>OW203986.1:481220-5481220 GCA_934047225.1 Ypsolopha sequella | reverse complement strand
TGTAAAGTCTATACGTCTTACGGAATAGACGGGTTCCGTACACGTACATCTAACCTGTGTTTATTTATTTTTATTGGTCTGCCAACAGAAAGATAATATATACAGACAAACACACACATGTACGAGTGTATTCCCAATTATAGGCAAACAAAGCATGCCTGTGGGACACTTAATAGCGCTCGAAGCGACTTGTTAAAAAACAAAAGACTAATATTCTAAATAATTTTAAATTAACATTAAAAGTGAACAAAAATTTAAGTGTATGAAAAGTAAAACAGAAACTGTATGAAAAGTAAAACTAAAAATGAAGAATTAAAAACTTAAAAAATCTATCGCATAATATTCTAATCCTTTGCAACTATCTTACGCAACATATCATTATATCTTTTAAGAGAGACTGCAAAAATATCCACTTGACATTTTTTTACAAGATTTTTGTGATCTCGACATAAACGATTAAAAATGACATTTTGGCCCAAATTTGGGCTTTTCGAAAGGACACTCTATTCGACACCACCACATGAATTTTCAAACTGATTGTCATCGTTTTTCTTGGAATCCTACTGTAATTTTGCACCTACATGCCATTCCTAAACCGGCAATTTTTGAATTATGCTGCAGACGGCCAAACATCAAAATTTCGCTACAAAGGCGGGACCCTAAAAAAAAACACTTTTCCCAACACACTGTAAGCGTGAATATGAGCAAGAAGTGCATGTGTCAATGACATGTGCAATATTGTAAATGCATGTTTGTCTAGCTACTTTAGCTTACCGTTTGTTTGCGTGTTCGTGCAAAGGTTGCATGTTATGTCCATGTGACGATATTACGCTTATACGTAATGTGTGACTCGTATACGCGAAGGTAGTAACTATTATAAGGTAAGGAAGGTAGTATTTTGGATACTATAATTGTAGGCGACAATACCATAATATATAATCAGCCATCCATCAGCCAAGTTCGTCCACTGCTGGACATAAGCCTTTCCAGGACTTTGCCACTCCCGGCGGTCATCCTGGAAGAATTGCCCATACTCACACACGCTGGGCAGGCGGGTTGGTGAGCGCGGTGCCGGAACCCTCGCACTAGTGACGCCGCTGCCCGTCACCAGTCTATTCCATATAAGGCCCGCCATCCATCGGTCCCAGGCATGGTGGGCCTTCTGGTTTTTTGCCTGTGAGCTGTCCTCTTACTCTCCCCCGAATTACTTCGAGGGGGTCTCCAAGTAAGATGGTGGTACTTCCACAGTCGAGGTGGTAAAGCTGATGCCGGGCTAATATATAATAATAAATATAAAATATAATTTTATGTTCTCGTTTTGTTTGTGTTAATTGAAAAAGATCATTTTAATTCATTTAAACCTCACCTTCCACATTATTTATTTGCTCTTCTTAGCTACCGGTTCCGTTCAAATCAAATAAAATTTCTTTATTAAGTATAAAGTTGAAAGTACAGGTTATTGGACACCCCTGCTAAGTTCACATAACCTGTATTAGTGGAGACCGCTCTTTCGTATTGATCGTTATAAACAATACTTAATCTACGTATTTTTTACAATAATAATAATTTTAAATGTTCAATACATTTTCAGGCACTAACTAGGTCCTAAGGTATTAATTACCAGATTTTCTAATGATTTGATATTTATACAATGATTATTTAATAAAGTTCCATGAACTTGGCATCAAGACCATCAATGAAATCTATTAATAATTCGTAATATTTGCTGCTAGAATATGCAAAACAAAATGTTTTATAAAATAAACAAGTATGAAACAAACGGAGAATTCATTAAGAAAACACAAGAGCGAAGTTGGAACAAAGTTACAAGATTGATTAAGAAGATGGCATACCCTAGCAACTTTTTTTATTACCCGTCCAGCACAATTAGTCCTACGGCAAAGACTTTATTTGCTTGTCATAGAGGCGATTATATGTTGGCTCTATGGCCTCTTTTTCTTGAACGCGTAATACTAGTGATCACGCAGCGAAACAACAAATTGGTGTGTTTTTAGCTAATACTGAAAAATTTTGTAGGGAAAAAAGTATTGAATTTAGGTGATATACCTTCATATTTCTATTACCTATTTTATGAAAAAAAAATCAAGTTGATCTCTTTACCGCGTTCTTGAAGCGAACGTTTGATAACCAAAAAAAGAGAGGGTGCAAAACATTTTTTTTTTTGACAAAAGTATATATCTTGGTACATTGTTTATACGTAACATCCCTAGAGAAAAGATTAATAAACCAAATATATTTTTTTCAATACAAGGAGAGTCCGAATTTCTTCAAACGAATCCTAGATAGACTGGAGTTGGACATGCTCTAGGCTCAGGTACAGGCTTAAGGGCCAACTCCTAGACAAATATGGCCAAGTTTTATCCAAGTGGAAGGTGGAGGTACTTGGCATTTTGATCACGCGCTTTCTTTGTATGGAGCCTGTCACTTCGCAGTGACTTGCCGGCTGTTCATATCTGTAGCCAGACTGACGCCTGGTGGGTGGTAATGTCAAATACTTAGGTATTATACATACACATAATATAGTTTATTAGTCTATTGTTCGATACCGAGACTGAAAAGGGCAAGGTTTTTGTGCAGGTACAGTCATCTAAGAAATGTAATCCCGCTTAAAAGTTGTGGCCAACATTATGTACTCAGGTGGACATAGGCTTTACATTCAGTTTAGTGGTTCAAGCTACTTTTTTACACGATTTAGAAAACTAGATATGACCTGCCATTGCGTAGGCTGTCGTGCCGATAACGGTAGATAAAATAAAATAAATAAATTCTGTATAATCGGGAATGGGTTCAGTTTGATTTAGGAAGCAGTGGCAACTCAGATAGCACGCCAGACTCAAACAGCAGGTTCGGATTCGGTTCCAGCCACTGTGGCTTGCACGAATAATCACTATTTCCTTAAGAGCCCGCGGGCCCAAATTTGCCATTTTCGATTCATTATTTTTCTTACTTATCGCTTACCTACTAATTCTAAAATAAATAATGATATAGATACTAGACCATATCACACATGGGCACACCTGACCGATGCCTGATAGCTACAATTTCGCTCGATAGAATTAAATGACGAAATGGCATCTAATTTTGTACTTTGTTTGATTTTATTATTTCACCTATCTTCTTGATTTTTAGACTAAGATCTAGTGACACTACTGACGGTTTATTACTTGTAAGTATATTTTTTTTATCAAAAACCGTTTATTTCTTTATCACGAGGCGTCCTTGTTGTCAAAAGCGACACATAGGAGAGCGTGCGAATTTGAAACTAAGTTTGCTTAATTTTAGATCCGCGGGCTCTTAATTTAAAGTATTTCGTAAACTTGACACTTGCTTAACGTGAAGAAACTGAATTAGGGTGAATCCGGTGGCAAGTAGGTGTACGAATATTTGACTAATCGATTGATACTCTGCACACTGTTGTCACCCCTTTGTTCGACAAGAGCTAAAAGAGATTCGATGGGCATCATACCTTTTTCCCTAAGGCCGATCCTTTTGATGAGGCTTGACATGGTTCCACCATCTAAGGCCTCTTCTAAATATGGGTTCTGTAGTCATGTTGCGATGACGAATATAACAAGTTTAAAAGGGATTTTATTGTCGCCTCCGCGGTTAAAGTTTAAAGGTATTGTCGTCGTAAATGTCGTATTTCTGGTAAAAAGTTGTGCGTATCATGAACAAGTGAATACTGTATTTTAATTGAGACCCTGTTGTAGCCTTAAACTTAAGGGCGCACCGAGCGTTTGCCTTTGTCTCTATCTTTCTCTTTATGTGTAAAGAGTAAAGAAAAAAACCAAACTTTTGCAGTTTTCTATGTTTTTCGTTGTTATTTTCATCACATTGTTCTGTAATAAAAAAATATCGTGTATAAACGTTCCAGTTATCTATGAACTTTATTTTAGTAAATTAATCATCATATCAAATTATTTACTTATAAAAAGTAGGGAAAAAGAGGAAATAATTACTCGAAAAGAGGTAACTTTGCAAATTTCTTCTATCGAGTCAACTTTATCAAATCGTGTTTCCATCGTGTATACAGTCTAGTATATATACCCAGTAATACCAATATATTTCCCTAGATTTTAATTTAATTGTTTACTACTTCAAACAAGGGTTATAGAAACGTGTTTGTGCGTATAAAAAGCTCGGTGCGCTCTTAAGATTCAGATCGATACATTTTACCACCAAATTTTCATAAGACTAGCCAACGAGTTAATAAATACATAAATAATAGCAGCAAATCAAATAATTTATTTTCCGAAAATTACATAATATCATTACAAGAAATGTGCAATTTGCCTAAATAAGTATTTTTTTATGTTTACCTATGGCCCGAGACTAAGCTTACTTGTTTCGTGGGTACCAGGTTATTAGGTACCAGATTATCGGTTACAATTTTAGGTTTTTGCATTGGTAACTTACACTGTAAACAAAAAAATCTTATTAAACTAACTAAAAAGCAATAGGAGTTTACTTTATAATCTGTGTCGCTTAAGAAAGACACTGCAAGGTAAAGCTTAAAGCTCATTATACAAACGTCAGGTGTTCGCTCCAAAACTTTCACTGTCCGAAGTTACGTTCAAAGTAAACACAAACTGTTAAGATGATGGTACTGCCGCAGACTCTAACCGTGGTTTAGAAAGTGAACTTGAGAGGCAAGATGCGTGACTCTGTAGCACTTCACCTAGACGAGTCTGCTATGAACTTTAGCTAAACGAAATAGAGATCAGTATTGCACTTGAATAATATGTAAGGTAATTTTTTTCGAGGGGAGACTCTTAGTGGCGACGCGACGTCATATCACGCTACCTACTGAAATTTAATAAGAGTTCATGACCAGTATGCAGACAGATATTTCACTTTTATTGCTCTCATTTGCTATGGAGCTATGGAGCGGTCTATGCTTGGAATATCTCTGATAGATAAAATCCGAAACGAAGAAATCCGTCAGAGATCAAAAGTGACCGACATGTGGCAGTGGGCTGGCCATATTGGTCGCCGACAGGATGGCCGTTGGGGCCGAAAGGCGTTGGGATAGAGACCACGTACAGCAAAGCGTAGCGTAGGCCGACCTTATGCCCACTGCACCGACGACTTGAAGGACGTTGCGGGTAGCGGCTGGATGAGGATGACGAAGGACCGCCAATAGTGGCGAAATATTTTAGAGGCCTATGTCCAGCAGTGGACAAATACAGGCTGACGGATGGATGGATGGTTCTCATTTGCTGCAATTTTTAAAAAAGTTTAGTACTATATTGCTTTTTATGTATTCTTTCTGACTCCCGATATAAATAAAATAGGTATGTAATTAATATTAATATGTAACGATTTGTTGTTTACATAAAACACTTTACCTATTATACCAGGTGTAAGTAATAAATATACAGGTATATTTATATGAAGCCACATAATCTACGGATCATACTGAACAACTTCTCCAAAGAAATATATCTGCGGAAACGAAATTTGTTGAACCGACCCATACAACATTCACATTAGGTTTTTAAAATTGGTTAGTAAGGAAAACAGAAAAAAAAATTGCATCTATGTTTATTAGCGTAAATTGTTCAGTATGATCAGTAGACAACCTGTCCATTTACTCCCGGTTTATGTATGTACGTAAGCATGACAGGCTCCCAATAGGCAGGTGTTATTTCGGCGTTATAGCCGTCAAAATCGTTTACAAATATTGTTTGAAGTACATTTTAGTAAAGTTTTTGAAAACTTAGAGTATACATGTAAGATATAGAGCGCGTGTTTCTTAGTAAGAACAGTATGCACAAGTAAGAACATCGCATCGTTTCGTCCGCAAGTGCTAGTAGTCATTTTATTATTTTACTTCGAAAAATTGTTAATTGTGCAATAAAATCGTGTAAAAACGATACTAGAAAACAAACCAAACAGAATTCTAGGATCACATTTCACCGGTACTTTTAAGTAAAAATAAAATCACCCTTCGCGGGTTTGACAGAGACGTGGGACGCAATGCTAAATGTAACGCCCGTGGCGCACACTTGTCCATCTCTATTTGTCACATATCTATCAATAATAATAATAATATTTATTTATTTGAGTAAAAGGAACTTAAGAGTAGTACATTCAAAATAACATCTTACGGCTAGTGAAAAGTTAATCAATGTAACTAGCTATAAGTTATTTGCCTACGCTGTGCATTGTGCGTTCGGTGCGATATGAGCGCTCTAAGGCTGAAAAGCAATGCCGGTTATCTAAACCTTTCTTGTTTGTTACAGACGGGCTCAGGAAAAACGTACACGATGGGCAGCGGGTGGGAGGGGGACGGGGAGTCTGACGAGGAGCGGCGCGGGATCATCCCCCGCGCGATCAGGGATCTGTTCCTGGGCGCGGAGGCGCGGGCCGAGGCTGCGCGCACGCAGGGCCAGCTGCCGCCGGAGTTCAGCGTGCACACGCAGTTCATTGAGCTCTACAACGAGGATATCGTCGACCTGCTCGACCCGGCACGAGACCCTTATGCTAAGGTAAATAAGGCACACTTTCTACATGAAAAGCGAAAAAAGGAAATAATGCTGATTGATAATCTAACCTTTTTTAGCTCGAGAGCCAAAAATTTGGTCCACGTCTGTCGGAGGGCCACATTGCAGCGTGAACATTAAATAACAAACAAATGAATTGAAAACCTTTATTGGTTTAAAAATTACAAGATATAGATTAATGTGAGGATTGAACTTGTTTCTTTTTAACCAGATTGTCGATATCTGCTTTTATTTTGTGACCGAACGGCGTTTGATTTTAGAGATGAGGCGCGTAAATTCCAAACGAAAATCTCTTCTCGTTTCTGAGGGCCGCAAGAAATGTTCCGGCGGGCCGAATGCGGCCCGAGGGCCGCGGGTTGAAGACCCTTGATCTAAAAATTATACAAAGCCAAAAAATATATACAAGGTGACTTTTTGATTATCGTCCAAATTCATACTGGTGGCTTGGTAAGTGATCAGTATCATGGATCAATAACAATTTTGGTGAAATTCGTAAAATGAAATTTCGACTCCCCATAGTGATTCACTCGGGACTGGAACTGAATTTCTATGGGAAGCCGAAATTTCAATTTACGAATTTCACAAAAATTGTTACTGATCCGAGATACTGATCACTTATCGAGCCTCCAGTATGAATTTGGACGATGATCAAAAAGTCACCTTGTATATTATATCGTCACGACATTAATCCTCGAGTGGTTGTCAGAGATGTTTCCGAGTGTGGACTGCGAAATGCAAGTCACGTTTCATCGACGATTGTTATGTCCCAGCGAGATGGGTGGTGAGCCCTATCGCCGTACTTGGGACACAAATATGGATCTACATCTTAACGTGCCTGCCGAAGCACGCAGACTAACCGAAAGTGAACCCCGACGGGATTTGAACCCATGACCTCTGGATTAGTGGTTAAGTCCTCAAACCACTATACCACAGAGGTCACAAATTGGGCAAGTGCACTCGCACTCGCGCACAAAGAGTTCCGTACCACCATACAATGCGGATACAGAACCCTAAAAACTTTATGGTAAATAACAACAATGTGCATCACCATAGCATCACTAAGGCGACAATAACAAGCCGCTAAATTTCAACTGGCTACCTACGAGTATAACGGCTGAAGCTATAGACCCCTGTGACAGACGGACGGACAGACAACGGACGCTCAGTTCGTGTACGGAACCATAAAAACGTATACCTGGTTATTTAAGGCCCTTTTATCGGAAATTGGGCAAGAGTAAGCTGGAAGCGGTGGACGCGATCGGCAAGGAACCGAAACGGATGGCGCAAGAGGCAAGACTCAACACACCGTGCACCCGAAGCATCATTAATCTGGGGATTGTTTGACTGAAGGCAACGTGGCACTTGACTTGCTTCGTGTGTACATAGTGCATCACTTCCATATAACAAATTAATTAAACAAAACAGCGTCCGAATCCCCCCCCTGATCTTGGCCCCCTTGTCACGACTGGATGGTCAACACTATGTTTATCTA
Organism: Ypsolopha sequella; assembly: GCA_934047225.1. Lineage (NCBI taxonomy): Eukaryota > Metazoa > Arthropoda > Insecta > Lepidoptera > Ypsolophidae > Ypsolopha > Ypsolopha sequella. The sequence goes on along the minus strand of OW203986.1, from coordinate 5,473,201 downwards.
CAGTCCATGTACAGTCAAAAAAAGAGATAAGTAACCAGGCCAAGCGTAAAAACTTTGATCATACGACTAGGGTTGCCAATCCTCCCGGAATGCCTGAGACTCCGGGAATATTGTTAAACTTCCCGAGCTCAGGGATGCAATAAATTCTCCGGATTTTTTAAAATAAAATTAAGAAAATAGATAAATCGCGCGAAATTAATAATTTGATGACGAAATAGATAAATTTACATTTTTCATATAGAATCTTTTATGATTTGTATGACAATCCAACAAATATGAGATGCTTCTCGAAAGCAATAAGGAGACTAGCCCTGTGAAATTGGCGGGAAAATCGTAAAATGCACTAAATCACTAAAATTGTTATTTTGCAAATATTTAGTTTTACGACTATCCGTGACCGTGATTCGTTAGACACAAAGCTCCTAGTAGTACCAATATTCCAATTATTTGGCAATTTATTGAAATTATTGGAATTATTCCAACATGCCAATTCAATAATAAATAATAAATTATATGAAAAATAAAAATATATATTTCAATAAATAAATAACAATAACAAATTTAAGGAAAAACATTCAGATTATGTGTTAGTTCTGCATTCTATACCGTATTTGATGAGAAAATTGTGAAAAACGTTTTTTTTTTCATGTTTTTTAGCTAGGCGTAGAGCGTACTATAGCTGGTCGAATTTCACATTTTCATAAGGATTTTCATTCAACTCTCCACCGATTTGTTCAGATCTCCCGGGTTGGTTTCTTCGAGAGTTGGCAACCCTACCTAGGACCCACAGGTGAGCGATAGATGATATGAGGAATATGGTCAATACATAAATACACGTACTATTCATTAAGTACATATTCTTCATTTCATCTATCACTTGTCTGCGGGTCTTAGAAACAAAGTGTTTGGGCTGGGTGGCTATTCTCGCAAAATTTTTCACACGCTTTATGTTTCATACGACTTTGTTACTCGCGTAATAAATGCCGAGTGATGATAATTCTACAAAGTAAAACTCCATAAAGGTCATGTAAAACATGTTATGAATCCGGGCAAAAGGTTTTCGTTTTAAAGTCTTGATACGTTTCTGTACAAAGGGCTTCTTAAAATCACTCGCCTTCGGCCCTCGCAAATTGCCGCATGTGCCAGAATTGCCGTCCTGGTCCTGGTTACTTATCTCTTTTGTTGACCGTACTACCTACTACATGTAACGTTCTCTAATGAATTTCCTTTACGGTCAAGCGGTCCTATAACCATGTAGCGTTGGCGGTTACTGACGCGTGTTATCATTACAATAACATGTTTTTATATATCCACTCTAATTCGCGGTACATTAGCATAGGATATTGATTTTATTACATTTTTGTTTATGTCTCTATTTCCGAAGTTATGAATACATTTGCTGACCGAATGATTCTACTGGAAAGGAAACTGTAAACAAATATTTTGCATACGTGAGCGGGCAGTTCATTCAAATAAATGAAAAGACAATAACATAAATATTTTTCATCTCTCTCGCTCAGAAAGGGGGAAAAGCATTATTTACTCTAAGATCGAGTTGAAAGTGCCCCTTTCTAGCCCTAGGGCTGAAAAGTTATTTGAAATTAAACAAAACTTCAGGCCGTCTTCACACATCTAGCTACATAAAAATGGGCCGCATTGTCGTCCTTGACAAAAATTTGATATTTTTATAACATATTAAACAGTACTGTTAAATATCGCTTCCTTTTTTTGTCCTTTCAGTTCAACAAAGCGCAGTGATGCGCAAAAATATTCACATCTTTTGTTGTGAATTTCAGAATAAGGGAGCATTGCTTATATTGTTCGTTTTTCCCTAGAAATTTTCATTAACTTCTTACATTTGATAATTTTTTGAAAATCTTTCTCATAATCATTTCTCGAAATCGAGTGTTTAACTCGGATAAAACTCGATTGTGTTGCTTACGTAACATTTTGCAAGTGTACGATGGGCGGATCACATGCCTTTGGCTCGCCGACGGCCCGCCATCCACTAGTACAAAATGTCACGTACGTAACACGACGTAAAGCTCATATTTCAATGCTTTAGTTTGAGGTGGTCTGCTGACGATCCGTTGTAATGTGCAATGTCTTTTAGTCCCTCAAAAGCCGAAAATTGAATCAGTTGTTGCATATATTTTGGTCAAGTAAATGTGTGTACGCTAAAAATTCAGCCATGAAATGTTTTTGTGATTTAGTTTTCAATGCCCACTAAACAATCTACACCTCGTTCTTACAGGGTGGCCTCCGAATAACCGAAGACGGTGTCGGTGGCGTCCGAATAGTCGGCGCGTCATGCAAATCTGTCCGAGGCGCGAGAGAAGCTCTAGGCGCACTGCGAGCCGGCGCCCTAGCCCGAACCACTGCCGCCACAAACATGAACTCATCGTCGTCTCGCTCGCACGCGGTCTTCACTCTACTGCTGAGACAGAGACGGCTAGCGGCAGATGGAGACGCGGTCGTCGACAAAGAGGAAGGCGATGCGCCGGAGCAGTATGAAACTTTGACAGCCAAGTTTCATTTTGTGGATCTTGCTGGCTCTGAGAGATTGAAACGTACAGGTAAGGAAATTGGAAATTGATTAAAAGTAAATAAAAATCCGCTAATGTAATGTAACGTCGATCGTTATGAATCTGTCGTTCGAGAAGTTTGTCGTTAGGCACCTTCTTTAAATTTACCTTTTTTATTTGAAAGATCTTGAAGTGTAGATGGATATCATAATACAAAAATTAAGCCTTTTTGAATATTAACCTTATTGCAGGTTACTTTATTGAATTCCACCTATGAGTGACTTTAAGGGTCAAAACGTATTACTTCTCACCTTTTCACTTTTCCTTCAATTCAATTTAACATTAATATTTGCAGGTGCAACGGGTGAGCGAGCGCGCGAGGGTATCTCGATAAACTGCGGGCTGCTCGCGCTAGGCAACGTGATCTCGGCGCTCGGAGACAAGTCCCGGAAAGTGTCGCACGTGCCCTACAGGGACTCCAAGCTCACCAGGCTGCTGCAGGACTCACTCGGAGGTCACTTCTTTTTAATGCATATCTCTATATATCGCGGGCTGCTCGTAGATACAAAATTTCTTATTTAGAAGCATCTAAATCGAACGTTGGAAACCTTGCAGCTTTTTCTTTCCAATCTATTTTGCCAACGCAAACCAAGATTTTAAGTTTTAATACCAACTGGATGTCCCGTTAAATGGATTCACTCATTAGCTTGCCTGCTATCTATTATTTTAGCGGTAAGAATTCAACAGGTAAACCTGACATGATGCCTCCTGGCCGTTTTTCGGTCGTAGTGACCGATCAAGGCTCAGAGCTTCGCTGGTGAGCCCTCCAATGGCTGACATAGTCTATTTTGGCCTTAAAAGTGCGATTGCACAGGCTACATGTTAAAAGCCCATTTACGTAATTATCTGGGATGGCCGCGATGGTCTTGCGTGGATCTCATCACGTTTGGCGTCGAGAACAGCTTTACGAGACATAATAAAATCGTAATAAATGTTTACAGGAAACAGCAACACAGTGATGATAGCGTGCGTGTCGCCGAGCGACAGAGACTTCATGGAAACTCTGAACACGCTCAAATACGCGAACCGAGCCCGAAACATCAAGAACAGATGCGTCGTCAACCAGGACCTTACCTCTAGGTGAGTAACGGCTATGCTATCCAAAAAACTTTGAAATATTACAATAACACCAAATTTTCATTTTCAATCTTAATTTCTAGGACAATACATGCGTTAAGACAAGAGATCGCCAGGCTACAGTTAGAACTTACTGAATATAAACAGGTATGTTAACACTAATTTCAACGCTTGTTTTGTGATCTTCTTTTTTTATATAATAAGGAGTTTTAATCAGGCAGATTAGTGTAAATATTAATGTTTTGACGAATTAAAAATATATTTAATTTTGAATTACAGTTCATCTATTCGATGCCTGATTTCTGATGAGAAATTATTGATTACACCGAATTATTTTCAGGGCAAACGCGTAGTATCAGAAAATGGCGAGGAAGGGTGGAGCGACGTGGTACAAGAGAACGCCATTCTGACTGGTGAGACGGAAGCCCTCAGGCGGAGGGTCAAGGCCATGCAGGGGACAATAGAGCAGCTCTCGACCAAGAACAGCGAGTTGTTGGCAGAAAAAGCGTTAGGTACATGGCTGCCAAAGGAAGGCAACCCTGACGCGTCAGAGTGCTCACTCACGACGCTTGTTCAAGGTAATTTTTACATTTTATGGTGGCGTAAAAATTTAAATTTTTATGTTTTAATGTTTTTATGTTAAAAGAGGTTTCATTTGACATCCTTCACACATTGGAAAATATGTTTATAACGTAATGTCACCGTATTTTACCTAAATTCTCCGTGAAAGTGGTCCTCTATCTACAAACTAAAGTATTCAATTGTGTCATTATCATAAGTAATCCAAATATGTTAACAAGACTTAAAATTATTTAGTTAAAACATTGTCATATTTTGAAGGGTACGTCCGAGAAATAGAAGAGCTGCGAGCACAGTTGATGGAATCGAACGCGATGTATGAAGCAAGCAGGAAACGTGAAGCGGCGGCGGCGCGCGCGCGGCATGACTCAGGCATGCATGATGCCGCCTCGGTCATTGATGACGCTAAACGAGAACTCTATAAGGTCTCTCTCACTTTTTACAACAACAATAAAGTTTTAAACTGTCGCGTTTTTATGTACTTTAATTATACGTTTACATTTGGTGCCGTGACCAGGATTAACACTTACATATTTCTGTATTACATTACAATCTATAATTATTCAACTAAAAAAATAATGAACAATGACGTAATCACGAATAGGCAAGAACAAATCCTGGTCATCGCAACAAAATCTAAAACCGTAAGACAAAATTTTATAAAAAAGTAGCTGTTTCTTCAATGAAAACTAATAATTATTTTGTGAAAACATAATATCTAGTCAATCCATTAGGACTTGATCCCTTTTTAAAATCAGGAATTCAAAATTACTGTGATTGTCCATAGATGTTGCAACTGAGAGTCACTTTTAATTTTTACGAGAAAAACTGAAGAGTGAACTTCATCCGGGGCCGTAATGCTCCGATGCGCATAGCACTACTCGGGAGGCCTGTTTTTTTTTACCGAAATGTCGAATTTTTCTCGTGAAAATCGAAATGAGTTTTAGCGGCAATATCCATTTCGTTATGAGGAATTTGTGTCATTACTACATGTATACATATACTCACGCCTGTCTCCCAGATATGTTGGCAAAGATTTCCGTTTGCTACGATCTTCACACACCTCTTTCGCCTCTTCCACATCCATCAATCTATTCATATAAGGTTAAATAATATTAGTTGGCGAAACTCAAAACATAGGTAGTACTAGTCTATATGAACAACTGTTTGTATGGGAGCTAAGCGAAATTCGTAACTTTTTTTCTCTTCCTCCCATACAAATTGCCCCGATCAGCTGACTGGTCCAGTATGGAAAGGTGAAAACAAATTTTAAGAATTTCGCTTAGCTCCCATGCAAAGAATTGTTCATATATACTAGTACTTCCTATTTTTTGAGTTTCGCCAACTAATATTATTTAACCTTATACAAATTCCAGCAAGTCATTACTAATTCAAAGTTTTCTACTTATACAGGAAAAAGAGCTCCTCGCGCGCAGCATGGGCGAGCTGGAATTCGCTCGCAAGCTGAACATGAGCGACAGTATGACGTCAGCGGCGGGCGGTGGGGGAGAGGCGCTTGCCATCGGGGAGCGGGAGCGGGCGGAGGGGGAGAGCGCGGATGACAGCGAGCCCAGTGACCAGGAAGAGGACGAGTCTGAGGATGAAGATTCGGAGGAGAAAGGTCGGTCGATAGGATTATTATTATTCTAAATCTTTACTCGTAGAGGCTTCGTTCGTAGTTCGTTAATTGAGCTCCTCATACATGCATGCACATACCTGTAATAATAATAAGTTTCTTTATATAAAGGTTATTAAGATGATAACGTTTTTCCTTAAAACGGTGTGTTCTACCCATTAATATGAACAACTTTTACTGTGGAGTCAACCCAAAAATCGCAAAAAATAAATCAGCTGTTTCATACCTTTTGGTCGAGTAGGTATTTAACTTTTCTATGGAACAGCTAATTTTTTTTTGCGTGATTTTAGGTTTGGTCTCATAGTAAAAGTTGGTCATATTCATGGGTAGAACAACCTGTTTGAAGGAAAAAGGTAATCAAATTAACACCCGGTATACAACATAAACGTTTTTTCCTAGTCTTTCGCCCCTTCTACTCTTATAATTCTAGCCAAATACTTCACTAAAATATTAAATATTTTAATGTTTCCTCGACAGTATTTTCATTTCCGCGCATATTAAGAAATCTGAAGAAAAAAACCCTTCGAATCACTAACCATCGAATCATATAACCATAAAACTCTTCGAACCACTGAAAAAATAAATTATACTGTTCCAGCACAACTAGCCCTTTCAGCGGAACTAGCAGCTCTAAGCGGTGACATCGACACGAAGCAACGACTCATAGAGGAGCTAGAACTGTCCCAACGCCGTCTTGCAGCGCTGCGAACGCACTACGAGCAGCGGTTAGATACGCTACATCACCAGATCAAAGCGACTCAGGACGAGAGGGATAAAGTTATGGCTTCTTATGGTAAGAGTTGTATTGAGAAAACTTATTGATTTTGTATGACAAAACTAATTTAGTTAGAAATTGTGTAAAGGAAAAACAATTAAGCATGCGTCAGATACAATAGACAGATTCTGCTTGCAAAACTGCTAAGACGCCAACGAACATTTTCCACACTTTGCCGATTTTGACTTTTGATACCTTAAAAAATGTAAACAAACGTCTGTTAGAGAAAACTTGTATTTAATTTACGTAATATAGTGAATCACTACATAGTATAAAACAAAGTCGCTTCCCGCTGTCTGTCTGTCCCTATGTATACTTAGATCTTTAAAACTACGCAACGGATTTTGATGCGTTTTTTTTTAATAGATAGAGTGATTCAAAAAGAAGGTTTATATGTATAATACATGCATAATATAGTAGAGAAACACTGATAATTTTAGAGGTTTCTAATGTAAATAAACTCATTTGTTGCGCATACATTGCAAACGCTGGCTGAACCTTACGAGATAGACAAAAGCTGTGAACGTTGTATACAAAGACTATTCTGTAGTATGTTTAGTATCAGCATTGCACCCGTGCAAAGCCGGGGCGGGTCGCTAGTAATTAATAAAAATCAAAAATATTGCAAGTAATAAAATATAAAAAATGTTATATTATATAATTAAATTGAAAGGCCTATATCCAGGATGGGCGAATCAGGCTTATGTTAGGTGGATGTATTATATAAATTATAATTTATAAAATTAAGCATTAATAATTAAGTATGTTTCAAATACTATTTCCTCATGATATCCCAGCAACTCTTAGTAATGTTGAATTTCTTTTAACTAAATAAATATTGTCACAATTTTAGCTGCCCAAGCATCCCCTCCGCCTGAGAAACTAAAGCGAGTGAAAGACGACTACGAGCGCCGCCTGGCGGGCATGTCGCGCGAACTGAAGCGTCTACAAAATGCACAGAAAGAGCACGCGCGGCTGCAACGGTCTCAGCAACACACCACCACGCAAATACAGACCTTGAGGAACGAGCTGAATGATATGAAGAAAGATAAGGTTGGTCTATTTAACATAACAAGTGACGCCATCTGGCGGGCATGTCGCTCGAACTGTAACGTACAGAAGGTGCACGTCAACCACAGATCACTTACCCATTAGACATCTCATCAACCACGGACAAGTGAGATTTTTTTCCGCCACTGCTAGGGTGTTGCGGGGTAATGCGGGGAGGGCACAGGAAATAGAGACATTTGTATAGTAGTGAAATTGCACTGATGTGTTGGTGAAAAAGGTTTGCCCTCCTTCGACGTATAATGGCTAAGTGGTCTGTGACGTTAACCTACTTAAAGATAGCTTTTATTAGACACACCACTTGCTGAACGGTAAAGGAAAACATCGTAAGGAAACCTGCATGCCCTAAAAAGGGTGTATTTGTGCTCGAAGTCCGGCGATAGGGCTCGCCACTTGCCGTGACTTGCATTTCACAGTTCACACTCGGAACACCTCTGACACCCCTCGTGGATTCATGTCGATATATTCATAATTGTGTGCTCCTGGCGGTTGTACTTTAACTTTCTATTTCGTTTTCAGGTTAAGCTGGTCCAGAAAATGCGTATGGAATATAAACGTCACCAGGCGGCGGAGGCGGCCAGAGCCAAGGAGGTGGCGCAACTACGCAAGGAGTCTCGCAAGAATGCCAACCTCATTCGAAGCCTTGAAGCTGAAAGACGACTCAAAGAACAGGTTAAATGACAATTAATTTTTGAAGTTATTTGTTTTTTTTCAAGTGTAACCATTTTTTTTGGATTATCATCTCTTTTTTGCAGGTATTACGTCGTAAGCAGGAGGAAGTGTCCTTGTTGAGGCGTGGGCACAGAGATAAGCTAAGTAGTCGTGCAGCTGGAAGAATAGGTAAGCTAAGATATCTTCTTTATTAAAATATTCTCGTTTAAAATATAGTTAAGGTTGTGCCAAAAAGTTTCAAACAAGATGAGTTATTTCATTTTTATAAACTTGCATGTGACGGATAAACCGCAGAGAAAGTTTTTATCACCATCCAAACTCTACTGTTGTCATTTCTTAGACTTCTAGAAATATCCAGAAGTATTTGTTCTTGTCAGACCGCGGCCGCAACCGCAAGAGCGACAGTTTCCGCGAAGCGTGGACGCGCATCGAGCGCTGGCTGTCACGCGCCACCGCTGCTCGTTCGATGCTCGGCGAGCTGGAAGCAGCGCTCGAGCGAGCGTTGGCCGAGCGGGAGCGCGTCAGGAGAGATCTGGCAACGTCGCAGCATCCCGATCCCGACGCCGCGAGAGACCACCTCAAGTACCTACATCAGAGTATTGCGGATACGCAACAGCAGATTATGCAGTTGGAGGTAAATGTGACATCTAATTGAGATTGATTTGACTTTTAAAAAACCGGCCAAGTGCAAGTCGGACTCGCGCACGAAGGGTTCCGTACCATTATCTATAAAAACGGCAAAAAAAACATATCTGTTGTATGGGAGCCCCCTTAAATATTTATTTTATTCTCTTTTTTAGTATTTGTTGTTATAGCGGCAACAGAAATACATCTTGGGCTTATCACAACGAGTTATTAATGAAAACTAAAATTCTCGAATGCATGCTTAAAATATATTTAAGCACTCAGCCGGTGCCCCGCTTGGGAGCAGCGGACTGTAGATCCAGGTATTATTTTGTCGAAACTTGAAAATAATTTGGGAGAATTTCTAAAGACAAGTGAAAGGTAGACCTTGACTGGGCCACCCTGGAAAAAAATAAAAACGTACTTATGTTGACCAATGTCGAATATACTGAAAAAGTCAGCCATATCCAATGCGCTCGGAATTTATTCATTGTAGTAGATAGAGCTCTCCAGATACTGCATGCCCTTTTTGTAAATAGACCTTCGTATAGAGTTAAGTAAAGATCTGGCAACGTTGCATAGTATGCAATTGCCAGTACTGCACCTGCCTATTATCTGCAACGTAAAGTAACTGGGCTTAAATAACTCCCTAAAACAACAGTAGCTAACACTAGCAATGTCTATAGGAGGAGAACGACGAGAACGAGCTGCCAGCGCTTGTGAGTCAGATAGACACAGTGGAGGGCGGCCGGTACGCGCTCGAGCGACTCGCCACGCTGGCGTTGCAGCACGGACACGACGCGGCCCGGAATGACAAGATGCTGAACGACACTAGGGCACAATTGAGACAGGTAATGTTTACACTAGCGATGTTTGTAGGAGGAGAACGACCTGCCAGCGCTCGTAAGTCAGATAAACACAGTGGAGGGCGGCCGGTACGCGCTCGAGCGACTCGCCATGCCAACTCGGACACGACGCGGCCAGGAACGACAAAATGCTGAACGATACTAGGGCACAATTGAGACAGGTAATGCTTACACTAGCGATGTTTGTAGGAGGAGAACGAGCTGTCAGCGCTCGTGGTTCAGATAGACACAGTGGAGTGCGGCTGAATGTGAATGTAGGGTCGTCTTTGGCCGCCCAAAGGTCAGTCGATGGTACGGGCTTTCGATATGAATATCATTGCCCGGGTATCATCTTTAACCCGCGCGTGTCCGGGGGAGCTGCTAGCATGATGTTGGCGGCTATAGTGAGTGAGACCCTTTAGTCTTCATGGCCATCGGTTGTACGTCACCAGCAGCCCAGTCCGTCTTGATGGCCTCACTCACTCACTGTCCTCACTGTCACTCACTGTCGGTGATCGGTCGTACGTGGGGGCGAGATCTCGTAGGTGATCGTATGGGCTGTATTCGGCGCGGTAGAATAGCAACCGCGTCAGTCGGCAAACAAACTCACCCACAGTCTCAACGCCTGTGTCAGTGGTGATCGTTGTGCTCCGCACTTATCGCCCTGTGGAAGTGGCAACGTGGAGGGAGATATTTTGTGGGCTTGGAGCTTCCCCCTGGGAACAAATGAACACAAGACGTGAGGCGGGAGCGCAGATACGTCTTGTAGATGGTAACCTTCGTCCCTAGAGGGAGCCGCAACGCTAGTACGGGCCTCAAGACCGCTCTTGTGGCCTTGGTCTATCGGATGACGTGACCGGTCCTTTACCGAGTCTGCCCACTCGATGGTTCCCCCTCGCAGCTGCAGCTTCTGGAGACTAGTGCCATCTCAACGTCCTCCTCCCCGTCTGTGAGCGTGCCGTCCAGGGCAGGGACGTCATCTGTGTAGACGGCGTACAGGCAGGGCGAGAGGTCGAGTGTCTCACCTGCATTGTGCATTCTCTCGTTGGATTTACTAAAATTATATGTAGTATATTTTTTTTGTTTACTATCATTTTAAACCGCAAGGTACAAATTGGCCGATGAAAAAATAATAACTCACTCATCACCTTTGGTACATCGCTATAACTGTCAAAAAAAGTCACGTTTGAACTAAACTTTTCTTTGTTTACTTTTGAGCTCAATCCGAGGCGATCATACAATAAAATAATTCTTGTACGAGTTCCATATTTATTCATGAATTGATTATTTTCTCAGATGGAAGAGTCGACGGAGCGTACAGCGAGCGCGCTGCGAGCGGCCGGCGATCAGAACCTCAATGTGTGGGGGGCCGTACCCAACTCCACACTCGCGGCGCTGCTGGCGCATGTCTCCAGTGGCACTTCCACCAGATCCGTGTCGCCGGTGGACAGGTCTGTTGTCACTTGTACCTATGGTATCATTGTAGAATTACTGTCCTTTTTTATATGCAAGGGGTTGGTTAGACGTCGAAAAACGTTAATCAGTCTAGGATGAATGACTGATCTGTAACCACTTATACTGGTACAGCTAAAGATGGTAAATATATAAACAAGCTTCAGCGTTTGTCAGAATCTCTAACTATTACTGTCGTTGTCGCTTGCGCACGAGTCAACTTAAACTAAACAGTCTGTATTGTCGACTCACATTTCATTACAAGTTTTACTTGTCAACGTAACAAAGATTCAGGAATATAATGTTTTCAGTGCGCTACTAGAGCAACGTCTAGCGCCGGAAGGAGTGCGCGAGGCGGTGACTGCGCCCGCATCCCCCTCCACACCCGCGCCCCTCCCCAACGGCTCGCCCTTCCATAGAAATACGTAAGCAATGTACAGTAGTAACAATATAAATAATCCCCGTAAGAATTTTCGCCATTCTTTGGCACTCTTGTTCACTTCCGGTATAAACAGCCAAAATGGCACCCATGATTGGTTCCGATATTTTTCACAGGTTCTAAAATTACTTTGATTTTCTCTTCAATAAGTTTCAAAATACTACTTACTCTTGAAATTTTTGATTCGGCTCGTTTTTCAGAATACGTACAATGGCAAAGTTATGCTCCGGAACGTTCAAATATGGCTACACCTTTCTGTTGCACGTTGTAAATATATTTCCCTTTTATATGTTACCTTTTGAGGCGACCTTTTTTTCAGGGCGGGATTGTATTAGATTTTCTTCTCCATTGGTTAATTGCTTGATAATGTAGTACCTATTTAAAGTCTGATAAAAACAGTCTTGAGGGCTGACCTTTGTATAGTGTATAGTGAAGCTAAAATTGTCTTTCGAAATGTATATAAACAGTTTTTTTTTTGTGGCTGAAACCCAAAAAGCAAATAGGTAGTACTCGTCTATAACACCTTTTACTATAGAGCCAAACCTGAAATCGCAAAAGAAAAATCTGTTGTTCGATACTGTACGATCACCGATCGCGGGGTTGATAAATGATAAGTTTTATGAATTTATTGGACAAACACACGTAAGTACAATTGATATTGATGAGTGATTGATGAGTACACGCGGTATGGACGGCGACCGATTGTGAACTGATGAAAGTAGGGCGATGATCGACGACGGCTAAGTAAACAGCCAACGCAGCAGAATGTGCGGCTTGCCCGTACAGATACTATTTGGTCCAAAAAGGGACGTGTAGTTTTACTATGGAATAGCGAATTTTTCATGATTAATAATTGGTATAGACAAGCACTGTAGTTTTAGACTTTACAGCGTCTGTAAATCCGGCATGTATGTGCAATTATACATTAGTTTATATAGCCAAATTCATACTGAAGACTCGGTAAGTGCTCAGTATCAAGGCTCGATGACCCTTTTTGTGAAATTCGTAAATTATTTTTGTCGTTATTCCTAGAAACGCAAGCATAGGAACAAGTCGATTACTATGAGAAGTCAATATTTTATTGTGAGAGGTTAACAAAAAGTGTTATCGATTCGTGATAGTGACTGATAACTTACCAAGCCTCCAGTATGAATGTCACCTTAAACAAGGTGAGTTTTTAGTCATCGTCCAAATTCATGCATGATGCCTGTTTAGTGGTCAGTATCATGGACCAATAACAAAACTCGCAAAATTAAATGATTGATCCATGATACCGATCACGTATCAAGCCTCCAGTGTGAATTTGAACGATGCCTAAAAATTAACCTTGTGCGTATCAATAAAATGTTTGTTTGATGACGTCATGATGGTTCCAGCGGTCGGCGCGGCTCAGTGCGGCTGCGCGACCTCGGTGTGTACAGTCGCGACGAGAACTCGGACCCCATGACGCAGTCCATGGTGGAGACGCGCTCCCCGCCGCCCGCGCAGCCCGCGCCGCTCTCGCGCGTCCCCAGTGCGCCTGGCAGCCTCAGGTAATACATCCATATACTCACGCCTTTCTCCCGGAGGGGTAGGCAGAGACTACAGATTTTCATCTGCTACGATCCTGACACACATCTTTCGCCCCTTGCAAATCTATTAATCCAGTCATACAAGTTCTTCTATCCTGGGTACTTTTAACATTGCCCTTCTTCAGTATGTCACCAAATTGGTCAGCATACGTCCTTCTAGGGCGGCCTGGTCTAGCTGTATCTTCCACTTGCGCACCATAAATTTCTTTCGTCACTCTAGTTTTATTTATCCTCTCTACATGTCCAAACCACCGAAGCATTCAGGCCGCAACGATTCCGTATGTCAATAATTTTTACTCTATCATTAATTGTTAGACCACACATACTCCGTAAGGAATGTATTTCATCAGGTAATACAGCCAAGGTTTAATAAGTACAAGTCTCCTGATGACGTGTGATCAAGTATGCTACGGTTCCATAGTTATCCCGCTTGGTGGAGCCGATATGGTTTTGGAAAATATGCGTACGCATTAAATATTTCCAAGGCTGAAAGTGAGTTAAGTATTGGTAATAAAACATAAACAATAGAAATTGGTCATGAATCTCTTTTCGGTTTTAACTAAGTATTATTACAAGTCGACAAGATTCCCGCCTGTCCTGCGGGTCTACCGCGTAATTCTCATTTTCATCAACATCAACTTGAGATTGAAATTTGTCATGCGTGCGACGACGCCCGCCTAAGTTGATACAAATGAGAATTACGCGGTAGAGCCCCTGTTTCAAAACCTTGTTGCCTGCATGTGGCGATTTCAGTTAGCCCCGCCTTTTATTTTGTTGACCAATGAAAGTTTATGAGAGACACTTTTTATGGCGTTTTCGGGTCCATCAGACTTCATTAGTCAGTTGTTGGTTGTTGTGTGAATGACTATTGGCAGACAAAACAGGCTCTTACGGTGGACAGGCGGGAATCTTGTCGATTGTACATGCAATCCACACTAAACAAGAATTAATTGTGTTGTCAGAACTGTTGACTAACATGTGATACAACACTCGGTGCTGGTGCACTCGTACGTATTGTGACGTCAAATGGTGCACTAAATGTTTGTAATAAGTATAATGCACCCACGTCTCACGGATGCACTGATGATCAAGTCTTATCAACGCCTCTCGAACAACATCCTGATTCCGTAAAAACTTATAATAAAGTTGGAAGCAGATCTTACCCCGTACGTATCGTATGCCGCTTGACCTCTACTTGAATAATTGTTAATATTGTTAAGGCGCTCTTATCCCAAAATCAGTAATTTCAAAGTTTTGACTTTGAAACTAGAACTTTCAAATATCGTCTAAAACTTCAAAAAAAAATACGCAATATAGTTAGAACCTTTATCTAGGTCTTCCACGCATGTGTTACACGATCAGATAAACTTTGCTCGATAGAAATAATTCACGAACACAGCATGTAATAAGACCTTTCAAATCATGCCATTTCCGTAATTCCACTCTTTTATTAACGAAACATATCTAGTAATATTGCTCTTTAAATTTTCTAGGTCGACCACGTAAGTGGGTTTTAATAAACATATCCCTTATTTTTAAACAATTTAAAAACCGATAAAAACAACGAAAAAGTATAAAAGTGTGGTTATTTTCTTTACTCCTTACACGTAAAGAAAAAGACAGAGAGTCACTCTTCTGGGATAAGAGCGCCTTAAATATAAATTGTTAAAATAACGTATTTATTTTTGAATTTTGGAGTTTTTAAATTTAAGAAGCATTTAGTACAGAAGAAACTCGGTCAAATGCACATTGTGTCAGTCCAGCAAGTACATGTAACCCCGCACTCCCTACAGAGGTCTCACCCCACTGGGGTCAGCCATCAACTCGGTACTGACGTCACCGCTGACTGCTCGCCGTGCGCCCGAAAGCCCGCGCCTGCTACGGAGACAGCACAGTCTAGCCAAGCCGGCCTCCTTGTACGTATTGCACTTTCTGTTTGTGTCTGATTTACTATACCTTGAAAATCTCCTTCTCTAGTATACTAAAAACGTCCTACAGTAGAGCCACTGAGTGATGGCGCCTATGACGTTTAAATGCCTACAAAGTATCGTAATTATTTATAAGCAAGTGTGAATAAAAAAATGTAATACTTCATTGTTGATAGTGATGTACTACTTATTTCGGTTATTATTTTTCGATTTGAATGTTGCTTTATTGTGCAATAGAATTCGTATAGAAACAAAGAATTTTTTTTTTAAAGTTTCTCATTTTTTATAGGTCGTGTTTGAGGTCGCCAAGTTACTAAATAATATTTAATTAAAAACAAAACAATGACGAAGTTAAACTAAACGAAAATAAATGATAGTGAAATACTTTTTTCGACTTGGATATTTAAACATCTCTTGGGGGCTCCGGGGCACTACACCGCATAGCCCTCCGATAGCTATGCCACTGGTTTTGGCACATTTTCCTTTTGTATCATTATGTTGAATGTTGAATGACGTGTCTAGTGTTGAGTAAACTCACACTTGATTTTTATTTTTAACCGAAATTTGAAATGTACCTCACCACTAAATGCAGCTGTCATAAGTGCCATCACTCAGTGGCCCTACCTTAGATTAGGTTTCTGTTATATCTCTTCCCCTAGCATACTAAAAACGTGCTAGGCTCTTTATAATTGCTTGATATGAACATAGTTTGTCTTGAAAGCTGTTTTAGCTTAGTAGATATTCTTCCACTATCCCCTTCGAATCCTTACCTTTTCTGTTTGCATGGTAGAACTGCTTGAAATTGTGTGTTAGCGTAGACTTTCTTAATTTGTGTCGGTCTATTAGTACACAGTTAATGGTATTGGCTTGCAATCAAGTCTTTTTTTTTCTATTTATTTTAGTAATTGAAACAGATTTTTTCGTGATTATCGGTTAATCGATGGTTAATGCAATATCATTAGCCAGTTGTTTCTGTATAACATTGCAATACGTAAAGGAAGATAATATCCAAAATGGTAAAACTTGCTCGCATGCCAAACCTACACAGCAAAATGATGGTGTCGGGCGAGGTGTGGCGGCGCGGGTAGCGGGGTTCTGCAGTTGACAGTTGTCGTTGCTTGCAGCCTGCTGACCGACCTGAACATAGTCGAAGACTGACCGCACGACTCCTGGTATACTTCCGAAGGATCGCTTCCCAACGCCACTAGGCGCACTGGATAGACTAGCTAATTTGTATTTAACAATAAGGCGTAGATTTGCATGCGTGGCTATCTTATTTTTTGCTTGCACATCTTACTTCTGAAAGTTAGTTAGGACAAGCTATGTCAACATTGACAGACTGACCTTTGAGTTAAAGTGCTAGTCCGAACTCGACTACAGACACCAACCGCAGACGGCAATGCATGCAAATATAGTTAAGGCAATATAATTTGAGCTCATTTGAATTGACTTTGGATAACAATTGAATAATAGGAGCACGTACCGGTAAGTCACGACTCACGCTCACGCTTACTATAAACTGTGAACAACAAATGTTGAGACTTCTAATTCTTTGGAAGTAACTAAGAGAATTGTAAGAAAAAGGGCCTCATTTTTACCCAACATTTTTATTTACAACTACCCACACAGGGTTGTGTACGAGAAAGTAAAAGACTATTAAATTTTGAAAACATTCACTAATGGGTTCAGCTGTGATGAACACCAGTACTCATTAAAATGTATCAAAACCTTTTACTTCATTTACATTTTTTGTGTAAACAGGTGTCGTGATTTAATTACCCTATTATAACACAATAGTTAAGCCGTCCGCTTCATCTGCCCAAATTGTATTTCCTGAACTATACATAGCAATCAATAGTGTTGTAAAGTGGCTTTGCGGTCGGCTGCTGCGGTCGGCTTCGTAACGTTACGC
Organism: Ypsolopha sequella; assembly: GCA_934047225.1. Lineage (NCBI taxonomy): Eukaryota > Metazoa > Arthropoda > Insecta > Lepidoptera > Ypsolophidae > Ypsolopha > Ypsolopha sequella. The sequence goes on along the minus strand of OW203986.1, from coordinate 5,456,038 downwards.
TTCTCAATTGTTGTGAGGTACAACGTAAGGGCCAGAGTCTAAAGATGCTATTCCGAACTCGATTGCAGACCGCAACCGCGGACGGTAATGCATGCAAATACATAGGCATCAGTAGTGTCTTTGCGGCCGACCGCAGCAGCCGACCGCATAACACTCCTCAGCTTCACCTTATGACAAGTTAGAAGCGTAACCTGTTCTAAATTGGAAAAAAATACTGCTACAAAACTCCAACAAGTTAGCTGCCTTTCAGTAGGGTGTTAATTATCAAATGAGATGGCTTTACGCATGCTTATTTTAAAATACTAATCAAACATTGTAACGGGATCAAATTATTGCATTTGTGCTTAGTATTAAATTGCGGTGACGCCTTGTTTTTTTTATCAGCCAATAGATTTAGGCTTGATTGATGAACAAAAGATAGCAAATATCTTTATATACCTATATTTTAGATTGTAATGTAACCAAAAGCTTTAACACAGACTTACGTAGCAATATAGCGAATATGTAATATGTATAGATTTAATTATATTTAAGGCACTGGTAAATAAAGTAGTTAAAAGTATTTTTTGTTTGTTTATGTTTGCATGAGACACCCTCACTAAGGATGTATGTATTAAAGCATGATTGTGTTGCATGATAGATAATTGCACAACAAAGAAATAATTCTGCTGTCGACGTAAATAATTCACGTGTATTTTTTCAAGTATTTACTTTGTATGTTAACCAAACTTATATAATAAATAGTATTTGATTACTGATTTGTTCCCTATAAACAACTGGAATTGCTGTTTGTCATCCCATGTGTTCATGTCAAGAGATACCTAATGCATTACACGTCATTTGAAGTGGCGCAAACCATTCCTTTACTTATACATGAAACTCTCCTTGAATCGTTCGATATCATTGCGAAAAAGATACCTCAACATCAACAATAAAACTAGATATCACGTCATGGTAAAAGGATCAATCATACGCCATAAATATTCAAAAATATCATTCATTGACATCAATGTGAATCGAACGGTTTACTAGTGATCGCCCCCCGCATCGCTTGCTAACGCTTCCCGTGCACTAACACAGAGAGGTGGGCGCGGCGGAGGGCACGCCACCCGCGTCGCCCGGCGCCGCCAGGAGGAACAGAGATGACGACGTGTTCCTGCGCCTCACTGGCACGGCGGCCAATGACAGCGCGCCGCCGAGGGGCGTGGTCAAGGAGTTCCCGCTCAAGGTGAGGGATGGAAGGACATTCTGATTTTATAAATTTAGAACGAATCCAAATTTCTATTCTTTAAGTAGATTGCAAACTGTTGAGACTTGGTATTTAACCTCGAAAACAAGTGAGATAATAGCTTAAAACATAGAAAGAAAGAAAAGTAATTTATTTTAAAATACCACAAACACGAGAAAGAACATAAAAACATACAAAATAACAAACAATACAAATAACAAACAGTACGAGTAAACATAACATTAGGAAAACAGTGGTAAATAAAAAAGGATTTCAGCTCAGCTTAATGCTGTAGTAGGGGCTACAGCGCTGGTATTCTGCTGAACCCTGACTTGAAATTAATATTAAAACTTAACCTATACCTATGCTAGGTGGCTTATATTTAAATACACATAAAGATAAGAAGAATGTGCAGGAGATATATATAAATAAATAATTATATTTATATAAAACATAAATTATATACATATATACCAAAATAAAAAAATATAAAATAACAAAAATTTTCATTACAAGGCTTATATTATTTTTGTAGGTCTAAAAGGTACTTTTTCAATTTAATACGGAATGTTGCCTTTGTTTTGCACTCTCTGATGGGTGGGGGCAAATCATTCCATACTTTTGACGCCCTGTATCGAAAACTGCCTTTGAGTCCAGCCGATTGATGTTTGGGTACAATAATGAGGTAATCTGAAGCTCTTGTTGCATATCGATTGACGCTAGAGGACCATGTAATTTTGTCATATAAAAACTTAGGGTGTTTGTGCTTGATTATCCCAAATAACATGACCCCAAAATGCAAGTCGCGACGAGCAGACATTTTTAACTGATTGCTATCAATTAGGTAAGGCGTGACGTGAGTACGAGAAGGAATATTGTAACAAAACCGTGTACACGCATTTTGTACCCGCTGGACAAGACGTTGTGATCTTGACAGCATGCAGCCCCCAAATACTACATCTCCATAATTCAATTTAGATAAAATCAAAGTTTCACACATTTGAATTCTAACTTCGACACTAATATACTTTCTTATTCTATAAAGTAACTTTAACCTATAAAAACAGTTTTTGACCACATTGATAACATGATTTTCAAAACTTAAAAGACTATCCATTTGCATTCCCATCTAAAAAGGATCTAAAAAGGTCACAGACAACACTTTAAGGGCACCCATCGCGCGCAGACCACTATACAAACGCAAACACAAAATTGTTAGGTGTCCAGGGAATGTTTTTATAATATTTTAGGCTGAGTCCATTGACATTATGCCGTTTTGTATCTATAAATCTGGAAATTTGAATCATATCTTAAAAACAATCCCCTAAAAAACGTAAATTTAAACAATATAGTAATTGGTGGTAGGTGTGGGTGTCCTATCAACCAACACTGGACGACACTCACTACACATTAAATAATTTTTTCATCAACATTTTTTAATTGTTATCTTCTCTTATTCTAATTTTTATTACACAACTGTCATAACGTTTTATTGACATTATGTTATTGACTTTTTTGTAATTAAAATGTATTTACTGTGTTACTTATTAAACTTATTTTGTTGAATTGAATTTCTATGGAACCGAGTTCTGAAATAAATGATTTTTACTAATTTATTTATTGATAGCGCATTAAAAATATAATCTAGATTAATTTTAACCAATAATGTGTTTGAAAACTTTCCCGCGACAACATCGTTGAAATTATATTGCCTTCGCAAGTATTATCGGGCGTGCACGTAATAGCGAAACAAAAAAACATTACATTTGTTCACGCCCACAACTGAGTTGCTGTGTTCATGACCACCGTCCTTAAGGATTCAAAAATCAAATACTTACAATATTATATACTGGTGTTAAGTGTTGAAGTCGCGGAAGCCGGAAACTGGCAATAGTACTCGGACATACGAAACAACTTTTACTATGTAACCAAACCTCGAATCGCGAAAAAAAATCAACTGTTCCATAGTAAAAGCTACCCCATCAAAATGTTTGAAATGATTGTTTTTTTTTTTCTCGATTTCCCGAATTTTTTCACGAAATTTTGCTCGTGTAGATTTAGTTAAATTTACTTAAAGTTCCTTGTGGATCGAATGGACCAATATGTGAGAGGCTGGTCGATTTAAATTAAACTCACACGGGACGTATGTGGACTGTATTTAGGTATTATAATATAATTAGATCTCAACAGAGTGGCGGTTAAGCAACGACTAATTTGTATGAACGGTGTTGCCTGCCTCGTACAAGTACTATCGCCAGTTTTCGGCTTCCGCAACTTCACCTTAACAGTCTGTATTACTAGCAATATTATATCCCAAAACATAGGTCCTTGATTGTCTTGTTTAACGTTCGGCGGTGCGGTTTCAGCGAGTTAGCGGTGGCGCAGGCAGCGGTCCCGTGAGCGCGTGGCTACAATGTACACACGTGGCAGAGGGCCACGCAGGCGCTGCGCTTGCGTTGGCCGCTTCACCTGTAGCGCTGTATAGCGGTGGTGTTGGTGAGTCTATTGTATATGTAGCTAGTGAACAGTGGAGCTAAACTGCATGTATGGATGGATGATATTTCATTCTCACTCATTTCTAGTCAATATTTCTCTAACCCGTTCTCGGCTACAGCGACAGCCTCTTCAACTCCTGTCAAGTTAGAGAGCTAAGGTGTTAAGCTCTCAGGTGACACGAGTGTCAACAAACAAGGCATTAACCGATATACTTGTTAACGTACAGACCGCACAGTCCGCGGATGGGACCTGCGAGCGGGCACGGAGGCGTGGCGTGGGTGGTGCGGGGGCGCGGTCTCGGCGCTCGCGGCCGGTGGTACCGGCACCAACTGCGACGGCAGGTTGCTGCTGGCGGCCGCCGGCGCCGCCGTCAGGCTCTTCGATACGAGGAGCCGCACGCCACTCACTACGCTATGGTTTGTTTTATTTCCATACTTGTTACGGCTGTCAATTGCCATGCAAATGTTTCGAAATAGGTAGCATTTATCCCGATTTTATGAATATCGCCCACATTTAACAGGTCTCCAAGCACAATGGCCACTTTTGGAACGTAGGGTAGCGTTCCTAAACGCCGGGGTAAAGGTAAAAATTAACCGTCACCCGTTCCACGAGTGAAAACGAATAGCTCGAAGTTGTTCATAAACCTTGTCAGAAATGTAAAATTCACTTTGATTGTTGAACATTACATTTACCCAGGCGTATTTGGAACGCCACCTAGATTTAGTTAGATTACTCTTCATTGGCTTGTACTATTGAATTTTATTTACGCAGCCAAATAAATTCATACTGGACAGTGATAAGAAAAGACAAATCTTTCATTTTTCAAGTGAAAACTTGTTGAGCGATTTTTGGTAGGGGAAAATCTTATGTGTTCGCGTCACCGACATGCTAAATGTTAACAATATGTCGATAGCTTTGAGTATTATGACGTGTTTGCACTTCTGTCGGCAGTCCCCAATACTGTCTGTGTTTTTCTTTTTTAATTCTGTAATTATTTTTTTTGCTGCTTTATTTACGGCTTAGCCGCGGGACTGTCTAATATGGCTCTGCTCAATGTATATTTCTATACGCGGCGTAGAGAAGTGACTACATCAGAGCGTGTCAAGCTCAAATATCAGTTAAAAAGTTTATATTTATCCCAGGTCGTCGGGTGCGACGGGAGCGAACGCTCCAGCGCGCGGCGCGGCGGGCGAAGTCGCGGTGACGGCACTAGCCCTAGCGGCGGACACACACCGCCTGTACACCGCCGCCGGCGACAAGATACGGCTCTGGGACTTGCGCATGTGAGTTACTGGAACCACTAGTGTCTATCTGTACGATATGTTCATTTGGTACACAACACTCGTCACAGGGACGCGCCGTACGGGCTTTACAGCACGTATTTCGCGTTAAAATTTGAATTAATTATTCGAAACCAGTTGGGTGTTAAATGATTGACAAAGTAAAATATATTGTAAAATCAGTATACAGTAATCCCAAGGTAATAATGCGCATACAAATCTTCGCTACTGTTCGGCAAAGTTCGTATTTCCTTACACTTTCTATACAATCAATAAAGTCACGTGGTACGTCCGGTCGCTCGGCTATAGATTTGTATGCGCATTATTACTTTGGGAGTACTGTACAAGAGTATTTTCTTTAAGATGATAACCATTGTTCAAACGTATTTTTTGCATGTGGATTTTGTAAATCGTCACTACATGAATCCCCGAGGTAGTGGCGTGCATTTGAACTTTTTTCCGCAAAAGCAATCAGAAGGTCAAGTTTGGCAATAAAAAAAATATGAAAAAATTTTAATTACACTTTGAAAAAAAAAAGTTTGTATGAAAATATTTACTGCCTACCCTGGCGTCATACGATTTTTTTTTCTTGTTTTTTTATTGTCAAACTTGACCTTCTGATTGCTTTTCCGGAAAAAAGATTAATGCACGCCACTGCCCCGAGGCCATATCAGTGTTGTAAGACACAGTTCACACTCGTACACCCACATTTTATCGACGATAGTCACGACCCAGCATGATGGGTGGTGAGCACTGGCGTATTTTGTACATAAATATGGACCTACAACTTAGAAAACGCACGCAGACCGAGCACAAATGTGCTCGTACAGGATTTGAACCTGCGACCTTCGCATTAACGATGGAGACGTTCGAACTACTAGCCCATCGAGAGTTATATATTAGGTCCTTACATATGAAATCGGCGCTTTGTATTGAGATTTTGAAGAAAACTCAATTTTCAGTACTAACATTTTTTCATTTTTTTAGGAATGACAATTCCAAATTTTATAATTTCTTTTGTGTATAAATGAGACAACATTAAGCTAACAGCGACATTCATTTAATTTTTGAAAAGTGTCAGCTGTAAAAAATTATTACGAATATTGTCATGGAAATGGATGGCATTTAGGACGAACTGTTTTTGAAGATTTAATTTTAGTTATCAAATAAAATTTAATACGTAGATGTAAAAACCTTGAAATCAACTTTCAAACAAAAAACAAATAAAGGAAATAGCTATTGAATTACAGGAATAATTTCGCCAATTTCATTTCATAATTTCCACGTAAAGTGACAGTCAGTATGTGTTGACGGCAGGTTGGAGTGCGTGAGCAAGGTGTGGTCGGGTCACGCGGCGGCGGTGATGTGCCTCGCGCTGGGCCGCGCCGGCGCCGGCGACCTGCTCTGTACTGGCTCGAAGGACCACTACGTCAGGACGCTCGAGATGCAGCCGGTCGCACAGGGTAACACTTTCTTTATAGTTGTGTTTGATTATCTTTCCGCTAATCTGCCAGACAGGTAAAAACCGAGGTTAAATCGCCACGAAATGTACCGTTATCCCCGAGAACAGTCAACGCTAGTACAATACAATGCAAAATACAAATACAAAAATCTTTATTTATCATTCAAAGCGGTTTAACATAGCTGGGTTGGAGACACCTTTTAAGTACGTAAATACTTGTATTAGGAGACCCCGTTCTTCCACACAGTTTTAGTTTTTACATAAAGTTTACAATGACAAGTAAAGATACTTAACTTAAAAGTAACTTAACTTATTCTATTACTTTGTAGTGAGTGTGAGGGTGCGTATGTAAGGGTGTGTGTGAGGGTGTGTGTGTGTGTGTGAATATTAGTTATTTATATGTATACTAAATAACAATAAACGATAATTATTTAAACTCTTCATTCCTTCTTTCTATGTATATATATATTACAAAATACAAAATACAAAATACAAAAATATTTATTTCGGTAAAAAAACACATTTTAACAAAAACATTGTTGAGGCCTTCTTGTAAGTATAAAATACTTGTAACAGAAGACCCCACTCTTCCATAGCCATAAATTATTAAAATTTATACCAAAACAAATAATTGTAATAAACTTTATAACAAAAATTAAAATATTTTTACATGACAATTAAAGTTAAATGCACGGTCTTATTCGTGAGTGTGTGTAAATGTGTGCATATGTGTGAAATCTGAGAATATAAGGGAGTGTGTGAGTGTGTAGTGTGTGAGGGTGCGTGTGTAAGTAAGTAAAGGGTAGGTGAGTGGATGTGAATAGTTATTTTGTGCGTATTGTAGGTATCTATATATATATATATATATATATTTTATTTTTTTTATTTTTATTGTTTCGGTAAAAATATGATATTACCATGGTATACATATAATACTTAACACTATTAACATCTTTTGTTAAATTTATAATATAGGATGAAGAAGTTTCTCTGTTTCTTCGTACCTTAGAGTCTTGAGCCAAGCAGTCAGTGTTACTTTACATTCATAATATGTTTTAGAGTAGATGGATAACATTTTGTTTAGCGTATTATAAAGATATTTAGTCTGTGCGAAATATTGATGACTTGCAAAGGATGTTTTGACAACACCTGTAGGTAGAACATGCTTCCTCCTTTTAAATTGTTTGCTAGGGTCAAAAACCAAAGTTTTATGCATTTTTAAAATGGAATTTAAAATATACAGCTTTCTGACTGTTAATAAGTCACATTGTTTGTATAGCTCATGTGTGGAGAATTTATATTTTTTAAAGTGCATAGTCTTCAACAGGGCGCGTTGAGACCTTTCCACTTCTAAAAACTTTATTTTAGAGGCACCACCCCAAATAGGAATGCAATAGACAACAATAGATTGAACCAAAGCAATATAAATCTGTTTCAGTAAGATATCCGAAGCTACATTTCTCAAACGTTTAAAAATCCAGATTAGTTTTCTGATGCGGTTACTTACTAGTTCAATATGATCATGCCAAGAAAGTCGCTGGTCAAGTATAATACCTAAATATTTTGTCTTGTTTACTTTTCCAATATTCGGACAACTACAGTAACAGTTCTCAATATTTCCGCACTGGTGAATTTTTACAGTAAAATTAGCATCAGGTTGAGTTCGTTTAGTTAAAGAGAAGCATATGTAATTTGTTTTCATTGTATTAAGCGTAAGTAAGTTAGAACTGAGCCAATGAGCAATTTTAGACATAACTGATTCAGTGTTCTTACGCACAGAATCCCAGTTATCACCGGAAATCACTATTGCAGTGTCATCGGCATATGAAAAGACCTGGGCACCACTTGTTTTCAATTCACACAAATCATTTATGTAAACCAGAAACAAGGTGGGCCCAAGGACACTGCCTTGCGGTACGCCATATGTTATTTTCGTATCACTGCTTACTTGCTGACCAATTTTAACCCTTTGTGTACGATCTAAAAGATAGTTTTGTAATATATCTAGAGGTGTACCTCTTATTCCTATGTGTTCCAATTTGCGTACAAGAATGGGGATGGATACTGTATCAAATGCTTTTTTTAGATCGAGAAAGACTGTGAGGCATTTATTACCGCAATCAAGTTGTTCAGTAATGAGAGAAGTTAAAGCTGTTACGGCGTCTTCGGTTGATTTGCCTTGTCTAAATCCATATTGAGAATTTGATAAAATTTTGTATTTATTTAAGTAGTTTACTAGCCGTTTATTTAGGAGTTTTTCTAATATTTTTGATAAGGAGGGTAATACCGAAATTGGTCTATAATTACAAACATCGTCTTTAGTCCCACTCTTGTATATTATTAATACAAATTCTAATTTGATTCTAATTTGCTAGTAACAACCTCTTTTCACTGACGATTTTAATCCAACGTGTCTGGACTGTTATTATAATATTTTAATAACATTATCTAGATATATGTTGAAGTCGCATAAAAATCGTGAAATTTGAGTAATATCTAAACAACAAACCCCTAAAATACGTACATTTAACGGTTTTTTACCAAAAGTGTAACCGAATGTGCTTTTATTGTTTTAGATAAAATCAAAAAATTAATACGAGTCAAACATCGAAAATGTTATAATGTGGTTACTACCGAAACAAGTTTCAATTTTGCGCCGGCGACGGAATCGGCACGATTGTATTGTCCTCGCAAGTTTCATGGAGCGTGCACCTTATAGCGAAATGAAACAGCATGACATTTGGCCATGCCCACAACTGAGTTGGTCGTATCATGACGACCTTCCGGGCACACATTCAATTACCTAAAACAAATTGCCGCTAGTAGTTGGACAAGGTTGGGTGAGGATAGAAAGATGTTGACTCATTTATTGGATTGTATAATTGGTCTCGCAGGTAGCTGGGACGTGGGCTCCCGTCGTCTGCTGGAGCCGCCGCACTACGACGGAGTGCAGGCGTTGGCGCTGACGGGAGACGCTCTATACAGCGCCTCGAGGGACACGAGCCTCAAGCGATGGAGTCTAAGGGAAAATACTCTCACACATGTAAGTGTGCTTATTATAGACTTGTCACAGAAATATATTGATGACCTACCTTGCGTGTCTTAAGAGTTAAATCGGAGTTTCCAAAATTCTGTCCACTGTCATTATCAACCGTTTTTGTAGTAAGACGTCACTCAAAATACCAAAAATGCCTCATTTAGTCATTGTTAATTGTAGAAACAATTCAAAACTACTTGTCCGGATGAATGGAGATCTCATATTTACGCACATTTATTATAAAAGTACTATAAAGTAATTGTTAATAAATTATTTTTTATCCGTTATTATCTTCAGAAATATTTTCGGAGCCGAATGTATGCCACATTTTCATTACATTAGTACTTACGTCATGTAGTTCAATATTATTATTATTTATATTAAAATATTAATACAGACGTAGGTTATACATATAATTGAAAAATAGTCCACGCTGAGGGAAAACATAGTGAAGTTACCTATCTGTATATTTATTCATTATAGTTAATTTTGTTTTATTGGTCGACTAGCGGACGCCCCGCAACATTGCCCCCCTGGGTCCTTCTGATCTCGTAAGAATTTCCTAAAGTTAAAACAAACCTAAAGTTCATGTTCCGAAGTCCAACTGTTGATATGTGGCGGGCAAATAGCAAAATTCCGCCGTTTACAAACGGCGTCGTCAGTTTCTAAACGCCGTTTGTTAAATGACTTCGTCATTTTCTAAAAAGCCGAAACAGAAAGTCTTTCACAAAAAAGTGAAAAATAGATGCGAAAAATAAAAACGAAGATTCGTCAAATGAAATAGCGAGCGTTTAGAAAATGACGGTGCCGTTTGTAAACGGCGGAATTTTACTATTTGCCTGCGACAGATAGATCAGTCAAATCAGTCAGTCAGCTTATTGTTTTATGTATATAGATATCCATTATTTTTCAATATTCAATGCGCATAATAATGAAAAATATCGTCATAACTATAATTCTTAAACGTTGCGTATCCCCAGGGAGTGATGAACGCGCACAAGGGGTGGGTGACGGGCGTGGTGCCGCTGGGCGACGTGTGCGCCGGCGCCGGCTATGTGGCGTCGTGCGGGCGCGACGCGGCGCTGCGACTGTGGGACCCCTCGCTCCGTCCCGCCGCGCGCCCCGCGCCCCTGCACGACGCCGCGCACGCGCTCGCCAGCCATCCTGACGCTAACTACATGACGCTCTACACGGCCGGCAAGTGAGTCGACTACACAATACCACATTCTATACACACTTCCAATTATATTAGGGTTCGTTTCAAAACAAGGATTATCACTCGGAATGATTCGAATTTCACACCACAGCGTTCAGAAATCGACACGAGTGATACCGAGGGTAAATGAACTGTTAGTTACCTGATAGTTGCGCAAATTTTTTTTTTGAAACTCTTTCGAGAAATGGTAATATCGATTCCGTTTAAAATTCGCCTGACAGTTGACACTTATTTTAAGGGTTTCGATATTATTTTTTTGGATTTGAAAAATTCATTTGATATTTCTATAAAGGGAAGAAAGTAAAAGTTATTATTGTAAAAGTTGCATCAGGCTCTTTAGATCTTCTTTTTCTTCCCACTCTTTATCATCACTCTCATCCAGTGGATGGCACTCCTGCTCTTTTTTCGGAACCACTCCGTTAGAAAAAAAGGCTTGAAAATACAATTGCTGTAATGCTAAAATTCTTAGTTTAAAGCTTCAAAGCACTTATTTTCCATTCAAAAAATGCCCAAAAAGCATTTTCGGCTTCCCTTTCTTAAATTTCATTTGGAGTTAATTTTATTTTAACGTTCGTTAACCAGATCCGTTCTAAAATACTTTTTCTCACAGTAATCACTCGAAAGCTTTTTAAAACCAGATTTCTCTTTCTCGTATATATACGAGAGCCATATATGGATCTGTCTCTTTCTTGTAAACGAGTGAAATTTCGCACGACGATCACACGTTTCGAAACGGACCCTTAGTGTCAATTAAAACATTCTAAACAGTCCTTAATTGTACTTGGGTAATGAAAAGAAAATCATTTGTACGTCAATTAATCGTAAAGCTTCGTGGTGGTTTTTGATGAAAGATCAAGTGTTGAGATTTGCGAGCTGATATATTTAGTTAGTAATGACCACGAACTTTCTCGTTTTTAATATGTAAAACAATACAGATGACAAAATGTCAAGCTCCTTCTGAGACCTCCCAAATCCATGTATAGTGTAGAAAGCAGGCAGATATGTACCAGTGTATGTTGCAGCGGCGGCGACGTGCGTGCGTGGCGGGTGTCGAGCGAGCGCTGAGTTGATGACGTCATCGTGTACCAGGTACCGCGGTACACTCGTGTACCAGACGTACCGCCGTGTACCACCGCACACCGTGAGTCCGGCCGTGCTTGCACACCTCGTCGCCGCCGCTACCGCAATCATCACACCTTTTGTACCATGGATTTTCAAGTGGCTAACTTTTGATATCCTTTGTTCGGATTCTATTGAAAATCGATGAGTTTGCTTATTTTTTCACGAGAAATTCACAAGTTGTTTGTTTTAAAATAATTGAAGATTTTCTGAACTATATTTTTGGTCTGTGTTAACACAAGTTTTTTTTTTGTTTTTTTATTCTACTCTTTTAGCTTTCCGTGTAGTTAATACCATTAGTCTATACTAACTTCTATAAGTTAACTAACATTTTTGTATCTCACATTCAGAAGCATCTGCCTTAAAGCTTTATTTTAACATCTCGATGTTTAGCTTATGTTTAGATAACATCCTATTTCCGCATATAAATGAAATTTTCGCACCTTTGTGTTCACAAGAATCTATCACAAAATCTAATTTGCTTCTGTTATCATTCGTCGAGAAATTTATTTACGCTATTAATAACATTGATCTGATAAACTATTTAACTTTAAGTAATCTTTACCTATATTTTTTTTTTGTGTATTTGCTTCTATATATGATACCTCGTTCTGTTCGGACCAAGAAGTTTACAACAGACTGGAGTGCTAACCTCTATTGAAAGCCGCAAGCTTAAATAAATTACCTTTGTGTCTCTATTTAATACTCGTGGAAATTTTCTCTAGGTATCGTTGTCTCGATTACTCTTGGAAGGTAAATAATTTGAAGGTCAAATTTCTTGGCGTGACCTGGTTATAGGTTATAGGTTGAGCGCTCCAGTTTTGTTATAAGCTTCTGGGTTTGGAACAACCATGAAGGCGGTTGTGAAGTTAACTGTTACCAACACGCACCTCCCCCCTTCTTCCCAACAAACTACGTGATCCTTTGCAACTACTTTATTATATAAGGTCTTTCAATTTAAATGGAAATTAATTTAGGAGGTGATTCAGTATCGTTAATACTATTTTAAAGTACTTTTTTTGCGCGAACTTTTTCTTCACTTATCCATATAAACTGAGTCAACTGATCGGACCACTTTGTACTGAGAAGTGAAAAAAAAGTTCGCGCAAAAAAGTGCTTTGCAGTGGAATGTGATGTATTAACGATACTGGGTCACCTCCTAAATTACTTTTAATTTAAATTGAAAGACCTTATATAGAAAATTGATGTTACTTTAAATTAACCACGGTAAAGTGTGAACTTAAAATTATGAAATATACACGAGTCTGGCAAAGATCATTTCTGTAAAAGCCACTCTATGTTGTTTTTTAAAGAAAAAGTGTCAAAAAAATGGTAAAAGGTAATGCGAACAAGTGGTCAAATCCCGAAATAGTCAAATGAAGAAGAGGTCATTTGTAGAAGTGGTTACCAAACGTCAAAACGAAAAGTACAAGTGGTCCTGGTTCGACGCTACGGAAAAGCGCAAACAACGCCATCTGTTACTAAACTCACACCTGCTTTCTTGGTTGGCCCGAACTGTAATTACTGTCAGATCACAAATTGTACAGAACCTAATTTAGTATTACCAATTGTTCAAGTGACGGCCGCGTGCGCTGCTGGCGCGTGCGCAAGGCTCGGTGACCGTCCGCCAGCCCCGCAGCTAACGCAGTCCCCGCCGCCGCCGCCGCCCTCACACCCCCGCGCTCCCCGCGCCGCGCCTGGAGGTGACCGTCCACTCCGTAACCCACTACATTCCTTACAAGAGACTGCATGCGTACCGACGTCGATTATAAGATTTAACATGATCATGGCATTTTTGTGTGGTCTGTTGTGCTACTTCGCTGGTAAGGTATTGATAGACTACTTTGTTGCGAGAGCCTGACTAACTCTCGTTTATATTGCTCATTATTATTGATCATTAAAATTAAGAAAGCAGAAATTGATTCGGACGTGAGTGTAGGATTTGTAAACAGACCAGTCCCAAACTAAACATAGGAAGTAGCGGTTCCTAACTCGGGCCTAGAATAGACGAATATTCCCCTTTTTAGAATTAGATCTCATAAAGACTAGTTTTAGACTTAAAGTCTATGTAGAGACAATTTTCTATGTTATTTGAAGTTATTAATGAAAATCTTAATAAGGATAGGTGATCTCTAAGATATACAATTATACATAATATATAACAGGAATAATCTCTTAACTCTGGTTGTACGAGCAAGCAATGGAAACAATATGCAGGTCGCAAAAATATATTAATAGTTTTATTATAGACTAGGATATTAATTACATTCATGAGCAAACACACGACTCCTGTAATGTGAAACGTATGGCCTTAAAGCGGATAATAATTTGAAATGTTTTGTCCTGTAAGTGAACCGTTTTGCTCCGTTTTAACCTAGGTAGGGGCGGTGTAGTGTGGGGTAAGTAAAACATATCGATGGTCGCCGCTTATTCTTACAACGCCCTATGTAAAATTGTACCCATCCCGCACTGCGCAGGAGACAAACCGAGTAAAACGGTAAACCCATAATTTAGTTAATTTTCTATTGCTTGAGGCAGTATTGATGTAGGTACCTATGTTTAAATGCCAATGTCCTTATGCCAAATACTTTCGCACAAATCTTTTTATACAATCATTATAGATATATTATACAATGACCACGATTCATGTAGATAAAAAATTATAATGGAATTACGTTTTATGCTTTATTTTAAGTAGATAAATTAAATACGATGCCTTTACAAAAGTAGTGTAGTTTAGAGATGATGAATTTATTTTAATAATAAAGTAACACACTTGAGTTTTATTTAACCGTTTTTTGTAATGAAGGATAATTTCCTCATTTTAATTACACTTAGAAAAGGTACTTTTGATAATGATAAGTCTCAATGACAGATATTTCTAATGACAGATATATCTAATGACAGATATATCAAATGACAGATATCTCTAATGACAGATAGGTCTCAAGTGTGGTGCATTATTAAGTGTCTGTGATCACCGCGTGTAGATATATTTTTATACATTCCTGCGTTACGGGTAAATACTAGATCAAACTATAGTCGTTTCATCACAAATGTACTAACATGTCCTTTTGACACTTTGACCTTGACTTCCTTGTTTCCTGACTTGTATACTAACCATCCCCTATTCGTTAACTTTTAACGGTATTTTATTTAGGCTATGAAATAATGTCAAATTATACAATTTTTCGTTTATAAACAATAATTTTTATTGTTCGTTATATTCAGTATTATTGCATAGTGTTTTCGTGTATTTTGGTCACAAATTGTTGATTGTATTGCATTATTTTCGTTTTATATGCAGCTTGCGAGGCTACAAGTATTGCTAGGAGCTTAAGGATATCAATATAACATGTTATAACTTATAATTATTATAAATTATATTCAAATGTATGCGAATCTACGCCTAGCAGGATAGTCTAGTCAGTAGTGTATCGCGATAAGTATACTAAACTAGGTAGAGTTGAGTTTTAAACAAGGTATGTATGGACTGACACCAGTGTCTTTGTTTTAAACCTTTATTTTTATTATTTTATAATGTAATAATTGTCTCGGGAAATTAATTTATGATCAAATAGAAGAGTCTGTTGTATACATATCATACGCGAAAGTTGGGCTTGAGTTATTAATATGCTCTACTTGAATGTATTTTTTGCAATTACCGAGACTACTGAACAGAACTGATGAGCGTTTTTCTCATTGTTTTTTTTTTTCTTAGTTCTTAGCTTTCCTCCAGATGGCGCTGTCCTTGTATAAAATGTGTTTTGTAGCAATCATTGTTAAAGTGGTTTTTCGTTTGTTTGGAATCGGTGCAAATTTTGTCTTTGATTCTGTTGCTAAAGAATACGACAGTGCCATCTAGGAATCTTATTTAACACTAAATATGACATAAGGAAAAACGCTCATTATTAAATATATGCTCTCTATTTCGATATTCCATAAATGAGATTGATAATATTTTTTACAGGAATCATATTTATTGATTTTAGAATTTTATGCTATTAAATCATTTTGAATGTAGCATCATACTAATTATTAACAAATTATACTGATTTTATCTGTATTTATTGATCCAATATAAGTGATATGTTTAAAGGGTTGTTTTATTTAATGAGACATGGAATTTTCAGAATGAAAAGTTTATTTTTTTAACATAATTCAAATCATGACAGTAATACACATACATAACTGTATAACATTTCATACTAGTCTTAATTTATTTTGGTAGTTATATACGAATATATAAATAAAAGAAGGTCTTCAAATATATTTCGATCCGAAGTCTTCTGTCGTGTTTGCAGAATGATCCAACTCAGAAATATTTGTTCTTTTATTTAAATATAGTAAGTATTTAAATAACTACAAAAATAAAAAGCTTCATTTACCAGTCTTAATTTAGTGCTAGTTGGTATCAAACAAACTTAATATACTATTTACACATTCATACAATTGATAATATTTTGATACCCTAACGGTTTATTTTATGTTACTTGTATTAAAAACCTCGTAAAAAGTCCCATTGTATCACAATCCACTTCATGAATTGCTCAGTACTTGTGTTTGGCGTGCTTGTGTTTCCGATGATGGTGACCAGGAGGGGGCGTGGCCGGCGAGCGACGTCTCCTGTCTCGCTCTAACCGCTCGCGTTCCCTCTCTCTTTCTCGTTCACGTTCGCGCTCTCTCTCCCTGTGTGACAATTACGTTAATGATTTATACTGAATGGAGCTCTCTTATGTAGATCAGCTGGTTGATATGTCGAAGTGGGATTGTAGAATTATCTGTTTTCCAAAATAGCTCCGTTATGTAAAACAGCTGAATTAGGTTCAGCTGGATTGTCATTGCGTTACGTTCGACAATACTGCTACCCACGTTTAGACGTAATGTAAAAAGTATGTGCGACGACGAGCGAAGCGAAGAGAATCGTGTTAGGTTTACATGCAAGATAAAATAAGGAGCCGAGCGAGGCGATTCCAGTAGTTTTTAACAAAATTTACAATCCAACGTTTAATTTGACGCTGTTTTACAAAACCGCTAAACGTTGACCCGCTGCATTGAATAACACAAAACATTTATAGAATAGAATAGGAAAGTTTATTTGTTTGACTTTTTGTCCTTAAAAATTAGGTGTTACAATATGCTTAAATATGTCATTCCTCAAAAATCTGCCAAATTTGGCGTACAAATCAAATACAATCCCGCGTGCTATTTTCAAAAACAGCTAAAGGTTTTTAATGAAAAAAAATAATAGTTTTAGCTGTTTTACATAACGGACCTATTTTGTAAAACAGCCTTGCCTCGCAACCCTCGTCCTAGCTAGTAGAATCTGAGAGCAACAATCACTGCGAATGGACTCGAAAGACCACACGGTCCAAATATAATGTAAATAAACTGACCTGTCTCTCTCCCTGTCCCGCTCTCGCTCACGGTCACGTGATCGGTCGTGCGCGCGCTCGACATCTCTGTCTCGCTCCCGCGACCGTGACCTCGACCGCGATCTACGTTCGCTGGAAACGGGAATATTGCATTTTTTTTTGGGAACTATATTTTATGTCGCCAAAATTTATATTTGTCACCAACTTGTATCCTCTTAAATTATGTTAAGGTGTGGTAATTCGAAAACCATTTCGAGATATAGGTTTAATTTGCCGTATTTTCGAAGTTTTGGTCTTAAAAACCTCATAATGATGAATATTTTTACGAATAGGCTGCAACTTCCATTTGCCCTCGTGTGACGTCACTTGAGTAATGGCTGTTTAGAAATGTGTCCTTTGCTATCAAAATAAATTTATAATAATTTGCTTCAGACTAATTTGACAGCTAGATGACAGATGAGTAGACAGACCATCGGACAGTTCTTTAAAAAATTATGGTGAATTTATATACCAAAATGGCGTATATTCTCTGAAAAAAAAAATTGAAAATAATCTTTTAAAAATTAATCAATGGGAAATCTCCAGTCCACGAAATACTTTCATGGTCAGATAAATAAAAGTGTCTCAATGAATTACCAAATTAATGACAATATGTATCCAAAATAAAAGATGGACTAACAATAATATCGTAGTTCGTCCTATGAAAAAAAAACTGTTCTCAAAATAATAATTTTATCCCCTAAATAAAGAGGTAAGTATGGCTTATAAAATAAATAAGATTTAAAAAAATATATAAAGCTAAATCAGAATGGTAGATCTGTCAGCAAACAAATCGAATTATCGAACCTATATTGCGACTTGTTTTTTATCAGTAGTACAGTAGTTACGTTGTATTTCATCAAAATCAATTAATGTTTTCAAAAAGCGGTTAAAAGATTATGTACTAAAACATGTCACTTTAAATGGATGAAATACTACTAACTTGGTTTGTAGGCAACCTGTTTACTAACACAATTATATATTTAAATAAAATATACATAATTAGATAAGCTTCTCAATATAAGTGAACATTGTATTTGTTTTTTATGGGAAATAAACGTCTTAAACCATATTTCGTTAAGTTATCAAAATAATACTATTCGTTACCAATTTAATAGTTCAGTTTATAAATTTAAAGAAAAAACTGTCTCTATTTCGATACAGAAACAAAAAGACAGAACGCTTAAGTTAAGTTTAGTCCTGTGAATAAAGTTAAAACGTGTTACACCGAATCGGTGTTACTGCCAAGTAATATAGAACCCAATATTGACATTTGGCACAGTATATGTAAGAAGACTAATTACCTGTGCCTCGACCTCTTCGCAGGTGTTGGTGAGAGCGATATTTCACGTGATTTCTTGGATTTTCTTGAGGTGATTCTGTAATATGAAAACCGTATAAATTAGTTAACGATTATCAGGTACCAGCTTTTGCCTACGGCATCGCTCGCGGGGAAGTATAATTTAATCAAAGTATATTTTATTTGCGCGTAAGATTTTAAGTCGAATTTTCGAGTAGTATCGACAGTTTTCGGCATGGCAGTTATTTTATCAACACCTTAATAGCCTCAACTATATATAATATAAAGAAACTGCATCCAAAACCGTTGAGTTGTTCTCGAGTTAAAACTGAATATACAAATAGACAGACGAAAATTCTGAAAATTATAGTTTTAGCCTTAAGTACCCAAATAGATAATCCCATTTCATTTAAAATGTCGCAAAAATATTCAACGTACAATCACAACCATTTTACTACTTCATTATTACTAGTTTATTTATTTATTATTAGGTTTGCTAACAAATATTTCACTATGACATATGTATAAAACTACCTTTAACAATTTTAAATTACATTGCATGCCCAATAATAGGCAGACACAACATACTTAATTAAAAATAATAATAATTTTGCTTGATAAGTAAAGCAAGTATCACAAAACGTAGTACCAACTATTAGAAACTAATTATAATGAAAGTTGAAAAAAATACAATAAGAAAGGAAACAAAACTAAAAAAAAAAATGTAAATAAAATTATTTCTAAGGTTTCACACTAATTAACAATAGGGAGAAGAGACAATAGATGTTTATAAACCCTGAAAGAATGAGAAAAAGTATCAATTTGGGGATCATGCACGGAAAGTGTATTGAAACAACACTGTTAGTTACAAGTTACAACACTCACGAGTAAGTATCATCGTCAAGCGGCGGCGAGCGACCGCGGCGCACGTCTGGAGATGCGCGAACCTCTTCTAACGCTTCCTTAGCCTCCTTCGCTGCCTGAAAGTTGTACATCAGTATTTTATGGTAACTGCAGGGAACATCGTAACAGTAGAGCCACTGAGTGATGGCGCCTATGACGTTTAAATGCCTATAAAGTATCGTAATTATTTATAAGCAAGTGTGAATAAAAAAATGTAATACTTCATTGTTGATAGTGATGTACTACTTGTTTCGGTTATTATTTTTCGATTTGATTTTATTGTGCAATAGAATTCGTATAGGAACAAAGATTTTTTTTTAAGATTCTCATTTTTTAAAGGCCGTGTTTGAGGTCGCCGAGTTACGCAATAATATTTAATTAAAAACAAAACAATGACGAAGTTAAACTAAACGAAAATAAATTATAGTAAAATACTATTTTCGATTTAGATATTTAAAACATCTCTTGGGGGCCCCGGTGCACTACACCGCATAGCTCTCCGATAGCTACGCCACTGGTTTTGGCACATTTTCCTTTTGTATCATTATGTTGAATATTGAATGACGTGTCTAATGTTGAGTAAACTCACTTGATTTTTATTTTTAACCGAAATTTTAAATGTACCTCATCACTAAATGCAGCTGTCATAAGTGCCATCACTCAGTGGCCCTACTTTAAGGCCCTACGCATCCAACACAATAATCGTATTAAGTAATTTTGAACTCAATGATATTGTCAGAAAGTCTACATTAGAACGCTCGCTTCGTGCGCTGCGAGCACGCATAATCAGTGAATTTGGGAGGTTTTTCTGGAATTTCTGAAAAGATATTTAGAAATAAATAAAAATGGGTCGATAAGTGTCTTTAGTTAAATGTTAAGAACATTCAGGAAAAGTTTCAATTCTCTCCGTTGAACACCTTTGCTATAAACACATTTATTCGCAATCTGAGGAGCTTACTTTGTGATTTTTTTCTATCGAGTGAAGTTAACTCAATAACGTTTTTAGATCAACTTTTGTTTAGAGTATATCCTCTATTGTAACATATATTTAACTTGTATTTGAATGAGATATTGAACTGACAATATTAATTAAACAAAATGCTCATCTTGGAATGGCAGGGCCTTAAGTACTCTGCAATATCCGATTATTTATTATAGGTACACAGGCCGGCATGGTTTCTGTTTAAACAATTTATATAAAATTTCGAGTCACGATTTTGTGCAATCCACAATTGTGGTTAAGTAGTGAAATCATAATTTTGAAAATTTTATTTGTCTTTGACAAAATTGCGAGGTATTTATTAATTAAAATATTTTGCTGATTCGAATTCAGCACATTTTCTCAGCAATTTAAATGAGGTACAGGAACACTAGGAAGGCGGGTACGCGGGGGATATTGCGCACGCCTCGGGCTGGTATAGGATGACAGTAACACTACGGTACCTCCTTGATGAACTTCCTCCGGTAGTGCTGCACCCGCTGCTGCTGCGAGGCCGGGTCTGCGAACGCGCGTGCCCGGCTCCAGCTCGTCCACGTACTTAGTATAGGCTGACGGTAACACTTGCGAAACTACGGTACCTTCTTGATGATCTTCCTCCGGTAGTGCTGCACCCGCTGCTGCTGCGAGGCCGGGTCTGCGCACGCGCGTGCCCGGCTCCAGCTCGTCCACGTACTTACTATAGGCTGACAGTAACACTTGCGAAACTACGATACCTTCTTGATGATCTTCCTCCGGTAGTGCTGCACCTGCTGCTGCTGCGAGGCCGGGTCTGCGCACGCGCGTGCCCGGCTCCAGCTCGTCCACGTACTTAGTATAGGCTGACGGTTACACTTGCGAAACTACGGTACCTTCTTGATGAGCTTCCTCCGGTAGTGCTGCACCTGCTGCTGCTGCGAGGCCGGGTCTGCGCACGCGCGTGCCCGGCTCCAGCTCGTCCACGTACTTAGTATAGGCTGACGGTAACACTTGCGAAACTACGGTACCTTCTTGATGAGCTTCCTCCGGTAGTGCTGCACCTGCTGCTGCTGCGAGAGGCCGGGTCTGCGCGCGCGTGTACCCGCCTCCAGCTCGTCCACGTACTTGAGCACCTTCACCTCGATGTCACGCAGCGTCTCGCGCTTCAGGGTCAGCTCCTCACTGGAAATATTGGAAAAAGTTGTAGGGAACACCACGCAAAGTCGCAAACGTCATTGCATTTGGCGCTATTATCGCCTCGACCCGAGTTTTCTTAAGTAGGACTTCAGTAACTGACAAATGTAAACAATCAATTGAAATGTCTCACGTTTCAGCGCTGGCCTGCGGGGTGGTGTCTGCGGGGGGTGGGCCGAGAGGCTCGTCAAGAGTACTCCATTTTTCTGTCGTTACAGCTTCGGCTTGTACCTTAAAGAATATTTACATTTTGAGTAATATTTTGATTATTCTGCGTCCTAATCATAACTCCTCTCCTTTCGTTAAAATATAATTCAAAATATCTTATAATTTTAAGGATGAGTGTATGTTTTTTAAGTATTTTGCGCCTATCACTAAAATAAAAATTAAATTAGATATCGTATCCCAGACCCGTAACATACTTTTTAGAGCTAAAGAGTTAGAAATACTACTCTATGCTATGTGACTAACCTGTGCAGGTTCGATGCTCTCCCATTTGGAGGGTATGAACCCAGGCTTGAAGTCAGCGACCACGGAACCCTCTGCGCCATCATTATCCATCGGAATTCCGTCTATGTCCTCGTCCACTGGAACAATATAACGCCAGGTTGAATATTTCATACATTATTTATTCAGAAATCTCTTTACTGCAAGTGTTCTCAAAGCACCGCGCCATCTGTCGGCATTTTAATCTGATATTCAATAACAAACTTACCGGGAATGCCGTCAATATCTTCCAAAGTAGAAGTGAGGCTCTTATTCTGAATCCTGGTCGGTGAGCACCTCTGTGCCGCCAGTCTCCTCAAGGCAGCGCCATCTAGCGGCATGCCCTCGCCCCCCTCCCACGACCCCTCGCTAGCGGTGGACCCGTTGGGCGAGGTAGCGCCCTCACGGATGGGCTCGCCGTCGCTGTCGCCGCCTTTGTCTACGGTCCCTTCCTAATGGAGATGGTTACAATTATAAAGAATCTTGTGTATAATGTGAAGAAAAAAACCGGCCAAGTGCGAGTAGGACTCGCGCACGAAGGGTTCCGTACCACTATCAATAAAAACGGCAAGAAAAAAACATGTCTGTTGTATGGGAGCCCCCTTAAATATTTGTTTTATTCTGTTTTTTCGTATTTGTTGTTATAGCGGCAACAGAAATATATCATCTGTGAAAATGTCAACTGTCTAACTATCACGGTTAATGAGATACAGCCTGGTGAAAGACGGACAGACGGACAGCGGAGTCTTAGTAATAGGGTTGGTTACCCTTTGGGTACGGAACCCTAAAAAACATAAAAAAATTTAAGGGTTGAAATTAAATGAAATAATAGTAGTTTATGATACAAGGGCGCAAAGGAATAAATTACGAGGACGATTTAAAACACGAGCGTAGCGAGTGTTTTAAACGTAACCGAGTAATTTATTGCTTTTACGCCCGTGTATCATACTACATTTTTCAATGCATAGTGTGAGGAAATGAAAACAAATATAATCTTGTGAACTTTAAATTATAATTGGCTCAATAGGACTGTATACATAGCCATTAAACGGTGTAAAAAAAGTATAACGTCTATGGTACACAGGAAAGGCTGCAGGTTAGCCAACCATTGTAAATAAATAAAAAAAATAATAATATTAAAGCCCCAGGGCAAAATAATCGACTTTCTGTTCGGTTTTGATGCATAAAAAGTGGGCCTTTACGAGCACATGCATTGAAATAGTAGTTTATGCTACAAGGGCGCAAAGGAATAAATTACGAGGACGATTTAAAACACGAGCGTAGCGAGTGTTTTAAACGTAACCGAGTAATTTATTGCTCTTACGCCCGTGTATCATACTACGTTTTTCAATGCATAGTGTGAAGAAATAAAACAAATATAATTTTGTGAACTTTAAATTGTAATTGGCTCAAAAGGACTGTATCCAGAGCCGTTAAACAGTGGAAAAAAAAGCATGACATTTATGGTACACAGTAAAGGCTGCAGGTTAGCCAACCCATGGTATAATAAAACAAGGTATGTTCCTTGGTGATGTGTGGAGGTTTTGTGTTCCAAAATGGGGGAACTTGAGTACGTCATCACGCTATCGACGGTTCTCAAACTTTAAAAGTCGGGAATCGTGGAAATTTTTATGTCCTCAGAAATAAATTACTAGGAATGCATGTGGATTTTAACTTTTCAGCTGCAGAGGGATGGGTGTGGCGGCTAAAGAGGGAAGTATTCAATAAAATGTCCCTTAATGGCTTTATGTAGTCAGAAGTCGCAAAATGAATTGAACACACTCTCGCTGTGAAAGAAAATACTAGTGAAAATTTGCCATTCAAAGTAATAAATAAAGCGTATGGAAAACACCACACTAACTTCTGCACGTAACGAAATTTAACGTGATCTTAGAGCTTCATATAAATATTACATAAAATTTGTCACTATAACTTACTTTTCTTAGAATAAATACCACACATAGACCAAAATAACTACTACGACAAAAAATGCAGCAAAAAAAATACATGAACATGAGAGAGCACGGAATTGATAAATTCATGAGGAATTTTTTATTATTATTTTATCTGGTCTTTTGCCTAGAAATCATCCCCAAAAATTTTTAATTATTCATGTAATTTTTTCGAAGGATATCCAGAAAGTGAAGTCGACCAAAAAAAAAAAAAATGTTACATGTCGAAAAATAATGTTGGAAAGAAACCATTATTTATTAATGCGTAAAAAAAATGTGATACCGTATGCCAATCTTACGTCTCGGTTAAAAAAAATAGTTGCAACTCGAAAGGAGCGATTAAACGCATAATACGTAAATAGAAACGCAGGCATGAAATATCATGAATAAGAAAAAAACACATTATATTTTTTTACATTCTTATCACCATATCTGTTTTCCCTTCTTAGATTTTTTTGGTGTCGTGCTAAAAGTTGCTACTGCTGATAAGATCTATAGATTGGCATAGGTTTCATTCGTGGATAAAAGGTTTTCAAATTTTGGACCAAACGCCAAGGGAAGAGTTGCATCATCCTTTCAATCTTGTACAATTACAGCCGATTTGCTTGTGGAAACTCGCAAAATAGAACATTTTTTCACAAATATGAGATCTAGATGCATAACAGATTGATTTTTCGCGCCCCGAAATACCTTCTATGTACTGTAAATATTGTAAAAATCCTTGTAGACGTTTTATAGGAAACGATGTAAGTATATATACAATTATATTGGATAAATGGGGTAAGTAGGACTTACAATTTCTGATGCTGGCTTTTGGGCCACAATAGCGAAGCCACTCTTGAGCCATCAATTCATTTTTGGGAAAAGTAAAAAGTCTAATTATTCCGCCTTTTTCAGAGCGATTTTTACGATTACGGATCGCACAACCGCCCATTATTGCTTGATGAGATTATCAATTTATCATTTAATAATCAGCTCATCTGCAACTGGGAAACGCGCTTCAACCTTTGGGAATCTCTGTGTAGAGTGAAAACAAACTATTAAATTCACTATCGTGCAACAAGGATGACAACAAATGGAAAAAACGCCATTAGATATTGCCAGTATTATACGCTTATTTTTACCCAAACGTTTCACACAACTTCTGCAAATCTAATCATAAAGATAAGCAAAAAATCAAAATTAAATTTGTTTAAGTTTAATTTCAACAACAAAAATACTCATGAATGTTATGAATAGTATAAACCTTTTTGTAAACAAAATAACTTAAAACTATTTTCCTTATCATGAAATAATGACATAAAATGGCAAGCACGTAAGATGACGTCACCAGGGGCTGGTGCGTTCCAAATATTTAAAAATATCAGTGTCGCCGTACGAGCTCTCGTGTCATTCATTCGCACTCATACAAAATTTTATATGCTATCCTGTTGTCAGGGTTCAAATTGTAGCAAGCTTATGTTTTGGAATGGAAACCAAAGGAACAGACCATGTTTTATTCGGCCATGAGCCAACCATTGTAAATAAATTAAAAAAAATAATAATAACAAAGCCCTAGGGCAAAATAATCGACTTTCTGTTCGGTTTTGATGCATAAAAAGTGGGCCTTTACGAGCACATGCATTGAAAAATAAATTAAATGTATGTAATGTAAGTATACATGAGAGACACTTATTGCAAGTCGTTTTTAATGTAATATGATTAAATAATGTATGTCTAATATTTTTATACCTATAATAAATATTAATAATGGGGATCTACACAACAAAAAAATAATGGTTAGGTTAGGATTACTTAAATTTAATAAAATAATACACTCGAATAAAATAAAAAATATAGGAATAAATAATAATACAAATATAGGTAAATATAATGCAATACATATAATAAATATATGCCAAACTCCACCTATTCGATTAGTCTTGATAAGAAAAAGGGAAAATAGCAACGTTTGTCTAGAAATCATGGAATTTATAGCAAATCCCCATGATGAAGATGATGTACGATTATATGAAACAACCGTGCATTATTTCTTTAGCTAGAGCTAACCGCATGGACCAGCAAAGGAAATAGATGTCAGAAAACTGCCTGCCATCTGCTTCACTGCAGGACCTTAGGACCAGGGGATCTAAAAAGGCCGACTTGGGTGAATCATAAAATGATTTGAAAGTAGGAGTTATTCACGCGTGCAAACCGGCATTAGAACAGAATCATAATGTGATTCAAAATGATTTGAAAGTAGGAGTTTTTCACGCGTGCAAAACGGCATTAGAACAGAATCATAATGTGATTCAAAATGATTTGAAAGTAGGAGTTTTTCACGCGTGCAAAACGGCTTTAGAACAGAATCATAATGTGATTCAAAATGATTTGAAAGTAGGAGTATTTCACGCGTGCAAAACGGCATTAGAACAGAACCATAATGTGATTCAAAATGATTTGAAAGTAGGAGTTTTTCACGCGTGCAAAACGGCATTAGAACAGAATCATAATGTGATTCAAAATGATTTGAAAGTAGGAGTATTTCACGCGTGCAAAACGGCATTAGAACAGAACCATAATGTGATTCGAAATGATTTGAAAGTAGGAGTTTTTCACGCGTGCAAAACGGCATTAGAACAGAATCATAATGTGATTCAAAATGATTTGAAAGTAGGAGTATTTCACGCGTGCAAAACGGCATTAGAACAGAACCATAATGTGATTAAAAATGATTTGAAAGTAGGAGTTTTTCACGCGTGCAAAACGGCATTAGAACAGAATCATAATGTGATTCATGCAAAACGGCCTTTTTAGAGGACCAGAAGTGAACTTACCAGTATCTTATCCTGTCCCAAGAAGACGTCATTGAGCAGCAGCAGGAAGTCGGTCGGGTAGACGGTCCAATCCGCCCACGCCTGCAGGATCCGTGTGACGCGCGCTCGGAAACCTTCCTGCTGCATGCGAGCACTCAAGCTGGTCATGGCCACGTGGCACTGACGCATTATCTCCACCAGGCGGGCTTGGAAACTGGAACAAACAATGACAAAAATATATCTGGAGACAATTTAGAAATTTAGAATTTTATTGGGATGAGATGGTTTAGGGTTAGTTTTCTATTGTTTAGTCATTTATTATCAAATTTTAAAATCTTTTAATGCTTTGATATTAATAATAGTATCTTTAAAAAAATGTATCTTCTATTTTTCATTAAACCGAATTAATAATAGAAAAATTCAATAATTTTTGAATGCAAATCAAATGTTTTTTAAACTATAATCCTAAATATAATGAAATTTTAATTTGTTAGGGATTTATGTTGGTACTAACGTGAGTAAGCCTGATTTATTTGAAAAAATAAATGCAGCCTCGTTTTCAGCAAGATGTGACAAAGTCGTCGATTTGTAAAAACAAAAAGTACATCAAAATAAACAGGGTTGGCTGAGCGCAAGCTGGAGCATTTTGTACACTCAGCAAAAACAAAACGCTTCAGGTTGCGCTTAGCCAACCTTATTTATTTTTATGTAGTTTTTTCTACACAACTAAAGATTGATCTCGTCTTGTTAAGAGTTGTTACGAGTATGTATCGAGATACATAGGGTTACTGACTGTACACTCCTAGTCTATTAATTTTCAATATTGCCAAAACAATATATCGCAGTCCAGATCGTGGCTCGGATCTCAAATCCCAAATTCCATTTCAAAAATCAAGTAGACTTTAGTAGTTTTCAGTTCTTTCTAAGTATTTCTGTATTTCACCTAATTTATTTCTAGTTGGTTTCTATAAAAGGTGAATTTGTGAACATCGTCCAAATTCATACTTGAGGCTTGGTAAGTGATCAGCATCATGAAACAATAACGATTTTTGTAAAATGCATAAAATTTAATTTCGACTCCCCATAGTGATTCACTCAGGACTGGGAGTGAATTACTATGGGAAGTCGAAATTTCAATACACGAATTTCATAAAAATTGTTATCGATTCATGATGCTGATCACTTACGAAGCCTCCAGTATGAATTTGGACGATGATCAAAAACTGACTTTTATATGCCACCAAAAACTATACCTGAACCTCATCAGAATCTGAGTTTTGCCTTCACATACTCAGCTTATAAGGTCTACTACGATTCGAGAATTATTTCGCAACTCAAATCAAAAATACTTACACATTCCTAAAAGCACTTGCATTAGTCAGCTTCGCGCCAGCATTATGCAGTATGTCAGACAGCAGATACAGTCTGGCTATACGTTTGGGTGCGGCTGTGTCTGTCCCCGAGAGCGACTCTAGCAGACACTGCGCTATTTCATTAGCGGCCTCCGCGTGCTCGAGACACCAGGCCATGGCCTCGCCAACGGCCGTGCGACAAGGGGTTAAGTTGCGGATTAGGTCTTCTAGACGGTCGCGTTGACTGGAATCAGAACAATAAGTTACGGAAAAAAAATTGACACGTTTAGAACTTGCATATCTACTTCAGCAAATAATGTATTATTTTGATAAAACAGTATATTATTTTTGAAATATTTTTCTAGGTACTTGTTAAAACAGAAACGCGATTGGAGCAATTCGGCACGATACAAATATTTATTGAAATGAGGTCTTTTTCGACAT
Source organism: Ypsolopha sequella (assembly GCA_934047225.1). Lineage (NCBI taxonomy): Eukaryota > Metazoa > Arthropoda > Insecta > Lepidoptera > Ypsolophidae > Ypsolopha > Ypsolopha sequella. The sequence goes on along the minus strand of OW203986.1, from coordinate 5,427,405 downwards.
AAATTCTCCTGGTTTGACATATTCATATTCATTTAATTCATAATATTCATAATAAATACTTAAAATTAACTACAAACTAACAACTTATACTATGTTAAATTAATTAGATATATCTCTAAAGTTGTTCTTGTGAACAAGAAAGTCTTTAAAAGAATAGAACGCTTGTTCAAGAAGCCAGCACTTCAACCTGGATTTAAAAATAGTTAAGTTGGGTGACCCCAAAATGTTTTTTGATAATAAATTGAACACTGTTGGACCCATGACATGTGTCAACAAACTCGATTTTCGTAGTTTGGGATGACATATCGACTGCAATTATATTTTATTAGATGGGTTTTAGCAGTATCTAGGACCCGGGGCTCTACCGCGTGATTCTCATTTGTATCAACTTCAAGCAAATGCATGCGAAATTCAATGCTTGCAAAAGAGATGGCATGTTAGGCGGGCGTCGTCGCACGCACGACAAATTTCAATCTCAAGTTGATGTTGATGAAAATGAGAATTACGCGGTAGACCCACTGTTTAAACAAAATTTTGATAGCAACTATAGCACATTTTATATTTATAAAAAACCGACATTTTGCTTCTTTTCCTCGAATCCGTCCCTCTCATCGAGGGTTTTTTCGCACATGGAGTAACAGGGACGCTAAAACTTATACATATCGCCTTAATCTAGGTTATTCTGGCGTCTAGGAGCTGTATAGTTCCGGAACAATGAGTTTTGTTTTAGATAACAGCTGCCTACATGAATAAAGAGGCTTTCAAGTACAGTTATCAAATCATTCACAATGTAAGCAAACCGTCAATATTGTTGTAATAGTAGTTATAGTAGTATGCTACAAGGGCGAAAAGGAATAAACTACACAGATTTAAAACACGAGCGTAGCAAGTGTTTTAAACGTAACCGAGTAATTTATTGCTTTTACGCCCGTGTATCATACTACGTTTTTCAATGCATAGTGTGAGGAAATGAAAACAAATATAATCTTGTGAACTTTAAATTATGATTGGCTTTTTTTTTTTTTTTTATTTATCTAATTATCATGTTTTGTACATATTTTTGTCTTATGAAAAAGAAAATCACGTAAACCCTTAGTGGGTTTAAATGTGATTTCTGAAAAAAAGGCTCAAAAGGACTGTATCCAGAGCCGTTAAACAGTGGAAAAAAAGTATAACATCTATGGTACACAGGAAAGGCTGCAGGTTAGCCAACCATTGCAAATAAATTAAAAAAATAATAATAAAGCCCTAGGGCAAAATAATCGACTTTCTGTTCGGTTTTGATGCATAAAAAGTGGGCCTTTACGAGCACATGCATTGAAAAAATCCTTAAATAATTTACACCGCACATATTTCAACAATGGTATTTTTTTGTAGATAATTATGACTTTCCTTTATTATTTCCCAATAACTAATTCAGCATTAACCAAGTCTAATGGAGCCCAGTGTTTATGTCTACTCGATACTTAGTTTCCACGTGACTGACCTGTTGGAGAGCGTACCCCGCATGCTATCTTTAGCGTCGTCTTCTTCCACGAGCTCGTCAGGCATGCCGGCCGTGTACAGATTCATTACCGGCGGCCGCCATACTGAACCGCCTGTGTACAACGAAATCATCTTATTAGTCTATCTTCATTCAAATAATTTATACTGTAAGGTGTGACTCCTTGATAGAACCTCATTCTAACACTAATTTATTTATTTATTTATTAATACACATGAATACATAAATAAAAGTCTTCTTGTACGAGTTCCACTATTTTATTTCCTTAATTATTGCGAGTAGTTTCGTATATTTGACATCGTCGGGCTGATTGGAATAGGTTAACAGTAAAAAGGAAATAAATAATTAAGGAAAAAAAATAGTGGAACTCGTACAAGAAGACTTTGATTAGTGTTATCTTCATTCATCTATAGATATACTGGGTGTTAAGATGAAGTTGCGGATGTAGGATACTGACGATAGTACACGTCCACACGAACAACTTTTCGCGAAAAAAAAATCGAGAAATCGAGAAATAAAATCTGTTGTTTCATACATTTTTGGTCGGGTAGCTAATAACTTTTCTATGGAACAGCTGATTCTTTTTTTCGCAATTTGAGTGTTGGTTCTGTAGTAAAAGTTGATCTTATGGATGAGTACTATGGCCAGCTTTCGGCTTCTGCAACTTCATCTTAGCACCAGTAACCTGGATTCGTGCTGGGGTCTCGGTTGGTGATCATTGAACCTTATTTCTGGTCCCTGGCCGAGTCTCCGGTGTGGGTTCGGGCGGTTGATTGGATTTCACCGTGTATTATTAGCCGTTTTATCTGGCTTCTTTAAACGTGTCTGCGCACATTAGTTCCGCCAATATCTTGTTTTAAGCGAAAAGACTCATATGAAGAAAGCTTATGACAGAGACTTTTTTTTTTTATAAAAATAAATAAATTTTAATATACTTAGGTAACAGTAATGAATACCAAATATATATATTATGTATATTAAAAGTATATATATTAAGATTATTACTCTAAGAATTCTTTTTATAATTTAATATTATTTAATTTTATAAATTTACACAACGTATATATAAGAGGACTATTTACAAAATAATATAATATATAATATATATTTTACCTATAATTTTAATCGTATTACTTCATCATCTCACATCAGATTCTGATGAGGTTCAGGTATAGTTTTTGGTGGCATATACAAAGTGACTTTTTGATCATCGTCCAATTTCATACTGGTGGCTTGGTAAGTAATAAGTATCACGCATCTATAACAATTTTGGTGAAATTCGTAAAATTAAATTTCGACTCCCCATAGTGATTCACTCGGGACTGGAACTGAATTTATATGGGAAGCCGCAATTTCATTTTACGAATTTCACAAAAATTGTTACTGATCCAAGATACTGATCACTTATCAAGCCTCCAGTATGAATTTGGATGATGATCAAAAAGTCACCTTGTATATTGCTACATAAATTAAATAAACCTTTAATCTAGTTCATGTACATTTATTATTTTATTACATATATTTTTATAAGATTAATTTTGACTTGTGAAACGTGTACCGTGTACCTATTTTGCAAAATAAACTATTTGAATTTGAATTTGTATATAGTACATCTACGAAAAACTGAGCAGATTTGTATATAGTACATCTACGAAAAACTGAGCAGATTTGTATATAGTACATCTACGAAAAACTGAGCAGATTTGTATATAGTACATCTACGAAAAACTGAGCAGATTTGTATATAGTACATCTACGAAAAACTGAGCAGATTTGTATATAGTACATCTACGAAAAACTGAGCAGATTTGTATATAGTACATCTACGAAAAACTGAGCAGATTTGTATATAGTACATCTACGAAAAACTGAGCAGATTTGTATATAGTACATCTACGAAAAACTGAGCAGATTTGTATATAGTACATCTACGAAAAACTGAGCAGATTTGTATATAGTACATCTACGAAAAACTGAGCAGATTTGTATATAGTACATCTACGAAAAACTGAGCAGATTTGTATATAGTACATCTACGAAAAACTGAGCAGATTTGTATATAGTACATCTACGAAAAACTGAGCAGATTTGTATATAGTACATCTACGAAAAACTGAGCAGATTTGTATATAGTACATCTACGAAAAACTGAGCAGATTTGTATATAGTACATCTACGAAAAACTGAGCAGATTTGTATATAGTACATCTACGAAAAACTGAGCAGATTTGTATATAGTACATCTACGAAAAACTGAGCAGATTTGTATATAGTACATCTACGAAAAACTGAGCAGATTTGTATATAGTACATCTACGAAAAACTGAGCAGATTTGTATATAGTACATCTACGAAAAACTGAGCAGATTTGTATATAGTACATCTACGAAAAACTGAGCAGATTTGTATATAGTACATCTACGAAAAACTGAGCAGATTTGTATATAGTACATCTACGAAAAACTGAGCAGATTTGTATATAGTACATCTACGAAAAACTGAGCAGATTTGTATATAGTACATCTACGAAAAACTGAGCAGATTTGTATATAGTACATCTACGAAAAACTGAGCAGATTTGTATATAGTACATCTACGAAAAACTGAGCAGATTTGTATATAGTACATCTACGAAAAACTGAGCAGATTTGTATATAGTACATCTACGAAAAACTGAGCAGATTTGTATATAGTACATCTACGAAAAACTGAGCAGATTTGTATATAGTACATCTACGAAAAACTGAGCAGATTTGTATATAGTACATCTACGAAAAACTGAGCAGATTTGTATATAGTACATCTACGAAAAACTGAGCAGATTTGTATATAGTACATCTACGAAAAACTGAGCAGATTTGTATATAGTACATCTACGAAAAACTGAGCAGATTTGTATATAGTACATCTACGAAAAACTGAGCAGATTTGTATATAGTACATCTACGAAAAACTGAGCAGATTTGTATATAGTACATCTACGAAAAACTGAGCAGATTTGTATATAGTACATCTACGAAAAACTGAGCAGATTTGTATATAGTACATCTACGAAAAACTGAGCAGATTTGTATATAGTACATCTACGAAAAACTGAGCAGATTTGTATATAGTACATCTACGAAAAACTGAGCAGATTTGTATATAGTACATCTACGAAAAACTGAGCAGATTTGTATATAGTACATCTACGAAAAACTGAGCAGATTTGTATATAGTACATCTACGAAAAACTGAGCAGATTTGTATATAGTACATCTACGAAAAACTGAGCAGATTTGTATATAGTACATCTACGAAAAACTGAGCAGATTCCAATTGGAAAAGGATGTTCAATTATCTTTTGTTACGAAGGTTCAAACGTAGAGAACACAAAATTAGACAATAACAAGTCCGTTTTACCTCAGAAAACTTATAGTCTATTGTTTTGTTCTCCATTCAAAAAAATGTCCGATCCTTCGTAACAAACGATACCTCAAAAGCCTATTTCGAATGGAATCAGATCAATTTTTCGTAGACAACCTATACTATTCATATACAAGGTGTAACAGAAAGGTGTAACCATATTTGAAGAGCTTATTCAGTCATTAGTGTAGAACAACTTTTACTGTGGAACAAAACCTGTATCTCGAAAAAATAATTTTACAGTTTCATAGAAAAATGCAATGCCGCTCGGCCGAAATGTATGGAAGGGCAGATTTTTTTTTGAGATTTCTGGGTTGACCTCACAGTAAAAGTTCTATACCATTGACTGAATAAGCTCTTCAAATATGGTTACACCTTTCTGTTACACGTTGTATATTAAACCAAATTACATTACATTGTGGTCCTTGTTAGATGACGGGCTATTGATTTTAAGATCCACTGTCTTTAGAAAGACAAAATCTGTCGGATTAAAATAGTAGTTCATGCTACTAGGGCGAAAAGGAATAAATTACGAGGACGATTTAAAACACGAGCGTAGCGAGTGTTTTAAACGTAACCGAGTAATTTATTGCTCTTACGCCCGTGTATCATACTACGTTTTTCAATGCATAGTGTGAGGAAATGAAAACAAATAATAATCTTGTGAACTTTAAATTATAATTGGCTCAAAAGGACTGTATCCAGAGCCGTTAAACAGTGGAAAAAAAAAGTATAACATCTATGGTACACAGGAAAGGCTGCAGGTTAGCCAATCATTGTAAATAAATTTAAAAAATAATAATAATAAAGCCCTAGGGCAAAATAATCGACTTTTTGTTCGGTTTTGATGCATAAAAAGTGGGCCTTTACGAGCACATGCATTGAAAAAGATAAAACGATGAAAGATGAAATGGATAACTCTTACATACAATTAATACCGCGATTCGCTACATGTTTTATCGTCAATATCATCTGGTCTACCATATATTTTGAGATTCGGTACAGTACAAGAAATACCTACCTTTGAACATCCGGAAGTCATTAGCGACCCAGCACTTGGGCGTGTCGCCCTGCAGCATGGAGAAGAGCCGCCAGCGGTAGTAGACGTGGTGGGGCGACTGGTTCTCGAACAGGAACCGGAAGAAGGGGTTGTTCATCTCCTTGTTCATGATGATCGCCTCGAACATCGGTCCCTCGCGGATCACGAACTCGACCATGCGGTGGATTAGCATCAGGATGTTCCTGGAAAAGTCATTTGTACGTACATACCGGATGCAAATGGGGAGGTATCTTGAAATTAAATCACATGCAATGGTACCATATAATAATGTACATCCGGTCGACTATAGACAACCAAAATGATAGACAACCCTTAATTGTTTCTACAGTGCTACAAGGATCTTATGATCTTATGGCGCGTGGATTGGTGTGTTCAAAATCGGAACTAACGCCGCTACATTACTCCTTGTTTCACAGTCGCGCCCCCCTGTCGCTGTCATTCAAGCGCCACTGTACTGTGCTACAGGTGACAGCGGTGACAGTTACAGTGCGCGCCAATCTTTTAGTCGCCTCTGAAGATAGTCGCAAGAGGCGACGTAATAGCCGTCTTACGGTGTCAGGGGGACGTTACAGGAGCGAGGGCGCGGAGCACACCCGCCTGCGTGCCGCACCACACCCCCCGCTCGCCACATAGCAGGTGTCAACACTATGCGCTAGTGTTAGTGCTACGTCCGTACACTACACAAGCGCGCGTTGCATGAAAAGTACCTTCGAGGAAAAAATTCCATGATTCGTTAAGTTTATCGTTGAATCTGTTTGTTATAGTTTATTGTTTTTGTTGCCTTTATTTGTTGTTTTGTTAATTTAGTTTAGTAAAGTTTTGTTGATTTAGTTTGTTAAAGTTTATTGTTGTTGTTCTACCTCGCGGACGTTACAGCGTTTTAAGGTGACAATGTAGGAAAATGGTGTTTACATTAATGCGTTTTATTTATATAGTTAAGATTGCACTAAAATAATAAATAAATAATTAAATAGTTAGGTACAACAAGTACACCTTCCCACTTATAGTAAACATTTAATAATCAACCGTTGATATTATTGTTTCCTTGACTGTACCTGCGCAAGCTTGCACTCGTAACTCATTCAGAGGCGACTAAAAGATTGGCGCGCACTGTAATGCGTAGAAGTCAATAAGGTGACGTGGCGGAGGAAGCGGGGCGTGAGGCGGGCGCACGTATCATACGTAAGCGCTGATTGGCTCCCCAGTTGCACTTAGTCTCCCGCATCGATACGACGCTCTGTGAACTTCTGGAGTACAGTCGCGTTCATAACTGTATTCGATCGATTGTTCATTGTCGACAACCGCCTTCATTGAGCAGCGCAATTTCCTCAGTTTTATAACATATTTTTACTTGTGGTAACCCGTTCACGAGAGCGTTGCTAACAAAAGATGATTCTTAACCGCACTTTAAACACTTTTTTGTATATTTGAAATGTTTGTGCAACTGAATGTGTGTAAATAAATAAATAAATAATTATGAATGAAAAATAGCGTGTGGCTACGTCATACAAAAAGAATATTGTCACTTGATATGACGTAATTATGTTACCTTTCAGTTGGAACAACGACTTTGACAATAGACTGTTGTAATATCTGTAATAATGAAAAAATAACACCAGTTAGATATGTTTTTAATGTGTAACCCATAAAGAATATGAAACCCGTAGTTGAGGCCAGCACTCACCTTCTCATAATATTCTTGATCTTCGGGATCGCTCGGATAATACTCGCCAAGTCTCACGCGTGGTATCTACAACAACAGAATATAACAAAATAGATTTTGACGAGAAAATCTCGAACGTTTCGGTCAAACTTAAAAGTGACCTTCATCAGGCTCCGCGGACTAATCCGGCGCTCCCTAACTCTATAAAGTCTAACTCTACAAACCCTACATCTTCCTCAAAAAGTATGACTTGGCCGTTTCATGTAACTATTGCATGAAACAACATTAAAGACCAGTGACTTAATTCTGTGTGATGGTCGCGAAACGGCCAAGCCATACTTTTTTAGGGTTCCGTACCTAAAGGGTAACCAACGGGACCCTATTACCAAGACTCCGCTGTCCGTCCGTCTGTCACCAGGCTGTATCCCATGAACCGTGATAATTAGACAGTTGAAATTTTCACAGATGATGTATTTCTGTTGCCGCTATAACAACAAATACTAAAAAACAGAATAAAATAAATATTTAAGGGGGCTCCCATGCAACAGATTTGATTTTTTGCCGTTTTTATAGATAATGGTACGGAACCTTTCGTGCGCCAGTCCGTCTCGCACTTGGCCATTTTTTTTTTCATCAAGGTGTAGGGTTTGTAGAGTTAGGGTTTGTAGAGTTAGGGCTTGTAGAGTTACGGGCTTGGCTCTACATGAGATCTCATAACTTTTTAGCAGTGAAAGCTTTATGAGTCTTGGCAACCTACTTTACATGAAATGTTTTAGTGAGATTATCTATTTCGTTATGATAGACATTCACCCTAATTTTAGTGATGTAACAACAGAATATGTTTATCTTGACCGAGTCTTCTTCTTGTTGACCAATTCTGGTCATTCTCATTCAAAAGCCATGGATTCAATTCTCGTAGGGACACATTTGTGTTCGACCTGCTTGCTTCGCTTCGTGGCCGAAGTAAGGCGATCTGTGACGTAATAATCGTTGGTGTAACGTGGTACGAGTGTGGAGTGTGATTGCACGTTGATTCATGCTGTGACGATTAATTTTTTAGTGTTCATAACATTAAATTTCCGATCAACAGCATGAACAATATTTCGCACGAATGCCTCAGCACAGGGCAGATCCCTAACGAGCGAGTTGCCCCGCAGCTTCTAGCGAGAGCACACTATGAAAAACTGTTTTAGGTGTCATATATAAGCTGAAATTTAATCAACCGCCCGAATTAATACTGGAGACTCAGTTAGTTGACTTGTGTGTGTGTTTTTGACTTGTGAAACGTGTATTATATATACCTACTTTGCAAAATGAACTTTTTGAATTTTGAATTTTGATCAGGAACAATTTTTAATAATGACCATTCAGGAGATATAAAAAAAAAATTTTTTTGCTCCCGTACTGCCTGTAGTAGGAATTGTATTTGAACTAGTCCAGTTCGTATAGGAACAAATTTCTTTTTTAATGATTTCGAATAAAGGTTCGTTGAACCTTTTTATTTTCTTGTGTCTTGGCGACGGCTACTATGTTAAGCGCCACTAGATTCTGACATGGTTAGTTATTCAGACTTTCAAACGGTTCCTGATCATTAGCCGAGTCTCCAGTATGAATTCGGGCGGTTGATTAAATTTCACCTTATATGTAGACATCGAGAGATCACTAATACATATGATGTTTGTCGCTGTTAGCGCCAGAGATGGATATACATCAAACGCGAATCTTGCCTCACCTTATCGACGAGATGCTTGGGCGGCTGCGCGTTGAAGGGCAGGCCGGAGGGCGGCGGCGGCTGCGAGGGCTGCTGCAGGGCGGGCGGGATGTAGATCGGCACTGGAGGGATCACTACCGCCTTGCCCCACCCCAGCTTCATCTCGTAACTCATTATCTCCTTACCTGACCGACAATACAAGATATGGTAATGCGATATCTACTTTACCCGCTCTATCCCAAGCTACCAGTGAAATTTAGGATAGAAGATAAAAGAATGGAAAAAGCATGATCGTATTTGGCACTATGCTAAAAACTTCGAGGTCTACAACGAAAGATAGCATAGATTTTTGTATGACATGAGGGCAAAAGTGGCACAAACTAAAAAAGATCTGTATAGAACCAACATAGAACCCAAAGACTTTATAGCAGTTTACCTTGACGACCAGGCACACATGTCACATGTCACATGTTTCTTTATTGTGTACAGAAAACGTCCAGAAACATCGTTTGTAACCGAGAGGCTCGGCTCTTAGAGCGTTTTCAGTGTCTATGCTTTGTGTAATTCTTTGTATTGAATTAAATATCTTGGGGATGGACATACCTATCACTGAAAGAGGCAATGATAACAGTTTAGGTTAAATATCAATACGAAAATAATGTTAGCTAAATGATGCCATTCTGTTGGCACAAATCTCAATCATATATCTACTATATCGACTTCAACTACAAGGTTGGGGAGATTATTAGCCCTAAAACCTGACTTTGATGTTCAAACTAAACGCTTTTTCAGACCAGCCATATTTCAAAATTGTATGTGATATATGACCACTAATACTAAACATCGAAGGGCAAAAGCTTATGTGATAAATAGGACAGCCTTCCATCAGTTCTTTTCATCGCATAGCAGTACAAAAGCTTCGCCGTTGCAGATGAACTATCTACAAACAAAAGCCTCGCAGATTTGCGCCAACAGAACAAGTGTAATGAAATTGTTAATTTACCATTGATATTCTTGAGCGCCCGCTCGCCGTCCTTCCGCGACATGAAGGCCACGAAGCCGCAGTTCCGGCCTCGGGCCTTCTCCTCGTCGGAGCGAGGCCACATGATCTTGATGCTGGCCAGCGGACCGTAGCGGCCGAAGATCTCCATCAGCTGCTGCTCCGTTATCTACAAACAATACTCTAACTTAGCATTTGCTTCGTTAAATAATTAAGACTGAACAGAGGTCATCATTATACTTGTTTGTGTTTCTAAGGTATTATTAATACAGCCTAACATATATGAATTCCATCAATATCAATTGCATACATACATGCATATACTCGCGCCTGTCTTTCAGAGGGGTAGGAAGACTACAGATGTCCATCTGCTACGATCCTGGCACAGCACTTTCGCTTCTTCCACATCCATCAACCTAGTCATACATGCTATTCTATTCCTTTTGACTTTACCCTTCTTCAGTATATCGCCGATTTGGTCGATATGATCGCATCTCTAATTGGCTTAACATCTGGTTCCGGAGAGATTCCCACTTTGTTACTTTTCTATAAGTATGGTATTCTCATAATCCTACCCCTCTCGGTCCTCGGTCGTCTTCAATAATCAAGCAAAGCCTGGCTTCATCGCACGCCTGAGCACAATTCATGCATGTACAGTGGAGACCGCATCAAGTAAGACACATTGGACTTTGTACCTATCTTATTTTCTTCTCTGTAGGGGCTAATGTCGTACTGCAAGTGTATAGCTTGATGTGGTCTCCACTGTACACCAATTATTTCACTGTGAGTGCAATACTTGCAATATCCGTAAAGGGTCGTCAATATTAGTCTTCAAAAACAAGATTCGACAACACTTTGTTGAGTTTCAGAATGTTACTTAATTTCTTCTAAAACTTGTCGCAATATCTCGCTGCTCGCGGGGTAATAAAAAGTGCGAGCACAGTGAAGCATATTGCGCGCTCACTCACACTTATGGGTCTTAAGGCAACGCGTAGTGAAACACAACGCGTGTATCGATATGTTATCGGTAAATGTTTACAAAATTAAACTCAACAATAAGTAATTTTTTTTTGTATGTACATTTTATGATAAATAACTTATTTTATTTTATTGTATTAACTTTAAAATAAAAACTATCATGATAAACAAATACAAATAATAATGACTGAATAATGATTGCTAATTATTAAATAACATTAATAGTCATTATCATCGTATTTATAAAAGTGGCCGTTATCCCTTGATCGTCTTCTAATTGTTTTGAAGTGCATACGTTACTCACTATTTTAGTTCTATCGATAGTTGCTCGACGCAAGCACAACACTACGCAAAACACGTTTTATGACTCCACATGCAGCGATATCTTGCGACCAGTATAGTGATTATTTTGTTATGATGAGTAATTATGAATTTTCTTTATTATACTCGTACATATGATTTTATTCTTATATATTTATTTAAATGCTTAAAGTAGTTTATGTATTTTATATAAAATATTAATATTTTAAATGTTTATTAGGATGTAGTTAAATTATCTCGACTATTTATGTATTGTTTTACTGTATGATTAAAACCACTAAATGTTTTGGTAGGTTAGCTGGTAGAAAATACTAATTAATATTAAGGTCACCTTTGTACATTAATTGTATTTTTGTGCAATAAAGAATTATGTTATTGTTATTGTTATTATTATTATTATTTGGTCGGCATACGTCCTTCTACGCAGTCTGGTCGAGCTTTACTTTCCACTAGCAAAACGTAATTTGTTTCGTCACTCTACTTTCATTAATTCTCTCTGTATCAATTGCAAATAAAGATTAATTGATTATTAAATTTTAAAAGATTATCAAAAAGATGTGTTTGTTTAATACCCTATAAACAAATTCCCTGGTTTTGAAATATTTGAAAGTCAAGATATATATTGTTTGTAGACTCACTTTAGGGTTCAAGTTGCCGAGGTACAAGTTAGTAGTGTTGGGGTCCCCGGTGTCATAGGAGCCCATGTCTGGTAGAAGGTCGAAGGCCGGCTCTGTAATGACTGCTCCCCGCTCCCGTAGGACATTCTTGTATTTGTGACGCTCGTTACGTTCCTCTTGGATCCTTAGTTATAGATATTATGACTTTTTATAATCTTGTATTAGTTGGACTAACTTTTGCCCGCGACTTGTTTCATGAACACCATGCGACAGATTACATAACTTATAATTTGGTACCAATCGCATTAGATGTAAGGATTGTGTAGTATAAATGTAAATAATAAACATATAGATAAATAAATTAAAAAAATTAAAAAATACATACTACTTACCCCGCAATACGTGGCTTGTTTCAGAGAGAAATTTAAACATGTCGTTCATCACGGGATAAATTGTATGTAAATTTAATCTGTCACTTCTTGTAATAACAAGTATTTACAAATCTAAAACAGCCACCATAACTTGACCTATAATGATGATGATGATGTTGTTGAGGTGGTACAGGCGGATGGTCGGCTCTGTATTTGGAACTAGTCTATCCAATTCCCATTGCTTAGAGCTTTGGTATCCTAATGTCCCGGGAGCGTTCCCTCCTCAAATCTTCCGCTTCTTTTATATAACTTGACCTATGTCCAGGAGGCACAACTGAACGGTACAGGGGCAAAATGGAATGTCACAGAAAATCCAAAATCAGGTAAAATATGACAAAAGTTAGATTTTCCTGCATATTTTTTATCTTCAATTTACAAAACATGCAAAAACAGTGAGAGAACTCCACAAATGAGGACTTTCTAATAAACTCACTGTCTCAACTCCTCTTTGAACAACTCAAGATTGCTCTTCTTCTTCAGCTCATTATTCTTCTTAGCCTTCAGTCTGGTGGGTGACGGATCAGGCCGGGGAGCGAGGGACCGGATGACCTCCTCTGCCGATGGACGTTTCTCTTCGAAGCGGGATGTTGGCTTGTACAGCTTGCCTCGCTCAGATGTGTCTTCTCCTGGATAGTTAACAATTATACTTGTATAATGTGGAAGGAAAAAAATTAAAAAGTTTTAAAATACAGTGTCTCCCGCAATAAAGTAGACAGACAAAAGGGGGTAAAGCTAGACCAAAACTGATTGATAAAAAGGCTGATAAAAATTAATTTGAAAAAATTGTTTTTATGTACAATGACGTTTTAAACTTTTGTTACCTACCATGGACTCTATGTATAGAATATGTTATAAGTTTTGATCTACCGCGAATAATGATGAAATAAAATCTGTTATAATCCTTAAAAATAGAGGTTACATACCAAATCAAAAACAAACCATAATTAACTACCATTACCATAAAAATAACGTCCAAAAAGATTTATTTTTTATTTTTCTGTCTTTTTTTTCAGTAATAGTAAATTTTTTCAAAATAATGTCCCCGTTATACCATATTTTTATTCCTATTTACATTTTCGTCCATGCTATTTATCATTCCCCACTCCATTACATTTCTAAAAGAAAAATTGCAATGTTCTATCATAAATACAATAATTTCTACAAGCTGTTAACAAAAGTCACTGCGCTCGCGCGAGCATCTTTGTATGGGACGCGCGCGCGTCCCATACAAAGACGCTCAGGTGGAGCATATTCTCAAGATATAAAAAAATACTTTGTGTTTGTCTATATATTTTGATCTAGTTTCATCCCCTGCACTTTATCGCGAGACACACTGTATTGCCTACGATTGGTTCTGTCCATTACTCACTCCTGGCGCCAGCGTCATAAGTCCCAGCCTTCACCCAGACCTTTGAGGAGGTTGGAGCCTCTTGGAAAGTCTCCACAAATTCTTTGAAGGCCTAGTAAAACACAGCAACAGTTGTCAATAGAAAACAATAAGTAGTACATTGTTATACAAGGGATGTAAGTCATCAATTACACCTGAGATATTTAGGCGAAACAAAGAAAGGAACCTCGTTCGATTTCAAATTTATTTACCTGTCTAGGGTTGTTAATCGCATTTACCTCACGCATATCGACTTAAATACAACTTGTTTTCAGAGCATTAGTGATGAAAAGTATTAAAGTGTTTGCTAATTTGCTTGCTTAAATAATGTATGTATATTTTTACATATGTATATATTTACACTTAAAAATGGGAAAATCTCATCCTTTATATTTTTCTAACAGCTGTAACACCAGTTCCATAATATTACTAATATTAAAGTAGTAATAAAGTCATGTCTGCTTTTAATGTACAGAGATTAAAAAATTTTAGAAATTTTATTTAAATAGGTTATTAGTATTTTACTGTTGTCTGTATTTCTGTACATATGTTCCGTTTTAACACGAGAACTACACAACCGATTTGAATGCGGTTTTCTTTATTATCATCATAGTTACCATGGTCTACATATGGGTTATTCAGCATTTATGATATTCAAAATTTCTGTAAATTAGAATTTCAAACATTTGTTGAAATTCTAATTTACTAAAACCAATGGAAACTTTGCAATAGCAGCATACACACTGCATAGGTAATAAGGTTTTGTTGAATAACTATTGAGTGAATTTTTAATTTAAGTGTTCTGTTTCGATTAATTAGAAAAAGGTGGGTTTTTCACAATTCAGCTGCGAAACCGCTCTTAATGACACGTTTTCTATATTTGTTACTTTTCTTTAATGTACAGACACACCGGGTTCTACTCTTTTATTATATGTAAGTAATGATTGATAATTAATGAAATATTTGTTTAAACCAAAGAAATGCTCTTGAAACTGAATAATATTGGTTAACTCATAGCCCTAGGACATACTTATGCTGGACCAAAGATTTCAAAAGTAAAGATAAGCCTTTACCGTACCATGACAGCACCAAAATGTTTCCACCTTTAAATGGGTGACGCTCACACGTTTGGAATCAGTGCTCATCTGAACACAGTGATAGTTGGACACCTTAAGTGCACTTAAAGTTAATCATTTTAATAACTTTAGTAGTCTGATTAGTTTGCTGACCGTAGGTAGACGTAAGTGTGCGCGCGTCGGCATTATGTCAACGCACGCATTCAAAAACAATGCAATGGATTTTAGGTGCCAGGGCTCATCTAAACTTTTGAAATATTTGTTCTGGACAAAATGTAAAAGAAATAAAAACTGTTTACATGTGCAGCCGCCTCCTCCTCTTGTTTCTTTCGCAGTTCTTCCTGTTCCTTTTTGGAAAAGGTTCTTCCACCCATCGTCCCCACAGAAAACGCCTGCAACTTCTGCTCAGCTATTTTCTAGAACGAGAAAATGTTATGACCGTCTCGATTCAATAAACAAGTCAATTTTACTCATTTAAAGAAGTCATTGACTGCTGTAACCTATAGTATACGATATACAAACCTTCATCTTACTAAAAATACAGCACGATCACGAAAATTAAAATAATAACACCATTTCTTTTTATAAAACAAAACTCTTCTGACTGATAACCTAGAAATCAACGTCCACCATTTTAACGTTTCATTACACGCTTTTGTTTGTTATTTATTTGTACATGTGTGCAGAAACCCAGCATATATGAGATGGATATGAGAGGTGAGTGGCCAAAATTCTCGAAAATCAGATGCCTGTTTATGAAAACAAACCAATAAAATTAATTTCTTTTCTTTACAAATTGCGTAGGCTGAAACGTACAAACAAGTACAACCGCGTTCCAAAATTACCGAAACCAGAGGCTGACGCAAAAAGTTTTACTGCTGTGTTCCTCTGTAGATAGAGTAGAGCACTTTTTTTTGTGCCTTAGATAGAGTTACAAAATAGGAGAGCTTATCTCTGATACGAGATTTCTTACAGCAAACTAATAGAGAACCAGTAAATATTTTAATAAGTGAACTGATAAGAATCCAGTAGCGCGCAAATACAATGATGAGGCAAGGGCGTAGCCAGGATTTTGTTTAGGGACGGTAGGCAAGGGAAAGCTAGATACGTACAGTACTCCCAAAATAATAATGCGCATACAAATCTTCAGCTGAGTGACCGGAAGTACCACGTGACCTTATTGATTGTATATAAAGTGTAAGGAAATACGAACTTTGCCGAACAGTGGCGAAGATTTGTATGCGCATTATTACTTTGAGAGAACTGTACAAAAATTATTTCTTTTATTTACACTAAAGGTGGAACCGCACTATAGCGGCGCGGCCAAAATAATATTATATCTATGCATTTGTACGACACAAACCGCACAAGAGCGGCGCGGCAGCGCGGCGCGACAGAGTTGCTTTACAAAGAATATTTAGCCGCGCAGCACCGCGCCGCTGCCGCGCCTTTGCCGCAAGTGGGACACAGCAAGCGGCGCGGCGCTGCAGCGCAGCGGAGAGTAGTTTTTTTATAGTATTTCTACGACTACTACAAAAAATAAAGCTGATTTCAGAATAGCTGAAGGCTATATAAAAATATAATGTGACTTTCGTTAATATAGCCAAATTCATACTGGAGACTAGGAAAAGTTGACAAGACAAAGTTTCAATGACCCATTATGTACAAAAAGGGTGTGATACACTCCCACTTCATTTCGAGAATTAGGAAAGTATATCGTGCACACATATCGAAGGCTTTTTTTTCTTGTTTTTCTTCCTCTTCACATAACAATGCCACGACAATCAGTTCTTCAGAATCGTCCATCTTTTTGCAAGAACCAACCAACTACTGAGAAATTCTACCTTCCTCTTCCACATCCATCAATCTAGTCATGCAAGCTCTTCTATTCCAGGTACTTTTGACATTTTTTTTTTTATTTTCCCTGATTAAATTAAATTTGGAAAATGAGGGAATATGGGGATAAAGGATTAAAATGTTGATGCTGTGACACGTTATCGTATATTTTTCATGTATACCTACATAATTGTCAATTACTGTTGCAATCTGTACTTCGGTTCGGTTCGAAGCTAACACAGGTAACTCAGCCATCTACAGGCATACTATTGGTAGTTCTTATTACGGCATCATATCAGTTATTTACAAATTAGGAGCTTGAACCGCAGGCGTCTGTACATTTTTTTGTTTTTAAATAAATAGGTAAATATTTATTTATTTTTGACCAATACATAATTTCCAGAATAATTGAACAGTCAATAAATTGAAATTAAAATGTAAACTAAAATACACAGCAATGTTTTTCTTACAAATATTGTTTTTAGAATTTTTTTTAGCTAAAGTTGTAGCTATAAATTATAAAATGTACAAAAAATTGCATTTCTTAACAAAGTTTGAAAACCCCTGAAAATAGCCTTGGGAAAGTACGTCTGTGAAAAATGCAACGCTTTTGCCCCATCTATTTTATTATCGCTAGAAACAACGAACCTTACAAAGAACTAAAATAAAATTTTAGTTCATTGGCTAGAAATCGCTGAAAATGAGCTTTTATATTCAATAGTTGGAAAACATCTCTGGACAAACTAATGTAAATTATCTCGAAATAAAAAAGATATTTTGTTATTTTATATTTATATATTTTATAAATCTATATATTGTTTTATATTTTTGGCGTTTTTGCCCCAAGCTAAGAAAGAAGCGTCTAGAAACAAACCAAACCTAAAAGCAGAATAGACCCAGACTTTGGAAAAACATCAAATGATTGCACGAACGAGTCCATCCTAAATGGGACTATAATGCCACTTCCGCTGCTCATCGCGCTGTCGAATTCCCTTTCCGAAATACTTATGTAGCAGCGACGATGCGTGTGTTCACATTGCCGCTTCATACTTCCTTTGCATTCGGCCAATGGAGGAGTTAAAGTTTCAAGTTTCAATGCTCTGCGTTCTGACTTTATTAAGAACCCGCTCCGTATTTTTCGTCCGTTTGATGCGAAGTATTTTTTAAATAGTTTTCTCATCTTTACCGCGATGTTTTTAAAAAAACCAGGGACATACACCAATTCATATTGGCCGTCTAAATGAAGTCCTAAAATTTATTTGATTGAATTGTTTCTCCTTTGCAAATTATTTTTGTACTTAGACATTATGAAGAACTATTCGGAACGGGCTCGTAAGTACCAAAATAATTTGCAAAAGAGAAACAATTCAATCAAATAATTTTAGGTAATCATTTAAACGGCCAATATGAAGTGGTGTATGTCCTTGGTTTTTCCAAAAACATCGCGATAAAGGCCAGAAAAATGTTTAACAAAATGCTTTGCATCAAAACTGTCGTCGTCGCGGACCGGGTTCTTAAGGCGGCGTCGCTGCTACTAAGTTTTTTGAGAAGGGAATGCGTCAGAGCACGATGAGCAGAGTGATAGAACATACAGTGGTCTCATCATAGTTATCATTATCATCTTCAGTCAATCTCGGTAACACGCGTCGCATAGGTTTGTCTCTTTTACTCGGAGTGGAAACGTGTAGTGTAGACATATGAGTGTAGGCGATATACATTATTGTTTATGGTTGATCACAATCAACATCTGAACCACTTCTGCTCTTCATAAGGCGAAAGAGGTGTGTCTGGATCGTAGCATATGGAAATCTGTAGTCTCTGCCTACCCCTCTGGGAGACAAACGTGAGTATATAAATGTATGTGTGACATGTGTGTATAAGTTTATCTCCTTGCCTTCAGTTCACTAATACATCAATGTCGATGTCGTGACGCACATTATTTTTATTTCCTTCTAATTTTATTGTTGATCTATCCGAGGATAAAAAGAAACACCATGTTGATTATATTATTTATTTACTGAAAAAGTGTACATCAAAAAGTTTTCGATGTAAAATTAAAAAAGAATGCGTGGTTTGGAGTCTATTGCATGGTCAGTAGTTGGAAGCAAAACCATACAGGAAAGGCGCGTCCACACTTTGTAAGCGCAAAGACAAGAAGTTAGTTGCAACACTGCATAATGTGGAGACGCATTAATTACCTTTAAAATGCGATCAGAAGGGAATAATTAAATTAGCTAAGGATTGTATCATACAGTGAACTTTTTACAGCGAAGTGGTCAAAGAAAGCGCGACGAGTGTAGATTAGGTTTCTGTGCAAAATATTACAAGAATAACAGAAATATTGTTAGCCTCTCAGACCTAAATTACTCATATTCGCTAATTGTACTTAAACATTGCGCCGAAATAGGCCATCCTTCCAAAAAATACCTACTGACTGTAACCATCTCGTCTTTTATTTGTTCCTACATCCAAGTATACAAATAGTATAATTTAATTTAATACTTATTCACAATACATAAATAATACAATTTATTATACCAACAGAAAAATAACGGCTACCTATTTATATGCAATAATGACAAAGAAATGAAAATCACCAACGTCCCTTATCATAGGGTATACAAACAGTTAATAGAAAATAAGCGATACATTGCGAAATGTAAAATTAACGTAATATAATATTTGTGCATAATAAAGCTTAGAATACAAGTAAACATGCGATAATTTACAACAAGTAACTGTACAGCGGAAAAATGTACATTGACACTGAACAGATATCATAAGACGTATTGTGTGCCGACCGGCGCGTGCGCACATGCGCAGCCGGATCGTATCAAACAGTACGTGACGTGACGGAATAGACAACGGACTTTATTTAACACCTTCCAAGAGCGCTCAACTAAACATTTGAGTCAAAAACCCACCAAAGTTCTCCTTAAAATATATATTTTATTCATAGATTTGTTTAGCAAAACATGACGCCATTTTATACATAAACATTTGCTAATAAAAAAGATATGTAAAAGCTTCAGTAAGATATATTTGTTTGTACGTTAGCATAATTCTGGGAGTCGAGTCGTACGTAACGTATGTTAAACTTCTTTTATTGGATCAATATCGATTAAATGTAAAACTCCTTTAAATTCTGTGTTTCAAGGCCACGGTGAAGTTTGTAGACCATTTAGATGTGGCGTTGAGGACCCACCCACGCCTTACCGTAAAACATCTAAGTAACATCGATTACAGGTTATATTTCTTCGACAATACTAACATTACAAAAAGAACAAAGTGAAATAAACAATTTAGCCTATTAAATGCATGTTTACAAATACATTGTACTATAAACATCAACCGTCGCGTCGGGCAAAACTTTTCTAAACACGAACCTATTAGAAAGTAAAACTTGTACTATTATTTGATCATAAGACGATTACAAAATAAACTTCCACATACAATATACATCGAATACAATATAAAAAGTTCCCATAGTATAACGCTAATGTATGGAGTCAAATCCTGATGGCGGGTGTTAAAGTAGCACTTTCACAACAATATACACTTGACACGTCAAGACTCTGGTCGTCGGCGCCATACTGCAGCATCCTCGTGACGTCATCGCCGGGGTTGTATCAAGAATGCGAGCGATTCCGCTCTTTGTTCCCTGGGCATAGAGCTCAGGCATCGGCGTCGGCGCCCTTCAGTCGGAGCCGCGCGAAGTCTTCGAATATTATATCGTCGTCGTTATCCTGACCGTTTTCTTCCCTGCAAGATGAACAAAGAACATTTAGATTTGTAAATTATGCTGATCTCAAAGATACGAGCTACATAAAACTGTACTTGTTTCTACTATTTCATCCATCCATCCATCAGCCTAGTTCGTCCACTGCTGGACATAAGCCTTTGCAGGACTTTGCCACTCCCGGCAGTCATCCTGGAAGAATTGACCATACTCACACACGCTGGGCAGGCGGGTTGGTGAGCGCGGTGCCGGAACCCTCGCACCAGTGACGCCGCTGCCCGTCACCAGTCTGTTCCATATAAGGCCCGGCTATTAGGGATGGATATACCGCCATCCATCGGTCCCAGGCATGGTGGGCCTCTTGGTTTTTTGCCTGTGAGTTGACCTCTTACTCTCCCCTGAATTACTTCGAGGGGGTCTTCAAGTAAGATGGTGGTACCTCCACAGTCGAGCCCGGCATTAGCTCTACCACCAGTTCTACTATTTAGAATGAGCTAAAATGCAAAATTTAAGTTTTTATCGTAAACATCAAAGTTAAGTCTTAGCTATCAGTTTATTTTTTTAATTTTCCTGTTGTTTCGAGCGTCAAAGACTCGTGTAGCGTTCTCAGGAAGAGAATACTTTTTTTTTTTTGCATATATTTTACTATTAAGAGGCGTCATTACGCGCAAACCTCCATACAAACGCTGTCAACACATTGTGAGGTGTCTATGGAATGTTATCATAATATTTTAGGTTGAGTCCATTAACGTTACCTAGATCTATTCGAACTAAAAATCGTGAAATTTGAGTAATATCTTAAAACCCCCTAAAATACATAAATTTAACGGTTTTTTACCAAAAGTGTAGCCGAATGTGCTTTTACTGTTTTAGATAAAATCAAAAAATTAATACGAGGCGAACATCGAAAAAGTTATCTAGAATAATAATAACCAAAAATAATGTTACAAAACGTCCACAGTCTTGCAAAAATGTGGTTACACCTGATACAAGATTTCAATTTTGAGCCCACGACGAAATCGGCACGATTGTATTGTCCTCGCAAGTTTCATGGAGCGTGCACCTTATAGCGAAATGAAACAGCATGACATTCGGCCACGCCCACAACTGAGTTGGTCGCGTCATAATGTCTGTTCTTAATAGAATTATTTTTAATTTATTATTATGGTAAATAATTAATTAAGGTATTTATTTATTAATTTCAAAATTCAAAAAGTTTATTTTGCAAAGTAGGTATATATAATACACGTTTCGCAAGTCAAATTTTAATCTTATAAAAATATACTCGTATGTAATAAAATAATAAATGTATATGAACTACTTAGATTAAATGTTTATTTAATTTATGTAGCAACATATATACGATTTAAATTATAGGTAAAATATTATTATACAAGGTGAAATCCAATCAACCGCCCGAACCCATACCGGAGACCCGGCCAGGGACCAGGAACAAGGTTCAATGATCACCAACCGAGCCCCCAGCACGAATCCAGGCGGCCGACCAAATCCCATCCTATATACTACATATAATAGGTTACATATATAAATACATGCCTACCTAATCCAGGCGGCCGACCAAATCCCATCCTATATACTACATATAATAGGTTACATATATAAATACATGCCTACCTCCGCCCATTCGATTAGTCAATTAAGGTTAAAACTTATCTTTGTGAAGAATTATTCTTTCTATATGTTCGACTAGGACTCAGAAGGATAGATAGATGGTATAATTATAATAAATAAATAAATAACAATATGTGATACGTACTGCGGCGGGTCGAGCTGTATGAGGTCGTGATCGAGCTCGCCGTCGTTGGTCGGCTGCGGGGTGAGATCGCAGGCGCGCGGGGGCGGCTCCTCCTCCGGCTTCGGGTGCATCAAGATGAACGGCAGCTCTGCGCTCAGCTCGCTGCAATGTCGGCACAAACATTCAAGGGTTTGTTTCATAAACCGCGACGTTTTTAATATAATCTTGGGGACTAGTTTGAAACTACGTGGATTCATCGTTTATCAACGTGCTTATATAGCAACGTGCGTCCTGCCCCTACACAGGTTAATAATGGTTTTTAAAATGTGGTACAGGTGTACACAACACAAGTACACCGATATACCTGCGCAGACGACGAATTTTCGAGGCGCGGGAAATGCTAAGGCAGCAACAATGAAGTATTATTATATACTTACTCATAAATAATTACGAAACTTGGTAGGTATTTAAACGTCATAATGGAATGCCTTGCGTGAGTGAGACGGAAAAGAGTTGCAGTGTAATTTGCACCCTATATTATACGATACAAGGATTTGCTCGTGTCTAATTACAGATCATAGACAATACAGCCCAGAAAGACGTCTATTGTTCAACATCTTGCGTACAAATAATTCTGTCAACAGTCCGAGGCATGATAAACGGGATACTGCAATCCTATTGGCTCTTCCAATATTACGTATAGCGCCACAAACTTATCTTCCCCGAAGACGAAGACTCTAATGTAATAAATATAGAAGCCATTTTTGGCTTACCAAAACAGATAATTTTGGAGTGGTGAATTATATCTGCTGTTCAGTCAGATGTGTTGACAGAAATCGGTCGCCTTTTATGAGGAGTCTGTAGGCTGTATTCGTCTATGTTACAGATACATCAGTCAGGTCTCCATTGGGGGAGATCCACTAGGTCCGGACATAGGACACTATTCTGTACCAGACAAATTTAGTTTAAACAAATTTAACTTTGAGAATAAACTAATTTTAGAGTATATTTAATGTCAAATTTTGTTGAACTCCTCCTGAGACCGAATCCTGCTGGAAAAGTGCCTGAAACACACTCACCCGCCGAGAGGTCCGAGACACAGTTTCACCTTCACTTTGTATTGAACTATGATGCCGAGGTTTTCTCTTTGTGTCGGGTCCGCGATCCTGAAGAAAGTACAAAATGTAATTTAAAAAAATAACTCTGACAATAGGCATGATGACTATAAAATTCTAATTAGTCCGTCACTTAGATTATCAGAAAATATTGGACACGTATTTTTTCTTTTGTTCATTAAACAAAAAATTATGAAGATATAGCCCGCTAAAGTTCCGCGTGACGTCACGCCTAAGTACACTTTTTACCTAGGCGTGACGTCACCGGCCCTCACTCCCAAACTTTGACGCGCTTTATTGTAAACAGTAAATATTGGTATGTTGAAACGGAGGTATGTGATTTAATGAAAGCTTACCTAGGGTCTGGAGCTTCCAACTTGTGCTGCAGTTCAGACGCCAGTCGCTCCAAGTACACACCTGACCTGCCAAACGAAACTGTCCTTTACTATCATCTACATAGAACTTCCAGCGGTATGAGAGGCCACAATGATGGCCAAATAATTGATCATGATGGCAGACAGATGACAGATGGCGTCACAGTTGCGTGTTTGACGTCAACGTGAACACTTTACTGAGAGTGAACCCGGTGTTGGCAACACTGCCACATTTAGTTTTAAAGTGGCAACACATTATCTGTCACTTTTTCTTGACCTTCCACCCTTCTTATATCCATCCCTAATAGCCGGGCCTTATATGGAACAGACTGGTGACGGGCAGCGGCGTCACTGATGCGAGGGTTCCGGCACCGCGCTCACCAACCCGCCTGCCCAGCGTGTGTGAGTATGGGCAATTCTTCCAGGATGACTGCCGGGAGTGGCAAAGTCCTGGAAAGGCTTATGTCCAGCAGTGGACGAACTAGGCTGATGGATGGATGACATTATCTGTCACTTCTTCTTGACCTTCCACCCTTCTTGCAACGTGTATGTAAAATTGTAAAATAACCTATCGTGTTTATGGTGCTCATTAAAATCAACTAATTATTACTGCGGGCCTATTGTGTATCTCTAGTTGCCTTCTGGACTGGGTGTCTATCATCAAAAACATAGATATACTATCGAATTCCGATGTCCTAAGGATATTTTCGCACTTGAAGTGACGACACAGATTGTTAATAGTTCAATACCCACTAAAGGCAATTTTGAAATTTCAGTTTTTAGCTATGTTTTTGATGATAGGCACCTCGTGCAGTTGGCAACTAAAGATACAGAATAGGGGGGCTGGTTGCTTTCATGGATATACACCGAATCACCAATCCCTACACCCGGGACATACTTACAATGTACTAGAGGCGAGATTGGTATCCTCATGTTTGAGCTGACCGTCGAGCGCGAGCCCCCACTTGTCCTTGTTGTTGGCGAGCAGCGGCGTCAGCGTGAACACTTTACTGAGTGTGAACCCCGGACCTACGGGACAGCCTTCCCTGTGAAACGAGTTATATCCAAGGTCATATGGCGTACTTTAATTCATGACAGACAGTGTACTTCCGGTCGGTTATAGACAACCAAAATGACACCCTTATTGCTTCTGGTTCCGATATTTTTCACATGTTCTACTTATTGTCAAACTTCTACTTATTTCAAAGGCATTGTGATTGGATAAAAATGATGAATATGATAATAATAATAATAATAATAAAGGCGTAGGGATGTGACGACCCCATCACCCTCTGGTATGTCCTGTACGTCCAGTGCAATCAGTCACCGCAGGGCGGCTTGTGGCGAGCTGATGGTGAGTGGCGACACCACGGACCCTACCTCCAGGGGACACTATCACACATGCGCTTACACACACACATACACACAGCAACACACCCCCTGCCTCTGCGCTTGCCTTAACCAGCCGGTCAGAGTGGAGATGCAAGAGCGGAACCTATGCTCCAGGTTGGAAGTGTAAAATGTCATAACGCCGGGGGCACTTGACTGTATAAGGATCTTGCGCCCCGCAGACTCACCTCTCGACAACCTTAGCTGCTTACATAGTGTTGCCCCCTGGCCGCCCCATGGTGGCTAGATAGGGGACCCACAACGGCTATCCTGTTGGATAGTTATTAAGCAGCAAGTCACCATCTGCCATATTTAATTTTGTGAGAGATTTTCGAGGCAGATGTCCGTTATCTCACTCTATAACCCTGCTATCCGGCCCATTTAGCATCCCATCCTCATAGCCCACTCCAAGTCGCTTCCTTCCTGGAAATAGTTTGGCAACTGTGGGGGACTGTCCGTTAGTGTATCACAATGATACATTGAGGGAGAGGTCTCTATGGATGCAGCCATCTCACATTTAGACCAAATGGTACTAAAGGCCTCTTCAATGTTGGCTTCGGCCCCATGAATGCCTTTCAAATGACTAGGTCCCTATGGGCCCGTGACTAAAAAGTGTACCTACATAATAATAATAATCTTAATAATAAGTTATTAATTCACAAAAACGGTACATGTTTACACAATTTATGCTTAGTTAGATTACAAATAAGTTTAAACAATTTTAGCATAGTGTAAGAGATTAGGAGCATCTGCTGCTAAGTAGGTTGTAAGCCTGAATTTCTGCATACAGCGCTTTCACCCTCGTATCATCAATATTTATTAGCTTTTAAGAACATATTAACAAACGCATGCCTAAAATATATAATTTACTTCGTTTATGTTACTTTTTTATATCGTGATGGTTTTCCTGTCAGAAATCTCTGTTTAGAGATAAGCTCGCCAATGTGCATCTTTTTTTCATTGTAATTTTGTTTATGTTTATGTTTATGTTTATATTTCCGTGGGTGTACAATAAAGAATAAAGAATGTGTGTCATTTCTAGCCAATCACGAAGCCTTTGAAAGAAATAGCGATAGATGTTGAATTTAGACAATAAGTGGGCTGTACTTTGACAGAGATAAATCCGGGCTAGCAGTTTGATCAGAGTTATTGCGGTAAGCGGGGTGTCGTGGGGCGGGCAAAGAGAATGAGGCCTCTGGTTTAACCGTCACTATGTGAAATATTTGGCTGGAATGAAAGTTTTTTTTTTATTTAGCCCACGCAGTGTCACACGTCCAATTGATGCGCCAGACCACCTTGAATTGCGCCAGAATACCTTGAAATTAATTGATTTTTTGGCTGGCCTTAAATTCATATGGTCCTTTATATTTTGCTGACAAAGAAAGGGACAGTATCAGTTTTAACTGACAATAGAATTTTATTCATCGAGCAACTCAAGGTAAGGGGCACCATAGTGGAGGAGTTGGGACTTGAAAATACCCTCATATCATAGTTTTAATAGTTTCCCCACGTGTATCCTTTATTTGTAATAGAACTTGTAACAACAAGCAAACTTGCTTAATACCATTTAATACTTTGTATTTTATGAAAAGCTGTAGGTAGTGTAGTATTCAAACATTATGAATAAGCAATCATTTCAAATAGCTATTTAGTCGAAGTTAACATTCTAGCTCATCGCTCAGTCAATATTGAAATAGAAGTTCGCAAGCACTTCGTGAAATGTAAACCACAATTAGTATCTCAACTAGAATTAATTTCTCTTTGAAATAAACTTTGTTAGTCACAACTGTAATCAACTATCTTCAAAGGTTATATTAGCGCCAGTAATTGTAAATTACTGTGTAAAACAAAGAGGAGCTAAAACGGTACCGATTTGCGTAAACTGGTTTTGTACCAAAGCATGGGTAAATTCAAATCTGAAGTCTCCAAAAAGGTATGTAAGGTGACTTTGGTTGATATAGCTAAATTCATACTGGAGACTTTGTAAGTGATCATTAACAAGGTTATTTAGGCTAAATATTTAGGCTTCCTATACTATCTGACTCGGGGTTGTTCTTAAACAGGGGCTCTACCGCGTAATTCTCATTTGTATCAACTTCAAGCAAATGCATGCGAAATTTAACGCGTGCAAAAGAGATGGCATGTTAGGTGGGTGTCGTCGCACGCACGGCAAATTTCAATCTCAAGTTGATGTTGATGAAAATGAGAATTACGCGGTAGACCCACAGGTATAAGAACACAAATATTCTTTGTATTTTGAAAAAGGGTATTTGAACCTTGGTCCTGACCATTTACCGAGTCTCGAGTATGAATTAGGCTATATCAACCAAAGTCAAGAAGGTGACATTAATTTATATAGCCAAATTCATACTTAAGGTGGATAGCCCAAGGTAGTTTTTATAAAAAAACTTGTGAGAACCAATAACGACGACAAAAGTATTATTATTTAATTCTGTTACCTTTTTTCACACGTTCCATCAACTTTACACTCGCGAATATTCAGTTTTTCTTAAAAACAAAATGTTTTAACAGTCTGATTTTGCAATTTAAAACGTTCATACATTGGATTACAAAAGTTTTAAATAACAAAATTAGATTCTAAAAAAGTTTGTTTGTAAAAAAACTGATTATTCGCCGGTGTAAAGTTGACGGAACGTGTGGAAAAAGGTAACAGAATTAAATAATAATACTTCTGTCGTCGTTATTGGTTCCCACAAGTTTGTATGAAGATTGCCTTCGACCATCCACCATAAGGAGCTGCACAATGCTAAAATTCAGTCCTGCTCTAACACCTGTGTTTTTAACTGTGTATCCTGCTCTAATCAGATGCCGAAAACGCAAAACTTCAATTATTTTGAAATCGCGGCTACATTAGGACATTAACTATAATTTCTTTATGTAATAAAGGTGAATTTTTCTAGTAAGTATCTGCGTATGTTAGTTTCGTTTCAATCGGTTTTGAAATATGGAAACTGAATCGCTTTTTTCTTGAAATTTTTAAAAGTATTATAATTAAAATAAGATTGAAATTAAGTTTATTTATAAAGTGTAATTAATAATTGTCTTGATCCAAGAAATACAACATATTTTTTTTCAAATTTTTACCATCTACATCTACGCAACTGAATCCAATGCAAAACTGATGTTTAGCATTGTAAAGCCACTTAAGACTCGGTAAGTGCTCAGTATAAAGTTTCGATGACATCTTTTTGTTAAATTCATGATTTTTTTTCCCGTTCCCTACAAACTCAAGCCCAGCCCCGAGTCAATTATTGTGGAAGGTCAAGATTGTATTTTGCAAAAGTTGTAAAAAAAATGTATCGATCCGTGATACTGATCACTTACCAAGCCTCCAGTATGAATTTTAGCTGCATAAATTAAAGTCCCCGTATATAGCATACGGGAACTATCTATGTAAATTGTTTGCAGAAATCTCCATGCAAATGTTCAAACAGAAAAGCTTACTTACAGGGACTGTATTGGAATATCTTTCTTATTGAAATATCCGATAAAGGGGAACTGAAATTTTCTTCTCACTCTCGGTTTGTGTTCCCTGAATCAGAAACTTATTGTCAGAAAATTACTTCCCGACCTTTGTCTGGGAAGTTTGGACAACTTTGTTTCTATAATAACGGTAACATTAATTTATGCAGGCAAATGAATACAAATTCATGTATTCATGTTATTTTTTTTCTTCAAGTCAATACTACGGAAAAAAAATCATTTTTCAAATTTTATTTATCCGTAATACTAACCAATTACCAAACCCTGGAGGCTATGGCTGCACAAATTAATGTGACCTTGTATAAAACCTGTGAAATTAAAAGTTTATTTATGTCTGGATTAACGTTCACCATGTGGGCGGATGCTTTACCGTCTCGTGTCGTCGTGGGCGGACACTGATATAATGTAACCAACACCACCAAATAGTTTAACAATAGTAGTTTATGCTACAAGGGCGAAAAGGAATACATTACGAGGACGATTTAAAACACGAGCGTAGCGAGTGTTTTAAACGTAACCGAGTAATTTATTGCTCTTACGCCCGTGTATCATACTACGTTTTTCAATGCATAGTGTGAGGAAATAAAACAAATATAATTTTGTGAGCTTTAAATTATAATTGGCTCAAAAGGACTGTATCCAGAGCAGAACAGTGGAAAAAAAAAGTATGACAAAGGAAAGGCTGCAGGTTAGCAAACCATTGTAAATAAATTTAAAAAAATAATAATAATAAAGCCCTAGGGCAAAATAGTCTACTTTCTGTTCGGTTTTGATGCATAAAAAGTGGGCCTTTACGAGCACATGCATTGAAAAACTTATTAATTTTAGTTGTATAATGAACAGATTTCAAAGCGGAATTAAAGCAAGAAAATAAAAGAGAGTACGAGAAAACACCATAAATACTTAATTTGTGCCATGTGCCACGTTTATTTGTGAAATAAGGAGCATGGTCGTGATACATAAAGCGAAACCTTACATACGTCACAAATATACTCACTCGCTCTCCGCCTCTGCTACGGTACATTTGTATTGCGCTGTTGAAAACAGGCAGATATCGGCAAACTGACGGACTGACACCTAAGAAAATGAAGAATAGGTTATCTTCTTAATTTTTCCATGTAGCGAAGCAAAAGAGTGGAAAAAAATGTACTCAGTGTGTTTCTCGTAGACCACGAGACATGCAACTGTCTCGAAACGTCGGGTGTCCCCTTTTCGTAAAAAAGGTAACAATTTATCG
Source organism: Ypsolopha sequella (assembly GCA_934047225.1). NCBI lineage: Eukaryota > Metazoa > Arthropoda > Insecta > Lepidoptera > Ypsolophidae > Ypsolopha > Ypsolopha sequella. The sequence continues at coordinate 5,397,302 of OW203986.1, read as the reverse complement.
CGGTAGCCCCGATTATATATATTATAAAATGTACGCAATAACACAATTTTCCCAAATAATTCCAATAGACTTGATTTCCTGATATGATAGTCTTTTTTGACATAGTTTCCCTGGTTGACGACCAACGAGGGCGTTAATAATGGGGTTCATTTTGATGTTTGACGCCCAAGTCATCTAAAAAGGCCGTTTTGCATAAATCACATTATGATTCTGTTCTAAGGCAGTCTCTTTTGCACGCGTGAAAAAACTGACTCTATCCTACTTTCAAATCATTTTATGATTCACCCAAGTCGGCCTTTTCAGATACCCAGGGCTGCGTTCAGTTTAATCGTAGTGTGACGTATGCCTAACATGCCATTTCTTTTGCATGCTTTTAATTTGTATATGTTATCCTGCTGTCACATTCTGGCATTAGTAGTGATGTTCATTAATGATGTTCATTACGAATACCACCGGGCTTACGCGGTAGACCCACAGGTTATTACCGTGTGTCTCACCATCCTTACTTAGTTAATTAATGATTAATACTTTTAAGCATTATAGTACCTCAATATATGCATGTATACTAAAATACCCCACATTTATCTGTCAGATATAAAACAGATCAACAACGAGCCCCCATGTGCTAAAATTTTACTAGTGGTGAACTTTCTCCGCGTTCCCTCATTTGTACGGTAAAGTTGTGAAGGCCTCATGGACAACAACACGAAAGTGAAAAAAAAACTCCCGTTTAACATGTTAGTATAATAACCTTGATCCGCTTGACGGATCTGTTGGAGTTGTTGGCGACGTGCACGTTGACCGCGATGTTCTCCCCGTGATGGTACAGCTCCTTGTCCAGCGACGCTTCCAGGTACAACTTGTTGGGACTCATCATGAACTCCTTGAACACCTCCACGGACGGCTGCTCGCCTTGCTTGCTCGGCGCGTACATTATCTTCCGTATCGCTAGACGCACCGAGTTCCTGGAAGAAGGCAAGCGGCTCGCGTAAGCGTAAGTGTCGGATATACAAGGTGACTAAACCTGACCTTAAATAATTTTATGTATTTATGTTTCATGTATTTATATATGTAACCTATTAGTATGTAGTATATAGGATGGGATTTGGTCGGCCGGCTCGGTTGGTGATCATTGAACCTTGTTCCTGGTCCCTGGCCGGGTCTCCGGTATGGGTTCGGGCGGCTGATTGGATTTTACCTTGTATAATATATATTTTACCTATCATTTTAATCGTAAATATATTGCTACATAAATTAAATAAACCTTTAATTTAGTTCATGTACATTTATTATTTTATTACATATATTTTCTTTATTAGATTAAATTTGACGTGTAAAAAGTGTATATATCTATACCTGCTTTGCAAAATAAACTATTTGAATTTGAATTAGAGTGTATAAACATTTTGAAGAACATGTTCTAGATGAGAATATAATTAAAGTTAAAATTTGCTAAAAATAGATATAAATAGGTTATCCTCGCCCTTCTAATACTGACCAACTTGAGAATAGTAACTAACTATAATAATTTTAAACGGTTAAAACTGGAACTACATGCTCTTAAAATGAAAAAAAAAACGTTTAAAATGAAAAAATTAATTACATAGTATCACTACACTCCATACTAGAATACTCTGTGTAGTAGAGTGTAGTTTCTTCCAAATATTCTTTAAAAAAAAAACAAACAATATAATAAGAAACGCATGCATTAAAAATTAAATATAATAATAACAATTTAAACTTAATTAAGAATTGATTAACATTTCAAGTTCAATTTTAGTGATAAGTATGATTAAGTTAGAGCAAAAACAAAAATAAAAATAATTTTAACAATTGTAGTAGAGAACGCATGCATAAAAAATTAAAGATAATAATAATTTGAACTAAATTAAGAATGGATTAATGCATCATCAAGTGTATAAATCCAAAAGGCATGAAATTTTTGTAGTTTTGGGATCTAAAACAGGACCAAAGCCTTTTCTAACAGCGTGTCCAAGTTGATAGAAAACAAGGCCCAATAAATTACGTAGTTTAGTATGAAATATTCATGGTTTAATTTTGTAACATAACGGCTCTGATTCTGATTCAACTTTAGCTATCTATTCTTTGAACCTCCTACGTGTAGTTTTTGCTACAAAGGGTTTTATTTTTCGTAATAATAAAGAAACTTTTAAGGGAATATTGAACGTTAAATTTACGACTCACGTAAAGTTCAAAACTTGAAGACTGAGCTTTCCGTTACCAATAAAGTATTAAGTTACTCATAAAATAAAAGTTGAAGGGCAAACGATCAAAAGAGTCAAAAAGGTTTTGTTTATGTCGACGTGCGAAGATTTTACTCGGATGTATGTGAAGTAGTTATTCGAAATGATGATTCTGAGAGAATAAATACAGCCTGAAGCTGTGGCCCTGGCGTAATAGAGTCCCGTTTGGCACCCTAAGGGTACGAAAGCCTAAAAAGGATCAACTAGTCTAGAGGCACTAGGAGCAACTTTTTTTTATAGATTTTTTAGACCGAAATCTGTCGCAATGGTAGGTACTGCAAATACAAATTAGAAAAAAAATATATACAAGGTGAATTTGTGAAAATCGTCCAAATTCATACGTGAGCCTTGGTAAGTCACCAGCATCATGAACCAATAACAATTTTTGTAAAATACATAAAATAAAATTTTGACTCCCCATAGTGATTCACTGAGGACTGAGAGTGAATTACTATGGGAACTCAAAATTTCATTACACGAATTTCATAAAAATTGTTATTGATTCATGATGCTTACCAAGCCTGCGGTATCAATTTGGAAGATGATCAAAAAGTCATCTTGTATATATTTTCATAACGAATTCAGGTGGACTGGCGGGTAGGCATGCCGGTTTATAAAACGCCCGCAGTTAGGAAAAATATTCTTAAGTAAACTGGAAACAGACAAAAATACTCAACTCAGCTGACCTTTTATGAGGCTTGTCATCCTGGGAGTCGGCGACGAACGCTTTCAGCTCATAGTCGACCCCGCACGGCTTGCCGGTGTCCCCGGGGGCGGGCTGCAGCGTCACCGACGCGGGGCAGTGGGGGGGCAGCTCGAAGTAGAACGGGTGCGCCGAGGGACCCAGCTTGCGGACCAGCCGCTCCTGTAGCCTCGTCAGCGGCCTCTTGTTCGTGCCCAACGAGGGGTATATCTGGGAAGCACATCGATTATTATACCGGAAGTAAATACCTTTATCGAAACTATATATTCCACTGATCATACTCGCAGATATTTAGCTTAAAGCGTGTAACACGTCTAACGTGGTATGAAGGTCTATTTTACAACGCTGCCCGGCAACAACGGCGTCGTATATAAGGTGAAATTTAATCAACTGCCCGAATTCATACTGGAGACTCGGTTAACGATCAGGAACAATGTTTAGTGACTCTCCAGGTGAAACTCGAAAAAAAATTTTTTTTTTGCTCTTGTATTGCCTATAATAGGATTGTATTTGAACTAGTCCAGTTCGTATGAGAACAGTATCTTTTTTATGATTTCGAAAAAAAAAGGATCATTGAACCTATAAACGATGACTAACCGAGTCTCCAGTATGAATTCGGGTGCTTGGTTAAATTTCACCTTATATGCTACAGTATATTTTTTGCACAAAGGAGGAAACTGACAGTTCGTGGTATATAGTTGGAAATGTGCTTTTAACTACATACTATGGAGCATGAGCCATTTTACATTGTCACCGAACATTAGAATGTTGCAATATGGAGTTAAGGCGATGTGCGAAAAAAGTACGGGTGTTTCTTTTCTGTGTATTTCATGAAATATACGGAAAATTATAATACATTTCTGGTATATGCATTTTAACTATATAATCTAGAGTTTTGAAATTGGAAAACATGTTTGGATAAATTTTCCTCGATAGAAATAATTGTTGAAATGAGGTCTTCAAACACACTTTTTCTCCTCGTTTGACGAAAAGGAACCATATACAGAACTCAAACATATTTTATTAGGTGTGTTTTAACAATATCTAGAGATTTGATATTTGAAATTTTGCTAGCTATTTTAGTTTTTTTAATAAAAATATAAAACCAATTTTTTTCCCTTTTGCCCTGAATCCGCCCCTCTCGCAATGCGCGATTTTTCGCTTGGAGTGACAGTGACAAAAATAAAATTCGCATAGCCTCTTAAAAGCGCATATCACACTATCACAAACTACCCGCTTCCTCATTTGTGCAAGATACAGATATTTTAGATTTCCAGTGACTAAAAATATTACATTATTATTACATACGGCTTGAACACTCACGTGTGTTGACTATATGCCAACCGTTTCACCGATACAATTTCGGCATTATCAAGGCGAGTGTCGTTCTTAGTGAGTGTTAAAGCCGTATGTAATACTCAAAATTCAAAATTCAAAAAGTTTATTTTGCAAAGTAGGTATATATAATACACGTTTCACAAGTCAAATTTTAATCTTATAAAAATATATGTAATAACATAATAAATGTACATGAACTACTTAGATTAAATGTTCATTTAATTTATGTAGCAATATATATACGATTAAAATTATAGGTAAAATATTATTATACAAGATGATATAATAATTTAGTGTATCAGCTCACACGAGTTTTAATAATATTACTAGCAATATTCTTGGGAAGTTTTAATTTATTGAATTTGAGCTAGTAATATTTCCGAATGGCACATCTTTATCATAATATATATTATGTTTATAACGCTGCTTTAAAAAAAGCCTGTATATCGGTGCATCAATTTCCCAACCTATTTGTTACACACACACACGCAGAGATAAAAGGGTAAGCGCAGTTGTTTTTCTTCGTAAAAATTGTTCAGAATGATCAATAGCTAATGATTTCAGTTAAAATTATCTGTCTGGTAACACCCAGTGGCCTCTTTTTTGTCAATATTAACGATTCGTAAACAGTTCCGAGGAATATCTTTCCTTAACCGTTTCTAGTCGACAGATATTAAAACAAGCGTGCATATCCTTTATAAAATGGAAAAAAGTTATGTCTTTCAATTTACTTTCAGTGACGTCATTATCACCACACATTTCAAAACGAAAAAATATATTTCTTGAACGCATCCTAAATTCTGACAAGGATTAGATCATTCAACCAAATATGAAAATGAAAAAATCTTTAATGAAAATAAATATTACAGTTATTGGTTCCTGGCTATTGGAAGCTAGAATTCTGTCCAATGGGTAGCCAGGCTTCTTTCGTACAGTATGTAGGTAGGTACATTTGCTACTTGTGCTTATGACTAGTTTAAAATAAGACCAATTAACAATAAATTAATCACACCAATCGAACAATATTAATGCGGGTAGGTACCTACTCATTCGTGCGAGTTATTATCACTTTACTATATGAGTTCGTCACTTCCTGTAAATACTAAAATACTTGGAAAGTATATACAAGGTGACTTTTTGATCATCGTCCAAATTCATACTGGAGGCTTGATAAGTGATCAGTATCTTGGATCAATAATAATTTTTGTGAAATTTGTAAAATGAAATTTCGGCTTCCCATAGAAATTCACTTCCAGTTCCGAGTAAATGGGAAGTCTAAATTTCATTTTACGAATTTTACAAAAATTGTCATTGATCAATGATACTGATCACTTACCAAGCCACCAGAATGAATTTGGACGATGATCAAAAAGTCACCTTGTATAAAAGCACGAAAAAGTATTATTGAAAATACCTAATACCTAAATCGATCTGTTTATTAGAAAAACGTTTACTACATCATAAGTCTACGCCACATCCACATAGACGGTGTAACTTGATGTATGCGGTTTTCCTAAAGCAATTTTACGTAATTAGGTATGGGAAGTTTAATAATAATAATAAAATTCTTTATTGCACAAGTTAAATTTTTGTACACAGGCGAGCTTAATACTATTTAGTATTTTTTACCAGCAAACCTTTGGCAATGGGGAAGTTGTTGGGGTATATTTACAAATTGTATTAATAGATATATACAAGGTGACTTTTTGATCATCGTCCAAATTCATACTGGAGGCTTTGTAAGTGATCAGCATCACGAATCGATAACAATGTTTGTGAAATTCGTGTAATGAAATTTTGACTTCCCATAGTAATTCACTGCCAATCCTGAGTCAATCACTATGGAGAGTCGAAATTTAATTTTATGAATTTTACAAAAATCGTTATTGGTTTATGATCCTGATCACTTACCAAGGCTCAGGTATGAATTTGGACGATGTTCACAAATTCACCTTGTATATATTTTACTTAAATAGTCAGTAAATTATATTAAATTACATGCTAATACACAAAATAAATTAATAATTGACAAGTTCAAGTACTTATACTACTTAAAAGTTTACATGTACCGTACATAAATATCTATATTGATGAGAACTTACCTAAAAACTCATAAATAACAGTCATAAGAAGAAATTAAGAAACGTTCTGTAAATTAAAAAAGTGTCGTTTTATCAAACTCTTGTTTAAGTTTATGCCAAGGCATGCTGATTGAAAAACAGTTTCGAGATAATACATTTTTTCCCAATTTTTACAATTTTTTATATTTTTTTAAAGTAACGAAACTTGTTTCTTTGAGACATAATAACTAAGATATCTAATTATTATTAGAGTGCATTACAAACTTGAAATCAATCAGAAACAAATTTAAAAGAACAAATATTTTGAAAAAATTCCTCGGGCCAGGATTTGAACCTACGACCTCCTGCTTAGATGACAGGCGCGCTACCGATTGCGCTACTAAACGTTTGCGTTCTGGAAATTTAAATCATATGTTCTGTGATCATATCCTAACAATTTTTACCAAAGTATAGCCGAATGTGTTTCAACTGTTTTAGATAAAATAAATAATTTAATATTAGATTCGCATCGAAAATGTTACGTACATTAATTTTAACCAATAATATGTTTGAAAACTTATTGCCAAAATTTTGTTTCTTCTGACACACCTCTTCGATTTTGGGCCCGCGACGAAATCAAATTGTATTGCCATCGCAACTTTTATCGAGCGTACAAGTAATAGCGGAATGAAATAACATTACATTTGGTCACGCCCACAACTGAGTAGCTGCACTCATATCATGACGTCCGTTCTTCGATATGCGAAAAAAATACGGGTATTTCTTTTCTGTGTATTTTATGAAATACACGGAAAATTTTAATAAATTTCTGGTTTATGCATTTTGACTATATAATCTAGGCTTTTGAAATTGGAAAACATGTTTGGATAAATTTTCCTCGATAGAAGTAATTGTTGAAATGAGGTCTTCAAACACACTTTTTCTCCTCGTTTGACGAATAGGAACCATATACAGAACTCAAACATATTTTATAAGGTGTGTTTCAACAATATCTAGAGATTTGATATTTGAAAGTTTGCTAGGTATTTTTTATTTTTAATAAAAATATAAAACCAACTTTTTGCCCTGAATCCGCCCCTCTCGCACTGCGCGATTTTTCGCTTGGAGTGACAGTGACAAAAATAAAATTCGCATAGCCTCTTAACTTAGTTGGTAACAGAGAGTCATTGGTGTGAAAATCTGGCTAAGCGAGTGCGTAATGGAGCCAACCGACCATGAATATGCAAATCGCATGACCTTTCTGACGATAACTAAAGTCGGAGCAGACTGTTCCTCTCTTTACATTACATGATTACACTATAAGCATTAGATAAGATAAAATGAGCCTTCGAATATCTACGGGGTCTCAGCTACCGTTGGCAATGTTTAATAAAATTTACATAAGGAACTCCACAGTCCAACTTCAAGCTCGTTCTCTTAATGTTGGAATGGAAATTCAATTTCCAATACAATAACATGAATTGACCATTAAAAGTTTTGGAAACTGTGCGACCTACTTTATATAAAAGATCGTTCAAAATAGGGAACGAAAACATGCTGTGTAAGCGGTGATGCCCTGAACAAAGTTAAAGCGACCCTAAAGCTTTTAGGACGTAGATTTCGTCAGAGTTTTGATGACACAAACCTATGAATCCTCATAATGACAAATATTGCACGTTCAGCTAGCAATGACAACATAATTTATTAAGTATTTTTAAATTATTAATTTTAAGTTAAAACTCTTGATAATGCTGTTATAGCGAAACCGGTTGGATAAACTAGATTACATTATTATATAAAATTTATAAAAGGAGGCTATGCGAATTTCATTTTTGTCACAGTCACTCCAAGCGAAAACACGCTCAGTGCGAGAGGGGCAGATTCAAGGCGAAAGCGTAAAATGTTAGTTTTATAATTTTTATAAAAAAACTAAAATAGCTAGCAAAATTTCAAATATCAAATCTCTAGATATTGTTTAAACACGCCTAATAAAATATGTTTGGTTTCTATTCGTCAAACGAGGAGAAAAAGTGTGTTTGAAGACCTCATTTCGACAATTATTTCTATCGAGGAAAATTTATCCAAACATGTTTTCCAATTTCAAAACCCTAGATTATATAGTCAAAATGCATATACCTACCAGAAATGTATTAAAACTTTCCGTGTATATCATGAAATACACAAAAAGAAGCACCTCTATTTTTTTACATATCGCCTCAGTAAGTGGCGACAATGCCAACAATGAAGTTTGACAGACCTGTTCAGCGGCGAGGTATAGGTCCTTACGGAAGGTCAGTCCAAGCACGTCGAGGTCCTCGCGGCCGTACCGGAACGCGGCCAGCACGTGCCCGAACACCTTCCGCTCCTTCACGTACTCCGGGTCGATCAGCACCACGCCGTCTGGGGACAACAAGACATCATACATCATCTGCTTCTTGTTAAATGTATGGTTCTACTCCGAGATCTCCACTGGAAAACGCAAGCCTGGAGGTCAATACTTACGGTACAAGGATGTCCTGAAACGTCATTTGGCTGCGAGTGGCATCGCATCAAACTCCTCGGAAGAGCTTGCACACATTCGACCTGAATGGCGAAAATCTGTGCATGATGGGACCGACAACTTTGAAACAGTTCGACTGGAAGTCCTCGACGGTAAACGCTTACACCGCAAGACTCGCCCCAAGCCCACGTATAACTATACGTACAACTCATATGGACAACTTCACTGTATTTCGTGTGACAGGATATTTCTGACGAAACTCGGATTTTCCAGCCACATCCCAGCTCATGCCAAGAAGCAATAAGGGCCGCCGCGCCGTCGACGGATACGTCGAGGAGGACATCATCAAATGTATGGTTAAAATGATGGATGGGTTTCACTGTTAGTTAAAACGTTTCTTAATTTATTGCGCTGTGATGGGGGCTAAGTTATGACCACTAAAGAGCCGTTCAGAAGGCGGATAGTAAAATAACCGCCTTTTTGTAATTAATTAAAACCGAACACTTAAATTCAAAGTTGCTCTATTATTATCCTACAAAATCTTAATACCTATACAACGTGTAACAAAAATAAACCAACTTTTACTATGGAACAAACTATTTATCTCGAAAAAAAAATTAACTGTTTCATAGAAAAATGCAATGCCGCTCGGCTGAAATGTATGGAAGGGCAGTTTTTTTTGAGATTTCATGGTCGACTCCATAATAAAAGTTGATCTATACCATTGACTGAATTAGCTCTTCAAATATGGTTACACCTTTCTGTTACACGTTGTTTATTGTGTATTCTGTCATAGAAGTTTCCATTGGTTTCTGTGAATTAGAATTTTAATATTTAATAATAATTCAAAGTTACTTTTTAAGTGGCCGAGGAATAGAGTTTCTACGTCCATCTGTGTCCGCTTTTTATCAAATACCTTTTTGAATTTTGTATTTGTGTACTTACGACTTGCTGAACGGTATTTGTACTCAAATAACGACGTAAAGCTCACTCTTATCAAGTTATCACACACATTAGTTGGAGAAAAGTGAGTGTACAAGTGTTTTCAATTGTCATTCCGAACACAACTGGCTACACCCTCGCTCGGGGACATGTTATACATAACATATAACATATCATACATACATAACATATAACATATCATACATAACATATAACATTATACGCAGTTGTCAAGCAAAGTTACGAAAATTTGATGTCTTCTCTGGGGAACACTTGGAAAGTTTCAGTTTACAAACTGGCTTTAAAACCTCATGTTATATGTAGTTACGAGTACTCGAAAAACTTTATAAAACGGTAGCAAAATTATACAGTAAAGTATATACATACCTATAGGGTCTACATGTGTGATGTGGTCCACGAAATCTCGCTTTCCTAAGTACACGGTAATCTGAAATTGAAAAAAAAATACATTAAAGATACTGGAAGTACAACCTTCCAACTGAAAACTGAAAAGTAGTTTTTCTCAATACTTATTTCTATTGAAAAAGTTAGTTCTGCGGAAAGTATTTCTTCAGTTTTCAGTTTTTACCTGGTCGGAGAGGCAAAAGTTTTTAATTTTATTAAACACTTACACTATATACGAGTAAGGTAAAGTTTGAGATTCTTTCTCGATATAGAAACAATAGTTTTCAGCCCAAGGGTTATATTTAATCATCCAGCTAGCTACACGAGTTACGAATCTCAAGACGAAAAGAGTTCAGATGTCTAGCCGAGTGACTTCGGCGTGGACTAGATTCCCACACAAAGTCTCAGGCTTTCAGCTTTGCTAGGGGTTAAATTTGATTGAGGTCACATATAGTACCTTCTTCAAATAAAGTAAAGAGAAAATAGCATAGGGTTTTGTCTTTGAGTGAGTGAATACGGAGTGAATGTTACATTGTAGCTTTTGTATAGAGAATTGAGTAATTGACCTGAATTATTGAATGGGTAGAGTATTTGTTTGGACTATTTTACTATGTGAACTGGCTTATATTATATTAGGTATGGTTTTTCATTAAGGTGATATCTCGTCTGTGCAAAGGTCCCCGTTACTCAAGGTGGAAAGACCCGCAGTGCGAGAGGGACGGAATCGGGGAATGTTGACAAAAAGTCGGTTTTAAATTAATACAAAATTAACTAAAATAGCTATGACAATTTCCATAACCAGTAATTTAGGTATTGTTAAAACCCATCGAAATAAATAATTTTCAAGTCTGTATGATATCCTAATTTGTCAGAATATCAAAAAAAGTGTAAATTTAGACCTCATTTCAATAATTATTTCTATCGAGTGAAATTTGTCCAATCGCGTTTTTGATAGTCCAAAATCTAGAAGATCCCAAAATTGTTACACTAATTTATTTAACTTCAGATGTGTTTTTAAAAGCAGATAAATAACTTCAAAATGTGTCTATTTTGACGATATACCCCCTTAAATGGATGACATATTTCCTGAAGACGGCGATGGTGGCGGCGTGCGATGTGATGGGTTGCGATGAAAGGAGGAGGAACGGTAGAGAAACTGTAAATATTGAACGCGGAGTCTCTATTGTAAATTAATTATATACTTGAATTGTTGATTAACGTAAAGGATAAGAGATAGAGTCAGTGAGAACGAAAGGTGATGATGGAACAGCGGGTCAACCGCGTAATTCTGATTTTCATCAACATCAACTTGAGATTGAAATTTGACGTGCGTGCGAAAGAGATGGCCCTAACAGGCGGGCGTCGTCGCACGCACGTAAAATTTAAAACTCAAGTTGATGTTGATGAAAATCAGAATTACGCGGTAGACCCGCAGGTGTTGGTGCCGGCCGGGTACAACAGAAAGGGAAACGTTTGTTACGGAAGCAAACGAAGTGAGTATCAAGTATTGTTCTCATCACACAGAACCACATAAGTCGAGGCACGGGATGGCTATAAGGGGAGATTGGAGGCCATTTAGGGAAACAAAGTCCCGAACCTGATTGTTTACTCACAAGAAATGTACGATATACAACATACATACATGCATATAGACTATTAGAGACGTCGCATAACTGACGATATTTTGCATAATGTAATTTGCAACATGGTAAAAAGCGTATGATTCCAACAGTGGGTGTGGCAGAAGCGAAACATTTTATTTGGATCGTAGAGCAGACGAAGAGCTGTAATAATCTCTGCTATCTGAGTATATATAGTATATTTCATTACGAGTGCGGAAAGCCTGTCATTGCAAAGAGTTCCGACAAATGTCTACCCGAGCCGAGGCGCAGCCGAAGGTGAGGGTTGACAGTCGGAACAAGTTGCAATGACGGTTCCGCACGTGTACTGAACAACTATTTTTAATACAGTTGCGAAAAAATGAAGCAATTTAATAAAATAACAAAAACACAATAAACTCAACTAACTAATACTCCACGCAATAAATTCGTCGTATGTAGATATGTAGCGACTTTTTGACTTCTCCGAAGCATTTTGTGCAATTATACTGAGTTCCGGTGGTGTCAATTCAAATAAAATATCGTCGAAATTACTCATTTTGTGCAACAAACAACTAAACCCGCAAAGAAATTTTTTGGAAAATGGCGCCAACCGTAAAAGAATATAAGCAGAGATTTTTTTTTGTTTTCTTCACCCATTCTGGCTAGGCAAAGAGAACTATGCCCATACAGCCAAGTATTCAGTAGATTTTTTTTATTGATATGAAATGAAAATGAAATTTAATGAGATGAAATGAAATGAAACCTAACCTAACTCATTGAATCAAATCATTAAATCTGATATTGAAACAAAATAGTAGCTTCCTTTTAGAAATATTTGCATGAATCATAAAAACTTCTTTGATTTTTTTTTTGTAAAAACTTCGTGGTTGGTTTTTTTCTTTTTAATAGACAATATTTTGACAGTTGGGAAAGAGAACGCACGAGTTCGGAAAAGGTAAAGAAAAAGCTCGAGTATGTAATAGCCCACATCCCGAACGCTATACGTCCCTGCAATACGCCACTTTTTGAGCAACTGTATTAAAAAAACATTTTTCAATGCATGTGCTCGTAAAGGCCCACTTTTTATGCATCAAAACCGAACAGAAAGTCGATTATTTTGCCCTAGGGCTTTATTATTATTATTTTTTTTTTATTTATTTACAATGGTTGGCTAACCTGCAGCCTTTCCTGTGTACCATAGACGTTATACTTTTTTTACACCGTTTAACGGCTATGGATACAGTCCTTTTGAGCCAATTATAATTTAAAGTTCACAAGATTATATTTGTTTTCATTTCCTCACACTATGCATTGAAAAACGTAGTATGATACACGGGCGTAAAAGCAATAAATTACTCGGTTACGTTTAAAACACTCGCTACGCTCGTGTTTTAAATCGTCCTCGTAATTTATTCCTTTTCGCCCTAGTAGCATAAACTACTATTGTACACGTCAATTTTAATATTTAAAAACTTATAGATCGAAATAATAAAAAGGAAAAAAAATGGCTTAAGTTAATAAAATTAGACATGTTGAATACACAATCAAAAATACTAATTTGCTCACTAAATTTGCACATAAAAAAATACCGACTTGCACACTAAAATACTAATTGTGCTATTATAGGATTTCTGGATTGTCATAAAAAATAACCACGTAAATGAATTCAGTTCCAACCTACCGGCTCATTTCTGCGCTGAGGGATTTCTGTGTGCAAATTTAGTATGCAATATAGAGTTTTTGAGGTGCAAATAAAAATATCCCATAAAATTATAGCATACATAAGTAAAAATATTGAATATACATAATGCAATAAATACGATTATTCGATCGATTATTATTGCTAAGAAGAAGGGCAAGAAACATAGCAAGATTATTTATAATTTAAAATATTTTGGACTTCAAAAAGTAACTTTTAAGGCGCTACAGAAAAAAAATCGAACACTTTAAGAACTTGTATATCTACTTCAGTAAACAATGTATTATTTTGATAAAATAGTATATTATTTTTGGAAGCTTTTTCTAGGGATCTGTTAAAACAGAAACGCGATTGGAGAAAGTCGGCTCGATAGAAATATTTATTGAAATGAGGCCCTTTTCAACACCATTTCTCCTGGTTTGACAATATAGAATGACATATGGACTGCAATTTTATTAGATGGGTTTTAACAGTATCTAGGACCTGGTTAAACGAAATTTTGATAGCAACTTTAGTACATTTTATATTAATAAAAAACTGACTTTTTGCTACTTTTCCACGAATCCGTCCCTCTCGAACCGAGAGCTTTTTCGCATATGGAGTAACAGGGACGCTAAAACTTTTACACATCGTCTTAAGCAAACTGTACAAGTTACCTTGCCGTTGGGAGAGCTCTTCTTGAAGACCCTCGTGGCCTGCCGCTGCTTGTTGCTGCCAGCGTCGTCCATGTTGCCTCCAGGGCTGCTTCACCACCACTGCAACAATCAATATCATCCGTTAAGGTGGTTCTTACAGCTGGTGACCGAGAAAGCCACAATTTACGGGGGGGGTTTTACTCAGATGTTAACTTAGGAAAAAATATATATTCGTACTACAGAATATGTGAAATGGTATGCATTTTAAATGATGTGCATGTGAATTTAAAATTTTCATCTATATCTAACAAAATAATTACCAAAACAGGGTCTTATTTAAAACTAAGGTACGATTTAAGTAAAGAAGGCCCCACACCGTGGGCCGAAATATATCGAGTTAAAATATAATTTTATTGTCTTTATACTACGAGTAATAAACAAACCAGAGAAATAAATAAATCTTGAAAAAAGCACAACATATATTTATTAACAATTTAATTAATTAAGTATGCAAAGAAACAAATTGAAACTTAATCAAATTAACGATATTATTACAACAAATGAGTTCCATTGATTATTTATTTTTGAAGAAATTTAACTACAATTTTTTTTAAATAAATTTTTATTTTGCGCTATCCGGAGACCCAGCGACGTAATGCAGTGCGAGCTGATATGAACGTTATTTCAATAAAGTTTCTGTTGATTTTTGTACCGACACAGATCGACTGAAAGTCGTTGGCGGCTACAACAGCCTTAATGTCTACGCGTCTCTATCTTCCCTCGATTATTCGGTCAACACAATCAATCCCTCGAGCTTGCTACGCTAGCTTAATTATTTATTCATTTTTAGAACCCGTACTTAGAAATAAGAAGACGGAACCCTGATTTCCTGTTACCTGTGACTCGTTCTGTCTTTCTGGTAATTCTTTGTTTAAAAATGTATGTTTTTTTATTCTGCTGCGAAGAAATCCGGTTCATTATATAATAATAAAAATATTAGTACCTAGGAGACCGATCCCCGCTCGATATAAATACTTTGGGGACAAAATCGGACAAATACGTAACAAAAAAAAAAACAAAAAACGTACAAATCTTTAGGAAAATAAACGAAACAAAAAAAAATAGCAATCCTGCGTCGTAGAATAAGGAACCAAGAAGGAATTTCAATTTTGTACGGAGTCAAGAAAAGATAGGTGATTTGCTCTCGTAAAAACTCGCAGAAAACGTCTTATCACAGAGATGAGACTTAGCTAGCTAGATTTTTCGCCCCCAAAAAAACCACATACTGTAAATTTCATCGGAATACTTAGAGCCGTTATAGTAGTTTATGCTACAAGGGCGCAAAGGAATAAATTACGAGGACGATTTAAAACACGAGCGTAGCGAGTGTTTTAAACGTAACCGAGTAATTTATTGCTCTTACGCCCGTGTATCATACTACGTTTTTCAATGCATAGTGTGAGGAAATGAAAACAAATATAATCTTGTGAACTTTAAATTATGATTGGCTCAAAAGGATTGTATCCAGAGCCGTTAAACAGTGGAAAAAAAAGTATAACATCTATGGTACACAGGAAAGGCTTAGGTTAGGTTAGCCAACCATTGCAAACAAATTAAAAAAAATAATAATAATAAAGCCCCAGGGCAAAATAATCGACTTTCTGTTCGGTTTTGATGCATAAAAAGTGAGCCTTTACGAGCACATGCATTGAAAAATAAAACACGATTACAAACAAATACTCCAACGCCAACATGCCAACAATCAACAGTATAAACACAAATAAATAAATACAAATTTTGTCAGATACCAAAAAAACAAGAAAACAAGAAAAGCTTATGTAATGTTATTCCGTTTTTTAGGGTACCGTACACTAACGGTGCCAAACGGGACCTTATTAGTAAGCCTCCGCTGTTTGTTTGTCTGTCCATCTGCCACAAGGGACTTACAGCTTTAGCCATTATATGTAGCCAGTTGAAAGTTTCACACAATAGGTGTCACTATATCCTCTATCACGACCATAGATATCCGTGATCACGACAAATAATAATTAAAAAAACACAGTTAACACCAAGGGGGATCCCCATACAAAAAACCTCCAAAAGTCTGCGTTTTCTTAACGTTATCATCTCCTAAACAAGGTGACCGAAATACATGAAAAAAACATGGTATGGGTAAATTATTATTATATGCGGCTTTAACACTCGCGTGCTATTGTTGTTGACTATATACCAACCGCTTCACTTATACAATCGACGGTTGCCAGTGCCTGTTGAAAACGACAGCGAACGCCGCGTCGCACAGTGTTTAAAAAGCCCTCGAAATCAGACATCCGCGTTTTATTTAAGCAATCAATAGGGCTTAGGAATTCAAATCTTAGAGTATAACTCCCGAGTACCAATTTTATAATACATAGTTGTAGAGAATTTTTTTTTTTTTTTGTTAATATTTAAGGGGTAAGGGTTCCGTAGTACCTAAGATGTACAAAAGGAACCTTTATGGTGAGACTCTGTTGTCCGTCCCTCCGATGTCACAGCCTCATTACTTAACCACCGTTAAAGATTAATTTTGTTCAAAATTATTTACAATACAAAAGAGATCAAAAGAGAAATGGGTATCAAATTATAGATATTAAAGAGGTAATTGTAAAAATATATACCTTGACCATATTTACTGGCACTGATTTCGATAAATCTTTGATAAACCACAAAAAATTTGTCTTATCTCCGAAACTGGTAGAACGAAAAATATGAAAAAAATGTCGTTTATAGCTCATTACTGGCCAATAACAGGAAAACTATAGTGATTAAAAAAAAGTTGAACACAGATGAGAAATAAAATAAAAAGTAAAATAAAAAAATATATGTATTTTATAAAAATACAATATGGGTTTAAAATTTTACGTATTAGAAAAGCTGATTTTAAAATATACAGCTTGGCTATATTAACTTGCATCTATTCCGAGAAATGCTCGAAAAACCACAAAAAATGTGTGTCCTTATCTTCAAAACTGGTGGACTGAAAAACATGAAAAAAATCATGGTAATACGTGCTTACGTAAAGATTACAGGAAAAATATAGCGTTTGATAAATTCACGAAAACCGAATGGCAAAATTCTCAAAACAGTCGAATTCCGGAACGCTAGGTACGCGAGTCTGACTGACAAAGGAAACACAATTAGAATATTGAAGCCTTACCTGAAAATGGCCCTAGCACGTAAAGTGTAACGATAATGACGTAACAGAGTGGCGATGTGAGCAGAAAGGACCGAACCTTTTGGGCGCAGATTTGCGGATTCAGCCATCGAAGTGGATAAAGCCGACCGTATCGGATTTACATATTGAGACGATTACCGGCCACAATAAAGAAGGTTATTCAATATTACATGTTTTTAGATAGAAAGAAAACCCGAACACCGCACTTAACTCTCACAGGGTCACGGTGAAGTAATTTTGAAAGGTATTGTTCAAAATGGTTTTCTGTATATTGTCTTACCTATAGATAAAATAAAAGGGAAGATAACGGCACCCGGCTTCCCGCGCTTGGACTTCGCAGCCGGATTGTGAAAAACCAGCTTTTTTCTAATTAATCGAAACAGAACACTTAAGTTCAAAATTCACTCAATAGTTATTCAACAAAACCTTATTACCTATGTATTGTGTATGTTGCCTTCGCAAAGTTTCCATTGGTTTCTGTAAATTAGAATTTCAAATTTTTTTAATTCAAAATCCTGAGAGTGTAAAATAGGGAATGAAAGTTTGTAAGGAAATTTCGTTAGTTTTGTATTTAAAACCATAAAAATGGGTATTTCGCCTTCTAGTTTGAAATAAACAATGCCATGTTACAGGAGGTTTGAAAAGACGGTAAAATAGGGAATAAAAAATTCGCCTGGGATTTTTTTCATCATTAAAGTTGGTACTAAGCCTTTTGGTTAGAAACTAGTTTCCGCAAAACCATAATTTATTCTTCCTGGTTTGAAGAATCTACCAACACTACATAAAAAAGAAAAAAAATGTGTTTCTTTCGGGTATATAACACACACTTATATCGGAACGGAATCCTCAGAAGTCATTCCAATATTGAGAAATAAAGTGCCAAAGTAGGCTCTAAAAAAAGTTTTCATGTCGAGGAATAAGTTTATTAAAGTAAAAACCCGTTCATATTATTTATGGATTAAATTCTGTATAAACTTTATTAAACTCTTAACAGGACATATATTTCATAGCACCTTTGCTTTTTTTTAATAATGAAATTAGTGAAAAAAGTTGTCATTTTGACTTTTTTCCAGAATCCGCCCCTCTCGCACTGCGGGTCTTTTAGCGTGGAGTCACAGGGTATGCAAGCGGAACCTATACTCTTAAAACCATGAAAATTGGTACGAAGCCTTTTGGTTAGAAATTAAGAATAACGTAATTCAGCGCTTTTGAAAAACGATCCCCTAAAGGGGGAAATAGGAGATGAAAAATTGTTTAGCAATTTCGTTAGTACTGTAGTTAAAACAAAAAAAAATGGTATTTAGCTTTCTGGCTAGAAATTGAGAATAACGTGTTTTTGAGTTTTAGAAAAATAGAAAATTGGCAGTTCGATAGCGGGCGAAGGTGCAGGCAAAAGTTGGTAAGTAACATCATAAATATTGTTCATGTGACACGAATCGGCGCCGCGTGACGTGATGACCTTCCACTTGAAACAAGGGGGGGGTCAAGTACTTGCGTCACTTGCGCAGGTAGACATAACTGTTATGATAGGTCTTCTTATCTTTTCGTAAGACGTGGAAAACGCGAGGGCCCGTAACACAAGACGGGTATCTTATCTGAAGGGTACAGTCCGATCGACCGCAAAACGATTTAAACAATTTAAAAAAATTGCAAGCGTTGTATACGTTTAAAACCAAAAAAAAGAGGGTGGAAAACATTTTTTTTTGACAAAAGTATAAATCTTAAAACATTGTTTATAGGAGGAATCCCTAGATAAAAGATCGATAAATCAAATATATTTTCTTGCAGTTTGGCGGTATAGTGATTAAGTTTATACTGTATTATTTATTTGAATAAACTATTTGAACTGAACTTCAATATGAGGAGAGATCTAGTTTCTTCCAATGAACCCTTGAAAACCTGGTGTTGTTGATGTTCTAGCGTCAGGTGTCCCGTTAATCCTTATTGGTTCAAAAGGATCGCATCGCAGCCGTACGTAAAACTTTTAATCTATACAGCCCTTATAAGAGCTGACAGAGAGCAACTTCGGGGCCACCTGCAAGGAAAGTAATCGAAAAGAGCTTTAAGCAACTTCATAGACGAGTAACGAAAGATCATATCGAGTGAACTATCTAAGTAGTTTGTAGCAACTTTGCGAAAGAAACAAACAACGCTGTGGTATAGAAAAGGATAGCTTTGAGCTATGTCGCAGACAGACTGACGGATAAAAGAAACTTTTAGGGTTTTCGTTTCTTGAGGGAGCTCTAAAAACGATTATATTTCTAAATAATAGTATAATACCGAATAAATATAAATTTTTATTGTTTAACACTAGTTTTTTAGGGTTCCGTACCCAAAGGGTAACCAACGGGACCCTATTACTAAGACTCCGCTGTCCGTCTGTCTGTCCGTCTGTCACCAGGCTGTATCTCATTTACCGTGATAGTTAGACAGTTGAAATTTTCACCGATTATGTATTTCTGTTGCCGCTATTACAAAAAATACTAAAAAACAGAATAAAATAAATATTTGAGGGGGCTACCATACAACAGACATGTTTTTTTTTGCCATTTTTATAGATAATGGTACGGAACCCTTCGTGCGCGAGTCCGACTCGCACTTGGCCGGTTTTTTTTTTTTACTACAAATGAACATAAGTAAGATAAAGAGATAATATAAAATGTAATTGTTCAAATTCAAAGTCAAGATACTATATATTTCGACCCTTATGAAAGTCTCAGTTGATAATATAACCACGGCATATGAACACAATTGCTCTACGTCCATCCATCCATCCATCAGCCTAGTTCGTCTACTGCTGGACTCTGGACTCTGTCTACTTTCCAGGACTTTGCCACTCCCACCGATCATCCTGGAAGAATTGCCCATACTCACACACGCTGGGCAGGCGGGTTGGTGAGCGCGGTGCCGGAACCCTCGCACCAGCGACGCCGCTGCGCGTCACCAGTCTGTTCCATATAAGGCCCGGCTATTAGGGATGGATATACCGCCATCTGTGAATATATCATGCCATCCCAGGCATGGTGTGCCTCCTGGTTTTTTGCCTATCCTCTTACTCTCCCCCGAATTACTTCGAGGCGGTCTCCAAGTAAGATGGTGGTACCTCCACAGTCGAGCCCGACATCAGCTCTACCACCTATCAAATATGTATGATGGTAAAATCTATCCAACCAAAGATTACACGGTATTCGTTGATCTACAATATTATATTCTGTAGTATTTACCCTTACATGGTCGATATATCTTACCATAGTAAACCGAGACCGTGTCAGAAACTACCCAATCCAAGTTCAACCCTTAACTGAACGGACGTGTTTCAACTCAAAACCCCAAAGGAATGGCACATTTGATCTGATCGATGATACCCGAGGGCAGAAGGGATCTTCCCTTCGATTGACATTATGTACAGTGCGCGCCAAACATTTAGTCGCCTCTGATTGAATTACGAGTGCAAGCTTGCGCAGGTACAGTCAAGGAAACAATAATATGAACGGTTGATTATTAAATGTTTACTATAAGTGGGAAGGTGTACTTGTTGTACCTATATATTTAATTATTTATTTATTATTTTAGTGCAATCATAACTATATAAATAAAACGCATTAATATAGACACCATTTTCCTACAATGGTGTCGATTCGGCTAAACACAACTTAACTAATTTGACTAATTTGACATTTTCGAAACGGAAAGAAAAAGACAGAAGGCTCAAATTAAGTTTAGTTCTGTCAAATAAGTTAAGTCGTGTTGCGCCGAATCGACACAATTGTCGCCTTAAAACGCTATAACGTCCGTGAGGCATAACAACAACAATAAACTTTAACAAACTAAATCAACAAAACAACAAATAAAGGCAACAAAAATAATAAACTATAACAAACATATTCAACGATAAACTTAACGAATCATAGAATTTTTTCCTCGAAGGTACTTTTCATGCAACGCGCGCGTGTGTAGTGTACGGACGTAGCACTAACACTAACGCATTGTGTTGACGTTGACACCTGCTAAATGGCGAGCGGGGGGTGTGGTGCGGCACGCAGTCGGGTGTGCTCCGCGCCCTCGCTCCTGTAACGTCCCCCTGACACCGAAAAACGGCTATTGCGTCGCCTCTTGCGGCTATCTTCAGAGGCGACTAAAAGATTGGCGCGCACTGTACTTACTACGTAAGCTGTTGTTTCGCGCGCGCAGTATACTGAAATGTGAGTGGGCTAGGAAACGCTAATAGTTGATAGGTCTCGTCTAGACGAATAACTTTTTATGTTGATCGACCCTAAAATCACGAAAGTAAACAGCAATTTCTTACATTTTGATCGAGTCACGAAGGTAAAGGAGTTAATTTGTGAAAGGTTTTAAAGTATTGCGAGCGTCAACCTCCAGTGAAAATTCACGCGATTCCATCCTCCATCATTTTAATACAATTCAGACTTCTCTGAAGCATTTTAAAATTTTGGGTAGAAAATATTACAAATTCTTGTTGCGTCAAAAGCTGTAATGCAATGAAGCTAAGCTAATTAGTTCATTAGTGGCATCTTCACGTAGCTGCTCCGAGCCGTGGTTTAAATCTGTCGCTTTACGTTCTACAACCCATTTCATTTCATTTGTTCAACAAAATATCTAAGGTACAACTAGTAAGGATAGCCATTTTGCTGATATTGTTGTCTGCGGCAACTATACTGGAACGATTAAATGACTTAAAGGTAATTTTTTTATTTTTTTTTTATTTATCCGCCTTCTCCCGATTTTAATTTTTCAGGGACCTTGTTTTTTTGTATTTATTTATTTTTATATTTATTTGCGTCATTATACTCTTTACATTGTTTATTATGTTAATTAAATTTATATTGAATATTATATTACATGTATTTTTTTTAATTTATTAACGTATATATAAATATATATTTATTTTCTTTCCTGGGGCACTGCCCGCTGCTTTACGTCTTGTTAGTTTGTGACTTAAAGGTATTAGATAAACTATAAAGGATTGCATGTTAATGTTTTAGGTAATTTTGGGATTCATTAATGACCATTAACGAAAAAAAACAAGGTATGAAAGTTTTTAGGGTTCCATTAAAGGCGATATGCGATAAAAATACGGGCGTTTATTTTCTATGTATTTCATGAAATACACGGAAAATTTTAATAAATTTCTGGTATATGCATTTTGACAATATAATCTAGGGTTTTGTAATTGTAAAACATGTTTGGATAAATTTTCCTCGATAGAAATAATTGTCGAAATGAGGTCTTCAAACACACTTTTTCTCCTCGTTTGACGAATAGGAACCATATACAGAACTCAAGCATATTTTATTAGGTGTATTTCAACAATATCTAGAGATTTTCAAATTTTGCTAGCTATTTTAGTATTTTTAATAAAAATATAAAACCAACTTTTTTCTCTTTTGCCCTGAATCCGCCCCTCTCGCACTGCGCGATTTTTCGCTTGGAGTGACAGTGACAAAAACATAATTCGCATAGCCTTTTAAACTTGGCATTTAGGTGGAAAAGTATACTGGAACCCCGGAAAAAAAAGGAAAATTTTACGATAACAACAGTTTGAAAATATTTAAAAGATTATTTTACTTGATGTCCAAAACTGCTTCTGATTCAAACACAAACAGTTATTCAAAATTTAGATAACCACATCATTTGAAACATCTTCAGAGTACTTTATGGTATGACTATGCATGTAATAACTTACGGGCGCCTTCTCGCGGCTCCAGGATGCGCGCGCGCCGCCTCACACTGTGACGCCCTCCTGCAACAATAAATACAAACTTCAATACATTGTGCTCCGGACTTGGACGAATAAATAAACCTTTCTCTTTTTTCGTGTGTGTACATCCAACATGCTGGATCAACCGATTATTCTATTCATTCACTACAAACAAAAACAAACCAAATAGTAGTACTTTGTTTCAGAAGAAATTTTGTGGCGGGGGCTATTAAATAATCAGCAAACAACGAGCCTAGTAGCAGCCGCCAAGTCATATTGAAACATGTACCTACCTACCTACATATACACAAATTGAAAACCGATAAGTGCTAGAATATTTAGCTCATCTAAATCTCGGAGAGGAGGAAATTGAAAATGTCGACGAACGTTCCCAATAATTCCAGTGATATGTAAGATTCTAACCGCTTGGGCAACTAAAGTTGGGCTCCTAGCCATTATTTTAGTGAGACACTAAAGCCGATTCTAAAGGCTTTATCTTTAGTTTTAGTGCTGTCAAAACTAAATATTTTTCATTGCAAAATAGTGCTTAAGTGTCAAGAACAGAAGCTAAATTACCTTGGAACAATTAAAGTTTTGAGAACACTAAAACTAAAATTCAGGATCGGCTTTATTAGTTCGTTACTTTGCACAAAATAAAACAACAACGCACTATGCTTAGCTCTGTAGTAAGTTGTCTCATTTTGTAGACCAAGGCTTACAGTCTCGACAAAGATTGTGATCGCTATCCCACCAATTTCGGTCGTTAATTTATGAAAATCTTATTTTAAAGGTTTTATGTAGTATCTAAAGTCAAATTATCGACTGAAATCGGAAGCGAATTCGATACGCTTCCGATTTAAGTCGGTAGTTTTGGTGGTAGTAACTAAAAATAATCATTTGAATCGAATCGAGACTGCAGGGCCAGGGGCGTTTTTGTCTAACTTTGACATCTATCGCTGTCGCTATCAAGGACGTCGTGATTGGCTAAAAATTATGACATCTCACATCATTCCTAGCCAATCACGATAGGTTTGAAAGCGATAGCTATAGATGTTGAAGTTAAACAATGAAGCCCCCTGCTACGACGTATTAGAGGCAGCGGATTGACAATTTACAATACAGTTTATAATGTAGACCAGCGTTTCCTAAACTTTTTTGTCCACGGACCCCTTAAGAAATCAAGCAAAATTTTAATAAAAAAGCAGCAATAAATTTTGGACCATTTATTTTAGTTCTACAAATTACAAAAAATATATACTTTTTCATATAAAATACGTCAAAGAGAAGGTTGGTGCTGCTTTTTTGCAACTGAATTATGATTGTTTATAACATATTTATGATTGTTAAATGGTCCATAGATTAGGCTGCGGATCCCCATACATATGCTCGGGGAACCCCCAGGGGTCCGCGGACCACAGGTTAAGAAACGCTGATGTAGACAGGAAACTACCATCACAATAATTTAATGATGGTAAAACATTGGGTCCTAACTCCCCGTACATACCGGGGCGCATAATGTCGTTCACTTTTCACCAACCATGCGGTGGCGGCAGATCGGAATTGAAATATCACCACTTCAAACCGATGTATCATGTACGAGTAACACCAAGAGAACGATACTATACAGGGTGTTAGGAAAAGTACTTCGTTCCTTTAAATTAAAACCACGTTTTGTACAAGTGACTTCACATTGCATTAAACACATAAATAAAATGAAATTTTAAAAAAATCCAAAGAAAATTTAAGTTGCTAGCCCTATTTCTAAGCTCGCTATTTCTAACATTCCTATTTCTAATAATCCCTATTTCTAACACTCGAAGCACCATTGAAGATGTTATTGCGCGTGGCATAAGAACGGTACAAAGTTCAAAGTGTCTAACCCGAGCTGAGCTTGACTGTACCACAAATTTCACACGCGGCGCGCGGCGCGCTATGTTGCGTTCTGAACTAGGGTTGAACAATTTAATGAAAAGATTTAAAAAACATCACTTTGTTATATCTATAGCACACGTGGTTTAAAGGAACGAAGTACTTTTCCTAACACCCTGTATACGGATATCGTACAGCGGAGTGGTGCCATACGAGCTTACTACCTTATTTGTAGGAGTTATGAAATGCACATGAAGAGAATCATGAAGAGACATCTATTGTCTTGAACTAATTAATTATGTCAGTTTAATGTCTTTTTTTTATTATTTACTTGTATTTTTTTTTTGGTTATGTACTGTACCACTAAGAAGTGGCTCAGAAATCACATTTAAACCCACTAAGGGTTTACGTGATTTTCTTTTTTATAAGACAATAATATGTACAAAACATGATAATTAGATAAATAAATTAAAAAAAAAAAAAAAAAAAAAAAACATGATATAAAATACCTTTAATGTTATACAATCATCGCGTGCTATCGAAAGAAGGGAATCATGAAAAACACAAATACATCATACAATTCACAACAAAGCCAAAAGACTTTCTACTCTTCCTTATCTTTTATTACAATGGCCAGTATTTACATTGTTCTTTTCAGAGCACAATACAATAAGAGCAGGGAAATAAACTTGCAGCATCATTACACATCGTACCGTGTATGTTTTGCCGGAGATTTTTGCATTATCGTCCTTATTTCAAATCACCAAGAGCTTCTGTAAAAGCACGATCTTTAACCGGCAATGTCGTTAAGTTTAAAAGGAGCCATCGTTAAAGTCAGCACAGCAATTCTGTAAGTTTCATTGTTTTTAGTGTTGCTACGAAAATATGAGAGTTCTACTGCAAATAAGTACATACAAAGGCAGCAGAATTAAACACTTTGTACTAGTTACATTCCTTTTTTTTTTTTCAACGGCGTAAAACTCGCTCAGTCGTTCAGTGGCTAAAACGAAATACTCGTAAAAAAGAACGCGTGTTTCGGAACATCTAATTCCAGCTCAGTTGATCGTTTTTAAGTAATTTTACTGCCTTGCCTATATTGTGTCTTTCCAGATCCGAATAGATGAAAACGATTATTGATTTACCTTTTAAAATAATTTTACTACCTACCTATATTGTGTCTTTCCAGTTCCGAATAGACGGAAACGATTATTGATTTACCTTTTTAAATAATATTACTGCCATCCCTATATTGTGTCTTTCCAATTTTACTCCCTTACCTATATTACCGTAGATTCTAAGCTTTAGACCAAAAAAATTATTTTTATCTTGGTTACTTTTGTTGATTTTATGTTTCTGTAAATATCATATGCATATTATTATTATTAACTTTTTAATTGCACAGTGAATTGGATAAGTCTGTAATGTTGTGCAATATTTTTGAAAAATAAATAAATAAATATTGTGTCTTTCCAATTCCGAATAGAAGAAAACGACTATTGATCTACGTTTCGTGCTGGTGGAAATATATACTAATAATAAAGTAGTAAAAAAGTCTTGTCTGCACATTGAATGCTTTCGCGAAATTTTAAATGAGATGGATTATTAGTATCGTATTGAGGCCAAAACTACAGTTTTTAGATTTTTTGTCTGTCTTTATGTATGTATGTTCCGTTTTAACTCGAGAACCACTCAACGGATTTGGATGCAGTTTTCTTTATTATCATCGTAGTGGCCCTGGTCAACATTATAGGCTATAAGAGGTGTTGGTAAAATAACGGCCAATCCGAAAACGGGGCAAAGATGCAATAAAGGCCGGTGGAGCCGCGAACGAAAGCTAACCCTTAATTTTTCTCTGAATACCGTCCTATTTTAATTTTGTTACTGTACGATACGCTTGAACGTGTTTTCAACCGAAACACAATCGCATCCACGTTTTGCTACGGCGTAGCAAGTGCTACGAACCATAGTTTTCCCGCTTTGTAAACCAGCTACGACGTAGTCTAAAGGGGGAACGATTCGTGTCCGCTACGAAACGCACAACTTAAGATGGTTCTTTTTATTTTTTAAATGAATGATATTAAATAAAATTATCCAAATATTATTATTTCTTAAATATTACTATTTCCAAATACGCCAAAGCAGATATTGATATTTTCTCCGGGCTCAACACCTTCAAATCCGCTGTCAGTAAATACTTAGCTAAAGAAACTACACGCACAAATAAACACAAAGTATAAAATAAGTAGGTGCCTACCCTGTTATTTTAGAAAACTCTTCACACGGAATTGTTAACCTATTTTTAATTTCACATTTTATAGAATATACGAGCAGTAAATGCTCCAATTAGTATAAGAATTTTTCGTAATTGTCTTCACTGGTGCATGATATGGATGCTTTTAATTAAGAAAAACAAATAGCTATATAACTTTTAAGATTATTCCATTTAAGTAAGTTTATTGTATATATTGTTGGTGTTCCTAACAAAAAAAATCTCATTTATGGTATTTCGCAAGCATAGTTTAATGTCAGTTGGGCTTTTCCGGCAATTTTTTTTTTGCATTGCCTTTTTATGAATAAGCAAACAAACTTAAGACACGCCGGAAAAGCCTGACTGACATTAAACTATGTTGGCGAAACGCCATTGATCACACTTATTTACTATCTTTAATTCAAAAATAAGAAGAACAATCTTAAGTTGTGCGTTTCGTAGCGGATATGAATCGTTCTCCCTACGCGTCAGCGTTCAATAAAGAGCTCTAGGCGGGGGTAGGAACACTCTGGTTGCAACGCTGAGTTTTGGAACGGGTTTCGTCGTGAAGCGACACTCAAATCATTCCAAACGTCATTTGACATTTTTGCGTTAGATTTATCTGTAATTTTGATGTGCCTATGCAAACCTTACGAACCCTGCTCAGAGTTGATGTTAAAAAATCGGCACTAGTGTAGCGACACTGTCAGTTTTGAACTATCGCTGTTTGCGACGCGTGTTAAGTTTTAAACGGGTTAGTGTTGCAACCCGGGTAGGAAACCTAACCCAGTGTGTGTTTTAAACGGCTATCTGGAGCAACATAAGCCACCTTATAGCCTGTAACCGTTTTCAAAATCCTCTCCAGTTAGGGTTCCGTCCCGGTCACGGAACTGTTACGGCTTACGTTGAGAATCCCGTAAAACGTACGAAAAGTTATCAATATTAAGCGGAAACGATTAGATTCGTAGCCTCTACGAAACGCACAACTTTAGATGGTTGGTCATATTTTTGAATTAAAGATATTAAAACAATGTGATTAATGGCATTTCGCGAAGTTTAATGTCAGTTAGGCCTTTCCGGCAAAATGTTGTTATTTTATGCATTACTTTGTAAAAGCTTGTTTTAGTTTGTGTGCTCACACATTTACAACGTAATGTATAAAATAACAAAATTTTTCCGGAAAAGCTTAACTGACATAAAACTATGTTCGCGGAATACCAGAAATCACATTTATTTAATATATTTAATTAAAAAATAAAAAGAACCATCTTAAGTTGTGCGTTTCGTAGAGGGAAAGAGACATTCCCGCCTAAAAGCAAAACTTTACGTGTTTGATTACTCTATTTTAATTTTAACAGTTTCCTCAATGGTTTGCTGTAAGAAATCTCTTATAAAACATTAGATCATCCATATGTACGTGCTCTTTACTGTAACTGCTTGTGTTCGTGTTTCTGTGTACAATAAAGAATAAAGAAACATTGATTATAAAGGAACCAACTTCTATTCGGAGCACAACGGGTATAAAGACAACTGTTTTCTTATGGCAGCCGCATAAAATACTTAAGTAGATATAAGTTGAGTATATTTATGTAAGCTATTACTCGTAAATGTAAGTCAAGTTTTGTCATTTAACCTTCAAAATATATCAGATATTTGCGGTCGCAGAAATTGAATCCGGACCAACCAAATAACCTTGTCACACTAAATGAGACAACTACCAATTGCCGTCTGTAAACAATACTACAGTTTATTGTTAACTGTGTGAAAAGCTTAAGGGGGAACGAGTCGTATCCTCTACGAAACGCACAACTTAAGATGGTTCTTCTTATTTTTGAATAACAGATATTAAATAGAATCAGAATCAGAACATTTATTTGTACTTAAACCAGTATGGTACACAAATCAGTAGTAGTATAATAATAATTAACGAAGAAGTAACACTTCAAAGAACAATAAAATTGACAAAATAAATAAAATAACACAGTAAAATCTTGAGAAATTAACACGTCACTAGTGCATTATATCAAACATTCAATTAGGAAAATAGTTGTTACAAATGTGATTTATGGCATTTCGCGAACATAGTTTAGTGTCAGTTGGACTTTTCCGGTAAAATTTTGTTATTTTATGCATGAGGTTTAAAATGTATGGGCACACAAACTTAAAACACGCTTTTAATTATGTGCGCCCATACATTTACAACGTAAAGCATAAAATAACAAAATTTAGCCGGAAATGCCTAACTGACACTAAACTATGTTCGCGAAATGCCATAAATCACGTTTATTTAATATCTGTTATTCAAAAATAAGAAGGACCATCTTAAGTTGTGCGTTTCGTAGAGGATACGACTCGTACCCCTTAACTTCACAGTGACAAGTAGGGTTCCCAACCCTCCCGGAATGCCCGGAAGTCTCCGGAAATACTGTTCAACCTCCCGAGCTCCCGGGATGCAATAAAAACTCCAGAATTTCTGAAATAAAATAATTAATGTCATCAACGCGCGAAATAAATAATTTAATTACGAAATAAATTTTGATTTTCAATGTAAATCCTTTATGATTATGTGCTCAAAAACCGATGGTTCTACAAAACAAAGCAATTTAAAAAAATTAATAAATATTACCGACTTTCATTAAATTGTCCACCGATTTGTTCAAATCTCCCGGGCTGTTTCCTTGGGACGCCAGGATACAATTCCAGGATTCAATTATAGTGAGCCAACGAGCATTTTAAAAAAGTTATACAGTACGCCTATGCCATATGTACTACATAATAAAATTATACGGCCAGTTGATGCGGCTTGGAGGGACGTAACACGAGATGGGCGGTGACCGGACCGCGCACTGTGGTTTACCGCCGCACCGACCGCGGCCACACGGTAGATTGCACGACCGCCGACAAGAAGCTTTTCGATGCCCGCTCTATACAGTTAATGAAACTTTTACGTCTTGTATTGTAAAACGTCTTGTGTTGTAATGCAGCTGATGACGTTCAGCAAAAATGTCCAAATGATACGTTCGCCAAAACGGTGGCCAACTTTTAGCCCTATTTTTTTTGTGTATTGTGAACTCTGATAAAACTGGGGCGGTCGCCTCGCTCCGCTTTGCTCGGCTACATTAATTTTTAAACATGTCAGCCTAACAATCGCTTCGCTTGTCGTCACACCTATTTTTGACTTTTTGTGAGATACACAAAAAAGAATAGGGCCAAAAGTTGGCCACCGTTTTGGCGAACGTATCATTTCAACATTTTGGCTGAACATCACCAGCCACATTACAATAGAGCGATGTTTTTCAATCGGGCGCGCCTACTTGTAATGCGGCGTGTGATACGATATAGCTGCGACGTAGTAAGAACAACAATGGTTGTGAGCCAGGGTGAGAAGTGAAACCGTTTTGCGTGGATACTTTTTGCTGATAGCTTTTTCGGACGATGTTTTGATAGTGTACGTCGTGTACAATATACCGGTACCAAAACTTTACAAGAAAAGAAAAAAAGTATTATCGAAGTTTTGAAATGCTTCTCTTATACTGTCGTATTTGAAAAACCGGCCAAGTGCGAGTCGGACTCGCGCACGAAGGGTTCCAATTACAATACAGTGACGTTTTTCAATCCGGCGCGCCTACTTGTAATATGGCGTGTTATACAATCCGGCTTCCACATAGATACAACGTACAATACCTCAATCAAGCATTTTACGGGCCCAGAGATTCTAATCGCTATGAAAGTAGACCCTAGGCACAAGTACACCTAGCCTTGGATTATACTTTTAAAACAGTATGGCGTCTAGCCTTTAACCTTTCTCCTTGAAATCTCTTGCTCTACCTAAATCGACTTTTTGTTGTTTTATTCATGAAGTATATTATAAACGCTGTTGCCAACCGAAAACAGTTCTCCTTGGCCCCTTTTCGAAATGTAAATATTCAATGAGCGTCGGAAGCGTCGATCAGACCTAGGATGAATGGCACTCGCCCAGAAAGTGGGAGAGTAAAAACAGCGTTAATCAGTCCCTCCAAACGGACGAAAGACTGATACTACACAACTGCCTATTACCATTCTCCCGATATAGCTTCTTATGACGTCTGGCCGGAACACGAAGTCGCTTGGCGGCACGGTATCGTCATGAGGGTGATGGCAAATCACGGCCGAAGCCTACCAGCAGCTGAAGTTTTTAAGGCGATATGTAAAAGTTTTAGCATCCCTGTTACTCCATATGCGAAAAAACTCTCAGTGCGAGAGGGACGGATTCGTGGAAAAGTAGCAAAAAGTCTGTTTTTTATTAATATAAAATGTCCTGAAGTTGCTATCAAAATTTCGTTTAACCAGGTTCTAAATACCGTTAAAACCCATCTAATAAAATATAATTGCAGTCCATATGTCCCTCTAAATTGTCAAACCAGAAGAATTGGTGTCGAAAAAGACCTCATTTCAAAAAATATATGTACCGAGCCGAATTTCTCCAATCGCGTTTCTGTTCAACAGATTCTGTTCATCAGAAAAGCAGAAAATAAATTGTAGTAGTCTTAAGTTTTCTGATAAACAAATTTCTTGAAAAAAAAATGATTCCAAAAATAATAAACTATTTTATCAAAATAATACATTATTTATTGAAGTAGATATGCAAGTTCTAAAGGTGTCGATTTTTTTTCCGTAGCGCCTTAATTAGTCCTTTAGTTGGGTTTGGTTTGTTTATTATGCGCCCAGCGTATTTGGAGTAATCAGGTGTTTGCATAGTAAATAAATGTCAAAATGTCTAAATGTGTTTGCATCTCAGTGCACGGCATTCGTTAGTATACACTACTCGAATCGCCACTTTTTATACCCCAAAGCTTTTTATTACATTCCCGTAGCTTAATCTCAAAGACTTTTTTTTTTTTTTCAGGCTATACCTATATACGCCATTTTAGGACATAGGTTGTATTTTAGTATTTTGATATATTATAATATAACCAATATTTTTTTAAATAATTTTTCAGATATGACGTCACTGGGGCATTTTACTGATTGTGATATGTGATAGCTCATAAAAAAGTGGCTTGTCTCTGTCTGTCTACTCATCTGTCATCCATCTGTCAAAACAGTCGGAAGCAAAGTTGCAGCAATACAAATATTCATCATCATGAGGTTTTTTAGACCACAAGTTCGAAAATACGTCTATTAAGCCGAACTGTCGAAATTGTTTTCGAATTAATACACCTTACCATAATTTAATCTAAGCGAATTGCTTTTTTCTAATAGTTAACGAGTATACAGAAGATTTCAAATCTTACGTTTCAATAGCATCTTTCCTTTTTACTAAATTGAATATCACACGTCAACAAACATTCACAACAAAACATGAATGTTTTCACTCACGTGAATATTTAAAAGGCTTTTACGCTTTTGTTCAGAAAGTATCGGCGACACAACAAGTAGGTCAGAGATAGATGCGGTAAACGTGTCCGCCGCGAAAACCGATGATAAATCTTTTATTTCACACGTGTTTTGTTTCATTCGTAACTTTCAGGTACTGAAACGGAGACTAGTGTCGATTGTCGAGATTAGTGTCGCCAAATTAGCCGCTCGATGTTTGTCGGTATCAATATCGACGGAAACGACATCGAAATAACGTTCATATCAGCGCGCAATGCATAGTGGCTGTTACGACGCTCGCTGCGTCCTTGGTAGGGCGAAATAGGAGAAAATAATACTTTTCACATGGACGTGATTGTTCGATTGAATAATCCTATGTTATATTTATAGCTACCAAGTTTATCTATTACTCAAAGCATGAATAAATAAAATCGACCAAGCCGCCTAGGGGCAGTAGCGAATTCAAACCAAAAAATACCATTCGGTTGAAATATTTTTTTCATATAGAAGCTTTGGTGGTAAAAAAAAGAAAAATGTTGCATATGTTGTCTTAATGTTGATAATTCAGATAACATTTATTTTTTATTTTTTAGTTTGTCTATAAATGAGGAGTAGGCTTCAGAAAGTACCCATTTGACGATATTAAGCCCCTTAAATAAGGCGACAGGCGCGAGCGTCTTTAGCTGGGAACATATTACTGTGATGCGGCGAAGCAATTTTACCATTAAAATATATAAAATAAATATTTATAACATAACATCTGAATTAAAAAGGACCTCATCGCGGGTTTTCAAGGTCACCAGATAGACTGGCATAGCAAACCATATCCAACTTTAACCGCTACAGCATGTCTATCCCTCTCGAGGTAGATCAACAGAGTGAGAGAGAGCACTGTATCTGCGCTATCGAGCTCGATTTAGTTTGATATGCTAGACTAGCAACAGTAATTTTGCCCTTTCAAAGATGCATGCACGAAAATAGTATTTTGTGCAACTGTAACATAATTTGAGACATTACGACACGAGTAATGCACGAGTGTCCCAAATAGTCCCAAAGTCTAATTATGTTCAGTTGCACAAAATACCATTTTCGGGCATGCATCTTTATTTTATGCTAAATTTGTTTCTGATTGATTGCAAGTTTGTAATGCTATCTAATTATAATCAGAATATCGTCTTTATTTATAATACTTTCAGCTAACAATTTCGCGAAAAATTAGAAGAAGACCACTCGTTCATGAACTTCGGGTGCATCGTCCGGTAATGCTGCCTAGAAGGCCAATCAAGATAAAGAAATAAGATCGGGACTTATTTCTCGTCTCTCTTGTTGATTGGCTCTCTAGCGGTTCGCGCAAAATCGCGGTGTTAATACGTCGGATAAACAATCTAGATATTTACAAAACTGCTTTTGATGTTTCAATTACATTATTGCAGTATGGAAGTAGATAAAACCTATTTTTATGTGCCATACAAAAACTAATGATTCATGATACATTCGGTCCACTCGGTCATAAACAGCATTTTTATGAAGAGTTGGTCTGAAAGCGTCATAAAATTTAACTGTGAATAAAACTTTACATCTGCCTGAATACTATTAGCTTAAGGGGCTCCACAATGCTAAACATTTTTGCATTGGATTCATTTCCGTCAACGTAGATGGTAAAAATTTGAAAAAATATGGCGTGTTTTTTGTCTCACGACAATTTTATTAATTACACTCCATAAATAAACATACTTTCAATCTTCTTTTAATTACAATACTTTTAAAAAAGCATGAATTTCACGAAAAAAGCGATTCAGATTCCGTCTTTCAAAACCGATTGAAACGAAACCAACACACGCTGATACTTACTAGAAAAAAACATCTTTATTACATAAAGAAATTATAGTTAATGTCCTAATGTAGCCTCGATTTCAAAATAACTGAAGTTTAAAACTGAAGTTGTAATTCTAACAAAACCAATTAATTTTTTATTTAAAATCCAACACAAATTAATATTAGTTAAAGTCAAAATCAGTGTCCGTCAGATTCGGCATTATAAATATATTAAATTGGATTGACCAAAGATGCCAAAGGAATATCGAAAAAATACACGTTCGAATACTTTTATAAACGCAATTTTTGTTATCATCAATTGATAATTATCAAGAAATTTCGAACCCTGCAATCAATAGGTAGCCTGTCATGCTGGCATTAGTACAAACTTGGTCAAATGCGATACTTCTGGCTTCGTTCCAAAGTTAGTAATTCACCTCATTGGTAATGTAAGTAACAAACTATTGAATTACCAATGGAGAGACAGCGCGTCTCGAAGATCTCGGTTCCACCCTGACACGACAGATATTTGGGCTTGATCCTGTATTGAATAGTAACCCTTATTGCTGGGTTATAAGGGTCTTAATAGCAGTAAGATCAATGCGGTACGATAATCGGATTGGCGATTTGTCAGCGGACGGCTTTCTCCAGGGATGGAACTTGATTATAGCAGCGGATTCAGGGCACGGGAGGTGAGCAGCATTAGACAGTATTGTGAACCGAATAAAAGAGTGCCGAGGTTCTTTCCTGTTGCCATGGAAACGTCAGGTTAAAAATACACGTGTAACTTTTTCCATTGGTAAATAAATTATTGATGTTTGGATCTTGATAAAACCGAATGGAAACGAAAGCTATGCTTGTATGCATCTATAATACATTTTCGAAAAAGTTTGGGTGATTTTTTACGTATATGAAACGTGTCATCTCGTATCTCGTGTTCAGAACTTTTTTTTAACGAAGGATAATTTGATTATGGAATATTGAGTTTTTTAATAGTTCATTTGTTATTAGTTTGTTAGTTCGTTATTATTCACGATAAGTTTGCCTATTTGATCATAATAATAAACAATTAAAATGACCTCGTAAGCGAATGAATAATAATGAAAATAAGGCTTCTAAATCAACGCGAAAAAAATTTGATTGCTCTTTACGTAATAAATTTCATGAAAATCACACTTACACTTGACTTAGAAACTTCAAATTCCATTTACAAGTAGGTCGTATAGCACACGTATAGAAAAAATCTAAAAACTACTTATATTCAATTATTCGAGGACTTATTAATGACCAACATAGAGTTTAATAGATCGTAAATTTCAATTGGTCACTTCACTGCGCGAGGAATAAGTTTGTGTTTTAAGGCGATATGCGAAAAAATACGGGTGTTTCTTTTCTGTGTATTTCATGAAATACACGGAAAATTTTAATAAATTTCTTGTATATGCATTTTGACTATATAATCTAGGGTTTTGAAATTGGAAAACATGTTTGGATAAATTTTCCTAGATAGAAATAATTGTTGAAATTAAGTCTTCAAACACACTTTTTCTCCTCGTTTGACGAATAGGAACCATATACAGAACTCAAACGTATTTTATTAGGTGTGTTTCAACAATATCTAGAGATTCGATATTTGAAATTTTGCTAGCTATTTTAGTTTTTTCCATTTTGCCCTGAATCCGCCTCTCTCGTACTGCGCGATTTTTCGTTTGGAGTGACAGTGACAAAGATAAAATTCGCATAGCCTCTTAAACGGTATGTACGGTCGGAACCAGGACACGAGTCCTATTCGCACTTGACCGATAAAAGATAATACTCATTCTGGTACGTAGTATTTTAATGAAAAATGAAACTTTTCTTCACGTACAAATTTTTAATTATAGCACTTTCCGTAATTCTTGTGGGAATTCAAGATGGCGGTACAGGTGTTACAAAAGGCGGATCGTTCTATTTCGTCACAATAGAATGTAAAACTTCGTCGTCAGAACCGAGGACTTGTTTCGTGTAAATCCTTTAGTCTTGCTGTTTAAGATTGCTCAAGTTGAAAAGTTAAATGTTTGAATCTTGATAACTTGTTGTTGTTTCTGGAGGCTTTAGGTTTTAATAATGTTTTCTTACGGTTTTCATCTCTGGCTTTAAAAATGTTAAAATCCCAGATACAAATCCAATACGAGATGTTCAAATGATCAATCAAAAATTTATCAAAATACTTAATTTTACTTATTCTTACTTGAAACAATACACATAAATATGCTTAAGGGGGTATATCGTCAAAATCGACACTTTTTAAAGTTATTTGTCTGCTGTTCAAAAGAAGTCCCAAGTTAAATAAATTAGTATAACAATTTTGGACTATCAGAAACGTGACTGGAGGAATTTCACTCGATAGAAGTAATTATTGAAATGTGGTCTAATGTTACAATTTTTTTGATATTTTGACAAATTGTGATAGCATAGAGACTTCGAAAGTGTTTATTTAGATGGGTTTTAACAATACCTAAATTACTGGTTATGGAAATTTTCACAGCTGTTTTAGTTAATTTTGTATCAATTTAAAACCGACTTTTTGTAAATTTTCCCCGATTCCGTCCCTCTCGCACTGCGGGTCTTTCCGCCTGGAGTAACGGGGACCTTTGCACGGACGATATATCACCTTATCATATATCAACTGCAGGCCCTAGCAGCATAACAGCACTGCGGGATGTTACTGGTAACACTCGTAGCATATACGTATGCTGAGTTGGGGTCCTTTTTATTGCCATGACACATGACGTTCCATGTTTATATGTATAAGTGTGGTATTTATCAATTTTATTATTAGTTAAAAAAGTTGCATTTAAAATTTGTTTTGTTTCGTGTGTGTTGTGGCATTTAAATAAATGATTCTTTATCTTTAATTTCAGCTCGATTGGAACAGCCATGTTTGTGTTGTGGACGGACAGGCACTCGGGATTTGCAGCTTCTCCAGAAAGTCATATAGCAATTAAAACTTTATTCTATAAACCGCTCATGTATTGAAAACCAATTACCGGACATCAAACATCAAAGGTGATATCTTCAGACAACAATCTCAATCGCCTTCGTTTGAGACGACTAGAAGTTAATTAAGTCGACCGAGATACGGCGGGGAAGGAAATCGAATTATACGGGCTAAGAACGCCACGGAAACAGTCGTTTAATTTTAAATCCCTTTTAATTATCTGTTTTTACATAAATACTATAATAATATTAAAATAACAGGTTACAATATGCAGCTAAGCAATTTTTGACAATGTCAGAAATGATCATGACATCTTCTAACAATATCCTTCACACACTAATCTAATCGTTCACGCATTCAATCGATTGCAATCCTATCAACATACAGAACACACTCTGGCGATTCAGATTAATTATATTATTAATTATTAATTTATTTTATTTAGATTATTAATTATGCATAATGAATGACAGTAGTATATTTCGTACCGAGTACAAAATGACGAGTTTTCTTGCACGAGGAAGGAAGCTAGTTTCGACGTAAGCTGAAGGCGAACGTCGAAAGCTTTCATTCCGAGGGTAAGAGAAACTATTTTGTACTCGGTACCAACGATACTTTTTTCTACTACCAGAAAGACTAATATAGTATTGAAAAAAAAAAGGTAACATTTAAGAAAAAATTTATTGGAGAAAATAAGTGGAAATAAAATAAGCGTAGTGGCCTTTATATAATTTTTTTGGTAATCGTATAAAGATAATTATTATAATAATAATATAACCACAAATATTCCAAGTATTTTTCAAGAAAATCTATGAATTTTAAAGCGTAAATAGCAACCATAGACAACCGGACAGCAAAACGACGCGGCGCTCGCATATTGTTCGTATTTTATGTTATATTTAATATATTTTATTTTATTAAATATATAAAATATTAATAAATTAATTAAAAATATTAAATTTTATTAAATATTTTATTTATTTTATATTTAATATTATAGTATATAGTATTTTCGTATTCATTTGACACCAGGGGCGGGGTCCAGAAAATTCGATTTTCGAATTAACATTATATCATTGCAGTACAGAAACATAGAAAGAAAAGTAAATGAAAGAAAGAAAGAAAGAAAGAAAGAAACACATTTATTTCGGCAACAGCCACATTACAATATACATACAATATTTCTGCTTACATCTATTTTAATTAAAATTACATTAAAACTATACGATAGGTAGGCTGTTGCTGAAAAAGGCAACTGACTCAGCGATGTGCTGAAGGTGTAGTCCCTCAGCGCTGATTTTAGCTCCTCACATCCAGATTTACTTTTCTTTAATGTTAATTTATTTTTTCTCCTTGCGATGGATAAATCGCCAAGTGTTCAAACATTGAAATTTATTTCTATCATGGTTTCGATTTTCGAAACTAATTTCAAGTATGTAATGTAACATTTTATTGAAAGTAGTAGAAAAAGTCATTATTTGGAAAAATATAGCCATTGGCAACAGAATCTTAGAGGACTTAATGTTGTCCAGTGACTGCACAAAAACATTTAAGGACGCTGTTACAAAGTGCCCACATGGCCGCCATGAATTATTAAGCAAACTGAACCTTACTTACTCCACACAAGATAAGATTTACGTGGTACAGCAATACTCTCCCTGTTTTTACGAGAGGAGGGTAAGGAAATGTGATTTTACTATTAAAAATACAGTGTTTTTCGGAAAAAAATCAACTCAACGCCTGAAGTTGAAAACAAGTAGTACCTACACACAAAACGTCGGAAAATGTAACAAATAGGTGCCGAAAAATGTATTGTACGGAATAACATCGAATTAGTCTTTAAACCCTTGATGATGGTGTAAAACCGAAACCGGTTGGTTACAAATCAGTTAATATACTGTGAAACGAGTACAAGTGTTGTGATGATTTATTCATCATGTCAATTATCTTCAAGTTTAACTTGAAATCTTGAGTGCTGCGACAGAAATTATCCGAGTTAATTTTGATATAATAATTAGTATAAGAAAAATCAAGAACTATTTCACAGTGGAAATGCATACAGAAAAGCAGCGGCGGCGGTGGTTAAGTCACGCTGCAGGACACCGCCAATCTTGAGACTGTAGGGGTCTACCGGTAGTCTACCGCATAACTCGGTGGCGTTCATAATGGGCTTCATTTTGACGTTTGAAGCCCAGAGCTGCGTTCAATTTAATCGCCGTGCGACGACGCCCGCCCTAACATGCCACCTCTTTTGCACGCGTTGAATTTGTTTATGTTATCAGATTCTGGCGTGAGTAGTGAAGTTCAATAATGATGCTCATTACGATTACCACTGGACTTACGCGGTAAACCAGCTGGTTCGCATCCCGCCGGACGAGCATCATGTCAGGAATAGCGTGTATTTATGACCAAGATGCGGCGATACACCTATCAAGTTGGGAAGTAAAAATCGTCGGTAATAAGAGGGTGTACGAGTGTTGAATGTTCCTATGACAGTCCACATTCCTGAACATCTCTGAAACCCCCTTACGGTTTTAATGTATAAGTTTGTTTACCTTTTTTGTGCAAATAGCGTTCCACTTTTCTAAAATTTTTAATCTTATGCCAAGTCCAAAACAAGCTCACAAAATAACTTGTCAGATACAATCAAATAAATAGACATCAAAAACAAATTTCAAAGAAGGCAGTCAATAATGCCAGTAAAAATAGAGCCAGTGTGCGTCTGGCGCCAAAAATATACAAATGAAGCAAAAGATAACACTTGAGAGTTTAAAATTAAACGAGAACGTAATCGAGTTATTTTGTGAGTCTGTTCGTATGGAATCAGGGCCTCAATTCCGGGCTCGGACGAAATATCCCGACTATGGAGATGAATCTCCGTTTCAAATCTCCGCATCAATGTCCGCTTGAAATCTCCACACTACGAAAAAACCCTATTCTTGTAGACCATGGAGAAGGATTAGCAACGGAGAAGATAATTTCGTCTTAGAGACGTTCCGTTTTTACCGATTCATTTTGAATATAATCGATTGTCTTATTTTTTTTTTTAGTAAAAATAATACGTGTTTCATTTAACAAATCTAAGCAAACACATTACGATCAAGAATATTTTAGCATATTGTGGTTCTACAACTGTCTTTTTTTTAATAATAACTGAAAACAGTAAATACAAATTAGCGTGAATCGAAACGCATTGCGCGTGAGTTTGTGTTTATTTTAACCTGAAGCGCTAGTTTGCTTTATGCAAATGTGTTGAGCAAGTTCACATCACAGCATACTTTTAAATAAAGCGCTTTCAGCGCTGCTGCAGTACATAGACTCCTTAGCGTTCTGTCAAATCTCTACATTTTATTATTTTAAAGTCGAAATAAATTCATAATTTTACAAGAATGCCTCGAATGTCCGGCGTTTAGTTGTAAAAACCAAGGAATACTGACGAAAAATTAAAAAAGCTGTGGGTCAAGGCATTACGTATCAAAAATTGGAATCCTGGTTCATCTGCCAGGTTATGTCGGAATCACTTTAAACCGGATGATTATTATGATGAAGGTAAGTTACTCCTACTAATATTGTTAAACTTCAAATAATTACATAAATAAGTTAAATCATTAAACTTCTTGGTAGAACCATCATTGTGCCTACCTCCCTTGACACGAGTTCCTGCGTAATACATGCATTAACTTGCTCACCTTTTTTATTTGCGCATCTATAAATTAAGGCTGTCATGGACTAATGCTTTTAATTATACATTTTGAAGCATGTAGGTAAATGATTTCAATATATATATGACAACTAGCTGAACCTCAAGCTAAACCTATCCCGGTTCAGAGCTCCTCACATTTTATTCTGCGTTTCTATACTGCAATGATATCATGTTAATAAATTTTCTTCAGTACTCAGATAAGTGTGCTTCATTAGTTTTGTTTTGCATTGTTTTAGGTTTGAAACGGGAACGTAAGAACTTGAAGAAAGGTGCTGTTTACAAAACCTGCAAGTCCAACCTCGAAACGAAAACTTAGGTATGATGCATGATGTGCGAAAAACGAAGTAGCAACAGACTGGAATCCATCTAACCAAGAACAAATTATTTTTGATGGTTCTAACATCTCTCCAGAAATAGTAATTGAAGCAACTGTCGAAGTAAATAGGGATTGTGCTGGCACAGAGTTTCCTGTACAAAAACCAAGTAATACATTGGCTCAGCAGGCTTCATGGAGCACATACAAGCACAGTAATACTTTGAAAGTACTAGTTGGAGCTACACCCGGAGGGTTGTTGTCATTGCTCTCCTGCATACGGTGGATCTACAAGTGACAGACGGACAATAGAACGCAGTGTCCTACTTGTAAAATGTGAATCAGGAGAAACTATTCTGGCTGACCATGGGTGGATTTAACGTGCAAGACATCTTCGTTGCAAAAAAACAATGTGACAGTTAACATACCTGCATTCCTGAAAGGTAAAAGTCAGTTAAAAGGCTTAACTGTACTCCATGACAGAAAACTTGCTAGTAAACGAGTTCACATCGAAAGGTTGATTGGTCTTACTAAGACGTACAAGATTTTAAAGAGTGACCTGACTATAGTTATATTCAATTAGCAAGTAAAATATTTTTTGTTTGTTTCTTGTGCTGTAATTTTAGAGAATGCATAGTTAACAGTAATAAATAAATGAGTAAAACACTGGATTGTTGTTTAATTTTTAGTGATTATGTCATAATTTTTGTTAACATTAATAGATAAATAAGTAAAGCACTGTATTGTGGTTAAATTTTTAATGATAATGTCATAATTTTTATACAAATATGTATCTAAAATGATGGGTTTAAAATAATGATTATAAAAAGCAATCAACACTATCCACCATGGCCTCAATAAATTTATCATTTCTTTTTATCTCAATTACAATCAAATGTGAAAGTGTATACACCCAACAATATACAATATTGCCGTTTGGTACAAAATAGTTTATCCTGTATTTGTCTGTAATGTGGATGAATTTTCTTTAATGTAATTTCTCCATCCACATATCCAAAAAGTGGAACATTTGTAGGGTTTATCTCTCTATATTTAGCACTATATGGACATTTCACTTCCAATACACCATTGGCACCATGAATCATTGCTTCATGATTGGCACCTAAAATACCATCTGCTGAAGCACCAATAAACACACAAAAGCCGTCAAAATGTTGAAGTTTATGTTATTTATTTTGATAATTTGGCAGTTACTGCAACGGAGATGTCTATCTCCCCAGCTTATGACCAGTCGAGACATCTCGCTGATTTGCGATCGAAAAATATACGGATGGAGATCGTTAGAATAGCATTTTTTGTTTTTCGACGGAGATAAGCACTTTCTCGCCAGATATTTCGACCGTGGAGATCATCTCCATACCTCCGGAATTGGCTTCCAGCACATATTACATCAGGTTATCTTACTAGTACATAAATTTTTACAAATATTTGTTTAATTTCGCCTTCTAGTTTCTTTGAATGTACGTACCTACCTATACAAAAGCTAATATTATTGAAAACGTTAAGCATAAAGAATATGAATAGAGAACTCATATAAATGTAAACATATATTTTCGCAGTCAAAACATCATCTTTCTATAAGGGTTCGATTCATATCCATATTTTGTATAAACAATTGGCTTTTCAACACGTGGAGAAAAGAAAAGTTATACTGTGTTTAGTCAATAAAAATGTTCCCAGGACAAAGATGAACGTCCCGCGGTTACACAAAATAACAGAATATTGAAAGAGTCGTCATAAAGTTGGTACTAAAATCCATTTGGATAGTATGATGATGGCCCAGGAGTCGTTACGTAATGGAATTCAGGACTTGCGCTCGGGACATATTACTTTTAGGAGAGTGACTCCATCCATCACCGGGTCACGGGGAAGTTGCCAGACAACTTAGTGCCTTTTTTGCCGGAGATAGAGATTATTTTACGAATATGGTTAACCTTTACCGTTAATTCTGTAAAAGAATTCTGTGCAATGAGCGTTTTTCTGGTTGTTTTTTTTTTCTTAGTTCTTAGCTTTCCTCCAGATGGCGCTTTCCATGTCACTATAGATAAAATGTGTTTTGTAGCAATCAATGTAAAAGTGGTTTTTCATTTGTTTGGAATCGGTGCAAATTTTGTCTTTGATTCTGTTGCTAAGGAATACGACAGTGCCATCTAGGAATCTTATTTAACACTAAATTTGACATAAGGAAAAGCGCTTATTCATCTAATGCTAGGAAGTCATAACGCGCTAGGGTCCGTATAAGGTCAAATGCACAACTTCAAATGACCATTTCACATTACGTAACTTGGTCAATCGGTTTAATAAAAATAATATAGATAATAGTATATAGGGCTGATCTAAACATTTTACAAAAAACGCGAAATCTTCAATTTCGCTCGATAGAAAACAATTATCACGACCTCATTATCATGACGACCATCTGGGTGGGCGATCGCGATCCCGTGCATTTGCTTTAGGTGTTTGTGACGATCTGATGACTTGGATCTCAATGAAACTTTGCACATATCTTTATATATGTTTTCCTTCTCCCTTACACCGCACTCTGACCCATCTCTCATCAAGAGATGCAAGATAGCGAGATATTCAAAAAGCGCCGAATTTGTGTAATGGTTTCAGGTAAAAACTGTTTACTATGAAACGGTAACTGTTTATTTATAGAAAAGTGTATAAACATAGTCTTCGTTAGATGAACGTCGTTTGGATTTATCTCTTTTTTTTTCATTTCCAGGATAAATAAAATTATACAACTTGCTAAACTTTTCGTAAAAACGAGGCAATATTCACGGTATCCTGACAGCTATTATGATGGTGTTCCATCAAATTTTGTTTTTTAGGCTGTATACAGACGTAGTTAGATGTCG
The DNA here is from genome assembly GCA_934047225.1 of Ypsolopha sequella. Lineage (NCBI taxonomy): Eukaryota > Metazoa > Arthropoda > Insecta > Lepidoptera > Ypsolophidae > Ypsolopha > Ypsolopha sequella. The sequence continues at coordinate 5,353,057 of OW203986.1, read as the reverse complement.
CTAGATAATACTTATGAAAAAAAAATGAAGAAAATAAGCTGTTGACTTCACATTCAGTTTTTGCCTTTTTTATGAATCTTGAGAAAAATCCAGGCGTAAAGGGGCCTCTCAAGGTCCAGTATCAAGCAAAACTTTCGTCCTGTATAAACCCTTTTCTTTTTGAATTGTCTATCCTGCTCTAATCAACTGCCGCGCATGCAAAACATTATTATTGAATTTGCCATCTTCTGTATTTGGCTGAATAATTCGTGCCTCATTTGTACTTCACAACTGGTAACCTATTTCACTCAATGCTGAATTATACAGCAGGTTCGACTCCTGACATGACATCAAATGATGAACAGTGAATAAACATTATCTTAAGGCGCTACGGAAAATAATCGACACTTTTAGAACTTGCATATCTACTTCAGTAAAGAATGTATTATTTTGTTAAAATGGCTATTATTTTTTAGATCTTTTTGTAGGGATCTGCTAAAACAGAAATGCGATTGATGAAATTCGGCTCGATACAAATATTTATTGAAATGAGGTCTTTTTTGACACCAATTCTCCTGGTTTGACAATTTGGAATGACATATGGACTGCAATTATATTTTATTAGATGGTTTTTAACGATATCTAGGACCAGGTTAAACGAAATTTTGATAGCAACTTTAGTACATTTTATATTAATAAAAAACTAACTTTTTGCTACTTTTCCACAATCCGTCCCTCTCGCACTGAGGGTTTTTTCGCATATGGAGTAACAGGCACGTTAAAACTTTTACATATCGCCTTAAGTAATAAATATGAGACACCTTTTAATCTTAAATCTAGCAACAGCATAAAAAACAAAACAATTGAATCAATTGTGTCTATCGATCGGATCTGTTAATAAGCAAAGCAGACGAGAGGTGAAGACTGTTGTAAGAACAATCATATGGAATATAAAAGTTGTGATACAGCCACACTGCGGGAGAGGGGTGTTTCAGGTACAGCGCCAGGGGTGGGGGTCGAACGAAGAGCAGAGAGGGGGGTTTTCAATAAACAACACTTCCTCATCCGCCTGAAGCCCTTGGGGTTCCATCGACAGGTAATTACGTCAATATTACATCAGCATTGATCAGACTTCGGATGGAGAAATAACTGTCCTTAGGTTGGATATAGATAAGATGAAAGATGACTGAGTTAGAAGAAGTATTAATCGATAATTTATACTGTAAGGTGTGATTCCTTGATGGAACTTTATTCTAACACTAATCAAAGTCTTCTTGTACGAGTTCCACTATTTTATTTCCTTAATTATTGCGACTAGGAAATAAAATAGTGGAACTCGTACAAGAAGACTTTGATTAGTGTAAGTATTAATCGGTTTTGGAATACATTTCGACCAACTTCTGGTCGTCGTCAGTCGAATAATAATATTGTTTTATTTATATATATTATAAAATATTTAAAAAAAAAAGCTTAATAAGGCTTTAAAATATTAAATTACAAAGTTGGAGTTGTTGTGGTCGAAGAATCCACGCAAATACCCCTCTTTCCAGCCCTTTCCTTATGACGAGGCCTGTTTTCTAACTTCTATAGTGTCGCGAATTGCGAAACAAATATATCTGGACACCCCCGTGTTGCCGAGTGTTAACTGTGAAAAGCAAGTCATAGTCCACTCCCGGCTAACCCGCTTTTCGCCGACGATTATTACTGGTAGGAATTATAGACGTTCTACTTAACACAGACAGATATTTCCCAATACCCCACTTTTTCAATACTTGAAAACAGGTCGTGTCATACATAAAGGAGTGGATCAAGCATGCCTGTCTTCATGTCACATGAGTTTACCCAAATAGAAGAAGTAATTTGGTGCGTCGGCACAACATAACCCAGGATGCGCAAACGACGCGACAGATAAAAAGCGAAGCAGACATAAGACATTTTTATTCATAATTAAGATTACACGTCAAGAAATTGTAAAATGATTTAGCATTCATTGCATACAGCTACAGAAAGTAGTCTTAAAAAATAACAAAATACCAATCATACATTAATTATTCAAAATTTACTATATTATAATAAAAAATATAAACATTATATTAAAAATTATTAGAGTGCATTACAAACTAGACAATATAAATCAGAAACAAATCCAAAGACAAGAATTTGAAAAAATTTCCCGGACCAGGATTCGAACCTGCGACCTCTTGTTATCAAGACAAGCGCGCTACCGCTAATTCTTGTCTTTGGATTTGTTTCTGATTGATATTTTCTAGTTTGTAATGCACTCTAATAATATTTAGAGTATTCATAGCGATGGATTTCGCAAAATAAACATAATCAAAATTATATTAATTTATAATTATATTTAGGTAGTTGGACCCAGTGGCGTGCACAGAACTTTTTTCCGGAAAAGTAATCAGAAGGTCAAGTACGACAATAAAAAAATTTAAATAACACTTTGAAAAAAAAAAGTTTGTATGAAAATGTTCACTCTAGGAAAGGCAGTGCCTACCCTGGCGCCATACAATATTTTTTTTTCAAAGTGTTATTAAAATTTTTTCATATTTTTTTTATTGTCGTACTTGACCTTCTGATTACTTTTCCGGAAAAAAATTCTGTGCACGCCACTGGTTGGACCCCCCGTTTAGAGCATACCTCATTCTGACAGCGCTAATGTGGAGATGTAGTATGTAAAATACCCTTTTCAATTATGAGCCGGGCCGTTGTCGGTTGTAGCAATAAGTGTCACTTCACACACTCAAAGGGATTCCGCTTATTTGTCATCACATTATTTTCCCAATCGGAAAGCGATGGTGAGAGGCAGAGAGGGGAGTAGGAGCCAGTGAGAGGGGACCCAAATGAGAAAATACATTGTCTATTCAAGCCAGATTTTTTTGTTCTGTGACTGATGTGGAATCTTCCTGAATATAAACTTATACGCAGTACACGTTCTCTCCGCTCCAGCTGCAAACCAGTTTGGTAAACAAACATAGGTGAGCTTGTTTACTTCAATAACAAAATTATGCAAACTTGAAATCAAAATAACATTTTTGTGCCGGAATTACAAGTTTTGTAAATGTCATCTAATCGTTTGTTTTGATTGTTTTGAAAGACATTGTTGTTTTTATAAAAACTGGTATACGAGTATAGTCCAGTCAATCTCGGTATATTTGTGTGGAGATTTAAATAAATGTAAGCTGGGTGAAAATTTTGAATATATCAGTAAACTAACTGAAAAATTAAAATTAAAAAGAATCTCTGATAAATATATATATATTTTTTGGTGGGACCACAAGAACAATTTTAGTTAGATCAAGGGTCTAAATGGTTATGCTTATTTTGCGAAATTCATCGCTATGAATACTCTAAATATTATTAGAGTGCATTACAAACTAGAAAATATCAATCAGAAATAAAATGAACATAATCTTAATTGGTGAGAACTGTGAATTTCTTAACTGTCTGAAGCAACAATTTTGTAGCGACGACAGCGCCATCTGTTTCTTAAGAACAAGGCGTGAAATCACATAACGCCTTCGTGAGCGTTCTGTATGTGCAGTACAAGCTAATAAATCAAGCGGATGCAAAAATAACAGTGGACAAGTATGATGGAAAAATTCAGCGGTCTGTGTAGGAACCTCGGTGGCGCAATTGGTAGCGCGCTTGTCTTGATAACAAGAGATCGCAGGTTCGAATCCTGGCCCGGGGAATTTTTTCAAATTCTTGTCTTTGGATTTGTTTCTAATTGATATTTTCTAGTTTGTAATGCACTCTAATAATATTTAGGTCTAAATGGTTTTCAAAACGTGAACCGATGTCTAACATTTTTCTGCTTCGGTCTATGAGTATTGAGTGATATGCCAATTCCAGTGCAAGACCGGGGTGACACTAGTTTGCAGGAGGTGTGAAGTGGCGTGGAGACGAGGTCACGGAGACTGAAGCTCGAGACATTCAACAGCTGACTGCCACTTCACACTTTCAAGGGCACTTCGGAAACTAGGGTAGAGAACTTTTATAATGATCTCTGGTCACCGAACCACTTTCTGAACCCTGATTTTTATCTCACTGATTTTAAAATGAGATTTCCTTGACATTAAGTTCTTGAATTGCCCAAAATCTACACTTTTACCACATTTAGGCGCTTTATGCTGCAAAAGATGCCACTTTAGAAAAAAAAAAACATTATTCACTAACTACAATAATTCTTGAAAATCTGCTTAAGTAAATGCGTAGATATAGCAATGAACTATTTTTAAATAGCATAGTTTTAATAGACAACGTCTTTGATGAACTAAAATTTTAACTAATGCCATAAGCGGCCGTTTGTAGCAACAGTTAAAATTTGAGCTCATCAAAGACGGTATCTGAAAACTATTCTATTTACAAATAGTTTATTGCTATATCTACACATTTATAGGTACTTGAGCAGATTTTCAATTATTATTCTAGTAAGTAAATAATGATTTATTTTCTGAAGTGGCAGCACTTTCACAGCATATAGCGCCTTAAAAGAAAATTAGTAGGTGTTAATATACAAGGTGAATTTTTGATCATCGTCCAAATTCATACTGGTGGCTTGGTAAGTGATCAGTATCATGGATCAATAACAATTTTGGTGAAATTCGTAAAATGAAATTTCGACTCCCCATAGTAATTCACTCGGGAGTCGAACTGAATTTCTATGAGAAGCCGAAATTTCAATTTACGAATTTCACAAAAGTTGTCACTGATCCAAGATACTGATCACTTATTAAGTCTCCAGTATGACTTTGGACGATGATCAAAAAGTCAACTTGTATACAGGACTTTGTTGTCCCTAACCCAAATAATGTAATAAATAATCAAACGCAAATTTTATTACTAATGTAAGTATATCAGGTATTCGACCAAAAATAAGAATAAAACCATTAATTAAATGAATCTTGAGGATAATTCATGAATTAAAAACGCCTCACCTCAATATTATGAACTTGATGAAACTGGCCGCCCTGAGTGGCCGGCTATTTCGATCATAGTGTATATTGAAGTGACCCATTTTGTTTAAATCAAGAACAAAATCACAATGAAATTTGAAAAATTGCTAAATCAAAAGTTTACATAATTATTTGAAGAAGGTAACGGAATCCTTGGCATGCTAGTTTATGTCGCAATTAGCCGGTTTATTTTCTTTACAACAACCACGGATTATAAAATAATAATGAAATTATTAAAATATTCTTAGATGATTTAAATACTCCAAAATGTTTAGACGGAGTTATTGGTCACTTACTTTTAATACAAATTTCAAGGCTGTATAATTTAAGGAAGGCTCTTTAACACTCGAAAAACATTGAATTTAGAAGTAACTTTGTAATTTCTTTCTATAGAGCGAGCTTAAACCTTTTGCGTTTTTTTTAAGCCCATATATTTTTATTTTTATTAAACCGATTGACCAACTTACACAATGTTAAATTAAAGTTGTGCATCTGACCTTAAACGGACCCTTAAAACAAGGCAACAACGAAATATACTAGGGCTTCATAAGTTTCCTGAAGATGTGGAGAGGAGACAGGGTCACGAGGGCATTCGTTCTGTTGAGATCTCAAGGGCTGCGGGTGACATTCAACAGCTGTCTGCCACTTCCACTCTAAAGTGTAACAAGAAATCAGGGACATGGAAACAACTAAGTAACTTTATTTATTCCTAATTATTATAGTAATAAGTCAATGTACACTGCAGAAGGCGAGACCTGAGAATTGCGTTTGTGTGCGTGCACACCTACAGTGTAGATAGTAAAGCGGCTTGAAGCGCGGAGCGTCCGCTAGACCGATTTTTACAGACGGCTTGAAGCCGGCCCCGCCCGGCACGTGGCGTCACTCACCCTGCCGCGCACTACCCGCATTTTACCTCCGGTACCGCTAGCAGATTGAGGCGCGTTAAGTTGTTTCGATTTTTGTCTATACAAATTAGTGATATAGCTCCTACATTGAGTACACGAAAACCATTGAGCAGCCAATCGAAAGAAATTTTGTTAAACTTGATAAACTATTTTAAAGATGTAGTTAAATTTAAGGGGCGAGACGCCGCTATTGATGCCCGAAAAGAGCGAATCATCATAAACGTAGGCGATACATCGGACGGGAGTGAATTTCAAGTTGATGCAGACGCAGTGTGAGGTGTAGAATAAATATTACAACATTGTAAGCAAATAAAACTCTATGTATATGTAATCTTCTTGACTGACTGTACATTTTGGTTTCACTCACACAAACGCATTTCTCAGGTTTCGCCTTCCGGAGTGTAATGATACTCGTACCAATATTTTTGTTCAATGCTTGCCTTTTAAATTTTGAATGATTTTTAGAATTTATTTCTTAACTTATAAGACCGGTATACCGGGTCTTTCCATTGTACCGAATTTTAAGATTTAAGAGAATTTTAAGATAAGATTGTATGTCATCGGGAAACACCCTATTGTTTTGATGTGAAAGGGATTTTTAGTATGAAAATACGCTTTATAAAACAATTATGATCTTTTGTACCTTTTAGGTACAGAACCCTAAAAATGGGGATTAATAACAAGCCAAAAAATAAAAACCTATTCACGAAGAAGATTACGTAATCAGAATTGAACAAACGAATGCTCGTAATTTATTGTGAAAATTGAGGAGAATAAAGTTTAATCAGAAAGTTTTGAAGCAGCTATTGATTTTTTCCGGTACGGTGTTAACATTCAAGAAAGGACTTAAGGGTGCATATAAAGTCAGATTTAGCACCTCAATAAGCACTAATCGGAACTGAAATCTATGACGTTTTCTTTCTGAGCCTTGGCTGTTACGACCACCAAGAAACACGCGCTCACGAAAATCTGAGTTTTCATTTAATGAGTCTGCTTCTACTTAGGTCATACTGAAAGTGTGCCTCTTAGTAAAAATAAAAAATAAAAATAAATTTATTGCAAATGGAAGGTCAGGTTACAGAATTAAAACAACACTTGGATCCACTGCACATAATTTCAAATACAAAATTACCAGGAGACCCCAAACTCAGCTGGGCTAGTAACTTGGGGTACTAGAATATTTAGTGGAATAGTTACATAATTTATTAAAGTTTATACCTAAAATACACGGTGAATTTGTGAACATCGTCCAAATTCATACTTGAGCCTTGGTAAGTGATCAGCATCATGAATCAATATCGATTTTTGTAAAATTCATAAAATGAAATTTCGACTCCCCATAGTGATTCACTCAGGACTGGGAGTGAATTACTATGGGAAGTCGAAATTTCATTATACGAATTCCACAAAAATTGTTATCTAATCATGATGCTGATCACTTATCAAGCCTCTAGATTGAATTTGGACGATGATCAAAAAGTCACCTTGTATAAAGTAAAATTAAATTTAAGCAATGAGACTGAGATAATTTTAAAAAGGTTACTTACACAGAAATAGAAAAAAAATATATATATAAAATTAAACTTACACAAGTTAACATTTATTCAAGTTATATAGGTAAATGGTCTATTGAAAACGTATCGACAGTGAATGGATCCAGCAGTTTTTCAGTCAATAGTTTTTACTTTTTAGCCAGTTTGCTACCTTGAATTTAGCTTCAGGAACAGAACATCCTTAATGTCACAATGCCTGTGTATCTTATTATAAATCAGAGAACTAATAAATGTGACAAACCTGCTAAACCTGCTAGCAAAAGCTGTGTTAAGTTTGTCTTTAATTTGAACGAATGACATTCGACTGATGACGGCCCCATACCGAGGGCTGAAATATATCGAGTTATAATTTTTTTAATTGTTTTAATAATAATACTAATCAAAAGCTCGTAAAAGTTAAATATAATATATTTATAAACGTCTTTAATTTTAGGAAACAAAAAGAAGTTGCAAGATGCGAGGCCTAGGCTTTATGGCGGATGCGTCATCAGTTCTACATTTGAAGCCTTATAAGCTTTCACTACCTTAGCGGAATGTGAGGACGCATTATCGTGGTGAAGGACAACATTGCCACAAAATAGATACTACCAGAAGGCCTACACGACGACGGAGCGATAACAGACGCACACATGCACAGACGCGTACGTATGATGATGATCTCGGCAGAATTTCGTATTGGCATTCGACCGACTTCATCCGAGATCGTCGTACGTACGCGTTCACGTGTGCGTGCGTCTGTTTTCGCTAGTTATGTGGAATGAACCTTCTATAAGTGGTTATTTTGCGCTGAAAGTGTGCCTCTAAGTTTGTCTTTAATTTTAGGAAACAAAAGTAAGTCGCAAGATGCGAGACCTGGGCTGTATGGCGAATGCGTCATCAGTTCTACATTTGAAGCCTTCAAATACGCCTCCATTACCTTAGCGGAATGTGAGGACTCTTTATCGTGGTGAAGGACGACATTGCTTCGAGGACGCTTTTTGTGAACTTTTTCTAAGCCTTTGGACAAGCAAGTGTTGACGTACCCCAGTATGCCTCACGTAGATGAAATTATTAAAATATTCTAAGACACACCACTTGGGTCACTTGTTCACTTATTTTTATTGCAAATTTCAAGGTTGTATGATTTAAGGGGAAACGAGTCCTATCCTCTACGAAACGCACAACTTAAGACGGTTCTTCTTATTTTTAAAATTACAGATATTAAATAAACGTGATTAATGGCATTTCGCGAACATAGTTTAATATCAGTTATGCTTTTCCGGCAAAATTTTATTATTTTATGCATTACGTTGTAAATGTATGGGCACACAAACTTAAAACACGCTTTAAGTATGTGTGCCCATACATTTACAACTTAATGCATAAATTAATAAAATTTTGCCGGCAAAGCCCAACTGACATTAAACTATGTTCGCGAAATGCCATTAATCACGTTTATTTAATATCTGTAACTTAAAAATAAATAGAACCAACTTAAGTTATGCTTTTCGTAGCGGATACGAATTGTTCTCCCTTAAGGAAGGCGCCTTAACACGTTAAAATCAAACATTTTTGAGGTAACTTCGCATTTTTTTCCCTATTAAATTAACTTAAAACTATTGGTTTTTGCTTAGACACGCCTATCACAAGTATAGTCTACTATCCATATTATTTTTATCAAACCGATTAAACAAGTTACGCAATGTGAAATGGTAATTTGAAGTTGTGCATTTGACATTATACCGACCCTTAAGGCTTCAGGTAGGTAGCATTAAATTTTTTAGGTATCCGTAAAAAAATCCGATACCCATAGCACGGAAGCTTTGTCTTCCATCTATCTGCGGCATTCTCAAAAACGACGAGGCCGATGAAAACCTTCAATAACGTCACATTATTGCAAATTAATGAAGGCTGTCAAATGAAGCGTAGATTACATTGACATACATATTGACATACTGTTGAAAGCCATTTTAAGTGAAGAGCATTGAAAATGTAAAAAATTGGGCAAATACAAATACAAATATATTTATTTGCTAGAATACACATTAAATGGCGGTCATATAAAATGGTACGTCCCAGTGCAAATATTAATTAAATATAATTCTATAAACAAATCATCATACAATTTACATAAACAATATCAGTTTTAATATGAATACAATATACTCTAGCACAAAGGCTTCCGTACCACCACACAATACTGATATGGAACCCTAAAAACTTTGTAGTAAATAACAACAATGTGTAAAGAATAGATTCCATAGCAACATTGAGGCGACATTTTAGCCATAATTTTAGCCATTTGGTAGTGCCTGGCTAACAATTCGCGGCTCCCACTGAGATTGGAACCAGCTATATTTTTCCTGTCATGTTCACATAATCACCTATAACCATGATTATTTCTTATTTTTCTGTCCTCTCGTTTCGGAGATAAGGGGGGGTACATGATAACGTTAAAAGTTTTATTTGTTGTGGGGGGTCCTTGGGTTCATTTTTTTACTTTAATTATTTGCCGTGAAAGATGCCATAGTAACACGTAATAAGTGAAAATTTCAAGTTGGTACCTGTAACGGCTGAAGCTGTAGACCCCTGTGATAGACAGACAGACAGACAGCGGAGGCTTAATAATAGGGTCCCGTTTGGCACCTTTCGGGTACAGTACCCTAGTAAAAACGGAGAAGTATAATTAGAATCGGGATCCCAAGTCCTAACCGTATTTTTTATCTGATTCTGCTGAATGATATTCAATTGCAAATACTATTTTTCTACCACTGAGGGGTCGAAATGTAGCGCCTAAAACTATATAACTAAGTATTTATATTTATGTAAAATACAACATACAAAAAATAAAAAAAATATAAAAAAAGGCCTCAACGGTATTTTATAAAAAATATTTTATTAAAATTTTCTATACAAGTAACATTAATTTATGCATTCAACCTTATTAAAACGAGGCGTTTTTATATTTAGCTCTCTTGATACACCTACCAAGTAAAATGTTTGTCTAATCAAGGAATACGCAGTAGCGAAACATGTGAGTGAAATGTTTGATAGACAAAGCACGAAAACAGTTACATTCACTTCAAAATAGTCAAAAAACAAAAATAGTTACATTCACTTCAAAATGGCCCTAATATTCAAAAATTCGTCAAATTCATCCTTTTATGAAAGTGTCGTGGGTAATTTTTGGAGACGAATGAACGAATGCGAATGCAAATAGGTCTAATAAGAAGACCAAACTTTTGGACCACCCTTCGTACTAAATTTCGAGATTGTGGGTCGGCGGAATTCGCATTTATAAATTGAAGAATCTCAAGGCGGGGTGCAACCAAGATAACCTAAAATTATAATTTTTGACGTCAAGTGTAAGGTTTGCTTAATGCTGAGCAGACTCAAAGCACACAATAGATACTACCAGAAGGCCGACTCGACGACGGAGCGACAACAGACACACACATGCATAGACGCGTACGTATGATGATCTTGGCAGAATTTCGTATTGGCATTCACCCGAGTATCTTCGAGATATCCCGTACGTACGCGTCTATAAATAAAATAAAATAAAATAAAATAACAATGCGTTGTTGAGAATAACAAGAAAAAAATTTATTGAAAAAGGCGTTACTTTGCGGAAGTCCATCATAAATTTGTGGATATATTAATAATTTGCAATAATCCGCTAAACACTCTTACCATGCTATTCAAAATGCAGACTCAAGCACCGCCCGCCCTCCCGCATAAAACATGCACAAGCAAAGCAAGCAGTACGAGCACAAAATAAAGCAATCTTAAATAACAAGCAAGAAAACTTATCGACACGTGTTTCGCCTCTAAACGAGGCATCCTCGGGATGTGTAGTCCGCCCGACCGCTCGACAGCAAGTAAAACTCTTCCAAAAAAAAATGTGAAAATATTCTATAGTTTAAAGAACCATGCATAAAAACAAAAAAATCACCGTGCATATTCATAGTTACTGTTAGTAAGGAACCCTCGGTGAGAGAACAACAAAATAATTATAGCATACCTGTTCATATAAAAAAACCTTAGGTCACTACACTATATGCTCCTCATAAAATGAATACAGGCAAAATAGTCACTAAGGGCGGAGATCCGGTGGACGCCGGAAACCGGATGAAGAAATAACAGGCTCTCTGTGAAGAGCGGTAGTTACGCCTCTTCAGGTAATTGTCGCCGTCCCTTCAATGTACCCAATATCCTGACATTTAACGACGTGTGGCGGAGGATGTTATTTCTCATTACAGATTATTACGTTTTCTAATCGTTCATTATTTTATTATTAGTTATTAATAATTATTGTTCAAGATAAGTACTTATAGAATAATAGTTTATGCTACAAGGGCGAAAAGGAATAAATTACTTCGTAATTTATTGCTCTTACGCCCGTGTATCATACTACGTTTTTCAATGCATAGTGTGAGGAAATAAAACAAATATAATCTTGTGAACTTTAAATTATGATTGGCTTAAAAGGACTGTATCCAGAGCCGTTAAACAGTGGAGAAAAAAAAAGTATAACATTTATGGTACACAAGAAAGGTTGAAGGTTAGCCAACTTCTCGTAAATAAATTAAAAAAATAATAATAATAAAGCCTTAGGGCAAAATAATTGACTTTCTGTTCGGTTTTGATGCATTAAAAGTGGGCCTTTACGAGCACTTGCATTGAAAAAATATTAAAATCCTTGTACTTTGTCCCCAAAATATATTAGTGGAACAAAATACAATATTTTTAATATTTTTCTATAATTGTTAAAATGTTCCATCAAGAAGTGACTCACACCATGAATCGAAAATTAATGTTTATTTGATCAGAATAATAATAAATTGTATCTACTCCCATACTGCAATAAAGCAATTGCAACATCTAAAGGAATTCTATAAGTACCCAGATTGTTTATCCGATGTTGTTTATCGATGTCCATTTTATTATAAAACCGCTAGAGACACAATCAACAACAGAGACGAGAAATTATTCCCGACCTAATTTCTTAAGTCACGCCCCCTTTATCCTAATTGGCCTTCAAGGCAGCTTTACCGTAACGACGCACCCGAGGTTCATGAACTAATGTCTTCTCATTTTTCGTAAAACTGTTAGTTGTAAATATTATAAATAAAGGCGATATTTTTGATGGTCGTAGATACTCGTAAAGTATTGTGTGCAACTGAACATATACAAGGTGACTTTTTGATCATCGTCCAAATTCATACTGGTGGCTTGGTAAGTGATCAGTATCATGCATCAGTAACAATTTTGGTGAAATTCGTAAAATGAAATTTCGACTCCCCATAGTGATTCACTCGGGACTGGAACTGAATTTATATGGGAAGCCGAAATTTCATTACACGAATTTCACAAAAATTGTTACCGATCCAAGATACTGATCACTTATCAAGCCTCCAGTATGAATTTGGACGATGATCAAAAAGTCACCTTGTATAATTACACATTGGGACACTCGTGCAAAATTCTCAGATTATGTTTCAATTGCACAAAATATTAAATTACTTCGTGAGCGATTGCGCTGCCATAACTGACATATTATTAACGGAACACCTGACGCTAGAACATCAACAACACCAGGTTTTCAAGGGTTCATTTTAAGAAACTAGGTCTCTTCTCATATTGAGGAAAATATATTTGATTTATCGATCTTTTATCTAGGGATTCCACCTATAAACAATGTTTTAAGACTTATAATTTTATCAAAAAAAAAATGTTCTCCACCCTCTTTTTTTTTGTTTTCAAACGTTCGTTTCAAAGACGCGGTTAAGAGATCAATTTGTTTTTTTTTTATATAAAATAGCCAATAGAAATATGAAGGGATGTAACCTAAATCCAATATTTTTTTCCATACAAAATATTTCAGTATTAGCTAAAAACACACCAATCTGTTGTTTCGCTGCGTGATCACTAGTATCATCATCAATCTGCAGATCTCGACTCCAAGCGTGACCAACTCAAGGCCCGACCACCTGTGGCTATTGACTACAACTACGAGAATGGAACACTCAAATGTGGTATATGTGGACGAACATTTAAAGCCAAGATTGGTTACGTCAGCCACATTCGGGCACATCAGCGAAGCCCATCACATCCTCACCAATAGCAGTCGCCGTAGCCGTGTCGGCTTGGAGACCATCATCATCATCATCATCATCATCATCATCATCATCATCATCATCATCATGAGTATTACGCGTCCAAGAACAAGAGGCCAGAGCCAACATATAATCGCCTCTATGAAAAGCAAATAAGGTTTTTGCCATTAGAGTTATTGTGCCGGACGGGTAATAAAAAAGTTGCTAGGGTATGCCATCCTCTTAAGATGTATATGGCCGCCATTAATTCATTTTACTTTCATTTAGAAAAGAATTGACAGCATCCACTTAAATAATTTACAGTTGTATCTCTGACACAACCCGTTGCTATTTTTCGTTAGTAAAGAGGGTTCTGAAAATTTAATTACAGACCGAGCTGACGCCTCTTATTTTCATAAATCCCACAGAATTCCGATCCACCTCATCCATCAGCCTAGTTCGTCCACTGCTGGACATAAGCCTTTCCAGGACTTTGCCACTCCCGGCGGTCATCCTGGAAGAATTGCCCATACTCACACACGCTGGGCACAGTGGGCAGGTTGGTGAGCGCGGTGCCGGAACTCTCGCACCAGTGACGCCGCTGCCCGTCACCAGTCTGTTCTATATAAGGCCCGGCTATTAGTGTTAATTTAATATCAAAATGTAACCCATAGCGCCATCTATGGACAGTTCTATGTAACTATCTAAAATATTAATTGATCGTCTCTTCAATAAATGTAGTTCCCTCTGGTCACTAGCTGGACAACGACGTTTTATTTATTATCATAAATATCAATTAGGGATGGATATACCGCCATCCATCGGTCCCAGGCATGGTGGGCCTGCTGGTTTTTTGCCTGTGAGCTGTCCTCTTACTCTCCCCCGAATTACTTTCAGGGGTCTCCAAGTAAGATGGTGGTACCTCCACAGTCGAGCCCGGCATCAGCTCTGCTAACTGTAAAAACCACCACCTGTAACCACCAGAACTGTCTCAATCATAATTAAAGACTAGTTGATCCCACAGCTTCGTAGAAAAACTTGACGTGTCCAAGACCATTTATTGGTATTTTTGCGTGTTTCCAAGAACTGCTGACGTCAGCAAACAAGTTATATAGAAAATGTACTCTCGCCTTTTCAAGGCCTGTCTTAAGACGACCTTTTTATTTACAATTTACCGTGTGTTTCACACCTTTCAACCATATTACGTACGTAATTACGTATATCCTATCCTGTGCAGAGTGGTGCCCCGGGCGGGGTATATACTATATCATCTTAACTTTGTATGGATGGATATGTACATCTGGGGAAACTATGTAAGGTACACAATCAACAGGTTCTGTCAACTTGAAAACCGTTTAGCAGTTATCGACGGGCCAACGGATATGCTTTTTGATGGAACTATTTAAAAATATTACACAACATTCTTTTAGGGTTCCGTAGTTGCTAAAATGTACAAAAGGAACCTTATGGTGAGACTACGTTGCCATAACTTTAGCACCGTTAAAGATATAGCATTTATTTGCTCACATATAACGGTGTAAAAAAATGAAATATTTTGAATTGCAAAAGTAAGAAAAATAAAAAATATTAGCCTAAAAATACAATATGGTATCAAATTGTAGATATTAAAAAGTTTATTGTAAAAATATATATTTTAACTATATTTACTGGCACTGGTTTCGAGAAATCTTTAAAAAAAAACAAAAATATATATATATATGTCCCCCCCTATACCTCCGAAACTGGTAGACCGAAAAATATGAAAAAAAATGCAATTATTATAGATCATAACTGGCCAATTACAGGAAAACTATAGCGATTAAAAAAAAATTGAGCACAAATGAGAAATATAAAAAGAAATAAAAAAAATATATATATATTTTATAAAAATACACTATGGGTATCAAATTGTAGGTATTAAATAGCTGATTATAAAAATATATACTTTTACTATATTTACTGGCACTGGTTTCGAGAAATCTTAAAAAAAAACGAAAAATATCATGGTAATATGTGTTTACGTAAAGATTGCAGGAAAGATAAAGTGGTTGAGAAATTCACGAAAAAAATAACAAAATTAAATTTATCATCCACAATACGGAACCCTAGGTACGCGAGTCTGACTCGCACTTGGCCAGTTTTTTAAATATAAACAAGTCTCGCCGAGGGCTATTCCCTAACAAGTGTATCGTATTTTGTTTGGGCGTTGTATACTTGACAAGCGAGCTGCCACTAAATTACGTAGAATAAATACTGTTACAACTTTTGTACATTTTGCGGTATATTTTATGAGTAATTTATAAAGTTTACCCATTTCAGTATTTTAATAGCAATTTATTCATAGAATAATCGTATCATCTAATTGATATGCTACAAGCTACATCATTTTGAAGAGCTCATTTAATAATGAGAATAAGAATTTAAGGAGAGAAGCGAAAAAAAATACGGGTGTTTCTTTTCTGTGTATTTCATGAAATGAAATGTTACATGTTGAAAATGTTGTTGTTGAAAAATTACACATGTAAAAAATACATTTTAACAAAAAAAAAAGAGTACAGAGATGAGCCTGCGGACCCCCATATATATACACGTAACAAACACTGCACTAGATCATTTCACTTACGAAAAATTTAATTTGTTTTTGTTTCTCTAATTTAAAACAATTGAAATTATATTGCGCCATTTGCGCTTTGCGCTCGCCGCGACTTAGACGAAGATTTACTTTGACAGAACCCCCTCCAAGAAAGGAGGCTGTATACGCCCGTGTAGGTACCGCTATCAATTTTGTCTGGCATCGATGGTTATGATGCCAGTTTCAGGGTTTTCAAAGAAATGTTTTAGGTTATGTAATGAAGCCACGCTGTGGCTTGTTTTATCACGGTTTCCTAGCTACAGGGTTTTTTTTTGAGGTTTTCAGGGGACGTATTATGGCGCCGTAACTAAAGGGAGTTGAGCAGTATCATGATTGATGGGTAATTATAACTCAGACTGTCTATAGAGCGCAGGCGCGGGCTATAACTATAAACAATTTATTATAGTACACCTAAGCTATTATACTCGATATATTCAGGTATATTACACTAGTATAATACTGAATAGGAGTACTGTAGTCAAAGTATGGTCGTATACTGAGATTAACGATCCTTTGTGCCGCTTTTCGTTCCTCGCGCGACTGACAGGTAAATCATAAAAGATGCATTATATCCAATAACATGATTAAAGTGGTTTAACTATTATGTCATGATAAAAATAATCGTTCAAGCTAACTAAGCTTATGTGCTGATACTGGGCTATAAACAATCATTGCCACAATCTTTCTCTAACATTATTGATGTTAAGTTTACACTTAGGATATAAGGTTTACACGGTAGGGGATAGGGTTGCCAACTCTCGGATGAACCTATTAAATATTCACCAATGAAAGGCTATAATTGAACGTGTAGATACACCTCATATCTAAGTTTACACTTAGGATATAAGGTTTACACGGTAGGGGATAGGGTTGCCAACTCTCGGATGAACCTATTGAATATTCACCAATGAAAGGCTATAATTGAACGTGTAGATACACCTCATATCTAAGTTTACACTTAGGATATAAGGTTTACACGGTAGGGGATAGGGTTGCCAACTCTCGGATGAACCTATTAAATATTCACCAATGAAAGGCTATAATTAAACGTGTAGATACACCTCATATCTGATAGTGTGTAGACTCCAAGGAAACGGATGTACGTCATCCTACCTCTTTTTTTTTTGTCTTCTCTCCCTTGTAATAAAATATTTGTACAACGCACAAGTGCCTAATAAAACTGCAAAGTATATTCCTGGAATCCTGTGTTTTTTCTATTGAACTAACCCGGGAGATTTGAACAAATCGGTGGGCAATTGAATGAAAGTCAGTAATATTTGTTTTTTTTAATTAACTTTGTTTTGTAAAAGCATCATTCATATTTGATATGAAAAATCAAAATTTATTTCGTCATTAAAATATTTATTTCACGTGATTTATCTATTTAGTTAATGACAATTATTTTTATTGTAGAAAATACGGAGAATTTATTGCATCCCGGGAGCTCGGGAGGTTGAAAAATATTCCCGGAGTTTCCCGGGCATTCCGGGAGGGTTGGGAACCCTAGTAGGGGATGGAACGTGTTTAATTTTTTTTAAATATTTTCCCGAGATAAAAATATCTCTAGCATTGTCTTGTTTATTGCTCATGTTCTACATCATATTATACCAACCGGTACTTCGGTACGATTGTTTCGAGAGATAAAACTCCCAAAATTAATTAAAGAGACAATAGAAGTCTGTGTAGTTTATATACATCGTAAACAGTTTATGAGTGTCATCAAAGTAGTTGTAAATAAACTTCAAAAGGCAAGCTGAAAACTATTTAGGTTATATATGCGACAGACTGTCGGTCGACGACAGTGTTGCCAGATTAGGAAACTGATATTACAGTGTCAAGGGCACAAAATTACAGTGTTTGGGATGAAATTACAGTAAAATTCATTCTTTTTCATATTTTTCACAATTTTCAACAGACTTATGTAACTTTTGGCATTGGAAAATTACAGTGTCTCCATACACTGTAATTTTATTAAGTGCTACAGTGTACAGTAGATTGTGTTGAATTACAGTAGATCTACTGTAATTACAGTGTGTCTGGCAACACTGGTCGACGAGCAGCAGCGTCTTTTGAAAATATCTAGGCACTCGAAACCCCCCTCCCACAAGGTCTCTACTTACCTTTGCGGGTAAACTGAGGTGCCGAGATATTTACGACGGGATATAACAGGAGAGAAGTTGTTTTTTGACCTCAAAATTCAAAAAAGATCTTGATTATTTCAGATCAATGAGTCCCACGAGGCCAGCACCAGGTTGTACTAGTTTACACAGGCCGGTAGATTCCTGAAACTGTTTGTTTTGGCATGTAATCGACGTTTTCCCACGACTACTGACGTCAGAGCCGCACCGCGTTGAAGAATAGCAAAGTGGCGCGTGTTTTGAGAAAAATGTATATGCTGAAAGTAAAGAAATATACATAATCTTGAGTGATGAGGATCGGCTCCGATCGGCTCCGGTTTTCGGTCATGGCGACTACTTATGCTTTTTACCCTGCATTGGTTAAGAGGCCCCTTGCCGACCACAATGTATAACTGCTCTGAAACTTGAATTTCAGTCAGAAATTTAAGAGGCTATGTGAATTTTATTTTTGTCACTGTCACTCCAAGCGAAAAATTGCGCAGTGCGAGAGGGGCGGATTCAGGGCGAAAGCGAAAAATGTTAGTTTCATAATTTTTATAAAAACACTAAATTAGCTAGCCAAATTTCAAATATCAAATCTCTAGATATTGTTGAAGCACACCTAATAAAATATGTTTGAGTTCTGTATATGGTTCCTATTCGTCAAACGAGAAGAAAAAGTTTGTTTGAAGGCCTGATTTCAACAATTATTTCTATCGAGGAAAATTTATCCAAATATGTTTTCCAATTTCAAATCCCTAGATTATAAGATGATATAAGATGTATATACCAGAAACTGATTTATAATTTTCCGTGTATTTCATGATAACATAGGAAAGAAACACCCGTTTTTTTTTTCGCATATCGCTTTAAGGATGAATCGTAACATCAAAAGCACAGACCATTGAGCCATATCAAAAAATACAAACAATAAGGAGTGAATTATTATGTATTAAATTACGACAAGAACCTCCTAATAGAAAATGCCAGACTATCGAAAGCAATATCGTTTTATTTATTTAAAACTCCTAAATAAAATTAACACCACTGTTTTCACTAACTCAACCAAAAATAATACCTTATTTAAAAAAAAAAAAAACATCCGTCAGTGTGGCCACCATCATGAAGACTCGATTTTAAAATGTTGAAAATCTGTTCGATTTTTAGAACAGATTGTTTTAATTTTCTTGGTTTCTAACACTCCGTTCCGATAGGACTGCAGCAGTCTCAAAAACTGATAGTTCTGTAGATGGGATTGTATAGGAAAAACTGTAAAAACGGTTCTGAATGTAGATCTAGGACTGAAAACTTACAAAAAAAAGGGCGCATCACGCGCCTGAAAGAAAGAAATAGTAGTTTATGCTACAAGGGCGAAAAGGAAAAAATTACGAGGACGATTTAAAACACGAGCGTAGCGAGTGTTTTAAACGTAACCGAGTAATTTATTGCTCTTACGCCCGTGTATCATACCACGATTTTCAATGCATAGTGTGAGGAAATAAAACGAATATAATCTTGTGAACTTTAAATTATAATCGGCTCAAAAGGACTGTATCCAGAGCCGTTAAACAGCGGAAAAAAAGTATAACATTCATGTTACACAGGAAAGGCTGCAGGTTAGCCAACCATGGTAAATAAATTAAAAAAATAATAATAATAAAGCCCTAGGGCAAAATATTCGACTTTCTGTTCGGTTTTGTTGCATAAAAAGCGGGCCTTTACGAGCACTTGCATTGAAAAAAATTAAAAGATCTAATTATATGTTATAGCGGTATCGCGACATCTTGTTTACGAACGAATAAGGAATATATCGAAAAGAAGCACATACAACTAAATTATAGAGAATTTATGCTAAAAATTCAGTGGAAGCCGGAAATAAACCCGTAATGTGCAGCATGGCCATTATCTGTCCTCAGTGATGATTCGATTGAATTTCTCAAACTGTCGCGCAGGCTTTCTCAGAGTGGGGTACGGGAACCCCTGATGCGCCAGTAGATCGTACGGTGTTCGCGACAATATTTACAAAGCAGAAATAATGGGTTAAACAAGCAACAGGTATCATTGTATCATTATCTTTTTTCATTAATTGTTTATACCTACCTAATTTTACCATCTTCTTGTAACAACTATTTTCCTAATTGAATGTTTGATATAATGCACTAGTGACATGTTAATTCTTTAAGATTTTACTGTGTTATTTTATTTATTTTGTCAATTTTATTGTTCTTTTTAGTGTTGCTTCTTCGTTAATTATTATTATACTGCTACTTATTTGTGTACCATACTGGTTTAAGTACAATAGTACATTGTTCACCGAGGGAAGAAAGGGGAAGATTACCAACGAGGGTGTAGTTTGAGGCCCGAGGCGAAGCCAAGGGCCTCAATACACACGAGTTGGGAATCGCACTTTCTCCCGAGTGATACATAGTGCTTTATACTACACCTGCGAGGAAATAGTATCATTTTACTTTTAATCAAGATACAATAAAAGAAACCGACTGACTCGCGTGCGATTGTCACTTTTTTTTTTTTTTTTTTCATTTTCCCACTAAGTGGAAAGGCAAAGGGATCTTAGCCCATACAGCCATGTTTGACGTTATAGTTTTTTATGTTTATATGCACTATCCTCTTCTGTTGAGGATCATCTGAAAGGTCTGTCCTGTCTAAGTCACTGTCCTGTCGTTTCCGCTATAATGATAGCCTTGTAACGCAAATACAACAGGGTTAGAAAAAACACACGAAAAGGCACAGCCCGCACTTTTGTTCCATTGAACAACACACTACACAGGTTACGGCGATTTTAATTCACAATATCCTATCACTATTGTTGATCAAAACACCCAAAATGCAATATTTTTTCAATAAAACAAAAAAACGACGCCATCACGTCTTCGCGCCTTTTTTCCAACCTTTTATTTCCTTCTTATTTTTTATTATGTGCAGGAAAAGCAAGTGGCCAGTATCATTTTTCGAGTTTTATGTACGAGTTCGCAAAATAATACTGGCCACTTGGCCACTTGCTCATTCTTTATGTTATTTAAAAAAAAAAAAAACCACGTTAACAATGGATTTGCATATACTTTTTCTGCCCGCTCAAGCACGTTAACAATGAATTTTCATACACTTTTGGCGCCCGCATATTTGTATGACAGTAATGACGTACTTTCTGCATCGTTTTCAACAAAGAAAGAAGGTACTTTCCGAGCAGGTGTAGTATAAATAAATGTTCTGATTCTGATTGCTAGAAATGTCCGCAGGTCACTCTCCAAGCTAATTTCAAAGATTATTGGTCAGCAAGAAAGGAAGAATATTCAGAGGTCTCGAGCAAAGCAGTGAATTTCCTTTTGCCTTTCGTGACAATATGAGAGTAGGTAGGTTTTCACGCTTGGTCAATACAGATATCGACTTTTTGCTTAATCAAAATCAAGATTAAAATTGAGCAAAATTGCTTCCAAAATCGTCTCAATTTGCGACAAGAAACAAGCCTACCCATAACATTAATTTAAAAAGATATTGCTCTTTGTGACTGTTTTATCTTCTATTTAAACAAATATCGTTACTTAGTTACATGGAAACATTTTTTAGGGGTTCGCATTCCTCTGTAGAAAGCGGTACGTGAAACTATAAGTATGAGGACCCCTGATTTAGCGCGACTGAATAGTGTTTCATTCAGCAGGATTCCTGTCTATTCATAACCGGTATATGAAAGAATTTAATTATCTAAAGTGTCACGTATAAAAGTAGGTCATCCAGGTCACAGAGAGTGTTCAGTTAAGGCTCAGTACAACCTAAGAATTTCACGGTTTTACCAACTTACCTGCCTGCGACATACACAAATATGTATTTATTACTTTACGTAGGTTCTTTAAAAATTGTGACAATTTTTACAGTTTTTAGGGTTCCGTACCCATAGGGTAACCAACGGGACCCTATTACTAAGACTCCGCTGTCCGTCTGTCATCAGGCTGTATCTCATGAACCGTGATAGTTAGACAGTTGAAATTTTCACAGATGATGTATTTCTGTTGCCGCTATAACAACAAATACTAAAAAACAGAACAAAATAAATATTTAAGGGGGCTCCCATACAACAAACGTTATTTTTTTGCCGTTTTAATAGATAATGGTACGGAACCCTTCGTGCGCGAGTCCGGCTCGCACTTGGCCGGTTTTATAGTTACACTTTCCACGCGAGCGGAGCCGCCGGGAAAAGCTAGTAAATATGTAATAAATTGTTGCTTCGAATGTGCATTAATATTCAAATATCGTTCCGTCTGTGACGTCAACGATGACGTCATCCGATGTCCTTTAACACAAGTTCGCAGACAAAGCTCATACGTACACGTAAATGGTGAGTAGATTTACGTGTTTGATTATACGTTTCCGTTCAAGGGTCGATTCTCCGGATTTGTACCTAAATATTCAGAAATTATTATAACGGCCAAAATACAGCTCTTTTAGTTAAGAGGGCGCCGAGCAAAATAATCTAAAACGACAGTCACTGTTAAATTGATTTATTGAATAATATTTCAATGATAAATAAATAAAATATATATGTATTATCACAGAGAATGTATCTACACTTCCGCCGCAGCGAATATTAAAAATAACTTATGGTGTAAGAAACAAATCTATCTAGAGTAGGCCCGAAATCTAAAAAAAGTATTGGGGTTTTAGTCATTTCAATAACTTAACTGTCGAATTTTGTCTCAACCACAACTCAAGACAATCACAAACGTTATAAAATACAATTGGGCCGTTTCACATTTTTAAAATTTTGTCTGGTAAATTAAATATGATTTTTTTCTGTTAAATTCAATAAATACGACCACGATAAAAAACGACCACGAGGGAACAAGCGAGGTGTCTAATCGTTCTACGCTCGGCGCAGCCTTAACAACAATGTATGCCAATGGTTTGCTACGAGTATATGCACAAACGTATTTTTTGTGATATTATGATAGCTTCACAATAATTGGATTTTCTATAAGAGTGAAGTTAGATACATTAAATTAAAAAAACTTATCTTCACCCTTATGGAAAATACAATTATTTTGAAACTACCATAATAATATCGTAAAAAATACGTTTATGCATAAAGTAAACTATTATCGGCATACATTGCTCTTGGCTAAACCAAGTGCGAGTCAGACTCGCGCACGAAGGGTTCCGTACTATTATCTATAAAAACGGCAAAAAAAACATGTCTGTTGTATGGGAGCCCCCATAAATATTTATTTTATTTTGTTTTTTAGTATTTGTTGTTATAGCGGCAACAGAAATACATCATCTGTGAAAATTTTAACTGTCTAACTATCACGATTCATGAGATACAGCCTGGTGACAGACAGACGGACAGACGGACAGCGGAGTCTTAGTAATAGGGTCCCGTTGGTTAACCTTTGAGTACGGAACCCTAAAAAAGGCAAGACAGCAATTTGGTTTGCGTTCTCGAGTTTAAATCATCCATTTTATATATGTTTTTGGTGGTTAGCAACCAGTTAGCAATCCATTCAGAGAGGCCCGATATCAGAATTGTAATAAGAGGTGGTGGGATAACCTCTATGCTAACATATGCACAGTGTTACTGAATATGCAATGCGGGGAATGAAAATGATATGACGCTGTCACACTAACTTGTAGTTTGTGAGTCTGGATGCATATTGCTTGAGCCATGATGAGGATGTGTCATTCATCATAAAGTTTCAAATAAAATAAAATTAGAATATGTATTGTGTCCCAGTCTAGACTGAATATTTTTTGTTCAAATAGGAGTAAAGCAAGGCTGTTCTGTCTGTTGATGACGGATCCCGTTTCTTCCGATACCGTGGGAATTTTCTAAAATCCCTTCTTAGCGGAAATCTACTACAAGACACCTACAACCCAAATTTCATGTTCCTAAGTCCAGCCATTTGGTCTGGACGTTGATAGATCAGTCAGACAGTCAGTTAGGGGTCTTCCTATTATACAAATTTCTTAATACACTAGGTCATTTTTAGGGTTCCGTACCCAAAGGGTAACCAACGTGACCCTATTACTAAGACTCCGTCTGTCTGTTCGTCTGTCACCAGGCTGTATCTCATGAACCGTGATAGTTAGACAGTTGAAATTTTCACAGATGATGTATTTCTGTTGCGGTTATAACAACAAATACAAAAAAATTGAATAAAATAAATATTTAAGGAGGCTCCCATACGACAGAAATGTTTTTTTTTGCCGTTTTTATAGATAATGGTACGGAACCCTTCGTGCGCGAGTCCGACTCGCACTTGGCCGGTTTTTTTAGTCTGTAAAGCATACGTCGCACACAAAGTAAGACTTCCGTCAACACAGGTGTAATTTGTTTGAAAATATACGCAAAAATCTACAATTTTGCAAAATGAAACGTTTACCAAGGACTTTATTGTCTAACGTAATCATTTATTACTATCGCTTTCAAACGTATCGTCATTGGCTGAAAATGACATAACACATAATTTTGAGCCAATACCGATACCTCTAAAAGCAATAGCGATAGATATTAAAGTTAGCCAATAAGGCCTCTGGATCCTGGATGAATTCTCCACCGAGATGCCGAGATATACGTCGCGGACGGACAGACATCGATGTTTCGCTACAAGGCTTTCAATCTTTTAATGGAAACCTAACATACCACCAAAGAGGTACTCAATCGAGCATAAAAGCCTATAGAAACCGAAATAACCAGCCGAAGAGTCATAAAACCCATCAAAGGACGGTTCATTTCCTCCAGGAAATAAGATGGGACCCTATCCGTCGGCCGCCACCGCGAAAGGAGCGTTCACAAACAGAGATTAAGGGTGCATATAAAGTCATATGGAGCATCTCATTTAGCATCAATCAGAACTGAGCTCTATGACGTTTCTATTTAGTTTAAAATGGCGCTCTGGGCCGTGGCTGTTACGACCACCAAGAAACACGCGCTCACGATAAACAGAGTTATTATTTAATAACTCTGCTTCTATATGACATTATTAAAATATTTTAAGACTCACCCACGAGGTCATTTGTTCACTTATTTTTAATACAAATTTCAAGGTTGTACGATTAAAGAAAGGCGAAACACTTGAAAAACATGATATTTCGAGGTAACTTCGTAATACTTTTCTATCGAGAGAACTTAAAGCTATTGGGTTTTTGCTAAGATAAGCCCATCAGAAGTATTATCTACTATCTATATTATTTTTATAAAACCGATTAACCAAGTTACGCAATGTGAAATGGTATTGTTGCATTTGACATTATACGGGCCCTTAAGCGTTCAAAAAGTTTCCACTCGGCGCTGATTACATCCTGATCGGAAGTTCACTAACTGGGCGAATCAATTTGTCTCGCAGGACTCTATTGCCACGATGACCTTGAAGCCTTTGTAACGTTAAAGGCTAAAACCCAGTATATACTGTAGCTAAAGGTTTGGGTAGTCACACAATATATTGAGGCTATTTGTTGGCCCATTTTGTGATTTAGCGACACGGACGGATCCAGGATTTCATTTTGGGGGGAGGTGTTATTCTACAAAGGTCGGGGCTGGGGTCGAAATATTAATTGATAAAATGTTTATCCAAATCTGCGCTTTGTTACATTTGTATCTACATATTATACTAATTAAAATTGTAACTGAGGCTCTACCGCGTAATTCTCATTTGTATCAACTTCAAGCAAATGCATGCGAAATTCAACGCGTGCAAAAGAGATGGCATGTTAGGCGGGCGTCGTCGCACGCACGTCAAATTTCAATCTCAAGTTGATGTTGATGAAAATGAGAATTACGCGGTAGACCCGCTGGTCTTTATTTCAAACTGGTTTTTTATTTCATCCGCGTTGAAGATAGCAGTAATTAATTGTGAATTGTAATAATGGGTTATTTTGTTACCTTTTTTTTTATAAGATAGGTAGAATGTAAGTCTTGTTTTAGTATAATTTTATCGCTAACGAACTGTAGTTTATTTAGGTGGAACAGGGTATATACGAATAAACCTTCACGGGTTTTTGATGCACCTTTTTAAAACTAGATAATAACTTTTGCAACAGAAATAACTAAATAAATATTACAAAATAAACAAGGGAAGGCATTCTGACAAGGCTCGGGGCTGGGGTCAAAATATTACAAAATAAACAAAGGGGGGGGATTCTGACAAGGCTCGGGGCTGGGGTCAAAATGTTACAAAATAAACAAGGGGGGGAAGGGCATTCTGACAAGGCTCGGGGCTGGGGTCAAAATATTACAAAATAAACAAGGGGTGAACGGCATTTTGACAAGGCTAGGGGCTAGGGTCAAAATATTACAAAATGAACAGGGGGGGGGGGCATTCTGACAAGGCGCGGGGCTGGGGTCAAAATATTACAAAATGAACAGGGAGGCATTCTGACAAGGCTCGGGGCTGGGGTTGAAATATTACAAAAAAAAAGCGTTTATTAGTTCATGTATTTGATAGGGGATGGATGGCAAATAAATTGGTGAAAATTTGAATTGGAATTCCATTAGTTTTGTAGTTAAAGCCACGATAATTGTACATTCACAATTGAAAATTTCAACATATTTCAGTTTTTAGACACACAGCCTCTACGGAGTTATGTTTGCATTTCTAAGGATTTATCATATTTATTTCGAGATCCCAAATGGATGGTCGCGGAGTGGGTAGCTAATGAATAGTTTAGGGTAGCTAAAGAATATGCATGCTTGTGGTGCACTCGAACCGAATCGAAAAATAAAGTCTAATTTATGTTATCCCCAAGATGTTATGTGGGGGGAGAGGGAGGAAGTATGTGATAATGTTGCCATTGTTTAGGGTTTTGACTTCCGTCAAAACATGGAAAATTAAAGCCGATAACGTCCGATTGTTGTTAAATTAAAGTAGGGCCCCGGGAAAAAAAATGAAAATATTTTAATAATTCATGTCAAGCGTCAAATATTAAAATCGTATTTTTAAGCAGTACACATATGCATTGAAGGGACCTCATAGCGTCATCATGCGACGTATACTTTAGAGTTAGACTATCTACAAAGCCATTTATCAAAGCTACTTGCAAATAAAACTTAGCTAAAAGTCTGATCTTAAATGTATCTATGATCCTTAAAACTTACTTATTCCGACCTGAACTGTTTGAAACAAAAGTGATTTGAGTTAGAGTGTAAACTAAGTCCATAGAGACAAAGTTACAAGCTAGCGAGACAGGTTTTAGTCCACCTACTGCTCTATGTGACAAAACTTTGTAATTTAGTATCGATTTACTCCAATTTTGATATCCAGACGTGATTAGTTGGATATTGAGTTCCATTTACGCTAATGACAGTGAATCCTTGGATATTTTAGGTCTTTACTTAATTTACGTGAAATTGGTTTCTCAAAAAGATATTTTCTTTGGATACCGATCCTCTCTTCGTATAAAATTAGAAGCAGCGAGATACTTTCATCTAGTTTTAATCACTTTCCAAAGTTGCACCCTAAAACTTTCGTGTGATCAGGATCCTTTATTGTTTAAGGTTAAACACCAGTCTCTCGGTACGAAGTGCACAATTTAAATTTGTTTTTCTTATTAAGGCCCTTACTATTGCCAAATGGGTACTTTCTAAAGCCTACTCCTCGTTTATGGCCAAACCAAAAATAATGAAAAAAATATATTATGAATAATCAACAGACAACATATGCAACAGTTTTCTTTTTCATACCACCAAAACTTCTACATGAATTTTTTTTTTACTGAATGGTGTTTTTTGACCTCAAATTCCCTACTGCTCCTGAGTTGCTTGGCCGATTGAATTCATCTATGCTTTGATAAATAGATAAACTTTATAGCTATAAACATAACATACGATTATTCAATCGAGTAATCACGTCCAAGTGAAAAGTATAATTTTCCCCTATTTCGCCCTATCAAGGACGCAGCGAGCGTCGTAACAGCCACTATGCATTGCGCGCTGATATGAACGTTATTTCAATGTCGTTTCCGTTGATATTTGTAGTGACAAATATCGAGCTGCTAATTTGGCGATGGTAATCGCCTTAAGAAGTTAAAAGTGAGAAAGGTATTGGTCTGTTGCAATTCACGCCAATAGTTCAGTATAAGTTAGGTTTTTAAATCAATAGTTTGAAATGAAATGCACAATTAGTCACGATTTTGTAGAAACAAGCTTAAAATGCTATTTTAAGTTCGTTTCGACCAAATGGCTAGTCGTTCATTAAATTTCTAGCTGTTGATTTATAAACCTAACTTATAGTGAACTTTTGGCGTGAATTGCCACAGACCAATAAATTTTTCACATTAAGAGGCTATGCGAATCTTATTTTTGTCACTGTCACTCCAAGCGAAAAATCGCGCAGTGCGAGAGGGGCGGATTCAGGGCAAAAGGGAAAAAAGTTGGTTTTATATTGTTATTAAAAAAACTAAAATAACTAGCAAAATTTCAAATATGAAATCTCTAGATATTGTTAAAACACACCTAATAAAATATGTTTGAGTTCTGTATATGGTTCCTATTCGTCAAACGAGGAGAAAAAGTGTGTTTGAAGACCTCATTTCAACAATTATTTCTATCGAGGAAAATTTATCTAAACATGTTTTCCAATATCAAAACCTTAGATTATATTGTCAAAATGCATATACCAGAAATTTATTTAAATTTTCTGTGTATTTCATGAAATACACAGAAAAGAAAAACCCGTATTTTTTCGCATATCGTCTTAAACTTCTTAACAAGAAAAACAAAGTTAAGTTGTGCACTTTGTACCGAGCAACTGATGTTTAAGCTTAACCCTTAAACGCATGAGATTTTATTTTTGAATGATTTATTTGAAAAATAAACAAAAAATAGGGAAAAAGTAAAAAAAAAAATTCTGTTTTCAAGGGGGCTTTAGCAAATAAAAACCAGAAAAATATTATTATTAAATTTGCTTTAAAAATCCTTTTTTGTACATGAAGCTATAATCATAAAAATATGCATGCAGAGCATTTACTAGGATTTTTTTGCAAAAGCTCTGTTTAACTATTTTCCCGACAAAATGCGAAAAATATACAAAACAAAACAAAGAAAAAGAAATGAAGTCACTGTATAAAAAAGTCATACACAGCTTTTTAGCTCACATAGTCAAATAATTATAATTTCTAACATAAAATATAAAAAATATGAATAAACAAACATTTGTATCAATTTTTATACGTTGCGCGTTCAAGGGTTAAGTCTTTTGTCCAATAGTTTGCCGGTAGTAGCGGAGAGGGATCAACAATCGCTTAACTATTTTGCTGAATCATCAAAGAGTTGACTCAACTATCATATCACCATAATCGGACACTATGACGTCATCAGGACTGACCAATCTTTGGACGGTTCTCAGCACGAGGCTGGGTTCCAATTCTGTGAAATTAATGAGTGTCATCTATAAACATTGATGAACATACGACTATTAGACCACACAGTGACGGATCCAGGCTAGGGGGCCGAGCCCCCCCCCCCCAAATTCGTTATATTCATATAGAACTCACACATTTCTTTTATACCTACGTATATAATATTATGACACTTTCCTACATAAGCTGTACTACGGTCTTACATTTACTAATCTTCACATATTTTAATAGTTCAGGATATTGTATTTACTATGATTCCCTGAAATAGCTAGATGAAACCCACCCTCAGCTCCCCCCCCCCCCACAAAATAAGTTTCTGGATCCGCCTCTGACCCGTGAAGTCATAATATAAATAAAAGCTTTGTTTAATTTGCGTGAGTTTGTTTACTTTGTAAAGTTAGAGTACGTGGTGTCTATTTACAGTTTGCACCCGGTCCGTGTAAAGAAACAACAATAGCACAATAGAGCTCGACCAGCGGGCCTATTATGTATCTCTAGTTGCCTTCTGGACTGGGTGTCTATCATCAAAAACATAGTTAAACTATCGAATTCCGATGTCCTAAGGATATTTTCGCACTTGAAGTGACGACACAGATTGTTAATAGTTCAATACCCAATAAAGGCTATTTTGAAATTTCAGTTTATATCTATGTTTTTGATGATAGGCACCTCGTTCAGTTGGCAACTAAAGATACAGAATAGGGGGACAGGCCGCCCTAGAAGGACGTATGCTGACCAAATTGGTGACATACTGAAGAAGGGCAACGTCAAAAGTACCAGGTATAGAAGAACTTGTATGACTGGATTGATGGATGTGGAATAGGCGAAAGAGGTGCGTCAGGATCGTAGCAGATATAAATCTGTAGTCTCTGCCTACCCCTCTGGGAGACAGGAGTGACTATATGTGTGTATCCTGTTAATAATAAAATGCAACTACGATATCAATGATGAGAACGCAAACCATTTTGATGGACACCAATTAGTGTCGAAATTTAGGTCGTTTTTAATGAAAAGTACATAAAAGTTAAATTATTTTCCAGTTATGTTTGCTTATGTTTCCAGCTCTTACATTAAATATTTGGTTTTCGGAAAATAAATGGTATATTTCGCTTAAAATTATAAGATCTCTGCAACGCAAGCTTATTTCAAGATGTAGTTTGCAATTTATTTTTTAGTGGGTTATGATCTTAAAAAATGTATTTTATGGGAGACAGTATGTAATAATAGCATTCTGAATAGCCGGTAAAATTAATGCCTCTCGCAAACACCGAATCGTGACGTCACAGTCCCAAAAATCTTCAACACGAAATTATGACCGAGAAATTCAAAATAACTAATCGTCTTTAATCTTCAAAGCATCTTAATCCTTGTACTGCTCTACCCTCGCAGGTGAGGTAACAAGGTAATTAGCAAAATACTCATTACACGTAATGAAAGTGCCGCGGGAGGTTAGAATAAGCGGGCCGTACAATACTTAGTAATTAAGTTACCATTCAATTATGGCCCCCGCCGCCATTCCTGCGATGGGATTTGGGGATATTGCGACTAATACAGGAGTCAGGACCCAGAATCAAGTCACTCGTGACTAGGGTTACCAGCTGTCCGGATAAAGCCGGTCTTGATGGCTTTTTAGAGTTAAGACCGGATTTTAATCAAGACCGGCTTTTTGCAGCTTTTTCAATACTATTTTTGTATCATGCAATTGTGGAACGAATTTTTTCGCTAATGAATTCGCAGTGGACGAAAGAAAAAAATAGATTGACAGTTGAGTCAATAAAAGCAATATTACTCACTCAATATAATTTAAAGAATTTTGATATGTGCGCAATTTTACAGCGAAATTTCTTGAAACTTGTTGAAAGTCGTTACCAGTGACAAAAGTATAAAGTGCAAAAAATATAATTTCAGTTAATAAAATGTAATTATAATCTAGGTACTTACAGTACTCCCAAAGTAATAATGCGCATACAAATCTATAGCCGAGCGGCCGGACGTACCACGTGACCGTATTGATTGTATAGAAAGTGTAAGGAAATACGAACTTTGCCGAACAGTGGCGAAGATTTGTATGCACATTATCACTTTGGGAGCATTGTACTTTCAATTTCAATTTCAAGTTGGTAACCCTACCCGTGATGACATGTTTTTATGTCATAACGGAAATCCACTGACTCATTTTCGCTGATTATAGCAATAGGTCCGACAAGTGGGTCAGCTGTACTTTCTTCCATAGTACACACATCGTGTTATTACTTGCCAGAACGACAACTCAATCAAAACCACAAGATACAACTGTCTGTACAGTGGAGACCGCATCAAGTAAGACACATTGGACTTTGTACCTATCTTATATTCTTCTCTGCAAGGGCTAATGTCGTACTGCAAGTGTATAGCTTGATGTGGGCTCCACTGTACATCAGAGATGTGTAAACCGCAGGGATTTATGACGTCATAACGCAATCACGCGATATCCTCATGGCAACGCTGCAAAAGGAAACGAGAACATTTTTGTAGCGAGCCGTGACGATCGAAGCTATCTAGTGCGTCAGCTCTGACGTAGGCATTCAGAACCGGAACGGTGAATCTGTATTGAAGAAAATATGAATTATCCTTAATTCATAATATTACTTATTATTAAGGCCCGGGCTGCGACTTCAAGCAACCTTCCATCCATCAACCTAGTTCGTCCACTGCTGGACATAGGCCTTTCCAGGACTTTCCCACTCCCGGCGGTCATCCTGGAAGAATTGCCCATACTCGCACACGCTGGGCAGGCGGATAGGTGAGCGCGGTGCCGGAACCCTCGCACAGTGACGCCGCTGCCTGTCACTAGTCTGTTCAATATAAGGCCCGGCTATTAGGGATGGATATACCGCCATCCATCGGTCCCAGGCATGGTGGGCCTCCTGTGAGCTGTACTCTCCCCCGAATTACTTCAACCAACCTTACCACACATTTTTTTAGCGACGACTGACTTTTAGTACTGTCAAAGTCAAAAACACCTGGTTGGTTACGGCGCAACTGGCACGCTTTGCATAATAACAATTCAAACTTTATTCCATACAAAATGTATGGAAATTTTATTTGGCGTTTTTTGGGTGTTCTATTCTAATACCTTGACCTTGGTTGACTTTCAGGTCGGAGACTTATTTTACAATCAGTAAGGGGATCTAACAGGATAAAAAGCAAAATTTAATTCAATTCAAAATCCTTTATTGCACACAAGAATAAAACGTAAAACTTTCAACAATTTTAGTAGCTAAATAACCCTAAAAGTTGCTAGATCTAGCTACGAAGTAGCTAAGATGGCAACACTGGATCTCTGTTGCCATAAAAAATATTTTTATAGGAGTTTTCACTTTTTTTTTTCAAATCCTCTCATCTTAATAAAAGTTTCATAACATAAATTTTTTTAAATTATATTTACGTTTATCGAATCCTTTTTCGCTTTAATTTAATTATGAATATTACATTAGGTATAATTACGGTAAAGAAACGCCAAAGAAAGTAAATATCGAGCCTGAGCAGGTGAACAGTTTTTAAGGAGAATTATACCAAATTTTATTTGCAGACCGTTTAAGGGGATATACCGACATCGGAGTGGGTTTTTCATTTCATTTTATGACACAACTACAATATATAAAGATCTGGTTTCAGACTATATTAATCTTGGGCATATTCTTCAAATTATGTGTTATGGAAAACGCAATTGGATAAAATTTTCTCGATAGAAAATAATTCCAAAGTAACGTCTTATATTTCCCTTTTTTTAATTTTATTCCTCAATGGTTCAACGTATCCTAACCACGATTTTTCTCTGAATGTGAAACGTTTTATTTTAAATTACCTGTTATCATTTTTCAGTTGGGTACTCTAGTTATTTTTTTACGATTTTTTACATGAATTGCGCGTCAAGTGACGGTAAGGTCGAGATTTGCGCGCACTATTGTTATCGCGTGTGCTACTGCTGCTCTGTACGTTCGGGCTATAGCGCTGTCACACTCGTTCACTTTCTTCAATGCTCGCTGAGCTCTACCGTGAGAAGGACCTGTGCTGCGTTTGATCCTCTTTGTTTTTCCCCGTTTCCACAAATTTTAAGTTTGTTATCAATCATAATCTATTGCTAAGTTAATATTCATTATTGCATTATAGTTTTTATCTCGTTAAGATTCGTTTTAGGGTTAAAACTGATTGTTGTTTACTGATATAAATCGTAATCGTAAAACAATACCCCAAAATGGGGAATAAATAAAAACAGAACAATCATACGTAAAAAAAATATAAGAAGTACATGCAAGCTAGAGGTCACGACATGGTCGCAAAAATCATGTAAGTACCTACATATGATTTTTATTTGTTACATGTCAACTTGCAAGGACGGACTTTTCTGGAATCTAGTGTAGTATCTGTAAAACGCTTTACTTATATATTATGTGATATTTTTCAGGGCTAAAAGATGTTTACATAACCATGAAAATAAGATAGATTATATAAACCCATCAGCACAGACGTTCAGTGACAGTGCAAGTGGTTCGGGAGCAACAGAACAAAGCAAAGTTATGGAGTCGTCATTGATGATATTTAATTTAAACGAGCAGAGAATTTTAAACACCCAGTCGATTCCAAAAAGAGGGTAAGGGTTTCAAAATGTTATGAATATTATAATTTTAAGTAAAATATGATGTTAGAAATATTTAAGTGTAGTAATTTGTTATTTTTTCTTTCTTCTCAAAACAAATTTGGATAAAATAGCTACAAATATATATTACGTACCTAGTATAAAAAATTGAAATATGTCCAATATTTAATTTTTTTTAAATGATGCATCATATATATTTCATTATACCAAATCTATTTTTTCACCATTATCATTGTCACATTTTCTTTATATTTTTATAGGTCTAATCGATCTTTATCAGTTGATGATGTATTAATATCAGACTCAGGGACAGATTATTCTTGTAAAATTATAGGACAGGAGTTACTACTACTATCTCCAGACAAAAATAGCTCGTCTGGCATGTTATGCATCTACCGACTTCGAGCAAAATCAAGAAAGGTGAGCATTTTGTAACCAAAAATTTGTTTCAAACAAAAAGTTTATTTGTTTACTTGAATTCGTCATTTATCCGACCGCCCGCCCGAGGGAGGGTTATGTTTTTCAGGGACCGGGTGATGGTATAAGACATGAGACATAAGATATGTTTAGGAAGGACTCTTATATAAGTATATTTATCTATGTATATGTTTAGAGGGGGAGGGGGGGGGGTATAATTCCTCCCCCGAAGGAGGGGTACCGGAAATCAATAGTTTTTTTTAAATTTTTTTTTCAAAATTAAAAATTTCTAGGTTATTTTAGGTAGAATAAAATAACTCGAATATTAAGTGTACGTATAGTGGGAGGGGGGGGGGAAATGAAAATAGTTTAAAAAAAAAAATCAAAACAAAACCTCACTTTTTTGTCTCTTTAACTTTAAAGACCCAAAATTACTTTTGCAATTGCTTGGGCGTTGCGGAAAGTGCAGCCCCTTCGCCCTTGCGTAACAAAGCACAGTCACCCATGCTCACCTTCGGAGCTTTGTCACGGCAGGCGAGGGCTGCCCTTCCTCCACGCCTACGGCTTTTTATATACACTCTAGGGGTAGTACCCACAAGACTGTATAGATTCAGGGTGCTCTGATTCTGTTTTGGAACAGATTCAACCTATTTTTTGCATAGAGTCAGGTGCTCTGATTCGGTTTTGCAACAGATTCAACCTATTTTTTCTATTAAATCACTAATCAGCATAAATACAACAAAAAGGCAACCTATTAGGTAAGCTAAATAAAATACATGCATAAACTTTATAAACTTTGAATGAAATCACAAAGAAAAAAAATGCCTGCATTGGTTTTATACTATAACAACAAAAAAATTAAATTACGTCAATTTTAATGCATAACTCACAGCAGTTTCGGAACACAACCAAAAAAAAAATATCAAGTCATAAAATCAATTAAAATTGCACCGTAAGACAATTTTTGAGGTTATTTTACGAAACTTGAACATTTTTTTTGAGGAAACTATCGATTTCCGGTAACTGAAATTTCGTGAGATTAATAACAATAACAAGAGCTATTCTGGAAAAAAAAATCAAGGTACCTTTGTTCGTATACTCTTGTAAGAGACGAGCCTATATTTATTTATAACCGCCAGTTATACTTCTCAATGTAGTTAACACAAACAATTGCAATCTAAAACAATAAAAAGTAAAAGAGGATAAATAATTTAAAAAGTGAATAAATTCAATACAGATGTCAAAAAATTTAATCTAAACAATAATAATCTAGCATCACATGTATCAAAATGTCAAAGTAATATAATATCAAAGTAAAAAAGTAAAATATTCTGTTTATAAATAATTTTAATACTAAGTACTAATATATTTCTATTAAGGGGGTACTATCCCAAATTTGCCTCTTTTCAATATAATTTTAAACCTTGGAATTGGGGTAATGAAATAATATATATATATATATATATGTTTATGTCATTTTTTAGTCTTTTATCAACAATGTTGAAAATGTAACTGTGAATTGTGTGAAATGTGATAATCTTTTGTTTGAATAAACTCTGCAGCCCAGCTACCCAGCAAACTCTGCCCATACGGCAAATACCGGTTGTGTCTGCTTACGTGTATTCCACTGTCACATTCGTATAATATTGTCTTTTTATTCTAGACCTAAGGATGTGACTAAGAAGCGCAGACATTAAGAAGATCATACTCATGATGATGAACAAGAACATCCATACGAAATAGGCATCGAAGATTGTGAGTTTCGTGAGTTTATGAATAAATAAAGACAAAATATTTAAAAGTAAATATATTTTTAGCTTTTTGTTTACAATATTCACTTTTGTTACAGAATGTATTCAAATGAATTCATTGCATTCTTGGCGTAAAAATAAGAAAACTGGACAGATAGAAGTAAACCAAAAATCTGATTGGTTTATTCAAGCTCAAGGCCAATTATATATTTGTCAAAAAGGAAAATGTGCATTGGCCGTATGGTACGGAAATAATCAGATAAAAACCGAAATTATACTAAAGCATGACCAATTATTATTTTGGCATGAAAGAATGGAGCCACATTTGCTTTCGTTTTTCAATGATTGTCTTTTACCAGAACTGGTTGATCCCAGACACAGACTAAATTTACAAATTCGTGATCCAGAATATGTGAAAGAACAGGATAAAGAAAACATGTGTCCGAAAGCCCCTCCAAAAAATAATTATCCAGAGACAAACTCGCGACCAAAGGCCGTAGTAGTAGAAAATAATGAGGAGATTGTAAACCACGTGGTTGATTTTGAATTCTTCTGATTAAAATATTTTAAAAGAACCATTGTCCTTTTCTTTTTACAATTTATCCTGAAAATGACGTGTAAAAAATTCTCTGGGCTCCTATACCAACGATTAGCTTATCATTACGAAAACTTATTTTTTTGTGGTCAATATTTTTGAAAATAAAACCATAATAGCGACTCCACTGCTTCTGTTCTAAAATTTCAAAATACAGTGAAAACTCGATAACTGTATCTGTATGATAATTAAATTTATTTGTATTTAATAATATAATATTTATTTTTGAATTGATTAGTTATTTAGTATGTTATGTGGAAATTGTGGAATATTGCAACGGCAATACTCCTGCAGCTGCGGTTTGTCGCGCTGACTCGCTGTAATACTTTATATTCTCTGCTCGCGGCGAGCGTGAAACCACGCCCATCAAACACTGATTTCGCCACGGTATATCCTCTTAACGTCCTATTTTGTATGTAAGCTACAGGGAAATAAGAAATTTCTAATAAACTAATTAAAAAAAATTATAACTCGATATATTTCGGCCCTCGGTATGGGCTGCTGTGATATACCGAGGGCCGAAATATATCGAGTTATAATTTTTTTTGTTTTAATAACACTACTAAAAGCTCGTAAAAGTTAAATATAATATATTTATAAACGTAATAAACTAATTCGTCTTCTTTAGAACAGCAACGGAATATTATAAAGACAGCGTCAACAAAAGAATAACAATTATTACAACTAGATCTTTTGATAATTTATATACTGAGTCAGCGACCAAATTTCCAACTTAAGGCTCCAGTCCCCTAAAAATCAGTATTCTTGCAGAATTATCAGAAAAGAAAGATTTTATTTTAGTTAGTAAGAAAGCTATAAATAAAATACATTTTACGTTAATTTATAGTGTGGAATTTGAAGATTTCAAAACACATTTTTTCATTTACTTTAATGTTACTTTTAATAGGTTTTTTAGGCTTTAAACATACCTTTATTTATGTTCTACGCGTTGAGAGTCTCATTCATGCACACGTCACGTAAAAATTATGACAAAAACAAGAAATTTATTCAGGTAACATTTATTCCCATATCTTCAACAATAATCTTACCTGGTTACTTTTTTGGATAATACTTTAGTTTTCTTATTTCGAGTGCTTTAAGTAGTTGTGATTTTATGAATTCAACCACTGATAAAATATTTTTTTTCTACTAGAAAACTATCGTTTAGCGTAGTCAAATTTAAAACACGTAGAATAGAACTATTAATAAGTGAAATAACGAAAAACGGTATTTAAAAAATTAATTTAAGAACATTTATCAAATCGAAACTTATCGAGAGTTTAAAACACAAAACGTGTCGATATTTCCCTCAGTTTCGCTGGGACATCGCAGCGTTCAGACGTGTGTTGTGTAGCTCGACGTCATTTTACCTCCCGCTCGCACGGTTGCTCCCTTTCCCTCGCGTAGATTCTTATGGAGAGGCGAACTGTATCATGAAAGTTGCTCTACTTGAATATTGCACTTATCATTTAATAAGTAAACAACTATGGATAAATTTTTTTTTGAATATTTTAAGAAATCCCTGTTTCGATAAAATAAAGTCTAATCTACGTCCGTCCGTATTTCACAGCATCATAACTTTAGCACCGTAAAGATAAAGTAATTTGCCTACATATTACATTGTAAAAAAATATGAAAAATTTGAAATTGTTTAAAATATTTTCAAAACAAATATGAGAAAAATAAAAAATATTCTAAAAATACAATATGGGTATCAAACTGTAGACATTAAAAAGGTGATTGTAAAAATATATACTTTTACTATATTTACTGGCACTGGTTTTGTGAAATCTTAAAAAAAAACACAATAATGTGTATGTCCGAAACTGGTAGACCGAAAAATATAAAAAAAATGTCCATTATAGATCATAACTGACCAATAACCGGGAAAACTATAGTGATTTAAAAATATTAAAAAAAGTAAAATAAATGAAAAAAAAAATTATAAAAATACAATATGGGTATCACATTGTAGGTATTAAAAAGCTTATTGTAATAATATATAGTTGGGCTATATTTAATTGCATCTATTTCGATAAATCCTTGAAAATTCCCCCCTCTTATCTCCAAAACTGGTGGACCGAAAAATATGAAAAAAATCATGGTAATACGCGTTTACGTAAGAATTACAGAAAAAATTAAGTGGTTGAGAAATTCACGAAAAAAAATGATAAAACTAAATTTATCATCCACAATACGGAACCCTAGGTTCTGACTAGAGTCTGACTCGCACTTGGCCGGTTTTTTTTCAAGATGTTTGCGGTAGGCCGTTTTTTTGGGCGGTTTTAATTTAGTTTTCGGAGCTTTTATTACTACCCTTAATTTTTACCATAAGTATCCGGTTATCCGGATAATACATTATCCGTTATCCGGATAGTTTGATCTGCGAATAATTGCATGCCCTAATTCGCTTAGATTAAGTTATGTTAATGTGTGTTAATTCGAAAACCCGTAAAGCCGTATTTTAGAAGTTGTGGTCTAAAAAACCCACGGGGATGGCGTGACACAAATTTTATACCAGCACCGCTGTCGCCACTTTTTGGAATAACTAAAGCCGAAGCTACATCCTTTTTATTACTTTACTTACTTTTATTTAAAATATCTTAAAAAGCTATCGAAGTCACTAAAACCGACAGTCGAGATAACAACGTGCTAGACAATAATGCATCAAAACAAAAGAACGTACGCAGCTGCGGTTCTTATCATTAAAACATCACATTTCTAAAACTAATTTTTTTACCTTTTTTATTGCACCTTAGTCATAATCATGGACACACAAACTGACAGACACTTAATTACCGTAAGAGTTTCTATTTTTGATATTATATTACTTTAAGAACTGATTGTAATATGTGTGTGAGTATTAGGAATACATAATTTTAAATGTTTTCATTGTTACGATTTGATTATTAATTTTCTACATTTCCAAATTTTATAAAGGTATATTTTATGTCAGGCATTAGTTAAATGAAAATCTTGATGGATAAAGAAATTTTCGGGCACAACTACACGCTTTTTAGGGCATGCAGGTTTCCTTAGAGCGATAGGGCTCATCACGTTGAGACGTAATAATCGTCAGAGAAACGCGGGTGTACTTATAGGTACACGTATGGGTGGACTTATGACTTGCATCTCACAGTTCACACTCGGAACACCTCTTGACACCCCTTCGGTAAAAATCTGCAAATAATTGCATGACCTAAATGTATTGTGTCTAAATACTAATCACTCTTACTGCTACCAATAAGCCATCTATTCCAGGTAGATTTACTTTTGTTTATTTTGCTTTTGCAAATTCATTTTGTTTGTTCCGATAAACAAACCAAACTTTGTAAATTACCGTTACTTGAATAATTAAAAATCTTCACATGTCAAATTTTAAGTAATCGTACACTCATTTAACGAAGTAGAGCAACATTCAAGTGCGGTCTCTAACATCTTAATGCAGCGGGGGGAGCGCCACTTCTAAAGACTCAGGTAAGATGAAAGCGAAATGTTGCAAAGAGAGTCTGGGGCCTTAACAACATTATTTCTTTTACAGCTACTACAACATTTCGTTTAAAAAAATACGAGAATGTTGGAACAAAGCTCTTTTCGCTACTGCCGCGCACGCCGCACGTCTATACTTCAGTAATGTACATAAACATCCGCTCGTAAATACACAAACACACATACATACTATAGCAAAAGTGTCGTGACGGTCGACGGCTTACATTTTTTTCGGCCATGCTCTCTGTGCTTTCGCCCTGCGTCTGGAGTGTAACAAGCCATAAATAATTTCGCAAATCATTCAGCGCAGAGGAGAGCTTAGTTTGGCGACCGCCATACATAACTTCGTTATTTTTTTTATGACAACCCAGAACTTTGAAGACAAAATCACTTTATTGATGCCATGGACAATTTTCTTACTCTAAATATTATTAGAAAGCATTACAAACTAGAAAATATCAATCAGAAACAAATCCAAAGACAAGAATTTGAAAAAATTCCCCGGGCCAGGATTCGAACCTGCGACATCTTGTTGCCAAGACAAGCGCGCTACCAATTGCGCCACCGAGGTTCCTACCCAGACCGGTGAATTTTCCATCATACTTGTCCACTGTTATTTTTGCAATTTTCTTACTGTTGCTTGTTTTTGTAATACATGGTTGGCAAAACAGTACTTTTAGACGCCTGAGATGGTCGCTAACTTAGTAATTCACAGGACATCTTAGTTATTTAGAAGACAAAGCTGCTATTTAAAAGAAAGCCTGTTAATTACACCCTTTCTCTAATAGGTATTAATTTGTTTCTCCTTGCGATGGACAAATCGCCAAGTGTGTAAAATATGGAATAGTAGATTATGCACTAAGGGAATAAAGCAGTATCTTACGTCACGGGCAGCATATTGAACCCTGAGCGTAACGTGGTACTCTAGAGTTATA
This sequence comes from Ypsolopha sequella, assembly GCA_934047225.1. Classification (NCBI taxonomy): domain Eukaryota; kingdom Metazoa; phylum Arthropoda; class Insecta; order Lepidoptera; family Ypsolophidae; genus Ypsolopha; species Ypsolopha sequella. The sequence continues at coordinate 5,311,634 of OW203986.1, read as the reverse complement.
TAGAGTCCTGAGTAAAGCGAGGGGTTCAAGTTGCCCAAGACAAAGACAGGCTTTATTCCAGAGGAGCATACTCTACTTCTGCTAGACAATAACAAGCTCGACATTTTTTATCAACATCAATAATTCAATAAAATTCACTGACAATCATAGCGCCAAACACCGTCTTTTGTTTCACATTCTTTGTAAACGCTTTTTTTCTTTTTGTTGAATTCTGCTTATGGTGGCCAGTTCGATTTTCGAACAAACCCCTTTACAATACCATATGGGTGTTTGTTTTCCACGAGTTTCCACACGAATTTGACGTTCCAAATTTAAATCACTTTAATCCCTAAGGATTTTCATATAACTTTATATCCCTTGAGATATAATGCGTTACTTTACGTTGAGGTTGCATGATATGTAATTGGACATTGTCGAGCAGGTGGTGTAAAATAGTAGTTTATGCTACAAGGGCGCAAAGGAATAAATTACGATTAAAACACGAGCGTAGCGAGTGTTTTAAACGTAACCGAGTAATTCATTGCTTTTACGCCCGTGTATCATACTACATTTTTCAATGCATAGTGTGAGGAAATGAAAACAAATATAATCTTGTGAACTTTAAATTATAATTGGCTCAAAGGGACTGTATCCATAGCCGTTAAACGGTGTAAAAAAAGTATAACGTCTATGGTACACAGGAAAGGCTGCAGGTTAGCCAACCATTGTAAATAAATTTAAAAAAAAATTATATTAAAGCCCTAGGGCAAAATAATCGACTTTCGGTTCGGTTTTGATCCATAAAAAGTGGGCCTTTACGAGCACTTGCATTGAAAAATATATTTCTATCATAGATTTTATTTAATTATGCCTGCTCATTATTCGTCAAACCTATTCAGAGAATACAAGTTCCAGTTCCCTTCTCTCGTTGCGCGGTAACTAACCTGTCGAAGGTGATGGATGATCATTGATCAGTGCATCGTGTCGAGACTAGGATATGGATGATGCTTGCTTACCGGGGACGTCCCTCTGGATTTGTTTACCTCAGCCAGCATTAATGCATGTTATCTACATAAGAGGGTTGCTTGGCAGGCTCGGTGTTGTGGGTGGTGCCTTTGAAAATCCACATTGAAACTTTTCTAAAACGGAAAACTAGATGTGAACTCGGCTTTGTTCGGGTGGTTAGATGAATATGAAAATATTATGAAATAAGAAAACGTAAATTAACAGAATGTTTATAACGTTCAATCACAACATTTTTTCAAAGATCAACATGAGGTATAATCATCAAGTATAATAACACTTGTACTTGTTTCACAGTATATTAAGAGTATGACATAGCCAAAACAAAAACCAGTTCCGGGCGTGGCTTATTCTATTTTACGATAGCGCGCGGGGGGAAATTCGTCCCGGTCTGTAAGCTCGCGTCACCATAGCAAAAATACGAATAGAGTGGACGAGGCAGGGTCAAAAGTAATACGTATTTTATTTTATCTAATTTATTAGTGTATTTCGACCATCGTCACACGGCATTGATCCTACTTGCTATCACGTCGGGACGTAAATTTATTATGGTCGGCTAAAAGTGGTTTTTTGAGTGTTTGATTTATCATTGACCCTCGGAACATTTCAGACACTCCTTTAGTGATACATAATAATATTGTGACGGTTAATTGTCACCATTACCCATTCTTTAAATATTTTTCGCCCGTTGAGCTGGTTTTACACTTGCGGGAAAATAAATTGGACCAAAAATTTCTTTACAAAAATTTTTTACTAAAGTTGTTATTACAAAAACTGGAAACTAACAAATATTCTCAGAAGTAATGCACCACGTCACTATCTATCTCACTGTAGCCTATATCAATTATGCCTCTCTCATTCAACCACGTTTAACTGCGTTACTATCTCATTCCAACTCATTTTAAATAGCGTCACTATTTATCTCACTCTAACGCGTGTTAAATGGCATTTCTAATGAACGTCAAATATTTTTACTGCCCGCCACTCTTTCATTCTAAATTCTAATTATTTAAAAAAATACGCAGCTCCTTTGGTAGTAAAATAGCAATAACTTTTTTTTCAAAAGTAATACACAGAAATTGCCAGATCATTTGAAAAACAATATTTGATGAGCCGTTATTTAAGACAATTTGCAAAACTAACATAGGACATTTTTTTTCAGGGTGTGGTATCGAACTAACCTAATTACAAAAAATTGCTCATAAATTGGGTTTTTATTTTTCTTCCTGATGTAACAGCATTTCAAGGTTTATTTTTGACTTTATCAATAGCATGACTATTCAGAGTTGCGCAACAAAAATTTTATTCTTAGAATTTAGAACTGGTTAGCTTTGACTCTCAAAAATCTATTCGAATTTATAAAAGTACCATCAACTCGAAGACTATCTACTTTTTACTGAGGTCATAATTTGATATATAGAATATAGAAATTTATTTGTATTATAGTTTGAAATGTTCAGGTCCCTTTACGCAAAATGAAAAAACAAAACTCTTTAAGGATTAATTTGTTGTCCCTATGTTTGTCTGTTTGTCCGTTTGTCTAGGGAATTTTTCTGGGTAAAATCAATAAATGCTAATATTTACAGCCCTGTAAAATATACATATTATAACGTTTTTATGGCCTTTTGTTTAACTTTTTCATACAAATTTTCTCCTTATGAAAATATAGAGATCAACACTTGACACAATATTTTGCATTTGGAAGAAAGCACAGAAAGGAACTGTAGAACAAATAATGTAAAAAATATAAAACCATATCTTTCTATTCTAAAGGGATTAATCATTTACTGTTTGTTCAATATGGCGATAGCTTTGTTTATTATTTATTTTTTTTGTTACAAAGATAACAAATATTTTCATACAAGGTTTTCCTTAAGGGTTATTTCTCCGAATTTGTAACAAAATATTAAGAAATAATTATAACGGTAAAGTACAACTTTTAGCTAAGACAATTTATTGTTAAAAGTTTGCTATATGCATAAACATATTTTAATGATATTATGGTATCTTCAAAATAATTGGGTTTTCCATAAGCGTGATATCAGATTATTTAAGAAATTTACGGCTGGTATCACGACGACGGATAAGTCAATTATTTTATTACTATTGTAATAATGCATACAGCAGACTTTTAACTATAAGTTTTCTTAACTAAAAGTTGTATTTTTACTTATTGAAATTGTATTTCTCATCAAGAAGTGCAAGATGACAAGATATTCAAAATAAGTTAATTGAATTTGTGAAATGGTTTCAGGTCAAAACAGTTTTCCATGAAACGGTAATTGTTTATACTTAGCAAAGTGTGTAAACTTAGTCATCTTAACATGAACGACGCCTGTATTTCTCTCTTTTTTATTTCCAGTATAGATAAAAATATACAAACTTGTTAAACTTTGCGTAAAAACGAGGCAATATTTACTGACAGCTATTATGATGGTGTTTTATCAAATTTTGCTTTTTGGGCTGTATAGAGACGTAGTTAGATGTCACTAGAATATACTTATGAAAAAAGATATGAAGAAAATAAGCTGAAGTCTACAGCTGAAGTCTATTCGGTTTATACCTATTGTATGAATTTTAAGAAAAATACAGGGGTAAAGGGACCTCTTAAGTAAAACCTTGTATTAAACTATTTGTTATCTTAGTAAAAAATAATTCAAGGAAAAAAATAAACAAAGCTATCGCCACATTGAACAGTAGATAGTTAATCCCTTTAGAATAGAACAACATGGTTTTCATATTTTTTACATTATTTGTTCAACAATTCCTTTCTGTGTTGACTTTTAAATGCAAAATATTATCTCAAGTGTTCATCCCTACATTTTCATTGTGAGAAAATTTGTATGAAAAACGTAAAAACCTAAAACGTTATATAAATAAAAACGTCAAAAGTATGTTTTTACAGCTCTATAGAGGGCCGTTTATATTGGTATTTATTAATTTTACCCAGAAAAAATTGTCTAGACAAACGGACAGACAGACAAACATAGGGATAACAAATTAATCCTAAAAGAGTTTCATTGTTTTCATTTTGCGTAACGGAACCTGAACATGTACCGACAGGATTATCTACGATCTAATAATTTTGCCATGCACTGTAAATATTTCAAAATAAATTTCTATATTTTAAATGCTTGGCGATTTATCCCAAGTAAGTGTACCTATATAATTTGCAAAAAACTTCACTTATTGGACCTGAAATGGTGAGCCAATACTAGAGGGTAATTTCACGAAAAGGTCATTGACCTTTGTTACAGATCTCAGTAAGTATAAGTAAATTAATTTGGGTTTCAATAACGATCACAAAATTATTCTTTTAGAGTAACATATTATTTTCCCGCATAAAAGTATGAATTCATTCCAAATTCATTCAGTTTTGTTGTTATGACTATGGCACGATGTAGCTAAATCACTCATACGCATATTTTGTTGAGTTTTTAACGGCAGGAATATGATGCTCCTCGAAATATTACTTTATAAAATTAATTTCAATGTGTTTTGAAGTAGTTTTGGGAGATATTTATAGCTTGCAAAAAAGGGCACAGGTTCCACGTCTTACGGGCGCCAACGCTAGGCGTAGACTGACAATATCTTGCTGCCGCTGACTGCATCAGTGGATTTACGTATTTTTGGAAAAAGGGGGTGCTTTTTTTGACCCGAATAACGTGGTATTTGGAAAATGAATAGATATCATTCACACTAATTTTATTAAAAAAAAACCAACAAAATCGCGAAAGCGATACCTGAAACAAAATCGATAAGAAGTGTGCAATAGAGGGTTACAAAAAAATTCATTGACAGTACAAATATGAATCGATTAACTTGGTTTGTGGAAAATGAATACCTTAAAGTTCAACCAAAAACATGTATTTTTTTTATGGCTATACGTAACCTAATTATTGCAACAAAATCATCCGAAAGCTGACATTTTATTTCTGTTGTATTTTCGTTCCCCTTAAGTTAGTTTTACCCAACCGGTTTCGGTTTCACGCCATCATCAAGGGTTTAAGGACTAGTTCTACGATATTCCGTGCAATAAATGATAACAAACAGTGAAGTATATCCTTATAATTTATTTATTGCACATAATATCATAGAACTAGTCCTTAAACCCTTGATGATGGCGTAAAACCGAAACCGGTTGGGTAAAACTAACTTAATATACTGTGAAACAAGTACAAGTGTTGTGATTATTCATCATGTTTGTTGTTATCCAAGTTTCACCGAGTGCCGACCATTTTTAAACTGTGTTTTAAAAAAGCGACGTAATGATGGTTGTTTGTTGTGAAAAAAAGCGGTGGTTTGCATCGTAAATTACTCGATTATAAGAATTTGGCGAATTATAATTGCTCGACTCGAAACGAATCTTTTGTGTGCAATTTTTTTTAGATTTTTGACATCCTTGACGAAATTACCTTTTAAATTAAAGCGGTTGAGAAAATCAGGAAAAAAAATTGACAAATTTAAATTTATCATCCACAATACGGAACCCTAGGTACGCGAGTCTGACTCGCGCTTGGCCGGTTTTTTCTACTGTGGCGCGGGTATAAGTTACCTTTATGTATTAGATATCTCAGAATTTAAGCATTTTAGAGCGTACGTTTTTTCGGAATATTTGTTTAGCATCATTGTCTCAGACAAATAGGACAATAAACCCAAAGTCAATTTTTACGAAAAGACAAATATCAAAAGGACTAATCATTATCATAAGAAAAAGAAGGATGGCGGTTACACCACCGACAAGGCGAATGGATACGGCATCTGCAATTTGGACCTGTCTTTGAAGGCCTACTCCTCCCACACGGGTGGTCCAAAAATTTTCATAAAAATATATGATAGGCATTATAGAGTCAAAAATAAATTTTAAGTTTCATAAACTGTTTTTCTATTGTAAGTTTTGACAAAAAAAATCGAAAGTCATCGAAAGTTTCACATGGTTAACACAAGAATTCTCTTACTCCTTCCAAACGCCTAAAGCGATTTTAATTATTATTTCACCAAATTATAGAAAATTTTTAGATCTAAATAATTAAAGTCATTTTTTTTTTCATTCATGGCGTCCATGTGAAAAGTATTATTTTCTCCTATTTTGCGCTAGCTGGAGACGCAGTGGTTGTCGTAACAGCTACTTTTCAAGGCACGCTGAAATGAATATCATTTCAATGTCGTTTCCGTTGATATTTGTACCGACACACATCGAGTTGCTTATTTAGCGTGGTCATACGCCTTAAGTTATAGGTAGAGAGTATACATACAATTTTGACGGCGAGTGTACTCGAAGTAGCGCGGTTAAACCGCGTCGTCGATGCCAGCTCCCTCATTAACCTGTAACAAACAAAACAATTACATTAGGAACACAAACATTCCGAAAACTAATATGCAGATGGAGATAAAATTCGCATCTCCAACTGCAACTACGAAATTCAATTACCTCTAGAAAGTTGGCTGGACTATACTAACTAAATAGAGCTGTGTAGGTATACAAGTTAGGTTATTACCGGGTCGAAAATAAAATAGTTAATCATTTGTGAATGATAAATAACTAGGTTCGTTTCATTTTCTAATATTGGGGGTTTGGAAATCCTTGGGGTAAAAAGGTTGTTGTGACCGAACTCGTAAAGAAAATTATTTATCAATAATACAGCAAGTCGTTCGTTCTTAAATAACAAAAATATTTCGCCATGATAATAATCAAATAATACAGATAAATTTCAGTTTAATTTATATTAACAAGCTTAGCGCAAAGTGCATAACTTAACGTTGTATTTCTTGTTTAGAAGTTAAAAATTTAAAAACATTTTGGTATGTGGCAATTGACGCGAATAGGTTAGTATTAGTGAGGTTTATAAAGCATGAGTTTGAAATTTAATGCACAATTAGTAATGATTTTATCCAAACAAAGTTAAAACAGCATTTTAAGTTAATTTTGACAAGATCATGACTAATTGTGTACACGATTTCAATCTCTTGCTTTATAAACCTCACTAATACTGAACTATTGGCGTCAATTGCTACATACCAAAATGTTTTTAAATTTTAAATTATAAACAACAAATACAAAGTTAAGTTATGCACTTTGCGCTAATCTACTGACGTTTAAGCTTTAACTGAAATTGATCTGGAAGAAATCGGTAAGACCGCCCACTTTTATCGTTTTTCATTTAGTGCACAATAAAGAATATTTATATTATTTATGTTAAATATTATTATCATTTTCAATCACGGTAAATAAACCGGTCACGTACATAATTTAACAGCTCTACCTACAGAAAGTAACATACAAAGTACAATGCTAATTAAATCTTTATAGTTAATTATAAATTCAGTTGAGCACCTTAGTTTTATATTCAACCAATGTACGAAATACCTCTCTTACTAGTCACTACATCGCTGGTATTTCGCTAGTTTTTATAACTACTCGTATTGGGTGGGATACCAAACCTATTGTGAATTGTAAACATAATACTTTGACCAACTTACGTACGAATATAAGAAATGCTTTCAATGAAAATCCAAAAATGACAATATTTTACAGAATGAAATAGGTAATGTATGAATGTGAAGACTAGCTTCAGGATTAGCCTTAAAAATGTACATTTACCGACGCAGCAGCCCAATTCCCATAGCTTAATTAATTTTAAAAAGATTTTTATATTTTTTTTCAGACAATATACGCCATTATAGGACATCGTTTTCATTATTTTAGTTATTAAGCTTTGTTTTTTTATGATTTTTTTATGAATTGTCGGTTATGACGTCACTTGATAATTTTAGACATAATAATGATTGTGATGTGTGATTGATATGTGATTACTTATAAAAAAGTGGTCCGTTTCTGTCTACTCATCTGTCATCCATCTGTCAAATCAGTCGGCAGCTAATTTTTATAAATTTATCTTGTTAGCAAAGGACACATTTTTAAACAGCCATTTCTCAAGTGACATCACACGAAGTGCAAATGAAAGTTGCAGCTTTTTCGTAAAAATATTCATCATCATGAGGGTTTTTAGACCACAAGTTCCAAAATACGGCTTATTAAACCTAAATCTCGAAATGGTTTTCGAAGTAACACACCTTAACATAATTTAATCAAAGCGAATTACCGCATTTCTCTAACGCAAACGTGAGACAGCCACCACGCAGGCGAAACTTGGTATACATATTTTATTTTTCTTCCCTACGTGCTAAATTTATTTAAAAAAACGAAGGTAATTTCTACTTATTCCAGCACTATGACATTTGGCACGTACAAAGTGCTTTATCAGGAAAAAAAATGTCATTACTAAGTTTCGTCTACGAAAATGACATAATATATGACGTCAGCGTGATTAGCACCAAATTAGCACTGCATTAAATACAGTAATCAGGCTGCAGTTCGAGCCAGTACAGTACGCGTGAAGCTGTCTCCTGCCAAAGCTCCGCGACTGCGACGCCATCTGTGCCTAACTTCACGTGCGCCTTCTGTACTGGCCAGAAGTAAACTTTTGGCTAACTTTCTACAGGCATTGGCACGGTTTTTGAGGTACGAGCAAAAGTAGTGGGGAATACGTACACTCGCGCACGTAATTGCTTAGCCGGATTTTATGAATAAACATACCTACATTACCTAATGATATTTTATTGTGTACCTTCAAGCCAAGTTTACATTAAAGTAGTTGTATTTAGTAGTTGGTTTTTATACCCAGCTACCATTTTTAGTACCATCTTGTAATTTTGTACATTTGGCTAGTAAATGTAATTTTTTACTGTCAATGTAATTTCAACTTCCTACTCTACCGATGTAAACCATGTCCACAAACTATACATTAAGCAAGGTTTAGACGAAGCCAGTAACGCTGGCGCCAGTCCTCAAGCAAGCCTGCACAGCCAGTGAAACTGGCAGCCAGCGCTGGCTTGTTATCGTATATAAACAGTTTTTCAAAACAAGCCAGCGCTGGCTTCCAGCACTGGCGGGAATAGAGCGCCACGCCGGCCTATTTTTCAAGCCAGTGACGCGCCCGCGTGCCCCGCAACCCCCGCGCCAGTGTGAGGACGCGTGTAAATGCGTTATGTAGATGGAATTATTCAGGAATGAAATGAATCCATTGGCCTCATCTAAACAACACGGGCCAGGCCAGTGCAGGCTTGCCTGAGGACTGGCGCCAGCGTTACTGGCTTCGTCTAAACCTTGCTTTACAGCTACATTGTAGCCGATTCTGGAGGCTTTAATTTAAGTTTTAGTGCTGTCAAAACTAAAATTTTTTCAAAGTAATTTAGCTTCTGTTCCTAACATTTAAAGACTATTTTGTAATCAAGAAAATTAAGTTTTGACAGCACTAAAACTAAAATTAAAGCCTTCAGAATCGGCTTTATTAGCTAGTAAGGTTTTTAGTACTTTTTATCCCCGTTTCTCAACTAGTTACTTTACTCGTGTAAACTAGGCTTTAGATATAGTATCTAAGCTACTACACACTGAGCATAGTTATCAGTACAAGGCTACATACGCAGCTAGGAGGTATTTGCGTCACATCGACGAGAACAAACATTGCCTCTACTGCGATCATAAATTACACTTTTTACGTTTACGGCCTTTACAAGGTTTTGGGGAACGGCCTCCGCTCTACCAGCGACTGTTACGTCACAAATAGTAACGCTTATGCATTATAGCAGAGGTCGGCAACCGGCGGCCCGCGGGCCGCATGCTGCCCGTGAACCACTTTGATGTGACCCGCAAGGTTCGCAACCACTGCATGATAACTATATTTGGTAGTACATATTTGTGTGAGTAAACATTTTCCTTTAACATGTCAGTCTCATTTCCAGTCTCATCCATGTTCTCAGTTAAAAGATGCACATTTAAACTCAAACTCAATTTATTGATAAATAAAAGTATTTACACGTCAATAGTAATTTACATTAATAGTCACACTACATCTTATATTATGTTATGATTATATATATGGTAAAGGTTAGTTTTACAGTAAAAATATTTTACTTAACATTAAAACATTTTACTTAATATTAAAATATTTTTATGAATAACATTCGTTAGGTAATTATAGAATTTTACATTATTTTCTTATTATCTAAGTATTTAATTTTTGGTTTATTTTGTATTTTGTATTTAGACGCAATACTGCACAAAATGCGGCCTTCTCTAACCCCCTGGTAGCATTTGTGGCCCTTCTGTACCATAAGGTTGCCGAACCCTACCTTATAGGATTATTTTTGAAATAAAATTGTATTTGGATTAGGTTCATAAATAGCTAAACGAGGTGCTCTAGTTTTTAAAGAAAATATGAAATTGCATTGTTTAAAAACTAAATTAAAAACAGCTATTTTTAAATTGTTAGTATATACTACCATAAGTATTTGATACTATTGGCTTGTTGTGTTTATATAATTAAGAAACTACAAGCTAACCAGTGTAATGAGAGCATTACGCCAACAAACTGTTGTACAGTTTGGCGTAATTGTATTGTGTAAACTGTGTATTGTAAGAAATAAATAAAAAAAAAATTAAAAAAACAGGTATTATAGACCATTAACATGAAGTGACTGGGGAGCGGTTGATAAAACAAAGTCTAGCTAAAGTCATAATATTTTATTTGTACCGGCGGCGGCGCCAAAACGCTAATATTATGTATGACTTAGCCAAACATTGCATAATCTCATAACAAGTAATATTGGTCTGGTCCAAAATCGAATTCTTTAATACAATACCTGAAGCGCTTTCTTTGAAATGGAATCTTTTGAACCTTTTTATTGAACAAGTTTAATTGAAGGAATTTCTGACAAATAAAGCCGAACTTTTTGATCTAAGTTCAGATGCTATTAGGTTCTTATTTATGAAATTGCCGTTTTCTATGGAGAATTTGAAGGTAATTCAATTTTCAGTACTAACATTTTTGCATTTTTTTTAGCAATGACAAATCCAAATTTTATATTTTTTGTGTGTATAAATGAGACAAAATTAAGCTAACAGCTACATTAATTTAATTTTTGTAAAGTGTGTACTGTAAAAAATATTACGAATCTTATCCTAGAAACGGATGGCATTTAGGACGAACTGTTTTTAAATATTAAATTTTAGTTATCAAACTGACAATAAAAACAAAATTTAATACTATGTAAAACCTTGAAATCAACTTTCGAACAAAAACAAACAATGGAAATAGCCATTTAATTACAGAAATTATGAACTCATGAATCTGTAAGAAAATTTCAGCAATTTCATAGGTAATGACCTATTATTTTCTATTGAGCCCATTTCTATAATTGGACCAAAAATTATTTCTGAGGCTTTGCTGGGCTTCTTTAGTAACAAGAGGTTATTGGTAAATAAGAAACTATGGATATTATTGTTGAATGAACGAACATACAGATTTCGTTAAGGCGATATGTAAAAGTTTTAGCGTCCCTGTTACTCCATATGCGAAAAAATCCTCAGTGCGACAGGGACGGATTCGTGGAAAATTAGCAAAAACTCGGTTTTATATTAATAAAAAATGTACTTAAGTTGCTATCAAAATTTCGTTTAACCAGCGGGCCTATTATGTATCTCTAGTTGCCTTCTGGACTGGGTGTCTATCATCAAAAACATAGATATACTATCGAATTTCGATTGTCTAAGGGTATGTTCGCACTTGAAGTGACGACACAGTTCGTAAATAGTTCAATACCCACTAAAAGCAATTTTGAAAGTTTAGTTTTTATCTATGTTTTTGACGATAGGCACCCTGTACAGTTGGCAACTTAAGATACAGAATAGGGGGGCAGGTCCTAGATACCGTTAATACCCATCTAATAAAATATAATTGCAGTCCATATGTCACTTTAAATTGTCAAACCAGGAGAATTGGTTTCGAAAAGGACCTAATTTCAATAAATATTTCTATCGAGCCGAATTTCTGCAATCGCGTTTCTGTTTTCTGTTTTTAAGTATCCAAAAATAATATACTATTTTATCAAAATAATACATTATTTAATGAAGTAGATATGCAAGTCCTTAAAGTGTCGATTTTTTTTCCGTAGCGCCTTAACTTATTAATTTTTTATATTTAGCTTTAATCAAAAAAACCATTGTAGCTACCCGCCCTACATGTAATATTTAGTGAGAGCAGGGACAGCTGTGCATATATGTACGCACTCACAGCATTTTGCTGAGCTGCGTCCTTTTGTTAAGGGCGTACCGAGCGTTTGCCTTTGTCTCTGTCTTTTTCTTTACGTGTAAAGAGTAAAGAAAATAACCAAACTTTTGCTCTTTTTTAATGTTTTTCGTTGTTATTTTCATCACATTGTTCTTAAATAATAAACTATTGAGTATAAACGTTCCAGTCATATATGAACTTTATTTTATAAAATGAATCATAATATGAAATTACTTATTTATACAAAAAAGTAGGGAAAAAGAAGAAAAAATTACTCGAATAGAGGTAACTTTGCGAATTTATTCTATTGAGCCAACTTTATCAAATTTTGTTTCCATCGTGTATATACAGTTTAATTGTTTACTACTTCAAACAAGGGTTATAAAAGCGTGTTTGTATCGTGTAAAAAGCTCGGTGCGCTCTCGAGTTTTTGTGTAATTGGTTGTTTATTGACAAATAAATATATTTTCTTTCTTCCTTTCTTTTAACTGAAACCTGTGATCGCTGCTGTTTGTGGTTACACCGAGTTTTTTGCTGCACACTCACATTTGGTTTTAAAATGTCTGTTTTACCCTTGGTCAATTTGACAAAACATGCAGAATAATATTTCTTATCATCAAGAGGATCGAAAACTACATATGTTTTTATTTTTTATAATATGTAGGTATATTTTGTACGGGAATTTTCACTTTTATTTTCATCTATTTAGTATGGAGTTCCCATACATTTAGTATGGAATGGAATAAAGTTTGAATTGTTATTTTACGCAAAACGTGGTAAGATGCGCCGCGGCCGGCAAGAGGTGTTTTTGAAGCAACTGAAGATCGGCCGTCCATATTAAGTGGATTAGTTATGTTATGTTATTATTGTGAGATAGGTTTGCTATAGCAGCCGCCTGGGCTATACAAGGTAAATTTGAGAATATCATCCAAATTCATACTTGAGCCTTGATAAGTGATCAGCACTATGAACCAATAACGATTTTTGTAAAATTCATATAATCAACTTCGATCACCTACCAAGTCTCCAGTATGAATTTGGACGATGATCAAAAAGTCACCTTGTATATAAATAAATATATCTTCACGACATGAATCCCCGAGGGGGTGTCCGAGGTGTTCAGAGTGTCTTTTTCTGTGCCGAAAAGACAAAGACAGGACGCTTAAAATAAGATTCCATCCTTCCATCAGCCCGTATTCGTCCACTGCTGGACTTAGTCCTCCCCATAAAGGTTAGATCTGTCAAATAACTGTGTTACACGAAATCGACACAGTTATGTATCAAGTATTTGCAGTAAAACAATACGTGATTTTATCCGATTATCGAAAATCCCACCCCTTAATGAAATGTATCGCACATGTCGCTTCGGAATCTAGTTACAGGAAGCACTTCCCCGTAATAGAGTTCCAGTCCGAGGTCGATGAAATTATTATGTAGGTTTTGTTTTCATCGACATGTGTAAGTAAATTCTGGAACATTGAAGGCGCTCCCGGTTCTCGGTTAACTCAATTCCGGTGTTTACGTTGGGCCTTACGCGGGGGGGTGGAATGAATTTGACTGTTTTACATGTAGGTATGTACTTTAGTTTAGACGCAACATTCTTTTAGGGTTATTATTTTGGAGCGCTTGATTTTGACATATGAAATTGCCGTATTTTGTTGAAGGAAACTCAATTTTCAGTACTAACATTTTTGCATTTGTTTTAGGAATGACAAATCCAAATTATGTTACTTCTTATGTGTATAAATGAGACAAAATTAAGCTAAAAGCAACATTAATTTCATTTTTTTAAAGTATCAGCAGTAAAAAATTATTACAAATCTTATCATGGAAATGGATGGCATTTAGGACGAACTGTTTTTGAAGATTTAATTTTCATAATCAAACTGAAATTAGAAACAAAATTTTATACGTAGATGCAGAACCTTGAAATCTGCTTTCATACAAAAAACAAATAATAGAAATAGCTATTGAATGACAGGAATTATGAACTCATGAATCTGTAAGAAAATTTCAGCAATTTCATATGTAAATACCTATTATTATTTACCTATATCATAATGGTATGGTACTGGTAGGTAAAGTACCTAATACAGACAAGTCAAATATCTTCATTGTACACCATGATCAATAAATAAGGTAAAAGAAGGTAAAGTACAGACAAGTCAAATATCTTTATTGTACACCATAATAAATAAATAAGGTAAAAGAACAAACTTATCAGAGAAGGTAACAATTGGCGGCCTTATCACTTAAAGCGATTTCTTCCGGACAACCTTTGGGTGGAAATTAATTGTTGGAAAAAATAACGCGATACAGATACAGAAAATACAGGTAACATTAATAGTCATCGTTGTACCTTAATTTATACGGCTTTTACTGAACCAAAGATTTCCTTTGACAGGGTCGGTCCTTACGACCCAAAGATGAATTTAAGAGCGGTATCGCAGCCGGATTGTGAAATATCCGCTTTTTTATAATTAATCGAAACAGAACGCTTAAACTCAAAATTCACTCAAAAGTTATTCAACAAAACCTTATTATACCTATGCATTGTGTATACTGCATTCGCATATTTTCCATTGGTTTCTGTAAATCAGAATTTCAAATTGTTCCAAATGTTTATTAGACAAATTTTATTCTTTTATTTATTCTTTTATTCCTAACGATTCGTATAATAAAATAGCGAGGGTGTATTTTTTTTATTTTAAGTTGGTTCGATTCCCGGGTGAGACAAGTGAATTTTAGAAGATCTTTGAATGCAGTTTTGTTTCTTTTAAAAAATAAAGGAATGTTTCCTTTCACTAAAATGAGCTAACTAAAGGATTTAAGTTAGTTCCCATCCGGGAACTATATATATACCTGTATCTGTATATATACAAAATTGACAAAGGTATTAAAAGTTTGTAAGAACAAGGTGAGATAATTTTTCATTTGCTTCTACGATAAAATTGTTTACTACAGAGTATAAACAGAGTTTTATTTAGAGATGTTTGTTGATTTAGCCCGACATAATTAATTTATGAATTTGCTCCACGAGTGACGAAAGTAATTTATGATACGAAAGTGGAAGGTAAAGCTCGACCAGGCCGCCCTAGAAAGACGATGCTGACCAAATTGGTGACATACTGAAGAAGGGCGAAGTTAAAAGTACCCGAAATAGAACAGCTTGTATGACTAGAGTGATGGATTTAGAAGAAGCGAAAGAGGTGTGTCAGGATCGTAGCAGATGAAAACCTGTAGTCTCTACCTACCCCTCTGTGAGACTGGCGTGAGTATTTATTCCTTGTTTTAGTTGTTCTACGAAGGAGATATAATTGACAAGTAAAGCGCAGTCAGTATCATTTTTACTTTTCCGACATTAAGGGGAACGAAAATACAAACAGAAATAAAATGTCAGCTTTCGGATGATTTTGTTGCAATAATTAGGTTACGTATAGCCATAAAAAAAAATACATGTTTTTAGTTGAACTTTAAGGTATTCATTTTCCACAAACCACGTTAATCGATTCATATTTGTACTGTCAATGAATTTTTTTGTAACCCTCTATTGCACACTTCTTATCGATTTTGTTTCAGGTATCGCTTTCGCGATTTTGTTGGTTTTTTTTTAATAAAATTAGTGTGAATGATATCTATTCATTTTCCAAATACCACGTTATTCGGGTCAAAAAAAGTACCCCCTTTTTCCAAAAATACGTAAATCCACTGATGCAGTCAGCGGCAGCAAGATATTGTCAGTCTACGCCTAGCGTTGGCGCCCGTAAGACGTGGAACCTGTGCCTTTTTTTGCAAGCTATAAATATCTCCCAAAACTATTTCAAAAGACATTGAAATTAATTTTATAAAGTAATATTTCGAGGAGCATCATATTCCTGCCGTTAAAAACTCAACAAAATATGCGTATGAGTGATTAAGCTACATCGTGCCATAGTCATAACAACAAAACTGAATGAATTTGGATTGAATTCATACTTTTATGCGGGAAAATAATATATGTTACTCTAAAAGAATAATTTTGTGATCGTTATTGAAACCCAAATTAATTTACTTATACTTACTGAGATCTGTAACAAAGGTCAATGACCTTTTCGTGAAATTACCCTCTAGTATTGGCTCACCATTTCAGGTCCAATAAGTGAAGTTTTTTGCAAATTATATAGGTACACTTACTTGGGATAAATCGCCAAGCATTTAAAATATAGAAATTTATTTTGAAATATTTACAGTGCATGGCAAAATTATTAGATCGTAGATAATCCTGTCGGTACATGTTCAGGTTCTGTTACGCAAAATGAAAACAATGAAACTCTTTTAGGATTAATTTGTTATCCCTATGTTTGTCTGTCTGTCCGTTTGTCTAGACAATTTTTTCTGGGTAAAATTAATAAATACCAATATAAACGGCCCTCTATAGAGCTGTAAAAACATACTTTTGACGTTTTTATTTATATTACGTTTTAGGTTTTTACGTTTTTTTTTTTAGGTTTTTCATACAAATTATATCACTATGAAAATGTAGGGATGGACACTTGAGATAATATTTTGCATTTAAAAGTCAACACAGAAAGGAATTGTTGAACAAATAATGTAAAAAATATGAAAACCATGTTGTTCTATTCTAAAGGGATTAATTATCTACTGTTCAATGTGGCGATAGCTTTGTTTATTTTTTTCCTTGAATTATTTTTTACTAAGATAACAAATAGTTTAATAAAAGGTTTTCCTTAAGAGGTCCCTTTACCCCTGTATTTTTCTTAAAATTCATACAATAGGTATAAACCGAATGTGAAGTCTACAGCTTATTTTCTTCATATCTTTTTTCATAAGTATATTCTAGTGACATCTAACTACGTCTCTATACAGCCCAAAAAGCAAAATTTGATAAAACACCATCATAATAGCTGTCAGGATATCGTCAATATTGCCTCGTTTTTACGCAAAGTTTAACAAGTTTGTATATTTTTATCTATACTGGAAATAAAAAAGAGAGAAATACAGGCGTCGTTCATGTTAAAATGACTAAGTTTACACACTTTGCTAAGTATAAACAATTACCGTTTCATGGAAAACTGTTTTTACCTGAAACCATTTCACAAATTCAATTAACTTATTTTGAATATCTTGTCATCTTGCACTTCTTGATGAGAAATACAATTTCAATAAGTAAAAATACAACTTTTAGTTAAAAAAACTTATAGTTAAAAGTCTGCCGTATGCATTAACATATTTTTAATTATATTACAATAGTAATAAAATAATTGGCTTATCCGTCGTCGTGATACCAGCCGTAAAGTTCTTAAATAATCTGATATCACGCTTATGGAAAACCCAATTATTTTGAAGATACCATAATATCATTAAAATATGTTTATGCATATAGCAAACTTTAACAAATTAATTGTCTTAGCTAAAAGTTGTATTTTACCGTTATAATTATTTCTTAATATTTTGTTACAAATTCGGAGAAATAGCCCTTAAGGAAAACCTTGTATGAAAATATTTGTTATCTTTGTAACAAAGAAAAAAAAAATAAACAAAGCTATCGCCACATTGAACAAACAGTAAATTATTAATCCCTTTAGAATAGAAAGATATGGTTTTATATTTTTTACATTGTTTGTTCTACAGTTCCTTTCTGTGCTTTCTTTCAAATGCAAAATATTATGTCAAGTGTTGATCTCTATATTTTCATAAGGAGAAAATGTGTATGAAAAAGTTAAAGAAAAGGCCATAAAAACGTTATAATATGTATATTTTACAGGGCTGTAAATATTAGCATTTATTGATTTTACCCAGAAAAATTGCCTAGACAAACGGAAAAACAGACAAACATAGGGACAACAAATTAATCCTAAAAGAGTTTTGTTTTTTCATTTTGCGTAAAGGGACCTGAACATTTCAAACTATGATACAAATAAATTTCTATATTTTAAACACTTGGCGATTTATCCCAAGGGTAAACAGGTGTCCCAAAAGTCCCTTGGAAGGCTGGTAGGCCAGCTCATGACTGACCAGAATATCAAATTATGACCTCAGCAAAAAGTAGTCGAGTTGATGGTACTTTTATAAATTCGAATAGATTTTTGAGAGTCAAAGCTAACCAGTTCTAAATTCTAAGAATAAAATTTTTGTTGCGCAACTCTGAATAGTCATGCTATTGATAAAGTCAAAAATAAACCTTGAAATGCTGTTACATCAGGAAGAAAAATAAAAACCCAATTTATGAGCAATTTTTTGTAATTAGGTTAGTTCGATACCACACCCTGAAAAAAAATGTCCTATGTTAGTTTTGCAAATTGTCTTAAATAACGGCTCATCAAATATTGTTTTTCAAATGATCTGGCAATTTCTGTGTATTACTTTTGAAAAAAAAGTTATTGCTATTTTACTACCAAAGGAGCTGCGTATTTTTTTAAATAATTAGAATTTAGAATGAAAGAGTGGCGGGCAGTAAAAATATTTGACGTTCATTAGAAATGCCATTTAACACGCGTTAGAGTGAGATAAATAGTGACGCTATTTAAAATGAGTTGGAATGAGATAGTAACGCAGTTAAACGTGGTTGAATGAGAGAGGCATAATTGATATAGGCTACAGTGAGATAGATAGTGACGTGGTGCATTCCTTCTGAGAATATTTGTTAGTTTCCACTTTTTGTAATAACAACTTCAGTAAAAATTTTTTGTAAAGAAATTTTTGGTCCAATTTATTTTCCCGCAAGTGTAAAACCAGCTCAACGGGCGAAAAATATTTAAAGAATGGGTAATGGTGACAATTAACCGTCACGATATTATTATGTATCTCTAAAGGAGTGTCTGAAATGTTCCGAGGGTCAACTGATAAATCAAACACTCAAAAAACCACTTTTAGCCGACCATAATAAATTTACGTCCCGACGTGATAGCAAGTAGGATCAATGACGTGTGACGATGATCGAAATACACTAATAAATTAGAAAACATAAAATACGTATTACTTTTGACCCTGCCTCGTCCACTCTATTCGTATTTTTGCTATGGTGACGCGAGCTTAGAGACCGGGACGAATTTCCCCCCGCGCCCTATCGTAAAATAGAATAAGCCACGCCCGGAACTGGTTTTTGTTTTGGCTATGTCATACTCTTAACTGCAAGTTACGTTTCCAAGCTGTCGCTGCTGCAGACAAGCGTTATAGTTACTTATAATCAAAGATTTCAAAAAGTAAAGAAAAGCCCTTACCGTACTATGACAGCACCAAAATGTTTCCACCTTTAAATGGGTGACGCTCACACGTTTGGAATCAGTGCTCATCTGAACACAGTGATAGTTGGACGCCTTAAGGCCCTTAATATCGCCAAATGGGTACTTTCTAAAGCCTACTCCTCTTTTATGGCCAAACCAAAAATATTGAAAAAATGTATTATGGATTATCAACTCTAGGACAACATATGCAACATTTTCCTTTTTCGTACCACCAAAACTTCTATATGAAAAATTGTTTCAACTGAATGGTGTTTTTTTGGCTTGAATTTCCTACTGCTCCTAAGCGGCTTAGGTGATTTAATTCATTTATGCTTTGATAAATAGATAAACTTGATAGCTATAAATATAACATAGAATTATTCAATCGAACAATGACGCCCATGTGAAAAGTATTATTTTCTCCTATTTTGCCCTTTCAAGGACGCAGCGAGCGTCGTAGCGTTTATGGAAACCCTTCCAGTATTCAGAACCACAGTACTTCTGAGCTGCGGGAGGGTTTAAGCGATTGAACGCGCAGTTTGATGAATTAAATGCTACCCTGCTTTTAGTTCTGTAATGCGGGAGGCTTTACAAACGCAATTCTAGCATTATGGATATAAATTCCTACCGCTACTCAGATTAGCCTACCCTGCTTTTAGTTCTGTAATGCGGGAGGCATTACATACGCAATACTAGCGTTATGGATATGAATTCCTACCGCTACTCAGACTAAACATTGGGTTATAGGTTATATATATATATAACAGAATACGCTTAGTAAGGACATTTATGTAATCAAGCGAAGATTAAAGAAAAGATGAATATCATAGTACTAAGAAAAAAAATTGAATTGCATAAACGTATGACATTATATTCATAAAGTTTTTAACAATTTTTTTCGTGAATTTCTCAACCGCTTTATTTTTCCTTTAATCTTTACGTAAACACATATTACCATGATTTTTTTTATATTTTTGGTCCACCAGTTTTGGAGATAAGGGGGGGGACATACATATTATTGTTTTTTAAAGATTTCTCGAAAGCAGTGCCAGCTAGTAAATAAAGTAAAATTATATATTTTTACAATCAAATTTTTAATACCTACAATTTGATACCAGTATTGTATTTATATAAAAAAATATATATTTCACTTCTTTTTTATAATTCTCATTTGTGCTCATTTTTTTTTTTCGCTATTGTTCTACTGTAATTGGGCAGTTATGATCTATAATTTATATTTTTTTCATATTTTTCGGTCTCCCAGTTTCGGAGATAAGGGGACAAGGACATACATATTTTTGTGGTTGTAGTAAATATATATATTTTTACAATTAGCTCTTTAATATCTTTAATTTGATATCCTTATTGTATTTTTAGAATAATATATATTTTTTCTTACTTTTGTTTTAGAAATATTTTAAACAATTTAAAAATTTTCATATTTTTTTACACTGTAATATGTGGGCAAATTAATGCAATTTTTGTGCCAAATTTCAAGTCTTAATCTCTAACGGTGCTAAAGTTATGAGGTTGTGACATACAGACGGACGGACGGACGGACAACGAAGTCTCACCATAAAGGTTGCTTTTGTACCTTTTAGGTACTACGGAACCCTAACAAACAAAAGCGCGATGCGCATGATATCGCTCTCCCTCTCTCTCTTGGCACGTGCCGCTTTCGATCTGAGATCGGGGAGCATAGCACAGAAATCCCTCCCGCGTGTCAGATCGCACCTAAGTACTTTTATGCTATCAAGGGATCTGAGTAGAGGAAGCGTTTTTATTATGAAGTCTTGAATACTACACCGAAAACAATACCCGAATCCAGATTCGTGTCGCTTGCGATCTGAGATCGGGGAGCATAGCGCAGAAATCCCTCCCGCGAGTCAGATCGCACTTAAGAACTTTTATGCTATCTAGGGATCTGAGTAGAGGAAGCATTTTTATTATAAAGTCTTGAATATTACACCGGAAACAATACCCGAATCCAGATCGTTCGCAACTCTGAATAGTGGAATGGTTTAAAGCAACTTTCTGTGAATTAATGCTAGTAAACCCTCCCGCAGCTCAGAAGTACTGGGGTTCTGAATACTGGAAGGGTTTCCATAAACGCAGCGTCGTAACAGCCACCACGCATTGTGCACTGATTTGAACGTTATTTCAATGTCGTTTCCGTCGATATTCATACAGACAAACATCGAGCTGCTAATTTGGCGATGGTAATCACCTTAATGAATTTTTACGAGAAAAGTGGTCTCACTAGCGTCGTATGCATTTTTAAAGTGCACTAACATTTCAATAAATACGAATAAAGCCAAAACTGTGACATTTCACATTCACAACACATTCAAAAACAATGCAATAGATTTTAGGTGCCAGGGCTCATCTAAACTTTTTTGAAATCTTTGCTTATAATATAATAAAATAATATAAGCCCACAAGTGCTCTTAAATAAATATGGGTAAAGCAATAAAACGGTTACAATGTTCAAGATATATTTACTTTTACTAGCGTTTCGCACGCGTCTCCACCCTCGTTTATTTAATCTCCGCACCGTTTTCGGCTTGGGTGTAATTTTATTTACACCCCTTATAACCCATAAGTTTACCAGGGTCACAACGACGCGGCGATAGTAACGAAAACCGCATCCAAATTCTTTGAGTGGTTCTCGAGTTAAAACGGTACAAACAATACATATCAGATAGACAGACAGACAAAAATAATAGTAGTTTATGCTACAAGGGCGAAAAGGAATAAATTACGAGGACGATTTAAAACACGAGCGTAGCGAGTGTTTTAAACGTAACCGAGTAATTTATTGCTCTTACGCCCGTGTATCATACTACGTTTTTCAATGCATAGTCTGAGGAAATAAAACAAATATAATCTTGTGAACTTTAGATTATGATTGGCTCAAAAGAACTGTATCCAGAACCGTTAATCAATGGGAAAAAAAGTATAACATTTATGGTACACAGGAAAGGCTGCAGGTTAGCCAACCATTGTAAATAGATAAAAAAAATAATAATAATAAAGCCCTAGGGCAAAATAATCGACTTTCTGTTCGGTTTTGATGCATAAAAAGTGGGCCTTTACGAGCACTTGCATTGAAAAAAAAATAGTTTTGGCCTTAGTACAATACTGATAATAACAACCCATTTCATTTAAAATTTCGCAAAAACATTCAACGTACAGACACGACTTTTTTACTACTTTATTAATAACAGGTACATAGATAACGCCACAAGAAGTAAATATGGGTACAGCACTAAAAATAATCCAATGTTTTTTTTTCTTACTTTTATTATTTTTATTCCCGTTTCCACCGTTGCGGGTTGTTTGGTTACCATTTACGAAACATGAAGGAGAGATTGTAAAAATATAGGCAATTTGCAAGACAAGTAAATTCAGCACAAACATCTCTCTATGTCCGTCTCTCATTCGGAGAATGTATAATAGTAGTTTATGCTACAAGGGCGCAAAGGAATAAATTACGAGGACGATTTAAAACACGAGCGTAGCGAGTGTTTTAAACTTAACCGAGTAATTTATTGCTTTTACGCCCGTGTATCATACTACGTTTTTCAATGCATAGTGTGAGGAAATGAAAACAAATATAATCTTGTGAACTTAAAATTATGTCTGGCTCAAAACGATTGTATCCAGAGCCGTTAAACAGTGGAAAAAAAGTATAACATCTATGGTACACAGGAAAGGCTGCAGGTTAGCCAACCATTGCAAACAAATTAAAAAAATAATAATAATAATAAAGCCCTAGGGCAAAATAATCGACTTTCTGTTCGGTTTTGATGCATAAAAAGTGGGCATTTACGAGCACATGCATTGAAAATTATCTTTATACTACACCTGCCCGGAAAGTACCTTCTTACTTTTTTGAAAACGATGCAGAAAATTCGTTATTACTGTCATACAAATATGCGGGCGGAAAAAGTGTATGAAAATTCATTGTTAACGTGCTTGAGCGGACAGAAAAAGTATATTCAAATCCATTGTTAACGTGCTGTTTTTTTTTTTAAATAACATAAAGAATGAGCAAGTGGCCAAGTGGCCAGTATTATTTTGCGAACTCGTACATAAAACTCGAAAAATGATATTGGCCACTTGCTTTTCCTGTACATATCTAATAAAAAATAAGAAGGAAATAAAAAAAGACAATCGCACGCGACTCAGTCGGTTTCTTTTATTGTATCTTGATTAAAAGTAAAATTATACTATTTCCTCGCAGGTGTAGTATAAAGTACTATTATTACTCGGGAGAAAGTGCGATTCCCAACCCGTGTGTATTGAGGCCCTTGGCTTTGCCTCGGGCCTCAAACTACACCCTCGTTGGTAATCATCCCCTTTCTTCCCTCGGTGAATAATGTACTATGGTGCTATGAAACTGGGAAAGTTTTTGGGAAAATCTGTAAGATAAACGAGAGCGGTCGCTTTGTGTCTCTAGCAATGAAACTTTGTTGTGATGGCTTCGGGCCAATTTCCTAACATACTTGGAACGTCTTGTTTGTTTTAACAATGAGTACCAAGACAAGCAAAAATGTTTACAATCTTTACAAGTAAAAATTTTCTTTCTTAAATAATTAAGCTTTAAGGTTCGTTTCATAAAATAAACCAAATTTCTGAGGTATATAAATGTGACAACGAAATTTTAGTTTAAGTAGCGGTTTATTTTTTAGGGTTCCGTACCCGAAGGGTGCCAAACGGGACCCTATTACTAAGCCTCCTGTCCGTTTGTCGTTCTGTCACAGGTAGGGTTGCCAGATGGGAAAACCAAAATATCTGGGCAAAATTTCAAAAAGTGGGGATTTTGGAATTATGGTCGGGACTAGGGAATGCAATCTCGGTATACCGAGATCTCGCACCAATATTGCAAGATCAATCACGCATCGTTATCAGTGCGAGATCTCGCAAGATTTGCGAGATCAAGCGGCAGCGCATATTACAGATCCAGGCTCAGCAATAGAAAGAGTTGTACAATACTCTGTCAGCCTATAAACACTTTACTTGGGGCGAGATAAATATATATTTTTTTCATTTGCGCTGGTGCATGTTTCTTTGGGAAAGTTTTTCACTATGATCAATAGAATAATATAATATTTTTTTTAATATGTTTAAATACATTTCTTTAATTGTATTGATATCTTGTTTTAATTTTTTTGTGAACCAGTAGTTGAAACCATATTTTTTCGAAAGATTTTTTATTAGTGCAAGATCTCGCTAATACCGAGATCTTGCGAGATTGACTTTTTTTAATCTTGCAAATACCGAGATTGACATTTAGCTGCAAGATTGCATTCCCTAGTCGGGACAAATAAATATTACGAATCAAAAATTACAAATTAGAACAAAATACTTATTGCCCGCCGATCGTTGTTATTTGTTATTTGTCGGGGCAATTTGTATTTTATCGGGACTCTGGACATCACATGAAATGTCGGGACAATCCCGACGAATCCCGACCATCTCGCAACCCAGGGGTCTACAGCTTCAGCCGTTATAGCAGTGTACATAACTTTTTAAATATTATTATAAGATTGAATAAAATATCTCTGGAAACGTAATATAATGAGGATCTCGCAAGAAGGAGGAGGGAGCTAGGTCGTATAACTGGGAGAAATGATACCGTCTGGGTGGCATGTTATTAAAACTTTATAAGCTGGTACTCGTATAATGGTCGTGTTACTGTCAACTTCTAAAGACGTGTTTTAATTTTAAGATTATTTCTTTTTTTTTTTTACATAAAATTTATACTTGCGATTGTCGGCACTTGGTGAAACTGGAAACACATCTTGAGTTAAAAGCACTTGTACATTATAGTTTCACTTTATTTATGTTTTCTCCCAACCGGTTTCGGATTTTACTCCATTTTCAAGGGAAGATGTTAATTAAAATATTTCACTGACTCCAGGCACTCTAGAAAATTGAGTAAAATCCGAAACCGGTTGGGAGAAAACATAAATAAAGTGAAACTATAATGTACAAGTGCTTTTAAGTCAAGATTATTTCTTTTGTTTATTTATTAGTATTAAATCAATTAATTTTTTTTAATTGTTTTAATACTAATAAATATACAAAAGAAATAAATAAAGCTTATAAAAGCAAAATATAATATATTTATTACCAATTTTTAGATTAAATTTTTGGTAGATGTCTGTATCAGCAACTGTAACCTACATTACAAATCGCAATTAAAAGCAGATACATAAGTTATAGCAGGTCTAGCTAGATGTATATTGATATAGGTAGGTTTGCCAAGAGACTGAAACGTTATTATTTTTCAATGCAAGTGCTCGTAAAGCCCCACTTTTTATGCATCAAAACCGAACAGAAAGTTGATTATTTTGCCCTAGGGCTTTATTATTATTACTTTTTTAAATTTATTTGTAGTGGTTGGCTAACCTGCAGCCTTTCCTGTGTACCATAGATGTTATACTTTTTTTTCCACTGCTTAACGGCTCTGGATACAGTCCCTTTGAGCCAATCATAATTTAAAGTTCACAAGATTATATTTGTTTTCATTTCCTCACACTATGCATTGAAAACGTAGTATGATACACGGGCGTAAAAGCAATAAATTATTCCTTTTCGCCCTTGTAGCATTAACTACTATTGCTTTGTGATAAACCATGTCAGAATGTTCCCCCCTCAAAATCAAATCTTGGATCCGCTCTTGCAGAATGAAGTCGCACTGAAATAGACGTTATAGGCTTATAGGACTGTTCTAGACTTTTTTAGACGTTTCTTTTATACTGTTATATTATGACAATTTCCTATTAATGTTGTACAAGTTTTGAATTTACTTACCTACGCATATTTTAATACTACAGGATATGGTATTTACTACGATTCCCTGAAAAAACTAGATCAAACCTACCCTCAGCCCCTCATGTTTCTGGATCCGCCACTGACTGCCATTCTTCTTTCCTAATAGATTTAAATTGGTACGACACGACATCAACATTTTCCTCCACTTGTTCTAAGAAATTTTCCTTTATCTTTCCTCAAAGGATTATTTTCATGATATTGTATATTGCCTTTTATCTTTCCTCTTTTGTTTTCTATGGTTTTCAGCAGACTTCTGTTTTCATTTACCCTTTTTATTCCATCCATCACCATCAATTTTACCTGTATCCTAGCAAAATTTAACATTAAAATATAATTATTGCATTTTAAAATTGTACCGTGCGTGATGATCGTGCAATACCATGCAGAATCTGACTCGAAACTGACAAAAACTGGCGCTTTCCCATTGGTCTCTTTGCTGTTTAGTTCAACTTATTCTTTCCATTCTCATCCAGCAACTTCTCCGCATCGAAAATAACAACAAATCTACCGGAAAGGAAACTTGATTAAAAATGGCGGCGCAAGCGCATACAATGCAACACTACCGGATATAGCAGATAAATCGCATATATTAGGTCCTTACATATGAAATTGGTCTTTTATATGGAAAAAGTAAAAGGAAAAAATATACATGAAATTTGTTTATTTAATCAATCGGAGTATGTACCATTATTATCTATGATGAACTTTCATCATTTTATAGGTAGTTCATTGATTCCATTGCTGAAAAAATTGTGGGAGCGAGAATCAATAAAATCTTTGAAGGCGGTTTGGATTGCCCCATTGGAATTGATTTATTTTCCTTGCAAGAAATTGTCCAAATTGCGAAAAAAGTGGTAATGTGTTAGCAAGGTCTGGGGTGTGTGGCGGGTATCGGAACATTCCAATCGCAGCTCCTCTAATTTAGCGACCGTCTATCGTGCAGTGTGAGGTCTAGCGTTGTCCTGAAACAGCAGTGGGCTAGAGCATTTGACCAGTCTCGGTTTTCCATCATGGTTTGCAATTGTTAACAATACAGATCTGCAAAATCTATTGCCAAATGGGTACTTTCTAAAGCCTACTCCTCGTTTATGGCCAAACCAAAAATAATGAAAAAATGTATTATGAATAATCAACTCTTAGACAACATATACAACAGTTTTCTTTTTCATACCACCAAAACTTCTACATGATTTTTTTTTTTTACTGAATGGTGTTTTTTGACCTCAAATTCCCTACTGCTCCTGAGTGGCTTGGCCGATTGAATTGATCTATGTTTTGATAAATAGATAAACTTTATAGCTATAAACATAACATAAGATTATTCAATCGAGCAATCACGTCCAAGTGAAAAGTATTATTTTCAACTATTTCGCCCTCTCAAGGACGCAGCGAGCGTCGTAACAGCCACTATGCATTGCGCGCTGATATGAACGTTATTTCAATGTCGTTTCCGTTGATATTTGTAGTGACAAATATCGAGCTGCTAATTTGGCGATGGTAATCGCCTTAAGAAGCTGTAGTGTATGACACCAGCACTGGTCCACCAAACACTCACCGATACCTTTTTCTCAGTCAACTTACGCTTGAGACAGGATTTAGCTGGTACTCCTGGGTTCAACCACTGTGATGAGCGTTTCCAATTGTCGTGAAGGATCCATTTTTTTCATCACAAGTAACAATACGATTCAAAATTCTTTCGTTATTATAATAATAATAATAATATTTCTTTATTCGAGTAACAAAAAGAACTCATTGTGTTAGTTATATACAAGGTAGGCTTAATTATCTAGGATTAGTTAATACAAATATTAATAATTACATACAGTCATTTTATAATTGATTACATAATATATATTACTTTATATGTAGGCTGGAACGGTGCCCAAGGTAGTATGCATCCAACCGGTTGGCGAACATTCTAAGGATGTTGTTGCGGCTGGCCCGCACCCTGCAGAGCAGAGACGCGCTGCGCCTGCGCATCGTCGCGTAGAAGCAATCCACGCTTGCTTCCGTGAACACGCCCGAAGCACTGCAGAACCGGGGCAGCCGCACCAACGACCTGAACGCGTTGTTATACTGCACGCGAAGAGCGTTATACTGATTTTGTGACGGTTGAGTAATGTAACGCAGCACTCAATGTGTGTTTGTTGGTGTGCTTCACTCAATTCATGCGGTACCTATTTCTCGAGCTTTTTCACTTTTCCAATTTCTTTGAAGTGAATTAAAATTGTTTTGTCACTCACAACGAAACCTGCCGCTAACTCTGACGTGGTTTGCGATGGATCTGCTTCCACGATCACCTTTAAGAGGCTATGCGAATTTTATTTTTGTCACTGTCACTCCAAGCGAAAAATCGCGCAGTGCGAGAGGGGCGGATTCAGGGCAAAAGGGAAAAAATTTGGTTTTATATTTTTATTACAAAAACTAATATAGCTAGCAAAATTTCAAATATAAAATCTCTAGATATTGTTGAAACAGACCTAATCAAATATGTTTGAGTTCTGTATATGGTTCCTATTCGTCAAACGAGGAGAAAAAGTGTGTTTGAAGACTTCATTTCAACAATTATTTCTATCGAGGAAAATTTATCCAACCATGTTTTCCAATTTCAAATCCCTAGATTATATAGTCAAAATGCATATACCAGAAACTGATTATAATTTTCCGTGTATTTTATGAAATACACAGAAAAGAAACACCCGTTTTTTTTTTGCATATCGCCTTAATTCTTCATGTCAACTAGGGTCTCCGGTCGTCCACGTGGTTTGTTCTGTAGGTCAAAATTTCCAAAACGAAAACGTTGGAACCAAAAACGTACCGCGTTTTATTTTACAGTAGCTTCCCCATACACATCATTAATCCTTCGAGCTGTTTTTGCAGCGTTGGTGCCGCGGTGGAACTCGTATTCGTAAATAACGCGATATTTTAAGTTTTCCATATTGTGAACAGACCGATGTCAAAGAAAAATCAAATGGCGTCAAAATGAATCACTAAATTCGAAACACAAATACACAAGCCTAAATTTTAAATAAATTTGAATTTGGAATTCCTAGTCAAACGCCCGATATTTGAGATCAAAATGGCTAGTTTGACAAAACGCCGATTTCATATGTAAGTACCTAATATATCTCTAAAAATAATGACGTCTGTGATATTGATAACAGTTATGTACTTGAATTATGCGATTATACCTAAATAGGTACAACGCGTGCTGTACTTGTTAACAATTAGGTTGCAAAACCCGCTTCTAAGCCCTTTCAATAAGGTCTAAAGTAGTTGTCAGTACAAATATTTGCAAACGTGATACCTGTCCATCCGTTTCAAATTGAATGGCACCTATTTACATTATCCACACATTATAGGATCACGACTGCAGACGTACCACACAATGTCTGGGGAGTTATTATAGCATGATGTCACCTCGCATTACTGCTTTCTATAAACTGAAACCTTTTAAGTAATGAATACACTCTGTTAACAAGTTTCTGTAGAAAATTATAAAACTATTTACTTTTACGAAATTTCAGTGTTGGTGACTCCTGTACGAAATCACAAAGCTGTATTTTTAGAGTTCTGTACCTCAAAATGAAAAACGGAAAGGATCACTTTGTTGTCCGTCTATCTGTCTGTCTGTCAAGACCCTTTTGCTTAGCCTCCGTATGAGATATCAAGTTGAAACTGGTACACAGAAGTCTACGACCCCATGGTGCTGTAAAAAAATCAGGCTTCTAAGTCGACGCGAAAAAAAGTTATTGCACTTTACATAATAAATTTCATACGCATTTTTGGCAATCGCAAGGGAATTAAAACCTATAGGTCACTTCTTTTTATAGGTTTAGAAACTTGAAATTTCGTTTACAGGTAAGTCTTATAGCACACACATAGGAAAAAATCTGAAAATTACAAATATTTAATTATTTAAGAAGTCGTGACCAACTTAATTATACCCTTTAGATACATGGAGTTTAATAGATCGTAAGTGTGAACTTAAGTTGGTCCTTCACAACTGCAAGTGGAATTATTTATCAAGTTTGTAGGGTTCCGTACCCGTATTGTGTGGTGGTACGGCACCCTTTGTGCGCGAGGCCGACTCGCACTTGGACCGTTTTTTCTCTTTCATGTTTAGTTGCAAGAACTTTCATGATCCTAATGACAGCAGAAAAGAAGAGTGTTTGCCCCTTTTGATAAGCTCAAGACCACAAATATGTTTGTCAGTTTGGTGTCAAGTGAATAAATTATGATTATGAATTCAACACGAACTGTCAGCCACTGCGTTTATGCCATAGTCAGCAGTATTGGTATTAGAGCTACAAAGCAATACAAAGACGATGATACCAAAGTTTCATACAAACCCCGGGTTAGTTTACGTAAGTAGCGTAAAACTTTGTGTGTTATTTGATTACTAATTAATGTAAGTACGTAGTTACACACTGAGTAACATTGAACTTAAGGGTCACTTTTTTTTCTATCAAGGATCATAAACTATTAGTTAACAGACCTAAACCAAAATTAAGATGTAACTAAAAGTTTGTGATTCCTGATAGAAAAAACCTTGGAAAGTTACCCTTACTTCCATAGTTACTCAGCGTGACTGTAGGTATTTTAAAATAAGAAGCTTTTCAGAATTATAAAAAAATAATTCTTAACATAATCATCAAAACTGTGTTAGCTCATACGGATATTTTGGCCACTCTAAAATGGTGACATTTGACTGTTCTAAAGCCATACAAAAATGGTGACATTTAACTGTTCTAAATCCATACAAAAATGGTGACATTTGACTGTTCTAAAGCCATACAAAAATGGTGACATTTGACTGTTCTAAAGTCATACAAAAATGGCGGCAGATATAGCTCTAAATACTATTTATTATATATCTAGTTTATACAAAGTGTAACAGAAAGGTGTATCCATATTTGAAGAGCGTATTCAGTTAATGGTATAGAACAACTTTTACTATGGAGCCTAACATGAAATCTCAAAAAAAAAATCTGAACTTCCATACATTTCGGCCGAGCGGCAATGCATTTTTCTATGAAACAGTTAAAATTCTTTTTCGAGATACAGGGTTTGGTCCATAGTAAAAAAAATTCTATACCATTGACTGAATAAGCTCTTCAAATATGGTTACACCTTTCTGTTACACGTTGTATATCACACAACGATAATATCGTTGATCCCACAGAACATTGTTATATACCGCAGCGATCGATGACTATTTATTTCAATGACACCGTAAAAACGTGACGGTTCTTCTAGTTGTCCGACTAGAATAAAATATACATATAGAAATACTCAGGCCTGTCCCCCTTAGTTATATATATATCCTAAGATTTCACAATACAAACACTAAACAAAATATAAAAGAAACAAAGTGGTTGCCATGTCGGAGTATTACAAATTAATACAAATAATAATAATTACTTCACGTCCTCCTAAAAAATTGAGGCAATCATTTAAAATTACAAGAACGGTAAATCATGAAAACAGGTCACCTCATATCTCAGGAAACAGAATATTCATAGCAAAATATTTTATTCATCTCGGGACAAGGCCTCCTTAATAAAGATTACTTTTCCTTGCCCGTGTCCCTCCTTTTCATCACGGTCCACATGTTTTAAATCTTTAAGATATCTGATATTATAGTCTTTTAGATTTTCTATTGTCTTGATTGAATTTACCTGGGTCAAAGAAAAGTGACACTCACTCACCTCCCCCCGCGAGTTTATCGTCGCCGATCGTGTGCATGCAGTACTCAGTAAGGCTCAGTCATTGTTCGTTGCGCGTGTGTGTGTGTGTGTGTGCACAAGCGTGTATGGACAAGCTAATTAAAAGAATAAAGCGAGAGTGTAGGTAATTAAATTGGCGGGAATGTCCGGAGTGTCGAGGGTGTGTCTGGGTGTTCTTTTCCCAATATTTGTTTTATTACTTAGCTCTCCTTTGCTTTTATTTTCTCTTGTACTTGTCTGTTACTATTGAAATTATTTTGTATATTATACTCGTATCAACAATTTCAGAAAGATTTTCTCTATTATTATTATTATTGTAACTCATTTAATATCGTTATAGGCACCAATATTAAGCAACACTGGAAATTTATCAATGCATAAAATTATCTTACGTAAAATCCTTGAAATCATTATTTTTTTCTTTCCAGGTAATAAAATAGGTTTCTAGGTAAGTCCCTAAATACTTTTTGCGTTTTCTACGCTTAGATTTAAAAAAAAACAATGTTCCTTCCATTTTGAGATCAGTGTTTTATTTGTACGTTATTGTGATATTTTATCACTGGACTTAGAAGAGGCTTGTTCGCGGCCCCTAAATATAATACAATATTATTATTGGATACTAAAATGCCGAATATAAAAATTACAATCGTCCGTTTTTATAGGTTTCTCGACATCGAGAAACCTTTGGAGTGTGTGTTAGAACCAGTATTGCCAGATGAGGAAACTGATATTACAGTGTTGACGGCTCAAAATAACAGTGTTTGGAACCAAATTACAGTAGAATTCATTCATTTTCATATTTTTGGCCATTTTCAACTAACTTATGTGACTTTTGGCATTAGAAAATTACAGTGTCTCCATACACTGTAATTTTATTAAATGCTACAGTGCACAGTAGATTGTGTTGAATTACATTAGATGTAATTCAACACAAGTAGATCTACTGTAATTACAGTGTGTCTGGCAACACTGGTTAGAACGTGTTTATTCTGCAAAGAGGTCGTCTGTGGCTCGATGGATACATGCGATATGGTTGTGTCCATAAGTAACGCTGTTTTTGTACAAAATGATTTTGAATATCAAAATGGGTGTGCTGATATTTAGCACATATATTCCAGACGTTTTGCCAAAGTTTCAAACAGTGAAGATATAAAAGTATTTGCTAATATAATTTAATACGCGTCTCTGGACAAGTGAAACTGGCAACTACAATATCTCATACAATCGCACTGTTGCTTGAAACTTCTCAAATAAAAGTTTGGTAATGTTCTGGCAAATATTTTCTGTCCTTATTTCGTGACAAATTCACAAAAGATCTCTTTAGTTCTCTAGCTAAAATATTAGGTATATTTACATAATTTATGTTTTCAAACAAGATAGGATAAATCAGTCATATTTTAGTGCCTTTTACCCTCGGCTGTTTTTCTCCGACTTGGATAGTTTCACTAAAATTATTACTGTCCCTGTCGAGGGGGATTAATTCCGGAGAAATTGTCAAGACGAAGCACGAAACGGCATTTGACGGACAAAATGAGATTTTTCGGTCCAAAAAGCCATTTTGACAGACTGGAAATGGGCTATTATTATCATATATAATTATATATCAAAATACGCTATTCTATCGCGAAACAATATATTATAGCGCATAAGATTATGCGGAAAATAGAAGGGAAAAGAGGAGGAGCTGACCGAGGATTAAATTCAGTGACCATTTTGAGGCAAAGGCAGGAGTCACACGAAAGGAGTTCGCCCTAACAAAGAAAGATAGAAGATTAGCTGGCTCTGTAATAAGTGATGGCGATAAAGATTCTCTACTTATAAGCGATCGGTTATACATATAGACGATCAGGGTCTGAAATTATCAAAATAAATATACCCCTTCATAATTATGGTGATCATTATCATGATAGTTATCAGAAAATTATCCGATACTTTTTAAACAGATATTATAGCCGATTCTGAAGGCTTTAATTTTAGTTTTAGTGCTGTCAAAACTAAATTTTCTTCATCACAAAAAAATCCTTAACTGTTAGACTTAGAAACTAAATTACTTTGGAAAAATTCAAGTTTTGACAGCACTGAAACTAAAATTAAAGCCTTTAGAATCGGCTTTATATCCTTTTTTAACTGGTATTACATATCAATATTTACGTTAGAAGCAAGTAGTGTAAATAAATTATACACATTTTAAAATCAAGGTCAATCTTTTATTAATTTTCTGTTCATAATTTCGTGACTAAAATATCGATTTTACCTATCAAAGATAATTATCAACCCATATTTGTCTTGATAGTTATCTTGATAATTATATCAATGATAATTATCACTTTGAACCCCGCAGATGACCACATTGCACTTTATAATATGTTTGTAACGAGACGATCAGAACAATTATACGAAATGCCCTGTAGCCGAAGATCGATTTACCCCACCATCTTCTTCTGGGTGACTGGATCACTATTTCCATCCATCCATCAGCCTGGTTCGTCCACTGCCCTTCCTCCCGGAAGATATGCCCATACTCAATTACTCACACACGCTGGGCAGGCGGGTTATTCTTTCTTTCTTTATTCTTTATTGTACACACACGGAAATATAAACATAAACAAAATTACAGTGAAAAAAGATACACATTGGCGAGCTTATCTGTAAACAGAGATTTCTGACAGCAAAACAATCATAACAGGAAAAAGTAACATAAACGAAGTAATCATACACGTGTACACAGAGAAGAAGAACATAGAAAGTATTATACAAGTTTAATAACAAAGTAAAAAATTATATCAATACTTACTATAAATACAATAAATATAAAATAGATATATATAATATTTACCTATTCAGATTGTGAGAGGTAATGTTCTTTAAGCTTTTTCTTAAAGGAATCAATAGTTAGACAGTAATACTATGTGGAAGAGCATTCCATAGTTGGACTGATTGGACACTGAATGAGTTTCCATAAGCACAGATGTTATGTATACGGGTTTTAAGGAGGGAGAAAGTCCTGGAACGTAAGGGTCTATCCCTGGAGATCAAAAACTCAAAACGTTCACGAAGGTAAGCCGGAGAAAGTGAAACCTTCGCAACAGTGACGCTGCTGCCCGTCACCAGTCTGTTTTATATAAGGCCCGGCAATTTAGGATGGATATACCGCCATCAATCACTATTAAAATGGCACTTATTTTCAATAAACGACTGCTGCTGGTCAAACCCAACAGCTGCATTACCCCTCGGCCATAGCTTCAGGCTTCTGGCGGCGCTTCTCGCTGCGCTTCCAGGCGGTTTTTGCGACGGGCTTTGCCCTGCCACGACACCCGTCGGCGCCTTTGACCGCATCGGATGTATAGCGCGCTCGCTCGCTCAAAGCGCTCGACACTAGGTTCGTCCTGTGCGCTCGATCACTGTTTCAACCGCCCGCCTCCCCGCACACCACCGTCCCGAGAGCGCAAGTCACTCAAAGCCGGACAAGACGCGCGAGCGGCGATCCATGGCCGGCTCTATACAACTTCATACATTTGTTCTCTCCGCCGGCACCGTCGCAAGAAGAACCGCTTGGCGCGCCTCTCGAAGCCTGGAGCTGTGGCCGAGGGGAAAGAGTGGACAGTGACGCTGCTGCCCGTCACCAGTCTGTTTTATATAAGGCCCGGCAATTTAGGATGGATATATCGCCATCAATTACCATTAAAATGGCACTTATTTTCAACAAACGACTGCTGCTTGTCAAATCCAACAGCTGCATTATTGTTGTCCGGAACTTTCCATTGGGCAGGCCGTATCTAGTAATCTAAATGCGAACATAGACCCTTATCGCTATCAGACAACGCATTGAGTACATTAGTATCGAGTGACGGCGGCACTATCGTGACGAACGACGATGTTAACGAGACACACTATTAGCCTTATCAAGGAAAAATGTCGTCCAATATACAAATATTATTGTCGAAATGTTTCAAACTGTTTGAGCCCGTAGGGGCACCTTTCTGTTCAGTCTGCGTGCTTCGGAACTATCTGGAACTATTCGGAAGTATTCGGAACTATTCAGAAGTATTCGCGGAACTATTCGGAAGGGACGTTAAGGCGCCTCTTCCCAGCGTCATTCGGAAATTACCCTATTAATAAAGTTTATAAATTATAAACGTTTACATATATATTTTTTCAATGTTTCTAATAATAAATGTTTATAAAAGATTATAAAAAATATAAACATTATTAGTTAAACTATAAAGAACAACATCTTAGGAAGTTATTCGCGTTTATTCTCGCATATAAGAAACAGCATGAAGATATTGTTCAAAGTAAACCTATTTTTAGACTAAAATTAGGTAAAATCGGTTATTTCTTTGAAACAAAAAAATTATTTATGAAATTATTTTTCCGTCCATTGCGTCCATGTGAAAAATATTCTTTATTTTGCGCTATCCGGAGACCTGCAGTGCGCGATGATATGAACGTTATTTCAATATAGTTTCTGTCGATATTTTGTATCGACGCAGGTCGACTCAAGGTCGTTGGCGACTACTTGCCCCTTAAGCAGTAGATCCACATTTTTGCCCTAAGTACGGAGAATGGGCTTACCACCTAAACACTGGGACGTAAAATCATCGGTAAAACGCGAGTGTACGGGCACACAATAGATACTACCAGAAGGCCGACTCGACGAGCGAAAACAGACGCACACATGATCTCGGCAGAATTTCGTATCATGGCATTCGACCGACTTCATCCGAGATCGTCGTACGTACGCGTCTATGTGTGCGTGCGCCTGTTTTCGCTAGTTATGCGGAGTAAACCTTCTGTAAGTGGTTATTTTGTGGTACGGGTATGCACTGTGACTTCCGAGGATTTATTTCGTAACGATTTGAATGCGAGACAATTTTTCGTTCAGAGAAGTTCGTTAAAAGTGCTCATTATTTCTTAACAGTTCCACAGCCTCCATTATTGCTTCAACAAATTAATTTTGTAACTAATTTCGAAAGTTAAGGAGTTGAAATTTTTAATTACAGTACCTATTATAAAGCTGTAGTTAGGCAGGAACATTTAAAGGGGAGTCAAAAAGGCAAACCTTAAGGCGCTACAGGAAAAATATCGACACTTTTAGAACGCGCATATCTACTTCAGTAAATAATGTATTGTTTTGATAAAATAGTATATTATTTTTGGAATCTTTTTCTAGGGATCTGTTAAAACAGAAACGCGAGAATAGGAGAAATTCGGCTCGATAGAAATATTTATTGAAATGAGGTCTATTTCGACACCAATTCTCCTTGTTTGACAATTCAGAATGACATATAGACTGCAATTATATTTTATTAGATGCGTTTTAACAATATCTAGGACCTGGTACAACGAAATTTTGATAGCAACTTTAGTACATTTTATATTAATAAAAAACCTACTTTTTGCTACTTTTCCACGAATCCGTCCCTCTCGCACTGAGGATTTTTTCGCATATGGAGTAACAGGGACGCTAAAACTTTTATATATCGCCTTAAAAACCCTTCCTGTTTGCCTAAAAATATAACGTCGATTTCACCGAAAAGTTAAATAAGGATAATTCGCTGCAAAAAAGGTTTTGAATTAGTCATGTTCCTATAATCGATACTCACATCAGTATGATATGACGCGACGGTTGGTGATCAATGAACGACAAATTTGTCGTTGAACAATTTCGACAAGAATGTATGGAAGACGGCAGGGAGGAGGCCAATCGACCCAAATACCAAAGACGCCACATTTCGGAAGAAAGGTCGCTGAGCAGAGAGCAATCAAAATGCTATTCGCTTCACTTGGTTTAAATGTTGGATCCGTTGTTACGTAGTAACTACTATATAATCTGTGTCCGTTGTTCTTATAGGGAGTTTGTACAACACAACAGCCTGGGCGGCTATTCTCGCAACATTTTTCACACGCTTTATGTTTCATACGGCTTCGTTAATCGCGTGATAAATGCCGTGTGATCATAATACTCCTAAGTAAAACTCCTTAAAAGACATGTAAAACATGTTAATGAATCCGGGCAAAAGGGTTTTATTTTAAAAGCTTGATACGTTTCTGTGTAAATAGCTTCTAAAAATCACCCGCTTTTGTCGCATGTGCCAGAATTGCCGTCCTGGGAGTCGATATGTCGCGAAATATCTTGGAAAGTAGCTTGATTTTATTTGCCATAAACGTGAATTACAGTAATTACGTCATTTTCAATTTCTTTCTTTAAGGTGATATACCGTGCTAGCAAAGGTCCCCGTTACTCCAGGCAGAAAGACCCGCAGTGCGAAAGGGACGGAATCGGGGAAAATTGTCAAAAAGTCGGTTTTAAATTAATTCAAAATTAACTAAAGTAGCTACAAAAAATTCCATAACCAGTAATTTAGGTGTAGTTAAAACCCCTCTAAATAAATATTTTTCAAGTCTGTATGCTATCCTAATTTGTCAGAATATCAAAAAAAGTGCAAATTTAGACCTTTTTTCAATAATTATTTCTATCGAATGAAATTCCTCCTATCGCGTTTCTGATAAACCAAAATCTAGTAAAAGGTCCCAAAAATGTTTTACTAATTTATTTTACTTGGAACTTCATTAAAAGAGCAGATAAATAACTTCAAAAAGTGTCAATTTTCACGGTATAGACCCTTAACTGTGCGGGTTATACAGCTCAATCTGTGCTACAGTGTTAGTGAGTTTTTTGAAAAGTTAATATTATATTTTTATTATTATCTCTATTTAATATTAACAATTTAATTTTAAACAATTTCGACGTACTTATTTTGAGTATGTAAACAACAAATACATATACATTATATTCGATAAAATACCGTGTACATGAACCTTTTTTTAATATATATATATATATATATATATATATATATATATATATAGCTTCACAGCCGTTCTCGGCCACAGCGACAGCTTCCTAACTCCTGTCAAGTTTGAGAGCTAAGCTGTCCAGCTCTCTTATGTGCTCTCAAGTGACTCGCGTAACCAATTTTTGCATTAAATGTACGCCCACATAGGGCGCACGTCAGCACACCATTCATAAAGTTGTAAGCGATGTTCGCAGGTGGCCGAGACTTAAGGTCGTCCCTTTTTCGGTCTAAATCGGACCTTCGTTCTTGTTCAAAGTCATAAACTTTCCTTTGAACAAGGTTCCGCCACTCTGCGCGTTGAGCTGCCTTATCCTCCCACTGCGATGGCTCAATGTTGCATCTTTTTAATTGTCTTTTCAGAACATCCTTGTACCTTAGGTACTGGCCTCCACTTTTTCGCTTTCCGGACTGGAGTTCTGAAAAGAAGATGCGCTTCGCCACTCGCTCCTCCGCCATCCGCGACACGTGTCCGCACCACCGAAGCTGTCGTCGCATATTTTTTTAATAATATTATTGTAAACCTTATTGATGTATCATTTAGTATACTTCACGATGTAATTTACTGAATAAATGAATATGAATGTATCCTGGCACAGGTATTTTCATGTACTTAAAAGCATGCCTCATCAATTATGTAATTACATTTGTAAGTAAAGAAAATAAACGAATTTTCATTTTCATTTTTATTTCATTTCATCTTCATGAATACAGATATCCATCTGCTATGAACCTGACACATAATATAATGTATATGTCGTGGCCATATCATAGAATTGACCATTTCATGATCTGATTGGCCATATCGTATTTCTGTTAATATTGGGAGGGTCGCCTCGCTCCGCTCCGCCTCGCTTGGCTCTCCAAATGTATTTACACGTAAACCTAACACGCTCCTTCTCGCTTCGCTCGTCGTCGCACCTATTTTTTACTTTTGGTGAAAGATTTTTGATTTAATACTTTACGATATGGCCAACCAGATTATGAAATGGTCAATTCTACGATATGGCCACGACATATACAAGGTGTAACAGAAAGGTGTAACCATATTTGAAGAGCTTATTCAGTCAATGGTAAAGAACAACTTTAACTATGGAACAAAACCTGTGTCTCGAAAAAAATTATTTACTGTTTCATAAAAAAATGCAATGCCGCTCAGCCGAAATGTATGGAAGGGCAGATTTTTTTTTGAGATTTCGAGGTTGGCTCCATAGTAAAAGTTGTTCTATACCATTGACTGAATAAGCTCTTCAAATATGGTTACACCTTTCTGTTACAACTTGTACAATGCTCTACTTTTAAAGCAAAGATTGGTTACGTCAGCCACATTCGGGCACATCAGCGAAGCCCATCACATCCTCACCAATAGCAGTCGCCGTAGCCGTGTCGGCTTGGAGACCATCATCATCACCATCACTTTTGATGTAACAACAATAAGTGATATGAACGAACAATGTTCCACCTAACACAATCAGAGTCAGATTGGCCGGTAGCCAGTTGGGCACATTCTCCAAAAGTCCGTTGTGCTACGAGCATTTGTAAATCAAATGTTTGTTTTGATGCCGCGCTCAGACTTATTGCTGTTTGTTAAATCAGTTCTATGTAGGGTTGCCAGATGGTCTAGATTCGTCGGGATTGTCCCG
The DNA here is from genome assembly GCA_934047225.1 of Ypsolopha sequella. Taxonomy (NCBI): domain Eukaryota; kingdom Metazoa; phylum Arthropoda; class Insecta; order Lepidoptera; family Ypsolophidae; genus Ypsolopha; species Ypsolopha sequella. The sequence continues at coordinate 5,271,208 of OW203986.1, read as the reverse complement.
ACATTTCATATGATGTCCAGAGTCCCAAAAGAATACAAATTGTCCCGACAAATAACAAATAACAACGGTCGGCGGGCAAAAAAGTATTTTGTTGTAATTACTTTAATTTTAATAGTAAAAAATAATTTTTTGATTCGTATTATATTCGTATTTGTCCCGACCATAACCCCAAAATCCCGACTTTTTGAAATTTTGCCCAGATATTTTAGTTTTCCCATCCGGCAACCAGTGGCATGCATACTACTTTTTTCGGAATAGTAATCAGAAGGTCAAGTTTGACAATACAAAAAATATGAAAAAACTTAAATAACACTTTGAAAAAAAAAATTTAGTATGAAAATGTTCACTTTGCCTACGCTGGCGTCATACAAACTATTTTTTTCAAAGTGTTATTTAAATTTTTTCATATTTTTTTAATTGTAAAACATGACCTTCTGATTACTTTTCTGGAAAAAAGTCCTGTGCACGCCACTGCCGGCAACCCTAGTTCCATGCTATTGTTTGTTACGTTTGTTGCGTGGGAGTGAAACGAGAGGATTATTCCTGTCTTTGTTTATACCAGAAACAATATTAGAGGAGCAAACGGAGACTTCATTTTGAATCCGGTTAACGCTATTTCTTTTGTAATATGTCTATCACTTCTTATCGAAAACGGTTGTGCAGAAAACGAAAAAAGAAATGAAAACTTGGAAATAATAACATGTTTTAGGCGTACAAACACGTCTTTGTTTTCGAAGTTAAACCCCGTCGTACACACATCACACTCTGTGCTTTAGCGAGCAGGGAGCAGAGCATATCGAGTGCTCGCGCGTTGGGAATGCAATCCCGCATCAAAAGCTCAGTCCCGCATTCCTGCGAGTCCTGCGCGGATCCGCACAATTTGCGGGACCAGAGACAAATAATCAAGATTTGCAATTTTGTAGATAGGTATATAAATCCGAATAAAAAGCATGGCCAGCTGAAGATAAGTTCAAGTGTTTAACGAGTAGATAGCAGTGTAAGTTGTTCATACATGGAAAAAATTTTTTTTAAAGCTAGTAATTGTAAGGATCTAGTGCATTAAAGTAATGTTTAATTTTCAAAGTTTATTTTATAGCTATAAATCGAGTGTAAATAAAGTTTTGGTGGTCGTGTCACAAATTTGAAACCGTAAATGTACCAAGACTAATTTTGGGCTCGCAATAATTTTTCAGTTTGCGCAAAGGGACAAAAATGCTCTTCAAACATGCTTTAATTTATATTTTTTTTTTTCTTTTATAGGCGATTTTGATGACCAGCTATGAACTTGAACACTTGAGATTCCGGACGTTACAGTGGGTCGTAGAGCGGGTGATATTACAAGCATTTTTATGAAACTATTAAAAAAAAACAGTCCCGCAAATATCGCAAATACCGCATAAGTAACCCCGCATTTACGATCCCGCAAAAATCGTGCGGGATCCCGCAGATTGAGGGATTCCGCGTTTGCGGGATTGCATTCCCCACTCGCGCGTTGTCAATAAATTATACACAAATTCTTGTACTTTTAACAATAATCAGGTATATACATATACCTACACATAAGGTGACTTTGGTTGATATAGCCAAATTCATACTGGAGACTCGGTAAGTGTTCAGAACCAAGGTTCAATGACCCCTTTTGCAAAATAAGAAAAATATTATTTGCGCCCCTATACCTGTTTAACAACCTCGAGTCAATTAGTATAGGAAATAGGAAGCCTAAATTTTATTTTGCGTTTTTCACTCCTGATCACTTACAAAGTTTCCACTATAAATTTGGCTATGTCAACCTAAGTCACCTTATGTAAGGGTTATGTGTATAATTAGTAGTTCCACATTGCACCGCCTTGACCACAAAGTGGGACCTTGAATTGCGCGCGCGCAGCCGCCCGGCAGCGCCACCTGTCGGCGACCATTAGCCATTACACACATTTTTTACAATATTGGATTCAGATATAAATATAACATGAGATTAATATGGATCACAATTAACAAGTGAAATAAACCTTGCCTGCTATCCTTTACGTAACTATTGTACTGGCGTTAATGAGAACTCAATATATTAATTAAATATAAATACGAGCGATATATTTTTAAAAAGTTATAAAAATTGTGACCAAATTGCGGACATATGTTAATATTTTATTCTTACGTTCTTGTTCATGGATTACACTTTCAGATTTAAGTAAAATATAATAAAAAATGTAATGTATATATGTCAGCACGGGCGGGCGCGTTCTGGCAAAAAATCACTGGTGCACCTAGGGTTGCCAATTCTCGAAGGAAACCCGGGAGATTTGAACAAATCGGTGGACAATTGAATGAAAGTCGGTAATATTTGTTAATTTTTTAATTTGCATTGTTTTGTAGAATGCATCTAATATTTATTGGTTTTTGAGCACATAATCATAAAATAATTTACATGGAAAATTAAAATTTATTTCGTAATTAAATTATTTATTTTACGCGATTTAATTGAATGAAAGTCGGTAATATTTGTTAATTTTTTAATTTGCATTGTTTTGTAGAATGCATCTAATATTTATTGGTTTTTGAGCACATAATCATAAAATAATTTACATGGAAAATTAAAATTTATTTCGTAATTAAATTATTTATTTTACGCGATTTATCTATTTCGTTAAGAGCGCACCGAGCTTTTTACACATACAAACACGTTTTTATAATCCTTGTTTGAAGTAGTAAACGATTAAATTAAAATCCAGGGAAATATATTGGTATTACTGTATACATATACTAGACTGTATACACGATGAAAACACGATTTGATAAAGTTGGCTCGATATAATAAATTCGCAAAGTTACCTTTTGTCGAGTAATTTTTTCCTCTATTTCCCTACTTTTTTATATAAATAAGTAATTTGATATTATGATTCATTTACTAAAATGAAATTCATAGACGACTGGAGCGTTGATACACGATAGTTTTTTTTATTTAAGAACAATATGATGAAAATAACAACGAAAAACATTGAAAAAGTGCAAAAGATTGGTTATTTTCTTTACTCTTTACACGTAAAGAAAAAGATAGAGACAAAAGCAAACGCTCGGTGCACCCTTAATGACATTAATTATTTAATTTTAGAAATTCCGGAGAATTTATTGCATCCCGGGAGCTCGGGAGGTTGAACAATATTCCCGGAGACTCCCGGGCATTCCGGGAGGGTTGGAAACCCTAAATGCACCCCATGAAACGGAGGATTCTGGTTTGGGAGCACGCTTATTACATTCAATACTAAGTTAGTTGTGCAAAATTTATGTTTGTTTTTTTAAGTTAACATTAAATTAGATTTTTGTATAGATATAAATAAATTTGTATTTGTTTGTTTGTTCAGGAAACGCAAAAACTACGGTTCTTAAGGCCTTGCATTCTTTATTTCAAGGGTTTTTGAATAAATATGCTGAGACAAACAAAACGCAAATAATAATATTTATAGTAAGTAGTTAAGGCCTATCTTTGCGATTTTATTGGATGCAAGAAAATGCAAGTAATCCTTTATCGAACGGCCGAAATAACAGTGTAAAACAGTGAAATACTGCATAATATATATTTTTATTTAGGTCCTTGTTATTTACAAATAAAACAAGGGAAGTTTTAGAGTCCCAGTTACTCCATATGCGAAAAAACCCTCAGTGCGAGAGGGACGGATTCGTGGAAAAGTAGCAAAAAGTCAGTTTTTTATTAATATAAAATGTACTAAATTGCTATCAAAATTTCGTTTAACCAGGTTAAAACCCATCTTATAAAATATAATTGCAGTCCATATGTCATTCTAAATTGTCAAACCAGGAGAAAAGGTGTCGAAAAAGACCTAATTTCAATAAATATTTCTATCGAGCCGAATTTCTCCAAATGCGTTTCTGTTTTAACAGATCCCTAGAAAAAGATTCCAAAAATAATATACTATTTTATCAAAATAATATATTATTTACCGAAGTAGATATGCAAGTTCTTAAAGTGTCGATTTTTTTCCGTAGCGCCTTAAGGCGTTATAACATGCGAAAGTGCTGCCACTTTAGAAATATTAATATAATTTCTTACTTGCTAGAATAACTATTGAAAATCTGCTCAACCAAATGTCTAGAAATAGCAATGAACTATTTTACATAGCATAGTTTTCATAGACATTAACACCGATTCGGTGTAACACATTTTAACTTAATTGACACGACTAAACTTAATTTAACCGTTTTGTCTTTTTCTTTCTGTATGGAAAAGACAAAGACAGGATGCTCAAAATAAGGTTAGTCCTGTCGTATAAGTTGAGTTGTGTTGCGCCGAATCGACACCAATGTCTTTGATGAGCTAAAATTTTAACTTTTGCTAAGAACGGCAAGCTCTAAAACAAGCTCTAAAAAGACGTTGTTTCTGGAAACTTTGCTATGTAAAAATAGTTCATTGCTATTTCTAGACGTTTACTTGAGCAGATTTTTAATAATTATTTTAGCTAGTAACAGATGTTTTTTTTTCTAAAGTGTCACTGGCAGCCCTTTCGCATGTTATAACGCCTTAACAGTAAATCTCGCAGAAATAATAATGAAAGGTCTGTTGACAATTATCTCTAGTCAAGCGGGTATTTTACCCACTTATACTGATTATTTACCGGACCATTACCCGGAGACGGCATTTCTCTTAAGACGCAGGTCATTTCCTTGGAGACCCGTAAATAGGTCAACCGTGGCACCACACCGAAAACACCATACCCGTTGAAAACAAAGATTTCAAAAGTAAAGATAAGCCCTTACCCTACTATGACAGCACCAAAATGTTTCCACCTTTAAATGGGTGACGCTCACACGTTTGGAATCAGTGCTCATCTGAACACAGTGATAGTTGGACGCCCTAAGTGCACTTAAAGTTTAACAATTAGTTTAACAATTTTAGTAGTCTGATCACTCTGATCAGTTTGTTGACCGTAGGTAGACAGATTGCGCACTCATAAGTGTGCGCGCGTCAGCATTATTTTAACGCACGGATTCAAAAACAATGCAATAGATTTTAGGTGCCAGGGCTCATCTTAACTTTTGAAATCTTTGGTTGAAAAGGCTTCTAACAAATGGTATGGTCACATACAGTGCATGATGGCATTTTCCGATCTCCCAATCTTAAAATCTACATGTTTGACGGATAAAATTAGATTTTTTTAATCGATCATACCCAGATCTACCCCAAAAAGATAGATAACTAGTTAAAAACATACGGTAAAATGGAGTCGGCTTGCGCATGTATTTTTATGACGTCAATACTTTGGATAAGCTATTTAAGTTTTATTATGTTTTATTTATGATTTATTTGTAAATATAACAGGTATATTAACAGGTGGTAAAGAAAGCCGATCTAACTTGGAGACCCCCTCGAAGTAATTCGTAGGAGAGTAAGAGGACAGCTCACAGGCAAAAAACCAGGAGGCCCACCATGCCTGGGACCGATGGATGGCGGTATATCCATCCCTAATAGCCGGGCCTTATATGAAACAGACTGGTGACGGGCAGCGGCGTCACTGGAGAGAGGGTTCCGGCACCGCGCTCACCTAAAGTCTCCTTGCAAATCTTTTTGACAAAATAGCTTAGTACATTTTATATTAATAAAAAACCGACTTTTTGCTACTTTTCCACGAATCCGTCCCACTCGCACTGAGGGTTTTTTCGCATATGAAGTAACAGGGACGCTAAAACTTTTACGTATCGCCTTAACATGTAAACCTAACACGCTACTCTTCGCTCGGCTCGTCGTCGCACCTATTTTTGATTTTTTGTTGAAAGACTTTCGATGTCACGCTTCATGATGTGCCTAATTCAACGATATGCTCAATATACGAGTAGTATATACATAGATAAAAGAGGTTTCGCTATAAAGGTTTTTGATTGTTGGCAGAATCCAACAAAGCCTCTCCAAATAGAACTCGTCCCGAGCTCGATCAATCATGAGGGTCTTTCAAATTCAATATTGTTTATCTTTTCGTAATTGGTCGACTAGAATCTTTATTGAACTTTAATGGGATTCTGATTCCAAGTAAACGAGAAACATTTTCTATGAGTTGATTAAAATACGAGTAATGTCCGTCCACTCGAAGTAACAGGATCCCCGATGTTGAATCAAATTAGAAATACGGCCGTTTGATTCTAAAGAGGATTCTAAGTAGGTATTCGTTATTTTAATTTAAAAATTCTTAAAATACTTACCTGCTTATTATTTATTATTTTTCAATGCAAGTGCTCGTAAAGGCCCACTTTTTATGCATCAAAACCGAACAGAAAGTCGATTATTTTGCCCTCTCTAGGGCTTTATTATTATTATTTTTTATTTATTTACTAGAAGTTGGCTAACCTGCAACCTTTCCTGTGTACCATAAATGTTATACTTTTTTTCCACTGTTTAACGGCTCTGGATACAGTACTTTTGATCCAATCATAATTTAAAGTTCACAAGATTATATTTGTTTTATTTCCTCACACTATGCATTGAAAAACGTAGTATGATACACGGGCGTAAGAGCAATAAATTACTCGGTTACGTTTAAAACACTCGCTAAGCTCGTGTTTTAAATCGTCCTCGTAATTTACACCTTTTCGCCCGTGTAGCATAAACTACTATTATATATAAATTATTCATTTAATAATTTTGTAAGTACTTTTATTTTATTTTGTTATATTTTTCTTCTTTTTTTGTATTAAATTATATTACTGACCCAATAAAACAAATTTTCTTGTAGTGAATTTTCTTATGTTTGTAAATTATGAAATTAGTAAATGTTCTTATGTCACACAAAGACAATTTCATTTTATCAATAAATTTTGTTACATCGCATGTGTCGCAACTCGCGGCCCCTGACGGAAGATCAGCGTCACAGTTCTGCTGTGGCATTTTGCTGAGTCAGAGACCTTTTTGTTGGCTGCATTTTATTAACTACCTAGTTATATGTATAAGCCCTAAACTGTTCATTATTAAGAGTATTTGGTTTTTTGTAATGGTGTAGTTAGGGTATAGTTCTCAAAATAAACACATTTTCTTTCTTTCCTATTGACTGTCGGATGACAACTGGAATCGAAATTTTCAATATCGTCACATTTTGAAATGAGATGTATGTAAAAATTATCTGTATATATCAAAATTTATCCTATCAAATAACATTAAAATATAACTATGTTTATTTTAACTTTTTTTAACTGTCCCGTGCGTGATGAACAAACGGCGTCTGAAATCTGAATAACTAACCATGTCAGAACCTAACTTGACACTAGCAAAAGTGGCGCTTCAAATAGTATCAGAAGCCCACAAAAAAAAAATTTGGTTTTTCGTTCACCGATTGTGGTGTGGTGTGTCAATGCGTCAGATAAAACGTATTTTGACCATTGTCCTACTTTTGGGTAGGTACGTCAATGATTTTGACGGTACTCCTTCTGTGACGCACCTTTGACTGTGTTGATTTACATGGTGTATTTCCCTCATTAGCTCAAGTTTGTAGTTTGAAATCAGTAAGGGTGATAAATCAGCGGAACATACCTCTCGCTCGGTGGAACAGTGAAGACCACATCGAGCTATACACTTGCAGTACGACATTAGCCCCTACAGAGAAGAATATAAGATAGGTACAAAGTCCAATGTGTCTTACTTGATGCGGTCTCCACTGTACCTGTAGAGCAACTTTCAAAATGAACTAACAAACTCTGCGAGATATAGAACTTTTCACCAATCTCGTAACATTGTTTAACAAAGAAAAACATTTCCGAGGGATCAGAGCTGCATATCTGCGACCTTTGAAAATAACATTGCGACCCCATTACACACGGAACGGATAAAAAAGGCTTTCATTTCTGAGTAAACGAGTCCTGATAAAAACGCCTAGCTGCAACACTGTAAAGACCCGTGCCTAATTGCAATTAGCAACTTTTGTCGGGGGCAAAGAAAAAACGCTAATACAAGCAAAAGCTTTCAACTATTTAGTTACAGTTTTTCAAGTAAAAACCATTTAAAAGGAAATGATAAGGACGTCTCCTATAGTGAAACATGAGTATATTTTTAAAGCAACTGATTCATTAGTTATAGCAAAGCACAAAACTTATTGAATTTTTGAAATTAGCGATAGCGATATTTATCACTTTTAGTATGAAATTGTGTCAGATGACGTCGACATGCCGTTAAGCTCACTTTGATTGCCAATAACTTTGTAATTTTTTGAGATATCGAAAAAATACTTTTACTACTATTTTAGGCTTTTTAAACGCAATTGATTTTTATAAAAATCTTCATGTGGAATGATCTTTTTATTTTTTAAACTAACTTGTACTGTTTCACAATATCACTTTATATTACTCCAACCGGTTTCGCCTTACGGCATTATCAAGGAACACTGTTAAATATAATAAACAAATGTGTAGTGGTAATGCCATAAGGCGAAACCGGTTGGAGTAATATAAAGTGATATTGTGAAACAGTACAAGTGTTTTTATCAAGATTATGATGATGTTTCACCAAGTGCCGACAATCGCAAGTATTAATTCATGTGGAATAACTCACAGGCCAATTCTTTTCGATTAATGTAGATAAATAGAAGCTTAGACAATTGAGGTCAATGTCCATTAACGGCTTTGCTAGGACATTAAAGGTATCTAAAACCCATAGGCTAAGAGCTAATGCCGAGCTCGACTGTGGAGGTACCACCATCTTACTTGCAAACCACCCCTTAGTTATTCGGAGGAGAGTAAGAGGACCGGTCTCAGGCATAACCATGTTGCCCACCATGCCTAGGACCGATTGATGGCGGTATATTTATCTCCAATTGCCGGCTTTTTTATAAAACAGAGTGGTGACGGGCAGCGGCCTCATTGTTGCGAGGGTTTCGGCACCGCGCTCACTAACTCGCCTGCCCAGCGAGCGTGTGAGTATGGGCATTTCTTCCAGGAGGACCGCCAACAGTGGCGAAATCTTGGAAAGGCCCAAGTGCAGCAGTGGACGAAGACGGGCTGATGGATGGATGGATGGATGGAAAACCCATACAAGCTATGTGTTTTCCAAGCCCCAACAACAAACTTGTCAAATTTACACATCCAGATTAGGTTGTGTCGGGGAGATAATGTAAAGACAAGTGTCTGCGCCGGTGGTTTAATACAAACACAAATTTATTTATTTGGATCAAAAAATCTTAACCTAAAAATATCAATGTTAAGGCTAAGGTATTCACAAAAATTATGTGTTCAACTGTAACTTTAGTAATGCAAAGCCTGTCATTTAAGGGGCTGCACAATGCCAAAATTCAGTCCTGCTCTAACGCTTTTGTGTTTTAACTGTCTATCCTGCTCTAATCAGATGCCGCACACGCAAAGCTTCAGTTATTTTGAAATCCCTGCCACATTAGGACATTAACTATAATTTCTTTATGTAATAAAGATAGTTTTTTCTAGTATGTATCTGCGTGTGTTGGTTTCGTTTCAATCGGGTTTGAAATATGGAAACTGAATCGCTTTTTTCGTGAAATTCGTGCTTATTAAAAGTAATATAATTAAAAGAAGATGGAAAGTATGTTTATTTATAAAGTGTAATTAATAATTGTCTTGAGTCAAAAAGCACGCCATATTTTTTTTCAAATTTTTACACTGCAAAACTGATGTTTAGCATAGTGGAGCCCCTTTAGGGGAAACGAGTCGTATCCTCTACGAAACGCACAACTTAAGATGGTTCTTCTTATTTTCGAATTACAGATATTAAAGAAACGTGATTTATGGCATTTCGCGAACATAGTTTAGTGTCAGTTAAGCTTATCCGGCAAAATTTTGTTATTTTATGCATTACGTTGTAAATGTATGGGCACACATACTTAAAAGCATGTTTTAAGTTTGTGTGCCCACATACTTAAAAGCATGTTTTAAGTTTGTGTGCCCACATACTAAAAATTGTACAAGTATGTATATTTTAATAATGCGATAATGAATCTTCGCCACTCTGCAGCGAAGGTCGTATTTCCGGTGGCTTAAAGTTAAAAGCATGCTTTAAGTTTGTGTGCCCACATACTTAACAGCATGTTTTAAGTTTGTGTGCCCACATACTTAAAAGCATGTTTTAAGTTTGTGTGCCCATACATTTACAACTTAATGCATAAAATAACAACATTTTGCCGGATAAGCTTAACTGACACTAAACTATGTTCGCGAAATGCCATAAATCACATTTATTTAATATCTGTAATTCGAAAATAAGAAGAACCATTTTAAGTAGTGCGTTTCGTAGTGGATACGAATCGTTCCCCCTTAAGAGTCAGTTGCTTCTGCTCGTAGGGACAAAGTTTAGTTAATACAGGAAGCCGAAAAAACGAAAAGCATGCAATTTATTAAAGCGTATTTACATTTACAAAATTATTAATTTAATGAACTCTAAAAATGTAAAAATATGGTAAAACTAAATCTAATGCTAACAATGCAGTTTGACAATGTAGGTCACACGTGTGGGCATGTACGTGCATCGTACAAGTTGAAAACTTCAAGATCAAACATAAAAAGCTTTCTTCCCTTTTCTTAGTCCCAGGGTCATGAGTAAATCCCTTAGTGAAATTGTTACAGCTATGTTGCTGTACAGTGTAGACCGCATCAAGTAAGACACATTGGACTATGTACCTATCTTATATTCTTCTCTGTAGGGGCTAATGTCGTAGTGCTAGTGTATAGCTTGATGTGGTCTCCACTGTACGTATATTGGTTAGATGGAGGAGGAGCAAGGACGATAAATACGCACAGATATTGTATCTCACGAATCTATCTCAAGTTGTAGTAGTGCATGCACACGCATTTTTAGGGTTCCGTAGTACCTAAAAGGTACAGATGGAACCTTTATGGTGAGACTCCGTTGTCCGTCCGTCCGTATGTCACAGCCTCATAACTTTAGCACCGTTAAGATAAAAATATGAAATTTGACATAAAAATTGCATTAATTTGCCCACATATCACGGTGTAACAAAATATGAAAATTTTTAAATTGTTCAAAATATTTCCAAAACAAAAATGAGAAAAATAAAAAATATTATTCTAAAAATACAATATAGGTATCAAATTGTAGATATTAAAAAGCTGATTGTAAAATATATACTTTTACTATATTTACTGGCACTGGTTTTGAGAAATATTAAAAAAAACACAAAAATATGTATATCCCCCCCTTATCTCCGAAACTGGTTGACCGAAAAATATGAAAAAAATGTCGATTACAGATTACAACCGGTTAATTACAGGAAAACTATAGCGATTTGTAAAAAGTTGAGCACAAATGAGAAATATACAAAAATAAGTAAAAAAAAATGAAAAAATATTTTATAAAAATACAATATGGGTATCAAATTGTAGATATTAAAAAGCTGATTGTAACAAAATATAGTTTGGCTATATTTAATTGCATCTTGTATGTCCCTCGCCCCCCTTTATCTCCAAAATTGGTGGACCGAAAAATATGAAAAAAATCACGGTAATATGTGTTTACGTAAAGATTACAGGAAAAATAAAGCGGTTGAGAAATACACGAAAAAAAATTATCATCCACAATACGGAACCCTAGATACGTGAGTCTGACTCACACTTGGCCGGTTTTTTTTCTAGTGTGCTTTTCCTCGGGAGCGCTACAAAACGCACAACGCACACAAAACACGCTCATCTACTACAAGCATAGCCAAACGGACTTCGTGAGATAGAATATCTGTAGTAATCTCATCCACCCGTGACAAACCGGAGTCAAGATTGTTTTCAGAACTAATAACGGTGCGGGCGGGGCACGGGTAGGGTTGCCAACCGTAATAAAGTATCTTACGTTATTTTGGGTCTCTGTACTTTATACTTTTGAATACCAATAAAGTACGTGAAAATACTCTATTTCAATCTTTACGTAAAATTAGACGTAGACTGAAAATACCAGCCAGCGAAAACACAGCCGTAAAGAAATCCGAGGGAAAATGTATGACTTGTGCGCAGTTATGCGTTTGTGTTTGTGCAAAGAGCACAAAAATACAGTTTCACAAAAGGATTTCAAGCCTGGCCTTCATAGTTCCCACCGTCCGCTGCAGTGATATTTTTTCAAAAAAATTTCGAACACCCTTGAATAAGGATACTTTTTTTAAAGCACCGTACTTTTTATTTACCTTCCCTGAAATCAGATATACTTTATTTCTTCTAAAAAAAGTTGGCAACCCTAGGCACGGGCTTCCACGGATACGACAGGAAAGTCAAGTCCCTATTTTCTCTGGAATTAATTTGTATGTATTTAACTCATAAGAATTATGCTTCGATAATATTATTAGATATTCGGATTGCCTATGCTAAATTGTCCAAACACAAGAGCATGTTTGGCGGAGCTGGGGCTTTACCGCGTAATTCTCATTTGTATCAACTTCAAGCAAATGCATGCGAAATTCAACGCGTGCAAAAGAGATGGCATGTTAGGCGGGCGTCGTCGCACGCACGACAAATTTCAATCTCAAGTTGATGTTGATGAAAATGAGAATTACGCGGTAGACCCGCTTGCCATTAAAAACCTTAAAAAGAGGAAAAGTACAATATTAAATTGTGTATCGAACTTAAGAAAATTATGGCAGAACAAAATTGTTTTACGAAACTGAAATGTGTTTTAGAAAGTTCTTGTTTAGCCCTTACATTTGTCTTTTGCACGACTACGTTGAAGCATTACCCCTCTTTTCTCGTGTAAACCGTGCGTGGCATTTCATACAAAGTACTCGCGGAAAATACAAGACATTCAATAATATCTCTTGAGCCATGAAAGGGAACAGCTAGTGGGTACGGCAAGGTCACAAAGGTATTCATTTAGCATGAAAGGATCTGTCTTATGTATCGAATTACATACAAATACTCGTAAAATAAGTTCGATTCTGAATAGCTTTTACGTAGAAAGAAAATCTACAAGGGTTTTAAGGGCAGGATTTTCTTGATGACGGAATCATTGATCAAAGAGGAAGACACGGTACGTTCTTATGTCATCAACTGAAAAATGGACCTCTTTTTTGAACATACAAATATGTTGTTGAAGAAGCGTCACCGAACGAAAGAGATGGAGCGACGACCTTCGACAGTAGCGCGAGCGAGACGAAGCGAATAAAGCTGTCCATGGGGGTACCGTGTCTTTCCTTCTGTTTTGTCTAATGACGGAATATCAGTAATGTACTCGTAGTTCCACAAATAACAAATACTGTACAATGTAGGTTGTCTGTCACTTTATCACTATTTTGAACCCACAATTTTGGGAATGTTTGTTTATTACGGGTAAATTAATTTAAGTAATACAGTATTATAATAGTAGTTTATGCTACAAGGGCGAAAAGAAATAAATTACGAGGACGATTTAAAACACGAGCGTAGCGAGTGTTTTAAACGTAACCGAGTAATTTATTGCTTTTACGCCCGTGTATCATACTACGTTTTTCAATGCATAGTGTGAGGAAATGAAAACAAATATAATCTTGTGAACTTTAAATTATGATTGGCTCAAAAGGATTGTATCCAGAGCCGTTAAACAGTGGAAAAAAAAGTATAACATCTATGGTACACAGGAAAGGCTGCAAGTTAGCCAACCATTGCAAACAAATTAAAAAAATAATAATAATAAAGCCCTAGGGCAAAATAATTAGAGATGAAACGGATATCCGGTTACTATCCGGTATCCGGCCTATCCGGCCATATTTTTGGTATCCGGTATCCGGCCGGATAGTAGTCAGTATCCGGCCGGATACCGGATACTTAACTCAACATACAAAAATCACAAAATAGTTGTATCAATGATTGAATAATCTAAATTCTAATGCATAAAGTGAATAAGAATTGAATAAGAATAAACGTTTATGCTTTTCTTCATACATTACACCAGCTTCTTTTGCTCTCATAATATACCGAATGTAACTCAACATGTATCTTTTAATAAAAACACATGGTCATACTGAAACCATACTAAACAACTTTTCCAAAGAAACATACTTGTGGAAATGAAAAAATATTTTCATGTTTCCATACTCATTTTGAAAACCTACTTTAAATTTTGAAAGGGCACTGGGCGGGCAGGTTTAATTTTGTTTTTTCAATATGTTACTTTGGAAAATTTGTTCAGTATGAACAGTATATTACGCGGTTTCATTTAAAGATACCTGTCCATTTATATACAGTATACACCACTCCAAGGAGACAAAAGATATATATTTACAAATTTCGTTAGGATTGGAGATTGTTTCGCGTTTGCAAACCAGCATTTGTATGATTGTGATACGATAATTTAGAAATGATCATTTAGAAATGATCTTCATTTAAAAAATGCACGAATAATCTCGCCCACTTGCACCCGCACGCACCTTGGTGCGTAATATTTAGACTTGCTCAATTAGTGCGAAATGCATATCTTGAGCCGGATATCCGGCCGCCGGATATCCGGCTATCCAGCCTAGTGCCTCGCCGGATATCCGGTATCCGGTATCCGGCCAAATCACTATCCGTTTCATCTCTAAAAATAATCGACTTTCTGTTCGGTTTTGATGCATAAAAAGTGGGCCTTTACGAGCACATGCATTGAAAATAATTTTAGAAGTAGGTAGTTAGGTACCCACATTTAGGACTGCTACAAAGTAGAAGCTTTTATAGGTCACTATTTGATTTATAGATTCAAGAATATACACATTAGAAGCACACAACTGAACTTCTGTCTATACTAATAAACAAGTAATAAAAAATCGCGTTTGTAAATCCGAGTATTTTTCAAAATTTTAAATTAAATGGATTATTATAGAATTAAATGAAACTAGAGGATAATTCATGATTTATATAAAAACGGATCACCTCAATACGTGTTATGATCGGGAAAGCCGACCAGTTTCAACAGATTTAGACTGCCTTCATCACGTATTGAGGTGAGGCGTTTTTATATAAATCATAAATGGATTATTATTTATTACATTACACATTTAATTTAAAATAAAAAAAATACTCCATGTACACACATGTCTTTTTACTTTATTAGTATTGATTGTACTTACTGAAACCAAAATTATTATTTTTTTAAAATTTTTGTCTGTCTGTAGGTATGTTCCATTTTAACCCGAGAACCACCCAATGGATTTGGATTCGGTTTTCTTTATTATCATCATACGAGGGGCATGCCAAAAGAAGTTAGATACTCTTTACTCCTTTGATTGACACTGGCAAGTTATACATCATCTTATAGGCTGGTTGTTTGTTGATATATCTGAAAATAGAACGCACATCATTTCTTTTTTTTTTATTTGGATGAGCATCATTTTTCCGAGAATCTGGCGGGAATTCGCTTGCAGCAATGGAGCTCAGTCGAAGTGATTGTCGCGCTATGATTTATTATGACTATAAAAAAGTTTTAAGCCTCAAGAATGTTTTGAACTTTTGGCTACTACTTTTTGTGAGTCTGGTTGCTCACAAACAACAGTATTTAATTGGTTTGCTGAATTTAAAAGAGGTCGGGGATGTCTCAAAGATGAAGCGAAGACAGATCGGCTGCCAACCGCGGTCACAGAAGAAAACGTTCGTGCAGTCGAAAAACTTATTCGCGAAAACCAACAAATTATGTATGTAGAGCTGGAGCGAGAACAGGGAATTGGATCAGCAGCAATGCAAACCATAATTCACGACCACCTTTCTCTCCGTAAATGTTGTTTGAGATGGGTGCCGCACAAACTTACCGATGAGCAGAAAGACCGTCGGTTGGATTGGTGCCTATTCATGATAGATAAATTCGACGGTGGCGAGAAAAAAAATGTGTATGATATACTGACTGGTGATGAAACATGGCTTTATAACTATGATCCCGAAACAAAGTGACATTCGACTGTATGGTGCTTTGAAGATGAGCCAACTCCAACGAAATGTCGCCGTGCACGAAGCACACAGAAACAAATGGTCGCCTCGTTTTTCAGCAAAACGGATCATATTGCTACTGTAGTGCTAGAGAATCAAAGAACGATGAACTCCGAATGGTATGTGACAGTTTGTGCTCCAACAGTAATATCAGCTTGGTGTGACAAACGACCGAAGTCAGGAATCCGACGCCTTCTCAGGCACCACGACAATGCGGCGTCGCACACGTCTGCCAAAACACTTGACTTTTTCGACTCAAAAAATGCGTCAATCCTCCCTCACTCACCATATTCCCCTGACCTAGCACCTTGTGATTTTACCTGTTTCCAAAAATCAAAGAAAAAATAAGGGGGAAGAAGTTTGAAAGCAAAGAAGATGCACTGGCTGCCTATATTTTCGAGATTTCTGAGGTGTCTAAAGAAGAGTGGTCATTGGTATTTTCCAATTAGTTCAGACGTATGGAAAAGTGTATACGTGCTCAGGGTGAATACTTCGAAAAGATCGATACTTGTAATAAAGAATAAATTTTATAATTTTCGAGTATCTAATTTCTTTTGGCATGCCCCTCGTAGTAGCCATGGGTCTACCGTGTAATTCTCATTTTCATCAACATCAACTTGAGATTGAAATTTGACGTGCGTGCGACGACGCCCGCCTAACATGCCATCTCTTTTGCACGCGTTGAATTTCGCATGCATTTGCTTGAAGTTGATACAAATGAGAATTACGCGGTAGAGCCCCTGGTCAACATATAGGCTATACGGTGTGTTGATAAAATAACACCCTAACCGAAAACGGGGCAGAGAATGAATAAACGCGGGCAGAGCCGCGGGCGAAAGACTATGCAAAACAATAGTTTCAGTCGACGAGTGACGTCGACACAACTCCACGCTAAAAGCTCCCCAGATGACATCCTAATGGACCAATAGAGCCGGCACTGAGACGGATGGTATAAATTGGTACGATTCCTTCAATATTGTTTATTTCTCTAAACAGAATCTAACGATTTAGCGCTCGACACTTCAAGCAAGAGAAAAAAACTGTACCTACATACATGCATATATTCACGTCGGTCTCCCAGAGGGGTAGACAGAGACTACAGATTTCCATCTGCTACGATCCTGACACACCTGTTTCGCCTCTTCCACATCAAAAACTATGATAATAATAATAATTTTCGCGCGTACCTCTGAATCTATCAATGATATCAGAACTGGGATAGCAGGAAGTTAAATTATTGATAAACAAAAAAGCGGTTACGGTTAGACAAAAAAATCGTACAAATATGTTGTTGTCGGGATCGTGTGGACGAGTTTAATTGTGGCCTATCACGAACGCAATTAAAGTACGGCACGTAAAGCTCGTTGTGGTACATACTGTTAAAACCTTTGTTATTCGTAAGGGGCACTTGAAAAATAAATAACCACTTTTTCATTTAGTTACTAGCGAACGCCCCGTGGCATTGCTCGCGTGTATCCCGTTTCTCCCGACCCTGTGGGAATTTCCTAAAATCCCTTCTTAGTAGATGTCTACATCACACAATAAACCTACAGTCCTAATTCTATGTTCCTAGGTCCAGCCGTTTGGTCTAGGCCCTAGGCGTTGATACATCAGTCAGTCAGTCAGGGTATTCGTTCATATATTATGTCGCAGGGAAATCAAGAAATCCGAAATCACGCGTAATCCCTAGAGATTAATGCGAAACCTTGGAAGATGTCGAATATTGCAATCGATTACGTCTTCTCACTAAAATAAGGTTCCTTTTGTACCTTTTAGGTACTACGGAACCCTAAAAATCAAGGGAAATGTGGAATATTCCAATTTTCACTAAAGTGAATCTAGTAAAAAGTCGAAACAGTCGAAAATCATCACGCTTGTACAAGATCTAGAGGTATAGATAGATAGATAGTAGAAAGTACGGACGCCAGCATGACAGGCTACCTAACAGTTAAAACTGTTTACAAATAGGGATTGATTGTGTATGCTGTCACGTCTTGATGGAACATTTTAACAATATAGAAAATTATTAAAATTAAATTGGTTATCATTGAACCTTGTTCCTGGTCCCTGGCCGGGTCTCCGGTATGGGTTCGGGCGGTTGATTGGATTTAACCTTGTATAATATATATTTTACCTATCATTTTAATCGTATATAAATTGCTACATAAATTAACTAACCTTTAATCTAGTTCTAGTTCATGTACATTTACTATTTTATTACATATATTTTTATAAGATAAAATTTTGACTTGTTGAACGTGTATTATATATATCTACTTTGCAAAATAAACTATTTGATTTTTCATTTTTTTTTATTTTACTTTGTTCCACTAACATATTTACGGCCACGCTACCAGTTTGATCGATTTAAATCATTGATTAAATAAATTTAATTTATTGTGTTTTGTGTTGTTTTCACCCGAAGATGTCGATTAAATCGGTAAAACCGGTAGCGTGACTTCTCTTAAAATATATTAGTGGAACAAAGTACAAGGGTTTTAATATATTTCTATATAATTACAAATAGGGAGCTTGAACTGCTGGGGATGGTACACATGTCACTTGGGGTAAAACTCGTGAATAATATTGTTACAGCCGTAATCTTGTGTTATAGTAATATAAATAATGCACAATTATCATTTGCATTCGTCTGAGAGTCCGAAGTACAAATTGTGACTGACACTTGACAACCTTTTCATGACGTATTTACTTCGTTTATTTTTACGACAACTTTTGACTTACGAGCCGTACATACATGTATTACGTCATTTTAAATTGGGAGGGGGGGTCTGGTCTGCGCATGATTGTATGTAATATCATGAGCATAAATGGCAATAATGGAGTGTCTTGAAAAAAAAAAACATTGTTGATTTTGTAAATACAGATAACGAAAATGACATCAGTTTTGTGAGAACGAGCAACCATAATTTAATAGACAATTTTGCTTTTACGGAATCCACTATTCTGTTCATCACCCTGTTTTTATTTTTCAAAGAAACATAATCGAAAGTAAGAATTTATAAAAACCGGCCAAGTGCGAGTCGGACTCGCGCACTTGGGGTTCCGTACCATTATCTATAAAAACGGCAAAAAAATCACGTTTGTCGTATGGGAGCCCCCTTAAATATTTATTTTATTATATTTTTTAGTATTTGTTGTTATAGCGGCAATAGAAATACATCATTTATGAAAATTTCAACTGTCTAACTATCACGGTTCATGAGATACAGCCTGGTGACATACGGACAGACAGACGGACAGCGGAGTCTTAGTAATAGGGTCCTGGTTATCCTTTGGGTACGGAACCCTAAAAAGGAATTACCCAAGGCCTTGCTAAGCAATAGTCAGGTGAAAAAGATAGATGAAGACAAAATGTGGGCGTCCTAGAAAATCAAAACACAGAGAATACCTCAGCTTTATAAAGTGAGCTTTGAGCTGGGTTTGAAAACTTTCACTCCGAGTTCTGCTGAGAACAACGAACAAGCAAAAATCCAATAATTCCTGGAGCAGATTCATGGGTTCACAGGAAAACAAGCAACGGCTTATGATGTTTGCGAAATGCCAGTAATTCCATTATCTCTGCTCAGAATGTACTCTTATCTATTGTATATCGTCGGCACATCGTGGAATTGGGCGGATCGTATTTCTCAGCTCGGCTTCCCAAATGTATTTAGATAAATTATTATTACATACGGCTTGAACACTCAAGTGTGATTGTTGATGACTATATGCCAACCGTTTCACCGATACAATATCGGCATTATCAAGGCGAGTTTCGTTCTTAGGACGACGACGCGGCGTTCACCGTCGTTGTCAAACGGGCACTGGCAGCCGCCGATCGGCGAGCTGCACGCATTGCTCGTGCGCTAAGCGTTGGCTGCGTCGTCGAAGGAGGTGGGATGGTGGATGGACTTGATTCTTTTAATTTCAAGCCGTATGTTAATAATAATTGAGTATGTCAGCTCACGCGAGTTTTAATAATGTATTTATGTACAGTGGAGACCGCATCAAGTAAGACACATTGGACTTTGTACCTATCTTATATTCTTCTCTGTAGGGGCTAATTTCGTACTGCAAGTGTATAGCTTGATGTGGTCTCCACTGTACATGTAAACCTAACACGCTCCTCGCTTCGCTCGTCGTCGCACCTTATATTTTTGAAATTTGGTGACAGATTTTCGATTTCATAATTTACAATTTACAATATACGAAATATACAATGTAGTAATAAAAGTCGTGTCTGTACATCGAGTGTTTTTGCGAAATTTTAAATAGAATATAACTATCATAAAGTATATCTATCATACTGAGGCCATAACTACAATTTTTAGAATTTTTTATTTGTCTGTATGTTCCGTTTTAACTCGAGAACCACTCAACGGATTTGGATGCGGTTTGCTTTATTATTATATTAGTGACCCTGGTTAACATATTGGTTATACGGGATGTTGATAAAATAAACTGCTTTTCACTGATCGACTCGCTTTTGACGTTAAACTGACGATTAAGATCAGTTGCAGTATATACTCACAAAAAAAAATACTTAACGACTTCCGTAGATTTGTTTCTTTAACGATCCGGCTTTCTGGGCGAGTGCGCTTCATCCTGGGTCATATCGATTACGATGGCCATGCATAAGCCCAATTAAAAAAAACTTTATACATGCGTTCAAAATAAATAAAAGATAGGAAATGTTCAAAGATAACATGAATTCCATATAAACATATAGGTATACTTGTATAAATAAATTATGAATTTAATGTATTGGAAGCATGGAGTCCCCCGCCGTATATTGGTGACTTGTGTTTTGAAGGAGAATGTGTCTCTGCGCTCTCCACTGGCTTGTTGCTTCATGATTGGAAGCAACGAGAATGAGCCTAAGAAAATAAGAAAAGAAAAACGAAAACAATAAAACGTTCAACGACAGATTGATTTTTAGGGTTCCGTGTCTAAATGGCAAAACGGAGCCCTATTAATGCCACTCAGCTGTCTGTCTGTCTGTTTGTTTGTTTGGAATGTGTTACAGACCTGGAATTTTGGTATTTTGGGTAGAATGTTAACCCAAAACCGAATATTGATTCAAAAATTCAATTAAATTAATTCCATCCACCATGAAAAAGGAGCCAAAAAATATGTCTTTTTTTTTCCTTACTTTGCTACAGAGACAAGATATGGAGTCAATTTCTAGGGCTCATTGAGCAGAGTACAAATTTTATTTTTCTAAGTTTAAAGATAAAGAGACGGGGGACCGTCAAAGTTGGCAGTTTTAGATCATTTTTGTTACGGGGTGTATCTTAAAAACTGAAATAGTTGGAACTTTGGAATTTCTGTATATTATGTGTTATGTGCCATAATTTAAGGGTTACGTACAAGACCAAATTAATTTTGCAGTTTAGTTTCATTGTAGGTAATGATAAGTTTGTCATTTTTGTTTAAATGATTGATTTATACATAAAGTGTACCTGTGTTAAACAAATAAATAATTTTGAATTTGAATTCATCCATCATCATAGTTCGTCCACTGCTGGAAAGTATATTAACTGATTTAGATGGTACGGAACGCTCAGGGCGCGAGTCCTACTCGCACTTGACCGGTTTTGTTTATGTTTTTCCGCCAATCAACCCAATCCATTTGGATTAGCGAAACCTCCATTTTAACCGTTACTCAGGTCGATTGCTTTTTCAATGATTATTCAATTACCAAGTCTGAAAATTACTCGTTCACTTAATGGAGTGAAAGACGGCGTGAAGCGTAGCTCATGCATATCTGATGACACACGGTCCCCCTACTGCCGACTTAACCATTGCTACAGTAAATACGAAACATGTACTGTCTCTAGAAATATTAGTGCGTCCAGCCGATTCAATTTGGTTGTTTAATCGTGTGATTTGTTTTCCTTTTGTTTTTTCCTTATTTTTGAGTAATTAGCGACAAATTGTAACTGACAAAAAATAGTACGGTGCGCTGCTGCCACCCCATGGCATCCCCCACGCACCCCATCCCGTTCCCGTGCGGTTAGCAGTCGATTTACAATAGTAGTTTATGCTACTAGGGCGAAAAGGAATAAATTACGAGGACGATTTAAAACACGAGCGTAGCGAGCGTAGCGAGTGTTTTAAACGTAACCGAGTAATTTATTGCTTTTACGCCCGTGTATCATACTACGTTTTTCAATGCATAGTGTGAGGAAATGAAAATAAATATAATCTTGTGAACTTTAAATTATAATTGGCTCAAAAGGACTGTATCCAGAGCCGTTAAACGGTGGAAAAAAAAAGTATAACGTCTATGGTACACAGGAAAGGCTGCAGGTTAGCCAACCATTGTAAATAAATTAAAAAAAATAATAATAATAAAGCCCTAGGGCAAAATAATCGACTTTTTGTTCGGTTTTGATGCATAAAAAGTGGGCCTTTACGAGCACATGCATTGAAAAATCTATTTTGTGGTCGATCTGTCACAAGCGAATCAGTTTGCGTGTCGAATAGCACATGGGATTTGTCCCGCTAATCCCGTATGATTACGTGCAGGATCCCGGTATATCAGAATCCCGGTATACCGGGATTGCATTCCCTAGGTACAGCAAGCCGGGTCGCATATAAGCAAAGTTGATCAACTGATTGGTTGAAAAACTACTACTAGTGGACTTTGCAGACAAAATCCACTACGGTAGTTGTAAAAAAAGAAGTATGTTTGCGTATATCATGAGTTCTTTTGAAATTGGGGGGTCGCCTCGCTTCGCTCAGCTCCTTAAATTTATTAACTTGTAAACCTAACACATCTAAGCCGCGCTTCGTTTGTCATCGCACCTATTTTTGCCTTTTTATTGAAAGACTTTCCTAAATCCAATTTAAAAAAATTTACTTTTTGGCTTGATTTCGAACCCCAAAACCAAAACCTAGTAAGCTTACACTGCACCAACGATTCGTTATCCGAAATAATAAATTAACCTCCCGTAGTTTCAACCAATCGGAGATCGCATTCAAAACACAGTTGGTATATAGACTTTGCTTATATGCAGCTCGGTTCTGGGCTATTTTCCACAATCCCGGGGACGCGTGCAAACTTTAGTTAGGGTAACTCCTGTGAACGTAAAAATAGCCCCCTTCTTTCAAACCACGACCTTCAGTTTCAGCCTATATCGAACCACTAGTCTACAGAGACGGTCAGTGTTTTAGTAGACGGTTTCGGAAACAGGAATGCTAGAATAGGTGTTTACATATGAAATTGCCGAAATTTTCTTACAGATTCATTAGTTCATAATTCCTGTAATTTAATGGCTATTTCCATTATTTGCTTTTTGTTCGGAAGTTGGTTTAAAGGTTTTACATCTACGTATTAAATTTTGTTTTTATTGTCAGTTTGATAACCAATATTAAATATTCAAACACAGTTCGTCCTAAATGCCATCCATTTCCATGATAAGATTCGAACTATTTTTTTACAGTTGACACTTTTCAAAAATTAAATGAATGTTGCTGTTAGCTTAATGTTGTCTCATTCATACACAAAAGAAATTACATAATTTGGATTTGCATTCCTAAAAAAAATGGAAAAATTGAGTTTCTTTCAAATTCTCTATAGAAAACGGCAATTTCATATGTAAAGACCTAACATTATGATGACGATGACGATCGGCTCCGATCGCTTTCGGTCACGGTGACTACTTCGACTCCTAAATCGGTACGACAATGGTATAGATCAGGGATGGGCAAACTACGGCCCACGAAAGGTTGCAATCCTGCCCACGACCATCGACCCAGAGGTAGATATTAGTTAATCACCTAACTCAAACTACGGCCCACGAAAGGTTGCAATCCTGCCCACGACCATCGACCCAGAGGTAGATATTAGTTAATCACCTAACTCAAACTACGGCCCACGAAAGGTTGCAATCCTGCCCACGACCATCGACCCAGAGGTAGATATTAGATAATCACCTAACTCAAACTACGGCCCACGAAAGGTTGCAATCCTGCCCACGACCATCGACCCAGAGGTAGATATTAGATAAACACCTAACTCAAACTAGGGCCCACGAAAGGTTGCAATCCTGCCCACGACCATCGACCCAGAGGTAGATATTAGATAATCACCTAACTCAAACTACGGCTCACAAAAGGTTGCAATCCTGCCCACGACCATCGACCCAGAGGTAGATATTAGATAATCACCTAACTCAAACTACGGCCCACAAAAGGTTGCAATCCTGCCCACGACCATCGACCCAGAGGTAGATATTAGATAATCACCTAACTCAAACTACGGCCCACAAAAGGTTGCAATCCTGCCCACGACCATCGACCCAGAGGTAGATATTAGATAATCACCTAACTCAAACTACGGCCCACGAAAGGTTGCAATCCTGCCCACGACTATCGACCCAGAGGTAGATATTAGATAATCACCTAACTTAAACTACGGCCCACAAAAGGTTGCAATCCTGCCCACGACCATCGACCCAGAGGTAGATATTAGATAATCACCTAACTCAAACTACGGCCCACAAAAGGTTGCAATCCTGCCCACGACCATCGACCCAGAGGTAGATATTAGATAATCACCTAACTCAAACTACGGCCCACGAAAGGTTGCAATCCTGCCCACGACCATCGACCCAGAGGTAGATATTAGATAATCACCTAACTCAAACTACGGCCCACGAAAGGTTGCAATCCTGCCCACGACCATCGACCCAGAGGTAGATATTAGATAATCACCTAACTCAAACTACGGCCCACGAAAGGATGCAATCCTGCCCACGACCATCGACCCAGAGGTAGATATTAGATAATCACCTAACTTAAACTACGGCCCACGAAAGGTTGCAATCCTGCCCACGACCATCGACCCAGAGGTAGATATTAGATAATCACCTAACTTAAACTACGGCCCACGAAAGGTTGCAATCCTGCCCACGACCATCGACCCAGAGGTAGATATTAGATAATCACCTAACTCAAAACAAACTTAAATAGACTTGCTTACATTAATACATCTATGTTCGAAATGTTCCTATTTTATAGATTACCTGCAATAAATATATGTCCCTATCTCATAGCGTACCTAATTTGAATATCTATTAATCATTAAATTTCTCATAAATAAAGAGATCTTCCAATGTTGTTGAAACCTGTGAGTCAATTTATAACTTTATTTCGCAAAATATAAATATTTTCATTTTAATGAAGAATTTTGCTATGCTTAAAAATTAAAAAAAAATGGCCCCCATTAAATACTGTTTGTAAATATTGGCCCGCGCAGGAAAAAGTTTGCCCATCCCTGGTATAGAGGAGTATAGTCTCTATACTATAGACCTACGACCATATCGAGTATTATCGATTAAGCAGGGTTGGATTTCGTAGTACAATTATCCTATTTGCATAATACTTTATATTCTCTGCTATTTGTTCCATATTTTCATGACATGTAGTATGTAGTGTCGTAATGGAACTATACTACGTAAAAATACCATAATTTTATCTTCAGGCCGGCCGACTTGTTTTATTGATTGAGACGTTTTGCTTTTTAACATTTACCCTACAATAAAGGAAATATCTGTGCGTTATGAATATCTTTAGTAATTTTTTAAACATTTCACTAACATATTGAATATTTTAATTAATTTTTAAAAAAAATTCAGTAACAGATAGGCTATTTTATATCAATTCAAAACAAAATTCGACGAAAAACGAAACGTAGTATAATTTTAGCCAAGTAGTATATTTTTAATTCACATGGACAATAATTTTTCGAGGGTCTGAATCCAACCCTGCGACCAACCGATATGTTTATAAGATAAAAAACTGCAACCATCAGAAAACACAAAATAATGAATACTGAATACCATTTATCAATGAGAGGTTGGCTAGAAGTGAGTCGAACCATATCGCGCGGTGACAAATAAAGCGGAACAAATCGTTGAGGCTGAATTGGAGTACAGGGAGCACGCATCAGCAGACCAATGTAGACCTCAGCTCAAAGACACAAAGTCTAAATTAGACTGTACAGGAGGACTGTAGCCCGTGGGAAACAACCTGGTGGACGGACAGTATTTATATGACATAGACGACGGTCCTCCCAACTTATAACTTCTAATGAGTCATTCAGTTACTATCATAGATGTAGATACTAAATCTATGGTGACTATCATGTAGTCGCAAATGTTTTTTGTTAAGGGGGTATATCGTAAAAATTGACACTTTTTGAAGTTATTTATGTCCTCTTTTAAAGAAGTTCCAAGTAAAATAAATTAGTATAACAATTTTGGAACCTTTTTCTAGATTTTGGGCTATCAGAAAAAGAATTTCACTCAATAGAAATAATTATTGAAATGAGATCTAAATTTACACATTTCAGATGGGTTAAAATGAATAATGATTATGGAAAAAATCGTCAAAAAATCATAATCCTTCATACAAAAAAATAATACAATATTTTTTTAGCGTGTTAAAGTGATAATATAAAACAAACGTATTTGTAAAAGTTGTTCAGAATCAAAAGGCCTGTCATGTTAAAAAAAATCATGCCGATTTACTAACCTTGAACCCTACGTCCCACATTTTTCAGAATGGAACCAGTGTGCGCCGCGCCGTCTCAGCGAGATTTATACGGAGACTCCATCGAACCATTTTGTGACTGAACAATCTGTGTGCGTGAGCTTGAATCACAGCGGTTGTACTAAGATTCAATACTCTACAGATATATTTAATATACCTATAGTTATAGTGTAATTAAGAGGCTATGCGAATTTTATTTTTGTCACTGTCACTCCAAGCAAAAAATAGCGCAGTGCGAGAAGGGATAGCTAGCAAATTTACAAATTTAAAATCTGTAGATATTGTTGAAACACATCTAATAAAATATGTTTGAGTTCTGTATAAGGTTCCTATTCGTCAAACGAGGAGAAAAAGTGTGTTTGAAGACCTCATTTCAACAATTATTTCTATCGAGGAAAATTTATCCAATCATGTTTTCCAATTTCAAAACCCTAGATTCTATAGTCAAAATGCATATACCAGAAATTTATTAAAATTTTCCGTGTATTACATGAAATACACAGAAAAGAAACACTCATATTTTTTTCGCATATCGCCTTAATACATAGTCTAGAACTTTCTTATAGTAAACACACAGTGAAAATAGCATTTAGTTTCAGAGTTATACGAACATACAAACTGACGTTGCATAGTAAGTCTCAAGCTTGTTGAGTCAGCCATAAGATATCTTGCTTGGCGCCACAACAACACGCATATCATGACTCACTGTTAAACAATCTTGATTTAAAGTAAAGTTCGTTACCACATTAGTTTCTTCCTTCAAAAAGGAATAGCCCCTTTAATGTAATCGTTTGATGAAGGAACAAAGTTAGAATCGATTGTTACTTTAGTACGTTTTTCTACCTTTGAAGTTATACATGTTATTCTTACTTTGTTAACAAAAGAAAAGCTATTTTGGAATCTTGAACAGTGAATGTCAAAGAACCCAAGTTTTATTCAAATAAAAGAGCCCTTAGACTTCTTAGCTATGTAATTGATAAATGAGAATACTTGTTGCTTTGCTATTTAAGGTCCTTCAAATTACATACGATCAAATTTAAGAGGTTTAAACTCGATTTCGTTTGTAGATTACATTCCTCCGAAAATTTATAAGTTTCACTGTTTTATTTAAGAGGGCGCCGAGCAAAATAATCTAAAAGGACAGTCACTGTTAAATTGATTTAATGAATAATATTTCAATGATAAATAAATAAAATATATATTTATTATCACAGAGAATGTATCTACACTTCCGCCGCAGCGAATATTAAAAATAACTTATGGTGTAAGAAAAAAATCTATCTAAAGTAGGCCCAAAATCTAAAAAAGGGTTTTAGTCATTTCAATAACTTAACTGTCGAATTTTGTCTCAACCACAATTCAAGACAATCAAAAACGTTATAAAATACAACTGGGCCGTTTCACATTTTTAAAATGTTGTCTGGTAAATTAAATATGATTTTTTCTGTTAAATTCAATAAAAAGTACCACGATAAAAAGCGACCACGAGAGAACAAGCGAGGTGTCTAATCGTTCTACGCTCGGCGCAGCCTTAAAAGTTGAGTCAGCCTGACTGAAACAGTTTGTACGGAAGTACAGATTTTTTATTTTTTCATTTTTATTTTACTTTATTCAGGAAAACAAACAGTCTTTATATGTAGGTATATATCACTTACTTAAATTAATAGTTGAAACTTTTTGACTTGGAGTTACATAAATTATAGATACATTTTATTACAAAGTTTTTTTTTCTTCTGAAATATTGTCAGTCAACGATACACTATCAGTCATTCTGCTCTAGCATTAATTTCACTTACCTATTATGTTAGTACCTTATGCTTGTACACATAAATGTAGGTAATCTTATTTTACGTATACAGGGTGCTTGGAAGTTCGACCTATTCCTTGAAAGGAGTTATACTGAGATGAATTCCATCTTAGTAGGTACTTATTTTTGAATTATTTGTTTTTAGTTACCAGTCTGACAGTTTGAAAAATATCTTAAAAACCTCCGTAACTCGGAGACCATTTTCGACCCCTAGCTTATAGGGCTCAATTTGTTGGAAATGATCTCTAGTATAACTCCTTTCAAGGAATTACAACTTATACATTTTATTACAGCTTATAATTTTAATTATTAACCTTTCCAAGCTTAGTAACAAAAATTGTAAAAATACTATTCGTTCGATAAGCTAGGTACTATAGTGCCTTTTCTCAGGAGGTCAATCTAGTCATCTTACCGTTTCAAAACCTAAAATACAAGATAGAGATAAACAAAATGCATGTCTAAAACTTTATAGGGTTCCTATCGTTCTGAAATTGGTTGTGAACTCACCCGGCATGGAGACGGCTCTTATGAGCTTAGGATAGGGTTCAATGTGCCTGGCTTGAATTCTAGTTATCGTGGCTTGTAGTGACCGACTCAACTGTTGTTCAAGCGCGATCGCGAGTGCACAAAATAACCACTTACAGAAGGTTTACTCCGCATAACTAGCGAAAACAGGCGCACGCACACATAGACCCGTACGTGCGATGATCTCGGATGAAGTCGGTCAAATGCCAATGGTGTCGATTCGGTGTAACACGTTTTAACTTATTTGACAGGCCTAAACTTAATTTAAGCGGTCTGTCTTTTTCTTTCTGTATCGAAAAGACAAGGACAAGACGCTCAAAATAAGGTTAGTTCTGTCAAATAAGTTAAGTTGTGTTGCGCCGAATTGACACAAATATGAAATTCTGCCGAGATCATTATACGTACGCGTCTATGCATGTGTGCGTCTGTTTTCGCTCCGTCGTCGTCGAGTCGGCCTTCTGGTAGTATCTATTTTGTGGCGAGTGTGCAATAAATATTAATTATTCTATGGTCCTCGGCGCTAGGGCCGTCACTTCTACGTTAGCTACACGTGTACGCGAGGAGGACCTGTATTATTATTAATAGCCCTGAAAGCCTTCTGCTGTGTATTAAGGCAATATTTCACTGCTTTTATGTCAGCGAAATGCGGTTTTACGACCAGAGTAATGGACTAGTTTTTGTTACGGTTTGTAATAGAAAAATGAAATTCGTTTTCATTTGTAGGTACTTAGGAAATGACAAATGAAACTTGCAACCCAATACCCGTTTCCACTAACGTTAGGAGAAACCTAAATCAGACGCCTAAATATTTAAGAGTTGCCTTACTAGAGCAAAAACATGTTTCACCAACTCGCCATGAATTAACTGTAAAATTATACATTATTTCAGGGAAACAAGTTTGTTGGTTAATATTAAATTCTATTACTTCCACAGGAGCTTTATTTCTATAGTAGAAACTACAATACTCGAATTAAAATAAAATTAATAAAGATGTACCAATTTTTTTATCTAAAACAAGCAGCCCTAGTTGCCGACTGGACAAATCATCAGAAACATAGATATGCAATCGAATTCCGATTTTCTAAGGATATGTTCGCACTTGAAGTGACGACACAGTTCGTAAGTAGTTCAATACCCACTAAAGGCAACTTTGAAAGTTCAGTTTTTATCTGTTTTTTATGCTAGGCACCCAGTCCAGTTGGAAACCAAAGATACAAAATAGAGGGGCAGGATTCTCTTCTCGAAGTTTGTAGTTGAAAAACTATAGATAGAAATGAACTTAATACATATAACAGCAGACTATATCTACGAGTACCTAAACTATAAAATAAGTTACTGTCCTATGTCACACAATAGCTGGCTACATTGTTTATAGAGATGTATCTTGTTATAAAGTTGGTAGCTAGATCGGTTTAATGGAGCACTTGTCTGAATTGAAACTAATTATAGACTATGGGGGATCCATCGTCTATGCTATGTATAAACTCCAGCAGGTCAACATATCAATTTTTATATTGTTGAAGTTGATGAAACGTATTTATTAAATCATAATGAACTACCTTTAGTATACAGATGTGGATGATCAGCTGCTCAGGACTCAACCTGCCTCTAGAGCAGGGGTCGGCAACCGGCGGCCCGCGAACCACTTCGGTTCGGCCCGCTAGGTTCTCAACTGCTGCATGAGAACTATGTTTTATTTGTGGGAGCAGACATTTTCCATTCTAAACTATCGAAAAAGCAAGCCTTGTTCTCGGTTAACGGATGTAATATAATAATAATAAGGTTAATCCAGGTTTTATGACGTGTTTTAGGCTTGTCAAAAATATTCGAAATAGGATTGGTCCTAATACGGAGCCTTGAGGAACACCACTGTAAACATTAAAGGTGTTGGAAAGCTTTTCTCCGACTCGGGACTTTGAATGTTCGCGCACTAAGGAAGTCCTCTATCAACAGAAGAAGTTTTCCTCGAATTGACTATAAACTTATTCTTATTCTTAATTCTAAAATGTTCTAACATTGCAATTAAACGTTTTATGGGGACAAAAATGCTTTCTCATAATCCAAATAAATGATGTTTGTAGGTTCATGTTTATCCCAGTTCTTTGTCCAATAGTCTTAACAACAGGTTAATTATTGATCTTCGAGGCACAAATCTGTGTTGTTCAGCAATAACGATCTGTCCCTTGGACAAGATTGTTGATATTGATAGGGCTACACCTGTGTTATAGCCAGGGATAAGATAATCGGATCAATATATACCTAAATTAAAAAAAAAAATGGTATTTAATACAATTCCTAGGAAATTTATCTTTATGCATCTGTATTAAGAATTATGTAGATAAATCCACTGATGGTCCTACATATACTCCAGGAAATAAGCTGGAAAATGTGGATAAATGGTGGAACAGCACCGATTTAAAAAACTCTTTCTTTCACATGTTCAGTAGTCCCCCAGGAACATTCATCAGCATTACCTCTGAAAACGAGAGAGTTAAGGGGATAAATCCCCCAAAGAGAAGTCTTAAAAAAAAATATTATATCACCTCAGAAATGGATTCTAAGGGGTTTTTTGGATTGCTGATCACGAATCTGAGGGCCTCATTGAAGAATTTCATATTCCAGTATGAAATTCGTGCCATTTTTAGTGTATACATAAGATTAAAAAATTCAAAACGAGTGCTATAAAGTTTGGTGAGTTCAATGGCTTGTGTAAAAGGTCTAGCCTGTGCTGCTCATCAATAGTGAGACTTTGTGAACATATAATACATGTTTTAACATAAAAATATTGCAGACCACAATTCCGACACCCTGGTATTCCGCCAAGGGTGTGTTTTTTGCCTATCCAGATGAGCAAGGGCCTACTGTAGCACAATTTCATTTAAATCATCCTACACATCTTTAATACTATATTATTATTAGTATAGACTAACTTTTGCTCATGGCTTCACTCCTCTGGAACTATCTTTTACTTATTGTCAGTTTTTGGCTGGGCGGTAATTTTATAACATCCTTTACAACCTATTACGTTGACCAGATGATGATATCACCATTATGATAATAAAGAAAACCGCTTAACATAGGTAACAAACAATGCAAAAAATATGTTTTAATATTTGGATAATTTGTAGATAAATCTTGTATAAAAGGCAAGAAAACAAATATCAGGGTTTATTTATAATGTTCTTATTGAGGATAACAATAACTAAATAATTAGATATAGACACAAGTTTTTATCAGAAAACAATGTTTCAAGACAATTACAGACATTTACTAAATTCTAACTGCTTTTTCAATAATGCAGTTTTAAACTTTAAGTTTACTAAAGAGATGATTTATCATTATTATACATCTTTCAATCACACTAGAATCAGATGTAAACAGGAATAGATATCACCGTTTTTGTAAAACTCGGGAAACATTTCTGCATTACTGCAGGTCGATCCAGAATTATATCGATGCCATCAAACTGAAAAGGAGTGTCTACAGATTTACTGAATTCTGAAAATTCCAAATTTTTGGGCGAATCTGCATAATTAATAGCTCTATGGTGTACTGAAAAAGTAACGTTTGCTCCACTGGTAATTATGCCTAATTATATGACGTGATAAGGCGTTTTTATAATTGGAGAAAGATATTTATAAATAACTAGTCGATACTTTATATTTTTGTAGATACGCCCTTACAGCTTGATGCCCCCGATATGGTAATAAATATGCAAGAATACAACAGGTTAAAATATGCAGTAGTGCAGAATGATGAGCAATGTTTTAAATCTGTGTAAGGTACCTTTGAAGAATTACCATCTTATATTTTTGTTATCAAGTGAGCAGGGAATTAGTGTGCAGAAAAAGAAACTTTTGAACAGTTTGGTTTTTTGCAGATTTCAAATTATTTAGGTTATTTAGGCCTAAACACCGGGGTGAAGATAAAAATGAACTGTCACCCGTTCCACAACCACCCGAGTGGAAACGAACAACTCGAAGTTGTATATAAAGTCATTCATAAACCATATCGAAAATTTTAAATTCACTTTGACAGTTAAATTTTACATTTACCCAGCCGTTTAGGAATGCTACCTTAATAATAATTGTGTTTAGTGAAAAGGGCAGACACAATTAGAAAAATAAGTTGGATCTCAGTATATCCAATCAGCCTTTCCAAAGATTGCAAATGCCTAGTTATCTGGCTGTATCAACCTAGAGATTAACACGTTCGAGGTTATGGTCGTTCTGCAAACAGAACAGACAATTTACACGAATTACTACAAAAATAGACACGGCTCAGCGCCGCTGCTACGCAGAGACGTTTCTAAGCGAATAAACACGTCAGGAAATAAGAAGAGTACTTACCGGTAACGACGTTGAAGAACAAGTTATCAACTTCCTTTTATTTATGAAACTGAGGTCCACAATTCAACACACACACACGGTGAAACCAAACTGACTGAGTTACAAATTACTCACACTTGTTGGCCTTACATAAAAGGGCACTAGGTTTGCAGGAGAACACAGCTTCCCGGGAGCAGATATTTACAGATAAGAGTTTTTATTAGCACGCTAAATAGGCAAGCAAAAGGCGATCAGTCCACCCAAAATCCACACCACCATTTGCCCATTCGTCGGTCGGCCATTCGCTCACTCACTCGTTCTGCTGCTGCGAGCAGAATGACATTAGAAATGATACCATTTTCTAAGCAACTTTTACCCCATAATTTTAAAACTATGTTACGATATTGTACAGTGGTGACCACATCAAGCTATACTATTGCAGTACGATATTATCCCCTACAGAGAAGAATATAAGATAGGTACAAAGTCCAATGTGTCTTACTTGATGCGGTCTCCACTGTACCTACAGTGATTTTGTCAGATTTTAGTATGCACAATGCTTATTCGGAAAAAATAAACAGTTTTAAAATGTTGTCCTAAATTTTGACTCATTGAAACATGAAGTACTAGTCACGGTAATCAGAGCCGACTTTAGACCATGTAGCACCCGTATGAAAATCAATACCCAAGCGCCCTCTAGCAGGCGCGTGGTCAAAATGGAATACCTACAGCTATATTTTCACGAAATAGTGAATAATATACGGAAGTAATAGGTACTCGAGTAAAAAGTAGATATTTTTCAGGAATGAAGGGGTTACAAACAATATAAAAGCACAACTTTGTAAAGAGTTATTTCAAAAATATTTAATTTACAACTAATTACGTCATAGACTTGGGATTTAGCTAGTTATTTTTTATGAGCTCTGACCTCGGTGAACGTTGCAATAATTGTGTTAGCTAAAACTAATAACCAATCTTACATTTTATATAATTTTAATCAAAAGAAAAATTCAAAATTCAAAAAGTTTATTTTGCAAAGTAGGTATTATATATAATACAAGTTTCACAAGTCAAATTTTAATCTTATAAAAATATATGTAATAAAATAATAAATGTACATGAACTACTTAGATTAAATGTTTTTTTTAATTTATGTAGCAATATATATACGATTAAAATTATAGGTAAAATATTATTATACAAGGTGAAATCCAATCAACTGCCCGAACCCATACCGGAGACCCGGCCAGGGACCAGGAACAGGTTCAATGATCACCAACCGAGCCCCCAGCACGAATCCAGGCAGCCGACCAAATCCCATCCTATATACTACATAGTAATAGGTTACATATATAAATACATGCCTACCTCCGCCCATTCGATTAGTCTTGCTAAGAAGAACGGGCAAGAAACTTGGCAAGATCATGTCTTTTTTTTTAACATAAACTTATACTATACATCAAATTACTTATATCTACTTTAACCAAGGGATAAGAAAATACAAGACAGCAGGAATTCAGGTTAATGAAAAAAGAAAAACATATATATCTTTGCCTACCTGTCTCATATAGTCTATTTCCTTTTACAGTCTGTAATTAATTAATGTTAACTCTTAAGAGGAATCAAAAGTTAGGAAATTATATTAATTAATTAAATTATTATCTACTATCATCAAAATCAGTATCACTATAACACCATGCTTCACCATCATCCAAATATTCATTTATTTTATAATATGCCTTTTTCAGTAGGCCCTGCTTAATATACTGTTTAAACTTATTCTCTGACAAAGTAAGGACCTCCTTTGGAAGTTTATTGTAAAATCTTATACCATGTCCTACGAAAGAGGTACTCACTTTGGCGAGTCTGATTTTTGGAAAAGCCAGTTTATACTTATTTCTGGTTTCCTTACAAAGTTGCTCACCAAGCCTTGGGAGAGACTCAACATTTTTTCTGACATATCTAAGGACTTGGTAAATATATTCACAAGGAACAGTTAATATATTAATTTCTTTGAACTTTTCTCTTAATTAATCCCGGTGCTTCATATTATAAATAGCCCGAATTGCTCTCTTCTGCAAAACAAAGACTGCGTCTGTATCCGCGTCTCTACCCCATAACAGCATGCCGTATGACAAAATGCTGTGAAAGTAACTAAAATAGACTAGTCTAGCAGTATCTACATCAGTAATTTGCCTTATGCGTCTAACAGCGTATGCGGCCGAACTAAGTCTACCACATAGGGCTTATATGTGGGGACCCCACTGAAGACGAGAGTCTACCGTAATGCCCAAAAACTTAGTTTCGTTAACTAACTCCAGCTTGGACCCCTGCAAAAGCAAATTACAATCCACTTGAATTACATTTGGTAACGTGAATTTTATACATTTCGTCTTTTTTGCGTTTAAAACTAAATTATTTACAGTAAACCAATCAAGCACCAGTGATAAAGTTGTATTCGCGTCGTCAAGGATATCTTTACGTCTATTAACTTTAAAAATAAGTGACGTGTCGTCTGCGAATAGTACTATCTTAGTTAAGTCTTTAATTAAATAGGGAAGGTCATTTATGTAAATTAAAAACAGCAAGGGCCCCAATATGGAACCCTGCGGGACACCCATTTTAACTAATGCTCCACATGATTTTACCCCATTAATGTCTACCTTTTGAATACGATCACTAAGATAAGACTTCATTAACGCCAAAGATTTGCCCCTCACTCCGTAGTGATCTAATTTACATAAGAGTGTTTCATGATTAACGCAATCGAAGGCTTTCGAGAGGTTACAAAATACACCAAATGCATCCTGCTTTTCTTCCCAAGCATCAAAAATGTGCTTAACTAAAGCAACTCCTGCATCTGTGGTTGACCTCCCTCTAGTGAATCCATATTGTTCACAGTCAAGCAACTTATTTAAATTAAAATGAAATAACAATTGATTAAAAACTATTTTTTCAAAAACCTTACTCAAAACCGGTAAAACTGACACAGGTCTATAGTTTGATGGGTCACCGTTGTCGCCTGATTTAAAAAGGGGGATCAATTTACTAAATTTACTAATTTACTAAAAGCTGATTTACTCCATATTTACATGTTTACTCGAAAATAATACTTAATAATTTGCATCAAGGCTTATTTCGCAAAACTACGGTGTAACGGTTTGGGAATGCCGCGCGCGTTCCTGGCAATTTGAATTTGAACTTTATACTATTCTAATATAGCCGAGTTTGCAATGATTGTTGGCGTGTTCTCAAACGAATCAAAACAGTGCCGGCATGCGCTTTTGGTAGCGTTGCAACACTACGCCAATATAATCTTTAATTATCTGTTTTAAAGCTGATTTCACGTTGAAACACAAGTTATTGTCTAGAGTAAAGCTAGAGCTGTTCGTGGCGCCCCTTACTTTGCTACCGCACTCAGCATCAGCCATTAAGGCCCTTAATATCGCCAAATGGGTACTTTCTAAAGCCTACTCCACTTTTATGGCCAAACCAAAAATATTGAAAAAATGTATTATGGATTATCAACTCTAGGACAACATATGCAACATTTTTCTTTTTCGTACCACCAAAAC
The DNA here is from genome assembly GCA_934047225.1 of Ypsolopha sequella. NCBI lineage: Eukaryota > Metazoa > Arthropoda > Insecta > Lepidoptera > Ypsolophidae > Ypsolopha > Ypsolopha sequella. The sequence continues at coordinate 5,234,537 of OW203986.1, read as the reverse complement.
TTCTATAAGAAAAATTGTTTCAATTGAATGGTGTTTTTTTGGCTTGAATTTCCTACTGCTCCTAAGCGGCTTAGGTGATTTAATTCATTTATTCTTTGATAAATAGATAAACTTGATAGCTATAAATATAACATAGAATTATTTAATGGAACAATGACGCCCATGTGAAAAGTATTATTTTCTCCTATTTTGCCCTTTCAAGGACGCAGCGAGCGTCGTAACAGCCACCACGCGTTGTGCACTGATTTGAACGTTATTTCAATGTCGTTTCCGTCGATATTCATACAGACAAACATCGAGCTGCTAATTTGGCGACTGTAATCGCCTTAAACGGGCGCAGGGTCTTTGAAAGCGCCGGCGCCGCGCCGCGAGCAACGCATGCTCTTTGGAGGTGTGTCGTGAGTGGTGCTTGGCACCCCCTAAGAACCTGCGCCCGTGTGCACTGCACACCTTACACTATAGGTAAAGCCCAGTGGGTTTCAGAATAGGGCAAGCCCAGAATAGGACCTACACAAAATATAGACAACTTGGGTGTAGGTTTTGGCCAATAAACTAACTCTCTTTACTGAGCAAAGATTTTACCTATTCCTCGACAATTAACACCATAACACACTTTAAGATCTCACAAGGGACAATTTCCACCATTGTTTTTCGTAAAAAAATCCTTTTTTCACAAAATGTTACACTAATACTAATAATACAAATTACACTAATACAAATGAATATAAAATGAACTTTCATCGTATCGTTGTATTGCTGATTGAATATGTGTGTAACTTCATTTTATTCCGAAGCTTGGCTTGAGAGGTTTATACTAATTTTCGTATTTACTCCTTGACAATAAGAACTTTGACAGTTTTAACTAGGGACCTCTTTCATGAAATAAATTGAATCGCTAAATGGAAAGGTTTTCATAGATAGGAAAGAGAAATATACGAGCCCTCACAAAGCCCAGTTTAACGGAACGCGTGCGAGTGAGGTGACCAGTGTCTCAGTAGTTGCATTTATTTACTATTGGTATGGTCATCAGATTAAACAAAATAAACACACTCAGCTATCGTGGGTAAGTAGTTATGCATCCTCATGGCATTATCTCTATACAAGCTTAAAGTGCATAATTGCAGTTCATTACTTTGTTGCAAGCCTTTCTCTAGAATGATGACAAGGCAAGAGGATGTTTACGCTTCGTTCACCGTGAGAGTGTCCGAGAGCACGTATCGATATGTAACAAAGAAGCTTTTGTAGTTAGTTCTAAGCCAGACTCCGTTCGAAATAAACGTCTAAAATTAAGTTCATTTGTCTTTTTAAAAAAGTCCTTCCGTGGTTCCGTAAATTAACTGGCGCAGCCGGAGCGGATTTTCGCGCGATACTAACGCATCGAAGGACACGAACATTGGTCTTAAGCGTGTATAGTGAGCGTCGTTTACGCAAGTGCGGAAAAATCGAACCTACCAAATAAATAAGTTAATAGTGGCAGACGGCGAGGACTTAAAAGGCGATTGAACCAGCAGCTTTAAGCAGGAGGATATGGCGAGCGGAGTGTGAGTAAACCTTTTCGCATTCCTGTCTTTCCCAATCTTTTCCCGTTTGGTTGCAAAATTAGTTTTTAAAATTCAGACAAAAATTGCTGAAATATAGTGTTATCTGATTTTCATATAGAGTACTAAATAGACTCTATATATATTAAGAATTAAGTAGATTAAGTTTTAAAATTGTGTTTTGTGTAAGTACGAACTTTACGAATTATAGTAATTATTAAAAACTAGCACAATGGTTAATGGCCAAGGAAACCAAGTTAATAATCAGCAAATTAGAACAATATCCAAAGAATTGTTATGTCTAATACCTAAATTTGAAGGTGAACCCAGTTTACTGAATTTGTTTATTAGAAAAGCCGAATATATTTTAAGAAGTTTTGTAGCAGAAGGAAATGCACCCCAAAACCTATATGTGTTTCATGCTATTACCAGTCGGCTTATGGGTAGAGCTGCGTCTCTACTTAGCGAACGCGAAGATATAAGTACGTGGGATCAATTACGCGCCCTCTTGGTGCAACATTTTGGAGACCCGCGGTCAGAAGAGTGTATAGCGATCACATTAGAGTCACTAAAAATAAAACCTGGTGAATCCTACACCGATTTTTGTAGTAGAATTCAACAAGTTAGAAGTGGACTGTTTTCGAAAGTGAATTTGCTTGCTGATGAAGGCATCAAAGCCGCAAAAATGATTATTTATAATAATTCCGCTTTAAATGTGTTTCTGTATAATTTACCTGAGGACATGTTAAGAATTGTACGTTTGAAGGGATGCACCACACTTGAATCGGCATTAAGCATCGTAACCGAGGAAGTCAACTTCCAATTTCAATATAATGCAAAAAATAATAAAATAAATAAGCAACATACTCCACAACAGAACCCACCAATCTCACAAATTACTAACCCAAATCAAAATGCAAATCAGATGCAAGGATTTAAATTTGGAAATAATCCCACCGGATTTAAACCTAACTTTGGCTTACAGCAGAGATTTAACGCACCTATTCCTAATCAAGGATTCAGATTCAACCAACAACCCCAAAATTTTAAATTTGGCATCCCCAATCAACAACCCAATTATAGGCCAACTATGCCCCAACAACAAAACTTCAGATTTGGCATTCCAAATCAGCAAAATAATTTTAGGTTTGGCATACCGAACCAACAGTTTCGTCCACCCATGAACAATTTTAACAACCGCCCACAATTTGACGGAAATCAAAATAAATTCAAATTTGGAATTCCCCAAAATACTCAAGGTCAAAAACCCATAACCACAGATGTGTCTATGCGCACAGCAGCCCCTCTTCGCCAAAATATGTTACAGGATATGAATAACGTATTTTATTCCAACGAATTAGATACTTACGAAAATTACCAGAACAATTACGCAGATTTTCAGCCATACTATGATGATGGATACTACGAATGCAACCCCGAAGTGTATATGCTTTCGGATGACTACAATGCCCCTTCCTCTGAACCTGAAACTTGCATACAGGACCAAAACTCTACTGAAACTGAAAATTTTCCCTTAGAGGCCTCACAAACATATCACCGGAAATAATACATTTAAATTGCGACAGTATTTTAAAATTACCGCACATAAATATCCCCGAAATTGGAGCCCGTTTCATGATAGATACTGGCAGCACCCGGTCTTTTATAAGCCCCGAATTAACCGAAAAATATTTTACCAATTTTAAATTCGAAGAACCCTTCGAGGTCATCAGTACACACGCTAAAAGCCAACATAACGAAGCGATTTACATTCCCTTGTTAAAAACGTTTAAGAGCACACTCAAACACAAATTCTATGTATACAACGTAGACAAAAGATACGACGGCCTTATTGGTTCAGACTTATTAAAACAACTAGGTGCAACAATTGATATGGAACACCAACTGTTGCAAACGCGTGACACATGTATACCTATTATATACAACCCACCTCACGAAATTAACCTTGACCCTCGAACAGAAACACGCGTGAAAATCCCCACGAATTTACAAAATGGTTATGCGATAATGGACTTCATGGAATTTGGTAGTGGAGTTCGCATGCCTAGTGCGATAGTGAAGTGTATTGACTCATTCGCACAGACAATCATACAGAACACAACAAATGAAGTAGTAAATATAACATTTTCAGAACCCATACATGTAACAAAATATGAGGAAAACATGATACATTGCTACAATTCTATGGAAACAGACGATAGAGATCACGAGATAGATGATTTACTCAAACAAAATTTTTCCAAATTACGATTAGATCATGCAAATAAAGAAGAACGCGACGCCATACAAAAACTTTGTTACGAGTATCGAGACATATTTTACTGTGACCAAATACCACTCACGTTTACAAATCAAGTAAAACATCAGATTAGAACAAAAGATGAGGACCCAATTTATATAAGACCATATAGACATTCCCCCTCACAAAACGAAGAAATTCAGCGACAGGTAGATAAACTTCTCAAGGATAACGTAATAACAGAATCACATTCTCCGTGGAGTGCACCCGTCCACTTAGTCCCAAAAAAAATAGACGCGTCAGGCGAAACTAAATTCAGAATGGTAATAGATTACAGGCGTTTGAACGAGATCACCATTGACGATCGTTACCCGTTACCAAATATTACAGAACTCTTTGATAAGTTAGGTAAGTCAACATACTTCTCTACCATTGACTTGGCGAGTGGGTACCACCAAATTGAAGTAGAACCCGCCGACCGACATAAAACCGCCTTCACCACACAGTCAGGACACTTCGAATTCACACGCATGCCCTTCGGGTTAAAGACAGCGCCCGCTACGTTTCAAAGGGCCATGGATAATGTCCTCCGCGGCCTTCAGGGTATCCATTGTATGGTCTATCTCGACGATATCATCATCTATTCCAGTAGCCTGCAAGACCACATAGACAAACTCCGAAGAGTATTTGATAGACTTAGAGAAACAAATTTTAAGGTAACCTTAGACAAATGTGAATTTCTTAGGACAGAAGTGCTGTATTTAGGACACGTCATCACCAAAGACGGTCTTAAACCAAATGACGACAAAATCCGGGCAGTTTTAGACTTTCCCCTTCCAAAATCTGTAACAGAAATAAAAAGTTTTCTTGGTCTAGTCGGTTACTATAGAAAGTTCATAAAAGATTTTTCCAAAATCACTCAACCTATGACATCATGCCTTAAAAAAAGAAATAAAATCGAATTCACACCTGAATATGTATCCGCTTTTGAAAAATGCAAAGAGTTATTAGTAAACGCTCCACTTTTGCAATTCCCTGACTTTGAAAAACCTTTCATTTTAACCACGGACGCGTCCAATCATGCCCTTGGTGCAGTTCTCTCCCAAGGACCTGTAGGGTCCGATAAGCCAGTGGCGTATGCTAGTAGGACACTCAATGATGCCGAAACCCGATATAGCACAATAGAGAAAGAATTATTGGCAATCGTTTGGGCCACGAAACACTTCCGCCCTTATCTGTATGGCCAAAAATTTACGGTATACACTGACCATAACCCCTTAGTATGGGTAGATTCACTCAAAGAACCCAACAGCAAACTCACACGTTGGAAATTACGATTGGCAGAATTTGATTTAAAAATTGTACATAAAAACGGTAAACAAAACACTAACGCGGACGCCTTGTCGCGAATAAAACTTAACATATTAAACAAAGACAATGCATCAATGGAAGTACAGTTAGATGCTGAAGACGAAATCCAAACTATCGAACTATCATCAGACTCAGACGAAACTACGAAAATTCCAGATAGACGAAGTAAATCACCATACTCATTTCCATCCCCTAGTTCAAGTACTTTGACCGCTAGTGAAGGTAAAGATAGCATCAACACGGAAACTGTACATTCGGCGCGAGACATAGACACCCTAGGCATTCCAATCCTTAAAGAAGCCATAGATACAAAAAACAATCAAATATTGGTATATAGTTGGAATAGAAATGAAATGACAATAAAAAATCTCTCTAACAAGAATCAAAAGATTTTAGAAGTACATTTGCCATTAGATAATCCGGACCTTGTAAAATCATTCCTAAAAGAACACATTAAACCAAAAATTAAATACTTCTTATATTTTGAAGACGATATACACCGCAATCAATTCACTAAAGCCGTTATATTATTGTTTAAAAAGAACACAGTCCGATTATATGAATGCACAGAGAGAGTAGTTTTAATCGAAGACGAAAACGAACAGCGCGAAGTTGTATTAAAATATCATCAGGGCAAAACGTGCCACCGCGGCATTAAAGAAACTCTAACACGTTTACGACGCACCTATTTCTGGAAAAATATGAATGAAACCGTGTCTAGTATTATTAACGCATGCGAGGCTTGTAAAAAATTAAAATACGACAGAAAACCTTTCAAACCGGAACTACAGTTAACTCAAACTCAGAGCAGACCATTTGAGGAAGTTTTTATAGATTTATTTTCAATCGAAGGTAAATACTTTCTCACTGTTATAGATGCCTTCAGCAAACTTGGACAGGCCCTTGAAATACCTAATCGTTCCACCCCCGAAGTAGTCCGAGCACTCATAAAATACTTTTCGATGTACGGCGTACCCAATAAAATAAGTTCCGACCCTGGGTCAGAATTTAATAACGCCCTATTAAAAGAGACCATGAGCTTTTACAAAATTGACCTTCATATTGGCACCCCCCATAATCCAAATTCTATGGGCCTAATCGAAAGACTGCATTCAACAATACTAGAAATATACCGTTTAGCTAAGTACGAGCACAAGTTGACTGACGCTGCAACGATTATGACATACGCAATTATGTCATATAACCAAACTATACATAGTACAACAGGTCTTACGCCTTTCGAAGTCGTTTTCGGTCACACAGATGCATCAAGTACATTTAACGTGAATTTTGAAAAGCAATATTATCAAAAACTATTAACTGACCACGCGAAAAGAACCAAATATTTATACAAGTATTTAACGGACAAAATGATCAGTAATAAGGAAAAAATTCAACAACAACGAGGAGGCGAAACAGAATTTAATATAGACGACACCGATACCGTATTTATAAAAGGCGTAAATACGAGACGAGCTAAAGATAAGCCCCGATTTCAAAAGGCTCATGCGATAGGTAAAACCACTAGAAACATAGTGCCTGTAACCATTAAAGATAGACCCACAAAAGTACCTATTAAAGACATAAGACGACCTCCACAGGTTTCTTCATCTCCTTCTGGCTCTGGCGGCCACGACCCAGGCCCTTCAACTTCAACGACTTGATAGAGGTACCGGAATTTTGCCTGTCCGAAAGGGAGAAGCGGTTATCACATTCGAAAAATGGATAGTTTTTAAGATTTTAAATATAAGTTTATTAAGTAGCGATTTAGAATTTAATACTAATAGATATGCAAATTTAAACAAGCATGTTTTAGATTACTTTAAGAAACAACCCTTAGATATAGAAATTGCCGATATAAAAACACAAACAGACTATATGAAAAATGCAACTATTGAAAAATTTAAACAAATAGCTCCGACAAAGAGAATTAAGCGTGGAATTCTTAACCCTCTTGGCTCCCTCATAAAACTGGTCACAGGAAATTTAGATAATGATGACGCCGTCAAATATGACAAATTAATCAGCGAAGCAAAAACACATCAGGAAATGGTCACAAAAAGGTTGACATTGGTTACCGAGATGGTGCAGTCCTTTGTTAAGGTCGCAAACTCTACCCAAAACAATTTCATCCAGTTAGATAAAGCAATTTGGGAACTTCGTAAGCAAATTAACGTAACAAAATCCACTGAAAAACTGAAACAAATAGTTTCCGTATATAATTTGTTCTTTCATAACTTTCAAACACTTTTTATCAGACTGGACGAATTGGAAACAGCAATAGCTTTTAGTAAATTAGGTACATTACATCAATCGATTTTGGATACTGATGAACTGTTAGACACACTGAGAAAAATAGAAGAAACAAATAAGTTAGCATACCCGGCAAATTTAAAGAATCTAGTCAAGATAGAGCAGACAATAGAATTAAAAGCTTACTTTAAAGAAAATCAGATAATATTTATTTTAGAAATTCCGTTAATCAGAAAAGATGTTTATGTATATTATAAAATATTCCCTTTACCAACGATAAATCCATATAACCAAACAACCCTTGTAGTCCCAAAATTTCCCTATCTTCTTATGAAAGGGTTGAAAACACAGTCGCTATCGCAACCCTGCAAAGAAATCGACGAGGCTCGCTACATGTGCAACGAAAATGATATGTCTGCATTTATTGAAGATACATGTGTAAGAGACCTAATGGAATTCAACCCAAATACCACGTCGTGTCATCCAATTACAGTTAAGATAGAAAACACTTAAGTAACGCCTATAGAAACAAACCGTTGGATGTTATACTCAAGAGAAAAATCTTTACTTATCCACACATGCAAAAATGAAGTTTCTCGTCATCATATACAAGGAACTTATGTACTCAGTATAGATGACAACTGTGAAGTAGAAGTAGACAAAAATAGGCTGAAAGGGCAAACGCTTCAATTTAAGAAAATGGAATTTCCCGTTTTACCGATTATCAACTTACCGGAGATATCAACTATTGAATTTAACAAGGAGAGCAAACCCATTAACCTGGAAGAGATTGATCTTTCTGACCTTCGAATCATGTCGTATCTGTTGAAAAAAGGTGAAAATGAAGTGTTGTGCAAGGACAATGAAAGTGTAATCAATTTTAAAAGCATTAGTGTTGGTACTCTTATGATTTATGTAATTTTAATTTTAAGCATTTTAGCTGTATTCTTTTACTATTATAAATTTAAGAAATTAAGTCGAAATCATCAATTGGAAAAATCCCCAAATGATGATGTCGAACTTAGGGAGGGAGGAGTTATGCATCCTCATGGCATTATCTCTATACAAGCTTAAAGTGCATAATTGCAGTTCATTACTTTGTTGCAAGCCTTTCTCTAGAATGATGACAAGGCAAGAGGATGTTTACGCTTCGTTCACCGTGAGAGTGTCCGAGAGCACGTATCGATATGTAACAAAGAAGCTTTTGTAGTTAGTTCTAAGCCAGACTCCGTTCGAAATAAACGTCTAAAATTAAGTTCATTTGTCTTTTTAAAAAAGTCCTTCCGTGGTTCCGTAAATTAACTAAGTTGGTTATGTAAATAAGCACAATTTTCCTCCACTAAATTTGACGTTTGAGGGTCATGACCGTGTTAATAGTGGAAAATAGTAGTTTATTGTGATCAGATGACGGTACCCTTTGTTTGTTGCGAACGTACACATTAAACGTCCAGAAGTTTACATTCAAACGTTAAACGTTACATTAAACGTCCAGAAGTTTACATTCATGACAAGTAATCATAGCGTTGTTTTAATGACCGTGAATTTTTAAGTAATTCTTTCAGATTTAAACTTGATATTGTAGATCGAGCATTTTTGTAGGTAAACCGGGCTTTGGGCTTGTATAAAGGTACGCCGTCTCTGACAGTAACAAACTAATAATAATAACAAATTTTTTTAGTCTGCTTTTTTGTCGATTTTGGTTGATAATTTACGTGAATTAGCGGTGAAGAAAGCAGTTGGCAATCTAACTAAACCACAGACCAATTAGCCATATAAATATTAGGTGTGGTCATCAGATAAAACAAAATAAACACAGCCAGCTACTGTGGGTAAGTCGGTTGTGTAAATAAGCAGAATAAACCAACCACCACATACATGGTGGTTTCATTTCATATTAGGTTCATGGGTGGTTTATAGTGACCTAAAGTTAGCTGTACAACCACGTTTGACAGCCAATTTTCCACGACGATTTTTGACGTTTGATGAGGATTATGACCGAATTGTGAGTGTTTATGGTGGAAAATAGTAGTTTATTATGATCTGATGACCGTACATACCCATTACATTATAAATATATCGTCACGAGATAAATCCCCGAAGGGGTGTCAGAAGTGCTCCGAGTGTGATTTGCCTTAGCCATATTTAGTTGGCTATTCAAATTGGCCATGTCATGCCTTTCACTACAAAAAAAATGTAGCATGAGCATCCATTCTGACGTCAACCACCATCATGTCGTTTTTAGCAATTTGTTTTTAATTTCAGCTTCTTGCATTAAGGCATCATAACATGCGAAAGTGCTGCCAATTAAGAAAAAAAATCGTCACATATTTTTTTAAATGGCAGCACTTTTGCATGTTGCATCGCCATTATGAACTGCATTCAAACTGACAGGCATATTCGTGTAACTATAAGTAAATTTCAAACGACGGTTTACTTGAAGTTTTTTTGAAAAAGATTACTGCTCACAATATTTGCACGTGTATGCGATAAGAGGTCTCTTGACAACACCGATCAAAATAAGGCTAAGGTTGCATTCCTAAACGCCGCCGGAGTAAATGTAAAGTTACTTCGTAAAAGTGAAAGAGATAAGACTGAGACGGAATCTAAATAGATTCCAAATACTAGATAGTAAATATTAGTCGTTTTGGAACGGCCACTTTGCAAAGGCAGTTTATTTACGTGCCAAAGGATATTTTTTTGTTAATGCATCATTATTATCGAAATAAAATGGCTTTACAAGTTATTCCGAAGAAATCACAAAATGGCGCGTAATGCGATGACAAAGTTTGACATTTAATGTCAAAGTGAAAATTTAACCCAGAATTTACGGGTTGTAAAATTTAACTGTGAAAAGTGAATTTTACATTTCTGCCAAACAACCACCAAACCTTCAAATAAAAGGAAGCGTGCTGGCTGGCTTTTCATCGGTGCGCTCTCGTGATTTCTTTGTATACCTTATATCTTTTTAACTAATTAAAATTTAGAAAAGACGTTCATTGCATCCAGACAAGATCAAAAGATCTCAACTTATTATGTATCCCTAAACATAAACTTTCTGGTTTTAGAGGATGTTTCACTTATAGAAGTGCTAAGATTTGGAATAATTTGCCTCCCCCAATAAGAAATAAACTTATAACAGACAAAACGTTAAAAATAAACGTAAAAAATATAAGGAAAAACTACTTAAGCAGCAAAAGAAATTTGAAAACTTAAAATGTCCTGGAAAGTACATGTTTTTACGCTGATATGCTTGTTGTCTGTATTACCTTACTCTGTTGATATAAATTGATTGATCTGTTGATATAGTCGCTAGATGCATAATTACATACACTTGGTCTTTTTATTTATTTTTTGGTCATTAATTGCTATAATTTTGGTCTAAAAATTGTGTTATTGTATTTTTTGTTTTACTCAACTTATTTATGAGTGCTATCTGCTGCGTGCACAATTATCTCTTATTTTTATGTATAATACAAAAAACTTGTATCAAATATAAAAAACATTAGTGGCATGGGAATAGCTGAAAATCAGCGTTATCTGAAAATTGTTTCAGATGGCATATAACTGAGTCTATTTCCATTTTCGGGTAATTGTTTTAAAAATAATATAGTTGTAGTACACCCCACCGCGGGTTTACTTGTATTGTACAATTTGTAAATAGTAAGCTCGACCGATTGATTACCCGAAATAAATATTTTTTCTTTCTTGCTTTCTTTCTTTTCTTTCACATTGCAAGGGCAACGATAAATAGCCAAGCCTTTGAGGAAGCGCCATTAAACGGTGTACACCACCATATAGATCAAAATACAAGTCGTCGGGGGCACCGACAAATAGCACTTCCAAAATAAAATTAATATAACATGACTTAACTTATTTGACAGGACTAAACTTAATTTAAGCATTCTGACTTTCTCTTTTTGTATCGATAAGACAAAGACAGGACTCTCAATATAAGGTCAGTCCTGTCAAATAAGTTTTGTTGCGCCGAATCTACACCAGTGGCTTTTATTACACATTCTGTACCGCTGCCACTGCACACTGCACAGCGTTTGACCCTCAGAATGTATTTCTTATTCTGAGGTTTGACCACTGCAAGGCTGATAAGTCACGATAAACGTTTTACTTAAAATCACAGATTACTTGCATTTTAATTTATCACGGAATATCTATGCACGCAACAGAACACAACAGTGATTTTTGAACACAGCAAATACCTGTAAAATAAAAATGTCAAAACAAAAATATTGTCAACAAACTGACGTGTTCCTTTTCTACTTCATATTTCTATTTACTTTATTAATATTTGTTTCATGTAATAACGTATAAATTTTACAATGTCAGACACTGAGAGGCTAACTGATAACGCTAGTAACGTTCCTGCGGGCACGAGCCGTGGCAACGGAGATTCCGTTCCAGAAACGTCTGAGCGGGAGGCTTATTTTCAGGCGCTCCGCCTCTGGATTCAGCAGGCCCAGCTATACCAAAACCTGTCGACATGCTTTCCCTACTATATACTGTCCTTTCAGGGCTTGCAGAACAATCAGTCAAATGTCCCATTGTTAAACAATAACTACCAGTTCCAAGGGCAACCATGGCAATTTCCTGCTCCTCGAAATGTTGCGGAGAACAGGCCCCAAGAGGAACCACATACTCCTGTTGAAGGTATGTAATTTGGATCTTAATCTTCTCGAAAAATGCCAAATGCTATGCCATAACATACCTATGTAAGATAAGAGTGTTTATGACTATGATGGATTGAGGATTTTGATGCAGTTTTTAGAATTTTATGAATCATTGCAATGTTGGGGAAACCTGAAAAATTAATGTACTATTTAGTTGGGGTTTAGATAAGGTGTTGCTTCAGAAAAATATGTGTGAGGCCAGCAGGCGGGGCTGTTAAGTGGTAAACCTGTTCATTCACGAGTCACTTCTTCTCTCCCGATGTCCTGATGGATATAGTTAAGGCGATATGTAAAAGTTTTAGTGTCCCTGTTACTCCATATGCGAAAAGACTCTCAGTGCGAGGGGGACGGATTCGTGGAAAAGTAGCAAAAAGTCAGTTTTTTATTAATAAAAAATGTACTAAAGTTGCTATCAAAATTTCCTTTAACCAGGTCCTAGATACCGTTAAAACCCATCTAATAAAATATAATTGCAGTCCATATGTCATTCTAAATTGTCAAACCAGGAGAATTAGTATTGAAAAAGACCTCATTTCAATAAATATTTCTATCAAGCTGAATTTCTCCAATCGCGTTTCTGTTTTAACAGATCCCTTGAAAAAGATTCCAAAAATAATCTACTATTTTATCAAAATAATACATCATTTATTGAAGTAGATATGCAAGTTCTTAAAGTGTCGATTTTTTTTCCGTAGCACCTTAATGGCTTAGACTTGTTGAGAAATAGATTTGTAACAACTTTTAATTCACAAGTCCCTTTTTTTTGTTTAAGTGGATTGGGTTAACCATGTTGTTGGGGGACCTTAATGTTTCCTAACAGATCTTGGCTGAGGGCTAGGTATTTGTAAACAATGTGAACAACTCAAAGGGAAAAAAGACTAATCAGCTATGTAAATGTTTATTATTATGTTGATAGACTGTTAAAAAGCATGCTTTATCATTTTATAACAATTTCAGCTATGTAAATAAATTTTATTCAAGTGAAGAGTCTATATTTTTTGTTGAAATTGTTATAAAATCATAAAGCATGCTTTTTTACCATCTTTCGACATAAGTGTTTGGAAAAGTGATTCTTCTTTTTTTTCCTTTAGCATATCAGCTACAAATATCTGGTCCTCGACTAAGATCAGTTAGAAAAGTGTAACCTTCGTAAATATCCATACAATAGAAGAAGAAAAAAAGCCTGATCTGCTTCTTTAACGCCTCCAATTTTTTGTATGCACTATATGGACAGTCTGTAAGGCTGACTTCGCTAGGCTAATCACCGCTACGCTACTGTGTCAGACTTCTACACTCTCAATCAATCAATCAAAGCTATTTTATCTGGCTTCCTTTGATGTGCCTTCTCTCATTAGTAGACTGGACGCTTTACGAATTTGCAAAGGAATTGAAATAGTAATTGTCTAACATGTAAATATTATATTGTAAGTGATTTATAAATAATGATGTAGATGCCTTTAATTAAGAAAACAAGTAGCTGTATACATTTTAAGATTATTCCATTTAAGTAAGTTTATTGTATTTCTTGTTGGTGTTCCTAAATAAATAAATAAAGAAATAAATAACTAAATAAATAAATAAATAATATTAACCCAGTTCATTATTAAGCTTGTTCCTACAATGCGTTTAAATTTTCATTTCAGCAGGGCATGTTTAGTCTCAGTCAGTATTTCTATCCCCACGTTTGATCATTCTCAGTAGAATTTTTATTCTCAGTAGAGCCATTCTCATTGAAACTGAATCTAAAAGAAAAAAAATGTCTCACTAGATCTATCCACATACTTTTCACTGAATACATGCTAGCTCAACAGTTTTAGTGAGACTTTGATAAAGGTTTTTTGACAGATTGAATTTGAATGGCCATCCAACCAATTAGGACACCTTTTTTTTTTATATGTACATGTTTTTTTTTTTAAATGAAATTATTAACATAGGAACGAAGTTGTAGAAACTCATCTGTTAAATCTACCGAATACAGCACATATGTACCAACTCATGTACGTATAAAGACATCAACATTAAAAACTTTAAATATATTTCGGGTCCGATCTGGACCCGGCATCAGTTGAGTATACTGAGATGTATTTACTTAAGTGTATACTCAACTGATGCCGGGTCCAGATCAGACCCGAAATATATCTTGAGCCGTTTAATTTTACAATATAAAGTATTTAATTTAATTATTTATTCCTATATATATAAAAAACAAGTCAAGCTTTTTAAAAGTGAATATATTTTATACCAAAAACGTTAAATGTTATTTACTCTTGTTGGTTGGATCATTTTGGTATAACAGTGTCCAATTTTTTCTTCTGATATATCTGCGGGGCTGGTTGCTTTGCTACGAGTATGTGAACTTATGTGTGGATACACAGTAAAGGAAGCCAGATAAAACAGCTTTGATTGATTGAACTTTTTTTCTATACTTTTTTTTGACACTGTCTTATTATTTGTATGTTACAGTGATTGCCCGTCATGGAGGCTATGAGTATGTGATACCATCACTCTACAAGAGACTAATTGCAGAATTCATAGATTTTATACTGCTGTTTGTGTTGAAACTTATTGTCACCTTTATCTGCGTTGATATGTTTGAGATCATGTAAGTAAACAAATTTTATTTATTTTTAATTTTATAATTAAAACAAAGAAATGAAAAAAAATATGTTGTAATGGATGGATGGATCAAAGTACAATCCTCTTTCTTTTTGAAAAAGTAGACTCAGAAGAAAAGTTGTAAAATTTTAACTAATCTATAGCAAATGTTTGGAAAAAAATGTGTCTATTTATTTTGTTATTTGTGTAATATATCAAATAAATCATTATACATTATGTAAATAAATACTGTGGAACAAAATAATTAACATTATTTTGAATGTTGTATGTATGTGTATTGATTGTCAAAAAAACAACTAACGACAGGACTATAATAAAACAATATACAGGTGTTTTGTTTTTATTTCAGTGACATTGAAAAGTTTGACTTTTACAAACTGGGTGAGAACTTTGACGACTACAAAGTGGCTATAGAAATAACCTCTGAACTGCTGTTCTTAGAAATTATCTACAGAGCAGTGGTGTGCATTTTTGAGGTAGGCGAATGAACCGAATCACTATGCTATGAGTTGTTTCCAACTTTCCATTGCTTTTACTTTAAACTTTTCAGGCTTCCTGTTTATGCGGCAGTGTGGGTCGCACTGGCGGCGCTACTCCAGGAAAAGCCCTGCTCGGTCTTCGTGTTGTCTCGTCATCAGCCATTGTTCCGGTAGAAGGAAGGCCAAAAGAAACGGTCCTATTATACCCGGGAAGGCCTTTGTCATTCTCTGTTGCTTTAGCCCGATCTTTGCTAAAGAACTTGTTGATATCTCTTCTCTTTCCGCTATGTTTTGTGCTTTTTGTCTTCAAACATAATCGCACTGGGTATGACTTGTTGTGTGGAGTTACCGTTGTTGAGGAGAACATGTTTCCTCCTCGACGGCATGCACCTTAGGTTTATTTATTTCACAAGTCAAATAAGGGTACAAAATATTTATGCTTAAGTCCCTGCTGGCGTAGGTACGAAATGATTTTGTCAAGAGATGAGATTTCAAATTACATAAAATGCTAAAGTCTGTGTCTAGGGCAGCTGGAAAATCGGTCAATGATCTTTACGCATTTTTTTATATATCACGCATTTTACGATCACGTACCACGAAACCCTGCATTTGCGTTAAGCGATAAAGATTGATTATGATTGTATGGAGAGATTGACGTAAGTATCGAATTTCCACCTGCCCTAGAAACAGACTACATAGTCAAGTAAGTAACTTATTTGCAAGGGTGGATCCAGGATTCGATTTCGGGGGGATCATTCTGACAAGGTTTATCATAAAGTTAAAAAAGGGACGTTTTTAGGCGCCGCTACGCTGTTTAAGTGCACCCAAATTGATTCGCAAAGCCGAGTCAAATAGTCAAACATGGAATTCCTGGGTATTTTGAAGCGGGGCATGCCCCCCCCCCCCCCCTGTATCCGCCAATGTTTATTTGCGAGTGATTTATTGACATAAACGAAATTTCAAAAGGAGGGACTCTCTTAGAATTGCCTAGAAGAAATGAGAGCAGTTATTGAAATAATAATGCAAGTACCAAAAGACGGTATTTGATAAGCCATAATTTTAATTTCTTTAAATAGGCGTAGGGAGTTGTGAATTAAATTTCCAATTTACTGATTCCGAAACCTTAGGGAAAAAGATGTATTTCATTTTATGATGGTAGGTACCTACTATACCATAGACTAAGTAACTTAGTACCTATATGCTACTACGAACGTAAAAATACCTACTAGGTACGTTAAAATTTTTCGGTGTGGCTAAACGTGCGCCGGCGGAATCGCATTCTAGGCACGTGATCACAGCGGCGGAACT
Source organism: Ypsolopha sequella (assembly GCA_934047225.1). Lineage (NCBI taxonomy): Eukaryota > Metazoa > Arthropoda > Insecta > Lepidoptera > Ypsolophidae > Ypsolopha > Ypsolopha sequella. The sequence goes on along the minus strand of OW203986.1, from coordinate 5,218,030 downwards.
AAGGTTATAATAAATGTACCAAATCCGCTGTACGGCGACTTTTATCATTCTTCCTATAGGATTCCATCGCGCATGCGAAAAATAATCAGTTTTTCGGCGTAAGAATTAAGTCTACACTAGAAAATGTGATTCCGAAGGCGGATATTTAGCGACGCGACGCTGTAAATATTTTTAATTCCTTGCCGCAGGTTGTAACATTTTCAATCTTACATGAAATAAATAACACATGAGTATTTGTATAACTAGTGGTAATGTAATAGGTACCCATAACTTTGTGATATATTTTATTATACTATTATGGTATCTCTATTTTTTCGTTTCTTTTTGCCTTCAATTACAAATGGTAATTGTACTCGATTTATTTTCCACCATTACCTACCGTAATAGGCATCGATTTCACTTCACGCCTTTAGGAATCATAATTAGGATGAAGAGCGAGGGACAGCTTAGGAAGTACTGTATGTAGTTGATTATGAAATTATAATAATAAAAAAACGGTTACTTATATATAATTGGTCTGGTAAAGTTTGGTCACCAAACGGTATTTAGATCGACTAATTGAAAGGGTCAAGACGTGATAGTAGCGCCGCCATCCATGGCGAAATTTGGCTATTCGATGCTCTGTAGATTTAATGTATCGGACTCTAACATAAATACTTATCATAATACTATTGTTCTAAATCAGTGAACTCTATGATAAAGCAATCTTTATATTCTCTGGATAAAGTATCGATAACTAGCTTTTGCCTGCAGATTTGCCCGCGCTGATTTCGTTTACATTTTCCTGGGATAAAAAGTAGCCTAAATGTCACCCCCATCATAGATATCTATGATCGGACTACTTATACCTATAGGTAATGATAAATTAGTAAGCTGTTTTTGGTTGCACTCTAACAACTATGTTATCGTATGTAGGTTAAACGTTAGTCGCTTAGCACAAAGTGCTTATAACTTTACTCTGTTTTTCTTGTTTAGAAGTAAAAAAATTAATAGCATTTTGGTATGTGGCAATTGACGCCAATAGTCTAGTATTTTTGAGAATTAGGCTTTTATGTTTTGATTTTGATCGTAGCAGATGGAAATCCGTAGTCTCTGCCTACCCCTCTAAAAGACGGGCGTGAGTTGTGTGTATGACATAGGTACCCACACATCTATCACATACCTACACATTTTGACTGTAAATATAGTGGTGTGTGTAAAGTTAGGAAATGTCAAAAGTAGTTTAAACCGACTTGGTACGGAGTTTATTGCCGCACCTATTGCATGATATAAATTTGAAACAGAGCTTGACAGTGATACATTCCGTTCTACACAAAAATAATTATTTATTTCCTATAAAAAAAAAACTATCACTATCATTACAGGAACTTAAACCTAATACGATAAAGCAGTAAATACATCAATAAAAATATAAACACAAAAGAAAGAAAACGATATTTAGGTCTATGTTATCTTTTCATATTATACAATTTGTGCGTCCATAGGAACGTTAAAACAAAACTGTCAAAAAGGTTTCTTTTTAATTCACAGATTAAGCTTGGCTTGGAATTAAAAAATATTAAAATGCATCCTACTAAATTAAAAAGCTGCTTATCTTACCCAAAGGCTCTTACTGATATTACTTACTTTTTTATTAGGGCTTTATTGAAATTCGAAAATATTTAGAAAAAGTATGTACCTGCTTACTATCAGATCTCTAGAATTAAATTAATTTACGCTTGGATAAAATATAAATTAAACACTCAGTTGTTTTTTGGGGCGATAAAAATTTTGCTGAGTTGGCTTGCGCGTCGCTCAGTCAGTCCGTCGGGAAACGTGGCGGCGCTGCGCTCGTGTGCGGTGAGGAGTGGCTCAATTTGTCATCGTTCATGTAGCTTTCTGTGATAAGAATTACTGTGAAATTATAGTTTAGCAAACTAATTATTACATTCACGATGTCCGCGTCCGGAGAATTCGGCAATCCCTTACGGAAATTCAAGCTCGTGTTCCTTGGAGAACAGAGTGGTAAGTCTGTTTCAATTTTTACTCCCAATTCGTACATTTTTAATCTATTTCGATTTTACGATACGTATTTGTAGTTTCGTGTAGACCTGATCGAATAACTGACCTACATTCACTGGTAATCGCTTAAACTTCCAGGTTTAGTGGCTATTACATGGTCATAACATCGGCCGTTCTTTCGGGCCTATGCCGTATTACGTTATCTTACATGTAGGTTACAGTCTCTTTACCATGTAATATATAGAGAATATTTCTCAGAATGCTTTCTCACGCAGCGTATGTCTACTCCGTTATACGTACGAAAGGTTCTTTGTTCCCATGAGTACCTTGGATCAATGAGCCTGGCCACTGACATGGAACTTGTGTGTTTACAGTTGGAAAGACATCACTCATCACTAGGTTCATGTATGATAGCTTCGATAACACATACCAGGTGAGTGCAAACGTTTTACATGTTTAGTTAGAATCTGTTCATTATTTCATTACATTGCCAGTTAACTTGATGACGCATCATGGAGTTTGTTGTAATAAATGTCTACTGAATCATGACTTCATTCATATTTGAATTTCAACTCTTCCTACAATCGCAAATTGCTAATGCATTGGGACTTGTCTAAATAATTCACAATTTGTTTAAGAATGGTCAGCAAAAAAGTAATAAATACATTTACAGAAAGACACTATTTTGGGATCATAGTCATAAAGAGACAAAATCATAAATATATAGTTTGGTACTAAGAACAAAATATACTCAACAGCAATGCTAACAGTACTAATCGGCCGAAAACAAATGACATCCGACCACATTAGCAATTTGCAGGGGATATAGTACAACATTTCAAGATAAATGTATCTTTGCGAACTAGCAGATACAATGCATTGTCAATGCAGTCAAATTAATCTGTATAAGTTTTAATCTTAGTAATTTGTTTTTCATTTAATTTATAATAATATTTTTTTGCATCTGTATCAAAAATAGTACAAATTAAACAAATAGAAAACAAGAAAAATCTTACTGCTTAATACCCAGAGTAAGTTTACATAATTACTCTGATGAAATTAAAATGCAAATGTAATCTTGTGATCATGCTAAGTACAGAATAGACTGCCTATTAATGAATTCAAAGAATGTTGCTGTTATTCCTTACTAAAGGGGCTGTTATTCCTTACTACAGGTGTAAATAAAACCTTATCTAGGATAACAGCGTACATCTGTTATTTAGTACTTCAAGTGTATCTTAGATTTTACGCATATTATTTTTAACACTTTTATTGTACCCTCTTTTACAAAATAAATAAATTCTATTCTATTCGAAGATAGAAGAAAATTGTTAACTAGCATTTTTAGAATATGTATGCCTGCAGTTCAAACTCCCTATTCGTAAACGATTTTGAAGGCTATGATATTGTAATAAAAACTACCAAATGTAAAGTTTTTTTAATCTTTCCACCCTCAGGCAACAATCGGCATAGACTTCCTGTCTAAGACCATGTATCTAGAAGACAGGACTGTGCGCCTGCAGCTATGGGATACAGCGGGCCAGGAGAGATTCCGCTCGCTCATTCCTTCCTACATTCGGGACTCCACTGTGGCTGTTGTTGTTTATGATATTACTAGTAAGTACATCGTTTTGCTTTCTATTCTTTCTATTTTATTAGGTTTGTTTTGTAACTTGCGCTGCCTATGATATGTACTTGTTTGCTTGAAAATGATTTAACTGCTAGAAATATTAATTTTGGATAACAATTCATTTAGAATCAATTTCTGACAAGATTGGGTGTAAAAAAATCTATTTGGGATTTAAAATGTCTGTCCGCTTGGCTGTACTGTCAGCATAGACCAAACAACACACACTTGACATATTTACGTCACAGTATGGGATTTGAGCGATCGACAATATACACATTGACTGCTTTTGTTTTTAATCTGTTTTTCCAAGTGCGAATGTGTAGATAGTGTGTAAGTAAAAGGTGGATAGTTCTGGTCACCATTTCTATTCCCAAGGTCTTTTGATTAGTGTTATACAATCACTAATGATGCCTATTCTGCAGCCACATATTTTAAATTAAGTACTATTAAAAATTAAAATATATAATATGTACGTAAATACATATCTATGCCAGGATTATACTTTTTGAATTATTTCTAGCTTGTGAAGCTGACTGTACTTTAGCTTTTGGAAAAATGGGAACTAATTTGTTTATTAAATAAATTTGGAAAAAAGGTCTGTTACCTTTAAAAAAATTTTTTGGAAACAGTTGGAACACTCCATATATAGTAAATGCTAGCTTTTGCCAGCGGCTTCGCCCACGTTGAAGTTACCTGTCAATAGGTATCACTCGCTATTCCTAAAAATTTTATTAAAATACAAAAAACGACTTTTCCCAGCGATGAGACCTTGCTAAATCGATTTTTTGCCCACGAAAACCCGTCGACCGCACCTGGCATGAACACATGCCTTTAGACGACGAGGCCAGTCATCGATGATCAACAATTGCTTGTTGATTTTCAGCTTTTGTAGCAACTTGAAGATCATATTCCGTGGGTGCCCACATTTGTGCAGTGCAAGAAATTCAGTAACAGAACTTTATGACCAACTAGGTCAGGGATTCCCAACCTTTTTTCATACGCGCCTCCCCCAACTTTATTCTAAAATCACGACGGCCCCCTTTACATGTTAATTTGCAAACGGCAAAAACTATCATACAAAATTATAACATCATAATTCCTATTAGCTACCACTTTGATATGGCCGTCATAAGTTTTTGGCATCCTTACCTTTACTAACCTCCTTAACTGCGGTAGAAAGGAAAACGAGTACCCCCAAATTATACCGACATTCTGGCTGGCCCATGGACTATAAATAAAACATATAATTAAGTCCCAATGATAACATCAAGTACAGGTTATTTTTGAAGCCACATCTCGCCGCCCTTAAGTCACTCTACGCCCCCCAAGTGGGGCGCGACCCCCCACGTGTTGGGAACCCCTGAACTAGGTAGTAAATAAACCTATCACAATTTGCAACTTGGTTTATAAATATCAGTAAAATAATGGAGTAATTCAACACTGGGGGGCAATTCTAATAGGCCACAATATGGTCTCGGAAAAACTGCCACTGTTTTTCTTAGGTTAGGATCACGTTAGGACCGATTGCATTATATTTAGGAAAAAATATTCACATTTATAATTTCGCAACGCACGTTGCTCGCGCGGTTGAATCTTCATAAACGATGTAGTAATGTAACTAATTACTGTTTACGATGACGTTGATCGTCAATCGCAAGAGATTCGTTGAATTGTTGAAAGTAGGTTAATAACCTGTAGTTAGTTTTGTGTTTGATTCAATTGCCAAATAAATCAGGCAGTTTTCATAATAATCGTTATAAACAGATACTAAATCAGGCAGTGCACTCGATGATTTTCAAGAGGTTAATCAGGACTCTTTGGATGGCATGTCAAAATTGTAGATACGTCGTAAACTGTCACAAATTGTAGGATTTAATTATTAACTAAAAATACCTGGAGTTGTGTATTTTTAGATAAATATAAGTTGAGATTTGATAAGAAACTGTCACTTTCTCACTTTTGACATCTGTCACCATCCGTCACTTTTAAATATTTTGTCACTTGACATCTGTCACTTTTGACACCTCTGTCACTTTTGACCCGTCCATTACTTTGGACACATCTGTCACTTTTGACACATCTGTCAGTTTTGACATATCTGCCACTTTGGACACATTTCTCATTTTTGAAACATCTGTCACTTTTGACACATTTCATGTTTTTGGTGTCGCTAAATTTCTGGAATGACCGCCGCCGTTACGACGAGAAAGACGTTCGTCGAATTCACGTTAAAAGCAAAAACTAAAAAGCTTGTGTTTTACAAATTGGAATAAGATCAAATAAAAAAAAAGAAACATGGCATTGGTGTCGATTCGGCGCAACGCAGCTTATTTGACAGGACTAATCTTATTTTGAGCGTCCTGTCTTTGTCTTTTCAATACAGAAAGAAAAAGACAGAACGCTTAAATTAAGTTTAGTCCTGTCAATTAAGTTAAAACGTGTTACACCGAATCGCTGTTAATATGGACTTTTGTATAGTATTATTAATACTTCATACAATGTATATAAAATTAATAGTGAAAACTGAAACGGAATTGCAAGATGTTTGTAAGCATACAGAATAATTGTTATTTGTAAATAACCTACCTAGATAACCTACCTCACGAAACCTATTCATGCTTCCAGGTTTCAGCCTGTGAAAGACTCTGTTGCATTTTAATTAAAGTATAGACAGCATTAATTCAGTGGCCTTGGTTTGGTGAAGCAAATATTTACGTGCGAGCCACGCGCCCCTCCCCGCCCGTCCCCTCTGCTCCCCTCCCGCCGCGCCGATGCCTCAATATGTCGGCTGAATCTATTTGTTTTGTAAAATAAACCTAGTTTTAGCAGTTTTCGTTTTATAACTAACCTTAAAAACTAAAGTTTCTTTCTTTTTTGGAATTTGCTAAAATAACTATAGTTTAACGAAGTATCATATCGACGAATATGATTCGTCAGCTATAATTGTCATACTTAGGAATAATCATACCGAAGAAGGGCAATGCCAAAAGTACCCGGAATAGTAGAGCTTGTATGACTAGATTGATGGATGTGGAAGAGGTGTGTCAGGATCGTAGCAGGTGGAAGACTGTAGTCTCTGCCTACCGCTCTGGCAGACATGTAGTGGAGCAACCGTTACTTTTTCAGTACATCATAGAGCTAATAAATATGGAGAATTACCCAAAAATGTTGGAATTTTTTGGATTCAGAAAATCTGTAGATACGCACTCAGTTTGATGCCCTCGATATACTCGTGAGCATCAAACTGAGTATATGTACTCGTGAGCAGTGGCATGCACAGAACTTTTTGCTGGAAAAGCAAGCAATTGGTCAAGAATAACAATAAAAAAATATTAAATATCACTTTGAAAAAAAAAAGTTTGTATTGGAAATTTTCACTCTAGGGTAGACATTGTCTACCCTGGCGTCATACAATTTTTTTTTTCAACGTTATATTTAAATTTTTTCATATTTTTTTTATTGTTATTCTTGACCAATTGCTTGCTTTTCCAGCAAAAAGTTCTGTGCACGCCACTGCAGTCGTGAGTATATCGAGGGCATCAAACTGAGTGCGTATCTACAGATTTTCTGAATCCAAAAAATCCAAACATTTTTGGGTAATTCTCCATATTTATTAGTGCTATGATGTACTGAAAAAGTAACGGTTGCCACACTAGTCTTAGGTACTATTATGCCTAGTAGACGACGTGAAAATCGTTTTTATAATTAAGGTGATATATCGTTCGTGCAAAGGTCCCCGTTACTCCAGGCGGAAAAACTCGCAGTGCGAGAGGGACGGAATCGGGAAAATTTTTCAAAAAGTCAGTTTTAAATTAATACGAAATTATCTAAAATAGTTACGAAAATTTCCATAACCAGTAATTTAGGTATTGATAAAACCCATCTAAATAAATATTTTTGAAGTCTTGTGTGGTATCCCAATTTGTCAGAATATCAAAAAAAGTGTAAATTTAGACCTCATTTCAATAATTATTTCTATCGAGTGAAATTCCTCCAATCGCGTTTCTGATAGCCCAAAATCTAGAAAAAGGTCCCAAAATTGTTTATATTAATTTATTTTACTTGGAACTTCTTTAAAAGAGCAGATAAATAACTCAAAAAAGTGTTAATTTTCACGATATACCCCCTTAAAGAAAAATATATATAATTAACTAGTCGTTACTTTATATTTTTGTAGATACGCCCTTACAGCTTGATGCCCTCCATATGTATGTATGTAACTTTATAATTTATTGCGCTTTATAGTTAATATCAAATCCATATAGATTTGACCATTTAATTTCTTTAGAGTTATAAATGTATTTAAACTTATGCTTGTGACACAACAGTATTTATGACTTGTCAACGATAACGTGATAACCGTAATAAATAAACGGTCGTAAAGTTTGATCGTAAACTTAACATTACAGAAAATTAAAAAATACTTATGTAGAGCCATGTGCTTTGCAATTGCAATAGTTTTGGAACATAAAACCGTCCGTCTTAAAACGATTGTCCTCGCTAAATATTTCTTTTTAGGGTTCCGTACCTGAAAGGAAGCCATTAATAAGCCTCCGCTGTCTGTCTGTCCATTTGTCACAGGGGTCTATAGTCTCAGTTGATATTTTCATAGAATACGTGTTACTGTCACGGTAAGTAACAAAAATAAAAAAAATAAAAAATCTTATATTATCCCTGTACAAAAATTAAAACCCAAACACATATGCCCATTGATATAATATTGTCCCTATATAAGGTCTTTCAATTTAAATGGAAAGTAATTTAGGAGGTGATTCAGTATCGTTAATACATCACATTCCACTGCAAAGTACTTTTTTTTGCGCGAACTTTTTCTTCACTTGTCCATACAAACAGAGTCAGCTGATCGGACCACTTTGTACTGAAAAGTGAAAAAAAAGTTCGCTCAAAAAAAAGTGCTTTGCAGTGGAATGTGATGTATTAACGGTACTGAATTAACTCCTAAATTACATTCAATTTAAATTGAAAGACCTTATATAAAAATTTAAACCCAATATGTCCAATGACAATATTGTCCCCATACAAAAGACCTCGAAAAAGTAGAATTTTTAACGTTATTTGATTAAGCTTGTAGTAGGTACATACTCAAAAGTACCCGGAATAGAAGAGCTTGTATGACTAGATTGATGGATGTGGATGAGGCGAAAGAGGTGTGTCTGGATCGTAGCAGATGGAAATCTGTAGTCTCTGCCTACCCCTCTGGGAGACAGGCGTGAGTATGTGTATGTATGTATGTTTATTTAACCGGGCTAGAAACGCAATGAAATGTTTAATCTAATCTTCACACTACGAATTGTTTCAGAATAATCAATTATGTATATAATCTTAATACTTTTTTAAAGTACTTTGATAAATTAGTAATAACATTTTTGGAACCTTTTTTAAGGTTTTCGTAGTACAGAACCGAACTTTCACCCGATTGAAATGTGGTCTTCAAACATACTCTTTCTCTTAGTTTGACGCATAAGAACTATGTACAGAACCCAAATATATTTTTATTAGGTGGGTTGTAACAATATCTACATTTTGGTAATTGGAAATTTTGCTTCTTATTTTAAGGCTTTTTTAAATTAACGAAATAAAAATTCCTGCCCTAAACCGGTCCCTCTCGCACTTTCCAATAGGAGTGACAGTGACGGTTGAAAACTCGATGTCTCACCTTAAGTTAAGTTGAGTTTGTGACCGATTACTTTTCTTGATCCACATTTTGTTGATGCCTCTTTCTGTTCAACTTCGCTCGAACCATGGCTAGCCAAGCTCATAGCGTTTTACGAAACATCACTAAGCAATAAATATATTTTCAATGCAAGTGCTCGTAAAGGCCCACTTTTTATGCATCAAAACCGAACAGAAAGTCGAGTATTTTGCCCTGGGGCTTTATTATTATTATTATTTTTTATTTTATTAACAATGGTTGGCTATTGTACCAATTTCCTGTGTACCATAAATGTTATTTTTTTTCCCACTGTTTAACGGCTCTGGATACAGTCCTTTTGAGCCAATTATAATTTAAAGTTCACAAGATTATATTAAATTTGTTTTATTTCCTCACACTATGCATTGAAAAACGTAGTATAATACACGGGCGTAAGAGCAATAAATTATTCGGTTACGTTTAAAACACTCGCTACGCTCGTGTTTTAAATCGTCCTCGTAATTTATTCCTTTTCGCCCTTGTAGTATAAACTACTATTATTTATGCAATGTTGGTAAATTATATACTATTATTACATGTCAGATTTAATGTAAAAAATAATTATTTAATTAAAATGATATTTAGTAAACCACGTTTTTAAGGGTCGGTTGCGCCAAACACGCTCTCGCGTTTGGACAATTTAGCATAATAAATCAAAATATTTTTAACAAATATGTGTAAGTAGTTAAGAAGTTTAACTACTTATAATTTTTCAGATTTGACACAAGTAGAACAAAAAAACGGAAAGATCACTAAAATCACGGAAAACACAATTTGGCGTTGGAACTAGCATGATTACTCAACTGATCTAACTACAAAACAAAATATTTTTTTATAGAGTAAAGAAATGAAAGTAGCCTTTACAGATTTCTATAATTTTTATTTCCTTTCGTTATTTCAAAAGAAATAATCAAACGTTCAACACTTTTCCTGTTGTAAATTAACGCAATAAAAATTGAATGTTTGTGTTTAAATAACGAAGGAAAAAAGTATTAAAATATTATATGAATCAGGTGCTTTGATTTCTTTAGGGTAAAAAAAAATCAATTTGGAATATAAAAAAAAAAAATCTAGTTCCAACGCCAAATTACGATTTTAGTGATCATTCCGTTTTTTTTCTCGATGATTGTGATACTTGTGTCAAATCTGTAGTTCAACTTCTTAATTCTTAACTACTTAAACACATTTTATTTTATTTAATAAGCTAAATTGTCCAAACGCACGTTTGGCGCAACCGACCCTTAAAGCGGATATTTAATTCAATAATTTTTTTCTGCTTTTTTTTATCTAGTGACGTGTGAAATTTTAAATAGATTTTTAATAGGTTTTTGATAGTTGTTGGCTGCATTGTAATTCAGTTCCGAGCTATGTCTAAAGTTTCAAGTAGAGACTAGAGAGACTAGCTAGAGAGCAAGCTCATCTGGCAGTTAATAGTTTAAAATCGATTGCATAGTTTGTACCGAACAAACAGACAAGAAAGTGAGCACATAAAAACGTGGTAAAATAGAAAACAATCAAACCAAATATAATAAAGGAAATTACAATAAAAAAAAAAAACTAAGTTTAGCTGACTTCAAATTTAATAAAATAATATACGTGCATAAAGAAAAACGGGCTGGATCCTAAAAGTCCCAAAGTGCCAAAAATGGTATCTTGAAATATTAGACATTGAAGTTTGATACAAGAGCCCCGCCCCAGCCATCAAATAAATCCCGTGGCCCAATCGCCGCCGTTGTAGGAAGGGGTGCCCAAAATGCTGGCGGCGTTGCCACGCTGGATGGCCAGGCTTATTCTGTGGCCAAAATAGGCCCCAGGCTTTCGGTCACCCGTAGCACAAAATAGATACTACCAGAAGGCCGACTCGACGACGACGGAGCGAAAACAGACGCACACATGCATAGACGCGTACGTATGATGATCTCGGCAGAATTTCGTATTGGCATTCGACCGACTTCGACCGAGATCGTCGTACGTACGCGTCTATGTGTGCGTGCGCCAGTTTTCGCTAGTTATGCGAAGTAAACCTTCTGTAAGTGGTTATTTTGTACCCGTAGCGTCGACCAGGCGCGGCGAAATTACTTAAGGGGCTATACCGTGAAAATTGTCACTTTTTGAAGTTATTTATCTGTTCTTTTAATGAAGTTCCAAGTAAAATAAATTAGTATAACAATTTTGGGACCTTTTACTAGATTTTGGTCTATCAAAAACGCGATAGGAGGAATTTCATTCGATAGAAATAATTATTGAAAAAAGGTCTAAATTTACACTTTTTTTGATATTCTGACAAATTAGGATAGCATACAGACTTGAAAAATATTTATTTAGATGGGTTTTAACTACACCTAAATTGCTGGTTATGGAATTTTTTATAGCTATTTTAGTTAATTTTGAATTAATTTAAAACCGACTTTTTGACAATTTTCCCCGATTCCGTCCCTTTCGCACTGCGGGTCTTTCTGCCTGGAGTAACGGAGTAACCTTTGCTAGCACGGTATATCACCTTAAAAAAGTCGCCGCGCGTCCGGCCCCCACGGCCCGAACATCATTAACATCATTAACCAACATCATCCACTTTCCAGATGCGAACTCATTCCACCAGACGTCTAAATGGATCGATGACGTGCGCACGGAGCGCGGGTCTGACGTCATCATCATGCTGGTCGGCAACAAGACGGATCTGTCGGACAAGCGGCAGGTCTCCACCGAGGATGGAGACAGGAAGGCGAAGGAGCTTAACGTCATGTTCATCGAAACCAGTGCCAAGGCTGGATATAATGTTAAACAGGTGGGTTTCTATAGGCGAACCGAGTAAGTCAGTCTTTGCCCGCGTCGCACACTGGTTCCATATCAAAAAATTGTGGACTTAGGGCAGAGAATATAAAGTATTACTACGTAAAGAAGCGACACCCACCTCCCCGCGCGAATTTAACGTCCCCCGCGGTCCCCCGCAAGTTAGTGGCAAATCTGGAGGCAGGCAGAGCTCGAGTAGCACTCGTTCGCTGCGCGCGTATTTTGTTTTGTTTTTTTGATTTTGAACACAAACACTTGTACTTGTACTACTTGTAAGTGTTTGTGTTCAAAATCGAGATGCTTTTTATGTTTCATCAAGTGCCGACAATCGCAAGTATAAATCTTGTTTTGTTTTATTACGATACTGATTTTTAATCAATATGGTTCGTTATTGTGGTATAAATATGAATGCCTAGAAACGGAGCAACCAATAAAGAACGGAGATTTTTCAAATTTGCTTCCTTCTAAGCCATTTTGTTTTATGTTAATTTATTTTTAAAGTTATGAAAAAGTGGCGGTAACTCAGGAGTAGAACGCTGGCCTCTCAATCTTGAGATCCAGGTTCAATCCGCGGTTGGGCATGCACCAATGTGTTTTTCGGAATTGACATAATGCGCATCGTATTTGCTTATAGGTAAATACTTCCCACTTTCTGAACGGTAAAGGAAAACATAGTGAGGAAACCCGTATGTCCTAAAAATCGTGTGTTTGTGCTCAAAGTACTTACGGCGATAGGCGTCGTAACAGGGAAGGCGACAAAGGGAACAGCGCGGAGAGCGGGCGGCAGGCTTGTGAGGAGAGTGTACAGTAGTTTAACGAGAGTTGAAGTGAACACAGTACTCACACATATACATTTCTTGAATATAGGATGTTTTTAGGGTTCCGTAGTACCTAAAAAGTACAAAAGGAATCTTTATGGTGAGACTCCGTTGTCCATCTGTCCGTCCGTCCGTATGTCATATCCTCATAACTTTAGCACCATTAAAGATAAAGACTTGAAATTTGGCACAAAAAAAGCATTAATTTGCCCAAATATCACGGTGTAAAAAAATATGAAAAATTTGAAATTGTTCAAAATATTTCAAAAACAAAAGTAAGAAAAACATAAAAATATTATCCTAAAAATACAGTATGGGTATCAAATTATAGATATTAAAAATATTTACTGGCATTGGTTTCGAGAAATCTTGAAAAAAACACAGAACTGTGTATGTCCCCTCCCCTTATCTCCGAAACTGGTTGACCGAAAAATATTAAAAAATGTTAAATAGGAAAACTATAGCGATTTAAAAAAAGTTAAGGACAAATGAGAAAGTAAAAAACAATTATAAAAATACAATATGGTTATTAAATTGTAGGTAATAAAAAGCTGATTGTAGAAATATATAGCTTGGCTATATTTAATTGCATTTATTTCGAGAAATCCTTGAAGAACCGTAAAAAAATGTATGTCCCCCCTTATCTCCAAAACTGGTGGACCGAAAAATATGAAAAAAATCATGGAAATATGAGTTTACGTAAAGATTACAGGAAAAATAAAGCGGTTGAGAAATTCACGAACGAAAATGACAAAATTAAATTTATCATCCACAATATGGAACCCTAGGTGGAGTCCGACTCAATAAGACGAGTGAATCATTTTGAAAAAGGAATAAATTCTACTTAAATGGGTCTAAACATGTTTTTCCCTAATGATATTTCACCCATGTGTATATATTCAGGAAAACCAACAAGCTGAGGTTAAAATCGTTAATTATCAGATACTTGCTTATGTCAATGCTTATGTTATTTGCCCGGTTAATGACGTGAGCATGAGCAATTTTTTTCCGTCTACCTTACTGACGACCTCATTAATGTGTATACAATATAAAGTACACGTTACATTCTTCAATATTGTATCGTTCCTACGTTGTAACATAGATAAATGTTGTAACGTAGGTATCACTGTTGCATTTGCACTACATAAATATATAATTGTGTTATAATCAGTTTGTCCATGTCAATAATGTACGTTATTTAATCAGACATATATACCTACGCTTATCACGTTTAGTGAAATAGCCAAATCTCATAGCTTAACTTCGAAACGATTTTTTTAAATTTATTTATTACTTATTTTGGAAAACTAGCGACTATTTTAATAACAATAGTAAAAAACTTAAATTAACTCTAGCTAGTCATTTAAAGTTTCCGCAGATAGCGATTAAATTTTTTTTCCATGCAAGTGCTCGTAAAGGCCTACTTTTTATGCATCAAAACCGAACAGAAAGTCGATTATTTTGCCCTAGGGCTTTATTATTATTATTTTTTTAAATTAATTTACAATGGTTGGCTAACCTGCAGCCTTTCCTGTGTACCATAAATGTCATACTTTTTTTCCCATTGTTTAACGGCTCTGGATACAGTCCTTTTGAGCCAATTACAATTTAAAGTTCACAAAATTATATTTGTTTTATTTCCTCATACTACGCATTGAAAAACGTAGTATGATACACGGGCGTAAGAGCAATAAATTACTCGGTTACGTTTAAAACACTCGCTACGCTCGTGTTTTAAATCGTTCTCGTAATTTATTCCTTTTCGTCCTTGTAGCATAAACTACTATTTTAGAGTATTTACGTCGTTTTAGGACATAGTTTTCATTATTTTGTTATATAAATTAACCATTATTTTTATTAAGCATACAGCTCATTAGACGTTTCGTGCTGTTGGACGTTTTGCTACTTAGACTTTCTGATCGGGAGGTCCGATGATTATGACGTCACTTGACAATTTTAGACGTTATACCGATTGTGATGTGTGGTTGCTTATAAAAAAAAGTGGTCTCTCTCTGTCTGTCTACTCATCTATCATCCAGCTTTCAAATCAGTCTGAAGCAAATTATTGTAAATTTATCTTGATTTCTTGATTTCTAAACAGCCATTTCTCAAGTGACGTCACACGAAGGCAAATGGAAGCTTTTTCGTAAAAATATTCATCATCATGAGGTCTTTTAGACCACAAGTTCTAAAATACGGCTTATTAAACCTAAATCTTGAAATGGGATTCTTTAATAACGGGACACATTAAAATTTACTTTAAAATTTATGGCAATAACAAAAAAAAGTGTAAAGCACTACAAAAAAATAATACAAGTATAAATAAATATTACGCCCTACTTAATAGGTTAATGGACTTAATAATTTCTACAAAAATTACAAACTTATCACTATCTACAAAATTAATTGAACAGAACTGCAAAGTTAAGTTGGTCGAGTATTCGAGGACGTAAGAAACCCTAAGACTACATTATAAATCGACGTTTTTAGTATTTATTGTTTAAATACAGCATATAATACTTACTAATACTGAAATTTCAAATTTCTAACTACTTTGGTCTTGGAGATAGACCCCGTAACAAAAATGGTCTAAAACTGACAACTGACACCATTACTTTATTTTCGAAAAAAAAAAAGAGTAAAATATTTTTATACTCTACCCAAGACAATGACACCCACACGCCTGGGTAAAAAAAATATTTAATTGCATTTTTTACTATTTCAAATATTTGATTTTTTGGCCAACATTCTACACCAAATATTAAAATTTCAGGTCTGTAACTCATTCCGTCTAAAAGCTAGCGACATGTGACATACGGACGGACAGCCAGATAGCAGAGTGACATTATTGTTTCTAATTATTTGGTTGTTGTTAATAACATTGGTTATTGTTATTTCAAACCAAAAGATTCAATTTCATTTCAATTTCGGAATTTGTATGTTAAATGATTGATACGAATTTTGAAATTGAAATGAAATTGAATCTTTTGGTGAAATGAAATAAAATAAAATAAATAAAAAGTTTTTTATTTGTCTTATATGCACAAAGAAAAAGAAATACCTAACAAAAAGTAAAAAAAAAAGTGAATTCAATTAAATAAGGTACATTAATGAAGACAAAGATAAAAACAAAACCGGTTGTAGTTATAAATATGGTGATATTGTGACATAGTACATGTGTTTTTATCAAGACGATAAAAATAAAACTTAGCCTTGTACCTTTGTTACAAATTTTTATTTTCCTGACAGTAAAAATGTATATAAGGCCTGATTTGTAATGGATTTGCCAAATTAAAACAGCTCTATTTGTGAGCAGAGTAATTTCATTGATTTTAATTTATTAAAATGCAATGTAAATTTATTATCTGCCGGTAATTTTTTCGTCATTCCACTTTTTCTTTTATTCTTCCTGTAATGTTTGTAGGATGCCCTCCATCAAACATTCAACAGAGCTATTACCAACTTACCTGCACGGGGCCCGAGCAAAAGGTCTTGACAGACAACAAAGTGATTCTATAAGGGTTCCGTTTTTTCATTTTGAGGTACAGAGCCCTAAAATAACCACGAAGGCTATGTAGGGCGTTATATTCTAACCTAACCTATCGGTTCTCTTCTGTGCTGGTTTTAGCTTATAGTAGAAACCATTATTTTTAAAGTACATTTCAACTGAAAATAGTAATATTATAGTGCAGACTATAAATTAAAGTGGGAACCATTATTTTCATATCCCTTTAATAACCAAGTTATTATATTTTTAGCAGGTGCACTCAGCCTTGAATATCTTTTATCTCTATTGTTATTTTTGCTTATTTGTTACATATAATTAAGGTTACAGTTGTATAATGTATTAAAGCCGGTTCTCGAGGCTATAAGTTGTCAAAAATAAATTTTCTTCATTGCGAAATACCCAAGTGTTTGGAACAGAAGCTCAATTACTTTGCAGTAAAATTAAGTTTCGACGGCACTTAAACTTAAATTAAAGCCTTCAGTACCGGCTATGTTAATAAAGAATTCTGAAAATCAAATCAATCTGAAGTTATTTGAAATATGAGAATCAAATGTTAATACCAAATAAATTTTCTCGTAATTCCAGTTATTCCGAAGAGTCGCGGCCGCGCTGCCCGGTATGGACTCCGCTGAGAGCAAGCCCCCTGAAGACAGTATCCTTTTTACTTACACATATTATGTACTACCTCAAACACATGCCCTGTACTTGGTTATATCTCGTGTGAGCTCGGAAACGGCGAGTATGAAACACATTGGCGTAGCCAGGGTTTTGTTATGGGGGGGGGGGGGGTTTGTACTTTTGTTCATAGCCATGATCTATTAAAATTAATTTTCCATTGGAATCTTAACACATGAAATATGAAACTTCCTTTAATCACAGGCATGCTTGCTTGGTCGATTTTACTGGGGGGTGGGGGCGTGCCCACCTTTGCGTCTACGGTAGAGGCCCTACTACTTGTCTACGCCAATGATGGAACACTTATTGTTGTGTACACTTATATACTACACGCTCATTCATACGCGCACAGATTACACTTTACATATTTATTTATTGTACGTGTTTTATTACATTGAGAATTTTTGGTCGAATTGGCTATGTCGACTGAAAAAACAGAAAACGATCCCCTTTTTGACTAAAGTTGTTTGTTATCAGTATATACATGAAAAAAAAGCTGAAACTTAAGTAGTTACACATTTTCGAAGGACCTTTGTAAGCTAGCGCGATCGAACCGGTTTTGTTCGTGTGTGTTGTGTGTCGGTGGTGGTTTACAAGTTATGGCTAACTCATGTGTTGTAAGTAAATTTAACATTACTAATCTGTCTTTTACTGTCCCTAGCTTTTTATATTGTGCTGTTGAAATATTACGTTAGATATTTGAATTGTTGTAATTGTATTGCGTTGAAACCGCTCGAAAAGGACAGAGTAACATCGAACCC
Source organism: Ypsolopha sequella (assembly GCA_934047225.1). Lineage (NCBI taxonomy): Eukaryota > Metazoa > Arthropoda > Insecta > Lepidoptera > Ypsolophidae > Ypsolopha > Ypsolopha sequella. Next base: position 5,200,134 of record OW203986.1, on the reverse strand, counting down.
ATTAATTTGTGCATCAGTGTGTATTTTGACAGGAATGCACTTAATTATCTCGCAGTTACATTTACCTTTTTACTTTCTGTGCTTGTCTTGTATTTTTCTTTGTTTTGTATTATTGAATTCAGTATTTTTTTTGTCTTGTTTGTGCTATTTTCATTATTATACGCATATTTTTCATTGTATTTAGTCTTTCACTCTTCATCATATTTATGTTATTTATTAAGATATTGTGCTTTTTATAACGCTTTGTACTTGACCTACACTTATTACAATCCGCAGTACAGAAACTGGCGTAAATAAGTTCTTAAGTGGAGCCAAAGTGAACTGTGCTTACACGGACGGATCCTGGATATGATTTGGGGGGGGGGGGGCATTCTGACAAGGTTTATCACGAAGTAAAAATAATTGAAATTTTAGGGACCTTAAGTTTTAAGCTGCTTTTGGCAAACCAATCTATACCTTACATACCTATGCTGTGTAAAAGTGCACCCAAATCGAATCAAAAAGTCGAGTCAAACAGTCAAATAGTATTTTCCGTTAGAAAACTGCTTTTTCACCAAACTAGATGAAACTCTGTTGAGAGAATCTTCCCATTGATTTCCTTTTTGATTTTATATGGAAACTACTAAGAGTAGTTTAAAAGTGCTGTCTGTGGCGCTGTTAGCCCAACATATAATTTTTGAATTCTTTTTTTTTTACTTATCAGATCTGAAGTACGTTTACTTTGCCTCCATTTGCCTCCGCCACGCTTTGACTCTCACAAGAGTTTATTTTCCTGCATTATTTTCGTTTATTTTCCTTAATTCTGACGTTGTACAGTGCAAGAGGTGATCCTGAGACAAGCGCCCGGCGAGCACAAGGAGCCTGACGGTGGTTGCGCCTGCTAGAACATGCTAATACATTCTGGGACATTCAAGAACATTCTCAGATATTTCTGGACATTCTCGGATATTTCTGTTACATTCTCGAGCATTTTGGGGTATTCTAGAACTTTCTGGGATCATCTAGAACTCTCTGAGGAATAGTAGAGCATTCTAGGACATTTTAAGATATCCTATAACGTTCTAGAATATTCTAAAACTTTCTTGGATATTCCTCGACATTCTAACACACACATTCATTCTTCTACTTAAGAGAATGAAGAAAACTCTGCTGAGCAGTTGTGTTGTGAGCAGATCTGATGTGCCTGGGTGTGCTTTTGTGTGTAATTATCGCGTATATTTCGTGGTCAATTTTACCGTATTATATCAAATATATAAAAAAAAACAGCAGCTTGAATAATGCACTTATGAAAATGCACGCAATAATTTAAATAAAAGCTTTAGCAAAATAACGTGATTTTAAAACAATATCTGTCACTTAATTTCTCAACACAAAAGTACATTCAAGCATAATTCGGGGGCAAGTCTTTACACTCGCTTAGTAATTTAATATTTTATGCAATACTGTCTGGTTCAGTGATTTTATGACTTGGGAACAGACATTTTTATAACCTTTTTATTACTCAGCTATATAAAAGTTTAGGGTTTTAGAACTTCGAAGTCTTGGTCAAGATCTCATTTTAGAGAACAATTTTTTTTTCTATGACAAAGAAATTATTATTTTCGTTGTTTCTTGGAACCGTTTCATTACCTGTTCCCTGTACTGAATCTTGTCCCATAAAATGGCGCTTAAAGTTAAAATAAGTGTGAAAAATGTGATTGTTCCTTCAGTGATTTTGTTTAGCGAGCGCGTAGCACTTCGGTTATAAGCGTATTCTTAGCAGTTATTCGAAGGCCGTCCGCTGCTTTGAGCGTTGCTTCCGGCGCGGGTTCTGTTTCTAGAGCACCATAGAGCAGCGCTGCGTGAGGCGGGTCGCCCGTCGCACGGGCTCTATAGAAACAACACTTGTGCCGGCCCCGCGCCGGGCGCACACTCAACGCAGCGGACGGCCTAAAGTTGTGTGCTTGGATTGATGTGGCAATAAGATTAACTGGCAAAATAGCATAGCCATGTTTGAGTGAGCTCGCTTATCCAAGGCCACAGCAATGTTTTAGGGATATAGAACTGTTGTGTTGTACATAGAGAGTGATCGGGAGATCTCCTGCTTAAAAAACAATATGGCGGACAAATAAAGATAATTTATATTTGCTTTTATATGTATATATTAAACCGGAGATCTCGCGATCTTGTACATTAGTATTATTTATTTATTTAGACCTTAAGATAATAATAATCGTCTTATGATTTTATATAGTAATATATTAGTGAGATTTTTCACTCTCCCTGAGCTTTTAATGTTTACAACATACCGCTGACTGACACTACAATTAAACGTTGAATTATTAGAAGCGTGTCATTCCAGTAAGCTTTGTGAATATATTTTTATTTCTTACAAAATGTTTCCGATAAATCACGATTTTAAGCAATATATTTTTAATAATAAGAGATTGGCTAGAAAATATTTTATTATATTATCATTACATGCTTGTACTGTAATATTTATGTCTAACGTGAGATTTTATAATAATTTTATTTTACATTAATAAAAATCATTTGCATATCTTTTATTACGAATTATATTATTCAGTTATCAAATGAATATTAAATTAAATCTGGCAACTAATATTTATTTACTTAAAGATGCGGAATTCTTTTGAACAACGATGCATTACAATAAAATACATGAAGTCTTATTTTGTGAAATTTTGAACACGATTGTCATAGGTTGTGCCAGCTTTGCAAGCGATTACTGAAGCAGTGTATTTATTGCTCTACGGCTATTGCTGTAGAGTTCAAATTCCTATATCAAACTGTTGTAGAAGTTATTAAGTATAATGTGACAGATTAAGGAATTTGAACTCAATTATAATCAAGTTAGGGTAAATTTTCCATCCAAAAATGTACAGCCATTGCGTGCGTTTGCAGCTCTGTCTTGTAAATACTTGTACCTCACGCTAGTTATATTTTTTAATAAAAACTTATCAAACTATGTGTCTGTTTTAATTCATTAGATTCTGAATTCTGAATATTGTCCTAAAATTAAGAAAACTTATATATTTAATCAAATCAATCAGGAATTTTATCAGAGAATGCAAAAAATGAGCCAAATTATCATCATAATTCATCATCAGGTAATTTCCTTACAAGTTGCGTACAGCGGTGGACCTTCAAACCCAGTCCCCCATGGGGTCCGAGCAGGAGGGGAGCGAGGGGGGCTGCGTCTGCTGAACCCCCCCTCAACACCGCGCACCCCTGCACTCCCCTCGCACCGCGCCTCGAACCTCACGTGTCATATCACTTTGTGTCTGGAAATATCTTCACGAAGGGCTTGACGATATGAGAATGCTCTAGTTGTACTTGCGTAGTTTTCATCTATTAACTTCGACTTAGGTTTGTAAGGGGAACTGAAAGTTCTCTTTCACTACGTGCTTACCTAACTCGATTTGTGATAGTCTCTACAAAATGTATCATGTGGCACTCGCTAGTTATGCCTTTAAATTCTGGCTTTGCGAAAAGCCTCGTTTAAAGCAACTCGGTGATAAACCTGCGTAACGTTAGGTAGATGAATTTCATTGAATGATAATAAGTATTTACTTCGGCCCCTATTCTGTTGGCACGAATGCTTAACAGGTCTATGTACATCAAAGTTAACCGGACTGGCAAAACCCTGACGAAATAGAAAGGGTCTTGATTTGGTCAGCAACTGCCGTTACAGGGTAGGATGTATTCAAGATACTGATAACAAAAAAATATCTTAAAAGAAACATTTTTTCGTAAATTTATGACGATATTTTGGGGGTGACACAAAACGCTTAGTTTACGACAGACATGAAATTGACTCTGCACTGGCGAGGTGTGATGGGACGCCAAAGAAAACCTTAGGACATAAGAAGGGGAATATCTCTTCAATTTTTTTTGGAATAAGCATAATGTAAGCTTATATTCACGAGTGATGCAAGTTGTGGACCAAATCAACAGCTTGCATATTACAGCTAAATTTTTACAATAAAAGAAAAGCCAAGACGTGACCTTCATCAGGCTTAGCGGGATACTCCGGCGCAATACCCTTGTTAGCATTATGTCGTTGTTATGTACACTCCCTAATTTTTATATTGCAAACTAGAATTTTACAAGAGAATAATAAAGTTAAAGCAACTTGAAATAATTCAGGCGGCATCAGTAAATTTAACAGGCTTACCAACCGAATAGGGGTCGAAACAATTTTTTGCAATATCAACCGATTTGGACCAAGCTTCTTCACAATGTAAGTTATAGGTATCTGGCTGGTAATCATTATTGCTACACCCTATTTTGGGAATTGATATTTGTAAAAATGCTATATCAACAATAATTGTGTATTGTCGGGCTAGCTAAATAGCTAAATAGTCTTTGTCAAAAGCTTGGAAATCGTAGTTTGATAATAATCATAATATCTATTCGTCATTCGGGAAATTATGTAACTGTTACTTGGCGAAAAATGTGTAGAACTTACACCCGGTGTAAATAGACAGGTTTCTTCAATGAAACCACGTTATATACTGATCATACTGAATAACTTTCTCAAAGAAAGATACCTGTCTAAATGATAAAGTACTTTCGTGTTTCCTTACTAATTTTTAAAACCAACTGAGTTCTGTTTTTTTTATTTGTTCTGTTATGTTTGGGGGTACACATTCAAAATGACAAATTACTGCGATAAGTGTGTGACCACAGACCACTTAGTCGTTAGACATCTTATCAATAACGTGACAAGAAAGAAATTTTTCCACCACTGTCTATATAGTCGTTCGTAAATTCAGACCGGGTTGGGTTTCCTACCCGGGTTGCTACACTAACCCGTTCAAAAATCAACTCGCGTCTCAACACCGACCGTTCAAAAATGACAGTGTCGCTACACTGGTGTCGACTTTTTCAACATCAACTATGAGCAGGGTTCGCAAGGTTCGTATGGGCTCTAATAGTCAGTTGACATTTTTGCGTTAAATTTTGTACAGAGGTGAACCTGTCAACGATATATTTGTAATAAATATGATGCAAAAATGACAATAGGCGTTGGGAGACAAAACGCGTTCAAAAACTCAGCTTTACAACTCCAGTGTTCCTACCCAGCCAGCCAACGCACCTCCGGGGTGTTGCGGGGTAATGTGGGAAGGGTACTAAGTAAGGAAATATAGATGTGATAGTATGAAATGATATTTGTTGAAAAGGTTTGCCCTTCTTGCGATGTCTAATGACTTAGTGGTCTGTGTGTGCGACTATTGTAAGTCGATCTGAGAGAACTACTAAGTAAACTAAATCTTATTTCATATTTTTTTTTTGAGGTCTGTTGTACATAAGACAAAATTTGATGTATTTTTCGGAAAGTCTACAAAAAAAAACAGCGAATTATTTAACGTTTTGACGCTTGGTTTCATTTAAAGTTACGCTGTCAATTTTACACCCGGTAAAAAGTCATCAGCGTTTCAACAAAACCATGTTATCGGTTCTCGGAATGAACACGTGAAGAAGGCTTGTCGGGATCATAGAAAATAGATTTAAGAGATCTGTAGTCTGTCTACGCCTTTAATTAAGGGCGCACCGAGCGTTTGCCTTTGTGTCTGTCTTTTTATTTACGTGTAAAGAGTAAAGAAAATGAAGTTGATGGTCGTGATTGTCGGCACTTGGTGGAACTTATGACGTATTGTGATTAAAATACACTTGTACTGTTACACAACAACAATAACATCTAATTTAATTTGAATATCTTTAAAACCTTTGAAAATGCTTATACAGCGAAACCGGTCAGGTTAAAAGTAATAATAATACAAGTACAAGTGTATTTTAATCACAATAAGTAAAGAAAATAATCAAACTTTTGCACTTTTTCAATGTTTTTCGTTGTTATTTTCATCATATTGTTCTTAAATAAAAAACTATCGTGTATAAACGCTCCAGTCGTCTATGAATTTAATTTTAGTAAATGAATCATAATATCAAATTACTTATTTATATAAAAAAGTAGGGAAATAGAGAAAAAAATTACTCGACAAAAGGTAACTTTGCGAACTTATTCTATCGAGTCAACTTTATCAAATCGTGTTTCCATCGTGTATGTATACAGTCTAGTATATATACCCAGTAATACCAATATATTTCCCTAGATTTTAATTTAATCGTTTACTACTTCAAACAAGGGTTATAAAAACGTGTTTGTATGTGTATAAGGCTCGGTGCGCTCTTAAGAAAGCTGAGGTAGGATAGTTCTTGTCTCCTATGCATGTGTATACCACATAGGCGTAGCCACGTTTTTTTTTTTTTTTTCAGTTGGTTGATCCAGTGTTAAGACAAATTCCATAGACCGTTTTTTATTTATTTATTCCGTACAATCACAGACATATGGTTAATATAAACAAATTGTTTACAGAAGAGTATTTCCATTTTTAACGACTTTCTCCGGGTCGATGGGAATTTTACATGTACCTACACCTATTGGTATGTAGAGAGACTGGTACGAGCACTTAAGTTACATCCTATGAAGATAAGTTAGTGATATTAAATTATGGTGAATATTTTGTATGAGGTCAACTGTGTATATTTCTAGGACACAATTTCCTCATGTCTACTTCTAAAGGCTCTATAAGTGATTATATTGTCTTTGGCTCTTATCTACATTTTCATAATGGTGCGAGGGATTTGAGGGTATTCAACGAATTACCGAGGTCACAAAGATAGGAATGTTTTTTTAATAATTTATACTACCTACTTTGTAAGGTTAAGGGGAGGTGTTGACAACTTTGTGTGAGGTGTTAAGGCTGCCGAATGGAGGATCTAAATATATAGTGTAATATTATGTACTTAGGCATGTGTTTGTATGATGAGGCCTTCTCGCATTACAGTTGCGGTATATCTTGTGGGAGCCATACTACGTTACACCACAAAATCACCACTTACAGAAGGTTCACTCCGCATAACTAGCGAAAACAGGCGCACACACACATAGACGCGTACGTACGACGATCTCGGATGAAGTCGGTTGAATGCCAATAAGAAATTCTGCCGAGATCATCATACGTACGCGTCTATGCATGTCTATGCGTCTGTTTTCGCTCCGTCGCGTCATCGAGTCGGCCTTCTAGTAGTATCTATTTGTGGTTACACTATGGTGCTGTGTGTGACGGAAAAATTATGATTCGAAATTTTATCAAAAAATGTGACCCCGATAAGTGGTTATATTATTGAGTGTGAACGAGAGAGAATATTACAAGTGAATAGTCTACGGACCACAAAGCAAGCCTTGTGCTATTGCTAATAAATACACCTTTATTATTTATAAATGTCTGTTGTATTTAACATAAAACATACGGTCATACTCTTACTACGGTAATTTATTTGTTGAGCTCCCAATATTTATTGTAGAAATCAAATAAGTTTGATTATAACCGCAACGTTTAAAAATCATCTGTTGTATTTATTCTAAATTTTATTACCTACCTTAATAGTGCCACGAAAATTAACGAGATGCTCAATCTCGATTCTCTTCAGAATTAATAAAATCAATTTGAGCAAGTATCAGAGATTTTGAAGTAAAATGTTAGTTACATTGAATTATGAATTATTTCCGTGGTATTATTGTTAGGTGGGCGAACCTAAGACTTAAATTATAAGGAATTTAAACATACTTAAAATTACATAAAACAATTTATTTGTAAGCGCAATTTATGAAGTTGCTGTCGTAATTTTAAATATATTTTTCCTAAATTATTTACAAGTAATAAAATAGTAATGTGGTCTATTCAATAATTATTTGCCAAAAGTTTATTACGTACTCGATAATCTCGTTTTTGCTACATAAAGCAAATATATATTTTTAAACATCGTTATTATTTACTGCCTAATTCAGAGACAGTGTTTTGGCTAAATATTTAAAAAAAATTGTAAAGGTACTTGATATACATATACATCTTTAAGGCGGGTATTTTAATAATTTACTACAATTAATAATCACATTAGTATTTTATTTATATTCCGTTAAATTTCTTATTAGAACTTGAAGATTTTTTAATCATAGCGACACAAGTCTCTTTATCGAATTTACTTCAGTATTAATTATAGCATGGGCGTAGCCAGGGTTTGCTTCAGGGAGGGGCAAAAGCAAGGACACTCGATATATTTAAAGTATTTAAAATGGCTTCATTTGAACATTTGAAATTAAAGCTCATAAAATATGTCCTGGTTAAAAGTTAAGTTCTTTTATGTTTGTGTCGTTATCTTTATAGTTTTCGTTTAGATATGAGGTAATAAGTTCAATACTTAATAACATGTGTATGAACTGACGTATTGGAGGCTTTATTTGTATGTATAATACATAATGTATCTACTGTGAAGTATTTTTGAATGTATTTTTTTATTATAATTCCTTTTTGTAACTGCACTACCTGCAATATTGTAAAGGAATGTTTCGGAAAGTGATAAAAAGTCTTCGAAAGTGTTTTTTATTTGTTCTGGGCGAGAAAACGAGAAATAGCAAGTTCTTATGAAAACGGCTGCAATTTTTGTGAAGGAAAATAAATAAATAATTTTACTGTGAGCGAAATATTTCTTAGGCTTAATCAAAGTTTAGTATTCATTCCTATTGAGTAATTTTAATCTAGCTTTACTCTAGTTAATGTTGAAACTGTGTAATGTTGAAACTGTGTAATCGGCTATAATTTGTGTCCGTCGTTTTACGGTAGCTTTGTCTATTGGAAACAAGCAAACGACGAAGTTTATCAACTGAAATATAATTTAGTGGCTGTTATGTAATTTGCTCGCACAAATAAGTAAATTATCGATAACTAGAACATTTACCCACTGCCGACATGACGGACACTAGTTTCGGCGGCTGATCCAACATCGAGACAGTACAGGGAGAAAGTCAGCATGTGATCGTCTTAGGAAAAGCTTTGAGCGGAGCGAATCTATAACGTCATGAAAGTCTGGTTATCGAAAGATGATACTGGAAAAATCCGGCAAATTCAGAAATCTTCTATAGTATGACAAGGCGCTTTTGGCGCGTGTATATAAACTTCAACAACTCTGTACCATACCTACCTATAAACGTTGAATTTCACAAAATCATGTGCATGCCTGTGTGGCATTAGCCTAATTCCCATAGCTTAACTTCTAAAAGATTTCTTTTTAAATTTTTTTTTTCAGAGAATTTACGTCATTTTAGGACATAGTTTCCATTAGGTATCTTGTTATATAAATTAATTTTTTTTTTTTTAAAGAATTGTCCGATATGACGTCAGTTGAGAATTTTAGACATTATTCTGATAGTGATGTGTATTGCTTATAAGAAAAAAAGTGGTCTGTCTCTGTCTGTCTACTCATCTGTCATCCGGCTGTCAAATCAGTCGGAAGCAAATTATTACAAATTTATCTTGATAGCTAAGGGCACATTTATAAACAGCTATTTCTCAAGTGACGTCACACGAAGGCGAATGGAAGTTGCAGCTTTTTCATCATAAGGTTTCTTAGACCAAAAGTTCTAAAATACGGCTAATTAAATCTAAATCTTGAAATGGTTTTCGAATTAACACACCTTGACATAATTTAATCTAAGCGAATTAAGGACCGAACTGCCAAATTTCAAGTTTGAAGGTTGTATAGATATAGTGTGCAAATCGTGGGCAAAAGAAACCATGATTCACGCGCCAAAAGAGCCTATGATAAAGGGATCGGAAAATTTTTAACCACACACCCTATGCCCCGATGGTGTGTGACAATCTTTCTGTTGTGGGAGATGGAAGGCATTTGCGAAGGTTAACGGGGTGGATTCGGGGGTGAAAGGTGAATCACGCAACATTCATTTGCAAAAATTCTACGGGGTAAGGTTTCTTTTATGAAGTTGACTTGATGCAGTGGCGTAATTTTTGGGGTTGCCTGCTGGTTAAAAATAACTGTCTCATCCTTCGACAGTCAGACTATATTAAGTTTTTGTTCCCAAAACGCCATTCCTACCACCGGTGACCTGCTAACTTACACAATGAATTGGTGAGAGAATAAACAAATAATTGGTAAATTATTACAATTATTTATATAAACTGTACGCACATAGTGAACTGTGTTCAAGCGCGTGCTTTTCACTAGAGTTTGAATAAGTTTCCTCAATTTATGCGACACTTTTGTTATTTAAATTAACGGATACATAATAATTGTTTGAAAATTACCGTAGGTATGTTCTGTCCAGTACAGAAGACGTGCGTGAAGCGACAGATGGCGCCGCAGTTTCGTAATGTCGGTCATTCTCGGAGCTTCGACGAGGAAGGATAGATCACAGAGTACCTTATTATACAAGGTGCTCTGAAATTCGACCTATTCCTTGAAAGGAGTTGTAATAGAGATAATTTCCAACAGATTAAGTTCTATCAACTAGGGGTCGAAAATAAATGGTCTCCGAGTTACGAAGGTTTTTAAAATATTTTTCAAACATTCAGACTGGTAGCGAAAAACAAATTATTCCAAAGTAATGATTCCTCTTTCGGCACTTATTTGTTATTTTTCTAATTAATGATAAAATGAGTCATCATTTATAAAAATACACGCCCAAATTTCCCATAATCTCAGAAGTAAAAGGTCTTAAGTGGAAAGAAAACCATTTGTATTGATTTCGTAATTTTTGAAATATCGAAGTGTTGTACTTGAAAAAAATTGATAATTTTCGACCCCTAGTTGATAGGCATTATTTGTTGGAAATGATCTCTAGTATAACCCGTTTCAAGGAATAGGTCGAATTTCAAAGCACCCTGTATATAGGGACGGATCCTGCGCAGGTGACAGCCAACTCACGTGCGGCTGCTGTACTGGCCAGAGTGTATCTTAGCGTCCGAAGTGTTATTTTTGACGCACTATTTATGTTATATTAATCGTTTGTTTATCTTAAGAGTCGATTCTTCGAATTTGTAACCAAATATTAAGAAATATTTCTAAACAACTTTTAGCTAAGAACAATGTACACTAATATCCTAATAACATATTTTAGTGATGCTAATGTAGAAAATAGTTGAATTTTCCACAGCCATGCGTGATATTAGATTTTTTTTTAGGAATTTACGGCTAAAATCGTGACTGTGGAAAATCCAATTATTTTAAAGCCATTGTAATATCATTAAAAATATATTTATGGATATAGTAAACTATTAGTAGACATTCTTAGCTAAAAGTTGTATTTTGTGCGTTGGAATTATTCCTTAATATTTTTAAATCGACTCTAATGAGTGAATATGATTTAAGTATTGTACAAGGGCACGCAAGCAAATTAAGATCTCGCCAAAGTTGTTCGAAAAATTAAACAAATAAAGTACCTAAATTCTTGCGTTGTGTGATATTAAAACAATGTGCATACATTGAGGAGCTTATAGAACCGTGGAAAGTCGGGTGGAAGCGCGTGCGCATCGCGGACGCTTCACTTTGCTACAATTTTACACAAAAACCTAAAGGAGGCGTATGCACGTGTCGACCATATGAGGTGTTAGTGAAACGATATGCTTCATAAATAAATCATGTGTGTTGCCGCTAACCGTCTTTTTTTTCATGTTTCTACTTTTTCTTTACTTATAATCAAATAGTAAGTAGTAAGGTTTTGACTGTACAAGGGAAAAAATTTAAAAGTAAAAAAAAAACAAAAATCAAAATGTTTTTATTTCATAACTTAAATCTTAGCACAATACAAGGTTGAGGCCTCCTGTTAAGTATAAAAATACCTGTACCAGGAAGTCTCGCTCTCCATAACAAAAATTTTCATTAATTTGTCATGAAGATAAACTCAATAAAATAAATTTAGGCAAAAAACTTAAGGAATGTGTGAGAGAGGGTGTGTATGTGTATATGTTTGTGTCAGTGTGCGTGACAAGAGGTGTATTTTTAGGTCATATACTGCAAAAAGTGCCCCCCTTGAACCGTAAAAATAAGTAAAAGAAATAAAAACAAAAAAAAAACTTTCAAAACCAAGCTTTTAGTTAAGCCATGGACTAAAACGAACTGGTGAAGTTAAATAAAAGACTAAACAATAAGTAAAAAAACAAAAACAGTCTTATTTGTCTGTCTCTTAGTGTGTGCTCAAGATTTATCTCAAAACTACTTACAGATTTCGATGTGGTTTTCACTTTTGTGTAGCCTAATGAATTACTTGGAAGTAAGAGATACAACAATAATAATAAAATGTTATTTAAGCGGATACTTCTTGCCATGTTAGTTGCCTTAGACCTTTGCCATCATGGTCAGCTTTGGGACAGCGAGAAAAAATTTGGTATTCTTTGTAGTATTCCTAGTATTTCGGATATATCGCTGAGTTCCAGAGTATTCCAGACGCACTGCATGTTGTGACATTTGATGTCAATCTAAATTATATTTATTCTCTTGATGTCAATCGCAGAGAAAAGCATACAAAGAAAGAATAAACTTCCTGATTTCTGATGGCGGCGCGCGCATCAACTTTGGGATTATTTTTTTCATTTTTTATTGTTGTTATGAAATAAGCATTAATTTACCAAGAATGATAACTAATAACAAATAAGACGATTAAAACACGTTATAATATCTAATAAGAAATCAAATTATACATCAAGTGAGTCAAATTCTTTTAAGGGAAGAGCGCAAGACTCCGCGGCCATACAAAACGATTTAGCTTCTCATTTGTACGCTAATGCATTAAATCAAATAAAACTTTGAGTAACTTCATCTTTTTCACAACCTACAAGTCCGATTTAACTTTAAATTTCAGATAATCAACACGCTTAGGAAATACAAGCACTTGGAAATCTATTTTTTAAGCTACAAAATGTTACATTTTCATGTTCGATTTTCTTAAGCATTTCTCAAGTAAAAACAATTTATATTGAATTTCGGACCCGTGGTAGTTCATAAATATTTGGAAAATGCAGTTATTTCGTATGTAGAAAGTATAGGATTTCAGTAAATAGCTATGGGCTGGCATTCAAAATCGCGGGCGCAAATTACATAAATCTAGAATTTCATTCTGTCGCATCAGGGGTGGCAGAGGCGTGCGGGGGGAGAAGACGGGACGAGCGATGGGTCACTCGTTTCACTCACTTTACTTGTTAAAACGGTGCATTATCAAAGAGTTTTGTACCAGTGTATGGTAATGGAGAAGTTATTGAGTATGGTGGACAGATTTTTCGTGCAAAAATGGGTGAGTACTGTTTGTATTTTTTACCTTATAAATACAATGTATTTCGTTTATAAATTAGGTCATGCATCTTGGATTTGGCCATTAATTTGATTGGTCTGCAACTCCTTATAACTATTATCTTGCCATTGCCATCTAACACGCAATGAGGCCACGCCAAGTGTTCACTGTGGCGGCGCGGCGCTACGGCTTTTATCAAAGAAAACGCCGCCGCGCCGCTGCCGCTTCAGTCACGTGTCGAGTAGTGGGTGGCGCTCCCGCACTTTAGTACATTCGTTTTGGATATAAACAACTATAACTTCATATATTTGTTCTCTCCACACATCGCAAAAAGCTCCTCATGATGACAGACAGCAAGAAAATAACAGACAGATAGGCAACAAAGTGATCCTATAAGGGTTCCGTCTTTTTCATTCTGAGGCACGGAACCCTAAAAAGTATTTCATTTTAGCCTCTATTACAAAAACTGTTCATAACGACGATTAGTACTTAATGTCTGTTTAAGGTTTGCAAAATAATTTGATCCTATACAGGAGTAAAAATAATTATGCATTCCCTTTTTATTCTGAGATATTATTCTATGAAACTAATAGATCACATAAAAAAGTGAACTGCGGAAATAAAGGTTATATTCAGATAACTACTACTGGGGCTAAATTTAATAACTATCTATTAAGGATGATCGGCAAAGTTCAAAAGCAGACTTTCGTTTATCTGTAAAGTTATTTGATATTTATATATTATATCGTTTATCTGATAAGTTTATCTGTTTTTTTATTAACTTTTTAAAAAAAAAGTTATTAAAATTATAATCAGAAGTATAGGATTATTAAATATAATAATAAACGAAAAATTTTAATATTAAATTTACATAAGGACACATTATAATTTGACCCTATACAGGAGTTAAAATATTTATGCTGCTGCTCCTAAAGGATTTTTTCTGTTTAATCAAAAGATCATATACAAAACAGTAAACTAAGAAAACATAAGTAAAATTCGGATAAATAATACTGGTACTTAATTTTATTACTATGAATTTCAGATGATTATATCGACGAGGTAAAAAAAGGAAAGGTACGTTTATCAGCGAAACGAAAAAAAATATGTAAAAAAGGGTTATAAACTTAACAAGTTAGTATAAATATGTATTGTATATTGTAATAAGATAGGGTTTAAAAAAAAAGCCTCCAAAGTTGTGAGCCTTTCGTCCTACCGATCAAGCTTTTGATGCGAAAACCTAAACATTTTTAACGCTCATCACATTAAATTTCAGGCGTATATCAAAAGAAAACAGAACACTCAGTAGTCAACCAAAGCACTGTAAGGCCGATGTTGAAACCTTAAGGTCAAAATTATACAGGCAAATATTTATTAGGAGAATACACGGATAAAATCGCGCCACCCATGACTTTGAAAAGTACACCGGTCTAAAGGTAGATCAAAGTGGTCATTTGTCGATCCTGTGGATGGTTTTCTGGCAGCTAGTCCGAATGGACTCATAGGAAATGAAGGACTTGTAGAAATAAAATACCCATTTGTAGCCTCGGAAATGAGTCCTGCAGATGTAATTCAAAAGGGATTGATCACATTTTGTAAGGTGACGACTCAAGGCATATAACTGAAAACAGAGCATAACTATTATTATCAGGTCCAAGGTCATCTTCATGTGTCACAATGGGCTTATTGCTATTTTATTGTTTGGAGTTCACATACCAAAAAATCAAAAGAAATGATACATTTTATCAAGAAAAAATGCAAACACCTCTAAGAAACTTTAACATGCACTGGAGTATCTAGAAATATGCCTGCAAGAGAATATGTTATTATTAGGTAATTTAAAATAGAAATTATTAAAAAATCATCATAACATCACATTTTTCATTTATAATGTTATCCTCGTAAATTATTATCGGCACTTGTTAGAATTTACAAAAAATGGTTAATAAAAATACTGTATATCCCATAATTACGTTTCCTTAACTAAATATCCGGCCGGTTCCGCATAAAAAAATGTCAAGGGATTTCATAAAATAGTAAAAAAAAAATTATTCAACATTCCGATGTTATTATGTGCAATAACATCTGGATAATAAATAATTTTTATTCTATTTGTCTTTGAGTGAATCTAGCTTTTTAGAGTATTTTTGAAAATTATTCTAACGAAACCTATGTAGATTACAACGTAATTAATAAACAGAAAAATTACAACATCAATCAGCTCATTGTTACCTATTACTCTTATTGATAAAAATAATATTTTATTAACTCTATGATGTCTTGATGATTGTTAAATAAAAAAAAAAACAGCCAAGTGCGAGTCAGGGTTTCGTATTATGGATGATAAATTTAATTTTCTCATTTTTTTCGGAAATTTCTCAACCGCTTTATTTTTCATGTAATCTTTACGTAAACACATATTACCATGATTTTTTCCATAAATATTTTTCAATTTATTTCACTTTTCGTTCAGTCAAAACATATTTTGGAAAGTACATAATTAAGTTTACGGCCTGTATAGTTATCTAGAGAAGAAGAGCACAAAATAAAGCGTAAAAATTGTTCGTTAGACGAGTATTACCACCAGTTTCCGTTTCCAAAACCAATTGAATTTCACAGTAAATATCCATTTAGTTACTCATATAACACAGTAGTCGTCCAAAATATTTTACATACTATTATATTGTGTTCGTTAGACAAACAGGAACAGGAGATCATTAATTTTTTATTTTGCATGTTGTTTCTTTTGAATTAAATAACCAAAGGCACTAAAAACGAAAGTACGAAAGGATGTCCTGATCTGAGTAAGCTGTGAGTACAAAATGAACAAGTACGGAGCAGGGAGTGGGGCGCGGGGGGAGGGCGCGCTCGTGCCGGCCGCGAATGACCGAAACAGCTACAAAAATTGTGAGAATCCAAATCTCGCGCGCGTAAGTTTTACCGTCTAGCCTTAAGGCTGCGTATAAACCTGGACAAATTAGTGATTTTGCCCCGCATCCCCGCACCTCAACTGTTTGCGCGACCGGCCGTCACCGGCCGCGAGCGCTATTTCTTAGCTCCCACGAGCGGTGTGGATCCGCGGTCATTAACCCGTGCACGTGCTAGTTTTCAATAATAAGTATAATGCATCTACGATGTATAAAATTCAACCCAGTTGACAAAACGGTTTGTTCGCAATGGCATTTTTTTGCGTAATTGTGTTTGCATCAAATTTTTATATTTCAAAATTTTATTTTTCGAAAGTCATACTTGCAAAGATAATGATAACGATGATGATACAACGATATGTCGATAGGAGGATACGTCGATGCAACGATACGTCGATACGGGGATACGTCGATACAACGATACGTCGATACGTCGATACGGGGATACGTCGATACAACGATACGTCGATACGACGATACGTCGATACGGGGATACGTCGATACAACGATACGTCGATACGCCGATACGTCGATACGCCGATACGTCGATACAACGATACGTCGATACAACGATACGTCGATACAACGATACGTCGATACGCCGATACGACGATACGTCGATACAACGATACGTCGATACGCCGATACGTCGATACGCCGATACGTCGATACGACGATACGTCGATACGGGGATACGACGATACGGCAATACGTCGATACGACGATACGTCGATACGAGGATACGTCGATACGCCGATACGTCGATACGACGATACGTCGATACGACGATACGTCGATACGAGGATACGACGATACGAGGATACGACGATACAACGATACGTCGATACAACGATACGTCGATACAACGATACGTCGATACGCCGATACGTCGATACGGGGATACGAGGATACGACGATACGTCGATACAACGATACGTCGATACAACGATACGTCGATACGTCGATACGACGATACGTCGATACGGGGATACGTCGATACAACGATACGTCAATACGCCGATACGTCGATACGTCGATACGGGGATACGTCGATACGCCGATACGCCGATACGTCGATATGTCGATACGGGGATACGTCGATACAACGATACGTCGATACGTCGATACGGGGATACGTCGATACAACGATACGTCGATACGCCGATACGTCGATACGCTAATACGTCGATACGCCGATACGTCGATACGTCGATACGACGATACAACGATACGACGATACAACGATACGTCGATACAACGATACGTCAATACGCCGATACGTCGATACGACGATACAGCGATACGTCAATACGCCGATACGTCGATACGTCGATACGGGGATACGTCGATACGCCGATACGTCGATACGTCGATATGTCGATACGGGGATACGTCGATACAACGATACGTCGATACGACGATACGTCGATACGGGGATACGTCGATACAACGATACGTCGATACGCCGATACGTCGATACGGGGATACGTCGATACGCCGATACGCCGATACGTCGATATGTCGATACGGGGATACGTCGATACAACGATACGTCGATACGACGATACGTCGATACGGGGATAGGTCGATACAACGATACGTCGATACGCCGATACGTCGATACGCCGATACGTCGATACGACGATACAATGATACGTCGATACAACGATACGTCAATACGCCGATACGTCGATACAACGATACGTCAATACGCTGATACGTCGATACGTCGATACGGGGATACGTCGATACGTCGATACGTCGATATGTCGATACGGGGATACGTCGATACAATGATACGTCGATACGACGATACATCGATACGGGGATACGTCGATACAACGATACGTCGATACGCCGATACGTCGATACGCCGATACGTCGATACGCCGATACGTCGATACGACGATACAACGATACGTCGATACGCCGATACGTCGATACGTCGATACGTCGATACGACGATACGTCGATACGTCGATATGTCGATACGGGGATACGTCGATACGAGAATACGTCGATACGCCGATGGTGATGGTGAGATAAGGTTTTGTTAGTCTCCCAGAGGGGTAGGCAGCTAGGCAGAGACTACAGATTTCCATCTGCTACGATCCAGACACAACTCTTTCGCCTCTTCCACATCCATCAACCATATTTATTGTGATACTAAATTGTAAGCTAAAAAAAATACCTCAGACGAAAAACATAGCGATATTCATTATTATTAGTCCATTGAGACAACCTTTAGTTCAACATCTTTAATAAAACATGACCTATCTACTTATTTTGTTAAGTAATGGCGTACCTTTGCATTACTTTCATCCACTGCTTTATTTTCACTCGTAAAACATTTTTATTCCATTTTTTACATTGGTTGCATTTATTTCCCATGTTTCAAATTACGAGATTTATTTAAATTACGAAACCGGGACGTCGAGAGCGCAAAAACGTAGCCCTCCCGTCTCAACGGAGCGATCACAACTGACCGACGGGTGAGTGACGAAACAAAGCATGGAACAAAAAGCGCGTGCGACCGAGATATCTTGTCGCCGCCTTGTCTCAGAATAAATCGACGTAAGCGCCAATTCTTAGATGTTAAATTAAATGAAAACGAAACAGAATTATTCAAAATCCCCGTGCAATTATACGGGGTCATTTGTTTTCTTATTTTTAATACAAATTTCAAGGCAAACTGTTTTAAGAAAGGTCCTTTAACACTCGAAAAACATGAAATATAGAGGTAACTTCGTAATTTTTTTCTATCGAGCGAACTTAAAGCTTTTGCGTTTTTGCTTCTGCACGAATATCAGCCCTATAGTCTTTTATCTATATTATTTTTATTAAACCGATTGACCAAGTTACACAATGTTTTATGCTCATTTGAAATTGTGCATCTGACATTATACCGACCCTTATCGGCGTATCGACGTATCGTTGTATCGACGTATCGACGTATCGACGTATCGTTGTATCGACGTATCGTCGTATCGACGTATCGGCGTATCGACGTATCGGCGTATCGACGTATCGTTGTATCGACGTATCCCCGTATCGACGTATCGTCGTATCGACGTATCGTTGTATCGACGTATCCCCGTATCGACGTATCGGTGTATTGACGTTTCGTTGTATCGACGTATCCCCGTATCGACGTATCGTCGTATCGACGTATCGGCGTATCGACGTATCGGCGTATCGTTGTATCGACGTATCGTTGTATCGACGTATCGACGTATCGTTGTATCATCATCGTTATCATTATCTTTGCAAGTATGACTTTCGAAAAATAAAATTTTAAAATATAAAAATTAGATGCAAACACAATTACGCAAAAAAATGCCATTGCGAACAAACCGTTTTGTCAACTGGGTTGAATTTTATACATCGTAGATGCATTATACTTATTATTGAAAACTAGCACGTGCACGGGTTAATGACCGCGGATCCACACCGCTCGTGGGAGCTAAGAAATTGCGCTCGCGGCCGGTGACGGCCGGTCGCGCAAACAGTTGAGGTGCGGGGATGCGGGGGCAAAATCACTAATTTGTCCAGGTTTATACGCAGCCTTAATATAAGAACTTCCCTGTCAAGTACTAATTACGAAAATGCCTAAATCTGCGGAATTCTTTTCTGAAGTCACGTAAGTGACGTAGTTCCGAATTGGGCCCCAGCCCCATTCAAGACGAGGCGCGAACAAAGAAACATCCGCTTCAAAAACTATATTACAAAATAAACCTATAGTTGCATCTTTTACTACACTCTTAGTCACGTATTAAGAACCCGGTCCGCGACGACGACACTTTTGATGCAAAGCATTTTGTTAAACATTTTTCTGGCCTTTATCACGATGTTTTTGGAAAAACCAAGGACATACACCACTTCATATTGGTCGTTTAAATGAATGCCTATTTTAATTTTTTTAATTTTAATTTTATTTTTAATTTTATTTTAATTTTAGGACTTCATTTAGACGGCCAATATGAATTGGTGTATGTCCCTGTTTTTTAAAAAAACATCGCGTTAAAGATGAGAAAAATATTTAAAAAATACTTCGCATCAAACGGACGAAAAATACGGAGCGGGTTCTTAAGAGTTCAACTTGTTATGTGGGTAAGTAGTTATGGTTTTTTTTTATTACTTTTATGTCTCTGATAGCTGTTCATAAATTAACAATTTCGTTAGGTTTCAAACTTCCAACACTGACAGCAAGATAGCGTATACAATTTTCAAAGCGTGCGACAGAGACGGCATTAGAACCCCTACTTTATGATATTCCATTGGCGATTCTATCGCCGCTAGTTAATGTTTTTACAGTAAAGCTTTGTAATTAATAAATTAGATATTACATATATATTTAGTGAAAATATGTAAGTTTTTTCTTAATTCTAATAATTTTTGTTTATGAATAAAATAAAAAATAATGAGGTGGTTATTCTAGAACCATAATTAAGAACCTTAGATTTACACAAAGTATCCACGTAAAGGTAAACAACGAAGGTACTGTATCTTTTTTTATTCCTACACCCTTACATAATTTTAAAATGATTGCGTCTCTGGCACAGTCCCTGTTGCTCTTCCCTACTCGCACAATAAATAAAGTTGTAGGGTATTTTAAGAAAAAAGTTGCAAATTGTGAATCAATTTTAATTTAGAAATGTTTATTAGAATAATATTTACAAAGTGCTGACTTAAATAAACTGGAATTAAAATGTTAAGCTTAGGTACCTATTGCTTTATTAACAACAGATTTTACAATAATGGTTTTTAGTTAGTTAAAAACTAATTTACAAACAAATACAAAAAAGTACGTTATAATTAGCCCCAAATTGAAAAAATATCCAAAGTTTATAATTTAATAAAGTTTATAATTACGATAATTATGGAGCTGATAAGTATCTAAAATTACTTAAATAATACAATACATAACTAGGTTACTCAGTCAATGGTAAATCGAAAAAAAAATGGAAGCCTAAAAATAAAGAGAATAACTTAACATTAGAATCCCTAACTATAAAAAAATAGAGGTAACAATCTCACTGTCCATTATCTGAACTATGGCCATGTTCTATCATACAAGGTACAATGTAGAAATGGGGCCTATGTTTAGCCCTACAAAATGTAAATGGTTCATACACGCCCGTACAATCAAGAATTCGTTGTAAAAACTACATATAGAATCTATATAATATTCAACTCAACGACATCAACCGGTCATTGTTTAACGACCATAGTTTCTCTGTTTCATCCATTCATTGTTCAAAATTTCAGATCTGGAGTCACCTAAGTCTTGAAATGGGAAGAAAAGGAAATATCAGTCTGATTTTAGCTCCCTGCGCTTTTGTGTACATTATGTCTAACAATATCTATAGTATACAGACAGAGGTAACAAAACTGGGATTTGCAGATCGCATCGATGTAATACTGAAATATCATGTTCGTCCATTGCACGGTATAGAAACAATTTGTAACTATAGTCATTAGGTAATTTCTTAAACGGATGGGGAGAACTAACTATAAAACCGGCGCAGTCATCCAGTTCTGAAGTTTCAGGGTAGTTTATTTATCGTAACAGCAGTAAGTATCAATATGAATTTAATTTAAAGCTTTTATTCACAACTTAATTAACCTGGCAAAAATTTTTTGCCCTCCTTCTCCTCAAAAAGTACAATCAGACATAAATCGGATTGGTCACTATCCTAAGAAGAGTTTTATATAAACTTATAATACTGATAGTTGAAAATTTGGCCAGGAGCTGCAATATTTTTAAACTTTAAAAATATTTACAATCATCAATATTCTCTAAAGTTGATACATACTCGTTTATGTAAGACAGACTTATCAATCGTGTCATACTCAGGTATTTATTATGTATGGCGTTGATTTATAGAAGCTAATTTAACAGAATCTTTGATTTTGATATAAATATGGCACATGCACCTATTCAAATCGTTATAGGTACTTACTATATATTTTACTTAGTGCTGACAATCGCAGGTATACTCGTTGACAATCGCAGGTATGTATACTTGTTAATAATTCATGCTTACTTCATGATTTCTTACGGTACAATACTTAGTTTTTATTATTGGAATGTCAGTATGAATCTTTCCCATAGGTAACAATAACATTTTTCTAGATGGCTTAATTTACGTAGGTATTTAACAATAAATGATTAATTTTCAATGACTTACTAGATATCTTGAAAACGAGCATTGATTTTGTAGTTTTTGGTCCTTTAAACCAGATTTAAAATAGGTAAGAATTAGAAACTGCAAAATTACCTACACGGTCCTCCGAGCCAGATAACAATAGTCACCAACCGCACTTGAGCCTGATATTGACCTGTCTCTACGTAGAGTCGTCGAGGTCATCCAATTTCACTTTATTGAATATTAGTCCTCCATTCCACCATATTTGTTCAACACACTAGCGCCATCTAGCGGGTCCCCATTAAACGTCGAAAAGCAGCGCGATATCGTGCTGCTTGGCGCGCCGCTAGTAATGTTCAGAGGGTACCGCGGGGTGAGGCGGGTGCGGGGGACGGTAGTTCCTCGTGTAGGTACCGTAGGCGGAGTCATCGGAGGAAAGCGGGCCCCGACGGGGACCGGTGGTCCCGTACAGAGAGTCGCGGCGCTCCGTCACCGGGGCTCCTGAATGACGATTATTAAACCATTAAAATCTCATAGACTTTGTGGAAATACTGACGAAACGCTTCGAGAAATGGTACGTAGTGCCCCGCTTCCTTTGGCTCGTCTTGGCGGGGGCACGATCCAGATACCAGATTCTCCAGAACAGAAAATATTTAATAAATCTCTTTGGGGGAAAATCTCCTTAGGATATGGAGCCAGATGGATCTCCTGTCTGTCTGGTGCACAATAGAAAGATAAATATTATAGGTAGTCTAATACGAATAAAGTGAAAAATTATGTGCATCCAGCCCCCCTATTCTGTATCTTTAGTTGCCAACTGCACGAGGTGCCTATCATCAAAAACATAGCTAAAAACCGAAATTTCAAAATTGTCTTTAGTGGGTATTGAACTATTAACAATCTGTGTCGTCACTTCAAGTGCGAAAATATCCTTAGGACATCGGAATTCGATAGTATATCTATGTTTTTGATGATAGACACCCAGTCCAGAAGGCAACTAGAGGTACACAATAGGCCCGCAGGTCAATATTTGCTTGTTCGAGTTGATCAAAATTTACGAGTACAAAAATATGTCGCTTTCTACTCACCAGCAGGTCCAGTCCTGATACCGTTGGCGGCGGTGCTGTACGCGGGGTCTCGCTGCGCATTGTGCGCGTTCTGATTGTGCGTCATGGCGTGCTGCGCGTGCGCCGGATGCGGCACCGCCGGGGCCCGCAACAGCAGCGATTGCGCCGCCACCAAGGGGCCCCCCGCGCCCGCCGCCATGCTACCCTTGCTGTACACTGACTGGGACCTGGAACAGTTCATTTAAACCATTTTAATGGTGATAAAATGCCTCGTCGAAGAAGCCAAAAGATACTCGATGCAGCGCAGCGAAATTTATACTTATTAGTTTAGTTTGATGTCTTTTGTATGAAATATGATCCCAAGTAGCATTCGGGGTTCTATATAAGATGTCTAGTCGTTCACATGTACTCCACAAGCTGTGTAAGTCAGCTGTATAAGAGCTGTATAGCTTGCTATAATGCTCTTATAGAACCAGTTTGGGCACAAATTAGACAGCCTTAAGTTCACTATGGCTGTACATTAGCAGTATAATAGCATTATAATAGCAGTTTAAGTAGTAACATCGGACTTAAGGCTGACTTACGGCACTATATGGGACACAGTGTGAACCATACAACGTACATAAGTGTAATAAAGAGTAACAAGTGGCTAAATACACAGCCTCAAATTCACATGTGTCCTATTATTTCTTTAGTTTATTATTAATTTCCTCATTGGTTGGGTTTTGTGTGTGCCATCAGAAACATTAACTCCGGCTGATCAAGGATAAAAATTTATGATAACACGCGGTGTACTTAATAATGTTAATGCCATGGGAATGCAACTTTATCGTGAAATGTATACATATTTACAGCTAAAATATTCACGCGCCTCTGAAAAAACGCGATATTCATTTTAAAATATTTAAAACTGGCTGAGAGGAAATCTACAATTTTCAGTTTTTGATATTATATTGGCATTATAATTATACTACAGTAATGAATTATAACATGAAACCAAAACTCAATCGCTCTATCTGCGTATTTTGTGATAAATCTGCATGATAATTTTGGAGATTTATTTGGTAAATATTTTAGGTTACGTAGAACAACATGGTGGAAATGAAAAACGGCTATGTGAACTGTTATAACTCCAATTTAATGCGGTTAGCGTATATAGGTTCACATGTGTTCTGTTAGAATGCTGTTATCTATATGAAATCCCACATTTGTACCACTACAGAGCCAATGTCTATAAATTTATTCTAATGTTAACTTATGTACAGCTTTAAGATGTATTTCAGGTCAATTGTGTATCATCGTTTAATTCTTTCAATATACTGAAACTTTAGAGATCCGCAATAATAATTATTGTCCGTTAAATCGCCTAGCCCAGGTACTAAGACAAGTATGAGTACCTAAAGTACAAATTTTGTAACAAACTAACAAAAATCACTTTTTGTTTTCGTGTGAGATACACAGTGGGATAAGTGTAATAGAATATCACATTCACATTCATGTTCAGCTTACAGCAAATAAGAGTAGTACTTGTGGACAAATAAACTGCTATTGATGTTAATGGACAACACATGTAGTCCTTTTAACAGCCTACAGTGCACATGTGAACCATTTAAACACTTCTGTACAGATAGTAAAAAAGGTTGTTTTAATGATCACAAACAAGTCCTACTACATCTACTAGCTGTATAACAGTCTAAAACAAGTAAACATAACAGCCTTTGGCTTTATAAATGACCACGTGTGTTCTATTAAAATGCTAGCTCTATAACATCGTACAAGTAGGCCGTTAAACAGCGGTTGCCGTATCTCTACTCTCCTATAATGCTCTTAGTCAGACGGCTGACTAAAGGATAGTTGTTAGAGTATTATTACACCAACAATCGTATAAAAGTATAACTCTACACTTCTATAAGTCCCTTAGACAGGTGTAGGTGTTATTAATCGCAATAATGCAGCTTCTACATCACGAGTGAACTGTAATAATGCTTCAAGTACACCTGGGAACTAAATGTGTACTCTTAAATGGAGTAAAATGCTACTTGGGATATGAGAATACCCTTGTTGGTAGACCTTCTTTGCCAAGAGAATTGTGAACTAACTACTTTCACTGTGATAATTTTAATTCCTCCTGTACACAATTTTAAGACATCCAAGGACTGTAACCAACTAGAGGTAAATTTAAAATCGTTCTACTCTACAGTTGGTCTAAGCTAGACAATCTCCACAAGATATAATTACATTGTTGAGCATGTTGATATTGAGGATCCTTTAGCTGACCTGTGCAGCGGGTGTCTGGCTGGCGGCGGCGAGCGGCAGTACAAGGACTTGGTCCCGGAGTACAGAGGCTCCGAGGTGTCGGGTCTCGGAGCGGAGGCGGCGCAGTACGTGGGCGCGTGTCGGTAGTGGTGGTGGGTGGTGGGGAAGGCTGGCTTGTCCAGGTCGTCGAGGTCGCGCGGCGAGGAGGCGCGGGAGTTGGAGTTGGCCGAGGGTCTCCGAGTGGCCCACTCGTGCAGCAGCCCACACGCCACGCCGCCGCCGAGCCCGCCCACCCAGCTCACCCAGTGCCCGTCCCAGCGGGACAGCACGAACGATGGGCCCAGGGATCGGGCTGGGTTCAGCGATGGCATCTGGAACGGAAGATAAAGCATAAGATTAGCATCTTTTGAGTAGTTTCCTTTAGTGGGATTTGCTCATTTTCTTCGTGTGAGTAAATGAAGAACTGTCATGATATATCGCTAAAAGTATTATTGGTACCACTTTCATAACTACTATTTTGTTGGAAGAGAGTGACGTCGTTACACGCAAACCTCCACACAAACGCTATCACCACATTGTGGGCTGTCTATGGAATGTTATTATAATATTTTAGGCTTAAGATCTATGTTTAAGTGAAATTAAAAATCGTAAAAATTCAGTAATATCTTAACAAAAAAAATTTACGGCTTTTTCCCAAAATTGTAGCCGAATGTTCTTTTATTGTTTTAGATAAAATCAAAAAATAAATACGGGTCAAACATCGAAAATGTTATCAAGATTAATAATGTTTGAAAAGGTCCACAGTCTTGCCAAAATGTGGTTACTACGTATATTGAAACAAGTTTTCAATTTTGCGCCGGCGGCGGCGAAATCGGCACGATTGTCAAGTTTCATGGAGCGTGCACCTTATAGCGAAATTAAACAGCATGACATTTAGCCACGCCCACAACTGAGTTGGTTGCGTCATGCATGACGACCATCCTTAAGGTTTCTACCAACGCCAACGACCTTGAACTAAGTAACTTTGTAACCATTTTATACAGTAACTATAGCAGTTTTTAATGGAAGAAAAATACATAGTAATCTGCATGATACAAATAGTGATGTGGTTTTTCCTAAATTTCATTATAACATACAGAAGTGAAGCAAGAAAATTCTAAGTTTACCCTTATTTCTCGATTTTTTGTTCACTTGTAACAACATAACTGCTGCAGTTTTTATCAAAACAGTATGAAAATTTATAAACTTCTAGACAAAATAATATAAAATGATTTGGTTTTCTCGGTTCTTGGAAATTAATTTTATTTTGGATAAAATAAATTAAAAACGCACTATTTTCGCACTTGTCAGCCGCAGCGACTGACGTAACAGCCATGTTTCAGTGCGAGCTGATAATGGCTTTATTTTAATATGGTTTTGTTTGAAATTTCAACCACCACGTATCGAGTTGCTAATTATTCCGACGTAGCCACCTTAATGTGGACTTATATGCGATTATTTATATCTTTAGAATACCTAGACAGGTAGGTACAGTACTATAAGGAATACAACTTAATTGAGAGCCGGGACGAAGATGGTTTGCGGGGGAGGAGGTACAGATGAGTACAAAAGTGTTAAAAAGACTAGGGGGATTATGAGATTTATATCCTGTTGCAATTAATTGACAAGGTTGAGTACATTATTACTACCTAGAAAACTGCTAAATGACCTCTTTTTAAATTTTGAATATCAATTGCAATCTGTCGTATACATTAATTATTGTTTATCGTTTTTCTGATTTGAATCTGAATCTAATCAAATTTTTTCAGAATTTTAACACATTTTTGTGTAGTGTTCAGTGTATGCACTATAAAATATAATAAACATTAACAAAAATCATTCGATTTCAGTTTGATTTATCTTTCAGCTTGTCATAATTAGTTTGAAAATGGAAAGGGTCACACTGCGTCCATATAGTAAGTATGGCGGAAGTTATTTATTAGAATGCACTTAAATTTATATCTATCGACTAGTCGATCAACAAGTTGATAAATGGACATCATTATCGATTGTCACCGTTGCTCTCTCCCCGCACCTCATACTTACCCCGGCTTTCTATTCCTATACCACTTTTATACTTAACTTACAGAGGTCAATTAGCAGTCCGTAAGATGAAACCTTGATGCATTATAGAATATTGTCGATGTAACTTATAAAAGTACACACAGTATTACTGTAGGTACCTATTTAGATGGTTAAAAGTCACGCAACAAGATCTATCTATATAGATGCATTATAGAATATTGTCGATGTAACTGATAAAAGTGGTAGTACTGTACTTGAGTACTACAAATGAATTCAAAGGGACTCATTCAGTTTATTTCAAGGCTTATCATTGTTAAAAAATCCCAAAAGTATTTATTTATTGATCTACAAAGGGAAAGACCCTTGAGTTTCTCGTTCAATCAGTCAATACCTACGTTAAAACACAAAACGCTGCAAGCCTAATCAATAATAAATTCCGAATATCACTTTGCAATTGAATTGGAAACTTTGCCACATTCGTATTTCAGAATCCAGAAGCCATATTGAATTTATAAGTAAGCGGAAATTGTATGGACCACAGTTCGGCGAACACTCGCACCGATCCATTTAAAACGAAAACGGCTTCCGCTATCGTCTATCGTACTTATCGCTTGACATTTCGCCATCACCATAAATCTTCTCTAAAGAAATAAGAATGGAAGCGAGGCGTGGGTAAGTAAGAAATGCTACATAAAATCACATTCTGGGTATAGCGAAAAATATTGTTTGGTGTGTACTTTTAAAAAGCTGCAGAGCCTATTTGGCCTCTTTATTCATAAAAAATATCCCTTATGACAACCGAATAGGGTTCATCAAACTAGCAACGAAATCACGTTACTCAATCCTCCCCACAGCAGGGAAGCGGCCGCCGCGCCGTCGCTGATACAAAAAAAACAGCATCCATTCATTCCGATGAAAGAATCCGATGCAATTATTCCTCAGTCTTCAATAATACAAAGTTCAAAGACAAACGAAATGACAACCTGGCACTGGCTGGCACTCGACTCACAATGAGTTGAGGTTTCGTGCAATTGGGGCGTGGAAATAATTAACTTGAATTTAGTTAAATCTACAGAATAATATCATAAATTAAAGGCATAGTTCGATATACAGCTTTCGTTAATAAAACAAGTTTTTGTGAAAGTTATTCAATTTTCTCTTCCCTATATACCAATAGAAGGGCACTTACAAATTTTGTTTGGAAGTTTTAATACCTTTCCTAAAAAGTTTCAATCGATTTAAACCTTGGAGCAGGAGAGGGGTTAGGAAAATTCCGTATGATTCATGAGTTGGTTCTCTGCCAACTTAATAAAAAAATCATGGCAATAATAACAGACTCACTCTGAATCAGAGTTATCTATTAAAACAGCATAACCAGCATATGGTCGATCTTTAGATCGCATCTCAAAGCAAAATGTAACTAAACTTCTTGAAGATAGATACGTGTTTCACTTGTATATCTCCAACACCTGCCTCTCTACACTCGACCCTATCGGCAGCTGCTCATTCCTTAGTAGATGAATAACTGTGTCTTGTGCTGTACTGTACAACTTATTTTATTCCGACAATAAAGCCAATTCTGAAAGCTTTAATTTTAGTTTTAGTGCTGTCAAAACTAAATTTTCTTCGTTGCAGAATAGTTCATAAATATTAAGAACAGAAGCTAAATCACTTTGGAAAAGTTTTGACAGCACTAAAACTAAATTTAAAGCCTTTTAGAATCAGCTTTAAATAAAATAAAATAAAAACACATTTATTTACACCATTATGGACAAAGTAGTACAATGTTCTTAAACGTAAAGTTTTATGCACTGTTAAAAAGGACGTGACTCAGCATATGTTCCTATACCAAAGGCATTAGGAACGCTGTTATTCTGCCACCACCATTAAAAGAAAAAAAACGTATTTTTTTTGAGATTTGGAAGTTGGCTCCATAGTAAAAGTTGTTCTATGCCATTGACTGAATAAGCTCTTCAAATATGGTTACACCTTTGTGTTACACATTGTATATGTATATATTTTTAGCACAAAATATAAACTTATATTACATAATAAATATTAATATTGCAGTTCTATATACGTACATACTTTATCGTAAGTCGGTATTATTTTATTTTTGCCTTGAAAGTCTTTTTGTTTTACATCTTTTTCTTTTTCTTTGTCTTCATCTTTTTGTTTTACTCCTTTATCTATACTATTCTCAAGCGTGCGGCCTTAAAAAGCTGTAGCTCGTATTGACTGTATCATTGTATCGTTACTATTATCCTATAAACATAGTTAATACTAGGATAATAAATTATAAGAGATAATGCTACCACTATAAGAGATAATGCTTAGGTGGTAGAGCTGATGCCGGGCTCGACTGTGGAGGTACCACCATCTTACTTGGAAACCGCCTCGAAGTAATTCGGGGGAGAGTAAGAGGACAGCTCACAGGCAAAAACCCAGGAGGCACACCATGCCTGGGACCAATGGATGGCGGTATATCCATCCCTAATAGCCGGGCCCTATATGGAACAGTTCCGGCACCGCGCTCACCAACCCGCCTGCCCAGCGTGTGTGAGTATGGGCAATTCTTCCAGGATGACCGCCGGGAGTGGCAAAGTCCTGGAAAGGCATGTCCAGCAGTGGATGATGGATGGATAAATGCTACCATTAGAAGAGACCAAGTGCTCTTTATATATTTTCTACCAGAATTCTGCCGAAATCCCAATAAAACTTTTTTTTTAATTGTACCGTGCGTAATGAACAGACGGCGGCGGTGGGGCGACTGAAAGTCTGAATTACTACATAATTTGGTATATGCTCTGTGTACTTGTGTAGTGTAGGCACATAAACCAGTACATAATGTAACTTAACACTGGCAAAAAGTGGCGTTTAAAACAGCAGCCGTCGTCGTAAAGGCAAAAAAAAAAGATTAGTACACCTGCATTGGTACTGCTCTAAGCATTCTATATGTGCTCTAAGCCTGCAACAATCTAGGTAGCGTTCCTAAACGCCTGGGTAAATGTAAAATTTAAACTGTCAAAGTGAATTTTACATTGTTGACAAGGTTTTTGAACTGTTCGTTTTCACTCGGGTGGTTATGGAATTAATTTTTACATTTACCCCGGCGTTTAGGAACGCGAACGCTACCCCAGTATGCAACTACGCAAGTGTAAATAGATAACCATGTTAATAACAACCTTTATTTTATATGATATGGCTTTTATAGCACTCCAGCCTTTTTATCGTTCTTTAGTTATAAATAGGTACATTTTGAAACTGGAAATTTACAGTTTTCGTTTACGACGAGTCCAGCGAGCGCGCACATTAAATAGAGATTACTTTTAACAGCCGGGAAACAAATTGTATTTCTTTCTTAATTTGTAGCCTTAAAATTGTTCTAGTTGGGCTTTGTAATATGTACAAGTATAATTAATTGTAACACGCTTTGGCTAGCTGGCTACTTACTTTACTATACCTCTAAACACGGATTCATAACAAACCAGCCAAGTGCGAGTCGGACTCGCGCACGAAGGGTTCCGTACCATTATCTATAAAAATGGCAAAAAAAAACATGTCTCTTGTATGGGAGCCCCCTTAAATATTTATTTTATTCTGTTTTTTAGTATTTGTTGGTATAGGGGCAACAGAAATACATCATCTGTGAAAATTTCAACTGTCTAACTATCACGGTTCATGAAATACAGCCTGGTGACAGATGGACGGACAGCGGAGTCTTAGTAATAGGATCCCGTTGGTTACCTTTTGGGTACGGAACCCTAAAGACGAGACCTCATGAGGAATTTTGTATTTTTAATTTTATAAATGTGGCAAAATTCCGCCGTTTAAAAACGGCGTCATCAGTTTCTATACGCTCGCTGTTTTGCAATTTGCCGTTTGCCGTGCGGCAAATTGATAAATGACCGTCGTTTGTGAAATGACTTCGTAATTTTCTAAAAAGCCGAAATCGAAAGTCAGAAACCAAAAAGTGAAAAATAAGTGCGACGACGAGGTGAGCGAACGAAGATTCGTCAAATTGCAAAACAGCGAGCTCTTAGAAACTGACGACGCCGTTTGTAAACGGCGGGTTTTACTATTTTCCTGCGACATCCATACAAGTATGTACTTACTTATGCTGGTTGTTAATTTGATAACCTGTTTCCTTCCAACAGGGATATGGACAACTTTTATTATGGAGCCAACACTGAAATCGCGAAAAAAAATCTACTGTTCTATAAAAATATAAAAAGTGATAATATAATAATGATTTAAAATATACTTTTTCTATTTTTATATTAATAGATGTCAGCGGTTTTCTAACTTCAAATACCTACCTAAATATATGTATGTTACATAATATTTTTCTATTCGCCTGATGACGACCCCACTGAGGGGTCGAAATATAGCGCCTAAAACCATTTAATTAAGTATTTAATTAAATGTAACATACAAAAAATAATAAGGATAATTAAGTGATAAATCATATAACGAGCAAAATTTTAATTACCCAGGCAAAAGGCTTAAAAAAATCGTCTTTCTAGCTCACTATTAAAAAAATCAAGATAGTGAGTTAGAAAGACGAAAGTATTTCGTATCATAGACCAAAACATCGATCGCATTGTCGCATATGTTGTACCAAGCAGCATATCCAGGAGGTATACAGGGTGTCCACAACTTGAAATAATGAATACTACTTGAAGAAGGAGTTATGCCCTTTTTTATATGTCCTAAAATCATCTCGATAAACAGTAACAGCCGCGTGGAGCGCTGGTATTTACCTACTCTGGTGCCCTTCCCCACCCTGCCACCGCTCCGCCAGTGCTGAGTCAATTTCGTCATGTCTGTCGTAAGACTAGACTAGACGTTTTTCGTCGCCCCCAAAATAACGTAAACAAATTTTCAATAAAAAAAACATTTTTATATATTTTTTCCTCATCAATATCGTGGATATAACCTACCCTGTGACGGAAGTTGCTGACCAAATCAACACTCTGTATAGATCGTTTTGGTTTCACCAAGGTATTCGGCCATCTGCCAAGCGTTGACAAAGGGCAGGTAGCGCGTCCTGTCTGCAGGAACAATGCACAGGAGAGGACTCGTCTTCCGCTCCCATTCAGTGTTGGAAGATGTTTGGAACTACGAGTAAGTATTTGTTCGTCTGTGTTGATTGTTTGTGGGACGTGTGTGTGCGTGCGAAGCGAGGAGGATCTGATTTTCATAACGTTTGTTTGTGCTATCTATCTATAAATCTATTTTCAATGCAAGTGCTCGTAAATGCCCACTTTTTATGCATCAAAACCGAACAGGAAGTCGATTATTTTGCCCTAGGGCTTTATTATACTATTTTTTTTAATTTGTTTACCATGGTTAGCTAACCTGCAGCCTTTCCTGTGTAATGTTATACTTTTTTTTTCCACTGTTTAACGGCTCTGGATACAGTCCTTTTGAGCCAATCATAATTTAAAGTTCACAAGATTATATTTGTTTTATTTCCTCACACTATGCATTGAAAAACGTAGTATGATACACGGGCGTAAGAGCAATAAATTACTCGGTTGCGTTTAAAAGACGAGCGTAGCGACTGTTTTAAATCGTCCTCGAAATTTATTCCTTTTCGCCCTAGTAGCATAAACTACTATTATCGCTGTTAGTTGTGTTCATATATTAGGGAAGTTGTTTTGGTGTCCCGGATGGCCATGTCAGATCAAAACAAGTTTGCACGGATTAGTAAGTCGTAAACGTGTCATTCACCCTTTCGTACACAGCCAGGGAATACAACCTTGGATTAATTTTGCCCGCAAACAAAGAAGGGGTCAAAAAAGTAGTTTTGTTCAAAGACAAATAGCAATCACATAAACGAGTTAGACGGTGTTAGTAGAAAATGCGAGTTCTACAGATACCGTGAAGTGAAGATAACATAGGAAATGGTGCTGGGACTTGCTCCTTTATGCATAAACTTTGGGAAATTTTGCTGAAAATGAAGCCGGAGCAAAATTAAGTTTATCTTACAGAAATAACAAGGTTTCATTTACTTTTCCTGGTGTCCTCAACTTTTCTCTATATTCTATTACCTTTCTTCTTTCGACCTACATTTCCATGTGCTACTTACCATATAATGAAGTCGTAAAGAAAATGTGTGACAGAAAGCTGAAATTTCCCAAGTTTTTTTTCCACTTTTCCCGTGTACCTGAATAATGTCTTCGTTACATTTTGTGTTCAAAGCTGAAGGGGTTGCCGTTTTATTATGATATGTAAAATATTTATTTTTTAGAGTTTCAAACATTTTCTGAAAAAAAAAAAAAAACTTGCTAATAAAAACTGAACATTTTTCTTTCCTTTTTGTTGAAGTAACTAAATATAATATTTTATATATACATACACTAAATAAAATAAAATTCGAGTTACTGTGAGATATATTTCGGGCCCTATCCTGGGTCCGGCATCAATCACCGGACCCAGGATAGGGCCCGAAATATATCTCACAGTAACTCGAATTTTATTTTATTTAGTGTATATATATACAAGGTGACTTTTTGATCATCGTCCAAATTCATACTGGAGGCTTGGTAAGTGATCAGTATCATGGATCAATAACAATTTTGGTGAAATTCGTAAAATGAAATTTCGACTCCCCATAGTGATTCACTCGGGACTGGAAGTGAATTTCTATGGGAAGCCGAAATTTCATTTTAGGAATTTAACAAAAATTGTTATTGATCCAAGATACTGATCACTTATCAAGCCTCCAGTATGAATGTGGACGATGATCAAAAAGTCATCTTGTATATATGAACTACATTTAAAGACGAACTAGTCAATTAATAACGTTTATAAATATAATAGTTGTGACACCATACACAGTAGTCAGGACAAGGTAAATCTACGTTACAGTCCGCAACAGTACTGTAAACTAACATTACTTACAGATTACGTTTGGACTTAAGGTTAAACGATAGTGCCAATTTCCATACAAAATTGATTAACCAAGATCAGCTGAAGTACAAATTTTAGCTTGTATTTATCACTGTATTTTATTACATTTTAATACAAGAATGTCGCGAATTTAAATAAAAGTTATATTTTACAACAATAATTGGGTTATTTTAGCTTTTAAAGTTCAGTTAAATGTCCATCATTTTACGTGTGTAGTTGTGGATGTCATACTATAAAACTGTTAGATGTGTGTGAATATGCTTTACGTGTGTGCGGTTTAACTACATGACGGTTTCGCATGATTAGATTGCGTACTAAATTGTACTTAAACTTCACGCCAATAAAAAATACTTCAACAGCATAAGTGATATACTGTCTGACTACAAATCATAAGGTTCAGAGTTCGATTCCTGTCACATGTATTTATTTTTGTTTTTGTTTTGTCTATTATTATTGATTCCAGAATTATAAATAAAAATAAAAATTATTTATTGGATTTATTCCTTCACTTGTGCCAAAATAAATTCCTTCGTGCCCAGCCGCTGCCTGTTCGTGCCTAATTAAAAACCGACAGATGAACAACAAAGTGATTTTACATATAAGGGTTCAGTTTTTCGCGATGAAATAATGAACCTTAAAAAAACCGGTCATGTGCAAGTCAGACTCGTGTACCTAGGGTTCCGCATTGAAAATAGTAGGTAGGTACTTAAAGTTTTGCCAGTAACTGATTATGAAGACAAAAAAAAGACTTGATTGCAAGTACATACCTACCAATTATATTTACAAAAGAAAAAAAATCGCGACTAAGTTTTTAATTAATAAAAAAAATATAATAAAAGAAAAAATGTTTTTTGTGAATTTCTTTACCGCTACATTTTTCCTGCAATCTTTGCAAAATAATCTATTAAGTACCTATTGTGATTTATATTTTATTTTTTCACTAGCCTTTTGCCCGTGGCTCCGCCCACGTTTATTCATCTCTTCCCCGTTTTCGGCTTTGGCGTTATTTTATGAATAAATAAAATAAAATAAAAAAAACACAAAAAGTGACGTTGTCCTCGGAGATTAGAACTTCCGGCTTCTTGCGTCCTAAACGAACGCTTTTCGTTCCGAGCTGTAAATAACGTTCACTAGCCCCGCGGTCCGTAATAGAATTACAATGGATCATAAGCCATTCACTCTTAGAGAATATACCAATAATAATAATGTTATCTTGTCTAAGCATTCACTTCATACTTTCGTAATCGATTTTAGCGATATAATTCTATTTCGGAACGCAGGGTAGGTATTCTCTCGTCAGGATAAATACTTACTTATCACGCTTTATTTCGCTTTATATTCTATATCGTAACAGGGAGAAGGGTATTCGCAGATAAACAGGGCGGCAAATCGGTATCCACACGGGTGTTCAAATAGGTAGCGGCGAGCCTGGTTACATGCAGCAGGGACAATCGTCTTTCATTCAAGCCGCCATTATCGAGCAATGTCGGCAAATATCAAAGGGACGGCACGCGCGGCCGGTGACAACTCTGTGCTGCCATAAACATAGATTTATCTGTACTTTTAGGGATTTAGGAACATTTACAGAAAACAGATTGGACCAGTTATGTACGGAGAAACGAGTTTGTACTGAGGTTTTTTTAATTAGCGCTAAAAGTTGTGGAAGAGATTCGGAAGCTTCATAGAGGTAGGGACTTTAATTATTCTTTTTGTACCAAAATGTTGAATTTTCAACATTATTTTCAGTTTGTTCGTTAAAAATAATCGCTAATCTTGATAGATTTCATAGTTATTTACTCGTATAAATATTGTTTCTATGTTACAGAATTTTTAGGTCAGTCAGATTAATAAGTTTTTCGATTAATAAGTTTGTTTTTTACCAATAAATGAGTATGAGTATGGCAACACTAACTTCGTACGCTTTCGCTACGTTTGTTCGTTTTTGTTTCCGATTGCAAAGGTTTTAGGTACCAAATTTTGGCTAGTAAGTAAGTAGGTAGTTACTATCTTTCAGCACGGACCCTACACAGACCTAATCTAATCCCTACTAACATTTTATTTTTCGAAATTCGTCATACTGATTACTTACAAGCCTCGAATATTAATTTATATTATAAATATACCTATATAAAGTAACTATGATTTATATGACCAAATTCATATTGGAGACCAGCGATGTAAAGTATCATAAATATTTTTTTTATCATATCAATGTTGGAGACACGATAAGTAAGTCGTCAAGATCAAGGTTCAATGACCCGTTTTACGAAATACGAAAAATATTTTTTGTTTTCCTATACAAACTCATGGCCTACCCCGACTCAGTATAGAAAGCCTAAATTGTATTTTCTGTATTTCACAGAAAGTAGGGTAAGTAATCGAACCTTGTTACTGATCTGATCACTTATAAAGTCTCCAGTATGCATTTGGTCATATAAAAAAAGTCACCTATTCACCTTAGTTATTACTTATTATACAGGCAAATTCATAATGAAGACCCGGTAAGTTCAGCGATTTATACAACAACAACATATCCACACGACATGCATCCCCGAGGGGGTGTCAGAGGTGTTTCCGAGTGTGAACTATGAATTGCAAATCACAGAACACACTCGGTATACCCGCATTTCACCGAACATTATTTTATACTTTTAAGTACCTATATACATATATGTATTATACTCCAAAACAATTAGATAAACGGGCCAACCAATAATCACCTCTGTACCAAGGCAATAAAGACTATTCGTCTCATTAGCTTGGGCAGTTTAAAGATATTGCCGTACTTCGGGGACAAAAATACATGTTTTAGGGCATGCAGGTTTACCTCACAGTGTTTTCCTTCACCGTTCAGCAAGTGGTAAGTAAGAAACAAATACTATGCACAATTATGTCGCCCGACCGGGGATTGAATCTACTAAAACGTCTACTCTAAACTAATTAGATGAATGGCGAAGACTTTATTACCTTTTGACAGAGGCGATTATTAGTTGGCCCATTTGTCTAATTGTCTTGGACAGTTTATTGATTTCAAGCAAGACTGAGAGGACAGCGTTCTTTCTGCCCCTAGATACCGCCACAAACTTTTTTTTTAAATTTCGCATATGTTATTGATCCGTAATACTGATTACTTACAACTTTACAAGCCAGTCTATGTACTTTTACGCATTGTATTATGAAAATTAGAGTGCATTATGTTATGTTTATGTTGTTCAAGAACAACCCCGAGGAGAGTCTCCAGTATGAATTTGGCTACTCAAATATCAATCAGTCACCTTATTTAGCGAGATGGAGTCGTCCCAGTTACGACGAAGTTATGATAGGTTCTAACAGATGGCGCTAGTTTATTTAGTATTTAAAAAATTATTTAAAATATTAATTGCAGCATTCGTTCGTAAAATTTATTAGAGCTTCATTAGAGCTTTTTAATTTTTGTATGGTTTTATAATGGATAAAAATGTGATTATACTCTTATTATGCTTATATCATTGCATATATCAACAGCATTATTTATGTAAAATAATTTGTTTATTACCTGTAAATATTATAAATTTAGAAAAAAAAAGTTTGGTACATCATCTCTCTCAATTCGCGGGTTTCTCCCATAATTCAATGTTTTTTCCAGTCTAAAAGTAGTTTGCTTGAAAGGATGTAATTATTGTAAGTACACCTTACATGATTCTTCAGAAAGTCACATCATCGAATAATTTTCTTGAATTTGATGGAAAATAATCATTTTGATGGATCAAATAAAAAAACAAGTACCTAGGTAATTTTGAAATATTTCACAAAAATAGAAAAAGAAAACATTTGTAGTGATGTATACAAATTACACAACCATTATACTCACATACACATTTACACATTAAATAAACAATAATTGTCCACTGTCGATGGAATTCGTGCGGCTCTCTGCAGGTGACGACAGAATAACAGCGTCGCAGATTTCGGTTTGCGGCATTATGCTGAGTCGGAGCCTTTTTCTCTTTGCCGCGACACTCATACCACTAGGATAAATTTAAGTTACTTTCTTTTTGTGTTTTAACTTTATTTAATTTTTGTTTTCTTTTATTTAAGTTCTACTTTGTTTTTTGTATGTATGTGTCGTGTTTTTGGGAAATAAATGTTATATCTATCTATCTATCTATCTATCTATGTGGGATCGATCCTTGCTCGAGCAGATCGAAATTCCACAGGTGTAACCATTAGACCAATCAACCTCTACATCACGTCTTGAAATTAACAATTATTTTATATATAAATTCATTGTGTATGTGTGCGTGCATAGCTACGACAAAACAGCAAATTTTAAGATTGTTTGGGCCCGATGTAGAAACATACAACAGAAAATGACACAATTCTGCCTTTATAAAATAATTAACACATTAAGACTGTCGCATCATACAACGGAGCGAAATATTTTGTTTATTTACTATTTTTAAATACAAAAACCAAATTATAGTACAGCAGCGCCATCTATTGACAGGAAACTTAGAATCAGGCACTAGTGTTTAACCTTAAGGGATTAGCTGGGGCAGGTGAGCAGAGCTGCTGCAAATTGCATAGAATCTAACTTCGACCTACTACGTCCGGTCACCGGTGTGAAGCGGAAACCTTGAGTGGTATTGATGTATCAAGGCGGCGAGCTTGATTAGAAAGCTATTTGGCTAAGTACCTAGGTGAGGAAACACTATACTTGTTTATCTAAGTAACTTTCCATGTACTTACAATCTACATAAATTCATGTAAGTAATATGTACATGGATATAAACGGTGAAAGGCATGGATTAAAACTTTGAACCGAGCGTGTTGTCTTTATGCGAGATAATCCTTGTTAGATTATGTAGATGCAATGAAAATTAGTTTATACACATAGTTATTAAAATAAACTCTATTTAGATATGAGTAGAGTAACTCGCTTCTGAAATACGCATTGCTACAAAAGGTTGTTGAATCACCAACATCGAGGGTGCAGCGGACGAGACTGGCGACCAATTGTAGACGGTAGAGCCTTCGATTCAGCAAGACTGCAATACTTGAGGCCGTCGACGAGCAGTAGCAGCACGCTTGGAATAAGAGTACTCTGCGATCACCAACTCGCCTATCCAGCGTGGTGATTAGAGAGAAGCTTATGTTCAAGTGGATGCTGTACAGTTCAGACCAGCACATTCTTAGAGTTTCGACGAGGAAGGGAGGTTACGTGGAGGGATGCTGCGCGGATGACAGTTAATTTTCACGCGCGTCTTCTGTCCTGGCGCAGACTGTAAGCTGATGATGCTGAACTTACCGAAACAAAACTAGCGGCGCAGTAAGCAGCGCCGAGAAGGGCGGGCGCGGCGCCGCTGTACCGGCGCTGCATGGCGGCGAAGTATGTGGCGGCCACCAGCCCCGACAGCACCAGCTCCGCACCGAGTCGCTCCCACGCTGCGCCCGCGCCGCCCGGTAGGGACGCCGACAGGCTGCCCGCGTAGCCCGGCACGCTCACACTGCGGACAAACACACGTGCTTCATTACATTGTATGATCGCGTTTTATTTTATACTTATGATTATGGTCGTCACTGATGATGACTGATACTACTTTATACACTATTTAATTTAACGATCTATTTTTTTATTACAACATTTTGATTACTTTTGATTGTAGTATGATTACAAAATCATATTTTTTTAGTTACAAAAGTAAGGTTTGGTTTATCGAGTTTCAGATAAACACTGTAGGGTTTTAAATACCCAGATAACTTTGATTGATACAGCCAAATTCATACTGGAGAATCGTTAAGTGGTCAGAACCAACATTCAATAACCCTTCGCCCTTTTTGCGAGATACGAAAAATATTATTTAATAAGAACAACCTCGACTCAATATAGTATAAGAAACCTAAATTATATTTTGTGTATTTCGCAGAAAGAGTCAGGAAACCTTGTTACTTATTGTTCTGTTTCGATGTGTGATATTGTTAAGTGTTACTTAGTGTTAAATTATTTTGTTTTAATTTTTGATTGAAATTTTCTTCATGTCTTAAGTCTTCTTTTTCTGTGTTGTGTGTGATTGTGACTGTAAATAAACGATTTTCTATTCTATTCTATTATTAATTACTTACAAAGCCCCCAGTGTGAATTATATTAGCCTATATTAATCAAATTCACCTTATATGTATATGAACAAATATTGTATGTAGTATTTAAATATACAGTCTGTCAATTTATCTCTTGACTGATATGATAACATTAAATGTACAAAAAGTCAAAAAGGCTAAAGAAAATTGCTTCTTGTTGCAAAACTTAAAATGCTGTTGGATAGATGAAAGTTAATTTTATCCTTAGCTAGTAACAGTGAGGTAGCTGCATCATAATAAATGCATTCACCAATTTTTCCGCTGAAACACTAAATAATTTATGTACCAGTCTAAAAGGGAATCGTCCGTGATCTAAAATGTCTAATCAGCGGAATTAAAAAACAATTCTTGAGATTACGTGAGAGGACTCACAAAACTGTAATCAAGGCGGTTGGAAATGAAAACGAGAAAACTGAATAGGAGACTCTCGATAAAAATATAGCGGACGTGTGGACTGTTGAATTACATCGATAGAGATTATCTGGAGCGGAGTTAATACAGCGCTTTCGCAGTTTTAATTTCACTTTAGGAATAGACTTTTTCTTTCCTTTTCCTTTATGCAAAATGGCAATAAAATTGCTAAACCTTGAGGGTGATGAAGTGCATGATAAAGTCAGGCTCACGCGTAGGGTTCAGAATTTGTCAATTTTGAGGAAATTCAGGAAAATGGTATTTAAAATTTTGGCCATAACTGTTTATTATAACAAAAAAAAGAATTGATTATTCCAAATAATTGAAAATGGTAGGTTTATATCGTGTCTACATTTAGTAAGAAAAATTCTGATTTAGTTTTTTAATATCATTTGCCACTGGTAAATTTCTTAATCGTAATATTTTCCAAAAATCTTTACGTAATAAATAATGACCAACTTTATTTTTTATTTTTTTTCGTCCTCTTGGTTTTCGAAATTGGTGCAAGTAAACATAGCTATAAACTGTATATTTTTACAGTCAGCTCTTTAATACCTACAATTTGATTCACATTGTATTGTTATAAAATACAACTATTTTATTTTATTTACTTTTTTTTTTTTTAATATATTTTAAATTTATTATTTTATTTAAATAACATTAAAAACCTACCTACAAAATAAAACTTGCCTAAAACAAAATACTAACCTAAAACCCTTATAAAACCTATACCTAATTTGAATAGTTACGATTTTTTCTATTACATCAAATTATAAAAGTAAATTAATGCTACTTTTGTGTTAATTTTCAAGACTCTTTACCAGTTCAAAAGTTATGAGGCTGTGACATACGGACGGGCGAATAAGTCTCACCTAATGGTTCCATTTTTACCCTTTAGGTACAGGACCCTAAAAATTCTGAATTTCGCTTATTTTATACTGTCTGCGTGCTTCGGAAATTTATTAGTTCTCACCACCCATCACGTTTGGGACGTAAGGATCGTCGATGAAAAGGGGGTGTACCTAGAAGTGTGGACTGCGACTGCGCCGCGAAACTTATCAATTACTTTTCTCGCTTAATTATTTATTTAGTATATTTATAGTCGTTGTGATAGAGTCCTACTAGCAGAAACGTATGAATGAGTCCCGTCCTCATAGTCCCTCTAGTACAGTAGGTTATTAGATTAGACAGGGCCGGATTCAGAGGTCTGGAGGCCCTGGGGCAATAAGGAAAGGAGGCCACTAATTATTTTTCAAATAGGTTAAACATTTTTTTTCATTCAAGTGTTTAAATAATTTACTGAGAGATAAAGATTTTTTTTTCAACAAACTTTTAATACAGATATAGTAAAAAACAAGAATTAAACCAAATTAAATTATACCGTTAACGAATGGAACCTTGCGACCTTTTTTCGATGAAAATTCATTGATAATTTCGCTGAAATCTAGCTCCCGGAGTAAATCACTTTCAGTGCTGAGTACAAAAAATACTTTTTTAAAAAAGATAAAAGGGAAAGCTGTTCTTTTGTCTGAACTTGGATCTTTTTTACTGCTTTTTAAAAATATAATCTCGGGTTTTAATTGGTTAAAAATTACTTGGAAAATTCTATTGTGGGTACTGCTTTCTTGTGGAGGCCCTGGGGCTGTAGTCCCGGTTGCCCTACCCTAAATCCAGCCCTGAGATTAGAGGCCCACTTGGGATCCCGTGGGAACACCGCCGCCCCTACAGAGGTTCAGAAAAAGATTACAAAGTATGAGAGGGCTTTATTACTCTTAGATGATTGCTTAAAGAATGTTTCTTTTTGTTATTTTCCGAATTTAATAAAACATACATACATGAATATAAATATAAGGTGACATTAATTTTTGCAGCTAAATTCATAATGGAAGCTAGGTAAGTGATCAGTATCATGAACCGATAACACTTTTTGCTAATTTCGCAAAATAAAATGTTATTAATTATTAATGTCACCTTGTGTATGCAATAATAATAATAATTATTATTATCAATAATGATTAAAGTCACCTTGTATACGCAACTCACCCCCAATTGGCCAATCAGTGATCGTCGTGCGAAATTTCACTCGGTTTTAAGGAGGGGACATAGCTATATACTAGAACGAGAAAGAAAGTTCTGGTTTTGAAACGCTTGCGAGTGATTTCCGTGAAACGTCAAAATCAAATTAACCTCAAAATAAATTGAAGGGCGGGAAACCGAAAATGCTTTTTGTAGTCGCTAGGAAAGGAAAATAAGTGCTTTAAATATATATATAAGGTCTTTCAATTTAAATGGAAAGTAATTTAGGAGGTGATTCAGTATCGTTAATACATCACATTCCACTGCAAAGTACATTTTTTTGCGCGAACTTTTTCTTCACTTTTCCATACAAACTGAGTCAGCTGATCGGACCACTTTGTACTGTCAGTGCGATATTCATATTCCCGGACGCGTTTCAAACATGTTTCAAAACACTTTCGTGCAACTGTCAGGCAATAGCTCGTTTCTGAACGCCGTAGGGTAAAATTCG
The DNA here is from genome assembly GCA_934047225.1 of Ypsolopha sequella. Lineage (NCBI taxonomy): Eukaryota > Metazoa > Arthropoda > Insecta > Lepidoptera > Ypsolophidae > Ypsolopha > Ypsolopha sequella. The sequence continues at coordinate 5,156,551 of OW203986.1, read as the reverse complement.
CATCACGCATGATAATTAAAGCTGGTTTTAATATTAGTTTTAGTGCTGTCAAAATTAAATTTTCTTCAATGCAAAATAGTTCATAAGTGTTAAGAACAGAAGCTGAATTACTTTGAAAAAATTCAAATTTTGGCAACACTAAAACTAATATTAAAGCCTTCAGAATGGCTCATTTTGAAACGGAACGTAAGTGTCATCGATGGTTTTATCTGCATTGCACTGGTGAAATAGAATAAAGACTACCTTTTTTTGGGTGAAATGCACGGTACATACCTACTTAATATTATGTAAGGCCACGTTACAACTGTTATTGCAAAGGTAATAAAATGCAAATGGTGCCGCACAATTCAGAACTAATGCACTCTAGCATGTACGACTCCCAAGCAAGACATATTATGACTCTAAGGTCACACACTTCTAAATAAAGTACTTATATAATTTTGAGATGATAAAGTCTCCTAACCTGATAATGATAACTGACAGTTACACTCTGACAGTTAAGATTAATCGTGCTTGGTTCAAATTAATTAGGAAGGTTCATCAAATTAATCAACATACTAAAACCACAAGTCGGACACGAGATCAACCTCGCTCCACATGTCGTCTGTTTCTGAGGAAAGACATAAATGCCCGCAACAATATATTGAGCTCGGGACAAACAAGCGGATTAACAGAAATACTTGACCCTCGGTCTTGGTCCAGTAGGGCTCAGATCTTTAATCAACAAATTGAATTAAGTACATGGGAGACATCTTTTTTATGATCATTTGGAGTTAATTATAGACTTAGATTAAATAAACACCACTGACTAATTCACGCAACCTGACCTGCGCCTCATCTGATATTGCTTCCATAAACCTATATCAAATCTAAACGTATACTCGCTTTTACAAAATTTTACGATTGGAGCACTATGAACAACGCCATGTAGCCAGCAAAGCAAACTCCTTTTAAAAAAGTTGCTGTCCCAATTTAATTCAATATTTTGTAAAAAGTTGTCAAAATCACAATGTTTTTTTTTGTCATCAAATTTATAAAATTGATTAATTTAATTACCTTCCAAAAAAGAAATAAATAATTTTAAAAACTTTAAGGAATTCGAAACATGTCACGTATCGTTTCGTTACATCTTAGATTAAATTATGTTGAGATTAAATTATTTCGAGAATTAGGTTTAATAAGCCTTATTTGAAAATTGGTTTAAAAAATCCCACTATGATGAATATTTTTACGAAAAAGCTGCAACTTCCATTTGCTTTCGTGTGACATAATTTGAGAAATGGCTGTTTAGAAATGTGTTCTTTGCTATCAAGATAAATTTATAATAATTTGCTTCCAACTGATTTGACAGATGACAGACTACTTTTTTTTAATAAGCAATCACTAGTCTAAAATCTAAAACTCGCAGGAGATGTAATATCGGACAATTCTTTAAAAAAATCATAAAATATCAGTACCTGATGGCCTGCACAAAGCCGCTTTGGACCCAATAGGTCCGAGCCCGGACCTTTATCTATCAGTCCATCATCTGGTGCCCGGTAGTGAAGTCAACTGAGGTCAACGAAGGGATCCGAATGCGCAAACTAACTTATTAGCTGATATTAGCTACGGGATAACATCTGCTGAGACACTTCTGTGTCATTCATTTATGGACCAAGAGCCGGCGACGAATACTGGTACACATTTTGTACCTCTAGCTATGCTGGATGGATAGTACCTAAAAGTACACACGCATTCAATTCAGAATTGAAATTTAAACATTTATTGAAGATGTCTTTATAAAATATAAAAACGTTTTTGTACATAAATTAACGACTTTTAATTTAGTTAAGTGACGCTAATGAGTATTTCATTCGTGTTAAATTTTTATACTTCATGTCATTCACTAATAAACGAAGTTATACTTCATGTCATTCACTAATAAACGAAGTTATACTTCATATCATTCACTAATAAACGAAGTTATACTTCATGTCATTCACTAATAAACGAAGTTATACTTCATGTCATTCACTAATAAACGAAGTTATACTTCATGTCATTCACTAATAAACGAAGTTATACTTCATGTCATTCACTAATAAACGAAGTTATACTTCATGTCATTCACTAATAAACGAAGTTATACTTCATGTCATTCACTAATAACGAATGAATCAAACTTACTTAAAATACTTTTTTCCGCTATATTTTTATAAATGTTATATACAGGATGCTCTGAAACTCGAGCTATTCCTTGAAATACATAAATAACATATTTTGCAAACTTTCGGATTGGTAATGAAAAAAAGAATATTCAAAAATAATGATTCTTCTTCTCTTGTTATTTTTCTGATTAACGATAAATGAGTGATCATTTATGAAAAATACACATGCCCAGAATTCCCATAATCTCAGAAGTAAAAGGTCTTAAGTGGAAAGAAAACCATTTTTATTTTGTAATTTTTGAAATATCGACGTCTTTTACTTGATAAAAATTTATCATTTTCGACCCCTAGTTGATAGGCATTATTTGTTGGAAATGATCTCTAGTATAACCCCTTTCAAGGAATAGGTTGAATTTCAGAGCATCCTGTATATTTTATAATGTTAAATATATACTCATAATAATATCAATTTATCTAAAAAGCGTTAAGTCTAACAAAATGGAAGAGTAGTGAAAAGCAACGTTTATGTTTTCGCCAGATGAAAATCAGCTTTCGTTTTTAACAAAAAATTAATAGGGCATAGCGATTTTATTGCTAGTTTCTAAAAGACACAAACAGAAAATTATTTTATTTTTATATTTGGGCAAACTTTATTTTTGTGCCACGTGTATGATTATTCTTATTTAAATATTAATTGTTTCTTCAATTGTTGGCTGTAAGAAATCTCTTATTAGAGATAAGCTAACCCATATATACCTTTTACTGTAACTGTTTATGCTCGTGTTTTTTTGTACCATAAAGACTAAAGAATTCATTCCGTTAGAGTGTGCGGTCTGTAGGAGTAAAGTTCAATGTCACGGGAACTCGGTTCTGAAGATTCACGTCCATATTAAGTAAAGGCTGTTTTTAGGGTTCCGTACCCAAAGGGTAACCAACGGGACCCTATTACTAAGACTCCGCTGTCCGTCTGTCACCAGGCTGTATCTCATGAACCGTGATAGTTAGACAGTTGAAATTTTCACAGATGATGTATTTCTGTTGCCGCTATAACAACAAATACTATAAAACAGAATAAAATAAATATTTAAGGGGGCTCCCATACAACATACATGGTTTTTTTCCGTTTTTTAGATAATAGTACGGAACCCTTCGTGCGCGAGTCCGACTCGCACTTGGCCGGTTTTTATTGGAAACGGAATAAAGTGACAGTTCGGAAAAGGGATAGCGCTGTGTAAGTATGCAAGATGAATATCGTTTCTCTTTTATTCGTACAACTCTGTCCTTTTCCCGAACTGTCAGTTTACTCAAACGTCAAAAATAAAACACGTTTAGATATCAAAATAAAGTCTGAAGAGTATTACTTGTGCTGTGAATCTATTAGGTAGATCTGCGGGTCTACCGCGTAATTCTGATTTTCATCAACACCAACTTGAGATTGAAATTTGACGTGCTTGCAAAAGAGATGGCATGTTAGGCGGGCGTCGTCACACGCACGTCAAATTTCAATCTCAAGTTGATGTTGATGAAAATCAGAATTACGCGGTACGACCAAATACATGTATTTATAGAATTAAGAAAAGATTCTTTTATTACGCCCTTAAGATCCAAATATTCGTAGAATAGTCTTTTCATGTCAATTCGTGTGTCTGTAGGCATTCAATCGGGTGGGGGCGGTATCAGTCTATGCCACTCGATCTATTCAAACGAGGGAGTACTTCGTCGACAGCTTCAATAGGCTTTGTGTCTATCGACAACCGAGACACGAACCACCAAGTTAAATAACGCTCTTTTGTGATATTGATCGCATAGTGAGCTATGCGATCAATATCGATCGGATTATCTGATTTTATTGCATAATATAATAGTGCAAATTGGCACAAAATTTCAACTGCAAACTAGAAAAGATTCGCAAATATGCTGTTCTTTTAGATGATTCCGGTCAAGCTCCCGCCTAATTTCAAATTTTGCCCGGTGCTATGATGACTAGCGGACGTTGAGAGATCATTCTGGTCTTATTAAAAGATAACAAACATACAAAGGCACTTTTATTTAATTTATTTTTATTTATTTATTTGATAACTAAAAAGAAATACATATTTTAAAATAATAAAGTGTATCAGAAACCTGTAAGGGTTTTTACTTATTGATCTGTAAAACATTATGTAAAAAAAGCTTAAATAAAATGATTACATAGAGTAAGACATAAGATATAAAAGAGTAATATCAAGATTCTTTATATTTATATATCTAATATCAAGATAAAAAAAAAATCGATATAAAAATGTAATTAAGTAACTGAAAATAATTTTTATTTTATTCCTTAAAGGATCCCTTCGCGCACATCGACCAGCAAGCATCTATACTACACCACCCTACCTTTTCATACATTTTGGTCGTGTGGATAAGTAACTTTTCTATGGAACAGCAGATTTTTTTTTCTCTGTTTGACGTTAGTTGTAACATTATATAAAATATTATAGTAGTTTATGCTACAAGGGCGAACGTAACCGAGTAATTTATTGCTCTTACGCCCGTGTATCATACTAGGTTTTTCAATGCATAGTGTGAGGAAATAAAACAAGTATAATCTTGTGAACTTTAAATTATGATTGGCTCAAAAGGACTGTATCCAGAGCCGTTAAACAGTAGAAAAAAAGTATAACATTTATGGTACATAGGAAAGGTTGCAGTTTAGCGAACTTCTCGTAAAAAAAAAAAAATTATAATAAAGCCCTAGGGCAAAACAATCGGCTTTCTGTTCGGTTTTGATGCATAAAAAGTGGGCCTTTACGAGCACTTGCATTGAAAATAGTATATAACTAAAATTAGGATGAGTGTCCATCATAACGAAATAGATTTACAGCCAATTTCAATAGATTTACAGCTCTTTCATTTTTGCGAGAAAATCTCGACGTTTCGGTCAACTCTTTAGAGCTTTTCTCGCAAAAATCAAAGTGAGCCTTAGCTGTAAATCTATTTCGTTATTAATTGTAGTTTTGAAACTAGTACATAAATACTTTTATATCTTTTCAAATATATCTTTTGCTTTAATTTATTTATGTCTTAATTTGAATTATTATTTATAGAAGGACGTATGCTGACGAAATTGGTGACATACTGAAGGAGCGCAATGTTAAAAGTACCCAGAATAATAGAGCTGGTATGACTGGATTAATGGATGTGAAAGAGGCGAAGGAGGTGTGTCAGGATCGTAGCAGATGGAAATCACTAGTCTCTGCCTACCCTTCTGGGAGACAGGCGTGAGTATATGTATGTATGTAACATTGTTGTATCTATTACCATTACATATATACTCGTATGGAAAAGTCGAATAATATATATTTTATTGTATAATGATAAAATTTTCTTCATCAAAACTGAAGCATATCTCATTTTATTTTTAGGAATTCACGTATATGTGAACCAATTATTTCTATATATTTCTACTAGCTTTTGTCGGCGGCTTCGCTCGCGTTGATTTAGTTATCATTTTTCTGGGTTAAAAGTACTCTATGTCACTCTCCGGCCCATAAACTATCTCTATATAAAAATTAACGTCGATCCGTTGCTCCGTTGCTGCGTGAAAGAAGGACAAACCAACAAACTAACAAACCAACAAACACAAATAATAAGGGTACAAATTTTATTCTAAAATAAATATTATCAAAATGAATTCGTCTTTTGTCAGCAAAGTTAATAAGTAGATTAGCTATCACCAGTCTTCTTTAAATAAAACGTAAACATTATATACAAGGTGACTTTTTGATCAACGTCCAAATTCATACTGGTGGCTTGGTAAGTGATCGGTATCAAGCATCAATAACAATTTTGGTGAAATTCGTAAAATGAAATTACGACTCCCCATAGTGATTCACTCGGGACTGGAACTGAATTTATATGGGAAGCCGAAATTTTAATTTTATGAATTTCACAAAAATTCTTACTAATCCAAGATACTGATCACTTATCAAGCTTCCAGTATGAATTTGGACGATGATCAAAAAGTCACCTTGTATAGGTAGGTAGTGTGTTCAAAGCAAACAATGTTAAATAACAGTTCTCGCAACGAATTTGCAAAAAAGGTAAGTTGTAAATATTCCACACAAACAAAAGATTAAGATACACAAAATGGAAAACACCACAGTTCATTAACCAGCTTTTGTAGCGCTGCCTGCAGTGAATAAATGATCATAATTAATTATTTATGTTATTCTAGAAAACACGCTTTACAATAATATCTCAACAGAGAAACTCAAAGTACTGAAATATTATGTAATCCGGATTATGTATTTAATTTAAATGCTACGCGCGTAGGAGATTAACGACATGATAATTAATAAACACTTTATTGCACACAAAAACACAGATAAATACAGATTAGAATTGAGAGAAATACAGGACAAAGGCGGACTTATTTCTGAAAGAAATTTCTTCCAGTCAACAATAAATGACAGAGATGAAGAAACAGTTTACATTGGCTTATTGAAATTTAAAATGAGTGCATAAAGAGTGATATAAATATGTATGTAACTATAATAAATATAATAGTCAACATACACTACCAGCCTAAAAGTATATTATCACATTATTGTTTGCTACGCCGCAGCAGATTAACGACAAACATAATTTGCTACGCCGCACCGCCGCGCCGCAGCGGATGTAAGCAGCGAATGCGGATACGAATCTAAAAATAACAAACATTCCTTCGATGACATGAAGCCTTTAAATCGATCTTTAAAGTTTTAAAAAATATATAAGTATTCTGATAAATATGATATACAAATATAAGGAAATCTCAAGATATGTTTCGGGTCCGATCTGGACCCGGCATCAGTTTAATTTTGATTAAAATAAATAGACATTGACATATATGATATAAAAGCACATGACATAATGACTTATAAAACGATTTTTATGATTCATTCCAAATATATCTATAACTTAAATATAAACGCATTTTTTTGAGTCCGTACACAGAAACGAAAAAAACTGAATCCTTATAGCGTGTCTCGTCTGTCAAGACAAAGAGACAGATAAAATAATAATCTATGTACATATCAAAAACGTTACTGGAAGTATGTTGCGCAAAGATTTCAAAAGTTTAGATGAGCCCTAGCACCTAAAATCTATTGCATTGTTTTTGAATGCGCGCGTTAACATAATGCCGACGCGCGCACACATATAAGTGCGCAACCTGTCTACCTACTGTCAGCAAACTGATCAGACTACTAAAGTTGTTAAAATTATTAACTTTAAGTGCACTTAAGGCGTTCAACTATCACTATGTTCAGATGAGCACTGCTCCCAACATGTGAGCGTCACCCATTTAAAGGTGGAAACATTTTGGTGCTGTCATAGTACGGTAAGGGTTTATCTTTACTTTTGAAATCTTTGATGTTGCGTAGCTTTTCAGTAAAAAGAGAATTACATCTGTTCTTCCACTCCGACCAACTAAGCATATAAATAAACTGACCAACTTTGTGCAAAATGGAACTCGATGAAGGGATTGCTTCCAATCAAACCAACTGGTTGATTAAGATAGTTAATTTATTACAATTGACTCTTAGCGAAACACCTAAAATTAATAAGATTTGGTAACAAAAGTAACATAGTTTTTATGACAGATGCCAAAATTGACTGATGAAAAATTTTTCATAGATTTTATGTGTCCAAATTGACAGATGAAAATTTTTTCATACGTCTTTTGACAGATGTCAACATTGACAGATGAATTTTTTAAACATGCAATTTAACAGAAACGTTTTCAGAGCTTTTTTAACAGATGTTAAAATTTACATATATGTTTTTGTACAGCTTCTCTGACAGATATCAACATTGACAGACACATTGGCCTGAAGCCACTTTGGCCTGCACAATCACGTTTGACATTTTTCCCCACCATATTTGACGTTTGTTGAGGATATAGTGGAAAATAGAAGTTTATTGTTTATTCATGACCTCACTCCAAATTATGTGAAAACTCCACAGAACTATAAAACTCCCCTGGAAAAAAAAATTACTTTGCATCCCGCTATCCTCCAAAGCCAATTTTCTTTTTTCGAGTAGGTGTAATGAAAAAGATACATTTTATTATTATGATTTTAATTGTTTTCTCGACATACAAATGTTGACAAATACCCCTCAAATTCAAATTCAAATTCAAATAGTTTATTTTGCAAAGCAGGTATAGATATATACACTTTTTACACGTCAAATTTAATCTAATAAAGAAAATATATGTAATAAAATAATAAATGTACAGTACATGAACTAAATTAAAGGTTTATTTAATTTATGTAGCAATATATTTACGATTATAATGATAGGTAAAATATATATTATACAAGGTAAAATCCAATCAGCCGCCCGAACCCACACCGGAGACCCGGCCAAGGACCAGGAACAAGGTTCAATGATCACCAACCGAGCCCCCAGCACGAATCCAGGCGGCCGACCAAATCCCATCCTATATATATCCTGGCTTCTGTTACACGGTGTTTCCTTTTACAGAAGCTAGGGCTACAAAAGTTATGATAAGATGATTGTAACAATAAAGATATTTTATTTTTTATTTTTTTATATACTACATACTAATAGGTTACATATATAAATACATGCCTACCTCCGCCCATTCGATTACATTATTGGGTTTAGTTTAAACGTATTATAGTAAATAAAAGCGAAATAATCAACGATATCCCAAATACCGTTGGAAATAACACTTAGTCACTAACACATCACGCAATCTCCGAAACTACAGGGGCTGAAAGCATGAAAGTTGGCAGGGATGTTCCTAACACCACCGCTTAGTTAGAAAGATTGTTTTTACACAGAGTCTTCAAGTTTGTCACTCCCTAAGAGGGTCGTGAGGAAAAGCTATAAGTATAATATAATCAGTAGGTACGCAGTAATGACCGTGTTGAACATTATGTAACAACAAGATGCGTAATTAAAATCTTGTGGCTTTAATAAAAACAAAGCACGGCCTTTCGCATTTAATTAGAAACAAAACCATCTCATTATTGTATATAAAAGAATCCGTCGAGATGGCTGACGGTTCTCGCGTCTCTTCTCTTAATTAAATTTTTTCAGAGATGAAATACTAACGAATCTGTTTTATTTTAGTTATAGCACATCGCACAGATAAATAAATTTATACAAGTATTAATGAATAAGGAACAAATATGTATCGAATTTGAAATAGCCATGATAACAAATAAGATTTTAAATTTACACGGTACTCTCATAATTCACATTATGAGAGTACAGGACTCAACGTGTTTGGTTTTTATATTATCCTAAAATTTTGCCAGAGGTACGGGATGACCGGTGAAAAGATCATCCGGTGACCACGGCAGATGTAACTCTGCCGAAAATTCGGGAAAATATGAAAACTAAACACGGTGACTTCTGTACTCCTAATAATGTTTAATATTCAGAGTTATGACAAAATGAGTTGTAACAAAGTATTAAGAAATAATTATAAAGGCCCAAATACAACTTTTAGCTAAGACAACTTTTAACAATAGTTTGCTAAAACTATACACCGTAAAACATTTTTTTTTACTTTCGCCAAATTTTCTGAGTATCCCACGTGTAGCATTGCAAATTTTGTAGTTGTGGTTATCACAACTTGATGGTAAATTTCGGTTTACCCTCTTTTCTAGACATGAAGATAATCGCGTGTCTGCTGCAATTCCGAGGAGTTTTTCTCGTTCATTTGCCAACCGGAGTTTTTGCCGACAGCTCGTGTTGAGTTATTTTTTATTTTTTAATGGCGGTTGTGCCAACAGGAGTTGTGTTTTTAATAATATAGGTGGGTTTTCGTGGTTAATTAATTCGTTTTTTGGTTAATTATTCATTTGTGTGGAATAGTTCTATAATATTGTTTTTGTATTTCAGGAAGATTATTCTTTTGGATGATGTAAAAAAGGATTTTTTTTCGTCGGGTTGGAGGGAGTTCTGACTATCGTCAGATCATGGTATGTATTGCTTTCCTTGTATTTTGAGTCACCGGAATTTTGTTCTCATTGTTCCGTGTGGTAAAGGTTTTAATATTGTTTTTTCTCTTCTAATTCCAAGGTTTTTTTGTTTTCAAGATCTTCGTGTTTTCAAGATCTTCATGTTTTCGAGATTTACCAGATTTTTTCAAGTTTGAAGTTGTATTGCCTCGTTGGTGATTATTCGGCTGGCAGAGGTATGATCGCCGCGTGGTGTACGCAGTAAGCAGTCCTTTGTCTGCGTGGACGTGGATCGTTGACCTTGAAGGGGGCAGCGGACGGCGTGTCGTTTCCGTGGAGTTTAATGGAAAAATTCAAGTAGGTGTTGGAATTTTTACTTTTATCCACACACAGTTAAGATACCTAGGACGGTATGTTTTCAGGACACTTAGTTATGTGTCCTATTAGTAACCAAGGTTAAATTCTTCTTCCTGTTTCACCGAATAACCCAAACTGTAAAATTTAATGTTCCGTAATATTTTTTTTACCTGGTAGAACTGAATGGTGTACCAGACGATTTGGTTTAAAGTGTATGTACGACAAAAATTTATTGTTTGTAGGATCTACGGCTCCCCTGAGCTAGATTTATTTTTGAAAATTAATTCCCTTGTATGTTTACAAGTATTGTTACCCTTAAAGTTTTTTATGTAATTCCACAAGTTTCCATGTAATCTAGTTACCTTTGGTTAAGGCGGTAACAAACACATCTAGTTATCACTTAATTGTTTATTTTTTTTGTCATGGCAATACTAATTACAATGTAATATTACTACCTGATGTTAAGGCGGTCCCTGACACAACTTTTTAAAGGTCTTTAAGGTTTAGTAATGTCTTGGCAAGATATTTGTCAAATGAAGGTCTTGGCCAAAAACTTGTAACTAAGATAATTTTTTCCGTTAACACCTTTCCTTTGACTTGTGAAATTTAGACATTTTGTTTTGGTAAAATTAAATAAACTTAATTGTATAGTACCACGAAGTTTTCTTCAGAACCTTTTACCAACGATTAGGTTACAATTAGGTCACTGTATAATTTTATTTTGTTCAGTGGTACGACTGGTGGAAAGACCGGGTACCCGCTGGTCGTGCTACCTGACAATGGCGCCCTTACGTTTTTTTAAATAATAATATTTGTCGAAGGGTTATTTGGTGAAACAGGGTTTTTTTTTTTTTTTGTTGTTACTCGGTTTTTTTTGGTATGTGTAACATAATTTTTTTTTGTGTACTGTGTATTTTGGTTTAGTGTGTGCTTTTGCACATATAAGGAAGCTTAAGTGCTAATTTTTTTTGTGAGTAACAACTTAAGGTGTATTTACACTGGTTTTTTTTTGGTACCAAAAATTTTTTTTAAATGGTTTTTAATTTTTTTTAGTTTACACTGAGTTGTGTTTGTGGTTGTGTAAATTCCTTTTTGCACTCAGTGAATTTGGTACCAAATTAATTTGTAAAAAACACTTGTAAGAAACAGGAAGCAGATTTTTTTTTTAAATGGATACTAAAGAAGTATTGTTTTTGGTCCTCTTCAAGGATGAATTAATTTACGAGTTGACTATTCGCGCCGACACGCCATCACCCACGGTTTTAGGTTTTTGGACGCTGTTAAGGAAACCATTTTTTTCGTGTGTTTTGGTTGTTGATACCTCGGCATTTTATTTTGTTTTAATTTTATTGTGGTTTTATTGGAGTTTTGTTTTTTTTGTTGATGTATGGAGCCTCAAAACAGTGATTGTGGTTTATTTTACACTAATCTTTGGATTGAGCTTCGTGCATGAGGTTGTAATTTTACAATTCTCGAGTTTTGGGGTTATGTTTTTTAATTTATTTTATTGGGGTTAGTTTGTGGTTCAGCTCGCTGCTCGAGTTGTTCCGGGTTTTGTTTTACTTGCTTTTAGGCAAGAGCCGAGGTATCGGGCAGGTTTATTTGTTTGTTTTGTTTTTTTTACCGTCATATAATAAATATAGTTTGCTTTGGGGGTAATTTTTTTTCTTTTTAGTAATGTTTTTTTTAGTTACTCAAATTTTTGTTTTTTTTTGTTTGTTTTGGGGGGATTTTCTTCAATTAAAATTGAGTAACAGTTTTTATTTTATGACGTTTTTGTCAGGGGGTTTGGTTAGTTTCACGGTCTCACGTATTAGTGAGATTCGTGTTTTGTTTAAAATTTATTCCCCCTGCTGGATTTGTTAGTGACGCGACTTTTATTCGTAATGATCCCGTTTTTCCACTTTTGTTTCATTCGCGAGCCCGGGTGGGAGTTGAGTTTGATTTCATGGCCAGTGTTTTAGTGTCCCAACAATATATTTGGGGGGATACCTAATTTTGTTTGAAAGGTTACTGACGAACAGCATTGTCTGGCTCGTTAAGAAGTTTGGATGTTATGTTTAAATGGATAGAATGCAGAGAGGTATGGAAGTAAGGTTGGTGATGTATGCTAGGATACACTGGGCCGGTTTTGTTAGAAATCAAATTTCGACAGTGACCTACTCCAGCTCAAAGAGGTCTCGGTTTTTTTTTTGGTGTGGGCCATTACACACTTTTGTCCGCTGCCGTTTGGTGGTATAGGGTAGCCGTGGTTTTTTTTGGAAGTGGGCGATAATCCCTGGACGGCTGGGAGTTACTCGTTTGAGTCTCCTGGTGTTTTTTTCCTCTCACTGGAGTGGCTTGTTTGTGCCGGTAAGTTCGATTAAGTTCGTTGATTCCGGTGATACAGGTCATGTTGATGGTGAGGGGCCGAGGCGGAACTCTTGAATGATTTCATTTGTTTTATTTTTATAGTTGGGGGGTAGCATTTCGTCATTACGAATACTAGCGCACTACTTTTGTTGTTCCTGCAGGAAGGGTTACTTTTGTTTGGTTTTTGTTTTTATTGTCGTGGGTTCGACTTTGTTTTGGGTTTTGACGGTTGTTTGTTTCTCTTGTTTTATGTTTGTCTTTGGTTTTGTTTGTAGGTGTGCTGTTTTCAGGCATCTACTTTAGTTATTAGGTTTTTGTTTTGTGTTGGTTTTTTTTTATAAAATCATCGGGGGGGGGTTAATTTGTTTTTTTTTTCTTTTGGGTTTTAAAAAAAAAATTTTTTTAGTTTTTTTTGTTGTGGTTTTACGCTGAGGGCAGCGATCGGTGCTCTAGGCGCACCTCTTATGCTTCGGGAGGGGGTATTATAGCATTGCAAATTTTGTAGTTGTGGTTATCACAACTTGATGGTAAATTTCGGTTTACCCTCTTTTCTAGACATGAAGATAATCGCGTGTCTGCTGCAATTCCGAGGAGTTTTTCTCGTTCTTTTGCCAACCGGAGTTTTTGCCGACAGCTCGTGTTGAGTTATTTTTTATTTTTTAATGGCGGTTGTGCCAACAGGAGTTGTGTTTTTAATAATATAGGTGGGTTTTCGTGGTTAATTAATTCGTTTTTTGGTTAATTATTCATTTGTGTGGAATAGTTCTATAATATTGTTTTTGTATTTCAGGAAGATTATTCTTTTGGATGATGTAAAAAAGGATTTTTTTTCGTCGGGTTGGAGGGAGTTCTGACTATCGTCAGATCATGGTATGTATTGCTTTCCTTGTATTTTGAGTCACCGGAATTTTGTTCTCATTGTTCCGTGTGGTAAAGGTTTTAATATTGTTTTTTCTCTTCTAATTCCAAGGTTTTTTTGTTTTCAAGATCTTCGTGTTTTCAAGATCTTCATGTTTTCGAGATTTACCAGATTTTTTCAAGTTTGAAGTTGTATTGCCTCGTTGGTGATTATTCGGCTGGCAGAGGTATGATCGCCGCGTGGTGTACGCAGTAAGCAGTCCTTTGTCTGCGTGGACGTGGATCGTTGACCTTGAAGGGGGCAGCGGACGGCGTGTCGTTTCCGTGGAGTTTAATGGAAAAATTCAAGTAGTGTTGGAATTTTTACTTTTATCCACACACAGTTAAGATACCTAGGACGGTATGTTTTCAGGACACTTAGTTATGTGTCCTATTAGTAACCAAGGTTAAATTCTTCTTCCTGTTTCACCGAATAACCCAAACTGTAAAATTTAATGTTCCGTAATATTTTTTTTACCTGGTAGAACTGAATGGTGTACCAGACGATTTGGTTTAAAGTGTATGTACGACAAAAATTTATTGTTTGTAGGATCTACGGCTCCCCTGAGCTAGATTTATTTTTGAAAATTAATTCCCTTGTATGTTTACAAGTATTGTTACCCTTAAAGTTTTTTATGTAATTCCACAAGTTTCCATGTAATCTAGTTACCTTTGGTTAAGGCGGTAACAAACACATCTAGTTATCACTTAATTGTTTATTTTTTTTGTCATGGCAATACTAATTCCAATGTAATATTACTACCTGATGTTAAGGCGGTCCCTGACACAACTTTTTAAAGGTCTTTAAGGTTTAGTAATGTCTTGGCAAGATATTTGTCAAATGAAGGTCTTGGCCAAAAACTTGTAACTAAGATAATTTTTTCCGTTAACACCTTTCCTTTGACTTGTGAAATTTAGACATTTTGTTTTGGTAAAATTAAATAAACTTAATTGTATAGTACCACGAAGTTTTCTTCAGAACCTTTTACCAACGATTAGGTTACAATTAGGTCACTGTATAATTTTATTTTGTTCAGTGGTACGACTGGTGGAAAGACCGGGTACCTGCCGGTCGTGCTATCTGACACACGTAATATCATTAAAATATCATCGTAAAATGCACATACTTCCACTTAGTAAGCGGCGTGACATTTCTGACCTTGCATTATTGACTGCCCCGAACTGTTGAGTAAGCTCAATTTTCTGGCCCCAAATCAAAATCGTAGGCATTATAAAACTTTCTTCTTGCCTACAGTAAGAACTAACTATAAACAAAATTCTTATATTTGGCGAACCTGTAAAGCTTTTAATTGTTTATCTCAAAACGTTAATGTTATGGACTTATTCCATAGCAGTATCACTTCGGTGAGACGTCTTCTTACTAACCCATTCTTTGAATAAGAGCTATTTCTTGTGTAATTAACCTACTTTTAATCTGTTTATAACTTGTCCTGGTTTAAGTATTATTTAGTCTAAGTCTATCTGCGGAAACTTTAAATGGCTAGAGTTAATTTAAGCTTTTTACTATTGTTATTAAAATAGTCGCTAGTTTTCCAAAATAAGTAATAAATAAATAAATAAAATAAATAAATGTATGTTTATGCATATAGCAAACTATTGTTAAAAGTTGTCTAAGCTAAATGTTGTGTTTCGGCCCTTATAATAACTTCTTAATATTTTGATACAATCCGGAGAATGGACCCTTAAAGCTGCTTGTAAATTTTGTTTGTAGTGAAAATTGACGTAAAAGGTACAATTATTTTAACCTTTTGAACAGCTTACAATATTTTTTTATTTCCCTCAACCATTGTTATACTTTTAATTGATAAATTGATTAAAAATTAACCAGCATTGACGGTACCATTTGTTTAATTGATTTACAGAGTTTGCGACTGATTTATATTGATCTCTCTTTTCGTAGGAAAAACAAAATTAAGGCCGAGTTCAGTTAATTCGGGATTTATTAGATCGTAAATTCAAGTGTCGAACGTAATCTTTATTTGTTTATTTCGATTGCTATCGATTCCACTATTTAAAATTCAGCTCAACATTCGAGTAAAACCATCCATCGAACCCCAACTAAACCTTTGAAGAACACCTGATTCAAATTATATTCTATCGAATGACACGCATCCGAAAAAACACACAAAAATCTAATGTAATTCTAATGCTCGTTTGTAAAAAGATTACAACCCTACAAAAGGACGTATCTAACACAGTTTTTTCGACGTTTGAATAATTTATTTATGCATGAATTAATTAACAAAACGCTATCCGCTTAGCTAATTTACTGAAGGGTACCTTTTTTGCCAATTGCGGCAAAATTTGGGGAAAACGTGAGATCAAACCTTCTGATTAAAGGATTACTTGAATCTAGGCTTACTGAATATGAATAAGAGAATGTTATGTTCCAGGAGAATATTCTGTTTTTTTAATAAAAAAAGGTATCAACTAAAAAGTACACGTCCCTATTTTAATTTTGAGGTTTATGCGAAATTTTGATATGTTTGTATCAAATAATGTTTGCTTCGAGCAGTTCGACCGTTTCGAGCAGTTCGACCGTTTCGAGCACTAATCTGGCTTCAAATGCCATAGGGGCACATTTGAGTTCGGTTTGCGTGTTTTGGAAGGTACGATAACCTATGGGTCTACATTTAGATGATAGTAGGGCTCACAGCCATCACGCTGAGACTAATAAACGACGGTGAAAAGTGGGTGTACAAGTCTCGACTGTGACTTGCATTTTACAGTCCATACTCGGAAACACCTAGCTGACGCCCCCTCGTAGATTCATGTCGTGACAATGTAAAAATCATATTGAAGTAAAATTTATTCAAGTTATGATTTTCGTATAAATCTCAAGGGTATCCGGAATAAAACCGGACGTTGGTAGGCAGGAAGCTTATTGTTAAAATCTCAGTCTAGCTACGAAGAAAACGGAAAATAAAAATTGCAGGTCTTATTTTCACTTAAATCATGGACGTCAATAGCTTTTACGGCCTCTTATATCATTGATTTTACTACCTCTAACCGTGAACCTGTTAGAAATTCCTTTTTGGATAATATCTAACACAGAAAATAGGGTTACGTCTCAAATAAGGCGACACCTTTTTTCGCGAAGTTTCATTTTCCCTGAGTGGATTTAGGGTTCTGCATGTAATGTAATGTAATCTTTATGATAATGCGACGGCCAAGGCTTGGGGTAATCTTTCTATCAACACCTGACCTTAATCGTAATTTAAATAAGGCAACATCCTTTGTTAGAATAGCGTTCTCGTTGAAAAGTGTAATATTAGCAGTAAATTAACAAATTCTTCAAGACTAAAAGCTAAAAGTTTCGAAAGTCCAACTAATTATGTTTTCAAACCTTTCTATTTTTAATTTGTACGAGTGATAGGTAAGTAGAATTTTCTGAACAAAATAATTTGCCTTGTACAGAGGAAAACAATGATACAATATTCCTACATATGAAGAACGTGGCTGGCATTATCCTTGATATCCATATTCGCTATTGGCAGTGGCAGATGATTATGCATAATTTATGCACAAGTGTAAGATATTGGAAGCAGAAAACTTGTTTTTAAAAAACAATTATATTTTTATTTAGATTATTACAAGAGTTCTCACTGTGGAGACTGGAATTAGAATGAATATAATAATAGGGAGTTTGGGTTTTATACCCTTACTCTTATCGCTTATGACTAACAGAATGTTCTGACTAACTTAACTAACTTAGTGACTAAGAGATTACAATTTGAGAAAGTAGAAGATAGTAAATGTTATCTTCGACGGAAGTTGTTATCGTCAGTTTAAAGTCTAATATTAATGACTAATGCTAACAGAGGTATGCTATGACTAGTTGTGTAGGGTACGTAACACCTCCCCTCTTAGAACAAAGTTGGGGCGTGTTTGCCGGAACTTTGAGGACTTTTCTTGATTGTAACTTCGTCTTCATCTTCAGAAATGCATGACGTGTCCGTCATGTTTAAGGTTGTCATCGGGACGGCTATGTGTTGTTTGCGAGTGGATCTGTCAAAACAGTTGTTGAATATTTGTATACATCCATTTTGATGGTTATGTCCTTTGAAGTAGTTAAAGAAGCTTGAAGGGCAGCATTTGTATATGCAGAATATTAGCATAATAATTCCCAGGAATATGCTAAGTACTGAAAATTTTGAGCTATGTTTGCTTAGAAATGATGCTTCATTTTCTTTCAGTCGTTGAGAATAGGTTTTGATTTCTTCTTTAATTGTGTGCAATGAATCTAGTGGAACGTTATTGATCTTCATATGTATCATTTCTGGTGGTTCCAAATCAAGGATTTCTGGAACACAATTATCTTCAATATCTACAGTAATTATTGGATGAGTAATGTTGACCGACTTTTCTTCTTCAGCATTCAGAGTAATAAACGTTGTATAAAATTTACATCCAGGATCTAGAGATATGATTCCCGTGCCAGCTATTTCATTATGGGTGATTTTGTTTCCACATTCTATGGCATATGTGGTTTTGTGATGTAGTAAAAATATCCATTTGTTATTCTTCAATGGCTGGAACGTATTGACTTGAGCGGCGATTGTAGTTACTTCACACATTTCGGGTAATTTTTTGCTGCTTGTCATCAGAATAGCCATTTCACAAGTTGGCCTGGTATTGTAGTGATATATTGGTTGATCTTTACAGACCCTTGCTTCTGTTGCAAATGTTTTGCAATTTTCCATAGAGCTCATAACAACGTACTGTTGTTGTGAAGAACTTGTGGCAAGGTAGGTTTGCTCAGGAAGGATAACGGAATAGAGAGAGGAGTTCGGATGTCTTATAGGGATTGGATATATACGATATAGGGTGAATTTATCGTTTTTAACCAAAGGGAATTCGAGAATATATATTAATTTATTCATGTATATATATGATGTTATTGTTGAGGACTCTAGTATTTGATGGATATTTTGCATAGTTACAGGGGCTACTAGATTTTTATTAATTCTGTCTGGGCTAGAAGATAAAAGTTCTTTATATAATCTTACAGTAGAAATGATCGAGGGATGAACTGCACCCGATTTAATAAACAAAATGCTTGTAATAATGTCATCGATTTCTTTTTCCAGTGTCATAACGGCTTCGAGGATTTGAATTGATACTGATGAAATTTCTTCTGATATTGTCAAATTAAATATTATTTTACTAGATGTATTAAAATATGAACTGATTTTTCTTAGATTTTCGTTTATTACTATTTCATCGTAAGATATTTTATATATAGTTTCATAAAAATTATTCGTTTTATTATCAGAAGGATTAGGATATGCCAGTATTTGTTGGGATACCCTGAAATTTAATAAGATTTAACTTTCTAAAAATACTTTAATACTACATGATTGAGTTTTTAGTCATGCAATGGTCTTAGCCGATTAGCATGCACTACATAATTTCGTCCTGTTTTATTGATAACATAATTTTCATTGAACCCTATTCTTGTGATATTATAAGGTCCTTCCCATTTGTGATCTAAGTTATTTGGATTAGGTATTTGGAGCATAACTTTGTCACCTACATTGAATTTAGCTACATTCTTTATGGATTTGTCATAACGTTCCTTGGCTTTATCTTTCATGGACTCTACGTTGCGTTTAGCTATTTCTCGAGTTATTTTTAATCTTTCATTGAAATCGTTAAGATAATCGTTAGTTGTATATTCACGGATGTCTTTTGCAGAGTAAAGTGAATGGGGTTTGTATCCAAAAAGTAGTTCGTGAGGAGTAAAACCAGTTGATTGATTTACAGAGGTATTGTGACACATAATAGCAAGAGGGACTATTTGATCCCAGTTTGAGTTTCTTCTTTTATGATATATGCGAATATGATCTCTAAGGACGGCATGAAAACGTTCTAACGATCCATTTGTTTGAGGATGGTAGGCAGTACTCAAAGTATGATTGCAACCTAATTGTTTCATTAAGTGTTTTAATATATTATTTACAAATTCTCCACCTTGGTCAGAATGGAACCGTTTGGGAACACCAAAGTGTTGACAAAAGATTAAAAGAGTTTTAGCTATGGTGACTGGCTGTTTGTCAGGAATTGGGTAAGCTTGAACAAATCGGGTTAAATCATCTTGTAAAGTTAGAATGTATTTATTGAAGTCACCTGTTATGTCAGAATAAGAAACTAAATCAATAGTCACGCGTTCGAAAGGTTCACTAGATGATGTCGTTATAACCATCGGGGCTTTATAAGTTTTTCTTTGTATTTTACTCCGTTGGCAATCTAAACAGTTGTCTATGTATTTCTTGATGTCATCAGTCATGCCTTTCCAGAAGTATTCTGACCGTATTTTCCTCGTAGTTTCGATAATGCCTCGATGACCAGATAAGGGTTCATCGTGGAAACTTTTGAGAATTTCGGGTATTTGTTCTTGAGATGGATATTTAACAGTATTTTGACAAATTGTTATTTCACATTCATATGTGTCAGCTAAATATGCAGTTATATGTAATTGTTCGTTTCCTTGCAATTTACAAGTGGGATCATTCTTAAGGTCAGGAATACAAAGAGTCTTAACGTCATTTTTTTGAAGATAATTTAATAGAGTTTTGAAATAACTTTCGGAGTCCCATGAATCATAGTGTTTTGGTCTTGAGTATCCAAAAACTATGTTTTGTTTGTTATCTGATATTAGAAGATCATTGTCATATAGGGATTTACATTTTTCTAAATAGGGATCGACTTGAGAGCACAAGCTAATAGCTTCGTTGAATAAATCATTTTTATCAGAGAGTTCGCAGGAAGTGGGGATAAAGATATTTTTGTGACGAGAATCTAAGAGGCGATCTGGTGAAATCTTAAGATTTGGTGTGTCAAAGTTATAAGAGCTATTGTCAGAAAAATGTTCATAATTGGCTTGTAAATAATGGTCAGGAGTTTCTTGATTTGTGCTATCGTCATTTGTAAGATCGATATTTGTCGTAGAAATAGGGGGTCTTGAGAGTGCGTCAGCGTTGGTATTGTTCTTTCCTGGTTTATAGACTATTTTGTATTGAAAACCAGCGAGTTTGAACTGCCATCTGGCAAGACGGCTACCTGGGTCTGTGATTTTCATATAATAGCTTAGTGGTTGATGATCTGTGACTATTGTGAAGTTTTGACCGAATAAATAAGGTCGAAAGTGTTTAACTGCCCATACAATGGCTAACATTTCTCGTTCCGTTGTAGAATAATTAGTTTCAGCTTTGTTTAAAGTCCTTGATGCATAGGCTATGGGTAAGTCTTTACCTATTTCGCCTTGTGAAAGAATCGCGCCAATAGAATGTAGTGAAGCGTCCGTTGTTAATATGAACTCTTTTGTGAAGTCTGGATATTGAAGTATTGGGGGGTTAGTAAGGAGATGTTTGCATTTGTTGAAAGAGTTTTCTTGTGTTTGACCCCATATGAAAGGAACTTCCTTCTTTAAGAGGCTAGTAAGGGGTTTTGTTATTTGACTGAAGTTTTCTATGAATCTTCTGTAGTATCCAGCTAGACCTAAGAAGCTTTTGATGTCCTTGCAATTCTTTGGAGTTGGGAAATTTTTGACAGCTTCAATTTTTACAGGATTTGGTTTTACGCCTTCGTTTGAGATAATATGCCCGAGATAAGCGACTTCACGTCGTAAAAATTCACATTTGTCTGGTTGAACCTTGAGTTCATATTTCCTAAGTCTGGAAAATACTTCATGAAGTTTTTCTTCATGTTCTTGGAGACTTGATGCAAAAATTACTATGTCATCTAAATACACAAAACACCGTTCTCCTTGAATCCCCATTAGAACAGAATCCATGGTGCGTTGAAATGTAGCTGGAGCGTTTTTGAGACCGAAAGGCATTCTTTTATATTCGTAATGACCATAGGGGGTTGTGAATGCAGTTTTAGGAATGTCAGCTGGATTAACTTCTAATTGATGGAATCCTGATGCTAAATCTAATGTTGTAAAGTATTGGGAATGACCAAGTTTGTCTAGAATGTCTGTGATGTTTGGCAAGGGATAGCTATCACCTATTGTTATGTCATTAAGTTTACGATAATCTATTACAAGACGCCATTTTTGTTTCCCTGAGGCATCTAGTTTCTTTGGAACGACCCAAAGGGGGCTACTCCATGGTGAACAACTGGGTTGTATGATATCTTCATCTAACATTTTCTGTACTTGATTTTTTACTTCTTGTTCATGAACTCTTGGGAATCGATATGTTTTTGCATGAATCGGGATGTCAGTAGTCGTGCGAATATGATGTTTCGAATGATTACTAAATGATAAATGGTCTCCTTCTATATAAAAGATGTCTGAGTATTCGGAAATTATCTTGTGTATTGAATTCTTTTCCTCATTGTTCAAATGTTCATCTCTGATTAGGTTGAGTACTTTCTCCTGTCTGTCTGATAAGCTAGTGAGTTGTTTGTCTGACTCAGAAGGATGTTCATTAAGATTATGTATTTGTTGTTCGCTAAATGAGTCAACATCAATGTTTGGAATGTCTATTATTTTGTCTACTTTGTTGGCGTTTACACAAGTAGTTAGGAATGAGTTGTTTTCGACATGGACTAAAGCATGAGGAATGATAACACCAGTGGTTAAGAATTGTTGATTTACAATAGCTACTCCGGATTTAATAGACTTTGTTGTACATTTGATTACTGTTTCGGATCTTTTATTCAAGGTTTGTTTTCCTTGAAGTTTTTCTTGTTTTTCTTCAAGGGAATGGAGTTTATATGTTTTATTATGAACACGCATTGTTTTTGACTGGACATAGATGTAGACATTGTTTTTGGAAAGGAAATCATTCCCTAGAATGCCATCAGCTTTAATGTTTAAGTTAGCTACGTGAAATTTGAACTTTGGAAGGTCGTCTAGAGATAAGTTGGCTGTACCGAAACTGCGAGTTGATGATTGTGTGCTGGAAATACCTACAATAGATACTACGTCGTTTTGGTTTATTTGTGAGGAGCCTATTTTATCTTTTCGGACTATTGAAATTCCGGCTCCAGTATCTACCAGGAAAATAACGGGTTTGCCTTCGATATGGAAAGTACAATGAAGTAGGTTTACTGGTGGTACATCGTTTAAAGAAGATATATTGTATGATTGAATTGGGGATCGAGATTTCTGGGAATTGAGTTCTGACTGAGATTTTGTTTTGGGTTTGGATTTAGGCTTTGACTTAGATTTTGACTTGGATTTCGAAGATTTAGTGATATTATTGAAATCACGGTTTTGGGACTGATTACCCTGTTCATGGATTTCACTTGATTTCGAGGATTCAGTAGATTTAAGGAAATCACGAGTTTGGGGCTGATTACCCTGTCCGTGGATTTCATTTTTTGATTTAAGAGATTCAGAGGATTTAGAGTGATCATGAGTTTGGGGCTGGCTACCCTGTCCATAGATTTGATTTCGAGATTTAAGAGATTCAGTGGATTTAAGAGATTCGGTAGTATTCGAGAAATCGGGAGTTTGAGTGGAAGCGTCTCTAAATTCAGTTTGCGTAGAAGCGTCTTTAAGTTGTCTCCGATAGACTGGTTTATTCATTTCTAAAGACGTATTACGTTTTTGTACCTCATGTATTTGATTTACTGAATTTAGTTTTGGTGGTGTATTTACCACTCGAATTGGGAATTCTCTGTCATGGGATATGCTTGAGTCTGGGTGATTGAGCAAGAGGCTAAAGCGGTTTCCGAGGAGTTGCTCATCTCGTCGGTCGCTGGCGAGTTTAAATGATTAACGTTTTTCGGTGGAGCAGGTAGAGCGCGTTGGTTTTGTGGGGCAGGTAGAGCGCGTTGATTTTGGTTATCTCGAAGATTATTATTGAACGCTCTCTTACGACAATCGGCAATTAAGTGCCCAGGTTTTTTGCAATAGTTGCACGTTTTTTGTTGCACTTGATTTGTGTTCGATGTTCCCTGCATTTGATTTGGGACGTTTGAGACTGTGTAACGGTTTGAATAGGTACTTGAATTATAAGATTTTTGTACAGGTTTTGCAAGATCTTTTGCATAGTGCTCAACGTGTTTAGGAGTTCTAGGTGGGGTTTGTTTGAACAGTGTTTGTCTTGCACTGTTCATTGCGCGTATTTGATCTTCTTGGATAGCAAACCGCCCTGCTTCGGATAGCGTTGTAAAACCTTTAGTACGGAGCATTGTACCGATGTCGGGATAATTTAGTCCTATCTCGAACACTCTTAGAGCAGTTTCTTCAGTCGCCTTCATTCTACCTATCAACGAGTTGTCGTCAATTTCCGCGTTTAATTTTTCAATAATTTTTCCGCGACACAGATCTACTCTATGTAGATATTCGGTGATAGTTTCGGTTGCGAATTGGAACATTGATTGTAATTCAAGATTTAGGTGAGATATCGTCTTGACATTGGAAAATTTTTCGATAAGGAATGATCGAAGGTCTCCCCAAGAAGCATACTGTTTACTATGCACATCCGATGCGTTTGCACCCACGATATTGTTTAGGGCATAGATTAAAAGGATTCGTTTCTGATTTTCTGATGCTAGTGAAAATGCTGAATCACATGATCTCGCGAATTTGTATACTTGACCGGGTTGATTTGTATCAAAATTTGGTATTAATTTTAGAAGCGTATTTATTTCTAGCGCCATTTCAGAATTTAAGTTAGGGTAGATTTCGTTTTTAATTTCTAAGGGCATGAGTTTCGTAGAGATATGCGATTTGAGATTTATATATAATATGTGAATATAAGCACAGTGATATAATGGAAACACAGATAATATGGAACACAGTAAAATAGAATAACACAATAACACAGGAATAGAAAACACAATGAAATGGAAATGGAATACACAGAGGAATCGAGCAAACAAGTTTAGCCACTTACCAACATAATAATATTATTTTAATTTGCATGGTTTCGGCAAATCTTTATTAAAGCCCTCCGGGCACCGTCCAGGTCCTTTTGGCGATGTTTGTCCTAGGTCCTGATCGTTTCGATTTGACTATATCCAGTACCGACTGCGCCAATGTAAGATATTGGAAGCAGAAAACTTGTTTTTAAAAAACAATTATATTTTTATTTAGATTATTACAAGAGTTCTCACTGTGGAGACTGGAATTAGAATGAATATAATAATAGGGAGTTTGGGTTTTATACCCTTACTCTTATCGCTTATGACTAACAGAATGTTCTGACTAACTTAACTAACTTAGTGACTAAGAGATTACAATTTGAGAAAGTAGAAGATAGTAAATGTTATCTTCGACGGAAGTTGTTATCGTCAGTTTAAAGTCTAATATTAATGACTAATGCTAACAGAGGTATGCTATGACTAGTTGTGTAGGGTACGTAACACAAGCAGGGGTCAAGTAGGCACATGGGGTAACATGGGGTGAATTCAGGCGGCACACTCGGTGTTTTATGCGTGTTACTCAATGGACACTAAATTGGGAACATTCACACCTTCTGTCAAGCACTGGACCACACTTTTTTTTTGGTCCATTGTCAGATTAGGACATATTTGCTTATCATCGTGAGGGAACAATTGAAGCATTAGCACGCTTCTTTTTATGGACAGATAATAACCACGATAAATTATTACGATTATTATACCTACATATACTTTCACTACCTATATATACTACACATTCTTTCTGCCGCAAGTTAGTTGTTTTGTTATTAAAGGAACCATTGTAAATTTATAAGCTCATATATATGTAATTATAGTTCATTTTGCTGCAAGGTAAATCCAAAAATTTGCCTACATATAAAATTTCAATACATTTGTAATTAATTACTTACTGAATTGCTCACTAATTAGTAAACCGCACATAAGCTGGCTCAATATGAGAGGATATTTGCTTAATTAGGTTATTCTAAAATTTATAAAATTTGCTCCAGTAGAGGTTTTATACCGAAAGTATTAAAATTATTATCTCGGCAGAAAACATGACTAGTAACAAAAGTTCACCAAATTGAAATAACAACCAAAACAATCGATAAAAATCGCGCCCCTCGTAGATAGTTAACAAGCGAACAATTACATTTAATTTACTGATGCGTTTTTTAAAGTGTTCCAATATGGGCACATCCACCCCGCGGTAATTGCCCCGCTATCTTTTTGTAAAGCGATAATCCACCGCGACATTTGTTAAAAAATACATTTCAAGAGGGTATCGCTACACTGTCGAAAATTTCAATTGTTGCGAAGTGCCACTTGCTACAGTCTGCGGTGTAATATACCGACAATCTTTTATAAAAAAAAGAAGCGAATATTAACTCTATTCCACAGCTTTAAAGACTTTTATTTGATGATTTAAATTCGAAAGCGAGTTATTGAAATAGGGCGCGAATACGTTGGGGAGACAAGTGCGGGCGATTTAATTTTGTAATACATAGTTAATTCACTATTCAAGACATTAAAATTAAATGTTCCATAACTTCATAATAATGCGGTTTTAATATTCATTTCTAAAGGTGAAATTATCTACGGGCAATGTATTTTAATAGAGTAATCATTTATAAACAAGGAAAAATCGCCCAAAATCGAGAGATACGACGATTTTTTCAGTCGATTAATTGAATTGGGATATTATTTTGATGGAAACATCACAATTCATACCACTTTTCTATTTTACCCTTTTTTGTGGAAAATAAAATTCACAGCGGGTGGCAGGCGCGAACTTGTTGCCCTTTGCCCTTTGTTTAGCTAAACCATAAAAACAACAACAGCGTTTTTTACCCCTAGTTTAAGCGTTGTAATTTCACCCTTTCTGTGATCGAATAAGAGTGGATCAATGTTAACCCTTTCTAGCAAATGTCACTTGCAAGTGATGGTGTCAACCCGCGAACTGTGGTGTTCCATAAATTAGACAAACAACTGTGCCCTCTCGAGGAAGTTGGCCCATTGTGTGCAATGTGCTTTTTATTGCACATGTCTGTGGCGCATTAGCCTAGTTGTTCCCTGATGCCCCACGCATATGTTCTGATTTGCGGATTGACGATGATTTCGCAAAATATCCTGCTTTGTTCTCTTAACAAAGATGATTTACCAATAATATATAAAATTTGGTTACGGTTTGAACTAATCTAGTGGGTGTGGGTGGATGAATAACAAAATAACCAAGATATGCGACGAAGCTAAATGTAACTCTGAAACTCCGTTATCGTTGTCACGCATGAGCCCATTTTGCCCCATTCCGTGAAGCTAAATGAGCTAAGCGAAAGTAATGTCGACTATGCGTGACGATTACCACCACATTTCTATGTACATTGGGATGTACGGACATTAGGGAATTATCCCGGGTCATGTGTCCTTCTGTCTCATTAGCTACAGTTATCTAAGTTTATTCGGGTTCTTATTGGTTATATAGGTATATTTTTACCCACCCACGAGGTTACAAAAAAAGACTTTCTTCAATATTTACCCACGGTTTCACACGCGCGGTATTAGGATTTGTTACTTCTCTAGGGAACTAAGTTTCTGCCCTTACAAGTTTTTGATTATTGCTTATCATCAAACGAAAAGTACTTACTATCCCTTTGGGTTCAAAATAAGCCTTTATCTCAAATAACAAGCTCACAAAAGCTTCCAAATCTTGACAATCGGAGTGACCCCCACGCGACTCTCAGCAGATAATCTCCCGATGGAGCCGTTCAAATGGGGTAAGTTTAACCATTGAGCTATTGCACTTCTTTAGCCCCGTAAACTTTACATTGGCCAAGTTTGCTCTATGGGATTGGACTTCCGGCGTAAATTGAAATGTTTTTATCTCCGAGAGCAATTGAATCGGAATGTTTTATTACAAACTTGAAGTGGAGTTTTACTGATGGCCTCTTTTTGTGTCTCTGTCTCCACATTTTTCTTGATAAAATTTAACTACGTTTGTACCGTTTAAAAATCACACTGGCTTTCCGTAAATTACATAGATATAGCTACAGGATAAGTACACTTATATTTATAAAAAGAAACGGTATTTGTTACGTTAATTTGTCAAATAACAACTTTTAATTAAAGAATCACAAAGAAGTTCTGCTTTGAGGATGAATGAGTAATATATGCCGTAAAGTTGGGATTAACTTCTCTATATTATAACTCTGAGGGTAAACAATAAATCAGCCAGAAGACAAGGAAACATAATTTCCCATCATCAGTCAAGCTCAGACAAAGGACGACAAACGTGACGAACTTGTGACGGGCTTCTGAAGCCAAAGGGTTATCTTTTACTGAGGGAGGGGCATCAATATTTCATTGATATGAGAAGCTATCTAAAACTAACATACTAATATTATAAATATCTATATTTATTTATTTTCTTTTTTTCATCACCCTAAATTCCTGCTGTCTTGTATTTTCTTATCCCTTAGCTAAAGTAGATATAATTTGTATAGTACAAGTTTTAGTATGTAACTGATATGTTAAAGAAAAGAAGGAAATATGCTAAAAAAAAGACATGATCTTACTAAGTTTCTTGCCCTTCTTCTTAGCAAGATTAATCGAATGGGGGGAGGTAGGCATGTATTTATATTTGTAACCTATTAGTATGTAATGTAGTATATAGGGTGGGATTTGGTCGGCCACCTGAATTCGTGCTGGGGGCTCGGTTGGTGCTCATTGAACCTTGTTCTTGGTCGTTGGCCGGGTCTCCGGGACGGTTGATTTAATTTCGCCTTGTATCATTATACATTTTACCTATAATTTTAATCATATATATATTATATAATAAATGTACATAACGTAAATTAAAATAAACCTTTAATTTAGTTTATGTACATTCATTATTTCTTTTCCTCTTTATTATTTGATTACGTATATTGTTATAAGATAAAATTTGACTCGTGAAAAGTGTATTATGTGTAACTACTTTACAAAATGAACTAGTTGAATTTGAATAACATTATACATTAAACATTTACTTTTCTTTCTGCGTTTCTATACCGCAATGATTGCGATGGATAAATCGCCAAGTATTCTTTATGTGTCATTAATTTATACTGCATTCGACTGATGACGACTCCATAGAAGGAGTCGAAATATATCGTATTATTTGTTTTTTTTTGTTGGTTATATATATATATATATATATTAGTTCATTAAATAAAAAGCCAGCTAAAGGTAATAATAAAAATATATTTATTTAAGTATTAAAAAAAAACATATTCAAATTCAAATTCAAATAGTTTATTTTGCAAAGCAGGTATAGATATATACACTTTTTACACGTCAAATTTAATCTAATAAAGAAAATATATGTAATAGAATAATAAATGTACATGAACTAAATTAAAGGTTTATTTAATTTATGTAGCAATATATTTACGATTAAAATGATAGGTAAAATATATATTATACAAGGTAAAATCCAATCAGCCGCCCGAACCCATACCGGAGACCCGGCCAGGGACCAGGAACAAGGTTCAATGATCACCAACCGAGCCCCCAGCACGAATCCAGGCGGCCGACCAAATCCCATCCTATATACTACATACTAATAGGTTACATATATAAATACATGCCTACCTCCGCCCATTCGATTAGTCTTGCTAAGAAGAAGGGCAAGAAACTTAGCAAGATCATGTCTTTTTTTCAACATAAAACTTATACTATACAATACAATATATGACTTATATCTACTTTAACCAAGGGATAAGAAAATACAAGACAGTAGGAATTCAGGTTAATGAAAAAAAGAAAAACATATATATCTTTGTCTACCTGTCTCATATAGTCCTTTTCCTTTTACAGTCTGTAATCAATTAATGTTTACACCTTAGAGGAATCATAAGGTAAGAAATTATACTATTTAATTAAATTATAACTTACTACGAGTATCATTATCACTGTAACACCATGCTTCACCATCATCCAAATATTCATTTATTTTATAATATGCCTTTTTCAATAGGCCCTAGAAATACATAGAAATGTATTTCTATCAAAGTATGTCTAAAACTGTCTGTTTGGTAAGATGTTTTCTAAACATTGAATTTACGCAATAATAATAATAAAATAAGATCTATCTATCCATCCATCTATCAGCCTAGTTCGTCCACTGTTGGATATAAGCCTGGCCACAAGCTCCCGGCGGTCATCCTGGAAGAATTGCCCATACTCACACACGCTGGGCAGGCGGGTTGGTGAGCGCGGTGCCGGAACCCTCGCACCAGTGACGCCGTCATATAAGGCCCGGCTATTAGTGATGGCTATACCGCCATCCATCGGTCCCAGGCATGGTGGGTCTCCTCGTTTTTTGCCTGTGAGCCTAACATGCTTGCCAAAAATAAAGTTATATTAAAGAAATACTTAGATTCGTCTTTAGATATTATTTATGCCATAAAAGCGTAAGTTCAAGCCAATTTAATTTTATTTTTGGTATCTCAATTAGAATGATTATGATCATTAGTAGTTCCTGTTAGGGTTTCTTTCTTTTATGGATTCAACTTCGAAAATTCCATAATTCCATTCCATAATATCGCTACAAAGATAGGTTTGTTTGTGTGTTAGCTAGATGAACCAATTCATGAGTTTGTTTTGCTTGAACAATATAATTTAGGAACTGCATAATCAAGAATCTGTAAGACCATGTTTGGAAACAAATATTTATTTATTTTATCCGCCTTTATCACGGTTTGGGTGTAATGTACGCTTTGTCACTGAAATAAACTTATAATATAGTGACGAAGAATTTTCTAACGGAACAGACTTTGAGCTGGGTTAGGAGTAGACTGAAAGGTCTGGACACGATGTGTGGGCACGAATGTCCCATTTTTTATGAGAATAATAATAAAGAGAATAAGTTAGGTAGCTGTTAAGCCATACAGAAATACAATGCTACTAACAAGGTCCAAAACCCAAGTCTTTGTGTACAGTCTCCAGTCGCCAGGCGGCTCAGTTCCACTCGAGGACTGTTACTCCCGCGGGATGCTATTCAAAGTCCGGCTTGTCATGTTTATGAATATTAAAGACTACAACTAAGAGTTGTTGGAGTCTTGGGGACACCCTGAATACCTACCCTCAGCTGTGCGTGACCGAGGTAAATGAAACCAAAATATGGAGTTCAATTTCAGGTTATAAAATTGTGACTGGACTGATTTATGGTATTTTACTCTTATGAACTCTCTTGTAACTGAGACATAATGAGAGCTATTGGGACACGAGGTTTAGGTTGCATGAGTGTCCCACTGACTAATTATATCACAGTTAGACGCAATACTTTGTCTTACGACTACCATCTTTCATGATTAAGGCTAAGATATTTGGTAGCATTTGATGGATAGAGTACAATGGAGTCGCTGTTTAGTGTTATTGTTATAATTTTTACACTCAATTATGAAAGAAATAAAATATATATTAAAACCTTCATGCTGTAAAAATATGACTGACATTCGCAATTTAAAATAGCTTAACATTATATAATTGCAGTATAGAATGCGTTTCCTGCAATGATATAATGCTAATTTATATCTCCTTGCGATGGATAAATCGCAAAGTGTTCAAACATAGAAATTTATTTCTATAATAGTTTTTATTAAAAATAGCAGCTGTCCAGATGATAAATCAGATAAAATATGTTATGCGACACGTCACTCTGTCATTTCTATTATTTGAATTTTTTTCGGTTTTATTATAGATATATCGATTTCATATAATACTTAGTATATAAAACCTCCTTGAATGTAAAATAAAATGTTTGTGTGAACTGTAAATAATTTAATTTAATTTTATATAATAATTTACACAACAGAAATAGCAAGTTAAATAGTTTCGATTTCGATAATGAGGTGATGATGATGATGATGATGATGATGATGATGACGATGAAGATGCTGGTAATGGTGATAGTGATGGTGATGAGGGGGTATCATCATCATCATCATCATCATCATCATCATCATCATCATCATCATCATCACCTCATTATCGAAATCGAAGCTCGATTGTAAATAGTTTTTATAAATAGTTCTAATACATATTTTATCTATGCGCTAATGTTAATGTCTATGGATGTTGTCAAGCCATACCTATTTCTATTAGTATATTTAACTGATGCCGGGTCCAGGTCGGACCCGAAATATATCTTAAACCGTGTAATTTTATAATTATAAAGTATTTTATTTAATTATTGATTCGTATAAATAAAAATATATATAAAAAGCTTTTCAAAAGTGAATATATTTTATACCAAGTTAAATAGTTTCGAGATATATTTCGGCCCACTTTGGGGCCGGCATCAGTCATTGGGCCAAAATATATCTCGAAAATATTTAACTTGTTTTTTCTGTTGTGTATATAAGTATTAAATAAATGTAAAGCTTACTATAGCAAAATATAGACATGTATTTCAAGTAAATAATTGTATTTATTAATAAATTGAGTTCGAGTTTTTGAGTTAATTCACATATCATATTTTGTTAATACTATGAGTAATCCGCCTTTAAATAACTATAAAGGGGAAATGGTCATACATATATTTAAAATATGATGCTAAAAAGTCAGCTGTATTTTATTCAGTGTTTAATTCAGTTAAAGAAACACAATATTTCAAATTATGTTGTACCTTATTACTACGTGTTAAGTATAGTATCTGTAAAAACTAAATACTAGATGGCGATACAGATAGATTACATGACGATATAGAAGTTTTTCTGTAATTTTCATATATAATTTCGATGATATTACACGTTACACTCGTTTTGGAAAAGTTATTTTATTTTACCTCTTTGGAGGGTTTTGGGATCGTTCACTACGCTACGTACTTAGGTGAGTTTCTTAATTTTTCTTAGGTCATAAAATCCTTAGATCTTAATTATGTTAATACTGTTCAATGTTCAGTATAATCTTCAACAGTAAGTTTCGAGACAACATTAATCAATGTCCGAAGAGAGGTGACTTGAGGCGAGTCCCTTTATATATTTTGCAAGTTTTATATACTGATCCCGAGATACTGGTGTTAACTTTAGAAAGTTAGCGTCGAAAGTTCAAATATAACTGATGTACACGGTCTTCCCAACTTTAAATTAATTTCAAATGTTGCTTGTTATTCGTGTTAAAACTTATGTAAGTTTAGGATAGGTTGGGGCTACTTTGCAAAAAGGGTTTCCAGTGAAAAACGTCATACACAGTCCCGCGTAGAACATGAGAGGTCGCCATTTTACCAGCAATACTGTAAAATCTCTGATTTCGTACCGGAGCGTGGGATCATCTAAATGAAGATTAATTCGTCGTCACAAAGGGTCGACCGGGTATTGCCCGCATAAGCTTCCGTTTAAATATGGTCGTACTCGGTATATTTAATAGGACTAATTGAAATATCCTCTTTAGAAGATTAATAATCATGAGGCGAACTCGTTTTATAATCATGTAAGGATTTATGACAAGTCGGAGGTACCCGGCTGGTAGATTGTTAAACTAAACTTGGTAATTCGACAAAGTTACAAAGTAAGAGTAAACTGGTTGTAACAAGCTAATTGTTCTAAATAAGAACTTTTCCACTTTTCGTGGAACTTAACAGCCGTTTAGCAGCCGGTTTGTAGAAAACCCGCCTTTTTCTAATTAATCGTAGCAGAACACTTAAATTCAAAGATTTCGATTAATTAGAAAAAGGCGGATTTTTCACAATCCGGCTGCTAAACTTTCTGGATAAAAGTTCATATTAAATATTGTGATATTTTAGAAAATTTTGACCAACACAGTGGTATCCTTTTGTTTAGTTGATGACTAATTAAAGAAAAAACACGTTAAGGCTTTGTTACCTACGTTACCGTTATAAAAACCGGCCGAGTGCGAGTCAGACTCGCGCACGAAGGGTTCCGTACCATTACCTATAAAAACGGCAAAAAACATGTCTGTTGTATGGGAGCCCACTTAAATATTTATTTTATTCCGTTTTTTAGTATTTGTTGTTATAGCGGTAACAGAAATACATCATCTGTGAAAATTTCAATTGTCTAACTATCACGGTTCATGAGATACAGCCTGGTGACAGACGGACAGCCGGACAGCGGAGTGTTAGTATTAGGGTTCCGTTGGTTACCCTTTGGGTACGGAACCCTAAAAAATACGGGATCTGATATATATCACGGGCTATCGGGTGTGTAAACTGTGTAACTGACTATCGTACCAGAAAACATTGATTTGTACGTAGATATGGTGTCCACATTCACGCAATATCTTTGTCATATTGTTTCAGTGAGTGGAATAAATGATGAGGCATAAACACTGTTTCTCTGTTCAATATCTCTTCATTATTTGCGATACCGGAATATTTGTTTACGATATCGTAAATAAATAAAATACCTTCGGAGTAACGATGTTTATGTACATAGATGCAGGTAGTTAGATAAGGTACGGATGTAGATACTTACTTAAATAGAAGATAGTGGTAAACTGTGGTAGACCAATTTCACCACAAAGTTATTTCAAACGGAAGTGTGCTAAACTTGTGCACACTTCAGCTTCCCTGACGGCTTCACACTTCGGCTGAGCAGTGGTAGCTCAGGCAGTAGAACGCTGGCCTCTCAATCTTGAGACCCAGGTTCGATCGCCGGTCGGGCATGCACCAATTAGCTTTTCGAAATTTATATGCGTAGTATTTGTATTACCTAATACTTACATTGCTGAACGGTGAAGGAAAACACATAGACATATTAATAAGTATGCAAACTCATAGACATATTTCCGAAGTATTTAAATTATAGTTTTTATTATTTACCTCTCCTACAAGCTATGTAGGTACTCGTATACACTTTTCTTCACCACATAAACACACCTTCTCACACACAAACACTAACAAACACATTATAATTTCTTTTTGTTTTTCTCGAATTGCATGCATTTTTTTTCTGTTGTTTTTGGTCTTATTTATATATATTATTATTTATATTTACTAGACAAATTTTATCCTGAACAATAATCCTACCGATTCGTATAATAAAATAGCGAGTGTTTATTTTTTAATTTTTAGTTGGTTCGATTCCCGGGTGAGACAAGCGAATTTTAGAAGATCTTTGAATGCAGTTTTTTTTCTTTAAAAAAATAAAGCTAACTAAAGGATTTAAGGTAGTTCCCCTCCAGGGCCCTTAAATTTTTTCCACCCTGTATATATATTTTTCTGCTAGATAATAAAGGAATGATAAAGAAAGTGATTTTAAACAGTTTTGACTGAATTTACTTCAGTGCAAAGTTTAATAGTTTTCGAGATATAGACATTTTTTGTTTTGTCTACTTAAAAATAGTAAGAAGTAAAATTAGACATAAAGCCCAACAGAGTACGAAGGAACAGATTTTTAGTATTTTTTTTGTAAAAATTTAAACAACATAAAAAATAACATTCACTAAAATACAGATATGCAAAAAATTTACTAAAAATTATTTTCCTTCGTACTATATTTTGCCTTATGGTTATTTTCACTTCTTTGTGAACACATTTTTCTCGTTTTATTGTTAAACTGAAGTGTATTTAGGAAGAATCTAAGATGAAAATGTATTTTTTTAGTCATAATAGTGTTTTATTATCATTTCATTCCAGTAACCTATTTTTCAGTAGCCAAAACTAAAAAACGTCTATATCTATTAAAGTAAATTCAGTCAAAAATGTTTAAAATCACTTCCTTTATCATCCCTGAAAATATTTACATCGATGCCCCAAACAACCTGTATAATTATAATTGAGCAAATATAATGCCTTATCTATTGTGCTATAAATCTAGCGGTCGGGCGGACAACACATACCGAGGATGCCTTGTTTAAAGGCGAAACACGTGTCGATAAGTTTGCAAATTATTAATATACCCACAAATTTATTGTTCATTTTATGGTTCATTAAGAGGAGACCTTCCTTCGTCGCACAGCGGCTTTACTATTATAACCTGGAAACTGACTGTAATAAAGTTGAAAATCGCGTGCGCTGAAATGATTAAGAATGAGACTAATTTTAAGATGAAAATTTATTAAAAATACAATATTGGGTTAAAGTATATTTTGTTTTTCAGAAGCGATAGCCAACAAGATTTTCGTATTGATTGTAAAGCATGACACAGATCAAGTGAATTAAAAGCAAGAATTTTCAAAAACAAGATCTATCGAGCGGACGTTTTCCAATTAGGTAAAGCTACCTACAGCCGAAAAATAAAGGTGTGAAGTAACATACATAAAAGTTCACATTGATTGGGTTTGTGGTAAAACTTTTGAAAAAGGAAGGCCGAATTGTGAAAATCCCACTTAAATTTAAAATTCACTCAATAGTTAAGTTATTCAATAAAACCTTATTGCAGTACTCCCAAAGTAATAATATACATACTCGTATATAGCCGAGCGACCGGACGTACCACGTGAAAGTATTGATTGTATAGCAAGTGTATGGAGATACGAACTTTGTCGAACAGTGGCGAGGATTTGTATGCGCATTATCACTTTGGGAGCACTGTACCTATGCATTGTGTATGCTGCCATCGCAAAGTTGGTTTTTGAACAGTGATATATTCAAGATTTATTAAATTAACTAGGTACATAT
Source organism: Ypsolopha sequella (assembly GCA_934047225.1). NCBI lineage: Eukaryota > Metazoa > Arthropoda > Insecta > Lepidoptera > Ypsolophidae > Ypsolopha > Ypsolopha sequella. Next base: position 5,120,333 of record OW203986.1, on the reverse strand, counting down.
ATGTAAAAAAACATACATATATGTAAACAAAAAAATAATAAAATTAATACCTAAAATTAATATGTTATACATTATACCTAGGTAATGAGCGTTTTTCTCGTTGTCTTTTTTTTCTTAGTTCTTAGCTTTCTTCCAGATGTCATTGTCCATGTCACCATAGAAAAAACATGTTTCGTAGCAATCAATGGTTATTAGTGGTTATTAGTTTGTTTGCAATCTGTGCAAATTTTGTCTTTGATTCTGTTGCTAAAGTATACGACGCTGCCATCTAGGAATCTTATTTCACACTAAATTTGACACAAGGAAAAACGCGCATTAATAAGGTTTTGTGCAATAAGTATCTACTGAGTGAATTTTGAATTTAAGTGTTCAGTTTCGATTAATTAGAAAAAGGCGGGCATTTCACAATCCGGTTGCGATACCGCTCTTAAAGCTTTTGCGTTTTATCTAAAATGCCCTATAGTCTACTATCTATATTATTTTTACTAAACCAATTGCTCAAGTTACACAATGTGAAATGGTAATTTGATGTTGTGAATTCGACCTTATACGGAAGCTTAAGGCGATACCAAAAAAAAATTGGGTTTTTTCGAATCCATTTACTCCACTATAACTTCATCTACGTATTTCATATTTGGGTAAATGTTTATTGAGTATTTGATTAAGATTCTCACTGAAGGAAAACGCAATTGGATGAAATTTTCTCGATATGATTTAATTCCGAAAAGACCCCTAAATTGTTTTATTTTTCCCTGTAATTCTGAAATCCTAACTAATTTCATTGTGAAATTGCATTTAAAATGTGCATATTATGTATTTGCAAAGTCTCCTTGAAAATCTTTTTGACAAAATAGCTTACTACATTTTATATTTAAAAAAAAAACGACTTTTTGCTACTTTTCCACGAATCCGACCCACTCGCACTGAGCGTTTTTTCGCATATGAAGTAACAGGGACGCTAAAACTTTTACGTATCACCTTAAGCCGTCCCTGGATTTCCTGGGACTCATTATTTGTGTATTTGTTTACAACCACTTCCTTGTATTATTCTGAATCAGCTCCATTTACAATGAAAATGATCGCCTCGAAAGTAAAACTCGGTCAGTTATTGCTGAACGGACGTAGTTCATCCATTAGTAGCACCTGCTTTTCTGCGAGTTAATAATCAAATATTTTATGTTCACTGCGTCGAATTTACAGAATTACTGGGACTGAAGCTGCCACTTCTGATTACAAAGAGCAAAAGCTAATCGAATTGAGTGAGCGAAAGACTGATTCAACAGCTTCGTTCACTCGCAGTAACAAGAGAGAAATCACATTATTTATTAACTGATATTTAAATTAATTTGAGAAGTCCAATCTAACTCTATTAGGAAACGGTTATTTCGAAAAGTTACAATTTCAATAAGCTTAATTATTAAACGCTATCTAGGCTGGCTGTACACTTGTACAGTGGAAATAATATCAAGCTATACACTTGCAATACTTAATTAGCCCCTATAGTGAAGTGCATAAGATAGGTACAAAGTCCAATGTGTGGCCAGTTAACGTGGGCTCCGCTGTACACTGTGGACTTTTTCCTCTCACCTTGTTTTGAGCCGCGCGAGATAGGAAAATTTACCCATGGGCTGCGTTCATAAAAAATATAACAATGGAATTATTGGTTTCGATCTTTGACTAAACAGACGACCGGTTAAGTTTGATGGATTTTTTTTCTAGCTCTCCGCTTTGCTTCCTCACACAGCTCTACTGGACAGCCAGCCTCACACCAGCGGTTCTACCGCGTAATTCTGATTTTCATCAACATCAACTTGAGATTGAAATTTGTCGTGCGTGCGACGACGCCCGCCTAACATGCCATCTCTTTTGCACGCGTTGAATTTAGCATGCATTTGCTTGAAGTTGATACAAATCAGAATTACGCGGTAGACCTGCTGATCTGAATCGGGTTTGTAATAAATAAAATTTGGTACCTATCCTCTTTGTATGTGTATGTAGCTCCTTGATTTACGCCAGGGCATATAAGTATATGTATATTGTAGGAGCCTTGAGTTAAAGGTCCTTTATTATTAGGGGTTTAAAATTGTGCCTACTATTACGAGCATCAATTTTCTCTGATGGAGCCAGGATCGAGGGTAATCTCCGCGCAGTCTTTGTCCCTAACTTTCTGGATTTTTTCATTTTAATAAGGGTCGGCTATCGACCCTTCGCGTACCTCTCACGGTTAAATACCCGTTAAGATAACTCTACCTAAGACTGTGGAACAAAAAGAGAGAGAGTTTATTGAAAGTAACGGCAGCTGTAACATTTTAGCGCTCATTTAAAGGTGACAGTCATTTTCCCGAGGGGAAGATTTTAGTATTAAGTTTTCAGGTATGAATATGAATATGTACATACATACGTACATGAAATTTATACATGAAGTTCTCCGAGTCTACTTGAACAATACGGCGTTTATATGTTTTCAATGCATGTGCTCGTAAAGGCCCACTTTTTATGCATCAAAACCGAACAGAAAGTCGATTATTTTGCCCTAGGGCTTTATTATTATTATTTTTTATTATTTATTTACAATGGTTGGCTAACCTGCAGCCTCTCCTGTGTACCATAGACGTTATACTTTTTCTTCCACTGTTTAACGGCTCTGGATACAGTCCCTTTGAGCCAATTATAATTTAAAGTTCACAAGATTATATTTGTTTTCATTTCCTCACACTATGCATTGAAAAATGTAGTATGCCATACGGCCGTAAAAGCAAGAAATTACTCGGTTACGTTTCGGTTACTCGGTCCTCGTAATTTATTCCTTTGCGCCCTTGTAGCATAAACTACTATTATATTTATGTATGTTTGTATGGATAAATGTTTGTCCGACGATAACTCGAGTATCGTTGATCGGAACTAGGGAATGCAATCCCGGTATATCGGGATCCCGATATACCGGGATCCCGCATACATTTTGCGGGACTGGCGGGATCACAGAGGAGCGTGGATCATACATGTTACTGGACTGGCGGGATCACAGAGGAGCGTGGATCATACATGTTACTGGACTGGCGGGATCACAGAGGAGCGTGGATCATACATGTTACTGGACTGGCGGGATCACAGAGGAGCGTGGATCATACATGTTACTGGACTGGCGGGATCACAGAGGAGCGTGGATCATACATGTTACTGGACTGGCGGGATCACAGAGGAGCGTGGATCATACATGTTACTGGACTGGCGGGATCACAGAGGAGCGTGGATCATACATGTTACTGGACTGGCGGGATCACAGAGGAGCGTGGATCATACATGTTACTGGACTGGCGGGATCACAGAGGAGCGTGGATCATACATGTTACTGGACTGGCGGGATCACAGAGGAGCGTGGATCATACATGTTACTGGACTGGCGGGATCACAGAGGAGCGTGGATCATACATGTTACTGGACTGGCGGGATCACAGAGGAGCGTGGATCATACATGTTACTGGACTGGCGGGATCACAGAGGAGCGTGGATCATACATGTTACTGGACTGGCGGGATCACAGAGGAGCGTGGATCATACATGTTACTGGACTGGCGGGATCACAGAGGAGCGTGGATCATACATGTTACTGGACTGGCGGGATCACAGAGGAGCGTGGATCATACATGTTACTGGACTGGCGGGATCACAGAGGAGCGTGGATCATACATGTTACTGGACTGGCGGGATCACAGAGGAGCGTGGATCATACATGTTACTGGACTGGCGGGATCACAGAGGAGCGTGGATCATACATGTTACTGGACTGGCGGGATCACAGAGGAGCGTGGATCATACATGTTACTGGACTGGCGGGATCACAGAGGAGCGTGGATCATACATGTTACTGGACTGGCGGGATCACAGAGGAGCGTGGATCATACATGTTACTGGACTGGCGGGATCACAGAGGAGCGTGGATCATACATGTTACTGGACTGGCGGGATCACAGAGGAGCGTGGATCATACATGTTACTGGACTGGCGGGATCACAGAGGAGCGTGGATCATACATGTTACTGGACTGGCGGGATCACAGAGGAGCGTGGATCATACATGTTACTGGACTGGCGGGATCACAGAGGAGCGTGGATCATACATGTTACTGGACTGGCGGGATCACAGAGGAGCGTGGATCATACATGTTACTGGACTGGCGGGATCACAGAGGAGCGTGGATCATACATGTTACTGGACTGGCGGGATCACAGAGGAGCGTGGATCATACATGTTACTGGACTGGCGGGATCACAGAGGAGCGTGGATCATACATGTTACTGGACTGGCGGGATCACAGAGGAGCGTGGATCATACATGTTACTGGACTGGCGGGATCACAGAGGAGCGTGGATCATACATGTTACTGGACTGGCGGGATCACAGAGGAGCGTGGATCATACATGTTACTGGACTGGCGGGATCACAGAGGAGCGTGGATCATACATGTTACTGGACTGGCGGGATCACAGAGGAGCGTGGATCATACATGTTACTGGACTGGCGGGATCACAGAGGAGCGTGGATCATACATGTTACTGGACTGGCGGGATCACAGAGGAGCGTGGATCATACATGTTACTGGACTGGCGGGATCACAGAGGAGCGTGGATCATACATGTTACTGGACTGGGGGGATCACAGAGGAGCGTGGATCATACATGTTACTGGACTGGCGGGATCACAGAGGAGCGTGGATCATACATGTTACTGGACTGGCGGGATCACAGAGGAGCGTGGATCATACATGTTACTGGACTGGCGGGATCACAGAGGAGCGTGGATCATACATGTTACTGGACTGGCGGGATCACAGAGGAGCGTGGATCATACATGTTACTGGACTGGCGGGATCACAGAGGAGCGTGGATCATACATGTTACTGGACTGGCGGGATCACAGAGGAGCGTGGATCATACATGTTACTGGACTGGCGGGATCACAGAGGAGCGTGGATCATACATGTTACTGGACTGGCGGGATCACAGAGGAGCGTGGATCATACATGTTACTGGACTGGCGGGATCACAGAGGAGCGTGGATCATACATGTTACTGGACTGGCGGGATCACAGAGGAGCGTGGATCATACATGTTACTGGACTGGCGGGATCACAGAGGAGCGTGGATCATACATGTTACTGGACTGGCGGGATCACAGAGGAGCGTGGATCATACATGTTACTGGACTGGCGGGATCACAGAGGAGCGTGGATCATACATGTTACTGGACTGGCGGGATCACAGAGGAGCGTGGATCATACATGTTACTGGACTGGCGGGATCACAGAGGAGCGTGGATCATACATGTTACTGGACTGGCGGGATCACAGAGGAGCGTGGATCATACATGTTACTGGACTGGCGGGATCACAGAGGAGCGTGGATCATACATGTTACTGGACTGGCGGGATCACAGAGGAGCGTGGATCATACATGTTACTGGACTGGCGGGATCACAGAGGAGCGTGGATCATACATGTTACTGGACTGGCTAGCTACTCTAGCTAGCGCCTGGCATGGCAACGCGCTAATGTTCGCGGCGACGGCAACGAAAGGCGCGGGGGAGATAATTCCCCTCCCGAGCCCCTTGTTTATTACTTAAATTTTGCCAGTTGCAACTTGTAATAATGACGCAACGCAGTGATTTATTCATTGAATTCATTGATTGTTTTAGATAAGTTTTTTTTGTTTGAAAGGTGAGTTGATCGAAAGTGTTCCTAGCCATGTTTTATCAAAATCGGTTGAGCCGTTTGAAAATTATCAGCACTTTTATGGGTTACGTCGGGGGCGGGGGTTTTTTGCTACAAAGAGTATTATTTGTGTCATATCATATCTTATTTTATGTCATTTTATTGTTTAAAAGTATCAATAAACCATTTGAAATGTATCAAAAAGCTTGTTAAATTTGGGTTAAAATCAAAACTATGAAAACGAGGAGTATAAGGTCTTTATTACGATTAATTTCAGGGGTCCACCCTGCTGGATCCACCCGCAAATATCTGGATCCAGCGGGACTAAGATGATTCAGTCCTGCAAATAGCTGGATTGAAATTGTCTTGCGGGATTGCATTCCCTAATCGGAACATCATGAAAATTTGGTAGGTGAGTAAATGACAAAAAGAATTTTCACGTTCGAACATGACTCAAATCGTTCAAGGGGTTTCCGAGATACGGGGTTGTTCGAGGAGGTCCTTGAGTTCATAGTTCGGAGCGAACTCTTTGTTTTTAGCATTTGAAAGACTTTGAAATAAAATTTCATGTGAAAACAGAAGACTATCGTAGAAAATTATACAGATACAGACCCACTTTTCATCCTTGCTACAATTTGAATAAGAGCGTAAAGTTTCCTTGCAGATTTCCCAATGATACAATTGAATTAAAACTATAAATCATATAAGTAAATCCAAAACAACCTTTACCCCTCGGCCATAGCTTCAGGCTTCTGGCGACGCTTCTTGCTGCGCTTTCAGGCGGTTTTTGCGACGGGCTTTGCCCAGCCACGACACCCGTCGGCGCCTTCCACCGCATCGGATGTATAGGTATAGCGCGCTCGCTCGTTTAAAGCGCTCGTCACTAGGTTTGTCCTATGCCCTCGATCACTGGCGCGGCTCCCCGCCTCCCCGCAGACCGCCGTCGAGAGAGCGCAAGTCACTCGAAGCCGGACAAGACGCGCGAGCGGCGACTCATGGCCGGCTCTATACAACTTCATACATTTGTTCTCTCCGCCGGCGCCGTCGCAAGAAGAACCGCTTGGCGCGCCTCTCGAAGCCTGAAGCTATGGCCGACCGGTTAGGGGCTGACTGAACAGACAGCGCGTTCTGCTTTCTGCGTTCCAAATAATCAGAACGCACGTCTCTTTGACCGCGGCGCGTGGTTTGTGTGTAGTTATCAAAGTCGTCTTCGTATAAACTGGTAGTTCGCCCCGAACCACAAAATAACTACTTACAGAAGGTTCACTCCGCATAACTAGCGAAAACAGGCGCACGCACACATAGACGCGTACGTACGACGGTCTCGGATGAAGTTGGTCGAATGCCAATACGAAATTCTGCGGAGATCATCATTCGTACGCGTCTATGCATGTGTGCGTCTGTTTTTGCTCCGTCGTCGAGTCGGCCTTCTGGTAGTATCTATTTTGTGCCCGAACTGTGTACTCGCAATTCGATCTTAACCGATTTGGCTCATGTTCGAATAACTTTAGTTTTTAAGTATAAAATTGTATTAAGCTAATTATTTTTATGGGCCTTGTTGCCTGAAATACAGCAATTTATTATTATTATTATTATTATTATTATTATTATTATGTGGCCAGTCCCTTACACTCAGTCTAAGTCAATAAAGTTAGAACATAAGAATATTTGCTTCTCTTACTTTCCTTATTCAATGAAACTGTATAAAACTGCACAAAAAGCTCTAAACTACGTAGCAGGCAGCGGCTTTTATCGGGCGTTTTCCAAGTTTCCCTGAAATGCAGCGGCATTCACTTAATTACACGGATCGTAAACTTCAGCTTTTGTTCCGTCAAGTTCTTCGGAATGGAAGCATAAAACGGATAGGCAAATAGTAACGTTTTAAGGCACCCTCTCTTAGTCTGTGACTGCACATAGATCGAACGACCTGCCGCCCGAGAATTAGTTATTTTGAGTATCTTATCGATCGATACAGTTTAGAATAAATTGTCAGTTTGCATAACGTTACCTGTTTACATTAAAAATATTTGCATAATGAATAATTTAGTCCTAATTTACATTCTATTAATTACTAGACCATATAGAGCCTACTAAATGGTTTCACCAGCAGTTAGTTGGGAATTCGTACTAATTATTATTATTGTGTGTTGTACCGGTTTTGTACGAGTGCAACTCGCTTGCAGTTGAATCTCCCAAATTCGTCTATGTTGTAATTCTAAATCCGTGGTTGTAATAGTACATTACTGCCACGCTCTGCAATGACTGCGTTGCTGGCAGCGCTTATGGTGGCCGAAAGCGCAGCTCCAGGTGTACACAGCGCGGTCAGCATTGCAGCCCTTGATGGACAAGCTATAGCGCGGACAGCATGGGCAGCAATGATGATCAAGCTTGAGGCTGAGAGCGTAACTAAGCTGCGCTTTCGGCCATCGTCAGCGCTGCCAGCTACGCAGTCATTGCAGACCGTGGCAGCCTACTATTACAACCATGGATTTAGAATTACAACATAGACAAATTTGGGAGATTCAACTGCAAGCGAGTTGCACTCGTACAAAACCGGACTATCCTGAAGACCAGGCATGTCTACCTGAAACAACGGGATATTCTGGTATACCACGGACGAAAGTGGATTATACCTAATTCAAATTTTATATATTCATATTTCGTGCTTCCTGGAATCCGCGTTGGCATGCCTTGCTTGCGATAAGTCGATAACAGAGGTTCAGTTGTACCAAGAATCATCAGATAAGTGTATAACCAGTACAGTATAAAGACATCTTGTAGCTTTTAGTAGCATGTATGTTCAATATTTGTGATAGTATATTGTTATTTTGAATCTTTTTTAAAAAATGTATATAAATATACTGATAAATAAGATAAACACAAATACAAGGAAATCTCAAGATATATTTCGGGTCCGACCTGGACCCGGCATCAGTTGAGTATCTTCTGATATATAATATCAGAAGATATTATATATCTATCTGATATATAATATCAGAAGATATTATATATCAGATAGATATATAATATCAGAAGATACTCAACTGATGCCGGGTCCAGGTCGGACCCGAAATATATCTTGAGATTTCCTTGTATTTGTTTATCTTATTTATCAGTATATTTATATATATTTTTTAAAAAACTTTAAAAGCTGTTATAGTGTATATTTTTAAAAAAGTTATTTTGAATCAAAATATTCAGGTATTTGTGTAGTCATCTTGTAGATTTGCATTAGTTTTGTCAGATAATTTGCATTTTTTTGTTAGAAAGCTAATGGGATAGAGAATGATAAATCGGAACAAAAATGGACACTGTAATGTACGTAGTAATACTTTATATTCTCTGGTAGAGGTGTACCTAATATAACTTATAAAATGTTATATTATATAACAGAATAAATCTTTAACAAAACTTTTTTGTAAATAAATTTATGATCAAGTAAACATGTTTATCTGATGGAAAAAATTTTTTTACTATTCTACTGAAATACTGAAACCAAAGACGTCACATTTTCAATTTATGTGTAGGTAGTGTCAAATAAAGCTTATTTTCATCGCCGACGAAATCCATTACAAATACAAGATACAAGAATTATTTCTTTTATGATTTCTCGATGGCGTTCCAGTTTCTAAGTCAACTGGAAGTGCCCTATAGGTTTTAATTCTCTTACGAGTGTTAAAAATTTGTATGAAATTGATTATACAAAGTGCAATAATTTTTTTTTCGCGTTGAGTTACAAGCCTGATTTTACATCACCATAGGGCCGTAGACTTCTGTAGGAAGTATCAGTTTCAACTTGGTATCTCATACGGGCGCCGAGCAAAAGGGTCTTGACAGACAGACAGACGGACAGCAAAGTGATGCTATAAGGGCTAACATTTCAATTTTAACGTTTTCAATGAATTTAAGTGTAAAATACACACCTGGTTACTGAGCCACTGTTTCTACTCTGCAAAGGAGTTTTTTGCCTATGAGGTGAATTTGAAATGGTAGACATTTATATCCAAATTCAACGAAATATGTTAATACTATTTGTAACTTCTTTCTTGACATTTCTCATTATTATTTTGGACATTGTAAATATTATGAAATATGACAACGATGCATGCTATACTAAATATTTGTACGCCTTCATTAGTAGATTTTTGAGGTCTTATGATCAACCCCAATGTAACCCAATGAATTTACCAAAAATTGAACAAATAAACGATGATTTGATTTGAGTTACGGAACCCTAAAAAAAGTTAATAAAGTTCCCGTAAACCCATCCATCCATCATCCATCAGCCTAGTTCGTCCACTGCATGCTGGCCATAAGCCTTTCTAGGGCTTTGTCACACCCGGCGGTCATCCTGGAAGAATTGCCCATACTCACACACGCTGGGCAGGCGGATTAGTGAGCGCGGTGCCGGAACCCTCGCACCAGTGACGCCGCTGCCCTCTGTTCCATATAAGGCCCAGCTATTACGGATGGATATACTGCCGTCCATCGGTCCCAGGCATGGTGGGCCTCCTGGTTTTTTGCCTGTGAGCTGTCCTCTTACTCTTCCCCGAATTACTTCGAGGGGGTCTCCAAGTAAGATGGTGGTACCTCTACAGTCGAGCCCGGCATTAGCTCAACCAAACGTAAACCGTAAACCCGTAAACCCAATCAATGTTATTCAGCTGAATCGGCATATCTATAGTTACACTAAGTAAACAATTTTCAGTGGCGTGCCAAAATTTAATCGAGGCTGAGTTTATCCGTGTGGACTCAGTCGAGCACACACTCGCTGGCACTAAGTGTGCTATAGTTGTAACACTTTCAACTACAGAACACTTACCGAAGTGGATCCGCTGGCTTCATGCTGACACCACTGAAACTGTAGGACTAGCGCAAACAGTTTTATGTAAAAAAATCGGCAAAGGGCGAGTCGACTCGCGCACAAAGGGTTCCGTACTACCACGCAATATAGGTACGAAATCCTAAAAACATTGTGGTAATAATTCCACTTACAGTTATGAAGGGCTATCTTTAAAGATTCTTTATTTTCAGACAATAAAGTCTTCTAAGTCAACTAAAAGTGCCCTATAAATTTCGATTTGTCAAAAATTCGTTTGAAATTGATGATGTAAACTGCAATAACTTTTTTGCGTGTCGAGGTAGAAGCTTGATTTTTTTTACAACACAATGGGGTAGTAGACGTCTGTAGGAGTTATCAGTTTCAACTTGATAACTCAAACGGGGCCCGAGCAAAAGGGTCTTGATAGACGGACAGATGGATGGACGGACAGACGGACAACAAAGTGATCCTATTTTATTAATGACCATCATTTTGAGGTACGGAAACCTAAAAACTACGTGTTCATAAAATAATCCAATGTGTCAGGGGGGTCAGGTGAAGTTTATGTATTCTATTTTAAACCATAACTTTGCTTTAAATGTTTAGTGGGATAGTACCTATGGTTTAATAATTTCAACTGTTTTCTCAAGATTAAATCCCTTTAAAAAATATTCCACTACCCTCAACAATTTTCTCAATGCCAAAGGTTAGTTGGTAGAAAATACTAATTAGTATTTAGTTCTCCCTTGTACAATAATTGTATTTTGTGCAACAAATAATTTTATCATTATTATTATTAGCGGTTTGACTCGACTTAGATCCAAAATTAGATTTTTTTACCAATTTAACTCTATTTCTGGAATTTCTATCTTGAATAACACCGAGGATAGACATGCAACGATTTTTTTTAATGAAACTTCTGAACCAGTTACGCTGAAACAGGAAATTAACAAAAATAAAAAAAATATATATAAAGAATGTCGTTTCAAATAACATTTGCATTATTTCTACGCGTATTACAAAATATATGAGTACGTATGCAGATTTGTACATTTGTGTACCAATGCAATTTGTACATTGTGTATTTGTGTACCAATTTTAATAGACTCATCATAAAATATATGAGTAGAGCAAAAGTTAATCTTTAATGTTAGTTTTATTGTATGATTCAAAAGTGGTTCATCATACAAACTCTTACTTCAATTTCAAAGGCAATCTTCACGCGTTTGTGAAAGTTACAAGTCCTTATCATCAGTAGCCACTGCATACATCCGCAATCCGGGCCAATTTCAACTTAACCCGAGTGTACCTGGCGAAGGTACCATCGAAGAAATCGCCACTAACCAACTTCTTAGTACTAACACAACACGAACGAAGTGGTTCCACGGCCGATTCTCTGTTAGTACTTAGCACAATTCGGCCTAAACTGACGTTTCCAGGCCAGGTAGGTTATACCAATATTGCAGGGATTCATGAACAATGGATGCGGGAGCCGGGAGCGAGCCTGCTCTACTTTGGTCACTGAGCCGGGAGCGAGCCTGCTCTACTTTGGTCACTGAGCCGGGAGCGAGCCTGCTCTACTTTGGTCACTGAGCCGGGAGCGAGCCTGCTCTACTTTGGTCACTGAGCCGGGAGCGAGCCTGCTCTACTTTGCTCACTGAGCCGGGAGCGAGCCTGCTCTACTTTGGTCACTGAGCCGGGAGCGAGCCTGCTCTACTTTGGTCACTGAGCCGGGAGCGAGCCTGCTCTACTTTGGTCACTGAGCCGGGAGCGAGCCTGCTCTACTTTGGTCACTGAGCCGGGAGCGAGCCTGCTCTACTTTGCTCACTGAGCCGGGAGCGAGCCTGCTCTACTTTGGTCACTGAGCCGGGAGCGAGCCTGCTCTACTTTGGTCACTGAGCCGGGAGCGAGCCTGCTCTACTTTGGTCACTGAGCCGGGAGCGAGCCTGCTCTACTTTGCTCACTGAGCCGGGAGCGAGCCTGCTCTACTTTGCTCACTGAGCCGGGAGCGACCCTGCTCTACTTTGCTCACTGAGCCGGGAGCGAGCCTGCTCTACTTTGCTCACTGAGCCGGGAGCGAGCCTGCTCTACTTTGGTCACTGAGCCGGGAGCGAGCCTGCTCTACTTTGCTCACTGAGCCGGGAGCGAGCCTGCTCTACTTTGGTCACTGAGCCGGGAGCGAGCCTGCTCTACTTTGCTCACTGAGCCGGGAGCGAGCCTGCTCTACTTTGCTCACTGAGCCGGGAGCGACCCTGCTCTACTTTGCTCACTGAGCCGGGAGCGAGCCTGCTCTACTTTGCTCACTGAGCCGGGAGCGACCCTGCTCTACTTTGCTCACTGAGCCGGGAGCGAGCCTGCTCTACTTTGCTCACTGAGCCGGGAGCGAGCCTGCTCTACTTTGCTCACTGAGCCGGGAGCGAGCCTGCTCTACTTTGCTCACTGAGTGACAAAATCATTGCAATAAGAGCAGGTGAGCTTTCAGTTGGGACTAAAGTTAGGTTCAGAATGTCATTAGGAGAAGTTAGCTTAAATTGTTTAGAGCCGTCCTATATTTGCGGAGCTAACGCCGAGGCCTAGTTGGCTAAATGTATAAACTGAGGCTAATTAGACCTCACTCATTGTTAGAAACAAATAAAATAACTTCACATTAGTATGTTCATACTTTTTTCAGTGATCTATTTTCTGTGTTGTATAGAAACGCAGAAAGAAAAGTAAATCTGGATGTGACGAGCTCTGAACCGGGATTAATTTAATTTATAATATATAAATTATTATTACATACGGCTTGAACACTCACGTGTGATTGTTGTTGACTATATGCCAACCGTTTCACCGATACAATTTCAGCATTATCAGGCGGCTGCCACTGCCCGTTTGACAACGACGGTGAACGCCGCGTCGTCGTCCTACCCAACTAACCAAACTGAGAAATACATGAGCGATAGAGCGTAAGCCGTTAAGTATTGATGAAATACGAACTGGCTTTATATCCGGATATATTCCCGATATACCTTCGCTATATGTCCATTTGGGCACAAATTAAGCGGCATTCGTCAATACAAGAGGGTTACAATAGCGATTCATACACACCGAGGGGCTTAAAAAGCGATACAAGAGCGATTCATACGTCATTCGGGGTCCACTAACTACCTTTAATTTCTATTTGCGATTTCGTCAATATAAGAGGGTTACAATAGCGATTTATACACACTGAGGAGTCCAAAACGCAATACAAGAGCGATTTATACGTCATTGGGAGTCCACTAACTACCTTGTATTTCTATTTGCGATTTGAGTCATGTTCCATCTCTTTTTTTCCTTGAAATGTTTAATTTGCGAACTCTTTCATTTTAAAACTTAACCTAAAATGGTGTAAGATACAAATAAAGTGAACGATATGCGACGCAAATAAATTGGATGTTATTTTTTCCATGGTATAGTATTATGTGTGTTGTGAGTGAAATTTCCTTACGAAGATAATTTTACTGGTATTCTATATATAGTTTTCCACTTCGTTTTTAATACGCCTTCCTAATAATGTGAAAGAAGATTGAAAATTAGAGAAATGTGCAAAGAGGTTAGGTTAGATATTTCGTTTATTTTCTAAATTATCGGCTGCAACTGCAGCAATGTAGTACTCCTTCATTCTTTTTAAAAATTCTTTCATTCTTTGTCGTCAATATCTGTAACGAAACGATAATTTCGATGAACCAATTCAACAAAATAAAAATAACAATGGCGGAATATTTCTTAGGAGTATGTAACTTCTCTGAGCATTTCATACGTCGTTAGGACGTAGAAAGTAGGTGACTAAGTTTTAGAGCAATATGATAGCGGTGTATAAAGCCAAATCATGGCCTTGATAGCAATCGATCATAAAATTTTAGGGTACGGTAGCAAATATATAATGGTTTAAAATGAAATACACTATAAAAGCTTTTAATGTTTTTTGTTTTATAAATATAAATAATAGGTACTGATAGACATGATAATTTAAATATTAATACTGTTATCTCATCTATATATTTCGGGTCGGTGTCGGTTATATTACGTATCGTATCGTACCGTACTACCGTACCGTACCGTATCGTACCGTACCGTATCGTATCGTACCATACCGTACTTCTTCGTACCGTACCGTACCGTACCGTACCGTACCGTACCGTACCATGTCGTATAGTATCGTATCATATCGTACCGTATCGTACCGTACCGTACCGTACCGTACCGTACCGTATCGTGCCGTACCGTACCGTACCGTATCGTGCCGTACCGTACCGTACTTCTTCGTACCGTACCATGTCGTACCGAAACGTACTGTACCATACCGTATCCGTACCGTACCGTACTTTTTCGTACTGTACCGTACCGTACCATGTCGTATCGTATCGTATCATATCGTACCGTGCCGTACCGTACCATACCGAACCGTACCGTACCGTACAGTATCTTATCGTACCGTACCGTACCGTACCATACCGAACCGTACCGTACCGTATCATATCGTACCGTGCCGTACCGTACCATACCGAACCGTACCGTACCGTATCTTATCGTACCGTATCGTATCGTATCGTATCGTATCGTATCGTATCGTACCGTATCGTATCGTATCGTATCGTATCGTATCGTATCGTATCGTATCGTATCGTATCGTATCGTATCGTATCATCATCATCATCATCATCATCATCATCATCATCATCATCATCATCATCATCATCATATTATTATTATTATTTTAAACTATTACAAATTATTTGAAAAGCTAATTTAACAAAAAACATGAATTTCATTGATAAAGTGTGTACGGAACACTCAAGGCACGAGTCCTACTCGCACCTATACGGCGATGTCACGTATAATAGAAATATAAATCGCTCTTGTGTCACTGGTCTAAAATGGCAAATTCTAACTGAATTAAGAGAACATAAACTCTAATAGACTCCATTTAAGCATTATGTAACTCTACGAGAGTATTTAAACTCAACTGTACGTGCTTAATTCTTGTATCGGAGTTAGTAATATCGGATATACGGCTGCCATACATTGGCGTTATGATTACACTTTTATATTTCCTAAGCATACTATTACTGCCTATTGGAGTTGTAAATCGCTAAAATAGCATTTACTAACTCTTTTCTGCACCTCAAAGCTTCAACAATTGCTGAGAGCATTAGCTAACGTTTTTCTATGTCTACAAGTAAATTTCACCGCTTTTATAACCCTCTTTTGCGTCCAAGAGGATTTACAGAAGCGAATAAAGCAGCTTGTGTGTTAGTTGGGTAAGAACGACACTCGCCTTGATAATGCCGAAATTGTATCGGTGAAACGGTTGGCAATAGTCAACAACAATCACACGTGAGTGTTCAAGCCGTATGTAATAATAATTTAGTATGTCAGCTCACGCGAGTTTTAATAATATATAATGTTAATTTATATCTCCTTGCGATGGATAAATAGCCAAGTGTTCAAACATAGAAATTTATTTCTGACATGTTTTACAACCGTCTTTTAGTGTTTTCAAAACTTAAAATAGTTAGTCTTTAAGGGTCGATTGTCCAGATTTTTACCAAATCACTAGAAATATCCCGATATAATGAGCTGGTCTCCTACATGAACATTTTTATTATTTTAAAATTATTTTTCAGATATTTGAAAAATGTATTAAATTATTGGCAATCAAAATGAGCCGTGACGTCATCCGACACGATTATATACTAAAAGTAATAACTATCGCTATCGCTTAAGAGGGCGCCGAGCAAGATAATTTAAAACGACAGTCACTATTAAATTTATTTATTGAATAATATTTCAATGATGAATGTATCTGTGTATCTACACTTCCGCCGCAGCGAATTTTAAATATAAGTTATGGTGTAAGAAACAAATATATCTAAAGTAGGCCCAAAATCTAAAAAGATATTGGGGTTTTGGTCATTTCAATCACTTAACTGTCGAATTTTGTCTCAACCACAATTCAAGAGAATCACAAACGTTATAAAATACAATTAGGCCGTTTCACATTTTTAAAATTTTGTCTGGTAAATTAAATATGATTTTTTCTGTTAAATTCAATAAAACGACCACGGTAAAAAACGACCACGAGAGAACAAGCGAGGTGTCTAATCGTTCTACGCTCGGCGCAGTCTTAACTTCGGCAATAACAGGATATTTTTCAAAATTTAAAAATGTTTGTACTTTGCAATAACTAATTAATCAGACCATAAAAAATATACTGATATTTCATTTAGGAGACGAGCTCATTCCCCATAAAAACCAGTTTCATTTATGATATTTTAGTACCTTTTTAAGACAATTGTATAAACGGTAATTTTGACTCCTAGCACATTTTTTGTAGACTATTATATAAGGTCTTTCAATTTAAATGGAAAGTAATTTAGGAGATGATTCAGTATCGTTAATACATCACATTCCACTGCAAAGTATTTTTTTTGCGCGAACTTTTTCTTCACTGAGTCAGCTGATCGGACCACTTTGTACTGAGAAGTGAAAAAAAAGTTCGCGCAAAAAAAAATACTTTGCAGTGGAATGTGATGTATTAACGATACTGAATCACCTCCTAAATTACTTTAAATTTAAAGTGAAAGACCTTATATAGAGTTCAAGTGACAATAAGACCGTGGAACATTTGAGTCGGCGGCAGTTGTTTTTTGGTAACAATAATTATGTTTTGTTATTTCGTTACATATCAGAATATTTGATCCTATAAAGCCTAATGTAAATTTCGACTATCTGTACTAAAACTGCTACAACGTTAGCTCGGTTTATTTAGTAAAGCAGAGTTAGTTGTAGTTTTAAAATTTTATCGAGTAATTTCAAAATTACACATTTCAAACATTTTGTTATTATTACATAATCACATTAATTATTATTACATTATTAAATATATAGTAAAATCCTTTTACCAAAAACTACACGTGTTTCTCTTTACCTCTATACACTCAGCTCACTCGTAAATCCGGACCACATGTTTCCGGAAAACGATAATCCAGACGTGAGTTTCCGAACTGGACTCGTATTTTTACGAAAATGACAAACCAAATGGATTCATGACGGTTTTCCATAATATTTTATCTGACAGGCCCATAACAGTCTTGTTTATGACAAAAAGTTCGAAATCCTTACCAGTATACAAGTTCGCAATAATTTATGATTTTTAAATCGTTTCCTCGGCTCCCATTCATCACTGCCGAGGTCTGGCGTGTAACAGAAGCAGTAAATACGCTCTATACATAATTAGAACGGCTTTAAGTAATTGTGAACGCTGTTTCTCAGCACGACGCCTGCTGGCAACGACCGCTCAACTTTGTGATGTATTAAAGCTCAACAATTGCACCACCATTTCTCTTTGCAGCCTTCCAGAAATTCAGCAAGTGGGACATCACTTACACGAGATGTATAAGACTATCTCGCTCTCTGGAAGACTCCGTCCCTGCAGTAGGGGAGGTATGTGTAATACTAAGTGCGACTAAGGCGACAACCGCCTACCCGGACAAGTTTTTAAAAGTTTAATACAAGGGCTTGTTTTATGTGCATGGAGGAAAAACGGCAGAGTTATCCAAAGACATATTTATTTTTACTCTAGTTTGTAAAGTTAATCCGTCGTGGTGTATTATTCTCTTTGTAACTTTTGTTACGGGCGCCACTTTGCAGTAAAGTTTTACGTTAGATGATTAAAGCGGGGGGTCGTAAGCGACAATATTTCGGTTAGGTAGTACTCATAAAGTTTGTCAAAAAGGTTCCTTATTTGAAGCGTTCTTTGTCGCCATCTTTAATAAGGCTTCCCCGAAATACCGTCTCCTTGATAAATATCACTTCACATTCCCGAGTTTCCGTTCTAATTAATTCGGTGTCCAGTTTGCTTTTTTGTCTCCTTTTTTTTTCGGAACAAGATTTGCACCGTTTGCAGTTGACAGTCTCTATTTTAGTGTTCCATCGTTCGTCTGTGACCCAATACAACAACGTCTGGGCTAACTAAGGTGAAATTTGACATGTACAGAATTATGCTAAATAAGACCCGGCCAAAAGAAGATAAGCGCAACGGTTTTTCACAATCCGGCTGCGAAACCGCTCTCAAGTAATTTTCAAGATATTGTCAGAAAAACACAAGTTTACTCGGGAGACCTCGTGAAAGATGAGTGTTAGATTGAACAAATGTACGAGGCTCGTTACATATTTTAGAACTTGTGTTCTGGGAAAGATTCCGAAATGAATATTAAAAGATCCGAGCGAGTGTCAGGCAGGGTCTATGAAAGTGTATTTTCAGTTTGTACTCTGTGGTCATCTACTTCTTCACATCGTGTTAGACGGCCGTGTCAGTCATTCAGGGTGCCAGCCATACAGTCGTCTGACTTGCTGCCGTGATAACAAGGAATACGATAAAATTTTAAATTTACACGCTCATTATAAACATTGTTAGGAGTACGGGACTCACCGTGTTTGGTTTTTATATTTTCCCGAAATTTCGGCAGAGTTACATCTGCCATGGTCACGGGACCCGCGATTCGGGAAATTCGGGGAAATATAAAAACCAATCACGGTGAGTCCCGTACTCCTAATTAAACTTTAACTCAAGTTTTTGGTGACATCGAGTTACAAATGTAGCGATAAGTATTTTTTTTGTGCTATAGTTTTTGAGGTAAGTTTTACAAACACAAAAACACAGTAATTTAATTTAAAACAATATTTTAATTGTTGTTATTGAATAACCAAATTAAAGTAAACATGAGTTACATATTGTAAACTTAGTAACTTCGTACTCCGTATTTTTGCCATACAAATTGTTGGCCATCACTTTAATAAAACCCAGTAACTTACAACTTACTGCGTTATATTATAGCTTAACTGAACTGTATTTATCTAAATCTTAAAATATTAATCTTTTACATTATTAAATCAGTGGGATGCCAAAGGCGCAATAAAACAAGTAAGTGATCCAAATGATCCAAAAGAATACTCATCTCTAGCTTTTATTATGCCAGCAGTTTTCTTTGAACACCGAAGTATATTTTATTTACTAAAAGATAATATTACTTCTCTCTTTCATCACAATGAATTCTCTGACCCGATTCCGTTCTGCCATGACGGTCATTTTAAAAACCACGTTGAGTTTCATGAACCATAAATATGTTAAAAACCAAATTATCGATAAATGTGGTGATCATGAAAACCATCACGTTCACCAAATCAAACACACTGGACTTGATATCGTGACGGACCACTGATGTGTCAAATTGCAAATTTTGTTCTTTTGGTGGAGGATCCGAACAGAACTCGTTTTTAGGAACATCGGAAAGTATAATATATTTTTTATACCCCTCATATTTCGGAAGGTTGTCCTTATCGATAGAATTATGAAGAGTAATCGCCCCTAGGTAGTGTAAACCGAACAAATCTTTTTGTACGTAAGAAAATCTTTAAAACGCATTTTTTTTCGAAAAAAATTGCACTTCAGTAACAGAAACAATCATTATTTTCAACTAAAGTTTTAGATGGATAAATATGTACATCAAACTTTGCTTAGCATATCCGTATTTACCTGTGAAATGGATGTTAGCCATAACTTTTTAGGTGATTGTTCGGAAATTTTGGTATAGAACATGATGTATATCGATGGAATGAACGCTAGAATGTTCCGATTTTAACTATTTTATTTAAATATTTTGTAAAATTTGGATATTTCCGCTTTTTGCTATAAAACAGTAAACATTTGACGTTTAGAATTACCATAGAGCACATATAGAATTACATACGGCCAAAGAGCCCTATATCATTCTGAAAAAAAAGTATTCAATGTCTATGCTCTACACACATAAATATGGATGTTCTATCCTCGGAATATTATTCTGAGATTCTATCACATTCATTAACTGACACTATAAAAACTCATTTTATTTGCCATTTATTTGTTAAAAAGTAAAAAAAAAATCGCAATCTTCAGGCACGTTTTTCTCAAAACTATGGTTTGCCAGTCAACAGTGATTTTCGTTGGCAGGACAGCATCTCTCAGGACTTTATTTAAAACGAAGTGGTTATATTGTCTTTGACTTTATTATTAGATAACAGCCCGGACCAACAGCTTGACGTGCTTCCCGAAACATGAAGGAATCCAATTTAGGACAAACTCGACCTATATCCTTACTTATATTATGAATGTACAGCAAACATACAGCAAGTCACATCTATAAATTGTAGATAATATATTTATCTTGGTATTATTTTCAGGGATAAGTTAACCTTCATCTTTAGCCATGCTAAAGTTTTTAAAGATCTACTAATCTACTACAGGCCGCCACACGTCGTTTATCTTATTTACGGGCGCTGGTATCTTTTTTAACGGGACCCTATCACGGGAGGCAACAGCTGCGACGTAAACAGCCTCGCGATTATGCATAAGGATCGGTGTTGGTGAAAGAGGTTGACTATGTGCGACGCGATACGAACTGTGTTAAACTTTAGGACCATATTTCGAATACTTGTATACCAGTATCGGAGATTTCAAGCTCAAATAATTTTATAGTTTCGGAGTAGTGGATATTTACCTGGACTTTTAGTATATCAGACGCCTACTGCAGCAGCCGTTTAATTTTATTCGGTTCAGATCGTGAGTTTTAGAGGGTATGATGGCAATGGGTATAGGTATTTGTTTGATCTAATAAAGAGAACATTTTTATACATAAAGTTTTTTTATATTAACCGCTTCCCCCTTTCCCGTGCACCATACAATAACTGGCTACAGTCGAGTCAGGCTCTTCACGCCATCACCAGACAATGACATACGATATTGTATACGATACGTACGAGCAAGGGAGACGCAGCATGTCTGCTAATAAAGGAATTTTATAAACGACCTGTTTTTGGACTAACAAATAACACCTGTAGTACATGTAATCGATGCTGTACGGTACCATTAATTTGCAAGCTTTTGGTACAAAGTTAAAACTTGTTTATTGTACGGAGAGAACAGCTTTTTGAATATGTAGGCCAGGTTTTTATACTGAAGCAATTAGAGTTCCAGAGCTCATGCTCTTTACAAAATAAAAAATAACTTAAACCGCAAAAATAACATAAATAAAATACATTTTTTGGAACAGTGACTAGGTCATTTTACAAGTTAGCCTTCCGTGTTCGCCAGCAAGTAAAGATAGATCCGTAGCGTTTGCTCCTAAATAAAAACCCTGAAAAGAATAACCCTACAACTGCATCCATAAAGAAGCAAGCAGGTTCCTTTCACAGAATCCTAGTTTCAGTTACAAGATGTAGGTTAAACAGCCAGGTCATTAAGGAATGTTGAGAGAAAATGGGACCGTATTTCTCAATTTTGTTAGAATATTGTAGCTCGAATTACTTTATGGTATTGAAACTTTTTCGTTGATTAGAATACTAACCTATATATAAGTTAAAGATGACGTTGAAATTTTAAAAAAAGGTTACTTATACAAGGTGACTTTTTGATCATCGTCCAAATTCATACTGGAGACTTGTAAGTGATCAGTATCTTGGATAAATAAAAAAAATTGTGAAATCTGTAAAATGAAATTTCGGCTTCCCATAGAAATTAACTTCCAGTTCCGAGTGAATCACTATGGGGAGTCAAAATTTCATTTTACGTATTTTACAAAAATTTTTATTGATCCATGATACTGATCACTTACCAAGCCACCAATATGAATTTGGACGATGGTCAAAAAGTCACCTTGTATATATTTCTTTAAACTAACCTGTTGAAGATTTGTTTTTATATAATTTACCTATTCAAAATTTTGTTTGTACAACGTCAAATTCGGCAACCCTCGAGTGGTATCAACTTATTGTTCAAGAAGTCTGTGTCTATCTATACATAACACTTCATAGCAGTAACAGCAGTAACAGCAGTAACGTAACAAGTAGGACGTGAGCCCGTAGGCACAGGACGAACGAGCTACAGCGAAGTGCATTCATGTCATAACATTGCGCTACAGGCGGCTTGAAGGGATATTCTGTAATCAGCTTCGTAATCAGGGGGGACGTCTAGGAAAACCGGTTCCTCGCCTAAAGAATGCTGGTAAAACAGAACAGAAATATTTTAATGATTACCCAACAGAAGTTTCCGAATCATTAAAATGTAACCCGGGGGTTAGCGGCGGCGGCTTCTTCGATAGCACCCATACATACTTTTTTATTAGGTTGGACACTTTTTTAGGTTAGATTTTTCATTTATTTTTTGTCAATTTCATTGTGACTGATGCCGGGCCCAGGATAGGGCCCGAAATATATCTCACATTAACTTGCATTTTATTTTATTAGGTATATATATTATATATATATATGTACAAACTACATTTAAAGACAAACTAGTCAATCAATAACGTTTACTAAAATGTACATAATATGAGCTATGAGTATGCAACCATTAAAAGGGCGTATTTTAACGGTGTAATTGATGACGATTTTAAGTGGAATCCTAGAATGCCTAGATACATGCGCGAATGTTTTTCATGTACATTGCCATGATCCCCCAGAAATTGGGAGAGTAACAGCAGGTGAGGCGTTAAGGCGATATGTAAAAGTTTAAGCGTCCCTGTTACTCTATATGCAAAAATACCCTCAGTGCGAGAGGGACGGATTCGTGGAAAAGTAGCAAAAAGTCGGTTTTTTATTAATATAAAATGTACTAAAAATGCTATCAAAATTTTGTTTAACCAGGTCCTAGATATTGTTAAAACCCATCTAATAAAATATAATTGCAGTCCATATGTCATTCTAAATCGTCAAACCAGGAGAATTGGTGTCGATAAAGACCTCATTTCAATAAATATTTCTATCGAGCCGAAATTCTCCAATCGCGTTTCTGTTTTAACAGATCCCTAGAGGAAGATTTCAAAAATAATATACAATTTTTTCAAAATTATACACTATTTACCGAAGTAGATATAGAAGTTCTGAGATTGTCGATTTTTTTTCGTAGCGCCTTAATCAGTCTTTCCAGGGACTTCCGTGAAAATCTACGGAAGTCGGTAACGGACAACTGCCTGTAAACACACACGCCGGAATACGAAGACTCGCTTGGCGGCATGGTTTCTTCAAGATTTGGCATATATAAAATTAAATTAACATTATATACTCCTTGCGATGGATAAATCGCCAAGTGTTCAAACATAGAAATTATTTCTATCATAGGTTTTTTATATATTAAATTATGTTAAGGTATGTTAATTCGAAAACCATTTCGAGATTTAGGTTTAATAAACCGTATTTTCGAACTTTTGGTCTAATAAAACCTCACGATGATGAATATTTTTACGAAAAAGCTGCAACTTCCATTTGCCTTCGTCCTTCGTGTGACATCACTTGAGAAATGGCTGTTTAGAAATGTGTCCTCTGCTATCAAGATTTGACAGATGAATGACAGATGAGTAGACAGACAGAGACAGGCCACTATTTTTTATAAGCAATCACCCATCACAATCCATATAAGTATTGTCTAAAATTCTCAAATGATGTCATATCGGACAATCCTTTAAAAATCATACAAAGATAATGTTTAATCTTTAATCAAAGTGTTTAATGTACATATATAACAAAATAATGACAACTATGTCCTAAAATGGCGTATATTCCATGGAAAAAAAAACTTTTAGAAATTAAGCTATGGGAAATACGAGAGCTAACGTAATTTTAAGTAATACCTACAAAGGGTCCTTCGGGAATATTCCCGAAACGAAAATAGCTATCTCGTCTACGTTATTTAATATTCTATTCCATCCATCAGCCTAGTTCGTCCACTGCTGGACATAAGCCTTTGCAGGACTTTGCCACTCCCGGCGGTCTTCCTGGAAGAATTGCCCATACTCACACACGCTGGGCAGGCGGGTTGGTGAGCGCGGTGCCAGAACCCTCGCACCAGTGACGCCGCTGCCCGTCACCAGTCTGTTCCATATAAGGCCCGGCTATTAGGGATGGATTTATCGCCATCCATCGGTCCCAGGCATGGTGGGCCTCCTGGTTTTTTGCCTGTGAGCTTTCCTCATACTCTCCCCTGAATTACTTCGAGGGGGATTCCAAGTAAGATGGTGGTACTTCCACAGTCGAGCCCGGCATCAGCTCTACCACCTGTGAATATTCTATTAAAAATATTATTCACAAGCCCAATTGAAATACACAGTTGTTTATCTTGGAAAAGATATTATGAAACACAAAGGATGAATAATACTTTTGACTGTGTGTGTATATGCTTTTTTCCAAAGAAAATTACCCAGTATTTTCCTGGTTTGTGTTTGAGTGCACTATATACATATTCGGTGAAGCTGTAAACTAAAACTAGGCTAACGTTTTTCGGACGTGGGTCTGAATACGAAACTCTGTTATTCGGGGTTTTAATCCAGAAAATTGCTCCGCAATACGTCACGTTTACGATATTTCGGTGAAATAGCTTTTAAATCTTCTATAAAGACTATTAAAAATAAATAATCCCGCTTCCTTTATGATTTTTGCAGAAAAACCTACTTTATCATAAAAGGTTATGAAAATTATAATATCGGTTTGTTTTGCTTGCATGGTATTGGATTTTGTGACTAAGTACTCTACAATTCTACATCCAAGTAGTAGCCCGTAGGCCTACCATGAGTTTTGTCCTTGATGCACTTGTAGCGACTTGTAGTGACTTGTAGTGACTTGTAGCGACTTGTAGAAATTTCCTTTCACCCCTGCTCCACCTGCGCTGACTGAGTAAGAAGTTGACCAGCCTGTTATGACATCTTTATAATTGATGCCGGCCCCAAAGTAGGCCGAAATATATTTCGAAGTTAAGTTTTTGTAGGCCGTTTTAATTATACAAAAAATAAAGCAACATATACAAGGTGACTTTTTGATCATCGTCCAAATTCATACTGGAGGCTTGATAAGTGATCAGTATCTTTGATCAGTAACAATTTTTGGGAAATTGGTGAATCACTATGGGGAGCCAAAATTTAATTTTACGAATTTCACCAAACTTGTTATTGATCCATGATACTGATCACTTACCAAGCCACCAGTATGAATTTGGACCATGATCAAAAAGTCACCTTGTATATATTTATTACATCTTTATAATTAAATTGAAATTGTGTATAGTTCATGAGAATTAATAAAACTGAGTGGAATCACGATTTTACCTACCCATTTATAAAATCTGTTAAAATAAATACGTGCAAGCGGTTCCGATAGAATGTCTTCGTTAAGATTTCCCATGTAATTGCGCTTGATTGATAGCTCGCTTATCTAGCTGTCTCGAGCACTGCTCGTGTTACAAACGAGTCACATAATACGGAAAAAACTTTCTGATAATAAAGGGAAACTTTTCACTTAGGAAAGATACGCCTTTTAAAAAGTTCGTCTTTCGGTCTCGGCAGGTAGAGAGAAGGTAGAGATACGTGTTGGGCACCAGGTGGAAAACAAAATGCGTCCGTAAGTAGCCAGGTCGTTATATTGCTGCGAGAAGGTTTTTAAAATAGTATTTTGTGTAACTGTTACACATTAAGACGCGAGTGCTCACTTCGTTCGTTTCGTAATAGTTTTCATGAGTGTCCCAATGTCTGTTGAACACAATACTTTATCTACGAGCATCAAAAATATCATCTTCGTGTAACATTATTCATAATATTTTCAACTAACAATTATGCGAAAACTAAGAAGAAAAACACTCGGTCGTGAACCTCAGCTGCGTCGTCTGGTAATGCTGCCTTAGGGCCAATCAGAAGCCACAAGGATAAAGGGGACGTAGCCTAAGAAATAAGGACGGGACGAATTTATTTTCACTTTTCATTTGTATAAGGTTAAATAATATTAGTTGGCGAAACTCAAAACATAGGTAGTACTACTCTATATGAACAATTGTTTGTATGGAAGCTAAGGGAAATTCGCAACTTTTTTTCTCTTCCTCCCATACAAATTGCCCCGATCAGCTGACTGGTCTAGTATGGAAAGGTGAAAACAAATTTTAAGAATTTCGCTTAGCTCCCATACAAACAATTGTTCATATAGACTAGTACTATCTATGTTTTGAGTTTCGCCAACTAATATTATTTAACCTTATATAATAAATTGGGCCAACCACAGCACAGAATCGCGGTGTTATAATGTTATATTATAAAATCGGATCAACCACAAATGTAGGTACTTATAAAACCGTTTTTGATGTTGTAATTACCTTATTGTAGTATGGTAGTAGATAAACGGGTTTTGTAATAAAATAAATAACAAACAACAGTTTCTCGTTACAACAGAATCCCATCGTAATTTAAAGGAGCTTCCCTATCCGATCCCTTTTGTTCTTGTTTCGTCGCCACATGCGTGTATTAATCCGGTTCCCATAGAACCTAAAGCCCTTATGTCTCGGCAGAAACTGGCGTCATTAGACGAACAGTTAATAGCTACAATAAATGACTGTCACCCGCCAAAGGGTTTGGAATGGGCTTCGCCGCCGTGGTCACATAATGTCGTGAGTTACAGCTGGCCTGGCACCATAGGGAAAGCTCCGCCGCCCCACTTTTCTATAAATGAGAAAAGTGTGCCGCGTAATTTTCCACGAGAGTACGCCTGAAGCAGTAAATAAAACGGTGAACGGCGTTCTGCTGAAGACATGTCAGACTAAAGCCGTAGGTAACATATTGTGGGATTCTCAAATAAAACCTTCATTTGCATGCTGAGGAATACGAAAGCTCATGTTTTTGTGCATGAAAAAATTCTCTGCTCACTTATTTTTGTCTAAATTCGACGTGCTTTTGTACGTGTTAACCATTCTACGAATACGAGTCAACAAAATAGAGAAGTTTCAGAATAAATATGTCGGAAACACTGTAGCAAAAAAAAGGCTCTTTTAGAGTGCCGGAAAATACGTAGGTACATAAGTAAGTACATATAATAGCGTCTACAGAGACGCAATAATGTAGGAAGCAAAGATTTCAAAAGTAAAGATAAGCCCTTACCGTACTATTACAGCACCAAAATGTTTCCACCTTTAAATGGGTGACGCTCACACGTTTGGAATCAGTGCTCATCTGAACACAGTGAGAGTTGGACGCCTTAATTGCACTTAAAGTTTTATCATTTTAATAACTTTAGTAGTCTGATCAGTTTGCTGACCGTAGGTAGACAGATTGCGCACTCATAAGTGTGCGCGCGTATGTTAACGCACGCATTCAAAAACAATGCAATAGATTTTAGGTGGTAATCTTTGGTAGGAAGTCGTTATGATCTTCCGCCAATTTGTTTTTAACGCGTTGCGCCTCCTGAATAATGAACAATATAATATGTTCCAGAATGTAACTTGATTGTCTATGGTCGGTCTACATTGTCTATGTACAAGATGTCTGTGAAAATGTCATTCTTTATCTTTTACAATAAACTTTTATGTAACTTAAACAATATAAACGTTTGTTACTTCAATAAATCTATTCTAAATATAAAGTAGTATAAAATAAACGTCAAGCCAAAAACGGGGCAAAGATTGAATAAACACGGCCGAAGCCGCGGGCAAAAGGCTATTTGGATGCGGTTTACTTTACTATTATCGTAGTAACCCAGCAGCCGTAGCACAAGTGCAAGGAGCGTGACACGATGTTTTTGCGATTAAACAGTACGTCACGCTCCTCGCACTTGTGATTCAACTAGTGGCGTCGCACATGATTTAACACTATGCTACAGGCCCTGCACCCGTAGCACAGTGTTTAATCACACGCGACGCGACGAAGTTGAATCACAAGTGCGAGGAGCGAGACACGGTGTTTTTGCGACTAAACAGTATGTCACGCTCCTCGCACTTGTGATTCAGATAAGCCGCGTCGCGCGCGATTAAACACTGTGCTACGGGTGCTGGTCAATGTATAGGCTATATGGGGTGTTAATAAAATAAGCGCCTAACCGAAAACGGGGCAATAAAAACGAGCGGAGAGACGAGTGAAAGGCTAATAAATAATATAACTGTTTTTTGATTTTGAACGTAAACACTTGTACTAGTTGTTTCATAACATAATTATATTTGTTGCACACTTCCCGTTGCACACTTCCCAACCGGTTTCGGAAATCAATCCATCTTCAGGGGATACAGAATATTTATTATTTTAATATACGAGCCATAAAACGACAAACGTATGTCAACAATGATTGTCAACAATATAACTGTTTGTTAATATGTTGGACGTCACCGTTAAAAAGCAAAGTAAATAGGGCATTAAAAAAAACGCAAAATTTTAGATACTTATTTCTAAATTTATTATTGGAGCATGAGATCTTTTTCAGTTTTGATGTAAATATCAAAACTTTATATCAATTCAAGATTTAATTCAAAGCCGTTTTATCTGGCTTCCTAAGATGCGAAGTATAGTTTTATTGAGTCACAATCATTGTCAAAATTAGGTGTATCGCCATCAGTAATAAAAATTCGGTGTATGTTTCAAAATACCATCCCGACTCCGCTTAAGGTGGCTCCGTTGGAATAATTAGCAACTCGATTCGTGGTGGTTGAAATTTCGAACAAAACCATATAAAAATAAAGTCCTTATCAGCTCGCAATGCAACATGGCTGTTACGTCAGTCGCTGCGGCTGACAAATGCGAAAATAGTGTGTTTTTAATTTATTTTATCCAAAATAAAATTAATTACCAAGAACGGAGAAAACCAAATCATTTTATATTATTTTGTCTAGAAGTTTATAAATTTTCATACTGTTTCGATAAAAATTGCAGCAGTTATGTTGTTACAAGTGAACAAAAAATCGAGAAATAAGGGTACACTTGGAATTTTCTTGCTTCACTTCCGTATGTTATAATGAAATTCAGGAAAAACCACATCACTATTTGTATCATGCAGATTACTATGCATTTTTCTTCTGTTGAAAAATGCTATAGTTACCGTATAAAATGGTTACAAAGTTACTTAGTTCAAGGTCGTTGGCGTTGGTAGAAACCTTAACTGAAATAAAGTTGACTTTAGAATAAACATAGATCGTTGTATATGCAACCCCCCCCCCCCTACCCTCACACCAGGACAAACGGGAAGCCACCATACCCAAAAACCGCAAGGTTACCGCAGCTGTCGAAATACGCAACCAACGCAGTAACGGTAACACAATTTACAAAAGCGGAGGTACACTGATATGAGCTACATAATTGAATAAAACATTATTGTTCTCCGCGGTGTTACATGGTATTACACTGCTGCAGGAACGTAACTAGGAGTCCTCAAAAGGCCCCTGTCACTAGACACCTCAAGTGTGACGTCTAGTGCCGACACTTCACTTTCGGGCTCGGTCGTTGGCTCTTTGTAAATGTCTTCTTCCGAGATGAAATTTATGGTTTATATACAGGTATGATATGAAATACAAGAATGAGCGTTTTCCCTTATGTCAAAGTTAGTGTTACATGAGATTCCTAGATGGCACTGTCGTATTCTTTAGCAACCGAATCAAAGACAAAATTTGCACCGATTCCAAACAAACGAAAAACAACTTTGACATTGATTGCTACGAAACCTCATTCTGAGTACGAAACACATTTTGTCTATGGTGACATGGACAGCGCCATCTGGAAAAAAAACAACGAGAAAAACTCTCATTCAAACTTTAAAAAGTATACGTCATAAAAGACAGGGGAGATAAGCGACATTTAGGTAAAAAAATTGTTAATAAAGCAGAAATTACCCCTTTTTCTGGTTCGATTAATCTGGGTTTCAGCTCTTTACGACGAATTATTAAAATTAAATTAAAATAGACTGGGGTAAATTTTAGTATAAGCAACGTTCTCTTAGACTGGCAGTTACTCTAATTGATGATATATTCAAAAGAACATCAAGCCTTTGTATATTTAAAAAGGTTTGGTTTTTAATAAATTGGTCTCATGAAAGAGTTAAGATTTTTTTTCCAATATTTGTTCCAATATTTCTTGTCATTTTATTCTTTTTTACCTTTTAAGCATCGATAAGTTGTAGTTTAAAAGAACAAAAGTCTAGACAATTTTATAATCATTGAACTTTACACATTTCGACAGATAAAACTAAAACACAACATAAATTTCTGTGAAATTCAGCAACAATACGATCGTTTTGATGATTCCCATACAGGACTTACAGGACTAAAAATAAATATGTTATTATGTGGTTCTTTTCGTTTTATTCGAAAAGGACATATCATTCATACAAAAACATTCTGAATACACGTCAAAATCTACAGATTAGCCATACGCGGCGTCCCAAAAAGCACAGAAGAAGTAATGCAAAAGGTATACCTAATGCTCGTTTTCACTAACCTTAAACGCTTAAATTGGATGCCTAAATATTTAAGGATCCTAATTCCTATTACATTTAGAAATTAAAAATTTAGGCATCCGACGAAGGCGTAACCTAAAGTTAGTGAAAACGGCGAAAATAATTTTTGTATGCAGTACACAGTTGAGTCGCGCGTTTTGGTCATCTCCAAACCCCTAACTAGGACCCTGTTCCCTATTTATATTACATCCACGTGTTCCGCACATGGTCTGAAATAATAACGACGCACTGAAGCTGAAACTGACTCGATTACGGACCTGCTTTTTATCTACCACCCAATAAATAAATGTGGCCGGCTTTTATTATTGTTACAGGGAACCCTATTTTGTGTGCTACCTTGCAGGTTCTCGTTTATTTCGTAGAATAATTTTCTTCCACATACTTTAATGTTGCTGATATCAAAGTTTCGAAAGAGGCTTCTTTGTTGATGTTGTGTCGTCAGCAAATTTATACCTATACATACAAGCGAGCTCTAGGAAAATGCGACGTAGCCATGCCGATGGTATTATGTATTTCGATACTATAGTAGTTTATGCTACAAGGGCGCAAAGGAATAATTTACGAGGACGATTTAAAACACGAGCGTAGCGAGTGTTTTAAACGTAACCGAGAAATTTATTGCTCTTACGCCCGTGTATCATACTACGTTTTTCAATGCATAGTGTGAGGAAATAAAACAAATATAATCTTGTGAACTTTAAATTATGATTAGCTCAAAAGGATTGTATCCAGAGCCGTTAAACAGTGGAAAAAAAAGTATAACATCTATGGTACACAGGAAAGGCTGCAGGTTAGCCAACCATTGCAAACAAATTTAAAAAATAATAATAATAAAGCCCTAGGGCAAAATAATCGACTTTCTGTTCGGTTTTGATGCATAAAAAGTGAGCCTTTACGAGCACATGCATTGAAAAATATTTTATACGCTTTACTAAATGCCTATACTTGCAATTATTGATATAAAACATCACTATATAGAAGTGGAATTGGAATAAATAGTTTAATACATATTTCAATCCCGTATTAATTTCCCTGGTAGACATGGAAAGTACAAACGGCGTAGCACACTCGTAGTTTGCAGCTAGAGCGTAGCGTTGAGTGCTACGACGATCTACAGCTCTGCGACTACGAGCAAAGCCTACGAGCTACAATAAATTAACTCTCCACACTTGAGTTTCAACGTAGCGAAAATATCAAAGCATATTTAGGCACACGAGTACGTATAAAAATTTATTGCGTATTGTCAATTATCCAGATCTCTCGCGTACAATAGCGGGAGGGAATGGTAGCAGTCTGTCGTCGACTCGCGAACTGAATAATGTAGGAGGCTAACAGTTACTGCCTGCAAATCGGCTACAAAGGGACGACTGAATTAACCCTTTATTGCGAGTCTATTTCTTCTCAGTTGGCCAGTTGACGCCGCGAGACACTATTATGTGTTGTAAAAGTTTGTGGTAAATTTTACAAATAAAGTTGCGATCCAATATTATAAGAACAAAAACTGCGTATCATAAAGCTTATTTTATCTAGGTTTACATGAATGAGCACTCAGTGATTTGAAAAAAACAACAAAAACAGCACTTTTAGCTAGCATATCACTACACCAGGTTTGTAGGTATTCAATTCAATTCAATTCAAATTTATTTGCACCATAATGTTCGAAAGGTCTTAAATAACATTCAGTATAGTATCAATTACGGACCCTGTCGGGCACAGCAAAGTAACTTAAAGCTAATAATACAATTATTCTTATTCTATATAGGTAATTACCTATATACTTATGGGATATAAAGAAACATATCCATCATATATTTAAGTAAGTAAGTAATATAAACAAGGCATGC
The DNA here is from genome assembly GCA_934047225.1 of Ypsolopha sequella. Taxonomy (NCBI): domain Eukaryota; kingdom Metazoa; phylum Arthropoda; class Insecta; order Lepidoptera; family Ypsolophidae; genus Ypsolopha; species Ypsolopha sequella. The sequence continues at coordinate 5,087,656 of OW203986.1, read as the reverse complement.
ATTTGTGCTTAAAATCTTGGTAAATACAATTTCTTTCTTTTATATCTATAAATCGTAATATTCTAGTTATTTAAGTATTCTTCAATTGTGTAGGGACATTTTTGTATTAAATATGTTTTTAGTTTGTTATCATAAGTTGTAAGTTTTGGTTCATTTTTTATATCACAAAATAGACTATATTTGTTCCGTAACTACGAGTAGACAAAGGGGAAAATTTTCTAAGAAACATCGCAGAAAAATAGTCCCAAACCTACTTGGTAGTCAAAACATGCTCTATTTGCAAACAAAAAACTTCAAGCACGCTCAAAGATGGCCAGGCCACGATCGAACCAGCCCAGGACCGTTATTTGTCCAAATACTTCAAATACAGGGATCGGGATCGGTGTATCTGGTTCTCGTCCCACGGCCATTAGTAAAGGGTTTGTTTGTTTGTGAGCAGTTCGTTCGAGTGACGACTCGTTTACGCGAAGACTACACGTGGCGTGGGCGAAGTTGGGTGCGCAAACATTCTCACGGGGTCACCGAGGTTGCCTCCGTAGCGGACAACGTGTTAATTGATTATTTTACAACTCTACTTGTCTTTTTTATTGTTTTAATTGTTTAGGACGATAGAAATGCTTTAGAACTTTTTGCTGAATATTTTACAGAAGCGAAATACTAATTATTATAGACGTCGGGTATTGTTTGTTTTCTGATTTATTTTCAAGTTCTCTGAAATATAGGGATCTGATTGTTTGTTTTGTTCATTAAACATACAGAAATATTCACTTGAAAATTAATTACCGCTTCTGATTGTTGAAAATTGAAAATTCAAATAGTCAACATATTATGGTCATCATGGTCATCGAACCTTGATACTAAAGCACTTAACGAGTCTTATTTGGCTATATAAATAAAAGTCGCCACATATTATTTAATTGCTTTATTTAAAAACAAAAAACTTAAATAACAATGATAATTTAAATCTTTATAAGTAAGTTACAAAAGAAAAAATATTACAAACTAACCTATCTAAAACAGAAATATTAGAAAACTTTTTCCTGCACCTTCAAACCACAAAGTGAATAAAAAATAACAATAACATGTGCTTTACACCGATTTTTCTAGACATAGAATACTTTTTTTTACTAGTAGTCTGATAAAGTGTTTCCTTGGCCGTATTTTCCTCTATGGGCCGTATGGAATTCTAAACGTCATTATGTTATTAAGTATTTCACCCTGCTTAAGAGCTGGCTCAATATGGCTTAAGAGTGGCAAATTCAACATTTTAAGAAAATGTTAAAGAAAATAGATGAAAACTGCAGATTTAAGCGTTATGTTATAAAGGAATCTTGTTCTAAACTGATATGTCCCAACAACCACTTGAAAAATTATGGAAAACATCATTTTCAGAGGTAAATTCGTATTGCGCTATACATAGTTTGATGCAAGTATTAGAGTGCAAATTCTTTCGTAAATATTGCATTAGATTTTCTAACGTACGAAAAGATTTGTTGGGTTTACACTAGGGGCGTACCCTTACTTTATAATTCTATCGACAAATTACCGGCTTCATCGAAATAATATGATAACCAACATAATAATTTGTTTCTTATTTCATATATTCTTAAGGCTTAGAAAAATGATTTAAAGCATTAAATCTTTATATAAAGATGTTGGATATTGTATATCCGGGAAAACGTGACTGTGTCCTTCATTTTAGGGCGGTAGACTACGTAATAAGAAACCCCAAAAACTGTGAAAGGCACAATAAAACAGCGACGCGAAGATAAGACGTATTAACTATCGATATCGATAGTTTATTTTTAACATAGTTAGGGTGCCCACTATTACATACACATTAAGCAGGTGTCACACACATTGGCAATCGATTTCGTTAACATAATGTTTACTTGGTTTTATAAATTTATGACTTTCTAGATTTATGTAAAAAAAAACAATAACTATAAATACTAATAAATAACTAGGGCTCACCATCCATCACAATAATTGTCGGTGAAAATCGGTTGTACCAAGTGTGGAATGTGATTTACATTTCACAGTTCACTCTTGGTAACACCTCTGACACCCTCTCGGGGATTCATGTCGTGACGATATGTACAAGATTACCTTTTGACACATCTTCACTGAGATTTACGCCATTGGTAACATACACATAAACGGCACAGCTTATTTTTGTAAAAGATTCTCTAAGCTCAAGAAAAGCTTATATTTCAAACAACATGTAATCCTATTGATAACATCACACCCAGCTCTTTTTCTCATCTTTCTCCATGATTTACCTATTAGGGTTCGTTCACCCTACTAACCAAACGGTTGTTTGTTATTGCTAGCTCTGCTTTACTAAGCTCGACTTACCGTGGGAACCGTCTGCATGTGTGAAAAACACGGCTATTTGACAAGGAATCACTGAAATAGCGCAATGAAAACTGTAAACAACACTATGAAAACAGACGGTGGACTTGGCAATATTTTGGTGACTTTTATGTCGAGTTTTTTGACCGGCGCCGGGTGATCGGACAACGAAAACTGAAGCAAGAGCTAGTAAAACTGGGTTAAACTAATAAAGTCGGAGACAAAGGCGAAGTCATTGTGATTGTGATGAAACGAACCCTTTGTACGTGCTGAATTAAAGAAGATGAGCTTTTTTCAGAAGACCCGGTCACCCAGGATCCAAGCGCAAAAAAGTAAGTAGGTAGAGATCACGACGAAAGAGTCTACGTACATATATACAGTGTGTCCCTCGTACAAGTGCACATCCGAAAGTGGGTGAAACTAGATCTAAATATATCGACAAAAACAAAGAAAAAATATATTTTGAATTTTTTTTTAATCTTGAAGAAATACTCCACCTGGGTATCTTTGTATGGGATGCGAGCGCAGTGCCTTTGGTTAATCGCTCGTAGAAAATATTGTATTTATGATAGAACGTTGTATTTTCTTTTTTTAGAAAGATAATGGAATAGGCAATGATAAATAGGAATGAAATTATAGTGAAATGGGGACATTATTTTGAAAAAATTTACTATTACTGAAAAAAATTAGGAAAAATTAAAGAAATAATCTTTTAGGATATTATTTTTATGGTAATGGTAGTTGATTATGTTTTGTTTTTGATTTGGTATGCAACGTCTATTCTTAAGGATTATAACAGTTTTATTTCATTACATTACTCGCGATAGATCAAAAGTTATGACATATTTTATACATAGTTTCCATGGTAGGCAAAAAAATATTTAAAACGTAAATTTATAACCCCAATACTTTCTAAAAAAAAAAAAACATTTTTTTGTCGATAGAATAAGGTCTAGTTTCATCCCTTTTCGGATTATTTTTTTATCTGTTTCAATACATTTATATAAAATGAATATTAACTAAAATTACAAATTAAACTAAAAACCTAGAGCTCCTAAAATTAAAAACTAAACTATAAATAAAACGCCTAACCAAAAAATTATAATAATAAGAATAAAGAAAATAATAAATTATCTGTTTTGCTAACCTGAAATATGGCTAAATATCATAATTATCTCAGACTAAGGAACCTATTAAATCTATGAATTCTGTAAACTGACGAGAGCAAAGCTGCGATCTAAGCTTTGATTGAAACGTCGTAGTCATGCATGCGTTACCGACAGCGTCCTACAGTCCTAGACCCGCTCAAAACGGAACACTGGAGTACATCAGTGAAAACTATACAGGGTGCTTGGAAATTCGACTTATACCTTGAAAGGAGTTATACTAGAGATAATTTCCAACAAATTAAGCCCTACCAACTAGGGGTCGAAAATGAATGGTCTCCGAGTTACGGAGGTTTTTAAGATATTTTTCAAACTTTCAGGCTGCTAACCAAAAATAAAGAATTTAAAAATAACTACTCCTCTCTCGGCACTTATTTGTTATTTTTCTGAATAATGATAAATTAGTGATAATTTATTTTAAAAAATACGTGCAATGAATTCCAATAATTTTAGAAATAAAAGGTCTTAAGTGGAAAGAAAACCTTAATTTTGTGTATGTAACCTGTAATTTTCACAATATTGACGTGTTGTACTTGAAAAAAATTTATCATTTTCGACCCCTAGTTGATATAGGCATTATTTGTTGGAAATTATCTCTAGTATAAACTCTTTTCAATGAATAGGTCGAATTTCCAAGCATCCTGTATATACCGGGTACAAATTGCCAGGAGTTTTGGATTCAATACTCATTAGCGACTGCGTAAAATATTTTTTATTAGAACTTCTGGTTCCTCTCGTAAAGCGCTAGAGGGCGCTGTACAATATATGGTATATCCCAAATCCAGGCGGACGAAGTCGTGCGCGTCATTTATATGAAATACATCTATTAAGTCCAGAATTGTATAGTTTCCTAAATGCTAGACAATGATCAGCATTACATTTTAAAGTTTAATAAATTAATAATTATTTTATGTAAATGAGAAAACACAATTTAAATAGCAGTAAAGTTTATGGAAATCATTAGTATTCCAGTAGAGTTCGCAAACAATTTGAATTATTTATTTACCGAGTATCTCCATTTGTTTGAGCCGAGTTATTATTTAGAATGTTGATTAATCCTGATAGAGTGTTGAACAAAGTAGTTCAAGTAGCTTGAATGCCCTTCAAACACTTGTGAAACCCTTAAGGGGCAGGTAGCCACCAACGACCTTGAGTCGATCTGTGTCGGTACAAATATCGACAGAAACTTTATTGAAATAACGTTCATTTCAGCGCGCACTGCATTACGACGTCGCTGGGTCTCCGGATAGCGCAAAATAGGGGAAAATAATACTTTTCACGTAGACACGATGGACGGAAAATATTTCATAAATGATTTTTCTAAGAAATATTTTCCTCGTATTTTAGTGCAAGAACCATACAAATACCATTAGAGGTTTTAAAGAAATAACAAATCATACTTAATTTTAGTCTAAAAACAACTTGACTTTGAAAAATATTTTCATGCTGTTTCTTATAAGCAAGAAAAATTTCCTAAAATAATTCTTTATAGTTTAACTAACAATATATACAAGGTGTAATCGTTAAGTGTGACCAGGCGATTATTTCGTAACTAATACAGATATTAAAAATGTTTAAACTGATATCGAAAGTACGTTACCTAATCAGTAAAATGACATCCATAACTTTTTGAAAATCAAACGAAAAGTATCCAAAATTTTTACATTAAACATTCCCATACGTTTAGTATGAGAATAGTAGAAAGGTTTGAATTTCCTTATTTTAAAAGGTTATTTTACCTTAGTACTTTATCAACCTAACAAAGTAATAAAACTATCTTTTAATTGAACAATATTTATTTCTTAGTAAGTACAACATTTTGTATTCAAAGCAGATGTTCGAAGTGACGTCCTTGTTGTGCGATATAATGTATGGGAATGTTTAATGTCAAAATTTTGGATACTTCTCGTTTGATTTTCAAAAAGGTATTGATGTCATTTTACTGATTAAGTAACGTACTTTCGATATCAGTTTAAATTTTTTTGATATCTGTAAGAGTTACGGAATAATCGCCTGGTCACACTTAACGATTACACCCTGTATATTTTTCATAATTTTTAAACATGCCGTTTAAGAGAAATAATTTTATCAATAGAGTAACTTTCGGATGACGCTGGGAAGAGCTAGGCCTTATACTATCAGAATAATGAAATATACAAGCGTATGAAGGGTTAAAGTTAAAAGTTTTGGGCTTAGACTTGACGCGCCTAATGAAAAGCGTCGATATGACCGAGGTTGTAGAGCATTCGCTCAGAAACTAGCGTTAACGAGATATGTAAAAGTTTTAGCGTCCCTGTTACTCCATATGCGAAAAAACCTCAGTGCGAGAGGGACAGATTCGTGGAAAAGTAGCAAAGAGTCGGTTTTTTATTAAAAAACCGACTTTTTGCTTTGGTTTTTTATTATAAAATGCTAAGCTATTTTGTCAAAAGGATTTTCAAGAAGACTTTACAAATACATAATATCGACATTTTGAATGCAATTTCACAATGAAATTAGTTGGGATTTCAGAATTACAGGAAAAAATAAAACAATTTAGAGGTCTCTTCGGAATTAAATTCTATCGAGAAAATTTTATCCAATCGCGTTTTCCTTCAGTGAGAATCTTAATCAAATACTCAATAAACATTTACCCAAAAATGAAACACTTATAGTGGAGAAAAATGGATTCGAAAAAACCTCATTATTTTTTGGTATCGCCTTAATCAGTCTACCACTCTTACCAGGGTCTTTCGCAAAACTCTAACGCAAGTCAGTAACGCACGTAGCGTTGCCATCCGTCCGGATAAAACCGGACAGTGTTAGGCATTGTGACCTCTTGTCCGGCCAAATTTGACTGCGTCCGGCCCATCCGGCTTTTGTCAGGCTTTTTATATCTATCGTTCAGTCAGTTTAGTCAGAAACGGGCAAGCGAGACAAGACCCGCTGCTGACTCGCCAAGACACGCGAGTTCAAATAAAAATATTTAAATGATGATACTAATTAAAACTTTCTTGAAAAATGGGTTTTATTTATTCGAATTGACTCAATAGTCCGGCTTTTAAATATGTGTTTTATTCGATATTTTTGTCAAAAATCCTTTTGTTCTTAGCGTACGGCCTCGGGACCCAATAGTCCGGCTTTTTTAACGGGTAAGTCCGCCATTTTGGTTTTTAGAGATGGCAACCCTGAACGGATGAATGGCTGATACAATACAACACAACTGCACAAAATAACCACTTACAGAAGGTTCACTCCGCATAACTAGCGAAAATAGGCGCACGCACACATAGACGCGTACGTACGACGATCTCGGTCGAAGTCGGTCGTATGGCAATACGAAATTCTGCCGAGATCATCATACGTACGCGTCTATGTATGTGTGCGTCTGTTTTCGCTCGTTGGATGGAGTCGGCCTTCTGGTAGTATTACTATTCATGCCAGAACACAACGCGTCGCTTGACGGCATGGTTTCTACATGAGGGTGGTGATAAGCCACGGCCGAAACCAGGAAAAAGGTGCCAGTCTCTGCAGACGGAGACGAGATCCTTATGACCCTCAATACTACGCAGATATAGATTTTTAGCTTACCTTTTTTAATCCCTTACGACAATATTCTTTATACAAGGTGTAACAGAAAGCTGTAACTATATTTGAAGAGCTTATTCAGTCAATGGTATAGAACAACTTTTACTATGGAGCCAAACTTGAAATCTCAAAAAAAAATTTGCCCTTCCATAAATTTCAGCCGAGCGGCATTGCATTTTTCTATGAAAAAGTTTTTTTTTCCGAGATACAGGGTTTGTTCCATAGTAAAAGTTGTTCTATACCATTGACTGAATAAGCTCTTCAAATATGGTTACACCTTTCTGTTACACGTTGTATATGACGTAAATAAAAAAAAATATAAACTGAAAAAAAATGCTTTTTTTCCTTAGCTCGGGTATGTTTCTATGAGAAACGCCGGAAATGTTATTTTAATCGATTTTTTTTGGCAATTATGTACCAAATGTTCAAAAATGTACTCCGACGAGGTGTTAGACGTGTCGTACACCCACGTTTCACTGACAAATATTTCATGATGGGGTGAGCGCTATCGCTGTACTTCGGGCACAATTAGGGACCCGCAACAAACACACAAACATGCCCCGACGGGATTTCAACACGCGGCCACCGGATTAGTGTTTCGACTACTCGACCACAGAGAGGCTTAGTTGAAATTATTATTACATGCGGCTTTAACACTCACGTGCAATTGTTGTTGACTTTATGCCAATCGTTTCACCAATACAATTTCAGCATTATCAAGGCGAGTGTCGTTCGGTGAAACAACAATCACACGTGAGTGTTAAAGCCGCATGTAATGATAAATTAGTAAGTCAGCTCACGCGAGTTTTAATAATATTTACGTGGTCAAAAATGTTGATTATTGTTGAGATTCTAATGTTACAAGTAGATGGACGGAGAAAAGACCGCTCAGCGAGTGTCGGGCGAGTAACATCAGTTTTGACAGTACCTAAACTAAAACTGAACACGAAACTGTATTAAGAGCGGTTTCGCAGCCGGATTGTGAAAACCCGCCTTTTTATAATTAATCGAAACTGAACAATGAAAATGAAATTCACTCAATAGTTATTCAACAAAACCTAATATTACCTATGTATTGTGTATGTGCCATCGCAAAGTATCCACTGGGTTCTGTAAATTAAAACTTCAAAAATTTAGAATGGAAAATATTTTTTAATTCTAATTTACAGAAACTAATGAAAACTTTGCGATGACAGTTTACACAATACACATATAATAAGGTTTTGTTGAATAACTATTGAGTGAATTTTGAATTTAAGAGTTCTGTTTCGATTAATTAGAAAAAAACGGGTTTTTCACAATCCGGCTGCGATAACGCTCTTAAATGTGTGGACCGTTAGCGGCCAGGATCGCATCTCTGTTGACATTTGAACAATATGAGAATATTGATCGAGTCCTCCCACGCTGCCTGGGCAGTGGGCAGTGGGCAGTCACCACTACCTGGAATATTCACCCGGCTATATGCACAACAATGAAACATCAAAATATAGTTATTGTTAATTGAAATGATACAGGTAAGTCTATACAAGTCAAACGAGGAGAAAAAGTGTGTTTGAAGACCTCATTTCAACAATTATTTCTATCGAGGAAAATTTATCAAAACGTGTTTTCCAATTTCAAAACCGTAGATATATAATCAAAATGCATATACCAGAAATTTATCAAAATTTTTCGTGTATTTCATGAAATACATAAAAAAGAAGCACCTCTATTTTTTACATAACGGCCTTTATTAACATTATATCATTGCGGTATAGAAACGTAGAAAGAAAAGTAAATCTGGATGAAGGAGCTCTGAACCGAGAGGTCCTGGGTTCGAATCCCGGTTCAGAGCTCCTTCTTGCAACGTATTAAAGGTATTAAAATGTATAAAAATATAGAAATTTATATCTATTATAGTTTCGAAAAGTTATTTAATTCCGAAAATGCTAAGTAGTTATTAAACCGAAAGTTATTTCGGTTTAAGCTAACGGATTATTTTTAAATACCTTTTGTAGTGTAATTTAAATAATCGCTATAAAATTATGTTATATATTTACCTACACTCGTAAATATATACAGATAAAACAATTTTATATTTCAGAACGGTTCGGCGGAAACTGAAAAGAAAATTTAAAAATATCAAAAACATTAAATCCATTATGGTACGCTTTTAAGTTAACCGCTCTTTAAAAACACGTAAATTAAAATTCCTGAAACCATTTCGGCGTACGGAAAAAAATACACTACGAAATGCTATTAAAAATTCATAAACTCATGCATGAATGATTATTGTTTTCATAACTTTGTTTTCAACTGAACATTGGCACTTTTAAAAGTTTTTTTAGGGTTCTTGTCTCCATCCTGGATAAACGGAACCCATATTAAATCACTTTACTGTCTGTCTGTCTGTTCGTGGGTCAAGGCGTTTTATTTTCAGGAACGGTTTATGGTGTCAAGTTGAAATAAATATCAAACACTATTATTTTATACTGTATATACTGTATACGCAGGGCAGGGCAGGATTCTTACCTGCAATAATAGCTTAATTTCTAAAAGATTATTTTTTTATTTATTTTAGAGAATCTACGCCATTTTATGAACGAACCCCTGCGTGAGATGCGAACTAAAATTATCCACGACAATAATACAAATACGTACTCGGAAATCTTATATTTTAAGCTCCAAAAACGTGCCATTTTCACACGGGTTTTTCTTAAGCAACAACTTTTTTAAAACATATTATCCCCTTGGCTCTACCAATAATATTCTCCCCTTGGCAGATCATAAAAATTTAAAAATTGCAGTGTTTCAGTTTGATATGTTTAAGGATAGCAATAAAACGCTAAAGATCTAGGATTTGAAATCGCAGTAAAATATTACTGTCTATCTCCTTGATTCACGTAGCTGTTAGTTTATGAAACTCTTGTTAGAATTCTTCTAATACTTGAGTGATATCTTGTGTAAAAATAATTATTTTAAAGTAACAAAATGTACATAAGTAATACGAGTAAACTGAAACAATAATTGTTCTATGGTTTAGAAATTGCAAAAAATTGTCTGATATGAATACACAATAACTAACTTTTTGGGCAAACCATTCTGGGCTAGCCATTTGGAGCTAACTATTTTGGGCTAACCAGTTTTTAGCTAACCTTTTTGGGCTAACCATTTTGAGCTAACCATTGCGAGCTAACCATTTTAAGCTTAAACAAGAGTTGATAACTATTATTAGAAGTGTATATAAAGTTTAATCACCAATATTATATGAATATTATATACGATTAATTATTTATAGTTTAAGTTTTCTAAGGTTTCAGTTTTGTGGCACGTCAATGTACACCTGCCTTTATATTTTAGAAAGAAGCAGTCCTATCTTTCACAACGATTCGCTAATTCCCCTAATTACGCCAGTCTTTCAATTTCAGCGGTCATTGTAAGTGATTCGAAGCGACATGGATGTTTCATTAGTAAGTAGCACAAATGGAGACCCACCTGTAAATGTGAACCCCCCCCCCCCCCCCCCCACCTACCTGTTCCGCCTCTCTCCATTACTATGTCGTAGGCGAGGTCCACACTCGCGACTTCTTACACTCATACTATAAGGTAATGTTACTTACACTGATTGCAAAGTTTGGTTTGTTGCATTGAATGTGCACTTTGTATAATAGTAGTCCTTCATCCATCAGCCTAGTTCGTCCACTGCTGGACATAAGCCTTTCTAGGACTTTGCCACTCCCGGCGGTCATCCTGGAAGAATTGCCCATACTCGCACACGCTGGGCAGGCGGGTTGGTGAGCGCGGTGCCCGAACCCTCGCACCAGTGACCCGGTGGTGGCCAGTGATATAAGGCCCGGCTATTAGGGATGGATATACCGCCATCCATTGGTGCCAGGCATGGTGGGCCTCCTGATTTTTTGCCTGTGAGCTGTCCTCTTACTCTCCCCCGAATTACTTCGAGGGGGTCTCCAAGTAAGATGGTGGTACCTCCACAGTGGAGCCCGGCATCATCTCTACCACCTGTATAATAGTAGTATTAAAATATTAATATTCAGTATTGTAATTGCTAAAAAAATCCCTTGTTCATAGAGTTCCACGTCGTCTTGATATTGATATTATATAGGTACAACTGTACAATGCAATAAAGTTCAGCAATGGTTGTTACTATAAATATGTACTATTTTTTATTGGCTATTTTACTGAAACTCGCTGTTACCTCTTCGGATTGCTAAATAAAGTTTAATCCCCAGTAATAAAAGCAGACTGAGATTAAACCTATAAATTTAAAACAATTTAAGCGTTATGTGTATGTGCTCAGAGAAATACTGCAGTTTTGAGGTCAAAACATAAACGAGCTTTTATGTGAGAATCATATTATCTATATAAAAACGGCTCACCTCAATACGTGTTATGTTCGTAAAGCCGACCAGTTTCAGCAGATTTAGACTGCCTTCATCTGGGCGAAATCATGAATTATCCTCAAGTTTCATTTAATTCTATAATCATATTATTATTATACAACGTGTTACAGAAACTTGTTACCATATTTGAAGAGCTTATTCAGTCAAGGTTATAGAACAACTTTTACTATGGAGCCAACCCTGAAATCTCAAAAAAATCTGCCCTTCAATACATTTCGGCCGAGCGGCATTGCCTTTTTCTATGAAACAATAAAAAAAATTATCGACATACAGTTTTTGTTAAATAGTAAAAGTTGTTCTATACCATTGACTGAACAAGCTCTTCAAATATGGTTACACCTTTATGTTACACGTTGTATATTATGATGGACATGAACGGCAAATTAGGCTCAGTTCTAGACGCAAGGACTTAATAATAACCCTAAACTAGACATTGCAGAGAGACGTCTATGAAATGCCCTTCCTCTCGCAATAAGATTAAAAACAGAACTTAGAAGCAAAAATAACAGTGGACAAGTATGATGGAAGAATTCACCGGTCCGGGTAGGAACCTCGGTGGCGCAATTGGTAGCGCGCTTGTCTTGATAACAAGAGGTCGCAGGTTCGAATCCTGGCCCGGGGAATTTTTTCATATTCTTGTCTTTGGGTTTGTTTCTGATTGATATTTTCTAGTTTGTATTGCACTCTAATAATATTTAGAGTATTCATAGCGATGGATTTCGCAAAAATAAACATAATCTGTGAAATGGAAGTCAAAGTCTACAATCGGTGCGCCCGTGTTTCACCGACGATTATTACGTCCCAACGTGATGGGTGGTGTTTTCTATCGCCATTCTTCGGGTACAAATACGCGCTTTTTAGGGCACGTATTTGTATGCCACTATGTTTTCCTGTGGTATGTAAAAAAAACCCGGCCAAGTGCGAGTCGGACTCGCGCACGAAGGTTTCCGTACCATTATCTATAAAATCGGCAAAAAAAAAACACGTTTGCTGTATGGGAGCCCCTTAAAATATTTATTTTATTCTGTTTTTTTAGTATTTGTTGTTATAGCGGCAACAGAAATACCTATGTATATGTGAAAATTTTAACTATCTAGCTATCACGGTTCATGAGATACAGCCTGGAGACAGACAGACGGACAGCAGAGTCTTAGTAATAGGGTTCCGTTGGTTACCCTTTGGGTACGGAACGCAACAAAAAAAAGAAAAACTCATTGGTTCATGCCCAACCGTAGATTGAACCTGGATCTCAAGATTGAGAGGCCAGTGTTCTACCCCTGAGCTACCGCCGCTATGTTAATTAGTATAAGTGGTGTTAGAGGAATCGTTTTCTTATAAAGGATAGATCTAATTTATCTTTTTAAGTTAAGAAGCAGGTACACTGAGGAATAATTAATTCTGGAATACTCCATCCATCAGTTAACCGGCCTTTCTTCTGCTCCTTTGGGATTTGCATCATAATATTACAAAGGTTGGCATACAGAAGCCTACGTACGTATACAAGGTTAAATTAAATTACTTGGCGAAATTTGAAACACACAATGTAGAGCATGTCCATATCAACAACTTTTTCTATTAGGATTGTGCAAAATTCATGAAATTTATTTTCACCGTTCCATAATGGACCAGTCAGCTGATCGGGGCAATATTTATGTATGGGAGGAAGTGAAAAAAAGTTGCGAATTTCGCTTAGCTCCCATACAAACAGTTGTTCATATAAACAAGTACTAACTATGTTTTGAGTTTCACCAACTAATATTATTTAACCTTATACACGGATATACAGGATGGAAAAATTTAATGGCCCTGGAGGGGACCTACCTTAAATCCTTTAGTTAGCTCATTTTACTGAAAGGAAACATTCCTTTATTTAAAAAAAAAAAAAACTGCATCCAAAGATCTTCTAAAATTTGCTTGTCTCACCCGGGAACCGAACCAACTAAAAATTTAAAAAATAAATCCTCGCTAATTTAGTATACGAATCGGTAGGATTATTGTTCAGGATAAAATTTGTCTAATAAAAATTTGGTCTTACACTCATCTGTTGTACGAGATACCCATGAAATTGAATATTTATTACAAGTTCTTTATTAACAATACCTAGTACTGGTGTCACTTGTAAAGTAATAATGATACGCCATTATTACACAATGACAGCACGGAATGAAAGCAAAACAAAATAAAATTTGAAATTCGAACGAATATTTTTATTGATTTTAAAGATGTTAAAAGTTAACGTTCGAATTTCAAATTTGTAGCTCCGCGTTGCAAAAAAAATACGTTCCCTTTTTAAACTTTTCGTCAGTACGCCTAGTGCAAGAAGGAATTGTGCTGTGCATAGATTTATTATTACCATTTAACGATTTTCTTATTGAAGTCTTCAACAAGGTACTTAAGATAAATAACATTAGCAAGCTTGTACTTCATACTGTAGCATAGCAAATTTTATAAGGTGCGGTTATCTCAAAGTTTTCGCGTCGTTGTTTGCTTGTCGGTAAATTTCGGTTTTACCCTCTGTTCGCTGACATGAAGTTCGTTCGCTTGTCTGGTGCGAGAGCGAGTCGGTTTCCGGGGATTGCTCGGTCAGTCTTTTGGCTGTCAAGACGTGTCTTGTGTTTTTATTTTTGGTTCCTTGTCTGGAAAACAATGATGGCGGATTTGCCAACACGAGTTCTTGAAAGTTTCTAAGGTTTGTTTCGAGTTTTAATTGGTGTGTTTATTTGGCGTGGAATGGTTTTCGTAATATTGTTTTCTATTTCAGAAGGATTTTTGGAGGTGATTGTAAAGTTCAAAAGGAATTTTTGGCCGGGTTGGTGGGAGATCTGATCTATTGTCGGATCATGGTACGTATTGCATTTCTTTGTATTTTGAGTCACCGGAATTCTGTTCTCATCGTTCCGTGTAGTAAAGGTTTTAATATGTTTTTTATTTTCTTCTAATTCCAGGGTGTTTTGCTGTTTTCGTGAATTTTTTTGTCCAGCTGGCTGAGAGATGCCCGCCGCGTGGTGTTTCACGGTCAAGGTGTTCCTTTGTTAGCAAGGTTGGAGATCATTGACCTTGAAGTTGGACAGCGGTCGGCATGCCAGTTTTGGTTGAAATGTTGGCGAATTTCAAGTATGTGTCGTAGGTTTTATTTTTAACCTCACATAATAAAAGGTGGCTTGGTCGGGATGTTACCAGGACACTTAGATTTATGACTTTTTTAAACCAAGTGTAAATTCTTCTTCCTGTTTCACTGAATAACCTAAAATGTAAAATTTAATAGTTCCGTAATTTTTCCTGGTAGAACTGAATGGTGTACCAGACGATTTAGTCAAAAGAGAATGTACGACAAATATTATTTAGATGGATTCACGGCTCCACTGAGCTAGATTTTGTGTGGAAATTATTTTCCTTGTTTTTCTTCAAGTTTCTTTCTCTTAAAGTTTTTTTTATGTAAATTCACAAGATACAATGTAATATAGATTCCGGTGGCTAAGGTGGTACCTAATTCAACAGATTGTTCTAAAAGTTTTAGTAATGTCTTGGCAGAATTTATCCCGAATGTAATATTGCTACCTGTTGTTAAGGCGGTACCTGTCGCAACTATTTGATGTTCTAAAAGGTTTAGTAATGTCTTGGCAGAATTTATCCCGTATGTAATATTGCTACCTGTTGTTAAGGCGGTACCTGTCGCAACTATTTGAGGTTCTAAAAGTTTTAGTAATGTCTTGGCAGAATTTATTCCGAATGTAATATTGCTCCCTGATGTTAAGGCGGTAACTAACACAACTATTTGAGGTTCTAAAAGTTTTAATAATGTCTTGGCCAAAATTTTGTAACAATGTAATATTGTCGGTTACATCTTCAGTCTTGTGAAATTATACATATTTTTGATAAAGTTAAATACACTGAATTGTAAAGTACCTCGAAGTTTTCTTCAGAACCTTTTTCCAACTGTTAGGTTACAATTAGGTCACTTTTTAATTTTATTTGTTTAGCAGCACGACTGGTGGAAAAGACCGGGTACCCGCCGGTCGTGCTACTTTACAATACGATGTCTTTGGAGAGATAATAAAATTATAACGTGTCATTTACTTGATACAAGTAAACAGTACTAGGTATTGTTAATAAAGAACTTGTAATAAATATTTAATTTCATGGGTATCTCGTACAACAGATGAATGTAAGACCAAATGTTTATTAGACAAACTTTATCCTGAACAATAATCCTCCCGATTCGTATAATCAAATATCGAGGGTTTATTTTTTTTATTTTTTATTGGTTCGATTCCCGGGTGAGACAAGCGAATTTCAGAATATCTTTGGATCCAGTTTTCTTTCTTTTAAAAAACAAAGGAATGTTTTCTTTCAGTAAAATGAGCTAACTAAAGGATTTAAGGTAGTTCCCATCCAGGGCCCCTGAATTTTTCCACCCTGTGTATACGGATTTTAATTTGTCAAACAAAAACAAAACGCATGTTGCAAAGGAGGAAGTAAACAGAACATTACAAATAATAAATAGCTGTTGTATTTAGAATGGAATGAATACCTACAAAGATTTTTCGCAGAGATAAAAGATGAAAAATTGTCATCCATTTGAGCTCGTAAAAACAAATAAATAGGTCTTTACATATGAAATTGCCGAAATTTTCTTACAAATTCATGAGTTCATAATTCCTGTAATTCAATAGCTATTTCAATTATCTGTTTTTTGTTTGAAAGTTGATTTCAAGGTTTTATATCTACGTATTAAATTTCATTTTTATTTTCAGTTTGATTATAAAAATTAAATGTTTAAAAACAGTTCGTCCTAAATGCCATCCATTTCCATGGTAAGATTTGTGCGTGCTGTAAAATATTCGTAATAATGTTTTACAGCACACACTTTACAAAAATAAATTCATACTTACACAAAAGAAATTACATAATTTGGATTTGTCATTTTTAAAAAAATGAATAATGTTAGTACTGAAAATTGAGTTTCCTTCAAATTTTCTATTGAAAACGGCAATTTCATATGTACGTCCTAATACTTGTGGACTTTACTTCAGTATCTACGTACGTTGTGAATCCAATGACTCGGTTTTTAGAAACGTTTATTCAAAGCAAATCAAAATCTAATATATTATTATTATTTTATACTTAGGTTTATTTTGGTTATTATTAGGCAACTTTTATTTTTCGTAATATAATTACTCTGACAAATTTTTTACTGTTTCCTTAATAGTTTTCTGTAAGAAATTTCTTATTAGGGATAAATAAACCATTTGTTCAATTATACATTGAAGATTACATCAGTTCAATAAAGAATATTTTGTTTAAATATATTATATATTGATATATAGCTTATACATTAATATTAGGTCTTTACATATGAAATTACAGTTTTTCATAGAGAATTAGAAAGAAACTCAATTTTCAGTACCAACATTTTTTAGGAATGACAAATCCAAATTTATGTAATTTCTTTTGTGTATGAATGAGACAACATTAGACTAACAGCAACATTAATTTAATTTTTGAAAAGTGTCAGCTGTAAAATATTATTACGAATCTTATCATAGAAATGGATGGCAACATATAATGTACTCTTTGGATGGCAATTAGAACGAACTCTTTTTTAAGATTTAATTTTTATAATCAAACTAAAAATAAAAACAAAATTTAATACGTAGATGTAAAAACTTGAAATCAACTTTCAATCAATAAACAAATAATTGAAATAGCTATTTAAGTACTGGAATTATGAACTAATGAATATGTAAGAAAATTTCGGCAATTTCATATGTAAAGACCATTAGGTGCATATCGGACTTTAACAAGATGTATCTTTCTTAAGGCCCTACGCATCCAACACAATAATCGTATAAAGTAATTTTGAACTCAATGATATTGTCAGAAAGTCTACATTAGAACGCTCGCTTCGTGCGCTACGACCACGCATAATCGGTAAAGTTGCGAGGTTTTTCTGGAATTTCTGAAAAAGTATTGAGAAATAAATAAAAATG
This sequence comes from Ypsolopha sequella, assembly GCA_934047225.1. Lineage (NCBI taxonomy): Eukaryota > Metazoa > Arthropoda > Insecta > Lepidoptera > Ypsolophidae > Ypsolopha > Ypsolopha sequella. Next base: position 5,070,178 of record OW203986.1, on the reverse strand, counting down.
GTTCAATAAGTGTCTTTACTTATCTGTAAAGAAAATTCAGGAAAAGTTTTAATTCTCTCCGTTGAACACCTTTGCTATAAACACATTTATTCGCAATTTGACGAGCTTACTTTGTGATTTTTTTCTATTGAGTGAAGTTAACTTAATTACGTTTTTAGATCAACTTGTGTTTAGAATATATCCTCTTTTGTAACATATATTTAACTTGTATTTGAAGGAGATATCGAACTGACAATATTAATTAAACAAAATGCTCATTTTGGAATGGCAGGGCCTTAAAAGGCCAACCGCATCCTGGGCAAGATGAAGAATGTTGGCATTCACACTGAGCTTCTCAAACGTTTCTGATACTTATCATTGTTTTTAGTACAATATTTTCTTTGTCTTTCTAGTAAATTTTTCAATGCATGTGCTCGTAAAGGCCCACTTTTTATGCATCAAAACCGAACAGAAAGTCGATTATTTTGCCCTAGGGCTTTATTATTATTATTATTTTTTATTTTTTTACAATGGTTGGCTAACCTGCAGCCTTTCCTGTGTTCCACAAATGTTATACTTTTTTTCCACTGTTTAACGGCTCTGGATACAGTCCTTTTGAGCCAATCATAATTTAAAGTTCACAAGATTATATTTGTTTTATTTCCTCACACTATGCATTGAAAAACGTAGTATGATACACGGGCGTAAGAGCAATAAATTAAATCGTCCTCGTAATTTATTCCTTTTCGTCCTAGTAGCATAAACTAATATTATTTATCTTTAGACTGAGGTTTGATAGGTATTTCGTCTATTCAAAGAACCACCGATAGCTCAGTTAATAGGACGCCGGGTTCGAATCCTGTGCACTCACCAATGTGATTTTTGAATCATAATTATGTGCATATAGTATTTGCTTAAAATATTTTGAGCCCAAAGTACGTCGACAAGGCTTCCCAGGGTTTTACGTAAAAATATTCGGTGAATAGGTGTACGTGTATGGAAAGACCATTCATACTCGGAAACACCTTTGTCATCCACTAGGGAATATATGTATTTTTAAATATTTTAATTTCTCACAGTAAAATAATGAAATATAATTTAGCATTCGGCTTTTCTTTATAAATATTGATATATATATAGTGGTTTTTGTTAAATTATACACATTAATTAATGATAGCAAGATATATTTCGAGTCCTCTTGGACTCGGCAACAGTTGCATTGATTGCCAATAAAAATCATGACATTATAATTATAAAAGACAAAAAAAGTAGTTTTTTTATTTGTAGCTGTGCCTTTAGCCAATTTAAGTAATTTATGTGTATAATTTATACCACTTTATACCACATTTAAACCATATCAATATTTCTCACAGTGCGATAGATGTATTTAATCGACATTTTCTGTCTGTATTCAAAATTCAAATTCAAATTCAAATTCAAAATTCAAAAAGTTTATTTTGCAAAGTAGGTATATATAATACACGTTTCACAAGTCAAATTTTAATCTTATAAAAATATATGTAATAAAATAATAATAAAATAAAATAATAAAATAAAATAAAATAAAATAAAATAAAATATTCCATTGATCGCCTTATATTTTGTAAATCCGTTGTTACGAGCGTGTTATATACCAGAAATTGGCATATTCCATCAATGCGCTAGCTAGCCACAAGTTTAAAGAGCACTTCGTGGAGGATCTATAGAGAGAGAGTGAGTGAACCAACACGTGCAGGCGATGCACAGACGGCTGCACGTGTTCTATCCTGCCTGCGCACGCACATCTGCCGGCCCAAGGTTCACTGCACCATCTCCGAGGCCCCTTAAATGAACTTTTAATTAGAAAAATAACGTAAAACGATAAAGAGACCCGATAGTGGGTGACAGACATGCAGCTTTCTCGTTTTTTATGTAGTGTATTTATTTTAGTAACGGAACCGGATTGTGATGCAAAGGGTTTTGTTTTTCGAGCTAGGTACTTTGTTTATAAGGTCTGGTTTTAATATGCCTTCCTAAAATTAATATATCGTCACGACATGAAACACCGAGGGGGTGTTAGAGATGTTCCCAAGTGACTATATGAGTGACAAAGATATATATTTTTTCTTTTTTTTCTTTGCCCTAAATTCCTGCTGTCTTGTATTTTCTTATCCCTTAGCTAAAGTAGATAGGTATAAATAATTTGAATAGTATAAGTTTTAGTATGTAACTGATATGTTAAAAATAAGGAAAGGCGGAGGTAGGCATGTATTTATATATGTAACCTATTAGTATGTAGTATATAGGATGGGATTTGGTCGGCCGCCTGGATTCGTGCTGGGGGCTCGGTTGGTGATCATCATTGAACCTTGTTCCTGGTCGATGGCCGGGTCTGATAAATCGCCAAGTATTCTTTATCTGTCATTAATTTATAGTGCATTGGACTGATGATGACTCCATAGAAGGAGTCGAAATATATCGTATCATTTTTTTTTTTTTTTTTGTTGTTTATTAGAATTTGTGTGAACTGTGAAATGCAAGTACCGTACACACGGTACACGTCTGTGTTCCACATACGATTGTAACGCACCAACGTGATGGGTCATGAGCCCTTTCGCTGTTCTTCGAACACAAATACACGCTTTTTAGGGTATGCAGGTTTCCTCTCGATGTTTTCCTTCACCTTTCGCAAATGATAAGTATTGGGCAATACTATGCACAACAATTCCGAAAAACTCATTGGTGCATGCCCAACCGGGTATCGAACCTGCGTCTCAAGATTGAGAGGCCAGCGTTCTAACGCCTGGTTTACTTAATTCGCTGGAAAATATTTTAAAACGAAATAAGCTTTTCGAAGACAATTTTATTTTAAAAAAATTGTTTGTTCCCACATATCTTCGTCAACCCAATAAACCAAACGTTAGAGAATATCTTAAACCCGACCGTATACAAGAAACCAGTGAAGCGTGCAAATTCTTTTACCCCAGGTAAAATTTTAGAGAACCAAAATGAAAAAGAAGAATTAAACAATTTTGTGAGCATGATGCGTTCGCCTTATAAGAAATCTTATTCAGTTGCGTTGCGCAGCTTATTGTCACGGAATTCTTAGACGTATCCCTTTGTGTGTTCACTGAATAGATGATTTAGGTTGAAATATTAGATCACATTGTGCATATATTTCACTTTATTGTGATGCAGGTACGTGCTCCCTTTTGGTGACCATTTTGCCCCGTGCATGTATGTTACCGACCTAAACATGCATTATAGTTAGTAAGTCGAAATTGAAAACATTCGTTTTGAAATAAAATAATTTTATATGTAATTCTTACACACAGATTTCTTAATATTCAATTTATTAAGAAATATTCTAATAATTCTATTACTATTTTTAAATGAATTTTTAGAGTTCAGTACTCCAAGGTGACAAAAAGAACCCTGATAGTAAGGCTCGTTCGTGGGTCTGTCGTAGACAGTTTTCCGTGAGACGGATTTGAAATTTTAAATGATTTGAAACTTGGAATGGTTATAATTCCCATAGTTTAATTTCAAAATGATTTTTTTTCAGCGAATGTACGCCATTTTAGGATATAGTTTTCATTATTTTGATATATAAATTAACCATTATTTTTTATGATTTTTTAAAGAATTATCGTTTATGACGTCACTTGAGAATTTTAGACATTACACTGATTGTGATGTGTAATTTCTTATAAAAAAGTGGTCTGTCTACTCATCTGTCAAATCAGTCGGCAGCAATTTATATAAATTTATCTTGATAGCCAAGGACACATTTCTAAATAGCTAACGTCACACGAAGGCAAATGGAAGTAGCAGCTTTTTCGTAGAAATATTCATCATCATGAGGATTTTTAGACCACAAGTTCGAAAATACGGCTTATTAAACCTAAAAATCTCGAAATGGTTTTTGAATTAACACACCTTAACATAATTTTATCTAAACGAATTATAATTATACAGTTTGCACGCACTTGTTAAGAGAACATAAAAGAAAGGGAGATAAAAGTGTAAGGGGTGATGCAATGGGTTCTTTTTTTACCCCAGCAAGTGGGGTATCACTTGAAATCGCGTTACTTGAGGATTCTAAAACTTTTTCAGTTTTTACTTTTTTGTTCTTTGGTTAGTCAACAGGATTTATTGCAATAGCCTTGTTGCTTAGGTGACTGCTGTTCTGGAGACCTACATACTTGATCAATGTAAAACGTAAATATTTTTTTTCAGACCTTTATATTTGCGATGCAAATAATTTTTACTCAATATAATACATTTTTGAAAATTATTCTTTTTGGGATTATTTTAAAATTTAAATACACACAGCAAGAAAACAACAAAAAAAAATAAACCCGAGTAATTCATTGTAATTTTAATCTTGAAATCAGACTCACGGCCAGTTGCAGAAAGGGTTTTAAAATGAATGCTGTCACTTTCTTTGTCAAAAACAATGTATAAATTTTAAAGGTTAACTTTCTGCAACTGGCCGTCATTCTGAATCATTTTGCGTACATTTTGGCGGACGCGATTTTTAACTTTCAGGGGTATAATAACGGGGTATTCGTGTTTTCCAGAATAAATGTCGTATAGTTTTGTATTTTAAATTTTGAAAGGAATACACCTTATATTTCTATGTTCATATAGAAAATATATTCTGCCCAATAATATAACTGTACAATCAAACAAGCTTACCTGTAAGTGATGTTTGATTGAAATTATAGCCTTGTTGTCTCTGCGAAGACGATGGAATGAATACTATATAATAATAAATCATTCGTTCTAAATTCTAATACATAGTATTCATTCCATCGTCGAGATGAGACAACAAGGGTATAATATTTTAATTTCTGCTTTTCTGCCCAAGTATCACACGACTGTACACGCGTTCTTCTCCAGAATTAATTTCTGAAGACGGCTTTGTAGAATAAGATCCTTGGGTATCTAATGAGATAAGTCTCGCCTTCAAGGAAAGTTTGCAACATCTTTCACGAGTGTTGTACTAACTCAAGTTTCGTAGCGTTAATTACACAAAGACTCCATTTGAGTAATCTCAATGCAGCAAACGTTAATTAAACGTTTTATGACCAAAATTATTTCTCCTCGGAGACCCTCGGCTTACATGCGGTCATTGCTCACTTTATTAATTGACGAATTGTCGAAACAAACCTAACACTTCGCAAATAACTCGGCCGTTTTGGGTTATTCGCAGGCCTTCCGAGAAGGGTTGAACATTTCGGTTCTACATTAAGATACTATATAAATTAAATAGGGGTGCTTTTTTACCTTGTATTTCATTAAACACTCAATTTCATTTTCGGAAAAGTTGTTTGGATAAATTTTCCTCGATAGAAATAATGCCTTAGTACGCAGTAATTTAGAAAGTAGTGCAATTATCTGGAATCCCCATGAGACTAAATATAGTCACATGGTGGAAAAGATTCAAAACAAGTTTGTTCGCTGGCTGTATTTAAAAAACGATTATATTTATCCATACTATCCATTTATGTATCCAACCCTATTTGTTATAGGTATGGTTGGATATCATAAGTTGGAAATGAGGAGAGACCTGGCGCTACTAATTTATCTTTTTAAAGTTTTGCGAGGTATATTATTCAATCCGCGGTTGCTAGAGTCCTTGAAGCTGTTTGTGCCGGATAACTATCTTCGCGCGAAAAATCATAAGTTGTTTTGCGTGCAGCATGCGCGGACTAATGTTCTTAAAGAGTCACCTGTTGTAAAGGCACTCCATCTTTTCAACAGAATCGACAACGTTACGGATATCGATTTGTTTAGTTGTTCTTTGAAGTTGTTGTTCTTTCGCAAAAACTGCTTTAAATATAATTTGTTACCAATCGCATTAGGTTAGCCTGTAAAGATTGTGTAAATTACTGAAATGAATACACTGTTTCTCCTCAATTGACGAACAGGAATCAAATCTCAATATTAAGTAAATGGTAGATCTTTTTTTTTCATGAAATGAAACATCCTTTTTTTCTCTTTTTAGGGTTCCGTAGTCAGCAACAAGGAACCCTTATGGTTTCGCCATGTCCGTCTGTCTGTCTGTCTGTCATGGGTATACATATTTATCACGATAAAGTGGTACAGTAAAATTTTAAAAAGGATTTTTCCTACACGTAAAGTGGGGATGATTTTTTTTTCTCGTCTATCCTCTAGTGTGGGGTGTCGTTGGATAGGTAATTTAAAAATATTGGGGGTGTGACAAGACCATTTTTCGATCCGGGCTCCGTTTGCGAAATATTAAGCTTAAAGTGTTAATTTTTGTTAGAGTCAAGTATCCCCCCGGGATAACGGGAAACGGTTTTATTTGGAGACGTGAAAAAAATCACGGCAGGAGTATACATAACGAAATCAAAAGGAAAACTATCACAGCTAAGCAGGCTTTACAAGTTAACGAGTACAGATCGCGCCAAACTTTTAGTCCCCTCTAAACACGGGGCGATTCGCATCAGCAGGAACAAAATGTATGGCCGTTCTTGGGAAGAGCAACTTCCGAGCGTACTAGAAGTTTGGCGCGATCTGTATTAGTCGACAAACTTATAAAATGTACTTGGAGAAGAAGTCCGCATATTGTGCAGGGCAACTACGGAACCCTACACTGCGCGTGGCCCGACACGCACTTGGCCGGTTTTTTTGTACTGAATTCGCCCTTCTCGCACTACGCGTTTTGTCGCTTGGAGTGACAGTAACAGTATATAAATAATAATTTATGTATTCTCTGCGACGACTTATTTTTATTATTACTTATTTTTGAATAAAAGTATTAAATAAATGCAAAGTAATGCATAAAATAACACAAGTTTCCTAGAAAAGCCAAATTGACATTAAAAAGTATGGTCGCCTAATGGCATAAACCACATTTTTTCAATAATATTAAAAAAAAAATATTATTTTATTTTATTCAAAAATAAGAAATATAATCATAAGTTTTGCGTTTGAGAACGCGTTCTGTCGCAAATCCACCTTAAGTAAAAAGCATTAAAATATAAATATTTCTGAGGATAACAAATATTTCTCTATCTCGCGGTAAACATTTCTCTATCTCGCAGTAAACATGTCGAAAGCTTCAAACTCATAAATCAAACAATATCTCAAGATAACTTTAAGTACAGTCAAAGCCAAGTCACGTTATAAAGTTCTTATTATGTCCCTTATGTCGCGGAAAGGTTATGATTTTTTGGTCAAATAAAAAGGTATCACTTTATGTTTAGCCGAGTACACACATCTCTAAAAGTCAGGACACACACGCAATGTTTTTGATAAACTAGGTAAATAAAACGTCGAGATATAATACTCAATATTTCCAATCTTATTTTGGAGATAAGTTTACTTTCATTGTGCTAGGTAAAAATACGAAGACATCTAATAAATAATAAATCCACTCTTATAAATGGGATTTTCATCACAATCAGATCTACTTAAGGCGATTACCATCGCCAAATTAGCAGCTCGATATTTGTGACTACGAATATCAACGGAAACGACATTGAAATAACGTTCATATCAGCGCGCAATGCAAAGTGGCTGTTACGACGCTCGCTGCGTCCTTGATAGGGCGAAATAGGAGAAAATTATACTTTTCACTTGGACGCGATTACTCGATTGAATAATCTTATGTTATGTTTATAGCTATTAAGTTTACCTATTTATCAAAGCATAGATGAATTCAATCGGCCAAGCCACTCAGGAGCAGTAAGGAATTTGAGGTCAAAAAACACCATTCAGTAAAAAAAAAAAACATGTAGAATTTTGGTAGTATGAAAAAGAAAAATGTTGCATATGTTGTCTAAGAGTTGATTATTCATAATACATTTTTTCATTATTTTTGGTTTGGCCATAAATGAGGAGTAGGCTTTAGAAAGTACCCATTTGGCAATAGTAAGGCCCTTAAGGCCCTGCCCATCTGACACAACAATCCTATTAAGTGATTTTGAAGTCTACATTAGAACGCTTGGTTGGTGCGCTGCGGGCACGCATAATCATTGAATTTGCGGGGTTTTTCTGGAATTTCTGAAGAAGTATCGAAAAATTTACGTAAATAAAAATGGTCTCCAAATGTCTTTGGTGTAAAAAAAATTCAGTAGAAGTTTTAATTCTCTCGGTTAATGAACATCTTTGCTATAAACAGATTTATTCGTAATTTGAGGTGCTTACTTTGCTTTTTTTTTCTATCGAGCGAAGTTAACTTAATTACGTATTTAGATCTACAACATTTTTAGAGTAACATATACTTTACTTGTATTTGAAATGAGTTACTGAACAGACAATGAGGGCTACTATCGACGTCAGGTGGCGCCACTGAGGCGACAGGTATAGAGAAACGTCAAATGCCCGAAACGGCGAAAGCTATGGCTTTTTATTAGTTATTTGTGTATTAGTCGAGATAAATTCATAGTTTCAGGTTTATTATTCAAGGTACGGTGCAATGAAAGTACTCGTAAATGAATTAAGATTAGAGCTAAAGAAAAGAGGGGCTAAAACAAAACTTAAGTCCTCCTTTCGTTTTCGAACATAACGGAACTGCACATCATTGCGGCATTGTTTATTCGCATTTAAGAAAGAAAAACTGACATATACCTTACGTGCCAGTGGCGCCAATTGGTGGCCTTTATAAAAGTAGACCCCGCGCAACACGACCTAACTTATTTGACAGAACTAAACTTAATTTGAGCCTTCTGTCATTTTCTTTCCGACAGAACTCTTAAAATAAGGTTAGTCCTGTTAAATTAATTAAATTGTGTTTAGCCGAATCGACACCATTATGAAATAAACAAAACGCTCATTTTAAATTAATTTTGTGACAGAAAGACATTCAGAAGTTATAATATTACATTTTATTAATATTAAAAGTAGAGAAAAACATGTGTTAGGTGAGTTAGTTAACAAAGTTAGCGTATAAACTATAGATTGGCTCATAATTGTATTAGCTGCAGAGATCAAGTTCGTGTATAACGGAATTGTAATTATTGTAGGTATATAACAAAAATATATACGAAACAAAATGCTCGTTTATGAGAGTCTGATAAAAGCTGGAAAACGCGTTTAAAACAGAGAATTAAAAAGTTTAAATGAACAGTACACGACATGAAAATATGAACATATTGGACATTCCTCAGTTATTGGAAAAAGTGGCACGTAGGTAACTCACGCTTATAGAATTCCTTGCAATATACGTCAGATAACTTTACGTACAAAGTTCCCGTACAAAATATGTAAAACCAAATTAATCAAACACGAAATCAACCAAATTGAAAGTACTTTAGAATTATTTTAGCCCTGAAGAATTCGTTTTGTCGCACGTCACATTTTCCTTTCGAAAAGTTTTTCACTTAGAAGTTTTTAACAGACAGCACAATTTCTCAAGATCTCTGTCGTAGCCGAAAAATACCAAGCATTGTAAATTTAAAAGGAGTTTGTCTTTATCCCAACGACCATCGATTAACTGAATAAATTGACATTGCACATACACACAATATACATTGGATCGAGCGTCTAATCATAGTAAAAACCAGAACAGTAGTTTATCTTCAAGCAAAGGTACATCGCGCGGCTAATATGTGCGCGTGCTAGTACGCACGAACTACAGTACGCACACAACAGCAATATCTCAGCGGCACCGCCCAATTCAAATATGTCGACAGCACGCATTCGAACATATTGTACTGTCTTCGGATGCCTCAATAATAATTCCTCAAATCCAGAATTATCGTTCTTCTCAATACCTACTCAACAAGAAAGGTGAATAAGAATTGATGGTACTTGGTACCTATATATAAATAATAATTCTTTGTTCACATTTAATATGGGTATCATTAACTGTGCTATGTTTGTTAATTATTCAAGGTGTGGAGCTGATATGGTTGAAATCGCAAAGATTTTTAAATTTTAGACTAGGAGCCAATGTTTGATCAGATACTTCAATTTTATTATATACTTTAATGAATTTAACTGATTAATTTAGGTAACAATCACAAAAAAAATTAAGCAAAGGCGTCGCCAGGGGGGGCAAGATGACATAAATTGTAGTTAAAATAAACAAATTTAAAGTTTTTATCGTTCTCTACAAGAAACAAAATAATTGTCTTACAAACATAATCTTCTTGGGTTTCTCGCGAATTTTTCGACTACTTTATTATTAAAATCTCAGAAGTTTTTCGAATCTCTAGGGACCAAGTCCAATCTTTAATATCATAATAGATTCTTTTAAAATTTTCTTACAATAATTAAGATAAGCAAGTAAGATTTCTTTAAGAGTTATACTGTCTATATGTTTATTATGTATGATATGAATGTAGGTTCAGCTTCAAAACATTTTAAGTATTGATTTTTTATTAGCAACGAAACTAAAAGAAGGAACAACCCTGCAACAGTAGGTATTTAAGTCTCGTACGAGGCGTGAGTTAACCTACTGTTCTGGTTTTACTATGGTCTAATCCAGGGCTGCTTTCGTAAACTCATCGAATCGGGGTCGCGACACGGGCTCTAATGTCATCTCTGTCGCACGCGTTGAAAATTGTATACGATATCCTGCTGTCAGTGTTGGAACCTATGAACGGCTGTCAGGGGTCGCAGGGTCAAATCTCGAAGAGGCACGTCTGTGTTCAGTTTGCGTGCTTCAGGAGGCACGTTAAGCTGTGGGTCCATATTTTGTGCCCGAAGTAGGGCTCATCATCATCACCCATCACGCTGATAATCGTCGGTAAAACATGGGTAGGTACAAGTTTGTACTGTGAGTTGTGGAAACACCTCTGCGGCACCCTCGGGGAGTCATGTCGTAACGATATATCTATTTGTACACCGTAAAACGAAACCAACTACTACAAAACCATCTACGAGGTCCATACGTACATACCACGTATCGGTTTATAAATGAAATGAAATGAAAATGAAAATTTGTTTATTTTCTTCACTAACAAATGTAGGTACGTGAAAATACCTGTTCCAGGATACCCCGCTCTTCCATATCTAAGTTTTACAAAAATAAACGTGTCTTAATTTACAAAAATATCTTACAAAAATCAAACTTAAGCTAACCTAATTATGCATGCAAATGTTAGTATGAAGGTGTTAGAGAATATGTGAAATGTGATATGGGGTGTGATAAATAAGTGAGTCCCTAGCCCTACGACCGAAGTCTTGGTGTCAGTCAGTGGGGTGCACAGAACTTTTTTCCGGAAAAGCAATCAGAAGGTCAAGTACGACATTAAAAAAAATATGAAAAAATTTAAAAAACACTTTGAAAAAAAAAGTTTGTATGAAAATGTTCACTCTAGGAAAGGCAGTGCCTACCCTGGTGTCATACAAACTTTTTTTTTCAAAGTGTTATTAAAAATTTTTCATATTTTTTTTATTGTCGTACTTGACCTTCTGATTGCTTTTCCGGAAAAAAGTTCTGTGCACGCCACTGGTGTCAGTATTAGCTAAATATAAATATAATTAAACAAATTTTGTCTTTCTGCAAAGTCACCATTATCTACAATGATGTAGCTTACGCTTGGCTTCCACCTGATGGTAACCGTTGGGGTACTACGTCTGAATGGACCAGATTGAATGGGGCGCGGCACATTCGAACGTAAACTGAAATTGACTACGTTTGAATGGGGCTGTCGTAAAAATTTTAAACGGTACTGTCACGGCAATGTGCAATCAACACACTACCTCTACTCTATTTGATACTGATTTATTAGTTTAAAATAAGACTGATTTATATTTTAAAATTGTCTAAGAGCTTTACTCAGATTTATGAGACATAACGTTTGATATAAGGTGTTTTATTATAAAAATGTGCAATCAACACATTATAATAGGTAACCTACCTCTATTCTATTTGATGTTGATTTATTATTTTAAAATAAGACCGTACTTAAAAATTGTTTGTTGATTATTTTTACAACTAAGATAATATAAATCTATGAAAATATTACGGTCTTTTATTTGTATAAAAATAAATAGTTATTTCAAACTATAATTCCCTTGCGGTGTGATTCCACTTTTGTAGGTGACTGTATTTAATTATTGATATTATATTGAAATTATTATGCCCGTCCCATTCGAACGTAGTTGATTTCAATTTACATCCGAATATGCCACGCCCCATTCAATCTGGCCCATTCAGACGTAATACCCACCGTTGATGGGACCTGGGATGCAGCGCGCTCGCACAGAAGGTACCTATTAAGGGGCAGGTAGTCACCAACGACCTTGAGTGGACCTCTGTCGGTACAAATATCGACAGAAACTATATTGAAATTACATTCATATCCACGGGCATAGCATAACGACGTCGTTTGGTCTCCGGATAGCGAAAAATAGAAGAAAATAATACTTTTCACATTGACGCGATGGACGGAAAAGAAATTCCATAAATTATTTTTCTAAGCAGTATTTTCGTTTTCAATTACTATTAGCCACAAATACCATTAGTGGCTTTAAATAAATAACCAATTTTACTTAATTTTAGTCTAAAAACAGTTTGACTTTGAACAATATTTTCATGTTGTTTAATTTCCTTAAATAAAGTTTCTTTATAGTTTAACTAACAAATTATAATATATATTTTTATAATTTTTAAACATACCGTTTAAGAGAAATAAGTTTATCGATAGAGTCATTTTCGGATGACGCTGGGAAGAGGCGCCTTAACTCTTCCTTTGTAGGAGTCTGGATCATTATAACTATCCGGAAATTGATAGTTATTAAGTTATTATCAATAAAGGATATTATATAATATATTTATACGGGTAGGTAAATAAACTCTGCAATGCTTCGTCTGCAGCTTAAGAGTCGGAGTTCCGAGATTGGGCAAAACAGGGTTCGGGGTTATGGCTTTTTAAGACGGTAAAAATTGAAATTTCTGAACAAAATAAATACCACTTGTTACCTTACAAGATGAAGTACAGGTTCATTAAAAAAAATCTTGGCACTAATTTATAGTAACTTCAGAAAAAAAAAAACAGGATGTCAAGTTCAGGTTACACCCGTAGCGCTGCAATGCTATTCAAGAGATTTTCTTGAAATTCCTGTTTTTTTTCTGAAGTTACTATACATTATTGCCGTGATTTTTTTTAATGAACCTGCACTTCATCTTGTAAGGTAACAAGTGGTATTTATTTTGTTCAGAAATTTGAATTTTTACCGTCTTAAAAAGCCATAACCCCGAACCCCGAATCTCGGAACACTGACCCTTAAGGCGATATGCAAAAAAAATACGGGATTTGATTTTGGCAAACATGTTTGGATAAACTTTCCTCAATAGAAATAATTCTTGAAATGAGGTTTTCTAACACACTTTTTCTCCTCGTTTAAAGAGTAGCAGCCATGTAGAGAACTCAAACATATTTTATTAGATGGGTTTCAACAATATCTAGATTTTTGATTTTGGAAATTTTGCTAGCTAGTTTAGTTTTTTTAATAAAAATATAAAACCAACTTTTTTCCCTTTTGCCCTGAATTTTCGCCTGGAGTTACAGTGACAAAAATGAAATTCGCATAGCCTCTTAACTGGACCAATTTAGTTATTGCCATTATTATTCAGACATTGCAAATCCATTAGATTAGAAATAAAATTGCCATTCTGAAAGTAAAGTGAATTTAATAGAGTTCCTGCGACTCATGCAATCTACACACAGCTGGCGGGCCGGCCAACTTGTCTCTACAGTTGTTGTGAGGCAAAACCGCTCTTGTTCAAAGTAAAATACGATCTATAATCTGTTAATAATTGCCGGCATGTGCAAGTCAATCCCGCTTGCAGGTGGATGGAACGTTACGTATTTGCATTTACGTGATTTCACCACTTAATCATATTGAGCGCTAGATTTGCGCCGCTTATTCTCGTAAAACTTCGGGGAGAATTTTTCATCACGTCAAGAGTCGTTTTGTTCGATTGCTTCTCCGTCCAAATGGAGTTATATTCGTTTACGAGCGTTTATTGATTTGTGTAAACTACCTGCCTCTGCCTTTTGCTCTTGCTACGTATAGAAGGTGACGTGAATTTATGTAATCAAACTCATACTGAATACTCGATAAGTGCTCAGTTTCATGGTTCCATGAACTTTTTTGTGAAATTCATTCATAATTTTTTTCGTGTTCCCCACAAACACAAGCCCGCCCCGGAGTCAATTATGGGAGGTCAACATTTTATTCTGCAAAAAGTGTTATCGGGCCGTGATACTGATTACTTACCAAGTCTCCAGTATGATTTTGGTGAGATAAATTAATGTCACCTTATTATATATTGTTTATGAATGCACGTAGAGAATGAATAACCTATGTAGGAGCATATCCCTTATCTATAGCGATAAAGTCCAGTCTATACAAGGGCGGATCCAGCCTGCGAGCCAGGGGGTGTCACAGGCTCCAAATTAGTCCAAATATGTAATGAAATTTTGTGCAAATTTAGGTAAATTTAGCGTGTCTGTATAGAAAAAAAAGTCCAAATTAGTCCAAATATGTAATGAAATTTTGTGCAAATTTAGGTAAATTTAGCGTGTCCGTATAGAAAAAAAAAGTTGAACTAGGCCCAGGGGGATCATGACCCCCATGACCCCCCCCCTGGATCCGCCGCTGAGTCTATACAGTAAAAAGTATCCTTGATGTGTCTGAGATCCTGTTATTCCACCCGTCGCGAACTTGTGGAATGTTTAGCATGTGAGCAGATACTTGTTCATGTGATAGGTGAGTATGTAGTACGTAACCTCGATATGCATCCGAAGTATTTCCGTTGTAGCGTTTATAGTATGTACTCGTAGGTAGTATACACATGATTGATTGATGAACTCGGCCCCGATCAGCGTTCAGTGACTGATCAAGATTATCAGGGACTGAAGAGCGACAACGATATCGTTGTGAATTACCACATTGTCATAATGTGAATTGAATATCGTTGCTATATTATTCGAGTAACTGTGATGACTCCCCAAATATGATCCCCCCAAATATGACCACACCTTTCTGCTACACGATGTATTTCTTAAATCAATAATTTAGTTTCCCAGATATGGCCACACCTTTCTGTTACATGATGTATTTCTTAAATCAATAAAGTAGCACCCCAGATATGACCACACCTTTCTGGTACACGATGTATTTCTTAAATCAATAATGTAGTTCTCCAGATATGACCACACCTTTCTGTTACACGATGTATTTCTTAAATCAATAATGTAGTTCCCCAGATATGACCACACCTTTCTGTTACACGATGTATTTCTTAAATCAATAATGTAGTTCTCCAGATATGACCACACCTTTCTGTTACACGATGCATTTCTTAAGTCAATAATGTAGTTCCCCAGATATGACCACACGTTTCTGTTACACGATGTATTTCTTAAATCAATAATGTAGTTCTCCAGATATGACCACACCTTTCTGTTACACGATGCATTTCTTAAGTCAATAATGTAGTTCCCCAGATATGACCACACGTTTCTGTTACACGATGTATTTCTTAAATCAATAATGTAGTTCTCCAGATATGACCACACCTCTCTGTTACACGATGCATACTCAGATCATAAATTCCACATTCGTTCTTTATAGTAGACGATAGTAGATCTTGAGGCCAACACAACATCACCAGGCCTCGGCCAGATCCAGTAAGATAATCGGAGTCAACTTCCCAAGGTATTAGTAGCAGAATATGTACTCACCCATAGATGGCGGCAGCACCGGCGATGGCGCCCCCACACTGCGCGGCCAAGTAGAGCGCAGTCCGCAGTGGAGATACCTTCCGTCTCACGCAGAGAGCCACCGTCACCGCGGGGTTTATGTGGGCTCCTAGTGGACCAACAGATGGGCATACGTTAGAACCATATACATACGTTCTAAATAACATACGAAGTCTGGAAGATAGTGCTACGCGACGTTGTCTACGGAGCAGCGGCGTAGAAGGGAGTGGGTCGCTTGCGCTACGAAATAACTGTTCTACGGAATTAACATTTTGTCTACATGTTCAGGGGTTCCAGTTTTGTATTGGATTTAGTTCCTTCAATGCAGACGATAAACATTTTAAAAATATATGGTGTGTATTTTTAACTCGAGAAAACTATTAATTTCATTTCATAAATAAATATACTTTCAATCTTCTTATAGGTTTATATATTGTGTATTATATTCCTTTTAAAAAGCATGAATTTCATGCAAAAAGCTATTTAACTCCCATATTTCAAAACCAATTAAATTGAAACTAAAATGACAAAATTAAATTCATCATCCACAATACGGAACCCTAGGTACGCGAGTCTGACTCGCACTTGGCCGGTTTTCTAAATCTCATCTCAGTTCCACCATAACTTTTAGTCACCCTTTCAAAATTAGAGACGGGATAAAACTTGGGAGTGAAATAGAAAAAGGTTTAGTTACTGCTATAGTGTCGTGCACAGAACTTTTTGATGGAAAAGCAAGCAATGAGGATAAAAACTGCCTTTTACTCACTTCAGATGTCGCTACTGTTGAGTGTTCCCTATGTTTGACAGTTATCATAGAGATTTTTGTGTAATTATGATGATTTAAATTGTTATTTGCTCAAAATGACTCGTTGTGCAGCGATCGATTGCAACAATGTCGGAATTCATATATTCCCTAAAGATAAAATAAGAAGAAGGCTTTGGGAGAAAGCGGTTCAGCGAAAAAATTGGAAAGCTAATGACACAGCAAGGTTATGTGCAGATCATTTTAAACCTGAAGATTATTTCCAAAGAAATTCGTACACTGGTAAGCTTGTACCTATAAAGTTATAAATTTACCTTATAGTAAGACCTACCTACCTAATATTTTGTTTATTTTTTAGGGGATAAACCAACTAACAAAGTCCTGAAGAAAAGTGCTGTGCCGTCTATATTTTCATTCACTAGAATTAAACCACTCAACCCATCTGCTGAAGAACGCGAAAACAGACTTTTGAAGAGAAGTAAAAAAAGACTGCCCTTTGAATCTTCGTCTTATCCAGAAAATCCTGGCCCTTCTGGATTGCAATCTCAGGAAGAAGAAATGTTTGTACAAAGTGAAATAGAAGTACACACTGCTCCATCAAACAATCTATCGAAAGATGTTACGCCAGGAAACCAATATTCCAAGAGTACTCAAATTAATATTGAACATGTGTATGGTTCCATAGAAAAATATAAAAACAATGATGACGTCATTGCTTTTTATACTGGTTTTGAGTCCTATGCAATGTTTTACTTTGTTTTCTCAACACTCAGCCCTATGGCTCACAAAATCAAGTATTACAGAAGTAGTGTACAGTATATCAGTGCTGAAAACCAATTTTTCATGACCATGATGAAACTACGTCAAAACAAATGTAATTTTGAGCTTGCACAATTTTTCCAAATTAGTCCGACTACAGTGTCAAACATTTTTATACCATGGATAAATTTCATTCACCAACTTTGGATGAAATTAAACATTTGGCCTGAGAAAGAACTGGTACAATATTACATGCCCGATAGTTTCAAGCAATATGATAAAAAAAGTTTTGCGTTTTTAACAAGAAGGAACATTAAGATTTATATAATACTTAAATGGACCATGTTCCCAAATATAAATTTATAATAATTTTACACAAAGAAATTGTTTGATATATAATAAAAGAACAGTCTGTTTTTTTAGGGTTTTATTATAGAGTCATAATTTTTATAAAAATATTTATTAATAACTCCTGGTTCCAAATGGTCTTGGTAAAACGATGTAAGAGAATTCACCATTTCTTGAATAAATTCATCATCTCTTTCAAGATAAATTACCTTCATCTCTACAAACGTAAAGACAAGTAAATTGCAATAGTTTTTGTTGGCACAATATAACTGCCCCTGAATCTGGGTATAATATTGGTGTTTTTTTTTTCAACTTCAGTTGACCATTGCTTTCATACAGATATGGCACTGTAATTGGTGATATGAGACTGTACCGAGCAGTATATGGACATTTTACTTCAATTAACGTTTCATTTTGAAGAATTCCATCTGGAGAAGCAGCAAGATAAGGATGTGCTAGTGAAATATACAGACCACACCTTTCTATTTTTGAACTTAGAAAAGAACTATACTTTTCTAATGCGACTGGTTCTTGAACTTTGCCATGTGTAGTAGCACGGGAAGTAAATTTTCTTGGGTATAAAATATTCTGTGCCAATATTTGTCGTGTACCTGCTTTGCTATGACATATTGAATGAAAGTTACTTGCTGTCACACGTACACTCCTCAGCTTGTGCCAGTCCTTAGATGCGGCTTGAAACTTTGTCTTATTTTCTACATCTTCTATCGTCTGTTGGGTAATATTTTTCAATAGTAAGTCTTCAAGCAGGAGATCTTTCGGGCTCTTTGCCATGTAGTCATGGTCCCATTCTAGGGCATATGGATTGGCAGGCTTCACAGTTTGTAAAAAGGGCATTTTGCTGTTACCCAATCCAATTGCCAAATTTCTCACATAATTTGTCATAATATCCTCCTCATTCAATGGAGAATATAAAACACTGCTCGGTTTTCTTTTCTTTGTAGGTAGCTTGTCAGCCTGCATTGGGGAATCAAAAAACATTTTCTTTGGTTTCTTAAAAGCCATTAGTTGTTCTGTACAAACTTTGTGTTGAATTATTGTTTTAGTGCGTATAATGTCCTCTATTCCATAAAGCACTGTAAAAACATGTTTACAGTGCGCTTCTAAGCCAGAGCCTGCAGCACATTCACAGTGGCTTTCTACTATTGTCCCATGGGTGTCTAATTTTAGAGTAACCACATAACAAATTTTTTTCATTTGTGCTTTACATTGAGCCAGGAAATATGTTAAGTTATCTTGATTAACAGCACGTAATGTTATTAGGCATCTGTTTTCATACAGAAGCCACCCTTTAGGCTGAGTTTGATACCTGCAACAATGAATTAATGAATATATACTTTATCATTCAAATAAAATAAAACAACAGGGTTCCGTATGAATATTGTATATGTCAAAATTTATTTGTATTGAGGTCAGCTTGATACATAGGTGCTGTCATTCTACACAACACAAGCTGAACCAGATCCAGCGTCACTAATAAGTATTTAAAATCTTTATTACCTATCAGCAAATTCTTGTATATGGTGTTTAGTCAGTGCTGGAAGTTTCGTACTGGCATTCACATCTCTAAAGTTTTCTGTGGCAGGAATGATCGGCATATCGTCTTCTAACTCATCTTCAACTCCAATCAGGTTGTTTCGGTCGTAAGACTCCAGTCTTTAAAAAGAAAAAAGGATTTTTTATAGCAACAACAACATAACCCCTTATTCATATCCGAGGCCGGATAACACTTACCTTTCAACTAGAACCGCTTTTTTACCGGCCACCGAAGCATTTCTTTTTCTCAATTCATCTTTCAGCTGAACTACACTCCATGTTTCATACATTTTTACACAATTCTATTCATTTAAAAATCTCAAAACAACAACAATAGAAATCAATATGGCTGACTGAAGGTACACTCAACAGTGCTGCCACCTAGCCAAAGCTTTCGGTTTTTAACCCCATTGGTCAAGAACAACAATACAAAAAATATGAAAAAATTTAAATGTCACTTTGAAAAAAAAAGTTTGTATAGGAAATTCTCACTCTATAGACATTGTCTACCCTGGCGTCATACAAATTTATCTTTTTCAAAGTGATATTTAAATTTTTTCATATTTTTTTTATTGTTGTTCTTGACCAATTGCTTGCTTTTCCAGCAAAAAGTTCTGTGCACGCCACAACTTACTTTTTGAATTTTATTCTTATAAGCCACATATTTGTTTGTTTGAACTTAATCAAAATATTACTGTCCACCATGGAAGAGCGGAGTCTGTTACTACAGGTATCTATCTCTTTTACTTAAAAGGGGACTCCAACCACCTGTAAAAAACTGTAAGATTATGTTGAGAAATAAATAATGTTGTATTTTTTGTATACCTGTGTAACATTATGTAGTATAATACAAGTACTCAAGTATGTACATACCTATTTACTTGTAACTACTAGACTACAAGTTTAACACCCGGTTTCTGAAAGGCCAATCAATGTTAACAGTAGATTAAAAAATTATTATCTGCGGATTAAGCCAGAAAAAGTGGGAATTTTACATTGAAATCAAAAATTAACTAAGTTAATTATTGATTCATCACTATTCAGACTTCATATATGCTTTATTTTCACCGTTATTAGCGGTTAAAGTTTTTTTAATCTACTGTTAACTTTGATTGGCCTTTCAGAAACCGGGGGTAAATATACGAGTACGTACGTACCGACTAAACTTATGATATTTACCTATAGAATAACAAATGAACGCAAGCTCGTGTAAGCCTGGATTTGTATACCCGTAGTGAGTGGCATTACGGAGTGCTGGTTAATATTCACTGGCTAAATACCTAACTGCGATGTTTTTACATCAGATTATAGGATCAGCCGAACAACAAAACAATTTTGTTTTTGAACTAAATGTTCTGAGAGTGTAAGTACAATTGTACATAATTCGTATCCGCATATATCAATACATATAATAAAAGAGTAGAACCCATGGGCGTAGCCATGGGGGGGGGGGGGGGTTTGGGATTTAAACCCCCGCCGCGAAAAGTTTAAAATATTACAACCCTTCCCCTGCTTTGACGTTTGCCGGCTGAAATGCCACTTCTGCTAGCTTTTTGCGTTTGCAAACAATTTTTCAGATGAATTTTATTTCATGCACTTTTTGTCGTTTTATTTACTTGAGCCCCGCCCCCGAAACTTAAACCTGGCTACGCCCGGTGTGTCTATACATTTAAAAAAGTAATAAAAATAGAAAGAGGGTGACTAAAAAAGAATAATAGAAAACAAATCAATTATTTTCTGGCTGTCTGTTCGTTCACGCACATCTCCGAAACTACTGAACGGATTTTTATGTAGTTTTCACAGGTGGACAGAACTTAATTTGGATTAGAATATAAGCTTTGTTTCATTAAAATCGAGTGTCGGAAAAAAAATTAAAGATTTTTGGCATCCACTTTTCTACTGTTAGAAGTTTGAAGTTAAATATTTGGTTAGAATTATGTAGCGTATAAAATTTTAGTAAATAAAAAATAAACAGGTGGCGCTGTTCATTATTATAAAGCGCATAAATAAATATTTAATTATTTCGTTTAAGTAGCGTCATCTATTGTGGTAAACAAAAAGGTTTAATGCGAAATTAGTTTCAGCAAAATTGTATTTTAACAGATGATGATACCTTCATACCTTCGGTGATACCTTTCATGAAAGGTACTATAATAATTGAAAAATGTAAATTGATTACTATTAAAAACTGTAAAAAAGAGCTGTGTCTGTCTGTACATTGACGATATTCCAAAAAAAAAATAGCGGTGTATGATACTGATACAAAAAATTTGTCGGTATTTCATGCATCACGCAAAAACTACTGAAAGGGTTTTGATGCGGTTACCACTGTAAGATCCTCAGCAGTGAGATATGGATTACAAAGACAGAAGGAAGGGGATCACTGTTCGATAACTTTTTTATCCAACTTAAAAACTGGTATACTTTTTATTGCGGGATTCCCAAGGGCATACACTGTGGCTGCTTATCTTTTTCCACGCGGACGAAGTCGCGGACAACAGCTAGTACTATTCGAAAAGCGAAAGTATATTTGTTGGTTTGTCCGTCTTTCACGCAGTTTAATACATATATTGAGTGATTTTTGCATAGAGATAGTTTGAGGCTTGAGAGTGACATAGCTACTTTTTGTCTCGGAAAAATGCAAACTAAATCAGCGCGGGCGATGCCGCGAGCAAAAACTAGTAAATTGTTAAAAGGTTAAAAGGTATTTTAATCAACCTTCGTATGTGGATCTATACAAGTTTACAGCATATGAAAAGCAAGCTCTGTATTATATATATATATATATATCACATAATTCATGCATCGATTCACACTTCAGCTCACAATAGTCGCACGGCTATGTTTGCCCGCCCATTAGCGAAAATTAGGGCAACGATGCCCGCGTTTCAAAATTTACTATACACGAATTAGCCGCCGATTGTGAACAGGAATCTAGCACGAAGAATGGTCATCAAATATGACATAATTTAAAATGTTATTGTTCGCCTGTTTTTCGGTTCATAAATAAAGCGATGGTCGTCATAAAGCTATAAAGGGATAGAAGGGTGAAGGGATTGAAGGGTGAAACACGTGCCGGGCGAATCTTATTCTGTTATCAATTTATCATAACTTGTTTTGTATTCTGATGGGTATAAGAAATAAAATCAAAGATTGTAATATTCAAAGTTCAAGTGTCACACAGACTAACAATTCAAGGGGCATGCATCTGCCAACGACCTTGAGTCGACCTGTGTCGGTACAAATATCGTCTTGAACTCTTGGACTGATATTGAAATAACGTTTATATCAGCGCACATTGCATTGAGTGATTTGATTGACGATCGCTGTGTCTCCGGATAGCGCAAAATATGAGAATAATACTTTTTACTAAGACGAGATGGAGGGAAAAAAATTAAACAATAATTTTGTAGATCTAAAAATTGTCTTTAATTTGATGAAAGAATCATTAAAATCGCTTCTGGAAGGAGCAAAAGAATTCTTGCGGAAATCGTACCAAACTTTCGATTTTTTTGTTAAAAATATCAACAGAAAATTTATTGTTAAACTGGAAATTTATTTTGATTTTTTCATGCCTATTAGGTATATAAGTTTTTGGACCACCTGGAGTAGGCCTTCAAAGGCAGGTCCAAATTGCAGTTGGAGTATGTGTATTACCTGCTACAATATTGAAATATATATTTGCCATGCATCTGAGTTTTACAGAATTGTTGTGACAGATCTTCAATCTAGATCGTTTTGACAGATCTTCAATCTAGATCGTTTACGACCGTGCGAGTCGTCTTTATTCGCCAAAAAAAAGTTATGTGATACACTAGCTATTATTGCCCACGGCTTCGCTCGATTGGAAGTGTCTTTACATTTTTGAGTAGTATGGACAGATTTCAGCTTGGCGGTTATTTTCACCCCTTTTTACCCTATATGTTGACCAGGGTCACTACGATCCGCATCCAAATCCCTTGAGTGGTTCTTGAGTTAAAACGGAACACACAACGACGTACAAAAATTCTAAAAAAATAGTTTTTTGCCTCAGTACAATAATAATAACCCATTTCATTTAAAATTTCGCAAAACTATTCAATTTACTGCAGTACACGACTTTTTTACTAGGTACTTTATTATTAGTAAGTATAGATATTTTTATTGCGGTATTCAGGTTACCGGGATCTTAAACACCAACGTAAAAAGATATAAAAACGTCCATCCTTGAACAATGTTCTAATAAGCAAACCTCAGTTAGAATCATAAATCTGTTTCACAAACCCAAAGCACAAAAAGAGGCCAACATTTGCCTGACGAGGCTCCAACCCCTCTTACAAAAACTGAGATAATTGTGAACATCTGCAGGGGTCTACTGCAACCGACGACGTGCCGCTATCAAAGGATATAAATTACAAAATGATAGCTATGTTTATACTGCTGGCCACCACAGCTAAATTGCGCTGAGTTACACCTTATGCGTAAATAAAACAAGGTGTAGAAAAAACGGAGCAGGTAATACACGTGGATGGGTACCGGACAGACTTGGAATGTTTTTGTTTCTTTTCTCATCGGGTTGTTAGTCCTTATCATTATGCAGGATATTGCAAGGCTGTTTGCTCAAGTTTAACACGTTCCGGCGCGGTAACGGCGTATGCCGTTTTTCTTACCTCTTGCGGGTTGACAGTACGGTGATGCCCGTAAATTTTTAATCTTTTCTAAATGCCAGTACGGTTACCTCCGTGAAATTTCTTCGAAAGTCTCATACAAAACACTTCCACTGGCATTCTACAGGAACACATCAACGGTGTACTGTCAATCTACAGCCCGCTGCGCCGCGTTTTTTATTGACCAGTGCTCACATTCACATGCATACTGGTACTCACAGTACGGCAATAACCGGTATGTTTGTATGGGTTTTTGTTCGGCGTGTTGCGGCTATAACCGCACTGTGAAATCGCAAATATCTTTTTGTGTTGTAATGTGGCAGTACGGCTATTACAGTGATATAAATTTGTATGGAGATTTTTACTGCTTTTCTACGTAGTCGAGCAAATAATGTACCGCGCCGGCACGTGTTAATCGCATTACCATGAGTTGACCAGCCCCCCTATTGTGTATCTTTAGTTGCCAACTGCACGAGGTGCCTATCATCAAAAACATAGCTAAAAACTGAAATTTCAAAATTGCCTTTAGTGGGTATTGAACTATTAACAATCTGTGTCGTCACTTCAAGTGCGAAAATATCCTTAGGACATCGGAATTCGATAGTATATCTATGTTTTTGATGATAGACACCCAGTCCAGAAGGCAACTAGAGATACACAATAGGCCCGCTGCTTGCGGTTCTTTGCCGGTGGTGGGAACTAAATAAGTAGTGGATACAAATACAAAATTTATTTATTTTATACACAAGTAATGTTATGTACTTTGGACCCTCCTTTCAAGCTAATAAAACCTGTATTAGGACGGATCGCTCTTCTGTTATTGTTATATGGTTCTTGTGCTGTTAGTGAAAATTTTAATACAAAAAATGCCCTTTCTTTTTTCAAGGAGAAGGGGTGTTATGTTAGAGTGTATTATGAACTAAATTAACGGTTTATTTAATTTATGTAGCAATATATGTATATACAATTAAAAACCATAACTTTACAAGGTGAAATCTAATCAACTACCCGAACCCATACCGGAGACCCGGCCAGGGACCAGGAGCCGTATTTTTGGATCGTCGAGCGAAAGTATATACCCATCTCACGCAGCACTTCAGAACTTGTCATTTGTAAGATGAGACAGGTATATATTTTCGCACGTGAATTGAATACGAACGATCCAAAAATACGGCTCCAGGAACAAGGTTCAATGATCACCAACCGAGCCCCCATCACGAATCCAGGCGGCTTACTAAATCCTACCCTATATACTACATACTAATAGGTTACATATACATATAAATACATAAATTAATGCAAGTAATTTAATAGTAATTCAATTAATTATCATCTATGAATTTCATTTAGCAAATTTAAACTATATTTTTCTACAGTATAGGTTCTTTTTTTGTTTTTGTCTAATATTCAGTTGTTCCTGCACTGGGTTGACTTGGAGAAAATGGTTTTATCACCCTTTGTACATATATCTTATATCATAAAATAAATAAAAAATGTTTTATTGTACAATACAATTTACAATAATAATTGTACATGTGTGGTAATAAAATAACAAAATTATATATTACTTAAGTTTTTCCAAAAAATAGGGGTATAAATAAACAGAGGTTAAACTTACCTGAAATATTTGCGAAACACAGTGTCAGTGTGGCTATCGCACATCCTGAAGCCAGGGCCGTAGCCAGTAGCACAGCGGAAGCTGAGGCGCCAACACCGGCCCCCCCGGCCGCGCCACACACTATAAAAACATAGAGAAAGGACGCAGTGCATTCAGCAACCACTGCCTTCCACAAGGACAAGGTCCGCAACTCCAGCCTCGCTGGGATCTTGCCGCACAAACCTACGTCACTGTTCGAACTAGCATCCCGACGCATACACTCCAACTTCTCAAACAAAGTAACGATATGCTGCTCCAGATTATCATCTGCGATGTTGAACGTTTGCTCACCCATTTTCATAAAAAAATATTAAATGCGAAACATAGGAAAAAAAGTTGCGAAAAAGTGCGCGCGGACAAAAAGCGCGGCAACCGGAAACGCGCGCTTCGAAAGCTCCCACGCGCGGCGGAGCTCGGACTTCAAGTGAGCGATCTTTGCCGAACTGAATGAATGAACGCGAGGTGAATGGGCGGTAGCGGGGGCGGGGGTGCACCACCCACTCACCCGGCCGGCACTTGTTTAGTACACCCCCGACGGAACCTGCGCTGCGCTGCACTTTGCAAGGGTGTATTGTGTGTATTCAAATATACTACTTTTATTTTGTGTTGCATAACAACAGCACTTAATTAAAAAATATAGTACATTTAGATCTTAATTTTAGTTATTGTTTTATTGCTAAGCTACATAATACAATCCAGACAGATTTACTTAAACTGCACGAAGAGCCAAATAACAAAATCTAATACGGGGAAACAAGCACAATGATCGATTATGGATCAATAATTAGAAGTTATACATGTTTGAAAGTTACAAAACATTTATCTTATTGTAGACTAGCTGTACTCGCGACTTCGTTCGCGTAGTTTTAGGATATTAAAGCCAATTCTGAAGGTTTTATTTTAGTTTTAGTGTTGTCAAAAACTAAATTTTCTTCATTGCAAGGTACCGAAACTAAATCACTTTTTTCAAGGAGACTTTACAAATACATAATATCCACATTTTGAATGCAATTTCACAATGGAATTAGTTACAGGAAAAAATGAATCAATTTTGAGGTCTTTTCGGAATTAAATTCTATCGAGAAAATTTCATTCAATCGCGTTTTCCTTCAGTGAGAATCTTAATCAAATACTCAATAAACATTTACCCAAAAATGAAATACGTAGATGACGTTTTAGTGGAGTAAATGGATTCCAAAAAAACCCTTTTTTTTTTGGTATCGCCTTATAAAGCTTTTAATTTTAGTGCAATTTTTTCAAAAATAATTTAGCTTCTGTTGTTAACTACTTATGTATTTTCATAATGTATTTTCACTTATGGACTATTCTGCAATGAACAAAATTTAGTTTTGATGGCACTAAAACTAAGATTAAAGGATCTTTATTATACGTGGTTAGTTTAAATGCTTAATTTTATTGAAGATTTTGGTTTCCATATGATTTACTTATCGTAGTCTTTTTTTAAGTTTAAAATGTTCTGACTGCAGTCACAAGTAGCTTATATACAAATGAATATCCCCGTTGCAGGAGATAATTCATGAAATAGGTACAAAAATATATAAATTAGCATTTCCATACATTCTATTGAAAATAAAAAAGTGACTTTATTGCACAATGTTAGGGCGATTGAAATTATAAAACATATATCTGGAAGAGAACCCAACAAATTGTTCAAAAGTTTGAAAAAATAAAACGGTTGTAACTAACTTTACTTATCACACTGAGCAATTTTTCCAAAGAACAATCCCGCGCAAATAAAAAAAGTGAGCAGTATTACGTCCAGTATACATCAAGGAACGCCCCTTACCAAATTACCAGGGCACGAGAGCGGTAGTGCCCCCGCCAAGACGAGCCGAAGGAAGCAGGACACTGACTTCACTATCTCGATAAAAACATAGATTTAAATAAGTAAAATTTAGTTGTGACCGCTTGCACGACACATAAACCTATCTGAGGTTTTCGTTAGCTGTATACGTTTTATAATAATATTGTATATTTTTTTTGTATTATCCAATAAATGCATTAAAAAAAGTCTTTTCTCGAAGCTTTTCGTCGTATTTTCGAATCCTAAATAGCTTTGACCTGGATAATACAAGAGAGCTCAAATTTTCGGGATAAGATTGTGTTTAGCAGACTAATGCAATACGCTAACTTTCATTTATGCTTTGGATTTTACTAATACCTAAAAAAACTACGTCAATTTCGTCATTGACTGACTGTTGACTGACTGTATATGAATATCAAAACCTCTAGGGTACTTCCTGAAGTCCTAGAAAGCTGCAATTTGGTATGCAGGCTAGGATTAGCACACAAACAACAAAAAATTAAGAAATCAATAACTTTCACCCTCGAACAATTTATGTTCCTAAAATCCTAAATTTTGGTATGTAGGCTACAAGTCACTGGTCTTCAAGCAATAGTTCCATGAAACGGACAAGCCATACTTCTTGACCAAGATTAGGTTTTGTAGTTTGTAGATGTAGGTATTGTAGAGTTAGGGGCTTGGCTCTACCTGAGATCTGATAACTTTTTAACAGTGAAAGCGTTATGAGCTTATGAGTCTTGGCAATCTACTTTACATGAAATGTTTTTGGTGGGATTATATTATTTTCATCATATTACTCATCAATTCATCATAATATACATGTATCAGTATTATCAAACTATTGAAATCTTTACACGATGATGTTTGAAACAACACGAGTACATACGTAGTACGTAGAAGGTAGTAGGTGCCAGATGCCTAAGTAATTAGTAGTGAACTGAAAAGTTGTTTGAAGTCAACGAATAAAATAGTCAATAACATTATATGATTTATTTTACATAAATTAAACACATCAGTACATACTGTACGTTAATATACATTAGAACGAAGAAATTAATTGGCACATCACACTGCCAATACATAAATAATATTGAAAAAACATTCCAAGTCAAATTTCACAAGGCGCAATCGCGCTCCGTATATCCGAATATATAGTACGTTTCAAATACCAAGGCCCCATTGCACTTCAGACGGTCATTAGGCGTTAACAATAGGATTAGTGATAACAAAAGATAAAGTACGTTTCAAATACCAAGGCCCTATTGCACTAGAAACTTAACAATGGGGCTCATAATGTTTGCCTTTTGTTATCTAATTTGGAGCACTTCAAATTGGCACGCGTATCTGGCCAGCTATCTTATGTTATCACTAATCCTATTGTTAACGCCTAATGACCGTCTAAAGTGCAATGGGGCCTTGGTATTTGAAACGTACTTATACCTTCTATTGAAAACGACATACATTGAACGGGTTAGAAAAAAAACTAAAGGCATTCAGCATACAGAAAGCTGGGCTGTAGCGGGGCAGAGGCGGATCGCGATGATAGCACATCAGTATAATTTAAATTACACAGCCACGCGTCACGCGTTTCTGTGTGGCGTGTCTCAAATACTTCCATAGTAATTCACCCGCTCACGCCGCTCTATAATCGCGCTTCGCTACTGCCCTGCTGCAGCCCAGCTTGTCGTGTGCCGAAGCCTTATTTGTACGCCCCGGCACGGTTCTAGCTAGAGTGGGTTTCTCAAACTTATAGCCCCACGTACCCCTATAAAGTTTCCCAGTCGACTGCGAATCCCTTTAAAACAAACATGCCATAGAAGGATTTTTATTTAAATATGAAGGATAATACAGTCACTCAGTAATGTTGTTAATTAGTTAATGCGAGGTGGGCTTGTTTCTTGTCGCAAATTGAGTCAATTTTCATGTTGCCCGCGCGAGCTATAAGGCCTGAGCAGCAAACTAGTGGGGATCTGTCACTTGTGCACATTCAAGGTCATGCCTCTAGAACCATGCCGGGGAGTATACAGGCCTTTAGGTCTACCGTTTAACTGAGTTGGTTCCTGAGGTTGCTGCGCGGTGCGGAAGGTGTGACGTCACATAAATTGATGCGTGACTTCGAGATAGAGAGAGAGAGGAGACTCAGTTAAACGGCCTGTAGCTAATTGTCTAAGGTTAGTTTAGTTAGATCAACGTTACACTTGAAGAATATCACTAAAAAGTAATGTTAATAAATTAAACCTAAGAAATAATGTTAATAACATAAACCTACTACAATAAAAATATGGCATGTCCAAAATATCATTGACTAAATACGTTTAAAAGAACAAGGTGAAAATATGTTATTCTATTACACAAATATTCAAATCGGTTGCCAGCAGTCTTACACTCATTGTTTTCTAAATAAATATATATGTTCTTTCTACTTATTTACAAATTATATACATATTTAAATATTATCCATTTCTATTTCACAAGACCTTTTGTAATTGCGTTACGCAGCGCATTGAGTACACAATACACACAGTCACGCACATCCGTCAACATTGCTAACGCACACAGGCATCATACATCGCTTCATTCCAAAAGGTCTATCCTAAAATCCTAAGGCGCAAGAAAAAACAGAAATGTCATAAGACGAGAACGGGGCGAAGACGCGACGCCCCTTTAATGTATTTTCATACAATGTCGCAACGGAAAACATACAAGAAGACGGGGCGGAGACAAGACGCAGGCGCGGCGCGACGCTTCGTCGTCTGCGCCCTTTCCAAAACATACAGAAGAGATGGAAGCAACGGGGGTGAGGGCAGGGCGTGGGGTGTCATCCCCGGCATTTCAGAGTCTCGCTCGAAGTGGCCGTGACGTGTCACCACGCCCTGTCTCTACAGTCTCTTCAGTATAATTTAAAAAGTCGCGTCCACGCCTCGTCCGTGCCCCGTCTTCGCCCCATCTCCGCCTTACGTCTTCTCTGTCTTGCACCTATTAGAATTTAAAACGGCTAATATGTGCTAATGATATACAGTGTGGAATTGTAAATACAATGATATTTAACCCTGATTTTATAGTGTTATTTAAATATGGAATGTCAAATACCTGATCTATCTGATCATTAACAGAGAGAGATCGCTACACCTTTCTTCCTTCTCTATCTGACCTGTATATCGCTTATTTACAATTCGAGCACCACTCGACCGAAATGTGAGTGGTTTTTACCGCTAGCTGAAGATGGGAAAGGACTAGGAAGGTTAAGAGCAGAGCAGGGTTAGCGAGTGGATGGCTAAGGCCCACAGTAAAATGCACGGTAGTATACATTTTTCTATTTCCATGTTTGGATCAATTGGTGCCAAGCCAAGAATGAATAGTGATGATCGTGGCACCACACCACACTATCAAATGTTCATGTCTACATAACAGGAATATTCCTGCTGTAAAGTTAGCAATGTTGTCGATTGGACGCAACACAAATTAACTTATTTGACAGGACTAACCTTATTTTGAGCGTCCTGTCTTTGTCTTTTCGATATAGAAAGAAAAAGACAGAACGCTAAAATTAAGTTTAGTCCTGTCAATTAAGTTAAAACGTGTTACACCGAATCGGTGTTATTGTTAATCTATTATTGTATTAATGTAAGAAATATTACCCAGTCAATAACATTATACTTGTCACATACATTACTCGATATAAAAACGCTTATGTGCCTCGTCACACTGCGAGCGAGTAGCTATGAATTTATTTATTTTATTTTATTCACGCTTTGCTATCCGCACCTCTGATAAAAGCTACGATACGACCTGAGAAAGCCCAGAAAGCAGGAGTCAAAACAGGTGAGATAATCAGTCGGTTCAGAGACTTCGCAAAATCTACGGAAGTTGGTAGCGGAGGGGATGACTGATAGTGCGCAATGGCCTGCAACAGTTCTCCCGAGTTTATTAATTCTACGTCCAATATATTCTGTTAATTACTAAATTAATAATGACAATTTTCAAATTACAAGCTTATATACGTATGTGTTTTTGTATTATATGCGTCTTTAACTACAGGCCAGCCAAAATAATCAATTAACCCACCCAATGCCCTGCATCACGATTTCAAGGTCTTCCGACGACGCATCAATTGAGCGTGTAACACTCAGTGGGTTAATGCAACGACAACATAACGCTCATAGTCCATTTCATTTCTTTGCATAATGTTCATAGTCGCTCCTAAAAAGTAGCGGCATCGAGTGATAGCGCCTATGACGTTTAAATGCCTACCATGTTTCGTAATTTTATATGAGTAAGGGCCTGTTTCACCACTTCCAGATAAGTGATATCCAGAAGATAAGTTTAAAAATGGAATACATTTTGTATGCGTTATATGTCACATATAAATATCAGGCACTTACCTGAACAGGCCCTAAGTGTCATTAGAACAATCGGTTATTATTTTTAGATTTTCATGATGCCGTTATTTTGCAATAGAATTGTTATAGAAACAAAGATTTTAAGAAAAATTTTCTCATTTTTTTAAGCAGATTTGGCACATTTTCCTTTTGTATTATTATGTTGAATCTTGTATGACGTGTCTAATGTAGAGTAAACTCAGACTTGATTTTTATTTTTAACCGTAAAATTAAATGTTCCAAATCACTAAACGCAGCTGTCATAGAGGCAATCACTCGTTGCCGCTACCATAGTTGCGGCATCAAGAGCGGGTGAGCAACTAGCGCTGCAAGGCATGTGGTGGAAATATATTGTTTTGCCTTGTCTACATAACCCTCTAGATTTTAATTCAAAGTGCACACATCTCATAAGTTCGCTAGCAGTTTGAGCAGCTACGTCACCTGGTACTCGCTCGCAGTGTGAAGAGGCCCTTATGTTTATTATCTATCAAATAGAAAATTACTTTGCACTCTATTAGGTTAACCATATGCATAATTTACAAATTGGTCCATCTTAACAACCACTAAGTATTCAACTAAACATAGCATTTTATGTTAATAAAATGTAAACAAGCAATATTGTTGGGTATTTCAATTGGGTTGTTGTACTCATATGTCCATTTCTATAAAATTCATTCAGATAACAAAATAGTTAGATAGTTAAAGTTAATACCTGTTTTTTCCTACTGTACAGTCGCCTGCAATTCAAGCTTCTTATTTGTAAACGATTTTAGTGGCTATGTCGCCGCTCACCTATTTTGCATAAGGTCGGTTTTGGAAACGGGCCTCAACTGAAAATCAGCGCAGTGGCTTGCCTCTGCATTATGCTGAGTTGAGGACCTTTTCCACTACCACAGCACTTACATTATTTTAGTTGTGTTTTTTCTTTTTTAATTGTTTGATTGTAAAATGTGTATTTTTTGTTTTCTTTGTCGTGTAATGCTGTGGAAATGGAATAAAGAAGTTATCTATCTATCTATCTATAAGAATTGCCAATAGATAGCCTGTCATGCTGTCGTCCGTACATTGTATTGTCCTCGCAGACTTCGAGCTAGCGCTCCCAAGAACTTACAGATTGTGAATAAAGTCTAGAAATAAATAGGGGCGTCACTTTCTTTGCCGAAACAGAATTAATATGGCAACACCTCAGATCTTTTGTATGGGGAAATCAGGTGTTACCAGTAAAACAATTAGGTCATTTGCTGTCGAGCGTTCGGGCGGACTACACATCCCGAGGATGCCTCGTTTAGAGGCGAAACACGTGTCGATAAGTCTTCTTGCTTGTTATTTAAGATTGCTTTATTTTGTGCTCGTACTGCTTGCTTTGCTTGTGCATGTTTTATGTGGGAGGGCGGGCGGTGCTTGAGTCTGCATTTTGAATAGCATGGTAAGAGTGTTTAGCGGAATATTGCAAATTATTAAGGGGCTATACCGTGAAAATTGACACTTTTTGAAGTTATTTATCTGCTCTTTTAATGAAGTTCCAAGTAAAATGAATTAGTATAACAATTTTGGGACCTTTTACTAGATTTTGGTCTATCAGAAACGCGATAGGAGGAATTTCATTCGATAGAAATAATTATTGAAATCAGGTCTAAATTTACACTTTTTTTGATATTCTGACAAATTAGGATAGCATACAGACTTGAAAAATAATTATTTAGATGGGTTTTAACTACACCTAAATTACTGGTTATGGAATTTTTTGTAGCTATTTTAGTTAATTTTGCATTAATTTAAAACCGACTTTTTGACAATTTTCCCCGATTCCGTCCCTTTCGCACTGCGGGTCTTTCTGCCTGGAGTAACGGGGACCTTTGCTAGCACGGTATATCACCTTAATAAATCCACAAATTTAATTTCAGTTCCATTTCATGACTTTTTAGACAAGCTGTTTGTATGTATGAACTTATGTTACCGCGTTCCGAAATTACTGCCAGCACTTATAGCGCGCTCAAACATTGTTCTTTTATTGTCTTTCACATCTAATATTAGTATACAACGTGTAACAGAAAGGTGTAACCATATTTGAAGAGCTTATTCAGTCAATGGTATAGAACAACTTTTACTATGGAGCCAATCCTGAAATCTCAGAAAAAAACCTGCCCTTCCATACATTTCGGCCGAGCGGTATTGCATTTTTCTATGAAACAGTAACAAAATTTTTTCGATATACAGGTTTTGTTCCATATTAAAAGTTGTTCTGTAGCATTGACTGAATAAGCTCTTCAAATATGGTTACACCTTTCTGTTACACGTTGTATAACATTGTTTGTATAGCATTTGTATACAGAGAAAAAGTCCCAAATAATTGGCATGCTGTCAATATTTAGCATTTTGAAATACTACGGATCAAATACAATGATTAAAAAAAAGGGGGGTGTGCTTATGACCACATGGCAGAAGTGAAAACTTCATCAAGGCGAGGGGCTATATCTCTCTCGCTCCCTTACTCGAATCGAGCCGACTTTTCCCGAATGAGCGCTACATAGCCGAGCGTGACGCCTCAGTCTTGTTCAGTGCCCACAAAAGAGAAGTGCTCAGCTCACCTAAAGAAGTTTTCACTTCAAAAAGTATACTTCAGTTAGTAATTTAGAATTGAGCGTCGAAATCAGTGTAAAGTTCTTGAAATCTACGACTAATCTTTTTTGGTTGTGTGAAATATCTTCACAAACATATACTTGTATGTACGACACGCTTCGGCAGGCACGCACACAAGCGCAACGTGCGTATACCAAAGAGTTCAAAAGTTTAGATGAGCCCTGGCACCTTAAATCTATCGCATTGTTTTTGAATGTATGCGTTAACATAATGCCGACGCGCGCACACTTATGAATACGCAATCTGTCTAGCTACGGTCAGCAAACTGATCAGACTACTAAAGTTGTTAAAATGATTAACTTTAAGTGCACTTAAGGCGTCCAACTATCACTGTGTTCAGATGAGCACTGATTCCAAACGTGTGAGCGTCACCCATTTAAAGGTGTAAACATTTTGGTGCTGTCATACTACGGTAAGGGCTTATATTTACTTTTGAAATCTTTGGCATATACACGACTTACTACAAGTACAGCAGATTAATCGTCGCGGATTGCAAGCACAGTACAATATAACTTCACTGTAAATGTATAGTATCACTGGCGTAGCACCACGGCATATCCTCCCCGAACTTGCACCTGTGTGCGTTGTTCTTGGCGTCGTACAGTAACGCGTTGTCGACGTACGCGTCGCACTCGTTGCACCACACCGACAGGTCTGAGAGAGACAGCACGAGCGGGTGAGCGGTGGCGCGGTAGTGCTGTTGCATGTGCCCGTTTATACTGCGCGCGCACGCTGTCTGAAATAATACAATACCCATAGCTTAATTTCAAAAATATTTTTTCATTTTAGGGTTCATTATTTTGGTATGTAAATTGACCATTATTTTTGCATGATTTTTTAAAGAATTGTCGGTTATGACGTCACTTGAGAATTTTAGACATACTGATTGTGATGTGTGATTGCTTATAAAAAAAGTGGTTTGTCTCTGTCTGTCTACTCATCTGTCATCTATCTGTCAAATCAGTTGGAAGCAAATTAGTATTAATTTATCTTCATAGCAAAGGGCACATTTCTAAACAGCCTTTTCTCAAGTGACATCATACGAAGGCAAATGGAAGTTGCAGCTTTTTCGTAAAAATATTCATCATGTTGGATCATGAAGCTGTAATTTCATTAATTTTGAGGAGCTGCAGTTTCATGAATTTCACACAGAAAAATAATGATAAACATAATTAAATGAATGCAATGTACTCACCACGTAGCAGTGCAGGCACACCCAATTCTCGATCGTGTGATTGCAATCAATACACTTGACCCCCTGTTCAAACTTCACATCACTCGGTACAGCAAACAGACTCTCCAAGTGCGGACACCATCGCATCGGAACTACTGCGAACATTTCCTCATTCTGTATCGCTTGCATGTTCTCAGATAGGAAATCAACCAGTGTCTTCTTTCCTTCACTACCGACTTGCTTACTCGAACCTTCTTGTTTGGACGTATCTTTAGAACTAGAACACTGGTTGTCTTGAGATCTATCGCTGGATAGTTTCGCTTTTTTAACATCATCTTCGTCGTCGGTTCCACAATGAACGCCATCACTGCACTTCGGTTTGTCTATGGTTAAATTCGCTAAACCGTTTTCTAGGGCACCGTCTAAGCAACTCTTCGACCTATCAATGGATTTAGACGAATCATCAAGAGTACTGGACAGCGAGAACTCTGTATCACATGTGGAATTCTGATCACTTTCCGTCACAACCAACCCTCGAGATGGCAGTGGGTCTTCCAGGACACTTTCAATAGGTAATGCTAGTTGGAATTTCAGGCTCTTCCAGTACTTTTTGTGCGTTTTTATGACGTTGTTTATAGTTTCGATAGCTGACCAATGACAGGTAGGTTTAAGGTCGTAGTGATGCAGTATAGGGTCACCGAGTAAGGCCTTTGTGCACATGGTCATTGCGTACGATATCGAAGTGACGTTGTATCCTCCTTCCAAGCACAGAATGACTCGTCCACCAGCTAGACCTCGCAGCATTTGAGTCATCCGACCGTAGCATTCGGGGGAGACTTTACAACCTGCAACAATGTATAACACTTAACAATATAACATTAACATTTTTGAGGTCAAAGGTTGTCTGGAAGAAATCGCTATAAGTGATAAGGCCGCCAATTGGCCCACTCAGCTGCCATATAAATGCTCTTGGTGTTTGTGACGACCTGATAGCTTTGAACTCAATGAAACTTTGCAAACATCTAAATAAATGTTTCCCTTTCCCCCCACGCCGCACTTCGACCCGTCTCTCATAGAAAAGTGTATAAACTTAGTCTTCTTTAAATAAACGATGTCTGTATTTCTCTCTTTTATTATTTCCAGTATAAATAAAAATTATACAACTTTAATATTATTAAAACTCGCGTGAGCTGACATACTAAATTATTATTACATACGGCTTGAACACTCACGTGTGATTGTTGTTGACTATATGCCAACCGTTTATAAAGTCCCGTGCGATTGTGGCAAAAGCTACATAGGAGAAACCAAGCGCAACGTGTCCACAAGACTGTCTGAACATATTCGATCCATGAAGAAATTGGAAATTAACGAAAATTAACGGGTCAGCAGTAGCAGAACATGCACTAAGTTCGGATACGACCCACTTCATCCGTTTCGACAAGGCTACAGTATTAGTGAAAGAGAAATATACCATTCCTCGCAAAATACACAAAGCTATCCAGATAAGTCGTAATCCCAACTTCAACAGGGATCATGGTTGGCAGCTGGCTCCGTCTTGGACACCGGTTATCGATGGATCGAGCAACTTTAGGACAGTGCCCAGTGACAGTGACGATGTTGTGAGTTCGTTTTGTTTAATAACCGCTCCTAATAACAAACAATTGGAACAATTAAAATAATCAAGTGCATCCACCATCCCACCCCCCTCGACGACGCAGCCAACGCTTAGCGCACGTGCAATGCGTGAAGCTCGCCGATCGGCGGCTGCCAGTGCCCGTTTGACAACGACGGTGAACGCCGCGTCATCGTGCTAAGAACGACCCTCCCCTTGATAATGCCGAAATTGTATCGGTGAAACGGTTGGCATAATGTCAACAACAATCACACATGAGTGATCAAACCGTATGTAATAATAATTTATTATACAACTTGCTAAACCTTGCGTCAAAACGAGGCGATTTACGATATCCTGACAGGACAGTTTTTGTACATTTTTAAGGTAAGGGACGTATCGTTTGAAATTTATAATGCTTTTGCAAGATCAGCGCGTACCAGCGTTGTAAACAATGAAATAGACGGGATAATTCATTGGAAATCACTTGTAACAGGGTAATATCTCGCTAGATATAGTGTTATAGAAAGAAAAAGAAAAGAGCTTTATTTCAAAAACTACAGTATAACAAAAAATAACAATTATAAACGAATTAGACATATTCTGTGGTTATGAAAAAGGAGTCCAGCTCAGCTTAATGCCCCAGAGCTGGTATTCTGCTGGTTATCTCACCTCCAAGCGGGTCTCCCACGCAGGCATCGAACCCGGCAGACACGATGACGAGCTCGGGGTTGTACTCGTAGGCTATCGGTAGAATCACTTGTGTAAACACCGCTAGATACTCCATGTCGCCCATGCCTCGCTATGTACAGAGGTAGGGAACATCGTTAAAATGTGTGCTTTAGCAACAATTATACACAAACTGTATTTATATACGTAACCTATTATTATGTAGTATAGAGGTGGGATTCGTGCTGGGGGCTCGGTTGGTGATCATTGAACCTTGTTCCTGGTCCCTGGCCGGGTCTCAGGTATGGGTTCGGGCGATTCATTAGATTTCACCTTGTATAATTATACATTTTTACTTATCATTTTAATTGTATATATAAGGTCTTTCAATTTAAATGGAAAATAATTTAGGAGGTGATTCAGTATCGTTAATGCATCACATTCCACTGCAAAGCACTTTTTTTTGCGCGAACTTTTTCTTCACTCCTCAATACAAAGTGGTCCGATCAGCTGACTCAGTTTGTATGGACAAGTGAAGAAAAAGTTCGCGCAAAAAAAATTACTTTGCAGTGGAATGTGATGAATTAACGATGCTGAATCACCTCCTAAATTACTTTCCGTTTAAATTGAAAGACCTTATATATTGGTACATAAATTAAATAAATTTAGTTCATGTGCATTTATTATTTGATTACATATATTTTTATAAGATTAAATTTGACTCGTAAAAAGTTCATAATGTATACCTACTTCACAAAATAAACTATTTGAATCAGAATTTGAACTATAAAAACAGTTAAATTTGAATTTACTACATAAATGTAACTGCTGGTACAAATATGCACTTGGTACCTCCCAAAAGACTCGACACTCACAGGAAGTGACGTCATCATGTCAGGTTTAATGGTCAGATCCTTGTCAGAAATGTCTTCAAGAAAAAAATATGAATGTGTGGTGATAAGATAACGTCACTAAAGATCAAATGAAATATATCGTTTTTTTTTTTCATTTAATAAAGGATATGCACGCTTACTTTAAAATCTGTTAAATACTCGTAGTACCAGTTAAGGCGATACATAAAAGTTTTAGCGTCCCTGTTACTGCATTTATGCGAAAAAACCCTCAGTGCGAGTGGGACGGATTCGTGGAAAAGTAGCAAAATGTCAGTTATTTATTAATATAAAATGTACTAAATTATTTTGTCACAAGGATTATCAAGGAGACTTTACAAATACATAATATCCACATTTTGAATGCAATTTCACAATGAAATTAGTTAGGATTTGAGAATTACAGGAATAAATAAAACAATTTAGAGGGCTTTTCGGAATTAAATTCTATCGAGAAAATTTCATCCAATCGCGTTTTCCTTCAGTGAGAATCTTAATCAAATACTCAATATGTGACGTTATAGTGAAGTAAAGGTATTCGAAAAAGAGCCATTTTTTTTTTGGTATCGCCTTAAGAAAAGCTGTTCCTAAATATTGGCGAGAAAAAGAGGCCATTTTTCGTCGCCCGAAACGAATCCGCGCGACGCCCCGTATAGTCGAGGCCCAGCGGTTTTTTTCTTTTTTTTTAATCTTATTTATTTTATAAGCCGTACATCTTGACATTAATTCGGCTTAAAAATAATTAGAATGTGGCTTAAACTTTAGCTGTGTTAAAAGGGCGTTTAAACGATGTTTAACTTTAGACAGTGTTTAAATCTGTTGCTGTCACTTTTTATAATATTGAACAAAAGATGACAACAACAGATTTAAACACTGTCTAAAGTTAAACACCGTTTTGTAGTAACACCGTACATGTTAAACATGTGTAAAACAGTTGGGATTACGGTTGATATAAGTAAATGTGCAAGTGTAAAGTTACCTTATTCCAGGGCACGTTGACGTTGTAGCCCTCCCCGCGCCCCTCGCCGACCCTCGTGTGGTCCGCGTCGGCGGAGGACGGGAAGAACGTTCCGTGGTCGTACCGGTGGATCGACATGTACAGGATCTGGAATACAATAATGTATATCAAGTTCACGTCGTATAAGGGTATTTAAGAGGCGCCATCACGCGAAAACCTGCATATAAAGTCGCCGTCAATAGAAATTGTGGACTATGTAAACAAACCGTTTTCTCAATTTTTCTCAAGGTTCTGTCACGGAGTCTCACTGAACGTTATTCCAAATCACGAAGCATCAAGTCTTACCAGACATTCACTGTATTTCATCATGAAATATTCAATAATCACCATTTAATTACGGAAAATCATAGAATCAATAGTCAATTCTGTACTGCGTCGAGATTGCTGTCATATTTTTTTCTCATCGAATCTGTATTGTCTTTGAAAATTGGTGATGTACGAATCTATTTGAATATAAATCTATTTTATTCGTGATGCTATTTTATTCCGTCATTTTTTTTTGACAGCGTTACTTCATAATCTTTGACATAAATGTGTGTGTGATTTTATCGAGAGCTGTGTGATCGATTTGACCAGCGATTCATCAGAATATTTTAGCGATAAATCAAATAAAGAAAATTAATTAAGCACCTAACATATTTTAATCACATACTTACGAGGGGAGGCTGAAAAGTAACCTACCTAACTATGAAAGAAAAGACGTAACTGGATAGTTTTTTTTTATTTTTCTATATAGTCCTTTGCTAGTAAAATGCACTTATTAAATTTTTCAAATATTGAATTTAAGCCATTAAAAAAAAAAAAAACGGTTTGTCGTCAAAATAGTCAGAAACCGCTGCCTTCATTTCGTCATCGGTCATAAATCTTCGTCGCCTGAGGTCTTTCTTGAGAAGTCTAAACAGAAAATAGTCACAGGGGGATAGATCTGGACTATAAGGGGGGTGGTCAATGGTTTCGAAGCCATTGTCTTTAATTGCTAGCTTTGTTGTGCGTGCGGTATGCACTGGTGCGTTATCGTGCAAAATCAGAATTCCTTTGCTTAGTTTACCTCGCCGTTTTTCTTTTATTGTCTCTCTTAGTTGATATAATAAGTTTGAGTAATAATCAGCATTCATTGTAGTTTTTTTCGGTAAATAATCTATGAGCAAAATCCCTTCTGTGTCCCAAAAGATTGTAGCCATAAGTTTACCGGCCGATGGACAGACCTTAAATTTCCGAGGCGGCTTCTCATCCTTAAATTTCCACTGTAACGACTCTTGCTTACTTTCCGGGTCCCATTGTCGAATCCAAGTCTCATCACATGTTACAATTCTAGAAATTATTTCTTCCTCTTTCCCTCGACTCATGTCCAAAAACTCTTCGCAATATTTGACACGCCTCTCCATGTCAAATGCAGTCAACATTCTAGGGACCCAACGTGCACTAACCTTGGACATGTTCAAATGCTCATGAATTATTTCATTGACTCGCTCTTTACTGACGCCCACATCTCTAGCTATCTCCCACTGCTTCACTCGTCGGTCCTCTAATATATTTTTTTTTCACCCTGGCTACATTTTCATCGGTGACGGCCGAAACTGGTCTTCCGCTACGAGGATCATCTTCGAGGCTCTCACGACCTAATTTAAACTGCCTTGACCAAAACTTTATAACAAATTCGGAAGATCACGAACTGCCAAACACACGTGACATACGCTGTCTGATTTCCGAAGACGTATTCCCTTCTTTAGTCAAAAACTTAATCACCGCACGCTGCTCGATTTTATCCATTTTCACTTTTTCTACCGACATGTTCGAAACAATTGTAGGAGACAAATAAACGTGATGCAATAAACAAATGAATGTAATACATTTTGAAAATAGAATAACAAACGAATATAAATCTATACCAGCCAGCATTATTTTTGTATATATTTCTGACCAAGGAGATTACATATCAGCCGCCCTACGTACCCATCTCTAGATAGTTCACCTATTCATAGACAAAGACAACATGGCGCTTTGTTTACATAGTCCACAATTTCTATTGACGGC
Source organism: Ypsolopha sequella (assembly GCA_934047225.1). Classification (NCBI taxonomy): domain Eukaryota; kingdom Metazoa; phylum Arthropoda; class Insecta; order Lepidoptera; family Ypsolophidae; genus Ypsolopha; species Ypsolopha sequella. The sequence goes on along the minus strand of OW203986.1, from coordinate 5,028,554 downwards.
TACTTTAAACGCTAATACAAAATTGTAATGTTATTATAATATTGTAGGCTGAGTCTTGAGCATGGAAGTAGTATGTACTATGTACTACATACTACTTCCATGGTCTTGAGTCTATCACGGTTATCGTTCAGAATTTATCGATTTTAACTGTCAAATTTATCTGCACTCCTTTAGGGGTAGCCAAAATGTGACTGCAAAGTTTACAATTGAATGATAGAGTGAAATATATCGACATACGGGATCGTTACGGCCTGAAAGATGTAGTGACTAGAATAGAAAAAGGAACGCTCCGGTGATTTGGACATGTAGAGAGGATGAATGAAATTGGAGTGACAAAAGAAATTTACGTTGCGCAAGCCGAAGGTACAGCTCGACCAGGCCGCCCTAGAAGGACGTATGCTGACCAAATTGGTGACATACTGAAGAGCTTATATGACTGGATTGATGGATAGTGTAGTCTGTAGTCTCTGTCTACCCCTCGAGGAGACAGGCGTGAGTATATGTATGTCATCCATCCATCAGCCTAGTTCGTCCACTGCTGGACATAAGCCTTTCCAGGACTTTGCCACACCCGGCGGTCATCCTGGAAGAATTGCTCATACTAACACACGCTGGGCAGGCGAGTTGGTGAGCGCGGTGCCAGAACCCTCGCACCAGTGACGCCACTGCCCGTCACCAGTCTGTTCCATATAAGGCCCGGCTATTAGGGATGGATATACCGCCATCCATCGGTCCCAGGCATGGTGGGCCTCCTGGTTTTTTGCCTGTGAGCTGTCCTCTTACTCTCCTCCGAATTACTTCGAGGGGGTCTCCAAGTAAGATGGTGGTACCTCCACAGTCGAGCCCGGCATCAGCTCTACCATATACGTGTGTCCCTCGTACAAGTGCACATCCGAAAGTGGATGAAACTAGATCTAAATGCGAAAAAAAAGACGTAAAAATTAAAGAAATAATCTTTTAGGATATTATTGTTATGGTAATGGTAGTTGATTATGTTTTGTTTTTGATTTGGTATGCAACGTCTATTCTTAAGGATTATAACAGTTTTATTTCATTGCATTACTCATGATAGATCAAAAGTTATGACATATTTTATAAATAGTCTCCATTGTAGCGTAGCAAATTTTATAAGGTGCGGTTATCTCAGCGTTTTCGCATCGTTGTTAGCTTGTTGGGTGTGTTCATGTCAAAGGTTGTGTTGTTGTCGATAAATTTCGATTTTTTGTTCGCTGGGTTGGTACGTGTTTCAAGTTGAGTGGATTGACATGTAGTTCGTTCACTTGGTTTGTGCGAGTTCCGTTTCCGATGGATGCTCGGCCAGTGTTTTAGCTGTCGAGTCGTGTTTTTTTTTTTTATCATCATTATCTATATTTATCATTTCGATCATGGCGATTTGGAAAAAACGAGTTGTTGAAAGTTTCTAAGGTTTGTTTCGAGATTAAATTGGTGTGTATATTTTGCGTGGAATAGTTTCTGTAATATTGTTTTTGTATTTCAGAAGAATTATATGAAATTGGATTGATGGATTAAAAAGGAATTTTTCCTGGGATGGAGGGAGATCTGATCTATTGTCAGGTCATGGTACGTATTACATCTTAGTAATTGAGTCACCGGTTTTTCTTTTTTCCTCGTTTCCGTGTAGTAAAGGTTTTAATATGTTTTTTTTCTCCTAATTCCAGGGTTGTTGTTTTCGCTTCTTTTGAGTTACTTTGTCCTGGTGGCTGAGTGATGGCAGCCGCGTGGTTGAATCGCGGTCAAGCTGCCTTTTGTTAGCGAGGTTGGACCAACGGAATCGCCGGGTTGGAGTTCATTCACCCTAAGTTGGACAGCGGACGGCGTGCCAGTTCTGGTAGAAAATGTTGGCGAATTACAAGTATGTGACGTAGGTTTTAATTTTAACCTCGCATTATAAAGGGTGGCTTGGACGGAATGTTTCCAGGACACTTAGATTTATGACTTTTCTAAACAAAGTGTTAAATTCTTCTTTCTGTTTCATCTGGATAACCTAAAATGTAAAATTTCATTGTTCCGTAATTTTCCCTGGTAAAACTGGATGGTGTACCAGACGTCTTATTCAAAAGAGTATGTCGACAAATATTATTAAGATGGATTCACGGCTCCACTGAGCTAGATTTGTTTGGAAATTATTTTCCATGTTTTTTCAAGTTTTCTTACTCTTAAAGATTTTTCCTTTTTTTTAATATAGATTCACAAGATTCAATGTAATAACCTGTGGTTAAGGCGGTACCTAACCCAACCAGTTTATTCACTTAAAGGTTTTAGTAATGACTTGGCAGAATTTATTCCAATGTAATATTGCTACCTGAAGTTAAGGCGGTACCTGACGCAACTATTTGATGTTCTAAAAGTTTTAGTAATGACTTGGCAGAATTTGTTCTAATGTAATATTGCTACCTGAAGTTAAGGCCGTACCTGACACAACTATTTGATGTTCTAAAAGTTTTAGTAATGACTTGGCAAAATTTTGTTACAATGTAATATTGTCAATTACATCTTCAGTCTTGTGAAATTATACATATTTTTGATAAAGTTAAATACACTTAATTGTAAAGTACCTCGAAGTTTTCTTCAGAACCTTTTTCCAACTATTAGGTTACAATTAGGTCACTTTTTAACTTTATTTGTTAAGCAGCACGACTGGTGGAAAAGACCGGGTACCAGCCGGTCGTGCTACTTTACACCATGGTACGCAAAAAAATTTTTAAAAAGTAAATTTATAAAACAAAGATTTTCTAAAAAAAAAAAAAAGATTTTGTCGATAAAATAAGGTCTAGTTTCACCCCTTTTCGGATGTGCACTTGTACGAGGGACACACTGTATATTTACGTAAATTGATCTAATCGATGCTTACGTACTTGCAGTACTGACCTGATTATCCTCATAAGTGATCCTCTGCGTCCCGTTCCCGTGATGCACGTCCCAGTCCACCAGCAGCACTCTCCTGAGAGCGTGGCTGCGCAGCGCGTACTGGGCGGCGATGGCTGCGTTGTTCAGCAGACAGAACCCGCTCGGGATCTCCTCGTCGGCGTGGTGGCCCGGCGGACGGACCACGCACACACCGCTACCCGCCACGCCGGTCAATACTGCGTCTACTGTCTGTTGGAATAAGACGCATTTTTGATGTTACACTATTTATCTATCAAAAAATCTCAAAATGGCGTTGACACATATTTTTTTAAAGCTGTTCAAATTCAAATAGTTTATTTTCCAAAGCAGGTATAAATATATACACTTTTTACACGTCAAATTTAATCTAATAAAAAATATATGTAATAAAATAATAAATATAGATGAACTAAACTAATGGTTTATTTAATTTATGTAGCAATATATATACGATTAAAATGATAGGTAAAATATATATTATACAAGGTAAAATCGAATCAACCGCCCGAAACCCCACCGGAGACCCGGCCAGGGACCAGGAACAAGGTTCAATGATCACCAACCGAGCCCCAGCATGAATCCAGTTCTTAAATCTCAAAGTTCGATAACATATTTTTTTGTGTATTTGAAATATGATAAAATAATAAACAGACAATGGTGGCGATTCGGTGTGACACGACTTAACTTATTTGACAGGACTAAACTTAATTTCAGCGTTCTGTCCTTGTCTTTTCGATAGAGAAAGAAAAAGACAGGGCGCTTAAAATAAGGTTAGTCCTCTCAAATAAGTTAAGTCGTGTTACACCGAATCGACAAAATTATGAATAAAATAAAATGTTAATTTAGATTTGGCCTTAAATTGTAACAACATACAAACATAACATAAAATATATACAATATATATATACATATATACAAACATAAAGCTACCTGTAAGACCGCCCCGGCCGCTACAGCTGCGCTCTCCAGCGAGTCAGGATGGATGTAACAACATACAAACATAACATAAAATATATACAATATATATATATACATATATACAAACATAAAGCTACCTGTAAGACCGCCCCGGCCGCTACAGCTGCGCTCTCCAGCGAGTCAGGATGGATGTAACAACATACAAACATAACATAAAATATATACAATATATATATATACATATATACAAACATAAAGCTACCTGTAAGACCGCCCCGGCCGCTACAGCTGCGCTCTCCAGCGAGTCAGGATGGATGTAACAACATACAAACATAACATAAAATATATACAATATATATATACATATATACAAACATAAAGCTACCTGTAAGACCGCCCCGGCCGCTACAGCTGCGCTCTCCAGCGAGTCAGGATGGAAATACACGGAGTCGTACGCTTCTTTCTGATTGTTCAGGTCGCGCAGTTTCGTCGTCGATAGCTCCTTCAGTCTGTAATATTTATTTATTTTATACTGCGTTGTATAAAAAATCAACCATGTGGACTTAATGTTCACCTAAATAGCTATTTTTGATCGGGATAGCCGACCAGTTTCAGCAGATTCAGACTGCCTTCTTCTGGGCGAGTAAAAACGCTTCCGCGACGTTGAGCCTCGCACTGCTCAGAAGAAGGCAGTCTGAATCTGCTGAAACTGGGGCTCTACCGCGTAATCCTCATTTGTATCAACTTCAAGCAAATGCATGCGAAATTCAACGCGTGCAAAAGAGATGGCATGTTAGGCGGGCGTCGTCGCACGCACGGCAAATTTCAATATCAAGTTGATGTTGATGAAAATGAGAATTACGCGGTAGACCCACTGGTCGGCTATCCCGATCAAAAATAGTTATCAAGGTGAGCTGTTTTACAATAATCATGTTTTATTCTCAAGTTTCACTCAGTAAATCTTTTTAAATTACTATTTCAAGTTTCAAGTACCAAGTCCTTAGATATGTCAGAAAAAATGTTGAGTCTTTCCCAAGGCTTGGTAAGCAACATTGTAAGGAGACCAGAAATAAGCATAAACTGGCTTTTCCAAAAATCAGACTCGCTAAGGTGAGTACCTCTTTTGTAGGACATGGTATAAGATTTTACAATAAACTTCCAAAGGAGGTCCTTACTTTGTCAGAGAATAAGTTTAAACTGTATATTAAGCAGGGCCTATTGAAAAAGGCATATTATAAAATAAATGAATATTTGGATGATGGTGAAGCATGGTGTTACAGTGATAATGATACTCGTAGTAAGTTATAATTTAATTAAATAGTATAATTTCTTAACTTATGATTCCTCTAAGGTGTAAACATTAATTGATTATAGACTGTAAAAGGAAAAGGACTATATGAGACAGGTAGACAAAGATATATATGTTTTTCTTTTTTTTCATTAACCTGAATTCCTACTGTCTTGTATTTTCTTATCCCTTGGTTAAAGTAGATATAAGTCATATATTGTATAGTATAAGTTTTATGTTGAAAAAAAGACATGATCTTGCTAAGTTTCTTGCCCTTCTTCTTAGCAAGACTAATCGAATGGGCGGAGGTAGGCATGTATTTATATATGTAACCTATTAGTATGTAGTATATAGGATGGGATTTGGTCGGCCGCCTGGATTCGTGCTGGGGGCTCGGTTGGTGATCACTGAACCTTGTTCCTGGTCCCTGGCCGGGTCTCCGGTATGGGTTCGGGCGGCTGATTGGATTTTACCTTGTATAATATATATTTTACCTATCATTTTAATCGTAAATATATTGCTACATAAATTAAATAAACCTTTAATTTAGTTCATGTACATTTATTATTCTATTACATATATTTTCTTTATTAGATTAAATTTGACGTGTAAAAAGTGTATATATCTATACCTGCTTTGCAAAATAAACTATTTGAATTTGAATTTGAATTCATGTTGGTACGTTTTTGTTTTATTTTTCATTTTAATTCAACGCGGTATTTGTCCGTATTAAATACTATATTTATATTTATTTACATACATGCTATATGTACATATTATATTTCTTATATACAAATTACTGATATCTGTCTGTATTTTAAATTAAGGTAATGTCTAGGACAATTTATTTTATTCGAAGCTTTTGAGTGACTTCAGGCGAGGGATTTTTGAATCCTCACAGCGCAATAAAGAGAGATACGATAATTAATAATCTCAATGATATGGGGTCTAAATAGACAAGTATACATATCCTGCTGAATCTATACGTTGAAGTGGTAGTGGGCTGGCCATGTTTGTCGCCGACATGATGGCCGTTGGGGCCGAAAGGCGTTAAAACCACGTACAGCAAAGTGTAGCGTAGGCCGACCTTGTGCTCACTGGACCGACGACCTGAAGGACGTTGCGGGTGGCAGCTGGATGAGGACGACGGAGGACCGCCAAGAGTGGCGAAATATTGGAAAGACCTACGTCCAGGAGTAGACGAACACAGGCTGATGGATGGAACTAAATGGAACCACATGATGGTTCTAAAGAACAAGTTTTCCAAAAAAACACAACCGCGCCAATAAAAAAATATAATCCCGTTTCCGAATGTAATTTTTTAAACCTATTGTGAATTTCGTATGGGCAGACGCATTTTTCTTTCACTTGCGCAGGCTTTTTTTTTTAAATCTTATTTATTTTATAAGCTATACATCTTAAGATTAATTCGGCTTAAAAATAATTACAATGTTGGACGATGTCTAAAAAAAAACAGTTGGGATTACTACTTTGAGTGTTTTTATAATATTCAGATCTAAGGTTCAGTGAGTCTATTATGAAACTTACAAATCTATCACTATATTCGGCTGTGAACCCTGAACTTAAGAAGAAAGAAGAGAAAATCGCCAGTAGAGCACCCGAGTTTCATTTAAGAAATCCAACCTACATTGTTCGTTGATTGTTTCTTTGAGAAAGTTTTGTTGTAGGATCAATAGAATGTTGTTTAATGTAAAGATATCTGTCTACATATTTACACCTGGTCCCTAAAATGCCCAATTCTTTCCTACTTCTTGATACTGATCATCATGAGGTAGACAACATACTAACAAATCTCAAATCAAATAGTGCCCCAGGCTGGGATAACATCCCAATACAATTTCTGAAACATGCTAGGCAAGTAATTGTCCCTATTTTAACTCATCTTGCTAACCTTTGTTTTCAGAAAGGTATCTTTCCAACAGCTCTTAAAGCGTCCATTATTACTCCAGTATTCAGGGTGGAGAGAGTGACGATGTTAATAACTATAGACCTATCTCTGTCCTGTCTGCTATCTCTAAAATCATCGAAAAGTTACTTAATGTTCGACTATTAGGTTATCTTGGTAAATTTGATATATTGTCTCCTTCTCAATATGGTTTCCGACGAGCGATATCAACTGAAGATGCAATAACTGATTTGAGTACTTTTGTTACAGAACAATTAGATACAGGTAACAGATGTTTAGGAGTTTTCTTGGACCTCAAAAAAGCTTTTGACACCGTTTCTTTTCCCATCCTTGAACGGAAGTTAGAATTAATTGGAATAAGAGACACTGCACTATTGCTTTTAAAAAACTATCTCTCAAATCGTAAACAAAAAGTTAAACTGGGGGATACAATCAGTGACGACGCCCAAGTTTCATATGGTGTCCCACAAGGAAGCGTTTTAGGCCCTACATTATTTTTGATTTACATCAACGATCTCTGTAATATGAAATTATGCAATGCAAAAATATTTTGTTACGCTGATGATACTGCTGTGGTCTTCACTGGTGAATCTTGGGATAAAATTAAAATCGATGCCGAAAGTGAATTGAAGCGGGTGGGTCATTGGTTAAAAAATAATCTCCTTACACTAAACGCCTCTAAATCAAACTACATCTGCTTTAGCATAAATGCTCGACGCCAACCAAACAGTGACTTTAATATTAAGATTCACAACTGTGTCACTACTTTTAATGGAAATTGTAACTGTCCCAAATTGGAGAAAGTCTCACAAACTAAATACCTAGGAGTAATTTTAGATGACAGATTATCATGGTATCCTCACCTAGATCAAGTTGCAAACCGAATACGAAAGCTCAGCTGGATATTCGCAACGTTGAGACACACTGTACCACCCAAATCATCAGAAAATAAAAATAGCGACTTACTAAGCACAATATATTTCGCTTTGGTGCAGTCTATCTTGGTTTACTGTATTCCAGTCTGGGGAGGGGCAGGAAAGACTAAATTCTTGAACCTTGAAAGGGCCCAACGTGGTCTTCTGAAGATAATGCATTTTAAAAAAAGGAGATTCCCAACTAGTGGCCTTTACGAATTATGCAACTGTTTATCTGTGAGGAAATTGTACATACTTCAAACTGTGCTAAAAAAAGACAAAGATATTGTTTATGATGCAAGACTATTTATGAAAAGAAGAAAATACAAAATAGCTAAAATTCCAGAAACTAAAACCGAATTTGCAAGTGTACAGTACTATAAACGATCGGCATTCCTTTACAATAAGTTAAACCATGAATTAAACATTTATGGTAAGCCTTACTACGAATGTAAGAAGGCAATTACTAATTGGTTACTTCCACTAAACTACGAAGAAACTGAATATTTATTGACTCGCATACAATAACATATTATTATAAGTACATTTAATATACAAGGTGAATTTGTGAACATCGTCCAAATTCATACCTGAGCCTTGGTAAGTGTTCAGCATCATTAACCAATAACGATTTTTGTAAAATTCATAAAATGAAATTTCGACTCCCCATAGTGATTCATTCAGGACTGGGAGTGAATTACTATGGGAAGTCGAAATTTCATTATACGAATTTCACAAAAGTTGTTATCGATTCATAATGCTGATCACTTACCAAGCCTCCAGTATGAATTTGGACGATGATCAAAAAGTCACCTTGTATATTAATTATATAATATATCTTTAAATTTATCATTTATATAATAGAATCTAACACTATAATCTTATTTAATTTGTAATATTAAACTATTCCTTATATTTATATTACACAAATATAACATAAATATTAAAATTATACATTATACATTTACACACATAATTATATCTATATAATATATTAAAATATCTTACACTTAGTATCTTTATTAAACTTGTTTTAATGATTATTGTTTTCTACATTTAGTTAATTATATAAAGTTATAGAAAGAGCTGAGTCACCTGGTACAAGCATTGCATGCTTAAAAGGTGATTCCAAAAACATTACCATGTAAATTTAATTTGTGTTACCAATAAAGATATTTTGTATTTGTATTTGTTTGTATACATAATTCATAATAATTTATTTGTCAAACATAGGTACAACAATTGGATATAATTTTAAAATGGCCTCTCTATGTTTCGCCTTAAAGGCACACAAATATTTTAAAGTAAGTATTTATAGTTAGATTACAGTCATAATAATATAATATAATGTTAAGTTTCAAAAAATATTTACAATTAAAAAATAATTGGTTACATTGCTAGATATCATAAATATTCAGACTCACTAAACTGTAAAAAATATTTAACTACTGGGGCAGCTTGTCATCGTTCAGGAACTCTTTTACGGAGTAGTAAACTTTGTCAATTAATATTTATTTTATTTCATTTTTAAATTTGGAGATATTTACAGTTGGTCTGGGACTAACCTGTTCAAATGTTTCCCGGTGTGCACGGCCAGTATTTCTTCGTCGTCCGCGGGTCTGGCGATTAACGCGTGCAGTCGAGACAGAAGACCGAAGTCGCGGTGTCGCTCGTGGATCCTCTGTATTCGCTCCGGACACTCCACGTGGTCACTGGAATGTGGGCTTTGGAGTCAGTGGAATATAACGCGTTTTTGTTAAAACGCTGTTGGGTGCTGTTCGTGTTGAGCACTCCACCGTCGTCGGCGTGAGAAGAACGTTGAAATCGTGATGCTGGACATTGGGTGGTTTGATTGATTTTTTTGGCTGGCCATCTACGCGAATTACTTGTCTTGCGTTGTTTTAAATTTTCTCGTTTACTATAAAATAAAATATTGTAATGATAAATGATACTGGCAGAGAGGATGAATTTTTAAGGTTACATAATTCAGCTCGGTTTTTATGTTTATATGTTCATCTGTCCATCCGCAGCATAGCTCCTGGACCAATTGAGCTAAATATATCATATACATAGACTGTTCACGCTACAGCGTGACGAATCCGCGCGCATGCGCCGGATGACTAGTCTCGCATCGCGCGCCGGCTCGAGGCGCGCGCGGGCGCTGATTCACTCAGTCTGTTCGGCTCGACAAGCCTCCCGAGGCGCACGTCTGCGCACCCGCGCGCTGGCGCCAACCCGCGCGTTGGCTCACTCTCTGTTTCGCCGCAACCGTCGACCTAACGATACGTGTATGCACATTCGCGCCGCCACAAACAATATCGCGTACCTACCATTTAGGTTGTGAAAGTGTAGTGTTCACCAGTGTAGTGTTCACGTTACACCAAGACATTCTGCACATTCCTGACCAAAGCGCCAGCTTCATCAGCCCAACAAGAAGGCTCAGCCCGTCAGCGCATTCGTCGGCTCGCCCACAACATTCATCAAAGGTCAGTCAGTTTACCCACAATTCAATCAATCCAATCAATACTTAAATCCCATCAGCCCTGCATTCCTGTAGCCAGCGGTTACATTTTGGCCCTTCGAACCGTTAGAACCAGCCCCCCTCTATTTACTACAGTCCATTTTCAATCCAAGAAAAATTTTGGTCCGTCGAGCAGAAAATTTTTGGTTTATATCACCCCCCGCCTCCCCCCCCCGCCGGCCCGTAACTTTGTTTGAACCAGCCCCCGTCGATTTACTACAGTCCATTTTCACCCGGTTACATATTTTGCCCCCTTTCCCGGCAAAAAATATTTTGTGGTCTCGAATACCTATTGCGGGTAGGTAATTAGAACCGCCGCCGCCTAGAACATTCCATTTATCGGTATAGAACCGGCCCCCCGCCCCCGGCACAGAATAAACTCACGTTCATCCCGTTTGTTATTATTATTCAGCTCAGATAATATAATTATATCCTTTTGGATCACCTATTTTGTTTAAACAAATAACAAAATTTTATAGACCCGGTGCCGGGTATTAATTTGACACCTTATCTTGTGTTCTGGAATTGGTTATCCATTCAGCCCAATTGTTTGTTACAGTCCACTATATTTCTTTATTAAACCCCCCCCGTCACTCCCCGGGATTAATTATCAGCCCTTATAAACCCCATACGTAAAATTAATTAAACTCAAAGTCAGCATTTTGCTCAACACTGTTAGGTACCATTTTTTACATGTAACTCCCGACCCAATCTTTTCAAATGTTCTCGAAGTGATTCAACTCTGCTCGTAAATAGTTCACATTTTAAGTTTCATAACGTGTTACAAGTTTTGTATCGCCCGAAAAGTTAAATCTACCCACGTATTTTGCGAGATATTTTTTTGGTGCGAGTATAAATTCGTTTTATTTTGAGTACATACGTATACATTGCATCATTGGATTGTCCGCTCATTTAGATCCGATTTCGGCTAGGTAAATACATTCTTTGTTTGTTTACGCGCTCGAGGCAGTAGGTAGGTATTTTATTCTATAAATAGAATTTTCGACGACTGATGTTTTGTTGTAAATATACTGTTATGATATTTTGGTGAACAAGGTGATCAGCCCTTTTCGATATTTAATGTTACGGTAATCTCGTGTCGCAGTGATATAGTGCCGTCAGTTTTTTCGTGTTATTGTCTAACAAGTTGATCAGCCCTTTTTGATATTTAATGTTACGGTAATCTCGTGTTATTGTCTGCTGTTTTAACCGGGTATATATAGTACAAATATAGTAAACAATTTTTTTTTTCTCTTCTCATCTCTGATCTTATTGTTAATGGTACACATATAGGGTGTTCCACGTTGGTTCAGCTCATATACAGGTTGTTTTTAAAAAAAAAAATTTTTCTTTTTTTTTCTCTCTGTCGTGTTTATTTTCCGTGTTCCGTTTGAACATAGCCTTTGTTATTTCGGCCCGCGCAAGTTACAAGCTATCCGCACGTTGGAGTTGGTAGCGCTCAAGTTTTAATAACTCATTTTCACATATAGTCACACTCATCACACATTCAATCAGCACATACACACTCAGCTCATTTTCACTCACACATTCAATCAGCACATACACACTCAGCTCATTTTCACTCACACATTCAATCAGCACATACACACTCAGCTCATTTTCACTCACACATTCACTCATCACATACACATTCAGCTCATTTTCACTCAATGAAACCAGCACTCAGCGCACTCAGCACACTCATCACACACACACTCATCACATACACACTCAGTTCATTTTCACTCAATGACTTCAACTCCAACAGAGAATTCTTGTAACTTCGCACAACGTGTAGTGAACGTCACTAAAACATCAATTTTGTTGCCAACCGTCTCACTTAAAATAGCAGACGTACATAGTCAATTGAAGTTCAGAACTTCCTCAGGTCAAACAATGATGCAATCTCTCACAAGCTCGCGAATCAGCACATAACTTGGTTCGGCGCTCTGCACGAGATAATACTCAACTCAAGACCCCTCTGCCCAATTTCATCCGACCCTACGGACTTTGAACCTCTCATGGCCGGACATTTCATTATTGGTCGTCCGCTCACCGCTCTACCTGAGCAGTCTTTTGACGACAGACCCATATCTGCTCTTAAACGGTTTCAACTCATTCAAGCGCTCTCTCAGCGCTTTTGGACTCTCTGGTCCAGATCCTACCTCCATACCCTGCAAACCCGCTCCAAATAGCTCTCCCCTTCTTCCCCTCCTCAAGTGGGTGAACTGGTCCTCATCAAAGAGGATGACCTGCCTCCGCTCCAATGGAAGCTGGGGAGAATTCTCCGCACAATGCCTGGCAAGTATGGAGTGATCCAAGTTGTGGATCTGGACACAGCCCATGGAAATCTGCGACGACCTGTGTTCAAGATAGCCAGGCTGCCGTTGGACTCAGCTCAAGAGGAGTCGCAGCCCCGGCCCCCCCAGGATGTTCACGCTACAGCGTGACGAATCCGCGCGCATGCGCCGGATGACTAGTCTCGCATCGCGCGCCGGCTCGAGGCGCGCGCGGGCGCTGATTCACTCAGTCTGTTCGGCTCGACAAGCCTCCCGAGGCGCACGTCTGCGCACCCGCGCGCTGGCGCCAACCCGCGCGTTGGCTCACTCTCTGTTTCGCCGCAACCGTCGACCTAACGATACGTGTATGCACATTCGCGCCGCCACAAACAATATCGCGTACCTACCATTTAGGTTGTGAAAGTGTAGTGTTCACCAGTGTAGTGTTCACGTTACACCAAGACATTCTGCACATTCCTGACCAAAGCGCCAGCTTCATCAGCCCAACAAGAAGGCTCAGCCCGTCAGCGCATTCGTCGGCTCGCCCACAACATTCATCAAAGGTCAGTCAGTTTACCCACAATTCAATCAATCCAATCAATACTTAAATCCCATCAGCCCTGCATTCCTGTAGCCAGCGGTTACATAGACCTATATTTAATTTTGAACCCTAGGAAAAAAGAAATGTTCGCAAACGCTACATTTAGATTACCATATTAAATGAAAAAAAGCGTCGTTTCAAACAGATAGCAAATCAAGAGTTACGTTCAGTCTGATCGTTGGACGAAGCCCGCCTAACATGCCATCTCTTTTGCAAGCGTTGAATTCGTATACTATACGTATATGGACTGGCCATATTTGTCGCCGACGTGATAACCGTTGGGGCCGTAAGGTATTGGAATGGAGACCACGTACAGCAAAGCGCAGCGTAGGCCACCCTCGTGCCCGCTGGACTGACGGTCTGAAGGACGTTGCGGGTGACGGCTGGATGAGGATGACTGAGGACCGCCAAGAGTGGCGTAATATTGGGGAGGCCTATGTTCAGCAGTGGACGAATACGGGCTGATGAATGGATGGATGGAATTCGTATATGATATCCTTCTGTCCTATGTTAGAGAGGCATCGCCCGATGATCAAACTGAACGCAGCAAAAAAATATCGAAACCGATCCAACTTTTTCTAACTTTGTGTGATTCGATGTGATGAAATGACAACATGTTTGGGCAGAAATGAAATGTGTTTTAAATAGTTATAGTGTATCAAAGCCATTTTTAAATAATTTTAGTTACATAGTTTTTGAGGATGGATTTTGTTTTCCGCAAACAAATAAATTAATTATGAATTAACATTATATAATTGCAGTATAGAAACGTAGAAAGAAAAGTAAATCTGGATGTGAGGAGCTCTGAACCGGGAGCTCCTCACATCCAGATTTACTTTTTTTTCCGCGTTTCTATACTGCAATGATATAAAGTTAATTTATATTTTCTTGCGATGGATAAATCGCCAAGAGTTCAAACATAGAAATTTATTTCTATCATAGTTATGAATTATAATTATAATTATTAAAGTGTTGCACTCACGGTTCAACGATATTCCTGTGTTTCAACATGGCTTGATCATACACGTAGCTGACGGCGTGCTGCGCTATTGAAAGGTCCGTCACTGGAATCAAAACGTAGCACTGTTATAACATCAACACACAAGTTGTACTTGTGGATGTTTGTCGCGTAATTTCCTAATCTAAATTAAACGTGACGGTAATCCTAACTGATCTAAATTGGCTAGGAATTAACTATATGTACAGGATTACAATACGAATATAAAGTAGCCGTCAATAGAAATTGTGGACTATGTAAACAAAGCGCCATGTTGTCTTTGTCTATGAATAGGTGAACTATCTAGAGATGGGTAAGTATGTGATTAAAATATGTTAGGTGCTTAATTAATTTTCTTTATTTGATTCATCGCTAAAATATTCTGATGAATCGCTGGTCAAATCGATCACACAGCTCTCGATAAAATCACACACACGTTTATGTCAAAGATTATGAAGTAACGCTGTCAAAAAAAAATGACGGAATAAAATAGCATCACGAATAAAATAGATTTATATTCAAATAAATTCGTACATCACCAATTTTCAAAGACAATACAGAATCGATGAGAAAAAAATATGACAGCAATCTCGACGCAGTACAGAATTGACTATTGATTCTATGATTTTCCGTAATTAAATGGTGATTATTGAATATTTCATGATGAAATACAGTGAATGTCTGGTAAGACTTGATGCTTCGTGATTTGGAATAACGTTTAGTGAGACTCCGTGACAGAACCTTGAGAAAAATTGAGAAAACGGTTTGTTTACATAGTCCACAATTTCTATTGACGGCGATTTTACAACGTGTAACAGAAAGGTGTAACCATATTTGAAGAGCTTATTCAGTCAATGTTATAGAACAACTTTTACTACATATATATCATTCATCATTATATATTTATTTACTGAATATTCATTGTTGTATTTATTTATACTATGTAGGCATGTAAATTTTATGTAGTTTATTATTATTTTTAACTATTAGGTATCTACTATTAATTTAATATTGTTTCTGTATAAGTATTATCGTGCACAATATGAATATCTTATTTATATCAAATATCCCTATCACCCTTGGTTTGCTGGAAGAAATCTCATTATTGAGATAAGCACGCCATTGTACATAACTTTTACTATATAATTTAGAATTAAGTTTTCTGTCTGCAATAAGAATAAAAAAAACCGGCCAAGTGCGTGTCCGACTCGCGCACGAAGGGTTCCGTACCATTATCTATAAAAACAGCAAAAAACATGCCTGTTGTATGGGAGCCCCCTTAAATATATATTTTATTCTGTTTTTTAGTATTACGGACAGACGGACAGCAAAGTCTTAGTAATAGTGTCCCGTAAGTTACCCTTTGGGTACGGAACCCTAAAACAATATAATAACAAATAAGGAACGATTGACAAACGTAATAATATATAATCGCGAATCAAATTACCCTTCGTTAAAGATGTTGTTCCTATGCGAAATGCGAGCATGGAAGTATCCACTTCAAAAGGAACTCACCCAATCTTAAATGGTTC
This sequence comes from Ypsolopha sequella, assembly GCA_934047225.1. Taxonomy (NCBI): domain Eukaryota; kingdom Metazoa; phylum Arthropoda; class Insecta; order Lepidoptera; family Ypsolophidae; genus Ypsolopha; species Ypsolopha sequella. The sequence continues at coordinate 5,012,670 of OW203986.1, read as the reverse complement.
AACTTTTTAGCGATCTCTTCCTTCGTCCTATTGTCTTGTACGGGATAGCAGTCCCTCGTGGCGAACGTGTCAGGTCTCGTCTCGTCTCCCTCCCACTTGACCGTGACCGTATGTTTCTGTTTCTCTCCGTCACAAACGTTCGGTACCGTTGCGTCGATGCTGTACATGTGTTGGTAGTTGTAACATCTCCAGTAAGGTTTGTGTGCGTAGATGCAGTTGAGGATCGTTTCGCGGATTCTGTCGGATACAAGGCGTTGTTTGCATGAAATGCATATAGTGATGTACTTGAGGGCATTAAATGTGTACTTTAATGAAATCGCTACATAATTATGGTACAAACATTAGCGTTATCGATTCAGTAGTTTCTGAGTTAGATTATGGACAGCCCCGGACCGAACAACAGAAGTTATATAGTGAATATACTCATAGATATGAAGTTATCATAACCGAAAGCCCAAAAAAGGTCTGATAAGAGACAATACAAAAATATTCATTCAACTTTTGGGGATATGATACAGAAGCGCAAAGTTACATTGAAAGCTGTAGAAATTTTTCATTATTATTATAAGCTTTCAAACTCAGTGTCAAATCTTGTAACTGAATTTTAAACCATTTGCTCCAAACTCATTGAACTAAAATTTTGCACACAGTTTTGGTTCTGGTGACAATGCACGATAGGCTAAGTGTGGTCATTCTAAATTCAATATTAAGGACGCAACAAGATGGCGATATATCATTTCCATACCAACTATTACCAACCCCTTGACATGGATTAAAAAAAAACCGGCCAAGTGCGAGTCGGACTCGCACACGAAGGGTTCCATACTATTATCTATAAAAAAGGCAAAAAAAAACATGTCTGTTGTATGGGAGCCCCCTTAAATATTTATTTCTGTTTTTTAGTATTTGTTGTCATAGCGGCAACATAAATACATCATCTGTGAAAATTCCAACTGTCTAATTATCACGGTTCAAGAGATTCAGCCTGGTGACAGACGGACAGATGGACAAACAGACGGACAGCGGAGTCTTAGTAATAGGATCCCGTTGGTTACCCTTTGGGTACGGAACCCACAAAAAAAAGAATTCGACGAGGAGAATACGATAAGCTAAATAAACGTATTTATAAAACATGCACATAGCCAAAAGGCAACACATACTCATCACTAGGCTCGTTCAAAGCCTGCAGTCTCGGCGGCGGATGTCCCAGCAGCGTCCTCAAGGTCATCGCGGCGCCCTCCGCCAGCGAGGGGATACAGTACCCGCCCTCGAGCACCACGCACACAGACGCGCACACAGCCATTAGCATGTGTGTGAGGGAAGCGTAGCACGCGGGGGACACCTCCATCTCACCCTGCACCGAAGCAAGCGGGGGTTACAAACCGTGGGTTGCGGGTGGAACACTTATTGGATGTAAATGAAACCACTTGTCTACTGGTCAATCAAACTAAACAACTTGCCGAAAGAGACTTGCCCACGGAAATGAATAACAAAATTGGACTTGTCCATAAAAATTCTCAAGTTTCAATACTATTTATTTATTTATTTATTTGGTCTACCAACAGATGATACACTTAACAACATACAATTAATCTAGCGTACAGTAGGAATAGAGTGTAACTCCAATAACAGGTAAACACTGCATGATATACAAATGAGAGGAGTGACGTGTGACGCCAGTTGGCGGAAGCAGAGACGCACCCGTCTCGGCTCTGGAGACGTCTCGTCCTCCGCCAACCAGTGCTGCTCGTTTAAACATTAATTATTTATATATATATATATATATATATATATGTAACCAATTTTAATATGTACATATGTAAATTTTATATAATGAAATAATATATATATATGTGTTTAATAAACAAGAGCAAACTTATAATTAATATACATTTACATTATAATTAAGAAAATATTGAATGTAATAATTTCGAAACACAACGAAAGAAAAAAATAAAAAAAAGAATCACAAAATCATATTAAACGTACAAAAAATTACTTAATTAATGAACTTTATAAAGTGTAAACTAGTATAAAGTGTAAACATTTCATTTATGGGAAAGTTGTTCAGTGTGATCAGTCCAGTCCAGTATTATGATAAGCGATAAATTCGAATAAAAAATATACGAGTATGTGATAGTGAAACAGAATGTAATTACTTTTATAATGAGGGAATGGGGTCTACTTTTATAAAGGCCACCAGTTGGCGCCACTGGCACGTAAGGTATATGTCAAAGGTTTGTTAGGTTAGATTTACATAGAAGTTCGATTTTTTGTTTTGCTTATCCATATAATATTTTTTTTTTTCTTTCTTAAATGCGAATAAACAATGCCGCAATGATGTGCAGTTCCTTATGTTCCAAAACGAAAGGAAGACTTAAGTTTTGTTTTAGTCCCTCTTTTCTTTAGCTCTAATCTTAATTCATTTACTTTCATTGCACCGTACCTTGAATAATAAACCTGAAACTATGAATTTATGTCGACTAATACACAAATAACTAATAAAAAGCCATAGCTTTCGCCGTTTCGCGGGCATTTGACGTTTCTCTATACCTGTCGCCTCAGTGGCGCCACCTGACGTCGATAGTAGCCCTCATTGCAAGTAACAGTAAACATAGTACCGATTGACTCGATAGATGGCTCATACTCATATCAAATGTCAAAAAATAATAGTCACGAATGAAAAAAACAGCTTTCAACAATAATTGTCAATAAACCATAACATTGTTAACACTGGAAGCTCGATATTTGAAATAATGAAAGTTGTTTTTGAAATAAGATCTCCAATTAATATCTCGATTCCACTGGTGAAAGAATATACAACTTGGCAACTAAGTCAAATAGAACCACTTGAATGCTCATGTGGGGGCAAGGCACGTAGCCATACATATTATTTCTATTCGCAAGTTACTGTTGGCTTCTTTATCTCCCTCTAACGTATAGATGCGTCGCAACTACAGGCGCTTTACTGAGTAGGTTCCAGCGGTACCGGAGCGATGCGGGAGGGGTGTATAAATTGACGCGAGACTTCAAGAGAGAGGGAGACGCGATGTCACCCCTTCCGCACCGCTCGATACCTACGTAACAACCTACTAAGTTAAGGCGATATGTAAAAGTTTTAGCGTCCCTGTTACTCCATATGCGAAAAAACCTTCAGTGCGAAAGGGACGGATTTGAAGAGTAAAAAATCGGTTTTTTATTCATATAAAATGTACTAAAGTTGCTATCAAAATTTCGTTTAACCAGGTCCTGGATACCGTTAAAACACATCTAATAAAATATAATTGCAGTCCATATGTCATTCTTTATTGTCAAACCAGGAGAATTGGTGTCGAAAAAGACCTCATTTCAATAAACATTTCTATCAACCCGAATTTCTTTAATCACGTTTCTGTTTAACAGATCCCTAGGAAAAGATTCTAAAAATAATATACTATTTTATCAAAATAATATATTACTTGCTGAAATAGATATGCAAGTTCTGAAAGTGTCGATTTTATTTCCGTAGCGCCTTAAGCGCTAAACCTTTAGTTGCGAAGAATCTATGCGTTAGAGAGATATAGACAAGCCAACTCAAGTGAATACTCTAATTTTAGGGACCCTATTTTTAAACGGATTTTTTGAGTGATTTTGCTTTTTTGTTCTGTATTTATAATATCTAAAATGTTCGTGCTTACATTTTAAAAGAACATGAAGCGAAGTACCTATAAAAGCCGTCGAAGTTGTGCACTTTCAAAGTTAATGTGTTGAACGCAATGGAAGTACAGATCTGCTAAAGATTTAATGCGCATAAAAATCTTCGCCACTGTTCGTATTCTCGAAAACGAGCCGAATTAATAACCGAAAGTAATTATGGGTGTCATTTTGGTAGTCTATAGGCGATCGGAAGTTAGCAACCTGTCATGGATTGTATGGAGTGCGTAAATACGACCGTTTCCAAAGAGCTTCGAAGATTCCTATGCGCATTATTTAAATGTACACATAGCATGGATTATATACAAATCCGTTGAAACAACATGAAGCGTAGAAATCACAATACAATGAAAAACCCTTGAAACTGCAATATTTTTCATATAAAACTTACTTTTTCATCGCCCAACGCGGAGTCGAATCCTGCGGAAACGATCACGAGTTGCGGTGAGAACTGTAAGAGAGAGACAGAGATGGCACTTGTAGTAAAAGTGAAAGAAACAGCGTACCTCTGGACAGCCAATCGCAGCGTCGTATCCCGCCGAGATGATGACTAGTTCCGGTTGGTACTGTGTGTGAGAAAAAGTTAATTTTAAACGCTGATTCAAGGAATTAATAAACATGCCTACTTTTATCAACCAATAATTCACTTATATTTCGGATGTTTCTAATACACAATATGTAGTAAATTAAAATATACCAAAAGGAGATCGCGGTATGTAAAAATAGTATTTTGTGAAACTGTAACATAATGTGAGACATTAGGAAACGAGTGCTTATTTACGAGACGAAAGAAGTGAGTTTCGTAATAGTTTTGCACGAGTGTCCCAATGTCTAATTATGTTCAGTTGCACACAATACATTATCTACAACCATCAGAAACAATTTCACGAAAAATTAGAAAAATAACACTTGCTGTCATGATACGTCATGATACCGCCCATTGCAATTAGTATGCAGATGTCTGAGACCAATCAGAAGCGAGAACGAGTAGACGACGTGGCTTAAGAAATTAAGACAGATCGGTATCGCTTGTGATTAGTTCTCTAGCGGTTTTATAATCAATTTGGCCAATCACAGCACAGAATTGCGGTGTTATAATGTAATATTATAACATCAAAAGCGATTTTATAATTTATAAAATAGCTTTTGATGTTGTAATTACCTTATTTTAGTATCAAAGTAGATAAAAAATATTATAAGCTTGTCATGAAAAAATGCAGCACCTACATAAACGGTCGTCAACTCATTTCATTACCAAAGTTGTAAACTGTAAAGAACATTGGTTTTTCACTACTTTCAAAAGAAAAGAGGGTGAATGTCCATCATAACGAAATAGATAAAAACAGCTAAGACTCACTTTGATTTATGGTTCTACCTCAAAATCACACCCAACCCGAACAAATCGTGCCGGCTACGCCTCCGACGGCGCGGGCGCAGCGGGCTCAGAGACGAGCGGATGCGGCCGCGGCAGCTGCGGTGGCGGGGGCGCAGGCGCAGTGGTGATGGGTAGCGGGGATATTCAGTCCTCGTGCGGGTGTCGCACGCGCCGGAGCACCTCGCGAAGCCTGATGAAGGTCACTCTTAAGTTGACCGAAACGTCGAGTTTCTCTCGCATAGATCAAAGTGAGTCTTCCATCCATCAATCTAGTTCGTCCACTGCTGAACATAAGCCTTTCCAGGACACACACGCTGGGCAGGTGGGTTGGTGAGCGCGGTGCCGGAACCCTCGCACCAGTGACGCCGCATTCTGTTCCATATAAGGCCCGGCTATTAGGGATGGATATACCGCCATCCATCATCGGTCCTAGGCATGGTGGGCCTCCTGTTTTTTTGCCTGTGAGCTGTCCTCTTACTTTCCCCCGAATTACTTCGAAGGGTTCTCCAAGTAAGATGGTGGTACGTCCACAGTCGAGCCCGACATTAGCACTACCACCTGCCAAAAGTGAGTCTTAGCTGTTTTTATCTATTTCGTTATGAAAAGAGTCATCTTTCGAAAGGCAGACTTGAAACCTTTACCTACAGATTGGCTACACTCGAACGAAGCGTATCATATATGTGAACGACCCATCAGAAAGCGTACCTCGTAAGCCATAGGCAGCAGCAGCTGATGCCATATCGCGAGGTAGTCGGCGTCGCCCATGCCCGTTTTGTTGAGCGGCACATTGAAGGTGTACCCGCGGCCACGCCCGCCGCCCACGTAGTGGAAGTCGGACTGCCGGAGAGACGGCCAGAACGAGCCGTGCTCGTAGCGGTGGATCGAGAAGTACACCACCCTGGATACACGGTTTACTTTAACTGTGGTCCACCGAATCAAGGGCGGATCCAGCCTGCGAGCCAGATGAGGGTCACAGGCTCCGAATTTGTACAAATATATAATACAATTTTGTGCAATTACAGGTAAATTTAGCGTGTCTGTATAGAAAAAACTAGGCCCAGGGGGGTCATGACCCCCATGACCCCCCCCCCTTGGATCCGCCGTTACTGATCGTTCTTGCAGTAGACCTACCATGAGTTTTGCCCTCGATACACGTTAAAGTCTGCGTAAAATATTTATATGAGAAATTGTACAGCGCCCCTAGCGGTTTACGTGATGAACCAGAGTTTCCAATACAAAATATTTTATGCAGATAACTTTTTCCGCATTATTTCAAAATCCGAGAAGTTAATGTTTGATATTATCAGAAAAACTTGCGATCTAAATTGAATGTATGATATTATCACAAGAACTTGCGGTCTAAATTATTTATATGATATTATTACAAGAACTTGCAGTCCAAATTTAATGTATGATATTATCACAAGAACTTGCGGTCCAAATTTAATGTATGATATTATCACAAGAACTTGCGGTCCAAACTTAATGTATGATATTATCACAAGAGCTTGCGGTCTAAATTTAATGTTTGATATTATCAGAACAATATTTGTATATTATAAGTTTTAGTATGTAACAGAAATTATAAAAAAAAGAAAAATGCTAAAAAAGACATGATCTTGCTAAGTTTCATGCCCTTCTTCTTAGCAAGGCTAATCGAATAGGCGGATATAGGCATGTATTTAAATGTAGCGTATTATGATTTAGTTTTTAATTATAGATAAGTACTTAAGATACTTAATAAAATCAAAATGGAATTTATTTCAATAAAATCGGATGTCAGAAAAAAAAAGTTATTTAAAGATTTTTGGAATTTACTTTTCTACTTTTAGAATAACTTCTAGCAAATAATTCTAACATTGAAGGCCTATTAGAAGTAGTAAATTATTGGGCGTTCTACCCCGCCTCTCTTATCCATGCCTCGCTTCGCTCCGCTCCGCTCGGGGCTTCGCCCTCCGCCTGGATGAGAGAGGCGGGGTTGAACTCCCAATAATTTAGCTTCGCTTGGGGCTCACTCCGTTCGCCCTCTGCCTGGGTGATTTCGATAGCGTAGATTTTCCAATAAATTGGAGTGGGTCCCGAACTTGCTTCAAGACACCAAATTGCAACCATTACATCTTATTTGAATTTCATAATATTGAAGAGCCACAAGTAACAGAGTCACCGTGCTTTATATAACATGAGCACAGTGAAATTACTGCATTTCTAAAATCATTATCTCCACGTTTACACTTATTAATTACTCCTTATTAAGAATGAGGTTTGTAAAACAACAACAGTCGCTGCACTTGGAAAAACTCTGTCAGGAGTCAGGAAAAATATTACTCCGTCATGGAAACCTTTTACCTAATACAATTAGATGTATTGTTTGTGGTCCTTCCAACTGTGGAAAAACGAATATGATGATAGGTCTTCTTTTACATGAAAATGGATTGCGTTTTCATAATGTTTACGTTTATTCGAAAACTTTATATCAACCGAAATATATTTTTTTAGAAAAAGTCTTGAAAATGGTCCCAGGAATTTCTTACTCTAAATTTCATGATAATGAAGAAGTTATCGGCCCAAAAGATGCTGCATCAAATTCAGTTATAATTTTTGATGATGTTGCCTGTGAGAATCAAAATAATATACGTGATTACTTTGCGATGGGAAGACATAAAAATATTGACAGTTTCTACCTCAACCAAACATATAGCAAGATACCAAAGCAACTTATTCGAGATAATGCAAATTTGATTGTGCTATTCAAACAGGACGATATCAATTTACGTCATGTCTATGATGAGCATGTGAACACTGATATGAGTTGGAACCAATTTAGGGAAATGTGCTCACATGCTTGGAAAGATTCTTATAGCTATTTAGTTATAAACAAGGATTGTCAAAAAAACAATGGTTGTTATAGGATGAAGTTTGACACATTTATTCTTTTAGACTAATGAAATATATTTATAAATATTTTTGACAATTTCTCATTATTAACTGTGCTATCAACAAGCACGCTTGTTAGTTTGCAAAAATGAATACAGAGAAATCAATTAAACAACAGATAATCAGATCTGTTGAAGCTGTCAAGAAAAAGATAAAAACCATGAAAAACATCAAAATGGATAGTGAAATAGCTTTAGAATCCGTTTTTAAACCAATAACAGATCCATTAAATCTTATAGCTAGTAAAAGAAATAAAACGAATGATAAAAATGAAGAATCATTGGAGGAAAAGTTTAAAGAAGAGAAAGATAACCCTTCAGATTATTTAGCAAATACACAAGGTTCTGTAAAGAAAAGAAAAATATCTGAAACAAGTTCTTTGTCTAGCGATAAAATTTCTGAAAAAAATAAATTAAGTTCAAGTGAATCTTATACTGATGAAAGTACAGAAAATAGTAATAGTGAACAATTTTTTGAATCTAATAATTCAACTGTGAGCCCTAACGAAACCGAAATTAGCTCTTGGTCCTTGTCTTCACAAGTATTCAAAGATGTTCCATTCGGAGTACGCATAGTAAAAGGAAAATACATGATTGGTTCAATGCCACTTTCTTTAACAGATGATAAATTAACAGTTGATGGTCAAATTTATATTATTACCCCAGGACTAGCAGAGTTGTTGTTTAAGAGAGATCTTGATTTAAGTCTTGTAACTCAGGACGATAAAGAAAATTACAAAACAATATTATTAAATACCAACGCTCATCGCCGAGGATATGACCCAGATCAACCTATCAAAAGCAATAGAGGTGTTAAGTATACACAAATTATAAAACCGATGTTTAAGTCATGTTGTAAGGAAAATGTATCTAAAGGAAAAGGACTACCAAAGTTAAAAAAGTTTGTAAGAAATGTTGATTATTTATACTGGGATGATCCAAATGAGTTGGTAGAACGACTAAAAATACTTATTGCATCTCGTGATGCTGGTAATACTGGTCTTGATAATGAAATCATATCAATTATTGAAGAATTAAAAGAAAATTACATAATAGATTAAATAAATATAATCACAACACTTTGTAATATTCATTAGTGTCATATCCATCAGCTCAATTACACCATCAACATGAACATTGATAAGTTCGGACATCATGTTCATAAGCGGCTTCGATTCACAAACTCTTACGAACAGAATATAATGGAAAAAGTCATATTTAAAAATTTATCTGGTGATTATGATGTGAAATCTAACAGGTTAATAGGTTTGAAATTACCACTGCAATCAGATGAAGCAGTCAATAAAGAGTATGTCGATAAAAATAATCAATTGTTTTGTAAAAAGTATGACTTTTTTGTTGAACTGAAAAGTATAAAAAATCAGATACAGCTACTTCAGCAACAGTTAGATGAGAAATGTACCCAAGTACAAGTCAGTAACTTGCTAAAAGACCATTTAGTATCTTTAAAAAAAATAAACCATGAGTAAATGCAATGTTGTTGACGAGATTCACAAATCAGCTAGACGAAATTTTAGACGGCGTTCTGTCGTACTTAAGGGGATTGGTGATTTGTGGCAAGGAGATTTAATCGACATAAAAAATTATTATAAAGATAATAAAGGATATAAATTTATTTTAATTGTTATTGATGCCTTTTCTAAATATTCATGGGCAGTTCCTTTGAAAACCAAAACAAAAAGCGAAGTAGCTTTAGCATTCCAAAGTATTATAAGAAATGGTCTAAAATGTAATAATTTACAAACGGATCATGGTACAGAGTTTTATAACGATGTGTTCCACAAACTAATGAAGGTTAATAAAATCAACCATTATTCTACATACTCGACTAAAAAAGCATCTATAGTAGAGAGATTGATCAGAACTTTAAAAAACAAACTATTTAAATATTTTAGTCTTAATGGTAGTTACAAGTGGATTGGAAAACCTTTAACAGAAATTATGAGTAGTTATAATAATACCACACATCGTACAACAAAACATAAACCACGTGAAGTAAATATGTCAAGTCAGTTAATCGTGGCGAGAAATATAAAAGAATCACAAGATAAATATGTCAAACACAAAAATAAATTTAATGTTGGTGATGTGGTTCGTATTAGCAAGTATAAAGGTAGTTTTCAAAAGGGTTATACTCCAAATTGGTCTACAGAATTGTTCACAGTTAAGAAAGTGAATAATACAAACCCACTTACTTATCACATTGAAGACCAACATAAAGTCATAATAAAAGGGTGTTTTTATGCAGAAGAACTTCAAAAGACAAAATATCCAAACATTTACTTGATTGAAAAAGTAATTAAGAAAAGAGGTAATAGATATTACGTTAAATGGCTTGGTCTTAGTGACGATGAGAATAGTTGGATTGACAAGAATGCTATCGTGAAAATTAACTAGTTTAATTATGATTTTGGTGGTTAAGATATTTATTATGATATTTATTGATACAACTTTCAGTACTGTACTAGTAATGAAAGGAAGAGGACTTATCAATAATATTATTAATAGTTTACCAATTGAGTTACATATACCTGGTTATAATTATTGCGGACCTGGGACCCGACTACAAGAGAGATTACAGAGAGGTGACATAGGAATCAATCAGTTAGACAATGGGTGTATGCAGCACGATATAGCTTATTTAAAACATACTAATTTAAAAGATCGTCATAAGGCGGACAAAGAATTAATGAAAATGGCAAATAGAAGATTAAAGTCCAAAGATGCTGGTAAAGGTGAAAAGATCGCGTCTTGGTTAGTTGATAAGGTAATGAAAGTAAAGCTGAAATCAGGTGCTGGTATTAAAACATTTAAGAAGGCAGTTTCTAAAATAAAGTATCAACTGAAAAAATTCAAACCGAGAAATAATAATGACGCTATCAAGTTTGCACAAATGGCTGCAAAAAAAATATTTTCTAAAAATAATAAAATTAATCTTCCTAGGATTATACCTATTCCGAAAACTGGTGGAATACTACCTTTGATTCCAATCTTTGCGGGGCTTTCGGCACTAGGGTCTTTGGCTGGTGGTGCTGCGGGTATTGCTAAAGCTGTAAACGAGTATAAAACTGCTCAAAAAAGTCTAGCAGAGTCCGAGCGGCACAATATAGTAATGGAGTCAAGGGCTTTAGGTAAAGGATTGTACATTAAACCGTACAAAAAAGGAAAAGGCCTGTGTCTGCGTTCATCAAAAAACTAATAGCAAGGCTACCCAGAAGAGCACTTTCTAATATTGATATTATCAAATACACTCATGACGTTCCATATTTTCGGGGTGTTTTCATGAGAGATCGTTTACCTAGAAAATCAAAGCTAATTGAATGTGCAATAATGAATTTAGATAGTTCTGAAAACGCTGGGACCCATTGGGTAGCCTATGCAAAAATAAAAAATTACTGTGAATATTTTGATAGTTTTGGGAATTTAAAACCACCTTTAGAATTAATTAAGTACTTAAAGAGGTGTACTATATTTTATAACTATAAAAAATATCAGCAGTTTAATACGGTTAATTGTGGACACCTGTGTATAAAATTTCTGAATGAATTCTGGAAAAAGCATTTAAATGACTTACGGTCATTAAAAAAATCATTTTAATAATGTCGTTCACACTGTCAGTAACAGGCAACGATTCTGCTTTGATTACAAATTATTCACCTGAACTACAACTTGATGGTGAATATGAATGCGGTCTTATTTATTTTTCTACCTTTAACTCAATACCTAATGTTGATGGTAGAAACAATAAGTTTTACTATGGCAAAAATGAGGTGATAGAAATACCTGAAGGTTCGTATGAACTTGAAGATATTAGTGATTATTTAACTGAGAATATTAATGATTGTACTTTAAAACTCATCTGTAATAACAATACTTTGAGTACCAAAATATTTTGTACTAAAGACATATATTTTGAGCACAATGACTCTATAGGTCGTATATTAGGTTTTAGAAATGAAACATTAAAATCTAATATATTGCATGCATCTTGCTTTCCAATAAGCATTTTACCAACAACCATCATCCGAATCGAATGTGATATTGTGAGCGGATCTTTTATCAATGGAATTCCAAGTCATATAATTTATGAGTTTGCACCTAACGTACCACCAGGTTATAGAATTATTGAAATTCCTAAAAATCTAATATACTTTCCCGTGAACCAGAAAAGTGTCAGTGAAATAAACATAAAAATATTAGATGCTAATAACGATTTAATCAATCTGCGACACGAAGAGATACAGTTATATTTGCATTTAAAACGAAAATGATTGATTTCAATAAAATAACACAACATGCACAAAAAAATCTCAGTTCAATCAGCGCAGTTCCTGGGAGATCACCTAAAACAAGAAAAAAAAAGTTAACCAAACAAAATAAAAAATTTCTTAAGCTCATAAAACTACTAAAATGAGTATTTTGGATATAGGAGAATCGTTTGTTCAGGACAACAGCATTGAAAGCTATCAGGTGCATTCTTATAAGCCTTATGTGAACAGTTTTAATAAAAATGACGAAATACGCATTCCCATCAATCAACAGGATTTGTACGTTTTGCCATCAGTGAGCACATTGTATATAGAAGGTTCCGTTACAATTCATAAAAGTAGAGAAACAAAAGAGAAAGTTAATAGCGTTGAGTTTATTAATAATTACATACTTTTCCTTTTTCAAGAAATACGATATGAAATAAATGGGGTAGAAATTGACAAGATTAAAAATGCTGGTTTGTCGACAACTATAAAGTCATTATTGTCAATGAATTCAAATGAATCGAAAATGTCTAGGTTTTGGGGATGGGATTTTGATGGTATAAAAAATACAAATGGAGGTCATTTTTCTGTTTGCATACCTTTGAACAAAATTCTCGGATTTGCGGAAGACTACAATAAAATTATCATGAACTGCAAACATGAGCTAGTTCTTTTGCGAAGCAATACGAACCTGAATTCACTCAAACTAAATACAAATGAAGTAATACATGACCTTACTATTAATAAAATCGTATGGAGGGTGCCCCATATCAAAGTATCGGATCGTGAAAGAATTAACTTGCTGAAATATTTGGAGAAAGACAGAACTATAAATTTAGCATTTAGAAACTGGGATCTGTACGAATACCCTCTTTTGCCAAGGACAACAAAACATACTTGGTCAGTAAAAACAACATCTCAAGTAGAAAAACCGAGATATGTAATTATAGGGTTGCAAACTGATCGCAAAAATAATGGAGCAAAGGATATGTCACAATTTGATCATTGTCATTTACGAGATGTCAAAGTATTTTTGAACTCCGCTTATTATCCATATGAAAATTTAAACATCCAATTTGGTGAAGATAGATATGCTTTATTATACGAGGCTTTTGCAACATTCCAACATTCATATTACGGTCGTCGTTGCGAGCCGTCAATCAGTTTTAAAGAATTTAAGGAAAAAGCGCCCTTATTTGTAATTGACTGTTGTCGCCAGAATGAAACTTTAAAATCAGGCCCTATCGATGTGCGAATTGATTTAGAAAGTGATCTTGAGTTTCCTGATAAGACATCTGCGTACTGTCTGTTTTTGAATGATTGCGTTTTTGAATACAAACCACTTACAAGTATTGTAAAAAAGATATCATGAGTACTGAATATATTTTTTGTGATTTGCAAGGCTTTAAGGACTTTAAAAATAATTTTATTTTAAAGGAATTTGCAATTGCTAGTCCACTATTTACACAAACATTTCTTGTAAAGCCCCCATACCCTTTTGCATCATTGAATGACCGAGAAAAAAAACACGTGAAGTGGCTTGAGATCAACCAAGGATACAAATGGTCTGAGGGTTATATTGATTATAGGGAATTTCGTAGAATTATTCATGACTATCTTAGAAATAAGAAAATTTTTGTAAAAGGAGGTGAAAAGATAACGTGGATATATGAATTGTGTAAAAAATGTACTGTTATTGATATAGGAGAAAAAGGGTGTCCTAACTTAAGAAACTTACTCGATGAGTTTTGTGAAAATAACTTAATTTGTTTTAGTAATCATGCAAACAAGTGTGCTTTAAAAAATGTAATTTCCATAAAAAATTGGTTTTATAACAACAATATGTTTTGTTTTAAGTTTTAATTGTACTTAATTATTTTACAGAGTTCAAATAAAATTAAAAATTAAATGAAAATTGTTTAATTTATGTACCTGTTAATAAAATAAAATAAAACGAAAACTTTAATTTCACTCGAATAAAATATATTTAATTGACTAAAATATTACTTACATCATAGAATATTTACTTAAATTCCAACACTTAACTAATTTTTAAATATTATTGTCACACATCTTTTGCGATATTCTTTTTATAACACTTTCTGTCAAGTCTAAAATTTCGTCCATAGGATCCTCACACACCCATTGACAGGTCACTAAAGCACTTTCACGATTTATGTCTTGGCATTCATGGAGGTCAAATATCTCAATCTTGATGAGCCGATTTCCTCGTCGAGACGTCTTGTTTATTATAAAAGAAGATTGCATCATCTCCTTTGAAGATCGCTTTCTGTGTGTCCTCACCCGTTTTTTAACTAAATTCTGAGGCTGGGGAATCTGTCGGACAACTTCCACGTCACTATCCATCCCTTCCAACATATTTTGAGCGTAATAATATGGGTCATTTTGATCAGTCAGGATCTGTAACAAAAACAAATTAGCTTTATTAATTTATAAATAAATATAAAAGTATACTGATAAAGTTAATTTAATGTTAATCAAATTAAAGTTCTACTTACAGAAAAAGACATTTTTGAGCCAAGGTCGTAACGTAAATAACTGCTTAGTAAAACCAGGTAACTGTTGTTCACCTCGGGTCTGTCTAAAGCCTAATGAATGCATGCATTTGTTAGTTAATAGTTGCCCACTCCACATGTGACTATATGGCAGTGAGGCTTGTACCTATAAATATTTGAATCTTACACCTATGCAATACAGGTCATAATAGACTGATGTCAGCTGTTTACATTTCACACACACACACACGCATATACATACAATTGCAAGACGATTTCTGCTTACTTGCATTATTCAATCAGGTGACCGGTGACCGATGTCCGACGTGTTCATTCCTGTATGCGTTACACAGGTAAATAATAATAAACTCACGCATGTCTCCTACAGGGTATGCAGAGACTGCAGGGTAATTATAAACGTTGTTTTTAACTTACTGTTAGCAAAAGGACTATGAAATAAAATAAAATTCATGGTAATGATTCATGAACAAATTTATTTGTAAATTAAGGTTTACAATTTTTAAACTTACTAATATAAACTACAGGTAGGTATACATAAAAACAAAATACATAATGGTACCTACTTAATTTTGAGATAAATTTAATTATATTAATTATTAATTAAATTTATCTGTAAATTAAGTGTTACAGTTTGAAACTAATTATATACATAAAACATAAAAGGTTCTATCTACAGTTAAATACAAGCCATTAACTCACTTAAGATAATAATATTATTGATGAATTACCCCAGGCTTTTGTTGAAATATTGTCACGCTGCAGTAAACGTTTATCATCATTGCTCGACAAAGCAATTTTGTTTACACTCTGAGTAAATATTTCATGTTTAATTGACCGAAACAAAATATTTTTTTTACGAATTATTATTTTCTCAAACAACGATTTTTTATAATCGGAAACGTTTAATTTTTTTATTACGGCTTTTTTCACGCCTTTAGCTTTTTTTATAGAGCTGCTTTCGGTGCGAATGCAATATAGCTTCGAACGTAGACCTACAAATTCAGATATAACTTGACCACCCATTTCATCCTTAAATAGCCCCGGTACTTTTTTGTTCTGTAACGGTATACCGTAATAATTGTCGACGTCGTAATTACTGGTATCAAAATTATCCAAAAATATATTTTTCAAATCCCTATAAAAGTTTTTGGTCTGTAACATTAGTATGTATGAATCCGTATCTAGGTAAAGAACGGAAACTCTATTTTCATATACTGGTTTTATTACGGTATAGTAATAATCATACATGTGGCTCTTTGACAATTCTAGAACGGTGAAACCGATATAGATAGGTTTATCTAAGCGAACGCATTCGGGTTTCATCTGTATTGCAACTAAATCGTCTGATAGTACTGAAACAGTTTGAAAATTTGGTCGCGCGATTAATTTTTGTGCAGAAGATGATTGTTTTGTTTTATTATTTAAATCGATCCAATGTTTAACTAACTGAACATTTGTACGTCGCTCAGTATTTTCCAACGTTTTTCCAAAAATACTGTTGTTTAAGAGTTTAAAAAAGTCTTGCTCAAACTTTGACTTTGCTTTTTGTCGTAACTTTGTATTTAGATCAATATATTCTTTTAAATACGCACTTTGCCGAAAAGTAATAACTCTATGTACTTTGACTAGTCTCAAGCCGTGTTTAAGGCACTGCTTCAGGTGAACGTAATGAATCACGTACCTATATTTATTATACAGATTAGGCACAAGTTTATGATTCTTTCCTCCGGGAGGAATACATTTTTCAGGGCAAAAAGGAAGATCGTTATGCTCATGGTGTAAAATTTCAGGATAGATTATGTCTACTTCTAAAATATAACCAGTTTCACCATTATCGGGAATAGTTGAAACATCAAAAGTTTCCATTTCCTTTGCTGTTAAAAATCTAAAATGACTAAGGGGTAGCATCTGTGACATACAATAGCCGTATAAGTTGTTAGCGTCTATGTAAACGATAAATGAATCTGGTTGAGATGTATCATAGTCGGACAGGTACTTATTATTGGCTTTAGCATAACGCTTAGAGCACATACATACCCCACCTCTTATTCCTCCCTGAATCATTCGAATGATTTCTAAATCAGTAAGTAGCTCGAGCTTTACTTGAGTTTTGAGAAGCATACTGTCAAACGACAACGCACTTATAGTGAGATAGAATAAGCTATCAAGTTCGTAGTACTTTTTGCAAGTTTTTCGGAAATTTTCGAATATGTCTGTAAGTAATAAAACATCTGTTTGCAAATACAGATCTGTGTATTCACCTAAATCTTTTATAGCAAATTCCAACCAAACTGCTTGCGCATGCTCATAGTCCTCGTCACTTATGTCTTCACCGGTAAGTGAATTAAAAAAACTTTCTTTTGATGGTAAAGACTTATTTTCATAACGATCCATTTCAGACATAAAGCAATAAGGATAAACACCTTTACGCACGAGTAAATTAAATTTGCTGTCTTCTTGAAATCGGTTTCTTAAATAATGAAACTGATTTTTCGTTAATGATTTTGCAAGTTGGTCTAAGCTAGCTCCTAAAAATTTAAATGAATCAATAAATCGTACTTGGATGCTATCTTCCTGGGAAATCGGTATGTATTTAGTGAACGAAATATAGTTTTCTTTAGTTTTAGGTATGACTTTTACAGGGCCGGGTGATAAAGCCAGCTCCTTTATAAACAAGTGACAGTCGTACCCAGCTAAATTATGAAATACTACAGGAACAAAAGCGGGTAGTTTAAGCTGTAAATTACAATGATTGTGGGCTGGTCCGCGATACTTTCCGGTGATATGGCAGTGATCACGGACCCGATCCAAAAACATAAAGTTTTTACAGATGTAACATCGAGTGGCGTTTTCGAAATCTTTTTTATCTGCTTCTGTGAATATTATGCTCACAGTTTTTTTCAAAATTTCATGTATTTTTCGTACATCGCGATTTAAACATTTGATAAACTTTTCAATACAGTCGACACCGCGGTAAGTAACAAACATATCATATGAGTCATCTACCGAGCAAACTATCTGGTAAGCGAATGCTATCGGCACGTGACGTTGTAAGGTCGATGTGCTAGCGATGTTGGGATTATTATTGCAGCCATCATATTTCTCGAGCATCGTTTCTAAGTCAGCGTAAATCACAAAAGGCATGTTTTGTTTACGTCCATAGTTTTGAAACTGTAAAATGCTTCCCTTTTCAGGTATTTTGGTAGCTACCCCACTGCATAAGTGATTATTGACTTGTTCAAGTGTCGTAAAAAATAGCAAACAACTTTCGCAAATGTGTAACTTTTGATGGTGTTTAGTTATTTGACTTCTAACCAGACGAGACAGGTTTCTGATTAGACAGAAATGAGATGATAAATCCTTCTCAAGATATAGTAGATGAATAATTGTTTTATCCTTTAAAATTTCTGATTTATACAAGGGACCCGAAATAGTCTTTCCATCATACAACCCATACACCACGATACCAATATGAGAGTTGTTTTTTTCAAATACACCTATATCCGAAAAACTGACTGGAAATGACATTCCCTCTATGTTCAATTTTTTCCTAAAGTCAGGGTAAGATGTTATTCGTTCGGGATGTTTCAGAGATGGAAATAAGGCTGCCATAACGCACCACAGAAAGCAATAAGGGTCATTGTTCTTTATGTTTAGACAAGCTCGTTTATTTTTTATAAACTCAGGCAACTCAACATGGCTAGCACCTCGCAGTGGTTGGTATTTATTTATATTAATTTCAAGATGCGAATTACTGAGAAATGTCCACCCACTATCTCTCTCTTGAAACTCTTCAATTTTTGTTTTGATTGTATTCAAGACCCCTGAATATTTCAAATCAAAATCGTAGTTCAGATATAAAATCTGGTTTTTAGTTCCAAATGATTTCATTTCTTGACAATCATTTTTGAACATCAAAAACAATGAAAACAGTTCAATATTTACTTTTATACAAGTATGAGCTTTGAGTGATTTATCAAAAAGATGTTTTATCTTGGTTCGAATCGAGTCAAAAAAGTTATCTACAGAGTTTTGCTCAAACTCACTACTGGCTGTAACCCTATATGTTGCTATACGGGACTTGAAAGCAGAAGTAATTATCTCGACACCATCGCATAGAGATACCACGGCATTGTTTTTATGCAAATTACTGCGTAAATGCCCTATCCATTTTTTACCATCAACTGCTGTTCGACAAACAGTACAGTACGGCATTATTGAGTTAATGGCTTGAAATCACTGAATGTAACAACAGGCAAGTATGTAAATAATAGTAATTGATGCGTTTTCGTCAAATTAGTTATCGCTCTGTGATTAGAATAAAAAAAGTTATCAGAATAAAGAAAGAAAGTGGAAGATCACAAAATAAAAAATAATGTGTATAATATATAACAGAAAAAGATATTATGTTTTATTGATCATGTCATAAAGAAAAATATTTTACTTAATATTAATTTTATCACTATAAAACACACCCTCACAGTCGGTAAACACAGAGTGTGCTTCCCGTACAAACTTCTGCAATGCCTGCCACTGACCAGAGTCCTGGTCGGTCAACAGTTTCACCCCAAACAACGATTTCTTCCACCTTTCCTCTGGCTTGGTACTTTTAGCGTCGACGGTTTTGTATACTTTTAACTCCACGTAAAATTCTCCTTCGTTATCAATAGCCTTCCGTACTGAACCGTTTGCGACTCGTGATATAAAGCTTGATGATACTGGAAAGTTTGTAGGCGCCGCGCTGCTGGCTATATTTTCGGCTTCTTCTAGTATGCCGAAAATATCAAGCTGCTTGCTACTTGAACCACTGCTTTTCTTTTTGTTTGCCCTGTAAATAAAAGATTCGTTTTAGACACACAAGTATACGTTGAAAATGTTGTGCCACGTCTGAGTGTACGTTCATACGATTAAATAACTGCAAAATACGTTTGAATGCGGGTTTTATTACAGAATTTAATATCAATAAACTCAATAGTTGCGAATAGAGAAACATTAATTTATTTATTTGTTTTAAGTTAAAGTGGAAAAAACGGATTAAAGAGACTTAGAAATAGAAATAAAGACAAAGATGTACCTTTGGTTTTCTGCTGAAGAGGTCGTTTTACGTTTGCTCGGTCCAGCTACCGCAGCTTTATTTTTCACAACTTGCGGCTGCGAGACGACACTTTCGTATTCTGAGTCAGACCTGTAAAATATACACTGTTTTACTACCTATATAAAAACTAACAGGACTAGACGATGTTTGTCTGTTTTTTTCATTTGTAACTTGAGAAACACTTTACAGATTTCAATGCTGTTTTTTATTGTTAGCTAGGGTTTCTTGAATAAATTTTGGAATATTTATCATAACAAAACAACAACAAAAGGCTTGTAAAATAAAACAAACCATTTTTAGAACGCACAACGCCGTAGAAAATAAAACGCAAAACAAATTGGTATTAAAATATAAAACAGTTTAAAATCAATTCTACTTTAACTGAGAAGATGAAATAGGTACTCACGAATACTAACATTTTTAGGGCAGGATTCGAAGGATTTTCACACACACACACGAACAGCACGTTAGAAACAACGGAAGGAAAAAACTAACAGTTTCCTCAAGGAGTAATAACAGCACGCGAATACGGTCAAAGAGTGAATTGGAAATTTGTAAAAATGTTTTATAAACCTTTTTGTCAAAATGTATTTTTGTAATAAGTTTTACTTTACTGACGATTAAATTTCACCCTTATAGCATATTGTTCAGTAATCTATAATCGTTTAACTTATTTTACTCATATTACTTTAAATAATTGTTATGAAAGTAGGTATACTTACGCTGCAATATTGATATTTTCGAAGGAAGTAACCCAATTTTAAATAATGTAATATAACACCTAACCCGTGGCTTACAACGCAGTTTCACAATAATTTTATTTTTGTAACTAACTTTTGCCTGCGACTTCATTACTACTAATCGTCCACCAAGAAATGATTTAACACCATCCCCAAATACATACCTTAAAGGTCATGTTACAATTAAATCATATTATAATTATGAAACACCATTTTATTCATCATTCAAAATCATATTAGAGGCTTGGTAGGTGAACAATATCATAGGTCTTTTGTACAGTATAAATTTGGATGATGAATAAAAAGTCATCTTGGGTAAAAACTAGCTTTCCGCCTGCGACTTCATATACACTCATCTATAACAAAGTTACTTTACAACCCATAAATAAAAATAAGAAGTCTATGTTGATAGTAAGTAAACTATATTAAAATCTTAAATGTAGTTTTGTTGTCACAACGCAATATTATCTCACATAAAGACAAACAATAATTCTAAATCAACCTATTTATTTATTTGTTATTAGTATGTAATATACAAACCTTATGTTATAAATCGAACCCTTAACTTCTAGTCTTTAACCACTGAACCATTAAAGCAATAAAGCTACCTAATAATTATGTGTAAGCAAAAAATAATATAATATTTCAAAGAAGTGCTCCACAGACCACTAAGTCATTAGACGTTGTAAAGTGGTACACTTTTTTCGCAAACACATCAGTGCAATTGCACTACTAAAACACCTTCTTATAACACTGGGGCGTAAGGAAACTCTTTTAGTGCTAAGTCCATCAAACTGTATGCAGGCTAAACTACTATGTAGGCATTTGCATGTAAATTTCATGTATTTATTATATTATTATGTTTTTAACTATTAGGTATCTACTATTAATTTAATCTTGTTTCTGTATAAGTATTATCTTGCACCATATGAATATCTTATTTATATAAAATATGCCTATCGCCCTTTGTTTGCTGAAAGAAATCTCATTATTGAGATAAGCGCGCCATTGTACACAACTTTATCATATAATTTAGAATTAAGTTTTCTGTGCGAGTGCATTAAGAATAAATATAAATATGCTATACTAACACTTGTCTATGGTTGATAAGATGTCTAATAGTTAATTAGTCTGTGACCTGCTCGCTAGTTACCTAGAGCTGATGCAGCAATGTTACACGTGGACTCGTTAATAGGTCGAGAGTCATAGACCTTTAATGCTGGTAAAAAATACTATCCATATATTGAAATTACCTTTTATTAAAATAAGTAGGTATAAAGGTAAATAGTAGTATATAAAAACATTATTTAGTTGAAGCTATGACTTCTAAACTGGGTATGAACTATATGTTATAAAATGTCTCATACAAAATTTATATAATTATTATACAAATAAACAAATATCTGGATAGTTTTAACGATAAGGATAATTATCAGTATAAATTGGAAACCAAAAACCTTTTGTTAATTTTATCAAGAATTTTATATCTTAGTGATATTCTTTACAGCTCCTGGTCTACAGCATTGGAACAGAGATGCAGAACAGTTTTTCTTTGATCAATTTCAAGTATAAGGATTATAGAATAATATGGATTTCGTTTGTTAAAACTATATGCTAGGTAATAGCCATGCTTTCTAGCTAGGATTCTACACTTACTCTAAAATAGGGTTCAATATATCAAAATTGTTTACACGTACATCTTAATATTTATACATGTACATCTTAATATTTATCTTTGTAAGTTTTTATCAAAATACCGTGTTAAGGTTCTAGATTATTCTACATAAATAAAACAGTTTCCTTAATGTAATTTTTAAATCAAAATGAAATATAAGCCTAAGGTTTAAAACAACTGATTCACAATACCCACTTCAAAGCATAGCATACTCATTACACTCAATGCAGTCGTCATTATCAGTTATGCATATTTTTGTGTTAGAACCGTATTTAAATTTTAAACCTTATGCAGAGACTGAGCGTCTTTGGGGTTTTTTTAATTGAGTGACTATGGAGTATAGTTATGTTAATATTGAATAATAAAACAGATTCATAAGTCTTATACGAGAACTCAGTGTTTTCGGGATTTTAGAATTAGATCTTATGCGGAAACCGAACGTTTCTGGGATCAGGCAAGATTTATACGAGAACTGAGTGTTTTTGGATCTTGTTGCTGAAAAAAATTCAATAATTTACTATTGAAACATATTCTTAAGTCTTTTACGAGAACCCAGTGTTTTCGGGATTTTAGAACAAGATCTTATGCAGAAACCGAACGTTTCTGGGATCAGACAAGATTTATACGAGAACTGAGTGTTTTTGGATCTTGTTGCTGTAGTATTTCAATAATTTACTATTGAAACAGATTCTTAAGTCTTTTACGAGAACTCAGTGTTTTCGGGATTTTAGAATTAGATCTTATGCGGAAACCGAACGTTTCTGGGATCAGGCAAGATTTATACGAGAACTGAGTGTTTTTGGATCTTGTTGCTGTAAAAATTTCAATAATTTACTATTGAAACATATTCTTAAGTCTTTTACGAGAACTCAGTGTTTTCGGGATTTTAGAACAAGATCTTATGCGGAAACTGTACGTTTCTGGGATCAGGCAAGATTTATACGAGAATTGAGTATTTTCGGATCTTTTTATTGTAAACTTGCTATTAGTCATCATTAATAAATTTAAGTACGGTTCAAAAAAGTGGTATTATTATTTGTGATGGTCTCAAACAAGGAGGTGTGCAGAGATCTGTAAGTATAACATCCCTGTTAAATTTTATGGATGTAATGGTTGCAATTTGGTGTCTTGAAGCAAGTTCGGGACCCACTCCAATTTATTGGAAAATCTACGCTATCGAAATCACCCAGGCAGAGGGCGAACGGAGTGAGCCCCAAGCGAAGCTAAATTATTGGGAGTTCAACCCCGCCTCTCTCATCCAGGCGGAGGGCGAAGCCCCGAGCGGAGCGGAGCGAAGCGAGGCATGGATAAGAGAGGCGGGGTAGAACGCACAATAATTTACTACTATTAGATGTCACATTTGATGGAGTTAACACTGTTCGACCATCAGCAGTGAGGCATGGATTACAAAGAAAGAAGGAAGGGAGATCACTTATTATCCAACTTAAAAACTGGTATACTTTTTAATGCGGGATTCCCAAGGGCCGTATTATGTCCTTCCATGTGAAGTCGCGGGAAACAGCTCGTAAATAATATGACTTGAAAATTATGATAGAAGGTGGTAGTACCTTACCTAGGGTCGTCGTAGAACATCTGTTGTGTGGCTTGTCCGTGATGCACGTCCCAGTCGATTATTAGTATCCTGTGTAACAATAACTAGTTGAAGGTGGGAGTTGTGATCTTAAATATTCAGCACCAAAAATATACCAAAAATATTATGTATTATTGCCGTTTTCTATAGAGAATTTGAAGGAAACTCAATTTTCATCTTTGCATTTTTTTTGGGAAAACTATAATCTATATTATGTAATTTCTTATGTGTTTGAATGAGACAATATTAAGCTAACAGCAACATTAATTTAATTTTATCTTGGAAATTGATGACATTTAGGACGAACTGTTTTTGAAGATTTAATTTTTATAATCAAACTGAAAATACAAACAAAATTGAATACGTAGATGTAAAACCTTAAAATCAACTATCAAACAAAAAACAAACAATTGAAATATCTATTCAATTACAGGAATTATGAACTCATGAATCTGTAAGAAAACTTTCGGTAATTTCATATGTAAAGACCTATTATAACAGATAAACAGGCCATTAAACAATTTGAATTAATGATGCAGATTCTGAAGGGTTGAGTTTTAGTTTTAATAATTTCAAAACTAAATTTTCTCCCTTAATTGTTAGGAACAGAAGTTCAACAACTTTAGCAAAAATTAAGTTTGGACAGCACTTGAAATAAAATTAAAACCTTCAGAACCGCTTTAATATATTCATAAGTTGATGGCGGATCCCCCCGCAAAGTAACGCCACTTAAATTTAAATTAAGCTGTTGGTGTTTGTAAGTAAAAAAGTGTGCCAAAAATGTTTAGGTAGACCTCAAAACGGTTCTTCTTATCTTGGTATATTACCGCTTGGTATCCGACGACACAACCTTTACCTTTGGCTACATTGGCGTCTAATTGAGAATTAATGGTGGATGTACTATAAAACAATTGGAGGCATCGCTAGATAATATAAACGTTTATTTGTTCGATTTTTCAATTTATTTATCTACTCCCATACTGCAATAAGGCAATTACAACATCAAAAGCAGTTTTATAAGTATCTAGATTGGTAATCTGATGTAATAAGATTACATTATAAAACCGAGATTCTGTGCTGCGATTGGCCCAATTTATTACAAAACTGCTAGAGACCCACTCAACAACAGAGACGAGAAATAAGCCACGCCCCCTTTATCCTGATTGGCCTTCAAGCCGCATTACGGAGGCAACGCACCCGAGGTTCATGAACGAATGTTCTTATTTTTCGTGACATTGTTAGTTGAAAATATTATAAATAAAGCCGATATTTTTGATGGTCGTAGATAAAGTACTGTGTGCAACTGAACATAATTAGACATTGGGATACTCGTGCATTACTCGTGTCCTAATGTCTCAAATTATGTTACAGTTGCACAAAATACTATTTTTAATCTGCCTAATTTGGCACAAGAATATTTATCTTTTAATTACAAATTATAACAAAATGGAAAAAAAGCTATTTAATTTAACTAAAGGCTGACGTTGACAATTCGGGAGAATGAGATCAGAACTTTCCCCCTTTTAAAAGCATGATCCCCACCTCTTAATCCCCAGGTTGTCAGTAGCATGCCTGGCAGCTAAGGCGACGTTGTTGTAGAAGCAGTACCCGCACGGCTCGGCCCGCATCGCGTGGTGTCCCGGCGGACGGACGAACGCGGCGCCATTTTGTACTTCGCCCTTCGCCACTCGCTCTACCATGTCTATGGTGCTGCCTGCCGCTAGGAGGGCGAGCTCGTGCGTGCTCTGGAGAGGGATTTTAGGCAGACATTATTGCTGTGTTGCATCAACTTGTATCGTAGTCAGTCTAAATTACAAATTCTAAACATGAAATACAAAGTTAAGTTATGCACTTTGCGCTAAGCGACTGACGTTTAACTTTAAAATTAGTACGGAAAAGTGTTTTTTTTTTATGTTTCTTCAGGAAAGTTGATCAATATGATCAGTAGGTTATGTTATTTAATTTGAAGATAGCGGTCTATCGAGCTACACTTACAGGATGTATATAAACAGCATCGTACTTGGAGGACAACGCCTCCAATTGGTCCGAGTTGTGATTGTCGTGTGTCGCCTCCAACATGTCGAAGACCGAAGGGGCGTGTAACGAGAGCAGCTCGTCTTTAGTGGCGGCGCGCGGCGGGAACTGCGAGCATTCCTCTATGAGCCGCAGTTCTCGGCATCTGGGGATTAGTGGCCATTACTTTAAAAATTAATATAGACCTTTGTCCAAGGGTGTATTTTCATATGTATAAGATTGTGTCCGGAGACTATAATATGATTTTGCGCACATGATTGGTGAACTTAAATATGGGCTTATGCCGCATGAAGCGTATGGGAGTTCATGCCAGTTTGGTCAGTGCAAAAAATCGTAACAATTTATTTTTTTACTAATTGGGAAACAAACAGTTTTCTTAACACATAATACAAATAACAATAAATTAATCTGAAAACCAAACAAGATTCCACATAAATCTTGCAAGTAAATAAATTTATGTGCACGGCATTATAACAACGCAACATGTACTTACGTTATAAGGTACTCGGTAAAGTTACACAAAACAAACAAATTGAAGAGGGAACAATATATGTATAAATTACCAAATTAACACAAAGCAAAGCAAATTGAAGATAAAAAAAATTATATAAATTAAAATTAACACCAACACAAAAGTTAAGTTAAGTATCCTTATGAAAATATTTAAAATAAAAAAAATAACTATGATTAAAAAATTGCAAAGAAAAAGGAATTCGTGCTGAAGATTTAGGGTCAAATCCACATTCAAAAGGAGAACATTTTTCTCGACTTAAATTGATTTTTTAGAAAGTAAAATTGAAAAAAATATTGTAAGTAAGTATGTGATGTTTGATGAAACGAGATTCAGGAGCGAGAGCAGCTCTCACACAGTCAAGGCTTTGTCAACAGTAAACTGATCAAAACTTGACACTGACATCGAGAAGTAACTAACCACAGAACTGTATAGTTCTGTGTAACTAACCTGTCAATAACACCAGTAAGTCTCTCCGGACACTCGGGGTAGTTGTCGTCCCACAGACACCTGTGTTCAGCCATGCGGGGCTCTGTCACAAACCCTGTCGGACCTTTCACCCTCATCTTGGACTCCATAGCCTATGAGGAAAGGAAAATATCTTAGATTGGGAAAGAGTGTACCTCCCTTCTGTAAGATAGGTGTGAATAAATATAGTAGTCAGTAATGGAAAGAAGCATCTGAGCAAGAATGAGTAACTAGGTTTTTGGGAAACAAATGCACGTCAAAAAAAATTGTTTTGTTTTCTTTTTTTTTTTATTTGGAAATTTACGAGTCTTTCAACGAAAAGTCAAAAATATGTGAGGATAAGCGTGTTAGGTTCACATGTAAATAAATTTGAAGAGTCGAGTGGAGCGGAGCGAGGCGACCCCCTTGGTTTGAACAGAATTTATGATGTAAGTATGGAAAAATCCTTATAGTTGTGTTATTTAGCAGACAACGGTATTCCAGCTAACTTACACTAAAATAAACTACGAGTTATTATTATCGCTAGCGGCAAAATAACAAATCGAACGTTTTACGATGGCATTAGTGGCTCAGTAGACACTTTTTAGGGTTCCGTACCTAAAAGGTACAAAAGGAACCTTCATGGTGAGACTCCGTTGTCGGTCCGTCCGTATGTCAAAGCCTCATAACTTTAGCACCGCTAAAGATACAAACATGAAATTTGGCACAAAAATGGCATTAATTTGCCCACATCTCAAGGTGTAAAAAATATGAAAAATTTGAAATTGTTCAAAATATTTCCAAAACAAAAGTGAGAAAAATAAAAAATATTATCCTAAAAATACAATGTGGGTATCAAATTGTAGACATTAAAAAGCTGATTGTAAAAATAATATATACTTTTACAATATTTCGAGAAATCTTAAAAAAGCACAAAAATATGTAAGTCCCCTCACCCCCTTATCTCCGAAACTGGTAGACCGAAAAATATGAAAAAGATGTCGATTATAGATCATAACTGGCATCAATTACAATCAATTACAGGAAAACTAGCGATTTAAAAAGAGTTGAACACAAATGAGAAATATAAAAAAAGAAGTAAAATAAATAAAAATTATATTTTACAAAAATACAACATGGGTATCAAATTGTAGGTATTAAAAAGTTGATTATAAAAATATAATATACATATTTCGAGAAATCCTTGAAAAACCTTAAAAAATGTATGTCCCCTCCCTTATCTCCACAACTGGTGGACCGAAAATATGAAAAAAATGATGGTAGTATGTGTTTACGTAAAGATTACAGGAAAAATAAAGCGGTTGAGAAAAAAAAATTACAAAATTAAATTTATCATTCACAATACGGAACCCTAGGTCCGCGAGTCTAACTCGCACTTGGCCGGTTTTTTATTTTAATTATTCATATTGAAGTTTTTAATGGATAATTTTAGCCATTGTTCCACTTGGTAAATGTATAGAAAATGCAAATTTAGCCAAAATGACTCGTTTGAAATGTTACTAACACACAAGGTCATCTTGATGCAGACTATGTCATTTTAAACAAATACAGTTTACTTACGATTTGATAGTGATCTCTAAGGACAGTGTCTACAGGTTGCTTTTTCCTCTGCTGAGCCTTTTTCTTAGCAGCCAGCACCGACGCCGATGGCTGAATGTGGAATGATACAATATATTATTTACACATTCAAAGCATAAGAATCTTAAGCCAAGATACGCCATTATAAAGATAAGCAAGAGATAATGCTTACAATGGCAATGTAAATAACAGGAATGCAGCTTAGTTATTATTCTGTTGTTCATTTGTTGAATTTTTTACCACAATATTTTCAATAACAATTTATGTATTTCTTATAGTAACCCCTATGCTCCTAGCACAAATTTTAAATTTAGTTAAATCAAAGCTGATGAGATTATAATTTTCGTTTAGTTGTAGGTACCTTATTGTTATTTAATCACTGTGCGTCTTCTTACTTTAAAAAAAAAAAAAAAAATCTTGACATTGGCGGAACTAATGTGCGGAGTCCACATTATCGGAAGCCAGATAAAATGGCATTGAATTGAATTGATTGAGATTAGTGGAAAAATAACAAACAATGTACAGGCTATTGGTATCATTCTAGCTGGCCAGTATGATAATAAACATAAATAAAAAAAATAACTGTAAATAGAACTACGAGGGGCGTTCATTAAACTCCGGCCGTTCATTCGAGAGAATGGTGACGTTTGCAAATGTCAGGGGATAAAACCTTTTTTTTACTGTTTTGCATTTCAATATTTTATATTTATCATGATGATTTTAGGGTAGATTGTATATCGTTAAAAGGTCCCATTTGTTAATAAAAAGTATTTTTGTCGTATATATTTTCCACTTCCTAGTACAAAACTTAATGAATCAGCTGACTCAATTTCTACGTAAAAGTAAAAAAAGCGCAAAAAATATTATTTTTGGCGAAAAGTTGTCTATTAGCGATACTGTGTTCACTTGAATTTAAGAACCTTATATAGAGGTTGTCATTTTATTTATGTAGCGGAAATCATATGGAATTAAGACTCTGTATCTGAGTGATCAATGTTCTATTACCCTTTTTGTGAAACTCGTTAATTTGTTTTTATCGTTTTCCCGAGTCCAGCTCCGAGTCAGTTACTATAGGAACTCAACATTTTATTTGGCAAAATTAGCAAAAAGTATTACGATCCGTGTTGCTGATTTATTATTATTGCCAATATGGTAGTTTGGCTGTATAAATAAATGACACCTTTCAAAGAGCTCGTGCTATAACTAAAATTTCCTTCTGCTCATTATTTCTGTCAAATCAGCAATCATAATGCCTGCAGTATGAATCCTCGACTTTTTGAATCGACATTTCAGAAAAAGGTTTATAATATCAGCGGTGTAAGGCAGTGTTGTCGTATTATAAAACTGATATACCTTACCAAATAATAAGATCGTATATATGTTCTATTCCAGGGTTTTTATTTATAAAAAAAAGTTTAAATAATCATGATTTGGATTTATTTTGTCCCATTTGTTGTACCGTTGATATTTTTTTAACGTGCCTTTATTTATTTTTGTCGTGAAGAAGCTCTTGTTGACTTGTAGTATTTTTTCGAGATATCGCCACACTCCATCTGTCATCATTCTCTCGAATTAACGGCAGCAGTTTAGAAAGTGATAATGAGGTACAAACTCTTTGGAACCAAAAAAAGTAAATACTGGCTGGTAAAGCTGGAATATTGTATGATTTAAAAAAAATCGGCCGAGTGCGTGTCGGCGAGCCATACGCAGTGTAGGGTTCCGTAGTTGCCCCGCACAATATGCAGACTTCTTCTCCAAGTACATTTTATAAGTTTGTCGACTAATACAGATCTCGCCAAACTTCTAGTACGCTCGGAAGTTGCTCTTCCCAAGAACGGCCCTGGGCCCATACATTTTGTTCCTGCTGATGCGAATTGCCCCGTGTTTAGAGGGGACTAAAAGTTTGGCGCGATCTGTACTTGTTAACTTGTAAGGCCTACTTAGCTGTGATTGATTTCCTTTTAATTTCGTTATGTATACTACTGGCGTGATTTTTTTCACGTCTCCAAAGACAACCGTTTCGCTGGCAGGGGGGGGGGAACATTTGACAAAAATTAACACTTTTAAGCTTAATATTTCGCTAACGGAACCCTGGATCGAAAAATAGTCTTCTCACACCCCCAATATTTTTAAATTACCTATTTAACGTCACCCCACACTACGGGATAGATGACAAAAAAAATCATCCCCACTTTACGTGTAGGGGAGGTACCATAAAAAAAATCTTTTTCAACATTTTACTGTACCACTTTATCGGCGTGATAAATATGTATACACATGCCAAGTTACAGTTTTCTAGTACTAATAGTCTCTAAGCTAAGCCTCGAACAGACAGACAGACAGACAGACGGACTACTACGGAATCCTAAAAAAGAAACAATTTCGATATCGTTTGTTTTTTAAAATTGGAAGTCTTTTGTCTGCAGTCTGTCGTAGGGTGTTATCGATAGTGGAAAAAAATAATGGCACGCTGTTATTAAATAACTGGCCATATTTGTCGCCAACGTGATAACCGTTGGGGCCGTAAGGTATTGGAATGGAGACCACGTGCAGCAAAGCGCAGCGTAGGCTGCCCTCGTGCCTGCTAGACTGATCTGAAGGACGTTGCGGGTGGTGGCTGGATGAGGATGACTGAGGACCACCAAGAGTGGCGTAATATGAGGGAGGCTTATGTCCAGCAGTGGACGAATACGGGCTGATGGATGGATTAAGTAACTGTGCTTACTTAATCCTTACAGGCCTTACAGCTAAGACTTACAGGATAGTTAAGAAGCAAATGCTTCACCGTACTACAGTTGGACGTTGGGGCACCGAATTTAAATGTACAAGAACATCCACCAAAGATGACCCTCGCTCGGGTCGCCCTGAACGGTAAAATAGTTGAAAAAATTGTTTTTGCGGATTGTCTTGTTACGGTACGTTTTATAGCCGAAGAAACAAAAAAGATTTCGACTGGTAGTGTGCATAGCATTTTACACAAACGTTTGAGGATGAAAAAAACCGGCCAAGTGCGAGTCGGACTCGCGCACGAAAGATTCCGTACCATTATGTGTAACTATTGTAACTATTCTTCATAAAAATATAATTTGGTCATCAAGGGTGGTTAAAACTATGTGATATAAATAGGGTCAAAAGAATAAATCCTTGTGATTAACACCATTGCAGTTTGTGCAGCTCAAGACCACACACACAACACTATGTGACAGATTCACAACAAATAAGTGTTATTTATTCATATGCTGCAGGAAAAGATGCTGGGATTATACACCTTTAATATGATGTAATCACAGACTTTCATGATTGGCTGTTGATATAATAAAGTTGAGTTGGTGTAGCATGATTGAACGTATTTGACAGGACTAAACTTAATTTAAAAATTCTGTCCTTTTTTTTCTGCATTGAAAAGACAAGAACAGAAAGCTTAAATTAAGTTTAGACCTGTCAAATAAGTTAAATTGTGCTACACCAAATCATCATGTATGCTATTTTGAAGCGAATGTTTCTCTGTGTTCGCACCTCGTATAGACAGGGGTTCCAATTCAGAACTTGTATGTCACTTCCGTGATCGACTTCAGAAAAGATTATAAATAAATAATTTCTTATTACTTACAGATTAGTATATTTTTAATCATTCAATATTTGTTATTACTTATCATTCATGACAAACGAATGTTTATTTGATCGCATTAATAAAAAAATTGAAATGACTTTGTAAGCTTAATGTAAACTCTCATCAGGATGTTTACATATTCTTTATGCATTTCTATGTGATTGACATCTAATGCCACAACATGCAGTGTCAAATTACTCAGGGTACAAGGCTATTAAGTACATTTAATATTGTTCCAAGCAAGCAAGATCCTTATAAAAGCGAAATGAGAAAGTGTGTTGTATGATAATGGTACCGATTCGGTGAAGCCAGTGGCGTGCACAGAACTTTTTTCCGGAAAAGCAATCAGAAGGTCAAGTACGACAATAAAAAAAATATGAAATTTTTTTAATAACACTTTGAAAAAAAAAAGTTTGTATGACGCCAGGGTAGGCACTGCGTTTCCTAGAGTGAACATTTTAATACAAACTTTTTTTTTTCAAAGTGTTATTTAAATTTATTCATATTTTTTTATTGCCGTACTTGACCTTCTGATTGCTTTTCCGGAAAAAAGTTCTGTGCACGCCACTGGGTTTAGCACATCTTTACGTATTTGACAGGACTAAACTTAATTTAAGCGTTCTGTCCTTGTCTTTTCGATAAAGAAAGAAAAAGACAGGACTCTTAAAATAAGGTTAGTCCAGTCATATAAGTTTAGACGTGTTATGCCGAATCGATACCAATATATGGTGCTACCATTTTATTTCCTCTATGGGTACAATGGACCTAGACAGAAATAGGTTTTTTACAAAAATTACTGGCCCAAAATGGTAAATATCAAGAAAACAACTATGCTTTCCCAAACCCGAAAATGATGGCAAAAAGTATTTGCAAAATACAAATATGGTTGTATCTCCGACACAACCTCCTGCTTGTTTTGTTTACAAACTCAATTTCTGATATTTATAATATAATAACCCCTCATGCGATTCACAAGTAACATCCCTGACAGAACAGAGTACCTTGGCAGTTCCTGCAGTCATGGCTCGGGTCTGTATCTTGGACTTTCTGGCACCATTCCTCGTTACAATGGCAGATGTTGGTGGGGTGGTCTTCTTCGGATCGCCAGCCGATCGGCGCGGCTGCGGCGGCGGTGGGGTAGACTGAAATTCATAAGAATGAATAAAACAAACTTAATTCCTTGGTACCCACGTTGCTAAAGCGCGCCAATCATAAACAAATTCTTGATCAAAAACTTACCATGGTCTTCAGATGAACACCTTTAGCAGCATACGAATTTCTACACCAAGGCAAATTTTACTTCGGATTATAGGATCATTATTTTCAAAGAATGCAAAAGAAAGAAATCAGAATCATCACCCACCGATGACTTTGTTTTGTTAACAGGATTCGTACCGAATTGCGCATTTGGTGCATCAACAACACTAATCAACAGCAGGATTGATTGACATGATTTGAACATTCCGTTTCGTCAAAGTGCATTGACGCGTTTCATGCATAGAAACAAATCGGAACGAATTTGGAAAGACCTTTTCTATGTATTGTACTTAATTTTGAATACGGCATCTAACTACTTCAGCAGTCACGGCTTATAAAGCTGGGTTTTGAAACATAAACTATAATATCCTCACTTAAAATTGTCGCGTTTAACAAACACGATGCAATTGCAGCGTTGAATTCAGCAACGACAAAGATCTCAAACGTAAAGATAAGCCCTTACCGTACTATGAAAGCACCAACATTTTTCCGCCTTTAAATTTGTGACGCTCACATGTTTGGAATCAGTGCTCATCTGAACACAGTGATAGTTGAACGCCTTAAGTGCACTTAAAGTTAATCATTTTAACAACTTTAGCAGTCTAATCAGTTTGCTGAACGTAGGTAAACAGATCGCGCACTCATAAGTATGCGCGCGTCGGCATTATGTTAAGGCACACATTCAAAAACAATTTTAGGTGCCAAGGCTAATCTAAACTTTTGAAATCTTTGAGCAACGACCATTTTGCATGACTTTGACAAGCATCGATGCAAGTATCGACATCGCAAATAATTTCCGATGCTATCTGCATCGCATTCGTACACAAGCCATTAACGTACCTGTTTTGGTGGCGAAGACTGTCACACAGTAAAAAGAAGGCATTTTTATTTGCCCCACCGGAACAAATAATTTTGTAGCTCTGTAAGTTATCTTTCATTTTGATCGATGAAAAATGGTTGCTTATCACACATCCAGCGCCGCAACCCGTTGCAGAGTTTATCGCTGCAGTTGCATCGTGAGCGATAAAAGCGACAATTAAAATTTTCTGAAAAATGTTTACAATAATGACAGCTGTCAAATAGATAATTGCTTCCTTCAATCGCATAAAGCTGCATTAGCTAATGGGCAGAAGTAGTCCATGCAGTCTGATGTGGTGTTTGCATTTCTTATCTTGGTAATAAATAAATCTCATTGATGCAATAGATGCGCGAATCTGACCAATTTTGACGCGCATCATGTGCGTCACGCTAAATACGAATCAAAGTTCGTTCAACGGAACCGAATTGCGCATATACCTAGTCCATCAGTTTGTTGACGCTATTTGTTTGGTCCGTTTCGTTGAACCGCATTGACGCGCGACTTGCAAAAAAACAAATTGGAACCATTTTAACGCGAATTAGTGTGCAATAGGTTCAAAGAGTTATAAGCGACTATTTTGCATGACTTTGACAAGCGTCGATGCAAGCACCAACCATCACAAACAATTACCGACGCTCTCTATTACATATACAAGCCACAAACTTATCTTTTCCGGTTCCGAAGCAGTTGCATCGTGTACGTTAAACGCCACAATAAACAATATCAGTAGGTTCGCAGGATCACTTGAAACTTCGTAAGAATGGCGCCTAAGTGTTACGAAATACAACTGTTTTTGTTTCATTCAAAAATTCGAAATAGTTTCAAAGTTATAGACATTGGAAGTTGAACAAAAATTCAAATATCCGTGAATGCGCGCGCTTCGTGTGTGACGTAGTTGTACAGGTCCCGCCCACTTGTACCTCGCGGTGCCTCGCGCGCTCGCCGGTTCGCCACGAACACAAGTACTGATACCTATTATTTATGTAACCGCGAGTAACGAGTTCGTCTCCCGACCGATTATTATTCTTTAGTGGAAGAAAGATGTCGAAAAGGACAATCAAATAACTTGCCTCGA
Source organism: Ypsolopha sequella (assembly GCA_934047225.1). NCBI lineage: Eukaryota > Metazoa > Arthropoda > Insecta > Lepidoptera > Ypsolophidae > Ypsolopha > Ypsolopha sequella. The sequence goes on along the minus strand of OW203986.1, from coordinate 4,977,365 downwards.
GTGGACGGTTTGATGGTGGCTCAATATTTTTCGAAAAATGCTGATTTAGTTGCCGCTGAAATGCGAGGAGTAAAAATGAAAAAGTAAGTAAGAATCCAATATTTATATCACATGATATTTATTTATTTTTTCCTATTTCACGCGTCACAATAATACTGTTAGAGCAAATAGATACGTAAGTAAGTTTGTAGGTATGTTCGAAACATAGTTAAGCACTGTACTATGGTACCTACCAAACTCTTTTCTCTAACAAAATATAACCTAGTAACGATATGTATTAACACAAGATTTGACACCTATATTTTTGTTCTTGTAAATTTTATTTTGATCTTAGTATATAAAACAATTAGAACTTTGTCAGGGGTTCTAAAAATTTCATAGAATAGTATAACATTTTTAATCAAGTATTTAAGAAAACTATTTATTTATTTTTTAGATCAGTGAGCGATTATGCATGGGGATGTTATGGAGATGATGCAATCGGCTATGTACAAGTAAAAAGACAAGGACACATTTGCATCGTAAAGTGTAGAATCACACCGGAGCATCGAGTACGCACAAAACCTTACCACTGTTCTCTGGAGTGCAATGAAAAAGGGGACGAGGTTTTGTGCGTTACTTGTGATGATTGTGCCGCCAGTAAAAATGGATGCAAACACACTATAGCTTTATTAATGTGGCTTCATCGTCGCACTGAGGAGCCGTCACCGACAGATGTCAAATGCTATTGCAAGAAATCGAAGCTTGCGGGTGTTGGTACTACGGAAAAATTTATAAAAGCCAAAGACTTTGGATCACAGCTTCCAAATGTTGGAGACGACAGTAATGGGTTTTTTGAAAAACTAGTTCCAAAGCTTTTTGAACTAAATGTACAGTGCTCACTCGCTCAATATGTCACTGAAAAGCCGGAAGTACATAAAATTTCTATGCATTACCTAATATGCGCATTCAAACTAAGTTCTGCTGTACGGGGCGTTGAAGATTTTATAAAATTTTGCTAAAACGAAATGACTGAACAAGATGTCTTCTTGTAAAAGATGCCACTAAGGCTCAAGCTGAGTCTAATATGTGGTTCGAAATGCGTTACGGACGCATTACGGCATCAAAAATGCACGAAGCATCACAGTGCAAAACAAAGGACGGCTCCCTAGTAGAAACTGTATTTGGGGCCTTAAAATTTAAAGAAACTGCAGCTATCTAGCGAGGGAAAATACTAGAGAGTGATGTTAGTAAAGTAGTTACTGAAATAAAAAAAATAAAAATTGAACAGTCTGGTCTTTATTTGAATAAAGACTGGCCAATGCTTGGTGCGTCACCCTACGGTCTTACAAATGACTATGTTATTGAAATAAAGTGTCCTTACAAGGAGAACACAATGAGAACGTACTATGAGAACGGTCAACTAGGAAAAAAATATTATGCTCAACTACAGGCACAAATGCACATGTCAGCAAGACAAAAAAGTCTTCCAAATTCATGCTCAAGCCTTGGTAAGTGATCAGCATCATGAACCAAAAACAAATTTTTGTAAATTTCATAAAATTTAGTTTCGACTTTCCATAGTGATTCACTCAGAACTGGGAGTGAATTACTATGGGAAGTCGAAATTTCATTATACAAATTTCACAGAAATTGTTATCGATTCATGATGCTGATCACTTACCAAGGCTCCAGTATGAATTTGGACGATGATCAAAAAGTCACCTTGTCTATGAAGTGCAGTACGATAAATACTTCTGTAAAAATCTTTTTGAAAAATGCAAATAATTTTGGAAAAACAATGTTTATGATAAATTTGTAGAATAGTTTTTGAGTCATAAAATGCAACTAATGTGTGTTGTTTTATTAATCATTTATGGTGTAAATAAAAATAAATGTTTTGGTACTGTTATAAGGTTTTAAGGCAACAGGGCAACAGCTGACTGAGCGAGTCGGCGGCGCGGCGCGAGGCGATTCATGTTTTGTGACGTCACACATGCGAGCGCGGTCAAGCGTTTCTAGCCTATTTTTAAAAATTAATATCTTGAAAACTACTTATCGTATCGAAGTAATTCTTTCGATGACTTTTATCTTATTTTATAGACTATATGATAAAATAAAAAATAAAACAAACCATTTTTCTTCATTGCTTCAGTCACATGAATATAGACAGAAGCGGTTTGTGCAGTTTGATGCGGTGTTTGCATTTGTTATGTTCGTAATAAGTTAATCGCATTGACGCAGTTGATACACGAATTGAACCAATATTCACGCGCATCGTGCGCGTCACACTCGATACGGAACGAACCCTTAATTAAAATTTTGTTTGACATTGACAAATGGAATGGAAAGGAAAGAAAGAAAGAATTAAGAAATGGAAATGGAATGAATGCTCATCTCACGAAATGTGAATGTAAATAATACATTTTGTGGACATTATAAATTTCACTTTAAACGGCAAAATTATTGGCTCTTACATTAGCCAGACCACTAAAGAGGTTTAAGGTAAGATGTGATCTAATTCATCCCACACTGTTACGATTTCCCAGTTCATGTACCATAAAAGGCAGCTGCAAAAAGGGAATGATGATTAGGTACCGTGACCTCGATAGCTTTATCCTCTGTAAGTTACGAACAAACCGCTGAATTAGCTGAAAGAAACATAACCTATAATATCTAGGATTAATCCATATCCCCAGGCTGTCGTGTTTACCCTTAGAAAAATAAGTGTTTACCGATATCCTAACGTCTTTTCAGATCCGCTACAAACCTAAACTAAGCAATGAAAAGCCTGAAACCAATTTGGGTGCTACGGCAAGGGCAGCGAAGGCGGGGAGTCAGCACCTGGTCTCCTTTAGCCACAGCATTCAACACCAGGCCAAGTACCAGCCCCATGTTTGATAATTTACGAGAAAGAACTGTAAGTTGAGTAGTCTGTAATTCATCATTTTTTTTGCCAATTTAAATAAAGAGATTTCTCTTGGTTAGAGTGTCAATAACGGAGCATGATAGTGTCTTTTTTCTCATAGTGCCCCCTTATTTACACCCCAATCTTTCTCCTTCATGACCAACTATTATGAAAATATTTATGATTTTGGTTAAATAAATAGCAAAAATCTAAAATGAACAGTTTCGTCAAATGTGCATCTGCAATGCAATCTGCTTGAATGGGTGTTTTATTGAATGTGTCTATTGTCCCCGAACATCGAGTTGTGAAATTATATAATGTCCAAAGGTTTTCTCAATTTCAAAATCATTATGCGCCATGACTGGCATATGGGACTCTACCTGAAAAGAATTTGGCATAACACATTTATTTATTTTTATTAAAAAATATATATATATACATTATACATAAGAGTGTATCGGAAACCTTTTGAGGTTTTTATGTACACTCAGTTCTAAGATTCGTCTAATAACTTTATTTCAACTGACTGTCTCCTAGCTACTTAAATAACATTGATCAACTTAGCTTATATAGCACAAAAACAAAATCGAGGGCAGAACTACACACCACTAAGTAACACAGTCGCATACTGTTTGGAATGCAGAATAACAAAATAAGGCATGTTTGTAGATATCAATTACATTCATTTTTAATGCTACTATTTTAAGGACTGGTTGAGATTACCACCAGCTTATTACAATAAGTTTGCCTTATTAGATATGAGATAAGGATTTACAATGCTAACTGCTATACAGGATGATATATTATTAGCCTACTGTGTTTGATAAAATTACTTTTACATATTTAATGAGAAGCTAAATTTGCATTATTCCTTTTTTTTCTAGGATTTCAATGTTATTACACCCAGACATAATTTAATTATGCTGTGGTCGGACAGATAGATGGATAAAGTCCTGCTATAAACGTTTCTGTTAAAAAAACTCGAAAAATACATGCTAACTCATTTCTTACACTTCAGGGTCTCTTCAACAAACCAGAACTAACCAGCTTTGAAGGCTTCCATGCACTTAAAGAGCAGGCTGTAGAAGCCACCGACCGCCTTATTGAGGAGGCCACCTCTAACCCGGCCAGGCCCATGGTGGAGATTTTTGATGAACTGTCAGATACTTTGTGCAAAGTGGCCGATCTGGCAGAGTTTGTGAGGATTGCTCATCCGCAGTCACATTTTGCTAGTGCTGCTGAAGATGCTTGTATCAGTGTTAGCGGTGTGGTGGAAAAGTAAGAAATTTGATTAACACTACAGTATTTTTTAATTTTTTTTCATTTGGTTCACTTGTAAACCGTACCTACTGTATTCAGCAATACAGATTCCCTTCATATTTTAAACACAAGTTTTGTGTTTTTGTTCCAACTAAAAATTAACCTGCTGTTAGTGTATAATGATGTTGATTTGGTGGATTCGGTATTGCACAATTTAACTTATTTGACAGGACTAAACTTAATTCAAATGTTATGTATTTATGTTTCAAAAAGATAAGGACAGAACGCTTAAATAAAATTTAGTCCTGTCAAATAAGCTAAATCGTACTACACCAAATCAAGACCATGTACCTCATGTATTCATTCTCATTCTTTCTACTACTTTGCTATTATTTGGAGTCGATTTGTGTTCAATTAGGTTGACTACCCTCACCCTCTCGCTTGTAGTTGCATTTACATTGTTCAATTCCCTCTTTAATTGTAGGCATGTTGAGATATTAATGGACTTCCTTATTTCTTTAAAACCATGTAGCATTTGAAATAGGCATCAAGACCTTGTTTTGAGATTGTTGAAGTAATTCAACATTAGAGGTGCTTGCCATTACCACAGTTCAGTGCCATATGTCCATACAGGTTTTATAACAGCCTAGTGTATTATGTCGTCAGCACATCAAAGAAATAGCTGTATCATGATCTGCCTACGCATATGGTATTTAATTAGGAGGGTCGCCTCGGTCTGCTCTGCTTCGCTCGGCTCCCCAAATTTATTGACATGTAAACCTAACATGCTCGTCAGTGCTCATATTTTTTAGGTGAAAACTTGGTGAAAGATTTTTGATTTCATATTTTACAATCTGCCCAATTCTAATATTAATTATAGGAATTTGTGGTTATAAAATGTATCCAAGCACAGTACTTGTAGGATTTTAATTTGTGTTACTGAAATACTTTTTTGCAGATTGAATACCCACAGAGGCATTTACAAGGCCCTACGCGACTCAGTCAAAAAGGGAACATCCGGGGACAAGCACCTCGCTGAACTGTTCCTATTTGACTTTGAACAGAGCGGCATACAGCTGGAAGAGGGACCCAGGAGTAGAGTTGTGGGACTGAATGACTTGATACTGCAAACTGGGCAGAGGTTCATGGCTGGTGCTGCCAAACCTAGGAAGGTTTCGAGGGATGCTGTGCCACAGAATGTCAGGCAGTTGTAAGTTTACATCATTATGTTTGCAGACAAGATATCCGCTGTTTTACTATGTTGCCTTATGCGGACTTTAAAAGGACCAACATCTAAATATTGCCATTAAAAAAAAACATCATTCACAGTTCGTTTCTGCTGCAATAAGGCTTCTCTTTTTTGCGCCACCAATTCCTGTCGTGGGCTGATATCATCCATGTTCTATCGGCTATTCTGTGGATGTAATCTGCCCCCCTGTAATCTGCTGGTGGTCTGCAGACTCCTTAGCTACCAAAACCAAATAATCATGCTATTTAAAAAAAAAATAGTGGTATGTGCTGCAAAAAATCAAGCAGAACCGATAAACTAAAAATTCTGTAGTCTATTTGAATGTCCTACAGTTTCAGCACAGATGGAGACAAGATCGTGGTGTCGGGCGTGTACGCGGAGTGCGGGGAGGCGGCGGCGCGCGAGGCCGCGTACCGTCTGTACCTGACGCCGGACCGCCACCAGGACGGCCTGCTCACCACCACGCTCGAGGCAAGACGCGAAATGGCCGCCATCTGCGGGTTCAGCAGCTATGCAGACAGGTCGGCTGTCTTTCTTTACACTTCCATTTCATAACTTATGTCGCATTGTAAATAATTCTTTCCTAGGTTTTATTTGTTTAACGAGCTCCCGAGTACAGAAGGAGAAGTTAGCTGTCACTGTCACTCGAAGCTCCGAGAATGTCACGCCCGCCTTCTGTACTGGTCCGAATGTAGACCTAAGTTATTTTTGAGTGTCCAAACTGAGAGGGGCTAAAACCAAGTCGATCTACTCCTGTTCTTTGGCTGCATTCTAGTAAGAACTCGTTAAAATACAATAAATATGTTTTTTGTTAACCAAGACAGTCAGTTTCAAGTCATAGAATAGTCAACATAAATTTCATTTTGTTTGAAAATACGCTCCATTAGATACACCACAGAGTTCAAGTTCAAGCTCAAACAAAACTTTAGAAATTCGACTTCGTGGAAGTTTTGCAGGGTTACCAATAAATATTTCAGTTCTGCCGTTTTTGAAGTATGCTGAAGACAGATTACAGCACTGAGGCTACCCTTCGAGGGTGTCCGATTTTGATATGCATTTTTTACTGCCGGGACCTGTATGTATAGGTACTTACATACCATAGGCTGCATATTTCGCTGTGGCGGCGTCGATAATATCAACTCGCCGCTCACTTGTACCACACGTCATCGCAAGCATGCAGCCACGGCGTGATCGAGCAGCGGCGGCGGGCGCCTCGTCCCTGCACCCGCGCACCGCTCTCCACTGCAGCGATTGACAAAACCGGCTGGACCGCGTGGACCCTCTCTCTCTCGCTTCGCTCCCGCGCTTTTTGCTGTTTTTTTTTTTGTAGCCAAACAGAAAACAAATATTTAAACAAAATGAAATGAATGCGAAATAAAATACATCAGCGAATCTACAAGCGATGCGTGCTATACTCGTGGTAGGCGGTAGCGAGAGAGAGAGGGTCCACGCAGTCCAGCCGTTTTTGTCAATCGCTGCAGTGAAGAGCGGCGTGCGGGTGCAGGGACGAGGCGCCCGCCGCCGCTGCTCGATCACGCAGTGGCTGCATGCTTGCGATGACGTGTGGTACAAGTGAGCAGCGAGTTGATATTATCGACGCGACGCCGCCACATCGTCTTTGTTGCAGCTACGTTTCCCATTTCAAGGTTTTATCACGATCTTTATTTCAGAGCAATAAAAGCCAGCACCATGGAGACCGCTTCAAACGTCAGACAATTCCTCGACATTCTATCAGACAACCTCCACGACCGCGCGAGAAAGGACTTCGACACAATGCTAGCCATGAAGAAGAAGGAAACCCCATATCAGAGCACTTTGGCTTGTTGGGACACTCCATACTACACACATAAAGCGAAGACTCAGCTGCTGAATGTGGCCAACTGTGATTTCAGTCCGTACTTTTCGCTCGGAGGGTGCATGGAAGGTCTCAATATGTTGTGTCAGGAACTGTACGGGATTAGTTTGAAGTCCGAGGAAATGTTGCCAGGTGAGTGAGCCTCAGTTTAGATCACTTTTTAGGGTTCAGACAAAAAACGGAATCCCTTTTATCTCTCCGTCCGCGTCGTAACTCGATTACAGCTAGTAGTCGCCGTTGTACCAGAATTTATGCGGCTTTCGTGAACCAAAGATTTGCTTTCACAGGGTTGGTCCTCAGGACCCAAAGATGAATTTAAGAACCAAGATTATTGGGTGGTTCAATCAAATCAGGTTTGTGATATTTCAAATGTAGGTTTAGGTCCAACAAATATAACTAACGGTTTTTGGATCGATTTTGAAATATTTTTAGTTATTTCGCTATCAGAGTCAATTAACACATATCGAGGACGTCTGTGTGGTTGCTTGGTATTTGGGAATGCCACATTGGCTGAGGCGAGTCTAATAAGGGGGCTTCTTTTGTGTGGCTTTGTCTAAATATCGAGTAGATGTTTGTTTCATGAATTGTCGGACAGTAGAAACTTTTACATCCCTGTGAATATTATAGTTATGCGCAACTGTAACTAACTTCACGCATGCCTTCTGTGCTGAAGAACTGTAAACCCATTGTGCTATTTTGAATTGGCAGGTGAGTCGTGGTCGCCAGACGTTTACAAGCTGGCGGTGGTGCATGAGACGGAGGGCCTGCTCGGACACATCTACTGTGACCTGTACGAGCGACCGGGCAAGCCGCACCAGGACTGCCACTTCACCATACAGGGGGGGAAGCTGCTCGCAGATGGATCTTATCAGGTTATATGTTGTACCTCTATACTGCTGATTGAACACCTTCTGTCATTTGAAATGTTTAGAAATAAATTCGCTTAGATTAAATTATTTTAAGGTGCGTTAGTTCGAAGACCATTTTAATATTTAGGTTTAATAAGCCGTATTTTAGAACTTGTGATTTAAAAAACCTCACGATGATGCATATTTTAACGAAAAAGCTGCAACTTCCTTCGTGTGACGTCATTTGAGAAATGGCAGTTTAGAAATGTGTCCTTTGCTACCAAAAAATATATATAATTTGCTTCCGACTGATTTGACAGATGAATGAAAGATGAGTAGACAGACAGACAGATCACTTTTTTATAAGCAATCACAATCAGTATAATGTCTAAAATTCTCAAGTGATGTCATCTCGGACAATTCTTTAAGTTGAATAAAGGGATTTTAAAATGCTTGTACCAAGTCAAAATCTGCTAAGCAACTTTTATATTTTAATACCGCGGTCTAATTATAAGTACATTCTCCCACAGAACCCCATAGTAGTGGTAATGTTGTCGCTGAGCGGCGGGCACCGCTCCGGTCCCGCTCTCCTGTCGCCGGGCGCCGTCGACAATCTGTTCCACGAGGTGGGACACGCCATGCACTCCATGCTGGGACGCTCCAAACACCAGCACGTCTCCGGGACCAGGTGTCCCACGGACCTGGCTGAGGTCCCCAGTGTCCTGATGGAGTATTTCGCTAGTAGTCCTCAAGTGAGTGTAATTTTTAGGGTACCCTAAAAACAGGTCAAGTGCGATTACGCCTCGCGCCTGTGTGTACTATATCATTCCAATAAGTTAAAAGACTTGAATAAAATAAAAATAAAATTACTTACAAAATGTATGAAACAAAACTGCAAGTCTATATCGCCCTCCCGCCACACCGCCCGCATCCTCTCCGATTCCGTTCACCAGTGCCGGATTAGCCTATAAGCAAATTAAGCAATTGCTTAGGGCAGCGTTTCTTAACCTTTTTTGTCCACGGACCCTTTAGGAAATCAAGCACAATTTTAAGGACACCCTTAATAAAAAAGCAGCAATAAATTTTGGACCATTTATTTTAGTTCTACAAATTACAAAACAATATATACTTTTTATAGAATTAAATGAGACTTGAGGATAATTCATGATTTATATAAAAACGGCTCACCTCAATACGTGTTATGATCGGGAAAGCCGACCAGTTTCAGCAGTTTTAGACTGCCTTCATCTGGGCGAGTGAAGACGTTTACGCGACAACGTTACGCCTCACACTGATATATTTTTTCATATAAAATACGTTAAAGAGAAGGTTGGTGCTGCTTTTTTGCAACTAAATTATGATTGTTTATAACATATTTATGATTGTTAAATGGTCCATAAATTAGGCTGCGGACCCCCATACATATGCTCGAGGACCCCCAGGGGTCCGCGGACCACAGGTTAAGAAACGCTGGCTTAGGGCATCATGTCAAGGTAAAGGTTATTGAAAATCTGCGCGTAATCAAATTGCCTAAAGTAATGAGATGTCGTCGCGTGGATTTGTAAATCTTCCGAATGGTCAGGTATTAAAAACGAATGAAAATGCTACAAAAGAGGCTCGATTCGATCGATTCAATATTGAATATCCTTGAGGTAGATGTGCGTATAGAAATTTGACACTATTGTTCGTGAATTTGCTGTCCGTAAAAGTCGCAAGTCGCATTTCTTTGAATAATAAAAAAATGGTGTGCTTTGGTTTTTATTATAAATCCACGTATCTCTTCCGTACCTACATATTCTAATAAAAGTATAAAAGTATTATATTCCTTGTTCGTAATGATCGGTCTCTGTAACCGCGAGGTTACAGGAATGCAGAGCTGATGGGATTTGAGGATGTGATTGGAAAAGATTGTGAGTGAACTAACCTGTTTTGTATGGTTGTGGATGGGCCGGCGAATGCGCTGCGTGGCGTCCCTTCTTGTTGGGCAGGTTGAGCAGGCGCCTTGGGCAGGAATGAGCAGAATGTCTTGGTTCGTGGAGTAATGTGAACACAACACTGGTATATAATGTGAACACAACACTGGGACGTATGCGATATTGTTTGTGGCGGCGCGAATGTGTGCACACACGTGTCGTTCTCTAGACGATTCGAGCGGAACAGTCGGCTGCGCGAGCGCGCAGACGTGCGCCTCGGGAGGCGTCTCGAGCCGAACAGAGTGAGTGAACCGCGGGTTGGCGCCAGCGCGCGAGTCCATTGTGTCGCCAGGTGGCGCCAGCGCTGCGCCGCGAAAATTAGTCATGCACATGCGCGAACGTCACGCTGGTAGCGTGAACAGTCTCTTTGTAATAAATACGTAACTTTTTTGATAGACCGATACTGGTTTACTAGTGGAGAAGAGGCCCATAGGCGTGGATTGCTTAGGGCATCAAGTAGTCTTAATCCGGCACTGCCGTCCCCCAACCCCTGTACCCCGTGGACGCGGTAAGCACGAAGTTGACAAGCTATAAGTTGGTCAAGTAATATCCACATATAATGAAAAATAGCACCATGGGGCCGTAGACTTCAGTTCGAGGTATCAGATTAAACTTGATAAACTCTGATGTAGAGTACGGTCATCAGGTCCTCTAAAAAGGCCGCTTTGGATGAATCATATTATGATTCCGTTCTAATGCCGTCTCTTTTGCACGCGTGAGAAAACTCTGACTCAATACTACTTTCAAATAATTTTATGATTCACCCAAATCGGCCCTTTTAGATCCCCTGATCACAATAAACCACTATTTTCCAATATAAACACCCACGATTCGGTCATGACCCTCAACAAACGTCAAAAATCGTGGAGAAAAATTGACTGTCAAACGTGATTGTGCATCTAACTTCAGGCCACTATAAACCACCATGGTACGTACTATGGTGGTTGGTTTATTCTGCTTATTTACATAACAGACCTACCCATGGTAGCTGAGTGTGTTTATTTTGTTTAATTTGATGACCACACCCGTAATCAGTTTGAAATTTAATTTTAATGCGGACAACCTGAACGAACTTCAGCTCAATCGGCTTAGCTGCAGACTGACAGTTCGGTTTCTGTTCTTTGACAGAACTCTACTACTACAATAACATACAGTGCTCCCAACTCATTTCTGGTTCTTTATCTGAGGCTCCCAAAGTAATAATTTGCATACAAATCTATAGCCGAGCGACCGGACGTACCACGTGACCTTATTGCTTGCATAGAAAGTGTAAAGAAATACGAACTTTGCCGAACAGTGGTGAAGATTGGTATGCGCATTATTACTTTGGGAGCACTATAGGTGTGTGTATTGTCGTTTTCAGGTGGTTCGCCGATTCGCTAAACACTTTCAAACACAGGAGCCGATGCCCGAAGATATGTTACAAAGATTGTGCGCCTCCAAGTATCTGTTCGGTGCCAGTGAGATGCAACTACAAGTGAGTTTCTATTTCGAAGTCTTTGGAGAAATATTTTGGAGTCGTCGTCTATTTTGTGCATTTCTCCTCAGGTCTCATCAAATTCTATATTATTTTTATTTTAGTTATTTATTAACACAATAATAACTAGGGAACTAATCAGTACACAAAAGATTAAAAAATAAACGAGGTAAATGCAATACACATTGACAAAACACAATTAAACGAGAACAGATTTTATAGTATGAGCTAATATCCTTGAATGCACAAATTTATCCTTTTTTCTCGAAAATAATGTGATTCTGATGAATAAAAAGTTTCAATATTAACAATAATAACAAAAAGTTTAATGTAAAAAAAAAAAAAAAATCTTAATTTCAACAAATTAACAATTTTTAATATTTTCCTTAATTATTATTGCATTAAAAAAAGTTACTTTTAGTTATAAATATACAAAAAATATATTTACAAACGTAAAAAATAATTTTCTCAATTTTTTTTGCGCAACCTATCGTTTTAAGGCTTGGGCCTTTTTTAACTTTTCCGCTTAAACGATTAAAAACCTTTAAAAATACACAAGGAACACACACATATACAGGATGTTGATTTGGTCAGCAAGTTTCGTCACAGGGTAGATTATATTCACGATACTGATGATGGAAAATATTTTTAAAAATACTTTATTTATTATTATTATCACATACGACTTGAACACTCACGTGTGATTGTTGTTGACTATATGCCAACCGTTTCACCGATACAATTTCTCCGATTGGCGGCTGCCAGTGCCCGTTTGACAACGACGGTGAACGCCGCGTCGTCGTCCTAAGAACGACACTCGCCTTGATAATGCGGAAATAGTATCGGTGAAACGGTTGGCATAGAGTCGACAACAATCACACGTGAGTGTTCAAGCCATATGTAATAATAATTTAGTATGTCAGCTCACGCGAGTTTTAATAATATAATACTTTTTTTTTCGATAATGTATTTATGGTTTTTTAGGGTTTCAAAAAATTTCTAGTGCGACTGACATGACAAAATTTACTCAGCACTGTAGGAGCGCCGCGTCGGCGAGGTGGGGAGGGGCCACAATAATTTTAGGACATATAAAAAACGGCATAACTCCTTCTTCAAGTGGTATTAATTTTATTAATTGAGCATCAATTTGGTTGGTATCAAATTTTACAGTCGGGGTATTTAACAATTACAATGGCCCCAGCACTAAGCAAGCTTATAAACAGGGTACTGCCGGGCCGTGTTAAGTTGACGAGAAGCCGTTTCTTCGGAAAATAAGCTATCAATTTGAAAAATACCTACCAAAATACATTTGCCGTCTGCTCAATTGGCCCAGACAACCATTGACTTACCTAGTAGGTCAATGCAGACAACTAAACGTAGAGCAATTTGTCATGAGCCCTAAAACTAAATAAATTTAATAACCTAAAAACTTTAAACTTTAAATACCCTTGTCTTTAAAGGCCTCAAAATAGATGTTGTGACTAGAATGGAAAAATGAATGATTCAATGGTTAGGACATATAGAGAGGATGACTGAAAGAAAAGTGACGAAAGAAATATATGTTATGCAATGCAAGTGGAAGGAAGAGCTCGACCGGTCCGAACTAGAATGACATATGCCGACCAAATTGGTGACATACTTTACAAGAGCCAAGTCAAAAGCACCCGGAATAGAAGAGCTTGTGTGACCAAATTTGATGGATGCGGAAGAGGCGAAAGAGAACGGAATTTCCTGGCTACACTGGAGGACGGGCGTGGTTATATGTGTGTATTTATCTTTCACATGTGTCTACATACAAATTAAACCTTCGTGCAGGTATTCTACTCGGCGTTAGACCAACATTACCACGGACCAAACGCCTCCTCTGGCGGCACCACTACGGACGTGTTGCAGCAAGTACAGAAACAGTACTACGGGTTACCTTACGTTGAGAATACGGTCAGTTCTGTTCAATATCAAAGACTAGGTAAACTTAACCTTACCTAAAAAACTATATATAAAGCATATATAGTTTATTAGTTTTTAGGTAAGGTTAAGTTACCTAGTCATTAGTTTAGATTTAGAGTAACTTTAATTACTATGTTATTGTAGTTTTAATTTCTCCTGCACGCCTACCAACTACTTTTTATATTTCTTGTACTATCTTTGGGTTGAGTGGTAGAGAATGCTTTATGCATTAAGTCCGCCATTTTGTACTTCTTATTTGTGCAATAAAGAATTTATGATGATAAAGATCTCGTACTGGTTTGCTATTAATGTCCGTCCATCCATCCATCACCCTAGTTCGTCCACTGCTGGACATAAGCCTTTCCAGACGAATAAAATAAATTTTAATATTAAGGAAAATAAGAAAGCACCACCTATTAACCTATATTTATCTAGATTAAGTAAGTAATTAAGTTATAATGTTTATAATCTTAAGTTAGCAGCGCCCTAGCAGGGTTCTTGTTTGTTCCTATATGTATACCTATTTAAGATCTCATGTCCAACAAGGAAGCTAATAAACGTCTATTCTATTCATGCTATAAATGTGAAACAGTAGTTTAGTACGGAGGGTAAAGCTATGCTACCCAGTGGCGATCAGAGGGGGGACAGGGATCGTGACCCCCCCAAAATCAGCCACCTACATTCCAAAATCTCCTTAACGACTGTTTAAGAACATTTTGAATAGATTATCAACTGCGTATTGCTTGCACAGGCGTGGCAACACCGATTCAGTCATCTCATCGGCTACGGCGCTAAATACTATTCGTACCTCATATCTCGAGCCACCGCCTGGAGTATATGGAAGCGACACTTCGAGAGAGACCCTCTGAGCAGGAGCGCGGGGGACGCGCTGAGGCGAGGGGTGCTGCGTCATGGCGGGGCGAGACACCCACAAGTAAGTAACTATTGGATTACTTGGGAAGTTTTAACCCTCTTTATTTTCCATCCATCCATCAGCCTGTCTTCGTCCACCGAGGCCTTTCCAAGATTTCCCCACTCTTGATGGTCCTCTTGGAAGTAATGTCCATACACACACACATACACACTGGGCAGGCGGGTTGGTGAGCGTTGTGCCGTTACCCTCGCACCATTGACGCCGCTGCCCGTCACCAGTCTATTTTATAGAAGGGCCGGCAATTGGGGATGGATATACCGCCATCAATCGGTCCTAGTTGTGCCTGTTTGAGATCTGTTCTCTTACTTCGAACAAGTTCAGGGAGATTTACGAGTAAGATGGTGGTACTTCTCGTGGATGTCGTAAAAGGATAATAAAAGGGTATGCCAACAACCATGGGGATGGCTTGACACAAATTTTATACCAGCACCGCTGTCGCCTCTTTTTGGAATAACGTAGTATTACCTAGTTAGTAAACATACGCGGCGCACACATAGAACTTGTGGGAACCAATAACGACGACAGAAACATTATAATTTAGTTCTGTTTTTCAACACGTTGAATTAATTTTATGCTCGCGAATAATCAGTTTATTACAAACAAATTGTTTTACAATGTAATTTTGCTACTTGAAAATTTCGTAATCCAATCTTTGAATACTATAGTATGGAACTATGGGCTCTTCACCCATCACGTTGGGACGACGTAAAAATCGTCGGTTGGTGAAACGTGGGTGTACCGAGTATGGACTGTGACTTGTATTTCACAGTTAACACTCTGAAAACCTCTGACACCCCCTCGAGGATTCATGTCGAGACGATATGTACATGTATAGGGTGTTAAGATGATGTTGCGAAAGCCGAAAACTGGCGATAGGACTCATCCATACAAACATTTCGAGAAAAAAAAAACGGAGATATCGTAAAAAAGATTTTAATCGAGTGTGTATGAAGATTTTCCATGGAATAGCCGATTATTTTCCGCGTTCTGAGGACTGGTTCCATGGTAAAAGTTGTTGCTTCCATAGAGTATTTGCTTCCGCAACATCATATTAACACTTAGTATACTCGTATATACAAGGTGAATTTGTCAACATCGTCCAAATTCATACTTAAGCCTTGGTAAGTGATCAGCATCATGAAATAATTATGATTTTTGTAAAAAACATAAAATGAAATTCCGACTCCCCATAGTGATTCACTCAGAACTGGGTGTAAATTACTATGGGAAGTCGAAATTTCATCATACGAATTTAACAAAAAAAAATATCGATTCATGATGCTGATCACTTACCAAGCTTCCAGTATGAATTTGGACGATGATCAAAAAGTCACCTTGTATATTATTTCTCGTCTCTGTTGTTGCTTGGCTCTCTAGCGGTGTTATAATAAATTGGGCCAATCGCAGCGCAGAACCGCGGTGTTATAATGCAATATGTTTTTGATGTTGCAATTACCTTATTGCAGTATGGGAGTAGATAAAAGAATAAATTTAGTTTTCTAATGGCCAAACCTGTGGTTAGTACAAGTTTTTTTTTTTTTTTTTTCAGGAATTGTTACGTGATTATTTAGACACAGAAATAACTCCAAATACCCTGGCGAATGCTCTGGCAGAAGAACTAGACTATCACAAGGACCACCTGGACACTGTGTTCAGGATCACTGACAAATAGAATACAACATATAGGTTAGAGCATTCTGGATGGCGGTTATACTCAAGTAGGTTTTAGCAAAACCTTGTTGCTTGGAGCCTTTACTGTTCCAATTAGTGGGGTGGGAGAGCTTAAAACTATGTCAAAATATTTCATACCTGGCAACCAATGCGCCCTTTTGGATCCAGATAGAACATGAGTAGACGAATCTAAAAAGCCCGGGACACAAATTTTCCTGGCCTTCTAGCAGATTTGGCAGCATATTTACCGGAAGTAACGTATTTACAGTGCCACCATCTTATCTGTAGAATGAACTAGCTTTTTCCGGCTCTGTCATTGGCCAATATTATCCAATCAGATATGCTAGTTCCATCATTTTCACTCTACAGATAAATTGGTACACCTGTAGCGCTAATTCGGAAAGTGTATACACAAGGCCAGGAAAATTTGTGTCCCGGGCTTTTTAGATTCGTCCACTCATGTTCTATCTGGATCCAAAGGGGCACATAGGTTGCCAGCGGGCCTATTATGTATCTCTAGTTGCCTTCTGTACGGGGTGCCTATCATCAAAAACATAGATATACTATCGAATTCCGATTTCCCAAGGATATGTTCGCACTTGAAGTGACGACACAGATTGTTAATAGTTCAATACCCACTAAAGGCAATTTTGAAATTTCAGTTTTTATCTATGTTTTTGATGATAGACACCTAGTACAGTTGGCAACTAAAGATACAGAATAGGGGGGCAGGTGTAAAGTTTTTATTGGCTACCCCACCCCACTAAATACACTTTCTTCATTTTGGAAAAGCAACTGATATCTCATGTCTATACTGATAATTAAGTAGAAAATGTTATCTCTGTACATAGAATATTTTAGCGAAATTTTAAATGAAATGTATTGTAATATTTGTATGTAGCAAAAACTAAAATTTTTGTCAGTCTGTCTGTTCTGTTTTAACTCGAGAACCACTCAACGGATTTGGATGCGTTTTTCTTTACTATCATCATAGTGACCCTGGTCCAACATAAAGGCTATAAGGGGTGTTAATAAAATAACCACCTAGCCGAAAACTGTCGTTAATTGACAAGCGAGCGAAACCGCGGGCAAAAGCTATACAATATATGTCACCAAAAGCATAAGTACAACTGTACAATCTTTTGTAAATATTTATTAAAAATGGTGCTTCGATGAGTGTATGTTTTGTAAATATTCCAGTGCAATAGTCGTCGAATGATGTAAAACTGATAGTAAAAACAAGTTAATTCTGACTTATTTATTAAATTATTGTACAATTAGCCTTAATTAACCTAAAATAAAACGAGGAAGGAAAATTATAAATATACTTTAATTAGTGATCCCTCCAGAAAGAAAGTGACAACTTCTAATAAATAAACGAACACAACCTGAATTATCCTGCTTATTCAATTGTATAACAGGTCATTTTATGTGTAAGTGTAAATAGTTGATTTAAAACCTATAGTCCATTTACAAGAGAGAAGGTGGCTACGAAAATATATCAAAACGAAATAACATAAGTCCATTTCAGTGGAGGATCATGGATTGTCTAATATCACACGTTATCTAGTGTAATAATTATTCTTAGGTATAATTTATAATATTATATTTTAGCGCGAGACGGAGCTCGGGTAGATAGACATATCATTTTACAATCTACCCGCAGAATTTTAGTAGCAGGGAAAACTCATCATCTTTATACAAAAATGTACGACATGTTAGAATTTTCTATGCTAGTTTATATTTATTATTATTATGTCCCAAAACATTTGCTACTTGTGTATGATTGGCTGAGAGGGCCAACCAATCACACACCACTATCCTTTGAGAAACTTGTAGAGTACTGAAAGTCGTGGTGACAGGTCTGGTCGGGGTGTAGCGGGAGGGGTGACGGGTGGAGGTGTTTACGCTACGTAGTTATACTGGTTGGGGTTGTCCTTGTCCCGCTCCATGTAATCTCGGTCGATCAGGGATTCTATGCGCTTCTTCAGGTCTGCCGGCTAGAAAATAAAGAAAACATATTTTATCTTTATTTATTACGCTTTTTGTACACACATATCGTCGTACAAGAACCAATACCGCGAATGTCATTTTTATTATTCTTTTACACTCCGACTTTAAAATTCTGAATAAAATATAAAACGGCTAATATTTCGACATACGCGGTGTTACACATACAAAAAACTAACAAACTTGCGTTCTAATATCGCGTAAGTCAAAATTTTAACCGGTTTCTATTTTGTTCAGAATTTTAAAGTCACATGGTAATTAATAATAAAAATGACATTCGCGGTATTCGTTCTTGTACGACGATATTTAACAACACATTTTAACATAGAGAACAGACATTGAGTACAAAGGAGGCACTTATTGCTTAAAGCACTATCTCCCATGCAACCTTTGAGTGGAGATAAAAGATATTAACAAAAATTAAACATAAAAGGGATAATAATGTAAATGATTACAAAAATTACAGAGTGCTATTTAAACGAAAAGTAATGTTGACATACTTAATAATATAATACATATTTTATTTTGTATAACATAAGTACACATACCTACATGAACCTTACATAAACATACATATGTACATACATATGTACATACTTATTTGTCGGGTATTCAGTGTGGAAAAAGTGCTTCACTTTGATCTTAAATGAGTTTACATTTTTCAACTTTTGTACAGAAAGAGGCAAACGGTTCCATAGTCGTGCAGCATGAAAAGTAAATGAATCACTGTAAAACCCTGTTTTCGCTTCAACAAATACAAATATTCTGAAGACGTTCGAGTTTATTGAGAAGTTCCTCAGTGAGGTCCATGTGACAAAAGTCCGCATTCTACTTGAGCTAGCATTCTTGAGCTACCAATGACTTGCGACTTGCTAGGATTTACTAGAAGACCGAAAGCCTTTGCCCACACCGCCAGTACCTGTAAATCTTTATTCAAAGATTAGATGGCTTCACAAAGGCTCTCTACAGGTGCATTTACATACAGTTGTAGATCGTTAGGATAGTAGTGGTAGCGAGAAGATAATTGTTTGGCAAGGATGTTTATAAATATAGAAAAGTTATGGAGACAAGACGCCACCCTGCGGTACACCAGCTGTTAGTGGGCACTAATCTGAAATAGTATAGTTTACCTTTACAGTCTGCTGGCGACCGTGAAGAATGATTCAAACCAGAAAACAACGGCTAGAGAAATGTTAAGTGTGCGTAACGCCCCCAGAAGCAGGTCAAAGTCTACTGAGTTGAAAGCATTGCTGAAGTTGAGCAATATAACAATAGTGAGATGTTACTTATCCATATTGAAGCGGATATCATCAATGACTTTGACAAGAGTAGTAAACCTGACTGAAGCAGGTTAACCAAATTATTATGGGAGAGAAATTCACTTAATTGAAAATGGACAAGTTTTTCAAGACTTTGTATGGAAAGGGAAGAATAGAAATAGGGCGGTAATTTTTAAAGGATGTGGGATTTGTGATTTTCAGTAAGGGGATAACAAAAGCTTGTTTCCACGTGGATCGAAAAGTATTGCTGGCCAATGAATTATTAAAGAGTTGTGTGAGAGGAGGCAGCGACACATCAAGGATGGGAATAATCATTAAGCTAACAAATATATTGTTGGCTTTGTTTTAATTTAAGGTTGACGCGACGGAACGCATTCCCAACGCAAAACTTAGATTTTTTTCTTATTTGTTAATAAAAAGTATCAAATTAATGTGATTTATGGCTCTACGCGACAATAGTTTAATGTCAGTTATGCTTTCATAGCAATAGCGTTAAAGTTGTTGTGCAGGATCTTTATCAAAGTAATGCATAATAGTAGTTTATGCTACAAGGGCGCAAAGGAATAAATTACGAGGACGATTTAAAACACGAGCGTATCGAGTGTTTTAAACGTAACCGAGTAATTTATTGCTTTTACGCCCGTGTATCATACTACGTTTTTCAATGCATAGTGTGAGGAAATGAAAACAAATATAATCTTGTGAACTTTAAATTATGATTGGCTCAAAAGGATTGTATCCAGAGCCGTTAAACAGTGGAAAAAAAAGTATAACATCTATGGTACACAGGAAAAGCTGCAGGTTAGCCAACCATTAGAAACAAATTAAAAAAAATAATAATAATAAAGCCCTAGGGCAAAATAATCGACTTTCTGTTCGGTTTTGATGCATAAAAAGTGAGCCTTTACGAGCACATGCATTGAAAAATAAAAAACAACTTTGCTAGGAACGCACAACTGACATTAAACTATTGTCGCGTGGAGCAATAAATCACATTCATTTTATACTTTTTTAGTTTCTGATCTAGCGCAGTTCCTAGGTCGCATCGACGCAACAACAGACGCGTAGTGGCCAAGCCATTGTGAATTAAAAAAGGTAGCTGATCCCCTAAAAAGGCCGTTTTGCATGAATCACATTATGATTCTGTTCTAATGCAGTTTCTTTTTCACGCGTGAAAAAGCTCTGACTCTATCCTACTTTCAAATCATTTTATGATTCACCCAAGTCGGCCTTTTTAGATCCCCTGGTTGTGTCAAGTGTACAACCGTCAATTATTTAAGTGGATACTTCGTATGCCGCCTTTTTCAATCAATGGCAGCCATAGATGTTATAATAATGTCAGTAATGGCAGCGCATTCAAGATTAAGTAATCGTGAACAAAAACTAATAATAAAAAATGAAAAAAAAAAAAAACAAATTATCCTTCGTTAAAAATTTCGTACGTGAAGTGACGTTTTTGCAGCGATTTCTGGAGTTGCTATCAAAGAAGTATCCGCTTCAAAAATAAAAGCGAGGGTTAAAGATCACTATAATGGTGATGTGGTCTACAGTAGAGCCACTGAGTGATGGCGCCTATGACATTTAAATGCCTACAAAGTATCGTAATTATTTATAAGCAAGTGTGAATTTAAAAAATGTAATACTTCATTGTTGATAGTGATGTACTACTTGTTTCGGTTATTATTTTTCGATTTGAATGTTGCTTTATTGTGCAATAGAATTCGTATAGAAACAAAGAATTTTTTTAAAAAAAGTTTTTAATTTTTTATAGGTCGTGTTTGAGGTCGCCAACTTACGCAATAATACTAAACGAAACATATAAACTAAACGAAAATAAATGATAGTAAAATACTTTTTTCGATTTAGATACCTATTTAAACATCTCTAGGGGGCCCCGGGGCACTACACCGCAGGTTTTGGCACATTTTCCTTTTGTATCATTATGTTAAATGTTGAATGACGTGTCTAATGTTGAGTAAACTCACACTTGATTTTTATTTTTAACCGAAATTTGAAATGTTCCTCATCACTAAATGCAGCTGTCATAAGTGCCATCACTCAGTGGCTCTACTTTAGTTCTCACCTTGACAGGGAACTTGAGCTGGTTGTATAGCTCTGAGATGAGCAGGTTGTGTGACAGCTGCTTCCTCATCTTCATCACTCTGACGATCGCCGCGTCGATCTGGTACTGCCGGTCTTGGAACACTCGCTCTTCAGTCGCTTTTTGTTCTTCGCTCTGTGGCAGAGAGAGGGACAGTTAATATTCTGCGAAGTAAACTCATGTTGTACGCCGACAGAGGACAGTCTTACTTAAAACGTGACCATCTAAAGTTATTACAGTTTAAACTATACTTTAACAGAAACAAATATAATGACCACCAGAATAAACTTTGATATGCCATACATTTCTATTAAAAAATAATAGCGAACACCAAAATGAGTAAATGTACACCAAATCTAGCCTTGAAGGATATCCGGATATTGGAAATCTTTCAGCGCACAAGAGAGCTGGTAGGTTAGCTTAGAATGTTAGGTATGGCGAGTCGCGACACTATTTTTTTCATGACAACCCAGAATAAATTTATCCCTTTAAAACATTAAAAATGGGCGAGTAAAGACGTTTACACGACGACGTTACGCCTCACACTGGAAACTCGTCGTCGTCGCGTAAACGTCTTTACTCGCCCAGATGAAGGCAGTCTAAATCTGCTGAAACTGGTCGACTTTCCCGATCATAACACGTATTGAGGTGAGCCGTTTTTTTATATAAATCATGAATTATCCTCAAGTCTCATTTAATTCTATAATTAAAAATGAGGTTAAAAATTTGGTGTAAATTGGTATCGATTCGGTGTAACACGACTTAACTTATTTGACAGGACTAAACTTAATTTAAGCGTAGTGTATTTTTCTTTCTGTATTGAAAAGACACAGGACGCTTACAATACGGTTAGTCATGTCAAAAACGTTAATTCGTGTTACACCAAATCGACACAATTTATTCATTTTGACAATAAAAAATATCTTATTTATTTATTAAAGAAATATACAACGTGTAACAGAAAGGTGTAACCATGTTTGAAGAGCTTATTCAGTCAATGGCATAGAACAACTTTTACTATGGAACAAAACCTGTACCACGAAAAAAAAATTTACTGTTTCATAGAAAAATGCAATGCCGCTCGGCCGAAATGTATGAAAGGGCAGATTTTTTTTTAGATTTCTGGTTTGGTTCCTTAGTAAAAGTTGTTCTATACCATGGACTGAATAAGCTCTTCAAATATGGTTACACCTTTCTGTTACACGTTGTATAACACATTATCTGGTGGTCAGTTAAACACAAGCCTACTTTCATTCATCTAGTCATACTCTTTTCGCTTTGCCAATCGACAAACCACTATGAGCAGTCTCACCGTCTCCTTCATCTGTATCTGGTTGATCTTGATCCGGAAGAGCTTGTTGGTGAAGTCTGCGTTGAAGGTGAACATGTCCGCGTTGTCGACCTCGCGGCCCTTCGGCAGCTTGCTAAGAACGCGCGCCTTGCCGCACGCCAGCGACTGTAGCGTGCGCCGGAGCTCGCCGTCCTGGGGACACGCAACCAATTCTTTGTACAATTGTCGCCATATGTGGCAATTGACGCCCATAGTTCATTATTAATAATAATAATAAAATTCTTTATTGCACAGAATAAAATTATTGTGCAAAGGCGAGCTTAATACTAATTAGTATTTTCTACCAACTAACCTTTGGCAATGAGGAAATTGTTGAGGGTAGTGCCATACTATTTAAAAGGGATAACATTGAAAATAGTACTTAAATAATAAATAACTAGTGATAATTATTAGTGAGGTTTATAAAGCATGAGTTTGAAATTTAATGCACAATTAGTCATGATCTTGACCAAGCAATGTTAAAACCGCATTTTAAGTTGGTTTTTGTAAAGATCATGTCTAAATGTCTATACAATTTCAAACTCTTGAAAAAACCTCACTAATACTGAATAATTGGCGTCAATTGCCACACGACCAAAACGCTTTTCAATTTTTTATTTCTTAACAAGAAAAACAAAGTTAAGTTATGCACTTTGCGCTAAGCGACTGACGTTTAACCTTAAGCATTATTCATCTCGTCAATACAAGCATTAAACAGAGAAGTTTTGTGATCTCCCCTTTAAGGGGCTGCACAATGCTCAAATTATCAAAATATCTGCGTGTGTTGGTTTCGTTTCAATCAGTTTTGAAATATGGAAACTGAATCCCTTTTTTCGTGAAATTCATGCTTTTTTAAAGTATTATTACTAAAAGAAGATTGAAAGTATGCTTATTTATAAAGTTTAATTAATAATTGTCTTGAGTCAAAAAATACGCCATATTTTTTTCAAACTTTTACCATCTATATTGACGGAACTGAATCCAATACAAAACTGATGTTTAGCATTGTGGAGCCCCTTAACGTAGATGTTTGCGCCTGGTTACTTATCTCTTATGTTGACTGTACTTTTGACACGTCAAAGGTATTACAAGGATTACAATTTATGTTATATAGGTAGTTGTTTGTTTTTATTAAGTCGTTAGATAGTTATTTTCCCCCAAAATATTTTAATGAAAATTGTCATCACTCATCATTGGTCACAACATCTGTTGTAGATGATTGTTGAAGCACTTGTGGGTTTACGGTCTCCCACATCGCCGTCGATGGCTAGAGGCCCAATGGCAGCAAAGCATTTCTTACCACATCAAACGCAGATGTAGCTTGATTCTGCAGGTGATGATGACGCACGATGATGATATGATATAAAATAAATATCACATGAAAATAAAATTAGTCAAATTTAATTTAAAGAAAGAGAATAGAAGTAATGAAAACCCAATGGGAAAAACAATAATCTCTGTAAAAAAAGTTTGTCGATACAATATGCCTCACTCACCTCTATGTTGGTAGCTGTTTTGATGTCTTCAAACGAGAGATTGTCGGCGTCGTTGAAGAGGAGCAGGACTAGAGCTTGAAACAGTGATACTTGCAGTTCTTTGTTACCCTGCGATTTCAAAATAAATATAATAAATTAAACATTGAATTGAATTTTCTTTGAGGCTGCATATAAGGTCAGATTGAGCACTTCATTTTGCATCAATCAGAACTGAACTCTTTGACGTTTACTTTTAGTTTAAAATAGCGCGCCCTCAGCCGTGGCTCTTACGACCACCAAGAAAACTACGTTTTTATGTAATAACTCGGCTTATTAAAATGTTTAGACGGAGTTATTGTCCACTTAGTTTTAATACAAATTTCAAGGCTGTATAAAAGGCCCTTTAACACTCTAAAAACATGAAATTTAGAGACAACTTCATAATTTTTCCTATCGAGCGAACTTAAAGCGTTTGCGTTTTTTCCAAAATGTTTAGATCAGCTCTATCGTCCACTATCTATATTATTTTTATTCAACCTATTGACCAAATTACACAATGTGAAATGGTCATTTGAAGTTGTGCATCTGTTTTTTGGGCGATATAATTATTTCTTGAGGTTTTGTTACAAAACCGAAGAATCGACCCCTAAAATACTCTGATTAAGGAATGTGCCAAACTAGGGAGAAGGAGCGAACTGGTACCCCTTACCGTATCTCATTGTATAAAAATTATTTTCGAAATATATTTCGGCCCACTTTGGGACCGGCGTCAGTCGAATTAAAAACAGTAAATGACATAAAATATATACAACCTTATAACTAATCATTATTACTTTGGGACCGGTGTCAGTCGAATTAAAAACAGTAAATGACATAAAATATATACAACCTTATAACTAATCATTATTACTTTGGGACCGGTGTCAGTCGAATTAAAAACAGTAAATGACATAAAATATATACAACCTTATAACTAATCATTATTACTTTGGGACCGGCGTCAGTCGAATTAAAAACAGTAAATGACATAAAATATATTCAACCTTATAACTAATCATTATTACTTTGGGACCGGTGTCAGTCGAATTAAAAACAGTAAATGACTCATTATTAGTTATAAGGTTGTATATATTTTATGTCATTTACTGTTTTTAATTCGACTGACGCCGGCCCCAAAATGGGCCGAAATATATTTATAATCATCATTATTAGTTATAAGGTTGTATATATTTTATGTCATTTACTGTTTTTAATTCGACTGACGCCGGCCCCAAAGTGGGCCGAAATATATTAACGACATAAAATATATACAACCTTATAACTAATCATTATTAGTTATAAGGTTGTATATATTTTATGTAATTTACTGTTTTTAATTCGACTGACGCCGGCCCCAAAGTGGGCCGAAATATATTTCGAAAATAATTTTTATACAATGTTTTAATTAAACAAAAAATAAAATAAAATAAGTGCTCTATCTAGCAACATACATCTCACACATACCTGTGTAAAGTGCGCCCTCAGCACGCAATGCCCGAGCGTGGCCTGCCACTGCAGCTTCCTGCCGGAATGCTTGGCCAGGTAGAACTTGGTGAAGTGGTCCTGGTGGCGGGTGAGCGCGGCCGGGAGTCGAACCTCGGCCAGCGGGTATGTCGGCCAGAACCCCATCGTCAGTATGTACACCGACAGCTCGAGACCGGTACTCTCGCCCGCCGCTGCTAGGTGCTGGAATTGTAACATTTTATTATTAATGTAATATTTTGGACTCCAAAGAGACATATTGGGTGAAAATGAACTGCGGGTCTACCGCGTAATTCTCATTTACATCAACATCAACTTGAGATTGAAATTTGTCGTGCGTGCGACGACGCCCGCCTAACATGCCATCTCTTTTGCACGCGTTGAATTTCGCATGCATTTGCTTGAAGTTGATACAAATGAGAATTACGCGGTAGAGCCGCTGGTCCTCTAAAAAAGCCGCATCATATTATGATTCTATTGTAATGCTGTCTCTTTTGCACGCATGAAGAAACTCTGACTCTATCCTACTTTCAAATCATTTCATGATTCACCCAAGGTGGCCTTTTTAGATCCCTAGATATGTAAAGTAGCACTCCCAATTCTCAGTCGGTTTGCTGTAAGAAATCTCTTAGAGAAATAAGCTCGCCGCTGTACTCAACTTTAAATTGCAATTCTTGTAATGAACTTTTTAAGTACAATAAGGAATAATTCTTTAAATGAAACCTCATAATCAACCGACCACACAGAAAAGCTTTCACAAAAAAAAACCGGCCAAGTGCGAGTCGGACTCGCGCACGAAGTATTCCGTGCCATTATTTATAAAAACGGCAAAGAAAACATGTATGTTGTATGGGGCTCCCTTAAATATTTATTTTATTCTGTTTTTTAGTATTTGTTGTTATAGCGGCAACAGAAATACATCATCTGTGAAAATTTCAACTGTCTAACTATCACGGTTCAAGAGATACAGCCTGGTGACAGACGGACAGCAGAGTCTTAGTAATAGGGTCCCATTGGTTACCCTTTGGGTACGGAACCCCAAAAAAGGACAAATGAAAAAAAATTGGGTTGTCTGTACAAAATTCACAGAATGGACTGAGAGCTGATGACCTCGAAGGTCAGGTAATTTGTCGTGGTTGCCTTTTAGTATAATACTTACCTGAGGCACCCTCTTGCCAAAATTGTCGGACTGGCTGGCCGCGCCTGATAGCAGTTCATAAATTAACAATGTCGTCAGGTTCCAACACTGACAGCAGGACAACGTATACAATTTTCAACGCGTGCGACAGAGATGGTATTAGAACCCGTGTCGCGACCCCTAATTTATGAACGCAGCCCTGCTGGTGGGTTCAGCACTCGTAGCACGGTAACGTGTGACTTCGATTGTCACGAAACGCGTGACAAACAAAATCGAACGTCATCGTGCTACGAGCCCAGTAGTAGTGAAAAACGCATGTTTATGTAATGAATGTGAAACAAAAATACTTTTTACGAATAGCAAATACGAAACAGAATATGCTCAAATTGATATTTAATAAATACAGTTTACGGAAATGCTTAGCTCAAACTCCTAATTCGGAATTTGATTGAACCCGCGAAAAATGGTTTAGAATTTATTCTCTTCGAAAAAAGAGCAGGGTGAGATTCAGGTAATTCAGAAACAAGTAGACTCACCTGTTTATATGTTATATTAATATCCTTCGAGAGCTCCATATCCTTGAACATTCCCTCCAACTTGCACGTGAAGCCGCCCCCACACTCCTGTTTAAGTTTACTCAACATAGACTTCTCAGCGTCAACCGACGCGGATTTACCGACTAGAAGCCTTTTGGCCAGATCTTTCTTGTAGAACGCTTCGAAGACGTCCTTCCCGTGGATGAATCGGAAGAGAACCATGATCTTGTCGAGGAGTCGTTCCAGTTCCTCCTCTGTCGCCTCTTTGTTGCCGGCTCGGAGCTTCACGTCCACGAATTTGGCTGGAAGAGATGGATCTATCAATGCTCGGACTACATGCATGCGTTTCGGTTCCGACTTAAAGGGCAAACCAATACGAGTAAGCAGGATCGACTGAAGGTAGAACACAGTGTATTATACTTCCTCACATAGGTCATTCATCCGGAACTGAAACGGATGCATTTAGTCCGAGCCATAGACAGGTTTAACACAATAAGGTCAATGGTAAAGACGTTATTAGCTTTGGATAGAGGCGATTATTGGTTGGCTCATTGGCCTAATGAGCCCGTGTCCGATCCACACTACCAAATTATCCCTGTAGATGGCGTATCGTCGTTACGGCCATGAAAATCTGTCATTTCAGTACATTGTTATTATATTATATACAGGTTGCTCTGAAATTCGACATATTCCTTGAAAGGAGTTATACTAGAGATCATTTCCAACAGATTAAGCAGACAAAAAACAAATTATTCAAAAATAATGATTCCTCTCTGGGCACTTATTTGTTATTTTTCTGATTAATGATAAATGAGTGATCATTTATAAAAAAAATACACATGCCCAGAATTCCCATAATCTCAGAAGTAAAAGGTCTTAAGCTTAAGTGGAAAGAAAACCATTTTTATTTTGTAATTTTTGAAATATCGACGTGATTTACTTAATATCATTTTCGACCCCTAGTTGATCGGCATTATTTGTTGGAAATGATCTCTAGTATAACTCCTTTCAAGGAATAGGTCGAATTTCAGAGCAACCTGTATATTGCAATTACATAAAACCTGTATATTGTACATTGTTTTGCGTAGTTTTTTGTAATTTTCGATTCATTTCTTGGAATTCTGCCTTTGTGTGCTTTAATAATCGTGTTAATCTGTCCCCGAAATACCCCATATCAAAAATGAATAACATAATATCGATAACAAATATTTAACTTATTGTAATACAGGTGATAAGAGAAAGTAAAAAAATGCGAGATATTGAAGAAAAACAAAACAGTAGGAAAACCGGAGCACACGTAACAAGAAAGTTTGTCATAGCCAGACCGATGCATTTATTGGCCGGAACTATGCTAGTGCCATCTGTAATTGGCTTTGCCTGTGGATCGCCATTGCGTTAAAAAAGCTAAAAACAGAAGTTAAAATATTTTTTCGATAGGTATCACAAAAAATGACGAAGTTATTGGCAATACAAGTGAGCTTAACGGTATGTCACGTGACATAATCTGACACGATTTCATACTATAAGTGACAAATATCACTATCGCTAACTTCGGTAATAATAGGAAATATTAAAAAATTCAAAAAGTTTTGTGCTTTTCCACTAATTAATCAGTTACTATAAAAACTATACTGATATTTCACTACAGGACACGCGTCCATTGTGTTTTTTTAATTTAATTAATTTATATATTATTTACATTTATACTACACAATATTTACAGGCTAACCTAATGCAATAGGTAACAAATTATATTAAAAGCAGTTTTTGCGAACTCCGTCAAAGAACAACTAAACAAATCGGTATCCGTAAGGTTGTCGATTCTGTTGAAAAGATGGAGTGCCTTTAGAACAGGTGACTCTTTAAGAACATTAGTGCGCGCATGCTGCACGCAAAACAACGTGTTGGACGGGTGAGTACACAGGTGGTGTGAAAATAGTAGTTGAAACCGTGATGTCGTTGAAAGTTGTTCAGTGAACACCGTCACGACATCCCCAAGAGGGTGTCAGGGGTGTTCCGTGTATAGACTGTGAAATGCAAGTTACAGTCCACACTCGAACACTCACGTTTCATCGACGACAACGTGAGTTCTATCGCCGTTCTTCGGGCACAAATATACCACAAATTTTCCTTCACCGTTGTAAGTATACAAATACTAGGCAGATAAATACCGAAATACTCATTGGTATATCCTCTATAGATTAATTTGAGTAAACCAATTTAGGACAGTATATTGTGCCGTATTTTTATCATTCTTTTCATTAGGTATATTCTCATAGGCAACGGTAACATTCAATTTTACCTGACGTAACTGCTTTTATTTTGGGTCCATTATTAAGAATGTCAGAGTTGTTTTATTTAGTTCATCGATTTTTTCACATTTTTTGTACAAAAAGTAATTATGCAGTTATTTTTTTTTTTTTTGGTTGCTTGTCCCTTATAGTATTTTTAATACTGTTATCTCTAAAAATGAGAAATCTGGTCAGGTCACCCTGCAGGTAAGGCGTGGTGTTCCGTCGCTTCCGCGGACAAGTGCCAAAGGACAGTACAGTGGAGACCACATCAAGCTATACACTTGCAGGGCGACATTAGCCCCTACAGAGAAGAATATAAGATAGGTACAAAGTCCAATGTGTCTTACTTGATGCGGTCTCCACTGTGCAAAGTGAAGATTTAATTTTGTAATGTATTTGTATATATTTTAGTTTGTAAGGTATTTATCTATGGGCCACCGATGCCTAATAATAAATAATTTGATTTGAATACACTTAGCAGATGAATGCTCGTTCCCTTTCTCTAATTATAATTTAATTTTGTTTGTTTAAGTCTGTTGATCTGTTGAGTGTATGTAAAAAAGTTTTTGGTGTGAAAATAAATTATGTCTTATGTCTTAATGCAAGTCGTTATATTTCTCACCAATAAGTTCAGCGGGCTTGTTCTGCCTCTGGTTGATGAAGTACTCGAAGGCCTCCCGCATGGAGTAGAGGAACTTGTCGTTCCGCTGGAAGCATGACGTCACTATATGGTCTAGTTGCTCCTTGAACTCCAGCAGCTCGGAGACCATGCTCTTGTCACGCGACGGCTCGATGACTATTGTACGCCCTTTTTTCTGAAAAATAAAAT
Organism: Ypsolopha sequella; assembly: GCA_934047225.1. NCBI lineage: Eukaryota > Metazoa > Arthropoda > Insecta > Lepidoptera > Ypsolophidae > Ypsolopha > Ypsolopha sequella. The sequence goes on along the minus strand of OW203986.1, from coordinate 4,946,750 downwards.
CCGGTTTAAAGTTAGTCGGTTCCCAAAACGATTGTTTATAACCAAATGAGGTATGTAAGTTTAAAGGTCTGTGGTATGATCGATTTTAAAATTTAATTGTACACCTTATCTTTCTAGGACAAGTTGTAAAGTGTAGTGAGGTCATGCAGCCGAAATCTGTCCACCAGCGACTCCCAACCCTCGTCCAGGATGTATGTACTTAATAACCATTACCTTGATATAAGCATTATAGTGTGAACAGAGCTGCGTGAGTCCGTCCTTGACCCTAGTGAACAGGTTGTAGAGTGTGGTGAGGTCATGCAGCCGCGGTCCGTCCATCAGCGACTCCAGACCCTTGCCGAGGATGCCCGTCAGGTGCTCGCTGAGGAGTTGGCGCTCTACGCAGTGAATTAGTTGCCATCTGGAAGATATACTTTAGTTATGAGTATATTATGATTCGGATCTTATCGCGTAAAAATATATAACATACCTTAAAGATTATGTTTTATACCATAGTTAGTATGTAATCGATTATTAAATTGTAAATTCATAGTAAGAGCGATTAGTCCGTCCAGCCAGGACAGCTCCTTAATGTATAGCCGAATAGCTTCAACATGCTGATACAAAATCTGGTCCAGAATATGATATGAGAAAAATGAGGATGATAGAAGGAAATATAAACCTTAAGTTTGTTAGGGGAAGCAACTGCAATGATATATTTGTAGCTAAGAACATAATATTGTAGTAAAATAATATTATTAAGTTTTGGATTTTTAAATAGTCTATTACACAGATATTTGGCAGCTTCACTAGGAATCAAAATAATGTTGGCAAATGGTGAGATTTATTTTAGACAGGAGAAGCATATACATAACAAAACAGCTTTTGTTGGTACTGTGTGCGGCGTTTGTTCAGTTCAGTTTAGTTCATTTATTTATCTTTTGGTACATTACTATACACTTAGATATGTCATTATACACTTAGATATAATTTTAAAATAGTAAATAAAAGATACAATAAAAATTACAAACTTATCCAAGATAGCACCAAAACATAATCTAAAATACAAAATGAGAATAATTATTTATCCTATGTCAAACTACTATCATATTGTGGGTACATCACGGAGTTAACCTAAAATTATTATGTTTTTTCTTTATCTCCGTTGCTTTTTCTGTTCATGTATTTGTTTGTCCATGTAATCTGTGGTAAGTAATTACTAACGAGTGTTGATGTAAAGATGATGAATAAAACCGCCTGATAGTCCGGTCTTTTATGGATACTGGAAGCCCTTTGTCTCCGGATACGGCGTCTATTACACCGAATTTTTAGATATAAGTCTATTTCCATCCTTGTCTGAGTGCTTGGATACGACCAATCGTAAGAGAAACCGTAACGATGTTAAGGATCTATCTGGCTTTAATGCTTCAAATTCTTTTCTTTCGTGAGTGGTTTTTTGGGTGTCATAAATTTGTCAAATGAGTCACAATGTTTTTATTAAGCCGGCGCCAGACATGTGTCCACTTATTTGCACACTCGAGTGGACACACTGTGTGGCACGAGACTTTGTCTATGTGTTCCAAAGTTTGTACACAGATTTGCACTTTGCCGAGCGGTATCGGTTTTTTAGCGCACATCAAAGGAATGTGTTCAAATAAGTGCGTAGCCTGCCACACTATTTGGTCTATTTGCAAAGACTAGTTGCGCGAGCGCTGTTTTACGGAACGGTTGTGTGAGACACTACGTGCTCGATTCACACATCCATTCACGCCTTCTTCTCGTACGTTTCGATATATTTTGTTGCACATGTAAAATATAATTACATGCACATAAATAAAATATAAGCACACTGCGTCCACGAAATCGTCGTCCATCTCCTTTGTAGTCTACCAGCATACTGTGGAGAAAAGAGTTTGCGAAGGGTGTGTGTGTGGCAGGTGCGCCAAATGTGTGTACAAAGTCGTCGAAGAAGTGTGCAAATAAGTGGACGCCGGTATTAGAATGAGGCTCGGCCACATGTGCTTTCCTGTTTGGTTGTTTAGATTCTGGTTAAGGGACTCGCCCCTGTGCGACTGTGGTATTGAGGAGGGATCTTTGGATCATATATTTTTCAATTGTCCACTAAGCAATAATTGGGTCCCAGGGCATGCAGGCATTGAAGCTAACGAAAAAGCAGACAAATTAGCTAGGGAAGGTGCAGAGGACAGGTTCATAGGACCCGAACCTAGGCTTCCTATTCCTGCAAACGTCAATAACAAGGTAATAAGCCTCCTGGCTTCACAAGAATCAGCAGATGTATGGAGGAACATCGAGGGTTGCAGACAGTCGAAGATGTTTCTCTCGACTATAGTCTACAAAAAAGTAAGGTATATTCTTAACCTAAGCAGAGACAACCTAGGCATGTTGGTAGGTATTCTAACTGGCCACTGCAGGCTGAACAGACATCTGTCGATAATGAAGGTACAGGAGGATCCCTCGATGGGAGATACCTGGTGATGACCACATCAAGGAGGAAGATCTCAAGTATCTTGAGTACTCAGATATACTTAGATTTATTAAAAGCGGAAGATTTGAGGAGAGAACGCCCCTGGGACATTAGGATACCAAAGCTCAAGCAATAGGAATTGGATGGAATAGCTCCAAATAGCGAGCCGACCATCCACCTGAACCCAGCAGACGTCCCACCTCAACATCATCATCATCAAGCAATATTCATCTATTCTATTCATCCTTCTCTATCAGATCATAATATATCCCTTCCTGCAAATATATCATATTTATTGTATATTCCTAATAAAGAAGTAATTCTTATCCTTGCCAAGTTTATTCAAATTAATAATATTAAAGTATAAAAAGATAATCTTTGTTTGTCGTGTTGTCTTGTGACGTTTTACGTAAGTATTTGTCTGTCCTGTTTCAGCAACATTTTTAGAATTTTCGTTTATTTTCAAAGTTATACCATGATGGCTTGATGAGATCAAAACAGCTTTTGTTAGTACAGATGCCTGACTAATTAATGCTTAACATTAGTTTCGTCCTATTTTTAAAATTTTAATTTTGTATCCAATGTCCATTGCATTGTCTAGTAATTTCAGCCGAATATAATATTTGACCAAATCATCATCCCTCTGGGATAACATAGTGTCTCCAATTTCCTTACGAATAATTATTTTGTTTTATTTCAATGACACAAACAAGATTTTGTACGCATTTCTTTGGGAATTCAAGCAACCCTTTGAACCTTTAATTTGAATCTCTACAGAAGGGTCTAAATCGCTCTGTGGTTACATGGACTTCTAAAAATCAGTACTCACTTGGTGGAGGGGTCCAGGTAATGCAGCAGCCGCTCGTTCTCCTCCCGGAGTCGCTTCTCCACATGCGCGAGGTACTGCGGCACGGCCAGCTCACGCATCAAGCGCTGGCCTTCCGCCGCGTACAGCCGCTCCGTCGCCTGAAGGAACCTACGGAGCAAAAAACGTTATACGTAAACCAATATAACCACATCTAAATTAGGAGTCGCATTTATTATTGGTATGGTTTAACCTAAGTAAACACACACTGTTGATTTTTAAATGTTCCGAGCGCTCTGATACTAGTGAAAGTAAAAGCAGAGACCAACTGGTTAAAGAATAAAACAACAGGAACTTACTTATGTTCAAAAGCCTCCTGATATATTTGCAGATCTGAGAGCATCCTCAGCAAACTCTTTAGCAGTGAGCGGTCAACGGAGTCCCCACCACGCTCGCGCTCGATGATAATAAGTAGACCATCCACAGTGCGGGTTTGTACTAGAGTGTTCATTGCTATGTGGTGACGGAACAGATCTAGGCCCATGTCCCTGTCAAATAGAAATCATAAAAATTGTTAACTGCCCAATTAAAGCTGTCAGTTATTATATTATAAATAAAATAATATTAGGTATTTTTATAGATTTTGCATAAATAGGTTTTTTGAAGTAGCTGTATAATGTGCAAAAGCACACACACTAGCATAACTAGCATGTATACACAACTTCTATAAGTAGAGCAGATTACTTGTAATGGATTGCAAAAACTTTAATATGCATCAACTGTAGAAAAAAGTTCATATCATCTCTCCTGCTTCTATAACTGTAATCAGAAAGATTGTCATTAGAATGTTTGAATATTTGCAGAAGGTACTCTTACCAAATAGAATGTATGCTAGGGTTTTGTAAAACATAAGTCCTATCGAGGTAGAGGAAGATGCTACGGATCATGATCATCTGTCTACAGTGGGCACGCCAACAGTCATCCATCCGTTTGAGGAACACCTGACGATCCATGCTCTCCGACAGGAACTGTTCAATGTTGGCTTTCACATGGGCTTCCACCAGGTTTGTTAGGTTTACGTACAGTTGTGATGCCATCTGACAAGAAATATAAACATTTGGGAATGGTTAACAAGTTATAGTTTTCAATAAAAATATATTTATAGGTATAGATTATATTAACTCATAGAAACTATTTTCTTTTATTGTTTATTGTGAGTAGATATGAGTTTCGCTAGTACCTTGTGGCTGCACATATTCTCAACGGCCTGATACAACTCCTCGAGGGAGTAGTCGATAGACTTGGATGTCTGGATCGCTATCACAGCTTCCTTCAGTTTGCTCCATGTCGTCTCCTGGTAGTTTTCCGGGAGGTTCGGCGTACCTGCAACAATGCAATAGCTTTTACGTCTCCATCGTACAATTGAGGTTAGAAGACGAGAGCGTAAACACACTTTTGAAATTCTTGATGACGAGCTTCTTGGTTGTGGCCCCGGGCTTGTTCATCGAAGATGACGTCAATTTGATAGTTCTAGTCTTAGAAAAGTTTGATTTCTTTTCATTATTGGCACTCATATCGTCTGATTTTATTTTTTTACAGCACTGTTCACCGTTTGGAAGAGACCGTTTTCTACACTGATTTGCGCCTTCCTCGGCCAAAACAGGCGACTTAGCTAGTTGCGACATAAGAAAGCATGATATGGCCTCAGCCCCTGTACTAAATAATACGTTGAAATGCTAATTAATTAGAAAATACACACAAAAATACAAGTGATTTTGTTGGTCGTTTGCAACACCACCATTACGATGAGTTTACAAATATGATTGACAGGGGGCGCTTGTGTAGTGTGGGACGAATGCTGTCACTTGTTAGATTTGTTTGGAATTTTACTAACGAAAATAACAATAAATAATAATAATTATAGGCTTGCTGTGCCTCAGCTGCCGGAGCCGGCAATTATGAATTAATGATACAGGTGCCGAAGGAGTTTGGTGCCTAGTGCCTTCTGGAAGCCAATTCCGGAGGTATGGAGATGATCTCCACGGTCGAAATATCTGGCGAGAAAGTGCTTATCTCCGTCGAAAAACAAAAAATGCTATTCTAACGATCTCCATCCGTAGATTTTTCGATCGCAAATCAGCGAGATGTCTCGACTGGTCATAAGCTGGGGAGATAGACATCTCCGTTGCAGTAACTGCCAAATTATCAAAATAAATAACATAAACTTCAACATTTTGACGGCTTTTGTGTGGTTATTTTTGATAAAATTTGACTCGGCTACGTTTTACGGACCTTTATAAGCAGGTACCTGTAATTTTGATGACTTTTGGCTACCCATTGTGAATTTCCTGCAACCGATTGGATTGCGAACCAACGATTATTATGAATTCTTAGCCCAGAGCTAGTTTACAGAAGCTGAGGCTGCTGAAAGTAGAAGAAAATACCAGACTTCAAGATGGAAGTACACTATTAGGAAATCACACATAACAGCTAGCAATTTTCAGTGTGTCATTGTAGTGTAGAGATTAATAAAAACAAGTGACAAAAATCATGTCACCGAAGCATTTTTACTCTAAAGCTACTATGCATGGAAAGATACAGGAGCCCTTTGCAATCAAACGATTTGAAGAAATGTTTACCATAAGAAGTGTAGTTAAGTGGGGCATATTTCTATTGGAAACTCACCCATAAAAAGAAATGATAAATTTATTGAGGCCATGGTGAATACTGTTGAGTGCTTTTTATAATCATTATTTTAGATACATATTTGTTTAAAAATTATGACAAAATCAATAAAAATTGAACCACAATACAGTGCTTTAATTATTTATTTATTAATATTAACTATAGCTTCTCTAAAATTACAGCACAAGACACAAACAAAAAAATGTTTTACTTGCTAAATATATATAGGTAACTAAGGGCAAGGTCACTCTTGGAATAATGAATTTATTGAGGCCATGTTGGATACTCTTAGTGCTTTTTATAATAATTATTTTAAACCCATGATTTTACATGGATGTTTTTATAAAAATTATGACATAATCAATAAAAATTAAACAACAATCCAGTGTTTACTCATTTATTTATTAATGTTAACTATGCATTCTCTAAAATTACAGCACATGAAACAAACAAAAAATATTTTACTTGCTAATTGAATATAACTATAGTCAGGTTACGTCTTAGTAAGACCAATCAACCTTTCGATGTGAACTCGTTTACTAGCAAGTTTTCTGTCATGGAGTACAGTTTTAACTGACTTTTACCTTTGAGGAATGCAGGTATGTTAACTGTCACATTGTTTGTTTGCAACGAAGATGTCTTGCATGTTAAATCCACCCACAGTCAGGCAGAATAGCGTTCTATTGTCCGTCTGTCACTTGTAGATCCACCGTATGCAGGAGAGCAGTATGATAACAACCCTCCGGGTATAGCTCCAACTAGTACTTTCAAAGTATTACTGAGCCAATGTATTACTTGGTTTTTGTACAGGAAACATGTGCCAGCACAATCCGTATTTACTTCAACAGTTGCTTCAATTACTATTTCTGAAGAGATGTCAGAACCATCAAAAATAATTTGTTCTTAGATTCCAGTCTGTTGCTACTTCGTTTTTCGCACATCATGCATCATACCTAAGTTTTCGTTTCGAAGTTGGACTTGCAGGTTTTGTAAACAGCACCTTTCTTCAAGTTCTTACGTTCCCGTTTCAAACCTAAAACAATGCAAAACAAAACTAATAAAGCACACTTATCTGAGTACTGAAGAAAATTTATTAACAAGATATCATTGCAGTATAGAAACGCAGAATAAAATATGAGGAGCTCTGAACCGGGATACGTTTAGCTTGAGGTTCAGCTAGTTGTCATATAGATATTGAAATCATTTACCTACATGCTTCAAAATGTATAATTAAAAGCATTAGTCCGTGACAGCCTTAATTTATAGATGCGCGAATAAAAAAGTTGAGCAAGTTAATGCATGTATTACGCCACCCCAAAAGGAACTCGTGTCAAGGGAGGTAGGCACAATGATGGTTCTACCAAGAAGTTTAATTATTTAACTTATTTATGTAATTATTTGAAGTTTAACAATATTAGTAGGAGTAACTTACCAGTATGTTTACCTTCATCATAATAATCATCCGGTTTAAAGTGATTCCGACATAACCTGGCAGATGAACCAGGATTCCAATTTTTGAGACGTAATGCTTTGACCCACAGCTTTTTTAATTTTTCGTCAGTATTCCTTGGTTTTTACAACTAAACGCCGGACATTCGAGGCATTCTTGTAAAATTATGAATTTATTTCGACTTTAAAATAATAAAATGTAGGAGATTTGACAGAACGCTAAGGAGTCTATGTACAACAGCAGCGCTGAAAGTGCTTTATTTAAAAAGTATGCTGTGATGTGAACTTGCTCAACACATTTGCATAAAGCAAACTAGCGCTTCAGGTTAAAATAAACACAAACTCACGCGCAATGCGTTTCGATTTACGCTAATTTGTATTTACTGTTTTCAGTTATTATTAAAAAAAAGACAGTTGTAGAACCACAATATGCTAAAATATTCTTGATCGTAATGTGTTTGCTTAGATTTGTTAAATAAAACACGCATTATTTTTACTAAAAAAAGAATAATAAGACAATCGATTATATTCAAAATGAATCGGTAAAAACGGAACGTCTCTAAGACGAAATTATCTTCTCCGTTGCTAATCCTTCTCCATGGTCTACAAGAATAGGGCTTTTTCGTAGTGTGGAGATTTCAAGCGGACATTGATGCGGAGATTTGAAACGGAGATTCATCTCCATAGTCGGGATATTTCGTCCGAGCCCGGAATTGAGGCCCTGGCCCCACCTGCTGCCCGCTGCCCACCTGAGAAGCCATCTCTTTCTCACCGGGCGGTGGCAAGCTGAGCATGAAGTTCATGGTTTATCAAAATAGTTGATCGAATGCCTGTGATTGAACACAAAAGTATTAAATCTTTGATTTGACCGTTTGGCACATTTCGATAAACGATGAGTTGCACTACTTGCTCCTCTCCCAGTTATCTCCCGGTCAGTCTTAGGTGGGTGAGGGTGGGTGGGTGTGTAGTCCAACCTCTAAGCTGAACGCAGTGTGGTGCCTGCGTTTCAAAATGAATTCTCGCCGTCGTTGATGCAAAAAGGGCATGTGTCAAAAAAATCCACAAAAACAATGGTTGGATTTCCGAAAAAGTTTGCTTTCCTTGTGTAAATATGAATTAAACCAATGAGAAGCTTTATTGCACCTTATTTCCGTATACCTATTATCATCAAACTAAGCGCGAAGATAACATGTTTTTAAAAACAGGACTTCTTAAAGCAATTTCGTTCAGAAATCCCGTGAAGTTACCATTGTCCTATTGGTTATTAGTATGTCTGAGATTTGTGCTTACAATAATACCCCAACTGGGCTACATACACCCAGACGAGTTTTTCCAGAATGTCGAAGTTATAGCAGGTAAACTATGCTGACTTGTACAATCTCTAAAACAACCTACAAGTTCAAAAATATTTTTTTCTTTTCAGGTGATGTTTTTAACATTGATGTCTCGAGAACATGGGAGTTCAACCCTCAGTTTCCCGTCAGAAACATATTCATTCCCAAATTAGTAGTTGGTCCGCCTTTACATCTCATGCGCCTTGCAAATCCCCTAGCTAAGAGATACCTGGACGTAGATCTAAGAACGCCATATTACCTACTTATACTACCAAGACTGTTCATATGTTTACTCTCACTTATCAATGATTACTGTCTTTACAGAATTTGTGTAATATATGGTCAGAATTTTAAGAATAGATTAAAAATATTTGCAAGCTCTTATGTTGTTCTGGTATATTGTTGCAGAAGCTTTTCAAACACATTTGAGATGATATTTTTCTCTACACTCTTGCTTCTTGTAGCAGATTGTATGTCTTTGTCTGATAAAGTCATATACCATGATGAGTTTCTGAGAGAGAAGTATAAGCAAGCCAAAACGCCAGTTGAAAAAGTTAAACTTTTTAAGTTACAGACACATCTACCAGAGCATTCGCTAAATAGTGTTATTTTTATTGCAACTCTTGTAGTTCTAGGTATTTTTAACAGACCAACTTTTGTCGGTTTTGCATTCCCACCACTTTTCTTTTGGCTGCACCGAGGATTGGGCTCTCAAGTAGTTGGTTTCAAAGACTTCCACTTCAGGATTGTCACCCTTATTCTTTGTGGAATACCAACTGTTATCCTACTAGTCACTATAGATTCTAGTTACTATGGGTACCTTACTTTAGCTGATATAGAGTCCATGAAGGTTGATTGGGACAACTGGGTAGTGACTCCACTGAACTTCTTGAGGTATAACTCCAATATGAGCAACCTGACTCGCCATGGCCTGCATCCAAGATGGCTTCATCTGGTTATCAATGTGCCTCTGCTTTTCAATGTACTGGGAGGCTTGGCTTTTGTGACTTTATTATCTCATACATATAGGTAAGTTTATCTAATAAAAAAATTTAACTGCTTTGGAAACATTTAGGTACAAATATGTTAGATAAAATGAGCAAACATTTTCTCTAAATTTCAGATTTCTGCGAGGCCAATACAACAAGTTACCCAGGATACAAAGTATCACTGGACTGATGCTGTTCTCCCTCGTTGTCCCCGTGGGCATCCTCTCTATGTTTCCACATCAAGAAGCGAGGTTCATCATCCCTGCTCTAGTTCCCCTGGTCTACCTCTATGGAAACCATCTTCACACCAATGAGATTGATGGACCTTACTCTAGGAAATTTAAGAAGGTGCTTCTGACTATCTGGTATACTTCAAATATACTTCTAACTTTATTCTATGGGTTTATACATCAAGGTGGAATATATCCTTTTGCCAAAAGCCTACATCACGAAATTAAGAGCAACTATGGGGTACATACCCATGTTATAACCACGCATAGTTATAGTATACCAACCTATTTGCTGCAGCTAGAAAGCACGAATAAAGTTTGGACAGATAGAGCGACAGGTCACAAATATAGGCTAGCGCCAACTACGTTTATAAAAAAGTATGGATCAATGCCTACCAAAGACTTATTGGGAATCATTGATCTTACTCTGACAGAAGCTGAGAAGTTATTATACACTCATAAAAAAAAATACAAATTCTATGTCGCATCTCCTTGCTCGTTGGCGCAAGAAATCGAAGTAATTGCTAGAAATTATCCCTATTTTGATTTAGTTGAAGAGTTCTCCTTTTACCCACATTTCTGTTCGGAAGCTTTGCCGAAGTTCCCTCACAGACGTGATCAATACTGCCTAGAAAGGACTCTCCCAAACAAAAATGAATCTCAAGTTTTGGATCTAACTATATACCAAAGAATCTCATGCTATATTAAGCAATTTTGTTTTAGAATTTATAAAGTTAAGACAAGACAAATGCGTGGAAGTTAACTCGGTTTGAATTAGTAATGAGCAATAAAATTACATAGTATCATTAGAGCAACATTATTTGTTTATATTTATGAAGTACAAAGTTATTGGAGCCATTTTTGAATCACATATTTTAGTTTGTAAGATAATGATATCAATTCGGCATTAACACGTCTTAACTTATTTGACAGGTCTAACCTTATTTTAAGCGTCCTGTCTTTTTCTTTTTTTATTGAAAAGACAAGGACAGGCGCTTAAATTAAGTTTTATCAAATAAGTTAAGATGTGCTTCGCCGAATCGGTACCATTGGTGTTGATTCGGTGTAGTATGATTTAACTATACTACCTTTAGTAGTTGTTCTTACTTACCACTTACTGAACAGTGAAGGAAAACATTCTAAGCAAACCTGCATGCTCTAAAAACGCGTTGTGACGTAATATTCGTGGGTGAAACGCGGGTGTACCATGTATTGACTGTGACTTGCATTTCACAGTTCACACTCGGAACACCTCCGACACCCCCTCGGGGATTCATGTCGTGACGATATATATATAAACTTAATTAAGCGTTTGTCTTTTTATTTTCTGTATCGAAAAGACAAGGACAGAATGCTTAAATTAAGTTTAGTCCTGTCAAATAAGTTAAATTGTGCTACAGCGAATCGACACCATAGCGTGGTAAATAGGTATATTATAAACCTTTGAGGCTTCGGCACAGGGAGACGCCACACAAAAAGCGCGGCCTCATGCCCCGCTGCTACTGCCGCGCTTTCTGTGTGGCGTCTCTCATACTTCCATAGTAATTTGCCAGCTCACGCGCGCCGCGCCGCGTTGTGATCTCGCCCCGCTTTCTGCGTGCCGAAGCATTTTGACATTTTGTTTTATAATTAAGTTTTATCTAAAAAGTTGTACAGTAAGGATCTCTATTTGCTCAAGTTATTTTAAAATGTAATCTGTTCAATATTTTTTTACAATTATTTTCCGTCCATTTTATTTTTACAATTAATTTACCATATTTATTAATTTTTTTTACAAAGTTTTACGATGAGCGATAAGAAAGTGGCTGCGTTCTCGTTCCACATGCACAACTTATGATTGTTTTTCTTATTTTTGCATTTGATTTATTGCATTATGCGAATTTGCGCATTATGCGTCAGTTTAAGCGTTTTTAGCGAAGTTGTATTATTTTATGTGTTACTTTAATAATGATCCTGCACAACAACTTTAAAGAATGTTTATAAGGTTTAATCGCGCGCGAGGCACCTTAGTATAGTAATCTTTGGTTGAATCACAAGTGCGAGTAGCGTAACATGATGTTTTTGCGATTAAACAGTATGTCACGCTTCTCGCACTTGTGATTCAACTAAGTTGTGCAGGATTATTAAAAACATAATGCATGAAATAGCACAACATTGCTAGAAAAGCCTAATTGACATTAAACCCTTGTCACGTAATGCCATAAATCACATTTATTTAATACTTTTTATTCAAAAATAAGAAAAATAATCAGAAGTTGTGCGTTACAGAACGAGAATTGACGCAACCACCTAAATAAGTTTTATTTCCATCCGCATTTTAGGAATATACATATATATATGTACTTACTTGCTTATACTTAATAAGAGAACATTATTATTAGAATATTTTTATCATTATTAGGTAGGTAATTAATTTTGTTTGAAAGACTTATTGACTGATATTGTATTTTTATCTACATTGAAACAATCAAAAGATATAATTATGTATTTGTGTGAATCACCAACACAGAATGAGACATAATTAATATTGCTATGCTTTCATTTGATAGGTTTTGTATGTGTTCTTGCGCTTGATCAAGTGCTACTTGCACACTGCACAGATGTGGATGATTCATCCAGGTGTAAATGGACTGTTATTTAAGTTAAATCTCATGCTCCACTGATCATATTGAACTATTTTCGCACATAAATATACATGGGGAAATAAAAAAAATGAAAGAAAGAAGAAAGAAAGAAAAAATATTTATTTCGAGTAATCAATCGGTCGAGCTTACTTACTATGTACAATACAAGTAAACCCGCGGTGGGGTATACTACAACTATATTATTTTTAAAACAAATACCCGAAAATTTAAATAGACTCAGCTATATGCCATCTGAAACAATTTTCAGATATCCGAAACAATTTTCAGATAACGCTTGATTTTCAGCTATTCCCATGCCACTAATGTTTTTTATATTTGATGTAAGTTTTTTTTTATTATACATGAAAATAAGAGATAATTGTGCACGTAGCACAAAGCACTCATAAATAAGTTAAGTAAAAAAAAAAACAATAACATTAGACCAAAATTATAGCAATAATTAATGACCAAAAAAAAAAAATGCCCATATAACATTTAAAAATAGCATGCAGTCAATTTACACCCGGTATAAGTTCGAAATAGATAGCTATTCTATTTCAACCTTGCGATAACATTAACGTAAAAGTTTTTTTTACGTTCATATGCGATAAATATACATTTTTCACCGCGTACCTATTGATTGTGATGCAGTCTCTTACAATGATTTTGTATTATACCTCATTGGTCTCATACATTAATGTAAAAACCAGAATGTTTATTTTGGCATTGACGTAAAAGTTTTTTTTACCTTCATGTGCGATAAATATACATTTTTCACCGCGTACCTATTGATTGTGATGCAGTCTCTTACAATGAGTTTGTATTATACCTCATTGGTCTCATACATTAATGTAAAAACCAGAATGTTTATTTTGGCAAAGTCTAGGCTAGACATTAAGTACTTACTTAACTGAATGTTTTGTAAAAATTGCGTCAAAAACTTATATTTTAACTTGAGTTGCCTGCAAATAAAGTTATTTAATAATATAAGTGTGAGTTTCCTTTTGGTAGACAGGATCCAGACAAGATATCAAAATAAAATAAATTTCGCCTACCTTAAAACAGACATAAATATTTTAGACCACAATGTTTTCTATAAGCTGGTCGCATACTTCAGCATCGTACCCGCTGCATTTTAGAATAATATAATACTCTATACAGTGCTCCCAAAGTGATAATGCGCATGCAAATCTTCGCCACTGTTCGGCAAAGTTCGTATTTCCTTACACTTTCTATACAATCAATACGGTCACGTGGTACGTCCGCTCGCACGGCTATATAATTTGTATGCGCATTATTACTTTGGGAGTACTGTACAAACTTAGCCGCACCGTACGCGCAGTATTTCATAAAATTACTACTTGCTCAGTGATGACTACGTTACGGCGCGGCGCGTACGATGCTGAAATTCTGCGATAGCTATATACTCAGAACATTTAAATAATGTTCTGTGGCTATATAGGGGGCATGTAAGCGGTTTAATGAATCATACTAGTGCTCAACGCGCTACCGTGTTGAACAGGAGGATGTTTTAGTAAACGCTTTCACGACGCTGTTTTAGGAAATCAATAGCGGTGCGACAGCCATACATATATTACGCCACAAGCTGGAGTGCGGGCGATTTCATAGTGCCAAGTATCATACTTGAAGTATGTACTCGCCCGCACTCCAGCCATGTCGCGTACTTTACCTTCGTGTTATTTTTTTTAAATAGCCTATTGTAGACACGGGAGCGCGTTGAAATCCATATAAAAATATTATTAGGTACTTAACTTTTAGAAGTTTATTTGAATTTGCCGCGTTTTTCCAGTCACTCAAATACCCTCATGCCATAGTCTATGGTCGGGTAATGATCACCGACCGGATATCTAGAAGAGGTCCGTCCGCATAGAGTAGGTTGTTTTCCTCTATATCCGACATGTCCGTCCGTGGCTCAGGGTCAGTGGTAATAAGTGTTCTATGGTGGTAATGAAGCAACTGGTGGCGTAGCAAGAGCAAGCAAGACTTATTTGTCAATTGGTTGTGAAACTCGGTTGCCATGGGGCGGCCGGAAGGGAAAAATTGAGTAGTCATGCGAAAAGGGACCTGATGGACCTGAAAGAATTTGGTAAATTAGAGCTTTCAGGAATGAGTTTTAACGTTCGTTTTTCTCTGGATAATTATACCTATTCCTTCAGGTGCCTTTTCGCGTGACCACACCAGAATATGTAGTGTAATATTATAGCCATGCATATGTGTAGGATACTAAGTAAGGCTAGGTGTTATTATAGTTAGGTTGATGAACTGTTTGGTTCAGTATAACTTGGCAATCAATACTCTTTATGGATCGTATTGATATTTTCGCGTATTCCATAAATGAAGAATTACTAGTCAATATCAAAAATTATATCAAACAAAACACGAGAGGATAACCCTTCCAACCATTGCTAAGGGGGCTCCACAATGCTAAAAATCAGTTTTGTATTGGATTCAGTTCCGTCAATGTAGATGGTAAAAATTTGAGCAAAATATATGGCGTGTTTTTTGACTCAAGACAATTATTAATTAGACTTTATAAATAAACATACCTTCAATCTTCTTTTAATTGTAATACTTTTAAAAAAGCATTAATTTCACGAAAATAGCGATTCAGTTTCCATATTTCAAAACCGATTGAAACGAAACCAACACACGCAGATACTTACTAGAAAAAAACATCTTTATTACATGAAGAAATAAAAGTTAATGTCCTAATGTAGACGCGATTTCAAAATAACTGAAGTTTTGCGTGCGCGGCATCTGATTAGAGCAGGATAGACCGTTAAAAGACAAAAGCGTTAGAGCAGGGCTGAATTTTAACATTGTGCAGTCCCGGTTCTATGCTAAAAGCATATTTCTATTGATCTAGTGCTTAGATCATCACGTGTTTTGTTCTCCTGGCATCATCCAGGATTTGTGATGTAATTAAGCATAAAAAGGGCCCCTTTAGTGTTCTGTGTATTAGTTTAGGTGTGAAATGAGAAATGAGAAATCAAAAAGGTGTCGATAAACATATAAAATCTTGTTGTGAAGTGTTGATTTATTGATTAGAATAGAAAAAGAAGTAGGACTAAAGATCATGTAAGCAGGGCTTGCCTTGCCTAATATAAGAATAACTTGTATATATTATAAACAGGGTGTAATCGTTAAGTGTGACCAGGCGATTATTCTGTAACTATTATAGATATCAAAAATTTTAAACTGATATCGAAAGTACGTTACCTAATCGGTAAAATTACATCAATAACTTTTTGAAAATCAAACGAGAAGTATCTAAAATTTTGACATTAAACATTCCCATACATTTAGTATTAATGCGATATTGAAACAAGGTTTATTACTAATTTGATTTGAAGTGGTAACATAATTAATCTACACGTGTATCTACTTGAAAATCATTATTATCATGTCATACGTAATCATAAAATGAGTAGGTACCTACTAGACCACTTAAAATAAGGAAACTAAAACTTTTCTACTAATCCCATGCTAAATGTATGGGAATGGTTAATGTCAAAATTTTGGATACTTCTCGTTTGATTTTCAAACAGTTATTTATGTCATTTTACTGATTAGGTAACGTACTTTCGATATCAGTTTAAATTTTTTTGATATCTGTAATAGTTACGGAATAATCTCCTGGTCTCAATTAATGATTACAACCTGTATATACTACTCATAATACATATAAGAATAACGTTTGGGCATTTAAGCCACGTGAAGACACGTTCTTTCATAAAATCCATCCATCCATCCATCCATCAGCCCGTATCCGTCCACTGCTGGACATAGGCCTCCCCAATATTACGCCACTCTTGGCGGTCCTCAGTCATCCTCATCCAGCCGCCACCCACAACGTCCTTCAGATCGTCAGTCCAGCGGGCACGAGGGCGGCCTACGCTTCGCTTTGCTGTACGTGGTCTCCATTCCAATATCTTACGGCCCCAACGGTTATCACGTCGGCGACAAATATGGCCAGTCCACTGCCACTTCAACTTACTGATTCGGCAGGCTATGTCGGTCACCTTCGATCTCTTTCATAAAATAAATTTAAAAAATTCAAAGGTTACAATGGTACCGATTCGGTGAAGCACATCTTAACTTATTTGACAGGACTAAACTAAATTTAAGCGTTCTGTCCTTGTCTTTTCGATAAAGAAAGAAAAAGACAGGACGCTTAAAATAAGGTTAGTCCCGTCAAATAAGTTAAGACGTGTTATGTCGAATCGATACCACTATTATCCATTTATGTGTATTTTTCTCTAAGACAAGTTGGTGCAAGTGCACTCCCAGCACCCATGTACCTACTTTATGAAAATGAATAGTTTTTTACAATTACTAAAATTTTACATTATTAATTTTATATAAGATTTATTTTATTAACATAAGTGCTTAAAATGAATAGAGTCATTGTTAAGTCTATGATTGCTATCTTTAGACTGCCTGTCAAGTGACACAGCATGTGTGATACAATGTTCTATGGATACAAGACGAAAAAAACTGGATTGTCATTAGAATATTATAAAAATATATATGACTCCTAGCCGTTGATTATTTAATAATATACATCCTGTTCTAACTTTAACTGTCATTAGGGCTCCATAATATTTCATATGTTCAGATTAAGTACCTACCTAACCAAAAAATCTAAAGGCAAAAGTTCTGCCAAGTTCTGCGACAAATATCTTAAAAAGTACGGAACCGATTTCAATGCAGTTTTTATTTTTTGTTTTATTTGCCAAAATATGTTTTTTGAAAACAAAAGTATATATACTTATGACATTCTTCAATGAAATTTTATAAAAATAAGAATTTATCTTTTTTTTCAGAAAATTTTTTTGCCCCGTGTTTTTAAATATTTTACATTTTTTTTGTTATTATAAAGCAATAGAAGACGAGTTGTTTGACACCTCAAACATAAACAACGATTGCGTTTATCAGCCACGTATCTTTCCACCGAGGAACTGTTGTTCAGTTTGAGTTGCAAGAGCTATTTATAATAGGCGAAGTTTACCGTTTATAATATATATATACGACCATTTGACAAGCATCGATCATCGATCGAAATAATTTCCGAAGCTCTCTGCAACTTACAAGTTAGGTATCTGTAATTTTGATAGGTATATAAAAAATTGCCGTCTTTCACACATCCATCGCCATAATCCTTCGCATTCAGTTCATCGCTGCAGCAATGTGTGGTTGATAAACGCGACAAATAAAAACTTCCTTTTCAAAAGGCCTACTATTCCTTATACTTACACCGAAACGGAACGCACTCTAGGATTTTGGTTGTTTGACCGAACAGCTGATAGAATTGTCACTGAAATGTCAATAAAATAACGAAATATGGAAATATGCCTGGAAAATGAAAGTACAACTTTTCGTTTAAAATTGCATCGACTCTCTTACTCTTTGAATTGCATGAATAAACTGATAAATATCTATTCTTCATAATGTGCAAACAAAAAGATGCAGTTGAAGCAACAATCGAAAGGTGTTTGAATATTATACGGTTGTATGAATGGCTGTTGGATTTGTACGTATTAGTAAGTAAAACTTAACTTTTATTTATTTACAATTGATCAAAGTGTCGTTAAGGGTCTGTCGGATTTATACGTATTAATAAGTAAAAGTTAATCTTTTTTTTTATTTACAATTGTTCAGAGTATCGATAAGGGGCACGATCCATTTTCTAAGTAGAGAATGCAATCTCACTATACCGAGATCTCGCACATATATTGCAAGATCAATCACGCATGTCTGTGCGAGATCTCGCAAGATTTGCGATGCATATTACAGGTGCAGGGCATTGACGACACTTGAACAACTTGAAAAAAAAAGGTAAATCTTTGGATTTGCTAGGTTGTGAAGACAATAACTGCATTTTGCATCATAAAATCATCATCATTTTGTTGTAATTGATCACTATACATGGAATTAGGAAGAACCTTGCTTGCGGCTGGGCTAGCCTAGTGAAAACACACTCTATCTTTAAATAAAATCATATACTCTACTCTACTGTTCACACTAAACAAATTTTCCAAAGAAATATAATAAAGCAAATGAAAAAAAAAACACCTGCCCATACAACATTTACAATTGGTTTTTAAAGTTATTATGTAAAGGAGAATTTATATTTTGATTTGCGCTGGTATGTTTTTTTGGGAAAGCTTTTCAGTATGGACAGTAGAATAAAATAATGAACTATTATAAGTATGTTTAAATACATCCCTTTAATTGGATTGATATCTTGTTTTAATTTTATTACTAACCAGTAGTTGATACAATATTTTTTTGAAAGAAGTTTTGTTAGTGCAAGATCTTGCTAATATTGGGATTGTTTTTTTTAATCTTGCAAATACCGAGATTGACATTTAGTTGCAAGATTGCATTCCCTAAGTGCCCCCTTATCTACACCCCAACCTGAAGTTTATCCCAAATGATCCCAATCCTTTTGATAGCGAATCGATTCAATACTTTAAGTAAAAATCTCATTTACAGGACTATTTTGTCGACAACCACTTCAATAAATTACCCTTAACATGGCGAAATTGTTTCCAAAACATGGATCCTACTGATTTGGGAAAAATAATACTTGGGATGCCAACCAAACATATGCTACCGTTATCATTTATATGTTTGTTAAAAAATGTGAAGAGTTTGAGTTTACCTCGAGAAATGAGAATTGATAATAAATCTAATGTTGAGAAATTCAACACAAACTCAAAAGCGGAAGTATACACTTGTGCCAACCATCCAAGACTGAAAAACTTATTTTTGAAACATGTTAAGTTAAAGAAGAGACATGAAATCAACTTGATGGCACAAGTGGTCAATGAAGTAGCCACTGAGAGCTCTTGCAAAGCTGTGCTAGACTTCGGTTCAGGTTTAGGTCACTTAGTGAGGGTTCTATCTTACAAACATGACATCTACTCTGCGGGCATTGAGTGCCAAAAACAATTGACTTCAGAAGCTAGGTTTGTACCCTTGGTATGTACTTTATTACTTAGAATGTGATATATAAAGTAACTAACTATAGTAAATTCTTCGATAATAATAACTTGACTTTCAGGAAACTTGATCAAGAGCTAGAATATACAGCAAGGAAACATCTGACTGAAGAAGCAATGATGGAAATGAGGCAGCCTGTGCATTTTAATCTGACCTTGTCTTCTGAAGACCAGTTACACCACCTTCCATTACCAAGCATAATGTCAAACTATGGTTTAGTGGGCTTACATCCATGTGGGGACTTGGGTCCTTTATTACTTAGACACTTTGTAAACAGTCCTCAAGTAGAGTTCATTTGTGTCGTGGGTTGCTGTCATATGAAGCTAACCTGTGATGGCACTGGGTATCCAATGAGCAACTTTGCATTGAGACTAAAGAATAAACTGTCTTTTATCATGAGGGAGATATCTTGCCATGCTATAGAAGTTTATTTGGAAAGATTGATCAAAGGAAATTATGGAGACTTGAAGGTACTAAATTCACACTTTTAGCATCTTAAACATAATCGGTATTATTACAAAACGGTGTTAACTTTAGACAGTGTTTAAATCTGTTGCTGTCACTTTTTTACGATATGAAAGAAAAGGCAGATTTAAACACTGTCTAAAGTTAAACACCGTTTTGTAGTAACACCGAATCTGTTTAGGGATTGGCGGCGTTGGCGCTCAGGCTCGGGCAAAAACAGGGTTCATCTCACTTTTGACGGTAGTAAATGTTACAATTTCTAAACAAAATAGAGTTTTTCTTGAAATTCCAGAGCTTTTTCTGAACTATAAAATTATTTTACTGCAATTTTCTCATCAGCCCTTGTACTTCATCTTATCAAGTAGCAAGTGTTATTTATTTTGTTTAGAAATTGTAACATTTGCTACCATCAAAAGTGAGAACGCTGCCCCCTGTTTTTGCCAGAGCCTAAGCGCCGTCCCTTAATAAAACATGATTTTAAACAAATTGTAGTAGAATAGAATTTGACCATTTGTGTTTTTAGATTCATGCATACAGAGCAAGCCTTGAGAGAATACTGATAGCATTCAACCCTCAACTTAAGCATGCACCTGTTAGAAGTATTAAACACTCTGATACTATGAATTTTGAAAAGTAAGTATCTTCATATCCAGCACTGTCTTTGGCTACTAAGATAACTTCACCCCTGGTTTAATCGTCAAGCTTCACCCCCATTTACCTGTGTATAATTTGGGCCAAATCAAAGAAGGCAGAAGTGACGTGTAACGGCGTAATATTCCCTAAGTCCGAAGCTCCAAAAATGCGCAACTGCGATGCTATCTGGGACTAACAGGACTAACATCACACCTGCCTTCTTTTTGGCCAGACTCGAAAACAAGTTTTTGTCAATATGAATAAGATGATGTCTTTGTAAGTTCCTACTTGAGAGCCACTGATAAATTTCGATCCGGTTTTCACTGGTTTATAGGGATGAAACATTAAGATGTGTCTGATTAATGAAGGAACATGAGCAGTTTTTATTTTATTGATACAAGTCTGGGAAAAACCAAAAAACCAGGCCAAAGTTAGAATATCTCATCAGCGCAGAAGGCTTGTTAATATGATATTTCTTTCGGTTCAGATATTGCACCCTAGCTCTAGAGAGGCTACATATCCCAGTGCCGACATCGGCCGCGGTGCTGGCTCGTGCTGAAGAGGATCTGGCGAACTGGCGGCGCGTGGTCGTCGTGTACACTCTGCGACTTGCGCTTGCGCCGCTTGTGGAGACTGTCGTGCTCTTGGATCGAGTGCTCTATGTCTTGGAACGTGGTACGGTCAAATATTTAGTGAGGTATCCGCCGCATTCCCATATGTCGTTACCTAATTAATCATTAATATGAAGTATTATTATTTTACTTATTCAGGTATGTATACCTGAGTCAACCACATAAGTCGTGTTACGCCGAATGGTAGCGTTCCTAAACGCCGGGGTAAAGGTAAAATTTAACTGTCAAAGTAAATTTTACATTTCTTACAAGGACTTCAAGCTGTTCGTTTTGGAACGGGTGACAGTTAATTTTTACCTAAGTTTAGGAATGCTACCTTAATAATCAACGACATAAATCGAAGGGTGGATACCACACTTGGTCAAACAGACAGCACGTTTTATTAAATTCTTAGTATGAGGAGTTGTGAGATTGAGTGTTGGTGGATCCAAATGCGAGATTTTGTCATAAATATCTTTATTATACAAAGAAAAACATCACATCAATTTGTAACAAATACTTAAAAGTAAAGTATAGGTATGTACAGACAACAGGTACATAATCAATAAATTGTACATAAAATGATGTAAAATATTGACTCTTAATTGAACCGAAGAAGCGATGATAAATGTACGACATACATTTTGGCACTTTTTTGGCGATCTTGATTTAACACGTTCAGGAAAAGGATTCGTGATTTTGGAACATACATAGGTACTTTGGTCTCTTGATATGTCTGCAATTTCACTATTTTGTCTATCAGTATTGGTGCATGTAAAGAACTAACATTAAAATATGTCATAATTATTTCAGGATTTTCCTGTGAGATTCGTCCAGTTTTTGATCCGAAGTTGTCACCAAGAAATCACATAATAATAGGAAGAAAAAGCAAGAAGATTTAGCTGAAAGCATGTTCTGTTAGTACAAATAAGGTATTTTAAAATATACTTGCATTTTTTTAATTATATGCTCTTTATATCCTCCCGTTTCGTAATGTTTACGATTGCCTGCTTAACTACCATTTTACGCGCACATTCATTCACACAAATATAGTTTTCTACTCTCTATATATACACGAATACCATGTCAACAGCCAGGTCGAATTTATTACTCGTTTGAAATATTTTATACAAGTTACGCACGCGTTTAACAACCGAGGGTTATGGAGAAGGTGTATCAAAACCCCAAACTGCGCATTCCTAGGACGAAGCCTAGCTTATCCCAAATACACAATTTTCATCAACTTCGTTAAAGTAAATACTCAATACAAAGCAACGAAAAGGAGGTAGAAAAATACACACATAATAATATTCTTTACTGAATAAATACAGATCTCAAAAATATATTACAGGAGTTACTGGCAACATCAAATGTTGATCAAGGTTTATGACATTTTATAATTAAGAGCTTTGGCTTTAGATATATTATACATTTATCACGCATAAATTATCTGTGTTGTGGTAAGTTTCAGTCTGATCATAATTTTACGTACATTTGATGTCGACTGTACCGTACAGTACAACTTATATATTTTAGGCCATTGTGTAGGTTTCTTAGCCTAGCACTTGTAATGTGAAACACAAGTTTAATTTATGAACCTTATAGCTTTAGGAATTTGACTTTAAGAGCGGTTCGCAGCCGGATTGTGAAAAATCCGCTATTTTCTAATTAATCGAAACAGCTATGCGGGCACGTACGCGTCGCTTAGATAAATTTGACAGATAAAATCGATCAATTCTACAAAAGAGTTACATTTTTATTTATCGAATCGATGTCGAGTCGATAGCAAATTCATGCTAGTACCCGAACACTTAAATACAAAATTTATTCAATTGTTATTCAACAAAACATTATTACCTATCTATGTATCCAAAGTTTTAATTTTTGTGTTTTGAATTTTGAAGTTCTAATTTACAGAAACCAATGGAAACTTTACGATGACAGCATCATATACAATACATAGGTAATAAGGTTTTGTTGAATAACTATTGAGTGAATTTTGAATTTAAGTGTTCAAAAAGGCGGGTTTTTCGCAATCCGGCTGCGAAACCGTTCTCAAGGATAATTAGAAATATTACAATGGAAGTGTGTAACGAAGATTTTTTGGATGTTCAAAATGTATGTTTTTAGATTATTTTCATATATTTTTTAGAGTTTTATTAAAGGATTTAAAATTGAAATTTGTCTTAGGTATTATATCCACTCGCTCGGTTTTGAAAGGACAAATATTAAAAAAATATACTCTATGTTGACGATAGTGCCCCGAAATCCCAAACAATAGATATACATTACAAAAATCAATGCCTAGTTGAAACAAATAAGTCGATTTGAGCGAAAGAAGACGTTAAAATCCAAAATGGCCGTTTAAATCCAAAATGGCGGCGGTTAGATATAGCACTCGTGCGAGCATCATGCGTTGGCGGGCGGTTGTGGCGGCAACATTGGTGCTGGTTCATCATCAGAGTCCTCGGAGTGTACCCGCGTGAACCGTCTTCGCTCCAGCAAGCGCCGCAGTTTGAACTCGCCCTGGCCGTACTCCCAGCGGCGACGGGTCACGCCCTTGCGACCTAAGTGAGGGGCGAGTTGGATATTTTGTACGTCCTCATCAGCGAGAGATTGGTCAAAGATAAGGTTCTTTAGCATTAAAACATAATTTAAGCATCTAAATATATAGATCAGAAAATAATACTTACGAGTACTTTAATGCTTAAAATAAAAACTTTAAAGTGCATAACTTACTACGAAACTTTGGGAAACATTCTCTAAAATGCAAAGAAAAGGTGCGAAAACAAATAAAAAACACTGAAAGCTGCTTCCAATAAATATATTTTCCATAGGGTTTCTTAAATCACAAAATACTTTTTTAGGTACTTATCATACATTGCACAAACAAGTATTGTAAAATAAAAATATGTTTACAACTACTACAATAGAAGAAAAATCACAAAACTAAAACTGTGTAGAATAGAATTAGGCGCGTAGCAGTACGATTCGTACTTATGATATTATTAAAATTGTTTATCTTTGCAGGATTAATTAAGTATATATATTTAAAGATTATATTAAAAACTTAGAAAATTTAGGATGTTGCTGTAGGTATTATTTAGGTATTTGCAATTATTTAATTTAAAAGGGCCATTACAAACTTAGAATTAAAAGTTTAGATTTTATCTGACATCAAATAAGCGTATTTTGTTGTTATTCATTTATTAGAAAGATTGCATACATGGAAATTAGGAAAACTGAAAATTGTGAAATACTCTTTCAATATAGTATTAGAGGGACCTGAGTATGTTTACATCAAATGGTATTATTTATCTTGACCTAAAATAGAAATATTAGAAATTTATTTAGTATGCTTTTCGGTTTAATTAAGTTTCTTTTCATATTATGAGAAATACAAAATTAGAATTCAAAAGTTGGCAGCTACCTTATCATAATAACATACCCGATCAACATTCAAAAGATTAGAAAAATTCGTACCCGTAATTTTAAGAAAACATAATTTCTATGATCATGGCATACAAACAAAGGTGCGGGGTGCAGCGCGGGGCCGGGGCGGACTCCACGCCACGTGCCAATCAGCGACGGATGGAGTTTGCTCGCACGCAATTCACAAAGCGGCGAGGCGGCGTGTGAGTAGATGGCGATCCGTCAAGATGAATGAAAAGTGCGTTATTTGTGGGAGGGAATCATTCGTTATCTAAATATTTCTTTTGCCGCCAAAAAATGTTTTCTGCTGCAAAAGAAATATTTAATAGGATATTCAATAGGTAAGGAATGAAAGTACATGATCAGATTTACACCCTCCTGTTTTAAGGCGGCCGAACTTTGGTACCTAATAAAAATAATGCCTCTAAAATGCCTTTGAAAATTTCACCTTAAAAGAAAGAAATAAGGTACCCACTAAGAAAACCGTTAGTAAAAATTTATAAACAAAAAAATAATAACCGACTTCAATAGTTACAGCAGTCATTCACTAAAAAGTTAATAATAATTCTATAATGACCGATGGTACCGAAGCAACACTTTTGCCGACTTCTTTCTTCCTGAAACATTATGATATCTAGAAGTCGGCGCTCTTATATTGGTTTTTATGTTGCTATATCGTAGGAAATACGCCGACTTCTAGATAACATATTGTTTCAGGAAGAAAGTGTCTCACATAAATTCTATTAAAGTAAATGTTGACTCACGGAAAATACATTAAAATTATATGTGTCATGTTCCAAAAACGACCAAAAATAAATCCTGATATTTGACCACAAATTTCTCATGCGGCCGCAAACGTTATAAATATTTTTTCAAAACTGAACAAAAAAGCCGATTATTTTGCCCCTAGAGCTTTATTATTATTTTTTTTATTTATTTACTAGAAGTTGGCTAATCTGCAACCTTTCCTGTGTACCATAAATGTTATACTTTTTTTCCATTGTTTAACGGCTCTGGATACATTCCTTTTGAGCCAATCATTAACTTGCAAAATTGTAACAATTTAACTTTTAACTTTAATAATTAAATTGTTTTCTTTGATTATATTTGTTTTATTTCCTCACACTATGCATTGAAAAACGTAGTATGGTACACGGTTGTAAGAGCATTAAATTACTCGGTTACGTTTAAAACACTTGTAATTTATTCCTTTTCGCCCTTGTTGCATAAACTACTATTAAGGCCCTTAATACCGCCAAATGGGTACTTTCTAAAGCCTACTCCTCTTTTATGGCCAAACCAAAAATATTGAAAAAATGTATTATGGATTATCAACTCAAGGACAACATATGCAACAATTTTCTTTTTCGTACCACCAAAACTTCTATATGAAAAATTGTTTCAACTGAATATGGTGTCTTTCGGTTTGAATTTCCTACTGCTCCTAAGCGGCTTAGGTGATTTAATTCATTTATGCTTTGATAAATAGATAAACTTGTTAGCTATAAATATAACATAGAATTATTCAATCGAACAATGACGCCCATGTGAAAAGTATTATTTTCTCCTATTTTGCCCTTTCAAGGACGCAGCGAGCGTCGTAACAGCCACCACGCATTGTGCACTGATTTGAACGTTATTTCAATGTCGTTTCCGTCGATATTCATACAGACAAACATCGAGCTGCTAATTTGGCGACGGTAATCGCCTTAAGTAGAGGATCACTTGGTTATTCATAATATTAAAGCCACACCCGCGACACTTTACAACATTTTGAGAAAAAAAAAATGTTTTTCTCCATACAAAAAAAAAGATAATTTTTTATATCGAAAACTATCACTTACAGAAATTTGCCAATCAGTATTTGTCACTTGAAATATAAATATTCATTATATAAAATTTCAAATTGGGACCACTGTGCAGGATTTTTCGGGATTTCTTACATACATACAGTATTATAGTAAATGCTGACTTACGGAAAATAAATAAAAAAACAACCGAAAATAAATCCTGATATTTGAGCGCAAATTTTATGTTAAAAAAGACATCTTGCTAAGTTTCTCGACGACGACGTTGCGAAAACAGACGCACACATGCATAGACGCGTACGTATGATGATCTCGGCAGAATTTCGTATTGGCATTGACCCGAGTATCTTCGAGATCGTCGTACGTACGCGTCTATGCGTGCGTGCGCCTGTTTTCGCTAGTTATTCGGAGTAAACATTCTATAAGTGGTTATTTTGTGACCGAACATGTTTTTTTTGCCGTTTTTATAGATAATGGTACCTATCTACACGTCGCGTTGCGTCGTGAAAAGGTTTACACTGCCATCATGGATCAAATGATGAAATTAGGGTTCCTTTTGATTTTAAATAATGATACTTTTTGTTTCATAGTGATGATCCTGATGTTAGGGGTTATGCTTTTGATATAGTGATGTACCACTAGGGATGCACAATAAAATGTTGTTTTGGCCTTATCTTTGGAACGGAATGTAGTACCTACACCCTTTAGGGTTGTACCATAGGGGGTCAAGAATATATATTTTTTTAAATGTCAAAACTTTAACGGCCTGTATCTTCTAAACGGCTGGGGTTAAACCCATGTTGATGGGTGTCTAAGAAAAGGTCTCGCCGAGATCTACTCCTCCCAAGTGTCAAAACTTTGACGGTCTGTATCTCCTAAACGGTACAAGTTAGACCCATGTTGATGGGTGTCTAAGAAAAGGTCTCGCCGAGATCTACCCCTCCCAAGTGTCAAAACTTCAAAGGCTCGTATCTCCTAAATGGCTGAAGCTAGACCCATATTGATGGTACTCTAATAAAAGGGCTTCACAAGATCTACCTAATGGTAAAATAAAAAATTAAAAAAGTCGTAAAAAAAATAAAAAATTAAATTTTGCAAATTTTGATCGGCCAATATCTCCCAAAAGGCTGGTGCTAGAGAAAACGGGTTTCAACTGTTGTAAATGGCTTGGCAGGGGCTACGTGCCACAATCAAAAAAATTTACATTTGACAGGTTTTAACAGTTTTTTGAAAGGTCTAAACGAGAATTCGGAAAAACCTGTCAAATGTAAATTTTTTTGATTGTGGCACGTAGCCCCTGTCAAGCAATTTACAACAGTCGAAACTCGGTTTCTCTAGCACCAGCCTTTCGGGAGATATAGCCGATCAAAATTTGCGAAATTTTATTTTTTATTTTTATTACGACTTTTTTTATTTTTTATTTTACCATTAAGTAGATCTCGTGAAGCCCTTTTAATAGAGTACCATCAACATGGGTCTAGCTTCAGCCGTTTAAGAGATACGAGCCTTTGAAGTTTTGACACTTGGGGGGATAGATCTCACCGAGACCTTTTCTTAGACACCCATCAACATGGGTCTAACTCTTACCGTTTAGGAGATACAGGCCGTCAAAGTTTTGACACTTGGGAGGGGTAGATCTCGGCGAGACCTTTTCTTAGACACCCATCAACATGGGTCTAACTTGTACCGTTTAGGAGATACAGGCCGTCAAAGTTTTGACACTTGGGAGGGGTAGATCTCGGCGAGACCTTTTCTTAGACACCCATCAACATGGGTCTAACTTGTACCGTTTAGGAGATACAGGCCGTCAAAGTTTTGACACTTGGGAGGGGTAGATCTCGGCGAGACCTTTTCTTAGACACCCATCAACATGGGTCTAACTTGTACCGTTTAGGAGATACAGGCCGTCAAAGTTTTGACACTTGGGAGGGGTAGATCTCGGCGAGACCTTTTCTTAGACACCCATCAACATGGGTCTAACTTGTACCGTTTAGGAGATACAGACCGTCAAAGTTTTGACACTTGGGAGGAGTAGATCTCGGCGAGACCTTTTCTTAGACACCCATCAACATGGGTTTAACCCCAGCCGTTTAGAAGATACAGGCCGTTAAAGTTTTGACATTTAAAAAAATATATATTCTTGACCCCCTATGGTACAACCCTAAAGGGTGTAGGTACTACATTCCGTTCCAAAGATAAGGCTAAAACAACATTTTATCGTGCATCCCTAGTGGTACATCACTATATCAAAAGCATAACCCTAACATCAGTTATATCACGATCAAACAAAAAGTATCAACATGGGTCTAACCCCAGCCGTTTAGAAGATACAGGCCGTTAAAGTTTTGACATTTAAAAAAAAATATATATTTTTGACCCCCTATGGTACAACCCTAAAGGGTGTATGTACTACCTTCAGTTCCAAAGAGAAAAAAAAAATTATGGTACATCCCTAGTGGATGTACAGTGGAGACCGCATCAAGTAAGACACATTGGACTTTGTACCTATCTTATATTCTTCTCTGTAGGGGCTAATTTCGTACTGCAAGTGTATAGCTTGATGTGGTCTCCACTGTACATTCACAAGTCCGACTTTTGAAATGATCGTTTATAACTCTGCACCCAATGCAAAGTTCATCGGCTGCGGCGATGTAAGTCTGATGTTGACACTGTCATGGCGGCCGCTACCGTTCCGAATCTTTACACTGAAGTTTGGTGACAAACAAAAAAAATATATTCTAAGAAATATGATCGCTGATTTTTCCAATAGTTATGAGAAAAGTGTTTTTTTTTAATGGAGTTACTTCGAAATAATTTTAATTGAAACATTAGCAATTGCTTTTTATATCCATATAAAATTTAAGAATATTGGAAGTTATTGTTTTGTGCTACAATCGGAACAAAGTTTTATGAATGAAACGTATTTGTACACCTATCATGAACTTCTATGTGGTTGTAGATCTCACCAATACACTCAAAAATCTTGTGAGTTTTGAATACTTTTGATATTTTAATTGCGTAATAATTAAACAATTTTTTAATTAATATTATTGCATATGCGGAAACTAGATTTTTCGTTGATTTTTTAAGCCTTATTTGAGAAGTCTGTTTTGTTGTAATTAAGGTTTGTATTCAATTATAAAATCGTATGAAATTGTGTTGGTTTTACCACCTTAAGGTATTGATTGTCTCAGAAACTAAGCATTTTAGAGCTTTTAATTTTTACCAAAGGACAAATTACCTATCGCAAATGAATGTTAAAAGGACACTTGACAATCCCTAAAAAAAAATCGGGCAAAGACCTTACATGTTTTTTGCATACTTTATCATAGTAAAAATGAACTTTAACATTTTATTTGCTGATCTCGCGCTCTCCGCTCACCACGGCTACAAAGTGGTACAAAGCGAGCCGACCAGCTCACGACACCGTCACACGGCCTAGCGTCCCCGCCCCCGCGCTTCACCCCGCGCGTTTTTTGTATGCCATGATAATCGGGTATGTTATTATGATAAGGTAGCTGCCAACTTTTGAATTCTAATTTTGTATTTCTCATAATATGAAAAGAAACTTAATTAAACCGAAAAGCATACTAAATAAATTTCTAATATTTCTATTTTAGGTCAAGATAAATAATACCATTTGATGTAAACATACTCAGGTCCCTCTAATACTATATTGAAAGACTGTTTCACAATTTTCAGTTTACCTATGTTCCATGTATGCTATCTATCTAATAAATGAATAATAACAAGATACGCATGTCTTATGTCAGATACAATCCAAACTTTTAATTCTAATTTTGTAATGACACTTTAGATTCAATAATTGCAAATACCTAATTAATACCTAAAGCAACGTTCTAAGATTTCTAACTTTTTTAACAAAGCTTCAAATATGCATAACCTATCCACTGTCCGAAAACTAAGGATTTTAATAATACCATAAGTTACGTCGAAATTAAAACGTCCGGCTATCGGTCTAAATCACAACATTGTTAAGACTTAAAACCATGCATAAAAATAAGATTCAGTCCCAAAGAAAGATCTACTAAGTACTAATTCCATCAGATCCTATTCTGTAAATAAAGTCTCAGATCTCACATGTATGTTACGTATATAAATAAAATTGTAGCATGTAATTTAACCACAAGAACTTTATCTCTACAAAGACATGTCATACAAAACTGGAACAAGCCGAAAACGCGCGTATGATAGCTGAATACTACATTAAAATGAGAGATATGTGTCATGCACTGGCACCTCTCTAAATCAAAGATTTCAAAAGTTTAGATGAGCCCTGGCACCTAAAATCTATTGCATTGTTTTTGAATGTGAAATGTCGCACTTTTGGCTTTATTCGTATTTCTTGAAATGTTAGTGCACTTTAAAAATGCACAGGACGGCACATTGAGATCCTTTTCTCGTAAAAATTAATTAAAGCGTCCAACTATCAGTGTTCAGATGAGCACTGATTCCAAACGTGTGAGCGTCACCCATTTAAAGGTGAAAACATTTTGGTGCTGTCATAGTACGGTAAGGGCCTATCTTTACTTTTGAAATCTTTGCTCTAAATCAGTAATTTATTCTTGGTAATCCGCGTACGTGCCCCTTACTTGAAACGATTAAGAACACATCGAAGCACGCAAATACTTTGTAAATACAATCGTCAATAAAAGTGTAATGATATATAGATCTCACATTTCAATGCAGTATCTTACCAACACTTGTAAACAAGCTCAGTTTGTACAGTAGCGATCATAGGTGTTTTTTTGTTCAAAGTATTTACTTTAATACTTCGCGTTATGGATTTTCTATCTGAGATAACTTGTTGCTATCATTGGAAGGCAAATACGATCGCTTAAGAGGCTATGCGAATTATATTTTTGTCACTGTCACTACAAGCGAAAAATCGCGCAGTGCGAGAGGGGCGGATTCAGGGCAAAAGGAAAAAAAGTTGGTTTTATATTTTTATTAAAAAAACTAAAACAGCTAGCAAAATTTCAAATATGAAAACTCTAGATATTGTTAAAACATACCTAATAAAATATGTTTGAGTTCTGTTAATGGTTCCTATTCGTCAAACGAGGAGAAAAAGTGTGTTTGAAGACCTCATTTCAACAATTATTCAAAAAAATTTATCCAAGCACGTTTTCCAATTTCAAAACCCTAGATTATATAGTCAAAACGCATATACCAGAAATTTATTAAAATTTTCCGTGTATTTCACGAAATACAAAGAAAAGAAACACCCGTATTTTTTTCGGATATCACCTTAAAACCAGTTTATTTTTTAACTAAGGTATCAAACCCCACAGCTCAAAATTATTTTGACATAATACTTTTGGTTTATTTCTTTTATATATCCACCGCATAAGGTAACGGTATTCATAAGTACCTTTTGTCATTTTTGTATGTATTTTAATTTTTGGGTAAATTTTGTATATTTTTCCCTATGTGTTTAATAGAATTTGTATTATTATATGGTAGTATAGTATGTATTTATATATTATAATTAGTATAAATATTTACGTAGGTATATTAGAGGTATGCAGTAGGTAAGTTTTACATTATTAGTAGTTTATTATATTTAAATAAATTATTAATTATTCGTTACACTATTTATTATGTACACAGAATGTATGTCTCCTTTTATATAAATTATATTCTATTTTCCCCCAAGGTAGACTGGAAGAAATCTCTACTTAGAGATGAGTTTACCCTCGTACATGTTAATTTGTTTGTAAATTATTATTTTCTGTGTACAATAAAGAATAAAGTCTCAACGGAAGTCTCACTTTCGGAATAAAGTATTTAAGGCGCAAACAGGTCTAAATAAAGTATTTAAGACTCAGAGGAGTCTAAATAATAAACCTAAGAGTGGCGGTCCACGCAAAACATATATAAGAACCGACAGTTTGATTAAAAAATCTGCTGTAACATCCATCTGTTAATCAGTCCCACGCATAGTGGGCCACTTTGGGTGTGGTTATCAAAATAAACAGATTCACCACGATCAGCTATGGTTTGTAAATCGGTTACGTAATACGTAAACAAACTGAATAAACCCATAAGGACATCGTGACCAACCATTGAAGTGTCAAACCACCCACAACCATCATAGTCCATAACATGGTGGTTCGTAGTGGCCTGAAGTTAGCCGCACAATCACGTTTGACAGCCAATTTTTCCCAACGATTTTTGATGTTTGTGAGGATCGTGACCGAATTGTGGATGTTTTTGGTGGAAAGTAGTGGTTTATTGTGATCTCATATCCACCCCTATTGTTGTGCTGTTTAAGAGCTGTCCTCTTACTCTCCCCCGAATAACTTCGGGGGGGTTTTCGAATAAGATAGTACTCCACAGTCGAACCCGGCATCTGCCTACCATATACCTGCTGTAACAATTAAAAGAAACTACCTATCATGTTTCGACTATATCCATGGTAATTTTTTCAATAATTTAGCAAAAAATATATGTTGTATAGAGATCTACATGACGAAAATACTTTTGATCGCTACTGAATATAATATTACCTATACTGGTGCCAATTACAGGTAATATTTTCAACTATCCACAACTGTACATAAAAATAACTCGTACGTACTCGTACGTCTATTACATAATTTAATAAATAATAAAGAGATCTACAGGGTGTAGGGTTGCCAGATGTCCGGTTTTAGACCGGACAGTACGGTTTTTTGAACGGCTGTCCGGTCTAGAAAATTTTGGAATACCGAACAATAGAATGTCAGTTTTTTTTAATACGCTATATATATATACCACACTCACGAGAGAAATTACAGAGCAAAAGCCGTGAGCGATTCTGGCGGGTGGTAGCAAGACTTGCGGGAGAGAGGGGCGCTTCCCGCTCCACAGTAAAGAGCGGCGTTCCCTGCTCCACAGTAGAAAGGGGCTTTCCCGCTCCACAGTAGAGAGGGGCGCTCCCCGCTCCACAGTAGAGAGGGGCGTTCCCCGCTCCACAGTAGAGAGGGGCGTTCCCCGCTACACAGTAGAGGTGCGCTCCCCGCTCCACAGTAGAGAGGGGCGTTCCCCGCTCCACAGTAGAGAGGTGCGCTCCCCGCTCCACAGTAGAGAGGGGCGTTCCCCGCTCCACAGTAGAGGTGCGCTCCCCGCTCCACAGTAGAGGGGCGTCCCCCTCGCCACAGTAGAGAGGTGCGCTCCCCGCTCCACAGTAGAGAGGGGCGTTCCCCGCTCCACAGTAGAGAGGGACGTTCCCCGCTCTACAGTAGAGAGGGGCGCTCCCCGCTCCACAGTAGAGAGGGGCGTTCCCCGCTCCACAGTAGAGAGGGACGTTCCCCGCTCCACAGTAGAGAGGGACGTTCCCCGCTCTACAGTAGAGAGGGGCGGTCCCCGCTCCACAGTAGAGAGGGGCGTTCCCCGCTCCACAGTAGAGAGGGACGTTCCCCGCTCCACAGTAGAGAGGGACGTTCCCCGCTCCACAGTAGAGAGGGACGTTCCCCGCTCTACAGTAGAGAGGGGCGCTCCCCGCTCCACAGTAGAGAGGGGCGTTCCCCGCTCCACAGTAGAGAGGGACGTTCCCCGCTCCACAGTAGAGAGGGACGTTCCCCGCTCCACAGTAGAGAGGGACGTTCCCCGCTCCACAGTAGAGAGGTGCGCTCCCCGCTCCACAGTAGAGAGGGGCGTTCCCCGCTCCACAGTAGAGGTGCGCTCCCCGCTCCACAGTAGAGGGGCGTCCCCCTCGCCACAGTAGAGAGGTGCGCTCCCCGCTCCACAGTAGAGAGGGGCGTTCCCCGCTCCACAGTAGAGAGGGACGTTCCCCGCTCTACAGTAGAGGGGCGCTCCCCGCTCCACAGTAGAGAGGGGCGTTCCCCGCTCCACAGTAGAGAGGGACGTTCCCCGCTCTACAGTAGAGAGGGGCGGTCCCCGCTCCACAGTAGAGAGGGGCGTTCCCCGCTCCACAGTAGAGAGGGACGTTCCCCGCTCCACAGTAGAGAGGGACGTTCCCCGCTCTACAGTAGAGAGGGGCGCTCCCCGCTCCACAGTAGAGAGGGGCGTTCCCCGCTCCACAGTAGAGAGGGACGTTCCCCGCTCCACAGTAGAGAGGGGCGCTCCCCGCTCCACAGTAGAGAGGGGCGTTCCCCGCTCCACAGTAGAGAGGGGCGTTCCCCGCTTCACAGTAGAGAGGGACGTTCCCCGCTCTACAGTAGAGAGGGGCGTTCCCCGCTCCACAATAGAGAGGGGCGCTCCTCGCTCCACAGTAGCCAAGTTTCGCCAACCGACAGAGTGCCGCCCGCTCGCTCAGTTGCGTCGCCTTCGGCATCTAGTGCCAGATATGTTAAAAAGTGATGATTTGCTTACCAATAGCAATAATAAATATAAGTTTTAATGTTTACTAAGTGTTTCACTGTGTTCACCCTCAGTAATTTCCGGTAATTTTCTCAGTTTGATCTGGCCGCAAATTGACAAATTGTACAAAAAAAAAAAATCAAAGGTTTTTTTTATCTGGTCCATCTGGCAACCCTAACTGGGCGTTAAGATGAAGTTGCGGAAGCCGGAAATTGGCGATAGTACTCGACCATACGAACAACCTTTTACAATGGAAACAAACATCAAATCGCGAAAATAAAATCAGCTTTTCCATAGAAAAGTTACATGGCTACCCGAACAAAATGTACGGAACAACTGTTCTTTTTTCTCGATTTCTCAAATATTTTTCACAAAATGTTCGCATGGACGAGTATTATCGCCAGTTTCCGGTTTCCCAACTTCATCTTAACACCTATATAGTACGTACAGACGCCTGCATTTCAAGCTCCCTATTTGACTGTCAATAGGAAGCCAGTCACGCTGGCGTCCATACTTCTAATTTCAGTACCTATGTATGCAAGGTGACTTTTTGATCATCGTCCAAATTCATACTGGTGGCTTGGTAAGTGATCAGTATCACGGATCAATAAAAATTTTGGTGAAATTCGTAAAATTAAATTTCGACTCCCCATAGTGATTCACTCGGGACTGGAACTGAATTTATATGGGAAGCCGAAATTTCATTTTACGAATTTCACAAAAATCACACTTATCAAGCCTCCAGTATGAATTTGGACATGTAATAATTTGTGCAAAAGCAGCAACATAAAATACGTATACGTAGCTAAGGAAATAAAATTAGATTTTTCACACATTACCCTATAAAGGGAAACCTTTTTAGAGGTCAAATGGCTTGCAATACATTATTTTATGTTTTATTTGTGCTACAAGTATTACAGCAAATTTCACATCTTATGTGTTACATTATAAATACTTATTTATTTTGATTATTTATTAATATTAAAACAATAAAAAAATTATCACTCGATATATTTCGGCCCTCGACTGATGACGTCATCAGTCGAGGGCCGAAATATATCGAGTGATATTTTTTTTATTGTTTTAATACTAATAAATAAACAAAAAAAATTATAAATACTTATAATATTTTATAGGTCTGCATTACGTAAATTACCAAATATCTTTATATTATGGAAAATGTATGTCAGCGACATTGTGTCGCAATCACCTGACTAAATGAATAGGCTGATCATGTAGGTACAGGTCCCGGCGGTAAATAATGCACATCGTATCGTAGCGTCATCTCTGTCGCACGAAGCACTAACAGTTCGGTGACAGAGACGGCGCTCTACGAAGCCGATTTGCATTATTTACTGCCGCGTGCTGTACTTAATGCAAACATCATATTGTAACTCTTTTAACTAAATTAATAACCACATTATTCTTTTCTGTGCTCTTGGTTCAAAATTTCAAATAGTAGCGAGTTTTATATCAAGTTGTTGATCATAAACTCCCAGTATAAAGTTATTAATTTTTATACTAGTATACAGGGTGTAAATGCAAAACCAAGAATCCCTTTAGGGTAAGAAAGTATACACGATACTGATACGATTACGATAAAAAAAAGTATACCTTAAATTTTTACTAAAAATTATATTGTTTTCCTAAGATCCAGCTATGCACTCTTATCAATGCAGTTCATTCACCCCTTAGTGCGGTAACGACCAATCACATTGAGTAATTATGTTCTGTGCTACTGACGCTATCAGAGGTCAACGACCAGCGAGAGTGTCCACCGGATTAGAGTATTTCAAGTTTAACAAATCGTGTTATTATGTGGTACTGCTACATAAAAAAAAAATTGCCGCTATTTTTTTTAAACACTATATTATTCATACTAACATACCCTAGAAGGATTCTTGCCTTTGCTTTTACACCCTGTATTATCATACCAGCCAAAACCGATTTTAGGACGAACTAGTTCAGCCTAGCAGAACTAGTTTTTCGGAAGTCCATCAGCGCAGAAGAGAGCCGATAGGTTAGGTTAGAAAATACAGCCTTCGTGGTTATTTTTTTATGACAACCTGGGCCAATCTAAATTCTATTTTATTGAACTAAACTTATTAGAAAATGTACTGAGCGTTAGAGGCTAGTTACCTACAGCATAAAGGGAATCGTAGTGTAGGGACTAGAGATCATGTAAATGTTTGTTTCAATAATAGTAGTTTATGCTACAAGGGCGCAAAGGAATAAATTACGAGGACGATTACCTCTAACCAAGTAACCGAGTAATTTATTGCTCTTACGCCCGTGTATCATATCATAGTGTGAGGAAATAAAACAAATATAATTTTGTGAACTTTAAATTGTAATTGGCTCAAAAGGACTGTATCCAGAGCCGTTAAACAGTGGAAAAAAAAAGTATAACATCTATGGTACACAGGAAAGTCTTCAGGTTAGCCAACCATTGTAAATAAATAAAAAATAATAATAATAATAAAGCCCTAGGGCAAAATAATCGACTTTTTGTTCGGTTTTGATGCATAAAAAGTGGGCCTTTACGAGCACATGCATTGAAAAGATATTAAGATAAGAGAGAGATCTAAGTTTGTCCTAAAATCGGGTTTGGTCGGTACCATACACGAGTTATATACATTTCTATTATAATATTTAGTCTTTAATAAATTAATAAAGAAGAATAACTGAAGGAGGTAATCTCAATTGACGAGCGCCTCTCTCTCGTAATTATCGACCATCCTCTTACCCCGGTTCCTGGCGCGCAGTAAGGCGACGCCGGCGGCGGCGACTAGTGCGGCGGAGAGCGCGCCCGCAGCGCCCCCTAGCGCCCCGCGCCACTCCTCCCACGTCTCCGCTGTTGTAGACACCATGCCGCTCGATTCTGAAAGTCAACAGTAACCTGTAACCCGAAATAATAAACCGTGGGAACAGAAATTGTGACCGTTCTTTCTACCTCTCACTTACCGGTGATAGTGTCAAAGTGAGAGGTGGATAGAATGGTCGCCATTTCTATTCCCAAGATCTATTGTTTGCGACAGTGGACGAATCAGGTTGATTTTTCCGTTGTGCAGAATAAAATTACATTTATCGGGAGATGTAAGAGCGTTTAAACAATAATTTAAAAATTTATGTTTATTTGTTAATACTAATTTTTTATAATTTATTTCTGTGTACAATTTTCATTTATTAATTATAATTATTACGGGTGAATCCAATTACAATAATTATTAGATTTAGTATTAAAAATTTAAAACATAAAATTTAAAATAACACAAAATAAACATTAAAATAACATTAAAATAACAAAAAATTAAAATAACTTTAAGCCAAAAAATAACTAATTAACTTACAAATTAATTGACTTATATTATCGAAGAACAAGTCAGCAGACGGTTCGGACTCTAAGAATGCATTGAGAGCTGTCGTAATTTTACACATTGGTGAATAAGTGTGAGCGTGCGTGCGGCAGGTGGGCACGGCAAACAACTTGCGCTCCCGAAAGAGGAAAAAAAAAAGAAAGATAAATAGAACATAAACTCACAGCACTTACCGACAGTGGCGGTAGGCTTGGCCGGCGCCAGAGTGGCGTTGCTCGCTCTCTTGGCGTCTCCGAGAGTGGAGCTCTCGTTCCGGAGCGACTCGTCTGTGAACCGGTA
This sequence comes from Ypsolopha sequella, assembly GCA_934047225.1. Classification (NCBI taxonomy): domain Eukaryota; kingdom Metazoa; phylum Arthropoda; class Insecta; order Lepidoptera; family Ypsolophidae; genus Ypsolopha; species Ypsolopha sequella. Next base: position 4,908,208 of record OW203986.1, on the reverse strand, counting down.
CACGCGGTACGGGTCCAGCTCGGCTACGTACACTTCGGCGCCGTCTGGGGATCAACACGTTTGTTGCTGTACCGCATTTGGGGTTATGTCCCCTCATAAAATGAAACATGTTTCCAATTATTACAATTATAGATAAATTAGAAGCTTGAGACAGACGGCCCGACAAACACCGCTGTGAATAAATGGGCTGATAACCAAATTGAAAAGAATTTACCTGTCTAGTTGACGGAAATACACGAGATCCAGATGTGTAAACATATTTTACAGATTAACATTGTACCTATCATTGCAGTATAGAAACGCAGAAAGAAAAGTAAATCTGGATGTGAGGAGCTCTGAACCGAGATTAGAACCCAGGACCTCTCGCTACACTAGCGTCCTCTAGGCGCCAAATGGTTCACTGTAAAGTGGGTATCTATAAATATCACTGCAGTATGTGAACGCACATCGGTAAATTCACGAGTTGTGTTGAGACCTGGATAGCTCAGTTGGTAGAGCAATCGCCCGGTAAGCGAGAGGTCCCGGTTTCGAATCCCGGTTCAGAGCTCCTCACATCCGGATTTACTTTTATTTCTGCGTTTCTATACGTCAATGATACAATGTTAATTTATATCTCCTTGCGATGGATAAATCGCCAAGTGTTCAAACATAGAAATTTATTTCTGTAATAGTTTCGATATTTTACAGAATCTCTTTGTTGCCTTTTTGACCGACGTCTTGACAAAATTTAAATCCAAAGTATTGGAAAAAAGGCTCTCCCAGATCGTCCTAAAGGTTTTCTTTTAACGACCCCTACCTAAATGTTACGGTTTACCTGGACAGTAGCTGGAAATACCCAAGCGACCAGAATCTGACCCGAAATATACGTCTAGAAAACGATTTTGAACAAAATCGAATCAACTTTATAGCTGCCATTTTGAAAAAAACGAAAATACGCCATTTTGAAAAAAAAAACGACACTCCGAACCGCCACACGACTTGATTCCGGATTCTACCTGGGAACGTTGGGAAAGTGTGTGTCAGCCATCAAAAATTAGAAAGTGGGTTGGTTTGTTGCCGATAATGGTTGCCAAATTCTATTCAAATTAGTTTCGAATTTAATTAGGCAATTGGTGATGGATGAAATCATTAAAAGTGCCTGAATATTTTTTTGTTGATAGGAATAACCTTATCCATAAGAGGAAAAAAAAACTAAATTCTTTAGGTGGCTTTAATTACATTAAAAAATATAAAAACTTTTAAATTTTAGATATACGGGGCTATACAGCGGCATACGAATATTTCCTTTGCCTGCATATAAAAAAACCGTTATTAATCTATGGTAACAAAATGACACCAAAACATAACCTCTCGTGTTGTTATTCTTTTATGGTATTTTGTTTAATTTTGCGACTGCTTACTCACACCTGATGGTGAAATGATGGCACAAAACATGTTTTATTGGGTTCTCTCCAACGTTGATGTTCTTCAGTATCCATTGTGTAGAGAACTAATACACAAAAAACAGAAGAAAAACACAATAGTCCAGTTTCAGTTCCAGTGGTCGTCGTAGTGGATATCAAGATCTAATAAGGAAGCAAAGGAAGTATTCGTATGCAGCTGTATAGCTCCGTATATCCAAAATTTAAAAGTTTTTATATTTTTTAATGTAATTAAGGCCACCTAAAAATTTTAGTTTTTTTTCCTCGTATGGGGAAGGTTATTCCTATCAACAAAAAAATATTCAGGCACTTTCAATGATTTCATCCATTACCCATTACGTTTATTAAGGACAACGATAATCTAAAAACCGGTCGTGCGAAGACTCTCCCGTCTTACCACCCCGCCCCCGAGTCTGTATCACTTTTCTCGTGCACGAGAGAAGTAGCAGGTTCTCGTTTAATGATTACAATGAATTTTATTACTAACAGATCAGTGGTTCATAGAAGACTCATTTCTAACAAACTGTTGTTTCGAGAATTGGCACCAGATACTGAAGGGCAAATGGCTCATGTGGCTCATGGCATGTTGTAGACATAGTAAGCTATTGGAGCCGTCGACATACAAAATTATGTTCAAGACACTTTCTCGTGGGGTAATTTTTTAGCTCTAATCAGACTTCCAAGTTTTCTTCGTTCACTGAGTGAAACTAGTCAGGCAAAATTTGACTATTATCGTGAAGCCGTTTTAAAGTTATTATGGATCACAATGAATTCGTAAAACTTGCTTTCCTCGTCAACTTGTAAGACCATGTTAATTTTGTGATTAGAACAGGTTTTAGCACCAAAGCGAGTTTTCCAATCGTTGTATTTCTTTCAATGTTAGAACTATAGAGTTCTCCAAAAAAAATACATAAATCTGAAAGGGCCAAAACGCAACTCGTTTTGCATGGCGGACACTCCTTACTTTACATCCGGTAAAGTTCTGGGGGCCCACATTTTCCTCATATTACGTTTTTATTAGGGTTCTGTACCTCAAAATGAAAAAAACGGAACCATAAGGGTTCACTTTGTTGTCCGTCTGTCAAGACCCTTTGCTCGGTCTCCGTGTGAGATATCAAGTTGAAACTGATACATCCTACTTCTCAAGCTTCTAAGCCAACGCAAAAAAAAGTTATTGCCCTTTACATAATCAATTTCATACAAATTTGCTCACCATGAAAACGTATAGGTCGGGCATTTCCATTTACTTAGGAACTTTTTAATTCAACATTTTTGAAATTTTATTTTACAGGAACCAATGGATACTTTGCGATGGTAACATACACAATGCATAGGCAATAAGGTTTTGTTGAATAACTATTGAGTGAATTTTGAATTTAAGAGTTCTGTTTTGATTAATTAGGAAAAAGCGAGTTTTTCACAATCCGGCTGCGAAACCGCTCTTAACAACAAACCCCTAAAATACGTAAATTTAACGATTTTTTACCAAAAGTGAAGCCGAACGTGCTTTTAATCTTTTAGATAAAATGAAAACATTAATAAGAGTCAAACATCGAAAAGTTATCTAGATTAATAATAACCAAAAATATGTTTGAAACGTCCACAGTCTTGCCAAAATGTGGTTTCTCCTGAAACAAGTTTTCAATTTAGCGCCGACGATGACCAAATCGGCACAATAGGCATGATGACTAAAAAATTCTAATTAGTCCGTCAGTTAAATTATCAGAAAATATTGGACACATAATTTTTCTTTTGTCAATTAAACAAAAAATGATGAACATATAGCCCGCTAAAGTTCCGCGTGACGTAACGCCTAAGTACACTTTTTACCTAGGCGTGACGTCACCAGCCCCCACTCCCAAACTTTGACGCGCTTTATCTCTGTAATTTTTTGTTTGATTGACGAAAGAAAAATACGTGTCCAATATTGTTTGATAATCTAAATGACGGACCAAATAGAATAATATTTTGTTTACCCTGTCATCTCCCCTATTGTATAGTCCTCGCAAGTTTCATGGCGCGTGCACCTTAGAGCTAAATGAAACAGCATGACATTTGGCCACACCATGACGACCACCCTTAATCAGTCTGTTCAGGGATTTCCACAAAATTACGCATTTTCTTATGTTCTCCCGCTACGGCTGCTTATGACGTCATGAGTCATGAGTGATAAGGCGAAAAGCGGGCACAAGAGCACATTATTAGAGCCAAGATCTTGTCTTCTATCTATTGTTTCAGCAATAGTGAGATGGCAACAAAGTCGATATTTGATGATATTTACAGTATTTCACGACGAGAATGTAATTGCTACGACCCCTTGAAAATTGCATTTGAACTAGAGATGCAACGAATAATGATTTGGCCGAATACCTAATATTCGGCGGCGCTTTAGGCCGAAGCGCCGAGCCAAATATTTGGCGAGATCTGTGCATTTCGCGCGTACACTCGTACAGGTTACGGCTTGGGGGCCACGGGGCGACGGAAGAAAGCTCAATTTCAAACACATCGTGCGTGTTACGGGCGCGATGTGTTTGTGTTTTTTAATTTTGTGATCGCAATTTGTGTTTGATTTAGTTAAATACAAGTTTTTTACAAACAACAATTGAAAATGGCTTCAATAAATAATAAAAAATCATATATTTTCTAAATATTTTATAGTGAATATACTAAGTTTGCTTAGTGTTTGCTGCGAAGTCAAGATCTCGCGAGGTGGAGAAGGAAAAAAAGTGAATAAAAACGAGTTTTTCTGCCAACTTCCCAAATACATATTTTTTTATTAAAATGTGTTTTTACTTTCAGTTATTTATATAGCAGATTGTAGTGAATAAAAAGCAAGTTTTTCTGCCATCTTACTAAATATGTACTTTCTGATTAAAATGTGTTTTTATTTTCATTATAAGGTATTCGACCGAATACCGTCTACTATACGTCCGAATACCGAATATTTAAAAAACGGCCGAATATGCCGAATACCGAATAGTTGCCGAATATTCGTTTTATCTCTAATCTGAACCATCATTTACTTGGCTAATGTTGTATATACATTCTGTTAACAGCTCAAGCCAGACCTTATCTCTAAAGTCGCCGTCAATAGAAATTGTGGACTATGTAAACAAACCGTTTTCTCAATTTTTCTCAAGGTTCTATCACGGAGTCTCACTAAACATTATTCCAAATCATGAAGCATCGAGTCTTACCAGTCATTCACTGTATTTCATCATGAAATATTCAATAATCACCAGTTAATTACGGAAAATCATAGAATCAATAGTCAATTCTGTACTGCGTCGAGATTGCTGTCATATTTTTTTCTCATCGAATCTGTATTGTCTTTGAAAATTGGTGATGTACGAATCTATTTAAATATAAACCTATTTTATTCGTGATGTTATTTTATTCCGTCATTTTTTTTTAACAGCGTTACTTCATAATCTTTGACATAAACGTGTGTGTGATTCTATCGAGAGCTGTGTGATCTTCCAGCGATGCTCTAAAATGTGTAGCTCATGTCCTAAAAGTAGAAGAAAAAATGAAAGAACTGGATGAGATAATAGATACGGCCAACAACGCTGTGACGGAACCATTTGTAATTAACGTGGGCGATTTGACTAGCGATTCATCAGAATATTTTAGCGATGAATCAAATAAAGAAAACTAATTAAGCACCTAACATATTTTAATCACATACTTACCCATCTCTAGATAGTTCATCTATTCATAGACAAAGACAACATGGCGCTTTGTTTACATAGTCCACAATTTCTATTGACGGCTACTGTAGATATTACAATAGCTTCTTGTATAAGGAGCAATGAATCGACATAGTGATATGATTGTAATGAACCAAATGGCAATGCACCACAGTTCAGTTTACCTGGGGTTGTGACAATATCGTGCGGGTTGTGGAAGTCGGTGGGCGGCGCGAAGGTATGTGTAAGTCGGCCCGACTCGAAGTCGATGACGTAGCCGCGCGCTGGCACCCCCGTGCCTGGACCGTTCACGATGTACAGCCGTCCTCCTAGAATATTACACCATGTCAAGCATACTCCACATAATGGTCGGATACGTTATACATTCTCACGCATGTCTATTTATTTTTATTAGGGTTCCGTACCCAAAGGGTAACCAACGGGCCCCTATTACTAAGACTCCGCTGTCCGTCTGCCACCCGGCTGTATCTCATGAACCGTGATAGTTAGACAGTTGAAATTGTCACAGATGACGTATTTCTGTTGCCGCTATAACAACAAATACTAAAAACAGAATAAAATAAATATTTAAGAGGGCTCCCATGCAACAGTTTTTTTTTTGCCGTTTTTATAGATAATGGTACGGAACCCGTCGTGCGCAAGTCCGACTCGCACTTGGCCGGTTATTTATTTAAACGACCGTCCAATGTGGCTAAATCTTGGAAAGGCCTATGTCCAGATTTTCCAGCAGTGGACAAACCAGGCTGATGGATGGATGGATGATTGTCTTTTTGAGCCGGACATAATTTTTGTATGGTAAAATGAATGAATTTAATGACTTCAATAGTAGTTTATGCTACAAGGGCGAAAAGGAATAAATTACGAGGACGATTTAAAACACGAGCGTAGCGAGTGTTTTAAACCTAATCGAGTAATTTATTGCTCTTACGCCCGTGTATCATACTACGTTTTTCAATGCATAGTGTGAGGAAATAAAACAAATATAATCAAAGAAAACAATTTAATTATTAAAGTTGAAAGTTACAGTGTTGCGAACTTTAAATTATGATTGGCTCAAAAGGACTGGTTAAACAGTGGAAAAAAAGTATAACATTATATATAACAACTTCTCGTAAATAAATAAAAAAAAAAAACAATAAAGCCCTAGGTCAAAATAATCGACTTTCTGTTTGGTTTTGATGCATAAAAAGTGGGCCTTTACGAGCACTTGCATTGAAAAATATTAAGTCCTGTCTATGTTGCTGCTGTTGCTGTAATGTCATCATAATCCATGATATACTTAGGGACACACGTACACTGTCTGTCTGTACGTTTCAACTCGAGAACGATCTCCAGGATTTGGATGCGGTTTTCTTTATTATCATCGTAGTGACCCTGGTCAACATATTATAGGCTATAAGGCGTGTTGATAAAATAACCGCGAAGCCGAATACTGTCGATAACGTAAAGACACTACCACGAAGTGTCTTTCACAAGAAGTACACTTAGCTAGTAGAAGATATGTATAAGTACAGTACCCTCTCGCTAATCCGCCACCAAAAAATCCGGACTACCGGCGGATTATAATGTACAGGAACATCAAATTGAGGAAAACAACAAAAAACATAGTAATTGGTTCTAAGTGGCGGACTAAAGAGTGGTTGCTTATGACCGGGCGGCGAAGTATAGAACTGTGTTCGTTATTAGAGTGAAAGAGAGGGAAGTTGATGCTTGGCGGCGGATTACCGAGCTGAACTTGTTCAATAACGGCGGATTACAGAGAGACATCGACTTGCAAAAATGGGCGGATTATAGTAGTTGTCGGATTATCAAGCGGCGGACTAGCGAGAGAGTACTGTATTTGGAACCTAACATGATTTCATACTTCTTTGATATTTTCTGTTTCGTAATTCTTTTCGGTTGTGTCACAACAGATATCTCAATTAAGGCAATATGTAAAAAAAATAGAGGTGCTTCTTTTTTGTGTATTTCATGAAATACACGGAAAATTTTAATAAATTTCAGGTATATGCATTTTGACTATATAATCTAGGGTTTTGAAAATGGAAAACATGTTTGGATAATTTTCCTCGACAGAAATAATTGTTGAAATGAGGTCTTCAAACACACTTTTTCTCCTCGTTTGACGAATAGGAACCATATACAGAACTAAAACATATTTTATTAGGTGTGTTTCAACAATATCTAGAGATTTGATATAAGTTGGCCGAAATATATTTGGAAACAAATTATTTTTTATTCATATATTATAATCTATTTAAAACATTAAAGGCCAAAAAAGGCTTAAAAATATTATTTGAGAGGTGTAGTGGACACCTGATTGGAACGAAATTCCTTTCGCTGCTGACGCGCCCGCCGCACGTCTATACTGCTGTAATCTAGACATAGACATACGCTTGTAAACACACATATTGTCTCACTCGCCAAGGTTCTGGAATGTAACGTGCATTAAGGAACATCGTACCAAAAACAATTCAGCCCTAAAATTTTAAAAACCTGTCAATTTTGTATGGAAAGGACGGAATACGTAGAGAACGAAGGCCAAAAAAGGCTTAAAAATATTATTTGAGAGGTGTAGTGGACACCTGATTGGAACGAAGTTCCTTTCGCTACTGACGCGCCCGCCGCACGTCTATACTGCAGTAATCTAGACATAAACATACGCTTGTAAACACACATATTGTCTCACTCGCCAAGGTTCTGGAATGTAACGTGCGTTAAGGAACATCGTATAAAAACAATTCAGCCCTAAAATTTTAAAAACCTGTAATTTTGTATGGAAAGGACGGAATACGTAGAGAACGAGTTGTCATTTAAAGGTCCATTTAAATATGGTACAATGCAAAGAAACCATACCATGTACGGGCGCGTACGCCACACTGAAGAGCCGGCCGCCGATCAGCCAGCTGCTGAAGCTCTCGACGAAGGTGCCGTTGTCGGCACGGAAGCAGGCCACGCGGCCGCGCTCCCGGTCCGCCACGCAAACCAACCCGCGCTCTTCGGCTAGTGTCAGCGCGTGCGGCACGCTGAATACGAACTCGGGGGCTCCTTTACCTGGACCACAAGTTAACAATTAGGAAAAAAAAGTCATGGTCTTGCCAGATAATACTGACATCGCTTTGGATAATCCAAATATATAAGGTGTCTTTTATTTATATAGCCAAATTCATACTGGAGACTTGGTAAGTGGTCAGGACCAAGGTTGAATGATCCTTTTTTGCAAAATACGAAAAAAAAATTTTTAATTTACGAACAGCTCCGAGTCAATTAGTATAGGAAACATAAATTTATAGTGATATTAAATATATAGTGAACATATTGTTACAAAGTTTAGTGTGTATATTATGAAAAAAAAAACAACTTTTTCATAGAAAAATGCAATGCCGCTCGTCTGAAATGTATGGAAGGGCAGATTTTTTTTTGAGATTTCAGGTCTGGCTCCATAGTAAAAGTTGTTCTATACCATTGACTGAATAAGCTCTTCAAATATGGTTACACCTTTCTGTTACACCTTGTACTATATTAATTAACCAGATTACTAATAACCGTTATAAACAAGGAAGTAGGTAAAATATTATTTTAATTATACTTGATTCGTTATCAACCGTGAAAATCAATTCGCGCTATATGTAAGCTTATTAAATTCTGTCTGTGCAAATCAATTCGAATTGCTAATTTAGATAAGATATTAATTTGTTACCAATTATTAGAAAACGTCAGAAAAAAAAGAAAAACCGGTCAACTGCAAGTAATACTAGCGTATTTAGGGTTCCGTAATTCGACAGTTTTGGGAATTTCGTGAATTTCTCAACCGCTATCTTCCATATTTTTCGGTCCACTAGATACTTTTTTTGTGTTTTTTTGAGGATTTCTCGAAATAGATGCAAATAAATATTAGCCAAGCTATATATTTTTACAATTAGCTCTTTAATACCTACAATTTAATACCCATATTGTATTTCTAAATTTTTTTTTATTTTACTTTTATTTGTATTTTTCATTTGTGTTTAACTTTTTTTTAATCGCTATAGTTTTTATATAATTGGCCTATAATCGAATTTTCATGTTTTTCGTTCCACCAGTTTCGGAGATAAGGGGGGACGTAAATTTTTTGTGGTTTTTCAAAGATTTCTTGAAATCAGTGCTAGTAAATATAGTTAAGACTAATGTTTTTAAATCAGCTCTTTAATATCTACAATTTGATATCCATATTGTTTTTTTAGGGTATCATTTTTTTTTTCTCTCTTGTATTGTAAATATTTTGAACATTTAAATTTTTTTTTGTCACCCTGTAATAATGCTATTTTTGTGTCAAATTTCAAGTCATTTTCTTAAACGGTGCTACAGTTATGAGGCTGTACATACGGACGGACAACGGAGTCTCACCATAAAGGTTCCTTTTGTACCTCTTATGTACTACGGAACCCTAAATAAAAGTCCATGGCACCGACCACACAGAGCCGCGTTTTGCACTCTGCGATACGCGATCACTGTAAGCTATGCGTCCCGTCGGCCGCGTACTTGATTATCCTGGTGTTGCAGTAGCCGTCTGCCATGAAGAAGTCTCTGCTCGACGTGACCGCTACCGTGCTCGGCTTGCAGAAGTGGGAGTCGTCGTCGCCAGGTTGGCACAAACTGTAATAGTGACTCACTCCGTCCCCACTGCAGCAGCTTGGTCCCGTCGGCTGCGTACTTGATGATCCTGGTGTTGCAGTAGCCGTCAGCTACGAAGAAGTCTCCGCTCGACATGACAGCCACCGCGCTCGGCTTGCAGAAGTGGGAGTCGTCGTCGCCAGGTTGGCACAAACTGTAATAGTGACTCACTCCGACCCCACTGCAGCAGCTTGGTCCCGTCGGCTGCGTACTTGATGATCCTGGTGTTGCAGTAGCCGTCAGCTACGAAGAAGTCTCCGCTCGACATGACAGCCACCGCGCTCGGCTTGCAGAAGTGGGAGTCGTCGTCGCCAGGTTGGCACAAACTGTAATAGTGACTCACTCCGTCCCCACTGCAGCAGCTTGGTCCCGTCGGCTGCGTACTTGATGATCCTGGTGTTGCAGTAGCCGTCAGCTACGAAGAAGTCTCCGCTCGACATGACAGCCACCGCGCTCGGCTTGCAGAAGTGGGAGTCGTCGTCGCCAGGTTGGCACAAACTGTAATAGTGACTCACTCCGTCCCCACTGCAGCAGCTTGGTCCCGTCGGCTGCGTACTTGATGATCCTGGTGTTGCAGTAGCCGTCAGCTACGAAGAAGTCTCCGCTCGACGTGACAGCCACCGCGCTCGGCTTGCAGAAGTGGGAGTCGTCGTCGCCAGGTTGGCACAAACTGTAATAGTGACTCACTCCGTCCCCACTGCAGCAGCTTGGTCCCGTCGGCTGCGTACTTGATGATCCTGGTGTTGCAGTAGCCGTCAGCTACGAAGAAGTCTCCGCTCGACGTGACAGCCACCGCGCTCGGCTTGCAAAAGTGGGAGTCGTCGTCGTTCGGGATGAATCTGGGAATGATGGAATCTTTTTTTTTTCTTTTTTATGCAGAATGCAACATCTGTCTCTGTGTATGTTTACTTGCTTATAACTCGAGAACCAATCATCGTTTCTCCGGATTTGTAACAAAATATTAAGAAATAAACCCAAACGGCCAAAATACAACCCTTAGCTAAGACAACTTTTAACAATAGTTTGCTATATGCATAAACATATTTTTAATGATATTACAATAGCTATAGAACAATCGGGTTTTTCATAACCATGATACCAGAAGTAAATTCCTAAAATAATCTAATATCACGCTTACAGAAAATTATTTTGAAGCTACCATAATAATGCTTATAGCAAACTATTATAAAAAGTTGTCTTAGGTTAAGGGTCGGTTGCGCCAAACATGCTCTCGCGTTTGGACAATTTAACATATTAAAACAAAATATTTTCAACGAATAAAATTTGTGTAAGTAGTTAAGAAGTATTATAATTTTTCAGATTTATTCGTGTAGAATCTGAATTAAGGGTCTTCACGGGTCTTGTAACATTTATACAAGAAATGATTTTTATTAAACAAATAACATATTGCAGTTTAGATCAGAACAGAGAACTGAACAAAAAAATATATTTAGAAATTTAAATGTATGGAGGTAGGGCCCTAAGTAAGAAACACAGAACCTAGCTTCTATTAGTTCTAGCCTTCACAGCACTTAAATCAAGCCACACACCACAAAAAATGCTTACTTCTCTCCGAGAACTAGAGCGGGTTTCCTCCTGTCTTGCGGGGTGAACTTGAAGACCTGGTGCAGCGCCACGTCTGTCACCCAGATGTTCCCGAGCTTGTCTACTGTGAGGCCGTGAGGCATGTGGAATCTGGAAAATTTGGACATTAGTTATAGATCATATTTAACAACTTAATTGATTATATGAGTGTAAAAAATTTATTAGAGTGTCGTTATTTATTAGAACATTATAACAGAAAGCAAGCACCTGATTGAATTTATAGTGTTTTAGTAGTAACACTTTTATGAAGAAAAAAAAACGTTTAAATATTGTTGAATGTAATTTTGCGAAATTACACAATACACAACATAGCTATAAATATATAGGCAGCTGGTGCCAACATATCACTTTGTTTTTGTTCTTGACCCATCATCTAGTTGTATATTGTTGATCGCAGAGGCAGGTCCAAACCAAAGTACTGTATAGTCAAAAGATCATGTAGTTTCATTTAAGGCGATATGTAAAAGTTTTAGCGTCCCTGTTACTCCATATGCGAAAAAATCGTCAGTGCCAGAGGGACGGATTCGTGGAAAAGTAGCAAAAAGTCGGTTTTTTATTAATATAAAATGTACTGTTAAAGTTGCTATCAAAGAGGTCCTAGATACTGTTAAAACCCACCTAATAAAATATAGTTTCAACTTGCAGTCTGTATGTCATTCTACATTGTCAAACCAGGAGAATTGGTGTCGAAAAGGACCTCATTTCAATAAATATTTCTATCGAGCCGAATTTCTCCAATCGCGTTTCTGTTTTAACAGATCCCTAGAAAAAGAATCCAAAAATAATGTACTATTTTACCAAAATAATACATTATTTACTGAAGTAGATACGCAAGTCCTTAGAGTGTCGATTTTTTTTCCGTAGCGCCTTAAAGTGATTGTTTGTGTAATGCTTCACTTTGAAAACACAAAGCTAACTCATTCAGTAGCAAGTAGGAATAAAACAGTGATTATCATACTTTGGTCAGGATGGAAGGATAAATTATTTAAATTAAAAGTCTACTTTTGTCTTTAAAAATACATTGCCTTAATTACTTACAGATTCTCTCCCCACTTATCCACAAGGATCCCCGACTTATTAAAGACCAATATAGTGGATTCTGGTATTGGAGGCTCTCCTATAGTCTGATAGACATTCCGGCTGTTGAAGGTGTCTGCGTCCCACTTGTGAGACGCCCGGTGGAACACCAGCAGTTGACCTTCATTGTTCAGAGCCACAGCTGACACCTGACCCAACTTTACTGATGGGTCGGGCCAATCTGGTGACCATTGTAAGGCTGGTGGAGTATGAAAATGTTCACCAAATATTTTTTTACACAGGTTGCATTGTAAGTAAGGGGACACAGAGGGAGAAAAGACCTTTTTCGCTTTTCGGGATCGGTCCTACTAATATGTGAAATTAAATTCTATTCATTAGTAGTCCATCAGTTAGATGAAAATATTGGACACATATTTTTTCTTTTGTCAATTAACCAAAAAATGATGAAGATATAGCCCGCTAAAGTTCCGCGTGACAGCACCCCTAAGAACAGTTTTTACCTAGGCGTGACGTCACCAGCCCCTACTCCCAAACTTTGACGCGCTTTACCTCTTGTCATTTTTTGTTTGATTAAAAAAAGGAAAAATATGTGTTCAATATTTTTTGATAGTCAAAATGACGGACTATACAGAATAATATTTTGTTTACCCCGTCATTTCCCCTATTAGTCATGATCTTGTCCAAAAAACAGTTAAAACAGCATTTTAAGTTGGTTTTGAGAAGATCATGACTAACTGTATATAATTTCAAACTCTTGCTTTATAAACCTCACTAATACTGAACTATTGGTGTCAAATGGCACATATCAAAATGCTTTTCAATTTTAAATTTCTACTTAAGAAATACAAAGTTAAGTTACGCATTTTGCTCTAAGCTACTGATGTTTAACCTTAAATAAAAAAATGTAAGGGATATAACATGTATTTTATGTATTATTACAAGGATTTCTGAAAGTTATATCAGTCGGAGTGTCGATAAGGGGGCGCGATACCCTTTCTACACCCCAACCGTTATATCCCCTCCTCCCCTAAAAAGAATCCTATCTACAGGCCTGGTTTGAACAACCTCTGTACATAGGAGGTGACGAGAGAAAGAGGAGCCTAACATTTCCAGACACAATTGATTTTTATTTGTGTCTGCAATGTTAAGCTGTTCTTACTTTCTGTTCCACATAAAACTGGATGTTTTAATTATAATACAAGCATAAATCAAAAACAACTAATATATACCAAACACATCTACTATTTGTTATGTTCAAAGGAGACAGTAAAAATTAAAACACTGATAGAATTTATTACATGGGTTTGGTAGAGATCAGTTTCCTCAAACAAACATTTCCTCTTTACCTATTTCTAAACTGATGAATTTGTTCAATGTAAAACTAGAGTTGTATTATTTATTTCGTTTCGCATTACCTACACAGTAATAACAGGTATGGTATACTATTTGTTGTTGATTTAGTACCAAAAAGTAGGCACATAAATTATGGTACAATTAAGTATGTAAATAGATTGTGAAGGTTACTTGAAAAACTAGTAATTTTAATAAAATGCATTTCTGTAACTATATATATTAGGTCTACCTCAAATTGGTAATACCTACCATTTTCCAACTTGCCAATAGCAGTTTGTATTTTGGCATAATGGTCTTCTTGGTAAAATTGATTGTAAAACCCTTGGTCAGCAAACTAAAAAGAAAAGTGTATATTTCCTGTAATAATGAGTCAAGATAACGCAAAATCAACAGTTTTAATTAAAGTTTTAGGTACTTACTCTCCGGGTCCAAACAGAATTTAGTGTGGCAAAAACTACAAGACAAAATTGGAATGTATTTGGTAAGAAGTCACTAAAACTTAATCTCATTTTTGCTACACTATCTACAAATTCAGAAACTTATTGCTAGAACTAAGCTCTTGAATTATGTTTTGTTTATTGATTTCGTATTCGTCAACTGCACAATCAATCAATGGAAAGTGTACAAAATTCTTATCAACCACTTCTCTCGGCCGCGTTCATAAATTAGGGTTTGCGACACGGGTTCTAATACTATCACTGTCGCAGATGTTGCAAATTGTATACGCTATCTTGCGTGTTGAAAGTTGGAACTACTTGCAACCTGACAAAAGTGTTAATTTAAGAACAGCTGTTTTATTTGCTCGCTCAGTGTGAACGGCGGCTATGTGCCTTGCCCACAGGGGCGCGTTCATTTTGTAAGTTTATTAAGTTGTGTTTATTTTATTTTATTGTAATATCATAATGTTAACCTTTTACAAGTGTATTTTTGTTTGTTTATTTGTAATTTTGTGATATGGGCCTAGAAGCTCACAACAAACGTTATATTATTATTATTATAAACTAGGGGTCGCGACACGGGTTCTATTTCCATCTCTGTCGCACGCGTTAAAAATTGTATACGCTATCCTGCTGTCAATGTTGGAACCTGACGAAAGTGTTAATAAATGAACGGGGGTCAGGGTGATCTGTGCACTCCGATTCGAACATACAAAACTTGAGATTTATTCTTAATTTCACCTTGATGCATGTCTGGGACGTTATACATTAGCGGCTCAATCTTTCATCACATGTATGGGACCTTACGCATCAAGGGGAAAAGGGGAAAACTGTTCATATTTGAATCATTATGCAGTACATAATGGTATTATTTGATTTGACTGTTTGATTAACAACATTTACTTGTTTGCTGTTTTTAGCCATTACCATTTGGACGGAACTCTAAAATATGCAGTTTAAATCATTAAACTGGATAGTTCTTCTTATGTACTTTAAATTTAGAAATATAATTTGTATAAGAAATATACACATAATTTAATTATAAAAAAAATTACTACATTTTTGTCATAAATATTCCTTGCTTTCTGCATTTCTCGCGCCCAGCAGTATGCTGCTTCTTTTCTGGTAATAATTAAAAGTGGTTAATGACCGCGTACCTACAATTTTATCCTTAGATTCATTAAGTCCCATATTTGTACACCACCATTTTTACACCCTTAATGCATAAGGTCTCATATATGGGATCCACTATCAAATATTGTCTATGGAAACTGATATTAAAAAGGGATCCCTTTTCATACAAAATTGACATAAAATATTTGACCACATTTGACCAACGTTTTGTTTAAATTATTATGTTATTTCTGTTATTTACGACGTTGCACACTTAATGTTACGGTGTGCCAAACTTCGCTGGGTTTCGATACCCTTTCTTTTTTGAAGCTTTGGATAAGATAAATATTTGTGTTATTTTATAACTATAACGTTATTAGCTTAGCTTCGTTAAATAAGTACTGCGCCATCACTATAAAAGTCAGTTCACATCATATCATTTGATGAGGTACTTTGTAGATTTGCTGGAAAGAAAATGGAAGCTTCATTGATTGTAGTACTACCCCTCAGAATAAATTCTGAGTACTACCCACACTCCTCTCACACACACATACAAACTCTCTCTCACTCACCCCCACACACGCACCCACACACTCTCTCTTAATTACATCAAGGAGGCTATGATCAACAGTAATCAACACTAACACACATACCCACATACGTGCACACTGACATACACACGAGCAAGCCTAAATTAAACATAACCTTAATGCATAAATTGAATATAAACTTAAATATACCAGCTTTAATGTTTTCCTCTATGTAGCTTTAAGCAGAATATTGTTATTATTAGAATTTGTGTTTTAAAGAAGAGTGGTGCCTCCTGAGACGCAGGCCTTTTCAGGATAAAAGGAGTCACCACCGACTAGGTATAACCTACCTACCTCCCTTTATTATTTGAAAACTTACCTTATGAAAGAAATAAAACATTTAATTTTATTTATTTACTATCATCCTGCCGTAGTGTTGCCAGGATAAACAATTTTACCTTTTAAGAATTTAATAATAAAGTCTCTTGTACAGTGGAGACCGCATGAAGTAAGACACATTGGACTTTGTACCTATCTTATATTCTCCTCTGTAGGGGCTAATGTCGTACTACAAGTGTATAGCTTGATGTGGGTAACCATCACGCGGGAGTTTTACTCTATCTATCCGTTTCCGGATTCCATACACAGGATTTCGAGAAATTTACCTTGTCTATGGTATCCGACAAGCTGTGGGGCTGTGTATAGCCTCCCAAAGTGTATGGTTTACTCGGATCATGAGATACTTGGTCCGAGATGGAATACATATAGAGTGAAAGAGATAGCCCCCATGCTGATGTTTGCTGTCTCTCTTTCTCTTGAGCGAAGGATATGGAGTTTTTGAACTATTCGGAGCGTTTTTAATTTGAAACACTTTTCTTCACTGTTTAAAACCAGTGAGCAAAAATCGATTTTGCTCACTGTTTTTAAGCAACAAAGGCGCGCTTTTCGAGCTAGTGAGGTGAAAAATATATTTTGAACACACTTTTTCACTGAGCAACAAAGGCAGGCATGCTTTTTGAGCCAGTGAGGTGAAAGAAAAGTATTGTTTGCAACTGGAAATAATTGGACATTGGGACACTCGTGAAATCTATTGTAAACAAGCACATGTCACATTATTTCACAGTTGGACAAAATAATATTAGGTAATGAATAGACATAAGTGCATTACACTAAGAGTAGGTTTAATTCACATACACGACAAAATATCATTTTATACATTATTTTGCAAGAACAGAATCGCTTGCTGTTTCAATTTACTTATTTTCTTGCAGTTCTTTGCAGTTATGTTGGGTTTGTTATCTAGGGATGCGATTTGAATGTGCAGTTTCCTCACGAGCTGTCTATGCGCCTTCTTAAGAACGCCATCTGAAGGCTGAATTTGCAAAAGCCGGCGCCGTAAACCGAACAGACTTTTTACAGTTATGTGCACGTTTTGCATATCTTTATTAATATGCAAGGAAGGCACATTTAGACATACCTTATTTTCAGCCCTTGGATTTGGAATAACTTGCAATTTGTTATTCGCTTGAGGAGCGAAATTAGTTTTCTTCTTTTGTGTCGGTAATTTGTTCCTGTTCTTTTTGGCGAGGTTAGGACCATTTCTCGCAACATAATATGTATCCACTAACTCTCGATAGTCACCTCTCGGTGTAGCAGCGAAGATGCTGTGATAGTGCTCTCCTATTTCTTTACGGAGTTCCACTGATAGGTTTTTTTGACGGTAGTTAGTGAGTCTTTCTTGTAAGGACTGCAGTTGACGCAAATGTCTAGATCCATCCGCTAACCCGGCTTGACCCAGGAGCACCATGTTCAGTTTAGTCAGCATTTCATTAATATGTTGTTTATTGTTGTGCAGTTTTTGTGGACTGATTACTTTTTGCTTCAGTAATTTAGCCTGATTTTCCTGCAAATAATTCAATTTGTTGAATAGTGATTTAGGGTCTCCCAAATCTTCCTTCAAGGATTCGAAAGCTTTGCTTAGTTTTCGCAGAACATTGTTGCGGTTTTTCGGTATGTTTTCGCTATCATGCCTCTGGATATTGCCTTCTTGTGAAGTGTTTACAGTTCGCTGTTTGTTGTTGTTAGGTTTTTGAAGCCAGTCTCTCAGCTCATTCTGGAATGCTTCTTGATCTACTAATTTACCCTTTATGTTTAAGAACAAGTTGATATCTGAATGAGTTACGAAGACATTATGCTTCTGCATTTTTCCATTCAACCAATCTATACCTTCCTTCGTCTTTAACTTGTCAGTTATATCATTGGTGGCGTAAATTCTAGCTGACGTCACGACATCGCTCGTGTCAGATACTTCATTATCCTGAATGATTTGACCTCTCTTGTCATGATTTGCTGATGATATGGGAATGAAGTCGAGTGCCGTTTCTACAGGAGTTGTATCAGCGGTATTTGAACTTTCGTCTCGATTCTTATCGGCTTTGTTTTCGGAGACAGTTCTGGACCTTTGCGGCGTTGCTTGCTTGGGTTCTGTAGTTTCTTCCACTTGTTTTCCAGAGTTAATCTGAGCATTCATGTTTTGAGGCTCATCAATAATGTCTCCTGTGCTCATATGCCTCTTCTTGTTTGTATGATTCTCGTGCCACGTCGGAGACTTGGAGTGTCGCTTGTTTCTCTCCGACATCTTTGGAGTCGTTGGATCATGAGAGAAGCGCTTGTTTTCTCCTGACGGTTGGTAGTTCTGCTGGCCTTCATAACTCGAGTTCTGATAGCGATCGGGTGTCGGCCGGTATACAGGCAGGTATTTGGCAACGTACGCAGAGTTGATGGGAAGCCCCGAGAAGGGCAGCGAGTTGCGACATGTGTGTATAAGATGGCCGCGACGGGCGCAGCCGCTGCAGTATAGTTGGTAATTCTTTTTGAACTTGTACATCTCTACTAGCGGCTCGTTTTCTGATAGCTGCAACAAAATATTTTCATGTATACTACAAATGAATTATACGTAAAAATATTACTTTTATTGTATTTTGTTTAAAGAAGCACAGCTCAGTCAATCTTGAAACCCGGGTTCAGCCCGATCGATTATGTCACAATGGTTTTTTTGGAATGTCTCTATGTATTTGTATACTTGAGTTTAAACGTCAGTCGCTTAGCGCAAAGTGCATAACTTAACTTTGTTTTTCTTGTTAAGAAATAAAAAATTGAATAGCACTATGGTTTGTGGCAATTGACGCCAATAGTTCAATATTAGTAAGGTTTATAAAACAAGAGTTTGAAATAGGGATGATGACTATTAGTCAAATCAGCAACCTTTTATGAAACGTAAAAAACGATTTTTTGTATGAAAATACTTAGAAGTGACGTCATAATTTTGTACTTTGGCAGAAAGCAAATAAATAACTTTTAAATTGTTTCATTGTATACAAGTTTAAATTGAACTTTATGCAAAATCGGTTAAATAAGTAGGCATTAAAATTAAATTAAATTAAAGCCGATTCTGAAGGCTTTAATTTTAGTTTTAGTGCTGTCAAAACTAAATTTTCTTCGATACAAAATAGTCCTCAAAAGTTAGGATTAGAAGCTAAATTTCGTTGGAAAATTTTAAGCTTTGACAGCACTAAAACTAAAATTAAAGCCTTCGGAATTGGCTTTATTATTTTTGAATATCAATTTTGCATGTACATGTTTTTAAATTTATTGACAACCTAGGCATCTTCCCTATTATATACAAGATTAGTCATTATCTTTTCAAAATCAACTTAAAATGCTGTTTTAACTTTGTTTGGACCAGATCATGACTAATTGTGCATTAAATTTCAAACTCATGCTTTACAAAGCTCACTAATACTGAACTATTGGCGTCAATTGCCACATAACAAATGATTTTTCAATTTCTAACTTCAAAACAAGAAAAACAAAGTTAAGTTATGCACTTTGCACTAAGCGACTGACGTTTAACCTTAAGTTGGACCATCCCAAGGCAGTTTTTATAAAAAAACTTATGGGAACCAATAACTACAACAAAAGTATTAACTTTTCGTTCTGTTACTTTTTTCTACACCTTCAAACAATTTTATACTCGCAAATAATCAGTTTTTTTTAAACAAAATGTTTTAACAGTCTAACTTTGCAATTTAAAACTTCCATACATTGGCTTACGAAAGTTTTAAATAGCAAAATTAGATTGTAAAATAGTTAGTAAAAAACTGATTATTCGCGAGTGTAAAGTTGATGGAACGTGTGGGAAAAGGTATAACAAAATGAAATGATAATACTTCTGTCGTCGTTATTGGTTCCCACAAGTTTGTATGAAGATTGCCTTGGACCATCCACTTTAGTACTTGCTAAACGGAAACGTGGAGGAAAACAGAATGCTCTAATAAGCGGGTATGTGTGTCCGTAGTACGGCTTTAAAGCCCACCCCCTATCACGTTGGATAGTAAAAATCGTCGGCGAAAAGAGGGTGTAAGAGTGTTTACACCTCCAACACCCCCTCGGGGATGTGTCGTGACGATATGTATGTTTTTAAACGCATAGTAGCTTACAGTGTTATGGTAACGGCGCCAGAGATCAGGGCAGTGGCTGGACGGGTGCCCGAGTTGATTACATTCAGCGCAAGTGATGCGGCCCCACGTGGAGCAGTTGCGGCAGACTGAAGAATACATGTAGTTTGGCGATCCACACTGCGAACAAGCAATAATAATAGTGAATACTAAATTAAATCCAAGATTTTTTTAACCAACTGTTGACGACAAGATTTTATTATACAAGGTGAATTTGTGAACATCGTCCAAATTCATACCTGAGCCTTGGTAAGTTATCAGCATTATGAACCAATAACGATTTTTGTAAAATTCATAAAATGAAATTAATAGTGATTCACTCAGGACTAGGAGTGAATTACTATGGGAAGTCGAAATTTCATTATACGTATTTCACGAAAATTGTTATCGATTCATGATGCTGATCACTTACCAAGCCTCCAGTATGAATTAGGACGATAGTCAAAAAGTCACCTTGTATATTTTCGAAAAATTGCCGCTTGGTTCCAGAATTGTCGCTCAGTAGCTTATGCGCTATTTAGCAAGACGAAGCAAAGCGGTCCATTTACCCCTCAGTATTATGTATAATACTTAATCTTCCTACATGTATGGCTTCTGTTACAAAATGCCAACTGCACACGATTATCATGGTACGAGGGTGAGGTCACGACGAGGCCGGCGGCTACTTTTGTGTCAATAGCTGAGAAGGCGGCATTTCCTTTGATGCGGCGGCAGGTGTCAGTCGGGATAATGACCCACATTGCATCGTCTCGCAAAACGTATTATAGTACTAAGGCTGAGCGGCGATTCTGGAACCCTGCTGGTCCCTATTCTTTAGGTGCAAATCTTAAACCTTAAATAATGCAAGGTGATGTAACTCTTATTATTATTACTCACTATTGAGGTCTATTTTTTTTAAATGAACTAATTTAGTGCTGTCAAAATACGAAGTGTGCTCTAAAGCAATTGAAGGTCAAGAATATATAAGGCCATAAGTTATTGGACGTACATTAACACATATTTTGTTAGGACAGCGCGGCTCGTGGTGGCCAGTGTTGCCACACATGTGGCAAACAGAAGGTTTCAAGCGGCAAGAATCATCTCTATGTCCCACGCGGTTGCAGTAGTTGCACCTGAAATGTAAGCGAAACATTATGTAGTTAAAATAGCAGCAACGTTATGTTATTGTGGCAGGCAAATAGTAAAATTCGGCATTTTACAAACGGCGTCGTCAGTTTCTAAACGCTCACTGTTGCCGTTCGGCAAATTTGAAAATGCCCGCTGTTTCTAAAATGACTTCGTCATTTTTAAAAAATCCGAAATAGAAAGCCTTTCACTAAAAAGTGAAAATTAGGTGTGATGATGAGCGGGACATATTGGGAGCTGAGCGAAGTGAGGCGACCCTCAATAGTTCTAGTAACAGAATTACTATACAGTGTGTCCCTCGTAAAAGTGCACATCCGAAAAGGGGTGAAACTAGACCTTATTTTATCGACAAAAAAATGTTTTTTTTTTTTTTTAGAAAATCTTTGTTTTGTAAATTTACGTTTTAAAATTTTTTTTGCCTACCGTGGAGAGTATGTATAAAATATGTCATAACTTTTGATCTACCGCGAGTAATGCAATGAAATAAAACTGTTATAATCCTTAAAAAATAGACGTCTCATACCAAATCAAAAACAAAACATAATCAACTACCATTACCATAAAATAATATCCTAAAAGATTATTTCTTTAATTTTTCCGTCTTTTTTTTCAATAATAGTCAATTTTTTCAAAATAATGTCCCCGTTTCATTATACTTTTATTCCTATTTATCATTGCCTATTCCATTATCTTTCTAACAAAAAAAAATACAACATTCTATCATAAATACAATATTTTCTACGAGCGGTTAACCAAAGGCACTGCGCTCGCGTCCCATACAAAGATACCCAGGTGGATAATTTTTTCAAGATAAAAAAAAAAGTTAAAAAAAAAAAAAGCTTTGTTTTTGTCGATATATTTAGATCTAGTTTCACACACTTTCGGATGTGCACTTTTACGAGGGACACACTGTATGCCGAGGCAAGTTGTAAAATGTCGAATTCTACTATATGACGAAGATTCATCAAATAGCAAAATAGCGAGCGTTTAGAAACTGACGAAGCCATTTGTAAAATGCCGATTTAATATATTAAGGCTATTGGTGAGGATTTCTTTCACTCCTGAGCTAATCGAGATGCCATCATTCTCTCAACTGAAAGATTATTTTATGCTTGCTAATGGGGGCATTGCATGTCTGTGGTGATTTATTTTAAAGGAATGATAGTGCTCTATAAGTAAACTATCAAGTTTAATCATTTAGTTGGAGTCTTGATGTGATAGTGTAATGTAGCTGAAATTAATTTTGGGTCTGGTACTAAGCTTTAAGAGCCCATCGAAGCAAGTTTACTTATGTCCAAGTGAATCATGACCATAATTAATTACAGATAAACGAAACATCTATTTTTTTTTAAATACTTCATCATATTAAAATAATCAATATTTTGTATTGTTAAGAATCTAAATTTTACATAAAATTTAATAAACAGTTCAAAATTAATTAATTTATCACGTACATTAGGGCTGAACGCACACATTCTGCATCACCTGAATCAGGCCTGAATCCAGATAGACATGTGTATAACAACAAAGGTTAATAAGTTACCAGTAAAATACGCTTAATTATCAAGGTTCGATCCCGGTCGGACATGCCCCAATGAGTTTTCCGGAATCTATGTGCATACTTTTGAATTACCTAATACTTACCACTTGCTGAAAACATTGTGAAGAAACCTGCATGCCCTAAAAAGCGTGTATTTGTGCCCGACGAGCAACGATAGGGCTTACGTTGGAACGCAATAATCGTCGATGAACAGCGGGTGTAGCAAATGTGGTTTGTGACTTGCATTTCATAGTTCACACTTGGGAACACCTTTGACACCCCCTCGGGGATTCATATCAGAAGTTATATTTATTTATTTAATATTATATATTAAATTAGATGCTACAAACTAAGTCCATATTGTGAAGGAATGATGTATAATAGTTTCGTGGTGTGTATGTGGCATTTTATTTGTGAGAAATCTCACAAATTCCTTATAAGAGAAGTGTCTCAATATTATCAGTACTTACGTTACTTTTCTCCGGTTAGAATAATAGGGAATTTTGTCCTTAGGGTCGATTGCCCACAAGTTCTTATCACCTGCAAAAATAACAGTGGAATTGATTAAAACCTTAAAAATGTCATCAGTTCAGTATTTCATGTTGCAGGAATACACTTACGTGACATGGTCTTCTGAATCTCTTGATGGTTAAAATCTTCACCACCCCAACTTTCATTGTAGAATTTCTCCATCTCAGCTCGAAGAGTGGCCAGTGAGAAGCAACGTTTCTTACAGACTTTTTCCTTGCCTTTCAGATTGTCAAAGTCAAGGTCTGCTGAGAGAATAGCTGGCTCTCTGGAAGATCCAAGTGCAACATTCTTATTCTGGGGTGTTTGCTGTTCTTCACTATAATCATCAGATTCTTCAAATCCAGTTACATTTGCCATAACAATATTCTCTTCAATGTTTGAGTCCTTGATAGTGGTCACTTCATCTGTTAAATCAACAACTTCTGAACTTCCAGACTGAGTTTTTGGTTCCTTACCCAGTTGCTTGTAAGCATATGCGAGGACAGCTACACCAGTGGATATGTTAATAGTCTTTTTAGGTTCCACTTCAGGTTGCTTTTCAGAGAGGGAAATGGATCTATCAGCTTTCTCAATGTCATTATTGCTTTTCTCTTTCAAAGTTTTGATATTAGTTTTAGTAATCTCTGATTGTTGACTCGAGTCTGATTCATAAACATCGACACTGGGTAAGCTCTTCTCGGTGACTTTGTAAGTATTCTCCTTTTTACTGGCATCAAAAGATTGGTTGCTGTCAGAGTCATAAATATCTGGATTGGGTACTGCAGTGATTGTGTAAGATTTAGATTTTTGCTTTTTGTTTTTACTTTTGCTTTTTGGTGTAGCAAAACACTCGTCTGACGCTTTAGGAATGGTTTTCCCGGGTGTTCCGTTGTGAGCAACTGGAGTAGTGTTCTCGCGATCCTTGTTTTTCTTTTTCCTTTTCTTCCTTGATGGTGTATCAATAAGATCAGAGCCATGGAGACTGAAATCAAAGTCATGATGGTCTGGTTTATGTGAAGATATGTTCAAAGCGATGCAGTCTCCTCTGATGAATTCATCAGACACAGACGACACAACTGATGGAACAGGACTGGTTGAATTATCCCTATCTCTTTCAGCTACTCGTTTTCCATTATTCTGTTGATCTCTCTTATTTAAGCTTTTCTTTTCGTCTGTTTTAAGGGATTGCTGTGGAGTTACTATGGAAATTTCATCTTCATCAGAGCTCTCAATAGAAATGATTGGCTTTGGAGGGAGAGCCACTTCTACAACTTCGTCCTCATCACTTGTTTCAAGCTCCACAACACGATGGCTTTCATCATTGTCAAGTATTTTCACAGTAGTTTTAGTATCACTTGTTACAGGGGACGAAAAAAACAGGGCCAAATCAGTAACAGTTTGTGTAGGTGATTTTGGTGCTTCATCCTTTTCTTCTTTCGGTTCAGCTATTACTTTGATAGTGGAAATGGTGTTTTGCGGGTTGCTGATTTGTTTTTGGGGCGCAGGGATTTGTTTTTGGGGTGCGGAGATTTGTTTTTGGGGTGTAGTGATTTGTTTTTGGGGTGTAGTGATTTGTTTTTGGAGTGCGGTGATTTGTTTTAGCGGGGTGTTTACTTTTTGAAGCTGTGTGTTATTTGGTTTGTTGTTCTGTGGGGTGCTGACATCCTTGCTGTAGTTGTTCACTTTCTGGTAGTGCGTGTTGGTCGGCGTGTGGTCGCCACTCGTTCGCCAATATCGACGAACGGTGCTCCGTGGTAGATTCGCACTGATATCAGAGAAAGATTCATTTGGGGTGGTAGAATCAACATTTGTTTGGCTTTCGTCTGCATAATGTATCATAGCATAAAGCCTCTCCTCCAGCTCATCTTCATTGAGCTCCTGAAAAGTCCACGTGTGAATTACTCTACGTAAAAACAATAATGTTTGAAATGAAACATCCAAAAAAATTTCGTAACCTAATAGAAGACTTACCTCTTCCATGATCGTACGGCGAGTTCAGTTTCGATAGCAGTAGAATTAACATAATCAAAAGTGTATTTACTACACTTCTTGTGGTAATAAGAGCATAGAAATAACATAAAAGATACGATTTAGAGTTAAAATTAACACAAAACACGCACGTCTCACTTGTACTCCATGACGAAACAAAAATGACAGCTGGACAATGTTGTGTTGCCATACCAAAAATCATTTTGTTTCGTTATTGAATAACGTTAACTGCTTAGCTATTATTTCTTACCATCGATCAACACTAGATGTCGCTGTAAAATATTTTGGTTCCTTTTTTTTATCGCGGGCAGATCCATGGCGAAAATTAAATATAGGAACTCGCTCTACGATATAGGGGCAGAATGAAATGGAAAATCTTACACAAAATGTGAAGAGCGGTTTCGCAGCCGCATTATGAAAAACCCGCATTCTTCTAAGAACATTTACCTATATTCAAAATTCACTCAATAGTTATTCAATGAAAAACCCTCCTTTTTTTAATTAATCGAAACAGAACACTTAAATTCAAAATTCACTCAATAGTTATTCGATAAAACCTTATTACCTATGTATTGTATATCTTTGTATAAACTTACCATAGAGTATATTGAATACTACATTCGCAAAGTTCCCATATCATAGATATCCAATTTTCGTGTCCCATACATTGGTTTCTCTAAATTAGAAATTCAAAATTTTTTAAACCACTGGAAACTTTGCGATAGCAGTAAATATACATAGGTAATAAGGTTTTATTGAATAACTATTATGTGAATTTTGAATTTAAGTGTTCTGTTTCGATGAATTAGAAAAAGGCTGCGTTCCGTAAACAAGCACTCGTGTCCCGATATCTCAAATTATGTTACAGTTGCACAAAATACAATTTCGTGTTCCATACAAACATAAGTCTAGCCCCGGAGTCGATTACTATGGGAGATGGGAGAGTGGGAGTTCAACATTTTATTTTGCGAAATTAGCAAAACGTGTTATTTATTGATCAGTCCGAACAATTCGGACTCCTTATAAACAAATACAGGTCATGATAGTTGGCAGCAGGGCTCTCATAGACATCTCAGCTCACTTCCCCCAGTCTGTTTAAATAGCACACCTCTTAAGTTCTGTAAGTCTGTAAAGAATCTGGGGCTCTATATCCAGAACAATATGACATGGGACCTGCATGTCTCTGAACTTAGCAAAAAGATCTTTGGATCTATACACTCTCTTAAACGAATGCAAAGATTTTTACCATATTCTGCTAAGATCATGCTGATTAATTCACTCTTGCTCCCCATCTTAGACTATGCCGATGTCTGTTACCCTGATCTTACTGAAGGATTGTTAAATAAGCTCGATCGTCTCCTTAATTTATTCATACGGTACATTTTTGGCCTCCGTAAGTACGACCATGTGTCGCAATCCCGTTCTGATCTTAACTGGCTTAATATCCGAAATCGACGTAACGCTCATATTTTTAACGCTTTTTTGGAACATCCTCAATGATCCCCTCTCCCCCTCTTACCTGAAAGAAAGGTTCGTTTCCCGTGATTCCCTTGGTCGCCTTCATCGCCCAAAGAACCATTTACTTTTGTGCACCCCCTCACATAAAACTGACATGTTTACAAATTCATTCACAATTTACGCAATACGTCTTTGGAATAGCTTACCACTCATCATTCGAGAGTCTTCATCAATAGCTGTTTTTAAAAATAGAGTCCTGCAGCACTTTTTACATATGCAAAGTAATTAATACAGTCATAGCACATTTACTTTATTAATCCTTGTATGAGTTTTGAATCTTTCTCTTTATTTATATTTACTTAATATGTATTTGTATATATGTATGTATGTATTTTTTATTATTTGTATTTTATAGTAAGAACATTTG
Organism: Ypsolopha sequella; assembly: GCA_934047225.1. Taxonomy (NCBI): domain Eukaryota; kingdom Metazoa; phylum Arthropoda; class Insecta; order Lepidoptera; family Ypsolophidae; genus Ypsolopha; species Ypsolopha sequella. Next base: position 4,880,782 of record OW203986.1, on the reverse strand, counting down.
TTTATTATTTATTATGTAGAATATGTAGATATTATGCTCCGTTTGTTTCTATGAATATTTTAATGCCTCCGTCATTAAGGCATTTAGTATTGTTTCTACGATACCTTTCCCGGCACTACCCAATAACGATCCACAGCACCAAAGGTTAACTGGAAGACAATGCTAGATAGCATTAAGTTCGCCTTCTGTACAATTTTTTTTGTGCAATAAAGAATTTTATTATTATTATTATTATCATTTACCAAGCCTCCGGTATGGATTTGGCTGTATAAATAAATATCATTCTATATACTTATATTTATTGTAAAAAAGCGATGTCTTTCATTTCATTTGACCTCCAGTGAAGTCATCACCGAAGTCGGTGTTAGGTAATGTGACGGTGTAAAAATAATGACATAGGTACCTATAAACATATTTATATCAGATACCTATAAATCGTGGTACCTTCTCACCTATAAACTACCCGTTTCAAATATGAAATATTTATTAATTAATTATAATATTTATATATGTACACTTGGCACTTAAATATGATACTGGACTTATGTAAATTTTATCGTCAGCTGATGATCTTCAGAAGTCTTCCAAAATAACTCCGTACTTTGGCTGCTATATTTCTGTAACAAACAAACAACCAAAAAACTGTTAAAATCCAGGCTATTTACGTGACTGAAACTACCTTATAAGTGATTTTTGTCCATCATTAACATTAAAGTGACTCGAAATAAATGTTGGAAAATTATTAATCGAATAATAATATAATAGCAACTTCAAGTGTCCGGAATAAATACCAAAGCGTGCGACTAAACATACTGAGTGGCCGAATTTAAAGTATGAAATCGAAAATATTTCAAAAAAAGTAAAAAAATTGTTGCGACGATAAGCGAAGCGAGGAGGAGCGTGTAAGGTTTACATGTAAGATAAAATAAGGAGCCGAGCAAAGCGGAGCGGAGCGAGACGACGCGCGACGTCCCTAGTTTTATTACTTAAAATTAAATTGTCACTAAAATAGAAAATGGGAAATTATTGTCGGGCGAATAAAAATATGATTAGCGATTTAAAATTAAGGATCCGAGCGAAGCGGAGCAGAGTAGGCGACGTCCCTAGTTTGTCACAAATAGTAAATTGTTCGCCTGAGAATTATTCAACTCAACTCAAATTTGTATTTTCAAGTCGCCGTTTTCAACATTTTTATTCGCCCACAGTCTTTCGCCCATTTAGTACGCTGTATAAATGTTTTTAATTAAATTTTTAAACAAAATTTTAGAAACTCCAAAATTTTAAATTCCAAGGTTTGAAATTCTGATTTACAAAACCAATGGAAACTTTGCGATGGCAGCAAACACAATACATAGGTAATAAGGTTTTGTTGAATAACTATTGACTGAATTTTGAATATAAGTGTTATTTTTCAATTAATTAGAAAAAGGCGGGGTTTTCACAATCCGGCTGCGAAACCGCTCTTAAAGATAAAATCACATGTCGCATTTTTATTTGAGGTATTCCTCGAAGCGCAACCATTTTCAAGCGCACCTAATGAAGCGCAACTAAACTATTCCTCGAAGCGCACTTTTTAGTTGCGCTAACGAAATAAATAGAAAATATAATAATTTTAGCTTAAGGTCCAATGATCAAATTTTGAATAGAGATAACTAACTGAAAATATTCGATAACAAGTAATGCACGATCTTTTTTAGAATTTGCAATAATTATATACTCTGGGCATAGATTAGTTTTGAAAAAAATAAGTTGATCCTGGCGGTACGGAGCGTAGAACAGTGCCACAAAGTACCTTATTATATGAACAGTGCACATGACACGACCGCGACACGAGCTGCTGCGCTGTCGCCCCGCCTATTGAATCCTAGATTCAACGCGTCGCTGCACGTGCTGAAGAAATGTTTCCTTATATTGTGGAAGAAGCAGACACTTGCCGGCACTTCCGAACGTGTGCCTTACAGGTACCTACTGCTGTTATTGCTTGGCAGGTTCTTTTATGACACTGGCCTTACTACAGGTATCAGGATATTTCAGATGTATCTACGTTTCCTCCCACTTATTTCACCGACATAAACACAGAAACTACTAGTACGGCACGCATAGTCATATTTCTCAGTATATATTATCAGTGATGAAAACCAACTTTTCATGACCATGATGAAGTTACGTCAAAACAAGTGTATTAATTTTTGGAGGCACGGGAATCAATGTATGAAAGATTTATTTTTTGAGAACAATATATTTTGGACCCATGATTGAGTGTACGTGCGCAACTAAGTCGGATCGCTTCAATAATTCATCAACATCAACATCAACCTGGTACTTTTAGTCAAGACAACTATTACTAATATTATTATCATGACACATGCACAGATTACTAATATGACAAAAAATTAAATGAATGGCGGGGGCGTTTCGCATCCCTCTACTAAAAATTATCACAAATGAGTTTCAAAAGTTCTGTCGATATCATATATTACGTTTCCTTCATGCTCTTCCCTATTTTTCACCATAGGTGCGCTTCGAGGAATAAAATTATAATATTTTTAATTTATTTCGTTTGCGCAAAGGTGCGCTCCGAGGAACAGTTTAGTTGAGCTTCATTAGGTGCGCTTGAAAATGGTTGCGCTTGTAATATTGCTATATATTGTAATTTATTCAGAAATTTGTATTCAATTAAGTAAGTACAAAATAATTAAATAACGTCCTTTTTTAGTTTTCTCTCCATCGTTTCCCAAATAGCGTACTCTTTTGAGCAAACATCTATATCCTATAGCAATCTTGCGCGATAAGCCTAATGTTTGCATTATCTTACCGCCTCATGGCGCGGTCGCGGCCTTCGATTTGCGGGGGAGGGCCACGGTCACGATGACCCCACGGTCATCTTGGCTCAAGACCTATAGTTCCAAAGAAGGTCCTTTGTTTGTCAGAGAATAAGTTTAATCGTAAACTGTTTATTTACTAAGCAGGGCCTATTGAAGAAGGCATATTATAAAATAAATTATTACCGAAATGATACTAAAGCATGGGGTTATTTATGGTAGTGATCTTTGTCATAATAGTAGTTAGTATAATTTCGTAACTTATGTTTTGATTCCTCTAGAGTTAACGTTAATTAGTTAATAAATGAAATGACTGTAAAAACAGATGGATAGACTATATGGGACAGGCAGACAAAGTTATTATATATTTTTTTGCCTTCATGACATAATTTTCTCCTGTCTTGTATTTTTTATCTCTTTATGCGATTTAATTATAGGCTTACTTTTAACATTTAGTTGTTGTAACTAATAATATGAAAAAAAAGACATGATCTTCCTTAGTTTCTTGCCCTTCTTCTTAGCCAGACTAATCGAATGGGTGGAGTTAGGCATATATTTATTGCATATATTTATAATATTATTTATTCCTTATTCCTATGTTTTTAATTTTATTCAAGTGTATTTTTTATTAAATTTAAGTAAACCCAACATTTATTATTTCCCTGTGTATTTCCCCATATTATTTTTTATTACATAAAACTATTACCTATAAACATGAAAACATGGATTATTTAATTGTATTACATTAAAACTGACCTGTAATAAGTGTATCTAAGATACCTACATTACATAAATAAATATATTTAATTTCATTTCACCTTTTTTAATTAATTTAATTAAATCTTTTTAGCTTTTCCTACTTTTAATTTATTTCATTTGATTTTATCGATTTCAAAGTCTAAGGACTTTTGCAGCTAATAATGTATTCAAAATGTTCCGAAACCTTCAAGTTTTAGGACATTTTGGAATCAGCGTGGATGATTTTGGGGGAGTCATGACTCCTGTAACCCCCCCCCTCTCCTCGGACCGCCACTGGCCACTTCCTGTTGCTAGTTTCCCACAACAAACCGCGTAGTTTCCGTGACCGGGAGGTTCAACGTACCTAACAGAAGTAGGATATACCGAATCATCATCTGACGGAGCCAGCAGCGCAGCCACCACTTCAGCCGCAGTTCTCTCCACCCCTTTATGGCGTCCCACCCATACTGAGGTGCATTGCGATCTGTAAGAATTTTAAAATGTTCAAAACTCCCCATTAAATGAGAAATCATTCCGCTTCATTTGACATTCCACATAGTTTTCGAAATGTGATGATTTTTATGCTGAGAACATGGTACTCGTAAAAAGCTCTAGGTTGCTGTAGTTTAGATTTAGATTTATTTTTATAAAATTATATAATATTTGGACTCGTATGCGTAACAATTACAGGCGGAAACATCATTCTTGTTACACCAACATAAGTTTTCTAACGAATATTATTAACACATGCTTGAGGTTTACAAAATTAGAAACTTAGCTACATTTACAATCTCGGCATCCTAAAAAGAAACCTTTGATATTAGAGTGCATTACAAACTAGAAAACATCAATCTAGCGCAATTGGTAGCGCGCTTGTCTTGATAACAAGAGGTCGCAGGTTCGAATCCTGGCCCGGGGAATATTTTCAAATTCTAGTCTTTGGGTTTGTTTCTGATTGATCTTTTCTAGTTTGTAATGCACTCTAATAATATTTAGAGTATTCATAGCGATGGATTTCGCAAAAATAAACATAATGCAGTATTGAACGACAAAATCAAAAAACTATAATTAAAGTAACAACTAAAACAATAATTTCATTCTTGACCCTGAAGAAACAGCAATAGTTTTCAGCGAGTCTTCGTCTTTCCGCCGTTTACCAACCTGATCATTCGTTAAATTTAAAATATATAGCTTTCATTTATTTTGGTATGAATTTATATAATTATCTACGATTAATAAAACCATCCATAACTTACGCATTAGCGATGTCATCTAATCTAGCCCGTAGCACGTTGTCGAAGGCGTCAGTCGCGTCGCTAAACGCGTTCCTTGTCGCGCCGCTCGTCGCTTCGCCCGAGCACGCAGCCCACACCATGTGCCCATCTGGCTTCACGCGGGTACGCAGCGATTCTAGCAACTGAAAATATCAAGAAAAATGTTCTTAGGGTGCCAAAGCTATTTCCTATAATGAATTAGTGCATTTTTGCAGCAGTTGTAAATCTTGTGAACCGGTCTCGAACCAAAATTTTTTTGAATATAAATTCAAAAGTGCATAATTTTTTATACTAACCATGCCCAAATAAGCGTGTATTATTTCCCGAAGGTTCAGGCTAAAACCAAATAAAAAGTCAAGACCCAGTTTACCTCATGTAACGAGTGAAGCAGGCATAAAATGAGAGTTTCGTATTCGTACAGTCTTGAAACTCCTACATGCACAAACTGTCTCAGTTTTTACTACGTGGCAACACTCACTAAGTGCACGCATCTTTACAAAACCGGCCTCACGTCAATGTTAACAGCTTTACGTCTTGACTTTTTATTTGGTCTGACTGCTCACTATGACGTTGGGTGGGACGTTAAAATCGTTGGTGAAAAGAGGGTGTTACAAGTGTTGCAGTGGCGTGCATAGAAGTTTTTTTCGGAAAAGCAATCAGAAGGTCAAGTTTGACAATAAAAAAATATAAAAAAATTCAATAATACTTTGAAAAAAATAGAGTCTTTATGAAAATGTTCACTCTAGGGTAGGCAGTGCCTACCCTGGCGTCATAAAAACTTTCTTTTTTCAAAGTGTTATTTAAATTTTTTCATATTTTTTTTAATTGTCAAACTTGACCTTCTGGTTGCTTTTCCGGAAAAAAAGTTCTATCCACGCCACTGAAGTGTTGCATATTCTAGTGACAGTGCACTCTTGGATCAGATACCCCCTCGTGCTTGTTTCATATTATTTCACATGTTTCTTTCTGTTGTGTGTGACGTTGTAAGTAACGCTCTTTGTTTTAGGCTCACACTGACCATTAAATTACTGTACACATCTTCGGATACCAATCCCGATAGTCCTGCCATGCCGACAGCCTTAGGTTCAGCACCGACCACGATTAACGCGTCCACTGTACTCCCATCTTGACTCTTTTCGCTTGTCGCGGCGTCAATCGAGTCATTTGTCGAGGAGTCTGTCGCGTCGCTTGTCGCGGAGTCTGTCGCGGCGATGACGCGACACCCGTGAGACCGTAGCTGATCTGCCAATTCGCGTCCCAAAGCGGTCGAGGTCTTGGAGATCTGTGAAGTAAGTAAACCATTCGGTTTTATGGCCATTATGACAAGTAAAGTGTTTATAAGTAGTGTTTAATTACTCTTACTTAGTTAAATGTCTTGTGAAGGCAGCAAAGCCCTTTTTGTCAAGGCGAGCACGTTTACTTACAATTTAAATAATTCGAGTGGGTTTTGTTTTAAGTAAAAAACTGGTTATTGGATCCTAATGATTTTTAAAGAGCATATATTAATTTTGTTTTCTTTTCAGAACCGACCTAGGTTGCGTTCCAATACGCCTGGTTAGATGTAAAATTTAACTGTCAAAGTGAATTTTACATTTCTGACAAGGTTTATGAACGACTTTGAGCTGTTCGTTTTCACTCGAGTGGTTGTGGAACGGGGGAACGGGTGACAGTTAATTTTTACCTTTATCCTGGCGTCTAGGAACGCTACCTTACTAGTAATTTTTGTTCTTTTTTTTATCGCGGGCTGATCCATAGCGAACATTAAATATAGGGACTCGCTCTACGATTTAGGCGCAGATTGTAAACGTAAAGTATGAAATGGAAAATCTTACACAAAACGTTAAGAGCGGTTTCGCAGCCGGATTGTGAAAAACCCGCATTCTTCTAATTAATCGAAACAGAACACTTATATTCAAAATTCACTCAATAGTTGTTCAACAAAACCTTATTAACCTTGTTTTGTAAAACCCGCCTTTTTTAATTAATCGAAACAGAACACTTATATTCAAAATTAACATAAATAGTTCCTCAACAAAACCTTATTACCTATGTTTTGTGTAAACAGTCATCGCAAAGTTTCCATTGGCTTTTGTAAATTAGAATTTTAAAGTTTTAAATTTTAAAATTCCAAATTACAGAAACCAATAGAAATTTTGCTATGGCAGCATAAAAAATACATGGGTAACAAGGTTATTTTGAGGAACTATTAACTAAATTTTGAATATAAGTGTTATGTTTCGATTAATTCGAAAAAAGCTGGTTTTTCGCAATCCGGCTACTAAACGGCTCTTAACTTATCTAGAAGGACATTATGCCGACCAAATCGGGAACATACTAAAGAAGGACAAAGCCAAAAGTACCCGGAATAGAACAGGGTGTATGCTGGTTACGACTGCGTTCGCGAGTAGATTCGGTAACTTTTTGAGGTCCGTCATCATATATATAATAACATTCTCAAATACCTTGATATAAAAACATGTTCTGTCGTACAAGTGAAAAACTTTAAATTATGTAGATACTGAAGCCTTACAGCCTTACTGTTAGTTGTAGTATAGATTTGTACATATTTTGTTTATCTTAATGCAATGTTTGTGTTCCATTTTTTATTTTTTTTAAGCAACTGGTTATGTGGGTATTTGCACATTATAATTTTAATTTTTTTTAGAAATATTGAAAGTATGAGTAGATGAATGAATGAATGTATTATTTGCAAGCATGTACTCGAATTTTAAATTTGACTGTAAGCGATCCTGTGTATTAATTACAATTATCAGGGGATCTAAAAAGGCAGACTTGGGTGAATCATTAAATGATTTGAAAGTAGGATAGAGTCAGAGTTTTTTCACGCGTGCAAAAGAGATGGCAATAGAACAGAATCATAATGTGATTTATGCAAAACGGCCTTTTTAGAGGACCTGGTACCCCGCAAAGCTTAGCAGAGTTTGGGGACCCCTGGTAACTTAGTTAATTTGTTTCTCAGCATGTACACGTCTCTAGTAATTAGTATAGTTGAATAGTAATTTTTGTAAACATTCATGCAATAAAATCATTTGTATTGGAATTATGTGGAAGACGCGAAAGAGATGTATTAGGATTGTAGCAGATGGAAATCTGTAGTCTCTACGTAACCCTTTGGGAGACAGGCGTGAGTATAATATATGTATTGTTAGCAGGGAAAACACACTCAATATCCTCGTCGTATTTTATAGAAAATACGGAGAGACGCGAATTCGAAAACAATTTCTGCCACCGGCAAGCAAACGCGCGCAAATCTGACAGCTGTCCGCCTTGTCTCCCCCGCTTACCGCGGCATGGCGCTGCAGTCGCAGGTGCGATCCAAAATCGTTTAACACTATAATTTAACTTAAAGGCGATATGCGAAAAAATACGGGTGTTTCTTTTCTGTGTATTTCATGAAATACACGGAAAATTTTAATCAGTTTCTGGTATATGCATTTTGACTATATAATCTAGGGTTTTGAAATTGGAAAACATGTTTGGATAAATTTTCCTCGATAGAAATAATTGTTGAAATGAGGTCTTTAAACACACTTTTTCTCCTCGTTTGAGGAATAGGAACTATATACAGAACTCAAACATATTTTATTAGGTGTATTTTAACAATGTCTAGAGATTTGATATTGGAAATTTTGCTAGCTATTTTAGTTTTTTTAATAAAAATATAAAACCAACTTTTTTTCCTTTTGCCCTGAATCCGCCCCTCTCGCACTGCGCGATTTTTCGCTTGGAGTGACAGTGACAAAAATAAAATTCGCATAGCCTCTACTACTAGTTCTATTTTATATTAGTGCATAGTTAAGATTATTCGATATTACCACGTACAAAAGGTTTTGCTCTTTCGCTTTCGTTTTTCTATTTTCCAGTTGTTGCTTCCATTCCATTCACCTACAACTCAACTCACAAGTTATTTAATATCACAATAAGGAAACCGTGAAGCTTCTAGTTTAGAAAGTGAACGCTCTACAAAATTACGTCGACCGGGCACTGCAACTGGAGGCAAGATCATTGAGAAAACCGGCCAAGTACGAGTCGGACTCGCGCACGAAGGGTTCCGTACCATTATCTATAAAAACGGCAAAAAAACATGTCTGTTGTATGGGAGCCCCCTTAAATATTTATTTTATTCTGTTTTTTAGTTATTCTGTTTTATTAGTTATTTTGTATTTTTTGTTATAGCCGCAACAGAAATACATCATCTGTGAAAATTTCAACTGTCTAACTACCACGGTTCATAAGATACAACCTGGTGACAGACGGACAGACAAACGGACAACGGAGTCTTAGTAATAGGGTCCCGTTGGTTACCCTTTGGGTACGGAACCCTAAAAAACAGTTTTATAATTCGCCAACAAACATTGGTGCAAAAACTGGATGGCATTGATATCTATCAAGTTAGAGGTTGCGCCTACACATATACCAGGGTCAAGGCATGAGATTCGGTTAAGAGCCGCTTAGCAGCCGGATTGTAAAAAAACCCGTCTTTTCGATAATTAATCGAACCAGAACACTTATATTGAAAATTCACTCAAAAGTTATTCAACAAAACCTTATTACCCATGTATCGTGTAAACTGTCATTGCAAAATTTCCATTATTTTCCATGAATAATAGTAGTTTATGCTACTAGGGCGAAAAGGAATAAATTACGAGGACGATTTAAAACACGAGCGTAGCGAGTGTTTTAAACGTAACCGAGTAATTTATTGCTTTTACGCCCGTGTATCATACTACGTTTTTCAATGCATAGTGTGAGGAAATGAAAATAAATATAATCTTGTGAACTTTAAATTATAATTGGCTCAAAAGGACTGTATCCAGAGCCGTTAAACAGTGGAAAAAAAAGTATAACATCTATGGTACACAGGAAAGGCTGCAGGTTAGCCAACCATTGTAAATAAATAAAAAATAATAATAATAAAGCCCTAGGGCAAAATAATCGACTTTTTGTTCGGTTTTGATGCATAAAAAGTGGGCCTTTACGAGCACATGCATTGAAAAAATTTTAAAATTTTAGCCTTTAAATTTTTTTTTTAAGTCTTGCTTCTAAATGGCTCTTAAGGTTCTTAATTACATTCATGGGTGACTGTGTAATATGTTTATGTAATATTTACCGAATACTCGATGCCAATTATCTGGAAGGTTAATTATCACTAAAGGTTAGCCAGTTTACGTGGGGAAGTCATGTTGAGTTGGTTTGCGAAAAATTGCGATCAGTACTTGTAAAATTTCACCAGCTAAAGTACTTCATAAACAGAGACACGATACTTTCTTATGGACTGAGTATTTCCTGGAAAACGTTCAAGTCATATTTAGAGAAAGTCAAAGCAATTCAATAAGATTCTAAATATTATTAGACTGCATTACAAACTAGAAAAGATCAATCAGAAACAAAACTAGAACAAGAATTTTTGAAAAAATTCCCCGGGCCAGGATTCGAACCTGCGACCTCTTGTTATCAAGACAAGTGCGCTACCAATTGCGCCACCGAGGTTCCCACCCACACCGGTGAATTTTTCCATCATTGTCTTTAGGTTTGTTTCTGATTGATATTTTCTAGTTTGTAATGCACTCTAATAATATTTAGAGTATTCATAGCGATGGATTTCGCAAAATAAACATAATCTTAGTTAATGAGAACTGTGAATTTCATAACTGTCTGAAGCAACTATATTGTAGCGACGACAGCGCCATCTGTTTCTTAAGAACAAGGCGTGAATTCACATAACGCCCTCGTGAGCGTTCTATATGTGCAGTAAACGCTAGTATATCAGGCAGATGCAAAAATAACAGTGGACAAGTATGATGGAAAAATTCACCGGTCTGGGTAGGAACCTCGGTGGCGCAATTGGTAGCGCGCTTGTCTTGATAACAAGAGGTCGCAGGTTCGAATCCTGACCCGGGGATTTATTCAAAATTTCTTGTCTTTAGGTTAGTTTCTGATTGATTTTTTCTAGTTTGTAATGCACTCTAATAATATTTAGAGTTTTCATAGCGATGGATTTCGCAAAATAAACATAATCAAATAAGATTCTTAAAACAATTAGTTGACCAAAAGGTAAAAACTCAATGTAAGAAAGATTATAATAACTTGTTTTTAAATGTGAAATAATATTGCCAGTCCATGAAAAAGTATCGATGCTAATCGCCTTGGATAGTTATGGATGTGAGGATTTTAAGTTTCCTGTTAATAACCCACTGTTACATAGAAAAAGAGAAAAAAATATAATTACTGTACCTCGAGTCACAAATTACTATGGCCAGCGGCACAGAAAATCTGGATTTGAAAAAATTTGGATCTTGTATCCAAAATCCACAATAGTATACCATATGAAATAAAAACCTGTATTTAAAACGAAATTAAAAAAAACATCTCTTGAATCAAGTTAAATTCAATATTGTTTCATAGAAGTAGAGAAATAACTGTTTATTTGTTTTTTAGTCTAATTAAAATCTAAAATTTGAAAATTAAACAAACGTATACATAAACATAAACAGTGGAAAGTAAAAAGGGAGCTTTTTCTGCCTAAAGCCTGGCCAAGAAAATAAAAAACCTCGCCATATTGCGGAATTAATTTTTTAACAAATTTTTTCTACTGGCAACCTCAACTTTAAAACGTAATTATGTCGATTGCTGTCAAAGTGTGGTATTCTTTTTTCGTGTGTGCTGTCAGAGTGTTGCAATCATAAAATAAAAATCATAAAAGCAAATAAGCAGGCTTTTTATTTTCCTGGTCAGGCTTTACAAACTATTATGTAGTTTGGTAGAATTATTCACAAATAGGTATGAATTTTCATGTGAAATAAAAATTTATTTATTTATTTTTATTTATTTATTGGAGTGTTATTGTTATTCAATAACAAGTAATATAAGGTGACTTTTGTTTTTGTAGCCAAATTCATACTGTAGGCTCGGTAAGTAGTCAGGACCAAGGTTAAATGACATTTTTTGCAGAAAAAAAAAATTATGTGCCCCTATACTAATTTACGAACAACTCCCGAGTCAATTAGTATAGGAAGCCTAGTTTTATTTTGCGTTTTTCACAAAGTGTCGTTGAACCTTGGTCCTACCACTTACCGAGTCTCCAGTATAATTTTGGCCATATAAATAAAAGTCACCTTATATTATAATTAATAATTATTATTAGGCCTTCTTTTGTAGAACTAATTTCAGTTCATCCATCCATCCATCCATCAGCCTAGTTCGTCCACTGCTGGACATAAGCCTTTCCAGAACTTTGCCACTCCCGGCGGTCATCCTGGAAGAATTGCCCATACTCACACACGCTGGGCAGGCGCGTTGGTGAGCGCGGTGCCGGAACCCTCGCACCAGTGACGCCGCTGCCCGTCACCAGTCTGTTACCGATTACCGATTACATAATCCAAAGGTACGAGCGACTCCTCACAGCCCAATTCCTGTCAGCCCCAAAATGAGTCACCGAAAGGTACGGTCATATCAAAGGCTGATATAAAGTGCTGTGCACCTATGTATACCTAAAACCTATGTTGCAAAACAGAACACCTGCTTTCCGATACGATATTGTTTATTAACTATTATTTGGATGCAGTGTAAGACGGCAAGCTGTTTATTTAACAAGGCCTTCAGATTGTTTAGTAACCGAAGTTTCGACATATCTACAAATAGTTCTACCGATTTTACTATTTTTTTACCACTAAAGTATTTCATTAAAATAAATAAAAAAACGGCCAAGTGCGAGTCGGACTCGCGCACGAAAGGGTTCCATACCATTATCTATAAAATCGGCAAAACATCATGTCTATTGTATGGGAGCCCCCTTAAATATTTATTTTATTATGTTTTTTAATATTTGTTGTTATAGCGGCAACAGAAACACATCGTCTGTGAAAATTTCAACTGTCTGACTATCACGGTTCATGAGATACAGCCTGGTGACAGACGGACAGCGGAGTCTTAGTAATAGGGTTCCGTTGGTTACCCTTTGAGTACGGAACCCTAAAAACAACAACGTGTATACCTAGCGGATGACTATGACTACTACGTCCTACGGGTCTTACGGCTGAATGGACCAAATCGAATGGACCGTAGTCCACTCGAACGTAAATTGAAATCGACTACGTTCCAATGGACCGGTAATTTTTTCATTTATTTATTGACAATAATTAAGTACAGTCACCTGCAAAAATGGAGTAATACCACCAGGGAATAATTGTTTGACATAACTTTTTATTATTATACAAAGAAAATAACATAATGTTTTTTTAGATCTTTATTATCTTCATTGTAAAAATAATCAACAAACAATTTAAAGTATAAAGCAGTCTTATTTTAAAATAATAAATCAACTATAAAAAATGTTCTGTATACATTCGGTCGAGTTCTGTATACATTTATTCTGTTTCTGTACGTATTTGAATTTAGCGAAGTAAATATATATGAGTAGTGTAGTAATTCTCACTGATATAATGATATTTATGATAAAAAGTAATATTGCCAAATGTTAATGTATTCTTTAGGTGACTCTACCAATTTAAAATGTTTATTACCGGTCCATTGGAACGTAGTCGATTTCAATTTACGTTTGTATGGTCCGTAGTCCATTCGATTTGGTCCATTCAGCCGTAAGACCCGTCCTACGTGAATACCAATTTACTATAGATAGGATTAGTTTATCGATATAGGTGCAACTGCAAACCTATGAAATGTCCGTATTGTATAGAGAATTTGAAGAAAACTCAATTTTTAGTACTAACATTTTTGCATTTTTATTCAAATCCAAATTTTATATACTTTTATGTGTATGAATGACACGACATTGAGCTAACAGCAACAATAATTTTATTTTCAAAATGTGCCAAAAAAATATTACGAACCTTATTGTGAAATAGATGGCATTTAGGACGAAATGTTTTTGAGGATTTAATTTTAGTTATCAAAGTGGCAATAAAAACAAAATTTAATATGAAAATGTAAAACCTTGAAATAAACTTTCGAACAAAAACAAATAATGGAAATAACTATTGAATTACAGGAATTATGAACTTGTGAATCTGTAAGAAAATTTCAGCAATTTCATAGATATATAATGGGTGGCGCAAAAGTAATGTCATAATTTGAATTGGCTGCCATTTTGTTATAAATGAAAAAATAAGAGCTCTGTTTTCATAAAAAGTTTATTTGAAAGTGTAAAATTGATGACATTACTTGAAAAAAATTATATCGCTCAAATGGCCACCTCCCGTGTTGTTGCAAGATTGCGCTCGTTTTACGGAATTTTGAATTGTTGCTCGCAAAACATCTGGCTATCTGGCACCAAATTGGCGATTTCTTCTTCAACGTTATGTTTCAAGACTTGCATGGTTCGTGGGTTGTTGTGGAAAACGCGAGATTTTAAAAAGCCTCAAATGAAGAAGTCTGTTGCTGTTAGATCTAGTGATCTGGACGGCCAGTTCAAATCTCCAAAACGAAAGATCAAAATTTGTCAAATAAGCATTAACAATAATTCCACGTTCTACATGGCTTAATTTTAATGGCCACGTTCTAATTAGCTATATATCTACATTATAATTGTCAAAGCACAGTGAAATTTGGCGCCATCTGCAAAAATGGCAGCCAATTCAAATTATGACATTACTTTTGCGCCACCTTGTATAACACGTAATTAGTTCCATCGTTATTTTTAAATTAACGGGACACCTGATGCTAGAACATCAACAACACCAGGTTTTCAAGATTTCCAATGGGAAGAAACTAGGTCTCTCATCATATTGAAGAAAATGTATTTGATTTATCGATCTTTTATCTAGGGTTTCCACCTATAAACAATGTTTTAAGATTTATACTTTTGTAAAAAAAACATGTTTTCCACCCTCTTTTTTTTGGTTTTCAAACGTTCGTTTCAAAAACGCGGTTTAGAGATCAACTTGATTTTTTTTTCTAAAATAGGCAATAGAAATATGAAGGGATATTACCTAAATCCAATATTTTTTTCCCTACAAAATATTTCAGTATTAGCTAAAAACACACCAATTTGTTGTTTCGCTGCGTAATCACTAGTATTACGCGTCCAAGAACAAGAGGCCAAAGAGCCAACATATAATCGCCTCTATGAAAAGCAAATAAGGCCTTTGCCATTAGACTTATTGTGCTGGATGGGTAATAAAAAAAGTTGCTAGGGTATGCTATCCTCTTAACGGCAGTTTTTCATCACCTCCAGCGAGCGGGGTCCTTTTAAATAACGGTGTCTAGGAAGAAAGCTAATGCTTGTAATTAGTTCTATCGAGGCAAAGATCCACCATCTGACTCTACCGAATTATTATTGTATGTGATCTATTCACTAACTAAAACACAGATGGGTCCTCTCGCCCTCTTGTCCCTGGTGCTTCGAGTCCTAGCGACATGCGCCAGCAGAGCCGACGCGGCAAGCACCAGGGTGCCACCTTCCAGCGTCGCCAACACGCGCCACGCCAGTGCCGCACCCGACTCCATCGCCTCTGTCATTGTAGCTGAAAAAGATAGTGCCTTGAGTTATATAAATGCAAAATGATCCAAAACAAACTTTAAACGTATCCAAACAAAGGGGCTCGCTGAAAATCAGCGCTGTAGAAACTCTCAGACAGCAAATGCTGAGCGGGCCACTTTTTGCCAAACAAAAGCTGTTCAATGTATGCTAGCTTAAGGATGTATGGTTAACCATGTAACACTTTATTTATAAGTAATTTATTTTGTAAGTTACTTGCCTTCTTGGTTAATTTGTTAGAATTTAAGTTAGTATTATAATAAAGCCGATTCTGAAGGCTTTAATTTTAGTTTTAGTGCTGTCAAAACTAAATTTTCTTCATTGCAAAATAGTCCTTAAAATTATTTAGCAGAGAAACTAAATTACTTTGGAAAATTTTAAGTTTTGACAGTACTAAAACTAAAATTAAAGCCTTCTGAATCGGCTTTATTATCTTGTTTAATTTTTATTTTTTACTGTATTTTTTTGGCAATAAATTCCGTTCTTTCTTTCTTTCTTTCATATATTACATTACATACTTTTCAATGCAAGTGCTCGTAAAGGCCCACGTTTTATGCATCAAAACCGAACAGAAAGTCGATTATTTTGCCCTAGGGCTTTATTATTATTATTTTTTTTAAATTGATTTACAATGGTGGGCTAACCTGCAGCCTTTCCTGTGTCCCATAAATTTTATACTTTTTTCCACTGTTTAACGGCTCTGGATACAGTCCTTTTGAGCCAATCATTATTTAAAGTTCACAAGATTATATTTGTTTTATTTCCTCACACTATGCATTGAAAAACTTGGTATGATACACGGGCGTAAGAGCAATAAATTACTCGGTTACGTTTAAGATACTCGCTACGCTCGTGTTTTAAATCATCCTCGTAATTTATTCCTTTTCGCCCTTATAGCATAAACTACTATAATCGTATAAAAATTAAATGCCGGTCTGTCTGTATATGTTTTTTTTATTATGTGTCGTATATTATGTTCGTCGGGGGTTTAAGATAATCATTAGCAGTGATTGATTACTCTACACGTACTCACAGAACACATTAAGGCGCTACGGAAAAAAAATCGACACTTTAAGGACTTGCATATCTACTACAGTAAATAATGTATTATTTTGATAAAATAGTATATTATTTTTGGATTCTTTTTCTAGGGATCTGTTAAAACAGAAACGCGATTGGAGAAATTCGGCTCGATAGAAATATTTATAGAAATGAGGTCCTTTTCGACACCAATTCTCCTGGTTTGACAATTTAGAATATCATATAGACTGCAACTATATTTTATAAGATGGGTTTTAAAGGTATCTAGGACCTGGTTAAACGAAATTTTGATAGCAACTTTAGTACATTTTATATTAATAAAAAACCGACTTTTTGCTACTTTTCCACGTATCCGTCCCTCTCGCACTGAGAATTTTTTCGCATATGGAGTAACAGAGACGCTAAAACTTTTACATATCGCCTTAACGAGTAGATATAGCGTGTGACTACAGAATTACTTGAAGAATTTTAAGGGTCGGTGTTCCGAGATTCGGGGTTCGGGGTTATGGCTTTTTAAGACGGTAAAAATTCAAATTTCTGAACAAAATAAATACCACTTGTTACCTTACAAGATGAAGTGCAGGTTCATTAAAAAAAATCACGGCAATAATGTATAGTAACTTCAGAAAAAAAACAGGAATTTCAAGAAAATCTCTTGAATAGCATTGCAGCGCTACGGGTGTAACCTGAACTTGAAAATCCTTTTTTTTCCTGAAGTTACTATACATTAGTGCCAAGATTTTTTTTAATGAACCTGTACTTCATCTTGTAAGGTAACAAGTGGTATTTATTTTGTTCAGAAATTAATATTTTACTATCTTAAAAAGCCATAACCCCGAACCCCGTTTTGCCCAATCTCGGAACTCCGACTCTTAATGCGGTATTCTTTGGTATATCGGTTCTTTTTTGATTTGAGGGTGAGTAGGGTAGGTCAATAATTTCGCGGAATGGCGGGGAAGGTTAAAGAAATGAAACATTAAACTATTTTTCCTTTTCTATCTAACATCTCTTGAAAAGTAGTTTGAGGTGTCTTTCTTTGTTTGGTGAGAAACTTAATGACGGCGCAATATTAAATTTTCCCCATAGTGGCTAGTTTCTTCCCGATTGACTTGTTTATTCGTTGAAGTAAGTACGTTATATTAAAATTATAATTTGTATTTCAATATTTTATGTTACATAAAAAAAAAAACTTATAACTCAACTAAGAATCTGACTTACTTAAGAGGATAGGTTCCGCTTGCATACTACCCTGTTACTCCATGCGGAAAGAACCGCAGTGCGAGAGGAACGGATTCAGGAAAAAAGTAAAAATGACAACTTTTTTCACTAATTTTATTATTTAAAAAAAAGCAAAGTTGCTATAAAATATCTGTCGCGTTAAGAGTTTAATAAAGTTTATACAGAATTTAATCCATAAATAATATGAACGGGTTTTTACTTTAATGAACTTAAACCTCGACATGAAACTTTTTAGAGCCATCTTTGGCAATTTATTTCTCAATATTGAAATGACTTCTGAGGATTCTGTTTCGATATGAGTGTGTATTATATTCCGGAAAGAAACACAATTTTTTCTTTTTTATGTAGTACTGCTAAATTCTTCAAACCAGGAATAATAAATTATAGTTCTGCGGAAACTATCCTCTTAACTTTATAAGCTAAGGTCAACCACGGGGAGGGCGCTGACACCTAAATCTTAAGATACTCTCTTACCTTAGGCGTCAGAGCAACTACTTATCTTGTGTAATAATTAATCTCTAATTTTTTTATTCATTTCATTTGTATCAATCTGTGTCAATAAAGAATTTAAACGAGACTTAAGGATAATTCATGATTTATATAAAAACGGATCACCTCAATACGTGCTATGATCGGGAAAGCCGACCAGTTTCAGCAGATTTAGACTGCCTTCATCTGGGCGAGTAAAGACGTTTACGCGACGACGTTACGCCTCACACTGGCCTCACAGTAAAATAAAGAATTTATTATTATTATTATATTTCGAATTAGCTGATGCCCGCGACTTCGTCCGCGTGGAAGAAAATAATGCGGCCAAAGTGGGATTCCCGCAGTAGAAAGCATCCAGTTTTTAATTAGATAATAAATCCAATTCCTTTAATTTTAGATTTAGTGCTGTCAAAACAAAATTTTCTTCATTTAAAAATAGTCCTTAAGAGTTAGGATTAGAAGCTAAATTTCTTTGGAAAATTTCAAGCTTTGACAGCACTAAAACTAAAATGAAAGCCTTCAGAATTGGCTTTATTAAGTTATTGAACAGTGATCTTCCTTCCTTCTTTAATTGTAATTAATGCCTCACTGCTGAGGATCGAACAGTGGTAACCATACATCTACAAAAATAACAAAAATAACCATCAACAAAAATAACGAAATTTTTTTTATCAGTGTCCTACACCGCATTTTTTTTTTATGGGTTGTCATCTATTTACAACCTGATAGACACGGTTCTATTACATTTTTTAATAATATTTTATATACTTTACAATTATCAATTATTATAGTGGTAAAAAAAATATTTATTTATAATAACTGTTGCCTGCCACTTCGTCCGCTTGGAATTTAGGGTTATCTTGCACCACTTCGAATTTTGAATATTTTAATTTGACAGTAGGGAGTCGTTGTAGTTTTCTTATGTTCACAAATGATAACCTTCCTATTTGAAGCTTTGCTATGAAATTAGGTTACTGCGTAACTTTTGGGCGAATAAGCCCCTTTGAAGAATTTCGTTTTACACAATTACCGTTTTTTCATCTTGGGCTAGCATGAAAAGATTGTTTGCATTACTGACCCGCGAGCAAGCCACATACAGTTGGCCGTGAGAAAAATAAAGGCGATCACCATCATTACATTTGTCAGAACGATTATCAACGGAAGCGACATTGAAATAACGTTCATATCAGCGCGCAATGCATAGTGGCTGTTACGACGCTCGCTGCGTCCTTGATAGGGCGAAATAGGAGAAAATTATACTTTTCACGTGGACGTGATTGTTCGATTGAATAATCCTATGTTATGTTTATAGCTATCAGATTTATCTATTTATCAAAGCATAAATGAATTCAATCGGCCAAGCCACTTAGGAGCAGTAGGAAATTCAAGCCAAAAACACCATTTAGTTAATACATTTTTTCATGTAGAAGTTTTGGTGGTATGAAAAAGAAAAATGTTGCATATGTTGTCTTAGAGCTGATTATTCATAATACATTTTTTCATTATTTTTGATTTGGCCGTAAACGAGGGGTAGGCTTTAGAAAGTACCCATTTGGCAATAGTAAGGCCCTTAAGTCGACACCAGCAGCCTTAAGGGTCTGACCCTGGGACTTGTTTGTAGTCATCGCAAAGCAAACGGCTACTGGAAATGGAAACAGCGCTTGAATTCGAACGGGAAGTTATTGGGGATGAGTGGCATACGCGGTATAAAAACAGTTTCACCTGAGCCACATCCAGTACATTTTACGTTGTAAAGCAGTTAAATTCCATTGCACAAATTTCATTCTCGAATCAAATAATTGCGCGATGTAAGTTACTTGCAGCGCCATCTACTTTTTAATTGCCGAACTAATTATAACAATTCAGATCTTGTAAGTAAGACTAAAATAAATGTCGGTTATAGATCATAACTGGCCAATTACAGGAAAACTATAGCGATTAAAAAAAGTTGAGCACAAATAAGAAATATGAAAAAAGAAGAAAAATAAATGAAATATATATTTTATAAAAATGCAATATGGGTATCAAATTGTATGTAGGTACCTATTAAAAATCTGATTGTAAAAATATATAGATTGGCAATATTTAATTGCTTCTATTTCGAGAAATCCTTGAAAAACCATAAAAAATGTATGTTCCCCCCTCCTTATTTCCAAAACTGGTGGACTGAAAAATATGAAAACAATCATGGTAAGTATATGTGTTTACGTAAAGATTACAGGAAAAATAAAGCGGTTGAAAAATTGTCAAAAAATGACAAATTTAAATTTGTCATCCACAATACGGAACCCTAGCTACGCGAGTCTGACTTGGCCGTTTTTTTTTTCTGTGCATGCGAATCGCCAACTTGACGGAAGCAACGGTTCGTTCCAAAACATGTAATAGAACATCCACCATAATTATTATTGTATGTGATCTATTCACTAATTAAAACACTGATGGGTCCTCTAATCCTGGTGTCTCTGGTGCTTCGAGTCCTAGCGACATGCGCCAGCAGAGTCGACGCGGCCAAAATTTGTGTGTGCGAAACAAAGAACTTTACTATATCATAACCTCATTAAATGAATGTATTTAAAATAATGACTTTCGCCACCTACACGAATTTTCAAGTGACCCGAAATATTATTTTCCAATTTTTAAATACATCAAAAATACAATTTCTTCCCTTTAAAGTTCAATGTGAATTTAAAGAGTTGTGAAGTTAAAATTATGACTAGTAATTGCAACTGATGCCGGGCCCAGGAAAGGGCCCTAAATATATCTCACATAATTTCATCATCATAAATGTCATTTTATTAGTATTATATATATTTATCATCAATAAAATACCAAGAAGTCATCAAATTGTATTTATTTACAAAAAATAAAAATAAAACACGAGTGTTAGAGTCAAGTGTACCCCCCCCCCCCCCCCCTGCCAGCGAAACGGTTGTATTTGGAGACGTGAAAAAAATCATGGCAGTAGTATACATAACGAAATTAAAAGGAAAACTAACGAGTACAGATCGCGCCAAACTTTTAGTCCCCTAACACGGGGCGATTCGCATCAGCAGAAACAAAATGTATGGGCCGTTCTTGGGAAGTGCAATTTCCGAGCGTACTAGAAGTTTGGCGCGATCTGTATTTGTCGACAAACTTATAAAATGTACTTGGAGAAGAAGTCCGCATATTGTGCAGGTCAACTACGGAACCCTACACTGCGCGTGGCCCGACACGCACTTGGCCGGTATTTATAACTGATTTGACCGCCTTATATAGTATGTTCGGCGAGGCCGAAGGTCGAGTCGTGTTTCCGGGCAAAACTATTTATTGTTCTCTGAATCGATCCTTTGGTAAAATATACTTAGTTTCGTAAGTATTATTAACTTGAAATTTCAAAATCCTTTGCAAGCTCTGGCTAGGGCAGGCTCAACATTTTCCAAGATTTTCCAGGGCAGGCTACAGGCTACCACCCCTGGCTACGGCCTGTTTGACGGAAGTTGCTGACCAAATCAACATCCTGTAAACGTATCATTTTGTAACGTTTTGTAACGCTCCCGAGGTTACGCACACTAGAAACACGCGATACTGCAACCATAGCCAAACGGACTTCGTGAGATAGAATATATCTGTTATTGTGATCAGTTTTAAATTTCACGTTACCTTGTCTTTTACATTCTTTATATGAACTGCAGGGCCTGTAGCATAGTCACTAGTTGAATTACAAGTGCAAGGAGCGTGACGTACTGTTTAACTGCAGAAACATCATGTCACGCTGCTCGCACTTGTGATTCAACTAAGTTGCGTCGCGCGCGATTAAACACTATGCTACGAGCGCTGGAGTGGCCTATGAAATAGAGTTATATACAATTTGAACTTAATTTTATTTGAAATTTCAAGTTTCTTAAGTCAACTGGAAGTGTCCTATAAGTTGTGATTCCCTTGCGAGTGTCAAAAAATTGTACGAATTGATTACGTAAAGTGCAATAACTTTTTTTCGCGTTGAGTTAGATGCCTGATTTTTTTACAGCACCATGGGGCCGTAGACTTCTGTATGAGGTATCAGTTTGAACTTGGCATCTCATACGGGGCCCGACAGACAGACAGACAGACGGACAACAAAGTCATCCCACAAGGATTCCGTTTTTTCATTTTGAGGTACGGAACCCTAAAAAATGTTTGAGTTAGTGAAATTCTAAATTTCGTGTAAGTGTGTTAGTACTTACTACTACTACAAGTATAGTTTGTTAAACGGACCCTTAAGAACTCTTGAATAATTAGGCATCCGATTTAGGCGTCATATTATGGTTAGTGAAAACGGGCATTAGACTCACTAGTAGAGCAAATTACGTTTTTCGTGATTTTAGTGATCTTTCCGATTTTTTTTCCCAATGCTTGTGATTGTGATACTTGTGTCAAATCTGAAAAATTGTAATGTATTTCAAAAAATTCATTTGTTAAAATATTTTGTTTTAATATGCCAAATTGTCCAAACGCGAGAGCATGTTTGGCGCAACCGACCCTTAAGGTAATAGAAATAAGAGTTCCTAAATATTTAGGCATCCGATTTAGGCGTCACCTGAGTTTAGGGAAAGTGGGCACAAGAGTGGTAAATTCTGTGAAATTCAAATTTAAATTCATTTTAACATTTTAACATCAACATTTTAATCATGTTTCATCAACCGTATTGTATCTGTTACAATAAGCAATATTACTCAATCTAAAAGTAATTTTTCGGCGACTGACCTCAGACAGCAGCTCATTACATTTACCTTACAAAAACTTAAATAAAGTTTGTTTCTTAATGAGACGTGAAAAAGACTATATTAGGATGTATTATTTTGTTTGTGTTTCTCTGTTGACTAACTGTAATTAGGTCTGTCTGGACCTCACTTACAAGGTAATTTGGAAGAACGACACCACAGTATATGTGATAAGCATACCACAGCCTAATGTTGAGCACTAGGACGGCGATTCTGGCAAGTGCGAAAAAATTTGCTACGGCATATGTCGGGTGATTTTACAAGAGATTTTCTACGGAAATAATTGATATCTGCCAATGTTGAGCATTGGTGGCAAAAGGGCTCATCCGTTATGATGAAATATGATATTGATTATGACAGTGATCTTTCTCATAATAGTAGTTTGTATAATTTCCTAACTTTTGTTATGATTCCTCTAGAATTAACGTTAATTAGTTAATAGATGAAATGACTGTAAAAGCAGATGGACTATACGTGACAGGTAGACATATTATATATATTTTTTTGCCTTCATGACATAATTTTATCTTGTCTTGTATTTTTATCTCTTTATTCAATTAAAGTATAGGCTTACTTTTTACATTTAGTTGTAACTAATATTATAAAAAAATACATGATCTTGCTAAGTGTCCTGCCCTTCTTCTTAGCAAGACTAATCGAATGGGTGGAGTTTGGCATATATTTATAATATGTATTGCATATATGTATAATATTATTTATTCCTTATTCCTATATTTTTATTTTATTCAAGTGTATTTTTTTTATAAAATTTTAGTAAACTCAACCTTTATTATTTCCCTGCATATTTCCCCATATTAACACATAGAATATTTAATTACTTATGTTACATTAAAACCGACCTGTAATAAGTGTATCTGTTATACCTATATTACATAAATATATATATTACATATATATTTCATTTCATAAACAAGTGAGGCTCGCATAGTTCTGATAATTTTACAATTAATTATGGGATTTGGGAGTTTTGATGGAAAATACATTTAAAACGTTTGTAATTAGTTTTATTGGACGTGCATGTAAATATTAGAGGTATATAGATAAAATACATTTAAAACGTTTGTAATTAGTTTTGTTGGACGTGCATGTAAATATTAGAGGTATATAGATAAAATACATTTAAAACGTTTGTAATTAGTTTTGTTGGACGTGCATGTAAATATTAGAGGTATATAGATAAAATACATTTAAAACGTTTGTAATTAGTTTTGTTGGACGTGCATGTAAATATTAGAGGTATATAGATAAAATACATTTAAAACGTTTGTAATTAGTTTTATTGGACGTGCATGTAAATATTAGAGGTATATAGATAAAATACATTTAAAACGTTTGTAATTAGTTTTATTGGACGTGCATGTAAATATTAGAGGTATATAGATAAAATACATTTAAAACGTTTGTAATTAGTTTTGTTGGACGTGCATGTAAATATTAGAGGTATATAGATAAAATACATTTAAAGCGTTTGTAATTAGTTTTATTGGACGTGCATGTAAATATTAGAGGTATATAGATAAAATACATTTAAAACGTTTGTAATTAGTTTTGTTGGACGTGCATGTAAATATTAAAGGTATATAGATAAAATACATTTAAAACGTTTGTAATTAGTTTTATTGGACGTGCATGTAAATATTAGAGGTATATAGATAAAATACATTTAAAACGTTTGTAATTAGTTTTATTGGACGTGCATGTAAATATTAAAGGTATATAGATAAAATACATTTAAAACGTTTGTAATTAGTTTTATTGGACGTGCATGTAAATATTAAAGGTATATAGATAAAATACATTTAAAACGTTTGTAATTAGTTTTGTTGGACGTGCATGTAAATATTAAAGGTATATAGATAAAATACATTTAAAACGTTTGTAATTAGTTTTATTGGACGTGCATGTAAATATTAGAGGTATATAGATAAAATACATTTAAAACGTTTGTAATTAGTTTTGTTGGACGTGCATGTAAATATTAAAGGTATATAGATAAAATACATTTAAAACGTTTGTAATTAGTTTTATTGGACGTGCATGTAAATATTAAAGGTATATAGATAAAATACATTTAAAACGTTTGTAATTAGTTTTATTGGACGTGCATGTAAATATTAGAGGTATATAGATAAAATACATTTAAAACGTTTGTAATTAGTTTTGTTGGACGTGCATGTAAATATTAAAGGTATATAGATAAAATACATTTAAAACGTTTGTAATTAGTTTTATTGGACGTGCATGTAAATATTAAAGGTATATAGATAAAATACATTTAAAACGTTTGTAATTAGTTTTATTGGACGTGCATGTAAATATTAGAGGTATATAGATAAAATACATTTAAAACGTTTGTAATTAGTTTTGTTGGACGTGCATGTAAATATTAAAGGTATATAGATAAAATACATTTAAAACGTTTGTAATTAGTTTTATTGGACGTGCATGTAAATATTAGAGGTATATAGATAAAATACATTTAAAACGTTTGTAATTAGTTTTGTTGGACGTGCATGTAAATATTAAAGGTATATAGATAAAATACATTTAAAACGTTTGTAATTAGTTTTATTGGACGTGCATGTAAATATTAAAGGTATATAGATAAAATACATTTAAAACGTTTGTAATTAGTTTTATTGGACGTGCATGTAAATATTAGAGGTATATAGATAAACTTGTTGATCTTGATCTGTTTAGTACATCCTTGACAAACTACAAAAAAGATTTAGCAGAAAAAATATCTTCCGAAGTTAAAGTTATTAAGTTACATGTTTCATGTTTAAGGCGATAGAAAAAAATGATTTTTTTTCGAATCCATTTACTCCACTATAACGTCATCTACGTATTTTATTTTTGGGTAAATGTTTATTGAGTATTTGATTAAGATTCTCACTGAAGGAAAACGCAATTGGATGAAAATTTCTCGATACTATTTATCCTGTCTTTGTCTTTTCGATACTGAAAGCAAAGGACAGAACAGTTAAATTAAGTTTAGTCCTGTCAATTAAGTTAAGTTGTGTTGCGCCAAATCGGAGTTAATATCACTTTTTTATTACTCCAACCGGTTTTGCCTTACGGCATTATCAAGGAACACTGTTAAATATAATAAACAATAAAGAAATGTGTGATGGTGAAATCAGTGTCCTAAAAAGTGGGTGTTTTATCAAGATTATGATGATGTTTTACCAAGTGCCGACAATAGAAAGTATTAATCATAAATAATAAAATGGCGTATATTCTCTTAAAAAAAGGTAAAAAATATCTTTTAAAAATTAAGCTATGGGAATTTTGAAATCCTAACTAATTTTATTGTGAAATTGCATTCAAAATGTGGATATTTTATATTTTTAAAGTCTCCTTGAAAATCTTTTTGACAAAATAGCTTAGTACATTTTATATTAATACAAAACCGACTTTTCGCCACTTTTCCACCAATCCGTCCCACTCGCACTGAGGGTTTTTTCGCATATGGAGTAACAGGGACGCTAAAACTTTTACGTATCGCCTTAATTTGTGTTTCCCTCCATTTTCGTTACTGTTTTAAGGTTATTAATTAATAAAATTGTAACGTAAAAATAAGTGGAACTATAGGTTATAATAAATTTCTGGTATATGCATTCTGACTATATAATCTAGGGTTTTGAAATTGGAAAACATGTTTGGATAAATTTTCCTCGATAGAAATAATTGTTGAAATAAGGTTCAAACACACTTTTTCTCCTTTCCATTTTAATTGAAAGACCTTATATATATGCCTGATTTTTGAACAGCACCATGGGGCCGTAGACTTCTAGGAGGAGGTATCAGACTAAACATAGCGCGTTCTGTATTTAGTGGTCCAAACAATCAGAACGCTCGTTCTCGTTGACCGCCGCGGTCTGCGGGTGTCTTAAGGGGCTATACCGTGAAAATTGACACTTTTTGAAGTTATTTATCTGCTCTTTTAATGAAGTTCCAAGTAAAATAAATTAGTATAACAATTTTGGGATCTTTTACTAGATTTTGGTCTATCAGAAACGCGATAGGAGGAATTTCATTCGATAGAAATAATTATTGAAATCAGGTCTAAATTTACACTTTTTTTGATATTCTGACAAATTAGGATAGCGTACAGACTTGAAAAATATTTATTTAGATGGGTTTTAACTACACCTAAATTACTGGTTATGGAATTTTTTGTAGCTATTTTAGTTAATTTTGCATTAATTTAAAACCGACTTTTTGACAATTTTCCCCGATTCCGTCCCTTTCGCACTGCGGGTCTTTCTGCCTGGAGTAACGGGGACCTTTGCTAGCACGGTATATCACCTTAAAGTGACCACGGAACGCAGAACACGGCTCTGTCTGTGTCAAAGTAAATATATATTTATACAGTAGCGAATCTTAGTACAAACGCTGATATTCGAACTCACACACGCAGACGTGTGCTCTGCACGCTGCGCCGCGCCGCACCCAGATTTGTAAAGAAACTCCACCGAACTTCGCTTAGAAGGCGTATATAAGGTTAAATAATATTATTTGGCGAAACTTAAAACATAGGTAGTACTAGTCTAAATGAACAATTGTTTGTATGGGAGCTAAGCGAAATTCTTAAAATTTGTTTTCACCTCTCCATACTAGACCAGTCAGCTGATCGTGGCAATTTGTATGGGAGGAAGAGAAAAAAAGTTGCGAATTTTGCTTAGCTCCCATACAAACAGTTGTTCATATTAAAAAAAAAATCAAAATTATAAAATTCTTTGTTTACATTACAAAATGTAGGTTTTGAGGGGGTGGGACTCCCCTTTTAAGTTTTACAACCTGTTTTAAGGGAGACCCGCTCTTTCTACGGATCTTATTTTACAAATTTGTATTAAAATTAAAATTAGGTCTTGCTTAATACATAGTGATTAGGTATTTATATAAAGAAAAAATGTGTGTGTATGAGGGTTTATGTTGTGAAATAATATAATAATATAACTACAAGAGAGTGGGTGTCTTGTGTGAGAGGGTGTGTGTGTTTGTGTGTGTGTATACGTATTGTGTATATGAAAAGAAAGGGTATGTGTGTGTTATTTAGGGTGGTTCCCTAGCCCTACGACCGTAGGCTCGGGATATATTGTTTATCACTCTAGGGGGGTATATTTATGGTGATATCATAAGGTAAAAAAGATATTTAAGAAAATATGCGGTATAGAGAGGATGAGAAGGTGAGTAAATGTTTAAATACCTATATTTTTGATATCAATCTATTTGCAGTACTTTATTTGAGCTTATTGAAAGTGGAGGTGTCATGCGATAATATGAGTTCGATTTGTTCGTAAGTCAAACTTTTTAGCCATATTGTAAGTTTCTTTTTACATTCAAAGTATGTCATGGTGTATATATTTAATATTCGGTTTATCTTATTGTAAAGGTAAATTGATTGTGTACCAAATTGGTTTTGAGCAAACAAAGTTCTTACAGTAGCGCATTTGATAACTGAATGAGGATATATAGATAGACTATCATATAGACTAGTACTACTTATGTTTTGAGTTTCGCCAACTAATATTATTTAACCTTATAGAGCACGCATCTGTGTGCGTGAGTTTGAATCAGTGCGTTTTGCTAAGATTCACTAGTCTATAAAAATATTTACACTGTCTGTGTGGTCGGCGCGGCGCTAGAACTTATTGGTAGTTAAAGTGCCTTAAGTACTTGTGTCGATAACATAATATTATCGTGGGAACGAGAACAAACCGGTCAACAGAACCAGTTATGAATATTTAACTAGATACGTCTACTTACTAATTGTTTACTACACAATGTTGAGAAATTACCCTCGTGCCATGTATTGTTAGGACTATCAATAGAGCATGTTTCCCCTTTGTGACACTAATTATACTGAATGTTAACCCAGTTACGTAAAAAACAAGAGTTTAAAATAGTAGTTTATACTACAAGGGCGAAAAG
This sequence comes from Ypsolopha sequella, assembly GCA_934047225.1. NCBI lineage: Eukaryota > Metazoa > Arthropoda > Insecta > Lepidoptera > Ypsolophidae > Ypsolopha > Ypsolopha sequella. The sequence goes on along the minus strand of OW203986.1, from coordinate 4,851,963 downwards.
AAATAAATTACGAGGAAGTTACGAGTAATTTATTGCTCTTACGCCCGTGTATCATACTACGTTTTTCAATGCATAGTGTGAGGAAATAAAACAAATATAATCTTGTGAACTTTAAATTATGATTGGCTCAAAAGGACTGTATCCAGAGCCGTTAAACAGTGGAAAAAAAAGTATAACATTTATGGTACACAGGAAAGGTTGCAGGTTAGCCAGTTTCTCGTATATAAATTTAAAAAAAATATATATTAAAGCCCTAGGGCAAAATAATTGACTTTCTGTTCGGTTATGATGCATAAAAAGTGGGCATTTACGAGCACTTGCGTTGAAAAAATCTTTTAATGTTTCTCACATGCTTCTAAAAGTTAAGTACTTATACTTTTAGATGGTTCTTCAGTGATTGCACTTTTTGCAGTGTAATTGAACCCTAAGTAAGTGGTACTAGAACTCTAAGTTCCACTTATTTTACAGTTTCATAAGATAATTAACAAAATAAGTCTATGGATAGATAGTACGGGAATGTTAGATATTAACACCGATTCGGTGTAACACGTTTTACTTAACTGACAGAACTAAACTTAATTTAACCGTTCTGTCTTTTTCTTTCCGTATCAAAAAGACAAAGACAGGACGCTCAAAATAAAAAGCCCTGTCAAATAAGTTAAGCTGTGTTGCGCCGAATCGACATTCGACACCATTCTATCTCATGAACACTTGCACTTTTTCTAGTGAGCGTAACCTCGGGAGCGCTCATCAGATAGCCGTTAAGGCGATTACCGTCGCCAAATTAGCAGCTCGATGTTTGTCTGTATGAATATCGACGGAAACGACATTGAAATAACGTTCAAATCAGTGCACAATGCGTGGTGGCTGTTACGACGCTCGCTGCGTCCTTGAAAGGGCAAAATAGGAGATAATAATACTTTTCACATGGGCGTCATTGTTCGATTGAATAATTTTTATCTATCAAGTTTATCTATTTATCAAAGCATAAATGAATTAAATCACCTAAGCTGCTTAGGAGCAGTAGGAAATTTAAGCCAAAAAACACCATTCAGTTGAAACAATTTTTCATATAGAAGTTTTGGTGGTACGAAAAAGAAAAATGTTGCATATGTTGTCCTAGAGTTGATAATCCATAATACATTTTTTCAATATTTTTGGTTTGGCCATAAAAGAGGAGTAGGCTTTAGAAAGTACCCATTTGGCGGTATAAAGGGCCTTAATAAATAAACACAAGTTTCGTCAGGTTCCATCACTGACAGCAGGATAGCGTATACAATTTTCACCGCGTGCGACAGAGATGGCATTAGAACCCGTGTCGCAACCCCTAATTTATGGAACAGTGGGAGCGAGCGCCACAAAATGCGCCTATCTGTACAATCACGGGTCTACCACGTAATTCTGATTTTCATCAACATCAACTTGAGATTGAAAATTGACGTGCGTGCGACGACGCCCGCCTAACATGCCATCTCTTTTGCACGCGTTGAATTTCGCATGCATTTGCTTGAAGTTGATACAAATGAGAATTACGCGGTAGACCCGCTGCACTGTCTTCCTATCCTTAACAAGCCAACTAGTGTCGTTTTATCCCTTCAATAAACTAGAAAAGTTGTACGGCAAATCACTAATAATAAACATTGTGTACAAATATTTAAAATGGTTTTAAAAAAATCGAAACAATTTGGCAATGTTCAGTAATATTTGGTAGGGTATAGACAAACAATTTAAAGCAATTGTTCTCGTAATTCTTAAGCTCAGTGTTGGATTTCCCATAGGGCACGCCTAGGCCCGGGCCTAGGGCGGCCAGACATTAAGGGGGGCTTATCCCAATTTTGTCTCTTTTCTGATTCATTTTAAACCATGAAATTGTGATATTTTGTGTCTGATAAAAATACATCCTTTTTGCAGATTTTTTTGCGGCTCAAAACGCGATATGTTATACTTTGCTTGATCGAAAAATATCCGAAACTTGGTCGACTTTTCACGTTTTTTTCGTTTTATGTAAAATGTAGATTAGCAAATCGTAGGAAAATTACAGGAGATTAAGGAATATGTAATTAATACAAATTTTCAGAAAACTATCCGTAAAAACGTTTTTTAAGCGAAAAACGTGTTTTTTAAGAGCGCGCGATGTTTCGGTTGTCGTAGCAGCCACGGCTCAGAGCGCGCTATTTTAAACTATAATAAAAGACCATAGAGTTCAGTTCTACTTGATGCAAAATGAGGTGCTCAATGTCAGGGATAACGGGCCCTAAAGGGCCGCTAATACAGCCGGCAGCGGCTCGCAGCGAGAGCAGCACTTTCTGGCTCAAACGCAGTGCGGCGCGGCGAGACTTACACTGTACGCTGAAAAGTTCGAAGAAAAGGGCGGCTGTTACTGAATGACCTACAACAGCTATAATGACTAATCCACCTCTGTCCTTATTAAATACTACACAAATAAAATATAATATAACTTATTATTGGAATGCATTACAAACTAAAAATAAATCAGCAACAAATTTTAAAAGCACAAAGTTTCTAGTTTGTAATGCATTCTAATAATAATTAGAGTATTCAAAGCGATGGATTTCGCAATAAAACATATAATCTTAGAATATAACTTCATGCGATAGTAATTACTTCTCATTGCTGACTTGCGGTGAAGTTTGTATTACTTAACCCTCAAGATCATCTATCTCTGTCTGCGGTCTGCTAAGACAACGATGCTCTACTTGAAACCTTCTTTGTCTTATTTTAGTGGCTATAAAATTATGGAATAGATGTCAATGAGCGTTTTTCTCGTTGTTTTTTTCTTTCTTAGTTCTTAGTTTTCCTCCAGATGGCGCTGTCCGTGTCACCATAGATAAAATGTGTTTTGTAGCAATCAATATCAAAGTGGTTTTTCGTTTGTTTGGAATTGGTACATATTTTGTCTTTGATTCTGTTGCTAAAGAATATGACAGTGCCATCTAGGAATCTTATTTAACACTAAATTTGACATAAGGAAAAACGCTCGTTCGTTTAAGTTCCGCTCAAATGAATCGATTGCCACACTTAATTTGGTAAAAAACAATAAGAAAGTGGGTAATTTGATTGCATTATTCTAATCCACTTAATAGACACATTCAAAATATAGTGGACGAACGATGTAGATACAAAATAAAACAATGAAAAACCGTTTACATCGCAGATCAGCCAAAGTGAGATTACGTACCTACTTACATAGACTAATAATTAGTCTATGCTACTTACCTATACAATGCGTCTGAGTGTATCGGTGAATAAAAAAAAAAGTAAGTGTTTTATTGAATTTAAGCCCACCAGAGATGTGTAAAAAAAATCTTAACTGCCTTAAATAAATAAATTTGGTCAAGTGCTAATCGGACTCGCGCACAATGGGTCCGTACCACTAAAACATTATGGTAATAACAACAATTAGATGGCAAAGCCATCTCAAGGCGACAAATGGTAGCGCCTAACAAACAATTCTGCACCCTCTGAGGAACCCTAATTTTTATAATTTGTTGTTTTACTTCAGAGTATGTATCTGACCAAATTTAAAACTTGTATGTATTACCGTCTTTAAGATAGAGCTGAAAAAAATAACGTAAAAAACCCTATATAATAGGGGTGCTTCTATTCTGTGTATTACATGAACAACATCTACTGCCTGTTTTCAAGGTGGGCACCACTGTGCGCACACCTATGGTCCCGTTTGGAACTCTTTTTATACGGAACTCTAAAACTATGAAAGTATCGAGGTCGCTTCATTTCGAAAGCTTACTTTACGATTTTGAACATGCATAAGATATAAATATTAGTGTTAAATTTTATAATTAAATTAAAATCGTACCTACCTGAACTGGCGCCAAGGAAAATAGTTATTTGTTATGCAAGGCTGGAAAGTAAATTTTTGGCGCGAGTACCTTGTATTGAAACCTGAGAAAGCGAAGGATTCTAGGATTGAAAAACGAGTGAAGCAAGTGGTTCAAATATAGAATCCTGAGCGTAGCGAGGGTTTCAAAGGTATGAGACGCTAAATAACTTTGCTGCCGAGCGAAACACACAATTTTTCACCTCACTAAAGCGAGGAAAATGTTAGGTGCAAGAAAATATATATCGTACGCTTTTATGTATTTTTCACGCGATTTTTCCGGAAGAAAACTCAACTCGGCATTATGTACCGCTTGCACTAATTCTGCAGGTGTTAAATTTATATCTTCGTCGCTACTAGCCTCGCTCATATTTTATGATTTATTTCGATTTTATCAAAAAGCAAACAAAAATAATGGAAGTAAAGTGAATTAAGTAAAGAGAAGGAAATTTCAAAGTTTTTGTTTTTTTAATCAAATTTTCTTGCTGGCCAGTGCGATTATTCTTTAAATGAGGCTGGCGCATGACATGAATTAAGTATTTGCATTTCAGTGGACTGGCTGCAGAGAATATTAGTACATTACGATACGAGAGTGATGAAACGTTTTCTGACGAGTGTGAGTTTGCGGCACGAGCCGAAGGCGAGTGCTGCAATCACACGAGTCGAGAAAAAGTTTCTCGCACGAGTTTCGTATAATTTTTTATAGTACAAGTGCGGAAATTTTACGCACGGTGTGCTATAAAAACTATTACGAAACCAATGAGGTTATATATATATGTAATATTATTGTACAAAACCTTTATTGAATAAAAATATTCGAATTTTAAACACACTTTCCACGCTAGCGGGTGAAGTGCGCTTTTCCACCCAGATTTCTAATGATAAACAGAGCCTTTCCGAGCTTGTGAGGTAAAATAGTAGATTGTTTACCTAGGGAGCAAACAACTAAAGGCGAGAGTGTTTTTTTGAATCCAGAGCGGAGCGATTCTAAAGTGGAATCCTGAGCGCAGCGAGAGATTCAAAGTACGTCACTCGAGCTTAAAATAGTGTTGCTCCCGAGCTGGACACTCTACTTTTTATCACCCTCTATTAGAAAATAAGTAAGTGCAACTTATGAATAAATAGAGTACGTTTATTTTACATACAATTAGTAACAATAAGAAATAACATAAAAATAATTAGAGGCTAATTTTTACATTTGAACAATTATGGAAGTGCATCGTTACAATTTTATTTTGAATATGTTTCGATTTTAATGTCGTTATTGATACTAACTATAGATTTTAGCATTGAATAAATACTCTAAAGAGTTGTAGGTTGTTTAAATTTGGCTCAATCTTGGAAATATGACCAAAACACATTTTCCGAAAAAGATTTCGTTTTTCTTGCATTTTTCCAAAGGATGAAATTATTTTATGCTTTCATATATTTTTCACGGGATTTTGTAGGTAAAAGACTTTGTATCACATTTTTTGCGTCCGATACAATGTTCTCTGGAGTTAATGTAATACTTTCGCTAGAGGAAGACACTCATTTTTTATAAAACTAAATAAAATCTGAATTTGAGTAAAAAATTTTACGATCGAAGGCGGAGTGAATTTTGCGCGTTTTTTGTTTTTTCTTAAACTTTTATTTTTTTATTTTGCTCGCGCGCGGTTTACAGCCAGTTAGTAGCAACTTGTTCATACAATGTTCGTGATTGATTGGCCTAAAGGTCTTTGCAACCAGGCCATAAAACACCAAAAAAAAAACGTGGTTGATCTCTTTGGTGATTTGAGCTTTTACTATAATAACAATATCCACATTCCAAATTCAAATTACTTTTAGTCCCTAGGGATTATAGAGCTATTTTAGTCCTTGTTTACGACGAATTAACTAGCTCTTTTTGAATAGATGTGATAAAAAGGTTTATTACAGAATTGTAAAAACCTTTTTCCCAGATTGTCTATGCTTTTTCCCTTTTTATATTTTGTTGCGTGAAAATAATGTGTCGTTTTAGTGCGTGACGCTGATATTTTCTACCCCATTTTTATATAAATTATGTTAAGGTGTGTTAATTCGAAAACCATTTCGAGATTTAGGTTTAATAAGCCGTATTTTCGAAGTTTTGGTCTAAAAACCTCATGATGATGAACATTTTTACGAAACTTCCATTCACCCTCGTGTGACGTCACTTGAGTAATGGCTGTTTATAAATGTGTCCTTTGCTATCAAGATAAATTTATAATAATTTGCTTCAGACTAATTTGACAGCAAGATGACAGATGAGTAGACAGACACAGACAGACCACTTTTTTATAAGCAATCACACATCACAATCAGTATAATGTCTAAAATTCTCAAGTGACAAGGTCATCGGAAAATTCTTTAAAAATCATAAATAAATAATGGTTAATTATTATTATTAATTACCAAAATAATGAAAACTATGTCCTAAAATGGCGTATATTCTCTGAAAAAAAAAAAACTTTTAAAAATTAAGCTATGGGAATTGAATAACATTTCTAAGGATGATCACGGCATCTAAAAAGGCCGACTTGGGTGAATCATAAAATGATTTGAAAGTAGTAATGCCGTCTCTTTTGCCCCCGTGAAAAAACTCTGATTCCATCCTACTTTCAAATCATTTTATGATTCACCCAATTCAGCCTTTTGAGATCCCCAGTTGAATAATTCTGTGTGGTTAGAGCATTGAGGAAAAAATCCTTTATGGGTTAGAGTAAATGGCAGGTGTCTATTCAGAGGAACTTATATATCATTTCATTCTTCGACGAGATTGCTAGTTGGCACAGAAAATTGCACGTAAATGGCGGTAAATGGTCTAGCATTAGCTGTAAGTACATATTGTGTTATAAATAACTGTTTATTTCACTCACTGCAACATAAATACTTACTGTTTATTATTTATTAGTTCGCAAATAGATCAGATTAGAACATAATAGGAATAGAACAGAAAACTCCACGGCAAGGGGCTTTCGTAAATTAGTGCCATGAAAACCAATTGCATTTGTTTTACATAAGACCTAACACGTACCATAGACAACGTAAACTTCTCGAAATCCTGTGTATGGCCTCCCAATGTGTATGGGATTGTATTGCTAGACTTCATCCACACTTCATCAGTGGTATAAACAAATTAACTTCTACTGGAAACGGATAGATAGATTAAAACGCCCGCGAGATGGTTGTTTTGCGTTTTCGATCGGTTAATCAAAGATTTTCCGATTTTTCGCGGCTTTTGGGATTCAATTAACACTCCTTACATTTTATTTTATGTGCAATATTTTTATATGGTGTATAAATTGTTTGAAGAAAAAAACCATTGAATTCTTATAAGTTATAAGTTCGTTCGAAAAGGTAGTGTCTTTACATCTGTGTTTTCTCACCAGTGAGGTGAAAAAGGAAGGTAAAACTCGCTACGCTCGTGATTCAGTTAAATAATCCTTCGCTTGCTCGGGATTCAACCTCGGCACTCGCAACAAAAAAAATCTTTGCTCTCGTGTTGCACAAATAACTATATCGAAATTAGTTTCGAAAATCGAACTTTCAGGAGCCGGTTGCGAAATGACTATCAAGGTTAGTATTCGTATATATGTATATTATATGAAATTTAATTTCATACTCGGTTAGGTTCTTTTCGACGTCCTAAGTTTGCCTTGACACTCGAAATTATTTCGCGGCCTTGTAGTTGGCAGTATGATATAATAGCGCCACCGGACGGCAGCCTGCGAACCAAAAAAAAGATACTGGCCACTTCAAGCCGCGCCGCGGGGCAAGAACCCGATTTAAAATTATAAAAGATCTAAAATTTTGGGGGGGAAACATGGTGAATGTTTCAGAAAGTGATTCTAATGATGAATTAATGTCTACTCAACCTGAAACGTAGAAGAAAAAAAATCGTTCGTACCGAGTAAAAAATAGCTTTTATTATCGGAATGGCTTTTCTTACCTTCGGCTCACGTCGAAACACTTTATTTCCTTTGCACGAAAAATACTATTATTGCACAGAAAATAAATAAATATCGAAAACTAGTCACGCCGCGCCGCGCCGCGACTCTTGGTGCTGTTGAGCTGCAATAACATTCGTCGAACTTTTTCCTGATTGACGCTTGGACGTCAAACAAACGCTCGATTAATTTAAGAAATAACAAATTACTTTCCACTCTGTATCCTGCTTTTATTCTAGGACTTTAAAAATATTATTAAATAAAAATATTTTATAAATATTTAAATATTAAATGATTACCCCATATAAAATTTAAATACATACCTACTGATTGAAAAGTATGGGAATGTGCTATAAGAATACATTATAAAGTAAAAAAGATCAATTAGAAGAAAAAACAAGTAACACAATTTTTTTTCAATGTTATATATATTTATTTAGGAACACCAACAAGAAACACAATAAAGTTACTATAATGGAATAATCTTAAAAGTTTAATAGCTATTTGTTTTCTTAACAACGAACGAAAATACAAACAGAAATAAAATGTCAGCTTTCGGATGATTTTGTTGCAATAATTAGGTTACGTATAGCCATAAAAAAAATACATGTTTTTGGTTGAACTTTAAGGTATTCATTTTCCACAAACCACGTTAATCGATTCATATTTGTACTGTCAATGAATTTTTTTGTAACCCTCTATTGCACACTTCTTATCGATTTTGTTTCAGCTATCGCTTTCGCGATTTTGTTGGTTTTTTTTTAATAAAATTAGTGTGAATGATATCTATTCATTTTCCACATACCACGTTATTCGGGTCAAAAAAAGCACCCCCTTTTTCCAAAAATACGTAAATCCACTGATGCAGTCAGCGGCAGCAAGATATTGTCAGTCTACGCCTAGCGTTGGCGCCCGTAAGACGTGGAACCTGTGCCCTTTTCTGCAAGCTATAAATATCTCCCAAAACTACTTCAAAACACATTGAAATTAATTTTATAAAGTAATATTTCGAGGAGCATCATATTCCTGCCGTTAAAAACTCAACAAAATATGCGTATGAGTGATTTAGCTACATCGTGCCATAGTCATAACAACAAAACTGAATGAATTTGGAATGAATTCATACTTTTATGCGGGAAAATAATATATGTTACTCTAAAAGAATAATTTTGTGATCGTTATTGAAACCCAAATTAATTTACTTATACTTACTGAGATCTGTAACAAAGGTCAATGACCTTTTCGTGAAGTTACCCTCTAGTATTGGCTCACCATTTCAGGTCCAATAAGTGAAGTTTTTTGCAAATTATATAGGTACACTTACTTGGGATAAATCGCAAAGCATTTAAAATATAGAAATTTATTTTGAAATATTTACAGTGCATGGCAAAATTATTGGATCGTAGATAATCCTGTCGGTACATGTTCAGGTTCTGTTACGCAAAATTAAAACAATGAAACTCTTTTAGGATTAATTTGTTATCCCTATGTTTGTCTGTCTGTCCGTTTGTCTAGACAATTTTTTCTGGGTAAAATTAATAAATACCAATATTAACGGCCCTCTATACAGCTCTAAAAACGTACTTTTGACGTTTTTACTTCACGTTTTTCATACAAATTTTCTCACTATGAAAATATAGGGATGAACACTTGAGATAATATTTTGCATTTAAAAGTCAACACAGAAAGGAATTTTTGAACAAATAATGTAAAAAATATGAAAACCACGTTGTTCTATTCTAAAGGGATTAATTATCTACTGTTCAATGTGGCGATAGCTTAGTTTATTTTTTTCCTTGAATTATTTTTTACTAAGGTAACAAATAGTTTAATACAAGGTTTTCCTTAAGAGGTCCCTTTACCCCTGTATTTTTCTTAAAATTCATACAATAGGTATAAACCGAATGTGAAATCTACAGATTATTTTCTTCATATCTTTTTTCATGAGTATATTCTAGTGACATCTAACTACGTCTCTATACAGCCCAAAAAGCAAAATTTGATAAAACACCGTCATAATAGCTGTCAGGATATCGTCAATATTGCCTCGTTTTTACACAAAGTTTAACAAGTTTGTATATTTTTATCTATACTGGAAATAAAAAAGAGAGAAATACAGGCGTCGTTCATGTTAAGATGACTAAGTTTACACACTTTGCTAAGTATAAACAATTACCGTTTCATGGAAAACTGTTTTGACCTGAAACCATTTCACAAATTCAATTAACTTATTTTGAATATCTTGTCATCTTGCACTTCTTGATGAGAAATATAATTTCAATAAGTAAAAATACAACTTTTAGTTAAGAAAACTTATAGTTAAAAGTCTGCTGTATGCATTAACATATTTTTAATTATATTACAATAGTAATAAAATAATTGGCTTATCCGTCGTCGTGATAGCAGCCGTAAATTTCTTAAATAATCTGATATCACGCTTATGGAAAACCCAATTATTTTGAACATACCATAATATCATTAAAATATGTTTATGCATTTAGCAAACTTTTAACAATAAATTGTCTTAGCTAAAAGTTGTACTTTACCGTCATAATTATTTCTTAATATTTTGTTACAAATTCGGAGAAATAGCCCTTAAGTAAAACCTTGTATGAAAATATTTCTTATCTTTGTAACAAAGAAAAAAAAAATAATAAACAAAGCTATCGCCACATTGAACAAACAGTAAATTATTAATCCCTTTAGAATAGAAAGATATGGTTTTATATTTTTTACATTATTTGTTCTACAGTTCTTTTCTGTGCTTTTTTTCAAATGCAAAATATTATGTGAAGTGTTGATCTCTATATTTTCATAAGGAGAAAATTTGTATGAAAAAGTTAAACAAAAGGCCATAAAAACGTTATAATATGTATATTTTACAGGACTGTAAATATTAACATTTATTGATTTTACCCGGAAAAATTGCCTAGACAAACGGACAAACAGACAAACATAGGGACAACAAATTAATCCTAAAAGAGTTTTATTTTTTCATTTTGCGTTAAGGGACCTAAACATTTCAAACTATGATACAAATAAATTTCTATATTTTAAACACTTTGCGATTTATCCCAAGGGTAAACAGGTGTCCCAAAAGTCAACGCTTTTCCTTGGAAGGCTGGTAGGCCAGCTCATGACTGACCAGAATATCAAATTATGACCTCAGTAAAAAGTAGATAGTCTTCGATTTGATGGTACTTTTATAAATTTGAATAGATTTTTGAGAGTCAAAGCTAACCAGTTCTAAATTCTAAGAATAAAATTTTTGTTGCGCAACTCTGAATAGTCATGCTATTGATAAAGTCAAAAATAAACCTTGAAATTCTGTTACATCAGGAAGAAAAATAAAAACCCAATTTATGAGCAATTTTTTGTAATTAGGTTAGTTCGTACCACACCCTAAAAAACAATGTCCTATGTTAGTTTTGCAAATTGTCTTAAATAACGGCTCATCAAATATTGTTTTTCAAATGATCTGGCAATTTCTGTATATTACTTTTGAAAAAAAAGTTATTGCTATTTTACTACCAAAGGAGCTGCGTATTTTTTTAAATAATTAGAGTTTAGAATGAAAGAGTGGCGGGCAGTAAAAATATTTGACGTTCATTAGAAATGCCATTTAACACGCGTTAGAGTAATATAAATAGTGACGCTATTTAAAATGAGTTGGAATGAGATAGTAACGCAGTTAAACGTGGTTGAATGAGAGAGGCATAATTGATATAGGCTACAGTGAGATAGATAGTGACGTGGTGCATTCCTTCTGAGAATATTTGTTAGTTTCCACTTTTTGTAATAACAACTTTAGTAAAAATTTTTTGTAAAGAAATTTTTGGTCCAATTTATTTTCCCGCAAGTGTAAAACCAGCTCAACGGGCGAAAAATATTTAAAGAATGGGTAACGGTGACAATTAACCGTCACAATATTATTATGTATCTCTAAAGGAGTGTCTGAAATGTTCCGAGGGTCAACTGATAAATCAAACACTCAAAAAACCACTTTTAGCCGACCATAATAAATTTACGTCCCGACGTGATAGCAAGTAGGATCAATGCCGTGTGACGATGATCGAAATACACTAATAAATTAGATAAAATAAAATACGTATTACTTTTGACCCTGCCTCGTCCACTCTATTCGTATTTTTGCTATGGTGACGCGAGCTTAGAGACCGGGACGAATTTCCCCCCGCTCGCTATCGTAAAATAGAATAAGCCACGCCCGGAACTGGTTTTTGTTTTGGCTATGTCATACTCTTAAAGGCATGAACAAGGTGGTTCTCGTTGGCAGTCGGTAGCGCACTTGTCGTTAAGGCGATATGTAAAAGTTTTAGCGTCCCTGTTCGACTCCATATTCGAAAAAACCCTTAGTGCGAGAGGGACGGATTCGATGAAAAGTAAAATGTACTAAAGTTACTATCAAAATTTTGTTTAACCAGGTCCTAGATATTGTTTAATTCCATCTAATAAAATATAATTGCAGTCCATAGCCCATATGTCGTTCCAAAATGTTACACCAGGAGAATTGGTGTCGAAAAAGACCTCATTTCAATAAATATTTTTATCGAGCCGAATTTCTCCAATCGCGTCTCTGTTTAACAGATCCCTGGAAAAAGATTCCAAAAATAATATACAATTTTGTCAAAATAATATATTAATTACTGAAGTAGATATGCAAGTTCTAAAACTGTCGAATCTTTAGAGGAGGCCTTCCTTTTTCAACAGTATTTGAACGATTGTACTGAATCTACCACAGACGCAATCAATATGAAACTTATATATACAGGGTGGAAAAAATTTAAGGGCCCTGGAGGGGAACTACCTTAAATCCTTTAGTTGGCTCATTTTACTGAAAGGAAACATTCCTTTATTTTTTAAAAGAAACAAAACTGCATTAAAAGATATTCTGAAATTTGCTTGTCTCACCCAGGAATCGAACCAACTAAAAATTAAAAAAATAAACCCTCGCTATTTTATTATACGAATCGGTAGGATTATTGCTCAGAATAAAATTTGTCTAATGAACATTTGGTCTTACACTCATCTGTTGTACGAGATACCCATGAAATTAAATATTTATTACAAGTTCTTTGTTAACAATACCTAGTACTGTTCACTTGTAACAAGTAAATGACACGTTATAATTTTCTTATCTCTCTTACAACCAAAGACATCGTATGAAGTACAAGCTTGCTAATGTTATTTATCTTAAGTACCTTGTTGAAGACTTCAATAAGAAAATCGTTAAAATTGGTAATAATAAATCTAGTATAGTGACGGCATAGTGACGGAGAGTTTAAAAAAGGAACGTATTTTTGTTGCAACGCGGAGCGACAAATTTGAAGTTCAAACGATAACTTTCAACATTTTTAAAATCGATAAAAGTATTTGTTCGAATTTCAAATTTTGTTTTGTTTTGCTTTCATTCCGTGCTGTCATTGTGTAATAATGGCGTATCATTATTACTTGACAAGTGAATAGTACTAGGTATTGTTAATAAAGAACTTGTAATAAATATTCAATTTCATGGGTATCTCGCACAACAGATGAGTTTAAGACTAAATGTTTATTAGACAAATTTTATCCTGAACAATAATCCTACCGATTTGTATAATAAAATAGCGAGGGTTTGTTTTTTAATTTTTAGTTGGTTCAGTTCCCGGGTGAGACAAGCAAATTTTAGAAGATCTTTGAATGCAGTTTTGTTTCTTTTAAAAAATAAAGGAATGTTTCCTTTCAGTAAAATGAGCTAACTAAAGGATTTAAGGTAGTTCCCCTCCAGGGCCCTTTCATTTTTTCCACCCTGTATATGTTTTTTCAAACCATTATCTTTACGTTGTAAGTAGCGTTACCTAATTGGAAAACTTTCGCTCGATAGATTTTATTTTTGAAAATAGTCTCTTTTTGAGTGTTTTTTTGGTTTTGCGTTTAATTTATTTGATTTTTATGTATAATATTTTACTATCAATACGAAAATCTTCTTTATTAACCAATGTAAGTTGAAAAATGACTTAAATGTAATATTGTAATTTTAGTCGATTTTAATCCTAAAATTAGACTCGTTCTGAATCGTTTCGCGCGCATTTTGCCGCACGCGTTTTTCAACTTTATGAAAGTTAGTCTACGGATTATAATTGCAAAGCCACTGTGGGTCTAAAGAAGGCCTCGTCTTTAGACAAGAGGTTGCAGGTGTAAATCCTGACCCAAGGATTTTATTGAAAAATATTTGTCTTGTCTCTTTTCTGGTTTGTAATGCACTCTAACAATATTTAGTATATCCAAAACGATGGATTTCGCTATAAAAACTTATAATCTTATGGTAATGTTGCATTTTTTTTTGCATAATTTCAAGAGTGACTTAACTACCGACTTACCTACTGAGTTAACTACTTAATAACGACTCAAGGTGAAAAAAAAAGTTCTTAAAAGGTCATATACTCAAACAAATTCGAATTCGATTATTCCCCCTTAAGGTCAGTGTTCGTCAAAAACAAACGTCAAAAAGCACCTAAAACGAACGCTATTTTTTCGTGGTTTTTCAAAGATTTCTCGAAACCAGTGCCAGTAAATACAGTAAAAATAGATATTTTTTTAGCTCTTTAATATCTACAATTTGATACCCATATTATTTTAATTTTTTTAAGATAATATTTTTTATTTTACTCTCTTTTGTTTTGAAAATATTTTGAACAATTAAAATTTTGCAAATGTGTTTTTACACCCTGTTACGTGGGCAATTTAATGCTATTTTTGTGCCAAATTTCAGTTTTTACCTTTACGGTGCTAAAGTTATGAGGTTGTGACACAGAACTTTGTGACATACGGACGGACGGATGGATAACGCAGTCTCATAAACGTTCCTTTTGTAGCTTTTAAGTAATGTAAAAAATGTAAAAAAAAAGGCATGATCTTGCTAAGTTAAGTATACTAATACTAATAGGTTACATATGTATATAAATATATGCCTACCTCCATTCATTCAATTAGTCTTGCTAAGAAGAAGGGCAAGAAACTTAGCAAGATTATGTCTTTTTTTTTACATAAACTTTATACTATACATTTATTATATATTTATTATAATATTATATATATATTACATATTATATATCAAATTTAACTAAGGGATAAGAAAGTACAAGACAGCAGGAATCCAGGTTAATGAAAAAAGAAAAACTTTGTCTACCTTTGTCTTAAATCTTTGTCTTTTTGTAAATCTTTGTCTACCTGTCTCATATAGTCTATTTCCTTTTACAGTCTGTAATTAATTAATGTTAACTCTTAGAGGAATCATAGGTAAGGAAATTATACTACTTAATTCAATTATAACCGACTATCCTGACAAATATCATTATCACTGTATACACTACTAACACCATGCTTCACCATCATCCAAATATTCATTTATTTTATAATATGCCTTTTTCAGTAGGCCCTGCTTTAATATACTGTTTAAACTCATTCTCTGACAAAGTAAGGACCTCTTTTAGAAGTTTGTTGTAAAATCTTATATCATATCCTACGAAGCAGTAGCGTGCACAGAACTTTTTGCTGGAAAAGCAAACAATTGGTCAAGAACAACAATAAAAAAAATATGAAAAAGTTTTAATACCACTTTGAAAAAAAAAATTTTGTATGACGCCAGGGTAGACAATGTCTACCCTAGAGTGAAAATTTCCTATACAAACTTTTTTTTTTCAAAGTGTTATTTAAATTTTTTCATATTTTTTTTATTGTTGTTCTTGACCAATTGTTTGCTTTTCCAGCAAAAAGTTCTGTGCACGCCACTGTACGAAAGAGGTACTCACAGGCAGTGGCGTGCACAGAACTTTTTTCCGGAAAAGCAATCAGACGGTCAAGTAGATACGACAATAAAAAAATATGAAAAAATTTAAATAACACTTTGAAAAAAAAAAGTTTGTATGACGTCAGGGTAGGCACTGCCTCTCTAAGCACTGCCTACCCTAGAGTGAATATTTTCATACAAACTTTTTTTTTTCAAAGTGTTATTTAAATTTTTTTTAGTGTCGTACTTGACCTTCTGATTGCTTTTCCGGAAAAAAGTTCTGTGCACGCCACTGCTCACAGGTTATGCTTTTTTCTGGTTTCCTTACAATATTCCTCACAAGTTTTTCCTTCACCTTTAAGCAACTGGTAATTAAGAAAAAATAACTATAACAGTATCAAGTTCAAATATTATGGCACGCTACTACCTTGAATAGTTAAAGTTCATGTACAAACGAGGATAATCATATGGCATAAATCAATCAAAATGTAAATAGGAGTTTCAAGCAGTTTGTAGGTATTTGTTATTTACTTCTCATAATGTAGGTATATTTGATAGTTAGTGCGGCCTTAGTATAAATTACCAACAAAAACGTAAATATAGGAGAACGGACATCGTCCACATTTACAGTTGTAGACGAGAACTTGCGCAACCCGTTGATGTCTTTTATATGCAGAAGTTTTAATACAGGAATTTTGTTTTGCATTGATGAGAATTCAGGCTTTTCAGATAACTTTATTCTTTACTGTACTGTGTCATGTAGTCACTCCTTGCGGGATCTAGCAGTATCTTTACTGTACTGTGGCATGTAGTCACTCCTTGCGGGATCTAGCAGTATCTTTACTGTACTGTGGCATGTAGTCACTCCTTGCGGGATCTAGCAGTATCTTTACTGTACTGTGGCATGTAGTCACTCCTTGCGGGATCTAGCAGTATCTTTACTGTACTGTGGCATGTAGTCACTCCTTGCGGGATCTAGCAGTATCTTTACTGTACTGTGGCATGTAGTCACTCCTTGCGGGATCTTGCAGTATCTTTACTGTACTGTGTCATGTAGTCACTCCTTGCGGGATCTAGCAGTATCTTTCTGTACTGTGGCATGTAGTCACTCCTTGCGGGATCTAGCAGTATCTTTACTGTACTGTGTCATGTAGTCACTCCTTGCGGGATCTAGCAGTATCTTTCTGTACTGTGGCATGTAGTCACTCCTTGCGGGATCTAGCAGTATCTTTCTGTACTGTGTCATGTAGTCACTCCTTGCGGGATCTAGCAGTATCTTTACTGTACTGTGGCATGTAGTCACTCCTTGCGGGATCTAGCAGTATCTTTTCTGTACTGTGGCATGTAGTCACTCCTTGCGGGATCTAGCAGTATCTTTACTGTACTGTGGCATGTAGTCACTCCTTGCGGGATCTAGCAGTATCTTTTCTGTACTGTGGCATGTAGTCACTCCTTGCGGGATCTTGCAGTATCTTTACTGTACTGTGTCATGTAGTCACTCCTTGCGGGATCTAGCAGTATCTTTACTGTACTGTGGCATGTAGTCACTCCTTGCGGGATCTAGCAGTATCTTTACTGTACTGTGTCATGTAGTCACTCCTTGCGGGATCTAGCAGTATCTTTACTGTACTGTGGCATGTAGTCACTCCTTGCGGGATCTAGCAGTATCTTTTCTGTACTGTGGCATGTAGTCACTCCTTGCGGGATCTTGCAGTATCTTTCTGTACTGTGGCATGTAGTCACTCCTTGCGGGATCTTGCAGTATCTTTACTGTACTGTGTCATGTAGTCACTCCTTGCGGGATCTAGCAGTATCTTTCTGTACTGTGGCATGTAGTCACTCCTTGCGGGATCTTGCAGTATCTTTACTGTACTGTGTCATGTAGTCACTCCTTGCGGGATCTAGCAGTATCTTTACTGTACTGTGGCATGTAGTCACTCCTTGCGGGATCTAGCAGTATCTTTTCTGTACTGTGGCATGTAGTCACTCCTTGCGGGATCTTGCAGTATCTTTACTGTACTGTGTCATGTAGTCACTCCTTGCGGGATCTAGCAGTATCTTTACTGTACTGTGGCATGTAGTCACTCCTTGCGGGATCTAGCAGTATCTTTCTGTACTGTGTCATGTAGTCACTCCTTGCGGGATCTAGCAGTATCTTTACTGTACTGTGGCATGTAGTCACTCCTTGCGGGATCTAGCAGTATCTTTCTGTACTGTGGCATGTAGTCACTCCTTGCGGGATCTAGCAGTATCTTTACTGTACTGTGGCATGTAGTCACTCCTTGCGGGATCTAGCAGTATCTTTACTGTACTGTGGCATGTAGTCACTCCTTGCGGGATCTAGCAGTATCTTTCTGTACTGTGGCATGTAGTCACTCCTTGCGGGATCTAGCAGTATCTTTCTGTACTGTGGCATGTAGTCACTCCTTGCGGGATCTAGCAGTATCTTTACTGTACTGTGGCATGTAGTCACTCCTTGCGGGATCTAGCAGTATCTTTACTGTACTGTGGCATGTAGTCACTCCTTGCGGGATCTAGCAGTATCTTTCTGTACTGTGGCATGTAGTCACTCCTTGCGGGATCTAGCAGTATCTTTACTGTACTGTGGCATGTAGTCACTCCTTGCGGGATCTAGCAGTATCTTTACTGTACTGTGGCATGTAGTCACTCCTTGCGGGATCTAGCAGTATCTTTCTGTACTGTGTCATGTAGTCACTCCTTGCGGGATCTAGCAGTATCTTTCTGTACTGTGGCATGTAGTCACTCCTTGCGGGATCTAGCAGTATCTTTCTGTACTGTGTCATGTAGTCACTCCTTGCGGGATCTAGCAGTATCTTTCTGTACTGTGGCATGTAGTCACTCCTTGCGGGATCTAGCAGTATCTTTCTGTACTGTGGCATGTAGTCACTCCTTGCGGGATCTAGCAGTATCTTTCTGTACTGTGGCATGTAGTCACTCCTTGCGGGATCTAGCAGTATCTTTCTGTACTGTGGCATGTAGTCACTCCTTGCGGGATCTAGCAGTATCTTTCTGTACTGTGGCATGTAGTCACTCCTTGCGGGATCTAGCAGTATCTTTCTGTACTGTGGCATGTAGTCACTCCTTGCGGGATCTAGCAGTATCTTTCTGTACTGTGGCATGTAGTCACTCCTTGCGGGATCTAGCAGTATCTTTCTGTACTGTGGCATGTAGTCACTCCTTGCGGGATCTAGCAGTATCTTTACTGTACTGTGGCATGTAGTCACTCCTTGCGGGATCTAGCAGTATCTTTCTGTACTGTGGCATGTAGTCACTCCTTGCGGGATCTAGCAGTATCTTTCTGTACTGTGTCATGTAGTCACTCCTTGCGGGATCTAGCAGTATCTTTACTGTACTGTGGCATGTAGTCACTCCTTGCGGGATCTAGCAGTATCTTTCTGTACTGTGGCATGTAGTCACTCCTTGCGGGATCTAGCAGTATCTTTCTGTACTGTGGCATGTAGTCACTCCTTGCGGGATCTAGCAGTATCTTTCTGTACTGTGGCATGTAGTCACTCCTTGCGGGATCTAGCAGTATCTTTACTGTACTGTGTCATGTAGTCACTCCTTGCGGGATCTAGCAGTATCTTTCTGTACTGTGGCATGTAGTCACTCCTTGCGGGATCTAGCAGTATCTTTCTGTACTGTGTCATGTAGTCACTCCTTGCGGGATCTAGCAGTATCTTTACTGTACTGTGGCATGTAGTCACTCCTTGCGGGATCTAGCAGTATCTTTCTGTACTGTGTCATGTAGTCACTCCTTGCGGGATCTAGCAGTATCTTTCTGTACTGTGGCATGTAGTCACTCCTTGCGGGATCTAGCAGTATCTTTCTGTACTGTGGCATGTAGTCACTCCTTGCGGGATCTAGCAGTATCTTTCTGTACTGTGGCATGTAGTCACTCCTTGCGGGATCTAGCAGTATCTTTCTGTACTGTGTCATGTAGTCACTCCTTGCGGGATCTAGCAGTATCTTTCTGTACTGTGGCATGTAGTCACTCCTTGCGGGATCTAGCAGTATCTTTACTGTACTGTGGCATGTAGTCACTCCTTGCGGGATCTAGCAGTATCTTTCTGTACTGTGTCATGTAGTCACTCCTTGCGGGATCTAGCAGTATCTTTCTGTACTGTGGCATGTAGTCACTCCTTGCGGGATCTAGCAGTATCTTTACTGTACTGTGGCATGTAGTCACTCCTTGCGGGATCTAGCAGTATCTTTCTGTACTGTGTCATGTAGTCACTCCTTGCGGGATCTAGCAGTATCTTTCTGTACTGTGGCATGTAGTCACTCCTTGCGGGATCTAGCAGTATCTTTACTGTACTGTGTCATGTAGTCACTCCTTGCGGGATCTAGCAGTATCTTTCTGTACTGTGTCATGTAGTCACTCCTTGCGGGATCTAGCAGTATCTTTCTGTACTGTGGCATGTAGTCACTCCTTGCGGGATCTAGCAGTATCTTTCTGTACTGTGGCATGTAGTCACTCCTTGCGGGATCTAGCAGTATCTTTCTGTACTGTGGCATGTAGTCACTCCTTGCGGGATCTAGCAGTATCTTTCTGTACTGTGGCATGTAGTCACTCCTTGCGGGATCTAGCAGTATCTTTCTGTACTGTGGCATGTAGTCACTCCTTGCGGGATCTAGCAGTATCTTTCTGTACTGTGGCATGTAGTCACTCCTTGCGGGATCTAGCAGTATCTTTACTGTACTGTGGCATGTAGTCACTCCTTGCGGGATCTAGCAGTATCTTTCTGTACTGTGTCATGTAGTCACTCCTTGCGGGATCTAGCAGTATCTTTCTGTACTGTGTCATGTAGTCACTCCTTGCGGGATCTAGCAGTATCTTTACTGTACTGTGTCATGTAGTCACTCCTTGCGGGATCTAGCAGTATCTTTCTGTACTGTGTCATGTAGTCACTCCTTGCGGGATCTAGCAGTATCTTTCTGTACTGTGTCATGTAGTCACTCCTTGCGGGATCTAGCAGTATCTTTCTGTACTGTGTCATGTAGTCACTCCTTGCGGGATCTAGCAGTATCTTTCTGTACTGTGGCATGTAGTCACTCCTTGCGGGATCTAGCAGTATCTTTCTGTACTGTGGCATGTAGTCACTCCTTGCGGGATCTAGCAGTATCTTTCTGTACTGTGGCATGTAGTCACTCCTTGCGGGATCTAGCAGTATCTTTACTGTACTGTGGCATGTAGTCACTCCTTGCGGGATCTAGCAGTATCTTTCTGTACTGTGGCATGTAGTCACTCCTTGCGGGATCTAGCAGTATCTTTCTGTACTGTGGCATGTAGTCACTCCTTGCGGGATCTAGCAGTATCTTTCTGTACTGTGGCATGTAGTCACTCCTTGCGGGATCTAGCAGTATCTTTACTGTACTGTGGCATGTAGTCACTCCTTGCGGGATCTAGCAGTATCTTTCTGTACTGTGTCATGTAGTCACTCCTTGCGGGATCTAGCAGTATCTTTCTGTACTGTGTCATGTAGTCACTCCTTGCGGGATCTAGCAGTATCTTTCTGTACTGTGGCATGTAGTCACTCCTTGCGGGATCTAGCAGTATCTTTCTGTACTGTGTCATGTAGTCACTCCTTGCGGGATCTAGCAGTATCTTTACTGTACTGTGGCATGTAGTCACTCCTTGCGGGATCTAGCAGTATCTTTCTGTACTGTGTCATGTAGTCACTCCTTGCGGGATCTAGCAGTATCTTTCTGTACTGTGGCATGTAGTCACTCCTTGCGGGATCTAGCAGTATCTTTCTGTACTGTGGCATGTAGTCACTCCTTGCGGGATCTAGCAGTATCTTTCTGTACTGTGGCATGTAGTCACTCCTTGCGGGATCTAGCAGTATCTTTCTGTACTGTGTCATGTAGTCACTCCTTGCGGGATCTAGCAGTATCTTTCTGTACTGTGTCATGTAGTCACTCCTTGCGGGATCTAGCAGTATCTTTCTGTACTGTGTCATGTAGTCACTCCTTGCGGGATCTAGCAGTATCTTTCTGTACTGTGGCATGTAGTCACTCCTTGCGGGATCTAGCAGTATCTTTCTGTACTGTGTCATGTAGTCACTCCTTGCGGGATCTAGCAGTATCTTTCTGTACTGTGTCATGTAGTCACTCCTTGCGGGATCTAGCAGTATCTTTCTGTACTGTGGCATGTAGTCACTCCTTGCGGGATCTAGCAGTATCTTTCTGTACTGTGTCATGTAGTCACTCCTTGCGGGATCTAGCAGTATCTTTCTGTACTGTGTCATGTAGTCACTCCTTGCGGGATCTAGCAGTATCTTTCTGTACTGTGGCATGTAGTCACTCCTTGCGGGATCTAGCAGTATCTTTCTGTACTGTGGCATGTAGTCACTCCTTGCGGGATCTAGCAGTATCTTTCTGTACTGTGTCATGTAGTCACTCCTTGCGGGATCTAGCAGTATCTTTCTGTACTGTGGCATGTAGTCACTCCTTGCGGGATCTAGCAGTATCTTTACTGTACTGTGGCATGTAGTCACTCCTTGCGGGATCTAGCAGTATCTTTCTGTACTGTGGCATGTAGTCACTCCTTGCGGGATCTAGCAGTATCTTTCTGTACTGTGGCATGTAGTCACTCCTTGCGGGATCTAGCAGTATCTTTCTGTACTGTGTCATGTAGTCACTCCTTGCGGGATCTAGCAGTATCTTTACTGTACTGTGTCATGTAGTCACTCCTTGCGGGATCTAGCAGTATCTTTACTGTACTGTGTCATGTAGTCACTCCTTGCGGGATCTAGCAGTATCTTTCTGTACTGTGGCATGTAGTCACTCCTTGCGGGATCTAGCAGTATCTTTACTGTACTGTGGCATGTAGTCACTCCTTGCGGGATCTAGCAGTATCTTTACTGTACTGTGGCATGTAGTCACTCCTTGCGGGATCTAGCAGTATCTTTACTGTACTGTGTCATGTAGTCACTCCTTGCGGGATCTAGCAGTATCTTTCTGTACTGTGGCATGTAGTCACTCCTTGCGGGATCTAGCAGTATCTTTCTGTACTGTGGCATGTAGTCACTCCTTGCGGGATCTAGCAGTATCTTTCTGTACTGTGTCATGTAGTCACTCCTTGCGGGATCTAGCAGTATCTTTCTGTACTGTGGCATGTAGTCACTCCTTGCGGGATCTAGCAGTATCTTTACTGTACTGTGGCATGTAGTCACTCCTTGCGGGATCTAGCAGTATCTTTCTGTACTGTGGCATGTAGTCACTCCTTGCGGGATCTAGCAGTATCTTTCTGTACTGTGTCATGTAGTCACTCCTTGCGGGATCTAGCAGTATCTTTCTGTACTGTGGCATGTAGTCACTCCTTGCGGGATCTAGCAGTATCTTTACTGTACTGTGGCATGTAGTCACTCCTTGCGGGATCTAGCAGTATCTTTCTGTACTGTGTCATGTAGTCACTCCTTGCGGGATCTAGCAGTATCTTTCTGTACTGTGTCATGTAGTCACTCCTTGCGGGATCTAGCAGTATCTTTCTGTACTGTGGCATGTAGTCACTCCTTGCGGGATCTAGCAGTATCTTTCTGTACTGTGTCATGTAGTCACTCCTTGCGGGATCTAGCAGTATCTTTACTGTACTGTGGCATGTAGTCACTCCTTGCGGGATCTAGCAGTATCTTTCTGTACTGTGTCATGTAGTCACTCCTTGCGGGATCTAGCAGTATCTTTCTGTACTGTGGCATGTAGTCACTCCTTGCGGGATCTAGCAGTATCTTTCTGTACTGTGGCATGTAGTCACTCCTTGCGGGATCTAGCAGTATCTTTCTGTACTGTGGCATGTAGTCACTCCTTGCGGGATCTAGCAGTATCTTTCTGTACTGTGTCATGTAGTCACTCCTTGCGGGATCTAGCAGTATCTTTCTGTACTGTGTCATGTAGTCACTCCTTGCGGGATCTAGCAGTATCTTTCTGTACTGTGTCATGTAGTCACTCCTTGCGGGATCTAGCAGTATCTTTCTGTACTGTGGCATGTAGTCACTCCTTGCGGGATCTAGCAGTATCTTTCTGTACTGTGTCATGTAGTCACTCCTTGCGGGATCTAGCAGTATCTTTCTGTACTGTGTCATGTAGTCACTCCTTGCGGGATCTAGCAGTATCTTTCTGTACTGTGGCATGTAGTCACTCCTTGCGGGATCTAGCAGTATCTTTCTGTACTGTGTCATGTAGTCACTCCTTGCGGGATCTAGCAGTATCTTTCTGTACTGTGGCATGTAGTCACTCCTTGCGGGATCTAGCAGTATCTTTCTGTACTGTGGCATGTAGTCACTCCTTGCGGGATCTAGCAGTATCTTTCTGTACTGTGTCATGTAGTCACTCCTTGCGGGATCTAGCAGTATCTTTCTGTACTGTGGCATGTAGTCACTCCTTGCGGGATCTAGCAGTATCTTTCTGTACTGTGTCATGTAGTCACTCCTTGCGGGATCTAGCAGTATCTTTCTGTACTGTGTCATGTAGTCACTCCTTGCGGGATCTAGCAGTATCTTTCTGTACTGTGTCATGTAGTCACTCCTTGCGGGATCTAGCAGTATCTTTCTGTACTGTGTCATGTAGTCACTCCTTGCGGGATCTAGCAGTATCTTTCTGTACTGTGGCATGTAGTCACTCCTTGCGGGATCTAGCAGTATCTTTCTGTACTGTGTCATGTAGTCACTCCTTGCGGGATCTAGCAGTATCTTTCTGTACTGTGTCATGTAGTCACTCCTTGCGGGATCTAGCAGTATCTTTCTGTACTGTGGCATGTAGTCACTCCTTGCGGGATCTAGCAGTATCTTTCTGTACTGTGTCATGTAGTCACTCCTTGCGGGATCTAGCAGTATCTTTCTGTACTGTGTCATGTAGTCACTCCTTGCGGGATCTAGCAGTATCTTTCTGTACTGTGGCATGTAGTCACTCCTTGCGGGATCTAGCAGTATCTTTCTGTACTGTGTCATGTAGTCACTCCTTGCGGGATCTAGCAGTATCTTTCTGTACTGTGTCATGTAGTCACTCCTTGCGGGATCTAGCAGTATCTTTCTGTACTGTGTCATGTAGTCACTCCTTGCGGGATCTAGCAGTATCTTTCTGTACTGTGGCATGTAGTCACTCCTTGCGGGATCTAGCAGTATCTTTCTGTACTGTGTCATGTAGTCACTCCTTGCGGGATCTAGCAGTATCTTTCTGTACTGTGGCATGTAGTCACTCCTTGCGGGATCTAGCAGTATCTTTCTGTACTGTGTCATGTAGTCACTCCTTGCGGGATCTAGCAGTATCTTTCTGTACTGTGTCATGTAGTCACTCCTTGCGGGATCTAGCAGTATCTTTCTGTACTGTGTCATGTAGTCACTCCTTGCGGGATCTAGCAGTATCTTTACTGTACTGTGGCATGTAGTCACTCCTTGCGGGATCTAGCAGTATCTTTCTGTACTGTGTCATGTAGTCACTCCTTGCGGGATCTAGCAGTATCTTTCTGTACTGTGGCATGTAGTCACTCCTTGCGGGATCTAGCAGTATCTTTCTGTACTGTGGCATGTAGTCACTCCTTGCGGGATCTAGCAGTATCTTTCTGTACTGTGGCATGTAGTCACTCCTTGCGGGATCTAGCAGTATCTTTCTGTACTGTGTCATGTAGTCACTCCTTGCGGGATCTAGCAGTATCTTTCTGTACTGTGTCATGTAGTCACTCCTTGCGGGATCTAGCAGTATCTTTCTGTACTGTGTCATGTAGTCACTCCTTGCGGGATCTAGCAGTATCTTTCTGTACTGTGGCATGTAGTCACTCCTTGCGGGATCTAGCAGTATCTTTCTGTACTGTGGCATGTAGTCACTCCTTGCGGGATCTAGCAGTATCTTTCTGTACTGTGTCATGTAGTCACTCCTTGCGGGATCTAGCAGTATCTTTCTGTACTGTGTCATGTAGTCACTCCTTGCGGGATCTAGCAGTATCTTTCTGTACTGTGGCATGTAGTCACTCCTTGCGGGATCTAGCAGTATCTTTCTGTACTGTGTCATGTAGTCACTCCTTGCGGGATCTAGCAGTATCTTTCTGTACTGTGGCATGTAGTCACTCCTTGCGGGATCTAGCAGTATCTTTCTGTACTGTGTCATGTAGTCACTCCTTGCGGGATCTAGCAGTATCTTTCTGTACTGTGTCATGTAGTCACTCCTTGCGGGATCTAGCAGTATCTTTCTGTACTGTGTCATGTAGTCACTCCTTGCGGGATCTAGCAGTATCTTTACTGTACTGTGGCATGTAGTCACTCCTTGCGGGATCTAGCAGTATCTTTCTGTACTGTGTCATGTAGTCACTCCTTGCGGGATCTAGCAGTATCTTTCTGTACTGTGGCATGTAGTCACTCCTTGCGGGATCTAGCAGTATCTTTCTGTACTGTGGCATGTAGTCACTCCTTGCGGGATCTAGCAGTATCTTTCTGTACTGTGGCATGTAGTCACTCCTTGCGGGATCTAGCAGTATCTTTCTGTACTGTGTCATGTAGTCACTCCTTGCGGGATCTAGCAGTATCTTTCTGTACTGTGTCATGTAGTCACTCCTTGCGGGATCTAGCAGTATCTTTCTGTACTGTGTCATGTAGTCACTCCTTGCGGGATCTAGCAGTATCTTTCTGTACTGTGTCATGTAGTCACTCCTTGCGGGATCTAGCAGTATCTTTCTGTACTGTGGCATGTAGTCACTCCTTGCGGGATCTAGCAGTATCTTTCTGTACTGTGGCATGTAGTCACTCCTTGCGGGATCTAGCAGTATCTTTCTGTACTGTGTCATGTAGTCACTCCTTGCGGGATCTAGCAGTATCTTTCTGTACTGTGTCATGTAGTCACTCCTTGCGGGATCTAGCAGTATCTTTCTGTACTGTGTCATGTAGTCACTCCTTGCGGGATCTAGCAGTATCTTTCTGTACTGTGGCATGTAGTCACTCCTTGCGGGATCTAGCAGTATCTTTCTGTACTGTGGCATGTAGTCACTCCTTGCGGGATCTAGCAGTATCTTTCTGTACTGTGGCATGTAGTCACTCCTTGCGGGATCTAGCAGTATCTTTACTGTACTGTGTCATGTAGTCACTCCTTGCGGGATCTAGCAGTATCTTTCTGTACTGTGGCATGTAGTCACTCCTTGCGGGATCTAGCAGTATCTTTACTGTACTGTGGCATGTAGTCACTCCTTGCGGGATCTAGCAGTATCTTTCTGTACTGTGGCATGTAGTCACTCCTTGCGGGATCTAGCAGTATCTTTCTGTACTGTGTCATGTAGTCACTCCTTGCGGGATCTAGCAGTATCTTTCTGTACTGTGGCATGTAGTCACTCCTTGCGGGATCTAGCAGTATCTTTCTGTACTGTGTCATGTAGTCACTCCTTGCGGGATCTAGCAGTATCTTTCTGTACTGTGGCATGTAGTCACTCCTTGCGGGATCTAGCAGTATCTTTCTGTACTGTGGCATGTAGTCACTCCTTGCGGGATCTAGCAGTATCTTTCTGTACTGTGGCATGTAGTCACTCCTTGCGGGATCTAGCAGTATCTTTCTGTACTGTGGCATGTAGTCACTCCTTGCGGGATCTAGCAGTATCTTTCTGTACTGTGGCATGTAGTCACTCCTTGCGGGATCTAGCAGTATCTTTCTGTACTGTGGCATGTAGTCACTCCTTGCGGGATCTAGCAGTATCTTTCTGTACTGTGGCATGTAGTCACTCCTTGCGGGATCTAGCAGTATCTTTACTGTACTGTGTCATGTAGTCACTCCTTGCGGGATCTAGCAGTATCTTTCTGTACTGTGGCATGTAGTCACTCCTTGCGGGATCTAGCAGTATCTTTACTGTACTGTGTCATGTAGTCACTCCTTGCGGGATCTAGCAGTATCTTTACTGTACTGTGTCATGTAGTCACTCCTTGCGGGATCTAGCAGTATCTTTCTGTACTGTGGCATGTAGTCACTCCTTGCGGGATCTAGCAGTATCTTTCTGTACTGTGGCATGTAGTCACTCCTTGCGGGATCTAGCAGTATCTTTCTGTACTGTGGCATGTAGTCACTCCTTGCGGGATCTAGCAGTATCTTTCTGTACTGTGGCATGTAGTCACTCCTTGCGGGATCTAGCAGTATCTTTCTGTACTGTGGCATGTAGTCACTCCTTGCGGGATCTAGCAGTATCTTTCTGTACTGTGGCATGTAGTCACTCCTTGCGGGATCTAGCAGTATCTTTCTGTACTGTGGCATGTAGTCACTCCTTGCGGGATCTAGCAGTATCTTTACTGTACTGTGTCATGTAGTCACTCCTTGCGGGATCTAGCAGTATCTTTACTGTACTGTGTCATGTAGTCACTCCTTGCGGGATCTAGCAGTATCTTTCTGTACTGTGGCATGTAGTCACTCCTTGCGGGATCTAGCAGTATCTTTACTGTACTGTGTCATGTAGTCACTCCTTGCGGGATCTAGCAGTATCTTTCTGTACTGTGTCATGTAGTCACTCCTTGCGGGATCTAGCAGTATCTTTCTGTACTGTGTCATGTAGTCACTCCTTGCGGGATCTAGCAGTATCTTTCTGTACTGTGGCATGTAGTCACTCCTTGCGGGATCTAGCAGTATCTTTCTGTACTGTGTCATGTAGTCACTCCTTGCGGGATCTAGCAGTATCTTTCTGTACTGTGGCATGTAGTCACTCCTTGCGGGATCTAGCAGTATCTTTCTGTACTGTGGCATGTAGTCACTCCTTGCGGGATCTAGCAGTATCTTTCTGTACTGTGGCATGTAGTCACTCCTTGCGGGATCTAGCAGTATCTTTCTGTACTGTGTCATGTAGTCACTCCTTGCGGGATCTAGCAGTATCTTTCTGTACTGTGGCATGTAGTCACTCCTTGCGGGATCTAGCAGTATCTTTCTGTACTGTGGCATGTAGTCACTCCTTGCGGGATCTAGCAGTATCTTTCTGTACTGTGGCATGTAGTCACTCCTTGCGGGATCTAGCAGTATCTTTCTGTACTGTGGCATGTAGTCACTCCTTGCGGGATCTAGCAGTATCTTTCTGTACTGTGGCATGTAGTCACTCCTTGCGGGATCTAGCAGTATCTTTACTGTACTGTGTCATGTAGTCACTCCTTGCGGGATCTAGCAGTATCTTTCTGTACTGTGGCATGTAGTCACTCCTTGCGGGATCTAGCAGTATCTTTCTGTACTGTGGCATGTAGTCACTCCTTGCGGGATCTAGCAGTATCTTTCTGTACTGTGTCATGTAGTCACTCCTTGCGGGATCTAGCAGTATCTTTACTGTACTGTGTCATGTAGTCACTCCTTGCGGGATCTAGCAGTATCTTTCTGTACTGTGGCATGTAGTCACTCCTTGCGGGATCTAGCAGTATCTTTCTGTACTGTGGCATGTAGTCACTCCTTGCGGGATCTAGCAGTATCTTTCTGTACTGTGTCATGTAGTCACTCCTTGCGGGATCTAGCAGTATCTTTCTGTACTGTGGCATGTAGTCACTCCTTGCGGGATCTAGCAGTATCTTTACTGTACTGTGTCATGTAGTCACTCCTTGCGGGATCTAGCAGTATCTTTCTGTACTGTGGCATGTAGTCACTCCTTGCGGGATCTAGCAGTATCTTTCTGTACTGTGGCATGTAGTCACTCCTTGCGGGATCTAGCAGTATCTTTCTGTACTGTGTCATGTAGTCACTCCTTGCGGGATCTAGCAGTATCTTTACTGTACTGTGTCATGTAGTCACTCCTTGCGGGATCTAGCAGTATCTTTCTGTACTGTGGCATGTAGTCACTCCTTGCGGGATCTAGCAGTATCTTTCTGTACTGTGGCATGTAGTCACTCCTTGCGGGATCTAGCAGTATCTTTCTGTACTGTGTCATGTAGTCACTCCTTGCGGGATCTAGCAGTATCTTTCTGTACTGTGGCATGTAGTCACTCCTTGCGGGATCTAGCAGTATCTTTCTGTACTGTGGCATGTAGTCACTCCTTGCGGGATCTAGCAGTATCTTTCTGTACTGTGTCATGTAGTCACTCCTTGCGGGATCTAGCAGTATCTTTCTGTACTGTGTCATGTAGTCACTCCTTGCGGGATCTAGCAGTATCTTTCTGTACTGTGGCATGTAGTCACTCCTTGCGGGATCTAGCAGTATCTTTCTGTACTGTGGCATGTAGTCACTCCTTGCGGGATCTAGCAGTATCTTTCTGTACTGTGGCATGTAGTCACTCCTTGCGGGATCTAGCAGTATCTTTACTGTACTGTGTCATGTAGTCACTCCTTGCGGGATCTAGCAGTATCTTTCTGTACTGTGGCATGTAGTCACTCCTTGCGGGATCTAGCAGTATCTTTCTGTACTGTGGCATGTAGTCACTCCTTGCGGGATCTAGCAGTATCTTTACTGTACTGTGGCATGTAGTCACTCCTTGCGGGATCTAGCAGTATCTTTCTGTACTGTGGCATGTAGTCACTCCTTGCGGGATCTAGCAGTATCTTTCTGTACTGTGTCATGTAGTCACTCCTTGCGGGATCTAGCAGTATCTTTCTGTACTGTGGCATGTAGTCACTCCTTGCGGGATCTAGCAGTATCTTTACTGTACTGTGGCATGTAGTCACTCCTTGCGGGATCTAGCAGTATCTTTCTGTACTGTGGCATGTAGTCACTCCTTGCGGGATCTAGCAGTATCTTTACTGTACTGTGGCATGTAGTCACTCCTTGCGGGATCTAGCAGTATCTTTCTGTACTGTGGCATGTAGTCACTCCTTGCGGGATCTAGCAGTATCTTTCTGTACTGTGTCATGTAGTCACTGCTTGCGGGATCTAGCAGTATCTTTCTGTACTGTGGCATGTAGTCACTCCTTGCGGGATCTAGCAGTATCTTTCTGTACTGTGTCATGTAGTCACTCCTTGCGGGATCTAGCAGTATCTTACTGTACTGTGGCATGTAGTCACTCCTTGCGGGATCTAGCAGTATCTTACTGTACTGTGGCATGTAGTCACTCCTTGCGGGATCTAGCAGTATCTTACTGTACTGTGGCATGTAGTCACTCCTTGCGGGATCTAGCAGTATCTTACTGTACTGTGGCATGTAGTCACTCCTTGCGGGATCTAGCAGTATCTTACTGTACTGTGGCATGTAGTCACTCCTTGCGGGATCTAGCAGTATCTTACTGTACTGTGGCATGTAGTCACTCCTTGCGGGATCTAGCAGTATCTTACTGTACTGTGGCATGTAGTCACTCCTTGCGGGATCTAGCAGTATCTTACTGTACTGTGGCATGTAGTCACTCCTTGCGGGATCTAGCAGTATCTTACTGTACTGTGGCATGTAGTCACTCCTTGCGGGATCTAGCAGTATCTTACTGTACTGTGGCATGTAGTCACTCCTTGCGGGATCTAGCAGTATCTTACTGTACTGTGGCATGTAGTCACTCCTTGCGGGATCTAGCAGTATCTTTCTGTACTGTGGCATGTAGTCACTCCTTGCGGGATCTAGCAGTATCTTACTGTACTGTGTCATGTAGTCACTCCTTGCGGGATCTAGCAGTATCTTACTGTACTGTGGCATGTAGTCACTCCTTGCGGGATCTAGCAGTATCTTTCTCGAATGAAACGACTTTGTTTCGCTTTGACTTCTTGTTTTAACCCTTAAATGCATCCTGTTGCCAAATGGCAACATATAATTTTTTTTAAATTTTTCATTTGTAACTGTTTTTTTATTACGTATATTTTTCTTCCTGCAAGACTATTGTATGAAAAATAATTACGTAATAAAATAAAAATACGTAAAATTTAGTTTTATTTGCTTTTTTTTTAATGTATACAAACATAATTTTGCAGTTGTAAAAAAAATGGTCCCAATCTGAAAATAAGAGGTCGCGAAAAAAAATCATAAAAATTTCATGCTTTTGTTTTGTTAAATAGGGTTTTTGTAAACTAGTGTCAAATGACTGTACTAACTGATAAAAAACAGAAATGAAAAAATGAAAAAATAAACAATTTTTTATACTAATTTGAAAAAAAAAACTATTTTTGATTTTATACCATTTTAACCCCTTAAAAACGAAAAAAAAATATTTTTTATTTTTCTTATACTTCTGGACCACTTTATCAAATATCCCACTTTCATTTAAAAAGAAAAAATCATGCATTTAAGGGTTAATTCTTTTTTATATTTTTTCCTAATTAGCATATACACACATTTAGGGAGGGGAGCTCTAAACCTCCTAGGGCACTCGCTTATCGTGATTAGAGGTATTTTACTCCTCGAGGACTCCAGGAGGAATCTTATGGAGAATAAACTTCACCTCGCTAGAAGTCTAGGAGAAATATTATGGAGTCACTTTTACTTCGTCAAGACTCCAGAAGGAATGTTTACGGAGAGTCACCCTCACTCACATCGATGGGACTCTCTAAGGAATCTTGCTCGTGTTTATTTTTAAACATCTTTTATACTGGATCTGTATTTATTTTTGGAAAACACGAAATAAATCAGTCAATACGACGTATGTCGATCCATAAAGGTTATCGATTGCCAACTAAACACGAACAAATAGTCCTTTAACCTAACTATAAGATCTAGCCTTACCTAAACCTAACATATTGCCTAGCTATATGTTACAGTACACAGAAACACGAACATAAGCAGTTACAGTAAAGAATATGTACATATGGGTAAGCTTATCTCTAATAAGAGATTTCTTACAGCAAAACATTGAGGAACCAATTAAAATTTAAATAAGAGTAATCATACACGTGCACAAAAATAAAGTTTGCCTAAATATAAAATTATAGTATAAAATATATAATAATAATAATGTACTTACTTCTACTATTATATGCATAAAATACATACCATAAGTATGCATGTATTATAGTATCATGTTTTATGCTCTGAGCTGTTAAAAACATGTTGCTTGAATATTATTTATAAAATTTTCTTACAATTGTAGTTTTTATCAAAATCTTCACAAAGGCACGGACTAGACCGGTTAAATCGGCAATACTAGTTGCAATATTGTTGATAATTTTCCTTATTTTTCCGTCGACCACATATCAGTATAATTCACCTGTCCACTTTACCTCAATCAGTCGATGTTAGTTAATTGTTGTTGTGATATAAATGAAATTGATGTAAGTAAAATATTAGATCGAAACATCAAACTTAAATAACATTAAAAATATAAATTAAAGTACCTAACAACAAAATTAAAAGAAAAACATAACTGAAAAAAAGTTCAACAATTGAAAATTTGTTAATGGTTTAAATGGCAGGTTTATGAATAATA
This sequence comes from Ypsolopha sequella, assembly GCA_934047225.1. Taxonomy (NCBI): domain Eukaryota; kingdom Metazoa; phylum Arthropoda; class Insecta; order Lepidoptera; family Ypsolophidae; genus Ypsolopha; species Ypsolopha sequella. The sequence goes on along the minus strand of OW203986.1, from coordinate 4,819,088 downwards.
AAAAAAAAGGATATTACAAATAATGTGCATGTAATTCAGAGAATAAGTTTAAACTGTAAATTAAGCAGGGCCTACTGAAAAAGGCATATTATAAAATAAATTTATATTTGAATGACGGTGAAGCATGGTGTTACAGTGATAATGATATTTGTACATGACAGTAGTTTCTCATAACACCGGGGTGTATGGAAACTCTTTCACTGTTAAGTCCATCAAACTGTGGAACTCCCTTCCTCACACTCTCAGGGATAGCCCCTCCATTGGTGTATTCAAAAGGAAAATAAAAGAGCACTATCTTCGATAACCTATCGTGTAGGTGTATGTATATATATCATTTATTGTGTCTTTATTTACTGAATATGTATTGTTATATTTATTTATACTATGTAGGCATGTAAATTTTATGTAGTTTGTTATTATTTTTAACTAATTAGGTATCTACTATTAATTTAATCTTGTTTCTGTATAAATATTATCGTGCACAATATGAATATCTTATTTATTTCAAATATCCTTATCACCATTGGTTTGCTGGAAGAAATCTCATTATTGAGATAAGCACGCCATTTTACATAACTTTTATTATATAATTTAGAATTAAGTTTTCTGTGTGCAACAAGAATAAATATAGTTTATAATTTAGTTAAGTACCTAGTATAATTTCCTAATTTATGATTCCTCTAAGGAGTTAATATGAATTAATTACAGGCTGTAAAAGGAAACAGACTATATGACACAAGTAGACAAAAGATAAAGATATATATGTTTTTCTTTTTTTCATTAACTTGAATTCCTGCTGTCTTGTATTTTCTTATCCCTTAGTTAAAGTAGATATAAGTCATTTGTATAGTATAAGTTGTATGTAAAAAAAAGACATGATCTTGCTAAGTTTCTTGCCCGTTCTTCTTAGCATGACTAATCGAATGGGCGGAGTGGTCCAAAGTTTAAAGATTTTTTTCGAGTTTACACAAGAAGTAAAAACAAACTCCTGCCATTTAAATTTGGTATTACTTTTCTAAAATATTTGGTAACCAAATCGTGAAATAGCTATTTTTAAATAATATTCGGAAAATAAAATTTTTCTAAACTGAAAAATAAAGTAATGACAGCAAGACAGCCAGGGACCGGAAAAAGATTTCAAAATAAAAAAAAAAAGTTGATTAACTCAAAAACCATCGAAATTTTGTTTCACCTATTTTTATTTTATTTGATAAGACTTTGACTAAGCTACCTCCCATAACAATTTGATTGACTTATTATTGGACAATCTGTATATATTATATGGAAGTTTTTTTTAATAATATTTTATTACACCGACCAATAAAATTATACGCACGTACCAACAAATTAGCTCAGGTGGGTCACTGTTTTTGCCAGGTTGCCATTATAATGGATATACCAGTTATATTATGGAAATGCTAGTTCCTCGGCTGGTGGAGTTTTCCTTGACCCTAACGTTCGGAACTTCGACTTCGGCGGAATTTTCCTTTCAAACCACTTTAGAACGGAAGGAAGCGATCTTAATCGCTTTAAGGCGCCGAAAATTACTCTATTGGTAATGTTATTTCTCTTAAACGGTTTGTTTAAAAACCGGCCAAGTGCGAGTCAGACTCGCGGTTCCGTACCATTATCTATAAAAACGGCAAATAAAACATGTCTGTTGTATGGGAGCCCCCTTAAATATTTATTTTATTCTATTTTTTAGTATTTGTTGTTATAGCGGCAACAGAAATACATCATCTGTGAAAATATCAACTGTCTTACTACCTATCACGGTTCATGAAATACAGCCTGGTGACAGCGGAGTCTTAGTAATAGGGTCTCGTTGATTACCCTTTGGGTACGGAACCCTAAAAATTATAAAAAGTATATTCATTGTTGGTTAAACTATAAAGATCAACCTCATTACAGGAAATTTTTCTTGCGCATGAAAATATTGTTCAAAATCAAGATTCAAAGAAGTTAGACTAAAATTAAGTAAAACTGGTTAATTCTTTTGAACCACTTTGGTTTTTGCACTAATACAAGGAATATATTGCGTAGCAAAATCATTTATGGTTTTTTTCTCTGTCTATCGCGTCCATGTGAATAGAACTTTTTTTGTACTATCCGGAAACCTGCGCTGACGTCGTCGTAGGTTGAGCGCGTGACGAAATGGATAAACAAATTTGAAAATGTGCGTGTCCGTGTAGTGCGGTGAGTAAAGAAGAGATTGGATAACAATGTTGTTTTTAATGAATACAATTTGATATAAATACACCCAAGAGCGTTTTGGAAAAAAACGCCGTGCTATATATTAGATAATGGGTTTATATGTTTTAAAACAGTTATCATTGTTCATTTTACTTTATTATTATTTTATTTTATTTTTTGTTAAGATTTTGTTTTAGTATTATTTCTTTTCTCATTGTATTGTTTTGTTTTTTTTTTAACCTTAATTTTAATTAGTTTTTAACAGTTTTACGTTTTGCGAAACATGTTTCACTTATGTAGCAAAAATACCATTATTGTTTAATTAAGTATGTTGTGTCTGCCTGTTATTGGGTATGCACTCTAATTTAAATTGTTAAAGCTATTTTTATACATATGTCATAGTGTAATATCTGTTGGCAAACCTAATAAATAAATAAAAATAAAATAAATAAAATTTGTTTGGACGGACTACTGTTTTGCACTGAATAAAACAGCCTTCACTTTGTTATCGATAAAAGTAAGTTACGAGTATATCCTGTACTGTACCACAACATATAAGTACTATCAAAATAAAATAAACATAACAACTAAGTAAAATAAGTAAAATTTTAGTTGTGAACGCTTGCAGCGACACATAAACCTCTTTATGGTTTCCTGTATAAGTTTTATAATATTGCATATTTTTCTTGTATTTACTCAATAAATGCATTAAAAAAAAAGTAGGAAATTGTCATAATAAATTAGCATAAGAAAGAATGTGTGTGAGTCTTATTATTACGTATATTTTGAGCTTCAACCCTCTAGCCCTCCCTGTTTTCGCCACTGGAGGAAGGTTCAGAGTGGGATTGCTTTTCTTACGGATTATGTGTGGTTTCACATACCTATAATGACAGAGTAAAAAAGATGTAAACAAAAAAATATTAGTATAATGTTTTATTTAGTATAAGGTTTTAGGGCTTTTTCTTTTATTTTATTTTAGGATTATTTAGTTTTAAATTAAGTTACTTTTTTGTTATTTAAGTTTTAAATATATTTCCCACAATTTTCAATGTTAACTTGAGTAAGATGCTCGAGGTTTCATGCCGTACAAGGTCAAGTACACAAAAAATTAATTAGTCTTAGCTTGAGAGAATTAGTCTAAAAATATTCATATACTTACATAAAATGTCGAAATATATCTGGAAATAATTATTATAATAAGTGTTTTTATATAAATATATAATGTAAACTGAATATACTTACATAAAGTATACATATTCATAGATTTTGTGAATAAAATTGAAAAAAAAAAATACCGGTATTGCTGACATGCATAAAGGACACAAAACACGTGATATTTCCTATCATAAAATTAAATCCTTAATTAAGTATTGGCCTGCCAAGTTTCGGACAGGAGACTGGTTTCTTCGGGTAGCCTTCAACGCGTAGCAGGTGGTATGGATCTGGACCGGTTTCAACTTTAAGTTCACAGCCAACCTACAGTTACAAAAACTTTAGAGCCGTTCATTTATGTAGATTATAGCAGAAGGCACACATACGTGAGTCCATCAATGCCCAATTGCTCAAGGTTTCTAGTACTTTGCTCAAACAATGCGTGGATATTCAAACAATTAGTAAAATACGTTCTTACTTTTTACAATACAAAAAGTTTATATGCTACTTTTAGTAGGAAAGGTTTCTTTCTACTAGACTACAGTGCTACAAGGATCTTACTGCACGTGTATTGGTTGTGTCCAAAATCAGAACTAACGCCGCTACTATACTCCTTGTTTCACAGCTGCGCCCCCCTGTCAATGACATCCACGCGCCCTCTGATCCTTGTAGCACTGTACTTAAGGCGTATGACCGCGCTAAATAAGTGTGTGTGTCGGTACGAATATCAACGGAAACGACATTGAAATAATGTTAATTTCAGCGTGCCTTGAAAAGTAGCTGTTACGACACTGCGTCTGCGGCTAGCGCAAAATAGGAAAAAATAATACTTTTCACATGGACGCCATAAACGGAAAAAAAATTTTGAACTTGAATTTTTTAGATCTAAACATTTCCTATAATTTGGTGAAATAATAATTAAAATCGCTTTAGGCGTTTGGAAGGAGTAAAAGAATTCTTGTGTTAACCATGTGAAACTTTCGATGACTTTAGATTTTTTTTGTCAAAACTTACAATAGAAAAACAGTTTATGAAACTTAAATTTTATTTTTGACTCTATAATGCCTATCATATATTTTTATGAAAGTTTTTGGACCACCCGTGTGGGAGGAGTAGGCTTTCAAAGACAGGTCCAAATTGCAGTTGGCGTATCCATTCGCCTTAACGCTTACCTTGACAGCCAGTGACTACTAGTCCGGTGCTTTATTCCAAATATTTTCATCGGACCTTATTTCTTTGCTTTAGCTCATAATTTTCTTTGTTATTTTCACGTCTCGTGCGCAATGTTTTTTTTCGAATTACCTCATTTGTATTCAGCCAGTAACATTGATTAAATCTCTTTGCACATTGTAATTGCGGTGAGTAAATGTAACAAAACCTCGTTCCATATTCAAATAACGCGACAGTTATGGATTTTCATCGTGAAATTACAGGTGTGATAACACGACAGATATGGATTTTCATACTAATATTGCCAGCCGCTGATGGATCGTTTTTCACATTTCACCACTACTAGAAATTCGATTTATCTCGAACAAGGTTTTTGATAGTATTACACGCTTGATTGAACTGTATATATGATGGCCACCCATGGTTTCGTTGTAACTAAACTGTGTTAAAATAATTGAACGGTGTTCCGCCCTTGACTTTTTTATGTACGTGTAAGGCGCAAGATCATTTTAAAACAATGAATAAATATTTCATCAACAATTTTGTACCTGGTAAGTAAATAACTAGAGTTATATCCGGCGGATGTTGCGCGATGGAGAATAACAGTATTGAGTCAATTTTCAACCTTACTGTGTTGTTGTGAGATTTTGAGTACACGTTTAATACAAAGTTTCACACGCTTTCCTGAAGCAGTAGAATGATATGTCGTGTTCCAATATAACTTAATAAAAGTCAAGTGGTGAGCTGTATTTTTAAGATCATCGTTACCGGGCTGGTAGATGAAGCCTATATACTGATATATACTGGTAGACTTATACTGGCCTAAGAGCCCTCTGAAAAAATAATAATTCAAGAATGAAAAAAAAACAAAGAGTTTTTTTTTTTACGTTTTCTAGGCTAGCATTTGTCAGTACATCCTAAGGTACCTTCAAACCAAGCTTAAGACTGTACCTGAGCCTTGAGCATGACCAACTCCAGGCCACACCCCCGACACTTCATAGTGAAGGCTCAAGTTATTTACCTAAACTCTAACGCGCGCATCTGGCTTGTCCGCACACGCTTGTGTGTGTGCGTGAGCTAGTCTAGGGCTGGCAGCAATCGTGTGAGCGTCGTCGCCCGAGAGGGACACAATATAAGTCAGCAACTTATGTGATTCTCTTCCTAAATTTTAGCGTAGTCCAATTTCTGGTTCCCCGTGGATTAATCAGTATTAAAAAAATATATGTATATATATATATATATATATACAAGGTTAAATTCAATTAGTTGGCGAAATTTGAAACATATGTAGAACATGTCCATATGAATAACTTTTTTTAATAGGATAGTGAAAAATTCTTAAAATTCGTTTTCACCTTTCCATACTGGACGAGTCAGCTGATCGGAGCAATTTGTATAGGAGGAAGTGAAAAAAAGTTAAGAATTTCGCTTAGCTCCCATACAAACAGTTGTCCATATAGACTAGTACTACCTTTGTTTTGAGTTTCGCCAAATAATGTTATTTAACCTTATATATGTATATAAATCGTTACGATCGTAATGCCCCGGGGGGTGTCGGATGTGTCCCGAGTGTGAACTTTGAGATGCAAGTCACAGTCCATCCACACTCGGTAAACCGCGTTTCACCTGCAAATATTACGTCCCAACGTGATGGGTGGTGAGCCCTATCATCGTTCTTCGGGCACAAATACACTCTTTTTAGGGCATGCAGGTTTCCTTACTATGTTTTCCTTCACTGTTCACAAGTGGTAAGTACCTATTAGCAAATACTATGCATATTATGTAAATTCCGAAGAACTCATTGGTGCATGCCCGACCGGAGATCGAACCTTAATCTCAAGATTAAGAGGCCAGCGTTCTACCCCTGAGTTACCGCTGCCTTTTCGTTACTTTAAAAGTAAATATATATATATATATATAGTATGCCTAAGCTTAGTAGGTACCTATATAGTTTCGAATGCATAAATGATCATCATATAATGAACAACTACTCAAACATAAATTTTGGAAAAAAAATGAAAACTTTTTAAAACATGGAAAGTTATAAATACTGATTTTATTGTTCCAAATGCGTTACTGAACGAAATTGTAAGGTTTGATCACGCAATTCTAATTTTTGAAAAAAAGTTTTCCAGGCATCCATAAACACTGCAATAACGCACCATACTGATTAAAAATCAGTATCGTGATAAAACTTTGTAACAAAACACGCGCGCAGCAAACGAGTGGTAATCGAGCTCTGCCTGACTCCAGATTTCCACTAACTTGCGGGGGACCGCGGGGGACGTTAAATTCGCGCGGGGAGGAGAGTGTCGCTTCTTTACGTAGTAATACTTTATTTATATTCTCTGTCCAGGCTATCTAGGATTCGTTTGAAGAAATTCGGACTCTCCTTGTATTGAAAAAAATATTGGTTTATTAATCTTTTCTCTAGGGATCTTACGTATAAACAATGTACTAAGATTTATACTTTTGTCAAAAAAAAATTGTTTTGCACCCTCTTTTTTTTGGTTTTCAAACGTTCGCTTCAAGAACGCGGTTAAGAGATCAACTTGATTTTTTTTCATAAAATAGGTAGTAGAAATATGAAGGTATATAATCTAAATTCAATATTTTTTTCCTTACAAAATATTTCAGTATTAGCTAAAAACACACCAATTTGTTGTTTCGCTGAGTGATCACTAGTATTACGTGTCCAAGAAAAATAGGCCAATAAGCCAACATATAATCGCCTCTATGAAAAGCAAATAAAGTCTTTGCCATTAGACTTACTGTGCTAGACGGGTAATAAAAAAAGTTTCTAGAGTATGCCATCTTCTTAATTTCACTAAGCCACATGACCAATACCTTCATTTCGAACCCACCAATTATGTATGACAGATAAATATTTGGTACCGAACATCTTGTTAGCAGCAATAAACTACATCTGTAAAATACAACATTCCATCCATCGACTAGATGAACACGATCTAAACTAGTTTTTTTTTTTACATTATATTATAATAACTTGGATAACAATGTGTGGAAAAACCAGTCGGCCGTCTAAGGATACGGTTGACGTGACGACGGCAATCTCGCTGATGATGATGATGACCCTAGCCTTCACCTGATGACGTATACAATTACTAGCATAACATGTTTCCTCCTTCAGGTGATTGCGTCAGTGTTCGTTCCTAAACGCACAACTTATTATTGTTTTCATTATTTTTGAATAAAAAGTATTAAATAAATGTGAAAAAAATATGTTTATTTGCAACCAAAAAGAAATACGAAATTTTTTTTTTGTGCACGATTACTATGTTGTTTGACAAGTGTGTCTTTTATAAAACTCTAATCCTCACATTAGGATTCCCTGGGTTGTTAGACTGAGAGCTAGCGACCAAATCGGTCATGTGGCTTCAGCTGTATTGAAACTCCGTTAGCTACATCCCTGAACATTAATTAACGCTGGCAACCCCTTCCCACCACCCGATCGATTAAAAATTTTTTTGGGTGCACAGGGAGTACAGAGCAAGTGTTTGAAAAAAAAAATTAAAGTCGCTGAACCCACATTTTTTTCATTTTTTTCCCCACCACACTACACCCGCACCCACCGCTCGCGGCCTGCCAGCACGAAGATTATCGGAAAAGTTTGTTCAGGGAAGTAGCTAACGGAGGTTCAATACAGCTGAAGCCACATGACCGATTTGGTCGCTAGCTCTTAGACTATGTGGGACTCTTACTGGTGAGTCTGACGATAACAAATTTATAAAATATAATATCGTAAAATGTGATTCATGGCATTACGCGACAATATTTTAATGTTCATTAGGCTTTTTAGCAATGTTGTTCTAATACATTACGTTATAAATGATTCTGCACAACAACTATAAACACACTTTAAAGTTGTTGTACAGGATTATTCACATAGTAATACATAAAATAAAACAAAGTTGCTAGAAAATCTTAACCTACATTAAATTGTTGTCGTCTAATGCCATAATAGTAGTTTATGCTACTAGGGCGAAAAGGAATTAATTACGAGGACGATTTAAAACACGAGCTTAGCGAGTGTTTTAAACGTAACCGAGTAATTTATTGCTTTTACGCCCGTGTATCATACTACGTTTTTCAATGCATAGTGTGAGGAAATGAAAACAAATATAATCTTGTGAACTTTCAATTATGATTGGCTCAAAAGGATTGTATCCAGAGCCGTTAAACAGTGGAAAAAAAGTATAACATCTATGGTAGACAGGAAAGGCTGCAGGTTAGCCAACCATTGCAAACAAATAAAAAAAAAATAATAATAAAAGCCCTAGGGCAAAATAATCGACTTTCTGTTCGGTTTTGATGCATAAAAAGTGGGCCTTTACGCTCGTAACGAGCACATGCATTGAAAATCACATTTATTTAATACTTTTTATTCAAAAATAATGAAAACAATAATAAGTTGTGCGTTTGGGAACGAAAACTGATGCAACCCACCATGGGGCGGAGCATAGAATATATTAACAAAAAGCTGCACCAACCAATAAAAATTCCACTCTTTTTTATTTTCAAAGTGGTTTCATAATTTTCAGGTTCAATGATCGTATTACGTATTATGTTAATATTTTGCTCTCGTTCGAGTTTGTCCGAAAGCGTTTCTTGTGTCTCCGGAGATATCCCGAAATACCTATTATTCTCATTTCCTTGTGACTTATAGACATAAATATAATGTATAGGTACAGAGCAATAATAGTCTGTTACGTAATTCATTTTAATATTCATTCTATGCCACCATTAGTCTACATTATTCACGAATATCTATGATACTATTCTAGGTTGTTACTTCTTTTTTTTAAGGCGCTACGGAAAAAAAGTCTACAATTTAAGAACTTGCATATATACTTCAGTAAATAATGTATTATTTTGATAAAATTGTAAATTATTTTTGAAATCTTATTCTAGGGATCTGTTAAACAGAAACGCGATTGGAGAAATTCGGTTCGATAGAAATAGATATTTATTGAAATGAGGTCTTTTTCGACACCAATTCTCCTGGTTTGATAATTTAAAATGACACAAGGACTGCAATTATATTTTATTAGATGGGTTTTAATGGTATCTGGGACTTGGTTAAACGAAATTTTGATAGCAACTTTAGTACATTTTATATTAATAAAAAACCGACATTTTGCTTCTTTTCCTCGAATCCGTCCCTCTCACACTGAGGGTTTTTTCGCATATGGACTAGCAGGGACGCTAAAACTTTTACACATAGGCGATATGTGAAAAAAATACGGGTGTTTCTTTTCTCTGTATTTCATTAAATACTTACACGGAAAATTATAATCAGTTTCTGGTATATGCATTTTGCCTATATAATCTAGGGATTTGATTTTAGAAAACATGTTTGGATAAACTTTCCTTGATAGAAATAATTGTTGAAATGAGGTTTTCTAACACACTTTTTCTCCTCGTTTGACGAGTAGCAGCCATGTATAGAACTCAAACTTGTTTTATTAGATGGGTTTCAACAATATCTAGATATTTGATTTTGGAAATTTTGCTAGCTAGTTTAGTTTTCCCCTTTTGCCCTGAATCCGCCCCTCTCGCACTGCGCGATTTTTCGCTTGGAGTAACAGTGACAAAAATAAAACTCGCATAGCCTCTTAAACCGGTGCGGCTTTTTCGTTGTATGATGATGACTAACCATAGTTACCTTCATGGTACGTCACGAATGATCTTATTCAAAGATTATTTATCAAATTGAGGTATGTAAATGCCTACGTTAGTTCTTGCTCTGCGTGACTAACTATAGTAATCTTCGGCACGAATGTTCGTAGTCAAAGATAATTAAGTAAAAGAGGATATACTTGATATGTATCTTACTACTTCTGATCTTGATAAAAACACTTGTACTGTTTCACAATATCACTTTATAATACTCCAACCGGTTTCGCCGCCTTACGGCATTATCAAGGAACACTATGTAGCTATTAAATATAATAAACAACAAATAAACAAATAAATTACTACTTCTGACTTAGTTCTTACTCTATTGAGAAGAAATCATAGGTATTTTTTTATATTTATATTTCATTCAAATATTGACGTCTGAAATTGACATGCATAGAAATTTTCCTGATTTCGTAGAGTTTCAACTCAATTGATTTTATTGCCACCTCGTAAGAAATCTGAAATATAATGATATAATCTTGGATATCTATCCAACGGGCACCTGCAATTTGTTATAATACGTGAAGAGCAATTATTTTAAACTACATTCCTACATTGGTGCATTTGTACATTTGTCCAGTATATAAGATAACTATGGTTAATAAGGACACAGTACGTATGTACAAGGTGCAATTTTATCAACCGTCCGAATTCATACTGGAGGCTCGGTCAGTGATCAGGAACAAGGTTTAATGACCATTTTTTCGAAATCATTAAAAAAAATTGTTTCCATGCGAGCTGCACTAGTTCAATTACAAGTATAGGCAAAAATGTTTGTTATCGAATTTCACCCGAAGGATTAAACATTGTTCCTGATCTCTAACCAAGTCTCTAGTATGAAATCAAGCGGTTGATTAAATTTCACCTTATATATTCTGTGAAGTTCAGAGTTTGAAAGAATAAATCCTTTTATAATAGGTAAAAAATTAACATCACATAACACTCACATTACATAAAAGATTTTTGACACAAAGGTGTCATTGTACCTTAGACCAAAATCAGCCCCCCTATTCTGTATCTTTAGTTGCCAACTGCACGAAGTGCCTATCATCAAAAACATAGCTAAAAACTGAAATTTCAAAATTGCCTTTAGTGGGTATTGAACTATTAACAATCTGTGTCGTCACTTCAAGTGCGAAAATATCCTTAGGACATCGGAATTCGATAGTATCTATATCTATGTTTTTGATGATAGACACCCATTCCAGAAGGCAACTATAGATACACAATAGGCCCGCAGGTTTCCTTCCCAAAAAATGATCTAATTTCCTCGACCATTCAGCAAGTGTTACAAGTGCCTGCTACGACGACAGGAATCGAACCCTGAGAATCCAGGTTCTACCGGCTGAGCTTGTGTTGTCTCAAGACTCAAGTTATATTTAGTGTTGACTGTGTAATTAATATACAACGTGTAACAGAAAGGTGTAACCATATTTGAAGAGCTTATTCAGTCAATGGTATAGAACAACTTTTACTATGGAACAAACCATGTATCTCGAAAAAAAAAACTTTTTCATAGAAAAATGCAATACCGCTCGGCTGAAATGTATGGAAGGGCAGATATTTTTTTTGAGATTTCAGGGTTGGCTCAATAGTAAAAGTTGTTCTATACCATTGACTGAATAAGCTCTTCAAATATGGTTACACGTTTCTGTTACACGTTGTATAATAAAGTTATAAGCAATAGTTATAAATTATAAGTGATAAACAATAAACAAGAGCCTTGTAAGTAAGCAAGAGGTCGCAAGTTCGAATTTGTTTACTTACTTAAAATTTGTTTTTGATTGATTTCTAGTTTGTTAGCACTCTCATAATAATATAATAAAGTGTTTATATTTGCCAAATATAAGATAAAAAAAATGATAAATATTACTACAAAAATAAATTTAAGGGTTAAAAAAGCAAGTTGCATATTTAGTTCAACGACCCTCCATCCCTTAAATTCGTATTGTTGTAAAAGATATACCAACCTTTTTTTGTAGTTATATAATAACTCCAATAACATCTCCAAAAATCACACACTGACTAAAATAATCTGAACAAGCTTGCTATAAATAGTCATCTTTGCCGATAACAATTCTCTTTCGAAACTTTTCACCGCACAGGAACTACACTAGTTATGCGAGCGTGCTGCAGTTTTCTAAATTCAAAATGCACTAGTTATGCGAGCGTGCAGTCATAGAGTATAATATAGTCTTCCGAATTTAAAAAGAGCGCGCGCAGTGCGTTCGGAAAGGCAGCCGGCGAACGAATGCTGTCAGGTCTTCGTAAACAAAACAACCTCGGTTCATTGAAAAAAAAACGCCAAGTAAGACTCGCTGGAAACTTTAGAATTCAACTATTGTAATAAATAAAACCTATGATTACAGAAAAATAAAAGGCTCCTTGGTAAGATAATAAGTGGTTCCTCTGTAAGATAATAATAGTATATTTTTTACACAGAAGTTATTGAAAACTACCACGCCCCTGCGCTGCCGGCATGCGAGGCGATAATAACGTATAAAACCTCTACTAATTACGAATGTTACTGAAAACTTCAAAAAATTAAAAAGCTATTAAATGAGGTTGGGTGTTCTCTGTCCTCCTCTAATTAAGGCAAAGTTGTAAAGACCACTATAGTATACTACTATTTTCCACTATAAACACCCACCGAACACCCTCAACTCAACAAAGGTCAAAATTGTGAGGAAAAATTGGCTGTCAAACGTGATTTTGCAGCTAACTTCAGGCCACCATAAACCCCATGGTATTTACTATGTGATTGGTTTATTCTGCTTATTTACATAACCGACTTACCCACGGTAGCTAAGTGTGTTTATTTTGTTTAATTTGATTACCACACCCAATTATATATAAAAAAAAAAAAATGAAAAGCTTTTGTACCATCAGTTCCAAAATACGTTAAAAATAACTTTCCGCTATACATATAATGAAACATTTTATCATGTTTAGTTATAAACAGCGTTTAAAAACCAAGTTATTATATTTTTAGAAGGCGCACTCAGCCTGGTAAAGATGTTTTATGTCTAGTATTATTGTTGCCAATTTGTTACATAAATATAATTAAGATTACTCTAGTTTCTCAATCTCATATCATAGCTACTTACCTAGGTTATGTTCAAGCTGGTGCGAACAATGCATATCATTCTACTTTATTTAGGGCCTGTTTCACCACTTCCAGATAAGTGATATCCAGAAGATAAATTTAAAAATGGAACACATTTTGTATGCGTTATATGTCACATATAACTATCAGGCACTTATCTGGAAGTGGTGAAACAGGCCGTTATTAATCCAATAATTCAACTCTACCTTATTGAAACAAATCTTTCAAATCTTCAAATATTTTTTTATTTTGGCAAAGGCAGCCGATGTCGACTATTCTGCCAGTGTCACGTAATAGATTGCAAACGTACATAGGACTATCCCATGAAAAAATGAGGTCAAAAAGAATGATCCTGTAAATGCTGATAGACATGCTAGTGATAGAAAATGACATGTAAGTATAGAAACTAAAATTTTCAATAAGAAAATAACTTCATTAAACTTTTCAAGGAACCCTTAAGTTACAAGGTAGACATTTTTTGATTGTAAAGTTCGCGCAATGGTATTTACTTAGAAACTTTAGTTTATTTACGGCTAAATAAAGCTGCCAACCTGCCGAGACCTAACTGTCGTGATTGTAACCGATACGGGTAATAGATGATAACCTTTTAAATGTTAACCTTAGCTTATATATATTTTCCTTTGTGCATTAGCTCTAGAGCTTTTAAGCTTTGAGTTACCTAACTAATAACAATAAAGCAGATTCTGAAGGCTTTAATTTTAGTTTTAGTGCTCTCAAAACTAAATATTCTTCATTTAAAATAATACTTACGTATTAGGAACGGACGCTAAATTAATTTAGAAGAAAATAATTTTCGACAGCGCTAAAACAAAAATTAAAAGCCTTGAGAATCTGCTTTAATAAAATGAATAATTTATTGCCAAAATAAAAACAAGAAAAAGCCACTCAAAATTTGAAAAAACAATTACAAGTTTATCGTTAACCTACAAAATACAAAACTGCACAATTAAGTTATGATGACTCAAAAACTCCTGAAAACGGAAGGCCTCCTCTAAACCCTCAGACTCGAGTTTCTAATCTACCAGTGTAAACTATATACATTATTAGAAGTACGGGACTCACCGTGTTTGGTTTTTATATTTTCCCGAATCTACGCTTCCTAGCCTGTCGTCATCGCTGCACCAAACCAGTGTTGATAACTTAGGGGTTTTATCCCTAAATTTAGGGGGTAGAAGTGTTAAAAGGAGGATTCTTAGGGGCAGGATTTTTTTGGGGTTTTTTTTAGGGGTTCGAACAAAACCTGCAACTAAATCAAACAAAAGCCTGTGCGTAGAACGAAACGAACGAATTGCACGGTGTTCCTTATTCTGACTATTCTGAGGTTCCTTCATTCAAGTCAACCATTATTCATTCATAGGTAGCATTCCTAAATGCCTGGGTAAATGTGAAATTTAAACTGTCAATTTGAATTTTACATTTCTGACAAGGTTTATGTACAGTGGAGACCGCATCAAGTAAGACACATTGGACTTTGTACCTATCTTATATTCTTCTCTGTAGGGGCTAATGTCGTACTGCAAGTGTATAGCTTGATTTGGTCTCCACTGTACTGTACGTTTTTACTCGGTTGGTTGACAGTTAAATTTTACATTTACCCGGGTGTTTAGGAATGCAACCTTAACATATTAATTATTTTCGTTGTCGTTGCTCAGTTCCTTTGTTTTGCAACATTCGTTAGTCCGTCTGATTTCATTTCGCTCTTATAATTTATATTTGTGTTACAAGATATGGTATCAAAAAATATTAGGTAACAATATTGTATGTTAGTTTAATTTATTTTGGTTAATATTTCATTCCAAAATTATGATCGCGTTTGAAAATAGCGTCAATTCCAATTCTCCCAATGCTACTCATGACACACCACACCAGTGAGAATGTCCGCCATTTTTATCCCATTCTACAACTGTGTACTGTGCAGCTTATGCATATTTTTTAAATTTAAATTACGCATTGACTATGAAGGTGTTTTATTTTATGAATTATGAACGACTTGGGCACTACATCAAATAAGATTTATTATTTATTATAAAAACATATAAGTACTTGGGGGTTTTTAGGGGGATTAAAAAAAAGTCTTGGGGGTAAATTTTGGCAGGGGTTGGCAACACTGCACCAAACAGGGCAACCAGTCATCCCGCGACCATGGCAGATGTAACTCTACCGAAAATTTGGGATAATATAAAAACCAAACACGGGGAGACCCGTACTACTAATAATGTTTATAGTGACCGTGTAAATTTTAAATCTTATCAGTGTAAACTAGCTTATGCGATATTATATTATATATGAATTGTTACTGTTTTTTTTAATTGTACATACTAAAAGCTAATCTGTGAGAAAAAAAAACTTTGTATGACATGTTTTTTTTTATAGTAGTAAAATGGTACAAATGGGTTCCATACCAACGAGATTTTCGAAGCTTTTTGATTTAGATCGCTGAAACTGATTTAATATCAATTTATTTTATTTGTCCATAGTTAGACAAAACGTTTGTTTTCAAAACGGCTTTTTATTTATTAACTTTATTCAGTTTATCCTTTTTATCAAAAGAATATTGTGAAAATGATGCAGAAGGGCGCCTGAAAAGTGAAAAAATAAAAACCACTCAAGTGAGAGTTGGTCTCGTAACCTGAGGGTTCCGTAGCATTTCAATAAGTTAGTAGATAGATATGAATATGTTTTTAATCAAAAGTTATAAACTTAAAGTTGCAGTTTTTTTTTTCATACAAACAAAATGTATGAAAAAAAACTACAACATGTTGTTCACTAATTACTACTTCCATAATTAAATTGCAGTTAGTATTTATATAAACATAATAATTACATGCAATTAGTACTTGTTGACTAAATACCTAACTAGTTAAGTTTTTGAGATAGACCCAGAACAAAATTAGTCTAAAACTGACAACTTTGCCGGCCACCCATTTCTTTATTTTGTAAGATAAAAGGAATAAAAGTTCATTTATTTGTACTCTACTCTATTAATTCCATCCATCCATCAGCCTAGTTCGTCCACTGCTGGACATAAGCATTTCCAGGACTTTGCCACTCCCAGCGGGCATCTTGGAAGAATTGCCCATACTCACACACGCTGGGCAGGCGGGTTGGTGAGCGCGGTGCCAGAACCCTCGCACCAGTGACGCCGCTGCCCGTTACCAGTCTGCTCCATATAAGGCCCGACTATTAGGGATGGATATACCACCATCTATCGGTCCCAGGCATGGTGGGCCTCCTGGTTTTTTTGCCTGCGAGCTGTCCTCTTACTCTCCCCCGAATTACTTCGAGGGGGTCTCCAAGTAAGATTGTGGTACCTCCACAGTCGAGCCCGGCATCAGCTCTACCACTCTATTAATTAGCTCTACACAATCATACTGACAACATGCCAGAGTAAAAAAAAATATGATTTTTGGTTCCTGTTTCATATGTGAAAAACAATGAAATTCCCCTTTTCTTTTTCAATATTCGCCTTTGCGTCAACATTCTACACAAAACATCCAAATTTCAGGTTCGTAACTAATTCCGTCTACGAGCTACACATGGACTGACGGACAAACAAACAGACGGACAGACAGACAACAGGGCTCCGTTTTGTCTTTTGTACGGAACTCTAAAAATGAATATTTATATAAAAATAAACAGCTAAAAATCAAGCTTAAACCATCTGAAAGAATTAAGTTAGGTGAGTTGTAAGGTTCTTGATAGCTGATTGATTCGATTGTGTAGGGTGACTATAGAGACCATTGAGGAAAATTACGACTCGTTTTTCGCTCTAATTGATAGGAAGTGATGGCAGAGTAAGGTATTCTAGGAGTATATATGTATATATATATATATACAGGTGTTAAGATGAAGTTGCAGAAGCCGAAAATCACTCATTTCCGTGAAAAAAAAATTGAGAAGTCGAGAACGAATTATCTATTTTATACATTTTGGTCGGGTAGCTATGCAACATATTTTCTATGGAACAGCTGATTTTTTTTCGTGATTCGAGTATGGTCGAATACTATCGCCAGTTTCCGGCTTCCGCTACTTCGTCTTAACACTCTTAAGACTTCAGTCTAAGATTAGCACCCCTATTAAGATTGCTCTAACCATGAATGTTTTTATCAACGTTAACTACTATTTTTGTAGATTTAATTTTACCTAACAGATAGAGGAAAACCGGCCAAGTGCGTGTCAGACTCGCGTACCTAGGGTTCCGTATAAATTTAATTTTGTCTTTTTTTTGTGAATTACTCAACCGATTTATTTTTCCTGTAATCTTTACGTAAAGACATATTACCATGATTTTTTTCATATTTTTCGGTCGATCAGTTTTGGAGATAAGGGGGAGGACATAATTTTTTAATGGTTTTTCGAGGATTATATAATTAATATAGCTAAACTATATATTTTGACAATCAGCTTTTTTGAAAAATTTATTGCAAATCTACAATTTGTAACCCATATTGTATTTCTATAAAATATTTTGTTTATTTATTTTACTTCTTTTTTTATATTTCTCATTTGTGCTCAATTTTTTTTTTAATCGCTGTAGTTTTCCTGTAATTGGCCATTTATGATCTATAATTGATTTTTTTTTCATATTTTTCGGTCTACCAGTTTCGGAGATAAGGGGGGGGACATACATATTTTTGTGGTTTTTTAAAGATTTCTCGAAACCAGTGCCAGTAAATATAGTAAAAGTATATAGTTGTAAAACTTAGTTGATTGTAAAATCAACTTTTTAATATATACAATTTTAAACATATTGTATTTTTAGGATAATATTTTTATTTTTTCTCACTCTTGTTTTGGAAATATTTTGAACAATTTCAAATTTTTCTTTTTTTTTCATACCTTGATATGTGGGCAAATTAATGCAATTTTTGTGCCCAATTTCACGTGTTTATCTTTAACGGTGCTAAAGTTATGAGGCTGTGACATACGGACGGACGGACAACGGAGTCTCACCATAAAGGTTCCTTTTGTATCTTTTAGGTACGGAACCCTAAATATGCAACATGCAAGGGTATCACGAATCCTTAAGAAAAATATGTTGTCTTTGTATTTTTGCATTGCATTTATCAGTATTATCTAGCTACAGACAATTGCATATTAAATATTAATTTAAGATCATTCTTAAGTAACGACTAGTACTTGACCTGGTTTCGCTTGACACGACTTATTTATCGAGTGACCGATGTTTGTTCGGATGTTTGAAGGTAACTTGTGAAAAACCTTCCGATCTGTTTGTTCCAGGCATACAAACAAAGCACACATTACATAACCATCCATATATGTGCTTACTTGTTACTCAAATTAATGCATTTTTGAGATTTATTTTTTCAGAGAATTTGGCAAATTTATTTCTATCTTGTTGCGCTAAAATAAAATTGAAATAAATTTAGTTTCTTTATTGCAGGGTGCAAACCTACTTCAATAATTTTTGTTTTGTCAAACATGGAACGTGGATAATTTGCAGTTGTCGTCTGTAAAGTTTGAGGTTAAGTAATGCAGCGTTTTTCAGTCGAGTAACGCATAGAAATTGTGAAAATCGACTACTGGAATAGTGAGAACTTTAAAACTATATATTTCGAAAATATCACAAATTTTCGGTCATCATCATTATGCAACATCTCGAGCTGCTGTGGAGAATTTAATTAATAAATTTGAAATTGTTGGCCCCCTTACCTAAAGATGTTAAAGCAGGTGGCCGTCCACGAACGGGTCTATCGACTTGAAAACATTGCCGTAGTTCGATACCGATGACGAATAGAGGTGGATGGGCGTTCATATACAGTTTCTCTAACTGCGGCTAACTTTTAGTCCCCTAGACACGGGGCGATTCGGATCAGCAGGAACAAAATGTATGGGCCGTTCTTGGGAAGAGCAAGTTCCGACCGTACTTGAAGTTTGGCGCGATCTGTATTAGTCGACAAGCTTATAAAATGTGCTTGGAGAAGAAGTCCGTATATTGTGCAGGGAAACTACTGAACCCTACACTGCGCGTGGCCCGACACGCACTTGGCCGGTTTTTTGATGGTCATTTGGAAGTTATTTTCAAATTCAAATTCAAATTTTTATTTTGGGACCACAACAGCTTATGATTAAGTTTACATAATAAGAATAAATAAGAAATACATTAAATAAAGCCAATAATAGTTGTCCACCAGTTATACAAGCGATCGATTAATGATATAGTCGTTAGCTATCGCAATTCGCAACTAACCTGTACGTAAGGTAGTAATTTTCAAAATTACCAGCCAGCAAGAACCTAATGCAGCTACTTACTAGCAGACTGTCAATTTATTTTCCAAGGTAGCACTGCAGCAGATGGGCTCCATGCACCTAATTGCTTATTACTGGGTTAATGTTGGCGGTAGCTGGTGAAACTGCGTTGCTTCAGTGCATATCTAGCGCGAGGAATGAAAAAGGTCTTTTTATCCACGATTGCGGTGTTTTAGACACTGCTTCTGTGATATTTTAATTAAGGCTGTTGTAGCCGTCAACGACATTGTGTTGGTAGAAATACCGACTGAAACTATATTGAAATAACGTTTCATATCAGCGCGCACTGCATTACGATGCCGCTGGGTCTCCGGATAGCGCAAAATAGGTGCTTAAAAATACTTGAAAATTTTATTGAAAAAATTGTGGCTAAAATTAAATTCTTCAAGGAAATCATTTGTAGTTATGATATCGTCAATGTGACTTAGTTTCAAATTATTTCTTTGCATACTTAATTAATGAAATCGGACCTTAGTATTAAATTGTACTCTATTTAATTGGTTATAGCATAGATATCCCCATACTTAAAAACCTTAATCACTCCGTATATCGTTGCCCATGACCATCAATGTTTACATAAAAATCACAATACATGTAACTGTGAGCATCTAGAACTTGTCAAACAACATAAGTACCTAGGTCTCATTATAGATAACAACCTAAACTGGGGTCCACATATTGAATACCTATGTAACAAGCTGCGAGGCATTTTATCAAAATTGTGTATAATTAAATACAAATCACCTTATAATATATTAAGAATAATGTATCTATCACTTGCTGACACAATTATAAGCTACGGTATTAGTAGTTATGGTCGTACTTATAAAAGCTATATCGACAACATCTATAGACTACAACTTAGATAATTAAAAGTCATTGTGCCTAACAATATTAAAACCAAATACAATGGCGACGAAAAAGGCTTATTTGACTACTGTAAAATTTATTAATATCTATAGTAAAATAAAAATGAATGATATAGAAGATAAACTTATTAAGAAAACTAGGCCTAAGAACTTACGAAACCTAACTTACCTACCTACTTATAAACTACCTAACTAATCTAACTATGATAATATACAAGGTGAATTTGTGAACATTGTCCAAATTCATACTTGAGCCTTGGTAAGTGATCAGCATCATGAACCAATAATGATTTTTGTAAAATTCATGAAATGAAATTTCGACTCCCCATAGTGATTCACTCAGGACTGGGAGTGAATTACTGTGGGAAGTCGAAATTTCATTATACGAATTTCACAAAATTTTTTATCGATTCATGATACTGATCACTAACTGAGCCTCTAGTATGAATTTGGACGATGATCAAAAAGTCAGCTTGTATATGGTATGAGAACCCCACCTTGGCTACGCCCATGCATCTGTTATAAAATGACTGCAACTAAATTCGCATTAAAACCTTTTATTTACCAAAAATAGGTCGATGACCATATTTAAACGAAATAATTAAATATTTATTTATGCGCGTTCTAATAATGAACACCTGTTGATTTTTATGTACTAAAATTCTAGCCAAACAATCTTTCGTGACGTCTATAGCCTTTCATCGCCAGGAACTACCATTTGCTAACTTCAAACTTCTAACAGTAGATAAGTAAACTCCAAAAATATTTACATTACGATAACTTTTTTTTCCGACACCTGATTTTAATGAAACAAGGCTTATATTATAATCCAAATTAAGCTTTGTCCACCTGTGAAAACTGCATGAAAATCGGTTCAGTAGTTACGGAGATGTGTGCGAACAAACAAACAGACAGACAAACAGAAAAAATTCTAAAAATCGCTGATTTGTGTTCCATTACTCTTTTATTATATGTATATTGATTGATGATTGATAGCGAGTGTTTAAGAGGCTATGTGAATTTTGTTTTTGTCGATGTCACTCCAAGCGAAAAAAACGCGCAGTGCGAGAGGGAATTCAGGGCGAAAGCGAAAATTAAAAATGGACCCTGCGACGTCGTACTGTAGTGCGTGCTTATATGAATATTATTTCAATATAGTTTCTGTCGATATTTGTACCGAAACAAGTCGACTCAAGGTCGTTGACGACTACCTGCCGCTTAAGGGTGTATCATCACGCTTTGACCAAAGTAGCTCGGCTGGCCGGCCCGCCCGGGCATTACGCGATAGAAAGATAAGCGCTTTGTATTATATTATAGGTAAATAACATTTTAGGCACGCCACGCCATGCGAGCTGAATTTAATATGATAAAACATGATGACCAGGGTCTGATGATGGGACTGGAAGGTGGATACGTACGGGATCTCCTCAACGGCAAACAGCAGACTCTTCGAGTTTGGGCTCATTTGATTAGTCTTGATTAGTACTTTGGTAAAACAGGTGACCAGAGCCTGATTATAGGACTGGAAGGTGGTTACGGGATCCCCTCAGCGGAAAACAGCAAACCCTTCGAGTTTGGGCTTATTTGATTAGTACTTTGGTAAAACATGGTGACCAGGGTCTGAGGTGGGTACGAGAATTCCTCAAAGAACAACAGCAGACCTTTCGAATATGGGATTATTTGTTCGGTCTTGATAAGTACTTTTGTAAAAGATTGTGGCCAGGGTCGGGTAATGAGACTGGAAGATGAATACGGCAACTTCTCAATGGATAATTGAGGATCCCTATAAAGTTTGGGTTAACGATATTGTTATTTATTTATTAGCCTTAATGTAAATTACAAACAAGCATATATATTATTATACATTTTAAAAAAGGTAAACTTTCTACACACAATCCCATTGCTGAGCAAAGGCATCCCCCATCCTCTTCCATTCTTGCCTGTTGAACGTTAATCTGGTCCACAGTTTCCACCATACTTCTCCAGTTAATCGCGCCATCTCGTTCTTGGCCTTCCCTTACTTCGTTTCTGGGGCACCATTCGGTTACATCTCTGGTCCATCTGTTGTTTTTCTGTCTCATGACAAGCCCTGCCCATTCCCATTTTAACTTTTTGGCTTGACGTATCACGTCTGATAAGCCCGTCTTCTTTCTTAGCTCTAAGTTAGATATCTTATCCAGTATCCTTTTTCCGAGCATGCTTCTCTCCATTTTTCTCTGGGTTACTTTAAGTTGGTATACCTCCTGCTTGTTTAAGGCCCAGTTCTGTGACCCGTAGGTCAATATGGGTAGGATACAGCTGTTAAAAACTCTGGACGATATTGTCATAAGGTTCGAAAAATCATGTTCCTTTTTTTACTTTATTACCACGAAGATCTAACGCGGGCTAGTTAGTTTTAATGCTGTCAAAAGAAATATTCTTCATTACAAAAGACTATGTTAGGAACGGTCACTAAAATACTTTGAACGTTTTGATAGCACTTTATATTACATTGAAGCGTTCAGAATCGGATTTACTGCCTACATAATATTAGTTCCACTTAATTGATAGATACTTTGTATTTGTTAAGAACAAATGAAACAAAAACAGGCCAAGTGCGAATCAGACTCGCGTACCTCCTATGGTTCCATATTGTGGATGATAAATTTAATTTTGTAATTTTTTTGTCGTGTTTTTTTCGACCGCTTTATTTTTTCTGTAATCTTTACGTAAACACATATTACCATGATTTATTTAATGTTTTTTGGTCCATCAGTTTTGGAGACAAGGGGGGGCATATATTTTTTATGGTCTTTCAAGGATTTCCCGAAATAGATGCAATTAAATATAGCCAAACTAAATAGTTTTACAATCAAATTTCTAATACCTACAATTTGATACCCATATTGTATTTTTATAAAATATTTTTTTCATTTATTTTAATTGTTTTTTATATTTCTCATTTGTGCTCAACTTTTTTTCTGTAATTGGCCAGTTATGATCTATAATCGACATTTTTTTGTGGTTTTTTAAAGATTTCTCGAAACCAGTGCCAGTAAATATAGTAAAAATATTTTTACAATCAGCTTTTTAATGTCTACAATTTGATACCCGTATTTTTTTAGGATTATATTTTTCTCTATTTTGTTTTGGAAATAATTTGACCGATTTAAAAATTTTCATATTTTTTTTACACCGTGATATGTGGGCGAATTTAATGTTATTTATGTGCCAAATTACATCTTCTTCATCTTAATCTTTAACGGTGCTAAAGTTATGAGGCTGCTGTGACATACGGACGGACGAACGAACAACGGAGTCTCACCATAAAGGTTCCTTTTAGGTACTACGGAACTCTAAAAATTTCGTATTGTATTAGAAATAAATGTATATATGTTGGTACATAGAGCATTTATTGTACTGGGTGGCGCAAAAGTAATGACCCTATTTCGTTTAGCTACAACTACTTTTCTACATTAAAAAACTGTAACAATTTTTTTTCTATCTATATATATATTTTAGATTTGGCTATCAAATTTCGTCCCATCAAGATTTAAAGATGATGTCTTTTAAATGGTAACCTCTGGGGTTGATGAACATGTGAGTCCTATTTATGACATTTTCCCTAACTTGTCGCAACACTTCCGGTGATATGTTCCTTATTTCTCGATGAATATTTTCTTTTAGGGCTACGAGAGACTGTGGCTTATTCACATACACCACAGATTTCAAATAACCCCAAAGAAAGAAGTCTGGACTCGTCAGATCGGGCGATCTTGCAGGCCAATGCAAATCGCCAAAACGGGAGATCACACGGCCTGGAAAGATGTCCCTCACTAAGTCCATAGTATCGCGCGCTGTGTGTGCCGTGGCGCCATCTTGTTGGAACCAGGTCCTCTAAAAAGGCCGCTTTGGATGAATCATGTTATGATTATGTTCTAATGCCGTCTCTTTTGCACGCGTGAAAAAACTCTGACTCCATCCTACTTTCAAATCATTTTATAATTCACCCAAGTCGGCCTTTTTAGATCCCCTGATGTGCTCCATCCCCAATTCATCCAAACTGGGTATCAGAAACTCCCGTAACATGGTTCTGTAGCGCTCGCCAGTTACAGATACCGCATTGCCTGCAGTGTCTTCGAAAAAATAGGGTCCGATCACTCTTTCGGCACAGACGCCACACCACACAGTAACTTTTAGTGGGTGTAAAGGTGTTTCTTGAAAATACGCGGATTTTCAGGACCCCAGAAGCGAGTATTTGGCTTATTAACATGTCCCGAGAGATGAAAATGCGCTTCGTCGCTCATAAGCAATTTTCAAGGAAAATCATCCTCTTCAAGGTTGAGATTGATGACGCGCTGGCTGTACTCTAGACGAGCCCGGTGGTCAGTAGGCAGCAGCTGGTGAGTCATCTGAGTTTTATACGGAAACATCTTCAAGTCTTCCACCAAAATACGCTGCAAAGTCCGCCTAGAAATGCCCAATTGCGTGGCACGTCACCTCGTTGATGTTTCTGGACACTCTTCTACATCTTCGCGCACAGCATCGATATTTTCGGCTGAACGACCAGTTCTTGGTCTGCCAGACTTAGGTATATCCAATGTTGAGCCAGCTTTTTGAGGCGTTTGGCAAAGCGTCGAAAAGTGCGACCAACCGGTGCCGGGCGGTGGGGAAAACGTCGACCCTTTTTGCAAAATATGAATAAAGAACAAAGTGCAATTCAGCGGGTCTACCACGTAATTCTGATTTGTATCAACTTCAAGCAAATGCATGCAAAAGAGATGGCATGTTAGGCGGGCTTCGTCGCACGCACGTCAAATTTCAATCTTAAGTTGATGTCGATGAAAATCAGAATTACGTGGTAGACCCGCTGCTCGCATAGCGTGGCGTGGCTAAAACAAAATGTTATTCACCTACAATACAATACAAGGCGCCTATCTTTCTATCGCGTAATTCTATCCCACTGAAATGTAGCCTTGGCCGTAGATTTATCTATGCCTTGGCGGAGTGCGCCATATCTGGTAGAATATTTTTTGAAAAAGATGGAAGTGGATAGTTTAAAAAGAAATGATTAAACATCAGTGAAACAAAGTTATTTTATTTGGTTAAGATCTACACTTCACAACGTTGATCATCATAAGTACCTACATACATTAGTTTAAAATCAGACACACTCAAAAACAGTATTTTTATCATTTACAAGGAATGTAGACTTAAGACATATACTTAAAATATTGTAATAACAGGTCCCTACAAACCTAAGTAAAATTCGGCTAATATATTTGTATTAATTGATACAAGTTATTATCACACATAACCTATCATAATACATATCATACACTATTATTACATAACAGTTTCAACCATTTGATGATACATTCAACTTACAAGATATTGATTCAGAAATTCAACTAATAGCAATAGTTTTCAAATATTTCATGATTTCTAGCTATAGGATTATTAATTCTTGATGACAATTGATTTACAAGACTTCCAGCACAATATTGGTTTGGATCCAGTTTACAGGTTAACAGCCAGTTGCAGAAAGGGTTTTTAAGTTTAATGAACCTTTAAAGTTGATGCCATCCCTTACATTGTTCTTGACAAAGAAAGTGACAGCATTCATTTTTAAGTTTCATTAAACTTAAAACCCTTTCTGCAACTGGCCGTAAATGTAGCAAAGCAGGGAGAAAGTTAATTACATACAACCTGTCGGAAATATCTCTGCACCCGAAACCCCCCACTCGCAAGGTCTCTACCTACGTTTGCGGGTGAACTGAGGTGCTGAAATATTTCCGACAGGTTGTACCTATATTTGTGTACATCAACTGCTCGACGTGTATATTATGTATAATGCACAACAAGATAAGACATGAGAATTTAATAATATGTAAAATCATTGTTTTTGCTAATAGTGTCTTAGGAATTTTACAGACTTTTATAACAAATTAACATCCAAACCAAACATCATTTAGTACTTTAAAACTCTTAACTAAATATTGAATGAAATACTTCTTAAGGTTAAACGTCAGTCGCTTAGCGCAAAGTGTGTTACTTAACTTTGTTTTTCGTGTTAAGAAATAAAAATAGAAAAGCATTTCGGTCTGTGGCAATTGACGCCAGAAGTTTGAAATTTGATGCACAATTAGTCATGACCTTGTGTAAACAAAGTTAAAAGAGCATTTTTAGTTGGTTTTAAAACGATCGTGACTAATTGTGTATACAATTTCAAACTCTATAAACCTCACCAATACTGAACTATGCTTTTCATTTTTTTATTTTTTAACAAGACAAAGTTAAGTTACACAATTTGCGCTAAACGACTGACATTTAACCTTAATAGTTTATTCAGATCACATTGAAATTTTCCCACAACCAAATTATAACAAACATTATTACAATCAAGAGTATAATTTTACTCTCCAGCAACCTAGTATTTATTAGCTTAGGTTTGGGCAGAAATATTCAATAAGATTTACCAAAATTTTCATTTGCACTTCAAAATATTTGAACTCATTATTTCTCATTGAGTATTTGATATGATCCTTCAAAAGTCAACTAAACCCAACACTGTTTTGTCTTGCGTCAGTCTTGGTTCTCACTGCTACTTTGTTCTGCACTGCTCTCTTCCTCACTGGACTCATCACTCGAGTCTTCGGAGGACTTGTCTCCTTTCGAAGATTTCTTTGCCATCATCTCTTTAAACTGCTTAACAGTTATTTTCTTGGGCATGATCTCTCGTAAAAAGTCTAATGTATCATCCTCTTGCACGACTTCTGCAATGTCCTTGTAGTCTAAAGTATTTCCCTTGCTGCCTTTGAATGCTCGTTTAGCTAAATCCATGACAAACAGCTCCTGGAAAACGAAAGTTACCAAATTAACAAGTACAAGTACAAGTATAGTATTAAGATTTATCAATGAAACTGTGGGTCTACCGCGTAATTCTCATTTTCATCAACATCAACTTGAGATTGAAATTTGTCGTGCGTGCGACGACGCCCGCCTGACATGCCATCTCTTTTGCACGCGTTGAATTTCGCATGCATTTGCTTGAAGTTGATACAAATGAGAATTACGCGGTAGAGCCCCTGATATTGACGAGTTTTTCATCAAATACTTATGTTTCATATATCAGTTGTCAAGTCAATCTTGGTAAAACTAAAAGCAAATGTTTATACATTCATTCATATTATTTTCAATGAGGTGTGAAACATCAGCAGCAAGCAAGAGCTA
Organism: Ypsolopha sequella; assembly: GCA_934047225.1. NCBI lineage: Eukaryota > Metazoa > Arthropoda > Insecta > Lepidoptera > Ypsolophidae > Ypsolopha > Ypsolopha sequella. Next base: position 4,791,392 of record OW203986.1, on the reverse strand, counting down.
TTAAAGAAAATGCGCGTGGTCAACATGTCTAGGCCTTACTGAGAAAGTTTGTAATTTATTGAAACAAGCTGATTTTCTGAAATGGTAGGTAATGGTTATTTTATTGTTTATTATTTTTACTTACGGTAACTTTAGTCACTAGAAACAAGGGTTCTGGGCCAACAGCTTCGACGTCTGGGGAACTCTTCATAATAGTTTTAACCCTGGACAACGGCAGATGTAAATGTTCCTTTGGTTTTGGAGTCACTACATTACTTTTTGGAGTCGCCATTGCCTATTTTATTTGATACTTTCCTATTTCTTTCACTTTTAGCTTGGATCACGCTTGGAATTTTTTGTTTAGTAATTTTTTTTTTTTTTTTTTTTTTTTTTTCTTTTTTTCTTCTATGGAAAAGGCAAAAGTTTTTGCAACCATAAAGCCTAGTTAGTCTTTCTAGTCTGTAGTAAAACGAAGTGGTTATATTGTCTTTGGTCTGTAGCATGGTAGGTAGGACTTGGGATATAGAGTGTGTCTAATGAAAGCTGAGAGTGATCATTAATCGTTTTCAGGAACTGGCCACACTGGCTCACACTGCGTTAAATGTCAATTCTTGTTTTTATAACCTCATCACCCAACCGTATTTCTGAATAATTTTGTGTATTTCGTCCTAAATAATGCCTAAAACAATAAGAAGCGGTGTCAGAAAGATTTTATATGGTTTAATTAAAAACTACCAGGACGAGAAAAGTGAACGTGATGCTGTTCTCAATAAAAAAGTGCAATTGTTTACATTGATTTCGGAAATTGCTGATAGGTTCTACTGAACTGGTTTTGATACTTACTAGATTTATTTAATATTACAATTTTAACTCAATAAAACTTTTCAGGATTTACATTTATTAGACATGGTCTATCAACATGGCAGTTTTAAATGTTGAGTCTATCGAAATATTATAAATACTTCGATGGTGGATTCGAACATGGGCGCCGGCAGATTTTATTGTCAGGGGGCTATAAATTATAATTATATAAACTTATTTGCATCCTTATAATTATAATAAAAACAAGATAACACGTTCGGACAATTACGTCGCGTTTTTTCATAAAAAAATTGTAATAAAAAAAGTGCATCCTCTCGCACTCTCCTCCCGGCGCCCATGGATTATAATTGTAATACATTACAATTATAATTGTCGCAAGTAAAAATTTGGGAGCACCTACTAAAGAAATGGAAAAACTAATAATAGAATCATTTTCAAGCATTACGCCCAATGACTGGAAAAAATATACAGACCATGTAATTCATGTTGAAAATGAATACAAGAAAAGAGACAATATACTTGAGGATGAACTAAATCAGTTTATCATTAATGTAAGAGATGATGGTGATAGTGATGATGAAAGTGATGATGACATGGACGATTTTTTTACTGGCATTGAATTCCTCGAATCAGACTTCGATTACGATTCGTAATTTTTGTTTAATATTTCTATATTAAATATATTTTTATTAAAAAAAAACTGTATTATTATTGAAGTAGTCTGGTTTAAATCCCTATGTTTTCTTCTAAGGAAACCTCGATAGCAGGAAAATAGAATTATATATATCGTCACGACATGAATCCCCAAGGGCGTATCAGGAATTAACAGATCATCAGAGGTGACATTAATGCATAGATTTAGGATTAATGCATAGAATTATGAAAACTAAACAACTAGCATACGTAATTAATTAGAGTAATTACAATCAAAATGTTAATGAATACTTTATTATTATTAATTTCCTATGTGTATGTACCCAGTCTTACAATCATAAAAACGTCTCTAGACATTTTTTTGCTTTACAATTTCCTGTTATTCCTTAAGCTAAAAAGTAAGTATCAAATACGTTTATTCCTTGTAAATCCGGGGATACCCAACCTAAATTTTTTAAATTTGCCGCCGTTTTTCACTCTCAGCTTTCATTAGACAGACTCTACCTCAGAATAAGTTATTCTGAGATCCTAAGCCTAGATGCGTTATTTTTCCCTCAGACTAATTTTTCCCCACGATTTTTGACGTTTGTTGAGGGTTGGTCGTGATGGAATCGTTTATTGTGATGACCGTACTCTTAATGTACTTAGAAGTAATTGAACACATTTTTGCAAAGATGGGGAAAAGTGAATTTCGTGTCTTGATTAAACATTATTTTTTGCGCAAAAAAACTATTACGGAAACGAAACAAAAACTTGACAAATATTATGGGGACTCTGCTCCGTCGATTAAAATGATTCATAAGTGGTTTACTGATTTTCGGTGTGGTCGTACAAGTACAAGTGATGCTGTGCGTCCAGCGGGCCTATTATGTATCTCTAGTTGCCTTCTGGACTGGGTGTCTATCATCAAAAAAACATAGCTATACTATCGAATTCCGATTGTCTAAGGATATGTTCGCACTTGAAGTGATGACACAGATTGTTAATAGTTCAATACCCACTAAAGGCAATTTTGAAAGTTAAGTTTTTATCTATGTTTTTGATGATAGGCACCTAGTTCAGTTGGCAACCAAAGATACAGAATAGGGAGGCAGGACGCCCAGTTGAGGTAACTACTCCAGAGATGATCGCTAAAATCCACGACATAGTGTTGAACGACCGAAGAGTAAAAGTGAGAGAGATAGTAGAGATAGTAGACATCTCAGACGAACGTGTACGCAATATCTTACACCAACATTTAGAAATGAAGAAGCTCTCCACGCGATGGGTGCCGCGTTTACTGACCGTTGATCAAAAACGCTTGCGTGTGACAACATCGGAGGCAGGTTTGGCGTTGTTTCAACGGGATAAAACTGATTTTTTGCGTCGTTTCATAACAGTCTTTCTTTAATTTTTACCAGACTTATCACTCCGCCCTCGTAGGTACCTTGGTGTTTCATTCAACTTTCAACATAGTCATGCATTGTGGCTTATTGTAAAAATATAGGGACACAACGTTTCCCTAAGGATTCATTACGGAAAGGACATTTTAAAGCAGGGATCACACCGTATAGCAAGATTTGTCAGAATCCGAAAGATAGCAAGGCCTGTTGGATTATATCAAGAAAAAGAAAAGAAAACTACAAAATCACTAGCGCACACAAAACGAAGCAAAGACAAAATGTCATGCAAATGAACTTATTGAACAATTACACTGCCAAATTATCCCTGTAGATGGCGCATCGTCGATCCGGCCATGAAAATCTGTCATTTCAGTACATTGTTATGGTTTTTTCGTAGATTTTTGTGATTTTCGATTAATTTCTTGAAATTATGTCATTGTGTGCCGTACCAGGTTGCTTTAATAACGGTGTTAATTTATTCCCGAAAAACCCCATATTGAAAATGAATAACATAATAACACTAACAAATATATAACATATTGGAATACAGGTATTATGAGAAAGTAAAAAAAAACTCGAGATATTGGACAAAACAGTAGGAAAACCGGAACACACACAACAACAAAGTTTGACATAGCCGCACCGTTGTATTTATTGGCCGGACCTATGCTAGCGCCATATGTAATTAGCTTTGCCTGTGGATCCCCATTGGCCGATTTTTGGCTAAAAAATTTTTGAAAAACAGGGATCCAAGGCTGCCAGAAATACATTTTTGACACTTTTAGTACAGGCTGCACCATCTATTGGGTTGTTTGGTACTTTTTTGTTTTATTTGTCTTTGAAAACCCCTTTAATACTGTTGAATAAAAAATGTTGAAGAAAAAATATAAGAGTCATCTAGTTAATTATTTTGTAACTAAATTCACATTTGTAGCCATCTAGCGAACTGTTATGAAACTAAATGGTTCTTTTTATATTTCGGTAGATGGCGGATGACGTTTTAACTTTTCCGTCTCTGCTATCATGGAATCACACTGTTGCATAGAGGAGATATGTAGCCATTTTCCTCTATGCATTAATTGCCTGTTTGTCAATAGTACATACAACGTAACATACTATAATATTACTTTACTCTTTGCATAACTTGAATGTAGACACTGAAAAAAAAGTGTGGACTGTGACTTGCATTCCACACACTTGGGACCACCTCTGCCTGCCTCTGACTTGTAAACCTCCTCGCTCGGATATTCATAGATTCATGTCGTGACCAACGAACTAAATTGGTCGTAAAGATATGTTTTTGTTACTTTTTTCATTAAGTATTTCACAAACAATGACAACAAAAAAATTCAAATGAAAACATGTTCAAAAGCATACCCACAAAGCATACATTTTGTACAACAAAATTAGAAAAGGGAACCCCTAAGCATCGTTTCTCAAACTGTGGGTCGCGATCTGTTAGAGGAGGGGCAATTTGTCAAAAAATTGTTTACCTGTACGTGCCTGAAAAATAATTAAACTAACTACTTAATTAAACTAACAAAGTTGTATTAGTTAAAATCAGATGTGCCAACTCGATACCTACCACGGTTTGGTGCTAAACGACATCTCAAATAGTGCTAGATTGCTAGGAATTTCCAACAATAGTACTAAATTGGTCATTCAATAAAATATTCTATCAAATAAAATTGGTTTATATGATTTATAGCGAAATTCATCGCTTTGGGTACTCTAAATATTAAAACTAGAAAACATCGATTAGAAACAAACAAATAAGACAAATATTTTGATGATTATGTATCTTGTTTCCCATATTTTTAAGAATATCTTGGGGAATTTCGTATGTGAGGCAGGTTTTCCATGACTGCTGTTTTGTGCTAGGTGTTGTACGTAATTTTTTAGTGCTAGATATACCTATGAAAATAGAAATAGTGCCAAATCTAGCACAGAAAGTAATACTGGTTAATGTCGTCGGCACATTTATCATGATCTGCCTGGGGCCTGGGCAAATAATACCTATTTCTGTTAAAACTAGGAGGGTCCCCGCTTAACTCCCCAAATTTATTTACATGTAAACCTAACACACTCCGCTCGTCGTCGCACTTATTTTTGACTTTTGTTGAAAGATTTTCCATTTCATACTTTACGAAGCGGGACGACTCATCCATCACTCACACAAGGGAAAATGCATAGATAATTAGTATAATGTACCGGGAAAAATGTGAACTGCTTTGTATCATAGTCAACTTACGCGAAAAAGGAAATGACACTCAAAAGAACAGTGAAATAATGTCGCTGGCCAATGTAAACCTTTGTAGTGGCGATACATGTTTTAACTGGCAAAAGGGTTTTATATACAGGGTGATTGGTAATTCGACCTATTCCTAGGGGTTATACTGGGGATCATTTCCAACAAATAATGCCTATCAACTAGGGGTCGAAAATGATGATTTTTTTCAAGTAAAACACATCGATATTTCAAAAATTACATAATAAAAAAGGTTTTCTTTCCACTTTAGACCTTTAAGAGTTTTAATTCTGAGATTATGGGAATTCAGGGCACGTATTTTTTTTTATAAATGATCACTCATCTATCATTGACCAGAAATATAATAAATAAGTGCTGAGAGAGGAATAGTTATTTTTAAATTATTTTTTTTGTTTACTAGTCTGAAAAATAATATAAAAACCTTCGTAACTCAGAGACCATTCATTTTCGACACCTAGTTGATAGGACTTCATTCGTTGGAAATGATCTCTTGTATAACCCCTTTCAAGGAATAGGTCAAATTACCAATCACCTGTATATTCATGACTTTAACATGTCGTTTGTTGGTATTCATACACCTAAGTAAGACAAAGGCTCGTACGAATTTTGACTTAATTTTTTAGGGGGTCGCGATAATAAAATTTTGATAAGCGCTGATGAAGTTAGTATGAGTTGCTCTGCTTGTTTGTCTGTCGCATAGATAAGAGCATAAGGACTTTTCTCCAAGACGAATAAAGAGCTTGAAAAAGAAGAGATTGTTTGGAATAGAAACTCTTTAACTAGAAAAGGTTATATAGTTTTACTCTTTTACAGAGCCAAGGAAAAATAAATAATACAAAAGAATGGTCTTAACACTAGCTGTCTTTATTTTCCATTTCCTTATAGAAAATACTTTTACAAACAGTAGAGCGGGCCGTGGGCGCGGCCGGCCCCCGCTGCGGGGCGCCGGGGACTAGAGTCGCAGGTCGCCGGCCCGACCGGACATCCAATACTTGCGTAAACGATAATTATAAAAAAAATACTGATAACGCGAGATCGCTTCTTACAGGGACTTCTCGATCTTGATAAGCTCAGCGATGCCATCGTACATCTCCTTGACGGCGTCGTATTCGGTGAGCCCCATGCGGCGCTTGTTGGAGATGTCGTAGACGCCACCCTCAGCCTCCGTGTGCTCGCCCCGGGTGCCACGCACCTGCAAGTGGTACTTGCTAGCGACCTCCTCGAGCTTCGCCTTGTCAGCGGCGAGCTTGGGCAGCTTGATGTGCACGGAGGCGCGGACGGTCGTGCCCAGGTTGGTGGGGCAGAAGGTCAGGAAGCCGAGCCTGTCGTGGTGAGAGAAGGGCACCCTCTTCTCGATGTCATTGACGGCGTTCACCAGCCGCGAGTAAACCTGCTTCAGGTCACCGCCCATCTGCATGGAGATGAGACGGAGGTGGTCCTCCTCATTGCACCACACCAGGAAGGTCTTGTTCTCATTGTGGTAGATACCGCGACCGGTGGGCCAGAAGCGGCAGGCGTTGGCAGCCTGGAGGAAACGGTCACCCTCCTTGAACAGGAAGTGGTCGTCGATGAGCTGTTGCTGGGTCTCCTTGGACATGCCAGTGAGGGGGTAGAAGGTGCCCTTGAGTTCACCCTCAAGGCCGGACAGGGTGGAGGCTACTTTCTCCTCCATCTCCTTGTATTGGGCCTCAGTCAAGCAGGGGTTGAAGGGGTATCCCTCCATGGAGCGACCGCAGCGCACACGGGTGGAGACAATGAATTCACCAGCAGCGTCCAGGTTTCCGAGGGTCTCGACATCACCCCAGTTCTTAGGTGGGTGCTTGTCGGTCTTCTTGAAGCCGGTGTGGTAGTCCTCGATGATGGGGTCGAAGAGGTCAGCGAACACGCTGTATGATTCTGCATCAGGAGCATAGATTCCGACACCAGAGTCCAAATTCTCAACACCTGGAATGAGAAATTGTACATTATAGCGAAGGTTATCACTCAATTAGACTTATCATGTTGATGGCAGATGTAATTAATTATGTGTAATTATTTAATAAACCGATAAGAGCATAGACCTGTCATAATCATGTAGGTACATATTTCACTATAAAGCTGAGTAAATGAATGTGGGGATTACTGGGTTTCAAATAAGACAAAGGGTATACAATAACATGGAATAACTATGTCATTCAAGCTTATTTCGTATTTTATAAATGAATTCGGTGTATATTATGTAGTAAGAATCTTCCTTATTGACATTCTGACCGGACTCTGAACACAAGTCGTTTTTGTCTCATCACAAGGGTGATTTTTTAAATCACCGAGACACACCACAACCGATAAAGGCACATTCAAATGTCTATAGAACTAACCGGATTGGATGCAGTCCAAGAGTGTAGATCCGAAGGAGGTCTTCTTGTTCTTGAGAGCATCGAAGACTTCCCTGGTGAGGTACTTCTTCAGCAGTGACTTAGAGTCGGAGGCGGCGAGCTTGCTGAAACCAGCCTCCAATTTCTCGAGGGTTGCGGCGTCCACCATTGTTGCGGCTTTTCTGAAAAACGAGAAGGCTCTGTTCAAGAAAATTGTAACACGAACGAAAGCTTACAAGAAGCCAATAAGATTCTAACGCCTTTAAAGCCGCACAAGTAGCTCTCGTACACATTTTTGGGACGTCGCTTTGCTTAAAAAAACGAAAAATAAAACAAAAAATTTTACCGATCCAATAACCAAATCTAACTTGACAGCAAACAAAATGAACGAAAAAAAAACCGGAAGGCGGAAGCGAGCTTTTTTTTCTTCTAAAATCGACTTAAAATAGTGATGTTCATTTTAATTTTATAATCGAACGGAAGTACTTGCTTGAACCTATGATCGCAATATAAAAATACGAAAAATCATAGAAACTTTTAATAACAAATTATAAATATACAAAAATAAACGATAATTCGGTAAGTTAACTAAAACAATTACCCCATGAAGCGAAAAATCACGGAAATAAAATTCATTGTAATGTGCAATCATCTAAGTGCAGTGCAAAGTACAAACCGTTTGATGAGGTAATATGCCAAAACAGCACCGCCGCAAACCAACACAGGTATCGTGATTTTGAGTTTATAATTCATGGTGAAAACCTAACCACTTGGATCGTAAAAGAATTTAGCAACGAAGGGTACGGTAAGTGTTCCGCGGACTGCTCGTTTGGAAATGTTTTCGAACACACCCAAGTTTCTACTGGATTTTGTGGGGAATTACGTAATTTAACCAGAGGTCGCCTTGACCGACACGCGCAAGTCGAACGGATGTGTCAGCTCACTGCGCACCGGCGACGGTGCTTCGCGACGCGCAGCCGAGTACCTCCCACTCGGAGACCGGCAAGCGAGCATCACTATCGCGAATTCTTGTTACCTATTCACAGACATTTTAATTTGAGAAGGTACTCCAATAATTCTATCATCAGATTACCGTATCACTTGTACATTGTTATCGGTTTTCCACGAATGATATCGGTTATGAAATGCTTCGATCAATGTTGATTGAAGATGAAATGTAAATGTTTAGCAGTTTGGAAGTAAGCAAAATGCACTGGCTCATGCAATGAGCACCAATCGTGTCTTAGCTAGCGAAGGAGCATGACATTACTATAGACTAGGGACTATGTATCAGCCTTGAACATGACGTCGTTTTTAAATAAATTATTGGAATTTTATTTAACTTTCTTTTATCAAAAATAAAAACGTCATAGAAAAATCTTTGAATATTTAATTTAAATTTGACCAAGATAAAAATAAAATGATATATCCCCATGAAGCTACATAAACTTTATATTAGCTCAATTTGAATACCTTTAATGAGTTTTTAAAGGAAAATACGAAACTTTTTCTGAAATTGTAAGCTTTAAAACTATATCACGGTAAATTAGTACAAAATAATTTTGATAAATGTTACACTGAATTAACATTAGCGAATACCGGTGAAGATGAGACTGCCGGTATGTAAGAAATATACGCACCCGTCGGCATCATCGGCCGGTTTGTTTTCCTTGTTTTCTTTTGTTGCACAGCCACCCATTTTTTCACACTTAAGTTTTATCAAACCTAGCAGCTAAAACATGCACTAAATCACTAAAACTACAGCTAATAAATAAAGGAATGGAGGATACTAAATGCAATGATGGAATGATATTTTGTCTAAATGAATGTATCGGAACCGGGAGCCGGGAGTGGCGAGGGTGAGGGGTGGTTCGATCGATGCGCGACACGCGGCACGCAGCACGCACGCGGGAGATTCCTTCGCGCCCTTCGGGAACCGCTTCAAAACTTTTTAAGGGAGTTTTGGAACTCTACACCACTGGTTACCTTTGCAAAATAAGTTCAAATGCAGATCCAAACTCTTGATTTATGATGTAATCTTATCGGAAAAACTGTTCACTTGCCATCTCCACACTTCAAAAGATTTACGTTATCACAAGATACCTCGTTAGAAAAACAGCCGCGGTTTTGATGTGCGTTGTCGGGTTGGTTGAGAAGGCCGGATGCGGCGATTGAATCAGATTAAAGTGACCACCGCTTACCTTACGCTTGTACAACCGTCAGAGTCGACTGCGAGGTGCAGAATGGTCTGTGTGCGGGAGTGCGCGGAGCGTTAAGCCCGCGTCTCCCCGCACCCGCCCCCCATCTCTTCCTTCCTCCATCAACCTTGGCCTTGCTGTGACGTTGCCGGCAGCCAGCCCGAACTACCCGTCCATTGCTCGCCAGCCAGCACGAAGTCATTTCGATCCCAAAATGTTATTACAAACTATCATTATGATCCAAACCAAGGCTATGATCACCCGAATTGCAAAATCGTATTATCTGGCACTTCTCTAAACAAATAGATCATTTGCCTATAGCAGTAAATAAATTAAAAGCATAAGTGTACCATAGTCATAAATCGCATTGGTTGTTGATGATCTGCGTCATTTGTTACCTTAGCCAACGTAATATTTTAAATAGTTTTGGATCAGAATTCTCCTAAAAGTTTCATGATAAGAATACAGCTTATATTTATGACAAGCAGGTAAGTTCTTAATAGTTCTTATTCTTAGGTAATTATAATATTATTTATATTAAATGGAACATTATTTAAAATCAATATATTCAATATCATAAAATCAGCATGCGAAAGTTTTTAAAATTATGAAAAACCTAATATATTATTTAATTTTTTAATGATTAAATCAAATCATATACACGTTATTTTTAATGTAAAAAAAACAATAATCAGTACCTAGTAATAAATAAAATCAATGGTCTTTACCAAAATACAATCGATCGATTGTCATTAGTAAATAGGGTCGCCTTAAGCGTGATCATTATGTACAATATGGCACGTTATCAGTATCACCACAGGTGGGAATTTTAAAATAGAAAGTTTGCCGGTAGGTTTTAGCTGGATCAGATCCAAGATCTAGTCTGCTGTACGATAATCACGACGATGCCAATGTCAAGTTTGTTATTTTTCACTTTTGTTGCATAACTCTCGCGCTTTTAGCCCCTTGCTTCTGTTCCTCGGGAATATTTTTACGCTTTATTATTTTTACGCGCTTTAGTAAATGGCAAATAATAATAATTTATACTGTAAGGTAAGATGGAACTTCATTCTAACACTAATCAAAGTCTTCTTGTACGAGTTCAACTATTTTATTTACTTAATTATTGCGACTAGTTTCGTCTATTTGACATCGTCGGGCTGATTGGAATAGGTAAACAGTAAAAAGGATAGCTAATTAAGTCTTAGGGTAGATAAATTAAAAGTCAAATAATAATGTCGATTTTATATATGAAAATTGCTAATAATAATAGTATCATCTATCACAACGACAATATGAAAAAGAAAATTGCACATACATTTAGAACAGTAAATAGGTACAAGTATGTTCGGTCAAGATGACGATTTTAAACCCATCTAGTTATTTCAGATGTATAGTACTCGTAATTACGACTGTTTCTAGTAAAGTGCTAAAAAAAATCCACATTTACCATTTCTTTTCATGAACCATTGTCTTTACTACAAAGTTTAACTTAAACAAAAAAAAAAATTAGTAACTGTTGTACTTGAATACCTTTAAAACCGGTTTATTTGTCCAAGCTTTAATTTTGCTAGTTTAATTTTGTGTTTTTTTTATGTATAAATTTTAGTTTTTCACTTAGTTTTGTGTTTAATTTAATTTATGTATCACGTATCTGTATTATGTATCACTGCTCTAATGAATAAGAGTATATTTTGTATGGCGCCAAAAATATTTAATAAGATCCCTAATTTTATTAAAGATTTAAATTTTATACAATTTAAGAATACATTATCTAAATTACTTATAAAAAAATGCTATTATAAGATCGAAATGTTTTTAAATGATAATACAATTTAATATTTTTAATAATTAATTTAATTTAACTTTGTATTAATTAAAATTTTGTATGAGCATGTGTCATTCAATACTTATTTAAATATTTGTATACCTTAGCGGTAGAACATAGCGTTCATAACATAACCCATAATGTATCACCACCTAAGTATAATTTTATATTTAGTTTAAAATACCTATGTTCACAAATAAAGCATTCTGATTTCTGATTTCTGACGTTAATTATGAATGCTGTGCATATCTGTTATGGATGTAAGCATTAGTTTTAGAATTTTTCATGTGTAAGTATTATAAATGTTATGTGTTTACATTATTGATGTGCCTTTTCTAAGAAAAAAAAAAAAAAAAAAAAAAAAAAAAAAGCTTTAAAACTAAACTAAAAGCTCACTACTTTAGTAAACTATTAAGCTTTAACTCATCTAACATTCAAATTTATTTATATACATAGATTTCATCCAACATTATCAATGATTTATTTATTATACATATGTGTAAATTTATGTATTTATAGAAGTATATTTATTATATTCTTTATATTATATTATATATATATGTTTATGTATAACTAGTGACGTAGTTTACTCTAATATTTTACTTAGTAACATTTACTCGCTCCCTTATATATGTTTTCATTGTCTTTTTTTCCCCTAAAGGTGGCCTGGAAGATATTGGTATTAGCAATAACGCCTTTGTACACTGTAGAATATTTCAAATGTCCTGTTTCATGTTTTTGTGTAAATGTACATTAAGCGTAATAAATAAAATAAAAACTGTTTATGTATTCGTTTATTATAGCGTTAGTAATTAATCATAACTAATTCTATTTTAGATGCTCCCTATTTGTTTTTTCTAACCTTCTCTTTACCCAAAGGTTGCCTGGTAGATACTGCTATTAGCAATAAGTGCCGCGTTTGTACAATATAATTTTTTTAATGTCCTTTATGTTTTATGTCAAATTAATGTAATAAATAATATCTTTATATTTTTTTAAACATTTATCCCAGTACTTGTATTTACTATATAAGGTCTTTCAATTTAAATGGAAAGTAATTTAGGAGGTGATTCAGTATCGTTAAGACATCACAATATCACATTCCACTGCAAAGTACTTCTTTTTGCGCGAACTTTTTCTTCACTTGTCCATACAAACTGAGTCAGCTGATCGGACCACTTTGTACCGAGAAGTAAAAAAAAAGTTCGCCCAAAAAAGGTACTTTGCAGTGGAATGTGGTGTATTAAAGATACTGAATCACCTCCTAAATTACTTTCCTATTAAATTGAAAGACCTTATATAATAAAATGAAATAATGAACTTTATTTTCATAAGTAAGAATACCACGTAAATATTTTTCTGACGTCAGTAAATTAAGTAACTAATATAGTTTGAAAAGGATCTCCCGCGCACACCGACAACCAGACATCCACACCTTCCCATTCCGACTAAAACGTATATTTTGAGGGAGGGGACGCCATGAAAATTGGCCGACTACCAGAAACACGCAGAAGGATCCCTGTCAGACAACGTCGAAGAAAAAAAGGTAAATTTATACATGCGAAATACAAATGCCAGATTCGATTATTCATATGGAAGAAATTGAAATGCGAAAATTTAAATATTTTAAGACTTGATGCTAGGGATCCAGGTTAAATATTAGAACCAGTGGCGTGCATAGAACTTTTCTCCGGAAGGTCAAGTTCGACAATAAAAAAAATATGAAAAAATTTAAATACTTAACACTTTGAAAAAAAAAAGTTTGTATGAAAATGTTCACTCTATGGTAGGCAGTGCCTACCCTGGCGTCATACAAACTTTTTTTTTCAAAGGGTTATATGGGTTATTTAAACTTTTTCATCTTTTTTTTATTGTCAATCTTGACCTTCTGATTGCTTTTCCGGAAAAAAGTTCTATGCACGCCACTGATTTGAGCTCGGTTCAGTTACCACACTGAGAAGAACGGCAAGAAACTTAGTATAGGTTACATACTGTATATAGGGTGTTAAGGGAAGAGCGCAAAACTCCGCGGCCATACAAAACGATTTAGCTTCTCATTTGTACGCTAATGCATTAAATCAAATAAAACTTTGAGTAACTTCATATTTTTCACAACCTACAAGTCCGATTTAACTTTAAATTTCAGATAATCAACATGCTTAGGAAATACAAGCACTTGGAAATCTATTTTTTAAGCTCCAAAATGTTCCATTTTCATGTTCGATTTTCTTAATCATTTCTCTTTCTTCATGAAGTTGCGGAAGCCGGAAACTGGCGATACTCGTAGTATTCCTCCATACAACAACTTTTACTGTAGAGCCAGCCAACGAATCCCGAACCCGACCAAAATGCTTTTTTTCTCTCGATTTCTGAACTTTTTTTCACGAAAATTAGTTCGTATGGACGAGTAGTATCGCCAGTTTCCGGCTTCCGCAACTTCATCTTAACATCCTGTATATACATATGTACAAATGTATATAGTAGCATAAGTCTTATATATATATATATATATATATATTGTTTAAAGTCATAATTTTATATTCTGTTAGCGTTAGTTTTAGTTTTACTCTATAAATACTTTTATTTATATTTATACATAGTAGCTTTAGATCTGCACTGTTCAAAGTATTATCATGTATATTATAATTGTTACATTTAACTTTTGATAAAGCTCTCTGTTATTTGTAAAACGTGTGCACCTGTAACGTTACAACACACGGATGCTAACCCTACATATTTAATAGTATTATACTTTTTTGTGTATGTAACATTGGTGCTCCTAATAAATAAATAAATAAATATATACCTAACAACAAACACGACATCGAATTTATCAACAATCAATACTCTACCCCCAAGGTACTGCCCTACATAACCCTCATCGTTTCAACCAAAACCTATTTATAAGTAAAACGCGTGACCCAAAATAAAACGTCCTTTCGTTTATGTAACAAACGTTGAACTTGACATGACGTCCTTGAGACGGCGACCTTGACCTCTAAAAGGATAAGCAGGTGCCGGTCGCCGGTACACGACATGGGAAGCCATAAAAACTTCTTCGGCACGAAGAAACCTAGTGAAGTTTTTTTTTTTTTTTCAGTTTAAACGGCTAAAGAACACATTAGAAAGTGGAAAACTCTGACCTACCCTTTTATGGAAAAAAAGAAAATTAGTTTGGATATTGGTTTTTTTTTTGCCTTTGATATATACTCGCAGTATTGCAACGATTTCAATTAACTCTAATTAGTTAAATTGTAAATGATTATAAATCTAATTAGTAGCTTTAGATTTTTTACTACTATAAGTTGAATTGATAATTAAAAGATGTGACGGATTTACCTCGATACATGTCGCGTATCGAGGGGTAAATTAAAAGATGTGACAGATTACTTTGATACATGTCGCGTATCAAGGGGTAAATTAAAAGATGTGACAGATTACTTTGATACATGTCGCGTATCAAGGGGTAAATTAAAAGATGTGACAGATTACTTTGATACATGTCGCGTATCAAGGGGTAAATTAAAAGATGTGACAGATTACTTTGATACATGTCGCGTATCAAGGGGTAAATTAAAAGATGTGACAGATTACTTTGATACATGTCGCGTATCAAGGGGTAAATTAAAAGATGTGACAGATTACTTTGATACATGTCGCGTATCAAGGGGTAAATTAAAAGATGTGACAGATTACCTTGATACATGTACAAATGCTTTACGCATTTAGCTTAGGTATTAATGTTCAATAAATGTGTGGTACTTGTTCTATTTATGTATTCCTTAGGTTAAGACTAAAATTGTACCTTTCCTTTCTTTTAGGCAAATAAATGCTTTTTTCATTATGTAGGGTGGTGTTATGTAACCTCCATTCATAACTCTTTACATCCATCGTCGATTGGACCGTTATTTTTGTTAATCATATGGCATTGAACGAGGCGTTTATGCAAAAAATCGACTGGCGTAGGAAGTGTCTGGAGTCTTGGCAGCGACAGTGTCGAGAAGGAGAATCAACCAAGAGACAAGTTTGTTGTAAAACCATTTTATTTATTTTCTTTTAGGAAGATCAACAGAGAAATTACTACAATATAATAATAAGCTTAAACAACTAAATGCCGATGAAAATTCTTCACCTTGTACATTTTTACAAACAAAGACTAAGAGCCCTGATGGCATCATCCTTGTAACTTTACAATAAGAGCCCTGATGGCATCATCCTTGTAACTTTACAATAAGAGCCCTGATGGCATCATCCTTGTAACTTTACAATAAGAGCCCTGATGGCATCATCCTTGTAACTTTACAATAAGAGCCCTGATGGCATCATCCTTGTAACTTTACAATAAGAGCCCTGATGGCATCATCCTTGTAACTTTACAATAAGAGCCCTGATGGCATCATCCTTGTAACTTTACAATAAGAGCCCTGATGGCATCATCCTTGTAACTTTACAATAAGAGCCCTGATGGCATCATCCTTGTAACTTTACAATAAGAGCCCTGATGGCATCAGCCTTGTAACTTTACAATAAGAGCCCTGATGGCATCATCCTTGTAACTTTACAATAAGAGCCCTGATGGCATCATCCTTGTAACTTTACAATAAGAGCCCTGATGGCATCATCCTTGTAACTTTACAATAAGAGCCCTGATGGCATCAGCCTTGTAACTTTACAATAAGAGCCCTGATGGCATCAGCCTTGTAGCTTTACAATAAGAGCCCTGATGGCATCAACCTTGTAGCTTTACAATAAGGTCACAATTTTTTTTATTATTACGCTTTTTTTTGTTATCTTTCTAGCTTTCCAACGACACCCATATTGTATATAATTAAATTGTAAGTTATATATAACAGTAAGAATTTTAAATTTGAATTTAAACCTGAATTATGGTCGATTTTTGTTTTCCGGCCCATTTTTAGTAGTTGTCAAAACTAGATTAAATTCTCTATAAGTTAAAAAAAATTAGAAAGTTATTTTTTTATGTACATGAGAAAGTATATTGAAAGAAAGTTTTGGTTATATATATAAATATATCTATTGTATATATCTATGTCTATTCAAATAATGTATTATAATATTATAAAACAATAAATAAATATAACCATACTAAAAAAAAATTAAGGTAGGCGTAAAAATAAGGTCAAAAACAACTACCTACTCATTATTTTTTTTATTATTATGCTTTTTTTTTGTTATCTTTCTAGCTTTCCAACGACACCCATATTGTATATAATATAAATACTACTCATACTTAACGTTTGCCACAATCTTGCCTTACTTGTGCTGATCGGCACAGTTATAAGCTTACGGGTAAAGTAAAGACCAATAAGGTTCAATTTAAAAGAATCAAATAAAAGGAGCAATAATTATATAGAATTTTAACACTAAAATGTTGAACTAGTTCTACACCTTGGTTGCGATTTTCTATATAAGTTGCAAAGTTGCAAACCATCTGAGTAAATCACCGTATATTCCACCTGGCACCTGCATAAGTTTATTTAGAAGAATTTTATGATCAATGCGATCAAAGCATTTGCTATAATCCGTGTAAATTACATCATCTAGGACACGTTTATACATACACTTAGTTATGAATTCATTAGCTGTTACTAGGTTTGAGACTGTAGAGCGGTTTTTCAAAAAGCCATGCTGATTTTCATTGAATGAAGAACCCAATGCAGCATAGACTCAAAGAAGCAATACACCAAACGTTCCCAATGTTTTGGCGAAGAGGCATAATTTGGAGATCGGTAGATAATTTTCCATATATGATTTCCTACCTTTTTAGGGTTCCGTAGTACCTAAAAGGTACAAAAGGAACCTTTATGGCGAGACTCCGTTGTCCGTCCGTCCGTCCGTATGTCACAGCCTCATAACTTTAGCACCGTAAAAGATAAAGACTTGAAATTTGGAACAAAATAGCATTAACATGCCCACATAAAACGGTGTAAAAAAACATGAAATTTTTTAAATTGTTTAAAATATTTTTTAACAAAAGTGAGAAAAATAAAAAAATATTATCATAAAAATACAATATGGGTATCAAATTGTACATATTAAAAAGCTAATTGTAAAAATATATACTTTTACTTTATTTACTGGCACTGGTTGCGAGACATCTTAAAAAAACACAAAAATATGTATGTCCATTATTATCTACGAAACTGGTAGACCTAAAAATATGAAAAAAATCATGTGTTTACGTAAAGGTTACGGGAAAAATATAGCGGTTGAGAAATTCACGAAAAAAAAAATCATTACAAAATTAAATTCATCATCCACGATATGGAACCCTAGGTACGCGAGTCTGACTCGTACTTGCCCGTTTTTTTAAACAGGAGTCACAAATGCTTCTTTTCATAATTTAGGGACTATTCCTTCAGATAGCGAACGGGACACCTGACGCTAGAACATCAACAACACCAGGTTTTCAAGGGTTCATTGGAAGAAACTAGGTCTCTCCTCATATTGAAGAAAATATATTTGATTTATCGATCTTTTATCTAGGGATTCCACCTATAAACAATGTTTTAAGATTTATATTTTTGTCAAAAAAAAATGTTTTCCACCCTCTTTTTTTTTGTTTTCAAACGTTCGTTTCAAAGACGCGGTTAAGAGATCAACTTGATTTTTTTTATAAAATAGGCAATAGAAATATGAAGGGATATTACCTAAATCCAATATTTTTTTCCTACAAAATATTTCAGTAATAGCTAAAAACACACCAATTTGTTGTTTCGCGTCCAAGAACAAGAACAAGAACAAAATTTAGGATTAATTTCTATAGAATCTTAAATTTTATAAATATATTATCGAAACAATCCTGCTCTAAGACCTTCGCCCGTTTGCGCAATAAAGAGAAAGATTGATAATCAGTTTGGTTATGATACGTTTTAAACATCAAAACTAAACCTCGCAGCAGGCAATGCCGGGACCAAAAGTATATAGTAACTGATATGGTACAATTTAATAGTTCTGTGGGTACAATCCTACTAATCCTTTAGCTTACAAAGACTTTAATTTATAAACTAAATTGTATTCAAAGGCCGGAAAAATGGTAACGCAACCGATCTAATGAACTGCGGGTCTACCGCGTAATTCTTATTTTCATCAACATCAACTTGAGATTGAAATTTGTCGTGCGTGCGACGACGCCCGCCTAACATGCCAATATCTCTTTTGCACGCGTTGAATTTCGCATGCATTTGCTTGAAGTTGATACAAATGAGAATTACGCGGTAGAGCCTTATAGGTCTTATATAATAGCTACAATTTTCGATACAATTTCCCTCGTTTTTCTCGACCTTGGCCCGGGTCTTCCACGGCTCAGCGCGGCGGACCGGACAATGTCAGTGTCAGATGAAGGCCGATATTGAGGGTAGATATAAACCAGACTGATGAGCACTAACATAACAATATATGACCGATAGCAATGTATGTTATTTTAGAAAGGTAAAACACCTTTGAAGTTATCCATGATATAGTAAATTACTTATTGCTTTTACCTCGCCTTTACTTAATAAAGTTGCGTTCCTAAAGATAAAAATTAACTGTCACCCCTTCCACAACCACACTCGAGTGAAAAACACGTGTCACAGCCACCATAGTTCGTCCACACCCCCTCGGGGCACACGAATAAACAAATAAAAACAATAGACTCAAACACTCCTAAATAGACTCTTTCAGACTCTTAAAATAGACTTTTAAAGGACCTTTACATGAAAAAATAAATCATAATAAACTTTTACAGAGGTTGGGTACTCTCTGTCCCCCTCTTCAAGGCAAAGCTGAAAAGGCCAGAAGGCCGACAGCAATAAAGATCAACTCAAAAAAAAAACTCGAGTGACAACGAGCAGCACCAAATCGTTCTTGAACCTTGTCTGAAATGTAAAGTTCACTTTGACAGTTAAATTTTATATTTACCCAGGCGTTTAGGAACGCTACCTTACTGTATCTCATTACTTTATCTCTTTATTGTTCATTATGTATCTAATTATTTATTTTCGTTATCGCTCTAACAATAGACCACAGTCCAGATCTTCTGGGAACTTTGTTACAGATTAAATAAATAAGCAATTAGCCACATATTTCAAATGAAAATAATTATCTTGAATGTTTTTTATAATTAAGAAAGTCTTCTGAAAGTTTGAAAACTTTCTTGGTTCTTGAGAAAAACAATAAGCAATTAATTGAAACAAATAATGAACGTTACTGAGAACTTCTCAGAACAATAATAATTTAATCAAAACAAGACCATTAATGATTATGATTTTTACAAAAACGTCGTCGTGGAACTTTTATTATGTTATTATTTCTGTTCGACATAAGTATTGGTGTTGTGTACAGCCAACACCAGCCAACACCTACTGTCAGTGTACGGCCACAAAATAACCACTTACAGAATGTTTACTCCGCATAACTAGCGAAAACAGGCGCACGCAAACATAGACGCGTACGTACGACGACGATCTCGGATGAAGTCGGTCGAATCGAATGCCAATACGAAATTCTCCCGAGATCATCATACGTACGCGTATTTGCATGTGTGCGTCTGTTTTCGCTCCGTCGTCGAGTCGGCCTTCTGGTAGTATCTATTTTGTGGTACGGTGTTGGTACAGCACGCTAATCTAATACCGTCTGAGCACAAAATTTTGCACCATGGACCTACCCACCTCATATACACAAAATTTTGCACCATGCACCTACCCACGTCACATACACAAAATTTTGCACCATGCACCTACCCACCTCATATACACAAAATTTTGCACCATGCACCTACCCACCTCATATACACAAAATTTTGCACCATGCACCTACCCACCTCATATACACAAAATTTTGCACCATGCACCTACCCACCTCATATACACAAAATTTTCATATACACAAATTAAGACTTTTTACGTACCTAAAATACAGCAACCTTATCAGCAAAAATAGACAAGCAATATATAACAGTCCTCGTAAAAATGCACTTCGCCTGAATTTTCTTAGTGAGATAGCCATCGTGGAATATTCTAGAAATGTACTTTCGCACAAGTGTGCAGATAAGCGGAGAATGACTACCTTCATATCACCTCATTGATAAAGATAAGTTATTTCGAAATCGATACCGAACGCTCATTCGAGCAATCTGTATAGTAAAATTTAGATTTGTAGCAAAATATTAAGAAATAATTATAACTGACAAAATACAACTTTTAGCTAAGAGCAATGCATATCAATAGTTTGCTATATACATAAACGTAGTTTTGTTTATTTTATGATAGCTTGAAAGTATTTGGATTATCCATAAGAGTGAAGTTAGAAAAATTTAATTAATATCGTCTAAAATCACTCTTATAAAATTATTTCTTAATATTCTGTTACTAACTTGGAGAATTTCGGTTTTCCCATCGCACGACTACATAAAAGTAATCTTAGATATTATTGCGAATTATTATCTATATATGTATATTGAGTACGTATTGATAGAAACACTGCATCACGATTCACGACGATAAACCGATCTTATCAGGATTTTGACATTTTTATCTTGATTTCCGTTGACTCAGTAAGTATTTGCAGTATTAGTGTCGTTTTTAGGGTTCCGTACCCAAAGGGCAACCAACGAGACCCTATTACTAAGACTCCGCTATCCGTCTGTCTGTCCGTCTGTCCGTCTGTCACCAGGCTGTATCTCATGAACCGTGATAGTTAGACAGTTGAAATTTTCACAGATGATGTATTTCTGTTGCCGCTATTACAACAAATACTACGAGTAAAAAACAAAATAAAATAAATATTTAAGGGAGCTCCCATAAAACAGACATGTTTTTTTTGCCGTTTTTATAGATAATGGTACGGAACCCTTCGTGCGCGAGTCCGACTCGCACTTGGCTGGTTTTCTACATTGAGAAAGTGTGGGCAACCTCCAATTTATTAAAGGGATTACTGCAAACATACCGTCGCGTCAGATGGACTATCGTTTCGTTATTGCATAGTTCAAGTACAAGCAACTCGTAGCCGATCCCCGTTGGAATATGAATCATTTTAATCAATGTATATGAGGTCATAAGGAAAAATTAATGACAAAATCGAAAATAATAATGATGTGAACTTCATGCGTGTTGCTTTCGATGCGTTCTTTGGTTTTTGGTATTCTAAACTTTTTCTAGTATACTTTTTACTTCAATAGGTAGAACATTTTTAATACATATTTAGTATTTTCACACAATGTTTTCACTTCGTATTTTGGAGAGGAACAAGGAACATTGGTGGTCAGGTCCAATGGTCAGATCAGACAGGCAGAATTCGAACCCGTCTCTCTCAAGATTGTGTCCGGCGTCCTAGCTCCTGTCGACCGACTGAGATACTCCTATAATAATAATTGAACAAAATGACCAGAAATCCTAGGACATAAATACAGGATTCACTCACATTCCTAGAGGCAATGTATCCGTAGCTACGCTTGTTTCATCATATTGATCATGCAAATAAAAACGGCATTCGTATGCTAGGTGTACACAATACAGGCCAGTCTGGCTTGGCTGGACTTGGCGAGCATCCAGGCAGGCGCCGCTCCGGATATTGCAATGATTGCTGGACCCCTCCTCATTCCACTACCCACATAAAGGCTATCTGCAGTCTTTTGTGTTGCGAATAGTTTGCATGTACCATTGAAACATTATATTAGTATTACAATACCATTAGAGCAAAAAGCACGTCAGTGTATTTTCTTCGTTAGTCAGTGGCGTATTAGCCATCTTAGCCGCCCTAGGCCATTTAGTACCAGCCGCCCGCCCTAGGCCATTTAGTACCAGCCGCCCTTTTCTTTTTAGCTAGACAAGGTGAAATTTAATCAGCCGCCCGAATTCCTACTGGATACTCGGTTAGTGTTCAGGAACAAGGTTCAATGATCCTTTGTTCGAAACCATAAAAAAAAAACATTTTATTCCCATACGAACTGGACTAGTTCAAACAAAATTCCTAGTACGGGAGCAAAAACATTTTTTCGAATTTCACTTGATGGGTCATTAAATATTGTTCCTGATAACTAACCGAGTCTCCAGTATGACTTCGGGTGGTTGATTAAATTTCACTTTATATAGTTAGCACTCTCGCTACCACGTGCCACGTCAGCCACGGGCCTAGATTAGCCGTCCCCTAATATCTGGCCGCCCTAGGCCCGGACCTAGTCGGCCTTATGAGAAATCCGCCACTGTCATTAGTACTACATTCAACTGGTACTGGATTGAGACAGATAGGCAAGTTTAATTCAGAAAACTTTAACCGTGTTACTACAAAACGGTGTTTAACTTTAGACAGTGTTTAAATCTGTCGTTGTCGCCTTTTGTTTCATATCGTAAAAAAGTGACAGCAACAGATTTAAACACTGTCTAAAGTTAAACACCGTTTTGTAGTAACACCGTAAGAGTCGGAGTTCCGAGTTTGGGCAAAACAGAGTTCGGGGTTATGGCTTTTTAAGACGGTAAAATTTAAAATTTCTGAACAAAATAAATACCACTTGTTACCTTACAAGATGAAGTACAGGTTCATTAAAAAAAATCTTGGCACTAATGTATAGTAACTTCAGAAGAAAAAAACAGGATGTCAAGTTCAGGTTACACCCGTAGCGCTGCAATACTATTAAAGAGATTTTCTTGAAATTACTGTTTTTTTTCTGAAGTTACTATACATTATTGCCGGGATTTTTTTGAATGAACCTGCACTTCAACTTGTTAGGTAACAAGTGGTATTTATTTTGTTCAGAAATTTTAATTTTTACCGTCTTAAAAAGCCATAACCCCGAATCTCGGAACACCGACCCTTAACGCGGGCCGTAGTCGACGCTGATGAACACCTATATAAACCAACACTACTTAGTCTTGCTTGACCAGTACCGGTATCATAAAACTTTTTGCTTGGGATCTTGATACCTCTTACGTAAAAAAAACTGTAGAAACCCCAATTATATTCAGTAGGTACTGTTCTGATCAGTAATTATAGCATAGATGCGCATAGGATATAGTAATAAAACCCGATAAGTGCAAATTTTGTTTGACAGCCCACTGTAGTGAATTTTTCTTAGAGAAACTAGCGAAACGCACTTTTAAATCTGTTTAACTGATTTAATCTTTAAAAAAGCGAAAAAAAAATTACTACAGAGCGGGCCTTTAAACAAACTTGCACTTATCGGATTTTATCACTATACCCTCTTTGATATTTTTCAAGTAGTACATTCTTTGATACATATTTAAATGATTGGAAATGAAAGATAAAATATCGTTTTGGTAATTCTTCTGTTCGGTTAAAATAGTTCTGTACAAAGTGTTACTTATATATTAATCTAAGTGTAACCAAGTATGTGTCTCATACAATCATAGCGGCTTTACAACTATCGATCGGCATACGTTTTCTGCTGCCTCTTCCAAATCAAAGGCTCCGTTCACAGGAAAGTCCTGGGAAAAATTAAAGGCGCTTTTTGTAAGAATTACCAACCACCAAGCTACCAAGTACATTATTTACTTAATGAGTTGACAATAGAGAACAATAACTCTTTATCGTGCAAACATTATTTAATTTTTATTCATGGATCTGTGTGCCTTGCTCCAATATATATCCCATCACAAGAATCTACCTCTTGGTGTGACGTGGCAAAATCTGTGAAGGAATAAATTAGATACGCTGCCTGAATGATCTAATACTTATGGCATCATCGATATAATACATCTTTGTATGGCACACTAAAAGTAATGCACTCCTTTTTTAGATTTGTAACTATTGTAAGTTGAATTCATAGTTAATTAAGTATAAAGGCGGATCGACTTACATGAATTTATTTCGCGATACGCGACATGTTTCGAATTCCTTCCGAATTCGGTGTCGAGCGAGCGAGGGTCTGTCGTCAGCGGACGAAGTCCCTGCACTGGAATTCGGAAGGAATTCGAAACATGTCGCGTATCGCGAAATAAATTCATGTAAGTCGATCCCTCTTTATATTTAATTATATTGCAGTCCTGCTGCTTAGCATTATTTGAATTTCAAATTTTATGTTTCGAAAAAAAAAAAGTATTCTATGGCTATGTTCAAAAATTTGTAAGAATCTTTTTTTTTTGTCTTATGGAGATGGGCGCCAGTTTTTGCCAGTGTCAAGTAAGTTTCTGACATTGGTATTCAGACTCTTGTCTTATACGAGTACTACCTATATTCTTTGATTTAGACGTCACGCGCCGTTTATTCATCATTTTATTCATTACATCAGCCATCATCTCATCATGCACGGTACAGTTTTAATGAAAAATAATTATATTTTAATGTTATTCGATAGGATACATTTTTCCAGAATACAGATAACTTTTTTTAGTAGGATTAGACATTAATATGAAATAAGGCATTACATTTAATTAGACTGGGATAGATATAAGGACAGTTAACATTTAGGGGACCATTGAGAAATAAGAGCCGTCTTCGAGACCACAATCACAGAGAGGTGATTCTCTTAGTTTGAATTTAAACATGTGAACAGGAGTACAGTGTAGACCGCATCAAGTAAGACACATTGGACTTTGTACCTATCTCATATTCTTCTCTGTAGGGGCTAATGTCGTACTGCAAGTGTAAAGCTTGATGTGGTCTCCACTGTACATGTGTGACCAAGTCTCATTCTAATCAGAACACTTGTAAATCTCTTGTCACATTACCTAAATTTTAAGAACCACGGACAGGAAGGGATTTGAGGTTGGATTTGGCAGTAACGATACCTTTGAGAAGCAATCATCCCAATCCTGCCAATCCGGTAATAATTTTTGAGGAGGTAGAGAAAGGAGGTCATAGCTGTAGTTTTGGTAGAAATTGTCGTCTTCATTGTGAATCAGCAATTTCAGTGTCTCTGATCCCGGCATGCCCAGGAATCCATACTATTTCACTATTTTGGTGATACAGTTACACTTTTTTCCATGTTACTTGTCGATTAAAATAGTTTTTGGCGGGATATCGCTTGTCTATTGGTTTTTAATTTTTATTACAAGAGAAATCGTCGTTCGTGATGGAACTGGAAGGAACAAAATTGAAAATGAAAAAATATTTTATTTTACATAAACAGCTTTACAATTGAAGCAGCATTCAGTGGCTCCCAGACTAGACCATTGAGAGTCTGTACCATGGGTGCCGGATTAAAGATACATTTTTTGTTTTGTTTACCACTACCTTACTTCTCCTATGGATGTCCGGATATTCCGCCGATTCCAGACCAGACGTCCACAAAAAACATTCAATGAATCCGTCAGCATACTTGGCAAAATTGATATTTCCACGACGTATTACGTTCATCCATATTTGCGGTTGGTGGGCGATGATAGGCGGAGCGAGGGGAGAGGGGGCACCATCGCTGCGTTCGCGCAAGATACAAGACACCAGCTGCGTGAGTCATGCTGCAAGCCCGTCACACCGGGTTAATGACCTGCAGGACTACCATGACAGTGGAACCCCCGCTATTTTGGTTAGAACTCGATTCTATCAAGTACAGGACAAAACGTGTAGGTGCTTAATAAATAAAATAACACTATTCGTAGATTGATCAGGTAATAGAGGTAAATTGAGGCGACGGAACCTATTAAAATTATAATCACAGATAATTAATTAAAAGAGAAGAAGGCACATGGCATAGCATAGATGATAGTCAAATAAAATAAGCCATGACCAGTCTCTGGTGCGACTACTTGATGGAACTTTATTCTAATTTATAGTAAAAGTATTATATCCTAATAAGGAAGTACATAAAATAAGGAATCGTTTTGTGATTGTGGTGTGAAACGAGTCACAAAGTATTAGTAGCCCAGCTGCAACCCGCCCATGCAGAGTTTGTTTCCATTATGTGACAGTAAAAGTTCCTAAAAATAATCTTTGTCACTTCATAAGGTGATCAGTAATTATCGGGTTAATTGAGTAAGAGGGAATGGATATGATAAGGTGATAAAATGTTTAGGAAAGTCAGAACTTGGAATACTACCAAGCAGTGTAACGTTGCAGTACGTCTACGTGGATATACCTTTACCCAGTACTTTTAAGAGCAATATAAAACTATCTACTTACTGTAAATATCTGAACTTTCTAACCGATACAAAGGACATTCGACACCGTGGGCTTACCAGAGCCGCCTATGCACAATCTCAGAACTCAGAGCTTTTACATTTCGTGCTGTATTCTAAAACTGTCTTGGTGGTTGCCTAGCACCAACGCAGTCCATTCTAGTACAAGAGAAAGTTGTCTCTTTGGAATGGTGCCTTTATTAACTGAATTGCATTGAAAGGAATGCAACGAAAATAAGTTACCGACCGTAGGCCTTATAGGCAAAAAGAAAGTGATTTTACTCTCGAACAAGTCACGCTCTAAATCGTCAATTGATTGCAAGCTCTATTCTACGCCTACAAGTAGATTTCCACGTATTTTTTGTGGACACAATGATTTTTTGCAGAGTTTTTTGCAAACGATAAATGATTCACCTCTAGCTAGTCAATGATAGATCCCAGGCAGTGAGACTCGATGATGAAGAATTCGGAATTATTACGAAATCTTAATTAACTCACGCGTTCATATTTTCTATACAAATACTTTCCCCTTAAAGGTAGAATAATTGGGTGCACTGTTACGTTCTAAATGTTCAATTGATTGCAAGTACTATTCTACACCTACAAGTAGATTTCCACGTATTTTTTGTGGACACGATGATTTTTTGCAGGGCTTTAATCAAACGATAAATAATTCGTAGCCAGCTAGTCAGTTGTCTACCCGAGCAGTGAGATTCAATGATGAAGAACTTGGAATTATTACGAAATCTTCATTGACTCATGCGTTCAAGTTTTTGATACAAATATTTTCCCCTCAAACTTAGAAGAGTTTTTTGTCTTTGTGTGCACTTATGAAATACTCACTATTTGTTTATTAGATTCTATCACCAAGGGTTTGCTAGTAGAAATCTCTTTTAGAGATAAGCTTGCTTTGCTTAAATTGTGGGATTACTGATACTGGTAATACGTTTTATTCATGTGTGCAATAAAGGATTTTGAATTGAATTGAATTGAAGAATTGGGTGCACTGTTAACTTCACCGAATTATTAGTTCAGCGTATTATTATAAATCATAATATTTTTTATCACATTTGAATACTCAATGGAGCTTTGCAAAACTAAAATATATAGGTATATCGTCACCTTAAATAGAAAATTAAATATGTAACATTTTTCCAAAACACGTTTTATTGCAAATTCTAAATGTCCGATTTTTTATCCATCTTTTGGTCTGGGAATCGTTTTCCTACTCCCTTTATTTCCTGAGATAGCTGTTTGTGGCCAAACTGGTTAATCCGGAAAACTACTAGAAAACTGATTGGGAAAACTATATTAAAATCACTTACACAAAAAGGATTAAAGAGATTGACTTTACCAGTAGTTTTTTTCATTAGGACAAAAAAAATTACTCACCTTATTTAATTTTGGCAATAAAAATATTTCGAACTGATGATAATAACCGAAAGGCAAAAATACATAACGGCTCTTATTGAAATTGTGTAAACGAATATTTAAATCGATGTTAACCGTACCTTAAGGAAAAAACGAATAATAGTATTTTTATTTATTTTTCGCTTGTAAAGGTTATCTAGATAGATGCAATTGAACATTTTTTGTGTGTTTATTTAATTTTAGTAAGCAGATTATATTTGAGCTTAAGTAATTAATAACTTTTTATTAGAATTTTGCAAAAATATTTATATTTTATAAAACATAGCTGCAATACTAAGTTGGTCAAGTTTCCGTTTCCAATTACATTATTAATTGGAACTGCTGTGGTTAAAAAAATTGCCCTTGGCTTTCTAAAGCCCACAACATATAAAAAAAATTGAAGTTTAGCTTTCTGAATAACGGAGATATGAATTTTCTACCGAAAAAAAAAACACAAAATTGCGATTATATCGGAACTTTTTTGTTGGTTATTTAATTTTCCCTTTAAGGTGACGATATGTTCACTAAAGCTTAGCTGGTGGTATTTACCCCATTCTCAAATTCAAAAAAGTGTTATATGAAAAAACTTGTTTTAAAGTGTTTAGTTCGCATTTCATTGGATGGTTGCAACATATCTATATCCTGTATTTAGACTGTAAACAATGTTCAAATAGGTTTAAAGGATTGCTTTGGGGATGAAGTTTAGACTAACACCGAAAAAAAAAATACGGTGTCGCCTAAGGGTCCGTTTGGGACTATTGTTGTTTTTGATATTTACGAGTATTAATGACCTCCCCAAGATATAAGAAACGGAACAACGATGATTTAGGTACCTAAGTATTATTTTTAGCGAAAAAACGTATCCTGAACTTTAAAAAAACAGAAGAGGCAGCTTGGCTTAACATTTGTATCTGGTTCGAAGCTAATGGACTAGCATTGAACGGGTTGTTCCCAAGTTCATCCAAGAATGTCGAAAAAAAGTTCCCAAAGTCATCCACGAATAAAAATATAAAAATGTATTTGTTAAAATTGGTTTCTTATTGAAACTTAGCAAGGTACTGTCGGTGAAAGAAGCTTTAAGTGTCAAGTATTTGATGTTTATTATTGAGTATTTAACTCACATGATCGAGGGGCAGCGGAGGGAACGTTTTTATGGTTCAGTGTAATATTTGTCCTATGGAAATTCGTCCCACAATGTAAGTTCGTTTTAAAAAAATATATTCATTTTCGGTAAAAATTCATCACATTTATTGAAATATATTCGAGGTTTATATGTCCAAGTGTAAAAGATGGATGGATGTGACTAGACTAGATAGATTGATGGATGTGAAAGAAGCGAAAGAGGTGTGTCAGGACCGTGGCAAATGGAAATCTGTAGTCTCTGCCTACCCCTCTGGGAAACAGGCGTGAGTATATGTATGTAGGTAATTTCTGCTTTGAAAAGCCTATTTGTTACAATTAGACTGGTGCCATCTGACAGACGTACTGCTTCCATCGTATTATTAAAATGTATTTCACAATACTCCATACACCTTGAATTTAATCACCTGACTGTACTCAGCTACTTTGGATGAGAATGGAACTAAAAAATGATAATAATATTAAAGTAATAAAAACATGGATGATTTTGGGAACTGATGTAGGCAATGTTAATCTTTTCTATAACAAAAGAATGGAGGAACTTGGGAACAACCCCATTGAACTGCAGCAGTAAGAGCAACTACGTAGATGGTTTTTAAGCGCCAAACAAAGCGTACAGCGACCTTAATTATAGTAAAAAAGTAACTGTGTACATTTACTTGGCATTGAGATAGATGATGCGCTAAAATGTTATGATCACATTGCAAGTTTGAAAAAGAGCTTGGTACTCTCTAAAACGCATGCGTAAAATTGTAAGGCAAGACCTACACTTGACGTACCTACTCTAATTTTCTGACGATTGTTTCTTGTATACTAGAGACAGTACCTACACTTCAAGTAGTCGGATTGTTTCTTGTATACAAGACACAGTACCTACACTTGACGTACTCGGATTGTTTCTTGTATACAACAGACAGTACCTACACTTGACGTACTCGGATTGTTTCTTGTATACAAGACACAACACAGTACCTACACTTGACGTACTCGGATTGTTTCTTGTATACAAGAGACAGTACCTACACTTGACGTACTCGGATTGTTTCTTGTATACAAGAGACAGTACCTACACTTGACGTACTCGGATTGTTTCTTGTATACAACAGATAGTACCTACACTTGACGTACTCGGATTGTTTCTTGTATACAAGAGATAGTACCTAGACTTGACGTACTCGGATTGATTCTTGTATACAAGAGACAGTACCTACACTTGACGTACTCGGATTGTTTCTTGTATACAAGACACAGTACCTACACTTGACGTACTCGGATTGTTTCTTGTATACAAGAGATAGTACCTAGACTTGACGTACTTGGATTGTTTCTTGTATACAAGAGACAGTACCTACACTTGACGTACTCGGATTGTTTCTTGTATACAAGACACAGTACCTACACTTGACGTACTCGGATTGTTTCTTGTATACAAGAGACAGTACCTACACTTGACGTACTTGGATTGTTTCTTGTATACAAGACACAGTACCTACACTTGACGTACTCGGATTGTTTCTTGTATACAAGAGATAGTACCTAGACTTGACGTACTCGGATTGATTCTTGTATACAAGAGACATTGGTATCGATTCGGCATAACACGTCTTAACTTATTTGACAGAACTAACCTTATTTTAAGCATCCTGTCTTTTTCTTTCTTTATCGAAAAGACAAGGACAGAACGCTTAAATTAAGTTTAGTCCTGTCAAATAAGTTAAGATGTGCTTCACCGAATCGGTACCAGTACCTACACTTGACGTACTCCGATTGTTTCTTGTATACAACAGACAGTACCTACACTTGACGTACTCGGATTGTTTCTTGTATACAAGACACAGAACCTACACTTGACGTACTCGGATTGTTTCTTGTATACAAGACACAGTACCTACACTTGACGTACTCGGATTGTTTCTTGTATACAAGACACAGTACCTACACTTGACGTACTCGGATTGTTTCTTGTATACAAGACACAGTACCTACACTTGACGTACTCGGATTGTTTCTTGTATACAAGAGACAGTACCTACACTTGACGTACTCGGATTGTTTCTTGTATACAAGACACAGTACCTACACTTGACGTACTCGGATTGATTCTTGTATACAAGACACAGTACCTACACTTGACGTACTCGGATTGATTCTTGTATACAAGACACAGTACCTACACTTGACGTACTCGGATTGATTCTTGTATACAAGACACAGTACCTACACTTGACGTACTCGGATTGTTTCTTGTATACAAGACACAGTATCTACACTTGACGTACTCGGATTGATTCTTGTATACAAGACACAGTACCTACACTTGACGTACTCGGATTGATTCTTGTATACAAGACACAGTACCTACACTTGACGTACTCGGATTGATTCTTGTATACAAGACACAGTACCTACACTTGACGTACTCGGATTGATTCTTGTATACAAGACACAGTACCTACACTTGACGTACTCGGATTGATTCTTGTATACAATACACAGTACCTACACTTGACTTACTCGGATTGATTCTTGTATACAAGACACAGTACCTACACTTGACGTACTCGGATTGTTTCTTGTATACAAGACACAGTACCTACACTTGACGTACTTGGATTGATTCTTGTATACAAGACACAGTACCTACACTTGACGTACTCGGATTGTTTCTTGTATACAAGACACAGTACCTACACTTGACGTACTCGGATTGTTTCTTGTATACAAGACACAGTACCTACACTTGACGTACTCGGATTGTTTCTTGTATACAAGACACAGTACCTACACTTGACGTACTCGGATTGATTCTTGTATACAAGACACAGTACCTACACTTGACGTACTCGGATTGTTTCTTGTATACAAGACACAGTACCTACACTTGACGTACTCGGATTGATTCTTGTATACAAGACACAGTACCTACACTTGACGTACTCGGATTGATTCTTGTATACAAGACACAGTACCTACACTTGACGTACTCGGATTGATTCTTGTATACAAGACACAGTACCTACACTTGACGTACTCGGATTGTTTCTTGTATACAAGACACAGTACCTAGACTTGACGTACTCGGATTGATTCTTGTATACAAGACACAGTACCTACACTTGACGTACTCGGATTGATTCTTGTATACAAGACACAGTACCTACACTTGACGTACTCGGATTGTTTCTTGTATACAAGACACAGTACCTACACTTGACGTACTCGGATTGATTCTTGTATACAATACACAGTACCTACACTTGACTTACTCGGATTGATTCTTGTATACAAGACACAGTACCTACACTTGACGTACTCGGATTGTTTCTTGTATACAAGACACAGTACCTACACTTGACGTACTCGGATTGATTCTTGTATACAAGACACAGTACCTACACTTGACGTACTCGGATTGTTTCTTGTATACAAGACACAGTACCTACACTTGACGTACTTGGATTGTTTCTTGTATACAAGACACAGTACCTACACTTGGCGTACTCGGATTGTTTCTTGTATACAAGACACAGTACCTACACTTGACGTACTCGGATTGTTTCTTGTATACAAGACACAGTACCTACACTTGACGTACTCGGATTGATTCTTGTATACAAGACACAGTACCTACACTTGACGTACTCGGATTGATTCTTGTATACAAGACACAGTACCTACACTTGACGTACTCGGATTGATTCTTGTATACAAGACACAGTACCTACACTTGACGTACTCGGATTGATTCTTGTATACAAGACACAGTACCTACACTTGACGTACTCGGATTGTTTCTTGTATACAAGAGACAGTACCTACACTTGACGTACTCGGATTGTTTCTGGTATACAAGACACAGTACCTACACTTGACGTACTCGGATTGATTCTTGTATACAAGACACAGTACCTACACTTGACGTACTCGGATTGATTCTTGTATACAAGACACAGTACCTACACTTGACGTACTCGGATTGATTCTTGTATACAAGACACAGTACCTACACTTGACGTACTCGGATTGATTCTTGTATACAATACACAGTACCTACACTTGACTTACTCGGATTGATTCTTGTATACAAGACACAGTACCTACACTTGACGTACTCGGATTGTTTCTTGTATACAACAGACAGTACCTACACTTGACGTACTCGGATTGTTTCTTGTATACAAGAGACAGTACTTACACTTGACGTACTCGGATTGTTTCTTGTATACAAGACACAGTACCTACACTTGACGTACTCGGATTGTTTCTTGTATACAAGACACAGTACCTACACTTGACGTACTCGGATTGTTTCTTGTATACAAGACACAGTACCTACACTTGACGTACTCGGATTGATTCTTGTATACAAGACACAGTACCTACACTTGACGTACTCGGATTGTTTCTTGTATACAAGACACAGTACCTACACTTGACGTACTCGGATTGATTCTTGTATACAAGACACAGTACCTACACTTGACGTACTCGGATTGATTCTTGTATACAAGACACAGTACCTACACTTGACGTACTCGGATTGATTCTTGTATACAAGACACAGTACCTACACTTGACGTACTCGGATTGATTCTTGTATACAATACACAGTACCTACACTTGACTTACTCGGATTGATTCTTGTATACAAGACACAGTACCTACACTTGACGTACTCGGATTGTTTCTTGTATACAAGACACAGTACCTACACTTGACGTACTCGGATTGATTCTTGTATACAAGACACAGTACCTACACTTGACGTACTCGGATTGTTTCTTGTATACAAGACACAGTACCTACACTTGACGTACTTGGATTGTTTCTTGTATACAAGACACAGTACCTACACTTGGCGTACTCGGATTGTTTCTTGTATACAAGACACAGTACCTACACTTGACGTACTCGGATTGTTTCTTGTATACAAGACACAGTACCTACACTTGACGTACTCGGATTGATTCTTGTATACAAGACACAGTACCTACACTTGACGTACTCGGATTGATTCTTGTATACAAGACACAGTACCTACACTTGACGTACTCGGATTGATTCTTGTATACAAGACACAGTACCTACACTTGACGTACTCGGATTGATTCTTGTATACAAGACACAGTACCTACACTTGACGTACTCGGATTGATTCTTGTATACAATACACAGTACCTACACTTGACTTACTCGGATTGATTCTTGTATACAAGACACAGTACCTACACTTGACGTACTCGGATTGTTTCTTGTATACAACAGACAGTACCTACACTTGACGTACTCGGATTGTTTCTTGTATACAAGAGACAGTACTTACACTTGACGTACTCGGATTGTTTCTTGTATACAAGACACAGTACCTACACTTGACGTACTCGGATTGTTTCTTGTATACAAGAGACAGTACCTACACTTGACGTACTCGGATTGTTTCTGGTATACAAGACACAGTACCTACACTTGACGTACTCGGATTGTTTCTTGTATACAAGAGACAGTACCTACACTTGACGTACTCGGATTGTTTCTGGTATACAAGACACAGTACCTACACTTGACGTACTCGGATTTTTTCTTGTATACAAGACACAGTACCTACACTTGACGTACTCGGATTGTTTCTTGTATACAAGAGACAGTACCTACACTTGACGTACTCGGATTGTTTCTGGTATACAAGACACAGTACCTACACTTGACGTACTCGGATTGTTTCTTGTATACAACAGACAGTACCTACACTTGACGTACTCGGATTGTTTCTTGTATACAACAGACAGTACCTACACTTGACGTACTCGGATTGTTTCTTGTATACAAGAGACAGTACTTACACTTGACGTACTCGGATTGTTTCTTGTATACAAGACACAGTACCTACACTTGACGTACTCGGATTGTTTCTTGTATACAAGAGACAGTACCTACACTTGACGTACTCGGATTGTTTCTGGTATACAAGACACAGTACCTACACTTAACGTACTCGGATTGTTTCTTGTATACAAGAGACAGTACCTACACTTGACGTACTCGGATTGTTTCTTGTATACAACAGACAGTACCTACACTTGACGTACTCGGATTGTTTCTTGTATACAAGAGACAGTACTTACACTTGACGTACTTAGATTGTTTCTTGTATACAAGAGATAGTACCTACACTTGACGTACTCGGATTGTTTCTTGTATACAACAGACAGTACCTACACTTGACGTACTCGGATTGTTTCTTGTATACAAGAGACAGTACTTACACTTGACGTACTCGGATTGTTTCTTGTATACAAGAGTCAGTACCTAGACTTGACGTACTCGGATTGTTTCTTGTATACAAGAGATAGTACCTACACTTGACGTACTCGGATTGTTTCTTGTATACAAGAAACAGTACCTACACTTGACGTACTCGGATTGTTTCTTGTATACAAGAGACAGTACCTACACTTGACGTACTCGGATTGTTTCTGGTATACAAGACACAGTACCTACACTTGACGTACTCGGATTGTTTCTTGTATACAAGAGACAGTACCTACACTTGACGTACTCGGATTGTTTCTTGTATACAACAGACAGTACCTACACTTGACGTCCTCGGATTGTTTCTTGTATACAAGAGACAGTACTTACACTTGACGTACTCGGATTGTTTCTTGTATACAAGAGATAGTACCTACACTTGACGTACTCGGATTGTTTCTTGTATACAACAGACAGTACCTACACTTGACGTACTCGGATTGTTTCTTGTATACAAGAGACAGTACTTACACTTGACGTACTCGGATTGTTTCTTGTATACAAGAGTCAGTACCTAGACTTGACGTACTCGGATTGTTTCTTGTATACAAGAGATAGTACCTACACTTGACGTACTCGGATTGTTTCTTGTATACAACAGACAGTACCTACACTTGACGTACTCGGATTGTTTCTTGTATACAACAGACAGTACCTACACTTGACGTACTCGGATTGTTTCTTGTATACAAGAGACAGTACCTACACTTGACGTACTCGGATTGTTTCTTGTATACAAGAGACAGTACCTACACTTGACGTACTCGGATTGTTTCTTGTATACAAGAGACAGTACCTACACTTGACGTACTCGGATTGTTTCTTGTATACAACAGACCATAACTTCACTTGACGTACTTGGATTGTTTCTTTTATACTGAAAACCAACATACCTTTCATCATCAGTCAATTTCTAGCTTCAGATGCTTGAAGAAATACTATGATGAATGTTACTCCTCATTACTGGTTTTATTAGTCGGCGGTTTCTTTATTTCTTTAGTTTCTTCATTATCAGCCTCAGCTGGAAACAAAATCAAGATACCTTAGAATATTTAACACATGCAAAGTAGGTACATAATGTACCTAGCATGTAATATATAAAACATACCTAGGCTTCACAATTCGATCCTTGGTAAGAGTACGAATATTTTGATTTTGGACCGCAGGAACAGTTATTACTCTTAGCTGACGAGGAAAATAAACCTTGGTAAATAAATTTTATTAATTTAGGTTAACCTAACCTTTATTTTTTTTGTGGGTACTCCATATTTATTATGTAAAACTTATTATTTATTATATTACATTAAAACCGACCTGTAATAAGTGTATCTGATATACCTACTACTCTATAATATAAAGCAAACGTAAAGACGTATAAAAGGTTGGGAGAATCAGTTTGGTCAAATGATGCTAATGTCGTAGCCATATCGTAGAATTGACCATTTCATGATCTGGTTGGCCATATCGTATTTCTTTTAAAATTGGGAGGGTCGCCTCGCTCCACTCCGCTTCATTTGGCTCCTTTTTATCTATTTTTATATTTTATCTTACATGTAAACCTAACACGCTTCTCCTCGCTCCGCTTCGCTTTGCTCGTCGTCGCACCTATTTTTTACTTTTGGCCCAACCAGATCATGAAATGTTTAATTCTACGATATGGACACGACAAAAAATGCGTTTTTAAATACTCCGAAAGGCTCACCCACAATGTTCATTTATTTTGTACGCGATTATTTTCCTGAAGTTTCAGGAAAGTTACATCTGCCATACGCGATGACCGTTGTCGTGATCCGATGACCATGGCAGATGTAACTTTCCTGATATTTCAGGAAAATATAAAAGCTAAACACGGTGAGTCCCGAACT
Source organism: Ypsolopha sequella (assembly GCA_934047225.1). Lineage (NCBI taxonomy): Eukaryota > Metazoa > Arthropoda > Insecta > Lepidoptera > Ypsolophidae > Ypsolopha > Ypsolopha sequella. The sequence continues at coordinate 4,754,111 of OW203986.1, read as the reverse complement.
CCTAATTATAGTGACCGTGTAAGCCTATCTTAAATATATTCCGTGCCAGTATAAAACATGGCATGTAGTTTCTTCATCCTAGTCTCCTGAGAAGCTTCAGCCAAAGAAAAAAAAAAAGGAAAAAAAACACATTCATGAATTTAAGTTTCGAATTTTTCGAATGTATCTTCTCAACCAGATGTTTAGAGAAAATAAATCAGAATATCACTCTGCAGTGGCGTGCACAGGACTTTTTTCCGGAAAAGCAATCAGAAGGTCAAGTACGACAATAAAAAAAATATGAAAAAATTTAAATAACACTTTGAAAAAAAAAAGTTTGTATGACGCCAGGGTAGGCAGGCACTGCCTACCCTAGAGTGACAATTTTCATACAAACTTTTTTTTTTCAAAGTGTTATTTAAATTTTTTCATATTTTTTTTATTGTCGTACTTGACCTTCTGATTGCTTTTCCGGAAAAAAGTCCTGTGCACGCCACCGTCACTCTGTTAGTGATTAATGCCAGAAGAAAAAAATTGCACTGTGCTAAAGCAATAAAAAAAATTAAAGCAATTTAAACCAAAACGTCAGAATACGCAAATATATGCATGTTACTTTTTTTTCCTTTTCACCAAGCATGTGGAGTCTTGACAACCAGTCTTACATTGAGTGCCTTCTGTCGTGGTGGACCGAGGAGGTCTTCGGTTGCCTCCTGAGTCCTGGAAGGTGGGATGATGACTTCTTGGCAAGTTGCCCCTAGTGGTTACAAAAAAAAAAATAAAACTGTTAAAATATGTTGTTGCGATGTGCTCCACATAACATAGTAATTACGTAAATATAATCTACTTGAAAATATGCTTCGTGTGATAAATAGGTTAAATTTTCAAAATATCAAATACTAGCTTTTGCCCGCGGCTTCGCCCGCGCTGATTTCGTTTCCATGTTCCCCGTATAAAAGTAAGCCTATGTCACTCTCCAGCCGGCCCATAAACTATCTCTATGCAAAAAATTGCGTCAATCCGTTGCTGCGTAAAAGAAAAACAAACCAAAAACTAACAAACTCACTTTCGCATTTATAATAGGAGTACGGATTATCGGTATATATGCTCTAAAACGCCGAAACCTGCCCTCTTATTGTCTAACTTCAACATCTATCGTTATCGCTTTTAAATGTATCGTGATTGCAAGAAATGACATCACACATCACGATACATTTTAAAGCGATAGCGGTAGATGTTGAAGTTAGACATTAAGGCGCCTGATCGGACAACAGACGGAAAAAAAAATAGTATTTGTATACCACTTGCACAACGGTAAAGGAAAACACCATAAGGTAAACCTGAATGCCTTAAAAAGCGTGTATTTTTGCCCTGCAGCGATAGCGCCCACCCATATACGGTGACACTGATACTTAACACCTCTGACACTCTTCGGGCAAATACTTTATATTCTCTGCTTCGGGCATATAATAATATGTGTAAGTAATCCCCAAGAATTAATTTTTAGGGATAATTGACTATCCCCTTTTTTCCAGAAGGCATGTTGTAATCCTGCACATACCTACATCATACATGCCACTGACGATGGAGGCAACAAGTTGGTGACACTGCACACACGAAGATCATGACGGGGCAGCACGTGTTCCTGAGGCATATGTTGGAATCATAGCTCTTCATGTAAGGGATTTTCAGACCAAAAAATATGTTTCTTTAGTTTATGTTTATGTAGTTTATTACACGCTATGTATATTTATAATATTTTATATATTGTATTTATAGTAAGTATTGATATAAAATTTCATTTTGTTATTAAACTTGTATAATTCTTTGTATATTCTTCTTCTCTGTGTACACGTGTATGATTACTCCGTTTATTGTACTTTTTCCTATTGTGATGGTTTTGCTGTAAGAAATCTCTGTTTAGAGATAAGCTCGCCAATGTGCATCTTTTTACTGTAATTTTGTTTATGTTTATATTTCCGTGTGTGTACAATAAAGAATAAAGAATTTCTAAAGTCAGAAACGTTTACTTGTCAATGATTTTTAATCCAGTGCCTTCATGTGAAATCATCTAGTTACATTATCAGAAATAGATTTATGGCTAACCTATTGCTTACTTTTTTCTTTATGTAGTGAGTCATGTAATACTTACTTATGCACTAGTACATAACACAAATAGATGTATATAGGTATAGAAAATGGTGCCATGCCAACACACTTGTTTATGCGTGCAACCACAATCGCGATGTCTATCACGAGGTGTGGAAGCCAAAAACAATATCTGTTTGCAGCCATCATGGAATTTAAGATAAAATTTTGATGGACAGTCTGTTTATCGATTTTTATTATCAAATTCGTCATTGAACTTGACTTTGCGCAGCACTTTTGTTTGCTCACGTATTGCATACAAATTTACTTGTTGAACAGAATTATCACCTCTGCCGACCTTGCGGAATGCTGCATGGTTGCTAACAAACATACTGTATCAACATAACTATCGACTGTATATGCATCAGATATAGATCTAGGAATAATCGGTCTCTTTGTCTCATGTCATGCTCTATTGCGTTTTGGATAACCTGTATTGATGATGAACTGGTTTGGGCTTATGAGTTAGAAGTAGGCTCTGAGGAAGTAGGATATTAAAAATTGGTGAATGGTTAGGGTAGTGCATTTATAAATAAGTGAGAAAACAACCTAAATTTGTTTAATTGATAGTTCGTAAAACATTTGTACGATTTATGAAAAACATAACAAAACCAAATACAAAGTTGTCTGTAAAGAACTATACAAAACAAGTACAATTTTTATGTACAACAAATCAAAACACCACTATTACTTAGTTAGGGAGCTAGCGGGCAACATTTCTAAATCATTTGCTCATGTTAAATACCAATAGGGATAGTTCATATGAATATAAATCGATTTGGTCCAGTCACTTAATGTCCTACGTAGCTGCGTTTATGCGACACAGCGCATCAAATTTGAAAAAAAAAGTTTCAAATCATTTGCTAATGTTAATTAATAGGGATTAAAGTCTATATCAATACAAAATTGATTTGGTCCAGTCACTTTATGGTCCTACGTTGCTGCGTTTTTGAGCTACAGCGCTTCAAAATTGTAAAAAAAAAAAACTTTACTATCTCATTTGCTCATGGTTTCAGTAGCGTTTATTTTGTTCATTTATTTCATAACTGAACAAGAAAAAATAACTGATCCTAAATAAAAATAAATAAAAATAATTGAACGGCTCAAAATCAGTGATCTGTCAATTTTTTTTTGTATTCTGTCATAATTGATCGAATGAATCGAATGGACGCTACTAAAACCATGAGCAAATTACTTAGAAGAGATTTTTTTACATATTTACAACTACGTCGCCTCTTTATACAACGCAGAGCCCTCGATGTTTGCTCCATGTATTTTCTTCGTTTTCAGGATGATTTTAACCATTAGCCCCAGAGGTAGACGATTTCAAATGATTTAGAACCTTTTTTTACAAATTTTGAAGTTCAGAACGGTGATTCTGGCAAGTGCGAAAAAATTTACTACGGCAGATTGATTTTATCAATTGAGTGAATTTACAAGGGACTTTCTAAGAAAATCATTGATTTTTCTGCTTTCGCTTTCGTCCGTAGGACGTTAAGTGACTGGACCAAATCTGAACTTTAATCCCTACTGATATGAAACATGAGCAAAGTTAGGGAGTCCAGTTATTATTCTTCGACAGGTTCTTCAGCAGGTTCTTCGGCAGGTTCTTCGGCAGGTTCTTCGGCAGGTTCTTCAGGTGGCGGACTATCTGGTAGAGACTCTTTACCGATCTCTGCTGTTATGTTCATGCCGATGCTGGGTATTTCAAATTGAAGAGTGTCTACTGGTTTGCCCGTATCTTCATCAGCATTAGGCCCTTCGCAAGGAGGTTGTGCTTGTTTTTTATTTTCTCTGTAAAAGGAAAAGTCTGCTTTACATTTCGCGCAAGAAACAGTAAAGCATATAAAATAGAGGTGAACAAACAAAACGAAAAACAAACATACCGTGAAAAAAGCTATCATTCTTGATTTCAATAGTAAATATTTAATCCAAGCCTTGATCGAAATATCTTGTTTACAGAGGTTTTATTGGGTGCCAAACGTCTTTGGCAGTAGGAATGCATTAGATGTTTCAATAAACTAGGCGGCAAAGAGAAGAGCTCGCGTGGCAACTACGGGATCAGCTAGTTTTAGATAATATTTTTGGACACTTTTCAGTTGGCACTGGGTGAAATGCGCAAGACGGTTTTTTTACTCTTTGTTTTTGATAAAACTATTATAAAATAAAATGTAGTATTGCTTGTTTTTAGTCCTTAAGGAACAATTAATTGGTTATTGTAACGAAATCACATAAAATAAACTTTTAACAAAAAAATAGTAACCGACTTCAATAGTAACAGCAGTCATTCACTAAAAAGTTAATAATAATTCTATAAAGACCGATGGTACCGAAGCAACACTTTTGCCGACTTATTTCTTCCTGAAACGTTATGTTATCTAGAAGTCAGCGTTCTTATATTGGTTTTAATGTTGCTATATCGTAGGAAATACGTCGAATTGAGAACCGCCTCCTTTTTGAAGTTGGTTAAAAAAATAATTATAATGCCTAAAAACTAACGGTCGGCTAAAATCTAATAAAATCAGCACAAAAAATTAGTTTAAAAAAGGTATTGAATTAATGTAGGTATTATATTACTCGGTCAAGTGCGAGCCAGACTCGCGCGGGTTCCGTATTTCGCCAGTTTTGAGGAAAATTTAAATATTGCCTATAACTGTTTATATTAGATACCAAAAAAAAATTGATTGTACCAAAAAATTGAAAAATGTAGTTGTATATCGAGGTAACATTTACAATTTTAATTTATTACCGTTTGTTTTGTATTTTTTTTTCAACTGCTATATTTTTTTTGTAGTCACAAATCTGATTATTTACATAATCACCTATTACCATCTTTTTTTTCATATTTATCGGTCCTCTAGTTTCGGAGAAAAGGGACATAAACTTATGTGGTTTTCAAAGATTTCTCGAAATGGTGTAAGTAAATATAGCTAAAACATACTTTTATACATTTCACCTACAACTGGATACCCATTTTGTATTTTTATAAAATCGTTTTTAGTTTATTTTACTTCTTTTTGTTATAAGTGATGATATTTTTTAAATATCTGTAGTTTTTCTGAATTTTTTCAGTTGTAACCTAAAATCAATTTTTTTCATATTTTTCGGTCCATCATAATGGAGATCAGGAGGGGACATACAATCTTTGGAAGTTTTTCAAAGATTACTCTAAATCTGTATAAGTAATTATAGGACACAAGTATATATTTTTACAATTTGCTTTTTAATACTTATAATTTGATACCCATATTGTATTTTTAGGAGAAAAAAATATTACATATACATCTGTGATTCAACAAAGCCGACTATGCTACCGGGCCTGGACCTTTGGGAGGCGTCACAGATAACCCCCAGTGATCTGTGGGAGGCGTGCATGGGGCCGAAGCCAACACGTAGAGGCCCGATTCGTATCCTCTACGAAACGCACAACTTAAGATGGTGCTTCTTATTTTTGAAATACAGATATTAAATAAATGTGATTTATGGCATTTCGCGAACATTGTTTGATGTCAGTTGGGCTTTTACGGCAAAATTTTGTTATTTTATCTATTACGTTGTAAATGTATGGGCACACAAACTTAAAATTCGCTTTTAATTTTGCGTGTCCATACATTTACAATGTAATGCAAAAAATGGCAAAATTTTCTCAATATTCCAGTTTTTTTTTCATATATTTTGTAAGTAATGATAAGTTTGTAATTACTGTTAAAATTATTTACTCGCCGAAATTGTATCGGTTAAACGGTTGGCATATAGTCAACAACAATCACACGTGAGTGTTCAAGCCGTATGTAATTATAATTATATATTAACTAATATAAGTGGTACGGAACCCTCAGGGCGCGGATCCTACTCGCACTTGACCGGTTTTTTTGGAGTTCCTTAAGCCGACAATAAATCCTCTGCATAGAAATAAAAGGGTGACATAAATAAAATACAAACAAGCATACATTCTCACTACAATAATGTATGGAGATGTTGTATACAAATCTGTTTCATTCTGTGCGAGAGGAAATCGTCAATATGGGGCGTGGTTAAACAAATATGCATTTTAAATTTTTATTGCTAATAAACATTTTATTTGAATTTTATATACCTATGTAAGAAACAAAGTTAGAGATGTAAAAAATCGAACAAAGTACTTGCTCATTTCTAGAATGCTGAATATATTGTATTCAAATGTTTGTCGTAAGGAATACAAAGCTATAGGCTATCTATCACTATCAGTTGGAGATTCAGCTGTTGTTATTAACACAGACTAAATGAATATCTAAGTATTTTTTTCAAATTTCGAGTTGAAACAAATGAAATACAAGGAGATAATAATATGAAAGTTGTAGAAATTGTAGAAACAAAAGAAATCAAAAAACAGATATAATTTAAAAAGCTTCAAAACAACATGGATGTTATCTTTGAAATCCCATTGTTTTTCGGCAGTCGCGCATCGCTTTATTTATTGTTGAAGGGCTCCCAATAAGATATTTTCTGACGACTGCTGCGATCTCGTCTAAATGCCAACATATACAATGTTTGTCTGGGCCCATCCCGGTGTTGGCTGCCGGCCAGCTCCGCATCACCAGCGCCTCTCGATGTCAGAGCTAAATAAATGAACGGCAAATTCCTATTCGAAAATGTGTTTATTACTAGCTGAGGAAAGTTACACTTACTAACAATAAAAAATATTGTATTGTAAATTGGCATAATTTCAACACGTATTTCGATATTTATTCAATAACCTGAGATTGTTTATTGTCGATGAAAACTAACTCGCTATCATCTCGAATTCAACGATCATCAAAATAAATCGAATCGGCATCTTTGAAGTACCTAATAGTATCAGTAGAGAGTTCGTGTCGTATTCTCTCTAACTGACATGATCTCTTTCTGTCGGAATTATCACTTGGAGTATTATTCAGATTCAGTCCACTCTCTAGCAGTGATCTATTTCTAACTCCAGCAGACCTGTCCTAACTTCCTGACAGTGCATTGACCCTTGCCGTTTCGACCAAGGTATTATGCAAACTGAAATGAAGTAAATTACAAGAGAAAACAGGAAACATTAATTTGGAAACGGTATCCTAAAAATGTACAATTTTGCGTACAAAGATTGCCTGTTTTCATCAAAAAAATTGTTGTAAAATTTAAAACAAAGAATCATATTAAAGACGCCAAAGAAAGTCATGATGTTGTTGAGTGATCCGCAAATAAACAGATGGACCAAAGCGAAACGGTGGATTATCGATAAGGAATAAGTGCAGTATTGTGTCCATGTGCAGTCTGCGAGTCCCCAGCAACGGTCTATTTCAGAACTGCAGCGACGGAGCATCGACCTCACATCTGGTGACGATGTCCCGACAAGCGCATAAGTCATTAAGCGATGGGGTTAAAATTACACAATTCTGTGAACGCACAGAAAAATATTTAAATTATCTTTGCCAGTCTTACCAGATCATGTTGAGATAGATATTTACCAAGATTGATCCACTATTATTTAACTGTGCAGAAATACCTCATTTCTGTCACTATCTGTGTATTAGTTGCTTTTTATTACAAGATATGATCAATAGAAGACATATACTGGGTATCTTCAATTCGAATGAAACTACTAAGAAAATTAAAAAAAAAATTGGCTTCTCCACACAAAATTCCCAGTAAGTTTTTTTTTAATTAGTCAAATCCAAAAAGAAAAATCGGCGGTTGGATGTCTTTGGAAAAATTCAGTATTATCGGTAACATCTGTTTTATTTAAAAATACTTGTCCATTTACATCTCGTATGTAAGTAAACAATTGATAGAAGTATTGTAAACTAGTACTTATTATATAAACTGAATCTATCTACTTCACCTAGATTTCAAAGACCCGATAAAACCGCACGCCACGCTTCACCGAGTCTAGACAATATCCACTTCGGGCATAGAATTTCAGTTTTGCTCTACTTTATTCATCTGAAGCCGCGCCCGAATCCCACTGCTTTGCATTGCAATTCGCCCACGCGCCGGAAAACTACCTCATTTAGTAACTATTCAAGTGCCAACATAGCAAGCTAATACCAAGAATTCGTATTAAAGTGTAATAAAGGCCGTTTTTGGTTGTTACAGTGGAGTTGGTGACGTTGTTTGTGTAAATCACGGCGACAGACAGGATGCAGTAACTGCAATAACGAGCCGCATTCGGCACGCATTATTTGTGGACTCGGAGACTTGGTGCGGCTGTCGTGAGGGTCTTTTTGGACGCCCACGGTTACTAAGACAATGGAGGAAGATAACGCGTTATACTTAGTTTTAAAGGGATAAATAGTTTTGGTGCATGAGTCAAACATATCATACATATTGATCAGAAACTAAGAAATGTTGAAAGGAAAATACTTAAGAAAACTTTGAAAAGTACTACGTAATCGGAATTTATGACCAATAAACTTCTGCCCGCGCATACTTCAAAGAAGTCAGCAACAAAGTTGTTTACGAATAGCACAACAACACAAAAACCGTTTTTTCTCGCTACGGGTGTGAGTAGTTATAAGAAATAATGGTAGAAGTCTGAAAACAATGTAGGTATTTTGTCTTTGTTAGTGAAGTGTCAACTTAGATCGCGATTGTTACAACATTTATAATGGTCACTGTAGGGCAGCCGTTTCAAAACTCCCACGGTAAAGAAAACTTGTTGTGAGATGTAAATTGTAGTCTCTCTCACCTGACTGGTTTATTTTTCTACAAGCAACTACTTTCATCTAAGGGATTTACTTTAAAGAGGGTCTGTGTTCTATGTTCTTCCTTATTCTTCCCTGAATTTGGAATCGATCGAATAAACATAATTTTTTTCGACATATCTCTCCGTAACAAGTTAAACCGATTTGGAAATTATTTATCATGCAGATGGTTTATTTGTATCTGTTTGCATTTGATAAACATATTGACGAGTATCTAATCAAATCACTGCGATTTTCCACTTGCGTCAATAAATAAATCGACGATACATGTCATGTTGGCGATGAGAAAAAGTACAGCTGTCCACTACAATTAGAAAGTCTGCGTCACACATTTCAATTTCAACGATCAATAAGCTTTCTGAAGGTATAAAATTGGATTGGTTTTTAAACTTAACATAAAAAGTCAAATAAAAATACAGTAGGTGAAGATTTCCCAGTTTTATTATGTTTGAGCTTCAGCAGCGGTTGCAAAGAATCAATACAGAAAATCTAAACGAGAAGCGAAATCGCTGATCATCGGGCCTGTTTATACCCAGAACAAATAAACTTGTCCATTTAAATCTGGTATGGTTGGTCTTTATCGAATTGCAGTAAAGACCACTTTTCAATGGCCAGGCTGCACGTATTAGGAGGATTCTCTGTACCCGGCTAGAATAACTGCGTTCGATAGTCGTTGAATGTTTATTGCAGCGCTTCAGGCTAATTTATGCTCGACTAAATTGGATCTCCACGAGAAAAACGATTGCAAACGCTTTCAGATGAGTCGATGCATTTTATTATGTTTATTTGAAATTGTTTTTAACTAAAATAATATAAACTATATTATTTATGTTGTTGTATAGTATTGTATAGCACGATTTAGAAACACAGTCGTGAAGTAATGAAGTTTGTGACTTTGAGAGTTGAGTGCCTCTAATTTACATTTTGAAGATTGAAGGTCAGTTTTTGCTCTGCAGTATAATTTCAGTAATTACGATGGAATATTTACAGTACTTCGGAACAAATCACCAATAAAGTCTAAAAGCGGCTTGGAGACGAGATATCTCGGTCTAAATCTGGAATGTCCATGTTAGGCTGGCTCCGGGCAACACGCGGTGTCCCGGAATAGTTTAATTGCACTGCGACAGGACATGTTGCAAGTAAAACAGAGCTCTAAATCAAGAGCTACGTTTCCTTTACTGCAGTGAGAAGATGTCTCTGCATATATATGTAGGTCAAATATAGGTAGATAAGGTTACAAACTGCCGTTATAGCAGTAATTTTGGTCTATATTGTTTCTGTAAGTAAGAAATGTTAAAATAACATCGCCGAGCTATTTTCACCAAATATCAATGACTCTGCTGCAACAATTAATTTCCAGTAAGAGAGCTCTAAAATAGAGTTGAATTGATATGTCCCCAAAATAAGCCACTGCGCGCGCACTGCACGTAGGGTAACCAACTCCAGTTATGTGAATTCCAATACTTATGTAATCTTTGTGAATGTTTTTTCATCTTTGAATTGTTGTTGTCTTTATCAACCATCCAATAAACTATTTATGCGGTCCACTTATTGCTCCGTGATGCAGTCGAATGCTTCTTTCAAAACATTTTTTTTTGTTTTCCGCTGGGTAATGCATATCTGACGCTGGATGGATCAGCCCTCTCAGCTAAGTTGATAAGGATCTAAGCCCGCTTTATAATCAGATGATATCTACTAGATATAGCATAGAGTTACATAGTTCCTTCCTTTTCAGGCACAATTCCAATGCGTAATTTATTCAAATTAGTTGACGTATCGGTAGCCAAGTAGATGCCCATGTCACCAGCCATATTACGGGTATTGTGGGTTGCCCTTGGCCAGCGTGGGAATATTCAACCTATGTATCATGAAACCTCATTTCTGAATCAATAAATGACAACTGAGTTATACCAATGGGCGCAATATCCACGGAATAACATTTCCGACAGGGTCGTAGACTGGGCTCTCTGTTTCACCATCCGGTCGGCTCTACCTAAGGGACTTTCTTCGACCGTACTGAAGTTGCCTCTATAGAGGTCAGTCTGATTCTTCTAATTCGAATCAATTATGAAATAAACATACCAGTGTTTGTATGGAATAGTCATCAATGAGTCATCGTCATCGACATCATCATCAACTAAGTCATCATGATACTGATTTCTCGTACCATATTGCACCTTAGTATAAACAGTTTTACTGGTAATTCGACCTACTAGTCGGTCAAAGTAGAAGTAATAAGCAGTTATATACCTGTAAAAGTGACTATTGTTTTTATTTACTATGATGTTTTTAGGGTTCCGTGCCCGTTCTGTGTGGTGATACGGAACCCTTTGTGTGCGAGTTCGACTCGGACTTGTCCACATTTTTTTGAAGATAAATTCTTAGGTTAACATATCGTGCGATAAAAGTACTGTATTGTCCAGGTCAAGGCGATAGTGCTGCCACCTGCCATGGATCGGGATAAATATTATATCTATAAGTTATATTATAGTTACGTTTGTTCCCCATTACCAGTATATTACAGAGGAGACCCGTTAAACTTATCAATACCGCTAAACATGTTTGTGTTATCGAGAGTAAAGTTTCCAGAAATTATAAATGTTTCTAAATAAATCAGACAAATCAGACTTTCCCGAGGTCAAAGGACCATGGGCAAATTTGTATGGAGACTGGATCAAATCCTCAACATTGATGAAACCTACTCCAAATGAAAGATTTTGGGGTATTATTTAATTATTACTATGAGAACCAAGTCGAAATCGAGCGCCAACAAAATGTCAAAATGTCAGGAAAAAATATTTTGTTTACAGTTTTGATACTATGATTTTGATGCTTTCTCAGTATTGAAATCGTTCTAAAACACCATTTCGCGCTCGAATTCTATGTAGCTGCCATAATAAGAAATTAATAATACCCTAAAAGCTTTCATATGGTATAGGATTTATCGCTGTTGAGTAATTGGTCCAAAATTACTGATGGTCCTTAGACATTGTTGCAAATTGTAAATCAAATACTTCATAATATTCGCAATGCTGAATGCTCATCATATCATAAGATGTTATTTCCAAGAGATCCAAATTATAAAAAAATATAAAAGGTACTTTCTAAATTATAAATAATTTGCTGGATATTAATCAGCATTCACCGCTAATTTATTTCGAAGAAATCTTTTCTAAATCCGTTGAAGAAACCTTTCACGGAAATCCTGCCAAATCAGCAGCTAAAACACCACGGTAAGAAGATGACAGAATCTTTCCGAATTAACCTTTGTTTGAAACTCCTAAGGTTCATTTTTCACTGTAAAAAATGCCTAACTGTGGCCAGAATCGACTAATCCGTGAAAAGATCAAGTAGCGTCAATTGAAGACGACCTTGCTGCGTCTGCAAGCCAAAACACCACGAACATTGGTCAATAGATTACGGTAATTTCACCATTATTTCATAGCATATAAGAACGTAGATGGAGCACGATTAATGTGGCTGGTAAATGGGTCCAACATCCGGTGACACATGATGGGTCACTTCACCGGATTGAGGTAGGTATGCATCATGATTCATGACTGGAAGATGCTGGACAGAATCTTGAGGCGCGAACGAAATGTAATCAAATGTATGGGCATTACCGTAGGAAGTAGGGCCCTGAAATTTTGAATCTCGAATAAAATGTCTTTTACTACCAATGCGAGGCTTTCATTTAGACGGTCAATAATATGAAGAGATGTATGTCCCTGACTTTTTCACAAATATCGCCCAGAAAAATATTTAAAATATTGGGTTTTCGCCCTAAAATCTAGTACTTTTACAAGGCTTCGTTAAGTGACTTATGAACATTTAACAAGCAAAGTAAGCACATACACCAAGTATTGGAAGTATAATCAATATTCTAATTAGTTAAAACAGAATAAAAAATAACGAGTAACAGGCACAGTTAAGGTATTCGGAAATAATAATTATTTCCAATGCAAAGGGCGAGACTCGCTCAGCACAGTTAGAACGGCGTGGGGCAAAGCGTGAGGCGTTTGTTTAGATCAGCCAGCCAAATATGCGCTTTATTGTCGCGATACGTCTCGCTTCGCGTCGGAGTTGGCGTCGTCCTGTAACGTGTTCTTAAACATAAATTATCACTTGTTTAACCCATCTTGTGCTTGTCCACAGGATTATTATTTATGTCACTATACCCCAAATTATTGATTACACATTATTAATCGACAGAGTTGGTTGAATTAAATTTATCAAACTTCTACTTAGGGAATAGCGTTTTGTGACGTCTTTAGTCTGCGACGTTGGTAGTTGCCGTTGGTGCTTATATGAATATACCTAGATAGATCACGAATATCTAGATTTGGCATTTTCATTTCAATTATTAACTATATTTCACTATTTTAACAGCTAGATTAGGAGTATAGGATATATATCCATTAGCTAAGATAATTTATAACATAGGTATAGGTAGAGTACTAATGATTTATGCTTCGATCAACAATATTGTGGAAGGGTTTATAATAATTATCAACAATATCAACAATATTGTTGATCGAAGGGTTTATGTAAAGGTAAACTCAGGTAGAGACGCTTTCCAAGCAGCAGATAGGATGTAACATAAAGTTGTCTACTTATCTGTTATCATATTTCACCAAACTTGTGTTATTGCAAAACTTTCAGTTTCCGAGAAATGAGTTTTAGACGGATGACAGGAAAATTGTAAGCAAAATTCGTGACACAAAAATTCGACACCGGATTTGCACTACAGTTTTTTCAAATAAACAAAACTAAAAGTAAAGTGATATAAACAAGCACGTATTGGAAGTCAGAAAATAAATCCTGAAAATTATCTAGCAAAGATTTCGTTACAATTCTGAAATAAGTTATACTAAGTATTTAACATGTTGTGGTAAACCAGTCATACCTATACTGAAATTCAATATGTCGTTTGTGGGTAAAATTGTAATAGTTAAAATGGCTGAAATAATTTGATAGAAACATTTTATTGAACTTTTTTGGCAACATACTTTTTGGTTTTTGATTTTCCATCTAGTTATTGATACATGTATCTCTAACATAAAAGTAAAAACATTTATAAATAACATTTTAATTTAATTTACCTACTTATATAATATAAAAAATCACATTTGAACAATAAATACCAGGTAAATATAACAGATAAGCTTCAGCTCTTGGGTCGCCAGATGCGTCGATCAGGCCCGCCGGCAATCTTAAAAAGTTTCGTGCACCCGGGCCTCATGGCCCAAGAGTTTCATCATCGAAATTAAAAGTTATAATTGAATTAACTTGAGGGTTTTTGAATAACAAAATAATTAATCATTTTCCTGCTGAACTGTTTAGTTTTTCAAGAACCAGCAGCAGAATGTTCCTTCCTCATTATACGAGTACATTCATCATCATCGTAGCAAATATAGACCATACGACGTGGATGCGCACGACCTTACTGCATATGACAGATACTCGTAATCTTGTACTACCCTCCCCCTCTCACAATATACGAGTTTAGATCTTCGCGGGGGTATCCCATGATCCAACAAGGATCCTACAAGAGTGGTAGTGATCTATAGAGATCTAGTGGTGCAGCTACGTATAAATCAGCTGCTACTGCGCAGTCCAAAGAGCGTCTTTATTGTAAACATCGCCATTAACCATTGATTGCTTCGGCACGTCATACTAGATTATTATCAGATTGAATGAAAAAAGGGACAGAAACGTCTTCAACATGAGATAAGAATACTAGTAGATCCCTACCTAAAATAATATTCGAGGACCCACATGTTCGAGATACCAGCGAAAGCTGACAGAGCTAAGATAGATAGATAGATATAACATTTATTTCCCAAAAACACGACACATACGTACAAAAAACAAAGTAGAACTTAAATAAAAGAAAAAATAAATTAAATAAAGTTAAAACACAAAAAGAAAGTATTTTAAATTTATCCTAGTGGTATGAGTGTCGCGGCAAAGAGAAAAAGGCTCCGACTCAGCATAATGCCGCAAACCGAAATCTGCGACGTTGTTATTCTGTCGTCACCTGCAGAGAGCCGCACGAATTCCATCGAGAGTGGACAATTATTGTTTATTTAATGTGTAAATGTGTATGTGAGTATAATGGTTGTGTAATTTGTATATGAGTAAGTATAACAATTTTGGCTACATATATTAAATAAGAGAATATCCTGACTGACTGGTCTATCAATGCCCGGGCCAGCTGATTGAACCTAGGAACATAAATTTGGACTTTGTATACGAGTATAGCATAGATTTACTATGACCTACCCTAATGCGTATTAGAGAAGTATAGGATCTGCTTTTGGCATCGTCTCAGCTAAACACTGTGAAGTGTTGATTTTATATCTGGATAGATAGAAACGGGAATTAATAGTCAAGCAGTGTTAGATTACACTACTTGACTATTACAGCTGATAAATAACAATGCGGTTACTTAGTCGGTAGAACTTCTTTATATATCATATAGTTTTTCTAATCCTGCCCGATCGAAAAATAAATGAGTTTATATACACCTTACAGGCTCGGAAAGGTTCTGTTTATCATTCGAAATCTGCGTGCAAAAGTGCTTTTTATCCGTGGAAATATTTTTTTTAATAAATGGTTTTTAGCGTGGAAAAGGTTTTTAAAATTCGAACTTTTCTATTCAAAAAGGTTTCTATACCACTAGCCCCCTGAAATGCATTCTGATTTCGATTATTTTTGATTTCATTGAGACTTAAATATTCCTAAGCCGTCAAGTTTTAGTAGATTTTGACATCAGGGTGGATGTCAATGGCTAACCTGCACCCTTTATGATCGTGAAAGTTTTCGGTGAAAAGAGGGCGTAGGAGTATCGATCGTTCTACTGAGAGAGACCCTTCCGAGAGAACCTTCCTTCTCCGAGATTTATGTCACTACAATATGTTTTTATGGTTCCGTAGTACCTAAAAGGTAAAAGGAACTTTTATGGTGAGACTCCGTTGTCCGTCCATATGTCACACCTCATAAATTTAGCACCATCGAAGACAAAGACTTGAAACTTGGCTCCAAAATAGCATTAATTTTCCCACGTTACACATTAGTGAAAAAAAATTGAAAATTTTAAAATTGTTAAAGATATTTCCAATACAAAAGACAGATTTTTTTTTGTAAATATTAAAAAGCTGATTGTAAAAACATATAGTTTGGCTATATTTACTTCCATCTATTTCAAGAAATCCTGGAAAGATCACAAAAAATTTAGTTTTTTTAATAAAAATATAAAACCAACTTTTTTCCCTTTTGCCCTGAATCCGCCCCTCTCGCACTGCGCGATTTTTTGCTTGGAGTGACAGTGACAAAAATAAAATTCGCATAGCCTCTTAAACACGTCATCAAAACTAAACGTCTAAACTCCATGCATTGCATTGAATATCGGGCTTATATTTAGAACATATGGCATGCTCCGCTGTACGGTCACACATAAGTAACAAACAAGCCAGTTATCAGTATAGCACCGACATGCGATCTGCTCATTGTCACTATGGATAGTTGACACAACAACTTGCTAACCACAATGCTTGTATCTAGAACACGTGTAGCGAACCTCTTCTTGTTGGGTCTACGGGAAAATATCTTCGGAGTAAAAACCAGCGGCCCAGGACATGATGTAGGGCGGGACAAGGACGGATGACACAACAAAATTGTGGTTTCAATTGCCAAGGGGTGGAAATTACTTTGGGCCAAAGTGAAAATTATTACATCGCCGATTGTTAGGGGTCGTAAAACTTTACATAATGGTCTATAAAGGTGTTCACGGAAGCTGAAGCGAGAAAGAAATATGTGACTCGTATTTAACCAGTTCCAAGGGGATCGCCACATTTGGGAAATTGAGTTATATATGGCGCTCCGTGTGCTTGTAGTAATGCTTAATGGATTTAATCTGGCCAAACCATAATAGGACCCGCTACTTAGCTGTTATGACAAAAAACTTATGTACTAGAAAGTATGAAGCCCCTCCAATCGGCTTGCTTGACGGGCGAGGCCGTAGCAGGCTTGCATGGTAAGCCGGAGGCTCCGTGTTCGAATCTCGGCAGAGTT
The DNA here is from genome assembly GCA_934047225.1 of Ypsolopha sequella. Taxonomy (NCBI): domain Eukaryota; kingdom Metazoa; phylum Arthropoda; class Insecta; order Lepidoptera; family Ypsolophidae; genus Ypsolopha; species Ypsolopha sequella. The sequence goes on along the minus strand of OW203986.1, from coordinate 4,737,204 downwards.
CCTTTTTTTCTTCTTCAAATTACTATTCTCATTAATTCTCATAACTGTCTACCTGGCCAGATTAAAGCCATGAAGCATTAGGTACTACAACCACAAGGAGCGTGGCCGGAACTCTTAAAATAAAACGTACAAAAGTTTTTACTTATGACTTTGCGACTCTGAAATTAAAACGAGCATTATTGTTAAAATCAATACTGAATGGCAGGTGGAAAAGCCGATGCACAAAATAACCACTTACAGAATTTTTATTCCGAATAACTAGCGAAATCAGGCGCACGTACTATTAGGGAAAATTATATTAGGGGATTGGCCCACTTTTAACCCGTATTGCAAGGTGATAAGAGCGAAAAGTGGGTCTGCGACAATTTCTTCGATGGTACGTACACATAGACGCGTACGTACGACGATCTCGGAGATACTCGGGTGAATGCCATTACGAAATTCTGCCGAGATCATCGTACGAACGCGTCTATGTATGTGTGCGTCTGTTTTCGCTCCGTCGTCGAGTCGGCCTTCTGGTAGTATCTATTTTGTGGCCGATGTCTGAGACATATCTGGCATAGCAACTACTGGCAACTAAGGCCAGTGAATAGCCAGTGAATCGATGACATTAGGATGAAAATAAGCAGATTTGCTCCGAACCTAATCAGCTGTTTGTCTCCGAATGCTCTGAGCCATGAAGGTCGTCTAGAGTCGTTGGAACTGACAAAAAGTCTCGTGAACAATCAAATGGCATGACAGGGAACGTCATCTGCACAGTTTGTTCAGTAAATAACCCATAAAAAGGAGGCAAAGCAATAAAATACAAAGTTATGTTAAGTCCATGTGTAGTTATTATACGAGGTTCTAGTAATAGAGTTGAGCGATCTAGAGATAGAATAAAAAAAATATATATATTGTGTTGAGCGATCTAGAGTTAGAAGAACAAGAAAATATAATTATAAACAACGAAAAATAACAACGGTCAATTACGAGTCACACTCGCGTACCTAGGGTTCCGTAACGTGGATGAAAAATTTAATGTTGTCGTTTTGTTTCCGTGCATTTTTCAACCGCTGTAATTTTTACGTAAGCGCATATTACCATGATATTTTTCTTATTCTTCGTTCCACCAGTTTTGGAGATATCGGATACATTTTTTCTGGTTTTTCGAGGATTTCTCAAAACATATGCAAGTAAATATAGCCAAATTATGTATTTTTACAATATGTTCTTTAATATCTACCTACAATTTGATACTCATATTGCATAATCATAATTTTTTTCATATTTTTGGGCAACTAGTTTCGGAGATAAGGGGGGACATACATTTTTTCGTGGTTTTTCAAAGATTTCTCGAATTCAGTGGCTGGGTATATATTTTTACAACCAGCTCCTTAATATCTACAATTTGATACCCATATAATATTTTTAGGATTTTTTTTTCTTCTTTGTGTTGGAAATATTTTACTATTTCACTATTTTCAAAAATTTTGCTATTAATGCTATTTAAAGCTATTTTTGTGCTAAATCTCAAGTCTTTATCTTTAGGTGACATACGGACGGACAACGAAGTCTCACCATAAAGGTTCCTTTTGTACCTTTTACGTACTACGGAACCCTAAAAACACTAAATACTTGAACCAAATCATTTTAAACCACAGGATTTTGTTTTAATATTCTCATAATTAGTCGAGATTAATAAATTAAATTGCGGTATGGAAACAGCAGAAAGAAAGGTAAATCTAGGTGTGAGGAGTTCTGAACCGGGACTCGAACCCGGGATCTCTCGCTTACCGGGCGATTGCTCTATCGTTGTTATTTGTATTTCCTTGCGATGGATAAATCGCCAAGTGTTTAAATATAGAAATTTATTTCTACCATAGCACCAGAGATTTATTGTAAACATTGGCCAGAAACACAAGTCAAGTAGCATCAACATAGGTAAGTATGCATGTTTCAGTTTAAAAAAACAGTTTTTTTATTTCAGTAGGTACATTGTCTCATTCAACACGAATTTGGTTTTATTCTTGACTATTAGAACACATAATCATTAGTGATTTTCTTTTAATAGCACGCCCATACTCTATCGGTTTGCTGTAAGAAATCTCTTAGAAAGATAAGCTCGCCGCTGTTATCAAATGCCTTTTTTGTGTACAATAAATAATATGAATCTCCGAGAGAGTATCAGAGATGTTTCTAAGTGAAATGCAGGTCCACAGTCCACACTCGTACACCCAAGTTTTAATGACCATTATTAAATCTCAGCCATTCCCAGCGTGATGTGTGGTAAACCCTTTCGCCGTAATTCGGGTACAAATTGGACCCACATAGGCCTTCCGAAGCATACAGAATTGAAATGTACCCCTTCGTGATTTGATACCATGACCTCCAGATTAGTAGTCGAGTTCTCGAACTACTAAACCACTAAGTCAACGGCGTTGTATTTTAAATAATATTTTTATAACTGAGTGCAAAAAAAAAACAAAAAAATAACACGCAAGTTTTGGTGCATAAAGTTTATTATTATTATTTTATTTTCTTTTATATTTTTTATAATTGTGTGTTAATAAAGCCTGTTTTTTAATTGCTGTTATGTAAGATTAAATCTGGCTGGAATAAATACATTTTATTATTATCATTATTATTTTATTTTATTTTAATTAGGTAACAAACAGTCATAATATAAATAGTAAATACAAAAAATAACAAACACAAATAGACCTATATAACAATGCAAACAATAAATACGATATTACACTTTCACACATAGAAATTTTTAACGCAAGAAATTCAAAAGTTGTACAAAAATAATAACAATTACATACAATAAACAATAACTGTATAAAATGCAAGCTGTAACACTGACTTGGTGATTTATAACAGACGAAAATATTAGGATTTCAAAAGATTTGGATTTTCACTACCCTTCAATTAGAAGAATAGAATCTCATAATGATATTCGATAGCTTGTTGCGCAAGTTCATGACATTTCTACCACAGCCCCTATAGAATACTTGGAAACCAGCCAAGTAAACAACGGCTTCTCCTATATCTATTGAGACTAAAGTATTTCGAGTATGCAACTCTAATAGAAACTGGCAGGGGAACGAAATATCTAGCACTTTCCAATAGGTTTGTAGAACAATGTCGGGAATCAACAATATAACAGGGGTTATCGATACATGGTTGAATGTTTGTTTATGCATGGATTGACCACGCATCCTAATACTAAATTTTAGGATTTTATTGACTCCTCTTTTTGGGGTTCTGTACTCAGAAATGAGAAAAAGAAACCCTTAACCCGTGTGTCCGTCCGTCTGTTTGTTTACAAAAAATACTTATCTCAGAAACGCAAAGCTATCAACTTACTTGTCCGAACTACTAAGTTAAAAAGCAACCAAATCGGTGTTTCTTTTTCACTATTTCTTTTAAGAAGCCCCTGTGCGCCTAGATTTTTACAAATAATCATACAAAAGTTAAAAACTGATTGTGAAATCAACCGCTTATTTTCTTCAGCTTTTATTTTATATTTTTTTTTAGCGACATATAACTACGTCTCCATACAGCCGAAAAAGCAAAATTTGATAACTGAAACACCATAGCTGTCAGGATAACGTGAATATTGCCTCGTTTTTACGCAAAGTTTAGCAAGTTGCATAATTTTTATCTACACTGCAAATAAAAAAAGAGAGAAACACAGACATCGTTCATGTAAAGAAGATTAAGTTTATACACTTTCCTACAAATAAGCAGTTACAGTGTCGTGGAAAACAGTTTATACCTGAAACAATTTCACAAATTCGGCGCTTTTTGAATATCTCGCCACCTTGCATCTCTTGATGAGAGGTGGGTCGGAGTGCGGTGTGGCGGGAAAAGGAAAACATATATGAAGATGTGTGCAAAGTTTCATTGAGATCAAAGCCATCAGGACGTCGCAAATACCTAAAGCATTTATATGGCAGCTGAACGGAATGGCCCACCTTAACTCTCGTGACGTATCATTTAATAAGGTATTTTGTTGCTGTTTTGTGGTCGAGTAATTTGAGAAAATGTACGAAAATATCTATTTCCCTTCCACTTTATTTATAAAGCATACAGCAGAAAAATTATTAAAGTATTATTATTATTTTAATAACGTATAGTATGAAGCTGTTATTTTCGGATCCTCTAGCAAAAACGAAAGTACCTAGGTATATATTACACAGTGACATGACAGCTGTTAATCCTAAATCATATAAGCAGTAAGTTATAAAAGACGTTTTCCCACTGTGTGTGTGAGTTAAGTAGTTTGTTTGTTACTTCTTCACGCTAAAACAGCCGGACGGATTTGGATTAAATTTGGAGTGGAGATAGCTTATACCCTGAATTAACACATACTCGTAGGCTACATTTTATTCCGGAAAAAAAAAACATTGTTCCGGTTAAACCGAATATCACGTGGGTTACCATATGACAGGCGTTTGCCGCATTTGACAGGCATTTTAAGGCTGCGTATAAACCTGGACAAATTAGTGATTTTGCCCCCGCATCCCCGCGCCTAAACTGTTTGCGCGACCGGCCGTCATCAGCCGCGAGCGCTATTTCTTAGCTCCCGCGAGCGGTGTGGATCCGCGGTCATTAACCCGTGCGTGCTAGTTTTCAATAATAAGTATAATGCATCTATGATGTATAAAATTCAACGCAGTAAGAAAAAACGGTTAGTTCGCAATGGCATTTTTTTGCGTAATTGTGTTTGCATCTAATTTTTATATTTCAAATTTTTATTTTTCAGAAGTCATACTTGCAAAGATAATGATGACGATGATGATACAACGATACGTCGATACGACGATACGTCGATACGACGATACGTCGATACGACGATACGTCGATACGACGATACGTCGATACGTCGATACGACGATACGTTGATACGAGGATACGACGATACGTCGATACGAGGATACGACGATACGACGATACGTCGATACGTCGATACGAGGATACGACGATACGCCGATACGTCAATACGTCGATACGTCGATACGTCGATACGTCGATACGACGATACGACGATACGGCAATACGTCGATACGACGATATGGTAATACGTCGATACGTCGATACGAGGATGATGATAATGATTTAGAGGTGGGACGCCTGCTGGGCACAGGCGGATGGTCGGCTCTCTAGTTGGAGCTATTCCATCCAGTTCCCATTGCTTGGAGCTTTGGTATGCTATTGTCCCAGTTGCATTCCCTCCTCAAATCTTCCACTTCTCTTAATATATCTTAATATGTCTGAGTACCCAAGGTACTTGAGGTCTTCTTCTTTAATGTGATCATTACCAAATACTTCCCATCTTAGGCTAGAATATATAAAGCATTCACCTAAGTAGTGCTTACTCGTTTCCTCCGCGATACGAGGATACGACGATACGTCGATACGTCAATACGATGATACGTTGATACGATGATACGATGATACGTTGATACGACGATACGTCGATACGACGATACGTCGATACGCCGATACGTCGATACGTCGATATGACGATACGTCGATACGAGGATACGACGAGACGACGATACGGCAATAAGTCGATACGACGATATGGCAATACGACGTTACGTCGATACGAGGATACGACGATACGCCGATACGACGATACGACGATACGTTGATACGATGATACGTCGATACGACGATACGTCGATACGTCGATACGTCGATACGTCGATACGAGGATACGACGATACGACGATACGGCAATACGTCAATACGTCGATACGAGGATACGTCGATACCACGATACGTCGATACGTCGATACGTCGATACGAGGATACGACGATACGGCAATACGTCGATACGTCAATATTCATATTCATATTCATATTCATATTCAATTTATTGATAACGATATGTTACAAGTCATTTCTCATATTAAAAATACAAAAGTTGATATGATTAAACATACAACTTATACAATATAACAATACATCAAGTAATTGAATTAATTTAAAATTAATTAAACAATCAATAAATTCAAGAATGTATAATAATTATAATGTCATGTAAAATATAAAAAATAAAGATAAAACTAACTAGGAATAAGTTTAGAATCGGCCAGGAATTCGTCAATATTGTAAAAAGCCCGCTGAATAAGCCAACACTTTAGCTTATTTTTAAAGATTTGTGATGATCTAGCCTGCTTAATGTTGTCTGGAATATTGTTGTAAATTTTAGGACCATACACATACACTGAACGCTCACTCTTGGTCAGTTTATGCGTCACGCTCCGGAGTTTGTCCCTACTTCGAGTTCGTTCACCTCTTTTCTCAAACAAATGAAGATTCTCCCGTACAAATAGCGAAATCTGGTAAATGTATAGGGAGGGTAGTGTGAGTACACGCAAATGAATAAAGTGTGGGCGAGCGGTATCGTCATATTTGACACGTGCAACAGTTCGTATTGCCCTTTTCTGCATAACGAACACTCGGTGCCAATCAGCTGCTTTGCCCCACAGCTCAACGCCGTAACTGATTAACGACTGGACAGTTGCGAAGTACGTTGTTCGGACGACATCTTGCGGGAGTGTAGCTGCCAAACGGGATAGCGCAAAACACGCACTACCAAGCCGCTTACAGAGCCACTCGATGTGATCGTCCCACATAAGACCACAGTCCAGTCTGTAGCCCAGGAAACAGCTGGTGTTTACTTGGGGAAGCATATGGTCTTCAATTTTGACTTCGAGGGGATTGTATGGTCGCCCAGCCAAATTAAAGTGCATGACGTTCGTTTTTTTTGCATTCAGAGCAAGGCCGTTCATATGAAACCATTCGGATAACTGTCTAGCTACGTCACTAAGTTTTGCTTCCAACTCACCGACTGTTTTGGCCGTTACAACAGCAGCGACGTCGTCGGCAAACATGGTAATCTTAGCGCCCAAGATGCAGTTTGGTAAGTCATTTAGCAGCAAGGAGAACATTATGTTCGAGATTGAAGATCCCTGTGCCACACCAATGTATGTTTGTAGCTCTTCGGATTTTATTGCACCCCTTTCGCCGACAACACACTGCGATCTGTTTGTCATGAAGTCCACTAGCAAGGACAACGCTGGCCCTCTGATGCCATAGTGATCAAGCTTGGCCGCTATGACTTCATGGTCCGCCACGTCGAACGCTTTAGACAGGTCACACGACAGCATTGCAACTTGGTTCCCTGACTCGCGCGCTTGATATACGCTCCATACCACCTCACGAGTAAGCGAGGTTGTGGAGCGCCCTGCCCTGTACGCATACTGATGCTTACTTAATGCCCCAATGGAGTCCAAGAAACACGTGATACGCGAGCTGAGTCCATTTTCCAGCACTTTGGCTGGTGCCGGAATCACCGCTACTGGTCTGTACGCGTCACAGTCCTCTTTCTTCCCCTTGCCTTTATGGATGGGCGATACCTTGACCTTTTTCAAAGGTATAGGATAAACACCATCCCTCAAGCATCTGTTGTAAAGAATGGAGAGGACAGTTGAAATAGAAAGCGCCATCGAGTTTAACAGATCACAAGACATCCCATAGATATCCCTACTTTGTTTATGAGAAATCTTTTTGGTTATAATTTCAAAAACTTCGTCTGGTGTGAATGGTGTTAGGAGTAATGATCGGTCCGAGGGTTCTCCCGCAGTACGCAGGGCTGCAGTGATACGTGGTAGATCAGCGCGGGGGGCTCCGCACGCTGAGGCCGCACCCACGAACCTCGCATTCATCGCATTGAGCAGCTCGATTTTAGTGGCATATTTGGTGCCATCAGGTTTCCGAATTAGGTCGGTGTGATCAGGCTCTGAGTGGGTTGTGCGACCAAGCTCGTCATTTACCACACTCCACATCTCTTTGCTTACATTTGTACTAAATTTAATCTTATTAGAAAAATAACGTGTACGTTCCTTCCGCAAAAGAGAGTTGTATTTCTCACTTACGTGATTTTTAATACTTTGTAATCTAGGGTTTTCAAAATATTTATTTTCTAGATCTAAAATGTCAAAAAGGAGTCGTTTTAGATTTAAAGCTTCATTAGTTACCCAACAGTTAGATTTGGTTTTATTTGTCTTTAATTTGTAAGGAAAACACGAATTAAATTTGTTAACAATTATTGTTACAATTTGGGTTGCAAAATCATTAACATCTGATATTGGCTTAGCACACAAACTCGACCAATCGAAGCTGTTAATTGACGCGATGAAGTTCATTTTGTTCGCCTGAGAAAATCGATAACGAGAAAATCAATACGAGGATACGTCGATACGTCGATACGACGATACGGCAATACGTCGATACGTCGATACGAGGGTACAACGATACGTCGATACGATGATACGTTGATACGGCGATACGTCGATACGTTGATACGACGATACGTCGATACGACGATACGTCGATACGCCGATACGTCGATACGAGGATACGACGATACGGCAATAAGTCGATACGACGATACGTCGATACGAGGATACGACGATACGTCGATACGAGGATACGACGATACGTCGATACGTCGATACGTCGATACGTCGATACGTCGATACGTCGATACGTCGATACGACCACGATCACGATCACGACCACGATCGTGATCGCGATGGCGATGGCGATGGTGATGGTGAGATAAGTTTTTGTTAGTCTCCCAAAGGGGTAGGCAGAGACTACAGATTTCCATCTGCTACGATCCAGACACAACTCTTTCGCCTCTTCCACATCCATCAACCATATTTATTGTGATATTAAATTGTAAGCTAAAAAAAATACCTCAGACGAAACACATAGCGATATTCATTAGTCCATCGAGACAACTTTAGTTCAACATCTTTCATAAAACATATGACCTATCTACTTATTTTGTTAAGTAATGGCGTACCTTTGCATTACTTTCATCCACTGCTTTCTTTTCACTCGTAAAACATTTTTTACATTGGTTGCATTTATTTCCCATGTTTCAAATTACGAGATTTATTTAAATTACGAAACCGGGATGTCGAGATCGCAAAAACGTAGCCCTCCCGTCTCAGCGGAGCGATCACAACTGACCGACGGGTGAGTGACGAAACAAAGCATGGAACAAAAAGCGCGTGCGACCGAGATATCTTGTCGCCGCCTTGTCTCAGAATAAATCGACGTAAGCGCCAATTCTTAGATGTTAAATTAAATGAAAACGAAACAGAATTATTTAAAATCCCCATGCAATTATACGGGGAAATTTGTTTTCTTATTTTTAATACAAATTTCAAGGCAAACTGTTTTAAGAAAGGTCCTTTAACACTCGAAAAACATGAAATATAGAGGTAACTTCGTAATTTTTTTCTATCGAGCGAACTTAAAGCTTTTGCGTTTTTGCTTCTCTACGAATATCAGCCCTATAGTCTATTATCTATATTATTTTTATTAAACCGATTGACCAAGTTACACAATGTTTTATGCTCGTTTGAAATTGTGCATCTGACATTATACCGACCCTTAAGGTTTAGACAGGCGTGCGGCCGGCAGTGATCTGAGACAGGCATTTTTAAGTTTGTGTTATCTATTTTGGTACACAATGCGAACGTAGAACGTATGTTTTCTCTCGTCAACGCCCAGTGGAGTAAAGAAAGAAATCCGCTGACAATTGAATCAGTAAAAGCAATATTGGTTACTCAGGAAAATTACAAAACTTCATCTTGTGAAGATTTTTACGTTTATGTATTAGAAAATAAAGAACTATTAAAAAATAATGTCCTCTGACAAATATCAGTAATAAATATCCTTCTTCATTAATATCTGTTGGCTTTTACTTATTACCTACAGCGTTTTGCTTTAGACGCATTTATCTGAAAAATCAGGCATTTTAGGTACCATAGACAGGCATCCCTCTATTTGCATAAGGTAACCCTACGTGGGCTGAGCTGCGGGCAAAAGCTAGTGTATAATAAACTTGCCCTCGCTTGATATGATATACCAAAACCATAGAGGAAAAATTTGAAGACTTTGAACTGATACTGAGTCTAGTGTAAATTTGGCTCGATCATAATCACTCGGGATATTTATTCACACCTACAGGTTACTGGAAAGTAGACCCGATCCTTTCAGGAGGTTAAAGTAGATGTCATTACAAACTAATTTGAGTACGAGACAACCTGGGTTAAAGTTAACCTTTTCAAGATATTCGACACTTAAGGCTTTTTTCAAAGTCACCTTGAAATCGAATATTTCAAATATTTTAAAAATTGATATGTTTTTTGTAGTAGTTTTTAAATATTTGTTTGTAATAAATAAATAAATTGCAATAATATTCAAAAATACAAAAAAAATGGAAAACATTGGAGCGCGGGACCCTTTAATCAGAACTTTTGGTTTGATTTTTACAAAGTAGTTTTATAAAATGGATATTTTAACAAGAAAATTCCCCTACATTATTTTGTGCAGATTATTATTAAACATCTACATCTTTCTAGCTATCCAAAAAGGTACAACAGTTGGGTTATTTGTGTACAATATTCGAAAAATTCGATGACTATGGGCCCAGGTAGTCAAATCCAAAGTAACGGTACTTCAAGGCTGCCCGTAACATTGTAAAAAAGCGGTCAAGTGCGAGTAGAACTCACGCCCTGAGGGTTCCGTACAATTTAAATTTATTTAATTAAATAATTTGAACGAAAATTACAAACTTGATTATCTGCAAAATTAAGTTGGTTGAGTGTTTGCGGCGTTTCCAGTATTTGTTGTTTAAATGCAGCATATGGTACATAATGTACAGAAATTCCAAATTCATAACTACTTTAGTGTTTGAGATAGACTACGTAACAAAAATAGTCTAGAATTGACAACTTTGACAGCCCACCATTTCTTTATTTTTGAAAATAAAAATATGAAAAATACATTTATACTCTACTTAATGAGTTCTAGACAATGTTCCTTATTAATATGTTCTGTTGCCTACCCAAATCATTTCCTTTTCGGCACATTTTTCATGTAAAATACAATCAATTTTATTTTTAATACATTATTTGATTTTGGGTCAACATTTTACACAATATATCGATACATTTCAGGTCTCTATCTCATTCTGTCTAAGAGCTAGAGACCCGTGACATACGGACCGACAGAATTGTTTGGCATTGTAACTACATTAAATTGTTTTGGAGGACAAAATACAACGCTTTCAATCCCAAAAACACGCCTCCATTATCATTTTTAGGGTTCCGTACCTAAAGGGCAAAACGCGGAGCCCTATTAATGTCCTTCCGCTGTCCGTCTGTCTGTCTGTCCGTCCGTATGTCACAGGTCTCTAGCTCTTAGACGGAATGAGACCTGAAATTTTAGATATATTTGACCCAAAATCGAATATTGAATTAAAATTGAAATTAAATTATTTTTCGTACATGGAAATTGAGCCGAAAAAAAATTTTTACACACTCATCGAGTAGAGTATAAACGTATTTTTTATATTTAAAAATAAATAAATAGGGGGCTATCAAAGTTGTAATTTTTAGACCATTTTTGTTACGGGGTCTATCTCAAAGACCAAAGTAGTTAGGAATTCGTAATTTCTGTTTATTATATCACAAATACTGAAAACGCCGATTTATAATGTAGTTTTAGGGTTACGTCCCCAAATACTTAACCAACTTAATTTTGCAGTTTTTTTTAATGCAATTTTTATTTAATTATATTTAAATGGTACGAAACCCTCAGGACGCGAGTCCTACTCGCACTTGACTGGTTTTTGTAGTTAGGGGCAAGCAACGGCACGTAAACCTTGAAGTACCGTTACTTTGGAATCTTTGGATTTGACTACCTGGGCCCTTTGTCATCGAGTTTTTAGAAATATAAGTAGTACACAGAAAACCCAACTGTTGTACTTTTTGGATAGCTAGAAAGTTAATGATGTTTTTAAAATAATCTGCACAAAAGCGGTCTGTGGCACAAAATAATGTAGGGAGATTTTCTTGTGAAAATATCCATTTTATAAAACAACTTTGTAAAAATTAAACTTAAGGCTGCGTATAAACCTGGAGAAATTAGTGATTTTGCCCCCGCATCCCCGCACCTCAACTGTTTGCGCGACCGGCCGTCACCGGCCGCGAGCGCTATTTCTTAGCTCCCACGAGCGGTGTGGATCCGCGGTCATTAACCCGTGCACGTGCTAGTTTTCAATAATAAGTATAATGCATCTACGATGTATAAAATTCAACCCAGTTGACAAAACGGTTTGTTCGCAATGGCATTTTTTTGCGTAATTGTGTTTGCATCTAATTTTTATATTTCAAAATTTTATTTTTCGAAAGTCATACTTGCAAAGATAATGATAACGATGATGATACAACGATACGTCGATACGACGATAAGTCGATACAACGATACGTCGATACAACGATACGTCGATACGCCGATACGTCGATACGCCGATACGTCGATACGACGATACGTCGATACGGGGATACGTCGATACAACGATACGTCAATACACCGATACGTCGATACGTCGATACGGGGATACGTAGATACAACGATACGTCGATACGTCGATACGTCGATACGGGGATACGTCGATACAACGATACGTCGATACGACGATACGTCGATACGGGGATACGTCGATACAACGATACGTCGATACGCCGATACGTCGATACGACGATACGTCGATACAACGATACGTCGATAGGAGGAAACGATGATACGTCGATACGACGATACGTCGATACGAGGATACGACGATACGACGATACGTCGATACGAGGATACGACGATACGTCGATACGAAGATACGACGATACGTCGATACGACGATACGTCGATACGACGATACGAAGATACGTCGATACGACGATACGGCAATACGTCGATACGACGATACGTCGATACGACGATACGTCGATACGAGAATACGTCGATACGCCGATGGTGATGGTGAGATAAGGTTTTGTTAGTCTCCCAGAGGGGTAGGCAGCTAGGCAGAGACTACAGATTTCCATCTGCTACGATCCAGACACAACTCTTTCGCCTCTTCCACATCCATCAACCGTATTTATTGTGATATTAAATTGTAAACTAAAAAAAATACCTCAGACGAAAAACATAGCGATATTCATTAGTCCATTGAGACAACCTTTAGTTCAACATCTTTAATAAAACATGACCTATCTACTTATTTTGTTAAGTAATGGCGTACCTTTGCATTACTTTCATCCACTGCTTTATTTTCACTCGTAAAACATTTTTATTCCAATTTTTGATATGTATACGATACGTCAATACACCGATACGTCGATACGTCGATACGGGGATACGTAGATACAACGATACGTCGATACGTCGATACGTCGATACGGGGATACGTCGATACAACGATACGTCGATACGACGATACGTCGATACGGTGATACGTCGATACAACGATACGTCGATACGCCGATACGTCGATACGACGATACGTCGATACAACGATACGTCGATACGACGATACGTCGATACGGGGATACGTCGATACAACGATACGCCGATACGCCGATACGTCGATACGTCGATACGTCGATACGACGATACGTCGATACAACGATACGTCGATACGCCGATACGTCGATACGCCGATACGTCGATACGACGATACGTCGATACGGGGATACGACGATACGACGATACGGCAATACGTCGATACAACGATACATCGATACGAGGATACGTCGATACGCCGATACGTCGATACGAGGATACGTCGATACGCCGATACGTCGATACGTCGATACGTCGATACGCCGATACGTCGATACGTCGATACGGGGATACGTCGATACAACGATACGTCGATACGCCGATACGTCGATACGTCAATACGTCGATACGGGGATACGTCGATACAACGATACGTCGATACGACGATACGTCGATACGGGGATACAACGATACGTCGATACGCCGATACGTCGATACGACGATACGTCGATACGGGGATACGTCGATACAACGATACGTCAATACGCCGATACGTCGATACGCCGATACGTCGATACGACGATACGTCGATACGACGATACGTCGATACGAGGATACGACGATACGTCGATACGAAGATACGACGATACGTCGATACGACGATACGTCGATACGACGGTACGAAGATACGTCGATACGACGATACGGCAATACGTCGATACGACGATACGTCGATACGACGATACGTCGATACGAGAATACGTCGATACGCCGATGGTGATGGTGAGATAAGGTTTTGTTAGTCTCCCAGAGGGGTAGGCAGCTAGGCAGAGACTACAGATTTCCATCTGCTACGATCCAGACACAACTCTTTCGCCTCTTCCACATCCATCAACCATATTTATTGTGATATTAAATTGTAAGCTAAAAAAAATACCTCAGACGAAAAACATAGCGATATTCATTAGTCCATTGAGACAACCTTTAGTTCAACATCTTTAATAAAACATGACCTATCTACTTATTTTGTTAAGTAATGGCGTACCTTTGCATTACTTTCATCCACTGCTTTATTTTCACTCGTAAAACATTTTTATTCCAATTTTTGCATTGGTTGCATTTATTTCCTATGTTTCAAATTACGAGATTTATTTAAATTACGAAACCGGGACGTCGAGAGCGCAAAAACGTAGCCCTCCCGTCTCAACGGAGCGATCACAACTGACCGACGGGTGAGTGACGAAACAAAGCATGGAACAAAAAGCGCGTGCGACCGAGATATCTTGTCGCCGCCTTGTCTCAGAATAAATCGACGTAAGCGCCAATTCTTAGATGTTAAATTAAATGAAAACGAAACAGAATTATTCAAAATCCCCGTGCAATTATACGGGGTCATTTGTTTTCTTATTTTTAATACAAATTTCAAGGCAAACTGTTTTAAGAAAGGTCCTTTAACACTCGAAAAACATGAAATATAGAGGTAACTTCGTAATTTTTTTCTATCGAGCGAACTTAAAGCTTTTGCGTTTTTGCTTCTGCACGAATATCAGCCCTATAGTCTATTATCTATATTATTTTTATTAAACCGATTGACCAAGTTACACAATGTTTTATGCTCATTTGAAATTGTGCATCTGACATTATACCGACCCTTAAAATTGCGATTATAGGCTGCCGCGCTCTGATGTTTTCCAATTTTTTTTGTAGTTTTGAATATATCATTGTAATTAATTAATTTACTTATTACAAAAAAAGCTACAACATAAAACGTAGGTAAGACCAATTCGATTTCAAGGTGACTTTAAAAATCTCGAAAAGGTTAATTTTAACCCAGGTTATCACATAGTCAAATTAGTTTGTAATGAATGCCTCCTCCTGAAAGAATCGGGTCTACTTGCCAGTAACCCTGTATAAATCAGGGTCGCCGTGAAAACATGCGCTCTAAACAAAGCTCTATTTTAAAATGCTCTCCATTTTCCACACAGCAAGGTCGTGAAACACTCAATGAATGCCCGTTCTATATAGGTATGCGACGGGCTAGCTCAGGCAGGCTATGTACCTAACACCAGGCAGGCTATGACTGGCTATGTCTAGCACCAGGCTATATACCTAGCACCAGGCAGGCTATAGCTCATGAGCTAAAGGTCGCTCAGCATCGATCCAGTTGCATAACCCCGGTACCACTGAAACTTCGTGACTTCAGTCACTTCGCGATATCGTTCGATGAGTTATGTATAAATTATGGACATAGCGCCAAGGTTCTGTGAGCCGTACGAATGGACGCGTATTTTGATTTGGTTGTCGTTGAATTAGGGATATATTTTGCTCTTTCTGAGCTTTATTTTTAATATGGTAGGTATAGGAAATACCTACCTAGTTAAAAAAATATCTTCGTCTACAATTCGACTGATGACGGCCGGCCCCGTACCGTGGGCCGATTTTTATGATTAGAAAAGTAACACTGAAGTGTATTGCTGTTGGAGAAAGCTAGGTTTGGTACAAATTTAAGCCTAATGACATGGTCTATTCAAACTTTGCTAGGCCGAAAGTGAGCTAATCTTTATTGCGCTCACTTACAGATATACTTCTGTGCGCTCACTATTTTATTCCGAAATATAAAGTAGGCATCAAAGTAATATTCTACATCGACGTATTTAGGTCAAAATCCTTTGCAGAAATTATGATTCAAATAAATTTCTA
Organism: Ypsolopha sequella; assembly: GCA_934047225.1. Lineage (NCBI taxonomy): Eukaryota > Metazoa > Arthropoda > Insecta > Lepidoptera > Ypsolophidae > Ypsolopha > Ypsolopha sequella. Next base: position 4,721,082 of record OW203986.1, on the reverse strand, counting down.
TATTTGTAACATTTGACAATTTATCCTTTGCAGAAACAAAAGTTTATTGAACAACTTGAAAAGAAATTTGGACTTTTGTCTGAGATGAGAGTACAGGTTGTTATTGGTGCTACTTTCAACAGTCATAGGATACACGATACACTTACGTACTGACAACTTCGACCAAGATCTTGGTCGAAGACTGACAACGAAAAAATGGGTACCTATCGACTTTTTCGATTTCGGCGCAGTTGACCTTCAAAGTCGGTGCGGGGTGCCAATGCGGGTGTAACAGTAAAATGATGACGTCTACTTCCAAGTTTCTATAGGTACCAACTACTACTGTGGCTAAACTTCAAGAAAATTTTAGGACAAACAAAACAAAGAGATATGTTTTATTTTTAGGCTGTTCTTTGGAATACCTAAGCATTGGGTAGGGATTAAATCAAGATCCTGAAAAGGCTTTATCGTACGATATCGATTCAGAAATTAACCTGAATATTGCAAGAAATTATGGTGCTGTCATCTACCTACTCGAAGCTGTGAAATAACGTGACTGCCAAATCCTTAGATAAAGATTAAGAATACCTATCTAAGTAACAGATAAACTTTGTTTATCTTTTTAGTTTTATTATATTTTCATTTCATTTTAGTGCTTGATCTATTTATTGTAAAATTGTACTTAGGTTAGTGATATTTTCTTTTTGTTTCTTTCTTTTTCCATTTTATACTTAAATTGTGTTTTTGCTTACTTTGCTTGCCTGTTAATATTTGTATTGTGTTCTGGACTGTATTCATGAATAAACTTATTTCTATTCTACTCTATCTGAAAAAAGTGCGTTTTCGAGTAGTGCGGTGAATCAAGAAGAGATTGATTAAATAATAATTTTGTAAAAATTCACAAGAGACTTTTACAAAAACGCAGTGCTATTATATGTTTAAAATAGTGATTATTGTTATATTTACTTTATTACATCCAAATCAAAACAATGATTTGATTTGAAAAAAAAATAGTTTTATTCACTTTGCATTTTATTTTCGATGCAGCGAGTTTTTCTCTTCTTTAAAACGTTTGGGGCTGTGCAGCTGTGCTATCATCTTGCTTCTTTATAACGTGTATTCTTTTTCAGAACCCTATCTATTGTGTAATACCTAAGTTTAGATTTGTCACTAACATGCACCTGATTATAATATTTATTCCCAAGAAATATATTATTAGTCACCATCATTGTATAATTAATAATAGTAATATATTGAAGTCTCTTTTTCATTGCTTGTTTATACCTACCTAATTTTACCATTTTCTTGTAACAACTATTTTCCTAATTGAATGTTTGATATAATGCACTAGTGACATGTTAATTTCTGAAGATTTTACTGTGTTATTTTATTTATTTTGTCAATTTTATTGTTCTTTTTAGTGTTACTTCTTCGTTAATTGTTATTATACTACTACTGATTTGTGTACCATACTGGTTTAAGTACAAATAAATGTTCTGATTCTGATATAAATGAAAACGTTCATATCATATCAACTGCGTTACGACGCACGGCGCTGGTTTTCCGGATAGTGCAAAATAGGGGAAAATATTACTTTTCACATGGACGCGATGGATAAGGTAAATGCTGGTATTCACAAAACCATGCACCCATGGAAATCTGAATAAGGCTGAACCTCATAAAATGTCCTTTACTTTGCAATAGTTTAAATTCTCATGTAAATCTGTGCCCGCATATCATAAAAAATCTATAAATATGTCGCTAGCGAAACCATCATTCGTGAACGTAACGTACATAGAACATGAATATAATCAGATAAATTAACATAATGTCCAGCCCCTCTATTCTGTATCTTTAGTTGCCAAGCCTATCATCAAAAACATTCTTAAAAAAGGAACTTTCAAAATTGCTATTAGTGGGTATTGAACTATTTACGAACTGTGTCGTCACTTTAAGTGCGAACATATCCTTAGACAATCGGAATTCGATAGTATATCTATGTTTTTATGATAGACACCCAGTCCAGAAGGCAACTAGAGATACATAACAGGCCCGCAGGTCTACCACGCACAGCAACCTATACCGTACATTCATAAACGGCCGAAATTTCAAAAACCTAACTCCCTTCTCCCCTACCCCTTAGAGGGAGATTCCGTCCCAGTTCCAGCCGTTCAGGTTACATAACTGTGACCTAGATTTTCTGCTGGGGTCTGAGCTATATCTACTTACGTTTATACATAGGGAAAGCCAGCGAAGAACTTTTCAGGATCTTTTTTACATTTCAATTTATGACGAATAAAATTGTACCACCTTTTCAAGGTCTGTTAGACTCGTAAATGTCCTCAAGCAATCCATATCAATTTTAAATATAAATATATCATCACGCAACCGAAGACATAAGACGAAAAGCAGGGATTGCGACGAGCTCCAACTTCCCTTCACTGGACCAGTTTATATGTCAGAACGCTGAAGCTGTTCGGCTCTACTTTAAGGAGCTGTCCTGGCTGGGCTGACTGACCGGGGGGAAGTGCACAATATTCACGATTACCGAGAATCAGTGCAGGACTCATCGCCCCCGCTACGAATTTAGAATTTAGAATCATCACGACATGAAACCTCGAGGGGATATGTCAGAGGGTCCCCGAGTGTGGACTGTGAAATGCAAGTCACAGTCCAGACTCGGTGCCGCGTTCCGCCAACGATTACTACTTTCGAACGTGATGGCTGGGGAGCCCTTTGATCGTTCTTCGGGCACAAACACGCTTTTTTAGGACAAGCAGGTTTCCTCACGATGTTTTCCTTCACCTTTCAGAAAGTAGGAAGTATTAGGTAATACAAATACTATGCACATAGATTCCGAAAAACTCGTCGGAGCATGCCTGAAGGGGATCCAACCTGGAACTCCAGATTGAGAAGCCAGTGTCAAACCATTTTTTATACTTTGAAATTGTGTTCAATTAGACACATTGCCGAATGTGAACAAAATACCAAAATGTATGACTAAAAGTACACTTACAACCGAGCAGCTTTCTAAAAGAAAATAAATAATACCTCACTTCAGTCACAGTATAAGGAAGTTTCCTTATACTGTGCTTCAGTCAAAACCTACATAGTAAATGAATTCAAGAACTGTTCGGGTAGGTACGTCATCATAATTTAATTTTCAATGCAAGTGCTCGTAAAGGCCCACTTTTTATGCATCAAAACCGAACAGAAAGTCGATTATTTTGCCCTAGGGCTTTATTATTATTATTTTTTATTATTTATTTACAATGGTTGGCTAACCTGTAACCTTTCCTGTGTACCATAAATTTTATACTTTTTTTTTCCACTGTTCAACGGCTCTGGATACAGTCCTTTTGAGCCAATCATAATTTAAAGTTCACAAGATTATATTTGTTTTATGTCCTCACACTATGCATTAAAAAACGTAGTATGATACACGGGCGTAAGAGCAATAAATTACTTGGTTACGTTTAAAACACTCGCTACGCTCTTGTTTAAAATCGTCCTCGTAATTTATTCCTTTTCGCCCTTGTAGCATAAACTACTATGAAATTGTGTTCAATTAGACACATTGCCAAATATAAACAAATTACCAAAATGTATGACTGAAAGTACACCTACAACCGAACAGCTTTCCAAAAGAAAATAAATAATACCTCACTTCAGTCAAAACCTACGTAGTAAATGAATTTAAGAACTGTACGGGTAGTTACGTCATCATAATTTAATTTCCGTTCTAGTAACTAAGTACACAGAGCAGGCAATGTGCCAGAAATACTAACGAATTTTTTATATAATAAGACAAATAATAAACAAGAGTTCCAGAAGAAATAATGGTACTGTACCGAGTGTTAATTTGATAACCTTGTTCCTTCAAACAGGGTGCTCTACCTATTAATATGAACAACTTTATATATTATGTAAATACATATTTATGAACAAAAAAAATCTGCTGTTCCATAGAACAGTTATATACCTACTCGATATAATTGTATGAAACAGCTGATTTTGTTTTTGCGATTTCAGGGTTGGCCCCATAGTAAAAGTTGTTCATATTAATGGGTAGAGCACCGCGATTTAAGGAAAAAGGTTAACACTCTGTATACTTACATATTTTTTTAATGCATGTGCTCGTAAAGGCCCACTTTTTATGCATCATAACCGAACAGAAAGTCAATTATTTTGCCCTAGGGCTTTATTATTATTTTTTTAATTTATTTACAATGGTTGGCTAACCTGCAGCCTTTCCTGTGTACCATAAATGTCATGCTTTTTTTTCCACTGTTTAACGGCTCTGGATACCTAGTCCTTTTGAGCCAATTACAATTTAAAGTTCACAAAATTATATTTGTTTTATTTCCTCACACGATGCATTGAAAAACGTAGTATGATACACGGGCGTAAGAGCAATAAATTACTCGGTTACGTTTAAAACACTCGCCACGCTCGTGTTTTAAATCGTCCTCGTAATTTATTCCTTTGCGCCCTTGTAGCATAAACTACTATTCCTGTTATCTATAACTTCTATTAATAAAGTAGTAAAAATGTCGTATCTGTACGTTGAATATTTTTGCGGAATTACAAATTAAATGATTATTAGTATAGTTCTGAGGCCGATTACAATTTTTGTCTGTCTGTCTGTATGTGTGTTCCGTTTTAACTGAAAACTGCTCAGCGGATTTGGATGCGGTTTTCTTTAATTTTATCATCGTAGTGACCCTGGTCAACAAAGGTTATAAGGGGTGTTGATAAAATAACCGCCAAACCGAAAACGGGGCAAAAATGTAATAATTGCGGGCGGAAAGGCTAGTTTTTAAATATTATGGTTTTGTTGGCAATCAATTGTGTCCTATTTTGATATGTTAGCAAGTCTTGGGAAGAATCACCAGTCATTAGAATTAAATTATGTTGAAACAAATTGATTAATATGAGTTTAAAGTAAAATACAGTTACTTACGTGATATAATTAAACGCGACGAAGATGTACCAGAGCAGAAATACAGAAACCAGCGGGAGCGCCTCTTCCATTATAAAGACCTGAGTCAGAAAACCAGAGAATGAGGGGACAAATGCTAAATACCAAGAAATGGGAATAGCGCCTGCAAATATAATCTTAGCAACATTTAAGTTAACAATATAAAATAATATTATGAACTAAAATGTCGTGATGATTATAATATTATAAGGTGAAATTTAATCAACCGCCTGAATTCATACTGGAGACTCGGTTAGTGATCAGGAATAATGTTTAATGACCCGTCAGGTGAAATTCAATCAGACAATATTTTTTGCTCCTATACTGCCTATACTAGGATTTGTATTTGAACTAGAACTACACCCAAAGGTTGCCTGGAAGACATTGCTATTAGCAATAAGTGCCGCCTTTGTACACTATAAAATATTTTAATGTTTTTGTGTAAATGTACATTAAGCGTAATAAATAAAATAAAATAAAATAAATAAATAGTCCAGTACGAATGGGAAGAAAACATTTTTTTATGATTTCAAAAAAAGGGATCATTAAACCATGTTTCTGATCACTAACCGAGTCTCCAGTATGAATTCAGGCGGTTGATTAAATTTCACCTTATATACAAGGTGAATTTGTGAACATCTTCCAAATTCATACTTGAGCCTTGATAAGTGATCAGCATCATGAACCAGTAACGATTTTTGTAAAATTCATAAAATTTAATTTCGACTCCCCATAGTGATTCACTCAGGACTGGGAGTAAATTACTATGGGAAGTCGAAATTTCATTATACGAATATACAAAAATTGATATCGATTCATGATACTGATCACTTACCAAGCCTCTAGTATGAATTAGGACGATGATCAAAAAGTCACCTTGTATATATCGTCTCGAATTGAATCCCCGAGGGGTGTCAGAGGTGTTCCAAGTGTGAAATGCAGGTCACAGTCCAAACAAGGGTACACCCACGTTTCACCAACTACATATTATTACGACCCAACGTGACGACTTGATGAAAAGTGAACCCTATCACCACCGTACTTCGGGCACAAATACACCTTTTTTTTTAGGGCATGCATGTTTCCTTACGATGTTTTCCTTCACCGTTCAGCAAATGGTAAGTAAGACAAATACTATGCACATAAATTTTGAAAAGCTCATTGGTGTATGCCCGACCGGGGATCGAAACTGGATCTCAATATTGACAGGCCAGCGTTCTACCCCCGAGCTACCGCCGCTTTAGGTCACAAGTGAAGTTCTATGGACAAGGGACAAAGCTAAAACCCGGTCACATTATCTCGAGACCTCGCTGGAATGCGAACCACCCGCCCCCGTTCTCCTTTCACCTCCCCGCGCTCTGTATCTGAGCGCCGACGCGACGTGACGTCATCGACACCAGGTCTCGAGATAATGTGACCGGGATATACATTTATATGAAAATCACATTTATTGTGATCCTTCAGGTTGAATAAAAGAAGTGTTTTGGACACCAATCTTCTATCTGAATCCGAATGCTTTAGCTATTCTGTGAGAAAAGAAGTATTTTCTGCAAACCTGTGTATTCGGGGAATCATTTTTATTGGTTTTCCAAACGGGGAGCGGTAAATATTCACGAGAATTTTGTAATTTTGAATTCCTGACAGATTGCGTCACCCTACATAGACTACATTATTTTATTTCTTTTACGCAAATGAAAAATGCCTTTATGCCAGAAGTTTAAAAAGAAATTTACCTTTTGAAATGTTCCGCCTCCGAACTCCTAAGAACTATTATATAAATATAATTATACATGTATATGAGGTATTTGTTAAAAAACACTAAGGCCATGCCTAGGGTTGCCAACTGTCCCGCTATGTCCCGTTTCTGAGGCCCTTAAGGCGATTACCATCGCCAAATTAGCAGCTCGATATTTGTCACTACAAATATCAACGGAAACGACATTGAAATAACGTTCATATCAGCGCGCAATGCATAGTGGCTGTTACGACGTTCGCTGCGTCCTTGAAAGGGCGAAATAGGAGAAAATTATACTTTTCACTTGGACGTGATTACTCGATTGAATAATCTTATGTTATGTTTATAGCTATAAAGTTTATCTATTTATCAAAGCATAGATGAATTCAATCGGCCAAACCACTCAGGAGCAGTAGGGAATTTGAGGTCAAAAAACACCATTCAGTAATAAAAAAAAACATGTAGAAATTTTGGTGGTATGAAAAAGAAAAATGTTGCATATGTTGTCTAAGAGTTGATTATTCATAATACATTTTTTCATTATTTTTGGTTTGGCCATAAACGAGGAGTAGGCTTTAGAAAGTACCCATTTGGCAATAGTAAGGCCCTTAATGAGACGTCCCGTTCATGGTGTTTGCGGGACGCTAAATATCCCACTTTTCGGAATAAGCTATACACGCGCATACATTAATTTTTCCTATCCATGCAAAGATTTTTACAATTTTGAACTAAAAAATAAAAATCCTAAAAGTGCCAAAACACAAAAAAAAACATTAGTAAAGATACTTATTATATAACATTATATATGTATATATATAACATTAGTAAAGATACTTATTGTTAATAAGTCGTACATTATTAACAATAAGTATCTTTATGTCATACTCATGTAAATAAGTAGGTTTTATATTGTTTTATTATATAAATATGATATACCTATTAAGCTTATTAGACTGTAAATTAACGTCTTAATTTCTTTATGTTTAAATATATTTTGGGAGGAGCCTAGTTTCCACTACACAAGGAAACTTTCTGTGGGAACTAGAGTTTTAATAATTTAGGTAACTTATTTTGAAATAAAGAAATTTTCATTTTCAATTTATGGTTGTCTTAATAAAGTGTATGTAAATAACACTATAACTTATTATAATCTTATAGTCTAAACCGTCTTTTAAGTAAATATGGACTGCTATTAATCTTACGTGTTTTATTTACGTTTCATCCTGATTTGCGAAGAAAAGTTTACGTTTTTTTGTATTCCTAACAAAATGTACAACAAATCCCGCTTTTTAAACCTTCATCCCGCATTTTTAATCTTCATTTCCCGCAAATTCGTATTTCAAAGTTGGCAAGCCTAGCCATGCCTGTCTACCTACCATACAATAAATGCTTGTAAAATATTCCTTCATATCAACAAAGAGCTATTGAAATAATAAAAGGTTATCGAATTAACAATCTAAACAACATTATTATTTAACAATGTATATTTAATGAAAATGGAATATAAACTTTTAATATAGTAACTCTTAGTCTAAAAATAATAACTTAAAGTAAGGTGTAAATGATAACAATTTTCGCTGAGCAAACGTCAATTTTTCAAGTGTGTATTTTATCATGTAAATAACAGGTAAAGATTCATCAAAAATATAGTAACAAATATAATTCAACGATTTTGAAGGCTTTAATTTTAGTTTTATTGCTGTCAAAACTAAATTTTCTTAATTGCAACTGTTCAGCACAGAAGATTAATTAATATGGAAAAAATTAAGTTCTGACAAAACTAAAATTAAAACCTTCAGAATCAGCTTTAATAATGCAATAACTAATATACATATACATATATGTATATACAAGGTGACTTTTTGGTCATCGTCCAAATTCATACTAAAGGCTTGGTAAGTGATCAGCATCATGAAACGATAACAATTTTTGTGAAATTTCATTTCATGAATTTTACAAAAATCATTATTGGTCCATGATGCTGATCACTTACCAAGGCTCAAGTATGAATTTGAACGATGTTCACAAATTCACCTTGTATACATATAAGGTCTTTCAATTTAAATGGAAAGTAATTTAGGAGGTAATTCAGTATCGTTAATACACCACATTCCACTGCAAAGCACTTTTTTTTGCGTGAACTTTTATTTCACTTCTCAGTACAAAGTGGTTCGATCAGCTGACTCAGTTTGTATGGACAAGTGAAGAAAAAGTTCGCGCAAAAAAAAGTACTTTGCAGTGTAGTGTGATGTATTAACGATACTGAATAACCTCCTAAATTACTTTCCATTTAAATTGAAAGACCTTATATGTATACAAGGTGAATTTGTGAACATCGTTCAAATTCATACTTGAGCCTTGGTAAGTGATCAGCATCAATATATGTATGTCGTAGACCAAGTGAATAATACGGCAATATAGATAATGCCCGGGCAGTATGAAAATTGCCCAAAACGAGAGGGCAATGTGATAATGACAATTATGTTTAAAATTATTACATCAACCGGGCAATATGTGTATTGACCAGCGGGTCTACCGCGTAATTCTGATTTTCACCAACATCATGTTAGGCGGGCGTCGTCGCACGCACGTCAAACTTCAATCTCAAGTTGATGTTGATGAAAATCAGAATTACGTGGTAGACCCGCAGGACTTATGGGCAGAGTAATAAAAATGCGTTTTATACATGACTTTAGTTAGCGCAGAAGAGAGCCGGTAACCTAGTTTGTACTAACATCGGGCTTGTGATCAATTTCATCCCACTTCTTGTTAAAAGTACCTATATTACCAAACAATCAACAAAACAACAATCACATAATAATGACCGGACAATGTGATAAATAAATAGGTTTAAATGTATTGATCACATTGCCTGATTCGACTTAGCAATTTTCATACTACCTGGGCATTGTAAATAATGCCCTGATTAATCACTTGGCCACAACATAAACAGGGTGTTAAGATGATGTTGCGGAAGCCGGAAACTGGCGATGGCACACGAACACCTTTCCGTGAAAAACAATTGAGAAATCGTGAAAAAAATACAGTTATTTCATACATTTTGATCGAGTTGGTATGAAACTTTTCTGTGGAACAGCTGATTTTTTTTGCCATTAGATGATTGGTTCCATAGCAAAAGATATTCGAATGGACGAGTACTATCATCAGTTCCCGGCTTCCGCAACATCATTTTAACACCCAGTATATGTTACAACTAAAACCCGTTCTAACTAGTAAAAACTAGTTCTAACTGAAATAAATAGAAATATATTTATTTATGTAATATACAATTAAATAATCTATGTTTTATAAGCTTTCAGTTAGAACTAGTTTTTACCAGTTAAAACGGGTTTTAACTGTAGCATATGTACTAACTACCCTTATTAATAATCTCTTTTCATTTGGGTTATTACGTACGTCGTACTTTAATAACGGTTATTTTTGCAACTGTAACATAATAAATCCTTGTTATTGCCCACGAGTGCCAGTTTATGAAACGAGACGAAGCCTAGTTGTTGGCAACTCATAGTAAAGTTATGGTACAGTGCGCGCCAAACATTTAGTCGCCTCTGAAGATAGCCGCACGAGGCGACGCAATAGCTGTTTTACGGTGTCAGGGGGACGTTACAGGAGCGAGGGCGCGGAGCACACCCGCCTGCGTGCCGCGCCACACCCCCCGCTCGCCATCTAGCAGGCATCAACTGATCAACACTATGCGTTAAGTGTAAGTGCTACGTCCGTACACGCGCGCGTTGCATGAAAAGTACCTTTGAGTAAGAAATTCTATGCGTGGTTCTGATTCGTTAAGAGCGCACCGAGCTTTTTATACAGTCAAACACATTTTTATAACCCTTGTTTGAAATAGTTAACAATTATATTAAAATCTAGGGAAATATATTGGTACTATTGGGTATATTTACTAGACTGTATAGGTGTATACACGATGGAAACACATTTTGATAAAGTTGGCTCGATAGAATAAATTCGCAAAGTTACCTCTTTTCGGGTATTTTTTTTTCTCTATTTCCCTACTTTTTTATAAAAATAAGTAATTTGATATTATGATTTATTTACTAAAATAAAGTTCATAGATGAGCGTTTATACCAGACAGTTTTTTATTTAAGAACAATATAACGAAAATAACAACGAAAAACATTGAAAAAGTGCAAAAGTTTGGTTATTATCTTTACTCTTTACACGTAAAGAAAAAGACAAGAGACAAAGGCAAACGCTCGGTGCGTCCTTAAGTTTATCGTTGATTTTGTTTGTTATAGTTTATTGTTTTTCTTGCCTTTATTTGTTGTTTTGTTGACTTCGTTTGTAAAAGTTCATTGTTATGGCTCGCGGATGTTATAACGTTTTAAGGCGACAATGTAGGAAAATGGAGTTTGATTGGGGTACATAAATTCATTATCGATTCGGACGAAAATCTTCCTTCTTCAAGTAGGGAACCAGTATTTATATATGGTGTCTCACCTCTGTAAATAAAGTAACAACATATTTGTTTACTGTACCTATATTTGTAGATTATAAATTTACTTATTTTTAATATTAATGCGTTTTATTTATATATTTATATAGTTATCAAGTTTGCACTAAAATAATAAATAAATAATGCAATAGGTAGGTACAACAAATACACCTTCCCACTTATAGTAAAAAATTAATAATCAACCGTTGATATTATTGTTTCCTTGACTGTACCTGCGCAAGCTTGCACTCGTAACTCATTCAGAGGCGACTAAATATTTGGTGCGCACTGTATACTGGACATCCTTTGCGTAGCCCCAATATAGTATCAACCAATTAGCGCGCGTATTTAAACCCTATCTTATGACATTTAGCCAACCAGACCGCCGAAAAAATAACTGTATTGTCTGTCTTTTTGCGGTACCGACCGTTGTAACTTTTGCGTATTATAATAGTAGTTTATAGCACACCGTGCGTAAAATGACCACTTTACGCACGCGCACATTTTCCGCACTTGTACTATAAAAAATTATACGAAACTCGTGCGAGAAACTTTTTCTCGACTCGTGTGATTGCAGCACTCGCCTTCGGCTCGTGCCGCAAACTCACACTCGTCAGAAAACGTTTCATCGCTCTCGTATCGTAATGTACTATTATGCTACTAGGGCGAAAAGGAATAAATTACGAGTTTTAAACGTAACCGAGTAATTTATTGCTCTTACGCCCGTGTATTATACTACGTTTTTCAATGCAAAGTGTGAGGAAATAAAACAAATATAATCTTTTGAACTTTAAATTATAATTGGCTCAAAAGGACTGTATCCAGAGCCGTTAAACAGTGGAAAAAAAAGTATAACATTTATGGTAAAGGCTGCAGGTTAGCCAAACATTGTAAATAATAAAAAAAAGTAATAATAATAAAGCCCCAGGGCAAAATAATTGACTTTCTGTTCGGTTTTGATGCATAAAAAGTGGGCCTTTATGAGCACTTGCATTGAAAAATGTATAATAAAATGGCATATAGGCATCTTAATAGGTAAGTTTACACAAAGACAACAATAACATTATCCACCTCCCAGGTCTAGTTGGCTTGTACAGAAAATCCCTTCTGCAACTTCTGCACATACACCTGGCGACAGTCCATGTTGTCTGCAGGTCGGTTGTACGGGAGCCAGACCGGCTCGCCTATGAAGAAGCGCTTGGCGTGGATGAAGTTCTGGAAATTAGAGAAGCCACCATGAAACTTTGTTACTCAGATTTCTTAGATAAAGATTAAGAAAAGATTTCTGACTGAGCTTATCCAACTGCTATTTTTAAGCTAAATATTTTATTCATTGTGTTATATAAAGTTGAATCCTGTCGTTTGATACACCAATGAGAGTTTTGGGATTTATTATGTGCATAATATTTTTACATTCACCAAATTTTTGTCTGAAGTATAGTAATGGCATCGGGATGTAAAAATCGCTAGTGAAATCAAAATGTTACTTATTTCAGATTAATCTAAATTATTTACCTTCTCTTTACTATTGTTTGTAATGTTATTAATTGTAAAAATTATTAATTGTATTGTAAACATTCTTAGTGTATTGCATTAGGGTCAAATATGGATTAGCAAAATGTAATATTATATCTAACAAAATACCGAGTTTGATAACATTTCGCCGATAAGTAGGTACGATCTGGGAGAGCCGCGCGGGGCAGCTTTCCGCTCTGTTGCGAGCGGTTGGAGGGTCGGCGGAACTTTCCCCGATAACATATTATGGTACAATTTTCTTTGTGTTTGTGGGCTTGTCTTTTGTGTGGTGGTGGTTCCCTTTTATCTTTCTTTATATTTGTTATTTTATACTTTCTCTTAGCTAGGCGACGCTCGCGGAAGATTTATTTATGGGCCATAGGCCTCTTTAAATCTGAAGCTCACACATTGAAATTGCGTTCTTGCTACATTAAAAAATCTTATGTAACGATACAAACATACATAATTATTTAATTTGTTCTAGTTAAACTATGTAATATGTTTTATGTTATTATTACATTATGTTGTATTCGTCTATGGTTACGTAGCAACATCCATAATTACTTACTTTATATCAGAATGCAAACATGTAAATCTTTAAATAAATAAATAAAATAAATTGTTTATCGGTAGTTTGGAATGTCTACCAGCATTATTCCGAACCATAGTAACAGATAATATGTAAGTTTACTTCGAAAACCACCTGATAAACTAAAACAAAATCTTAATTTTTGTTTTGATTGTTATATTGTTGGCTATTTGGCCTTAACAACATTACCGAACAAGATAATGATAATATTATATTGTGTTTTTTGTAGAAAAAAAAATATATATATATATTTTCTTGTCCTTTGCTTTGCTAACTTGCAATCGGTTTTAAAACCATAAGCAGTTTTTTTAAGGGTAAGTAATTAGAGGCTTATAGAAAAATATAGTAAAATTCAAGCCTCACATTGACATCAAGTGTGAACCGATGATAGATGCCACTGGGGATGATGATCATGTCTCCAGCGGTCACCTCGATCCGGATCCACTGGTCTTCTCCATCTCGCACGTCGAAGTAGCCTGAACCATTCAGGACTAACCTGAAATATTAAGAGGTTTAGTTTTAATATTATAATTGAAGCTATCTACCACTGGCTCAGAAGACTTGGCTTTTAATCCTGTCTGTTTTACAAACTGCATTGTATTTGTATTCTTATCTCACCATTTGCTGAGTTAAAATGAGATAAGCCTGTATGCCTTAAAAGCATGTATTTGTGTCTGAAGAATCCTGATTATGCTCACCCTCTATCAACCTCGGAAGTAAAACTCATTGAGTGTACAAGTGGTGTAAGGCTGCTAACTGTCCCGCATTGGGGACAGTGACGCATTTGTCTATTTTTTGTTCCCCTTATTGAAATCGTCCCACAAACATCAAATTTGTCCCCCATTGTCCCGCATTTAATTCACACACCTACTTACAGCCACCCACACACAGTAAAACCAGCGTATTTAGGCGAAACTGATTATTCAAGTAATAATAATTAATCCTGCTGATTAAAAACAGTTCAACTGTAAGGCGACTATAAAGTAGCCGTCAATAGAAATTGTGGACTATGTAAACAAAGCGCCATGTTGTCTTTGTCTATGAATAGGTGAACTAAAGTCGCCGTCAATAGAAATTGTGGACTATGTAAACAAACCGTTTTCTCAATTTTTCTCAAGGTTCTGTCACGGAGTCTCACTGAACATTATTCCAAATCATGAAGCATCAAGTCTTACCAGTCATTCACTGTATTTTATCATGAAATATTCAATAATCACCAGTTAATTACGGAAAATCATAGAATCAATAGTCAATTCTGTACTGCGTCGAGATTGCTGTCATATTTTTTTCTCATCGAATCTGTATTGTCTTTGAAAAATTGGTGATGTACGAATCTAATTAAATATAAACCTATTTTATTCGTGATGCTATTTTATCCGTAATTTTTTTTGACAGCGTTACTTCATAATCTTTGACATAAACGTGTGTGTGATTCTATCGAGAGCTGTGTGATCTTCCAGCATTGCTCTAAAATCTTTTGTGTTTTCGGTATTCTAACGACTTTGCTTCTCTTACTGATTTTATCGTACTAGCATTGTGATTTTGATAGTGTTTTACCCTGAAACAACGACCTGCTTTACGGACTACGGATTCTGATACTGCCCAGTGGATTAACACCAATTACGACCAAAATAATTTCAAAATGAGTGAACCTGTTTCTACACCTGGAACATCTGCAAGTTCTGCGCCCCTTCGAAAAAGAATGATTCAGACGCCTGAAAGTGATGCTATGCCAGGAACGTCTGAAACGTCAGCACATCAAGGAAGGAAAAGACTGAAAAGACACAAGACGCCTCAAATGACAGAAAAAGAAAAAAAGGTCGCGATAAATGTCTACAAATATGTTGAAAAAACTCTCACAGCATACCCGTTTAAAAAGGATGTGCTGTCCATTGTAGCGGAAATAACTGGAGCATCGGAACGTACAATTGACAATCTTATTAGATTCTACGAGAAAACGGGAAACATTCCGAAGTTAAAAGAGAGACCTGCAAATCGATCTACAATTGATCAGTTTGATGATTTCGTCTTGTCTGCTATTCGACGCAAAATACATCAATTTTATTTTGATGGTGAACTGCCTACAGTGCAGAAAGTGACTGTGGCAGTTAATGAAGATTCCAGTCTTCCGTCGTTATCTGAATCTTCAATATATCGAGTGATGAAAAAATTGAAATTTAATCATGTTAAGAGAGCACGCAAGAGCATCATGTTGGACAGGCCTGATCTCCAAATATGGAGACAAAAATATCTCCTGCAGATCGCCGATTTTATAAAGCAAAATAAAAAAATATTTTACATGGACGAAACATGGATTAATGCAGGTCACAGCTGTGACTACATATGGGTTGATGACGACATTGAATCAAGTAGAGATGCCTTTTTAAGAGGACTTTCTACTGGTCTAAAAAATCCTCAGAAAGGAAAACGATTAATAATCACACATATCGGAAGCGAAGATGGTTTCGCGGAAGGCGGAAAATGGATTTTTCAAGCCCAGAAAACCGAAGGAGACTACCACGGCGAAATGGATGCGCACAATTTTGAGAAGTGGTTCGATAAAATTTTGGAAAAAATCCCAATTGGTTCCGTCATAGTAATGGACAATGCCCCATATCATTCGCGTCAAATCGAAAAGGCGCCCAACATGAGTTGGCGGAAGGAGGCTATCCAAAACTGGTTGCGCGAAAAAGAAATCAAATTTCAAGAAACCGAAATCAAAGCGAATCTCATAGCTAAAGTAGACAAGCAAAAATATAAAAAAATGCATGTAGATGAGTTGGCGGCATCGAAAAATGTGACAGTTTTGCGCCTTCCACCATATCATTGCGAGCTTAACCCGATAGAGTTGATATGGGCGCAAGTAAAAGGTTACGTTGGAAGGAACAACAGAACATTCAAAATGGACGATGTGAAGATTTTGTTAGACCAAGGTTTGGCGCGGATCGGGCCAGAACAGTGGGCGAAATGTGTAGCTCATGTCCTAAAAGTAGAAGAAAAAATGAAAGAACTGGATGGGATAATAGATACGGCCAACGACGCTGTGACGGAACCATTTGTAATTAACGTGGGCGATTTGACTAGCGATTCATCAGAATATTTTAGCGATAAATCAAATAAAGAAAATTAATTAAGCACCTAACATATTTTAATCACATACTTACCCATCTCTAGATAGTTCACCTATTCATAGACAAAGACAACATGGCGCTTTGTTTACATAGTCCACAATTTCTATTGACGGCGACTGTATCTAGAGATGGGTAAGTATGTGATTAAAATATGATAGGTGCTTAATTAATTTTCTTTATTTGATTAATCGCTAAAATATTCTGATGAATCGCTAGACAAATCGCCCACGTTAATTACAAATGGTTCCGTCACAGCGTCGTTGGCCGTATCTATTATCCCATCCAGTTCTTTAATTTTTTCTTCTACTTTTAGGACATGAGCTACACATTTCTAGTACGATAAAATCAGTAAGAGAAGCCAAGTCGTAAGAATACAGAAAACACAAAAGATTTTAGAGCAACGCTGGAAGATCACACAGCTCTCGATAGAATCACACACACGTTTATGTCAAAGATTATGAAGTAACGCTGTCCAAAAAAAATGACGGAATAAAATAGCATTACGAATAAAATAGGTTTATATTCAAATAGATTGGTACATCACCAATTTTCAAAGACAATACAGATTCGATGAGAAAAAAATATGACAGCAATCTCGACGCAGTACAGAATTGACTATTGATTCTATGTTTTTCCGTAATTAACTGGTGATTATTGAATATTTCATGATGAAATACAGTGAATGACTTGGAAGACTTGATACTTCATGATTTGGAATAATGTTCAGTGAGACTCCGTGACAGAACCTTGAGAAAAATTGAGAAAACGGTTTGTTTACATAGTCCACAATTTCTATTGACGGCGACTATATGATTAATGTGTGATTAACTTACTTTAATGAGCCAGGTTATACGGGTTACATCAAGGTCTAGGGGATTTTTTCATTCTCAGGGTTACATGAGGTGCAAATGATGAAGAAAAAAGTAGGTAGTTAATTTGCTTTGTCTGAAAAGAAGGAACTCGCAAAAACTTAGGGACCATTTACACAGTTTGTCATAGGTAACATAACCAGACTTTCAATTTGATATCAAAATTTACAAAAAATCATTAAATAAAAAATGTCTGTCCTGTACCCCATTTTAATTTAGGAAATATGGATATAATGTACTCTTTGATGGCAGCTTTAGAGTGGTAATTATTAAAACTCGTTTGTAAATCAATGTAAATTAGCAGCTTTGAGTACATATAGCGCCACAAACTCAAGCAAAGAAACCAACAAGCACCAGAGTTGTGATATTTTTGTGGATCGTATTAGTTATCTGATAGATGTTTGTAAGAGAATGTTAGAGAGAAGTATGAAAGTAAGTGCTTTAATGTAAGAACTATATTATTGTAATGATTTAGATTTATCTGTTATGTTACAATAAGTTTGAATAAACAATTTTGAATTTGAATTCACGCAAACAAATGTACTGTCTGGTTCTTCATAGCAGAACTATACGAGGGCCAACAATAGATGGCACCTATGTGTGGGGGTTAGAAAGAAACAGTTTCTTTTTTTTAAAGAACAAAACATCCTGTTTAGAACAAAAAAACCGGCTAAGTGCGAGTCAGACTCGCGTACCTTGGTTTCCGTATTGTGGATGATAAATTTAATTTTGTCATTTTTTTTTGTGTATTTCTAAACCACTTTATTTTTCCTGATGTAAATAAATTATACACTTTTTACAATTGAAGTAATCTTTTATTAATTTTTTGTTCATTGTTATACTTATCAACCTATATGTATCTTGATATTTATGAAAGATAATTTTCATTGATAATTATCACTTCGAACCCTGCCATAAATTTCCATCTGCTATAATTGTGACTCACCATGCTAATGTTAATGTATAGTTATCTAACTCAAGAATAAGGCCTGGCGAGTTATGATCAAGTGCAGCCCACTTCAGCTGAAAGACCAAATTTAAAAAAAAAGACAACTGCAACTGACAGTAGGGAATTAACATGTTTACTAACAAAAAAAACAATAGATTACGTTGGACAAATTCCTCCGTTTGTATGTAAATGTGTTAAAAGTAACAAAAATTACACACCTGATTTCTTCATCTGTATGTAGATGCTCTTCAAAGAAAGACTTTATTTTCTCCTCATAATTGGGCAGGCACTCCTTGGAGCAAGTAATTGCATCCTCGTATGTGTATCCTCGCTCTTTCTTTATCTTATCCAGCACCCCGTCTGTCTGGTACGTGTCTACATTGATCTGTACAATTAAAACATGCACCGCTATAGTTCTTGCCATCCACAGTGACTTATCCTTATCTCACACACACATACATTAGCACATTATACGATACTCTACAAACAGATTTGTATTGTAGTGAAAAATATACTATTAGGTACATACAAGCAAAGGGTATTAAATGCTAGAAAACCCCTAATTTTGCATTCAGTGGGTAGATAAATTTATCGATTGCAAATGTTTTTTTGGAGAAAAATAATGACTATTATGACAATTAAGGTTAAACGTCAGTAGCTTAGCGCAAAGTGTATAACTTAACTTTGTTTTTCTTGTTTAGAAATTTAAAATTGAAAAGCTCTTTGGTCTGTGCCATTTTTGTTCAGAATTAGTGAGGTTTATAAAGCAAGAGTTTGAAATTGTATACACAATTAGTCATGATCTTCTCAAAATGAACTTAAAATGCTGTTTTAACTTTGTTTGGACCAGATCATGACTAACTCAAGCTTTATAAACCTCACTAATACTGAACTATTGGTGTTAACTGCCACATACCAAAATGTTTTTCAATTTTTAACTTCTAAACAAGAAATACAAAGTTAAGTTAATCACTTTGTGCTAAGCGACTGACGTTTAACCTTAACCTTTGAATTAAGTATTCGCATGAGATAACGAAGCACGAGAAAAGATAAGACATTCTAAAGAAAAGATGTTACGCTAAAGTATTCAACGCCGGTTTTCTTGAACAATTCTGGCAGGGACACAAACTGTGGGGGGTTTCTGTGATGCTCCAGCCGCTGGTCGCTCTTGTCTTCATCCATGTACCAAGCCTTCACCATTTTACTAAGTTTGTTTTGGAAAATAAATATTAAAAACACAAGTTCACACAACAAATTAAATGAATGAATGAATGAAGGTAAAAAAAAAGAAACATCCCCTGCGTTCCGAAATAGAATTACAATGGCTCATAAGCCATTCACTTCATACTTTCGTAATCGATTTTAGGTCAATGACCTTTGCGCATTTTGTAGGTACTTAACTATTTTGCGATAAAGATTATGTGGTGAGATTGACATATCGTTTTCTTTTTACGCGTACTGACAACTAAGGATGGGCTGAAGTTCCTTTCACTCTCGGTATTCATTGTGATATAATCGGGTGTACGACGATTTTTTTTTTCCTTTTTATGAATAGGACACGTTTCAAGGCAGTTGCATGTCTCGTGATCTATGGGTACATACGGTATTACCTAATTTAGTTCCTTTAGCAAAAGTGTGGTTAAAATCGAATGTCAGCCAAATATCGGCCGAAATTGAATTACAAGTGAAGCTATTAGAAGCGTGTAAAGTACCTGGCATATGTTTAAGAAATTATTCATAGACAGGTGAAGAATTGACAAATACTTGATAGTAGGAAAAATATGAGGAAAAGAAAAAGAAAACAAACAATTTTGTTCAATCAACATATAAGAACAAATCTTCTCGTAATACAGTCTTATCAGTAATCAAATCAATCATGTTTGAGTGTTACTGAATCTACGAAAATTGATTATACTATTACAAATGTAATTAAATGATATAGGATATTTATCAGCTTCCACTTTGAGATGTCAATCATAGTTTTTGACATCCTAACAAACCTGTCTAACTGTAATGAAAAGGATTTTACTACGCCCAAATTATATCGTCAAGTTAGCCGGCCCATGAACTACCTAGAAAACTAGACACTCCAGATTATTGCTGGAGTACAAATGCATCAGGCCACTGTGTTAACCTCTGCTAAAACGTGTAATGTGTTACTCATTTTTATCGACATATAAATATCGATACCACATCAATTACAAAAAGCGAACTAGTGACAACACACTACATCAGGAAACACACGACTATAGATGCATCTCCTTCTAACGCATTGTAGAAGGCAATAAGTAAAAAGTTGCTATTATTAGCTATATTAGCATGAATTCTATTGGGGTAGTAATTCTGTGGTTCGCCTTCTTTTTGGACACGATTTAGTCATACACACGTTAGTAGGATATTAATTATTATGTCAGGCAATAAGAATCGCCAAAATTGACGTCTGATGTTTTGACTCATTGCGTTCCGAAATCGATTCTGAATAACGTTTCATTCGTTTCGCTATTCATAAAATAGCAATTTATAAACAACAATCTGTTACGGTCAACAGATGGCGCTACTAGAATCTCCGTAGCTACTAGCTAGGGACCGTATAGAGAACCTAACATGTGTTGATTTGATCAATTTTGATCAGTGGATGTTCTTCAAGAGAAAGTGAATAAAGCCAGTAAATAAGAATAAAAAAATCTTTTCTTTTATTACCACCACTACAATATTCTTAGAAACTGCGTACGTATATAACGTGACATTTATTAATTCAGCAAAATCATACCGGAGTCTTGGTAAGTGACCAGTACCACGGATCAATGACACTTTGCTAAATTCAAAATATAAAATGTTGACCTCCCATAGTAACATAGAATAATTAAAGACTATTCTAAGCATAGTAATTGACTCGGTACTGGGCTTGCGTTTGTATTTGTAAGGAACACGAAAAATTATATTTAGGAATTTCACAAAAAAGGTCATCGAACCTTGATACTGAGCACTTACCGAGTCTTCAGAATGAATTTGGCTTTATAAATAAATGACACTTGTATACGAGGTCAATGGTCATCGTTGATCAGTAACATTCATATTATGCAGTTTCCATAGACAAAAATCCTGTACCAACTGTATAAAATAAAGGGTCCGGGTTCCTTTAAAAATTACCACCCTTATGTAGGGTTCCCAACCCTCCCGGAATTTAAATAATTGTGTCGATTCGGCGCAACACGACTTAACTTATTTGACAGAACTAAACAAACAAAGACAGACAGACAGACACTTTGACAGACAAAGACAGAACGCTTAAAATAAGGTTAGTCCTGTAAAATTAGTTAAGTTGTGTTTAGCCGAATCGATACCATTGTTTAACCTCCCGAGCTCTCGGGATGCAATAAATTCTCCGGATTCTCTAACATAAAATAATTGTCATTAACAAAATAGATAAATCGCGCAAAATAAATAATTTAACGACGAAATAGATTTAGATTTTACATGTAAATCTTTCTTGAGTAGGTATTGGTTAAATGCTCCAAGTCAAAAACCGACAAACATAAAATGCTTCTACAATACAAAGGAAATTAAAAAATTGAGAAATATTACTGACTTTCACTCAATTGCCCACCGATTTGTTCAAATCTTCTGAGTTGGTTCCTTCGAAAGTTGGCAACCCTACCTGTATATATACAGGTAGGGTTACCAATATTTAAATATTGCCAAGGTTAAATATATTTAACTTGTTTTTGACACCTACTATTGCCAATTCAAACTTCTGGGTCTGGGTGTGCAGGAAACAGTAGAAAGTCAACAGAGCAAGTAAAAATAGATTTAATTCCATCATATTTCTAATAATGTTTTACAAAGTATACACATGCATACATTACTAGTATAATAGGGGTTTTCTTTTCATCTCTGTCTACATAAAATATATATCTTCCTAGCACCTGGCACATACCAAAATAATGTTTTGTTTGAAATACCAATCTATGAGAATATTAATTACTATACAGATTCCTGAATTGTTTCGACAGAATAAAAGATGCATTAGCTGTTTTAATAATAATAAACATAACATAATATAGCCGATTCTGTAGGCTATAACACAAAATAACCACTTACAGAAGGTTTACTCCGCATAACTAGCGAAAACAGACGCATGCACACATAGACGCGTACATACGACGATCTCGGAGATACTAGAATGCCAATACGAAATTCTGCCGAGATCATCATACCTATGCATGTGTGCGTCTGTTTTAGCTCCGTCGTCGAGTCGGCCTTCTGGTAGTATCTATTTTGTGGCTATCATTTTAGTTTTAGTGCTGTCAAAACATAAATTATTCCAAAGTAATTTACCTTCTGTTGTTAACACTTAAGGGCTATTTTGCAATGAAGAAAATTTATTTTGACAGCACTAAAATTAAAGTTAAAACCTTTAATACAGTAGTAAACTTAGTTATCTTACTTTTTTAGGTCACCAATATATAAACAACAATGGCATATAAATATACAGTAGACAAGACAGGCGTCCGTTACATCATATACTACATTCATATTATAAATTTAAAGGTTGGCTCGCTAGTTTGTTAGCTTATAACTTCGCAACCAATTAACATATCGTGATAAAACCTTTGCAGCGGGATAGTTTATGACTCGGGCCTACATGTCCGACCGCGTTTTTGAAACGAACGATTGAAAACCAAAAAACAAAGAGGGTGGAAAACTTTTTTTTTGACAAAAGTATAAATCTTAATACATTGTTTATAGGTGGAATCCCTAGATAAAAGATCGATAAATGAAATATATTTTCTTCAATATGAGGAGAGACCTAGTTTTTTCCCTTGAAAACTTGGTGTTGTTGATGTTCTAGCGAATCTAGCTTCAGGAGTCCACTTAATAAATAATTCTTGATAAACATAATGCATGTTTTATTTTGTAAGTCCTTAATGTCCTGAAGGATAAAACTAGTCAAGTGGAATATTTAACAAAGTATTTTCATACTGCAAATATAACACCTACGAATACGGTTTTATAATTATTTTTTGTTTCATCCCGTGAGTGAAACCATATTACAACGTAACTGCGCAAAAAGCTAAAAAAAAACATTTAAAACAAACTTATAAAAAACATTTTTAGAAGTTATGTATTATAGATCTTGTTAGCTTTTTGCTTACTTTAGTTACTGATGAATTTGCGGATTTTCATTAAGAGACGTTTCGCGGCCGGATTGTGAAAGACCCGCCTTTTTCTAATTAATCGAAACAGCGGGTCTACCGCGTAATTCTGATTTTCATCAACATCAACTTGAGATTGAAATTTGACGTGCGTGCGACGACGCCCGCCTAACATGCCATCTCTTTTGCACGCACGTCACATTTCATTCTCAAGTTGATGTTGATGAAAATCAGAATTACGCGGTAGACCCACTGAACCGAATTTACAGAAACCAATGGAAACATTGAGATGGCAACATACACAATAGATAGGCAATAAGGTTTTGTTGAATAACTATCGAGTGAATTTTTAATTCACAATCTGGCTGCGAAAACGCTCTTAAATTAATAGTTGATTTTAGCAACTCTCAAATTAATATTGTCTAACTATTAGTGACCTATAGTTACACTCTTTTAGAAATAGTAATGTAAAGTTTACACCCGAATTTACTTAGTATTATGATTTTCATGTTGACTTCAAGTGATAATCGAAGTCACTAATATTGATATACTTTTTATAGCGAAATGCACCTGATTTAATACTTAAGCAACATTAAAATTCTCAAGTTATGGTAATTATGTTTTAGAATCACATTGTAAAACCTATTGTAGTACATAAAAACATTTATTACTACACTACATACTTTGATATGAACATTTTAGAAATGTTAAGAAGCTACACACGTATGAATTCTATTGTTTTCCCTGGAGATACATATTCGTAGGTAATCATCAGTATAAATATTATTTAAATAATGTGTACTTACATACAATAGATACTGATAAAGTCATGTTTTTTAAGTTTTTATAATGTCAATGTGGATTATTATCAATTTTTTTCGTGTTTTTTTTATTGGTGTAATATTAATTCACAAAAAAGTGCACGCTCGTGGAAAGGTTAAATATAACAATTTCCTGAATTCTTAGTCACTTCCATTCAAGTTAATACAATGGTTTAAACAACAAAAAGTCATAACGAAAGAGATGTTATAGCCAAGGCTCACTTTGACTTACGAGAAAATCTCGACGTTTCGGTCAACTTAACAGTGAACTTCATCAGGCTCCGCGGCGTGCTCGGGAGGGGGGACACTCAGTCCTCGCGAGGGTGTCGCACGCGCCGGAGCACCCGCGGAGCCTGATCAAGGTCACTCTTAAGTTGACCGAAACGTCAAGCTTTTCTCGTAAAAATCAAAGTGAGCCTTGGTTATAACATACAGGAAGCTCTGAAATTCGACCTATTCCTTGAAAGGGGTTATACTAGAGATCATTTCTAACAAATAATGCCTATCAATTAGGGGTCGAAAATGATAAATTTTTTTTCAAGTAAAACACGTCGATATTTGAAAATAAAAATGGTTTTCTAAGAGTCAAAGGTTACTTCTGAGATTACGGGAATTCTGGGCATGTGTATTTTTAATAAATGATCACTCATTTATCATTAATCAGAAAAATAACAAATAAATGCCGAGAGAGGAATCATTATTTTTGAAAAATTTGTTTTTCGTTACCAGTCTGAAAGTTTGAAAAATATCTTAAAAACCTTCGTAACTCTTAGACCATTTATTTTCGAACCTAAGTTGATAGGGCTTAATATGTTGGAAATGATCTCTAGTATAACTCCTTTCAAGGAATAGGTCGAATTTCAGAGCACTGTATATTTCGTAATGATGGACACTCATTATAATTTTAGTGATATAACGAAAACACAATTAGAACAAAATAATAAATGCAACAAATCAAATTCAATCAACCATTGGACGGACATAGAAATATTAATCACAGTTACATATTAAAAGAACGAGTAAAAAAAAGATATTAAAACACTGGAGTGGGAGAGCTACATCCATACCTATAACTTCCAGTAACATAACATAACATAAATAACGCTCAGCCAATCAGAGGGCGTGCTTTTTTAAAATTGCGCGTGCTCTTCTCACCCGACCGGAGATTATTATTAGAGTGTTGTTTTTACAGCGGGTCTACCGCGTAATTCTGATTTTCATCAACATCAACTTGAGATTGAAATTTGACGTGCGTGCAAAAGAGATGGCATGTTAGGCGGGCGTCGTCGCACGCACGTCAAATTTCAATCTCAAGTTGATGTTGATGAAAATCAGAATTACACGGTAGACCCGCTGACCTTTAGTTTTGGACACCACACCCAATACTTTTAATAAAATATTTATATTCACCGTTTCCAAATCAAAATAATGTCACACTCTTCATATTGTGAGATCACATTTTTAAATCTAACTATGTACAAACCCATTTCGCCTGCAAAATAGTATTGATTTCACAAGTAATATTAAAACTTTAGTTTCAGTAATGTCTTAAAATAACTGGGAGTATAGCTAAAATAATTGGGAGTATAGCTAAAATAACTAGGAGTATAGCTAACATAATATTATCACAACAGTATTATTTACAAGAGAAAATAAAATTATTAACACTTTAATCTACAGGTACCTACTTGGAAATAATAGTTGAAATCTGCACAACAACTAATTACAATTATATACTAACTTAAATGATAAAATTAAAATAGATTTTAAAAGTTCTGATTAAAATAAGACGAAGATTTAAAACAATTATAAACTTGTAATGAATGACGTAAGATTAAGGATTTTAGCGGCACATATATTTTTATTATGGAATACAACCATACGTGAGTCTTCTAGGAGCCAATAATAATAATATAATTTATTATTATATTTGTCAAATCATATTATTATGTCAAATCAAAATTATATTATTAATATTATTGTAGAGTAATCACCTATATTCAAGATTGTCAATAACTTAATTAGGCTAATCATTGTTGCAATTTGAACGAACGTGCTTTTATAATTTGGTATGGTAGTATAATCTACTTAAAATTACAAAATTAAGTACATCTCTAGGTCACAAATTCTTACTTACGTTTTGGTTTTTAAAAATAATGTCAATACGAAGCAACCATGGGCAGAACACTTTATTGTGCACTTAAAAGGTTAAGACCCATGAAAATTCCTTACAATTTCCACAAGAATTTAACCCAAGTCTAGATGAAAAGACAATACCCATTACTCCAATAGTTTTCCACTAACAATTAGAAATACACAAATCACGAAAACACTATGCTAGATCGTCACACAGTTTAATATTACACAAAAATAGAGATACCGCATTCGGTAAGCTGGGGCAAATTTGGATCGTATTGCATTGATACACTTCGATTTATCCATCCATGTTGATTTTACACTGGTCACACATTATCCGGGCACGTATATAGTTCACAACTTGGTGTGCTTGACTGTGTCGGTCCAGTAGTTCTGGATGGTCATGGCTTCTAACGAGTTCAGAAACGAGTCGTTGTCCAAACTGTACATCTCTTCTGAATTGTCCTGGAACCAGAGACAAGCATATGTGAGCACAAAGAAGCATGGGACTTTCTTACCCTAATATACCTCAGTAGTAGCAGTAGATAACAGCAGTAGCTCAGTCATTAGGACGCCGGGATTCGGATTCGAATCCTACCAATCGAGCATGCACCGATGAGTATTTCGGAATTTATGTGCGTAGTATTTGTATACTTGCCACTTGCTGAACGGTGGAGGTTAAAACTGTGAGGTAAACCTGCTTGTGAAAGTACGGAGATTAGTCTAGGGGTAATAGTGATAGATAGGGGTCACGTGAAAATACGGTCTATGACACCCCATATGACGATGATTTTTTTAGAAAACAAAGAGATTTCAAGATAAAATATGGATATCATTTTCTGCATAAGATCAACAAAAGGCAGTTCCATAAACTTATTCCTTATTGTACACAGAGAATAAGTACAAGTACGCAAGTAAGTAAAAGGCATGTACACAGACGAGTTTATCTCTAAAAAGAGATTTCTTCCAGGAAAGAAAAATGTAATCATTAAAAAAGACATAACAAACATACACTCAAATATATACATACATGTATGTAATATAATAAACAACTTAAATATATATAATACACGAGGTTTATGAATAATTAACTTACTTCTCGGAACAATTTTACATCAATGACTTACTTACGGACTTTTTTTTTAAATGTCCGTCTATTTTGACAGAATTTTTCTAATTGCAAAACGGTAACCCTAGTCACAAACAACCTCTCGCTAGCTTAATTACCTACTTTAAGCTAGCGAGAGGTTGTTTGTGACTAGGGTTACCGTTTTGCAATTAGAAAAATTCTGTCAAAATAGACGGACATTTAAAAAAAAAGTCCGGACATATTAGTCGCAAAATAATATAACAAATCCCCGAGCAGCGCACGTTTTACAGAGATAGCTACAGAGATATTAAACAATTATTAAAAAACCCCATCTAATTAAAAAACCGAACAGAGCCCGGAAGGTCAAAAGTCCGGACATATCCAAGCCAATCCGGACAAATGGTAACCCTATTTGCCACCTTGTCTGATAACGATAACTGTCATTAGGACCACCGGCATGTCAACCCTTCAAAATCGCAGTTTTTATTACGCTTGCAGAGGGATAAAAATAAAAATAAAAACAAGAAGTTTCGAGCTGCTGAAAGGAGGGGAATAAGACTTACCCGAATAGTGCTGTCATCCAAATATCCACTCGAATCAGGATTGGAGCACTTATCGTTCAAAGTCTGTGGCTTATTTAAGTATCTCCTCCTGTACAGAACAAAGGCCGTACTACCAGCCAAAGCTGCCAGAACCAATGCCGCAAACGATATGCCAGCAATCTCTCCCGTGTCCATACCACCTCCACTAGGCTGGTCAATGATCCTTCTGGAAGATTCTATGTTGGGCGGTATCCGCGTCTGCAGGAAGGTCGTCTCCAAAGACAGAGGCTTTTCCGTCACGATCCTGCTTTCTGCTACTCCTTCTATATTGCTGTCTATCTCTTTGACTTCTGGATGTCGTGTCAAGTTTCTTTTTCTGGATGGCGGCACTGTTGTGTTGTGTGTATCTGTCATATTTGTGTTTGCTGATGTCGAGTTTAAATTAGTTTGGTTCTTAGCTGCTTCTGGAGTTGATGTGTTTGTGACTTCTGTGGCGTTGACTGGTGTCCAGTGGAGGGATGGATGGACGATTTCTGTTGTGACATTTGAGGTGTCAGTTTTGTTAACATTGAGTTCTGGTTCTTTTTGGTCTTGTATTGGTTCTTCTTCGACTTTCTGGGTAGTGTTTATGACAGCAGGTGGTATCTTGGGTGTGGTGGGTGTGAATATGGTCTTGGTGAAGTACATGGCTCGTCCTTGCCTCTCTGAGGGCCGTTGGGGATCGGGGACAGCATCGGTGGATATTTGGTGGAGTTCCTCCATTTGTGGTGCAGCCCAGATTTCTCCGCTACCAACTGGAATAGAAGAAGCGTTCCGAAATTAGAAAGATGAAAAAATACAACGAGAAATTACGTTACGTTAAAATAAACTTTTACGTATTATGTGTACAGTCAACCAGATGTGGGTAACCAGGCCCAGCGCAAACACTTTGATCCTAAGACCCACAGGTGAGCGATAGATGAGACGAGGAATACGGTCAATACAACACGTGCACTATTGATTAAGTATTATTCATCTCATAAATCAGTGGTCAGTGGGCCTTAGGATCAAAGTGTTTGTTATCTCTTTTGTTTACCGTACGGAGTCTTAGGATCAAAGTGTTTGTTATTTTCAAAGTGTTTGGACATTTTCAGTATTTCATTTTATTGTCTAATCTAAAGCATAAATTGTGCAACGAACTCATGTAAAATTATTATTCTTATTAAAATCAAATTTACACTTAAGTAAGTACTAATAAATATTTTTCCTTCAATAAAGACACAGTAACTTACTCATACGCTACCACAATTCAATAGCCACAAAATGATCGCTCGAGTTGTTTACAACTTCTACACTAAAACCTGTTCATGTGAATTGTGAAGCGTTAAAATAAATATGTACTATTATGATATCATATTGACTGACCGATTTTCGGATTTGTCAGTTGGTATTTTTTGTTTTTAGAATTACTTGAATTTTTGTAAGATGAACATAATGCAACCGACCCATGCTTTACTTCAAAATTTTCATTTTTCAAGATGTAATTATTTTCGTTTTTTCTAGATTAGACTACTTTCAAATATTATTTGACAGTTAAAAACTTTTGTGGAACCCTATAATTGGTCTTTGTTTGTATACTTATAAGTTTACCACTATTATTTAAAATGACGATGTTTTTTTAAATAAGCATATTGTAATTGACTGTTGGGTTTCCGAATAAAAATTATTAATTATTATTATTATTATCTCTTGTTGACCCGTACGTACACAAACAAAAATTGGAATGGAAAATAATTTTTTATTTTTTATTATAACATTCTCAGTATTGCGAGGAACAGTAAAACGACCTCGCCACCCCGGAATTCCAATGGAAATGTCACACTCTGGCATTTAACTCCTTGACAGCCTTTTCCCTTTCTATTGTGCTTGTGTTACAATATCAAGCTTCATATACAACGTGTAACAGAAAGGTGTAACCATATTTAAAGTGCTTATTCGGACCATGGTATAGAACAACTTTAACTATGAAGCCAACCCTGAAATATAAAAAAAAAATCTGCACTTCCATACATTTCGGCCGAGCGGCATTGAATTTTTCTATGAAACAGTCGATTTTTTTTTCGAGATACAGGTTTTGTTCCATAGTAAAAGTTGTTTTATACCATTGACTGAATAAGTTCTCCAAATATGGTTACACCTTTCTGTTACACGTTGTATTTGTATATCTCACGAAGTCCGATTGGCTATGCTTGTACACGCGCACTTTTTAGGGTTCCGTACCCAAAGGGTAACCAACGGCATCCTATTACTAAGACTACGCTGTCCGTTTATCTGTCTGTCACCAGGCTGTATAGTTAGACAGACAGTTGAAATTTTCACAGATGATGTATTTCCGTTGCCTCTATAACAACAAACACTAAAAAACAGAATAACATAAATATTTAAGGGGGCTCCCATACAACAGACATGTTTTTTTTGCCGTTTTTATAGATAATGGTACGGAATCCTTCGTGCGCGAGTCCGACTCGCACTTGGCCGGTTTTTCTAGTGTGCGTATCCTCGGGAGCGTTACAAAACGCGAAACGCACACACAACGACCTTATCCGTGCACCACAGTGTATCACTACTACAGCCATAGCGAAATAGAATATCTGTAATATAATGATATTGTTTTTAAAGAATAAGAATAAAAAAGGTTTATTGCCAAAAAATACTCAAAACTAAACACATTAAAATTGTACACAGGTTAAAAAGTTTTAAGACATTTCTGGCAAATGGTAGCATGCTCAGCAAAGCTGCCGATTTTATAGACATCGAGCAGTGCTGATCTTCAGCATACCCCAGACAGAGGACATAATTTAGAAAAAAATCAAATAAAGGCGCAGAAGGACGTGTAAAATTCAACACAAAAAAAAAGTGAGAAAAGGAATAAAATGTTATTAAGTTGTCGTATGTGTGGTAATTATTGATTCTTATAATTGGTATCTGTAATGATATCCAAGCTTATCCACTTGTGTGGGAGCTCAAGCTGTGCGCTGACACCTACGTAGTCTTGATAAATCTTCCATTTTAAAATAAAACGAGACATTTAAAACTATTAAGGCGATTACCGTCGCCAAATTAGCAGCTCGATGTTTGTCTGTACGAATATCGACGGAAACGACATTGAAATAACGTTCATATCAGCGCACAATGCATAGTGGCTGTTACGACGCGTGCTGCGTCCTTGATATGGCGAAATAGGAGAAAATAATACTTTTCACATAGACGTGATTGTATGATTCAATAATCCTATGTTATGTTTATGGCTATCAAGTTTATCTATTTATCAAAGCATAAATGAATTAAATCAACCAAGCCGCTTAGGAGCAGTAGGGAATTCAAGCCAAAAAACACCATTCAGTTAAAACAATTTTTCATATAGAAGTTTTGGTGGTACGAAAAAGAAAAATGTTGCATATGTTTTCCTAGAGTTGATAATCCATATTACATTTTTTCAATATTTTTGGTTTGGCCATAAAAGAGGAGTAGGCTTTAGAAAGTACCCATTTGGCGATATTTAGCGCCTTAAGAATTTCGTAGAGAACTTTATTTACTATTATAACGTTTGTTAGCTTAAGGCGCGTGTTCAAGAATATAGAATTACAGATAGACAGACAGAAATCTTCGAGACGTTCAATTATTTTTACGGGTCTCGGGAGACCAACGAATAATTCTGTAATTTTTTCCCTTGTGTAGGCAAAATTCTTTTCAGAGTTTTATTATATGTATAGACAGATATTGCAACAGCTCCAAATGTAATTTGCATATTTCTTGTTTTATTTTTTGCCTAACCTTTAGCAGCTCGATTAGATTCTGTTTCGAGATAATTAATTAATTAGGTTGCTGGGAAATATAGTTTATAATATTTGTAGTATAATAAGGCTTTCACAGGTCTTTATATTGGCTTGATGGTATATTTTATGAAGGTTAAATCTTAAATAATATATTTTATTTATTCTAGACATCGCAAGGTCTAGAAATGAATACTGTTGACAGAAGGCTAGAATAAGTTTCCTATTTCCGATGTATCAAACATCAGTATGACAGAGACTGGCCTTGACACGGACCGAGTGCGGCAAAAATGCGGGTAAATACCGCAACTACCCTGCATCACTAGCGGACTGAATAACCAGGTTAAGTCTTTATAAGTGGTAACCCGAAATTATATAACCATTTTGTCATGCTATGAAGTCACAACCCTATTTAGGGTTTTTATTTGGGTTAACCCTTTCTTTTCTAAATAATTATGGATTCTATAAGAAAACTACAACGTTGTAAGAGAATGTCATTAATTTGGCGGTTTTTACAAAGGCATTATTAAAACACATCGCCAATTTCTGGGCAAGTGCAAGTATGATTCTTGCATTGAGAGGGTTTGCTAAAAATAATGCTAAAAAAAAAATGGTTTCTTAAGACGGGTTTATTTCAAACAATAAACAATCCAAATCAAAAGTTTATGGAATAGAAAGTCAAGACGCAAATATCTGTTGGAATTTTAATATGTTAGCGAATAATGAAGCATTTTCTATTCCAGGGTATAGTCATCATCATCATCATAAATTCTTTATTGCACAATTAAAGTAGAAAATGGCGGACTTAATGCATAAAGCATTCTCTACCAGTCAACCCAAAGATGGTACAGGAAATATAAATAGTAGTTGGTAGGCGTGCAGGAGAAATTAAAAACTACAACGACAAAGTCATTAAAGTTACTCTAAATAACTAATGACTAGGTAACTTAACCTTACATAAAAAAACTAAATACTAATAGTCGAGCAATTGTAGGGCCTCGGGACCTCTTACCTCAGCCTAGATATTTTTTTGACATTAAAACGGATCAAATTAAAAAAGAAAAGGGATATCTTTTGTCTCAGCGATGTGCTCCTTTGTGTTTTCGGGACGATAGAGTTCAGAAGTTCTTTTACTTCAAGCGTAAAAAAGCTTTGTCGGGGAAAAGGGTAAAGATTTTATCGTTGGTTTAATTTTTTTAATTATTTATTTAGGGCCTGTTTCACCACTTCCAGGTAAGTGCCTGATAGTTATATATGACATACAACGCATACAAAATGTGTTCCATTTTTAAACTTATCTTCTGGATATCACTTATCTGGAAGTGGTGAAACAGGCCCTTAATGATGAAACGTAAAATACATAAAATACAAGAGCCATGAACTTCTTACGGTTTGTAATAGAACATAGATATAGATTTTTGCATTTACAATGTTACTAGTAACAAGAAAATTAAATAAATAGTAGAATAGAAAAATTTAGCTTATCAATAAGGTTTATGATCTAATATGTTAACATGGACAGTACCCTGAGAATCAGAATAGTCTAGTCCAGGGTACATTTGTAACTCAATAACATATGTAACTGTTTTTATTTCATTCAATAAACGTATTTGTATTTGTATTATATTAGGACTATTAGGAGATCCTAGTATATTTTAAACATGACGTATACTCACGACATGAATCTTCGAGGGTGTGTCAGAGGTATCTCAAGAGTCTAGTATACCCGCTTTTCACCGACGATTATAACGTCCCAAACGTGACGGGGTGGTAAGCCATCGCCGCACTTCAAGCACAAATGGACCAACAGTAAGCTCTCCGAAGCACGCAGACCGAAAACAAATCAATGTGCACTGCGAGGATTGAACCTACGCCCTCTGGATTAGCAAGCGAGCGCTTTCCAACTCGGCTACAGAGGCGGTCTCAGTATTAATATGACCCAAGGGGGGCTATTCGGAAAAAATATTTGGAGTTCGACGGATAAAACAGGTTTTTACGGTCGAGAAGGCGAATTCGACAGACTGGGAATTGTCCCCCTGGTTATTAACTTAGATTTGTAAACGAAATACTCTCGGACGGCGAAAAATTATCTAATCGTAATGGAGTAAAAATACCTCTCGGTTCGTTACGTTCTATTACCGGAATGTCCAGTCGGCCTGTTAGGTCTATTTCCCTAAACGCTTATTCCCCGATTGTCCACTTCCTTGTACGTCCTATTCACTGAGTGTCCTTTTTTCCGAACGACCACTTCCATACATTTTTTATTTAATCGTATGGCTTATAAAAGTTAACAAGTCGTTCATATTATTATTGGGGATGTCTTTAACCATTCAGCTGCGTCTTCTGTAAGTATGAACAGGTCAGAAATGTTTCCATTTAACTTTCGGGTTGGGCATTCTCGGATGATGTGGTCCACATTTTGCACCTCGGCACTGCAGTCGCAGGCTGGTGACGTTCTCCACCCACATCGGTGCATGTACTTCCATAAATAATAGTTGTAGTTAAAATTTCAAGGAAGATTATTAGTATTAATAAGCGGCGGTAGAACGCTCTATCTTGCGACCCAGGTTCGATCCCTGGCCCTGCAGTCTCGACAAAGATAGCGACCGCTATCCTACCGATTTCGGTAAAAATAGATTATTTTTAGTTACTACCATCAAAACTACAGACTTAAATCGGAAACGTAACGAATTCACTTCCGATTTCAGTCGATAGTTTGACTGTAGATACTACCATAGATAAATAAAGGAAGGATAGATTGCTCACTCCATACATTAGAACAAAGCCCGCGTAAAACTTATTATTTTCGCCGGTACCTAGTAGTATTTAGTAGTACCTAGACTTATTATTTGTGATGTCGCTACTATACTACATAAATTGTGACATACCTAGTGCCATCTATCGAACAGTTGATGAAACGAAATTCGATGTGTGTGTGTGTGTGTGTGTGTAGCAACTATACTGCGCCCACAAAAACAAAAATTTGCTAGAATACGACAATACGCGACACGTGGCATACGATAAATCTGAGGATAAATCGCTCAACCGTGCATGACAGTTGAGTCAAAGAGCAAAGTTATATACCGGTATGTATGAGTAGTGTGTGTTAGGTAAATAAAGCGTATCTTAATGCACATACTTTGTTTAATTGATCGCTGTGCGCCATCTACCGGAATCCAGAATAACCATCTGCACGCTTAGTTAGATTGCCAGCTTACCACCGAAAGTTCAATGAAAAAAATGTTAAAAACATCTGATTAAGAATTCACTATTTTCTGATGCGATGTTATGAAAATTTTGTGTTTTTATTCATAAAATAAATAAATATGATGAACCAGAAAAGTAAAATGCTATATTTCGTCGATTTCAGACAAATTTTATTTCCAGCGAGACAAGTAACGCCATCTAGCAACGTTTTTTTTTAGTATTGCGAACCGTACAAGGAGATATTGGAGAATTCTTTTGGGTTCGCAGTCGACTGGGACACTTTATAGGGGTACGTGGAGCTATAAGTTTGAGAAACCCTGGCTTATAATAACATTTGAAAACGTACGTTTTAAGCTGCTAAATGATTATGATTTTCTTACACAATCGCACCCCAGTTTTATTACCTTCGATATGAGGATCTTCGTGGTCGGACAAACACGCCAACTAAACCTGAGACTACATGTAGCATGAACAAGTATTGCTATACTTCAACAGTAGATCAGGGGGTCTACCGCGTAATTCTCATTTTCATCAACATCAACTTGAGATTGAAATTTGTCGTGCGTGCGACGACTCCCACCTAACATGCCATCTCTTTTGCACGCGTTGAATTTCGCATGCATTTGCTTGAAGCTGATACAAATGAGAATTACGCGGTAGAGCCCCTGTCTTCATTGAAGGGTAAGAAGTATCCCCGGTTTTCAAATTGGGCCATTTAGAACCAATTTATCAGACACTACTTCAGCAAAACCGTTTTCTAAGTCATTATATAAAACATAAAATTCTACAAAAACATACCATTTTTTTTTTAATAAATGTAACAGACAATACGCTATGGAAAGGCTATGGACGATTTTTTTATTTCAGTATCTTGGATCAGTAACAATTTTTGTGAAATTCATAAAATGAAATTTCGGCTTCCCATATAAATTCAGTTCCAGTCCCGAGTGAATCACTATGGGGAGTCGTGTTTAGAGGGGACAAAAAGTTTGGCGCGATCTGTACTCGTTAACTTGTAAAGCCTACTTAGCTGTGATAGTTTTCTTTTTAATTTCGTTATATATACTACTGCCGTGATTTTTTTTACGTCTCCAAATACAACCGTTTCGCCGGCAGGGGGGGGGACACTTGACTCTAACAAAATTAACACTTTTAAGTTTAATATTTCGCAAACGGAACCCTGGATCGAAAAATTATCTTCTCACACCCCTAATATTTTTAAATTACCTATCCAACGACACCCACACTAGGGGATAAACGAGAAAAAAAAATCATCCCCATTTTACGTGTAAGGGAGACTTTACGTGTAAGGGAGGTACCCTAAAACAAAATCTTTTTGAAAATTTTACTATACCACTTTATCGGCGTGATAAATACGTATACCCATGCCAAATTACAGCTTTCTAGTACTAATAGTCTCTAAGCTAAGCCGCGGACAGACAGACAGACAGACAGACGGACATGGCAAAACTATAAGGGTTCCTTGTTGTTGACTACGGAACCCTAAAAACACTCCACCAAAAGGCTCCGTACCAAATACAAAAGCGTCAGATAACTCGAGAGCTTCACGTCAGCTTTAAGTAAGTAGTATTACAGAACCGCAAAAAGGACGCTCGAAAACTTCTCCAAATAAATATATTTATAGGTAGAGAGAACTGAAAGCCTCTCCCAAGCTCGAAGGTCGAGGATAATTAAAGCAACCACGAGAGCTTTATTATTTTGTCCCAAAATAAAAAACCGTTTTTTAGGGTTCCGCAGAATAAGAGCACAACTTGGTCAAAATCCGAGGAATGCTGAATACTGAATAATACTGAATACTGTAAATACTGAATTTGCCGTCCATTCTGTAAAGTTAAATACGTAAGTAACTAAATATTATTAGAGTGCATTACAAACTAGAAAATATCAATCAGAAACAAATCTAATAATATTCAGAGTATTCATAGCGATGGATTTCGCAAAATAAACATAACCAATGTAAGTACCTATCTATAGTATCTAAATCCTGAAGCTGCAGTTCTGTTATAATTTTTGGTAATCAGTTTCTCATCAGAATAAGAGGATAGTTTCCGCAAAACCATAATTTATTCTTCCTGGTTTGAAGAATCTAGCAGTACTACATAAAAAAGAAAAAAATGTATTTCTTCCGGGAATATAATACACACTTATATCGAAACAGAGTCCTCAGAAGCCATTCCAATATTGATAAATAAAATACAAAAGACGTCTCTAAAAAGTTTTCATGTCGAGGTTTAAGATTATTAGAGCAAAAACCCGTTTATATTATTTATGGATTAAATGCTGTATAAACTTTATTAAACTTTTAACAAGGCAGATATTTCATAGCACCATTGTTTTTTTTTGTAAATAATAAAATTAATGAAAAAAGTTGTTATTTTGACTTTTTTCCAGGATCCGTCCCTCATGCACTGCGGGTCTTTCCGCATGGAGTAACAGGGTAACAGGGTTTTTTGGTACACGCTGCAAGACTCTGGAATCGCTTACCAGTGTCAATGCCAATTTCAAAGTGAAGCAATTTTTCTCAACAGAGTACCCATCTTAGAACTCAAAATATCCAATATTATTATAATGATTGTATGTTTAATTATTATGTACATATGTATGTGTATATTTCATAGGTATGTACTCATTTATTTAAGTATGTTCATGTATTTTTATATGTAAGTTTATGTCTTAGATATTTAGGTTTATATTTTAATCTTGATCTCCCTATTATTTTCTGATTAGTATTTACACCTCCACATCTTTCTGTTAGCTACCAAGGGTATAAGGATATTGCTATTAGCAATAAGTGCCGCCCTTGTACACCATATCTAATTGTTTCTTTTGTCTTTTAAGTTATTTGTATAAATGTGCAAAAAGTGTTATAAATAAAATAGTAGTTTATGCTACAAGGGCGAAAAGGAATAAATTACGAGGACAATTTAAAACACGAGCGTAGCGAGTGTTTTAAACGTAACCGAGTAATTTATTGCTTTTACGCCCGTGTATCATACTACATTTGTCAATGCATAGTGTGAGGAAATGAAAACAAATATAATCTTGTGAACTTTAAATTATAATTGGCTCAAAAGGACTGTATCCAGAGCCGTTAAACGGTGTAAAAAAAGTATAACGTCTATGGTACACAGAAAAGGCTGCAGGTTAGCCAACCATTGCAAATGAATTAAAAATAATAATAATAATAAAGCCCTAGGGCAAAATAATCGACTTTCTGTTCGGTTTTGATGCATAAAAAGTGGGCCTTTACGAGCACATGCATTGAAAATGAATAAAAAGCCTACTAGCAACAAAGCGCGATATGTAACTGGAAGGCTCAAAAGGCTCGTGTACCCAGGCTTAGAATAATTCTAAGTATCCAAAGGCCGTTCGCGCGCTGAGAGGTTGGCAGGACAAAGGTACAATAAGACAAATTAAAGGATAATTATACAAGGTGACTTTTTGATAATCGTCCAAATTCATACTTGAGCCTTGGTAAGTGATCAGCATCATGAACCAATAACAATTTTTGTAAAATTCATATAATGAAAGTTCGACTCCCCATAGTGATTCACTCAGGCCTGGGAGTGAATTACTATCGGAAGTCGAAATTTCAATTTGCGAATTCCACAAAAATTGTTATTGATTCATGATGCTGATCACTTACCAAGCCTCCAGTATGAATTTGGACGATTATCAAAAAGTCACCTTGTATAAAGTGACGTAATACAGATATTAAAAACCTCAGACTACACTGTATGTGTAGGATACGTTCCCCTTTTTCACTTGGTGGGAAAATAAAACGAAAAGAAAAAAAACAATTAGACTGAGGGTCCCAGGAAATTGCTGACGATAATTAAGTCTGACCTTTATCACGAGAATTTGTCAAATGCGGACTCCAATTTATCAAACAAAATCAGCATAGAAAATTGTTCTTATTTGCTAGTTTTGGCTATTTCAACAACACTAATACAAAAAGTGCGTTGCGGGATTCAATAGCAGGGACTGAAAGCGGTACCGATAACTCATTAAATTATCGAAATTAACCGAAATGAATAGGGGCCTTATGGAACCTTTTTGAATTCTGTACCATTATTTCACCGTTTAGAGGGGTAAGCGAGGTGGTGAGACGAGAGTACTGCGCATCACGCGGGCGGCATTTGAAAGAAAATACAAAGTCTCAATAGGTTTTTAGCGGTTTTAGCTGTTAATTTTCGGTATGCGAAATCCCAAATTTCCTACCGGTTATAAGCTGTCAGTTTCGTGTGGACATTATTTTTTGGTCATTTCGGTGATGAAATGTATCGTAACTTATGGGTTATTCAGTCCTAGTTGAATATTACCAACCACACAGCAACAAGTCCCCTGGTTTAGTCCGTGGGAGATTTTTTTCGGTAATTTTCATTTAAATAACTGGTACAGGTTTATCTAGCTATATACTTTTATTTAAATAACTGGTACAGGTCTTTCTAGCTATATACGAGTACTTTTATTTAAATAACTGGGGTTTATCTGGGGCTATATATTTTTATTTAAATAATTGATACAGGTTTATCTAATCTAGCTATACATTTTTATTTAAATAACTGGTACAGGTTTATCTAGCTATATATTTTAATTTAAATAACTGGTACAGGTTTATCTAGCTATATATTTTAATTTAAATAACTGGTACAGGTCTTTCTAGCTATATACGAGTACTTTTATTTAAATAACTGGGGTTTATCTGGGGCTATATATTTTTATTTAAATAATTGATACAGGTTTATCTAATCTAGCTATACATTATTATTTAAATAACTGGTACAGGTTTATCTAGCTATATATTTTAATTTAAATAACTGGTACAGGTCTTTCTAGCTATATACGAGTACTTTTATTTAAATAACTGGGGTTTATCTGGGGCTATATATTTTTATTTAAATAATTGATACAGGTTTATCTAATCTAGCTATACATTTTTATTTAAATAACTGGTACAGGTTTATCTAGCTATATATTTTCATCATGTTGATATATAAACACATGTACTGTTTCAGAATATCATGTTGATCACATTTTACCAAGTGCTGACAGTTGCAAGTATTAATCATATATGATTCCAAATTACAATAATGGTTGAATAAAACTGGTTGAATTCCATTGATTTTTAAAACTTGATAAGGACACTTCTACACGATGCCACCATACAATTCTTCATTCAGTACAGTACCATTAAATATTAATTCCTAATGAACATTGATGTTTGTTTTCTGTTTGTCCATTATAGCGTGAGAACTGGTGTGATTACCACGAGCAATACCCAACTTGTCTATGGTGATTATTGAGTCTATTTTTGGACGAAAATTATAGCATATGCCATGAAAATATTGTGTTATAATGACAGTACAATATTTACAAAAAGCAGTCACACTTTGCAATGCTCTTCGTCATTGTATTAGTGACTGTCATATTATCAGTTCATTTAAGAAAAAGGTGAAAGACTACCTTTCGCTTTCTGAATAAGAAAACATTATATGTATAAGTTTATTATTTATATTTTATTACAATTACATAGGAAAACAGTTAAATTAAATTTTAGTGAGATATATTTCGGGCCATTCGGGCCCGGCATCTTTATATTTTGCTATAATAAGCCTTTTATTTAGTTAAATATTTATAGACACAACAAAAATAACAATTTTAAATATTTTCGAGATATATTTCGGCCCACTTTGGGGTCGGTATCAGTCGAATAATATATTATATTATTACATTTTATTTATATTTTATTTCTATATCATACCTTTTACTGTAACTGCTTGTGTTCGTGTTTCTTTGTACAGTAAACCATAAAGAATGTAGAAAGGGCGGGGAAGGGGGGGGGGTTCAGGTGGGTTAATCTGGCCCACCCCAGCAAAATATCATTGTTACGCCCTCGGTTATAAAGTATTAACATACTTTTGTTATAATGGTGAAATACATGACTTTGGCAGACAACAAAGGTCTGAAATATCATGCGACATAATTTCGACCGCATGCCGCTTTGAGGATTAATAACTTTACCCGTAAAATCTTACCTGGATGGAATGAAACCATATTTGTGCCAGAAGTTAGGCAGCGCGGCGATAGGGCTCACCACACGTATATACAGAATGCTCTGAAATTCGACCTATTCCTTCAAAGGAGTTATACTAGAGATCATTTCCAACAGATTAAGCTCTATCAACTAGGGTTCGAAAATAAATGGTCTTAGAGTTACGAAGGTTTTAAGATATTTTTCAAACTTTCAGAATGGTAACGAAAAACAAATTATTCAAAAATAATGATTCCTCTCTCGGCACTTATTTGTTATTTTTCTCATTAATGATAAATGAGTGATCATTTATAAAAATACACATGCCCAGAATTCCCATAATCTCAGAATTAAAAGTTCTTAAGGCCCCAGACTCTCTTTGCAACATTTCGCTTTCATCTTACCTGAGGCTTTAGAAGTGGCGCTCCCCCCACTGCATTAAGATGTTAGAGACCGCACCTGAATGTTGCTCTACTTCGTTAAATGAGTGTACGATTACTTAAAATTTGACATGTGAAGATTTTTAATTATTCAAGTAACGGTAATTTACAAAGTTTGGTTTGTTTATCGGAACAAACAAAATGAATTTGCAAAAGCAAACGGGGATGGCGTGACACAAATTTCATACCAGCACCGCTGTCGCCACTTTTTGGAATAACTAAAGCCGAAGCTACATCCTTTTTATTACTTTACTTACTTTTATTTAAAATATCTTAAAAAGCTATCGAAGTCACTAAAACTGACAGTCGAGATAACAACGTGCTAGACAATAATGCATCAAAACAAAAGAACGTACGCAACTGCGGTTCTTATCATTAAAACATCACATTTCTAAAACTAAATTTTTTACCTTTTTTATTGCACCTTAGTCATAACCATGGACACACAAACTGACAGACACTTAATTACCGTAAGAGTTTCTATTTTTGCTATTATATTACTTAAAGAACTGATTGTAATATGTGTGTGAGTATTAGGAATACATAATTTTAAATGTTTTCATTGTTACGGTTTGATTATTAATTTTCTACATTTCCAAATTTTATAAAGGTATTTTTTATGTCAGACATTAGTTAAATGAAAATCTTGATGAATAAAGAAATTTTCGGGCACAACTACAGTCAGGAACACAGGACCGTGCGGTCTATAATGCCTAGATGCAGTTTAAGGTGTGACTAGGAATTTTGCCATTGCAATCTTAACCCAATGCACTAGGATGCATTTGACTAAAAATGCACTTGAATTTTTTCACTACAAACGATGGTCGCTAGCCTCCCGGCACGCTCCTGGATAAGTTCTAGACATAAATCTCTGCAAAAGACTTGCAGGTGTTGCAGAACAGTAAGAAAATGTCAGCTGCACAGCCCATGAACCCCGTGGCGCAAAACTTAGACTTCTAGTAACGTAACGTCGTTCCTAGGCTAGTGTCAGCTTCTAGACAACAATCTAACGTACCTGAGCAAAGCTCACCTGCTCGTAGACCTTTGCTACTCACATTCCTTGATCTTGAAACGTTCGTGACGAATGTAGAGATCATAGTACGTTTTCCTTGTATGTGTATATGTGTGTGTATGTCTAGTTATCGTACACGTACACGTATGTTGCGTAGGTTAAGATACTATGACGTGAACATGTCTTTACTACCTTTACTACGACCGTCATCATGTAGCAGTCAGCATGTCAGCAATGATAGTATAACGTTAGGGTGCCGGAGCAGCAAGCGCAAGTACGAACGTCTGATATGCACTCTGTATGCTGCAATGCGCCGCAACGCTTGAGACACATCGATGCTGTAATGTTGCATAAACATTATTTACATTATGAAAGCTGTGTGTCATCCGTCACCGTCCTGCTCGGACCCTCGAACGGCGAGAGCAGCAGCAAATATGTTAGCGAAAAGCGTTGTCACACTTTACTTTTGTTCTGTGACCGTAGCAACTAAATAATCCCAAATACCTTATCTTGGGTTTTATAAAAACTAGCACGGGTTCGTTGCTACGTCATTTCGTGATTCCCGAAGTATTTTTCCTTGTTAGCCAAACGATTAAACTCATAGGTATAGGTCAAATAATTATTTGACTTATCGACCCGTTGTAATGAGGATAACTATCACTAAAAGGTATGTATCGCTAGGCATGACCATGTGTGGCAAAGCCGAATGATGTCATTGGGAATTCGACAGAATTCCAGCTAAGTTTGCGTCATGTGTGTAGTTAATTAAAAATTATCGCTGCGTCCCGTTGCTATATGCAACCTTTGAAAACAAAATCACGGCAGAACTTTTGTATGTTGCGAAGTGTTCGCTGATGAGTCCCAAGCCGCGCTCTCGATAAGCCTGAGTAAAATACATGGTTTTTTCTTCAAAGATAGCACAGTCGCCGCACCTCATTCCATTGTGTGACCGCGAGCTCCATGCAGCGTTGGAGAGTCACGTGCAGAGCGGTCTTATCGGTAGCTCGGTGGTACGTACGGCCAAGACGGCCGGAGCAGCACCTGTTCGGTGTGCAAGTTAATCTTGTACGGAGTTTGAAAAAGTTAGCATGTCAAAACGTATGCACGTTGTATTAGCTACATTAGGTACAAACCCAACTTTAGTTTAAAAACAAACGGTATGATAACATTTATTTAATTATGGCATAAAAATATGGTGAAATTCCGTTGACGTCAGGGTTTCAGGCAAACCACAGAAATAGTTGCCTATTATTGCAATATTATCGGCATTATTTCTGATGGGTGACGCAAAAGTATAAACCGCTCGCGATTTAACCACAATTATTTATTAATTTTATTTCAGGATTATTGCCTAAATGCCTAATCAATTTTCCTTACATTGAATCATTGGATCGTTCACGTCACAGCCGATGATATCAGCAAGCTATGGGCTGTGCAGCTGTCATTTTCTTACTTTTCTGCAACACCTGCAAGTCTTTTACAGAGATTTATGTCTAGAACTTATCCAGGAGCGTGCCGGGAGGCTAGCGACCATCGTCTGCAGTGAAAAAATTCAAGTGCATTTTTAGTCAAATGCATCCTAGTGCATTGGGTTAAGATTGTAATGGCAAAATTCCTAGTCACACCTTAAACTGCATCTAGGCATTATAGACCGCACGGTCCTGTGTTCCTGACTGTAGTTGTGCCCGAAAATTTCTTTATTCATCAAGATTTTCATTTAACTAATGCCTGACATAAAAAATACCTTTATAAAATTTGGAAATGTAGAAAATTAATAATCAAATCGTAACAATGAAAACATTTAAAATTATGTATTCCTAATACTCACACACATATTACAATCAGTTCTTTAAGTAATATAATATCAAAAATAGAAATTGTTACGGTAATTAAGTGTCTGTCAGTTTGTGTGTCCATGGTTATGACTAAGGTGCAATAAAAAAGGTAAA
Source organism: Ypsolopha sequella (assembly GCA_934047225.1). Taxonomy (NCBI): domain Eukaryota; kingdom Metazoa; phylum Arthropoda; class Insecta; order Lepidoptera; family Ypsolophidae; genus Ypsolopha; species Ypsolopha sequella. Next base: position 4,676,642 of record OW203986.1, on the reverse strand, counting down.
AAAAATAGTTTTAGAAATGTGATGTTTTAATAATAAGAACCACAGTTGCGTACGTTCTTTTGTTTTGATGCATTATTGTCTAGCACGTTGTTATCTCGACTGTCAGTTTTAGTGACTTCGATAGCTTTTTAAGATATTTTAAATAAAAGTAAGTAAAGTAATAAAAAGGATGTAGCTTCGGCTTTAGTTATTCCAAAAAGTGGCGACAGCGGTGCTGGTATAAAATTTGTGTCACGCCATCCCCGTGGGTTTTTTAGACCACAACTTCTAAAATACGGCTTTACGGGTTTTCGAATTAACACACATTAACATAACTTAATCTAAGCGAATTAGGGCATGCAATTATTCGCAGATTTTTACTATCCGGATGACGGATAATGTATTATCCGGATAACCGGATACTTATGGTAATAATTAAGGGTAGTAATAAAAGCTCCGAAAACTAAATTAAAACCGCCCAAAAAAAACGGCCTACCGCAAACATCTTGAAAAAAAACGGGCCAAGTGCGAGTCAGACTCTAGTCAGAACCTAGGGTTCCGTATTGTGGATGATAAATTTAGTTTTATAATTTTTTTTCGTGAATTTCTCAACCGCTTTATTTTTTCTGTAATTCTTACGTAAACGCATATTACCATGATTTTTTTCATATTTTTCGGCCCACCAGTTTTGGAGATAAGAGGGGGGACATACATTTTTTTATAGATTATCAAGGATTTCTTGAAATAGATGCAATTAAATATAGCCAAACTATATATTATTACAATAAGCTTTTTAATACCTACAATGTGATACCCATATTGTATTTTTATAAATATTTTTTTTTATTTATTTAACTTTTTTTTTATATTTTTAAAACACTATAGTTTTCTCGGTTATTGGTCAATTATGATCTATAATCGACATTTTTTTCATATTTTTCGGTCTACCAGTTTCGGACATACACATTATTGTAGTTTTTTTAAAGATTTCACAAAACCAGTGCCAGTAAATATTGTAAAGGTATATATTTTTACAATCACCTTTTTAGTGTCTACAGTTTGATACCCATATTGTATTTTTAGGATATTTTTTATTTTTCTCACTTTTGTTTTGAAAATATTTTAAACATTTTCAAATTTTTCATATTTTTTTTACAATGTAATATGTAGGCAAATTAATGCTATTTTTGTGCCAAATTTCATGTCTTTATCTTTACGGTGCTAAAGTTATGATGCTGTGAAATACGGACGGACGTAGATTAGACTTTATTATATCGAAACAGGCATTTCTTAAAATATTCAAAAAATATTTTATCCATAGTTGTTTACTTATTAAACGATAAGTGCAATATTCAAGTAGAGCAACTTTCATGATACAGTTCACCTCTCCATAAAATCTACGCGAGGGAAAGGGAGCAACCGTGCGAGCGGGAGGTAAAATGACGTCGAGCTACACAACACACGTCTGAACGCTGCGATGTCCCAGCGAAACTGAGGGAAATATCGACGCGTTTTGTGTTTTAAACTCTCGATAAGTTTCGATTTGATAAATGTTCTTAAAATATTTTTTTAAGTTTTTGTTATTTCACTTATTAATAGTTCTATTCTACGTGTTTTAAATTTGACTACGCTAAACGATAGTTATCTAGTAGAAAAAAAATATTTTATCAGTGGTTGAATTCATAAAATCACAACTACTTAAAGCACTTGAAATAAGAAAACTAAAGTATTATCCAAAAAAGTAACCAGGTAAGATTATTGTTGAGGATATGGGAATAAATGTAACCTGAATAAATTTCTTGTTTTTGTCATAATTTTTACGTGACGTGTGCATGAATGAGACTTTCAACGCGTAGAACATAAATAAAGGTATGTTTAAAGCCTAAAAAACCTAATAAAAGTAGCATTAAAGTAAATGAAAAAATAAGTTTTGAAATCTTCAAATTCCACACTATAAATTAACGTAAAATGTATTTTATTTATTGCTTTCTTACTAACTAAAATAAATCTTTCTTTTCTGATAATTCTGCAAGAATACTGATTTTAGGGGACTGGAGCCTTAAGAGAAAAGAAAACCATTTTTATTTTGTAATTTTTAAATACTGAAGTGTTTCACTTGAAACAAAATATCATTTTCGACCCCTAGTTGATAGGCATTATTTGTTGGAAATGATCTCTAGTACCCCTTTCAAGGAATAGGTCGAATTTCATAGCACCCTGTATAAAGTAATAAAGTGACTTCAATTTCAGAGTCCTTACTTGGAAACACTTTTGGTCCACCAGGGATTCAACGTGACGATGAATTCTATGTACATTTCTAAAAATAAGTTTCAACACCTTACAGAACTGTCTAAAAAGGAAATTTGTAAATGGTTTTGGGACTAAACAACTCTTGCCCGCTATCGCTTTCAAAGGTACGCGTGGTTGGAGATGATGTGTCACGCCATTTATAGCCAAGCTTTGAAAGCGATAGCATAGATGTTGAAGTTAGACAATAAGGCCCCAGTAACTTAATCAGTACCGTTTATGAGTTAAAATTTGCCAAATCCGATTCAGTATCAAAGTTAAATGTGCGGAGCTGACCATCATCATTAGACATCGGATTATATGCACTAACAAAGTGCCAAAATATGCACTAAAAGCTGTTGATATGCCCAAAATATGCACAATGCAAAATCAAAAAACCATTTTTATTTTTAAATATTTTAATTAAAGACGGTACAAAAACAGCGAAATATTCTTAAAATTATGCATAGTTTTTGTGACAATATACAATTAAGTATTTTTCCAAATTTTCGAGTGCAAATTTGTGACGTTTGTCACCCAGTATCAATTTGTACGCCGAAAACGACCTCTCCACATTAACTGACGTCATTGGACAAAATTTAGCGCCATTTCCGGAGATACCTGTTTAGGCAGGGTACGACCTGTGCCGTTGATGTTTTCAAGACCCGGGGCTCGCGCCCTATACGTCTTCGTCACCTAGGTCCCTATACGTACCTCCCGCTACTAAACGAAATATGCACGATTGGGAAAAAAGGCTAAAATATGCATTAGCGCCGTAATTAGAGAGTTATATGCATTTGCATATGCAAAAAATCCGATGTCTAATCATCATCAATCATCAAAGCCCTCACCTGCCAAACATACAACTGTGGACAGTACAGTCGAGGGCAATGACCAGAAAACTCATTGTTTCATTCTAATTAGAATAACGATCGCTGAGTCAATGACTCTTCTCCTTATAGATGAACTGATTGAGTTCGTTCTAATTTACTATTTTGTTCTATGATAGAAGAGAATGGCCAAAAAAATAAAAGAATAAGAATAATTTATTGCCAGACACACGCAAACAAGGAAAATGCAAAAGAAACAATTCGTACACAAAATAAACATAGTATTTGGACAAATGGGAATAACGCAGCATTTTGCTGACGTTGTCATACAGTGTGCAGCGCTGGTTTTCAGTAATCCCCAGCTCTTAGGGTAGTGCTCAGATCAGGAGATCTAAAAAGGCCGACTTGGGTGAATCGTAAAATGATTTGAGAGTAGGATGGAGTCGGAGTTTTTTCACGCGTGCAAAAGAGACGGCATTAGAACGAAATCATAATATGATTCATCCAAAGCGGCCTTTTTAAAGGACCTGAAAGTAATAGGGAGTAAGTACACAATAAGAGAAGGGTTTTCATATTATTCTACTGCTTAGTATGACATATTGGATGCGATCACACAAAGAAAACTGTCCGTGGACGGTGGAAGTGGCAGATCAGAAAGCCAAAACTTCTTCAGTTAATAGTACGCTAGCGGACGCTAAAATCTCTTCTTAGCGGATGTGTTTTTCTTGGACGAGTAATACTAATGATCACGCAGCGAAACAACAAATTGGTGAGTTTCTAGCTAATACTGAAATATTTATTAGGGAAAAAAAATATTAGATTTAAGTAGAATCCCTTCATATTTCTATTACCAATTTTATGAAAAAAAAAAAAAACAGTAATACTAATGATCACGCAGCGAAACAACAAATTGGTGAGTTTTTAGCTAATACTGAAATATTTATTAGGGAAAAAAAATATTAGATTTAAGTAGAATCCCTTCATATTTCTATTAACAATTTTATGAAAAAAAAAAAAAACAGTAATACTAATGATCACGCAGCGAAACAACAAATTGGTGAGTTTTTAGCTAATACTGAAATATTTATTAGGAAAAAAAAATATTAGATTTAAGTAGAATCCCTTCATATTTCTATTAACAATTTTATGAAAAAAAAAAAAAAACAGTAATACTAATGATCACGCAGCGAAACAACAAATTGGTGAGTTTTTAGCTAATACTGAAATATTTATTAGGGAAAAAAAATATTAGATTTAAGTAGAATCCCTTCATATTTCTATTACCAATTTTATGAAAAAAAAAACAACAAATTGATCTCTTAACCGCGTTCTTGACACGAACGTTAGAAAACAAAAAAAAAGGGTAGATGAAATTTTTTTTGATAAAGTTTGTTTATAAGAACAATCCCTAGATAAAAGATCAATAGATCAAATATATTGTTTTCAATACAAGAAGAGCCCGAATTTCTTCAAACGAATACTTGAAAGTCTGGCGTTGTTCATGCTCTAAGCTTATGTAGTCTTGATAGTCTTCAAATTCAAATAGTTTTATTTGCAAAGTAGGAATATGTAATACACGTTTCACGAGTGAAAATTTAATCTTATAAAAATATATGTAATAATAGTAGCTTATGCTACTAGGGCGAAAAGGAATAAATTACGAGGACGATTTAAAACACGAGCGTAGAGAGTGTTTTAAACGTAACCGAGTAATTTATTGCTCTTACGCCCGTGTATCATACTACGTTTTTCAATGCATAGTGTGAGGAAATAAAACAAATATAATCTTGTGAACTTTAAGTTATGATTGGCTCAAAAGGACTGTATCCAGAGCCGTTAAACAGTGGGAAAAAAAAGTATAACATTTATGGTACACAGGAAAGACTGCACTGCAGGTTAGCCAACCATAGTAAATAAATTAAAAAATATTATAATAATAAAGCCCTAGGGCAAAATAATCGACTTTCTGTTCGGTTTTGATGCATAAAAAGTGGGCCTTTACGAGCACTTGCATTGAAAAATAATAAATGTACATGAACTTTAAAGGTTTATTTAATTTATATAGCAATATATAGGTATATACGATTAAAATGATAGGTAAAATATATATTATACAAGGTGAAATCGAATCAACCGCCCGAACCCACACCGGAGACCTGGCCAGGGACCAGGAACAAGGTTCAATGATCACCAACCGAGCCCCCAGCACGAATCCAGGCGGCCGACCAAATCCCATCCTATATACTACATACGTTCAGGGTAAATAACTAGGGTGAATGTTGGGTGAATGATGTCGATTCGTGGGTAATCAGGATTATTTTAATTTATTAAAGATAAATGTAACAAGATGATATACAATTAGCAACTCTAATGACTAGGTTAGCTTCGTTTTGGACGATAAACAAGACATCACATTGATATCAGGACCTCAATTCCGGGCTCGAGACAAATATCACGACCATGGAAATAAATAGAATAGAATAGATTTTTATGTGTTTTTCAAAATAATACAAACATTTTAAAATAAATCTGTTACATTTTAAAGTATTTAGGTGAAAACAAAATGGTCAAAGACTCGGCATGTAGCTATTAAGCATGCAGATTAATAGCAGCCGATTTTCAGTCTAAGCCAAACAACGGTATTTAATAAGTTGGAACACAGTTAAAAAATAATTACATTAAATCACAAAAACGTCCATAAGAACGTTTTTTTTAAATTAGGTATAAATCTCTGTATGGAGATTTTATCTCCATACCTAAAGACCAGTCGAAATATCTCGTTGATTTGCGACCAAAAATCTATGAATGGAGATCGTTAGAATAACATTATTTTTGTTTTAGACGGAGATAAGCAGTTTCTCGCTTGATATTTAGACCATGGAGATCATTTCCATACCACCGGAGTTGGCCTCCAGAGGCGAGCACAAGTCAATGACTTCTCTCCTTCCTTACAGACGCGGCACGTTTCAGCAGTGGCGTGCACAGAGTTTCAAGACAGTTTTAATGTAGGAAACGGTTTCAGCCACATCCTGCAGAGTGAAACAGTTCATCCGTGGAGATTTTGTGCTGCGATTCAACGATCGAGTTTTAGTGCTTTCAACAAAACCTTGAAAGGTTAAGTGGATATGACAGAGTGAACGCGACAGGAGATAAGTTAAATGGGTCTATCCATGCCATTTATTGATAACTTTCGACCCTGATACAACATCAGATAGAACCCATAATGGTAAGTATGCACGTTGCACGAAATCAAAGACTTCAAATTCATGCCATCCTATACATTTTATATGAAAAAGAAAGTTACATCGCCAATTTAGAGTGGCCATTAAACTACTTTTGGTTTCGTGCAATTGGGGGTTAGCCATTGTCACGTCACGAAATTTAAATATTTACAGGAAAATTTGGTTGCTTTGTACCAGCTTTTGTATAAAAGCTCAGGAATGACGTATCAATTTTTTTCATCCGCATGAAATCTTGCACAGCCTCTTACGAGGAGGAGAACGCGAGGAGAACGTCAATGTTCTGCGCGCCTATTATATGAAAATAAAAATAAAAATTTCATTATTACGTTTTTTTTTTTAAAATACTAGTTTCCACAGAAAGTTTCCTTGCGTAGTGGAAACTAGGCTCCTCCCAAAACATATTTTGACATAAAGAAATTTAGACGTTAATTAATAATCTTAACTAGCTTAACAGGTATATAATATTTAGATAAATAATGTTATAAATATGTGCAATACATATAATAAATATATGCCTTACTCCGCCTATTCAATTAGTCTTGCTTAAGAAAAAGGGCAAGAAACTTAGCAAGATCATGTCTTTTTTTCATAATATTTAATAATTTTTGGTCATGAGTCATACTGTGTGTCACGCGACACTTGACTAGTCGTGATTGTCAGTCTCATAACTTGCCTATCGCTATTAAGGTGATATATCGTCCGTGCAAAGGTCCCCGTTGCTCCAAGCGGAAAGACACGCAGTGAGAGAGGGACGGAATCGGGGAAAATTTACAAAAAGTCGGTTTTAAATTAATACAAATTTAACTAAAATAGCTATGGAAATTTCCATAACCAGTAATTTAGGTATTGTTAAAAACCATCAAAATAAATACTTTTAAATCTGTATGCTATCCCGATTTGTCATAATATCAAAAAAAGTTTAAATTTAGACCTCATTTCATTAATATATTGCTATCGAGTGAAATTCCTCCAATCGCATTTCTAATTGTCAAGAATCTAGAAAAAAGTCCTAAAATTGTTATACTAATTTATTTAACTTAGGTCTTGGTTTGAACAGCAGATAAATAACTTCAAAAATTTCGATTTTGACGATATACCCCCTTAAGCGTGCTCCCTCGTTGCCTTTCTTCAAAAGATTACTTAAGGATAATTTTCTTTCTTCGTAAATGTTAGTTAAATCCCTACTTCTGCTAGTAATATTTATTTAATTTTGTTTTACGTATTATATTATATATTTTTGTTATATATCAGTGTATATATTCTATGTATTTGCATGTACAATGTTATACTTGTGTATTTATTTTAGGTATTTGCTATCCATTTAATTATTATTATTTATTTTGTGCACTACCTTCGCGTTATTTTTTCCAACAATTAATATCCACCCAAAGGTTGTCGGGAAGAAACCGCTATAAGTGATAAGGCCGCCAATTGTTACCGTCTTTCATTAGTTTGTTTTTTTACCTGATTTATTTATTTTGGTGTACAATAAAGAGTATTTGTCTTGTCTTGTCTCACAGTGACAAGAGAACGAGCCGCCGCCAAAATCAAATACACACAAAAGTAAAACACGTTTAAATTTTCTGGAGCATAAATTCCATTATTTATTTTTAAACGTTTGTAACTTTTGTGCATATTTAATTTTGGTGAATATTTTAGGTTCAAGTCATGGATAAGTTATTAATTATTATATTAAGTTAATATAAGAGATGGATAACTCAATATATTACGGGATAAATTACAAAATTTAAAATTTAAGCAAATATTAATATAAAAACAGTTTTTTTCCGCATTTTCAGTTTTGTCGTTATAGTAAAAGTAAATTCTATACCATTGACTGAATGAGTGCATCAAATATGAGTACATTTTTCTGTGATACATCGTATATTTGATTTTTACCGCAATCCGTCTAGAATCCTGACGTAATTAGTCTTTCATTAATCTAAAAACACACTGAAATATAGAACGTGTGACAGAAAGGTGTAACCATATTTGAAGAGGTTATTCAGTCAATGGTATAGAACAACTTTTACTACGGAACAAACCCTGTATCTCGAAAACAAAAATAATTTACTGTTTCATAGAAAAATGCAATGCCGCTCGGCGGAAATGTATGGAAGGGCAGATTTTTTGTTGCAAAAGTTGTTCTATACCATTGACTGAATAAGCTCTTCAAATATGGTTACACCTTTTTGTTACACATTGTATACATCAGCGATATAAAGTCAAAGGTCGATAACGCACCTTCCATTACCCTCTTCAAAGTACTCATTTAAGGTGATATACCGTGCTAGCAAAGGTCCCCGTTACTCCAGGCAGAAAGACCCGCAGTGCGAAAGGGACGGAATCGGGGAAAATTGTCAAAAAGTCGGTTTTAAATTAATGCAAAATTAACTAAAATAGCTACAAAAAATTCCATAACCAGTAATTTAGGTGTAGTTAAAACCCATCTAAATGAATATTTTTCAAGTCTGTATGCTACCCTAATTTGTCAGAATATCAAAAAAAGTGTAAATTTAGACCTGATTTCAATAATTATTTCTATCGAATGAAATTCCTCCTATCGCGTTTCTGATAGACCAAAATCTAGTAAAAGGTCCCAAAATTGTTATACTAATTCATTTTACTTGGAACTTCATTAAAAGAGCAGATAAATAACTTCAAAAAGTGTAAATTTTCACGGTATAGCCCCTTAAGTTGAGAAAAACGCAATAATCTGAGGATAAGTATGGGAACCACAATTTATCGAGATTCCTGTGATGAGGCCCCATCAAGAAGCCATTAACGTGACGCGGCGGCTCTACCTCTCAATTAATAGGAGTTCTGTACGTTAGACTTTACACAAGTAATCAGGTATATACTGGCACAAGGACGCTTCTGCAGACTCTTGAGTGGTAGAGCTGATGCCGGGATCGACTGTGGAGGTACCAACATCTTACTTGGAAACCCCATCGAAGTAATTCGGGGGGGGGAGTAAGAGGACAGCTCACAGGCAAAAAACAAGGGGGCTCACCGTGCGTGGGACCGATGGATGGCGGTATATCCATCCCTAATAGCCGGGCCTTATACGGAACAGACTGGAGACGGGCAGCGGCGTCACTGGTGCGAGTTTTCCGGCGCCGCACTCACCAACCCGCCTGCCCAGCGTGTGTGAGTATGGGCAATTCTTCCAGGATGACCGCCGGGAGTGGCAAAGTCCTGGAAAGGCTTATGCCTAGCAGTGGACGAACTAGGCTGATGGATGGATGGTGTGATGTATGAGTACAGATGCTCTATCTCACGAACCCCGTTTGGCTATGGTCGTAGTAGTGTGTGCACACGCATTTTTTCTAGTGTGCGTAACCTCGGGAGCGGTACAAAACGCGCAACACATGTGTCTGTACATATACACGTCACTACTACAACCACAGCTAAACGGATTTCGTGAGATGGAATATCTGTACCCTCATATGAGATTAAGACGGTTAGTGTCGCCATAGATAAATAAAGGAAGGATAGATTGCTCACTCCATACATTAGAACAAAGCCCGCGTAAAACTTATTATTTTCGCCGGTACCTAGTAGTTCGACTTATTATTTTTGATGTCGCTACTATACTAGATAAATTGTGACATATCTAGTGCCATCTATAGAACAGTTGATGAAACGAAATTCGATGTGTGTGTGTAGCCACTATAATGCGCCCACAAAAACAAAAATTTGCTAGAATACGACAATACGCGACACATGGCATACGATAAATTTGAGAATAAATCGCTCAACCGTGCATGACAGTTGAGTTAAAGAGTAAAGTTATATACCGGTATGTAAGAGTAGTGTGTGTTAGGTAAATAAAGCGTATTTTAATGCACATATTTTGTTTAATTGATTGTTTTGCGCCATCTACCGGAATACAGAATAACCATCTGCACGCTTAGTTAGATTGCCAGCTTACCACCGAAATGAAAAAAATGTTAAAAACACCTGATTAATAATTCACTATTTTCTGATGCGATGTTATGAAAATATTGTGTTTTTGTTCATAAAATAAATAAATATGATGAACCAGAACAGTAAAATGCTATATTTCGTCGATTTCAGACAAATTTTATTTCCAGCGAGACAAGTAACGCCATCTAGCAACATTATTTTTAGTATTGCGAACCGTACAAGGAGATAGCAATCTATCCTTCCTCTATTTATCTATGGTGTCGCGAAATTAGCAGCTCGATGTTTATAGGTACGAATATCGACGGAAACGACATTGAAATAACGTTCACATCAGCGCCTAATGCATAGTGGCTGTTACGACGCTCGCTGCGTCCTTGATAGGGCGAAATAGGAGAAAATAATACTTTTCAAATGGATGTGATTGTTCGATTGAATAATCCTATGTTATGTTTATATCTACCAAGTTTATATATTACTCAAAGCATAATGAATTAAATAGATCAAGCCGCATAGGAGCAGTAGGGAATTCAAGCTAAAAAACATCATTCGATAGAATTTTTTTTATAGAAGTTTTGGTGGTGCAAAAAGAAAAATGTTGCATATTATTATGTTGTGTTAGAGTTGATAATTTATATAATTTTTATTTCAATATTTTTGGTTTGGCCATAAACGAGGAGTAGGCTTTAGAAAGTACCCATTTGGCGACACCAACCCTCTTTTAAGATGGTGGCGTTTATTGGAAACTGGTTATTAGGGTGTCTCGAAATTACACTTATTTCGAATTTTATGTTGTAATAGTGGAATTTTACTTTTAAGCGATCTATCATAAGTTCAAATATATATAGTCAATCCTACATCTTCGCATGAAGTTTTTAAAAACGTAGTATGGAAAACAAAAATAAAAATTTCGTCTTTAATTTTTTTGTACTTTTTGGTAGGTATGTAAGCAATTCACCAAAAATTGGTCTTGAAAATTGTAAAAATCTCTACCTCAAATGAGACAGTCTGTGAATTTACACGGTTTTTATTTAATTTTAAATATGTTAAGGCGATATGTAAAAGTTTTAACGTCCCTGTTACTCCATATGCGAAAAAACCCCCAGTGCAAGTGGGACGGATTCGTGGAAAAGTAGCACAAAGTCGGTTTTTTTATTAATGTAAAATGTACTAAGCTATTTTGTCAAAAAGATTTTCAAGGAGACTTTACAAATATATAATATCCACATTTTGAATGCAATTTCACAATGAAATTAGTTAGGATTTCAGAATTTTAGGAAAAAATAAAACAATTTAGAGGTCTTTTCGGAATTAAATTCTATCGAGAAAATATCATCCAATCGCGTTTTCCTTCAGTGAGAATCTTAATCAAATACTCAATAAATATTTACCCAAAAATGAAATACGTAGATGACGTTATAGTGGAGTAGATAGATTCGAAAAATGCCCCCTTTTTTTGGTATCGTCTTAAATGACAAATATTTTAATTTTTTCATGATAAACCTATGATATTACGTAAGGGGTTAATAAAAAAAACTGTTCGTAGGTGGAAAAGGTACCTGGCTACTTGACCGAAATTAATGGAAAAGTAAAAGTATATGTTTTATTACTTATTCAGAGCTTTCTGTATTTACTGAACGATTGACCAGAGAACGTACTCTTAAAGCAGCTGAAATCTATAAAAGCTAAGAGCTTTTAGAGCTTAACCCGTTTTGATGTGGCACCAAAGCGTGGGTCGGCGATACCGGATTATTCAAGGATAATCTCCACAAATATATTGGCAACCTGATATATGAGCTTTGTATTTGCCCAGAAAACTACATATGACATCTGATCATGACAATTTCACCGTTATTAATAATTAGTTCAATTATTTTGTCTACATAGAGTAGATAGTTATAATAACTCAGTCTGTTTCTACTATATATACGTATACATATATATACGCATTTTATCTCTTATACAGCTGTTTAAATATTATGCCGTCGGAAATATCATTTCGCTATGATCCTATAATAAAAAGCCGGCCAAGTACGAGTCGGACTCGCGCACGAGGGGTTTCGTACCATTATCTATAAAAACGGCAATCAAAACATGTCTGTTGTATGGGAGTCCCCTTAAATATTAATTTTATTCTGAATTTTAGTATATAGCGGCAACAGAAATACATCATCTGTGAAAATTTCAACTATCTAACTATCACGGCTCATGAGATACAGCCTGGTGACAGACAGACAGACGGACAGCGGAGTCTTAGTAATAGGATCATTACCTTTTGGGTACGGAACCCTAAAAACCATAGTAAATAGACACTTGACTAGCTACACCGTGATCCGTCGTGATATATAGATACAGGTTGATAATAAACCCCCTCTAGCTATACTGAAAAATATGAAAAATATGAATCAGAATCACTAATAGAACTAGAAATAGAGTCGTTAAAAAAAAGCTTTTTCTTTTCTTATTTTTTAAAGGTTTTTTTTCGAAATTTCGATTAAGTGGCTAACCTACGCTACGTGACATGGGACTGACAATAGACCACAGGGCCTTCCCCGCAACGAGCCTCCGACCCCCAGCCATCAATGAAAAACATCCCCGACGCCTTTGACCCCCGCAATCCACCCTCCCGCCCGTGATCGATTTTGATGATCGATATCTTTATTTTTTATTATCAAACAAAACAAAAGTAACCAAAAAAAATATTTTTTACTTCGAACATAGAATAGTTTCCTTTGATATAGCTAGGGGGTTCATTATCAACCTGTATACTGTCAAGACGAAACTTAACGAAGGAAACTTCAATTCCAGGCATCTGGCGCGACTACTGAACTAACAAAGTAATAAGTATCTATAATTATAAAGTATCTCAGTATATATCAAGATCGGGACGGGATAGACGACCAGTTTACGTCGTCGCGTAAACATCCTCACTCGCCCGATGAAGGCAGTCCGAATCTGCTGAAACTGGTCGGCTATAACGATCATAATATATATTTAGATGAGCCGTTTTGTTTAAATCACAATTATCCTCAATCGCAGATAATATAATAACTTCCCTCAAGTTTTATTTAATTCTAGAGCTGTTATAATTTTTTATATTTGAGTAGATTTAGTTTTTTGCTGATTTTATTTAAAGCACAATAAAAACCATTTGTAGCACTATTAGAAAGCTGTTATTATGCGTTTTACTAAGCTTATGTCTGTACGCATATAAAATATAAGAAAATTGGACTATCAAAAATGTGCCCAAATTGCTCACATCAGCTGTAAAAGCGGACAAAACAGTTATTTACATAATAATTTATGCTAGCTTATAATTTTCGAAAAATAACCGGCCAAGTGCGAGTCGGACTCGCGCACAAACGTCCGTACCACCAAACAATACACCCGTACGGAATCCATAATTTAACTTGCAATTATATTTGTCCAACTTAACTTGACACTTACGATCTATTCAACTCGATGTATCAAAAGGGTCTAATTAAGTTGGTCCTTAATAACTTCCTAAATAATGGTAATTTTCATATTTTTTCCTATATGTGGGCTATAAGATCTACCGGTAAACGAAATTTCAAAAAGCTACTTCGCTGTGCTGTAGGAACATGTTTCTTCAGAATCCTTAAAGTAGGTACAACAAAAATAGCATAAAATGGAAAAAACAATTCTCCGAAGTTATACTAATAATCTTTTACTAGATAAAAATAAAGAAAGCCAGCTGATATTCGCTCCGTAAATTCTATTTATAAAGAAAAGTGTTGTTGTAGCAAAACATAGAGGCACGAGTTCTTTATTTATGGTTGTGTTAGAGTCAAGGTCAACGCTGTTATGTTACCTCATCAATTCATCATTGGGTCAATAAAGTAGCTGAAGTAGCAACCTTTGTTTTGTAAAGAAAAACTGCTTTGACGTATTATGTTATTAAGTTTAATTCAATATCTTATTTTTTATAATGCATGCTATTCTTTTTTAATTATATTGTTGTCTTGTAATTCAACTACCTGCAGTTGTGTCCAAATCTGCGAGATCAAGGACAGGCTGAAAAACAGCGCTGTGAAGATGATTCTCACTTCCAGCAAAAAGCTGAGCCTGACTCCTTTTTGTCGAAGTGTTTATAATTCTAATCTAATAGATTATAGTATTCTGTAAAATTGTTGTGGGACAAATAAATAATATTCTATTCTATTTTTATATTTGTTTTTGTCTTTAGGTTGATAGGATTCTATTGGGAAATTTTCATAAATACAGCAACATGAAAAAAATCGTTAGGACATGAATTCCCGAGGGGGTGTCAGAGGTGTTACCGAGTATGAACTATGAAATGCAAGTCAAAGTCCACACTCGAAACACCCGCGTTTCGCCGACGATTATTAACGTCCCAACGTGATGGGTTTTTAGGGTAACGCTTTTTAGGGCACGCAGGTTTCCTTACGATGTTTTCCTTGACCGTTTACCAAGTGCTAGGTATTGGTAATAAAAAAACTATGTACATAACTTCCGAAACACTCATTTTCGAATGTCTGACAAGGAATAGAACCTGGGTCTCAAGTAGGGTTGCCAACTGTCCAGATTTAATCGGGATATCCCGATTTCAGGCCCCTGTGTTCCTTGTCCCGACGGCGGGGCTGGCGGGACGCTAGTTGTCCCAATTTTCAACATTTACCAATTTTTCATACAACTAACATGTTCTAAATTTTTCGATTACGTATGGAAATGTATAAAATGCGTCAAATACCAAAACAATTATTCATTTAAGAACAAAAAATTTATGTAATTTGTTTAGTTCAATATCAGATATAATTTAATTTTAGTAAAGGTAAGTAATTATTATACTATGTAAAATATGTTTACGATGATTATTCAACAAAATTCACAAAGAGACTTATATTTTTGGTTGAAATATTTTTAGTTTGTGAAATTTTCCAACTTTTCTATTTTATTATGATAAAAATCTTTTTTAATAAGTCCGATCTTTTCCGTTAGCTCGATCTTTATTCCATTAAATCCCGAAAATATAATTCCTAGAGTTGACAACCCTATTTTCAAGATTGAGAGGCCAGCGTTCTACTTATGGTTATCCCGATCTTTATTACATTAAATCCCGAGAATCTCATTCCTAGAGTTGACAACCCTATTCTCAAGATTGGATATCTCAAGCCCTGTGCTATTGCTGCTTTGTAACGTAAGATATAATTCAATTATCAACGTGACAAAGTAAGTGAGTCATTTCGCATCATTCCACGTAACATAGGAGGAAGTGGGGTAAGTACGGTCGAGTAGTTCAAGGTTAATGCTGTTAGTGACACGGCTGACGGCACGTTTATGTTTTGGAGGGGAAGGGGAGGGGGATAAACGAGGCTTGACAGTTGCAGGGGTAATCAGGTAAATATATACTACATTGTGGTAGGTAAAGCTCGACCAGGCCGCCCTAGGAGGACGTATGCCGACCAAATTGGCGACATACTGAAGAAGGGCAAAGTCAAAAGTATCCGAAATAGAAGAGCTTGTTGTATGACTAGCTTGATGGATGTGGAAGAAGTGAAAGAGGCGTGTCAGGATCGTAGCAGATAGAAATCTGTAGTTTCATCTGGGAGACAGTCGTGAGTGTATATATGTATATTTTTCATGATATTTTAACAAATCGAAGTAAGAATCAAAAGTATTAGAATTGCATAAGTTACTGCCATATATATAGGGTGTAATTACATAAGTTACTGCCATAGATATAGGGTGTAATTACATAAGTTACTGCCATAGATATAGGGTGTAATTGCATAAGTTACTGCCATAGATATAGGGTGTAATTACATAAGTTACTGCCATAGATATAGGGTGTAATTGCATAAGTTACTGCCATAGATATAGGGTGTAATTGCATAAGTTACTGCCATAGATATAGGGTGTAATTGCATAAGTTACTGCCATAGATATAGGGTGTAATTGCATAAGTTACTGCCATAGATATAGGGTGTAATTGCACAAGTTACTGCCATAGATATAGGGTGTAATTGCATAAGTTACTGCCATAGATATAGGGTGTAATTGCATAAGTTACTGCCATAGATATAGGGTGTAATTGCATAAGTTACTGCCATAGATATAGGGTGTAATTTTTCAACTTGCATTACAACTCGTTATTTCGGCAGCAGAGGGACTTGTACTTGCAGGGACTCATTACAATAGTGACAAAACTTTTTAAGACTAAAGAAAATATTTTGTTACAAATTATATTTTTAACAAAATATTTTCTTTAGTCTTAAAAAGTATTATAAGTCCATAGCTAAGTTTTAAGATCAACAGCTAAGATGTTCAGAGAGACGAAAATTTTAATATTAGATACAGAGCCGCATTATAGGATGTGGAGGCCCCTGGGCAACAACGAAGTAGAGGCACCTTCTTTGATTCAATATCGATCATATATCCGCTGTTTCCATAAGTGCTCATATGTATTACTATAACAAAAAAAAAAAACCAAGAATACCCACAATAACATTATCTTATTAGAGGCAGAAAAAGGACAAAGTGGACTGACAACCTAAAGACCTGGGGCTCTACCGCGTAATTCTCATTTGTATCAACTTCAAGCAAATGCGTGCGAAACTCAACGTGTGCAAAAGAGATGGCATGTTAGGCGGGCGTCGTCGCACGCACGTCAAATTTCAATCTCAAGTTGATGTTGATGAAAATGAGAATTACGCGGTAGACCCACTGGACTAATATTAAGGAAGCGACGGATATCTGCAGACTAGCTAAAGATCGGAAAAAGTTTAGAGAGATGGTAGCCGACGCCCGTTAGGGCATGGTACACGAAGAAGAAGAATTGTTAGAATTCGTGTTTTTTGGCAATTGTGTGATAAAACTGGTTGAATAACAAGCTTTCCAAATTAATAATTATAATTTAGATACTGATCAAACAAAAGGCAATAAACGGGATACTTCCTTAAAGATCTGGCAACAATTTCGTTCACAAAACTCTCCAAGTTCATGAATAAGTTGGTGATATTACCAAGGCGTTGGCGTGCAGATCAAGTTTGCGCCAAGTTTCAACATGTAGATGTAGAGCATATTTGTGAGTCAGAGCGGCATTATTTCCGAGCTCCGCAAATAGGTAGGAAATGTTCGCTTGAATGTTAATGTTTTGCTTGGGCTTCCCTATGTCATATTTTTTTTCTGCTTCTCTATATAAGGTGAAAGTGAAAGGGCAATGATTTTATTTGCCATAGAACATAAAAAATAGAAGACAGTACAACACAATATAAAATGGCAAAAAAGTGAAATTTAATCAACCGCCCGAATTCATGCTGGAGACTCGGTTAGTGATCAGGAACAATGTATTATGTATGTTCAGGTGAAATTCAAAACAATTTTTTTTTCTGTACAATCTATTATATTAGGAATTGTATTTGAACTAGTCCGATTCATATAAAAACAAAAAACGTTCATTGGTTGACCTCTAACCGAGTCTCCAGTATGAATTCAGACGGTTGATTAAATTTCACTTTGTATAGGTAAATTAACATTCTACGAGTATCATTGCAGTATAGAAACGCAGAAAGAAAAGTAAATCTGGATGTGAGAAGCTCTGCACCGGAATTCGAACCCGGGACCTCTCGCTAATAATATACTGCAATGATATAATGTAAATTTATATCTCCTTTCGATGGATAAATCTCCAAGTGTTCAAACATAGAAATTTAATACTGTCATAGTTTTTGTATAGGTAATTTTGCAGAGTAACTTGGTTCCTCGAAATTTGCTCGAAAGGAATGTTCGAAAGGTATTAATGTAGAAAGGTATAAACGTTTATTAATAAATAGTTAATAAAAACGGAAGCCAATTAATAAGGGTCTTTAAGATTCGTTATAATAATGAAATACGTTTTGCCAATAAACGAGATCAAACACATCGACCGGATTCGAACCACTGCTCTGCGCTACGGAACCCAAATTCGTGAAAATAAATACCACAACAATTCAAGAAGTGTTTTAGGATCTTTTGCCTCGAATTTTTATAATATTTTCAATGCAAGTGCTCGTAAATGCCCACTTTTTATGCATCAAAACCGAACAAAAAGTCGATTATTTTGCCCTAGGGCTTGATTATTATTATTTTTTTTATTTACTTACAAGCAGTTGGCTAACTTACAACCTTTCCTGTGTACCATAAATGTTATACTTTTTTTTTTCCACTGTTTAACGGCTCTGGATACAGTCTTTTTGAGCCAATCATAATTTAAAGTTCACAAGATTATGCTTGTGTTATTTCCTCACACTGTGCATTGAAAAACGTAGTATGATACACGGGCGTAAGAGCAATAAATTACTCGGTTACGTTTAAAACCTCGTAATTTATTCCTTTTCGCCCTTGTAGTATAAACTACTATTAAAACGTCGGTTGTTCCTGCGTTGTCCGATTGCTGGCCAAAGGCCTTGCCTGTACACAAATCCGATAAGAATTTATCGATATCGCATAAATCTAATAATTATTTAAAAAAAATCATCTGTTCCATAAATTCAAACCCTGCCATTATGTATTGCTGCCTTATAAATTATGGCCTAGCAATTCAAGGGAAATAGTGAAACAGGCAACTCAGACATTCCACCAAATTAGATGGTAATGTAGATTTAAACCAACCAGCAAGTATAGTTCTCGATAGCTATGCTAATCGCGTGTGCGAAGGAAAACGTTTACATTATTTTGAGGACGCGATAAGAAATGCAACAGGTTTCAAAACATTTCTTAAATGTACATATCGACTTTTTGTTTTTGAAGTGAAAACTTCTTTAGGTGTGAGCGATTATTTTTAGGGGATAATCTTATGGGTTCACGTCACCCGTCACCGACGTGCTAATGTTAATGATAAAATACCAGAGTTCTGCTAGCAGGACTTTCTGTTCTTCCGAAAGGATGCAATTTAATTTGATTTTTGTAGCCGCATCGTACTGCTGGTAGGACCGAAATTTAGATAAGTAGAAAGCGTGTCTGCTTCACTCTCTGGGTGTGTTTTTCGCAGTCTGAGCAGAGGGTGGCTACAGCGTTCAGACAAGGTGACACCATGCGCTCGTTCGCGACAAATTACGACGCACCGGCATCCATAATGCCTGGACTCGTCAACAGTTTAGCGAATTATACGCAACGTCGTATTGTTATGGAGATATTGTAGGAGTTTTAAAAAACAATAAAACCAAAGTGAAATTTGATATGGATTAACACAATAAGTTGCATTTCTAAGAGCTTATTTTAACCCGTAGTCTATGGTGTACCAACAAGATCTCATAAAGTTCATCGTTATTAGAACCTGTGATCGATGCTGTACCTATAAGTTTTATACATACATATATCAAATTCTTACTACTCTTTATCCCTATCCGGGTATTTTATAATTTTAGTACCAAATGTTGACAACCTCATTATTTTGCGGTTGTGTCCTGTCCTTCCGGAATACATATAGTACTGCCAACAGGACGTGCACAAAACTTCATACAAAAAGTCGTCGTACTCGCAAGCTTATCAAAGTCCGTCCAGAAGGACAGTTGTCTGGACGATTTATCATTTTCACTTCTGTCGGCAGTCCCCATGACTGCCTATGAGTTTTCTGATTAAAATTCACGTTTATTTGTCCACTTCTAAATAGTCACTTATATTAACACAACCGGTTTCGCTAAAAAAGCATTTTCAACGCTTTTGCAATGTGAATATGGAAATAATTACGTGCATATGTAAAACCCTTGAAATTGTATATTTCGTACTGAGCACAAAATGACGCTTTTTCTTATCCGAGGAAGAAAGCTAGTTTCAAAGTGAGCCGAAGAAGTGAGCCGTACGGTGGATAATGGTTACAAGCGCGGTAGTGGTCAAGCGTAAGGAGTTCGTATTGAACAAAAAAAAAAAAAAACAGAATGCAGGCCATGGCCACCAGAATGTGACAAAACACAAGTGCATTCAATTTCCACACAGGCGTCTCTAACAAGTTTATCACGGTTCAGCTGCATAAATTAGCGCTAAATGTTTAGAGCCTTCAACGCTAATTCTTTTGAACCATAGTACTAATTAAGGGGCTCCACAACGTCAGTTTTGTATTGGATTCAGTTCCGTCAATGTAGTAGGTAAAAATTTGAAAAAAATATGGCGTGTTTTTTGAATCAAGACAATTATTAATTACACTTCATAAATAAACATACTTTCAATCTTCTATTAATTACATTACTTTTAAAAAAGCATGAATTTCACGAAAAAAGCGATTCAGTTTCCATGTTTCAAAACCGATTGAAACGAAACCAACACACGCGGATACTAACTAGAAAAAACCATCTTTATTACATAAAGAAATTATGGTTAATGTCCTAATGGAGCCGCGATTTCAAAATAACTGAAGTTTTGCATGCGCCGCATCTGATTAGAGCAGAATAGAGAGTTAAAAAACAAATGCGTTAGAGCAGGACTGAATTTTAGCATTGTGCAGCCCTTTTGAAATGTGGCTCTATAGACGCATGTTAAAGATTTCATGGAGAGATAGAATAACAAATAAAGAAGTGCTTAACAGATTTAATAAAAGGCTTGAAGTATTAAAAACAATTAAGAGACGAAAAACAGCATATTTTGGTCACATTTATCGACATGAAAAGTATAACATGTTGAAGAACATTTTAGAAGGGAAAATGGACGGAAAACGGGGAAGGGGGAGAAGGCGGATGACATGGAGTGATAACGTAAAAACTTGGACTAACATAAAAGACGCTGCCAGTCTCTGCAGACTGGCACAGAATAGAGAAGAGTTTCGTGTGGTGGTCGCCGACATCCGCTAGGATATGGCACCCCCAAGAAGAAGAAGAAGCCCTTAAGTGTAAAGTTCTATTTCGTTGCGAAGTTCCGTAGGAGACAAATATTTTGATTCTCAATCACCATGTTCGATCTCGGAAAACGTCATTTGCGGTATTAAAGTCAAAGCTTCCACGACAGTATCTCCTATATGATGCAATCTGATGTGTTCATGAACGTGGAAAGCGGTAATAATTATAACTGTATATTGTCTTTAAAAATTTGCTAAAGTTGAGTCTTTTTTATTGAAAGTACGAGTTTTAAGGTAATTTTGAAATTAAATTATTTAACGGGAAACTAACTTACCACAGTCCCAGAACTCCGAGATATTAGTTTCTATATCCTATCTACAAAATTTCATCGAGTTTGATTAGTTATTGTCCAAAATATGATCCAACTCCGTTTGTATGGGGCGCGCTTATGGGACAGTTCATATTTTCGATATCAATTTAAGAACCATAGATGCTATGATATGATAGTACCATCGCGACTTATTAAATTAATGGAGTTAAATATAGAGTTATGTATATTGTTTTTCCGACTCCTAAGGCCATCATAGGTAAACTTCTAAAGCCTGAACAATAAATGACAATCGTATTGTTTTTTAGGGATATTACCAAAGGGTAATTAACGGGACCCTATTACTAAGACTCTGCTTTCTGTCTGTCTGTCCGTCTGTCACCAGGCTGTATCTCATGAACCGTGATTGTTAGACAATTGAAATTTTCACAGATGATGTAGTTCTGTTGCCCCTTTAACAACAAATACTAAAAAACAGAATAAAATAAATATTTAAGGGGGCTCCCATACAACAGACATGTTTATTCGCCGTTTTTATAGATAATGGTACGGAACCCTTTGTGCGCGAGTCCGTCTCGCACTTGGTTTCTATTTTCTCGGTGCCCTTGGCAGAACAGAAACAGGGAAGAATATATTATATCGAGGCCATCAAGCTGAAAGGGCGTATCTACAAAATATAAAGTATCAAATAGTTATTTATAAATATTTTTCTTTAATTATAAATACCCCTTTTCACGTCGTAGACTCAGGCATAATAGTACGTAAAACCAGTGGAGCAACCGTTACTTTTTCAGTACATCATAGAGCTAATAAATACGGAGATTAAGCCAAAAAGGACGGAATTTTCGGAATTCAGAAAATCTGCAGATACGCCTTTTCAGTTTGATGCCCTCGATATGTACAGGTTGTATATTCAATTCTCCCTCGACAGTAGTACTTGTTATTCATCGAAACGGAGTGCTAAAGAAGAATTACATATTATGCTTACCCGCAAAGTAAAACAATTTATAAGGCTTAGCTTTACGTTTTCGTGAACTTTCTTTAACTGGCTACTGGGGAATATTTGGGTAAATAAATTGGAAAGTTTAATTAAGTTTCAGTATTTTATTCTACAAACAAATTTAAAAGTACGCCACAGCACCTTGGCACAGACAAATACGGTTGCAAAACTTTTTTAACTTTGTTTAGGTATTTTAGTGAACTAACAAAAAAAAAACATAATAATGGCATAAAAAAGCTAGTTTTTCATACCACTGCCGTAAGTTTTGGAAATAATTTTAAAATAAAATTAGTGACATTTGATGAGCATGTGTTTTTTACATGATTTGGAGGACACTTAACTTGGTGTCAACAATTTCAGCTTCAGCCAGTCATAGTTTGGTACTCTTCATTTTTGTGACAGGGGGTTCAAGCCCGAGCTGCCAATGGACGCGTCTCCTGTAGTGAACTATCAGTAATTTTTTTTAGTAATTGATTAATTAGTTATAGCAAAGCAAAATATATTTTGAATTTTTAAAAAAATCCTGTTATTATTGAAGTTAGCGATAGCGATATTTATCACTTTCAGTATGAAACCGTGTCAGATGACGTCACGAGACATGCCGTTAAGCTCACTTTGATTGTCAATTACTTCGTCATTTATTGAGATATCGAAAAATAATTTTACTGTTGTTTTTAGCTTTTCAAACGCAATTGATTTTCATAAAAGTCCGTGTTAGATTATTTTCTTCAATATGAGGAGAGACCTAGTTTCTTCCAATGAACCCTTGAAAACCCGCGGTGTAACTACAAAACGGTGTTTAACTTTAGACAGTGTTTAAATCTGTTGCTGTCACTCTTTTACAATATGAAAGAAAAGGCGACAACAACAGATTTAAACACTGTCTAAAGTTAAACACCGTTTTGTAGTAACACGGCCGGTGTTGTTGATGTTTTAGCGTCAGGTGTCCGCTTAACGTGGACGGTGGAACTTTGTCCATGGCAGGACTACGTGGTACAAAGAGGTGGACATTTCCAGAAAGGAAACTACTTGAAATCAAAAAGCTAGTCTGAATCCATCACGTTGAAAAAACAAGGTCCCTGAAAAATTCAAATCGGGGAAACTGGATTAAAAAAAAAAAAACATCACTTTCTAATGAATGATGAAATACGCCCGCAGTAACGTTTCGGGCACTTGACTCGCGTGTCGGACCTCATATAGATCTATCATTAAAGCCTGTTGCTATTGCTATACTTAGTTTTATAGCTGTTACGTTATTGTTATTAATACTTTCTGCTTACATTCATGCGATGCGAACATTTCTACGTATTTAATTTTACTTTATTATCTTAATTGCGTTTTACATAATGATTTGCTTTTATATGAGTCATACATGACTGCTTTTGTGGTCTTAGATTTAAACGTTTCGACTAGTACGGAGGTCGCCGGTTCAAATCACGTAAGGGCAAATTTGTTCGATCTGCACTGCGTGTACAATTTGTATATTTATAATCGCGTTGTGTAAATGAATATTAAATATTTACCTTTTTGTCTTTTTAAACGCTTAAAATTAGATAAAATAACGTTAAATAGAATTTTATCTATATGTATAATCAAAAGTTATAAAATAAACTAAAAAAGGTTCGTTTAGCTTTTGGGCCATCTTCACTATTCTCATCACTATAAGTGGAAAATTGTAATTGGCCTTCTGTAATGTTACTTTTAAGTTTATATACTATTTCTTGTGCTGTAAGTTTTCCGAATAAATAAATAATAGTAGTTTATGCTACAAGGGCGCAAAGGAATACATTACGAGGACGATTTAAAACACGAGCGTAGGGAGTGTTTTAAACGTAACCGAGTAATTTATTGCTCTTACGCCCGTGTATCATACTACGTTTTTCAATGCATAGTGTGAGGAAATAAAACAAATATAATTTTTTGAACTTTAAATTGTAATTGGCTCAAAAGGACTGTATCCAGAGCCGTTAAACAGTGGAAAAAAAAGTATGACATCTATGGTACACAGGAAAGGCTGCAGGTTAGCCAACCATTGTAAACAAATAAAAAAAAAAAATAATAAAGCCCTAGGGCAAAATAATCGACTTTCTGCTCGGTTTTGATGCATAAAAAGTGGGCATTTACGAGCACATGCATTGAAAATAAATAAATCTTTATGTCCGAAGCTCACCACGCTGGGATGTGAAAAGTATTGTTTGGGCTGTGACGTGCATTCTATACATACTTGAAAACACCTCTAACACAAACCCGAGGACTCATGTCATGACGGTGTATCTTTTTATTAGTCATAAAAAGAGTTAAGAGGATGGCATACTCTAGCAACTTTTTTTATTACCCGTTCAGCACAATAAGTCTAATGGCAAAGACCTTATTTGCTTTTCATAGCGGCGATTATATGTTGGCTCTTTTTCTTGGACGCGTGATACTAGTGATCACGCAGCGAAACAACAAATTGGTGTGTTTTTATACTGAAATATTTTGTAGGGAAAAAAATATTGGATTTAGGTAACATCCCTTAATATTTCTATTGCCTATTTTATAAAAAAAAAAAACAAGTTGATCTCTTAAATGCGTTTTTGAAACGAACGTTTGAAAACAAAAAAAAAGAGAGTGGAATCTTTTTTTTTTGACAAATCTATAAATCTTAATACATTGTTTATAGGTGGAATACCTTGATAAAAGATCGATAAATCAAATATATTTTCATCAATATGAGGAGAGATCTAGTTTCTTCCAATGAACCCTTGAAAACCTGGTGTTGTTGATGTTCTAGCGTCAGGTGTCCTGTATTGGATTTAGCACGAAGGTAGTTATACATAATACACTTTTTACGAGTCAAATTTAATCTTATAAAAATATATGTAATAAAATAATAAATGTACTTGAACTAAATAATAGATTATTGAACGTTAGTCCAGTCTGCGAGCCAGCAATGTTCCTTTATTGAGGTTCTAAACTAGAATTCCTATACCGTCATAGGTGCCATTAAAGGTTTAATACCAACATTCTTTTGATCCCACAGATATCTAGATATATGAAAGAAAACTCGAGTTACATATCATTCTAATAACTTACATAGTAGTGGTGTCATTTCGGTGTAGCATATCTTAACTTATTTGACAGGAATAAACTTAATTTAAGCATTCTGTCCTTGTCTTTTCGATAAAAAAGACAGGACGCTTAAAATAAGTTAAGTCCTGTCAAATAAGTTATTACATTGAATCGACACAATTATTTATCTTCGCAATATTATCGATACCAAGTTTTACTTTTTTATAGAAATTCATTATTTACCATGATAAGGAAGATACTATTATATACACATAGGTATTTTGCGCAGTATACAGGGTGGAAAAAATTAAAGGGCCCTGGAGGGGAACTACCTTAAATCCTTTAGTTAGCTCATTTTACTGAAAGGAAACATTCCTTTATTTTTTAAAAGATACAAAACTGCATTCAGAGATCTTCTAAAATTTGCTTGTCTCACCCGGGAACTGAACCAACTAAAAATTTTAAAAATAAACCCTCGCTATTTTATTATGCGAATCGGTAGGATTATTATTCAGGATAAAATTTGTCTACTAAACTAAAGTCTTACACTCATCTGTTGTACGAGATACCCATGAAATTGAATATTTATTACAAGTTCTTTATTAACAAAACCTAGTACTGTTCACTTGTAAAGTAATAATTATACGCCATTATTACACAATGACAGCACGGAATGAAAGCAAAACAAAACAAAACTTGAATTTCGAACGAATACTTTTACCGATTTTAAAAATGTTGAAAGTTATGGTTCGAACTTCAAATTTGTTGCTCCGTGTTGCAAAAAAAATACGTTCCTTTTTTAAACTTTTCGTCAGTACGCCTAGTGCAAGAAGTAATTGTGCTCTGCATACATTTATTATTACCATTTAACGATTTTCTTATTGAAGTATTCAACAAGGTACTTAAGATAAATAACATTAGCAAGCTTGTACTTCATACGATGTCTTTGGATGTAAGAGAGATAAGAAAATTATAACGTGTCATTTACTTGTTACAAGTGAACAGTACTAGGTATTGTTAACAAAGAACTTGTAATAAATATTTAATTTCATGAGTATCTCATACCACAGATGAGTGTAAGACCAAATGTTTATTAGACAAATTTTATTCTGAACAATAATCCTACCGATTCGTATGATAAAATAGCGAGGTTTTTTTTTTATTTTTAATTGGTTCAATTCCCGGGTGAGACAAGCGAATTTCAGAATATCTTTGAATGCAGTTTTGTTTGTTTAAAAAATAAAGGAATGTTTCCTTTTAGTAAAATGAGCTAACTAAAGGATTTAAGGTAGTTCCCCTCCAGGGCCCTTAAATTTTTTCCACCCTGTATAGTCTTTTATATACAACGTTATCACATGCGTTTTTCCCCAAATGTAACGTTATTATAACGTTATTAATAACGATATTTCAAGCTCTACGGACATAGAGTAGATATACTCACATAGTATGAGAAGCAGCGTCGTAACCCAGAACCAGTGCATCCACCAGTGAAGCGTCATGATGTCAGCTTGGAGACACTCCCCACGCAGCCGACCTGCAGCCAAACGAAATAATCACTTTTTGGTAAGAGGTTGTCCATAATACTATAATCAGTAAAAATACCATATCCTTGATCCGCACGACACGGGACAGTTCCAACAGCATCCTAGAAACCATAGCAGACAGATTTACGTCGCAACTATGGAGGTGTTTTGTGCGGAGAGTGATCGTGGAGACCTCCTCATCTTCTCGATCGCTCCTGGTACGGAGCACATAAGTCTGTCTATATAATTTAATTTAATTTCCTCTCTTTGATACTAACCAATTATTAATAAGTCTTACTAACATGCTATGGATCGAAGTTGTCCGAAATAAAAGATTTTTATTTTTATTTATTTATTTTATAAACCACGTGGTTTGCTTTGGGAGGAAGAGGATGGATATAAAGCTATGCTGGGTTACTTTTAGAAAGGAGGGGAGGGGTCTGTGTTAAGTTAAGGCACTACGGAAAAAAAAATCGACAATTTTAGAACTTACATATCTACTTCAGTAAATAATGTTTTATTTTGATGCAATAGTATATTATTTTTGGAATCTTTTTTTAGGGATCTGTTAAACAGAAACGCGATTGGAGAAATTCATCTCGATAGAAATATTTATTGAAATGGGGTCTTTTTCGACACCATTTCTCCTGGTTTGACAATTTAAAATGACATATGGACTGCAATTATATTTTATTAGATGGGTTTTAACGGTATCTAGGACCTGGTTAAACGAAATTTTGATAGCAACTGTAGTACATTTTATATTAATAAAATACCGACTTTTTGCAACTTTTCCACGAATCCGTCCTTCTTGCACTGAGGGCTTTTTCGCATATGGAGTAACAGGGACGCTAAAACTTTTACATATCGCCTTAAGTAGTTTTCATTGTTTATCGATTTCCGTGAATATGATCAGTTACAAGGCTAAGTCGGTTGGGATTGTTAAACACACTCAAAACTCAAATTCGCTTGCACACAGGATTTCCCCGCCGAAGACAGAACTCTTGCTCAAAAGAGGACCAATTAAAAATACGTGGTTTATAAACGCATCCTATAAGGGACGCTGAGGCGATACCAAAAAAAAAATGTTTTTTTTTTCGAATCCATTTATTCCACTATAACGTCATCTACGTATTTCATTTTTAGGTAAATGTTTATTGAGTATTTGATTAAGATTCTCACTGAAGGAAAACGCGATTGGATGAAATTTTCTCGATAGAATTTATTTCCGAAAAGACCACTAATTTTTTTAAATTTTTTCCTGTAATTCTGATATCCTAACTAATTTCATTGTGAAATTGCATTCAAAATGTGGATATTTTGTATTTGTAAAGTCTCCTTGAAAATCTTTTTGACAAAATAGACATTTTATATTAATAAAAAACCGACTTTTTGCTAATTTTCCACGAATCCGTCCCACTCGCACTGAGGGTTTTTTCGCATATGGAGTAACAGGGACGCTAAAACTTTTACGTATCGCCTTACACATTGTATTTACCTTACCTTGTATTTATTTACCTGGTACATGAGTCAAGAGCATGAACAACGCCAGACTTTTGAAGATTCGTTTGAAGAAATTCGGAATTTCCTTGTATTGAAAAAAAAAGTATTTATTGATCTTTCAATTTTGCTCCGGAACCCTAAAAACTGATATTAAAATATTTCAATGGAGAGCTCTAGAAAAGTATGTGACTTAGCTTAGGGGCGTCAAATAAATCACGAATAACTCTCGCACCGAGGGATTTTCAATATTAAAAACATCCAGCATTTCACAGAACTCGGTCTAAAAACAGCAGGAGTTGTAAACATTTGGCTTGTGAATTATTACAGTAATAACAGCGATCCTCGAGCTTGGGGAGCTGTAAACGCGTAGGTTTACTCATTACCTTCTATTTCAACTTGAGTTTATTTGAGAAAATTGTTGAGAATACCTCACTGCTTTTATGGCTGAAAAATATTGTATTGTAAATGTGCTGCTTTGTAGTTACATAAAATATTTATATTACTGCGAAGAACGTAATACCATAGACTACGTATAGACCGACAACTCCCACACATCGAGGCGTAGCAAATTTTTTACTAGGTGTCGCCAAGTGTTGCAAATAAGCATAATTTGTATAATTGGCTGCAAGTAAACTCTCATGGTTACCAAGAAAACATGTGGCTATAATAGTTTTGCTTAGAAAAACTAGACGGCGCTAAGTTGACAACACTAACAGTGAATATTTCAGCGCCATCTATTATCGAAGTGGGAATTATTTTTATGTTACGTGACATCGCTGTGCCACTAGCATCACCTTTTTTAGCATCTTGTTCGTTAGAGGATTTAGCAACGCCATCTAGATTTCGTTAGAATTTTACACCTTTTTTGTGGCTACAAACTTATGTATGGGAATTGTTAGTCTATACGTAGTAATACTTAGTCTATGGTAATACGGTAGTTATGAACCAAAATTACTTAGTTTTTGAGCAAAACGAAAAGGAAAAATCTGATTCTTCGTGCTTCGTGCTTGGCTTGGCCATTACCGCACCTGATGGTAAGCGTCGATAAGACCTAGGATGTAGCGCGCTCGCCCAGAAACTGGGAGAATGACAACAGGGTCTTATCAGGACCAAAATCTGCAGATTCTCATTTCAATCACAAGTTTTTTTAAATATTTCAAGTTTTTTTGCCGTTTTTATAGATAATGGTACGGAACCCTTCGTGCGCGAGTCCGACTCGCACTTGGCCGGTTTTTTTCAATTTATTTCAACAGCTACCGTTTACAATAATGTGAACGAAACCAGATCGTAAATAAGCTTCTACGTGGTACATTTCACGTCGTATATCTCGCAGGTAAATTAACGTGTTACGGAATCTCCATGTTTATAGTCTCCCTTAAACGATACGACGGGTTAATGAGGCAAAATTTCCTGAATAGGTACCATCGAAGAAAGTGCTGAAGAAGCATTTTCGCTCGCATAACCTACATCTATACACTAAATATAGTAGTACAAAGTCGTGTTTGAATATTTTTGCGAAATTTTCGTCTGTCTCCTCCGTTTTAATTCGAAAACCACACAACGGATTTGGATGCGGTTTTCTTTATTATCATTTTAGTGACCCTGGTCAACATATAGGCTGTAGGGGGTGATGATAAAATAACCGCCAAGCCGAAAACTGACGATAATTGAAAGACTTCCATCCATCCATCAGCCCGTATCCGTCCACTGCTGGACATAGGCCTCCCCAATATTACGCCACTCTTGGCGGTCCTCAGTCATCCTCATCCAGCCGTCACCCGCAATGACCTTCAGATCGTCAGTCCAGCGGGCACGAGGGCGGCCTACGCTGCGCTTTGCTGTACGTGGTCTCCATTCCAATGCCTTACGACCCCAACGGTTATCACGTCATTGAAAGACTTAAATAAAAAAAAAAAATGAAGACCAGTCCTAAGTTAATTTCTAGTCTTCGTACGTTCTTCGCTATTCATGACTCGTTCTTGAAACTATTTCAACACTATATTATTTATCTTTCAATATCCACCACACTCCTCTCTCTTTTAAATACAATAGGTAGTAAACAACACTGTATGTATCATCGGGTAAAACTGCACAGACCCACTTTTCACCCTTATTGAAATGAAATATATTTATTTTTGTAATGTAGGTAAAACATGCACTTATTACAGGTCGGTTTTAATGTAATATAAGTAACTTTGGGCATAGGTAATAGTTTTATGTAATAAATAATAACATGGGGAAATACACAGGGAAATAATAAAGGTTGGGTTTACTTAAATTTTATTAAAAAAATACACTTAAATAAAATAAAAATGTAGGAATAAGGAATAAATAATATTATAAATATATGCAATACATATAATAAATATGTGCCTAACTCCGCCCATTCGATTAGTCTTGCTAAGAAGAAGGGCAAGAAACTTAGCAAGATCATGTCTTTTTTTTCATCATATTAGTTACAACTAAACGTAAAAAGTAAGCCTATACTTTAATTGAATAAAGAGATAAAAAATACAAGACAGGAGAAAATTACGTCATGAAGGAAAAAAAATATACCTTTGTCTACCTGTTCCATATAGTCCATCTGCTTTTACAGTAATTTCATCTGTTAACTAATTAACGTTAACTCTAGAGGAATCATAACATAAGTTAGGAAATTATACTACTATATACATAACTACTATTATGACAAAGATCACTATCATAACCCCATGCCTTAGTCACAGAATTACTACGTATAGACCGACAACTCCCATAAATCAAGGCGTAGCAAATTTTTTACGCGCCCTTACAACACGAGGTGTCGCCAAGTGTTGCAAATAAGCATAATTTGTTTAATTAGCTGCAATTAAACTCTCATGGTTACCAAGTAAACAAGTGGCTGTAATAGCTTTGCTAAAAAAAAACAAGTTGGCAACACTAACAGTGAATATTTCAGCGCCATCTATTATCGAAGTGGGAATTATTTTTATGTTACGTGACATCACTGTGCCACTAGCGTCACCAATCGGTCTTTTTTAGCATTGTGTCCGTTAGAGGATTTAGCAACGCCATCGCCATCTAGATTTCGTTAGAATTTTACACCATTTTGTGGCTACAAACTGTTGTATGTGAACTGATAGCACAGAATAAAATACCTTAGTATCGTCTAAGTATAAGTAATCATATATTGCAATGGAAATAAGAGTAAAAAGTGCGTCCACGTATTTTCCTGACAGTACATTACACAATGTTATGTACATTTCAGCGACCGGTCAGTCAACCGTGCAACTTCGTTACTGCACTTAATAATGGCCCATTGTATTTAGATATCTAATTGGACCTTATTAGAAGGTTATAAAGACGATAGTCCTTCAAACAACTTAGATTGTATGTTGGTCCGGTTGAAAAGTGCGGCCCACATTAGCCATAATTGTGTTATGTATGATCGATATTTATTACCGCATACATTTGATTCATTTATGCGTGGAAATTCATGCTAATGGAAAGTGTGCTTATTGTTTTACTTTAGTTCAAAAACGACAACGTCGTATTCAACACAAATACTATGCAGCACTGAAGTGTTAAGACGACTCCTCCAGCAAAATGCTGTGCTAAGCTGTTTCTAGCTTCTTTTTAACAAGTTGGTCGATAGAAATTAAAATAAACTAAAAATACAGCACTTACCTTTCATATCTAAATTCTATATCTAGATTTCATAATCAATGCACGTTTCTGTACATTAGAATAAAAAAAAATTAGAACAACAATTAAAAAACATTTTGAATTTCAAATTTACAGAAACCAATGGAAACTTTGCGATGGCAGCATACACGATACATACATAGGTAATAAGGTTTTGTTGAATAACTATTGAGTGTATTTTGAATTTAAGTGTTCTGTTTCGATTAATTAGAAAAAGGCGGGTTTTTCACAATCCGGCTGCGAAACAGCTCTTTATAATTGACATTATACAGACGGAGCCTAAAAAGTAATGTACTCGGATCGACAAACGAATAAAAATTTGTACAATTCAGTCTTTAAAGTAATAATTAAGGTATCAGAAAAAACTCTAATTTTTATATGAGTGCATTACAAACTAGAAACCAATAATAAAAGCACATATATTTTGAAAAAGTTCCTCGGGCCAGGATTTGAACCTGCGACCTGCGGGTCTACCGCGTAATTCTGATTTTCATCAACATCAACTTGAGATTGAAATTTGTCGTGCGTGCGACGACGCCCGCCTAACATGCCATCTCTTTTGCACGCGTTGAATTTCGCATGCATTTGCTTGAAGTTGATACAAATAAGAATTACGCGGTAGACCTCCTGCTTACATGACAGGCGCGCTACCGACTGCGCTACCGAGGTTCGTATCTGGAACGACGAATTTTTCGACGAACGAACCTCGGTAGCGCGCCTGTCATGTGAGCAGTTCGCAGGTTTAAATCCTAATCCAAGAAATTTTTTCAAAATATTTGTGCTTTTCAATTTGTTGAAAACCTAAAAAATACACTCTAAAAAATACCAGAAAAAATCTTTAATATAGGTTCTATTTGGAAATGTCACAATCACGGGCAACACCCTGTGATCACAATTCAACAACTTGCTTATTTTCTACTTAAAGGGTACTCTCTTCTCACATCCCGTCATTCGAATACCAGCGCTGTGGCTTCGGTTGTGGCATTAAGCTGAGCTGGACTCTTTTTTCATAACCACAGAATATGGCTATTTCGTTTTTAATTTGTTTTCTTTTTTGTTTTGTTTTCTGTGGTGTCTGAAATAAAGCTCTTTTCTTTCTTTCTTTCTTTCTTTCTTTATTCACAGACGTCACTGTATTTATGAAGAATGTTATTTCTATTCTAACTAGGAAGAGAAGAATAACCCCAAGAATCCCCTTAGCCCGTATCCAGAAAAATCCCAGCTTCACCTTTCAGCATTCATTTTTAGCACAAACATTGTGCAGTGCCTCCTGGAACCACTCTGTCTGTCTTTGACAACCTCACATCTTGGTAGGGTTACCACGACGATGATTATGGAAGTAGTTTTTTTTTATATATCGTTAATTGTTTGTTTTTCGTATTTTAGACGGGGTACAACCACATGGATCGATTATTTTGGAATAAAATAAAAATAAATTACTACTTATAACGATATAAACTAGCTCTCAGCTAAAAACAATGTACAGTCAACAAGAGATAGGTAACCAAGCCAAGTGCAAAAACTATGATCCTAAGACCCACAGGTGAGTGAAAGATGAGATGAGGAATATATGGTCAATACATACACCATGCACTACTGATTAAGTATTCTTTATTTCATCAATCATAGGTGGACGCCTATGATGCCGCAATAAGAACCTCTAATAGGTAGCCTGCCATGCTGGTAGCCGTACAAAGAATGTACAATATACATACAAAAGCAGATAATTTCATGATATTAAAGCAGCTTTAAAATGGTTGGATATTCATGTGAATTGTGAAGCGTTAAGATGTAAATATATGTTATTGAATTAAAATATTTGAACCCGGGTCTCAAGCTTGAGTGTCCGACATCCGCACCCTACCGTCTTGTACTTCCAACAGACATACCGCTATTTTTAGCATAACGCAATAAGTATGTATATCTCAATGTCAAAATACTTATTTATTATGATTTTTATTTATCAAAGGGGTTTGCTGGAAGATATCTCTGCTAAGAGATAAGCTCACCTATGTACATGTTATTTCTAAGCGCAATTGTTATAATATTTATGTGTGTACAATAAAGAATAAGACGGTCGATTTTCTACTAAAACGCTTTATTAGTGGACCCTAAAAAAGCAAACGTGATTCGTAAAAAAAATTACTTCCACAAACACGCGAAAAGCTTGTCAAAATTCAATTTCCGTGCAACTGGCAACCCTAGGTGAGTTCACAGTAGCAGTAGTGTAGTGTGTGGAGCTCTAGCTGCTTATTGTTTGTTTAAGACCTGAGGGCGACCGCAGCTCTCGGCTACTGAGCTGTATTTCAGCTTTGTGTGAGGGCTTTATATTTCTTAGCGTCATTCTTTAGGTCTCTATTGTGTTTTGTGCAACAGTAAATACAATTGAAGACGGAACCCTAACAACGTGCTATGACATATCTAGTATTTAAGATTTTTATCGTCTTTTCTTTTGATAATTTGTAACCCTCGAATATGATTATTTACGTCACTTATTATGGAATTAAAAAAAAAACCGCTGCCATAATTATTTTTTGAAATGAGAAAAGGCGGTTTAACTGATTCTGAAGGCTTTATAATTTTAGTTTTAGTTCTGTCAAAATTTAAATTTTCCGAAGCAATTTAGCTTCTGTTCTTAACACTCATGAACTATACTGAAATTTTGAAAATGTTGTTTTGACAGCACTAAAACTAAGATTAAAGCCTTCAGAATCGGCTATAGTATTTTGTTTACGCAATAATTGAAACAAAAAACGTATCTTATGTAATAAATAACACATGCTGTTATTCATTCAAAATATGCTGTCTTGTATTTTCTTATCCCTTAGTTAAAGTAGATATAAGTAATTTGTATAGGATAAGTTTTAGTATGTAACTGGTATGTTAAAAAAAAGACAACATCTTGCTAAGTTTCTTGCTCTTCTTCTTAGCAACACTAATCGAATGGGCGGAGGTAGCCATGTATTTATATATGTAACCTATTAGTATGTAGTATATAGGATGGGATTTGGTCGGCCGCCTGGATTCGTGCTGGGGGCTCGGTTGGTGATCATTGAACCTTGTTCCTGGTCCCTGGACGGGTCTCCGGTATGGGTTCGGGCGGTTGAATGGATTTGACCTTGTATAATTATATATTTTTTTAATCGTATATATATTGCTACATAAATTAAATATACCTTTAATTTAGTTTATGTACATTCATCGTTTTATTACATATACACTGGTGGACATAAAAATCGGCTCAAGCATTGTTGTCCTACATTCAAGGAATAACCCAATCATACAAACATAAACATATGAAATATATATATTATTTTAAAGGTATAGGCCTCCACCTTTGAATAAATGCATTTTGGTTTAAAAGTATTCGCTATACAGGGCGTGAAATTCATTTAGTTAATTGAAAACTTATTAGGTCAATGGAGAACCGGCTGCAAGCAGTTATAGGGGGGAACACGAAGTAGTAATGTTAAACTTAATTAATGAATAAATGAATGATTTTGTAAAAGAAGGTTTTATTTTAAAATTTTTCGCTATTTGATTATTTCAATATTTATTAATTCATCACTTAAAAAAAATTACAGCCTGTATAGCAAATACTTTAAGACAAAAATGCATTTAATCAAAGGTGGAGGCCTATACCTTTAAAATGATATGTTATATATTTCATATGTTTATGTTTGTATGATTGGGTTACTTCCTTAAATGTAGAACAACAATGCTTGAGTCGATTTTTATGTCCACCAGTGTATTTTTATAACATTTAATTTGACTTGTAAAAAGTGTATTATGTATACCTACTTTACAAAATAAACTATTTGAATTTGAATTTGTGCTAAGCTTGTTTTTCAATTATATCGTTCGAGGTACAGACGCCTACAGTACACGCTTCCTATTCCTGTAATGCTGGCGTCCATTATATAATAACGAATAACATTATTTTATTCAGCTCCTCTGAAAGCATTTTTTTCAGGCTCGTACTAACGTTACTAAAAATATAAATATACCTGTATAGTTAACAACGTCCACGAGTAGAATAAACAAACGCTTATAAAATATTGAAAAGGGAAACATTCGCGCAATGTTCGGTGATGCTACGTGATGCTACAATTGTCACTGAAATATTTAACGATATTTACCAGAAACATCCATCCATCCATCAGCCTAGTTCTTCCACTGCTGGACATAAGCCATTCCAGGACTTATCATAACCCAAACTTACAAAAAATTATAACCCTCCTTTTTGCTTCGCCGTAGTCGGGTAACAATGGGTATTGAATTTTTCAATCAAGTCAGTACGACTTGGAAGTACGACAAGGAAGGTCAAGTACGACAATAAAAAAAATATTAAAAAATTTAAATATCACATTGAAAAAAAAAAGTTTGTATAGGAAATTTTCACTCTAGGGTAGACATTGTCTACCCTGGCTTCATACCCATTTTTTTTTTCAAAGTGGTATTTAAATTTTTTCATATTTTTTTTATTGTTTTTCTTGACCAATTGTTTGCTTTTCCAGCAAAAAGTTCTGTGCACGCCACTGCTATAAATATATCCATAAGCCTTTCCAGGACTTTGCCAGTCCCGGCGGTCATCCTGGAAGAATTGCCCATACTCACACACGCTGGGCAGGCGGGTTGGTAAGCGCGGTGCCGGAACCCTCGCTCCAGTGACGCCGCTGCCCGTCACCAGTCTGTTCCATATAAGGCCCGGCTATTAGGGATAGATATACCGCCATCCATCGGTCCCAGGCATGGTGGGCCTCCTGGTTTTTTAGAAACATACTCGCATGCATTTAAATTTATTGTACCAAAGAGTTACTCGTTATGTAGTTTTAACTAGTTAGATCTAGTATACATAGATTTACATTTCAGTTAACGATGTTGGCAATTTACGACGATCTTTTACATTTTCTCTTACAATTTGTCGCACGCATATAATATATCAACGTCAACAAATCATATTTTTACTGACAGATACAAATCCGATCTCAGAAAAAAACACGTAAATTGCTCATGAGAGTAGTAGTTAGGGAGGCGAATAGGGGAATTTTCGGTAATACTCGAGCGTGGCAGTTTAAGATATGAGAGATACCTTAGACCTAATAGAACAACCTTGTAAAGTATTTAGCTCTATATATAGTGACGCGCGCCTAGGATAGACGATCAGATTAGTAAAAAAAAATCGATAGTCTGAAATACTCGAGCGCGTCAGATTAAGATATTGGGGGTTGATTTTAGTGTTTTAAGACTAAATTTAACTAATCTGACGATAAGTCCTTGACGCCGCCGAGTTATAGGGTCGCGAACTTGTAAAAAAAAACGTTAATCCGGTATTCTCAAGCGCGATTTTATTTTTTTTTATTTTGAAGAATATAATCTAAAACTTACTAAAAATACAAAATCTGCCGGTTTCCGCATGACCGGAAGTGTGGAGGAGCCATTTCGTCTTCCGAAAAACGCGTTGCGGCATATAAGTCGCGAACGATAGATTTTACAAAAAAAAAAGTTTAAATAAACAAAAAAGGTAATTTTATTTTACACAAAAAAGGTCTCTTTACATTTTTGTCCAAAGTGAAAACTTTTTGACTTGAAGCATCATAAAAACTCAAACTCCCGGTTTTGGAGTATATCTCGAAAACTGAGGGTGTTAAAAATATTGATATGAAATAACGATGATTATACAATAAATAATACAATTCGTACTACATTTCATCTACATTTACGTTGGTTGTATCTATCGCTTTATTGTCATTCTTAAATTCCCCGTTTTATCAAGGAGAAAGAAAGGAAAAAAAAGAAACCAAAAAACCTTTTTTGGTCAGATTAAGAGAACCCACCAACATTTTTGTCAGATTAAGAAAATATGCTTTCAGGATACCGAGATAAACCTCCCCTATGAAAATCTGACGCGCTCGAGTATTTCAAAAAAACTTTTTTTTTTTGCATTTTCAAAAATTCATCGTAACTTATCGTCACGCCGAAATCGTCAGTTTTTTTAAAGGGAGCTTCCTTGGGGCCTACTTAACACCCCTTCCGAAAATCTGACGCGCTCGAGTAAATTTTTTTTTTTTTGCATTTTTGACTACTTTATATGCCTACCCCCACCACGCAAACCGGCAGATTAGTATACCGTTGTTCTCAGAGGCACTTGGGGCATACGTAGTATGAATATCTGACGCGCTCGAGAATGCCCAAGTAACTGTTTTTTTTACATTTTTGAAAAACCGTACACGCCAAACCCACCGCTAAAATGGTTTTTACCATACGAGCTTTTCTTTTCGAAATTATTTTATCTTTCGATTTTGATAGGTCTCGACGGCGCCGTTGAATTACGCCATTTAGCTACCTCGCCTCCCTAACTATAGGTACTATACTAGAGTCGGTATCTGATCAGGTTTTTGACATTTTATATTACTTTTAGGGCATGAATTCTATCAAAACGGTTTCTATTGCATCATTAAAAATCAGAGCCAGCTCGTCCAAATTTTGGCAGCATTTCTAGGTTCATCAAAATTTGCCTCTACGATTGACGATTAAAAAATAAATAAAAAAAAAAAAACGTGCAAAAATATTTTATTTATCACAAAATTTCATATTTCGTTCAGTTTTGTTGTTTAACTGCGGTTTGCGCGTCTGAACGAAAAACAGTCGATGTTTGTTTTCTTTATACTGGATGTTATACTAGTTAAGGCGATATGCGAAAAAAATACGGGTGTTTCTTTTCTGTGTATTTTATGAAATACAAGGAAAATTATAATCAGTTTCTGGTATATGCATTTTGACTATATAATCTAGGGTTTTGAAATTGTAAAACATGTTTGGATAAATTTTCCTCGATAGAAATAATTGTTGAACTGAGGTCTTCAAACACACTTTTTCTCCTCGTTCGACGAATAGGAACCATATACAGAACTCAAACATATTTTATTAAGTATGTTTTAACAATATCTAGAGATCTGATATTTGAAATTTTGCTAGCTATTTTAGTTTTTTTAATAAAAATGTAAAACCATCTTTTTTCCCTTTTGCCCTGATTCCATGGAGTGACAGTGACAAAAATGAAATTCGCATAGCCTCTTAATACGAGTTACCCAATGAAACGTCAAAAAGTTGATAAGATGCCGACTCTAGTATAACAACATTATAAGAAAACGAACATCCATTGTTTTTCGTTCAGACGCGTAAACCGCAGATAAATTTCAACAAAACTGAACGAAATATGAAATTTTGTGATAAATTAATTTTCGGACGTAAATTTCCGGGTTTGGCAGCTTTCCAGCGAAAAGCTATGAACTCTCAGTTACCATGAAGCTTGTTCCTGACTGATGGTACATTATGTGCCAACCTAGATCTATCTACTTACGAAAAAGAGTTTTTATAGCTACTCTAATAAGAGTTAAAACAATTCGTTCAACAATATTGGTAAGACAGTAGAGTTGAATAGACTAGTTGGGAACGAATTGGCTAGTGTTTTTGAGTTCGAGAGTAAATAACTGTGAACATACGAGAAAATCCTTGATAGCAGTACGTAGTAATACTTTATATTCTCTGGCAGTGTCGTGCACAGAACTTTTTGCTGGAAAAGCAAGCAATTGGTCAAGAATAACAATAAAAAAAATATGAAAAAATTTTAATATCCCTTTGAAAAAGAAAAGTTTGTATAGGAAATTTTCACTCTAGGGTAGACATTGTCTACCCTGGCTTCATAAAATTTTTTTTTTCAAAGTGATATTTAAATTTTTTTAATTGTTTTTCTTGACCAATTGTTTGCTTTTTCAGCAAAAAGTTCTGTGCACGCCACTGCTTGATAGCTTACCAAAACTGAGCGTCTTGCTTTTCTATTCATACAATCCATCCAGGGTTGTGATCGTAAGCAAAATTGGAAACCTCCGAGACAGCTAGGGTTGCCAAAAAATATTGCTTGATATTTAATATCTTACGCAGTTTGTTGTCTGCTCCATCACCACTCTTGTACAAGTAGAATAAGTATTTACATATACAGGTTCATCATCATACATTTTCTGCCAGTCCACAGATGATGTATGAATTTAACAGGATTCTGTTTGTATTTTAGGGAGGTACGGAATAATAGGCATGATGACTAAAAAATTCTAATTAGTCCGTCAGTTAGATTATCAGAAAATATTGGACACATATTTTTTCTTTTGTCACTTAAACAAAAGATGATGAAGATATAGCCCGCTAAAGTTCCGCGTGAAGTCACGCCTTAGTACACTTTTTACCTAGGCGTGACGTCACCAGCCCCCACTCCCAAACTTTGACGCGCTTTATCTCTGTTTTGTTTGATTGACAAAAGCAAAAATACGTGTCCAATACTTTTTGATAATCTAAATGACGGACTAAATAGAATAATATTTTGTTTACCCTGTCATCTCTCCTATTATTAAACAACTCAAACTCTATAAAAGAAACTGCACGAACGCTTTGTAAACGCTTTGGGAATTATAAAGTTATACAATACAATCCATTAGCCCAGCGTTTCTTAACCTGTGGTCCGCGGACCCCTGGGGGTCCGCAGCCTAATCTATGGACCATTTAACAATCATAAATAAATGCCACCAAAAGTCTCGTAAATGCTACGCACGCCGTGTTACTTCGAACGAACCTTCATATAAAAAATAACCTTCTCATTAACTTATTTTATATGAAAGAGTTTTTTTTTTGTAATTTGTAGAACTAAAATAAATGGTCCAAAATTTATTGCTGCTTTTTTATTAAGGGGGTCCTTAAAATTGTGCTTGATTTCCCAAGGGGTCCGTGGACAAAAAAGGTTAAGAAACGCTGCATTAGCCGATAGTTCGATAAGCTACGTCACAGAAATAAGAACATGCCAATTATGCAAGAAAAGTTTGATATAATATAACTAAACTCCGGCCGTTCATTCGAGAGAATGGTGACGTTTGCAAATGTCAGGGGATAAAACCTTTTTTTTACTGTTTTGCATTTCAATATTTTATATTTATCATGATGATTTTAGGGTAGATTGTATATCGTTAAAAGGTCCCATTTGTTAATAAAAAGTATTTTTGTCGTATATATTTTCCACTTCCTAGTACAAAACTGAATGAATGAATCAACAATTTCTACGTAAAAGTTAAAAAAAGCGCAAAAAATATTATTTTTGGCGAGAAGTTGTCTATTAGCGATACTGTCAAGTTATTTCTGTCATATCAGCAATCATAATGCCTGCAGTATGAATCCTCGACTTTTTGAATCGACATTTCAGAAAAAGGTTTATAATATCTGCGGTGTAAGGCAGTGTTGTCGTATTATAAAACTGATATACCTTACCAAATAATAAGATCGTATATATATTCTATTCCAGGGTTTTTATTTATAAAAAAAGTTTAAATAATCATGATTTGGATTTATTTCGTCCCATTTGTTGTACTGTTGATATTTTTTAACGTGCCTTTATTTATTTTTGTCGTGAAGAAGCTCTTGTTGACTTGTAGTATTTTTTCGAGATATCGCCACACTCCATCTGTCATCATTCTCTCGAATTAACGGCAGCAGTTTAATTTAATCTTATAAAAATTTTCTACTTCGGGTGTATTTTCTTTCAGTCTATCTTCAGTCTTTCTTTCTACGTCATTAGGTACGTTAGTTACTACCTAAAGACATCACAAAAAACACAAAGGTTGGCAACACGGAACCGATGGATTCCACGCAATCATACGCAAGAAAGTGTCCTTACTTATCCATCGGACGCGTGGTAGCCGCAACAGCATCCTGAGGACGACCGCTGCACGGTTAGTCACCGGTGCGATAAAATAGATAAGTAATAAAGATTTATTTTAATTACCTACTAATATAGTTTAAGTCACAGGTGGTAGGGCCGGGCTCGACTGTGGAGGTACTACCATCTTACTTGGAGACCGCCTCGAAGTAATTCGGGGGAGAGTAAGAGGCCAGCTCACAGGCAAAAAATCAGGAGGCCCACCATGCCTATATCCATGGATATATCATGCGGTATATCCATCCCTAATATCCGGGCCTTATATGGAACGGACTGGTGACGGGCAGCGGCGTCACTGGTGCGAGGGTTCCGGCACCGCGCTCACCAACCCGCCTGCCCATCGTGTGTGAGTATGGGCAATTCTTCCAGGATGACCGCCGGGAGTAGCAAAGTCCTGGAAAGGTTTATGTCCAGCAGTGGACGAACTAGGCTGATGGATGGATGGATGGTTTAAGTTACTATGTTACCAACAACATTTATGGATTTGTGATTTGAAATAAACATTATATTATTATTAAAACGCTTTCAGTTCAACAAAAATTACCCTAAACAAAGAGTCAGTGTCAAAGTCACGCGCGTTATACGATGCATGGTAAAGACACGGGAACCATGCTTCGTAGCTCTGACAGGAAATTGCTCTCTTGATCTTTATACCTATGTACGTACTTTGATTATACACCAGTGTATACTGGGTGTTAAGATGATGTCGGGGAAGCCGAAAACTGGTGATAGTACTCGTTCATACGAAAAACTTTAGAACAATCTTCAAATCGCGTACAGAAATATGCTATTCCATGAAAAAGTTATAAGTTTACCTACTCGACCAAAATGTAAAACAACTGATTTTTTTTCACGATAAGTTGTTTGTATGGGGCACTACCGCCAGTTTCCGGCTTCCGCAACATCATGTTAGCACTCTGTATTTACGTTTTTTTAAGGCGATATGTAAAAGTTTTAGCGTCCCTGTTACTCCATATGTGTCCCCCTCAGTGCGAGAGGGACGGATTCGTGGAAAAGTAGCGAAAAGTCGGTTTTTTATTAATATAAAATGTAATAAAGTTGCTATCAAAATTTCGTTTAACCAGGTCCTAGATACCGTTAAAACCCATCTAATAAAATATAACTGCTGTCCATATGTCATTTTAAATTATCAAACCAGGAGAATTGGTGTCGAAAAAGACCTCATTTCAATAAATATTTCTATCGAGCCGAATTCCTCCAATCGCGTTTCTGTTTAACATATCCCTAGAAAAAGATTCCAAAAATAATATACTATTTTATCAAAATAATACATTATTTACTGAAGTAGATATTGTAGCATTCGCTACAGGTATTCAACATTTTTCATATATTTTTAGTCTTTCTTTATCGTTGATTGCTTTACTGAATTTTCAAATTCAAAAATTTGGAATGTTTTGTCAGATTCTTTTGTTATTTTTCTCATATCGAAGAGTATCGTTGTCGAAACAACACAAAATTTGCAATGGAAAATTAATATACAAAATTTGAA
Source organism: Ypsolopha sequella (assembly GCA_934047225.1). Classification (NCBI taxonomy): domain Eukaryota; kingdom Metazoa; phylum Arthropoda; class Insecta; order Lepidoptera; family Ypsolophidae; genus Ypsolopha; species Ypsolopha sequella. The sequence goes on along the minus strand of OW203986.1, from coordinate 4,633,232 downwards.
ATCACATTGGATTCACGAAACAGAGCGCATTTGCCATAGAACCATGGAAGCCTGTTTTTTTCTTCATTTCCTGGTAAGTTTTGTGTACTTTTTGTTTCATTCTTTGTAAATCCCTTTTGTCCCGTTTCCAATACGTTAATTCCCTTGCCCAGATTTAGTAGGCATGTCTTGACGCTGTTGTTTTATTTCTTTACAGCGACCCTTCAGGCTATATTTAAGGGTCTTCCCAATTTTTCTTCAATTTCTCCCATCATCTTATTTGATTGCACATATTGAGGCCGGATGTACGGACCAGGTACCCTAATGGGGTAAGCTTCCTTAATCTAAGCTTCCTGAAGTTGGCGCCAGACAATCTTGGCTTGATTGACTACTCCCAGGAAGACTGCAAACACCTAAGTCACGAAGACACCCTTATCAGGTTTTTGTAACTGTAGCCTAACATCCAGTAGTCTGGATATCCAGCATCAATTATTTTTCTTCCTTAGTGTAAAGCTAGATAACGATTGCTCTTAACACCTTAATATTACGTTTTCTTTCGGATTAGAAGTTATTAAAACTTCCGTGAAATCTTAGTTTCTGGGATCCTATAAACTAGTTTCGATATCCAAATTTAAATCCATTATTCGTTTAAGCTAAAGGAAAACAAAATCCTAAATAAGACGAATTAGACATAATTTTTGTGTTGATTTAATAAGTTCCTTAGTACCCAATACTCTACAGATATTATTGTGTTTTATACCATATTTTTTTTACTTCAGTTTTGTTATTTTTAGTTCATTTAAAGTTAAATTATACAGTTTATTTATCCAGATTTACCTCTTTTTTTGGCTGTCACCAGGCTTGCCTGGTGGCAGTCCAAATTTAGGTCGAACCGACGAAATTACGTTCGTGATTATGAAGTAGCTAAAACTCATATTTTAAAAAGTAATGCTACAATATGCAAGTTCTCAAAGTGTCGATTTTTTTCCGTAGCGCCTTAAGGTAGGGTAGCCTATTTGTATAGGTAAGGGGCTCTCTTGGGCAAAGGTCGTACTTCCTTACGCTTTTTATACAATCAATGACAGATAGTGCACGTCCGTCGTCCGGTCGGTCGGCTGCAGATTTTTATGCACATTGCAATGTGTGGCAGATCTGTATACTTCAGTATTTTCAGTAATGAGGTAATGAGGTCATTGAACCGACCATGGTAACGAATACTGTTTCAAACATAGGTACGAGTATATCTTTATTTACTTTGAATTGAATACGTTAAAGTATTTTTCAATGCATGTGCTCGTAAAGGCCCACTTTTTATGCATCAAAAACGAACAGAAAGTCGATTATTTTGCCCTAGGGCTTTAATATATATTTTTTTAATTTATTTACAATTGTTGGCTAACCTGCAGCCTTTCCTGTGTACCATAGACGTTATACTTTTTTTACACCGTTTAACGGCTATGGATACAGTCCTTTTGAGCCAATTATAATTTAAAGTTCACAAGATTATATTTGTTTTCATTTCCTCACACTATGCATTGAAAAATGTAGTATGATACACGGGCGTAAAAGCAATAAATTACTCGGTTACGTTCCTCGTAATTTATTCCTTTGCGCCCTTGTAGCATAAACTACTATTAAACAAAAGGTAGAATAGAACAATTTTTTTTAACAGTACATGCCATATATTTTTTAGCACTCATCTGTTTTGCATCAAAACACAAAGTTTTCGCTCAATCCAAGTTTTTTGTGTTTTGGAAAACAAACAACTTGACAATAATAATATATCTAAGTTTTTGTTGTTCTTATTTCTTTTTTAAACTCAACTCAAAGACACAAGAGATACGTACCGAAAACGATCGGCTGGAACGCTCACCGAGCAATCATAGAAGATTCTGTTGCTTATTCACTGGCACCCCTGAAACAAACCATAGACAAATTAAAAAAATAGAATGTAGACACGTCGTATACATTATACGGGTTCTGTCAACGTAGGTATACATTCAATATCTGTGGAAAATATGCCTCATCTATCTATGTCGTCGACACATTGCAGAATTGGGCATATCTTGATATGCCTACGCATATCATATTTCTGTTAAAACTAGAGGGATCGCCTCGCCCCGCTCCGCTTCGCTCTGCTTCCCAATTTTATTTACATGTAAACCCTTCGATCAATAATACGTAAACCTAACACGCTCCTCCTCGCCCCGCTTGTCATCGCACTTTTGGTAAAAGATTTTCGATTTCATACTTTACGATCTGCCCTCGACATAATTATATACATAATACTACATGTTGTAGCATTACTTTTTAAAATTAGTTTAGCTATTTTATAATCACGAGTGTAATTTGGTCGATTCGGCCTAAATTTGTGCAACCATACAAGATGGTGGGAGAAATAGAAGACAAATTGGGAGGACCCTTAAATAACCTGAAGGGTCGCAGGAAATGAAGAAAAAACTGGCTTTCACAATCTCTAGAGCAAATGTGCTCTGTTTCGTGGATAAATTAGATTATAATTTGATATTTTAAATTTACTGTGGCAAATTTCCTCTTCCTTGTACCACGATACTCTTTGATATCAGAAAAATAACAAAAAATGTGACAAGATACGAGTATTCCAAATTTTCGAATTTGAAAATTCAGTAAAGCAACTATAAAGAACTATAAAGAAAGACTAAAAATATATGAAAAAGGTTGAATACCTGTAGCGAATGCTACAATGTATATAAGGTGACTTCGACACAGACGAAATAATAGTACTACTTTGATTCATAGACTATGAGCGTACAGTCGGTAACACTATTTATCGAGTAACAAGATGGGACCAATTTGTAGTTGTGTAGAAAAAAATACTACATCAAAATGAATTTTCAGTGAACAAGTTCTCAAGTTACATGAAGATATGAGAAGGTTTTGTCGGAACCAAATCTAAGTTCTAAAGTATGAATCAATCTAAACACTTTTTTTATTGTATTGATCTGCCGCCATTAAACTAAAATATCCTAGTTGCACAGATTTCGCCATAGTTTAAATAAATTGCACAAGAAAGTATTGCTCTGAGAAACTGCTCGCGTTACCGATGATTGAACATCTGTGCCTCGTCCTTCAGCAGAGAGAAATATCTACTGCAGTTTACTATATAATAATTACTATATAAAAAAACCGCGAAATCAAAATCAGCTTAGAATTTAATGTCGTTCGTTTAACAGTCTTACGAATGTTTCCGGAAAGATGTTTGTTTGTAGTTAATTTTAAGTATTTATTAATGTGACATATAATGAATATTATGAAATAAATGAATATGAATATGAAACATCTAATTATACAGCTTCATTGTTACTAGTTTTGGATTAAACGATTTGGCTTGAACTACTTAGTAATGAGAATAATATCCTACTAATATTATAAATGCGAAAGTTTGGATGGATGTATGGATGGATGTTTGTTACTCCTTCACGCCGTATCTACTGAACCGATTGGACTGAAACTTTGCACAAATGTAGTTCTAGACCTGGAATAGGACATAGGCTACTTTTTATTCCATAAATCAGTTCTCATGGGAACAAGAAATAATGTCGTTCAGAGACGCGGCTCGGCTTTCAGCCTCGCCAAACATTACTATACTAGGGGATTAAATCAGTTATCAAAGACCGCCAACGACACATTAGCAGAGTATTTATTCAGAAATCAAAAAATAGTGTCGATCAGAAAAGCGGCTCGGCCTTCGGCTTCGCCAAAGTCGGACACGTCTTGGTCTTCGGCCTCACCAAAGACACTTTACATGGGGATCAAATTAGAGATGATGACAAAAAGGAAACACTCCAAACACTCCAAACCAGAGTCAGGTCAACTACGTACTAAAAAATGAAAGGTCTGCAAAATATTTACACATTCGATACGACATACAAAAACTCAATCAACGCAGGCGAAGCCGCGGGCAAAACCAAATAACATAATGTTATTATACTCTTGAAAAATGAGCATCTTCTTGAGGAATATTTTTCGCTAATTCTAGGTCAACAAAGTAGGCGCTACAGTAAGAGAGGGCGACCAGAATAACCCAGAGTACCAACATTTCTCAACTAGCCAAACCAAATAAAACGGACAGTTGTAAAATATTGCAGAAACAGAACATAATTTAAGGCTAATGGATACGCCAACTGCAATTTGGACCTGTCTTTGAAGGCCTACTCCTCCCACACGGGTGGTCCAAAAACTTTCATAAAAATATATGATAGGCATTATAGAGTCAAAAATAAATTTTAAGTTTCATAAACTGTTTTTCTATTGTAAGTTTTGACAAAAAAAATCGAAAGTCATCGAAAGTTTCACATGATTAACACAAGAATTCTCTTACTCCTTCCAAACGCCTAAAGCGAGTTTAATCATTATTTCACCAAATTATAGGAAATTTATAGATCTAAAAAATTTAAGTTCAAATATTTTTTTCCGTTCATGGCGTCCATGTGAAAAGTATTATTTTCTACTATTTTGCGCTAGCCGGAGACGCAGTGGTTGTCGTAACAGACACTTTTCAAGGCACGCTGAAATGAACATTATTTCAATGTCGTTTCCGTTGATATTTGTACCGACACACAACGAGTTGCTTATTTAGCGTGGTCATACGCCTTAAAAGACTCAATATAATTGTGGATGCATTGAAATACAAAGAAACTGAGAAGACATGAATTGATTACAATGTATATTCAAAGTTAATTTATGATTTGTTCACTAGATGCAAACTTGCAAACTACGATGAATGCTAATACGTGTCCGTCTCCTCAACTGACATCACACCATATTTAACATACAATGAATTTATCATTATACCTTAACAAACAGGGGCTGAGTACTCATTAAGTTAATCACTTAACTTGTGCAGTAAGAAGTAGTTAAATGAGCTGTTATTAAGTTACTCGTAGCGACGTGTAAGCACAAATGATTATGTAGAAAAGCGAGAATATGTAAGTATGTAATTTGCATTTATTTAGATGACAAATTATAAACTAATTGAGTACAGACATGGTCTTGCTAAGTTTCTTGCCCGTTCTTCTTAGAAAGACTAATCGAATGGGCGGAGGTAAGCATGTATTTATATATGTAACCTATTAGTATGTAGTGTAGGATGTGATTTGGTAGGCCGCCTGGATTTGTGCTGGGGGCTCGGTTGGTGATCATTGAAACTTGTTCCTGGTCCTTGGCCGGGTCTCCGGTATGGTAATGGAGTAAAAGGTCTTGCTCGATACATTCTAATGTGTATTGGTGTTCATCCTGAACCACACACCTGAAACCATTAGTGAATGATTTCAAAATTTATATTCTTTAACTATTTCGCAGTTAAACCTGTATGTGTAGTTGTAAATAAAAATGTTGTGTATATTTCTCTCTTTTTCTTACAATTCTTTTCGTTACTTCTAAGGAATTAGAAGCCTCAACATTGGCTGTTCATAGTTTATAGACAGTCGTGACCGTAAGTCGTGACTTGGCGGTACGTGCTTCTATTGTGCAATCACTATCCAAAGTTAATCCGAATTAGCTAAAATTATATTTCCTTAAGTATACCACGTTACTGCAAAGCCCAAGTGTAGCGAATCCTAGGATTTACCAATGGAACTGTAAGTCTATGTTTAGAGCTATGTCTACAACAAATTTCAAGCTTTTATCAGTAATATTTACCCGGTTAAACTTTACTGGTCCGTATGAAAATGCACAAAGAGCACATGTATTTATATATGTAACCTATTAGTATGTAGTATATAGGATGTTTGGTCGGCCGCCTGGATTCGTGCTGGGGGCTCGGTTGGTGATCAATGAACCTTGTTCCTGGTCCCTGGCCGGGTCTCCGGCATGGGTTCGGGCGGTTAATTGGATTTTACCTTGTATACTATAAATTATTACCTATCATTTTAATCTTATATATATATATATTGCTACATAAATTAAATAAACCTTTAATTTAGTTCATGTACATTTATTATTTTATTACATATATTTTTATTCGATTAAATTTGACGTGTAAAAAGTGTATTATGTACACCTATTTTGCAAAATTTGAATTTGAATTTGAGGAAATTAATCTATCCAGCAAGAATTGCAGAAGGACAATCTTGATCAAATATACAAAATATTTACCAATCGATGTTAGAATAGCATTCAAACAATAATTCTACCTCATAAATCGCAAGAGTAATTTGAATTATGTACTCGCAAAGTTACATAAGTTGGAACTTAGCGAACATCAGAATGCAAATCTCTTCTCCCGAGGAGTGACTACTTAGATGACGTAGTTCATTCATACTTATTTATACAGGTACTGTAAGTACGTAAATATAGATAGGTAGGAAGGGGCATTTACTAGAAGAGAAGTACAAAAAGGCTGACTCACGAAGATTGTGTCCGCAAATGACTCATAGGAATAAAGGAGAGGATAAATTGGATTTTAAACTCCGTCGCAGTTTTACTAGGAATATTACATGTGTGCCTGAAATACGTAGTCAAAATTCTTGTTTTCCAATCTTTGGATTGGAAACGTGGCAAGCATTAGATTACTCATCAGTTGCCATATTTAAGTTTCCTTATTTAGATCCTTACCCGAATATGTAGATGATACTTGATACCTGTTACTTCTGTTATAGCAAGTTAGTTTCTTAAGAGTCAATATTTGCATACTATATATTATGGTAATATGCTGTACCCAATAACAAAAAGATGTAATAAGACCTATATTTATTTAAAACTGCAAAAAAGGGCTATGAGAATACTTCCTCATGTACCTCTGGACGAGCACGCTAAACCTTTATTTATAAAACTGAAAATTTTAACCATCACTTCACAATACATCTACAACGTTTCAAAGTTTGTAAGAGAAAACCCAGATACATTTCCAAAAAAGGCAACTTTCCAATCCTACCTAACCCGCCATTCTAATAAACTCCATATACCAAAACCTAATTTATCTAAATCCACCAAGTCTGTCTATATAGCAGGATCTAAAATATACAATTTACTTCCTATTGAAATCAAATCTTGTAAAGAAAATACAACATTCCTAACTAAACTAAGAGCATGGCTATTTAAAAAAGCGTTCTATGGTATTAAGGAATATTACACTTCAACAAATACAAAATAAACCAAAAATTAAATACTGAGATAATAAGAAAATAATGTAAAATACTATAATTACCTAACGAATGTTATTCATAAAAATATTTTAATATTAAGTAGAATGTTTTAGTGTTAAGTAAAATATTTTATTATAAACCTAACCTTTAACATATATACATATAGTCATAATATAAGATGTAGTGTGACTATTAATGTAAATTACTATTGACGTGTAAATACTTTCATTTATCAATAAATTGAGTTTGAGTTTTGAGTTTAAACGCATTTTTAAGCAAATAAAATTTTACTTTACTTTACCTCGTGTTGAACATCATGGGTCATATAACTCAAATATCCTTACGACAGTCCGTCCTGAAGTGATTTGTTCTGCTTGTTCACAAAACCGCATATTAATCATCATTTCCACATAACGTGTTTTCGCTGAGTCATCAACATGGAGGCACACGAGCGTGGATGATATCAGCAAATATTTGACGAGATACAATAAAGGATATCTCTTGGAACTACGGGTAAAGATGTTTGGTTCGGTAAAGGTACGGACATGGCTGTTATTAGCATCTAGTTCCGTAAATGTTTTTTTTTTCTGCACCAACGTGCCTTTCAGCTAGGTCAGAGTCAAGTGGTTTTTGAGCTGAGTTGCAATTAAACTGTCGCCATTGGAACTGCTACTTATACCTTTTATGATTCCATTTTTTGATGAAACCCGAAACATGTATAAACAAATAAATATTTAACGTAGTCATCCCCAGGGCGTAGAATTCTATTTTTAATAAAAAGGTCCACTCTTATTCCTTCGTGAAATAAAACAAACGTCTCTAAAATATTTTAGTACATCCTAAAAAAAAAGAGAGATATTTTACTCGTATGGTTCACATTATCTGGGGATTGAAGCGCCGTCGAATATGTCGATAAAATGGCTCTGCAGTGATTACAGGATTCAATAGAGGGGGAAAATTGAACCAGGAGATTACGTGGGGTATGATGTCACAAGGACTCCTAAAAATAATATAAAAGAGTAGGTTTTTAGCGCATGCATTGAGTTTTTGTTAAGGGAATTAGTGATGAAAAAATAAACCGGAGAGTAGAGAAAGGATTGGTAATTCTGTTTTCATATTTTTTGAAATGAATTATTGCGCGTCGTCAATGAAATGTTATTGAGCGAATTCGGGGAGACATTGTACCAAAAAAATTTCAAATTTGTATAACATTGAGTCTATCCTCATATACATATTTTCATATCCTTGTAAAAATGTGAAATTCGACATTTTTGAAAGTTGATTACGTCGTATCCTGTCGACTTGGGAAATTGAAATTCTGCATACACATACCTTGATCCTTTCTAAGGTACCATTTCCAGCGTTTTTACATATTTATCAGTTTAAAGCTAAGTATAGTACGCTTTACGCTTAAATACAAAAACATGAAAAAAAAATTGCTCTTTACCCTTTTCTCGTCAAATACGGGATAAAATGCAGGACTAATCACATAAGTAGGATGTGGTTTATAAGAATAAACAGAATATTTTTTGTATAATTTATTATTTATTTTATTACTATTGAATTGGCATGTTGGAATAACTCCAATTTCTAATTTAAACTCCAATATTTTGAAAATTATTCGAATGTTGGCACTACTTAGGAGCCTTGTGTGTATCGAATCACGGAAAGTTGTAGAAACAAAATATTTGCATACACGGATTTTAGTCATTTTACGATTTTCCCGTCAATTTCACAGTGCCACTCGCCTTATGCAGACCATTTGTCAACATACTACGAGTAAATTAAGGTAATATTGCACGTGTTCAATTCCGATGTCCGCTGCTGACCCTTTTTGGTCGGTATTACATAGACCTGATGGTCTAAAATGAATAATGAGACCAGTAAAGCACAATGTAAACAGTTTCTATCCAGTCTCCAGCTCCCGAAGGCCAAAGCACTCTCGTCAGCAAGGTCATCAGATCTGACGCCACTCCGAGTGGCTAGGGCTATTGAATTACCAAAGTACAAGTGCTACTTCAGAAACCATTGATAAACTTGGATCAAAGGACCCGATCAGAAATATTCGCCTTTATTGCAATCAATTAAGGACGCTACTTGAACAGAGAACCTCGTGTGCTTGAGATGCTGTTGAAAATATTGCCACGGTTTTGAATACTGATGAGCATTTAGCGTTTATGAAATTTTAATCAAGTTCTCTTGACCGTGCCTCGTCCATATCCTTGCGTGTGGGTAAAATTAAACAAAGGGTAACCTTGATATGTATAACTGCAGGTTTATTACCAGCATTATGAATGACCCATTGTCATTGTGCTGTTTTTTGTTCCATTATGTGAGCGGATATAACGTGTTGCGTATCTGATTTTCTTGACATAAAAAGCGTACTGAAAGGAAGGTATTCACCTAGAAATACTTCCACGCATAAACTGACGACGCCGTTTGTAAAATGCCGAATTTTACTATTTGGCTGCGACGACATGCAGACTATTCTCTGTGTCATAAAGCGATGGCTGTTCCAAGTAAAATTTACTTGTCAGTCTGCAAAATGTGACAGACAACTTCCATAAGTGCAGACAATCCAAAATTTTACATGACCATAAACTCTTTATGGTCTCAGCAATACCTCTCTAAATACACACAAAATGAGCATTGCAAGCTTACGAGGTAAATCTTTATCATGATTTGTCCCTTGTCGTAGCTAGACTATGAGAGACAAGATTTCAATCTGTTTCGTTTCTAAAACATTTGACGTCGTCAGTCAGTATGTATGCAAGATTGCTTTACAGCTGACTGTCCCCGATGACAAAGCCCAGACTGATGACAGGGCGGCGTCCGTCCTACCTATGTGCCACGACTCACGAGGCTTATTGTCGCGGAGTCGTCATGCGATCACGACATAACCCCCGCCAGACATGAGCACTCTGCTGATGCGGACTTCGTGGCATTCAGCATCGCAATCGAGATACACTACATTGCACACTAATTTGACGATCATACAAAAGAATTGCATGTTTTTGTATGAGAAGATTACTACGCAGTTGAATTTTGAATGTACAATGACCGATATTACGACCTTTGGCGTAGTATCTATTATAATAATCTGTGCTTTGGCTGCCAAAAGATATATTGGAAGTAAGACACGGTGTAAGATAGTCACGATCTTAAAAAGAAAAAACAAACATCGGAGTCAGCAGGATAGCCTTTCCGGGACAAGGCACGTAGAATACGAAGAAACTGATGACAAGATATCATAAACATTTCCTTTTGAAACAAAGGGAAAGCATATCTGGCTCAGAGCAAGTTTTTTCCCATTCTTCACAGAACTATTAGAAAGTGTTCCAAGCATCATCGCTACAAATATTGAACTTTATACGTAGATATTATTCTTTGTACGTTTGAACACAAATAACAATCTATACGCACAGTAATCAAGTTAAAACCATTAACTTTCTGGGCAATTTTTCATGAGAAAAGATTTAACTTCGCCGTTTTTAATGAAACCTTCGCCAGCAGAAAGACGAGTAAAATACGATGAGATCAGAAATAACGTGATTATCCTTCCCTTTGTTTGACGGAAAGAATCGAGGAAAGGGCCGATCGCTCGAAAGTTTCTCAAAAATCAGCGGAGGATAAAGATGAACCCGACGACGGCGGAACGCATTGGGCGTAAATCTTCCCGTGATTTAAGTTGTTTGCCGGTTCATATAAAAAGGTTAGGGCTTTATGAAATTCTAGGGGAATATATTTCTTGGAAACTGGAGCGTAATTTTCTGCCGCCTCACACCGAACTATTCGTCAAAGGAACTACGTAATGAAAAGTTTTAACGAAGCTGTCGTTTCCTTCATTCGTGGTCTAAATAGAGGTAGTACGAATAACGAAGTTAAGTTAGTTTTTTAGAATTTTCAACATTTAGGTGTAGGGGAATTGCTTTGAAGGCCTTGGGACTATATTTGCAAAGTTCATTTAATATTACCATACTAACTGATAAGCAGTTACACTAAAATTAAATACATACATACAGGATGTTCATTTAGTCAGCAACTTCCGTCACAGGGTAGGTTTTATTCACGATACTGATGATGAAAAAATATAAAAACATTTCTTTTACGAAAAAAAAATTCTGGGCGACAAAAAAGGTCTAGTGTACGACAGACGTAACGAAATTGACTCTGCAATATATCAACTATTAATTTCAATAATAAATACACTTGCAATTTCAGTATACGCGACTGTACCAACACAAGATGTATGTAGAAGTTTACATGGTGTTTTAATATACTTCTACATAGTAAACCGGGTGAAATTTTTTGACACCAAGTTCAAACTGAAAAACGTAAGCGTTCTGCAGAAATCAGAAAATGTGAAACCTTCAAGGTGTAATCATCACCAAGGCACCTTTATAACTCTGGAATCCTTGAAGGACTATTTTTGAGATTCGGCATGGCGTCATGACTATTTATAGACTATTTTTTGGAATTGAAACCAAGTCGGTACTACGCACCGTTTGCTCGCATGAGTGGTGAGGATTATATCGTGACCTTTACACCATGGTCTTCACCAACCTACAACTTCGGAATTGTGATAGGACTATCTTTTTACATTGTGGACTATTTATGGACTATTTTTTGGCATAGTCCAAATTGATATTCATGAAGTTCCACGTCACTTTTACCGTTTATCAAGATAATTTTAGGACATAAAAAAGGGCGTAACTCCTTCAAGTAGTATTTTTTTTTAATAAGCTTCATGCATGCTAATATTCATGTGACGCAAGTTGTGAACCAAATTTACATCCTGTATATTATATACTGAGAAGGATTTAATGCCTGTTTTCGCTAACATTAGGAGACACCCGAATCAGACGCCTAAATAATATAGATATGCAGTAGAATCTGGATATAACGACGGTCAAGGGACCGATGATATTACGTCGTACTAACCGGACGACGCACAAAACGAACTGATATCCCTTTATATTATAGTCAATTGTACAATATACGTCATTGAAAAAGGTTGGTCGTTTTAATAAATAGTATAGATATAGTATAGCCTAGAGAAGGGATGGCGAACCAATGGGCCCTAGAGCAAAAAAACGCTTAACCCATACCGTGTTACCTAATTAAGCATCGCCTTGTTCGTCGTTAGTGAAATGAAAACGGGTATAAGTCTGAAAACTAGTATGAAGTTCTCTAGACCTCCATCCATCAGCCCGTATTCGTCCACTGCTGGACATAGGCCTCCCCCATATTACGCCACTCTTGGCGGTCCTCAGTGATCCTCATCCAGCCACCACCCGCAACTTATCTGAAGGTCAGTCCAGCGGGCACGAGGCCGGCCTACGCTACGCTTTGCTGTACGTGGTCTCCATTCCAATGCCTTACGGCCCCAACGGTCATCACGTCGGCGACAAATATGGCCAGTCCATTGCCACTTCAACTTACTGATTCGGCAGGCTATGTCGGTCACCTTCGATCTCTGACGGATCTCTAGACCTATAATAACATTATTCTTCCCATTCACAAACCCAAGATAAACATCACTCAATTTATAAAGGAGTCTTCTTTACGATCAACTCAAGTTGATCATTCAATTCTATCTCAGGAAAGTTTTGTTCTCATTTGAATAATTCATAATATACGAACACACTCACTGATATTGTGATGACTGTATTCCAATTTTCAATAAAACCATTGATGATTCAAAGCTACGTCGGCAACCGGACCTCTCCAAACAATCCTATATTCAAACAAAAGGCAAGCAAAGGCTGCGCCTGCGCCTACGCTGCGCCCAAATAAAGAGGCGTGTCGATGACACTTGGTGATGCAACAACCGCTGAGCCGAAACGAGAAACGTGTTATTGGCGCGAAGTGTTCTTTTTAGCGAGCTATTGTTTTATAGTTGTTTTGCTCCAAATAGTTTATCTATTAGGGCAATTGGCCTCTTCTTTTTTTGTAAATTTTTACGATTCGAAAACTGTTTCGAGGAATAGCTACATATGTTAAAATAAGCATGCATATAATTGATCTATTTCATTCGACCTTCAGTGACTTCATCATCACACATTTCAATACGAAAAACTACATTTCTTGAACGCATTTTAAACTCTGACAAGAATTCGAGCATTCAACCTAATATGGTTACGTCACTTCCTGTAAATACTAAAATACTGATAGACTTAGGATTCGTTACGCTTAAAAGACGTACATAGCGTGTAAAAGAGATGTCCTACCTTTATGAACACCTTGCAAGAGAGAAAGAGATGCACAACAAAGAACAGCTGTGTCAATGTTTTTTCGAGTAACTGCCCATAGCTACCCGCTTGCTTGTGTGTGATTGCGGATTTTATTATAATATTTAAATAATACGTAACTAAATTGATAAATATTGATTGGTTTATCTTGTGCAGTGAGTAATTATGATGTGACTAGGAGAAATAACCCAAATAATTACACATTTCACAGGTAAATATAATTTTGTCATTAGAATGTTTTGAACCACATTTTGCGCAATTTCTCGTATTAATCGGTCAAAAAAATAATTTTACAGTAACGTATTGATTTTCTGTGTTGTATTTAGTAGTTATATGCAGGATTGTCCAAAATATTAAGTAAAATAGTAAATGTAATAGTAATGTCATAGTAATTTTTTGGTATCATTTTCTCTACTTCATTGTTTATCTTGTACATTTTAAATCTATGAAAAAACTTATAAAATCGGTTTAAAAGCGCGAAAATATGTATTATTGAAATTAAATACTTTGATCTATTTATTCCAAAAAGCAGCCAAATTTACACATTGAATTTAAAAGAACAACCGCATTAAGAATGTGGATCATTGGAATACTCATTATCTGGGTTAATGGTGCTCTTGGAATCTTTTGATTTCGTGATTGATTAATAACTGTTTTAAAGATGCTTATTTCTAAGCAAAACTAGGGTAACTATCTAAAATGCAAGGAGAGTATACAATAGTGATTTGGTCAAGTGCGAGTCGGACTCGCAAACAAAGGGTTCCGTACCACCGTCCTCCACAAAATAGGACGCCTCTTTTTCCCGTGAGTTCCGTATATGTGCTAAGCAAGCGTGTTTTCTTTGATAATAAACCAAGGAATGATAAATGCTACCTTGTCGCCTCCGTACACATACAGTACTGACACTTTAGACAACCAGCAATTTATCTTCTCAGGCCATTTACCTCGAACTTTCCTCCCAAAAATAATTAATAACGGGTAAAATATAAAAACTTCATTTTGATAGCTGGGTTCCGTATCAAATTATGGTGAAGTATTTCAACCGATTGCCGTTTCCGTTGATGGATGATGCAAAACATTATACTTTTAATTCATTCGCAACTCTTAAGGCCTGGTCCATGGGACAAAACAATTCTGTTGAGTGATTTTGAACTTAATTATATACTCAGAAAGTCTTCATTAGAAAGCTCGATTCGTGCGCTGCCGGGTCGCATAATCAGTAAATTTTCGAGGTTTTTCTAGATTTTTCAAAAAATATTTACTGTAGAAAATATTTGTCTTGACAACAAAAAAAAAACATTTTTCGTATTATAACAGTTATAATTTTAGACATAAAACGTATATATAACTTATAGAGGCGTCATTTTCAAAAATAAAATCCATCGAGTGAAATGTGTCCATTTAGGTAACTGTCTTGACAACGGAAAGATAAAGGTCTAAAAAAACATGCCTGAGTTTAACATTGATCAGGTAAGTAGTTGACTCAACATATTTAAGCAAAAACCATTAAAATACCAAAGGCAAGGCCTTAATGAACAGAAGTCTATTGTAATAGAGCAATTATAACAGAAAAAAAATTAAAAGAAAAATCACTAGAGTATTGATTTCAGAAAAAGTGAGCTGTCTATTTAAATTTAACCCGGTATTTATTAAAATAATATATTTAAGGTGGGCCATCCCGCTCAGCTACCATAAAAATGTCGTTTGTGACGTCCTGATAGCTTTGATCTCAATGAAACTTTGCACACATCTTTATACATTATGTTTCCCTTCCCTCCCACACCGCACTCCGACCCATCTCTCAAGAGATGCAAGATGGCGAGATATTCAAAAAGCGCCGAATTTGTGAAATGGTTTCAGGTAAAAACTGTTTTCCATGAAACGGTAACTGTTTATTTATAT
This sequence comes from Ypsolopha sequella, assembly GCA_934047225.1. Taxonomy (NCBI): domain Eukaryota; kingdom Metazoa; phylum Arthropoda; class Insecta; order Lepidoptera; family Ypsolophidae; genus Ypsolopha; species Ypsolopha sequella. The sequence goes on along the minus strand of OW203986.1, from coordinate 4,617,976 downwards.
AAAAGTGTATAAACTTAGTCTCTTTTACATGAACGACGTCTGTATTTCTCTCTTTTTTATTTTCAGTACAGATAAAAATTATACAACTTGCTAAACTTTATGTAAAAACGAGACAATATTCAATATATCCTGCTATTCAGCTATTATGATGGTGTTTCATAAAATTTTGCTAGGTGGAGACATAGTTAGATGTCGCTAGATACCTACGGTGTTACTACAAGACGGTGTTTAACTTTAGACAGTGTTTAAATCTGTTGCTGTCACTTTTTTACGATATGAAAGAAAAGGCGACAACAACAGATTTAAACACTGTCTAAAGTTAAACATCGTTTTGTAGTAACACAGCTAATATCTATAAAAAAAAATATGAAGAAAGTAAACTGTTTACTTTACATTCAGGTTTTACCTTTTGTATGAATTTAAAGAAAAATCCAGAATGAATTGAATTTTGAATTTTTTTGAATTTTGAATTTGAACGATGTTGAACTTTTAGAGCCTGAGTTCTACCACCACTTGTCTTTTTGCCATTGAATAACAGCGGAAATACATGGTGTTTTGTACAATTTAATATTGTGTTTTCGTTAAAACGTAAGTGCATAAACTTGTTACTGTAATGTCGAATCAAGGTGAGAGTCGGTTGGCGATTTAAATCAGACCATTACCTCTACGATCCACTTAGTTTCCATTATATTTTTCCCTAAAAATACACATTTATTTTAATTTTAGTTCTCTTTGAAAGTGTTTTTATTTTATTAAGAGTCAGTACTCACAGTTAAATCATTAATCTCATAACAGCAAGTGCTCTGCAAAAAAAATTACGTCTTTATATTTTATGAAAATCCATTTCTTTTATTTTGTACATTTCTACTATTTTTTTCTATAACTACACGTAAATAAATATTATATGTAAAACCTTCATTTTTTTATTTAATTGTATTAGCAAGGATTTTGATTATTGTTATATCGTTACGTTTGCTTTTTTTGTAAGATACGAGTATACAGGGTGACTTTTCCATCATCGTCCAAATTTATACTGGAGGCTTGGTAAGTGATCAGCATTATGAATCGATAACAATTTCTGTGAAATTTCATTTTATGAATTTTACAAAAATCTTTATTGGTTCATGATGCTGATCACTTACCAAGGCTCAAGTATGAATTTGGACGATGTTCACAAATTCACCTTATATACATATTCTTTAGGTATATAATATATATTTCTTTTTTTTTGTGCTAAATACAAAATACTGCCTTGGTCTAGTGGTTACAACGTAGGTTCAAATCTCCCATCAAGCTGGGACGAAATAATCGTTGGTAAAACGTGGGTGTACGAGTGTGGACTGTCACTTGCCCTCTCGACCCTCGAGGATCCATATGATGACGCTGTATACGTACAAAATACCTCCTGGAGTTTTTATGTAAACAAGAATAAACCAAAAGGTACAAAACCACAAGTCCAAGGTCCACCTACTTTTACTCAAACCTAACACAATAGTTGACATTGAACAGACTTAAAAAGAAACTATCAGCGGAAACTGACTATCAACCTAATGTAATGATTGCAAACAACTATTATGTGTTTGAAATAATTTGGCCAAGTGCAAGTCGAACTCGCGCACAAAAGGGTCCATAACACCACACTATACGGGTACCGAACCCTAAAAACAACAAAACAGATGCCAAAGCAACATCAAGCCGACCGAAAACAAGGCGCTAAAATGGTAGCACCTGACAATTAATTCAATATCCTCTGAGTACGGAACCCAAGTTTTTATTATTCGTTGTTTTACTCAAATAACATTAAAAAATGCAATTTTTTCGAGGTTTTTGTATGGGAAGAGATCGCGCCATTTTAAACTAAAAAGAAACGTCATAGAGTTCAATTCTGATTGATGCAAAATAAGGTGCTCATTCTGACTTTATATGTAGCCTTAAGTTATATTTTTTAGTAGAGTAGACCCCTGTGAGGCTGTGACAGACGGACCGCGGAGGCTTAGTAATAGGGTCCCGTTTGGTACGGAACCCTAACTAAATAGGCATAACACGATACCCTAATGCTAGCTAAGAATGCGATCGCACAGCTGCAAATAACTTCACTGACATTTCTTTTCTTAAGCCTGTACCTGAGCCTAGAGCATGACCAACTCCAGTCTATCTAGGATTCGTTTGAAGAAATTCGGACTCTCCTTGTATTGAAAAAAATATATTTGGTTTATTAATCTTTTCTCTAGGGATGTTACGTATAAACAATGTACTAAGATAGATGCTTTTCATAGAGACGATTATATGTTGGCTCTTTGGCCTCTTGTTCTTGGACGCGTAATACAAGTAATTACGCAGCGAAACAACAAATTGGTGTGTTTTTAGCTAATACTGAAATATTTTGTAGGGCAAAAATATTGGATTTAGCTAATATCCCTTTAAATTTCTATTGGCTATTTTATAACAAAAATCAAGTTGATCTCTTAACCGCGTTTTTGAAACGAACGTTTGAAAACAAAAAAAAGAGAGTGGAAAAACATTTTTTTTTTGACAAAAGTATAAATCTTAAAACATTGTTTGTAGGTGGAATCCTTAGATAAAAGATCGATAAATCAAATATATTTTCTTCAATATGAGGAGAGACCTATGTAGTTTCTTCCCATGAACCATTGAAAACCTGGTGTTGTTGATATTCTAGCGTCAGGTGACCCGTTAAAAAGATTGTGTGAAAACGCGTAAATTTCATTTTCATTTTTTTTCCTTTTCGCGAAAATGAAAAAAAAAGGAAAATTAAATTTATTTTGTTAAAACATCGGTTTGGGCACATTTAGCGGTTGTTGTTGCTTAAATATTGATCTCCATGTTTTACCTTTCCAGGTGTATACACATATTTTTAGGCATATAAAACCAACATGCACTATTAAGACTTGGCCCATAACTATTGTTAAGTTTATATTCACCTTATTAAGAGGGCGCCGAGCAAAATATAGAATGTATCTACACTTCCGCCGCAGCGAATATTTAAAATAACTTATGGTGTAAGAAACAAATCTATCTAAAGTAGGCCCAAAATCTAAAAAAGGTATTGGGGTTTTAGTAATTTCAATAACTTAACTGTCGAATTTTGTCTCAACCACAATTCAAGACAATCACAAACGTTATAAAATACAACTGGGCCGTTTCACATTTTTAAAATTTTGTCTGGTAAATTAAACATGATTTTTTCTGTTAAATTCAATAAAAGCGACCACGATAAAAAAGACCACGAGAGAACAAGCGAGGTGTCTAATCGTTCTACGCTCGGCGCAGCCTTAAGGATAATATGCCTTAAGGTTCATGGTCAAAGGTAGTTTTTATAAAAAAACTTGTGATAACTAATAACGACGACAGAAGTATTATTATTTAATTCTGTTTACTTTTTCACACGTTCCATCAACTTTACACTCGCGAATATTCAGTTTTTCTTAAAAACAAAATGTTTTAACAGTCTAATTTTGCAATTTAAAACTTTCATACATTGGATTAGAACAATTTTAAATAACAAAATTAGATTCTAAAAAAGTTTGTTTGTAAAAAAACTGATTATTCGCGGATGTAAAGTTGATGGAACGTGTGGAAAAAGGTAACAGAATTAAATAATAATACTTCGGTCGTCGTTATTGATTCATACAAGTTTGTATGAAGATTGCCTTGGACCATCCACCTTAAAGTCTAAATATTCTTTAATGGAATATAAACTGTTGTCTACAAGAGATTTACATGTATTTATATATGTATGTATGTATGATATTTATACATACATATGTGTGTATGTAATAAAATGATTTTTCCATAACGGTGGGCTTATCGTTTTTATTTTCCAAGTTTCTGAATAAGCCATTCTATGTTCGAATTCCGGCTGTTTATTTCATTTTGTTAGGTATGTGAAGATTAGATTCCATTCGAAAAAAAATATTACATGAAAGAGGAGCATTTCTAAAGGACGTGGTAAAACGAGATAGAAATACTATTTAGAGTGCATTACAAACTAGAAAATTTCAATCAGAAACAAATCCAAAGACAAGAATTTGAAAAAATTCCCCGGTCCAGGATTCGAACCTGCGACCTCTTGTTATCAAGACAAGCGCGCTACCAATTGCGCCACCGAGGTTTCTACCTAGACCAGCGAATTCTAGATCGAAATCTAGTTTGTAATGCACTCTAAATAATACTTAGAGTCAGTGGCGTGCACAGAACTTTTTTCCGGAAAAGCAATCCGAAGGTCAAGTACGACAATAAAAAAAAAATTAAAAAATTTAAATAACACTTTGAAAAAAAAAGTTTGTATGAAAATGTTCACTCTAGGAAAGGCAGTGCCTACCCTGGCGTCATACAAACTTTTTTTTTTTCAAAGTGTTATTAAAAAAAATCATATTTTTTATTGTTGTACTTGACCTTCTGATTGCTTTTCCGGAAAAAAGTTCTGTGCACGCCACTGCTTAGAGTATTCATAGCGATGGATTTCGCAAAATAAACATAATCTTAGATAGAAATACATAATTATTGTAGCATTATGTCTAATAACTACTATTTAGAATTTCCACAGTACAGTATTATGCTCGGAGCATTGACTTTTTATACTGGAGTCGGCATCTAAACAGTTTTTTGACGTTTCATTGTATAACTCCACAAATCAGCGATAGCAGAACATCTTTTAGAATCCGGGACCAACCACTGGATAGAACTGCATAACCCGAAAATTCTCTCCACCGATCGCCATTACTACACTAGAATTGTGCGTGAAGCGATTGAAATCAAGAAACATCCAAATAATTTTAATAGGGAAGATGGTTTCAAATATTCTCCCACATGGAGTCCAGTCATCGGGAAATTTAAATCGCGGGTTTCTTCTCTTAGTGCATCTCCGGATACTGTGAGCGTTGTGTGCCGTGCGTGAATAAGATAACAATTAATTTTAAAGACTAAAGTGTTTTTGCGGGTACAAGGAAAATACTTCGATCGTCACCTGCATCTCATCACTGCGCCTCGCCATACTTGCCAGTTTCCCGTTGACCACGAGACATGCAACTGTCTCGAAACGTCGGGTGTCCCCTTTTCGTAAAAAGGTAAAAATTTATCGCGGTAGACCCGATTATATATATTATAATGTGTAACTCCATAAAGAAAATGGATAACTCTAATTAGAGGTAAATTTTGATGAGCGACGCAACGCTTCCAAATTTGGACGCCCTTACCTTGACATATTTTTGAAAAAATTTATGCCCTAAATGTCTTGGTAAATAAAACGTCAAAATACTATTCAGATACCGACTCTAGTATAGTGATTGTTTGTTCACGTCATTTGCTATTTCATTTAATTGGTTCGGAAATGACGCAACCCTAAAAATACCAAATATTAAGAGGGGATTCTCCCGATTTTTCAAACTAATTTTAAACCATGAAAACTGGAATATTAAATTTTGAAAAAATATACACACTTAACGTACTTCACTCTTTAATCTTAATATTTCGGCTGTTCATTTGAGTTATATAAGGTTTTGGACATTAAAGCTTATACCAAAATAAACGTCATACAAAATGAGATATAAAACGGCCGTCATATTAAAAACACATTTTTATAATTCCAAAATAATAAATAAAAGCCGGCCAAGTGCGAGCCGGACTCACGAACGAAGGGTTCCGTACCATTATCTATAAAAACGGCAAAAATCGTTTTTTGTATGGGAGCCCCCTTAAATATTTATTTTATTCTGTTTTTTTAGTATTTGTTGTTATAGCGGCAACAGAAATACATCATCTGTGAAAATTTCAACTGTCTAACTATCACGGTTCATGTGACATGTCTGTCATGTCCGTCTGGTGACAGACGGACAGACAGACGGACAGTCTTAGTAATAGGGTCCCGTTGGTTACCCTTTGGGTACGGAACCCTAATAAAAACACCTTGAAATCGGCAGATTTCTGAGCGGCCCGTTTCCACTGAGCAGGATAGACAAGTGTAAAATGTTAGAGCAGGACAGATTTCTCAAAGATTCTTGTGCCAAGACAACAAAGTTTTGAATGCCCCGCAATGTTCTATTGATTTACTTAACTTTTGGCAGAGGTTCAATGTCCTAACACTTTTTTGCAAGAGTCAATGACTTTGGCCTACTAGATCTCTGATACGGCCATGTCATACATAATGTATTTCGAAATACCGTTCGCGGAGCAAACAAGAGTAGCAGAAACAAAAGTGAAAATATTACCACTAGGAATGTGATTAACCATTATATACACTGACATACAACCAGTTGGTAGTACGTCAATGTTTGGTAGTATATCAATGATTGGTAGTATATCAATGATTGGTAGTATATCAATGATTGGTAGTATATCAATGTTTGGTAGTATATCAATGATTGGTAGTATATCAATGATTGGTAGTATATCAATGATTGGTAGTATATCAATGATGATTCTAAAGCGAAATCCATCGCTTTGGAATACTTTAGATACCCTAAACATACATAATTTAGACTGTATATTACAAACTAGAAAAGGTCAATAAGAAACAAATATTTTGAATATACCTATAGCGCACTCGGCGTTGTAAGCAAGAGGTGCGACTTCAAACCAAATGTAACGAGGAGATTTTTCAAAATATTTGAAATATACATCATATACGCGTTGCTTTTTACCATAGAGGAAACCTCTGTCACAGTATGGATAAGTAAAACAGTATTATATCTTTATATAAAACGGCCGAATGCCCTAATGCGTGCGAGCTTTGTTTGAAGGACACTGCCCCAGATGTAATACTGTTACTTATCCATAAAGCAGTATCACTTCGGTGAGACGTCTTCTTACTAACCCATTCTTTGAATAAGATCTATTTTTTGTGTAATTAACCTCCTTTTAATCTGTTTATAACTTGTCATGGTTTGATTAAGTATTATTTAGTCTAACACTAGCTGCGGAAACTTTAAATGACTAGCTATTGTAATTAAAATAGTCGCTAGTATTCCAAAATATGTAATAAATAAATAAATAAATACTGTGTCTCTGTGCGTCCTACAAAAGTATAACACACGGATCAATTAAGAAGAGGAGTTGCCGATAGTATATTTCTGTAGGGAAAATTGTGTGAGACTGCGGGGCTCCGCCGTTCCACCAATCACAGAGTACATAGAGCTCATGCCACCATTGATTGTCACAGGGCTCCATTCATACACCAACTCCTCTTCTTGATTGCTCCGTGGTATAACATGTCAAAAGGAAGAAAGTATGCCGAATCATATAATACAATTGCGAGTGAAAGGGGCAAAGTTCGAAAAGTAATTGCCTCCATTTCTTTTGTGAATCAATCACTAATCACATTACAAAGAATGGAACAATGTGGGCCCGACTGGGCGCAGTAGTGTTCCTAGCTATTTGTACCAAACTACTTTCACACGAAAAGAGTGCGTCTAAAATCTTGGTTTATTTGCTGAAAAGCGAAGCGAAAACCTACTACGGACTTTCTATGGTTTCTGTTTATGCTTATGTTTAAAAAATAAACCACAAATCGTCACGACTTACAAGATTATAAACCATACTGGAGCGCTAACTTCCTATATTGTTACCCGTCCAGCACAATAAGTCCTACGGCAAAGACTTTATTTGCTTTTCATAGAGGCGAGTATATGTTGGCTCTTTGGCCTCTTTTTCTTGAACGCGTAATACTAGTGATCACGCAGCGAAACAACAAATTGGTGTGTTTTTAGCTAGTACTGAAATATTTTGTAGGGAAAAAAACATTGAATTTAGGTGATATACCTTCATATTTCTAATACCTATTTTATGAAAAAAAAAAACAAGTTGATCTCTGAACCGCGTTTTTGGAGCGAACGTTTGACAACCAAAAAAAAGAGGGTGCAAAACATTTTTTTTTGACAAAAGTATAAATCTTAGTACATTGTTTATACGTAAGATCCCTAGAGAAAAGATTAATAAACCAAACATATTTTTTTTAATACAAGGAAAGTCCGAATTTCTTCAAACGAATCCTAGATAGACTGGGTATGGTCATGCTCTAGGCTCAGGTACAGGCTTAAATAAAAAACTGATCTTGAAATTCAATAGAGATACATCTCACTCGAATAGGAGAATATGAGTAAAAGAAGCAGGGTTCGCATTGTTTTAAACAAATGTTTTAAGGTTAAACGTCAGTCGCTTAGCGCAAAGTGCATAACTTAACTTTGTTTTTATTGTCAACACGATATTTAGTTCTTTAAAAAAAAAAATAGTTTTTTTCTGCCTACAAGCTAATGAAGGTCATTTATTTCAGCGTGTGCGTTTCAATAGAGGTCAGCACGTCACGCATGTCAGAGGGGTTTCCGAGTGTGCACTGACACTAGAACAGACACTACACTCTTTTTACCGACTATTTTGACGTCCCAAGGTGAGACTTATCGCTGCACCTCGGGTACAAATACACGATTTTTAGGGCAACGCAGGTTTACGTCAGTGTTTTTAGAGCAACGCAGGTTTACGTCACAGTGTTTTTAGAGCAACGCAGGTTTACGTCAGTGTTTTTAGAGCAACGTAGGTTTACGTCACAGTGTTTTTAGAGCAACGCAGGTTTACGTCACAGTGTTTTTAGAGCAACGCAGGTTTACGTCACAGTGTTTTTAGGGCAACGCAACCTGCGTTGCCCTGCGCTACCTACGTCACAGTGTTTTTCGGGCAACGCAGGTTTACGTCACAGTGTTTTTAGAGCAACGCAGGTTTACGTCACAGTGTTTTTAGAGCAACGCAGGTTTACGTCACAGTGTTTTTAGAGCAACGCAGGTTTACGTCACAGTGTTTTTAGAGCAACGCAGGTTTACGTCACAGTGTTTTTAGGGCAACGCAACCTACGTTGCCCTGCGCAACCTGCGTTGGCCTGCGCTACCTACGTCACATTGTTTTTAGGGCAACTCAGGTTTACGTCAGTGTTTTCCACGGAGCGATAAGGAAGAAGAAATGCCAATTGTTCATTTCTCAAGGGAAAAATGTGGAACACTGCGTGGGGTAGAAGGCTGTGGTACAGAGAAGGTTGGCTCCACCGGTCCACCAATCACAGAGCACACAGAGCAGAATCCACCAACCGCAATCGCTTCCTTTAGTGACGTTTTGACACCATTGATCGTAACATGGTTCCATTGATATACCAACTCCTTTTCTTAATTGCTACGTGGTCACTGTCCAATAAAGATAACCTTATAAAAATTGAAGGCACATATGAGAGAGGGGACTCTTCTAATACAAGTTTTTGTAACGCTTAAGGCGATTACCGTCGCCAAATTAGCAGCTCGATGTTTGTCTGTATGAATATCGACGAAAACGACATTGAAATGACGTTCAAATCAGTGCACAATGCGTGGTGGCTGTTACGACGCTCGCTGCGTCCTTGAAAGGGCAAAATAGGAGAAAATAATACTTTTCACATGGGCGTCATTGTTCGATTGAATAATTCTATGTTATATTTATAGCTATCAAGTTTATCTATTTATCAAAGCATAAATGAATTAAACCACCTAAGCCGCTTAGGAGCAGTAGGAAATTCAAGCCAAAAAACACCATTCAGTTGAAACAATTTTTCATATAGAAGTTTTGGTGGTACGAAAAAGAAAAATGTTGCATATGTTGTCCTAGAGTTGATAATCCATAATACATTTTTTCAATATTTTTGGTTTGGCCATAAAAGAGGAGTAGACTTTAGAAAGTACCCATTTGGCGATATTAAGGGCCTTAAAGGGAGATACCCAAACATTGTAATTATAAAATTGTAAGGAAATAAATAAACATCTTGATTTTTTTTTTTCACTGTCAGCAAGTAGTGACTACCTAAATAAATACTACGCACATACATTCCGAGAAACTTATTGGTGCACGTTCAACCAGGCAGAATTCGAACGTGGGTCTAATAATGATTGATATTCCGGTGTCCTAACGCAGTTTATTAATTAAAAATTAAAAAAATAAAGTTAAAAAGTATGAGACGATTAATGAAAATAGAGTGACGAAAGAAATTTTTGGTGCGCAAGTAGAAGGTACAGCTCGACCAGGCCGCTCTAGAAAGAGGTATGCTGACCAAATTGTTGACATGCTGAAAAAGGGCAATGATGACAAAAGTACCCGGTATAGTAGAGCTTGTATGACTAGATTGATGGATGTGGAAGAAGCGAAAGAGGTGTGTCAGGATCGTAGCAGATGGAAATCTGTAGTCTCTGCCTACCCCTCTGGGAGACAGGCGTGAGAATATACAAGGTGTAACAGAAAGGTGTAACCATATATGAAGAGCGTATTCAGTCATTGGTATAGAACAACTTTTACTATGGAGCCAACCCTGAAATCTAGAAAAAAAAATCTGCCCTTCTATACATTTCAGCCGAGCGGCATTGCATTTTTCTATGAAAAAGTTAATTTCTTTTTTCGAGATACAGGGTTTCTTCCATACTAAAAGTTGTTCTATACCATTGACTGAATAAGCTCTTCAAATATGGATACACGTTGTATATGTATGTATGTGTGTGTGGTTGTGTACGCTAAAAAATAAACAGTGTGGAAACAAAAAAAAATTTAAGTATCTATTATGTTTAATTACAAAAATGCCTCAGTAACGACGCAGGACAACATACCTACTTAATTCCAAAGGGAAAAGAAAATGTAATAAAACAGAACTACGATACGGTCGACGACTACTTTCTACTACTTTTACTTTAGTTTTATGTTTACAAATTAGACTAAACTACTAGACATGGTATTATTCAAAACAATTATGTTTGTAGGTGAAATAAGTACAGAACAAATTACAAGAGTTAATGTTAATTCGTGCTCAGTACGCGTATAAAACAAAACTAGTTCTAGATAGAACCGAAACAAAATTCATTTGATCTAATCAAATATAACCTTTATTGTCAAGGTGACAAGATTCACAACGAAAGCATTTAAGAAATTGTTGATTGTATTCTCAGTCTACATGTTGTATTTTGAATACACTTAGATGCAGTGTTTAATAAGCAAGAGATAGGAAATTATACGTTGAATAAATTATGGGGTATATCCAGGGTATAATAGAGGATATCGTCGATTATTTAGCGGAAGTCATATGTTTGACTAAGTTTAATTTGAACGAATATTTGCTTAAGGCGATTACCGTCGCCAAATTAGCAGCTCGATGTTCGTCTGTACGAATATCGACGGAAACGACATTGAAATAACGTTAAAATCAGCGCACAATGCGTGGTGGCTGTTACGACGCTCGCTGCGTCCTTGATAGGGCAAAATAGGAGAAAATAATACTTTTCACATGGACGTGATTGTTTGATTGAATAATTCTATGTTATTTTTATAGCTATCAAGTTTATCTATTTATCAAAGCATAAATGAATTAAATCGACCAAACCACTTAGGAGCAGTAGGGAATTCAAGCCAAAAAACACTATTCAGTTAAAACAATTTTTCATATATAAGTGTTGGTGGTACAAAAAAGAAAAATGTTGCATATGTTGTCCTAAAGTTGATAATCCATAATACATTTTTTCAATATTTTTGGTTTGGCCATAAAAGAGGAGTAGGCTTTAGAAAGTACCCATTGGCGATATTAAGCGCCTTAAGACTTAGGATAAACATTCACTAACTACGTGACAACTGAATTTAGGTTAGAACAGCCGATCAACTTCAAGTCATAAAAGGAGGTTTCTTGTAACCCGAAATAATCCGAAATGACCCGAATCGAATTCAGTTTGGAAAGAAAAGTGGCTAAATAATATAAAACGATTTTTTTTTGTAGCAGAAAAGCCGTGAGCTAGTGCAGTATCTACTACTCTCTTTTTGTAATGGAGCCAGCCCGAAAAAAATTTGCTGTTCTATTGGAACGGATTTCAGTGTTGGCTTCATAGTTAAAATTGTTAGTACAGGGTAACAATATTTCTAGTTTTTGGTTTTTGCAGCGCATAAAAGACTGTTTTTAGTTACGGAAATGTTATGAAATACAACTGAAAAGATAGTAGACCACTGTGAACTGAACGGCATGACCCTGTAACGCAGACGTCATCACCGGCACGCGAGGATGCAGCAGTCAATTGATAAGTTCCCTTGACACTCCATTACAGATCCTGGACTCCTGGGTGGAGGAAGTAATTATTTTAGGTATCTGCGGGTCACCAAATGAACATGGTGAAGTTCACCTACACATACAAGAAAAATAGAGATAAAAAAAAGCACGTGACAGGACACTTATTTATTAAGACACGATTACTTTGTAACAAATATCATAGAAGAAAGAAGAGGGAAGAGAAGACAAAGAAGAAGATAGTAGACACAGACCCAAAGTAGGCGGCGGCGGTATTGTACCGGGAACTAAAAAAAAAAAAAATATACCCAATGGGGTACATTACACCGCCAAGAGAAGACATTATGCAACAAGAATAAATAAATATATTATTATAAATAAATATGACAAATAAATTATTATGAATTATGAAGAACCAACAAAACCATATTAAATAACCCTAAAACTTGGTAACAAAAGTGAAGCTGAAAGTCCAGGCGAAGAAAATCTACAAAAGTCAATAGGTACCTAAGGATATTATGCAACAAGAATAAAGAAATATATTATTTTAAATAAATATGACAAATAAATTATTATGAATTATGAAGAACCAACAAAACCATATTAAATAACCCTAAAACTTGGTAACAAAAGTGAAGCTGAAAGTCCAGGCGAAGAAAATCTACAAAAGTCAATAGGTACCTAAAGATACCTACCTCATTGTGCCCACCAGAAATCTGTTCCAATTACGGGTGAAGTCATGGAAAGATTTCCAAGTTTTTAACGGCAATTGGCAAACTTTGAGGACTCATTGTATTTACGTATAGAACGTTTATTATTCTTCTCATTTCTTAGCTTTCTGAATTCATTTCCATTTGAATTGTAAAATATGTGAGAAATGTAGGGTAAATTTATATGATAAGATCTGCCCGCGTTGGAGCAAAAACCGCCATCTTTTAAGATTTTTTTTTATTATTAAAGCACTCAAATGCTCAGCTACGTAACTCATGCCAAAATTGGCCGTGGTAAATTCCGTTTTCTTTCAAAATGATTCACACATTAAAATTTTCATAATATACTTTTTAGGTAACGGTGAAAACACCATCAGAACCCGTCGAGCAGTTCCCAAGTTATAAGCATTTATGTGCGTACATGTACATGCAGATAGATTGGCAAACACTGCTTTGGTTATAACGTGTGTGGGGATCGTAATAAATGGAGATCTGTAGCTGTAGTCGCAGCTTACTTCTCTATTATGTTTTTCATCCTTTTTGTATTTTTTTGGTTAACAATCCCATTTTTTTCATTCCATACATTTTGAAAATCTTTGAATCAAATGCAAGGGCAGAAGATATAGACCAATATTTTCATTTCATCTTTTTTATAATCGGTTCAAAGTAAATTCCACTATTACTTGTACTTTGCAATATAAAATTCGAAAATGTGTATCCTAGTATTGTATGAGACTTTATTGTGCACCATATAAAAAACATAGGTAGTCATGGAGACTGCCGACAGAAGTGAAAACTTTACTGTTAACATTAGCATGTCGGTGACGTGAACCCATAAGATTTTACCATACCAAAAACCGCTCAACGCGCCTAAAGAAGTTTTCACTTCAAAAATAAAACTAACAGGAGAAAGAAAGCTGCAATGTAGGTTTACAATAGGCGGCCTTGCGATTTCTTCCAGACAAAAATTGGGTGAAAATGTGGTCAACGAGAGAAATCTGAAGGCGGTGTACATAAAATAAATAACAATTTAATATAAGAAGTAATTTAGCAATTTCATAATATACTAATACTTAAATATGTAGAAGAAACTAATATATAAGATGAAATGTAATCAACCACCCGATTGGAGACTCAGTTAGTGATCAGGAACAATGTTTAATGAATTCAGGTAAAATCCGAAAAAAATATTTTTTTGGCTCCCGTACTGCCTGTACTAGAAATTTAATTGTATTTGAACTAGTCCAGTTCGTATGGGAACAAAAAAAAAATTATATGATTTCGAAAAAGAAGGATCTTTGATCCTTGTTTCTGATCATACGAAAAAAATACGGGTGTTTCTTTTCTGTGTATTTCATGAAATACACGGAAAATTTTAATAAATTTCTGGTATATCCATTTCGACTTTTTAATCTAGGGTTTTGAAATTGGAAAACATGTTCGGATAAATTTTCCTCGATAGAAATAATTGATGAAATGAGGTCTTCAAACACACTTTTTCTCCTCGTTTGAGGAAAAGGAACCATATACAGAACTTAAGCATATTTTATTAGGTGTGTTTTAACAATATCTAGAGATTTGATATTTGAAATTTTGCTACCTATTTTAGTTTTTTTAATAAAAATATAAAACCTTTTTCCCGTTTTGCCCTGAATCGCCCCTCTCACACTGCGCGATTTTTTGCTTCGAGTGAGAGTGACAAAAATAAACTTCCACTTTGAATTCGGACGGTTGATTCAATTTCACCTTGTATTTTATATCCATAAATACATTATAAATATAAAAATAACCATAAGTGAATAAATTATGCGAGTAGTAGCAGATATAGATTGATTATAGAAAAGATTGCGAATAAAGAAAATAATCCTTTACCAATCTTTTGAGAACTGGTAACGAGGTATGGAATATATAGATTAGAGGGAATGCTTCCAGCCTTTTGGGGACACCGCCGTTTGACGGCGGTGATTTGGGAAAAATATTTTATATGGTTTAATTTATAGGTAAGTTTTTCTTCCAGGGTTTGTTTTTTTTTGATTTTTGTTTCTTCTTAATTTAGTTAGATATAATCTTATTACATGTTCTTATTTTTTGTTAATAAAAACTATTGAGTGAGTTTTGGTTAGAGGGCCTGCTCTAAGACGACCTTGTATAAATGGCAATTTCATCATATCCTTAGCATCTGTACAAACAGTTGCATGTATTGTATGTTGTATTACATGCTCCAGATACCAGGGTAACATGCGGAGACGGCATTGTCTCCATCTAGCGACAATGGTTCGCTTTTCTTTTCATGTCGAAACTGAGAAAAGGAACGTAATTGAGACGAATCGGGTTCAAAGAAATTTTTCAAAGACACAAGTACCTTTACACCTATACAGTTATGCCACAGTATAAACAAAGACAGTAGGGACTGTGGGCCAAATTCACGAGTTAAATACCTACGCGCCACCGAAGCGTTAGGGCTGTGGCTCACTCATATCAGAATAACTTTGGGTTACCGCCCGCGACCCCAGTGATTAACCGGTCGACCAAAGCTTTAGGCTTCGAGAGGCGCGCCAAGTGGTTCTTCTTGCGCCGCCGGCGGAGAGAACAAATTTGTGAAGTTGTATAGAGCCGGCCATGGGTCGCCGCTCTTGGGTCTTGTCCGATTTCGAGTGACTTGCGCTTTCGAGACGGCGGTGTGCGGGGAGGCGGGCGGTTGAAACAGTGATCGAGCGCACAGGACGAACCTAGTGTCAAGCGCTTTGAGCGAGCGAGCGCGCTATACATCTGATGCGGTGGAAGGCGCCGACGTGTGTCGTGGCAGGGCAAAGCCCGTCGCGAAAACCGCCAGGGAAGCGCAGCAAGAAGCACCGCCAGAATCCTGAAGCTGTGGCCTTTTCGTAACGCTTGAACTCTGCTTAGACGGCGTGTAGAGCACGCGTCTGTGTGTGTGAGCTTCCAGATAAATTACCTACTGGTTTTGTTTATACTGTGGTTATGCCCTCATAACAATACATTTGTAGGGTTTCGTTAAACACCGGAACCCTTGAGACGTCTTCAAAAGCAGAATTCCGCAGTGTGCACTGCATACATACATGTATATTTCAGTGACTGCTGATTATGTAAACAATAAGTATTTGGTATAAGTATTTATTTATTGTAATTTTATACAGGATGTTTGGGATATCGATTAAAATATTTTCAGGGATGATAAAGAAAGTGATTTTGAACATTTCTGACTGAATGTACTATAGTGCAAAGTTTAGTTGTTTTTGAATTATAGACATTTTTCAGTTTTACCTACTTAAAATTTGAATAACACTATTTATTGCTAAAATATTATTTTATTTTAAATTATTTCTTAATACACTTCAATTAAACAAACAAACAATATAAGTGTGTTCAAAAAGTATTGAAAATAAACATAAAGCTAAATACTGTACGTAGAAACAGTTTCTTTTTTGTCAATTTTAGTAAAAACTTACAATTAATATTTTAGCTATAAATGGCGTTTTATTCTTTTTTAAATGCAGTTACCTAATTTTAAATAAACAAAACTGAAAAATATTTGTATCTCGAAAACTACTAAACTTTGCGTAATAGTAAATTCAGTCAGAAATTTTCAAAATCACTTCCTTGATCATCCCTCAAAATATTTACATCGATGTCCCAAACAACCTGTATATTTAAATAAAAAAGTACCATTTTGTATTTTATCATTATTTATTATCATTTACACCACCCTCGCATCATTTCATTAATATATCTTTCTTTCACCCTAAGGTTGCCTGGAAGATATTGCTATTAGCAATAAGCGCAATATTTTTTATTATAATTAAGTAGTTTAATCTGTGTTTTCTTAGTTTAATACTTTTACTGAAAATGTGCAAAAGTGTGACAAATAAAAAAAAATCAAAATAAGTATGATCAAGTAAAACTCGTTCCTTGACGGTTCCATGGGTCGTTATATTACATTTTTTGGAGAAATAACAGCAAAATTAAGATAAAGATAACGTACTATAACAAACTATCGATTTTCAGTTTTTTTTTTTGTTACTTTCAATAGGTTTGTTGATTGTATATGGATAACGCCTTATCTTGTTATTGAATTGAACTAGCAATTTGCCTTTTTAGGGTTCCGTACCCAAAGGGCAAAACGGATTTTACTATTAGTTTAATGTCAAAATTGTGGATACTTCTCCTTCGATTTTCAAAAAGTTATCGATGTCATTTTACTGATTAGGTAACGTACTTTCGATTTCACTTAATTTTTTTATATCTGTAATAGTTACGGAATAATCGCCTGGTCACACTTAACAATTACACCCTGTATATGCTGCTATCACAAAGTTTCCAGTGGTATCTGTAAACTAGAATTTCAAAAATTTTAAATAAATAAAATTTTTAATTTCTAATTTACAGAAACCAATGGAAACTTTGCAATTACAGTTTACACAATACAAAGGTAATAAGGTTTTGTTGAATAAATTGTTGAGCGGATTTTGAATTTAAGTGTTATGTTTTGATTAATAAGAAAAAGACGGGTCTTTCACAATCCGGCTGGAAAACGGCTGTAAAAGCGATACAAAACATCAAAAAGTTTCAATTTAAAACATACGCTAAAAACAGCTTTAATCTCATATACATAGTTGATAAGTCTACTGGGCACAGCCAAACTAACTTACAAAAGAGCCAAACGATAAAACATTTTTAGCGAAATCGTTGTATACAGATCTGGCAAACTCTTTTTTATTATTTACGCTTTTCTTGCAAATATTGTTTGAACAAAATTAAGGGAGGCAGTTGCCGCCTACGCGAGCTCTTGGGTTTTACGACAAAAAGGGTGCTTTGAAAGCTTTTCGGGGACTACTTGAAGTTATCTTCAGAAGAATTAATAAACTGACGACGGGAGATTATACTCTATATGGGTCTTCTTTAAAGGGAAACCATGTTTGAAGTGGCAATGGAGACATAAAGCCGGTGTAAATGTGTAATAATACTACCTACCCTTTAAGCATGGTTTACATTTTAGCTAGTTAGAAATAAAGTAGTTAGAGCACTATTAAGTTGAATTTACCACAAGCGTTAGCCACTCTACTCTCCCAGCTACTATCTTGCAGTGGCATGCATTGAGCTTTTTTCCGGAAAAGCAATTAGAAGGTCAAAATTGACAATAAAAAAAACATGAAAAAAATTAAATATCACTTTGAAAAAAAAATGTTTGTATGACGCCAGGCACTGCCTACCCTAGAGTGAATATTTTCAAACAAACTTTTTTTTTCAAAGTGTAATTTAAACTTTTTCATATTTTTTTTAATTGTCAAACTTGACCTTCTGGTTGCTTTTCTGGAAAAAAGTTCAATGCACGCCACTGCTATCTTGTTACGCTAGTGATTTTTTTATTCCTGGTAATCTACCGGTGTAAACTAGGCATTAAATATCCTTTTTGGTTTCGAAATTATAACTAAGGAATGTATCAGAATACAAAATTACTTTGAATAAATATAAATAAATAGCAATAAACTGTTTTTAAATAATAATTTTCATAGAGACCATCTTCGATGAGCTACAATTTTGTCTTTTTGCTAAAAACGGAGAAGTTCAAGTTTTAGCTATAAAAAGACGTGGTTTATGGAAACGTTGAAATTTAAAATAAAATTGTTTATTGCTATTTCTTTAAACTTTCAATAATTATTCTGTTAAATAAGAAATTAGGTTTTTAGAGTTCCGTACCCAAAGGACAAATCGGAGCCGTATTAATGTCACTTGTCTGTCTGTCCGTATGTCACGGGTCTCTAGCTCTTAGACGGAATTAGATAGAAACCTGAAATTTTTATATGTTGTGTAAAATGTTGACCCAAAACCGAAGTTTGAATTTAAAATGTAATGAAATTATTTTTTAGGGGGGTCCTCATACATGAAAATAGAGCTAAAAAATATATATATTTTTAGCATGTGGGGTGTCATTGTCAGTTAGGAATTTGAAATTTCTGTATGTGTTAAATTTGTATGGGAAAACATTTTGTACATACACATACCCACGCTTGTTTCCCAGAGGAGTAAGCAGAGACTACAGATTTCCATCTGCTACGATCCTGACACACTAGATATTTTGCGGTAGTGAGCGGTAAATTTCATAAGTAATTCTAATGACGTTTCGGCCCCTTAACTGGTCGTCACCAGACATTTCATGACTAGAGCTCCTTGAAAACGTGAAATCGATCCGGAAAACTTACAAAACAAACAAAGTTGCAAACCAACGTCAAAACTACGAAGAAAACTCGCTTAACCAGTAGATGTTGAAAATCACAAATAATTTAATTAACTTTAATTGCCAACAGTTATGTGTAACTCTGAAAGTTTTCCTCGAATTGAAAACTTGTTCAAAATTAACATAAATTTTCACTTTCAGGTAGTTAACCCTTTAGAATTAGCGTCGGATTTAGTATAATGAGATGATTTATGATCCAATAATGTCGCGCCGCGTACAGAAGGGATACGTGCGAAATCCGGGATAAAACCGGGAAAACACGTAAACACCCACGCCAGGGAATGACTAACCTGTCCGAATCCAATTCCAATCTTTCTATTTGAACACGTTCCAGGACAAAAATTGCTGATTACTAACACAGGACATTAATCTGCATGTAAATTAGTCCTGCTTACACCATAGACTAACAAACTATTTCAATTTAAAAAAAAAGTTGACACTAAACGTACCTTTTGAAGTTCACATGCCTTGAAAGTCAAGTTCGCGCAAAAAATCCAATTCACTAAATATTTACACAGAATCCGTTCACAAGGAAGCACACAGTGGTACGCGTGTACTAGGGCAGGAGCCAGACCTGCACAATGACGCCGTGCGGCGGTGTTGCTCGCCAAATCGTGACTGATAGCCGGCCGGCTGCGAGCTCTGTGCGAACGTCACACAGGTTGGCAGAGGATGCTGTGTGGCCGGGCGTGCATTTCTTGTGTTTCCATCCAAGGAGTTTATGGAACGAGCGGGCGAAGTTCTCCGAGTCTACTTGAACAATCCGGGATTTGTATTGTTTGTATGTATGTATGAATGTTTGTCCGGCGATAACTCGAGTATCGTTGATCGGAAAGGCATGAAATTTGGTAGGCGACTAAATTAGACAAAAAGAATTTTAAATTTCCAACATGAGCCACATCGAACAAGGGGTTGCCGAGTATGGGGTTGGAGGCACGAGAGTTCAAATTTCGGGGCGAACTTCTAGTTTATACAATAGGTAAGAAAGGTAGAATCACCAACAGACGACCTATTATAGTTTTTATTTTCAATCAGTTTTTTTGCGTGCGTGTTATTAAATTTAGTTGGTTCCGAATTATGAGCAAATGTGTAAAGTTCTGTAACAGCTAATGGACATTAAACAGCAATGCAGTTTTTTTTTAGTAAAAGTGACCGCTGTCTACTAATTAGGAAATGTACACATATGTATAGTTGGAAGAGAAATTAGAAATTTTAATTAGAAATCTATTTACATTAATTTCCATCAGTTATTCTAACGAGGGAAACTGGGAAGCGAAATATGATTTTACAAACTAAAACAGCATGAAATTATAATTTGTTTCTGGATCAGTTTTGCAATCTGTATTTTTAAGGTTTTATTTTTTGAGATTTTTAATCATATTTTTATTAGTGGTTTGATTACACAAATTCAAATTCGAATAGTTTATTTTGCAAAGCAGATATATATATATATATATTACACGTCAATTTTGACTTGTGAAACGTGTATTATATATACCTACTTTGCAAAATAAACTATTTGAATTTGAATCAAATTTAATCTAATAAAGAAATATATGTAATAAAATAATAAATGTACATGAACAAAATTAAAGGTTTATTTAATTTATGGAGCAATATATATATATACGTTTAAAATGATAAGTAAAATATATATTATACAAGGTGAAATCCAATCAACCGCCCGAACCCACACCGGAGACCCGGCCAGGGACCAGGAACAAGGTTCAATGATCACCAACCGAGCCCCCAGCACGAATCCAGGCGGCCGACCAAATCCCATCAAACTACATACCGAGCCCCTGAAGTGCTGTGAATAAATAAAATAACAACTATTCGGTATCTAACTGACTATAATGATTATGTTAAATAGAACAAAAACGTACAAATCTTAAAAAAAGTTGCAATATAATTAAATACGGTGTCATACATAAATCACGAAATCAGCCCCAAATAACAAAATATGTAAGTAAAAACTTACGCTGAAATATTTATGAAAATGAACAAATAACGGCAAAACCTAGTTGCTAGGCCAAGGTCATGTTTAGTTTACACACTGACAAAATACCCAACTAGGTAAGAATTTAATTAAATTCAGCTGATAAAAAGTTCAACGAACGAAATCAATTATTAAAGTATTTCATTCCAAAAACTGACCGCCAAAACTTGTCGCTTTAATTTTATGCAAGTCGTTTGCATTTTTGCAAAACTTCGCACAACTTCAGCGCTCCTGGTACTCCAGGCGTTGAAGGCGATCTATGACCTAACCGAAGTCTAGACTGAACGGGCGAACCTAGACCGGAGTCTGCGCTCTGATTGGCCGGGCTGGGTCTAGATCTTTTGACGCGGTTCATTGACTTGTTCGTAGTCATGGTCGCCTGGTATCGCTGTTGACTCCGGCGCCTGGTATTCATATAGATTAATCAGCAACCAACGTGCTTGCATTTTAAAAATATTGTGCAGTGTGTGTTGTCTCTCGCTTAAAAATAATACCGGAAGGAAATCGTAAAATGTCATGTATTGCTATAAAAGTAAATTTAACATTTATACGTTTCAAATATTTAATAAACTTTCGTTTGGTTATAAAACGGCCAAACCAGAGGTAATTTTGTTTGGCCATGACAAAAGATTTAAAATCCGATCCTATTACGTCAAGTTTTCGTTGAATTATATAATTAATTTAATTATGGTATTGTTTGCTTGTTATTGTGGTCACACGCACACTGAAGATTGACGTTATGTTATAATACAGTACCTCGTATACAAACAGAAGTATCTGCTTTTATTGTACGTATATAAATATTTATGTTTTTGATTTCATAAAATTTAAATATATAAATAGGTATATATTTTTTATTATGACTTTTGATCGGCTTTTTATTTATGGATTATACTGGGTGTTGAGATGAAGCCGGAAACTGGGGCGATAGTATCGGTCCATCCATCCATTCGTATTCGTCCACTGCTGGACTTAGGCCTCCCCAATATTACGCCACTCTTGGCGGTCCTCAGTCATCCTCATCCAGCCGCCACCAGCAACGTCCTTCAGATCGTCAGTCTAGCGGGCACGAGGGCGGCCTACGCTGCGCTTTGCTGTACGAGGTCTCCATTCCAATGTCTTACGGCCCCAACGGTTATCACGTCGGCGACAAATATGATCAGTCGCACTGCCACTTCAATTTACTGATAGTACTCGTATTAATAAGTACGAACAAATTTTCGTAAAAAAAATTGAGAAATTGAGAAAAAAAAACGTTGTTTCGTACATTTTGTTCGGGTAGCTTTGTCACTTTTCTATGGAACAGTTGATTTTTTTTACGATTCGAGTTTTTGCTTCATAGTAACAGTTGTTCATATGGACGAGTACTATCGCCAGTTTCCGGCTTCCACAACATCATATTAACACCCAGTATATATAAACAACAAAAATAAATAGATACGATATACTTTGACTCCTTCTATGGAGTCGTCATTGTCGTATGTACTTGTTTTTGTTGTTTATACAGGATGTTAAGAGCGCACCGAGCTTATTACACATACAAACACATATTTATAACCCTTATTTGAAGTAGTAAACAATTAAATTTAAATCTAGAAAAATATATTGCTATTATTGGGTATATACACTAGACTGTATACACGATGGAAACACGATTTGATAAAGTTGGCTCGATAGAATAAATTCGCAAAGTTTCCTCTCGTCGAGTAATTTTTTCCTCTATTTCCCGACTTTTTTATATAAATAAGTAATTTGATATTATGATTTATTTACTAAATTAAAGTTCATAGATGACTGGAGCGTTTATACATGATAGTTTTTTATTTTAGAACAATATGATGATATAACAACCAAAAACATTGAAAAACTGCAAAAGTTTGGTTATTTTCTTTACTCTTTACACGTAAAGAAAAAGACAGCGACAATAGCAAACGCTCAGTGCGCCCTTAAGGGCCTTAGTATCGCCAAACGGGTACTTTCTGAAGCCTATTCCTCGTTTATGGCCGAACCAAAAATATTGAAAAAAATGCATATGAATTATTAACTTTAAGACAACATATGCAACATTTTTCTTTTTCATACCACTAAAACTCCTTTATGAAAAATTAATTCAACCGAATATTGTGTTTTGGCTTGAATTCCCTACTGCTCCTAAGCGGCTTGGTGGATTTAATTAATTTTTGCTTTGAGTAATAGATAAACTTGACAGGTATAAACATAACATAGCATTATTCAGTCGAACAATTACGTCTATGTGAAAAGTATTATTTTGTCTTATTTCACCCTATCAAGGACGTAGCGGGCGTCATAACAGCCACTATGCATTACGCGCTGATATGAACGTTATTTCAATGTCGTTTCCGTCAATATTCGTACTGACAAACATCGAGCTGCTAATTTGGCGACAGTAATCGCCTTAAGATGAAGTTGCGGAAGCCGGAAACTGGCGATAGTACTAGTACATACGAATAATATTTCGTAAAAAAAAATGAGAAATCGAGAATAAAAAAATACATTCATACATTTTGGCCGGGTGTCTATATATAAGAGCTGTTTTTTTTTCGCGATTTGAGTGTTGGTGCCATAGTAAAAGTTGTTTGTATGGATGATTACAATCGCCAGTTTCCGGCTTCTGCAACTTCATCTTAACACCAGTATATACATATATATAATCCATTTTATAAAAGTATTTTTTATGCTTTCTGCTTCTTCGTATTCACAGTCAGTTTAGGCTTGGTCTCAACCGCGTCCGATAAAAAGGTTTGGTCACTACCGCGTCCGATAAAAAGGTTTGGTCACTACCGCGTCCGATAAAAAGGCTTGGTCACTACCGCATCCGATAAAAAGGCTTGGTCACTACCGCGTCCGATAAAAAGGTTTGGTCACTACCGCGTCCGATAAAAAGGCTTGGTCACTACCGCGTCCGATAAAAAGGTTTGGTCACTACCGCGTCCGATAAAAAGGCTTGGTCACTACCGCGTCCGATAAAAAGGTTTGGTCACTACCGCGTCCGATAAAAAGGCTTGGTCACTACCGCGTCCGATAAAAAGGCTTGGTCACTACCGCGTCCGATAAAAAGGTTTGGTCACTACCGCGTCCGATAAAAAGGCTTGGTCACTACCGCGTCCGATAAAAAGGCTTGGTCACTACCGCGTACGATAAAAAGGCTTGGTCACTATCGCGTCCGATAAAAAGGCTTGGTCAACTGCTAAAAATAGAGTCCTATTTTCTCAACGATTAGTTTCGGAGTTCAATAATTGACACATTAAAAGCTCTCCCACAGGACACACGTGTGTGTAAACAGGAATTCCTTTTAAATACAGAATTACTCCTCTAACCACAAATGTACCAAAGAGACGATTAATCTACATATAGGGTGTATACAGGGTGTTAAGATGAAGTCGCGGAAGCCGGAAACTGACGATAGTACTCGTCCATACGAACAACTGTTCGTGAAAAATAAATTGAGATATCGAAAAAGAAAACAGGTCCTCTAAAAAGGCCGTTTTGCGTGAATCACATTATGATTCTGTTCTAATGTCGTCTCTTTTGCACGCGTGAAAAATCTCTGACTCTATCCTACTTTCAGATCATTTTATGATTCACCCGAGTCGGCCTTTTTAGATCCCCTGTTGTTTCATACATTTTGTTCGGGTAGCTATACATAACTTTTCTTTGGAACAGTTGATTTTTTTTTTGTTCCCGTACTGCCTATACTAGGAATTGTATATGATCTACTCCATTTTTTTTTATGAATTCAAAAAATAGGGTCTACCTTGTTCCTGATCACTAACCGAATCCCCAGTATAAAATCGGGCGATTGATTAAATTTCACCTTGTATATGTTACCGGTCAAACCCGATTTTAGGATAAACCAGTTTGGCCTGGGCCAAAGTGATTTTGGGTTGTCATAAAAAAACAACCACGAAGGTTATTTATGGCGGTCGCACCACTACGTGGCGCACTCACCATATATAACCTTCTAACCTAACCTACCGGCTCTCTTCTGCGCTGTAGGACTTCCGAAAAACTAGTTTGGGCCAGAATATTTTTTCCTAAAATCGGGTAATAATAATTATTAATTTAATTTAAACACATCTGTCCCTTTACACCCGGTATAATCATACATAGATACACATACGCCTGTCTCCCAGAGGGGTAAACAGAAACTACAGATTTCCATCTGCTACGATCCAGACACACCTCTTTCACCTCTTCCACATCTATAATTTTTTTGCCGCTTGCGCTTCTTCAGTACATACTGACATTGGCGACTTCGCACCATAAATTTCTTTCGTTACTCTACTTTCATTCATTCATTCTCTAGTAAATAATTAACAGTCAAAGTAAGTATTCTTGAAGATACCAAAAAGATAACAAAGAGTCAATTTAAGAAGATCCGTACTGAACTATTCAAGTCTCTAACGGAAACGGACAACCGCATCGGATGCGATCTGCAGCGTTTATGGAAACCCTTCCAGTATTCAGAACCACAGTACTTCTGAGT
Organism: Ypsolopha sequella; assembly: GCA_934047225.1. Lineage (NCBI taxonomy): Eukaryota > Metazoa > Arthropoda > Insecta > Lepidoptera > Ypsolophidae > Ypsolopha > Ypsolopha sequella. Next base: position 4,592,449 of record OW203986.1, on the reverse strand, counting down.
TGCGGAAGCCTTTAAGCGATTGAACGCGCAGTTTGATGAATTAAAAGCTACCCTACTTTTAGTTCTGTAATGCGGGAGGCTTTACAAACGCAATATTAGCGTCATGGGTATAAATTCCTACCGCTACTCAGATTAGCCTACCCTGCTTTTAGTTCTGTAATGCGGGAGGCATTACAAACGCAATACTAGCGTTATGGATATGAATTCCTACCGCTACTCAGACTAAAAATTGGGTTATAGGTTTAACAGAATACGCTCATTAAGGACATCTATGTAATCAAGCGAAGATTAAAGAAAGGATGAATATCATATAATAAAAAAAAAATGCATAAACGTATATATAATCGTAAAATTTTTAACTTTAGACGAATCCATAATTATTAACAACAAAATTATTAGACCAACTCGTACGCTTGCTTTGAAGTTTGTGCACTCTCGAATAATTTCGTCGTTCGTTTAATTTCTTTTCTGCAAGACATAACTAATTTCCTTTAGTAATCGAAGTCTCAAACACAATGCACTGAAAACAGCATCTAAATTCACAATAATTTTTTCTATTTAACACATTAATTAAGCTAATCAAAAAAAAAATGCGGAAGTAACTCTTTTCATGACAAATCGCCAACGGAACTAATTTAAATAAAAAGAAAACCGGCCAAGTGTGAGTCAGACTCGCGTACCTGGGGTTCCGTATTATGGATGATAAATTTAATTTTGTCATTTTTTTTCGTGAATTTCTCAAGCACTTTATTTTTCTGTAATCTTTACGTAAACACATATTACCATGATTTTTTTCATATTTTTTGGTTCACCAGTTTTGGAGATAAGTTTTTTAAAGATTTCTCGAAACCAGTGCCAGTAAATGTAGTAAAAATATATATTTTTACAATTAGCTCTTTAATATCTAAAATTTGATATAATTTTTGGAATAATATAATTTTTTCTTACTTTTGTTTTGGAAATATTTTAAACAATTTAAATTTTTTCATATTTTTATGAAATATGTGGCATGTGGCTGTAATATGTGGGCAAAATGATGCAATTTTTGTGCCAAATTTCAAGTCTTTATCTTTAACGGTGCTAAAGCTATGAGGTTGTGACATACGGACGGACAGACGGACAACGAAGTCTCACCATCAAGGTTCCTTTTGTACCTTTTAGGTACTACGGAACCCTAACAAACTACAGCGCGATGCGCATGATATCGCTCTCTTTGTCTTGGCACGTGCCGCTTGCGATCTGAGATCGGGGAGCATAGCACAGAAATCCCTCCCGCGTGTCAGATCGCACCTAAGTACTTTTATGCTATCTAGGGATCTGAGTAGAGGAAGCATTTTTATTTTGAAGTCTTGAATACTACACCGGAAACAATACCCGAATTCAGATCGTTCGCAACTCTGAATAGTGGAATGGTTTAAAGCAACTTTCTGTGAATTAATGCTAGTAAACCCTCCCGCAGCTCAGAAGTACTGGAGTTCTGAATACTGGAAGGGTTTCCATAAACGCCGATCTGCATGACAAATGAACAAACAAACAAACAAACAAACACGGTGCGCGTGCGCTGCGCCGCCGCGCCGGGCGCCGCCGCTAGATCGGTTTTGCAAATCGATTATATATATATATATTATATATTTTTTAACCGACTTCAAAAAGGAGGCGGTTCTCAATTCGAGTGTATGTTTTTTTTTTATTTTTTTTTTTTGGCGTTGTTACTCCATAACTCCGTCATTTCCCAACCGATTTGAACAATTCTTTTTTTGTTTGAAAGAGTATACTTCCAGGTACGTCCCATTTTGGGTTTGGTCATGATCTGATGAAGGTCTTCAGAGATAGGCAGTAGAACTCCTCAGAAAATGACAGCATATCTCTCGAAATTGAGGCAATCGCTATGTACTTGGGTGCTGATTACAAGGTATTAATTGAAAATCGACATTCTTCCACCTGACCTTCGATCCTGGCTTCATCAACATATTCACCATAGAACTCTTCAACGGATCAGAGCACATAACTCGAGATTGCGGCAATCACTGCGTTAGGGTGCTGATTCAAGGGTATTACTTGGAGATTATCAGAATACCCACCTGACCTTCGATCCTGGCTTCATCACCATAGAACTCCTCAACGGATGACAGCACATAACTTTAGATTGCGGCAACCAGTTTGTGTTAGGGTGCTCCTTGCAGGGCATTGCTGAAAATTGCCAGTTGCTTCAACGGATGACAGCCATAACTCGATATGCTGTAACTCGATATGTGGTGCTGATAGCAGAAAGCTACTCAAACATGGCTACTTATACTCACTTGAACTTCGTTTCATATTAACACCACGTTTGCAAGAACTACCTATACCTCACAATTTAACCCAGCAACACTAAAAAATGTGAAATAAAATAAACTTTTAACAAAAAAATAGCAACCGACTTCAATAGTAACAGCAGTCATTCACTAAAAAGTTAATAATAACTCTACAAAGACCGATGGTACCGAAGCAACACTTTTGCCGACTTCTTTCTTCCTGAAACATTATGTTATCTAGAAGTCGGCGTATTTCCTACGATATAGCAACATAGAAACCAATATAAGAACGCCGACTTCTAGATAACATAACGTTTCAGGAAGAAAGAAGTCGGCAAAAGTGTTGCTTCGGTACCATCGGTCTTTATAGAATTATTATTAACTTTTTAGTGAATGACTGCTGTTACTATTGAAGTCGGTTGCTATTTTTTTGTTAAAAGTTTATTTTTATACAGCATTTACTATCGAAAAAAATCAGCATTTTGTGTCAGACACACAACCGTAAATTTATTTAAGTGGATAATTCTTATTTCGCCTCTTTACGCTCCTGCATGTGGCCGGCATCGGCACCAGGGACATTCGAAAGGTCATTTAAATATTTTTATTATTCAGTTTTAACAACAAATAATTAACTATTAAAAAACGTAATTATTAATCTATATTCAAAATCAAATAATCATTCGTTAAGAAAGATCGCACCGGATGTGACGTACACGTCCTGAACATGCCCCCTATACGAGATGCGAACAAGAAAGTATCCACTTCAAAATACTTTATATTCTCTGGTAATGGGGACCGAAAGTGGATTAGCGGCAATTTCATCCTAAAATTAATTTACTTTTTACAAGTTGAGTTTTTAGGGTTCCGTAGTACCTAAAAGGTACAAAAGGAACCTTTATAGTGAGACTCCGTTGTCCGTCCGTCCGTCCATCTGTATGTCACAGCCTCATAACTTTAGCATCGTTAAAGATAAAGACATACATTTTGGCACAAAAATAGCACTAATTTGCCCACATATCAGGGTGCAAAAAGTAATATGAAAAATTTGAATTTGTTCAAAATGTTTCCAAAACAAGAGTGAGTAAAACAAAAGATATTATCATAAAAACACAATATGGGTATCAAATTGTAGATATTAAAAAGGTGATTGTAAAAATATATACTTTTACTATATTTACTGCCAATGGTTTTGAGAAAAAAGCCACAAAAACATGTATGCCCCCCCCCCCCCCTTATCTCCAAAACTGGTAGACTGAAAAATATAAAAAAAAAATGTTGATTATAGATCATAACTGGCCAATTACAGGAAAACAATAGCGTTTTTAAAAATACTGAGCACAGATGAGAAATACAAAAAAAAAATAAAAAAAAAATTATAAAAATACAATATGGTTACCAAATTGTAGGTATTAAAAAGGTGATTGTAGAAATATATAGTTTGGCTATATTTAATTGCATCTATTACGAGAAATCCTTGTAAAAACCATAAAAATATGAAAAAAATCATGGTAATATCTGTTTACGTAAAGATTACAGGAAAAATAAAGCGGTTGAGAAATTCACGAAAAAAATTACAAAATTAAATTTATCATCCACAATACGGAGCCCTAGGTACGCGAGTCTGAATCGCACTTGGCCGGTTTTTTTTTACGTGATTCATGTTCAGCAGTTACTCCTAGGTGCGAAATGCGATTAAACACATTGATATACCGGTTTCATAACTAAAGTTACTGAACCCAATAGTATATTTATAGTATATTTCTTGGACTTCTAATCTACGAGTATTTCAGCCTCCCGAGTTACTTTCGGGATGACCTTTTGTCACTATTAATTCATTTAAGGTGCTACGGAAAAAAAATCGGCACTTTTAGGACTTGCATATCTACTTTAGTAAAGAAAGTATTATAGCCGATTCTGAAGGCTTTAATTTTAGTTTTAGTGCTGTCAAAGCAAAATTTTCTTCATTTTAAAATATGTAGTTCTTAAATGCTAGGAACAGAAGCTAAATTCATTTTGAAAAATTTAGGATTTGACAGCACTAAAACTAAAATTAAAGCCTTCAGAATCAGCTTTACTATATTGATAAAATGGAGTATTATTTTTGGAATCTTTTTCTAGGGATCTGTTAAACAGAAACGCGATTGGAGATATTTGGCTCGATAAAAATATTTATTGAAATGAGGTCTAAACCCTAAAAACGTCATAAAAATGTGATGTAAAACACCTCTAAACGTCCCGCTTCCACTGAGCATGATAGACAAGTGTAAAAGGAAAGCGTTGAAGCAGGACAGATTTCTTTGAATACCTTCACCTTAAACTTAATTGACAGTTCTGTTTGTACATGCACACATACGATCAGTTTGTGAAAGGGTGAAAAAGGCCGACGAAAAGAACCTGCTAACTCTTTAGAAAGTGTTGGGTGAGAGGAATTAATCGATAGCCGAATTGATAAACCATTACATAAATAAATACATTCACGTCTGTTTACCATAGGGGTAGGCAGAGAGCACGATACCCACACTTTAACAAGGTCTGCGTGGAAAAAAAAAACAACACTTTTAGGACTTCAGTAAATAATGTATTATTTTGATAAAATAGTGTATTATTTTTGGAATCTTTTTCTAGGGATCTGTTGAACAGAAACGCGATTGGAGAAATACGGCTCGATACAAATATTTATTGAAATGAGGTCTTTTTCGACACCAATTCTCCTGGTTTGACAATTTAGAATGACATACGGAGTACGGACTGCAATTATATTTTATTAGATGGGTTTTAACGGTATCTAGGACTTGGTTAAACGAAATTTTGATAGCAAATGTAGGACCCTTTATATTAATAAAAAACCGACTTTTTGCTACTTTTCCACGAATCCGCCTCTTTTCAAACTAAGAGTTTTTTCGTATATGGAGTAACAGGGACGCTAAAACTTTTACATATCGCCTTAAGGTGTGGGTATATTTGTACCCGAGGTACGGGAGTGCCCACACGTGGGTGTACGAGTGTGACTTGCATTTCACAGTTCATACCCGGTAACACCCCCTCGGCGATTTAAGTCGTGACGCTGTATATATGGGCGTAACTAGGTCTAACTAGGTCTTCCACACAATTTCGACAGCCACTTTACCAACAATTCCCATACAATACAAGAACGTGTGACTATCCTTACGTGTATCGAATGCAAATCAATCTATCGGCGAAAGTGGGACGCGGTGACAAAAACTGGTGTTAGACCTGTCTTTGGCAAGGTTGCATTATTGTTATATACTTGAAACCGTTTGAATAATTGTTGTTTGCGGAAAAGAATAAAAAAATATTACAACAATAATCTTGTTTACAAACGCATTGTTTGATACGCCTATTCTTTATTTTTTATATACATAAATATATATATGTGTCATCACAGGTAGAGGAACCGGTAAAGCTAGGTTTACCGGGGTTAATTTAGAATTATACAAGCTCTTTGGGTAAAGTCCAAAACTTGGGAGTTACCCGTGTAGGTTTACCCTACGCTTGTTGGGTAATTAATGTACGATTCGAACTCGGCCCTGGACACACTGCAGTGAATAAACTAAATGAGTCCAAAATAGGTGCGACGACGAGCGAAGGGAAGTGGAGCGGTTAGGTTGAATAAATTCGGGAGCCGAGCAAAGCGCAGCGGAGCGAGGCGACTCCATCTAAAATTACCTAATAGTGGAGGGTGTACAAAGTTACATTTGAAAAAAAAAAAGATCCGCATTTGGTACACACGTACTTGCGAGCTTAACGATTATTTTGGATTACAGTTCTTGAAAAAAAAAAAAAAAAACCCTTTGGGCGGGGTTTAACTTTAACCCTCCTTAACCTTTTATATGCAAGCGTTTATTTTTTGAAACTTGTCGCGTGTTGTTTGGTATATCAAATGAAACAGCTTCACGAGCTGACGTTTTCCGTGATTCCTGTTTTTTTCTCGATGATTGTGATACTTGTATCAAATCTGAAAAATACATAGTGTAGATCAACTTCTTAACGAATTACACAAATTTTATACCTAAAAGTATTCTGATCTAAAATGCTAAATTGTCTAAACGCAAGAGCATGTTTGGCGAAAGAGACCCAACACTGAGCACAACGGTGGTATAACGGGCTGTTTGTTTATCCCAAATCCACGCGGGCGAAGCCGCGGGCGTGCTCTAGTTTCTGTATAAATAACGAAATGCATGCACTTCGTGGTCCAATAATGAAACAATTAAAATTTAAATAATTTTCATCGCTCAGTTTTTATAAAGAGGCGATCCAGTTGTTGTGTCCACAACTACATATTTACATTTTAATAGCCTTTTTGGTTTGTGACCGACAAGTTGGGAATGTTATGTAAAGAGGAACCTGATATGCTGTTTTAATGAACGAAAGTCAAAACAGCGATACAATTACATTATGTAATCGATATATTAATAAACAACTTTCAGTGGTGCATGTATTGAAAAACATTTCGAGATACTTGAACCACTCTGTAATTTTATTTAAATGTGTGCTTGAGCTAAATTAATATTATGATTAAATAACATATGGGGATCTAAAAAGGCCGACTTGGGTGAATCATAAAATAATTTGAAAGTAGGATGGAGTCAGAGTTTTTTCACGCTTGCAAAAGAGACGGCTTTAGAACGGAATCATAATATGATTCATCCAAAGCGGCCTTTTTAAAGGACCTGGCTGCTGCAACATTGCATTTTTAGGGTTTCAATAAAGAAGAGTGTGTAAAACTATTATGTAATTAAGTACTCGTATAAAATTGCAAAAATTGTATAAAATGTATGTATCTTTGTATAAAATTTACAAGTTTTTTTTTTAGTATCGTGTAAGCTAACTAGATGGTGCCACCATGTTTCTACATCGCGATATAGCTTGTCCGATTCAGAATGGTAGATACTTCGAGTTAATTTTTGTACTGCAAAGAATATATAGGTATTCAAGGTAATATGTTCTCTTTACTCAAAACTAGGGATGAAACGATACCATCTAGGTATCGATACTTTTTACTCGATACCGTATCGTTCATGAGGTATCGATACCTACTCGGTATCGAATGAAAAGTATCGATACCTACTTGTATCGGACAGTCTTTTCGTAGGAAGAATCAGGCAAATAAGAACAGCAGTAAGTACATACAATGATTTGATTAGGTACCTATTGCTATTACAAATTCAGTCACAGTTTTAATAAACAACAAACAAACGAGCGACGCACGCCAAATAATAATAATAATAATAGTTTATTTAAATCAAATTATCATATTACAGTGTTTGATTGTACATGGTTACTTAAAACCAAGTTACATAAAACAAGTTGCCAGTAAGTACGTCTGTGCCCGAACTAGGTGCTAGAGTGTGGAAATGATGAATGACTGACTGAATTAACGAATAAATGACGAAAATCACTGACAGATTAACTGAGCAGTAGAAAAGATACGTTCGCGACACAAAAATTTAAACTAGACCTTACCATAGAGTAAATAATCTTGTGCACACGAGTTTTTTTGACACTCCTCAGTGAGTGACCGACCGAGTACCGATACAAGTACTTACTTCACGATACTACTTGTTACTCAGTTCTAAAGTATCGATGCCAAAAGTACTTGGTATCGAAAGAAAAGTATCGAGTAGTTACTTGTATTTACTCGTATCGTTTCATCCCTACTCAAAACTAACCCATAGGAATTTAAACAAACAATGTGTATAAAAACAGGTATTAAGGCGATATGCGAAAAAATACGGGTGTTACTTTTCTGTGTATATATCATGAAATACACGGAAAACTATAATCAGTTTCTGGTATATGCATCTTGACTATATAATCTAGGAATTTTAAATTGGAAAACATGTTTGGATAAATTTTCCTCGATAGAAATTATTGTTGAAATGAGGTCTTCAAACACACTTTTTCTCCTCGTTTAACGAGTAGCAGCTATGTACAGAACTCAAACAAATTTTATTAGGTGTGTTTTAATAATATCTAGAGATTTGATATTTGAAATTTTGCTAGCTAAATTAGTTTTTTTATAAAAATTACAAAACTAACATTTTCGCTTTCGCCCTAAATCCGCCCCTCTCGCACTGCGCGATTTTTCGCTTGGAGTGACAGTGACAAAAATAAAACTTGTTAATAAAAAAAAATCATATGTTGAATTCAAATTGTGTAATCATATTTTTTATTGTATATTCCGATACAGTATAAACTATTATAAGCCCTCTTTCATATCATATCTTAATAGTTATGAATTCAACTTATTATTGTATAAATTTAAAAAAGAAAAAAACTAAATATTAAATATATTAAAAATACAACATTTACAGAAAAACAGTTGACAAAAAAAATTATTGTGTTCATGAAGTTCTATGCGTTAGCTGTTCGAGAATAGTCCCGATAGGAAATATCGTATTTCATGCATTGTGTATATCGTTAATTTATACAATACGTTTACAAGTAATTAAATGTGCATAAAAATTGCAACCAATAATCTGCATTCTAAATTCAAATGCAGTAAATACAAATACATTCCCTATTATCCTCTTACTAATTGCAATAAACTAATTAAGTAAACAAGTATATCAAGTAAATGTTTAAAAAAAAAAACTCGTTTGAAATGGAAAGTGCGTAGCATGTAATAAGTATGAGAACCGGGTCACATAGAGCCATTGTCACTCGACAGGTGAATAGAGTGCCCATAGTGACACCACGCACTACAACGTTGAATTGAATATTTGTAGCGACGCAGGTCGTTGTAGTTACGTCCAGCCCCTGTATTCTGTATCTTTAGTTGCCAACTGGACTAGGTGCCTATCATCAAAAACATAGCTAAAAACGGAACTTTCAAAATTGCTATTAGTGGGTATTGAACTATTTACGAACTGTGACGTCACTTCAAGTGCGAACATATCCTTAAACAATCGGAATTCGATAGTATATCTATGTTTTCGATGATAGGCACCCAGTTCAAACGGCAACTTAAGATACGTAATAGGCCCTCTGGAAATAGATTAAAAATTTCTGTGCTTTAAGGCGTATGACCACGCTAAATAAGCAACTCGATGTGTGTCGGCACAAATATCAACGGAAACGACATTGAAATAATGTTCATTTCAGCGTGCCTTGAAAAGTGGCTGTTACGACAACCACTGCGTCTCCGGCTAGCGCAAAATAGGAGAAAATAATACTTTTCACATGGACGCCATCAACGAAAAAAAAATTTTGAACTTAAATTTTTTAGATCTAAAAGTTTCCTATAATTTGGTGAAATAATAATTAAAATCACTTTAGGCGTTTGAAAGGAGTAAGAGAATTCTTGTGTTAATCATGTTAAACTTTCGATGACTTTCGATTTTTTTTGTCTAAACTTACAATAGAAAAACAGTTTATGAAACTTAAAATTTATTTTTGACTCTATAATGCCTATCATATATTTTTATGAAAGTTTTTGGACCACCCGTGTGGGAGGAGTAGGCCTTCAAAGACAGGTCCAAATTGCAGTTGGCGTATCCATCCGCCTTAAGAGGCTATGCGAATTTTATTTTTGTCACTGTCACTCCAAGCGAAAACACGCTCAGTGCGAGAGGGGCGGATTCGGGGCGAAAGCGAAAAATTTTAGTATTATAATTTTTATAAAAAAACTAAAATTTCAAATATCAAATCTCTAGATATTGTTGAAACACACCTAATAAAATATGTTTAAGTTCTGTATATGGTTCCTATTCGTCAAACGAGGAGAAAAAGTGTGTTTGAAGACCTCATTTCAACAATTATTTCTATCGAGGAAATTCATCTAGACATGTTTTCCAATTTCAAAACCGTAGATTAAATAGTCAAAATGCATATACCAGAAATTTATTAAAATTTTCCGTGCATTTCATGAAATACACAAAAAGCACCTCTATTTTTTTACAGCTCTTACACTAGCTTAAACTACTATTTCTTCAAAAGGTAGTCGGCCTATATTATACAACTTCTTCTATATTTTGAATCTTATTAACGTGTTTCCTCTAAGAAAAACCAATTGGTCAAACATGCTATTTGTTCTTCAATTGTTATCGAAAATCGATAAGTGAAAACGGGTCAAGAAATTAATTTTCAATGCAAGTTCTCGTAAAGGCCCACTTTTTATGGATCAACACCGAACAGAAAGTCGATTATTTTGCACTAGGGCTTTAATGTCATTTTTTTTTATTTATTTACACTGGTTGGTTAGTGGCAGCCTTTCCTGTGTACCATAAATGGTGTACTTTTTTTCCACTGTTTAACGGCTCTGGATACAGTCCTTTTAAGCAAATCATAATTTGAAGTTCACAAGATTACATTTGTTTTATTTCCTCACACTATGCATTGAAAAACGTAGTATGATACACGGGCGTAAGAGCAATAAATTACTCGGTTACGTTTAAAACACTCGTTGTCATCGGTCAGCACTTCGTAAATGGAGATGTAGCTTGTGTTAATATCTGTGTATATTTTTATTGGATTATAACTTTATAACAATTATTATTACAGCGCCTGTAGGTGGGTTGATAAGCTGCTTGCCGCACAAATATGTTTCGAGATTCTTTCGAGAAGTATAAGTTTACAAAACAAGTACATACCTACAAAAATCCTTTATCTAAAGGTCTTTCAGATGAAGAACAGCTTTCTGAAACAAAGGAAACATAGAGATTAAGACAACTTTCATAATTAGATGAACGTAACAAAAGATTGAAGACAATAGCGAACATCTTTGCCGATTCAATGAAAAGTTCAATGAGATCTTCTTTCTTCTGTGATTAATTTAATACCCTACTGAAGGGGAGATGAAGTATAGTACTACCCCAAGTAACACAGGAAGCATTTTAACGAACGAATAGTAAACTTATGTAGAACTTAAGATCCGTATAAACTCTTATATAAGTTCACCGAGCATCTTGACGCTTTATATTGGCATTTCAAAACCATTATGATGCTTTACTCTGTATAACGGTTGGATAATGGCATATCAAAATGCCACTGTAAAGCTTTTAGTTGTAGTGCAGCAAACCACAAAGCAACTGTACAGCTTTCAGCTGTTTTTAGTGCATTTGGACCTACAACAGCATTTTTAAGTAGTAAATAAATGCTTAGTGCTGTTTAATAGCATAAACATGAACCATTGTAATGCCACGTAAATCCTTTATACAGCTTTGAGCTTTTTTTAGTGCCTTTTGTAGTATAATAGCTCTTTTAAGTGGTAAGTAAAAGCCTAGTACTGCTTAACAGCATAAACGTGAATCAATATAATGCTTGCATTCTTAAAGATCAACTGAGTGTTGTTATACAGCTAACAGCTCTTTAATCAAATACACGTGAGTAATTGTAATGCGTAAAGCTGTATATACATCCATTTTACTGTATTCGTAAAACCATTTTTCGGCCATATTGGGAAAAAGCACATTTTCAAACAACAGCAATTTTTATGGTGGACGTATTGATATTATTAATTATATATTACATATTATAACTGAATTATTATTGATTATAATATGCTTGTAACAAAATTAATTGTGATTTCATTGTACGTGTAATTTAATATAGGTAAAAATGAGTACAGCATTTTGTTTCACAAAATTTTGAAAAAAATCATTTAAAATAATAGTAAGAACCAGAGGAATCAGGCGAAAAATATCAAAGGAACATACAAGAATTATGATGTCTTTGAATTCGATCAATGTACAACAAAACGATTCGTGCGAAGTGAGTTGTAGCGATATTAAAGAAGGTTCCGTAGGTTACCAAAATCAAGTAGGACCTGTCAACATTGGAATTACACACGATACGGCATTCTCGTGTTTTGAAAAATCTTTTGTTGTGATTAACGTGAACATTCAACAAAATGTTGTCTTTTTCTGTCCGCTTGGTGCTGAAAGTATGACAATGACAGTGATATTGATAAATATGTAAAATGTTCTTAATTTCGTGAAAATATAAGAAGATGGGTTATTGAATAATTGAATAATTGAAAATTATGAATGGATTGATTCCGGAAATATTACATGGCTCCAAGGACCATTTTAAAAACACCTAGATTTGTCAATAATAAAAAAATAAGTGGACAAATATTGGCATAACGGAATTACTTATAATTTAAATTTGCTATTGGAACACTGGACAGATGTTCCAGAAAATATATCTTTAAATTTCAATTTTGACGGTTTACCAGTTTTTAAAAGCTCAAAGAAAGAATTTTGGCCAAAAATCTTTTCACATTTCTGAAAATCCTATCATTAACTTTCAGTGATTGGAATTTATTATGTAATTGGAAACCCTAAAAATTTAACAGCGTATTAAGAAGATTTTGTCACCGATGTTAATAATTTATTGGAAGAAGGAATTACATTATTGCTAAATTCTGAGAAGAAAGTTACAGTAAATATCAGATGTTTTTATGTGATTTGCCTGCTAGAGTTGTTATATTTATTTGTGATAGTCCAAATCAAAAGGGACTATTAGTTGCACCGATTCACTATTGTATTCGAACAACGGCAATAAAGGCGTAAGTGCCGGCTGCTATAAGGTCGCTATTGATTTGGAATATCATATTTAAAGATGTGATTTTTTTCAAGTACAAATAATTAAGAGCAACTTTACCACTCGTATTTATCCTGTTATGTTTGTAGGAATAAAAAACGTTATTTTAAGTACTTAAGTTTTTATTTATGTAGACTTAGAGGTTTGTAACTATTTATTTTGCATGTTATAAATTTTTAATAAAAATTAACCTCAGCGAATCATCATATTTAAAAAATAAATAAGTTTTGACAATTATCGTCATGTACCACTATTTAGTTTTTGTTAAAGAAGTATGACTGAACCGTTATTCCAAAATTATAAAATTTAAATCAATCTTTTGTCAATCATACTTTCCTAAACAAACTCTCAGTTTGTAGTATGATCGACAATGGTCCGGGGTGCAAACATGCCTGTGTCATTTACGTCTGTGTCTGAATTTTCTTCCATTATTGATAATTCAGCTTCGGTAAGCTGATATGTTCAAATATTGTTCCTTTTTAAAATGTAGTCCATTCATCTCCATTCTGTTTTATGAGGCTTGGATTGCTAATTTTTCATTAATTTGTACTGTGTCTTTCTAGGCGGCCACCACAGTTTCCTCCCACAAAGAAGGTACAATAACTAGTATTGTTTTCCTTCTCTCTATCGTCTGTACTGTTTTGAACGGCATTGTATGGATCGTACAAACATTACTGAAAATAAGAAAACAATATTATTAAAAAACATCATCCATAAAAAAGATATTAGTGCGTTTTCCGAAGTTTTTGACCATCCTAAAGTGTACAGATATATTTGATGACTACAGTACCTGACTACACTATACCAAAAATATAATAAATAACGTTCCTTTTTATAAACTAATTGCGGAAAATATGTCTTAATGACCTATGACGAACGACACCCATGAGCGTTTTTCACAACTGAACTGACAAAATCGGTTTTCCGCTGCGGTGTGCAGAGCGCGCACAAGATATAGCTATAAACACATATAGCGCTGTTTCGCTCGCACTAGGGAAAGGTCCCGCAGCTGCATCAGTGTAAGACCCACGGTGCGGCGGGACATTGAAATATGGCATTGTTAATTGAGTGATTTTCAAGTACTCAAACGAAACTATCTACTTCATTTTTTTTTGTTGACAACACCATAATCATTTAATAAGCCACGCACAGGAATCATTTTGTAGATAATGCGTTCAAAAAGCCTTTTTATCAACTCTTGACAAACGTATTCAAGTTGAACAAAAATTCTGAATTGGGTTTTATTGTTTTGCTTAAGGATCCCTAAAATTTCGTTCAGGTAATGGCACTATTACAATCTACATCAAGTCTACTGGTATACCGGTGAACCCATATAGAACTACTTTATAGACAATGGCACTACAGTGGTTCATCAAAAGTCTTCTCTCTGGTCTCTGGCTTAATAATGGTTCATGGGTGAGTTTTTATAGTGCTGGTGGCATTAAGTAGCCTTTTTAAAGGCTCACCGAGCTGCTATCGGCCGACACCATTTTGTAAATATTTTATAACCAAAAAATATTATCATTCGGACCGAATTATAAACGCAGTAGACCTATATAATAATGATAATAACTTAATTTAATACTGCCCAACCAATACCTTTATGTTAATTATGCAAAATTCGTTCTATACTAGGAATACACTATTGTTTTGGCTATTTCACATATATCTTTATATAATATTTTATATCAAAACCACAAGATATAGAAGGCGCGTGAAAATTTTCAATTAAACTTATATAGATATTAACAGTAAACTACATTGCGCAGTAATATTTGAAGGCATAAAATTACAAAAGAATCAAAAACTTACCCGGTATTATAAGTTTTGTTTTGATGTAAACAACTATGGTGTCACTCACCATGGACGAAATACTAGAGGACTGACAACCGCCATACTTTGAAGCGTAATTCGATTTAAAGTTTCAAATTTGTAGCTAGATAGAGCTACTGGTTCAAAACAATCGAATTCAATCGGATTCACGGCTCAAGTGGGGATTACTTTCTTTCTTAGTAAAGGTAGGCTCGTAGTGGTTCCAATTAATTTCGGAAAGATGGCGGTATAAGCGCGCGCGCCCTTTAGTTCGCGCTCAGCCGCCGCACCGCTGCCTATTCTTTCAAAATTACTAAATGTAATTTACTATCTACCACTTTTGACAATCAAGATTTTGTTTAAATTAATTTGATTTCCTAAGAACAAACAACTTGCTCACCGCGACAGTGCCCGTTTTATCGTACCTCTCTTTCGGTAATCAGATACTTGAGAGTGAATGAAACTAACATCGCTCGCACGCGCCTTCTCAATGGCGATAGGCATAACTGACATTGAATGTTATTTAGACGAAATAACGTCTTAATTTGATTGAATACATTTTTGCTACATCTACTTATATACCTATGATAATGTAATGTAATAATACACCTACGAACATCGTCTTTTCGGATGGTTCCTGCCTGATGAACTTTTCTTAGCGACAAGCGAATGACAGTGTGTTTTTCTAGTTGTTTATGAGAGGTCAGCTGTGCTTGTGTTTGTGCTCGAACTTTTGATTCAGAGTTAAGGGTCGCTTGCGCCAAGCATGCTTTCGCGTTTGGACAATTTAACAAAATAAAATAAAATATTTTTAACAAATAAAATTTGTGTAAGTACTTAGTTAAGAAGTTGAACTTATGTACATTATAATGTTTCAGATTTAACACAAGTATCACAATCATCGAGAAAAAAAATCGGAAAGATCACTAAAATCACGGAAAACGTAATTTGGCTTTGGAACTAGTATGATGAGTCTACTATTCTAACAACAAAATAAAATATTTTTTTATAGAGTAAAGAAATGAAAGTAGCCTTTACAGATTTTTTTTATCTTGTATTTCCTTTTGTTATTATAAAGAAATACTCCAACATTCAACATTTTTCCTATACAAAAAAATTACGCAAGAAGAATTTTAAAGTTTGTGTATTTCTTTTTAAATAAGGAAAGGAAAAAAAAATTATATGAATAAGGTACTTTGATCTTATCACGCAAAAAAAAAAATTCAATATGGATCAAAAAAAATATTTTTTTTCTGTTTGCAACGCCAAATTACGTTTTTCGTGATTTTAGTGATCTTACCGATTTTTTTTCTCGATGATTATGATACTTGTGTCAAATCTGAAAAATTATAATGTAGTTCAACTTCAAATTTTATTTGTTAAAAATATTTTGTTTTAATATGTTAAATTGTCCAAACGCGAGAGCATGTTTGGTGCAACCGACCCTTAAGAGGATAGTTTCTGCAAAACCATAATTTATTCTCCCTGGTTTGAAGAATCTAGCCATACTACATAAAAAAGAAAAAATATGTATTTCTTTCGGGAATATAATACACACACATATCAAAACAGAATCCTAAGAAGTCATTTGAATATGGAGAAATAAAGTGCCCAAGATGGCTCTAAAAAAAGTTTTCATGTCGAGGTTTAAATTTATTAAAGTAAAAACCCGTTCATATTATTTATGGAATAAATTCTGTATAAACTTTATTAAACTCTTAACGGGACAGATATTTATTTTATAGCAACTTTGCTTTTTTTTAAATAATAAAATTTTGACTTTTTTCAAGAATCCGTCCCTCTCACACTGCGGGTCTTTCCGCACGGAGTAACAGGATAGTATGCAAGCGGAACCTATCCTCTTAATTTCCGACCGTGTAAAATGAGTTACACAAAGTGCGCCTACTGTAAATGTAATAAAACAAGTAGAGAACTATCGATGTTGCCGCCTACTTCTTTGGATTCGGAACTCAGATAAGAACGTAATTTTTGTCAGAATTCAAAAACAGATGTCGGTAGGTACTAAGTTCGATGCGGCTCAACCAATTTGGTAGTTTACTTTATTCCCGAAGTAATCCCATGTACCTCAACTGGGTGAAGATCACAGTATAAAAAAATCGGTCAAGTGCAAGTCAGACTCGCGTACCTAGGGTTCCGTATTGTGGATGATAAATTGAATTTTGTAATTTTTTTTTCGTGAAATTCTCAACCATTTTATTTTCCTGTAATCTTTACGTAAACACATATTACCATGACTTTTTTCATATTTTTCGGTCCACCAGTTTTGGAGATAAGGGGAGGGATAATATTTTTATGGCTTTTCAAGGATTTCTCGGAAAAGGTGCAATAAAATATAGCCATACTATATATTTTTATAATTAGCATTTTAATACCTTTAATTTGATACTCGTATTGTATTATATAGTATATATTTTTTTAAATATATTTTTCTTCTTTTTTTATATTTCTCATTTGTGCTCAACTTTTTTCAAGTGCTAGTTTTCCTGTAATTAGTCAGTTATGAGCTATAATTGACATTTTTTTTATATTTTTCGATTTACCAATTTCGGAGATAAGGGGACGACATACATATTTTTGTGGTTTTTTAAAGATTTCTCGAAACTAGTGCCAGTAAATATAGTAAAAGTATATATTTTTACAATAAGCTTTTTAATATAATAAAAAGCTATTCATATAGATATTTAGATATTTTTAATAGTTATTCAACAAAACCTTATTACCTATGTATTGTGTATGTTCCCATCGCAAAGTTTCCATTGGTTTCTATAAATTGGAACCTCAAAATTTTTGAAATTCTAAAATTCTGATTTACTTATGACTTCAAATATTCTGATTACAAACGGAAACTTTACGATGGCAACATACACAATACATAGGTAATAAGGTTTTGTTGAATAACTATTGAGTGAATTTTGAATTGACGCGTTTTGTTTCGACTAATTAGAAAAGTGCGGGTTTTTCACAATCCGGCTGCGAAACCGCTCTTAGTAACCCACTTCGCTCTAGTACTGTAATTTTCAATTTGGAAGCCGTTCCAAAAAACATCCGGGAGAGTAATTTTTACCCTGACATCAAGATAGCGTATGGTAAATGTATAAAGTGTGAAAGGGACAGACTCTTGTGAGGTAAATTTATATTAACTAGTTTTGGAACATAACCTAGCTTTTCTTTTATCTTATCTTTATCCCATTCTCTTTGCGCGCGCATTTATACCTGCGATGCGACACTTCACGTGCACATGCATTTGTATTGTCTACTACACTTATGTGTGTGCGATGTTTCGCTCGTAAACAACATGAAATAGTAAAAGCGCCATCTCTGATTACTCGTGGATATTACGATGAATTATACTACGCCCTCTGCCTAAGTACCAAGCATCCATTGTATGTTAAGCTAGCGGGCGAGATAGTAGTGACATCTAGGAATAATACAGGATTTTGGCTTTCTAGCAGAATACGTTTTTTTGTATAGGGTTGTCTGTCTTCTCGTATTGTTTGTCTATGCACTCACTCAGTTTTGACCGTCTTCGTCCATATTCAATTACGATACCAAATAGTTAAATTACAACGTTAATTGTATTATAACATTTGTACCGTGGTATTTAGAGATGTTTTTGCAATTATGTAGGGTTTATTTAAGTTCTAACTGTGACCACTTAAATAGCTCCAATCATTCTTTTACTACATTCTAATGCTAGTATAATGCTTTTGTAATGCAATTAACATCTTCATTATCAATAATATTGCTAGTATAATGCTTCTGTAATGCGATTAACAACTTCATTGACCGTAATAATGCTTCTTTAATGCGATTGATACCTTCTTTGACCACAATAATGCTAATATAATGCGCTTCTAATGCAATTAAACAGCTATTGTGAACCTATTTAGGATCTAAAGCCGTATAATTTGTGCCCAAATAAGCATTACAGTAGCTGTATAAACGTTTGTAATGCTACTATAGAACTAACTCAAAATGCGAAAACGATACAGAAATGCTGTAAGTCGGCCGTTATACTGCTTTGATGTGTTACTTGGGACCAGTCGGTGGAAATGTACTGAAACGGTATAAAGTCAGCAAAACACATCAGGACAATTTTATTAAATCTTCTTCCGACTTTTATAATATTTTTTGGCATAGTTGACAACAAAACTTTCATTTGTCGTGCGGGACCTGCAAAATACAATTTCGCATTTTGAATCTATATAATGTCTTAATTTTTCAGCTCTATCGAAGCACATTTACGTTTGACCGCCATTTTGAATCCACGATTTCTTATTTATTTTTTGTTATATCTTACAACACTTAATAATAATTTTACTTTAAGGACAATATTTATATCTATTACCGTTACAGAGGTATTAAAAAAAAATGTATAATTTTCAATGGAGAATAATCACCTCAACATTTTTATTATTTTATTTATTTATTTATAACATAAACCACACAAAGAGAACCACTAAACCATTTGCATTAAAACAAAAAATGGTTCAGCCGTACAAGGGATAAGAGTTAACAACGGACTGCACAAACATACATACATAACATACAAACAATGTCTTATCCGAAATGCATATGCCTGCTCTGTTCTTCCGTTGGTAAATATGGGCAACGTTGTCATTCCGACTGAAAACTCCAAACAAACTCAAACGAAATTACACAAGATCCAATATAATATCAATGGGAGAATGTTTTTAACAATTTCCATTCCGGCGTTTATAGGTAACTGAAATTAATTCCTCTTTTGTTTGAGTAACGACAAAGAGAATTTGCAATTGACGCCGCCATTGCTGCTCCGATAAGCATCAGAATTGCGAAGTTTGTGAAAAGCCAATTCTGAAGAGTTCTCTGTTCCCAGTTGAATCGTATTCGTGACAAGTTTCACGAATCCACCTTAACAGCTTTAGCACGAAAGCACGATTGTAAAAGTCATAGTTTAAGACGATCGTTGCGTTAAAAAAAATCCCCTGATAAATTCAAAACTAACGCACACTTTAAGGCGAATGGATACGCCAACTGCAATTTGGACCTGTCTTTGAAGGCCTACTCCTCCCACACGGGTGGTCCAAAAACTTTCATAAAAATATATGATAGGCATTATAGAGTCAAAAATTAATTTTAAGTTTCATAAACTGTTTTTCTATTGTAAGTTTTGACAAAAAAATCGAAAGTCATCGAAAGTTTCACATGATTAACACAAGAATTCTCTTACTCCTTCCAAACGCCTAAAGCGATTTTAATTATAATTTCACCAAATTATAGGACATTTTTAGATCTAAAAAATTTAGGTTCAAAATTTTTTTTTCGTTCATGGCGTCCATGTGAAAAGTATTATTTTCTCCTATTTTGCGCTAGCCGGAGACGCAGCAGGAGTAACAGCCACTTTTCAAGGCACGCTGAAATGAACAATTTCAATGCCATTTCCGTTGATATTTGTACCGACACACATCCAGTTGCTTATTTAGCGTGGTCATTCGTCTTAAACTAAGGGCAAATATGATCTTATAACCCAATCCATTAAAAATATAACACCAATTTGACCCTTTGAGAACTGAAAAAATAAAACAATAGAAGATGAGACTTAATATACCATGTCAATTTCGTAAGGATTAACATAATTTTAACGTCTAAAGACCCATTTTCACAGAAGAATTTAAACAATATAGAATATTTTCTTTAAGGTGATATATTGTCCGTGCAAAGGTCCCCGTTACTCTAAGCGGAAAGACCCGCAGTGCGAGAGGGACGGAATCGGGGAAAATTGACAAATAGTCGGTTTTAAAAATATTACAAATTAAATAAAGTAGCTATGGAAATTTCCACAACCAGTAATTTAGGTATTGTTATCATCTAATTAAATATTTTTGAAGTCTGTATGCTATCCCGATTTGTCAGTATATCAAAAAAGGTGTAAATTTAGACCACATTTAATAAATTATTTCTACCGAGTGAAATTCCTCCAATCGCGTTTCTGATAGTCCAGAATCTAGAAAAAGGTCGCAAAATTGTTATACTAATTTATTTAACATAGGACTTGGTTTGAACTGCAGATAAATAACTAAAAAAAAGTGTCGATTTTGACGATATACCCCTTTAATATAACCTCAAAAGTCTTTATATTACCGAACATTGATAATAAAATATGATGTGCTTTGTAAGTGGGGGCGGAACAACGAAGAAAATATTACCCCGCATCGATCAAAAGCAAGAAATGACCATTGCACGCGTCTTCGAAATTACTTTAATCAATTATTGTAAAAGCTTATTAATCCGTTGATTACTCATTATAGCTAAAACAATAGATAGCGGACAAGATCGTAGTTCGATTCCATTTAACGCGTCAAATTGCCTGCCTACGCCTGCATAACCGCCCCTGTGGCCAAGTGGTAGAGCGCTTGCCTGATGACCAAGAGGTCGTGGGTTCAATCCCCGCAGTGCACATTAATTTGTGTTGGGTCTGCGTGCTTCGGAAGGTTCATTTGGCCTCGAAGTAAGGCGATAGGATTCACCAGCAATCACGTTTGGGATGTAATAATCGTTGGTAAAAAGCAGGTGCACTAAGTGCGGACTGACTTGCATTTCACAGTTCACACTTGGAAACACTGACTCTGACACCTCCACGGGGATTCATGATGTTCTTCCTCTTTGTCACTCGAGTTAGGACCGCAGCATACCTGAAAACTCCCCTTAAGGGGCAGGTAGTCGTAAACGAGCATGAGTCGACCTGTGTCGGTACAGATATCTACAAAAACTATATTGAAATTACGTTCATATCAACGCGCACTAGATTACGACGTCGCTGGGTCTCCGGCTAGCGCAAAATAGGAGAAAATAATACTTTTCACATGGACACGATGGACAATAAAAATACCATAAAAAATTTTTTCAAGCAATATTTTCCTTGTGCAAGAACCATGTTTATTTAGACTTCAATGGCAAGAACCATACAAATATGCTTTCAAAGAAATAACCAATTTTACTACATTTGAGTCTAAAAACAGCCGTTAAAATGAAGTTGTTTTTTATAGTTTAACTAACAAAATGAACATATTTTTCATATTTTTTAAAGATACCGTTTAAGAGAATGGCATACCCTAGCAACTTTTTTAATTACCCGTCCAGCACAATAAGTCTAATGGCAAAGACCTTATTTGCTTTTCATAGAGGCGATTATATGTTGGCTCTTTGGCCTCTTTTTCTTGGACGCGTAATACTAGTGATCACGCAGCGAAACAACAAACTGGTGTGTTTTTAGCTAATACTGAAATATTTTGAAGGGAAAAAAATATTGGATTGAGGTAAAATCAAGTTGATCTCTTAACCGCGTTTTCGAAACGAACGTTTGAAAACAAAAAAAAAGAGGGTGAAAAACATATTTTTTTTGACAAAAGTATAAATCTCAATACATTGTTTATAGGTGGAATCCCTAGATAAAAGATCGACAAATCAAATTTTCATTTTCTTCAATATGAGGAGAGACCTAGTTTCTTCCAATTAACCCTTGAAAACCTGGTGTTGTTGATGTTCTAGCGTCAGGTGTCCAGTTAAGAGAAATAACTTTATTAATAGTCATTTTTGTATGACTCTGGGAAGTGGCGCCTTAAGTGTTACGGCATCGCAACGATTATCCAACGTGAGAGATAAAAGTCGACAGAAAAATAACAATAACAACGGGGCCTGACCAAGAACACAGAAGCTGTGACAAATAGCAATAGGATATTCGTGGAACCATTTGCGTAACAGAAACGTGTTTTATTTCGATCCCGAATTCTATGAAACCTGCGACAAAGGGACCAACAACAAAAGGAAAAGCACAGAGGCTAAAGTTATTGCATTGTCAATGACACACCAATGTCAAGACGAAACCTTTGCAGTGTTTCCTGTCTGCCTCAGGTTTCGGAAATTGAATTCTGTAATGGATAATCCTGTATCAGCTAGTATTATAATTAAGGCGATATGCGAAAAAAATACGGGTGTTTCTTTTGTGTGTATTTCATGAAATACACGGAAAATTTTAATAAATTTCTGGTATATGCATTTTGACTATATAATCTAGGGTTTTGAAATTGGAAAACAGGTTTGGATATATTTTCCTTGATAGAAATAATTGTTGAAATGAGGTCTTTAAACACAATTTTTCTCCTCGTTTGACGAATAGGAACCATATACAGAACTCAAACATATTTTATTAGGTGTGTTTCAACAATATCTAGAGATTTGATATTTGAAATTTTGCTAGCTATTTTAGTTTTTTTATAAAAATGATAAAACTAGCATTTTTCGCTTTCGCCCTGAACCCGCTCTCTCGCACTGAGCGTGTTTTCGCTTGGAGTGACAGTGACAAAAATAAAATCGCATAGCCTCTTAATGTTTGGCTTCATTTCAATCAAAAACACAAGCACAAAACATACACTGGAAAGGGTGGGGTTTGGCTAGAGTAATTTCAGATATTTGAAGTAAATAAAGTATGTTGATGCGGCTGGAAAATAAAAGTATTTTGGGGGTGTCAAGGAGGTCATGCATGACCCCCACTCGTGTTGGACTATACAAAAACAAATCAATCTTATCTCTTTCTTACTTGTTAATATTTGTTTTTATGAACGAGCCCTCTACAACCACTCAAGGTTAAACGTCAGTCGCTTAGCGCAAAGTGCATAACTTAACTTTGTTTTTCAAGTTAAAAATTGAAAAACTTTGGTCTGTGGCATTTAACGCCCATGGTTCAGTATATTAGTGAGGTTTATAAAATTTTCTCATGCTTTATAAACCTCACTAATACTATTGGCGTCAATTGCCACAAACAAAAATGTTTTTAAATTTTTATCTTCTGAGCAAGAAAAAAAAACAAAGTTGCGCTCTTTGCGCCAAGTGACTGACGTTTATCTTAACTAAAAGTCCCTTGGATATTTTGAGTCTTCACTGCGCCTTCAGCTCCGCGTGGAATTCCACATGTATACATACATAATTGCACATGTATACATACATAATTGCACATGTATATGTCGTGGCCATATCGAAGAATTGATCATTTCATGATCTGGTTGGCCATATCGTAGTTCTGTTAAAATTGGGATGGTCACTTTGCTCCGCTCCGCTTCGCTCTGCTCTCTAAATGCATTTACATGTAAACCTCTCATGCTCCTCCTCGCTCCGCTTCGCTTCGCTCGTCGTCGCACGACGTCGTCGTTTTTAGTGAAAGATTTTTGATTTCATACTTTACGATCTGCCTAACCAGATCATGAAATGGTCAATTCTACAATATGGCCACGACATATACATATTATACATACATAATCCTGATAAAATGACGATGAACAAATATAATATTAGTTTAACTGCTTTTAACCGGAATATTCATGTATATCCTAACAACTAGATGAAAAACGAGTGAAAATGTTCATTTCTTCATATTAGAAATTTCCAAATTAGCAAGGTGTAGTTAATGTTTTAGGGTTTCATACCCAAAGGGGGGTAAAGGAGAACCTATACTAAGCCTCCCCTGTCTGTCTGTCCGTCCGTCCGTCCGTCTGTCACAGAGGTTTATTTTATTTATTTATTTATTTATAGAGGTCATAATAGAACGCCAGTTGAAATTTTCACAGAATACGTGTAACTATCACAATCACGGCAAATAATGGAATGAAATTTAGGCCCGAGCCTGCCATAAAACCAAAAAACATCTTGGAAGCGCGTACTCTTTTGGACCACTTCTGAAGAACGTACTGTAATTAAGTTGCTTAAAAGTTGTGTCCTGTGTTGAGTGACCTTGCAAGAGGCTTGTATGGCAGTTTGAACTAAGTTGCTTAAAAGTTGTGTCCTGTGTTGAGTGACCTTACAAGAGGCTTGTACATATGGCAGTTTGAACTAAGTTGCTTAAAAGTTGTGTATTGTGTTGAGTGACCTTACAAGAGGCTTGTATGGCAGTTTGAACTAAGTTGATTAAAAGTTGTGTCATGTGTTTTGGACCACTTCTGAAGAACGTACTGTAATAAAGTTGCTTAAAAGTTGTGTCCTGTGTTGAGTGACCTTACAAGAGGCTTGTATGGCAGTTTGAACTAAGTGGCTTAAAAGTTGTGTCCTGTGTTGAGTGACCTTACCAGAGGCTTGTATGGCAGTTTGAACTAAGTTGCTTAAAAGTTGTGTCCTGTGTTGAGTGACCTTACCAGACGATCGTATGGCAGTTTGAACTAAGTTGCTTAAAAGTTGTGTCCTGTGTTGAGTGACCTTACAAGAGGCTGGTATGGCAGTTTCAACTGACTGATTACAGGTTAGTCTCTAACCCCGTGTCAAGAAGAAGCATTTTGCATTATTATATAACAATAATGCATACCAGAGAATAATTCAATATTAATTCACAAGGTAATGAACCTTGGCGAACATTCTTTTGTTTACAAAGAAAAGTATCTCTTACACAATAATTAAATGAATTAAAACTAATGAGTGGAACTAATAGAAGCATCTACGTGTAGAGATAATATTGTTTATATGAGAAAATTATACCGTCTTCGTAGATTCGTGTTAGACAAGGCCGTCGACTATAAAAGCAGGTAATCACAGCCCCCTCTTCGTGTATTCTCAAACTACGGTCCATATTGTCTCTAACCACTTCTCATTCAAAGATTAAAAGTTGTTGTAAGCTGGCAAACATCTTGAGCAAATAACGGCGTTAATGGGGAAGCTGGCACATGAATTTCGTCCTTAAACTATGTCAAGGTATTATAATTTTTCAAGATGATTGCTGATCTCTAGAGCGCAAAACAAACAGAAAAGACGTAAGACGAGGACGGGGTGAAGACGCGGCGCCCCTTTAAGGCGATATGTAAAAGTTTTAGCGTCTCTGTTACTCCATATGCGAAAAAACCCTCAGTGCGAGAGGGACGGATTCGTGGAAAAATAGCAAAAAGTCGGTTTTTTATTAATATAAAATGTACTAAAGATGCTATCAAAATTTCGTTTAACCATGTCCTAGAAACCGTTAAAACCCATCTAATTACAGTCCATATGTCATTCTAAATTGTCAGACCAGGAGAATTGGTGTCGAAAAGGACCTCATTTCAATAAATATTTCTATCGAGCCGAATTTCTCCAATTGCGTTTCTGTTTTAACAGGTCCCTAGAAAAAGAAGTCAAAAATTATGTACTATTTTATCAAAATAATACATTATTTACTGAAGTAGATATGCAAGTTCTTAAAGTGTCGATTTTTTTTCGGCGCCTGAATGTACTTTTATAGAAAATGTGTATAGAAGCATCGCGACACAAAACATAAAGAAAAGACGGGGCGGAGACAAGACGCAGGCACGACGCTTCGTCGACTGCGCCCTTTGCATAACATATAGATGAGACGCGGCGCGGAAGCAATGGGGGTAAGGGCAGGGCGTGAGGTGTCATTCCAGGCATTTCATTTTCAGAGTCTCGTTTGTAGTGGCCGTGACGTGTCACCTTGCCCCGTCTCTATAGTGTAAGACTAATCACACTATTATCTAAAGTAGGTAGCAGTTACTGTTCTGATTAATAATGTAGCTGTTAGTTTGTAACTGTTAATATCGCATACTTGTTAAATATTGTGACTGTTTGTGTTTTGATAATGGCGACACTTATATTGTGACTGTTATGTTTTGATAATGGCAACACTGTAAGTTTGACAGATGATTCATTACCGTTCGGATTTGTTTTTGGAAAAGGTGATAACGAATAAATCGAGTTAAATCAAAGCAATCTGCTTTTGTTTCTTGAGATGAGGATTTTATTCTATAATAGTCCCGTCCGCATCCCGTCTCTTCAGTATAAGTTGAAGTCTCGTCCGTGCCCCGTCTTCGCCTCGTTCTCGCCTTACGTCTTATCTATCGGTTTTGCGCCTCAGGCCTAAGAACTTGGCAAAATATACAGAAGAGACGCGTCGCGGACGCGACATGGAAGCAACGGGGGTGTCATCCCAGGCATTTCAGAGTCTCGCTCGAAGTGCGCCATAGGCTTAAGACAGGCAGATAAAACGTACGGCGAGGACGTGGCGAAGACGGGGCACGGACATCGCGGACGCGACTTTTCAAATTATACTGAAGAGACGGGTCGAGAATGGGACTATAGAGACGGGGCGCGGTGACACGTCACGGCCACTTCGAGCGAGACTCTGAAATGCCTGGGATGACTTGATTGAATCGGCACAAAAATCATTTGTCTCACTTGTTCCATAGCTAACAGTTCCATCATGGAACTAGTGAGATCAATTCCAGCCAGTCCAGTGTACTTGTACTAGAGGTCAGTGGCTAATACCCAACGACGTTTGAATGTTGGCGTAATTTGTCTTAGTTTTTTATTGAAGATATTATTTTCCTTTTTCCATGTCCTCTACTGTCTAATATTTTCCTTGTATTTTTGTGCAAGAACCATCAAATACCATTAGCGGTTTCAAAGCAATAAACAATTTTACATAATTTTAGTTTAAAAATAGCTCGACTTTGAACAATATTTTCATGCTGTTTCTTATACGCAAGAATAATCAATCAATCAATCAATTTATTTATTGCATTAAATTACATGTCAGTCTTAGATGTTATAATTATGTTATAATAATTATGGTTCAATGTAATTTTACCCATAGAGTGTAACAATATTCTTAACCTAGAAATAAAATATAACATTAAGATTAATAATGAAATAATTTCCTTTTAATTAATAACATATACCTTTTTCATAATTTTTAAACATACCGTTTAAGAGAAATAAGTTTATCAATAGAGTCAAAGTCAAAGCGTTTATTAAGTATATAGGAGCAGTTAAAGCACACTTATACACGTCAAAGTTACAATATTGAAATAAATCTTACATACTAAAACACAAAAAAATGAAAAAATAATTCATTTTCGGATGACGCTGGGAAGAGGCGCCTTCATCAGGGGCTTTGTAAAAAACCCGTTTTTTTCATTATAGTAATTAACGTTTGAGAAACGGGGGAGAAAGGCAATCGTAATATTGGAAACATACAAAATTACGAACCGTTGATGCGTTGAAAATTACACAGGTAGAAGTTACCAAATAAGCTATTCTCGTTTGAAGTTTTTTCGTGAATTTAAGTAACACGCAATCATAACATGAAAGTATAATAAAAAAACGTTCATAGAAAAAATATTAAATCATCAATTACTGCTCGGAAAATTCATACATCGTGGGATAAACAAACTTAATAATATAAGAATCGAATCTGCAGGAAACAAGACAGAAATAAGAATAATCGTATAATAATTCAAAAGTTGCTCTACATAAATATTGTTTTTTTATATTAAAATAACCTTTGCGCCAATTAAAACGCAGCTGAAATAATGAATGCCGACGGGAAAGTAAAAATAAATAAAATCACCCTAGAACGTTTCACTTCCACCTGTAACCAAATACAGATGTCGTGGGCAGATCGCTGAATTGGGCAGGTCGTAAGGTATGAAATCGAAAATCTTTCACTAAAAGTTAAAAAATAGGTGCGTCAACGAGAGGAGCGACGAAGAGCGTGTAAAGTTTACAAGTAAATACATTTAGCGAGCGAAGCGGAGCGGAGCGTGGCGACCCTACTAATTTATACAGAAATATGATATGCCTAGGCAGATCATCATATGCCCAATTCTACGATGTGCCGACGACATAGACACGGAATAAAATTAGGCCAGCTATTAGCAGCTAATCAATGGCCGTTCTAATAAAAACAAGTGGATATGTTAGTAAAATAGACGGTGAGCTAGAATCTAGATCGTTTATTTCGCTTAGCATAGACTCAAATCTTGAAAAGCAATTAGACCTACACACCTATTGTCTTCAGATATGTTTCTACACTTGGATCCATTTTACACTATCAATATTTATTTAAGGTACAGTCAGGACCATAAATATATATACACATTCCCAACCGTTCAAATATATCAACAAAAACAGTACTTCAAAAATATATCAACTACGCATGTCACTGAAATATGAAGGCACTGTAATATCACACATAATGTACACTGATTCCAATTTAAGAGGATCAACCGGAAGCCATAGATATCTAAGCAATATACGTACTTGTTCAATAATATGTAACAAAGTAATGCCAGAAATATCTAAGCATGTCAAAGTGAGGCGTATAGAAAAATTTCCGCAGAATAAGGAATTTTCATCCGTATTCCTAGACAATAAGTACTTTGACAGGTAACTGAAGCTATTATATAAACTATTATAAACTTGTTGGTATAATAACTAGTTTCTGCGAAAACGTCATAGATAAATTGTAAAGAAACTCATTTTATTTGAGGTTCTATTCAAAATTGAACAAGAAGTTTTGTCAAAAACTATTAACAAAAAAATAGTAACCCACTTCAATAGTAACAGCAGTCATTCACTAAAAAGTTAATAATAATTCTATAAAGACCGATGGTACCGAAGCAACACTTTTGCCGACTTTTTTCTTCCTGAAACGTTATGTTATCTATGAATTACTATTGAATGAATTATACTATATGAAATACTATAGTATGAATTACTATTGAAGTCGGTTGCTATTTTTTTGTTAAAAGTTTATTATTTAACTTATAGTAATATTGTTTTAATATAACTGGACTGACAGTGGAGGTTTTTGTTGGTTTGTAATTGTTTCTATACTAATCTATAAACTTACTCAAATTCATACTGAAGATTCAGTAAGTGCTTAGTATCAAGATTCGAGGACTCTTTTTGCGAAATTCGTAAATTATTTTTTTCGTTTTCTATACAAACACAAGCCCGGCCGCGAGTCAATTACTATGAGACGTCAACATTTTATTTTGCGAAATTAGCAAAAAGGGTAATTAAGGTGATATGTAAAAGTTTGAGCGGCCCTGTTACTCCATATGCGAAAAAACCCTCAGTGCGTGAGGGACGGATTCGTGGATTCGTTTTGTTTTTTTAATAGGGAGTGAAAACAAAAACTAACTAAGTTGTCACTGTCTGCTTCAATATTATATTTCAATTGCTACATATTATGTCTTTCTGAGAAATAACTACTATGTGCATGCGATATGCGATCAAACAGATAGACACAAACCGGCCAAGTGCGAGTCGGATTAAGGCGCTACGGAAAAAAAATCGACACTTTTAGAACTCGCATATCTATTTCAGTAAATAATGTATTATTTCGATAAAATTGTATATTATTTTTGGAATCTTTTTCTAAGGATCTTTTAAACAGAAACGCGATTGGAGAAATTCGGCTCGATAGAAATATTTATTGAAATAAGGTCTTTTTCGACACCAATTTTCCTGGTTTGACAATTTAGAATGACAATTTTTATGGACTGCAATTATATATTATTAGATGGGTTTAACAATATCTAGGACCTGTTTAAACGAAATTTTGATAGCAACTTTAGTACATTTTATATTAATAAAAAACCAACTTTTTGCTACTTTTCCACGAATCCGTCCCACTCGCACTGAGTGTTTTTTCGCATATGGAGTAACAGCCAACAGGGACTCTAAAACTTTTACGTATCGCCTTAAGGGTCGGTTGCGCCAAACATGCTCTCGCAGTTGGACAATTTAACATATTAAAACAAAATATTTTTAACAAATAAAATTTGTGTAAGTAGTTAAGAAGTTGAACTACATTATAATTTTTCAGATTTGACACAAGTATCACAATCATCGAGAAAAAAAATCGGAAAGATCACTAAAAACGTAATTTGGCGTTGCAAACAGAAACAATTTTTTTTTTCCAAATTGTATTTTTTTTGCGTAAAAAGATCAAAGTACCTTATTCATATAATATTTTTTTTTTCTTTTCGTTATTTAAAAACAAATACACAAACATTCAAATTCTTTTTGCGTAATTTTTCTGTACAGGAAAAATGTAGAATGTTTGAGTATTTCTTTTAAAATAACAAAAGGAAATACAAAATAAAAAAAATCTGTAAAGGCTACTTTCATTTCTTTACTCTATAAAAAAAAATATTTTGTAGTTAGAATAGTAGATTGATCATACTAGTTCCAAAGCCAAATTACGTTTTCCGTGATTTTATTGATCTTTCCGATTTTTTTTCACAGTGGTTGTGATACTTGTGTCAAATCTGAAAAATTATGATATAGTTCAACTTCTTAAGGAAAATATTTACAAAAATCCTACAAAAGGTTTCCAAACCGACTCAACGTCGTGTTAGTTCCAGAGACACCAATCAGTACTTTCACTGTTTTAGCAACCAATCTTTTTATTTTTATTTACCTTATTTTTCTTTAATCTCGGAGCAGCCAGTGTTTGGCAAGGTATGACTAATGGAAGTTAATTGCGCTGACAGTCTCTTCCTGCTCAGTTGAGCGGTCAAGGCCGTTCGGAAACTTTATTTGTTTGTTGTTTTAGGGATCTGCTAAGGAATAGAAACCTTTAGGTCTCAGTGTCCGTTTTCTGCGTATGTATTGACGATGTTCTAGTTTTAGTTTTTATTTTAAAAAAATCTGAAAAAATATTATAATATCAAGTAACGACTTGCTTAGAGGGGACGGTACGGAACCTGCTCATTTCTGCGCGGGCCAGCCTTAAGAGGTGTGCAGACTCAATAGTTTACGCGGTAGTGTTATAACAACACAAAATTCAAAATTCAAATTCAAATTCAAAATTCAAATAGTTTATTTTACAAATATATATTACACTTTTTACACGTCAAATTAAATCTAATAAAAATATATATGTAATAAAATAATAAATGTATATGAACTAATGTAGCAATATATATACAAGGTGACTTTTTGATCATCGTCCAAATTCACAGTGGTGGCTTGGTAAGTGATCAGTATCATGGATCAATAACAATTTTGGTGAAATTCGTAAAATTAAATTTCGACTCCCCATAGTGATTTACTCGGGACTGGAACTGAATTTATATAGGAAGCCGAAATTTAATTTTACGAATTTCACAAAAATTGTTACTGATCCAAGATACTGATCACTTATCAAGCCTCCAGTATGAATTTGGACGATGATCAAAAAGTCACCTTGTATATGTATAAGATTTAAATGATAGGTAAAAATTTATATTATACAAGGTGACATCCAATCAACCGCCCGAACCCATACCGGAGACCCGGCCAGGGACCAGGAACAAGGTTCAATGATCACCAACCGAGCCCCCAGCACGAATCCAGGCGGCCGATCAAACATCCTATATACTACATACTAATAGGTTACATTATAAATCTACTTGAACCAAGGGATACGAAAATACAAGACAGCAGGAATTCAGGTAAATGAAAAAAATTAAAAACATATTTATCTTTGTCTACCTGTCTCATATAGTCTATTTCCTTTTACAGTATATAATCAATTAATGTTTACACCTTAGAGGAATCATAAGGTAGGAAATTATACTTCTTAATTAAATTAAATTACACATACGAGCAAGCTCAATACAAAGCAACTCAACTTACTGCGATCCACTTACGTGTTGTTTAAAACAAATAAATAAATAAATAGATAAATAAAAATTTATCGAGTATCTTATTTTTTTGTTGCAATGTACACTTAACACTAACCGCATGCAAAATTTCAAGTTTGTAGGCCTGCTAGAACACCTTTAGACTTTTGATGATGTGTCAGTCAGTCAGTGACAAAATAAAGTAACTTTGACTTGAGATATTTCGTAATCAAATATAGGTACAAACTTGTAATTTGGGGGTAGAAGTAGGTTCAGTAAGTACTCTTAGTAACTGAAATTTCAGACTTCTAGCTTTATCCACAGCGAAGATACAGGGGGGTTGAAAGTGCCGTGAGTCGCTTCGAGAAAAGGATGGTACGGCCGTTCCGCGTTTTTTTTGCGAGACTTGGCGGGGGCACTTCCGTGCCCCCAGATCAGCAACCTAACGCACCTTAAATAAAGATAAGAAAAAACCACTCGTCATGAAATCAATTAAATTGCTCGTTCAATAACAGCAGTAGGTATTAGCGAAGATACTTCACATGAAGCGCACAGTTCCTGAACGATACCGTTGCACAACTTCCGCGAAGAACATTTAATTATGTACATTACCCAATTCAATTTATCTTTCAACACCTATGTTACAGTACAGTACATTACACATTTTTTGTTTTAGACTTACATAAGGCCATAAGGCGCAAAAATATCATCATCATCTAAATATTATTAGAGTGCATTACAAACTAGAAAAGATCAATCAGAAACAAACCCAAAGACAAGAATTTGAAAAAATTCCCCGGGCCAGGATTAAGAACAAGGCGTGAAATCACATAACGCCCTCGTGAGCGTTCTATATGTGCAGTACAGGCTAGTATATCAGGCAGAAGCAAAAATAACAGTGGACAAGTATGATGGAAGAATTCACCGGTCTGGGTGAGAACCTCGGTGGCGCAATTGGTAGCGCGCTTATCTTGATAACAAGAGGTCGCAGGTTCGAATCCTGGCCCAGGGAATTTTTTCAAATTCTTGTCTTTGGGTTTGTTTCTGATTGATCTTTTCTAGTTTGTAATGCACTCTAATAATATGAAGAGTATTCATAGCGATGGATTTCGCAAAATAAACATAATCATCATCATCATAAATTCTTTATTGCACAAATAAGAAGTACAAAATGGCGGAATTAATGCATAAAGCGTTCTCTACCAGTCAACCCAAATATGGTACACGAAATATAAAAAGTAGTTGATAGGCGTGCACGAGAAATTAAAACTACAATAACAAAGTTAAACTCTAAATCTAAACTAATGACTAGGTAACTTAACCTTACCTAAAAAACTATATTATACGCTTTAATACTACAAATACAAAATACAAATACAAAATACAAAATGATTTATTTCTTAGCTTAATCTTGCAGTTTATACAGGTGGTTGGAGTCCCCTTTTAAGTAAAAGAGATACCTGTAGTAGGAGACTCCGCTCTTCCATGGTGGACAGTAATATTTAATTAAGTTCAAAGAAACAAATTTGTGGCTTATGAAAATAAAATTTAAAAAGTAAACAAACAGAAATATGAACTTAAGAATAATGTGAAAGTGCGTGTAAGGTTGAGGTGTGGAGTATAGTGAATGTGAGTATTGTTCCCTAGCCCTACGATCGAAGTCTTGGGATCAGTATTTGAGAAAAAACTACTAGGGAGGGTGTGTATGTGTAGTGTATGTACATGAGGGTGTAATGTATGTGTGCAATGCTCGGAAGTGTGAGGGCATGTGTGTTATTATATACTTACATATATAATTATGTATACAGATATATATCTTAGATATAAAATACATAAATAACAATGAATATATACAACATGTAACAGAAAGGTGTAACCATATTTGAAGAGCTTATTCAGTCAATGGTATAGAACAACTTTTACTATGAAACAAAACCTATATCTCGAAAAAAAAAATTAAATTTTCATAGAATAATGCAATTCGCTCGGCTGAAATGTATGGAAGAACAGTTTTTTTTTTGAGGTTTCAGGTTTTGTTCCATAGTAAAAGTTGTTCTATACCATTGACTGGATAAGCTCTTGAAATATGGTTACACCTTTCTGTTACACGTTGTATATATATAATTTAATAGGTTATTTATAATATAGTTACATAAATAAATAAATATAATGACTGCGAAGAACGAACAATAATAAAGAAACTGATCATACCTATGTTCATATATATCAGAATAGAACGTGGTAAAAAGAACATCATGTATACCGGATGTAAATGGATGAGATACTCTACTGATCTGAAAAAAATTCCCATAAAAACATGCCCGCAGAAATGACAAAATATTTTCATTTCCCATAAAACATGCCTGCGGAAATGACAAAATATTTTCATTTCCCATAAAACATGCCTGCGGAAATGACAAAATATTTTCATTTCCCATAAAACATGCCTGCGGAAATGACAAAATATTTTCATTTCCCATAAAAACATGCCTGCGGAAATGACAAAATATTTTCATTTCCCATAAAACATGCCTGCGGAAATGACAAAATATTTTCATTTCCCATAAAAACATGCCTGCGAAAATTACAAAATATTGTCATTTTTCATAAAAACATGCCTGCGGAAATGACAAAATATTTTAATTTCTCATAAAAACATGCCTGCGGAAATGACAAGATATTTTCATTTCACGTTTGATTACTAATTTTGATGACCTACCCCGTATTTTGTATAGGTAGGCCCTACTAATTTTTTCATTTGCCCTATTTAAATCTGACCAGTAGATGATGTGGATACTTAACCATTTACTTTTGTTGTGTGAATTTTAAAATTATGCCAAAAAGGAGAAACAATTCCCAATTTTTTTTCTTCAGAACTAGTAGAAAAGGAACATTAAACTGAGTTCATAATGGTTTCTTTTTACCCTTTGAGTAAGGAACCCTAAAGTACAGAACTAATCAACAAACATTTTGGTCCAATTGGCACAGTAATAGTGGTCTGATTAAGCTGGGCACGTGACTGCGGGGATTAATGTGGGTTCGAGGAAAATTATGGAAATTGTTACTACAGGAATGGACGTGCCCAAAAACAAATTAATTAATCTATATGTCATCGGCACATCGTACAATTGGGCATATCATGATCTGCCTGGGCAGATAATATTTATGTAAAAATTAGAAGGGTCGCCCTTGCTCCGCTTCGCTTCGCTTAGCTTCCCAAATGTATACAGGTTGTAATCGTTAAGTGTGATCAGGCGATTATTCCGTAACTATTACAGATATCAAAAAAATTTAAACTGATATCGAAAGTACGTTACCTAATCAGTAAAATTACATCAATAACTTTTTGAAAATCAAACGAGAAGTATCCAAAATGTTGACATTAAACATTCCCATACATTGTATCACACAACAAGGACGTCACTTCGAACAATACAAAATTTTGTACTTACTAAGAAATAAATATTATTATATTAAAAGATAATTTTATTATTATTATTTTAGTTTCATTTAATATCAGGACTAAGCTAAAATAACCTTTTAAAATAAGGAAACTAAAACCTTTCTACTAATCTCATACTAAATGTATGGGAATGTTTAATGTAAAAATTTTGGATACTTCTCGTTTGATTTTCAAAAAGTTATTGATGTGTTTTACTGATTAGGTAACGTACTATCGATATCAGTTTAAATTTTTTTGACATCTGTAATAGTTACGGAATAATCGCCTGGTCACACTTAACGATTACATCCTGTATACATGGAAACCTAACACGCTCTTTTTCTCTCCGCTCGTCGTCGCACCTACTTTTTGACTTTTCGTAAAAGATTTTCGATTTCATACTTAACGATCTGCCCACGACATATATACGAGTATATAAACGAATACCTTGACTGACTGATCTATCAACGCCCAGACCAAACGGGTGGACCTAAGAACATGAAATTTGGACTATAGGTTTCTTATATTATGCAGACATCCGCTAAGAAGGGATTTTAGGAAATACTCACGGGATTGGACGAAACGCGATCCACGCGAGCAACGCCGCGGGGCGCGCGCTAGTGTGAGAACGAAATGGAAAACCATTAAGAAAACGAATAGCAGAGAAAAAATATATTTTCACTAACTTGATTACAGGTATTCAGGTAAGATTTTTATTTATCAATATCTTATACCAAGCAGTGTAGCGGGAGCTCAGTCAGGACAGTGGACTCCCAATCTTTAGGTTTAGGCCCACCCGGGTTCGAATCCTAGCAGTCTGAGATGCACCAATGAGATTTTTGGAATTATGCGCAGCGTATTTGTATACTTATTACTTGCTGAACGGTGAAGAAAATCACTTTCGAGGTAAATCTGCATGCTCTAGAGTTGGGAAATAAAAACCGTCAGTGAAAAGTGGGTTTTATGAGTATTAACTGTTAGTGACAGTCAACACTTGGAAATCTCTGACACTCCTTCGAGAATTTATGTCGTGACAATAATTGATAAGAAACGAATAGGTCACGAATATGTAACTTTTTACGAAACTGCAAAAAAAGAAATGTTCAAATGTTTATACGAAAGAAAATATTTACAAAAACAATGTTTGTCGCTTACAAACCAGAAATATAACAATAGAATAATACATACACAAACATATAAACGTTCAAAGATACGTAACCATGAAAGAAGTGGCACAAAAGGAACCTAATTATCGACAACTTCACCGTAATTAGAGGCAGATAACGAGAATTACGTCAAACTGCAAGAATGAGCAATTAGACGTAATGAGGCAGCGACAGACAGAAACCGGCTTAAAATCTTTAAACTTCACAATTTTGTGACAAATATCTGCATACAAGTTGTCACACTGTAAGAATGAGCAATAAACGTAACGAGGCAGCAAGAAAGAAAGAAAGAAGAAAGAAAAAAGCTTTATTATCAAGGTAAAAAAAAAACACGACAAAAAACAATGATATTAAGGATGTACATTGTAAAAACTATGTAACAAAAAATATATATAAGTAATAGAATTACCCTGATAAATGGACGTAGCTCAGCTATGTGCTACCAAAAAAAAAAAGATTTTAGATAGCGCTGATTTTCAGCTACATCCGTTCCACTAGTAAGTTTACAAATAAAGTACAAAATCAAAAGGCAGAAACCGGCTTGAAATCTTTAAACTTTATAATATTGTGACAAATAGCTTCATACAAGTTAAAAGCACCCGGAATAGAAGAGATTGTTATATGATTTATATAAAAACGGCTCACCTCAATACGTGTTATGATCGGGAAAGCCGACCAGTTTCAGCAGATTTAGACTGCCTTCATCTGGGCGAGTAAACGTCTTTATCCTCAAGTCTCATTTAATTCTATAAAGATTGTTATATAACTAGAAATTAGGCACAACACGAAAAGATGAGTTCAGATGGCACCACTGTCGCCTCGACCGGAATTTCTTTGTAAAGCTGTCGTACAGCATTTCAAGTTTGTTTGGACCAATCATGTATAATTTTCAAACTTCTGGCTTTATAAACCTAACTGGTACTGAAGGTAAAGATCGACCAGGAGCCGTATTTTTGAATCGTTCGTTTCCAATTCACGTGCGAAAGTATATACCCATCTCACGTAGCACATCAGAACTTGTCATTTGCAAGATGAGACAGGTATACATTTTCGCATGAGAATTGAATACGAACGATTCAAAAATACGGGTCCAGGTCCTCTAAAAGGCCGTTTTTCATGAATCACATTACGATTCTGTTCTAAGGCCGTCTCTTTTGCACGCGTGAAAAAGCTCTATCCTACTTTCAAATTATTTTATAATTCACCCAGGTTGGCCTTTTTAGATCCTCAGGCCGCCTTAGAAGGACGTATGCCGACCAAATTGGTGATATACTGAAGAAGGCAAAGTAAAAACTACCCGGAATAGAAGAGCCTGTGTGACTAGATGGATATATGTCGAAGAAGGGAAAGAGATGTGTCAGGATCGTAGCAGATGGAGATCTGTAGTCTCTGCCTACCCCTCTCGGAGACAGGGTGAGTATATATATTAGGGTGTCTCAAATTTTTTCAAATTTTCCACTAGTCACCCCTTCAGTGTGTTCTCTGTAGTTTTAAACAAATAAATATTTTTTTTAAACATAATTTAAAGGGTGCACAGCACACGCAGCTTAAATTTTTTAATTCCCATGCATTGAGCGACTTTTTTATTTTTTATTATTACATTAAAAAAAAAAACAGAAAGTTAGCCTTTGGAACGTCGATGGGAATAACAAAAAAACAAATGGGAATTAAATTTTTTAAATCTGCGTGAGTACCCCCTTAAATTTTGTTTAAAAAATATGAAAATAATAATTTATTCGTTTAATACAAATAACACATTGAAGGGGTGGCTGGTGGAAAGTTGTGAAAATTTGGACCTCCTTAATATGTATATATGATATGTATGTATGATACTGAACTATTTGCGAAATTTACCACAAACCAAAATCTTTTTCTATACAAGAAAACAAAGTTAAGTTGTGCACTTTGTACCGAGAGGCTGACATACAATAATATATCTATCATTAAAAATAGTACACCACCATTTCAGCAATCATTCTAAACAGTTTCATCCACCCAAAGGTTATCTGGAAGAGATCACTTTAAGCGATAAGGCCGCCTGTTTGTGCTACATAATAAGTTAGTTAAAAATTAAGTATTTATATTTCTGTTCCTTTTTTTATGGTGTACAAAATTGTATTGTACAAAAACTCAGTGTCAAGAAATCGTATCTACTTGCAGGTACCTAAGAAAATTGGCACAACAGAAGGCTTGCATATTATTTTATTTTTATTTAAAATAAACATGGAATAAGGGATTGTATAAAAAAAAAGTTCACAATAAAAACAGTTCGGAAACCGAGCGTAGAAATATGTCATTTTTAAGTTTGCGCTGTCATGACGTCAGTCCATTATCAAGTCATTATTTTCAGGCACCAATATTATTTACAAAAGTAATGTGTCAGGATTATGACCATTATATGCAAGTATTCCTGGCCCCGTAGCATAATGGTTAATCGTGCGCGACGCGGCTTAGTTGGATCACTGTGCGAGGCGCGTGACATAGACATCGTGTCACGCTCCTCGCACCTGTGATTCAACTAAGTTGCGTCGCGCGCTATTAAACATCCTACGGGGCCTGGAATGCTTCCAGACTTTTAAGTACCCTGCCGATCGACGGCAGTGATTTAACTTATAGGTAAGTTTTCTTTTAGGGTTATTAGATTTTAGATTTTTCTTATTTAAGTTAGATTTAATAAAATTTTCTGTAATTAAAGTTTTTCTGTTTTTAAATAAATTACCTCAGTATTCCATGTCCAAAGCAACAAAGAGAAACTTTGTTCCGCACACAAATGTAAAGAACAATCAACTCACAATAAAGCACATTGTAAAAACACTATCTGATGGTCATAACTATGTCGACTATCACAGAACTACATAAGTAATTGGCATAGATTAAATTATTTTAAGGTGTGTTAATTCGAAAACCATTTCGAGATTTAGGTTTAAAAAGCCGTAAAGCCGTAAGTTTTGGTCTAAAAAACCTCATGATGATGAATATTTTTACGAAAAAGCTGCAACTTCCATTTGCCCTTGCATGACGTCACTTGATTAATGGCTGTTTAGAAATGTGTCCTTTGCTATCAAGATAAATTTATAATAATTTGCTTCAGACTAATTTGACAGCTAGATGATAGATGAGTAGACAGACAGAGACAGACCACTTTTTTTATAAGCAATCACACATCACAATCAGTGTAATGTCTAACATTTTCAAGTGACAAGGTCATCGGACCATTCTTTAAAAAATCATAAACAAATAATGGTCAATAATATATAGCAAAATAATGAAAACCATGTCCTAAAATGACGTAAATTCTCCGAACAAAATTAAAAATAATATCTTTTAAAAATTAAGCTATGGGAATTGAAAGAAATAAATTGTACTAGTGCAACTGACAGAGAAACATCTCTTCACATCAGTGGCGTGCACAGAACTTTTTGCTGGAAAAGCAAGCAATTGGTCAAGAATAACAATAAAAAAATATGAAAATTTTTTAATATCACTTTGAAAAAAAAAAGTTTGTATAGGAAATTTTCACTCTAGGGTAGACATTGTCTACCCTAGCGTCATAAATTTATTTTTTTGATATTTAAATTGTTTCATATTTTTTTTATTGTTATTCTTGACCAATTGCTTTTTGCTTTTCCAACAAAAAGTTCTTTGCATGCCACTGCTTCACATACATTGATGATGAGTAATAAGTAATAATAATAATAATATAACGTTTATTGCGAGCAGCTAGGCCCATACCACAAAATTAAAAATAAACAAACAAACATACACTTTTAAAAGGTTAACAATAAGACATTAAAATAAAATAAACACAACTTAATAAACTTACAAAATAAAACATCAAAAACATGTAAAACACGAATACAGAAATCAATATGAACTATTACTATTTATATGTACATGAACCCAGTGTTTTATAGCATGGCTGTCCAGTCTATTGGCTAAAGTATTCAAAACAGAGATAGAGCTACCGCGCACTCTACAGAGCATCGACGCGCATCTCTTACGGATGATGGTAAAGAAACAATCAGCGAACATTCCTTTGGCACTGCATGCGCGCGGCAGCCCAAACAATGCTCTGAATGCGTTGTTATCAGAACCTCATCGAAAGCTCGACCTGTGTCTTTTCGAACATTTATGATGTCAACTAACTCTAAATTTAATGAAATTTATATACAAGATGACTTTTTGATCATCGTCCAAATTCATACTGGAGGCTTGGTAAGTGATCAGTATCTTGGATCGATAACATTTTTTGTGAAATTTGTAAAATGAAATTTCGGCTTCCCATAGAAATTCACGTCCAGTTCCGAGTGAATCACTATGGGGAGTCGAAATTTCATTTTACGAATTTTACAAAAAAAATTATTGATCCATGATACTGATCACTTACCAAGCCACCAGTATGAATTTGGACGATGATCAAAAAGTCATCTTGTATGTGTAGATTATGTAGTTGCGCTAAGCAGAGGCCATTTTAATAAAAACCAGTCAAGTGCGAGTAGGACTCGCGACCTGAGAATTATGTGCCATTTAAATAGGTTAATATACTTAAATAATTTAAACAGAATTTACAAACTTATCATTCCTACAAAATTCATGAAATAAAACTGCAAAATTAAGTTAGTTGAGTATTCGGGGACGTAACACTAAAACTACATTATAAATCGGCGTTTTTACTATTTGTTGTTTAAATACAGCATATGGTAAAGAAATTTCAAATTCTCAACTGCTTTGGCATTTGAGATCGACCCCGTAACAAAATTGGTCTAAAAATGGCAACTTTGATAGCCCCCCCTTTCTTTATTTTTTAAGATAAAAAATAACATAGAGACAATGGCAATGCTCTAGACAATGACATCCCACAAGCAAGGAAAAAAATATTTTTTATATATATTTTACATATACATATATGTGTAATATATAATGTGTATAAGGTCTTTCAATTTAAATTGAAAGTAATTTAGGAGGTGATTCAGTATCGTTAAAACATCACATTTCACTGAAAAGCACTTTTTTTTGCGCGAATTTTTTTTCTCACTTCTAAGTACAAAGTGGTCCGATCAGCTGACTCAGCGTATGGACATATACATATATATATATATGTTATATATTTACTCTACTTAATAAGCTCTAGACAATGACATTCCACATGCAAGGAAAAAAATATTTTTTCTGCTTCGTATGAGGCCCTGTAAATAATTTAATTACATTTTAAATTCAAAATTCGGTTTTTGTCAACATTTTACGCAACATATAAACATTTCAGGTTTCTATCTCATTCCATCTAAGAGCTAGAGACCCGTGACATATGGACAGACAAGACAAACGGACAGCGGAGTGACATTAATAGGGCCCGATTTGCCCTTTGGGTACGGAACCCTAAAACGGTCTAAAAATACCCCTTTGTTTCCATCAGCGGAGGACGGAGCCCGTAACAAAAGACTAGTTCAATAAAAAACCGGCCAAGTGCGAGTCGGACTCACGCACGATGGATTCCGTACCATTATCTGTAAAAGCGGCAAAAAAATCACGTTTGTTGTATGGGAGCCCCCTTAAATATTTATTTTATTCTGTTTTTTAGTATTTGTTATTATAGCGGCAACAGAAATACATTATATGTGAAAATTTCAACTGTCTGTCTAACTATCACGGTTCAGAGATACAGCCTGGTGACAGACGGACAGCGGAGTCTTAGTAATAGGGTCCCGTTGGTTACCCTTTGGGTACGGAACCCTAAAAACGATGAGGCCTCGATCATAACGCTTTTTGATTTTCATATTCATGAGTATTATTGGAAAAACATATTCGGCCCAGCGGTTTATTCCTCAATTATGATTTACGGCTCAGACGATTCGGGTCAATTTGTCCGTCGACGACGAAAGATTTCAACCCTTGCCTTGTTTCATTTGACCTTTAGACAACGACATCGGGCGAGTAAACCTTTTTTATTTGTTTAGGTCCAGCCATTTTGATAACATTGCCAAAATAAACGCCGACGGAGCTTTCCAAGTTCTTTTCGTATGTTTTATTTTCGGTTCGAGTAGAAAAAAAAAGATTCAACACATTTCAAGGAAATAACATAAATTGTAAAAATAAAAACACTACGTCACGACATGAATCCCCGAGGGGGTGTCAGAGGTGTACCCAAGTGTGAACTGTGAAATGCAAGTCACAGTCCACACTAGGAACTCCTGCTTTTCACCACAGAACTATTAATAAGGAATAGAAATGCCATGAAAGCCGTGACTGCGACGCACCGATTTGATCAATACGTCAAGACATAACCCGCGGGCCTCTCATTTCTCAACCGAACGCGTTAGAACAAACATATTGTAAAAATTGTGTATTGCAGCGTGACAAATTGTTCTAACTCTTCAAATAACGCAAATAAGACATCCAAAGGAATTTCATTTCACTCGTAAGTAATTTAATCATGTATTTACTGTGATTATTACAGAATAAACCTTGCGGTAAATAAAATTTCAACCTTACCATGAAATATTTATAGCGTATCGTTGAAATTAGACAATGGCTTTTAATCTCGTGGCTTTTAACAATTTTGTCCATTGCAGGTTATAAACAGTTAGCGTATTAACGCCGCAATGTATATTTTTTCAAAGATTATCAACACGGACCTAACTGTGTCATAGTACGGCCGCTGGTCATGGCTTTTAACACATATGTGTAATAGCTTGGCACAGTGCCATGACGTGTTTGGTATTTTACATCTAAGCTTCATAGAAATACGGTGTTATTTTGGCTGTATGAAGAGGGGTGAATCTATGTGTGCGCCGCGTATGTTTACTAACTAGGTAATACTACGTTAGTCCAAAAAGTGGCGACAGCGGTGCTGGTATAAAATTTGTGTCACGCCATCCCCGTGCTTTCCCCCGACGATTTTTTCGTTCCAAACGTGATTGGTGCGTATCTTCGCCGTAATTAGCCATTTTTAGGACATGCTGGCTTCCTCTGTGTTTTCCTTCAGCGTTCAGCAAGATCACATAAATTCCTAAAAATTTATTGGTGCATGCCCGACCGGAGATCGAACTTGAAGATTGGGAGGCCAGCGTTCTACTGCCTGAGCTCTCGCCGCTGAATGTTTTTGTTTGTCCTTTATGAAGTAATTAGGCCCCAAGATACCGTGACACGTAGGAGACCGTACCTAATCTAGGTATTTGAGTTTCTTCCCCATTACGTTTCGTGATCGTCTGCCAGCAGCGGGGCGAGAAGTTGTGACATCTCACGATCGATCCAAGGTTATCTAAATT
Organism: Ypsolopha sequella; assembly: GCA_934047225.1. NCBI lineage: Eukaryota > Metazoa > Arthropoda > Insecta > Lepidoptera > Ypsolophidae > Ypsolopha > Ypsolopha sequella. The sequence goes on along the minus strand of OW203986.1, from coordinate 4,548,478 downwards.
ATAAAGTAAATCAATTTCGACACAGTTCTGTTTAAAGCACGAACTAACGTTTTTCACTCTTATAGGGACACTAGCTTTTGCCCGCGGCTTCGCTCGCGTGGAAGTGTCTTTTAATTATCGTTAGTTTTCGGCTTGGCGGTTATTTTATCAACACCAAGCCTATTTGTTAACCAGGGTCACTACGATGATAATAAAGAAAACTGCAACAAAATCCGTTAAGGTGGGCCATTCCGCAGAGCTGCCATATATGCTTTAGGTGTTTGTGACGTCCAGATGGTTTTGATCTCAATGAAACTTTTCACACATCTTTAAATATGTTTTCCTTCCCCCACACACCGTACCCCAAACCCATCTCTCATCAAGAGGTGCAAGATGGCGATATATTCAAAAAGCGCCGAATTTGTGAAATGCTTTCAGGTAAAAACTGTTTTCTATGAAACGTAACTGTTTATTTATAGAAAAGTGTATAAATTTAGTTTTCTTTACATAAACGACAATTTACATAATTGTCTATTGTTTATTTCCAGTACTTTAATATAAAAATTAAACAACTTGCTAAACTTTACGTAAAAACGAGGCAATATTCACGATATTCTGACAGCTATTTCGATGGTGTTTCATCACATTTTGCTTTTAGGCCTATATAGAGATGTAATTAGATGTGGCTAGATAATACTTATGAAAAAAAAAATTAAGACAATAAGCTGTTGACTTCACATTCAGTTTTTACATTTTGTATTAATCTTAAGAAAAATCCAGTCGTAAAGAGTCCTCTTAAGTCCTTGAGAGATTTTCGACAGACTATAATTCAAATTCTAAAAAAAAAACCAGCCGAGTGCGAGTCGGACTCGCGCACGAAGGCTTCCGTACTATTATCTTTAAAAACGGCAAAAAAAACTTGTCTGTTGTATGGGAGCCCCCTTATATATTAATTTTATTCTGTTTTTTAGTATTTGTTGTTATAGCGGCAACAGAAATACGTCAACTGTGAAAATTCAAATTCAAATTCAAATAGTTTATTTTGCAAAGCACTTTTTACACGTCAAATTTAATCTAATAAAGAAAATATATGTGATAAAATAATAAATGTACATGAACTAAATTAAAGGTTTATTTAATTTATGTAGCAATATATTTACGATTAAAATGATAGGTAAAATATATATTATACAAGGTAAAATCCAATCAGCCGCCCGAACCAATACCGGAGACCCGGCCAGGGACCAGGAACAAGGTTCAATGATCACCAACCGAGCCCCCAGCACGAATCCAGGCGGCCGACCAAATCCCATCCTATATACTACATACTAATAGGTTACATATATAAATACATGCCTACCTCCGCCCATTCGATTAGTCTTGCTAAGAAGAAGGGCAAGAAACTTAGCAAGATCATGTCTTTTTTTTCAACATAAAACTTATACTATACAATATATGACTTATATCTACTTTAACCAAGGGATAAGAAAATACAAGACATTTCAACTGTCTAACTATCACGGTTCATGAGATACAGCTTGGTGACAGACGGACAGCGGAGTCTTAGTAATAGGGTTCCGTTGGTTACCCTTTGGTTACGGAACCCTAAAAACTGTAGTTTTTTTTAGAAAAGTCAAGCTTTTTAGAAAACTACAGTTATATCCCATTTCACTTAAAATTTTGCAAAAATATTAAATGTGCAGAACATTTTTCTGCTTTATTATTAATATAGAAGATCGGCTGCACATATTATATGTGACTCCATTGCTCTTTCTTTCTTTTGCGTCTAGTTCTGTGTCCATGAAAGTTAATACATGAGTGTTGTGTACAGTTTTGCCGTTTTTTTTTTATTATTTTATTTATTTATTTTGTAATGCACTCTATATAATGTTTATAGTATCCAAAGCGATGTATTTCGATATTCATATAATTTAAATTAAGGTGATATACCGTGCTAGCAAAGGTCCCCGTTACTCCAGGCAGAAAGACCCGCAGTGCGAAAGGGACGGAATCGGGGAAAATTGTCAAAAAGTCGGTTTTAAATTAATTCAAAATTAACTAAAATACTCGTAGCTACAAAAAATTCCATAACCAGTAATTTAGGTGTAGTTAAAACCCATCTAAATAAATATTTTTCAAGTCTGTATGCTATCCTAATTTGTCAGAATATCAAAAAAAGTGTAACTTTAGACCTGATTTCAATAATTATTTCTATCGAATGAAATTCCTCCTATCGCGTTTCTGATAGACCAAAATCTAGTAAAAGGTCCCAAAATTGTTATACTAATTTATTTTACTTGGAACTTCATTAAAAGAGCAGATAAATAACTTCAAAAAGTGTCAATTTTCACGGTATAGCCCCTTAAAATTAAGTTCATTATCTCACTATGCTGAAAAAAAGAAAGGGTACCAACTTGAGTTTTATGCAAATTTTGCTAGGTTGCAAAATACGTGTACAATTTTGAGTGCCACTTGAAATTTATGCAAAATTTCCTCATAAAACAAACCCTTGTTAAGGCAGGCGTGGGCGGTGTGTCAATTAATTTTGAATAGCTTTATGTTGCTCACTAGATACAAACTGCTACGAAAATAATTGCAGGACTGAACTTGAAAACTATCTATATACATATAGATAGAATACATTACATATTCTATCTTTCTTCTATACAAGGTGTAACAGAAAGGTGTAACCATATTTGAAGAGCTTATTCAGTCAATGGTTTAGAACAACTTTTACTATGGAACAAATCCTGTGTATCGAAAAAGAAACAATACTCGCTTCATAGGAAAATGCAATGCCGCTCGGCCGAAATGTATGGAAGGGCAGTTTTTTTTTTCGAGATTTCAGTGTTGACTCCATAGTAAAAGTTGTTCACCGTTGACTGAAAAAGCTCTTCAAATATGGTTACACCTTTCTGTTACACCTTGTATTCATAAGACAGTTCCGTGAGTCACTAACTGACAACGCACAATCTAAACCGATGACGAATGAATGATGAATTGGTGATAGTAAAATTAGGGGATATAATATATGTATAAGGTGAAATTTATTTAACCGCCCGAATTTATATGGGAGGTTCAGTAGGTGATAGAGACTAAATATCTGAAGTTTAAGGTGAATTAGACAAGGTATTGACAGGTCACGAGAATCGTTTTAATATGCGAGTAAAATTTTGATTTTTTTGTGTGTGTGGACTTTACACGAGGAATCCAAAGTTACGGTGTCCACTCACACAACTAAATCGAAATTTTACTCACACTTAATACGATTCTCGATGTCACGTGACCTGCCATTACCTTATCCAATCCACCTGAAACTTCACATTGTGTAGCCTCTATCATCTACCGAACCTCCCACAGAAATTCGGGTGGTTGAATAAATTTCACCTTATATAAAGATTTTACGTTATTTAAGTTTTTTGTTTCACAAACATGAAATTTAGAACATAATATGTTGATTAAGAAAGGATTTTTCAAGTTCACTAGGCCATACAAATTTTTTTAGGGTCTTAAGAGTTAGTATGCAGAGGAGATATATGTTTCTCTGGGAAGGTTGTTCAGTATGACCATTAGAACATGTGGTTAAATTTAAAGCTAGCAGTCTAGTTACACCGTTGTTTAGTATACCCAACCTTACCCAACCAAATAATAAAGGGCAGTTTAAAGGCAAATTTAATTCAGTAAACCTTACCTCAGGCGGGCACAATTAAATAATTTATTCAAAACGAAAGAGCTCTAATTTAAGCTTTCAAAAACCAATTTTCTAAACATGTTGAATTCTTGAACAATGGATTGAAATCACTCAAAAATAGATTATTGTGTGGTCTTTAAATAATAAACAAGTATGTTTGGGTAGTTTAGTTTTTTCATGAAGTTTGAACTTCGTTCGCTTATTTGGTGTATTTTTGTAATGACTAGCTTCGTCCACTTATACAAAATTTCACCCCTACTTAGGGGATAAGTTTTCAAAAACGCTGAGTCACATTTTTCTTAATTACTAACAATTTAGAAAATTTCTCACACCGACCTTAATCCCCTATTTAGGAGGTGATTTTTTCAAAACGCTGAAACATGTCATTTTAAATGTCAATGGCTAAATACCAATTTTCATGGTTTTAACAACAAAAACCATAAATTACCATACAAACTTTCATCGTCGATTGAGCTGCAATTGAAATTGAAATTGAAATTGAAATTATTTATTTGTCTTTCAAGCATAATTATATCACACAGAAATTTGCTTTAAAAAGAATGCGACAAAAAGGAACGAGCTCAGCACAGCGCTGATTTTCAGCTTGTCCCCGTTCTCGCAGAATGTGCACATATGCGGGTAGAATATTGGGAAAAAAGATTTAACATTATTATATAAATATAGCATGCATTACATTTAAAAATAGAAATAATAAAATAACATGAATACATTAATGAACAAAAAAAGAAAAGAGACGGTAATGATGCATTTAAAAAGAAAGGAATGAAAATTAATGTAGGAAAAACAAAGGTTATGGTGCTGGAGAGAGATGAACCGGTGACTGAATGCAAGGTTAAGTTTGGAGACGAGACAGAAAAGGTTAACGGGTTTGTCTATCTGTATTGTCTATTTACGCGCGTTGGAAAATGTGATGATCACAACTAGATTTGCCTAGGCCAAACTAGTTCCTCCGAAATTTCAGAAGTGCTTCCGCACAGAAGCGAGCTGGTACATTAGGTATGGCGAGTCGCGGAACCTTTCAGAATTTCTTCAGCGCAGAAGCGTGCCGGTAATTTAGGCTAGAAGGTCAGGTATGGCGAGTCACGGAACGAAGTGGAGCCTTCGTTTTTATGATCTCCCAGAAATCTTTCAGCGCAGAAGATTGTGCCTCCTTATCGACACTCTGATCAGTTTAACCTAGGTAATGCAAGTTTGTTCTAAAATTGGGTTTGGCCGGTAACACAACAATCAAACATCCGTCAAATGCCGTCCATACACGAAGTACGTCCAGGTGGCATAAATCCATTATTTCATCAACATAAATGGTTGTGAATGTGATAGACCCATACCCATTCGAAACTTTACGTCAAAAATGTATGAGGTATATAAGGCAAAAGGTTCGTATCGAAAATTGTTTGCTGCCCTCTTGACTAGAATGGCAACTACGATAAAACTCAGGCAACCATGTGACAAGCGTCTGGAAGCGGGCGGAGGACCTATTCAATCCAACTTTTCTACTAAAACTGTATTTTTATACTTTAAGAGGTGGCCTTCCTTCTCGGCGCATAGTGGCTTTGCTATTATAACCCGGATACTGACTTTAAGAAAGAAGAAAATCGCGTGCGTTAAAATGCGCGCGAAATCATTCAGAATGAGTCTAATTTAAATATAAAAATTGATTTAAAAAAAACTATTAAAGTTGATTTATTCCATGCAAATATTAATAACGTCAGAAGTTTTTTGCTAACATTTTCATACACAAAAACATCATACTCGCTTTGGAACCCTGCAACTAAACTTTGTTGTAACTCTTATTAATTTCATCGGCAGAGCATGTATAATACGCCCGCCATTTTGATGCGTTTTTAAACGGAGCTCGTGAAACAAACAATATCATAACTAAAATTTAGTCGTACTTTTGTTTCACATGTTTATTTTCACACTTAAGGGTCCGTATAAGGTCAGATGCACAACTTCAAATGACGATTTCACGTTGTGTAACTTGGTCAATCGGTTTAATAAAAATAACATAGATACTAGACTATAGGGCTGGTCTAAACTAGGTATTTAGAAAAAACGCAAACGCTTTAAGTTCGCTCGATAGAAAAAAAATACGAAGTTATCTCTAAATTTAATGTTTTTCGTGAGTTAAAGGGCTTTTTTCATATTATGCAGCCTTGAAATTTGTATTCAAAATAAGTGATTTTTCACATCTAAGAATATTTTAGTAATTTTATCTAGAAGCCGTTTAAAAATGGAGATTTTAAATGAAAACGCAGTTTATCGTGCGCGCGTGTTTCTTGGTGATCGTAACAGCCACGACCACGACTGAGGGTGCGCTAATCTTAAGAGCCTAGAGCATGACCAACTCGTTTCGTTTGAAGAAATTCGGACTCTCCTTGTATTGAAAAAAATATATTTGGTTTATTAATTTTTTCTCTAGGGATCTTACGTATAAACAATGTAATAAGATTTATACTTTTGTCAAAAAAAAATGTTTTGCACCTTCTTTTTTTTTTGGTTTTCAAACGTTCGCTTCAAGAACGCAGTTAAGAGATCAACTTGATTTTTTTTTCATAAAATAGGTAATAAAAATATGAAGGTATATCACCTAAATTCAATATTTTTTCCCCTACAAAATATTTCAGTATTAGCTAAAAACACACCAATTTGTTGTTTCGCTGCGTGATCGCTAGTATTACGCATTCAAGAAAAAGAGGCCAAAGAGCCAACATATAATCGCCTCTATGAAAAGCAAATAAAGTCTGCCGTAGGACTTATTGTGCTGGACGGGTAATAAAAAATTTGCTAGGGTATGCCATCTTCTTAACTGAAAGGAAACGTCACGTAGAGTTCAGTTCTGATTGATGCAAAATGAGATGCTCAATCTAACCTTATACGGACCCTTAAGGCGATATGTAAAAGTTTTAGCGTCCCTGTTACTCCATATGCGAAAAAACCCTCAGTGTGAGAGGGACGGATTTGTGGAAATGTAGCAAAAAGTCGGCTTTTTATTAATATAAAATGTACTAAAGTTGCTATCCAAATTTCGTTTAACCAGGTCCTGGACACTGTTAACACTCATCTAATAAAATATAATTGCAGTCCATAAGTCATTCTAAATTGTCAAACCAGGAGAATTGGTGCGAAAAAGACCTCATTTCAATAAATATTTCTATCGAGCCGAATTTCTTCAATCGCGTTTTTTTTAAACAGATCCCTAGAAAAAGATTCCAAAAATAATATACTATTATATAAAAATAATACATTATTTACTGTTACTGAAGTAGATATGCAAGTTCTAAAAGTGTAGATTTTTTTTCCGTAGCGCCTTAACTCCCGACCGGTTACAACTTCGTTCTCAAGCAAGGTGTTCAGGGATGTTAGGATATTATTACGAGCCATAACAATGGTAAACAATGGTTTCGACTGAATCCCTAGAAAGTTGTGTAATAACTGAAACCAGTCGGGTGATTGATAAGTGTGAAAATAAACCTGTGAAACAAGTACAAGTGAATTTTAATCATGTTGCTTTCTAAGTTTAACCAAGTGCCAACAATCGTAAGTATAAATTAAATTAAATTTAACTTACGAGCTGTGCTCTTGTCGGTTGACATTCACTTCTGCACTCCGCCTTCTTGAAATGACACGACATATACTTTCTCCTAGGCCTTCCTCTCTTTCTTTTCTCTTCGAAAAGCACATATATTCAAAGCCAGCATGTCTGTTCTGCTCTGTTCTGGTGACTCATCCAGCCAGCAGTTCTGCTGCAAGGGTGCGAAGACCCGAGACACCGGTGAGCCACGTAGTATACAGGAGAGGACTGTCGAATGGCAGCTGCATGATGAGGAGTGAAGGGAGATTGGAGGCCCACCCGAATTCAGGCATCGTAAAGTGAGCATTTAAGGATTAAGGCGATATGCGAAAAAAATACGGGTGTTTCTTTTCTGTGTGTTTCATGAAATACACGGAAAATTTTAATAAATTTCTGGTAAATGCATTTTGACTATATAATCTAGGGTTTTGAAATTGGAAAACATGTTTGGATACATTTTCCTCGATAGAAATAATTGTTGGAATGAGGTCTTCAAACACACTTTTTCTCCTCGTTTGGCGAATAGGAACCATATACAGAACTCAAACATATTTTATTAGGTGTATTTCAACAATATATAGAGATATGATATTTGAAAATTTGATAGCTATTTTAGTTTTTTTAATAAAAATATAAAACCAACTTTTTTCTCTTTTGCCCTGAATGCGCCCCTCTCGCACTGCGCGATTTTTCGCTTGGAGTGACAGTGACAAAAATAAAATTCGCATAGCCTCTTAAATAGAATATTCGGAAACTTCTTATAAAAGTGTACGTCTTTAACATTGCTCTATGTGGATGTGATACGTGAACCATCACAAAACGTGACGAAGAAAGACGCTATTGAAATATAGTGTTGGAGAAGAATGGAAAGAATAAGTTGGATGGAAAAGAAGAACTAAACAAAACAACAATAAATTACACTTTAAACTAAAATTAGTCACAGTTACCGTAGCAAACAATAGTGCTAAGTGCATTTTGTTTGCATCTCGGTGTAGCCCTGACCGGCTTAAGTTGTATACTGCTGGTACACACCAACTCCGAACTGGGTCAAATGTGGCCGTCCACAGGTTTCATGACGCGTGCAATTTGAGATTTTATGGCAATTGTCCAAGTGTTGAGCCTATATATGGAATCGATTGAAGAGTTAAATTTGCGAAATAATCGGCCGCTTTTTTTAAAATAATTTTTAAATCGAACAAATCCTCAGAAAATTATGAAAAAGAACCTTTTTTTTATTTTGATATTCGACTGACAACGATCCCAAGTGGGTCGAAATATATATCGAAAGTTTTCTTTTTTATTTAATTCATACTACTGTTCACGCTATACCAGCGTGACGTCAGAATGATATGTGCATGACTAATATCGCGGCGCTACGCTGGCGCCACCTGGCGACACAATGGACTCGCGTGCTGCCAACCCGCGGTTCACTCGCTCTGTTCGGATCGACGAGCCTCTCTAGGCGCACGCGCGCGCGCCCGCGCAGCCGACAGCTCTAAACAATAGACATTCGCGTCAGCACAAACAATATCGCGTACCTAAAGTGTAGTGTTAATACAAGTGCTGTGTACATCACTCAAACCAGGACATTCAATACATCCCTGCACAGACGCCAGCTCAACTAGCCAACAAGAAGGCTCAGCACGTCACCGCATCTCCTGTCGGCCCATCGAGAACAACATTCCAACAAAGGTCAGTTTACCCACAATCTTTTTCTTATCCTGTCTGCTCTCCCACTCAAATTCCATCAGCCCTGCATCCTGTGGCCAGCGGCTACATTTTTGGTCCTTCGGCCGGATCGAATTCTGGTCCTTACAGTCCATTTTCACAATTTTGGCCCTTCAAACCGCTACTGAACCAGCCCCCGTCGATTTATTACAGTCCATTTTCAATCCAGGAAAATTTTTGGTTTATATCACCCCCCGACTATCCCCCGCCGGCCCATAACTTTGTTTTGAACCAGCCCCCGTCGATTTACTACAGTCCATTTTCACCCGGTTACATATTTTGCCCCCTTTCCCGGCAAAAAATATTTTGTGGTTTCGAATACCTATCGCGGGTAGATAATTAGAACCGCCGCCTGGAACATTCCATTTATCGGTTAGAACCGACCCCCCCACGCCCCTTTACAGAATAACTCATTTTCATCGCGGTTGTAATTATTATTCGGCTCAGATAACATAAGTATATTCATTCAGCCCAATTGTTTATTACAGTCCACTATACTTCTTTATTAAACCCAAATTTTACGAGATTTTGCGAGATATTTTTTCGGTGCGAGTATTTGCTTTATTTCGTGCACATACGTAAAACCCACGTATACATAAGTTATTACGTAACGAACGTTTACGTTTACGAATTATTACGTTACCAAAGCTTGATCTGCATCATATGATTGTCCGCTCATTTAGATCCGATTTCTGCCAGGTAAACACATTCTTTGTTTGTTTTCGCTCTCAAAGCAGTAGGTAGATATTTTATTCTATAAATAGAATTTTCGACGACTGATGTTGTTGTTGTAAAGGTACATTCGTGTAAACAAGAGCCAACGCGTATTGTCGGCACGTGATTTCAAGGCAAATAACATAAAAGTGAACAGGTTCATCAGCCCTTTTCGATATTTTTGTGTTGCGGTAATCTCACGTCGCAGTAATATATTGCCGGACCGTTTATTTGTGTTATTGTCTGCTTTTTTTATCCGGGTATAGCACAAATATAGTAAACAATTTTTTTTTTTCTCTTCTCATCTCTGATCTTGTTGTTTGTGGTACACATATAGGGTGTTCCAAGTTGGTGTATCGGCTCATATACAGGTTGTTTAAAAAAAAATAATTTTTTTTTCTTTTTTTTTTCTCTTTCTCTCTCTGTCGGGTTTATTTTCCGTGTTCCGTTTGAACATGGCTTTTGTTATTTCGGCCCGCGCAAGTTACAAGCTATCCGCACGTTGGAGTTGGTAGCGCTCAAGTTTTTAATAACTCATTTTCACATATAGTCACACTCATCACACATTCAATCAGCACATACACACTCAACTCATTTTCACTCACACATTCAATCAGCACATACACACTCAACTCATTTTCACTCACACATTCAATCAGCACATACACACTCAGCTCATTTTCACTCACACATTCAATCAGCACATATAGACACACTCAGCTCATTTTCACTCACACATTCACTCATCAGATACACATTCAGCTCATTTTCACTCAATGAAACCAGCACTCAACGCACTCAGCACACTTATCACACACACACTCATCACATACACACTCATTTCATTTTCACTCAATGACTTCAACTCCAACAGAGAATTCTTGTAACCCCGCACAACGTGTAGTGAACGCCACTAACACACCAATTTTGTTGCCAACCGTATCACTTGAAATAGCAGACGTACATTCACTCAATCACACTCAATTTCACTCAGCACGAGCCCTGTTAGGTTTTATCTCACGTCGCGGTACTCCAGTTCTCATTCGCTCAGACTGCGGCACAAACAATGATGCAATCACTCACAAGCTCGCGAATCAGCACATAACTTGGTTCGGCGCTCTGCACGAAATAATACTCAACTCAAGACCCCTCTGCCCGATTTCATCCGACCCTACGGACTTTGAACCTCTCACGGCCGGACATTTCATTATTGGTCGTCCGCTCACCGCTCTACCTGAGCAGTCTTTTGACGACAGACCCATATCTGCTCTTAAACGGTTTCAACTCATTCAAGCGCTCTCTCAGCGCTTTTGGACTATCTGGTCCAGATCCTACCTCCATACCCTGCAAACCCGCTCCAAATGGCTCTCCCCTTCTTCCCCTCCTCAAGTGGGTGAACTGGTCCTCATCAAAGAGGATGACCTGCCTCCGCTCCAATGGAAGCTGGGGAGAATTCTCCGCACAATGCCTGGCAAGGATGGAGTGATCCAAGTTGTGGATCTGGACACAGCTCATGGAAATCTGCGACGACCTGTGTTCAAGATAGCCAGGCTGCCGCTGGATTCAGCTCAAGAGGAGCCGCAGCCCCGGCCCCCCCAGGATGTTCACGCTATACCAGCGTGACGTCAGAATGATATGTGCATGACTAATATCGCGGCGCTACGCTGGCGCCACCTGGCGACACAATGGACTCGCGTGCTGCCAACCCGCGGTTCACTCGCTCTGTTCGGATCGACGAGCCTCTCTAGGCGCACGCGCGCGCGCCCGCGCAGCCGACAGCTCTAAACAATAGACATTCGCGTCAGCACAAACAATATCGCGTACCTAAAGTGTAGTGTTAATACAAGTGCTGTGTACATCACTCAAACCAGGACATTCAATACATCCCTGCACAGACGCCAGCTCAACTAGCCAACAAGAAGGCTCAGCACGTCACCGCATCTCCTGTCGGCCCATCGAGAACAACATTCCAACAAAGGTCAGTTTACCCACAATCTTTTTCTTATCCTGTCTGCTCTCCCACTCAAATTCCATCAGCCCTGCATCCTGTGGCCAGCGGCTACACTACAATATTCGTAAAACTCTGTCTGTATATTTAAATAATATAATAAAACAATTAAAAAAGCTTTTTTTATTTATTAAATATAAAATTTATAATATATTTGTTTTTTATTTTATTCCAACTGCGTTCTATTCATGCCGCAAATCACGATCAGCTCCACAAAGACAAGACTTAGATCCGCCCTCGGCTTTTCTTGTCGAGTTCTGTGGCAAATTGAATCAAACCTTTTTTAACTCCACAATAAAGCTAAGGCAGAGTTCAAGGACCTAGCTACACCGTAGGGAAACCGGCTTGGTCTGCCTGCCTACTTCTCGGTCAGTCAGTAACTCACGATAAGCAAATCCTGGGGCAGTCAAAGTAAATTCTATACAGGCCCGAATCTAGAACTTCGCTCAAGGGGGGCAAACTCAGAGAATCGACTATCGGTATTTTATGATGATTACAAGATTTTGAAATGAGTCAATCTTATATACTTCCTTGTACCCCGCGCCTGTTTCTTTATACCTACTAATATATCTAGAATCAATAGAAATAAAATACATAAAAACTAAAACTCAAGATACAATCCGTTCTATAATTTCGTAATTTCCATATATTCTACAAACAGATGCTGTAATTAAAAGTTAAATTTTATTTGCTAGCCCCCCAGAAATTATTCGGGGGAGAGTAAGAGGACAGCTTTCAAACAGGCACACACCAGCCCCCCTATTCTGTATCTTTAGTTGCCAACTGCACGAGGTGCCTATCATCAAAAACATAGCTAAGAACTGAAATTTCAAAATTGCCTTTAGTGGGTATTGAACTATTAACAATCTGTGTCGTCACTTCAAGTGCGAAAATATCCTTAGGACATCGGAATTCGATAGTATATCTATGTTTTTGATGATAGACACCCAGTCCAGAAGGCAACTAGAGATACATAATAGGCCCGCAGGTGGCACATCATGCCTGGGACCGATGATGGATGGCGATACATCCATCCCCAATTGCCGTCCCTTCAAGGCGAATGGATACGCCAACTGCAATTTGGACCTGTCTTTGAAGGCCTACTCCTCCCACACGGGTGGTCCAAAAACTTTCATAAAAATATATGATAGGCATTATAGATTCAAAAATAAATTTTACGTTTCATAAACTGTTTTTCTATTGTTAGTTTTGACAAAAAAGAAACGAAAGGCATCGAAAGTTTCACATGGTTAACACAAGAATTCTCTTACTAAACGCCTAAAGCGATTTTAATTATTATTTCACCAAATTATAGGAAATTGTTAAATCTAAAAAATTTTAGTTCAAAATTTTTTTTCCGTTCATGGCGTCCATGTGAAAAGTATTATTTTCTCCTATTTTGCGCTAGCCGGAGACGCAGTGGTTGTCGTAACAGCCACTTTTCAAGGCACGCTGAAATGAACATTATTTAAATGTCGTTTCAGTTGATATTTGTACCGACACACATCGAATTGCTTATTTAGCGTGGTCATACGCCTTAATAAAACAGACTGATAAAGGGCAGCGGCGTCACTGGTGCGAGGGTTCCGGCACCGCGCACACCAACCCGCCTGCCCAGCGTGTGTGAGTATGGGCACTTCTTCCAGGAGGACCGCGAATGGCGAAATCTTGGAAAGGCCTATGTCCAGCAGGGGACGAAGACAGGCTATTATTTTATTTTCAATGCAAGTGCTCGTAAGGCCCACTTTTTATGGATCAAAACCGAACAGAAAGTCGATTATTTTGCCCTAGGGCTTTATATATTTTTTTAATTTATTTACAATGGTTGGCTAACCTGCAGCCTATCCTGTGTACCATAAATGTTATACTTTTTTTCCCACTGTTTAACGGCTCTGGATACAGTGGATACAGAGCCAATAATAATTTAAAATTCACAAGATTATGTTTGTTTTATTTCCTCACACTATGCATTGAAAAACGTAGTATGATACACGGGCGTAAGAGCAATAAATTACTCGGTTACGTTACTCGCTACGCTCGTGTTTTAAATCGTCCTCGTGATTTATTCCTTTTCGCTCTAGTAGCATAAACTACTATTATAATCCCACTAAAAGATGAAATAAAAATAAAAAAACGCTTCAAATATATTTCGGGCCCTATAGTAAGGTATTAGCCTCAGTTGAGAAGTATTATATCACTATCATACTAATATATAATTATTGAACGAGCGAGCGAAGTTCTCCGAGTCTACGTGAACAATTCGGCGTCTGTATGGTTGTATGAATTTTTTTCTGACGATAAATTTGGTAGCTCAGGTGGTAGAGCTGATGCCGGGCTCGACTGTGGAGGTACCACCATCTTACTTGGAGACCCCCTCCAAGTAATTCGGGGGAGAGTAAGAGGACAGCTCACAGGCAAAAAACCAGGAGGCCCACCATGCCTGGGACCGATGGATGGCGGTATATCCATCCTTAATAGCCGGGCCTTATATCGAACAAACTGGTGACGGGCAGCGGCGTCACTGGTGCGAGGGTTCCGGCACCGCGCTCACCAACCCAACGTGTGTGAGTATGGGCAATTCTTCCACCGTTGACCGTCGGGAGTGGCAAAGTCCAGCAGTGGACGAATTAGGCTGATGGATGATGGATGAATTTGGTAGGCGAGTAAATGAGACAAAAATAATTTTTAAGTTTGAACATGAGCCAAATCGGTCAAGGGGTTGTCGAGATGAATATGGGGTTGTAAGAGGGGGTCCGCGAGTTCATAGTTCTGGTCGAACTACTAGTTCAAAATCGTGTGCGGACATCTTGAAATTTGTAACAAAGAGTGTTTGGGCACAAGCGATGCAATAAATCTGAAAAAAACTCAATTTTGCAGTTTCTTTTAGGTAATGATAACTTTGTAATTTTTGTTAAAATTATGCGACTCTGGTAACATATCTGAATGGTATGGAACCACCCTCAACGGCGTGAGTCTTACTCAAAGTATTTTTTTTAAATTCATAATTAATTCAGGTTAATTGCTATTAAGTGTCATATCAGGTATGAAATTATTAATAGACACATACTTTACTGAGCAACATCCCTGAACAACTTTTTCAAATGAAAAATAATCATACAAACTTATTAAGAGCAGACATCATGAACCGACCAACTCAGTTGTGGGCGTGGCCAAATCTCATGCTGTTTCATTTCACTATTATATGCATGCTGCGCAGAGATTTATATGGACTCCCCCGAACTTCTCTTAGCTGGCGTGTAGAGCATGAATCTGTGTGCATGAGTTTGAATCAGAGTGCTTTACTAAGATTCACTACCTACTCTATAAATATATTAACTCCGCCGCAGTCGCAGTCACTTTAGTACTAGTACTTATATTTACTTACATATGGCTTAGATAGATGTTATGTTTTATTGGTTTTGTAACTTGTTACAATTTAGTTTTTCAAAATAAAAAACCTTTTAGGTGCCTTATTTATTTTTTATTTTGCTGTGCACCAAATGGAATGCCAAAAAAGATTTTTTCAACCCCAGCGGCAGCCATAGTTTATGTCGGGGTAAGTCCCTTGATACTTTTTGGCTGATTTGGTTACAGTAAAAAAGTATTGATTGAAATCATAGTTATTTTTTTCATTTTATATCAAGTGATTTAAATCATATCAACCCTGATTCATAAATATGTAAAATACATCAAATTTATGGTAATACAAATTAAGCCAATTTCAGTTATGAAGATAACCTGGTTGAGTTGTAGATGCCAATGGAAAAAAAGACTAAGTAAAAGTCCTGGATAGTGCCCCCTTATCGACACTCTGACCATAAACCTTAAATACACATTATGTATTTTATTAACCAATGTGAATGTACTTCAGATTAAAGTTTCAAAGTAGTAAAAATAATAAAAATTCAGATAAAATTTCATTAGCGTATTAAAATTAATAAAAAACAAAACCATGAAAATTTAGATTTTTGAGCAGTTTAAAATGAAACATGCATTAATGACCTGTTTATCAATTTGTTTTCTTCACAAAATGCGCGGGTTTATCAAGAATTTACAACAATAATTCAAAACAAAGCTTACCTTTGAAATTCCTCCAACTTGTACTTGAAAATTTTACTGTTTTTCCACGATATACATAGAAAAGTCATTCACCACTAGAGCACCGGTAGTATTAAGGTTTTACTGAATAATTAAGTCATGTAATTTAGAACGGTTTTCTGTGCAAAATAGTGAATAATCCTGAAAATTCGCAAAATTCGCACAAAGAACAACACAACACTATTATTTTTCCTTCGACAACTGTCAAACAGTCAAATTGACAGGAAGTAAAGGGGAAAGTGCGGGCGGAGGTGAAGCTCAGAAGCATCGGTAAAGCAGTACTCGTTATAGCAGCTATTTAACGTTATTAGTTCATAAAGTAATTCAAAAACTATTCAACAGATGGCGCATTGATTTTGGCAATTTTATAGTCACTACTAACGTCATCTACTTGTTCCTTAGAATATTAAGATCTTTGCCTGCATATTATGATAAAACCACAGCTATTAGAGACGGCTGTGATACAACGCATGCAACAAACGCGCTTTTTGAAAGGTTTGAATGAAAATCTTTGTTGTGGTTTAGTCAGGCGTCTTCGCCGTCTTGTATTGTATAGCTATGGCTGTTAGCTTTAGCTATATAAGCTGCTGGATCGAGTTGGCCGTCTGAAAGCTAGCCATTTCGAAACGGCTAAACCAAAAGCTTTTCTGCTTAGTTAGGTACGTTTTGTAATGTAAAATAATAAGAATCAGTAATTAATTTTTATCAAAATTGTCGTCGTTTTAGCTAAAACATTTTCGAAGTTTTTCTTATTACCGACGTACATTTTATTTTTACACTGGCCTTTCTTTCTGCTCAGTTTTAACGGTTGCACTTTACTAGTAACAGGAGGTACCTATTCTCAGAAAAAAAAAACCACCCATTTTATTGAGTGCGGTCATCAGATCACAAAAAAGCCGATTCTGAAGGCTTTAATTTCAGTTATAGTGCTGTCAAAACATAAAATTTTCCAATGTAATTTAACTTCTGTTTCTTAAACCTAAGGACTATTTTGCAATGAAGAAAATTTAGTTTTGACAGCACTAAAACTAAAATTAAAGCCTTCAGAATCGGCTTTAATAAACTACTATTTTCCCCTGTAAAGACCCACGATTCGGTCACCACCCTCAACAAACGTCAAAAATCGTAGGAAAAATTGGCTGTCAAGTTGTATTTAACTCGATATGCGGGAGGTAAATGCGATTTACAACCCTAGGGAGGTAAGTAAATTTGAAAATCAAACGAGGCTGCTTTCTATGTTTTTGGGGACAAGACGCTTAAAAGTGACACAATAAAATTGGTTTTCTTTTTAAAACGATCGCATTGGCCAGCAAGAAAATCACAAGAAATGAAAGAAAAGCAAGAAATTGGCACCACGCCACGCAAATTTTGTTGAAAACGTTGTTGGAAATATATTTTTAACGAAAAAATTATGAATTCAAGTGATAATGAAGATTTTGATTTGACGCCTGAATTGATCAAACTTCAGGCAAAGGCAGTCGCAGAAAACCTGTTACCTCTGATTTCAAAAGAGATATTTGAGAACCTACGACGATTTTATCAAGTGGCGGACTGAAAAGAAAGTAAAATCTTTGTCGGAATGTGTACTGACTGCATATTTCAATGAATTATCAAAGGAAGTAAAGCTCTCTTCTTTGTGGAAGAGGGCTATTGAAATTCTATATTGAAATTGTTATCGATTTGAAAAATCACGCAAAGTTGGTATTGTTTTTAAAGAGAGAGTCCGCGCGGGCTTTAAATACAAACAAAAAAGCTTTTTACTGCAGAACAAGTAGACACTTTCTTTTTAACGTTTGTTCGGCCTGGTTGCTAGTCCTTTTGGCCACATCATATTTTTAATGTATTGTAAGTATTTGAAAGAAACTGTTTTTTATCTAAGTTTCTACTCTACTAGTTTCTAGGACGTCTTCTTTATTCTTGAATGAGGCCCGCGATGAAATATATTTGGCAGCAAAGGTACGTTGGTAAACAAAAACCTATTGTCTTATTAGTAAGTGCCGCCCTTATTTATTATAACTGATAACATTATGTCTGTTTTTTCAGTTTGTATGATTTTCAGAATGTATGATTTTTATAACACCAAAACAAATATTGACCGGACATTCGTGGAAAACTCACCATACATATAAATCGTGGGACTATTTGGTATTTTGCACCCCACCCTAGATACTTGCACCACCCTAGATACGCCACTGCGGCAAAGCGGGCCTATTATGTATCTCTAGTTGCCAACTGGACTGGGTGCCTTTCATCAAAAACATAGATATACTATCGAATTCCGATTGTCTCAGGATATGTTCGCACTTGAAGTGACGACACAGTTCGTAAATACTCGTAGTTCAACACCCACTAAAGGCAATTTTGAAAGTTCAGTTTTACCAACTTTGGTTACCAACTGCACCCAGTCCAGTTGGTAACCAAAGATACAGAATAGGGGGGCAGGACACAGGCAGTATGTGCCCGTCCTGTAGTAAAATTGTAAGAAGGGTTTGGTTCATAGGTACAAGGGAAAAACCGGCCAAGAGCGAGTCGAGCTCTCACCATCAGGGTTACGTCAATACTGCAGTGAGCAGTCACTAGACCAAATTTGCCACTGAACCTGTGGTGGTACCGGCCGCAACGATGCTGAAAAATGTCGACCATTCTCGAGTTCTCTAGCAAATAAAAAAAAAATGTTGCAGTTCCATTTTTCCAAAAAATTTTTTGGGCTTGTGTTTACTAGTTTTTTAATCCGAGTCTGTCTAGACTCGAGACCCCTCAGATAATTAAAAGTAAATTAAGGCTAACGACCGAACCTTTATATAATATTATATTAAATATGTGCTTTGAAATCTTCATGTGAATTTCCAGTAGATTGAGGTCCTGAGGCTACAAGCCTAACCCAGAACATTGTAAGGCGAACATTGTATGTAAGATGATAAATTAGCAGCTCGATATGTCTTTCTTCTCCTGATGAAGGTCACTCTTAAGGTTAAACGTCAGTAGCTTAGCGCAATGTGCATAACTTAACTTTGTTTTTCTTGTTAATAAATAAAAAATTGATAAACATTTTGGTCTGTGCCAATTGACGCCAATAGTTCAGTATTAGTGAAGTTTATAAAGCAAGATTTTTAAATTGTATACACAATTAGTCATGATATTATCAAAACCAACTGAAAATGCTGTTTAAACTTTGTTTGGACAAGATCATGATTAATTGTGCATTAAACTTCAAACTCATGCTTTATAAACCTCACTAATACTGAACTATTGGCGTCAATTGCCACATACCAAAAGGTTTTTCAATTTTTAACTTCTAAACAAGAAAAACAAAGTTGACCGAAACGACAAGTTCTCGTAAAAATCAAAGTTAGTCTTTGATGTATTTTCTAATTCGTTTTGAAGGAATCTTTGTAGGTTCTTTAAAAAGTAGGTTTCCTTGTAGCTTCTTTAACAAATTCTTATAGGTACTAGGCAGGTATTGACTGTAGGTAGTAACCACTTATAGGTCCCCAAAAGGCGGTATCATCCACACAAAAAGCGTGTTACTTAGCAACGGCTGAAACAGTCAATACCTCTACCTCACGTCTGCTTTACTTCGAAGCATATACACAGTAAATCACCTATAAATCAGAGCATTTATGTACCTATGTATATGTGTGTGGTAGTTAGGGGAGGCAACAAAAAGGTACCAAACTATACCCATTAGAAGGAAAATTGCTGACTAGGTATGTATTGTATGCGTGCTTCTCGCTTTTGCGTTTAAACCTTACTAAAGGCTTTGATATTATTTTAATGTAGCAATAATAGAATCATGCCACAGTAACGTCCATTAAATGTACCGGAAGACATTTGATATTAACGACTAAACTATCAAATTATTGCTTTCTAAAATCAAGCAACGCTTTGAGGCGCGTTTGATCGATTTTCAGGCTTTTTATTTGCCTCTACAAAAGGTATTCTCCATCAAACCTAATGATTTTAACTCGGGTTTGTAGGTACCATGGTTGTCTAAGCAGTTTTCCGCAACATATGTTGGAGGCATACTTATCGTGCAATTTAGGGCGATTTACATTGTTATGCAAATACAGAACAATAGGAAGTTGCATGTCTAGGTTCAAGCATTGGTGCACGCACAGAACCTTTGTATCGACTAAGGACTTAGGAATGCAAGTTGTAGTAGTACTTTAGAAAAGTTTAGGTGTTTTAAAACTAAAAGCTCTAGATTCCAAGGTAGAGCTGACTTTTTGCCAAAAATTATGACAATATTGACATATTTGGTTTATGAAAAATCATAGAATAGTTAAAGTTATGATAATTAAATTTTAACATCTTGTTATTTGAGAAAATAAACATTAAGGGTTGCCACCTGTCCCGATTCTGGCGGGACAGTCCCGATTTCGATGGTATTGTCCCACGTCCCGACAACATACCAATTTTGTCCCGATTTTTGATAACACAAAGTGTTGATCAAAAATGGGTACAAATATTTAAAAGTTCAAAGGACGGTACCGTAAGCTAAATGCTTTATTTTGTGTGGCGTCTCGTGCTTTGAGCATACTGCCTTCAAATGCCTATGTTGAGCGCGTATTTTCTCACATGACGCTTAAATGGTCCAATGTGAGAAATAGGTGTTCTGTGGACTTGATGAAAACCGAATTACAAGTTTCACTTAACATGGGCTTTTCTTGCGCAGAATTTTTAAATAAATATAAAAATGACGAGGAATTGTTAAGTGCCGCGCGCTGCAATAAAAAATATGTATGGAAAAATAAATATTTATTATAAAACAGGAAACGTTTTCTTTTCTCGGTTTATGGTCCCGATTTTTATTTTCCAAAAGGTGGCAACACTGCTAGTCATTATTATTAGTATTAGGGCTTTGTAATAGTATAATAATTGTAATATAATAATTATAATTTGTAATATATCTTACAATGGAGTGGTGAGGGATGACTTCTGGAAAACACTGTCCGTGTAGAGAGTGAGTAGCTAACTGGTGCGGGCCCTAAAATCTCTCTACCAAAATTCCAGGAGTAAGACAAGGATGTGTAGCGTCACCGGTGGCTATTCAATCTATTTATGGACCACTGTTTAAATTATTTTTCAATGCATGTGCTCGTAAAGGCCCACTTTTTATGCATCAAAACCGAATATAAAGTCGATTATTTTGCCCTAGGGCTTTATAATTATTATTTTTTTTTATTTATTTACAATGGTTTACTAACCTGCAGCCTTTCCTATGTACCATAAATGTCATACTTTTTTTTCCACTGTTTAACGGCTCTGGATACAGTCCTTTTGAGCCAATTACAATTTAAAGTTCACAAAATTATATTTGTTTTATTTCCTCACACTATGCATTGAAAAACGTAATATGATACACGGGCGTAAGAGCAATAAATTACTCGGTTACGTTTAAAACACTCGCTACGCTCGTGTTTTAAATCGTCCTCGTAATTTATTCCTTTGCGCCCTTGTAGCATAAACTACTATAAAAGAGCGTGAATGTGGACTGAAGCTAGGTAAGTTACTTATAAAATGCCTCATATACGCCGATGACCAAGTTTGACGGATGAGCTGCAAGAGATGGTAACAATTATGGATGATGCCTTAAAAAAGAAAGGAATGAAAATTATTTTAGGAAAAACAAAGGTTATATAGTGCTAGAGTGGGATGAATCGGTCTCTGAATGGAATGGAGACGATGAAGTAGAACAGGTTAACGAGTTTGTCTATCTGGGTTGTATATTTACGCACGATGGAAAATGTGACGATGACATTGAAAGAAGAATGAATGGGTGAAATAAAGTGGATGGAGCCCTACACTCTTTTATGGGCAGCCAAAATGTCACTGCAAAGGCACGATTCATAATGGAGTGTTGGCTCCAATACTTATGCATGGTAGTGAATGTTGGGTATGGCAGAATAAACATCAAAGTAGAGTGAATGTAATTCGTTCAAATGCGTTCCTTACGTAGTATATGTGTGGTTTAACATTGAATGATGTTGTGGCCTGAAAGAAGATAATAGTGACTGGAATAGAAAAAGGAATACTTCGGTGGTTTGGACATGTAGAGAGGATGAATGATAGTAGAGGGACGAAAGAAATGGTGCTCAAGTCGAAGGTACAGCTCGAACAGGCCGCCCTAGAAGGTATGTATGCTGACCAAATTGGCGACATACTGAAGAAAGGCCTTGTCAAAACTAGTCAAAAGTAACCGGAATAGAAGAGCTTGTATGACTAGATTGATGGATATGGAAGAGGCGAAAGAGGTGTGTCTGGATCGTAGCAGATAGAAATCTATAGTCTCTGCCTATCCCTCTGAGAGACAGGCGTGAGTATATGTATGTACGTATGTTTGTAATAGTCGCAAAATCGATATAAGGATTAGTTAATCTACCAGACAAACGCTAGAACTATTAGGCTTAAAATGAAACTGTACAATCGAATAAAAAAAGTCGCAAGTTACAATATGTTTTAAACATTTTATGCTTTTTTTATGTACCCCGGTCGGTAAACTTTTCGGATTAGGAATACGTTTTGGTACAGAGAACAAAAGTTTTATTTACGAGGATTATAGAATAAATAGCAAGCGACCTGTCAAATTCATGAAAAGTTATGCTTTTATGGCGCACGATGAAACACGATGTCGTCGATCTCTAGCTGTACTATCAAATAAAAACCCGGAGTCCCACTTTTTACCCATACTGGAATAGTAATAAGTTAGTGCGATAAGTGGGTCAGTGGCAATATGTATTTCAGTCGGTATGGGGCGCAAAAATAAATTCTCCTATCGTCTGTACCTGGATAAATTGCTTTAGCAAAGTTTAAATAGCAAAGTTGAGCTAATTGCTTGCCTGTATCCATTCCTCGAGAAATGTTCGCGTGCATTAACTTGAAAGGCTTCTTTATCTATGTAGGTTTCTTGTGTATCTAAACTAGTATAAAATATAATTACTTACCTGTAGTTTTCACAGCTTAATTAATGTTTGACCTTGTTTTGTTGTAGTGAATGCAGAGGTTTCAGCTAGTAACCATGAAGGTTCCACCTTTATCGACCACTTGCAGAAAGGGATTTTAAGTTTAATGAAACTTTAAAATGAATGCTGTCACTTTCTTTGTCAAGAACAATGTAAGGGATGGCATCAACTTTAAAGGTTAAATTAAACTTAAAACCCTTTCTGCAACTGGCTGTATATCGTGGACATTGTATTCCTATTTTATTGTGCAGCAATCACTTTGCTTGTTGGAAACATTACCATCAACTGCATGTTGTACTATGATTCTTATTAGAGGTATACTGAAGATATAAATAGGCACGCTACGTGTGCATTTATTTAAATTTTTAGGGTTCCGTACACAAAAGGCAACATGGAGCCCTATTAATGTTACTTTGGTCTGGTATCCGTCTTTCCGTCTAGCCGTCCGTCTGTGTGTCACGGGTCTCTAGCCCATAGACGGAATGAATTACGAACCTGAAATTTGGATATTTTGTGTAGAATGTTGACCCAAAACTGAATATTGAATAAGAAATTAAATTAAACTACTTTTCAGTGGGTATCGCATATACAAACTTTTTCTTTGCCCTAGCATGTGGGGTATCATTGTCTAGAGCTCATTTATGGAGAGTACAATTTTTTTTTAAAATTGAAATATAAAGAAAAGGGGGGCCGCCAAAGTTGTGAATTTTCAGATCATTTCTATTACGGGATCGATCTTAGAAACTAAACTAGTTGAGAATTTGGAATTTCATATTTAAACAACAAATACTGATATTTAATTAAATTTCATTAGGGAAAGAGCACTAGTCACCAACAAATTTAGCAGTTTTGCTTCATACATTTTGTAGGTTTGTAGGTTTTGTATGAAACAACATTGCAAATTAAGGTTGTAATTTTTTTGAAATTTTATTCATAGCTACTAACTTATTAAAAGATTACAGATCCCTCAGGGCAAGAAACCTACTCGCACTTGCCCGTTTTTTTTATCTCTGCTCCTAAAATACATTTGTCCTAATCATTTTGAAAAACATTATACTGGGTGAATTATTAAAGCTAATTATTAGAGCTGATACCGGGCTCGACTGTGGAGGTACCACTTGGAGACCCCGTCGAAGTAATTCGGGGGAGAGTAAGAGGACAGCTCACAGGTAAAAAACCAGGACGCCCACCATGCCTGGGACCGATGGATGGCGGTATATCCATCCCATGGGTGAATTATTCTTATACTTATGTCTGTCAGTCTGATTCTCAAAATATTAGACCAGTCGGAACGCTACAGCGCGACGCGTAGCTTATAGGAACAGGAATTGCATGAGGAGTAGTTGACACATACAGACAACTTTTAGGGTCCACAGGAGTTAAATAAGCAATGTTTTTCATTAGGTACCTATAATAAAATTACTTACAATTAATTATTATTAATGAAATGACATTTTTTTATTTGTACAGAGGTGTCTCTAGTAAACTGCAACTACTGACATTTAAACTCATTATTTTTTCATATTTTTCTTATTTTAATATATTATTTTGAGGACATTTACTGATTTATTATGTATAATTTTTGATAATTAATTCAATTTGTATTATGGAATGAAATTTATAATTAATGTTTGTATTTCTAATTGAAATTATTTACTTAAAATGTCTACATAAAGGAGTATTTGAACTGTGCATGCTGCCTAAGTTTATAAATTTATTGAATTATTTAATTTGGAAAAATAAAGGCTTATTATTATTATTATTATTATTTATTATAATAATTGTAAATTGGTTTATTAATACGAGTAAAAGCTTCACTGCTATGCGCAGGCGCATCGTAGCGTAGATTCGTAGAAGGGAGGCGTCGCAGGCGCTCGTAGCATGAAGTTGATAAAATATCTTTGATGTCTGCTACGAGAGTATACTATTCATTGCCCCAGAAAAACAAGGTTCTATTTAACATTTTTGTGTTTTTGGAGTTATTTGATAATTTAAATACAGATACAGTAATAGTGTAGCACTATTTTTATTCGAGTTACCTATTTAGAATAAAAACAAAGTTCTATATCGTCGTTGCGCCTGCAAAATCAGCTATGTTAAGATTATGTTTATTTTGCGAAATCCATCGCTATGAATACTCTAAATATTATTAGAGTGCATTACAAACTAGAAAATATCAATCAGAAACAAATCCAAAGACAAGAATTTGAAACAATTCCGGCGGGCCAGGATTCGAACCTGCGACCTCTTGTTATCAAGACAAGCGCGCTACCAATTGCGCCACCGAGGTTCCTACCTAGACCGGCGAATTCTTCCATCATACTTGTCCACTGTTATTTTTTGAAATTCCTGTCTTTGAATTTGTTTCTGATTGATATTTTCTAGTTTGTATTGCACTCTAATAATATTTACAGCTATGTTATATTAAAATTTATTGAAAAAGGCGTTACTTTGCGGAAGTCTATCATGAATTTGTGGATATATCTACATATATCCACAATATATAATATATCCACAAATTCATGTTATATTCAATTTTATGCAATTTTAAAAACTATTTTAATTACGATACAAATTATAATTGCTCAAAATTTATGCATTGCATAAGATTTTATAGGCACAGCGTCGATATGTACTTTTTTTGACTTTAGAACCCAGAATGTAAATAAACAAATTATGCTTGTCTGTTCGGTCTGTTGTGTCAGTTTTGGAATACCAACAAAATAGCATATTTTACATGAAAAAACGGAAGCATATACAGTGCTCCCAAAATAATAATGCGCATACAAATCTTCGGCACTGTTCGGCAAAGTTCGTATTTCCTTACACTTTCTATACAATCAAATCAATACGGTCACGTGGTACGTCCGATCGCTCGGCTATAGATTTGTATGCGCATTATTACGTTGGGAGCACTAGGATTTTAGAAACTATCTAAAAATAACAACATCAATAATCAGCAATAAAATTTCAAACTTTCAATTGCTCATAGTCACATGGGACGTTGTTGATCTGACACGACGTATTACTCGTATTTGTGTGCTACATACAGTGGGTGGCCAAATTAATAGGGACAGTGGACATTTTTTGTGATTCATGTAATAACTTGGTTTTTGGCTCTCATTATGTTTAGGGTTTCGTAGGGTAGGGTACCAAACGCTAACCCTTCGTTGTCTGTCTTTCCGTCCGTCTGCCTGTCTGTCCGTCTGTCGCAGAAAAAGAGAAAAAATAATATTTTCAAATAATATCAACTGACTACCTATTACGGTAACACTCTAATAGGTAAATTGTATTGTAACAGCTGTAATAGGTAGTAAATTAATTATTTTTTTACATTTTTTTTTTTCACTTTTGTTCTTTATCTTAGAAACGGTAAAACATACATGTTCGAAATAAAGTCAGATAAAGTATATAAATAATATAATAATAATATATATATATAGTTACGATAAATAAATGTACATTGCAAAAGACAAATAAAGTAAATAATGTAAATTTGGGTTTCGTACTCATATGACGCCGAAATGTTTGTCAGGCGCTACCATCTTTGGTAAATAAATCACAAAAAATGTGCACTGTCCCTATTAATTTGGACACACACTGTACATACGATGACTTGTATTGAATACTACACCATGACGCGACGACGACGCTTAGATAAGTTATATACAGATGATGTCTAAATAAAATGCGCATTTGTCGATTTTACCTTGGAAAATAGTTAATAACTTTTTTTTCAATGCATGTGCTCGTAAAGGCTCACTTTTTATGCATCAAAACCGAACAGAAAGTCGATTATTTTGCCCTAGGGCTTTATTGTTATTTTTTATTTTTTTTCATTTACAATGGTTGGCTAACCTGCAGCCTTTCCTGTGTACCATAAATGTCATACTTTTTTTCCACTGTTTAACGGCTCTGGATACAGTCCTTTTGAGCCAATTACAATTTAAAGTTCACAAAATTATATTTGTTTTATTTCCTCACACTATGCATTGAAAAACGTAGTATGATACACGGGCGTAAGAGCAATAAATTTCTCGGTTACGTTTAAAACACTCGCTACGCTCGTGTTTTAAATCGTCCTCGTAATTTATTCCTTTTCGCCCTAGTAGCATAAACTACTATTATGACTTCTTGCATCCGGAGAATACCTAAGAGTGTACATTTTTGCAATGTGTTTTCTTAGGTTTCCGTATTCAAAAAACCTTTGTATCTCCAGTCCCAGAATTCCTAGATGTCGGCGAAAGATAAACCTCCCCAAATCAGCGTGGCTGCCGGGGTCATCGCCCTCCGTGGGGTCCGTCTCTTCCTGAACGCTGGAAAGGCGGCGGCGGAGAGGAAGGCGCAGGAGACCGCGCCAGCCAAGGTCAAGGTCAAGGTCAACCAGAAGAAACCCTCGCAGAAGACCATCGAAACGCTGGTCAAGAGCACGCATTTTTCCAAGTGAGTATGTGTGCATAGATTTCAATAGATTTATGAGTTGTGCTTTGTCGGTGGAGCGTTACCCATTGAGTTCTTTCAATTCCCGTTACGATACGAATCCCGCCTTCTCTTTTAATTTTATCTTCGCTTTCCTCGTCTTCTTATTCTTCATTACGGTATAGAATCACAAGAGAAAAGTTGATCTGAATGTGAGGAGCTCTGAACTAAGATGAAATATAGCCGCAATGATAAAACAATTATTAAATTGTATCATAAGTATCCCTGCAATGGATATGTCGCAGGCAAATAGTATAATTCCGCCGTTTACAAACGGCGTCGTCATTTTCTAAATGCTCCGAAGGCAAATTGTAAAATGCGTTGTCACTTTGTATAAAGCCGAAAAGAGTTAGACGCTGTTTGTTGAATGCTGAAGCAATCTGTCTAACTAGTTTCGATTCTTGCCGTGTTTGGCGCTGTAGTCACAACAACAATGGCGGCGAGAACTGCAAGTGTTTGCGAAAAAAATAATCAAAACAGGTTTTACTCAGGGTTAACAAAATTATGTGTAGCTCAAGGGACAGTGAGAATACCATGGACGAAACAAAAAGTGTTGGAGGTTATTCAGCACATAAAAAAAGCTACGTGGGCCATGAGTGTTTGTCGGACAATTATGCAAAAAAATTGTGCAC
Organism: Ypsolopha sequella; assembly: GCA_934047225.1. NCBI lineage: Eukaryota > Metazoa > Arthropoda > Insecta > Lepidoptera > Ypsolophidae > Ypsolopha > Ypsolopha sequella. Next base: position 4,520,592 of record OW203986.1, on the reverse strand, counting down.
GCTTTTGTATAAATTAGAAAACTGTAAATATAATAGTTACTAACAATAGCAATTAAGAAAAACTGTTACTAACAATATGGATACAATATCCGAAATAAACGTTATTATTATTATAACTAATTTTTCATCGAAACGAATTAGTTAGGTAGATAGCTAAATCCAATAATAATGTTTTAAGAAATACTTTTATTTATTAGTGCTCCCATAACGGTGGTTATTAGAATGTCAAATAACATAATTTAGAGGTAGGATACTATGTTCCTTTTAGAAATTAAGAATTTGAGAAGTCTCATTTATTTAACTAATGAAAAGTTATATTTATTGTATTACCTTTTATATTGCAGTGTATGTGCCTTATTTAAAAAGTCAGATAAATACCAACTACTTCGTAAGTATTTGTTAAAAAATACTTAACTAACTTTTTTATATTATTTGAAGCCGTGGTCACCCTAAGACATCTACTAACTCCTATTTAGCGCGCTCGACAATAAGCCGAACGCATCCACAATTTGCATTTGGCAAATTGCAAAATAGCGAGCGTTTAGAAACTGACGACGCCGTTTGTAAACGGCGGAATTTTACTATTTGCCTGCGACAGATAAACCACCAAGTGTAAAAAAAAATACAAATTTATTTTTATCATAGTCTCTTGTTCCTGCTATTTTTTTTCTTTCATTGTTTTCGTGATAAAGTCGTCGTGTCCGTCGTGTGAGTTTCAGATCAATAGAGATGAAAGAACTAGTAAAGTTTGATAGGTTGTTGCTCTGCTGGAAGCTCAAAAAGCTTACTCGTTGCTCACAATTTACACTGAGTTTTCAGGGTTAGAAAAGTTTTTTACAGCATTTTGTCACGTAACTTTGAGTGACTGCAAAACACTTTCCATTTCTTTGGATATTCGCTTCGAAATGTGCAGTAAAACCGCATGAAATTAAGTAAGTATTTACGTAAAGTAACAACTGTTCGCATTTTATATACCTTCGCCTCAAAATACGCCAGTAATCTTATCATAAAACGTCAATAAACGTAATACAATGTAGAAGCTATAATAGTAGGTTTACATAACCCATAATTTAGCTACGAAAGCCTCGATACGCTGCTAAAGTTCAGAATACAAGCTTTCAGAAGGCTTCGGGAGGTTCGTAAGGACGGACGAAGCTCAGTACGAGATGTGTATGCAGTGTCACGTATTTGTTTTTTTCGTGAAATAAACTTTGAAACTCTTATTTATGCCTCATAGAAAACTGAAGGAGAAAACCCTTGAGGCCTTGCACAAGGGCACGAACTTCAGCAAGTGAGTTTTGAATTAACTTGCGTTTTCTGGTGTTATTCAATTAATTATTTCAAAATAGAAAAATAAATTCATGAATAAAGTGCTGTATGTGTATATCATAAAAGTTCTGGGTAAGAAGTCCACGTTTTTAAGGAACGTTTAATTAATTACTATATTTTAAACTGAAGTAACAGTAAAATATAATTTATCTGAGTAGATTTGCTACTCAGATTAAAAAGGCGTAAAAGGGAGAGTATATTATTTATATTATATCGATGGGAAGAAGTTACTTTCTGACATTTTACTTTTTAACTGTCTTATTGTGGGACGCTATGTTTTTGTTGAATAAAGATAAGTAGGTACCTATTGTATTTTGCTTTCGTCTAGAAGTCCACGTTTTTAAGGAACTTTTAATTAATTACAGTATTTTAAACGGAAGTAACAATTAAATAAAACTTATCTGAGTAGAATTGCTACTCAACGTTTAATTAAACAATGTTAATTTAAAAAAGGCGTAAAAGGGAGAGTATATCGTATTATATTATATCGATGGGAAGAAGTTACTTTCTGACATTTTACTTTTTAACTGTCTTAGACGCTATGTTTTTGTTGAATAAAGATACAAGGTACCTATTGTATTTTGCTTTCGTCTTAAATTGCATGTTCAGTGATTTATCAACCACCTTAAAATTATAATGGCATATTAAAATTATTAACCTTATTAAAGTGACAATTTCAGACATTTAAGATAAAAATTAATTTGTAGAAAACTAAGATACCTACCTATCTATACCTACTATTACCTACTTTGTTTAAGGGTAAAATAACCAATAGGTTTCCAATGTTTACCATTAAACTGTATTATAACAGTTAATACTGAAAACGCCGATTCATAATGTAATTTAAGGGTTGCGTACTCGAATACTTGACCAACTTTATTTGGTTGCGTACTCGAATACTTGACCAACTTTATTTCGCAGTTTTTTACATTTTGTTGGTAATGAAGTGTGTAATGTTTGTTCAATTTTTTTAAATTTTATTTTTAGTTTATTGCATTGGTGCGGAATTCTCATGACGCAAATCCTACTTGCACTTGATCGGTTTTTTGTATACATACATACTCACGCAGATATACTCACACCTGTCTCGCAGACGGGTAGGCAGAGACTACAGATTTCCATCTGCTACGATCCAGACACACCTCTTCCACATGCATCAATCTAGTCATACAAGCTCTTCTATATTCTTGTAAACGCAGTTAGTTCATAATACCAATTTCAGTTTTACCATAACTGCTCCGTCCCCTTAAGGGGCTATACCGTCAAAATGGACGCTTTTTGAAGTTATTTATCTGCTGTTCAAAAGAAGTCCCAAGTTAAATAAATTAGTATAACAATTTTGGAACGTTTTTCTAGATGTTGGACTATCAGAAACGCGATTGGAGAAATTTCACTCGATAGAAATAATTATTGAAATGAGGTCTAAACTTACACTATTTTTGATATTCTGACAAATTGGGATAGCATACAGACTTCAGAAATATTTATTTAGATGGGTTTTAACAATGCCTAAATTACTGGTTATGGAAATTTTCATAGCTATTTTAGTTAATTTAGTATTAATTTAAAACCGACTTTTTGTCAATTTTTCCCGATTCCGTCACTCTCGCACTGCGGTTGTTTCCGCCTGGAGTAACGGGGACCTTTGCACGGACGATATATCACCTTAAGGTAACTTAAGGTAGAATCACTTTTATATGATAATTTATGTTATATTAGTGTTTTGTCGTATGAAGAAAATCGCTGTCGATGTCGCGGCGGTAGCTCAAGGGTAGAACCAAGACCTACTGTCAGTGTACATTCTGTACAGGCCTGACAACTCAAATGTGACGTCATAACTAGTGGTACAATGAAGACATTTCTTTAGTTTGGCAGATTTATTGATTTTTATTTTATTTGTCATTTCAAACCGGATGAAAAATTGAAAGCAATTTCATAGAAAAACTTTTTTTCTAAACTTAATTAATGATTAATACAAAAAAAGAAGTAAGAACTATAAAAATAATACATAAATATGTAAACAATTCAAAAGTAATAAGTTTCTTAATTCTTATGAATAAATACGGTGCTTAAAAATAAAACGGGAATGAAAAATTTGTTGTTGAAAATCCTATAGTAAAATTGCATGTAGCACTAGTGATGACGTCATCACTAAAAGCCATTTCAGTTGTAAGGCCTGATATAGAAAAAGTGTTGGTAGAACGCTAGCCTCTCAATTCACTTAGACTAAATTATGTTTTACATTTCGAGATTTAGGTTTATTAAGTCGTATAATACTTTTGACTTCACCTTGGAGGCTGGCTCATCCATTGTGCCATCCTATGTATATGTATATTGGCCAGTAATGCAGCTGTTTTAAGCCTTGGACTTTTGGTTGGGAGCAGCAAAAAATTAAGCACTGCGACACCTGTAGCATGAAGATTAGATAAGTCCAAAGAGGGGCCTACTCCCAACAGTGAACTGATTGATCTACTCAGTCCAATAAAACGGATATTTTCCTTTTTCAGAGTATCGCTATCGCATTTAATCAATCCAAATTTGCAGCCAGCAACTTTTTGAATTTATTATTTTTCCTGGTACCTATTATTTTCGGGCAAATGAAGGCTATAGAAACAGAAACCATTAAGCAAAATCATATCGATTATTTGCCCGTGTCTCAAAGCATTTAAGAATCAGGAGCTATTTTGCTTCAAACAGAATTCGCTTAGATTAAATTATGTTATGGTGTGTTAATTTGAAAACCATTTCAAGTATTTGGTTTGATAAGCCGTATTTTAGAACTTGTTTATACGAAAAAGCTGCAGCTTCCATTTGCCTTCGTGTGACGTCACTTGAGAAATGGCTGTTTAGAAATGTGTCCTTTCGCTATCAAAATAAATTTGTAATTAATACTTGCGATTGTTTTCATCCACAAATTTATAATTATTTGCTTCCGACTAATTTGACAGCTGAATGAGATGAGTAGACAGAAAGAGACAGTCCGTTTTTTACAAGCAATCACACATCACAATCAGTATAATGTGTAAAATTCTCGAGTGAAGAAGGGTGTATATCGTCAAAATTGACAGTTTTTGAAGTAATTTATCTGATTTTCAAAAGAAGTCCCAAGTTATATAAATTAGTATAACAATTTTGGGATCTTTTTTTAGATTTTGGACTATCAGAAACGCGAGTGGAGGAATTATTGAAACAATGTCTATATTTACACATTTTTTTTTCATATTCTGACAAATTGGAGTAGCATAAAGAATTCAAAAAATTTATTTAGATGGGTTTTAACAGAACCTAAATTACTGGTTATGAACATTTTCACAGCTATTTCATTAAATTTTGTATGAATTATAACGGAAATTTTGTCAATTTTCTTTGCACGGATGATATATCACCTTAAGAGGCCCCTTTACGCCTGGATTTTTCTTAAGATTCATACAAAAAGTAAAAACTGATTGTGAAGTCAACAGCTTATTTTCTTCATATTTTTTTGATATTTTTACCGACATCTAACTACGTCTCTATACAGCCCAAAAGCAAAATGTGATGAAACACCATCATAATAGATGTCAGGATATCGTGAATATTGCTTCGTTTTTAAGCAAAGTTTGGCAAGTTTTATAATTTTTATCTATACGAAATAAGAAAAGAGAGAAATACAGACGTCTGTCGTTCATGTAAAGAATATTAAATTTATACACTTTTCCATAAATAAACAGTTAACGTTCATTGAAAAACAGTTTTTACCTGAAACAATTTCACAAATTACGCGCTTTTTGAATATTTAGCCATCTTGCACCTCTTGATGAGAGAAGGGTCGGAGTGAGGTGTGTGGGGGAAAGCAAACATACATGAAGATGTCTGCAAAGTATCATTGAAATCAAATCAAAGGACGTCACAAACACCTAAAGCATTTATATGGCAGCTGTGCAGGATAGCTCACCTTAACACCCTGTACATGAAGAAAATTGTCATCGGATTGTTGATTTTGATAAGAATACGAAATAAACCTATCCGTAATAAATTAACAGGTTGTTAAAACAAATGGGTATTGTAACAATTACTTTACTTCCGTTTTATTCACAAAAAAATATAAAAAGTCACACCCAAAGTCGTATTTTTTGTTAAATTTTAAGTTCAAGGCGCTCTTATCCCAGAAGATTGACTCTCTGTCTTTTTCTTTACGTGTAAGGAGTAAAGAAAATAACCACACTTTTGTACTTTTACGTTGTTTTTATCGGTTTTTAAATTGTTTAAAAATAAGGGATATGTTTATTAAAACCCATTTACGTGGTCGACCTAGAAAATTTAAAGAGCAATATTAGCACATATGTTTCGTTAATAAAATAGTGGAATTATGGAAATGGCATGATTTGAAAGGTCTTATTACATGCTGTGTTCGTGAATTATTTCTATCGAGCAAAGTTTATCTGATCGTGTAACACATGCATGGAAGACCTAGATAAAGGTTCGAACTATATTGCGTATTTTTTTTTTTGAAGTTTTAGGCGATATTTGAAAGTTCTATTTGACTTTGAAATTACTGATTTTGGGATAAGAGCGCCTTAACACAGCCGAAAAAGAGGTACGGTTGACTGTCCTACGCGAACTGACTGGGGTTGTGGGGTTCGAGTTCCGTTCCTCCAAAGTCGTACAGAATATCCATAGCAGGCTGTGGCATCATGCGAGCGATCTGTAAATGTAATAAAGTATATGAAGGGTCCACTGAAATAATGATTATTGTCACAAAATTCTCTTTTCAAACTAAGAGCGATCATCTGATTGAGAATTGGGAACCTCCTCCTTTTTTGAAGTCAGTTTAAACCTTTATAATTATCATCCTGCAATTTAAGATACTATGTTATTTAGAAAAAAATTGGTCCTTTTAAGTGACCCTTTCGTTTGGTGTTATAAAAATATAAGTTTTTTTTTATTTAGCTTTTTCAATTCCCAGATCAGGCAGGCAACTTTTCATTTTAAAAAATGAAGTTTCCTTGAAGTAAAATTTTCTATGTTCAATATGAACATGTATATAAAGTATTTTCCCCGTCCTTTGCCTTGACATATCAGTCATTCATGGACCTAGGAACATTAAATGTGGGCTGTAGGTTCCTTGTATAACATAGACATATACTAAGAAAAGATTTTAGGAGGTTCCCGGGGCGCCCACTAGTTGAATAATAATGTATCGTGAATTTTGATCTAATTATATCCACACGAAAAGTCGTAGGCAAATTCAAATTCAAATTCAAATTCAAATAGTTTATTTTGCAAAGCAGGTATAGATATATACACTTTTTACACGTCAAATTTAATCTAATAAAGAAAATATATGTAATAGAATAATAAATGTACATGAACTAAATTAAAGGTTTATTTAATTTATGTAGCAATATATTTACGATTAAAATGATAGGTAAAATATATATTATACAAGGTAAAATCCAATCAGCCGCCCGAACCCATACCGGAGACCCGGCCAGGGACCAGGAACAAGGTTCAGTGATCACCAACCGAGCCCCCAGCACGAATCCAGGCGGCCGACCAAATCCCATCCTATATACTAATAAATATAACCTTAGCCGACTGATGACGGCCTCACTGATGAGGCCTAAATATTTCGAAAAAATATAAAGTTTGTCTTTTTTTAACTATTATAATTACTTAAAACTACAAATAAAAATCCTATATACTACATACTAATAGGTTACATATATAAATACATGCCTACCTCCGCCCATTCGATTAGTCTTGCTAAGAAGAAGGGCAAGAAACTTAGCAAGATCATGTCTTTTTTTCAACATAAAACTTATACTATACAATATATGACTTATATCTACTTTAACCAAGGGATAAGAAAATACAAGACAGTAGGAATTCAGGTTAATGAAAAAAAGAAAAACATATATATCTTTGTCTACCTGTCTCATATAGTCCTTTTCCTTTTACAGTCTATAATCAATTAATGTTTACACCTTAGAGGAATCATAAGTTAAGAAATTATACTATTTAATTAAATTATAACTTACTACGAGTATCATTATCACTGTAACACCATGCTTCACCATCATCCAAATATTCATTTATTTTATAATATGCCTTTTTCAATAGGCCCTGCTTAATATACAGTTTAAACTTATTCTCTGACAAAGTAAGGACCTCCTTTGGAAGTTTATTGTAAAATCTTATACCATGTCCTACAAAAGAGGTACTCACCTTAGCGAGTCTGATTTTTGGAAAAGCCAGTTTATGCTTATTTCTGGTCTCCTTACAATGTTGCTTACCAAGCCTTGGGAAAGACTCAACATTTTTTCTGACATATCTAAGGACTTGGTAAATATATTCACAAGGAACCGTTAATATATTAATTTCTTTGAACTTTTGTCTTAATGAATCCCGGTGCTTCATATTATAAATAGCCCGAATTGCTCTCTTCTGCAAAACAAAGACTGCGTCTGTATCCGCGGCTCTACCCCATAACAGCATGCCGTATGACATAATGCTGTGAAAGTAACTAAAATAGACTAGTCTAGCAGTATCTACATCAGTAATTTGTCTTATGCGTCTAACAGCGTATGCGGCCGAACTAAGTCTACCACATAGGGCTTCTATGTGGGGACCCCACTGAAGACGAGAGTCTACCGTAATGCCTAAAAACTTTGTTTCGTTAACTAACTCCAGCTTGGACCCCTGCAAAAGCAAATTACCATCCACTTGAATTACATTTGGTAACGTAAATTTTATACACTTTGTCTTTTTTGCGTTTAAAACTAAATTATTTACAGTAAACCAATCAAGCACCAGTGATAAAGTTGTATTCGCGCCGTCAAGGATATCTTTACGTCTATTAACTTTAAAAATAAGTGACGTGTCGTCTGCGAATAATACTATCTTCGTTAAGTCTTTAACTAAATATGGAAGGTCATTTATGTAAATTAAAAACAGCAAGGGCCCTAATATGGAACCCTGCGGGACACCCATTTTAACTAATGCTCCACTTGATTTTACCCCGTTAATGTCTACCTTTTGAATACGATCACTAAGATATGACTTCAATAACGCCAAAGATTTGCCCCTCACTCCGTAGTGATCCAATTTACATAAGAGTGTTTCATGATTAACGCAATCAAAGGCTTTCGAGAGGTCACAAAATACACCAAATGCATCTTGCTTTTCTTCCCAAGCATCAAAAATGTGCTTAACTAAAGCAACTCCTGCATCTGTGGTTGACATCCCTCTAGTGAATCCATATTGTTCACAGTGAAGTAACTTATTTAAATTAAAATGAAATAACAATTGATTAAAAACTATTTTTTCAAAAACCTTACTCAATACCGGTAAAACTGACACAGGTCTATAGTTTGAAGGGTCCCCGTGGTCGCCTGATTTAAAAAGGGGGATCAATTTACTAAACTTCATTAAGTCAGGAAAGATACCATCATCTACACATTTATTAAAAATTAATGCCAAATAAGGAGCTATTAAATCAATAACAGAACTTATAACTTTCACAGATAGGCCCCATAAGTCCTCGGTTTTTTTCAAGTTAAGCGATTTAAATGCTTTAATTACAGTTAATGAATTAATATGTTTAAAAGCAAATACAGAAAGACACTGAGGTACGTGATCTATTAAAAGATCCTGCGCAAGCCTAGGGCTTGAATTTAAATCTTTAGTTGTTAAGGAAGGAATTTCAGTAAAGAATTGTTCAAAGGCATTCGCAACTTCTTTATCTCCTGTAACGACTTCATTGTTAATACTTAACTTAAGTTCGTTATCTCGTTTCTTACTTTTCCCAGTTTCAGTATTTATGATGTTCCATACTGTTTTTACTTTGTTATCGGACCTTTTAAGTTTTTTATTCAAGTAGATACTTTTTGCTTTTAAACACACCAATTTAAAGATGCGTGAGTAATTTTTCACGAATTCAGTAAATTTAACATTATTATTGTAGGACTTTATGTCGTATAATTCGTATAAATGATTTCTGCTTTTATAAATACCTGGTGTCGCCCAGTCACTGAAGGTGATTTTACTTTTGTTAGAAAGTTTTTGCATCTTAAACGTATTTTCGAACTCTTTAGAGACTATGTTGAAAAGGTCTGTAAAGAGAGCGTTTGGATTAGCAAAAGCTATTCCAATAAAAAGGTGCAGAAGGAATTGCCCGTGATACTTCACTAACCTTGAGCGTATAAAAATGATCGCTCGGTATGGTGATCTCCAGGTACTCCCGACGGATGGCATCCAGAATCTGGTCTGCGGCGTCCGAAGGTTCCACGGGCTTCAACAGCTGCCCGAAACGGATCTTGGGCTTCTGGCAGAGACCTGTGTTCACGATGTATGGGCAGATGGTTGTCAGCTTTATCTGTTTGAACAGGATATTGATCCTTACTAAAGTTGGTGTAGCTTTAGAGACAAACTTGGCTGTAGGTGGGCCCAAATATATTGGTCCTTACTAAAGTTGGCTGTAGTTTTAGATAGAAAATTGGCTATAGGTGGTTCAAATATATTGGTCCAAACTAAAGTTGGTTGTAGTTTTAAAGACAAACTTGGCCGTAGGTAGGCCCAAATATATTAGTCCTTATTAAAGTTGGCTGTAGTTTTAGATAGAAACTTGGCTATAGGTGGGCCCAAATATATTGGTCCTTACTAAACTTGGCTGTAGTTTTAGATAAAGACTTGGCTGTAGGTGAGCACAAATATATTGGTCCTTACTAAAGTTGGCTGCAGTTTTAGATAGAAACTTGGCTATAGGTGGGCTCAAATATATTGGTCATTACTAAAGTTGGTTGTAGTTTTAGATACAAACTTGGCTGTAGGTGGGCCCAAACATATTGGTCCAGTTGGCTGTAGTTTTAGATAGAAAGTTGGTTGTAGGTGGGCCCAAACATATTGGTCCTTACTAAAGGCAGCTGTAGTTTTTGGTACAAACTTGGCTGTAGGTGGGCCCAAATATATTCCAAAAATATTTGTTTTGAGTATTTATATTGAAAATGCATTTATCCGTTATTTAATAGTGTAATTTATAAATTCATAAAATAAAACAACCATTATTCAGTGTAATCAGTTAAAAACGTTCACGTAACAGATACGCTGGTAAGTATACAAGGTTAAATTAAATTAGTTGGCGAAATTTGAATAGAAGTTTATGCTACAAGGGCGCAAAGGAATAAATTACGAGGTCGATTTAAAACACGAGCGTAGCGAGTGTTTTAAACGTAACCGAGTAATTTATTGCTTTTACGCCCGTGTATCATACTACGTTTTTCAATGCATAGTGTGAGGAAATGAAAACAAATATAATCTTGTGAACTTTAAATTATAATTGGCTCAAAAGGACTGTATCCAGAGCCGTTAAACAGTGGAAAAAAAAAGTATAACATCTATGGTACACAGGAAAATCTGCAGGTTAGCCAACCATTGTAAATAAATTTAAAAAAATAATAATAATAAAGCCCTTGGGCAAAATAATCGACTTTTTGTTCGGTTTTGATGCATAAAAAGTGGGCCTTTACGAGCATATGCATTGAAAACATACATATGTAGAATATGTCCACACGAACAACTTTTTCTTTTAGGATTGTCCTAAATTCTTAAAATTTGTTTTCAACTTTCCATACTGAACCAGTCAGCTGATCGGGGAAATTTGTGTGGGAGGAAGAGATTTCTCTTAGCTCCCATACAAACGGTTGTTCATATAAACTAGTACTACCCATGTTTTGTGTTTCGCCAACTAATATTATTTAACCTTATATCAACACTCAAACACACACTCCCTCCCTCACCCTCACACCATCCCTCACCTACACACACTTACTCACTTCCTTACTCTCACAACACTAAACTTTGAATTTGTATAATTTGTATTTCATTTACATTATGTTTTGTTTTTTTTTTATATTATTCTTTGATTGTATAATGTTAGTTTTTTAGTACTCTTATTCTTATATTACATAGTTGATACTAGAGTACACATATAGATATACGTGGAAGAGTGGGGTCTTCTGGCACAGGCTGCTCTCAGCTTAAAAGAAGACTCCGGTCACCACCTTTCTAATTTTTTAAGAGCTTATACAACGAATAAACCATTTTCATTTTTCATAAGTTCAGTGAAACTTTATCCCAAATATATATAATAAATATAGTCCCAAAAGTTAATTATAGTATTTATCTTAAAGTAAAATATGTCTGGCTTTTGGCTTATCGGCCTCTTGTAATCCTGAAGCACATTGAGATTGCATAATTATGATTACTCGTATATTATCAAACATTAACAAAACAAATTGATAAAGGGATTGGTCGTTGCCCCACTTACGTATGTAGAACATAAAACGTTTGCATTCTGCTGATTAGGAGTCGGACTCGCGCACTAAAGGTTCCGTACACCACACAATACGGGTATGGAACCCTAAAAACATTATGGTATAACGAATCTAAAATGGCGGCATGTACCTGTGATTTTATTGCTCAGTGATACAGACAGCATAAAAAGTTGTTTCTTTAATATTTTTTTTGTAATATTTTTGGTCTATTTTAATATACAAGGTGAAATTTAATCAACCGCCAGAATTCATACTGCAGACTCGGTTAGTGATCAGGAACAATGTGTACTGACACCACCGGATTTTTGCTCCTATACTGCCTAGACTAGAAATTTGTATTTGAACTAGTCCAGTTCACATAGGAAGAAAAATATTTTTTTTGGGATTTCGAAAAAAGGGTCATTTGATCTTGATACAGCAAATCCAGACTATTTTTTTTGCATGCAGTACGCAGGTGTGCGACTGAAGACAGATATACTGTGCGAGTGAGAGGGGATGATGATGGGCGCCATCTAAGATTCCTTTCTTTATTGCTCCGGGTTATAAGAAACAACAGTTGACAAAAAGGCGACAAAAAACAAGCCGCTAAAAATGGTAGCGTCTGACAAACATTTCGGCATCCTCTGCTAGGGGGATGAAGCTATTTATTATTATTATTATTAGTCGTTTTACTTTACTTTAGAGTATGAATCTTACGAATGTTTACACTGTTGATTGTTGGCACTTGGTGGAACTTGGAATACATAATGAACAGAAAATCACTTGTACTATCCCACAAATTTAAATTTGTGGGATAGTACAAGTGATTTTCTGTTCATTATATGAATCTTACTGTGGCTCGACTGTGGAGGTATCACCATCTTACTTGGATACCCCCTCGAAGTAATTCGGGGGAGAGTAAGAGGACAGTTCACAGGCAAAAAACCAGGAGGCCCACCATGCCTGGGACCGATGGATGGCGGTATATCCATCCCTAATAGCTGGGCCTTATATGGAACAGACTGGTGACGGGCAGCGGCGTCACTGGTGCGAGGGTTCCGGCACCGCGCTCACCAACCCGCCTGCCCAGCGTGTGTGAGTATGGGCAATTCTTCCAGGATGACCGCCGGGAGTGGCAAAGTCCTGGAAAGGCTTATGTCCAGCAGTGGACGAACTAGGCTGATGGATGGATGGATGATGAATCTTACTGAATTTTAAACTTGTCTTACAGTCACAGCGGAGGCTTAGTATTAGGGTCGCATTTGACACCCTTTGGGTCGTCGCATATTTAAGAGCAAGCTCTTGTCGGTATAGCTGTCTCCGTTGAGTTTTGTTCATTGCCAATTCCTTCAGTTATTGGTATGAGACGACTGCAGCCTTTTCTTTTAATTGGTCTGCATAACTATCCTATAATAACATTTGTTATCTGTAAGTGTACAGGGGCTCTACCGCGTAATTCTCATTTGTATCAACTTCAAGCAAATGCATGCGAAATTAAACGCGTGCAAAAGAGATGGCATGTTAGGCGGGTGTCGTCGCACGCACGACAAATTTCAATCTCAAGTTGATGTTGATGAAAATGAGAATTACGCGGTAGACCCACTGGTGTGTTCTTAATATTACTTATGTCAAAATGTTTATATTTTTGGTTTGCTCTTTTATATTTTATCTTACCCTGTTATATTTTTGTTACTGTATTCTTTGCTATAATAATGCGCTACGTTTAGGCTCAGTTTGTCTACTCTTTAAACTCTAATTTAATATTTCTGTAACGAAAATTTCTTACATTGTTTAAAAATAAATTTAAAACTTGTTCTGGAGGAAGGCGCCGGAGGTCTTAACCCAGGTCTCGATGCCTCTACCATAGCTTTCAACGTCTCCCATTGTAATAATGTGTACCTATGTATGTGTTTTTTTTTTGTTATGAATAAATTTCATTTTCATTTTCATTTTCATCCTGGGTCTTCCTCTCCTTCCTTCTATTCTTCCCTCTACTATGAATTTTGTTATGTAAGGTGACATTATATTATATTATACAGTCAAATTCCCACTGGAGGCTTGGTAAGTAATCAGTATCACGGATCGACAGCACTTTTGGCTAATTTCGAAAAATAAAATGTAAGCCTCCTATAGTAACTGACTTGGGGCTGGGCTTGCATTTGTACTTGATACTGAGCACTTACTGAGTCTTCAGTATGAATTTGGCTGTATAAATCAATGTCACCTTGTGTATAAGGAACCCTAAAAATACTAAAATACTCACCCCAGACAATCCACGCTCATCATGTCTAAGTTCCACAGCCAGCGCCTCCATGATGCCTCTGACAGCGAACTTGGTGCCGCAGTACGGAACCAGGTTCTTATTGCCCACCATACCAGCCATTGAGGCCATGGCGACGATGTGCCCATGGTTGCGTTCCATCATCGGCTTCAGAAATGCTTGGATCATCTGTCGAGTTGTGATGTTTACTTTTAACACTTGTACTTTGAAAACACTTGTACTTTCTACAATTTTTATCTACCTATATAACCTACTAGGACCACGACAGAATAACAGCGTCGCAGATTTCGGTTTGCGGCATTATGCTGAGTCGGAGCCTTTTTCTCTTTGTCGCGGACACTCATACCACTAGGATAAATTCATTTAAGTTACTTTCTTTTTGTGTTTTATCTTTATTATTTTTTTTTCTTTTATTTATGTTCTACTTTGTTTTTTGTATGTATGTGTCGTGTTTTTGGGAAATAAATGTTATATCTATCTATCTATCTATCTACTTTGCCCGACAGGTTTCGCTATAGAAGCATTATGAAGGGCTTTAACTTAAAAATATTTTTTACATTTTTATTATTTATTTTTTTATTTATTTTCCTTCTTTACAAGTTTGCACTCAAAACGATAGCGTAAACAAAAACAAATCAAGGCTATACATGCACATAAAAAAAAGAGAAATATAAAGAAAAATAATAATAATAATAACAACACTAAACAAACACTTCAGAAAAATATAAACAATAACTTAACGCTAACATAAATTTTATTTACAAAGCACATTTCCCATATGAGAGAAAACACAATGTTATTTTAGTGAATTCACTCAGAGGGCTAGAAAACTACTCGTATATGCTATATGCTTCTATAGCGAAATTGGTTGAGCAGAGTATGTATAAAATTTGTGGAAGAGTACAATAATTTATTTTCTTCTTTATAACAATGTATGACAAATAAGTTCCACCAAGGGCAATCAAAACAATAAAGCTTTCCATTGAAATTATTTACTCCTTTTCTTGAAAGTAGGTACCGTTTCAGAGATTTGCTATCTTGTGGCTAATTCCCATAGCCTAATTCGTAAATTTTTTTTTTATTTTTCTTTCAGAGTATATACGCCATTTTTGATCATGGTTTTCATTATTATGATATATAATTTGATCATTATTTTTTTTAGAATTTTCAGATATGACGTCACATGGGGCATTTTAGGCATTTTACTGATTGTGATGTGTGATTGCTTATAAAAAAATATAAATTTATCTTGATAGCACAGGACACATTTCTGAACAGCCTTTTCTCAAGTGACGTCTGCGAAAGCAGATGGAAGTTGCAGCTTTTTCGTAAAAATATTCATCATGATAAGGTTTTTTAGACCACAAGTTCTGACATACAGTTTATTAAACCAAATACTTGAAATGGTTTTCGAATTAATACACCATAACATAATACACCATAACTAAGCGAATTCTGTTTGAAGCAAAATAGCTCCTAAATCTTAAATGCTTTGAGACACGGGCAAAGAATCAATATGATTTTGCTCAATGATTTCTGTTTCTATAGTCTTCATATGCTGGTTGCAAACTTGGACTGATTAAATGCGATAGCGATACTCTGAAAAAGGAAAATATCCGTTTTATTGGACTGAGTAGCTCAATCAGTTCACTGTTGGGAGTAGGCCCCTCTTAGGGCTTATCTAATCTTCGTGGCCTTCATGCTACAGGTGTCGCAGTGCTTAATTTTTTGCTGCTCCCAACCGAAAGTGCAGGGCTTTAAACAGCTGCATTTCCGGTCTTTCTTTGATGGATCTTATCAGAAATGAGGTGATTCGTCAAAGAACCAAAGTCATCGACATAGCCTCTAAGATAAGCAAGCTGAAGTGGCAGTGGGCTGGCCACATCAGCCGAAGAACCGACAACCGATGGGGGAGAAAGGTTCTCGAGTGGAGACCACGAACCGGCAGACGCAGTGTAGGATCGCTGGACTGACGATCTAAAAAAGATTGCCGGTAGTGGCTGGATGAGGATGGCCGAGGATAGAAAAATGTGGCGTGCCCTTGGAGAAGCCTATGTCCAGCAGTGGACCGATATTGGCTGATGGATTGGATGGCACAATGGATGAGCCAGCCTTCAAGGTGAAGTTGACGAATAAGTCAAAAGTATTCAAATGCCGTATTGAGGTGTCCACTGTCCAGTACTTTTTGCAATCGCCTCCCCCGTTCCTCGCTCTTACTAATGGTAAACTCACCCAGATGTTCCCAATGACATTGATGTCATTGCAGAGCCGAACCTCCTTCTCCGTGTGTTCGAGGATCGGTCTGCAGGGCATTATACCGGCGTTGTTCACCAGGATCGTGACGTCTCCGACCTCGCGCCGCACCTTCTCGGCTAGAGCCATCACTGCTGCCCGGTCTGTGACGTCACATCTAGGGAAAATAATGGTGCCAATGTCATTCGTCTGTGTTTTCCCTATTGGATTGTTTCAACTGCTTGTAAGGTTCAGATAGCGTGACGTTGTCGAAGCGCTATGATAGCTTGTTGTTAACTAGTGTATGAGAGAAGCCACACCGTGTTTGGAACTTTAGTTGAGGGATGTTATGTCTAGACTCAACGACATTTTCTAGACTAGAAGAATCTAGCCACTGAAATTTATTGTTAGAAAGTGTTGTTTATTCGTAAGCTCAGACTGGAATAACTTGATCAACACTATATCCGAAATGATAACGACGCCTTCCACCCTCCCCCCCCTAATGTCAAATGACGGTATATATGGACGGCCCCCTAGCCGTTAACGAGTTAAGAACCCGGTGCAGGACGACGCTAACTCCGATGCGAATGTTTTAATTAATTAGAATATTGATGGTACTTCCAAGTGGTGTATGTGCTTAATTTGCTTGTTAAATGTTCATAAGTCACTTAACGAAGTCTTGTAAAAGTACTCGATTTTAGGGCGAAAACCCATTAACTATTTTTAATATTTTTCTGATCTTTAACGCGATGTTTGTGAAAAAATCAGGGACACACCACTTCATATTGACCGTCTAAATGAAAGCCTAAAATTAATTTGATTGAATTGTTCCACTTTCGCGCATAATAATGGTTTTTAGATTCGGAGCGGGTTCTTAAGAGTCGGAGTTCCGAGATTGGGCAAAATGGGGTTCGGGGTTATGGCTTTTTAAGATAGTAAAATATTAATTTCTGAACAAAATAAATACCACTTGTTACCTTACAAGATGAAGTACAGGTTCATTAAAAAAAATCTTGGCACTAATGTATAGTAACTTCAGAAAAAAAAAAACAGGATTTTCAAGTTCAGGTTACACCCGTAGCGCTGCAATGCTATTCAAGAGATTTTCTTGAAATTCCTGTCTTTTTCCTGAAGTTACTATACATTATTGTCGTGATTTTTTTTAATGAACCTGCACTTCATCTTGTAAGGTAACAAGTGGTATTTATTTTGTTCAGAAATTTGAATTTTTACCGTCTTAAAAAGCCATAACCCCGAACCCCGAATCTTGGAACACCGACCCTTAGGACAAACACCCAAACAGACAGATAGATAGTAAAGCAAAACGGGTGATTCTCAACCCACACGTATTTGTGGGCCTTCCGGTTCTCCTGATGGATCATCAGTACAGTTTCGTCGTTCCCCTGCGGGTTGACGTCGACACAGACCACGATGGCGTTGAGGCGTGCGAACCGCAGCGCCATCTCTCGGCCCATGCCGTGACCGGTGCCGGTTATCTGGAACCAAAAAGGATAGCATTAATTTGCACACATAATTAATATGTAAATAGTACATAAATAAATAGTTTTTGTTTTGTTTTGAATTATGCTTTATTTATTAGCAATTAAGAGTGTTATTTATTAAATTATTATAATACATACTGTAATATAAAACATAACATTTTATTTTTAAATACCTGAAGTACCTATTTTCAGTGGTTGTATTACAAGTACTTCGATATAGATTCAGCATATTATGTCTATTGCAAAAACAGTTATATAAAATACATCCGGTATTTAAAAACGTAATACATTTAAACTTACTTTAAAATTAAAGGAAATGTCAATAAAAAAGTGTAAAATAACACAACTACAAATAAATATTATGACCTACAAAGGAATTCAATTCAAACAAACCAGAACAATTTCCCCGGAGACGTCCTTGGGTACATTCGGTATGAAGAACTTGTAGATGGCGTGGCCGATGGCGAGAAACACACGGATCCAGGTCCAGATGATCTCGAGCGTGATTAGCGCCACTTCCTTAACCCTGAGTCCCTGCACCTCTTGATTGTCAGCCCTAGAATAAGATTTCCAATAAACTAGGGTTTAAGACTTTTCTGATACAAATTTCTTATAGTTTTTATTTTTATTTTTTGGTCTTGCAATGCTATTTGAGGCGAATTTATTCGTGTTTTCCCGGAGAAACGGCGTATTCATGTATGTTTTTTGAAAGTTATTCATGTTTTTCCGGAGAAACGGCGTGTAGTACTCTCCTATACGAGTATACAATCACAGTACGATATACCGGCACTCACTGGCTCGATACCACACCAATGTCAGGCAGACGTCCCTCCCTTTGTACGGCTGTCACCTCTCTGCCTACCTACATCCGTGGTGTGCTCGAGACAGCGCCATAAATGTCACAGATAGACAAACACTACACGGCGTAAATAAACAGGACTTAAATAAAAAAATAAAAAAAATGAATATGTCTTGTTTCATTCTTTGACCTTAATGTTTCAGCCGTTCGATACACGATTACTTGCATTTTCCTGTATCCAATAAAATCGTAAAGATAGGCCTAAACTAAGATATAAATACTCGTATCATTTCATTTGCTTTATATTAGGTTTTGGACAATAAAACATTTCGTATAAAACAAAAGACGTCGTAAAAATGTCGGGTGTCCCAAAAGAAAGTTTATATTTGTTCAGCTTCCTGCGTGAACGCAACGAATCCTGGGCGCGCGGGGAATATGTCAATCGGTAGTCTGGCCTTCCCAGAGGGAAGTTAGTCACTATAGAGGTTTTCTCGGGGTTGGACTACGCGTTCTGTGTGCTAGCATTTTTCAAGTACCCTGAAAACGATGATTCAGTGAAAATTTAGGGAGAAAGTCTTTGTGGTTTGCGTAACTGAAATGATACGCCATGTGTTCTCTTCATTCGAAAATGGATTAATAAGTGCTAAAGCGTTCTTTTTAAACGTTTTAACCCATTTTCGACTGAGGAGAATACTTGGCGTATCATTTAAGTTACGTAAACCACAATGACTGCAAAATTTTCTCCGTTCTTTTTGGCTGAATCACCGTTTTTAGGGTACTTTTATAATACACGCAACGCGCGGTCCACTCCCGAGAAAACCTCCATAGTGTCTAAATTCCCAGAAGCCAGGCTATCGATTGACACACCCCTTGGACTTTTTGCGTTTACACAGTAAGCTAACCAAATATAAACTTTCTTTTGGGACACCTTCACCTTGCATAAAACGGCCGGCATATTAAAAACATATCCCTCTAATCCCAAAATAATAAATGGAAATTTCTCAAAATAGCGATTTTTTTTTAGCAGCTCGCTTCCATTGGGCAACGTTGGAGTACTGATTTCTCTGAATACCCTGGCCTTAAGAGAATTTTAAAACATTATTTTGTTTTTTAATTTTTCCACAAATGCGAAAACATTCAAAGGTTCTGTTTTTCCATTTTCAGGACAGACAAAATTACAAAATTAAATTATAAAGTAATACAAAAACTTTTGTCTTCAAAAACAATTAATACCCTGTCAAAAAGTACTCAAATTGTTATCCTTGAAGAGAACCCTAGTAATTTTGTCAAGTTCATTGTCACAAAATGGAGATAAGTTTTGTCTTACTCACAGATATGTGTTTATCAGACTACCAAACACTTTTTATTAATTCAGGTAGCACTTACATGTTTCCAAGCTGTCCTAGCTGCCCCGTAGAGAACAATGTTCTGATTTTTGCAGCTATGTCCAATTTTAGCAAACAAATTACGGGCTGTTTATCTCGTACATCATTATCATTAAGATAAGAGATAAGATACGAATTGAATGTAGGAATACATATGTTTAAATGAGCCACCATCTGACCATAGCATTGGGATCTCGACGTTTGTAAAGGATTTGATATTTATTTTGAAAATATGGTCGAATCTTAATTTTTTGAATTGAAAAATTGTAATAAATGAGTTTAAGGAGCAAAAATCTTCAAAATACAGAAATTTGCATCATATTGGAGAGTAAGTGGTCAGGACAGAGGTTCAATGACCCCTTTTTGAAAATACTATTTCTTTTTTTTTCTTTTTTTTTTTTTATTCAGGAAACACACAGTCACAAACATAACGGATAACAATATACAAGACACACAAACAGACCTAGAGTACTAATATTTTATACTTGTATAAGGGGCTGGTAGGTGGTCGTCAACGATCTTGAGTCGACCTGTATCGGTTCAAATATCGACAGAAACTATATTGAAATAACGTTCATGTCAGCGCGCACTGCATTACGATGTCGCTGGGTCTTCTTCTTCTTCTTCTTCTTGGTGGGCTCGGTTTCCGCAACTAGTCTCTTTTTTGGACCTTTGTGCGTGGAAAAGTGTGGGGCCGTCTATTCTAGCCAGCCCAGCTCACGCCAAAATCCCAAGAGGCGACCTAGGTCGCCACAGGACTGGCGGAGCGTCCTCGGTTCACCGAGGATCTTAGCCCGTTGTGTGCTGACTCCTACGCAATCTAAAGTCACGTGGGTCGGCGTTTCTTCGACCTCCATACAAGCTCTGCATAGAGGGCTGTCCGTTAGACCTATAATATAGAAGTGTCTGTTTAGGTTACTGTGTCCTACCATCATCATTACATGTTAGCCCTACCATCATGCGAAGGTTGGATCTATTGAGACGTAGTAGTTTCTTTGTCAGACGACGGTCCACGGTAGGGAAAACCGCTTTCGTCTGTCTGCAGGCTGTCATGCTTGCCCATTGCTCAGCATGTTGAGAGCTGGTTCTTTCACGCAGCCATGTTCGTATCTGGTTAAAGGGCAAGGGAACCAGGGGTTCAGCACCTACTGGTTTTAACCTTGCGCCTTTTTTCGCCAGTTCATCTGCTGCGTCGTTGCCCAGCGATCCACTGTGTCCTTTTATCCACTGGAGGGTTACATTATTATGACGACTTACCTCTTCCAGTTGATTAAGACATTGTAGTATTAGCCCAGAGTTTACCGTGGTCTTGCTAAGGGCTCGTAGTATCGCCGTGCTGTCAGAAAGTATCCTAATATCGAGGCCTCTAGCTTCCCTTCTGAGTACCGCGCTTGTCGCCAGGATAATTCCGATGCATTCCGCTTGGAAAATCGTATTGTGCTTACCCAAGGCTGTTGATTTGTAAATGTTAAGTTCGGCTGAGTACGCTCCGGCCCCAGTACCCTCCTCTGTTTTGGAGCCATCTGTATATATCCTTACCTCGTGGATATTAGAGTGGTCTGCTGGTTCCTCAAATAATTGGACGTTGTAATGTCTATTAAATACATGTTTTCTAGGGATTCTGTCACACGGCGCGTCCATTAGTGGCTGGTGGGACAAGGCCAGTCCAAGAATGCGCGTGTGTGGTGCCCTGTCGTCGCTTTTCCACTGTCCGGCTGCCCTGAGTCTGAACGTAGCAGCCGCCGCCTCCTGTTGTATAAACAGATGTAGCGGCGGGATGTCCAGAATTATCTCGAGGGCCGCGGATGCAGTGGTTCGCATGCAACTTGTGGTTAGCATTCAGGCAAGCCTTTTAACTTTAATAGTTCTTTGTGTACGTAACCGGCGTCCATCCTGGGCCACCAGACAACGGCACCGTACGAGACCATTGGTCTTATCACTGCTTTGTAAAGCCAAAGCATTATGTTTGGGCGTAGTCCCCATTTCTTACCCAATAGGCGTTTGCACTGCCATAATGCTATGGTTCCCTTTTTCAGTTTGATGTTCATATGTTTTGTCCAATTCAACTTACTGTCAAGTGTCATACCCAGGTATTTGACTTCAGTTGATAGGGTTAAAGCAGTGCCGAAGAGTTTCGGTAGTCCCATGTTCGCCAATTTTCTCTTGTTGGTGAACAGGACTAGTTCCGTTTTTTTCGGGTTCACTGTTAATTGGTACTCCTCGCACCATTTTTCAACGACTTTGAATGCACCCTGCATCAGTTCACAGAGTGTGCCTTCGAATTTTCCATTAATAAGAATCGCGAGGTCGTCGGCATAGCCTATTGTGTGAAAGCACCTATCGTTGAGACGTCGGATTAGATCGTCTGCCACGATATTCCAGAGCAGCGGTGATAGGACGCCTCCTTGTGGGCAGCCCTTGGCAACCACAGCTCTGGTAGTGCCATTCACACTTAGTTGCACCGCTCTCAACTTAAGCATGTTGTCTATCCACCCGCGTAGTGTTGGTTCGACGTCATATTTAATGAGAGCCTGGCTGATGTTTGTAAATTTAGTTTTGTCAAAGGCGCCCTCGACATCGATAAAGGCCCCTAAGGTTGATTCCTTCGTATTTAGAGCGCTCTCAATTTTTCTCACTACGCTATGCAGAGCCGACTCTGTTGATTTACCCGAACTGTAGGCATGTTGATTCGAGTGTAGCGGTTTCTTCTTTAGAGCTCCGTCTCTGATATGCCTATCGCATAGCCTTTCCAGGGTCTTAAGAAGGTAGGATGTGAGACTAATGGGTCTAAAGGATTTCGCATCAGTGTAGTCACTTCTACCCGGTTTAGGCAAAAATATAACTTTGACTTCCCTCCAGTCACACGGTATGTAGCCGTGTGCCAGACATGCTTTTAGGATGTCTGTCAGCGGTTCTGCTAGGTAGTCGATTCCCCATCTCAGAAGAGCGGGGAATACGCCATCCAGCCCCGCCGATTTAAACGGTAGGAAGCTGTTAACGGCCCAGGTGGTCTTGTCAATATCGACCACATTCTCGGCCGCTTTCCAGTCCTGCTCAGTTGGAGTTCTGCTCGTTGTTTCTCCCCAGGTACAATCGTCTGAAATGCTGCAACCTGGGAAGTGTGTCTGGAGTAGTACTTCACAGGTCTCATTGTCTGTGTTGGTATAGTTATTATCCTGTTTCTTAAGCGAGCCTAGGTTGCGATCTTGGTCACTTGATAGGACCTTACGTATCCTGGCAGCTTCATTGTTTGATTCAATGTTCTCACAGAAACGGCGCCAGGATTCGCATCTCCTAATCCTGATGCGCTTTTTGTAGAATGATTGGGCCTCTTTGTACTTCTCCCAGTCTTCCTCGTTTCTGGTGTTCATGGCTCTGTTGAATAAACGTCTAGACTTATGCCGGAGCCGTTCGAGTTCAGGTCCCCACCAGTGACATTTTGAGTTTTTAGAGGATTGCGTCACTAGTGGGCAAGCCTTCTGGTAGCATGTGTTAATACTGTTTGTTAGTGTTTTGACATTGGCTTCAATGTTGCTAGCTTTTGTCCTCATATCCTGAAAGTTAATCTTCTGCAGTTCTTCTTTCAGAAGACCCTTATACCTTGCGATGTCCGTTTTCCTCGGGTTACGTCTAGGTAGTGGTCTCTCTATGTGGACACCTAATTTGTAGCAGATTCGCCTGTGGTCCGAGAAAGAGGGCTCCTCGGACACGTGCCAATCCGTGACCAGTTTTGAAGCTGTCTCCGTAGCTAAGGTGATATCTACTATTGTTTGAAATCTGGAGGTAACGAAAGTTGGTTCACAGCCCTTGTTGAGGACTGTTAGGTTCGTTGAGAAAAGATAAGATACTAGGTCTTCACCTCTCTTGTTAGGAGTCTCGCTGCCCCAAATGGGGTGGTGACAGTTGGAGTCTGCTGACACGATTAGATCCAGGCCACTTTGCTCGCAGTGCTGTATCAAGTCCGCCAGCTCCCTAGTGGGCACCTCCTCATCACCAGGAAGGTAGGCAGACGCCAGCACCACAGTAGCGTCGCCTCCCCCACAGGCCTGAACTTTGAGCCTGACTGTCGTCAGATCCCTGGAACAGAACTGTGTTAGAGGCACGGCATTCAAGTGGCGTGGGACGTAAATACATGTCCGTGGGCTTTGCACGGAGGTATTTAAAAATAGCTTACCTCCTATGTTGCCCAGGCTGCATATTCTGTCCGCCCTGATCCAAGGCTCTTGGATCAGGGCGATAGTTTGTTTGTTAGCCTCCAGCACACGGCGCAGCGTGGCCACTGCCACCTGCTTGTGCTGGAGGTTAGTTTGAATAACGTTCGTCGGAGGGACGGGCGGGAGAGGATAGGAGAATTTCGCTATCAACTGAGTCCTCGTCCGTCTCTCCGACCACGCCAAATTTGTCCAGGGGGTCTCCAACGGAAGGTTGCAGCTCCACTTCCATCTTACCGCTGCTCTCCTCCGTCGGTTCTCCACAAGGATGAGTGGCTACGGTGGTGGTCTGACGCACGAGTTCACCTGACCCTTTGCTGGGGTCGGGGGTGGGGTCTGCCTCCGTAGTCACTGGCGCTGATGGGTCTTCGGGAGCGGTATCTTGCAGACCTCTCGGACCGAAGAATCTGACGTACACCGAGCCTAACCCAAAGGTGACTCGGCGGTCTCTCGCCATCAGAGCCGGTATTTCCGACCGAGGTATACCCAAGTTTAAAAATATCCCAGGTCTCTCGGCCGGAGGTTTGTGCACTTCCATACTATACATAGACCAGCTGTCTACCTTCAGCCATTTCTTGTTCTGCATGGCCAGCCAGGTCTGTATTTCAGAAGGCGTTTTGTCCGTCGCCTCAGGAATAAACAACCCACATCTAACCTTGGGTGTTAGCTCCTTGAGGCTGACGACTTCATAACTCGTACATGGGTACGGTGGCTTCAACGTCGCTACGGTGCGTTTCAGCCAGGCCAAAGACCCGTCATCTTCACACCATAGTCTAAGGACTCCCGCATTCCAGCTAGGGCGTCCTCGGAACGACGGTACGTCGGGTATGTTGGAGCTGGCCGCCTCATCGCAGATTTCTCCTACTTTTGTTAGGAGTTCTGCCTGAAGCTGCCGAGCTGCTGCTTCCGGAAGGTCCTGGCTAGGGCTGATCCTGACCGCCACACACAAATGCGATTGCATCGCTTCTGCATAGGACGATGTCGAATCTCTGCCCCGGTCTACCCTGACTCTCTTGGCGTTACTCCCCGGAGAGACGGTGTCGTCGAGGCGGTCCTGGCGACGGCGCTTTGGCAAACGTGGTTGTTGAGGCCTTCCAGGTGCCGTCTCACGGCCGCTTCCAGGGACGCCATCCCGAGCGTTGTGAAAGACCGGGTTGCCCTTCTGACCTTTACCAGAACCAGGGGTGCCCTGCGTGTTACCCTGTGACTGGGCAGCCTTCTCACTAAATGGCTTCGGTCTCCCCTTGGCTCCTCCCAGCCATCCCGGCCCAGCGAACCCAACCTTGGGCTTGTTGGCCTTTGGCAAGGGGTTAACTGAGGCCTTGACCTGCTGAGTGGAGTCTCGGTGGGAGGGCGTGAGCGCACTCGTTCCAGGCGCCGTGTCAGCAGGAGTTGCTGGAGCATCTCTGGTCTGGGTGCCCTGCATGTTTCCCTGTGTCTGGGCAACCTTCTCACAAGATGGCTTCGGCCTCCCCGTGGCTCCTCCCGGCCACCCCGACCCAGCGAACCCCGCCTTGGGCTTGTTGGCCTTCAGCAAAGGGTTGACTGAGGTCTGGGTTTGCTGGGTGGAGTCTCGGGGGGGGGGCGTAAGCGCACTCGTTCCAGGTGTCGTGTCGACAGGGGTTGCTGGAGCATCTCCGGTCTGTTCCTGGGGTTTAATGTCAGTCACTTCTCGGCGCTTAGCGCGCCTCCAGCGATTCCGCCTGTTACGGCCTGACTGTTGTGAGGGTTGATTGCCTTGTTGGCTGTCAAACCCTTGTTGTTGGCCTCCGGCTACAACGTTCGCACGCTGTTTGCCTCTCGGCTGTTTATTTTTCTTCTTATTGGAGACCATCTGCCATGAGCTTACAAAGCTTTGTGGCTGTATGGCCTCTGCCAGAGCGCTAAGGTTTAGCGCATTAGACGGTGGTTTGTTGGCACCGTCGTCAGTTTTTGTTTCATTCCCTTTTTCCATTTTTTGTAGGCCGTTTTGATTCATCTCTACAAGTCCCCACCCACCTCGGAGCCCACAACGTCGGGGGAATCACACTAAGGTGACACCAGGAAATCCTTGTAGAGATATAGGCTCCCTGCCAAAAACCTGCCTAGGTGGGATGAACCTAGAGGCCCTGCAGGTTTGACGTAACGGAGTTATATACGAGACGGATTAGCATAAGGATGCACCAGCTAGCTGGGCTAAGTGTGCGGCTGCCAGCAATCTGGGAAGGATCACTCACTCACCACACACCCCGTACACTGCCGTCTGCATACCCCTCCGCTCAGGAGCCTCGCCCGTCTCAGCTTAGTCCGCCGAGGCCGGTGTATTCCGATTACCACACGGCTAGCTACACCATGGGCACCGTTTGTGGTGGTACGCTGGACCAAAGAAAGCGTGTTGCCGCAAACGGACACTGACCCGGAACGTAATTGGCTCAACCCTCCAGGCTACCTTTGCACCACCTACGGCGTTCTACTGCGCACGGAATGGAACATTGCCGCCTCTTCACCTATAAGATGTAGGGGCTGCAGCGTAGCGCAGGAGTCTCGGCCTTCAGGTCATGTGAAGGGTGCGGCCCTGCACCTGTTAGTGTTGGTGATATTGTGTGTGTATAGTGTTCCTGACTGTATGTGCTTGTGAGAGTGGTGTTGTTTAGAGTTGATGTTGTGTGGGTTTGACCCTTCGGCCTACCCAGCAGGCAGACTCATTCCCTGTTGGGGGTACAGCCGGTGTCTCCGTTCTTTGGACACACGGCTGTTAGTGGACATCCTAGTACCAGTATCAGTATGGTACTAGGATGCCCACGGGTCGGCCCTCCTCCTTTCAGGCTGGGGCCATGCAAGTTTAGTCGTCCCCGGGGTGAGAGGAACAGCCCATGGGAGTTTGAGTCCTCACATGGGAGCCCCTCCCCCCCAGAAGATAACCACCCCGCATGGCCTCACCCTTAACCGGGCTTGGGACCGGCACCATGCTGGCCCTTGTAGGCCCACAACCGGCTACTGGCACAAGAGTGAAAGAGAAAGCGTGCATAGGAAAACAAAGCAGCAGTGCAAGGCATACAAAAGCAAGCATCGAGGCGGAGTTTTGTCGCTGGGTCTCCGGATAGCGCAAAATAGGAGAAAATAATACTTTTCACATGGACGCGATGTACGGAAAAAAAGTAGCATAAATAATTTTTCCAAACAATATTTATCCAAGAACCACACATACGATTAGTGGTTTCAAAGAAATAATAACCAATTTTACTTAATTTCAGTAGGTATAAAACAGCTTGTCTTGTTCAACAATATTTTCATGCTGATTTTCTACGCGAAAATAATTTCCTAAAACAAAGTTTTTCTTTATAGCTCAACTAACAATATTTGTTTTTTTCATAATTTTTAAACATACTGTTTAAGAGAAATAACGTGTTCAATAGAGTCATTTTTGGATGACGCTGGGAAGAGGCGCCTTAAGAAGCCCCTTTACGCCTTTATTCTCTCAAGATTCATACAAATACTCGTAAGTAAAAACTGAATGTGAAGTCCTCAAGACGTTACAAACACCTAAAGCATTTAAGGCAGCTGTCATTCCAAACTGTACAATGCCACAGTTACACCTGATCAATTTATTCCCGTTTTCCTCGAACTTTTGCCCACCACATGGAAAAAAAATCGGAAAAATATTTGCTTTGTTCACCAGTGGTGGATAACGAAACTAAGCGTGTTTCAGTTTTCCTCATTACTTACGTGTAAATTGCTGTTTTGCTTTCACGATTATTGAAATAATAGATATCTACTACTAATAAATAGAAAAAATAACAATGCATTCATAATTCAAATCCATATTTGATGCAACTTGTTCATTATAACGATGTACGCCAGTAGGGCCCGGGTCAACGAGTGATTTTTTTTTCTTTGTGCCCACTACTGGACATTGCAACTTTTTCTTCCAATGCCCGCCAGGGGTTGACAAAAAGTAGAGGGCAACGGGGAAAGAGGGTTTGAAGGAAGGT
Source organism: Ypsolopha sequella (assembly GCA_934047225.1). NCBI lineage: Eukaryota > Metazoa > Arthropoda > Insecta > Lepidoptera > Ypsolophidae > Ypsolopha > Ypsolopha sequella. Next base: position 4,492,590 of record OW203986.1, on the reverse strand, counting down.
TACGAAAAAAAATCGACACTTTAAGAACTTGCATATCTACTTCAGTAAATAATGTATTATTTTGATAAAATAGTACATTATTTTTGGATTCTTTTTCTAGGGACCTGTTAAAACAGAAACGCGATTGGAGAAATTCGGCTCGATAGAAATATTTATTGAAATGAGGTCCTTTTCGACACCAATTCTCCTGGTTAGACAATTTAGAATTATATATGCACTGCAATTATATTTTATTAGATGGATTTTAACGGTTTCTAGGACATGGTTAAACGAAATTTTGATAGCATCTTTAGTACATTTTATATTAATAAAAAACCGACTTTTTGCTATTTTTCCACGAATCCGTCCCTCTCGCACTGAGGGTTTTTTCGCATATGGAGTAACAGGGACGCTAAAACTTTTACATATCGCCTAAATTCAGTTAATTTCGATAAATTATCAATTATAAAATCTTATACGGAGTGTAAACGAACAGGTACTTTAAAATAAAAAGTTTTTATTTCCTTTCCGCGGGACATCTTCTTTGGGAAATTTGTTAACCGTTATTATCAGATACAATTTTTACTATTTAAGTTTAGGTCATCTTTAGGTTTTGAATGTTATTTAAGTTTTTAGTTAAGTTTCTTGTTTCTAGTTAATTAAAGTTTAGATTTTAGTATTTTTTTATTTTAATTTTAAGTATTGTATCTGTTATTTAAGTTTGTGGTTTAATAAAGACTTTCTACCCCTTTTGATTACTTACTTTAACTTTATATTACTGAACTTGTACAACTTTTCATAATTTACTATTGTTTGTTAGGAATGAGCTGGAGGCCCTCTACACCATGTACCGGAGACTAGTGACGGCTGCTCAGTCCGCCGTGCCCACCAGCGCCATCCAGCCGCCGCCCAAGATAGAGGTAAGTGTTTAACTCCATGAAACGGAGGCTGGTGACGGCTGCTCAGTCCGCCGTGCCCACCAGCGCCATCCAGCCGCCTCCCAAGATAGAGGTAAATGTTTAACTCCATGAAACGGAGGCTGGTGACGGCTGCTCAGTCCGCCGTGCCCACCAGCGCCATCCAGCCGCCGCCCAAGATAGAGGTAAGTGTTTAACTCCATGAAACGGAGGCTGGTGATGGCTGCTCAGTCCGCCGTGCCTACCAGCGCCATCTAGCTGCCGCCCAAGATAGAGGTAAGTGTTTAACTCCATGAAACGGAAGCTAGAGTGACGGCTGCTCAGGCCGTTGTGCCCACCAGAGCGTCATTCAACCATCACCTAAAATAGAGGTAGGTGTTCTACTCCATGAAACGGAAGCTAGAGTGACGGCTGCTCAGGCCGTTGTGCCCACCAGAGCGTCATTCAACCATCACCTAAAATAGAGGTAGGTGTTCTACTCTATGAAACGGAGGCTAGAGTGACGGCTGCTCATACCGTTGTGCCCACCAGACCGTCATTCAACCATCACCTAAAATAGAGGTAGGTGTTCTACTCCATGAAACGGAGGCTAGACTGACGGCTGCTCAGCCCGTTGTGCCCACCAGAGTGTCATTCAAACATCACCTAAAATAGAGGTAGGTGTTCTACTCTACGAAACGGAGGCTAGAGTGACGGCTGCTCATACCGTTGTGCCCACCAGAGCGTCATTCAACCATCACCTAAAATAGAGGTAGGTGTTCTACTCTATGAAACGGAGGCTAGAGTGACGGCTGCTCATACCGTTGTGCCCACCAGAGCGTCATTCAACCATCACCTAAAATAGAGGTAGGTGTTCTACTCCATGAAACGGAGGCTAGAGTGACGGCTGCTCATACCGTTGTGCCCACCAGACCGTCATTCAACCATCACCTAAAATAGAGGTAGGTGTTCTACTCCATGAAACGGAGGCTAGAGTGACGGCTGCTCATACCGTTGTGCCCACCAGACCGTCATTCAACCATCACCTAAAATAGAGGTAGGTGTTCTACTCCATGAAACGGCGGCTAGAGTGACGGCTGCTCATACCGTTGTGCCCACCAGACCGTCATTCAACCATCACCTAAAATAGAGGTAGGTGTTCTACTTCATGAAACGGAGGCTAGAGTGACGGCTGCTCATACCGCTGTGCCCACCAGACCGTCATTCAACCATCACCTACAATAGAGGTAGGTATTCTACTCTATGAAACGGAGGCTAGACTGACGGCTGCTCAGCCCGTTGTGCCCACCAGCGCCATCCAGCTGCCGCCCGAGATAGAGGTAGGCGTTCTACTCCATGAAATGGAGGCTGGTGACAGGCGTTTAGTTCACCGCCGTGCCCACCAGCGTCATCGAGCCGCCGCCGGCCAAGACGGAGGTAGGTTTACTATTGCTTGCATAATTACACATAACGCATATACAGCATATACGCGTAGCGACACATACGCATAACACATACGCATAACGACACATACGCATTACAACACACCTGCAACAAATGCCACATGGAGACAAATAAACCTCTCACCCTCACACTTAATAAAGTCATACCCAAATCCTTCCCAGCTACAGACTGTCGTGCATACTAGTAAAAACAGACAGAGATAGGAAATATATCAGATTTTTTTTCGGTTCTAATCACGGACAAACTTCTACTTACAATTTTATTATTTGTGTATAGGTCTCCAACTCTTTGCGGAGGACACCTGCGGGGTGCAGACGAAAGCAGGGATGAGGCGGTGAAGGTCATAGAAGGTGTCAAAGGGTTGCGGGCGGTGTGTGCGGGGAGGACAAAATTAATTTGACAAAATTAGTGGCCAAAATAACAAGTATTTCAAAAAGTACAATAACAAAAAATTATAAATTAGGGAAATAAACAAGAAAGCGTGTCCACTTTAAATCTCCAAAAAGAAAATTATTTCCAAAAAACGAATAGAATTGACAGATTAAATGTAAAAATACAGACACAACGTTTTTACCACTTTATTATTAGTATAGTTTTAGTCTTGGTATATAAAATAAAGCAAAGAAATTAGTGATTGCCGAAATCATAAGATATAATTCAACGAAATCCTTCCGTGTGTAGCGTGCGTTGTAGCGCCGGGCTTACTCACACCTCGGCCCTGCCTCCGTCTCCGCCCCGCAGGCGTTCTCATCACGAACTTGGAGACCTATTGTTGCTATCATATAGAAACTAAAACTTGCTTACGATTTAAATATCTCTTGATCACAAGGATCGAAAGAATCTTGGTGCAAAATGCAAATTATAATAACATTGTTTTCCTTACTTTTGAATAAAAAGTATGTAAAATTGTATATTTCGTAACGATTATAAAATGGCGGATTTTCTTACCCGAGGAATGACGGCTCACGTCGAAAGCTTATATTCCGAGGGTAAGAGAACCCATTTTTACTCGTTGCGAACGATAATTTTCCTACTACCTGATTTACGTATTTAAATAAGTATTTAAGTTTTCCTTTCAAATTTAATGTATTTTATGACTTTGCAAAGTGCGGCGCGGTTTTACCTTTTTTTTTTCGGGCTTCGGCCGACGTCTTTTATTTGTGGCCAGTATCATTTTGCGAAAAAAGAGTGTCAGACGCGATATAATCGATTATGTCGTGAATCGGAACGCAGAGAATTTCGATTGTAAAGACAAACTAAGGACGTCAAAAAGAACCTAATTTAGCATGAAATGAAGACAAACGTCAAAAAGAACCTAATTTTGAAATAAATGAAATTTCAATACGATATTTCAAACTGAGCTGATAGTCATTCCGCAACGGGGCCCGGAAAGTTCGATTTTCAAAACTAATTTCGAGTATTAAATGGAACTTTTTCATAAAGATAGTAGAAAAAATATATTATGCATTCTGTGGAAATTCGCTGAAAGTAGGTCGTTTTGTGGAAGGGATATTAAAACCATATAAACCACACATAAGCCCGTGGCTAAAAACAATATTGTTGATCGGGATCGATTATGTTGGTATATTACAAGAAAAGATTTTTTTTTCATAAAATTGCTAGTAGAAATATAAAGGGATTCTACTTAAATTCAATAATTTTTTCCCTACAAAATATTTTAGTATTAGCTAAACACACCAATTTGTTGTTTCGTTGCGTGATTAGTATTACGCGTCCAAGAAAAAGAGGCCAATGAGACAACTATCAAAAGCAAAAATGGTCATTGGCTTATTGTGCTGGGGGTGATAAAAAAAGTTGCTAGGGTAAGCCATCCTCTTAAGTGCGTGTCAAATTAAGAATTCAATAAATGTAAATAATGCTCCTTCACGAACTTTTGTTTTTATCAATTAATTTTATTGCGTGCATGTAAGGCTTAATGGGGTAGAGGGGCCCTGTTTTACTTTTCTCGTGGAGGCATACATTTTTGACATAGTTTTATGAACCGAGCCTATTTCAGCCGTAAACAACGGAACAACGATTTCCGTTGCAACACGCAATTCAGAGTAGTTATAGCATTATCGTAAAGTTTTCAATACTTTCCGTCCAAGGTACCGATAAGCTAAACGTTACCGACTACAGCGCGTTGTGAATAGCGAATAGTTTGATGGAAAACGCTTGCCTTTTGAAGACTTTTTTTATTACAGTTTTATTATATTTCTTAGCAATGAAACTTTGCAATGCCCATCAGCTTTAGCGTTGATATCTATCAATCGCATTTTTGACAAATCTCTATATTTCTTGTATCTAATAGAAGTACTGTCACTACAATGAATGAAAACAGTAAAATTTGGTTGTGAGTTACATTACTAACGAAACTTATTTGTGCCCTAACTCGAAAAGTAATGAATTTCCCTAGGTTTCCCTGGACTAAACCCTACATACTGGGGCTAGGGTTGCCAACCGTACTTTATAATAAAGTATCTTACGTTATTTTGGGTCCCTAAGTACGTAAAAATACTTTATTTCAATCTTTACATAAAATTAGAAGTAAACTGAAAACAAAAACAGGGCCGTAAAGAAATCCAAGGGAAAATGTATGACTTCCTCCATTGTGGATGATATTTTTATGTTGTGCGTTTGTGTTTATGCAAATAGCACAAAAAATACAGTTTCACAAAAGGATTTGAGGATGTTAGTATGTAGTCTGGCCTTCCTAGTTCCTACCACCCGCAGCTACCGTGACATTTAAAAAAAAATCTTTGAGCTTTGAATAAAGAATATTTTTTTCTAATTCACCTTACTTTTTATTTACCTTCCCTGAAATCAGATATACTTTATTTCTTCTAAAAAAAGTTGGCAACCCTAACTGGGGCCTACCTCGGACAGCGGATTAGCCTCTTAATCCAACGGGGTAACACCACCAGCCTTAGGCTATCTTTTAATTTATTTTCTTTGTAGTGTTTATTTTAATTATTATTTATAATTCAGTATTATTTTTAATTTTAAACAGATATAAATACAAATAAAAAGTATTAATTATCTTCGAGATATGTTTCGACCAACTTGTGGTCGTCGTCTGACGAATAATAAAATTAAAATAATAAAAAGCTAAAAAAAGGCTTTAAAATAATATTTATTCTATTACTCCTGGCATATGCAATAGTATTATATTTATGTTATTTAAGTTTCTTGTAAGTAAAATAATACTGTTCCCATATAATATTATATGTGTTTGAATGTGGCTCAATTGACGAGTCTCTGTCGGTTCCAGGGTATAGATCAGAGCACGTTCCGCGACGTGATGCATAGCACCCTGAACCTGGTGACAGAAGAGCCCATCATGGAGCGGGTCTGGATCACCTGGGAGCGGGGCGCGGCGGGGGGCGAGGGGGCGCTGCGGTTCGAGGTCAGTACATCTGATGATGGAGAAGTGACTGTGGAGCGCTTCAATGTACTGAACATTATTGCTGCAGGTGTGGGCGCGAGGACTGAGCATCTTGCTGCGAGGCTCGCTCGAGGAGCGGTTGCGTCACTGTTTCAAGCTTCAATGGTTACGTACTGAACATTATTGCTGCAGGTGTGGGCGCGAGGACTGAGCATCTTGCTGCGAGGCTCACTCGAGGAGCGGTTGCGTCACTGTTTCAAGCTTCAATGGTTACGTACTGAACGCTATTGTTGTAGGTGTGGGCGCCAGGACTGAGCATCTTGCTGCGAGGCTCACTCGAGGAGCGGTTGCGTCACTGTTTCAAGCTTCAATGGTTACGTACTGAACGCTATTGTTGTAGGTGTGGGCGCCAGGACTGAGCATCTTGCTGCGAGGCTCACTCGAGGAGCGGTTGCGTCACTGTTTCAAGCTTCAATGGTTACGTACTGAACGCTATTGCTGCAGGTGTGGGCGCGAGGACTGAGCATCTTGCTGCGAGGCTCACTCGAGGAGCGGTTGCGTCACTGTTTCAAGCTTCAATGGTTACGTACTGAACGCTATTGCTGCAGGTGTGGGCGCGAGGACTGAGCATCTTGCTGCGAGGCTCACTCGAGGAGCGGTTGCGTCACTGTTTCAAGCTTCAATGGTTACGTACTGAGCGCTATTGTTGCTGGTGTGGGCGCGAGGACTGAGCATCTTGCTGCGAGGCTCACTCGAGGAGCGGTTGCGTCACTGCTTCAAGCTTCAATGATTACGTACTGAACGCTATTGCTGCAGGTGTGGGCGCGAGGACTGAGCATCTTGCTGCGAGGCTTACTCGAGGAGCGGTTGCGTCACTGCTTCAAGCTTCAATGATTACGTACTGAACGCTATTGCTGCAGGTGTGGGCGCGAGGACTGAGCATCTTGCTGCGAGGCTCACTCGAGGAGCGGTTGCGTCACTGTTTCAAGCTTCAATGGTTACGTACTGAGCGCTATTGTTGCAGGTGTGGGCGCGAGGACTGAGCATCTTGCTGCGAGGCTCACTCGAGGAGCGGTTGCGTCACTGCTTCAAGCTTCAATGATTACGTACTGAACGCTATTGTTGCAGGTGTAGGCGCGAGGACTGAGCATCTTGCTGCGAGGCTCGCTCGAGGAGCGGTTGCGTCACTGCTTCAAGCTTCAATGGTTGCGTACTGAACGCTATTGTTGCAGGTGTGGGCGCGAGGACTGAGCATCTTGCTGCGAGGCTCGCTCGAGGAGCGGTTGCGTCACTGCTTCAAGCTTCAATGGTTACGTACTGAACGCTATTGTTGCAGGTGTGGGCGCGAGGACTGAGCATCTTGCTGCGAGGCTCGCTCGAGGAGCGGTTGCGTCACTGCTTCAAGCTTCAATGGTTGCGTACTGAACGCTATTGTTGCAGGTGTGGGCGCGAGGACTGAGCATCTTGCTGCGAGGCTCGCTCGAGGAGCGGTAGCGTCACTGCTTCAAGCTTCAATGGTTACGTACTGAACGCTATTGTTCCAGGTGTGGGCGCGAGGACTGAGCATCTTGCTGCGAGGCTCGCTCGAGGAGCGGTTGCGTCACTGCTTCAAGCTTCAATGGTTGCGTACTGAACGCTATTGTTGCAGGTGTGGGCGCGAGGACTGAGCATCTTGCTGCGTGGGTCGCTCGAGGAGCGGTTGCGTCACTGCTTCAAGCTTCAATGGTTGCGTACTGAATGCTATTGTTGCAGGTGTGGGCGCGAGGACTGAGCATCTTGCTGCGAGGCTCGCTCGAGGAGCGGTAGCGTCACTGCTTCAAGCTTCAATGGTTACGTACTGAACGCTATTGTTGCAGGTGTGGGCGCGAGGACTGAGCATCTTGCTGCGAGGGTCGCTCGAGGAGCGGTTGCGTCACTGCTTCAAGCTTCAATGGTTGCGTACTGAACGCTATTGTTGCAGGTGTGGGCGCGAGGACTGAGCATCTTGCTGCGAGGCTCGCTCGAGGAGCGGTAGCGTCACTGCTTCAAGCTTCAATGGTTACGTACTGAACGCTATTGTTGCAGGTGTGGGCGCGAGGACTGAGCATCTTGCTGCGAGGGTCACTCGAGGAGCGGTTGCGTCACTGCTTCAACGTTTACGACCTGAACGCGGACGGGTACATCACTAAGGACGAGATGTTCATATTGCTGAAGTAAGTGGATTATTGTTCTTATAAAAGCTCAACCCAGTGAAAACTGCATTAAAGCGCTCTTGTGATTGTGACGTCAACGGCTTTGCTATACAGGTAATCTTGTTAGATATTGGATTCGTGCTGGGGGCTCGGTTGGTGATCATTGAACCTTGTTCCTGGTCCCTGGCCGGGTCTCCGGTGTGGGTTCGGGCGGTTGATTGGATTTCACCTTGTATAATATATATTTTACCTATAATTTTAATCGTATATATATTGCTACATAAATTAAATAAACCTTTAATCCAGTTCATGTACATTTATTATTTTATTACATATATTTTTTTATAAGATTAAATTTTGACTTGTGAAACGTGTATTTTATATACCTACTTTGCAAAATAAACTATTTGAATTTGAATTTGAATTTTGAATGTGAATATTTCTTGATGGAACGTCTGCAGGTTGTACCTTGAATTTGAAGTTGCATTAATTCTTTAAATTCTTTTTTTTATAAATTTGGTTTATTCAGAGGTTATAAATGAATATTGTAAATGATAAATTTGTAGAAACTCTCTGCTGAAGCAGCCCGGAGACGAGGACCCCGACGAGGGAGTGCGGGACCTGGTGGAGCTTGTGCTAAGGAAACTTGACCAGGATAAAGATGGACGCGTCTCCTTCGATGACTACAGGTAGGCGGTGGTACAGTCGAAACTCAATCAGGATAGAGATGGACGTGTCTCCTTCGATGAGTACAGATAGTCAGTGGGAACAGTCGACCAGCCCCCCTATTCTTTATCTTTGGTTGCCGACTGGACTGGGTGCCTATCATCAAAAACATAGATAAAAACTGAACTTTCAAAATTGCTTTTAGTGGGTATTGAACTATTTACGAACTGTGTCGTCACTTCAAGTGCGAACATATCCTTAGGAAATCGGAATTCGATAGTGTATCTATGTTTTTGATGATAGGCACCTAGTACAGAAGGCAACTAGAGATACATAATAGGCCCGCAGGATAAAAACGGACGCGTCTCCTTTGATGACTGATTATAGGTAGGCAGTGGAAACATTCGACACTAGTAGACACATCGCGAAATTTTTTCAATCACGTTTCTGTGTCAGAGTTTTGGCTTCTTTTGATTGTATTGTATTATTTCAATATGTTTATATGTATATTGATAATCAGTTATTGTATTTTAATATGAATAAAAACACATAAATTTAAGTAGTTAGTCGTCATCAGGGGGGCCATTCCCAGTTTCCTAGTCTGTCGAATGAAACCTGTTTTATCTGTCGAACTCCATACATTTTAAGCCCGAGTTTTAGAAGTCTCACTTCGACTGTTTCTCCGGAATAGTGCCCGGTCGTCGTCGTTTTAACTGAGTTACCCGAAACTTATTACGGAAGCCGGAAACGGGCGATAGTACACGTCCATACGAATTACTATGCTTGAAAAAAAAATTGAGAAATCGAGAAAAATAAAACAGTTGTCTCGTACATTTCGGTCGGGTAGCTATCTAACTTATTATATGTAACAGCTGATTTTTTTTCGTGATTCGAGGGTTGGCTTCATAGTACTATCACCATTTTCCGGCTTCCGCAACTTCAGTATAAATTATAAAATTTTAATGTAAATTATATAATGTAACTTGGTTGATAAAACCAAATTCGTACTGGACACTTTGTAAGATCAGTAACAAAGTTCAATGACTCTTTCTGTGAAAAAAGCAAAATAAAATTTGTTGTTATTTAAGCAAGTCTAGGGGCAGAAATAATATTTAAAAGAGTCATGAACCTTGATCTTGACCACTTTTCCCAGTGTCCAGTATGAATTCGAATTGTCACCTTATATAATATTTACATTTGAATATACATACATATTTAAATTAGAAAAACAATCATTTCAATCTCATATTTGCTACGGGCCGTAGTGTACGAACACAGCTTCAAATAAATGTGTTACAACTTACAAAAAATTAGCTCCAATATTATTTACTGATAATTGGAACTTAAAACTGATGAACAATGTTACAGAGAAGCAGTAGAACAGGAACCTCTGCTACTGGAAGCCTTCGGTCAGTGCCTGCCTTCGAAACGTCACTCTGCTGCTTTCCTGCGCTCCCTCCTCAATAACAAATAACATCACTTACAAGTAGATATGTCTACACCAGCACTTGTAGCACAGTGTTTTATCGCGCGCGACGTCACTCAGTTCAATCATAAGTGCGAAGAGCGTGACACGATGTTTTTGTGATTAAACCGTACGTCGCGCTCCTTGCACATGTGATTCAACTAGAGGCGTCGCTCGCGATTAAACCCTTTGCTACCGGGCCAGGCCTCGTAACACAGTGTTTAATCGTGCGCGACGCCACTTAGTTGAATCACAAGTGCAAGGAGAATGGCACGATGTTTTTTGCGATTAAACAGTATACCGGGCCTGGTCGCGTAGCATAGTGTTGAATCACAAGTGCGAGGAGCGTGACGTACTGTTTAATCGCAAAAACACCGTGTCGCGCTCCTTGCACTTGTGATTCAACTAAGTTGCGTCGCGCGCGATTAAACACTATGCTACCGGGCCTGGGATAGGGATTCAATTTGTAGATCAGTGTGAAACAATAGAGGTACAGATCCTGTTGTAAATGTACAGATATTTAATTTTTTTATTGAAATTCATCGACAAGTAGACATCGGCTGTTCTTGTATAGGGAAGCCACCGAAAATCAAGCGGTCGAAGTTTATTTATTGTTATAGATGCGATAACAATAACATATTATACAGCAGTCGTAGCATAGTGTTTAATCGCGCGCGACGCAACTTAGTTGAATCATAAGTGCGAGGAGCATGATACGATGTTTTTGCAATTAAACAGTACGTCACGCTCCTTGCACTTGTGATTCAACTAGTGGTGTAGCGCGCGATTAAACACAATGCTACGCCAGCTGGTATTGTTATGTTACACAGGTAAGCGAAATGAAATATGAATGGGCTGAGTAAAGCGCCTAATTTTATAAATATAGCAATTATTTTTATTGAACAATGTTTTAGAGCAGTGGTCGGCCGGCACAGTGACTTTATTAGTCAACAGAGCCAAATATCAACAGTCAATGAGTTCAAGAAGGAAGGAGATGCCCATCTAAACATTTTCCCAAACTACAACCGGCACCACACTTTATGACGCCTCGGACGTTAGTATATCTCTCTCTTTCATACATCATATATTTCTTTCATATTTTTCTCTCTGTCTCGCTGGTACTAACTTCACTCGGGTTTGGCGCGAACATGAATGCCGCGTTGCGTAGGTGTGCGATGTAACCTTGTACGTGCGTATATGAATCCTTAATTTCTTTTTTATGGTAATAAGTCAGTTCCACACCGATATACACATACAATTTTAATTATGTTACTTGCAATTTACAATAATCACTTTCGCTATTTGTGTACATATTTTTTAAGATACAATTGGCATTCAATCCGACTGCTACAAAAATCCATAAAGGCCCTATAGCACCAGTTTCGAGCCGAATTGAGATTCCGCTACTGAATTGCATTGCATTAATATGATTATAATGATAACGATTATTTTTTTACATGACTTCCCATAAAAAAGCGTTATGTTTTCATGTATGTATGTATGTAAAAAAAGTTTGCTATTTTCAGGGTTCATTTCAGGGCACACGACCGTCCAAAAAGAGTTATACATATTTTCAGGGTTCATATATGTATGTAACTAACTTACTTACTTACTCGCCGTAGTCGGGTAAAAAGCTAGACAAATGAAACTAAGTTTATTCCATTAGTCTGCTAACCAAATCTTTTCCTAAAAAAAATAGCTCTCTAGTATTATCCAGGCCGAAGTTATTATTAGATTTACTGACATCAGAAAAATGTTTTCGTGGTATTTTACTTCTGAAAATAAAGTTCATTATTTTTTTCATCTGATTTTTAGTTTCCTATTATTATTATATTTTCCTAGTATCGTATATTAAGTTCCCCTTAGCAAAATTTTAAATTTCCTACATAAGTTTCTAAGACAAAAATAAAATACAGGTTTATAAAAATGACGCCCGTACAAAGTTGCTTTTGTTCAAACTCGCGTGAGGTGGTAGCGAACATCATGGCCGCCATTATGGACTTCGATAATATAATTATCGCTTCGAAAATGGTTTATTTAGTTGTTAAACAAGCAAAAAGCATGATGTACGGTTACTTTCTGATGATACGATATCCCATCTGGCTTTTTAAATTTTTTTTCATAGTTTTTGCAGTCTTTTACTGTGCAACAAGGCATTTTTAATAGAAGTTCAAACACAAACACACTGCACAATCTCCCGCGGAACACTGAGTCGCGCTTGTGCTAAATTGGCATTTTAGCACTTACGTACTGGGGTCATTTACTCGCTTCGTTGGCCTGGTCCTTACCTTTAGGTCAATGTCAACAGTACAACGATTGAGATATCTTTTGACTCTTGAGAGATACATGTTTTAAGCTTAAACTGTATAGTAGATAAGTACACTATTTATTGATAATTAACTAAATAAACTTTGATAAAAGTTTGAAGTTCTAATTAAATTATAAAAAGGTACATATACTGAATAAAACTTGATATCATACAATGATCTTATTTATTGATGAAAATAACACCCCGCGGCCCGCCCGCCTGCGCCCCGTCTCTCGCCACCGACCGACCAACACCAACCAACACGTAGTCATTTGTGGCAGAGCCGCACTCAATGAGCCAAAGAGCCGCATGCGCTTCCCGAGCCGCTGCCGCTGGTTGCCAACCACTAGCTGTAAGAGGAACAAACTTTTACGTTTACAGCGTTGTATAAAATAATAATAGATTATAAAGAACTACTCATAATATTTAATGAGAGTGCCAAACGGGGATCCGTGGCGTAATCCTGTTTGACTCCGAAGAAGCTGTACGGTTACAGTGTGGTCAGGTGAAATCTGACATATATACAAGATGACTTTTTGATCATCGTCCAAATTCATACTGGTGGCTTGACAAGTGATCAGTATCTCGGATCAGTAACAATTTTTGTAAAATTCGTAAAATGAAATTTCGGCTTCGCATAGAAATTCAGTTCCAGTCCCGAGTGAATCACTATGGGGAGTCGAAATTTCATTTTACGAATTTCACAAAAATTGTTACTGATCCAAGATACTGATCACTTATTAAGCCTCCAGTATGAATTTGAACGATGATCAAAAAGTCACCTTGTATATAATGAGTAGCCGTTTATAATCCATTATGAATCTAAACCACAGATCTTGTACAGATCTGCTAAAGATATAACGAGCATACTAATCGCCACTGTTCGTATTCTCGAAAACGAGCCGAATCATATACAGTGTGTCCCTCGTACAAGTGCACATCCAAAAGTGGTTGAAACTAGATCTAAATATATCGACAAAATAAAGAAAAACATCTTTTTTGGATTTTTTTTTATCTTGAAAAATAAAATACTCCACCTGGGTATCTTTGTATGAGACGCGAGCGCAGTGCCTTTGGTTAACCGCTCGTAGAAAATATTGTATTTATGATAGAACGTTGTATTTTTTTTTGTTAGAAAGATAATGGAATAGGCAATGATAAATAGGAATAAAAGTATTGTAAAACGGGGACATTATTTTGAAAAAAAATACTATTACTTAAAAAAAAAAACGGACAAATTAAAGAAATAATCTTTAAGATATTATTTTTATGGTAATGGTAGTTGATCATGTTTTGTGTTTGATTTGGTATGCAACGTCTATTCTTAAGAAATTATAACAGTTTAATTTCATTGCATTACTCGCCATACATCAAAAGTTATAACATATTTTATACATAGCCTCCATGGTAGGCAAAAACAATTTTAAAACGTAAATTTATAAAACAAAGATTTTCAAAAAAAAAGACGTTTTTTGTCGATAAAATAAGGTCTAGTTTCACCCCTTTTCGGATGTGCACTTGTACGAGGGACCCACTGTATTGTAAAAGTAGTATTGGGAAACTTATTGAAGAGAAAATAAGAGTCAAATTAATTTTAAAACATTTGCATGAACAGGCGAACGGAAGTGAACAATCTGTCATCAATTGTATAGGAAACGGAAATACGAATACGGAAATACGACCTTTGCCAAAAAGTGGCGAAAATTTCTACGCACATTATTACAGTAGTAAAAAAAAGCATTTTTTTTTTCTTCTAAAAACTGTACAATAATTTTGTTGGTAGGTACAGTGGAGTGGAGACCGCATCAAGTAAGACACATTGGACTTTGTACCTATCTTCTATTCTTCTCTGTAAGGGCTAATGTCGTACTGCAAGTGTGTAGCTTGATGTGGTCTCCACTGTACAACAAGTAATTACAGGTCTTTCAGTTATTCCTGTATTTTTATTTCTTTTGTGCTATTTCATGCCCATTATTTAATGCAAGCAACGTGACGAAGTTGATTGCAGTAAATTGCTCTACTCAGTTCAAAATAAATTCATCTAACATGGATCACCAGGGGCCTTAATGTCCTACTTTAAATCTATCGCGATACCTTTGAATGTCACATTTGAAGTATCGTATAAATCAATACGTGTCAATAATCAAATCAAATTGGTGACAGATTGGTGACACTTACACGACGAAGAACTTTTTAATACTTAATTCTAAACTATTGGAAAGGGGTGAAAGAATGACAGGAAGATAAGTTGCGAGAGAGAATGTTTGTTAGGAGGGGGTGATAGGATTTGTGAGGGGTTGTAAGGGATGACGAGTGTATACTATGTATGTTATGGGGGAATGTGTGTGTTATGTTTGTCTGTTGGTCAGTGTTGTCTGTTCAGTCCTGGTCCGTAGTGAGCACCAAGTGACCAGATGTATGAGGACTCCCATGTTCTAAGTTCTATGTCAGTCAGCGGGGGATGAAATGATTTGATGACACGAACGGTGAAGCAGTTGTTGAATGTTTGTTTATGGGATCTGGCGTGTGTGGGAATGGGTAACGTGTTATTGTGTACAGTATCTGTTGTGTGTCGGTGATTGTTCATGCGTATGTGTAGTGCAGTTCTTGTTTCACCTACGTAGAATGCCGGACAGTGCCGGCATCCTAGTAGGTAGATGCAGTTTTCTCTTACATGATGAATTATGTTGTGCTTTGTATGTGTTGGTGGTGTGGTGAGTATTGATTGGTTGTGTCTGGTTTAATGAGGTGGCAGGTTTTGCATCTATTTTTATAATTCGACTGACGACGACCACATGTGGGTCGAAATATATATCGATAACAGTTAATACTTTTTCATTTATATTTGAAGGCGCGAGGGGCTCTTCATCAGAACCACCCATGGTTAGTTAGGGCGTGAGTATGCGGCCGAGGAAGATAGGAAATATAAGTCGGTAGTTGGAAAATATTTTACACTTTCTTTTATTAACAAAACACAAAAATTAAGTAACTGATTAGACAATCGCGATAATTAGATCAATCTACAGTGATTTAAAGTATCAAAAAGCTATCGGATCACTTATATTATATCGGCAGCGATTCGTCGAGGACGTGGTGCGCTGGCTGCCACTCGTTCCAAAAGTGTCAATCCAATATGGCCGCCCCGCTACCATCGATACGACGTTCCGCTAGAGTGCCTCCTACACTCTCGATCCATCATACTATTTTATGAACGCGCCGTCATATTCATAATTTGTTTTTTTAAATAATTAAAAGCTAAAAAGGCTTTAAAATAATATTTATTCAAATCATCAATGGGGATTGTAATTTTAAATGGTCACATAAAAGTTCCGCAATCCCAATCCCACCCAGTTCAGTCACACCCTCGATGCTCACTGGGACGCTCGACCTTGAATTTGGAGGTACAGGAGGATTCCTCGTGCTCGTACTTTAAAGTTAGACAGTAAGACCCCAGCTAAAATGGTTTATAAAAGGTATATAATCCCCGCGTTCCGAAATAGAATTATTTCGCTAAAATCGATTACGAATGAATGAGGTGAATGGCTAATAATCCATGAGTGAAGCAAATGCGTTCATTCATTCGTATGACTTTCATGGCTCATGCGACGGAGGTGAGGCGATGTGAGCGTTGAACGGAATGGAATGTCAAAAATTGTTTTCGCTCCATTATTTCAGCAGTTCAGATCAGACAAACCATAGTATATGTTTTATTCGGCCATGAGAGAAACAAATAAAAAGTCGTGTGGAACTTTTCGTCGAAAAGGAAGAATTTATATGTATATATATTTTTTCGTCGCTATCTGAGTCTACGTTAAAGAACAGCGTTAAAGAACAGTGCTACAAACTCTTCTTGTTCCATCACGAATCACGGCACTTTGACGAAATAAAATCAAATAATCGTATTGTATTCTGTGATAAGAGGTTATGGTTAAGATGTATCTTTTTTAATGCGGTCCGAATCATAAGCTATCTTTCACATCGTTTGCTAGCTCACAAATTACGGACCAGTCATCGCTCACACTTTAATTCATTCATAGCTTTTATCTATGTAATTCTATTACGGACCGCAGGGAATGTAATATTAGCTCAGAAAGCAGCATTTTTTCAAATTGATGTGCACATTATTTGTTTACCTTTCACTTCCTGAATGGTGAAGGAAGGACAACACACCCTGCGGTCCGAAATAGAATTATATCGCTAAAATTGATTGCGAAAGTATGAAGTGAATGGCTTATGATCCATTGTAATTATATTTCGGACCGCAGGGACAGTGAGTACGGCGATAAAGCTAACCCGTATCCATGGGGGAAATTGGGCCTTAGAAGTCCTGGGATCAACATGATAACTAATAGTATAATAAATTTTTAAGAACCGTTTCGTAGCTGGGTTGTGAAAAACCCGCGAACACGTAAATTCAAAATTTGCCCAATAGTTATTCAACAAAACCTTATTATGTATGCTGCTAATTTTAAAATTCTAATTTACAGAAACCAATGGAAATATTGATGACAGTTTACACAATACATAGGTAATAAGGTTTTGTTGAATAACTATCGAGCAAATTTTTAATTTAAGTGTTCTTTTTCGATTATTTAGAAAAAGGAGGGTTTTTTACAACACGGCTGCTAAAGTAAACTTGCCGATGGAACTTTTGAGTCGGATTTGTGTCACTGTATATGATTCGAGCTAAATTATTCTGTGGTACTAGCACTAATCTACATGAAAAACTGGAATATTTTTGTGCCGGCGCGGCGCCGCGCCCATGCCCGTATCAAGCTGGTACCTTAGATAAGATGAGACTGGTACGTACAAATCGTTGGTTAAAAAGAAGGTGTGCGATTGTTGACGGTTTCAGTGCCAGTCCACATTCGTACATTAAATAGTTTATAAACGGGTCAAACAATAATAATTATGATAGTCAAATGTATGATAGCAAAAATACCACGGCGCTTTATGCTGCGAAAATGCTGCTACTTTAGGCAAAAAAAAACTCTTACCTACCAGAATAACCAATGAAAGTCTACTCAATAACGGCCACTTTTGGCATAAGTTAAAAGACTTTGCTATGTAAAATATTTCGTTGCTATTTCTAGGCATTTAATTGAACAGTTTTTTTTTAAATAATTATTCCAGTAAGTAAGAAATTATTTTTTTCTAAAGTGGCAGTACTTTTGCAGCATATAACGCCTTAATTGATTTTACTTGTCTCTTGAATTCTATTGAACTCCCAAAAATACTAAAGTTGCCTATAACGTCAAGATCTCAAATAATTTTGTTTTATATTTCTTAAAAGTTATAAGAATTTGTAAGAAATTAAGTTTATAATAAAGCCGATTCTGAAGGCTTTAATTTTAGTTTTAGTGCTGTCAAAACTTTATTTTTTCCAAAGCAATTTAGCTTCTAGTCCTTACATTAAAGGACTATTTTGCAATGAAGAAAATTTAGTTTTGACAGCACTAAAACTAAAATTAAAGCCTTCAGAATCGGCTATAATGTAAGAATAAATTTAAATCTGTTACAATCTTGGGCGAATAAACCGGGTTACAATATTGCATTTGTACAAGATCAACAGCAAATTAGTTATTAACTAGTTATTTTTCGGGTCTGTTTTAATAATAATAAATACGATCCACTATTTTTTAACACAGTTAAACTAATATTTTATAAATTTTATGCTTTACCGTGACAGTTAAGAAATAAGACTGCCTATTGTACCCTCCCTATTGTCGTACCGTCCCGGTTGTACCCTCTATTAAAAACATAATAATAGTAGTTTATGCTACTAGGGCGAAAAGGAATAAATTACGAGGACGATTTAAAACACGAGCGTAGCGAGTGTTTTAAACGTAACCGAGTAATTTATTGCTTTTACGCCCGTGTATCATACTACGTTTTTCAATGCATAGTGTGAGGAAATAAAAATAAATATAATCTTGTGAACTTTAAATTATAATTGGCTCAAAAGGACTGTATCCAGAGCCGTTAAACAGTGGAAAAAAAGTATAACATCTATGGTACACAGGAAAGGCTGCAGGTTAGCCAACCTTTATCAATAAATTAAAAAAAATATATATATAAAGCCCTAGGGCAAAATAATCGACTTTTTGTACGGTTTTGTTGCATAAAAAGTGGGGCTTTACGAGCACATGCATTGAAAAGAGTATTTATGTTATGTTACTTAACAGTTCAGCATAGGAACACTACATATTGTAAAAAACGAAACACAACCAAACTTAAATTTAGATTTTAACGAGACGTACCAAAAGTTCCACCAACTGCCGGCAATCACAAGCATTTAGTATATAAAACCAGTTTACACTGTGGGTACGTACTAGCAGCGAGCCATATATTAAACTTGTTAATCCTATTTAATTATCCTTGGTAATCAGGTTTAACATGTAACTAACATACTACCAGAATAACCAATGAAAGTCTACTCAATAACGGCCACTTTTGGCATAAGTTAAAAGACTTTGCTATGTAAAATATTTCGTTGCTATTTCTAGGCATTTAATTGAACATTTTTTTTTTTAAATAATTATTCCAGTAAGTAAGAAATTATTTTTTTCTAAAGTGGCAGTACTTTTGCAGCATATATAACGCCTTAATTGATTTTACTTGTCTCTTGAATTCTATTGAACTCCCAAAAATACTAAAGTTGTCTATAACGTCAAGATCTCAAATAATTTTGTTTTATATTTCTTAAAAGTTATAAGAATTTGTAAGAAATTAAGTTTATAATAAAGCCGATTCTGAAGGCTTTAATTTTAGTTTTAGTGCTGTCAAAACTTTATTTTTTCCAAAGCAATTTAGCTTCTAGTCCTTACATTAAAGGACTATTTTGCAATGAAGAAAATTTAGTTTTGACAGCACTAAAACTAAAATTAAAGCCTTCAGAATCGGCTATAATGTAAGAATAAATTTAAATCTGTTACAATCTTGGGCGAATAAACCGGGTTACAATATTGCATTTGTACAAGATCAACAGCAAATTAGTTATTAACTAGTTATTTTTCGGGTCTGTTTTAATAATAATAAATACGATCCACTATTTTTTAACACAGTTAAACTAATATTTTATAAATTTTATGCTTTACCGTGACAGTTAAGAAATAAGACTGCCTATTGTACCCTCCCTATTGTCGTACCGTCCCGGTTGTACCCTCTATTAAAAACATAATAATAGTAGTTTATGCTACTAGGGCGAAAAGGAATAAATTACGAGGACGATTTAAAACACGAGCGTAGCGAGTAATTTATTGCTTTTACGCCCGTGTATCATACTACGTTTTTCAATGCATAGTGTGAGGAAATAAAAATAAATATAATCTTGTGAACTTTAAATTATAATTGGCTCAAAAGGACTGTATCCAGAGCCGTTAAACAGTGGAAAAAAAAGTATAACATCTATGGTACACAGGAAAGGCTGCAGGTTAGCCAACCTTTATAAATAAATTAAAAAAAAATATATATATATAAAGCCCTAGGGCAAAATAATCGACTTTTTGTTCGGTTTTGATGCATAAAAAGTGGGCCTTTACGAGCACATGCATTGAAAAGAGTATTTATGTTATGTTACTTAACAGTTCAGCATAGGAACACTACATATTGTAAAAAACGAAACACAACCAAACTTAAATCTAGATTTTAACGAGACGTATCAAAAGTTCCACCAACTGCCGGCAATCACAAGCATTTAGTATATAAAACCAGTTTACACTGTGGGTACGTACTAGCAGCGAGCCATATATTAAACTTGTTAATCCTATTTAATTATCCTTGGTAATCAGGTTTAACATGTAACTAACATCCAGTTGAGCTTGCTATAACTGATTCAGATTGACCTGGGACTATTAGAACGGTTATAAATACTAATACCTTTAATACAAAGGCCACATTTTGATGTTTATTGTTGGATTTGTACATAATACGTAAATAATAAAATTTTATAATTTATACTTGCGATGGTCGGCACTTGGTGAAACTTGGAAAGCATCTTTAATAAAACTCACTTGTACACTATTTCACATACTATTTTTAATAGTTATACACCCAACCGGTTTCGAATAATTAATTCAAAATAATATTGGTTTTTACAGCACGTAGTTGCAGTAGTCCGGAAATAAATAAATAAAACCCCTTGAAAATTAATTAGTTATTCGAAACCGGTTGGGTGTATAACTATTAATTAAATATGTGAAATAGTGTACAAGTGAGTTTTATTAAAGATAATGAAATTTTGTTTGAATGTAAAATTTTAGCTTATGTACGGAAATGATTTAAATTAAACTTATTCAGTCTTAATTATTTAATTTAATTAATTTAATGAATGAATATTGTTTAGCCAGTTTAAATAACTACAATATATACCCCTATTATAAATGTGAAAGTGTGTTTGTTGGTTTGCTGGTTGACGGTTTGTTGGTTTGTCCTTCTTTCACGCAGCAACGTTGAGATAAGTCCCTCTTTTAGCAGCATCCGGAAGTGTTTCTTCATTTCATTGCATCTAATGAAATACTCTCATTTTCTTATTATTTTATTTTATTTACTTTTACATCTTTTTCCTTCACAATTTTATTTAGATTACTAGATTATCTTAACTGGGGCCTACCTAGGACAGCGGATTAGCCTCGCAATCCAACGAGGTACCGCCACCAGCCTGCTGGGGATCCTCCCCTGCGGCAGTGATTTAAACAATATTTTTTATTTAATTTAGTCTATTTATAATTTTATATTCTTTGTAGTTAGTGTATATTTTAAGTATTACTTATAATTTAGTATTATTTATGTTATTTAAGTTTCTTGTTAATAAAAATCTTAACTTAAAATGAATAAATTTTTCATAGTTTAGATAATTTAGTAATCTATGTACGAGAGTAATCTGAAGAACTGAGTACTTTTTCAAGTAGTGAATTTCCTCTTCTAGTTCCCGTTTTAAGGCTTTATTACTAGCAAAATATGAAATAAATACCTAAGAAGTACATTAGTAAAGCACTAAATATTCAAGATTTGCATTAGTTGGATATAACAGTGATCAAAGTGTGCAACCCCTTAAGGCGATACGTAAAAGTTTTAGCGTCCCTGTTACTCCATGCGAAAAAACCCTCAGTGCGAGTGGGACGGATTTATGGAAAAGTATTAAAAGGTTGGTGGTCAGAAATATTTTCAAGGATACTTTATAAATACATAATATCCACATTTTGAATGCAATTTCACAATAAAATTATTTGGGATTTCAGAATTACAGGAAAAAATAAACGTTTATAAATATATTATATCTAACCTTTATGAGCTTTTTATTATGTCACAAATTTTTTTACATTCGACTGATGACGGCCCCATACCGAGGGCCGAAATATATCGAGTAATAATAATTTTTTTTAATTGTTTTAATAACAGTATTAATAAAAGGAAAAAATAAAACAATTTAGAGGTCTTTTCGGAATTAAATTCTATCGAGAAAATTTCATCCATAGCGTTTTCCTTCAGTGAAAATCTTAATCAAATACTCAATAAACATTTACCCAAAAAAATACGTAGATGACGTTATAGTGGAGTAAATGGATTCGAAAAAACCCCTTTTGGTATCGCTTTAATTTGCACATACGGATGCTTTAATATAAGTAGAACATTCAAGCAAAGTTATATAAAATTCACATATTTGAGAAAATGAAACATCCTTGTAGGACATTCTAGTATACATGCGCACGTATAAGTTTTATTTTGCAATCTACGGAAATAAGAAGCAGAACTGGAAATAAAATAAAAAATGCTTACAAAAAATAAATTAAAATACCTTTGCAAAGGAAGTTAAGATTGCAAATAAAATTAATTAGGTACATAACGCACATTTCTAACTGCATACTTGTTTATAAATACATGTTTTCTCTTATTAAATTTTTCGTAGACCTTATTCATTACAAAAAAATCTATCTAATTGTTAAAATTAACCCATCTATTTAATTAAAATCTGTGCTTAAAACTATTAGTGACTGATTTGTTATTACTATCTATAATTATAATATATAAATATTTTGAATGAAATTAATAAAATATGTTGGTTTAAACTTAGTGTTATTATGAATCGATGTATGTATGATGTATGATGATGAATGAAAATATTGTCTTTGTTGTTAATATTTTAATATTTGCTACATCAGTTTGTAAAATCACACTGGCACAACTTACGTGTACTTACAAATATTTTATTATTTTGTATTATTTAAGATCTTTACAACCTGTGATTTATTGCAATCTATATATATAAAAAGAGAAGTCCTGACTGACTGATTCATTCACTGACTCATTCACTGACTCATCAACGCACAGCCCAAACCCTTCGACCTAGAAAGCTGAAATTTTGCACAAAGCTTCCCTTTGTAATGTAAACAAGGAATAAGAAAGGGTTTTTCGAAATTCTAACCCTAAGGGGGTGAAACGGGGGTCCAAAGTTTGTATGGGGAAACAAGATTAGTTAGACTATTTTATTCGAGACTTCACAGGAGTACTCCTATTCATAAATGAGTAAACACGTGTTTCAGGTTTTTTCAGAATTTAACCCCTAAAAGGGGGAAATGGGGTGACAAAGTCTGAAAATCAACATGGGTATCGTTTGTATGGTTTATCGGGTCGCTGATTACAAAAACAACAAAGATTTTAAAATACAACGTGGTGGACGTGAAAAAGAGCTTTTCCAGAATTCAACCCCTAAAAGGGAGAAATGGGGTGACCAAGTCTGAAAACCAACATGGGTATCGTTTATATGGTTTATCGGGTCGCTGATTAGGAAAACAACAACGATTTCTAAATCTAACGTAGTGAACGTGAAATAACATCATTTCCTGTTGGGGTACGATGGGGTTGAAATTTTGAAATGTGTAAATATCAATATGGGTGTCGTTTTTATGGTTTTTTTGGACGTTAATTACGAAAATGGCATCGATTTTGAAGTTTGAAAATTCTTGAAAGTATGTGTGCCAGAGCAAATCGGCTGTAACAGACGGACAGACAGACAGCCACACAAGTGATCCTATTAGGGTTCCATTTTTTCCTTTTGAGGTATCTATATATCAAACTATCTATCCAAAATCTATCTATCTATCTGTCTGTCTATCTATCTATCTATCTATCTATATCCCAGCAAAATATCTTTGGAACGGAAGGTGGTACATCCCTGTGGGTTGGACCACGGGGTGCCAAAAAAAGTTTTTTTTTTTAAATTTCAAAACTTTGACTGCCTGTATATCCCGAACGGCTGGAGTTAAACCCATGTTGATGGGTGTCTAGGAAAATGTCTCGACGAGATCGGTCTGCCGAAAGTGTCAAAACTTTACAGGCCCGTATCTCCCATGTTCATGATACTCTAAGAAAAGGGTTCGGCGAGATCTAGACGACGACGCCGGTAAAAAAAAAACGAAAATAAAAAATTGACAAAATTTTGATCGGCCATATCTCCCGAACGGATAAGCGTAGGGAGTTCGGGTTTTAACTATAGTGATCGGTCAAGCTGGGGCTACACCACCAAAAAAAAATTAATTTGTCAGGTTTTGACAGTTTTTTCACAGGTCCAAAAAAGTATTCCGATTTACATGAAACTCGGTATCAAGGGGCATTCGGGGTCGCTGATTACGCTGCCATATACAAATTTGACATTCTTTGACAACTGATAGGGATTTTGATACTTTTTCGGAAAAACTTTGATCGGTGAGTTCCTTTTTTTGGCACTCTGGCGAGGCAGAAGGCCGAGCTAAGCTCCACGAGGCCGAAGGCCGATTAGTGTGTTTCTAGCGAGGCCGAATAACGAGCATGTGAGTTTTTCGGCCGAGCACTACACCTTGACTCCCAGAGGGAGTGAGAGCACTTATAATGTTTGTTTCTGATCCTATTAGGGTTCCATTTTTTCCTTTTCGCAATGACGATTAGTAAGTCTCAGGGTCAGTCACTGAAAACAGCAGGAATTAATCTTAGGGGGGACTGCTTTTCGCACGGCCAGTTGCACGTAGCCTGCTCGAGAGTGAGCTCACCTAGCAGCCTGGTCGTGTTAACAGCTGAGGGCAGAATTTCTAATGTATAAAGAGGTACTTCATGTATGAATTTAAAAAAACCAATAGGTAATAGGCCCCGCCAAAGAGACTTTACCTGGAGATCAAATAATTGTACCAAAAACACTCCAAACCAGATTTAAATACGTTCTATAAAAATTAGTACACAAAAACTAAATCAACGCGGGCGAAGCCGCGGGCAAAAGCTAGTAAATAAATAAAATAAAATACCATTTCATACGTCGCTTTCTGGCTCCGTATCGGTATCTATTATTCTTCAATTTTTAACGAAAATCTATGTCGGTATGGTAGTTATTACTACAGGATTGTTAATATAACAAGCCGGTATGATTAATTAGTATTAAAAGCTCAAATCAATCAAATCAAATCAAAATCATTTATTTGTTCAACATAGGTCATATTAGATATTACATATTGGTATGTCCAAGCCATGCTGCGCCTTAGTGGCATACAAATATTAAAGTTTAATCAAATTAATATATACACAAGAATTAAATACAAAAACTACAAATTAAAATTACATCAAACAATACACAATGCAATGCCACAGAATATCACAACATTTTCTTCATATCATAAATCGGTCGTGCGTGCTATTGTATCTTCTAAAAACTCATTTATGGTATAATATGCTTTTTTAATAGAATTTTCATTAGAGTGGATTTAAAAATGTCAATACTATCAATGTCACGGAGAGCAGCTGGTAACTTATTATAGACTTTAGGACCCATACCTAGAACACTTTTTTTCAAGAGATCCTGTTTTTGATTCAAATTAAAATAGTTTATTTTGCAAAGTAGGTATATAAAATACACGTTTCACAAGTCAAAATTTAATCTTATAAAAAAAAATATATGCAATAAAATAATAAATGTACATGAACTAGATTAAAGGTTTATTTAATTTATGTAGCAATATATATACGATTAAAATTATAGATAAAATATATATTATACAAGGTAAAATCCAATCAACCGCCCGAACCCATACCGGAGACCCGGCCAGGGACCAGGAACAAGGTTCAATGATCACCATTGAGGGCTTTGATGCTACCATATTTTGATGCCTTTTACTTTTGAACTTTAAAAGTAAGTGTTTATTGCCTCGCCTTAGTACAATTATTGTATTTTGTCAATGACATTCTACTATGGTATAGAATGGTATAGAACTACTATACTATGGTATAGAATTTCATTGTATTTTGTGCACTAAAGAGTTTTATTATTACTATGATTAATAGTTACTTGCAATCAATATCTCGATAACCTTTGTGAAACAGTACAAGTGTTTTTATCAAGATATTTAACGTCTGGTACTATTACATTCAGAGCACAACTAAAGAACAAATTACAAGCTATCACTATACCGGTTACGTTCAAAAATTAATCTCCCATAGAAAATGACTGCATAGAAAATGACTGCTTAGAAAAATCCAAGTTAACTAGTAATCAGTAATCAGTAATTCTTTTATTGACCATTACAACGGAGAATGTTAAATGAGGTATGTCAAATCAAATACGAATATTATTACCCATACATTTTAATAAGTATACAAGAATCTTAATAATGAATAGGTGTTATAAAATAATATATGTTAAATAAAAATTAGTTACAAAAACTAAATTAATTATTAAGTTGTCAATAGAATATGAATTGTTAAATTGTTAATAATGATTGGTCGACATTGGTATCGATTCGGCATAACACGTCTTAACTTATTTGACAGGACTAACCTTATTTTAAGCGTCCTGTCTTTTTCTTTCTTTATCGAAAAGACAAGGACAGAACGCTTACATTAAGTTTAGTCCTGTCAAATAAGTTAAGATGTGCTTTACCGAATCGGTACCAATATTACAAAATTATATTCAAGAGAGAATCAACATATATTCAATAGCTTAGCAATGTACTCATAGAATAAAAAGGATTTGATTAAAAAAAAAACATTTTAAAATAATTTTAAAATCCGCTAGTGGAATTTATAGTGAATAACAATTTTTTATTATAAAGTTTCTGTTGTTGCGTTTTGGATAGCCTTGTTTTCGATAAAACAAATTTTCTTTTTTACGGGTGTCATATTTGTGTTAGTCCATGTATTTTGGTAAATTATGTTTGTTATTATGTATTTCTATCACTGATTTATACAAGTATATCGATATTACCGTAATGATTTTGTATTTAGTTCCTGATGTGCATCTACGATTTCGGCTGATCAAGATTTTCTTGATCGCAGCATCGCAGATCGTATTTGACCGCAGCATTTCCCCAAACAGTTATTATATAGTTTTAATTTGTTTGTATAAATGCATAATATACTCTTATAGGAGTAGTTTTGTTTACTAACAGCTTTTTGCGTAGTTTTTCTATGTGAATTGAATAGGCCAATGTATGACGTAGCCAAGAAATGTTGTTTCCTTAGTTTTTACTGCAATGGATTTATTTTTGTGTGTCTGGACGGCAATTCTGGCACTTTTTTTGGATTGAAATATCAATCATTCGACTTTTGTTTAGAACATGATAGATATCACGCGATGTGTATTTGAGTGACTATAATCCATCAGATGGTGATTACAAAATGTAAGGAATACGTACCACAGGTTTTCAATCGGAAAAATCGAAACACATTCACAGAAAAACCATTTTTATATCACCCGAAATACGTATTTGCAATTTTATTGCACGTGCCAGAATAGCCGCCCTGGTATGCAATCACTACAATTTTGTCTGCGTTCATTCACATACATATATTAGAAACAATATAGGACCCAAAATTGAACCCTGAGGTATGCCTATGTCATTGATTTCAAACAAGGACCTTGTTCCGTTAATCCTGATAGCCTGTGTTTTATATTCTAAATATGTGTATAGCAATTTTAACTCGTTTCCTTCGAAACCGTAGTGTTTGAGCCGTCATTAACTACTTCATAATCTTCGTCATTAACTACTATACATTTTCCATGAATGTAAATTAAACCATTTTTATGAAGCTGTAGAACAAAAGTTGTTCAGTATGTTCAGTACACAATGCATGAACCGATGTGTTTGTTGCATTATGAATAATAGTAGTTTCGGCCCTTTGGTTTTCAGTGGGGATCGGGCAGAGGAAATAACCTGAAACACTTGGAGATTATCATCAGGCCACTGAAACCGCAGCTACAAAACCATAATACAGATAAATCCCAAGCATGTTACAGAAAAATCGATACAAACAAGAGCAATATCGCTAATGAGTACTAAAGCAGCGTCGACCTTGAGAGGGAATGTCCACATTTGCGAGAAGTGTGTCAGCAACTGGCGCGGGGTGTTGGCCACTGGCGCGGAGAGCTGCCCGATTCTAGGACAAGGTCAGTAAGTGCTCGGGGACGGCCGCTTCATGTATACTAGGTACTAGGTGCAGTCAGAATTGGCTAGTCGGAGAGTAATGTAACAGTTTCCTCTTATTTAAGTTAGAAGTTGGGATTGGATGTTGCAAGAGTTGTTTTATGTACGAAGTGGATTCATGGAGTGCTACGTCACAAACCGAATGCCCCACCAACTAATGACCAATATAGAGATTAACATTTCTTTTTTTCACTTTTTGAATTTTATAAAATTTTTCTTTTATTTGGCAGGTGCACACGCGTGAAGTAGCAAGTTGCGCTATATACAACGTGTAACAGAAAGGTGTAACCATATTTGAAGAGCTTATTCAGTCAATGGTATAGAACTTTTACTATGGAACAAAAACTGTATCTGGAAAAAAATAATTTAATGTTTCATAGAAAAATGCAATGCTGCTCGGCTGAAATGTATGGAAGGGCAGTTTTTTTTTTGAGATTTCAGGTTTGGCTCCATAGTAACAGTTGTTCTATACCATTGACTGAATAAGCTCTTCAAATATGGTTACACCTTTCTGTTACACCTTGTATAAAACAAATTCAGTCTTTTTTAACGACATCGAGAATACTCTATTTAAAAATACAGTATCATAAGTCAACTTAGAAATATGCTCGAGTATGCAAGCAACTGACCAATCCAAACCAGCAGTACTATACATCTTACTCATAGCTACTTTCACACAGTGGTCAGTGCACTATAACAACCAATGATGATAGGGTATTGCCAAACTTAGAGTTTGTTGCCACTGTTTACGCCACTTCGTTTGTATGGAGAAATACGCTCAAAGCCACAAGCAGAGTTGCAACTGCATGCTGTTTGGTCATTATATTGCTCTCTTAGGTGACCTTCCGCTCCCCCCGCCTTCAGAATACCCTTAGACGAAAGAGGGGGAATCATTTGGATTTGCATAGACTTCCCAAACAAAGCGCCTAGGTTGAGAAGGTGTTTTGTTCGTTTGCGTAATTTGTCACATGTTGACCATGTGTTAATCTTTTCTACTGATGATAAGTTGGTCTGGCTTTTTGTCCTTATACATACTCTTGACCTTCAGACTTCAGGCTTGTTCTGGATGGGGTAAATGGGTAGGTGTTTTAAATATACACGTACCTGCAGTTAGCTCGTTCAGTTATTAATTTTCGATAACAATTAATAAATATGAAGACCGATCGCGCCATGTGAAAGTAGGGTTAATTGTAGTTAATAATATTTTTATTGAATAAAACTTAAAATATTCTTAAAATAAAAACCAATTAATCCAAAGACTTACAAATAAATGTATTACGAACTAAACTAAATAAAGATTATACAAAATATTAGATAGGGTTTTATTTTAGGGTTTCTTTAGAATTTGGAAACATATTTTGGCAAAGCGTTCTGTCTGTCTGTCTGTCCGCAACAGTAACTACAACTGAGTCGATCAGTGGCGTGCACAGAACTTTTTACTGGAAAAGCAAACAATTGGTCAAGAACAACAATAAAAAAAATATAAAAAAATTTAAATATCACTTTGAAAAAAAAAAGTTTGTATAGGAAATTTTCACTCTAGGGTAGACATTGTCTACCCTGGCGTCATACATTTTTTTTTTCAAAGTGATATTTTAATTTTTTTTATTGTTGTTCTTGACCAATTGTTTGCTTTTCCAGCAAAAAGTTCTGTGCACGCCACTGGAGTCGATTGTTATAAGAAGAAGATGGTTGGGATACCATACAATTTTAAAAATATCCCGATCGATGTTATAAATTGTATGAAGCCTCTTCATACATAAATAGTGCACCTAAATTGAATATGTCGTCGGCACATCGTAGAATTGGGCATATCATGATCTGCCTAGTTATATCATATTTCTGTGAAAACTAGGGGGGGTCATGGTGTCAAGGGCTATGGTGGTAGAGCTGATGCCGGGCTCGACTTTGGAGGTACCACCATCTTACTTTCAGACCCCCTCGAAGTAATTTGGGGGAGAGTAAGAGGACAGCTCACAGGCAAAAAGCCAGAAGGCCCACCATGCCTGGGACCGATGGATGGCAGTACATCCATCCCTAATAGCCGGGCCTTATATGGAACAGACTGGTGACGGGCAACGGCGTCACTGGTGCGAGGGTTCCAGCACCGCGCTCACCAACCCGCCTGCAAAGCGTGTGTGAGTATGGGCAATTCTTCCAGGATGACCGTCGGGAGTGGCCAAGTTCTGGAAAGGCTTATGTCCAGCAGTGGACGAACTAGGCTGATGGATGGATAGTGGGGGTCGCCTCGTTCCGCTCAGTTCGTCTCCACACCTATCTTTGACTTTTTGTGAAAGATTTTCGATTTCAAACTTTACTCAGGATGTTTCAATGGCGTTATATACGTTTGCATCTGCGTAGCGCAGATGTCATTCTTTCCATGCTTGTACTATTCGTATTCTGAATGACTACATATATTCCATTACTCGTTACCATAACCATAATCGTAGTCCGTTTTAGGAGTTTAAAATTATAGTTAAGTAAATCCCGCTCCACCCATTCATTTCCAATAAAATATATATATATATATATATATCGTCACGACATGAATCCCCGAGAGGGCATCAGAGATGTTTCGAATGTGAATTGAAAAGGAAAATCAGGCTATTATCTAAAACCTTGTTTTTAGGGTTGTATAACAAAATGGAATCACGTCATCAGTCAATCCGTCCATTTTCTGCGGTATCTATCTGCGGTAGAAATTATTTTGATGAAACAAGCCGGCAAAATAGAGGGCGGGCAGATAGTCTATCTGGCGAGATGAAGCCTATAAAAATGTATATACAAAATAATGTATACCGTGACATAGCATGACATGACATGACATGCCCTAAAAGGGTTATTTAAGGGTCGACGCTCGGGTTCGCGGGCAAAAACAAGGTTCAGCGTTTTCACTTTTGAAGGTAGTAAATGTTAAAATTTCTAAACCAAATAAATAACACTTGCTACTCGATAAGATGAAGCATAAGGGTCGATAAGAAAATTGCAGTAAAAATTTATAGCTACTTCTGAAAAAATCTGGAATAATAAAAAAAACGCTCCTATATTCACGGTCGCAGCCCTTAGTCGCTCGCTTGCTGTCAACTATAACTATAAAATTTTACTGCAATTTTCTCATCAACCCTTGTACTTCATCTTATCGAGTACTCGCTACGCTCGTGTTTTAAATCGTCCTCGTAATTTATTCCTTTGCGCCCTTGTAGCATAAACTACTATTGTGTCGATTTTGATAATTATAATGAACTATTTATTCATATACTTTATATAAAAATTAAGTTTTTGTAGGTCCCAAATGTCCCACAGACAAACCAAATTCCTACTTGGTTTTGTGGGGTGCATCTAGATTAAGGCGATATGCGAAAAAAATCTTTCTTTTCTGTGCATTTCATGAAATACACATTTTATAAATTTCTGGTATATGCATTTTGACTATATAATCTAGGGTTATGAAATTGGAAAACATGTTTGGAAAATTTTCCTCGATAGACATAATTGTTGAAATGAGGTCTTCAAACACACTTTTTCTCCTCGTTTGACGAATAGGAACTATATACAGAACTCAAATATATTTTAGTAGGTATGTTTCAACAATATCTAGAGATTTAACATTTGAAAATTTTAAAAAAAACTTTTTCCTTTTTGCCCTGACTCCGCCCTCTCGCACTGCGCGATTTTTCGCTTGGAGTGACAGTGACAAAAATAAAATTCGCATAGCCTCTTAAGTTATCTTTGAAATAAATAAACATATTCATTCATTCAGGTACAATATGCTATCCTGATTATACTGACCAAAGATTTTGTGGCAAAATGTATGGGTCTAAATAAGAAGAGATTATGGAACAATACGAGTACAAACAGCCCACGTGATTGATACACCCGGATACACCTACTCGTTTGAGATTCATGAAAAACGTCAGACTTTGATACAAGTCGGCCTATTTCAGAACGCTATCGTGATCTTGAATCGAGTATAAACTCACATCGTTCCGAATCGGTCATTCGCATCGGACTTGAACCGAGAACTCGATCCACCCACTTCGTCGCAGTCATATTCCGCGCTCGCAGGAATGCAAACGCGTTCCAATATCGAATTATAGAACGAAACAAAAAGTTTTTTTTACCGGTGCGCTCCCACCGCTTTACCGGATAACCTTCTGAGATTGATTAGTGTTTTTTAAATAGCGTGAGTACCTACCTTATTCCTCTATAAATACTTAATAAGTCCTTTATGTAATAGTTATAAATACAAATGAAGTTTAGCGGAATGTTATCAAGCATTGCCTTTTTATTGCATTGCCGGAGGCGGTTAGAACATTATAAAAAATGTCTGTTTTAATGAAAACAAATGTAGAAATAAACAGTTAAGTTCATTGTAAGATTAATGTTGTTTATAATTAACTGTATGATACGAGTACTCCTGGCCTATCGCCTATGGACTTTGAAGTGTTTATTAAAATCATTTCATTCAGATTCACTTGTAATTGTCCACTTTTTAAAATACATAGTTCACTCAGCCGGTTAAGCTATATAATTAGCATATTTAAGTTCAAGGATTTTTAAAAATATGTTTATGAAACAATTATAATTATAATAATTATTGCTTCAAGTTATGCAGCAGTTATATTAAGAGGATGGCCTCTACCCTAGCGACTTTTTTTATTACCCGTCCAGTAGAAAAGTCCCATGGCAAAGACCTTATTAGCTTATTTGGACGCGTAATACTAAGGATCACGCAGCGAAACAACAAATTGGTGTGTTTTTAGCTAATGCAAATACTGAAATATATTGTAGGGAAAAAATATTGGATTTAATATTTCTATTACTTCTTATTCCTCATATTTCTATTATCTATATTATAAGAAAAAACAAACTAATTGAAAACGAACATTGGAAAACTAAAGATAAGAGGGTAGAAAACATTTTTTTTTTGACAAAAGTATAAATCTTAAAACATTGTTTATGAGTAGAATCCCTAGACAAAAGATCAATAAGTATAATATTTTTTTTTTCAATACAAGGGGAGTCTGAATTTCTTCAAACGAATCCTCGAAAGTCTGCCGTTGTTCATGCTCTAGACTCATGTACAATGTTAATGCACGTAAACATGTAACTTGAACCAAGAAATAATTATTTAATTAAACTATTGTTTCTTGTAACCCTTGAAAATGTTAGTAGACAAGAGAATATTAATTAGAATGAGTCATACATAATCATAAGTTCCACCAAGTGTCAACAATCAGACTACACATTTTCTCAATCTTGGTTCTGCACATTTTATTAACCGCATGATCTCCTGAAGACACCGTCGTATGCATCATGTAACGTCCACTTTCGAATCTTCCGATTCAGTTTTCATATTTTATACCTTATCTTTCATAAGCAAAAAATATTATTAAAGAATCATTCCAAAATTATGAAAATTTATTTCAAAATAAATGGCAGGTGTTAGAGCTGATGCCGGGCTCGACTGTGGAGGTACCACCATC
The DNA here is from genome assembly GCA_934047225.1 of Ypsolopha sequella. Taxonomy (NCBI): domain Eukaryota; kingdom Metazoa; phylum Arthropoda; class Insecta; order Lepidoptera; family Ypsolophidae; genus Ypsolopha; species Ypsolopha sequella. The sequence continues at coordinate 4,459,330 of OW203986.1, read as the reverse complement.
TTACTTGGAGAGCCCCTCGAAGTTATTCGGGGGAGAGTAAGAGGACAGCTCACAGGCAAAAAACCAGGAGGCCCACTATGCCTTGGACCGATGGATGGCGGTATATCCATCCCTAATAGCCGGGCCTTATATGGAACAGACTGGTGACGGACAGCGGCGTCACTGATGCCAGGGTTCCGGCCTGCCCAGCGTGTGTGAGTATGGGCAATTCTTCCAGGATGACCGCCGGGAGTGGCAAAATCCTGGAAAGGCTTATGTCCACAGCAGTGGACGAAAACAGTGGTGGATGGATGGATGGATTTCAAATATTTCAAAATTTATTTTTTATAAGTAATTTAGTAACTAACGTCTTTCTAATAGAACTTTATCCTAAATTAAATACCTACTGGTCAAGTTTTAATTTTCATGGGTTTGTTATTTGCGTAACTTTAAAAAGTCGTAGTACTAACTGCAATTCAGTATGACAAGGTGAATCTAAAATCATAATTTTTAATAACAAAGAAATTTCTTCGCGGCTGGTGACGTTTCCGGGGACCATAGAGCTGGCGCAGAGTGGCGCATACTTTGGCCAACGCTCGGCCAACGTCTAATTTTAGCCATTTAAAGAGGGAGTAAAGCTGATTTTGAAGGTTTTAGTTTTAGTTTGACGTATCTAAATTTACACTAAGTTGTGATTAAAACGAAGAGCCATTTTCAAGTCACGAATTTATAAACGTCAAACCTAAAATCTACTAAATTTATGTTTGACAGCACTAATTTACTCAACTTACGTGTTTTGGTATTTTCACGGCACAGTTTAGAGCTGTCACTTGAGTAAATTTAGTATTTTTAGTAAGATTTTAATCAGCTGCTCGTAAGGTCCCTCATAAAAACTGACTAAATTTTCCGACGACTTTTCCTGTAGTATTTTACAGTTTTGTGATAGAAATAGATGTGTACCGTATTAAAAACATTCTTCGACACGTACACACTTCAATCAAATACATTTTTGAATTGCAGTTTTGCCAAAATTTGTGTTATAACCTGATGACACATCTACGTTTTATTTCTATTGAAAAGAGTAGATTTATCCACTTACATACAGTTTGCGACCCTTGTATGATGGTAAGGTATGATGAGGGAGAACATCGTAGTTGCTCTCGATACGTACACACTTCAATCAAACACATTTTTAAATTGCAGTTTTTCCAAAATTTGTCCATTTACATACAACTTGCGAGCCTTGTATGATGTTAAGGTATGATGAGGGATAACATCGTAGTTGCTCTCGTATACAAAAACTATAAGAAACACATACTAAGGTTTATGGGAGCACTAGCGTCTGTGGTGTCGTTCAACCCTTCCGAGCTATGAGTTGCTACCCGAATAATAGATTTCATTACTTGTTAAAGCAACAAACTCTCGTGAGACAGCAGCAACAATTTTTTTGGCCTACTGTGCCTGTACAACATGTTCATTGATCACTAGGCAGATGAATTAGGTTTAACGAGAAACAACCATCAAGCCGAGGTAGAACAGCTTAATGTCGAACAGATCAGGTATGGGTCCGGGCTGTTGATTGAATTTTACCTTGTATAATATATATTTTACCTATAATTTTAATCGTATATATATTGCTACATAAATTAAATAAACCTTTAATCCATATAATTTATTATTTTATTACATATCTTTTTATTAGATTAAATTTAATGTGTAAAAAGTGTATTATATATACCTACTTTGCAAAATAAACTATTTGAATTTGAATTTGATCCACTCTTAATCTGAAGGGCAAGCAACATGTTGCCGAGTCATGGAAACTCTTTCATTTTACTAATAGGATTTGATAAATTAAAAATTAAACATTTATAAATTAGATTTAATTCATAGCACTAAAACACCAAATGTTAAAATAGTACATCGCAGTCCAGATCGGGGCTCAGATTTATGTTACTCATGGTTTCTATAGGGTCCTGCCATCTTCGGGCGCACCAGCCCCATACCGACTAGGAGTAAATTTGGTCATCACTCATGATCTCTACTCATAGATAACATCAGTATCCAGGAAATGTTTTCGGCCATGCTCAGAACTGCATCAGCCATGCCATTTAGGATCAAGTGGTCATTCATTCATTTAGACCATCTTCACTGGACCTTGCATTTTCATGTATCACTTGCATCGATGGCCTCGGAACCATGCGCTGGACTGAAAATAAATATATCATGTTTAATTATCTAAGAGATTTTAAAAGAAATTATTTGGGGCCAAAGCACGTTCTGCATACTGAATAACTAGAATGCACCTTTTTGACCGCCATAGTTTTGTAGATGTACAGATCCAAGCCGTCACAAAGAATACAGTAACAGAAAGCGGTTCTATGTGGGCAGTCCCTTAGAAACTAAATGTGATTTCAAATTAGTCAGGGATGTAAGCAAACACAGGCTAAGATGGTTATTGCTCAGCTCACAGCCTTGAGCTTACTTTTGCAAGGAATACCCTAAGTAAGCTGAAGTGGAAATTGCATCAAAAGCATTTGTTGCGAGTAACCATATACGAGTATAATTAAGTTATAGGAGATAAATCTTGACACGGCTTAGGCATGCTGGGCGTATCTAAAATGTTAAGTGATGTCAGTTGATTTCTGGCTTCAAAGTATCTCTGTTTTAGGCTTTGAAAGGAAAAAAACAAAGATACATACTTGCTTGCTCCATCATATCCAAAGAGTACATTATATGTTATATCTCTGGCACGTCCCAACGTATTTTGAAGGGCGAGGTCTCTCCATATCTGCACCACTTGAGGATGAACCCCGTTTCCTAGAAAAGCAGATAAACGTTAGCACCCAGTCCATTGAAGGTTTTAAAAAAGGTATTTTTGATTTTATCAAGATCAAAACTTACCACGTACTAAATTCATGAGCATGTTCGTCTGTCTTTCTCTTGTTCGAGCTTTTACTGCTGTTACTCATATCGAAAATTTCAAAGAAAAGAAAATAATTTATCATCTCGTCGCGTCTGTCAAAGTTGTTAAGTTTTGCCAGGACAATAATCTTAAAAATAACCTACATAACTAAAATAACTATGAACGTGACAGATAAAATTATTTAATTTTGATAATGATCAGTTCTGGTACTCTTTCTTGAAGAATTTTATCAGTAGGTTGTCCAAAAACAATGTGCCAGTTAGTAAAACCCCGGTGAAAATACTAAAATATTAAAATAAAATAATTTACAACATGATCGTAATTCTACCAAGAAGTAGAAATACTGATTGCTTGCCATACTGACCGAATGGAATCACCCGAAATGTTGATTATTGTCAATATTATTGTTGATTAATGGTGCATTCTCATCTGTGGTCTGTTATCTGTGAATTAAACTTAAGAGCCTACTAAAAGCTTGATAATTTTAGTTAGTGTGCCCTTCAAAATAGCAAAAAATAATGCTGTCATTTAAAATTAAGTTTTTTAGTAGGTTTCTTATCTTAAAACTAAAACCTTCAAAATCGGCTTTAATGCCTTCTGGGAACCCTGCCGCTAAAAGACGGCGGTGGTTTGGCTATTGTTTTTTTTTTCTTTACTAGATATTTTAATTTAAATTAGTTTAAAAGCTGCTTTTGTCCACATAATTATGCTAAACTGTTATAAATAAACAGTCCCTAGCAAAATTTTCAGCACACATATATTTCATTTCAGGAACTGCGATGACGTCACTGGAGACGAATAAAAACGGAGGGGGGCAGAATTTAATATCTAAAGCACCATGGTGAGTCTAATATTAAAAGTCATAAAATTGCTTTTATTTATATTTAGGCATACCTATCAAGCAAACGAGGTCAAATTCATACTGGAGACTCGGTAAGTGGTCAGGACCAAGGTTCAATGACCATTTATGTGAAAAACACAAAATTAAATGTAGGCTACCTATACTAATGGACTCGGAGTTGTTCGTAAATTAGTGTAGGGGCATTATTTTTTTTCCTATTCTGCAAAAAAGGTCATTGGTCCTGAGTCCTGAACACTTAGCGAGTCTACAGTATGAATTTGGCTATACAAATAAAATTCACCTTATATACATATTACAAACGAATTTTAATCTATAGATCCATTAGTAACTATTTAGGATAACTTGGTTATCCTGATACTGATAGATAATAAAAACGAAAATGAAAATATGAAAATTTGTTTATTTTCTTCACTTTCAAATGTAGTTACATAGTTGATGGGGCATCCTTTTAAGTACATGAAAATACTTGTGCCAGGATACCTCGCTCTTCCATATCTAAGTTTTACAAAAATAAACGTGCCTTAATTTACAAAAATATTCAACAAAAAAAAAACTCAAGCTAACCTTAGTTATGCATGCAAATGTTAGTATGAAGGTAATTGTGTTAGAGAATATGTAAAATGTGATATGAATGGGTGTGATACATAAGTGAGTCCCTAGCCAGAGAATATAAAGTACTAGCCCTACGACCGAAGTCTTGGGCGAAATTTATTTTTGTCACTGTCACTCCAAGCGAAAAATCGCGCAGTGCGAGAGCGGGTGGATTCAGGGCAAAAGGGAAAAAAGTTGTTTTTATATTTTTATAAAAAAAACTAAAATAGCTACCAAAATATCAAATCACTAGATATTGTTGAAATATACCTATTAAAACATGTTTTAGTTATGTATATGGTTCCTATTCGTCAAACGAGGAGAAAAAGTGTGTTTGAAGACCAAAAATTATTTCTATCGAGGAAAATTTATCCAAACATTTTTTCCAATTTCAAATCCCTAGATTATATTGAAGATTCATATACCAGAAACTGATTATAATTTTCCGTGTATTTCATTAAATACACAGAAAAGAAATACCCGTATTTTTTTCGTATATCGCCTTAACTACTAGAGAGTCTATGTAAGGATGTGTTCTAGTATAATATTTAAGGGTGTGTTTGTGTGTGTATATGTGCAAATAACTTAACTACAACGAAAATACTTATTTAATCATGTATGTTGACACTCGTAACAGATATGCTGTATACTGAAGCACGTACATTGTGGTAACTAGTAAGACGATAAAGTAACATGCGGTTATGCATAACACACGCTACAGATGTCAATAATGGTTGAAATTGTTTATTGGTTAATAGATAATTGATTAAAAAAATATCGATAATTTTATAGGCTGAAAATATTTGATAATATTTTTATTTAATGCGACCATTGAATAAAAATATTTAAGAATATTTTTAACCAATAAACTGATACCCTATAATTTTTACACTACCACACACCTATCGAAATGGTTTTGAGTAGGTTATTTTGCAAAACAACTTCACAATGTTCACATTTAAGGCGATATGTAAAAGTTTTAGCGTCCCTGTTACTCCATATGCGAAAAAACTCTCAGTGCGAGAGGGACGGATTCGTGGAAAAGTAGCAAAAAGTCGGTTTTTTATTGATATAAAATGTACTAAAGTTGCTATCAAAATTTCGTTTAACCAGGTCCTAGATATCGTTAAAACCCATCTAATAAAATATAATTGCGGTCCATATATCATTCTAAATTGTCAAACCAGGAGAATTGGTGCCGAAAAAGACCTCACTTCAATAAATATTTCTATCGAGCCGAATTTCTCCAATCGCGTTTCTGTTTTAACAGATCCCTACAAAAAGAATTCAAAAATAATATAATTTTTTTTCAAAATAATAAATTATTTACTGAAGTAGATATGCACGTTCTTAAAGTGTCGATTTTTTTTTCGTAGCGCCTTAACGGAAAACACCAACAACACGACAACGCGTCTTTGTTTTTCAAGTAACACAACAAAACTAACCTAATAATCAACCAATAACCAATCGAAATATGTGGTAAAATATCAAACATCAATATCTGCCGGAGAAGTTGATATGATATTTTTGTTCGATAATGTTAATTTTGTTTCTATGATAGAAATAAATTTATATTTTTGAACACTTTGGCGATTTTATCTATCGCAAGGAGATATAAATTAACATGATATCATTGCAGTATAGAAACGCAGAAAGAAAATCCCGGTTCAGAGCTCGTCACATCCAGTTTTACTTTTCTTTCTGCGTTTCTATACTGCAATGATATAATGATAATTTTATTTTGTTTATTGAATATCGTGGTTAATTTTCAATATTCGTTAAATTTAATGGTTAATGGTTATATTCATCATCTGTAGCACGCGCGCTACCGCTTGCCGCTACCGCTCGCCACTGCCACGCGCCGCCCGGCTGTGTAACTGATTGATCACTTACAATGTTGATTCTAAAATTTACATCACGATGTAAACGCTTCTAGTTACTAAGGTGTACGCTAAAGTTACTTTTATTTATGTACCCAAATTGACATTCAATGAAAATTCAATTAATAGTACCTAATCTAAAGGCTTTAATTTTAAATTAACATTATATCATTGCAGTATAGAAACGCAGAAATAAAAGTAAATCTGGATGTGAGGAGCTCTGAACCGGGAATCGAACCCGGGACTCCTCGCTTACCGGGCGATTGCTCGAACCACTGAGCTATCCAGGTCTCAACACAACTCGTGAATTTACCGATGTGCTTTCCCAAACTGCAATGATATTTATAGATTGAAAACTTTCCAGAATAATTTAGCTTCTGTTTCAAACACTTTAAAATTTAGTTTTGACAATACTAAAACTAAAATTAAAGCCTTCAAAATCTGCTTTACTATTTACTTTCTTTAATACCTTTCTAACAAAGACATAAAAAAAAATTGTTTTTCTATTTACTAGTTTACAAACAACTCCGTGTCGATTACTATGGGAAGCCTAAATTTCATTTTGTGTTTTTTACATAAAGGGTCATTGAAAATTGGTCCTGACCACTTACGGAGTCTCCAGCATGAATTTGGCTACATAAATAAAAGTCACCTTATACAGGTTGTTAATACGAAGTTGCGGAAGCCGAAAACTGGCAATAAACTGAGAAAAAAATATTGAGAAATCGAGAAAAAGAAAACAGTTGTTTCATACATTTTGGTCGGGTAGCTATATGTCACATTTCTATGGAACAGTTGATATTTTTTTTCACGGTTCGAGGGTTGGCTCATAAAAAGCACGGAATGGTAAATCAAATGATCCGCAAATAGGCTTATTTTGTAATTAACTAGCCTTTCACCCGTAGCTCCGCCCGCGTTTATTCAATCTTTGCCCCGTTTTTGGCTTACCGGTTATTTCATCGACACCTCTTATAGCCTTTATGTTGACAAGGATCACTACGATGATATTAAAGAAAACCACATCCAAATCTGCTGAGTATAGTCCTCGAGTTAAAACGGAACATACATACATACATACATACTTACACATTATTACACATGCAGACAGACACACAAACAGTCATGCAAACATAAAATACCCTTAAGAGCGAATTTGCAGCCAGATTGTTAAAAACTCGCCTTTTTCTAAATAATCGAAACAAAACACCTAAATTCAAAATTCACTCAAGTTATTCAACAAAACTTTATTACCTACGTATTGTGTCTTTTGTCATTGCAAAGTTTCCATCGGTTTCTGTAATTTAGAATTTCATAAATTTTTAATTTAAACTACGAATCAGCGAACATTATAATTTATACTGTGACTGAGTTGTGGCCGCGGCCAAATGTTCATTTATACTGTGACTCAGTTGTGGCCGCGGCCAAATGTTCATTTATACTGTGACTCAGTTGTGGCCGCGGCCAAATGTTCATTTATACTGTGACTCAGTTGTGGCCGCGGCCAAATGTTCATTTATACTGTGACTCAGTTGTGGCCGCTGCCAAATGTTCATTTATACTGTGACTCAGTTGTGGCCGCGGCCAAATGTTCATTTCCCTATAAAATGAAACCTGCGAAGACAAGAAAGTGCCGATTTCGTCGCAGGCGCAAAATTGAAAACTTGTTTCAGAAGAAACATGATTTTGGCAAGAATGTGGACGTTTCCAAACACATTTTTGGTTATTATTAATGTAAATGACATTTTTCTAGTTTTACTAGTATTCATTTTTTGATTTTATCTAAAACAATATAAGCACAATCGGCTACACTTTTGGTAAAAAAACCGTTAAATTTACGTATATTGTTAAGATATTACTCAAATTTCACGATTCTTATTCCACATAATGACAACGGACTCAACCTAAAATATTATAAGAACATTCCATAGACACCTCAATCAAAATTTTTGTGTTAGCGTTTGTATGGAGTTTTGCGTGTGATGCAGCGCTGCATTTAAAAATTAAGCACTGCTTACAGCACTGCAGCAGCACACTTCGGTCTTTGAGTATTATCGGGCTAGAAGCGGTTGTTACTAAATATGACACAAATATGTGCTCCGATAAGACAACAGTCTGTAACGAGTAAGTCAGGGTTGTAGACAGTGGGTGGGGGGGGGGGGGAACACGGGGTTGAAAACCCACCCGAAATCTTCGACTGATACTAAAGATCATTTTTGTAACTTATGTATCTATGTATGTCACTACCACTGGCGTGCATAGAACATTGCAAAATACGAAAATCTTAAAATACCATTTTGAAAAAAGAAAGTTTGAATGATAATTAGTCATTCTAGGGTAAACAGACTAGGCAGAGCCTACCCTGGCGTCATACAAATAATTATTTTTTAAAATGATCTTATATATTTTTTTTTTTATTGACAAACTTGACCTTTATTGCATTGCTTAAATTATCTAAATAGTCATTACTATCATTCGAAGATTTCCGACAAAAAGTTAATATATTTTTCAACCCCCCCCCCCCCCCCAACAAATCCTGGCTACGGGTCTGATGGGACTCTTGTTTGTTACTGATAGTGATGTGCTACAGTAGCGTGAACAACCTTTTATCATATAAACGAGCTTTTACGTTTGGTGGTCCTCCTGGAAGAATTGCCCATACTCACACACGCTGGGCAGCCGGGTTGGTGAGCGTGGTGCCGTGCCTTGCTATACAACCTTAAATACAGTATTGCTTCATATTCGAGAATAATTTAAGAGACCTAAATATATATTGAACAATTTCAAATATGTATCCTATTAAAAATAAGAAAAAATAAATTATAAAACTACCCGTTTTCGTCTTGGGCGTTATTTAGTAACATATATCCCATCAAAAACATAAAATGTACAAAAATGTCGAGTCTCGCAATGCAATCCTTCCACCGTAAAAAGTTGTGAGATCTTATGTAAAGCCAAGTCTGTTATTTTAGTTTGTATGGAAGCACCTTTTCATTTTAGTTAGTATGGGAGCACCTATTGAACAAATGTATCATTAATTGTTTCCTAAGTAGTTGCCTACCAACATTAAGTGACTGTATTAATATTAGTCATCTTTATTTCTATAATAAAATATAGTGACTTCGCAATCGCAGAGCACAATCTTTTGATGATGACTTTTGATGATGTGTCAGTCAGTCAGTGACAAAATAAGGGAACTTTGACTTGAGATATTTCGTAATCAAATATAGATACAAAGTTGTAATTTGGAGTCAGAAGTAGGATCAGTAAGTACTCTTGGTTACTGAAATTTCAGACTTCTAGCTTTACCCACAACGAAGATACAGGGGGGTTGAAAGTGCCGTGAGTTGCTTCGAGAAAAGGATGGTACGGCCGTTCCGCGAGACTCGGCGGGGGCACTGCCGTGCCCCCAGATAGCCTATATTATGTTGACAAGGTTCACTACGATGATGATAAAGAAAACTTTATGATTTCAATGATAATATTGATTGGTTCTCGAGTTAAAACGGAACAAACAGTCAAGACAGACAGAGACAAAATTCAGAAAATAGTAGTTTTGGTATCAGTACAGTACTGATTTTTAGTGTACAGGTATTTATGTCTACTTTTTGACTTAGATTTTTCAGAATTCTTTATTTGAATTAATAAGTCTTTATGAAATTGCTTAATTTTCTTACAGTGAGTTTATAATTCCTGTAATTCAATAGCTATTACAATGATTTGTTTTTTGTTTGAAAGTTGATTTCAATGTAAATATATGTCACCGGAAAATTACAAGAATCGTAAGTTTTCACTAGGTAGTTTCTAATTTCACGGTAGGTTTTTAACGGTAATTTATAAACTAACCTAACTTAACCTAGTGAATTGATTAACTTATGAGTCTTATTATTTTCCGGTGACATTATATACGTATTAAATGTTGTTTTTATTTTCAGTTTGATTATAAAAATGCAATCTTCAAAAACAGTTCGTCCTAAATGCCATCCATTTCCATGATAAGATTCGTAATATTTTTTTACAGCTGACACATTACAAAAATTAAATTAATGTTGCTGTTAGCTTAATGTTGTCTCATTCATACACAAAAGAAATCACATATCTTGGATTTGTGTTTCCTAAAAAAAAAAGCAAAAATGTTAGTATTGAAAATTGAGTTTCCTTCAAATTCTCTATAGAAAAGGGCAGTTTCATATGTAAAGACCTTATATTTGGTTTGGCACACAACAAGACACTATCAAGTAGGTACTTAACCTAATTGAAAGTTACTCCGCTCTTTTATAAACCTATAAAAACTTATTACATTAATCTTTTGCCCGCGGCTACGCCGGCGCTGATTTCGTTTGCATTTCCCCGGGATAAAAAGTAGCCGATGTCACTCTCCGGCCCGTAAACTATCTCCATGCAAAAAATCACGTCGATTCGTTGACGAACCAACAAACACACTTTCACATTTATAATAGGAGGGTACCTACGATACAGATTAAAAAATAATTTTACCAAAAAACAAAAAAAAAACAGTACCTAAATTAACAATATAAAACCTTTAAGAAAGTTTCATTCATGGCCTTACATATGTAAGTTATAACTTAAGCTAAACAAAATCATTCAGTACAATACCATACTAATATAATAAAAAAAACTGGCCAAGTGCGAGTTGGACGCGCGCTTGAAGGGTTCCGTACCATTATCTATAAAAACGGCAAAAAAACATGTCTGTTGTATGGGAGCCCACTTAAATATTTATTTTATTGTGTTTTTTAGTTTGTTGTTATAGCGGCAACAGAAACACATCATCTGTGAAAATTTCAACTGTCTAACTATCACGGTTCATGAGATACAGCCTGGTGACAGACGGACAGCGGAGTCTTAGTAATAGGGTCCCGTTGGTTACTCTTTTGGTTCGCAACCTTAAAAACAGTAAATTAACAATATAAAACCCTTGAGAAGTTTTCACCTTATGGCCTTACTTAACTTTAGCTAAACAAAATCATTCAGTACAATACCCATTACATTTAAAATGTTGGAGATATTTTTATTTATTTTTAGTTCAAGATAAGATAAGATGTAGACAATTTGATACCTTTATCTAATTGTTTAAGTAATTATGTTATCTGGCACTACCCTTGAACTCTACACATCACCAAATGTTTACTAGATAACTGGTAGAGAATGCTAATTAGCATTTAGGTTGCATTGCATACATCCCTGTGGCCGTATTTCCGTCTGTGGCCAAGATCATAGCATACTAAAGCCGATTCTGAAGGCTTTAATTTTAGTTCTGTCAAAATTAAATTTTCTTCATTGCAAAATATCTCATAATTGTTACGAACAGAAACTAAATTACTTTGGAAAAATTTTGGGTTTGACAGCACTAAAACTAAAATTAAAGCCTTCAAAATCGGCTTTAGTGTACGAGTAAGAACCTACGCTACGTCGAGAAAAATATGAACCGGCTCTCGGACTCTCGGACCTTACGCTACGTGTCGTCGCATACATATGCATCGAGTAACCAGATGGGACCAGTTTGTCGTTGTGTAGAAAAGTATGAACCGGCTCTCGGACTCTCGGACCTTACGCTACGTGTCGTCGCATACATATGCATCGAGTAACCAGATGGGACCAGTTTGTCGTTGTGTAGAAAAATATGAACCGGCTCTCGGACTCTCGGACCTTACGCTACGTGTCGTCGCATACATATGCATCGAGTAACCAGATGGGACCAGTTTGTCGTTGTGTAGAAAAATATGAACCGGCTCTCGGACTCTCGGACCTTACGCTACGTGTCGTCGCATACATATGCATCGAGTAACCAGATGGGACCAGTTTGTCGTTGTGTAGAAAAATATGAACCGGCTCTCGGACTCTCGGACCTTACGCTACGTGTCGTCGCATACATATGCATCGAGTAACCAGATGGGACCAGTTTGTCGTTGTGTAGAAAAAAAAAACGGCCTGGTGCGAATCAGACTCGCGTACCTGGGGTTCCATATTTTGGATGATAAATTTAATTTCGTAATTTTTTTCGTGAATTTCTCAACCGCTTTATATTTCCTGTAATACAAATAAAATATAGTAAAAGTATATATTTTTACAATCAACTTTTTAATATCTACAATTTGACACCTATATTGTATTATTTGGATAATATTTTTTATTTTTCTTACTTTTGTTTTGAAAAATTTCAATTTTTTTTATTTCTTTTTACACCGTGATATGTGTGGTCGTGACATACGGACTGACGGACGGACAACGGAGTCTCACGATAAAGGTACCTTTTGTACCTTTTCGGTACTACGGAACCCTAAAAACTACATCAAAATAAATAGGGTTGGCTAGGCGCAACCTGGAGCATTTTGTAAAGTTAGCAAAAACAAAATGCTCCAGGTTGGCTAGGCTTGAAAAAGTTGAGCATAAATAAGAAATATAAAAAAGTAAAACGAATAAAAAAAAAAATTCTATAAAAATACAATTTGGGTATCAAATTGTAGGTATTAAAAAGCTGGTTGTAAAAATATACAGTTTGGCTATATTTAATTGCATCTACTTCGAGAAATCCTTAATCCTTAATGGTAATATGTGTTTACGTAAAGATTACAGGAAAAATGAAGCGGTTTTGAGATTAACGAAAAAAAATTACAAAATTAAATTTATCATCCACAAATACGGAACCCTAGGTACGCGCGTCTGACTCGCACTTGGCCGGTTTTTTTATGACAACCGAAAACCACTTTGGCCTGTGTGTAGCTTAAACATCTACTGTGTTACTACAAAACGGTGTTTAACTTTAAACAGTGTATAAATCTGTTGTTGTCGCCTTTTCTTTCATATTGTAAAAGAGTGACAGCAACAGATTTAAACACTGTCTACAGTTAAACACCGTTTTGTAGTTACACCGCTATTTACTAACATCCACCTTCCAGCATGAAGTAACCAACAGACCTCCTCACATCCGAAAGGAAGGAAACTGTCCGCATTAACATATTGACCGGTGAGAGGTCGTCTAAACACAGAGAATCAGTCGATTTGCTGGAATTCGCACGCGCAGTTACACAACGATGCGCGGCGCGGCGCATGCGCCGACGACGCCGCCACCGCGCCGCGCACCGCGCGCAGCACGCACCCAACATTAACCTTTATACGTGAGAGGTTGCTGTGCCGCTGATATTGAACCCTGGACTGTTTATTGCCCGTTTATTGGAAACCTTTGTTAGGGCTTAGATACAGTGCAACAAACGATTTCTTTATGGTGCATGAACAATTCTGACCACGCTTATTTCGAGAAAATGTATCGCTTAAAGGCGTTCCACAAAAATGTATCGCATTGGGAGTTCCACAAAAACGTCATTATTCTGCTCTATATAGCGAGTGTAAATGGACAGGGTATTTTTCAATTAAACCACAAAATCTACTGATCATACTAAATCAATTTTCCAATTAGCCGCGTAAATGAAAATAAAATTGTACCCCCCCAATAGTCCCCATACAAGATTCATAGTAAGTTTTCAAAATTAGTAAGGGAGGATGCGTGAAAGTATTCCGTACCAAGCTAAATGCATGATCAGTTGATTAATTGATCTAAATATGATGAGCTTATTAGTTGATCTAAATATGATCAGTTGATCAGTTCATTAGTTATTCTAAATATATGATCAGTTAATCAGTTGATTAGTTGATGTAAACAGTGCCGGATTAGCCCATAAGCAAATTAAGCAACTGCTTAGGGCATCACGTCTTAGGAGGCACCACAAACAGCACCGATAAAATATTTTCTAGCTCATGAAAGGTAAGACATATTGAAAACCCGCGTGTGATCAAATTGACTGTGATGTCGTTGCGTGCACCCCACGTGAATTAGCAAATCTTCCGAAAAGCCAGGTATCAAAACGAACGAAAATGCTACAAGAGAGGCTCGAGTACAATTAATAATGAAAATAATGAAAAAATGGTATGCTTTGGTCTTTATATACCTATATATATTATATATATTTATATATATTATAATTTACTTCCCTTTCGTACATATTCTAAGAAAAGTATAAGAGTACTCGTTGTACGTAATGATCGATGTCTTTTTAATAAATACGTTATAAATGTAATAAAGAACGACGCTGGTCTACCAGTGGCTAGGGGGCCCATAGGCGCGGATTGCTTATGGCATCAAGTAGTCTTAATCCGGCACTGGATGTAAATATATGATCAGTTGATCAGTTCATTAGTTCATTAGTTGATCTAAATATATGATCAGTTAGTTACGTGGATTCATTTAAAGATAAATGTCCATTCACACCCAGTAGATACGATAACAGGTTTTCAAAACTAGTTTGTGATTGAAACCGTGTAATAGAAAAACTCAAATAAACTGCCACACCGGCTATTTGGACCTTTACTCGCAAAATCAGTCATTAAGGCGATACGTAAAAGTTTTAGCGTCCCTGTTATATGCGAAAAAATCCTCAGTGCGAGTGGGACGCATTCGTAGAAAAGTAGCAAAAAGTCGGTTATAAAATGTACTAAGCTATTTTGCCAAAAAGATTTTCAAGGAGACTTTACAAATACATAATATCCACATTTTGAATGCAATTTTACAATAAAATTAGTTAGGATTTCAGAATTAAAGGAAAAAATAAAACAATTTAGAGGTCTTTTCGGAATCTATCGAGAAAATTTCATCCAATCGCGTGTTCCTTCAGTGAGAATCTTAATCAAATACTTAATAAACATTTACCTAAAAATAAAATACGTAGATGACGTTATAGTGGAGTAAATGGATTCGAAAAAACCCCATTTTTTTTGGTATCGCCTTAAACTTTTGTTTATGACGTGATAAACACCATGCAAAACCGAATGATTTAACCTTGTGTATATAGAATCCGCAATAAATAGATAGGTTTTTAAGAGGCGTCGTTCATCATGCGCATACCTCCATACAAACGCTATAGCAAAATTGTGAGGTGTCTATGGAATGTGATTATAATATCGTAAAATTGGCTTTTCCATAGTCGTGATAACAGCTGTAAATTCCAAAAAATAATCTGTTATCACGGTTATTGAAAAACCAATTATTTGGAAGCTATCATAATATCATTAAAAATACATTCAAATTTAAATATTTTATTTTGTAAAGTAGGTACACATAATACACTTTTTATGAGTCAAATTTAATCTTATAAAAATGTATGTAATAAAATAATAAAAGTACATGAACTAAATTAAAGGTTTATTTAATTTATGTAGCAATATACAAGGTGAATTTGTGAACATCGTCCAAATTCATACTTGAGCCTTGGTAAGTGATCAGCATCGTGAACCAATAACGATTTTCGTAAAATTCATAAAATTCAATTTCGACTCCCCATAGTGATTCACTTAGGACTGGGAGTGAATTACTATAGGAAGTCGAAATTTCATTATACGAATTTCACAAAAAAAATTATCGATTCATGATGCTGATCACTTACCAAGCCTCCAGTATGAATTTGGACGATGATCATAATGTCACCTTGTATATACGATTAAAATGATAGGTAAAATCTATAATTATGCAAGGTGAAAGTCAAAGTCAAAGTCAAAGTCAAAGCGTTTATTAAGTATATAGGAGCAGTTTAAGCACACTTATACACGTCAAAGTTACAATATTGAAATAAATCTTACGCACTAAAACACAAAAAATAAAAAAAATAAAATTGAAAAATAACATTCAATAGAAATGTCATAACAATAAAATAAAATTAACCATAAATTAGAAAAACAAAAATTGTTAAAATAGATAAAAATTTAATTCTTACAATTTTTGTTCAATTCTAGCCAAAGGTTTAATGATCACCAACCGAGCCCCCAGCACAAATCCAGGCGGCCGACCAAATCCCACTCTATATACTACATAATAATAGGTTGCATATATAAATACATGCCTACCTCCAGTCCTCCACCCATTCGATTAGTCTTGCTAAGAAGAAGGGCAAGAAACTTAGCAAGATCATGTCTTTTTTTTATTTAACATAGCAGTTACATACTGAAACTTATACTATACAAATTACTTATATCTACTTTAACAAAGGGATAAGAAAATACAAGACAGCAGGAATTCAACGTAATAAAAAAAAATAAAAACATATATATCTTTGTCTACTTGTTTCATATAGTCTAATTCCTTTTGCAGTCTGTAATTAATGAATGTTAACTCCTTAGAAGAATCATAAATTTTACTACTTCCATAAATTATTAACTATTATAATTTCAAATTCAATTTCAAATATCACTATCACTGTAACACCATGCTTCACCATCATCCAAATATTCATTTATTTTATATATGCCTTTTCATTTATGCATATTGTAAACTTTTGGTATATTATTGCTATACAAGGTCTTTCAATTTAAATGGAGAGTAATTTAGGAGGTGATTCAGTATCGTTAATACATCATATTCCACTGCAAAGTACTTTTATTTGCGCGAACTTTTCTTCACTTGTACATACAAACTGAGTCAGCTGATCGGACCACTTTGTACTGAGAAGTGAACAAAAAGTTTGCGCAAAAAAAAGTGCTTTGCAGTGGAACGTGATGTATTAACGATACTGAATCACCTCCTAAATTACTTTCCATTTAAAATGAAAGACCTTATATATTTATACTATTTGCTCTTTGTTAAAAGTTTTATTTTAGACGTTATAATTTTTTTTTTATATCTTGTTACAAATACGGACAAACGAACCATAAACATGTTATCTAGATTAATAATAACCAAAATATGTTTGAAAACGTCCACAATCTTGCCAAAATCATGTTTCTCCTGAATCAAATTTTCAATTTTGCGCCCGCGGCGAAATCGGCACGATTGTATTGTCCTCGCAAGTTTCATGGAGCGTGCACCTTATAGCGAAATGAAACAGCATGACATTTGGCCACGCCCACAACTGAGTTGGTCGCGACGTGAAGCCTGCTCTTAAGAGCCCCGTCCCCGACAACGACAACTTTTATGCAAAGCATTATGTTAAATATGTTTCTGGCCTTTATCACGATGTTTTTGGCAAAACCAGTTTTTTATATCACGGTAAAGACGAGTAAAATATTTAAAACAATGCTTCGCATCAAACGGACGAAAAATACGGTGCGGGTTCTTAAGGTGGGCCATCCGACCAGCTGACAAACTGACAGACAGCTGACAGTGTTTGTGACGTCCTGATGGCTTTGATCTCAATGAAATTTTGCACACATCTTTATATGTTTCCCTTCCCATCGTTCTCATCAATAGGTGCAAGATGGCGATATATTCAAAACACGTCGAATTTGTAAAATGGTTTCAGGTAAAAACTGTTTTCCATGAAACGGTAACTGTTTATTTATAGAAAAGTGTATAAATTTAGTCTTCTTTACATGAACGATGACGTCTGTATTTATCTCTTTTTTTATTTCCAGTATAGATAAAAAAAACCGGCCAAGTACGAGTCAGACTCGCGTACTTAGGGTTCCGTATTGTGGATGATAAATTTAATTTTGTAATCTTTTTTTCTCGAAATAGATGCAATTTAATATAGCCAAACTATATATTTTTACAATCAGCTTTTTAATATCTACAATGTGATACCCATATTGTATTTTTATTAAAAAAAAAAATATATTTTACTTCTTTTTTATATTTCTCATTTGTGCTTGACTTTTTATTAAATCACAACGGCCTTTTTAGAGGACAAGATCGTAGAAACAGCGACGATGTTGACCTTGACATCCTCTTTATAAAAAGATGGCAGATTTCAAGATCAATAATGATCGAGAAACTTCTTCATAGCGCGGTTTAAGACATTCACTATCCAGTGTACAGTGGAGACCACATCAAGCTATACACTTGCAGTACGACATTAGCCCCTACAGAGAAGAATATAAGATAGGTACAAAGACCAATGTGTCTTACTTGATGCGGTCTCCACTGTACATAAACTACATATTGCGAGGTAAGCCAGCACGACCGTGTGCATCATGATGGTACACTGGCTCGAGCGGAGTACTACGCAATGAACGGATCACGTTGAAACCTTTGCAGTGTGTTAGGTAAATACGGACTAATACATGGGCTACTTTTTAACCAAGGATACTCGTACCAGTACATTTTTCCCGGGATAACAATCTAAAAACACCTGCCGAAGTGATAATTATACAAAAATAATTTATACTTAAGGTGATATACCGTGCTAGCAAAGGTCCCCGTTACTCCAGGCAGAAAGACCCGCAGTGCGAAAGGGACGGAATCGGGGAAAATTGTCAAAAAGTCGGTTTTAAATTAATGCAAAATTAACTAAAATAGCTACAAAAAATTCCATAACCAATAATTTAGGTGTAGTTTAAACCTATCTAAATAAATATTTTTCAAGTCTGTATGCTATCCTAATTTGTCAGAATATCAAAAAAAGTGTAAATTTAGACCTGATTTCAATAATTATTTCTATCGAATGAAATTCCTCCTATCGCGTTTCTGATAGACCAAAATCTAGTAAAAGGTCCCAAAATTGTTATACTAATTTATTTTACTTGGAACTTCATTAAAAGAGCAGATAAATAACTTCAAAAAGTGTCAATTTTCACGGTATATTCCCTTAAGGGCACACCGCGCGTTTGCTTTTGTCTCTGTCTGTTTCTTTACGTGTAAAGAGTAAAGATAATAACCAAACTTTTGCACTTTTTCAACGTTTTTCGTTGCTATTTTCATTATATTGTTCTTAAATAAAAACCATCGTGTATAAACGCTCCAGCCATATATGAACTTTATTTTAGTAAATGAATCACAATATCAAATTACTTATTTATATAAAAAAGTAGGAAAATAGAGAAAAAATTACTCGAGAAGAGGTAACTTTGCGAATTTATTCTATCGAGCTAACTTTATCAAATCGTGTTTCCATCGTGTATACAGTCTAGTATCCAATAGTACCAATATATTTCCCTAGATTTTAATTTAATTGTTTACTACTTCAAACAAGGGTTATAAGAAGCTCGGTGCGCTCTTAAGTTGTAAACAGTTCTATTTTTAATGCTCATCATTTTTTTTTAATAAATGAGAGGCCAAGACACATAACACAAGAATAAATATATTTTTCATAGTTCCTGTGCAAATATCTCATCTCTACATAATATCTCATCTCATACTCGTATGTAGTACATATGAGATGAGACCCTCAGAAACAGATTGCCCTATCTTTTCCAGACACAAGTTCGATTGTGTCTGGAAAAGAAGGGCCACACTGCTTCTGACGCCCTCACATATATTATATAAAATGCAACGTCCGTTAGTCTATCTGTCTGCATATATGTTCGTCTGTCTGTCTGCCTGTATGTTTGCTTATAACTGTTGGTTTTTACTGTTAGATAGGACATTTCTTGATGAAGGAAACGTATGTAAATCAGTGGCGTGCACAGAACTTTTTGCTAGAAAAGCAAGCAATTGGTTAAAAATAACAATAAAAAAAAATATGAAAAAATTTAAATACCACTTTGAAAAAAAAAAATGTATGACGCCAGGGTAGACAAATTAAATTCCTAGAGTGAAAATTTCCAATACAAACTTTTTTTTTCAAAGTGATATTTAAATTTTTTCATTCCTCCGTAACCGTAATGAAAGTTGCCATAGCTTAATTTCTTCAAGTTTTTTTTTTTTCTTAGAAATACGTCATTTTAGTGCAGGGGTCTTCAACCCTTTTTTAGCTGAAGGGCCAATAATCCATTTCAGGTCTGTCAAAGGGCCGCACATTGCAGCACGAAAACATACCACCTCAACAATAATTTAAAACTTAAAAATATTTTTATTTGTTCAAAAATAATAAGATACAGATAAATGTGAGGATTGACATTGTTTACTTTTCACCAGATTGTCGAAATTAGCGTGATAGTTTTGTGCTCGCAATCCGCAGACTACCTTTCAGATGTCCATCCGTAATCCTTTTCCTGGATTCTACATTTTTCATCCTTGAAAATAGCTGCTCGCATACATTTGATTTTAGAAGTGTTGCCCGTGAATTCATATTATTATAGAATAGATAAACATTTCCCAGTGGCGTGCACAGAACTTTTTGCTGGAAAAGCAAACAACTGGTCAAGAACAACAATAAAAAAAAATGAAAAAATTTAAATATAACTTTGAAAAAAAAAATTTGTATGACGCCAGGGTAGACATTTCCTTAGCCTCTGAGAGCCGCAAAAAATATCGCGGCGGGCCGCATGCGGCCTGAGGGCCGCGGGTTGAAGACCCTTGTTTTAGTGCATAGTTTTCATTATTTTGGTGCATAAATTTACCATTATTTTTTATGTTTTTTGAAGAATTGTCCGATATGACGTCACTTAAGAAATTTAGACTAAACTGCTGCCGTTAATTCGAGAGAATGATGACAGATGGAGTGTGGCGATATCTCAAAAAAATACTACAAGTCAACAAGAGCTTCTTCACGACAAAAATAAGTAAAGGCACGTTAAAAAAATATCAATGGTACAACAAATGGGACGAAATAAATCCAAATCATGATTATTTAAACTTTTTTTATAAATAAAAACCCTGGAATAGAATATATATACGATCTTATTATTTGGTAAGGTATATCAGTTTTATAATACGACAACACTGCCTTACACCGCAGATATTATAAACCTTTTTCTGAAATGTCGATTCAAAAAGTTGAGGATTCATACTGCAGGCATTATGATTGCTGATTTGACAGAAATAACTTGACACATTTTATTGATTAAACAAATAACTTCATTCGGCTTCTATCTTTGTATAATAATAAAATAAATAAATAAAATGACAACCTCTATATAAGGTTCTTAAATTCAAGTGAACACAGTATCGCTAATAGACAACTTTTCGCCAAAAATAGTATTTTTTGCGCTTTTTTTTAACTTTTACGTAGAAATTGAGTCAGCTGATTCATTAAGTTTTGTACTAGGAAGTGGAAAATATATACGACAAAAATACTTTTTATTAACAAATGGGACCTTTTAACGATATACAATCTACCCTAAAATCATCATGATAAATATAAAATATTGAAATGCAAAACAGTAAAAAAAAGGTTTTATCCCCTGACATTTGCAAACGTCACCATTCTCTCGAATGAACGGCCGGAGTTTATATAGGTAATGATGATATCGCTTATAAAAAGTGGTCTGTTTCTGTCTGTCTACTCATCTATCCAGCTGCCAGATCAGTCGTTCCAAATTTCCAAATTTCACAAATTTTTTATTAATTTATTTTGATAGCAAAGGACACATTTCTAAACAGCCATTTCTCAAGTGACGTCATACGAAGGCAAATGAAAGTTGCGGCTTTTTCGTAAAAATATTCTTCATCATGGGGTTTTTTAGACCACAAGTTGTAAAATACGGTTTATTAAACCTAAATCTCGAAATGGTTTTCGAATTAACACACCTTAACATAATTTAATCTAAGCGAGGTGACAGTGTCCATTTTAAGTGGCATTGCGAGCTGTGGCATTTAAATAATCTGTAATCAAGAAACATAAGTCACGCATGGCCAAGCTTGGTAGAGAACTAACATAGAGGAAAAAAACTTTTTCAATGCATGTGCTCGTAAAGGCCCACTTTTTATGCATCAAAACCGAACAGAAAGTCGATTATTTTGCCCTAGGGCTTTATTATTATTTTTTTTTTAATTTATTTACAATGGTTGGCTAACCTGCAGCCTTTCCTGTGTACCATAGACGTTATACTTTTTTTACACCGTTTAACGGCTATGGATACAGTCCTTTTGAGCCAATTATAATTTAAAGTTCACAAGATTATATTTGTTTTCATTTTCTCACACTATGCATTGAAAAATGTTGTATGATACACGGGCGTAAAAGCAATAAATTACTCGGTTACGTTTAACGTAATTTATTCCTTTGCGCCCTTGTAACAAAAACTACTATTATCCTCTATGAGCGCAAAATATCATGTCGCAGATATAAAGACGTAAGACATTATGTAAATAATAGGTCTTTACATATGAAATTGCCTAAATTTTCTTACAGATTCGTGAGTTCATAATTTCCGTAATTTCATTATTTGTTTTTTGTTTGAAGGTTGATTTCAAGGTTGTACACCTACGTATTAAATTTTGTTTTTATTGTCAGTTTGATAAAAAGTCATTCCTAAAAAAAAAACGCAAAAATTTTTGTACTGAAAATTGAGTTTCCTTCAAATTCTCTATAGAAAACGGCAATTTCATATGTAAAGACTTATTACAATCTACATACAGAAGCATACACATAAATCACATTAACTTATTTAAATTGAATATACAAGGTGACTTTTTTATCATCGTCCAAATTCATACTGGAGGCTTGATAAGTGATAATTATCTTGGATCAATAACAATTTTTGTGAAATTTGTAAAATTAAATTTCGGCTTCCCATAGAAATTCACTTCCAGTTCCGAGTGAATCACTATGGGGGGTCGAAATTTCATTACACGAATTTTACAAAAATTGTTATTGATCCATGATACTGATCACTTACCAAGCCACCAGTATGAATTTGGACGATGATCAAAAAGTCACCTTGTATAAAAAGTTTTTATTCTACGGGCCTATTTAGTTTGCCTAGAAATTTACTAAAGTCCTTTCTCCCTGCATGTCAATGACATACAAAGTACCTACAGCCCAAAGTTCATGTTCCTAGGTCCAGCGGTTTGATATTGGCGTTGATAGACCAGTTAATTCAATACAAACCGGTTTTATCTGGCTTCTTTAAACGTGTCTCAGCACGTTAGTTCCGCCAATATCTTGTTTAAAGCGAAAAAACTCGCTGGAAGTTTTACAGTTTCAATTTTTCCGAAACTTGAATTCTCAAGCGTGAATCTACAAAAAAGAATATAACCTTGAATTCTCAAGCGTGAATCTACAAAAAAGAATATAACCTTGAATTCTCAAGCGTGAATCTACAAAAAAGAATATAACCTTGAATTCTCAAGCGTGAATCTACAAAAAAGAATATTTTATAATACACTTCTACATCTACTAGTATAAAAAAGACAAAGGATATGAAAATATAGGTAATGTATAGGAACACAGAATGAAACATAAGTATTTATAACAGTAACAGATATAAATATCACATATTATATAACAAATATTGTTCTGTGGTCTTAGGGTATTGTGTTTTTAAATGAGCGTTTTTCCTTATGTAAAATTTAGTGTCAAATAAGATTCCTAGATGGCACTGTCGTATTCTTTAGCAACCGAATCAAAGACAAAATTTGAACCGATTCCAAACAAACGAAAAACCACTTTGACATTGATTGCTACGAAACACATTCATATATCCATGGTGACATGGACAGCGCCATCTGGAGGAAAGCTAAGAACTAAGGAAAAAAAACAACGAGAAAACCGCTCATTATTTATAAAAACCATAGACATTCAATAAAAACCTTCTTATTCTAAGATAAAAACACAAAACATAAAGTAAAATGTCATTAATTGGTAACCGAAGTTCAATTAGAAACAAACTTCAAGAAAAAAAATACTTTGAAAAAAAGTCCTCTGGCCAGGATTCGAACCTGCAACCTGCTTTCACGAGCTGTACTACCAACTGCGCCACCGATGCGATGTACTCATCCTAGACTGTTGTTTTTTTCCTCTGTACACCGAATTTTGCCTGATACACTAGCTAGTAATGCACATATTGGACGCTCACAAGGGCGTTATGTGAATTATTTTCTAGTTTTTTTTAAATGTAAATTTGCCTCCAATAATATTAAGGGTATTCAAAGCGATGGATGTCGCTATACATATACGTATATGGTCACGACATGGATCCCGGAGGGGCTGCCAGAGTTGTTTCAAATGTAAATTGTGAAAATGCAAGTCACAGTCCCCACTCGGTACACCCGCGTTTCACTGATGATTATTACGTCCCACGTGATGGGTGTGAGCCCCACAGAACATTTAAAATGTTCTGAGGTGAGCCCTATCGCCGCCGTTCTTTGGGCACAAATACACGCTTTTTATGGCATGCAAGGTTTCCTTACGATATTTTTCTTCACCGTTCAGCAAGTGGTAAGTAAGAACAGATACCATGCACATAAATTCCGAAAAAGTTATTGGTGTATGCTCGACCGGAGATCGAACTTGGATCTCAGGATTAAGAGGCCAGCGTTCTACCGCTGAGCTACCGCCGCCGCTTGAAAACGTATAAACTTAAAAAAAAGTATATTTATTCACATATAATTTAAACAAATCCCTTGGAACAAAATTTGGCGTTACGAATTTGATACATATTTCGGCCACCAAATTTTGCTACCAGTAAATTTTGTTACCGGATTACATGCGTCGGAAAATCTTCATTAAAAAGGAGTGATATTTTGAAACTAAATTTCCTGCAATTACGCAAGGCTGCATGCTGCAACTGACTCCGCTAACCGACAACTGCATTAGTGAAAGTTTACTTTAACCGCAGTTTAACTCGTAGTGCAACCGGCTCCACACTACCTTACCTAGTTCCCTTATTTTAGTACTTAAATATTGGAGAAAATCCCCGAATGTGAGTTGTAGTGTCGCGAGAATGTGGTTCAATCGATCCTTCGTCTCCTCCAATGGAAAGAACAAAGATGTTTTGTTGATGGAGTAAGTGTGATCCATTAGCTCGTTGTTATGATAACATTGCGTAAAGTTACATACTTCACTTCACCCATGCAGGCGTTATACTGTCCCAGGTATGTACTTACTGCGTAATAATAATAAGTGCGAGCAGGTTATTCTTCATATTATTTTTTACGAAGTATTGTTCGTCTGGGCAAGTATATCGCCAGTTTCCGGCTTCCGTTTGGCAGCCGGATTGGGAGTTAGTTATCATATTTAAAATAATTTACTCTAGGACTAGGCTAGGACTAGGCTCGGGCTCGGGACTAGGCTCGGGCTCGGGACTAGGCCCGGGCCCAGGGCGGCGGCCAGCTAATCTGCGCCCGCAGCCGGCTCCAGCGCAGCGCAGTAATGTAGAGCTGACTATGCGATTTTTTCTATCGAACGAAATTAATAAAATCATGTTTTCAGATAGACAAATGTATGAAATATGTCCTCTTTTATTACATATTTTATTTTGCATTCTAAATATGATACTATACTGTCAATGGTATATAAATAAAATGTGCATTTAGATTGGTACGGAGCCTAAGGTTAAACGTCAGTCGCTTAGCACAAAGTGCATGACCCAACTTTGTATTTCTTGGTTAGAAGTAAAAAATTGAAAAACATGTTGGTATAAGGCAGTTAACACCAATAGTTCAGTATTAGTGAGGTTTATAAAGCGTGAGTTTGAAATTTAATGCACAATTAGTCATGATCTGGTCCAAACAATGTTAAAACAGCATTTTAAGTTGGTTTTGAGAAGATCATGACTAGATTTCTTCATGATACCCATGACCGCATTTTACGGTCCTCTCAGAATCTGCTTCTTGCCACGCCGGAGCACTCATCGTCTTTCTTCAAAAAATCGTTCTCGGTACAAGCTGTTCGTTTGTGGAATGATCTTCCTTTCCATATAAGAAGAGCCCCTTCCCTGCCTATCTTCAAGAGACTAGTTAAGGCGATTACCATCGCCAAATTAGCAACTCGATATTTTTCAGAATGAATATCAACGGAAGCGACATTGAAATAACGTTCATATCAGCGTGCAATGCATAGTGGCTGTTACGACGCTCGCTGCGTCCTTGATAGCGCGAAATAGGAGAAAATTATACTTTTCACGTGGACGTGATTGTTCGATTGAATAATCCTATGTTATGTTCATAGCTATCAAATTTATCTATTTATCAAAGTATAAATGAATTCAATCGGCCAAGCCACGTAGGAGCAGTAGGAAATTCAAGCCAAAAAACACCATTTAGTTAATACATTTTTTCATGTAGAAGTTTTGGTGGTATGAAAAAGAAAAATGTTGCATATGTTGTCTAAGAGCTGATTATTCATAATGAATTTTTTCATTGTTTTTGGTTTGGCCGTTAACGAGGGGTAGGCTTTAGAAAGTACCCATTTGGCAATAGTAAGGCCCTTAAAGGACACTATCTTTCACTCTGATTACCGAAATATTCATTATCATTATTATTATTTTTTCCAGTTTACAATTTATTTCATGACATATACACATATATATTATTTTTTTCGTATTTTTTATTAGTATGTATTTATCATTATATATTAATACGTTAACTATTAATATTAAAATATATCTATTATTAAAAAATAGTACACCACCATTTCAGCAATCAATCTAAACAGTTTCATCCACCCAAAAGTTGTCTGGAAGAGATCGCTTTGAGCGATAAGGCCGTCTGTTTGTGCTACATAATAAGTTAGTTAAACATTAATTATTTATATTTCTGTTCCTTTTTTTATGGTGTCCAAATAAAGTTGTATTGTGTATACAATTTCAAACCCTTTTTTTATAAACCTCACTAATACTGAACTATTGGCGTCAAATGGCACAGATCAAAAAGATTTTCAATTTTAAATTTCTAAACAAGAAAATCAAAGTCAAGGTATGCACTTTGTGCTAAACGACTGACGTTTAACCTTAATTTATTCTTGAATGTAAATTTTTCAATCTGAGTATTCGACGAGACACTATATGTATGTGTCTTTTGGTAATTAACCTTCAGCTATTGTAAGCAAATGTGCCGAATAATTACAAACTTAGTAATTTAAGATATTTATGTAAATAGTTCGTGCAAACATAATTTATAGTTAAACATGTACTTTCGCCTGTTACGAAAATAAAAAAATGTAGAGGTCATTCATCGATAAAGATCAAAACAGTATGCAATTATTGCAACACTAGTTTGTGTGATAAAGTGTCAGTATTTACAACAGAACTTGCTCATGTTATTTTTGGATTACAACATGAAGTCATTGACATTGAAAAGGATGAATTTAATTCCTTTTTTCTTTGCCTCTGTATATTAAAATAAAATTCAGTTAAAACCGCATCACTCTTCGTACCTATTATCTAAGTTACTATGTATTTTTCTTCTATTAAAAATGACATTGTTACCGTTTAAAATTATGATTACAAAGTTACTTAGTTCAAGGTCGTTGGCATAAGGAGAAGCCACATGCAAACGTCTATCATGCTCATGATTAATAAGATCTCGGCTCGACTAAGAAATTACATAAGTTCGCATCAAAGAAACCATTCTCTAGTTGTTCAATACAACCTTGTTGAAATGGGTAATTTTCAAAATCATCGTGTTGTCGTCATAATTATTTTAAGTATGCGCAACGGCTGGATGATATATTTCCGTTGTAGATAACAGATAATAGGTATGTATATATGAAATTGCTGAAATTTTTTTACATTCATAATTCCTGTAATTCATAGCTATTTCCATTATTTGAAAGTTGATTTCAAGGTTTTACATCTACGTACAAAATTTAGTTTTTATTAAATTTATGTTGCTGTTACCTTAATGTTGTCTCATTCATACACAAAAGAAATTACAAAATTTGCATTTGTCATTCCTAAAAGACAATGCAAAAATGTTAATTCTTATTATATACGTCAATTTATATACAATAAGTATTTGGTGTTATCTTGTATAACATGCTATACAAACAGCAGGGGTGGCCAACCGGTCGATAGCGATCGAACGGTTGATCGCGGCTATTAGTCCAGTCTGTCGTAGCAAGGCAAAAAAAAAATTCCCCCATAAGAAAGTAAAAAATACTACATAATCGTCTACTGTTTCATTTAAAATTTCAAGACGTATGTAATTGGTAGATCGCACAGGGTTTCGTCTGTAAACAGTAGATCTGTAGTAACAGTAGATTTCGTCTGTAAAAGTTGGGGACCCCTGCTTTACAATGACTAAAATATGAATATTGAAATAATAATAAAACTTTAAAACAAAGTTTTGAAGAAATAATCAATTTGAACAATTATTATCATGCCGTTTCTTATACGCGAGAATAATTTCTTATAATGAAGTTGCTTTAAAAGTTTACAATGTACATTGCACTACATATTAGCAATGTACATTTTTTCATAACTTTGTCAATAGAGTCATTTTTAAATGACACTTTTAGAACTTGCAAAACTACTTCAATAAATAATGTATTATTTTGATAAAATTGTATGTTATTTTGGGAATCTTTTTCTAGGGATTTGTTAAAACAGAAACGCGATTGGAGAAATTCGGCTCGATAGAAATATTTATTGAAATTAGGTCTTTTTCGACACCAATTCTCCTAGTTTGACAATTTAGAATGACTTATGGACTGCAATTATATTTTATTAGATGGGTTTTAACAATATCTAGGACCTGGTTAAACGAAATTTTGATAGCAACTTTAGTTCATTTTAAATTAATAAAAAACCGACTTTTTGCTACTATTCCACGAATCCGTCCCTCTCGCACTGAGGGTTTTTTTGTATTTGAAGTAACAGGGACGCTAATATTTTTACATATCGCCTTAAGTAAAATAAATAAACAAATCTTGGTTCTGATTACTAATCGAGCTCGAGCAAGAACCCGACTGTATCAATCAAAGTTACTTGTATAAGCTTTGATTTGCATTCATCAAAAGATTTACCGAACAAATCGATTGAGTCGTTCAAAACGAAGCACTATCATCTGATTGAATGATGAATAGCAAGTGGCACTGCGGAGATAAAAACTAGTTATTTTCTCGATTCTCACTCAGCTGATGCCTCTCACCGGTACCATCAACAATCAAACAATGGACACGTCTCCTGTGGTGAAATATCAGTATATATTTTATAGTAACTGATTAATTAGTTATTGCAAAGCAGGAAACTTTTTGAATTTTTGAAAAATTCTTTTTAGTTCTGAAGTTACCCAATTAACACACAAGCTGCTTTATTCGCTTGTGTAAATCCTCTTGGACGCAAAAGTGGGTTATAAAAGCGGTGAAATTTACTTTACGCTATAGCGATAGCGATATTTATCACTTGTTAGTATGAAATCGTTTCAGATGACGTCACGAGAAATGCTGTTGATTGCCAATAACTTCGTCATTTTTTGAGATATCGAAAACATAATTTTACTGCTGCTCTTTAAACGCAATTGATTTTCATAAAAATCTTGAGGTAGGAGACGGGCTCATTACAAATTTCAAATTAGAAATAATTTGAACAAATGCGAGTTGGATTTGGGCACAAAAGTTTCCGTACCACCACATAATGCGGACCCCTAAAAACATTACGGTAAATAACAACAATATACATACCATAGTAACATCAAGGCGACAAAAAACAAACCGCCTAAATGGTAGCGCCCGACAAACAACTCGATAGCACACTGAGATTATGAACTACAATCTGACCGAATTTGTAAAATCATCTTTAAGATAAAGCTCAAATAAATAAATACTTTTTCGAGGAACTAGACGACCAATAAACTTGAAAAAGATCATGGTAATGATTTAAAGATTGCAGGAAAAATATAGAAGTTAAGATATTTACGGAAGCAAACTAAATAAAAAATATATGTATGTATATATCGATATTAACCTACCTTTTTCAATTATTTGGCACAATCAATTCTTTTTTTTTTATAATTGTCAGTTTTCTGACTTTCTTCAAAACTGACAAATGCGGAACCCTAGGCATGTTTTACCGAAAGCATCACAACACAATACCCCAGTTTATTAAAAACAAAAGACACAGAACAAGTTTCCTTTAAAAAGCCGCATAAATAAAACTACTAGACAGTTTAATTTAAAACTCGACTTTACGTATTAGCACAAAACAAAAAAGTAGGCATTAGTAACAAAAAAAATGTTATCAACGGTATTTATGTGCCAGGCCGAGAACTTTTCACCTTGCCCTAGTAATTATAATTTCAAAACAATATTATTTCAAAAAGCTACTTAGCGAGTGAGTCAAATAATAGAACAACAGTGAAAATCAAACTGGCTATTTTTATTCCATTTTAACTCTTATGTCAGAAGCGTCAAAACATAAAATACCATTAGGTACAATGGGTTGCGGTTGCGTGCGACCGTACATATAATTTTCCAACCTCTTTCTCAGTGGCACTTGTCGTTATAACATACTCAGATCAGTGGCGGATACATCTGATGGGCGCTGGGGGCGATAAAAACTTAAGGCGCTCTTGTCCCAAAATCAGTAATTTCAAAGTCAAATAGAACTTTCAAATATCGTCTAAAACTTCAAAAAAAAAAATACGCAATATAGTTCGAATCTTTATCTAGGTCTTCCACGCATGTGTTACACGATCAGTAAACTTTGCTCGATAGAAATAATTCACGAATAAGACCTTTCAAATCATGCCATTTTCATAATTCCACTCTTTTATTAACGAAACATATCTGGTAATATTGCTCTTTAAATTTTCTAGGTCGACCACGTAAGTGGGTTTTAATAAACATATCCCTTATTTTTAAACAATTTAAAAACCGATAAAAACAACGAAAAAGTACAAAAGTGTGGTTATTTTCTTTACTCCTTACACGTAAAGAAAAAGACAGAGAGCCACTCTTCTGGGATAAGAGCGCCTTAAGGCGATCCGTAAAAGTTTTCGCATCCCTGTTACTCTATATGCGAAAAAACCCTCAGTGCGAGTGGGACGGATTCGTGGAAAAGTAGCAAAAAGTCGGTTTTTTATTAATATAAAATGTACCAAGCTATTTTGTCAAAAAGATTTTCAAGGAGACTTTACAAATACATGATATCTACATTTTGAATGCAATTTCACAATTAAATTAGTTAGGATTTCAGAATTACTGGAAAAAATAAAACAATTTAGAGGTCTTTTCGGAATTAAATTCTATCGAGAAAATTTCATCCAATCGCGTGTTCCTTCAGTGAGAATCTTAATCAAATACTTAATAAACATTTACTTAAAAATGAAATACGTAGATGACGTTATAGTGAAGTAAATGGATTCGAAAAACCCCTTTTTTTTGGTATCGCCTTTATAAGACGGCATTAAAGCCAATTCTGAAGGCTTTAATTTTAGTTTTAGTGCTGTCAAAGCATAAAATTTTCCAAAGAAATTTAGCTTCTAATCCTAACTATTAAGGACTATTTTGTATCGAAGAAATTTAGTTTTGACAGCACTAAAACTAAAATTAAAGCCTTCAGAATCGGCTTTATTGTCTTGCATATGTGTCGAAACAGTTTAAATAAAATTTATAAAATTTTTCTTATTTTGTTATTACGTTATTATTTGTAATAGCCATAGCTCAAGGTTTCTTTTCCCCTTAGAGTATTTTCTGTATCCGCCACTGTCAGCTTATTATCATCTACTGTACGTAATACTTTATATTCTCTGACTGTACACTGCATACACGCTAAACTAATGATGGCTATTTTCTGAATTTGTACCTACAAGTAGATAATAGTTGTCAGGGTTCCATAGAAACGGTAATCTCTTGTAGATCATTGTTTAGTTAGATCTATATAAACTATAGGGAATAGAGAAATTTGCTCAAAGGACTCTCCTCATCGTATTAGAGAAAACAAAAACTGCATTAAAAGACTTAAAAAAATTACTTGTTTTAGCCGGGAAGCAAACCTATCATTATGCGAAAAAAAAACACCCTGCATTATGGCATCTTCGAATAGTGTTGCTAGTAAGGATCAAGTCTTGCGAATAAACATTTTGTTTTAAATTTATATTTTATTTATTTTTATTTATTTATTTAGGTCACAAAGAGTACAGACCTAAAGGACACTTATAAAATAACACACACATTTAGAATAAAAATTTCTAAATAAACACTCGGGACTTATACATTCAGGTTTGTTAACAAATATACACACAGTTATGACAAGAATTATGTATAAAGACATACAAACAAAACAATAATCAAAGGAAATATCTTATTATTGGTATTTTCTTTCAATTCACGCTAGTTTTCAATTGTAAAAGTAGAATTTATATTGAATTATGTAGCCTAGGTATACAATTTTTTTACATTTGGATTTTAACGAATGAATAATAATTCAAATGTTCATGTATGTATTATATATATATTTTTTTTTTCTTTATTGGGAAAAAAAACCCTCTCACTTATGTATGTATGTACATTATACATATACTTATGTATGTAGATTTGTATATATATTTATTTATTTTTCACTTTTTTCGTCTAATTAGTTTACTTATTACCCACGAATAAGATCAAAAATATCCACACAAACATACAAAATGTATGCACATAATAAATAAATAAAAAAATTTACGACATACTCATAACTCCGGAATAAATATTTTTTAATGTAGGTATACTGCATGCGCCTCTAATCAAAATCAGCGAAATATATGTCAACTGCCATGGTACATGCCGAAAACCAGCGCTGTTTGCATTTTTTTACATTTCACAGACAGCAATTGCCGTTTGCCAAAACTGTATATAGTATGTATATTAAATTATGTTATTGTAAAATGTTATTATAAAATGTTCTAAGTTTAGTTTAAGTTTACTTTTTTTTCACCTTTAAATGTGTTTTGGCAATAAATTTCCATTTTCTTTCTTTCACCTTTGTATGGATTTCTTTGATAGGCATTTTTTTCTGGAAGACATTTTTGTTTAATTTTGCTCATCTGCACTTACAAGTATATAAAAAGTGGTATGTATTCAATGAAAATACAAAAAAAAGGCGTTTTCATTGATTTGACACAGAAGGTTTCTTTGCGATATTTAGTTCTTATGAGAGTTATTAGGAACACTATCGAATGATACAGGTTCGAGTCCTGGCTAGGGTAAGTCATGTTTCAAATATCTTTGAATTCAGTTTTCATTTTCTCCAAAATCTATGACGAGAGTCCTTTGATCAAATTTCTCTATCCTCTATAGTTTAGATCAGGGGTCTTCAACCTTTTTTAGCTGGAGGGCCAATAAACTCTATTCCAGGTCTGTCAAAGGACCGCACATTGCCGCACGTAAACAAACTACCTCAACAATAATTTAAAACCAAACAAGTGAAATAAAAATTTCTTTATTTGTTCAAAAATAATAAGATACAGATAAATGTGAGGATTGACATTGGTATCGATTCGGCGCAACACAACTTGACTAATTTGACAGGACTAACCTTAACCGTCTTTGTCTTTTCGATACTGAAAGAAAAAGACAGAATGCTCAAATTAAGTTTAGACCTGTCAAATAAGTTAAGTCGTGTTGCGCCGAATCGACACAACTGTTTACTTTTCACCAGATTGTCGATATTTGCGTGATATTTTTGTGCTCGCAATCCGCAGACTACCTTCCAGATGCCATCCGTAATCCTTGTCCTAGTTTTGAGTTTTACATTTTTCATCCTTGAAAATAGCTGCTCGCATACATTTGATTTTAGAAGTGTTGCCCGTGAATTCATATAGAATAGACGAAAATTTCCTTAGCCTCTGAGGGCCGCAAAAAATGTCCCAGCGGGCAATTTTGCAATAAATAAAATTTCAATACGATATTTCAAACTGACCAGTGGGTCTACCGCGTAATTCTCATTTTCATCACCATCAACTTGAGATTGAAATTTGACGTGCGTGCGACAACGCCCGCCTAACATTGCCATCTCTTTTGCACGCGTTGAATTTCGCATGCATTTGCTTGAAGTTGATACAAATGAGAATTACGCGGTAGAGCCCCTGATAGTCATTCCGCAACAGGGCCCGGAAAGTTCGATTTTCAAAACTAATTTTTTCATAAAGGTACTTAGTATAATTTTTTTTTTTTAACTGACGTCGAGTAAATATTTTTGACTTTGACTTTGCTTCAAACTGGTACACAAAGCCGGGTATGATGATGCTATCTCAAAGTTTCCAAGGTGAATGTTTGGCCCCGAACTTGAAGACGTGAGTCAACTAGCCGCCGCCCGCCGCCCCACCCGCCGCGCCAGTTTCGTTGTTTATATTTCCTTCCTACTATTATGGTTTATTTTAGCAACGTTAAAAAATCAAAAGAAATACCAAAAAATGTGCTTATTTCAAATAAAATTTGATTAGAAACATAAATCGTCACGACATGAATCCCTGCCAAAGTCGATATCGATATTGATATCGAATTTATCACCCAACAATGTACTCCATGGTAATATAATAACTACATTGAGAAGAACAATCTTTAAGGGGGTATGTCATCAATATCGACACATTTTGAAGTTATTTATCTGCTGTTCAAACCAAGTCCTAAGTTAAATGAATTCGTATAACAATTTTGGGACTTTCTTCTAAATTTTGGTCTATCAGAAACGCGATTGGAGGAATTTCACTAGATAGAAATAATTATTGAAATGAGGTCTAAATTTCCACTTTTTTTGATATTCTGACAAATTGGGGCAGTATACACACTTCGAAAATATTTATTGAGATGGGTTTTAACAATACCTAAATTACTGGAAATGGAAATTTTCATAGCTATTTTAGTTGAATTTTTAATAATTGTTATTAGAGTGCATTACAAACTTGCAATCAATCAGAAACAAATTTAAAAGCACAAATATGTTTGAAAAAATTCCTCGGGATTATTATTAGAGTCCATAATTGCACTCTAATAATAATTAGAGTATTCAAAGCGATGGATTTCGCAATAAAAACAAATAAATATTTAATAATTTAAAACCGTAATTTTGTCAATTTTCCCCGATACCATCCCTCTCGCACTGCGGGTCTTTCCGCCGGGAGTAACGGGGACCTTTGCACGGACGATAATTATATCACCTTAATTAATCTGTTAGCGTTTTTCTAGTCTACTGCGTCCATAAAACCATTCATTATTTAGTTTCACAACGTATGTTAGCGCAGTTCGTCAGCAAGGCCACTGTTTAGTACGATTAATTAATGAATTCTACGCGAGTAACACTCTGTTGTCTCGAAAATAAGCAAGTAGTTCCTGGGTCAATATTTATTGGGTGACGTGGACGAGGAAGGCTTTTTATTCTACCGAAAATATTCATGTGAAAAATGAGCCAAGTTTTTAACTTGTAACCTCTCGGCTCGATTTAATTCCAATGAGCGTTTTTCCTTATGTCAAATTTAGTGTTAAATAAGATTCCTAGATGGCACTGTCCTATTCTTTAGCAACAGAATCAAAGGCAAAAATTTGCACAGATTCCAAATACACGAAAAACTACTTTGACATTGATTGCTACGAAACACATTGTATCTATGGTGACATGGACAGCGCCATCTGGAAGAAATCTAAGAACTAATAAAAAAAAAAACAACGAGAAAAACGCTCATTGGAACGGGTAGGGTAAGTTGCTAAAAAATATAATATTTATGAGTAGTTATTATAGTATATAGTAATATTGCGTTCATGCAACAATTTAAAAAAAATAATAATAACAATAAAAAAAGTCATGGTTATAGTATTTGTTGACCTTATTTTTACGCCTACCTTAATTTTTAGGGTTCCGTACCCAAAGGGTAACCAACGGGATCCTATTACTAAGACTCCGCTGTCCGTCTGTCAGTCCGTCTGTCCGTCTGTCACCAGGCTGTATCTCTGAACCGTGATATTTAGACAGTTGAAATTTTCACAGATGTTGTATTTCTGTTGCCGCTATAACAACAAATACTAAAAAACGGAATAACATAAATATTTAAGGGGGCTTCCATACAACAGACATGTTTTTTTTGCTGTTATTATAGATAATGGTACGGAACCCTTCGTGCGCGAGTCCGACTCGCACTTGGCCGGTTTTTCACATAAATTGCGCATTGCAGACGCTGACCAACGCGAAATTTCACTGCGCAGTGCGCACGCTCAGATACAAAATGTTTATCCAAAGAGTTGGTGTGTATGTCTGTTAACATTAAATATTTACATCAGTCACTGATGACTATATATAAAACGAAACTGCAAAGTAACAAAAAAAAAATAAAAAAAATAAGCCAATCAGAAATTAGGACAGACATAAGGGTAGTTAGTTACTGTTCATCTGCGGACAACGATGTAGAACCTTAAACATTTTTAAGTTTTGAAAAACTCCGAAATACCTTATTCAAACAACAAGTTGCATTTCACACACTGCGGTATTATTGATTTTCTTTAACCAACCGAACACTTTAAATAATTTATTAGTGTGCGCAACATCACCTACCTCCTCAACATACATATAATTAGTGATGTGCCTACTAGTCGGTAAAGCTGGACTATTCGGACACATCGGCAAAAATGACAACTAGTCGGTACTTAATAATGATATCTACAGTGTATACATTTTAATATATTAAAACGCCCGTACTTAATATGGGTTTTACAAGTATGGAACGAATATTCAATTATTTTAGAACTACTATTATCATCAATTAAAGGTAGTTAATAATAAATACTATATATTTATTTTTATTTTTAAATATACAAGGTGAATTTTTGATCATCGTCCAAATTCATACTGGAGGCTTGGTAAGTGATCAGCATCAGGGATCGATAACAATTTTTGTGAAATTCGTATAATGAAATTTCGACTTCCCATAGTAATTTACTCCCAGTTCTGAGTGAATCACTATGGGGAGTCGAAATTTCATTTTATGAATTTAACAAAAATCGTTATTGGTTCATGATTCTGATCACTTACCAAGGCTCAAGTATGAATTTGGACGATGTTTACAAATTCACCTTGTTTATGAATAGTGTGATAAATAATGCAAGAAAAACAAATAATTACCTACGATAAAAGGCGTACAATGAAGACTTCATAAGTCAAAATCATATCAATCCCATAGTCGGTCAGTCCCATAGTCCGGCCCGACTCGGCCCATCTCTACTTATAATGTCACTATCACATGACTTGAGTTGAGTCTACACTATTGGGGCCATAAATATCAAAAGGTGGTAAGAGCCTGGCTTAAAAAGACCACGGATTTGGCATGAGCAAAAAAAATGGCTAAACAGTAGACAGCAGCATATAGACATATTATATACACTTTTTTATACATACAGGGTGGAAAAAAAACCGCGGTTGGAGGGAAAGTTCACGGATAAAAATATTTGCTAAAGGGATCATTCCAATAGTTTCAAAAATATGCAAAAATGCATTCAAAGATCAAATCACTTGCTTGAGCTGAGACTCGAAATGGTGAAATATGAAAAAAATATCGACCAAGTGCGAATCGGACTTCGGGTACACGGGTACAGAGCCCATAAACATTATTGTAAATAAATCCAATACCAACTTAACTTGATACGTACGATCTATTAAACTCTGTTATCTAAAGGGTCTAATTAAGTTAGATATTAGTAATTTTTAGTTTCCTTTAAGACTTACGAGTAAACGAAATTTCAAGTTTCTAAGTCAACTGGACGTGCCCGATAGGTTTTGATTCCCTCGCGAGCTTCAAAATTTGTATGAAATTGATAATGTAAAGTGCAATATTTTTTTTTGTGTCGAATAACAAGCCTGATTTTATTACAGCACCATGGAGCTGTAGACTTCTGTAAGAGGTATCAGTTTCAACTTGATATCTCATACGGGGCCCGAGCAAAAGGGTCTTGACAGACAGACAGACAAACGGATAACAAAGAGATCCTTAAGGATTCCGTTTTTTTAATTTTGTACCCTAAAAACCACCTGTATTTTTATGCCAAAGTAAAAATAGCACTACGGAAAAAAATCGACGCTTTTAGAATTTACATATCTACTTCAGTAAAGAAGGTATTATTTCGATAAAATAGAATATTATTTTTGGAATCTTTTTCTAGGGATCTGTTAAACAGAAACACGATTGGAGAAATTCAGCTCGATAAAAATATTTATTGAAATGAGGTCTTTTTCGACACCATTTCTCCTGGTTTGACAATTTGGAATGACATTAGACTACGATTATATTTTATTAGATGGGTTTTAACAGTATTTAGGACCTGCGGGCCTATTATGTATCTCTAGTTGCCAACTGGACTAGGTGCGTATCATAAAAAACATATATACTACTCGTATTGAATTCCGATTATCTATGGATATGTTCGCACTTGAAGTGACGACACAGTTCGTAAAAAGGCAATTTTGAAAATTCAGTTTTCATCTATGTTTTTGATGATAGGCACCCAGTCCAGTTGGCAACTAAAGATACAGAATAGGGGAGTAGGTCAAACAAAATTTTGATAGTAACTTTAGTACATTTTATATTAATAAAAAACCGACATTTTACTACTTTTCCTCGAATCCGTCCCTCTCGCACTGACTGAAAGTTTTTTCGCATATGGAGTAATAGGGACGCTAAAACATTTACACATATCGCCTTAACCTATGAATTACTGGCTAGGACCCATTTTCATGATCCGTATATTTTGTATAAAGTGGGTCGTGTTATATCGATGGCTGAACAACAATGACTCAACTAGCCACCTCGTCTGCCCCCAGGACGGACGAGCAAGGCATCGGCGTGAAGATCTACGAAGGTCTGGTGCTCTGTGGCGAGGTGGTGATGCTGTTCGTGAAGATGTTCCTCACGTGGCTGCACTGTGTCTACCAGTTCTTCATCCCGCCGGAGCCGAAGGACGTCAAGGGGGAGATCATTCTTGTATGTACTGCATGGGGTCCAGCATAGCAGACGATATCGAGCTTTAAGGCGAATAATTACGCCAACTGCAATTTGGACCTGTCTTTGAAGGCCTACTCCTCCCACACGGGTGGTCCAAAAACTTTCATAAAAGTATATGATAGGCATTATAGAATCAAAAATAAATTTTAAGTTTCATAAACTGTTTTTCTATTGTTAGTTTTGACAAAAAAAAATCGAAAGTCATCGAAAATTTCACATGATTAACACAAGAATTCTCTTACTCCTTCCAAACGACTAAAGCGATTTTAATTATTATTTCATCAAATTAAAGGAAATTTTTAGATCTAAAAAATTTAAGTTCAAAATTTTTTTTCCGTTCATGGCGTCCATGTGAAAAGTATTATTTTCTCCTATTTTGCGCTAGCCGGAGACGCAGTGGTTGTCGTAACAGCCACTTTTCAAGGCACGCTGAAATGAACATTATTTCAATGTCGTTTGCGTTGATATTTGTACCGACACACATCGAGTTGCTTATTTAGCGTGGTCATACGCCTTAACCGCTCAATACAACATGTCTATCCGTCTCGATGTAGATCAACAGAGTGAGAGAGAGCACTGTATCACGCGCTATCGAGCTCGATATGGTTTGCTTTTGCTATGCTAGACTAACAGAAAACTGATAGACACTACAAGGCCTCGCCAGAGAGAAAGCTTGGCGCCCTCACCCCCTTACTTACTTAATTGTAAAGGTGTTTTGAATGTTTTCAATGTACATATTTAAAAAGGTTTTATACGTTTTTATGTTTCCTGTATTAATAAATCATGAACCAATTTTGCAATCCTGTCAAATTCTGTAGATATATCTAACGTATTTTTGGCATTGTATATCATTGGCTAAAACAAACCAAGAAACCTTTTTGAATTATAGAGTTAATTTTTAGGGTTTCGTAGTACCTAAGAGCAGTGGCGTGCACATAACTTTACTCCGGAAAAGCAATCAAAAGGTCAAGATTGACAATAAAAAAAATATGAAAAAATTTAAAAAACACTTTGAAAAAAAAAAGTTTGTATGACGCCAGGGTAGGCACTGCCTACCCTAAAGAGCACATTTTCATACAAACTTTTTTTTTTCAAAGTGATATTTAAATTTTTTCATATTTTTTTATTGTCGTACTTGACCTTTTGATTGCTTTTCCGGAAAAAAGTTCTGTGCACGCCACTGCCTAAGAGGTACAAAAGGAATCTTGATTTGTTGGTTAGACTCCGTTGTTCGTCCTTCCGTCCGTATGTCACAGCCTCATACCTTTAGCACGGTTAAAGATAAAGATTTCAAATTTGGCAAAAAAATAGCACTAATTAGTCCACACAACAAGGTGAAAAAAAAATTGAAAAATTTGAAATTGTTCAAAATGTTTCCAATACAAAAGAGAGAAAATAAAAAAAAAGTAAAATATATAAAAAAATATTTTATAAAATACAAATTGTGAGCTGATTGTAAAAATATATAGTTTGGCTATCTTTACTTGCACCTATTGCGAGAACTCGAAAAACCACAAAATATGTATGTCCCCCCCTTATTCCAAAACTGGTGGACCGAAAAATATGAAAAAAGTCGTGGAAATATGTTTACGTAAAGATTGCAGGAAAAATATAGCAGTTGAGAAACTCACGAAAGCACTCGCATTCCGGAACCCTAGGTACGTGAGTCTGAATCGCACTTGACCGTTTTTTCATTCATTGAACCTTGGTCCTGACCATTTACCGCGACTCTAGTATGAATTTGACTATATAAATGAAAGTCATGTATAACGAACATATCTCACCATAATTGTTCCTTTTTAATACCGGCTAAGTTAGGAGTAAAAAAAAAATAGAAATCTTTGGATCGCAATAAAATTCTGGTATTTATCTGTCGTGGCCATATCGTAGAATTGTTCATTTCATGATCTGGTTGGCCATATCGTATTTCTGTTAAAATTGGGAGGGTCGCC
This sequence comes from Ypsolopha sequella, assembly GCA_934047225.1. Classification (NCBI taxonomy): domain Eukaryota; kingdom Metazoa; phylum Arthropoda; class Insecta; order Lepidoptera; family Ypsolophidae; genus Ypsolopha; species Ypsolopha sequella. Next base: position 4,418,634 of record OW203986.1, on the reverse strand, counting down.
TCGCTCCGCTCCGCTTCGCTCGGCTCTCCAAATGTATTTACATGTAAACCTAAAACGCTCCTCCTCGCTCCACTTCGCTTCGCTCGTCGTCGCACCTATTTTTTACTTTTGGTGAAAAATTTTTGATTCCATACTTTACGATTTGCCCAACCAGCGGGCCTATTATGTTTCTCTAGTTGCCTTCTGGACTGGGTGTCTATCATCAAAAACATAGATATACTATCTAATTCCGATTGTCTAAGGGTATGTTAGCACTTGAAGTGACGACACAGTTCGTAAATAGTTCAATACCCACTAAAAGCAATTTTGAAAGTTTAGTTTTTATCTATGTTTTTGACGATAGGCACCCTGTCCAGTTGGCAACCTAAGATACAGAATAGGGGGGCAGATCATGAAATGGTCAATTCTACGATATGGTCACGACATATCCACGAATCTGGTTCTGTCGCTTATCATCTCTATTTAAAACCGGATTAGTCTCGCCCGCGTCGTAACAGGGGCGCGGGGGAGGACGACAAAGGGAATCACGCGGAGAGCGGGGGGAGAGTGTAATCTAACTCTCTCGATTCAACATAAGCATGTCCCCGCGCCTCTGTAGCGTCGCTGGTGAAGACGGATGCATTTGTTCCCTCCAGATCACAGGAGCGGGGCACGGCATGGGCCAGGAGATGGCGACGAGGTTCGGGAGCCTCGGCGCGGTCGTCATCTGTGTGGACATCAACCCACAAGGCAACCAGGAGACGGTCGAGCTGGTGCGGGGGGACAAGGGCACGGCGCATCGATACGAGTAAGTAGACCTGTGAAACGAATTTGACTTGTGAAACGTGTATTATACAAGGTGACTTTTTGATCATCGTCCAAATTCATACTGGTGACTTGGTAAGTGATCAGTATCATTGATCAATAAAAAAAATTGTAAAATTCGTAATATGAAATTTCGACTTCCCATAGTGATTTACTCGGAACTGGAAGTGAATTTCTATGGGAAGCCGAAATTTTATTTTACAAATTTCACAAAAATTGTTCTTGATCCAAGATACTGATCACTTGTCAAGCCTCCAGTATGAATTTGGACGATGATCAAAAAGTCACCTTGTATATTGTGTATTATATACATTGCAAAATAAACTTTTTGAATTTTGAATTTTTGAATTTTGACCTGCGGGCCTATTGTGTTACTGTGAATTGGTTGAGAACCGGTTGCTATCCTATAAGTACTATCCTTAAGAGTATAAAAACGTATACTCTAAGGTACCATCGAGTTCCGATTGTCTAAGGCAGCGTTTCTTAACCTTTTTTGGTCCACGGACCCCTAAGGATTCAAGCACAATTTTAAGGACCCCTTTAATAAAAAAGCAGCAATAAATTTCGGACCATTTTTTTTCAGTTCTACAAATTACAAAAAATATATACTTTTTCATATAATACGTTACTGAGAAGGTTGGTGCTGCTTTTTTGAAACTAAATTAGTGATATTTGGGTTTATATTACTACCGAGTTGTAGTCTCAAATCGGATTCCACTTTTAATCTATTTCTGTATTTGTTTTTAGTATACAAAAGAGCAGAGAATGCCTTTTCACAGAGTTATGTCGTTGAGAAAAGCAGTAAATGTCTCAGTCCATAGATTAGGCTGCGGACCCCCATACATATGCTCGGGGACCCCCAGGGGTCCACGGACCATAGGTTAAGAAACGCTGGTCTAAGGATACATTCGCGCTTGAAGTGACAATACAGTACGTGGGAGAAATTTTCTTACAGATTCATGAGTTCATAATTCCTCTAATTCAGTAGCTATTTCTATTACTTGTTTTTTGTTTGAAAGTTGATTTCAAGGTTTTACATCTACGTATTAAGTTTTGTTTTAATTTTCAGTTTGATAACTAAAATTAAATCTTCAAAAACAGTTCGTCCTAAGTGCCATCCATTTCCTTGATAAGATTCATCCATAATAATTTTTAACAGCTATGTAATTTAATTAATGTTGCCTCGTACATACACAAAAGAAACTACAAAATTTGGGTTTGTCATTCCCAAAAAAAAATGTAAGTACTGAGCTTCCTTCAAATTCTCCATACAAAACGCCAATTTCATATGTAAGGAACTAATAGTGCAATACCCATCCATCAGCCCGTATTCGTCCACTGCTGGACATAGGCCTCCCTCATATTACGCCACTCTTGGCGGTCCTCAGTCATCCTCATCCAGCCGCCACCCGCAGCGTCCTTCAGATCGTCAGTCCAGCGGGCAAGAGGGCGGCCTACGCTACGCTTTGCTGTACGTGGTCTCCATTCCAATGCCTTACGGCCCCAACGGTTATCACGTCGGCGACAAATATGGCCAGTTACCCCCTGTGCGCAATTTTGAAAGTTCAGTTTTTAGTGGTTGGCTGGACGCACCAGATCACCGGCCCGCCTACTAGGCGAAGTGATTGGGGAAAACGCTCCCATACTAGGCGAAGTGATTGGGGAAAACGCTTCCATACTAGGCGAAGTGATTGGGGAAAACGCTCCCTAGGCGAAGTGATTGGGGAAAACGCTCCCATACTAGGCGAAGTGATTGGGGAAAACGCTCCCATACTAGGCGAAGTGATTGGGGAAAACGCTCCCATACTAGGCGAAGTGATTGGGGAAAACGCTCCCATACTTTAAGCTTTCTATAAGTCTTATATGTATATTCGATCTCGATATTTCCGACAAGAATCACATACAGGATGTGAACTCAATTCTGCAACACCTTTTTAGTGTTCTTTTCAAAATGCCGGTTCTTTTCAAAATATTTACCTTACACAATGTAACCTACAAATGGTGTCCGCTAGGTGTGACGTCACAGACCGCAGCGCCATCGTCGCGCTCGCGCAGAAGATCCAGCGTGAGATCGGTGACGTCACGATGCTGATCAACAACGCTGGCATCATGCCCTGCAAGCCTCTCCAGCAGCACACGGAGAAGGAGATCAGGCTCATGTTCGACGTCAATGTGCTGGCACATCTCTGGGTAAGTATTATATCCGTTTCATGGTTTTTCTTTTGGCGAGAAAGGCTATGAGAACAATGCCAAATACTGTCGTGATGACTAAATAAATTGTTTTTCAACTTTTTGTTTATTGAGAAGTTTTACCTAAAACGTAGTACCTAAAAGGTATAAAAGGAACCTTTATGGTGAGACTCTGTTGTCCGTCCGTCCGACCGAATGTCACATCATAAACGGATCCTGAATTGTTTGTTAGAGTCTCCGATTCGTACCACTCAGAGGTAAGGATACAATACAGGCACCAGTTACGCTTGAGAAGTTCGAAAACTGCTCTAATGAATAAGAGTATATTTTGTATGGCGCCAAAAATATTTAATAAGATTCCTAATTTTATTAAAGATTTAAATTTGATACAATTTAAGAATAAATTATCTAAATTACTTATAAAAAAATGCTATTATAGGATCGAAATGTTTTTAAATGATAGTACAATTTAATATTTTTAATAATTAATTTAATTTAATTTTGTATTAATTAAAATTTTGTATGAGCATGTGTCATTCAATACTTATTTAAAATATTTGTATACCTTAGCGGTAGAACATAGCGTTCATAACATAACCCATAATGTATCACCACCTAAGTATAATTTTATATTTAGTTTAAAATACCTATATTCACAAATAAAGCATTCTGATTTCTGATTTCTGATTTCATCCTCATTACTTTACCACCGTTAAAGATGAATTCAGACTTAAAATTTGGCACTAAAATAGCATTAATTAAGCCCACATAATAAAGATAAAAATATTTTTTTTAATTGTTCGAAATATTTCCAATACAAGAGAGAAAAAAAAAATCCTAAAGATACAATATGGATTTCAAATTGTAGATCTATCTATCTATCTAGATTGTAAAAATATATAGGTATCTTAACTATATTTATTTACCGGCACTGATTTCAGGAAATCTTTGAAAAACTACAAAAAATTTATGTCCTCCCCCTTATCTCCGAAGCCCTACCGAAAAATATGTGAAAGATGTCTATCGTAGGTTATTATATAACTGGCCGATTACAGAAAAACTATAAGAAAGCGATTTAAAAAAAAATTACACAAATGAGAAATATAAATCAAAAGTAAAATAAATAAAAACAATATGGGTATAAAATTGTAGGTATTAAAGAGTTATATTTATTTGCATATATTTCGAAGAAATCCTCGAAAAACCATAAAAAATATATGTCCCCCACCTTATTTTGGACACCCCGCATGCTAGCGAAATAAATTTTTTTCGGCTCCTTTTCGTTTTTAGCATCGCCTGAAAATTAATTTAATTACATTTTTAATTAAATATTCGGTTTTGGGTCAACATTTTACACCACATCGAAATTTCAGGTCTCTATCTCAGTCTGTGTAAGAGCTAGAGACCCGTGACATACGGACGGACAGACAGACGAACAGCGGATTGACTTTAATAGGGCTCCGTTACGCCCTTTGGGTACGGAACCCTAAAAAACGCTTACGAAGTACTTATTGCTCGGCGAGGAGGATTCATCTTTCTAGATTAGCCTCAATTATACACCAGTCACCAAATAACCACTTTACTCTCACCTCCAGCTGACCCAAGCGTTCCTGCCAGCGATGATGGAACGAAACCACGGGCACATAGTGGCCATGTCCTCGATGGCCGGCCAGCTGGGGCTCCGGAACCTGGTGCCGTACTGCGCCTCTAAGTTCGCAGTCCGGGGGCTCATGGAGGCGCTACATGAGGAGCTCAGGGAGGATCCCAGGGATTTTAGCGGGGTTAGTCACGCTTACTGCCGAAATAAATCGAAGTAATTTAAACAATGGTGTAAATAGGAATGAACTCGTGACTCGATATTGACCGATTTAGCTCATGTTCGAACATAAAAATTCTTTTTGTCTCATTTACTCGTCTACCAAATTTCATGACATTCCGATCAACGATACTGGACTCTGGAGTTTTCGTCTGACAAACATTCATATATTACAACATACAATGGTCGGATTGTTCAAGTAGACTCTGAGAACTTCGTTCGCTTTGCTTTCGCTCAATAAATTGTAATTATACAGAGTGTTGATTCGATCAGCAACTTCCGTCACAGGGTAGATTATGTTCACGATACTGATGATGCTAAAAATTTAAAAATGAAAGTTTGATTTTTTTCGAAAATGTATCTACTATATTTGGGTATGACAAAATACGTTTAGTGTACGACAGATATGATGAAATTGGTGCAGCATTGGCGGAGCGGCGCAGCGCGGGATGGGGAGGACCATCCGAGTAGGTACCAGTGCTCCACGCCGCTGTTACCGTTTATCAAGATAATTTTAGAACATATAAAAAGGGCATAACTCTTTCTTCAAGTGGTATTAATTTTTATTATTTCTGTTTTTTGTAATTAGCATCATGTATATTAATATGTATGTGACGCAAGTTGTAGACCAAATCGACATCCTGTGTGTGGCGTGTGAATTTTATTTGTCCCAGGAAAATTGTTGTTTAACTTATGCGGGGTATGTTTCTTCGGTTTTTTTTTTGTTAGGATAAGGAAAATATTTGGTTTATTAGAAACTCCATGTACTATCCTTACGACAGGATGGCAGATCTACTGCTTCATTTGTGTAAATAATCTTGATTGTGCAGGCATTTAACTTGTATACCGTCTTATAAAGGTATTTCCCGAAACATTTAGTTACATCAGCAAGATGATTTAGATGATACTTAATGTTACCTACGTTACAACAATGTTAAGCTAACACGTACTGTCAGTTTACATAGACGGTGTTGGTTAAGCACCCATAAAAATCGTCACCTTAGAAAGGTTCAGAATAAAAAAAATACTAACACATGATCTTTTTATGAGTTTACTACACAGTAGGGCGGAGCAAATACTTTTTTTTATCATTTTTTTTTTCTTCCTTATATTTTGTCAACATTTTGGACTTTTCGATGGAATTTGTATATTGTGTACTTTACACCAACCACCAAGGCATCAATAAGTGATACAGAAAATCCAAAAATATGTATTAAAAAATCTTCGTTACGCTCTACTACACAGGACTTCGAAGTTCGAAATGCCTCTGTACGTTAGTTCGAAAGTATAAGAGTTCGATGTAGATACGTTAGTTCGAAAGTACACTGTGGCGTACCATATCCCAGAAATAGCGAGTTCAGGATAGAAGGTTAGGTATGGCCAGTCACGGAACGTAGTGGAGCGACCGCCATATCTAACCTTCGTAATAATTATTTTATGACAACCCAATTTTCTTGTACTTTTGAACTAACGTACATCGACATTTGAAGTACTAAGTGGAGTCATACAAATGGGTCCCTACCACTTTTACTGTGAGGTTTTATCTGGCATAGGTTATCGTTAGGTTATCATCTCAACCGGTCATTGATCTGTCACAGTTTCTCGACGTTTCTACCTAATATCGAGGTCTTCTTCTGGTAAATGTTCAGAAAACACAAATTTCATAATAGTTTCACGTTACAGATAAATTTCACTGTGATCTATCCATACATCGTGGACACCGGCCTCTGCAAGAACCCGAAGATAAAGTTCCCCTCGCTGATGAAGATCGTCTCTCCACAAGAAGCTGCCGATAAGATAGTTGACGCCGTCAGGAGAAACTACCAGGAGATCACCATACCTAGCAATCTCTACTATCTCAACCAGGTGATTAACTAAACACTACTGGCTTACCCTTTCACAATTCAAGCCTTTGACTTTTTTTATTGTTCCTTACCGCACTTTATACTCCAGAAGCTTAGCGGATGAGGGCTAGGCCGAAAAACGTGTAACATTTCGACCGTTACGTTTTCATCGTATCGCTTTTGTACACTTCTTTATCGCTAACGCTTCTTACCGCATTTCATAGTACGGATTGAAGTGAGCGACGCGACACAGTCAAATCGTAAATCAGTTTTCTGCAGCAACATAAAGTTGAAAAATATAAAAAATAAATAATTACTGAGCTCTTAAACAAGCAGCTGGTTGGTTGTTATGGTTTTACGACTTTTTATGAGCTACGAACGCACAATTTTTTTTTTTTATTAGATCGCTTGTGGGATGTGTGTTTACAAGCGTATGTCTAGGTGTATTACTACAGTATAGATGTCGGGCAGCGCCTTGCGCGTTAGTAGCGAAAGGAACTTCGTTGCAACCGGGTGGCCCTCGACACCTCTCGACTTTTTTGTTATAATACGAATGCTCTGTGATCAGGCGACCGATTGTACAGAAAAGAAGAAAGGCAATAACGAATTTCCTTTTAAGGGGCTTCAGAAGCAAAACTGCGTTTACAGACGTTTTTAAATTGGTTTAAACTGTCTATATGAATATTACAAAACTTTGAAAAAAATACATCACACATATTGACCCATGTCCCGTAATTGTGATGTTTTAAAATCTTAAAAGCTTTAACCTACAACGAGAAAATAAATACCTTTATTAACCTTTCAATTGCTTTAAAAAACTGACAAATAGTATAAACTTTTTAAATTCAAAAGACACAAGGTTAAAACTTATACACACACAAGCAATACAAAAATCTAACACAATGATGTTTAAAACTTTTAAATATCAAACTTAACACATGTGAAAAGCATAATTTTCTCTATTTTGCGCTACCCGGCGACACAGCGATCGTCGTAACAGCCACTTTGCAATGCACTCTGACATGAACGTTATTTCTATTTCGTTATTGTCGATATTTGTACTGACATATTTCGAGCTGCTAATTTAACTTACTAAGCCTCTTAAGTACCTCGCTCAGGACATATCAGTTAGTTATGTTCTTGTAAAATGTTGTAATAAACGTTCAAACTATCCGAAAGCTCACACTGTATTTCTTCTGTATTCATGTCTTTGGAAACATCTTTCTTTAGCGGCACAAATTGGGCGTGTTGATGATGTAGATTGAATTCCTTGAATAGGATCAGGCCGAATTTTGATCGAAGCATGCTTATTATCATTGTCAGATTCAACCCTGTAGGTTGTGATTTCTTTAAATTGAAACTTTCAGTTTATCTCATACGTTCATAAGGCAATATGATATTTTCTACACAGCACAATATAATTTGAGCACTATTTAGTAGATCACTTTATCGTGTACATAAGTAATTATATTTTTTCATTTTGCATGCCAGGAATAGCTATATTTATTAGAATTTGTTTTTCTGTTCTGTTTTATTAATTTGTATGGTATTGATTCTATATTGTCGATGGGTTTGTATCCATGACATAGACTTAGGATAGTATTATATGTCGTGGCCATATCGTAGAATTGACCATTTCATGATCTGGTTGGGCAGATCGTAAAGTATGAAATCAAAAATCTTTCACCAAAAGTAAAAAATAGGTGCGACGACGAGCGAAGCGAGGCGACCTTCCCAATTTTAACAGAAATAAGATATGGCCACGACATATATATCATGAAGATAAGTATCAAACAAAACGGAATTAACTCATTCCTGTCTATGCGTCGGTGAAACGCGGGTGTACCGAGTGTGGACTGTGACTTGCCTTTCACAGTTCACACTCGGGAACACCTCTGACACCCCCTCGGGGACTCATGTCATGACGATATATTTCATATTTATTTATTCAAATATAAAGTGAATGAGCGCACTATCCACGATGGTTCTTCGAGACTTAAAACCTGTGGAATCTAGATAAATACTCTGACTGTAACCAGCCCAGTAGAAGGAGTTCCCTGTTTTAGCTTCTACACTGGTAAAAGAAGTATAAACTTTATGAAATAGGCAGTGACTTTCATGATCTGTTTGTCTATTTGCCTGCATGTCGTTTCGGTTTCTTACTTTATAGCCGAAACTAATACAAATGCCAGGGGATCTGAAAGATATCTCAATTAAAAGGTATCTTGTAGATGTACAAGACAAAGGAATTCAATTAGGAGATTTTGCATTGTTTCGGCGCCGAACATTTTGGCTGTCTGTCTAAACAATAAATAACAAGTTTTTAGTTTTTATAGATTGTTTCTTATTTTTTTCCCGACGCAAACCTGTTTAGTTAATGTCACCTCTGTAAAATTATAATACTGATGATGACCTTAAGAACGTTTTATAGCGACCTGTTTTATTACAGAGCAAGTTGAACTAAGTGGTATAGGTAATTATAGGTACCTAGGAAGAAGACGGATATTATGAAAAACTCTAATGGTACGGTGGCTTGGTGATATTACCGTTACCCGGGTGGACAGTACCACCAAATTTGGTATGAGGGTGTGCTGATAAATATTAGGCTAAGTGACCAAAAAAAAAATCTCACTGTGTATTTTTTTTCTTTCTTAGTAATTAAAATATAAAAGTAATATTTTCACTTACAGCTTTAAGCAAATAAGAAAGAATAAAATCAAAAGAGAAAAAGAAAGAATTGTTTTCGGAGGGGTACTACTCTACCAGGCTATCATCATTGATATGTACACCCTAAGGTACCCTGACACCAACTTTGGTGATATTGTCCGTCCGGTAACAGCTCAAAGTCACTCATGGACATTGTCAATAACAATATTCCGTCGGCGGCCAAATTTCTTTTTTTTATGTCTGCTAAATTTTTTAATAAAAATTAAACAGTCTGGCTTTTGAAACATGAGACCTGCGGGCGAAGCATAGTGTGTAATAGTGGCGCGACGCCACTAGTTGAATCACAAGTGCGAGGGTCGTGACGTACTGTTTAATCGCAAAAATACCGTGTCGCGCTCCTTGCACTTGTGATTCAACTAAGCCGCGTCGCGCGCGATTAAACACTGTGCTACTTACGAGGCATGTGTCTCGTAGCATAGTGTTTAATCGCCCGCGACGCCACTAGTTGAATCATAAGTGCGAGGAGCGTGACGTACTGTGTCGCGCTCCTCGCACTTGTGATTCAACCAAGCCGCGTCGCGCGCGATTAAACACTGTGCTACCGGGCCTGCGCAGGACCTGAGGATGAGACTGAAAGTAAACAGATCATTCTTGACACAGATGATAAAGGAACCAGATAAACTTCAACTATAGACGCTATGCGCCCGATAGCAAATATGTTGTTGACAATCTTTCTGTTGTGACACACGGATAGCGTTTCGCGACATTGGTGTGCACGGGGTTAAGGGGATCGAAAATACAAACAGAAATAAAATGTCAGCTTTCGGATGATTTTGTTGCAATAATTAGGTTACGTATAGCCATAAAAAAAATACATGTTTTTGGTTGAACTTTAAGGTATTCATTTTCCACAAACCACGTTAATCGATTCATATTTGTACTGTCAATGAATTTTTTTGTAACCCTCTATTGCACACTTTTTATCGATTTTGTTTCAGGTATCGCTTTCGCGATTTTGTTGGTTTTTTTTAAATAAAATTAGTGTGAATGATATCTATTCATTTTCCAAATACCACGTTATTCGGGTCAAAAAAAGCACCCCCTTTTTCCAAAAATACGTAAATCCACTGATGCAGTCAGCGGCAGCAAGATATTGTCAGTCTACGCCTAGCGTTGGCGCCCGTAAGACGTGGAACCTGTGCCCTTTTTTGCAAGCTATAAATATCTCCCAAAACTACTTCAAAACACATTGAAATTAATTTTATAAAGTAATATTTCGAGGAGCATCATATTCCTGCCGTTAAAAACTCAACAAAATATGCGTATGAGTGATTTAGCTACATCGTGCCATAGTCATAACAACAAAACTGAATGAATTTGGAATGAATTCATACTTTTATGCGGGAAAATAATATATGTTACTCTAAAAGAATAATTTTGTAATCGTTATTGAAACCCAAATTAATTTACTTATACTTACTGAGATCTGTAACAAAGGTCAATGACCTTTTCGTGAAATTACCCTGTAGTATTGGCTCACCATTTCAGGTCCAAATAAGTGAAGTTTTTTGCAAATTATATAGGTACACTTACTTGGGATAAATCGCCAAGCATTTAAAATATAGAAATTTATTTTGAAATATTTACAGTGCATGGCAAAATTACTAGATCGTAGATAATCCTGTCGGTACATGTTCAGGTTCTGTTACGCAAAATGAAAACAATGAAACTCTTTTAGGATTAATTTGTTATCCCTATGTTTGTCTGTCTGTCCGTTTGTCTAGACAATTTTTTCTGGGTAAAATTAATAAATACCAATATAAACGGCCCTCTATAGAGCTGTAAAAACATACTTTTGACGTTTTTATTTATATTACGTTTTAGGTTTTTACGTTTTTTTTTTTACGTTTTTCATACAAATTTTCTCACTATGAAAATGTAGGGATGAACACTTGAGATAATATTTTGCATTTAAAAGTCAACACAGAAAGGAATTGTTGAACAAATAATGTAAAAAATATGAAAACCATGTTGTTCTATTCTAAAGGGATTAATTATCTACTGTTCAATGTGGCGATAGCTTTGTTTATTTTTTTCCTTGAATTATTTTTTACTAAGATAACAAATAGTTTAATACAAGGTTTTCCTTAAGAGGTCCCTTTACCCCTGTATTTTTCTTAAAATTCATACAATAGTTATAAACCGAATGTGAAGTCTACAGCTTATTTTCTTCATATCTTTTTTCATGAGTATATTCTAGTGACATCTAACTACGTCTCTATACAGCCCAAAAAGCAAAATTTGGTAAAACACCATCATAATAGCTGTCAGGATATCGTCAATATTGCCTCGTTTTTACGCAAAGTTTAACAAGTTTGTATATTTTTATCTATACCGGAAATAAAAAAGACAGAAATACAGGCGTCGTTCATGTTAAGATGACTAAGTTTACACACTTTGCTAAGTATAAACAATTACCGTTTCATGGAAAACTGTTTTGACCTGAAACCATTTCACAAATTCAATTAACTTATTTTGAATATCTTGTCATTTTGCACTTCTTGATGAGAAATACAATTTCAATAAGTAAAAATACAACTTTTAGTTAAGAAAACTTATAGTTAAAAGTCTGCTGTATGCATTAACATATTTTTAATTATATTACAATAGTAATAAAATAATTGGCTTATCCGTCGTCGTGATACCAGCCGTAAATTTCTTAAATAATCTGATATCACGCTTATGGAAAACCCAATTATTTTGAAGATACCATAATATCATTAAAATATGTTTATGCATATAGCAAACTTTTAACAATAAATTGTCTTAGCTAAAAGTTGTACTTTACCGTTATAATTATTTCTTAATATTTTGTTACAAATTCGGAGAAATAGCCCTTAAGGAAAACGTTGTATGAAAATATTTGTTATCTTTGTAACAAAGAAAGAAAAAAATAATAAACAAAGCTATCGCCACATTGAACAAACAGTAAATTATTAATCCCTTTAGAATAGAAAGATATGGTTTAATATTTTTTACATTATTTGTTCTAGAGTTCCTTTCTGTGCTTTCTTTCAAATGCAAAATATTATGTAAAGTGTTGATCTCTATATTTTCATAAGGAGAAAATTTGTATGAAAAAGTTAAACAAAAGGCCATAAAAACGTTATAATATGTATATTTTACAGGGCTGTAAATATTAGCATTTATTGATTTAACCCAGAAAAATTGCCTAGACAAACGGACAAACAGACAAACATAGGGACAACAAATTAATCCTAAAAGAGTTTTGTTTTTTCATTTTGCGTAAAGAGACCTGAACATTTCAAACACTTGGCGATTTATCGCAAGGGTAAACAAGTGTCCCAAAAGTCAACTCTTTCCCTTGGAAGGCTGGTAGGCCAGCTCATGACTGACCAGAATATCAAATTATGACCTCAGCAAAAAGTAGATAGTCTTCGAATTGATGGTACTTTTATAAATTCGAATAGATTTTTGAGAGTCAAAGCTAACCAGTTCTAAATTCTAAGAATAAAATTTTTGTTGCGCAACTCTGAATAGTCATGCTATTGATAAAGTCAAAAATAAACCTTGAAATGCTGTTACATCAGGAAGAAAAATAAAAACCCAATTTATGAGCAATTTTTTGTAATTAGGTTAGTTCGATACCACACCCTGAAAAAAAATGTCCTATGTTAGTTTTGCAAATTGTCTCAAATAACGGCTCATCAAATATTGTTTTTCAAATGATCTGGCAATTTCTGTGTATTACTTTTGAAAAAAAAGTTATTGCTATTTTACTACCAAAGGAGCTGCGTATTTTTTAAAATAATTAGAATTTAGAATGAAAGAGTGGCGGGCAGTAAAAATATTTGACGTTCATTAGAAATGCCATTTAACACGCGTTAGAGTGAGATAAATAGTGACGCTATTTAAAATGAGTTGGAATGAGATAGGAACGCAGTTAAACGTGGTTGAATGAGAGAGGCATAATTGATATAGGCTACAGTGAGATAGGTAGTGACGTGGTGCATTCCTTCCGAGAATATTTGTTAGTTTCCACTTTTTGTAATAACAACTTTAGTAAAAATTTTTTGTAAAGAAATTTTTGGTCCAATTTATTTTCCCGCAAGTGTAAAACCAGCTCAACGGGCGAAAAATATTTAAAGAATGGGTAATGGTGACAATTAACCGCCACAATATTATTATGTATCTCTAAAGGAGTGTCTGAAATGTTCCGAGGGTCAACTGATAAATCAAACACTCAAAAAACCACTTTTAGCCGACCATAATAAATTTACGTCCCGACGTGATAGCAAGTAGGATCAATGCCGTGTGACGATGATCGAAATACAGTAATAAATTAGATAAAATAAAATACGTATTACTTTTGACCCTGCCTCGTCCACTCTATTCGTATTTTTGCTATGGTGACGCGAACTTAGAGACCGGGACGAATTTCCCCCCACGCGCTATCGTAAAATAGAATAAGCCACGCCCGGAACTGGTTTTTGTTTTGGCTATGTCATATTCTTAAGGGGCAGGTAGTCGCCAACGACCTTGAGTCGACTTGTGTCGGTACAAATATCGACAGAAACTATAACGAAATAATGTTTTTCTACTACCTTTATGAAAAAGTTCCATTTAATACTCGAAATTAGTTTTGAAAATCGAACTTTCCGGGCCCCGTTGCAAAATGACTATCAGCGGGTCTACCGCGTAATTCTTATTTTTATCAACATCAACTTGAGATTGAAATTTGACGTGCGTGCGACGACGCCCGCCTAACATGCCATCTCTTTTGCACGCGTTGAATTTCGCATGCATTTGCTTGAAGTTGATACAAATGAGAATTACGCGGTAGAGCCCCTGGTCAGTTTGAAATATCGTATTGAAATTTCAGTTATTGCAAAATTAGGTTCTTTTTGGCGTTTTTCTTCATTTCATGCTAAATTAGGTTCTTTTTGACGTCCTTAGTTTGTCTTTACAATCGAAATTCCCTGCATTCTGATTCACGACATAATCGATTATTCGCGTCTGACACTCTTTTTTCGCAAAATGATACCACAAATAAACCTGAAAGCCTAAAAAAAAAAGGTAAAAACCACGCCGCGCTTTGTAAAGACATAAAACACATAAAATTTTAAAGGAAAAATTAAAAATTTTTGAATACATAAATCAGGTAGTAGAAAAAGTATCGTTCGCAACGAGTAAAAATGGGTTTTCTTACCCTCAGAATATAAGCTTTTGGCTCACGTTGAAACTAGCTTCATTGCTCGGGTAAGAAAATCCGCCATTTTATACTCGTCACGAAATATACTATTATATCAGCGCGCACTGCATTACGACGTCGCATTGTCTCCGGATAGCGCAAAATAGGAGAAAATTTCACATGGAGGCGATGGACGGAAAAAAAAAACCACAAATGATTTTCCTAAGCAATATTTTTCTTGTATTTTAGTTCAAAGGAAAGCTTTGAAGCTTTTTCTTAGAAGGAAAGCTTTGATTAAAGTCAATAAATATTGTTGTCCATTTTCCTTTTATTTTCTAACTTGTTTTTCGTTCCAGTACCTACGCGTCCTGCCTCGGCGAGTGCCGCTCCACCTGAAGGATTTCTTGGATTCTGGTCTCGAAGCGCACCCTTGAAGTTAACCACAAATACTTGAATAATTGTTTAACACGTTTGCTACATCGCATAAGTGCACCCATTTTGTGAACGGCGGCAGCGAACGTGTTATAAGTGTATGTGAAAATAAAAGTGATGGTGATAGTTATATTGAGAGATTGGAACAATATATAAATTTCAGAAAAATTATAGATTTTTGGCCGTGTTGGGACGAGCCACTTAACACTCTATAAAGCTTTTCCGTAATTGTGTATGTCCTTAAATAGGAGATAAAAAAATAATGGACTGTTATTTCTAAATTGATTAATTGAATTAATGAGACATAGTGTAAGGTTGAATTGAAAAAAAATGTGACTACATAGATACTTTGTTAAATTTGTAAAATATGTCCAGTTTACGAAAGATTATGGTACACAAATTACGTTTTTTTACACACTCGAGAATACATACCCACATGGCTACTAATATTAACTATTTTCCATGGGTATTACGTCCGAATGAGCCAGTTTGAATGGGGCGCGGCACATTTGGACGTAAACTGAAATCGACTACGTTCGAATGGGGCGGTCGTAAAAATTTTATACGGTACTGACACTTACAGAATACAAAAACATTTGGCAATATTATTTTTTATCATTATATCAGTAAGATTTCCTCTACACTAATTAAATATTTACTTGGTTGAAATCAAATACGTACAGAAACATGACACAAACAGATCATCATAACCCGGTTTGCACGATCTCAGGTAGCTAGTTTAACTATGACCCTCTCTTATTTTTTACGACCGCCCCATTCGAACGTAGTCGATTTCAGTTTACGTTCGAATGTGCCGCGCCCCATTCAATGTGGCTCATTCAGACGTAATACCCTCTCTACGATGATGTCTAAATCATAAACATTATTGATATAAAATTTAATTAAAACACCACACATTGCACTAATAAAATATGCCCATTACAGTGTGATAAAATAATAATTATGCAACTTTTAGATAAGGAAAGCGACATTTGTGCCTTTAGTTACCTAAAGATTATTATTTTGTGTATTTTTTATATTTTTGTAAACTATGTACCTACTTTGTTTTATAATTAATATCAAAATCAATTATCTCATTACGTTACGTATCGAAAACGGGTTTTTCGAAAATAGTTATACTTTTTATTTTATTTTAGGGACCTTTTGATAAAGTGCCATTATTTTTTACAAATCGAATCAAGATATTTTTATATACTTATATAAGTAAACTTATCATCTGGTAATTAATTAGGATTTAGTTGTATGTACAAGTATAGAATAAAATATGAAAATGTGATGTCAATAAAATATAGATGAACTATTAAATTAAGTAACGTCTATAATAAAGTATGATCGAGTTGTTATGATTCGTATGTTTTTATAGGACATTATTAAATAAAATTTATATTAAATAAACGATTTGTTTAATTTTTTTTTATCATTGTGGCCTCTGACAACCACGGATAAGAATAGTGGATATTTACATTTGGTAGACTGAAGTAAAGTGACATTTGTGTAATATTTTGTTTTCCATAATATGCTCAAAATAAACAGCTCAAGCTCTTCTTAAAGCAAAACCAAAATAAGTTTTTTTTTACGTCATCAGGTAAGGAGCTAACAAAAACCTAGCCCGTTGTGGGTTCAACTATTCACGACAAAATTAAACAGAGGGGCAAATGAGCATATTGATGCATGACACGACACCATTAAATTCAATAAAAAATTTCACCATGATTTGTGTGACGTTACTGCGTCTTTTAAGTACTCTTTTTAATCAAAATACAGAGGTTCTTTTTCTAGGTGCTTAGCTTTCCATTTTTATGCCCTTTGCTTCGACCAAAATAAAATAAATGGACGGGCCATAGCGTACAGATTTTTGAAGTCTGTAAAGTGAGCGCCGGCTCTCACTTCATCTCTGTCTCTGTCTGTTAGAAGAGTGACACGTACGCTTATTATTACATGCCATCCAAATAACTGACGAAAAAATACCTTCTTGTGCATTTACAAAGTGCAAAAAGCAAAATAAACATAAAAATAAAAATTAGGTATTGAAGTATATATCCTATTGCTGAGACTCGTTATGAGTGAGGAAACTGTAAAGACAAGGCCCGTCCATTCATTTTATTTTGGTCGAAGGCCCTTTGAAATAAATTTTAGGTAAGGTCAAGGCTGGGAAGTCCGTCTGCTGTCTGTAACTGGCATCTTTGAACAGCTATGCAGTTGACATCTCGACGCATACAGCAGTATTACGTTTCTATTTTGGGACCGGATCATAGATGTCACTATGAACACTTTTGTGTGGAAAAATTTGGTATTTAGTTTTTATTGCGAGTCCAAGCTGAATTTAGAGTGCCACGTGCTCCCGAAAAAAAATCATAAAACTAGGAAAACGAACAAATTTCTGTGTGAAATATGTATAAGGTAAGTAATTCAAATATGCCGAAAATTTGTCTTTTATTGAATTTATGTAAAGCGTCGTAATTTCGTGATTATGAGCTGTGAAATATTTCTAACTTCAAAATGCAATTATAGGGAAGATCGTCTAGGTCCCAAGAGGCAAGTCCGTCCTATGCCGGTCTTACCTCGGAGCAGATATTACCAACCTTTTTTGGTGCATACACTTTTATTCTGTTTCGGTGTTTATACTAGAAGAAATAAAAGCTGGTAATGAGGTTTTTTACACGGTAAGATTTCACAAGACTGTTAAGAATCCTGCAAAACTGAAGTTCTAGGCTGTCTATAGTCAAAAAGATTGATTTGTGTCAAGCTGAAACGATTCAAAAGAATTTACTTTGGCTAACGATGAGGATGTTATTTATTTTAGTGAGTAAAGTATTTTTAATTTTCTTAGATAAGAGTGATCTTGTGTGTCTTGTTTGTATTCTTGTTTTTTTGTAGAACTTAGGGAGGTAACTAAGGATTTAAATAAATTGTTCAGCCCCGAACGATCCAAAAAAAAAATACTTTGGCTTTAATTTATTTTAAATTGACGATTTAATTCTTTTACTTTAGAAAAGCATTTTTAATTTCTAAAATTACAGTGATCTCATGGTATCTAAGGATTTCAATAAATTGTCAAGCCCAAGCGATCTAAAATAATTTACTTCAACGATGTTAATTATCTTACCTAGGTACTTAAGAAAAAGGTTTTTTTTTTAGATTAGTGGTCTCACGTGCCTTATTTGTGGTTTTTAGTAAGTATACGTAACTCAGGTAAAAACCTAAGAATGTCAATAATTTTTTTTATAATGTTATTGCGTTTTATTTTTAAAACACGAGGAAATAAATTTTCATCGAATTAATGTACGGTGTTAATTTGAAAGGTTTATAATCCCTTCCCGTAAAGATATGCCGGTCTTACCTTGTAACTTACAAAATCTGAAATATTCACGAATATATGTATGATATTTAAATATAAATTTGAATACCAATATTTTCTGAATCTACTAATATATACATATATAAATATACATCAAGTTATGTGTTAATTTACCACTAGACGGACTTGCCTCCAATATGCTGAAAAGACCGTCTATTCGCCGAGTTTTAAAAAAACCTTTATTTCAACGTTATTTGTTATGAATGCAATTAAGGCTTTTACGTAAAATCGTCACTTAGAAAGTTTTTCACCATCGGGTACCATAAAAGTTGCTTTAAAACAGATAATTCGATTAGTTTGGTTGAATCAAATTCATCTTTCGATAAAGTATGCCGGTCTTCCCAGCCTTGACCTTAGTTTTAAATATTTTAGTTGATTTGGGATTTCATAATTTTATTCCCAGTGTAGGATGTACTTGATTTCGTGATTGCAAAACTTGAATTGTTAGGATATTGTATTTAAATGTACTTAAGAGTGTGCTAATAATATTTATAAAGGGTAGTATTTATACGAGCGAATATAAATTAAAATTTAAAGTGCCAAAAATACTGAATATAGCCTACTAAAATACTAAGTGAGCGAAAGACTGTGGGCAAATAAAAATGTTGAAAACGGCGACTTGAAAATACAATTTTGAGTTGAGTTGAATAATTCTCAGGCGAACAATTTTCTATTTTAGTGACAATTTAATTTTAAGTAATAAAACTAGGGACGTCGCCTCGCTCCGCTCCGCTTCGCTCGACTCCTTATTTTATCTTACATGTAAACCTCACACACTTCTCCTCGCTTCGCTCGCCGTCGCACCTATTTTTTGACTTTTGGTGAAATATTTTCGATTTCAAACTTTAAAGTCGCCCACTCAGCAGTTTTAGTCGCACGCTTTGGTATTTATTCCGGAAACTTGAATTCGCTAATTAAATTTTTATTCGCCCGATTAATAATTTCCCATTTATAAATAATAAAATATTTCATGAAGCGATGGATTTGACCCAAAAATAATACCAAGCTCAGTTAAAAAAAAAGTATGTTTTTAAATCTATTTATTTTCAAGTTTAATATAGATCAATTATTCTTATCAGATACAGGTATTTGCAACAGTCTATAAAACATTTAGTTACACATGCCCTATGGACATATTTTATATATTTTGGCTTTCGTTTCCACATCCCAATGTATAACTACATTTGAGAACAAATACACGTAAAAACATATTTGTTTTGGTAAATAGGAAGGAACATTATAAATTAATATTTATACTTTACCTTACTATGACTAAAACTAGGGTGAATGTCCATCATAACGAAATAGATAACACAGCTAAGACTCACTACTATTTATGCGAGACAAACTCGACGTTTCGGTCAACTTAAGGCGCTTAGTACCGCCGAATGGGTACTTTCTACAGCCTACTCCTCGTTTATGGCCAAACCAAAAATACTGAAAAAATGTATTTTGAATCACCAATTCTAAGACAACTTATGCAACAATTTTCTTTTTCATACCACCAAAACCTCCATATGAAAAAAAATTTCAACCGAATTGTGTTTTTTGGCTTAAATTCCCTACTGGTCCTAAGCGGCTTAGTCGATTTAATTCATTTATGCTTTGATAAATAGATAAACTTTGTAGTTATAAATATAACATAGGATTATTCAATCAAACAATCACGTCCATGTGAAAAGTATTATTTTCTCCTATTTCACCCTATCAAAGACGCAGCGAGCGTCGTAACAGCCACAATGCATTGCGCGCTGATATGAACGTTATTTCAATATCGTTTGCGTCAATATTCGTACCGACAAACACCGAGCTGCTAATTTGGCGAAGGTAATCGCCTTAAGAGTGACCTTCATCAGGCTTCGCGAGGTGCTCCAGCGTGGCGACACCCTCACGACCTTTTGACCTTTTGACCGAAACGTCGAGTTTTTCTCGCATAAATAATAATGAGTCTTAGCTCGTTACTTTAACTTCGTTACTATGACTAATTTAAAATTACTAGTTGGTAATATTTTCATTTTAAAATTATTAACCAATGAAGAATTTTTTAGCCATGCTTTTTCATTTCAATTACAGATCGCAATTATCACTATTCATTTAAAAGTATATGCAGTATTATTTTTTTTCCGTAGATTAGTATTGTCTAATTAAATTAAAACGAAAGAGATCAATTCACAGCACGTCACTACTTCAACGATTTTTTCCTACAAAGCTTAGTGCTAACTAACAGTGGTATACTATACAGGATGTCAACTGTATCATGTAGGTACTTTTTTCCAAGAATCTATTATGTGTCATGAATGACGTCATAAATTAACAGTCAACAACTTATTAATTACATACACAATCAAAGTACATACAAATTGCCGTTTTGAAATAAAATAAAAAAACCATTTCCACTTAAAAACCCCTTAGAAAAAAATATTTACAATCAAGTTGACATCCAGTATAACTTAGCGTGCTTAAAATATACTTAAAACCTAGCTAATAATGTAAATCTCATGAAAACTAAAATTCAGGAATTCATTAATGCGTGTATTCGACATTGTATCAAATATTGAGATAAAATATATACTCGTAGATTGTGTTCATACAATTGAACCAAATTATACAAAAACACGATTGCCTACACCTGAACACTATTTAAACTATCAATACATATCTAATATTTATGTAATAATTGACTTGTATTTGTATAATAATTTAAACAAAAATGATAGAATTTTATACAATTTACAATTACAATTAATGTGCATGATATCATACTTGAGTCGAAAAATAGTTTCACATCGTTTACTTACTGGTCCTTCCTACAATATTTACTTGACATCGTATATAACACCAATCTGATCAAATTTAATGTTGGGTGTGGTCATCAGATTAAACAAAATAAACACACTCAGCTATCGTGGGTAAGTCGGTTATGTTAATAAGCAGAATATACCAACCGCCACAGTACATACCATGGTGGTTTATTGTGGCCTGAAGTTAGCTGCACAATCACGTTTGACAGCCAATTTTTCCTCACAATTTTTGACGTTTGTTGAGGATCGTGACCGAATCATGGGTGTTTATGGTGGAAAATTGTATTTATTGTGATCTTATGACCAGACCCTTAGACGAAGATAACGTTTAAAACACACAGTTAACAATGTTACTACCAGTTACCGTATTTTGGAGATTTGGAGTCCTGTAGCTAACACAGACAAAAAACGTGTTAAAATGTTTCCTTCACTATTTTCTTCCGTATAACATTCATTCATTTATTATGTTTACATTTTTAAAGAATTTTATTAATTCAGCTTTTTCAAATGTAATTTTATTAACTAAATTTTCTTTTTTCTATTATGATTTTTACATAAATAATTTTGATGATTGTGATTTTACTTTAAAAAAAGCCTTCATGCCGAAAACTGTAATTATAACGACGCATATAGGTACTGCGGGTAGCGGATGTAAATATACTGGTAGCATTAAATCAAACCACATTTGGTACTGATAATACTGAACAATTTTCTCAGAATAGTAACAGCTCAAATAAAACCGTTAAATTACTTTGCGTTTTAATAAAAAGAAATCAAGCAGGAAAATATTAAATAAACTTGACTGGCGACGGTGTTGAAATTTAAACATTAATTGTATGTCAAATATACTATTTCATTAACTTATGATGTGCCGCCAAAAATCACCTAAAACATTATTATTTTAAACAGATTATAAATACAAATAAAAAAGTATTAATTATCTGCAAAATACATTTCGACAACTTGTGGTCGTCATCAGACTGGCTAAAAAAAGGCTTTAAAATAATATTTATTCAATGAAAATTTATTAGTGAATATATTTATTATTTTTGCTTTCCTTTAATTATTTATTATTATAAATCAACATAATCATATAAATACTTAAACAAACTAAACTGTTAAAAATAAAGACGTATTACAAAATAAACTAAAAATAAACAGAACCCTAAACCTTAAAATAAACCTACTATAAAAACAAAATTAACTTACAAATAAAACCCTAACTATCAAAAAGACCGCCCCTCATCGTACCCGGCACAAAGGTTCCCATTACCACACCCCCGTCACTTCATAGTCAAGGCTCAAGTTATTTACCTACACTCTCACGCGCGCATCTGGCTTGTCCGCACACGCTTGTGTGTGTGCGTGAGCTAGTCTAGGGCTGGCAGCAATCGTGTGAGCGTCGTCGCCCGAGAGGGACACAATATAAGTCAGCAACTTATGTGATTCTCTTCCTAAATTTTAGCGTAGTCCAATTTCTGGTTCCCCGTGGATTAATCAGTATTAAAAAAATATATGTATATATATATATATATATATATATACAAGGTTAAATTCAATTAGTTGGCGAAATTTGAAACATATGTAGAACATGTCCGTATGAATAACTTTTTTAATAGGATAGTGAAAAATTCTTAAAATTCGTTTTCACCTTTCCATACTGGACGAGTCAGCTGATCGGAGCTATTTGTATAGGAGGAAGTGAAAAAAAGTTAAGAATTTCGCTTAGCTCCCATGCAAACAGTTGTCCATATAGACTAGTACTACCTTTGTTTTGAGTTTCGCCAAATAATGTTATTTAACCTTATATATGTATATAAATCGTTACGACCTGAATGCCCCGGGGGGTGTCGGATGTGTTCCGAGTGTGAACTTTGAAATGCAAGTCACAGTCCACCCACACTCGGTAAACCCGCGTTTCACCTGCAAATATTACGTCCCAACGTGATGGGTGGTGAGCCTTAATCGAACCTTAATCTCAAGATTAAGAGGCCAGCGTTCTACCCCTGAGTTACCGCTGCTTTTTCGTTACTTTAAAAGTAAATATATAGATATATATATATAGTATGCCTAAGCTTAGTAAGTACCTATATAGTTTCGTATGCATAAATGATCATCATATAATTAACAACTACTCAAACATAAATTTTGGAAAAAAAATGAAAACTTGTCAAAACATGGAAAGTTATAAATACTGATTTTATTGTTCCAAATGCGTTACTGAACGAAATTGTAAGGTTTGATCACGCAATTCTAATTTTTGAAAAAAAGTTTTCCAGGCATCCATAAACACTGCAATAACGCACCATACTGATTAAAAATCAGTATCGTGATAAAACTTTGTAACAAAACACGCGCGCAGCAAACGAGTGGTAATCGAGCTCTGCCTGACTCCAGATTTCCACTAACTTGCGGGGGACCGCGGGGGACGTTAAATTCGCGCGGGGAGGAGAGTGTCGCTTCTTTACGTAGTAATACTTTATATTCTCTGCCATTACGCTGGCTGCGTTCCCGCGTTGGATGGCTAGGGAAATACTTTGTGCCAAGTACGACATGGAGCGGTGGTCTTGCCATCTGTCTTTTATTTTTCTTCTGAGTGACCTCAGAAATGCCCTGGCCTCAGATAGGTCGGTCGTTTCAAATGCGGTGGCTATAAAAATATAATTTTGTTTTAGATGGGTGGTGCCTTGGGTTTCCAATTCTTTTGTTCTCTAGAAAATCAAAACTCCATACTCCATACTTCCAAACTCCATTCTTCCAGTTTCCAAGAAATATTTTATTTATGAAATTGATTTCCTTTTAGTTTCCAAAAATTTTGTTGGTACAGTCGACAGCGGGAGCAAGTGATTATTAATTTATACTATTACTTATCTAATGTGTTCCTTTTTAATTAATATATTGTATTTAGATCTATCTCGCAGTTATTATTTATATAAAATAGACGTCTTTATTACTATAACGCTTTCATTTACTATATTGTTACACATGCACGAAGACCGCCTTCTTATTTCTCGGAAACGGGTTGGCAAACTTAACAATAGCTTTACAACGAAAGCCACCTGGAAAATCAACTTGCGATTTCTGTTAACTAAACGGTTCATAACAATAAGTAAGTAGGTCATAGTAGAAAAAAGATTTATTTATGCTATTATAACTTGCTTCTGATGCTGACTGTACCCCATCTTGGTTTTGGGAACAAGAGTAACTGAATTTGTTTATTAAATAAAAATTTGGAAACTCGCGGAATCATGAAAGGTCGTTTTTTGGAAACCCAAGGCACCACCCTTTTAGATCTTTATATCAGGTATGTTTTTGCCTAGCGGCGCTCTCAGCCGCAGATCCGGCGGTTTTGACTGTGGAGGTTAAATGACAACTAGCATAATTAAATTATTTCAAACATTATTAATAACAACACGTTTTCATTCCAAATTTGGTAACCTTACCTTAATGTAACTTCACTCCATGACTATACCACTTCATACAATATTTGTACAATATCTTGTATAATTATCATCCATACCGATATAGTGCTTTTTATAAGCAAGCATACCTACTTTACGAAGTTAATCTTATATTACCTTATGGTCAGTTTATTATATCTAGGATACTTGGAACCGAAAAGTTACACAATGTTTTTTTTTCACGTTTTAGATTTTCATAGTCACATTAGATTCTAGTTGTACAATCGCGGAACTGCCTCATCGACTTTTCTTTTCACTCAATTGTAGCTTATCAATATAGATGAGTGCTTATCTCCTCTACAACCTCTACACTCCTCTCACCAAAACTTGAATCCAAATAAACGCTTATCTACTAAAAAATCACCTTTTACAAAGGTTTCGAATACTGTTGCAAGTCACTGAATAGTTAGTTCTAATAACTGTATCACTGCCACTGAGATTCTTCAAAACAATCTTTGGAAGAATAACTTCTATGTTTGAGAAGATAGGGACTCTAGAATATGTCGACATCCTTCAGATGCTGGTAGTTGCGGTCCCAGTACCCGCCATTGTAGAGCCAGTCCTCCTGCTTCGTGTACGGGTTTGTTCCCTGACTGAACCACCTGTTGGATTAAGAATACATTACATTACATGCCACCTGGGGATCTGTCCGTATACTTATTTTGCATCGATATTTTCCGATTTTTGACGCCTACAATCATCCTATCGTTACCTCACCCTCTTACAAAACTGATGTCATTTTTAATTCCATTATCTGTATTTCATTAGAAAATCAATATTTTTGTTTAAACTTTTTTTTTGTTTAAGGTGATATATCTTCCGTCCAAATGTCCCCGTTACTCCACTCGGAAAGACCCACAGTGCGAGAGGGACGGAATCGGGGAAAATTGACAAGAAGTCGTTCTTAAATTAAATTAAATTTTCATAACCAGTAATTTAAAACCCATCTAAATAAATATTTTTAAAGTCAGAATCATCACCAGAATATCAAAAAAAGTGTAAATTTTGACCTCATTTCAATTATAATTTCTATCGAGTGCAATTCCTCCAATTGCGTTTCTGATAGACCAAAATCTAGAAAAGGATCCCAAAATTGTTATACTAATTTATTTAACTTGGGACTTCTTTTGAACTGCAGATAAATATCTTCAAAAAGTGTAGATTTTGAACATTTAAACATTTTTTCTAATGTTGACTTGTGGAAGTGCTGTAAAGAAGATTCTATTGATACGCAGATTCGTCATCGCAAATGGAGTTGCATGGGCCACACCTTAGCCCATCCAACTTCATTTGCGACACGAAAAAGCCCTGAACATATTCCCAGGCAAGCTCTCAACTGGGACCTAAAGGGCTCGCGTAGAGTTGGTCGTCTCAAGGAAACAAGGCGATGACACACGGTCAAGAAAGAAGCTTAAGGTAGAGTAACGTGGATCATGCCGCTAGTGATAGAGACGTGGAGCATGCCACTGGTTTTAAGCAACAAAGGCTGTTTTCAAGCTAGTGAGGTGAAAAAAATAAGTAGAAATTGGCACTGTATTTGCAGAATTACAAATCCATTATTTAATCTGCTAGATGGATAAGGCCACGCACGATCTGGACTGCGATCTATTGTTGCGACAGTGAGAAATAATAGGGTTTAATTATGTGTTTGTACCTCGCCTGCCAGCCCTCTGAGCTCTTCTTCATGGCCTTCCTCGTGGTCCTCTGCTTCTCCTCGAGCCTGGTCTTCTCAGCAGCCGCTCCATCAATGTCTCCCTGCTCCAGCAGTCTGACGTCAGGTCGGAGTCGACTGTCCGTGGGGCAGAGCTGGCCCTTCATGTCACGTTCCAACTCGTTCAACGTCAACGCGAATTCAGTGAATTGGTAGTACTGGAATTAAGAGATTTATTATTATTATAAGTGGACAGTGTTCACCGTAAGTGGATCTGAAATGAGGACACAATTGTTTTTTCAAGTTATGTTATAATATATGAAACGAAAAATGTTTCATCAAAAAGTCAAAAATAGGTGCGAAGATGAGCGGAGCGAGGAGGAGGGTTTACATGTTACATATTGGGAGCCAAGCGAAGCAGAGTGGAGCGAAGTGACCCTTAACAGAATGAGCCCGTGTCTTACATTAAGATTTTTATGAAAATCAATTGCGTTTAAAAAGCTAAATACAGTGGTAAAATAATTTTTTCGATATCTCAAAAAATTACGAAGTTGTTGGCAATCAGAGTGAGCTTAACGGCATGTCACATGACGTCATCTGACACGATTTCATACTAAAAGTGATAAATATCGCTATCGCTAACTTCGGTAATAATAGGAATTTTTCAATAATTCAAAAAGTTTTGTGTTTTGCTATAACTATAAAAAATAGTTATACTGATATTTCACTACAGGACACGCGTTAATTACAAAATGCCTTAGCAAATTTAAAATGCAGAATTCTACGATATGACAACGAAGATGTAAATTGCAAACAGCGAGCGTTTAAAATTTTATGACGAATTTTTCTATTTGCCTGCGACATATACACAGTCGTAAGATGAATACTCGAGGTGTCAGAGTTGTTTTCATTGCATTGTTTGAAATGCAAGTCACCGTTCACACTCGTACACCCACGTTTCGCTGACAATTATTACGTCCCTGCATGATGGATAGTGAGCCCTATCTCTATATTTCGTGCACACATATGGACCCACAGCGAAGCACGCAGACTAACCAAACATTAAAAATGTTACGGCAACGGGAATTGAACCCGCGACCTCGAGATATTTGGACAACTAGAGCACAGAGTCCGTGTTTCAGTCCCTCGGGTAATGAAAGGTTATCAGTTCGTCTGTCTCGTATTGATACGTGCTTGCTCGAAAATAGAATCCCAACAAAAACATAAATGTGAAAAAGGGGCCAAGTTCAGTATAAAGGCAGTGTAGGATTGTCGGCTTCACCGAAAAAAGAATTTATATCGTATTTGGCAAGTTCTATGCAACTAGTTACGTCCAATAGTTATAGGAGTCAAAAGTAGCTCGAAATGGTTCGTGTAATACAACACACCGATTGGTGCGCCGGCCCTCGGCTGTGAACAGTTGGACACACTGCCGTGTGTATAGTAGAGATGATGAATATAACCACTAACCATTAACACTAATAAAAGTCTTCTTGTACAAGAAGACTTTTATTAGTGTTAGAATTAAGTTCCATCAAGGAGTCACACCTCACAGTATAAATTATTAACCATTAAATTTAACGAATATTGAAAATTAACCATGATATTCAATAAACAAAATTAACATTATCGCATAAAAATATCATATCAACTTCTCCGGCAGATATTTATATTTGATATTTTTAACACATATTTCGATTGGTTATTGGTTGATTATTAGGTTAGTTTTGTTGTGTTACTTGAAAAACAAAGACGCATCGTCGCGTTGTTGTTGTTTTCGCCTAAATGTGAAGTTGTTTTGTAATATAACCTACTTGGAGCCATTTCGATAGGTGTGTGAGAGTGAAAAAATTATAGAGTATTTGTTTATTAGTTGAAAATATTCGTTAATATTTTTAATCAATGGTCGCATTCATTAAACCAATTTACAACCAATAAAATTATCGATATTTTTTATTATTAATTGACTATTAACCATTAAACAATTTCAACCATTATTGGCATGTCTAGTATATAGATCGGATTTATCATGCATTTTTTTGTCAGTTTGATCAAATACATAAGTTTGTCGTGAGTGGTTCTGGTTTCACAACCTCTTTTATAGGTCAATTTAAAGTAAAGTAGCTGTTTGATAATTTTAAAAGTTGTTATTCACAAGTTTGTGATAAGCACCTGCTACCGACATTTTATTTCATCATTCATCATTTACATTTTATCAAAAGGTTGCCGACCTTAGACCTTTTGTGTCACAAGTAGGTATTTCTGTTCTCCACTGTGACTTTTACTTGCAGACTATACGAATCCAATAAGTTACCTAAAAATCAATAAATTATATTCCGTTTTTTATAGAACCGATCCGTCTACTTGCAACTGAGACATACTAATTATATAGTTACTAATTATATAATAACTTAGTTGAATCATCACGAGGAGCGTAACACGATGTTTTTGCGATTAAACAATATGTCACGCTCCTCGCACCTGTGATTTAACTAAGCCGCGTCGCACGCGAATAAACATTATGCTACGGGGCCTGGGATGCCCACTAGTGGGGTGCCGCTGCCTCGCCTCCCATAACGTGGTGGATCCAGAGATGTCGATGTTGTACGACTTACTTGTGCACTAGTGGGGGGCCGCTGTCTCGCCTCCCATAGCGTGGTGGATCCAGGGATGTCGATGTTGTACGACTAACTTGTGCACTAGTGGGGGGCCGCTGTCTCGCCTCCCATAGCGTGGTGGATCCAGGGATGTCGATGTTTTACGACTTACTTGTGCACTAGTGGGGGGCCGCTGTCTCGCCTCCCATAGCGTGGCGGATCCAGGGATGTCGATGTTTTACGACTTACTTGTGCACTAGTGGGGGGCCGCTATCTCGCCTCTCATAGCGTGGTGAATCCAGGGATTTCGATGTTGTACGACTTACTTGTGCACTAGTGGGGGGCCGCTGTCTCGCCTCCCATAGCGTGGTGGATCCGGGGATGTCGATGTTGTACGACTTACTTGTGCACTAGTGGGGGGCCGCTGTCTCGCCTCCCATAGCGTGGTGGATCCAGGGATGTCGATGTTGTACGACTTACTTGTGCACTAGTGGGGGGCCGCTGTCTCGCCTCCCATAGCGTGGTGAATCCAGGGATGTCGATGTTGTACGACTTACTTGTGCACTAGTGGTGGGCCGCTGTCTCGCTTCCTATAGCGTGGTGGATCCAGAGACGTCGATGTTGTACGACTTACTTGTGCACTAGTGGGGGGCCGCTGTCTCGCCTCCCATAGCGTGGTGGATCCAGGGATGTCGATGTTGTACGACTTACTTGTGCACTAGTGGGGGGCCGCTGTCTCGCCTCCCATAGCATGGTGGATCCAGGGATGTCGATGTTGTACGACTTACTTGTGCACTAGTGGGGGGCCGCTGTCTCGCCTCCCATAGCGTGGTGGATCCAGGGATGTCGATGTTGTACGACTTACTTGTGCACTAATGGGGGGCCGCTGTCTCGCCTCCCATAGCATGGTGGATCCAGGGATGTCGATGTTGTACGACTTACTTGTGCACTAGTGGGGGGCCGCTGTCTCGCCTCCCATAGCGTGGTGGATCCAGGGATGTCGATGTTGTACGACTTACTTGTGCACTAGTGGGGGGCCGCTGTCTCACCTCCCATAGCATGGTGGATCCAGGGATGTCGATGTTGTACGACTTACTTGTGCACTAGTGGGGGGCCGCTGTCTCGCCTCCCATAGCGTGGTGGATCCAGGGATGTCGATGTTGTACGACTTACTTGTGCACTAATGGGGGGCCGCTGTCTCGCCTCCCATAGCATGGTGGATCCAGGGATGTCTATGTTGTACGACTTACTTGTGCACTAGTGGGGGGCCGCTGTCTCGCCTCCCATAGCGTGGTGAATCCAGGGATGTCGATGTTGTACGACTTACTTGTGCACTAGTGGTGGGCCGCTGTCTCGCTTCCTATAGCGTGGTGGATCCAGAGACG
This sequence comes from Ypsolopha sequella, assembly GCA_934047225.1. Lineage (NCBI taxonomy): Eukaryota > Metazoa > Arthropoda > Insecta > Lepidoptera > Ypsolophidae > Ypsolopha > Ypsolopha sequella. The sequence goes on along the minus strand of OW203986.1, from coordinate 4,388,395 downwards.
TCGATGTTGTACGACTTACTTGTGCACTAGTGGTGGGCCGCTGTCTCGCCTCCCATAGCATGGTGGATCCAGGGATGTCGATGTTGTACGACTTACTTGTGCACTAGTGGGGGGCCGCTGTCTCGCCTCCCATAGCGTGGTGAATCCAGGGATGTCGATGTTGTACGACTTACTTGTGCACTAGTGGGGGGCCGCTGTCTCGCCTCCCATAGCGTGGTGGATCCAGGGACGTCGATGTTGTACGACTTACTTGTGCACTAGTGGTGGGCCGCTGTCTCGCTTCCTATAGCGTGTTGGATCCAGGGATGTCGATGTTGTACGACTTACTTGTGCACTAGTGGGGGGGCCGCTGTCTCGCTTCCTATAGCGTGTTGGATCCAGGGATGTCGATGTTGTACGACTTACTTGTGCACCAGTGGGGGGCCGCTGCCTCGCCTCCCATAGCGTGGTGGATCCAGGGATGTCGATGTTGTACGACTTACTTGTGCACTAGTGGGGGGCCGCTGTCTCGCTTCCTATAGCGTGTTGGATCCAGGGATGTCGATGTTGTACGACTTACTTGTGCACTAGTGGGGGGCCGCTGCCTCGCCTCCCATAGCGTGGTGGATCCAGGGATGTCGATGTTGTACGACTCATCAGGTTTCGGCACGTCGTCTGAATCGCCTGGATCGTCCGACTGTAAATGAGGGAAATTGGAAATTTTCAAAATATGAACACCTTTCCTCACACACGTCCTAATATAGGTAAGTGAGAATATTTTTAAATTAGAATGTGTTCATAATATTTGACAAATAAGTCAAATGAGTGACGAAACGTTTAGGTAGAAACAAAATATTTAAGGTGAAATATTATCGAAGTAGTGAAAGGATTTGCCAGTTGGTCTGATTGGTCCGGGGAACGCTGGACGTATTTATGTAATCATTAGTTGCGATATGTAAAAGGTTTAGCGTCCCTGTTACTCCATATTCGAAAAACCCCTCAGTGCGAGAGGGACGGATTCGTGGAAAAATAGCAAAAAGTCGGTTTTTTATTAATATAAAATGTACTAAAGATGCTATCAAAATTTCGTTTAACCAGGTCCTAGAAACCGTTAAAACCCATGTTATAAAATATAATTGCAGTCCATATGTCATTCTAAATTGTCAGACCAGGAGAATTGGTGTCGAAAAGGACCTCATTTCAATAAATATTTCTATCAAGCCGAATTTCTCCAATTGCGTTTCTATTTTAACAGGTCCCTAGAAAAAAAATCCAAAAATAATGTACTATTTTATTAAAATAATACATTATTTACTGAAGTATATAATTATGCAAGTTCTTAAAGTGTCGATTTTTTTTTCGTAGCGCCTTAACTACACTCGAGAGACTTCTTTCGTGTACCTCAAGCGTAAATAGTTAATAGACCGCAATTACAATTGATTGGTAATAAAATTATCATCTCACTGAGCTTCATTCAGGACAGTAAAAATTTAAGAGCTTTTTAATGTCGATATAAAAACTGCAATTTTCTGATTGCACAGCAAATACCTACATCCACTTCACATATACATTTTTATGGACTCAATTGAGCCTTGGAACAAAATATCAGACCGAGAAGGATGCTATTGATTTGGCCTTGTATATATTTATGTGTCTGGATCGTAGCGGATGGGGATCTGAAATCTCCTACCCGCGTGGGTATACAGTAATTATTAACTTAATTTATGTAGGTATGTATAGATATTTATGTATAGATTTTAGGGCTCCGTACCCAAAAGGAACCATTGTTTCCGTTGTCCGTCCGTCCATCTATCTGTATATATATGTCACAGCCTCATCATTATAAATAATTTAGGCTAGAGACTTGAAATTCAAAACAAAATAGCACACAAAATTTTGATATAATAACTGACAGAGACAAATTACTAAAAATCCAATCTGAGGATCGAATTGTAGGAATTAAAGAGCAGGTTGTAAACATATGTATATGTTGACATGCTATATTTATATGATCTTCAAAAAAGTCCAAATATTCTGTGCCCCTCGCTTAACTTACGAAAATTAATGGCCCGGAAATTAGGAAAACATCATGCTGATAGACAAAGTAAAAATACAGGAAAAATTAAGCAGATTAAATAATATAGTGTACAAAATTATTATGTCTTTTATATATAACTGGCGTTAACAGTAAAATTTTGTTTCTTCAATAAAAATGTACCCAAATAGACTCACATCCTGTATAGACATGGACCTCAGCGCCCCCACTTTGAAGCTGTTGAGCTTCGCGAGCACCTTCTTGGGCGTGTGAGCTGGTGTCTGCTGTGTGCTGGCCGCCTCCTCCCCTTTCTCCTTCGCCCATTGGTCGTAGACGCCTGCCGGACAGCACTTGATGAACTCCGTCCACTTGCCGTACAGGAATTTCAGGCGCTTTTTGCTGTAGAGAAGTTTTTAGGTGAGGTTAGGTTTACAGCATTACAGTCTGACTGGCTAAATCTTGGATGGGACTTCACTTTGGACGAATAAAGACTCCACCTAGGGTTCCGTACCCAAAGGGTAACCAACGGGACCCTGTTACTAAGACTCCACCGTCCGTCTGTCTGTCCGTCTGTTACCAGTCTCATGAACCGTTATAGTTAGACAGTTGAAATTTTCACAGATGATTTATTTCTGTTGCCGCTATAACAACAAACACTAAAAAACAGAATAAAATAAATATTTAAGGGGCTCTCATACAACAGATATGTTTTTTTGCCGTTTTTATAGATAATGGTACGGAACCCTTCGTGCGCTAGTCCAACTCGCACGTGGCCGGTTTTTATTTTTCTTCAAGTATCTTTGAAACTCATGAAATTTGAAGAATGGATACAGCATTTTTTTTTTGTAAAAACCCACTTTTTAAAAACTATTGTAAGTGGGAAAAAATGTAAAAGTAAATAACTATAACAAATTGTTGTTATCATTGGCGGATACTGGAGCCATGGCCTCCCCCAAAAATTTCATTTCAATCAACTTTTCAATTTGATTCGGGTGTACTTTTATCCAGCATAGACTGCCTAAACAAAAATCACTTTGCATAATCCAAAGCGTTAACCTACTTGGTATCAACAATAAACCCGTCGACCCTGTGCAGGTCCCGGTTGTTGAAGCCAGCCGGCTTGAAGGAGAGGTTGGCCTTGAGCCCGGAGCCACCGTGGCAGACCACCTCCATGTTGCCGTACTGCTCGATCCAGAGCTTGCCCACGATCACGTTGTGGACGCAGCAGTTCACGTTGCTCCACGTGTACGCCTCGCCCCATCTGGAAGAAGGAAAGCAGTGGAGGGAGAGGAGACACAATATTCGTACGGAGGTTAAGGTACTATGCAACCTTACACATTATCCTGCCTATATCTCTGGAAGAAATCGTTCGAAAACAAAAATTAGGGTACAGTTAGACTCTGCTGACATAGGTCAACATTTTTGCCGGAGAGCACATTCCCAGCAGGCGTTTATGCGCTCAGCATCCGTCCGCACGCGGAGCATTTTTAGCATATTTTGTAACGTCATAAAATATTATCTATAAGAGACATCGATTTAACCGTTTTTTATTTTATTCCTGTGATATTATAAATTTTATTTTAGTATGACTCATAGACAGTGGTCTGTGGCAATGATCGAAAGCGGTACCGATAACCCATAAAATTACCGAAATTAATAGCGGTTGCCCTTATGGAACCTTTTTGAATTCTGTACCATAATTTCACTGTTTTCACTGATATCAAGACGATTCAGTGCGTGGCGGGTATCAGAGGGGTAAGCAAGGAGGTGAGACGAGAGTTTGAAATAAAATACAAATTCTCTATCGGACTTAAGCGTTTTTGCTGTTCATTTTGCGGTATACGAAAACCCAAATTTGTAAGCGGTTAATTTTGTGTGGACATTATTTTTTGGTACGACTCCATTTCAGTGATTGAAGGTATCGTAATTTATGGGTTATGCAATCCTTGGTCTGTGGTAAGACTTATCCTTAACCCTCAAACATACAGGCGGTCAAATAGGAAACACATCTTCTATAGCTAAGAACAAAAAAAGTTCAGAAAATTACACTTATTGTTCCGTGAACTAATGTTTAGTTTTCTATGTCTGATGATATAATTATTGTCATGAAGATGTTCTCACAGACCTAGGAAGTTCAACAGTGACATGTCCCTTGGGCTGGAACTCGACACTCTTGCCACAGAACTTGATCTTCGGATGCACAGAGCCGTGGAACACGAAGTGTGGGCTGTCAGCGTGGAACGCCGACACCGGGGGATGGTGTGACACCTGGAACCATACCGTTAGGGGGTTACCCAGATTATAAGTTGAATTCATTGAATTAATTTCAAATGTGTAGATGGCGCTGATTGCAATTATATCTTGATTAAGATTTAAATATAAAATACCACTTTCCTCACAAATATATTTTAATATTATTATTTCATACATTAAAGACAAGCCAGTAAGTACTTCATTCTGGAGATTATTTCAAGTCTCCAGGAAGTGTCTCAATAAGTGTCTTATCTTTTACATACCATATGTTTATTTTTTAAAACTATCCGAGACTATGACATTAGGGATGTGCTTCGACATTCTTTGTATTTGTCATAGTGATTTCCTTACGCTAGGGATGTTCTTTGACATTCTTTGACTTTGACATAGTGATGTCCTGACACTAGAGATGGGCTTTGTCATTATTTCACTTTGCCATAGTGATGTACCTAACATTCGGGATGTGCCATTTGTAGTGATGTACCTGGCATTAGGGATGTGCCTGACATTACGGTTGTCCCTGATGATAGGGATGTCCCTGACACTGCCAAAATATTTTTCGGAAAAAATTTCTTTCGGCCATCTTCGGAACGGAAGGTGGTTGACCCTTAAGGGTTGTACCAAAGGGTGTCAAAAAAGGTTTATTATTGTTTTTCATGTCAAAACTTTAACGGCCCATATCACCTAAACGGCTGAAGCTAGAAAAATGTTGATGGTACTCTAAAAAAACTTTTCGCTGAGATCTACTGGCCGATAAATTAAAAATTTCACGGTCCATATCTCCTAAACGACTGAAGTTAGACCCATGTTCATAGTACTCTAAAAAAAAGGCCCGACGAAATCAATCAAATGAAAAAAAGAATTTAAAAAAAAATTGTTTTGGCACATTTTAGGTCAACCTGAACGGCTGGTGCTAGAGACTCCGGGCTTAGACTGTAATGAATCGTTTGACAGAGGCTACATGTCCAAAACAAAAAAAAAACACGTTTTTACAGTTTTTTGAGAGGTATTAAAAAGTGGTCCGATTCACATGAATCGCGGTATCAAGGGGCATTTGGGATCGCTGATTACGGTCCCGTATTCAAATTTGACACTTTTTGGCAACCGACGGTGTTTTTGACAGTTTTTCGGCAAAACTTTGATTGGCCATATCTCCGGAACAATAAATCTGGAAAATGTCTTATTTTATTTTTTAAAAACAAACTACATGCTTCGATCATTAAGAACTTACTCGTCCAGGAGAGTTCACTTACTGGTCCTTACAGTAATTTATTATTATTACTAAAAAGTACCTTACAGAAACGTTTAAAACATCAGGTGAAAATATGTGCGTATCCGATCGCAAGGCATGCAAGTGGTATGCAGTTTCAGCTTGAGCGGGCGGCAAATCTAGAGCGGATCTCGTTTGTGCCAAGGCGAGCGGAAATGGTTTCTAGCGGAGCAAGGGTTTGAACACTCTCTGTATAGAATAAGTAGCACAATGTGTGGTAGGTTAGAATTGCAGATTATTTATATCTATCTAGTATACTAATGAAAAAGTCGTCAGAAATTCGTGTCCGTATACGTACATTGAATATGCTTAGGAATTTTTTAATGAAATGAGTTATTAGCAGAGTTCGGAATTAGATAGTTGATTTATATACCTGTGCTATGTTGATGTTATATGGGTATCCATATTCCGGGATTTGACTTACTGTCGTACGTCGGTGCTTAGGGTATGCTTTTCCGTTTGCAAGTGATACGTATATTTAAAACTGTTGACCCGGCTTTGTTTTATACTGTTTTGAACCTGCTTAAATTGGTTGATCCTGGCCATAACAAAACATGCCTGTTAAAATTAAAAATATAAAATTGTCATTCCTTATCTCTGTTTGCCTGTAAACTTTATTATAACGAGTAAAAAGCGTGATTATTTTTTGTTTGTTAATTAAGGGTGTGGTTTAAAACCGATCGCTCGAGCGATTACAGATTTGTTTGTATAATATTGTTGGACGTTGCGTGCTACCCATGTTTTAGTTACTCAGACTCTAAAATAAATTGGTGACGTGGTCTTGTATTGTCTTATATTGTCCATATTAATATCAGTATTTAGTCCGTAATTCAAAAATTACACGACCTAATTCCGACCTCTGATCAGAATTCCTAATTCTGAGCTTGGTGTTGCACTGAGGTCAAAAAGACAATTTATACATTTATTGTCTGTCTGCCTGTTTCGTTTAATTTAAACTCGAGAACTACTCAATGGATTCGGATGCGGTTAATAAAACAACCACCAAGCCGAAAATATTTTTATTCCAGCCCGTGTTGACCTCGCCCAGCACCAGCTAACACAACTGCTCCAGATCGATACCTTTACAAGTGCTTGATCAAACATAACTGAATACTGACCTGTTCACAAACAGCCCTGAACTCTGGTCGCTCCAGTTCGTATGTCTCGCCCAGTAGTGGATTGAAGGGCTTGCCCAGTCGCTCCCAGTTCGACGCCAGAGCGCTGACGGCGAATGCTGGATAAAGCATTAATAATCAAAGAGAAAATTGCAGGATATTCTCATAATATTAGAGTGCGTTATCAGAAAAGATCAATTAGAAAATAATATTTGAAAAAATTCCTCGGGCCAGGATTCGAACCTGAGACCTGCTTAAATGATAGGCGCGCTACCGACTGCGCCACCGAGGTTCTGAGACTGCTCCTGAGGGCGTTATGTGAAATTCACACTTTGATCTAAGGAGCAGATATTCTCATAGGTACTTTTATCCGGGTGCACTTTTATGTTTGCCCTATGGAATAATGTTCTTGATGCTACAGGTATATCTCTATTTTTTAAAATTGTGTGCTTTGAATGCATTTTTGAGATTGTTACACAGAAACACAGAACCACAGAATAAGCTTCGAAAAATCCAGCTTGCTCGTATTTGTCAACACCTCACCTGCGATGTACTCCATCCTGGCCACGGGGTCCGTCTGCTCGGAAGCCATCCTCAGCAAGTGCGCGTACTCCAGGTACTCTAGCATCCGCTGCAGGAAGGAGAGCGGCTCGTTGAACACGACCGGCATGGTGATCTTGGACAACTCCTTGCCCACGCAGTTCTTCAGCACCGACCAGAGGGAGAAGTCTCCACGGCTGAACTGGGCTACTGGGAGCGAAGTCCTGGGGAAAGGAGGCGGGGTTAAGTGTTGTGATAACGAGTAGATTCACATCAAAGCGCTATTTTTAAATTACTCTTATGTTGTTGGCCATGTGGCTTTTAAAACTTTACCAGACAAAGAGGGGAAACGCTGAGATCGTTTACTTCCAGTAAAATTTTAATCCACATTCGACTGAGTACATATAGGAGGAGAACCTCGGCTCAAGACGTTGATGATGTGTCTTCTATTGGATATGTACTATACGTATACCCGAACGTGAATGGAATGGCAGTAAGGTGTCATATTCAGAACAAGAAGTCGTACATACAGAGAATGGACGGCTCCTATACTTTTGTTGGGGAGTCAGTGTCCGTTGTTCCTAGATCTTTTGGACGGGACTTCTGACGGGATAGCTCAAGTAAAATAAAACGGAGAGTTCATGTAATTTTGGGTGCTGTATTCAGAGGATAGGATAACAGTATCGCGTGCGTGTCGTGTATAAGGTTACAGATAGAGAGCGAGAAAAGAGAAACCTCAAAAACGACAAAATTTTACCGAGCCTGAGTGAATAACAGGATTTGTTTACAAAAGATGTTTCGTTTTCAGTGACCCAAGACTCCAAAAGCCTGCGGTGGGCAATTCCAAACCTCCTTCTTCAAAGACGCCTTACAGTTACTTTGTATACGACCTACACAGCTATATGAAAGAAACGTGCTCAACAATATTGTATACCTCCCACTGAAATTAGCCCAAGTGCACCTTTGCGACCACATCCACGGCCATGAAATGTACAACTACGATTACGAAATTACGACCAAAGCGCTTACAATGGAGTTTATTAAGATGAGGAGCTGCACTTTTATAGCGTTTGGGGAGATTTTCAAGATCGTTTCGCTCCCGCTATCTTTCACCCATAACACGCGTTCTTGTATGGTTGTGCTGCAACATACGATACTGCCTGTTTTCTAAACCACGGAAATTCCAAGTACCTTTATCATCAGAAACTAGTAAACTATCGCTTTACTAACTTGTCTTCTTTAACTACTGTGTCTAACAAAATTCATTCAACATTTTATTTATAAGTAGTTGTTTACTGTTTTCCTCAGTTTCGCAGATTATCTTGTTGTCTCTATTTTCTACTTAGTTGAGTCTACAGTGGATAGATTCCTTCACAAAGGACAAATGTAATTTTTGATCAAATTGGGAGACTCTAAGGTTATTTCGTTCAATTTACCTGTATAAAGAACTTTGGGGACATTCAAATCTATTTTCAAGCCTTTGTACGAGTACAATAAAAGGTGTTTTACAAGGACTAAGCTACCGTTAAATAAGGGTACCCTAAAATTTGGGTAAGACGTCAAACCGTTTTTTTTTTACGATTCATTTGCGTTTGCAGTGCAACAAAGTTTAGGGTACCTATACAATGATACCGAAATTTGGCCTTTGCTGATTAGCTATGAGTGGCTTATTTCTTTTTCTCCTCCTCTGCCCCGCGTGCACCGCATCCGCGACGTAATCGCCCGATTTCGGTATCGAAATGGGAAAACGGTTAAATTAGTGTAGAAATGATTTGGTAATGTTAACCTGTACCGAAATTAACGTAAATCAAACCTGGCTTATGCCATTAATATTTTTGTTTCATCTGAATATGTTCCGTGATTTTCTTTTTCTTTTTCTCATTTGTCTGACAGAAATCCTTTTTCAATGCGCCCCCCTCTCAAAATATATATTTTTAGTGGGAGTGGAACGGTGTGGATGTCTGGTTGTCGGTGCGCGCGGCGGATTATTATCAGACTATATGTTGGTCTACTCGTAGTTATTGAATTATTATCAGACTATATGTTGGTCTACTCGTAGTTATTGAATTATTATCAGACTATATGTTGGTATGCTCGTAGTTATTGAATTATTATCAGACTATATGTTGGTCTACTCGTAGTTATTGAATTATTATCAAACTATATGTTGGTATACTCGTAGTTATTGAATTATTATCAGACTATATGTTGGTCTACTCGTAGTTATTGAATTATTATCAGACTATATGTTGGTCTACTCGTAGTTATTGAATTATTATCAGACTATATGTTGGTCTACTCGTAGTTATTGAATTATTATCAGACTATATGTTGGTATGCTCGTAGTTATTGAATTATTATCAGACTATATGTTGGTCTACTCGTAGTTATTGAATTATTATCAGACTATATGTTGGTCTACTCGTAGTTATTGAATTATTATCAGACTATATGTTGGTATACTCGTAGTTATTGAGTTATTATCAGACTATATGTTGGTCTACTCGTAGTTATTGAATTATTATCAGACTATATGTTGGTCTACTCGTAGTTATTGAATTATTATCAGACTATATGTTGGTCTACTCGTAGTTATTGAATTATTATCAGACTATATGTTGGACTACTCGTAGTTATTGAATTATTATCAGACTATATGTTGGTCTACTCGTAGTTATTGAATTATTATCAGACTATATGTTGGACTACTCGTAGTTATTGAATTATTATCAGACTATATGTTGGTCTACTCGTAGTTATTGAATTATTATCAGACTATATGTTGGACTACTCGTAGTTATTGAATTATTATCAGACTATATGTTGGTCTACTCGTAGTTATTGAATTATTATCAGACTATATGTTGGTTTATTCGTAGTTATTGAATTATTATCAGACTATATGTTGGACTACTCGTAGTTATTGAATTATTATCAGACTATATGTTGGTCTACTCGTAGTAATTGAATTATTATCAGTCAGAAAAATGTTTACGTTCTATTCTTCTTCTGAAACTTGAGTTTGTTATATAATTTCGTTCATATACGGTTTTAAACAGTTCAAAGTATACCGAAAACATCCCAGGTTTATTATATTATTAGAAAATTAAGTTGACCACTTACCCCATAACATCATAGATAACCTACTCGTATATTTTCCATCTATCCAATTTCCATTAGTCTCGAACTGATGTATCCGTTTTTAAATTTACACGGTCATTATAAACATAACGCGACCATGGCAGATGTAATTCTGCCGAAAATTCGGGAAAATATAAAACCAAACACGGTGAGTCCCGTACTCCTAATAATGTTGATGTATCCGTGTTAACTGTTCTATTGAACTACACTCGGGAACACCTCTGACACCCCCTGAGGGATATATTTCGTAAAGATATGTTCATTTTTGTTTTTACACAATCACGTGAATGTACACGCATCAACAAGTCGAGCTGTTTGCAAGTTAGGTCTTTAAAGATCCTCGTGAAGACAACAAAAGAGTCTGAGAGCTATTATGATAATGTCACCATCCCGAGACCTCATATCTACATAATTCCTCGCCCTGACTTAGTGAAATAAATGGAGTACGTCGAATGGGCGGTATTTTGTGTAATTTACTATTTTTCGTCTCTCGTATTTAGGCAATTATTGCAATAAAATATTTGTGTTTTTTTTAAATTAATCTTTTCATTTTTAGTGAAAGATTACCCTAATAAATTCATACATATTTGATGCATTCATATTTTGTCGCTGTCATGACTAAATTGTTTATCTCTAATTGTTTCGAAATCGAGTTATTTTACGTGTACGAGAATTGCAGGTCGAAATCCGATTTTGGCAAAAGTCAACGATCCCTGCGGTCCGAAATAGAATTAAAATGGATAATAAGCTATTCACTTCATACTTTCGTAATCGATTTTAGCCATGTAATTCTACTTCGGACCGCAAGGTAGGTCATACATGAGAGCGAATAAAAATCATTTGTTCAGTAAAATCAAAGAAAAAGGGAATCCATTTTGTTACTGGGATGGTAAACATCTAAGAGAATCTGACTTCCAGAATTTGTAAACTTAATAAACTTCACGTTGGAAAAAAAAAACGTAGAAAATCAGAGATTTAGTCTCAGGTGTTGCAAAAAATCCCCCACCCCGGTAAAATAAAACGTTCTACAAGTCAAAAGGTAAAGTTTACGCGGTCCGTAGAGTCGCTCTACGACGTCGTCCGTCCCAAAGATACTTGAAAATGCAATAACATCATTTTGCCCTTCTCAATGAGCATTCCGAATGGCCGTCCGAACTTTATTGCAAACAACAACCTAATTACATGTAACCAGACACGTATATGTCTCTGTATATAACAAATAGCCTTTAGTACCAAGCAGTTAGGGTCTTTTTCCCGTAAATGAAGACATTTTGGTCGAAAATGAGAGCAGAGGGTGACAAGGTCACGTTTCGGAAGGTTCGGATCAATAATATCATCCGTCTCTTCGGATGACCTTGAGTTTTGGTGACCGACTTTCAAGCTTCAGACTCACCCCAGTCAACAGTTCGGCCCTTGTATTACAGTTAGAACCGTAAGGGCATCATGGGTGACCTGAGATTGAGCAGCTAATTTTAAATCAACTAGAACTGAACTGTATTTTCAAAAAGCGCGTTCTGAGCCGTGACTGTTACGACAGCCAGAATATCACGCGGTCTCGTAAAAGTGAGCTTTTATTTAATAATTCGGCTTTTTTTCAAAATCGCTAGACATCATTCAAGCAAAATAAAAATCCCGAAATCGATACTCGAGAGAAAATCAGTAAGAAATCTAAAATAGGGTAAAATAGAGGTTTACAATTTTTTTTTATTTACAGTCAATAAATTAATCAATTACCGCAATTTGTTCAAAATTACTTCATAAACGTTACATGAAAGACATATTTTTTTAATATCCTGCAACTACAATTTCCAGTTTTTAAAAATAGCTAAGATGCAATAGAAAGTGTATCAAAGTTTTTTGTTTTTGTTTTATATTGTAGAGTTATTATTATTATTAGTGAATATATTATATTATATATATATTGATTCGACTGACGACGACCACAGATTGGTCGAAATATACAACGTTTAACAGAAAGGTGTAACCATATTTGAAGAGCTTATTCAGTCAATGGTATAGAACAACTTTTACTATGGAGTCAACCCTGAAAAATCGAAAAAAAAATCTGCCCTTCCATACATTTCGACCGAGCGGCATTGCATTTTTCTATGAAACAGTTGAAATTTTTTTTCGAGATACAGGGTTTGTTCCATAGTAAAAGTTGTTCTATTTCTATACCATTGACTGAATAAGCTCTTCAAATATGGTTACACCTTTCTGTTACACGTTGTATTTCGATACGGATTAATACTTTTTTATTTATATATTACTATAATCTATTTAAAACAATAAAAGACCAAAAAATGCTTAAAAATATTATTTATTTAGTTATTAATTATATCTGTATTATTGATTTATAGTTATTTTATTAGATCTAGATCTAGCCTGGGCAGCGAGTCACGCGGGTTCTTAACGAGTCTAAGAGACACTAAGAATGTCCAAACGTTGACATTAATTTTAGATACGTTATTTAGTTGATAGGTAAATTTAAAATATAAATTTTAAAATTTTAATAAAATAAATCGATATTTTAAATACGTATACTTTTTTTTATCTATACACATAACAAAGTCGTAACGAAGTCGAAACTGTTCATGTGATATTTTTTGAAAAATATATTAGTAATATAATAGCGTAGGCTTCCAGAGGGCCTATTATGTATCTTTAGTTGCCATTTGAACTGGGTGCCTATCATCAAAAACATAGATATACTATCGAATTCCGGTTTTCTAAGGATATGTTCGCACTCGAAGTTCGTAAATAGTTCAATACCCATTAATAGCAATTTTCAAAGTTCAGTTTTCAGCTATGTTTTTGATAATAAGCACCTAGTCCAGTTGGCAACTAAAGATACAGAATAGAGGGGCTTGACGACCGCCGGGAGTGGAAAAGTCCTGGAAAGGCTTATGTCCAGCAGTGGACGCACTAGGCTGATGGATGAACGCTACAGAGGCCCAAACAGAACTTTTAGGAGTTTCTGTCTGTATGTATGAACACACATCACGTCTAAACTTACTGAACGGATTTTGATGGGGTTTTCGCTGTTATATAGCTTTGTGTTCCAGGAGTGTAATGCACTCTAAATAATTATATACTTTTCTCGGTTCGAATATTGTAGCTCAGGCCCTGCAGTCTCGACAAAGATAGCGATCGTTATCCTACCGAATTCAGTCGTTAATTGATAAAATTCAATTATTTTTAGTTATAGCCATCAAAGCTATCGACTTAAATCGGAAGCGTATCGAATTCATGTATGGACACACAGACTTAAAACACGCTTTTAAGGGGGAACGATTCGTATCCGCTACGAAACGCACAACTTAAGATGGTTCTTCTTATTTTTGATATAGAGATATTAAAAAAATGTGATTTGTGGCATTTCCCGAACATTGCTGTCGTTAGGCTTTTTCGGCAAAATTTCATTATTTTATTTATTACGTTGTAAATGTATGGGCACGCAAATTTAAAACACGTTTTTAAGTTTGTGTGCCCGTAAATTTACAACGTAATGTACAAAATAATTTTTTTTTCCGGAAAAGCCTAACTGTATTAAACTATATTCGCGAAATGCCATAAATCACATTTATTTAATATCTACAATTAAAAAATAAGAAGAACCGTCTTAAGTTGTGCGTTTCGTAGAGGATACGACTCGTTCCCCCTTAACAACCAAAATCGGTAGGATAGCGATCACAATCTTTGTCGAGACTGCAGGCCCTGGACAATAAATAACGTCGTAATATCCACATTTTATTAGTTTGATTGCGCGTTAATGCTGGCGTCACGTTGATGTCGTTAACGTTGATCGTTAATACTGCTGTTATTCGTTAGTCGTTACTCGTCAACGTATTGTGGGACAATGAAAAGTTGCAGTTAACATCCACTCTACTTTTATGCCTTCGATTTTCAAAAATATCAACGCACAAAAATATCAGTTATTATGTAATATCCCACATAAATATAAATACTTAAAGTGGATGGTTCAAGGCAGTTTCTATAAAAAACTTGTGGGAACCAATAACGACGACAAAAGTAGTATAGTTTCGTTCTGTTACTTTTTTCTACACGTTCAAATAATTTTATACTCGCAAATAAGCAGTTTTTTTAAAAAAACAAAATATTTTGACAGTCTAATTTTGCAATTTAAAACTTCCATACATTGGATTAGTTACAAAAGTTTTAAATAGCAAGATTAGATTGTAAAACAGATTAACAGTTTAAACAGTTTGTAAAAAAACTGATTATTCGCGGGTGTAAAGTTGATGGAACGTGTGGGAAAAGGTATAACAAAATGAAATAATAATACTTCTGTCGTCGTTATTCGTTCCTACAAGTTTGCATGAAGATTGTCTTGGACCACCTTAATTAAATGGTTTTAGGCGCTATATTTCGACCCCTCAGTGGGGTCGTCATCAGGCAAATAGAAAACTATTATATGACATATATGGGTATTTGAAGTTAGAAAACCGCTGACATCTATTGATATAAAAAGAAGTTTTCCAAAGAGTTGAACGAAACATGGGTATAAGTCACAAGACAATTATTTTTATTTATTCTAGTGTTGTTGAAAGTAAATCAGATGTCAATAAAAGTCACCTTGTATAGAGGTTAATATTTTGTTAAATAACGTGCAAGTCTGCACCTTTATTTGTACGTAAAACAAACCTCAGACCTAAATAAGTTCTTTAAACCATTCTTAACTTAATTTGAAACTTTGAAATATTATAAAGTAAATTTTCAGAGATCGTTTACATCACAGAGAAAAAGGCGTGAGTACTTAATTTGACGAGTAATATGCCCTTCTAAGGGGTAAAACAAACAGATTGCCTCGACAAAGAGTTGAACTTATTTCCAATTAGTTTGAAATTATTTCCAATTGGTTTTTGAAACATAGCTTATTTCTAAGGGCTTAGAAATTCAAGTTAAGTAAGAAAATAAATGTATTTGTGCTTTTGGCTTGACTGAATTTTTAACAACTAAGAAAATTATATCAAGAGACGACGCCGTTTTTGAACGGCGGAATTTTACTATTTGCATGCGACACATACATATTATCGTCAGAAGCTGATAATATTACCTCAAGAAATTGGGTTGAAAATGGCGACACGTTTGATTTTATTCGAAAGTCCTTTGCAGTTCCTTTTAAATTTTTTTTTCTCTTTTCGCTTATTTTGTGCACCATTGCAATCTGTAGATTATCAGCTTTTAAATAAACATTTTTTTTTTGGGTACCTTTGAATAAACATTAATCCGACAATGTATTTGGCTTACCCCCGGTTTCTGAAAGGCCAATCAATGTTAACAGTAGATTAAAAAATAATTATCTGCGGATTAAGCCCGAAAAAGTGGGAATCTTACATTGAAATCAAACATTAACTAACACTTTGACAGCCGAGCATTTAATTTTTTTCCAATCTCTGGCAGCCGATCACGTCCCCTGTCCGTGACAGTTTTTTTTGTTTGAGACGCTGATCACGTACTGCGTACGTGTGTGAGTTTCAATACTGTTTACTTTAAAACAACGGCCTGTAGGCGTGATCCGCGTCACGTCAATGCTTAGATGAATATTTAGGCTACACACACAAACGCACTTCAAATACTTGCGGTGTGTGGGGTGCGGGGAACAAAGGATCGCCCGAGCCGGGTCGACTCTCGCGCGCCAGTTGCCCCAGCGTAGCTAAGCGATCGAGACGTGTGACAATTTTTTGGCGCGAAATGACTTCGCGACGACGATTTCGTCTGGATTCGGAAAGAGAAATTGCAGATATTATTGACATTTTGCAAACCACACCAGGAAAGACTACACGGCATAAAATTTGAAAAATGTAGATGTAAGAGTTTTTTTTTTTTTGTAAACGTGCCTTATTCTAAGTTGATTTTATAATAAAAAAAAAACAATTATACATGTTTTTCTTATTTTATATAATAATATAAGATACCCTCAATACAATGAAAATAAAATCATGGCCGCAACTATTATAGTCTTTTTTCTATAAAAGTAACAAAATGGTCAAAAAGTGCCGGCGCGCCCAGAATGGTACCCTAATTATGTATGCGGCTAATTAGGATAAAATAAGCGTCACGTGCGTAATACGTGATCCGCTGTCAAAGTGCTAAGTTAATTATTGATTCATCACTATTCAGACTTCATATATGCTTTATTTTCACCGTTATTTGCGGTTAAGGTTTTTTTAATCTAATGTTAACTTTGATTGGCCTTTCAGAAACCGGGGGTTAGACTTTAAAAATGTATGGTATATTTTTGGAGTGAATTACACACCGCGACAAGGATTTCCTGGCGCGTGGATGACATTGACAGGGGGGCACAGATGTGAAACAAGGGTTTCGTCTTATTAGGATAGCGGCGTTAGTTCCGATTTTGGCCACGAGCATTCCACGCACCAAGAGCCTTGTTGCACCGTTTTACTTCTTTAAAAGGTGAATTAAGAAGTGTGTTTTTTTTTTAGGAGAAATATGTTTTTTTAATTCTGATAATGGCTGCAAATGTTTTTTTTTCAATTGTGAGTATTCAGGTATATGCATTTGAAAGAAAGACAGCTTAAAAAGAGTTTTTAATTTTGACAGCACAGCACCGTACAATAATACACTTTCCAATATACTATAATATAGAAGTCTAGTAAAAAGTAGATAGGTACAAAAGTTTAATTAACGAAGCGGCTGTCGTAAAGTTACCAAAATTAATCGTGTTTGGTTTGACAGCCAATTTCCGTTCTTCGGAGTTTGTGTCATCAAAATTCCTCTAAAGAGTAATCTAATCTCCGAGCCTCTTCTAATAACTCCATTAAACACTACAAGTGAGTTAAGGGAGTTAAAACCAGCCACTTGCGAGTGAAGCTGTTATTTATGAGGTTTCCTGAGGGCACGTTCGGGGTGACGATACGTTCAAGGTCGCCAGCGGTAAGGGAGGGGCGGGGAGTGGATCAATACCTCGCGCTCCAGTCTCGTGGCTGGATGAAAGAGCGAATACAGCGGCGATATCAGTTGTTAGTGGACGGTCTCCTGCAGTGAAATATCCATATATAACTTTAAATATATATAATAAATAAAAGAAAATTTAAAACTTGAAATACATTTCGGCCCTTAGTGGGCCTTTATCAGTCAAGTATTGACTATATATATATCAAATCAAGTATTGATATATACTTGACTGATGACGGCCCACTAAGGGCCGAATTATATTTCAAGTTTTAAATTTTCTTTTATTTATTATATATATTTAAAGTTATATATGTATACTTCTAAATAAAAAGCTAATAGAGGCATATCATATATTTATTAAAGTAGTGAAATATCAGCATATTTTTATAGTAACTGATTAATCAGTATAGCAAAGCACAAAACTGTTTGAATTTTTGAAAAATTCATGTATTACCCTAGTTAGCAATAGCGATATTTATCACTTGAAGTATGAAATCGTGTCAGATGACGTCACGTGACATGCATTTAAACACTTTGATTGCCAATAACTTCGTCATTTCTTGAGATATCGAAAAAATCATTTTGCTACTTTTTTTAGCTTTATAAACGCAATTCATTTCCATTAAAATCTTCATGTAGGAGGCGGGCTCCAGAAGGAATGGTGTGGCGAATGAAAAAAACGTAGAAATTGGATTAGCGCTGAAAAATGACCCCACGAAAACTGTGTTGAATACAGTTTAACATGGCGACGGCTCCAATAGCATTCACTGTATTTGTGAGTCAGTCAGTCCCTGTGTCGCATGACACACAGTACGAACTAAAGCCTTTTGCCCTTTTGAGTGTCTGGTGCCATTTTCAAATGACACTTTTTTATGTTTCTTTGTATGTTTTTTCATTCACCGGTGTGGTGCAGATTTGCCTCACGTAGGAAACTTTTGCAGAAAATATATCACCACATTCACTGCAGGTTAGTATACATACCTCCGCTTAAATCATTACTGCGGGTGGTTGGGCTTACAGCACAATATAATACAATACTTTTAAATTCAAATTAAAATTATTAATTAGCGTTATCACATACATAATAAAGATGACAGGTATTTTTGAGATCATGTGATACCCCGCAGGGGCACAGCAAAACAATGACAATGAGGAGAGGACATGCATTTTTTACTTTACTTATAGTATTAATAAGATATTAATAATAGTATTACTAATCAATCTACTTACAAACATTTACTAACGGCCAGTTGCAGAAAGGGTGTTTAAGTTTAATAAAACTTTAAAAGGAATGCTATCACTTTCTTTGTCAAAAGTAATGTAAGGGATGGCATCAATTTTAAAGGTTCATTAAACTAAAAACCCTTTCTGCAACTGGCCGAGATGGATAGTATTCTTTTAACTCGTCACACATAATGAGGAGACAACGCAACTTTTTGCTTCAAAGTCGTACACCTTGGTTTGAGTCTTTAGTGCGGTTGGTATTTAAACACTGTGTCCCAACCTTAATATACCTCTTAACGGTAGATCTCTTTACGACCTGTTGGATAATGCTTTTATAATGAAAGTTTGCTATTTCAAGAGAAATCTCGTTATCTGTATGCCACCCTGGTTTATTCGTCCAAGATGCCACCGTAACGTCATAAATTGTTCGAGGATTTTATTTTATATTTCAGTCATAAAGTTTATAAAGAAAGAAAGAAGTTTATTTGATGGAAAATGATACACAAGATAGCAGCACACATAAATAATAGCCTAATGCTTATGATTACACAAAAATAAATGAAGCAACAAAGAGAATACATAAATCGATCTCATGTATTCACCGCCACCAAATAGGCCGCAAATCAGCATGTTGCTGTGTCGAGATAATACAATATTTTATCAAATATATTCATTTACACCCCGACACAACGCTGGTATTCTGTTACAGCCAGTGCGAGTGACTTGCGGTAGCGAACGCGTAGGTGTACAAATTATAGTTTCTTTTACTAATAAGTTACAAATAATGTATAGACAATTTTAGTGTTAAAACTCAAAAAATATATATATACTACACAAAACAATCATAAATAAAAGGTGAAGTATTCATTAAATACGTTGAGGTAAGTGAGGGTAGACAAAAAAATAAAAATCTTTAAGAACTAAAAGTTTAGTTATGCTACGATCAACTTTTCTCACTTTTCCAATGATGCCACATTTATACTTACTGCCAGACTTATAATAGTATGCTTATCTAGTTATATCAACTACAAGAAAAGGCGTATTTATAGGCTGCAGCCTGAGGCGCGGATGATTTCGGTCCGGGAGAGGCATCTAGCGTGCTTCACTTGTCTCTACAAAACCACTTGTGTGAAGTGGAGTCGCTCCAGTATGTGTCCACAGGACGGATTCAGGACCTTGGACCATAGCCGCCCGTGGGACGTGAATTATTGTCTGATTTTATAGAAATATGTTTATGAGTCAGTCGCGGTACGAAATTGAGATTTTGTAAGCGATTTTTCTGGTTATGTTTTTTATTTGGCGAATATTTTTTACTCGGAGTCGTCTGAAGAACACTCGTCTCATAAATGGGAATGAACATTCATTTATCAAAAAACATTGTCTCTGAAATTTTCAAATAACCATTTTAAATAGTAGAATGAATATGTAGTTTTTTTGGGCTACGTAAAAATTTAAAATTTGTGATGTCTCTGTCCGAAAACGGAGAACTTGGAAAATTATAACGGACTCTTGGAAACGGAATCTTATGCTAATTACTTGTCCGAGTATCTGTGATTACTTCTAATAGAGCTACTTGTATACGATACATGACTTACAGTCTGTTCGACAAGAGCGTAACCGGCATAATTTTAATTTTTAATATTGTTAGCGAAAAAAAAAAAATTGTAGCAAGTAGAGGGACTCTTTGCCTAAAACGCATCGCGACGACAAATTCAATACGCTCGCAATCTTTGCAGTTAGAGCACCTTTCCCGCCATGAGTGCCGCGTACGATTCGCGCTACGAAGCAGTGTTCCTGTGCTCGCATCCTAAAGGACCTAAAATGTCGCGCGATCAGGCTGCGAAGTATTTGAAAAAGTCGAAGGCTTTCGTGACGAAATGGGTAAGACGATATGCAACAACTAAAACCGTTGATAACCTGCCACAGCGTGGTAAAGTTAGAAAGACGTCGCCCGCAGAAGAAAAGTGCATTGTTCAACTTTTTGTCAAAAATCCACGCTTGCCTCTCCGTTCTGCCCAGGAAATATTAAAGAAAAAAGGACTCAATGTGTCCCTAGATGCTATCACGAGACGGTTAGAAAAAAAACAAGATAAAATATAGAAGTACTACCAATAAACCGCTTCTTTCCGTAAGACACATTCAAAAAAGAATGGCCTGGGCACAGGAAAACAAAGACCGTGACTGGGGTAACGTAATATTTTCTGACGAAGTATCGTTTTGGGCATCAAACATAACGTCTCGTGCTTGGTCAACGGCCGATAACAAACTTGTGATCCGAACCGTGAAACACCCCGTGAAGGTGCATGTTTGGGGATGCTTCTCAAAAAGAGTTTTTGGCAACTTGCACTTATTCACTGGGACACTGAATGCTGCCAGGATGACAAAAATATACGAAAAAGCTTTGTTACCTTCCGCTAAGAGGTTGTACCCAAAGCAAACAAATAAATGGATTTTGCAAGAAGACAACGACCCCAAACACCGAAGTCGTCTGTGCACCGCCTGAAAGGCAGAAAAAATCATCGAGGTCTTGGACTGGCCCTCACAGTCACCTGATGCCGACCCGATTGAAAATGTTTGGGCGTTGATGAAGCTCAAGATGCGGGGAACAAACACACAAACAGTTGCTGAACTGACTCGCAATATAAAATGTGTATGGAGGTCACTGACCCGCAACTACGCCGAAAAATTAGTGCAAAGTATGTCTCAAAGATGCCAGGCGATTACACACAACGAGAGGGACTGGACACCGTATTAATCAATAAAGCGTCAAAGTAAGCATAATGAACTAATTGTGTTATGATTTTCAACTGCCTAAGTCGATTCCTTAAATAAATTTTGCCGGTCACGCTCTTGTCGTACATAGTGTAAGTATACAGGTTGTTAGTTTATAAATTAACATTATATCACTGCAGCATAGTAACGCATAAAGAAAAGTAAATCTGGATGTGAGGAACTCTGAACCGGGGTTCGAACTCGGGACCTCTCACTCACCGGGCGATTGCTCTAAGAGATTGCTCTAAGACCAATCGCCCAGTAAGTGAGAGGTCCCGGGTTCGGATCCCGGTTCAGAGTTCCTCACATCCAGATTTACTTTTCTTTCTGCGTTTCTATACTGCAATGATATATTGTTAATTTATATCTCCTTGCGATGGATAAATCGCCAACTGTTCAAACATAGAAATTTATTTCTATCAGTTTGTTAATTTATCTCTAAACTTCCGGCTGTTTATATAAACACAATAATTAATAAGGCCAAAAAAATATATAAATATGTTTTTTTAATCAGAATTTTATTTAAAATTAATTATTATCGCATGATTTCGGCCATCGCACAGTTTACCTTCAACAAGGGTATGGGTGGCAGTGTGGGTGACAGGACGTTGTGGTGACACCGTAACACTGCACTGTGGCAACAAGACTCCTTCTCCATTGTTCTGTTTTATTTTATAGGCTTTTTTTTTAATAATCATTGTTTAATTAACACCTCTCTAACGGAAGGTGCAGATCAAATTTTTTATTATTTTCATATTTTTTTACAAAAAATGAAAAAGTTCCAGGCACGCCACTGCTACGGTGGCGTAGAACGTGCTACGATTCCGTAGTTTTCCTCCTACGACCGAACGCAAATACGCATCAGTTGCGGTACATCTTTCGGTACTATATCAACGTGATTTTTGCGTATATGGATAGGAGAGTGACATAGGCTACTTTTCAATGTAGGATAAAATAAATCAACGTGGGCGAAGCCGCGGATAAAAGCTAGTGTTATATACATTATATTAATATCAGGCTTTTGCTCACGGTTTAGTCTTCGCAATGTAAATTAATGACTATGCTCCTAAGAAATTGCACGTCCCCAAGGAACAAACTATAGCTTATGTCCAAGTGTCCATTACAAGACCGACGGAATTTTCAAAATAGGTTCAGTAGTTCCATGGAATATCCTCTACATACAAACAAACAAAGAAATTTTACCTCTGTATAATATTTGTATAGATTAATTAGAAGAGATGAGATAGAGAGGCATCGAGTCATCTGTTGAGTGTGCACATGGTTGTACCCTCCCCCTCCGTTAGGTCATGGGGTGGGAGGGGGAAGGCAGCATTCCCATTTAAGCCTCACAGACAACTTGTACAGAGCACAGCGCCGATTTAATGAGACTCGATGTTCGAATCAAATACTGCTCTACAGCTCACCGGACTCAAATACTGCTCTACAGTTCACCGGACTCAAATACTGCTCTACAGCTCACCGGACTCAAATACTGCTCTACAGTTCACCGGACTCAAATACTGTTCTACAGATCACCGGACTTAAATACTGCTCTACAGTTCACCGGACTCAAATACTGTTCTACAGATCACCGGACTTAAATACTGCTCTACAGTTCACCGGACTCAAATACTGTTCTACAGATCACCGGATTCAAATACTGTTCTACAGATCACCGGACTCAAATACTGCTCTACAGATCACCGGACTCAAATACTGCTCTACAGATCACCGGACTCAAATACTGCTCTACAGATCACCGGACTCAAATACTGCTCTACAGATCACCGGACTCAAATACTGCTCTACAGATCACCGGATTCAAATACTGCTCTACAGATCACCGGACTCAAATACTGCTCTACAGATCACCGGACTCAAATACTGCTCTACAGATCACCGGACTCAAATACTGTTCTACAGATCACCGGACTCAAATACTGCTCTACAGATCACCGGACTCAAATACTGCTCTACAGATCACCGGACTCAAATACTGTTCTACAGATCACCGGATTAAAATACTGTTCTACAGATCACCGGACTCAAATACTGCTCTACAGATCACCGGACTCAAATACTGCTCTACAGATCACCGGACTCAAATACTGTTCTACAGATCACCGGACTCAAATACTGCTCTACAGATCACTGGACTCAAATACTGCTCTACAGATCACCGGACTCAAATACTGCTCTACAGATTACCGGACTCAAATACTGCTCTACAGATCACCGGACTCAAATACTACTCTACAGATCACCGGACTCAAATACTGCTCTACAGATCACCGGACTTTAATACTGTTCTACAGTTCACCGGACTCAAATACTGTTCTACAGATCACCGGATTCAAATACTGCTCTACAGATCACCGGACTCAAATACTGCTCTACAGATCACCGGACTCAAATACTGCTCTACAGATCACCGGACTCAAATACTGCTCTACAGATCACCGGACTTTAATACTGCTCTACAGTTCACCGGACTCAAATACTGTTCTACAGATCACCGGATTCAAATACTGCTCTACAGATCACCGGACTCAAATACTGCTCTACAGATCACCGGACTCAAATACTGCTCTACAGATCACCGGACTCAAATACTGTTCTACAGATCACCGGACTCAAATACTGCTCTACAGATCACCGGACTTTAATACTGCTCTACAAATCACCATACTCAAAGACTGCTCTACAGATCACCGGACTCAAATACTGCTCTACAGATCACCGGACTCAAATACTGCTCTACAGATCACCGGACTCAAATACTGCTCTATGTTATTTTATGCATTACATTGTACATGTATGGGCACACAGACTTAAAACACGCTTTTAAGTTTGGGTGTCCATACATTTACAGCGTGATGCATAAAATAACAATTTTTTGCCGGAAAAGCTCAACTGACATCAAACTATATTCGCGAAATGCCATAAATCACATTTATTTAATATCTGTAATTAAAAAATAAGAAGAACCATCTTAAGTTGTGCGTTTCGTAGAGGATACGAATCGTTCTCCCTTAAAGGAATAAATTACGTAGCAAACACGCCATTATGGTAACATACGGCGATACAGAATTGAGTCACGTTCAGTTTAGTTAAGACTTAATTTCGTGTTTCAAATTCATTGAAATGTATGTTCTTACATACGGATAAGTTAGTATAATTATTAATAATGTATTGGTTGACTTATGACAAAACTAAATGTTTTGTGAAAAATAATCCTCGGACCAAGATTCGAACTTGCCACCTCCTGTTAACAAGAAGAGTGCACTCAAAACTGAGCTCACAAGAGATCGCAGGTTCAATTCCTAACCCGAGGAGTTTTTTCACAAAATATTTATCTTTTTACTTAAAATTTAATCGGCCTGAGCGTTGGTTAAACGCGAATAATGAAAGAAACTAGTTCTAAGAATGTCTATGAAATTTTTGTAGGATAGTAACATCAGGCACGCGATAAATCCACAGTAAGAAACAATCAATACTTTCTGGCCTACCCATCTACTATTATTTCAACCCAGTAAGTCATAATATTAGGTCTTTACATATGAAATTGCCGTTTTCTATAGAGAATTTGAAAAAAACTCAATTTTCAGTACTAACATTATTGCATTTTTTTAGGAATGACAAATCCAAATTATGTACGTACGTACAAATGAGACAACATTAAGCTAACAGCAACATTAATTTAATTTTTGAAAAGTGTCAGCTGTAAAAAAATATTAAGAATCTTATCATGGAAATGGATGGCATTTAGGACGAACTGTTTTTGAAGATTTAATTTTTATAATCAAACGGAAAATAAAAACAAAATTTAATACGTACATATAAAACCTCGAAATCAACTTTCAAACAAATAATAATAATAATAATAATAATTTTTTATTTCAGGCAACACATGACAAAATATAAAATACAATGACAAGGGCCCATAGTAAATAAATACCTTACAGACTAACATACATAATATAACACTAATTAACACTTCCTGACTGGCGAAGTGCTGCGCGCTTGTGGAAGTGGGGGGGTGTCAGCTAACCTTCCACGGAATCGCCGAAATACGACACCCTTCGGCCAGAAGTCTTTCTTCGTGATGAGAGCGAGGATCGTAGTAGGTACTCGCACAACAAATGAGTTGAAACTCACGTTGTTGCGCGAATGCAGCAAATGCACAAAAAACAAATCATTGAAATAGCTAATGAATCACAGGAATTATGAACTCATGAATATGTAAGAAAATTTTAGCAATTTCATATGTAAATACCTATTATTTAAACGAATTCCATATGTTTCGGGATATTTTCAATTCTTTTAAGCCTAAATTAACAACATAACCTACAATTATTTGTTAATTTAAATTTTTAAATGTATTAAAAGTTAGGTTAATTGCAGGTTAGTTTTAGTTTTTCACTTAATATATATGTATATATAAGTAAATTTTCTTAACCATTATTTGTACAAATGTTTTGTGTTAATTCGATTTTTTCACGCTTATTATGAATGTTGTGCACATATGTTATATATTTATATTTTGGAATGTTCATGTGTCTTATAAATGTTATGTGTTTATATTGTTTATGTGCCTTTCCTAATAAATAAATAAATAATACCTTATTGGGACGAAATAATGATCTGTGAAAAGTGTACGACTGTCTAGTTGAAACCCGAAATGAAAATTATTTATTCTACGGTAGGCAAAAATAATTGTTTTTCAAAGTGATAACATTTTTTTCATATATTTTTTTATTCTCTTACTTGACCTTGCTTTTCCAGCAAAATGTTCTGTGCACGCTACTGTGTGTGAGTGTGCAGAAAAAGTGTGGAAACGCCTATGATACCCCCTCGGGATTTCATGTCGTGACGATTTATCATTAAATTATGCTCTCCATCGATAAACAAAAAATAGTAAAAATTGACGAAAATAATGTTAAAAAGAAAACAAAACATACTTATAAACGTGTGGTAGGTTACAAAAAGCAGTTTGTAAAAAAAATAACAATTCACTATAGATATTTCATGGTAATTTGAAGATTTTCACAAAGCTCGTAATGTAAGCTCGGAGACGGTCTACGACGTAGCTCCGTAGGAGCTGCTACGACGTGTTATCGTAGACCTAATAAAAATAATTAATTTACAATTAATAAAACTCTCAAGTCATAGTAATTTTTTCGTAGACTATTTACTAAGTGCTTTTTAAATTTTCATTTGTAATAAACAAGAACGACTCTGGTCCTTTGAGGAGTTCCGTTAATATACGAAACCCGTTATCGCGGTTTATTGTTATGTGACCGTTAATATGCGTGTTAAATCTATTAACAGTTCCACGACTAACTAACTTACAGACAAGACGGCCTAAATATTTAAAACATTAAATTTGGAACAAATGGTTCCTTAAAACTGGGGCTGCGTCTAGAACATTGACAACGCCAGACTTTCAATGACTCGTTTTAATAAAATGAGGAATCATCTTAAGAGGCCGGCGGAGTAATCCTAGTTCATAGTAACGGAATAGCAAAACCATTTGTAAATCATAGATATTCTTAGGATAGTGTATGTTTATTCCGATTGAATTACAGAATATCTAGATTTCCAAATATATATTTTGAAAGGAAACTGATTTAAAGACGATATATAAGCAATTTAAAATGTTCATAGAAAGCTTATTTTTCCAATATTTCATGTTTGAATCAGTGTTCTTATATAATATACCTATATTTGGGAACCGAGATATTCTGTAATCCAAACGGAACAAACACACACTATCCTAAGAATATATATGATTTACAAATGGTTTTGGTATTTCGTTTGTATGAACTAGGATTGCTCTGCAGAACTACCTCTTAAATAAAAAATGCTATCCAAATTATTATTAATATAACATTATCTCAGTGTTGTACCATAAATACTACAGATATTCATCCTAATATGTCGAAAACGAAGTGAAAACAGCGCGAGTAAGCAGTAAACACCACCATTGGCGGTCAGGGGGGGGAGGGGACAAAACACGCAGGTCCTCTAAAAGGCCGCTTTGGATGAATCATATTATGATTCTGTTGTAATTCCGTCTCTTTTGCACGCATGAAGAAACTCTGACTCTATCCTACTTTCAAATCATTTCATGATTCACCCAAGTCGGCCTTTTTAGATCCGGGTCATTCCCAGAGCTCCAAAAATGTCTTCCCACGGCTCCAAAAAATCAATTTAATATTTATTATTATCATAATTTTATTCTCGTCGGCTCCAAAATATTAACTGTACATATATGCAGAACCGGACGAACACATAGTTTTACTAAAAGCTAGACTCATGTCAGTGAAACCCTTATAGCGTTCTGTTTAAAATTTTTGTGTGATAATTTATTATTTTAAGGCTGATTAACTGTGATGAAACATGTCCTTAACAATAAAAACTGTATTTAGCTGTGATTTTTTTATAAATATTTTAAATATTAATTTTTACTAACTAGATTGATAAACTTAAATAACATATAAATAATGATATTTTTTTTATAAAACTAACTTAAAATTAAATTAAATATAAAAAGAAAAACAAATACCAACCTGTCTGTCTCATAGCGGGCTCTAGATCAAATAAAATATGTAAGCTTAATAAGTAATATACAAGGTGAATTTGCGAACATCATCCAAATTCATACTTGAGCCTTGGTAAGTGTTCAGCATCATTAACCAATAACGATTTTTGTAAAATTCATAAAATGAAATTTCGACTCCCCATAGTGATTCATTCAGGACTGGGAGTGAATTACTATGAATGGGAAGTCGAAATATCATTGTACGAATTTCACAAAAATTGTTATCGATTCATGATGCTGATCACTTACCAAGCCTCCAATATGAATTTGGATGATGATCAAAAAGTCACCTTGTATATTTTATTTAATTTTAAGTATATTATTTATATGTTATTTAAGTTTATCAATCTAGTTAGTAAAAATAAATATTTAAATCTTACAGCTAAAAAAAAAAATATTTTTTAATATAGACTATATCAAATCACCAAATTTTTTTATTATTTTTATTATTGCGTTTTTCCTCATTAAGTACAAGAAAAGAAACGCTTCGTAGTGCACTGTTGTATATTTATACAACTTACTACTAGAATAGGTTACTAGAATAGCCTTGGCTTTTTATTCGTTTCGTTATTTACATTATCTTCATGTATTAGTTATTCGTACCCTTATTAAATGGAAAGGTGTGTTTGTTGTTTGGTCGGTTCTTGATTTGTTGGTTTGTCCTTATTTAACGCAGCGATGGAAAAACGGATCGACGTGATTTTTTGCACAGAAATAGTTCATGACCCGGAGAGTAGGCTACTTTTTATTCCGCGAAAATGCAAACGAAATCAGTGCGAGCGAAGCCACGGGCAAAAGCTAGCCCTTTTTCGCCTTATTCGGTAGTTGTATGCAAATATTACTAATACGGAACCCGTAATTGTGTACGACTTACGCTTGGCTCTTTATTTTCTTAGTTAGTGAATGCTCCTTAATTTAGTGGAGCCTCCTTTACGTCTGAGAGGGCACTTCTGGGCCCGAGGGTGTTAGTTTCTAGGCGGCTGGCTATTCTGGCATCACTTCAAATCCTAAATAACAGTCATGCGAGTTTTATTTGTCTATCATTAGGTTGCATTCGTGCAATGTTACTTGAGTAATAGTTTAGAATCAATCAAATTACGACTCAAAATATCCCTATTAAAAAAAACCTTCAAAAATCAACCGCCGTTTGCCTCTACAATTTTAAAATCGTTTTTCTACGGTTTTTTTTTTTCTATTTCTTGATCATCTTTGTCATTTGATGAGGTTAAGTCACTCACTCGGTATTTATCATACAATAAACAAAGGTTGAAAGAATAACACTTTGAGTGAAATGTGATGCCAGAATAGCGGTCCTGAAGCTTTAGGTCTTGTAAAGCGAAGAACGAATAAATATTTAAAGATCTGAGTTACAAAAAGTCTAGTGTTCGTATTTAAGGCGATATGCGAAAAAAATACGGGTGTTTCTTTTCTGTGTATTTCATGAAATGCACGGAAAATTTTAGTTAATTTCTGGTATATGCCTTTTGACTATATAATCTAAGGTTTTGAAATTGAAAAACTTGTTTGGATAAATTTTTCTCGATAGAAATAATTGTTGAAATGAGGTCTTCAAACACACTTTTTCTCCTCGTTTGATGAATAGGAACCATATACAGAACTCAAACATATTTTATTAGGTGTGTTTCAACAATATCTAAAGATTTGATATTTGAAATTTTGTAGCTATTTTAGTTTTTTTAATAAAAATATAAAACCAACGTTTTTCCCTTTTGCCCTGAATCCGCCCCTCTCCTTCCTTAGAATACAAAAATGCTATGTTATAAAATTAATGGGCTCGTTAAATACTTGAAAAAGGCTTAAGCGGCTCCACAATGCTAAACATCAGTTTTGCATTGGATTCAGTTCCGTCAATGTAGACGGTAAAAATTCGAAAAAAATATGGCGTGTTTTATTGACTCAATACAATTATTAATTAAACTTTATAAATAAACATACTTTTGAATCTTATTTTAATTATATTACTTTAAAAAAAGCATGAATTCCACGAAAAAAGCGATTCAGTTTCCATATTTCAAAACCGATTGAAACGAAACCAACCTACGCAGATACTAACTAGAAAATAACATCTTTATTACATAAAGAAATTATAATTAATGTCCTAATGTAGCCTTTATTTAAAATATATGAAGTTTAGCGTGTGCGGCATCTGATTAGAGCAGGATAGATAGTTAAAAAACAAAAGCGTTAGAGCAGGACTGAATTTTAGCACTGTGCAGCTTCTTAAATACTCAAATTATTTTGGGTAAACAATGCTCAATGTTTAGGTAAAATTGCTCTTATAAAAGTATTCCCTGGTCCCTGTTTTATTTGAATGAAACACTTAAAAAAATAAACCACATATCGAAGCTGAAATATGCTGAAATATAGTATAGCTTCAGTGAGCTCTTCTGAATTGAGATCAATACAAAGGGATGACCTTGGGAACGGGACCCTGTCGGGTATTCCAGGCCAAGGCTACATTGCAATGCGATTCGGGTCGCGGAAATTCTCCCCATAACAATGTCAGGAATCCTTGATAACGCCCTTGTAACGCTGCTTATAAAAAATATATTTCAATGCATGTACTCGTAAAGGCCCACTTTCTATGCATCAAAACCGAATAAAAAGTCGATTATTTTGCCCTAGGGCTTTATTATTATTATTTTTTAAATTTATTTACAATGGTTGGCTAACCTGCAGACTTTCCTGTGTACCATAGATGTTATACTTTTTTTTTACACTGTTTAACAGCTCTGGATACAGTCTTTTTGAGCCAATTATAATTTAAAGTTCACAAGATTGTATTTGTTTTCATTTCCTCACACTATGCATTGAAAAACGTAGTATGATACACGGGCGTAAAAGCAATAAATTACTCGGTTACGTTTAAAACACTCGCTACGCTCGTGTTTTAAATCGTCCTCGTAATTTATTCCTTTGCGCCCTTGTAGTATAAACTACTATTATATAAAATCATAATTAGCACAAGATGCATATAAACCATTAAAAAAATAAAAAGTTTTTTGTTTTGATCGTTAAATAAAGAAGATTATCCTTTTTAGGGTTCCATACCCGAAGCCCTGAGCCTCCGCTGTCTGTCCGTCCGTCTGTCACAGGGGTCTACAGCTTCAGCTGTGTAGGTAGCCAAATTAAATTTTCACACAATACATGTTACTATAGCCTCTACCATGGCAAATAATAATGATAAAAAAAAATTACGTGAAGGCAGTCACCATACAAAAAACCTCGAAAAAGTAGCGTTTTATTAACGTTATCATGTCCCCTCCATGTTGTATCTACGAAACAAGACGACCGAAAAAAAACATGGTGATTATTACGTAGCAATACCGCAGTGCTTAAAGGCTAAAGTTTACAACCAGTGCGTCCTTCCAGTGATGACGTACGGCGCTGAGACGTGGTCTCTTACCAAAGACTTGATCCGCTGATTTAAGGTCACTCAACGAGCTATGGAGCGGGCTATGCTTGGGATATCTCTGATGGATAAAATCTGAAACGAAGATATCCTTCAGAGATCGAAAGTGACCGACATAACCTGCTGAATCAGTAAGTTGAAGTGGCAGTGGACTGGCCATATTTGTCGCCGACGGAGGCCTATGGGAGGCCTATATCCAGCAGTGGACGAATACGGGCTGATGGATGGATTATTATGTTAAAATTACAGGAAAAATATACTGATTAATATATTTAGAGTTCCGCACTCAGAGGTTGCCGAATTATCTGCCAGGCGCTACCAATATAGCGGCTTATTTTTGTCACCTTTATTTTACTATGTCGTCTATATTATTGTTATTTACCATTATATTTTTAGGGTTACGTACACGTATTGTGTGGTGGTACTGAACCCTTTGTGCGTGAGTCCGACTCGCACTTGCCCACATTATTGCAGTTGAACGAACATGTCCTGTTTTTAAAGATAAAACCAATGACCTTACAAAGGAGGGTGGTCTAAGTCAGACAAAATGCATAACTCCTTCTGGCACAGAGCCATAAAAGGCACAGCAGCTTTCATTTTCTATTTCTTGTCTACTATTTATTGTTTGGATTTGTAGAGAGGATGAATGAAAGTAAAGGAACGAAAGAAAATGTATTGTGCCCAAGTGGAAGGTACAGCTCGACCAGGGTTGCCCTAGAAGGATGTATGCTGCCCAAATAGGCGACATACTAAAGAAGGGCAATAGAACCCGAATTAGAAGAGCTTGTATGACTAGATTGATGGAT
This sequence comes from Ypsolopha sequella, assembly GCA_934047225.1. Lineage (NCBI taxonomy): Eukaryota > Metazoa > Arthropoda > Insecta > Lepidoptera > Ypsolophidae > Ypsolopha > Ypsolopha sequella. The sequence continues at coordinate 4,356,284 of OW203986.1, read as the reverse complement.
GTGGAAGAGGTGTGACAGGATCGTAGCAGATGGAAATGTCAAGTTTCTGCCGACTCCTCTGAGGGACAGGGATGATGTTACGGAAGCCGGAAACTGGCAATAGTACCCAAAAGAACGAACTAATTTTCGTGAAAAGAAATCGAGAAGTGAAAAAAAAGAGTTGTTCATACATTTTGGTCGAGTACTTATGTAGCTTTTCTATGGAACAGAAGATTTTTTCGTGGTTGATTTTATAGTTAAAGTTGTTCGTATAGACGAGTATTATCGCCAGTTTCCGGCTTTCGCAACATTATATTAACACCCAGTATACTGTAGTATACATGTATGTATGTATGACTGCTATTAAGAAGCTTTGCGAATTTTATTTTTGTCACTGTCACTCCAAGCGAAAAATCGCGCAGTGCGAGAGGGCGCATTCACGGCGAAAGCGAAAAATGTTAGTTTTATAATTTAAAAAAATATAAAATACTTAAAATAAATACTTAACATTAATAAAACCACATAACTGACATAATGTACAATAAAAACAAAAAAAAAACTTCCTTTTATTTTATTTACTCGCCGTGTGTTTGAGAAGTTTTTCAGTGTAATTAACTGAACATGTGGTCATTACGCGTTCGGCATTTACTTTTTTCCCAGTGTACCCCCTTTATTTTTACTGCGAGAACTTTCTGCTCGTTTCATCCATCCGTCAGCCTAGTTCGTCCACTGCTGAACATAAGCCTTTCCAGGACTTTGCCACTCCCGGCGGTCATCCTGGAAGAATTGCCCATACTCACACACGCTGGGCAGGCGGGTTGGTGAGCGCGGTGCCGGAACCCTCGCACCAGTGACGCCGCTGCCCGTCACCAGTCTGCTCCATATAAGGCCCGGCTATTAGGGATGGATATACCGCCATCCATCGGTCCCAGGCATAGTGGGCCTCCTGGTTTTTTGCCTGTGAGCTGTCCTCTTAATCTCCCCCGAATAACTTCGAGGGGGTCTCCAAGTAAAATGGCGGTACCTCCACAGTCGAGCCCGGCATCAGTCCTACCACCTGTATTTGTGGAAAATACGCGCCCTTTGTGTACGTTATTGATTTCCATTCGCAATTTCATAGCGATTCTTTAACAATATTTCAAAGGCTATATGTTTTTGTTACAGAAAGTTGGAGATAACAAAAAGTGCCTCTAAGTAAACGGAAAACTGCTCCTTTTTGTTACTTTGATTAGTTTCATAATTAACTTGTCACAACTCAACAAAGGCAAGTTTCTAAATCAATTAAAAGTTAGATTATAATTGTAACAAACAGTTTTAAACACAAAGAGTAGCTTAGCCTGTTTACTTACAAACGAACGAATTCTTCCAATGTAACAATAGACTTCTACCGTTATATGTTTTTCCGTTAAGCAGGTTATGTAACTTATGTAACTTAGAGAATCCATTGTACTGTATGGAACAGTGGCGTGCACAGAACTTTTTGCTGGAAAAGCAAACAATTGGTCAGGAACAACAATAAAAAAAATATGAAAAAATTTTAATATCACTTTGAAAAAAAAAAATTGTATGACGCCAGGGTAGACAATGTCTACCCTAGAGTGAAAATTTCCTATACAAACTTTTTTTTTTTCAAAGTGATATTTAAATTTTTTCACATTTTTTTTTATTTCGTTCTTGACCAATTGTTTGCTTTTCCAGCAAAAAGTTCTGTGCACGCCACTGGTATGGAACACCTCCCCAGTCTGGTTAAATGCCAGTATTGTATCAAAAATCCATCTTTTGTTTAGGGACGACACGAATTCACAAAACGAATTATTAAAACGCTTCTGCCCTTTAACTAGGAGTCAAATTAAACAAATTTTCTTTATACAAGGTGTAACAGAAAGGTGTAACCATATTTGAAGAGCTTATTCAGTCAATGGTATAGAACAACTTTTAAATCTCAGAAAAAAAATCGTCCCTTCCATACATTTCAGCCGAGCGGCATTGCATTTTTCCATGAAACAGTAAAATTTTTTTCGAGGTACAGGGTTTGTTCCTTAGTAAAAGTTGTTCTATACCATTGACTGAATAAGCTCTTTAAATATGGTTACACCTTTCTGTTACACGTTGTATATATGTACCGTTTTCTAGCTGAGTACCTTTAAGCAGGAACTTTTGGTGGCTTATACTTTAAACCGCTCAAAACTTATTTAGAAAACTACTGGTAGAATGAAGAGGCTACATCAAGAATGAAATTAAATAATAAACAATATTTTCGGAATTAACAAAACCAAGTGAAAATTTTCTGACGTCAGTAAATTAACTAACTATCGGCATTTAAGACCGAAAAGGATCCGCCCGTATTTTGTAATGCACACTAATAATAATTACATTTTAGTAATGTGTGGTATTTTAGTTGTATCTACTTGTTTTTTTGGTTTATTAGCAGCACAGATAATATAATACTTGTAGCAATGCAACAAAAGGCCAAAAGATACTATTTATTTATTTATTTATTTATTTTATTCATAAACAAAAATCCACAGCAAGTACATTCAGATTACTTGAACATGATATTCATCTTATTGTGCCAATAACGGATTTCACTATGCTAAACTAAACATACTAATAAAAAATTGGAACATAACAATTATAATATGGTTAAATTAATAAATTATTCGCAAAGAAGACGAATTTATAATACAAAAGGTTTGTTGCCATTATGAGTTTGTTGAGTGTCGGGTGATTAGGGTGTGTGTGTGTGTGTGTGTGTGTGCGTGTCTCATCGTGTGATGATAAAACAGGTAATGAGTATGGATAAAGGTGGTCTTACATGGAGCATATAATTTATTTAATTTAATTTAATTATAATATGTGTAATATTACTTTGTAAGTATAATGTGGCAAAAAAGTAAAAAAGTTATATATAAAGAATAGAATAGGTATTACACTTAGGTATTATTAGATATACTTAATACTGGATGTAAATTTAATTACGTACTTTCTTATAAAGTGCGTATTCTGTGTTACTAAAAGGTATATAGAAGAGAAATAATTTGCCTACTTTTATTTCAACATTGTATGCATGTCAGGTCCCGTAGCATAGTGTTAAATCGTGCGCGACGTTACGAGTAGAATCAAAAGTGCAAGGAGCGTGACGTACTGTTTAATGGCAAAAACATTGTGTCACACTCCTCGCACTTGTGATTTAACTAAGTTGCGTCGCGCGCGATTAAACACTATGCTACGAGTACGAGCTACCTAAGACACAGAATAAGGCCGCGGAAATAAGTACTCTCACATAATTAAGTTCACATCCTGAGTATACATAAACGTACCAAAAGGGCTTTCAAAAAACACTCACCTGTATTTAGACCCATCAGCCTTCTCTTCCATTTTATTCCGCACACCCTTGCTTGAGTGATGCTTCGGTCCTTCCTGCCAGTGACACTGATTCACATGTACTTCAGAGTTCACGCGATTTTAGTCTTTACTCACTGGTGTGAAGAGTCTGTAGTGAAGTGTTTTCTATTTCGTATCCATTGTCAAGTGAAAGTCATAGTGACCTTATAGTCGAGAGGTTAACTGAAAGTTGTGGTACACATGTTATACTGGATGTAAATGTTATCGTTAAATGAAACCATTGTACTCTACTGATCATAATAAATAACTATCTCACAGAAACAAACCTTGGTAAATAAACAAAAAACTGATTCTGCCCATACAAAATTTACGTAAGGTTCCGGAGAGGAGAACAATTTTTATATTTTGTGCGGGCAAAGATATTAGAAGAAAGTATAGACAGGTTATTTATAGGCAAATGGCACGTTAAAACATGGCTAATTTGCCAACCTGAACTCAGTATTGCGTCAGCGTCAGCGCACGACGGGCGTCGCATGGGACGACGCACAACAACATATAGGTCTTGTCTGTTTTTTGCTCGCGATAATTATGACTTCCACGTGTCAATGTAATATTGCAATATTACGTAATTCGTGAGAGAGTAAGAGGACAGCTCACAGGCAAATAACTAGGAGGCCCACCATGCCTGGGACCGATGGATGGCGGTATATCCATCCCTAATAGCCAGGCCTTATATGGAACAGACTGGTGACGGGCAGCGGCGTCACTGGTGCGAGGGTTCCAGCACCGCGCTCATCAACCCGCCTGTTCAGCGTGTGTGAGTAGGAGCAATTCTTCCAGGATGACCGCCGGGAGTGACAAAGTCCTGGATAGGCTTATGTCCAGCAGTGGACGAACTAGGCTGATGGATGGATCGAATACTACGTAATTTACTGAAGTAATTTATGTTGTGTGCCGTTTTAGCAGTTCGAATCTAGTGTAGGTAACCCATCTACCCTTTCTTCTGTGCGCGGGTCTGTTTCTACGGAATATCGTTCAGTATGATCAGTAGAGTATGATGAGTAGAGTAGAGTCATTTCAAGATAGCAGTCTATTTACATCCGATATATAAATAATAAAAAAAAAAACTTGTAACTCCTACAAATATTTTAGTTAAGTATTTTTCAGTGAAAATAAAACCAACACCAAAAACAAGAACACAAAATCCGTAACAACTAGAACACAGTGTATTTATTCGGAATTTCGGTTCTTGGAATATTAACACTGAATTTTTTAGTACAAGCCTTGGAGCTTAGGTTTAAAATGAAACTTTAGAGGTATAAGGCAACTGTGGTGAATTTCAGGTTCTATTCTTGGTTGTGAAATGGGGGCAGATGTACGCCCACTACGTACCGCCCACGCAAAGTCCAATCTCGGCCGGAATTTAAGACATATTCTTTTACATATTTATAGTCTTGAGAAGTCCGTTTGGCTATGGTTGTAGTAGTAACGTGTACAGATAAGCGCGTTTTGTGTGTTGTAACGTTTCCGAGGTTTCTAGGATACTTGAAAAATGTGCATGCGCAAAATAAAACAAATATGGTCGGTACAAAAATGCATCTAACAGATTCGGCAGACACCATATGCGTTTGCCCCTCACATGACTTTAAATGTATCCCCAAGAATTCCATGGTTTGTAGAACACATTTTAGATGAGAAACAAGTAAAATTGGAGATAAAAAGTAGCATTCAAAAATTTTACTTGCAATCGTAATGTATGGTTATCGTAACAGATCAACATAAAATATACGTAGTGTCACTAAAATGAATTAAAACGGCTAAAACTACGTAAGGAACTACACTGGCCTGCAAAACTAAGTACTACACTTTTTAAATTTGATTTTTTTCTAAACTATAGAAGTTAGAGATTTAAAATAATCACATAGTGAAGTTGTCCTTATAGTTCCCTATAGTTTCAAAGAAAGCTGATAAAATTTGCTATAAAACGTTTTTTATTTCAAATCTCTAACTTCTATAGTTTAGAAAAAAATCAAATTTAAAAAGTGTAGTACTTAGTTTTGCAGGCCAGTGTACATACATATAATTACACTGAGAATCGAGAGCAGCAGCGCCACTCAGCGATGAGTTAGTCAGACTGCATGTGCGAACAACTCACCCCCGCACTACCCCACATATTTTCGGGTGTCTACCATTTCTAGGAATTTTGTGTAAACCTAAGTAGTTCTAGCTATTCTATAAACCTCGGGAACGTGATACTAAATTAATCTTTTACCTAGGGGATTTATCACTGGATACTAAATTAATCTTCAGCAATTTCACGGGATTAATTTGATTAAATATCTTGCAATCTCACCCTAGTTAGATGTTTACTTTTCGGACAGTTCTCTATAATTTGATGTGCGTGTTTCATCAGTGTTAAAAGCTGTGATATTATTTTTCATTTGTATTAATCTTAAATGGTTTATATACAATGCATTTTATATATAGACCCTGGCAATAATTCCTTTGTGTGAGTGTGCAAATAAGTATGGTAAACTTTCAATACCTCTAAATCTCTTTATAGCACACCGTGCGTAAAATGACCACTTTACGCACGCTGCGTAGTAAAAAAATTATACGAAACTCGTGCGAGAAACTTTTTCTCGACTCGTGTGATTAAACGTTTCATCGCTCTCGTATCGTAATGTACTATTATAGATTAGACAGACCATCAAGTAGAAACTCTTAAAAAATAAAAAGCAAATAAACGAACAACTCTCAAGGAGCTTATCCCGAGTGTTTTATAGTGGTATATCTTTTTCAGAAGGTTACACTGCCCGTCACAAAATGTGTGGAAAAATAAAGCATATAACAGCTGGATACACCTCATGATATCTAAGCTGTACTAGCATGTATGGGCCCTTGGGGTGTGATTGCTTTTTTACGATTTTAATTTTCTGGTACACTGCGTACTTTGTTATTTTTTACATCGATTGTTGTCTCTGAAGCATCCTATAAATAAGAATACTCAATTTTTTACACAGAATATTCTAGTTTATTCCTGCTTAGGAGTCAAGACTTGAGCGCAATTAGTATGTTTTGCTCCAAGTAAAACTTTAATTGTTGCACGAAAATTGTAGCAACTTTCTCTGGGAGACACTCTGAATATGCAATTTCATAATTGTGGTATTATATTTATTGCATGTACTTTCAGTCACCTTAAGTAGCGGATCCAGGGGGGGCCGGTCACTGAACCCCCCCCCCCCCCCCTCTCAAAATGTACGTTATAGGACTCATACATTTCTTTTATTCTACTACTAGCGAACGCCCCACGGCGTTGTTCGCGTGGATCCCGTTTCTCCCGATCCCGTGGGATTTCCTAAAATACCTTCTTAAAAGATGTCTACGTCATACCAGAACCTACAATCCAAATTTCATGTTCCTAGGTCCAGTAATTTGGTCTGAGCGTTGATAGATCAGTCAGCCAGTGAGTCAATCAGTCTGGGTATTCGTTTATAGGTAGGTAGATAAATTTTACGACAATTTCCTAGGTATACTACAGTCTTAAATTTACTTATCTTATTTTGTATTCAGAGCTTTTATATTTCATTGTTTAAATGTATATTTGTAAAATGTATTTATTATGTTTGAAATAATTATTTATATATGTAGGTATATGTATGTATTAGTATGTATTATTATTTACATCATTTGGCTTCAACTTTATATACCTTATTTTACATGTACACCGCCTCTTCAGCAATCTTAAACTATTTTTTTCCACCAAAGGTTGTCTGGAAGAGATCGTTTTAAGCGATTAGACCGCCTATTTGTACTTACCCTTTGTACTCGTATTTTTAAGTTCAATTAATTGTATTCTTTTTCTTTTGTGGTGTGACAATAAAGCTATATTGTATTGTATTGTACCTACACGTAATTTATACCATGATTGCTTGAAAAGGCTCGATTAAAACCTACCCTTAGCCCCCAAATATTTTTCTGGATCCGTCACTACCCCTTATACGTGTATTATATCTGCAAAACGTTACGTCATGTAACAGAACCTTGAAAGCCTTAGCGAAGGCAGGGCATGACTCGTACAAACTGATGTATTTTCAAGATTTATGTGCACTATTAAAGGAACACAGTAATTGTTAATGTTGGAACATGTAACGGCATCGTGTGTAATAAAATTAGGCATATAAAGTGTTCAACAGAGAAAATGTTTGTGATTTACGTAAGTTATTGTACAGACGCCTGCAAATCAAGCTCCCTATTAGGAAAATCCCTATTTAAACGGCCATAACATGACGCTGTAATAAACTTGGATTCTTTATTTACTTTCTTTCGTTTGTTTAAAATTTCGCAGCCATTTCGTATAACACAAGTAGGCGTACCGGATTGAAAAAGTCGCTGTTTTGTAATGCGGCTACCTCATGTTCAGCCAGATTGTCATTGCGATACGTTCGACAATCTGCTTACCCACGTTTAGACGTAATGCAAAAAGTCTTTCAACCAAAAGTCAAAACTAGGTGCAACGATGAGCAAACCGAAGACGAGCGTTTTAGGTTTATATGTAAGATAAAATAAGGAGCCGAGCGAAGTGGAGCGGAGCGAGGCGACGCGACGTCCCTAGTTTTTAACAAAATTTACAATGTAACGTTTAATTTGACGCGGTTTTACAAAACCGTTGAGCCCGTTTGTATGTGGGCGCCACGTTACTAAGCCGCTTTGATGAACGCGAAGTGCTCGTACAATGCGGCGTACTTTATTTCAGCCGAATTGAAATCCGGCTGAACGTGACGTAGTCCGCATTACAAAACAGCGACTTTTTCAATCCAGCGCGACTACTTGTAATACGGCGTGTTATGCGATATGGCTGCAACTTTTATACCGAGTTACGCGACTTGTTTAGCTCTCTTAATAGTCAAGTAGCTTTGAGCTGTATTTAAAGATTTTTGTATATGGTACCGTTACCAGGAAGATAAAATCACTAAATTTGGTGCGAAAGTAGCTTAGAGTGTACTGATTAAATGTTAAAAACCTTTTTCTCTTCAGAATCTTTTTTCCTTAAAGCTGTATTTGAAATTTTATAGTTGAAAAAAGAAATAATGGTATCGATTCGGCATAACACGTCTTAACTTATTTGACAGGACTAACCTTATTTTAAGCGTCCTGTCTTTTTCTTTCTTTATCGAAAAATCAAGGACAGAACGCTCAAATTTAGTTTAGTCCTGTCAAATAAGTTAAGATGTGCTTCACCGAATCGGTACCACTGTAGGCTGAAAATACTGAAAACCAAGAAATAAACAATAATCCTCAAGAGAAAATGAGATTTTTTTTATTGGCTCCTTGTCTAATTCCATTTGTCCATTCATCAAGTACACAGTAAAGAAAAAATCTTTGAAATGGCAGCGGACGGACAATGGGATTCAGTATCAGCTGAATCACCTCCCCTAATACGCCTTATTCCGTCCCTGACTGCCTGCACGAAGGGATAACTTTGTCTACAAGGATAAGGAATTCTGTCTTCTAACTGGAAGGTCACAAAATTTTGCAAACTACGGAACCCTTATCACCCTGACAGTCTTGTTTGAGACGATAAAGTTAAAGCTGAGGATTAAAATTCAAAGGAAAGAGTCTTCTGTAAAGTTTAAATTATAGTTATAAGGAACAAACAGCTGACTTTAGAAGTGGCTTTTTAAATACCTATGGGAAATGTTTAGCGGAGCGCTAATAGTAGTTTATGCTACAAGGGCGAAAAGGAATAAATTACGAGGACGATTTAAAACACGAGCGTAGCGAGTATTTGCTCTTACGCCCGTGTATCATACTACGTTTGTCAATGCATAGTGTGAGGAAATAAAACAAATATAATCTTCTGAACTTTAAATTATGATTGGCTCAGAAGGACTGTATCCAAAGCCGTTTAACAGTGGAAAAAAAGTATAACTATTTATGGTACACAGGAAAGGCTGCAGGCTAGCCAAGCATTGTAAATAAATAATAATAATAATAAAGCCCTAGGGCAAAATAATTGACTTTCTGTTCGGTTTTGATGCATAAAAAGTGGGCCTTTACGAGCACTTGCATTGAAAAGGTAATTTAAAAAAATCGTATAGCTATATTTAAAATCGCAATCACATGCAATCAGCTTGAGGGTCGAATCTCCGATTTTATTCATAGTTAAATTTAAAACTATACAAACACATTTTAGCCAAAAGCTTTCAATGTGGTTTTTATTTTCTCCAAAATCGATGACGAGAGTCCCTTGAACAAACTTCTCTATCTCTTTAGATTTTCCCTACACTAACACAACTCAACGCGTTACCGGAGCTGCATACAAAAAATATTAATTAATCCATCCATCCATCCATCAGCCTAGTTCGTCCACTGCTGGACATAAGCCTTTCCAGGACTTTGTCACTCCCGGCGGTCATCCTGGAAGAATTGCCCATACTCACACACGCTGGGCAGGCGGGTTGGTGAGCACGGTGCCGGAACCCTCGCACCAGTGACGCCGCTGACCGTCACCAGTCTTTTTCATATAAGGCCCGGCTATTAGGGGTGGATATACCGCCATCCATCGGTCCCAGGCATGGTGGGCCCCCTGGTTTTTTGCCTGTGAGCTGTCCTCTTACTCTCCCTCGAATTACTTCGAGGGGGTCCCCAAGTAAGACGGTGTATCTCCACAGTCGAGCCCAAACAGATAACTTAATATTGTTTATAGCACACTGTGCGTAAAATGACCGCTTTACGCACGCTGCGCGTGCGTAAAGTCGGCATTTTCCGCACTTGTACTATAAAAAATTATACGAAACTCGTGCGAGAAACTTTTACTCGACTCGTGTGATTGCAGCACTCGCCTTCGGCTCGTGCCGCAAACTCACACTCGTCAGAAAACGTTTCATCGCTCTCGTATCGTAATATACTATTTCATTATTTTTGAATAAAAAGTATTAAATAAATGTGATTTAAAATATGGCATCACGCGAGAATAGTTTTATATTAGTAAAAGCTAAAAACAGTAACAAAAATTCTTTTTACGAAGTTATTGGCAATTAAAGTGAGCTTAACGGCATGTATCGTGACGTCATCTGAGACGATTTCATACTAAGAGTGATAAATATCGCTATCGCTAACTTCGGTAATAATAGGAATTTTTCAAAAACACAAAAGGTTTTGTGCTTTGCTATAACGATTTAATCAGTTACTATAAAAAATAAAATGATTTTCAGTACAGGAGACGTGTCCATTCTATAAATTAAAAAAAAATTACATTTTATTCTTGGACGTGATATCTATATATTTTGTGATGCGTGATTTTTTACTTATGATTTTATGACTTTTATTGAATCGATTGTTTATTTTATAATTATAATTTCATATATAATTTCAGTTAAATTTAATTTTATGTTACTTTTATTTCTTTTTTGATATATTGCAAAAAATCTCACCATTAAATAATTATTATAGAATTAAATGAGACTTGAGGATAATTCATGATTTAGCCGTTTTTATATAAATCATTAAATGTTATCATGGTGTAATAATTAAGGCTTTTTATTTATTTTATTTTAATAAGGGGAGAGGGGTGTTGTCGACCAGTGTCACTTGGGTCACGTAGAGGGGGAGGGGCGTTTGAACAAATTTAAATGCCACGTGACTTTGAGGAGGGAGGGGGGGGGGGTTAACAAGAATGTCATAAACTGTTGCACTTTATGAGTTCTTAAACTACTTGTTTTGTTGTTGAATTACGTAATTCGCCCCTCCCCAAAAACAACAATGATTACTAGATTTATATATTTATTCTATAGCGCGGCTCCCTTTGTTAGCTATGACTTGCAATTTTTTATCCATTGAGTACGGAACCCTAAAAATAAGTAGATATGCCTTCAGTATCGCATTCATCTTTTATAAATATTAAAAGCTTTTGGCTGTACCAGTTGAGTTATAAAAGACGCGTGTTGTAAGTTACTATTTACCTATATTTTCATAAATTGAAATTAATAGCTTTATCTTGCTTGAACCGTTTTGAATAAAAATGTCCGACAGACATTTTGAATATGAAACTGTAAGAAATAAACAAGTCTAATATGCTATAAAAATATGGAATCAAAAACAGAATTAAGAAATGGTTGATAACAATAGGTTTTGATGATCAGTCAGTGATCTTTTCTGTTTTTGATATTTTGTATGATATAGTAATACGCTTACTTTATTGCGTTACATACAAAAACCATAATATTTTAGGGGTACCTAGTCTGATTGTTAAAAAGGACTGCGAACTTCGGAAGGACGGACATATAGACAGACAACAAAGTTATCCTTTTAGGGTTCCGTTTTCCCATGATAAGTTAGTAGAAAGAAAAGAGCTTTATTTCAAACACCAAGAAAACAAAACAAAAAAAAGAAAACAAATTACAAACGAAATAGCCATATTCTGTGGTTATAAAAAAGGAGTCCAGCTCAGCTTAATGCCACAGCCGAAGCCACAGCGCTGGTATTCTGCTGGATACTACTAAAATAAAACTAATAACTATAACATAATATAAATATGATATAAAAATGATGAGGTACTGAGGTAAAAACTATACTATCAGAAACTACTATGAGAAATCCTAGAGCGTAGTCTCCTAATATTACCAAATCTTACAATTCAGTTCCACTAAATAATTAATCAACTAATCCAGTACCGAGTGGAATGTCGAAACGACAACGAACGTATGTCTGGGCATGTATACTGTGATCGACTCGTTCCACAAATTGTGCATTCTGTCGACAAAGACTGCACTCTGCCACGGGTGCGATGAATCAATCAATGCGGGGGCTCCAAAGCTCGTTCGGTGTCATGGAAAATTTCGATCTATGGACGATAAATAACGAAATGGTTTTTCAAAACATCATCTTACATAACAGATTCATGTTTTCACAAAAAAAAACGTTTTATTTTTTTTTCTTTAAGACTCTGATTTTTGGTGCTTGTACAGAAATTGATGGAAAACCGGCGAAATTTGGAGTAAGGAGAACTGGGTAGTTCATATAAATTAACAAAACCGTTTAAAATATTCGAAACTTAATATTCGGTTGGTATTTATGTGATTTTCAAATAATCATGTGTACGACCCACTAACCAACATCGCTAATCTCTCCGCAATAATCAGTTACCTAAGCACGGTTCCACCGTATTATTACCTACAGGTGAATAGGTTATGTTAGGTAATTGGCTGATTTACATGCGGCTAAACCTTCCCTTGCGCTGTTTCGAATTTAAACAAACAAATCAAAAAACCCCTACCAAAATCGTGTTCTGTTTTAAAGTACAACGGAAAACGAAAAAAATAACCGAAGGAATCAGCACTCACAATCTTGAATGTCTCTTGTGTAAAGTGAGGTAAACTGTCCGGTATTTAACCGGTAGTGCGTGAAGCGAGTACGTCCGCCCGCGTCGGCGGCCGCGAGGTGACTGAGTTTTTCTGAGTCATTCGTCTGGATGAGAACTGGACGGTTCTGCGCCGTCGCCATTTTGGCACCCAACGAGGGGTGAGGTGCACTTTCTCGTACTACCCTACCGAGACAATAAGACGTGTGGCTAACCTTTTTTTGAATAGCAATAGAGGCATTGTTGATGAACGTCGGTGTCTAAAGGTTTTGGTGAGATAATACCAGCTTGCTCATATTTATTTCTCTTACTGAATACAAATTAGAAATCAGCAGATGAATTAATAGGTAAGTTTTAGATTGAGCTCAAAGAATAAATGGTTTGGAATTGATAAGTAAGAAAATAAAAATAAAATAATAAAATGGAAACATAGTTTAATAAATCGATCAAAAAATAATATATTTATACTTACATCAAAATAAATCACAAACGATCACAAAATCAGTTTCAGTAATTGCACAATAATACAAGTCACAATTTAAGGCACACAATCACAGCCAATTAGGAATTTTGTATGTTTTTATTTAAAATGCAAATAAATGCTAACTCAATACATGTTTATATTTTAATACTGTTTCCTTTTTAATAACATTTTCAATAAAAAGAAGCTATTATATTTATAAGAAAACAATTCATATTAAATACAAATCTAAATCTAACCTAAGTACTTTGGTAATATCAAATAACTACTTTATATATATTCTATTTACTTTGAACTAATAATGCATTTGTGCAAATCACTATTTGTGTCAGATCTATATTTGTGTTTTGTGCACTTTTGTGCCTGAAGGAAGATACCAACCAATTGTTAAATGGACGATTCAGGACTGAAACAAAACGGAGAACATAAAATTACAAACCAGAAATAATAAAACTAAACATATTTTCGTAACAAAAAGACTTGAAATAAAATTGTAGAAGTCAATGAACGTCTGAAAAGTTGCCAAGTTTTTACTTAATGTGGTTATGTTAAGCAACAGATGCCTGGATTCCACAATCGGATGTACGGGTAAAAATGATCAGTCTTAAAAGTAAAAATAAAATCTATTTTATATACCCGAGTGTTTCTCAGAGACAATCTGATCGAGCATCCCTTTCTAGATTTCCTAGGACCAATCAATAGTGTGAAGGCGATACAAAAAAAAAATTGGGTTTTTTCGAATCCATTTACTCCACTATAACGTCATCTAAGTATTTCATTTTTGGGTAAATGTTTATTGAGTATTTGATTAAGATTCTCACTGAAGGAAAACGCGATTGGATGAAATTTTCTCGATAGAATTTAATTCCGAAAAGACCTCTGAATTGTTTTATTTTTTCGTGTAATTCTGAAATCCTAACTAATTTAATTGTGAAATTGCATTCTAAATGTGGATATTATGTATTTGTAAAGCCTCCTTGAAAATCTTTTTGACAAAATAGCTTAGTACATTTTATATTAATAAAAAACCGACTTTTTGCTTCTTTTCCACGAATCTGTCCCACTCGCACTGAGGGTTTTTTCGCATATTGAGTAACAGGGACGCTTAAACTTTTACGTATCGCCTTAAGGCTGATACACACCGGATGCGTACGCGTGGCAGCTCAAGTTATATTGGTATCGATTCGGCATAACACGTCTTAACTTATTTGACAGGACTAACCTTATTTTAAGCGTCCTGTCTTTTTCTTTCTTTATCAAAAAGACAAGTACAGAACGCTTAAATTAAGTTTAGTCCAGTTAAATAGGTTAAGATGTGCTACACCAAATCGGTACCATTGTATTGCGTGCATAATGCGTCAGCCTAGTTTAATACAACAACTGGTGCTGCCACGCACAACGCCACGCCTACGAATCCAGTGTGTATCTGCCTTTAATGATAAATAATGCTAATTGCCGTTGATGTCACTTTCTCCTCAACCCGAATTTCCTTCAAAATCTGACAAATTTAAAGCAGATTCTGTTGAAAATACTGCTGAATGATAGCGTATTTCGAGAACACCTTCTCGCTCGAACATGGCTTGAAGCCAAGAAGAGAGCAGGTCAAAGAAAGACCAAATACAGCTCCCCGCGCACTGCAATCGTAGTTACTACTTAGTACATAGCAGACTATAATAGTCTTGTTTGTTTTTGCTTTGAGTCGCATCTCGACTATGACTAATGTATTAAAGTTACGACATAAGGGCTTATCCCGTTGAATGTAATAAACCTAAGAAAAATAAGAACAAATCCTGGAAAAATGAACTACTAACTATTCATATAAAATCCATACTTACGATAACCCACGTTAGCTAACTGTTTCAGTTATTTGAGTAAATTAACACACAGGATAAAAATTCTTGATGTTCCTAAACATAATTATATACTTTTTGCATACTTATTTTCATGAAAAATCTGAAATATTTTACGAAAAACGCGAAAATCTTCAAAAACGCGCCTATCCGGTAATGCCGCGCGACCCCATATTAAAAATTATATAGTTCTGAATTCCACCGCCAGAGGCGCGCGTGTCGCATCATGTTGTCTCATCATGTTGTCTCTTTTCTTCCTGAATTTTCCCGGATTTGTTCTAGTCAAACATTTTGTATGTTTTTTGCCATTTCTCGGCTTATGTATAGCGCAATTACTCTGTACATCGCTTCACGACCACTAATTATCGTAAACTAAAAATAATAATGTAATTTTATCATGAAATACTTTTCATGCTTAAAGGGGCGCACACAGCGTAACCCGCACTATTTTTCATAGCGCAACAGTATAGCTGTAAAGGGCTGTTGTTTTAACTATTGCCTAGATGGAGAGAATATAACCTCACCTACCTATTAAGCAATATAACTATGTGTTGATATTGTCGTAGAAGGTCAACATTTTCAGGCGAAAACTCGCATTGTATGATTTTCTCGTTGCTAGCTACAACGCAGTAACATTCCTCATTGTAACACATACACAGGTATGTACATAAGTAGTTCTGTTTAAGTTATATGTAGGATTGTAAGAATACATACCCATGTACATATACGTAACAAATGTTTACCGATATTGTCGAAGAAAGTCGGTATTTTTAAAAGTTATAATCTTGCTTGCTCGTATTTTCTATGTATTTCCATATCATTAGTTTAATTAAATATCTTTGAAATGTAACATTAAACCTATAATTACACGAGCCGAGATTATACACTATCGATTAACTATGTATTGCATTCGCACATAACTCGCCTTCAGCGAGACGATATCATAAATACATAAATAAATATAACTTGGAATGGTTACCGTTTTGACCTCAAAACCTTGTTAAAATGTATTGAAATAACTTTTAGTAATGTTTTCACGTGTTATTAGTACAATTAGAACCTTTCATAAATAAATTAATTGTAAATAACTAGATTTCAATACACATTGTATACAAACTCATTAGATTCAGTCAAACTTTCACAGTAAATGCCTTGTATTTCCTAATCTAATTAGAATATTGTTTAAACTTATGTAATCCTATAAGGAGCTGATAAGAATTATCAATAATAACCAACTTTGTATTACTTTAAGGTACATTTAAGGTGTTTTATTAAATAAACAGACACGGTGGGACGGGTCAAACGGTGGACACTAAGTTGCAAATTTTGTCAAAAATTAACAGCGCGTCTGAGCGGTAATACCGCGGAACAGGGCCTCGCGCCGCGCAAAATCAAAATTATCTCGATTTCGATACGAATATAGTAACTTTTCGGTTTCAGCAATAACCTAGCAAAAGGTGTCCCCCACTTGGCCTGTCGGAGTCTTTGCGCAAAGACAAATTTGGACTTTTATTTTACTGCCCTACGAGTTGCATTTGGACAGTCCTCCGGATATTACAATCGACTGCGGGAAACTACGACGCTGCCATCGACAGTGTCGACCCCCTACGGAGCCGGAAGTGGATTGGGTTGGCGGTTTCCACAACCACGACGGAGCCAAAGGATTTAGTTGGTGGTTTCCCCAACAGTTTCATGGTCCTTCGAGCCGGATTGGACTAAGCCAAGCAGTTAAGCCAAGCAGTCAAGTCAAGCAGTCAAGGCAAGCAGTCAAGGCAAGCAGTTAAGCCAAGCAGCCAAGCCAAGCAGTCAAGGAGAAGCGTACGAGATTCCAGGGCGGGGGCCCGAGAAGAGCTCTTGTCAGAGTCACTTTCTTGTTTCTACGAGTTAATACTCGGCATCACCGATCCACACCTAACGGTGCCAAACGTGTATCGGGGTGTTAACGCATGTACATGCGGTGTGGTCTTTCAGGCGAGCCCACACGTTAGTCAAGTCTCGCTCTTCTCAGAGCAGGGTTGGCGAACGGAAGTTGTCTGTCGTGGAGGTACGATACAGTTGGGTCAGAGGACAAGGCTACCATTCTCGTAGCGTGTCGAAGTGAGGGTTTCCCACCTCATGGTTGCGTCCAGCCCAATTGTATTGCTCTATTTACCTAAGCGATCTCTCATATCCTTACCTGCACGACCATCCATTCCTCCTTCCAACGGTTACCAAGTCCAAGCCTACAACCGTTGACTGAGGCTGATAGGGACCTGTAGGGACCCGTAGGGACTGTTAGGACCGGACGTGGTCAGTTAGGACCGAGAGTGGTCGAGTTGAGGGACCGTTAGGTGTAGGGCCTATAAGTAAGTATACAGCTTAGCTTTCTCTCCCAGACTCGAAATTAGGGACCGTTAGGGACCGATAGGGAGGACTAAGTAGGTGTACATAATTATATTTTTCCACACAGACAAGAAGATGGGACGTTTAACAAGATCTGTAAAGGGAAAAGAAACTAGTGGTGGCAGCCCTAAAGCAAGTATCCATGAACCGGAAGATGGAAGTCATAATGCAACCGTAGTAGAAGCTGCGAATAACAACAGTTCTGCAACGGGTGGGGCACCCACGGCACAGAAAATAGCCGATAAGACAAGAGAAACTGAACCAAGAACAAATTCAACGACGACAACTAGTACAGAAACAACTATAGAACCGACCGGTTTCACGTCGTCATCCTCAGAGAATGTTTCAAAAGAGAGTTCTCAAGAGAAAGCAGTAACAGATAGCAGATCGGGTGATAATCAACGAGCTTCGCAACAGAGGGAGAACCTTGAGCAAGTTCATTTGAATCCTGTCGTAACTGTAACAAAACCTCGACATAAAAAATCTACGGCATCAAAAGCGTCTTCTAGTAAACGGCGGCGCGAGTTGGAAGCACAGATTAAATTAGCAAAGGCAGAGGCGGCACTAGCACGTTCAGAGTACGAGTTAGCGCGTTTAGACTCCGACACGTCACTTAGCGACTGCGAGATTGACGCCGCGCGAATTGAAACGCAAGCACAAATCGAGCGATGGGTGAACGAGTCAGTTGGGGAGCGGCCCGAGCCAATGGTTGAGGAACCAACTAAGGAACGAAGGGTTTCAATGACGTCACAAGCAGCGAAGGAGCGAGAGGGAGATAGAAATTGTGTAAATCTGCCCGTCCCGGCTTCGCAACCAAGCACCGACCTGCAATTATTTACTACAACTTTTGTACAAGCCATTCGCGAAGCGGTAGCTAGTGCTTCACCAATACATTCTCAACAAGCACAACAACAACAACAACAACAACAACAACAACAACAACAACAACTACCGACCCATAGTTTAGCTCCGAAATATATCTCGGAATTATTAAACTTCAGCGGAGAGCCGAGCGAATGGATAGCGTTCAAATCAACGTATCGTGATTCAGAACGTTTCTTCACAGAGACACAAAACGTCGCAAGAATAAGAAAAGCTGTGCAAGGTAAAGCGAGAGAGGCTATTAGATCAATCTTGTATACAAGCACGGATCCAATCCTTATCATGAATTCTTTGGAAAAACGTTATGGACGACCGAGACGCCTAATTAAGAGCGAGATAGCAAACCTCGAAAGAATGGCGCCTCTAGCGGACGATGCACGCAATTTAGCTTCATTTGCGGGCACGGTAGCGAACACCGTCATGACTATTCAACAAATGAATGAACTAGCTTATCTACATTCAACCAACGTATCTGAGAAGGTAATAAACAAGTTGAGCCTCATCATCAAATTCAAGTGGTATGAATACAGAGCTGCACACAGCGACAGCCCAATATTGCTAGCACTTAACCAGTTTCTGAGCGAGCTTTCTGATACATACGAAACGTATGAAACCGACGTTGTACGAATACAGTCACGGAAGGAAGAGTACCGTGGACGAATGTCAAAGAAGACAGTGCAAGTACACCGCCAGGATGATTCGCAGTCGGATGAATCGGAGAGCGAACGGGAGTATTCTGAGGAGGAATCGAGTGACGATGTCGAAGGATTAAACGACGTCGTAGCGGTCGCCCAGAAGCAAGTCATAGTGGAATGCCCGCTATGCAAGGAGAAACATACGTTAAGCAAGTGTAGAAAGTTCTATGAAATGAAAATAGACGAACGATGGGATGCAGTGAAGAAAATGCAAGCATGCTTCTTATGCTTGAGCATCAAACATCGCGGGTACGGCTGTCGGAAGAGATTATGTGGCCTAGATGGATGTAGAGGTAGACATCATAAGCTCCTACATAGGAAGCGAGAAAAGGAGAACGATAAGGAAAAGTCGGCTTCGAAAGCTCCTGTGCGAGAGGGACAGACGATGTCAGTCAACACCGTGAGTAACACAAAGGCTTATTTGAAAATAACACCCGTAGAGGTGATCGGACCTGAAGGTTCGGCGCAAGTATTAGCTCTACTAGACGAGGGCGCTTCAATTTCCCTGCTAGATAGCAAAGTAGCCAAGGAGATAGGTGCCACAGGCCCCACGGAAAAACTCCTGCTCGATGGCATAGGAGGTCACCGTTTAAAAGAGACTAAGTCACAAGCGCTCAAAATTAAAATACGCGGACTTTACACGCGAGATATAAACACGTGTGACGTATACACGCTGACAGACATGAAATTGCCCAGACAAGACGTCACAGAAAAGGACATAAGTGACTGTCCACATCTCGATGACATAAAAATAAACCTGACCTATGACCTCCAAAAACCAAAATTATTAATAGGTCAAGATAATATTAGACTGATCTATACACAAGAAATTAGAATGGGAACACCGTCTAAACCAGTCGCCTCAAGAACCAAATTAGGTTGGGTACTACATGGCTGTAACACAAAACGCCAACCCGAACAAGTCACGAGGTCAGTAAACCATCTCTATGTAGCAAAATCGAGAGACGACGATACTACCAGAGGCGCTCCTGCTACCTTTGATGCAAACCACAGATGGTTTATTGGACCAGCATTCTTACATGAGAACCCTGAACGTTGGCCCAGAGATACGAGTGAAAAATCACCGCCGACCACAGGCGAAGAAAGGCAGCGGCAAGGCGTCATCGCTACGACCACGCTCACCGACAATGAAACAACACTCTCGCTCTCGCTCGATAGAAACAACATCTTGCTATCTCACTCACCTGCATCTACAAGAGTCCAGCCATTTGAGACGTTACCAAAACCTGAACGCTTCTCGAACTTCACAAGAATTACCAGAGTCTACGCTCGAGTGTATCAAGCCGTCGACATATTTAAATCAAAATTAAAAAGTAAAGAAACTTTAAATATAGTTAACAGCATAAAGAAAATTTCGAATAAAAACAAGGACGCGACATGGCGTTCAAATAAAAAACGCGATAAAAAATTGAAAAACCTATCAAAAAACCCGCGCAAAAATATTCCCTCTCAACTGGGGAATAAAAATTATATTCCGTTATCAAATAAATATTTGAACCAAGCTCTAAATACTCTACTAAAGATCATACAGTACGACAGTTTCAAAAACGAGATTTCCAAATTAAAACGAAATCAACCACTCGACAAAAACTCTAAGCTCCAACGATTAACGCTTCAATATCACGACGATTTTATATACTTGTCTACGAGAATAAGCTCTGCTCAATATCTACCAGAGACTTATAAAGAACCGATCGTACTAGACGGTAAACATAGATTAACCCGACTGCTAATAGAACAATATCACAAAGATTTCAATCACGGGAACCATCAGACAATAATGAACGAACTTCGTCAGAAATACTACATTACTTCTCTGAGGACAACAGTAAAGAACATTATCAGAAACTGCTATCGGTGCAAGCTGAACAAAAGTTTACCATTGACGGCACCTTTTGGCGATTTGCCTCCAGAAAGATTATATCGTCACAAAAGACCATTCACATGCCTAGCAGTTGACTATTTTGGCCCAATGACTGTTACAATTGGAAGACGTCATGAGAAACGCTGGGGCGCACTGTTCACCTGTCTTTCTACTAGAGCAGTACACATAGAATTAGCATGTTCTCTGTCCGCCGATTCAATGATCCTGGCGCTACGAAGACTCGCTGCTCGTAGAGGAGCACCCACTGTATGCATAAGCGATAACGCAAGCAACTTTTGTCTCGCTAATAAACAATTAAAAGAAGAGTTAGACAAAATGAATGAAAAATATATGATTGATAAGGCAGCTGAAAAGGGAATAACCTGGAAGTTCATCCCCCCTGGGAACCCTAGCGCCGGCGGAGCCTGGGAACGACTTGTAAGATCCATAAAAGTCGCATTAGCAGCCACATTGAACGAGAGATACCCTAAAGAAGAGGCCTTACATACATTGTTGCTAGAAGCTGAACATATAGTGAATTCAAGACCATTAACAGACGTAAGCCTAGATCCTGAAGACACAGAATCATTGACACCAAATCACTTTTTAATTGGATGTTCAAACGGTGCCCCACTCCTTGGAGATTTCGACGATACGAGCCTAGACAGCCGAACATCATGGCGTGCAGTACAACGTCTGGCCGACCATTTTTGGACCAGATGGACTAAAGAGTACCTACCCACATTGCAACCAAGATACTTGCACGGGAGAGGTTTCATCAATCCAAGCCCCGGAGACATTGTGTTGATCGTGGATGCTTCACTCCCACGAGGCACATGGCCGCGCGGTGAAATAATCAAAGTTCACCCCGGACCAGACGGCAACATCAGAGTGGTAGAGATACGAACAAAGAACGGTGTGCTACGACGACCAACGTCACGACTGGTTATCCTTACATCTACGAACCTAGTTCCTGAAACACCGGCAGTTACACAGTAAAGCTCCATCACTAGTTTAAAATATACGGTGGCTCGCAACGGCACATTGCCGGAAAGTCGGAGGCCTTGAACCGATTACACAAATTCCCTAGAAACTACAAGCCACATCAGTATTTCCATTCAAGACTTGGTGCTCACTATCTTCGCACGGGGGGGAGACTGTTGAAAATACTGCTGAATGATAGCGTATTTCGAGAACACCTTCTCGCTCGAACATGGCTTGAAGCCAAGAAGAGAGCAGGTCAAAGAAAGACCAAATACAGCTCCCCGCGCACTGCAATCGTAGTTACTACTTAGTACATAGCAGACTATAATAGTCTTGTTTGTTTTTGCTTTGAGTCGCATCTCGACTATGACTAATGTATTAAAGTTACGACATAAGGGCTTATCCCGTTGAATGTAATAAACCTAAGAAAAATAAGCACAAATCCTGGAAAAATGAACTACTAACTATTCATATAAAATCCATACTTACGATAACCCACGTTAGCTAACTGTTTCAGTTATTTGAGTAAATTAACACACAGGATAAAAATTCTTGATGTTCCTAAACATAATTATATACTTTTTGCATACTTATTTTCATGAAAAATCTGAAATATTTTACGAAAAACGCGAAAATCTTCAAAAACGCGCCTATCCGGTAATGCCGCGCGACCCCATATTAAAAATTATATAGTTCTGAATTCCACCGCCAGAGGCGCGCGTGGCGCATCATGTTGTCTCATCATGTTGTCTCTTTTCTTCCTGAATTTTCCCGGATTTGTTCTAGTCAAACATTTTGTATGTTTTTTGCCATTTCTCGGCTTATGTATAGCGCAATTACTCTGTACATCGCTTCACGACCACTAATTATCGTAAACTAAAAATAATAATGTAATTTTATCATGAAATACTTTTCATGCTTAAAGGGGCGCACACAGCGTAACCCGCACTATTTTTCATAGCGCAACAGTATAGCTGTAAAGGGCTGTTGTTTTAACTATTGCCTAGATGGAGAGAATATAACCTCACCTACCTATTAAGCAATATAACTATGTGTTGATATTGTCGTAGAAGGTCAACATTTTCAGGCGAAAACTCGCATTGTATGATTTTCTCGTTGCTAGCTACAACGCAGTAACATTCCTCATTGTAACACATACACAGGTATGTACATAAGTAGTTCTGTTTAAGTTATATGTAGGATTGTAAGAATACATACCCATGTACATATACGTAACAAATGTTTACCGATATTGTCGAAGAAAGTCGGTATTTTTAAAAGTTATAATCTTGCTTGCTCGTATTTTCTATGTATTTCCATATCATTAGTTTAATTAAATATCTTTGAAATGTAACATTAAACCTATAATTACACGAGCCGAGATTATACACTATCGATTAACTATGTATTGCATTCGCACATAACTCGCCTTCAGCGAGACGATATCATAAATACATAAATAAATATAACTTGGAATGGTTACCGTTTTGACCTCAAAACCTTGTTAAAATGTATTGAAATAACTTTTAGTAATGTTTTCACGTGTTATTAGTACAATTAGAACCTTTCATAAATAAATTAATTGTAAATAACTAGATTTCAATACACATTGTATACAAACTCATTAGATTCAGTCAAACTTTCACAGTAAATGCCTTGTATTTCCTAATCTAATTAGAATATTGTTTAAACTTATGTAATCCTATAAGGAGCTGATAAGAATTATCAATAATAACCAACTTTGTATTACTTTAAGGTACATTTAAGGTGTTTTATTAAATAAACAGACACGGTGGGACGGGTCAAACGGTGGACACTAAGTTGCAAATTTTGTCAAAAATTAACAGCGCGTCTGAGCGGTAATACCGCGGAACAGGGCCTCGCGCCGCGCAAAATCAAAATTATCTACGGACTGGGCTGTTTTTACGGACTGGGCTGTCGGTGACGTTACCACCGGCAGTCATGAAGATGGACTGGACTGTCGGTGACATTACCACCGACAGCCCTGAAGACTAAGTCTCCGCAGCCGCCAACCACCATACTGGCGGCACCCCCCGGACCCGCGGGTTATAGCCCGCGGAGAAGAAGCTCGGGTAATAATTTAGATAAATTGAGATCCGTACCTATGCGCACGCCCTGCGGGCGTGCGAAGACGAAAACCACCAGTCAAAATTATCTCGATTTCGATACGAATATAGTAACTTTTCGGTTTCAGCAATAACCTAGCAAAAGGTGTCCCCCACTTGGCCTGTCGGAGTCTTTGCGCAAAGACAAATTTGGACTTTTATTTTACTGCCCTACGAGTTGCATTTGGACAGTCCTCCGGATATTACAATCGACTGCGGGAAACTACGACGCTGCCATCGACAGTGTCGACCCCCTACGGAGCCGGAAGTGGATTGGGTTGGCGGTTTCCACAACCACGACGGAGCCAAAGGATTTAGTTGGTGGTTTCCCCAACAGTTTCTGAAAACTTTATTTTTAGTTTAAGTGCTGTCAAAACTAAATTAGTCCTTAACTGTTAGGACGAGAAGATTGATTAATTTGGAAAAATATAAATGTTGACAGCACTAAAACTAAAATAAAAGCCTTCAGTTTATTGTTTTACTTAATAAGTAGATAAATATTTTAAAAATGGTTTAAATAATATCCAACATATTGAAAACTTCTAAGTAACTATCTATGAAACCGTGTGGCTATCTGTCCGCCGCCGGAAACGATTATTCAATTAATTAACAAATTCGTTACTTAAGAGTTAGACTACTAGAGACCAGCGGGTCTACCGCGTAATTCTGATTTTCATCAACATCAACTTGAGATTGAAATTTGTCGTGCGTGCGACGACGCCCGCCTATCATGCCATATCTTTTTCACGCGTTGAATTTCGCATGCTTTTGCTTGAAGTTGATACAAATCAGAATTACGTGGTAGGGCCGCTGTTAACCGCTGGAATGGCATTATGACCACGCGGTCCAAGTAAAATACTAAAAGAACTTTTTATTAAGGTTTTTAAACACTCTGTATCTATAGATCAAATCATATCAGTAATACTGGCTGACGTCGCTGTAAAACCGACAACTAGATATAGTACTCGTCGATCCGTACAACTTTTACTGTGGAGCCACACATGTAATTGCGAACTGTTTTGTTTGTTCGTGCGTTATCTACTGAAAATCAGCGCTGTCGGTCTTACTTCGTTAGACTACAGCATATGCTGAGTCCTTGGCCTTTTTGTCTGCTGCGATACATGACTTCTTCTAGTTTAGTCACATATTTTTTATTTTGTTAAATGTCTCGTTTTTAAGCTTTTATTATGTAATTGTATTGTGGCAGATAAATAAACAGATATTCTATTCTATTCTATTCTAACTAGAGATAGTAGCTGACTGACCGGGGGGAAGTGCACAATATTCACTGCCGAGAATCAGTGCAGGACTCATCGCTACGAATTTATAATTAGTACTTGTCTATCCGTACAACTTTTACTGTAGAACCAGGCATGGAAACACGAACAATAACCTGCTGGCTGTTCCATACTTTTCGGGCAAGTAGGTATGTAGGTATGTATTTGTAAAAAATAGGACAAACTGAAAACCAGCGCTGTCAGTTGCTTGCAACTAGCAGCATTTGCTGAGTTTGGCCCTTTTTGCCACTTTATTTAATTTTTTTCTCTGTGCGTGTGTGTTTCTTTTTTGTGGCAAATAAATACTTTTCACTTTCACTATTTTTTATATTTTATATTTCGGTTGTAACTCTTCGGGGTGGCGAAGATTCCGTCGCGCAATACTTGAATGGTACTAGATACTGTACCTGAGTTTGTAGTGGGCCCGATGCCGCCTCGCGTTCCTGTAGACGTGTCCACCGGTAGAGACGAGGGTGCCAAGCGAGCTCGCCGGGCTGAGCGCCGTGTGCAGCGACAGATCCGACGAGACCGACGCGGCCCGGCCGAACAGGTCGCCGTCCGACTCGTTGGTGGGGGTCTTGTCACCTGCTACCATACAGAAAATACCCATGAAAAGGTGCAATGACACTTGATTTGTTCGAAATCCCACCAACTTTCAATGCGCTTTCACGTGCTCTGATTGGCCAAGCCAACACAGTTAGTTTAAAGAGATCGGGGCAATGTGGATGTCCGATCCTTTTCGGACTAACACAGTTATTTTAATGAGAGCGTGACGGTGTGGATGTCCGATCCTTTTCGGACTAACACAGTTATTTTAATGAGAGCGTGACGGTGTGGATGTCCGATCCTTTTCGGACTAACACAGTTATTTTAATGAGAGCGTGACGGTGTGGATGTCCGATCCTTTTCGGACTAACACAGTTATTTTAATGAGAGCGTGACGGTGTGGATGTCCGATCCTTTTCGGACTAACACAGTTATTTTAATGAGAGCGTGACGGTGTGGATGTCCGATCCTTTTCGGACTAACACAGTTATTTAATTTTTTGGCGTCAAAAAAATGTTTACGTTGTTGTATTACTACTCCTGAAAGTAAAGTTAATTATACAAAACCATTTATTATTTCATTGTCGTAAACAGTGGTTAATGAAAGTGTGCGATAGTAAAATACAGGCCTTGCACTCCCAAAAAGATTCGGTCGATCGTTTATTCGAGCATACATCCATCTCTGACGCACGCGTAGAGAGTGTGCTAGAGATGGATATACGTCCGACCGATATTCGACCGAATTTTGTCACTTCGGAGTAGGCCTTCAGTGATGTGATATTGATGTGTCTGACCGTCATCAGTCGGCACGGGAGTACGTCTCGGACTGCGCAGCTCCACACTGCTGCCCCATGGACTGAGCGCGCCGAGCGGACTGTTCAGTCCACACGTCACTAGTGTGTCGTCATCCGAGCCAGAGTCTAGAGAAATGTTGTTAATCATTAGCCTACGGACATATCTAGCGACAATAGTTATTTGTGCAACAAGAGAGCAAAGATTTTTTTGTTGCGATTGCCGAGTTTGAATCCCGAGCAGCGAGTGATTCTAAGTTAGAATCCTGAGCGTGATTTAAATGCACAAGAAACAGAATAAATTTGCTCTCGTGTGACACATACAACTTTTCACCTCGCTAGCGATAAAACACAGATGTAAAGACACAATCTTTTCGAACGAACTTATAAGAATTCAATGTTTTTTTTTCTTTAAGCAATACACCATATAAGAATATTGCACACAAAATAAAACGTAAGGAGTGTTAATTGAATCCCAAAAGCCCCAAAAATTTGGAAAATCTTTGATAAATCGATTGAAAACGCAAAACATAACCATCACGCGGGTGTTTTACTCTATCTATCCGTTTCCGGATTCCATACACATTGGGAGGCCATACACAGGATTTCGAGAAGTTTACCTTGTCTATGATATCCGATAAGCTGTGGGGCTATCCTCCCAAAGTGTATGGAATATATATGGAGTGGAAGAGATAGCCACCCTGATGATGTTTGCTGTCTCTCTTTCTCTTGAGCAAAAGAAATGGAGTTTTTGAACAATTCGCAGTGTTCTTAATTTAAAACACTTTTCACTGTTTAAAACCAGTGAGCAAAATCCTCACAGTTTTTAAACAACAAAGACGCGCTTTTCGAGCTAGTGAGGTGAAAAGAATATTTTTGTATCATTTGCGCAATGCTTCTTTGTGAGAATTTTTTAAAATAATAAAAAAAGTATGGAGGGTATAAGGCCGGTTCGATTTGGATGCATATTGTAAGCTCTTTAATTAAATGTAAAGGTTTTCCACATAAAGATGACATTAAAGTGAGATAGGAGTTTAAAGTTACTGGTACATACCGACCGCCTTTTTATTTTTAAATGGCGGCCTCGAATTATTCTTATAAAACCCGATAGTTAACATGAATACAAACAAAAATTAACGAAAGCTCGTAAAATGTCACATTTCGAAAATATAAGTAAGCAATCAAAGTTTTAACGGAATCGTTCTAGTGGAAGCAACATTTCGTGTTCTGTAGTGCTAGTAGAGACATGCCACACTTTAAAAACGTTTTATTTCTAGTGCTACCAGTTTGGTTTCTTATATTTTCGATACCTGTCTCTAACACAATGTACGTAAATACAAATAAAACAAAAATTACCTTCAAAAACATCAAAGAAGTTCTCTTTTGAGTCATTCTGAGACATCCCCGATTTCTTTTTTCTTTTGCTCTGTAACAATAACCGAACAAAAATTTCACATCTAAGTATGAAACTAAACGAAAGCTGTAAGTTACCCTACTAAAACAAAAAAGCTCTTTAACTCCCACCTTACTTTTCTTTTTTTTAGTTTAACCGTAGACTGTCACTAGAAATGGGTAACGAACGATTCGAGGTTTAACCTTCGACCAAAATTTTTATTTTGGTCGAAGGGTTAAACAACACCGAGTACATAACCCGTTTGGGTGGATCAAAACTAATTAGCGTTTCCACTAGTCAACCGGAGGAATTACTTTTCACCCAGCCAAACGGGTTATAACCGGGTGACAACTCGCTTATAACTGGGTTATAGATAACCCACCAGTGGGTTATGATCCGGATCGTTATCAATCTCTACTGTCACTGAGTCTGGAGTCTGTTGAGGTTTACGTCTACGGACGGTAAGTTGAAAACTCTTTTTTTTAATCCACTATCCCATCCCACTAATTCCCACTAATATTAAAAATGCGAAAGTTTGGATGGATGGATGGATGTTTGTTACTCCTTCACGCCGAAACTACTGAAACGATTAGGCTGAAACTTTGCACAAATGTAGTTCTAGACCTAGAATAGGACACAAGCTACTTTTTATCCCATAAATCAGTTCCCATTGGAAGGCAATGGGGTGTCAAGTCCCTATAAAAAGTACTGTACTGTTACTCCTTCACGCCGTTGAATATTAGTGGGATGGGATAGTGAGGATGGGATGGGATAGGAACATTAGTGGGATGCGATGGGATGGGATTCGATACGACTATACAAAAACTTAATCAACGCGGGCGAAGCCGCGGGCAAAAGCTAGTGCCTTTATATTATTGCTGGCCTTTTGGCCTTTACAACTTTGCTTCAATAAGAGGGGGACAGAGAGTAACCAGCCTCATTTAAATGGTTTTATAATTTTTAAAAAGTTTATAAAACTTTAAGATTCTATGAGTCTTTGTTATTAAAAGTTCATGAGTTCATAGTTTATTTAGTTTTTATTAATGAGTGCCCCGAGGGGGTTGAAAACTCATTACTCTTTGTCAAACGATGTACATATAAATAAGTCAATATCGGATTTATCTCTGACGTGCGACGAAGCACACATGGAACAAAATTCAATGGATTCACTCTGATTAGTAGAGCACGCGGTTTACATTTGAAGTGCGTTGCTGATATGCGTGACGTGCGTGTCGTCACGACATAAACCCCGGAGAGGATGTCACAGGTGTTTCAGAGTATGGTCTATGAAATGCAAGTGACAGTCCATACTCGTACACCCACGTTTCACCGATGATTATACCTCCCAGCATGACGGGTGATGACTCCAGCGTTGCCAGACCGTGTTAAGAGGGACGACTGATGAGCCCTATCACCGTACTGATACACCAAAAAAGGACCAAACACAGCAGCAGCAGACAAACAGCAGACCAAACACAAATGTAACTCCTAAGCGATTGGAACCCGAGATATATATATATATATATCACGGAACGTTACTCTGGATCTTTTACGCTGTCCGTCTTGGGAATGATCTTCCACACTCCCTTAAGTCTTCCCTCAATTGTTTCTTTCAAATTCAACTTGAAGAAGCACTTTTTGTTCTCTCAGCAGCTCTAGCTACTAGTATGTATGTATTTTACGTATTTATGTAGTGTATCATAATTAAATACATATAGTATAATATACATATATTATTTTAGTACTCTTTGTTTAGTTTTTAGACCTTAAGGTATTTAGGTATACTTTTAGGTTAATAGAGTTACTTACATATTTATATCGCTCTTTATGCACTCAGTTTAAATTTCAATAAGCCAATGTATAATTTTTCTTCATTTCTGTCATTTATGACTGACTGGAAGAAATTTCCTTCAGAAATAAGTCCGCTTTTGCCCTGTATTTCTCTGAATTATAATCTGTATTTATCTGCGTACAGTGGAGACCACATCAAGCTATACACTTGCAGTACGAAATTAGCCCCTACAGAGAAGAATATACGATAGGTACAAAGTCCAATGTGTCTTACTTGATGCGGTCTCCACTGTACTTTGTGAGCAATAAAGTGTTTATTATTATTATTATTATGTTTCTTTTGTTTTTTTTTTTCTGTCTTTGATGTTTCTAGAGGTGGTAAAATGGCACGGGCCAAAGCCAAGTGCATGTGTACAATTATTAATGTCCTAGGAATTTACGGACAACCCTACAAGTATTTAATATTACGGATTTTTGGAGAAGGATGAAAGTTGATGAATGGATCTCCAATACCTTGAGGATAGTATGCAATGTTTTGGGGATAACACCTGTTGAAGAAATTATGATGGCTAAAGTTCTGACTGTGTTGATATGCCACTGAGTCTTTGGCGATCTTTTCGGAGTGAGTGTTGGCCAAGTTGTGAGTGTTGGCCAAGTTGTGAGTATTTGGGATGGCAATGTCAATGAGGTAGACACTTTTCTTGTTTTTATCTAATACTAGCGACCCGCCCCGGGCTTCGCACGGGTGCAATAATAATAATAATAATAATAATATTCATTTATTTCAGATAAATTAATCCATATTTATAAATAAATTGCTAAAATACTAAAATTTAAAAAGAATACAAAAAAAAAAGAAATACACAGAAACAATAATACAAAGTGTTGATGCTGACGCTATCTGCTCCATACTTGGTACGACGGAGTGCGTAGCGCCTGCCAATGTTTCATAAATTGCAATTGCAATGCTGATACTAAATATACTACAGTATTTAAGGTACTTAATTGGATAAGGATTAATGCTGTAATAAAGCCGATTCTGAAGGATTTAATTTTAGTTTTAGTGCTGTCAAAACTAAATTTTCTTCATCGCAAAATAGTCCTTAGGCTTAAGAAACAGAAGTTAAATTACTTTGGAAAATTTTAAGTTTTGACAGCACTATAAATAAAATAAAAGCCTTCAGAATCGGCTTTATTGCTTAAAATCGCTTCGTAAATAAGCCATTATTTCTCGTAAAAAGTAAAGTATAAAAAATGGTTATTGTGGGTTATCCCTAAGAGATATACATATATCATCGGGGACTTTTTGCAGACCTTTTTAAGTTGTACAATACTGTAGTACATTATTTTGATCTATTTCGTAGGGTTCAGCCAGCGTTTGCAATGTAAGCGCAAAAAAATGTGTTTATTTACGACATCACGTTAGAAACCTCTAAAATTATCAGTGTTTCTCTACTATATTATGCATGTATTATACATATAAACCTTCCTCTTTAATTATTCTATATATTAAAAAAAACCGCATCAAAATCCGTTGCGTAGTTTTAAAGATCTAAGCATACGGACAGACACACAGCGGTAAGCGACTTTGTTTTATACTATGTAGTGATAGTTATGTTTGTTCTATTATAGGAATGGTCTTGTCGGTTATGATTGTTCTGTCCCAGTAAACTTTGTAGTTTTTATCTTCTAAAATAGTAGATGACTGATACTTATAATACGTATTATGTGATTGAGATATTCGAACCACTAGACAACAGAGGCGGTCTGGTACACGTTCCAAATAAATAAAACAAATACCTTCGTAAGTTCTTCAGCGACGGACATCTCGAGGGCGTGGTGTGTTCGGGCGAGCGCCGCTAAAGCCTCCTCGAGCACTCTGTTCCTCTCTATCTGTTGAATATTACTATGCGTTTAGAATATGAATAGGACGGGCTTTCGGCTAACTTCATTCGCTAGCCCGTAGATTAGACATATCTCTCTCGCTTTGTCTAGCGATGGCGCGAGAGAGAGCGACAGCAAAATGGCGCATGGTCGATCTTTTTCTTATTCTAAGCGTATTGTAGGTATTAATTTATCAAATGTCAAGACATGCACAGTTCATGGTACCAGGATTTTTCGAAAATCTTCACGCAGTTTCAGTAATAGTCAAAAATTATTTTCGTTACGTTTTCCGACTTCTTTTACAGTTATTTTTATGATGAAAGCTAATAAAACAAAATATCGAACAGTTGAAAATTTATAAAACTCTTTGCGCCCTTTTTTTTACTACTTCTTATTATATACGGCCCGCAATTTTGTTAATATCCTGAAGTTTGGCCCGCAGCTTTCAAAAGGTTGCCCATACCTTGTGTAAATCATAAAACTTCTCAGCTACAAAGATGTTCAGAAGCGACACATGAAAAGGTGTAATATCGAGCCCTCTAAATGGGAAGGATTGACAGCACAGCGCCCTGAATGGAGCGGGCTTGTACAGAGGAAAGTACAGTACCCGGCAGTAAATAATTCACATCGGCTATCTTCGACTTTGTGGAGCGCCGTCTCTGTCACCGGACTGTTAGTGCTTCGTGCGACATAGATGACGCTGTGATTTCGAGAAGCAGCGCAAAACTGATCTTGACGCCAAATGCGACGATTTAAAAACCCGACCCCGCGCGGCCATTCACTTTAATTATGTAGACGGTATACTCACGTGCGCTTAGTGCACACGAGGGTTCACTAGGAAGATCAGCTACATTATAGGTTGTCAACTTCGTGCCTACCGCGCCCACGGGGTATAGGTTGGCGGGCGGGGTCTCGGAGGGTATGCGGATGGTGTGGCGGGAGGGTGAGCGAGCACGACGTGTGGGGCGGACCAAGGCGGATGGCCAGTTGCCAGGGAGGTCGCTCCATAGATAAGGGTTGTATAAACCGATGTATAATGGATCTCTTTTGTAGACTCTATAATATTTTTCAATGCAAGTGCTCGCAAAGGCCCACTTTTTATGCATCAAAACCGAACAGAAAGTCGATTATTTTGCCCTAGAGCTTTATTATTATTATTTTTTTTTTTATTTATTTACAATGGTTGGCTAACCTGCAACCTTTTCTGTGTACCATAAATGTAATACTTTTTTTTCCACTGTTTAACGGCTCTAGATACAGTCCTTTTGAGCCAATCATAATTTAAAGTTCACAAGATTGTATTTGTTTTATTTCCTCACACTATGCATTGAAAAACGTAGTATGATACACGGGCGTAAGAGCAATAAATTACTCGCTACGCTCGTGTTTTAAATCGTCCTCGTAATTTATTCCTTTTCGCCCTTGTAGCATAAACTTCTATTAAAGTTGTCAATGTCATACTTGTGTACTTGGAATGCCTTGCGCACGGCCCTGCACACTAAGTCGCATGCTACCTCGTACCCGCCAACCCCTGTACCCCGTGGGCGCGGTAAACACGAAGTTGACAACCTATAGCCATCTTCGGGCGTACCAGCGCCATACCAGACTAGGAGTCGAAGTGGCCACCATGACCGAAAACGGTCGGAGTGGATCGTAATCAACATAAAACATACCTCTCTATTCAGCCTGGCTTGTCCCGCGTCTCTCGCTTGTGTGACTAGGGCGGCGCAATGCCTCAAAGAGGCGAGAGCTTCCCCTCCCGTCCCGCAGGCGTGCTGGAACCTCTGCAAGACAATACTAACGTCAAGATTTTTTCTCTTTATAAGATCGTAATTTCAAACATGTTACAATTTTCTAATTTAAATTTTAAGTATTGTAAAAGATAACCTAACCTAATATACATATACTTTCTCTTGTACATAATATGGAAAGGTCTCTTTAGGTGTCTGTCTGTGTGTGTGTATATCAAAAGTTTGCTTTCTTCTATCCAACACTAGATAAGTTTCGATTATAATTTTACTTATAGATGAAAACTTTGTAAGGCTATTGTAACTTTTACTTTATTACCCTTATTGTATAATAGCTGTTTGTTTTTAAATAAATAAATAGATACATATTGTCATGACATAATATCGTCAAAGGAGCGTCAGAGGTATATCTGAGTGTAGACTTTCACTGAAACGGGCGATACTCGTACACCCTCCTTTCACCGACAATTTCTACTTTTAAACCGGGTGTAAATGAACAGTTATTTTAGTGAAATTATTAACCGGGCGAATAAAAATATAATTAGCGGCTTCAAGTGTCCGGAATAAATACCAAAGCGTGTCCCTAGTTTTATTACTTAAAATTAAATTGTCACTAAAATAGAAAATTGATCGCCTGAGAATTATTCAACTCAACTCAAATTTGTATTTTCAAGTCGCCGTTTTCAACATTTTTATTTGCCCACAGTCTTTCGCCCACTTAGTATTTTAGTACGCTATATTCAGCATTTTTGACACATTAAATTTGAATTTATATTCACTCGTTTAAATACTACCCGTTTATTTGAGAATGAAACCACTTAATCTACTGCTCATAATGAACAATTTTCGCAACGAAACGTTAACTACGGAAATGAAATAATATTTTCACATTTCCTTTTTGAAAATCTACTCAAAATTTTGTATGGAGAGGCTCAATTTTTAGGGTTCCGTACCCGAAGGGTAATCAACTGGACCCCATTACTAAGACTCCGCTGTCCGTCTGTCACCAGGCTGTATCTTATGATCCGTGATAGTTAGACAGTTGAAATTTTGACAGATGATGTATTTTGTTGCCGCTATAACAACAAATACTAAAAAACAGAATAAAATTAATATTTAAGGGGGCTCCCATACAAGAGACTTGTTTTTTTTTGCCATTTTTATAGATAATGGTACGGAACCCTTCGTGCGCGAGTCCGACTCGCACTTGGCCGGTTTTTTTATTTGCGCCGTTTTGTTTATGTCAGTAGATCATGGGGTTTCATTAAAGACACCTGACGATTTACACCCGGCATGTAAACACTGACCTCGAACGCAACGAGTTAATAGCCCGACCCACCACGGCCATAAATGGTATACTCACGTGTGCTCAGTGTGCACGGGCGTTACTAAGAAGATCGGCTACACTAGCCATACTGACTAGGATTCACAGTGGTCTCCATGACCAAAAACGGTCGGAGTCGACCATCGCAACTAACGTACTGTGCTCCCAAAGTAATAATGCGCATACAAATCTGGACGTACCACGTGACAGTATTGATTGTATAAGGAAATACGAACTTTGCCGAACAGTGGCGAAGATTTGTATGCGCATTATTACTTTGGGAGCACTGTACCATAAACGCGGACTGGTGCAAGGAGTTACTGGTGACGCTCTTCTCTAGCGCCGCGACGATCGTGGCACACTCCCGGAGCTGGGTGTCTAACAGTGCCAGGCTGTTGGTCGCCGCAGTGAGAGCATCTTGCATGGACCCTGAGAAATAGATATTATTACTTCCTCGTAAATGTTAAAATTAAACCAAAGTTAGCAAAATTTTTAAAGGTTCGGTAGGTTTATTTTTGTGCATGAAAGGAGCCTACCCGAGTGACGTAAACCAATGTTGATGAAATTCATGTATTTTTAATATCTGTCCGATAATTTTTATTGATTTAAATAAGGCAAATATATCATGTGTTTTTTATTATAATTTTTCGTATTTTTTACAACGAATGGTAATTTGATGTATTAAATGACAACTTTCTAGGAAAACTAAAATTATTAGCAACAAAAAATTTACAAGATTTTTAAAGTAAATATTATGTTAAAAAGCGCAGTTTAATGTTCATTATAAGCAGCTTCAAACTTGTGTTTTTTAATGAATTTATTTGTAGGTTGCTATTGCCATTTATTAAATTATCAGTAAATATAAAACTGTACATATTTATTTTTCTTACGTTATAATTATGATTTTGATTAATCAATGACAATTTATGGGAAAAAATCAAATTTGATTTAAATTATGATTTTAGACAGAAAACCAACGATATTCCAACTCGTTGCAGCAAACAAACTTGGTGTATGACAGAGGAAATATTAAAAATCAATCAATGCTACAAATAGGTTGTAAGTCCAAATAACTGACCTAATGGTTTGCATTCGTCTTCCAGGTCCTCGGTGGCTTCCTTTGCAGCGTCAGGCGAGGCGCCAGGCACCCCAGCCCAGAGATAGTGGCCGGAGTATGATATGTGCTCGTTGAGGGCGGTGATCCACGACTGAAACAGACAAGCTGATTTATACCGGCGCCTAATTAACTTCATTTTCAAAGAAAACGTGTTCATTATGTGTATTAAAATTTATAATAATCTGCCAGAAGTGTTCAAGAACATGCTTTTGAAAATGATGAAAAGGAAACTAAACGGTGTTACTACAAAACAGTGTTTAACTTTAGACAGTGTTTAAATCTGTCGTTGTCACCTTTTTTTTCATATTGTAAAAGAGTGACAGCAACAGATTTAAACACTGTCTAAAGTTAAACACAGTTTTGTGGTAAGACCGTAAATGTCTGGCTACTAAACAAATGTTTTTATGACATTAGAGAGTATTTAAATCCTACAACCTGATGACATAAAATATTAATAATAATATGACATACCTAATCATTTGAAACAATATAATAAATAACAATTTAGAATATTTTAGTTTCATAATATAACAATGTACATAGATAACGTAAATTTACTTTTTTTGCATGTATATTTTAATATTTGTATACTGTATAGTACAGTAAAATATAAAGAGGCCAAACTGTAGATATATTTTTAAGATCTGTAGACCCATATTTATACAAATAAACTTTTCATTTCATTTCATTCGAAATTCAACGCGTGCAAAAGAGATGGCGGTCAAGCTTGTTCGGAACAGTGAGGACAGCTAGCGTTCGCTATGATCTTCTGCCGACGCAAGCAACATAACAACTGTCCCCTCTTTGTTAACGCCCACTACATTTACTTTGTACGGGGACCAAGTGCTTACGTGCTCTTCGAGGCGGAGACCGGATACGAATTTAGTATTAGGTCGAGACTTGGCTACTACGCAATAGAAGGTCGTAAAATGCGTTTTTTATTTAAAAAAATTTAATAAATACACAGTAACAGCTTCTAATGTTTATTGTTTTTTTTTAATATAAATATACTGATAAATCTAAATATATAAAACAAAGTCGTGTTAGTTACACCACTTATAACTCAAGATCGGCTGGATCGATGTTAGTTATCTCTTTTTTGGTGTATTCTTATCCGCTCCGAATAGCAGAATAAGTAATAAAGTATCGGATAAGTTATCGAATAACAATAAATTAATTAATTAATTTTACGAATGCAAACAGCATGTGGTGCCATCTGTTGACAAAACTACGCATATAAAAGAAACCTATTTATCTAGCGTTCTGATATCATAAAATAACATCTAAACCGCAAGTTTTAAAAATCGCTTAGTTACTCCAAGAACTATTATTTCTGCATATATTCAATACCCTACGCTAAGCCTAACAACGGTACTGAAACTACTACATGGGTCCCTGCCATTCTTCTTTCGCAATGGCAAGCAATAAAACATTTCTCTATTTGCAAAAAAGTTGTATTAATGTTATTACCTTAATGAAATCGTAAATGAAGTTTAACTAAAGTTAACACGATATTATTGGACTGTTAGGCGGAACGAAGTTCGCCGGGTCAGCTAGTAAGATAATATAAATATAAAGTAATCTCAAGATACGACGATCAAGTGACGGCATTTATAATAACTTTCTTAAACATCTATAAACCGATCTCACACCGCTCCTCACGCACATTTTTAACCTATGTGAAACACTAATTAATTCCTTACTAGAAGTAACCCAGAACGAAACACTAACTTGTTCCTTACTGGAAGTAGCCAAGAACGAAACACTAACTAAATTCTTACTGGAAGTAACCCAGAACGAAACACTAACTTGTTCCTTACTGGAAGTAACCCAAAATGAAACACTAACTTGTTCTTTACTGGAAGTAGCCCAGAACGAAACACTAAGTAATTCCTTATTGGAAGTAGCCCAGAACGAAACACTAACTTGTTCCTTACTGGAAGTAACCCAAAATGAAACACTAACTTGTTCCTTACTGGAAGTAACCCAAAATGAAACACTAACTTGTTCTTTACTGGAAGTAGCCCAGAACGAAACACTAAGTAATTCCTTACTGGAAGTAACCCAGAACGAAACACTAACTTGTTCCTTACTGGAAGTAACCCAGAACGAAACACTAACTAATTCCTTACTGGAAGTAACCCAGAACGAAACACTAACTTGTTCCTTACTGGAAGTAACCCAGAACGAAACACTAACTTGTTCCTTACTGGAAGTAACCCAAAATGAAACACTAACTTGTTCCTTACTGGAAGTAGCCCAGAACGAAACACTAACTAATTCCTTACTGGAAGTAACCCAGAACGAAACACTAACTAATTCCTTACTGGAAGTAGCCCAGAACGAAACACTAACTTGTTCCTTACTAGAAGTAGCCCAGAACGAAACACTAACTTGTTCCTTACTAGAAGTAGCCCAGAACGAAACACTAACTAATTCCTTACTGGAAGTAGCCCAGAACGAATCACTAACTTGTTCCTTACTGGAAGTAGCCCAGAAAGAAACACTAACTAATTCCTTACTGGAAGTAGCCCAGAACGAAACACTAACTGTTCCTTAGTGGAAGTAGCCCAGAACGAAACACTAACTTGTTCCTTACTGGAAGTAGCCCAGAACGAAACACTAACTTGCTCCTTACTGGAAGTAACCCAGAAAGAAACACTAACTAATTCCTTACTGGAAGTAGCCCAGAACGAAACACTAACTGTTCCTTAGTGGAAGTAGCCCAGAACGAAACACTAACTTGTTCCTTACTGGAAGTAGCCCAGAACGAAACACTAACTAATTCCTTACTGGAAGTAACCCAGAACGAAACACTAACTAATTCCTTACTGGAAGTAGCCCAGAACGAAACACTAACTTGTTCCTTACTGGAAGTAACCCAAAATGAAACACTAACTTGTTCTTTACTGGAAGTAGCCCAGAACGAAACACTAAGTAATTCCTTACTGGAAGTAACCCAGAACGAAACACTAACTTGTTCCTTACTAGAAGTAGCCCAGAACGAAACACTAACTAATTCCTTACTGGAAGTAGCCCAGAACGAAACACTAACTAATTCCTTACTGGAAGTAGCCCAGAACAAAACACTATTTTGTTCCTTACTGGAAGTAGCCCAGAACGAAACACTAACTAATTCCTTACTGGAAGTAGCCCAGAACGAAACACTAACTAATTCCTTACTGGAAGTAGCCCAGAACGAAACACTAACTTGCTCCTTACTGGAAGTAGCCCAGAACGAAACACTAACTAATTCCTTACTTGAAGTAGCCCAGAATGAAACACTAACTGTTCCTTAGTGGAAGTAGCCCAGAACGAAACACTAACTTGTTCCTTACTGGAAGTAGCCCAGAACGAAACACTAACTAATTCCTTACTGGAAGTAACCCAGAACGAAACACTAACTATTCCTTACTGGAAGTAGCCCAGAACGAAACACTAACTTGCTCCTTACTGGAAGTAGCCCAGAACGAAACACTAACTAATTCCTTACTGGAAGTAACCCAGAACGAAACACTAACTAATTCCTTACTGGAAGTAGCCCAGAACGAAACACTAACTTGTTCCTTACTAGAAGTAGCCCAGAACGAAACACTAACTAATTCCTTACTGGAAGTAGCCCAGAACGAAACACTAACTAATTCCTTAGTGGAAGTAGCCCAGAACAAAACACCATTTTGTTCCTTACTGGAAGTAGCCCAGAACGAAACACTAACTAATTCCTTACTGGAAGTAGCCCAGAACGAAACACTAACTAATTCCTTACTGGAAGTAGCCCAGAACGAAACACTAACTTGCTCCTTACTGGAAGTAGCCCAGAACGAAACACTAACTAATTCCTTACTTGAAGTAGCCCAGAATGAAACACTAACTAATTCCTTACTGGAAGTAGCCCAGAACGAAACACCCAAAGAATATTTTTTCTGATATGTTAGGTGTGCAAAAAGCGAAATAAATGCTGAAAAGTTCGAGGAAGTCGTATTACTAAATATCCCGGTACAACAATACCTACATGTTTCATTTGCTTAGATAGTGTATAAAACTGCATATAACTATAGGTACACAAGTATGTATTAAACACTCGTATGATATTATTAAAAGCCTCGCCCACGGCTCGGTTTATAATGTACCTATAGATGTAGTAATGCCCGTGGTTCGATAACGAGCAAATTAAAGTAGAGCCACTGAGTGATGGCACTTATGACAGCTGCATTTAGTGATGAGGTACATTTCAAATTTCGGTTAAAAATCAAGTGTGATTTTACTCAACATTAGACACGTCATTCAACATTCAACATAATGATACAAAAGGAAAATGTGCCAAAACCAGTGGCGTAGCTATGCGGTGTAGTGCCCCGGGGCCCCCAAGAAATGTTTAAATATCTAAATCGAAAAAAGTATTTTACTATCATTTATTTTCGTTTAGTTTAACTTCGTCATTGTTTTGTTTTTAATTAAATATTATTGCGTAACTTGGCGACCTGAAACAGGACCTATAAAAAATGAGAAACTTTTTTTTTAAAAATTCTTTGTTTCTATACGAATTCTATTGCACAATAAAACAACATTCAAATCGAAAAATAATAACCGAAACAAGTAGTACATCACTATCAACAATGAAGTATTACATTTTTTAATTCACACTTGCTTATAAATAATTACGATACTTTGTAGGCATTTAAACGTCATAGGCGCCATCACTCAGTGGCTCTACTGTAGTAGAGATAAACATATTCAGAATAGACGTTGATTTTATCCTTTAAGACGAGGCCTTCCTTAGGCGCACAGCGACTTTGCAATTATAACCCGTAGACTAACTTTCATAAAGTTGAAAATCGCGTGCGCCAAAATGCGCGCGAAACGATTCAGAACGAGTCTAATTTCAAGATTAAAATCGACTAAAATTACAATATTGCATTTAAGTCATTTTTGAACTTACAACGATTAATAAACAAGATTTTCGTATTGATAGTAAAATATGACACATAAAAATCAAATGGATTAAACACAAAACCAAAAGAACACTCAAAAAGAGACTATTTTCAAAAATAAAATCTATCAAACGAAAGTTTTCCAATTAGCTACTTACAAAAGGAAAAGATAAATATTTGAAAAAACATATATATAAGTTTCATATTGATTGCGTCTGTGGTAGATTTAGTATAATCGTGCAAAAACTGTTGAAAAAGGAAGGCCTCCTCTTAATATACGGCCAGATAAGATCCGTATAAGGTTAGATGCACAACTTCAAATGACCATTTCACATTGTCTAACTTGGTCAATCGGTTTAATAAAAATTATATAGATAGTAGAATAGGACTGATCTGAACACTTTGGAAAAATGCAAACCTCTGAAACTTGTTAAAAGGCCTTCTTTAAGATATACAGCCTTGAAATTTGTATTGAAAATAAGTGAATAATAGACATTTTCAAATATTTTAATAATTTCATCCAGAAACTGAGATATTAAATAAAAAAGCAGTTTTCGTGCGCGCGTTT
This sequence comes from Ypsolopha sequella, assembly GCA_934047225.1. NCBI lineage: Eukaryota > Metazoa > Arthropoda > Insecta > Lepidoptera > Ypsolophidae > Ypsolopha > Ypsolopha sequella. Next base: position 4,314,945 of record OW203986.1, on the reverse strand, counting down.
TTTGGTGCTCGTAACAGCCAACCATGGCTGAGGGCGCACTCCGTCGGAAAAATTAGCAACTCGATTCGTGGTGGTTGAAATTTCGAACAAAGCCATATTAAAATAAAGTTCTTATCTGGTCCTCTAAAAAGGCCGCTTTGAATGAATCATATTATGATTCTGTTGTAATACGTCTCTTTTGCACGCATGAAGAAACTCTGTCTCTATCCTACTTTCAAATCATTTCATGATTCACCCAAGTTGGCCTTTTTAGGTCCCCAGCTCGCACTGCAACATGGCTGTTACGTCAGTCGCTGCTGCGGCTGACAAGTGCGAAAATAGTGTTTTTAATTTATTTTATCTACAATAAAATGAATTTCGAAGAACTGAGAAAACCTATCATTTAATATTATTTTGTCCAGAAGTTTAAAATATTTTTACTGTTTTGATAAAAACTGTAGCAGTTATATTGTTACAAGTGGACAAAAATCGAGAAATAAGGGTAAACTTAGAATTTTCTTGCTTCGCTTCTGTATATTAAAATAAAATTCAGGAAAAACCACAACATATGTATTTTTCTTTTATTACAAAATGCTATAGTTACCGTATAAAATGGTTATAAAGTTACTCAGTTCAAGGTCGTTGGCGTTGGGACAAACCTTAAACTAAAAGTAAACGTCACAGAGTTCAATTCTGATTGATGCAAAAAGACGTGCTTAGTGTGACTTTATATGTACCCTTAAGCATTGTATAGATAGGTTAATAAGGGTGGTGCCTTGGGTTTCCAAAAAACGACCTTTCGCAATTCCGCGAGTTTCCAAATTTTTATTTAATAAACAAATTCAGTTACTCTTGTTCCCAAAACCAAGATGGGGTACAGTCAGCATCAGAAGCAAGTTATAATAGCATAAATAAATCTTTTTTCTACCATGACCTACTTACTTATTGTTATGAACCGTTTAGTTAACAGAAACGCAAGTTGATTTTCCAGGTGGCTTTCGTTGTAAAGCTATTGTTAAGTTTGCCAACCCGTTTCCGAGACATAAGAAGGCGGTCTCTATCCCTTGTAAAAGGGACAAAATTAAAACAAAGGGGCTGCCGCCTGTTTATGGTCCAGGTAAAAAAGTTTGTGAGTAGTTTATTACCAATTATCTTTTTTTAAATTACATTAATTAAAAAGGAACACATTAGATAAGTAATACATTAAATAAATTAATAATCACTTGCTCCCGCTGTCGACTGTACCAACAAATTTTTTGGAAACTAAAAGGAAATCAATTTCATAAATAAAATATTTCTTGGAAACTGGAAGAATTAATGTATGGAGTTTTGATTTTCTAGAGAACAAAAGAATTGGAAACCCAAGGCACCACCCGTTAATAGGTTAATAATAGCGATGACGTGACTGTTGATTCATTCGCTCCATCTGCGTCATCAGGCTGGTTTATCTATGTGCAATATTATTGATACAATTATCAAGTTTTTAGCGTTTCCAGTGAAATTAAATATTTATTTATTTATTTATTCAACTTACATATATCTTTACAGGACTAAACTAACCTAAGACGATAGTGTAGCTACTAACTTAAACATAGTACAATTTATTACCAACAAAAAAACAAAATCAAAAATAAGAACCGGCCAAGTGCGAGTCAGACTCGCGTACCTAGGGTTCCGTATTGTGATGATAAAAATGTTGTAATTTTTTTTTTTGGTGAATTTCTCGACCGCTTTATTTTTCCTGTAATCTTTACGTAAACAAATATTACCATGATTTTTTTCATATTTTTTGTTCCACCAGTTTTGGAGATAATGGGGGGACATACCTATTTTTGTGGTTTTTTAAAGATTTCTCGAAACCAGTGCCAGTAAGTATAGTAGAAGTATATATTTTTACAATCAGCTTTTTAATATCTACAATTTGATACCCATATTGTATTTTTATAAAATATATTTTTTATTTATTTTACTTATCTTTTTATATTTCTCATCAGTGCTGATTTTTTTTTAATTGCTATAGTTTTCCTGTAATTGGCCAGTTATAATATACATTCTTTTCATATTTTTCGTTTTACCAGTTTCGGAGATAAGGGGGGGGGACATACATATTTTTGGGGTTTTTTAAAGATTTCTCGAAACCAGTGTCAGTAAATATATTAAAAGTATATATTTTTACAATTAGCTTTTTAATACCTACAATTTGATATCGATATTGTATTTTTATAAAATATTTTTTTTACTTCTTTTTTTGTATTTCTCATTCGTCCTGAATTTTTTTTATATAGTTTTAATAGTAATTGAATAGTAATTGACCAGTTAATCAACTTTTTAATATCTACAATTTGATACCCATATTGTATTTTAGGCTAATGTTTTTTTATTTTCTTACTTTTGTTTTGGAAATGTTTTGAACAATTTAAAATTTTTCATATTTTTTTTACACCCTAATATGTGGGCAAATTAAGGCTATTTTTGTGCCAAATTTCATGTATTTATCTTTAACGGTGCTAAATATCTGAGGCTGTGACATACGGACGGACGGACAACGGAGTCTCACCAAATAAAAAAATAAATGAAAAATAAAATAAAATTGTATTTTTTTTTTGTGGACAAGTACAAGCGCCTTTCAAGTGCCAACAATCACCACCATCAACTCTTCTCATGCCATCCCAATTCTGGTATATGTGTTCCCTGAAAGGGACAGAGAGTTTACTGTAGTTGGTGGGCTTAGAATTTATTCTAAGTTGGTGGGGGATTCAGGGTATGTGTGGAAGAGTGTGATGGAAGTGATTGTTGGCACTTGAAAGGCGCTTGTACTTGTCCACAAAAAAAATAATATTATAATTTTATTATTTGATATAAAAATTTGTGGACGAATACAAGTAGGTTAGGTTAATTAAGAAAAATATTGTTTATTTTTTTCATTTTTTTTCTTTTTTTATATTACTATGGTATATTTGTCATTTTTCTAATACTTGACTGATGACGGCCTACTAAGGGCCGAAATATATTTCAAGTTTAAAAATTTCTTTTATTTATTAATTATGTTTAAAGTTATATATGTGTAATTGCAAGTAAAAAGCTAATAGAGGCATATTGTTATAAATTTGTAATAAATTCAAAAACCCCGAATATATGACGAGAACAATATATTTCAGACATGTAAGGAAGAGCCCTGCCGCCTGGTTACCATATCGCACATGCCACTTCGGGCTTCAGTTTTGAGTGCATGATCGGGCGGGCGGGCGGCGTTATCTTACTGATAATGTAGGTAGATATCACGGGTGTGCCATTTCAAAACCTAGCAAGGGCCTCTCGACAAATTTTACAGGACGACCATTTTAAAACCTAGTAAGGCAATGTCCCTTGCTAGATTGATGCTTCTTACTAGGTTTAAAAATGGTATTTGAGGCAAGTTTTTTTCGTCGTGGTGTACTTACTAGGTTTTTTTGAACTTTATTTTGGCTTCCAAGCAGGATTTTGCTATTTTGACAATGCAATTTCGTGGGCAATCACCTAAAATTATGTATAAATCAAAAACCCATTGATTGTGTCCCTTGCTAGGTTTTAAAATGGCACAGCCGATCACTTAAAATAAAACGTATATATACCTATATTAGTAATCACCACTTAAAGGTAGTTATTTGTTACATGCCGGTAGACGGTGATACGACTATAATTTTAAAATTACTTTACAATTTTCGCTCTCACTTACCATAGTGCTACCTGTGAACAAGTGATGTGTCGACGCTGTGTTCAATCAGTGGGATCATCAAACGAAAAATCAAAACAGAGTTAACAAGATACGGACTCTTTACCTTTTAAAAATTACCATGTCACGAATGACCCGTTTTACCGACCAAAATACAGTTGTGGTTAACGAAGACGATTTAAAAAGGGCATCGCTACTCAGTATAAAGTTACAAACAGTTATCCCCAAAGAGTCTAGCCTGAATGTTGCGCACATCAACGCTCAGAGTCTAACCGCGCATTATACTGATTTAATGGCAACCTTTTCCGAAGTTAATGTACACGCCATTTTAGTCTCAGAAACATGGCTAAAACCTTCACAGAAAGACACTGTCATTGCGCTACCGAATTACAGCATATACCGCCGTGATAGCAAGATCGATGAAAAACTTAATGAGCGAAGCAAACTCCGCAAAAAACGCGGCAAACGCGGCGTTTGCATCTACATTTGTGATGATATTGAATGTAAAGAAGTAAGGCGTTCTCCAGATAATAGTTCATTTGACTATTTGTTTGTTGAAATCATGGTTCAAAATACAAAAGTGCTTCTTGGAGTGGTCTATCCTCCTAACAGTAAAGTTGATTATTTTAATGATTTCGAAACAGTTTTAAAAGAATTAAAGGACTTCTATGAACATGTAATTGTGATGGGCGATTTTAACACGTGCCTTTTGAAGAGTGACGCTGAAGCAAAGAAAAGGTCAGATAAGCTAAAGTCTCTTGTGAAAGATCTCAATTATTTTTTTATATCGGATATGGATTCTCCTGAAGCCACTCATTGTAAGCCCTTCAATCGACCTTCTCTTTTAGACCTAGCCATTGTGGCAAAACGAGATAGAATTCATGCATATGGACAATTTACGTCGCCTTTTTCATTTCATGACTTGATTTTTTTGGTCTACGATACAAAAGTAATCACAAGCGCGACAAACCAATATTTAGAACATGTAGAATTAAATAAAATTAAACGTTCCTTTGCTCAATTAGTTGTAATCGATCAAAATGAACTAATGACAAAGCGGGATAAAGCAAAACTTGACTGGAAAGGTATCCATATTAAAGCATATGAAGAATTTAAAAAATACAAGAAACTACGGGAAGAATATAAAAAGAAATTCGAAAACAGTAAACGTAAAAACACAAAAGAAACACAAATGAAAGCTGACGCTTGTCTTATTGTACACCCTAATCAGACTACAAAATTTACGACAGTAGAACACGATGAAGTAACGTCTTCATCGTCTTCCAAATCAGATGAATTTAAACATTCAATTACAACCGATTATGAAGATGGAAGTACAACCGACGATTCTGATGAATCATCTCTGTATGATTTAGAATACATACCTAAAGAAAAAATACAAAACGAAAGTACAGCTTCCAGTACTGTACAGCCTAATCAGACTACAGAATTTACGACAGGAGAAAACGACGAAGTAACGTCTTCATTGTCTTCCAAGCACGATGAATTTAAACATTCAATTACAACCGATTATGAAAATGGATGTACAACCAACGATTCTTATGAATCACCTTCGAATAGTTCAGAATACATGCCTGAAGAAACAATACAAAACATCAGGACAAAACAAAAGGACGAAGTACCGTCTTCATCGTCTTCCAAACCAGATTCAATTACAACCGATTATGAAGATGGATGTACAACCAACGATTCTGATGAACCATCTCCGAATGGTTTAAAATACATGCCTGAAGAAACAGTACAAAACAAAGGTACAGCTTACAGTACTGTACAGCCTAATCAGACTACAGAATTTACGACAGGAGAAAACGACGAAGTAACGTCTTCATTGTCTTCCAAGCACGATGAATTTAAACATTCAATTACAACCGATTATGAAGATGGATGTACAACCAACGATTCTTATGAATCACCTTCGAATAGTTCAGAATACATGCCTGAAGAAACAATACAAAACATCAGGACAAAACAAAAGGACGAAGTACCGTCTTCATCATCTTCCAAACCAGATTCAATTACAACCGATTATGAAGATGGATGTACAACCAACGATTCTGATGAACCATCTCCGAATGGTTTAAAATACATGCCTGAAGAAACAGTACAAAACAAAGGTACAGCTTACAGTACTGTACAGCCTAATCAGACTACAGAATTTACGACAGGAGAAAACGACGAAGTAACGTCTTCATTGTCTTCCAAGCACGATGAATTTAAATATTCAATTACAACCGATTATGAAGATGGATGTACAACCAACGATTCTTATGAATCATCTCCGAATGGTTTAGAATACATACCTGAAGAAACAATACAAAACAAAAGTACGGCTAACAGAACTGTACAGCCTGATCAGACGACAGGGTTTACGACAGGAGAAAACAACGAAGTAACGTCTTCATCTGCTCCCAAATCCGATGAATTTGATGATTCTGATGAATTATCTCCGAACGAAGATACGTCAGGTCCGTTGAAACCTGGGACACATAGCTTGACACTGTAAGCCTTCCATCAGTTTTGCTCTCGATACATACACGTTAGCGACTGCGTCTCATGTTTTGTATGAGAAAATGTATTTCCTCTCGTAAGACGCTAGGAGCGCTGTGAAAAGTCGCTAACATGTATCGAGTGCAAAACTCATGGTATACTTACTGGGCTTCGGAACTGTATACTACCACAGATTATATAATATAATACTAAATATATTGTAAAATTATATATTGTCAAATAGATTGTAAGATTCTGCATTGTTTTTGGCTTAAATTTCTACTTTGTTTTTACATTGTTATTTACGTTACTCTTTCTTCATCTCTTTATTACTGCTAAACTGTGCTAAACTATTTTATTATTATTTTTTGTACCTTATGTTTCCAAATTTGAACCTAACTGTGAAAACTTTTAATTGGCTTTTTTGTTACTAAGTTTGTATGTTTTATATATATATTATAGCTGTAAGTTTTCCTTAAATAAATAAAATAAAATAAAAATAAAATAATAATAGTTGGATAGTTATCAAGCGGCATGTCATTTATATATATATTATAGCTGTAAGTTTTCCTTAAATAAATAAAATAAAATAAAAATAAAATAATAATAGTTGGATAGTTATCAAGCGGCATGTCACCATCTGCCGACACCGAAGCGATTATTATTATTATTGTTGTTTATTTTTATTATATCTCGGGACTATGTAGCTCCGGACCTTTGGGAGGCGTGCATGGGGCCGAAGCCAACACGTAGAGGCCCTTTAAATAATTTTATTTAAATGTGATATGACACCAACCGACGATTATCCCTGTACGCACTGTAGGAGTGCACCCAAGTACAACCCCCGGTCTGTGTAGGACTATTGTAAGGAATGAACACGAAGGAAATCAGACTATTGCGTTGAGGTGCTAGTGGACTGGAATCTGTGATAATGGAAGGAACTATGGCACCTGCCCGATCTATGTTAACAACACGGAAAAATGGGTAGGCGGAGACTCGCCAACTAAATTAAATGGGCCCCCCAAACGGTCGCTCGCACATAGAGACAAGGGGGCAACATTTGCTCAGCGGCTAAAGGGTGGAGAGGTGTCACTGGACTTTAAACGACAATCACTTGCTCCCTTAGGGTCCAGCATCATGTGCCCGCTCACCATTTACGTTTCACATCCACCCCTCGAGCATATAGCTCTTGCTACTCCACTCTGACCGGCCTCCCACGGCAAGATCTGTCCTTCGTCATTGTTTACTCCGGCCGGCCAGCAAAGGCAAGCCGAAGATGAGGAACAGGACCTTTCCCCCGGGAGCACGTTCGGGTCCGTGGGGTCGCTACTGCCCAACAGCTCGCCTCAAGCTGCCCTGCGTTATGCCATTGCCCTGTTATCCGTATAAGTTTTGTACACATTGCCCGTCTCTCACGTGTTCTGATGTTTGGCTCGGACGTAGGGTTGGATTTTGAGAGGCTTATTATTATTTTTATTATCCATTTAGCATCCCAAATTCAAATTCAAATAGTTAATTTGCAAAGTCGGTATACATAATACACGGTTCACAAGTCAAAATTTAATCTTATAAAAATAATAATTTATGTAATAAAATAATAAATGTACATGAAGTAGATTAAAATATATATATATATTTGGTATGTCTTTGTTGAATTAGGTGGCGCTATATGTGTTTGGATGTTGGTTTGTAAGTGGAGAGGTGTGTTAATGTTGTTTATTGAGGCCTGGTCCAAGTAGGCAGCAAGCGACCAAATGAAAACAATCTTATGGAAAATCCAATTATTTTGAAGCTACCACGTGGCAATTAAAAAATACTTTCACCGTTCCATACAAATTTTGAAAACCAATTTTGAATTTTGTGTGGGTAAGGTTATATTTCTTTGAGAAAGTTGTTCAGTATGATCAGTCAATCATGTGGTTTCATTTAAAGATACTTGTCCATTTACGCTCGGTACCTAAACACTTGATATCATTTTGTAATACATTCAAAGTCCCCTCTAGATTTTTGACAGGAGAAATACAGGCCTGTAGCCAGAGGTACGCCAGGTCAGGCTAAGCCTTAAAGTAGGATTTTTAATTCGAGAGACTCGTTTGACAACTCGAAAAGCAAAATGTTGCCACTTTTCAGCCAGTGCTGCTCTTATCGATATCATAAAATTGACGGCGTTTCTTATACTCGAAAACTCATACGGTCAAGTGACGCAAAATTTAACAAAAATATAACTTTACACTTTTACACAAACTTTTCGAAAAAAAAATCCACATGGTCTTTTTAAGTTTGCTTCACAGTTATTATTGAAAATAAAAACTTGCAATTTCATAATAATCGATAACGAATCTTTTAAAACCGTAACGAAATCTAAGTAATTGTCAACATAAAATACTGGTTTTGTCAGGTTTGTTAAAAAATATATCAATATATAAGTATTTATTAAATATTTATATATTTATTTATTAAAAAATATATGGGTATTTTATTTTAATCCATACTTTTCATGATACGAATATTCAGAGAACTAAAAAAACAGAAGGTGCTACAAGCGATAGTTACAGCAAATTTGATGACTTTAGCCCAGCAAATAAATGGTTTAAATCGATTACCATTTACATATCGTGCATTGCATTGTAAATGAAATGAAAAACTCGTGTCGTGTAGGTATCTACTATCAACCGTAGAGTGCGGTTCAGAAAATAGGTAACACGTCAATATATTGGTTGCATATTTTATATAATCCAATCTAAAGACATGAAATTATATTTTATCCAATCATGTCGTAAAGACGTCGTTAATGCCAATATAACGGCGTATTACCTATTTTCTGAACCGCACTCTAGAATAGTCATTCTCGGTGGCTTATTATTTGAATCGATTATAATAAAAACCCACTATTCAAAATGTATTATTCGTAAAGTCATTACGAATAAAACTGCATACTTATATAACTAAATTACTAACGGAGCATATCTCGTATCTTGGAACAATCGAAAAATGTCTCAATCATTCAACCGATCAACAAGATGGACGTTTATCTCGATTGTAAATTTGATTGATTTTGATTATCTCGATTGTTGAAATATCTCGTAAACGCGCATTACTACCATACGTCATGCTGCAGTAAATATCGATATCGACATATCGACGTATATCTTTCCCTATTTTTATTTTTCGAATAATGGCAACACTCTATCTGTCAATGGAGTGTCTCGAATTAAAAACCTTACTTTAGTTAAAATTGACAGATTCCAAAGGAATATACAAAAACTAAATCAACGCGGGTGAAGCCGCGGGCAAAAGCTAGTAGTGGATAATTTTAGTTTTAAGCCTATTCTGATTTTTTCTGAGTCTGTCCTGGTTGCACAGTCCGGCTACGGTCCTAGAGGAATAACAATGTCGGAATTATTCCGGACATGTTAGGAAGTATCAAATTTTTGAAATCTTGTCACTGTAGCCATATCGCACAAGCTACAGTGACAAGATTCAGTTTAGTGATGTAAGGATCTTGAAATTTTTCAAAGCGAGTTGAACCGGTTTGAACATACATGCAAACCGAACCGACAAATTAGTTGTACACCGGTTTACAAACTGAGTTGACAATATTATTGTGACAAACTATGGTATGATCATATGATAAGGAAACCGGATTATGAAAATAAGTTTAACCTCTTTGTTTTTAGTCCCTGCCTAAACTTCTTTCTCATAAAAAAAACATTTTTAAAATACTACTTAAGTGTTTTATTATTAAGATCAACAGACTGTCCGAACCGGTTTAATATAAATTCAAACCGACTCGGTTTGAGGCTCAACCTGATTAAATCGGGTTGACAGATCGAATCGTTACATTACATCGCTACTTTAGTTGCAGTGCGCCTTGACAACTATAGATAAGATAATGTAGATTACTGTTATCTTTAGGTAAAAAAATATAAATATTAGTAATCTTCAATTAATGATAGGTAATTGTTTATAGATAGTGCTACGACTATAACACTGGTATATGCCGGGTATACATTTTTTTAAATTACTTTATGATTGTTGCTCCATCATATCTCTTGTGATGTGATACATAAACTAAGCAAAACGGGGAATAAACAAGTGATGTGTAGACGCTGTGTTCAACCAGTGGGATCAAAATTAAAATGGACTGCAATATAACAAAATAAGGACTCTTTACCTTTCAAAATCAAATATGTCACGTACGACATTTTTTTTGAATGACCAAAATGTTGATTTTAGCGAGGGCGATTTATCAAAGGCATCGCTACTCAATATTAAGTTACAAAAAGTTTTCCCTAAAGCATCTTGCCTGAATGTTGCACACATCAACGCTCAGAGTGTAACCGCGCATTATACTGATTTAATGGCAACCTTTTCCGAAGTTAATGTACATGCCATTTTAGTCTCAGAAACATGGCTAAAACCTTCACATAAAGAAAGTGACTACGCCCTACCGAAATACAGCATATACCGTCGTGATAGAAAGATCCATGAAGAAATTAATGAACGAATCAAAGGCGGTGTTTGCATCTACATTAAAATTTGTGACGATATTGAATGTAAAGAAGTACGTCGTTCTCCAGATGATAGTTCATTTGACTATTTGTTTGTTGAAATCAAGACTCAAAATATAAAAGTGCTTCTAGGAGTGGTCTATTCTCCTCCCGGTAATGATAAATATTTCAATGATTTCGAAACAATATTGAAAGGATTTAAGATCTCTTATGAACATGTAATTGTGATGGGCGATTTTAACACGTGCCTTTTGAAGTGTGACGCTAAAGCAACGGAAAGATCAAAAGAGTTAAAGTCTCTTTTGGATAATCTCGATTATATTTTCATTGGATTTGATTCTTCTGATGCCACTCATTATCAGCCCTCGAGTCGACCTTCTCTACTAGACCTTGCCATTGTGGCAAAGCGAGATAGAATTGATGCATATGGTCAATTCACTGCGCCTTTTTCATATCATGACTTGATTTTTTTGGTCTATGATACACAACTAAGCACTAGCGCGATAAACCACTATGGTAAACGTGTAGAATTAAATGAAATTAAAAATGCATCAGTTCAATGGCTAACAGTAGATGACAATGAACTAATGGCACAGCGAGATATAGCAAAACTTGAGTGGAAAGATGCCCATAGGATGACTACTGACAAATTTAAAAGTTACGATGTTCTACGGGAAACATGTAAAGATACATTTAAAAAAGCTAAATCGGTCTACATAAAAAAAATACAAAAGAAACCTAAGGCTGATTTTACTGTTAAGCCTAATGAGACTACAGAATTTACGATAGAACATCCAAATACAACCGATTACGAAAATAGATACACAACTAAAGATTCTGACGAACCATTTCCGAATGATTTAGGATTTTTTTTTATGCAAACAATACAAAACAAAATAAAGCAAAATGCAGAGCCAAAAGAAACTCTAAAACGTCAAGCCTGTTTAGAGAAAAACAATGAAAATATTCCTACCACATCCACAACACCCCATCATTACGTACATAATGATTTCAAAGATGAACCTATGGAAATAACATACCCAAATGTGCATTCGGATCAGTCTTTGGAATCTAGGGAGGAAAGTTACAAAGAAAATAATAGTTTGACACATTTAGAAGAACTTACAGCTCTTCCTGAAATTGAAGACGAAATTATTATTATATCATCTTCAAGCGATTCTGAAAATGCATAATGAGAGATTGCCAGACAGAAGGAGCCGCCTGCTGACGACTACAAACGACGATGACAACGCTTTGAAAAATAAAACCAGCCAAGTGCGTGTCGGGCCACGCGCAATGTAGGATTCCGTAGTTGCCTTGCACGAAATGCGGACTTCTTCTCCAAGTGCATTTTATAAGTTTGTTGACTAATACAGATCGCGCCAAACTTCTGTTACGCTCGGAAGTTGCTCTTCCCAAGAACGGCCCATACATTTTGTTTCTGCTGATGCGAATCGCCCCGTGTTTAGAGGGGATTAAAAGTTTGGCGCGATCTGTACTCGTTAACTTGTAAAGCCTACTTAGCTGTGACAGTTTTCCTTTTAATTTTGTTATGTATACTACTGCCGTGATTTTTTTTACGTCTCCAAATACAACCGTTTCGCTGGCAGGGGGGGATACTTGACTCTAACAAAAATTAACACATTTAAGATTAATATTTCGCAAACGGAACCGAAAAATCGAAAAATAGTCACACCCCCAATATCTAACGACACCCCACACTAGAGGATAGACGAGAAAAAAAATCATCCCCACTTTACGTGTACGGGAGGTACCCTAAAAGAAAATCTTTTTCTTTTTTTGATAAATATTATGTATACCCATGCCAAATTACAGCTTTCTATAGTACTAATAGTCTCTTAGCTAAGCCACGGACAGACAGACAGACAGATAGACGGACATGGCGAAACTATAAGGGTTCCTTGTTGTTGACTACAGAACCCTAAAACACTAAGTCTACGAAATCAAGAGTCGCACTTATAACCAGTGTTTATTTATTAGATATTTAGGAAAACTAGCGACTATATTATTTAAGATTATGTGTTTTTATTGCGAAATCCATCGCTTTGAATACTCTAATTATTATTATTAGAGTGCATTACAAACTTGAAATAAATCAGAAACAAGTTTAAAAGCACAAATATTTTGAAAAAATCCTTCGGTCCAACATTTGAACCTGCGACCTCCATGTTACATGACAGGCGCACTACCGACTGCGCTACCGAGGTTCGTATCTGGAACGACGAATTTTTCCACCGCACACCGTTTTTTTTTTGTAACTTCTTAATATACCAGCTTTTAATGCATATACTGAACACTCACGAGGGCGTAATGTGATTTCACGCCTTGCTCATTCTCAACAGAAGGCGCTGTCGTCGCTACAATACCTGTTGCATCAGGCAGTTAGGAAATTCACAGTTCTCATTAACTAAGATTGTATGTTTTTATTGCGAAATACATCGCTTTGAATACTCTGATTATTAATTCGGTGTACAGATATGATGGAAAATTCGTCGTTCCTGATACGAACCTCGGTAGCGCGCCTGTCATGTAAGCATGAGGTCGCAAGTTCAAATCCTGGCCCGAGGAATCTTTTTCAAAATATGTGTGTTATTAAATTTGTTGACAATTCACTGAACGAAGACCTGAAGAGGCTATTGTTTGGGAGTGCTCGTGCTCGGAATGTAGAATGACAAATAGTATATATACTCTTGAAATTATTACCAACTTTCCACACATGTTGCCTGAGAATGTTCCAGGGCAGAATATACAAATAAATTCCTACTGTTTAAATATTGAAATTGGTATGCAAAATAACTTTTTCACTTCTCATGCTCGTAAAGCTCTTGTTTATGCTTGCTATAAGCGGACTAAAACTACGTTTTATGCTCCAGTGCATAAAAGTGTTTACTTCTTATAAGAACGTACATACTACCAGTACAACATCATAGACAAACTTTTGAAAACTCAATAATGGTGGAAGAAATTAAAAAGAAATACTTTGGCGGGAAAGAGCTATTCTTTTTACTCAATAGGCACATATATTAAGGCCCCAGGCTCTCTTTGCAACATTTCGCTTTCATCTTACCTGAGGCTTTAGAAGTGGCGCTCCCCCCGCTGCATTAAGATGTTAGAGACCGCACCTGAATGTTGCTCTACTTCGTTAAATGAGTGTACGATTACTTAAAATTTGACATGTGAAGAATTTTAATTATTCAAGTAACGGTAATTTACAAAGTTTGGTTTGTTTATCGGAACAAAAAAAATGAATTTGCAAAAATTTTATGATAAGAACCGCAGCTGCGTACGTTCTTTTGTTTTGATGCATTATTGTCTAGCACGTTGTTATCTCGAATGTCGGTTTTAGTGACTTCGATAGCTTTTTAAGATATTTTAAATAAAAGTAAGTAAAGTAATAAAAAGGATGTAGCTTCGGCTTTAGTTATTCCAAAAAGTGGCGACAGCGGTGTTTGTGCGACAGCAAATTTGTGTCACGCCATCCCCTTGGGTTTTATAGACCACAACTTCTAAAATACGGCTTTACGGGTTTTCGAATTAACACACAGTATCATAACTTAATCTAAGCGAATTAGGGCATGCAATTATTCGCAGATTTTTACTATCCGGATAACGGATAATGTATTACCCGGATAACCGGATACTTATGGTAAAAATTAAGGGTAGTAACAAAAGCTCCGAAAACTAAATTAAAACCGCCCAAAAAAACGGCCTACCGCAAACATCTTGAAAAAAAACCGGCGAAGTGCGAGTCAGACTCTAGTCAGAACCTAGGGTTCCGTATTATGGATGATAAATTTAGTTTTATCATTTTTTTCGTGAATTTCTCAACCGCTTTATTGTTTCTGTAATTCTTACGTAAACGCATATTACCATGATTTTTTTCATATTTTTCGGTTCACCAGTTTTGGAAATAAGAGGGGAGACATACATTTTTTTATAGATTTTCAAGGATTTCCCGAAATAGATGCAATTAAATATAGCCAAACTATATATTATTGCAATAAGCTTTTTAATACCTACAATGTGATACCCATATTGTATTTTTATAAATGTTTTTTTTTTATTTATTTTACTATTTTTATATTTTTAAATCACTATAGTTTTCCCGGTTATTGGTCAGTTATGATCTATAATGGACATTTTTACATATTTTTCGGTCTACCAGTTTCGGACATACACATTATGTCACATTATGTCATTATACACATTATTTTGAATACACTAGCGTCCTCTAGGCGCCAAGTGGCTCACTATAAAGTGGGTATCTATAAATAACATTGCAGTATGGGAAAGCACATCGGTAAATTCACGAGTTGTGTTGAGACCTGGATAGCTCAGAGGTTAGAGCAATCGCCCGGCAAGCGAGAGGTCCCGGGTTCGATTCCCGGTTCAGAGCTCCTCACATCCAGATTTACTTTTATTTTTGCGTTTCTATACTGCAATGATATAATGTTAATTTAAATAATACACATTATTGTAGTTTTTTTAAAGATTTCACAAATCCAGTGCCAGTAAATATAGTAAAAGTATATATTTTTACAATCACCTTTTTAGTTTCTACAGTTTGATACCCATATTGTATTTTTAGGATATTTTTTATTTTTCTCACTTTTGTTTTGAAAATATTTTAAACAATTTCAAATTTTTCATATTTTTTTTACAATGTAATATGTAGGCAAATTAATGCTATTTTTGTGCCAAATTTCATGTCTTTATCTTTACGGTGCTAAAGTTATGATGCTGTGAAATACGGACGGACGTAGATTAGACTTTATTTTATCGAAACAGGGATTTCTTAAAATATTCAAAAAATATTTTCTCCATAGTTGTTTACTTATTAAATGATAAGTGCAATATTCAAGTAGAGCAACTTTCATGATACAGTTCGCCTCTCCATAAGAATCTACGCGAGGGAAAGGGAGCAACCGTGCGAGCGGGAGGTAAAATAACGTCGAGCTACACAACACACGTCTGAACGCTGCGATGTCCCAGCGAAACTGAGGGAAATATCGACGCGTTTTGTGTTTTAAGGCCCCAGACTCTCTTTGCAACATTTCGCTTTCATCTTACCTGAGGCTTTAGAAGTGGCGCTCCCCCCGCTGCATTAAGATGTTAGAGACCGCACCTGAATGTTGCTCTACTTCGTTAAATGAGTGTACGATTACTTAAAATTTGACATGTGAAGAATTTTAATTATTCAAGTAACGGTAATTTACAAAGTTTGGTTTGTTTATCGGAACAAAAAAAATGAATTTGCAAAAATTTTATGATAAGAACCGCAGCTGCGTACGTTCTTTTGTTTTGATGCATTATTGTCTAGCACGTTGTTATCTCGAATGTCGGTTTTAGTGACTTCGATAGCTTTTTAAGATATTTTAAATAAAAGTAAGTAAAGTAATAAAAAGGATGTAGCTTCGGCTTTAGTTATTCCAAAAAGTGGCGACAGCGGTGTTTGTGCGACAGCAAATTTGTGTCACGCCATCCCCTTGGGTTTTATAGACCACAACTTCTAAAATACGGCTTTACGGGTTTTCGAATTAACACACAGTATCATAACTTAATCTAAGCGAATTAGGGCATGCAATTATTCGCAGATTTTTACTATCCGGATAACGGATAATGTATTACCCGGATAACCGGATACTTATGGTAAAAATTAAGGGTAGTAACAAAAGCTCCGAAAACTAAATTAAAACCGCCCAAAAAAACGGCCTACCGCAAACATCTTGAAAAAAAACCGGCGAAGTGCGAGTCAGACTCTAGTCAGAACCTAGGGTTCCGTATTATGGATGATAAATTTAGTTTTATCATTTTTTTCGTGAATTTCTCAACCGCTTTATTGTTTCTGTAATTCTTACGTAAACGCATATTACCATGATTTTTTTCATATTTTTCGGTTCACCAGTTTTGGAAATAAGAGGGGAGACATACATTTTTTTATAGATTTTCAAGGATTTCCCGAAATAGATGCAATTAAATATAGCCAAACTATATATTATTGCAATAAGCTTTTTAATACCTACAATGTGATACCCATATTGTATTTTTATAAATGTTTTTTTTTTATTTATTTTACTATTTTTATATTTTTAAATCACTATAGTTTTCCCGGTTATTGGTCAGTTATGATCTATAATGGACATTTTTACATATTTTTCGGTCTACCAGTTTCGGACATACACATTATGTCACATTATGTCATTATACACATTATTTTGAATACACTAGCGTCCTCTAGGCGCCAAGTGGCTCACTATAAAGTGGGTATCTATAAATAACATTGCAGTATGGGAAAGCACATCGGTAAATTCACGAGTTGTGTTGAGACCTGGATAGCTCAGAGGTTAGAGCAATCGCCCGGCAAGCGAGAGGTCCCGGGTTCGATTCCCGGTTCAGAGCTCCTCACATCCAGATTTACTTTTATTTTTGCGTTTCTATACTGCAATGATATAATGTTAATTTAAATAATACACATTATTGTAGTTTTTTTAAAGATTTCACAAATCCAGTGCCAGTAAATATAGTAAAAGTATATATTTTTACAATCACCTTTTTAGTTTCTACAGTTTGATACCCATATTGTATTTTTAGGATATTTTTTATTTTTCTCACTTTTGTTTTGAAAATATTTTAAACAATTTCAAATTTTTCATATTTTTTTTACAATGTAATATGTAGGCAAATTAATGCTATTTTTGTGCCAAATTTCATGTCTTTATCTTTACGGTGCTAAAGTTATGATGCTGTGAAATACGGACGGACGTAGATTAGACTTTATTTTATCGAAACAGGGATTTCTTAAAATATTCAAAAAATATTTTCTCCATAGTTGTTTACTTATTAAATGATAAGTGCAATATTCAAGTAGAGCAACTTTCATGATACAGTTCGCCTCTCCATAAGAATCTACGCGAGGGAAAGGGAGCAACCGTGCGAGCGGGAGGTAAAATAACGTCGAGCTACACAACACACGTCTGAACGCTGCGATGTCCCAGCGAAACTGAGGGAAATATCGACGCGTTTTGTGTTTTAAGGCCCCAGACTCTCTTTGCAACATTTCGCTTTCATCTTACCTGAGGCTTTAGAAGTGGCGCTCCCCCCGCTGCATTAAGATGTTAGAGACCGCACCTGAATGTTGCTCTACTTCGTTAAATGAGTGTACGATTACTTAAAATTTGACATGTGAAGATTTTTAATTATTCAAGTAACGGTAATTTACAAAGTTTGGTTTGTTTATCGGAACAAACAAAATGAATTTGCAAAAGCAAAATAAACAAAAGTAAATCTACCTGGAATAGATGGCTTATTGGTAGCAGTAAGAGTGATTAGTATTTAGACACAATACGTTTTATAGGTCATGCAATTATTTGCACATTTTTACCGAAGGGGTGTCAAGAGGTGTTCCGAGTGTGAACTGTGAGATGCAAGTCATAAGTTCACTCATACTTGTACCTATAAGTACACGCGCGTTTCTCTGACGATTATTACGTCTCAACGTGATGAGCCCTATCGCTCTAAGGAAACCTGCATGCCCTAAAAAGCGTGTAGTTGTGCCCGAAAATTTCTATATTCATCAAGATTTTCATTTAACTAATGCCTGACATAAAAAATACCTTTATAAAATTTGGAAATGTAGAAAATTAATAATCAAATCGTAACAATGAAAACATTTGAAATTATGTATTCCTAATACTCACACACATATTACAATCAGTTCTTTAAGTAATATAATATCAAAAGTAGAAACTCTTACGGTAATTAAGTGTCTGTCAGTTTATGTGTCCATGATTATGACTAAGGTGCAATAAAAAAGGAAAAAAATTTAGTTTTAGAAATGTGATGTTTTAATGATAAGAACCGCAGCTGCGTACGTTCTTTTGTTTTGATGCATTATTGTCTAGCACGTTGTTATCTCGACTGTCGGTTTTAGTGACTTCGATAGCTTTTTAAGATATTTTAAATAAAAGTAAGTAAAGTAATAACAAGGATGTAGCTTTGGCTTTAGTTATTCCAAAAAGTGGCGACAGCGGTGCTGGTATATAATTTGTGTCACGCCATCCTCGTGGGTTTTTTAGACCACAACTTCTAAAATACGGCGTTACGGGTTTTCGAATTAACACACATTAACATAACTTAATCTAAGCGAATTAGGGCATGCAATTATTTGCAGATTTTTACTATCCGGATAACGGATAATGTATTATCCGGATAACCGGATACTTATGGTAAAAATTAAGGGTAGTAATAAAAGCTCCGAAAACTAAATTAAAACCGCCCAAAAAAACGGCCTACTGCAAACATCTTGAAAAAAAAAACCGGCCAAGTGTGAGTCAGACTCTAGTCAGAACCTAGGGTTCCGTATTGTGGATGATAAATTTAGTTTTATCATTTTTTTTCGTGAATTTCTCAGCCGCTTTATTTTTTCTGTAATTTTTACGTAAACGCATATTACCATGATTTTTTTCATATTTTTCGGTCCACCAGTTTTAGAGATAAGAGAGGGGACATACATTTTTTTATAGATTTTCAAGGATTTCTCGAAATAGATGCAATTAAATATAGCCAAACAATATATCATTACAATAAGCTTTTTAAAACCTACAATGTGATACCCATATTGTATTTTTATAAATGTTTTTTTTTTATTTGTTTTACTTTTTTTTATATTTTAAATCAGTATAGTTTTCCCGGTTATTGGTCAGTTATGATCTATAATGGACATTTTTTTCATATTTTTCGGTCTACCAGTTTCGGACATACACATTATTGTAGTTTTTTTAAAGATTTCACAAAACCAGTGCCAGTAAATATAGTAAAAGTATATATTTTTATAATCACCTTTTTAGTGTCTACAGTTTGATACCCATATTGTATTTTTAGGATATTTTTTATTTTTCTCGCTTTTGTTTTGAAAATATTTTAAACAATTTCAAATTTTTCATATTTTTTTACAATGTAATATGTAGGCAAATTAATGCTATTTTTGTGCCAAATTTCATGTCTTTATCTTTACGGTGCTAAAGTTATGATGCTGTGAAATACGGACGGACGTAGATTAGACTTTATTTTAACGAAACAGGGATTTCTTAAAATATTCAAAAAATATTGTATCCATAGTTGTTTACTTATTAAATTATAAGTGCAATATTCAAGTAGAGCAACTTTCATGATACAGTTCGTCTCTCCATAAGAATCTATGCGAGGGAAAGGGAGCAACCGTGCGAGCGGGAGGTAAAATGACGTCGAGCTACACAACACACGTCTGAACGCTGCGATGTCCCAGCGAAACTGAGGGAAATATCGACGCGTTTTGTGTTTTAAACTCTCGATAAGTTTTGATTTGATAAATGTTCTTAAAATATTTTTTTAAATACAGTTTTTTGTTATTTCACTTATTAATAGTTCTATTCTACGTGTTTTAAATTTGACTACGCTAAACGATAGTTTTCTAGTAGAAAAAAAATATTTTATCAGTGGTTGAATTCATAAAATCACAACTAGTTAAAGCACTCGAAATAAGAAAACTAAAGTATTATCCAAAAAAGTAACCAGGTAAGATTATTGTTGAAGATATGGGAATAAATGTTACCTGAATAAATTTCTTGTTTTTGTCATAATTTTTACGTGACGTGTGCATGAATGAGACTCTCAACGCGTAGAACATAAATAAAGCTATGTTTAAAGCCTAAAAAACCTATTAAAAGTACCATTAAAGTAAATGAAAAAATAAGTTTTGAAATCTTCAAATTCCACACTATAAATTAACGTAAAATGTATTTTATTTATTGCTTTCTTACTAACTAAAATTAAATCTTTCTTTTCTGATAATTCTGCAAGAATACTGATTTTAAGGGGACTGGAGCCTTAAACTCTCGATAAGTTTCGATTTGATAAATGGTCTTAAAATAATTTTTTAAATACCATTTTTTGTTATTTCACTTATTATTAGTTCTATTCTACGTGTTTTAAATTTGACTACGCTAAACGATAGTTTTCTAGTAGAAAAACAATATTTTATCAGTGGTTGAATTCATAAAATCACAACTACTTAAAGCACTCGAAATAAGAAAACTAAAGTTTTATCCAAAAAAATAAACTTTTAACATAATGATAACATAATGTTTCAGGAAGAAAGAAGTCGGCAAAAGTGTTGCTTCGGTACCATCGGTCTTTATAGAATTATTATTAACTTTTTAGTGAATGACTGCTGTTACTATTGAAGTCGGTTGCTATTTTTTTGTTAAAAGTTTATTTTATTTCACATTTTTTAGTGTTGCTGGGTTAAATTGTGAGGTATAGGTAGTTCTTGCAAACGTGGTATTAATATGAAACGAAGTTCAAGTGAGTATAAGTAGCCATGTTTGAGTAGCTTCCTGCTATCAGCACCCTAACACAACATGATTACCGCAATCTCGAGTTGTGTGCTGTCATCCGTTGAAGAGTTCTACGGTGATGAAGCCAAGATCGAAGGTCAGGTGGGTACGCTGGCAATTTTCAGCAATGCCCTGCAATGAGCACCCTAACACAAACTGGTTGCCGCAATCCAAAGTTATGTGCTGTCATCCGTTGAGGAGTTCTATGGTGATGAAGCCAGGATCGAAGGTCAGGTGGGTATTCTGATAATCTCCAAGTAATACCCTTGAATCAGCACCCTAACGCAGTGATTGCCGCAATCTCGAGTTATGTGCTCTGATCCTTTGAAGAGTTCTATGGTGAATATGTTGATGAAGCCAGGATCGAAGGTCAGGTGGAAGAATGTCGATTTTCAAGTAATACCTTGTAATCAGCACCCAAGTACATAGCGATTGCCTCAATTTCGAGCGATATGCTGTCATTTTCTGAGGAGTTCCACTGCCTATCTCTGAAGACCTTCATCAGATCATAACCAAACCCAAAATGGGACCTACCTGGAAGTACACTCTTTCAAACAAAAAAAGAATTGTTCAAATCGGTTGGGAAATGACGGAGTTATGGAGTAACAACGCCAAAAAAAAAAAAAAAAAAAAACATACAGTCGAATTGAGAACCGCCTCCTTTTTGAAGTCGGTTAAAAAGTAACCAGGTAAGATTATTGTTGAAGATATGGGAATAAATGTTACCTGAATAAATTTCTTGTTTTTGTCATAATTTTTACGTGACGTGTGCATGAATGAGACTCTCAACGCGTATAACATAAATAAAGGTATGTTTAAAGCCTAAAAAAACCTATTAAAAGTAGCATTAAAGTAAATGAAAACATAAGTTTTGAAATCTTCAAATTCCACACTATAAATTAACGTAAAATGTATTTTATTTATTGCTTTCTTACTAACTAAAATAAAATCTTTCTTTTCTGATAATTCTGCAAGAATACTGATTTTTAGGGGACTGGAGCCTTAAGTTGTTTATTTAAATTTGCATTAAATATTACCTACTGAATGTTAAATATGTCATTTGCTAGCAATAATACTGTTTCATTTCCTCACAATCGAAGTGAAAAGCAGAGTGTATAACTCTGGCATAAAACCCATTTTATCCTCGACTCAATATATGCCCTCGCCGTATCTCGGATAAAATGGATTCTTTTATGCCCTTGTTGTACAATCTACTATTCTTATCAGAGCATTAATGGTAATTACAAATATACCCGGGTGTAAATGAATAAATGAAACCATATATTCTATTAATCATATTTATAAAACTTCCCGAAGAAACATAACAACACAACGAAAAAAATATATACCAGCCCATACAAAATTCACATTATGTTTTCAAACAGAAAATGTGAAAAGATTTTTTAATTTTCGCTTGTATACTTGTTTTGGAAAGTTGTTCAGTATGATCAGCAGATCCTGATTTATTTTAAGATACCTGTCAATTAACACCCGGTAACACTAATAAAAGTGTTCTTGTACGAGTTCCACTATTTTTTTTACTTAATTATTGCGACTAGTTTCGTCTATTTGAATAGACGAAACAATTAATTAAGTAAATAAAATAGTAATCAGGACGAACTGATTAATCGCAATAATTAAGTAAATAAAATAGTGAAACTCGTACAAGAAGAATTTTATTAGTGTTAGAATGAAGTTCCATTGAGGAGTCACACCTTACGGTATAAAAAATTAACACTCGGTATATTAACTTTTGTTATGAATTTGTAATAAATTTAACTTCCCCGAATTTTGACGAGAGAACAAATTCCAGACACGTTAGGAAGAGTCCTGCCTGCCACATAGAGCCTATTATGTATATATTTAGTTGCCAACTGGACTGGGTGCCGATCATCAAAAACAGATATAGTATCGAATTCCGATTGTATAAGGATATGTGTTGAATTTATTTAATTTATATTACCAAAAATCAATGTTTATTTGAACTTATTTTAGTATCTGGTAGAAGCGCCTTCTTGTATTCTGTCTGCTTATTGTATCGTGATAGGCGTCAGAGCTATAACCTCCCAAGTGAATTTAAAAGGAAAAATATACAGTTTTAATTTTGAAATCCTTATCCCAATCGTTTTATTATTATTCTATACACTACCCATAAAATCTATAATATGTTCGCAATTGAAGTGACAACCCAGTTCGTAAATAGTTCAATACCCAGAAAAATGTATGGTGCGCAAGTGGAAGGTACAACTCGACCAGGCCGCCCTAGAAGGACGTATGCTGACCAAATTGGGGAAATAGTGAAGAAGGGCCATGTCAAAAGTACCCGGAATAGAAGAGCTTGTATGACTAAATTGATGGATGTGGAAGAGGAGAAAGAGGTGTGTCAGGATCGTAGCAGATGGAAATTTGTAGTCTCTGCCTACCCCTCTGGGAGACAGGCGTGAGTATATGTATGTATGTATGTACCCAGTACAGGCAATTCTGAAGGTTCAGTGTTTATTTATGTTTTTGATGATAGACACCGAGTCCAGTTGGCAACCAAATACTTAATAGAGGGGCTGGTAGTCGTATCGCACTAGCTACGTTTAGTTGCAGTGCGCGTTTCAGGGCGGTCGGTTGATAAATATTGATAAGATAATGCATTTAGCGCTATCTTTAGGCAAAAAAGACGAATATATATTAAGTCTTTACATATGAAATTGCCGTTTTCTATAGAGAATTTGAAGGAAACTCAATTTTTAGTACTAAGATTTTTGAATTTTGTTTAGGAATGACAAATCCAAATTAGTTTTTTTTTGTGTGTATGAATGAGAATACATTAAGCTAACAGCAACATTAATTTAATTTTTGAAAAGTGTCAGCTGCAAAAATTAATTACAAATCTTATCATGGAAATGGATGGCATTTAGGACGAACTGTTTTTGAAGAAGTAGAAAAAAAAAAAAACAAAAAAAAAAAACCTAGCCGTTAGACGTTAAATATTTTGCTCCTCTTATAATTTTAATAAATAATTACTTTTTCGTGTTATTTTGTACCGAATTATATCATATTACGGTGTACGTGACGATCTCCTGTTGCCCATCGTTGAATTGCATCATCTACCTACTTCAACATGACCAAGAACTGTTGCGGCTGTGATGAAGTTCCACAAAGCAAGGACAAAGTCGTATGTACCGAAGTTTTTTGTTCTCGTCACTACCACTACTTATGTGTTGGTTTGAATGCGCAAAATTTCGATTCACAAACAAACTGGAAATGCCCTCTATGCAAGACGAAAACTCCAAGAATAACCGACAACACGAACACTCCAGTTAAAGAGCTTCAACATCCTGCTTCGTCTTTTGTCACCATGAGAAAACGTCGTGAACCCACAAATACACTGCCCGATAGTGGCGACACAATGATGGACATCAAAATGGAAATACTGACTATGATCAAAGATGAAATAAGCCAGACCATTGAAAAATCTGTCTCCACGGCACTCAAAAGGATTATAGACGATATAGAATCCCTACGTAAAAAAGTTGATGCTGACATGGAAACCCTACGCACTTCCGTCACTCATGTTTGTGGCACTTTTGAAGAGAACAAGAAGTCACTAACCAAGCACTCCAACGAAATCAAAAGTCTACGCACCGAGAATGCCACTCTTCGCACCAACCTAACGGATCTCGAATCCCGAATGAAGATTTTGGAAAACGAAAACGCACGGCAGCAGCAATGGTCAAGACTACAGAACGTCGAGATCGTGGAAGTGCCTCAATCTAAGGACGAGGATCTGTCGGAAGTGTTGGTGAACATAGCGAGTCACGCCGGTCTGCGCCTCCAGGTGGAAGACATTGAGTTTGCTCATCGAGTTGTGCCCCAGCGAGCTGTCTCCGGATACCCTCGAGCCATCGTTGCCCGCCTGCGTCACCGTGCCACAAAGGATTCCCTAATCGCAGCTACAGTTTTTGTAATAACAATAAAATAAAAAATAAAATAAGATTTAATTTTTATAACCAAACTAAAATCCTGAAATCAAATTCCAAACAAAAAACAAATACGGGAAATAGCAATTGAATTACAGGAATTATGAACCCATGAATCTGTCAGAAAATTTCGGCAATTTCATATGTAAAGACCTATTATTAGTAATCATCACGTAAAGATAGGTAATTATTTATTACATGCTGATAGACGGTGCTACTACTATAATGCTGATACATTTGTATTTTTGTTCTCACTTATCATGCTGATTTCTGTGTTGACTCCATAAACTAGCAAAACGGGCAAAAAACAAGTTATGTATCGACGCTGTGTTCGAACAGTGGGATCAAAATCAGCATGGACCGCAACATAACAAAATAAGGACTCTTTACCTTTCAAAATCGACTATGTCAGGTAAGTTTTATTTTTTTAATGACGATCGTGTTGTTGTTGACGAAGACGATTCAACAAACGCATCGCTACTCAATATAAAGTTACAAAAAGTTTTCCACAAAGAGTCCGTCCTGAATGTTGCACACATCAACGCTCAGAGTGTAACCGCGCATTATACTGATTTAATGGCAACCTTTTCCGAAGTTAATGTTCACGCCATTTTAGTCTCAGAAACATGGCTATTACCTTCACAAGAAGACACTGTCATTGCGCTACCGAATTACAGAATATACCGTCGTGATAGCGAGATCGATGAAGGACCTACTGAGCGAAGCAAACGCGGTAAACGCGGCGTTTGCATCTACATTTGTAATGATATTAAAGAACGTAAAGAAGTACAGCGTTCTCCAGATAATAGTTCATATGAATATTTGTTTGTCGAAATCATGGTTCAAAATATAAAAGTGCTTCTTGGAGTGGTCTATTCTCCTGACAATAAAGTTGATTATTTTAATGATTTCGAAACAGTTTTGAAAGATTTGAAGAAACGCTACGAACATGTAATTGTGATGGGCGATTTTAATACGTGCCTTTTGAAGAGTGAGGCTAAAGCAAAGAAAAGGTCAGATAAGCTAAACACTCTTGTGAAGGATCTTAAGTACGTTTTAATAAATAAGTATTTTCCTGAAGCCACTCATTATCAGCCCTTCAGTCGACCTTCTCTTTTAGATCTAGCCATTGTGGCAAAACGAGATAGAATGTATGCATATGGACACTTTACTTCGCCTTTTTCATATCATAACTTGATTTTTTTGGTCTACGATACAAAACTAAGCACAAGCACGACAAACCAATATTTCGAATCAAATGAAATGAAAAGTTTATCAGTTGCATGGCTTACAGAAGATGATAATAAACTAATGACACAGCGGGATAAAACAAAACTAAAGTGGAATGCTACCTACAGGAAAGCATATGAGGAATTAAAAAAATACAAGAATCTAAGGGTAACATGTAAAAAGAAATTTAAAAGAGCTAACCTGAATTACACAAAAGAAACACAAATGAAAGCTTTAAGTGATCTTACTGTACAGACTCGTCAGACTACAGAATTTACGACAGGAGACAAAGATGAAGTAATTTCTTCACCTTCTTCCGATGATGAAGATGAATGTACAACCGACGATTCTGATGAATCATCTTCGAATGGTTTAGAACGTATACCTGAACAAACAATACAAAACAAAAGTACAGCTTCCAGTACTGTACAGCCTGATCAGAATTCAGAATTTACAACAGGGGATAACGATGAAGTAATTTCTTCATCGTCTTCCGATGATGAAGATGGATGTACAACTAACGATTCTGATGAATCATCTCCGAATTTTCTAGAATATTTACCAGAACAAATAACACAAAACACAGCTTACAGTGCAATACAGCCTGATCAGACACCAGAATTTACGACAGGAGACAACGATGAAGTAATTTCTTCATCGCCTTCCGATGATGAAGATGGAGATACAACCGACGATTCTGATGAATCATTCCAAATGGTGTAGAATGTATACCTGAACAAACAATGCAAAACAAAAGTACAGCTTACAGTACAGCCTGATCAGACTACAGAATTTACGACAGGGGATAACGATTAAGTAATTTCTTTATCGTCTTCCGATTATGAAGATGGATGAATATAGAGACTGGCTAGCGAAAGCTGAACCCAGAGATTTTTATAGCAGCAACCCTGCCGAAAATGTCATCATGGCGTTTGTTGTTGTTGACGTAGACGTTGTGTTTGAATTTGTGATAAAATTTATTATTTTCCATCATAAATCATGACTAAAACTGTGAAGAGTGCTGTTCGACAGATTTTATTTACTATGATTAGTAAATACAAACAAAAACAAGAAGAGCATGTCGCTAGAATCAAGCAAAAAGAGGATTGTTTACATGTTGCAATGGAATTCATAGGTTAGTGTAACATACCCATCTTGATAATTTTATCCATGTTATTAAAATGTAAAATGAACTATGTCATGTTCATATCAAAAATTACCAAGTATTTACTATGATATACTTGAATGTGGATTAAAATTATAATATTCTACCGAAGAACATACTTGGTACGCATAAATGTATAATTTTTATTATTTTACAGAAAAGAATTTTAATACTGAAGAGGCTTGTGCAGCTTTACAAAGTCTCAAAAAAATTAAAGAATTGCATCAACAAGAGTATCTATCTCAAAATAAATATTTCCAAGAAATTGCTTCAATGACTGAAACTAGTGTATCCACATTAAAAAGAATAAACAATGAAGGCAAACTGAATAATGGAGTATTCAGCACCCCAGGTACAAAACGCCCACATAAAGCGACAATATCCAACTTGGACAGCTTTGGACAGCAATGGATCAAACGGAAAGTTTTATTATAAATGTATGTCATGCAAATGATGACAATATCAGTTCAGATGAATATGAAGTTGAATATCTGGAAACAGACTTTGATTATAGCGAATAATAAATTTTATATATTTTTGTCATGTTTTGTTTTAAGTACTCCCATCCTTTTATCCCAAAAAATTAAAAATAGAAAAACTATTAATTCTTATTACTAATACATATCATAGTTCCCACATTGGTTTTATGTATTTATTTTCTTTCATGTATAAATACACAGTGATTAAAGATTCGGATTATTTAATTTTCCGAATGCCAGTTCCAAAAAATGAAAAGTATCAAAACTAAAATTCCTACTATACACTGTAATACCAGCATAAGATTATTTAAATTTGCCGCGCTTTGCTAGGTTCATATTTCAGTAGCCAGACTATATGGATGATGGATAATATACACTAAAGATTCCGATGAATCATCTCCGAATGGTTTAGAATATATACCTGAACAAATAACACAAAACACAGCTTACAGTAAAATACAGCCTAATCAGACCACAGAATTTACGACAAGAGACAACGATGGAGTAATTTCCTTATCATTTTAATTATGAAGATGTACATACAGATTACACTTACAACGATTCTGATGAATCAACCGAATGAATATTATGTGTTCCGTTTGACGTCTGAAGTCCATTATGAGAGAGTACGTCGTTCCTTTCCGAATACAGCCGCTAGATGTCGCTAGTTTCCGTCACGTGACCGCGCTGTTTTACCCAGAGTACCTGTCAACAGTCGCAAAGAACCCACAAGCCGCCATATTCTTCGTCATTGTTGCGTCGTTTTTCGAACCGTTCGCAGCTTGCTAGTTTATCGCGAAATAATAATCGTTTTGAGATACCCTCTTTCGAATTTTCGAGAATAAAGTAGAAAATTCTGTTAAGATTTTAGTTTTCCGTCCGTGTTTATTCGTTTATAATTGGATAACGACATTCAAAGTGTAGCCGCGAGAGACGGGCGAGTTTCTTCAGATCAAGTTCAAGAAACGAGACTTTGAAGCACATCGAGCGCCGAAGGAGATGCATGCCGCAACGCACTGCCATGCAAAGGCAGGCACCGCCCTGCCGCCGCTGTCCCGTAACGCGCGCACTGCACCACTTTACTCGGATCAGAACTGGATCGGAGGTTTGACATTTTTCCAGCGCCTGGTGAGTCTTTTCAACTATATTTTGAGTGCAAATCATGGATCGACATAATAATCTCGTCACACCCATGCCCTTTCATACCGAGAACGTGCATCCAGGGGCCAAGCCCCGCGGGCGCTGCGTACCCATATCAAAAGAAAATGTTTTCTTGCAACTTCCATTCTGACACTTTTGCCGGATGTAGAAAATATCGCGAATCTCACAGTAATGTTTAAACAACCTTCTGTGTAAAGAAAAAATCTCGATCAAGTCGCTAAAATCACGTCCTTGCAACGTTTCGACTCGATGAATACGAATTTTCAGAGGCTCAGAAAAAGTATGTCGCGTTTCTAGGGTTCATAGAACAGAAAGTGAACGAGGCATTGTAACGTTTTGAGAAATTCTTCCCTGGGTTGATTGCAAATGACACGTTGTTGTGCCGCTTGATTTAACACCTTTATGGCGCAGGATAAGTTCGTGAACAGACTGTACAGAGTTTTCATCGACTTTTTAGCTAACTCTGAAAGACCACTACCTCGATTTACGAAAAACAGATTTTGAATATTTATCACTTTATATTCTGCAAATTATTTGTGGGAAAGGTGCTGAAGTTTTAAAGATAAATCTAGCGGTGAGGCCCTCAGAGCCTACTACTTCTGCTTATCAAGATATGTAAGTAATTTTGGCCTCTTTCAACGTAAAGAAGGCGGTTATTGTTAAAAGAAACTTGAAGAGTCTTCAAAAAGAAGAGGGAGGAGAAAAATAATGTGGAAAAAGACTGCGAGATTTCTCAGGGGATATCTAAGTCATTATCAAGACATCTGATGACATAGTTATTCCCCAAACGCATGTTCTATAAATGATAATGGGTTGAATCCTCTTCAATGAGACACTATCGTGGATTTAACCCACAATAGATGTAATGATGAAATAACAAACCCCGGTATCATTACTGATAAAATCAAAAAATTGTTTAATTTCACCCACCGTCGCTGAATATTATATTCGCAAGTTAGCACTTTTTAATCTGAAAGTCTTGAATCAAAACCTATACATGACATTCAAACATTTTTACCTGTTCACCGCCGCAAGATTGGACGAACACCGATAACACACATCGAATTTCTGGGAATAGCTTTGGACACACAGACCAACTCAAAGTCCCTGCCCCCAGACAAGACAAAGAAAATTCGTCAGTATTTGTCAATCCACCTAGCTGCCGGCTGTTGGTCCCTCAGGCAGGCGCAACGCCTCCTAGGGTATTTCAACTTCGCAACCTTCATCACCCACCGGGGAAGGTTGCATTGCCGTGCACTTCACATCGAGTTTCTGGGAATAGCTTTGGACACACAGACCGACTCAAAGTCCCTGCCCCCAGACAAGACAAAGAAAATTCGTCAGTATTTGTCAATCCACCTAGCTGCCGGCTGTTGGTCCCTCAGGCAGGCGCAACGCCTCCTAGGGTATTTCAACTTCGCAACCTTCATCACCCACCGGGGAAGGTTGCATTGCCGTGCACTTCACATCGAGTTTCTGGGAATATCTTGGGACACACAAACCAACTAAGAGTCCCTGCGCCCAGACAAGACAAACAAAATTCGTCAGTATTTATCAACCCACCTAGCTGCTGGCTGTTGGTTCCTCAGGCAGGCGCAACGCCTCCTAGGTAATTTCAACTTTGCAACCTTCATCACCCACTGGGGAAGGTTGCATGGCCATGCACTTCAAATCGAGTTTTTGGGAATAGCTTGGGACACACAAACCAACTCAAAGTCCCTGCCCCCAGACAAGACAAACAGAATTCGTCAGTATTTGTCAACCTGCCTAGCTGCTGGCAGTTGGTCATTCAGGCAGGCGCAACGCCTCCTAGGATATTTCAACTTCGCAACTTTCGTCACTCACTGGGGAAGGTTGCATTGCCATACTTTTCAGCAGGACTGCAATATCAAAGAGCTCCCTTTTCTTTTCGGAGGAAGCACGCCTTGAACTGAAATGGTGCTCAGAAAACTTGAGCCGAGTAATAGAAATCCACCTTGGGGCATTACCAACGACCTACATTATAACTATAACGGACGCATCCAATGTTTAATTGGGAGTTTTAGTGGACAACAGGATGATACAGGGCACGGGGAATCATCAACGTAGGAGATGGCGTTGCAATGCGAAAGAAATGTACGTCATAATAGCTACGATTTCGGCAGAGGCGTTGTCAGTAGTTGGATAGGTGAAGCCTGGTGATACCACGTGTCGTTGGTTTCATTTCAAAATTATTCTTTAGAGCGACAAGACCACAGTCTTACATAAAGAAAGAAGGCGGAACTCTGTACAAAGTTCTGTTGTAGTTGACAAGACTGCTACTGAATCTGGTGGACAATCTAATGTTGTACAATTCACTCACCAACTTTCGGGAATGTACAACATGGAAGCCGACCAACTCCCGCGTAATCGTGCATGTACCGAGAGGCACCTTATGGACGAAGCGACGCCACCGCAATATTCAAGGTCTTGAGCACCCTGACATAGGCCAATTCGCATCACGTACCACCTATGTCGTTCCAGATCATGCTAATCTTGACTTATCCCTTATACCGTCCGAGACTAAATGCTAGGTACTCCCCCCCTACCAAGTAATCGACTTGATTGCCTGTTATCACGATGCTTTCTTTAGGTTGGTTGTTTCATCCACCTTGCTTGCATCTCAAATACTATAACAGTTTAACTCAGAGTCAGGCCGAGAAAGAAACCCTTTTGGCGGCTAGATCGGCAGAACCGAACCTTGACAGGCCCGATAAAGATCAGAGACCTGAAAAGCATTTGTATGGCCACGATGACGAGACGTCTTCCAGCCCAGATCTACAACCGTGGCCGAGCCACCGGCTGGATGATTGGCTCATTTTGGATCGGAGTTTTAACGGTTAACTACTCCAAAAACGAGTTCTTTCTTAGTGTTGGCGAGTTTCAACTCCAGAAACAGATACTCCCATTTGGAATAAGTTGCTAAAATGGTCTAAATACTGTAAATTTTTGTAGACTCGAGCCGAATATCATGACCTTATAAGTATGCACAATAATATCTGGATGAAAATATCATTTTTGTTTTCGACAGAGATAAGCTGGTTCTCGTCTGATATTCAGGTATTAGGTTCCTACTCCACAAGAAGTAGCGAGATATTTAGCATACTTATTTTTGGCTATACTATACATATTACTTACCAGATAACCTTTCTTTTGCACAAGTCTGTAATAGCTTCCATTTGTAAGACTGTTTGAAACATAGATATTTCTTCCAGCCACATTGTTAGGCACATTTTAATAGCAGTTCCGTTATCTAAGCCATCATCGTCGAAAGTATATATTTGGGATTATAGAAAACTTATTAAGCACATTAAAGAGACCAACACTTTTGATGTTAACTTCAAGACATAGTTAGTCCACGATTTGACTCCTTTGCATTGTAATCCAGACCATTTCATGAATATTGATTATTCTATTATCCTGCATCCTTCTTTTGGATCTAAAACGGATTCTGTCTCTTTCACAACGCCAATTAAGCTGCACTTTATCAGCCTCTCCCAACCGCAATATTGAACCTATTTTTGGATGAGAACATTACTAAATCTCTCTTAAGATTTCAGAAGGTCGGTCACTAACTTGTTCGTCACTACTTGGAACCCTATCAGGCCACCTACACCAATCATAACTGGAGGTTGAGTCAAGTGCCTTCTGTCCAATGAAGGTATATAAGTTCAACCGGGAGTTATAGATTAGCCGTGTCTGTCTTCCCTAAATTGGATGCAAATTCACGCAGTAAATAAGAAATTCTTGCTATAGCAAATTCGCAAAAGAAATTACTTTGAAGAACCATAAACAGTTTATTAATTTTTACGTCAATGACATTTCTGCTAATAATCATAATAATTTGGAGAAGTTTGTTTGTCTGACTGAAAGTTTGTCTGAACTACTAATTACATTTTTTAGTTCAGGTTCAAGTGTCTATTTTTCTTGGTATTTTAAGTATGAAAAATATTGATTTTTACCTGTCATATTTTTGCGTTATTAATACATGAAACATTACGATTTACAATCACATTGTTGCGTTCTATTTTACAAGCCACCAGGAGATAACAAACACATCTCTCATAATGGACTTCAGACGTCAAACGGAACACATAATATAAAAATTTTACCTTCCAATAAAATTGTTATTATGTTTCCTAAGACGTCTGAAGTCCAGACAATGTCTTCCTGGTGAACCATTATGAGCCGAACAATGACGAAGAATATGGCGGCTTGTGGGTTCTTTGCGACTGTTGACAGGTACTCTGGGTAAAACAGCGCGGTCACGTGACGGAAACTAGCGACATCTAGCGGCTGTATTCGGAAAGGAACGACGTACTCTCTCATAATGGACTTCAGACGTCTTAGGAAACATAATAACAATTTTATTGGAAGGTAAAATTTTTATATTCTACGTCAGGTCTGTTGGAACCTGGAACATATAGCTTGACACTGGGCAGAGTCCCAGCCTTGCGAGGTGCAATGTCAAGTTAGTTATGATTACTATGACAGAAATAAATTTCTATGTTTAAACTTGTATTACTTGGCGATTTATCTATCGCAAGGAGATATAAATTAACATTATATCATTGCAGTATAGAAACGCAGAAAGAAAAGTAAATCTGGATGTGAAGAGCTCAGAGCTCCTCACATCCAGATTTACTTTTCTTTCTGCTTTTCTATACTGCAATGATATAATGTTAAGTTATGATTACGTTACGGGATTCAGCCAACGCGGAGCTCATCCTGCAGCCTCTCCATTAGTTGCTCTGCCTGGGGCCTCGCTAATTGACTGAAGGATACGGAGTATCATAGAAGGGTATATTTTTTAAGTACCAATTACAATTGAAATTACTACGTTTAGCGAGACGATGCAAAGCGGGTCGTTCCCCCGACTGAAATGCCGCCGTCTCGACTTTCAAAACAAAAGTAGCTACCAGATTTTGGAAGGGGCAAACGGTTGCAGAGTCGTGCAGCATGAAAGTAAACGAATCATTGTAAAAAGCTGTTTTCGCTTCAGGAAGTGCCACCAGGAAGTGTAACACGGTAGAGACCGTGATCGGAGAGAAAACTAAATCTTTCTCGCAAGTAACAGGGAGCAGATGAATTGTTAAGGACATCATGAAGAAGAGAAAGAATGTGAGCATTTCTGCGAAGACGAATGGGGAGCCAGTTTAACTACGAACGGAATTCAGATACATGGTCATATTTGCGAAGAGAGAAAATAAAACGAATACAAAGATTCTGGAGACATTCGTGTTTATTAAGAAGTTCCTCAGTAAGGTCCAAGTGACAGGACTCCGCATAATCTAAAATAGGGAGGAGAAATGATTGCGCTAACATAATTTTAGTTTTTATTGGCAAAAAGCTCTGCAGGCGCTTCATTGCGTGAAGAGTACCATACATCCATACCATAATCTTAGTTAATGAGAACTGTTAATTTCTTAACTGTCTGATGCAACAGGTATTGTTATGACGACGACGCCTTCTGTTCAGAATGAACAAGGCGTGAAATCACATAACGCCCTCGTGAGCGTCAGTATCTGCATTACAAGCTGGTATATTAATTAGTAACAAAAATATTCGGTGTACAGATATGGTGCGAAAAATTCGTCGTTCCAGATACGAACCTCGGTAGCGCAGTCGGTAGCGCACCTCTCATGTAAGCAGGAGGTCGCAGGTTCAAATCCTGGCCCGAGGAATTTTTTTAAAAATATTTATGCTTTTAAATTTGTTTCTGATTGATTTCTAGTTTGTAATGCACTCTAATAATAATTAGAGTACTATACATTTTAGATTTGTAACTACTGCAAGTTGAATCCATAATAAAATATATAAAAACGGATTAACTACCATAAAATTTATTTCGCGATACGCGACATGTTTCGAATTCTTTCCGAATACGTTTTCAAACGAGCGAGTTTTTGTCTTCAGCGGAGTGATAGTGAGTGAGACAGACACTCGCTCGCTTGAAAACGTATTCGGAAAGAATTCGAAACATGTTGCGTATCGCGAGACAAATTTTATGTAAATTAATCCGTCATACGTCTTTTAATTAAGTATATTTATTTATCTGTCTATTTTTTACTGATATTGGTATCGATTCGGTGTAGCACATCTTAACTTATTTGACAGGACTAAACTTAATTTAAGCGTTCTCCTTGTCTTTTTGATAAGGAAAGAAAAAGACAGAACGCTTAAAATAAGGTTAGTTCTGTCAAATAAGTTAAGTCGTGTTACGCCGAATCAACACAAATATTTGTGTTTTTCTTTTGTTATTCTTATTACCTATTTATTTATCGTGTTCCTTTCAATAAAAGGTTAAAGCTGAAAATCGGCAACTTTTTGTGTGTTGCAATAAGTCATAGACAAAGTCTTAGACCGATTTGTTACTCCTTATACATAAAATTTCGTTATATTGTATTACATTGGTGGCAAATAAACAGCTTTTATTATTAAGTTATTTATTTTTTATTATTATACAGAAAGTTGATTTGTTCAGCGACTTCCGTCACAGGGTAGGTTATATTCACGATACTGATGATAAAGTAAAAGCAAAAAAATATGCTTTTTTTTCGAAACCTTATTTACGATATTTTGAAGACCACCACAGAACTATTAATTATAATAGGAATAGAAATGCCATGAAAGCCGTGACTACGACGCACCGATTTGATCAATACGTCAAGACATAACCCGTGGGCCTCTCTTTTCTCAACCGAACGCGTTAGAACAAACATATTGTAAAAATGGTGTATTGCAGCGTGGAAAATTGTTCTAACTCTTCAAATAACGCAAATAAGACATCCAAAGGAATTTCATTTCACTCGTAAATAATTTTAACATGTATTTACTGTGATATTAAAGCCGATTCTGAAGGCTTTAACTTCAGTTTTAGTGCTGTCAAGACTTAAATTTTTCCAAAGTAATTTAGCTTCTAATCCTAACTCTTAAGGACTATTTTGTATGGAAGAAAATTTAGTTTTGACAGCACTAAAACTAAAATTAAAGCCTTCAGAATCGGCTTTATTTACATAATAAACCTTGCGGTAAATAAAATTTCAACCTTACCATGAAATATTTATAGCGTAGCGTAGAGTAGCGTTGAAATTAGACAAAATTTTGTCCATTGCAGGTTATAAAGAGTGTCACACATTGAGTTAGAATATTAACGCCGCAATGTATATTTTTTCAAACATTATCAACACGAACCTAACTGTGTCATAGTACGGCCGCTCGTCGTGGCTTTTAACACATATGTATAATAGCTTGGCACAGTGCCATGACGTGTTTGGTATCTTACATTTAAGATAGAAATACGGTGTTATTTTGGCTGTATGAAGACGGGTGAATCTATGTGTGCGCCGCGTATGTTTACTAACTAGGTAATCCTACTGTTCAGAATAAAATGTATATTTCGGAACGCATCCATCAATGGTCTATATATTTTGTCTATGGACTTGGAGCTGTCAAAAACGAGGGACGTGGAATTTTCTTGGTATAGATCGCGGACGATTTTAATATGTGTTATTAAGGGCTTAACCCAAGGGAAATCGGTGCGGACATCGTAAGAAACAGTATTCGATCAAGGGCTGAAGATATTTTGGCGTGAAGGCCACTTTTGAGTGTATTTCCTGTGTGTGTGAAATAACCTATATCCACGCGGTGTGCGACAAGTGGACTTGTCATTTACCATTTTTTCTGGGTTCGGATGCATCCCGGGGTAGGAGGGTTGTGTTTAGATTCATCGTGGAAGGTGATCTACGTGTCACGGCACCGACACGCCTTGGTCTCCGCAGCGAAGGGTCTTCGTGCGAGGACTACTTGATGAGGTCATCATACAACTGTCTGGTAGGACATTTTATATTAAATATTAGATCATAAGATACTTGTATACTATAAATCTGGGACAGCTATGGGCCCCTGCTCCAGCTGCAAGTATCGCCCTTTAGCATACAATTAGTGGTGTCTGAGCGTGGTTATGGAATCCTCGCACCAGTGACGTCGATGCCCGTCACTAGTCAGTATTACTACTTTTTATATGCTACAATTTCTGGTAGCAACGAGCGTTTATATCAAACAAGCTTTGGTAGCCAGTCCGTGGTTAATCCCAACTTTGGTTTATATACATATAAACAGCGGAACTGGGCGGCCCCAGTGTCATTGAACTGTTAACATAGCTAGGCTATTTACATGTACATGTAGCAATTACAAATTGGATTTGTTTAGTGCTTTGAGTAGATAATTGATTACCGGAGGGTACCACACTGATGTGGTTCAGTAATATCAGTATAAATTGTAAATTTAGTACATATCAAGTGTTCTTGTATTGCAATAACATTATATCATATAACGGTTTATATTATAGATTGGAAATCAACTTGTTAGCTAATATACGGTTATCTTGGCTTGAATTTATGTACTTACAAGCATGTATACAGTTGCATAGTGGAATGTGCATTCGGGTTTGTGTGTATTGTATACACCAAATATAATTTAAATTTGGTAATATAGAATTAGGTAGGAACCTATTTGTTTGTTTAGTATTGACGGACAGTACATACATTGGTAATTGGGAATTAATTTTGCTAATTAAATTCTATTTATAGGTAGGGTACCTATTGAGCAGTGCTTCTGTATTTTGTGCCGTGTCAGGGTGTTTGCTAAATAGTTTTTATTTATACATTTCCCGGTTCATTGCGGCATGATGTCCAAGTCTCACAAGGCTGCGTTGGCGAAAGAGCTCCGCTGGTTTACAACCGTCCAGGGATTGCTTTCTCGTTCGGATCGCGACAATGCAATCCTGGAGAGAGCCGAGCGGATGCATCAGCGGCTGGCTGATGCAGAGGCGGCTGTGGCAGCACTGCAGGAAAGTGACGAGCCTTTGAAGAGGTATGTTACGGATTTAGCTCAGATAATGGAAATTTATGATGATGTAACTGAGGCGGCCTCCATGATCAAAAAGCGACAATCGGGCAGCCCGGTTGTTAGCGCACCTAGACCAACAGATGGCGCCACTGGTAAGATGCTGGTTATAAAGTCAAATATTGTTGCTGATCTAAAGAGGCAAAATTCAGGAGGTCCTGTAGTTGTCACGCCTCAACCGGTAGATGGCGTGTCTAGTAGTTTGGCTAATTTAAAACTAAATAAATTCAATGGGAAAATGGAAGAATGGGTTTCATATAGGAATATGTTTACGTCATTAATAAATTCTAGGGTAGATTTATCAAAGGGGCAAAAGATGGCATATTTGATGTCAACATTGGAGGGCGAAGCAAGGTTGCTCATCCAGCACCTCAGGGTAGAGGATGATCATTATGATATAGCGTGGGGCTTATTAAATGATAGGTATCAGAACATGCGCTTATTGGCGGATGCGCATGCGTCTCAATTGTTGACGTTACCTAGGGTAACCGACTGGGCACAGCTGAGGCAGCAATTACTAACTCCGGTCACTGTGGCGTGTAATGCCCTTAGAACATTAGGTTTACCGGTGGACGAGTGGTCGTTTTTACTCGTTCACATTATTTTAGGTAGGTTGCCTAATGACGTGAGGTCACGTTTTGAGCGGGTGTCCGCAGAAAAAGATGGCAGCACTGTGCCTAAATTTACGGACTTAATTAAGTTTATTGAATATGAAGCTAGGGTAGCAGAAACATCACAACCGGACTTGGCGCC
This sequence comes from Ypsolopha sequella, assembly GCA_934047225.1. NCBI lineage: Eukaryota > Metazoa > Arthropoda > Insecta > Lepidoptera > Ypsolophidae > Ypsolopha > Ypsolopha sequella. The sequence goes on along the minus strand of OW203986.1, from coordinate 4,276,157 downwards.
ATCTGGGGCGCAATCATTTTCGTCTGCTGGCTCATCGGAATGTGGGGAGCCCAGACAACCGCAGCAGTCGCGGGGACGCGATATGACACGTTTGGCGGGGGTCGCCGTGATCGAGAGGTCATTGACCTGTTATCAGTGTGGCCATACGGGGCATGACCTGCTGAGATGTCAGCAGTGGCGAAACCTGCACGTCACCGAGCGGCGACGCATAGTGAAGCGTAAGGGCCTGTGTTTCGGTTGCTTGGGCAATCATTTTGAACGTAATTGTCCCGAGCCACGACGTTGCAGTGTTTGTGAGGGGCCTCACCATTTATTGTTGTGTGCCAACAGATCTGAAGCGGCTTCACCGGTCCCGCAGCGACGGAGCCCTACGGGCGGGGGTGCTTCAGGGAGAACTCCCCCCCCCCCCCTTGGACAACGGGGGTGCGTCAGGGAGAACTTTTCCCCCCTCGGTCCAGGGAAGGCATGCTGTCGGGCAGAGCTCCCCTCCGTCGGAACGGAGGACTGCGGCGCGAGGCGCGCCCCCTCACCGGGAGGTGAGTTATGTATTTGCGCGTGGACCCGTAGGGGGCTTGCCTACGGGCTATCACACATATGGCCATGTTGTGAATTGGGCCCCTACGGGCGGGGGCCAATTGGACTTGGCATGGGCTAGGCCCCCCCTCCCCGCGCCGGTTTTGGTGCCAGCTGGCATGGAGCACCGTGTTAAGACGGAGTCACGGGGTTACTCACCGCCGTACCGTGAGTACCCGCGGTTAGAGTACCACCCGCCGTACTCAGGGAGAGTTGGAGGCTACGCTCCCCCCATGGTTGGGATGTGCACACGCCAGCCGTATTATTGCCAGTGGACTGGTCCTGCACTCCTCAGGTGGGGTAGCCTGTAACTAGCTTGTTCAAGCTATGAGTACGGAACCGCGGACGGTTCTGTTGCCTACCGCGATGGCTCGCGTCTAGGGCCCCAGGGGGGATTAAGTTAGGGTAAGGGCCCTCCTCGACTTGGAAAGTCAAGTGGCACACCGATTGGTTTTGAACCTGGAGGTTTCGTCGGTGCCGCTCCTAGGTATTGGTGGACTGGAGTTGAATCAGCGGCTGCAGCCATGGTTATAGACAATATTGTCGGCTGGCAGCCTTCTTTGGACCTTCCTCCGTCCATAATCTCATGCACGTCAGGTCTGCATCTGGCAGACCCACGTTTTGTCATCCGGCCCCAGTCGATGTTTTCCTGGGCGCGGATTTGTTAGGATGGATCCTATTTGGTTTTTAAAAGACTCTGGGTTCTTCTTCATTGGTGGAGGTATCCACAATTTTGGATATTCGATATTTGATTCGATACTTGGATTATTATGTTCGAACTTAGGAAATGGCTTTCAAATGAACATATACTGTTTGCAGATTTGGAGGATCCCAATATGATGGTGGTATTATGTTGAAATACCAACCAGTCAATGATATTCATATATTTTGTCCCCAGCCGTGAGTGCAGAGGAGCGTTGGAGCGCATTGGTACACTGGGTTCGTGTACTTCAGGCGGACCTCATCAAGTTTAGACTTCGAGTTCTGCGCGAGGATCACGCCAGGCTGAAGTGAGCGGTTGCTCGTTTGAATCCTTTCACGGATTATGAAGGACTTCTGCGTTTTGGAGGCTGATTTTGGAGAGCTGACCTGCCATACGGAAGTCTTCATTCTTTGCTTCTACCCAAGACGGACCTTTGGTAAATCTGTTGGTGTCGGATTGACACATACGTAATGCGCACGGGGGTTTTTAGCAATCGCAACGCTCGGGTTGTGAAAGCATACCTTGTGTATTTGTGTGCTTGGCCACCAAGGCCGTTCACTTGGCAGTGGTATCAGCTTTGACTACGGAGGCCTTCGTCGCCGCGTTGGATCGTTTCGTGTCGCGTAGGGGTTTACCTTCACTTATTCGTTCCGACAATGGCACAAACTACAAAGGTACTGCTAACTATCTAAAAGATATTGATAATTTTTTGTTTTGTAAATATCTATGCTAGTTTAAGTTAAATCTTCGCCCGGAAAGGGGTAACTTGGCGGTACAGTTCCCCAAATTGCCCTCACTGGGGAGGGAATTTTTTTGAAGCTGCCGTCAAGTCGGCGAAGACCCACCTCCGCTGCGTTATTGGGGAAACTGTTCTAATTTTTGAGGAGCTTGCCACTGTGTATTGTAAAGTGGAAGCGGTCCTCAACTCTCGTCCTCTCTGTGGTCAGACAGGACTGAGCATCCTAGGGAAGGAAATTTAATTCTTTTGAAGGATATGAACTTGCTATCCTTGTTTTGGCGCCGGGGCCGTATATTAAAGTTGTTTTGGCGGAGACGGAACTCCACGCGTCGCAGAGGTGTTGGTCGAAGGTTCGATTTTGTGACGAGCCATGACAACTCTCTCCCGTCTCCCGGTTGTATGAGCTAGTGGACTGATTGCTCAGCCCAGAGCGGGGGACTGTTCAGAATAAAATGTATATTTCGGAACGCATCCATCAATGGTCTATATATTTTGTCTATGGACTTGGAGCTGTCAAAAACGAGGGACGTGGAATTTTCTTGGTATAGATCGCGGACGATTTTAATATGTGTTATTAAGGGCTTAACCCAAGGGAAATCGGTGCGGACATCGTAAGAAACAGTATTCGATCAAGGGCTGAAGATATTTTGGCGTGAAGGCCACTTTTGAGTGTATTTCCTGTGTGTGTGAAATAACCTATATCCACGCGGTGTGCGACAAGTGGACTTGTCATTTACCATTTTTTCTGGGTTCGGATGCATCCCGGGGTAGGAGGGTTGTGTTTAGATTCATCGTGGAAGGTGATCTACGTGTCACGGCACCGACACGCCTTGGTCTCCGCAGCGAAGGGTCTTCGTGCGAGGACTACTTGATGAGGTCATCATACAACTGTCTGGTAGGACATTTTATATTAAATATTAGATCATAAGATACTTGTATACTATAAATCTGGGACAGCTATGGGCCCCTGCTCCAGCTGCAAGTATCGCCCTTTAGCATACAATTAGTGGTGTCTGAGCGTGGTTATGGAATCCTCGCACCAGTGACGTCGATGCCCGTCACTAGTCAGTATTACTACTTTTTATATGCTACAATTTCTGGTAGCAACGAGCGTTTATATCAAACACCTACGTTATTCCAAAAAGTGGCGACAGCGGTGCTAGTATAAAATTCGTGTCACGCCATCCCCGTGGGGACGACACAAAACGTCTAGTGTACGACAGACATGACGAAATTGACTCAGCACTGGTGGAGCGGCAGCGGGATGGGGAGGGGCACCAGAGTAGGTATGTACCACACTCCACGCCACTGTTACCGTTTTTCAAGATAATTTTAGGACATATAAAAAAGGGCATAACTCCTTCTTCAAGCGGTATTAATTTTTTTTTCTGTTGCATCCTGTACACTAATTTTCATGTGACGCAAGTTGTAGACCAAATCTACAGCCTGTATATCTTCAAATTCTGATCAATGAAACAGACAGACGAACGGATAGAACCAGCTAGCCTAAAATGGCCCGTTTAAGGCACAACGAAAAAAAAATCGACACTTTTAGAACTTGCATACCTACTTCAGTAAATAATGTATTATTTTGATAAAATAGTAGATTATTTTTGGAATCTTTTTCTAGGGATCTGTTAAACAGAGACACGATTGGAGAAATTCGGCTCGATAGATATATTTGAGCTCGATATAATATATAATAGGGTCTTTTTCGACACCAATTTTCCTGGTTTGACAATTTAGAATGACATATGCACTGCAATTATATTTTATTATATGGGTTATAACAGTATTTAGGACCTGAGGGCCTATTATGTATGTTTAGTTGCCATCTGGACTGGGTGTCTATCATCAAAAACATAGATATACTATCGAATTCCGATTGTCTATGGATATGTTCGCACTTGAAGTGACGACACAGTTCGTAAATAGTTCAATACCCACTAAAGGCATTTTTGAAAGTTCCGTTTTTAGCTGTGTTTTTGATGATAGGAACCCAGTCCAGTTGGCAACTAAAGATACAGAATATAAGGGCTGGTTAAACGAAATTTTGATAGCAACTTTAGTAAATTTTATATTAATAAAAAACTGACTTTTTGCTACTTTTCCACGAATCCGTCCCTCTCGCACCGAGGGTTTTTTCGCATATAGAGTAACAGGGACGCTAAAACTTTTACATATCGCCTTAAACACACCCTAAAGTACTTTTTGACAGTACAATTTGCCAATCTGCAGTTACTAATGAATGTTATAGCATACTAACCTGTCTTTCTGCAACGACGTCCCGGTCAGACTGCGGAACCGCGAGCCGGTGAGTGTCTCCATCGCTGAAGTTCACCACTGAAACATGCAGGTCTGTGCTGGGTACTTTCTAGACCAGAGCGGTCGTCACACTATTCTGATCAAGGGCTACATAGGACAATGAGAGGTATAACTGAATCGACACCACTATTTACTAGAATTTCCATGGCTTAATTTTTAAGCCTTGTTTTTTTTTCAGGGAATTTACGTTATTTTAGGACATAGATTTTATTATTTCGGTAAATTAACCATTATTTTTTAAGATTTTTTAAAGAATTATCCGATGACCTTGTCACTTGAGGATTTTAGACATTATACTGATTGTGATGTGTGATTGCTTATAAAAAAGTGGTCTGTCTCTCCCCCGGTTTCTGAAAGGTCAATCAAAGTTAACAGTAGATTAAAAAAACTTTAACCGCAAATAACGGTGAAAATAAAGCATATATGAAGTCTGAATAGTGATGAATCAATAATTAACTCAGTTAATTTTTGATTTCAATGTAAAATTCCCACTTTTTCTGGCTTAATCCGCAGATAATTATTTTTTAATCTACTGTTAACATTGATTGGCCTTTCAGAAACCGGGGGTCTGTCTGTCTACTCATCTGTCATCAGCTGTCAATTTAGTCCGAAGCAAATTATTATAAATTTATCTTGATAGCAAAGGACACATTTCTAAACAGCCTTTTAAGTTGCAGCCTTTTCGCAAAAATATTCATCATTATGAGGTTTTTTAGACCAAAACTTCGAAAATACGGCTTATTAAACCTAAATCTCGAAATGGTTTTCGAATTATCACACCTGAACATAATTTAATCTATGCCTATTGTTTGTGTGTTGCAGGCCACGCAACAATATAACAATTTGACGACCGCTGTTCTGCACTATACCACGTTAAATCTGGTAATGTTGATATATTCAGGTAAATTCATATTGAAGACTTAGTAAGTGGTTGCTGTGCAGGGTTGACGCGCAGCGTACTCTCGTCTCACCCCCTCGCTTACCCCTCTAATACCCGCCACGCACTAAATCGTCTTTATATCGGTACCGAAACAGGAAAACTGTGAAATAATGGTAAAGAATTCAAAAGGGTACTATTCATTTCGCTTAATTTATAGGTTATCGGTACCGTTTTCAATCCCTGCTGGTAAGTATGACATAGATACCTATTAGCGCCGGTTCTCTATCAGGCGCGGTCAACTTCGCTCCGTCCAAATACTGTTTGTTGCGCGCCCGGCCGCCTTCCTTAGCCGCATCCGCGCGCGAACCGTAGTATAGCAACACGCCTCTTTGGAGTACCGCCTGCAACGAGATAATAATGTATCTATTATGATATCATAATCGCTCGAGATATAATGAAATTTTTACAACAGCGCGTTCCGCATGACGCTAATAGTGCCAACACTACCATCAAACTTCTCACATCCATCAAGTCATTCCGAATGGATTATGGCGTCCATCACTGCTTAAACTTATGATCCATTCGGAACGCTTTTGAACAAGACATGGACGTTGACACTTGAAAGTGACAGAATTTGTAGGAATTTGTTTTAGGTTACGTGGATACAAAAGCTAGGTCTAAGAACTGATTTCCTCTAACTTCAACCTTTGAATCATGGTTTAATAATAAACTCTTATGCTCCGAATAAATTATTTTTAAACTGCCGCCAGCCGGCTGCCACTTTTCATAGATCGCCCACAGTGCAAACGCTCTAAAACATGGACGATGATAGCACAACATTGCGTCGTTCGTGATGTCATCTATGATGTCATAGTGACCATTGTAGGGCTATCGTTACCGCGCTAACACTGACTCGGAATGACCGTTGACGCGTTAAAATCGATTATGTCGTTATTCGGAACGCGGTGGTAATCACACTTATCACATTCATATGATGACATTGAAAGTCTATTATGTGTTATATTATAGCTTTATACTATTCATATATATGTATCCATCATTTTACATTATTTTAAATTCTTGCACTTGCATACAGCTGTGTTTACATTTTTTTTAATAATTTGTAAATTATAATATTTATTTATACAAGGTGAATTTGTGAACATCGTCCAAATTCACACTTGAATCTTGATAAGTGATAAGCATCATGAACCAATAACGATTTTTGTAAAATTCATAAAATAAAATTCCGACTTCCCATAGTCCACTCAGGACTAGGAGTGAATTACTATGGGAAGTCGAAATTTCATTATACGAATTTCACAAAAATTGTTATCGATTCATGATGCTAATCACTTACCAAGCCTCCAGTATGAATTTGGACGATGGTCAAAAAGTCACCTTGTATAAGTATTCATCATTCTTATTGTACTTTCATACAGCTGTGTTTACATTAATTTTTTTATAATTTGTAAATTATAATATTTATTTATATAAGTATTCATCATTACTTAAGTTTGTTAAAATACTTTTGATTACAAATTTTTCTTGTGTATTTGTTTGCATAAATTTAACTTAAATAAATTGAACATTCTGTGTGTATAAATTTAACTTCAAGCACTGGGCGCCTTGTGGCGAAAATAACAAAAGGCATCCCATGCAATGGAGGACTCTAGTCTGGGAGCCGACATAATTCCTATTTATTTATATTGTGTTTACTGTTAGTTTTTACACAAAGATGTGTATGTGATAAACTGACGCTCTTTACTGTATTGTACTAACCTTAGGTTAGTTTTTTTTTTCTCTTTGTAATATTAACCATTTAAGTAAATGACAATAAATTAAATAGAATTGAATTGAAAAAAGAAAAGATAAACATATGATATCGTCATGACATGAATCCCCGAGGGAGTGTCAGAGGTGTTTCCAAACCAGCATTCTACCCCTATATGTAATAATAGCAGGGTTACATAATTTGTAGCGTTTCTCACACTGAAATACACCCAATATTACTAGAGTGCATTACACAGACTCGTATACAGGGAGGGGAGGTAAGGATGTCCTATATACAACTTGTAACAGAAAGGTGTTACCATATTTGAAGAGCTTATTCAGTCAATGGTATAGAATAACTTTTACTATGGAGCCAAACCTGAAATCTAAAAATAAATCTGCCCTTTCATACATTTCGGCCGAGCGGCATTGCATTTTTCTATGAAACAGTCGATTTTTTTTTTTTTTTTCGAGATACAGGCTTTGTTCCATAGTAAAAGTTGTTCTATACCATTGACTAAATAAGCTCTTCGAAGATGGTTACACCTTTCTGTTACACTCTGTGTTGTATATGTCTGAAGACGTCATGAAATATGTCATGCTGAAAACTAAACTCCAACTGAGGGTCGAGCGATTGGAGTCACGCCACAATGCCAATTTTAATTCATTTGTGCTGCGTGTCCCAACTGAACATCTCTCGACCTTCATGAATGAAGAGTTTTGGCCGAAAATTTTGGTACATAGTGTTTATTTTTAGTTTAAGTTTTATTTAATTGTTATTATTATAGTATTGTGTAACATAATTGTTAAAGATATTTTGAATGAAAACATTTTTGTTAGAATTGTATAGCGAATTGGTGTTAACTGTAAGTCTGCACAATTTATTTAAATAAATAAAATAAATAAATAAATCTGTATAAGTATGATGTTAATCAAGTATCTGTGTAGTATCGGAATGTTCATGTTAAAACTAATCACACAGTTATTTGAACTTTAATATATTTGTAATAAGATCTCTTAATCAGACTCTTCAGATACATAAAGTTTAAAAGATCGTAAGTGTCAAGTTAAGTTGGTCATCCATAACTACAAGTGGAATTATTTACCATGTTTTTAGGGTTCCGTATCTGTATTGTGTGGTGGTGAACCCAACGTATAATTTTACGCTGTTTTACAAAATCGCTAAACGTTGACTCACGTAAAACGCAAAACGTTTATACAATCCATCTGCCACATATAACTTTATACATGTAAAATAAATATATATTTAAAACCAGAGATTTTCATTTTAACACGGACACGAGGCCGATTTAAGCCTCAAAACTCTTTGTACAATTAAGTACACACTTCAAAATGGTAATTGGATTTTGTAACATTTTGTAAAATTATCTGAATCAATTAAGATTTTTCAAAGCAATTTTTTTTTTACAACTAGTATTGAAATTCTTACTGCTGGTATAGAGGCTCATTCGTCACGCCTTCAAACGCCGAAAGAGAAAAAACTACGCGAGGGAGCAGGAAGAATGTATCTCGACGGCAGCCAGGGAACCGTGACCTCTTCAGCAGTCGGCCCTCGAACAGAACAGACTCTGTACAGCACCTCGCGTGTCTCCACGTCTGTAGCCAGCTCTGTATACTGTAGAACACTGCGTGACGTACCCACACCGGCCGCCAGCCAAGGCACCGTGACCTCTTCAGCAGTGGGCCCTCGAACCGGTGCGCGGTCCTCTGCAGACTCTGCACAGCACCTCGCGTGTCTCCACGTCGGTAGCCAGCTCTGTATACTGTAGAACACTGCGTGACGTACCCACACCGGCCGCCAGCCAAGGAACCGTGACCTCTTCAGCAGTGGGCCCTCGAACCGGTGCGCGGTCCTCTGCAGACTCTGCACAGCACCTCGCATGTCTCCACGTCTGTAGCCAGCTCTGTATACTGTAGAACACTGCGTGACGTACCCACACCGGCCGCCAGCCAAGGAACCGTGACCTCTTCAGCAGTGGGCCCTCGAACCGGTGCGCGGTCCTCTGCAGACTCTGCACAGCACCTCGCATGTCTCCACGTCTGTAGCCAGCTCTGTATACTGTAGAACACTGCGTGACGTACCCACACCGGCCGCCAGCCAAGGAACCGTGACCTCTTCAGCAGTGGGCCCTCAAACCTGTGCGCGGTCCTCTGCAGACGCTGCACCGGCCGCACGTTCAGCACCTCGCGGATTTCTACGTCTTTGGCCAGGTCTATCGCCAGTTGACCTGCAACGATGCAAGGATATATTTTGTTGTATTTCCTATTAATTGTAATTGTGTTTTTGTTTTAAAAATTTTATTGAATGTGTGCCTGTTCTGATTTGTATTGTGTACACAATACAAATGTAATTATGAATAAATATTACGAAAATCATATTTCTTTCCTATTCTGTCCCATATAATGATGTTGTAGACCAAATCAGTCCAACCGATTTCTGTTAAAGTGATAATGAGGTACAAACTCTTTGGAACCAAAAAAAGTAAGTACTGGCTGGTAAAGCTGGAATATTGATAAGATTTAAAAAAAATTAAACAACTTTGATATGTTTTGTTTTTTAAAATTGGAATACTTTTGTCTGCCGTCTGTTTTAATTTAACTATGCTTGAAAAATTTTACTATACAACGAGTTAATCAAGACTTAGAGGATACTTTAGGAGCAAATGCTCCACCGTATTCTACAGTTGCACGTTGGTGCGCTGAATTTAAACATGGAAGAACATCTACCAAAGATTAGCCTCGCTCGGGTCGCCCCACAACGGTAGTGACCGAAGAAATTTTTAAAAGTGTCGAAAAGATTTGTTTTCGCAGATCGTCGTGTTACGGTACGTTTTATAGCCGAAGGAACCAAGATTTCAACTGGCAGTTTGCATAACATTTTACACGAACGCTTGGGGATGAAAAAGTATCTGCGCGCTGGGTCCCCAGAATGATTACCGATGCACAAAAACAATCCAGGCTGAACATTTCTCGAGCTTCTTTGGAAATGTTGCAATAAGATCCTAATCGTTTTTTGGCTCGATTTAAAACCATAGATAAAACGTGGATTACGATTCAGAAACAAAAAGACTTGAAAAAGACCATCACCTCCAACCAGTGGCGTGCACAGAACTTTTTGCTGGAAAAGCAAACAACTAGTCAAGAACAACAATAAAAAAAATATGAAAAAATTTAAATATCACTTTGAAAAAAAAATTTTGTACGACGCCAGGGTAGACAATGTCTACCCTAAAGTGAAAATTTCCTTTACAAACTTTTTTTTTTCAAAGTGATATTTAAATTTTTTCATATTTTTTTTATTGTTATTAAAGGGTTTTTTTAGTTGACGTTTAGTTGGCCCAAATGTCGAGTTTTTCTCGCATAAATCATAGTGAGTCTTAGCTGTAATATATATGTCGGCGAAAATGATTAAAAGGAGCTGATTTGACTTTTGAGGCACAGCACGTGGTTGCCGCGCCATCGGGGGACGCCGGTGTCGCGCGCGCACGCTCACGGAACGTCGGGGCGGCCGCATGGTCGAGCTCGAGCGGCAGTGTTCGCTGGGAGCGCGCCCGATGCACAAGCATTTCTCCGACGGATCGTTTGCCTCTTAAGTTGATATTAAATTTGTGAGTTATTGGATTAAATCACGTGAACTTTGTAACCCGGATATTTTAATATCATAGACCGCCTCCGGTTAGGATAGGTGTACGTTTATTCGACATATATTTATCTCATAAGTAACGTCCCCACAACTAAACTGTCAAAAGCTCGGCTATAATCTAAAAGTACTAATATTGTGGCAAGACCCTCATTTGACGCATTTAAAGCATCATCAACTACATCAGTGAGTGCTGTTGTGGTGCTGTGATGATTACGGAATCCAGATTGTGTTTCAGGAATTATTTCATTTCTTTCAATATAAGGACGCATTTGGTTCAGAACAACTTTTTCTATTATTTTTGAAAAGGCTGGTAGAATGCCTATTGGTCATCTGCATATGTTTCTATTTTTTTCTTTTTTGGAAGTGGCTTTAAATTTGAAATTTTCCATAGGGTAGAGAATGTACCTGATTGGAGAGAGCTATTTACAATAGCTGTAAGTGAAAACGGTAATGTAAGTTTTAAAATTGTATTACAGGCAGCTTTAGACGTGATTGAACTAATTATTTTTTCTATGTCATCGGGCCTAACATTATTTAAATTGGAATGAGTCATTCACAGGGGCTAATTCATTATGTAATACTATAATCAATTCAACCAAGAAATCATGTTTTCATAGATACTATATTATATTAAATTTAATTAGCATTAAATAAATATTGTATATACATATATAATCTACTCATAAATACAATAATATACATATATTATACATAACAATACATAGGTAATTACGAGAAGGACAAAGACTCAGTGGGATATGTGAAAATTACAAGTTTTATGACTGATTCTGTAGCTGTAGATAGTGTTGATAGACTCTGGTTTTGAAGGTAGAGATAGAGGGAGACTGACGGGTATTAAGAGGAAGACTATTCCATGGTTGTCTATGGGTCCGGCGGCCATTGCCGAAGTAAATGTCCGAAATGTTGGTTTTATTCCTGCTAGAATACATTACAACATTGTGCGGGTTTTGGCTAGTCACCATTACTGTTCCTGCACGTGGTGTCGACGCCATTCTGCAGCAGCAGTACTGCGACCCTGGTGTGGCCGCGATATGCTGCGTTGTGTAGACAAGTGTTGCCTTGTGCGTCCACGCAGTTAATGTTGGGAGGGTTTGGGCTGCTTAGCTGTAATATAATTTATTTATTTAGGAACACCAACAAGAAATACAATAAACTTACTGAAATGGAATAATTTTAAAATTTATATAGCTATTTGCTGTCTTAATTAAAGGCATCCTCAGCATGCACCAGTGAAGACAATTATGAAAAATTCTTATACTAATAGGAGCATTTACTACTCGTATATTATATAAAATGTGAAATTAACCAGGTCAACAATTCTGTGCGAAGATTTTTTTTAAAAATAACAGGGTAGGTACCTACTTAATAATATATATAGAGTTTAGGAAATATCTATAGGAGATATATGGTGGATTAACTTACATAGAATTATGTCGCGATTATTATTCTTATTTTACACGTATTTTTTCTTACTTACCACTTGCTGAACGGTGAAGGAAAATATCATAAGGAAAATGCCCTAAAAATTGTGTATATGTTTCCGAAATACGGCGATATATAATACGATGTATACCTACGTACGCGGGTGTACCGAGTGTGGACTGTGACTTGCATTTCACAGTTCACGTTCGGAACACCTCAGACACCCCCTCGGGGATTCATGTCGTGACGATATTTGAAAATGAAATGAAAATTATTTATTGCACAACGAAGGATTTGTATACATATGTTTAGTGGCCAGGGCCTCCTATTAGGTGTTCAAAGGGACATAAATGTGTTAGGACATATATACGCGACATATTTCGAATTCTTTCCGAATTCGTTTTCAGGCGAGCGAGTGTCTGTTATCAACGGACGCAGGCTCTGCACTGCGTTCGCTTGAAAACGAGTAAGGAAAGAACTCGAAATATCTTTAAGTTGTAAATTCAACTTAGAGAAGATTGTTGTGACTAGACGTTTTAGTGGAGTTTTAATTAATTTTCAACATAGATGTTAAACAAAAGAAATTGATCATCTTACGCAGACATGCTGTGGAAAAACACATTTCAGTATGAAAATTAGATGCTATGACAGAAATAATTTTCTATGTTTGAACACTTTGCGATTTATCCATCGCAAGGAGATATAAATTAACATTATATCATTGCAGTATAGAAACGCAGAAAGAAAAGTAAATCTGGATGTGAGGAGCTCTGAACCGGGATTCGAACCACTGAGCTATAGAGCAATCGCCCGGTAAGCGAAAGGTCCCGAGGTTCAGAGCTCCTGTTACACTTGTCGACAAACATTTCAATCACCTATAATATTCACCAATGATTATTCTGTTCCACTGGGTTATCAGCAATTATTAGTTTTGTTAGTCACAAATACATGCTAAAATGAAGACAAAGCTCGACCGGGTCGCCCTAGAACAGGGTTTCTCAAAGTGGGGTACGCGAACTTTGTTCTGGGGTTCTCCCGTTGATCGTTGGGGGTTCGTGAGAAGATTTACGTTATGGCGGCTGACCGGCTAGCTTGCGCGGGCAACACGCAAATTGAGCAAAATTGCTCCGAAAATCGACTCAATTTGCGACAAGAAACAAGCCCACCTATCACATTAACTATCAAATTAATAACATTACTTTGTGACTGTATTATCTTTTATATTTAAATATTAAATATTAAAGATAACTTATTTGTTTTTTTTATCCAGTTTATATTATATATTTATATAAAAACACTTATTAAAATAATAATTTCCAGATATATTTCGACATACAGTCGGCTTCAGTGGAATTTGATACAAATACAATAAATTGTATTGGAATTTGATACAATTTATTGTATTTGTATCAAATTGTATCAAATTCCACTGAAGCCGACTGTATGTCGAAATATATCTGGAAATTATTATTTTAATAAGTGTTTTTATATAAATATATAATATAAACTGAATAAAAAAAAACAAATAAGTTATCTTTAATATTTAATTCACTCGCAAAAGCGATATATAAATATAAATATTATTTCAACAACTGCACGAGATAAAGTATCAAATCGGGTTTCGCACTTATATTTAAATAAAAATCCTTCTATGTAAAGTTTATTTTACTTTATAGGGGTACGTGGGGCTAAAAGTTTGAGAAACCGTGCCCTAGAAGGTCGTTTGCCAAACAAATTGGCGACATGCTAATGAAAGGCAAAGTCAAAAGTACCCGGAATAAAAGCTTGTTTAGCTAGATTGATGGATGTGGAAGAGGCGAAAGAGGTGTATCAGGATCGTAGCAGATGGAAATCTGTAGTCTTGGCTACTCCTCTGGGAGACAGGCGTGAATATGAATATATGTATGTATGTATGTATGTATAGTACGCGACATGGCGGGAGTGCGGGCGAGTACATACACATCAGTATGAAATCGCACGCATTCCCGCCTGTTGCCTTATAAATGTATAATATGTAAATCCATGCTTTCTTACCAGGCTCTGTATCTCCTCAATGTTCCCCTCGCGGACCGCAGAGAGCAGCTGCCTCTCTATCCTCAGCCGCTCCGCCCGCGCCGCTGCCTCCACCAGACGCTGCACGTCTCTGCTCTTGCACACTTCCACTGCCGTGCGACCTTCTCCATTCATTATGTTTACGTCAGCCTTGTGGTTGAGAAGGAGGATTACTAGAACCTGAAGCAAAAAAAATCATAAATTATTATTTGGGTTTTTTGAAAAACTCATACATAAAATATTCACTATTCACTCCGCGGTAAATGCGTCGTCTATACCGACCGTGACTTAATCAGAGGTAGGCAGAGACTACGGATTTCCATCTGCTACGATCCTGACACACCTCTTCACGCTCAGTGATTGCTATTCTTTTGTTTGAAATGGACGCTGTTATTGCGTCCGCGCGCCGCGTTAGGTGAATAAATTTGCTTTAAATTACGAATATTCCAATTTGGAGTACTATCATGAGCGAAACCATGTTCGTCCATGGTACCATCAATTGTGTGATGTTATGTCTCAAATTGTAGGAACTAAGGAGAAGCGAGACGCTTTTAGCTGACGCTAGAAACTTGATTACCAATGTTATGCATTCAGAGTGAGGAATCCCCAAATGTTAACTACGAATATTAAAATTTGGAGTGCATACTATAAATGGTGTGGTGATATTCACCTTTGTGAATATGGACAATTGTACAATTCGCAGTTCCAAGCGACCTCACTGTACAGCGCTGTATCATATATTCTGTGGCTGAACGTAGGCACAAAATACTCGTAGATACTACCAGAAGGTCGAGTCGACGACGGAGCGAAAACACATGCATAGACGCGTACGTATAATGATCTCGGCAGAATTTGGTATTGGCATTCGACCGACTTCATCCGAGATCGTCGTAAGTACGCGTCTATGTGTGCGTGCGCCCGTTTTCACTAGTTATGCGGAGTAACGCAGGTGACTATTACCAGCTGTGGCATTATGGTTCACGAATTAAAGTCGTGTATTAGGAAAGAAAAATTATTGTAATAATTCGTATTTTTTGGATATTTGTATTTCAACCACACATATTGATAGCTCCTTGTGTAGATCAGTTTTTTTATTTTTTTATTTTATTTATTTGTATAGCTTCACAGAACAAACCTATGCACTATCCAATTAAAAAAAACGATAA
Source organism: Ypsolopha sequella (assembly GCA_934047225.1). NCBI lineage: Eukaryota > Metazoa > Arthropoda > Insecta > Lepidoptera > Ypsolophidae > Ypsolopha > Ypsolopha sequella. Next base: position 4,260,839 of record OW203986.1, on the reverse strand, counting down.
CAATAGAATATACATAGGAGTCAATACAAAAAGATAATTATGAAACGTATCATGTACCTTTCGGGTCAAAAACCGTCAAAAAGTCAGCATACATATAAAGGCATTACAGTTTAAATCCTACCTCATTGCCGATGAAGCATGCTTTGTGCAATGCAGTGTCTCCCATCTCATTGACCTCATCCACATCCACTCCTGCCTCCAGCAACTCTCGAACAACATCCACATGACCAAAATATGTCGCCAAGTGGAGGGGCGTCCAGCCAAGGTTGCTCTTACTTTTTCCTGGACATATTGAATTAATGTTATACTTTATTTATTATGAGGTGAGTCTATGCAGATTAAAGTGGAATATAACCCAAGATCAGGCACGGCAACTAGAATAGTGTGGAATAATGGGTGCATCCTAGGGTTGCCAACTGTACTATATTTCTGATCTGCATTGATACTATTTACTGTTGAAGAAATATATTTCTTTAGTTTATTTATTAATAGTAAAATAATAAAAATACATTTATACTTGATATGGACACACAGTATGGGGTTTTCATCAGTCGAATGCAACAATAATTGACAAATAAGTTATATGGGCATTTCTACGAAAAGTGTTCAAATAGGCGATTTCAGATACATTTAATTTAATTACTCATTATGTGGACTACTAACATAAAGAGTGTAATATTTTTTGGATTCCCCGGATATGTGAGTTTTAACTAGTATTTATTATTTATTTATAACCTTAAATACCAATATTTAATAATGTAAATTAAAACCGGCAAAATAGTGGTTTCATACTGTCCCAAAAAAAACGGTTTTTCATGAGCGAAATACCCACCTTTTTTATTGCCCATGGTATTCAGTGTGTTTTAATATGGTAAAGTAATATGTCTCCTTTAGGTTTTTTGTGTAAAACCGACCCTGTTACATATAAAATAAATAAGATATTTAATTAAAAACCGTGTCCGGGGTAATCATAAGTCCTGACATGATCAGGTTTAGTTATGGTAATTATGGCTTGATTTGATGAAATTCTAGTTAACTAGGGATAATTTTCGTAAGCTGGCAATATTTAGGCCATAGAGAACATCCATTTAACACCATTTTGCTGTCAGTTTCCAAAAAATTGTGAAAGAAATGCTCACGTGCGTGGTCAAGTAAGTTTTCACTTTTTTGTTGTCAGGAATTGTTACCCATTTTTATAAAAATCTTTGTTGTTATAAGATAGGTGAAGTGTTTTACATTTAAATCGATTTCCTTTGGTTTACGTGAATGATAGTCTAGTTAGTGGTCAACGTTTTTAAACGATTTGAAAAAGTTATTTTGACAAAGGTAGCCCAACTGTTACATCAGTTTCGTTATAACTTATAGCCAGACAAGAAATGTAACAAAACTGACACCATTAGGTTGGTGGCATACTCAGCTAAGAAAACTTGAACCTCAAATAAAATAAATGAATACTTAATAAATTTCCTGCAATAAAAATTTTGTTATGGACATAAAAAAAAACACTTTAAAATAAAATAAATAAATACTTAATAAATTTGGTATATAATTATCCTGCAATGAAAAATTGTAATGAAAATAACTAAAAAGAATACTTTTCAAAATAAATACTTAGTTAAAGTTCTTCTTCACAACACAATGCTGAAATTGAAGGAAAGGCTAACTTTGCCTTAGAGAGTTAATGTTAGAGAAAATCTTGATGTAAATTGAACAACCTTTGCAATTTATGTTGAGAGTCAATTTTCCTTCACTCTTCGCTTCCAACAGAGCCTTGACCACCTTGATTTCCCCATGTCTTGCTGAGTACAGCAAAGACTCTTGGGCTTCCAAAAAAACTGAATCTTCTTCTGCAGACATGGTCACAAGCACACAACAAATGCCAAGTTTTTAACACTTTTACTTCATTAGCTCCGTGGCTTTTGGGTCATGCATAAAGCTGTGGTTGTCGCTTGTCTGCTCTAATTATTTACACTCAATTTGCTGTTTATTCATCTATGGGCTTGTTTATTTTACATATCTTCCGAAGTCGATCACTGAGCAAATAAAACAAAGTCGATGTCATTCTTTTTTTTTTTTCGTCAATTTGCCCATTCTTGCATAGGCAAAGGAGGCAAAGAGGCAAAGGGTATCTAACACCGCGTTCCGAATGACGATATAATCGATTTTATCGCGTCAATGGTCATTCCGAGTCAGTGTTAGCGCGATAACGAAAGCCCTACAATCATAAATAAATAAAGGAAGGATAGATTGCTATCTTCTTGTACTGTTTGCAATACTAAAAAAAAGGTTGCTAGATGGCGTTACTTGTCTCGCTGGAAATAAATTTTTTCTGAAATCGACGAACTATAGCAATTTACTGTTCTAGTTCATGATATTTATTTATTTTATGAATAAAAACACGAAATTTTCATAACATCGCATCAGAAAATGGTGAATTCTTAATCAGGTGTCATTAATCTTTAAACTTTCGGTGGTAAGCTGGCAATCTAACTAAGCGTGCAGATGGTTATTCCGAATTCCGGTAGATGGCGCACATATTGTCACACGTATTGTTGTATTCTAGTAAATTTTTGTTTTTGTGGTCTCAGTATAGTTGCTACACGCACCCACACACACATCGAATTTCGTTTCATCAACTGTTCGATAGATGGCACTAGGTATGTCACAATTTATCTACATAGTATAGTAGCGACATCAAAAATAATAAGTCGAACTACTAGGTACCGGCGAAAATAATAAGTTTTACGCGGGCTTTGTTCTAATGTATGGAGTGAGCAATCTATCCTTCCTTATTTATCTATGCTACAATGGTTACTATGACGTCATAGATGACATCATGAACGACGCCATGTTGTGCTATTATCGTCCATGCTTTAGAGCGTTTGCACTGTGGGCGATCTATGAAAAGTGACAGCCGGCTGGCGGCAATTTTAAAAATAATTCATTCGGAGCATAAGAGTTTATTATTAAACCATGATTCAAATATTGAAGTTAGAGGAAAGCACTTCTTGGACCTAGTAAAGTAGTATACCCTTTATATTCACGTAACTTAAAACAAATTCCTACATATTCTGTCACTTTCAAGTGTCAACGTCCATGTCGCGTTCAAAAGCGTTCCGAATGGATTATACGTTTTAGCAGTAAGTCGTTGCGGCGGCATCATAAAGGGAAGGCGGGCTGCGGGGCCATTGACCACTGCGTTTGGACAGACGAGAGTCGATTGAAGTATTTGTCTAATTTACTTTTAAAGTTATGAAAAAGCGGCGGTAACTCAGGGGAAGAACGCTAGCCTCTCAATCTTGAGATCCAGGTTCAATATGAGTTTTTCGGAATTTACATAATGTGCATCGTATTTGCTTATAGGTAAGTACTTCCAACTTTCTGTACGGTAAAGGAAAACATCGTGAGAAAACCTGTATGTCCTAAAAATCGTGTATTTGTGCCCGAAGTACGGCGATTGGGCTCACCTCCCATCACGTTGGGACGTAATATTCGTAGGTGAAACGCGGGTGTACCGAGTATATTTTTAATACAAATTAATCCATGGGGAACCAGAACTAGGACCTAGGGATTAACAACGTTAAAATTTAGGAAGAGAATCATATAAGTTGCTGACTATAAATGTTGTCCCTCTCGATGGACGACGCTCACACGCTTGCTGCCAGCCCTAGATTAGCTCACGCACGCACACAAGCGTGTGCGGACAAGCCAATGCGCGCATGGGAGTGTAGGTAAATAACTTAAGCGCTATCTATGGAGTATCGGGGGTGTGCCCATATTATGAATGCAGCCCAGGCCCATCTGTAAATAGCTCAAAAGGATTTGTATCCAGAGTTGTAAAACATATTATAAAAAGAACTATGTGTGTGATGCGTAGAGCGAGTGTGATGTAACCAGTTAGGGTAATATCCCGATTTCAGGTAAACAGTAGATTTCCCTTAAACACCATTTATATTTTTTAATATTTTAATAAAATATTTTTACAAAACAACATTTAAGGGCTTTTTATTTTGTGTATGTTGCACTTTATATAAATATAAATACTTACTTAATTAAATAGTTTTAGGCGCAATATTTTGAACCCTCAGTGGAGTCGTCATTAGGCGAATAGATACATATTATATAGGTATTTGAAGTTATAAAACCACTGAAATCTATTGATATATTAATATAAAAAAGTATAATTAATATTTTAAATCATGAACCAGAATATTTTAAGGAAGAATGTAGTCAGGCGGCGCTATGATGAGGTTAATGGGTTGTTTTGTTTCTGTTTTTCTGAGCATGTGTCTGAGGTTTTGGTTTTGTCTGTAACAAATTTTTGGATTACTAGGTAGTAGATTTTGGGTTTCGTTGTTGATAAGTGATCTGAGTGTGTGACTGCCGTGGAAGTAAGTGGTGATGAGACGTATTTGGTTGGATGTGTTTATGTTCCTGTTTTGTCTGTAAAAGTGTTAATCTGTGGTGTAAATGTTTTTGGAGAAAGTGGTTTGGTTAGTTTCGTTTGGAGAGAGAATTGTGGATTTTGTTGTGGTAGTAATTAAGTGCATCTTAATTGTTGCAAATTCGGTGGCCGCGGAGTGAAATTGAATATGGTACATATTGATTTTTTAATGTGAGCTGGATGGCAGCTATTGAAGTCCAACTATTGCAGTTTGTTAGTAAGTTTAAAGTGAACAGCGGTGTGGATGTGGTTGTTTTTGTTAATGGAAAGTTTTACGTCTAGGAATGTAATTTTGTCAACTGAGATGATGTGGGTCAATTTCAGTGAGCTGTTGTCGTTAAGTTTGTTTAGAAAAAGTTTCAGTGATTCCCTGTTGTGCAGCCAGATCATAAAAATATCGTCGATGAATCTTTTCCAAATAATAGACTCCAATTTTTGTGTTGTTCAGAAATATAACTGCCTTTTTTGGCAGATACCTGAGCACTTTCACCGTTATGAGATCTTTCTCGTTATTGCTTCTTGCCCGGCTGTTAGTTGGCTTTCTGACTGGTGAATAATTAAACTTACGTTAAAATGTTTAAAGCTAAATGTTTAAATTAACGTAGGTAAGTCATTTGTTTAAAATTGTATTTGAAGTCAATTAAAAGAATTCTTTGTTTTTATTTATTATTAAAAAGTGTTATGTACAAAGATAGAATATTATTTCTAAAGTTGGTTGTCTCTAAATCTAAATATTTATAGTCTATTACGTATAAGAATCTCATTTTATGTTTGTTAATTCATTAAAGCTGATTCTTAGAGTCCCAAAGATCTAACTGGAATCGAACTAAGCAGAGTTATTTCCATACTATTTGACATTTGGAATTGTGTGTACGAGCCTTAGTTAGGTACTCTAATAATGATTCCAACCGCATACATACCTACCCATTTCGGGTATTTGCAGGGGTAAAAACCTATTTTGGGTTTATGCCCTTGTAAATTCCCTCAGGTCAGGGAATCTTTCCTTTCTCTGTCCCGGTCCATCTCTAACTTTTTTTAGATCCATCCATCCAAAGACAATATAACCACTTCGAGTCTTCGATCCATCATCCATCCAGCCAGCTCAGCTCATGCTCAGCCACGGGCCCAAATCAAGGAACAAAATATTTCGGACACGTATTTTGACTTTTTTTTTTTTTTGGGAAAATGATACATGACATTTCTCCCCCTCCTCTCCTCTCCTACCCCGGCCTTCTCCTCTAGATCAAGACGCCATTTTGTTTGTTTGTTGTCGTTGAGAATATCGAGAAATTGGCGTAAAAATATTTTTACGTGCCATTTACATTAAATACTTACTGTTTCTCTGTGACGGTGTGATTGTAGGAATGCGTTATCATAAGTGTTGTGTGCCGGGATGCAATAATACACGAAAGGACGTTAAATTGCATAAATTCCCAAATTCTGAGAGAAGACTCAAAAGACAAATGGAAATCACGCCTTTTGGACGATGCTTACAAAGCATTATTTACTGCTAAAGAAATAACCAGTCCATCAACCAGCCAACCAGTTCATTCTGGTAAGAATGACTAGTAAGAATAAACTTGCTACCTACTTATTATGTGTAGTATTAATAGGTATGTCATTTTAACACTAATATTCATTGTTATCTTTATATGTCCACAGAGAATTATTATCCAACAGCTGATCATAGCTATGCCAGGAAGAGGCACAATGAACATTCATATGCCGCGTTAAATCTTGAACAACCTCCACAAAAACAAAACTATTCATACCATGGGAACTTCAACAGGTACCTACCTACTTACATTTATTTTGGTCAGAGTAATTGTTGTTGGTGCTAATCTTGTTATACAGTGACAGTGGATTAACTAATCCAGGCATTTTGTATTGAAATTGTAATTGTGTTAAGTATCACAGCGATTGGTGAATATGCACATATAGGGATAAAGAATTGCACGGGGAGCAGCAGCAGGCTTTTGAGAGAGTATGTATCTCTCATTCTCCTTACACTCTCTGTACAAAATAAGCTTACGTCCGTTCGCTGTTCCGCAATGGTATGGGTGAAGACGGACTTATGCGGCTTATGAATTATTATTATATACATTAATTTTTGTGAGCTAAGCCACCTTGTTTATATTATAGTGTTGGCTGAACTGAAGATGTTAAGAATTTTTATAATTTTTAGATCACACACCATTATAAGCACTTGAGCCTGCTCAATTTGAACCGAGTGTAACTTCTATTGAAACTCCTCCAATTATGAAGAACCAAAAAGGTGTTGCAAGTTTTCAACACGATTATCGATATTCAGGTATAGTTAAATTGACTTATTATATTTAAAATCTTTATACCATATTATATAGCATTATTATATTTATCATGTAGGTTTTTTCATGTGCATGTTTCTTAATTAAGAGCACTCACCCGAACTCCCCATTTGCACTGTTCCCTGATGATATACTTATTGATTAATATGATAATTAAATATTTGATTTTTTACTTGTTTCTATCCTTTCAGTTCATTTATTAAGTTTGAAAATTTTAAGTTTACAATTTTTCATGCCGTCAGGTTTTTATTTTTTTGAATATTTTTTCATTTTGTTGTGGTTTATTTGTTATCTTTTGTGTACAGTGGAGACCACATCAAGCTATACACTTGCAGTACGAAATTAGCCCCTACAGAGAAGAATATACGATAGGTACAAAGTCCAATGTGTCTTACTTGATGCGGTCTCCACTGTACCTATTATTGTTGCGTGTGTAAATAAATAAAGTATAATTTATTAACAATTTTCAATTATTTTCAGAACCCTCAACATCAAAATCATTGGAAATAACAGTCAGACTGGCAAATTTTAGCTGGTGTAATGTCATTCATTAACAAAATATTAAGAGGCGCAGATGTATTTCGTTTGGACAGTGTCAAAAACTTGCAGCATATGCAAGCAAAAGCTTTACTTAAATATAAAATAAAAAAATGAAAAAGGTAATAAAATAGATAAAGATTTGTTTTATTTCGTATCTAATTTTGTTTCATTTAAGGACTAAAATGCACAAAAGTAGGAAAAATCGTAAGGTTTTCCAACTTTTGTGCAATTTTAGTCCTATGAAAAACGAAAGGTCTGCCTCCCTGCATTTTTTTTTAATATGGCTGTTTAGAGTTGGTGTCTTGGCCTACACAATAAGATGTGAATAATAAAAAAAGTGATATATCGTTTTCCCCCAGCCAATCAGGAGGCAGAAGACGTGTCTGAGGTTAACTACAGGCGAGAGGGCTATCTGAAATCTGATACGTAGTATCCCTCTATAATTTGGCCATGTCTAAATTCACCTAATATTAAAAAAAATGGCCACTTTTTTTAATTTTCTTTTTTCAATAGTGTTGCCCTCACATTTTTTCCCAACATTGTAAGGAATAATTAAAGTCATTGCTTGTAACATTGACAGGAAATGTAAAATTATACAAACGTTTCTTATAAGATTATTATAATAATTTATTATAATAATTTCTATTTAGTAGAAATTATAATTTATTTGCACTATTCCATCGGATTTCATGTTCGTAAACATGAATTTTTATAGGTAAGAAAAATTCAGTGGAATTTTCGACGAAAATATTACAATAGAGTTGGCAACAAATGGTCAACGGTTTCAATGCAATCTGTTGGTTTATTTTAAAACGTTGCTTTAGGAGTATTATGACTATAGCCAACTGTTGGCTTAACGTCGGATGAATAATGGTTTAGGTAGATGCCCGCGTAGAAAGTCGAAAATTATTCGTTTTCTGTTTAGATTTTCTTCTTCGAAAAGTTCGAATATCTACGACCAAAAAAAAAAAGACGATGATTTCATGTGAATTTTGTTTGTACCATTGCAATTCTACAAATAAATTTGATGATTTTGTCATATTCCATGTGTTAATTAATCAGCAGTAGTCCATCAGCCTGGCTTTTTACACTGCTGGACATAGGCCTTTCCAAGATTTCGCCTCTCTTGGTGGTCTTCTTGGAAGTGATGTCCATCATACCCACACACGCTGGGCAGGTGGGTCGGTGAGCATGGTGCCAAAACCCTCGCATCAGTGACACCACTGCCCGTCACCAGTCTGTTTGGTTTAACGCCCGGCTATAAGTTTTAAACTTTGCTGGCTACCTGGTTGTGCCTGTTTCAGAGCTGTCCTCTTACCCTCCCTGAATAACTTAACTGGGGTGGGTTTGCCAGTAAGATAGTGGTAAAGTCGAGCCGCAGCAGTAAATAATATAAAAGGGAAAGTTTTTATATTTATTATCATGTTACAAAATAATACATTAATTTGACTTGACCTTGTTCGAAGCTTACAGCTTTATATGAGATAGGTGTCACAGTTCCCGTCATAGTGCCTTCTCTTTCTACCCGTATAGCGCCATCTCTCTCTCTCCAGTTGCCCTACCAGTTTGGCAGTAGTGGGGCGAAATCGAGTTTGAAAATCGCCTCACTTTTGTTCGTCATTGGCGTCTTGTTTCCCGCTGCGAACAGTCGTTCAACAATAAGAGCGTCTGTAAAAATAATTTTTCTTCAGCGATCGTGCCTAAGGATCGAGTGAGTTTGCATTTTAATAACTGCTAACGGTTTTTCCGTTCGTTTTACTTTCTTTATTTGTGCTTCTACCCACATTTCTATTAAAATCATAGCAAAATGGACAACGAGCTAGAAAAGAGTTGCGAGAATTTGCCCCCGTCTGTGCACTCGCCGCGCAAGTCCTCGGGTGGTAACGTGCAGAGTGCGACTTCACCGCAGACGCGTCGCCACCGAAAGCGCAGATGTTGCCACCGTTCAACATCATCCTCTAGCTCTAGTAGCAGTAGTTCAACGAGTTCAGGTTCATCTTCGCCGAAAAGACGTCGCCGTTGGCGCCGTCAAAAGAAAAGGGGGGGCAAACAAAGTCGTAAGATAGATGAATTGTCTCAACAAGTGCAGGATCTTCGTGAAAAATTAACTGCTAAAACTGACTATGCTTCAGACATTAGCCTACATCCCTGTGAAGATTGCGAAATACGTTCACCGCAACTTACACCAGTAATCGATATAGAAAATTCTAGCGTTCCGAAGTTTAAACTTGAAATCACTACAAAATTGAAGGAACCTTCCATCCCAAAGACTTCGGAAAGTGATTTAAAACAATTGCATGACGTACAATTATTTGATAACGAGAATTGGTCTGAGTTGCGGTACGCAGACACGCAAAAGCTTTATATTCATTCGCCCGGTTTCACCGAGCTAGAACCTAATGAGGAAGTGAAGGCATATGATACACTGCGACACCTATCCTATGCTGACAAAGTATATTCTGCTTTGACTTTATGTATGCTCAAGCAGAGGCAGACCCTGCAAGACACTCTCAGAGATCTTTTGTTTTGGGCAAAAGACACGGACACTATTAGCTTTGATTTGTTAAACGACAAAGTGGCGGATTTATTTTCGGAGGGTAGTTTTCAAAACACTTCATCTGATCTTTTACAACTCATATGTGGTCACCGTGCGGAGGTGATACAGATGCGCCGAGATGGAGTATTAGCGCAAGTGAAAGATCCTCTGATGAAAGCCACCTTACGGAGAATACCACCATCTTGTCGTAACCTCTTTAATGCAGAGGCATTTACTGCCGCTGTCGAGAAAGCGGGAGGTGTTAGAAAGTGTTTCTGGCCATTACAAAAGAAGAGTTCCAATTCTTCTAACGCCTCACAGGCAGGACCTAGCAAGGCACACAGTGGTGGTCCCCCGCAGGGTAAAACCCAACAAATCCTACCCTCTCAGGGTACAAACTGCCGGCCCTGTGCAAATGTAAGTAATGCACATGCAGCCTGCAGCCATAACCAACCCTCGCAGGGTGTACAGCAACATACGTTCCCATCGCAAGGTCGTAATACTAGCAGTTGGCAGACCAACTCACAAGGTGGTTGGCAGACCAACCCACCCAACTTTCACGGGCAGAACCCGCGACCAGGGCAGAGGTCACACGATCAATACAGAGGCAGTCGCAAACGCCCCTACTCGTCATCTGGTCACAGAGGCAATAAGAGACGTTAGTATTGACTCGAGCCGTTTCAGAGCGGGCCGTCTTGTACATTTTTGTCATCAGTGGCAAGTACGAGGAGCTCCAGACTTCCTTCTACGTATTATCCAAGGGTACAGAATACACTTCTTACAAAAACCACCTCTTGTTTATCCGAATACTGTAACAAGCGGATTTCAAATTCAGGAGTCAGACGAAATGTCGTTTGTGATAAATCAAATGAAGGATCAGGGGGTCCTAGAGCCGGTTCCGTTGTCTCCAAGCTTTCTGTCCACGATCTTTCTGGTAGAGTAGTAGTGGTGAAATTCAGTCTTTTAAATGTTTACCGAATACCAAATTTTCTTCAACACAACGATTGGCTCTGCAAAATAGATTTGTCTCAGGCATATTTTCATTTAAAAATATCTCAAGGTCATCGAAGGTTTTTGCGTCTGATTTACAAGAACGAACTGCTCCAAATGACCTGTTTGCCGTTTGGTCTCAGCACGGCACCAAAAACCTTCGCTGCTCTTACGAATTGGGTCGCACAGTACCTGCGACAGCAGGGTATCAGAATAATCGTATTCTTGGACGATTTTTTACTAGCAGGGCAAGAGATTTGCCTTCTTCAGGCTCAAGTCAATCTGACTCTAGAGGTTCTGGAATCTTTAGGTTGGATAGTGAACTACGAGAAGTCCCTTCTCGTTCCACAGAAAAGTCTCACGTATTTGGGCATACAGTGGGATCCATGGACCAATCAAAAAAGCCTACCGGAGGTCAAAATAGCGACTCTTTGCCTCAAATTGAACAATATGTTGGCACTACAGAAAACAACCGTCCAAGAGCTGCAAAGTTTAGTGGGTTTTCTAAACTTTGCCAGCTTTGTGGTCCCAAAGGGTCGGTTACACTATCGAGCACTTCTGAACTTCTTGAACCAGGTAATCAAAAAGAATACCACACGCTATCACCGGATCCCCTGCGATGCACAGAACAATTTGAGGTGGTGGCTAATGAATTGTCACGAAGCCTCCCTAATTCATTACCCTCCGCCAAGCCATTTTCTAACAACAGATGCGTCAGACCTAGCGTGGGGGGCTCAGCTAGACAGTCTTGTTCTATCAGGATCTTGGACCGACGCAGAGCATCCGTTACATTGCAACCAGAAAGAAATGCTGGCTATTTTAAAAGTAATAAAAGATCATTGTCTGCTCCTGCGTCGATCCACAGTCATGGTTCAGTGCGACAACAAGACCGTCATTGCATACCTCAGGAACGAAGGCGGCACAAAGTCGTCAGCTCTGTTGGATTTGACCTATCAAGTCTACCAGATCCTAGACCAACATCAGATTCACTTGAGCCTGTCTCACTTACCAGGCAAATACAATGTCCATGCAGACCACCTATCAAGGTTACGACAACCACCGGAATGGCACCTAAAGCCCAGCTGCACGGAAAGGGTGTTCATGAAATGGGGCTACCCTGTCATAGACCTCTTTGCGTCGGAAAGATCACATGTGGTTGCCAATTACGCAACACTCGATTTGAGAGATCAGAAAGCTCTATTTCAGGACGCTTTCTCACAAACTTGGAACTACCAGTTGGCCTGGGTATTCCCACCACCATTTCTGGTGCCCAGGGTGCTTGCCCACCTAAACCAAGCGATAGGAACCTACCTACTGGTGGTTCCCAGATGGGAGAGAGTATTCTGGAGATCGGATCTCCGAAACCGAGCCACAGCTCCTCCTTTCACTCTATGGAACCTCGACAAGGTCCTAGTGGATCTATCGACAGGCCTACCTCCACCCAATGTCAAAGAGATGGTGCTAGAAGTCTGGAGGTGTGGGGGTGGACAGGGGAGTTAATGAACTGGAATGATGACCAAGTTCAGCTACTAAGATCATCTTGGCGACCTTCTACATGCAAAACATATAAGGTGGCTTGGAAAAGATGGCTGCAATGGTGCCAAGATAAAACTTGTAGCCCAACTTGCCCTACTGGTAGCGATCTGGCCAAGTTTTTAGTTGATTTACATTTAATACATGGATTATCTTACAATACCATTCTTTTACATAAGTCTGTCGTTTGCACTCTATGTAATGTTAATTTTTCGGGTCAATTGACATCTAATGTTTTAGTTAAGCACATAATGAAATCGATAGCATTACAGAAGCCAAAAACCGAAAAAACCCCAATTTGGAATATAGATAAGTTATCAAATTATTTAGAAAATTGCTTAGTTGATTTAGACAGTATCTTCATGGTATCGCGACACACTGCTACGCTGCTACTTTTGTGTTCCGGTAGAAGGATCCATGATCTTACGTTACTTTCTTATCACGCCAAGCACTGTGTGAAATCTGAAAGTTCAATAGTCCTTTGGCCTATCTGGGGATCAAAGACTGATACATCGGATTATAGACAATCCGGATGGAAGTTTCTACACAATCAAACATGTCGAAACCTCAACCCTGTTTTTTGGATTAATCATTTGATTGAATTAATTAATAATCAGAGACGATCTTCAGATTGTAATCATTTATTTGTTACGATAAGAGGAGAAGCGAAATCAGCCTCTCGTACGATCATAGCAGGCTGGATCAAATCCCTTCTAGTTGAAGCTGGCATATCAGCGACACCTGGTAGTGTGCGCTCGGCTGTGGCGTCCAGGAACTGGCTGGATAATTTTCCACTTGATGATATTTTAGCCAGAGGAAACTGGCGTAGCGCTAACACTTTTAAAGAATATTACATGCGCGAAGTTATGCCAGCTTCAAGTAACAATAGTGTGACTAAAGCTTTCACTCCAGTTGATTAGTTGATTATGAGTTAATGTTGTCTATTCTGTAATTTTACTAAGTTGTTATTTGTTTTGTTTTCAAAAATATATTGTACCTACTTTTGCTGAAAACAGCTTTATTATTTTTACTCCACTATCACATTGGCGTCCAGTTGCACCCTACCACCAGGCGATAACAAACACGTCTCATATAAAGCTGTAAGCTTCGAACAAGGTCAAGTCAAATTAATAGAAGCGTTTTACCCTTAATAAAACGCATATTAATTTACTTACCTTGTTCGAAGCTTACAGAATAATCTGCCTGGTTGGATTCGACTTAATGACGAACAAAAGTGAGGCGATTTTCAAACTCGATTTCGCCCCACTACTGCCAAACTGGTAGGGCAACTGGAGAGAGAGAGATGGCGCTATACGGGTAGAAAGAGAAGGCACTATGACGGGAACTGTGACACCTATCTCATATAAAGCTGTAAGCTTCGAACAAGGTAAGTAAATTAATATGCGTTTTATTAAGGGTAAAACGCTTCTATTTTATTTCTTATTCTTGTTCTTTATTGTACATACACAGAAAAAGGTAAAAAAACAAGCATTGCTTATCTCTTAAGATTGTTTAGAATGAATCAGTAATCTTAAGTGTACTTACTTATCTCATAACTATTATACGTAAAGATAGCACTAAAAAAAATATTCTACATAAATAGAAATTATTTATTCTTACAAATTATATATTAAACTGTAGCCTTCCGCCCATTGACTTGGCCTATGTCCCTTATGCAAGCGCAGGCGGGTACAGGGCAATTTCCACGGGCTCTGTGAAGGGTGCTTGGTCTAGATCTGGGTAAGGAATAGGCGTCCAGGGATCCTCAGGTAGAGTAGGTAGAATAAGAGTGGGCTGGTCAGGCCAGGCATAGAGAGTCCACCACCCTTTGGCATCTCTGAAAAAATTTAATAATATCACTTAACACAACTATTACAGAAAGAAAAACAAATAATTTCACTACACCATGAAGTAATGGGATTTTGAACAAGTGTCATCCATCATGTAGGTAAACTACATGTACCAGAGTTTTTGTCCCAGCTCATGTGTCCCAGCAGTAGATGGGATAACTGAACTGTATGTTATTCAGACATAACTTTGAAAGATAGGCCTAATCGATAGCTGCTACAATATATTTTAAGTTTGCCAGTAAAGTCTTGACTAGAGAACCCGTTAATTGCTGCCTGACCAGTTATTTCTATTACATATCTTCCGCTCTGGCTCTGTAATGTCTTCCTGGCCTCTCCCCTTTTCTGGCATGTACATTTTGGTAGGTATTACATATTTTTTGCGAAAAATTAATCTAATTTACTTACGTTTCGCTCGTCACAAACACAACAGCAACATGAAGCCGCTCCTCCCTTTTGTATATTCTGTTGTTTTGTTAATTTAAACATCATCAGTTTTTCATAGAAAATTGGTGAAGAAAATTCAATCAAAGCCATCGATCGGTCGGCGCTTACACACAAAATATTTTGTAGGTAGTTACGTCCGCGAAGCCCTTGCTGTTGTGCGATTCAGCAGGAATGGGTGGTCGTTCTTCTCAGAACCTAGTAGTTAGTTTAGATAAGGATTAGTAAGTAAGAGTTTATTCTTTGTATTATTAAAATAAACCAGTCGTGTTTCGACATCCAATTCTGTCGCACGTCTCGCCTTTAATTATATTTTAATTTTTAAAAAGCCTTTTCCAAGCTCCCTGAACTTGTCTGGCGCAGCCGGAGCGGATTTTTCTGTATTACTGCAAGTGCCGTTTTTACGCGTCTGAGGAAACTTAGCTATAAAACTCTAGCTAATTGTGCGTGTTTACGGAGACAGTTGGAAAATCCGACGAACCAAATAAATGTGACAAAGTTCGGTACTTTAAAGGTGAATTATGGAAGCAGCCGGGATCGGACGGTGAGTAAAACCCTTCACTCTCCCTCCTATGTGCACTCCCTTCCTCATTATTGTAGATTAATTATTCATACATTTTGTTCTAGAGATATTACTGTATTCATAGAGATAGGATTAAGGAGTGATTTTTATAACAATTTTATTGTTTATAATTTTAAGAGTATAATATAACTGTAAAAATGCCAGACACAGTGCAAGGGCAAGTACAGCCGGCCTCGAGTGTTCCCACTGAGATGTTAAAACTAATTCCGATATTTTCCGGTGAAACAAAATTATTAAATTTTTATCTGAGAAAATGCGAATATGTAATCTCAAAATATCAAGGCGATGCCAACCGAAATGAATTTCTTATGCAACACATTACCAGTAAATTGTCAGGTAATGCTGCTACTTTAATCAGTGAACGCGCGGACTTTGAAACGTGGGACGCCTTGAAAAGTCTATTAATCCAACATTTTGGAGATCCACGCAATGAAGAATGCGTTGCGATCGAGCTCGAATCACTCAAAATTAAAAATGGAGAGTCTTTCCTTGATTTTTGCGGCCGGATCCAAGAAATTAGAGCGGTTCTTTTATCAAAAGTAAACGTGAATCAAGGCCATACTGCAAATCTAAAAGAAGCAAAGAGGGTTATATATAATAATATGGCACTAAATGTGTTCTTATATAACATGCCAGAAAACATGGTGAGATTAGTAAGATTGAAGAATCCCAACACTCTAGAGGAAGCCCTTACATTCGTTCTGGAAGAAGTAAACTTCCAGGAACAGTATAACCTAAAAAGTAAAATGCACAATTACAATAAAACTCAAAATGTCCCTCAAATAAACTCACCCCAGATAAATACACCTCTGAAGTTTGGCATTCCCCAGCAACCCATGGCATTTAGACCTGCTGCACCATTTCAACCTACAGGTTTCAGGCCAGTATTGCCAAATACACAATTTAAATTTGGCATTCCAAGTAAGCCACAAGGCTTCACACCAGTTCCACTACGTCCTTCACAACCACAAAATCAATTTGGCTATCGACCACCACAACCATTCGGGTACCGTCCTCCACAACCATTCGGGTACCGTCCTCCACAGCCATTGGGGTATCGTCCACCTCAACCCTTCGGCTACCGTCCACCTCAGCCGTTTGGCTATCGTCCCCCACAACAATTTGGCGTTCAGCAAGCACCAAAGATGCAATCAAATGATGTGTCAATGAGGACTGCTGCTGCTCCAGTAAAACCACAACAGGGTTTCCCTGTAAATGAGATATTTTATACCATTGACAACGATGGTCAGGCGTACTATTATGAACCGTATTATGAACAACCAGACATGACTTATGACTATAGCAATATATGTTACGAACCGGACGTAGAGACAACTGTGACAGTAAATAATTTTCCTGAAAATGAGAGTGTAGAAAACGCGGAAAATACTGAAGCCCAAGAAGCTTCAAATTTTTACATAGACGTGAAGCAAAGTCAGCAGAAATAATAGAGATACAACTCAATTACACTGAAAACTTAAAATTGCCCTATATTTATATCCCAGAAATTGACGGTAAATTCATGTTAGACACAGGTAGCACTAGATCTTTTATTAGTCAGCAAAAAGCAAATGAATATTTTGAGACCGCAAAACAATATGAAGAATTTCAAGTTATAAGCACTCATGCTTCAAGTACCCATAATGAGGTTATAGACATTCCTCTTTTCCCCATATTTAATACCAATGAAAGGCATAAATTTTACGTTTACAGTGTAGATGATAAATACGATGGACTAATCGGACTTGATCTTTTAATGCGATTAGAGGCTGAAATTGCATTAAAAGACAAAATATTAAAGACGAAAACGACAAGTATACCTATATCTTGTGACTCACAATATGTAATTAATTTAGCCCCACGTACCGAACAGAGAGTGCAACTTCCTACAAACTTACTAACGGGTGACGCAATAATTGACTATAAAGAGTTTTGTCAAGGTGTGCGAATGCCTTCTGCCATAGTTAAATGCCAGAATGGTTTAGCAACGACTGTTATACAAAATAATACAGAAAATGAAATGACCTTAACTATCACAGCTCCTTTTAAAGTAGCCAAACTTAATTGTAACACTTGTTTAATAAATTATACAAATGACCACAAAAATGTAGAGATTGACAAAATGCTTGAAGATAACCTTTCAAAATTAAGACTCGATCACATGAACGCAGAGGAACGTGAATCTATACTTAAGTTATGCAGAGAATACAAAGACATTTTCTACTGTGAATATATACCTTTAACCTTCACAAATCAAGTCAAACATAAAATACGCACAACCAATGAAGATCCCATTTACATTAAGCCCTATCGACAGGGACAGGCACAATCCGAGGAAATTAAAAATCAAGTTCAAAAGCTGCTTAGAGACAATGTCATTAAAGAATCACATTCGCCTTGGAGTGCGCCTGTACACTTGGTTTCAAAAAAATTGGATGCTTCCGGAGAGGTTAAATATAGGATGGTGATAGACTACAGGCGGCTAAATGAAATTACGACTGACGACAAGTACCCACTTCCAAACATCACAGACCTTTTTGATAAGTTAGGTAAGAGCATATATTTCTCAAGTCTTGACCTTGCAAGTGGGTACCATCAGATTGAAATAGAAGAACAAGATAGACAGAAAACTGCATTCAGCACTGAAAATGGGCATTATGAATTTTTAAGAATGCCCTTCGGGCTAAAAACCGCGCCAGCAACCTTTCAAAGGGCTATGGACAATGTCTTGCGCGGCCTTCAAGGAATTCATTGCCTAGTTTATTTAGACGATATCCTAGTTTACTCAACTAGCTTAACAGAACACTTACAAAAATTACGAGCCGTTTTTGACCGACTTCGACAAACTAACCTTAAGGTACAACTTGACAAGTCAGAATTTTTCAGAAAAGAGGTGCTATATCTAGGCCATACGATAACAAATGAAGGATTAAAACCCAACAATGACAAAATTCAGGCAGTAATTGATTATCCAATTCCACGAACGCATACAGAAATAAAACGGTTTTTAGGGTTCGTTGGATATTATAGACGATTTATCAAAGATTTTTCCAAAGTAACACAGCCAATGACAGCCTGTTTGAAGAAAGGTCGAAAGGTCATTCTTGAAGAAAAGTACGTTGAAGCTTTTCAAAAATGTAAAGAGCTTCTTATAAATGCACCAATTTTACAATTCCCTGACATGACAAAAACATTTGTTCTAACGACAGATGCTTCAGAAGTCGCGATAGGCGCGGTTCTTTCGCAGGGCCCAATAGGAAGTGACCGACCGATTGCTTATGCCAGCAGGACGTTGACGGACACAGAAAAGAGATATAGTACTATTGAGCGTGAGTTGTTAGCCATAATCTGGGCCGTGAAACATTTTAGACCTTACCTATACGGACAGAAATTTGACATTTACACCGACCATAAACCCCTAAAATGGCTGTTCCGACTTAAGGAACCAAACAGTAAACTAGTTAGATGGCGTCTACATTTGCAAGCATATGATTTTGATGTCGTGTACAAAAACGGAAAACAAAATACAAATGCCGACGCCTTGTCTCGTATACACGTGAATGCATTAGCTGACGACAACAGTGACGATGATGATTACCCAGTGCTAGTTAATGCTTTAGGCAATGATGACAATGATAACACTTCAGTGCAAGTTAATGTTGATCCTAAAGAACAAAGACTACAAGAGTATCTCGACGACGTTACTGCCGAGTTAGTTAAAATATCTGATAGACGAAAAACCGATGATTCCAGAACCTTGACCGTTTCTGACCTTTCCCAAACAATAATAATTTCCGATGACTCTGATCAAGAAGAAAATGTATATCCAGTTCGATCCGCCAGTACTACCACTGCCACTGCACATTCGGCTAGAGACATGGAAACAAAAGGTATACCCATACTAAATGAGGCTATCGATACAAAACCCAGACAGATATTAGTATTTACATGGTTCAAAAACCAAATACAAGTAAAGGATATTTCAAATAAAACACAAACAATCCTTGAAGTATTCTTGCCGACTAACAATGATGAATTAATAAAACAGTTCCTGAAAGAATACGTTAAAAATAAGACAAAATATTTTATCTATTTCGAGGACGAACGACATCGTAGAGACTTTAGTAACATCATAGTTAGGTTATTCAAAGAAGGGGAAGTTATGTTTTACGAATGTACTGAGCGTGTAGTATACATAGAAGACGAAAATGAACAAAAAGCTATAATAAAAAAACTACATGAAGGTAAAACGTGCCATAGAGGTATAAGGGAGACCTTGACCAGGATTCGTCGCAATTACTTCTGGCCGAACATGCAAGTGACGGTACAGGCAATGTTAAATATGTGTGAGCCCTGCAAACGCATGAAATATGACAGAAACCCTATTAAACCACAACTGCAGCTTACACAAACTCAGACAGCCCCTTTTCAAGAAGTATTCATTGACTTGTTCACAATACAAAGCAAATACTATCTAACTCTAGTGGACGCTTTTAGCAAGTTAGCACAGGCTATTGAAATTAGTAATCGTTCAACCCCAGAAGTTATTAGAGCCCTTATTAAATATTTCTCTTATTACGGAACCCCAAAGAAAATCTCATGTGACCCCGGCGCTGAGTTTAATAACGATCTCTTTAAAGAACTTCTCTCAATGTATAAAATTACTTGTCACATAGGAACACCACATAACCCTAATTCTATGGGAATTGTTGAGCGGTTTCATTCCACCATCACTGAAATATATAGGCTAGCGCAATACGAACAGAGGTTTACGGATGCAGCTTCCGTTATGACATATTCAATAATGGCTTATAACCACACCATACACTCTGCGACTAATATGACTCCGTTCGAAGTAGTATTTGGCCACACCGATTGTAAGCACGCTTTTGACATAGATTTCGAGAAGGCGTATTTACAACAGATTTTGAAAGACCACACAAAAAGAACGAAATTTTTATATAAACACATAACAGAAAAATTACTGACTGATAAAGAAAGGGTAAGACAAAAAGCAGGTGGAGAAGAAGTTAGAATTTTAGAGCCAGGACAAGTCATTTTTGCAAAAGACATTAACACTAGAAAAAGTTAAGACAAACCTCGCTATAAAAGGGCGGTAGTTACCGGTGAACCGGAACGCAATGTTGTGCCTATAGAAATAAATAAAGATAGACCAACCAAAACTCATTTAAGAAATGTTAAACGTCCTCCACAGGTGGTGCATCCTCCTGCTGTTCTTGATCCACACCAACCAGGCCCTTCAAGTAAATAAGATTGATAAAAATCCAGGTATCCTACCAGTAAACGAAGGTAAAGCATATATACAGCAAGATAGGTGGTTACTAGTGAAGGTATTAGATTTAGAAGGCATTAGTAGGGATCTCTTACTCACGACGCAAAAGTATAATGAATTTGAAAAAATTGTACAGACAGACAAACCATTTTTATATGAGTTTATTGGAATAAAAACCCATGTGAACTATCTTAGAGACATAGCTTTAGAGAAGATACAACAACTAATTCCAACCAGACGGTCTAAACGTGGTCTCATAGACCCGCTTGGTTCTATTATCAAAATTATTACGGGGAACTTAGATCAAACCGATGCAGTTCGATATGATAAATTGATATCTGGCCTCAAAGATCAAGAAACAGCAAATACAAAGAAGGTCACTCTGATCTCTGAAATGATGGACCACTTCATAAACTCAACTGAAACTATGAATGAAAATATTATAGTTATGGATACGCGTTTAAGACGCATAGAGAAAATGATCAAGGACATAGAAACAAAGGAAAATAATTCAATATATTCCACGTACGTTTTAAGCTTGTATAATCTATTCATTGTCAATTTTCGTACAATATATGTAAAACTAAGCGAAATAGAGACAGCTCTAGCTTTTAGCAAGGTTTCTGTACTTCATAAGTCAGTGATTAACTCTACGGAATTATTAAAAGCATTGCAACACATCGATAAGTATGATAATCTTATGTACCCTGTCACTGAACAGAATTTGATAGCTTTAGAAGAAACCTTAACTGTTAAAACCTATTTAAAACAAAACCAGATAACATATATTATTGAAGTACCACTCACTGATAATGTTACCTATAATTATTATAAGTTGTATTCCCTTCCTATGTCCAATAAATCCGATAACCAAACCCACATAGTGATCCCTAAATACCCCTACATCCTAGTGAAGGGAATGAAGTACCGTCCGATTACACAGCCGTGCATGGAGATTGCTAGTAACCAGTTCCTGTGCACCGAGAATGATCAGGCGCTCTATTCGGAGAAGACATGTATCCAGCAACTAATGCAATATGACAACAACGCTTCGTACTGTTATCAATTTCCAGTGGAAATAGAAAATGTGAAATTACAGCGGATAGCTCCAAATAATTGGATTCTCTACACGAAACTTCCTCTTGTGCTATCACATAAGTGCGACAACGATATAACTCAAATACCAGTTCATGGTACATACGTATTAACCATAAATGAATTATGTGATATCTCAATAGATAATCTTCATGTACATGGTAGCCGCATCACGTCTGGAAGCCTCTCGTACGAAACAGTTCCCGTTATTAACCTGTCCGAATTTCACATACCAAACTCATGTTGAGTCATACAGCCAGTCAATCTAAGAAATATAAACCTGGACGATATGAAATATCTGAACTACGTAATTAAGAAAACCAGCAGTGATAGTGCACTAAGCCCTGAAAGTAATAGTGTAGTGAAAACTCAAAGTGTTAGCCTAGCCACCTTAATATTGTACATGATTGTTGCACTCACTTTTATATTAATTATAGCATATGGTTATTACAAATCAGTTTTTCCAAATCCATGTAAAAAACGAAATCACCAGAATAGTGACCCTGGTAATTTCGTACTTAAGGGGGGAGGAGTTACGTCCGCGAAGCCCTTGCTGTTGTGCGATTCAGCAGGAATGGGTGGTCGTTCTTCTCAGAACCCAGTAGTTAGTTTAGATAAGGATTAGTAAGTAAGAGTTTATTCTTTGTATTATTAAAATAAACCAGTCGTGTTTCGACATCCAATTCTGTCGCACGTCTCGCCTTTAATTATATTTTAATTTTTAAAAAGCCTTTTCCAAGCTCCCTGAACTTGTCTAGGTTATCCAAAAATGCATAGACAATAGACAAACGTCATGAGGTGTACATAGCAATAATAACAATCGCTCCAGCTGTTTTTGACATGAGGTGGGCAGTCCGCCATTTTGAAAAAAACAAAAAAGTCATTAGGTGGATTTAGCCAGTGCGCTATAATTTGTGTGCTCAGCTGTTTGTTATTTACTGTTTTGAATTTTTACTATACTCTTTTACTATACTTTACTCTTTCATTGTTTGTGATTTAATATTTATATGAGAATATGAGAATTTCTTTGGCTTGGGATTACTAAGTAATCATTACTTACTCTCGGAATAAGCTCTCTTTGCTTGCACTTGCTTGGGAAATTGGGAATCTTGCGAGTGAGATTACTGAGATTGATTTACAATCACAAATAGTACTTGGTTCAAAGACATTATAATCACTTCGTTTGTGTACAGTTTTTAGCCATGTCCGATAACGTTGAAAATCGGTGTCGAATATGCCTAGACGTCGAGACAGACCATGTCTCTATTTTGGAGGATCCCGCCATTCAGCTACACATGAGATCCTGTCTGGCTTTAACTATCTCCGGGAGCGATAACCTCCCAAAAAGTATTTGTGTGACCTGCGTCTCTCTGCTCGGTGAGTTTTATAATTTCCAACTTAATGCCCGTTGTTCACAAGACTGGCTGGAGTCTAGCATTCAGGAAAAAACGAGAAAGGCAGAAACAAAAACTCCTATTCAACCCCTCCCTGACTCCGAATACAACTCAGACTCACTCCTAGAATTTCTAAACAACACTGAAAACATAGAAGAGTATCTCAGCAACTTAGGAAAAGAAGATATACCTTCCATAGTCAACATGCTGGATAAAAACCAAGAAAATTCTATGGATGCAGTTCATAAACTAACTAATAACTATAAATCAGTTAAGGTTCCCAGTCCAAAGAAAAAAGAACCTGCTATTAAATCTAAGAACAAACCACTTAACATGGAAATAGATGTCCTTGACTCAGACATGGAAATTGTACAGGAAATCTTAATGAAAGAAACAGAAAAGCCAAAGACGATTCAAACCAAAAGTACAGAAAAACAGAGCTATACCTGCTTTGGTTGCAAAGATAAATTTGACAGCATACAAAAACTTTCCCAACACATCATTATCTGTGATACTGCTATCCGAACATGTAGCACTTGTAATTTACTATTTAATTCAAAGATTCAGATGTTACGACACAGAGTCACTCATAACACTAGTTATCCCACAGTGTGTAATTGTGGAAAACAGTTTGTAAATAAAGAAAAGATGATACAACATTTAAAATACTGCTCAATAGACTACATAGCAGCAATGGGTAACATTTACCGATGCAAGCAGTGCTCCTGTACATTCATGGATAGACTACAACTCTATAAGCATTGCAAAGCTCATGTGTTGAAGGCAAGTGAGAGAAAGTGTGATATCTGTCCTCACAGTTTTGCTAGTGATGAAGAACTTGCATCCCATAAGACAAACGAACATAAGAAACCAGATGGTGCTTTATATCGGTAAGTTACTTTATTAATCTAACAGTACATAAAACCTGATGATTGCAACACCTGTCTCTGGATTGCTCGTGACCATTTTTAGGGTTCCAAATGGGATCCGATAAGCTGCTGTCTGTCACAGGGGTCTATAGCTTCAACCATTATATCTAGCCAGTTGAAATTTTCACAGAATATGTTTAATGACCTAATACTAAAATAAAATAAAAAATTTAAACCCAAATATCGAAAAAGTAGCATTGCTTCACGGACGTAGCATTGCTTATTGTTTTTTATAGAAACAAGAGGATCAAAAAATATGAAAGAAGGTAGATTTGATTACATATAGATTACAGGAAAAATATAGCGGTTAAGATATTAGGGTTCTGTAGGTACTCAGCGGGAGCCGCAAATTGTTTGCCAGGTGCTACTATTTAAAGTAGCTTGTTTTTGTCACTTTAATGTTGCTATGGCATCTATATTGGTGTTATTTACCATAATATTTTTAGGATTACATACACTTGCACTTGCCAAAATTATTCTTATTTGTATCTTTACTTTGTTATCTGACATCATATTGGCTACATTTGTCTATTTTCTCCGAAAACATAGAATACATATAGGTAGATGATTTTCTCTAATAATAACAATATTAATTTACATTTCAGGTGCAAACTCTGCAAGTACACATCGAAAGATAGAAAAGAGATCTACCTTCATGTCCAAAAGCATACAATAATTGTAGCCCCAAAGCGTCATTTATGTGAATCTTGTGGTCAGAGCTTTGCTACTCGCCCTTCATTAATGCGGCATTCTATACACCAGCATTAGGCCAGTAACCTTAAACTTCAGACCTTGCGTCAAATATGTTAGTTCTGATTTTTTGCTGACTTGTTTACGATATTGGCCCAATCAATAATCCAAGTTTGTGACCTCGAGCGCCGAACGCAACCTTGTCATAAATCGAAAAAACAGCAAAATTTTCGCCTTTATTTCAGTTTTTGGCCATTTTAAGCCTATAGGACTAGTTTTTTTAAATACTTATGCAGTACGTTTTTTAAAAAGACTAAATTTTCTACAAAATGAAACTAAAACTGTCCCTATAGACTTAATAATTTCTGAGATAAAGCCTTTCAAAATTTATATTTTTTTTCGAAGTTTGCAATTCTTAGCAATATATTGTCGTTCTGAATGTATTTTGCCCCTGTTTCGGAACCGCCCCTCCTCCTATCATATTCTAGTGGATCCTGAAGAGTTTTGAGGGGCCCGCAGATTCCTCCCCACTCTCCCCTCATCATTATTCACATTTTTCATTTCTACCCCTGTTATACATAAAAAAGGTGATACGAAAATTTATGGGTATATCAGTAAAGTTAATTTTTCAATTAGTTATTCAATTGAGTGATTCACGATAATCAATAGATTAAGTTAATTTTGCCCTCTTGGAAGGTCCTGGTTGTGGTTCGTCCGTATCTAAATCGTCGTATTGGGATGGCACATCCCTTTCAGGGGATGGTGATGCATCGTCGACGTCTTGTGCCCACAAGACATCCTCCGTGTCGACAACGGGCAGATCGTCGTTTTCTGGGGAATTGAAGTATATTTCTCCTACAACATCCGGTACATTGTCACATGAGGCCCCGCTGCAGTGCCTGCAGACTGATGAGCATTTCATCCCTGCCTTCCTGCAGCTGCACGCGTTCCCACAACCCTTTTTGCAGCCGCAAGAAATCATCCGCAAGAGGTGTTGTGGGGCAGCGTCTCTGACCATCGTTTTTGGGCTGAGGCCTTGTGACGTGGATATCCACCCCCAGGAGAGAGGGTTCAGTGTGACTCCCAACCACGCCTGTACCTGTAAGAAGATAGTACATGAGTAGTTGAATAGAAAATGATGAATATGAAGTTATATAATGTATTCATGCAGTGGTTATAATATAATATAGTAAAATAATTTGTACCTGATGGTATGTCCGCAAGGAGTGAAATCGAGCAGCGTCTCGTGTAGGAGGTAACCTGGCCAGATTGAAACTGGTTTTCGTCGCAGATCTCGCGAATAGTTGGAACCGCAGCTCGTCAAGGTTGTGGGTGTTGTGATTGCCTCCATATAGAGCGATTACGACTCGCTCTCCTGCTGCTGCAATCTCGTCTGCTGTAGAGTTGGTGTAGAGAAAAATTGCAGCTTCCTTTTCAACGTCCGGATTTTTTTCGACCATTGAGATCATTTGCTTTTTCCCTAAGCCAAAAAAGCAGGATGTCGAGTCACAACCACTAAAGGCATGAATGAAAAGGAAAAGCTCTGGTTTCAATGAGGATTTTGAAGAGGCAATGCTGGAATACATGACATCTGATGCTTTGCCTGTTCCACATTTGTTGAAAAAAATTTCACGGTTTGAGATCGCAGTGAGGATGATCAGCAAGTCAATGTCTTCACCAACGACTACCACTATATCATAGGTAGAGGCAACAGTTACAGCTGTAGTGATGATGAGCCTATCAGCATCTTCCTCTGCTTGGAGTACTTGAATGTTGTCATTTTCCATTTTAGATGTCAGCAGGTTGATGAAACTAATTTTATTTTTGTCATTTGACAAGAATTTCTCTTGAATAACCTGCGCTATGGTTTTCTCATCAAAGATTATTTCTGGCGATGAGTGTGATTTGGCTCTTCGAAGACGCTCAGAGCTCTTTGTGCTTTTCTGAGCAGCATCTGAAGGGTCGCCATCGAAAACTACTGCTACGTTTGAGCCATAGTGAGCAGTAATGTACTGCGTATATCTGTCTGCTATCGCACCAAATGATGCGCTTCGTGGCCACACAACTTTGTGAAGTAGATGACCTCCATCTACCACGGCAAACTTCGTTGACCCTTGCTTCTCATCTAAGTTTACAAGTTGAAATACTGCATACAAGGTGAATTTTGTGCCCTTTCTCATTCCCTCTTCAGTGAATATTGACATTGGGATTGGTGACAGCTAGTGTTGCTCAAGTGATGTCTGAGATATTGATAAAAATGGGCAAGTTCGAAACAATCAATACATTCTAAAAGGCATTATCTCGGAAACCATTAGGCCTACAGAAAAATGTTTAGTCTCATATTCTAGAAAATTTAGTCTACTGTAAACGCGTACTACATAAGTATTTTAAAAAATTAGTCCTTTAAGCTTAAAATTGACAAAAACTGATATAAAGGCGAAAATTTCGCAGTTTTTTCGATTTATGACAAGGTTGCGTTCGGTGCTCGAGGTCACAAACTTGGATTATTGATTGGGCCAACATCATAAACAAGTCAGCAAAAAATCAGAACTAACATATTTGACGCAAGGTACCTACCCTTTCAGACGACAAGGTTACTGGAGTACGTAGGATCATTGAAGAAATATTCTGCTCAATGTGCAATAAACGGTTTAAGTTTCTAGAACATAAGACTCAACATATTTGTGATGCTGAAACCTTTATCTGTGACCATTGTGGACAATCTGTGAAATCTGGTGAGTTCTCCTCGCATCTTTGTTTTGTACTCTGAATGTTAGTATTGATGATTTATATAAAAACGGCTCACCTCAATACGTGTTATGATCGGGAAAGCCGACCAGTTTCAGCAGATTTAGGCTGCCTTCATCTGGGCGAGTAAAGACGTTTACGCGACGACGTTACGCCTCACAACACGTATTGAGGTGAGCCGTTTTTATATAAATCATGAATTATCCTCAAGTCTCATTTAATTCTATACTTAGTATTGATATCTAAAGACAATGAAGTATTTTGTAAATTATTGAAAACAATGTGATATATCAATAGTTTATTTTAATCTATATTATTATTATTACAAATGTAAATTATTCGTAACATAATAAGTGTTTTTCTACAAAGATAAATACAAAATCGTCCAAAAAAAAACTAGTTATTTTCTAAACTCTTTTATTGTAATCAGAATAATTCACAAAATTATGGCCATTTGCCATCATCAGTTACTTATCTTCTAGCTGGTACAGATATATGTACATCAGCAGAACTTTTTGTTTTGAACTTGCCTTCGCCATATTTTCATGCTATTTTATTTTATGGGTATTTGTTAAAAAGCATATTTCAAATCTTTGGCAAAAAAAATTGTATAGTCAGCGGAAGAAATACCCTCAAAACATATTCAGCAAAAACAGAACCACCCTCTGTGACCAAAATTAACAAAGTCCGTAAAAACAATTCTTATTCTATATGGCATAAGGTTGTTAACTTGTATCAGCCGTTTCATGAATGATGGAATACTTATGTCCTTTTGGTTAAGGCGGATACCTGCAAAGAAATAAATAACTCGATTCAATCACAGCAATAAAACAGCAGGTTCATTAACTTTTTAACACACTTGCTCGTAACGACGCTCTTATTGCACCGATTTTAGGATCATAATGCTGCTTAGTAAACACGCGTCCTTTTTACTTTATTACATTACTGCATTAGTCCTTTTCTTTTAATCTCAGGAAAGAGTTTTATGTCTAAGAAACATGCCTGTAAATAAATAAACTTTTATTTATATATGATAAATAAACATTTCATTTAATAAGATTATTTATATTTGTCAACCAAATAACCATTAATCAGTTAATCTAAATTAATCTGATACATAAATATTAATTTATTACATTTTAACAATTAGGATGTTTGACGTTTTTGGTGCCATTTGATAATGCCGAAATTGTATCGGTGAAACGGTTGGTGGAACCGCATGTAATAATAATTTATTCTAATCAAGTTGATTTTGCTGGTTACTAATCGCATAAACACCTCCCAACAACCGACTAGTCTGCACTCTGCGCACATAACAGCTAGAGCTAACTGTCAGTGTTAGTTGGCCTATCCAAAGAGTACATTAAAGAGGAGGCCTTCCTTTTTCAACAGTTTTTGAACGATTGTACTGAATCTACTACAGATACAGACGCTATCAATATGAAAGTTATACAGTGTGTCCCTTGTACAAGTGCACATCCGAAAGTGGGTAAAACAAGATCTAAATATATCGACAACAATAGAGAAAAACATTTTTTTGAATTTTTTTTTAATCTTGTAAAAATACTCCGCCTGGCTATCTTTGTATTGGACGCGAGCGCAGTGCCTTTGGTTAACCGCTCGTAGAAAATATTTTATTTATGATAGAACGTTGTATTTTTTTTTTATTAGAAAGATAATGGAATAGGCAACGATAAATAGGAATAAAAGTATAGTGAAACGGGGACATTATTTTGAAAAAAATTACTATTACTGAAAAAAAAGACGGAAAAATTAAAGAAATAATCTTTTAGGATATTATTTTTATTGTAATGGAAGTTGATTATGTTTTGTTTTTGATTTGATATGCAACGTCTATTCTTAAGGATTATAACAGTTTTATTTCATTACATTACTCGCGATAGATCAAAAGTTATGATATATTTTATACATAGTCTCCATGGTACGCAAAAAAATTTCTAAAACGTAAATTAATAAAACGAAGATTTTCTAAAAAAAAAAAAACATTTTTTTGTCGATAAAATACGGTCTAGTTTCACCCCTTTTCGGATGTGCACTTGTACGAGGGACACACTGTATATATATGTTTTTTCAGACCTTTATCTTTACGTTGTAAGTAGCGTTACCTAATTGAAAAACTTTCGCTCGATAGATTTTATTTTTGAAAATATGTAGTCTCTTTTTGAGTGTTTTTTTTTTGGATTTGCGTTTAATCCATTTGATTTTTATGTGTCATATTTTACTATCAATACAAAAATCTTGTTTATTAACCAATGTTAGTTCAAAAATGACTTAAATGCAATATTGTAATTTTAGTCGATTTTAATCTTAAAATTAGTCTCGTTCTGAATCGGTTCGCGCGCATTTCGCCGCACGCGATTTTCAACTTTATGAAAGTTAATCTACGGGCTATAATTGCAAAGCCATTGTGCGCCTAAGGAAGGCCTCGTTTTAACCAATCATTTTTGTTGGTTGATTGATATGATAACTGATAACTCTGATAAGCTACTTTGAGTCTAGGGTACAATTTTCAAATGACAACTTGTTTGAACCGCGATTATAGTCCTGCTTCTTCGTGCGCGACCTTCCTGCGGGGTACAGACGTTGGCGGGGGCGAGGTAGCTTCGACTGCGCGACTGCGACTGTCGGTGAGTGAAGCGCAGCAGCACGCGCTTCCCTTCCCCTTGCCCTCATGTGACTTATGTAGCCTATCTTGTTTGTGAAAGTAGTAGTTGTAATGTATGGCAGCTGGTGGTCTACTACATCGGAGTTCATCACGTCTGGCGTCAAGAGTAGCTCTTCGTTTAGCCTCGAACTCAAAGATGTTAGTGTTGACTGTATGCCGCCACACAGCTCGACCCTCAGCTTGGTCCTCCCATGTCAAATGTTCTATATTGCAACTTTTCATGTGGCGTTTCTGCACGTCCTTAAACCTAAGGAACTGCCCGCCTTGTTTGCGTTTTCCACTGCGAAGCTCACAATATAAGATGCGTTTCGCCATTCTCTCTTCTGGCATACGTCGCACGTGGCCACACCAGCGCAGCTGGCGCCTCATCAGGTAAGCCTCGATACCACCAACATTGCAGCGTCGCAGTATTTCCGTATTTCTGACACGGTCCGACCATTTGACTTTCAGAATGTTGCGGAGACATCTTAGATGTAGTAGACAGAGTAGAGGAGATTTGGGAGAACAATCGCTATGTACACAGCAATTTTGGTTGAAAGCCTGATGTCATGCGAGGGAAACACTTTAGACTGCAGCTTGCCGAAAGCTGCAGCAGCAGCTCCAATTCTGCAGTTGACTTCAGGATCAAGATCGTACTTTGCTGATACAATACTACCCAGTACTTGAATTTCTTGACTTGTTTAAGTGGATCCACGCCAAGCTTAACGCCGAGTGTCAAGTCGGTGCCTGCTTGACTGTCCATGGCCATAACTTCCGTCTTGCCGACACTGATTTTCAGGCCATACCTACGACATGCCTGGTCGAATACGACTATCCACTGTTGCAGCCCCTCCACTGAATCCGATACAAAGCACAGATCGTCGGCGTACATTATTTCTCTGATGGTGTCACAGGATACTTTGCTACGCGCTTTTAATCAATTACTTGTTAATTTTTATTCTGTTTTAATTAATTAGAATACTGATGATACTTCCAAGTGGTGTATGTGCTTACTTTGCTTGTTAAACGTCCATAAGTCACTTAACGAAGCCTTGTAAAAGTACTCGATTTTAGGGCGAAATCCCATTCTTTTAAACATTTTTCTGGTCTGTACCTAACACGATGTTTGTGAAAAAATCAGGCACATACACCACTTTATATTGACCGTCTAAATGAAAGCCTAAAATTTATTTGATTGAATTGTTCCACTTTCGCGAGTTATTATTAAGTTACGGTTCGGAGCGGGTTCTTAAGTATAAATTTCAAGTGTCATTATTTTACTTAGCCAGGTGTGGAGCTATAAATTACCTTCTATTATAATGCTAGCCGCTTCGTTCGCCGTGAGCTCCGAGTAAATAGAAGTGAATCGATGCGAAGGAGACGGGTACATTCCTGTTGACACCGTCGCGAGGTACACTGACGTTGTGTGAATGTTCTTCGTCCACGTGTCCAGCCGTAATTCTTCTGATATAGAATCCATAAGACCTGGAGAAGAAACCAATGATTGCTGTTACTGCTGTTACAAAAATGTAACCGCGAGGTTACAGGAATGCAGAGCTGATGGGATTTGAGGATTGATTGGAGAATTGTGGGTAAACTGACTGACCTTTGATGATGATTGTGGATGGATGCGCCGTGTGGCGTCCCTCCTTGTTGGGCTGATGGAGCTGGCGCCTTGGGCAGGGATGTGCAGAATGTCTTGGTTCGTGGAGTAATAAACACAGCACTGGTATGAACACAACACTGGTAGGTACGCGAGATTTCGGCGTGTTGGCGGCGCGAGTATGTGCACACGTGTCGTTCGAACGATGTCCCGAGCGGAAGAGAGTGAACGAGCGGCGCCCAGCGCGCGAGTCGATTGTGTCGCGAGGTGGCGCCAGCGCTGCGCCGCGAAATTAGTCATGCACATGCGCGAACGTCACGCTGGTGGCGTGAACATCCTGGGGGGGCCGGGGCTGCGACTCCTCTTGAGCTGAATCCAACGGCAGCCTGGCTATCTTGAACACAGGTCGTCGCAGATTTCCATGAGCTGTGTCCAGATCCACAACTCGGATCACTCCATCCTTGCCAGGTATCGTGCGGAGAATTCTCCCCAACTTCCATTGGAGCGGAGGCAGGTCATCCTCTTTGATGAGGACCAGTTCACCCACTTGAGGAGGGGAAGAAGGGGAGAGCCATTTGGAGCGGGTTTGCAGGGTATGGAGGTAGGATCTGGACCAGAGAGTCCAAAAGCGCTGAGAGAGCGCTTGAATGAGCTGAAAGCGTTTAAGAGCAGATATGGGTCTGTCGTCAAAAGACTGCTCAGGAAGAGCGGTGAGCGGACGACCAATAATGAAATGTCCGGCCGTGAGAGGTTCAAAGTCCGTAGGGTCGGATGAAATTGGGCAGAGGGGTCTTGAGTTGAGTACAGCCTCAATTCGAGCCAAAAGGGTAGAGAATTCCTCAAAAGTGAGGTGCTGTTCACCTATCACGCGATAAAGTAGTTGTTTGGTGGATTTTACGTTTATTTCGTGCAGAGCGCCGAACCAAGGCCCTTTAGGCGGGTTCAGTAACCAAGTTATGTGCTGATTCGCGAGCTTGTGAGTGATTGCATCATTGTTTGACCTGAGGAAGTTCTGAACTTCAATGAGCTGATTCCTAGCACCTACATAGTTTGTGCCGCAGTCTGAGCGAATGAGAACTGGAGTACCGCGACGTGAGATAAAACGTTGCAATGCCGCAAAGAACGCTTCCGTTGTGAGTGCAGAGACTGGTTCCAAATGAACCGCCTTTGTTGCGAGGCAAACGAAAATACAAAAATACGCCTTTATGAGTTTCGCGTTCCGCAACGTGCTGGATTTAACGAAGAAGTGTCCAGCAAAGTCCGTCGTGACGTGACTAAAAACTGGCTGAGGAGTAACTCTGTCTACTGGAAGATCAGCCATGAGCGGAGCCTTAGGCTGAGCGCGGCACCGGAAACATCTAATACATTTAAACACGCGGTGTCTAATAATACGACGAGCGGACAGAATCCAGTACTGCTGGCGTAATATGGCGTGTAATGTGTCAGCTCCAGGGTGGCAGTGTATTTTGTGATAGTGGTCTATAATGAGATCTACGAGCGGACTTGAGCTGGGTAGAATGAGTGGGTGTTGAGCGTCATACCTAATTGACGCGTGAGAGAGACGACCACCGACTCTCAAGAGGCCGTCCTTTATGAAGGGCGAGAGGCGCTGGAGCCGAACGGGACAAACTTTATCAGTCTGGATACGATTAATATCTTCAGCAAACTCATTGTGCTGAACAGAGCGGACCCAGTGCAACAGAGCGTCCCTGCGTTCATTAGCTGTCAACGGACCAGAGCGCCGTGCATCTGGGCTGTGCCGACAATTGAATATGAACCTTTGAATACAAGCCGTCACTCCGACGAGCTTGTCAAGTGAGCTGTAGCGAGTGAGCAAGTCCAGATCGATATCTGGGACTGCTATGTGTGCTGGTACCTTTTTGGGCTTAAGGCCTGGGAGAGCATGATGGCCTAGAGCGGGTGGCAACTTGGGCCAAGTGCAGGTAGGTTCTTTGAGCCAACTGGGTGACCACCAAAGGTCATGAAGTGAGAGAGACTGGGCAGACATACCTCTGCTTGCACAGTCAGCAGGGTTGAGGTTCGTGGGCACATGCCTCCACGTATTGCTAGTTGAAGTAGCTGTGATCTTAGCCACTCGATTGGCCTCGAAAGTCTGTAATCGGTGAGGTGGGGTATTGAGCCATGCCAACACTATTGTGCTATCTGACCAGCATGTGTGTGTTTGAATGGCTATATGAGCTGACAGTTGGGCTGACACTCGAGTCATGAGCTGAGATAAAAGAGTCGCGGCTGACAACTCCAATTTCGGGATTGAGAGGCGAGTCTTAATGGGTGCGACCTTGGACTTGCCAATGATTAGGTGTACATTGACATGTCCAGTGGTATTGCGCTCATGAAGATAGATAACGGCACCAAAGCCAGCCTCTGATGCTTCCGCGAACCCGTGAAGTGAGTAAGTAGACGTGGGCTTATACTTACAAATGTGTCGAGGTAAACGGAGGTTTGAGAGCTGAGGAAGATCCTCTGAAATGTGTTGCCACTCTGTGTGGACTTCTTCAGAGATAGGCTCATCCCATCCTATTTTCAGAAGCCAAAGCTTCTGCAGAAGAATCTTTGCGCGGAAGATGACTGGAGTAACCCAGCCATTGGGGTCATAGAGAGACGCTACTGTACTGAGAATGGAGCGCTTTGTGACTTGAGCATGAGTGGGCAGAGAAATGCGATAAGTGAACTCATCAGTTTGAGGAATCCACTGTATTCCCAGAACCTTAATGGAATTAGAGTCGGGACTGAAGTCAAAGTCCTTGGGCATGTCGCACTGGTCATCTGGGAACCGTTCAAGGAGCTGAGGCGAGTTGGAGGTCCATTTACTGAGCTGGAAGCCACCTAGGGCGAGTAACTCGATCAGATCGTTTTGGAGCGACTGAGCAGATTCCACAGAATCTGCACCTGAGAGAATGTCGTCCACAAATATTGATTTGCGGAGGACCTGAGCAGCGTGGGGGTAGCGATGACCTTCGTCATCAGCCAATTGGAGTAAAGTGCGGATGGCATGGTATGGGCTGGACCTTAATCCATATGTGACGGTATTAAGGGCATACGTGAGCAGGGGCTGGTCGGGTGAAGACCGCCAGAGAATGAGTTGAAAAGGTCTTTGCTCTGGGTGAATGAGGATATTTCTGAACATCATTCGGATGTCAGTGCTGAAAACTTGTGAGTGGATCCTGAAGGACATGATAATGTCAACAATATCTTGTTGAAGAGCTGGACCTGTATGAAGACAATCATTTAAATTGACGCCGTTTGAGCTTTTACAGCTTCCGTCAAAAACGCAGCGTAACTTTTCTGATCCTGGCTTAAATATCCCATGATGTGGGATATAGAAATGGGATTTATGAGCAAAGGTATTGGGGTGACATGGCGACATATGTCCCAATTTTATGTAATCTGACATGAACTCTACGTATTTCGAGCGGAAGGGCGGGTTCGCTAGCAGCTTCTTCTCTAAATTGAGAAACCTGCGTAGCGCAATAGAATGAGTGGAACCTAATGTCGGCGCGTTGTGCAGAAAGGGCAGTGTAACCATATATTGACCTGATGGTTCACGAGTAGTTGTGGTGCGGAAAATGTCCTCACACTGATCCTCTAATGGGCTGGTATGCTTGTAGGTTTGGGGTTCCTCGGATTCCCAAAACCTCTCAAGACTTTTGTGAATGTCATGAGTGGAATGCTCTGAGTCCGTGTGAGAGCCGACAATGTGAACTGAATTGACCTGATTCGTGGGTGAGGTATGTAAACTTTCGAAAGGTCCTATCAATGTAAAATCAAATATCGTGCCGAAGGCTATGGGCTTGCCAGGGCCGAGCGAAACCTTGGTTCCGTCTAACACTTGACCAAGAACGTCAGATCCTAGTATTAGATCAACCGGAGCTGGTGTGTGATATTCTCGATCAGCAAGAGGAATCGGTGGGTGACCTGTTTACTGAGCGAGATCTGGAACCTTTTCTAACGGTAGGTACCCAGTTACGTTCTTCAATATATGGGCTGTGGCCGTGATCGTAGGTGTTTCACGGTGAGTAGGTCGGCATACAATTGTGATTGATGCCTTTGAGTTTTGTGTGTGCTGATTTCCAACTCCTGCGATTTTTAGAGATGTATGTTTTAATGGTAAATTTAAAATTGTGGCCATGCGCTGAGAACAAAGAGTCAGCATACTTCCACAGTCTAACAGGGCTCGTGCTGAGTGAAATTGACCATGTACGTCTGCTATTTTAAGTGAGACGGTTGGCAACAAAATTGGTGTGTTAGTGACGTTCACTACACATTGTGCGGAGTTACAGGAATTCTCTGTTGGAGTTGAAGTCATGGAATGAAAATGAGCTGAGTGTGTATGTGATGAGTGTGTGTGCTGGTCGTCCTCGCCTTCATAGTGCTCTGTTATTGTAGGTAGTCATTGTTGCCTACCTACCCGAGACCTACTTGGCGATCGCGATTGAGTGGGCGGGTTGGGACGGGACGTGTATGCCTGTGTAGCATGTGCCGAATGGTGTTGAGGCTCATGCGCTGAGCGCTGTCTGGGCTGCTCACGTAGAGACGGAGGCAGCAAATGAGCAGATGAGCGTGTCGGAGACATGGCCCCATGGCGATGCAGTGAAGTGTGGTGGTCAGTCCGCCCACACTCCTTGCATGCACGTGTAGACCTACACTCGTTCTCATAATGAGGACCCATACAGCGCTGACAGCGGTTGCGCGCTTGAATAAACTCCCATCGACCTTGAACTGGCTGGTTGTTGAACTCTGGGCAGGCGATGAGTTTGTGTCCCCTATTCTTGCAGTATGGGCATGGCATACCACCAGTAGGGGAAGAAGGTTGAGCCGAATAATTTTGTTGGCGAGTGGGTGATGGGGATGTTTGGGCCGAGTAAACTGGCGCTGTCGCAAATGCCAAAAATGGTTGACGAATAGGACGGGGGGAGCGATTGTCCTGCCGAGGAGCCATGGGGCGGAACTCTTGATGAGCCTGGTAGGGCTGACGTGGAGTACCTCGAGTGGGCTGAACTAGCTGATTGAGCTGAGTGAGCCTTTTTGACGGGCCGAGCCGTGCTGAAGAAGGAGCATCCTGTGACGCAAGGGACGAAGTCTCATTCTCCTTGCAGCGTGCGTGCTCTTCCAAGAACTCAATGAGGTTCTTGAGCGTGGGCAGAGTTGCGCGAGATCCGTACTTCCGCTCGAAAAGAGTGCGGAGCTCGCCTTGTAGTTTTCGCACCACCATGGACACGAAAACATAGTCAGAATCCTTCATGGGCAGATCGAGGTTGCGGAGAGCGCTTTGCGCTGAGATAAGCGGAATTAAGAACGATGTGCGGATATCCGAGCGCATGTGGATGTGCGGAAGGTTCATTATAATGTCCACAAATCGGTCAATGAGTACGCGACGATTGTCGTAACGCTTGGTGAGAATTTCCATGGCTATGGGATAATTCTCGTTGGTAGGGTAGAGGTGTTTCACCATTTCATGTGCCTCACCCTTTAGGGCACCTAACAAATAATGCAGCTTGACAGCATCCGAGACTGTAGCCATCTCACTGATGAGGCTCCTAAAAACGGCAATAAATGAGGGCCATTCTTCAACGTTCGAATGAAACTCCGGTATGGGTATTTTTGGTAGAACACCAACGGGTGTACCTGAGCTGAGGGGTTGCGTCTTGTCCGGAAGAGCTGATTTTTCTTTCAGTTTTTCGAATGCCACTAGGATAGCATCATAGTTGCTAAGTGCCGACTGAAAATTTTTTGTGTAGGTTGCCTCAGTTTCGTCGGACAAATCCTCATCGTCAAGGATCTCATAATATACGTCCTCTAACTTAGTTTTAATGCTTTGTATGTTTGCGTAACGAGCGGTGAAGTCCGCCACAGAATATGTTTTTCTGTCGCCTGCCTCGACCGCCGCACCAATCTCCTTTAACAGAACTATCGCCTTTACGGCCTCACGAAACATCGCGGCTTGTGATTTCGAAGGCATCTTAATCTTGTTAAACTAGGTGGTTGTTTACTAAGATAAAATACGCAACGAGTTTGAGCTGAACTATAAGAGCGGACGTACAACTAAAATAATTGATGAGATAGATGAATAGAGCTGAGATACTTGCGCGGATGAAGTAACAATGACTATGTTCAAACGGAACACGGAACACTTAAATAAACACGACAGAGAAAAAAAAAAAAAATTTTTTTTTTTTAAACAACCTGTGTATGAGCTGATAAACCAACGTGGAACACCCTATATGTGTACCATAAACAATAAGAGCAGCGACGAGAAGAAAAAAAAATTTTTTTACTATATTTCTGCTATATGCACCCGGTCAAAAAGCAGGCAATAACACGATAAAACCGTCCGGCAAACTATTACTGCGACACGAGATTACCGCAACACAAAATATCGAAAAGGGCTGATGAGCTTGTTCACTTTTATGTTATTTGCCTTGAAATCATGTGCCGACAATACGCGTTAGTTCTTGCTTACACGATGGTACATTTACAACAAAAACAAATTCTATTTATAGAACCAAATACCTACCTACTTCTTTGAGTGCGTAAACAAACAAAGAATGTATTTACCTGGCCGAAATCGGTTCAAAATGAGTGGACAATCCAATGATGCAAATCAAGCTTTGGTAATACGTAACGTAATAACGTTATATTATAATGTATACGTATGTACTCAACATACGTAACTTATGTATATATGTAACGTATGTAAGTGCACGAAATAAAGCGAATTTATACTCGCACCAAAAAAATATCTCGCAAGATACGAAAACTATCTTTGACAATGGGCAGATCTACACCTCTCCGCGGGCAAAAATTGGGTAAAAATAGGTAAATTGGGTCGGGTCGGGTCGAGGGGTTTAATAAAGAAATATAGTGGACTGTAATAAACAATTGGGCTGAATGGATATAATTATATTATCTGAGCTGAATAATAATAATAAACGGGATGAAAGTGAGTTTATTGTGTGGCGGGGGCGGGGGGGGGGGCCGGTTCTATACAGATAAATGGAATGTTCTAGGCGGCGCGAACGCAGTAATCACCTACCCGAAACAGGTATTCTCAAGATCACAAAATGTTTTTTGCCGGAAAGAGGGCCGGGAAGGGGCCAAAATATGTAACCGGGTGAAAATGGACTGTAGTAAATCGACGGGGGCTGGTTCAAACAAAGTTACGGGCCGGCGGGGGGGAGGCGGGGGGTGATATAAACCAAAAATTTTCCGCTCGACGGACCAAAATTTTTCGTAAACGGTCTCGAAGGATCAAAAATGTAACCGCGAGGTTACAGGAATGCAGAGCTGATGGGATTTGAGGATTGATTGGAGAATTGTGGGTAAACTGACTGACCTTTGATGATGATTGTGGATGGATGCGCCGTGTGGCGTCCCTCCTTGTTGGGCTGATGGAGCTGGCGCCTTGGGCAGGGATGTGCAGAATGTCTTGGTTCGTGGAGTAATAAACACAGCACTGGTATGAACACAACACTGGTAGGTACGCGAGATTTCGGCGTGTTGGCGGCGCGAGTATGTGCACACGTGTCGTTCGAACGATGTCCCGAGTGGAAGAGAGTGAACGAGCGGCGCCCAGCGCGCGAGTCGATTGTGTCGCGAGGTGGCGCCAGCGCTGCGCCGCGAAATTAGTCATGCACATGCGCGAACGTCACGCTGGTGGCGTGAACAGTTAACCTTACTTGGTGTTATTCTTTCTTTCTTCCTCTGTTTCTTTGCTTTATAGAGTCTGAACTTATAACTATAAGTACTAAATTGCACGGAATCGCAACTTTTTTTTGTGCCGCGTGTTGGTATTCCAAATAGTCAATCTCACCTCTTAGACCATATTTCGCTGCGCAGTACGGCACCATATTAGCACAAGGCATGAGGCCTGCGCTGGAGTTAATGGCCACAATGTGTCCGCGACGTCTTTCGACCATACTCGGTAAGAATGCCTGGATTATCTGAAATTTATATAATAAGGTGGAGGATATTTTCGGACCTGGCCGAAGCCAAACGAAACAACTATTCTTTTCCGATATCACCTCAACGAATATTTGAGATTAAATTAATCCAAAATGGCAATGTCTAGGTATGGTAAAACTTGGACGAGATCGGCGCAGAAAAGATATGGGGACTTTGACCATGATGTTTTCATGATCCAACATAATATCGATCGAAATATAAAGTATAAGACAAGGTTATCTAATAGTGATAGGTATAAACTGACCCAAAGATGAGCTAGCAAGTTTACATCAATTATCTTCGCAGCAGCTTCTGGGCGGAGATGGGAGAATGGCGTATACGATAATGCCCCTGCATTGCTGATGACCATGGACACATCTGTCAATTGCTTGCGCATTCGGGTAGCAAGAGACATGACCTGTTCTCGCTCTGTAAGGTCCAGCACGTATCCAAATGCCTAAAAACACAGAAATATAAAGAACATCTCACGTCCTTTGTTGTTCCTTCAAACCGGATCATCAAAATACAAAGATCTGATCTAATGTAGGAGGTGGAAGTTCGATTCCGCCCCTGTTTTTAGTATTTCAGACCTCTATCACGTTAGACGTACAAAGCGTTTTACCTCTCCATCTTTATTCCGTATCTCGTCGACAACAGAGTTATTGCAACGTGCATCACTGTCCAAGCAGATGACCGTAGCCCCCAACTCTGACAGCTGCAGAGCCAACTCTCTGCCGATGCCGTGACCAGCGCCTGTGATCTGAAGAAATATTAAAAGTACCTACCTACAATCAAAGATTTTAAAAGTAAAGATAAGCCCTTACCGTACGTAGTACGGCGTACTATGATAGCACCAAAACGTTTCCAACTTTAAATGGGTGACGCTCACACGTTTGGAATCAGTGCTCATCTGAACACAGTGATAGTTGGACACCTTAAGTGCACTTAAAGTTTATCATTTTAAGAGTATGACATAGCCAAAACAAAAACCAGTTCCGGGCGTGGCTTATTCTATTTTACGATAGCGCGCGGGGGAAAATTCGTCCCGGTCTCTAAGCTCGCGTCACCATAGCAAAAATACGAATAGAGTGGACGAGGCAGGGTCAAAAGTAATACGTATTTTATTTTATCTTAATTTATTAGTGTATTTCGATCATCGTCACACGGCATTGATCCTACTTGCTATCACGTCGGGACGTAAATTTATTATGGTCGCTAAAAGTGGTTTTTTGAGTGTTTGATTTATCAGTTGACCCTCGGAACATTTCAGACACTCCTTTAGAGATACATAATAATATCGTGACGGTTATATGTCACCATTACCCGTTCTTTAAATATTTTTCGCCCGTTGAGCTGGTTTTACACTTGCGGGAAAATAAATTGGACCAAAAATTTCTTTACAAAAAATTGTTACTAAATTTGTTATTACAAAAAGTGGAAACTAACAAATATTCTCAGAAGGAATGCACCACGTCACTATCTATCTCACTGTAGCCTATATCAATTATGCCTCTCTCATTCAACCACGTTTATCTGCGTTACTATCTCATTCCAACTCATTTTAAATAGCATCACTATTTATCTCACTCTAACGCGTGTTAAATGGCATTTCTAATGAACGTCAAATATTTTGACTGCCCGCCACTCTTTCATTCTAAATTCTAATTATTTAAAAAAATACGCAGCTCCTTTGGTAGTAAAATAGCAATAACTTTTTTTTCAAAAGTGATACACAGAAATTGCCAAATCATTTAATTTTGAAAAACAATATTTGATGAGCCGTTATTTAAGACAATTTGCAAAACTAACATAGGACATTTTTTTTTCAGGGTGTGGTATCGAACTAACCTAATTACAAAAAATTGCTCATAAATTGGGTTTTTATTTTTCTTCCTGATGTAACAGCATTTCAAGGTTTATTTTTGACTTTATCAATAGCATGACTATTCAGAGTTGCGCAACAAAAATTTTATTCTTAGAATTTAGAACTGGTTAGTTTTGACTCTCAAAAATCTATTAGAATTTATAAAAGTACCATCAACTCGAAGACTATCTACTCTTTGCTGAGGTCATAATTTGATATTCTGGTCAGTCATGAGCTGGCCTACCAGCCTTCTAAGGGAAAGCGTTGACTTTTGGGACACCTGTTTACCCTTGGGATAAATCGCCAAGTGTTTAAAATATAGAAATTAATTTGTATCATAGTTTGAAATGTTCAGGCCCCTTTACGCAAAATGAAAAAACAAAACTCTTTTAGGATTAATTTGTTGTCCCTATGTTTGTCTGTTTGTCCGTTTGTCTAGGCAATTTTTCTGGGTAAAATCAATAAATGCTAATATTTACAGCCCTGTAAAATATACATATTATAACGTTTTTATGGCCTTTTGTTTAACTTTTTCATACAAATTTTCTCCTTATGAAAATATAGAGATCAACACTTGACATAATATTTTGCATTTGAAAGAAAGCACAGAAAGGAACTGTAGAACAAATAATGTAAAAAATATAAAACCATATCTTTCTATTCTAAAGGGATTCATAATTTACTGTTTGTTCAATGTGGCGATAGCTTTGTTTATTTTTTTTTTCTTTGTTACAAAGATAACAAATATTCTCATACAAGGTTTTCCTTAAGGGCTATTTCTCCAAATTTGTAACAAAATATTACGAAATAATTATAACGGTAAAGTACAACTTTTAGCTAAGACAATTTATTGTTAAAAGTTTGCTATATGCATAAACATATTTTAATGATATTATGGTATCTTCAAAATAATTGGGTTTTCCATAAGCGTGATATCAGATTATTTAAGAAATTTACGGCTGATATCACGACGACGGATAAGCCAATTATTTTATTACTATTGTAATATAATTAAAAATATGTTAATGCATACAGCAGACTTTTAACTATAAGTTTTCTTAACTAAAAGTTGTATTATTACTTATTGAAATTGTATTTCTCATCAAGAAGTGCAAGATGACAAGATATTCAAAATAAGTTAATTGAATTTGTGAAATGGTTTCAGGTCAAAACAGTTTTCCATGAAACGGTAATTGTTTATACTTAGCAAAGTGTGTAAACTTTATCATCTTAACATGAACGACGCCTGTATTTCTCTCTTTTTTATTTCCAGTATAGATAAAAATATACAAACTTATTAAACTTTGCGTAAAAACGAGGCAATATTGACGATATCCTGACAGCTATTATGATGGTGTTTTATCAAATTTTGCTTTTTGGGCTGTATAGAGACATAGTTAGAGGTCACTAGAATATACTCATGAAAAAAGATATGAAGAAAATAAGCTGTAGACTTCACATTCGGTTTATACCTATTGTATGAATTTTAAGAAAAATACAGGGGTAAAGGGACCTCTTAAGGAAAACCTTGTATTAAACTATTTGTTATCTTAGTAAAAAATAATTCAAGGAAAAAAATAAACAAAGCTATCGCCACATTGAACAGTAGATAATTAATCCCTTTAGAATAGAACAACATGGTTTTCATATTTTTTACATTATTTGTTCAACAATTCCTTTCTGTGTTGACTTTTAAATGCAAAATATTATCTCAAGTGTTCATCCCTACATTTTCATAATGAGAAAATTTGTATGAAAAACGTAAAAAAAAAAACGTAAAAACCTAAAACGTAATATAAATAAAAACGTCAAAAGTATGTTTTTACAGCTCTATAGAGGGCCGTTAATATTGGTATTTATTAATTTTACCCAGAAAAAATTGTCTAGACAAACGGACAGACAGACAAACATAGGGATAACAAATTAATCCTAAAAGAGTTTCATTGTTTTCATTTTGCGTAACAGAACCTGAACATGTACCGACAGGATTATCTACGATCTAATAATTTTGCCATGCACTGTAAATATTTCAAAATAAATTTCTATATTTTAAATGCTTGGCGATTTATCCCAAGTAAGTGTACCTATATAATTTGCAAAAAACTTCACTTATTGGACCTGAAATGGTGAGCCAATACTAGAGGGTAATTTCACGAAATGGTCATTGACCTTTGTTACAGATCTCAGTAAGTATAAGTAAATTAATTTGGGTTTCAATAACGATCACAAAATTATTCTTTTAGAGTAACATATATTATTTTCCCGCATAAAAGTATGAATTCATTCCAAGTTCATTCAGTTTTGTTGTTATGACTATGGCACGATGTAGCTAAATCACTCATACGCATATTTTGTTGAGTTTTTAACGGCAGGAATATGATGCTCCTCGAAATATTACTTTATAAAATTAATTTCAATGTGTTTTGAAGTAGTTTTGGGAGATATTTATAGCTTGCAAAAAAGGGCACAGGTTCCACGTCTTACGGGCGCCAACGCTAGGCGTAGACTGACAATATCTTGCTGCCGCTGACTGCATCAGTGGATTTACGTATTTTTGGAAAAAGGGGGTGCTTTTTTTGACCCGAATAACGTGGTATTTGGAAAATGAATAGATATCATTCACACTAATTTTATTAAAAAAATCCAACAAAATCGCGAAAGCGATACCTGAAACAAAATCGATAAGAAGTGTGCAATAGAGGGTTACAAAAAAATTCATTGACAGTACAAATATGAATCGATTAACGTGGTTTGTGGAAAATGAATACCTTAAAGTTCAACCAAAAACATGTATTTTTTTTATGGCTATACGTAACCTAATTATTGCAACAAAATCATCCGAAAGCTGACATTTTATTTCTGTTTGTATTTTCGTTCCCCTTAACAACTTTAGTAGTCTGATCAGTTTGCTGACCCTCGGTAGACAGATTGCGCACTCATAAGTGTGCGCGCGTCGGCATTATGTTAACGCACGCATTCAAAAACAATGCAACAGATTTTAGGTGCCAGGGCTCATCTAAACTTTTGAAATCTTGCCTACAATGTATTTTCTAATTACGTATCCACCATATGCCCAATCTTCAAAAGTTAATTTAAAAATGTACAGGCCATTCACGTGCTAGTGTTAGCTAGTTTATACTATAGATCAGGAGCTACCAAACAGAACGCTAATACTTCAATCGGTTCTTGACAAGAAAAAAGATAAAAATAAGACCAGACAGAAATAATGACCAGAGTTTATCTCGATGGTCATGGATGTAAAAATTTTGCTAAAGACTTCGTGGAAGAGTAAATGGGACAGAAGAGAAAGGTAGCAGTTTGAAACTCTGCTTTCAAGACCCTCAACTTACTAGTATAGTC
The DNA here is from genome assembly GCA_934047225.1 of Ypsolopha sequella. Lineage (NCBI taxonomy): Eukaryota > Metazoa > Arthropoda > Insecta > Lepidoptera > Ypsolophidae > Ypsolopha > Ypsolopha sequella. The sequence goes on along the minus strand of OW203986.1, from coordinate 4,215,992 downwards.
TCCCCGTACATTGACTTCATAACCGGTGGTATAAGGATCCGAAACCCTGCGACAACGCAGGTGGAACATAGCTTCACAATCAGGACCAATGTGTCCAAAGCCCAAAGAGGGGCAGTGGCCAGTCCCCCACTATCCCACCAAGGGAGAATCCATACTTCCTGAACAGCCCTAAATTTTCTGGCTGCTCCTCCAATAACACGAACAAATATGTTTTTCCTAGCCATGAATAGAGTAAATTTAGTAAAAATACGTTAATAGCATGACGCGATGCAATGAAACACTTAGCGAACTGTCAATCAAATTGGCACTGGCAGTTTAGGTTTTATTGTTGAATGAAAACTTTTTTATTATTTAAATTTGCGATTAAATACCTGTTTGGAGGAATCTGTGAAATAAAAATTCGTAACTGTCAGTTTGAAAGGCAGCTGACATAACCTTAGATTCAATTAAATTTTTATTTTGGCAAATGCAGCCGATGTCGACTATTCTGCCAGTGTCACGTGATAGATTGTAAAGGAGTATTATATTCCTTGATTGTAAACGTGTTATGTATTCCATGAGAAAATAAGGTCTAAAAGGAAAGAAGACCTTGTAGGAGCTGGAACAAACACAAAGTACATGTTAGCAATTTAGTATAAATGCTATAATAAGTATATAATATAAATATCAATATTAGTTTTTAGTAAAATAATTAGTATAAAAATATATATACAGTGTGTCCCTTGTACAAGTGCACATCCGAAAGTGGGTGAAACTAGATCTAAATATATCGACAAAAACAAAGAAAAAAAACTTTTTTTTATTTTTTTTTGATCTTCAATAAATACTCCACCTGTGTTTCTTTGTATGGGACGCGAGCGCAGTGCTTTTGGTTAACCGCTCGTAGAAAATATTGTATTTATGATAGAACGTTGTATTTTTTTTGTTAGAAAGATAATGGAATAGGCAATGATAAATAGGAATAAAAGTATAGTGAAACGGGGACATTATTTTGAAAAAATTTACTATTATTGAAAAAAAAGACGGAAAAATTAAAGAAATAATCTTTTAGGATATTATTTTTATGGTAATGGTAGTTGATTATGTTTTGTTTTTGATTTGGTATGCAACGTCTATTTTTTAAGGATTATAACAGTTTTATTTCATTGCATTACTCGCGGTAGATCAAAAGTTATGACATATTTTATACATAGTCTCCACGGTAGACAAAAAAAAATTTAAAACGTAAATTCATAAAACAAAGATTTTCAAAAAAAAAAAAAACATTTTTTTGTCGATAAAATAAGGTCTACTTTCACCCCTTTTCGGATGTGCACTTGTACGAGGGACACACTGTATATATTATATATATTTCACTTTTACGAGCCTTTGATCACTTACTAGTACTAAAACAATTAAAAAATATTATAACTCGACATACCTCAGCCCCCGGTATGGGGCTGTCATCAGTCGAATGCAAAAAAACAGCGACATATAATTTAGGCATGACCTTAGAAGGCATGACAATAAAAAAGTAAAAAAACAAAAGTGACACCTGCAAACAATCTCAGCTTAACAAGTTTAAAGAAGCCAGATAAAACGGCTTTGAATTGAATCTCAGCTTATTTAACCATCATGGAGAAACCAATCCAAAGAGATAGAGAAAACCGCTCAAATGCAGATTACAAGGACATCACATTTCATTCATTTACTATCACTGCAGAAACTGCTCAAACTGCTGTTGTGTTATTGGAGTCAAATGAACCGGAAATCCTTTGCATGGTAATTATTATTGATCTACTTAGGTAATACTAGCTGTTGCCCGCGACTTCGTCCGTGTTGACGAGGATAATGCGGCCCTTGGGAATCCCGCAGTAAAAAGTATCCCAGTTTTTAAGTTAGATAATATAAAAATTTTACCTTCCAATAAAATTGTTATTATGTTTCCTAAGACGTCTGAAGTCCATTATGAGAGTACATCGTTCCTTTCCGAATACAGCCGCTAGATGTCGCTAGTTTCCGTCACGTGACCGCGCTGTTTTACCCAGAGTACCTGTCAACAGTCGCAAAGAACCCACAAGCCGCCATATTCTTCGTCATTGTTCGGCTCATAATGGTTCACCAGGAAAACATTGTCTGGACTTCAGACGTCTTAGGAAACATAATAACAATTTTATTGGAAGGTAAAATTTTTATATTATGTGTTCCGTTTGACGTCTGAAGTCCATTATGAGAGATGTGTTTGTTATCTCCTGGTGGCTTGTAAAATAGAACGCAACAATGTGTTTGTAAATCGTTATGTTTCATGTATTAATAACGCAAAAATATGACAGGTAAAAATCAATATTTTTCATACTTAAAATACCAAGAAAAATAGACACTTTAACCTGAACTAAACAATGTAATTAGTAGTTTAGACAAACTGTGACAAGAACTTCTCCAAAATATTATGATTATTAGCAGAAATGTCATTGACGTAAAAATTAATAAACTGTTTATGGTTCTTGAAAAAAATTTCTTTTACAAATTTGCTATAGCAAGAATTTCTTATTTGCTGGGTGAATTTGCATCTAATTTAGGGAAGATAGACACGGCTAATCTATAACTCCCGGTTGAACTTATATACCTTCATTGGACAGAAGGCACTTGACTCAACCTCCAGTTATGATTGGTGTAGGTGGCCTGATGGGGTCCTAAGTAGTGACGAACAAGTTAGTGACCGACCTTCTGAAATCTTTAGAGAGATTTAGTAATGTTCTCATCCAAAAATAGGTTCAATATTGCGGTCGGGAGAGGCTGATAAAGTGCAGCTTAATTGGCGTTGTGATACAGATAGAATCCGTTTTAGATCCAAAAGAAGGATGCAGGATAATAGAATAATCAATATTCATGAAATGGTCTGGATTACAATGCAAAGGAGTCAAATCGTGGACTCTAAACTATGTCCTGAAGTTAACATCAAAATTATTTACATGATAGTGTTGGTCTCTTTAATGTGCTTAATAAGTTTTCTACAATCCCAAATAAGTATATACTTTCGATGATGATGGCTTAGCTAACGGAACTGCTATTAAAATGTGGTTAACAATGTGGCTGGAAGAAATATCTATGTTTCAAACAGTCTCACAAATGGAAGCTATTACAAACTTGTGTAAAAGAAAGGTTTTATCTGGTAAGTAATATGTATAGTATAGCCAAAAACAAGTATGCTAAATATCTCGCTACTTCTTGTGGAGTAGGAACCTAATACCTGAATATCAGGCGAGAACCTGCTTATCTCTGTCGAAAACAAAAATGATATTTTCATCCAGAGATTATTGTGCATACTTATAAGGTCATGATATTCGGCTCGAGACTACAAAAATTTAGCAACTTATTCCAAATGAGAGTATCTGTTTCTGGAGTTGAAACTCGCCAACACTAAGAAAGAATTCGTTTTTGGAATAGTTAACCGTTAAAACTCCGATCCAAAATGAGCCAATCATCCAGCCGGTGGCTCGGCCACGGTTGTTGATCTGGGCTGGAAGATGTCTCGTCATCGTGGCCATACAAATGCTCTTCAGGTCTCTGATCTTTATCGGGCCTGTCAAGGTTCGGTTCTGCCGATCTGGCTGCTATAAGGGTTACATTCACTCGGTTGCTACTGTTATGTAACGGCCTGACTCTGAGTCAAACTATTATAGTATTTGAGTTAGCAAGCAAGGTGGATGAAACAGCCAACCTAAAGAAAACATCGTGATAACAGGCGTTCAAGTCTATTACTTGGTAGGGTGGAGTACCTAGAATTTAGTCTCGGACGGTATAAGGGATAAGTCAAGATTAGCATGATCTGGAACGACATAGGTGGTACGTGATGCGAATTGGCCTATGTCAGGGTGCGCAAGACCTTGAATGTTCGCTGCGCTGGCGTCGCTTCGTCCATAAGGTGCCTCTCGGTACATGCACGATTACGCGGGAGTCGGTCGGCTTCCATGTTGTACATTCCCGAAAGTTGGTGAGGGAATTGTACAACATTAAAGATTGTCCGCCAGATTCAGTAGCAGTCTTGTCAACTACAACAGAACTTTGTACAGAGTTCCGCCTTCTTTCTTTATGTAAGCGATTGCGGTCTTGTCGCTCTAAAGAATCATTTTGAAATGAAACCAACGACACGTGGTATCACCAGGCTTCACCTATCCAACTACTGACAACGCCTCTGCCGAAATCGTAGCTATTATGACGTACATTTCTTTCGCATTGCAACGCCACCTCCTACGTTGATGATTCCACGTGCCCTGTATCATCTTGTTGTCCACTAAAACTCCCAATTAAACATTGGATGCGTCCGTTATAGTTATAATGTAGGTCGTTGGTAATGCCCCAAGGTGGATTTCCATTACTCGGCTCTAGTTTTCTGAGCACCATTTCAGTTCAAGGCGTGCTTCCTCCGAAAAGAAATGGGAGCTCTTTGATATTGCAGTCCTGCTGAAGTGTATGGCAATGCAACCTTCCCCAGTGAGTGATGAAAGTTGCGAAGTTGAAATATCCTAGGAGGCGTTGCGCCTGCCTGAATGACCAACTGCCAGCAGCTAAGCAGGTTGACAAATACTGACGAATTCTGTTTGTCTTGTCTGGGGGCAGGGACTTTGAGTTGGTTTGTGTGTCTTAAGCTATTCCCAGAAACTCGATTTGAAGTGCACGCCCATGCAACCTTCCCCAGTGGGTGATGAAGGTTGCAAAGTTGAAATTACCTAGGAGGCGTTGCGCCTGCCTGAGGGACCAACAGCCAGCAGCTAGGTGGGTTGATAAATATTGACGAATTTTGTTTGTCTTGTCTGGGCGCAGGGACTCTTAGTTGGTTTGTGTGTCCCAAGCTATTCCCAGAAACTCGATGTGAAGTGCACGGCAATGCAACCTTCCCCGGTGGGTGATGAAGGTTGCGAAGTTGAAATACCCTAGGAGGCGTTGCGCCTGCCTGAGGGACCAACAGCCGGCAGCTAGGTGGATTGACAAATACTGACGAATTTTCTTTGTCCTGTCTGGGGGCAGGGACTTTGAGTTGGTATGTGTGTCCAAAGCTATTCCCAGAAATTCGATGTGTGTTATCGGTGTTCGTCCAATCTTGCGGCGATTTTGATTCAAGACTTTCAGATTAAAAAGTGCTAACTTGCGAATATAATATTCAGCGACGGTGGGTAAAATTAAACAATTTTTATTTTTTTTTATTTTATCGGTAATGATACCGGGGTTTGTTATTTCATCATTTCATCTATTGTGGGTTAAATCCACGATAGTGCCTGATTGAAGAGGATTCAACCCATTATCATTTATAGAACATGCGTTTGGGGAATAACTATGTCATCAGATGTCTTGATAATGACTTAGATATCCCCTGATAAATCTCGCAGTCTTTTTCCACATTATTTTTCCCCTCCCTCTTTTTTTTGAAGACTCTTCAAGTTGCTTTTAACAATAACCGCCTTCTTTACGTTGAAAAAGGCCAAAGTAACTTACATATCTTGATAAGCAGAAGTAGTGGGCTCTGAGGGCCTCACCGCTAGATTTATCTTTAAAACTTCAGCACCTTTCCCACAAATAATTTGCAGAATATAAAGTGATACGGTTTTAAATTCAAAATCTGTTTTTCGTAAATCGAGGTAGTGGTCTTTCAGAGATAGCTAAAAAGTCGATGAAAACTCTGTAGAGTCTGTTCACGAACTTATCCTGTGCCATAAAGGTGTTAAATCAAGCGGCACAACAACGTGTCATTTGCAATCAACCCAGGGAAGAATTTCTCAAAACGTTACAATGCCTCGTTCACTTTCTGTTCTATGAAACCTAGAAACGCGACATACTTTTTCTGAGCCTCTAAAAATTCGTATCCATCGAGTCGAAACGTTGCAAGGACGTGATTTTAGCGACTTGATCGAGATTTTTTCTTTCCACAGAAGGTTGCTTAAACATTACTTACCGTGAGATTCGCGATATTTTCTACATCCGGCAAAAGTGTCAGAATGGAAGTTGCAAGAAAACATTTTCTTTTGATATGGGTACGCAGCGCGCGCGGGGCTTGGCCCCTGGATGCACGTTCTCAGTATGAAAGGGCATGGGTGCGGCGAGATTATTATGTCGATCCATGATTCGCACCCAAAATATAGTTGACAAGACTCACCAGGTGCTGGAAAAATGTCAAACCTCCGATCCAGTTCTGATCCGAGTAAAGTGGTGCAGTGCGCGCCTTACGGGACAGCGGCGGCAGGGTGGTGCCTGCCTTTGCATGGCAGTGCGTCGCGGCATGCATCCTCCCTCGGCGCTCGATGTGCTTCAAAGACTCGTTTCTTGAACTTGATCTGAAGAAACTCGCTCGTCTTTTTCTCGATGTATTCGACGCGCGCCTACACTTTCAATGTTGTTATCCAATTATAAACGAATAAACACGGACGGAAAACTAAAATCTTTACAGAATTTTCTACTTTATTCTCGAAAATTCGAAAGAGGGTAACTCAAAACGATTATTATTTCGCGATAAACTAGCAAGCTGCGAACGGTTCGAAAAACGACGCAACAATGACGAAGAATATGGCGGCTTGTGGGTTCTTTGCGACTGTTGACAGGTACTCTGGGTAAAACAGCGCGGTCACGTGACGGAAACTAGCGACATCTAGCGGCTGTATTCGGAAAGGAACGATGTACTCTCATAATGGACTTCAGACGCCAAACGGAACACATAAAAAGTTATCGAATAATGATATTCCTTCCTTCTTTCTTTATAATCCATGTCTCACTGCTGAGGATCGTACAGTGGTAACCGCATCAAAACCTGTACAGTAGTTTTTGCGTGATGCATGAAATACCGACAAAAATTCTTGATTTTTTGTATCATTATCCGACACCGCTATTTTTTTAGAATATCATCAATGTACAGACAGACACAGCTCTTTTCATTTACAGTTTTTTAATAGAATTGCTTTACAGTTTTCATCAAAGAAGGTATCACCATCTGTTATACAATTGCTGCAACAAAATTCGCATTAAAACTTTTTTTTACCAAAATAGACGACGCTACATATTTAAAAGAAATAATTAAATATTTATTCATGCGCAACAGCGCCACCTGTTGATTTTTTATGTACTAAAATTTTATACGCTAAATAATTCTAATCAAAGTTTTTCTGTTTTCTTTTCTTTTATACAATCGTTCGTGACGTCTATAGGCCTTCATCGCCAGAAATTATTATTTGCTATGTAACTTGAAAAAAAAATGAAAAAATCTTCAATGAAAACAGTTTAAACAGTAAAACTTCTAACAGTAGAAAAGTAAATTCCAAAACGCTTTTTTCCGACATCCGATTTTAATGAAACAAAGCCTATATGAAAACTACATAAAAATCCCTTCGGCGGTTTCAGAGATGTGCGCGAACAAACAAACAGACAGACAGACAAGCATTCTAAAAATCGCTGATTCGTGTTCTATTACTCTGTTTTAGTCACCCCATTTCGTTTAGCGTCCTTTAGCGTCCTGGCTCGGCACTCCCAAAAAGATTCGGTCGATCGTTTATCGTTGGAGCATACGACCATCTCCGACGCACGCATAGAGAGTGTGATAGAGATGGATATACGACCGAACGATATTCGATCGAATTTTGTCACTTCGGAGTAGGCCCTCTGAAATGCTAATCTCACGCACTTTTGGTGCACCCTACCGTCAAGCTGACGAGGCTCTGGCGGCCGACCGTTGGCTATATATGTAGCCAGACAATACAAATACCTACCACACTAATTTACAAACCGTAGGCACTCACCTAAGTCTTCGGGTGCTCTCCATCATTGAGGTCACCAGTCCGCCCCGCCGTCAAAGAATATAAACTATTACCACAAAATAGATACTATCAGAAGGCAGACTCCATCCAACGAGCGAAAACAGACGCACACATGCATAGACGCGTACGTGTGATGATCTCGGCAGAATTTCGTATTGGCATTCGACCGACTTTGACCGAGATCGTCGTACGTACGCGTCTATGTGTGCGTGCGCCTGTTTTCGCTAGTTATGCGGAGTGAACCTTCTGTAAGTGGTTATTTTGTGCTATTACTCCGTAAAGAAGCGACACTCACCTCCCCCCGCGAGTTTATCGTCGCCGATCGTGTGCATGCACTCACTCAGTAAGCATGCACTCAGTAAGGCTCAGTATCGCTTGTTCACTGCGCGTGTGTCTGTGCACAAGCGTGTATGGTGAAGCTAATTACGCGTGTGAGAGTTATAGGTAATTAACTTGGCGGGAATGTACCGAGTGTCGGTGGTGTGCCGCCGTTGTGATTAAGGTGAAGTACACGACAGTCGCTGTGGTGCCTTTTGAAAGTAATACCAGTGTACCAGTCACGACAAATGAATAAATCGATGATATAGATAGTAATCTTAATAAATGCAGACACTTCGCGCCATCACCAAGTTCTCTGCTCAAGACAACGGCAACCGACGCATCCTTTTCGATCTGAACGCAATCCACTACATCCTGCGACACGTGGATCATTCGGAGATAAACGTTCGAAGGTTCGCTCTAAAGGCTCTGGCCCAGCTCTGTCAGCTGCCCAGAGGACCAGAGCAAGTTCTGGAGAATCCCGCCAATATGAAAAGAATAGCAGCTATGATTCTTGATGTAAGTACCTTAAATCCTAGGTGTAGTATAAATGAATCGGTTGGCTAGAATTTAGTCAAATTTACTACCACGGGAAGCGGGAAAAATTATTTGAAATAATCAATGACATTTAGATAAGCTTATCTACAATATTGTCGAAAGATTGTCCGTTTTTAGAAAGAAAACTTCAGAACATGTTTCTTTATTTTTTCCTGAAGGTTGTCTAATTTTTATATGGACGCTCGGTGCTTCACGGGTAGGGGAGGGATGGATAATATCAGTGAGGGAGGGTATCATACAGAATTTATTTTCATTCATTTCAGGTAGAAGACGTTTATGTATTGGAATTTGTATCGTTAGTTCTTGCGATGCTCACTCTGGAACCTCTTGGGTGCGAGCAACTCCTTGATGCTAATATTCTTAATATTTTGTTCAGAAGGATGAAGGAGATGATTGATCCAGATATACAAAAGAACTGTCTTCAGGTACGCTTACTTGAAAGCTGCCATTTTTGCATTGCAGTTTTCTATTGATTTTTATCGCAGACAATTCCTGTTACGTTGAGAAATATGTTGAGATGTCAATGTAATAAAATATGGAAGCAACGGGCCTAGAAAATTAAGGTTACATATTATAAAAAGGGCAAATAACCGAAGTTTATACTTATTCAATCAAAACCAGACCATAAATAAAAGTCTTGATTATAATCAACAATGCTACAAGGCTTTTTTGGCGCGTGTATTGTTTATGTCCAAAATATGAAGTAACGCCTCAACCATGCCCCTTGTTTCACAGCCATAGAACACATAATACTGTGCCCCGCTTTCAATGTCATCCACGCGCTAAAAGATCCTTGTAGCACCAACTTTCGGACTATTGATGCAAACTTGCAAACCTATTTCAATACCTCTCCCTGTTAACATGAGTTTCTTGTTGAGTCTAGTTAATACTTCCTTCGTTTACATTTTGTCGAAATTCATATCAGTAAATAAAATTAAATTGTAAATATATACGAACACTAGCAATATTAATTTTGTAATTTTAAGTTCATCTAGTAATTAGTCGTGTAAGATATAGTTAATTAGTTAAATTGTATATATACATTTTGATCACCTTCTGTATTTTGTTGTAGATAATAGCAATCATCACAAGGACTTGCAGGATACCAAATTCCTCGAAATTACTTTTCACTAATACAGTGCTTTGGTTTATGACGTGACATTGGCGGAATTAAATGTGTTAGTCACACACATTATCAGAAGCCATAAACAAGAAAATAATAATAATAAATTGCAATCTTTTCTAGACCCTAAGCAATCTCCTCAACGATCCAGTCTGCGCCGCCGAGGTCACTACGAGTCAACACTTCTGTTGGCCGTCCATCCTAGCTCTGCTGCAGAGCAAATATCTGGAGATACAAGACGCGGCGCTAAAGACTATGGATCAGCTGCTATGTAGGTACAAGGACGAGACAATCCAGAGCTCGTTTAGAGAATCTACTGGGGTGTCGAACCTTTGTGATATACTTGAGGTGAGTTACTCGAAGGCCACTTTGCCCTAAAGCTTATGATCGCTTACTACTGTTAGAATGTATTGTTTTTTAGGGTAGGTAGCATACGACCACGGCAATCCTCTAAACATCACTATGAATATTTATTAAATACATTGAAATGTATTCACGTGTAATTTGTTTATTTAATAGATGATTGATTTGTTTGTACATAATAATTTCAGATGAGAAAATTTTCTTGTTTCATACTTTTTAGAGCGTGATATTACAGTAGTCGGGTTTTAGTTTTTGAACTAATTTTTTATTCTGTAATCTTTACGTAACCAGTTAATCACATATTTAGTAGATATGCAATAGGCTATTACCATGTTTTTCTTTTCATATTTTTTGAGCCTCTAGTTTCGGAGATAAGGAAATGATAAGGTCGAAAATGCTACTTTTTCGTTTTTTTTTTGTATAAGGACACCGTGGCTCTTTTTTAAAATTTGATTATTTGACTTGATAGAGAGAGGCCCTAGTACAACGTATTCTGTGAAAATTTCAACTGGCTACATAACGACTGAAGAGGTTGAACCCTGTGACAGATGAACGGACAGATAGACAGACAGACAGATGTTAAGTATTAGGGTACCATTTGACACCCTTCTGTTACGGAGCCCTAAAAATGAGGACAGATTTTTGTTTATTTATTATCAACAATAGAACACTATCCTTGCAGCTAGGCTAATGCGATAGTGAACATTATCTATACTTACAAATAACTATATTACAAACAACACATTAGAAACAAAGCAGATACAATTTTATAACACGACAACAACAACAACAGGCAAAAGCATTAATATTATACACAATCATGAGTAACAAATAACATATAACGCTGTTCGTGTGAACTCACTCAGGGAACAGTGAAATATGTCAATATGGTCATGGATCCTATTAAGTAGCTCCAGCGCTCGTGTCAGAGACGCCTTCTGGTGGAGGTTGGTCTTACTGCGCCCTATCTTAAACAGTCGGCTCTGCCGCGCCCTCAGTGAGTCTTTGGGCACCCGTAACTTACATTGCGCAAGCAAAACTAAGTTGAATTCCTTTCCACGCCATACCCTAAACTAGTATGACGCCAGAGCAATTTTTGATTACTTATTTGACATTTTTAACCCTCTTTACAACCCTTCTGTCACACATGTCACGATGGCTACTTTTAACCCCTTTTACAACCCTTCTGGCACACATGTCACGATGGCTACTTTTAACCCCTTTCACAACCCTTCTGGCACACATGTCACGATGGCTACTTTTAACCCCTTTTACAACCCTTCTGGCACACATGTCACGATGGCTACTTTTAACCCCTTTTACAACCCTTCTGGCACACATGTCACGATGGCTACTTTTAACCCCTTTCACAACCCTTCTGGCACACATGTCACGATGGCTACTTTTAACCCCTTTTACAACCCTTCTGGCACACATGTCACGATGGCTACTTTTAACCCCTTTCACAACCCTTCTGGCACACATGTCACGATGGCTACTTTTAACCCCTTTTACAACCCTTCTGGCACACATGTCACGATGGCTACTTTTAACCCCTTTTACAACCCTTCTGGCACACATGTCACGATGGCTACTTTTAACCCCTTTCACAACCCTTCTGGCACACATGTCACGATGGCTACTTTTAACCCCTTTTACAACCCTTCTGGCGCACATGTCACGATGGCTACTTTAATTCTCAGTCGTACGAACTACGTGACGTCCACATTCGAGTGCTGTACATCCTCCGGGACTACGCAGAGACCAGGGAGAACGCGTTACACATGCATCACTCAGGTGCTCTGCTGAGACTGCTGCCGTACCTGGATATGGCGTTGCCGGTCGCCAAGCCTCACTGCCTCGCCGTGCTCACTAAACTATCCTGCACTGCCGAAGGGAGAGATGTAAGATCTACCACGTTCGTGTCAGTATTGTCACAAAATAACCACTTACAGAAGGTTAGTCACGTACGTACGACGATCTCGGTCGAAGTTGGTCGTATGGCAATACGAAATTCTGCCTAGATCATCATACGTACGCGTCTATGTATGTGTGCGTCTGTTTTCGCTTTTGTATGGAGTTGGCCTTCTGGTAGTATCTATTTTGTGATATTGTGCTCTCTTCGTCTGCGGGTGATGGGTGTGAGTGTGTGTGTGTGTGTGTGTGTGTGTGTGTGTGTGTGTGTGTGTGTGTGTGTGTGTGTGTGTTTGTGTGGTCCTAAATGTGAGACGTTTTGTCCGTCTACAGACCCAAAAGTGAGGCGCCTGTCAAAGCGAGGCGGTCTCACATTTTTTCATGGATAATCTGACTTTATTTTCAAAATCTACGGCCTTTGATTGGTCAAAAACATACTTTTGACGACCAAATCAGAGACATTGAAATTTTCGCCTCGCTTTTGGTAACTTTGACAGGAGGTGTGTGTGTTTATAAAAAAATCCCGAAATAGGTAGCACCAGAGTGTGCCCGCTAGGTGGCATAAGAGTCACAAGAGTGTAAGTTCTGATCCTAATTCTGAGGCTGTTGTGTGAAATCGGTGTAAAAACGAAAGCGCCTCGGAATTTAAAACACGTCTATAGCTGTGTATCGAATATTTACACTCATTTGAAGATGCCGTTAAATAAGTGTACAGATCGCGCTAAACTTCTAGTTGAATCGCCTCAAATTCAAAGTGGACTAGAAATTAAGCGCGGTCTGTATATTGCATGACATTGCGTATTATTACTTGGTGTTACGGTTTGAATGATTGTTATTTAATTATATTATTTTTACTTAGTATTTTGATCTCAGAAAATGTTCTTATTTTGATCTCAGAAACTGTTCTACTTTTCAAATTGCTTATGGTTGAATAATATTTTTTTTAAATAAATCTAAAAAGAAACTATTGTTTCATACATTTTGGTCGAGTAGGTATGAAACGTTTCTATAGTGCAAATTTTTTTTTCGCGGTTTGAGATTTAGTTCCATTGTAAAAGTTATTAGCATAGACGAGTAATATTGCCAGTTTCCGGCTTTCACAACATCATCATCATCATCATCATCATCATCACCATCATCATCATCATCATCATCATCATCATCATCATCATCATCATCATCATCATCATCATCATCATCATCATCATCATCATCATCATCATCATCATCATCATCATCATCTTCATATATATATAAAAAGAGAAGTTCTGACTGACTCACTCATTCACTGACTCATCAACGCACAGCCCAAACCCTTGGACCTAGAAAGCTGAAATTTTGCAAAAAGCTTTTTTTTGTAATGTAAACAAGGAATTAGAAAGGATTTTTCGAAATTCCACCTCTAAGGGGGTGAAACGGGGGTCCAGAGTTTGTATGGGAAAACAATATTAGTTAGACTATTTCATTCGAGACATCACAGGAGTACTTCTATCCATAAATAAGTAAACATGTGTTTCAGGTTTTTTCAGAATTAAACCCCTAAAGGGAGAAATGGGGTAACAAAGTATGAAAATCAACATGGGTATCGTTTGTATGGTTTATCGGGTCGCTGATTACGAAAACAACAACGATTTTAAAATCCAACGTGGTGGACGTGAAAAAGGATTTTCCAGAATTCAACCCCTTAAAGGGAGAAATGGGGTGACCAAGTCTGAAAACCAACATGGGTATCGTTTGTATGGTTTATTGGGTCGCTGATTACAAACACAACAATGATTTCTAAATCCAACGTAGTGAACGGGAAATACTATCATCCCCTGTTGGGGTGTGATGGGGTTGAAATGTGTAAATATCAATACGGGTGTCGTTTTAATGGTTTTTTTTGGACGTAAGTTACGAAAATTGCATCGATTTTGACATTAAATATAGTGGACATGAAAATTCTTGAAAGTGTGTGTACCAGAGCAAATCGGGTGTAACAAACGGACAGACAGACAGCCATACAAGTGATTCCATTTTTTCCTTTTCGCAATGATGATTAATAAGTCTCAGGGTCAGTCACTGAAAACAGCAGGAATTGATCTTAGGGGGGACTGCTTTTCGCACGGCCAGTTTTACGTAGCCTGCTCGAGAGTGAGCTCACCTAGCAGCCTGGTCGTGTTAACAGCTGAGGGCAAAACTTCTAATGTAGTATATAAAGAGGTACTTTAAGTATGAATTAAAAAAAAAACTAATAGGTAATAGGCCCCGCCAAAAAGAGACTTTACCTGGAGATCAAAAAATTGTACCTAAAACACTTCAAACCAGATTTAAACCAGATACGTTCTATAAAAAGTAGTACACAAAAACTAAATCTGCGGGTGAAGCCACCGGCAGAAGCTAGTATTTAAAAAATTTAAAAAGTGAAACTAGTGCTATTTGCACCAAGCTGTTGAAACATATTCCGAAAAAAAAAACAAAAAATGAGAAACATACGTAATTGAAACACTTAAACATATCCTGAGAGCAAAAAACCTAGTTAAAGTTTAATATTAATTCAAACTGTAACACCAAGTTATATAACACAATGTTATACAACATACAGATCGTGCCTAACTTTTAGGTTGCTCTAGATACGAGGCGATTCAACTAAAAGTTTGGTGCAATCTATACAATAATTGCATATCCTGAGAGCAAAAAACGTAAATAAAATTTTATTATAATTCAAACTGTAACACCAAATTATACAACACAATGTTATTCAAACATATCGCGCCTAACTTCTAGGTTGCTCTAGATACGAGGCGATTCAACTAAAAGTTTGGTGCAATCTATATCTACAATAATTGTTATGAATAAAATGTATATTTTTAGAACGCATCTGTGGAGTGTTCGGTCAACGTTTTTTTTTTGTGTGTGGTAACCTCAGAATAAGGAATACAAATAGAAGCCTGGCTAAAATAAGAACTGGGCATTAGCCATTGTACTCATCTAACGTAAATTACTCCTGTGTACGAGTGAATGAAACGACGGACCGCACTTACTTTATATTTTTTCCTGGTGTGTCACTAGATTGAACCAAACAAATGTCAGATGGATGTAATTTGGATGTATTTTAAAAATTATAATACCATCAAATTAAATATGTCTCATCATTGTATCGTTGTGTTGTAATATCGTTCGTAGCGTGCATCACATCTTAATTTGGTGGCATCGAAATGTCTAATGCATTTTGCGAAAGTTTACAGCTTCACCGAGAGAAATTAAATATTTTTGTGCTCTTCCTCTCAAAATTCGTGAAAGTGTGATTTATTATTGTTTATGTTGATTGTTTTTTTAACATTGTAATAAAATGTCTTGTGCGATTGAAGGCTGTAAATCGCATACAGGAAGAAAAGAAAACAACAATGAAGCAATATCATTTCATCGGTGAGTTCTGATAGTTTTTATGTTAATAAGTTGCAGGATCATACCTAAAACTCAGTAACAATAATAGTAGTTCTTGTAAATCATACTCGTGTTCAATTCTACACCGATATTTACCTGTTTTATATAGATTTTCTGCCGACTATGAGAGGTTATGTTTTTTCGTATAGTGATGTACTAAAGTCCGTGTGGCAAACTATCGAACATTGGTTCCCGCGGCAGCCGTGCATAAATGATAATCCATCTATCAAAAAAACATAGTTTCCAAGAACTCTGTAGATGGTGTTGAACTGACTACGTTGCCAGGTGCCAAAGCCAAAACGATTGAAAAAAAAAACATTGCGTCACGTCACATACGCTCGTCGGTTGATGACATGTGTGCTGAGCATATTATGTGCGAATGCTTTGTTATGGTCCGTCCAGGTTTAAAATGTACCATGGCTTGTACTCATTGCGCTTTACGACTTTCATCTTTAGGAAAAAGATGTATGCCTCCATTTTTATACAAATCCACAAGGCACAGACTTCTCTTCTTTTTCTCTTGGGACATTTTCTTTCTGGCGTAGAAAACTCATAAAAAGACTGCTAATTATTTTTTTCTTTTTCCTTGTTGTTATCATTTATTTATTTTCAAAATGTCATTGTGATGTGATGTGACAATGACATTAATTACTTTTTTATGCACGTTTCGTTTAACGATCTCAAAATTACATCCAAGTGCAATAATCAAAAAATTATGTGACGTTCCGTTCCTTGCAGTAACTTACCAAGTTCAGCGCCATCTATCCAGCGACTAGGGAAGAGTAAAAAAAAAAGAAAAGAAAATCCCTCATTGCAGCGCGAGTTAAAAGAAAAATAATGCCGAATAAATATCGCTATATTTTTTTGTTACAGATTTCCAAAAAGGGAAGAATTAAAAAGTGAATGGCTTAGACGAATAATTTGACCAAATTGGGCAATTAAAAAAAGCAGTCATATTTGTTCGAAACACTTTACGTCGGATTCTTTTGGACCAAACGAAAATTTAAAATGGAGACTTTTAAAAGCAGATGCCTTACAAACGTTATATTTACCAGATACAGACACATTGGTAACCTTTAAATAATTATGTATAATTGCATTATCCATCTTGTTTATAGGTACGTGCTTGTACTATACTATAGTATATTAACTCGATAATTTTTCAATTTTAGGCAACAGAACCAGTACCTATGGATGTCTGTGGTTTAGAAAAGTGCATATTTCTATGTTCGCAAATCGTTCTGAAAGGCCTGTTCGTTCACGTTACTGCCGTGATCGACTTCACGAAGAAATTCCGCAGATCAAGACATTTTCGTACTTAGTGGTTGACAAAAAAAGTACTTTGATAGGGTAGTTCTATCGTGAAATGAATTTTGGGAATGCTTATTGACTTGAACTGCGTATAATTTGATTTCTTATTACAGGTTATTAGGTATTTTAATCGTTCATTATTTGAATTAGTTTTTATTCAAGATAAGTTGTTGTTTATTTGATAGAAATAAAAAAAAATTGAAATTACCTCTGTAGTAATTGCGCTGTCATCGCTCATCATTGACATAATATTATTATTACGAATCCTATAAGTCTATGATTATTATGATTTCTATTGTTGCGATTAATTCCTTCCTCCTTAATTGAACAAAGACGCGACATCAACGAACATCTATTTGATTAAGTTAAGAGGCGACTTAAAAAGTATCCACTTAAATGGTTTACGGTTGTATCTCTGATACAAGCTACAGCATTTTTTGTACTAGAAACAAGCACAATTTTGGACTTAACTTATGTACCTACCTGCCTACGATATAGTAATTTGTACTTAATAAAAAATATTATGCTAAACGAAAGATATCCTTTTATTAATTCCTTATTTACACAATATAACATGTCTCCTTCCAAAGCAAGAGGATGTCACCAGAAAGGTCGGTGCCTCCTGCATTCTCTTTTTTTTCACACTTTGATACGATATAATGTGTGGTAAGGAGATTGGTCGCGGTTCATTTCGATTTGGTTTATTTATCGTAGTCAAAAATCGACATTGTTACATCACTAGCAAAGCAACGAACTAGTGACAACCTACCTAATTAAGAAAAAACTAATACATATCCATCTCTCTCTAACGCACTAGAATGTCGTAAGAAAATCAAGGATAGGTGTCTTTCTCCGCGTATTATTTTAGTCAGGTTTCTATTTGTATTACTTATTCTGAGGTGGTAACACTGCGCTCTCTTTCCTGGTCGCCATTCCGATGATCGGAAGTGCTTTCTCCCAATATTTGTTAAATTAATTATAACTATTTAAAAATCAGATGCGGACATCTTAAAAAACATTAGTTACTCAAGATATAACGTTATTTTGGTGTGAAGACCATTTTAAGTGTATTCTCTTTGTGTTTGTGACATAACCTGTGTCCACGCGGCTTCCGACAAGCGGACTTGTCATTTACCATTTTTTCTGGGGTTTGGATGCATCCCGGGGTAGGAGGTTTGTGTGTAGATTCATCGGGGAGGTGAAACAACGTGCCACAGCACCGGAACATCTTGGAGGCCACGTGCAAAGGGTCTTCGTGCGAGGATCAGCAGATGACGTCATCTTACAACTGTCTGGTAGGAAGTTTTGCACATATTTTTTATAGAATATAAGATATTTTTAGAGTATAGATCTGGGACAGCCTATGGGCCCCTGTTCCAGCTGCAAGTATCGCCCTTTATTAAACAATTTCTGGTAGCATCGAGCGTGGTTGTAGCCCACCTTTGGATTATATTCATTTAAACAGTGGAACTGGGCGGCCCCAGTGTCATTGAACTTTAACATAGCTAGGCTTTTACATGGTTGTAATGTACATGTGATATGTAACAATAATATTGGATTTGTTTAGTGCTTTGAGTAGATAATTGATTCGAAGGGTTCGGTAATATCAATATAAATTGTTAATTTAGTACATACATTTTTGATTGGGAAATCAACTTGTTAGTTAACACATTGTTATGTTGGCATGAATTTGTGTACTTTCAAGTTGTATACAAGTGCATAGTGGAATTTGTATTGTATACACCAAGTATAATTTAAATTTAGTATTGTTGTAATAAGTAGGTAACCTAATTGTAACTTGTATTGTAGATGCACTACATAGTATTGTAATTGGGAATTACATTGCTAATTAAATTTTATTAATAGGTAGGGTATCTATTTGAGCAGTGCTTCTGTATTTTGTGCCGTGTCAGGGTGTTTGCTAAATAGTTTTTATTTATACATTTCCCGGTTCGTCGCGGCAAGATGTCCAAGTCTCACAAGGCTGCGTTGGCGAAAGAGCTCCGCTGGTTTACAACCGTCCAGGGATTGCTATCTCGATCGGATCGTGACACTGCAATCCTAGGGAGAGCCGAGCGGATGAGTCAGCGGCTGGCTGACGCAGAGGCGGCTGTGGCAGCACTGGAGGAAATGGATGAGCCTATGGACGGGTATGTTACCGATTTAGCCCAGATAATGGGAATTTACGATGATATTACGGAGGCGGCCTCCATGATCAGGAAGCGACAATCGGGCGGCCCGGTTGTTAGCACACCTCGACCGGCAGATGGAGTGACGGGTAGGTTGCCGACTCTTCAACTCACACATTTTAATGGGAGAATGGAAGAGTGGGTTTCTTTCAAAAATATGTTTACGTCATTAGTTGATTCTAGGGTAGACTTAACAAAGGGGCAAAAAATGGCATATGTGATGTCAACTTTGGAGGGAGAGGCCAGGTCGCTCATCCAGCACCTCAGGGTGGAGGATGATCATTATGACATAGCGTGGGGCCTATTAAATGATAGGTATCAGAATATACGTTTGCTGGCGGATGCGCACGCGTCTCAATTGTTGACGTTGCCAAGAATCATCAACCGGGCACAGCTGAGGCAGCATTTACTGACTCCGGTTACCGTCGCATGTAATGCCTTAAAGACATTGGGATTACCAGTGGACGAGTGGTCTTTTCTTCTCGTTCACATTATTTTAGGTAAGTTGCCTTTGGACATCCGGTCTCGTTTTGAACGGGAGTCTGCGGAACGAGATGGTGATAACTTACCAAAGTTCACGGACCTGATGAAGTTTTTGGAGTACGAAGCCAGGGTGGTGGAGTCTTCACAGCCGGATCCAGGGCCATCTGGGGCACAGGTAGGGAAACCTGCTGGTTTCACAGGGCGTAGGGAACCACAAGGACCGCAGTCATCACGAGGACGTGGTATGGCACGGCTTGCTGCAACAGTCGTTGTTCCTGGACAACCGGCTTGTCTGCAGTGTGGTCAGATGGGACATAGCTTGTTGCGCTGCATGGAGTGGCTACGTCTACATGTTACGGATAGACGGCGGCTGGTTAAGCGTAACGGATTGTGTTTCGGCTGTCTGGGAAACCATTTTGAGCGAGATTGCCCCCGGCCTCAGAGATGTAATATGTGTGGCGGGCCACATCATGTAATTTTATGTGCCAATGTTTCAGGAGCGGCTTCACCGGTGCCGCAGCATCGGCGCCCCACGGGCGGGGGTGCTTCAGGGAGAACTCCCCCCCCCTTGGACAACCGGAGAGGTGCTTCAGGGAGAACTCCTCCTCCCATAGTCCAGGGGAATCATCCTGCCGGACGAAACTCCCCTCCGTCGGAACGGAGGAATGCGGTGCGAGGCGCGCCCCCTCATCAGGAGGTGAGTCATTTACCGGTGCGTGGACCCGTAGAGGGCTTGCCTACGGGCTATCATGCATCTGGCCCTGTGGTGAATTGGGCCCCTACGGGCGGGGGTCAACTGGAGTTGTCAAGGGCTAGGCCCCCCCTCCCCGCGCCAGTTTCGGTACCTGCTGGCGTGGAACAGCGTGCTCAAACGGATTTCCGGGGTTATTCACCGCCGTGTCATGAGTACCCGCGTTTGGAATACCACCCGCCGTACTTCGGGAGAGCCTCAGGCTACGCTCCCCCCAGGATGGGGTTATGCACGCGCCAGCCGTACAACGCGCAATGGATTAATCCTGCAGTCCAAAGGCGGGATAATCCGTAACTAGCTTGCACAGCTACGAGTACGGAACTGCGGACGGTTCTGTTGCCCACCGTGATGGCTCATGTCTGGGGCCCTAAGGGGGATCGGGTTAGGGTCCGGGCCCTCCTCGACTCGGGTAGTCAAGGATGCTTATTGAGCACACGAGTAGCGCAACAATTGGGATTAAACTTGGAAGTTTCGTCGGTGCCGCTCCTAGGTATTGGTGGACTGGAGGTGAAACAGTCGTTAGGGCAAACACATTTCACCTTTTCATCGGTACGTTCCTCCACCATGAGAATTTCGACTGCAGCCATGGTTATGGACGAAATTGTCGGCTGGCAGCCTTCTTCGGACCTTCCACCGTCAATAATCTCGTGCACGTCAGGTTTGGATCTGGCAGACCCACGTTTTTATCATCCGTCCCCAGTCGATGTTCTCCTGGGTTCGGATGTGTTAGGATGGATCCTATTAGGTACTCAGAAGACTCTGGATCCCTCACCATTAGTGGCGGTTTCCACAATATTTGGGTTTTCTATAATGGGACCAGTCTTTGATGACTATGCTCCGGACGAGTTGAAAATCATAGCATCAGCATCTCTTGCGAAGACGATGCAACAATTTTGGGAAATTGAGGAACCTCCCATGGTCTCTAGGGTGGACCCGGACCATGTAGAGTGCGAGGCATTTTTTCAAGCCAACACGACGAGGTTGAATTCCGGTCGTTTCATAACTAGGTTACCATTTACTGTATCTTCTCCTGTTCTAGGTCAATCAAGGTCACTGGCAGAGAAAAGATTGTTGTCCATGGAGCGGCGCATGCAGCGCGACCCTGTGCTTCGCGATAAATATATAGAATTTATGCGCGAATATGAAGCATTAGGTCACATGTCTCCGGCTCGAGTAGACTGGACGTCCACTGAGCATTACTTTCTGCCTCACCATGCAGTGTTGAAGGCTTCTTCGGGCAAACTGAGAACTGTGTTCGATGGTTCGGCCCCCACTTCTACTGGAGTCAATTTGAACCAATGTTTACATTCCGGTCCCAAGTTACACCGGGATGTTATTGACGTTATTTTAAATTTCAGGAGACACCAGGTGGTATTTGGAGCAGACATCAGGATGATGTTCCGGCAGACGGTTATCCACCCAGATGACAGGCGGTTTCAGCTGATTCTCTGGCGCGAACACCCGGATGATCCGGTAACCGTCTACGAG
Organism: Ypsolopha sequella; assembly: GCA_934047225.1. NCBI lineage: Eukaryota > Metazoa > Arthropoda > Insecta > Lepidoptera > Ypsolophidae > Ypsolopha > Ypsolopha sequella. The sequence continues at coordinate 4,194,290 of OW203986.1, read as the reverse complement.
CTCAACACCAACACATATGGTTTGAAATCCAGTCCATACATTGCTATTAGGTGCTTGTTGGAGTTGGCGGAGCAGGAACGAGCCCGCTTTCCCCGTGCGGCGGCCGCATTGGCACGAGATATCTATGTTGATGATGTGTGCACCGGGGCTCAAAATATTGAGGAGGCTCTCACATTACGGGACGAGTTAATTGCAATTCTTGCCACGGGAGGTTATGAACTTAGGAAATGGCTTTCAAATGACCCTAAACTGTTGGAAGGTATTCCGGATGATCACCAACAGAATCCAAACTTATTTGCGGATGTCGAGGATCCTAACATGATAGCAGTATTAGGAATGAAATACCAACCTGTCAATGATATTTTCACGTTTCAGGTGGAATTGGAGTCACAGAGGGTCTGGACTAAGAGGACGGTGCTGTCCACGGTAGCTCGCATGTTTGATCCAAACGGTTGGATTTGTCCAGTCATCTTCTTGGCCAAGTGTCTTCTGCAGCAGCTCTGGACTCTGGGAGTTTCGTGGGACGAGCCGCTCATCGGGCCTCCGTTGGACACCTGGCTGGATTTGATCACCTCGATGGAGGAAGTCAATCAGGTGGCTTTGCCTCGTAAAATTTTACCGCCAGGCAAGTGTCAGGTGAGTCTTCACGGGTTTTGCGATGCATCTGAGCGGGGGTACGCTGCAGCAGTGTATTTACGGACGGTTGATACCGGAGGCCGGGTCAACGTCGTATTAATTTTAGCGAAAAGCAAGGTTGCACCCATTCGCACCCGTCTGACTATTCCAAAATTGGAGCTAAGCGGAGCCCATTTGTTATCCAGGCTGTTAAGCCATGTCTCTCGTGAGTTGGCCCCTAATGTTGACATTCAGAATGTCTTTGCTTGGTCAGATAGTCAAGTGGCGCTGGCATGGCTGCGTGCTGCTCCACATACTTTGGAAATTTTTGTAGGAAACCGGGTTTCTCAAATTCAAAATGTAGGAATTAACATTATTTGGCGTCATGTTCCAGGTGATTGCAACCCAGCGGACTGTGCGTCTCGGGGTTGCACTGCTCCAGAACTGGTGTCTCATCCACTTTGGTGGAAACCAGAGTGGCTGGAAGGAGAGGAATCTTCGTGGCCTGTCCAGCAGGTGGACAGAACAGCCCAGATTTTGCCAGGGTTACGTGTTCACGCTCTGATCGTGGAACCGGCCTTGGATCCTGATTGGCTGCCTGGTCGATACAGCAGTCTGGATAAATTACTGGTAATTACTAGCTGGATGAAGCGTTTCATCCATAACTGTCGACATCCACAAAATAAACTTTTGTCCCCAGCCGTGAGTGCAGAGGAGCGTCGGAACGCGATGATACACTGGGTTCGTGTTCTTCAAGCGGACCGCTTCAAGTCGGAACTTCAAATATTGCGTGAGGGTCGCGCCAAGCTGAAAGGAGCGGTCGCTAAATTGAATCCTTTCACAGACTCTGAAGGACTTTTGCGTGTTGGAGGCCGTCTTCGACAAGCCGACCTGCCATACGGAAGTCGTCATCCCTTGCTTTTACCTAAAGGTGGACCTTTGGTGAAGCTCTTGGTGTCAGACCGGCACATTCGCAATGCACACGCGGGCTGTACTGCCCTGATGGCGATACTACAGCGAGAGTACTGGATTTTGTCTGCTCGCCGAGTAATTCGTAATGTGCTTTTTAGTTGTTTTCCTTGTTACAGGATTAAGGCTTCTCTCATGCAGCCGCAAATGGGTGACCTGCCTGCAGACCGGGTCAACCCTTCCAGGCCTTTTGACGGAGTTGGTACCGACATGGCGGGACCATTCTCGGTCAAAACATCCACCGTTCGCAACGCTCGGGTTGTCAAAGCATACCTATGTGTATTTGTGTGCTTGGCCACCAAGGCTGTCCACTTGGAAGTGGTTTCAGCCTTGTCTACTGAGGCCTTCGTCGCCGCGTTGGACCGTTTCGTGTCGCGTAGAGGTCTACCTTCACTTGTTCGCTCCGACAATGGCACAAACTACAAAGGTACTGCTAACTATCTAAAAGATATTGATAATTTTTTTGTAAATAACTATGCTAGTTTAAGTCAAGTCTTCGCCCGGAAAGGGGTAACTTGGCGGTTCAGTCCTCCAAATTGCCCTCACTGGGGGGGGATTTTTGAAGCTGCCGTCAAGTCGGCGAAGACCCACCTCCGCCGCGTTATTGGGGAAACAGTTTTAACTTTTGAGGAGCTTGCCACTGTATTTTGTAAAGTGGAAGCGGTCCTAAATTCTCGTCCTCTCTGTCCCCTGTCTTCTGATCCAAACGACCTCGAGGTCCTCACTCCTGGCCATTTTTTGATTGGGCAGCCGCTCACTGCCTTGCCGGAATACCCCTGGAAGGGAGAACATATGACACGGTTGTCTCGTTTTCAAATGTTGCAACAAATGGGCCAGGACTTCTGGAATCGATGGTCGGTTGAGTACCTGCATCTGTTGCAGCAAAGGGTGAAGTGGACAGACAGGACTGAGCCTCCTAGGGAAGGAGATTTAGTTCTTTTAAAGGATATGAATTTGCCATCCTTGTTCTGGCGCCGGGGCCGTATATTAAAGTTGATTTTTGGCGGAGACGGAACTCCACGCGTCGCAGAGGTGTTGGTCGAAGGTTCGATTTTGCGACGACCCATGACAACTCTCTCCCGTCTTCCGGTTGTATGAGCTAGCGGTCTGATTACTCCGCCCGGAGCGGGGGGATGTTATGAATAAAATGTATATTTTTAGAACGCATCTGTGGAGTGTTCGGTCAACGTTTTTTTTTTGTGTGTGGTAACACTGCGCTCTCTTTCCTGGTCGCCATTCCGATGATCGGAAGTGCTTTCTCCCAATATTTGTTAAATTAATTATAACTATTTAAAAATCAGATGCGGACATCTTAAAAAACATTAGTTACTCAAGATATAACGTTATTTTGGTGTGAAGACCATTTTAAGTGTATTCTCTTTGTGTTTGTGACATAACCTGTGTCCACGCGGCTTCCGACAAGCGGACTTGTCATTTACCATTTTTTCTGGGGTTTGGATGCATCCCGGGGTAGGAGGTTTGTGTGTAGATTCATCGGGGAGGTGAAACAACGTGCCACAGCACCGGAACATCTTGGAGGCCACGTGCAAAGGGTCTTCGTGCGAGGATCAGCAGATGACGTCATCTTACAACTGTCTGGTAGGAAGTTTTGCACATATTTTTTATAGAATATAAGATATTTTTAGAGTATAGATCTGGGACAGCCTATGGGCCCCTGTTCCAGCTGCAAGTATCGCCCTTTATTAAACAATAATTATACAATAATTGTATAGATTGCACCAAACTTTTTGTTGAATCGCCTCGTATCTAGAGCAACCTAGAAGTTAGTCACGATCTGTATATTGTATAACATCGTGTTATATAATTCGGTGTTACAGTTTGAATTATAATTAAATTTTAAGTACGTTTTTTGCTCTCAGGATATGTTTAAGTGTTTCAATTACGTATGTTTCTCATTTTATGTTCTTTTTCGGAATATGTTTCAACAGCTTGGTGCAAATAGCACTAGTTTCACTTTTTAAATTTATTAAATATGATGTTGTGAAAGCCGGAAACTGGCAATATTACTCGTCTATGCTAATAACTTTTACAATGGAACTAAACCTCAAACCGCGAGAAAAAATTTGCTCTATAGAAAAGTTTCATACCTACTCGACCAAAATGTATGAAACAATAGTTTTTTTTTTTAACTATTAGATTTATTTTTCGGAAAAAATATTTGTATGGACGTGTAGATTTCCGGTTTTCGCAACATCATTATCGTACTCTAAAATTGATGGCTTTCCGCCCCAAACTGTTATTAATAAACTAATAGTTAACGAAAAAAAAACTTTTTTATAAATTGCCTAATATTTAAAAATAATTATATTTTAAAATATTTTTTTTAATTTTCATGTATACTTTTTTATTTCTTTGTACGTTGTCCGGGTGCTAAGTGTTGAATGCTATATCGGGCACAGTTTTTCCTGAATAAATTTCTGACATTTGCATAATATCATTTCATTTTTAATTTAGACATTATTAATTGAAATGATTAACTTGATAAAGTGCTTTTTTAAAATAACTATTTATGTGATAAAAATAAATGAATTTTGAATCTTAAATAGCAACAAACTCCAAGAATAAAAAATATGCTCTGTGAACAAACTGGTGTGAATAATCATTTCTTTTGGCGTGTTGGAAAATAGTACACACTTAACATACAACCGTATCATAATTAAGAGACGGCCTCATATTTATGCTTTTGACATTATCAAAACCGAGTCTCCTTACACACAACAATAGCTTAAAATGAAGCGGTCTCGATTTTGTGATTTTGGCAATACCAAAACCGAGTCGTATTCACACACTCAAAACCGAGGCGGTTTACAAACACCGTATGTTTAAACACATAAATGTGAGGCGGAGTCTCGCAATTGTGCACGCCTCGGGTTTGGGTGTGTTAGCACTTTTACCTTTTCACTTATATCTTTCGTTGTAAACGTGATAGACATACATGGAATAGACAGTTAGAGTGAGAAAACACTAGGCAAGCTTAAACAATGTATAAGTAATAAAAATATGCATAGATCACTGAGGTCTCGCTTTTGGGTACTACACCGGGTGTAAATCAAACGCCTCACATCTAGGATTCAGCAAACAAGGTGTGTGTGTGTGTGTGTGTGTGTGTGTGTGTGTGTGTGTGTGTGTGTGTGTGTGTGTGTGTGTGTGTGTGTGTGTGTGTGTGTGTGTGTGTGTGTGTGTGTGTGGCTTAGGACTTAGGACTATAGGCTTAGGACATATTGCTCGCAAACTATTAAGTAGTATTATATATGTCGTGGCTATATCGTAGAATTGACCATTTCGTGATCTGGTTGGGCAGATCGTAAAGTATGAAATCAAAAATCTTTCACAAAAAGTGAAAAATAGGTGCGACGACGAGCGAAGCGAGGAGGAGCGTGTTAGGTTTACGTGTAAATACATTTGGAGAGCCGAGCGAAGCGGAGCGGAACGAGGCGACCCTCCCAATTTTAACAGAAATACGATATATATAGCCCAACCAGATCATGAAATGGTCAATTCTACGATATGGCCACGACATATTGTATACATTTCTAAACGGAGACCCTGTGAAAAACTGAAGACTGTGGTCAAAACGCTCAATTATTGCCAAAATTTAAAACAATGGAGGAACAATTAACACATGTAGATTGATCATAACCTTTAACCGATCAAAAGTCCAAGGGTTAAAAATCTAGTGGGGTGGCCGAGCTAAAATTTGACTCGTGAAGCGCAGCATTTTTCGAGGACCACCGGATACAAAAATAATTTATGACGTAATATTTTTAATGTATATTAAAAATTTATGAAGAATTGGTTTGATTACTTGCGATTGTCGGCACTTGGTGACACTTCGAAAACATCATGATTCACTTGTTTCGCAGATTTATTTTACAATGAACTCCCGACCGGTTTCGGATATTACACCATTTTCGAATGATCATCACCAAAATTGTTTTTTACAGTGCTGTAAAAAAAAACTAGCTTCTAACTCGACGCGAAAAAAAGTTATTGCATTTTACATGATAATTTCATATACATTTTTGACACTCGTTTATTTTATTTATTTATTTATTTATTAATACACATGAATACATTACAGACACAAGTCCAATGCGTATACATGGAAAACAGAAACAAATTTCAATACACTAAAAATCAAAATATACATACACTTAGAATAAAAATATGGTTACTGCTCCAAGTATTTCACCACACATGTGTGGATTTGGGTCAGTGATGCAGAGAAAATATCCATCTCTGGTTGATTTCTAGCCATACCGTTGAGTAAACGAAGCACGCGGCTGAGAGGGGCCTTGTTCACGAGGTTAGTGCGAGCCCCCGGACACTGGAACAGTCTATGACTGCGCGCGCGCGTGTACTGATCCGGCACCCATAGATATATCAGTGCCAGCAACGATGGGACATGAGTCAAACCTCTTAGAATTTTTACCATAAACATAGCCATTGTGGAATCCCTTCTTAGCTCTAAGCTGTTATACCCTAACGTGCCCAATAGGAACATCGTTGGGTATAAAAAGGGATAATACTTAAAGGTACGTTTGTATAAATTACGAAGGAAGAGTTTTTGGACTTTTTCGATCGTAAGTACATGTTTAGCCTCGTATGGAGTCCAGATCGTCGAATTAAATTCCAGCCTACTCCTAACGTAAGAGTTAAACAAAGTACGAAACGTGCGAGGGTCTTTAAAATCCATTGATAACCTCAATACCCATCCAAGAGCCTTCCTCGCTTTCTTACTCAACTCTTCAATATAGTAGCTGTACTTCAAGTCAGCAGTAAATAGTACACCAAGATCCTTAACAAAATCCAGCGCACGCGGTAGCGGTGAACCAGCGAGCTTGTAAGGAAAATGGAGAGGATCACGCTTTCGGTGAAAAGTAAATACAAACGACTTATCGACGTTCAGCTCTAAGCAGTTTTTGACACTCCACGAGTGAACTGCATCAATTTCACGCTGAAAACGTCGACATTCATCGATGGTATTTAGTGGACTCGTAAGGGAATCAAAACCTATAGGGCACTTCCAGTTGATTTTGAAACTTGAAATTTCGTTTACAGGTAGGTCTTATAGCAGACACATAGGAAAATATCTGAAAATTACAAATATTCAATTATTTAGAAAGTTATCATTAACCAACTTAATTAGACCCTTTAGATACGTAGAGTTTAATAGATCCTAAGTGTCAAGGTAAGTTGGTCCTGTATAACTGCAAGTGGAATCATTTACCATAATGTTTCAAGGCTTCCGTACCCATATTTTGTGGTCGTACGAAACCCTAGTGCGCGAGTTCGACTCGCACTTAGCTGTTTTTTTTTTACTTTGTCAGAATGCCTCCCCCCCTCCCTAAAACAAATCCTGGATTCGTCTTTGACTTGAGTTTGTGCAGGCTCTATTCCAAACGGGGTCGGACCTGGTGCTCTGCCATCAACTCCTGGACGCACAACACGAGCTACTGGCTGACGCGGCGCTGGGTGTCGCAAACATGACGCAGTTGCTGCCTTCAGCTATGAGGATGTCGGAGACCAATATTATTGAGGCCTTGTGTGGTAAGCAGACCTTTATAAGGATCAAATAAGCATTGTGTAATTCAGATTGTGTAACTTTGTCAATCGGTTTAATAAAAATTATATTGATAGTAGACTATATGGCTGATCTAAACATCTTAGAAAAACGCAAAGGCTCGATAGAAAAAAATTACAAATACAATACAAATACAAATATATTTATTTGCCAGAATACACATTGAATGGTGGTAATATAAAATGGTATGTCTCAGTATTCAACCTTAACTAGGCATGCAAAATATTAATTAAAATTTAATTCTATAAACAAATTAGGTATCATACAATTTTCATAAACAAGATCAGTTTTAATATGGATACAATGCCAATTAAAAAAATTTCAATATGTCAAAATTAAGTATGTCAAGGTTCCTCTAAATTTCATGTTTTTAAGTGTTAAAGGGCCTTCCTTCAATTATACAGCCTTGAAATTTGTATTAAAAGTAAGTGACATAACTGAAAAGAAACATAATAGTGAAAAGAAACATAATAAAATAAAATATTTTTCTTATTAAATCAAAAGTATAAAAGGTAACTTATCCAAAGACAATGTGATGAGCTGGTGGCCAGCAGTTCATCACAGGGTCTATCCCAAAGACCAAAGCAGTTAGGAATTTGTAATTTCTGTATATTATGTACCGTATGTTGGTACAACATACTCGTAACAACAAATTTAAACAACAGATACTGAAAACGCCGATCTATGATGTAGTTTTAGGGTTACATCCCCGAATACTCACTTTTTAGTTGTAAATCTGAGAACTCTGTAACGAAAGCTTATTTTGAAAGAAAATTACTGATAAAAATACGATATTTGTTCGGTTAATTAATCAAGTAATATTTGGCCGCGTTCCTAAACCTGGGTAAACGTAAAATGAATTTTACGAAAAAAATTCTCTGAAACTGAATTTTACATTTCTGACAAGGTTTATGTTTTTACTCGGGTGGTTGTGGAACGGTTGAAAGTTAAATTTTACATTTACCCGGGCGTTTAGGAACGCAACCTAAAGGTTTGGTCGGTAACATATAGGTATATATGGCGAATAAAAAACATAGAATATTCATTTCTAACAAAGTGTCATTCGAAAATGACACCACAGACTGAAAAGAGCAAAAGGCTCATGATTGGTTCTTGCTGTTGTTATGCGATACTAACATCGGCCGACTCAAATACAGCCGTGATCGGCCGATACACATAATGAAATCTATTGGAGTCGTCGTCATACAAAATTGAGTGCAATACACTTTATCGTGGGGTAATTTTTTAGCTCTAATCAGACTTCTATGTTGTTTTCGTTCACTGGTAAACTGTCATATCGGAATTGATCTAAGGCTCCTGCACCAAATATCTCATAAGTTTACTCTTCAGCGATCCTGTCGGATGACGACACCGCCGTGCCCTGGTTCGACATCAAAATGAACGCCCTGCGAGCCCTGGGGGAGCTCTGCCGCGTCATACCCAAAGCCGCCCTAAGCCTCGTTGAGCCTTTCACCTTCGACGCCTTGAGGGACATCAATAGAAAATGTAAGAAATATTTGTTAGGGTCCGACCACACAAACCCGAGTTCTGCGTTTCTGTAATCTATCTGATGCCTTGTATCTTTACACACACAGACTGCGGCGGTCAAGGATAACGCGTGTTCTGATTGTTTGGACCGCAGACCGCAGAACGCGCTCTGTGTGGTCGGCCTCACAAAAATTTTGTAAACAAAACGAACGGCTCACCCAGTGATGTATTTTAAGATTTGGCGCCCTGGGCCTGTAAGGTTTGCGGCCCCATAAATTAACGAGAAAATATATTTCTATTATAAAATAAAATTTAACAGTGTGTTGATGTGGGCTGTGATGATAATGAATGAAAAAACTAAACATACCTTACTAAGAAATAAACACCATTTATTCAATATTTACATATTTTCCGATGAATATTTTTTTTTAATGCCAGTATATAGTCCAAAAAGCAATATCAATTAAAATATTTCACAGTGAAAGGCGCCCAATGCTGAGCGCGAGGTCACAAAATAGATACTACCAGAAGGCAGACTCGACGAGACGAAGCGAAAACAGACGCACACATGCATAGACGCGTACGTATGGTGATCTCGGCAGAATTTCGTATTGGCATTCACCCGAGTATCTCCGAGATCGTCGTACGTACGCTTCTATGTGTGCGTGTGCCTGTTTTCGCTAGTTATGCGGAGTAAACATTCTGTAAGTGGTTATTTTCTGGCGAGGTGCAGCTTGCGCCGCGCCGCCCCTCGCAGCCTGCCGCCCCGGGCCATGGCCCTAGGTTAAATACGCTACTGGGCTCACCTCAATAATTATTACTACGATCAGGATAGCCGACCTGTGAGGCGGAACGTTCTCTCGCCCAGACAGACGAAGGCTCTCTGAAATTAGTCTGCTATATCGTCCTCAGGTTAGCCGTTTGTTTACATAATATAACGCTCAGCTGCGATAAAAATGCTGTAGGTGGTTGTCACGTCCTGATGACTTTGATCTAAATGAAACTTTACACACATCTTAAGATATGTTTCCCTTCCCCCCACACCGCTTTCCAATCCATCTCTCATGTGCGAGATGGCGAGATATTTAAACGGCGCCGAATTTGGGAAACGTTTTCAGGTAAAACTGTTTTCCATGTAACGATACTGTTTGTTTATAGAAAAGTGTATTAACTTAGTCGTCTTTACATTAACGATGACATCTGTATTTCTTTCTTTTTTATTTCCAGTATAGTATATATATATATATATATATATATATATATATAAATATATTATACAAATTGCTAAACTTTGCGTAAAAACGAGGTAATATTCACGATATCCTGACAGCTAATATGATGATGTTTTATAAAATTTAGCTTTTTGGGCTGTATAGAGACATAGATATCGCTAGATAATACTTATAAAAAGCAAATATTAAGAAAATAAGCTGTTGACTTCACAATCAGTTTTTACCTTTTGTATTAAACTTGAGAAAAATCCAGGCGTGAAGGGGCCTGGAGATTTTCTTAATTCAGTAACTGGCCAGGGGATTTCTTTATGACATTCACTCTACCTTTTATTCAGCAGCAATATTTATTTATTTATTTATTAATACACATGAATACATTACAGACACAAGTCCAATGCGTATACATGGAAAACAGAAAGAAATTTTAATACACTAAAAATCAAAATATACATACACTTAGAATAAAAATGGTTACTGCTCCAAGTATTTCACCACACATGTGTGGATTTGGGTCAGTGATGCAGAGAAAACATCCACCTCTGGTTGATCTCTAGCCATACCGTTGAGTAAACGAAGCACGCGGCTGAGAGGGGCCTTGTTCACGAGGTTAGTGCGAGCCCCCGGACACTGGAACAGTCTATGACTGCGCGCGCGCGTGTACTGATCCGGCACCCATAGATATATCAGTGCCAGCAACGATGGGACATGAGTCAAACCTCTTAGAATTTTTACCATAAACATAGCCATTGTGGAATCCCTTCTTAGCTCTAAGCTGTTATACTCTAATATGTTCCACAGACAAAGACGACCCTATAGAGGCACAGCGGCTCGCGGTACAGTGCTACATCAACCTGCTGAGCTACAACGCGAGCACGCGCGCCATGCTCAACTCTTCGTTTATACGTGAGCTGATCAAGATCTTGCGGGTACAATACTTTGATAATACAGCCTACAGACTCCTCATAACAGGCGAGAATACTTTGATAAAGACATAGACGAATACAGCCTACAGACTCCTCATAACAGGCGAGAATACTTTGATAAAGACATAGACGAATACAGCCTACAGACTCCTCATAATAGGCGAGAATACTTTGATAAAGACATAGACGAATACAGCCTACAGACTCCTCATAACAGGCGAGAATACTTTGATAAAGACATAGACGAATACAGCCTACAGACTCCTCATAACAGGCGAGAATACTTTGATAAAGACATAGACGAATACAGCCTACAGACTCCTCATAACAGGCGAGAATACTTTGATAAAGACATACACGAATACAGCCTACAGACTCCTCATAACAGGCGAGAATACTTTGATAAAGACATAGACGAATACAGCCTACAGACTCCTCATAACAGGCGAGAATACTTTGATAAAGACATAGACGAATACAGCCTACAGACTCCTCATAACAGGCGAGAATACTTTGATAAAGACATAGACGAATACAGCCTACAGACTTCTCATAACAGGCGAGAATACTTTGATAAAGACATAGACGAATACAGCCTACAGACTCCTCATAACAGGCGACCGATTTCTGTCAACACATCTGACTGAACCAGCAGATACAATTCGCCACTCCAAAATTATATGTTTCGGTAGGCCAAACTAAAATTGCTTCTATATTCATTACGTTAGAGTTTTCGTCTTCGGGAAAGATAAGTTTGTGGCGCTATACGTAAGATTGGAAGAGCCAATAGGATTGCAGTATCCCGTTTCGATAGTTGAAAGAATTATTTGTACGCAAGATGTTGAACAATAGACGTCTTTCTGTGCTGTATTGTCTATGGATAAAGATAACACATATCTACTCGCGATTTCACATTTGAGAATTTCAAGTTAAGTGATACTTATAAATATAGTATTAGTTGCTTAAGTATCACTTGATGAGATTTTCCCAATTTGGGAACTGGCCCTTAGAGGCACATTTAATTAATATTTTAACTTAGAAAGAAAGAAAACAATTATTGCTGCAACAGCCACACAGACCATTAACAAAATTACAAGAAATTAGAGAGAAAAAGCAATAAAAAGTAAAATAAGAACATCTACATAATTATTACATAAATATTGTCGCGGTACGTCTGTTGCTGCAAAAGGCAACTGACTCAGCGTTGTGCTGAAGGTGTGAGCCCTCAGCGCTGATTTTCAATAAGTGCCTGGTGGTGACTCAATAGCACTCCAGGTGTAGTAAGGCGCGGTGCAGTGGGCAAAAAATAATAAAATGAACAGCTATATATATGTGTACAATGATACTACCTATACTAAGATTATGTTTTATTTTGCGAAATCCATCGCTATGAATACTCTAAATATTATTAGAGTGCAATACAAACTAGAAAAGATCAATCAGAAACAAACCCAAAGACAAGAATATGAAAAAATTCCCCGGACCATTATTCGAACCTGCGACCTCTTGTTATCAAGACAAGCGCGCTACCAATTGCGCCACCGAGGTTCCCACCGTGCATTCTTCCATCATACTTGTCCACTGTTATTTTTGCTTCTACCTATACTAATATAAATCAATAAAATATACATTACTTGTTTCAGCGTCCCGACATTCAGCTGAAGATCTTGGCGTGCACGGTTCTCACAGGGCTGATGACGGAGAAAGTGGCTCAGGATATCTTCACCAAGTTGGGGGAAACGGTAAGATGCTCACTCGAGGCGGACGTTCTCAGCTTTGCGTCCTTCTATCCTGTAAAGTTTGAAGTTGAAAGTGAAGTATTCGTCGCTGCTTGAATCATTTAGGAATAATTGGTCACAGACCAATAAGAGTGTCGTCATTGATTTCGAAGTGGATATTTCTTTGTTCGCATCTTCCGGAACAACATTTTTAACGAAAGATAATTTGATTTATTCAATATTCAATGCAATTAATTGTAACCGAATAATGTATTGTTGCTAAGATCTATGTGTTTGTAATTTTGTATAATCATTACTACTAGCAGCATGGAACACCAAACTTATACATGTAAGAGACGAGTAAAAGAAGCTAGTCCCCACCACCCAGGGAATCCTACTGTGGGGACTAGAGAACGCCTATGTTAGTACCTACTACTATCAACTATAGGTATATATTTACTGAATATTTCTTTGCTTTTGTTCTGTGAATAAATACATTTGAAATTTGAATTTCAGATTATAGATCACTTATTACGTTTTTTAATAGTTTGTTATTATTGTTATTATTATTCATGATCAGATCAGTTAATGCTTATCTAATCGGAATAATAAAACAATTGAAATGACCTCGTATTAATAGATATTAATGCGATTATCAGCCATTGATTCTTTATTCTGTGATTGAGTAAAAAGTGGCCTAAGAAGTATCCACTTAAATAAATTACGGTAGTATCTTTGACACAACCCGCTGTTTTTGGCAGAAAAGTAATTATTTTCTAAAAGAACAAGGAACTGGCAAAGTTTTTCGTTTCTCGAAAAAGATATCGCTACATTTTAGTCAAGTAGGTGTAACTCAGGCGGTAGAACGCTGGCCTCTCAATCTAGAGACCCAGGTTTGATCCCCGATCTGGCATGCACCAACGAGTTTTTCGGAACTTATGTGCATAGTATTTGTAGTACACAATACCTAGTATTATATTATCTGTGCCAACACTTACCATTTGCTGAACGCTGAAGGAAAAACATCATGAGAAAACCTGCATGCTGTAAAAAGTGTGTATTTGTGCTCGAAGAATGGCGATAGGGCTCACCCTAACTAACTAAACGTAGTTGTGCTTTGTGGATCTTTTAAAAAATGTCGACTTCAAGTATCCGCCAATGGTACATAACTAGGTATTAAAACACTCGTGTATACTATTAAAAACTCTTCTACTCGTGTTTTGTAACCTCTGTATGTGCCAGTTTCGTAAACTAGTATTCTGTCCCAGGTGGTGTCCTACAATCTGAAGATAGAGCACGTCGGTCTGAGGACTGCGCTGTGCTTGCTCATCGCCGCCAGCGTCACTAATGATGGCGCCGACGTGTATCTGGACCTCGGCACTATTCATTAGTAAGTGGTCTTACTTGGTTATCGCAAAGTGAACATTTTATTAGCACAAGTAGTCCTTGTAGAGCAGGGTTTCTTAAACTGGGGTCCATGGACCCCTAAGGGGTCCGTAGCGTGAGTGCTAGGGGTCCGTCGCATGATGTCTGATACCGAACGCCGCACAGTGCGCAAGTGAAAATGAATATACAACGAAAATATGTATTGATACCATCAATATGAACGAAACATTAGGCTATACAACGTGTAACAGAAAGGTGTAACTATATTTGACGAGCTTATTCAGTCAATAGTATAGAACTACTTTTACTATGGAACAAAACCTGAATCTCGAAAATATTAATTTACTGTTTCATAGAAAAATGCAATGCCGCTCGGCTGAAATGTATGGAAGGGCAGATTTTTTTTTTCGAGATTTCAGGTTGGCTCCATAGTAAAAGTTGTTCTATACCATTGACTGAATAAGCTCTTCAAATATGGTTACACCTTTCTGTTACACCTTGTATAACATACACAATACAAAAACTTTACAACAAACCTTTGTTACTTTTCGGTGACAAGTGGAAGTAAATATTTCTTTTCGTGATTGTTCGTGTTCGATTCAATAGAAATGTAAGTTTAAAACATTATTACTAAATTTATTTTTATTAAAAAGTTGTAATTGCTTTCTCTGTAATCAGGTTTGGAAGGGGTCCATCAGTTTTTGAAATTTTACAAGGGGTCCGTGACTACGAAAAGTTCAAGAACCCCTGTTGTAGAGGAAGTGTAGATATATATTTCATATTTATGTATATATAAATATATATAGCTCACAGGCAAAAAGCCAGGAGCCCCACCATGCCTGGGACCGATGGATGGCGGTATATCTAACCCTAATAGCCGGGCCTTATATGGAACAGACTGGTGACGAGCAGCGGCGTCACTGGTGCGAGGCTTCCGGCACCGCGCTCACCAACCCGCCTGCCCAGCGTGTGTGAGTATGGGCAATTCTTCCAGGATGACCGCCGGGAGTGGCAAAGTCCTGGAAAGGCTTATGTCCAGCAGTGGACGAACTAGGCTGATGGGTGGATGATATGGGGCTCTACCGCGTAATTCTCATTTGTATCAACTTCAAGCAAATGCATGCGAAATTCAACGCGTGCAAAAGAGATGGCATGTTAGGCGGGCGTCGTCGCACGCACGTCAAATTTCAATCTCAAGTTGATGTTGATGAAAATGAAAATTACGCGGTAGACCCAATGGTTGCATTCCCACAACTTAAAAGCCATCGTGCTGATTTTACTAACATGCAGAATGGAAAAATATGAAAAGTCAATGTAAGTTATACTTTCTTTTATTTACTTTGCAGTATGGTTGAGAATCGAGCGGCGCGGTTCGCGGTGAGTGCCTGGGAACCAGCTCTAGAGGCGATCTTCCGACACCATGCTTCGGCCAAGCTGGCTTACACAGGCCGATTAGAAATCAACGATTTTACGCATGCAAGTCCTTTTACAATACCAAGTCAGTTGTCGCATCCAGCCACATTCTTCATTTTACGCGCTCGAGGTTTTGGAGTCTATAGCAGGGGTCTCCAAACTACGGCCCGCGGTCTCAAGCCGAACATGTCCGGTTTCTAGCCTGCTATAAGGTTATTTAAAATTCACAAAAATAAAATAACAACGTTATGTTATTTATGAAATATCAAAACTCACAGCCGATATTAATAGAAACGTTATCATGCGTTTTTGTCTAAAAGTAGCGTTTTTATAAGAATGTTATTTATTACCCTATTTCAAGGTCTGCGCCAAGCACGCGCTTCGGCTAACTCCATCTTGCCCGAAATATCAACCAAAATTGCGAAGTACACAAAATATATCTCACTGACCACTACGGCTATCTAGTAGAGATATCTCACTACGGCTAGTCCCAATACGAAAATTTGCGCGTCAAAACTACTAGCTATCAATATGTGTGGTTGAAATACAAATATCCAAAAAATACGAATTATTACAATAATTTTTCTTTCGTAACACACGAGCTTAATTCGTGAACCATAGTACCACAGCTGGTAATAGTCCCCTACGTCACAAAATAACAACTTACAGAAGGTTTAGAAAACAGAAAACAGGCTCACGCACACATAGACGCGTACGTTTGACGACCTCGGATGAATTCGGTCGAATACCAATACGAAATTCTGCCGAGATCATCATACGTACGCGTCTATGCATGTGTGCGTCTGTTTTCGCTCCATCGTTGAGTCGACCTTCTGGTAGTATCTATTTTGTGACTGCAGTAAGTTGGTATAATGAGCTATCTAGATCTTGGCCTTCGAGACTAAGTGGAGTAATCAGTGTGGCCCTTAGGCTAAAAAGTTTAGAGACCCCTGGTCTATAGTACCAGGCCCGGCACTCGTAAAAAGATTCGGTCGGTCGTTTATCGGTCGGGCATACGTCCATCTCTGACGCACGCATAAAGAGTGTGATAGAGATGGATATACGTCCGACCGATATTCGACCGAATTTTTTCACTTCGGAGTAGGCCTGACATTGAGTACGTAGGGCGGCTGACATGTAATCTCCTTGGTCAGAAATATATACAAAAATAATGCTGTTTGGTATGGATTTATATTAGTTTGTTATTCTATTTTCAAAATGTATTACATTCATTTGTTTATTGCATCACGTTTATTTGTCTCCTACAATTGTTTCGAACATGTCGGTAGAAAAAGTGAAAATGGATAAAATCGAGCAGCGTGCGGTGATTAAGTTTTTGAATAAAGAAGGGAATACGCCTTCGGAGATCAGACAGCGTATGTTACGTGTGTTTGGCAGTTCGTGTTCTTCCGAATTTGTTATAAAGTTTTGGTCAAGGCAGTTTAAATTAGGTCGTGAGAGCCTCGAAGATGATCCTCGTAGCGGAAGACCAGTTTCGGCCGTCACCGATGAAAATGTAGCCAGGGTGAAAAAAATTATATTAGAGGACCGACGAGTGAAGCAGTGGGAGATAGCTAGAGATGTGGGCGTCAGTAAAGAGCGAGTCAATGAAATAATTCATGAGCATTTGAACATGTCCAAGGTTAGTGCACGTTGGGTCCCTAGAATGTTGACTGCATTTGACATGGAGAGGCGTGTCAAATGTTGCGAAGAGTTTTTGGACATGAGGCGAGGGAAAGAGGAAGAAATAATTTCTAGAATTGTAACATGTGATGAGACTTGGATTCGACAATGGGACCCGGAAAGTAAGCAAAAGTCGTTACAGTGGAAATTTAACGATGAGAAGCCGCCTCGGAAATTCAAGGTCTGTCAATCGGCCGGTAAACTTATGGCTACAATCTTTTGGGACACAGAAGGGATTTTGCTCATAGATTATTTACCGAAGAAAACTACAATGAATGCTGATTATTACTCAAACTTATTATACCAACTAAGAGAGACAATAAAAGAAAAACGGCGAGGTAAACTAAGCAAAGGAATTCTGATTTTGCACGATAACGCACCAGTGCATACCGCACGCACAACAAAGCTAGCAATTAAAGACAATGGCTTCGAAACCATTGATCACCCCCCTTATAGTCCAGATCTAGCCCCCTGTGACTATTTTCTGTTTAGACTTCTCAAGAAAGACCTCAGGGGACGAAGGTTTATGACCGATGGCGAAATGAAGGCAGCGGTTTCTGACTATTTTGACGACAAACCGTTTTTTTTTTTTAATGGCTTAAATTCAATATTTGAAAAATTTAATAAGTGCATTTTATTAGCAGGGGACTATGTAGAAAAATAAAAATAAACTATCCAGTTACGTCATTTCTTTCATAGTTAGGTAGATTACTTTTCAGCCTCCCCTCGTACGTCACTTTGTATCAAGTAGAACTGAACTTATGACGTTTCATTATTGTTTAAAAGAGCGCGCTCTGAGCCGTGGCTGTTACGACAACCGAAGCATCAATAAGCGCGATATTCAATTTAAAAAAAAAAAAGTTATATTTTGTTCTCGGGCGGCGTATATTGGATTCTTCGCTACGCTCGGGATTCTACTATGGAATCCTTCGCTTCGCTCTGAATTAAAAAACTCTCGACGAGCAAAATATTACTTGGACCCCTTGTAACATAAATAACCATTTAAACACAGTCTCTAATCACTTTACTTTCTCCAAAATACACAAAATACACACACACTCACACAACACTCAACTAATTTTACGTATTTAGATGTCCTCAGCA
Source organism: Ypsolopha sequella (assembly GCA_934047225.1). Taxonomy (NCBI): domain Eukaryota; kingdom Metazoa; phylum Arthropoda; class Insecta; order Lepidoptera; family Ypsolophidae; genus Ypsolopha; species Ypsolopha sequella. Next base: position 4,176,154 of record OW203986.1, on the reverse strand, counting down.
CACACAATATTTATAATATGCATATCTGTACTTATATATTATTATATGTTCTTCCTTATAAATAAATGATTATGTACAAACTTGTTAATTACATATTTATTAGGTTTATTTATTTATTTAAAAATACTATGTACACTTAAGGCGCTCTTATCCCAGAAGAGTGACTCTCTGTCTTTTTCTTTACGTGTAAGGAGTAAAGAAAATAACCACACTTTTGTACTTTTTATCGGTTTTTAAATTGTTTAAAAATAAGGTCTATGTTTATTAAAACCCACTTACGTGGTCGACCTAGAAAATTTAAAGAGCAATATTACCAATATGTTTTGTTGATAAAAGAGTAGAATTATGGAAATGGCATGATTTGAAAGGTCTTATTACATGCTGTATTCATGAATTATTTCTATCGAGCAAAGTTTATCCGATCGTGTAACACATGCGTGGAAGACCTAGATAAAGGTTCGAACTAAATATATTGCGTATTTTTTTTTGGAAGTTTTAGACGATATTTGAAAATTCTATTTGACTTTGAAATTACTGATTTTGGGATAAGAGCGCCTTAATGCAAACCAATTGAAGGTTATGAACGGCGAACTACATAACCGTCAAACAGTTTTTACTAGCACGGTGTGTAGTTTTCGACCCTTTCTACCCGTTAATAATTATGTGCATTAATGTCTAATGTATTTAAGTATATTATCTAGGTTAGTAAATTAAATGTATATACATATAAGTACGTTAAGATAGCCCTTAGTAATATAATAATGTAACGCACAAAAATACTACATTATGTACTTTCTTTCTGAAATAAATTCATTAATTCATTCAGTTTTTAATATATTATAATACAAAATACTTATCTGTCTATGGAGCTTTTCTTAAAACTGAACATAACCACTCCGAACAGAAATCTTAGGTGCGCCCTATAGAAAGGAGTATTGTGTATTCTGCACCCTAAATACGAGCCATATCTCTGGTCCCAGGACGGTTTCTACGTGCAGAAGCGTCTCAGCCACCGGTTTCCTTCCATGAAAACGGTGTTAACTGGAGAGCAGATGCACAAGGAGCCAGTGTTCATCTGTCTGTTCGAGCGAGTCGAGCCTGAGACCTCGCCGAGGCCGTCGCAATTCGCGCGGCGGGTATCCATGTCATCTCATGCGTCAACGGGCGCGGGCGTCAATAGTGAGTTTTGTTGGAGTCTGGCCAGTGAAACAAAAGCGCGGCAAATTTTTAAAAATCTCTATCTATTAAGGGCGCACCGAGCGTTTGCCTTTGTCTCTATCTTTTTCTTTATGTGTAAAGAGTAAAGGAAATAAAATTTATTGAAAATGCCATTACTTTACGGAAGTCCATCATGAATTTGTGGATATATTAATAATTTGCAATATTCCGCTAAACACTCTTACCATGCTATTCAAAATGCAGACTCAAGCACCGCCCGCCCTCCCGCATAAAACATGCACAAGCAAAGCAAGCAAGCAATACGAACACAAGCAATTTTCTTTTATCGTGTACCTACAAAGGTGGCACTTATTGCTTATAGCAATATCTCCCGGGCAACCTTTGGGTAGAAAGAAAAGATAATAAAAAACGAACATGAAATGTAATTGTAAATGATAACAAATTGTCTGAGGGCTATTTAAACTAAACTTACATAAAGTTAAAAATATAGAATATATATTTTTATTGCTTAACATATACATACTAAACAAAACTAGTAGGTTGTTATACAAGGGAGGTAATTGATCACTTACACCCGAGTGCAATATTCTACTTTTCATTACTAATGCGAGGAAATAAAAAACAACTAACAAAAAGTACACTTTCCGACAAAGATTTTACTTTCTTTTCAGTCCGCCACTTGATAATAGCTATTTGTGCTTTTGTACACGGCTGTATTTGTCTCTTGTTAGAGAGCAAAGTTTTTTTTGTTGCGAGTGTTGAGTTTGAATCCCGGGCAAGGGAAGGCTCCTATAATTAAATCACTAGCGTAGCAAGTGATTCTAAGTTAGAATCCTGAGCGTGGTGAGGGATTCAAAGGCACAAGAAACAAAATAAATTTGCTCTCGTGTGACACATACAAGTTTTCACCTCACTTGCGAGAAAACAAAAGATGTAAAGACACTATATTTTCGATAACTTATAAGAATTCAATGTTGTTTTTTTTTAAATTAATAAGCCATATAAACATTTTTAAAGTTCATTTGTTTATACTACTGATGAAGTCTAGCAATATAGGGACGTACAAAATGACGGTTCTTTTTTTGTGTCAATTCAAAGCGAACGTACCGGGAACTAAAATTGACACTTGTTATGGTAGATAACGTCATTTTCTCATCTTTATCATTAGTTCCGAGTACGCTCACACTGAAGCGATCAGGGCCAAAATGTTGATAGTCTTTCATCATTATTTGGTCGTCAATAGCCAGCCTGGCTACTTGTATTACTATAGAGGTCAGTTGTTTATTCGGAGTCCACAGTCTATGGTACGGATTTCATTTCAGGGAGCAAAATCGCCTTGTGATCCAGTAATGAACAAAGGCGCGCTTTTCGAGCTAGTGAGGTGAAAAGGTTTTTTACGACGAAATCTCTTGAAGTCATAATTTTTTCGTTCAAAAAATATTTCTGTCAACGTTTTCAACAAGATTTGCTTGGCGCCAATTTTTTTTTTCTTGCTTTTTTGTTGCTGGCCAGTGCTATCGTTTTAAAAAGAAAACCAATTTATTGTGTCACTTTTAAAGATCTTGTCCCAAAAACAAAGAAAGGAGCCTGGTTCGATTTTCAAATTTACACCCCCCTAGGGTTGTAAATCGCATTTACCTCCCGCATACAACTTATTTTCAGAGCATTAGTGATGAAAATACATAAAGGTACTTAAAATAAAAGTATGTATGAAAAAAAAAACATAAATATACAAGGTGACTTTTTGATCATCGTCCAAATTCATACTGGTGGCTTTGTAAGTGATCAGTATCATGGATCAATAGCAATTTTGGTGAAATTAGTAAAATGAAATTTCGACTCCCCACAGTGATTCAATCGGGACTGGAACTGAATTTCTATTGGAAGCCAAAATTTCATTTTACGAATTTCACAAAAATTGTTACTGATCCAAGATACTGATCACTTATCGAGCCTCCAGTATGAATTTGGACGATGATCAAAAAGTCACCTTGTATAAGTAAATACATATTTAATAAGAGCTAATGTTTCTACAGGATCGAGGTCAATTTCGCCGCCAAGGCGCGGCAATCTCTCTTTATTAGAATCCTTGCCTGACGACTTCAACTTGCGCGAGTATTTATCAACATTGCGAGTTTGGCTCGAAGATCCGTTAGTGTCAACTTTTTTCAAGTACTGTTATGTTGTGGACTGTATGGTGGTTAAAATTTAGATTTATCGAGCGTCGTTGTGTCTTTGCTTTGAAATGTGAAAAGAGAGCACCAAAGGAAATTGGAGGGACTTACAGGTGGTTGATGATATTGATGTTCCTGGTTATCTCTGCTGCCCGCTGGGGGCCCCCTGATCAATCCTGGTGCTATGTACACGCATAGTTCACTAAATTATATATTATTTTATAATTATATTTAGACTGTATTACAGCGAGGTTTTAACATGGTGAGTTTGGATCGGTGAGTGAATGAGATCCCGAGGAATGAATGGATTGACTGGGAAAGGGAATGAAGTGGATTGGTGGTGATTTTTAAATTTGATAAATGAAGTCTTAACAAGTACATCATACTTGCAGTTGTCAAATACAGCGTTTATGCAGCGGCGTCACAGCTATTAAAAAAAAAAAATATTTCAGGTCCGTTAAGTCAAAGCTTTCTAATGAAGAACAAATTTATTTCAGGCCCAAGTCAAAGCTTTCTAATGAAGAACAATCGGAAGACCATTTCGAAGTCAGGTCAGTAAATTAACCATTAAACTATAGACAGCCCCAATTAAGGACACACATGCATAATTGTTTTTTTTTTGCGATTTAGCTTGTTAAATATGTATCTAAGTTTTGTTACGTCACCAGCCAATCCAGTGACGTATTTTAAGATTTGGCGCCCTAAAAAAGCAAAAATATTTGAAAAATAAAATATAATTAAATCCAGCAGTGTGTTGATTTAGGCTGAGAATGATGATAATGAATAAAAAAAACTCAAAAGGCCATACAAATAAATAAACAGTATTTTATTAAATATTTAAATTCATTTTCGATGGACAATTTTTTTTAATAAACTTATATATTCAATAAGCAATATAAATTAAAAGACAGGATTGATTATGAAAGACGCCCAAATATGAGCGTGCAGCTTGCGCCGCCCCTCGCAGCTTGCCGCCCCGGGCCATGGCCCTTTTGGCCCTAGGGTAAATACGCCACTGAGCCAATCCCATGGATGTGGAGACGAAAGGCTCGAAACCCCTATTTATGTTATTTATGCATCCTAAACGACTCATCGTGTGGTTGAATTCTAGCTACCTCACGAGATGCCACGAAGTATCTTCCACACTGAAGCAAAAAGCCCTACTCCTGGCCGAGTTCGTGGTGGAACAAATGTGCGGAATGACCCAGGAGCGAGACTGCTCCATGCCAAGTGTCAATCTACATATTGCTGATCTAATGGTGCGTGTCCTCTCCAAGTCTCCACTAAAGTAAAACCCCGAAACTTAATACAAGCGAACCCTTTGAACTCTACTAATACAAAGCACTAGCCTGTCCACATACGTTTTGTGCATGCAGCGAACATCCGATAGCCATACATACATACCCCAGTCGTATTTCTAAGGCCCCGATAGAAATTGGCCATTGCGTTGGTGCGCTCTGGCTAGATTGAAAGGGACAATCTTAGATTATACAAAGGGGAAGATGAGGTAGTCACTTTCCGCGCGTGGTCCTCAGTGGCGTAGCTAGGTAGGCAAAGGCCCCGGTGCATAGAGAAAAAATCGGCCCTAACCCCCTCTTTCACGGTAGCTTCAACTTATATTGGCCTTCAAAATTATAGATAGGAATAAAAATAGGATACAGGATACAGTGAGTTGAACTTATCATTAGTAGGCTTAATCCATACGTCATCTTTATGAGAGGTAAAATCTCTGTGTTTATATAAAAGAAAATGGGAATAAATAAGCAACGACGCATTATAAAATCTTTATTATACAGATGAGATCAATAGATGACAAAGAAAGACGATTTTTAACAGAGTTCCCTGTCCAATTCACAAACTCTTGCGCGCTTTAATTTTTGCGAATTCGTCTATAACTTCACTTAAATCCAAGTTTGATGCCGCCTTATTTTCTATTGCAATTAACGATAAGTGTCGAAGGCGATCTTGTCCAATGCTGTTTCTTAAATATTTTTTTATAATCTTCAGTTTACTGAAAGATCTTTCTGCTGCCGCGGAAGTAACAGGAATTGTATGAAACAGTAGCATTGCTGTATACACTTCCGTAAGGTCACATTCGAGCACGCCAAATTTCATTATAATTTCTCTGCAAAGTTGCCCAATGGACCACGTCTCCGTCAATTGAGGAAGGACCAGATGGTAAACATTAAGAAATTGGAGCGAAAAAGTGGGTCCAATTATATCGGAATATTTCATCTGAAACTGATTACATTTCGCGAGTAAAATCGTTTCATTCATGCTAAGCAAATTTTTTGGAATCAAAAAGTCGAACGTTTTACAAACTGCACTCATACCAGAAAAACGCGCATCTAACTGATTGATTATTATGTCGAGTACATTGTTGAAAATGGTTACTCTGAAGACTTCTTCCTGATTTTGGAATCGGTGATCAGAAGCCAATTCATCGAAATGCTTTTTAGTTTTTCTTCGTCGCTTTTCTGGAAAGGTAGGATCGATATCGTATTTTTTCGCGGTTTCGGTGGCCTTGGATTTGAAGGATTTGAAGTCATTCTCTTTTAATTTATTCGTTGTTTCGTCCAAAGCCTTACTCGCCTCGTCCAAAACGATATCACGTTTTTGCAAAATTTTGGAAACATAATTGATCCTGTTCAACACGCTGTGCATGAATTCGCAAAGGAATACAAACTCAAAATTCAGCATTTTTGATTTTATAACCTCTGCTTCTCTACGTTCGTCTTTACTTGAACTCTTCAGCGTCATTTCGGAAAATTAATAATATCGAAAAAAACGAACTTTGACTGCAGCTATTGAGTTAACCCTGCTTGACCATCTTGTTGGATTCAATTTTTTCAAAGTGATTTCTGATTCGCCAGTAAATTTTGATAAGAGGTCCCAGCGATTAATGGTGTTTCCAAAGAAGTTGAACAAGTCTTGTATTATTGCAAAGAACTTCTGAATTTCGATAGAACCTCTGATTGTTGATGTTCACTTAAAATCATTAAATAAAAAAAATAAAAAATCTTGTGAGCAGGGTCGAGGTTTTCTAGCTTCAGGAGCTGGCGAATTGGCTGACCCGCTCTTTTCAAAGCTTAGGTTGGAGGGCCCCCTGAGCTCCAGGGCCCTGGTGCACTGCACCAGCTGGCCCTATGATAGCTACGCCACTGGTGGTCCTACAATTGCGAGTCCAATGGACAAGCTTCGTTTCAGTCAGTCACCGTCCGTTAGATAGAACAGTTACTGTACATGCTGCATTGAGTGTGTGTGAAAACAGTTGTTTATTGGGAAATAACGTTGTAAAATGCCTTCTTGTGCATTTCTTCAGTGCACGAATCACTCAAGGCGCAAAAACAAGTCACACGGAATCACTTTTCACGCGTAAGTACACTAAAAGTGATATTTTTAAGAAAATTCTTGTCATTTTAGTTTGAAATCGGACATGTTTGAGTGAACGAGATAAAACTATACGGCGGAAGCGAAACATTGTAACATGTCCAAAACAATTAGACGAATGTGCCAATCAATGATCGTCTTTGTCACAAGGTAATAATGTCTCCGCCATTCGTCTAGCTAGTTACTTTCATATCACAGATACGAATGACGAATGCCAATGCCGTGTAGAGCACCACAAACTTATCTATTCCGGTGACGAAGACCGTCACGAAATGAATAAAGAGGCCATTTTGGTTTGGCCTAGAAGAAAAGATAAGTTGTGGCGCTGACCGCAGTTTGCGGCCAGAGTAAAAGGAACAATGGACTTACTCACATAGGTTTGTTTCTTTCGCACTCTCCACGCATTGTGTACGGAGTAGATCGAGCGCGCTTGTCTCGCTCGTGCTACTGTTGAAGCTCATTGCCATCTCGTTGCTCTATCTTTGTCTTTCAGCGTTGCTTGTCCATAGTTCATGCTTTGTGAACCGGGTCAATTTTTCGCTTGGAGATATAAGAAAGTACCTCATCTTCCCCTTTGTTTAATCTAAGGGGACAATGCTATGCGAGTAAGCGAAGAGAACGCAGTAGGTACATTCCACTTACTCGCATAGGTTTCACTTTTTCATATAGGCTAGCACACCAACCAATGCATTGGCCAACGTGTATCGTGGCCTTCTGCGGGCGGCGGGTGACTCAAATTAAGAATTATCTACTTACTCTAAAATTAAGAATTAATTAACATTATATCATTGCAGTATAGAAACGCAGAAAGAAAAGTAAATCTGGATGTGAGGAGCTCTGAACCGGGATTCGAACCCGGGATCACCTTGCGATGGATAAATCGCAAAGTGTTCAAACATTGAAATTTATTTCTATCATAGTTATGAATTAATTTGTTAACAAAAGTCAATAAAAAATGTACAGTTCGACACAAAGTCTTCAGTGCTGGGCATCGGCTGGGTGCGATGCGGTGGTCCCCTGGAGCGAGCGATCTTGTACAAAGTGCTGGCCGATAGGCTCGGCGTGCCGTGCGCGCTCTGTCGTCATGGCAGCAAGCAGGCCTGGTGCGAGGTGGCCGTGCCGGAGCTCAGTATGGTCAGTTTGTAGCTAACATTTGGATATGAACGATACATTATACTACGCCGGGTCTAAATGGACAGGTTTCTTCAAACTAATCCACATGAATTTATGAATCTACTGAACAACTCTCTAAGAAACCTGCAGAAAACAAACAAATTTGTGTAAATTAATGAAGTGAGTACCTTTCTTTTTACAACCGTCCAAAATAGTTAGTAGATCAAAACATGTTTTTGTATTATTAGCTCAGGTTTTGCTTTTGTTTTTATATGATCCACCTATGTGACGATTTAGGTGTTTTGAATGCTGTGTTACAATTGAAATAGATAATTATAAACACAACAAAAATAAAAAAATTCAAGTATTTTCGAGATATATTTCGGCCCACTTTCGGGCCTGCATCAGTCGAATTTTCGTTGTGTTTATATTTATTAAATTAAATGAAAAGCTTATTACAGGCAAATATATATATTTATTTCGAATTGAAATAGATCAATTTAGTATCAATTTCTTTTTGAAAGCGCTAAATGACGCTGCATGCCTTGTTCTAAAATTGTCTTACTAAGCCCCACTTGCGCCAAGCAACATAACCAAAGATAACAAACTTTTTATGCTATGTCCTTATTTCTATCGCTTGATGTGACAAGGACAAAGCATTAAAAGTTAGTTAACCTGGGTTAAGTAGCTTGGCGCAAGTGGGCCTAAGATGATCACTGCTCACTATTTATTCAGATTTCAATGTTGCTCACCCTACTTTAGCTTAAGCGTAATAAATAATACATACCTGTTTCGAAAATGTTCTGAAAAATCTCCCTAGCTAACTAATGAGAAAACCGGGTTAAAAAAGCCAGAACTAACTGAATTGAATGGCTTTTGTACTGGTGAAATGTATGTAGTTTTGGAAACGAAAACTGGTCCTCTAAAATGGCCGCTTTGGATGAATCGTATTATGATTCTGTTCTAATGCCGTCTCTTATGCACGCGTGAAAAAACTCTGAATCTATCCTGCTTTCAAATCATTTTATGATTCACCCAAGTCGGCCTTTTTAGATCCCCTGGTCCTCTAAAAAGGCTGCTTTGGATGAATCATGTTATGATTCTGTTTTAATGCCGTCTCTTTTGCACCCATGAAAAAACTCTGACTCCATCCTACTTTCAAATCATTTTACGATTCACCCAAGTTGGCCTTTTTAGGTCCCCTGTGGGTCTACCGCGTAATTTTCATTTTCATCAACATCAACTTGAGATTGAAATTTGTCGTGCGTGCGACTGCGACGTGCCATCTCTGTTGCACGCGTTGAATTTCGCATGCATTTGTTTGAAGTTGATACAAATGAGAATTACGCGGTAGAGCCCCTGGTCCTTTAAATAGGCCGCTTTGGATGAATCATGTTATGATTCTGTTGTAGGTAATGCCGACTCTTTTGCACCCATGAAGAAACTCTGACTCTATCCTACTTTCAAATCATTTCATGATTCACCCAAGTTGGCCTTTTTATGTCCCCTTGTACAAACAACATTTATACAAACAACACGGAACCAAGCGACGAATCGCAAAAAAAAGCTGCGGGTCTACCGCTTAATTCTCATTTTCATCAACATCAACTTGAGATTGAAATTTGACGTGCGTGCGACGAGGCCCGCCTGACATGCCATCTCTTTTGCACGCGTTGAATTTCACATGCATTTGTTTGAAGTTGATACAAATGAGAATTACGCGGTAGAGCCCCTGTTCCATAATAAAGTGGAATACCTACTCGACCAAAATGTATGAAATAACCATTTTAAAATAATTTCATGTTTAACGAGTACCTAGTTAAAGTTCGTATGAACGAGTACCTTGGACGAATAAACTAGACGAGTACCTACACTATAATTTTCAAAACCACTTAAATTTCACGGTGTTGTAAATAATGAACTCTTTAAAATCGTTTGTTTTTACAGTCTGATATTAGAACAACTGACGAGATAGCCGAAATAAAATACCCAGCGGGTCTCCTCCGAGCCAACTACGTGGTAGATTTGATGCACGAGATGGGACGGCTCCTGAAGAAGGGCTCTTTTGAAGCGGAGAGAACTTGCGGAATCCTCTCCCAGTGAAAACGGAACCCATACAGCGAAGCTTCGGTCAGAGGTGCGGTCTAGCAATCATAGGGACTTAATATAGCATATCCCTTAGCCGCCCTTTTTTGCGAATTTATGGCCGTAGAAATTTGAACTTGTATGAAAATTGGCGTTGCGTTTGGTTGAATATGCTAGCAGTACGTTAATTCTAGACCTGCCCCTCTATTCTGTATCTTTAGTTGCCAACTGAACTGGATGCCTATCATCAAAAACATAGATATACTATCGAATTCCGGTTTTCTAAGGATATGTTCGCACTTGAAGTTCGTAAACAGTTCGTAAATAGTTCAATACTCACTAATAGCAATTTTGAAAGTTCTGTTTTTGGCTATGTTTTTGATGATAGGCACCTAGTCCAGTTGGCAACTAAAGATACAGAATAGAGGGGTGAACTGGGTGCCTATCATCAAAAACATAGATAAAAATTGAACTTTCAAAATTGCCTTTAGTGGGTATTGAACTATTTACGAACTGTGTCGTCACTTCAAGTGCGAACATATCCTTAGACAATCGGAATTCGATAGTATATTTATGTTTTTGATGATAGGCACCCAGTCCAGTTGGCAACTAAACATACATAATAGGCCCACTGGGCCTAGTCAACCTTATGGAAAGTCCGCTTCTGGCCTCCGTGCCTGTCTATCTGTTTATGTATAACATCATTTAAAAACAGCTGGACCATATGAGCTGGCAGGATCAGAACTACATACTCTGGGAAATATGTATATAGATAAATAAATATGTATATTATAGGTTGTCAACTTCGTGCCTACCGCGCCCACGGGGTATAGGGGTTGGCGGGCGGGGTCTCGGAGGGGATGCGGATGGTGTGGCGGGAGGGTGAGCTAGCACGATGCGTGGGGCGGACCAAGGCGGATGGCCAGTCGCCGGGGAGGTCGCTCCATAGATAAGGGTAGTGTAAACCGATGTATAATGGATCTCTTTTTGTACTCTTTTAAAGTAGTCAATGTCATACTTGTGTACTTGGAATACCTTGCGCACGGCCCTGCACACTAAGTCGCGTGCTACCTCGTACCCGCCAACCCCTGTACCCCGTGGGCGCGGTAAGCACGAAGTTGACAACCTAAGCAGATGATATTAACATTGATGGAATCCGTAAACGATGTACCTACGCTAGCGTATTGATTGATTTGCCGTAAAATATTAAATAAAACAAACTTATTTTAATAATGATTAATTCTGTCTTTTATTTACTTAAATATGTCCTAACCTAACAAAGGCAGTTCATTTCACAAGTCTTATTTTCAGAGGTTGTACTTTTGGAGGTGTGTGTGGAGAATTGTATGGATGTGACGATTAAATCCTAAAAAAGTTGTGTATCATCATTTTTCCTTTTCATATCGCATTATTTATTATAAACTATTGGATGCTTTTCTATATATACCAACAGTTTCATGATTTCATAATTCCTGTAATTGAATGGCTATTTCCATTATTTGTTTTATTTTTAGTACGTTTTAAGTTTTGTTTTTATTGTTAGTTTGATAACTAAAATTAAACCTTTAAAAACAGGTCGTCCTAAATGCCATCCATTTCCATGATAAGATTCGTAATATGTTTTTACAGCAGACAACTTTCTAAAATTAAAATAATTTAGCTTCATAAATGTTGTCTCATTCATACATAAAAAAAAATATGTAAAATTTGGATTTGTCCATCGAAACAATTATAAAATTTCGATGGATTTGTCATAGCAAAAATGTTAGTACTGACAATTAAGTTTTCTTCAAATTATCCATATAAAACGGTCATTATTATTTTTATCCTTTGAAGTGAAAAGCACAGCTCTTTATAACTTTAAATTCAGTGACAATTTGTCGAAAATACCGCGCGTGACTTGTCCAAGAAATTTAATAAATTTATTGTATATTGAAATTATTGACGATAAAAAATGCTGGATACCAGGGAGTCATACATAATATACCAAGTAATGTCCATACAATTCCTAACCCATGCTTCCAAAAGTACGACCTCTGCTTATTATACAACATAAACATATTTTATCAAAATTTTGTCGATATAGCAAAGGCACATTTAAGACATAAATTGCACTTTAAAATGGACGGACATACAATCACAAACATAAAATTATTTAATACTTCATATAAGTACCTACAATTAAAAATTATTACGTACAACATAAATAAACTTTATTCTTGAAATTAAATTTTATCACCTTTAAAGTAAATTTTACAATGCAAAATAGTAGTTTATGCTACAAGTGCGGTAAAAAGGTAATTACTTACGAAAACGATTTGAAACTACGTTTTTCAATGCATAGTGTAAAAGATACATAATTAAAGAAAAAAGTATTATAATTAAATTTAAAATGACTTTTTTATACTTGATACTGCTCTTCAACATTGAATGTACAGTGGAGACCGCATCAAGTAAGACACATTGGACTTTGTACCTATCTTATATTCTTCTCTGTAGGGGCTAATGTCGTACTGCAAGTGTATAGCTTGATGTGGTCTCCACTGTACCTACCTATAGACCACAATGAAGATGGTTTATATTTCTTTGCTGGTTAACTGAACTATGCCATGAGAAAGTTTTCCAAAAATGATGCGGCATTTTCATTATTTTTTTTCCACTGAAGAAAATTTTCGTAAGTATTCATGTACTTATCTCTTGATTTTGGCGGCAAAAGCCTATCATTTGCAATTATAGCTTCTGCAAGTATATCTGGCGGGGTTAAGTCCAATGATTTATCAATCAAAAAACAAACAAACAAAAAGTACTCCAAACCTCAGATATACACTTTAGGCAGGCTACTTTCTTTCTTTTCATTGCACGCAAATTGCCGGCTTGACGGAAAAAAAATAGTACGTGCCAAAACATGTCATAGAACTGTGATTCCCGCTATATGCGTGCAGATGCGTTCCGAAATTTGTTTGTGTGCGAAACAAAGAACTATATTATAACTCCTGAGCAATGAATTTGATAATAATAATTACTTTCGCCGTTTATACGATCTTTTAAAGGACCCGAAATATTATTTTCCAATTTGTAAATACATCAAAACTACAATTTCTTCCCTTTAAAATTCAATGTGAATTTAGAGTGTGGTGAACTTAAAAGTATGACTGGCTCAAAAGGACTGACTATCCGGAGCCGTTTAACAGTGAAAAAAAATATATACAACGTGTAACAGAAAGGTGAAAAAAAAAATAACAAAAATATTTGAAGATCTTATTCAGTCAATGATATAGAACAACTTTTACTATGGAGCCAAACCCGAAGTCTCAAAAAAAAAATCTGCCCTTCCATACATTTCGGCCGAGCGGCATTGCATTTTTCTATGAAACAGTAAATTTTTTTTTTCGTTATACCGGTTTTGTTCCATAGTAAAAGTTGTTCTATACCATTAACTGAATAAGCTCTTCAAATATGGTTACACCTTTCTGTTACACGTTGTATATGGTACACAAAGAAAGGTTGGAGGTTAGCTTACTTCCTGAAAATAAATAAAAACAAAACACGAGTGCGGTAAAATTGCTTTTACGATCAGTTTAGATGCATATAAAGTAAGTCTTTACGAGCACTTGCATTGAAAAAAGTATAAACATATAACTACTATAAGTCATATAATTATATTTAAATTATAAAAAGGTTGTTCATTAGCTATAAAATGGTAAATAAAATAAACAGTAACTCAGTCTGAATAAAAACGTATATGATGGCCACTTCGTATTTTCATGGAATGTTTTACCGGAGTTAAAGATTACTTGAATAATAAAATTGTTCTCCTTACAAGCTAACGGTGGTTAAACCTTATGTTATTAAAGCATGCAAAATCTACTTAAAATATGGTACATTTTATTACCTAACTATGTACTCGTATAGAAAAATTTTCGTTATAGAAAATTAATAAATTTTACTAGCAAATTTTTCGATAAGCTTTTCGATTCCCTCTTGGACAAAATTGCACTATCAATTTAATAGGTGCGTTCTTCCAGCGACCTCATATATTGTTATTATGAGAAATCAGCGTATGCAAAGTTTTATTTGTTTCGAACAATCCGTACTCCTATTATAAATGCGAAAGCGTGTTTGTTGGTTTGTCCTTCTTTCACGCAGCAACGGAGCAACGGATCGACGTCAATTTTTGCATAGAGATAGTTTATGGGCCGGAGAGTGACATATGCTACTTTTTATCGCGAAAAAATGCAAATTAAATCAGCGCGGGCGAAGCCGCGGGCAAAACCTAATTATTAATATTTCTCACTTGAAAATGTCCTCAAACGGCGAAACATGTCGGATAACCAACCAGTAAAACGTAAAATTTTACAAATAATTTTAGTTTATAAGCATGATCAAAACCTTCGCAAACCCCGGGTGCCTTATTTAACATTTCATATCTACTATAAGATCACTTGAAGAACGCACACCAAATTACAACTTAATCATAGTATGATCTCGCAAGGCTTTTTATACAGTCCTCAACGGCTGACTTATCTTTATCCGATTTTATCTAGATAAGATTTGCACAGATCTGGCATAGATATAATGCGCATAGAAATATATAGGCGTCCGACAGGACGTGCATTATCTGTCATGGATTGTATAGAAAGCATAAGAACGGTAGTAAGACCTTTGCCGAATAGTGGCGAAGGTTACTATCCGCATTATTTAAATGGTACTACTGTACAGTTCGGTTTAATACAGAAGTCGCGTGTGAAGTTCGTCACAGGTGGCGCTGCAGTTGCGCATTCTCAGAGCTTCGACGAGGTAGAGAGAGTGCGCGGGGGGATACTGCGCAGGTGACAGCTAACTTCACGCGCACTTTCTGTACTGCTATATTTGACAGATAGAATGCACGTAAAATTTGACAGATAGAATCGATAAATTTCAAACGATAATCCTTATTGCAATGAAATAAGAGTTACATTTTTATTTATCAAATCGATGTCCAGTCGTTACCAAGTTCATGCTACTACCCCGGCCCGAAATGAAAGCGACTTCGTGATGTGCGTTACAAAAACTTATCAAGAACAGTAATAATTTCCATTTCCATATCAGCACTTATCGCACTTAAACTGCATTCAAATTTGCCTCTTACTGGCCACGTCACACGGTCGTCTGCGGCACGCCGTGCACGACCTGCGTGCGGGAGCGGGCGCGGGGCGCAGGGGGCGTGGCGGACCGCACGCCTGGGTTCGGACTACTGGACACCATGCCTTCCTTCAGGGATATGGCGGAGCCGGTCGACGCTTGAGACGGGGGTCTAGAGGCCAGGGTGGCTGGCTGACTTGTCTGGAAAGAGAACAAGTTAGATTATAACTTGATCTTTGAGTAGTGTTTGGACATTTAAGACAAAATCCATGACGTCCATAAGTTCATTTTAGGACACATGATTGCCCTCCTTACGACGTCCAATGGCTAAGTAATCTGTGGGTACGAAGGTAGAGCTAGCTGTCAATGCTCCCAGCACAAGGTCATATTATACAACTTAAACTTATTTACAACTCTAATTATTATTAGAGTGCATTACTAGCTAGAAATCAATCAGAAACAAATTTAAAAGCACAAATATTTTTGGAAAAATTCCTCGGGCCAGGCTTTGAACCTGCGACCTCATTGCACAACCCCATTCAGATCAGAACACATGAGGGAT
Organism: Ypsolopha sequella; assembly: GCA_934047225.1. Taxonomy (NCBI): domain Eukaryota; kingdom Metazoa; phylum Arthropoda; class Insecta; order Lepidoptera; family Ypsolophidae; genus Ypsolopha; species Ypsolopha sequella. The sequence continues at coordinate 4,160,530 of OW203986.1, read as the reverse complement.
CTCTGTTAAGTTTGAGGCCTATAGCTGCAATTGACAGTAGGCCTACCATAAGTTTTGCACCCGATACACGTTAACGTATGTGTAAAATATTTTGTAAGAGAAATTGTGGTTCCTCTCTAAAACCGCTAGGGGCGCTGTGCAGCCCCAGTTATAGTAGTTTATGCTACAAGGGCCAAAAGGAATAAATTACGAGGACGATTTAAAACACGAGCGTAGCGAGTGTTTTAAACGTAACCGAGTAATTTATTGCTTTTACGCCCGTGTATCATACTACGTTTTTCAATGCATAGTGTGAGGAAATGAAAACAAATATAATCTTGTGAACTTTAAATTATGATTGGCTCAAAAGGATTGTATCCAGAGCCGTTAAACATAGGAAAAAAAAGTATAACATCTATTGTACACAGGAAAAGCTGCAGGTTAGCCAACCATTGCAAACAAATAAAAAAAAAAAAATAATAATATAGCCCTAGGGCAAAATAATCGACTTTCTGTTCGGTTTTGATGCATAAAAAGTGGGCCTTTACGAGCACATGCATTGAAAAATATTTTACGCATACGTTATATCACGTGTATCATTGGCGGATACAGGGGTAGGCTGTGCCCCCCCCCCCCAATACACCCAGGAATTCCATACATTTGACTCGACTTATCTAATTAGATTAGGGTGCACTTTTACACAGTATAAGGTATTTTATTATTTTATTTTCTTTATATATACATGTATAATTCTGTATACATAGATTTGCCTAAACCGCTTCGAAGCTTGCGGGGCCTAAACGTTCTTTTTACTTTATGATAAACATAGTCATATGGCCCCCCAAATTAAAATCTGGATCCGCCCTTGACGTGTATCGAGTGCAAACCTCTTGGTAGACCTACCGGACTTTAGAGCACTTTATCCATACTGATAATTACCGACTATATTGAAGAAACCAGTATGGACCGGGCGGCGACTACAAGCAAACCTATCTCACAATTTGTAAGGGACAGCCGACCTTTTAATCGCTTCAAACACACCTGGTCGACCGGGGCGTAACTTGGCACGTTTTGCATAATAACAATGACAAAATTGATTGAAAAATGCGTTACTTTTCGGACGTCCATCATGAATTTGTGGATAAATTGTTCATTTGCTGTCGAGCGGTCGGGCGGACAACGCATCCCGAGGATGCCTCGTTTAGAGGCGAAACACGTGTCGATAAGTTTTCTTGCATGTTATTTAAGATTGCTTTATTTTGTGCTCGTACTGCTTGCTTTGCTTGTGCATGTTTTATGCGGGAGGGCGGGCGGTGCTTGAGTCTGTATTTTGAATAGCATGGTAAGAGTGTTTAGAGGAATATTGCAAATTATTAATATATCCACAAATTAAAAACAATAACAATAAAAATATATATACAACGTGTAACAGAAAGGTGTCACCATATTTGAACAGCTTATTCAGTCAATGGTATAGAACAACTTTTACTATGGAGCCAACACTGAAATCTCAAAAAAAAAAATCTGCCCTTTCATACATTTCGGCCGAGCGGCATTGCATTTTTCTATGAAACAGTAAATTTTTTTTTCGTAATACTGGTTTTGTTCCATAGTAAAAGTTTTTTTACACCATTGACTGAATAAGCTCTTCAAATATGGTTACACCTTTCTGTTACTTGAGGCTTGATAAGTGATCAGTATCTTGGATCAATAACAATTTTTGTGAAATTTGTAAAATGAAATTTCGGCTTCCCATAGAAATTCACTTCCAGTTCAGAGTGAATCACTCGAAAAAGTCGAAATTTCATTTTACGAATTTTACAAAAATGATTATTGATCCATGATACTGATAACTTACCAAGCCACCAGTATGAATTTGGACGATGATCAAAAAGTCACCTTGTATATTTTCTATGGGAATTTCGGCTGTCCCTACAAAGTGGCTTGGTGCTGTTATTGTGTGTGAATAAGTTTGTTTGGGTTATTCCCAGAGCTCCAAAAATTTCTTCCCACGGCTCTAAAAATTCAATTTAATATTTATTATTATCATAATTTTAGTCTCGTCGGCTCCAAAAAATTAACTGTACATATATGCAGAACAGGACGAACACATAGTTTTACTAAAAGATAGACCCATGTCAGTGAAACCCTTATAGAGTTCTGTTCAAAATTTTTGGAAAGCGTTTAATTTTTGAAATTGTGATAATTTATTATTTTAAAGCTGATTAACTGTGATAAAACATGTTCTTAACAATAAAAACTGTGTTTAGCTGTGATTCTATTATAAATATTTTAATATAGAGTATATCAGATCACCAAATTTCTTAATTATTTATCCATCTACGCTTTTATATATTCATCAGTTTACTAAGTCGTAATGGTGCCCTCATTGCATTTTCCCTCATTAAGTACAAGAAAAGAAACGCTTCGTAGTGCACTAGAGTATATTTATATGCTTCTACTTGGATTTGTTATTTATGTACAATGTGACTGTACATGATAGCTTTTGGAGCCGGTGAGAAATGAATATTTTCTACAAATAAATTTTTGGAGTCATGGGAATCTCTGTATGAAATTTCATTTTTTTGAGAACAATGGATTTTAGAGTCCTGGGAATAACCCGTTTGTTTGTAATCGCCATCCGGTCCAGTACACTTGTTCACGCTAAAAAGCGTGACGTCAGCGCATGCGCAGAAAGGGTGACTCGCGACGGAATCGAGTCCTGCGCTGACCGCCGCTCGCTCGGTCTGTTCGGATCGACGAGCCTCTCTAGGCGCACGCGCGCGCGCCCGCGCAGCCGACAGCTCTAAACAATAGACATTCGCGTCAGCACAAACAATATCGCGTACCTAAAGTGTAGTGTTAATACAAGTGCTGTGTACATCACTCAAACCAGGACATTCAATACATCCCTGCACAGACGCCAGCTCAACTAGCCAACAAGAAGGCTCAGCACGTCACCGCATCTCCCGTTGGCCCGTCCACAGACATCATCAAAGGTCAGTCAGTTTACCCACAATCTTTTTCTTATCCTGTCTACTCTCCCATTCAAATTCCATCAGCTCTGCATCCTGTAGCCAGCGGCTACATTTTTGGTCCTTCGAGCCGGATCGAATTCTGGTCCTTACAGTCCATTTTCACAATTTTGGCCCTTCAAACCGCTACTGAACCAGCCCTCGTCGAGTTACTACAGTCCATTTTCACCCGGTTACATATTTTGCCCCCTTTCCCGGCAAAAAATATTTTGTAGTTTCGAATACCTATCGCGGGTAGATAATTAGAACCGCCGCCTGGAACATTCCATTTATCGGTATAGAACCGGCCCCCCCCCCGCCCCTTTACAGAATAACTCATTTTCATCACGGTTGTAATTATTGTTCAGCTCAGATAATATAATTATATCCATTCGGCCCAATTGTTTATTACAGTCCACTATATTTCTTTATTAAACCCCCCCCGTCACTTCCAGGGATTAATTATCAGCCCTTATAAACCCCATACGTAAAATTAATTAAACTCAAAGTCAGCATTTTGCTCAACATTTTTTACATGTAATTCCCGACCCAATCTTTTCAAATGTTCTCGAAGTGATTCAACTTTGCTCGTAAATACATAGTTCACATTTTAGTTTCATATCGTGTTACAACGTTTTGAGTACCTACACTTCACTTTGTTTTCTATCGCGCGAAGAGGTGCAAATCTACCCACTGTCAAAGATAGTTCTCGTATCTTGCGAGATATTTTTTGTGAGAGTATAAATTCGCTTTATTTCGTGCATATACATACGTATTACGTATATTACTAAAGCGTGATTTCATCATTAGTTTGTCCGCTCATTTAGATCCGATTTCGGCTAGGTATTTTATTATATAAATAGAATAGCATTTAGCTTCGTGTAAGCGGGAAGTAGCATAATAACATAAGAGTGAACAAGCCTTGTCGATTGTAATCTTGTAATCGCGGTAATCTTGTGTTGCAGTAATATATTGCCGAACAGTTTTATCCTGATATTGTCTGCTTTTTATAGTAAATTTTTTTTTGTTTTTTCATCTCATCTCTGCTTTTATTGTTTATGGTACACATATAGGGTGTTCCACGTTGGTTTGTCAGCTCATATACAGGTTGTTTTTTAAAAAAAAAAAATTTTTTTTTTTTTTCTTTCTCTTCTCTCTGTCGGGTTTATTTTCCGTGTTCCGTTTGAACATAGCCTTTGTTATTTCGGCCCGCGCAAGTTACAAGCTATCCGCACGTTGGAGTTGGTAGCGCTCAAGTTTTTAATAACTCATTTTCACATATAGTCACACTCATCACACATTCAATCAGCACATACACACTCAACTCATTTTCACTCACACATTCAATCAGCACATACACACTCAGCTCATTTTCACTCACACATTCAATCAGCACATATAGACACACTCAGCTCATTTTCACTCACACATTCACTCATCAGATACACATTCAGCTCATTTTCACTCTATGAAACCAGCACTCAGTCATCACACACACACTCATCACATACACACTCAGTTCATTTTCACTCAATGACTCCAGCTCCAACAGAGAATTCTTGTAACTCCGCACAACGTGTAGTGAACGTCACTAACACACCAATAATAGCAGACGTACATGGTCAATTTCACTCAGCACGAGCCCTGTTAGGTTTTATCTCACGTCGCGGTACTCCAGTTCTCATTCGCTCAGACTGCGGCACAAACTATGATGCAATCACTCACAAGCTCGCGAATCAGCACATAACTTGGTTCGGCGCTCTGCACGAAATAATACTCAACTCAAGAACCCTCTGCCCGATTTCATCCGACCCTACGGACTTTGAACCTCTCACGGCCGGACATTTCATTATTGGTCGTCCGCTCACCGCTCTACCTGAGCAGTCTTTTGACGACAGACCCATATCTGCTCTTAAACGGTTTCAACTCATTCAAGCGCTCTCTCAGCGTTTTTTGACTCTCTGGTCCAGATCCTACCTCCATACCCTGCAAACCCGCTCCAAATAGCTCTCCCCTTCTTCCCCTCCTCAAGTGGGTGAACTGGTCCTCATCAAAGAGGATGACCTGCCTCCGCTCCAATGGAAGTTGGGGAGAATTCTCCGCACAATGCCTGGCAAGGATGGAGTGATCCAAGTTGTGGATCTGGACACAGCCCATGGAGCCGCAGCCCCGGCCCCCCCAGGATGTTCACGCTAAAAAGCGTGACGTCAGCGCATGCGCAGAAAGGGTGACTCGCGACGGAATCGAGTCCTGCGCTGACCGCCGCTCGCTCGGTCTGTTCGGATCGACGAGCCTCTCTAGGCGCACGCGCGCGCGCCCGCGCAGCCGACAGCTCTAAACAATAGACATTCGCGTCAGCACAAACAATATCGCGTACCTAAAGTGTAGTGTTAATACAAGTGCTGTGTACATCACTCAAACCAGGACATTCAATACATCCCTGCACAGACGCCAGCTCAACTAGCCAACAAGAAGGCTCAGCACGTCACCGCATCTCCCGTTGGCCCGTCCACAGACATCATCAAAGGTCAGTCAGTTTACCCACAATCTTTTTCTTATCCTGTCTACTCTCCCATTCAAATTCCATCAGCTCTGCATCCTGTAGCCAGCGGCTACAACACTCAACATTACCGTCCTCGTGAGTTGCGAGACCGGCGTCTTGATGGGCACGTCCCGATACTCGTAGATATTGTCTCTGGACCTCGTCGAGTTGTCTATGCCGCCCTCGTCGACCTCCGGGACCATGAAGATGTCGCCGCTGTAGTAGCGGTCCGTCTCTCTGGTACATGAATTATATTGTTTAACCCTTAAATGCATGATTTTTTCTCTTTAAATGAAAGTGGGATATATGATAGAGAAGTGGTCCAGAATGATGGGAAATGTAATTTTTTTTTTCATCTTTAGGTGGTAACAATAGTATAAAATCAAAAAGACATTTTTTTTTAAATAAAAAATGTATAAAAATTGTTTATTTTTTCATGTTTGTTTTTTATCAGTTAGTACAGTCATTTGACACTAGTTTACAAAAATCTTATTTAATAAAACAAAAGCGTGAAATTTTTATCTCTGACCTCTTATTTTCAGATTGGGACCATTTTTTTTACAACTGCAAAATTATGTTTGTATACATTAAAAAAAAAGCAAATAAAACTAAATTTTACATATTTTTATTTTATTCCGTAATTATTTTTCATACAATAGTCTTGCAGGAAGAAAAATATACGTAAGAAAAAAACAGTTACACAAGAAAAATAAAAAAATTAATTATATGTTGCCATTTGGCAACAGGATGCATTTAAGGGTTAAAGTAAATAGCGGTAGCTCAGGAGTAGAACGCTGGCCTCTCAATCTTGAGATTCAGGTTCGATCCCTGGTCGGGCATGCACTGATGGGTTTTTCAGAATTTCAGGTTCTTGCTAAACGGTGAAGGAAAACATCGTAAGGAAACCTGCATGCCTTAAAAAGTGTGTATTTGTGCCCGAAGAACGGCGATAGGCCGTTGCGACGTAATAGTCGTCATTGAAACGCGAGTGTACCGAGTGTGGACTGTGACTTGCATTTCACAGTTTACAATCGGAACACCTATGAGACCCCCTTGGGGATTCATGTCGTGAAGATACTTTTTTATTTTTTTTATAAAAAAAAGCAGTCTTCGTTCGATTAAGTAAATATGAATGATTTTGAAATATTTAACCTTCAAGCGGGCGCGCGTAGTCGAATCGACCGCGCTTAGTACATTTTCGTTCATATTATTATTATTACCCATCACATGTATTTCTCATTTCTAGTAACCTGTCGCTATGTCATTGGGAGTAAAATAAAGAATATACCGTCGCTCAGGGCGCTCCCCCCACTCCACAGATCGCAATTGTTTTAATACCGGTGCAGTCGTCGAAAAGACTACACGCGCCTGTCGTCGAAAAGGTTACGCGCGACGCTCAACGCGACATACCCTCATTCACGCTCGTAGTAGTTCTTCGGCAATCATTCAATACTATCAAATTCAGCTTGGGTTTTTTTATATCAAATGAGTCGTGGACGGTTATCACAAAGTGCAGTACTCGAGGAATTACCAAGAGAAGACGAAGAAGAGAGTGAATCAGAGCTCAGCAACCAAGGCTCTGAAACTTGCGACCACATCGTTGCAAAACTGATTCTGATGAAAACTAAACCAAAGTTAATTAATTTTTATTCTTATTTTGTAATTTTTATTATTAGACTAGATATATAAATTAGTCTGAGATATGTAAAAGGGTTTTGGGTTCCTAATTTTTGTTTTGATCCAAAGAATATTTGAGTTACGTTATTTAATTTAATAATTGTTTCTTTTTCATAATTTTCATTACTTTTTAAACAAATTAGACTTTTAAAACAATGATAATATATCTGAGTACAAATAAATAAATAATTATTGAATAATTAGTGCTTTATTTCTCTTATTCATCCCATAGGTCTTTTCGGTTACGCGCGCCCGCTATCGTTACAAATGACCGCGCGCCCGCTTGAAGGTTAACACAAACGTAAAGCAGAAACAAACAGACAAACAAAAAAACGGCGTAGTCAAGTATAGTACGTTTCAAATACCAAGGCCCTATTGCACTAGAAACTTAACAATGGGGCTCATAATGTTTGCCTTTTGTTATCTAATTTGGAGCACTTCAAATTGGCACGCGTCGGTGTAATCTGCATGCAATTAAAGCGTGACTAAGAAATTTTGGTACTTGAAAACTTACTTATTTACTTACTTACTTATTATTTATAAAATACTTTGGTACTAGGTTGAAGATTACTAGGTTAAACGATCAATATCATTAGGTTGCGTATAAAATACCACACCGGAAAAGGGTCTGGCCAGGTATCTTTTGTTATCACTAATCCTATTGTTAACGCCTAATAACCGTTTAAAGTGCAATGGGGCCTTGGTATTTGAAACGTACTATAACAAGTTGCACAAAAAATAGCACAAAACATAGCATAGATTAATTGTTATAAAGTTTCACCTACATCTCCGGTATCATTTTCCATTTTGGAGGTATAGCCCTGTCACAGAAACACACACAACAATACATGTTAATAATGTTAGTGTGAATATAAAATATTAATCAAGGATATTAGTAATAAATAAGTTACGTCATGCATGAACCTTAAGTTTTAAATTTATTTGTAGGTCAATTATTATTAGTAGTTTATGCTACTAGGGCGAAAAGGAATAAATTACGAGGATGATTTAAAACACGAGCGTAGCGAGTGTTTTAAACGTAACCGAGTAATTTATTGCTTTTACGCCCGTGTATCATACTACGTTTTTCAATGCATAGTGTGAGGAAATGAAAATAAATATAATCGTGTGAACTTTAAATTATAATTGGCTCAAAAGGACTGTATCCAGAGCCGTTAAACAATTGAAAAAAAAAGTATAACATCTATGGTACACAGGAAAGGCTGCAGGTTAGCCAACCATTGTAAATAAATTAAAAAAATAATAATAATAAAGCCCTAGGGCAAAATAATCGACTTTTTGTTCGATTTTGATGCATAAAAAGTGGGCCTTTACGAGCACATGCATTGAAAAATATTTTATTATTAACTTGTTAACTTCCTAACAGCACGAGAATCTCTTCCACATACACAATGAGCTAAGAGCGGTTTCGTGGCCGGATTGTGGAAAAGCCGCCTTTTTCTTATTAATCGAAACAGAACACTTAATATCAAAATTTTTAAAATTCTAATTTACAGAAACCAATGGAAAATTTGCGATGGCAGCATACACAATATATAGGAAATAAGGTTCTGTTGAATAACCATGGAGTGAGTTTTTCATGTGTTCTGTTTCGATTAATTAGAAAAAATCGGGTTTTTTACAATCCGGCTGCGAGACCGCTCTTAATCTCATAAATGCGTTTAACTTTGGCTGGACCAAGTTTTCTACCATAATCATATATCAAATAAAAACTTCGCCGCGAGACTCCATTAGTGGTGCAAGGTCTAGAAGCGTGTTAGTGGGTCCAATGTACAATAATTTTACTGCACAATATTATTAAATGTTAGTTATTGCACAATAAAGTGGTGATAGAGAAACATAACTAGACTTTCTAATACAAAAAGGACCCTATGTAATCTACCCCTCAAAAAAATTATATAGTTATTGATATACAACAATTAATTAAGTTTAAACCATTAATTTTGACTCCTATTTATTATTTTTCATATTTGCTAAGTTTAGTTAACAACATATCTAGTTATATGCTTCCGAACTCGAACTTACCACATCCCACTTAACAAGTTTAACTACGTCATGAAAAAAAGAGATGATCCAAACTGTACACGATGTGAGAGAGAAGAGGACCTCCTACACTTAGTCCTCGAGTGTAAAATCAACGAACAATGTAGGTTGGATTTCTTAAATGAAACTCGGTGCTCTACTGGCGATTTTCTCTTCTTTCTTTTTAAGTTCAGGGTTCACAGCCGAATATAGTGATAGATTTGTAAGTTTCATAATAGACTCACTGAACCTTAGATCTGAATATTATAAAAACACTCAAAGTAGTAATTCCAACTGTTTTACACATCGTCCAACATTGTAATTATTTTTAAGCCGAATTAATCTTAAGATGTATGGCTTATAAAATAAATAAGATTAAAAAAAAAAACCTTCATTTACAATGTGTAAATTCATAACCGTATGAGGACTCTCCTTTTACAGGTTACTACACTTAAAAGGGGAATCCCAAAACATGTAAAGTGCGAATTGCAAACCATAAACAATTTCTGAAAGAGATGTTTTTAATAATATTGTGCAATAAATATTACAACGTCTTAAGAGGCCCTTCCGCCCAGCGTTCATTAGGTATTCAAGCGTTCTCCGCACCGCGGCTTTTCCCACCTGCTTCGGTCCCTCCAGTACTGCAGTAAGCTGCATATAAAATACTCGCCACGAAAGAAGTCTACCTAGTTAAGGCATTTTGTTTCCTATTTTAATGTGAATAAAGACGTTACCGTTTAGCGTTTCTCCAGAGCATGCAGCAGACGACCAGCAGCACGAGCAGCACGAGGCAGGCACTCGACACTGACCAGAACGCGATTTGGAGAGGCTGCTTCGGTTCCCACCAGTACTGGAATACATGACATTGGAACATTATCCTTCATACGACAGGCATAAAGATCATCTGTTCCTTAGAACAAGGCGTGATTTTCACGCAACGCCCTCGTGAGCGTTCAGTATGTGCATTACAGGCTGGTATATCAAGTAGTTACAAAAATGCGGTGTAGAGGTACGATGGAAGACTTCGTCGATCCAGATAAGAACGTCGGTGGCGCAGTCGGTAGCGCGCCTGTCATGTAAGCAGGAGGTCGCAGGTTCGAATCATAGCGTAAAAATGTTTTTTTCTTTTATGATGTAAAAGCAAACGCCCCAAATTTGCAGGTTTCGACCATTTTCTGTGACAGTTTAATTCATAAAAAAAATCCCATGGCTGCAACTTCCTGCTTTTATAAAAAAATATACAATAACAATTAATTAATTAATTTAATTAATTGTTTTAAAACTATACTGCCTTATTTAGTACTGAATAATTGTCAGAGTTCCTAAGATTTTATTTTTGAAAATTACGCCTTTTTAAGTTGTAAATACGTTTTTTATCTAAGCGGCTTGAGTTTTATGTCTGAAATTGTTGCTATAATACGAAAACATGATTTATTTTCTGTTGCTAAGGCAAAAATACCAACATCAAGTACTTTTTCAAAATATCCAGAACAACCATGTCACTGTCATCCAAGCGCCATCAGATTCTTGTAGCACTGTACATTATGTAACAGACAAGTCAAAAGTGACAGATATGTCAAAAGTGACAGATGTGTCCAAAGTGATAGATATGTCAGAAGTGATAGATATGTCAAAAGTGAAAGACATGGGAAAAGTTTTATGATTAATATGTTTGCCTTTTATTGAAAGTCAATAAAAGAACGATATCTTGAGCTGTCAAGTCGTAACAGACTAGTTAAAACCGTCACATTTACCTCAGTGATAGGCGGGTAGGTGGGCACGAACCGTCCGATGACGGTCGGCAAGTAGACCGTCCAGAAGGCAAGTTCCGTCTGTCTGTAGTTGAGCTGTATCGTGCTGTTGTACGTGGTGTTTAGGTTGAGGTACCGCAGTTGTCCAGCTTTCGCCACTTCGAAGTGCACTCCGAGGATACGTGACCGGGTTGGGTTTCTGATAACAATACGTTATACAATGAAAAAATATATTTATCGTTACGACATGTATCCCCGAAGGGATGTCAGAGGTGTGTCCGAGTGTGGACGGTCACTGAAACAGTTACACAATATTTCAAACGATTTTTAGCTCCCAACTTGATAGGTGCTGCAATATTCATATTCATTTATTTCATAATATTCATTATATGTCACATTAATAAATACTTAAAATTAACTACAAACTAACAACTTATAATTAATTACAGTGTAATTAATTACAATTAAATTAATTATATGTATCTCTAAAGTTATTTAATACTTAGGGCACAAATCGGTTTTTAGGGCATTCAGGTTTAGTAAGCCTTATCGCAGTGCGTCGGGCACAAGTCTCCTGTAAACCGTAGTGTATCTGAAAGCTTTAGGAATTCGGAAATTTTCGTACATATTTATCTACTACACATTCTATGAATCAATTTATTTTATGATTGAAAAAATTGTGATCATAGCATAACACAATTTGTTAAACCCGGTGATCACGTATACAAAATCTATTTATATAATTTATGTATGTTATATAGAACCATTTTGTTCCATTTTTTGGGTTCGCGCATCACTAAGGGCTCTACGCTGGATATTGTTCCCCAGTACGCTGCAGCTGAGCTTTGGGCTGTTTTCGCCACAACACATGACATTATATTCATATTCAAATACATTACTGCACTCAAAATATCAATAATAACAGTAATCTGAAAGAGATGGTGTACCAGCAAACCCTGGTGGAATATTACATTGCTAAGTATTTGTGTGTCTGTGTTATTTATTTAGTTATTGCTATTATTATTGACTTAAAAGAGCATTTTGTGTTTAGTTAACAATACTAGAAGTTTATGTCAAAAATGTCTCAAGTGAAAGTAAAATACCTCTTTTTAGTGATGTGCTTTAAAATGCTTATTTTGTCTAACAACAATGTTGCTCAGGAAAAAAAAAGCAAAAACACTCACCCAAACCTAGCAAAATCGGAAAAGGCTTTCATAAAGAAATGGCTCATGTTCCTGTCGTTCCCTGTCCACGCTTGTCTCTCGATCCTCTGCTTCTTCGGGAAGAACTCCTGGTCCATGAAGGGCGCTCCCGTCAGGAAGTAATGCTCAGTGTCGTGGGAGTACTGTCTCCACTGTGGCCAGCGGAATGCTTCCACCGTCGTGTTGAGGACGTACATGTACACTGGCACGTTTTGTTCCAGGAGCAGTTTCACCATTTTGTCTGTTGGCGCTCGGTACAGGAAGTCAGAGAGAAGCTGTGGACCGAAATTTCGAGTGTTAGTTTGTACTCAAAGATTAACAAGCAAAATGGGTAACGTACAATAGCTGAGTAAAAGATATATTGATATAGCTTTTTTATCGCAAACCAACTTTTGATTCGTTATGGTGTTTTTTCTATAAAGCATTGTCTTAACAAGTTCTTTGACGATGCGTTGCCCGCAGACCATCCATCCATCAGCTCGTATTCGTCTACTGCTGGGCATAGGCCTACCCAATATTACGCCACTCTTGGCGGTCCTCAGTCACCATCATCCAGCTGCCACCCGCAACGTCCTTCAGATCGTCAGTCCAGCGGGCACGAGGGTGGCCTACGCTACGCTTTGCTGTACGTGGTCTCCATTCCAAATCCTTACGGCCCCAACGGTTATCACGTCAGTGACAAATATGGCCAGCCCACTGACGGATATCAACGTTTCGGATTTTATCCATTAGAGATATCCCAAGCATAGCCCGCTCCATAGCTCGTTGAGCGACCTTAAATCGGCGGATCAAGCTTTTGGTAAGAGACCTGAGACGCCGTACGTCATCACTGGAAGAACGCACTGGTTATATTTGTCGAAGTCAACATTTAATTCGAAAACTTGACTTCTTGTTTCTGGAGGTAAAACAAGAAAACGGAACCACGTGCGCGCACGCTACACCGCGCGGGCTCGATCATCATCATGCCTTTGAGAAGGCGAGCGGGAACGCCATTAATTTACTGAATTTAGACACAGACGGAACGGTGTGTGCGGTGCACCTTCTATTCAGATTTCGTTATTATTTTATATCGCCTTTTATCTAGTGTTGTATTTCAAAGTGTGTAACATTAAATAACGATTATTAACACAGACATTTTGAACTATCTGTGCTGTTATTTACAAGATCGACCTAACAACGACCACGTGACGTGTAACTCGGACCATCAGCTACCTGAACCCTCACTTTTCCCCGTCATATACTTCAGCCTTTAAGCTAAAGTTAGTTCCTCTATGATTCCAGTATACTCACGTGTACGTACTGGTCCCGAATGGCGCTAACATTGTGCGGCTCGGGATGGTACGTGTACATGTACCGGATCGCCTCGTACACTCCGCGCGGGTTCAGCGTGTAGTTGTACCGGAGCACCAGTTCCGCTACCTTCTGGTTGAAGAACGATTCCGATATCTCGTACGTCGGGGCGAGGGTTTCGTTGTTGTCTGAAACGAAGGGAATAAATGAATGAATAAGTATAATAATAATAGTTTAATAATACAGCTGGTAGAGCTGATGCTGGGCTCGACTGTGGAGGTACCACCATCTTACTTGGAGACACCCTCGTAGTAATTCGGGGGAGAGTATGAGGACAGCTCACAGGCAAAAAACTAGGAGTCCCACCATGCCTAAGACCGATGAATGGCGGTATATCCATCCCTAATAGCCGGGCCTTATATGGAACAGACTGGTGACGGGCAGCGACGTCACTGGTGCGAGGGTTCCGGCACCGCGCTCACTAACCCGCCTGCCCAGCGTGTGTGAGTATGGGCAACTCTTCCAGGATGACCGCCGGGAGTGGCAAAGTCCTGGAAAGGCTTATGTCCAGCAGTGAACGAACTAGGCTGATGGATGGATGGATTTAAAACTTTCAGCTCATTCAAAAATTAAGGGGATCCAAATCACGAAAGTCGGTACCATATTAATCACCATAGATGTAGTATAGAGTATGTAGTATATACTAAATCTATCTGAATAACTGGTACTACGCAACTGCCTGTAACACCACCACTGTCTGGGTAGGGCTTCCCTGTAGAATATTCCATATTTTCAGTAAGTGAAGTGTGTCTAAATCTGTCCAATTCACATGGGTTAATAAACTCAGGTAAATTCAGTAATCGTTAAAATTCAGTGAACAAACCATTCAAGTACCTCAGTAAAAGCATAGACTAAGTCTTACTACGTATAGACCGACAACTCCCATACTTCAAGGCATAGCAAATTAGTGTTGCAAAAAAGCACAATTTGTTTAATTGGCTGCAATTAAACTCTCATGGTTAACAAGTAAAATGTGGCTGTAATAGCTTTGCTTAGAAAAACTAGATGGCGCTAAGTTGGCAACACTAACAGTGAATATTTCAGCGCCATCTATTATCGAAGTGGGAATTATTTTTATGTCACGTGACATCGCTGTGCCACTAGCGTCACCAATCGTCTTTTTAGAATCGTGTTCGTTAGAGGATTTAGCAACGCCATCTAGATTTCGTTAGAATTTTACACCTTTTTTTGATGTAAGGGAACTGCTAGTCTATACTTAGTCTATGCTAAAAGACACGAATTTTGATTATGAAGACATCACTATTAACACCATTCACTCACATAAAACATAGGCAGCATCTTGCGTGGTGACTCCGGTCATGTAGCTGAGTGCTCTACTGAACCGGCCTTGCTTGATCAGATCTTCAGGCTTGGCGTCAAGGAGATGCCAGTCCCTCTCTCTCCAGCCTTCGTACCACTCGTCCCCGGGGAACGTGAAGTTGTTCTCGAGCACTGGTCCCCAGGGAATGAACCCTACGTTCGGCTGGAATGAGCAATTTAAAATATATTAATATCATCAGACTATAATGCCTGAACAATCTTAGAAGTATCATGAATACTATGTGTCATCTGATAAATAGCATTCTAAACTGCTGCCGTTAATTCGAGAGAATGATGACAGATGGAGTGTGGCGATATCTCGAAAAAATACTACAAGTCAACAAGAGCTTCTTCACGACAAAAATAAATAAAGGCACGTTATTAAAAAAATATCAACGGTACAACAAATGGGACGAAATAAATCCAAATCATGATTATTTAAACTTTTTTTATAAATAAAAACCCTGGAATAGAATATATATACGATCTTAGTTTTATAATACGACAACACTGCCTTACACCGCAGATATTATAAACCTTTTTCTGAAATGTCGATTCAAAAAGTCGAGGATTCATACTGCAGGCATTATGATTGCTGATTTGACAGAAATAATGAGCAGAAGGAACTTTTAGTTATAGCACGAGCTCTTTGAAAGGTGACATTTATTTATACAGCCAAACTATCATAATATAATAATAAATCAGCAACACGGATCGTAATACTTTTTGCTAATTTTGCCAAATAAAATGTTGACTTAAGTTTTGTACTAGGAAGTGGAAAATATATACGACAAAAATACTTTTTATTAACAAATGGGACCTTTTAACGATATACAATCTACCTTAAAATCATCATGATAAATATAAAATATTGAAATTCAAAACAGTAAAAAAAGGTTTTATCCCCTGACATTTGCAAACGTCACCATTCTCTCGAATAAACGGCCGGAGGATAGCCATATATGTACACTGGCACCCACGGGTCAGGCTATGCCTATATTGGGGCCACAGAATTATTTATTGTTTTCGGTTAAGACATTTCTTGGTGAAATAAATATTTTAAAATTTTTTGATTTTTTGATCTGATTAAGGCACGTGTGATCTTGGCAGTGACGTCAAGATTAAGGCACGTGTTCTCCAAATGACACTTATTGATAATGTTATTTCTTTTAAACGTTAGATATGTTTTAAATTTATGAAAAAATATATGTACTTTTAAACTATAGAGAACAACTTTATTGTAGGATTTTATTCTCGCGTATAAGAAAATATTGTCTAAAGTCAAGCTGTTTTAGACAAAAAATATTTCTTTCAAACCGCTAATGGTATTTGTATGGTTCTTGCACTGAAAAAACAAGGAAAGTATAGCTTATTAAAATTATTGTTTGAATTTTTTTCCGTCCATGCGAATAGTAATATTTTCTACCATTTTGCGCTATCCCTAGATATGAACATTATTTCAATATAGTTTCTGTCGATATTTGTACCGACACAGGTCGACTTAAGGTCTTTGGCGGCTACCTGCCTCTTAAGGTACGTGTCCCCTGATTAATAGCATGATGTGTTACTTGAACAATGGCAGTGCCATTATGGCAAGTGTTATTTGAATAATGGCATCGGTCATACGAATAATACAATGGCAGGTGACAACAGAAAAATATGACCTGGAATGAGAGTTCCCACTAAAGCAACACATTTACTCTTAAAAAACCGGCCAAGTGCGAGTCGGACTCGCGCACGAAAGGTTCCGTGCCATTTTCTATAAAAACGAAAAAAAAAAAACATGTTTGTTGTATGGGAGCCCCCTTAAATATTTATTTTATTCTGTTTTTAAGTATTTGTTGTTATAGCGGCAACAGAAATACATCATCTGTGAAAATTTCAACTGTCTAACTATCACGGTTCTTGAGATACAGCCTGGTGATAGACGGACAGCGGAGTCTAAGTAATAGGGTCCCGTTGGTTACCCTTTGGGTACGGAACCCTAAAAACGACGTGTCTCACCTGAAACTCAGCGTTTCCCAGTTCATAGAAGGAGCGTCCCTGGCGCAGACAGTTGAGCAGCTTCCAGGACGAGTCGATGGGACACCCGAGCAATCGGCCGAACACTAGCGAAGTGTTCTGTACACGGTACTTGTCCTCGATCAAGGCCCAGTCCGCGAGGGCTGACCCGCTCTGTACGAGAAGGAAATATAATGGTAAATTGACCGGTCCCCATTGAACCACTCTATGTAGCTCTATTGCTATCTAGCTCTACTACTTTCGTAGGACATGGTATAAGATTTTTCAATGCATGTGCTCGTAAAGGCCCACTTTTTATTATGCATCAAAACGGAACAGAAAGTCAATTATTTTGCCCTAGGGCTTTATTATTTTTTTTTTTTATTTATTTACAATGGTTGGCTAACCTGCAGCCTTTCCTGTGTACCATAAATGTCATACTTTTTTTCCACTGTCTAACGGCTCTGGATACCTAGTCCTTTTGAGCCAATTACAATTTAAAGTTCACAAAATTATATTTGTTTTATTTCCTTACACTATGCATTGAAAAACGTAGTATCATACACGGGCGTAAGAGCAATAAATTACTCGGTTACGTTTAAAACACTCGCTACGCTCGTGTTTTAAATCGTCCTCGTAATTTATATTCATATTCAATCGTTTATTGCTTTCATATGTACATTTTATTCCTTTGCACCCTTGTAGCATAAACTACTATTACAATAAACTTCCAAAAGAGGTCTTATTTATTTATTTATTTATTACACTTAATGTACATTTACACAAAAACATGAAAAAAAAAACATTAAAAAAATTTACAGTGTACAAAGGCGGCACTTATTGCTAATAGCAATATCTTCCAGGCAACCTTTGGGTGAAAAAGAAAACAGAAAAAAATAAAGAGGAGCGTGTAAATGTCACGAAATCAAACTTAAGAGTAAACTACATAGACTTATTAATGGGGGATTCCTTACACTATAATAAACTAGTACATAAACATACACAAAAATATAACATAAATAATATAATAAATATACTTTTAAAAATACATACATTTACACATATATAATAATAAAAAAGATAACTGTGGATGAAATGTTAATCAAATGAATAAATGATAGATGAGTTAGGGGTGTAGTTCACTAAAGTAGTGAGCTTTTAGTTTAATTTTAAAGGTATTCAGAGTACGACAGTTTTGAACGGATACAGGTAGACGATTCCATAATCGAGCAGCGTGCACTGAAAAAGAGTCAGAGTAAAAACCAGTTTTGTGTGAAGGTATACATACATTTTTCTGGTTGACAGGGCGTTGCAATCTGCCTCGATTAGAAAAGAAACTAAAACGTTCCCGTAGATAAATGGGTGAAGAAGCATTGTTAAGAACAGTAAAGAGAAGAGAAAGGACATGAGTATTTCTACGAAAACGAATCGGGAGCCATTTTAGTTGTGTGCGAAATTCAGAGACATGGTCATAGGTCCTTACTTTATCAGGTAATAAGTTCAAACAGTATATTAAACAGGGCCTACTGAAAAACATATTATAAAATAAATGAATATTTGGATGATGGTGAAGTATGGTGTTATAGGGATACTGATTTTGATGATAGTAGATAATAATTTAATTAATTAATATAATTTCCTAACTTTTGATTCGTCTTAAGAGTTAACATTAATTAATTACAGACTGTAAAAGGAAATAGACTATATGAGACAGGTAGGCAAAGACATATATTATGTTTTTCTTTTTTGAATTAACCTGAATTCCTGCTGTCTTGTATTTTCTTATCCCTTGGTTAAAGTAGATATAAGTCATTTGTTGTATAGTATAAGTTTTATGTTAAAAAAAAAGACATGCTCTTGCTAAGTTTCTTGCCCGTTCTTCTTAGCAAGACTAATCGAATGGGCGGAGGTAGGCATGTATTTATATATGTAACCTATTAGTATGTAGTATATAGGATGGAATTTGGTCGGCCGCCTGGATTCATGCTGGGGGCTCGGTTGGTGATTATTGAACCCTGTTCCTGGTACTTGGCCGGGTCTCCGGTATGGGTTCGGGCGGTTGATTGGATTTTACCTTGTATAATATATATTTTACCTATAAATTTAATCGTATATTATATTGCTACATAAATTAAATAAACCTTTAATCTAGTTCATGTACATTTATTATTTTATTACATTTATTTTTATGAGATTAAATTTTGACTTGTGAAACGTGTATTATACAAGGTGACTTTTTGATCATCGTCCAAATTCATACTGGAGGCTTGGTTAGTGATCAGTATCTTGGATCAGTAAAAATTTTTGTGAAATTCGTAAAATGAAATTTCGCCTTCCCATAGAAATTCAGTTCCAGTCCCGAGTGAATCACTATGGAGAGTCGAAATTTCATTTTACGAATTTCACCAAAATTGTTATTGATCCATGATACTGATCACTTACCAAGCCACCAGTATGAATTTGGACGATGATCAAAAACTCACCTTGTATATACCTACTTTGCAAAATAAACTATTTGAATTTGAATACTGCTGCGAGTCTTCTTAGTATAGCACTGACCTGCGCAATGACCCTAGTGACGAGATCCCTGGTCTGCGGCAACACCGCCAGTAGCCCAGCCGACGCGGCCCCGGCGCCCGGCCCGAACAGCGTTATCGACGACCGGTCCCCATTGAACCACTCTATGTTGTCGTTCACCCAGCGCAGAGCCATCGCCTGGTCGAGGATGCCGTAGTTGCCGGGAGAGTTCTCGTCGCCCGTTGAGAGGAACCCTGAAAGAAATTCAAATTGGTTATTTGGTTCCTGTAGCTTTGGCAAAGTTTATACTTGGCGTTATTCGAAATAAGATCGACTGTGTGGATCTTGTTGAGAAAATTCTAAAACTGTTTGTGCCCGATAGGTGCCTCAGGGGGCGGAGTCATACGTTGTTCGCGGCGCCATTTTCGCGCACTAACCTTTATCGGTACTCGCCCGTCGCGCGAGCACTCGACATATTCTGTTCCCTGCTCGCTGAAGCACCAGAGTGTGATATTTTTGTGGATCGTATTAGTTATCTAATAGATGTTTGTAAGAGAATGTTAGAGAGAAGTATGAAAGTAAGTGCTTTAATGTAAGAACTATATTATTGTAATGATTTAAATTTATCTGTTATGTTACAATAAGTTTGAATAAACAAATTTGAATTTGAATTTGAATCTGTGCTGGTGAATTACTTATGAAACAACTTTTGGTTGCGTAGTCATTTTGTCCGTGACAGACTTACGCACGTATTGCGTTTGTCTCTAGACCAGGGATGGGGAAACTAAAGCCCGCGAGCCATCTCCGGCCCGCGAAGCGTTAAAAACTGGCGCGCGACCATCAAACGAAAATCAAGAAGTTTTCGTATTGTTAGAAATTTCGCAGCTAACTTGAAAGTTTAATTTAATTGCAATTTCGTCCTTATTTCATTAGTTATTTTGTAATATTGCACAATAAATTAGTGTTTCAGAAAATACATACTAATATTTTTATTTCAGTAAATAATATTGCCAAAAATACAATTTCGTTAGTAAATATTGGCACGCGAAGGAAAAAGTTTCCCCATCCCTGGTCTAGACCTAGATTGCCTGCTTACACTCTTCCACTTCCGTCCTAGGTATCAGAGACTCTTTTCATCAGGCGCGATAGCAGCGAAACGCAAGAAACATTGAAAAAAATTGGCCAAGTGCGTTTTGGGCTACGCGCAGTGTAGGGTTCCGTAGTTGCCCTGCAAAATATGCGGACTTCTTCTCCAAGTACATTTTATAAGTTTGTCGACTAATACAGATCGCGCCAAACTTCTAGTACGCTCGGAAGTTGCTCTTCCCAAGAGCGGCCCATACATTTTGTTCCCGCTGATGCGAATCGCCCCGTGTCTAGAGGGAACTAAAACGGCTCGGTAGAAATATTGATTGAATTGAGGTCTTTTTCGTCACCAATTCTCCTGCGGGCCTATTATGTATCTCTAGTTGCCTTCTGGACTGGGTGCCTATCATCAAAAACATAGATATACTATTGAATTCCGATTTCCTAAGGATATGTTCGCACTTGAAGTGACGACACAGATTGTTAATAGTTCAATACACACTAACGGAAATTTTGAAATTTCAGTTTTATCTATGTTTTTGATGATAGGCACCCAGTTCAGTTGGCAACTAAAGATACAGAATAGGGGGGCAGGTTTGACAATTTAGAATGACATATGGACAGCTAGATGGGTTTTAACGGTATCTAGAACCTGCTTAAACGAAATTTTGATAGCAACTTTAGTAGATAGATAGATAAAACATTTATTCACTATTACAATACGTACACAATTCATATTCAACACAATTAAATATTTACATTAACAATAAAAGAAACGGAACAAATTATAACAATAACAATAATGAGACAGATACTCAATTATGGACATATTACAATAGTAAAAGGGCTCCCACTCAGTATTTGCTGCAAAGATTCACAATGCAGCACTGTGGGTCTACCGCGTAATTCTCATTTACATCACCATCAACTTGAGATTGAAATTTGGCGTGCGTGCGACGACGCCCGCCTAACATGCCATCTCTTTTGCACGCGTTGAATTTCGCATGCATTTGCTTGAAGTTGATACAAATGAGAATTACGCGGTAGAGCCCCTGATCATTCTGCCGGAACCGTGGAAGAGCTACGTGCTAAAGTTTTAATTTTGTGTAACTTAATTAAGAAATAAATAATATAGTATGTAAAGATATATATGGTATATATATATATATATAAAGATATATAGTACATTTTATATAATAAGAAACCGACTTTTTGCTACTTTTCCACAGATCCGTCCCTCTCGCACTGAGAGTTTTTTTGCATACTGAGTAACAGGGACGCTAAAACTTTTACATATCGCCTTAAGTGGGTCTAAACGCCTACGCGCGTCCGCTGCCGTTACAAACGACCGCGCGCCCGCTTGAAGGTTAAGACTAATGGATACGCCAACTGCAATTTGGACCTGTCTTTGAAGGCCTACTCCTCCCACACGGGTGGTCCAAAAACTTTCATAAAAATATATGATAGCCATTATAGAGTCAAAAATTAATTTTAAGTTTCATAAACTGTTTTTCTATTGTAAGTTTTGACAAAAAAAAATCTAAAGGTATCGAAAGTTTCACATGATTAACACAAGAATTCTCTTACTCCTTCCAAACGCCTAAAGCGATTTTAATTACTATTTCACCAAATTATAGGAAATTTTTAGATCTAAAAAATTTAAGTTCAAATTTTTTTTTCCATTCATGGCGTCCATGTGAAAAGTATTATTTTCTCCTATTTTGCGGTAGCCGGTGACGCAGTGGTTGTCGTAACAGCCACTTTTTAAGGCACGCTGAAATGAACATTATTTCAATGTCGTTTCCGTTGATATTTGTACCGACACACATCGAGTTGCTTATTTAGCGTGGTCAGGTCATACGCCTTAAAGATACCTGTACATTTACAGCCGGTCCATTTACTACCGAGTGGTACTTACCCAGCGCGCCGAGCCTGTAGTTGATGGAGACGACGAGCACGTTGTAGAAGCCGGCCAGCATGTGTGCCGGGAACATGTTGGACGCGCCGGACTGGAACTGACCGCCGTGTATGTACACCATCACCGGGTACTTCTGAGCCGTCGCACCCGCCTCCGTCTGTAACAAAGTTACAAATAAAATTATGAATACAGGTGTTCCAACGCCGAATTTTCCATGATTTTTTTCCTTGATGATTGTGATATTTTTATCACTTTAATTACACAAATTTTGTTGGTTAACAGTAATATGCTAAACTGTCCTAACGCGATATCTTGTTTGGCAATAGGAATTAAATTAAAGAACTTAAACTAAATTTAGGTTGATTCTTCAATTGTTATTATTGATAACTGAAAGGGTTTAATTACCGTAATTACACAAATTTTGTTGGTTAAAATTAATATGCTAAACTGTTCTAACGCAAGATCATGTTTGGCAACAGGAATTCAATTAAAGAACTTAAACTAAATTTAGGTTGATTCTTCATTTGTTATTATTGATAACTGAAAGGGTTTAATTACCGTAATTACACAAATTTTGTTGGTTAAAATTAATATGCTAAACTGTCCTAACGCGATATCTTGTTTGGCAATAGGAATTAAATTAAAGAACTTAAACTAAATTTAGGTTGATTCTTCAATTGTTATTATTGATAACTGAAAGGGTTTAATTACCGTAATTACACAAATTTTGTTGGTTAAAATTAATATGCTAAACTGTTCTAACGCGAGATCTTGTTTGGCACTAGGAATTAAATTAAAGAACTTAAACTTAAACTTCACCAACATCATGAACCTAAAACAATTATATACTTACTGCACCTGCATCCTCGTTAGGAAAATATTAAGAAAATCAATACACACATCAATCTCATTTATCCAACACAGGCAAGTGTCTAAACGCTCCACGAGACGGCCGAGCTACATCATGCTACCAAAGATCCGAACAAATTATGGCAAACGAATGTTTACTTACGAAGGAGCGCAACTTTTTAACAACTTACCTTCAGAAATTAAAAATATCGAACTTTTTAATAATTTCAAGCGTAAATTGGCCCAGCATATTTTAAACAACTAATTTATTAATTTATGTTAGAGAGGTGGTTATAATTAAGATTTAATAGTGAACTGTGGACTTTATTAAAGAAACCTACATATCTCTGTGTATTAGAATAATATTGTTATGATATCTATGAGTACCTACCTCATGATATTTTAATTTATGGTCTGTGCGGATGGATGACACTCTAACTTTAATTGTAAATAATTAAGATTTCTTCTTATGTAAGTGACATATTGTCTTTAATAAGAATAAAGTATCTTTAAACCTAACCTAACTAAATTTAGGTTGATTCTTCAATTGTTATTATTGATAACTGAAAGGGTTTAATTACCGTAATTACACAAATTTTGTTGGTTAACATTAATATGCTAAACTGTCCTAACGCGATATCTTGTTTGGCAATAGGAATTAAATTAAAGAACCTAAACAAAATTTAGGTTGATTCTTGAATTGTTATTATTGATAACTGAAAGGGTTTAATTACCGTAATTACACAAATTTTGTTGGTTAACATTAATATGCTAAACTGTCCTAACGCGATATCTTGTTTGGCAATAGGAATTAAATTAAAGAACCTAAACAAAATTTAGGTTGATTCTTCAATTGTTATTATTGATAACTGAAAGGGTTTAATTACCGTAATTACACAAATTTTGTTGGTTAACATTAATATGCTAAACTGTCCTAACGCGAGATCTTGTTTGGCAATAGAAATTAAATTAAAGAACTTTAACTAAATTTAGGTTGATTCTTCAATTGTTATTATCGATAACTGAAAGGGTTTATCGTGTTGTTTATCATAGTAAATTATCGATGACTATTTTATCTACGTTTTGAAAGGGGTGAAAGCCCAACTCTTTGGTGGGGAAATGGGATAGCAAAAATCTGGAAAAAGACATGAGCAAGAAGCGGCGAAGTGGAGGAAGTTGACGCAGGAATTTCGCCCCTGCTGTTCGATAAATAGAGACTATGAGATTCGTTAAAAAAAATCAGGATATTTGCCGAGATTTATGCTAGAAATACTTATCTATCTGCTTAGTTGTTAATTATTTGGAAAACGGATATTGCACTCACGTGTTATTTTCTTCGACATTTTCACAATTTGACAAAGACGGTGAACACAGCCTTGAAAATGCCAAAATTGCATCGATGAAACAGTTGGCAGTATAGTATTAGTTTTCAATATATTTTACTATGTCGGTTGTTGTATTCTCTACTTTAAATAATAAAAAAAGGTCAATTTTTGTCGTAGAACTCGAAACCAAACACACCATCCAACAAAATACATTTGAAGAAGCGCAAATCAAAAGTACCCGGAATGGAAGAGCTTGAATGACTAGAAGAAGCGAAAGAGGTAGGTATGTCAGGATCGCAGCAGATAGTCTCTGCTCCTCTGGGAAACAGTCGTAAGTATTTTTTATATTTTTCTTTATTTTCAAAAATCTTAACCTAGTTACAAAAACGCACAATCAACAAAAACTCATAAGGTTTATCAGTGATTGCGGAGTTCAGTACTTATATTAAATTATAGTAGCAATAGGTAAGCATCTCACAACCATAGCTGGGTGGTGATCGCGGTCGGTCCGCACACACAACACGCTTCCGCCTGCCCGTGTGTGAGGGCCGTCCGTGATCCACATACATACAAAGAGAGACAAAAATTGAGTGCTTACCTATATGACTTAACGCTAATCTAGGTCGGCATGTTTTGTTTGCATTTTTTTTCGTTTCATTTTCCCACTAAGTGGAAAGGCAAAGGGATCTTAGCCCATACAGCCATGTTTGACGTTATAGTTATTATCTGTTTATATGCACTACCCTCTTCTGTTGAGGATCATCTGAAAGGTCTTTCCTGTCTAAGTCGCTGTCCTGTCGTTTCCGCTATAATGATAGCCTTATAACGCAAATACAACAGGGTTAGAAAAACCACACAAAAAGGCACAGCCCGCACTTTTGTTCCATTGAACAACACACTACACAGGTTACGGCGATTTTAATTCACAATATTCTATCACTATTGTTGATCAAAACACCCAAAATGCAATATTTTTTCAATAAAACAAAAAAACGACGTCATCACATCTTCGCGCCTTTTTTCCAACTGTTTTGTTTGCATGAGATGACAGTTTACAATAAAAAGTTATAAATAAAAATAAAATATATGTATTATGTACGTACAGTCAAAAGAGATAAGTAAGCAGACCCAGCGCTAACACTTTGATCCTAAGACCCACAGGTGAGTGATTGATGATATAAAAAACTACTCAATAAATAGTGCATGTGTGAATGCATTGACCAAATAAGGTATATGTTTGTACTATTATTTATATAAGCCTTTTGCAGGCCGATTACAACTCACAAAGTTAACTTAAAAGCAAACTTAGAAGTTAAATTACCACATTTTAATCTTCTCCAAGATAATCCAAACGCTCTCTTTGCAGACCTGTTTAACATAGCCTCCGAAGAGTTTGAAAATACGTTTAAGTTGTAAAGTTTCTCACAAAGGTGAAATCACTTTAGTAACTGGGCGTCATAAAAGTAGAAATAATTTATACGAATAATACGACATAAAATCCTACAATAATAAAGTTACATTTATTGAATTCCTGAAAAATTACTCACGCATTTTCAAATTAGTGTGTTTAAAAGCAAAAAGTGTCTACTTCAATAAAAAAAATTAAATGTCCGATAATAAAGTAAAAACAGTATGGAACATCATAAATACTGAAACTGAGATAAGTAAGAAACATGGTAACGAATTTAAGGTGATATACCGTGCTAGCAAAGGTCCCCGTTACTCCAGGCAGAAAGACCCGCAGTGCGAAAGGGACGGAATCGGGGAAAATTATCAAAAAGTCAGTTTTAAATTAATGCAAAATTAACTAAAATAGCTACAAAAAATTCCATAACCAGTAATTTAGGTGTAGTTAAAATCCATCTAAATAAATATTTTTCAAGTCTGTATGCTATCCTAATTTGTCAGAATATCAAAAAAAGTGTAAATTTAGACCTGATTTCAATAATTATTTCTATCGAATGAAATTCCTCCTACCGCGTTTCTGATAGACCAAAATCTAGTAAAAGGTCCCAAAATTGTTATACTAATTTATTTTACTTGGAACTTTATTAAAAGAGCAGATAAATAACTTCAAAAAGTGTCAATTTTCACGGTATAGCCCCTTAAGTTAAGGATTAGCAATGAAATCGTTACAGGAGATAAAGAAGTTGCAAATGCCTTTGAAAAATTCATTTCTGAAATTCCTTCCTTAACAACTAAATATTTAAATTCAAGCCCTGGGCTTGCGCAGGATCTTTTAGGGGACCACGTGCCGAAGTGCCATTCTGTATTTGCTTTTAAACATACTAATTCTTTAACTATAATTAAAGCAAACTTGAAAAAAACCGAAGACTTATGGGGCCTGGCGACAATGGGGACCCTTTAAACTATAGACCTCTGTCAGTTTTACCGGTATTGAGTAAGGTTTTCGAAAAAATAGTGTTTATTATCTCATTTTAACAATAAAAAGGCATAAAAAAAACGCTCGTGCAAACGTAGCCTAAGCTCAAGTCTGTAAAATGTAGACAACGAATTAAAGCGCTACGTAAGTTTTAGCGTCCCTGTTACTCCATATTCGAAAAAACCCTCAGTGCGAGTGGGACGGACTCGTGAAAAAGTAGCAAAAAGTAGGTTTTTTATTAATATAAAATGTACTAAGCTATTTTGTCAAAAAGATTTTCAAGGATACTTTACAAATACATATTATCCACATTTTGAATGCAATTTCACAATGAAATTAGTTAGGATTTCAGAATTACAGAAAAAAGTAAAACAATTTAGAGGTCTTTTCTGAATTAAATTCTATCGAGAAAATTTCATCCAATCGCGTTTTCCTTCAGTAAGAATCTTAATCAAATACTCAATAAACATTAACCCAAAAATTAAATACGTAGGTGACGTTATAGTGGAGTAAATGGATTCGAAAAAACCCCATTTTGTTTTTCTAAAAATTCAATTTTTTATTCTTTGAATGTAGATGTGTGAAATCGCTATCACAATATCAATGGCATTAGTTGCCGTGGCTCTGTAGCACGAGGGCGGGCGGCGGCAAGTTGTGACAAATTAAACCATCAGCTAGTTAATAGTTATGCGAGGACCGGGGTCACGGGCCCCCAATTAGGAATCCTGTACCACATTATTAAAGCCTGACCAGGAAAATAAAAAACCTCGCCATATTGCGGAAAACCAATAGAACTTATTTCTTCTACTGGCAACCTAGACTTTGAAACGTCATTATTTCAATTGCTGTCAAAGTGTGCTGTTATTTTTTCGTGTGTGTGCGTGTGTGCTGTCAAAGTGTGATTTTGTTTTTAATATGTGTGTGTAAACATGAGTGTTGCAATCATAAAAGCAAATGTGGCGCCCCTAAAGCAGGTTTTTTATTTTCCTGGTCAGGTTTACATAAGTATATAAAAAATAGAGAAGTTCCAATGTGTCCAATACGGACACGAGGATCATTATATGGATCGAATTGGCGGAGTTAGGCATATATTTATTATAATATGTATTGCATTATATTCATCTGTATTTATAATATTATTTATTCCTATATATTTATTTTATTCAAGTGTATTATGTATTTTATTAAATTTAAGTAAACCTAACCCTTATTTTATATTAGTATTTCCCCATATTATTATTACAATACAATACAATATAGCTTTATTGTCACACCACAAAAGAAAAATAATACCATTAATTGAACTTAAAAATACGAGTACAAAGGGTAAGTACAAATAGGCGGTCTTATCGCTTAAAGCGATCTCTTCCAGACAACCTTTAGGTGGAAAAAATACATTAAGATTGCTGAAGAGGCGATTATTATTTATTATATAAAACTATTAAATATACAAGGTGAATTTGTGAACATCGTCCAAATTCATACTTGAGTCTTGGTAAGCGATCAGCATCATGAACCAATAACGATTTTTGTAAAATTCATAAAATTAAATTTCGACTCCTCATAGTGATTCACTCAGGACTGGGAGTGAATTACTATGGGAAGTAGAAATTTCATTTTACGAATTTCACAAAAATTGTTACCTATTCATGATGCTGATCACTTACCAAGCCACCAGTGTGAATTTGGACGATGATCAAAAAGTCACCTTGTATATTATTTAGTTATATTATTTTATCATCTTGTACCTATCTGATGTATATAAATAAATAAATATATTTCATTTCATAGTTTAATGTTGAAACTGCAGAGTTTCATAGACTTCGCCGAAAACGTAGTTCAGAGAACGGGGGACACATAAATTGCTGTCCTGCACAGTACCTGGCTTGCCAAACGCAAACAATGCATGGAAATTGAAACTATCCACCGTAAGTAAACAGTAAATCAGCGCTTCCTAATTGTAACGCATTAGGAATCAAAAATTGCATACGAAAAGGTAATTATTATAAGCTTAAGCCATTACTACTTTATACAATTTCAAATAATAACCCACGATTGCGCCACGCAAACGTTCCACACATGCCGTATTATTCCCAAGGCTCTTATGAAAGAGAATTCGAAATGAAACAACATTTTGTATTCCGCTCGCTATCAGATGAACTTCAGTTAAACACTAGGGACAAAGGCGGGCCCGCACATCTAGATTTGTGGCGACACGTACCACTTTAATGACCTAATTTGAAAAGGTGATTTTAATCTTAATAAAACGACTAAATAGTTGAGCCAAGTTTCAGGCTGCAAGAACGGCTGGATGGATTGGGAAATGGGGCTAAAATTCGGCATTCATGTAACAAATTACGTGCAGAGATTAGTTACATGGACCACGGAAAAAATAAAATTGAAATTGAAAATTTTCTCTATGATGTACTCACACTGGGAGAGAATATGTTGAGATAGAGACAGTCCTCGTCCATATCCCGGATGCCCTTGGTGGCGCCAGTGAAGCGCACTGGCTGAGGACACGCTGGGCCCCAGTCGACAGCTTGCAGTAGCTGCCAGCCTGGGTGTTGTCGTGGTGGCTGGAGACAATTTCATCATATTAACCAGATAACAACAAAATTACAAGGAAGCAAGGGATTATTACTGATCATCTTTCGCCGCAAAAATGATTGACACAAGTCTAAAGAACGCATACGTATTACAAAGTAAACCAGAGCGGCAAGAAACAAGAGAGAATTAATTGCAATATTTAATTTTTAGGCTTTGCTGATGTCAACAGTGCATACAGCAGTTAATACTGGGTGTTAATTTGATACCCTTTTTCCTTCAAGCAGAGTGTTCTACTCATGAATATGGGCAATGGACAACTTTTAATATGGTGCAAATTCATTAATTTTTTAACGAAAAAAAATCTGCTGTTCCATAGAAAAGTTAAATACCTGCTCAACCAACATGTATGAAACAGCTGTTTTTTTTTGCGATTTCAGAGTTTACCCCATAGTAAAAGTTGTTAGGTATAACACCCCTGTATTATTATAAATATAAATGCAAAAGTGTGTTTGTTGGTTTGTCCTTCTTTCACGCAGCAAACGAGCAACGGATCAACGTGATTTTTTGCATAGAGATAGTTTATGGGCCGGAGAGGGATATAGGCTGCTTTTTATCCCAGAAAAATGCAAACTAAATCAGCGCAGGCGAAGCCGCTGGCAAAATCTAGTTGTATATAATATATATTAAGGACATTATTTTAATGTAATGCAAGTAACAAAGTCTGTTTAATAGAGTAAAAAGTTCGTGTTTTTTTAGGACTTTGTGTTTCTATGTAGAAAACACCTAAATAGATGGAGTTTCCCACATATTTCTAACAAAATAATGGTTTACCTTGAATCTTCCTTCCAAGACAGGTGGTCTGGCGTATGGTATACCAAGGAAGACGGACACTTCGCCCTGAATCCTCTCCACTGGAGTGAGCCAGGGTCGGTAGCCAGATGTTGGATCCGGGTTGTCGTACAGGTACACCTGGATAATGCATTTAGGTTTATATGATCTCCCAAGTGAATTTAGTACAATGAAAACCTTGTTCTAGATGGAATACGTGGGTTTTTGAATGAATGAAGTGTGTGAAGAAAATTTGTACTCATTAGAATCGCAACAAGGAATGTTCGTAGCAGCACTTCCCTATAGAGTACCCCTGAATGATTTATTTAGTATTAAGTTGTTTACTTAACTGTATGCACTGAAAATAATATTTTACTTTAACTTGTTTCCTTGAAACTGCAGCTGCTAAGCCCCCTTGAAAATGTACCTGCTACGCCCCCTTTACTTTTTTCTCACTCTCTCTCTTTTAATGTCTATTAATATGCAACAGAGATAGAAGTCTTATTTTGTATGTATTGAGAAGAAGATGAAATGATTCACATTTTATATGTTTTGAGAAGAAGATGGGATGATGTTTGTTTGCCCTGACAAGGTCTAAGAAAAAAACAACCAATTAATCTGTCACGAAATTGAATATAATTTAACAAATGTATTGCTATTCTTATTTAAAGAAATAAATTACCTTAAATCCTTGCACCTGTCCATAGTTAGTGTTCACAAAGATATCTCTTTTAAGCTGCCGGGAGTCTCGTCTCTCTCGACCCTGAAGATCTTCTCTCCAGCCGCCCAGCACTCCCGGGAATAAGGCATCAGGGTTGTTGGGATCCCGGTTCTGAAAGTAAAGGTTTTCTTAGAGGGCAGCATGATGTTTGGTTTTTAGTGTTATTACAAAGTAAATATTTCATCCTAAATCCAGAGATTTAGTTTTTTTTTATTATTCACAATGATGGTAAACATAGTCGATGAGACTTAGGATGAAGGAGCTCGCCAGAAGGTACCTATATAGTCTTATTTTAAAGGAATCTGGGCTATACTATTGGGTATATAGGTAGCAAATTTTACTTCAAGGCTGTAGGGATTATATGAAAATTTACATACAAATTTACTATTGCTGTCGGAATAGCAACAACAAAGGTGATACTTTTATGTGCCCAACTATTTCAGTGGTAGAAGGGGGTTGACCAAATCCACAATATTTCAGTATTAACTTGCTTTACTTCGTTTGCCCTTGACATAATTGATACTGACTCCTAAGAAATGACAGCAGCCAGAAAAAAAAAACTTGCTAATTTTAGGTAGTGTTCTTAAGCACCAGGCTAAAAGTAAAAATTAACTGTCATCCATTCCACAACCACCAGAGTGAAAACGAACAGCTCAAAGTCATTCATACGTTGACTTTGACAGTTAAATTTTACATTTACCCAGGCGTTTAGGAATGCTACCTTAATAGCTAAAATAAAAGTAGGTAAAAACCTAAAGGACTTGCATTTTCACCTTTTCCAAAATTAGAATTTTTGCATACATTATTGAAATTTTAAGCATAACAGCTCTCATACCTGTGCCACTAACTATTTTTGTTTTAAACAAAATGGCATGATCAAAGACCATAATATATCAAATGTCAGTACAACCTGTCGGAAATATCTAGGCACCCGAAACCCCCCACCCGCAAGTTCTCTACCTACGTTTGCTGGTGAACTGAGGTGCAGAGATATTTCCGACGGGTTGTAACACTTGACATTGACAGCTAGTATTTTTATTGCTAGGTAAAGGTATTGTAACCCTTCAGCCTATACCTATCCTAAAATGTGTTTTGTAATAAGAATATAAAGAAAACTCAATGGATTTTTTATTATCTTACGTAATATGAAATGAAAACTTGTGGAATGCTTCCACAGTATACATAGATAGTATAGAAAACTTCCACTCTCTTCACAGTAGAGCCTATAAGAAAGCAAGAGGCAAGCAAAATTTCAATGGTGTTCAAGGCTTTGGTATTCAGCACTCATTATCGATTCATCACCAATGAGTCTAGTGCTTAACCGAATCCAGGGCATCTAGCTGACACTTAACAGAGCTGTTCCAAGGGCAGAGGTATTCCAAGCACAACCGAATTTGGGTTTTGTCAAGTTGCAAAATTTAGTGGAGCGACCAGTGAACACCATACATAAACCTTTATGGTAATTTTTTCATGACAACCCAAAAATATTTCAGTTGTGCAATGTGTCTCATTATTGAAATATTTTTTTGTTTAGTATGTAATGTGGCAGGAGGCATGAATGTGCTAGTCTTGTAAATTAATTATTATCAATAATCAAAAATTCTACTAGTTAAACCATACTGTAGTATTACTTACTGTATTATACTTAAACTGGTCGTCTAAAGGGTTTGTGATTATAGGATTGTACGGGAACCCTCCCGGAAGGTTTATGTTCGGGTTGTACGGATTGTACCGACTAGGATCTGTGCCGTATCTTCTGCTGTTGTACACATACGTCCTGTAGTCACTGTCTCCAGGGTTAGGAAGTCTGGAGTCCCGGTTCTTATCATTTGGTCTGTTGTTGTATTCATTGAACTGTCCATTGTAAAGGTCCTTATTTGACTGGCTTCTCACTGCATCAACACAGACCAAAATGGAAAATATAATGTTTTTTAGCATTTTCACATGACAAAACCGGTCACGGTTGGTTTGCGAGATAAATTCCACTATGATTCACATTGTTTATGTCGGTCACCAATTATTTTATTTTCGTGTAAAACGGGAGACTTTTATGAATTAAAACTCGTTCTATAACACGCTTGTATCAAAAATATTACACTGCTATTAATGATTGAAACTTAAAATAACGAGAAATAGGTAAAAACAATTCAGAAACACAGCGTTGTAGTAGCACATAAAGATGGCATTGTTTCACCTACATATCTAGTTTTCTTATCATGTAAGATATCACATATATCGGGCAGTTGCTTATCTTATTTATAATCAGTGTACACAACGTGCGCCAACGCCCAAACTATTACAAATTTTGTTTATCATTCATTCTTGCACTCGGTTCTTGCAATAGGTGACTGGGGGGGGGGGGGGTGGAGGCAGTGGTGCTGCCAACTCCATGTCAGATTTTCGGGCTAAACAGAATTTCAAAAAGGGCTAGATTTGTCCATTATTTTTAAAATAGCGCAAATTGCTGTATTGCTAAGTTAATTAATAAAGATTGTTGATTTGTTGTGCTCAATTAGCTTTTTTTCTTAATGGAACGTCCATTTTCACACTAAGCAGTTTGAAACACACCTCACATTCATTTCAAACAGAAAAAAGTACCTAAGTGTTTGGATTTGCACGAAAAGAAAATAAAATGGCTTTGATTTCTAATACTATTGGTAACTCTTTATGAGTTCGTGATTTTTTTTTTGGTGAAATATAATATACTTATTATAATATGTTCTTTCTGCCTTTGTCCAAATTGTCGGAGATGATTCGTTTTTATGATATTATTTTTTGAAATTTAGAATGTTTTTCGATACGGAACGCGATTTTTACATTTTACGATTGACATTGACAAACTTTTTATTTTACTATAACTAAACGCAATGGTAAATTGTATCTTTAAACCAGGGGTCGGCAACCTTATGATATAGGAGGGCCACAAATGCTACCAGGGGATCAACGAGGGCCGCATTTTGTACAGTGTTGCGTCTAAGTGTGCATCTTTTAACCGAGAACTATGTTTGCTTTTGCTAATTAGACGAATAGCGAAGACTTTATTACCTTGTGACACACTTCATAACACTAATTTCAACGATTCCAAAGTTGACTTGGGAAATTTCTTGGTTGTTTATCGGTAACACTGTTATAACAACAGGTTGGTTGCGTGTTGAACTAAAATTACAAAAAGCAGCTTTCATGTGATCCAACATTAAACGCGTTTATTTATCAACGCTTCTCAAAGTCTCAATATTTTTGTTTAGAAGTACCACAGCTGCCGGATCCGGCACTTAGGACAGCTGCCGGAGGTCATGTGAGTAAGTTGTTTATGTTCTTTTGATTCGTCACGTCCGTTCGCGTCGCGGTTCCCGTTCCACGGAACACATTTCCCTCAGAATAAGGAATACTTATTCTGAGACATTTCCCGTGCACACTAACTTCACGTTGGAGTTGTCAAAGTATGTTGATGCCATAGACAAAAATTCTTCAAAGGGCGGGAGTTTTCGAAAAATTTTGTTTGTTCTAGGTTTATTAAAGGTAAGGGTGTTACGGTACTACGTACATACAAATTCTTCTACACGTAGTTGTTTTAACGATTATGGGCGATTTTGTGTCGGAAAGGGCAATTTTTACAATCTGCGTGGGCAAAAGTTTGGATCGGGTCTGGCAACACTGGGATGGGCAAAATGCCATGGGCCCCCAGCTGGAGAGGGCTCCCGGGCCCGAGAGCGCTGCGAGCAGACAGGAGTTTGTTATAGTTTTTATAAGTTGTTAGGGGTGTCAATCGGTACCTAGTTTTTGATATTTTACGTGATTCACCATCAGTAGTATTTTCCAACGCTGAGCCTTGGATATCTGACTCATGGAGTTTCTTTGTTCTCAGGATGATTTTAATCATCAGACCCAGAAGTAGACATGAGCAAATGGTGTATTTTAATTTACTTTTATTGAGGACTTTAATTGACTGGACCATATCGATGTGTATTGATCTGAAATTTAATCCCATTTTAATAATATTAAGTATACCGAAATGCTCGCCTGTACCAGGGAATTATAAAGTATTGCCAGTACCCTAAATTACGTCGTCGATTCGATGTAATACGACTTAACCTATTTGAAAGGCAGGACTAATAGTAGATTATGCACTAGGCATATTGAACCCTGAGCGTAGCGAGGGCGTTATATAGAGTCCTGAGTAAAGCGAGGGGTTCAAGCTGCCCAAGACAAAGACAGGCTTTATTCCAGAGGAGCATACTCTACTTTTCACACCTTCTGCGAGACAATAAAAAGCTCGACATTTTTTATCAACATTAATAATTCAATAAAATTCACTGACAATCACAGCACCAAACACAGTCTTTTGTTTCACATTCTTTGTAAACGCTTTTTTTTTCTTTTTGTTGAATTCTGCTTATGGTCAGGGTTGCCAGATATCAGCTACCTCAATTCGCCTAATTTTGACTACCGAGTAGCAAATCGCCTAATTATTTATTTTTGTCAAGTAGCCTAACATTTTGAGCTATGTAGCCTAAATTTAGCCCAAATAAAGAAGAAACGTACAGTGCAACTATAAAGTCATGAAAACAAATAGGGGCGCCACTTTCTTAAAATGTGAGTTAAAATGAGTTAGAAAGATTGTTTTCTCTATGATAAACGCGTTTGTCTATCTCACTCCTACAAATTTAGTGGATGCAATGGAACGCAAGCAACGTGAAAGAACTGCGGACGTACCATATTACGTTTTGTTACAAGCATTTTATGGAATTATTCAATAAATTTGGAGTAATCCTAAAATAGCCGAAATCGCCTGTTCTTTTTTCGTAGGTAGCCTAAATGGCTACGGGTAGCCGATCTGATTTTTTGGTCGCCATTTGACCCCCTAAGGTAGCCTAAATGGCGATAATTCGCCTAATCTGGCACCACTGCTTATGGTGGCCAGTTCGATTTTCGAACAAACCAATTTACAATCCCATATAGGTATGTAGGCATTTGTTTTCTACGAGTTTCCACACAAATTTGACGTTCCAAATTTAAATCACTTTAATCCCTAGGGATTTTCATATAACTTTATATCCCTTGAGATATAATGCGTTACTTTACGTTAAGGTTGCATGATATGTAATTGGACATTGTCGAGCAGGTGGCGTGAAAAGTTATTTTTCAATGCATGTGCTCGTAAAGGCCCACTTTTTATGCATCAAAACCGAACAGAAAGTCGATTATTTTGCCCTAGGGCTTTATTATAATTTTTTTTTTATTTGTTTGCAATGGTTGGCTAACCTCACAAATTATAGAGGGATATGGCTTACCTAACCTGCAGCAGGGCTGCCAGGTCCAATTGAGTGTTGCGCGCTAACTCCGATGTAAAAAAGCGCTAGATTCCGTTAAATATATTTTTTTATAAAAAGCGCTAGTGAAGCGCTAGTTATATGTTGTATATTGGTGGCTATATTGATAAGCTGATTGTAATTGATTAGCTTTTTGAAAAAATACGTCATTTATAGAAGAAGATAAAGAAATTTTTTAATAAATTCAATCATTGCAAGTAGAATTATCATCACTGAAACAAAACTTATTTCAAAATAGCGCTAGATTTCCCACAATTATTCCAAAAAAGTGCTAAAATAATGAAACAAAACTCATTCCGAAATAGCGCTAGATTTTCCGCTAGGCGCTAAAAACTAATTTTGAGCGCTAAGTGGTCAAAAAAAGCGTTAGATCTGGCGCAAAATGCGCTGATCTGGCAGCACTGACCTGCAGCCTTTCTTGTGTATGTAGGTACCATAGATGTTATACTTTTTTCCACTGTTTAACGACTCTGGATACAATCCTTTTGAGCCAATCATAATGTAAAGTTCACAAGATTATATTTGTTTTCATTTCCTCACACTATGCATTGAAAAACGTAGTATGATACACGGGCGTAAAAGCAATAAATTACTCGGTTACGTTTAAAACACTCGCTACGCTCGTGTTTTAAATCGTCCTCGTAATTTATTCCTTTGCGCCCTTATAGCATAAACTACTATTAGGCGTCCTGTCTTTGTCTTTTCGAAACTTACAGAAAGAAAAAGACAGAACGCTTAAGTTAAGTCGTAAGCGTATAAATAACCAACTCTCTCCCAAAATATCCCTGTTTGTAATAATGTGATGCTGCACCGCACTCGGTACATAATCTGCAGTATCTGCAATCAACGGCTCCCAAGCGTCTCATCCAAATGTCTAAGATTATGGATCGCCTTCATAACTTTTAGGTAGAGCTTGTAACTGCAGCCTCACAAGCGCGGTGATCAATTTATTTATATATTATGTACTATGTGCCTTGGTTGAGCGATTAATAGATAAGAGCAATGTTGTATAGGGGGCTGGAGGCTCGGTTGGTGATCATTGAACCTTGTTCCTGGTCCCTGGCCGGGTCTCCGGTATGGGTTCGGGCGGTTGATTGGATTTCCCCTTGTATAATATAAATTATTTCCTATCATTTTAATCTTATATATATATTTTGCTGCATAAATTAAATAAACCTTTAATTTAGTGCATGTACATTTATTATTTTATTACATATATTTTTATTACATTAAATTTGACGTTTAGAAAGTCTATTATGTATACCTATTTTGCAAAATAAACTATTTGAATTTGAATTGATATCATAGTTATCTAGAACGAAATGTACACAGTTGAGACCAAGCAGTGTTACATTAATAATTATTTTTTTATTAATTTTTGTCAAATATCAAATAAGCATTAACTTATCTTGAATGAGCGATTAAATACGTAATAAACTGTAATAATCAGAAATGATTCCTTCGTTAAAAAAGACGTTCCCGAAGTGACGTACAGTTTTACCTATGTAGATACATTGTACCTATCTTATTTGAAACCATACTCTCTTGTCCAAAATACTATCTCACCTAGAGACACGTACAGAAAGGCGTTGGTGACTGTTTTTACAGTTATATTCTATCACAGTTACCAACGATACATTTAAATGTTATTTAACATACAATATTCAGGTCGAATTCTTTGTTTAAATGATTTATAATATGTTCTAGTAATCTAAGTATGTTATTTGTGTATTGATCTGTCACAATAAACAATTTTATGGTTATAATTACGATCCTTCCCCTATGGACTAATGTAGTACTGCAAGTGTATAGCTTGACGTGATCTTGACTATACCTAAAAGTTCTGAACATGGCCTGGAACTTGTTCTGAACAACGAGATGCAAACAAAGAAGTATCCACTTCAAAACTTTAAACAATAGGGAACGTTTTGTTCGAAATAAGGCATATTGAATTCTCTTATTTGTCATGAAATCTTCTCATTTTTAGGGTTCCGTACCCGAAAGATGCCAAACGGCGCCTTATTACTAAGTCTCCGCTGTCCGTCTGTCTGTCTGCCCTTCCGTCCGTCTGTCACAGGGGTCTACATCAGTCGCTTAGCGGCAAGTCCATAACTTAACTTTGTTTTTCTTGTTTAGAAGTTAAAAATCGAAAAACCATTTAGTATGTGGCGATTGACGCCAACAGTTCAGTATTGGTGAGGTTTATAAAGCAAGAGTTTGAAATTAAATGCACAAAAACGGCATTTTAAGTTGGTTTTGAAAAGGTCATGACTAATTGTGCCTACAATTTCAAACTCTTGCCTCACTAATACTGAACTATTGGCGTCAATTGCCACAGACCAAATTGCTTTACATTTAAGTAACTATTTATTTCTTAACAAAAAAAACAAATTTAAGTTATGCACTTTGCGCTGAGCGACTGACGTTTAACGGCAGTTCAAAATTTTCACAGAATATATATTACTATGGCCTCTATCACAACAAATAATAAAAATCAAAATATAGTTTGGCTATATTTAATTGCATCTATTTCGAGAAATCTTTGAAAAACCATAGAAAAATGTATGTCCCCCCCCTTATCTCCAAAACTGGTGGACTGAAAAATATGAAAAAAATCATTAATATGTGTTTACGTAAAATTAAATTTATCATCCACAATACGGAACCTTAGGTACGCGAGTCTGACTCGCACTTGGCCGGTTTTTTTTTACATTGAGTCAGGTATTAGGAGGTCAGCATAGACGAAGTCGCGAGCAATAGGAAGTAGGTATTACAGAACACGCGACTCGTTGGTACAACAAAATGTGTCCATAAACATTCTGCGCATAATACACGCATAAAATTATTCATTCCGCCATCTTTTTGTGCAATTTACTTTAGCTGGAGAGGGAAGTGGAAAAGCCTCTTGAAACGCTCATACCCTGGTGGGAACTACGGGGATAATTTGTGATGAAAACATTTTTTTTGTTTCTTTTGAATATTTTTTTCCCGCCACGATGAATAAGTTTACGCGGGCTCAGAGCATTTGCAGATTAGTATGTTTTTGCAAGAGAAGAGGATGCGGGATTACGGACGTTCATATGTAAATGTAAGTATTTAAGAGGGTTGGGTGGATAAGACATAATAATGGAAGTATTGGAGCTTTTCAGAAACTTTTCTGCTTTACTTTTTTAGTCTAAAAGTCCCTGTCTAAATGTGAGAAACTGATCATTATACATTCATATGTAATACTTAGATCTATTTTGTCTAATTAAGGATATGGGTGAGGCAAAAAAAAAATGTTCCGGGCGTGTCGAAGTCATTTTACGTTAGCGCGCGGGGTGAAATTCGTCCCGCTCTCTACGCTCGCGTCTACCATAGCAAAAGTACGTAAATATGAATAGAGTGGACGAGGTAGGGTCAATAGTAATAGGTATTTAATATAATTTTCAATGCAAGTGCTCGTAAAGGCACACTTTTTATGCATCAAAACCGAACAGAAAGTCGATTATTTTGCCCTAGGGCTTTATTATTATTATTTTTTTAATTTGTTTGCAATGGTTGGCTAACCTGCAGCTTTTCCTGTGTACCATAGATGTTATACTTTTTTTTCCACTGTTTAACGGCTCTGGATACAATCCTTTTGACCCAATCATAATTGAAAGTTCACAAGATTATATTTGTTTTCATTTACTCACACTATGCATTGAAAAACGTAGTATGATACACGGGCGTAAAAGCAATAAATTACTCGGTTACGTGTAAAACACTCGCTACGCTCGTGTTTTAAATCGTCCTCGTAATTTATTTCTTTTCGCCCTAGTAGCATAAACTACTATTAATTTATAAGTGTATTTCGATCATCATTTTACGGCATTGGTCCTACTTGCTATCACGTTGGGACGTAAGTATATTATAAAACTGGCGATAGTACCCATCCAACAAACAACTCTCCGTGAAGAAAATTGAGAAAAAAAAATCTCTTGTTTCATACATTTTGGTCGAGTAAGAGTAACTATGTAACTTTTTTCTTTTTTTCTTCTTTTTTTCGCGATTGGAGGGCTGGCTCCATAGTAAAATTTGTTCGTATAGACGGGTACTATAGCCAGTTACCGGCTTCCGCAACTTCGTCTTAACACCCAGTATATTATTGCGGCTTTTCATCGTTCTTTATTTGTTATCTTATTAGTTATTATATTATTCATGATAAGTTAATGTTTATTGCCACTGATTTCTTCATCTGTGATTTAGTAAAGAGGTGGCATAAGAAGTATCCATTAAAATATTTTAAGATTACATATCTCTGAAACAACCCGCTGCTTTTTAATACAGTTCTTAGAAAGACCGTTTCTAGTTCACGAGAATATATTAAAAAATATCGTGGCCATGTTGTACATACAAAATAAGTTATTTCCAATTTATTGCTTTCTTCTTGAGCCGCTGATTTCCCTCAGGTGTTCACTATTCATCATGCTTCCTTACAAATAGGCGGCTCATTTTTAGGGTCCTGACTCGGAATGAAAACCTTTAAACTCCTTAAACCTCTAGTCTCGGCGTAGATTGAATATTATTAAATCTTGTTGGCGTAGTATTTGCTATTTAGCTCTGGTCCTCTAAAAAGGCCGTTTTGCATGAATCACATTATGATTCTGTTCTAATGCCGTCTCTTTTGCACGCGTGAAAAAGCTTTTTTGACTCTATCCTACTTTCAAATCATTTTATGATTCACCCGAGTTGGCCTTTTTAGATCGCCTGTAAGTTCCCGGTACCTACCTATATATGCACACTCTATGTATGACTTCCACATTCTTTGTGAGATGGTCCATATACTCGTACAACACTAGCGTTTAGTGATGTTTTTTTTTAACTTTCACTTTTGTCTAGCATTAATAGCGGTTTTACAGCCGGATTGTGAAAAACCCGCCTTTTTCTAATTAATCGAAATTAAACTTAAATTAAAAATTCACTCAATAGTTATTTATTCAACAAAACCTTAGTGTTAAACACACGCCCATCCATCCATCCATCCATCAGCCTAGTTCGTCCACTGCTGGACATCAGCCTTTCCAGGACTTTGCCACTCCCGGCGGTCATCCTGGAAGAATTGCCCATACTCGCCACGCTGGGCAGGCGGGTTGGTGAGCGCGGTGCCGGAACCCTCGCACCAGTGACGTCGCTGCCCGTCACCAGTCTGTTCCATATAAGGCCCGGCTATTAGGGACGGATATACCGCCATCCATCGGTCCCAGGCATGGTGGGCCTCATGGTTTTTTGCCTGTGAGCTGTCCTCTTAGTCTCCCCCGAATCACTTCGAGGGGGTCTCCAAGTAAGATGGTGGTACCTCCACAGTCGAGCCCGGCATCAGCTCTACAACCTGTGAGTAAATAGTTCAATACCAACTTAAGGCAATTTTGAAAATTCAGTTTTTATCTATGTTTTTCATGATCGGCACCCAGTTCAGTTGGCAACCAAAGATACAGAATAGGAGGGCTGGATGCCCTTAAAAGGGTGCATTTGTGCTTGGAAAACGGCGATAGGGCTCACCAGTCACCACTCATGACGTTGGGACGTAATAATCGTCGGTAAAACGCCGGTGTACCGAGTGTGGACTGTGACCTGCAATTTACAGTTCAGAAATACCTCTAATATTTTTTTCAATGCAAGGGCTCGTAAAGGCCCACTTTTTATGCATCAAAACCGAACAGAAAGTCGATTATTTTGCCCTAGGGCTTTGTTATTATTATTTTTTAAAATTCTTTTACAAATCGTCCTCGTAATCTATTCCTTTTCGCCCTTGTAGCATAAACTACAAATATTTTTGTCATCCATCCATAATCAATATTACGCCACTCTTTGCGGTCCTCAGTCATCCTCATCCAGCCGCCACCCTCAACGTCCTTCAGATCGTCAGTCCAGCGAGCACGAGGGCGGCCTACGCTACGCTTTGCTGTACGTGGTCTCCATTCCAATGCCTTACGGCCCCAACGGTTATCACGTCGGCGACAAATATGGCCAGTCCCCTGCCACTTCAACTTACTGATTCGGTAGGCTATGTCGGTCACCTTCGATCTCTGACGGATATCTTCGTTTCGGATTTTATCCATCAATGATAGCATAGCATAGCCCGCTCCATAGCTCGTATATATTTTATATTTATATACTCGTATGAAGTTAATGAAATAAGTTCAATGTACCGGCAATAGCTAATACCGCGATTACCTCTTAATGAAGACGAATGTGGTTTTAATCG
Organism: Ypsolopha sequella; assembly: GCA_934047225.1. Lineage (NCBI taxonomy): Eukaryota > Metazoa > Arthropoda > Insecta > Lepidoptera > Ypsolophidae > Ypsolopha > Ypsolopha sequella. The sequence continues at coordinate 4,117,915 of OW203986.1, read as the reverse complement.
CAAAGCTACGTTCAGTTCGGTGACTCTATCGGTAACGGGAATTATATTAATTCAAATTAATGTATGTGACTTAATTACGTGTTCCGGTATGTAGCGTCAGCATAATGATCTAAAAACAACAAATACATATACCTTTACACATGAAGTGCTCGGAAAATTTTACCGTTTAAACGGAACTACTGTTTAAACTGAACTACTTCCATGGAACAACTTTTGAAAGAAGACGAAAACAAATTCACTTCCCCATAGAAAATGACGAATAGGTATTGAATATTTTTGAGGGAAAATGAATTTTTTTTTCGCATTGTTTCTAATATTTTACTTTGGAAGTGCTTCAGTATAATCAGTAGACCATATGGTTTGATTTTCTGAGCACGTCATAATATACAGTGTATATACAATTATTTTAGATTCACCGAATTATACTTAATAACTTTAAAATCCAAATATTTTTATTATCAAATTATAAGCATACTGACCAGTAGATAATAATTTTATAAATAGGAGAGTATTTTTTTTATCTACAACAGGTGACAGTAAAGTGGAGCTTATTAGTACGGTGGCTTAGTGAAGTTACCGTTACCAGAGCGAATAAAAGCACCAAATGAGGGTACCTTAGGGTGTACTGATCAAGGTTAACCTAGGAGACAAAAAAATTCAAGAGAAAAAAAAAAAGTTTTTTTCCTCTTCTTCCTAGGCCCTCATACTAAATTTGGTGCCATTATCCGCCCTGTAACTTTAAAATACAGCTCTAAGCCACTTGACTATATAAGGTGAAATAATATTAGTTGGCGAAACTCAAAACATAGGTAGTACTATATGAACAATTGTTTGTATGGGAGCTAAGCGAAATTCTTAAAATTTGTTTTCACCTTTCCATACTGGACCAGTCAGCTGATCGGGGCAATTTGTATGGGAGGAAGAGAAAAAAGTTGTGAATTTCGCTTAGCTCCCATACAAACAGTTGTTCATATAGACTAGTACTACCTATGTTTTGAGTTTCGCCAACTAATATTATTTAACCTTATATTCAGCCGTTGTTATATGGAGGCCTGAAATCGCGAAAAATAAAGCACCTTTTTCACAAAAAGGTGCAATATCTAATCAGTTGAAAAGTAAATAAGAGCTGTTTTTTTTCGATATTTCAGAGTTTGTTCTATAGTAAATTACCTAACTATAGAACTGAATGAGCTCTTCGAATTAGACCCTTGTGTTCATACACGTTGTATTGTTCAAAAGTTATTATATTATTCATTTCGCGTTATAAGTATAGTTACCTTGTATAACAAGCTATAAAAGCAGATTCTGAAGGCTTTAGTGCTGTCAAAACATAAATTTTCCAAAGTAATTTTTTCATTTATTTTTTATTTTTTTATTAATAAGATATATACAACAAATTACAGCCAAATTTCTTAAAATAACACAACAACCGTTTGGACAAGGCTGCTTTCTGAAACGTATAGACACAATATGCACAGTTAAAAGACGAAAAATTACTTAACTATCATATAAATTAAAGCTTTTTTACTGTTTTATTATATATATATATACAGATTTTTATGAATGTTATAGTTGAAATTAAATAAAAAATAAAACTTTCGATATATATTTCGACCCACTTGGGGCCGTCAAACAGTAAAAAAAGCTTTTATTAAGTAAAAATATTTATTATCATATAAATTAAAGCTAACTATTTATTATATCTGGGAAGCCGAGCGAAGCAGAGCTGAGACCACCCTTGTAGTTTTAACAGAAACCATGATACCTACGCCTAAGCAGATTCTACGATATTCTGAAGACATATACTCAGATGTTTATAAACCTTGTATGTATTTATTATATACCTATATATATTTCTCTCTGAGGAAAATGTTGAAGGGAGTAGATTTAAATATTTGTAAAAAAAGAAAAACACTTGGTAGTTCCTTTTAGTTATATCTGCAGTTTACTTCTGTTGTTTTCCCCTAAATAAATAATAGTAGTATATGCTACAAGGGCGCAAAGGAATAAATTTTTAAACGTAACCGACTAATTTATTGCTCTTACGCCCGTTAATCATACTACGTTTTTCAATGCATAGTGTGAGGAAATAAAACAAATATAATCTTGTGAACTTTAAACTATAATTGGCTCAAAAGGACTGTATCCAGAGCCGTTAAACAGTGGAAAAAAAAAGTATAACATTTATGGTACACAGGAAAGGCTGCAGGTTAGCCAACCATTGTAAATAAATAATAAAAATAATAATAATAAAGCCCTAGGGCAAAATAATCGTCTTTCTGTTCGGTTTTGATGCATAAAAAGTGGGCCTTTACGAGCACTTGCATTGAAAATAAATAAATACATATATGTTTTAAAAGATACATAAATCAAATAACTAATATCTGAAGTTTTATGACAAGTGCAACCATTGTGATACCTAATCCTGTTGACACGAACTCATCAGGTACATCCATCCATGTACAATTTGTAGCTCGGCTGAAATAATCCCTAATGCCTCTTCCATAGTAAAACACCCGGGCCAGTGAAAAACCACCTTTATTACATCGCAATAAAATTGTTTCAACTTGACTTAACGTGTTATCACTTTACCAAGCGAACTGGAAAGGTTTTGGCATCAGTTAATTAATCTCTTGAGTTCTCATTATCGCTAAGACAATAGTTAATCAATTGACAGCAGGCAAGTCCGTGGTTAGAATTTACGGGTTTTCGTTACTGTCGATCCCGTGGGAACTTGGTAAAACCTCTTCTTAGTGGTTGTCTGTTATACAAGGAACTTGGAAGGAGAAAAAAAAAGTTTTATTTATTAAACCATTTACAATGGCTAAGAAACAATGATGGTGTTTAACTTTAGACAGCCGATTCTGAAGGCTTTAATTTAAGTTCTAGTGCTGTCGAAACTTAAATTTTTCCAAAGTAATTTAGCCTCTGTTCTTCACACTTATGAATTATTTTGCAATGATAAAAATCTAATTTTGACAGCACTAAAACTAAAATTAAAGCCTTCAGAATCAGCTACAGTGTTGCTGTCACTCTTTTACAATATGAAAGAAAAGGCGACAACAACAGATTTAAACACTGTCTAAAGTTAAACAATTTTAGGACATAGTTTTCATTATTTTGGTATATAAATTAACAGTTCTTTAATTTTAGACATTATACTGACTGTGATGTGTGATTGCTTTTAAAAATTTGCTCTGTCTCTGTCTGTCTACTCATCTGTCATCTAGCTGTCAAATTAGTCTGAAGCAAATTATTATAAATTTATATTGATAGCAAAGGTCACATTTCTAAACAGCCATTACTCAAGTGACGTCACACGAGGGCAAATGGAAGTTGCAGCCTTTTCGTAAAAATAATCATCATGAAGTTTTTTAGACCAATCTTCGAAAATACGGCTTATTAAACCTAAATCTCGAAATGGTTTTCGAATTAACGCACCTTAACATAATTTAATCTACGCCAATTAGAATAAAAAAAAAATTGCATTGAAAAAATTTTGAAATTCTAATTTACAAAAACCAATGGAAACTTTGCGAATGCAGTATACACAATACATAGGTAACAAGGTTTTGTTGGATAACTATTGAGTGAATTTTGAATTTAAGTTTTCTGTTTCGATTAATTAGAAAAAGGAGGGTATTTCACAATCCGGCTGCAAAACCGCTCTTAATAAATTTCCAGAAAATCTTTGAACCTTTCGCCCTTATTTTTCTTGGGCCCTAGTTAAAGGGCTGAGCCATTCTTGAGTTCAGTAAGCTGTAAATGCAGCCCGAAGCTTTGCTATAATAAGGGTTTTCGTATTTACGGAACCTTAAAATTCATATGGATATGAAATATATACCGTTAAAAATAGTCGCGCCGTATTCGTAGGTAGGGCGCGGCGCGGCGGGTGTCGAACGACGATCTGTCTTGTAGGGAAGAAATTGATGTCCCACTTTATATCTTATTGAAAGATCCTCTCTTATCTTATTTGAAACTGTTCATCTTTTGAGCCGGGATGAGATCCTAAAGTGAATGCGGAACTTTATTTGACACATGAAAAAATAATTAAAGATGTCGGCCGTACAGACGACAGAAATCAGCGTTTTTCCTTGTGTCAAATTTAGTGTGAAATAAGATTCCTAGATGGCACCGTCGTATACTTTAGCAACAGAATCAAAGACAAAATTTGTACAGATTGCAAACAAACTAAAAACCACTTTGACATTGATTGCTACGAAACATATTTTATCTATGGTGACATGGACAATGACATCTGGAGGAAAGTTAGGAACTAAGAAAAAAAAAAACAACGAGAAAAACGCTCATTGAAATAAATACCAATGACAATTATTTTTACCGCCTCTGTGGCCAAGTGGCAGAGTGCTCGCTTGCTGACCCAGAGGTTGTAGGTTCAATCTTTGCGGTGCACATTAATTTGTGTTCGGTCTACGTGCTTTGGAAGGCACGTAAAGGCGATAACAAAAAAAAAAAGGGGTTTTCTCGAATCCATTTACTCCATTATAACGTCATGTACCTATTTCATTTTTGGGTAAATGTTTATTGAGTATTTGATTAAGATTCTTACTGAAGGAAAACGCGAGTGGATGAAATTTTCTCGATAGAATTTAATTCCGAAAAGACCTCTAAATTGTTTTATTTTTTCCTGTTATTCTGAAATCCTAACTAATTTCATTGTGAAATTGCATTCAAAGTGTGAATATTATGTATTTGTAAAGTCTCTTAGAAAATATTTTTGACAAAATTGCTTAGCACATTTTATATTACTAAAAAACCGACTTATTGCTACTTTTCCACGAAACCGTCCCACTCGCACTGAGAGTTTTTTCGCATATTGAGTAACAGGGATGCTGAAACTTTTACGTAGCGCCTTAAGCTGTTGGTACATTTAAGATCAAAACTTTAATTTAATCTAATATGTTGTATTTTCCCGTTTTAAAAATTTGTTTTATTACATAAAAGTCCTAACGTGCAAAAAGGTAATATATGTACATAAATTGTAAAATAAATCACGTATTCATTCATTCAATTAACCTTAGAAAAATAAGGAAAATGTCTTTTTACATCACATTTTGAATTTCTTTCACTGGGGTGTCAAATGAAGCGTATTTGCAAGCAAATTACATTGTGTACTCATACGTGATTTGACAGACTTATCAGAAAACAGAGCTTCCGATGTTGAAAATCTTTACAAATTGACACCTAAAAAAAAAATCAAAAAATTGTCGATAACGTCGAATTTTACCTTTGAATGCATTGTTTTCATTGTTGTGAGGGTATTTTTGACTTTTTCATTTGTTTAATACCCAAAAATCTTGCATTCTCATGTATTATTTAGATTGTCACTAATTGGATTGCATTAATAGCCTTCATTTTGTGTAATAAACGATATTACTTAAGTATACATAGCAGTGGATACTTTATTGGTACCATTTTTTACTATTTTTTCCATTTATTTATTTTTGATTATTTTTTCTTTGGGTTTGCCGATATATCGGCATGGGCGTTATTTTTATTGCCGATACAATGATACTTTTAGAATTTCGCGCTTCAGGCAAATATTGTAAACGCGTGTATAGTTTCATCTATTTCGTTGAGAGGCGCAAGAATGATCCCCTTAATAATCAATAAACTCATTGTAAGCATGTAATTTCTTATATTAATTTAAAAAATATACTAAACTTAACTTGTGTTTCGATTTTACCTTCATTTAAATTCACTAAGCGTATTGGAATTGCCAATATTTTTATAAGAGTATCGATATCGGTATCGCATCGGCAAAAAGGCGTATCGATGCATCCCTAGTTTTAATCTAATTAGTTTCTAAGTAAAATACTTGATATATTAATGAAACCTATTACTAGGACATAGCTTCTAATTTAAGTAACTGCACAAACTAGCATATGGGAAACATAATATTTTGTACAATTCGAGTGCATTACAAAATGCAACTAGCAGTTCATACTCGGTAAAACCGTTGACACCCCCTCGGGAATTCTTGTCGTGGCAATGTGTAGGTATATCGTGGCCATATCGTAGAATTGACCTGGCCTCGGGGTCTAGCATAGCAGACCATATCGAGTTTTAACCACTCGATACAACATGTCCATCCCTCTCTAGGTAGATTAACAGAGTGAGAGAGAGCACTGTACCATGCGCTGTCAACCTCGATACGGTTTGCTATGCTAGACTAGCCATATCATGAAATACTTGTAACACGCGATCCTTTTCGCTTCGTTTGTCGTCGCTCCTATCTCTGACTTTTTGTTAAAAGATTATCGTAAATTTCATAATTTATGATACAGCCAATTTACGATATAGCCACGACTTGTATAACAAATAAGAAAATCAATCAGAAAACCAACCTGTTCGGAATTAATCTAGATTAATACACGTAACGCCCTCTAGGCATGATGACGGTAACTTGGGTGGTTCAATCCGAGGGCGGATGTGATCGGTAAGTATAACTCGCCATCCGAAGCGTGGTCGGTTCAAATCCCAATATTTACAGATTTTTTTTCTGATTAATTTTCTTAGTTGTAATCTGCTCTCGTCTACATTATTCGTATAATACAGAGAAAATGTTCGTTTGTGTCGAACAATTTCGTTTGTGTGCATGTGCATTTTTGACAAATCGAAAATGGCACCAGAAACTGAAAAAACGCAAAAGGCTCATGATTGGTTCATACTGTTGTCATGCGACACTAGGCCTGCCGTGATTGGCTGACTCAAAGACACAGTGGATTGGATCCGACGCCACATAAAATTGTGTTCAACACACTTTATCGGGGGATAATTTTTCAGCTCTTATCAGATTTTGAGAAGATTGGTTTCCGGAACTACTGAACCGATTTCCAAAATTCTTTCTGTGTTTTCACTAAAAAAACCGCTAGAAGTGAGCACCTGTTCAATCCAGTCATAAAGAAAGAGGGCGAAACGGAATCATTGTAGCCGATTCTGAAGGCTTTAACTTTAGTTTTAGTACTGTCAAAACAAAATTTTCATCGTTGTAAAATAGTTCATAAGTGTGAAGAACAGAAGCTAAATTACTTTGGAAAAATTTAAGTATTGACAGCACTAAAACTAAAGTTAAAGCCTTCAAAATCGGCTTTATTGTCTACGGGATTATATTTAAATATAAAATATGTGTTAATTTGATAAACGTTTTCCCGATATCTGATGACATTACTCAGCTTAGCGAACTTATTACATAATCTCACGAGTATGAGCGCTTTGTGAAATTCGCAATTATATTTATTGACTTCATTTACTGTATTAAAATGTTTTCTATCAGCTGATCAGTTCATATAACGGAGGTAGCTGAAAACCAACGCCAACCAAAGCATGTTTTGGATGGCACATAGCTGAGCTACATCCTTTTGTCATGTTGTTATTTTCATCTATAGATTACTCCCTACTTAAGTAAACCTTTTCTGCTGTGTTAGCTATAAGTTCTTTTTTTTGTAAACGCGCCAATAAATTTATTTTACTTCTTTCTTTCTTTCATATAAAAAGGTCAAAATACATTTAAATATTGCGTATAGTTTCACAGTGAAAGCTTTAAATAAGTATTTATGGTTATACTAACAGCAGTTGGCGGAAAAACGGTTATTGAATAAACAGTCGGTTTATGAAGGAGCTTGGGAACGCAAAATGCTTTCTTTTAATGTAAAAATGTTCTTGAAATGTTTCAAAAGCAAAAGTAAAAACAAAGTTGGAAACGAGCCGTATCTTATTTGAATATTTGAAGGAATGAAAGCTCGTAGTTGGCGAGAGGTACGGAGGAATGAATGGGCAGTGATTAACTTTTTATTTATTCGATCGTTTTTTTAACTTTAGTGTGCTAGCTATCTGCATTTTGTTCACTTTATATAAAAACTGTGTGGAAGAGCGGGGTCTCCTAATACAAGTATTTACGTACTTAAAAGGTATCTCCAACCCAGCTATGTTAAACCGCTTTGAATGATAAATAAAGATTTTTGTATTGTATTGTATTGTATTGTATTTTGGAATAAATAGATAAATTAAGGTACTTATGTAATTTCATTAAAATGTTTTTTTGTGCTTTTAAACCGATTCTTAAAGTATTTTAGCATTTACAGGAAGTGATGTAATAGTTTTATGTTGAATGGTCGTATCGTTGTAAGACCAGCCCCTCTATTACGTATCTTTAGTTGCCAACTAGACTGGGTGCCTATCATCAAAAACAAAGCTAAAAATTGTAATTTCAAAATTGCATTTAGTGGGTATTGAACTATTTACGAACTGTGTCGTCAATTCAAGTGTGAACATATCCTTGGAAAATCGGAATTTGATAGTATATCTATGTTTTTGATGATAGGCACCCAGTACAGATGGCAACTAAAGATACATAATTGGCCCTCAGGAAATGTTCAAGAAAAAAAAACATGCTTGTGTAACTGTGTGGTGATGATGACGACACTGGAGGTAAAACGAAAGGCATCGGTTTTTGCATTTTAATAAAGGATATGCACGCTTATTTTAAAATATATGAGCTAATAAAATTAAGGAAAGCTTTTCCTCGAAACTGTTTTCGAATCGTTAAGAGGGTTTAGCAGCCGGATTGTGAAAAACCCGCCTTTTTCTAATTAATCGCAACAAAACACTTAAGAGCGGTTTCAAAATTTTGGAAATTTAAGTATTCTCTTTCGATTAATTATAAAAAGGCGGGTTTTTCACAATGTGGCTGCTAAACTACTTTTGAATTCAAAAATTCACTCAATAGTTATTCAACAAAACCTTATTACCTATGTATTGTGTATGTTACTATCGCAAAATAAAGTTCTGTAAATTAGAATTTCAAAAATGTTGCAATTCTTCTGTTTAAATTAGCTGTTCTGTTTCGATTTATTAGGAAAAGGCGGGTTTTTCACAAACCGGTTGCAAAACCGCTCTTATTGGCAAAAAATTAAGAAGCCAATTTATAAATTAACTTCATATTAAATGAATTCCACTCCCATTTCAGAATTCAGCCTAATCGGCCCTGCCGATTTCAGAATTCAGCCTAATCGGCCCTGCCAATTTCGAATTATGCCATAGACAAATAATGTTTCTGTTTTTTAACTTAATTGTAGCAAATAAAAGGACTTCTGGTCGAGAAATCAGTATTTATTTACCATTTAAGATACCGATGACGTCTGTACTCTTTTGTCATCCGTCCGTCAGTGTCCGTCATACATTGTTGTTCTTTCGTCAAAAGAAGGCTAGTCTACGCCAGACTCCTTGTCCGTCTGTGGGTCCGTCTGTCTGTCCATAACATTAATACAAAGACAAAATTTTTTCATTTTATTTTATATAAGTATATTTTAATACATATTATATTATTACATTTAAATCAAAGACCATTTTACTTAAATTTTCAATAAAACCTTATTATATACCAAAACAGATAGAATAGTAAACTTTTTTATAGAACATCTGACTTTTTTTATCGCAATTTCTGTTTCTTGCCTCTATAATAAAAGATGCCATCTTCAAAAAAAATTAAACCCAGGATTCGAATGTGGAAAAACTAGATTTTGGTTTAAAAACGGGACGTATTGTAAGAGGGGTAGTTATATTACTATTAATTTCGCAATGAAAACAGGGATAATGAAACTCAATTATACCATTTACATTTTTATTAATGTATTTTCAATTAAATTATCCAAGAAATGACCTGTTACACATTTCTAGAATTAGAATATTCCTTGTTACTGGGTAACTTTAGTTCTTTTTAACATTTTGTTGATACATTTTGGGAAAACAGGACGGTTGGCAACCCTATCGTATAGGCGAGTACTATCCCTAGTTTTCGGCTTTTCAGGCTTTCAGCGACAAAAATCCAGGTTGTATATAACAAGCAACTCGTCTCCATACCCTTATCCTACCTCCATTGTGCAAGTAAATCAAGGCCTGAACATTATTACTGCTTTTAATTTACACGAGTCTCAAATAACTGTTTTATTTGATACATTCTTTATTTGTTTTAATTTGAAAATTCTTATGTTTTGTTCCAAGCAAAGTTTGGTTAATCTGTCTTCTTTGATAAACATTATTCGAGTGTTTTTATTCTCAATTAAAAAATACCTTCTTGACTAAGAAATATTCTAATAAGGAGATATAATGTGGCTTCTTTTTCACGTATTGTACGTTCGTGTATATTCGTTTTGTTTGTCACCAAACTGTATTTAAAATACCAGAACAATTTAAATTTCAAACTAGTTGAATTTGTTACCGAATAAATTTTTAACCAGTTTAAACCCCTCAGAGTTTCCATGCAAATGATATAGCGCCAGACTTACGGTACCAAGATTTATCGCTGAGGGTGCAAGTACCGTTTTCAGGTTTTCTAATTACCATAATATGCGTTACATAAATCAGCTTTTAATCCTACTGCAGGCTGCAGTTTTCTGGATTGCAGGTTTTTTGTAAAAGCTTTGATTAATTGAAATAATTAACTTTATTTTCAGGAGTGAGAATTCAACGTAAACATTTTTCTTACGTCAAGAAATTTAAATGATATATATATATTTTAATTTTATTTTATTTTTAAGTAATTTGTGTTAACTGTCTGTCTAGATTTTAAGCTTAGATTTAAGTTAGTTTATGTGTATGTTTAAATTGTTAATATTGACTAGTTATTTGTAATTTCTCTTGATGCTAATGTTTTCTGATAATGCTGTGTTCACCTGTCATTGATGGCAACACCAGAACAAGGCCCAAAGTATATCTATATGTAGTTTGTGTTGACATTGTTGGTGTACCTTTTTTATAAATAAATAAATAAATTAAAAAATTACTACTAGTATTTGTACTAGTATTTTAGTCCGAAAAGGATCTACTCTCGCACACCGACAACCAGACATAGACCGTGCCCCTCTTATTAATACTACTGGGTTATATAATACTGGGTGTTAAAATGATAAAAAAAATATTGAGACTTGAGGATAATTCATGATTTATATAAAAACGGCTCACCTCAATATGTGTTATGATCGGGCAAGCCGACCAGTTTCAGCAGATTTAGACTGCCTTCATCTGGGCGAATAAGACGTTTACGCAACGACGTTACGCCCGTTTTTATATAAATCATGTTAAAATAATGTTGCAGAAGCTGGAAACAGGTGGTAGTACTCGTCCATACAACCACCTTTTACTGTAAAAACAACCCTTAAATTGTGAAAAAAAAACATCTGTTCCATGGAAAATTCAAGTATCTACTCGAACAAAATTAAACAACAGCTTTTTTTACGAGTATCACCAGATTCCGGATTCCCTGTGGAGCAATCCTAGTTCATACAAACGAAACACCAAAACCATTTGTAAAAAATAGATATTCTTAAAGTATTGTGTATTTATTCCGATTGCTTTACAGAATATCTAGGTTCCCAAATATATATGAAATAAGAACACTGATTTAAACATGAAATTTCGAAATTTTAAATGCCTTATTATGTCGTCTTTTCCTTTCAAAATATATATTTGGGAACCTAAATATTCTGTATTGCAATCGGAACAAATACACACTACCTTAGAAATATTACAAAGGGTTTGGGTATTTCGTTTGTTTGAACTAGGATTGCTCCGCATGCATCTATTAAGATCAATCAATCAGATAAGCAATCCTAGTTCAAACTAATAATATATAGGGTATATAGGATATAGGGTGTTAACCCTATATAATTTAACTGGCGGCACAGAAAGTGGCGTGAAGTTAGTCACAGATGACGTCGTAGTTGCGCATCATCGGAGCTTCGACAAGATAGGGGGTGCGCGCCAACTTTGCGAGAGGCGGATGCCATGAAAACCGACATGCATTGATGCAGCTTTACGTGTTCTGAACTACGAATGAATAGGTCTTTTTGCGACAGTCATCTGACCGTCTGTCCCTGGCCTAACTCCAAAATTACCCTGCCAAATAAAAACAAAGGTAAACATTGTTGTAAGGGCGAAGAACCACATCTTTATGATATAGAACATTTTCTTTCTTTCTTTCAACATTTATTTGAAAAATAGATTTGATTTGCGCCATCCTCTAGGAACGCGTGGAACGGACCAATAGAAACGCAGGTACATGGCGCGGCGTTGTGCCACTCGTGGCACAGTGTAAGGAAGTAGACAGTAGTTTAACTGGGCGATGTCCTTCAAATCAATACCTACGGCCACTCGATGCCTAAACACGCGCTAGGGCTGTCAACTGACTGTTTCCGTATTTGAAAATGTCAGTTCTGGGTCCGATAGAGTTGTATTTAAACAGCCATACAATGCACAATATATTCTATAATTTCGTGCCATAATTTACGAAAATGCGCGGAGCGGCTTACATTGTCAACGCGGCAACGTGCGTACGTAACTGCAGTGCAACCGCGACTGTTGTAAACTGAGTTGAGCCGAGTTTTGGTAGGGTTTCGTTTCGGACCGTTTATATGAAGATAGAAGACTGTCTACTTTCGTATACTGTGCTCGTGGCCGACTGTTATGAGTTGTACTTTTTTTTAAACTAGTAAATAACTGCGCAGGCCTTGTTAGACATACTATACGTATATTTAGCAAGACCCACAATAAGGGCTTAGGAAATGTTAAATAAAACGTGCAAATTTAGTTTAATGACTATAATAGTAGTTTATGCTACTAGGGCGAAAAGGAATAAATCACGAGGACGATTTAAAACACGAGCGTAGCGAGTGTTTTAAACGTAACCGAGTAATTTATTGCTTTTACGCCCGTGTATCATACTACGTTTTTCAATGCATAGTGTGAGGAAATGAAAATAAATATAATCTAGTGAACTCTAAATTATAATTGGCTCAAAAGGACTGTATCCAGAGCTGTTAAACAGTGGAAAAAAAAAAGTATAACATCTATGGTACACAGGAAAGGCTGCAGGTTAGCCAACCATAATAAATAAATTAAAAAAAATAATAATAATAAAGCCCTAGGGCAAAATAATCGACTTTTTGTTCGGTTTTGATGCATAAAAAGAGGGCCTTTACGAGCACATGCATTGAAAAAGCTATTTTATTTAGATTCAAAAATAACCAAAGCTTTCATTCATACCTCTTTCTTTTGGTTCGGATGGTAAAATGTAATGTAACGGTAAAATAATTTGTAAAAAAGTGGGCCTTACAATGTGACTTTACCTTACAATCTGACTTTACGTTTTCCAACAAGGTTGAGTAAAGTCTGAAGTGACGTCGAAATAACGAGTTGAATTTAAAATTGTTAGCATAAAATCTTCGATGATATCAAACATTAAATGCGTATTTATATGAAATGTAAATATCAAGGATTTTGTATAAAACAAAATACATCGTGTACGATGTACGTACTTAGCTACACTTAACAGTCTATTATAATAGTTATTTAAGATACACGTGCGGAAAGTAAGGTTTTATACGAATTCGGATAAAAACCTTTTACGCTCAAGTATCTTACAACATTTTTCAATGCATTTTACGAGGAAATACAACAAAAAAATAAGTATAATAAAGAATGGTGTTTATCATCATTCAATTATTGCTAGAGCGCGCATACTTATAAATAATTGTTTTTTTTTGGACAGCAAAACCTCCTTGCATCTTTGTAATTTTTAAAATTTCATGACTTGCACCATGCACCACAGAGTCAAAAACTTTAAAAAATTACTTTATTTCACGCGTTAAATAAAGGATTTCAGTACTGCTTCATTTCACGCGTGAAATAAAGAGTCGGTTTCCGCATAATTTTGTTACACAAAAAAGAAAACTTTACGAGCAACTGCATTGAAAAACTGTTTTATGAGTTTGTATTAAGTATCTACGAGCATGCCTACAAAGAAATAACAGCATAATGCTTTTACAAGACAATAGCTGGTGCAGTAATATTTCAGTCTGACAACTCAAGTCCAGGGAGGGGTTAGGGCGGAAAGCAACAAATGTCTGCCGTGCCCTGGTTTTAATAGGGTTAACTTGGGGATACACCAAGTAGAAGGGTTCTGCATAGTTTTTGAAAACTAGAGAAGACCGCCAATTTGCCAAGTAAAAATACCTTTGATACTGTTACTAACCTCTCTCATAACGGACTCACCTACTAGGCCCTAATAACTGGGGTAACAAAATTACAAATCAAATAAATATTTTAAAAACTTACATTTATCGAATTTCCACAATTAGCTCTAAGAAAACTTTATGTCACCTTCATACATTACTACATTTATGTTACCTTCACACATCATTACTAGTCGTGGCTCTACCTTTATTACATACCTGAAGACTAGCCTTAAGAATTACAAATAATGTCCGGTTCCATGTCTTAATATATTAATAATCTTAGACCTCCATTTGCAACACAATATTTTCTTTAATATTAAATAAAGAGGTGTGCCTACAACTTAAATGGTACGATCTCAAAGCCAATTAGCGATCTCGTCTTCGAGATGGCGTTGAAGAATTACAGCATCATCGTTGTTGCAATGTTCTACATAACAATAGCTTCTCAAACTTCTGGCTTAGACGAAGACGCTTCATTAACTTTGGTATTAACATTATTAAGAGTACGGGACTCACCGTGTTTAGTTTTTAGGGTTCCGTACCCAAAGGGTAACTAACAGGACCCTATTACTAAGACTCCGCTGTCTGTTTGTCTGTCCCTCTGTCTGTCCGTCTGTCACCAGGCTGTATCTCATGAACCGTGATAGTTAGACAGTTGAAATTTTCACAGATGATGTATTTCTGTTGCCGCTGTAACAACAAATACCAAAAAACAGAAAAAAATAAATATTTAAGGGGGCTTTTGGGAGCATTAACAGCCGTTTTTATAAATAATGGTACGGAACCCTTCGTGCGCGAGTCTGACTCGCACTTGGCCGGTTTTTTTATATTTTCCCAAATTTTCGACACAGCGAAATCTGCCATATGGTCGTGGGAAGACGGGATGACATCTCGCGAATATGGCAGATGCTCTGTGGAAAATTCGGGAAAATATAAAATTAAACAAGGTGCGTCCTGGACTCTTAATAATGTTTATAGCGACCGTGTAAATTTAAAATGTAAACTTTGTTATTATTTAAAAAAATTACTTTTATACTGAAACAGAAATGCGGTATTTATTTCCTCCACGTAAACGAAGAATGAGTCAGTTTTTGGAGCCCAAAAATTTTTTGACTGACCCGAATAGCTAAATACAAAGATTTACGATTCCCAGTAATAGGGTCCCAAAAATCAGCACCCAAAATCCGAACGCAAAGCACGACCTGCTGAAACGACCAAGATGCTTCTATAAGCTTTATTTAGGTGCAGTAAAGGTAGTGTTTGATGGCTTTATGGTTCTAAAAGTAGCGGTAGGTTGTATCCACCGTCGTTAGTGAATTCTGGTGACACTCCATTACCTGACAAAATTTATAGGTACAGGGTTCCTTCATCGCGATATAATAGAATATCTAGCTGAGATGCTTCCGACATGATTCATTGCGCCAGAAGGCGTGTTTAGGATACATCGGTGGATATGATGACAGGGTGCACTGTATTGCAGTATATTTTCTAAAACTAATACGTTTATAAATGATGCAACCCAATTATGACCAAATTGTCTTCATCAGATTTCTCAAGAGTTCAATATTTCTACCAAAATTATACGTACTTTATGCATTAAAAAAAATAGCATATAAACACATATTTTTCAATACAAGATTTTAATGTTTTAGAACTTAAAAAAAAAAAAGAAGTTTACGTTTTCCATAAAATGAAACAGAAACATACGGAAAGATACGGAATTAGTGTATTATTTTAGTATTTTTTTCTATTTTATCAAAGTGTGTAATTTATTTCTAATTAAACACAACCACTGGGCAGTCTAGCAAAATATTACTGTAGGTCCCGCAATTTTTTTACTTATTTACATATCTTTGACACGATACCGTAGAAAACAAAAATCTACTAAAAACTACATTTTGATGAAGTGATTCATCAACCGACTGTCTAACCTGAGCGATCTTGACCTATTTTTGTTGAATGGCCTTATATTAGCAACAGTTGAAATTTAAAATTTTTAGTAATCCAAATATTTGTTAAATTAAAATCAGCAATATATATTTTTAAAATATTTATGCGATATCCTACAAATCATGAAAATTCACTTATAAGGCATCGACGAAAAATAATTGAAAAGAACCAAAAAGAAACCAATGGTGTTTTAAAGTACGCATCTTGGAGATAGTGACGTAAATATCTTCTAGATGAAGCTAAGATACAGTTTTAGGAGACATGAGGGAAATTAGACGTCATGTTAGTTACGCGTTTTTTCCGCATTCTTTTATCGTTCTAGGTAGATTATTAGAAGGAGAGTAATGGATCTGTATCCAGGCACGATCTGGACTACGATTTGTTTTACCGATAATGAGATTTTTTATTTAAATTGTTACGTCTCTAACTTAGAGGTCGTGGGTTCAATCTCCGCGGTGCACATTTGTACGGCGATATGGCTCACAACCCATCACTTTTGATAAGTAAAAATCGTCGGTGAAAAGGGTGTGTAGTGTGTACCAAGTGTGTAAAATAATAAAATGTTGCCCGAAAAGCATAACTGATATTAAATAATGTTCACGAAATGCCATATATCACATTTATTTAATATCTTTAAATAAAAAATAAGAAGAACCATCTTAAGTTGTGCGCTTCGTAGCGGACATAAATCGTTTCCCCTTAACTTACTACACCGTATCCAACGTCTACAATATAGTGAATACGTGCTACGCTGTAGCTAATGGTCACTATATTATTACTGCGTGCTACGCTGTAGCTAATGGTCACTATATTATTGCTACGTACTATGATAAAGCTAATGGTCACTATATTATTACTGCGTGCTACGCTGTAGCTAATGGTCACTATATTATTGCTACGTACTATGATAAAGCTAATGGTCACTATACCATTACTGCGTGCTACGCTGTAGCTAATGGTCACTATATTATTGCTACGTGCTACGATAAAGCTAATGGTCACTATATAATTGCTACGTGCTACGCTGTAGCTAATGGTCACTATATTATTGCTACGTGCTACGATAAAGCTAATGGTCACTATATAATTGCTACGTGCTACGCTGTAGCTAATGGTCACTATATTATTGCTACGTGCTACGCTGTAGCTAATGGTCACTATATTATTGCTAAGCGCTACGACGAAGCTAATTGTCACTATACTATTGCTGCGTACTACGCTACGCTGTAGCTTTGTAATTTTTCCACTGTTTTGTTTAGGGAAGTCCAATTTCATTAAATATTTTGTGTTTCTTTGAGAAAACTGTTAAAAATGATAAGTAGAGTCTGTAGTTTCAGTTTATGTTTAACTTTGTTACCTGTCTATTTGCACACTGTGACAATCTTTTACTTTGATGCTTTAGTCTCTCGAAGGAGTCTATTTCTTGCCCAGTCAAAACTGAGGTACAGAATAGTATCATCCGTTCAAGGCACTAATTAATAATTCCCCCCGCACCCTGGGGCTCGATCAGTGTAGTTGGTAAGATCAACAGCACGGGGCTGCTAACTATCGAACAACTTCCGAACTCAAATATTAGTGTTCACGGTTCATCTAGCGTTGATTTCTATTCCACCGGGGAAGTGGAGGGACCTGAAATAAAACATTAAGAGCACTTCAATATATTGAAGAATAGTAAAAGGCCTCTTTAGTTGCGTTCCATATTTTGCCTGAAGTACTCGTATGGTATAAAGTTCGTTTATTTCCTAGGTGGTAGAGCTGATGCTGGGCTCGACTGTGGAGGTACCACCATCTTACTTGGAGACCCCGCAATGTAATTCGGGGAAGAGTAAGAAGACAACTCAGAGGCAAAAAACCAGGAGGCCCACCATGCCTGGGACCGATGGATGGCGGTATATCCATCCCTAATACCCGGGCCTTATATGGAACAGACTGGTGACGAACAGCGGCGTCACTGGTGCGAGGGTTTCAGTACCGCGCTCACCAACCCACCTGCCCAGCGTGTGTGAGTATGGGCAATTCTTCCAGGATGACCGCCGGGAGTGGCAAAGTCCTGGAAAGGCTTATGTCCAGCAGTGAACGAACTAGGCTGATGGATGGATGGACTCGTATGGTGATAGAGATCATCACACAACACGCTGGCACATTATCATCGTCGGTGAAACCTGGGTGTACGAGTGACTTTCATTTCACAGTACATACAAAGAAACTTCTCTGACACTTGTTGTGATTCAAATACACTTCTACTTGCCCAATGACTTTATTATTTTTGTATACCTAACCGGTCTCGCTATATTAGGATTTTACCCGGTAGATTTACATTTTAAAAGATAGCTGTCTATCTACACCCAGTAGATTTACATTTTAAAAGATAGCTGTCTATCTACACCCAGTAGATTTACAAATTTAAAGATAGCTGTCTATCTACACCCAGTAGATTTACTGTCTATCTACACCCGGTAGATTTACATTTTAAAAGATAGCTGTCTATCTACACCCAGTAGATTTACTGTCTATCTAGACCCGGTAGATTTACAAACTTAAAGATAGCTGTCTATCTACACCCAGTAGATCTACTGTCTATCTACACCCGGTAGATTTACATTTTAAAAGATAGCTGTCTATCTACACCCAGTAGATTTACTGTCTATCTACACCCGGTAGATTTACAAATTTAAAGATAGCTGTCTATCTACACCCAGTAGATTTACTGTCTATCTACACCCGGTAGATTTACAAATTTAAAGATAGCTGTCTATCTACACGCAGTAGATTTACTGTCTATCTACACCCGGTAGATTTACAAAATTAAAGATAGCTGTCTATCTACACTCCGAAGATTTACAAATTAAAATATAGCTGTCTATCGGCACCCGCTACATTTACATATTTCTATCAAGTGCAGACTAAGATATCAGCTTTTTCAAAGAATTTTGTAAGGATAAACGATATTTAAGAACGTCAGCCTATGTATAATAGGATACGATAATTCAAATAAATGTTTATGATGATACATAGAAAGTAATTTTTATTTATGTATTAGGTATAGGCAAATTCATACTGGGGATTCTGTGGTTATTAAATAATCATAAATCATAAATTCTTTATTATTCGTCACATAAAATTCAAACGATGCATTTTATATAATATTTTTTTGGAAATTCAAAAAATATTTATGAGCCTTAACTTATTTAAGCACAACCCCAGTTCCCTTTTCATTAAATGGTTATTACAATCTCTTTTGGTCTAATTTTGGACCACTTCCCGAATGTCCAGTATAAATTTGACAGCATAAACAAATCAAAGTCAATATACAATAAACATATACAATAAATATCAGCATTCTCAAGGGTTTAGTAGATAGTTTAGTTATCGTTGTCGATTCTGTGTAACACGACTTAACTTATTTGACAGGACTAAACTTAATTTTCTTTCTGTATCGAAAAGACAAAAACATAGGATACTCAAAATAAGGTTAGTCCTGTCAAATAAGTTAAGTTGTGTTGCGCCGAATCGACACCATTATCACACAAACATTGTATATCGAAACACATAGTACAATAATTGCAGTACAAGTGTTTATTCATTCATGATAATGTTTCACCTAGTGCCGATAATCGCAAGTATTAACTTTATCTCTACTGTATTTTTGTAACTTCAGTGTTGTAAACTTATTCAGAATTATTGAAAATTCTGGCTGTTATTAGTTTCGCTTGTTTGAATTATATATATTTCAGTTTAATTATCGTGTATTTTGCAGTTTCGAATGTTTTATAATTCTATGTATGTAGAAAAATAAGTAGTATTATTGTTAACTATTTAAAATTTCAAACATTTTGTTATATTTGTATGTATATGTTACCGGCCAAACCCAATTTTAGAACTAGCTGGTTTGGCCTAGGTCAATGTAGTTTTTTTGGGTTGTCATACAAAAATAACCACCAAGGTATTAAATCTATATATTATAGGTATATAACCTTCCAACATAACCTACAGGCCCTCTTCTGCGCTGCAGGACTTCCGGGAAACTAGTTTAACCTAGGCCAAACAAGTTTGTCCTAAAATCGGGTTTGGTCGGTTACATATATATTGCAGAACATAAAAAGTTGTCTAGCATAAATTTTATAACGAACATTTTTTCATGATTTTTCTTTCCCATTGCTAATTCTTGAAACGTTTCATTAGGAGTTGTATTTTTATTGAATTCAAGTTGTTTATGATATTATATAAGGTTCAATAATATTAGTTGGTGAAACTCAAAACATAGGCAGTACTACTTACTCTATATGAACAACTGTTTGTATGGGAGCTAAGCGAAATTAGCAACTTTTTTTCTCTTCTTCCCATACAAATTGCACCGATCAGCTGACTGGTCCAGTATGAAAAGGTGAAAACTAATTTTAAGAATTTTGCTTAGCTCCCATACAAAAAGTTGTCCATATGTACTAGTACTACCTATGTTTTTTGAGTTTCGCCAACTTATATTATTTAACCTTATATAAAATTGTAGAATAAATATTATATTGTTTTTATAATTCGTAGCTGTCACTGTACACCAAGAACATTTAAGTCAAAGCTTTCATAAGTGGCCAAGAATCGTCTTCCATTGTATGTAGATATTTGTAGGAACCTTCACTGTACTGGACACATAATGTGCATAATTCTTGAGGCTAACCTCCCGCCGTCACTTGCGGTACACCTCGTCGGGGATATGGCTACCTTGCCTACTGATTTACAGTCGACTGCAGTTCAAACTCCTTATTTGTAAACGATTTTAACGGCTATGACGCTGTAATAAGAACTGCTAATAGGTAGCTTGTCATACTGGTGTCTGTACATATGTATTTATGGATGCACAAATACGCGTATACGTACAAATATGTTTGTGTGCATATGATTGCTAGGGAAGAATGGATTTAAAAATGTAGACAAGTTGATAAAGGCTTAGTAAATAAAATAAAATAGCCTTTAATTCACAAAAAAAAACACATTTCAACATTAAAATTTCATGCATGCATTATTACTTAAAATTAACTTTCCTCTATGATTTTATTCAATTAATAATTATTAGATTACAATAAATTTACTAATTACTCATTAAAATATAGGTATGTATTTGGTATCACAATTAAATATGTATGAAATAAAATAAAATAAAATAATAGTAGTTTATGCTACTAGGGCGAGAAGGAATAAATTACGAGGACGATTTAAAACACGAGCGTAGCGAGTGTTTTAAACGTAACCGAGTAATTTATTGCTTTTACGCCCGTGTATCATACTACGTTTTTCAATGCATAGTGTGAGGAAATAAAACAAATATAATTTTGTGAACTTTAAATTATAATTGGCTCAAAAAGACTGTATCCAGAGCCGTTAAACAGTGGAAAAAAAAGTATAGAATTTATGGTTCATAGGAAAGGCTGCAGGTTAGCCAACCATTGTGAATAAATTAAAAAAAAACAATATTAAAGCCCTAGGGCAAAATAATCGACTTTCTGTTCGGTTTTGATGCATAAAAAGTGGGCTTTTACGAGCACATGCATTGAAAATTTATTTATGTCATGTACTGGACATATATATTATATACATGTTATGTATATCAGATACACTTTATATAATATATAATAATATAGGGCCTATAGCATTAGTAACAAAGGTCTTAAAAACGTAATTATTTAAATTTATTTATTTATTTATTTATTCGGAAAATTTACAGCACAAGAAATAGCATATAAACATAAAAGTAATATTACAGAAGGCCAATTACAAGTTTCCACTTATAGTTATAGATTAAGTCTTTATACATAGTACGAGATTTTCTGTCTTATACTAATAATATTCTTAAAAATGTAGTTTGTTAGTAGATGATATATATCCGTTATAATTATAATTTAAGGTTAAACGTCAGTCGCTTAGCACAAAGTGCATGACCCAACTTTGTATTTCTTGGTTAGAAGTTAAAAATTTAAAAACATTTTGGTATGAGGCAGTACGCCATATACGAAACGCACAACTTAATATGATTCTCAACATGATGAATAATCACAACACTTGTACTTGTTCTATAGTATATTACTTTACCTATTTTTACTCAACCGGTTTCAGTTTTACACCAACATCAAAGATTTAAGGCGATTACCATAGCCAAATTAGCAGCTCGATATTTGTCAGTACGAATATCAACGGAAACTGCATTGAAATAACGTTCATATCAGCGCGCAATGCATAGTGGCTGTTACGACGCTCGCTGCGTCCTTGGAAGGGCGAAATAGCAGAAAATTATACTTTTCACTTGGACGTGATTAATCGACTGAATAATCCTATGTTATGTTTATAGATATCAAGTTTATCTATTTATCAAAGCATAAATGAATTCAATCGGCCAAGCCACTTAGGAGCAGTAGGAAATTCAAGCCAAAAACACCATTTAGTTAATAAATTTTTTCATGTAGAAGTTTTGGTGGTATGTAATAGAAAAATGTTGCATATGTTGTCTAAGAGCTGATTATTCATAACACATTTTTTCATTATTTTTGGTTTGGCCGTAAACGAGGAGTAGGCTTTAGAAAGTACTCATTTGGCAATAGTAAGGCCCTTAAAGACTAATTCGATGTTATTCCATGCAAAAGATGATAATAACTAGTGAAGTATGTCGAAAATAGGCACAAAAACTTGAAACACGCTTTGCGTTTCCATTCACTTACGACGTAATGCATCATCCATCCATCAGCCTAGTTCGTCCACTGCTGGACATAAGCCTTTCCAGGACTTTGCCACTCCCGGCGGTCATCCTGGAAGAATTGCCCATACTCACACACGCCGGGCAGGCGGGTTGGTGAGCGCGGTGCCGGAACCCTCGCACCAGTGACGCCGCTGCCCGTCACCAGTCTGTTCCGTATAAGGCCCGGGTATTAGGGATGGATACACCGCCATCCATCGGTCCCAAGCATGGTGGGCCTCCTGGTTTTTTGCCTGTGAGCTGCCCTCTTACTCTCCCCCGAATGATTTCGAGGGGGTCTCCAAGTAAGATGGTGGTACCTCCACAGTCGAGCCCGGCATCAGCTCTACCACCTGTTAATAATGCATAAAATAACAAAATGTTGACGAAAAAGCTTACATTAGCGAAATGCGATAAATCACATTTAATTAATATCTTTGATACAAAAATTTGCATTTCGTA
Source organism: Ypsolopha sequella (assembly GCA_934047225.1). NCBI lineage: Eukaryota > Metazoa > Arthropoda > Insecta > Lepidoptera > Ypsolophidae > Ypsolopha > Ypsolopha sequella. Next base: position 4,094,752 of record OW203986.1, on the reverse strand, counting down.
GCGGATACGGATCGTTCGCCCTTAATATAAGATGGAAATAAAAAAGTAAACTTTAATTTTCAACAAGTTTTTCAGTATAATAAGCAGTGTATGGGGCTTACGTGATGTCCATTTACAGCTGATAGATTCTAACGTGAACTGGAGTGGAGATTGCAACACCTACAAGAGCTAGGCTCTTAAATGTATAGATGATGATGATGATCTTTATGTCATCGTACACTTGTTTGGATTCCGTTTTGTTTTAATCACTATCCCTAAAACAGCAGATAGCTAACAGTATTACCGCATAATATACAGCACGAGAATTTTCAAAAAAACCGGCCAAGTGCGAGTTGGACTTGCTCACAAAAGGTTCTGTACCACCACACAATACGGGTACGGAACCCTAAAAACATTATGGTAAATAATTCCACTTGCAGTTATGAAGTGCCTACTTAACTTGACACTTCTGATCTTTTAAACTCTATGTATCTAAAGGGTCTAATTAAGTTGGAAATGTATAACTTCCTAATAGTAGTTTATGCTACAAGGGCGCAAAGGAATAAATTACGAGGACGATTTAAAACACGAGCGTAGCGAGTGTTTTAAACGTAACCGAGTAATTTATTGCTTTTACGCCCGTGTATCATACCACATTTTTCAATGCATAGTGTGAGGAAATGAAAACAAATATAATCTTGTGAACTTTAAATTATAATTGGCTCAAAAGGACTGTATCCAGAGCCGTTAAACAGTGGAAGAAAAAGTATAACGTCTATAGTACACAGGAAAGGCTGCAGGTTAGCCAAACATTGTAAATAAATAAAAAAAAATAATAATAATAAAGCCCTAGGGCAAAATAATCGACTTTCTGTTCGGTTTTGATGCATAAAAAGTGGGCCTTTACGAGCACATGCATTGAAAATAAATAAATATTTGTAATTTTCAGATTTTTTCCTATGTGTGTGCTATAAGAGCTACCTGTGAACTTCGACCAAAATAAAATGAATGAACGGGCCTTGTCTTTACAATTTGCTCACTCATAACGAGTCTAAGCAATTGGATATATACTATACTTCAATACCTAATTGTAAGTCTTTATTTTGCTTTTTGCACTTTGGAAATGCACAAGAAGGCATTTTTTCGTCAGTTATTTGGATGACATTTAATAATAAGCGTACGTGTCACTCCTCTAACAGAGACCGACTGAGATGAAGTGAGAGCCGGCGCTCACTTTACAAACTTCAAAAATCTGTACGCTGTGGCCCGTCCATTTATTTTATTTTGGTCGAAGCCTGTGAATGAAATTTCAAGTTTCTTAGTCAACTGAAAGTGGCCATTTTGTATGAGATTGATTATATAAAGTGCAATTACTTGTTTTTGCGTCTAGTTAGAAGCCTGATTATTTTACGGCATCATGGTGTCGTAGACTTGTGTAGAAAGTATCAGTTTCAACTTGATATCTCATTCGAGGCTCAAGCTAAAGGGTCTTCACAGACTGACAGACAGACGGACAACAAAGTGATTCTGTTTTTTCATTTTGAAGCACGGAACCTTATAAAAACTAAACTTAATTTCCGGAAAAAATATCCGAATTTTTCCAAGATCTAAGTTCATTTTCCACATATTTCCTTCCTTAATTTCAGTTAAAAAATCACGAGGAGTGTCGTAGGACTCCCGGATAGAACGAAGTTCCATTCGCTACTGACGCGCAGCGCGCTACACGTTTCTACTGCAGTAAACACACAAAAACACATACTATAGCAAAAGTGTCATGACGGTAGAAATCTTAAACTTTTTTCAGCCTCATTCACCAAGTGTCTGGAGTGGAACATGCGATAAAGAACTTCGTTCCAAAAAGACAACCAAAATTTGTTTCCAAAATTCAGTCTCTATCGCATCCTTCTAAAGAAACTGATTTCAAATCTCGAACATCAATCTAATTTCCCTGGAAAGGGGAGACTGACCTCAACTGACCCTTTACAGTGGTCGTGTGAAGGCAGCCCAGCCACAGACCGCAAGCTGGCCGCATTGTCACGTCGTGTGGCACCGCGCCCACCCGAAGTATGCCGACTATTCCCGAGGGCTCAGTCACAAAATAACCACTTACAGAAGGTTCACTCCGCATAGCTAGCAAAAACAGGCGCACGCACACATAGACGCGTACGTACGACGATAATGCCAATACGAAATTCTGCCGAGATCATCATACGTACGCGTCTATGCATGTTTGCGTCTGTTTTCGCTCGTTTATTTTCATTTTATTTATAACATTTTTTGCACATTCACACAACTAACTTAAAAGACCAAAGATACAATTAAACATGGTGTACAAGGGCGGCACTTATTGCTAATAGCAATATCTTCTTGGCAACCCTTGGTAGCTAACAGAAAGATGAACAAATTAACATGTGAAGGTGTAAATACTAATCAGAAAATAATAGGGAGATCAAGACTAAAATATTAACCTAAATATCTAAGACATAAACTTACATATAAAAATACATGAACATACTTAAATAAATGAATACATACCTATTAAATATACACATACACATACAAATAACATTCAAAAATTATAATAATATTGGATATTTTGAGTTCTAAGATGGGTGCTCTGTTGAGAAAAATTGCTTCAATTTTATTTTAAAGTGATTTGTATTTTTTAATCCTGAATTGACACTAAAGTGATTCCAGAGTCTTGCAGCGTGTACCGAAAATGAGTCACAGTAAAATCGTTGTATGGAGTCGGCCTTCTGGTAGTATCTATTTTGTGGCTCAGGTGACTCTGACATCGTTATCTACCGTAGTAGTCATGGGAAGAAAAGGGTCACCTTCGCAGTTTTGTGATCGTTTTGGATAAATTTTCAATTTGATTCATTGAATACTTTCTGAATTCTTACATCAATTTTATAAAGATTTGTACATTGCCTGCGATTTTTTGGGCAGGCAAGCCCAACCCGAAAAATATAGTAATTAAAACAATGGCTTTTGATATAAAATATACAAATTTTATTATCTACTATCTATTTTATCTATCTTACGACTTGCTGAACGGGCAAAGAAAACATCGTGAAGAAACCTGCATGCCTTAAAAGCGTGTATTTGTGTCCTAAGAACGGCGATAAGGTTCACCACCAATCACGTTGGGATGTAATAATCGTCGGTGAAATGCAGGTGTACCAAATTTGGTCTGCATTTCACAGTTCACTCAGAACACATCTGATACTCCCTCTTATTCATGTCATGACGATATATTTATTTATTTTAAAGTAAATAAGTACAAAGCTACGTGGAACAGACATTGCACACGGCGAGTTTTATTCATCCGTTCATTGTACATAATATGTAGGTATTCAAAACATTTATTTATTTCTGTTATACATACGAGTATCATGTCGTTAATTTCACGAAGGCATCTGTCAAATCCCTTATTTTCAAGACTTGCTTTGCTTGATTTGGGTGCCACTGTAGCATTGCAATATTTGTAATACTTCTTGATCCTTATTTTTCGATAACCTCTTTTGGTTTTGCTGGCACTCGAAGCCAAATGTAACTTTTTAAATCTAAATTCAAAATTTTCTCTTTTCGTAAAACTAAAACAAAAGAATAACTTCTTGGGAGAATTTTCCAAAGAAGCATCCTTGCAGATAAGAAAATTATAAATATCTGATTTAATTATTATTACCATATTGTTACTGATAAAACTTTGTAACTGCTGAAATAGAAAGGCTGCCTAACTGCAGGTATGTAAATATAATAATTCAATGTGAAACACTGTCCAAGTGATGTCTGGCTCACTAAGACTGAACTGGTATATCGATTATTGAGGGAGCCAGATGCGCCTTGGACAGTTCTTCAGTTACTGTCCTTGTTCCAGCCTTTCCTTTTGGACTACTATCTTCCTACTCTCCTCTCCTATCCTGTTCTACCTTCGACCACTATCTTCAACAATTTATGGAAGTATCTGGACGCTGTGCCACTCGAGCTTGATAGCCGCCTGCGCTCACCTAGGACTAAATCGAGGCCAGTGCTGTCTTTTTGTAAATACTTTTATAAACCTGATCTTTTCCTCCTTCCTTATTGTAAATATATCTATTGAACTACGATCCACCTTTTAATCTGCTCCCGCTAGCTAGCCCGGTTGCACCATAGTGAGATAAACGACCTATTATACATAAGCACACAACACTATATAAAAACAAATAAAATAATTCGCTTTATTTCACACAGCAAGGGACATACCTAAGAATATTTTTTTTTAAACCAAGATACTAAAACATCACTTTAGCACAAGCACCACGCCCCCTTATTATATCTCATTTAGTTTAAATATCTGGGTTATGATACTAAAACCTTGATAGTCGCAAGCGATGACTAGTCTCAGAGTTTCTAGTATTATACAAAACCTGAATCTAGTATTCATTCGTGACAATAACTTTACCAAGGACAAGGGATTTAAATAAGTATAAGTTTTAATATCTTCGAAAGTTAAAAGCAGTGTTAGCTTTTAAGACGAGGCTTTTTAAGATAAGAACTCCTTTAAATTAAAGTGCATTCGTTATTCAAAGAGGGTCAATATTCGGAATGGCTCCCACACTCGACCGGGGCCTATCTGCCAAGATGACTGCGGAGATAACTCTACGAGATAGTACAGGAGCTTGACAAGAAAAGGAAAATGAAAAAACAAGTCTCATAAAGCAAAGCAATTTAGCAAACATTCTTCTTGTTTAATATACAATCAATGTCAATTTTATAGTCCGAGATTTACTCATTAGTTAACATAAAATATAAATTGAATTTTCACGAAGAATAATAGGCTTTTGTTTATCTTTAGGTTTAGGCACTTGATGACTACTTCCATGCAATCTTTAATACAAAGTGACGTAAGCGATAGAAGTTAACCTCCTGGACTATTATCAGAGTCCTCTTGCACCGTCTATTATTCGCCGCAGAGCGCTGGGCGGGCGGCAGGGCGGGCGGGGGCGGTGTTCGATTCACAATGTAAATTCAATTTCACCTCCTTTTAACATTTCCATTTACTTCGCCTGTTCTAGATTTGTTTGTGGTAGTGTAGTGTTTCTATTTTATGGAGTTTAGTTCTAAATCGGAGTCCTGTTAAAATTAGTGCATACTTACATTATATGGTTATGTTTGCCTCTTCTTCTTTATCTTAAAATACGACATCTAATCATGTTCATATTCTTTATTGCACACAAAAAAAAATGCTCTTTGTACTGAGAGATATCATGTACATAGGCGAGCTTATCTCTAAAAAGAGATTTCTTCCAGCAAACCCGGATTGATAAATAGAACTCATAATAAAAAGTAGACATACATACGTGTACACTAAAATAAGTTAATATACTTACACCCTATGATTATACATAACTAAAATATACCTACATAAATAATAATTAAGTAACTATTTCAACAATAAACATATTTACTTATATACAGAATATTTACAATAAATAAGATAAAAATACATGACAATAGTTAAAATAAATATTGTGCTATCTACAGATACTTACTCTGTTTTTAAAAATACCGAGTGTAGGACAGTCTGTGATGTTAAGGGGAAGCGAATTCCATAATCTGATGGCTACACAGTAAAGGACTGGCCAAATGCACACGATTTGTGCACATCTATTTGTACGCTTTTTTACAATGTATGTTGAATCATAAATTTTATTTAAGAACTTCATTTTGTCAAAGCATCATTTATGAAACACATTGCGGTTATTTTAAAGCTAAGATGAAGCTATAAAAATTTATAATCAAAACCGCGTTTTTGAGGAGATTGGGCGGTGCTTTCTTAAGTTAAAATTAAGAGACGATAAATAGCTATGTGCTATTTTTTGTGCAACAATAACAAACAAAGTACAGTTTGTAGTACTTGATAAGTCTACAAAATTGTATATGCACTTATTAATCGGCATTGCCACGACATGTATCTCAAAAAGAGAAAGCAGTTTTCGTGAGTTTACGAGCGTATTTCGAGAAAAAACAAAGATACCCTTAGTAACATGTCACGGTTTACCCAGGCAGTTCTGTTTTCATCTAGAACTATATGAGTAAGAAGCAATGGCGAGGGGTGGGATTATGACGGTGGTAAGCCAATCCAAAAAAAAAACACTCAACGCGTGATGTAAGCGCCAATTCTTGATGTTTCTTCAGAATGTGTACGGAAGATTTGCTATTCGGTAGCATGCAGGTGTTTTTTTTTTAGTAATACTTGGAAGTTAGAAGTACATAAAAATAATTGTACATTAAAATAATGAATGGTTGATTCAGGATTGGTCGGTTGTAGTTGGAGGTATTTCTGAAAGGTAAGCCGTTGGGAATCGGCTTCTATGGACACTTCGCCACTGGTAAGAAGCATATAATAACTCAAAAATGTGTTACATTAGGTGAACCCTATTGCACAGGAGTCGAACCTGGTAGTCATTTTGAGAGTCTCACGTAGTTTTACCGACGGATATCCATCCAGGCACAATCCCGCTGTTCAGAAACAAAGTGTACGTTCTCGGCAATTTTTACGTTCTGTGACGTCACACAAAAAGTAGAGAACAAACGAAACAAAAAAGCACTTTTAAACGCAGCCGGTTGCGAATGCTTTTCTCTTTATTTTTGAATGAATAGGATAATATCTGTGGTAAAAAGTGGTCTTATTAAAATTTTGATAGTGTATGAGTTATTTTATTTATATTGCCTAATGATTGAGTTAGGCTGCTATTTAATTTTAGACTTAGCGTACACCTGGTGACTGAGAAAGCCACAATTAAGGTCGGGTTTTACTCAGATGTTAATTTAGTACAAAATTTTAAACCAAAAATATGATATACTAAAGAATGAAATGGATATATTAGAATTTAAAATTTGTATCTATAATTTAACAAACTAAACAACAAAAGAGGGTTCAATTTAATACCAAGGTCCGATTTAATTAATTAATTAATTAAAAAACAAATTAAAACTTGATCAAATTGACGATATAATAAAAATAAACGAGTTCCATTGATTAATTTTGATGAATTTTAGTTACAAATGTTATATCATTTTTTCAAGTACTTTTAAGCGCCTATTTTGCGCTATAATTTAATACAATTAAATACATTACCTAAGCTCATAGCTTTTTAAGAAAAAGAAATCCTAAAGCTGCACTATTGGGAACTCCATCAACTGCTTCATTGGCAATGTTCGTGACATTCCATTAGTTTAATCCTTCATCTAAGATGTTTACCATCTAGGTTACAGCTGCGGCAGGGATTATTAGAGATGCCATTTTTAGTACCCATTATGTGCAGTTTGATGGGATTTATGTCGTTGTTTCGGAATTTTACGATACTTTTAAGGTCTTCTGATAGTATTTGTAAAAGTCTATTCAGTGTACGTTCTTCCTGCGTTCGCTTAAAGGTGATTTTCGTACAAAAACGTTAACTTATAGAAAGGGCAAAAGAGGAGGGGATGGATGTCCTTTACCCTCCAAAATAATTAGCTTGAAAAAATCGTTAATAATATTACATTCTTTTTAGGGTTCCGTACCCAAAGGGTAACCAACGGGACCCTATTACTAAGACTCCGCTGTCCGTCTGTCACCAGGCTGTATCTCATGAACCGTGGTAGCTAGACAGTTATTTTTTTGCCGTTTTTATACCTATAGATAATGGTACGGAACCCTTCGTGCGCTAGTCCGACCTGCACTTGGCTGGTTTTTGCATTAGTTCGATGTTTATACAACAAAATATCGATAGAGATATAAAACAGGGTGTAAATAGACAGCGACCTTTAAATAAAATCACAAACTACTGATCATACTGAAGAACTATGTAAAGAAAAATACCCGCACAAACCATCAGAGAAGAAAATATTGACCTGTAACTTAATACTTTATCTCGTAGGAGGAAGGCGCTGCCGCCCGTATCACTGTGCGTTAGGATCCACGCATTTTTGTTTGAAACTCAAATATTTCCCAAACGAATAGTTTCCGCGGGTATGTTTCTTGGGAAAAGTGGTTCAGTATGATCGGTAGAATATGTGGTTTAGCAGTCTATTTACTCGTGATTCAATTAGAGAATCCTTCGAGTGCTCGGGATTCAAACTCGGCACTCGCAACTAAAAAAACTTTGCTTTCTTGTTGCATAAATAACTATTTTTAAATTTTTTGTAGTGAGCGTAAATCGTACTATAGATATAAATTGATAAATCTGTAAAAACGCCGCAGATGGTACCTTAGATTAAGTTAAATTAACATTATATTATTGCAGTATAGAAACGCAGAAAGAAAAGTAAATCTGGATGTGAGGAGCTCTGAACCGGGATTCGAACCCGGGATGGCAATTGTTACGAGCAATTGGTTAGAGCCCGGTAAGCGAGAAGTCCCGGGTTCGAATCCCGGTTCAGAGCTCCTTACATCCAGATTTACTTTTCTTTTTGCGTTTCTATACTGCAATAATATAATGTTAATTTATATTTCCTTGCGATGGATAAATCGCCAAGTCTTCAAACATAGAAATTTATTTCTATCATAGTTCCTTAGATTAAGAATCATGATATGTTTAACTATGCAGAGTTTCAATTTCCCAAATCGACAGGTATTCGATGTTTAAAAAAGGTTGAATTTCACATTTTCTCAAGGATAATCGCCTTTATTTAAAGATACATTTCCAATGTAGCCGATTTTGAAGGCTTTAACTTTAGTTTTAGTGCCGTCAAAACTAAATTTTCATCTTTGCAAAATAGTTCATAAGTGTAAAGAACAGAGGCTAAGTTACTTTGGAAAAATTTAAGTCTTGACAGCACTAAAACTAAAATTAAAGCCTTCAGAATCGGCTTTAATGTATAGGTATAATAAAAAGCTTCCCATACGATAAAGAATAAAAATATGTAAATAACCAAAAATATAATGTGTGTGACTTACCAATAAGCTTCAGTCACAGTATAAGCAACTTCAGTGGGAACTTATGAAAGTCGTAAGCCTAAAGCGGTGTTTGTTTCGTAATATTGTAATATTGCCGTGAAATTTAATAAAATCTGTTTGAACCGCGAGCCTCTTTGAGTGTGCGGCACTCTCTTGCTCGGATATAAAGATGGGTAAAGAATAAGCATTTTGTAGATGTACCATACATATATTTAGCGACAAGCGGAGTGCGGGCGATTTCATACTGACATGTATGTACTCGCCCGCACTCCCGCCATGTCGCATACTTTACATATACTCACTCCTGTCTCCCAGAGGGGTAGACAGAGGCTACAGATTTCCATCTGCTACGATCCTGACACACTCTTTTGCCTCATCCACATCCATCAATCTAGACGTATTCTCTTCTTTTCCGGTTTATTTATTATTCCATCTAATTTGTTGATAGATAGTTTACTAAATGGATAATACAAGTGGTTCATTAAACATAATGTGTATTAAATTCCACATATTGCCAACAATATAAAATATATCTATAAAAATAAATAAGAAAAACATAGCATGTCGGTGACTGCGATGCGAACCCATAAAATTTTCCCCTGCCAAAAATCGCTCAACACGCTTAAAGAAGTTTTCACTTCAAAATCTGTGTGGAAAACCTGTGTATATGCGTGAAAAAACCACCCAAGTGGAATTCGGACTCGCGCACAAAGGGTTCCGTATCACCACACAATACTGGAACGGAGCCCTAAATGTTATGGTGAATAATTCCATTTGCAGTTATGTAGGTCCAACTTAACTTAACTTTTACGATCTATTAAACTCTATGTACCTACAGGATATAATTAAATTAGTAATTATAATTTCCTAAATAATGAAATATTTGTAATTTTTTGATTTTTTTCTTTTGTGTGTGCTATAAGACCTATATATGTAAACGAAATTTCAAGTTTCTAAGTCAACTTACAGGTTTTCATGTTGAGCAAATTTGTATGAAATTGATTACGTAAAGTGCAATAACTTTTTCGAATCGAGTTGGAAGCCTGATTTTTTTTACAGCACCATGGGGCCGTAGACTCTGTAAGAGGTATCAGTTTCAACTTGATATCTTACGAGACCCGAGCAAAAAGGTCTTGAAAGACAGACAGACAGACGTACAAGAGAGTGATCCTGTAAAGGCTCCGTTTTTTTTTCATTTTGAGGTACAGAACCCTAAAAAATGTAAACAAAAATAGGGTGTATGATTTATATTACAGTTACAGTAAAAGTCTACAGCCAGCAATATCTCTGACACCCTCCTGGAGATATTACAATATTCTATCTTGAAGTGGCACATCTGCAAACTTCTAACTTGTTATTCTTTGCCGAGACGTGCTTCACTGAAATCATTTTCTAAATACAAATGTGTGGTTTAACGCAGCGCCTATTAATACTTAATGGAACAAAGTGGTTATGTTTAATACTATTATAATTGTAGTATTTTATGTATATGTATAGGCAGGTGGTAGAGCTGACGCCGGGCTCGACTGTGGAGGTACCACCATCTTACTTGGAGATCCCCTCGAAGTAATTCGGGGGAGAGTAAGAGGACACCTCACAGGCAAAAAACCAGGAGGCCCACCATGCCTTTGACCGATGGATGGCGGTATATCCATCCCTAATAGCCGGGCCTTATATGGAACAGACTGGTGACGGGCAGCAGCGTCAGCGAGGGTTCCGGCACCGCGCTCACCAACCCGCCTGCCCAGCGTGTGTGAGTATGGGCAATTCTTCCAAGATGACCGCCGGGAGTGGCAAAGTCCTGGAAAAGCTTGTGTCGAGCAGTGGACGAACTAGGCTGATGGATGGATGTATATAGTTTATATAAGTAGTATAGACTAGAGGACGCCTCGCAGCGTTGCTTGTATTGATCCCATTTCTCTCGATCCCACGAGAATTCCCTAAGATCTCTCTCTACAAGAAACCTCCAAACGTGTGCCTAGGTCTAGCTGTTTGGTTACATATGTACTTAGAAGTTATTTTTGACCCTATCTACGACATCAGTCACAATGAAGTTAAGAAAAAAATAAAGGCGAGCGAAGCGGAGTGGAGCGAAGCAAACCCTGTACCCAAGTTTTAAAAGAATTATGATATGCCCAATTCTCAATATGCCGTAGACATTTACACATTTTTAGGACAACAATGTGAAGTACACCTGAATACACTTAAATTTAGTTGTTTACGAAGTATGGCGATGAAAATGAAGTTTTTTTTTAAAACATTGCTAACAAAATACTATCGCGATAACAGGGATAAAGTTTTGTAAAAACCAAACATACAAAAACCTTAAAATAAATCTGAATGAGCTTCAATGCCGATCGGCGTCCCGACTTGAGCTGAAGTCTTTATCGACAAGACTAAGTTTGCCAGTCAAACCTCTACATTACATAATTTACATTGATATGGAGTTCCACAAAGAGAACTTGTCTGTGCGATGTAACTTCGTAACCGCGGATTTTAATACTCAGTACCACTACGCCTCTAAACTTCGTCTACATAACTGACTAAGATAGACTAGGAGCTTGTGACGCCGCGCCACCGGTTTTCGCTTTAAGCAGAAAACATATAACGTTTTTTTTTTGTTTAACTGTTCGTGTGTACGTCTGTGTATCTACATAAATTGAGCTTCTTCAGAATCTTGCTGTACGTTTTATATTTGGTCTACGCAAGCACAAAATAACCACTTATAGAACGTTTACTCCGCATAACTAGCGAAAACAGGCGCACGCACACATAGACGCGTACGTACAGTGGAGACCGCATCAAGCAAGACACATTGGACTTTGAACCTATCTTATATTCTTCTCTGTAGGGGCTAATGTCGTACTGCAAGTGTATAGCTTGATGTGGTCTTCACTGTACTACTATCATACGATCTCGAAAAATGCCAATACAAAATTTTGCCAAGATCATCGTACGTACGCGTCTATGTATGTGTGCGTCTATTGTCGCTTCGTCGTCGAGTCGGCCTTCTGGTAGTATCTATTTTGTGACGCAAGTATGATCATGTTACAGAGTACAGGCGCAAACTTAAATGGCTTTCAATTCGCTCACGTAGAAATATGCACATGCTTAGCGTCCTATTTAACATTTTGAATAACCCTAATGCCCCTAATGCTCCGTATCTTCGCGAACGTTTCAGTGTTCTTCCCCTCGTGACAGGCTTCAGAGATCCTGTGACCTTAGAAGCTTAGAAGTACCTCGTTGTCATACCAACTTCTACTCTAAGTCTTTTACAGTTCATGCAGCTGGAATGTGGAGCATACTGCCTAAAATTTTGAGAGATAGTCGGACAATTATCATCTTTTCAACACAAATTAAAAGAGCACTTTCTTTCTTATGAGTAATATAAATTATATATTTTAAAATTATTTATGTATATATTAAATAGTATATATATATATACTTTTACATAATTTTTTCATGTCCATTATGTTTGTTATCTTATCTATTTTATTCATTGTTTAAACATAATATTGTGTTGTGTAAATTAAAGTAGATTATTTATTTAGTTCACAATTGTACACTTGCTGCCAACTTCTTTAACTTTAACTTTCACCACAATACTGGTTGACTGGAAGAAACCTCTTGCAGAGGTAAGCGCGCCTTTGTGCATATTATTTTCGATTTTGTAATTTTATCTTAAGTTTTTTATGTGTGCTATAAAGCAGTGGCGTGCACAGAACTTTTTGCTGGAAAAGCAAACAATTGGTCAAGAACAACAATAAAAAAAATATAAAAAAATTTAAATATCACTTTGAAAAAAAAAAGTTTGTATAGGAAATTTTCACTCTAGGGTAGACATTGTCTACCCTGGCGTCATACAATTTTTTTTTTTCAAAGTGATATTTAAATTTTTTCATATTTTTTTTATTGTTGTTCTTGACTAATTGTTTGCTTTTCCAGCAAAAAGTTCTGTGCACGCCACTGCTATAAAGGATATTATGTAACTGTCAGTGTCAACGTATTCGTGTCATGCGAAGACATCAGTACCTTAAAATCTGTACTACGGTATATTTAGTAAATGCATGCATATACGATGGTTTCTTTTGATATAGATGTAATAATCCAGTCTGATGGGATAAAATACTGCTTTTGCTTTGTAAAAAGGTGGAGTCTCAGTGATTTTTTTATTTATGTTGCATGCACTGGGAAAAAATCCAAGTTTTTAACCTTGAGGGTTTCTTTGATTTGATTAAAGTTCCAAAGATTTGCCTTATTTAAGACATGGCTTATCCGTTGATCTTACTCAAAACAGTTAAATTTTTCAATTTTAATTTCAATTTATTTATTGCGCAGTTCAAGACAGGATAGCCTGACGCATCGCTAAAAAAGGTTTAATTATCAAAATATCTGAGGCGACATCGATAATTTTCCGTATTTTTTCCAAAGATCAATCGGCCCTACCATTTTTAAGGAATGCAGCAGATGAACCAACGAACAAACGGACAGACATCGAGGTTCCACTTTAAGATCTTAAGGAACTCTGAAAATTACTGGTAAATTATGATAGCTTATTTGGGATCAGTCACCTCGAATACCAACTACTAACTGTGGCTGAGCTGGGAAATTCATTGATGAGATAATTCTGTGTTTATTTCATATATAATATCAAATAATTTTGTAAGTGTTATATCTAGATTTTAAATTTGGATTAAATTAACTGTAATGTACATAATAATTCTTTGTAATATCTTTTCGTTCAAATTTTTTTTCCGTAAAGTTTCTGTCATTTTTTTTCTTTTATTCAAATTTACTGATTTTTTTAAATTATTGTCTATAATTTAATGTTTCATTTAGATAATGTTGTGGACGCTTGTAATTGATGGCAAAACCAGATCAAGGCCTTATCTGTTTGTTATTGTTAGCATTCCTTTTTAATAAATAAATAAATACCTATATAAAAATATAAATTACAATATTTCCCGTGAACGTTGGTCTCGTTCAAAGATATACATAAAGTCGGATTTTTAATTAGTTGGAGTAAACTGACAGTTCGTGATAGTGGGAAATGCGCTTTTAATTCCTATAATGCATGAGCCATTTCGCATTGTCGCCAACTTTTGAATATTGCAATAGTTGAAATGTAAAATGGAACATGCGCCACAGAAGTTAAAAGCGTATTTCCCACTATCACGAACTGTCAGTTTACTTCAACTAATTAAAATCCGACTTTAGGTAGTGATCTTATGGGGAAATCTAATACTTTTAAATCTTTTTGAAACAAACAGCTACGTACGACTCATATTTAGTCGGTGAATACAAAACAAGTATTCATTAGATGATTCAGCATAGTGAAGGTCAATCAAATATAAAAATACTATTTAATTTCTACAAAAGAATTTGTGGATATATTAATTATTTGCAATATTCCGCTAAACACTCTTACCATGCTATTCAAAATGCAGACTCAAGTACCGCCCGCCCTCCCGCATAAAACATGCACGAGCAAAGCAACCAGTACGAGCACAAAATAAACAATCTGAAATAACAAACAAGAAAACTTATCGATACGTGTTTCGCCTCTAAACGAGGCATCCTCGGGATGTGTAGTCCGCCCGACCGCTCGACAGCAAAATCAGTGTTTAGCGGAATATTGCAAATTATTCATATATCCACAAATTCATGGTGGACTTCCGCAGAGTAACGCCTTTTTCAATAAATTTTATTCTACAAAAGAGCTACCCTGTCCGCATTATTGCTAGCTCTTCGTCTAAGCCGTGTTCTAAACTCCGTACGTTTGACAACTCTGGGCGGCTGATTAAATAACTTTGCTGAAACTAACTGTTATTGTTGTTTATTCATATTTTTCATTATAGTTTTCACTTACTGCGTCGACGTGCGTAACGTTCATTAGTGTACGGTCAACAGAAGAGATAAGTAAGAGAGAGCCTAAGAGAGGGCCTATTATGTATCTTTAATTGCCAACTGGACTGGGTGTCTATCATCAAAAACATAGATATACTATCGAATTCCGATTGTCTAAGGATTTTTTCGCACTTGAAGTTGACAACACAGTTCGTAAATAGTTCAATACCCACTAAAGGCAATTTTGAAAGTTCAGATTTTATCTATGTTTTTGATGATAGGCACCCAGTCCAGTTGGCAACTAAAGATACATAATAAAGGGGCAGGTCTAGCGCAAACACTTTTATCCTAAGATCCACAGACGAGTGATTGATGACATTAAGAATACTTAATCAATAGTGCATGTGTGTGTATTGACCAAGTACACCTCATCTCATATATCATTCACGTGTGGGCCTTAGGATCAAAGTGTTTGCACTGAATCTGGTTAGTAATCTCTTTTGTTGACTCTACGTCAAAAGAAAACAAATAATTACTCAATACAATTATTGAAATTATACAAGTGAGATACTGCAGTCATAGACGAATACAGCCTACAGACTCCTTATAAAAGGCGACCGATTTCTGTCAACACATCTGACTGAACCAGCAGATACAATTGGCCACTCCAAAATTATATGTTTCGGTATCCCGTTTCCATTGTTAACAGAATTATTTGTACGCAAGATGTTGAACAATAGACGTTTTTCTGGGCTGTATTGTTTATGACTGCAGTTGAAGATCCAATCAAATCTGTATTATAGAAATTGAGTCCTGGAAAAAAAAAATTCAAAATTCATGCATATAAGTTTTAACAAACTCTGTGGTCCATGCCCGACCTGGGATCGAACCTGGATCTCAAGATTGAGAGGCCAGCGTTCTACCGCCACCTGAGCAACCGCCGCTTTTTGGGTCCAGCGGGCCTATTATGTATCTTTAGTTGAAAACAGGACTGGGTTCCTATCATCAAAAACATAGATATACTATCGAATCCAATTGTCTAAGGATATGTTCACACTTGAAGTGACGACACAGTTCGTAAATAGTTCAATACCCACTAAAGGCAATTATGAAAGTTCAGTTGTTATCAAAGTTTTTGATGATAAGAACTCAGAACAGTTGGCAACCAACCTGGACTGCAGTGAAAACCAATAATATTACCTCGGGTGATACTCTTTACAAACACTTAAGTGTAAATCAAATCATTAAGTACTAAATGAGCTTTAAATATACGTCACGAGTTACAGCGCCCCCTAGCTTTTATACATCCCCGGATTAGGCATTTTACTGCATAGGGTTCTTTAATAACGACACCAAAGTGTTATAAATGGAAAATATACCGTACAGTTAGACTAGAAGAGCGGTACACACTGGTGATAATAACCACTAAGAGTGTTACAATTTTTATGATATAGCCATATCAACCCTCTTTTCCGGTGGTAATAGGCCCAATAAGCGTTAATGTTACCTCATTGGGTGATATTATAGTACTGCTGTGGAAAAACCGAACAGTGGCGACGAAAAGTGCTTAAGATGACTCCTAAGATTGTAGTAAAAACATTTTTCTACACATATACGCCATAAATAAATTTAAAACAAGTTGCGTAATTAATACTCAAAAGTAAAATAAAAGAAGTAAAATACGGAGAAGTAAAATATCCACATTTCGACAAAAACTGATGAACAAATTTTCATGTTTCTCTTATTTAAGAGGAATTAACTAACATTGTCGATATTTTCATACTTTACATTGGGGAAAAGGGTTAATGCAATGTCCCTCACATATTTTCTCCTAAATTATAATAAGTTGGGTCCATTAATATGCTCCGGATGTTTCAAATAGCTTTAAATTATCTTTCTGGGTTCATTTAGACCCAGATACATTAGCTTGGAGGCTTTTAGAGATCCCCAAAAACAAAATACCTAGCCTTTTCTTGTTTTAACACAGCATTTACATATTTTTCAAAAGGTAGTATGGCGATGGTATAATTATTTTGTAAAAAGGTTAATTTATACATGTTTATTCCTTTGGGAATAACAATTAGGAGACGTATTATGTATCTAATGCTATGATACTTTTCTGGAAATTTTTACATTGGTCCTATATTTATCGTTGGGTAAATTTTTAAGATACAAGAACTTTTTAACTCAACTTAGGGTTCTCAAGCAGGGATTTTAGGATAATAATTGTCCCACCAAAAATATCTAATGTAAGAAAGGTTGCCAAGACTCTTTCACTGTTAAAAAGTTATCAGATCTCACGACGAGCCAAGCCCCTAACTCTACAAGGCCTAAATCTACAACCCTTCTGCAAACCCTACATCGATTTCGTCACTGACTGACTGATTCACTCACTTAATGACTGAACTCGTGACCATCAAAACCTCCTGACGTACTAGAAAGCTGAAATTTGGAATGCAGGCTAGGATTAGCACACAAACAACAAAAAAAAAATCAAGAATACTATAATTTTCACCCTCCAACCCCTCATAAAGGGGGGGTCTGGTTCGGTATATAAAATCTGTAGTCTCTGCCTAACCCTCTGCGAGACAAGCGCGAGTATATGTATGAATGTATGTAACTAGATAAATAATTTATTAGAGAGTCTATAATAATTTATCCCATATTTATTGCAAATTTAACGGTAGCAGTTTTTCACAGAATCGAAAATAAAAATACAGGGTGATAGCACGCATCTACGCTTCAATCCAACGTTGCGTGACGGTGACAATGATACGGGTTGACTCGCGGACATCCGCCTGTCCGCGCGTCATGTCCGTCTATGTGACGAGTGCCTATTATTGTTCTGAGAGTACCCTACATCGATTTAGTTCAAATCCAATATTTTGTAATTTAGTTTGACGAATGGTCCGATGCCATTTTTATTCACAAGTAAAAATAGTTCATCAGAGTAAGAATTTAAAGGACTAGGTATAATCAACGGTACAATACGTAGGTGTAGTTTAGGAAATAAAATTTGAGCCAATTCGGATTAACTTTGGATAACAATTGAACAATAGAGACACGTACCGGTAAGTCACGGCTATCACTATCTATAAACTGTGAATAACGAATGTTGAGTCTTCTAATCTTTCAGAACTAAGAGAATTGTTAGAAAAAGCATCAAAGCGTGCAAACTATTTAAATGCATAGACTTAAGAATGTGTCAAGACCGTTTACTCCACTATACTTATTTTTAAAAACCAGAGTTCTGTTTTAATGACCGTATTATAGTTTTTAAATTTTAAATTTAAATTTTATCGTTTATTAAATCAACAGCGATTCCATGATGAAATATCACAATAGTTAATACCATTGATATAAATAAAGGGGAAGATGCGGTACGTTCTTGTATCTTCAACTTGAAAAATGGACCTATTTTGTGAACGAAAGCCACCGAACGAAAGAGATAGAGTGACGAGCTTTGATAGTAGCGCGAGCGAAATGAAGTTAGTAAATACAGGTCCATAGGCCTGTATTTGTAGGTCCACGCGCGGTAAGCTGAGTACTGTGTCTTTTGTCTAAGGTTAATACATAAACAAGGGCAATAAGAAAAAATATGGCTGTTCTTTTCGTTTTCCATTCATCGGTTCAAATAAAATTTCCTCAATCTTCGCGACTCTTTGGAAAAGCTCGCATTTCCTTACGCATTCTTTACAATTATTTATGACATATAGTGCTCGAATGGATAGAGAACTTAAATGACACCCTTAATTTACTGCTTCCTGTCCGATTTCCATGTGCTTTTGCCCTGTTATTACTAGGTTATTTCGTAGCATTTGATGGATATAGTACAGTGGAGTCGCTGTTTAGTGTTATTGGTATAATGTCTACACTCGAATATGAAATATATAACATATACATTAAAACTTTCATCACTCTGTATGCTGTAAGAATATGATTGACATTCGCAATATAAAATAGCAGCTGGCTAGAGCCATATATTTTAAATATGATTCTAAAAGTCAGTGTATTTGGTTCAGTGCTAAATTAATTTAATTCAGTTAAATAACACAATATTTCAAAATATTTCAATTAAATATTCAACAATGGTCAACATCATTAAATGAATAGTGGCACTAAAAGTTTTATTTGAATTTGTGTTTCTCTCTAATTAATTGTCGCATTCCATGGAATAAAGTCAATCACTCTGAATTTCGGTGGCTTTTTGTAAAATACGTCTGCAGCAAATGTACAATTAGAAAAAAAATCCCGAACAAATTGTTTTAAGAAAACACTACATAGATAAAGTTTAATCAATACAATAAAAACAGTATCTTAATGGTGATGTTTATATTTGAGAGTAAAAATTATAATAATAACACTAAACAGCGACTCCACTGTACTTTATCCATCAAATGCCTCCGAATGTCCTAGCCTTAGTTATTACCTAGTATCTTTAAAACGGCTGAACCAATTTCAGTAGAGATTTTTGTAGCCATACGTAAATCTCCTTCGAGAGGACTGACTATCCATATAATTAAGAGTATATTCTAGAGGTCAACTATTGAAAACGTAGAATTGCGTTAGGCCCCTAAGGTCTCCTCACCCAGCAAACAGTATGTAGCCCGATTAGCTTTGTGATGCTAAAAGCGAGGTTGGAGCAGGTCATTGACGTTACTTTGGGTGTAATGCAGATCAAAGCTCCTCTATAAACATGTTTGCATTAAGGCGATATGCGATAAAAATAAGGGTGTTTCTTTTCTGTGTATTTCATGAAATACACGGAAAATTTTAATAAATTACTGGTATATGCATTTTGACTATACATATAGTATAGAGTTTTGAAATTGGAAAACATGTTGGATACATTTTCCTCGATAGAAATAATTGCTGAAATGCGGTCTTCAAACACACTTTTACTCCTCGTTTGACGAATAGGAACCATATAGATTCAGATTCTTTATTTGCATATCACAGTATTATTACAGGTGGAAATAAATATATAGTATCATGTGATACCCTGTTAGGGCGTAGCAATATTTTTACAAGTCTAGCAATATATTATTTAAATTATTAGTAACAAAAATAAAAATACATAAAAACTTAAAAACACTAATATTAGTTACATTAACTATCTATAATTAATAAATGAATCACAGAAAGTATCACCGACAAATATTTAACGTACCATCAGATGTTACAGAGTAGTTAAAATGTTCCGTTTTGTAATGTGATTTATGTGTGTAATATAGATTTATCGTTGAAAAATTCTTCTATGTTGTATTAGGTTTTACTTATTAGAAATTCTTTCATCTTTTTTACAAATATGTTAATTTTGTCTATATTTCTGATATAGCCTGGCATGTTATTATATATTTTAATAGCCATTGAATGTGGCCCTGATGATATTATATTCAGTTTTGTAACTGAGATTTTAATTTTATTTTTGTTTCAATTGTTACGTTTGATACGTGAACTATCAGAACTATATATACAGAACTAAAACATATTTTATTAGTTGTGTTTCAACAATATCTAGAGATTTGATATTTGAAATTTTGGTAGATATTTTAGTTTTTTTAAAAAAAATATATAAAACCAACTTTATTCCCTATTTGCCCTAAATCCGCCCCTCTCGCACTGCGCGATTTTTCGCTTGGAGTGACAGTGACAGAAATAAAATTCACATAGCCTCTTAAACAAAAAGAGACAAAAAAAAAACTGTAAACGCCATTACCGGAATTCTCAAAAAAATTCAAATAACGACGTTTTCGTGCGGAACCTACGATATTAAATAACAATTTCCATCGACACCTAATAAACCTTTATATGGTCACGCACGGCGACTGAATTTTTTGTAGGCAGCCCACAAAATTAACATTCTGTCTGGGAGCGATTGTTGAATTCCTGGGAGGGTTTTTCAAAACTAAAATGGTCATTGTCCAGCTCCTTTATCTGTATGTAAATAAAATCGTAGAACTTATTATTTTACTGAATTACCATTATTATAACGTAATTACCTAAAAATCTAATAAAGTACATAAAAACTTGTGCTTATGACACTTATACCCTTAATATCATTAATAACAATACATGTATAAGTTAAATAAATATAACGATAACAAATCATTGAAATCGAATCATGTATTACAAACGACAGCCAATGATGGAGTCCCTTAGGATCAATATAGACTTCAACATCGTTAACACATCAATCACTTTATTATTTATTTCCAAAATGAAACAGATCGCAAAATGTCGCAGCGATTTCCAAATGAATAACTTTAATCCAATACGAAATATGACGTTACCGTGAAATAGACGGTTTCCAACCATTCGGAGCCTCATCCATCATACAGTTAAAGCCGTCCTATTCAATTGGAGACCACATCCTATCCCAATAAGCTGACTACACAGTCAATGCAAAAGTACCTCTTCTTCAAAGGATTAAGATTCAGAGGCAAGGTTCCGCCAGATGGGTTATGTAGGATGAGTTTGACCACAAATATCTATCTAGTCAGAACCAGTTTCCGTTGATTCCAAGCAAACACGATGAGACTGACGTCATGTGACCAAGAAACTGAAACAGGATGACATTAATTAAGTTTTATTTGTTAAAGTAAGATTTAAATTGGAATAAGTCAAGAATATGTATATAAATAAGTCTAGATACAAGATGAAAATACAATCATAAAAATTACATAGTGGTAAAATTACATACCCAATACGAGGGTGAGCACGGAAAAAAAATTTCGTTACCTTAAGGAGAATATCGTTCACGTTCACCCACCAAGAATGTCTTAGTATACAACGTGTAACCGAAAGGTGTAACCATATTTGAAGAGCTTCTTCAGTCAATGGTATAGAACAACTTTTACTATGGAACAAACCCTGTATCTCGAAAAAAAAAATTTACTTTTTCATAGAGAAATACAATGCCGCTCGGCTGAAATGTATGGAAGGGCAGATTTTTTTTAGAGATTTCAGGGTTGGCTCCATAGTAAAAGTTGTTCTATACCATTGACTGAATAATCTCTTCAAATATGGTTACACCTTTCTGTTACACTTGTATATGTGATGATTGACACTTTTGTTAGCACTACTAGACAGTTCTAGTTAAATAACATAGTAGTTATAAATGATTGTAATGTAAGCATTACAAACACAGTCGTTAATTGGCCAAGTGATTTTGTAAACGCTACTTTAATAATTTGTTATCTCCAATAAAATTATGATAAATTTGACTAAATGTTTTGGTGTCTTAATTTACTTTAATTTTTAGTGGTTATAACTAACTAGTTTACTTCCCTAAACAGTATAATATTGTACGTCCTACAATTCTATGTATTATAAATATAAAAATATAAATCAGATCTATTATTGTTCAGCAATCTATAAGATTATAACAAATATCTTATCATGACTTTCAATATCAGCCAAAACTAACACCTTCAATATTGGTGTATATTTTTATCGTATTCTAAGTATTTATATGTACAATGTTATACTTATGTATTTATTTTACGTATTTAATATCCATTTAGTAATAATTATTTATTTTGTGCACCACCTTCGCGTTATTAATTCCAACAATTTATTTCCAAAATTTTTTCAATAAATTTTAATTAATTTCCAGCCAAAGTTTGTCTGGAAGAAATCGCTATAAGTGATAAGGCCCCCAAATGTAACCTTCTTTTATAAGTTTGTTCTTTTACCTGTTTTATTTATTTTGGTGTATAATAAAGAGTATTTGTCTTTCCATGTCTTGTCATATGTACCTACCTATCTATTTAAAGTTTAAATTAATTGAATAATTTTCTAAAATCTTTATAAAACCATGGTCACCCTAACCTTCTTCTCGCTTTGAAGCGAACAGGAAGGCCTGAAACAACATAACTCATTTTATATTTAGTAAGTTACTCTAACACCTCGGCCACAGTTTCAGGCTTCGAGAGGCGCGCCAAGCGGTTCTTCTTGCGACGGCGCCGGTGGAGAGAACAAATGCACAGTATAAGCAAAGACAGTAGGGAAATTACCTGGAAGCGCTCAGATTCGAGCCTCACACACACAGACGCGTGCTCTACACGCCGTCTAAGCAGAAATGAAGTGTCAATTGCTGGGGTCGTGGCGCCGCGCCGCGCTTGCCTTGCCAGTACGCGCAGACGTAAGCAGGCAATAGGACGCGACCGTTTGTAAACTCTGAGTCGACCTGATTACGATGTCGCAAAGATATTGTTGCGCATTTGGATGTCTAAATTCATCACGAAAAAAGAAATCGCCTATTTTAGACTTCCGGCTGATGTCCAAAGGTAAGACTAAAAAATATCACTCAAGAGTAGTACCTACTTACATTATAAATAAAATTTTTGAAATTGTCGCGTTCTTTTTATGTATGTTCATACTGTCTGTTACCAGGGCAAAATAAAGAGTTAATAGATTTAAGTACGCTTGTCAGAACAAAAAGCAGGTTTCTTTGAATTTGAATTTGACTTTTTTGTCGGTTGTCGCCGCCGCCGCGCCCCGCAAGCAAGACTAGCCAACCAATTGGTGGAGCGGCGCGCGGTACTTTCAATCAAACGGCAGAGTCTTATCGTATCTCGAAAAATCCAAGTTATGATATGAGTGAGCGACAGCCCTAACGCTTCGGTGGCGCGTAGGTATTTAACTCGGGAATTCGGTTCAAATTCCCTACTGTCTTTGCTTATACTGTGACAAATGTATGAAGTTGTATAGAGTCCGGCTTCGAGTGACTTGCGCTCTCGGGACGGCGGTGTGCGGGGAGGCGGGCGGTTGAAACAGTGATCGAGCGCACAGGACAAACCTAGTGACGAGCGCTTTGAACGAGCGAGCGCGCTATACATCATATGCGGTGGAAGGCACCGACGGGTGTCGTGGCAGGGCAAAGCCCGTCGCAAAAACCGCCTGGAAGCGCAGCAAGAAGCGCCGCCAGGAGCCTGCAGCTGTGGCCCTGGCGTTACAGTTGGCAGCTCTATTCCTTACTTGAGCTCTAAGTTATTTCTTATTTGATATGCTACGTGGTGAAATCGGGGATCTTAGCTTTCAAGCTTATCGCCATACGAAAAAAAAAATACGATTTTTCGGTTTCTCCAATGAACACAACAATTTTCGAGTTACAAATGTAGCAACAAACATTTTTAACATTTAATAAAAACAAAAAAAAAATTGGCAAGTGCGAGTCTGACTGGCGCACAAAGGGTTTATCACCACGCAATACGAGTACGGATTCCAAAAATTATTATAGTAAATAACAACAATATAGATGCCAAAGCACCAAAACAAGCCGCTAACATGGCAGCGCTCGACAAACAATTCGCGGCGCCCACTGTGTACGGTACCGTTATATCTTAACCGCTATATTTTTTCTGTAATCTTTACATAATCACTAATCAAAGTCTTCTTGTACGAGTTCCACTATTTTATTTCTTTAATTATTGCGACTAGTTTCGTCTATTTGACATCGTCGGGCTGATTGGAATAGGTTAACAGTAAAAGTATAGCTAAGTCTTAGGGTAGATAAATGTCAAAATAAAATTAAAAGTAAATGAAGGTACATGGATATTTGCGTTTTGATACAAATATTCATAAGTAAAAATAAACGCGAAATGTCCAAATTAATATTAAAGATTAAATTAATGATAAGATAATTAAAGAAATAAAATAGTGGAACTCGTACAAGAAGACTTTGATTAGTGTTAGAATGAAGTTCCATCAAGGAGTCACACCTTACAGTATAAATTATTTACATAATCACCTATTACCCTAAGTTTTAGGGTTCCGTAGTCAACAACAAGGAACATTTATAGTTTCGCCATGTCCGTCTGTCTGTCTGTCTGTCCGCGGCTTAGCTTAGAGACTATTAGTTCTAGTGTACATATTTATCACGCCAATAAAGTGGTACAGTAAAATTTTGAAAAAGATTTTTTTGTTACCTCCCCTACACCTAAAGAGGGGATGATTTTTCTTTCTCGTAATAGCAAATTACTGCCGTGGCCAGCATGTTAGGCGTTGATGGCACGAACGTGGTAATGTAGGCCGAGGCGTTAGCCGAGGCACACATACGTGAGTCTATCAACGCCCAATTGCCGCCCAGGCTTGCATAGTACTTTTCTCAAACAATGTGATACATTTTTACTTTTTACAATCAAAAAAGTTGACATGCTTGGTACTTTTAGTAGTAAAAGTTTCTAGTAGAGACTCTACTAAAGTAACACTTCCCTAGACGTCCAGATATTCACTGTCCAGTGCTTCATTCAAAATATTTTCGGCGGACCCTAATTTCTTCGTTTGAGCTCATTTTAATCAATAATTATTAATTCAATAAAATAAGATACAATTAAATTTACACGTTTCGCGCGCCATGTTTTTTTCGGTTACGGAACCCTATAAAATGACAAATTAAATCTGTTCTTTGTTATGTGTTGGGCATACATATTGAGGGACAGCAATAATACCACCAAAAATATAAATTTGTAAAAAGGGGCGAGTTCAGAACTAAGGCAGCGTAGGGTTGTTGGCTTCGCCGAAAAAAGAATTGAGATCAAATTGGGTGCCGAAGTTTATGGAGGTTCCTTCAGACATAACTGAAATAATGTACATCATTATCAGGAATTCCAGTTATATAAGGTTAAATAATATTAGTTGGCGAAACTCAAAACATAGGTAGTGTATATGAACAACTGTTTGTATGGGAGCTAAGCGAAATTCGTAACTTTTTTTCTCTTCCTCCCATACAAATTGCTCCGATCAGCTGACTGGTCCAGTATAGAAAGATGAAAACAAATTTCAAGAATTTCGCTTAGCTCCCATACAAACAGTTGTTCATATAGACTAGTACTACCTATGTTTTGAGTTTCGCCAACTAATATTATTTAACTTTTTACAAAGTATCTTACACGGAGAGCTTTCAAAGTGCCAGTTGGTAGAGTATCCATTTCTTTTGCAAATCGTTTTAGTGATTTGCTACACCCATATATCTATAATAAATTAGTCAAGACTTGTGATTTCAAAAGCAAATCTGGTTCAAGAGCTAAACTCCTTTTAATGAGTTGGCTTATGTCACTTAACTTTATTGATATCGAGGATTTACTGACTATTCCCAAGTAACCATAATCTCAATTTCATTTATTTATTTATTATGTAGGTATTTTCATATTGCATGTTTCTCTTGTGTAATTTTAAATTTTAATTAATGGAAAAAATAATTATAATTTTTTGTCACATATAAAACACAATAAAACACAAATTTTGAATTTTTTTTTGTAAGTTTTGCCAAGAAAATGTATATTTGTTAAATCTAACACTGACCGGCATGACAAACAAGCTTGCTTAGTGCTGGGATCATTGTAAAGTTGCCCGTAGTTTGTTCTCTCAACAATGTACATATTCTACATGCATGTCAGTCATAATCTGTTTTCTTATGTTATTGTCAACTCTGTTTTTACTTTTTTTGTATTTCCTCGTTATCTTTTGTCATTTGTAGGTTATAATTTAATTAATTAGTATAATTTCCTAACTTAGGATTCCTCTAAGAGTTATCATTAATTAATTACAGACTGTAAAAGGAAATAGACTATACGAGACAGGAGGCAAAGATATATATGTTTTTCTTTTTTTTCATTAACCTGAATTCCTGCTGTCTTGTATTTTCTTATCCCTTGGTTAAAGTAGATATAAGTCTTTTGTTTAGTATAAGTTTCATGTTAAAAAAAATGACATGATCTTGCTAAGTTTCTTGCCCGTTCTTCTTAGCAAGACTAATCGAATGGGCGGAGGTAGGCATGTATTTATATATGTAACCTTATTAGTATGTAGTATATAGGATGGGATTTGGTCGGCCGCCTGGATTCGTGCTGGGGGCTCGGTTGGTGATCGTTGGACCTTGTTCCTGGTCCCTGGCCGGGTCTCCGGTGTGGGTTCGGGCGGTTGATTGGATTTCTCCTTGTATAATATATATTTTACATATAATTTTAATCGTATATATATTGCTACATAAATTAAATAAATCTTTAATCTAGTTCATGTACATTTATTATTTTATTACATATATTTTTTTTATAAGATTAAATTTTGACTTGTGAAACCTGTATTTTATATACCTACTTTTCAAAATAAACAATTTGAATTTGAATTTGAATTTTGTGTATTATTGCTGTGTTTGGGTAAATAAATAAATTACTAAAATTACTAAATAAATTACTAAATTACTCGTTCTTCACTTGTTTTAAAACAAAGGTTGTAACGGTCCTTGCTACTGAATATATAGAACTTGGCAAGTTTTCATAGTCAATTATTTGCATGTATGATGTAACTTGAGCGTTAGCTGTAAAAACTTGCCAAGTTTAACATATTCACTAGCAAAGACCTTATCAAAGTACCTGCCGCTTGTCTAGATAAACTTATTAATGCAGCATATTTTTCAGAATGCCAATTTTTAGGGTTCCCGATCCAAAGGGCAAAACGGAGCCCAATTAATGTATATTTTTTTGTAACATATGTTTTGATCTTAGGAGAACTTCAAGGAAAAACAATAAAAAAATTAAAAGTAAGGCTTACTTAAATGTACTTGTACTTAAATGTAAATCACTAGCACTTCATAAGTAAAAATATAGGAACAATTATCTCTCTGCAGTCTGTCCTACCGTATGTCAGACTGGGTCTCTAGCTCGTAGACGGAATGAGTTACCTGGGCCGCGTTCATAAGCTAGGGGTCGCGACACGGGTTCTAATGCCTTTTCTGTCGCACGCGTTGAAAATTGTATACCCTGGTGAAATTGTTTATTTATGAAGGGCTATTTGAAAGTTGATTAGTTGACCCGCCCGTAACCGAATATTGAGTTAGAAATTTAATAAAATTATTTCTCAGGGAATTTTACTCAAATAAAAATAAAATTTGTTTTGGGAAGTTTTTGGAGTAGGAGCCTTAAATACATATTTTTCATTCTTCCTTCCTTCAAAAGTAAGGAAATGAATCCGTTTTTGTCAGTTTTAGACCATTTGATGTACGAAGAACAAGGGTTTGTGTTACGGGTGGGATCTATCTCTAAAACCCGCCGCTTGGCAGCGACTTCGAAAGTAAAAAAATATTATCATTTATTTTTTACAAGATTGTTTACTATGTTTATGTTTTCCCTAAATATTTTTTAATCGTTTGTTTGTTATACAAAAACAAAAAAATTGTTTAAAACTGTGCCCAATTTTAAAGTCCAAAAAAATTCCACGAGTACAGATGCTCCCCTTACATTAACGGTAACTCTGGAATGGTGTAAGTAAGTAATTTTCTTTTCTTAACGAAGACCTTTTTCTTGTACTTCCACAGAGCATTCCGGCCCTCTGTGAGATAATTTTCTTTATGTAAATTGTCTGAACTTCTGTTGTCTTTTGTAAATTTTATTATGTCCGCCCAAATGTTCAGGGTAAATCTGCTGGCATTACGTATTATGGTTCCTTCTGTTGTGCTCTGACAGACAAATGAAATGAAGAAATTGGCTAGGAATGATTTACAAAAAGGTCTGATGATTAAAATTCTTTTGGAGCTAAACCAATTTCAGGCCATAGTTTGTTGTTATTACTTTTTATATATAATTTATACAGTGGCGTGCATAGCACATTTTTCCGGAAAAGCAATCAGAAGGTCAAGTTTGATAATAAAAAAAATATGAAAAAATTTAAATTGCAGTCTGAAAAAAAAAGTTTGTATGACGCCAAGGTAGACAATGCTACCGATTCGGTGAAGCACATCTTAACTTATTTGACAAGACTAAACTTAATTTAAGCGTTCTGTCCTTGTCTTTTCGATAAAGAAAGAAAAACACAGGACGCTTAAAATAAGGTTAGTCCTGTCAAATAAGTTACAGTTATGCTGAATCGATACCACTGTCTACCCATATCAACTTTTTTTTTCAAAGTATTATTTAAATTTTTTCATATTTTTTTATTGTCAAACTTGACCTTCTGGTTGCTTTTCCGGAAAAAAGTTCTATACATGCCACTGTCATTTAATATATATTTAATAATAATAACACCTACATTAAAACAGATTCTAAAGGCTTCAATTAAGTCAAAGCGGGTCAAAAATTTAAATTTTCCAAAGTAATTTATTTTCAGTTCCCTAACACTTTAAGAATGGTTTGCAATGAAGAGAATTTGATTTTAACAGCACTTAAACTAACATAAAGCCTTTACAAAAAATAAAAAAGTCTAAAATTAAAGGTTTTACATGTACATTCTCAATTTTGTTTTTATTTTCAGTTTGATTATAAAAAACAAATATTCAAAAACAGTTCGTCCTAAATGCCATCCTTTTCCATGATAAGATTCGTAATACTTCTTTACAGCTAAAAATTCAAAAACAAAATTAATGTTGCTGTTAGCTTAATGTTGTTTCATTCATACACATAAGAAATTACATAATTTGGATTTGTCATTCCAAAAAAAAAATGCAAAAATGTTAGTACAGATAACTGACTTTTCTTCAATTTCTCCATAGAAAACAGCAATTACATACTCGTAATGTAAAGACCTAATATTTCAATTACATTGGTTTCTCTGTCGCAGCGAACGGAAAAAGTCGACAAATATGTAAAAAATTAACAACACGTTTTGTCATTCGTTAAACACTGATCTACGCATGCGAATTGTCTCTGTTATAGGGGTTTTTCTGTTATAGGGGTGTCTCTGTTATAGGGGTGTCTCTGTTATAGGGGTGTCTCTGTTATAGGGGTGTCTCTGTTATAGGGGTGTCTCTTTATCAACCTCAGGTACCTTCACTCAGTGGCGTGCACAGAACTTTTTGCTGGAAAGCAAACAATTGGTCAAGAACAACAAAAAAAAAATTTAAAAATCACTTTGAAAAAAAATATTTGTATAAAGCCAGGGTAGAAAATGTTCTAGAGTGAAAATTTCCTATACAATTTTTTTTTCAAAGTGATATTTAAATTTTTATTTTTTTATTGTTATTCTTGACCAATTGCTTGCTTTTCCAGCAAAAAGTTCTGTACACGCCACTGCCTTCACTCATATCAAATTTGGTGCTTCTGTCCACCTGGTAACTGTTACCGAGTATCAATATTTGGTAGTACGTATAACTATACCTATGAAAATACGAGCAGAGGCAAGTATGCACGAAACATACATCTTTTTCCGAAACTTCAATAAGCAAATAACAACATTTCTGTCACAAATAGCAAACAAATCTAGCATAAAAGGCTACATTCTCGTTCGTAGATTCTCTATGTTATTCACTCATACGTTTTGTCACAAAGTATGAGGGTATTATGCAAAAATCCACTTCGCTCCAATATTTGAACAACATTTCCCGAGATCTCGTTTCGTTTTCAACCTTTATAATCCGTCAAGATCTCAACGGCAAAGGAATTTATTTCCTTGAACACTCAATCGGAATTCTGTATTCGGCTTCTTTCTAACCCTGCACCTAGACAAAATACCGACACTTTGATTTATAAGCTGTAACCGGTCGGCCATAGCTTCAGGCTTCTGGCGGCGCTTCTTGCTGCGCTTCCAGGCGGTTTTTGCGACGGGCTTTGCCTTGCCACGTACCCACGTTCCCGTTTGGTACCCACGAGTCAAGCTTGCTTAGTCTGGGGCCACAAGAACATTATGTATTACAAAATGCCAAAATACAAAGTATTATATATCCGTTTACATAAGTTGCCTTAGGTAGGTATTTTGTATAAAGTATACAAAATACCTACCTAAGGCAACTTATGTAAACGGATATATATTTGTGCTTCTGTTTGGAAACAAATAATATTGTTTTTTTTGTTTTGTTTTTTGCCACGACACCCGTCGGCGCCTTCCATCGCATGGGATGTATAGCGCTCTCGCTCGCTCAAAGCGCTCGACACTATGTTTTTCCTATGCGCTCGATTACTAGCGCGGTTCCCCGCCTCCCCGCACACCGCCGTCGAGAGAGCGCAAGTCACTCGAAGCCGGACAAGGCACGCGAGCGGCGACCCATGGCCGGCCCTATACAACTTCATACATTTGTTCTCTCCGCCGGCGCCGTCGCAAGAAGAACCGCTTGGCGCGCCTCTCCAAGCCTGAAGCTATGGGCGAGGGGTAAGAGATAAGAACCTGAGGAAAAACTCTCAGTGGTATACAGTCGGTGACCTAAGTGAGGTAACCAGGCCTACATAATATAGCCAGTATAGGCCTAGTTACATTGTTTAGACATCTTGAGTTAAAAGCACTTGTACAGTAGTTTCACTTTATTAATGTTTTCTTCCAACCGGTTTCCGTTATTTTACTCCATTTTTAAGGGAAGAAGAAGACCCCAGGCACTTGCTCTGAGCAACGTAAACAATGATAATGTATTGAAACCGGTTTCGGATTTTACTCCATTTTCAAGGAAAGATGATAATTAAAATACATTTCATTGACTCCAGGCACTTTCAACGTAAACAACGATAATGTATTAAAATTTATAAATATAATATCATTGTTTACGTTGCTCAGAGCTAGTGCCTGAAGTCAATGAAATGTATTTTAATTAACATCTTCCCTTGAAAATGGAGTAAAATCCGAAACCGGTTGGGAGAAAACACAAATAAAGTGAAACTACTGTACAAGTGCTTTTAACTCAAGATGTGTTTCAAGTTTCACCAGGTGGCGACAATCGCAAGTATAAATTTTACATTATCTAGGTTTCGACCGTACACTAATTTATTACATACATCGAAAAGCACTCCTCATCACTGCTTGCGAGTGGGAGAGACGGGTTAGGGACATTTTTTGAAAGTAAAAAAAGAACTTGTAGGGGGGTTCAAGCAATGCAGAGAGCAGGGTAACCAGAATGGTATTAAATCCCGAAGAGCCGTGCATACGCCCCGCGTTTGGGCATTATAACCATAGAGTTGGTATGGCCATGGGAAGGTTGGTGGGTAATGCTTGCTTTAATTTGGTTAATTTACAACACCCTTTCTCTGGCCACTCGGCAAAATAGTGAAAGACGACACAGAGTACTATTGGCAATACTTTCGGTCAGTGAAGGACAATTTCTTCAGGTTTAGTCATGATATCGAGCAAAATTATGTATGACGAGCTCAAGCGGAGAGTGGTTACAGGTATTTGCGTAGAATCAGTTATTCCTCCGTTCCTGACTTTCGTGGAATTCGCAGAAGTCCCTGGACAGATTGATTAACGCCTGGCCTTATTTCACTCTCCCTCTTTTTGGGCGGGCGCACTATCTCCTAGGTCTTTCATGCGACGCTCATTTTCATTAAAAATATATACGGGGTGTGAATAGACTGCTATCTTTAAATTAAACTACATTTTCTACCGATCATACTGAACCACTTTTCCTTAGAAACATACCCGCGCAAACCATTAGTTTGGGAAATATTTGAGGTTTAAACAAAAATGCATGAACTCTAACGCACTTGTAGATACGGCCATACGGCCGTTTTTTAAGGCAGCGTCGTCCGTAAAACAGCTGTTCACGCGCAGCGTTCTAAAATAAACCTTCCTCCTGCTATATAAAGTTTAAGTTACATTTTTAGTCATTTTTTACAAGTCATTAAGTTACATTTGAATATATTTTTCTCTGAAGGTATTTTTCTTCAGGGAGTTGTTCGGTATGATGAGTGGAGTATGCAGTTTTATTTAAGGGTCGCAGTCTATTTTCATCCTGTATATACCGAGTCTGTATAAACTGCTATATTCAAATAAAACCACATACTCAACTGATCATACTGAATAACTTTCTTAAAGAAATATATCTGCGGAAATTAAATAAATTATTCATCTCTCCATATGAAATTAAAATACCGTGAATTTTGTATGGGCAAGACTTTCTTTTTTTGTTTACGCACTTGTAAATCTTTGGGACAGTTGTTCAATTTGATTTTTCATTTAAAGATAGCAATTTATATCGTTCTATAAATCCTTCTATACCATAAAATATCACCAATATCTGCTCTGCAAGTTTAGCAATAATTTGCTACGCTCACCACCGTAGCAAATGGAACATTCACCAAAGCCATAACTTTAGCCATAACATTAGTTTGACAATCAGCTGTTATTAGTTTGCAAGTAAACTATGCAATTTTACTATAAAAGATTCGTTCGAAATAATAAATTTGTAAAAAAGTCGTAAAAGTTGTTAGTATTCTATTGAGGCAAAAACTACAACTTTTAGACTTTTTTTTTCAATCTATCTGTTCTGTTTTAACTCAAGAACCATTCAACGGATTTGGACGTGGTTTTCTTTATTATCATCATAGTGACCAACATATAGGCTATAAGGGGTGTTGATAAAGTAATCACCAAGCCGAAAACTGTCAATGATCACTTCCACGCGAGAGAAGCCTTGGTCAAAAGATAGTTAATTATAAACGGTGTGCTCACGATAATATCTAATTATTAATATTATATATTATACAATAATCAGATTTCACCTGCCTTACAGATTCTCCGGGGGCACCGAACGGTCTATTTATATATCCTTGTATTTTAATTTTTGGGTAATAGGCATATTCAAACTAATTTAAGATTAAAAGTGAGTCGCTAAGCAAAAAGTGCAAGACTTACCTTTCTATTTCTTATTTAAAACTTAAAAATTGAAAAACATTTTGCTATGTGGCAGTTAACACCAATAATTTAGTATAAGTGAAGTTTATAAAGCCCAACTTAAAATGCTGGTTTAACTTTGTTTGGACCAGATCATGACTAATTGTCCATTAATTACTAAACTATTGGTGTTAACTGCTACGTACCAAAATGTTTTAAAATTTTTAACTTTTAAATAAGAAATACAAAGTTAAATTATGCACTTTGTGCTAAGGGATAACCTTAAGTACACTTAAGCCATAAACATCGATAACTTGTAACACGAATACTGTACTGTTGATGCCTGTAGTTATCAACTTTACCACGAAAGCTAACGACATCAAATACACATCGGAAAAGATCAGAATAGGGTAGAAACGCTTAGTTTTGTCGACCCTTTGGAGGATTACCGGGGTCAGCCGATACTCACTAACCCTGGCAACTTTGGCCGAATCATAAGAGCCTTTACGCATGAAAATATTGAGGACATTTGCTATGCCTCCAGCGTAAGACTAAGATGGAATGAAAATATTGCTGGATGGTTATGCTCTTGTTTTGGGCTATATCAACCACGGGCACGGCAGTGCCCCGCCAAGACGAGCCAGAGGAAGCAGGGCACTACGCTCCTTTTCTCAAAGCGTTTCGTTGAATTTTCGAACCCTCATAGCTTCGGTCTGGATAATACTAGAAAGCCCAAATTATCAGGGTAAGATGTACCTGTAGATAGCAGACTTATGAAATACGCAAAGTTCAATTTGTCTTGCTTACTTTGGATTTTATTAACACCTAAAATACGATGATTTCGTCACTGATTTACTCATGATCATAAAACCTCTAGGGTACTTTTTTAAGTCCTAGACAGCTGAAATTTGGGATACGGCACACAATCAAGAAAAAATAAAAAAAATTGTAACTATCACTCTCCATCCCCTCCTAAAAAGCGGTTCCGTTCCGTTATATATATATATATATATATATATATATATATATATATATATATATATATATATATAGAACGGAACCGCTTATCAAAACTTATATCAAAACTTCAAAAGTTCTAGAAAGCTGAAATTTGGTATGCAGGCTAGGTTTAGCACAGAGACAACAAAACAATCAAGAAACCTGTAACTTTCACCTTCTAACCACTCATAAGCCCCTCTTATCCGGATCTGTATTATGTAACATTTTTTATTCCAAAGGCTAAACTTTACAAGCCCTAGCTCTACAAACCCTAACTCTAAAACCCTACATTTTGCTCAAAAAGTATAAAAAGGACACATTGAAAATCTTCGCTTCACATAAAAAACGGGAATGAAAAATTTAAGAGTCGATTTCACAAAGTATACCGATAACGATATTTTTA
This sequence comes from Ypsolopha sequella, assembly GCA_934047225.1. Lineage (NCBI taxonomy): Eukaryota > Metazoa > Arthropoda > Insecta > Lepidoptera > Ypsolophidae > Ypsolopha > Ypsolopha sequella. The sequence continues at coordinate 4,060,073 of OW203986.1, read as the reverse complement.
CTACTGAATATCGACACGAAAGCAAAATATATGCTACATTTACTACAACGGTAAAAATAAAAATGTATTTTTCGAATTATCCTCAAAGGAGTTCTCAATAGAAGTTCGTGGATCCTGAAAATAAATTCTTACTTTCCTCATAAATTGTACGAATTATGGACCCATCATACCTTGAATTTTTCGGGTTCAATATAAAATAGAGCCTTAGAAGATATCACCGGAAAGGATAGACCAAATCAACGGTAGTTTTATGACTAATATTTTTATATTAAGCTTGTTTTAATTTCAGAAAACGCTGCTCAAGTGCTTGTATATGGTATAGACCATTTTTGAGAAAATGTTTGTTTTAATTTAATTTGCTAATTACTTGAAAAAAAAACAAAATATATATAATATTTGCTCAAAAATGGTCAATACGATATACAAGCACTAGAGCAGCGAAAAGTCAAACAATTTTCCGAGCAATGGGGATTCCCCTCTGGTATACAATATCGTCAAATGTGTTATTTAGCTCACTCTCACCCGACAGAATAAATATCTGGAAGAGACGACAAATTAGGACAACATTTGCAGATGATGTTAAAAGTGAAAATATCTTGCTGTAATTATTTGAAGGCCTTTTTATTTATTTGTTGTTTTTTTTTATTATATAGTGGTATAACAATTTCACGGTATAAAATGAATTTGAAAAGTAACAATATCGGGATAACCCCCTTAAGTCAAACAGTATAAAGTGCTCTCCATAATCTGTCAAAAAGCTGCATTACATTTGGCAAATGTTTACAAATACATTCATACGTATTCATGAATGACATAAGCAAGATTTTCACCTTTAAAATTAGTCGTATTTTTTAAACAAAATATCCACCCATCAGCCCAGTTCGTCCACTGCTGGATATAAGCTTTTCCAGGATTTTGCCACTCCCGGCGGTCATCCTGGAAGAATTGCCCATACTCACACACGCTGGGCAGGCGGGTGGGTGAGCGCGGTGCTGGAACTCTCGCACCAGTGACGCCACTGCCCGTCACCAGTTTGTTCCATATAAAGCCCGGCTATTAGGGATATCCATCATGGTGGGCCTCCTGGTTTTTTGCCTGTGAGCTGTCCTCTTACTCTCCCCCGAATTACTTCGAGGGGGTCTCCAAGTAAGATGGTAGAGCTGATGCCGGTCTCGACTGTGGAAACAAAATAAAATTCAATGAAAATTAATAACCGATCTCAAAGCAAAAGAAAATCTGATTTGTGGACCATTGACGGGGCCCAGCAATTATATAAGATTGATATTTCTTTTCATTTTTTATACATGTGATATAAAAAAAAAACGTTTTATGAGATAATGAATAAAGGTAAACGGTACTCATGGAAATAACAGCCCCGATAAGAACTTATCAAAGAGACGTGGAAAAAATATTAATATCAATAAATATAATATTGAATTTACAGGCGGGAATATGTTTCTTTTATCTTTTCAGATGTATCTACTAGAATAAACAGGTATAAGAAACGTATTTTTAAAAGTATAAAGCTTACTCCACTCATAAATATGACAATTGATACAGTCAAATTTATACTGGAGATTCCATAAGTTATCAGCACTAAAAAAGGTTAGTGTCGCTTTTGCAAAATAAAAATTTAGTAGTAGGGGAGAAGTGCAAAACCAAGACACGGAGTAGACCCGGGATCTATGTGTTTCTAAGCAAATAGTTTCCTAATCTACCGTACTTGCAGTCACGTGACAGCGCTGCGTGGCCAACACTTGTCAGCAAAATAAATTTCGTGTGTTTTTATGTAATTTAGACCAATTTGCGGAAGCTTTTTACAGTATATTAAAGAAAACCGCATCCAAATCCGTTGAGTGGTTCTCCTATTAAAACGGAACAAATGCGAACAGAATGACAATAAAAATAGTCTTGGCCTTAGTTCAAAACTACTCGTAATAATTCATTCCGTCTTGGTCTCCTCATGACAATGAAGTTAGTCGTGAAGTTATTGGCTTATATCACTCTCTTATGCGCCTACACAAGTTTCTGTCATTGGATACGAAAATAACGTTAGCTCAATTTGCCCCTCTGAAGAGCTGCTTGATAAGTTGAAGCGTCTTGAGAACTTGTGCATCCGATTCATATACGGACTGCACAAGTATGACCACATCTCCAATTTTCGATGCAGGTTGAAGTGGAGCCACTTCATTCATCATCCTATTCGTCTTCGCAGGAACTTACGTATCCTTTCCCTGTTATACGAGTATAATGTTCTTCACAATCCCGTCTACCACAATTATTTAAGGCCCTTAATATCGCCAAATGGGTACTTTCTATAGCCTACTCCTCTTTTATGGCCAAACCAAAAATATTGAAAAAATTTATAATGGATTATGAACTCTAGGACAACATACGCAACATTTTTCTTTTTCGTACCACCAAAACTTCTCTATGAAAAATTGTTTCAACTGAATGGTGTTTTTTGGCTTGAATTTCCTACTGCTCCTAAGCGGCTTAGGTGATTTAATTCATTTATACTTTGATAAATAGATAAACTTGATAGCTATAAATATAACATAGAATTATTCAATCGAACAATGACGCCCATGTGAAAAATATTATTTTCTCCTATTTTGCCCTATCAAGGACGCAGCGAGCGTCGTAACAGCCACCACGCATTGTGCACTGATTTGAACGTTATTTCAATGTCGTTTCCGTCGATATTCATACAGACAAACATCGAGCTGCTAATTTGGCGACGGTAATTGCCTTAAAAGAAAGAGTTGTTCTTCGCACTGACCGTTACGACAGAACGCTTTGCTCCTGTCACCATTTCGATTTGGCGATACCTGCCCACACCACTGATCGTTTTATCAAATCCTTCACGGTCAATGCTGTTCGACTCTGGAATGAACTTCCGCAAACCCTCAGAGATGTTCCTTCTGTGCCCTCTTTTAATTTGCTAATCAATTGGCTTACTGATTATACTGTTCGTTTGTACTATATATTTATCTGTGTATTTATTTATGTATGTATTTGTATATTTATGTTTAGAATATGGTTTAAAATAACTTTTTAGTTTTTATGTTATGCACTGATTTAATTTTCTGACAAAAAAATGTTTTTATGTTTTCCCAAGATTGACTGGAAGAAGTTTCTTATAGGAATAAGTCCGCCCTTGGCTTCTATCTGTTCTTTGTATGTATCTTATTTTCTTATTTTTGTGCAATAAAGTGTTCATTCATCACTAACGTAAAATAAAAAAAAATACTTCCTGTACAAGACTTTTTTACTACTTTCAAAGTCATAAGCATATATTGGTGTCGATTCGGTGTAGCACATCTTAACTTATTTGATAGGACTAAACTTAATTTAAGCGTCCTGTCCACGTCTTTTTGATAAGGAAAGAAAAAGACAGAACGCTTAAAATAAGGTTAGTCCTGTCAAATAAGTTAAGTCGTGTTACGCCGAATCGACACAATTATCATGTCTATAGAAATTAAGGCAATTACCATCGCCAAATTAGCAGCTCGATATTTGTCACTACAAATATCAACGGAAATATCATTGAAATAACGTTCATATCAGCGCGCAATGCATAGTGGCTGTTACGACGCTCGCTGCGTCCTTGATAGACCGAAATAGGAGAAAATTATACTTTTCACTTGGACGTGATTACTCGATTAAATAATCTTATGTTATGTTTATAGCTATAAAGTTTATCTATTTATCAAAGCATAGATGAATTCAATCGGCCAAGCCACTCAGGAGCAGTAGGGAATTTGAGGTCAAAAATTACCATTCAGTAAAAAAAAAAATTCATGTAGAAGTTTTGGTGGTATGAAAAAGAAAAATGTTGCATATGTTGTCTAAGAGTTGATTATTCATAATACAATTTTTCATTATTTTTGGTTTGGCCATAAACGAGGTGTAGGCTTTAGAAAGAACCCATTTAACCTGTAACCTGTAACAACTATATTTGAGTATGTCGCTTAGCTCTTAGTATTAGCCAACGTACCCTATAAGGGCTATACTATACGTAAATAAAGCCTTCAAAGAAAACGTATTGTACGTGTTTCCTCTAAGATCACGTAAATAACCAGCAAATTAATGGGAAATCCACTCCAGTAGCGGTTCCAGAGGGTACTTTTAGCCTCTTGAGAATTTACGTGACGTAGCTACATGATCTTTTTGTGTAATTTACTAAGATATAAATGTTTTCTGGCTATTCGTACTATAACTTTGTGCGAGACAGAGAGGTGTTGATATTTACTTTTCCTGTTAATGTTAAAGCATTATTTGTGTAGCATTGTAGGTTAAAATGCAGTTTTGACTAACCTTGGAAGACGCCTAAATATTAAGTGTTGTCTAGAGGCAATACACACCAACTTTTGTATCGTAATTAAGAGCCGTTTAGCAGGCAAATATAAAAAACCCGCCTTTTTGTAATTAATCAAATACAAAACCTTAAATTCGAAGTTTGCTCAATAGTTATCCTACAAAACGTTAATACCTATGGATTGTGTACCTATACTGTCATTGCAAAGTTTCCATCGGTTTCTGTGAATTAGAATGTCAAAATTTTTAAATTTTAAAATTCTAAAACTTAAAAAAAAAAATGAATTTGAATTCTAATTTAGAATGTTAATTAGAATGTACATTATAATGTGAAATTAGAATGTAAATTAGAATTTTAAAGCTTTAAAACTAAATGTTTAACAATAGATGCTATGCGACGACAGTATACACAATCAATACATAGGTATTTATAAAGGTTTTGTAGCATAACTATTAAGCAAATTTTGAATTTAAATGTTATGATTAATTACAAAAAGGCTGGTTTATTACCATCCGCCTGCTCGAGGGCTCTCAACAGTAGGCTTACCAAGAGTTTAGGCCTCGATACTCGTTAGCGACATAAAATATTTATATGAGAAATTGTACAGCGCCCCTAGCGGTTTACGAGAGGAACCAGAATTTCTAATACAAAATATTTTATGCAGTCCCTAACGAGCATCGAGACCATCGAACATCTAGCTCCGAGAAGGGAAATGCCGGTCCATCCAATTCCGCTAACTAATCAGTGCTTTTGCCTAGACTTGTATATGCATCACACTCACACTCTATGTTTTTCTCTATTACTGCGTGGTTAGAGCGCGTGAAAGCATGTTGAAAGGTTATGGAATTTATTTCGAACAAACGAAGTGTCATTGCACCTATTTAAGGGTAGTTTTAGGGTTCCGTACCCAAAGGGTAACCAACGGGACCCTATTACTAAGATTTCGCTGTCCGTCTGTCTGTCCATCTGTCACCAGGCTGTATCTCATGAACCGTGATAGTCAGACAGTTGAAATTTTCACAGATGATGTATTTCTGTTGCCGCTATAACAACAAATACTAAAAAATAGATTAAAATAAATATTTAAGGGGGCTCCCATACAACAAACATGCTTTTTTGCCGTTTTTATAGATAATGGTACGGAACCCTTCGTGCGCGGATCCGACTCGCACTTGGCCGTTGTTTTTTATGACCGAGACCAAAATAAGTATTATAGTAATCTGCTATAAACTCATGTGCCAATGCCCAAACTCAGGATAGGCCTAAAAAACTCTTTCTAAGGTGTTACCTTAAAGTTCGCTTAGTTCGTTCTAAAAAAAAAAATATTTATATTACTTAATATCACTGACAAAAAGTAGATCTAGATGTCAATTTAATTCAATTCGAAGCCGTTTCATCTCCGCACATTAGTTCCGCCAATACTCACTGGAAGCTTTACATTCACACATACAAGAGTCAGACTGACGGACCTTCACTATATGAGCCCACACAATATCATAAAATTCTTGCCTTAAAAATTAGCACGATTTTGTTCATGACAGGAATATTAACAAGTAATTTATTTAAATACTTTTTTGGCTAAATTAAAGTTTCCAAGTCCCTGTCTAAGTTTAAGATTTATTATTCATCGCAGACGAGAAAGAAAGTAAAACGCGGCTTATTATACTGCAAAGAATATCAGAACATCCACTAACTCCACAATGCTACCAAACTTAAACAAAAAAAGCAAAAGGAATACAATGGCTCAATTTCGGACACTTTCGCCAAGAACTTAATTCAATGAACTGAGTATTACTTTCCCATCTTTACATTTTATTTTTCGTTTAATCCTTCCTTTTGATACTTTCCTTTTGAATTTGGGTCAGTTACGGAGTTCTTTGAGGGGATTTTCTTTTATGCGTTCTGAAATTTTAATTAACTTCTGCTACAAATTATGAGGGTATGTTTAAAAGTTGACCTACAAAAAGTTGGTCAAGTGAATATAGTAAAATACGTGACAAGTTCCCGGGGCGTGCTTTTGAGTTACAGTGTTGTGGTACAAGGATCTGATAGCGCGTGGATGACAGTGACAGGGGGGTGCAGCTGTGAAACAAGGATTATGGAAGCGGCTTTAGTTCTGATTTGGGCACAACCAATCCACGTGCCATAAGATCCTTGTAGTACTGTATCATTGAACAAGCTGCTGATTTTCAGACTTACAGACACCTACAATTTGCTACTCATGTATTGACTGCGTTATCAATGTCAAAAATCAAAATAGATTTAAAATAACTTTGAAAGAAGCTTCAGCTGAAATAAAACAATTCTTTTTTCACATTTAAACTAACTTAAGTAATTTAGAAAAATTAATAAAAGAAATATGTAATACTAGAACTTGCTTATACTTAGTATGTACCTATATATTAATTTCAATAAGATTAGGAGCCGTTTAGCCAGATTGTGAAAAACCCGTCTTTTTTATAATTAATCGCAATAGAACATTTAAATTCAAAATTCACTCAATAGTTATTCAACAAAACCTTATAACCTATGTATTATGTATGCTGCCATCGCAAAGTTTGCATTGGTTTCTGTAAATCAGAATTTAAAATTATATTGGTTTCTGTTAATTAGAATTTAAAATTCCATTGGTTTCTGTAAATTTGAAATTAAAATTCTAATTACAATTTAAAATTCTAATTACAGGAATTCAATTAAATATGAGTACGTGTGTGGGGACTTATACCTATATAGTTTTAGTGTTTATGTCAGTGAAATAAGTGTGCGGAAACTTGGAGACATGATCTATTCACGAACAATTAGAGTACTAAGGCAAATTTTCTGATATCCGTGGGTTTCCTGACAAAATCAATAAGAATATGACTAATAAAACAAACAGTAGTACACGTGTCATTTTATTTCCTTGGGCTTCAATTTCTTGTTTTTTTATTATTTGCCGTCTTAGAGGCCAAAGCTGTAGACCCTTGTGACAAACGGACAGACCGCGGAGGCCATTGGTCTGTTTGGCACACCCTTTGTGTATGCAATCCTAAAACAAACAAATACTCGTAAAATTTGTTATTGTTAATATTATTAAAATTCGCGTGAGCTGACATACTAAATTATTATTACATACGGCTGGAACACGATGGATCGCGCCACTTTAGGATAGTGTCCAATGACAGTGACGACGTTGTGAGTTCGGTTTGTTTAATAACCGCCCTTAATAACGAACAATGGGAATCCACAGGTAAAGCTAATTACAGATGTCACTAGCATAGGTCCGACCAATAAATACCACGGTCCGGCTAGGTCAAACTTTGCTGTTGTGTGTGTTCTGGTTTTCCTACTGTTTTTCTGCAATATCTTGCATTTCTTTTACTTCCTCTTATCACCTGTATTTCAATATGTTGTATATTTGTAATTGCGTTATTAATTTTTAATATGGGGTTTTTCGGGAATAAATTAACACCATTACTAAAGCAATTTGGTACGGAACACAAAGGCATAATTCCAAGAAAATTTTCGAAAATCACAAAAAAACTATGCAAAAACCATAACAATGTACTGAAATGATAGATTGTCATGGCTGGATCGACGATGCGCCATCTACAGGGATAATTTGGCAGTGTGGATCCCCATTCAAATAATCAAGTGCATCCACTACCCTACCTCCATCGATGATGCAGCCAACGCTCAGCGCACGAGCCGCGTGCGCAGTTCACTGATCGGCGGTTGCGTGTGCCCGTTTGACAAATATGGCGAACGGCACGTCGTCGTCCTGAGAAGATAGATAGATAGAAATAATTTATTTGTCAAAAGACAATTACATGATATTTTTACAATTTTTAAGCCAATCTGCTCAGCAGTTTATCAGCTATAGCCCGGTGTCTACATGTATTTTTTATACAAACTTATTTTAAATACAGTTTTTATTTAAAAAAATAAGTTATACAGTTTTTCATAATTTATGTGAAGCTGAAAAAACACTTTTTCAAACGACAAATGCCATTATAATGCCGAAATTGTATCGGTGAAACAGTTGGCATATGGTCAACAACAATCACACGTGAATGTTCAAGCCACATGTAATAATTACTTGCTAGCCGTGAACATGGGTTTTCAGTTTTGCTACGATACCCAAAAAAATAACGTTTTAATAACCTGAAATGTAATTGCGAGATGTTTGGGGCCTAAAGAGAAAAGCCTTTACAGCATTTGCGGATATGAAATTAGATTTAGGGATTTGTAAATTAAAACTTTTTAGGTCTTGCAAAATGAGGCTAAGAATTAAAAATATTGTATGAACTAAATAACTAAAGCTAATTTTGTACGCAAAAGTATTTTGTGCAACTGAGACATAATGCTCACCCATGATTTTTGTAAAGGAGGGTAATTGGGAAAAGTTGAGTTTCGTAATAGGCTGCGCAAGTGTCCTACACAATATTGTATCTACGATAATTTTTTCAAAAATTCAGAAGATAATTTTTTTTTCATTTTTATTTCATGCTAAGTCAGGGATCTTAGCAGTTCACTTTAAGGCGAATGGATACGCCAACTGCAATTTGGACCTGTCTTTGAAGGCCTACTCCTCCCACACGGGTGGTCTAAAAATTTTCATAAAAATATATAATAGGCATTATAGAGTCAAAAATTAATTTTAAGTTTCATAAACTGTTTTTCTATTGTAAGTTTTGACGAAAAAAATCGAAAGTCATCGAAAGTTTCACATGATTAACACAAGAATTCTCTTACTCCTTCCAAACGCCTAAAGCGATTTTAATCATTATTTCACCAAATTATAGGAAATTTTAAGATCTAAAAAATTTAAGTTCAAAATTTTTTTTTCGTTCATGGCGTCCATGTGAAAAGTATTATTTTCTCCTATTTTGCGCCAGCCGGAGACGCAGTGGTTGTCGTAACAGCCACTTTTCAAGGCACGCTGAAATGAACATTATGTCAATGGCGTTTCCGTTGATATTTGTACCGACACACATCGAGTTGCTTATTTAGCGTGGTCATACGCCTTAATTGTCTGTATCTAATTTACGGACTAACCCTTAATGAACGTGTTCTATGGGAGCATTCGAGGGTGCATGGCAAATATACCTATATTCTTTGTCTTCTACCCCAAAGCATAAGAAGAAATACTAGTCGCTGATTGATTATTTTAACAGTATAACAATAAACTGGGCCAATCACAGCGCAGAAAATAGCTTCGGTTTTTGTGATTCTGACAAACAACGTAGGTACTTGCATAATTTAAAACTTTGACACTACCTTCTAATAATTTATTGTAGATAGGTATTCAATACCAATTAATTGTAAGAAATCATGGAGAAACTTCGATGTAAGATCTTTAAACGCTCGCCACCTTAGTGCGTAAATTGGAAATCCAAAATTGGAATAGATTGACCGGAAGCCGTCAACGGCTATTACCGGTCCGTTAGTGACGTAACTTCCGCCCCTCTGTACCAAATACACACAAACAAGTCTCTTTCTCTCGCTATATACCACACAACGTGCGTCTGTAGATATGATATGATAAAGTAGATATAAGTCATATATTGTATAGTATAAGTTTTATGTTGAAAAAAAGGACATGATTTTGCTAAGTTTCTTGCCCTTCTTCTTAGCAAGACTAATCGAATGGGTGGAGGTAGGCATGTATTTATATATGTAACCTATTAGTATGTAGTATATAGGATGGGATTTGGTCGGCCGCCTGGATTCGTGCTGGGGGCTCGGTTGGTGATCATTGAACCTTGTTCCTGGTCCCTGGCCGAGTCTCCGGTATGGGTTCGGGCGGCTGTTTGGATTTCACCTTGTATAATATATATTTTCCCTATCATTGTAATCGTAAATATATTGCTACATAAATTAAATAAAGCTTTAATTTAGTTCATGTACATTTATTATTTTATTACATTTTTTTTATTAGATTAAATTTGACGTATAAAAAGTGTATAAATCTATACCGGCTTTGCAAAATAAACTATTTGAATTTGATTGTAAAAATATTTCTATATTTATAATATAACGATATAACCATCTATAATCAAGAACATTCTGTAAATTTATAAATTTACGGTATTTTTTATTTAATTCTACCTATAGAGCTTCCTTGTAGTGCACTGACTACATTCACAAGACTCGCATTTCGCCAAGAATTGCCACTGATAGGATCAGTGCACTATTCAAAAAGGTAATTTACTGCCGGAATGTACCGGCGTTCATAAGATTTATTCTTTCGGATAAGAAAGCTAGAAGGCTAGTAGTTGAATAGAGAAAGCTTTCTTGACTTCCATTTCTTACCAAGAATTCACAATGTATTTTCAATTAAACTAAACAATAAATTACCTACAATAAATATACAATAAATGGCTACACCATTATAAAATTAAACAATTTCTTGTTACAAGGTAACTTTAGTGCTTTTTATTATTTTGTCTATGAATCGTTAGGTTGGGCTGTAGTGGCGTACGCATTTGAAACACTGCATATTACCAGGACGCTTTAAAAAACCGAGGACGCTCCTAAGAAATTATCCGGGACACCCAAAAACCAGGACCTGTCCTGCGAAAACAGGACGGTTGGCAAACCTACTTTAGTTTGTTATATTCTTTGTTCTGTGAAGAGAGGTCCATCGAAAATTTGACAGCCAAATTTATACAGAATACTATGTAGTCAATTTGGTAAAATTCACAAAATTAAATTGATTGACTGGAGATTGAGCTTGGATAAGTAAAAGGGCACAAATATGCATTTTTTTATTATTTCGAATGCTCTTCTTCCTATGTCTTATTGTCGCTTTACACTTGGCGCGGTAGTGGCCAAGCGTAAATACACTGTTTTATTTTTTCAAATTGTACAAAAACCGTAATTGAATCTTGGTCTCGATTAATTAGCTAGGTCTTACAAAATCAATCACTTGGCAAATTATGTTTTAAACGAATACCCATCCAATACGGGTACTACCCTAACTTTAATCTCAACTTGAAAATAAAACCTGCAAAACTAAAAGCAGTGCGGATTCAGTCGTCCAATATTTAACGGCTCGTCTGGTGTTTGATTTCAATTTAGCCACCGATACCTAGCAGCCAGTCCTATCTTTATTAGAGATAGGAAGGTTGTTTTTTAGGGTTCCGCATCTCAAAATTAAAAAACGAAAACCTTATAGCACCACTTTGTTGTTCGTCTGTCCGTCTATCAAGAGCCCTTTTCTCAGGGCCACGTGGGAGATTTAAGTTTAAACTGACATCTCCTTCAGAATTTACTTATCGCCTTTTACGTGATCAATGGGCGTTTTTCTCGTTGTTTTTTTTCTTAGTTCTTAGCTTTCCTCTAGATGGCGCTGTCCATGTCACAATAGATAAAATGGGTTTCGTAGCAATCAATGTCAAAGTGGTTTTTCGTTTGTTTGGACTCTGTGCAAATTTTGTCTTTGATTTCGTTGACAGTGCCATCTAGAAATCTTATTTAACACTAAATTTGACATATGCAAAAATGCCAGGCACTTTCAGTTGACGTATAGAAACTTGAAATTCCATTCACAAGTAGGTATTCTGGCAAATGTGAAGGAATAAATCCGAAATTTATTAATATCTCTTTCTAGTATTACTTGAAAGTTTCATTATATATATTTTGTATATGTTTTGTATGGAACAAACTGCAAAATTAATTGTTGATTTTGTAACTATTTTATTAAACTCTATTAACTTATTAGAACGGTTCGGAACCCTCATCATTGACCGGCTTTTTTACGTTTCGTAAAGCAAAAAAGTGGTCGCCGGAAAGAATTTCCGTTTTGTAATTTTGACGAATTGGTACTTCCCGTCGAATTCTCGGTTTGGTACACGATAGACTCGCTCAGGCGATGGCAGTCAGAACTGCCGAAACGGTCGGCTATTCCTAAAATGGGCTTTGAGGCAAACGCTTTGTAAAATTTTTGAATAATCCTCATGTTTGACAGAATTATTTTCAGTGAAACTACGGTTTATAAGTATATTACGTATATTATGAGTGTTAGAGGGACACTACCCACTTGGGAACACCTTAGACACCTTCTCGAGGATATTGTCGTGAATTTATATTTATATTAATTACTAAGTTATACTATCATAATATTACGTTACAGGAAGATTGTCAATACTTTCAAGGGTTTCGTAACTCAAAATAAAAAAACCGGCCAAGTGCGAGTCGGACTCGTGCACGAAGGGTTCCGTAACATTATCTATAAAAACGGCAAAAAAAATATGTCTGTTTTATGGGAGCCCCCTTAAATATTTATTTTATTCTGTTTTTTAGTATTTGCTGTTATAGCGGCAACAGAAATACATCATCTATGAAAATTTCAGCTGTCTAACTATCACGGTTCATGAGATACAGCCTGGTGACAGACGGACAGACAGACGGACAGCGGAGTGTTAGTAATAGGGTCCCGTTGGTTACCCTTTGATTGACAGATGGGTTACAAAGTTCACTTTGTAACCCGTCTGTCAAGACCCTTTTTCTCTGGCGCCGTGAGAGATATCAAGTTGAAACTGATACCTCCTACAGAAAAGTGTACAGACCCTTCTTCTTCTTCTTGGGGGTGCCATACCCTAGCGGATGTCGGCGACCACCACACGAAACTCTTCTCTATTCTGTGCCAGTCTGCAGAGACTGGCAGCGTCTTTTATGTTAGTCCAAGTTTTTACGTTATCACTCCATGTCATCCGCCTTCTCCCCCTTCCCCGTTTTCCGTCCATTTTCCCTTCTAAAATGTTCTTCAACATGTTATACTTTTCATGTCGATAAATGTGACCAAAATATGCTGTTTTTCGTTTCTTAATTGTTTTTAATACTTCAAGCCTTTTATTAAATCTGTTAAGCACTTCTTCATTTGTTATTCTATCTCTCAGACAGACAGTACAGACCCACGGTGTGTTAAAAAATCAGGCTTCTAACTCAACATCGAAAACCTTTAGGGCAATTCCAGTTCACTAAGAAATTTGAAATTTAGCATGAAGGGAGATGTTCTGGCACAAGTGCAGAAATAATTATGAAAATTATAAATTTCTCATTGTATGTGGAATTGACCAATAGGTTTGCATTAAATGATAGTGGGCAAATAGTGGGCAGTGGACATGTTTGAAACGAAAGGACATAATGTAGTCTTGAAGCAAGCATAACCCCATCAAAATCTATCCGAGAGATTTATGACTAACTATGTTTTACAAGAACGGGAGTTCTTGTATTTAAGACGGGGTAATTTTATTTTATTTATTTTATCTTGATGAGGTTCTGCTTGATTGAGGACTACTTTATGTCCTTTTATTTAAGAGGCTATGTGAATTTTATTTTTGTCACTGTCACTCCAAGCGAAAACACGCTCAGTGCGAGAAGGGCGGATTCAGGGCGAAAGCGAAAAATGTTGGTTTTATAATTTTTATAAAAAAACTAAAATAGCTTGCAAAATTTCAAATATCAAATCTCTAGGTATTGTTGAAACACACCTAGTAAAATATGTTTGAGTTCTGTATATGGTTCCTATTCGTCAAATGAGGAGAAAAAGTGTGTTGGAAGACCTCATTTCAACAATTATTTGTATCCGGGAAAATTTATCCAAACATGTTTTCCAATTTCAAAACCCTAGATTATACAGGGTGGAAAAAATTTAAGGGCCCTGGAGGGGAGCTACCTTAAATCGTTTAGTTAGCTCATTTTACTGAAAGGAAACATTCCTTTATTTTTTTAAAGAAACAAAACTGCATTCAAAGATCTTCTAAAATTTGCTTGTCTCACCCGGGAACTGAACCAACTAAAAATTAAAAAAATAAACCCTCGCTATTTTATCATACGAATCGGTAGGATTATTGTTCAGAATAAAATTTGTCTAATAAACATTTGGTCTTACACTCATCTGTTGTACGAGATACTCATGAAATTAAATATTTATTACAAGTTCTTTGTTAACAATACCTAGTACTGTTCACTTGTAACAAGTAAATGAAACGTTCTAATTTTCTTATCTCTCTTAGATCCAAAGACATCGTATGAAGTACAAGCTTGCTAATGTTATTTATCTTAAGTACCTTGTTGAAGACTTTAATAAGAAAATCGTTAAATGGTAATAATAAATGTATGCAGAGCACAATTACTTCTTGCACTAGGCGTACTGACGAAAAGTTTAAAAAAGGAACGTATTTTTTTTGCAACGCATTTTTTGTAAATAAACAAATTTGAAGTTCGAACCATAAATTTCATTCGAAATTAAAATTTTGTTTTGTTTTGCTTTCATTCTGTGCTGTCATTGTGTAATAATGGCGTATAATTATTACTTTACAAGTGAACAGTACTAGGTATTGTTAATAAAGAACTTGTAATAAATATTCAATTTCATGGGTATCTCGTACAACAGATGAGTGTAAGACTTTAGTTTAGTAGACAAGTTTTATCCTGAACAATAATCCTACCGATTCGTATAATAAAATAGCGAGGGTTTATTTTTTAAATTTTTAGTTGGTTCAGTTCCCGGGTGAGACAAGCAAATTTTAGAAGATCTTTGAATGCAGTTTTGTTTCTTTTAAAAAATAAAGGAATGTTTCCTTTCAGTAAAATGAGCTAACTAAAGGATTTAAGGTAGTTCCCCTCCAGGGCCCTTTCATTTTTTCCACCCTGTATAGTCAAAATGCAAATACGAGAAATTTATTAAAATTTTCCGTGTATTTCATGAAATACACAAAAAAGAAGCACCTCTATTTTTTTACACATTGTCTTAACATACCTCTTAATCTTGGCGGCGCTTGGACCAACTACCAACGCCCTCTGTCATTTGTAATTTTTGTCACAAAATCTATTGAATACCACCGGACATAAATTACTTTTTCTTTTTAACAACGATTCAACAAAAAACAATTTCGTGACTCCGTAATTACATTTAGTAATAAAACTTTGAAACATTCACAAAGATTAATAGTAGAATATTACCACCGAAAACGCAAGAAGTACACTTGAGAAAAGGTTTTAAATAAAATTCATTGCAGAGAGCAGTATGGCTTCATAAAATAGGTTGGAGGCTTACAAGGGCGGTAATAAATAGGTCAAATGGGTTACATTGGGCCTGGCTGAGCCCTTCGCGGGTCTGATACTGAATTATTACTGTGATAGTAAAATATAAAGGAGGCAAGTCACCCGTGAATGGAAAAACTGCCATCTAGGAATACGCTGAGCCTCTTTTTTTTCGCCAATATTAACGATTCGATAACAATTTCGAGGGTTAGCTTTCCTTAAACGTTTCTAGTAGACAGATATCAAAACAAGCGTGCATTTCCTATAAAAATAAAATACCCTTAAATATTTATTTTATTCTGTTTTTTTGTTTTTGTTGTTATAGCGGCAACAGATATACATCATATTATGTGAAAATTTTAACTTTCTAACTTTCTAACTCTAACACGGTTCATGAGATACAGCCTGGTGACAGGCGGGCAGATGGACAGCGGAGTCTTATAGGGTCCCGTTGGTTACCCTTTGGGTACAAAACCGTAAAAAGTGACGTCTTTCATTTGACCTTGAGTGACGTCGTCACCACACAATTCAATACGAAAAATTATATTTCTTGAACGTATCCTAAGATCTGACAAGGATTTACCATTCAATTTAATAATGATTACGTCACATCCTATAAATGCTAAAATACTTAGAAAATCGGTATAAAAGGACAAAAAAGATACTATTGAAATTACATACCTAAATTGTTATATTTATTCCAAAAGGCAGACAAAAATAGCATATTGAAGTTTAAAAATAACCGAATTGGATTTTATGCTATAATAGTTTGGATAAATTTCAAATTACGATTAATTATTCAGAGAAATCTTACCTGCTCCAACGTTTTCATTTTAGTCTTGTCGATAATTAACATTTTACTCAGTGCAAGCAGGCCGCTAAGAAAACTCGCGATTTTGAGGTGCTTTTAAGTATTATTTTGCATTTAGAGCAGCGAATTTGGAGAAATAAGTTTTTAATATTACAGCTGTTTTGTTTCACATTATTTCCGAAGTTTATTTTTGTATAAGTTCCAAAACCTAATATAGCAACCAATGACACGATATTTAGATCATAGTTTAAGGCTATCTTTTAGATTTTATTGGATACAGGAATGTAACCGAGTATCGAACGGTCAACATATTAATAATTTTAATTTAATGTTCACAATTTTACAATAAAATATCCAAATCGGCATAGGCCCTCAAAGTTAAGAGAATAATTTAAAAAAGGCGGGGTTTCACAATCCGGCTCCGAAACGAAATTCAAATAAATTATTTTTCAGGGGAGTTCTCATACATGAAATAGTATATTTCGTGACGAGTATAAAATGGCGGATTTTCTTACCGGAGGAATGAAGCTAGTTTTGACCCGAGCCGAAGGCGAACGTCGAAAGCTTACATTCCGAGGGTAAGAAAACCCAATTTTACTCGTTGCGAACGATTACTTTTTCTACTACCTGATTTATGTATTTATATATTTAATTTTTGCTTTCAAGTTTAATGTATTTTATGACTTTGCAAAGCGTGGCGCGGTTTTTACCTCTTTTTTTTCAGGCTTCGGCTGGCGGCTTTTATTTGGGCCACTATCATTTTGCGAAAAAAGAGTCTCAGACGCTATATAATCGATTATGTCGTGAATCGGAACGCAGGGAATTTCGATTTTAAAGACAAACTATGGACGTTAGAAACTAGCTTCATTCCTCGCGTAAGAAAATCCGCCATTTTAAACTCGTCACGAAATATAATATTAGTAGTAAAGGTTTCTACTAGAGACTCTATTAAAGTAACCCTTGACGTCGAGATATTCACTATCCGGTGCGTCATTCAAAATACTGTTATCGAACTCTAATTTGTTCGTTTGAGCTCATTTTAATTCAATAAAACACCAAAGAATTTTCACGTTTCGCGCGCCATGTTTTTTCTTTTTTTCATTGCCTCAGTCTGCCTCATTTGTATTCAGCCAGTAACATTAAAAAAAAATTGCTAATGAGTAAAAGTAACAAAACCTCATTCCATATTCAAATAACACGACAGTTATGGATTTTCATAGTAAAATTGCCGGCCGCTGATGGCTTGTTTTTAACCAATACTAGAAGTTCAATTTATCTCGAACAAGGTTCTTGAAATTATGATCGTATTTAGCCCTTGTTTAAGAAAAAATATTTTTCATTGGTTTTCGAATCATTCTCCGTTGCAATTTATGCAATTTTGTATTCGTTCACACCACAGAACTATTTTCAAACCAATATTAAACAGTAATTCCAGTCCGAAGTTGACGTTAAAAATGGTTGACTTGTGTGCTTTTTGCCCGTTCTTTTGACTGTTTTTTCTGTCTTGAAAGATTTTCTACGTAAAATACTTTTTTTCTAGAGGATTTAAAGAAATCGTTAGGGTTTACGTCAGGACTATACGAAAGATGGATACCAACCAGCAGGAAGCTAGCATTCCGACACCAAATACATATTGCAAAATAGTTCAATTGCAGTCATTCTAATATTTAAGTTGCCTGAATCTGCTCGAATGTCACAGGTTGGTCATCTTGTAAAATTTTTTTGGTCGACCTGTAGAAGGTAGGGTGCTGAGAGCAGCACGACCTTAATAGAACTCTACATTATGAAGAGAAACAATCTCAGGGAGACATTCTTCTTGGGATAACCCTTCTTGAAAGTTGTGATCAATTATGGCACGGAAATTTTACGCGTGGGATCCAAATTTTGATCCATTTTCTTTATCGAGTTTTCAACTTTAAACGGACATATAATTTTTTGAAACGAAGTCCCTTATCGCACGCTACACTCCAGACACTTGGCGAATGAGAGCTAAAGGCCGAAAAACCCGATAGTTTTGCTACAGTATGTGTGTTTGTGTGTTTACAAGCGTATATCCATGTATTTATTCATTTATTTATTTATTAAAACCGGCCAAGTGCGAAACGGACTTGCGCACGAAGGGTTCCGTACCATTATCTATAAAAACGGCAAAAAAGACATGTCTCTTGTATGGGAGCCCCCTTAAATATTTATTTTATTCTGTTTTTTTAGTATTTGTTGTTATAGCGGCAACAGAAATACATCATCTTTGAAAATTTCAACTGTCTAACTACCACGGTTCATGAGATACAGCCTGGTGACAGACGGACAGACAGACGGACAGCAAAATCTTAGTAATAGGGTCCCGTTGGTTACCCTTTGGGTACGGAACCCTAAAAAGGAACGCTAACAATAACAACACAGACTTAAAATAACAAACAGATAAGGCCTTGATCTGGTGTTGCCATAAATTACAAGCGTCCATAACATTATCTTAATTGAATACGAAACATAAAATATTAAATTATAGACATTAATTAAAAAAATTCAATAAATTTGAATAAAAGAAAAATAATTACAGAAACATTACGGAAAAAAAAATCATAACTGAAAGATATTAAAAACAATTATTATGTACATTAGAGTAGATTTAATCTAAACTTAAAATTTAGATTTAATATTTACAAAATTAGATAAAATTAGAAAGGTTATAGTTGTATTAAATTTATTAAATATTAATATTATTAAAAACTCGCGTGAGCTGACATACTAACTTATTATTACATACGGCTTGAACACTCACGTGTGATTGTAGTTGCCTATATGAAACGGTTGGCATATAGTCAACAACAATCACACGTGAGTGTTCAAGCCGTATGTAATAATAATTTATTAAATATTATATTATGTTTATTCTTATTGCACACAGAACACTTAATTCTAAATTATATAATAAAAGTTATGTACAATGGCGTGCTTATCTCAATAATGAGATTTCTTCCAGCAAACCAAGGGTGATAAGGATATTTGAAATAAATAAGATATTCATATTGTGCACGATAATACTTATACAGAAACAAGATTAAATTAATAGTAGATACCGAATTAGTTAAAAATAATAATGAATAAATATAATTTTAGCTATATTAGCTTTTTATTTGTAGTTTTAATCAATTATAATAATTAAAAAATGATAAACTTTATATTTTTTCGATATATTTCGGCCTCATCAGTGAGGCCGTCATCAGTCGAGTCAAATTAAATCGAAAAAATATAAAGTTTATCATTTTTTAATTATTATAATGGCTTAAAAATAATAACAAACTACATACAATTTACATGCCTACATAGTATAAATAAATATAACAATACATATTCAGTAAATAAATACACAATAAATGATATATATATATACATACACCTACACGATAGGTTGTCGAAGATAGTACTATATAGATAGTAGCTATACCACGGCTATACATCCGATGCGGTGGAAGGTGCCGACGGGTGTCGTGGCAGGGCAAAGCCCGTCGCAAAAACCGCCTGGAAGCGCAGCAAGAAGCGCCGCCAGAAGCCTGAAGCGATGGCCTAGGGGTTAGTGGTGTAGTGCAGGCGGGAGATGTACACCGAAGACCACTGTGGTTCTGGGTCGTTTGCGGTTGGCGGTTCCTCCTTTGCACCGTCACGAAACGATCCTCATTAACCCGGTTCAATGCCTTTTCTGGCACGGGCTTCGTACTGGGAGCGTACCGGGTGTCTTCAGATTGAACTATTTGGTTTTTATGTGAACACGGTGGTACTAAACAATTATGCAGTATACAGGGTGGAAAAAATTCAAGGGCCCTGGAGGGGAACTACCTTAAATCCTTTAGTTAGCTCATTTTACTGAAAGGAAACATTCCTTTATTTTTTAAAAGAAATAAAACTGCATTCAAAGATCTTTTAAAATTCGCTTGTCTCATCTGGGAAACAAACAAACTAAAATTTAAAAAAATAAACCCTCGCTATTTTATTGTACGAATCGGTAGGATTATTGTTCAGGATAAAATTTGTCTAATAAACATTTGGTCTTACACTCATCTGTTATACGAGATACTCATGAAATTGAATATTTATCACAAGTTCTTTATTAACAATTTGTATTGTAATTTTTCAATTATTGTAATTATTGTTCACTTGTAACAAGTAAATGACACCTTATAATTTTCTTATCTCTCTAACATCCAAAGACATCGTATGAAGTACAAGCTTGCTTATGTTATTTATCTTAAGTACTTGTTGAAGACTTTGATAAGAAAGTCGTTAAATGGTAATAACAAATCTATACACAGCACAATTCCTTCTTGCACTAGGCGTATTGACGAAAAGTTTAAAAAGGGAACGTATTTTTTTTTTGCAACGCGGAACAACAAATTTGAAATTCGAACGATAACTTTCAACAGATGTGTGTAAGACCAAATGTTTTTAGACAAATTTTATCCTGAACAATAATCCTACCGATTCGTATAGTAAAATAGCGAGGGTTTATTTTTTTAATTTTTAGTTGGTTTGATTCCCAGGTGAGACAAGCGAATTTTGGAAGATCTTTGAATGCAGTTTTGTTTCTTTTAAAAAATAAAGGAATGTTTTCTTTCAGTAAAACGAGCTAACTAAAGGATTTGAGGTAGTTCCCCTCCAGGGCCCTTAAATTTTTTCCACCCTGTATAACAAAGAGATTCCACAAGACCTTCACAAAGACACCTTCACAAAAATCCCCCAGAACGTAAATGTTGCTCCCAACTATGAATTCTTTCCTCATCGCAAAAGTAATAAGAATATTATCGTTGTGGTCTCTAAAAAGAAATACTGAACTCAAGTTTTGCTATAATGAAGAAAATAAAAACGTCTCGTCTTCAACTTATGAATTCATAAAACGACTTGCAGAAGTATTTTTCATTTGATCACATTTATTTATCTTTTCGCTCGTTCAGACTTAAATATCATTTTGGAGCTCATTAACCGAGAATAAAGTGTTCATTGAGTTTCCTGGAGAAAATACGTTAAGTATGTTTTTCTATGAATTTGCTGATTAGATTTAAGTTTGTGCCTTTTTCAGATAACTGAAGACTTTTACGGAAACGAAAGGAAAAAGCTGTGAATAGAAAATTGAAAAAATATCGCATTGTAGACAAAATATTTTTGAGATTGTGAAACCTTTCAAGTTATACAAGGTGACTTTTTGATCATCGTCCAAATTCATACTGGAGGCTTGATAAGTAATCAGTATCATGGATCAATAAAATTTTTTGTGAAATTCGTAAAATGAAATTTCGGCTTCCCATAGAAATTCACTTCTAGTCCCGAGTGAATCACCATGGGGAGTCGAAATTTCATTTTACGAATTTCACAAAAATTGTTATTGATACATGATACTGATCACTTACCAAGCCACCAGTATGAATTTGGACGATGATCAAAAAGTCACCTTGTATATTGACTAACGGACGCTTGCAGCGATGCTCACGTGGATCCCGTTTTTCCCGATCCCGTGGGATTTCTAAAAAATGACTCATCAACGCCTAGACCAAACCGTTGAACCTAGAAAGCTGAAATTTCTAAAAAATGACTCATCAACGCCTAGCCCAAACCGTTGAACCTAGAAAGCTGAAATTTTGCACAGAGATTCCATTGATAATGTAGACAAGTAATAAAGCTGGATTTTTTTTAATTCTTAAGGGATCGGGAGAAACAGATTCCACGCGAGTAGTAACGCCGAATGAATGAGTGAGTGAGTTAGGACTATCTAAATATTATATATATTATTATGATTTTATTTTTTATTCAAATAAGATCATACAATCTGTACAAAAGTGTACGCCACGGAATTAGATTGTTTTTTAACTACAATGTGCAATTTTTTCTGTTTTTGGAATAAAGAGAACAATTTAAGTAGGTCATTTCATATTTTTGTGCTTTCAAACCGATTTCATATATGAATATGTATTTTAGTATTTAAAAGTGACGTAATCATAATAAGTTGAATAGTCGAATCTTTCTCAGAATTGAAGATGCGTTAAAGAAATATATTTTTTCGTATTGAAATGTGTGACGATAACGTCTCTGAAGGTCAAATGAAAGACATCATTTTTTTTTTTCATTTAATAAAAGATATGCATGCTTATTTTGATATTGGTATACCAGAAACGGTTAAAGAAAGCTATTAATTCGTAAATATTGACGGAAAAAAATATGCGTGAGTTTGAATCAGAGCGTTTTACTAAGATCCATTACTCTATAATATATTTACTCTGGCTGCGTTCTGCGTTCTGGCAGTCATCTCTATACAACGGCTTATAAGATCTTACACACACAGACTGCGGCACACACACACACACAGACTGCGGCACACACACACGTCCGCAGAACGTGCTCTGTGTGGTCGGCCCCACGATGTTAAAGGTCCGTGTAAGGTCAGATGCACTACTTGTGGTTTAATAAATAGTAGACTATAGGGCTGATTTAAAAAAAAACGCAAATGCTTTCAGTTTGATCGATAGAAATAAATTACGAAGTTACCTCTAAATTTCATGTTTTTCGAGTGTTAAAGGGCCTGACTTAAATTATACAGCCTTGAAATTTGTATTAAAAATAAGTGAACAAATTCAAATTCAAATAGTTTATTTTGCAAAGCAGGTATATATAATACACTTTTTACACGTCAATCTAGTAAAAAAAATATATGTAATAAAATAATAAATGTACATGAACTAAATTAAAGGTTTATTTAATTTATGTAGCAATATATATACGATTATAATGATAGGTTAAATAAAACAAAAGAACAATAACAAATAAACATTCAAGAAAATTTAAATAATTTCATCTAAAAGCCAAGTTATCAAATAAAAACGCAGCTTTTCGTTGGCGTATGTTTCTTGGTCGTAACAGCCACGGTTGACTACGCTATATTTTAAACTAAAAGGAATCATCATAGAGTTCAGTTCTGATTGATGCAAAATGAGGTGCTCAATCTGACTTTGTATGCAGCCTTAAGCTTTATCTTCAAGGGTATCTTATTATAATAGCTTGGTTAGTTTCCATCTTGCACGCCTACTAAGTTTAAAATATTATCCCAAAAGCGTCTTGTAGTTTATTTAGCCTTCACTACTCTTGTTTGTAGTAAAGTGGTCCCCTGATTTCCCTGGGGACTCAGGGGTGCCCAACCTTTGTGCCGCGTTTTAACGTCTTTTCCTTGTTCACTGCAAGTATGTAAATTAAATTTCCAAGATTAAAAGCCTAGAAAGAAGGCGGCTTTTTAAAAAAAATCAAGTGCTGTTTGAAATAAGCCAATAATTTATGTTGTCAGGTTCTTGAACTTGTAAATAACTTATACTTTGCGGTTTTAAATATTTCTCATAGATCTTCTGGAACTATTTTATAGAATGAAAATAATGTAAATTTTCGGTTTTTCTGTGAAGCTTGCGACGCGACGTAGAAAAGTTATTGTTGTTAATTGTAAAAAAATCAAATTATAAAACGAATAATTTGATTAATCTTCCCCGCTTATGAGTCTACAAAAAAGGGCTCACCATTGCAGTTTATTTTGCTAAACTTAGAAATGAATTCATACCAAACGAATGTACTAAACTTGAACATTCTATATTATAAAATCCCTTCTGAGCAGGTGATTGCGTCATTTATGGAACCTGTTTGCCAAATTTCGAGATTGAAGGCTCTATCTATTATAATAATTTCGGAGATTTCGAGATGAGTCAATTAGTAAATGGTATTTCGCTTTTAAGGTGAAATTAATTAAACCACACAAATTTTTATAGGAAGTTCAGTAGATGATAGACACACTACATATGTAAAGCCTCAGGTGGATCAGCTTAAATCTTTAATGTCGATAGATGTAATAAAAAAAAAAAAACACTGATTGAGAAACACTATTGAATCCTCAAAGTTAAAGACGCACACAAATTTACACGATGAATTAAAAGCTATGTACACACACGGTGTTCACCCACACAACTGAATCGAAATTTTACTTACTCATAGAATGAATTAATTCACAATATTATTCTCGATGTCACGTGACCTGCCATTACCTTATCCAAACATACTTAATAATAATATTCTACAGTGACCTTATCTAATCCATATGAAACTTCACTATTCTCTATCACGTACTGAACCTCCCATTGAAATTTGGTTAGTTAAATACATTTCACCTTAAATGCGAGTATATATACATACATATACAGGGTGTAATCGTTAAGTGTGACCAGGCGATTATTCCGTAACTATTACAGATATCAAAAATTTTTAAACTGATATCGAAAGTACGTTACCTAATCAGTAAAATGAAATCAATAACTTTTTGAAAATCAAACGAGAAGTATCCAACATTTTGACATGAAACATTCTCATACATTAAGTATTAATGCGATATTGAAACAAGGTTTCTTACTAATTTGAAGTGGTAACATAATAAATCTGCACATGTATCTACTTGAAAATCATGATAATCATATAATACGTAATCATAAAATGAGATTACGGTAAAATTATTACCAGACCACTTAAAATAAGGAAACTAAAACCTATCTACTAATCTCATACTAAATGTATGGGAATGTTTAATTTCAAAATTTTAGATACTTCTCGTCTGATTTTCAAAAAGTTATTGATGTCATTTTACTGATTAGGTAACGTACATTAGATATCAGTTTAACATTTTTTGATATCTGTAATAGTTACGGAATAATCGCCTGGTCACACTTAACGATTACACTCTGTGTACTCTCTTTATTCTCTTTGTTGTTCCGGTCTTACTTTAGTCCTGTTAAAGTAACTAAGCAAATTTCATTTTAATACAAACGTTCAATAGATATTTGACTAAAGAATACAGAACTCTGCAAGGCAATGTACATACTTGTTTTGTATTGGCCTGTGTTATTGTGTGGCAGTTGCATAAAATACAAGTACTATTTCACACAAATGTGAATAAATATTCAACGTTGTGATGTAGATTTCAAAGAAACTTCGATATAAGTATAGATGCAAGCATGACAGGCTACCAACTGGTAGTTCTTATTGTGGCACCATAGCCATTAAAATCGTTTACGAATATGGGAGCTTGAAATTCAAGCGAGTATACAATAAACTGTCCAGTGTTTGTGTAAGCTTAGTTTCTTATTCCGAATGGCGGGTAGTTGGATTATAAATGGGTTTATTTTTCCAGCGAACGGACGCTTAATGGAAATGCAACGTAAGCCCTACATTATTTATTATTTGTACGTGGTACCTAGAGCGTCGCTCGTTTAACTGTCTTATCAAATTTTTGGGTTATTTGTGTTTAGACCAAAGAATGCAAATAACTAACTTCACCACTAGACGGGTCACTTATGGATGTTACCCAAGGTCGAAACATTGTTATTGACAGTATACGTGTAATCACTAACGTAGTCAGATGACAACTAACATGAAATATTGTTTACATTCATAAAGATTACTTGGTTAAACGATCAAGATCATTAGGTTGCGTGTAAAATACCACACCGCAAAAGGGTCTGGCCAGGTATCTTTTGTTATCACTAATCCTATTGTTAACACCTAATGACCGTCTTAAGTGGAATCGGGCCATGGTATTTGAAATGTACTATAAACAAATATAACGCTTGAAATTAAAATATAAACGATACTCTATTCAGGACCAATGAATGCAAATAACCAACGAAATATAACTATTAAAAGTGGTATTGAACTTTCTGTGCGCGAGTCCGACTTGCACTTGCCGGTTTTTCCACTTCACTTTAAAAGGTCGTAATTGAATTTTTTAGCAGGATAAGGCCTTAGTATTTGAAATCAATTGTAACAACAACTCGAAATTTTCTTATAGTTACAGTAAAATAAAACAAATTATTAGAACGTTAATGCTAGAACGATTTTAATATGCTTAAAATCAAGTTATATCAATTTATGATTTCTCGTAAACTTTTAATTCTCTAATATAAAAAGTAGACTAAAATAAATTAACGCCTAGGAAATCATAACATTCACCTATTACGAGTCCAACCATCCATCAGCCCGTATTCGTCCACTGCTGGACATAGACCTCCCCCATATCACGCTACTCTTGGCGGTCCTCAGTCATCCTCATCCAACCGCCACCCGCAACATTCCCGCAAGGTCGTCGATCCAGCGAGCACGAGGTCGACCTACGCTACGCTTTGCTGTACGTGGCCTTTCGGCCCTAACGGCCATCATGTTTTCGGACAAGACCATTCCTATGACCATGCAAACATCTAATAATATTTTGTGCAACTGTGACACATTAGTACACCAGTGTTTGTTTAACATTGTACAGTTCGTAATAGTTTTGCACGAGTGTCCCAATGTCTAATTATGTTCATCCATCAGCCCGTATTCGTCCACTGCTGGACATAGGCCTCCCCCATATAATGAAGTTCAGTTGCACACAATACTTTTTCTACGACCACTATCAAAACAATCTTATCGTAAGGCGAAGCCGGTTGGAGTAATATAAAGTGATATTGTGAAACAGTACAAGTGTTTTTATTAAGATTATGATGACGTTTCACCAAGTGCTGACAAAATAATTTTACGAAAAATAAGAAAAAGAACACTCGTCCATGGAGTTAGTACCTATGTAGATGACTGAGTCCTGAGTAGATGCCTGAGAGTGTCACGCGTCTTAATAAAGTGCGAAACGAATATGTGAGAGGCTCTTTTAAGGTTGCACCTATTACTGAGAAGTTAACGGAAAGCAGATTGAGATGGTATGGACATGTGATGAGGCGAGAGGAAAATTACGTCGTAAAGAAAGCTATTAACATTCCAAATAAACCAAGAGGGAGAGGACGACCACCATCAACCTGGTGGTCCAATATCGAGAGGAAAATTAAAGACCAGAACCTTCAAGGGATAGAATATCCTGGCGTCGACATACGAGAAGGCCTGACCCCAGCTGAACTGGGAAGAGGGCTAGAGAAAGAAGAAGAAGAAGAAGAAGTAAATGCCTGAGTCCAATCAGAAGCGAGACAAGAAAGAAGGCTTGGCTTAAGAAATTAAGACGGATAGTTATAGACTTTATATTCTCTGGTTATATCTCGTAATTGGTTATCTAGTGGTGTTATACTAAATTTGGCCAATATCAGCGCAGAATTGCAGTGTTATAATGTAATATTAATATTATATTTTATTATATAAAATTTTAATTTAAAATATAATATTATAAACATAGATCAAATAATGTAGGTACTTATAAAACCACTTTTGATGTTGTAATAACCTTATTGCAGTATGGGACTAGTTAAAAATAATAAGTAATTAAAAATCTCAGGGGACCCAAGGGCTGGAGCTTACCTCGGACAACGCATTAGTCTTGCTATCCAACGAGGTAATGCAGCCAGTGTCTTGGGCACCCTGCCCAGTGATAGCGATGACTTCAACAAAGTCTTTTATCTAGTGTAAATTTATTTTTATTTAGTTTAGTTTGTAATATATCTATTTTTAGCAGTTTAGTTTGTTTTCCGTATTTTATAGGATTATTTAGTTTTAAACTTAAATTGTTTTTTATCTTTAACTTATATTTTAATGTTTCTCTTTAATACACTATTAAAAATAGGTAAAAAGACATGCAGAATGCTACAAAAATCTTTGGAATGCTATAAAACAATGCAGAGTAACCCTTGAATACGATAGGCTCCAAGCAACTTGAACGTCCCACTAAGGATGATCACGTACACCTTCACACCCTCAACTTGTAACTTTCAAGTGCCATAACGGGCTCGACACTGTTACCACAACTTGTGAAGTTACAACTGCTGAAAATTATGACATTTGTTTTTGTTTGGAACATCTTTTTTACTGCCGCATAATGTCGGAAAAACAATTGTTTCTTAAGTTCTTTTATTACTTCTTAAATGTATTAATAAAAAATATGTAAAAATACACTTTTCCTCCTCGTTAGACGAATAGAAACATGTACAGAACTCGAACATACTTTATTAGATGGGTTTTAATCTGAATCCGCCTCTCTCTCCCTGCGCGATTTTTAGCTTGAAGTAACAGTGATTTATAAAACTTATTTCCTTTTTTGGGTTGAAATTTACGTGGATGCGTGTTGAAAATCCTCAAGTAAATTTATTTCTTATCTTAAGATTATAATATTCTTTTTAATGCAACTGCTCGTAAAGGCCCACCTTTTATGCTTCAAAACCGAACAAAAAGTTGATTATTTTGCCCTAGGGCTTTAATATTATTATTTTTCAAATTTATTTACGAGAAGTAGGCTAACCTGCAACCTTTCCTGTGTTCCATAAATGTTATATTTTTTTTGCACTGTTTAACGGCTCTGGATACAGTCCTTTTGAGCCAATCATAATTTAAAGTTCACAAGATTATATTTTTTTTATTTCCTCACACTAGCATTGAAAAACGTAGTATGATACACCCTTGTTCGCGGGACATATGTTGTGCGGACTTGTACCAAAATCCTCATTGTGCGGTCCTACCTTTCCCGTTGACTTAGGCGAGTGTATTTGCTTACACGATGTACGGCTGTCTTTTTCTAGCATGAACATCTAACAGAATTTCGTTAACACTCACTGGAGACAGAGATACAAGCAATCAAAATTCTTGTCTAAAATACGGCTTGTGCGGTCCTCAAATTTTGTGCGGACCGTCCGCTCAACAAGGGTTTTGCGGACGTTAATACACAGAGTCCGCACTTTAATGGGTTAACGTACGAAATAACACAACGTCCGTACGTTGTTGGTTTGGTGAACGAAATTACACAGCGACCGCATTTTAATGAAATACCGTATTAAATTATATGCTCCGTCCGCACTTTGGTGATCTTACGTACGGAATAACACACTATTCGCACTATAATTATTTTGTATACGAAATTACACTCCCCGTCCACCCTTTGACCGTTTCATTTCATAAAACGACGATATTTAGTATCGGTATATCATTAAATTTTAAACTGTACAAAGTACCTTTTACATACCTACTAAATCAGTAAGTTGAAGTGGCAGTGGACTGGCTATATTTGTTGCCGACATGATAACCGTTGGGACCAAAAGGCATTAAAATGGAGACCACGTACAGCAAAGCGTAGCGTAGGCCGCCTTCGTGCCCACTGGACTGACGATCTGAAGGACGTTGCGGGTAGTGGCTGGATGAGGATGACTGAGGACCACCAAGAGTGGCGTGATATTGGGGAGGCCTATGTCGGACGGACATGGAAGCGGAATCATACAGACATTTCAGCATCTCCACGTAAAGCCAGTCAACTTGGCATCGCTGCAAGGACTGCAGAACAGACCAAGTTTCAAGGGAGTCGAAGGCTTTCTCGTAGTCCAAAAACGCTAGACATAAAGGCTGATTATACTCTTGTGTTTTCTGTATGATCTGCCTTAGCGTGTGGATGTGGTCCACCGTGCTGTAGCTTTTTCGAAACCCAGCCTGCTTTGGAGGTTGGAAGTCGTCGAATCATTGGGCGAGATGATTTGTGATAACTCTTGAGAAAAGCTTGTAGGTGTGGCTCAGGAGCGCGATTGGCCTAAAGTTCTTTAGTAACATTTTATCCCCTTTCTTGAAGAACAAAATTACCAAGCTCCTGCTCCACTCCTTTGGCGTAGTTCTGGTGCGAATGACGGCATTAAAGAGGTCCTGTAGCTGTCTGAGTATAGGGTAACTTCTAGCTTTCAGGAAATCGGTTGTGATGCCATCTTCGCCCGGCGCCTTGTTATTTTTTAGCTGCTCAAGAGCTATCCCAATCTCGCCCATTTTGACATCCGTAAGTTCATCGGTGTAGTGGCGGGTCAAAGGTGCACGTTTGTCGTCCTGATTTGCAGGCAGTTGGCTTGGGAGCATGTGAAGAATATAGGAGCCCATAGAAGTTCTCGATTTCAGTGAGGATTTCTGGCCTAGAGGTATAATTTCTACTGTCAGATATCTTCAGCTTCGTCAGATTAGTTCTTCCTAACAGCTGGGTAACAATTTTTGAGCCTTTGTTTCGCTCAATCGCTGCTTTAATGATGCGAGTGATATGTCGGCGCAGTTCAAAACGAATTTGCCCTTTAACACGCTTATTAAGAAGGGGGGGGGGGGGGGGGTAATCTGCTGAATCTGAAGACATTTCCCGTCTTTACCTCATCAGGTTCAAAGTTTCGCTTGAAATCTTGGACTCCTTTTTCTTCACTCCGGCTTAAAATAAGCCCTGCCAACTTTGCGCACGACATTTATGAAATTGTTAGCAAGCTGGTCGACGTCCTCAGTGGTTTCCAACAGGGCAAATCGGTTCTGAAGTTCCATTTGGAATTTTTTGGATCTCGCAGCGATTTGGCGCAGAGAAGGATGGAGCGTAGACTTTATCAGACGGTTTCTCTCCAGCTGTAAGTCGATATTCAAGATGCTTCGGATAAGTCGGTGATCGCTACTGGTACTAAACCTTTTGATCACGGAGACATCTTGTAATATGTGCTTTTGATCCGTCATGATGAAGTCTATCTCATTTTTTGTCTTACCATCGGGGCTTCGCTAGGTCCACTTCCTTTGGGGCTTCGTTTTGAAGAATGAATTCATCAAATACAGCCCCTGGCTTTCAAGGAAGCTAACCAGCATCTGACCCCTAGGGTTTCTACAGCCATAGCCGTGCGGTCCGATTACCAACGGTATGATGTGTCTTGGTGGTGTTATTTTCGGGCTTAGTAATGTCATCATATATGGCCTCGACGTCATCATCGGGGTCTCTCGACGGGGGGGGGGGGGGTAAACACTTGGATGACTTTAAGAGAATATCTCTTGTTAAGTCTGAGAACAAGATATGCCACCTGAGAGGAGACTGCCGATTTCTGAGACGTTGCTAGTGAGGTCTTTATTGACCAGCATGCCAACTTCACCGATAGACAATTGATCGGCCTCTTGATAGTATAGCAGGTGTCCTGACTCCAGGGTTATCGTGTCCTTTCCCGCTCGTCGGACTTCCAAAGCCCCAGAATATGCCAACTCTGACTCGAGCTCAGCGAGATGTCTGTCCTCCCGTAATGCCGGCGCCAGACATGTGGACACTTATTTGCACACTTCTTTGACGACTTTGTACACACATTTGGCGCACCTGCCACACATGCTTCGCAAACTCTTTTCTCCACAGTATGCTGTTAGACAACAAAGGAGATGGACGACGATTTCGTGGACGCAGTGTGCTTATACTATTTATGTGCATGTAATTATTTTTTACATGAGCAACCAAATATATCGAAAATATATATATATGGTTCCCCTTGCAGCAACTCAATAAATTCTAGGACGCATTCGTTACTCCAGTCCATTTTGAACGATCAAGCACTTAGTGTCTCACACAACCATTCCGTACAACAGCGCTCGCGCAACTGGTCTTTGCAAATAGTGTGGCAGGCTACGCACTTATTTGAACACATTCCTTTGATGTGCGCTAAAAAACCGATACCGCTCGGCAAAGTGCAAATCTGTGTACAAACTTTGGAACACATAGACAAAGTCCCGTGCCACACAGTGTGTCCACTCGAGTGTTCAAATAAGTGTACACATGTCTGGCGCCGGCTTAACGTCCGTGCATTATACGTCGCCAAAAAGAGTCGCCGGTGTTTGTAACCATTCGACCGGAGATTCTTAGCACCCCCTGCCCCACCGTTACCGCGACCGCCAACGCCACCACTTACCGACTATCCAGAATGAATGTGGATAAAAAATAAACTTCTATTTAGGTGCTTACCTTACCTCAGATTTATTTTTCACACACCAAGAAGTAGGGTGAATTCAATTTATGTATAAAGTGCGGTCCTATTTTAAATTTCATATTTTAAGATGATTACTTTAACTCACATTTGTTTTTTACACACGAGGAAGTAAGGTTGGTTCGTTATTTGTATAAAGTGCGGTCCTACGTTGACGTCCGCATTTTATCATTTTCGTACTAAGTTATACATTTTTTGGACTGGTGGCGCCACGTGGTGGTTACACACTAGAACTATATTTTTGCATGTGTTAACTCAACTTGACAGAAATACTGGTTGTGCGCCACCCAATTGAAATTCTCCCAGATTTCACCAGTCGACCAATCAGAGCACAAGGATTCGATAGCTATATTTAAAGCTCTACCAAAATATTATGCGGACGTCCGCATAATCAGAAAGACCGCACAACGAGGATTTTTGACAAGGTAAAGACCGCACAATACTCTAGCCGCAAAGAATCAGGGCGTAATATCAATAAGTTACTCGGTTACGTTTAAAACACTCGCTACGTTCATGTTTAAATCGTCCTCGTAATTTATTCCTTTTCGCCCATGTGGCATAAACTAATATAAATCTCGCATGACCTGACAACTAAAATATAAAGAGAAACGGATATCTGTCACCGTATTTCTTGTTGTTGACTATATGTCAACTGCTTCATTGACAACGGCATTTTCAAGTTTTTACTTCCATCTGTATCTACAAAAATCTCAAACAACCATCTGTTATAGACGTATAGCCACAAAGCCATTTCACCTGCAATTTTCTCCCACAATTCATAATTTTGCACAGTTTCAACCATTCTTTGCAACTAGAGGTGCCCGAATGTCGATACTGCTATTCTTATTTTAGTTTTGTAACTATTGTAAGTTAAATTCGTAATTAAAAGATGCATACAATTTATCCCGCGTTACGCGACATATTGTTTCAATTTCTTTTGCACTGACTCTGCAGCGTTGAGCTGAGTCAGTGCCACAGGACACTTTGGTAAGTGCAGTGCAAAGTCTGTGTCACTGACGCCAGCACTGATCTCCAGTTATACAAGTACGCTGGACATGTTGTGCCATACAAAATTACAGTCATTTTTTGTGCCGATTCAAAGCGCCCCC
Organism: Ypsolopha sequella; assembly: GCA_934047225.1. Lineage (NCBI taxonomy): Eukaryota > Metazoa > Arthropoda > Insecta > Lepidoptera > Ypsolophidae > Ypsolopha > Ypsolopha sequella. The sequence continues at coordinate 4,027,034 of OW203986.1, read as the reverse complement.
ACCGAGCTTACCTGGAATTAAAATTGACACTTGGTACAATAGATTACGTCATTGTCTTATCTTTAACATTAGTTCCGAGTATGCTCACGTCACTCACTGTTGCTACGAGCGCCAAAATAGCCATAATCAAATTGCTTCACTGCCACGTTGTCAATAGCCAGTCCAGTGTACTTGTATTAATAACTGGTTAATGGAGGTCAGTAGATGACATACACTCGCTCGCTTGAGAATGATTTTGGATATAAGTTGAATAAAACATGTCGTGTATCGCAATGCAAAGTGGCTGTTACAACCATCGCTGCGTGTAGTCGCCAGTTAGCGCAAAGTGGCTGTTACGACCATCCCTGCGTCTTGTCGCCAGTTAGCGCAAAGTGGCTGTTACGACCATCGCTGCGTGTCGTCACCAGTTAGCGCAAAGTGGCTGTTACGACCATCGCTGCGAGTCGTCGCCAGTTAGCGCAAAGTGGCTGTTACGACCATCGCTGCGTGTCGTCACCAGTTAGCGCAAAGTGGCTGTTACGACCATCGCTGCGTGTCGTCGCCAGTTAGCGCAAAGTGGATGTTACGACCATCGCTGCGTGTCGTCGCCAGTTAGCGCAAAGTGGCTGTTTGTCATTCCTAAAAAAAGCAAAAATGATAGTACTGAAAATTGAGTTTTCTTCAAATTCTCTATAGAAAACGGCAATTTCATATGTAATGACTAGAGACCGGATTATATGCAACATAAAAAGCCCGAAATATGCATGCAAATATGCATAAAAAATGCTTAAAATATGCACGAAATGTGTCAAAATATGCAATGTTTTTAGTTATTCTGTTACAAAAATAACATACAATCAGTAATTTTTTGAATAATGTATTATTAATACTATCGGAAAAAAGTATTGTTTACAAATTGTAAACAGAAACGATCAGACTGTTCCAAATGTTTGGTAGTAAGGTTGTCTTCGATCGCTCTACACATTTTTATAAGCAGAAAAAGCCATTCTACGTCCACTGAGGTACTGTATTTGAATTTTGGTATCGCGAAGCGAGACAGTTGCAAGGGGAGAGAGACGGGAGAGGCAGAGTAGGGGTGTGGTTGGCGATGTAAGAAGAAGAAACGGAGGAGAAAATAAGAATATTGAACGCGAAGTCGAAATTGTATATTAATATACTTGAATTGTTGGTTTATGTGAGTGACAAGAAAAAGAGGGAGTGCGAATAAAAGGTGATGATGGAACAGGTGTTGGTGCTGGCCGGGTACATCAGAAAGGAAAAGGTTTGTCACAGAAGCAAACGATGTGAGTACCTAATATTGTTTTCATCACACAGAAGCAATTATATCGAGGCATGGGATGGCTATAAGGGGAGATGGGAGGCCATGTAGGGACACAAAGTCCCGAACCTGATTGTTTACTCACAAGAAATGTACGATATACAACATACGTATATGCATATATAGACTATTAGAGACGTCGCATAAATGACAGAATGACTGATCAACATAGATCCTAGGCAAACGATAATTGCATAATGTAATTTGCAACATTTGGTGCTATGTTGGTACTTATTATTTCTAGCAAAATATAATAAAATAGCGCGAAAATATGCATCATCAATAGGTTTTTTAGTTAAAATATGCAATAACCGGTGAAAGGGGGGTAAATATGCAAATGTATGAGCAACATGCAAATGCATATAATCCGGTCTCTAGTAATGACCTAGAATACTCGTCTATTTAAACAACTTTTATTATTATGAAGGTGAACCGAAAATCGCGAAAAAGAAGACAACTGTTCGATGTTTATTCGTCAAGTAAAAATCTAATCAGACTAGCTTTAAGACTCAGTCCCCCACTAGTAAGTACCTAACCACTATTCAGTCTTTTGCTCTACAGCCGTTGTATCGTCTAGAAACGATTCATACAAAGGGCGTTGATTAAACACCACACTTCACAAGGACTGTTGTGGATTCACACACACAAACATCTTGTATCATGTACACATAGACAACACACATGCGAGATGCTTGTTTAGAAAGCGTCTTTTATTTATACAAATAGAAATTTTATTTATACAAATAGAAATTTTATTTATACAAATAGAAATTTCGAACAGTTCACTAAAAGTTGATATCTTAGGTTTGAAACTTATGTGCATACCTAATACTTACCACGGAAAACATATACAACGTGTAACAGAAAGGTGTAGCCATATTTGAAGAGCTTATTCAGTCAATGGTATAGAACAACTTTTACTATGGAACAAACCCTGTACCTCGAAAAAAAATATCTTTTCATAGAATAATGCAATGCCGCTCGGCCGAAATGGCAGACTTTTTTTTGAGATTTCAGGATTGTGTCTATACTAAAAGTTGTTCTATACCATTGACTGAATAAGCTCTTCAAATATGGTTACACCTTTCTGTTACACCTTGTATAGTGGGGAAACCTGAATGCCCTAAAAGGTGTGTATTAGTGCCCGAAGAAGGGCGATAGGGCTCACCAACCATCACGTTGGGATCTAATAGGTAATCGACAGTAAAACGCGGGTATACCGAGTGACTTGCAATTCACAGGTTACACTCGGGAACACCTCCGACACCCCCTCGGTGATTCATGTCGTGACGATGTATTTTTATTTAGGTTTGAATCAAAGCATTTTGTTTCATATATATTTCCCATGGCTTAATTTTTAAGAGATTTTTTTTTTATTTTTTTTTTAGAAGAATTAAGCCATTTTAGGGCATAGTTTTAATTATTTTGGTATATACCTATAAATTAACCATTATTTTTTATGATTTTTTAAAGAATTGTCCGATATGACGTCACTTGAGTATTTTAGACATTACATTGATTGTGATGTGTGAAATAATGTGAATGCTTATAAAAAAGTGGTCCGTCTCTGTCTGACTACTCACCTGTCATCCAGCTGTCAAATTAGTCGGAAGCAAAATATTATAAATTTATCTTGACAGCAAAGGACACATTTTTAAACAGCCATTTCTCAAGTGACGTCACAGGAAGGCAAATGGAAGTTACAGCTTTTTAGTAAAAATATCCATCATCATGAGGTTTTTTAGACCACAAGTTCTAAAATACGGCTTATTAAGGCGATATGCAAAAAAATACGGGTGTTTCTTTTCTGTGTATTTCATGAAATACATGGAAAATTATAATCAGTAGGGATTTGAAATTGGAAAACATGTTTGGATAAATTTTCCTCGCTAGAAATAATTGTTCAATTGAGGTCTTCAAACACACTTTTTCTCCTCGTTTGACGAATAGGAACCTTATACAGAACTCAAACATATTTTATTAGGTGTGTTTCAACAATATCTAGAGATTTGAAATTTGAAATGTTGCTAGCTATTTTAGTTTTTTTATAAATATTATAAAACTAACATTTTTCGCTTTCGCCCTGAATCTGCCCCTCTCGCACTGCGCGATTTTTCGCTTGGAGTGAAAGTGACAAAAATAAAATTCGCATAGCCTCTTAAACCTAAATCTCAAAATGCTTTTCGAATTAACACTTCCTTAATATAATATAATCTAAGCGAATTGCGACATGGTTCTTTTCTTTTCATACGAGTACGTGTCCATGTAATTTCCAATTCCCATTTATAAACGCCTATTTAGTGAAAATTGGGACGTCAATAGAGAGGTTTTATTTAACCCTTGTCAGGGCAGTTGTAGGTTTATGCCTTAATCCGTGTTTGAAGCCCACCTGGGACCGAGGGCGGTGGGCAACAATAGGTTAACTAGAGTATTGTAAACTATAAATGATAATTAAATCTCAGGCAAGGATTCCACCAGAATAGGTTGATAAAATTAGGACATAACTTGCTGAGTAGCTGCTATATTTACAAAAGACTTCTTTTCTATTAAGACGGATATACTATCAAGGCTGAAGGCGGGGAGGGGTTCGGGGGTTCAAATTCCTAAAATTACTGTTTTAGTTAGACTTATATTTTTCTCTGTAAAATTTTTCGTCACAATATGAGAAGTATGCTTGTTGTCGTACGGTGCGGATATACAATAATATACATGCACATACACACACACAGTACACGAACACATGTGCAATAGTGATAATAGGTAGTAGGTTATAATTTAATTAAGTAATATAATTTCCTAACTTATGATTCCTCTAAGGAGTAAACATTAATTAATTACAGACTGTAAAACAGTGGCGTGCACAGAACTTTTTTCCGGAAAAGCAATCAGAAGGTCAAGTACGACAATAAAAAAAATATGAAAAATTTTTAATAACAGTTTGAAAAAAAAAAGTTTGTATGACGCCAGGGTAGGCACTGCCTTTCCTAGAGTGAACATTTTCATACAAACTTTTTTTTTCAAAGTGTTATTTAAATTTTTTCATATTTTTATTATTGTCGTACTTGACCTTCTGATTGCTTTTCCGGAAAAAAGTTCTGTGCACGCCACTGCTGTAAAAGGAAATAGACTATATGAGACAGGTAGACAAAGATATATTATGTTTTTCTTTTTTTCATTAACCTGAATTCTTATCCCTTAGTTAAAGTAGATATAAGTCATTTGTATAGTATAAGTATTACGTTGAAAAAAAAAGTTATGATCTTGCTAAGTTTCTTGCCCTTCTTCTTAGCAAGACTAATCGAATGAGCAGAGGTAGGCATGTATTTATATATGTAACCTATTAGTATGTAGTATATATGATGGGATTTGGTCGGCCGCCTGGATTCGTGCTGGGGGCTCGGTTGGTGATCATTGAACCTTGTTCCTGGTCCCTGGCTGGGTCTCTTGTATAATAATATTTTACCTATAATTTTAATCGTATATATATTGCTACATAAATTAAATAAACATTTAATCTAAGTAGTTCATGTACATTTATAATTTTATTACATATATTTTCATTATATTAGATTTGACTTATAAAAAGTGTATTATATACACCTACTTTGCAAAATAAACTATTTGAATTTGAAGATTTTGAATTTAAGAGTTCTGTTTCGATTAATTAGAAAAATTTGTTTTCACAATCCGGCTGCGAAGCCTTTAAAACCAGAGTCTATCGACACTATCTACTAGGCTTGTGCACGAGATATATGAGTACCTACGTGTGCCGTACTTATAGTTTTTGCGTTTATGTCGGTGAAATAAGTGGGAGGAATCGTGGAGACATCTAAATACGAACAATTAGAGTATTAAGGCAAGTCTCCCGATGATTCCTGAAAACTACTTACTAAAGTTCTTTTCACGAAAAAAAACCCCTATCAAAGTACTTATTGTGCCAATGAATAAATACAAAAAAAGCCTTAATTCACGGAACTTCTTTCGTGAAAAGAACTTTAAGTCACCACTACTTGTATCATAACATTAAAATTTCCTAAAAGCTTAGTGCTCTACCTTTAATAGGTGGTAGAGCTGATGCTGGGCTCGACTGTAGAGGTACCACCATCTTACTTGGATACCCCCTCGAAGTAATTCGGGGGAGAGTAAGAGGGCAGCTCACGGACAAAAAACCAGGAGGCCCACCATGTCTGGGACCGATGGATGACGGTATATCCATCCCTAATAGCCGGGCCTTATATGGAACAGACTGGTGATGAGCAGCGGCGTCACAGGTGCGAGGGTTCCGACACCGCGATCACCAACCCGCCTGCCCAAAGTGTGAGTATGGGCAATTCTTCCAGGATGACCGCCGGGAGTGGCAAAGTCCTGGAAAGGCTTATGTCCAGCAGTGGACGAACTAGGCTGATGGATGGATTTCTTCTCAGAAAATGAAACCACATGTAGGGAATACCTCTACAAAGCCATAAAAAAAACAATTTCGAGAAAATATTTCTGTTTACAGAAATTTGTTTTCTCGAACAAAATAAATCGTGTTCCAAGTGTGCACCTTCCCTTCCAGTATTACTACATGTCAGTAACCTGCAAGAAGCGGCAACATCGCATTTTTAAGCCTGTTATAAAAACGTGGTTAGTACGTTGCACTTGTGAGCGAAACTAAATTAATTATTAATTTGTAGATGTTTTAATAGGAATTTCGAAATGAAATTTAGTACAAAGAACCCTCATAACATCCCCTATACGTGGTTTCATTTTCTGAGCAGGTCATCATTACACGGTGTATATGTAACCTATTACTATGTAGTATATAGGATGGGATTTGGTCGGCCGCCTGGATTCGTGCTGGGGGCTCGGTTGGTGATCATTGAACCTTGTTCCTGGTCCCTGGCCGGGTCTCCGGTATGGGTTCGGGCGGTTGATTGGATTTCACCTTGTATAATAATATTTTACCTATAATTTTATCCTATATATATTGCTACATAAATTAAATAAACATTAATCTAAGTAGTTCATGTACATTTATTATTTTATTACATATATTTTATAAGATTAAAATTTGACTTGTGAAACGTGTATTATATATTGTGCAAAATAAACTTTGCAAAATAAACTTTGCAAAATAAACTTTTTGGATTTTGGATGAAAAGCTTAGTTTACAACAACATATACACACACACACATACACCCTCTCGCACACACCCTACTGAGGAGAATTTGTGTCTGTTCCGATAACTGTTTTCACTGTTTTGATGCGTTCGTGCACTTTTCTAATCCAAAATTCAGGTCTAGGAAATTTTCTAGTCGTGTTAATTATAAATGTAAGCTTATATTCCCGCTTGAATCTAAACTGAGCATGGCCGGTTTATTAGTATATATAGATTTTACAAACCCTTTTGCTACCCTTTTGTGGTTTAAAATTCTTGTGCCGTACCTACGAAATAACCCATTTCACAGGCTCATTCTCCCTAAACTATAGTTATATGAGTACCTATATTTGTATGTTAGTTTCCAAAGCTTAATTTGTAAAAGATTTTTTCAGAGAATATACGCCATTTTAGGACATAGTTTTCATTATTTTGGTATATAAAATAATCATAACTTTTTTATGATTTTTTAAAGAATTGTTCGATATGATGTCACTAGAGAATTTTAGACATTTTGATTGCTTATGAAAAAAAGTTTTATATCTCTGTCTACTCTATCTCTGTCGGAAGCAAATTATTATAAAATTATCTCGATAGCAAAGGACACATTTCTAAACAGCCTTTTCTCAAGTGACTTCACACAAAAAGCAAATGGAAGTTGCAGCTTTTTCGTAAAAATATTCATCATTATGAGGTTTTTTAAACCACGAGTTCTAAAATATGGCTTATTAAACCTAAATCTCGAAATGGTTTTCTAATTAAGACACCTTAAAATGATTTAGTCTGAGCGAATTTGTTTATGAAACTTACATAGATATTCTATCGAGCACCGATTGTATAAGGATACGGAGCAATTTTGAAAATTCAGTTTTTATTCATGGATTTGGTGGTTGGTAACCAGTGGGCAACCGATTCAAAAATACATAATAGGCCATTAGCCGCATTGTCAAAAACCTGCCTTTTTCTAATTAATCGAAACAGAACACATAAATAAAAAAATTGCTTAATAGTTATTCAACACAAGTTGTGTAAAATGTCATCGCTCAGTTTCAATTGGTTTCTGTAAATTAGAAGTTTAAAGATTTAATTTAAATTTAAATTTCATTTAGAATAATAAAGCTTTTCTACCAAGATATCAAAGCGTTCCCAAATGCTTATTAGTCAAACACATGAAGCAACAAGCCAGTGGAGAGCGCAGAGATACATTTTCCTTCAAAACACAAGTCACCAATATACGGCGGGGGACGTGACAGCTTAGCGAGCTGTGATTGGACAGCTCAAGATCAAAATTTGATGCGTAATTTGTGTAGGGATGTCATACGAGTGAAACGAAAAATTATCGATATCGATAAAATCGAAAAAATAAATATGGAATTTTCGAGTTTGTCAAACCAATGAAAGTATTGTTGGCTAATAAATAAAACAAAATTATTAATTTGACAAAGTAGCTACTCACTGATTTTTGAAATGAATTAATTTGGAGTATAAACATAGGCACTTCTGACGCTAAACAAACGCGTATAAAAATATCCCTACATTAAGTACTTACCTTACATACATTACATATACTTACATGCATACAATGTATGTAAGCAACAATACATTGTTCGATAAATTATAAAACACGCGGTAGGACAGCACTATCGAAAAAAAAAGAAACAACTGTTGTGCATTTCACCGTGCGACAGAAAGAGAGGACGTGAAGACATCAACGCAAAGCGCAAGTTCAATTGAAATATTTAATTGTTATATTTTGAAGATTTAAAGTAAACGAAAAACACTTACCTATGAAATGTTACTCCATCTTTTGTGTAACTTGAAGTAGAAGTATTCTTTCCACACCATTTTATTGCACAAATAGGCATATTTACTGTAAATTTCGGATTTTTTCTACAGAAACACGCTATGTTTTCACGGACACAGCCAAACTCTGACTAAAACCAATGGCTTCGCTTCAAGCGCCTATACGCTTTGGGAAGCGGATGTTTGGCGAGTCGCGTTACCCCCGCATGCGCTCTCCACTGGCTTGTTGCTTCATGGTCAAACATAAACTTTCACAGATGCACATTAAAGAGTGTATAATTATTAAATTATATTTACTTATGATTTAAATTAATTTAATTTAATTATTTAATTTAATTTATTTAATTTAATGTATATATAATTATAAATAAAGCTTTAAATTTTTAAATTCTAATTTACAGAAACCAATGGAAACTTTGCAATGTATGCGAGGAAACTTTGAATTAAAAGTATTCTGTTTCGATTGATTAGAAAAAAGCGGGTTTTTCACAATCCGGCTGCTTTTGTGATAAATAAAGCTGTAGGCTGTAGGTTAAACTTTTATCAGCAGTATATCACAGCACGTTCAAATACGGGCACAAGGCACGTTCATACGAGCACCAGGCACGTTCATACGGGCACCAGTCACGTTCATACGGGCACCAGGCACGTTCATACGGGCACCAGGCACGTTCATACGGGCACCAGGCACGTTCTTACGGGCACCAGGCACGTTCATACGGGCACCAGGCACGTTCATACGGGCACCAGGCACGTTCATACGGGCACCAGGCACGTTCATACGGGCACCAGGCACGTTCATACGGGCACCAGGCACGTTCATACGGGCACCAGGCACTTTCTCACGGGCACCAGGCACTTTTATTTCATACGGGCACCTGGCACGTTCATACGAGCACCAGGCACGTTCGTACGGGCACTAGGCACGTTCATACGGGCACCAGGCACGTTCATACGGGCACCAGGCACGTTCTCACGGGCACCAGGCACGTTCTCACGGGCACCAGGTACGTTCATACGGGCACCAGGCACGTTCATACGGGCACCAGGCACGTTCTCACGGGCACCAGGCACTTTTATTTCATACGGGCACCAGGCACGTTCATACGAGCACCAGGCACGTTCATACGGGCACCAGGCACGTTCATACGAGCACCAAGCACGTTCATACGGGCACCAGGCACGTTCATACGGGCACCAGGCACGTTCTCACGGGCACCAGGCACTTTTATTTCATACGGGCACCAGGCACGTTCATACGAGCATCAGGCACGTTCATACGGACACCAGGCACGTTCGTACGGGCACCAGGCACGTTCATACGGACACCAGGAACGTTCATACGGGCACCAGGCACGTTCATACGGGCACCAGGCACGTTCATACGAGCACCAGGCACGTTTATACGGGCACCAGGCACGTTCATACGGGCACCTGGCACGTTCATACGGGCACCAGGCACGTTCTTACGGGCACCAGGCACGTATACGGGCACCAGGCACGTTCTCACGGGCACCAGGCACGTTCATACGGGCACCAGGCACGTTCATACGGGTACCAGGCACGTTCATACGGACACCAGGCACGTTCATACGGGCACCAGGCACGTTCATACGGACACCAGGCACGTTCATACGGGCACCAGGCACGTTCATACGGGCACCAGGCACGTTCATACGGGCACCAGGCACTTTTATTTCATACGGGCACCAGGCACGTTCATACGAGCACCAGGCACGTTCATACGGGCACCAGGCACGTTCATACGGGCACCAGGCACGTTCTCACGGGCACCAGGCACTTTTATTTCATACGGGCACCAGGCACGTTCATACGAGCACCAGGCACGTTCATACGGGCACCAGGCACGTTCATACGGACACCAGGCTCGGGCGGTAGCATCGTTAGGATCCAACAAAGGCCGTTGGAAAAACATTATCACCCTGCTAACGGTCCTCCAGATTCATTTTAATCGCCGATTTGAAGCTCACCATTGCTGTTTTATTGTTCAAAAGATATTTTAGAATTAAAATCCCTTTGATTGTTTTCAAGATAAGTGGAAACTTTTCTTAAGTGCAGGAATAAAGTAGAAGGGCAAAATAAAAGGTTAAATCCAGTGATAAATAGGTGGTGAGAGACCCGACGTGGGTCATGATTTATTTAATTTATGCATTGTACTTTAGGGTTTTAGATTTTACTTTGAAAATTACGTCATTACACATTCTTACGTTTTCTGACGGGTTGCTTGCAATGATCGTACCAACTTGTGTTCACTTAAATTAACTAATATACTCGTAAATATTTACACCGTGTATTTTTGATGTCGATACCGAGGGCCGAAATATATCGAAAATAAATATTTAATATAAATAAATAAAGCGTACAGTTAGCAAAATAAGTCTTTATTAATTTTAATAGTTTTGTAATTTACTAATTACTAACAAAACGGACACGCAGATGGGTGAAAACTACAAATAAACAAAACTGTCACAACCTCGTTTTTAGGGTTCCGTATCTATTTTTTATTTAGGACAACGATCTACCTCAACCAGCACTACACTGCACTTAACTATATATACAAAACCTAGTTATAATATTTACAACAACCGCACCCAGGTTCACCTTTAACCACTTACTGGAAAGTTGCAAGTGCGCTAGCCACGCTAGAAAGCCATAAAAGTAATAGTTTCAGAGTGTATTCAAACCGTGAGCTTTCGGTATTTGACCGATCGGTTTATTTCAGCGGTCGTTAGCTCGTCTTGCGGTTAGGGATACCAAATGTAAAGCTGAAAAGTCCTGACAAAAAGCCGTATTGTACCAAAAAGTCCTGACATTACTGCGAGTAATTACGTAGTAATAACACGTTGGTACGATTTTTTTTGTGTGCCAGTGCAAAGTGCAGCAGTTTAGTGCAATTCATGTAGATTGAGAAAAAGGTTCCTATATAATTTTATACCAAAAGGTGGTAGAGCTGATGCCGGGCTCGACTGTGGAGGTACCACCATCTTACTTGGAGATCCCCTCGAAGTAATTCGGGGGAGAGTAAGAGGACAGCTCACAGGCAAAAAACCAGGAGGCCCACCATGCATGGGACCAATGGATGGCGGTATATCCATCCCTAATAGCCGGGCCTTATATGGAACAGACTGGTGACGGGCAGCGGCATCACTGGTACGAGGGTTCCAGCACCGCGCTCACCAACCCACCTGCCAAGCGTGTGTGAGTATGGGAAATTCTTCCAGGATGACCGCCGGGAGTGGCAAAGTCCTGGAAAGGCTTATGTCCAGCAGTGGACGAACTAGGCTGATGGATGGATGGATGGATATAATGTTAAGATTGGTTTTACTTGTAGTAAATAATAAAAAAATCCTGACATTTTTAAAGTCCGGCCGGAATCCTGACCTGTGCCTAAGAACCTGACATGAAAGGAAAAATCCTGGCGTCTGCTAATGGTAACCCTACTTGCGGCGAGCTCGTAGTTTGTGGGACCTTTATTGCAGAACCCTAACCGCTGGTGTTGGAAATTAAATAACTTGGCCCGTTGTTTTTACCATTGCTGTAGGGTAAGATTTACTGTTTACATTTTGGTGTTTCGTACCGTGTATAGCTTTTCAAATACGGAGCGGCGTAGCTTAAGGAGATATCAAAACATAATGGGGATTTTTCGAATCCATTTACTCCACTATAACGTCATCTACGTATTTAATTTTTGGGTAAATGTTTATTGAGTATTTGATTAAGATTCTCACTGAAGGAAAACGCGATTGAATGAAATTTTCTCGATAGAATTTAATTCCAAAAAGACCTCTAAATTGCTTTATTTTTTCTTGTAATTCTGAAATCCTAACAATCCTATGCATTCAAAATGTGGATATTATGCATTTGTAAATTCTCCTTGAAAATATTTTTGACAAAATAGCTTAGTACATTTTGTGTTAATAAAAAACCGACTTTTTACTATTTTTCCACGAATCCGTCCTACTCGCACTGAGGGTTTTTTCGCATATGGAGTAACAGGGACACTAAAATTTTTACGTTTCGTTTTTTTAATTTTTTTAATTCTTTTTGTAGCAAAAATCTATATGAGTGAATTTTATATCAGATTTTCCCATTAATCTTTAACATCACATTATTACATTAAAAGGGGTTGTATTAAAGTTGTTTTGAATATAATCCTAAAATACGTGTTTGATTAGTTATTTTTACGAGTCTAGTGAAAAGTTTCAAGTTAACTTGCAGTTACTTTGCAGTAATATGTTGGTGTATTATTTGTTATTACCAGTATTAATATCAATTGACACAAGCAGGGAATAAAATCATGCAAACAAACTTTTACCCCTCATTTTATCCCGTAAGCAGTTGATTTTCAAAAAAATGTACTTATCTAACTACAACAATTGTTTTTCACTCAACGAAGAATTACTTTTAACACAATTTGTGTTGTACAAGTCAAAAAGTGTACTTATCTAATGATAAGAGTTACTTTTGATCCAAAGAAGGATTACTTTTAACATAATAGGGTTTTACACACAGGTAAAAAGTGTAGTTATCTAACTTTACCAATTACTTTTGACTCAACAAAGGATTACTTTAAACACAAAGTCAAAAAGTATACTTATCTAACGACAACAGAACACTGCAAGTCATTTGACGATTGCTCGAAAGTTCATATTTGTTTGGTATGTAACAAAAAGATCATACTGCCAGTGCAAATTCAAATTCAAATAGTTTATTTTGCAAAGTAGGTATATAAAATACACATTTCACAAGTCAACATTTAATCTAATAAAAACAAATATATATATGTAATAAAATAATAAATGTACATGAACTAGATTAAATGTTTATTTAATTTATATAGCAATATATATACGATTAAAATTATAGGTAAAATATATATTATACAAGGTGACATCCAATCAAACGCCCGAACCCACACCGGAGACCTGGCCAGGGACCAGGAACAAGGTTCAATGATCACCAACCGAGCCCCAAGTACGAATCCAGGCGTCCGACCAAATCCCATCCTATATACTATATACTAATAAGGTTACATATATAAATACATGCCTACCTCCGCCTATTCGATTAGTCTTGCTTAGAAGAACGGGCAAGAAACTTAGCAAGATCATGTGTTTTTTTTAACATGAAACTTATACTTAACAACAAATGACTTATATCAACTTTAATCAAGGGATAAGAAAATACAAGACAGCAGGAATTCAGGTTAATGAAAAAAAAGAAAAACATATATATCTTTGCCTACCTGTCTCATACAGTCTATTTCCTTTTACAGTCTGTAATTAATTAATTTTAACTCTTTTGAGGAATCACAAGTTAGATAATTACCTATATACTAATTAATTAAATTATAACCTACCACCATGACAAATATCATTATCACCGTAACACCATGCTTGTGCCTGTGCCTGTTGAGACTCCGTTTTTTTTAATAGTTATGTATAAGATTTGTTTTTAAGTGGTGGCTCCTAAAATGAGTAAGGTTTGTATTTTCAGGTCTCAGTACAATACAAATTTCAATTGAAACAATCCGTAAAGGCGGTATAATATGGCAAACAATTTTATTTATAAAAATGTGTCTATAAATTACGGCTTAAAATCAAAGTGCGTGACCTATACAAAAGCATATCTATCATGTAAGGACTTAGCACACTCAATGTAACATTAATTTTTTTTAGAAATATCTATAAACACAACACCTTATCTGTAAGGGTTGCGTTTATGGCTTCTCGTCTTCTGTACGTCCCCTGAGGAGAGACAAGCTCGGTACGGTTTTATATGGGCTTAAACAACTACTCTGTACGACCCATCGAGGTGACGAAGTCGATACGCTTTTTCAGCGGCTGTTTCAGTGAAAGGTAACAGAAATCCGTACTCAATAGTTCTACCTACGTAATACCAGATGCTTCTGATAGAATGATGTAACGATAACATACGAATTAGTTAAAATTTTACCGTAGGTGTAGAAATAACGTATACTATACTAAGTTAGTTAATTATTCTATGATATTGTGAATAATGATATGATATATGATATTGAGTATATTATCGGTAAATGGACTTTACTGTGAGATAAATTAGAGTGCTTTTCCAGCAATGACTTTATGGTATATAGTCAAAATAACTGCTTACATTGATGGGATAGTAGGTACCTGACTATTTTGTAAATATAATGCGCCGATTGGTTTGAAAACTTTATCAATACGATCAATACGATCGACTATTGCTTGAAAATTGAAATTGTATGCTAAAAATACGTGTTTTAGTAAATATATAGATATATATATATATAAATATACATACCTATATTCAAACATTTGAATTTAATTTTATGTTTTATTTTTTCAATCTTTATCAATATCTATTGCAATATAGATATATCACGTATACTTATTATTAGATGTCAATAATAAATGTCGAAATGCAAAGTTACTATAAGGGGCTTTGAAGTTATTTATCTGCTCTTTTAATGAAGTTCCAAGTAAAATAAATTAGTATAACAATTTTGGGACCTTTTACTAGATTTTGGTCTATCAGAAACGCGATAGGAGGAATTTCATTCGATAGAAATAATTATTGAAATCAGGTCTAAATTTATACTTTTTTTGATATTCTGACAAATTAGGATAGCATACAGACTTGAAAAATATTTATTTAGATGGGTTTTAACTACACCTAAATTACTGGTTATGGAATTTTTTGTAGCTATTTTAGTTAATTTTGCATTAATTTAAAACCGACTATTTGACCATTTTCCCCGATTCCGTCCCTTTCGCACTGCGGGTCTTTCTGCCTGTAGTAACGGGGACCTTATGCAACGGGGAACTATGAGCAAAGCACTCAACGTGATGAATCATAGAGACTTTCTTACGATTTCTTAAATATTCGTTGCAAAAAAGCCGTACTTTACTCGTCTCTCAAGGGGTATGTATTAAATATGGGTTTTCATGGCTTGAAGTTTTACACGGTAGTTAAAAAGGCGTATCGATTTCGTCACCTCGAGGGAACATACAGAGAACGATATTTTAGTTGTTGAGCCCCATTGAGAACCGTACCGAGCTTGTCTCTCCTTGGGGGACGTACAAAAGACGGGAAACCATATACGCGAAGATGTGCTCCTTAATCTAATTAACGCAATTTCCATGTCTGTCAATCTTAAAACAAAAAACTTCCAGTAAGAAAACAACACAAGCCACACAGCAACCAATCCCCCAAACGTACCAAACTCCGGCCATTTGTGACAAAGATATCGGACAACCATCTTCACACCTATAGTCATTCCTCGTAATACTCTCACTGGCCTGCTTAGACTTGTCCACAACTGTCAGCCCAAAAGCTTGCTTATACAGTTGATCACAAATTCCCGCTTCAAACAGCCTGTTCAATACTTGCTGGAATACCTTCACTTTGTAACTCCCTTTCCTTAGTACCATTTCCTTGTAAAACACTTTTATATTCTCCGATGGTCTCATGATCCGAGCTTCATAATTTACTGCAGTTTCATCTTGACTTGTAATGAAATAACCATCAGGGAGCACTGTCAAACCATTATTCTCTACGACAGTCTTTATACAATTCTCGCAGAATTTAGCTTTCTTTAGAAAGTGTAGGTACTTTTCATCCTGAACAAGGCTTGTTAAATCTTTGCTGATGTAAAATTGTAATCCAGAATTCATGATGTCTTCATTAGAATTAAGTATGGCTGGCGGGGCTTGTATGGTCAGAAACGAGTAAAATTGTATATTAACGTAGGCTGAAAAATGAATGCATAAAATCAAAAAGGCACTGTTCATAAACATTTGCTTTGAAGATCTTGCAGTATATAAAGAGGCGCCACCAAACATTGCACCATAGCTGTACACAAAAGTGTTAATCAGCTTAACACTTCCGTCATCAAACTTAGAAATAACATACCAAACGCAGCAATATAAAACGTAGAATATGACGAAGTAATAGAATCCATTTATTTTGGTGAAAAGTGTCTGCCAGGATCTATCTTCTCTTTCCACATAATAGACGAATATAAAAGCCTGCGTGTTGATGAAACCTGAATATTCTGCTAAGTCACCAAACTCTCTGGTAAAGGCACCAATACAAGCGTCCGCACTCTTATTCAAAAGAGAAGGGAGACAATCATACGTCACGTATGTATCATTTCTCATCCCAAATTGAGTGTAATGTGTTTTCAATGTTGTATTCATATAATCAGCTAAAATTTTCACAAGCTCCACATCAGATCCTTCAAGCTCATCAATTGGTGTAAGACCTTCATATCTTACATTTCTAGAAGCAAAAGGGTACATTGTATTTACACCGACGTTCATAGGACACTTTTTATAATTAATAAGATCCTTCACGGGAAAGATATCATTGTTTTCCAGTGCACCGTAAATACAAGTATTTATGTGAGTTGATAATAAGTTATTATTTAACAAGTCACAAGTTGATTCATCGATTTCAGGCATGAAAGTTAAAATTTTTTGAGAATTGTGGTCAAATGCATTTTTCAAAAGAAATGTAACATCGAATATTTCTACTAACGGACCGATTAGATTCAGATTTTTATCACAGTTTCCGTCATAATCAGAAACTATAATAAGATATTTCCAGTTATTCAAAATCATCTCGGTGTTGAAACTAGAAATTTCTCTACAATCTTCTATATGGATGAGCATTAAAATATTTCGATGAGAGTTATACACGGTATTATTTATGAATTCTTCGGAAAAGATTGTGTGTGGTATGTCATGGCTTTGAATCATTTCAATCAATTCCTTTGAATAGTCATCACGATACATGACTATCACGGTAGGATTAAATAAGACATTTTCACAAATATTCATAATGCAGTTACTCAGTGATGTGTGATCGTTAAGTTCTTTTGTTGTTTCTATTATTTTGTTAACATTTGCAAAAGTAATATAAAAAAATATTACACATGATGAAAGAAACACAAGGAAGTTCATTTTCGTTCGTTTTCTGATAAAGAATAAAGAAAATGTTTTTTTGATTTAATATTTTAACGAAATTGATAAGTAAAATACTAAGAAGCGACAGAAAGGCCCTTTTCATTTTATAAATACCCTTCGAAGACAAAGGCAGGCTAACTAACCTATTTTCATAAGTCAAAAAGCTTATGATATTTAACCATGGAAAATATGGAGAAACCGCGTTTCCAAGCGAAATTATTTCTTGTATATTTGGCGAGGCCGAAGCCCAAGCCGCTTTTTCGATCGAAACTATTTCTTGTTATCTGAATCGTTCCTCTGGTAAATTTATTTTTTGTTATTAGATCTGGTCCTCTAAAAAGGCCGCTTTGGATGAATCATATTATGATTCTGTTCTATCCTACTTTCAATTATTTCATGATTTGAAATGATTCACTCAAGTTGGCCTTTTTAGGTCTTCAGATCCTCTTTATCTTTCTGTTCACAAACAACACGAAACCAACGAATTTCCCGTACAAATTTTCATCCCCTATATTACCTCCTTAGGGGATGATTTTCCAAAAGGCGTTCATATACTTTATTCTTTATTTTTAGGCATAAGGCTTCCGATGTTTCCATACAAATTTTCATCCCCTTGTTTAACTCCCTTAGGGGATGATTTTTCAAAAAAGCCGAGAGTTTTTATTTAATTTTTATGGTTTTAACTACAAAACAAACTTATATCCCATGCAAATTTTCATCCCCTATTATTCTCCTTTTTGGGTTGAGTTTCAAAAAATTCGTCCTTATTCCTTGTATACATTATAATGGAAACCTCTATGCAAAATTTCAGCTTTCTAGGTCCAAGGGTTGAGGGCTATACGTTGATGAGTCAGTGAATGAATGAGTGAGTCTAGACTTCTCTTTTTATTTTATATACAGGTTGGTGATTTGGTCAGCACAGGGTTGGTTATGATGACAAAAAAATATGAAAATGCTTTTTCTTTTTTCGAAATTTTTATTTTTCTATATTTTGGGGTCGATAATAAATGTCTGTTAACGTTTATCAAGATAATTTTAGGACATATAAAAACTTAAATTTATTGAAAAAGGCGTTACTTTGCGGAAGTCCATCATGAATTTGTGCAAAAAATTGTTCATACAAAAAACGTTAAATATTTTTTATAAACTGTCCCAAATCTTGAAATTCAGACATATCTAGTAGATTTCTATGTATTCATAGTTTCACATTTTCCAGTGTCTATTATTAACTACGATAGGGATCTTCTAGTAATATCCGTAAACATTGCATTGACCTATTTAAATTTAATAGCTGCAACACTAAGCCATTATTTTTTTTAAAAATTACATGAGTTGTGTAATTAATAGAAATGAAACGGATAGTGATTTGGGCGGATACCAGATACCGGATATCCGGCCAGGCGCTTGGCCGGATAGTCGGATATCCGGCGGCCGAATATCCGGCCTCAAAATATGCGTTTCGCACTAATTGAGCAAGTCGCACCAAGGTGCGTGCAGGTGCAACTAAACGAGATTATTTGTGCATTTTCTAAATCATATCACAATCATGCAAATGCTGGTCTGCAAACGTGAACGATCTTAACGAAATTCGTAAATATGTATCTTTTGTCTCCTTGCAGCGGTGTATACTGTATATAAATGGACAGGTATCTTTAAATGAAACCGCGTAATCTACTGTTCATACTGAACAAATTTCCCAAAGTAACATATTGAAAAAAATTTACCTGCCCGCCCTCAGAATAACTCAAAATGAGTAAGGAAACCTGATTTTTTTTTTCATTTCCACAAGTATGTTTCTTAGACCATGTGTTTTTATTAAAAGATACCTGTTGAGTTACATCTGGTATATTATGAGAGCAAAAGAAGCTGGTTTAATGTATGAAGAAAAGCACAAACGTTTATTTTCAACAATTGCTGTAAAGCTTGTCTTTATCTACCATAGCTCAACTCTTATTCACTTTATGTATTAGAATTTGGATTATTCAATCATTAGTACAATAAATTTATTTTGTGATTTAAACGACTTTTTGTATGCTAAGTTAAGTATCCGGTATCCGGACGGATACTATCTACTATCCGGCCTGATACCGGATACCAAAATATGGCCCGATAGGCCGGATACCGGATAGTAACCGGATATCCGTTTCATCTCTAGTAATTAATATATATTTTTTACGAAGGAAAACTAGAAATATAGATACAATAGTTTGATAATTTGCGAGTCGGACTTGCGCACAAAGGGTCCCGCCACCACAGAATACAGGTACGAGAACCTAAATACATGATAAATGACACCAATATGGATATCATAGCAACATTAAGGCAAAAAAAACAAGCCGCTAAAATGGTAGTGCCAGAGAAACAATACGCGGCTTCAGTTCATTAGGGAATTCTAATAATTATCAATTTTCCTGTAATCTTAAAAAAATCAATCATCTATTACCATGGTTTTTAGGGTTCCGTACCCAAAGGGTAACCAACGTGACCCTATTACTACGTAGTAATACTTTATATTCTCTGCTATTACTAAGACTCCGCTGTCCGTCTGTCTGTCCGTTTGTCCGTCATATACATATACAGGGTGTAATCGTTAAGTGTGACGCGGCGATTATTCCGTAACTATTACAGATATCAAACATTTTTAAACTGATATCGAAAGTACGTAAAATGACATCAATAACTTTTTGAAAATCAAACAATAAGTATCCAAAATTTTGACATGAAACATTCCCATACATTTAGTATTAATGCGATATTGAAACAAGGTTTCTTACTAATTTGAAGTGGTAACATAATTAATCTACACGTGTATCTACTTGAAAATCATGATAATCATATCATACGTAATCATAAAATGAGATTAAGGTAAAATTAGTACTAGGCCACTTAAAATAAGGAAACTAAAACCTTTCTACTAATCTCATACTAAATGTATGGGAATGTTTAATGTCAAAGTTTTCGATACTTCTCATATACAGATATGCGTTCCTTGGTAAATTATTCTCTTTGTAGTTCCGGTCCTATTTTAGTCCTGTTAAAGTAACTAAGCAAGTTTTATTTTAATACTAACGTTCAATAGATATTTGACTAAAGAATACAGAACTCTGCAAGGCAATGTACTTGTTTTGTATTGGCCTGTGTTATTGCGTGGCAGTTGCATAAAATACAAGTACTATTTCACACATTTATTCAACGTCGTAATGTAGATTTCATAGAAACTTCGATATAAGTATAGATGCAAGCCCTGTCATGGCTACCAGCTGATAGTTCTTATTGTGGCACCATAGCCATTAAAATCGTTCACGAATATGGGAGCTTGAACTGCAAGCGAGTATACAATAAACTGTCCAGTGTTTGTGTAAGCTTAGTTTCTTATTCCGAATGGCGGGTAGTTGGATTATAAATGGGTTTATTTTTCCAGCGAACGGACGCTTAATGTAAATGCAACGTAAGCCGTACGTACATTATTTATTATTTGTACGTGGTACCTAGAGCGTCGCTCGTTTAACTAACTGTCTTATCAAATTTTTTGGCTTATTTGTGTTTAGACCAAAGAATGCAAATAACTAAGTAAACAAATATAACGTTTGAAATTAAAATATAAACGATACTCTATTCAGAACCAATGAATGCAAATAACCAACGAAATATAACTATTAAAAGTGGTATTGAACTTTCTGTGTGCGAGTCCGACTTGCACTTGCCGGTTTTTCCACTTCACTTTAAAAGGTCGTAAATTGAATTTGTTCAGCAGGATAAGGCCTTAGTATTTGAAATCAATTGCAACAACAACTCAAACTTTTCTTATAGTTACAGTAAAATAAAACAAATTATTAGAACGTTAATGCTAGAACGATTTCAATATGCTTAACATCAAGTTATATCAATTTATGATTTCTCGTAAACTTTTAATTCTCTAATATAAAAAGTAGACTAAAATAAATTAACGCCTAGGAAATCATAACATTCACCTATAACGAGTCCATCCATCCATCAGCCTGTGTTCGTCCACTGCTAGACATAGGTCTCCCCCATATTACGCCACTCTTGGCGGTCCTCAGTCATCCTCATCCAGCCGCCACCAGCAACGTCCTTCAGGTCATCGGTCCAGCGGGCACGAGGTCGACCTACGCTACGCTTTGCTGTACGTGGCCTTTCGGCCCTAACGGCCATCATGTTTTCGGACAAGACCATTCCTAGCTATTACCATGCAATAATATTTTGTGCAACTGTGACATTAGTACACCAGTGTTTGTTTAACATTGTACAGTTCGTAATAGTTTTGCACGAGTGTCCCAATGTCTAATTATGTTCATCCATCAGCCCGTATTCGTCCACTGCTGGATATAGGCCTCCCCCATATAATTATGTTCAGTTGCACACAATACTTTTTCTACGACCACTATCAAAACAATCTTGATAAAAACACTTGTACTGTTTCACAATATCACTTTATATTATTCCAACCGGTTTCGCCTTACGGCATTATCAAGGAACACTAGCTATTAAATATAATAAACAATAAAATAATAAACAAATGTGAAGTCGTTGTTTACATTGCAGATGGTGAATAATAATTTCGAAGAGGGTAAACCTAAATCATGTGCCAAATTATAAATTGGGTAATTGGAAAACTCAGTGTTGAGCAGCAAAATTTTTCCCTTAAAATGTTCCTTGTGTTCCTTGATAATGCCGTAATGCGAAACCGGTTGGAGTAATATAAAATGATATTGGACTCGATTCGGTTAAACACCGCACTAAAACATAACCTAACCAAAAAGCGATTAAAATTAGTTAAGTTTTTTTTGTGTTCAATTCGGTTTTGTCAACGAACTAAATTTGGGTGCCCGTTTATTTGATTTTGCGAGGATTAAATTGAATACACAGATTACTAAAAATAACGAACGTTATTGGTTTTTAAAGCGGTCCACAGACCACAAAATGTTATAACGTAATAATTGCTGCGTTTAGTTTGAACGTCGGGCGAAGCCCACCTAACACTGACAGCAGGTTAGCATGTTCAATTACAACGCGTGCAAAAGAGATAGCATGTAGTCCGTCAGACGTAGCGTCGTTTGACGATCAAACTGAACGCAGCCCTTTATAACCTAGAATTTTGTGATGGTGTTGTGAGTCGAAAAGACAACAACTTTGCAGTCGAACGAAAAAGCAACCAAGCTCAGAATTAATAGGAAAGCAATCAAAGAAATAACTAATTAAAGCCATGGAGTGGGAGGAGAGCTAATAAATGCGGATAAAATTGTTGCAGAAGTCGCATAAAAGAAAAAATTGTCGAGGTTATGTTCTGATCAAATCAGATGAAAAAAGTGCTTACAGGCTTACAGGTTAGTTTCTTATCCACTATGATGTCTTGAATGAACCTAAATATTTGTTTCAAGTACTAAAATATTACAACAAAGTATTTATACACCTTTTTCTTGTTTCAGAAAATAAACCTCTTGCCAAGTTTTTTACACGTATCCAAGTACCTATATTTTTGAAGAGTTACCATTGGCTAAGGAACAACAAGCTCGCTTCGAGAACAGTAGTCAAAGAAAACTAATCATCCATTGAAACGCCAAGCAGTTCAAAGTCATGTTGACAGTGTATATAATGAAATGAAGTAAGCACAATTGAGTGAGGGCATTGTTAATTTTCCTCACGTTATAGGGTTGGGGTGTAGAAAAGGGGGCACTATGGGAAAAAAGAATTTTCGTTATAGCTCTAATGATTACTTACTACTCATAAGAGTTTGGTGTCCTATTTTTCAGAAGCGTTTAGGGTTCCTGTCAACGTTTAACCTGGTAGTATATGGGCAGATCAGGGATTCAACATCTTAGATCTATTTACATTATATTTTAAGTATCTACATTAAGGTAGCGTTCCTAAATACCGGGGTAAAGGTAAAAATGAACTGTCACCCGTTCCACAACCACCTGAGTGAAAACGAAAAGCACGAAGTTGTTCAATAAACCTTGTCAGAAATGTAAAATTCTCTTTGACAGTTAATTTTTACATTTACCCGGATGTTTAGAAACGCAACGCATATTAGATATAACAGTCTACATTTCTAAAATCTCTAATTCCCTGTGGTGCAAGGTTAGACCATAAGCTAACTAGTAAGAGAGTTCATTTAGAACACATGTTTTTGGCTATTAAAAACTTATAAAATATAAAAAAAATTGTTAAGTACTTACTTACTCCATATTTTATTAGCTGTCTAAAATATTTTTTGTTTATTGTATATGTTGCTATTTAGAACATAATGTAAAAATAAAATAACATTTGTAATACATACTTATTGTTTTAATTTGCCATAAACTTTTTACATCTTTTTTTAAATGAGAAGAATAAAAAACATCAAATTTTGAAACAATATTTGCAATAATTAATATTTGTCTATATACATCATATCACCCCTATTCTGATAAGTTCTAAATAATTAAATTACAGTACTTTCTACTTTTCCAGATGTACAGGACTACTGGCTCTGTATTTAGCAGTACAACGATATGAATCCCCCAGAGGGTGTCATATGTGTTTTCGAGTATAAACTGTGAAATGCAAGTCATAGTCCACACTCGTACACCCATGTTTTACCAATGATTAGTATGTCCCAGCGTGATGATTGGTGGGCTCTATTGCTGTACTTCAGGCACCAAATGGACCCACACCTTAATGTGCAGACACGACCAAGTGCTCGAACCACATTAGACCACAGGCGGTCATTTGGTAGTAATTAATGACTATGATTCCTTTTCAACATTCACTTTCTTAGGGTATGGTACCATTACAGGAGTAATTTCAGACCTTTTTTGCAACATGTGGACATTTCACTTCAGTAACTTCTCGGTTGACCAGCAGGCCATCAGGAGAAGCACTCAAAAACAGCCCAGCTTTGTCTTGTTCATAGTGCAGTATCCGGTGTTTATGTAGGCGTCACCATTTATTTCAAGACATCTGAAAGTCATCTTCGCTATGTTACATGCAAAAGCATGACTTGAATTGTAGTTCTACTCTGCTTCGGGTTTTTGTTTCATAAGGGGTGGTAGCAGCAGGTACGGCTTGTCTCCTGGAATAAGTATTTTGAAAATAAGTTTGCAAACACCACAAACATATACCTACCTACTTATAGGAAGCAATTTAATCAGAATAAGTATCTTGATTTATTTAGGAAAAATAGATTGGGGTGTACAAACAGTACAAAGCCACTTAAAAAAAACAAGACAAGACATATAATTTTTAGTGCCGCCTTTGGTAAACTCTGGGCGGAAAATGCTAGTTTTAACAGTACCATTTACCTTTTTTCTGCATCTGCTAAGGCCAACACGACATTTTCCTCCATTCTTACCTCAAAAACGATCAGAAAACATTCTGAATGAACTTGTTAAAATTTAATCGTCACGAAATATATCTCAACTAAAATGTGTCCATTTTTAGTTTGACGTTTCTTAAATTTGACAGTTAGATGGTCACTTCGAATTGCAAAATTGTGTTTTGGTCTTAATTTAATTCAAACTAACTAAAATTAGTTTGCTCCTGTCAAAGTAGGTTAAGTTGTGTTTTACCGAATAGCAAAAGTAATTTGACACATCTTAACTTAATTTTAGTTAAGTTAAGTCGTATTTGTGCACATTCGAATCGATACCATTGTGAAACAGTGCAAGTGTTTTATCAAATTTATGATGATGTTTCACCAAGTGCCGACAAAACAATTTTACGAAAAATGAGAAAAAGAACAGTACACGAACACATGTGCAATAGTGATAGTAGGTAGTAGGTCATAATTTAATTACTTAAGTAGTATAATTTCCTAACTTATGATTCCTCTAAGGAGTAAACATTAATTAATTACAGACTGTAAAAGGAAATAGACATTGGTATCGATTCGAATGTGCACAAATACGACTTAACTTAACTAAAATTAAGTTAAGATGTGTCAAATTACTTTTGCTATTCGGTAATACACAACCTAACCTATTTTAACAGGAGCAAAGTAATTTTAGTTAGTTTGAATTAAATTAAGACCAAAACACAATTTTGCAATTCGAAGTGACTATCTAACTGTCAAATTTTAGAAACGTCAAACTAAAAATGGACAAATTTTAGTTGAGACATATTTCGTGACGATTAAATTTTAACAAGTTCATTTAGAATGTTTTCTGATCGTTTTTGAGGTAAGAATGGAGGAAAATGTCGTGTTGGCCTTAGCAGATGCAGAAAAAAGGTAAATGGTACTGTTAAAACTAGCATTTTCCGCCCAGAGTTTACCAAAGGTGGCACTAAAATTATATTTCTTGTCTTGCTTTTTCTAAGTGGCTTTGTACTGTTTGTACACCCCAATCTATTTTTCCTAAATAAATCAAGATACTTATTCTAATTAAATTGTTTCCTATAAGTAGGTAGGTATATGTTTGTGGCGTTTGCAAACTTATTTTCAAAATACTTATTCCAGGAGACAAGAGGTACTGTACCTGCTGCTACCACCCCTTATGAAATAAAAAACCGAAGCAGAGTAGAACTACAATTCAAGTCATGCTTTTGCATGTAACATAGCGAAGATGACTTTCAGATGTCTTGAAATAAATGATGACGCCTACATAAACACCGGATACTGCACTATGAACAAGACAAAGCTGGGCTGTTTTTGAATGCTTCTCCTGATGGCCTGCTGGTCAACCGAGAAGTTACTGAAGTGACATGTCCACATGTTGCAAAAAAGTCTGAAATTACTCCTGTAATGGTACCATACCCTAAGAAAGTGAATGTCGAAAAGGAATCATAGTCATTAGTTACTACCAAATGACCGCCTGTGGTCTAATGTGGTTTGAGCACTCGGTCGTGTCTGCACATTAAGGTGTGGGTCCATTTTGTGCCTGAAGTACAGCAATAGAGCTCACCAATCATCACGCTGGGACATACTAATCATTGGTAAAACATGGATGTACGAGTGTGGACTACGACTTGGATTTCACAGTTTATACTCGAAAACACATCTGACACCCTCTGGGGGATTCATATCGTTGTACTGCTAAATACAGAGCCAGTCGTTCTGTACATCTGGAAAAGTAGAAAGTACTGTTATTTAATTATTTAGAACTTATCAGAATAGGGGTGATATGATGTATATAGAGACAAATATTAATTATTGCAAATATTGTTTCAAAATTTGATGTTTTTTATTCTTCTAATTTAGAAAAAGATGTAAAAATTTTATGGCAAATTAAAACAATAAGTATGTATTACAAATATTATTTTATTTTTACATTATGTTCTCCTAAAATAGCAATATATACAATAAACAAAAAATATTTTAGACAGCTAATAAAATATGGAGTAAGTACTTAACAATTTTTTTTATATTTTATAAGTTTTTAATAGCCAAAACATGTGTTCTAAATGAACTCTCTTACTAGCTAGCTTATGGTCTAACCTTGCACCACAGGGAATTTGAGATTTTAGAAATGTAGACTGTTATATCTAATATGCGTTGCGTTTCTAAACATCCGGGTAAATGTAAAAATTAACTGTCAAAGAGAATTTTACATTTCTGACAAGGTTTATTGAACAACTTCGTGCTTTTCGTTTTCACTCGGGTGGTTGTGGAACGGGTGACAGTTTATTTTGACCTTTACCCCGGTATTTAGGAACGCTACCTTAATGTAGATACTTAAAATATAATGTAAATAAATCTAAAATGTTGAATCCCTGATCTGCCCATATACTACCAGGTTAAACGTTGACAGGAACCCTAAACGCTTCTGAAAAATAGGACACCAAACCCTTATGAGTAGTAAGTAATCATTACAGCTATAACATGAGGAAAATTAACAATGCCTTCACTCAATTGTGCTCACTTCATTTCATTTATACACTGTCAACATGACTTTGAACTGCTTGGCGTTTCAATGGATGATTAAGTTTTCTTTGTCTAAGTAGGTACTGTTCTCGAAGCGAGCTTGTTGTTCCTTAGCCAATGGTAACTCTTCAAAAATATAGGAACTTGGATACGTGTAAAAAACTTGGCAAAAGGTTTATTTTCTGAAACAAGAAAAAGGTGTATAAATACTTTGTTGTAATATTTTATTACTTGAAACAAATATTTAGGTTCATTCAAGACATCATAGTGGATAAGAAACTAACCTGTAAGCCTGTAAGCACTTTTTTCATCTGATTTGATCAGAACATAACCTCGACAATTTTTTCTTTTATGCGACTTCTACAACAATTTTATCCGCATTTATTGGCTCTTCATGGCTTTAATTAGTTATTTCTTTGATTGCTCTCCTATTTATTCTGAGCTTGGTTGCTTTTTCCTTCGACTGCAAAGTTGTTGTCTTTTCGACTCACAACACAATCACAAAATTCTAGGTTATAAAGGGCTGCGTTCAGTTTGATCGTCAAACGACGCGACGTCGGACGGACTACATGCTATCTCTTTTGCACGCGTTGTAATTGAACATGCTAACCTGCTGTCAGTGTTAGGCGGGCTTCGCCCGACATTCAAACTAAACGCAGCAATTATTACGTTATAACATTTTGTGGTCTATGGACCGCTTTAAAAACAAATAACGTTCGTTATTTTTAGTAATCTGTGTATTCAATTTAATCCTCACAAAATCAAATAAACGGGCACCCAAATTTAGTTCGTTGACAAAACCGAATTGAACACAAAAAAAACTTAACTAATTTTAATCGCTTTTTGGTTAGGTTATGTTTTAGTGCGGTGTTTAACCGAATCGAGTCCACTGTCAACGAAAACTGAAGTGAGCGTCAGAGGCTCTCAGAAGCTTAGAGAATAAGGCAAGAAAGGCATCACAACACAGGAGGAGACAGATGGAAGGACTTCTTATCAATTTAGTGATCTGATCTTTTTGACAATGACATGAAAATTTCTTCAAGATAATTACTTATTAGGAAAATTACTTGTTTCTACTTTTTAAGTTTTCACTAGCCGATTTAGGTAAATATATTTTCATTATTTTCTAATATAGTTTATAATCTTTAATTTGTGCATTTTTACATAAGTTGTAATAATTCCGTATTGTGTTTTTTTTTTTTCTTTAATGTGATTGATTGTAGGTACTTTTTTTTTCTGTTATTTTTAGTTTGCACGATCTGTTACGACATTTACTATTGTAGACATACGTGTTTTGTGATTCGGGACCTATTTATTCTAACGACATAGCTGCTTTTTTTTTTTTTTTTTGTCTCTTATGTCTCAGACAGCTGGTCCGTCTTCTGGAAGTCAACCGGCTGCGTCAGCGTCACAGGACCTCGTGCTTTGTCCGGATTGCCCTCAGTCGTCTCGCGTGTACAGAGGACAGAGGGGTCTAAAGATTCATATTTCAAAATGCCACAAAAATGTGCCTACAATTGACGTTAACATTCCAAGAAGATCTGATAATCCATTTTGGCTAGAGTTAAGAAAATTTAAATCTTCTCTTCCAACTGTTAAGAGGATACCACGAGGGGCCAGAAATACAGTGGCTGCCTCTCTGTCCTCTTGTATACGAAAAGTTGTTAATAAGAACGACAAAGCTAGCTGGGAGCAACTTTTCACCTTTTCATACCGGACTCTGCACGTGCCTAGAGGAAGAGACAATGGCGGTTCGCTTACTCAGAAAATCAAGAACAACTGTAAACAAGGATACTAGAGGATTGTAAGTTGACGCACGTGACAGATTTGCAAAAAAATCTTATTTTGGCTTTATTACTATTATTCTCATCTTTCTTTGCTATTTTCATTAGTGAATGTATTGTTGGTGTTATTAATTGTTATTTCCTTATTTTATTATATGTACTTCCTGTAATCACTTACTTCTAGGAACTTCTAGACTAGCAAACAAAATGGTGTCTGATCTTGTTAAACCTCCGGACCCCCCGGATATTCAGAAGGTAACAGAAAATGAACTTAAATCTCCCGAAATATTTTCTCAATTGTCTCCTTTGTCTGATGCTGCTGATACCACTGTTGATAAAAATCGCAAAAGACCTTTACCTGATTCTGAATCACAATCGTCAAAACGTACTATCTTAAACCCTGATTTAACCAAGGCTTCCATTCAGACGATATACCTACACCCCAGCTTTGAGGCAGATAAAATATACGATGCCAAAGACTTGGGTCCATATATCATTCACGTTTCTCGTGTAGAGGACGACCCCTCCTCTGGTTCCTCCATTCGTCCAATAAAATTTGGTAAATTTTTATTCGACAATAAAATTTCGAATATTGTCCTAGATGGAATTAAAAGTATTGGCCGAAATAGGATTTCAGTTGAATTTAAAAGTGGTCTGGATGCAAATAAATTTATGTTAAATGAAATCCTGAAGGTACATAAATATAAAGCTCAAATCCCATCCTATAACATTACTAGAATGGGTTTGGTTAAAAATGTTCCTATTGAATGGTCAATGGACGAATTTGTGAACTCCGTGGAACTCCCCGAGAATTGCGGAGACATTCTTAAGGCTCGACGGCTTAACCGCAAAATCATTTCAGACGGAACTCCTACATGGACCCCTACTCAATCGGTTGTTGTAACATTTAGAGGACAAATTCTACCTGACAAATTGTTCTGTTTCTACACTTCCCTCCCTGTAGTGACTTACCAGCTTCCCACCATCCAATGCCTCAACTGTTGCAGGTTTGGTCATATTGCGACACAATGTAGGTCTAAACCCCGATGTTATCGTTGTGCCCAGCCCCACACAGGTCATAGTTGCTGTTTGTCTGAAGAACAGGCAACTTGCTTGTACTGCCTGGGAAAACACTTCACTACTAACAAAACATGTCCAGAACAAGATCGTCAAAAAAATATTAAAGTAGTTATGTCACAAGAAAGTATTTCTTATGCAGAGGCTTCTGCTAGGTTTACAACAGTTCGCAGATCATATGCAGAACTCACTCAAGATGTTCCCTCCTCAGGTTCAACCCTTTCCTCTCCATCAAGATCATTTGCTAATACAGTTGGCTCCTCCCACAAAAAAACTGTGTTCTCTACCCCTCGTCCCCGTCCCTCTTTGGGTATAGGTTACGATAAACAATCACACGCAGCAATTATTGCCGACGTTGTATCAACTCAACCGAATGGCTGCGCTCTATCTCAATCTCCCATGGTTTCTTCCAATGATAATCTTCTAGAACTTTTAATATCTACCCTCATCAATTTAATTTCTAAATGTAGTGATTCATTACCGAACAACGTAGCCTCCAAACTTAACGATATTTTCCTATTAATTAATAATAATGGCGCTAGTGGCCTCAACAGAGTATCACTTCCTCCAATGGAACACTAGAAGTGTCTCCAACAAAAAATCTGATTTGTTGTTTTTGATAAACAATCATAACCCCGCTGTCATTGCCGTCTCGGAGACATGGCTGATGCCTGGATCCCGATTCAGGATCCCAAGTTACTCTTGTCTTAGGGATGACAGATCCGACGGATACGCGGGTTCTGCAATCCTTGTCAGGCGCAGCTTGACATTTTCTCAAATTCCCGTACCCCCTCACAGTCAAGAAATAAATGCTGTTGCCATTAAATTTAGTAACATGTCATTCTTATCTGTTTATATTGCAGATCCAAATCCATCTGTTATTCCTGAGCTTTGCTCAATAATATCATCTCTTCCTAATCCTATTATTGTTATGGGAGACTTTAACGGCCACCACATCTCATGGTCTTACAAAACCGACCCCTTTGGTATTGTACTTGTAGATATGTTTGACTTCCTTAATTTGTGCATCTTGAATGACGGAACACCTACTCGTCGTTCCCGTCCCAATGAAAACCCTGGTAGTGCTGTTGACCTATCCCTTTGCTCCCCTTCTCTTTCTTCGGTCCTGAACTGGAAAGTTCTCCCCTTAACCTATGGTAGTGATCATTTTCCTATTCTGATTTCTATTCCTAATTTCTCCATCTCTCATAGCAATGACTCTCCTCTCTTAAGATATCGGCTCAATAAGGCTGACTGGGATAGTTTTTCTTCTGCCGTTAATGTAAAAGTTAATTCCCTTCCTTCTTCTTCTAACTCCAACTTCCTTTCAAATTACTCTAAGTTTGCCGATGTCCTTTCTTCTTGTGCTAATGTCCATATTCCTATTAAAAACCCTTCACGTCGTAAACTTTCACCCCCTTGGTGGGATCCAGATTGCACTGATGCGGTTAAAAAAAGAACTCGTGCAGAAAAAGTCTATAATAACGATATGTCAATGACTAATTTCCTAGCATATCAACAAGCTGCTGCTCAAACTAAAAGACTTCTGTCCAAGAAAAAGAAGCAGGGCTGGAACCGCTTTTGTGAGAATCTTGCCCCTCGTACTCCAGTTTCCCTTATCTGGCGCAACATAAGAAGATTCCGCGGCTCTCTTAACATACAGAATATATCATCAAATGACCCTGATACTTGGATAGAAGCTTTTGCGGATCGTCTGGCCCCCTCTTGTCCTCCATCTCCTCCCCCTGTCCTACCCCTCCCCAATATTCCCTATCAATCTAGTCTCAACACAAATATGGACTTAATGAATTCTCCTTTCTCTTTTATTGAACTTCAACGAGCTTTAGACGGCCTTATTGATTCGACTCCTGGTATGGATAGTATCCCTTATTCCTTTATCATCAATACTTCAGATTCAACTAAATTGTTTTTTCTAGATTTAATTAATCACTTTTTCGATAGTGGTGTCACCCCAGCGGAATGGCATTCACAGATTATTCTTCCTATTTTAAAACCAGGCAAGGATCCTTCTGACCCTTCTTCCCATAGACCAATAGCACTATCTTGCTGTTTAGCTAAAATATTAGAGCACTTGATTAAAAACCGCCTCGAATGGTTAGTCGAGAATAGAGAACAACTTGCCAAATCTCAGTACGGTTTTCGTAAAGATAGGAGTACTCTGGATAGCCTGAGTATCCTAACAACGGATATTCGAATTTCTTTTAAAAAAAGAGAATTCCTCGTCGGGGTATTCCTGGACATATCCTCCGCTTATGATAATGTTCTTCTCCCAGTCCTCAGGCATAAACTGCAACAGTTGAATATCCCCGTGAAGCTGATACAGATTATTTGTAGCCTACTCATGGATAGATCCATACATATTAAGGTAAACAACTCCCTTCTTTCTCCTAGAAATATCTGGAAAGGTCTCCCACAAGGCTCAGTCCTAAGCCCTATCCTGTATAGCTTGTACACATACGATCTAGAAAAGTCAGTAAACTGTTTCTGTAATATATTTCAATATGCTGATGATATAGCTTTATATGCGTCTGATCCTTCAGTGGAAGTCGCATCTCGTTGTTTAAATACTGCTCTATCGTATTTAAATGTCTGGCTTCAGAATAACGGTTTATCTCTTTCTGTCTCAAAAAGTTGTTCTGTTATTTTCACTAGAAAACGGACTATTCCTGTGATAGAAATCAAAGTAGAAAATAAACTCATCCCAATTGAGACTAAGGTAAAATTTTTAGGGGTAATACTTGACTCCAGACTTTCTGGCGTTCCCCACTTCTCGTTCGTCGCTCAGAAATGTGAAAAAGGAGTGAACGTTCTCCGTGCACTCTCCGGGGTATGGTGGGGGTCACACCCCTACTCCCAAAAACTTTTATATAATGCTATAGTTCGTAGCCATTTGGATTATGGCAGTTTTGTACTAGATCCTTGTAACAAATCTGAACATGAAAAAATTAATAAAATTCAAGCTAAATGCCTCAGAATCGTTTTGGGAGCAATGAGATCCTCACCGAAAAATGCTTTACAAGTGGAATGCCTCGATCCCCCTCCTCACTTGCGGAGACAGTATTTATCAGATAGGTTCATGTTTAAAATTTCCCAAAATCCAAATCACCCTCTTTTATCCAAATTAGAACTTCTGCATAATTTATTTTTACAAACAGGCTTCAACTCTGTATTCGATCTTCCATGCGTTCTCAGAAGCTTTATAAGTCTGTCTAACATCCCTAATCATCTTGTTAAATTAAATATAAATCCCCCGTTTCACATCCCGTACGAGGCTTTAATTTTTGACCCATCGATTATCATGAATTTTGGAATACAAAAAGACTCATTAGTGGCTGATAAAACCTTTAATCATATTCTGGGAAAGGACTGGCAAGGTTGGCTAACCATGTACACCGACGCTTCCAAACTAACGATTGAAGGTAATGTAGGAGCTGCGGTTTGGATTCCTAGATACAAAATTATTCTAAGTTTTAAATGTCCTCCTGAAACCTCGGTCTTCACGGGAGAAGCTACCGCAATTCTTGAAGCTATTTCATATGCCAACTCTCACAACTTAAAAAACACGATAATCTTTACTGACTCTTTGAGCTGTCTCCATTCCATCATGGCTAACCCATTTAAATCCAAATCTCGGTTTCCTATAATTCTTCAGATTAGGGAAGCCCTTTTTCGATGTAAGGAACACAACCTTGACATTGTCTTAGCTTGGATCCCTGGACATTGTGGCATTCCAGGCAACGAAGTTGTTGATGCTTACGCCAAAAACGCAATTTCATCAGGTGAATCTTCACACTATCATATTTATCATCACGACATTCTTCCTTTGGCCAAAAATATACTAGATAAAGCTTGGTCCAAAGATTGGAATGAATCTCAGAGATCTAAGGCCAAACATTACGCCTCTATACAACCTGTTATCCCAAATCGGCCGTGGTTCTTTAAATATCGTGACATTGATAAATTGTATACATCTGTAGTTTGTCGCCTCCGACTTGGACACGCTTGTACCCCTGTGTTCTTGGCAAAAATCAGGGTAAGGGATCATTCCTTATGTGAGTGTGGCTTAGACGAGGGTACAGTTGACCACATATTTTTCGATTGCCAAAAACTTCGTTTCTCTCTGTATGATGTTCTCCCTTCTGAAATCCCCCGCCCCGTCAACTTCAGCTTTTTATTGTCCCTTGTTTACAGTCCATTTGTATATTTATTATGTAGATTTATTAAATTAAATAATATTAAATTATAAAAGGGATACTTAATCCTATTAGCAATATTTACTGTAGGTACCTAATTCTAGTTCTTTCCTGTTTTTTTTTTCTCTATATGCATTTTAATTTTATTTATTTTTTATCTTTATTTTATTGCACTCGCGGAAGATCGATGAGATTATAATTTTCGTTTAGTTGTAGGTATTGTACCTAATTGTTATTTAATCACTGTGCGTCTCTTTACTTTAAAAAAAAAAAAAAAAAAACAAAAAGACTTGACATTGGCGGAACTAATGTGCGGAGTCCACATTATCGGAAGCCAGATAAAATGGCATTGAATTGAATTGAACTGTAAACAACCAATAAATCTAAATGACATAGAATATTTTACAAGTAAATTAAAGAACACCTTTAACATAGCTAAAAAGGTTGAATCAAAAATGAACGATGGAGATATTAGGGGAGCTGCCCAGATTCTCTTCTCAAGTGACGCAGTCGCACCGGACAACTCCCACTTCCAGCAACCACATCACGCCTGCCTGATGCCCCGGATCCATCTGAGCCCACTCCTGAAGCGACACTGGAGGAGGTACAGGCCGCGATCGCGTCTTTCAAGAATGGCTCGGCTGGTGGTCTCGATGGGCTATCGCCACAGCATTTCAAAAATCTTATTTACGGCGCCCCAGGAGAGACTGGCTATGCCCTCTTGGAAGACGTGACGCGGCTCGTGAACCTCATGCTATCTGGAAAAGTGTGCGATGACATTATTGACATCCTGTACGGGGCTAATTTGTGTGCACTCAGAAAAAAGGACGGATGCATCCGGCTGATCGCGGTTGGAAACACCATCCGTCGTGTGGTCTCAAAGATCTGCTGCAAACATATTCAAACAGACCTAGCAAACAAATTTCAACCCGTACAGTTAGGCTTTGGGACCAAGGGAGGGTGTGAAGCCGTAGTACACGCGGCTCGCACCTTCCTAGAACACGGTGGAGGGGAGGTTCTGCTGAAGGTGGATGTGCAGAACGCGTTTAACTCAATAGACAGGGGCGCCCTGCTGACACAAGTCAAGGAGAATATTCCTGCAGTATTTCATTATTTATGGCAGTGTTAAAGCTCTCCCTCTAAACTTGTATATAAAAACCATCTGTTACAATCTGCTGTCGGCTGCCAGCAGGGTGACCCACTCGGACCGGCCATTTTCAGTTTGGCCATACAACCACAAATTAGTTCCCTCACATGTATGGTATTTGGACGATGGGACTCTGGGAGGCGAAGCAGACTCTGTTTTAACAGACTTAGAAAAATTAATTCAGAATTTTCACTCTATCGGACTAAATCTGAATTTTTCTAAATGCGAATTATTTTTAAAAAATTCATTGTTAGCCCATGAGAAAAATGATATTATAACAAAATTTAATACTTTGGCCCCGAACATAAAAATCATAAATGATGTGTCGCTTTACCTCTTAGGTGCCCCAGTACTAGATGATTCTCTTCCCAATTTCATTTCGGAAAAAAATTCCAAATTTGAGGAATCATCGAGCCTCCTGAAAAAGGTCAGTCCACACATAGCATACAGCATAATTAAATTCTGTCTTTTTACGCCAAAATTCACGTACGTGCTACGTTGTAGCACCCTTTGGAAACATTCCTTACTTTTGACACGTGTAGACGAAATAGTTAAAACGACTTTGATGGAAATTCTGAATTGCCCTCTAAACGACCGCAGCTGGACCCAAGCTAGTCTACCGATCCGATTTGGCGGTCTAGGAATCCGAAGGGTGTCCAACGTGGCACTCCCTGCATTCCTGTCCTCAGCTTACAGCACACTAGACCTCTTTGGTAGAATCACAAACCCATCACTTGGTGATGTTGAAGTCTCGTGCTTGGCTGAGGCCAGGAATGCATGGATTAATACTGCCGGCCCGAGTACGAATGTCCCGATGACTTTGGCTTCGCAGCGGTCTTGGGACGAGCCGCTCTGTATTCAGGTTCAAAAGAACCTACTGGATACCTCACTAAACCCTGCAGAGCGAGCTCGTCTTTTGGCATCCAGCGAGCCGGAGTCTGGTTATTGGTTAAACGCTCTCCCATCGGCCAATATAGGGACACTCCTTGATAGGACATGTTTTACTTTGGCCACCTGTCTGAGACTTGGCGCCCGGACAAATGAGCCACATCGCTGCCGTTGTGGTAAGGTCGTCGATCAGCTTGGTCATCATGGCCTAACGTGCCAGCATAGTGCTGGTCGCCTGCCGCGTCATGCCACCCTTAACGACGTCATCCGTAGGGCCTTAGTCAGTGCCAACGTCCCGGCCACATTAGAGCCAAAAGACCTCATTCGCGACGATGGCAAGAGGCCCGACGGATTGACGCTCATCCCCTGGAAGAATAGGAGGTCGCTGGTATGGGATGCCACATGCGTTGATACGGTGGCGGCGTCATATCTCCAAGCGACCTCAGTCAGGGCGGGCGCGGCTGCGGCATCGGCGGAGGGCTCCAAGAGGCGCAGATATGTGGCCCTAGGGGAAGGTTACATATTTGTACCTTTCGGCGTGGAGACCCTCGGGCCATGGGGACCAGAAGCGCGACAATTCTTTAAGGAGGTCTCATCGCGCCTGATTAACACCTCCGGTAACCCAAGGGCTGGAGCATACTTTGCTCAACGGATTAGCCTCGCGATCCAGCGAGGCAACGCCGCCAGCCTCTTGGGTACTTTTCCTAACGATGGCGGCGATCTGGCCAGCATTTTTATTTAACTTGATTTTTAATAGGTGCCGAACATTTTTTTTTTTTTATTTTTTTTTTTGTTAGTAATATTTATATTTTAAGTATATTTAATTTTAGTTTTACTATATAATATTTTTATGTTAGGTACTTAATTTTAATTTTGAATGTGTTTAGTTTAGACATAAAATATACAATATTTATTTAATTCTAATTAAAGTTAGAATAGAATAGAATATAAAAAAAAATATTTCAGATTATTTATAAAACAAGAAACAATCTAAAAATAAATTAGTCAGTGCTAAATATGACGAGAGATTTGTCAGGTACAGGCAAGGTACAATATTTTACAAACTAATAGGTCTTACAATAAAATGTGAATTACATTAAAACATAAAAACAAGGACATAAAAACACGATATACTCGCCTTTAGATTCCTTTGTTCTCCGTGACCGTTACTAACAAATTTTAGCCAAAATGTTATCAGTTTTTGGCGTTTTCACTAATAAATAAATATACCCCCTAGGTATTTTATATACTAATTAACAATAAAACACTAATAATTGATGAAATTAGGGGGATTTAAACTAATATTATCGTACCAACTTGTGTTCACTTAAATTTACTAATATAATCGTAAATATTTACACTGTGTATTTTTGATGTCGATACCGAGGGCCGAAATATATCGAAAATAAATATTTAATATAAATAAATAAAGCGTACAGTAAGCAAAATAAGTCTTTATTAATTTTAATAGTTTTAAAATTTACTGACAAAACCGACACGCAGATTGGTGTACAAAACTACAAATAATAAAAACTGTCACAACCTCGTTTTTAGGTTTCCGTAACCGAAGTGTGCCAAACAGGACCCTATTATCCGCTGTCTGTTTGTCCGTCCGTTTATCTGTCCATCCGTCTGTCACACAGAGATCTACAGCTTCAGCCGTGATAGGTAGCCATGGCCTCTACTACGGTAAATAAAAATAAAAAAAATTAAGGGGGTACCCGTATAAAAAATCTAGAAAAAAAATGCATCGTTTAACGTTAGCATGTCCCCCCACTCACCCTTATCTCCGAAGCAAGAGGACTGAAAAATATGAAAAAAATAATGGTACCTAACAGGAGATCACGTGCATAAAATTATTAGAAAAATATAGCGGTTAAGGTTCCGTACCCAGCGAAAGCCACGAATAGTTTACCGGGCGCTACCATTTAAGCGGCTTTTATTTGTCGCTTTAAAGTTGCTATAGCATCTAATAACCTGTAAATCAACCTGCATACGCTCGCTCTACGTCAATAGATAAGAAAAGTGGAACCGGTATGTTATGGCTCTTTACAGGTGGTAGAGCTGATGCCGGGCTCCACCGTGGAGGTACCAACATCTTACTTGGAGACCCCCTCGAAGTAATTCGGGGGAGAGTAAGAGGACAGTTCACAGGCAAAAACTAGGAGGTCCACCATGTCTGGGACTGATGGATGGCGGTATATCCATCCCTAATAGTCGGGCCTTATATAGAACAGACTGGTGACGGGCAGCGGCGTCACTGGTGCTGGGTTCCAGCACCGCGCTCACCAACCCGCCTGCCCAGCGTGTTTGGGTATGGGCAATTCTTCCAGGATGACCGCTGGGAGTGGCAAAGTCCTGGAAAGGCTTATGTCCAGCAGTGGACGAACTAGGCTGATGGATGGGTGGATGTTATGGCTAGGCCAACTTGTGAGCACCTAATGGTCACATCATATTATAGTACATTTCAAATACCATGGCCCGATTCCACTTAAGACGGTCATTAGGTGTTAACAATAGGATTAGTGATAACAAAAGATACCTGGCCAGACCTTTTTGCGGTGTGGTATTTTACACGCAACCTAATGATCTTGATCGTTTAACCAAGTAATCTTTATGAATGTAAACAATATTTCATGTTAGTTGTCATCTGACTACGTTAGTGATTACACGTATGCTGTCAATAACAATGTTTCGACCTTGGGTAACATCCATAAGTGACCCGTCTAGTGGTGAAGTTAGTTCGCAGCAACGTAAGAAAAGATTTTTAAGCAAGGACGCTCAAGATGTGGTGATAAGTGTTTATAAAACTTTGTTAAATCGAATGGGCGAAAAAGGTGTAATTAAAGAAACATCGATATTCACCAATGTTCCGGAAAGGACAGTTAAAAGGATTGTCTCATCACCCTCATCAGGACCAAGATATCTTCCCCGAACACGAATAAAAGCTTCTTTTACAAAAATTGATAATTTTACAGAAGAATTTGTGAAGAGAACTGTGTACGACTTTTATCGAAAAAATGAAGTTCCAACGCTCACAGAGATTCATCAAACATTATTAGCAAGCGATGTGGGCTTTCCATATTCAGAAACGACACTATGGAGACTTTTACGAAAACTTGGTTTTAAATATGGAAAGTTAAATGAAAGAAGAATCATAATGGAAACTTCACGGCTTAAAAGATTAAGAGAAGAATTTATTACCAGTATAAGACTAAAGAGGTCTTCAGGAAAAAGTATTGTATATTTGGACGAGACTTGGTTTGACACCCACGATACATTGAAAAAAGGATACAGGGACACTTCTCAAAATTGTTCGACAAATACTGTTGGGGAAACCACCAACTAAATCCTTTGGCTCCGTCGTGGTTGTGGAAACCGCCAACCCAATCCACTTCCGGCTCCGTAGGGGGTCGACACTGTCGATGGCAGCGTCGTAGTTTCCCGCAGTCGATTGTAATATCCGGAGGACTGTCCAAATGCAACTCGTAGGGCAGTAAAATAAAAGTCCAAAATTGTCTCTGCGCAAAGACTCCGACAGGCCAAGTGGGGGACACCTTTTGCTAGGTTATTGCTGAAACCGAAAAGTTACTATATTCGTATCGAAATCGAGATAATTTTGATTTTGCGCGGCGCGAGGCCCTGTTCCGCGGTATTACCGCTCAGACGCGCTGTTAATTTTTGACAAAATTTGCAACTTAGTGTCCACCGTTTGACCCGTCCCACCGTGTCTGTTTATTTAATAAAACACCTTAAATGTACCTTAAAGTAATACAAAGTTGGTTATCATTGATAATTCTTATCAGCTCCTTATAGGATTACATAAATTTAAACAATATTCTAATTAGAATAGGAAATACAAAGCATTTACTGTGAAAGTTTGACTGAATCTAATGAGTTTGTATACAATGTGTATTGAAATTTAGCTATTTACAATTAATTTGTTTATGAAAGGTTCTAATTGTGCTAATAGCACGTGAAAACATTACTAAAAGTTATTTCAATACATTTTAACAAGGTTTTGAGGTCAAAACGGTAACCATTCCAAGTTATATTTATTTATGTATTTATGATATAGTTTCGCTGAAGGCGAGTTATGTGCGAATGCAATACATAGTTAATCGATAGTGTATAATCGCGGCTCGTGTAATTATAGGTTTAATGTTACATTTCAAAGATATTTAATTAAACTAATGATATGGAAATACATAGAAAATACGAGCAAGCAAGATTATAACTTTTTAAAATACCGACTTTCTTCGACAATATCGGTAAACATTTGTTACGTATATGTACATGGGTATGTATTCTTACAATCCTACATATAACTTAAACAGAACTACTTACGTACATACCTGTGTATGTGTTACAATGAGGAATGTTACTGCGTTGTAGCTAGCAACGAGAAAATCATACAATGCGAGTTTTCGCCTGAAAATGTTGACCTTCTACGACAATATCAACACATAGTTATATTGCTTAATAGGTAGGTGAGGCTATATTCTCTCCATCTAGGCAATAGTTAAAACAACAGCCCTTTACAGCTATACTGTTGCGCTATGAAAAATAGTGCGGGTTACGCTGTGTGCGCCCCTTTAAGCATGAAAAGTATTTCATGATAAAATTACATTATTATCTTTAGTTTACGATAATTAGTGGTCGTGAAGCGATGTACAGAGTAATTGCGCTATACATAAGCCGAGAAATGGCAAAAAACATACAAAATGTTTGACTAGAACAAATCCGGGAAAATTCAGGAAGAAAAGAGACAACATGATGAGACAACATGATGCGACACGCGCGCCTCTAGCGGTGGAATTCAGAACTATATAATTTTTAATATGGGGTCGCGCGGCATTACCGGATAGGCGCGTTTTTGAAGATTTTCGCGTTTTTCGTAAAATATTTCAGATTTTTCATGAAAATAAGTATGCAAAAAGTATATAATTATGTTTAGGAACATCAAGAATTTTTATCCTGCGTGTTAATTTACTCAAATAGCTGAAACAGTTATCTAACGTGGGTTATCGTAAGTATGGATTTTATATGAATGGTTAGTATTTCATTCTTCCTGGATTTGTTCTTATTTTTCTTAGGTTTATTACATTCAATGAGATAAGCTCTTATGTCGTAACTTTAATACATTAGTCATAGTCGAGATGCGACTCAAAGTTAAAACAAACAAGACTATTATAGCAGAGAATATAAAGTATTACTACGTAAAGAAGCGACACTCACCTCCCCGCGCGAATTTAACGTACCCCGCGGTCCCCCGCAAGTTAGTGGAAATCTGGAGTCAGGCAGAGCTCGATTACCACTCGTTTGCTGCGCGCGTGTTTTGTTACAAAGTTTTATCACGATACTGATTTTTAATCAGTATGGTGCGTTATTGCAGTGTTTATGGATGCCTGGAAAACTTTTTTTCAAAAATTAGAATTGCGTGATCAAACCTTACAATTTCGTTCAGTAACGCATTTAGAACAATAAAATCAGCATTTATAACTTTCCATGTTTTGACAAGTTTTCATTTTTTTTCCAAAATTTATGTTTGAGTAGTTGTTAATTATATGATGATCATTTATGCATACGAAACTATATAGGTACCTACTAAGCTTAGGCATACTATATATAAATATATATTAAAGTAACGAAAAAGCAGCGGTAACTCAGGGGTAGAACGCTGGCCTCTTAATCTTGAGATTAAGGTTCGATCTCC
This sequence comes from Ypsolopha sequella, assembly GCA_934047225.1. NCBI lineage: Eukaryota > Metazoa > Arthropoda > Insecta > Lepidoptera > Ypsolophidae > Ypsolopha > Ypsolopha sequella. The sequence goes on along the minus strand of OW203986.1, from coordinate 3,985,097 downwards.
GGTCGGGCATGCACCAATGAGTTCTTCGGAATTTACATAATGTGCATAGTATTTGCTAATAGGTACTTACCACTATGTGAACAGTGAAGGAAAACATAGTAAGGAAACCTGCATGCCCTAAAAAGAGTGTATTTGTGCCCGAAGAACGATGATAGGGCTCACCACCCATCACGTTGGGACGTAATATTTGCAGGTGAAACGCAGGTTTACCGAGTGTGGGTGGACTGTGACTTGCATTTCAAAGTTCACACTCGGAACACATCCGACACCCCCCGGGGCATTCAGGTCGTAACGATTTATATACATATATAAGGTTAAATAACATTATTTGGCGAAACTCAAAACAAAGGTAGTACTAGTCTATATGGACAACTGTTTGTATGGGAGCTAAGCGAAATTCTTAACTTTTTTTCACTTCCTCCTATACAAATTGCTCCGATCAGCTGACTCGTCCAGTATGGAAAGGTGAAAACGAATTTTAAGAATTTTTCACTATCCTATTAAAAAAAGTTATTCATATGGACATGTTCTACATATGTTTCAAATTTCGCCAACTAATTGAATTTAACCTTGTATATATATATATATATACATATAGTTTTTTAATACTGATTAATCCACGGGGAACCAGAAATTGGACTACGCTAAAATTTAGGAAGTGAATCACATAAGTTGCTGACTTATATTGTGTCCCTCTCGGGCGACGACGCTCACACGATTGCTGCCAGCCCTAGACTAGCTCACGCACACACACAAGCGTGTGCGGACAAGCCAGATGCGCGCGTGAGAGTGTAGGTAAATAACTTGAGCCTCGACTATGAAGTGACGGGGGTGTGATTATAGTCTGCTAAGTACTAAGTAGTAACTACGATTGCAGTGCGCGGGGAGCTGTATTTGGTCTTTCTTTGACCTGCTCTCTTCTTGGCTTCAAGCCATGTTCGAGCGAGAAGGTGTTCTCGAAATACGCTATCATTCAGCAGTATTTTCAACAAATACTCCATGTTCAAGAGGCAAACGTTTAATTATATTGCACGCAGGCACTGAAAATGGTTGGATTCCAAGGGCTCTTCTTGTCTCGAGCAAACATTTGAAAAACTCAAGTGCAGACTATCACGAAGACATGTGTTCGGAATTGTTCGAAAGATGGTTCATAGATCAGCTTTTACCCAATATCCCTGCCAACAGCGTTATCGTTATGGATAATGCGTCTTATCATAGCCGGCAAGACGAAAAAATTCCCAACACAAATACAAGAAAAGCGGATATAATAGCTTTTTTAAGAAGGCGTCATGTTACTATACCTGAGAAAATAACTATTAAGAAGTTGTTGGAAATTGTAAAAAATCAAAAGTTTGAAAAGAAATACGTCATCGACAAAATAGCGGCTGAGGCTGGGCATGAAATTTCAAGGCTTCCCCCCTATTATTGTGTGTTAAACCCAATCGAGCTTATGTGGAGTCATGTGAAAAAACAAATTCGTAAGACGAACATTACACCAACAGTGGGTGATACCGTAATTCAAAATTTAAGAACTGTGGTAGACAATACGAACCCCACGCTTTGGAAAAATGCTTGTGAGCATGTCATCAAAGTGGAGAATGACTTTTTAACCCACCCTGTGTATCCATTCATCATAAACACCTGCGACACCTCAAGTTCGGAAGAAAATATGTCAGAAAGCGAATGAATCTTATATTTTTTATAATTAATGTATCTATATGTTAAACGTAAATCAATTAAGCTAGTCGTAACTTAAGTTATCTGAATGTCTGTACTTGTTAATTATTAGACGTTACATGTAATAAATATAAAGATACCATAGTATTATAATTAAACATTAATGTAAATAACTAATCATACGTATTTTTATTTTCAAGTACCAAAATTTCTTAGTCACGCTTTAGTTACATACAGATTGCACCGACGCGTGCCAATTTGAAGTGCTCCAAATTAGATAACAAAAGGCAAACATTATGAGCCGCATTGTTAAGTTTCAAGTGCAATAGGGCCATGGTATTTGAAATGTACTATACCACGAAATAAGAAGTTAATTTAAGGGAAGAGCGCAAGACTCCGCGGCCATACAAAACGATTTAGCTTCTCATTTGTACGCTAATGCATTAAATCAAATAAAACTTTGGGTAACTTCATCTTTTTCACAACCTACAAGTCCGATTTAACTTTAAATTTCAGATAATCAACACGCTTAGGAAATATAAGCACTTGGAAATCTATTTTTTAAGCTCCAAAATGTTACATTTTCATGTTCGATTTTCTTAAGCATTTCTCAAGTAAAAACAATTTATATTGAATTTCGGACCCGTGGTAGTTCATAAATATTTGGAAAATGCAGTTATTTCGTATGTAGAAAGTATAGGATTTCAGTAAATAGCTATGGGCTGGCATTCGAAATCGCGGGCGCAAATTATATAAATCTAGAATTTCATTCTGTCGCATCAGGGGTGGCGGAGGCGTGCGGGGGGAGAAGACGGGACGAGCGATGGGTCACTCGTTTCACTCACCTTACTTGTTAAAACGGTGCATTATCAAAGAGTTTTGTACCAGTGTATGGTAATGGAGAAGTTATTGAGTATGGTGGACAGATTTTTCGTGCAAAAATGGGTGAGTACTATTTGTACTTTTTACCTTATAAATACAATGTATTTCGTTTATAAATTAGGTCATGCATCTTGGATTTGGCCATTAATTTGATTGGTCTGCAACTCCTTATAACTATTATCCTGCCATTGCCATCCAACACGCAATGAGAGGCCTCGCCAAGTTTTCACTGTGGCGGCGCGGCGCTACGGCTTTTATCAAAGAAAACGCCGCTGCGCCGCCGCTTCGGTCACGTGTTGAGTAGTGGGTGGCGCTCCCGCACTTTAGTACATTTGTTTTGGATATAAACCACTATAACTTCATATATTTGTTCTCTCCACACATCGCAAAAAGCTCCTCATGATGACAGACAGCAAGAAAATAACAGACAGATAGGCAACAAAGTGATCCTATAAGGGTTCCGTCTTTTTCATTCTGAGGCACGGAACCCTAAAAAATATTTCATTTTAGCCTCTATTAGAAAAACTGTTCATAACGACGATTAGTACCTATGTCTGTTTTAGGTTTGCAAAATAATTTGATCCTATACAGGAGTAAAAATAATTATGCAGTCCCTTTTTATTCTGAGAGATTATTCTATGAAACTAATAGATCACATAAAAAAGTGAACTGCGGAAATAAAGGTTATATTCAGATAACTACTACTGGGGCTAAATTTAATAACTATCTATTAAGGATGATCGGCAAAGTTCAAAAGCAGACTTTCGTTTATCTGCAAAGTTATTTGATATTTATATATTATATCGTTTATCTGATAAGTTAATCTGTTTTTTTATTAACTTTTTTAAAAAAAGTTATAAAAATTATAATCAGAAGTATAGGATTATTAAATATAATAATAAACGAAAAATTTAAATATTAAATTTACATAAGGACACATTATAATTTGACCCTATACAGGAGTTAAAATATTTATGCTGCCGCTCCTGAGAGATTTTTTCTGTTTAATCAAAAGATCATATACAAAACAGTAAACTAAGAAAACATAAGTAACATTCGGATAAATAATACTGGTACTTAATTTTATTACTATGAATTTCAGATGATTATATCGACGTGGTAAAAAAAGGAAAAGTACATTAAAAGTACAGCGAAACGAAAAAAATATGTAAAAAAGGGTTATATACTTAACAAGTTAGTATAAATATGTATTGTATATTGTAATAAGATAGGGTTTTAAAAAAAAAAACCTCCAAAGTTGTGAGCCTTTCGTCCTACCGATCAAGCTTTTGATACGAAAACCTAAACATTTTTAACGCTCATCACATTAAATTTCAGGCGTATATCAAAAGAAAACAGAACTTTCAGCAGTCAACAAGTAAGGCCGATGTTGAAACCTTAAGGTCAAAATTATACAGGTAAATATTTATTAGGAGAATACACAGATTAAATCGCGCCACCCATGACTTTGAAAAGTATACCGGTCTAAAGGTAGATCAAAGTGGTTATTTGTCGATCCTATGGATGGTTTTCTGGCAGCTAGTCCGGATGGACTCATAGGAAATGAAGGACTTGTAGAAATAAAATGCCCATTTGTAGCCTCGGAAATGAGTCCTGCAGATGCAATTCAAAAGGGATTGATCACATTTTGTAAGGTGACGACTCAAGGCATATAACTGAAAACAGAGCATAACTATTATTATTAGGTCCAAGGTCATCTTTATGTGTCACATGCTATTTTATTGTTTGGAGTTCACATGGGTTGCTTTACCAAAGAATCAAAAGAAATGATACATTTTATCAAGAAAAAATGCAAACACCTCTAAGAAACTTTAACATGCACTGGACTCTCTAGAAATATGCCTGCAAGAGAATGTGTTATTATTAGGTAATTTAAAATAGAAATTATTAAAAAATCATCATAACATCACATTTTTCATTTATAATGTTATCCTCGTAAATTATTATCGGCACTTGTTAGAATTTACAAAAAATGGTCACTAAAAATACTGTATATACCATAATTACGTTTCTTTAACTAAATATCCGGCCGGTTCCGCATAAAAAAATGTCAAGGGATTACATAAAATAGTAAAAAAAAAATATTCAACATTCCGATGTTATTATGTGCAATAACATCTGGATAATAAATAATTTTTATTCTATTTGTCTTTGAGCGAATCTAGCTTTTTAGAGTATTTTTGAAAATTATTCTAACGAAACCTATGTAGATTACAACGTAATTAATAAACTGAAAAATTACAACATCAATCAGCTCATTGTTACCTATTACATTTATTGATAAAAATAATATTTTATTAACTCTATGAGGTCTTGATGGATGTTACATTAAAAAAAAAACAGCCAAGTGCGAGTCAGGGTTTCGTTTTATGGATGATAAATTTAATTAAGTCATTTTTTTCGGAAATTTCTCAACCGCTTTATTTTTCATGTAATCTTTACGTAAACACATATTACCATGAATTTTTCCATAAATGTTTTTCAATTTATTTCACTTTTCCTTCAGTCAAAACAAAACATATTTTGGGAAGCACATAATTAAGTTTACGGCCTGTATAGTTATCTAAAGAAGAGCACAAAATAAAGCGTAAAAAAAAACAGCCAAGTGCGAGTCAGGGTTTCGTATTATGGATAATAAATTTAATTTTGTCATTTTTTTCGGAAATTTCTCAACCGCTTTATTTTTCATGTAATCTTTACGTAAACACATATTACCATGATTTTTCCATAAATGTTTTTCAATTTATTTCACTTTTCCTTCAGTCAAAACAAAACATATTTTGGGAAGCACATAATTAAGTTTACGGCCTGTATAGTTATCTAGAGAAGAAGAGCACAAAATAAAGCGTAAAAATTGTTCGTTAGACGAGTATTACCACCAGTTTCCGTTTCCAAAACCAATTGAATTTCACAGTAAATATCCATTTAGTTACTCATATAACACAGTAATCGTCCAAAATATTTTACATACTATTATATTGTGTTCGTTAGATAAACAGGAACAGGAGATCATTCAGTTTTTATTTTGCATGTTGTTTCTTTTGAATTAAATAACCAAAGGCACTAAAAACGAAAGTACGAAAGGATGTCCTGATCTGGATCTAACAGTAAGCTGTGAGTACAAAATGAACAAGTCGGAGCAGGGAGCGGGACGCGGGGGGAGGACGCGCTCGTGCCGGCCGCGAATGACCGAAACAGCTACAACAATTGTGAGAATCCAAATCTCGCGCGCGTAAGTTTTACCGTCTAGCCTTAATGAATATTGGTTGCAGGCAAGTTGGTCAGTCAGTCAGCTATCAACTCCTACCTTCATTATCCATCCATCACACACAAACCCTGTTGGTGATGTGAAATAATGTAATTAAATATAATTTGATAATGGTGTCGATTCGGTGGAACACGATTTAACTTATTTGACAGGACTAAACTTAATTTAAGCGTTCCTTTCTTTTTTCTGTATCGAAAAGACAAAGAGAGGACGCACAAAATAAGTCCCGTCAAACAAGTTAAGTTGTGTTGCGGCGAATCGATTCCAATGTGTGATAAATTAATAAATATAGATGTTATTTACAAACAATATTTTTACGATTCTGTACCCGTATTGTGCGGTGGTACGGAACCCTTTGTGCGTGAGTCTGACTCGCACTTGCCCAAATTATTCGATTGTGGAACGATGTAACTCGTTCCATTATCGATTTTTGGTAGGAATTGAAGTGGCCCTTCTGCAAGGGAACAGCCAACAAATTGATGTCGCATCAACGAACACATTACCTAGTTGCTCAAAAAGTCATTAAGAAAATATTATAAATTTGATATATATTTCAATGCAAGTGCTCGTAAAGGCCCACTTTTTATGCATCAAAATCAAACAGAAAGTCGATTATTCTGCCCTAGGGCTTTTGTTATTATTATTTTTAAATTTATTTACAAAAAAGTTGACTGACCTGCAATCTTTCCTGTATACCATAAACGTTATACTTTTTTTCCACTGTTTAACGGCTCTGGATGTATCCAGATGTCCTTTTGAGGCAATCATCAACTTGCAAAAGAGTAACAATGTAACTTTCAACTTTAATAATTAAATGGTTTTCTTTGATTATATTTGTTTTATTTCCTCACACTATGCATTGAAAAACGTAGTATGATACACGGGCGTAAGAGCAATAAATTACTCGGTTTCGTCCTCGTAATTTATTCCTTTTCGCTCTTGTAGCATAAACTACTATTAAACACAGATGTTTGACGTTGATATTAATAAAACTGTAAATAAGGTTTATTGTAATGTAATCTAATTTTGTTGACATCCGTTTTTGATAATTATAATGTGTTAGTTCTTTATTACTTTTTATATCAATATGTAACATTAAATATATTATATGTAGTTTTAAGCGATGCAATTAATTACGAAATGGATTTCTGTAATGTAATTATGTATTTGCAATCAAATAAATAAATTTATTACGTCATATCTTTCAAATATATAAAGAAATCTATGTTTTATTTAGGACAACGATCTGCCTCAACCAGCACTACAGTGCACTTAACTATATATACAAAACCTAGTTATAATATTTACAACAACCGCACCCAGGTTCACCTTTAAGAGTATGACATAGCCAAAACAAAAACCAGTTCCGGGCGTGGCTTATTCTATTTTACGATAGGGCGCGGGGGGAAATTCGTCCCGGTCTCTAAGCTCGCGTCACCATAGCAAAAATACGAATAGAGTGGACGAGGCAGGGTCAAAAGTAATACGTATTTTATTTTATCTAATTTATTAGTGTATTTCGATCATCGTCACACGGCATTGATCCTACTTGCTATCACGTCGGGACGTAAATTTATTATGGTCGGCTAAAAGGGGTTTTTTGAGTGTTTGATTTATCAGTTGACCCTCGGAACATTTCAGACACTCCTTTAGAGATACATAATAATATTGTGACGGTTAATTGTCACCATTACCCATTCTTCAAATATTTTTCGCCCGTTGAGCTGGTTTTACACTTGCGGGAAAATAAATTGGACCAAAAATTTCTTTACAAAAAATTTTTACTAAAGTTGTTATTACAAAAACTGGAAACAAACAAATATTCTCAGAAGGAATGCACCACGTCACTATCTATCTCACTGTAGCCTGTATCAATTATGCCTCTCACATTCAACCACGTTTAACTGCGTTACTGTCTCATTCCAACTCATTTTAAATAGCGTCACTATTTATCTCACTCTAACGCGTGTTAAACGGCATTTCTAATGAACGTCAAATATTTTTACTGCCCGCCACTCTTTCATTCTAAATTCTAATTATTTTAAAAAATACGCAGCTCCTTGGTAGTAAAATAGCAGTAACATTTTTTTTCTAAAGTAATACACAGAAATTGCCAGATCATTTGAAAAACAATATTTGATGAGCCGTTATTTAAGACAATTTGCAAAACTAACATAGGACATTTTTTTTCAGGGTGTGGTATCAAACTAACCTAATTACAAAAAATTGCTCATAAATTGGGTTTTTATTTTTCTTCCTGATGTAACAGCATTTCAAGGTTTATTTTTGACTTTATCAATAGCATGACTATTCAGAGTTGCGCAACAAAAATTTTATTCTTAGAATTTAGAACTGGTTAGCTTTGACTCTCAAAAATCTATTCGAATTTATAAAAGTACCATCAACTCGAAGACTATCTACTTTTTGCTGAAGTCATAATTTGATATTCTGGTCAGTCATGAGCTGGCCTACCAGCCTTCCAAGGGAAAGCGTTGACTTTTGGGACACCTGTTTACCCTTGGGATAAATCGCCAAGTGTTTAAAATATAGAAATTTATTTGTATCATAGTTTGAAATGTTCAGGTCCCTTTACGCAAAATGAAAAAACAAAACTCTTTTAGGATTAATTTGTTGTCCCTATGTTTGTCTGTTTGTCCGTTTGTCTAGGCAATTTTTCTGGGTAAAATCAATAAATGCTAATATTTACAGCCCTGTAAAATATACATATTATAACGTTTTTATGGCCTTTTATTTAACTTTTTCATACAAATTTTCTCCTTATAAAAATATAGAGATCAACACTTCACATAATATTTTGCATTTGAAAGAAAGCACAGAAAGGAACTGTAGAACAAATAATGTAAAAAATATAAAACCATATCTTTCTATTCTAAAGGGATTAATAATTTACTGTTTGTTCAATGTGGCGATAGCTTTGTTTATTATTTTTTTTTCTTTGTTACAAAGATAACAAATATTTTCATACAAGGTTTTCCTTAAGGGCTATTTCTCCGAATTTGTAACAAAATATTAAGAAATAATTATAACGGTAAAGTACAACTTTTAGCTAAGACAATTTATTGTTAAAAGTTTGCTATATGCATAAACATATTTTAATGATATTATGGTATCTTCAAAATAATTGGGTTTTCCATAAGCGTGATATCAGATTATTTAAGAAATTTATGGCTGGTATCACGACGACGGATAAGCCAATTATTTTATTACTATTGTAATATAATTAAAAATATGTTAATGCATACAGCAGACTTTTAACTATAAGTTTTCTTAACTAAAAGTTGTATTTTTATTTATTGAAATTGTATTTCTCATCAAGAATTGCAAGATGACAAGATATTCAAAATAAGTTAATTGAATTTGTGAAATGGTTTCAGGTCAAAACAGTTTTCCATGAAACGGTAATTGTTTATACTTAGCAAAGTGTGTAAACTTAGTCATCTTAACATGAACGACGCTTGTATTTCTCTCTTTTTTTATTTCCAGTATAGATAAAAATATACAAACTTGTTAAACTTTGCGTAAAAACGAGGCAATATTGACGATATCCTGACAGCTATTATGGTGGTGTTTTATCAAATTTTGCTTTTTGGGCTGTATAGAGACGTAGTTAGATGTCACTAGAATATACTCATGAAAAAAGATATGAAGAAAATAAGCTGTAGACTTCACATTCGGTTTATACCTATTGTATGAATTTTAAGAAAAATACAGGGGTAAAGGGACCTCTTAAGGAAAACCTTGTATTAAACTATTTGTTATCTTAGTAAAAAATAATTCAAGGAAAAAAATAAACAAAGCTATCGCCACATTGAACAGTAGATAATTAATCCCTTTAGAATAGAACAACATGGTTTTCATATTTTTTACATTATTTGTTTAACAATTTTTTTCTGTGTTGACTTTTAAATGCAAAATATTATCTCAAGTGTTCATCGCTACATTTTCATAGTGAGAAAATTTGTATGAAAAACGTAAAAAAAAAAACGTAATATAAATAAAAACGTCAAAAGTATGTTTTTACAGCTCTATAGAGGGCCGTTTATATTGGTATTTATTAATTTTACCCAGAAAAAATTGTCTAGACAAACGGACAGACAGACAAACATAGGGATAACAAATTAATCCTAAAAGAGTTTCATTGTTTTCATTTTGCGTAACAGAACCTGAACATGTAACGACAGGATTATCTACGATCTAATAATTTTGCCATGCACTGTAAATATTTTAAAATAAATTTCTATATTTTAATTGCTTGGCGATTTATCCCAAGTAAGTGTACCTATATAATTTGCAAAAAACTTCACTTATTGGACCTGAAATGGTGAGCCAATACTAGAGGGTAATTTCACGAAAAGGTCATTGACCTTTGTTACAGATCTCAGTAAGTATAAGTAAATTAATTTGGGTTTCAATAACGATCACAAAATTATTCTTTTAGAGTAACATATATTATTTTCCCGCATAAAAGTGTGAATTCATTCCAAATTCATTCAGTTTTGTTGTTATGACTATGGCACGATGTAGCTAAATCACTCATACGCATATTTTGTTGAGTTTTTAACGGCAGGAATATGATGCTCCTCGAAATATTACTTTTTAAAATTAATTTCAATGTGTTTTGAAGTAGTTTTGGGAGATATTTATAGCTTGCAAAAAAGGGCACAGGTTCCACGTCTTACGGGCGCCAACGCTAGGCGTAGACTGACAATATCTTGCTGCCGCTGACTGCATCAGTGGATTTACGTATTTTTGAAAAAAGGGGGTGCTTTTTTTGACCCGAATAACGTGGTATTTGGAAAATGAATAGATATCATTCACACTAATTTTATTAAAAAAAAACCAACAAAATCGCGAAAGCGATACCTGAAACAAAATCGATAAGAAGTGTGCAATAGAGGGTTACAAAAAAATTCATTGACAGTACAAATATGAATCGATTAACGTGGTTTGTGGAAAATGAATACCTTAAAGTTTAACCAAAAATATGTATCTTTTTTATGGCTATACGTAACCTAATTATTGCAACAAAATCATCCGAAAGCTGACATTTTATTTCTGTTTGTATTTTCGTTCTGGAAAGTTGCAAGTGCGCTAGCCACGCTAGAAAGCCATAAAAGTAATAGTTTCAGAGTGTATTCAAACCGTGAGCGTTTGGTGTTTGACCGATCGGTTTATTTCAGCTATTTCAGCGGTCGTTAGCTCGTCTTGCGGTTAGGGATACCAAATGTAAAGCTGAAAAGTCCTGACAAAAAGCCGTATTGTACCAAAAAGTCCTGACATTACTGCGAGTAATTACGTAGTAATAACACGTTGGTACGATTTTTTTTTGTGTGCCAGTGCAAAGTGCAGCAGTTAAGTGCAATTCATGTTGATTGAGAAAAAGGTTCCTATATAATGTTATAGCAAAAGGTGTTAGAGCTGATGCCGGGCTCGACTGTGGAGGTACCACCATCTTACTTGGAGATCCCCTCGAAGTAATTCGGGGGAGAGTAAGAGGACAGCTCACAGGCAAAAAACCAGGAGGCCCACCATGCCTGGGACCAATGGATGGCGGTATATACATCCCTAATAGCCGGGCCTTATATGGAACAGACTGGTGACGGGCAGCGGCATCACTGGTGCGAGGGTTCCAGCACCGCGCTCACCAACCCACCTGCCCAGCGTGTGTGAGTATGGGAAATTCTTCCAGGATGACCGCCGGGAGTGGCAAAGTCCTGGAAAGGCTTATGTCCAGCAGTGGACGAACTAGGCTGATGGATGGATGGATGGATATAATGTTAAGATTGGTTTTACTAGTAGTAAATAATACAAAAATTCCTGACATTTTTAAAGTCCGGCCGGAATCCTGACCTGTGCCTAAGAACCTGACATGAAAGGAAAAATCCTGGCGTCTGTAATGGTAACCCTACTTGTGGCGAGCTCGTAGTTTGTGGGACCTTTATTGCAGAACCCTAACCGCTGGTGTTGGAAATTAAATAACTTGGCCCGTTGTTTTTACCATTGCTGTGGGGTAAGATTTACTGTTTACATTTTGGTGTTTCGTACCGTGTATAGCTTTTCAAATACGGAGCGGCGTAGCTTAAGGCGATACCAAAAAAATGGGTTTTTTCAAATCCATTTACTCCATTATATAGTCGGCTTGCAAGTGTACATCCGTGGGATTCTTGATGATACAAGTATGGGAGTGGTATCAATCTCTTCGTTATGACATGTAGAATCAGAAATTGGATGGTGGACAATGACCACTCGTGTCAGATTGAAGTTATAAGCAAAAAACAAAATGGCCGCCGCTCTGCCGTAGATGATATTGGTTTTTTATGTTTATCTCGTAAAATACAGTATTTACGACAAAGTGATCTAGTATAAAAGTATTCAGTATTAAATTCTACACAAAACATGTTCTTACAATATTTTGTGTACGGCTGACCCTTAACATAGAAACTCTGTTTTTAAGATTCAATTCTCTGAATTAGTACCAAGATATTAAGAAAAAACTATAACGGCCATGTTTCAACTTTTAGTTATGAGGAATGTACACTAATAGTTTATTATATGCATAAACGTATTCTGAAAGACATTATGATATCTTCAAAATAATTGTATTTTCTATAAGAGTGAAGTTACTTAGAATTTTTTAATTACATTTTTCTAACATCACTTTATGGAAAATACAGTTATTTTTAAGCTACCATAATGTCATTAACAATACGTTTATGCATTAAGTAAACTTTTCGTTTTCATTGTTCTTTGCTAAATGTTGTCTATTGACCGTTATAATATTACAATTTCGGAGAATCGACCCTTAAATAAGGAATTTATGATTTTATTTTCCAAAAAGTGCAAAGAATGTTGTTTGTATTTTTTATTTGTTAATAGATAAATGCTAAGTTTTCAATTGTATCACGTTATCCAAGACATTTTTAGACTTCAAAGTAAGAAATACCAAATATAGTTTATCAATTACAATCTCCATCATCATAAACCTCGTCTTCACTTTCTATAACTGATTCATTGCATTCATCTATGTCTTCTGTATCCTTAGAGTTTTCACATACTTCTGGATCACCTTCACATCTACACATTTCTGTGCACTTTAGTCCATACATAAGACAGGTGCATGGTGGACAACAGCGACTTAGGGAGCACGTGCAACTACAAAGCTCTGCCATAAGATCTGGAACACACGGTGAGGTGCACGCGATTGGTTCAAATGTTCCTCCAACGTAAGTCCATCCGAAACTGAGTGGTGATGGTATGACCGGGTTTGGTTGGATATCTTTATTCCACTCAAGGGCCTGAAGATGAGCTCTCAACAGTGCAGGAGTTAGAGCAGCTTTTGTTGGTGGAAGATTTTCATCTTGAAATTGTTTTTTTGTGAAAAGCCACCATCGCACATCTCCAATCTCAGTCATTGTAGTTTTTGGAATATATAATTGACAAACAAAAGACTCCAAAGCATTTCTGAGATCGTCTGGAAGAGTGGGTGTTGTACCAAGCTTTGCTAAGGCCTCTAGTAAATCATCATTGACGGAATTTTATGTTTTCTACCACTTAAGCTTCCCTTCACTGGCAAATGACCCAGTGACATCTGAACCAGATAAAGCATGAAGTCCAAGGAGAGCAGCAGTCTCGAGTAATCCCAGTGACTTGTGGATAGGAGCTATGTCAACAAACCTTTTCATTCCCTGCCCAAGGAAAATTCCAAACTGTGATGTCATTTGAGGAAATCGCCTTAAGGCTAAAACCATAACATCTGTGTCTGGCGAATAAACGTGCGTTGTTCTGTATCCTCGTTGTGATATGTATACTCCTTGAAGTATGATTTTTGTATCTGCTTCTTCCTGTGTGGTCCGAAGGCTTGACACATCTGTTCCATCTGATGATGCAGCTTGATCTCTCCAACTAACTATATAGTTCCTTTTATTGCTCACTGCCCATTGTAATATGTGACGAAATAGGAACTCCGTAAGCTCGTCTTTGTTTTTATTATTAGCTAGCAAATTCTTTATTGATGTTTTGCTCTATCGTTTCAGACGTTATTTTGTAACGGATTGGATCACTGTCCAGTTGCCGAATACGCCTCATCTCATTTTTAATTAATCATCTTTATAGGTACGTGTCAAACACAACATGTACTGAATTATATGCATTAAATTTGTCACCAATCCACTTGCCTAAGTGAATTCCGAGATCATGACACGTTTTTACTGTGTTAGGTTTATTGTAAGTGTGAAGTAGAGCCATTCCATCAATTATAGCCGCAATTTTGTCCGATCCTTGTAAGTCTTCTATTGAATGCAATAGTAGTGAACTGTTATCAATCTGTTCTTCATTTGTTGGTAATGACTCCAAAATCGCTGCAAGTTTGGATTTGTTAGAGCAGTGGTGCATTTTTCATCACTAGCAAACAATGATTTTGGGAAGGGTAAAAATTCGTAGTTGCTTAGATTAAACTTTATGTCAATATCTGTTCTGCTTCGAGATGCTATCAATAGCCTTAGTAAGAGATCTGTTTTAATAGATACAATTTTGTCTTAAAGGACAACTTTAACTTTTTTAGTTGACGCTTTACAAGTTTTTGTGGGATATTTATTCATCATATGGTAGCTTAAAAATAACTGTATTTTCCATAAAGTGATGTTAGAAAAATTTATTAAAAAAATTCTAAGTAACTTCACTCTTATATAAAATCCAATTATTTTGAAGATATCATAATGTCTTTCAGAATACGTTTATGCATATAATAAACTATTAGTGTACATTCCTCATAACTAAAAGTTGAAACTTGACCGTTATAGTTATTTCTTAATATCTTGGTACTAATTCAGAGAATTGAATCTTAAAAACAGAATTTCTATGTTAAGGGTCAGCCGTACACAAAATATCGTAAGAACATGTTTTATGTAGAATTTAATACTGAATACTTTTATTCTATCTAGATCACTTTGTCGTAAATACTGTATTTTATGAGATAAACATAAAAAACCAGTATCATCTACGGCAGAGCGGCGGCCATTTTGTTTTTTGCTTATAACTTCAATCTGACACGAGTGGTCATTGTCCACCATCCAATTTCTGATTCTACATGTCATAACAAAGAGATTGATACCACTCCCATACTTGTATCATCAAGAATCCCACGGGACATAGTATTTGTACACTTGCAGGCGCACTAATAACGTCATCTACGTATTTCATTTTTGGGTTAATGTTTATTGAGTATGTGATTAAGATTCTCACTGAAGGTAAACGCGATTGGATGAAATTTTCTCGATAGAATTTAATTCAGAATATACCTCTAAATTGTTTTATTTTTTCCTGTAATTCTGAAATCTTAAGTGATTTCATTGTGAAATTGCATTCAAAATATGGATTGTATATTGTATATTTGTAAAGTCTCCTTGAAAATCTTTTTGAAAAAATAGCTTAGTACATTTTATATTAATAAAAAAATCGAGTTTTTACTACTTTTCCACGAATCCGTCCCACTCGCACTGAGGGTTTTTTCGCATATGGAGTAACAGTGACGCTAAAACTTTTATTTTGTAGCAAAAATCTATATGAGTAAGATTTATATAAAATTTTCCCATTAATCTTTAACATCACATTGTTATACTTTAAAAGGGGTTGTATTAAAGTTGTTTTGAATATAATCCTAAAATACGTGTTTGATTAGTTATTTTTACGAGTCTAGCGAAAAGTTTCAAGTTAACTTGCTGTTACTTTGCAGTAACATGTTGGTGTATTATTTGTTATTATCAGTATTAATATTAAATTTCAAATTGACACATGCAGGGAATAAAATTATGCAAACAAACTTTTACCCCTCATTTCATCCCGTAAGGAGTTGATTTTCAAAAAAAGTGTACTTATATTACTATAACAATTGTTTTTCACTCAACGAAGAATAACTTTTATCACAATAGTGTTGTACAAGTCAAAAAGTGTACTTATGTAACGATAAGAGTTACTTTTGATCCAAAGAAGGATTACTTTTAACATAATAGTGTTTTACACACAGGTAAAAAGTGTACTTATCTAACTTTACCAATTACTTTTGACTCAACAAAGGATTAATTTTAACACAAAGTCTAAAAGTATACTTATCTAACGACAACAGAGCACCGCAAGTCATTTGACTGCAGAACAATTGCTCGAAAGTTCGTATTTGTTTGCCAGTGCCTGTTGAGACTCTGATTTTTTTTTACAAGTTATTTATGAGTTTCTTTTTTAAGTGGTGGCTCTTAAAATGAGTAAGGTTTGAATTTTCAGGTCTCAGTACAATACAAATTTCAATTGAAACAATCCGTAAAGGCGGTATAATCTGACAAACAATTTTATTTATAAAAATGTGTCTATAAATTACGGCTTAAAACCAAAGTGCGTGACCTATACATAAGCATGTCCATTATGTAAGGACTTCGCTTAGAACACTCAATTTATCTTTTTTTTTTAAAGAAATATCAATAAACACAACACCTTATCTGTAAGGGTTGCGTTTATAGCTTCCCGTCTTCTGTACATCCCTTGAGGAGAAACAAGCTCGGTACGGTTTTATATGGGCTTAAACAACTACTCTGTATGACCCATCGAGGTGACGTGGTCGATACGCTTTTTCAGCGGCTGTTTCTGTTAAAGGTAACAGAAATCCGTACTCAATAGGTCTACCTACGTAATACCAGATGCTTGTGATAGAATGATGTAACGATAACATACGAATTAAAATTTTACCGTAGGTGTAGAAATAACGTATACTATACTAAGTTAGTTAATTATTCTAGTCAAAAATATAGAATTTCTCTAGTCACTATTTAGATGATAAAAAATGTGTGGTGTTAATTCAATTTAGGTATTATCTCCTATGATATTGTGAATAATGATATGATATATGATATTGAGTATATTATCGGTAAATGGACTTTACTGTGAGATAAATTAGAGTGCTTTTCCAGCAATGACTTTATGGTATATAGTCAAAATAACTGCTTACATTGATGGGATAGTAGGTACCTGACTATTTTGTAAATACGTTACCTATATAATGCGCCGATTGTTTTGAAAACTTTATCAATACGATAGACTATTGCTTGAAAATTGAAATTGTATGCTAAAAATATGTTAAATATGTTTCATTTATTGCACGTCATTTTAGACATGATTGTAGTTTATAAGATTTATTTGTTAGTTAGGATGTGTAAAAAGCCCTAGAAAATGCTTTACAGCGAAACCGGTCGGGCATAATAAAGTTGTACGTAATATGTGGATAAGTACAAGTGTTTTTTAAAACAATGCTAAAAATATGTGTTTTAGTAAATACATAGATATACAAGGGGACTTTTTGATCATCGTCCAAATTCATACTGGAGGCTTGGTAAGTGATCAGCATAATGAATCGATGATAATTTTTGTAAAATTCGTATAATGAAATTTCGACTTTCCATAGTAATTCACGCCCAGTCCTGAGTGAATCACTATGGGGAGTCGAGATTTAATTTTATGAATTTTACAAAAATCGTTATTGGTTCATGATGCTGATCACTAAACAAGGCTCAAGTATGAATTTGGACGATGTTCACAAATTCACCTTGTATATATAAATATACATACCTATATTGAAACATTTGAATTAAATTTTATGTTTTTTTTTTCAATCTTTATCGATCTCTATTGCAATATAGATACATCACGTATACTTATGAGTATGACATAGCCAAAACAAAAACCAGTTCCGGGCGTGGCTTATTCATGTTACATTTGCGCGCGCGGGGGGAAATTCGTCCCGGTCTCTAAGCTCGCGTCACCATAGCAAAAATACGAATAGAGTGGACGAGGCAGGGTCAAAAGTAATACTTATTTTATCTAATTTATTAGTATATTTCGATCATCGTCACACGGCATTGATCCTACTTGCTATCACGTCGGGACGTAAATTTATTATGGTCGGCTAAAAGTGGTTTTTGAGTGTTTGATTTATCAGTTGACCCTCGGAACATTTCAGACACTCCTTTAGAGATACATAATAATATCGTGACGGTTAATTGTCACCAGTACCCAATCTTTAAATATTTTTCGCCCGTTGAGCTGGTTTTACACTTGCGGGAAAATAAATTGGACCAAAAATTTCTTTACAAAAAAATTTTACTAAAGTTGTTATTACAAAAAGTGGAAACTAACAAATATTCTCAGAAGGAATGCACCACGTCAATATCTATCTCACTGTAGTGTGATGCGCACACCATATACTCGGGATCTCGTGAGGATTTTATAATAATTATACTAATTTTATTATTTTTGACTTCTTGTATATTTTCTTTTTTCGTTTGATATTTCCTATTTATCAATTGTGCATTAAGGGAGGGGAGCTCCAAATTTGGTAGAGCACTCGCTTGTTATATTTCTTCAATAATTTATAAATGGAGAAGTACATCCGCACTAATCGGATTCTCCAAGGAATCTTTTTATATGGAGAACTACGTCCGCACTAATCGGACTCTCTGAGGAATCTTGCTCGTGTTTTGTCTAAAAGATCTTTTACACTCGATCTGTATTTATTTTTGGAAAACACGAAATAATTCAGTCAATGCGACGTATGTCGATCCATAAAGGTTATCGATTGCCAACTAAACACGAACAAATAGTCCTTTAACCTACCTATAAAACCTAGCCTTACCTAAACCTAACATATTGCCTAGCTATATGTTACAGTAGCCTATATCAATTATGCCTCTCTCATTCAACCACGTTTAACTGCGTTACTATCTCATTCCAACTCATTTTAAATAGCGTCACTATTTATCTCACTCTAACGCGTATTAAATGGCATTTCTAATGAACGTCAAATATTTTTACTGCCCGCCACTCTTTCATTCTAAATTCTAATTATTTAAAAAAATACGCAGCTCCTTTGGTAGTAAAATAGCAATAACTTTTTTTTTCAAAAATTGCCAGATCATTTGAAAAACAATATTTGATGAGCCGTTATTTAAGACAATTTGCAAAACTAACATAGAACATTTTTTTTCAGGGTGTGGTGTCGAACTAACTTAATTCCAAAAAATTGCTCATAAATTGGGTTTTTATTTTTTCTTCCTGATGTTACAGCATTTCAAGGTTTATTTTTGACTTTATCAATAGCAGGACTATTCAGAGTTGCGCAACAAAAAATTTATTCTTAGAATTTAGAACTGGTTAGCTTTGACTCTCAAAAATCTATTCGAATTTATAAAAGTACCATCAACTCGAAGACTATCTACTTTTTGCTGAGGTCATAATTTGATATTCTGGTCAGTCATGAGCTGGCCTACTAGCCTTCCAAGCGTTGACTTTTGGGACACCTGTTTACCCTTGGGATAAATCGCCAAGTGTTTAAAATATAGAAATTTATTTGTATCATAGTTTGAAATGTTCAGGTCTCTTTACGCAAAATGAAAAAACAAAACTCTTTTAGGATTAATTTGTTGTCCCTATGTTTGTCTGTTTGTCCGTTTGTCTAGGCAATTTTTCTGGGTAAAATCAATAAATGCTAATATTTACAGCCCTGTAAAACATACATATTATAACATTTTTATGGCCTTTTGTTTAACTTTTTCATACAAATTTTCTCCTTATGAAAATATAGAGATCAACACTTGACATAATATTTTGCATTTGAAAGAAAGCACAGAAAGGAACTGTAGAACAAATAATGTAAAAAATATAAAAACCATATCGTTCTATTCTAAAGGGATTAATAATTTACTGTTTGTTCAATGTGGCGATAGCTTTGTTTATTATTATTTTTTTCTTTGTTACAAAGATAACAACAATTTTCATACAAGGTTTTCCTTAAGGGCTATTTCTCCGAATTTGTAACAAAATATTAAGAAATAATTATAACGGTAAAGTACAACTTTTAGCTAAGACAATTTATTGTTAAAAGTTTGCTATATGCATAAACATATTTTAATGATATTATGGTATCTTCAAAATAATTGGGTTTTCCATAAGCGTGATATCAGATTATTTAAGAAATTTACGGCTGGTATCACGACGACGGATAAGCCAATTATTTTATTACTATTGTAATATAATTAAAAATATGTTTATGCATACAGCAGACTTTTAACTATAAGTTTTCTTAACTAAAAGTTGTATTTTTACTTATTGAAATTGTATTTCTCATCAAGAAGTGCAAGATGACAATATATTCAAAATAAGTTAATTGAATTTGTGAAATGGTTTCAGGTAAAAACAGTTTTCCATGAAACGGTAACTGTTTATACTTAGCAAAGTGTGTAAACTTAGTCATCTTAACATGAACGACGCCTGTATTTCTCTCTTTTTTATTTCCAGTATAGATAAAAATATACAAACTTGTTAAACTTTGCGTAAAAACGAGGCAATATTGACGATATCCTGACAGTTATTATGATGGTGTTTTATCAAATTTTGCTTTTTGGGCTGTATAGAGACGTAGTTAGATGTCACTAGAATATACTCATGAAAAAAGATATGAAGAAAATAAGCTTTAGACTTCACATTCGGTTTATACCTATTGTATGAATTTTAAGAAAAATACAGGGGTAAAGGGACCTCTTAAGGAAAACCTTGTATTAAACTATTTGTTATCTTAGTAAAAAATAATTCAAGGAAAAAAATAAACAAAGCTATCGCCACATTGAACAGTAGATAATTAATCCCTTTAGAATAGAACAACATGGTTTTCATATTTTTTACATTATTTGTTCAACAATTCCTTTCTGTGTTGACTTTTAAATGCAAAATATTATCTCAAGTGTTCATCCCTACATTTTCAAAGTGGGAAAATTTGTATGAAAAACGTAAAAACCTAAAACGTAATATAAATAAAAACGTCAAAAGTATGTTTTTACAGCTCTATAGAGGGCCGTTAATATTAGTATTTATTAATTTTACCCAGAAAAAATTGTCTAGACAAACGGACAGACAGACAAACATAGGGATAACAAATTAATCCTAATAGAGTTTCATTGTTTTCATTTTGCGTAACAGAACCTGAACATGTACCGACAGGATTATCTACGATCTAATAATTTTGCCATGCATTGTAAATATTTCAAAATAAATTTCTATATTTTAAATACTTGGCGATTTATCCCAAGTAAGTGTACCTATATAATTTGCAAAAAACTTCACTTATTGGACCTGAAATGGTGAGCCAATACTAGAGGGTAATTTCACGAAAAGGTCATTGACCTTTGTTACAGATCTCAGTAAGTATAAGTAAATTAATTTGGGTTTCAATAACGATCACAAAATTATTCTTTTAGAGTAACATATATTATTTTCCCGCATAAAAGTATGAATTCAATCCAAATTCATTCAGTTTTGTTGTTATGACTATGGCACGATGTAGCTAAATCACTCATACGCATATTTTGTTGAGTTTTTAACGGCAGGAATATGATGCTCCTCGAAATATTACTTTATAAAATTAATCTCAATGTGTTTTGAAGTAGTTTTAGGAGATATTTATAGCTTGCAAAAAAGGGCACAGGTTCCACGTCTTACGGGCGCCAACGCTAGGCGTAGACTGACAATATCTTGCTGCCGCTGACTGCATCAGTGGATTTACGTATTTTTGGAAAAAGGGGGTGCTTTTTTTGACCCGAATAACGTGGTATTTGGAAAATGAATAGATATCATTCACACTAATTTTATTAAAAAAAAACCAACAAAATCGCGAAAGCGATACCTGAAACAAAATCGATAAGAAGTGTGCAATAGAGGGTTACAAAAAAATTCATCGACAGTACAAATATGAATCTATTAACGTGGTTTGTGGAAAATGAATACCTTAAAGTTCAACCAAAAACATGTATTTTTTTTATGGCTATACGTAACCTAATTATTGCAACAAAATCATCCGAAAGCTGACATTTTATTTCTGTTTGTATTTTCGTTCCCCTTATTATTAGATGTCAATAATAAATGTCGAAATGCAAAGGTAAACTATGAGCAAAGCACTCAACGTGATGAATCAGAGAGACTTTCTTACGATTTCTTAAATATTCGTTGCAAAAAAGCCGTACTTTACTCGTCTCTCAAGGGGTATGTATTAAATATGGGTTTTCATGGCTTGAAGTTTTACACGGTAGCTAAAAAGGCGTATCGATTTCGTCACCTCGAGGGAACATACAGAGAACGATATTTTAGTTGTTTAACCCCATTGAAAACCGTACCGAGCTTGTATCTCCTTGGGGGACGTACAAAAGACGGGAAACCATATACGCGAAGATGTGCTCCTTAATCTACTTAACGCAATTTCCATGTCCGTCAATCTTAAAACAAAAAAGTTCCAGTAAGAAAACAACACAAGCCACACAACAACCAATCCCCCAAACGTACCAAACTCCGGCCATTTGTGACAAAGATATCGGACAACCATCTTCACACCTATAGTCATTCCTCGTAATACTCTCACTGGCCTGCTTAGACTTGTCCACAACTGTCAGCCCAAAAGCTTGCTTGTACAGTTGATCACAAATTCCCGCTTCAAACAGCCTGTTCAATACTTGCTGGAATACCTTCACTTTGTAACTCCCTTTCCTTAGTACCATTTCTTTGTAAAACACTTTTATATTCTCCGATGGTCTCATGATCCGAGCTTCATAATTTACTGCAGTTTCAGCTTGACGTAGAATGAAATATCCATCAGGGAGCACTGTCAAACCATTATTCTCTACGACAGTCTTCATACAATCCTCGCAGAATTTAGCTTTCTTTAGAAAGTGTAGGTACTTTTCATCCTGAACAAGGCTCTTTAACTCTTTGCTGATGTAAAATTGTAATCCAGAATTCATGATGTCGTCATTAGAATTAAGTATGGCTGGCGGGGCTTGTATGGTCAGAAACGAGTAAAATTGTATATTAACGTAGGCTGAAAAATGAATACATAAAATCAAAAAGGCACTGTTTATAAACATTTGCTTTGAAGATCTTGCAGTATATAAAGAGGCGCCACCAAACATTGCACCATAGCTGTACAAGAAAGTGTTAATCAGCTTAACACTTCCGTCATCAAACTTAGAAATAACATACCAAACGCAGCAATATAAAACGTAGAATATGACAAAGTAATAGAATCCATTTATTTTGGTGAAAAGTGTCTGCCAGGATCTATCTTCTCTTTCCACAGAATAGATGAATATAAAAGCCTGCGTGTTGATAAAACCTGAATATTCTGCTAAGTCACCAAACTCTCTGGTGAAGCCACCAATACAAGCGTCCACACTCTTATTCAAAAGAGAAGGGAGACAATCATACGTCACGTGTGTACTATTTCTCGGCCCAAATTCAGTGTAATGTGTTTTCAATGTTGTATTCATATAATCAGCTAAAATTTTCACAAGCTCCATATCAGATCCTTCAAGCTCATCAATTGGTGTAAGACCTTCATATCTTACATTTCTAGAAGCAAAAGGGTACATGCCACTTACACCGACGTTCAAAGGACACTTTTTATAATTAATAAGATCCTTCACGGGAAAGATATCATTGTTTTCCAGTGCACCGTAAATACAAGTATTTATGTGAGTTGATAATAAGTTATTATTTAACAAGTCACAAGTTGATTCATCGATTTCAGGCATAAAAGTTAAAATTTTATGAGAATTGTGGTCAAATGCATTTTTCAAAAGAAATGTGACATCGAATATTTCTACTAACGGACCGATTAGATTCAGATTTTTATCACAGTTTCCGTCATAATCAGAAACTGTAATAAGATATTTCCAGTTATTCCAAATCATCTCGGTGTTGAAACTAGAAATTTCTCTACAATCTTCTATATGGATGAGCATTAAAATATTTCGATGAGAGTTATACACGGTATTATTTATGAATTCTTCGGAAAAGATTGCGTGTGGTATGTCATGGCTTTGAATCATTTCAATCAATTCCTTTGAATAGTCATCACGATACATGACTATCACGGTAGGATTAAATAAGACATTTTCACAAATATTCATAATGCAGTTACTCAGTGATGTGTGATCGTTAAGTTCTTTTGTTGTTTCTATTATTTTGTTAACATTTGCAAAAGTAATATAAAAAAATATTACACATGATGAAAGAAACACAAGGAAGTTCATTTTCGTTCGTTTTCTGATAAAGAATAAAGAAAATGTTGTTTTGATTTAATATTTTAACGAAATTGATAAATAAAATACTAAGAAGCGACAGAAAGGCCCCTTTCATTTTATAAATACCCTTCGAAGACAAAGGCAGGCTAACTAACCTATTTTCATAAGTCAAAGAGCTTATGATATTTAACCATGGCAAATATGGAGAAACCGCGTTTCCAAGCGAAATTATTTCTTGTATCTTTGGCGAGGTCGAAGGCCAAGCCACTTTTTTGATCGAAACTATTTCTTGTTATCTGAATTGTTCCTCTGGTAAATTTATTTTTGGTTAATAGATCTTGGTCTCTTTATCTTTTCTTTCACGAACAAAACGAAACTAACGAATTTCCCATACAAATTTTCATCCCCTGTATACTTAATTCTTTATTTTCAGCCAAAAGGCTTAAGACCAATTTTAAAAATACCGATATTTCCATACAAATTTTCATCCCCTTTTTTACTCCCTTAGGGGATGATTTTTCAAAAACGCCGATACATTTCATTCTTTATTTAATTTTTATGGTTTTAACTACAAAAAAAACTTATATCCCATGCAAATTTTCATCCCCTATTATTCTCCTTTTTGGGTTGAGTTTCAAAAAATTCGTCCTTATTCCTTGTATACATTATAATGGAAACCTCTATGCAAAATTTCAGCTTTCTAGGTCCAAGGGTTGAGGGCTATACGTTGATGAGTCAGTGAATGAATGAGTGAGTCTAGACTTCTCTTTTTATATACAGGATGGTGATTTGGTCAGCACAGGGTAGGTTATATTCACGATACTGATGACAAAAAAATATAAAATGCTTTTTCTTTTTTCGAAATTTTTATTTTTCTATATTTTGGGGTCGATAATAAACGTCTAGACACGTTTGACTGATGAACTCACACGTTTGACGATGACTCAGCAAGGGGCGGAGCGGCGGCGGCGGGGTGTGGAGGGGCACCCGGTTACATAAGTACTAGCGCTACACGCCGCTGTTAACGTTTATCAAGATAATTTTAGGACATATAAAAACTTAAATTTATTGAAAAAGGCGGAAGTCCATCCTGAATTTGTGCAAAAATTGTTTATGCAAAAAATTTGTGCAAAAATTGGTACATAAAGCAAGAGCTTGAAAGTTGACAGTAAAGCGGTCAGGTGGACAACACATCCCAAGGATACCTCGTTTAGAAGCGAAACACGTGTCGATAAGTTTTCTTGCTTGTTATTTAATATTACTTTATTTTGTGCTCGTACTACTTGCTTTGCTATATTTTTTATATTACTTTGGGAGGACGGGCGGTGCTTGAGTCTGCATTTTGAATAGCATGGTAAGTGTTTAGTGGAATATTGCAAATTATTAATATATCCACGAATTTATATAAAATACTCCTTATTAATTTCTTAATAATTTTATATATTTTGTTTTTTTGGAATAAGCATTATGTATACTTATATTCATTTGACGCAAGTTGTGGACCAAATTGACACCCTGTATATTCATTGATAGATGATGATTATGTGTCTAATGTAATAAAAAAATAAAAAAATATCATATTATATCATTGTCTGTTCATACAAAAAACATTAAATATTTTTTATAAACTGTCCCAAATCTTGAAATTCAGACATATCTAGTAGATTTCTATGTATTCATAGCTTCATATTTTCCAGTGTCTATTATTAACTACGATAGGGATCTTATAGACATATCCGTAAACATTGCATTGACCTATTTAAATTTAATAGCTGCAACACTAAGCCAGTATATTTTTTTAAAATTACATGTGTTGTGTAATTAATATATATTTTTTACGAAGGAAAACAAGAAATAGTTTGATTATTTGCGAGTCGGACTTGCGCACAAAGGGTCCCGTACCACCACAGAATACAGATACGGGAACCTAAGGACATGATAAATGACACCAATATGGATATCATAGCAACATTAAGGCAAAACTAACAAGTCGCTAAAATGGTAGCGCCAGAGAAACAATACGCGGCTCCCGCTGATTACGGAATTCTAATAAATCAATTTTCCTGTAATCTTAAAGTAATCAATCATCTATTACCATGGTTTTTAGGGTTCCGTACCCAAAGGGTAACCAACGTGACCCTATTACTACGTAGTAATACTTTATATTCTCTGCTGTTACTAAGACTCCACTGTACGTCTGTCTGTCCGTCTGTCCGTCTGTCACCAGGCTGTATCTCATGAATCGTGATAGTTAGACAGTTGAAATTTTCAAAGATGATGTATTTCTGTTGGCGATATAACAACAAATACTAAAAACAGAATAAAATAAATATTTAAGGGGGCTCCCATACAAAAAACCTGATTTTTTTGCCGTTTTTGTAGATGATGGTACGGAACCCTTCGTGCGCGAGTCCGACTCGCACTTGGCTGGTTTTTTTTTCACACTTTTCGGTCCTCTTGTTTGGGATATTACGGAGGGGGAACATGGTAAAAGTGCTTCCTGTTCGATTTTTTTTGTATGGAGACCATCATCCATCCATCCATCAGCCTAGTTAGTCCACTGCTGGACATAAGCCTTTCCAGGACTTTGCCACTCCCGGCGGTCATCCTGGAAGAATTGCCCATACTCACACACGCTGGGCAGGCGGGTTGGTGAGCGCGGTGCCGGAACCCTCGCACCAGTGACGCCGCTGCCCGTCACCAGTCTGTTCCATATAAGGCCCGGCTATTAGGGATGGATATACCGCCAGGCATGGTGGGCCTCCTGGTTTTTTGCATGTGAGCTGTCCTCTTACTCTCCCTCGAATTACTTTAAAGGGGTCTCCAAGTAAGATGGTGGTACCACCACAGTCGAGCCCGGCATCAGCTCTACCACCTGTTACAGCTGATACCGGGCTCGACTGGGGACCATACTTGGGTTGAAATTTTTTAATTTCTTATTATTTGCCGTGATCAAGATCATAGTAACATGAATTGTGTGAATAATTTTACTGGCACCTTATTACGGCTGAAACTGTAGACCCTTGTGACAGATGGACGGACAGACCGTTTGGCATCCTAAAACCGCACGGAACCCTAAAAATTATAGTGTAACTTATAAGTCTGAATAGTGGTAAATCTTAGGTTTGACATACCCCCGGTTTCTGAAAGGCCAATCAATGTTAACAGTAGATTAAAAAATTATTATCTGCGGATTAAGCCAGAAAAAGTGGGAATTTACTCAGACTTCATATATGCTTTATTTTCACCGTTATTTGCGGTTTAAGTTTTTTTAATCTACTGTTAACTTTGATTGGCCTTTCAGAAACCGGGGGTAAACTGATCTTAAGATAATGCCGACTTAAGTTGGTCAAAGTAAGAAATAATGTATATGTCGTGACCATATCGTAGAATTGACCATTTCATGATCTGGTTGGCCATATCGTATTTCTGTTAGTCTCGCGGAGAGCTTAGCTCGGCTCTCCAAATGTATTTACATGTAAACCTAACACGCTCCTCCTCGCCCGCTTCGCTTCGCTCGTCGCCGCACTTATTTTTTACTTTTGGTGAAAGATTGTTGATTTCATGCTTTATGATCTGCTCAACCAGATCATGAAATGGTCAATTCTACGATATGGCCACGACATACATATATACCTTTTTATAAATAAAGCTGTGACCAAAACAAACAAACGATTCTTCTTTCATTTGTTGTTGGAATGTTACGGAACCATAATAGAGCAACTCGCACTTGGCCCGTTTTGTTCTTCAGAGTTCCTCATTGTCTTTTAGACATCATAACACCGTCCATCCATCCATCAGGCCATATTCGTCCACTGCTGAACATAGGCCTCCACAATATTACGCCACTCTTGGCGGTCCTCAGTCATCCTCATCCAGCCGCCACCCGCAACGTCAGTCCAGCGGGCACGAGGTTGGCCTACGCTGCGCTTAGCTGTACGTGGTCTCCATTCCAATGTCTTACGGCCCCAATGGTTATCACGTTGGCAACAGATATGGCCAGTCCACTGCCACTTCAACTTACTGATTCGGCAGGCTATGTCGGTCACCTTTGATTTAAGGTCGCTCAACAAGCTATGGAGCGGGCTAGGCTTGGGATATCTCTGATGGATAAAAATCATAACACGATATGGAAAATTGGCTTCCCATATTTACCAATGGAAACAACCTACCAATTATAATCATATATTATATACAACCCGGTCACATTATCTCGAGACCTCGCTGGAATGCCGAACCACCCGCCCGTTCTCCTTTCACCTCCCCGCGCTTGCCACGGCGCGTCTATATCTGAGCGCCGACGCGACGTGACGTCATCGACGCCAGGTGTCGAGATAATGTGACCGGGGTTGTAATTAATTTCGAATGGAATGTTGCCAGTATTTTACGAACCCACCCACAGGGTAGTAATTTAGACGATATTTTTTACTTATAATTTTCTTAATAAGGTTTAATTTCTAGGAAATTTAATTTTATATTAGTTTAGTTTCAGTTGTTGTTTAAGTTGTTAATAAATACGACCGTGAAGGCTTTCATTTTTGTTTTAGTGCTGTCAAAACTAGATTTTCTTCATTGCAAAAAAGTCCATAATCAAATCAAATCTAATCATTTATTTCAGACTAAAATATTTACAATACCAAATTAAAATTAAATCAGAATAAAATTAATAAATATACAAAACAAATAAAAATTGTAGATTTCGGTAGGAAATATTCAGTTTAGGTTGATATCTCATACAGAGCCCTAGCAAAAGGGTCTTGACAAACAGATGGACTACACTGTTCTGTTCTTTCATTTTGAGGTACGGAACCTTAAAAAAACAATGATTGTTTAGTTTTGCTTATTTTTTTTTTGAGCTCATTAAACCTACACTTCTAAGAACCTACATACATTAAAAAACAGTATTAAAAGTCTCTGATCAAACCTCTTTACACGAATACTTCAGGTGATTCTCAGGAAAGTTTCCTGTAAATTCATAGTCGGGATTGGGTAAAGCCACGGCTTAGCCGTGTGGCTCGGGTAAAGTTTAGACTTGATTTAAAGCTGCGTTCAGTTTGTTCGAATTATAGTTTTTTTCACGAACGTAAAAAAAAGGCGGACGGAGTCGCAGTAACTGCTGAAGCATAGCAATGGTGGCAGTTTGTATGTGTGTAAGTGGACTAACTGTGGAAATTGACTTACTATGATGTGAATGTGTGCGTGCCCTAGCCCGTGCGTTTTAAAAACCCTAAAAAGCGTGCATATCCTTTATGAAATGAAAAAAGCAACACTTTTCATTTGACCATCAGTTATGTTAATTGTTTCAGTTTCAGTTTATTTTTTCTTCAAACATTTTACATTGTATTAGAAAAACAACCTTATAAATAACTTATTTTACAAATCTTAAAAATATAATGACATTGTATGTATCAGGTTCTTAATTTGATGCAATGTTAATAAATAGTAATGGTAATAAAATGTCTATAAGTTATCAAATTTATGTCAAAAGTAGTAAGTAAAGGACAAAGATCCAGGACGTCAAGTATGGGAAAGAAAACCAAAAGCTTTTACGGTAGAGGGCGCTGTGTGTTTGTGTCTTATCACGCTCTTGTAAAAGAAGCTGATAGATGTTATTTTCGCATTACACATTTTTAAAGAGTTTTGTCCCTTTTTTTTGTTGGTGTATTCGTCATTTATTTGACCTGGTGTATCGCTCAGTTGAAGGAGGAGCTAAAGGAAAGAGGTTTTTCGCTGCGAGGATAGAAAGGAGACCTTGCTTTAAGTTTTTAATGAAAATAAGAAATTATTCAATTATTTGTATGTGAACTGACAAGCTAACAGACACAAACACACAGCGCCCTCTATGCGGAACTAATTTGACAGTAAGCATCCCCATTGTCAAAGAAAATGTCCACGGATTTATAACAGGTTGTTTCAATATAACTGAATCTCTATAACCATACTGCGAGTGAACAGTCCGGCTAGCTTAACTGTGGTCTGCTCAGGTAAAGTTGAGACTGAAGGTAAATCCGAGGTCGTTCAGTGCGGTCGGTGCGGATTATACTTGTCTCGTTTGAAGAAAAAAAAACAACACAAACTTGAAACTTTCAATTAATTTAAAAGGAAATAAAAATGTCCAGCTTGTAAGATTTACGAGTCCCGTTATAGTACTTGCATTCTGTTTTGTATTTTGGATCCTAATTGGTTTTTATTATTTATTATATTATACATTTCAAATACTATCACCTTCTGGTCGAGTAGCAGAGAACGTTCCTTACCTACGAATGCTAAGCTAGAGGTCGTGGGTTCAATCTCCGTGGTGCACATTAATTTGTGTTGGGTCTATGTGCTTCGGAAGGCACGTTAGTACGGCGACAGAGTTCAAAACCAGTCACGTTTGGGACGTCATAATCGTCGTTGAAAAGCGGGTGTACCAAATAGGGGACGGTTTGAATTTAACAGTTCATACTTGGGAAAATGTTTCATACCCCCTCCGGGATGTTTATGTTTACGCAAAAAATCGTCGTGTGAAAGAAAAGTCGGTGTACGAGTGTTGACGATGACTTGCATTTCCCAGTTCATCCTCGGAAATACCCCAGACACCCCCTAAGGAAGTCATGTCGTGACTATGTGTGTATTTTCCTTCTTTTTAATATATTGACTGATGACGGCCGCATACCGTGGGCCGAAATATGAAGTTTTTTAATTTTTATTGTTTTAATAATAATTAAAAATTCAATTCAAAATTCGTTTATTGTTTACAATTCACACTTTACATGTTTGTGGCGAACTTTTTTTTACTTACCTACTTTTTCAGCCAGTATTCTTTATAGCGGATTATGGCGGATCTACCCATAACAACAATTTTGGCTAATTTAGAGGTTTGACTCTTTTTTCCGAAATGTATGGGAAAAGTTTTTTGCGATTTCTGACATTTCTAGTACTCAAACCTCAGTCGGTCTAGTAGAGACTTTTGATCCTTATAAGGAACAAGATCGATTGGCATCAAAAAAAGTTTTTGTCTAAAATTACCATTTTCCTGCTGACTGTACATTTTTTCCAAAATCTGTAAATGCAGTTCAGAATATCTTTAAAATTTATGGATAGTTTCCTAAAAGCGTTATCCCGTAACTATAACGGTTAAGGTACCTGCCCTTACTGTCCCGTCTCAAAAATTCAGCCTGTATAATAAAAATACATGGCATGACAGGTTATGACCTAGACTACCTATTTACAATCTATCTTAATATTAACTTATTATAAATTGTCATTAATAATAATGATGATGATGATGATGATGATGATGATGATGATGATTATTATTATGATAATGATGAGCAGGAGGAGGAAGATAATGATTATGATGATAACGATGATGATGATGATGATAATGACGATGATGATGATGATGATGATGATGATGATGATGATGATGATGATGATGGCGATGATGATGATTTTAATGTTGTTTGTTTAGGCCGTCGCCATAATGTGCACCAAGTGCCCATATGAAGGAGGATTCCCATGTCCTTAGCTGTATGTCCGTGAGTGGTGGATTAAAAAAACTTTAAAAGCTGTTATAGTGTATATTTAAAAAAAAAAGCTCCTTGTACTTGTAATTCAACTAGTGGCGTCGCGCGCGATTAAACGCTATGCTACAGGACCTGGAATGAGATGGCTTAATTTGTATTCTAAATATTTAATCAAGAAACTTAAATAAAAAAAATATCACAAAACCAGAGCCAAATTAAGACTAAGATCCAATTTAATTATTTAAGTAGCTATACAAAGAAACAAATTAAAACTTAGTCAAATTGAAGATATTATAACAAGAAATGAGTTTCTTTAATTATTGTTGAAGAATTTTTGCTGTAATAATTGTAATTACTGATTTAGTTACAATTGAAGGTGTTGGCAGCTTGATTCCTTCTCGAACGGCAGACAGAACAGTGTGGCTAGCACGTGCCAAATATTAGGTCTTTACATATGGAATTGCCGTTTTCTATAGATAATTTGAATTTGAAGAGAATTTTTTAAACTCAATTTTCAGTACTAACCGTTTTTTTGGCATTTTTTTTCAAGAATGACAAATCCAAATTATCTTATGTGTGTGAATGAGACAACATTAAGCTAACAGCAGCATTTATTAAATTTTTGAAAAATGTTAGCTAAAAAGTATTATTACGAATCTTCTCATGGAAATGGATGGCATTTAGGACGAACTGTTTTTAAAAACATTAAATTTTTATAATGAAAAAAATTAAAAATAAAATTAGTACGTAGATGTAAAACCTTGAAATCATATTTTTGAAATAACTATTGAATTAGAGGAATTATGAACTCATGAATCTCAAAGGAAATTTTGGCAATTTCATATGAAGGGTACAAGCAAAGAACAAGGAATGTCACATCGTAAGGAAGGGCTAGAATAAATGTGTAAATAATTAAAAAAAAATTTTTTCGTTTGTTAAAAGGCAAAGTAAATAAAGGATTTATTAAAGTTATTTATACATTTATTCTGGCCCTTCTTTACGATGTAAAATTCCTTGTTCTTTCCCTGTACCCTTCTTATGAAAAGACCTATTATACAGCGTCTTACTTGCGTTCTCAGGCATGCTGTGTTGTCAACGTCTAGCACACGCCGTCGATGCAGTGTCTTTCCATCATACACGCTCTCTGGTATCTCTGATAGCGCTTGCTAGCTACACCGAAGGCAGCTACGTAAAGAAGCGACACTCACCTCCCCGCGCGAATTTAACGTCCCCCGCGGTCCCCCGCAAGTTAGTGGCAAATCTGGAGGCAGGCAGAGCTCGAGTAGCACTCGTTCACTGCGCGCATATTTTGTTTTGTTTTGTTGATTTTGAACACAAACACTTGTACTATTTGTTTCATAACATTTATTTTATGTTATGAAACAAATAGTACAAGTGTTTGTGTTCAAAATCGAGATGCTTTTTATGTTTCATCAAGTGGCGACAATCGCAAGTATAAATACTGTTTTGTTTTATTACGATAGTGATTTTTAATCAATATGGTTCGTTATTGTGGTATATATGAATGCCTAGAAAACGGAGCAACCAATAAAGAAAGGAGATTTTTCAAATTTCCTTCCTTCCGGTGAACTAAGCCATTTTCTTTTATGTACGTAAAAAACACCTTTGACTCCTCTGAAAGGATTTGTGTCGTGACGTGACCAGTCTGGGGAACCAGAACTAGGACCTAGGGATTAACCACGCTAAAATTTAGAAGAGAATCATATATGTTGCAGACTATAAATGTTGTCCCTCTCTATCGACGACGCTCACACGCTTGCTGCCAGCCCTAGACTAGCTCACGCACACACACAAGCGTGTGCGGACAAGCCAGATGCGCGCGTGAGAGTGTAGGTAAATAACTTGAGCCGTGACTATGCCGAAGGGTTGTGTGAGAGAGTGATACGCACATACACACCAAAGGTCACTTAAGAGGCTATGCGAATTTTATTTTTGTCACTGTCACTCCAAGCGAAAAAACGTGCAGTGCGAGAGGGGCCCATTCAGGAGTTAGTTTTATATTTTTATAAAAATAAAAACTAAAATAGCTAGCAAAACTTCCAAAATCAAATATCTAGATATTGTTGAAACCCATTTACTAAAATATGTTTGAGTTCTGTATATGGTTTCTATTCATCAAACAAGGAGAAAAAGTGTGTTTGAAAACCTCATTTCAACAATTATTTCTATCGAGAAAAATGCATCAAAAACACGTTTTCGAAAAACAAAATCATAGATTATATAGTCAAAATGCATATACCAGAAATTTATTGAAATTTTTCGTGTATTTCTTGAAATACACAGCAAAGAAGCACCCGTATTTTTTTTTATATATCGCCTTAAAAGAGAGTGGCTTCGCTATAAGGTTTCCCATTGTTAAAGAGAACCCTGAAAAACTGACTCTCAATAAAAGGGTAAAAGCTGACTTTAGGATAAATCCGTAGCAAACAACTAGTCACAATACGGACGTAATTCCCGGGATTTTCCCGATTTCCCTCTTGTTCCCAATCCAATTAATTCCGACCCCAATGTGAGAATTTATTCCCGCACAGTAACAAAGTACCTAAAACTTTGTTATTACAGTTGTATTTTGCCTGAATCTCAATGAGGTTGGTACGCATGGGTGGGTATCCGGGCCACACAATTTGCCTATTAAATCATATAAATCACAACTAACCAGCTGCGGTAGATTTTTCCTTCTTAGGGGTATGTGGTTTTGTTTCCGAATTTCTTCTCGGAAAAATAATAGTCAGGTACTGTCAGAGAAAACTTTTTGTCCCATTTTGCGCTCGTAATACCTACTACAGCAATAAGGGCTTAAATTGAAAATTTATACTTGCGATTGTCGGCACTTGGTGAAACTTGAAACACATCTTGTACTTGTAGTTTCACTTTATTTAAAAGTAGTTTCACTTTAAATAAAGTGAAACTACAAGTACAAGTGTTTTAATTCAAGAAGGCTAAAATTGAGCCAACGCCAATGATACCGATTTTATATTGAAATTATATTGGGTAAACCTATTTTTTTAAACACTAAATAGGTTTATGCTTGGCCTCTATGCGAAAAACTAAAACGACATCTGGGGTCACGGCAGTGTCCCAGACAAGTCTTGCAAAAACGCAAAACGCGGAACGGCCGTACCATCCTTTTCTCTAAAAAAGTTGATGCCGAGTCAGTAAAATCGATGGCAAAGAGAAGAGTGGGAGTTACCTCACTAACAAGAGCAGCTTTTTAATATTGGATGTAAGTGAGTGGTTTCGCTTTTATCTGATAATAGCTTTTGCCTGCGTTGATTTAGTTTGAATAGTCCTTTCGAATTTTATTTTTCGGACCATGATTTTATACTATGTTTTATATGTCTGACCCTATGTCTATGTCCCTAGGGAACTGCAAGTCCACAGGAAACAAACTATAGCCTCTTTCCAAATGAAAAGTCTAACTATTACAACAGTAAAATAATTTTAAAAATCTGTTCCGTAGTTATTAATGAGTATGTCCCTAAGGTTTTGTCCGTCCCCAGGGAAAAAAACTATAGCCTAAGTAACTATGTTGAAGAAAACGTCTAACCATTAAAACATTCTACTGTACGATAAGTAACGGTTCCATATACTCGCATCTTTATCGTTAAACGGCAGCGACGACATAAGCGAGACAAAAATACTACAGAATACTACAGCGGTGTGCAAGTTTCGATCATATATCCGTCATGATGTTTTAAAACTATGTTGTATTAAATATTTATGTACTTACCTGAGAAATGTGATTGCATCCTTTTTAGGCTTCCGTAGTCAACAACAAGGAACCATTATACTCGTAGTTTCGCCATGTCCGTCTGTCTGTCTGTCTGTCTGTCTATCCACGGCTTAGCTTAGAGACTATTAGTACTAGAAAGCTGTAATTTGGCACGGGTATACATATTTATTACGCCGATAAAGTGGTACAGTAAAATTTTGAAAAATATTTTTTTAGGGTCTTCAATTTAAATTGGGTCTTTCAATTTAAATTGAAAGTAATTTAGGAGGTGATTCAGTATCGTTAATACATCACATTCCACTGCAAAGTACATTTTTTTGCGCGAACTTTTTCTTCACTTATCCATACAAACTGAGTCAGCTGATCGGACCACTCGCTACGCTCGTGTTTTAAGGCAATATACCGTGCTAGCAAAGGTCCCCGTTACTCCAGGCAGAAAGACCCGCAGTGCGAAAGGGACGGAATCGGGGAAAATTGTCAAAAAGTCGGTTTTAAATTAATTCAAAATTAACTAAAATAGCTACAAAAAATTCCATAACCAGTAATTTAGGTGTAGTTAAAACCCATCTAAATAAATATTTTTCAAGTCTGTATGCTATCCTAATTTGTCAGAATATCAAAAAAAGTGTAAATTTAGACCAGATTTCAATAATTATTTCTATCGAATGAAATTCCTCCTATCGCATTTCTGATAGACCAAAATCTAGTTAAAGGTCCCAAAATTGTTATACTTATTTATTTTACTTGGAACTTCATTAAAAGAGCAGATAAATTACTTCAAAAAGTGTCAATTTTCACGGTATAGCCCCTAAATCGTCCTCGTAATTTATTCCTTTGCACCCTTGTAGCATAAACTACTATTATTAGTTCAAATTTATAATTTTCTTATCGAGTTATTAATTCCTCTTTATTAATTTTAAATGCCTTTAGTAACCTTCCTTTAATTATTTTTTCAATTGTTTTTAGATTTAATTAGCATGCTGTGCGTGCGCGTTTTTGGGTAGCAGTTTAGTTCTTAACTTTTGTATTTGTAACCTTTACTCATGTCACCGATTGTAACCTGTTGGGTATGGCTAGTAAAATAAAATAAAATTGAAATATTACTCACACATTAATACGGTTCTCGATGTCCCGTAACCAGCCATTACCTTATCTGATCTAACTGAAAGTTCACATGTTGTGTAGTCTCTATTACCAACTGAACCTCCCTTAGAAATTCTGCCGGTTTAAGGCGATATGCGAAAAAAATACGGGTGTTTCTTTTCTGTGTATTTCATGAAATACACGGAAAATTTTAATACATTTCTGGTATATGCATTTTGACTATATAATCTAGGGTTTTGAAATTGGAAAACATCTTTGGATAAATTTTCCTCGATAGAAATAATTGTTGAAATGAGGTCTTCAAACACACTTTTTCTCCTCGTTTGACGAATAAGAACCATATACAGAACTCAAACATATATTATTAGCTGTGTTTTAACAATATCTAGAGATTTGATATTTGAAATTTTGCTAGCTATTTTAGTTTTTTTAATAAAAATATAAAACCAACTTTTTTCCCTTTTGCCCTGAATCCGCCCCTTTCGCACTACGCGATTTTTCGCTTGTCGTGACAGTGACAAAAATAAAATTCGCATAGCCTCTTAATAAATTTCAGCTTATTATAAATTTGATAAAATTTTAAGTAGAGAAGGCCAGGGATCTAAATTAATCATAATATTGTGTCGAGGTCCAACCGATAGAGCGGACTGAGCAAATGATTTTCTCTTTATTTTCGTCAAAACTTTGTAGACAGATAATCTAAAAGCAATTTGCTAACACAACGCTGAAAAATATTGTTCATATTTCCGTAAACCGTAACCGGCGTAGCTTTTAATGTTTTTTCAATGCATGTGTTCGTAAAGGCCCACTTTTTATGCATCAACAGAAAGTCGATTATTTTGCCCTAGGGCTTTATTATTATTTTTTTTTTATTTATTTACAATGGTTGGCTAACCTGCAGCCTTTCCTGTGTACCATAGATGTTATACTTTTTTTCCACTGTTTAACGGCTCTGGATACAGTCCTTTTGAGCCAATTATAATTTAAAGTTCACAAGATTATATTTGTTTTCATTTTGAGGAAATGCATTGAAAAACGTAGTATGATACACGGGCGTAAAAGCAATAAATTACTCGGTTACGTTTAAAACACTCGCTACGCTCGTGTTTTAAATCGTCCTCGTAATTTATTCCTTTGCGCCCTTGTAGCATAAACTACTATTTTCTCAGTTTGAAATTGATATTAAAGTGATAGTCAGCGTTGCTCGTAGACGCCCTTTAAATAATGTAAAATGATTACGGAACCGTTCATTAAATAATGTAAAATGATTACGGAACGGTTCATTAAATAATGTAAAATGATTACGGAACGGTTCATTAAATAATGTAAAATGATTACGGAACGGTTCATTAAAAATGTAAAATGATTACGGAACGGTTCATTAAATAATGTAAAATGATTACGGAACGGTTCATTAAATAATGTAAAATGATTACGGAACGGTTCATTAAATAATGTAAAATGATTACGGAACGGTTCATTAAAAAATGTAAAATGATTACGGAACGGTTCATTAAATAATGTAAAATGATTACGGAACGGTTCATTAAATAATGTAAAATGATTACGGAACGGTTCATTAAATAATGTAAAATGATTACGGAACGGTTCATTAAAAAATGTAAAATGATTACGGAACGGTTCATTAAATAATGTAAAATGATTACGGAACGGTTCATTAAATAATGTAAAATGATTACGGAACGGTTCATTAAATAATGTAAAATGATTACGGAACGGTTCATTAAATAATGTAAAATGATTACGGAACGGTTCATTAAAAATTTAAACGATTTACTCGTAAAACATGAAGTGCTTCGGCATTTTATTGGTTTTTTAAGGTTCCGTACCCAAAGGGTAACCAACGGGACCCTATTACTAAGATACCGCTGTCCGTCTTCCTGTCTGTCCGTCTGTCAACAGGCTGTATCTTATGAACCGTGATAGTTAGATAGTTGAAATTTTCACAGATGATGTATTTCTGTTGCCGCTATAATATCAAATACAGAATAAAATAAATATTTAAGGGGGCTCCCACACAACAGACATGTTTTTTTTGCCGTTTTTATAGATAATGGTACGGAATCTATGGCGCGCGAGTCCGACTCGCACTTAGTCGGTTTTCTTGGTTCACTTGGAAACTTATAGCGAAGCCGTTCGTCAGTGTGCAAGAAATCTCAACATGACAGACCGATTGAACTTTTGGAATTTAGATGACAAATACTGCCAAATTCCTACTAAATACTCGGTAAGTTATTTGAACCGATCTATAATGGCCACCTCTGTGGTCTAGTTGTTCAAATCCCGTAATGCACATTTATGTTTGAAGTACGACGATAGGGTTTAATAATCATTATCATCGGTGGATGTCGTAATCGCATTATATGAGAACCTCATCACGAGTGAGCCAGATTAAAACAGCAAGTGTCAAGGTGACATCTAGCTGCCAACGACCTTGAATCGACCTGTGTGAAACTACCTATATTGAAATAACGTCCATATCAGCGCGCACTGCATTACGACGTCGCTGGGTCTCCGGATAGCAAAAAATAAGGGAAAATAAAAATTCCAGCAATTATTTTAATAATCAATACTTAACTTGTATTTGAGAGCAAGAATTTTACAAATGTCATAAGCGGTTTCAAACAAATAACCAATTTTAGACTAAAAACAGATTGACTTTACACAATGTAATTTACTTTACAAATGCTGTTTCCTAAATTGTTCTTTAAGGTTTAAATAACAATATACATTTGTTTCATAAATTTTAAACGTACCGTTTAAGATAAATAACATCAATAGACGTAATTTTGGGAACAAAAATTATCAGAGAAAGTTGGGGATTCGTGATAGACCATAGCTAGGATGTAAAAAGCAATCCAGTGCCCGTAGTGTAATATTTAATTGCGTGCAACGCAACTTAGTTGAATCACAAGTGCGAGGAGCGTGCCACGATTTTTTTGCAATTAAACAGAATACCATGTTCCTCGCAAAACTGTGATTCAACTAAGTCGCATCGCGCGCAATTAAACATTATGCTACGGGGCCTGCTCGTCAATGACAGCATAGTCTGACGGTTTCTTTCTCTGCTGACCTGGGGCTCTACCGCGTAATTCTCATTTGTATCAACTTTAAGCAAATGAATGCGAAATTCAACGCGTGGAAAAGAGATGGCATGTTAGGCGGGCGTCGTCGCACGCACGTCAAATTTGAATCTCAAGTTGATGTTGATGAAAATGAGAATTACGCGGTAGACCCACAGGTCCTCTAAAAAGGCCGTTTTGCATGAATCATATTATGATTCTGTTCTAATGCCGTCTCTTTTGCACGCGTGAAAAACTCTGACAAATCATTTTATGATTCACCCAAGTCGGCCTTTCTAGATCCTCAGAATATCGCCGTCTTATGTCTGCTGAGAAGTGTTCCAGTTGGTGAGATTCAAGGTAACTATAACAGAGAAGCTGATTTGATTTTGAAAATAATAATATACCTATTTACTATTGTATACTGCAGCGGTAGTGTCCTTACCGTACAGATAAAGTATGCTGTTTAATTTTTGCAATACATTTAAAACTATTTTTTATCCATTAACTTTTGTAGAGGCAAGGAGTCAATAATACTTATTTAATAGTAATTATTGACCTATACAAATACTTATATATTTTTAAATATATTATTTGTTACCGACACTAAACGCACTACACTACTTAAATATCTCTGTACTTATAAATTTAAAATGTACCTACTGTTTTAATATTATTATTCCTTTTCTCACTTTTTTTTTGTGTTGAATTTTACAAGTCCTTCTGCGCCT
Organism: Ypsolopha sequella; assembly: GCA_934047225.1. Lineage (NCBI taxonomy): Eukaryota > Metazoa > Arthropoda > Insecta > Lepidoptera > Ypsolophidae > Ypsolopha > Ypsolopha sequella. The sequence continues at coordinate 3,944,944 of OW203986.1, read as the reverse complement.
TTATTTGATTTTTTTCTAAATTATGTCCTCTGTCTGGGGTATGCTGAAAATCAGCGCTTCTCGATTTCTATGAGATCGGCAGCTTCGCTGAGCATGCTACCATTTGCCAGACATGTCTAAAACTTTTTTTTCTTCTATTTTAAACTGTGTACAATTTTAATGTGTTTAGTTTTAAGTATTTTTTTGGCAATAAACCTTTTTTACTATTATTTTTTATTTTATTAATTATTAGAGTGCATTACAAACTTGAAATCAATCAGAAAGAAATTTGAAAGCACAAATATTTTGAATGAAAATCCTCGGGCCAGGATTTGAACCTGCGAGCTTCTGCTTACATGACAGGCGCGCTACCGAATATTTTTTCAAAATATTTGCGCTTTTAAATTTGTTTCTGATTGATTACAAGTTTGTTATGCATTTTAATAACAATAAGAGTATTCAAAGCGATGGATTTTGCGATAAAAATATAAATACAAATTCAAATTCAAATCTAAACAGTTTATTTTGCAAAGTAGTAATACACTTTTTACACGTCAAATTTAATCTAATAAAAAGATATGTAATAAAATAATAAATATACATGGACTAGATTAAAGGTTTATTTAATTTACGTATCAATACATATACGATTAAAATGATAGGTAAAATATATCTTATACAAGGTGAAATCCAATCAACCACCCGAACCCATACCGAAGACCCGGCCAGGGACCAGGAACAAGGTTCAATGTTCACCAACCGAGCCCCCAGCATGAATCCAGGCGACCGACCAAATCACATCCTATATACTACATACTAATAAGGTTACATATATAAATACATTCCTACCTTCGCCCTTTCGATTAGTCTTATATATATATTATACTATTCAATAGTAGGCTAAAATTCGATATGTTTTCACAATATTTCCTGGTAAAGGTATCTGGTAGAGGTAGATGCCGAATTTATAGTATTTTTGTGTTCTAGACCATCTTGTTTAAGAATTGAACCCCTGTCCTCTACCGGGTAAAAAAAACGGAGTTTATCGTGTTTCCGTGTGTCGGCAGCGGCTGGCACAAGTTTGCACATAAACATGACATATCTGGGGTCCTCATATTGAAATTGGGACCTTTTACTAAGTTACGATCGAGAACGCGCGTCGATTGAACCTTTGCCATAATTTTATGGGTGCATTCGGATTTGGATATGTAATTTGATGCGTCAATAAAATGTTTGCTTCGGGTTTTTTTCAGAGTTGTTTTATTTGTATGGTTACTGATCAGTTCTCTTTCATTATTCAGCCCACATCCACCCACTGTTGGGCATAGGCCTCTTCTTCTCCACGGAATTTCCGTTCGTCTATCGCCAGCCTCATCCATTGTCCATCAACAGCAGCGACGATATCGTCTCGCCATCGGGCCATCGCATCTGATTGCTTTCCTGGCCTCGGCTGCCACTCTGTTACTGCCCTAGTACACCGTTCGTCTTCCCGTCTAGCCAGATGTTCGGTACACGATCCACAAGAGACATGCCTAGCATGGCTCGCTTCATAACCCATCAGCGTCCATATTCCAGTTCCTTTTAGAAATGAAAATACCTTGAACAATTTTATTTTGAGAAACTACCTGAGTAACTTTGATTAAGCACCAAAACAAACCCCGTTTCGTTTTTTTTTTTTTACTTTTAACTAATAAAAGACAGACAAAAATACAGGCAGACAGATTGAATTTTTATATTTGGGTTAGATATTTTTGGAGATTTGGATTGTAAAAAGGTTTCTCTATTTACTTCATGCTTATCTTGTTTAAACATCCTTGGGTTTGTTTGGTAAATAAAAAGAACCCATGTTTTAACTTTTCTGATCGTATCTTGATACGATGAAAATATTACTCGTATTACTTGAAAAATATTTTACTCCAAATATTACGAATTATTTGCAGTAGAATTTAAACTAACTTAATAATATTATACCTGATCAAGTTGTCCAATACCTATCGAGGCATCTGTTCAATGCCTAGCTTATCCTATCCTGCCTCTGCCACGTTACCTCGTCACAGTTTTCCATGTAAAGTAGTCCTTATTCTCGTACAGATATGGTTCAAAATTGGATTTTTGATACTCAATCACGTGGCTCAAAGATGGCTTGACCTAGTCACCTGGATGGAGTACCAGAGAGCCGTAGCCGGGGTGTAATCCGAAGAGTACTGAGCGACTTGCCAACTTGAAATGTCTTTGGATTTTCCAACTTCATACTGTGAAATATCTGTTGCAATGAGATACTGTAGCAGTATGCATGCAGTATGAATGAATGAAGCTATTGAATACAGTCCAAGCTAGCCGATATATATTATTGTTAGTGTTCGAAACTGATTTATTAAATCATAATATAAAACTTGAAAAAAATAAGAGCACATGTATTAAAGAAAGCAGTGAGTGCAATTGCATATTTTGATCCCATAAAATATTGACTTTTCTAGAAAAAAAAGCAGATTTACAAAATTATGACTTTGAATAAAATAGATAGTTTCTAATAAATAAATAAAAATACATGCATGAACCTTGAAAACAACGATCACATAATTTATGTCAAAAATGTATGATTTGATATTTTTACGCCCCAACGCCGGCTGCTAAACAGAGTGATAGGATTGGAACCCAGGGATTTCACTTGATTGAGAGTATGACGGGTTTTTAATGACTGAGAAACCGCCACTGCATTTGAGAAAAAAAACGCAACCTTAAAATTACTCGTAAAGACTATATATGGAAGACTAATAATAAGTAGAAAACAGGTAAGTTTTGTAAAACACAACAAAACTTTAATATTAGGATTAAAATACAAAAGTAAGATTAAAATACAAAAGTTAAAATACACTGATAAAAAAAATCTTTAAAAAACTACGCAATCGCTGCACTAGGATGTGTAGAGTCAATAGGCATAGATTAAATTATGTTAATTCGAAAACCATTTCGAGATTTAGGTTTAGTAGCCGTATTTTCGAAGTTTTTGTTTTTAAAAAACTTCATGATAATGAATATTTTTACGAAAAGGCTGCAACTTCCATTTGCCCTCGTGTGACGTCACTTGAGTAATGTATGGAAAAAATATGTATATTGGCAAATCTTTTGAATCTACAATTTGCAATACAGACTTCGATGCCTTACATAGGCATTTCTCCTTCACTCCTGTCACATTAGAAGACAACATTAAAAGTACTACACTCCGTAACTCAGCCAATAAACCAAAAACCTTATGCGTTTCATTTTCTTTCAAAACTGTTTCTTTGAGTGATATTAAAATAGCCATCCTTTCCATTTCCTCTAAAATTGGGTGATGACCAAATCTGTTTTAAATGATCCTTTCATGGAATTATTCTCTAGTGACTAATTCCTTTCCTGCAGTATGGAAACGGGCTCATGCAATATTTATTAATTTATTTTTTTACATAACATTTATACAGCATTACAGGAGACCATTGCACTATATAAATTAGGTAAGTGAGTATACATATATATATATATATATATATATATATATATATATATATATATATTTGTTTACTTAGGATCTAGTATATATCCAAGAAAACAAAAATTTTAACATAAATCTACATATAAACAAAACTTTAATTAAACGTTCACACTTTTTCTTTCGCAAAAATTTAAACACTCACGGAAAATACGGAATAACTCATCCGCAAATACTCGTAGATCGACCTGTGGCCTTGTTGACAGTAAGGTGTTTAGGACATTTATGGCACGTGGCGGAGGGGACTAGGCTCTAGCTAATAATTCCAATCCCAGTTCCTTCTCTGAGTACAGACCTATTTCCATACTACCCATCCTCTCGAAGGTTCTAGAATCCCTTGTTCGTAAGCAACTATCAACTGGACATAGTACTACCACTCTGACGCTTGCTTGCTTAGACGCTTCTTCCTTCCATTGTTGACTATGGTAATGTTTGTCTCATTGATTCTAACGAGGAGTTGTTAAGTAAAATTGGACGACTTCAGAACTTGGTGATCAGGTTTATCGTGGTCTTCAGAACTTGTGCATTCGATTTATTTTCGGACTGCGCAAGTATGGCCAAGTCTCTGAGTTTCGATGCAGGCTACAATGGTTTCCTATTCGTTTTCGCAGGAACTTACACATTTTTTCACTTTTATATTATAATGTTCTCTATAATCCCGTCTTACCCAATTATTTAAAAAAAAGATTTGTGATCTGATCGCACTGATTGCAGCGACAGAGCGCTTTGGTCTTGTCATCATACCAATCTGGCGATGCATACGCACAGCACTGATCGTTTCTCCAAATCATTTACGGTCAATGCAGGTCGGCTTTGGAATGAACTTCCGCAAACCTTCAGAAATCTGCCTTCTGTGTCCTCTTTTAAATTTAAGTTGAAAAATTATTACCTTTCATCTCTCTGATTGACACGACTGACTATGCTTCTTTGTTTGTTTGTATGTATGTATTTTAAATATTAGGCTTGAAGATTATTATCTTTTTGCGCAATTATGCAAATTTTTGTAAAATTTTCTATTCTCTCTATAGCGTCTCTGCTCTGCAGGGTGCGGGCCAGCCGCAACAACATCCTTAGAACGTTCGCCAACCGGTTGGATGCATACTACCTTGGGCACTGTTCCAGCCTACATATAAAGAAAAATTTATTATGTAATGAATTATAAAACGACTGTATATAATTATTAATATTTGTGTTAACTAATCCTAGATAATTAAGCCTTCCTTGTATATAACTAACACAATGAGTTCTTTTTATTACTCGAATAAAGAATTATTATTATTATTATTATACCATCGGTTGACTGGAAGAAATTTCTTTAAGGAATAAGTCCGCCTTTGCCTTTTGTGTTATCATGTACTCTGTGTTTTTATTTTAATTTTCTGTGCAGTAAAGTGTTTATTGATTGACTGATTGTTTTCGGTAATATTATCACAATATCTCTCATTTTCGTAAAGAGTTAAAATGGTTATCAATTCATCTTCGCCGTAATGTTCATATCTTACTGCATCGACGAATACTGCATCGACGTCATGAAAGCAGTGGCACTAAACTAACAAGACGTAAAGCAGCGGGCAGTGCCCCAGAAAAGAAAATAAATATATATTTTTATATACGCTAATAAATAAAAATAAAATAAAAAATTTCATTGATTAATTATAATAACAGTAAAAATTTTATTAGATAAAATTAAAGATAAAGATATTAAAGATGTAATAAAATATTCAATGAAAATTTAAGTAACATAATAAACAATGTAAAAGTACAATGATGCAAATAAATATAATAATAAATAAATTAAAAAGAAAAAACAAGGTCCCTGAAAAATTAAAATCGGGGGAAACTGGATTAAAAAAAAAATGTTCATATCTTATCTCATCTATTTATCATCATTAGGAATCCACTTTCTCCTAACCTTCGTGAACATTTTGAGTTTTTGATCCCTAGGGACAGACCCTTACGTTCTAGAACTTTCTCCCTCCTTAAAACCCCTGTACGTAATATTTATGGCTTTAGAAAAGTAAATTCATTCAGTGTCCCTTCAGTCCGACTCTGGATTGGTTTTCCGGATAATATTCGCCACTGTGTTATAATCAGTTCCTTTAAGAAAATGCTTAAAGAACACTACTTCTCACCTTTTGAATAGGTAAATATTATATATGTATAACATTTTACCGTGTGTAAAACCGTAAGTACCTTATGTTTTTATTACATAATTAGGCTTATTCTTCTATGTAGGTATATATGTATTTTTTTCTCTTTGTGTATGATAACTTTGATAAATGTGATTTTCCTATGAAGATGAGTTTACTGGAAGAAATTTCTAATTAGTGGTAAGCACGCCAATGTGCGTATTTGTTTTCTGTTATTATTTTTGTAATTTGTTTTTTTTTGTGTACACTAAAGAATAAACAATATTTTCTATATTTACGGAAATCATTCCCAATAAACATATTTATCGAGGGTCGTTGTGCAACCCTTTATATTCTGAAAGCATCTGTTCGAATTTTAAACGTGTATTTAAACAAGGGTCGTACCACGTCGTAAGCAGACAAAATTAATTTTGTAATTAAATTCAGACTTGGTGAGGAAAATGCCGCCATGAAATCGGTGGACAGTTGAAGAACAAAATTGTGGCATTTGTAATAAGTTTTTGAGTTGTGTTTAATTTTTATTACTATTTGAAAACCTTTTTGAGGAATAGTAAGGAATAGCGATTTCCGATAATTACTTGAAATATGCACCTATATAAATAAAATAATCATCGCGCGAAAATGTTCCCGCTGATCCATTTTTCAATGAGACACGATAGTTCAATTTAGCTCGTAAAAAATGTGGAGGGAAGTTCTGAATTGAAGTTTTTTAAATTTTATAAAATTGTATTTTTAAAAGTACACTTCGGGCACAAATACACGCTTTTTAGGGCATACAGGTTTCCTTACGATGTTTTATTTCACCATTCAGCAAGTGGTAAGAACAAATACTATGCACATAAATTCCGAAAAACTCATTGGGCATGCCCAACCGGGTATCAAACCTGGATCTCATGATTGAGAGGCCACCATTCTACCCCTGAGCTACCGCTCTACTCCTGAGCTACCGCAATATTTTTTATTCTTTACATAAGTATAAGACTTAAACCAAAAAAAATAATACAAAAAGGTAAAAAAAAACTTTTTTTTCCTCCTTACCTTTTTTAAAACTGAATCAAATGCGGGGACAGAAGATATAAAAAAAAAAAACAAAAAATCAAAAAGTTTATTCCATTTTAACGGTAACCTCTAACCTTTTAAGTAAAATATTGCCTGTGCCAGGTGACCCACTCCTTCATAGCATCACTTCAGACACTGTTAAATTTTCTTAACTTAGTAGTTAGAAACAAAAATATTTATTTTAACATTAGTAAGATTACATTTAGTAACTATTTTGAATTAGCATTAACCAATTGAGATGCTGACAATATTAGTTGTGAATGAAACAATCATATTAAATTATTATTACATACGGCTTGAACACTCACGTGTGATTGTTGTTGACTATATGCCAACCGTTTCACCGATACAATTTCGGCATTATCAAGGCGAGTGTCGTTCTTAGGACGACGACGCGGCGTTCACCGTCGTTGTCAAACGGGCACTGGCAGCTGCCGATCGGCGAGCTGCACGCATTGCTCGTGCGCTGAGCGTTGGCTGCGTCGTCGATAGGGGTGGGTTGGTGGATGCACTTGATTCCTTTAATTGTTCCAATTGTTTGTTATTAGGGGCGGTTATTAAACAAGACGAACTCACAACATCGTCACTGTCACTGGGCACTGTCCTAAAGTTGCTCGATCCATCGAGAACCGGTTTCCAAGACGGAGCCAGCTGCCAACCATGATCCCTGTTGAAGTTGGGGTTACGACTTATCTCGATGGCTTCGTGTATTTTGCGAGGAATGGTATATTTCTCCTTCACTAATACTGTAGCCTTGTCGAAACGGATGAAGTGGGTCGTATCCGAACTTAGTGCATGTTCTGCTACTGCTGACCCGTTAATGTCCAGTTTCTTCATGGATCGAATATGTTCAGTCAGTCTTGTGGACACGTTGCGCTTGGTTTCTCCTATGTAGCTTTTTCCACAATCGCACGGGACTTTATAAACTCCAGGTGTGTTGAGAGGGTCTCGGTCCTTTGGGGATCTCAGCCAGTTCCGTAGTTTGGTGGGGGCTCGGAAGATAGTCTTCACACTGTACTTCCGGCGAAGCAGGTGTCCAATCCTATCAGTTACGCCTCTCACAAAGGGCAAGTAGATCGGAGCCCTCTCAACAACGGATGGACGATGGTGGGTTGATGGAGTCGCAAGCCGGTTACTCTGTCTCCAATTATACCCATTGGCCTCCAGTACGTGTCTTACGTGGGTCAATTCAGCATCCACATACTGTGGGTCACATAACCGCAACGCTCGATTTATTAAAGTACGAGGCACTGACGCAAGGTGAGAAGGGTGGTGATGAGAATCTGCTTTCAAGTAATGATCCGTGTGTGTGGGCTTCCTGTAAACGGTATGCGCCAAACGACCGTTGGGTCCACGAATAATTAAGACGTCCAGAAATGCTAACCTGCCATCCCTCTCACACTCAACCGTAAAGGAAATTTTTGGATGGATGTTATTCAAATGTTCTGTCAATCCAGCTAACTTGTTTTTATTGACTACCGCGAAAACATCATCCACGTACCGCCACCAATATCTTGGTTTATCACGCGCACTCTGCAGCGCTTTCTCCTCAAACCACTCCATAAAGATGTTCGCTACTACAGGTGCAATAGGTGAACCCATAGCCACTCCGTCTACTTGTAAGTAAAAGTCTCCGCGCCAGACAAAATAACCACTACGTAAACAAAACTCTATGCAACTCATGTACTCAGTGGGTATGTCATTGCCGTTTAACAGATTTGCAATAACGGTGATCGACTCGTCGACTGGTACATTGGTGAACAGAGATGTTACATCAAAACTCACCATTATTTCATCTTCTTGCAAGGTTACCTCTTCCACAAGCTGAACAAAATGGGTGGAGTCTCTCACATAACTCGCAGTCCTCCCCATCATTGGATAAAGCAACTTGACCAAAAACTGGGAAAGATTATATGTTGGCGAGTTAATTTGGCTTACAATAGGTCTTAGCGGCCAATTATGCCTTGATAATGCCGAAATTGTATCGGTGAAACGGTTGGCATATAGTCAACAACAATCACACGTGAGTGTTCAAGCCGTATGTAATAATAATTTAGTATGTCAGCTCACGCGAGTTTTAATAATATTAAAACAATCATATGTTTTGAAAAGTAGTTGTCAATCATGCCTATTACTTATTAAATTAAAAACCTAATAAAAGTAGCAAAAGTAGCAATGAAATAGGTTTTAACAATTAACAATTTAGATATTTAGGTATTTTTTACAATTTAGATAGGTAGGTAGATTGGTTAGTTTTATTAAAATGATTATAATTTTAACTACGTATGTTAAGTTCTGCCGTTTCTAACACATGATATCGGCGTATTATTAGGTAAGTAGGTATAATGTAAGTGTTGGTAAATACCATCACTTAATTAATTTATTAAATTTATTTTGTTTCAGATATATACCAATATTTTTTTTATTTTATTTTATTTAAACTCCTTATAGATCGCTCCGAAGTAATTCCACTGTTTCGAGCGACTCTATTGAACGCCCCGTTTCATTGCACGATTTTTTAAAACATTTATTTAAAAATCCCTATTAAACCGCTGGGCACGTCTACTTGTAATTGAAACGGTTTAAATAGAGATTTCGTGATAAACGAAAGCTCACTCGCGCTGGCTTGTGGCCAAACGCCGTGTTCTCCAGTCATTTAGGTGCTTGTTCTGCAATTATATGGTATTAGTGATTTAGTTTCTACCATATGGAGGTACCGGCTTAATTTAACTTCCATGTGGAGCTATATTTTATGGCTCTCTGCGGGTATGCAATCTACCTCCGTGTTTCATGAAACGAATGCTAAATAAACAGCATAAACGTGCATTTTAAGTTTCTACGTTATAAATTCATAGCACTTTTTAGGGTATTAACCAGTCGCTGTGACTATATTTAAATCAATACAATTTTAGTAGAAATGACAAATATTTGTGTATAAATTCCTAGGGCTAGGTCTGAACATGTGGAACCTGCGACCTCTTGCTTAAAAGGCAATCAACTATCTGAGCTACCTAGGTTCTCACCTGGATCGTTGAAATTGTTCAGTTGGGAGAACAGAGGACTAAGGAAGAGGTCTTAGGTTCAAATCCTGGTCCGAGGATTTTTTTAACAAAATATTTGCCTGTTCTACTGAAATTCGTATATGCAAAGCGTTGATTTAACGTGAATAACAAAAATAGACATTCTTAAAATTAATATGATCTTATTATTAACATTTCTATAAACAGGAAATTCTTTGGAGCGGTTTCGAAGCCGGATTGTGAAAAACCCACCTTTTTTAATTAATCGAAACAGAACACTTAAATTCAAAATTCACTCAATAATTATCCAATAAAACTTTATTACCCTTGTACTGTGTATGTTGCCATCACATTCAAAAATTTTGAAATTCTAGTTTACAGAAACCAATGAAAACTTTGCGAATGAAGTATACACAATACATAGGTAATAAAGTTTTATTAAATAACTATTGAGTGAATTTTGAATTTAATTTAATTTAATTTTGAATTTTTGAATTTTGACGAGCTCAATGCACTCTTGGTCTCAACACCACAGTGTGACCTTTTTGCTGATAGACCGATGGATGTGTTAAGGCGATTACCATTGCCAAATTAGCAGCTCGATGTTTGTCACTACAAATATCAACGGAAACGACATTGAAATAACGTTCATATCAGCGCGCAATGCATAGTGGCTGTTACGACGCTCGCTGCGTCCTTGAAAGAGCGAAATAGGGGAAAATTATACTTTTCACTTGGACGTGATTACTTGATTGAATAATCTTATGTTATGTTTATAGCTATCAAATTTATCTATTTATCAAGGCATAGATGAATTCAATCGGCCAAGCCACTCAAGAGCAGTAGGGAATTTGAGGTCAAAAAACACCATTCAGTAAAAAAAAAATTTCATGTAGAAGTTTTGGTGGTATGAAAAAGAAAACTGTTGCATATGTTGTCTAAGTGTTGATTATTCATAATACATTTTTTCATTATTTTTGGTTTGGCCATAAACGAGGAGTAGGCTTTAGAAAGTACCCATTTGGCAATAGTAAGGGCCTTAAGGGAATGTCTGAAGTACTGTGAGAGTGAAGTATCAAAGACGATGTCCCTAGATCAACATTATGTATAGAAATATTTATTTCTTTAATAATATTATCTTTCTTTGTTTTTAATTATGTTTTTAATCAATTTACTTTGTATATACGAGTATCTTTGAATTGCTCAGTTACTTGGTTAATTCTGTAATGCTGAACAATTTTATATTAAATAAATAAATAAATATGTGTTCTGTTTCGATTAATTGGAATAAGGTGGATTTTTCACAAACCGGCTGCAAAACCGCTCTTAAGCGTTGAATATCCTTCGAATGAACTTTAGCAAAGTAAGTAAAACACCTACTATTGAAGATAAATGACTACTTGTTTCATAAACAGTAACTTTTCTAGAAACTCATAAAGTACTGAGAAATACTCATTTAAAATTAGTTCTACCGTATTTAATTTTACTTCGTTCCTTCTCTATTTTTCAGGAACTTTGTTTTCTAACTGCCCGGGAAGAGTTTATGAACACTCGACTTAAAGTTGAGTTGCTGAAGTAAATATTAAATGCTGGTGCGAGGTGGGATCAAGAGTTCAAACTGCTTTTAGGTACGAAGTATTATCAGAATGGCCTAATGAAACCGAACCTTATCACCTTCTGTCAAAGGTTAAGAGGTGGAAACGTAGGTTCCATGAAGTATGCAATCAGAAACACCCAGGTGTGGCCCGTGATCTGGACCTCTTAACTTGAACTTGGTAATAAATGGCACAACTTGGTCACAGGTGCACTTTTGCTTTCCCATTTTATGTCTTTAAATTGTTGTATTTATGGATACTTTTGTAGATAATTATTACTTTTCACCCAAATTGTTTGTCTCTTTTCCATAATATCGACAAAATAAAACATATAATAAAACGACAGTAATCATCTGTACGTGATACACAATGAACGAGGTAATATTTGTAAAACTGCATTGCATGTCCTCATTTCACCACATAATTTTTTTTAATATTTCCTAGTCTTGCTTAAGGCTTTTCTTATTTTTGAATTAAAAGTTTTAAATAAATGTGATTTATGGTATTTCGCGAACATAGTTTTGTCAGTTAGGCTTTTCCGGAAAAATTTCGTTATTTTTTGCATTTCTGTTTAAATGTATGGGCACACAAACTTAAAACATGAATAGAAAACAACTTCACTTTAGGAAATTATTCTTGCGTATAAGAAACAGCATGAAAATATTGTTAAGCTGTTTTAGACAAAATTAAATTAAATTCAGTAATGCAGTGCGCGCAGATATGTCGATATTTGTACCGAAACAGGTCGACTCAAAGTCGTTGGTGACTACCTGATCCTTATTTACACTGTCCAGGAACTTGGGCACAATCTACGGAAGTAGGTAACGGATGGATGGCTAAAACTATGCAACTGTTTATAAACGCTCCCGGTATTTCTTCTCATGACGTTATCTTGGAACATGAACATGCTTGGCGGCATGGTTTTGTCGTGAAGATAACAATAACGAGCTATACGGCCGAAGCTTTAAGTGACCTATTAACCAGGGTGTGCCAGGCGTATTAACTGTCCAGGGTATGCCAGGTGTAATAACTGTCCAGGGTGTGCCAGGTGTATTAACTGTCCAGGGTGTGCCAGGCGTATTAGCTGTCCAGGGTGTGCCAGATGTATTAACTGTCCACGGTGTACCAGGCGTATTAGCTGTCCAGGGTGTGGCAGATGTATTAACTGTCCACGGTGTGCCAAGCGTATTAGCTGTCCAGGGTGTGCCAGATGTATTAACTGTTCAGGGTGTGCCAGATGTATTAACTGTCCACGGTGTGCCAGGCGTATTAGCTGTCCAGGGTGTGGCAGATGTATTAACTGTCCACGGTGTGCCAAGCGTATTAGCTGTCCACGGTGTGCCAAGCGTATTAGCTGTCCAGGGTGTGCCAGATGTATTAACTGTCCACGGTGTGCCAAGCGTATTAGCTGTCCAGGGTGTGCCAGATGTATTAACTGTCCAGGGTGTGCCAGATGTATTAACTGTCCACGGTGTGCCAGGCGTATTAGCTGTCCAGGGTGTGGCAGATGTATTAACTGTCCACGGTGTGCCAAGCGTATTAGCTGTCCAGGGTGTGCCAGATGTATTAACTGTCCAGGGTGTGCCAGATGTATTAACTGTCCACGGTGTGCCAGGCGTATTAGCTGTCCAGGGTGTGGCAGATGTATTAACTGTCCACGGTGTGCCAAGCGTATTAGCTGTCCAGGGTGTGCCAGATGTATTAACTGTCCACGGTGTGCCAGGCGTATTAGCTGTCCAGGGTGTGGCAGATGTATTAACTGTCCACGGTGTGCCAAGCGTATTAGCTGTCCAGGGTGTGCCAGATGTATTAACTGTCCAGGGTGTGCCAGGCGTATTAACTGTCCAGGGTGTGCCAGGTGTATTAACTGTCCAGGGTGTGCCAGGTGTATTAACTGTCCAGGGTGTACTAGGCGTATTAACTGTCCAGGGTGTATTAGGCGTATTTGGAGTAATCAGTGGTTGTAAGTAACGTCACTCCTTTCATGCACCCCAAAATATTATTAATTAGCTATGCCAGTTCGGTATCAGGTCAGCTCATTTTGGTTTTTTATACAGATGGATACTGGATCCTAACTGAAAATCAAAATTTATAATCATATATCTGTGTATATTTACAATGCATAAAAATGTACATGTCAATACAACATTTAACCTGGAAGAAGTGTTACCCGACTATTTGTTTTCTAGTACTGATCAGCCGTACCAAGAATGTTAAGTATACAAAATTAAATACAAAAAGAGTAAAGAGCGATGCCCCACTATAATGGTTTTTTAGCCTTTGGGTCTAACCTACGATTCGTCTTTCTGTCTGCGGCAAAGATTTCAAACGTTTAGATGAGCCCTGGCACCTAAAATCTATTGCATTGTTTTTGAATGCGTGCGTTAACATCACAGAACTATTAATAAGGAATAGAAATGCCATGAAAGCCATGACTGCGACGCACCGATTTGATCAATACGTCAAGACATAACTCGCAAGCCTCTCATTTCTCAACCGAACGCGTTAAAACAAACATATTGTAATAAAAATGGTGTATTGCAGCGTGGCAAATTGTTCTAACTCTTCAAATAACGCAAATAAGACATCCAAATTAATTTCATTTCACTCGTAAGAAGTTCAAACATGTATTTTACTGTGATATTTGCAGAATAAACCTCGCGGTAAATAACATTTAAACCTTACCATGAAATATTTTGCGTTGTAGCGAGTAGCGTTGAAATTAGACAATATTTTGACCATTGCAGGTTATAAAGTGTGTCACACATTGAGTTAGAATATTAACGCCGCAATGTATATTTTTTCAGACATTATCAACACGGACCTAATTGTGTCATATTACGGCCGCTAGTCATAGTTTTTTATACACATTGGCACAGTGCTATGACGTATTTGGTATTTTACATCTAAGCTTCATAGAAATACGGTGTTATTTTGGCTGTATGAAGACATGTGAATCTATGTGTGCGCCGCGTATGTTTACTAACTAGGTAATACTACGTTATTCCAAAAAGTGGCGACGTCGGTGCTGGTATAAAATGTGTGTCACACCATCCCCGTGGTTAACATAATGCCAACGCGCGCACAATATGAGTGCGCAATCTGTCTACCTACGGTCAGCAAAATGATCAGACTACTAAAGTTGTTAAAATAATTAACTTTAAGTGCACTTAAGGCGTCAACTATCACTGTGTTCAGATGAGCACTGATTCCAAACGTGTGACCGTCACCCATTTAAAGATGGAAACATTTTGGTGCTGTCATAGTACGGTAAGGGCATATCTTTACTTTTGAAATTTTTGGTCTGCGAGATAACTCAGAAACGACTGGGCGAATTGACTTGAAATGTAAGTGAAGAATATACTGGGAACTCGTAATAAGAAAAAAGTTCCTATTTAACATACACATTGGTAGTGATATAATAACATATTTCTGTAGGGTACATAGTCAAAGGCAAAAATATTCATTTTACGAGTGTATAGCAAGATAATTATAAAAGAATTTTTTTAAAAATCTGAATCGACTTAAGAGCTTATCTTCCAATGAATGGCAAAACTTTAATTAAAATTAGAGTGAGTTGACGTCATAAACATTGTAATAAATGTAATGATTCATCATAAATATTGATGATAATGAGTCATAAACTCAATCAAATCTAATCAAAAGTTCGACCTGCACAGAATATACACTGACAGTCAGTAGTTGCCTGTACCTCCTTGCATAATAAAAAAAACCGGTGAAGTGCGAGTCAGAATCGCGTACCTAACTAGGGTTCCGTAATCGATAGTTTATGGAACAGAAAATTTTATTGTGTCATTTTGTTTTCGTGAATTTCTCAACCACTTTAGTTTTCTTTACTATATTTAAGCGCATATTACGATGATTTTTTTCATATTTTTCTATCCACCAGTTTTGGAGTTAATAAGGGGACAATACTTGTGGTTTTTCAAGGATTTCTCGAACAAGATTTATTGCCTTGATATAGTTTATGGGCTGGAGAGTGACATAAGCTACTTTTTATCCCGGAAAAATGCAAACGAAATCAGCGCGGGTGAACCGCATGCAAAACCTAGTTATTTATATATCACTCGTCCACACACAATCGCAACTACCAAAACGCGACGACGATTATCTATCAGAATATATCGAACATGGTAGGAAGCAGCCTAAGCCGCCAATCTAATGCTGAATCCGGATTTCGGTATATTAAATACAACGTACACTTGACACCTATTCAAATTTCTACTCTGGATCCTATATTTTTCTTCAGATTTTCACATTTGTTATACTCGCGAAGCTGTTTTAAACCCGTCAACAACCAGTTTTTTACCCCTTGCCCAGCTGCTGGAATGTTCCACACAAACGTGGAGCCATTTCTTTCAGTTGGCAGGAGTACGTGTGTCATAAAACACTCTTGCAGCAGGAACACGGTGGAAGTAAAGCTAAGATTAAGTGTCGACACATTCTGACAAAATGCTTGTTTCGAGAGCTAGAAAACTCGAATCATTAGTCTTGGACGCTGATGCAAGCTTGCTGCTGAACGCAAGGGACCGGTTTTGGATGTGTTTAGTTTTATTTTACATTGCTTTCTTAATGGCGTTATGAAAAAGGAAGCAAATTTTGGTATACTTACGAAGAGACAACAATCAGTTGGAAAGATTAAATAGCTAAAGTTAAACATTTCTAGGTTTGAGTTAGTTATGAGTCGCTTGGTGGCATGATTTTGTTATGAAAAATGACAAAAGCCTGTTGAAGTGACAGAATTTGTCCAATCAAACTAACTTAAAACGGTTAACATTGGAAACAAGATACATTTTACACCCAATAATCGAATAAAGCGCAATTTCTACGATGAGCGTCGGAAAGTTATCCAGATTACACAAGTGCATAGCACATGCGCCAGTCCTCCCTGCACCTAATGCCCTACCCCACCAGCGCCAGTCCTCCCTGCACCTAATGCCCTACCCCACCATTGATGAGAGATCATGATTTCTTGGGATTTAACAAAAACCTTCAAGGTGTTAAACATCGAAACCAATCATTAAATGAAAATAAATTATTATTGCAATATCAATTATTATTATTTTAAAATGTAAATTATTCGGGTTAGGTACAAAGTCACCTTGTATTGTTTAAGGTGATTACCGTCGGTCGCCAAATTAGAAGCTTGATGTTTGTCAGTACAAATATCGACGGAAACGACATTAAAATACGTTCATATCAGCGCACAATGCATAGTAGCTGTTACGACGCTCGCTGCGTCCTTGATAGGGCGAAATAGGAGAAAATAATACTTTTCACATAGATGCGATTGTTCGATTGAATAATTCTATGTTATGTTATCAAGTTTATCTATTTATCAAAGCATAAATAAATTGAACCAACCAAGCCGCTTAGGAGCAGTAGAAAATTTAATCCAAACATCACCATTCGATTGAAATTATTTTTCATATAGAAGTGTTGGTGGTATGAAAAAGAAAAATTTTGCATATATTGTCTAGGAGTTGATAATACATAATCATTTTTTTAAATATTTTTGGTTTGGCCATAAACGAGGCTTTAGAAAGTACCCATTTGGCGAAACTAAGCACCTTAAATGTCTTCTATTCCACTTCATTCGAGGGCCACATCATTTTCTTCGCACATCTCGGCTGCACATTCTCTCTTCATCTAAAATAAGGCGGGGTGGAAGCGGATCCTGCATATTGCGCCACCTGTTACTGGCATTATGCTGTATGTGTGTTGATGCTTACCAGTGTAAAGTTCTGCTGGATTCTACCGCTGTCTCCTACTTTACAGTGATCCAGGCTGATGTAATGGTGGGATAGATGATAAAAATAGCTTCAAGATAGCAGAAATTTAATAAATGCATCGGTATATTCTGGAACAGAATCTTAAAGGGGAATTTTTTATCCGACATTTTTTTTTTCGCAAATTTCACATATCTAAAGTGGTCCCAAGAAGTTCACGGTGCTTTTTATTT
Source organism: Ypsolopha sequella (assembly GCA_934047225.1). Classification (NCBI taxonomy): domain Eukaryota; kingdom Metazoa; phylum Arthropoda; class Insecta; order Lepidoptera; family Ypsolophidae; genus Ypsolopha; species Ypsolopha sequella. The sequence goes on along the minus strand of OW203986.1, from coordinate 3,927,629 downwards.
AAATTTATCATTCATAAATGACTACATTTGAGATTATTTTGTTAAAAAATAAAACCGTTCAAGTAATTCAAATTAAATTAAATTATATGAGTAATTTTTAGATTTTTCCGATACGTGTGCTATAAGAATTATAAAAGTAAGGAATTGTAAGTTTCTAAGTCAACTGAAAGTGCCCTAGAGGTTTTCATGGTAAACTAATATTTGGATGAAATGGATTACGTAAACTACAATAACTTTTTTCGTATTTGATTTTTAACAGCGTCATGGAGCCCTAGAGTTCTGTAGGAGGTATTAGTTTCAACTTGATATCTCTCACGGGGCCCGAAAAAAAGGGTCTAGACAGACGAACAAAAGTTATCGTATAAGGGTTCCAATTTTCATTTTAAAGAACGGAACCCTAAAAAAAGTTGCCCAAAAAGTTATTAAAATATAATAATATATGTTGTGCTAGTTCGGTATCGTCAGCGTTAGTAATATTTTTTGTATTTTGAATGTTAAAGTTTAACAGTTGATTTATATAATTTAAGAATAAAGAAGGACCTAATATACTACCTTGCGGAATTCCATAAGTAATTAGTTGATCGTTGCCATTCACTAAACTTCACACATTGAGATCCATCAGAAAGGGAGCTCTCCTAAACCCCCTGATGGATTGTTTCAATTTGTGTACAAGTATAAGAATGGACACTGCATCGAAAGCTTTGGCAAATGGCAAGATCCAGAAAGATTGCCAAGATCCTTCTGAACTTCTTACATCGTATAATCAGTAAGTTTGTGAACAGCATCCGCAGTCGATATATTTGACCTAAAACCGAATTGATTTTTAGAAAAGGGGTTATAACCTTCGAGACAACTAACTGCTTAGTTGTTGATTTATACGTTTAAAAATCTTAGACAGAGCAGAGAGAATCTATATCTATAATTATTGACTTGGTCTTTGTTACACTTTTGTATATCCGGAGGATAACAAATTTTTTAATTATAAGTAGCATTTATATGTCGCAGACCCAACTAACGCCGTCTATCGAGCCTAGTCGGAAACGTCAAGTAGTTAACTTGGGTATGGTCGATCCAGCGATGGCAACACTAGTTATAAACTGGATTCAGATCGCTGCCCATCGTTAGAGTGCCCAGGATGCTGGCTTCATTAGCCTCTGAATGGCCAGACTCATTTTCTAGCCGAGGGAAACGCCAGCCCTGTGATCACCCGAGACGACGATCAAGCGCGTTGAAATTCCCCTATAAGCATAATTTACGCACCTATGTGTACCCCTATTATAACTGCAAAAGTGTGTTTTTTTATTTGTTGGTTGTTGGTTTGTTGGTTGTTGGTTGTTGGTTTGTTAGTTTATCCTTCTTTCACGCAGCAACGGATCGACGTGATTTTTTGCATAGAAATAATTTACGGGCCGGAGAGTGCTACATAAGCTACTTTCTATCCCGGAAAAATGCAAATGAAATCAGCGCGGGTGAAGCCGCAGCCAAAAACTAGTACGATATATTATAAATTTATAAAATAAAAAGGTATAAAAAATCATCCAAACAGTAAATAAATTCTCAACTGAAATTGTAAATAATCTCTCATACCTTCTTTTGCAGAAAATCACGTAACCTTCATCAAAGCTACTTTATCAAATGAAAGTCTCCGACCCAAAATCTGCTTTAAAACGGCCCTTTTTGTAAAATTTTTCAACCGTTAATGAGATACCCGATCAATCATTGGACCTTTTTTAAACCAGCGAACGTCACCAACAGGAGTTTATCTTCTTTGTATTTTAACGCTTTATAGGGTTCCGTAAAAATTAAAATCTTTTTGAGAAGCCTTATATTGTCTCCTCCCGCAATGTAAAGTAGATTGTCTGTAAAATGTATGGCACGCATCTAGTTTCGCGCACGCCGGTCTTCCAGCGAGTCCTGGTGAAGATGTGTCATAATCTAATCGAAAACTTTAGATAAGGATAATTTTGGCTCCGTACCGAAATGGCAAACTGAGTCCTATTAATGTCATACTTCTATCCGTTCGTCAGTGTGTCACGGGTCTCTAGACTCTAGATCGTATAGCCGGAATGAGTTACACATCTGAAATTTGGATATTTTGTGTAGAATTTTGACCAAAAATCGAATATTGAATTTGAAATTCAATTAAATAGTTTCTCAAACATAAAAAAGGACCCGAAAAAGAATAAGCTTTTCTTACTCTTTCATGCGGGGTGAATCCAGCTTTATTCACCATCTACATGCTAAAATTTAGCTCAATCATCTATCAATCAGCTGTTTTTGAATAATGCTGTGGACACATAGAAAGACGGACAGACAACCCCGTTCACTTCAAGGGCTTCCCTTTTCAATACTTTATTAGTTGTTTATTTGTTCAATTATTCATTTTGATTATTATTTCTGAGGGTGCCCAAACAAATGCCGATCAATGCTTTGAAATAAATAAAATAAATGATCGTCTTTAAATTTTGATTACGTCTGCATTGGGAGAACCCTCATAATATATTGTATCAAATGTACTTGACAGCCTTTTTTAAATGAACAAATCAGTCATTGGAACAATCCTAAAATGTTTCCTAAACAACGCCCTCTGATGGATGCTTTTTCATTTTTAGATATTTTATTATTTTGCTAAATTGAAGCAGAAAACCCTCAGCCAAAGAATAAAGATAAGTTATATTCATTGAAGAAAGGACAATGATTAATGTTACGTGTCCATTCTATCTGAAGACTTTACTTATGTTTCCATTCTATCTGGGGACTTTACAGTTTAATATTTTAAGCGATCAATCATCTTTCTGTAACTCTCGAGTCTCAAGCTCTCTGCGAACGAGTTGAAGTTTATCTATTTCAAATGAAAATGTGTTCTGTATACTTGGTTATGGTTATGGGTTATTATTGTCTGTTTGAGGAGGGACGTAATCATGCACCTGGAATTTTAATTCTAGTAATTGGAGTGTTAGTAAGAGTTCCTTTTTAATTTTACTAGAACGTAAGCACTTATCCACAGAACAAAGAAAAAAAAACTTTTGAATCTGATCGTTCAATTATTGTAAACATTTAACAAACAAAAACCTTAAAATCTCAATATACTTAGATAAAAACTAAAACGACTACCTACCTAAAACCTTACACAATCTACAAATTAAAAACTATACCAAATTGTTTTTTTGTATGGTTTTACATTTAGACAACAAAAAAACATGCGTACTGCTCGACTACCTGAATCTATCCAAATATCTTGTATTTTAAACACATTCAAAATTAAACTTAAAGCTCACTACTTTAGTGAGCTTAACCCCTAACATATCCATTATTTATTCATGTGCATTCCTTATAAAATTATCCGTGATTTACATAAAACAATTCGAAATTTATGCTTGCAATTGTCGGCACTTGGTGAAACTTGAAACACATCTTGAATTAAAAACACTTGTACTTATAGTTTCACTTTATTAATGTTAACTCCCAATCCGAAATCGGTTGGGAGTTAACATCAATAAAGTGAAACTATAAGTACAAGTATTTTTAATTCAAGATGTAAAACAATTCAAGCAGGACTTATTTACCCTGCGGTCCGTAATAGAATTACAATGGATCATAAGCCATTCACTTCATACTTTCGTAATCGATTTTAGCGATATAATTCTATTTCGGAACGCAGGGTTAATAAGTCGCCGTTGCCTGCCCTAGTACCGGTAGCAGTTCAAGTCAAGCTACCTATTTTTGTACGATTTTAATCCTTAAAACCATAGAACTATTAACTTACAACAGGCTGACTTGCAGGGACAATAGAAAGAGCCTGTATACATTGCATCGAATCGAAATACTAATTAAAGGAAAAAGAGCTTCGTTTACACAACTACAGTCTCCAACAAGTCACTGTACGTACACCGTGCCAGTTGTTACGACATTCGAAAAAGCATCGAAAGTCTGGCGTTGTTCATGCTCTAGGCTCATGTACAGTCTTAAGGCGATTACTGTCGCCAAATAAGCAGCTTGATGTTTGTCGGTACGAATATTGACGGAAATGACATTGAAATAACGTTCATATCAGCGCGTAATGCATAGTGGCTGTTACGACGCTCGCTGCGTCCTTGATAGGGTGAAATAGGACTAAATAATACTTTTCACATAGACGTAATTGTTCGACTGAATAATGCTATGTTATGTTTATAGCTGTCAAGTTTATCTATTACTCAAAGCATAAATTAATTAAATCCACCAAGCCGCTTAGGAGCAGTAGGGAATTCAAGCCAAAAAACACCATTCGGTTGAATTTATTTTTCATAAAGGAGTTTTAGTGGTATGGAAAAGAAAAATGTTGCATATGTTGTCTTAGAGTTAATAGTTCATATACATTTTTTTCAATATTTTTGGTTCGGCCATAAACGAGGAATAGGCTTCAGAAAGTACCCATTTGGCGATACTAAGGCCCTTAATAAGTATGTATATTCCTATGCTGTTTATCATGGTAAGTTTGCAAATACTAGGTACATAAATACCAAAAAACTCATTGAGGCATGCCCGACCAGCAGGTTTCAAACTTGGATACCAAGACTGAAAAACCGGCGTCCCACCACCTAAACCACTGAAGGTTTATCACACGAATTCAACAATAATGATCAAGAAATGAAAAATAATAGGTTATAGGTAGGTATTTAGGTTATTACAATAGGTTTTGCACCCAGCTACACTAATTAGTACTGAGTAGGCTTTAATAAAGGGCTTTTCTGTCTCACAAAACAGACTCTGCTTGCATTATTAATACATTTAATAATGCTCCTCTGTTATTGAACAAGCATTCACAGTAGTGTGACCAGGTGTCCCGTGTTATATGGAATATACCTGCTTTCAGGTGAAACCAATACGGGGCAGCATATTGTCCTGTATCCTTATTATTCAATAGATATAATATGCTCCTTATCACACATTATTCACATGCAACGGTTTCCGTGCATACTGTAATGAGAAGTGTTCATATTGTAAATTAAAAAAAAAAACAGTTTTACCTGTAGTAACTGATTTTTAAATGTTTATTATTGTAATTGTACGAGTTTGCTTTGTTCGTTGATTTTTTCACAATTAAGTACAAAAGTAAATTTAAATATAGTAAGTAAAAAGCGGCGGTAGCTCAGGCAGTAGAACGCTGGCCTCACAATCGTGAGACTCAGGTTCGATCCCCGGTCGGGCATGTATCAATGAGTTTTTCAATTTATGTACTTTACCTAATACATGTTTTCTTACTAGCGTGCAAAATAGCATTAATCTGCCCAAATAACACGGTGTAAAAAAAATATAAAAAAATTTGAAATTGTTCAAAATATTTCCAATACAAGAGAGAGAAAAAAATATACATCCCAATACAAAATAGGTACCAAATTGTAGATGTTAAGGAATTGTTTGTAAATATATATATTTTAACTACCTATATATTTACTGGCACTGATTTCGAGACATGTTTGAAAAACCGCAAAAAATCTGCGAAACTGTTGAACCGACAAAATATGGAAAATAAATCGGTTATAGGCCATAACTATAAAAACTATAACGATTAAAAAAATTGAACACAAACGAGAAGAATTAAAAAAAATATATACAGTGTGTCCCTCGTACAAGTGCACATCCGAAAAGGGGTGAAACTAGACCTTATTTTATCGACAAAAAAGTGTTTTTTTTTTTTAGAAAATCTTCGTTTTATAAATTTACGTTTTAAAATTTTTTTACCTACCATGGAGACTATGTATAAAATATGTCATAACGTTTGATCTATCGCAAGTATTGCAATTAAATAAAACTGTTATAATCCTTAAGAATAGACGTTGCATACCAAATCAAAAACAAAACATAATCAACTACCATTACCATAAAAATAATATCCTAAAAGATTATTTCTTTAATTTTTCCGTCTTTTTTTCAGTAATAGTAAATTTTTTCAAAATAATGGCCCCGTTTTACTATATTTTTATTCCTATTTATCGTTGTCTATTCCATTATCTTTCTAACAAAAAAAAAATACAACGTTCTATTATAAATACAATATTTTCTACGAGCGGTTAACCAAAGGCACTGGGCTCGCGTCCCATACAAAGATAGAGTATGTTTTCATCATTAAAATAAATTAAAAAAAAAAATTTCTTTGTTTTTGTCGATAAATTTAGATCTAGTTTCACCCACTTTCGGATGTGCACTTGTACGAGGGACACACTGTATATGTTTATAAAAATAGAATATGGATGTCAAATTGTAGGTATTAAAAAGCTGATTAAAAAAAAATCGTTTTGCTTGCATATATTTATTTTTACTTGCATCTATTTCGAGAAATTCTCGAGAAACCACAAAAATGCATCTCCCCAAGGATAAGGGGGGGCTTATCTCCAAAACTGGTCAACTGAAAATGTTTAAACAAATCATAGTTATATTTGCTTACGTAAAGATTACATGACAACATTTAAAAAAAATGTCGCATTACGGAACCTAGATACGCGAGTCTGACTCACACTTGACCGGTTTTTTCCTTATTAAACCTCTCGCATTTTGAATGTTGTTGTCCCTTTTAATAAGAAGTCAGGTCTGGTCACCCTAGTTCACAATGTTATTCGAATTCCGTGTTTATTTGAAATACTCCTAGTATGTTCGCAATAAGAGATTTGTATGTGGGTTGTGACTTTCAATGCTATTATTACACGATCACATTCAAATTACATTACAATATATTTACATGGTTTGCTAATACTTGCGTTATGAGAGAACTATAATATAAAGTACAATTATTGGCTTGGTGGTGCTTTTAGGGTGCTATTTATTATTTTAGGTGGTGTTGTTCGTGAGTTTCATTCAGCTTTACTCAAATATATTCAAATTCAAATTCAAATAGTTGATTTTGCAAAGCAGGTATAAATATATACACTTTTTACACGTCAAATTTAATCTAATAAAATAAAATAATAAATATATATAAACTAAATTAATGGTTTATTTAATTTATGTAGCAATATATATACGATTAAAATGATAGGTAAAATATATATTATACAAGGTAAAATCGAATCAACCGCCCGAACCCATACCGGAGACCCGGCCAGGGACCAGGAACAAGGTTCAATGATCACCAACCGAGCCCCCAGCACGAATCCAGGCGGCCGACCAAATCCCATCCTATATAGATAGATAGATAGATAGATATAACATTTATTTCCCAAAAACACGACACATACATACAAAAAACAAAGTAGAACTTAAATAAAAGAAAACAAAAATTAAATAAAGTTAAAACACAAAAAGAAAGTAACTTAAATTTATCCTAGTGGTATGAGTGTCGCGGCAAAGAGAAAAAGGCTCCGACTCAGCATAATACCGCAAACCAAAATCTGCGACGCTGTTATTCTGTCGTCACCTGCAGAGAGCCGCACGAATTCCATCGAGAGTGGACAATTATTGTTTATTTAATGTGTAAATGTGTATGTGAGTATAATGGTTGTGTAATTTGTATATGAGTAAGTATAACAATTTTGGCTACATATATTAAATAAGAGAATATCCTGACTGACTGGTCTATCAATGCCCGGGCCAGCTAATTGAACCTAGGAACATAAAATTGGACGGTGTGTTTCATCTGCGACACGCAACATCCCCAAGAGATAAAAATATAATAATAAAGATGTGTGGCGTAGTCAATAGTAAAATTTTGCCTGAATGCCAATAATATAAAGCATATCATGTGGATTTTTGTAGTGCGAGTAAGTAATTTTTGTACTTACTTTTAAAAGAGTATTCTGTTCTACATACTAATAGGTACATACTATACTACATACTAATAGGTTACATATATAAATACACGCCTACCTCCGCCCATTCGATTAGTCTTGCTAAGAAGAAGGGCAAGAAACTTAGCAAGATCATGTCTTTTTTTTTTCAACATAAAACTTATACTATACACATTACTTATATCTACTTTAACCAAGGGATAAGAAGATACAAGACAGCAAGAATTCAGGTTGACATACATTTTGATGCTAGAGCGAAAAATGATCGATATTTAGTTACTGATAAGGAACATACAAGACTCAGTGGCGTGCACAGAACTTTCTGCTGGAAAATTACAAGTAAGTCTCTAGTTTGTAAGTATCTATGGAGTCAACCGGTATGAGAACACGCTAAAGTTGTGCAGTATGGTCAACTGATTGTTGGATTTTTGTTAAGCTATTCTTTAAGTACTTATAGCTCCTGGGTGGTGCCTTAGATAATTTCAAAAAGACATTTTTACAAAGACAAGTATCTAACGAATATAAGTCTACGGGTGTATCGGGAAAACCGAGTCGCCCTCCGTGAAGTCTTATATTCGAATAAAGTAACTTCTAGTAATTTCAGTAGGAAAATATATTTATACGTGGTCTGGACCGTTGACCTCACAACGGAATTGAAGGTATCGAACAAGCAGACTCTCTGGCTAAACTAGCATCCCATATGGGAATAACGACACAGGGTACGAATCTGTGTCGACCATCGGCAGAAGCAATCAGGGGTGAACTGCGAAAATACACTCTGAGTGTACACAACAAAACATGGACAGAACGAAACGACTGCCGGCTGTCAAAACTAATGATACCGCAGTCGAATGGTAAGGTAACAAGATACTTATTAAAACTAAAACGGTCCGATCTACGTGACATGGTAGGTATCATAACTGGACACTGCAACCTAAACAAGCACCTTTTCACCACAGGTGGCACCGATAGCCCTCTATGCAGAGGGTGCCTTCTAGAGGACGAGTCAGTGGAACATGTGCTACTGTAGCATTGCAAATTTTGTAAGGTGCGGTTATCACAAAGTTTTCGCGTCGTTGTTTTGCTTGACGGTAAATTGCGGTTTACCCTCTGTTCTAGACATGAAGTTCGCTCGCTTGTCTGTTGCGGTTTCCGAGGTTGTTTCTCGGTCATTTGTCGGCCAGGTTTTTTGCTGTCGACTCGTGTTGTGTGTATCATCATTTTTGATTTTTTTATATTTTTGATAATGGCGGATTTGCCAACAGGAGTTGTGTCTTTAATAAAATAGGTGGGTTGCGTGTTAAATTTGGTGTGTATATCTTGTGTGGAATAGTTCTATAATATTGTTTTTTGTATTTCAGGAAAATATTTATATTCTTTTGATGGTTTAAAAAGGATTTTTTTCGCCGGGTTGGTGGGAGATCTAATCTATTGTTGGATCATGGTACGTATTGCTTTCTTTGTATTTTGAGACACCGGAATTTTGTTCTCATCGTTCCGTGTGGTAAAGGTTTTAATATTGGTTATTCTCTTCTAATTCCAGGGAGTTCAAGTTCAAGTTCAAGTTCAAGTTCAAGTTCAAGTTCAAATTCAAGTTCGAGTTTTTGCTGTTTTGCTTCTTTGGTGATTTTATCCAGCTGGCTGGGAAATGACCGCCGCGTGGTGTACACGGTCAAGCAGTCCCTTTGTCTGCGAGGACGGAGATCGTTGACCTTGAGGTGGGGCAGCGGTTGGCGTGCCATTTCTTGTTGAATATGTTGGAGAATTCAAGTATGTGTTGAAATTTTCATTTTTAACCTCAAATAATAACGGTGCCTTGGACGGGTATGTTTTCAGGACACTTAGTTATGTGTCTTATTGTTAACCAAGTGTAAATTCTTCTTCTTGTTTCACTGAATAACCTAAAATGTAGAATTTAATAGTTCCGTAATTTTTCCTGGTAAAACTGAATGGTGTACCAGACGATTTGGTTTAAAGACAATGATCGACAAATACGAGTATGTATTGTTAGATGGATCTACGGCTCCACTGAGCTAGATTTTATTTGGAAATTATTTCCCTTGTTTGTTTTCAAGTTTTGTTACACTTAAAGTTTTTTTTTCAAATGTAATTTCACAAGATTCCATGTAATTTAGTTACCTGTGGTTTAGGCGGTAACTAACCCATCTAGTTATTCACTTAAATGTTTCATTTATGTCTTGGCAAAACTAATTCCAATGTTATATTACTACCTGATGTTAAGGCGGTACCTGACACAACTATTTAGAGGTTCTAAAGGTTTTAGTAATGTCTTGGCAGAATATATGCCAAATGAAGGTCTTGGCCAAAAGTTTGTAACTATGTAATATTTTCCGTAACACCTTTTGTCTTGTGAAATTGGACATTTCTTTGATAAAATTAAATACACTTAATTGTAAAGTACCACGAAGTTTTCTTCAGAACCTTTTTCCAACTGTAGGTTACAATTAGGTCACTTTTTAATTTTATCTTGTTAAGCGGCATGACCGGTGGAAAAGACCGGGTACCCGCCGGTCGTGCATCTGACACTACTCCACTGCTCCGCAACCGAAGACATAAGACGAAAAGCAGGGATTGCGACGAGCTCCAACTTCCCTTCACTGGACCAGTTTATGTGTCAGAATGTTGAAGCTGTTCGGCTCTACTTTAAGGAGCTGTCCTGGCTGGGCTGACTGACCGGGGAGAAGTGCACAATATTCACGATTACCGAGAATCAGTGCAGGACTCATCGCCCCCGCTACGAATTTAGAATTTAGAATTTAGAATTTAGCGGTCTGGATCAAGACACCTTGACCAGGCATGCTGTGAAGGTCAGGGAACACTTAAAACTCATCAGAGGCGTATGGGGAACCGAGTCGCTCATTAGGGGAGAGGATCATATTTGATGCCGAACAAAAAGAATTGTCGTCTCAGTTGTGCGTTAATGCATAAAATCGAATAAAAATTAAAATAACTTTATCTATAGCTCAACCTATACTTCCTATCTGTTTTAAAATTTTGGGTAAGCAACATGTTTCAAAAATACAACAAAGTACCTACTCCGAAATCTTGTATTTTGTGCTCCAAAACGTCCTATATCCACATAGATTTTTCTTAAAAAACACATTTTTTTAGGAATTTTAAGACATATTGACCCCTTGGTAGTTCATAAATATTTGAAAAATGCAGTAGTTTGGTATGTAGACTAAATAAGATAGCAATAAAACGTTAAGAGCTGGGATACGAATTCGCGGTAAAAAGTTACCGTCTTGCCTTAAGAGCCCGGTCCGCGACGACGATAACTTTGATACAAAGCATTTTGTCAAACATTTTTCTGGCCTTTATCTCGATGTTTTTGGAAAAACCAAGGACATACACCACTTCACATTGGCCGTCTAAATGAATGCCTAAAATTATATGATGGAATTGTTTCTCTTTTGCAAATTATTTTGGTGCTTACGAGCCCGTTCCGAATAGTTCTTCATAATGTCTAAGTACCAAAATAATTCGCAAAGGAGAAACAATTTAATCAAATAAATTTCAAGACTTCATTTAGACGGCCAATATAAATTGGTGTATTTCCCTGGTTTTTACAAAAACATCGCGTTAAAGATGAGAAAAATATTTAAAAAATACTTTGCATCAAACGGACGAAAAATACGGAGCGGGTTCTTAAGGAAAACTCATGTTCTTTTCCCTCTCTCAGTACCATCACCAAGACATTCATTGGTCCAGAGTCGAAATTCAGATACAACGGCCCACTCCAGATGAATTCAAGCCGATAGGCATATTGTTAAGAAATTCTGTGGAAAGTACATAACAAATATCATATGATTGGTATAACTTAGTTGTTTAATTTCTAAGAGAAAATACCTAAACCTCAAAGTAGTAAGGAGTCCTTCAACCCCTAATCTAATTTAAGGGTGAGACGTGGTCAGGGTATGACAACATTTTAGAATTGTGCAGTATGGTCTACAGAGTATTCTACAGAGGTTTCATTAAAAGATACCAGCCTATTTACATCCGGAAGACGATTAAACTTGTGTACTACCGGGTTTGAAAAAAATTGGACTTTTAAAATAAAAATCAAAATATCAAAATATAATAATGTGAATTTTTGAACATCGTCCAAATTCACAGCTAAGTCTTGATAAGTGATCATCATCATAGGGCTGCCATCCGTCCGGGTTTCCCCGGATTTGTCCTAGTTTGGAGGGCGTCCGGGGGCCGTCCGGGGAGGATTTGGAAAAAGATCCGGGTAAAACCCGGACACTATATGTGTCAGGCGTAACCACAATTAATTGAAGGATAATCAATAAATAAAAACAAATCTAAGCAAATAATTAATTCGTTCGTAAACCGCATCGAAGCCAACTCCAGCGCGGCAATATAACATATTTATTGTTTAATAAATAATTATTAATGTTGAATGAAAAATATTTGATGAATAAAATGTTAAATAAAAACTTCTTTTTTTTAAGAATATTTGTTTTAGGCGTGTCCGGGGAAAAACCGCAATTTTACCTTAATGTCCGGGGTTTTTGAATTTTTTGTCCTCTGTCGGCAATTTAGATGATGGCAGCCCTAGTCATCATGAACAAATAACGATTTTTGTAAAATTCATAAAATGAAAGTTCACAAAAATTGTTTACTTAATCTCCACATCACCAAAGGTTAACTGTTAGAGAATTCTAATTAGCATTAAGTTCGCCTTTGTTTATTGTAAACTCATTTTGTGCAATAAAGAATTTACATACAATACATACATACATACTTATCAAGTCTCCAGTATGAATCTGGACAAAGATCAAAAAGTCACCTTGCATATAAAATTTTGATATATAACAAGATATTTTTTTTTCTTTTACTTGATTTCTTGATTGCAATGCATTTTATATGGTCAATAAGTATTTACTAACCGGAAAATTTTAAAGAAAAAATACATTTTTTTAGATGTAAAGAAACATATGGGTTAGTAAAAAAACCGTTAAGAAAAAATAAAACTGTTTATATTTAAACAAAAAATTCATTTGAATTTTTTGTTTAATCATCCTGTGCGACGTCAAATCACATTATATTAATTACAGCGGAAATGAAACATATTTTTTACGTTTCCATGCTAATTTTATATGAAATTTATTATTGTAAATTTTGTATGGGTAAGCAACATTTTTTTTTGTTTTTAGGGTTCTGTACCCAAAGAGTAACCAACGGGACCCTGTTACTAAGACTCCGCTGTCCTTCTGTCTGTCCGTCTGTCACCAGGCTGTATCTCATGAACCGTGTTACTTAGACAGTTGAAATTTTCACAGGTGATGTATTTCTGTTGCCGCTATATCAACAAATACTACAAAACAGAATAAAATAAATATTTAAGGGGGCTCCCATACAACATGTATTTTTTGCCGTTTTTATATATAATGGTACGGAACCCTTGGTGCGCGAGTCCGACTCGCACTTGGCTGGTTTTTATTTTCGCGATGATTTTTTTTTGTTCAGTATGGTAAATTATGGGTTTCATTTTAAGATACTGTCCAAGGTCCATTTACACATTACGAAAGCCAGAAACTGGCGATAGTAGCCGTCCATGCAAAAAACTTTCCTTGAATAAAAAACTGAGAAATCGAAGAAAGAAAAATCTCTTGTTTCATACATTTTGGTCTAGTGGCTATATAACTTTTCTATGGATTAACTGTTTTCTTTTTCGCGATTCGAGGGTTAGTTCCATAGTAAAAGGTGTTCGTACGGACGAGTACTATCGCTAATTTCCGGCTTCCGCAACTTCATCTCAACATCCAGTGGATCCAGTCATCCACTATATCATCTATATATCAAGGTATATAAATCACGATATATATCACGATATAACTATATCATGAATTATATCCGTACTTACACACACAAACAGCGTTCCTCTCCCCTGAAAAGGTCAAAATCTAATTCTAAACGCAAACTTTTTCAATCTCCACTCCTTGAGGATTGGAATAACGCCCGGATAAAGTCCGCGGTACTCCAGGCTTAGGATAACGATAGTGTTCCAATCTCTCACTGAGAGATAAAAACTCATCACACGAGAAGTCCGTTCGGGAAACTCCCGAGACATAACGAAGAGGACCGAAAATCTTTGATTAAATATACACGTACGCATTAAAAATGATGAAGTGTTTTGATCGCGGTGTTTCCTTAAAGTCATTTCATTGAAAAAAACAATTTAGAACTGTTTAAGGTTTCTACCAACGCCAACGACCTTGAACTAAGTAACTTTGTAACCATTTTATACGGTAACAATAGCATTTTTCAAATGAAGAAAAAAATATATAATAATCTGCATGATACAAACAGTGATGTGGTTTTTCCTGAATTTCACTATAACATACAGAAGTGAAGCAAAAACATTTTAAGTTTACCCTTTTTTCTCGATTTTTTGTTCACTTGTAACAACATAACTGCTGCAGTTTTTGTCGAAACAGTATGAAAATTTCTAAACTTCTAGACAAAATAACATAAAATGATTTGGTTTTCTCGGTTCTTGCAAATTAATTTTATTTTGGATAAAATAAATTAAAAACACACTATTTTCGCACTTGTCAGCCGCAGGGAATGACGAAACAGCCATGTTACATTGCGAGCTGATAAGGACTTTATTTTAATATGGTTTTGTTCGAAATTTCAACCACCACGAATCGAGAGGCTTATTATTCCGACGGAGCCACCTTAACCGCCAAGCCAGTTGCTTTTTTTGTAATCCATGAAATTGAGGGGTGTATAGACCCAAAATAATAACAGTACATAAAAAAAATATTTGGCCTGGCCGTCAATTGGTTGGTCATTCGATTCCAGGGGTTTTGTTATTGTTTTTAACATCTCAAGACTTGTACTGCACATACAGAATGCTCACTAGGGCGTTATGTGATTTCACGCCTTGTTCTTAAGAACCAGATTAAGATTTATTTCTTAAGAACAAGGCGTGAAATCACATAACGCCCACCTGAGCGTTCTGTATGTGCAGTACAAGCTAGTATATCAAGCAAAAATAACAGTGGACAAGTATGATGGAAGAATTTACCGGTCTAGGTAGGAACCATGGTGGCGCAATTAGTAGCGCGCTTGTCTTAATAACAAGAGATCACAGGTTTAAATCCTGGCCCGGGGAATTTTTTCAAATTCTTGTCTTTAGATTTATTTCTGATTGATATTTTCTAGTTTGTATTGCACTCTAATAATATTTAGACTATTCATAGCGATGGATTTCGCAAAATAAACATAATCTCAAGACTTTTTTAAACGTTTTAACAAAAAATAAACTTTTAACAAAAAAATAGCAACCGACTTCAATATTAACAGCATTCATTCACTAAAAAGTTAATAATAATTCTATAAAGACCGATGGTACCGAAGCAAAACTTTTGCCGACTTCTTTCTTCCTGAAACGTTATGTTATCTAGAAGTCGGCGTTCTTATATTGGTTTTTATGTTGCTATATCGTAGGAAATACGCCGACTTCTAGATAACATAATGTTTCGAAGAAAGAAGTCGGCAAAAGTGTTGCTTCGGTACCATCGGTCTTTATAGAATTATTATTAACTTTTTAGTGAATGAATGCTGTTAATATTGAAGTTGGTTGCTATTTTTTTGTTAAAAGTTTATTTTATTTCACATTTTTTAGTGTTGCTGGGTTAAATTGTGAAATATGGGTAGTTCTTGCAAACGTGGTTTTAATATGAAACGAAGTTCAAGTGAGTATAAGTAGCTATGTTTGAGTAGCTTCCTGCTATCAATCTCGAGTTATGTGCTGTCATTCGTTAAAGAGTTCTACGGTGATGAAGCCAAGATCGAAGGTCAGGTGGGTACACTGGCAATTTTCAAGCAATGCCCTGCAATGAGCACCCTAACACAAACTGATTGCCGCAATCCAAAGTTATGTGCTGTCATCCGTTGAGGAGTTCTATGGTGATGAAGCCAGGATCGAAGGTCAGGTGGGTATTCTGATAATCTCCAAGTAATACCCTTGAATTAGCACACTAACGCAGTGATTGCCGCAATCTCGAGTTATGTGCTCTGATCCGTTGAGGAGTTCTATGGTGAATATGGTGATGAAGCCAGGATCGAAGGTTAGGTGGAAGAATGTCGATTTTCAAGTAATGCCTTGTAATCAGCACCCAGGTACAAAGCGATTACCTCAATTTCGAGAGGTATGCTGTCATTTTCTGAGGAGTTCCACTGCCTATCTCTGAAGACCTTCCTCAGATCATGACCAAATCCAAAATGGAACCTACCTGGAAGTACACTTTTTCAAACAAAAAAAGAATTGTTCAAATCGGCTCAGAACTGACGGAGTTATGGAGTAACAACGCCAAAAAAAAAAAAAAAATTAAAAAAAAAAAACATACAGTCGAATTGAGAACCGCCTCCTTTTTGAAGTCGGTTAAAAATGCCTTTACATGTTTTTTTATTTTACCAGATAATTATTCCAAGAAGTATACGATGATGACCCAAAACGTGATTTAAGTGAACCAAAGCGATAAAATTATTTCCCTGAGCCCAATTTGCGTGAAGAAGTCCCGGCAGCGCCATATAAACTCTATCTATAAATACGGCCCTGCAGACCATTTAAATGGCAATTATCATACCGAAGCCGAGCCAAAACGTTTCCACTACTTGTTGCTCTGACGCTGGATGGATGCCTACACTTAGCAACCATCTGGGTATGAAATGGAAATTGGTTACAAGTTATACATATGAAACTGATGGGCCGTACGCGAACGAAATATGCTTTGGATTGTTCAAGTCGTCACGCATCTTTATGGCAAAGGTACTCTGAAAGGTGCTCTGGCACGTGGTTTGAAATTGTCTCACGTTAATTATTGGCTTCTTAGGACCATGTTGGATAAAACCTAAATATCGGACTGAACTTAGAGGGACTGCATTTCTCCCGTGGACCACCATCACACGCCATGGCGTGTGGTGAATGTATTGATCAGCTGCACGATTTATCGGCACGTATGTGCTGCTATGGGCGCCGCGCGCCGGTGGAAGAAATACGCCATGGCGTGTGGTGAATGTGGTGATCGGCTGCACAATTTGTCGGCACGTATGTGCTGATATGAGCGCCGGCAGAAGAAATTTCCAAGATTTTTTATACAGATTAGTGCCATGCCGCAGTTGATTATCCAATTAGTTATCTGGTTTTTCAATGCAAAGATAAAGGGCTGGAAAAACATATATTTAATTTCCACATTGATTGATTAGGTACGTAGTTAACTCAACACATTTCAACATAAATCTCTTGAAATTTGAGAGACCTTTACTATTTTATTGTAAAGATCGATGTTTCACTGGTCATTTTGAATATTTTGAATAATAACTGCATCCAGTAGTTAGCCAAAAACAACACGTTTCTGTAATCGAATCAGTAAGCAATTCAAAAAACTAATTGTTGTGTCCGCGTACGAACATTGTTTTGCCTTTTGTTCAAATATATTTGTCAGAGATATAACGCGGTTTATTCAACCAATAACACCATCTGGCCAACCTTTTTATGAGTACAGCTTGGGGTTAATTAAGTTGTATTGCGATATCACGGTTACCACAACTGTACGGCTTACAACTAAGCGCACTAGATCTGAACTTTGTAAAGGAACATTGTAACTGTAGCTGAAGTTGAAAATACGAGAAGTTGTTGTCTGTACCTCCGTTTAATCACAGATAATATATGATTTATATCAAACGGCTCACCTCAATACGTGTCATGATTGGGAAAGCCGACCAGTTTCAGCAGATTTAGACTGCCTTTATCTGAGCGAGTGAAGACGTCCTCAAGTTACAATCCATACCCAGTTCACCCACGTTTTAATGGCGATTATTACGTCCCAATGTGATGGATGGGATTAAATTTATATTTTTGTGTTAATTAAGTAATTATATTATCTGTTATAGAATTAAATGAGACTTGAGAATAATTCATGATTTATATAAAACGGCTCAACTCAATACGTGTTATGATCGGGAAAGCCGACCAGTTTCAGCAGATTTAGACCGCCTTCATCTGGGCGAGGGAAGACGTTTACGCGACGATGTTATGATTATAAATTATAAATAATTACAAATCGATTTATATAATAGATGACGTTATAGTGGAGTAAATGGATTCGAAAAAACCCCATATTTTTTTTGGTATTGCCTTAAGGTGTTAGTCCATTTGTGCCCGAAGTGATAGGGCTCACCACCCATCACGTTTGGGACTTTATAATCGTAGGTATTCAGTGTGGCCTGTGGCTTGCATTTCACAGTTGACATTTTTGGAAACAAGTCTGTCCCCCCCCGCCCTCGGTAATTTATGTCATATGTGACATAGCAAATTATCATAAAGACGCAAGTTTTAATAGTAGTAGGTGATATAGAAAAACAAAATTTTTTAAACATTTTTTTCCAGAAATATTTATCTATGAAGTTGAGAGGCAAAAGTAACAGTAGCTAGAAATAATCACTTTCTAAATTCGCCTTTGTAACTTGGAATCTCATGTGATGTGGATGCACGATGCAATCAGTCGGAAAAAGTAAAATAACAAATTCAAAAACAAGATTTCATCGTGTAAAAAATTCCAAACACATTTTTCTTTTCCTTCACAAACAACAATAACTCCAAAACAACAAAAATTTAGACACCTTTCGTAACCCGTATCTCGTTTTAATATAGACTATTTTAGACTGGCTTGGTAATCTATATGATCTTGGCCACTGGTTAGTTTTTTCGTCGCAGTCTTGTCACGTTTGGACCGGCGATGACGGGACCTAATGAACCTTACTTTTGCCCTTTGTTGTTTTTTAATAGCCCAGCTAAAAGGACACGTGGCAAACCCTTTGTCATCTTGTACTTTAGTTGTTTTACTTTTTACACGCTTTCGACTCATTACGCAGCTTTTTAATGTGCTTTTAAAGTCGTGGCACTATTTCTTTTTTGAGAACTTGTTTGCTTTCAGTTCTTAAAAGTCAATATTATTTATGTAAGTCTTGCTTTTATTAGGTACCACCATCTTACTTGGACACCCCTTCGAGGTAATTCGGGAGAGAGTAAGAGGACAGCTCACAGGCAAAAAACCAGGAGGCCCACCATGCCTGGGACCGATGGATGGCGGTATACGAGTATCCATCCCTAATAGCCGAGCCTTATATGGAACAGACTGGTGATGGACAGCAGCGTCATTAGTGCGAGGGTTCCGGCACCGCGCTCACCAACCCGCCTGCCCAGCGTGTATGGGCAATTCTTCCAGGATGACCACTGGGAGTGGTAAAGTCCTGGCAGGGCTTATGTCCAGCAGTGGACGAACTAGGCTGATGGATGGATGGAAGTCTTGTGCATTACTTTTGACAAAATTATTACGTCAAGCGTCAAAAAACAAGATGAAGGTAGTTCAAGGGTAAAACAAGTGCCTCTCAATCTTGAGAACCAGGTTCAATCCCCGTCGGGCATGCACCAATGAGTTTTTCGGAATTTGTGTGCATATTATTTGTTCTTACTAACCACTTGCTGAACGGTGAAAGAAAACATCGTAAGGAAATCTGCAAAGCGTGTATTTGTGACCAAAGTATGGCGATAGGGCTCACCACCTATCACGTTGGGATTTAATAATCGTCGGTGAAACGCAGGTGTATGGTGGACTGTGACTTTCATTTCACAGTTTACACCCGGAACAACTGACACCCCCTCGGGGATTCAAGTTGTGAGGATAGATATATATTTATATATATTTTACACTACGTCAGTTACGTGCTTGATTATTTTAGTTCTGATCTCACCCACCCTTTCAAGCGTCGCCGGCGTAGCATAATACTCGTACACAGTGGACACTTGCTACAATTACTACGACGTAGAGAACGATGTCACAGATAATTTAAATGGTATCCGTTCCTTATTCTTTTTCACTTTCACAAAGTCACTTTTATTTGTATATATTATTATTTATTATTATTATTAATATTTATTTAGTATAAAAGTATAACATAACAGCTTATGCTAAATCGCTATACTATAAATAAAACAGTAATTGTAAAACTTAACACAAACAATTACAAAAACAAATTCATTTACACATTTAAATTATAATCTAAGCCTTTTATAATTCTCTCTCGCCGAACGCCATACAGTCGTCAATTACAGACGTCATTCTATCACTAAATAAATCACACTGTGGTACTGACGACAATAGTGCGTTGAGAGAAGTTAAGGCCCTTAATACCGCCAAATGGGTACTTTCTAAAGCCTACTCCTCTTTTATGGCCAAACCAAAAATATTGAAAAAATGTATTATGGATTATCAACTATCTATTATAAAACCACTAAAACCACTGCACAAAAAAGACAGTAAAACTGACGTAAATCATTATAGACCAATAGCAAAAATTCCAATTTTTTCCAAAATCTTTGAAAAAGCCATGCAGAGAAGGATCAGCAATTTTCTTACCAAGAATAAAATCTTGCAGCCTGAACAGAACGGTTTTCAAAAAAATAAATCTACAGCACTAGCTGGCTTTCAACTGGTCAAAGAAATCGTTGAAAACGTAGACAAAGGCAAACAAACCTCGGTAATTTTCTTTGATATGAGCAAGGCTTTCGACTACGTCTCGCACGACTTGTTGTTAAAAAAATTGGAGCTTTATGGCATACGTGGTACAACCTATGACTGGATCAAAAGCTATCTGAATAATAGACACCAAACTGTAGAAATAACACGGATTAATAAATATTTCGAGGAAGTAACATATTATTCATCATCAGTATTAAACTCATATGGCGTGCCCCAAGGCAGTGTACTGGGGCCACTGCTTTTTTTATTATATATAAATGACTTACCCAACATAATTAATCATAAATGTGTATTGTTTGCTGACGATATTTCAGTTATTATAGTAGGTAATGACATAAATTCATTTGAAGCTGACATTAATATTACAATAGAAAAAGTAGTTGACTGGTTAAGTTTAAATAACCTTAGAGCAAATTTAAGTAAAACCAAGCATGTTCAATTTAGAAACATCAAAATGGCTCATCATGCGGTAGATATTGAACTACGTGGCGAAAAGGTGGAAGAAACTGATACGACCACTTTTTTAGGACTAACGCTAGATAAGCATTTAAACTGGTCTTATCAAATTTCAAAAGTGTGCACAAAACTTAGCCGTTTTGCCTATGTACTTTACCGGTTACAAAAAACATCAGATATGAAGACAGCTCTCATGGCGTATCACGGCTACGTTGCATCTGTGTTACGATACTGTCTCATACTGTGGGGTAATGGAAACGATATAAATCGGGCTTTTATAATGCAGAAGCGTTGTATCAGAGCTGTTTGCAATGCGGCTCCAACAGATTCATGCAAGCCATTGTTTAAAAAACTAAAGCTGCTTTCATTACCTAGCCTTTATATTTATGAAATTACATGTTTCACTAAAAATCATCTGGAACAATTTGTCACACTCAACGACGTCTGCTCATTCAATACTAGACATCCAAACAGACTAGTAACTCCAACTTTAAAGACCGCGTTGGCTCAAAAAAATTGCTTTTCGATGCAAATACAAATATTTAATAAATTACCAGACAAGTTAAAACTTATGCCACACACACTGTTTAAAAAATATTTATTTAATTGGTTAGTAGATAAGTGCTTTTACACTGTAAAAGAATTTATAGAAATAAAATATTGTGACATTGTAATTACTAATAAGAGTTGAAAATTGATTGATTTTGTTTTTAATACTTACATTAAACATAAATATGTTATTGCTAAATTTTTGCATGCCTTAATTGGTTAAATGTGCTGTACATAAATGATTACTTGATTAATTTTAAGTAATATTGTAATATCGATAAACCACATTAATTGCAAATAAACTATTTCTATTTCTATTTCTATTTCAACTCTAGGACAACATATGCAACATTTTTCTTTTTCGTACCACCAAAACTTCTATATGTAAAATTGTTTCAACTGAATGGTGTTTTTTTGGCTTGAATTTTCTACTGCTCCTAAGCGGCTTTGGTGATTTAATTCATTTATGCTTTGATAAATAGATAAACTTGATAGCTATAAATATAACATAGAATTATTCAATCGAACAATGACGCCCATGTGAAAAGTATTATTTTCTCCTATTTTGCCCTTTCAAGGACGCAGCGAGCATCGTAACAGCCACCACGCATTGTGCACTGATTTGAACGCTATTTCAATGTCGTTTCCGTCGATATTCATACAGACAAACATCGAGCTGCTAATTTGGCGACGGTAATCGCCTTAACGCACGCACGGGAGGTGTCACACTACGAGCAGTTGTATTTGATCGTCGGCATATCGTAGAGTCAGGCATTTCATGATCTGCCTGGACAGATCATTATTTCTGTTAAAACTAATAGGAAACTAGGAACTCGCTCGGTTGCCCAAATTTATTAACATGTTAACCTAACGCTTTGCTCCGCTCGTCATCGTCGTCGCACCTATTTTTGCTTTTGGTGAAATATTTTCGATTTCATACTTTACGATCTGTCCAATTCCATGATCTCCCCACAACATATTAATCGCTATTCATCGCACCGCGCAAGACAAAGTCGCATTTTAATAAAATTTAAATGATTTTAACACAAACTAGATGTTATTCAAGGGTATGTTACTCTAAAATAATAGCTATAAAATAAAGTCAATGCACTTTTAATGTTTTTCGTCTAGATGGTGAGAATTTAACGGCCCGCGATAAAAGGTACTAGCAGTTTACGAAGTTTTCAATTTTGCGATTAGACTCATTAAGCTGTATTGCGATCTATTGTTTTGTCTAATCTTTATTTATTATTAGCAAAAATAACCAAATAAAACAACTGAATTTGACACTTAAATAGAGAGAAGCTTTGAATATTTTTTGACATAAACTTATAAATTGTGATATTCAGTGTTGACCACGGATATCGGTGATGAGTTATGATATTTACGATTACTAGAAGATCCAAGTACCAGACCAAATAGACATGATCTTGCTAAGTTTCTTGCCCATCTTCTTAGCCAGATTAATCAAATGGGCGGAGTTAGGCCATTTATTATTGTCTTGCATATATGTATAATGTTATTTATTCCTTATTCCTATATTTTTAATTTTATTCAAGTGTATTTTTTTCATTAAATGTAAGTAAACCTAACCTTTATTATTTCCTTGTGTATTTCCTCATATTATTATTTATTATATAAAACTATTACTTAAATACATAGATTGTTTAATAATTTTATATTAAAACCGACCTGTAATAAGTGTATCTGATATACTTACATTATATTAAAATATATATATTTCATTTCATTTCATTCCAGAAAAAACTCAGCAAACCCATTTAAATAAAAATGTAATATCTCTTTACTGGGTGTCATACACTGGGTATAGATGTGAATTCGTTCAGTATGACCATTAGATTAAGTAGTTTCATTTAAAGATATAATTAATGAAAGATAATTTGAACTGATAAATAGCATATCTATTTTGTTATATTATAACAGGGTAATTAAATGAGAACACTTGTTTACACAAAAAATATAAATGGAGTAAAACGTGTTGATACATTCTAATGGGTACTGGTGTTCATCACAGCTGAATCCATTAGTAAATGTTTTCAAAATTTAATATTCTTTATCTATTTTGTACATCACCTGTGTGGGTAGTTGGAAACAAAAATGTTGTGTATATAAGTAACAATTCTCTTCGTTACTTACTACTAAGAGAACTTAAAGTTAACCGTTCATAGTTTATCAATAGTCATGACTGTGAGTCGTGACTTACAGGAAATTGTCTCTATTGTTCAATATATATATATATATATTACGTTTATATGCTATAAAATTTTATAAATTTTACAAATGTTCATAATTAAATTTAGTTCAAGCACATTTTACCATTATTGGTGTGCAAAATTTAAAATTTTAAACATGCAGTCAATATAAAAGGTAATAATGTTCTGTTTACTGTGCAACAAAAATAACAATTAAATTAAAATTAAGTATGTCTAAAAATGTCATAACTAAAGTATGTCATCGTCATTTAAATAGTCATCAACTGTCTAAGATTTTATAGAATTTGTTTTGGAATTGTGTTAAAATAAGTTTTCTCATTTCGTTTGGAAGATGATGATACAATTTTGGAGCCATAGCATGGACTGTATTAGAATAGAAAACTGTGTTTGCGTTATGAAATGAGAATACTCTACAATTACTCGGTACTGTTCTTTATATCCTAGGGTGTAAAAAAAAGACATGATCTTGCTAAGTTTCTTGCCCTTCTTCTTAGCAAGACTAATCGAATGGGCGGAGGTAGGCATGTATTTATATATGTAACCTATTAGTATGTAGTATATAGGATGGGATTTGGTCGGCCGCCTGGATTCGTGCTGGGGGCTCGGTTGGTGATCATTGAACCTTGTTCCTGGTCCCTGGCCGGGTCTCCGGTATGGGTTCGGGCGGCTCATTGGATTTTACCTTGTATAATATATATTTTACCTATCATTTTAATCGTAAATATATTGCTACATAAATTAAATAAACCTTTAATTTAGTTCATGTACATTTATTATTTTATTACATATATTTTCTTTATTAGATTAAATTTGACGTGTAAAAAGTGTATATATCTATACCTGCTTTGCAAAATAAACTATTTGAATTTGAATTTTGTATAAATTCGAATAGAATGAGATTTTTGTGAACATTAAATTTTACATGCTTCATTTATATACATGCTATGTTATAAATGTTAAATATCAAATTTTTTAAATAAAGGTGCATAGTGATCCCTTCTTTTAGCTCCAAATGTGGTTCTAACACATCTTTTTTGCATCCTTAACACAAATAGCATATTTTTTGAGTTGCCCCAGTGTAGTAATTAGGGTTGCCAGATGGTCGAGATTCGTCGAGATTGTCCCGACATTTCATATGATGCCCAGAGTCCCGACAAAATGCAAATTGTCCCGACAAATAACAAACAAAAACGGTACGCGGGCAAAAAAGTATTTTGTTGTAATTACTTTAATTTTAATAATAAAAAATGATTGTTTGATTCGTAATATTTATTTGTCCCGACCATTATACCAAAATCTCGACTTTTTGAAATTTTGCCCAGATATTTTGATTTTCCCATCTGGCAACCCTAGTTCGCATAGATTAAAATAAGTTAAGGTGTGTTAATTCGAAAACCATTTCGAGATTTAGGTTTAATAAGCCGTATTTTAGAACTTTTGTTCTGAAAAACCTCATGATTATGAATATTTTTACGAAAAAGCTTGCAACTTTCATTTGACCTTCGTGTGACGTCACTTGACTGAAGGCTGTATAGAAATGTGTCGCTTGCCATCAAGTTAAAAAATATTACTGTCAGAGTCACAGAACAGAACATGAAGTCCAAGTCTGGGTCACAGTATAAATATAACTGAACGCAGTAAGTGTTGCTGTCTTGTTACGAAATCCCAGATTGATCGGTTAATTTTATTTGTTATGAAGTAATGCATTATTAAAATAAATATCATTTTTGATGACAACAATTTCTGTGATGGATTAATATTGACAATCATACATGAGAGATACCAAATATAATTATGTATGTATGCATGTATGTATGAATTGTTGTGTGTTTGTCCGACCATAACTCGAGTATCGTTGATCGGAACGTCATGAAATTTGAATTTTTAAGTTCGAGCCAAATCGGTCAAGATCGAATCGCGAGTTCATAGTTCGGGGCGAACTACTAGTTTATTGGCCTTTTAAAATTTAATAACCGAGATGGTAGGGCGTTAAATTTCAGCCAAATATACGTCACGTGATTAATAGGCACCTCTTGTGACTGACAAAGTACAGTTTAGGGTTTTTTTTTGCAGACGTTGGTAACACTCAACATAGTTTCGTTGTTGTTGCTGTTTGATTTTTTATTGCCAGATGTAGCAATATAGTACTCTGTGGATGACAGATTTTTTTTTTTTACAAGCAAGGCAAAAGTCCACATTCAGTATCAGGCCTAAAAGGAGTCATGTGACGTAACATCCGGAAATTCTTTAAAAAATCATAAATAATTAATGACTAATTTAAATACCATAAATACAATTCTCTAAAAAAAAATTTTTAAAAATACCTTTTTTTAATTAAGCTACGCGAATTAGATGCCATGCATGCCAAATATAATTAAATCACCGTACGGTGTACTACTCCGGTAGTCCTAAAAATACCTATACCCGTTTCCGTCGACCAATGAACACCAAAACATATCTAAACAAGACATCGGCACTGACTCTCAATTACGTGGTTCTATGCCAGAATTAATTAATCTGGCATCTCAAGCCGTTTAGCTGAATGCCTTCCAAATTCAAATAAATTTAAATGAAAATCGCGGTTTCCTTCCATCTCGCTGGAGAATGAACGTGATATTTTTGTTGCTATCATGTCTCTGAAGACTAATTGAATTAAATTTTGAATAATGGAAATCTCATTTTCGTTTTGAAAGGCGCTGCTTCGTTCGTAATAAGTAATAATTGGGTTCAATGATAATTGAATAATACTTTGTATAGAAGAAGTCTAGAGTAAAAGGTACCATTTCATGTTACGGAATTATATTTTAATAATAAAAAAAAACAATAAAAGTCAATGTTTAAGAATGTTAAATACTAAAGAAGGGCAAAGTTAAAAGCACTCGGTATTAGAAGTGCTTTTATGACTAGACATACATCGGTATGTGAAAAACTTATTTTAGTACCTTTTATTTTAGGTTATGAACAAATAAATTTATAGTCTGTAGTCAAAATCTGTAGTCATTGCCTACCCTTCTCGGTATATGTAAAAATGTAATTATAAAATAACAATGTTACGAAAAGGACTGTAATTTTTCGAGGCAAGCACGTACACATATAAAATATAATATATTCAGACTACGTGGTAGTGCGTCTACGAAGTGGGAAAACTCTGGTTTCATAGTAATTGCTACGCCGTAGCAAAAATACGACGCTATGTGCTAAAGATAATATTACCTCTTACTCGTATGTGCGTTAAGACTTCGAAGTACCGGGTCTACGAAGCGGGAAAACTATGGTTTTGTAGCAATTTCTACGCCGTAGCAAAAATACGACGCTATGTGCTAAAGATAATATTACCTCTTACTCGTATGTGCGTTAAGACTTCGATGTACCGGGTCTATGAACCGGGAAAACTATGGTTGTGCAGCAATTGCTACGCCGTAGCAAAAGACGACAATAAGTGCTGGAGATAATACTAAATCTTCCTCGCATGTGCGTTAAGACTTCCATATACCGGGTCTACGAAGCGGGAAAACTATGTATTCGTAGAACTTGCTACGCCACAGCAAAAAGACGACGCTACGTGCTGAAGATAACGTTACCTCTTACTCGTATATATCCGTTTATACTACAATGTACCGGGTCTACGATTAAGGAAAACTATGAAGTCGTAGCGCTAGCTACATCATAGCAAAAAAAGGACTACATACTTGAAATTTCTATTGATTGACGACAAAATGAAACAAGTAGTGGTGTTTAACGTTATTTCATGCGTATTTGGCAAAACTAATTACGTTTTTTCTTTCATATAATTTTCAATTGTTTCAAGGCCTCCAAGTTTCCATATTCGAAAAAACGCGTGAGCAAAATGAGAAAACTTTAGGTGGTCTATTTGACAAAAGACAAGGTTCCATTGAACAGTCAGCCTCGAAGAGTCGCTAACTTCCGAGAGGGAGGGGGGTGAGAAACTAACCTGGTTGGCTAACAAACTTGTTACTGATTACAAACAAGATTAGCCGAGAAATGAATGCGAATAAAGACGAGTGCTAGTGTTGGGAAATGGGACTTTACCTATACTTATTTTACAAATTATCTCTGTATTTATTACTCGAACGTTGGTATTGAGTTCTTTGATTTTACAGTTCCAAAACTAGATGAGGTTTTAGGGAAAAAGTTCTTGTAGATGGAGCTTTCGCATATGTCGAAGTTGGATTGTACCATCCGCTGTTTTACAAAACCACTAGCTATTTTACAAAACCGTTGTTCAGCTGCATTGCACTCCGTTGCGTTCGACATTACTGCTACCCACGTTTAGACGTAATGTAAAAAGCCTTTCAGCAAAAAGTCAAAAATAGGTGCAAAAACAGCGAAGAGAAGCGTGTTTGGTTGCTTGGGATCATAAATTCGGGAGCCAACTGAAGCACAACGGAGCAATGAGACCACTCTAGACACTGTTTCACAAAACCGCTAAACATTGACAGGCTTATAACGCAAAACGTATACAATGCTGCATTTTAATGATCAATTATCTCATAAAATAGCTGGAAGTTGTTTAGCAAATTTACTTAAAAGAACTGTTTTGTAAATCAACTAGTGGTTTTGTACAATGGCTGTTTATACTATAAATCTGTGACATATACAAAACAACGCGGCGTACGCTAAAAAAATGGGTAACTAAATGGCCTATGATGCTTTCCGATGAAACCTTCTATGCTAGACTGAACTATTTTGTTGCAATTTTAGTGATGTTTCGGTTGTGTCACATTGAAAATAGTAGTTTATGCTACAAGGGCGAAAAGGAATAAATTATGAGGACGATTTAAAACACGAGCGTAGCAAGTGTGTTAAAACGTAAACGAATAATTTATTGTTTTCATCCAGAATAATTTATTGCTCTTACGCCCGTGTATCGTACTACGTTTTTCAATGCATAGTGTGAGGAAATAAAATAAATATAATCAAAGAAAACAATTTAATTATAAAAGTTGAAAGTTACACTGTTACAATTTTGCAAGTTAATGATTGGCTCAAAAGCACTGTATCCAGAGCCGTTAAACAGTGTAAAAAACAGTATAACATTTATGGTACACAAGAAAGGTTGCAGGTTAGCCAACTTCTTGTAAATAAATAAAAAAATAATAATAATAAAGCCCTAGGGCAAAATAATCGACTTTCTGTTCGGTTTTTACGAGCACTTGCATTGAAAAAATATTTGTTTGATATCAACGACCTCTGGAAGGTACGGGTTCAAATCCTATAGGAGCACATACTTATGTGTATATATTTGTGGCACACACATGCTGGAACGTAACAATCGTCGGTGAAACGTGGATTGTGACTTGCACTTAATGGTCCATACTCGGGACACTTCTGACCCCTCAGGGAATCATGTTATAACGATGTGCGAAATAAAACAAAAGGCTTTTTCAAGAAATATGACACGTTCCGTTTTCACAGCCACCACTTTGTCTGTTTGTGGGCAATTCTGTTTAGACGTCGTCGTAGAGGGGATTAGAAAACTGAATTGAAATTTACCAACTTTGTCAGACGTTTTCTCGCAACTAAATTTGCTAACAGGGATAAATTAAGTAAATAAGTATGTGCAATTAAAATAAGATGACAATTTGTATTTTTAGATGAAAAATTTCTTGTCTCGTAATATTTATTTATTTATTTATTTAGTTTATTCAGGAAATTAACAGCGATATAATATACTCTAAACAATATTTCAAAACTTAAACTAAGGCCAATAACAAATTTCCCCAACTGTAAAAAATAATAATCAAAACTTAACTAATTCGTTAGTCCGAATTTAGACTACTCTTATATTTAAACATTTAAACAAAAATAAAGCGACTTAACCAAGTACCTAACGTAATCCTGTAGTTTAATTTGCTCATTTGTTCGACAAGATGTTTGTGTTGTGTGGAGTTAATGTAAGATGAGTATGTATGAGAGAGTATGTGTTTGTGTAAGTGAAGGGAATGTAAAATGGAATGCATATGGATTGGATCCACGATCATGCCAGCTACTTTTGCTTAGCTATTGTTTTAGCGACAATAAGTTCGCAACAGATTAACAAGAGAAAAACTAGGACCCTGTAAAAATCTTTTAAACAAAGCTAGATTGGCAATCAAAATTTACTTGGTAAGTTTAAGAAACCGGGAAATATAAAGGAAGCTTTGAACGTAATATTTTGAAAATCACAAAAGGAGCTTATTTTTAAAACTCAGATAGTGTAAGGAATGTTGAGTCCGGCTTCTTGAATCTTTTTGAACGAGTGAGCGTAGCGAATAAAGTTCTCCGAGTCTATTTATGTATGCATGTATGTATGAATGAATGTTTGTCCGACGATAACTCGAGTATTGTTGATCGGAACGTCATGAAATTTAGTACTATATCTTAGTATTTATTACTTTTTAGTAGTAAAGCGAGTAAATGAAACTAAAAGGGTTTTTAAGTTTGAACATAAGCCAAATTGGTCAAGGGGTTACCGAGATATGGGGTTGTAAAAAGTGGTGCGACAGTTTACAGTTCGAGGCAAACTACTAGTATCTGAACAACCAGATAATAGATGCGTTACAATATAGCTTGTCGTACAATATTTGATTGTTTTACATAAACATGTGAGATGATAGGATCCAAGCCACGATCTGGACTGCGATCTATCTGTAATTGATAATGAGAATAAAGGAAGTCTGAGTAGTAGGTTTCTTACCAGTGGCGGATCCAGGATTCAACCCCTAGCGCCTCCTGGATCTGCCACTGTCTACAGCGTCTGTACCCTACAGGAGAATATTGCACTAAATGGGAGGCCTATGCCACGAGCCATGAAAAATCTTTGTTCGTGTTCTGAAATGACGTCATGAGTACCCGGGAAGTGGTTACAGTCATTCATCCTTAACCGACTTTCGGAGATTTTTGCGGAAGTCCTGGGAATAATAATTAAGGCGAAATGTAAAAGTTTTAGCGTCCCTTTCACTGCATATGCAAAAAAATCCTCAGTGCGAGAGGGATGGATTCGAGGAAAAGTAGCAAAATGTCGGTTTTTTATTAATATAAAATATACTAAAGTTGCTATCAAAATGTCGTTTAATCAGGTCCTAGATACTGTTACAACCCATCTAATAAAATATAATTGCAGTCCATATGTCATTCCAAATTGTCAAACAAGAAGAATTGGTGTCGAGAAAGACCTAATTTCAATGAATATTTGTATTGAGCCAAATTTCTCCAATTGCGTTACTGTTTTAGTGGATCCCTAGAAAAATATTCCAAAAATAACATACTATTTTATCAAAATAATACATTATTTACTGAAGTAGATATGCAAGTTTTAATAGTGTCGATTTTTTTTCGGTAGTGCCTTAATTAACGCCTTGCCTGCTGTAACTCTCCCGGTTTCTGTGCGTGCGCCCTTCATTCAAGGTCTTATCGTTCTATCAAGCGCGGTGATAGCCAAGTCAATTGTAATTTAAAAAAAGCTTAGAACGCGTGACGACCAATTTGGCGGCCGGTTACGTCAGATACATTTTCACAACTCAGTGCGCTCGGTGTACCCAACCCTCGACCTAGGGATTTGTATTTTCGTGAGCGGCGGTGGCTAAGGTGGTAGAATGCTGGCCTCTCAATCTTGAGACCTAGGTAAGATCCCTAGTGCATTTATGTGCATAGTATTTGTATTGCCTATTAACCAATTACTGAAGATGAAAGAAAACATCGTAAGGAAACCAGCATGCCCTAAAAAGCGTGTGTTTGTGCCCGAAGAACGGCGATAGGGCTCACCACCCATCGCATTGAGACGTAATAATCTCCAGTGAAACGCGGGTGTACCGAATGTGGACTGTGACTTGCATTTCACAATTTACACTCAGGGACACCTCTCACACCCTCTCGGGGATTCATGTCATGACGATATTTATAGTATTAAACTGTTTCATTAATATAGTTGCATAGTACTAACTCTACGGTAAATTATTCAGTAATTTTTTTTGATTCAATGTGCTCTCTTTGCCTGCTTTCTATTTTATTTTATTTATGATCAAAAATCCACAGCATATACAGTAAAAATTAAACATTAAACAGTGCCAATAACGGATTTCACTATGCAAATAAATAGAAAAAGTAAATTCAAAAATACATTTTGGAATAAATAAATCAATTAAGGTATGTCATTTTAATACATTGTTTAGTGCTTTTCAACCTTATAAGTATTCTAGTATTGACAGGAAGTGACGTAATGATATTAGGTTGAATGGTCCGCTCCTTTTCTAACTTTAGGATGTGTTCAAGAAATATTTTTTCTGTATTGAAATGTGTGGTGATGACGTCACTAAAGTTCAATTGAAAGACATCGCTTTTTTTCATTTAATAAAGAATATGCACGCTTATTTTTAAATTTTCTGTTGAAAGCAGTTAAGGAAAGCTTTTCCTCAAAACGGTTTTTGAATCGTAAATATTGGCCAAAAAAGAAGAGGTCATTTACCTATCAAGAGGGTACAGTAACTATAACAACAGTCTAGTTGCTAAACGATAATACCTCAAAAGATGAAGTGCGTAAGTTTATAAAGCACAAATCTCCGAGAGTCAGTACTTAAGCACCTACTCGAAAGTTTGGGCACCCGAAACGAGCTGGAAATCTGATGAGTATTAATTTAGCAGTTTCATCCTACTTATTTGAAGGTAAAGTTACGTTGAAATCTTTTGGATGTTTACTGAAAGATATTCTTTATAGTATACTGGTACCAATGAGTTTTTCAGAATTTATGTGCATAGTATTTGTAGGTATTACCTTAATATTTACTACTTCCTGAACTAATTGGTTTTTATTATTTATTATACAACGTTTAACAGAAGGGTGTAACCATATTTGAAGAGCTTATTCAGTTAATGGTATAGAACAACTTTTACTATGGAACAAACCAAGTATCTCGAAAAAAAAAAACGACTGCTTCATAGACAAATGCTATGCCGCTCAGCCAAAACTTATGGAAGGGCAGATTTTTTTTGTGATTTCAGGGTTGGCTCCATAGTAAAAGTTGTTTTATACCATTGACTGAATAAGCTCTTCAAATATACAAATATTAATAAAAAAGACAAAATCTTTATTTATCATTCAAAGCGGTTTACTTTAAGAACGTGCATATCTACTTCAGTAAATAATGTATTACTTTGAAAAAAATATATATTATTTTTTGTTTTTTTTTCTAGGGATCTGTTAAAACAGAAACGTGATTGGAGGAATTCGGCTCGATAGAAATATTTATTGAAGTGAGGTCTTTTTCGGCACCAATTCTCCTGGTTTGACAATTTAGAATGACATATGGACTGCAATTACATTTTATTAAATGACTTTTAACGATATCTAGGACCTGGTTAAACGAAATTTTGATAGCAACTTTAGCACATTTTATATCAATAAAGAAACCGACTTTTTGCTACTTTTCCACAAACCCGTCCCTCTCGCACTGAGGGTTTTTTCGCATATGGAGTAACAGGGACGCTAAAACTTTTACATATCGCCTTAAGTACGTAAATACTTGTATTAGGAGACCCCGCTCTTTCACACAGTTTTTAGTTTTTATATAAAGTTAACAATTGTGTCGGTTCGGCGCAACACGACTTAAGTTATTTGACAGGACTATACTTAATTTGAGCGTTCTGTCTTTTTCTTGCTGTATCGAAAAGACAAAGACGGTTACACCTTTATGTTACACATTGTATAAAGCTGTGGTAGCTCAGGCGTTGGAACGCTGGCCACCCAATTTCAAGAACCAATCAGGTTCGATCTCCGGTCGGGCAAGCGCCATTGAGTTTTTTTCGGAATTTATGTGCATAGTATTTGTAGGTATTACCTAATACTTACCCCTTCCCGAAAGGTGAAGGAAAACTTGGTGAGGTAACCTGCATGTCTTAAAAAGCGTGTATTTGTGCCCGAAGGACGGCGATAGGGCTAACAACTATCACGTTGGGACGTAATAATCGTCCATGAAACGCGGGTGTACAAGTGTGGACTGTAACTTGCATTTCACAGTTCACACTCAGGAGCACCTCTGACAACCAAATATGTAATAACTGTAAGTTGTTTTTTCCCCAATAAATAAAATTAATTCTATTTATTTATACTTATACTCTTGTGCCTTCAGTTAAAACTTCCCATTTGTAAAACGATTTCAACATCTACTTACGATTCCGTAATAAGAAAGAACTGCGGGTCGGTAGAGCCCCGTATCCTGTTTAGGAGTAATACAATGATACTATAATAATACCATCAGAAAGCAATCGCAGTGTTTTAAAAAGTGTTTATTTATTTATTTAGTCTACATTCTCTATGAGCAAATTAAAAAAAAACTTTTGAGGGTAAATGGTGACGAGAAAATAATTTCCTATAGTCCCTATATGTGGGAACGGGATGCTGTAGATTTATTATGAATTAGTGTTAGTGTACACGTATGTATGTCTACTTTTTATTAGGACTTCTCTTTTTTCAATCCGAGTTTGCTGGAAGAAATCTCCTTTTAGAGATAAGCTCGCCTATGTACATGATATATCTAAGTACTTTGTAAAACTGATGTTATGTGTGTACAATAAAAGAATATGAATAAGTAGGTTCCTTTTCCAGGATTTCAATCAAATACAGAATTGGTCCTTTATCCGTCGCAATAACAATGAAACCCATGCCAACATTCCCACGCTCTCCCGGAAAATTGTGACGAGATAATTTTCCGAGTTTACATCGGCAGCTGCAGGAACTTGCTCTGAAGCCCACAGCTGTTGCCCACACGCGGCACGTTACTGCCAGCGTCGGTTCACGACTTTGCCGGAGTTTAAGAGGTCGTTTTATGGCTATTCTTACTATGGGTTTAAATTAGTTGGCTGACTCGAGCTGTGTCGACTTAGGAGCCTTAGGAAAGTGGCGTGATCGGAAGAATTGGAGTAATAATGGTCTAGTAGTGAAAAAGAGCTTAGTCAACTGAAGAAAGAGGCACAAAATGGCAGTGGCGTGCACATAACTTTTTTCCGGAAACGCAATCAGAAGGTTAAGTACGACAATAAAAAAAATATGAAATTTTTTTAATAACACTTTGAAAAAAAAAAGTTTGTATGACGCCAGGGTAGGCACTGCCTTTCCTAGAGTGAACATTTTCATACAAACTTTTTTTTTTCAAAGTGTTTTTTAAATTTTTTCATTTTTTTTTTATTGTCGTACTTGACCTTCTGATTGCTTTTCCGGAAAAAAGTTCTGTGCACGCCACTGCAAAATGGCGGGAATATCTACTGAAAAACCGACCAAGTGCGAGTTGGACTCGCGCACGTAGGGTTCCGTACTATTATCTATAAAAACGGCAAAAAAGCCATGTCTGTTGTATTCCCATATAAATAAATATTTAAATATTTAACTGTGACTTGCATTTCACAGTTCACACTCGGAACACCTCTGATATCCTCTCGGGTGTCATGTCGTGACAATATATGTATAAATATTTTTTTATATTTTGTCTATTTTTTGATTAATTTAAGAACATATTTTTTCGTGCTTTCAAACCGATTTTATATGTATTTTAGTTTTAACAGGAAGTGACGTCATCATATTAGGTTGAATGATCGAACCCTTGTCAAACTTTAGGATGCGTCCAAGAAAAATAAATATGCCTACAGAAATGTGTGTAGTTGGCGTCACTGAAAGTCATCATGAAAGACATCGCTTTTTTCAAAATCTGTATATTAAATCTGTCTGTTAAGGCTGCATATAAAATCAGATTGACCATCTCATTTTGCATCAATCAGAACTAAACTCTATGACGTTTCTTTTTAATTTAAATAGCGCGCCCTCAGCTGTTTCTGTTTCGACCACCAAGAAACACGCGCTCACGAAAAATTGCGTTTTTATTTAATAACTCTGCTTCTAAATGAAATTATGAAAATTTTCTGAAATATTTATACAGGTTTGTTCACTTATTTTGAATACAAATTTCGAGGCTGTGCAATTTAAGGAAGGCCCTTTAATTCTCGAAAAACATGAAATTTAGAAGTAAATTCGTATTTTTTATCTATTGAGCGAACTTAAAGCTTTTGCATTTTTCCTAAATATTTATATCAGCACTATTTAGATCAGCCCTATAGTCTTTTATCATTTGAAATGGTCATTTGAAGTTGTGTATCTGACCCTATACGGACCCTTAAGGGAAGCTTTTCTACGAAACGGATTTCGAATCGTAATATAATGTTGGTAAAAGAAAAGAAGGGGCCGTTTCTGAATGCTTTTTTTCCTAAATTTATCAAATATTTTTGCTTTGCGCATACCAGATACCACTTAAATTTTTTTTTTTTTTAATATGTCAGTCTTTATTCAATACAATTGACTTAAATAACATTAAAATAGTAAAAAAAAAGGGGGGCTAAAATAAATTAATCTAAACTATATTAATATGGCCTATTTTTTTTTTGCCAGTATTAACGATTTGAAAACCGTTTCAGATATTAAACTAAGCACGCTCCAGCGAAGTTAAGCTTACGCTGTTTAAAGCTTTTTCACAGTCATTTTATACGTGCAACCTGTGAGTCAACTACACCCAGAAAACCTACAGCGCCGTGCGTGTCCAATATAATAACGGGTTTAGGATGCTGTTGGGGCTGCCGCGATATTGTAGTGCATCAGAGGGCCTATTATGTAACATTAGTTGCCATTTGAACTTGGTGTCTATCATCAAAAACATAGATATACTATCGAATTCCGATTTTCTAAGAATATGTTTGCACTTGAAGTTAGTTAACAGTTCGTAAATACACTGGCCTGCAAAACTAAGTACTACACTTTTTAAATTTGATTTTTTCCTAAACTATAGAAGTTAGAGATTTAAAATAATCACATAGTAAAGTTGTCCTTATAGTTCCCTATAGTTTCAAAGAAAGCTGATAAAATTTGCTATAAAACGTTTTTTATTTTAAATCTCTAACTTCTATAGTTTAGAAAAAAATCAAATTTAAAAAGTGTAGTACTTAGTTTTGCAGGCCAGTGTAGTTCAATACCCACTAATACCAATTTTGAAAGTTCTGTTTTAAGCTATGTTTTTGATGATAGGCACCTAGTCCAGTTGGCAACTAAAGATACAGAATAGAGGGGCTGGTATGTTTGCAGAGGCAGCGGTTGATGATTTTTACTGCATAGTAAGGAAAAGGGTAGGCTCCCTGATGGCACGCGTTCGCGGCAGCGCCAACAATCTCCTATCCGTTCTCAAGGACAAGCTGGATAGCCCCATATTCGAGCACTGGATGGCTATCCACCTTGCTTCAAATAAAAATGTAAATAAATAAAATAAAATGAAATTGTTTGTTACTAACCTTAGCATATAAGAATTTTTTGTATAATTATTACTAACCACTATGGATTTTAATAATCTGAAATAAAATTTATTCTATTCTATTCTATTCTATATCTTTTTTAAATGAAAAAAGTTATGTATTTCATTTGACCTTCAGTGATGTCATCACCACACATTTCAATACGAAACAATATATTTCTTGAACGCATCCGTAAGTCTGACAAGGGTTCGTCCATTCAACCTAATATGATTACATCATTTCTTGTAAATACTAAAATAGGTACTCATAAAATCAACAGCACGAAAAATTGTAATATTCAAATTACATACCTAAATTGAGCTATTAATTCCAAAAACAAAAAAAAAGGCTCATCTTTCCAATCACTGCCGCGGAGTTGGGAGTCCATATTTTTTTACAGATAGGTCTACTATTAAGGGATTTTGCCAAAGGATTTTGCGCGGAAAAGAATACTTTCGGAGTAATGATTTTTTAAAGTTTGTAATTTCTCAAAAAAAAAAAATTTGTTGTTTTATTTGCTTTTACTTAGAAATACTGCTCCGAAAGAGGTGTGTACGTGCCCCCACTTCATAGTTAAAATAGGTCGAATTTGTTCCAAAACCGAATCAGGGCACCCCGACTCTATACAGTCTTGTGGCTACTACCCCTAGAGTGTATATAAAAAGCCGAAGGCGCGAAGGGAGGGCAGGCCCCGCCCGCTGTAACAAAGCTCAGGCACCCGTGTGAGCCGTAGCGGCTGAGGCTGGTCGCCGAAGGCAACCAACAAGCCGAAGCTGCGGAGGTGAGCATGGGTGCCTGTGCTTTGTTACGCAAGGGCGGAGGGGCTGCACTTCCCGCAGCGCCGTAGCCGATGCAGAAGTGAATTTGTGACATAAAAGTATTGATAGGTTCAAAAATCAACTTGTACTTATGACTTCAGTATTGATAAAATTTAAACAACAAATACTGAAAACACCGATTCATAATCTAGTTTGTATTCTGTGACCAAAACTAAAGAACATTTTTTCTTTCATGGGTTGTTGTGATATTACGGAACTCTAATTAGAGCGCTGCTTAATTTTACTTGGCCGGTTTTTTGTAAATTTTGTGTTGTGTTGACTGATGGGCAAATATTACAGGACGTGGAATTTGAGGTACGAAAAACGGTAAAATTTTAATCCAAATTTATCATTAGGTATTTGAAATCCACAAAAGGGTTAAACGCGAATGCCAATTTGAAATAAAACACAAATGAAGTAGCCATAAATAAATGAAAAACAGCCATTATGAATCCCTTTTCCCAAGTGCTATCTTAAAATCTAATTACAAGTGGCGTCCGGAAACATCATATTTTACGTTAGGTTCATTATAACGCGGCCCTATAATCTGTGTCCATTAGGCACCCGGTGTGTCTCGGGACTGCCGGGATAATTACGGAGGTTAATATCTGACACCTAAATTATACGTATATTTCATATAGCAATAGCGCGTTAGTGGAGCTAAAGGTTTATAAGCTGAAAAGCGAAATATTATTATAATGCTGTTGTCTCAAGGGTTCTTAATTTGAAGGCAGCGTCCATCATAAAATGGTAGTATTTTATGAAACTGGGACATAAAAAGGTTATTAAAACATGAGTGTGAGTTTAAAAACCAGTCAAGTGCGAGTCGGACTCGCGCACGAAGGGTTCCGTACCATTATCTATAAAAACGGCAAAAAAAACATGTCTGTTCTATGCCAGCCCTTTTAAATATTTATTTTATTGTTTTTTAGAATTTGTTGTTATAGTAGCAATAGAAATATATCATCTGTAAAAAAAATAAACTTTCTAACTATCACGGTTCATGAGATACAGTCTGGTGACAGACGGACAGACAGACGGACAGCGGAGTCTTAGTAATAGGGTACCCGTTTGTTACCCTTTGGGTACGGAACCCTAAAAACCAGCTGTAGCCGAGTTTTTAATAGTATACACGAGTGTTTTAATATCTAGTTATGTGCGGTTTCATACTTTAGTTTATTTACAGTCATGCAATAGGTTACCTACTTAACCTATTTTCCAATCCATAAAATCTTAGTAACTTTTTTCGTAAGCTCTTCTTTATTTTGCTGGTTCTTGTTGATTGTTTGTCTTATATTTTTTGTTGCTCAGTATTACTGCTGTCAGACATTTTCGCCCAAAATAAAACTTCTAAAAAACAAAAAAGTAGTCAAATATTAAATTAATTAATAAAGCACACAATCCAGCAGTTAATTTATTTTATTTATTTATTTATTTATTTAGGAACACCAACAAGAAATACAATAAACTTACTTAAATGGAATAATCTTAAAATGTATACAGCTATTTGTTTTCTTAATTAAAGGCATCCACATCATGCACCAGTTAAGACAATTATGAACAATTCTTATACTAATAGGAGCATTTACTACTCGTATATTCTATAAAATATGAAATTAAAACTAGGTTAACAAATTTTGTGCGAAGATTTTTTAAAATAACAGGGTAGGTACCTACTTATTTTATGCTTTGTGTTTATTTGTGCGTGTAGTTTTTTTGGCTAAGTATTTACTGACAGAGGACTTGTTGAGGTTAACCGCGCATGTGAGACAAGGGTCCAGTCACAAGTTCTACCATAATTAAAATCAATCGCAATCCACCCACGCACGTTTTTGGTCACAAGTTGACCATCATTCGCACCATTCCCTATTAAAACCTTCAGACATGGCTGCAGGGGCTAAGTTCCCTTTGCCTTCCTACTTCATGTAATGTACTTTAATAACAGAAAAAGGTATTTAAAAGCATTATTTTGTTAGGAATCCTGTACTTTTATTTTTTTCTGTTTGAGAGACATTCGTAAAAAAAAATTACGATATAAGTGTAGATAAAAGAGTTATGTCACCATATGTAACAAGCCGATGGCTCGTCGCGGGATCTGGCAGGATCTTTCTTTAATTACGACCTTATTTCGCTTTGACTTCTTGTTTTATTTATTTTTTCGATATATTTCCGCTAATTAACACAAGGGGAGCTTTGAACCTCGTAGGGCTTTGTTTTTATACTGGATCTGTATTTGTTTTTGGAAAACACGAAATAAATCAGTCAATACGAGACGTATGTCGATCCATAAAGGGTATCAATTGTCAACTAAACACGAACAAATAGTCCTCTAAGCTACCTATAAGACCTAACCTTACCTAAACCTGACATATTGCCTAGCTATATGTTACAGCACACAACAATCCTATTGAGAGATTTTGAACTTTAATGATATTGTCACAAAGTCCACATTAAGCGATCGTGCGCTGAGGGCTCGGATAAGCATTGAATTTTCAAAGTTTTTCGGATATTCTGAAAAGAAATTTTTGTCTTGACAAAGGAAAATAATCCATGTTTTCGTGTTATAACAACAATTTTAGACATAAAAGTCAAGCCGCTTAGACATAAAACGTATTTATGATTTAAAAAGGCGTCATTTCCAAAAATATAATCTATAGAGTGATATGAGTAACTATAAAAGATAAAGATCTGAAAAAACACGTAACTAAGTTTTACATTGATAAGATAAGTATGACTCTATAAGTTGAACTACCAAAGGCAAGGCCAGCATATTAAGGCGATTACTGTCGCCAAATTAACAGCTCGATGTTTGTCAGTACGAATATCGACGGAAACTACACTGCAATAACGTTTATATCAGCGCGCAATGCATAGTGGCTTTTACGACGCTCGCTGCGTCCTTGATAGGGGGAAATAGGAGAAAATAATACTTTTCACATGGACGTGATAGTTCGATTGAATAATCCTATGTTATGTTTACAGTTACCAAGTTTATCTATTACTCAAAGCATAAATAAATTAAATCTACCAAGCCGCTTACGAGCAGTAGAGAATTCAAGCCAAAAAAAGATCATTCCGTAGAAATTTGTTTTCATGTAAAAGTTTTGGTGGTATGAAAAAGAAAAATGTTGCATATTAGAGTTGATAATTCATTATACATTTTTTCAATAGTTTTGGTTCGGCCATAAACGAGGAGTAGGCTTTAGAATGTACCCATTTGGCGATACTAAGGCCCTTAAGGCGATTACCGTCGCCAAATAAGCAGCTCGATATTTGTCGGTACGAATATCAACAGAAACGACATTGGAATAACGTTCATATCAGCGCGCAATGCAAAGTGGCTGTTACGACGCTCGCTGTGTCCTTGATAGGGCGAAATAGGAGAAAATTATACTTTTCACTAGGACGTGATTGTTCAATTGAATAATGTTATGTTATGTTTATAGATATCAAGTTTATCTATTTATCAAAGCATAAATGAATTCAATCGGCCAAGCCACTTAGAAGCAGTAGGAAATTCAAGCCAAAAAACACCATTCAGTTAAAAAAACATTTCATGTAGAAATTTTGGTGGTATGAAAAAGAAAATTGTTGTATATGTTGTCTAAGAGTTGATTATTCATAATACAGTTTTTTATTATTTTTGGTTTCGCCATAAACGAGAAGTAGGCTTTAGAAAGTACCCATTTGGCAATAGTAAGGCCCTTAAGCAAAAACTGTTGAACTACCAAAGGCAAGGCCTTAAGGCTTACGGTCTATTAAGAAAATCGACTTTTTGGTAAGATTTGTCATTTTTTACGGTCCCGTACACCTGAGGAGCGCCGAACGAGCTCCTATAATTAGCCTCTGCTATCTGTCTGTCCGTCTGTCACAGGGGTCTACAGCTTCAGCCATAATAAGTAGCCAGTTGAAATTTTCGCAGAAATAACCGATTACTAAATCTCGATGAAACTTTCGTTTCAGGATAGCTTTAAAAAAAAAAAAATTATCGAAGCACTGAAGACCTAAAAAGTCAAAGTATAAGATTCAAGTTTTTATTGAAACAAAATAATACTTAAATTACATTTAAAACCTACCTATAAATTAATACTTACTAAAAACAAAACCCTAATAAACTTATACGTAATAAAAATAATAGATTGCCACCGTCATGTGGAAGGGTACATAGAAGTCTGACAACGTTTCCTCTTTGAATGGCCAGACTGATTCTCTGGCCAAGATACGCGCCAGCTTTCGGGTCCCCACAAGCGTCGATCAGCCGTGCAGATGACTCTTTAAAAAGGAGCTTAGCATCTGGACCCCACGGCTCGAGAGTCTCGATCCCAAAAGGCGCGAATATGCAGTCCGATCTAATGGCTGCATATTTGCGCCTTTTATTTCAAATGCATTATTAATACTGCACCCGAAAATGTTCTGTGTATAATATGTATGATAAAATTCAAAAAGTTTATTTTGCAAAATAGGTATATATAATACACGTATCACAAGTCAAATTTTAATCTTATAAAAATATATGTAATAAAATAATAAATGTACATGAACTACTTAGATTAAATGTTTATTTAATTTATGTAGCAATATATATACGATTAAAATTATAGGTAAAATATTATTATACAAAGTGAAATCCAATCAACCGCCCGAACCCATACCGGAGACCCGGCCAGGGACCAGGAACAAGGTTCAATGATCACCAACCGAGCCCCCAGCACGAATCCAGGCGGCCGACCAAATCCCATCCTATATACTACATACTAATAGGTTACATATATAAATACATGCCTACCTCCGCCCATTCGATTAGTCTTGCTAAGAAGAACGGGCAAGAAACTTGGCAAGATCATGTCTTTTTTTTAACATAAACTTAAACTATACATTGAATTATATGTCATCATATGTCGTCATCATCAACTGTCATCCATCCATCCATCAGCCTAGTTCGTCCACTGCTGGACATAAGCCTTTCCAGGACTTTGCCACTCCCGGCGGTCATCCTGGAAGAATTGCCCATACTCACACACGCTACGCAGGCGGGTTGGTGAGCGCGGTGCCGGAACCCTCGCACCAGTGACGCCGCTGCCCGTCACCAATCTGTTCCATATACAACGTGTAACAGAAAGTTGTAACCATATTTGAAGAGCTTATTCAGTCAATGGTATAAAACAACTTTTACTATGGAGCCAATCCTGAAATCTCGAAAAATAAATCTGCCCTTCCATACATTTCGGCCGAGCGGCATTGCATTTTTCTATGAAAAGTTTTTTTTTTTCGAGTTACAGGTTTTGTTCCATAGTAAAAGTTGTTCTAAACCATTGAGTGAATATGATCTTCAAATATGGTTACACCTTTCTGTTACACGTTGTATAAGGCCCGGCTAATAAGGATGGATATACCGCCACCCTGTATGTACTTAACTGTATGATAGTAGAATTATAAAGTTCACTAAAATGAAATACACGCCGGCAAAACCACGGGCAATAGCTAAGTAACCTCTATAAATATATTTCATTTGCAAAGCATACACCATTAAATTAAATTTGCATCCAAAAATACACGAGCATCTAGAGTTAAAATTAATATCAATGGAAGTACAATTTTATCGCAGCCGGCAGCTGGCGAGTACATCACATTGAATGTAACCGTAATGTAACCAGAGCTTAACTGTGCGAAATTGCCCCAGACGCGGAAACTTGCGCGATAAATCATAAAAACGTGCCTCGGCCTGGACGCGCCAAGCGCCGAGCGAGCCGAAGCGGGGGAAATCGGGAAATCATAAAACATATCATAACTTTAAATATTTTTTGAGCAACTCTTTGATCTAGTGGTTCGACTACTTGACTACCAAGCCGGAAGGCACAGATTCAAATCCCGTAGGAACACAATTGTGTTACTTTTGCGTGTTTTAGGAGGCACGTTAAGCTGTAGTCATTTGTGCCCAAAGTACGGTGTAGGTGCTCACCACCCATCACACTAGTGACCTATGAATAATCGTTGGTGAAACGAGGAACACCTGTGACACCTTCTTGGGTATTCAAATCATGACGATGCATATTTTTTTAAACGAAATC
Source organism: Ypsolopha sequella (assembly GCA_934047225.1). NCBI lineage: Eukaryota > Metazoa > Arthropoda > Insecta > Lepidoptera > Ypsolophidae > Ypsolopha > Ypsolopha sequella. Next base: position 3,883,840 of record OW203986.1, on the reverse strand, counting down.
CGTAGCGTCCTAAGTAACATTAGAAACAGTGTGGCTAAACGTCCGCGCCGGTGGAATCAAATGGTACATTTATTCTTCTGCTGTTTTATAAAATAAGGATTTTTCAAGTTACAACTCCAGAGATTGCCTCGCCACGTTTCACCTTGCTCGGCTCCTTAATTTATTTACAATATTTACATTTTCTTTAAATTTCCTAACTTTGATAAAAAGACAATGTCAATCACTTTCGCTGGCGGACATTTAGATACTCTGTATAATAAACAATGGGCTCGAAGAATTTATTGAAAAGGACGCGTTACTTGTGTTGGTAACAGCCATAGTATCCTGTACTATTATAAAATCTAACACGATAAAAGTAGTTTTCCACGAACCATATCCAGTATTCAATTATTTCCGCGCGGTAGCACTAGATTCAGTTTTGAAGCTCAGATGAAACTTTCTTCGCTGGAAAGCATTTTCCGGACGATATTCGGTTTCAATTTTCAATTGTTATCTCAAATTTGAAACTGCGTCTGTGAAACTTTCAATGTTGCACAAAATACTCGTACACGTGCAACTCCACGCAATGCTAATTGAATTGTTCTTTTTTTCGTCAATATTTACGATTCGAAAACCGTTTCGAGGAATGGCTTTCCTTAACCGTTTCAGGTATACAGTTATTAAAATAAACTAGTATATCCTTTATTAAATAAAAAAGTGATGTCTTTCTATCAACCTTCAGTGACGCCATCATCACACATTTCAATACGAGAAAATATATTTTTTGAACGCATCTATTCGAGCATTCAAACTAAAATGATTACGTCACTACCTGTAAATACTAAAATACTTATAAAATCGGTTCAAGACCCCGAAAATATGAATTATTAAAATTATATCCCTAAATTGATCTATTTATTCCAAAAAGCAGACAAAAATTTTCACATTGAAAATAAAAAAACGACCGAATTGCAGATGGAAACCCTGTCGTCTCGACCCAAATTTTTTACAATGCTGTCAAATCATCGAAGCAATTGTCACTCACCTTTTGTGAGAAACTCTGTAACTGCAACTGTAAATACCTACACTCTCAATAACCTACACTCTCAGACTTATATCACTTGTACTCGTCTGCTGCAGCGCGTCGTCAGTGCGCGCATCGACATTCGGATGACCACTGCTGTAGTGCGTTTTCAGTGCGCGCATCGACATTCGGACGCCCACTGCTTTAGCGCGTTATCAGTGCGTGCGGTGACGTTTGGACACCCACTGCTTTAGCGCGTCATCAGTACGCGCGTCGACATTCGGACGCCCACTGCTGTAGCGCGTTATCAGTGCGTGCGGCGACGTTTGGACACCCACTGCTTTAGCGCGTCATCAGTACGCGCGTCGACATTAGGACGCCCACTGCTGTAGCGCGTTATCAGAGCGCATGTCGTCATTTGGATCCCCACTGCTGTAGCGCGTCATCAGTACGCGTGTCGACATTCGGACGCCCACTGCTGTAGCGCGTTATCAGAGCGCATGTCGTCATTTGGATCCCCACTGCTGTAGCGCGTCATCAGTACGCGTGTCGACATTCGGACGCCCACTGCTGTAGCGCGTTATCAGAGCGCATGTCGTCATTTGGATCCCCACTGCTGTAGCGCGTTATCAGTGCGTGTGTCGACATTCAGACCCCTACTGCTGAAGCGCGTTATCAGAGCGCATGTCGACATTTGGATCGCCATTGCTGTAGCACGTCATCAGTACGCGTGTCGACATTCGGACGCCCACTGCTGTAGCGCGTTATCAGAGCGCATGTCGTCATTTGGATCCCCACTGCTGTAGCGCGTTATCAGTGCGCGTGTCGACATTCGGACCCCTACTGCTGAAGCGCGTTATCAGAGCGCATGTCGACATTTGGATCCCCATTGCTGTAGCGCGTTATCAGTGCATGCGTCAACATTCGGACCCCTACTGCTGTAGCGCGTTATCAAAGCGCATGTTGACATTTGGATCCCCACTGCTGTAGCGTGTTATCAGTGCGCGCGTCGACATTCGGACCCCTACTGCTGAAGTGCGTTATCAGAGCGCATGTCGGCATTTGGATCCCCATTGCTGTAGCGCGTTATCAGTGTGTGCGTCGACATTCGGACCCCTACTGCTGTAGCGCGTTATCAGAGCGCATGTTGACATTTGGATCCCCATTGCTGTAGCGCGTTATCAGAGCGCATGTTGACATTTGGATCGCCATTGCTGTAGCGCGTTATCAGTGCGCGCGTCGACATTCGGACCCCTACTGCTGAAGCGCGTTATCAGAGCGCATGTCGGCATTTGGATCCCCATTGCTGTAGCGCGTTATCAGTGCGTGCGTCGACATTCGGACCCCTACTGTTGTAGCGCGTTATCAGAGCGCATGTCGACATTTGGATCCCCATTGCTGTAGCGCGTTATCAGTGCGTGCGTCGACATTTGGACCCCTACTGCTGTAGCGCGTTATCAGAGCGCATGTTGAAATTTGGATCTTCACTGCTGTAGTGCGTTTTCAGTGTGCGCGTCGACATTCGGACCCCTAATGCTGAAGCGCGTTATCAGAGCGCATGTAGACATTCGGATCCCCATTGCTGTAGCGCGTTATCAGTGCGCGTGTCCACATTCGGACCATCCTTACACATAATACACATAATTCTCAACTATTTAATTATAAAATAGGAGCAAAGTATGATTAGATTGATGGATGTGAAAAAGGTGGAAGAATATCAGGAAGAGAAGTTGCGAGAGTAAGTGTGAAAGAGTGTTTGCGAGGAGGGAGTGATAGGGTTTGTGAGGGGTTGTAAGAGATGGCATATGTGCGTAATGTATGTTATGGGGGAGTATGTCTGTCTTTTGGTTAGTGTTGTCTGTTGAGTCCTGGTCCGTAGTGAGCACCAAGTGACCAGATGTATGAGGACTCCCATGGACTCAGTTCTATGTCAGTGAAGGATGAAATGATTTGATGAAACGAACGGTGAAACAGTTGTTGAATGTTTAGTTATGGGATCTGGAGTGTATGGAGATGGGTAACGTGTACGGTTTTTGTTCTGTGTCAGTGATTGTTCCTGCGTATGTGTAGTGAAGTTCTTGTTTTATCTCTGTTTTGTGCCCATGTCAACATCTTTATGTACATGTCAAATTTTCATTTATTAATAAATAATTGTATTGTATTGTACAATCAGTATTTTAAATAATTGATCTACGACAGTGCCAGTAGGGTAAAGCTAAGATTTGCTCAAAGAAAGATTGATTCACTCGTTTTTGGTATCTCCAAAATTTATAGCGACGCTCCGTACATAAAATTTTCCTATCTTCTTTAACTTAAATGTTTCCCATACTGACCCATCTCAACTTAAATAGATAAGATAAATCCTTTTATGGACAAAATCCTAAGAAACGATCATCAAAAGCGAATTATTGGTTGATATCGCCAGAAAATCCAAGCCAAAAGGATGATAAGAAATACAAGTCTCAACTCTCAAGTACGTTGGGGTGTTCGATATGAAAGGATCATCAAAATCCGATTAACTCCCGACACCGAGGTTTCGACTCCTTAGAACATATATATTGTTTGATTATACCTACAGATACTTCCTTTCGCTTCACATAATACATACGGACCGGTTTTGATATGAAAAACACGCTTGAAATTATTAGCACAAATATACAGTGCTCCCAAAGTAATAATGCGCATAAAAATCTATAGAAGAGCGACCGGACGTACCACGTGACCTTATTGCTTGTATAAAAAGTGTGAGGAAATACGAACTTTGCCGAACAGTGGCGAAGATTTGTATGCGCATGATTACTTTGGGAGTACTGTAAACATCGTCACAACAGGAATCCCCGAGGGGGTGTCGGAGGTGTGACATGCAAGTCACAGTCCACACCAAGGACGGATCCAGCCTGCGAGCCAGGGGGGGTCACAGGTGAGTGGTGAGCTCAATCGCCGTACTTCAGGCACAAAAACACACTTTTTATGGCATGCAGGTTTCCTTACGATGTTTTCTTTCACCGTCTAGCAATCTACTTTTGTAGTAGGCTACTTTTTATCACGGGGAAATGCAAAAGAAATAAGCGCGGGTGAATCCGCGGGCAAAAGCTATTACTTAATATAAACAGTACTCACGATACGTTAGTTAGACTAGATTCACTGAAATCGTACAGAGAAAAGCTTATATAATAGGTCTTTACACATGAAATTGCCGAAATTTTCTTACAGATACATGAGTTCATAATTCCTATAATTCAATAGCTATTTCCATTATTTGTTGTTTGTTTGAAAGTTGATTTCAAGGTTTTACATCTACGTATAAAATTTAGTTTTTATTGTCAGTTTGATAACCAAAATTAAATATTCAAAAACAGTTAGTCCTAAATGCCATCCATTTCGATGACATTCGTAATAATTTTTTACAGCTGAATTTTTTTTAAATTAAATTAATGTTGCTGTTAGCTTAAGGGGCTGCACCATGCTAAAATTCAGTCCTGCTCTAACGCGTTTGTTTGTTAACTCTCTATCCTGCTGTAATCAGTTGCCGCACACGCAAAACTTCAGTTATTTTGAAATCGCGGCTCCATTAGGACATTAACCATTATTTATTTATGTAATAAAGGTGGTTTTTTGTAGTTAGTATCTGCGTGTGTTGGTTTCGTTTCAATCGGTTTAGAAACATGGAAATTGAATCGCTTTTTTCGTGAAATTCATGCTTTTTTAAAAGTAATGTAATTAATAGAAGATTGTAAGTATGTTCATTTATAAAGTGTAATTAATTATTGTCTTGAGTTAAGAAACACGCCATATTTTTTTCAAATTTTTATGATCTTCATTGACGGAGCTGAATGCAATATAAAGTGATGTTTAGCATTGTGGAGCCCCTTAATGTTGTCTCATTCATACACAAAATAAATTACATAATTTGGATTGTTCATTCCAGTTTCCTTCAAATACTCTATAGAAAACGGCAATTTCACATGTAAAGACCTATTATTACCTTTAACATTTACCACTGAAACAATAACGTTATCTTTTATTATTTTACTAGGAAAAACAACTTTCCGTTATTTATTTAAATAATGTTTCGTTAAGTAAAAATAAGGGAAGATTTTGTCTCTTTTACCAGATTTTGCCAAGCGTATATTTTGTTTTTTTATTTACAACCATGTATTTTCAATGTCGTTGCCAAGTCTAGTCACCATTGTTACACGCACTATCAATCAATCGCACGTTTAATATCACGCTGTCGACCGACGACGGGGCTAGTCAGTCATTTTGGAAATTTGTGATGACACAGCTATTCAGGTTTCTTTGTATTAAATTTTAATCAAAGCAATATGAACTTTATTGACACGTGATAAGAGTGCGAGTGAAAGGGGTAGATATATCAAGTTGGAAAGTATATGGACCATCAGCCTTGGGGTTAAAGGCACGATACATTTGCAGATAACTCTTAGACTACGGGCGTACTGTGGCTAACCCTATGTAACGAGTAACAAGATGTGAATAAATTTTCAGATGTGTAGAAAAAAACTACAGCAAAATAAACAGGGTATGCTGAGTGCAACCTGGAGCATTTTGTACAGTCAGCAAAAACAAAATGCTCCAGGTTGCGCCCAATCCCCCTTTTTATTTTCATTAAGTTTTTTTTTTGCTACACAGCTAAAAATTGGTCGCTGAAATGAAATGAAATATATTTATTTCTTATTACAGGTCAGTTTTAATGTATCTAATATAAGTAATTAGATAATCTATGTGTATAGATAATAGTTTTATGTCATAAATAATAATATGGGGAATAATAAAGGTTGGTTTTACTTAAATTTAATGAAAAAATACACTTGAATAAAATAAAAATATTGGAAAAAGGAGTAAATAATATTATAAATATATGCAATACATATAATAAATATATGCCTAACTCCGCCCATTCAATTAGTCTTGCTAAGAAGAAGGGCAAGAAACTATGTAAGATCATGTTTTTTTTCCATAAAATTTGTTACAAGTAAATGTAAAAACATCAACAACACCAGGTTTTCAAGGGTTCATTGGAGGAAACTAACTCTCTTCATATTGAAGAAAATATATTTGATTTATCGAACTTTTATCTAGGCATATCACCTATAAACAATGTTTTAAGATTTATACTTTTGTCAAAAAAAAAATGTTTTCCACCCTCTTTTTTTTAGTTTTCAAACGTTCGTTTCAAAAACGCGGTTAAGAGATCAACTTGATTTTTTTTATAAAATAGGCAATAGAAATATGAAGGGATTTTACCTAAATCCAATATTTATTTCCGTACAAAATATTTCAGTATTAGCTAAAAACACACCAATTTGTTGTTTCGCTGCGTGATCACTAGTATTACGCGTCCAAGAAAAAGAGGCCAAAGAGCCAATATATAATCGTCTCTATGAAAAGCAAATAAGGTCTTTGCCATTAGACTTATTGTGCTGGACTGGTAATAAAAAAAGTTGCTAGGGTATGCCATCCTCTTAAAATAAGTTTAGTCCTGTCTTACACCGAATCGACGTAATTGTGTTTTTTAGGGCATACCTCCATTTGCTTGAAATATATGTAGTTGCCACAACCAATCCAATCCATTAGCCAATATTCATCCACTGATGGAGAAGGCTCTATAAGAGATTATTTCAGATTTCAGATAATTTATTTGCGTAAAACATGATACAAAATCAAATATTTAGAGAGCACGAGATATACATATATACATATTCACGCCTGTTTCCTAGAGGGGTAGGCAGAGACTACAAATTTCCATCTGCTACGATCCTGACACACCTCTTTCGCCTCACGAAGCACGAGACATGTTTCACCAATATTGGCATGCAAATTGAGCTGAGCATATCAATAACCAATAATTTATATTGGAATAGCGAGTGTGGTGATGTTGGCTCCGAACAAAGTTTACATATACCTATTCTTCTTCTTCATGTGGAAACTAAATTAAATTAAATCTTTCCAGTACGTAGCAACTGTAATAGCTTTGTCATTAGCCCGCATCAGGTCTAAGTGATATATACCTATTGTTGTGGACTGTATGTAAGGAAAACGCTTGTTTCGATTTGTTCCTTTATTTGCTCTTTATTGTAGGAGAGCTATTATTCAACTGAATGCTGACACAGTAAACCGCCCTACTTTTATACACGCCGTTTTGCACACGGCACTAATCTAAACAGTCTTTCTTTGTCTAACTTATATCTATCTCTTTCATAAATTATCTAGCTTATTTCTATCTCTCTCTATACTCGTTGGGTGCGTCTGTGCGGTACTGCCGTCGGAGACCACCCTATTTTCCGTTTACGGCGAGGCTCGGCGTCCGCAACATTCCTCCCCCCGGCGTAGCACGCGTAGCCTCCTTTTCTAGGACGACGAGTCTTCTTGCGGGACGTTTGAATACTCCAGTTTTCGTTCGGACGTCTGCTACTCGTACGCCGCCGTCTGGTCCCTGGTAGGTGCGCTCGATGATGCCCATTGGCCAGGTGTTCCGAGGCAGGGTGTGATCGACGATCACCACGACGTCACCAGGCTGAAGAGGTTGCTCGTTCTGGGTTGGCTCGCCACGTGGTACCAGTGTAGGAAGGTATTCGCGTACCCATCTCTTCCAATAGATGTCTGCGAGTGCTTGACTGGCACGCCAGGTCCGTCGATCAGCGACATCACATGGGCCCGTAGTAGGAAGACCGGTAGATGTACCCAGAAGGAAGTGATTTGGGGTGAGCGCCTCAGGATCGAGAGGGCTCACGCTCACATGTGTCAGCGGTCGTGCGTTCACCGAGAACTCTGCCTCGGTCAGGAGTGTTTGTAGGACCCCCTCCGCTGGTTCTCGTTCTTGGAGTGTTGCCTTCAAAGCTGTCTTGATGGAGCGCACCAGTCGTTCCCAGGCTCCTCCTTGGTTTGGTGCTCCTGGTGGTATGAACCGCCACTCCATTCGATGAAGCAGCGCTTCGTCTCGCAGGGCGGGTGCCCACTCTGTATAGGCGACTCGCAGTTCATGATCCGCTCCTTTGAAGTTCGTGGCGTTGTCTGAATACATTAGACGTGGCCATCCTCTACGTGCAGCCATTCTGCGCAGTGCCATTAGCGCCGAATCAGTGGAGAGTGACGGCACAAGTTCGATGTGCACGGCGCGTGTGGTGAGGCACGTGTAGAGTGCGCCCCATCTCTTTTCGCGGCGGCGTCCCACTTTCACCACCATTGGTCCGAAGTAATCTACGCCACAGTTGGTGAACGGGCGATGGAAAGGGTCCAGGCGGGCGCGTGGCAGGTCTCCAGTAGCTGGCACTCGTGGTCTGGAGCGGCGCACTCGACAGAGAGTGCAGTTGCGTTCCACGGCTCGTACTGAAGGCCGCAGGTGGATTATCCAGTACTTTTGTCGAAGGTCGTTCGTCACGCGTTCACGGTTTGCGTGACCAGCAGCACAGTGCTCTTGCAACACGATGAGCTTTGTCAGGTGGTGACGTCCATCCAGGATCATGGGTTGCTTCGTCTCAATGGGCGCAGTCGCTGCTCCTATGCGGCCGCGGACTCGAAGCACGCCGTCTTTCAGTACGGGATCCAGTTTGTATAGTCGGCTCCCTTTAGTGATAGGGCGGTTCGACTCGATCTTCTTTATGTCCTGATTGAAGCTCTCTTTCTGTGCTTGTTGTATGAGCGCTCGTTCGGCTCGTTCAATGTGCTGGTGCTCCATTTTTGTAGCTCTGCGTCGGCATATGTCAGTGAATGCCAGCACACGGGCGGTTGCTCGTACTAGCGTCTCGTACTTGGAGAAACGGGTTGGATCTGGCAACCAGTCGCTTGTCGTCGTAGTATCTTCGCTCGTATGGAGAACATCTTGTTCGTCGTTTTCCTCGTCGATTGTTTGTTTTGTGGGCCATTGGTCTTCTGGTTCAAATAGGAAGCGCGGCCCTTGAAACCAGCGGTTGTTCTCGCTGATCGGTGCTTGTGTCATCCTTGTGGCGTCATCAGCTACGTTCTCGCCAGTGGGTAGCCATCGCCATTCTTCTTTGTTAGTGAGCTCCGTGATCTCACCAAGTCGGTGCGCGACAAAAGGAGTGTATCGTTTTGAGTCGTGGTAAATCCAGTGTACCACGGTTGTGGAGTCACTCCAATAGATTGTTCTGGATATCTCGATACGATGTTCCCTTTTTATAGTCTCGGCGAGTCTGGCACCGATGACAGCCGCTTGTAGTTCAAGGCGAGGGATGGTCTGTACCCGTCGTGGTGCCACCTTAGCTTTGGCAGCCACTAGGGCGACTTGGATGCTCCCGTCGCGGTTCAGGATCCTCCAGTAGGCTACAGTAGCGTAGGCCTGCTCGCTTGCGTCACATAGAACGTGCAATTCTACACGCTCGTAGCTGCTCAGTCCGTAGCATCGATCTAGACGCAGGTGGGCGATCTCAGTGAGTTGCTGCAGCCAACATGTGAAGAGTTCGTCTTCTTCCGCGGGGATAGGTTCGTCCCAGGACATTTTGAGGCGCCACAGGCTTTGCAGGATGATCTTGGCTCTGATGGTGTATTGGCTCAGCAGCCCCAGTGGGTCGTATATTGACATGACCGCGCTGAGTGCTTCTCTTTTTGTTGGTGCGCGGGTCTGTGCTCGTACTTCAGCCGGGACTCGATGCATGGATGTGTTGAATCCCAACTCATCTCGTTCTGCATTCCAGAAAAGCCCGAGTATCTTGTTTCCCAGGTCTTCTCCTCCCAGTTGTGCTGGCACGGTCGCATGTAGGTCAGCTGGTACATCGCATAATGTGGTCTTGCGATTAGCGTTCCATCCACGCAGTGTGAATCCAGCGGCCGCGTGCACTGTTCTAACTTCTTTGATGGTGCGTAGGGCCTCTTCTTCATCCTCAAAGCTGCATACTAAGTCATCCATGTAATGGCTGTGAGTGATGACTTCCAGTGCATGTGGATATGTCTGCGCGTGTTCTCGTGCGTTATGATCGCGCACGGAATGTGCCATGAATGGTGAACTCGCAGCGCCGAAGATCATACTCGTCATTTTGTAGAGACGAGGTGGGTTCATTCTGTCTTCGCCTCTCCAAAGAAACTGTTGCGCTGGCTGATCTTCAGGGCGGATCTTGATACGTAGAAACATTTCTTGTATGTCTGCGGTGACTGCGACTGGCTTCTCTCTGAACCGAAACAGGATCCCCTGCAGCGATAAAAGCAGGTCCGGTCCTTCAAGCAACTCGGTGTTGAGGCTCACACCGTGACTCTTCGCAGCCGCATCGAATACAAGTCTTTTCTTGCCGGGTTTGTTTAAGTTTTCTACGGCAAAGTGCGGCAGGTACCAGCATACAGCGCTTGCATGTTCTGAGCCATCACATGGTACTGCGTATCCTTTCTTGAGAAGGTTTTCTATTTGCGTGGTATATTCTCTGGCAAAGTCAGGCGAGGCGTCCATCTTTCGTTCTATTTGCCGAAGTCGACGTAACGCTGTGTTATAGCTCGGAGGCAGAGTTACTTCATCATGTCGCCATGGTAGCCCAACTTCATAACCGCTGTCAATTTTCTTCATTGTTTGTTTGACAATGCTCGTGGCTCGCTGATCTGTGTCGTTCAAGTGTGGTTTGCGAGCGACACCAAGTGCATCTATTCTGAAGTGTGCTTCTACCAGTTCATGCAGGCGTTGATCATTCTGTTCTCTGTTCTTGTTCATGTGCTGATCAGGTGTGTAGATATGTAGCACGCTCTCTTGGTTGTAGATGACGCTGCGTGGCACTGTTCCATGTATAACCCAGCCGAGTTGTGTTCTGGACGCGGCTGGTTGATTAGGGCCGCCGACTCGCAGCTCGCGGGATACAATGTGCTCCCAGTGGTCTGTCCCCACCAGGATTCCGGGACGTGCTAGTTCGTAGCATACGTCTTCTTTCAGTAGATCTTGCAGGTGTTCATGCTTCAGCAGTGATTCTGGGATGGACTGCTGATGAAGCCTCAGGTTTTTGACGGTGCGTGCTTGTAACTTGTGTAGTGCGACGTCTCTCTTGCCTCTCAGTTGCACGCTGACGATCTTGCTGTCTCCCTCTTTTGTAGTCATATTGACGCCGTGCAGGTGCAAGGGTAGTGATGGCCCTTCTGCACCAATGTTCCGCGCTATTTCTTCGTCGATGAGAGTGACAGTGGCTCCCTCATCAAGCAATGCATGAGTGCTGACCTCTCCCCGTGGTCCGACGATGACGATTGGACATACTTTGAGCAGTACGGTTCGTGGGCCGGTAGCGGTTTTGGTTGCTACCGACAAGACTGCCTCGGTGCTTACAGTCGGTGTCTGGGTGGCGGGTGTGCTTTCCTCTTCTTGATGCAGTGTCTGGTGATGAGGGCGGCGACATTGGTTGATGCCGCACAGCTTGGCTTTGCAGTTGATTCGTCTATGCTTCTTTTGTATGCATTTGAAGCATAACTTCTTGTCTCGAACGAATTCCCAACGTTGATCAATAGTTAGTGCTTTGTAGCTCGGGCACTGGGGTAGCGTGTGTCTTTGCTCGCAGCTTGGGCATTGGTCGCTCTGTTCTTCTATACTTTCGACGATGTTGTATATGGCGCTTGCTTTCTTCTTGTGAATTGTAGCTGGTCGAAGCTCTTTCTTTGTTGCGGAGACAGGTGCAGTGTTCGTGGTGGAGGAGTACGCGTACTTCAGTCCCCAGTCTGCCTCGCGCATGAGGAAGCGAGACAGAACGATGATTTCAGGATCTAGTGTTCCTTCCTCTTCATGAGCATATTGACACCAGCGAGATTGAAGGTGTGGACTGAGTTTATTCAGAACCTCTCGCGCCAGTGTGGGATTGTAGAGGTACCCCCGTCGATCGATGCTCTTGAACACGCAGACAATGTTCTGTAGTTTGACGGCGAATTTGTTCAGTTCAATTGGTGACTGTCCTGGTCTTGGCAGCTTCTTCAGCTCCTCGAATGTTTGGTCGATGATAATTTCTGGTCTCCCGTAGCATTGTTCCAGAGTATGCATAATTATCTCTGGACTGGTGGCTGTGTGCATGAGTGCAGCCACTGCGTCTCGTGCTTCTCCTTTGAGGCAGGTTCTCAGCCGCAGTAGGTTCTCGGCAGGTGAGATGTTGTACATTTTCGTAGAGTCGCGCATAGCTGCCTTGAATGGTAGCCACTCGTTCGAAGATCCGGAGAAAAATGGCAGCTCAATCTGTCGGGGCCGCGGTCTGGCTATCCTCTCTAGTGTCTCTGTTAGTTGATCGATACTGTTTCTTGTTCTGTCCGGAAGGCGCCCCACATTGGTCATGCGTGGAGTATGTTCAAACTGGATTCTTGTTGGATCTTCTTGTATTCCTACTGGTTCTTGTATCTGCTGGTTAGCGCTGTTCTCCCCCCGTGCAGTCTGCGGGTTTGCGCGCAGCCAGTCATCCACCTTCTTTTGAGGGTTGTCAGCTCGTAGTGGTTCTTCGTGCTGGCTCCCTTCCTCTTCTTCGATTACAGACATGTCGACGGCTAGACGCTTCTTTATCAGGTCAGCTTCGATTTCCAGTTCTTTTTTCTTAAGGGCTGCTAACTTCTCCGCGGCTTCCAGTTCAGCCATTCGCTTTCGCATCGTGGCGCTCGCAGTAGATCGTTGCGAGGACACGGAGCGCGCCGGTGGCCCGTATTGAACTTGGGTCTCTCTTAGCAGCAGCTCTGACGAAGTACCGGCGATGGCTGTGATGCCGGTGGTGGTACCGTGGTCGCCGGTGCCTGTTTGTACCGTAGGTGACGCGGGTGGTTCTATCTGCAGTCGTCTCTGTCGCTCTTGCTCTAGCCTCAGATTTTCGTGGCGTAGTTCCTCTTCACGCTGTTCAGTCGTGCGCCTCTGGTCTTCCAGGATTTCTGCATCACCGTGGCTCCTTGTGACGACCATGGTGATAGGTCCGTAGCAGCTCTGGATAGGCGTCCGATGGTGTGGAGAGGTCTTCTTTGGCTGGTTCTTGGCTCGAGATCCGGCTCGAAGGACCATTTACTGTTGTGGACTGTATGTAAGGAAAACGCTTGTTTCGATTTGTTCCTTTATTTGCTCTTTATTGTAGGAGAGCTATTATTCAACTGAATGCTGACACAGTAAACCGCCCTACTTTTATACACGCCGTTTTGCACACGGCACTAATCTAAACAGTCTTTCTTTGTCTAACTTATATCTATCTCTTTCATAAATTATCTAGCTTATTTCTATCTCTCTCTATACTCGTTGGGTGCGTCTGTGCGGTACTGCCGTCGGAGACCACCCTATTTTCCGTTTACGGCGAGGCTCGGCGTCCGCAACACCTATAATTTGTGGTAACAAAGTTTACATATACCTAAAATTTGTTGTAACAAAGTTTACATATATTTATAATTTGTCGTAACAAAGTTTACATATACCTATAATTTGTTGTAACAAAGTTTACATATACAATTATTTCTTGTAACAAAGTTTACATATACCAAAAATTTGTTATAACAAAGTTTACATATACCTATTATTTGTTGTAACAAAGTTTACATATACCTATAATTTGTTGTAACAAAGTTTACATATACCTATAATTTGTTGTAACAAAGTTTACATATACCTATAATTTGTTGTAACAAAGTTTACATATACCTATAATTTGTTGTAACAAAGTTTACATATACCTATAATTTGTTGTAACAAAGTTTACATATACCTATAATTTGTTGTAACAAAGTTTACATATACCTATAATTTGTTGTAACAAAGTTTACATATACCTATAATTTGTTATAACAAAGTTTACATATACCTATAATTTGTTGTAACAAAGTTTACATATACCTATAATTTGTGGTAACAAAGTTTACATATACCTATAATTTGTTGTAACAAAGTTTACATATACCTATAATTTGTTATTAAAAAGTTTACATATACATATAATTTGTTATTAAAAAGTTTACATATACCTATAATTTGTTATAACAAAGTTTACACATATCTATTATTTGTTATAACAAAGTTTACATATACCTATAATTTGTTATAACAAAGTTTACATATACCTATAATTTGTTATAACAAAGTTTACACATATCTATTATTTGTTATAACAAAGTTTACATATACATATAATTTGTTATTAAAAAGTTTACATATACCTATAATTTGTTGTAAAAAAGTTTACACATATCTATTATTTGTTATAACAAAGTTTACATATACATATAATTTGTTATTAAAAAGTTTACATATACCTATAATTTGTTATAACAAAGTTTACACATATCTATTATTTGTTATAACAAAGTTTACATATACCTATAATTTGTTATAACAAAGTTTACATATACCTATAATTTGTTATAACAAAGTTTACACATATCTATTATTTGTTATAACAAAGTTTACATATACATATAATTTGTTATTAAAAAGTTTACATATACCTATAATTTGTTGTAACAAAGTTTACACATATCTATTATTTGTTATAACAAAGTTTACATATACCTATAATTTGTTATAACAAAGTTTACACATATCTATTATTTGTTATAACAAAGTTTACATATACCTATAATTTGTTATAACAAAGTTTACATATATCTATTATTTGTTATAACAAAGTTTACATATACCTTTAATTTGTTGTAACAAAGTTTACATATATCTATTATTTGTTATAACAAAGTTTACATATATCTATTATTTGTTATAACAAAGTTTACATATACCTATAATTTGTTATAACAAAGTTTACATATATCTATTATTTGTTATAACAAAGTTTACATATACCTATAATTTGTTATAACAAAGTTTACATATATCTATTATTTGTTATAACAAAGTTTACATGTATCTATTATTTGTTTTATCAAAGTTTACATATACCTATAATTTGTTATAACAAAGTTTACATATATATATATAATTTGGTGTAACAAAGTCTAATTGAGTTCGTTGAGGTCACGACATAAACTTTCTGAATTACTTTGTTAACTTAGAAATTTAAATTTTAATCAAAATCCGTCGTAAAGAAAACCGCTTACTAAGAGGCCGTTTAAAATTTTGTTGTTTTTTGTTATTGTCGCAATAAAATGCCTGTTAAGGGTACAGCGTACGCTCTCTACTGGTTCCCTCGACGTTATTTTCGTTATCGTGTTATAAAACACATCAGTTGGTAATCCATTAAATGAAAAAGCAAGAAATATATAATGTCATTAATGAAGAATTTTTCTTAAACATAACCAGGAGTTTTGCTAAAAAAAAGATCAACATACCAACCCGCAGGGAGTCAGTATTGTAATAGAGCCCTAAAAATTCGTTTTGGCTTTATTGCTAAGTAACGTTACATTTGCGAAATCGCCTATAAAATGTGGGTCGTTAGAGGAAGCCGTTTGTCTTGGCGTGCAGCTCTGTAACCAGATGATTTGCATGTTAATGGCTAGGTTACCTAGACAACGTACGCTGTAATGGTAGTAGGTCGTGTATGTGGGTACGTAGATACAATGTAGGGTGTGTCTTTGTTGGGAGACTGGTTCAATTTTGAAAATACCGAATTATCCTAAAAAAAACTTCATAAGTAAAAGGAGCCTACTTGTTACTCCATTAGTTCTAGAATCGACAATATTCTATCAAGTAACGATGTGCTAATGATCAGTGGCGTGCACAGAACTTTTTGCTGGAAAAGCAAACAATTGGTTTGTTTGCATTCTGACATAAAGTAAGTAATTATGGATGTTGCTACGTAACCATAGACGAAGAACAACAATAACGACATGGTCAAGAACAACAATAAAAAAAATGTGAAAAAATTTAAATATCACTTTGAAAAAAAATTTTTTGTATGACGCCAGGGTAGACAATGTCTACCCTAGAGTGAAAATTTCCTATGCAAACTTTTTTTTTCAAAGTGATATTTAAATTTTTTCATATTTTTTTTATTGTTATTCTTGACCAATTGCCTGCTTTTCCAGCAAAAAGTTCTGTGCACGCCACTGCTAATGATTCCCGTTGTCAAAATGCTTGCTGCCAGTGCTGAGACTGACTGTTGCGTACTGTTGCTGACGATGTACGTAACGTAAGATAACAGTACGCAACAGTCAGCCTCAGCACTGGCAGCAAGCATTCTTACAACGGGAATCATTAGCACATCGTTACTTGATAGAATATTGTCCATTCTTGAACTAATGGAGTAAGAAGTAGGCTCCTTTTAATTATGTATGGTCTCGTTTTACGCCCGATTAGCGTTGCTAATGAATTATGGCATTTAGTCAAAAAAAACTTCAGTAATCTTGGGATAATAAGAGGGTCTAAAGGTTTCAAATGCAGGCCCTGGTCTCTATGGTCGGTCGATTAGAATACGAGTGGGTAATTTTATACCCTAAATAAATATTATACTTCTTTACTGATTCACAATGATTATTCGTTGTCTTTGCCTGATTTTTATCAAAGGAAAAGTGGCCGGAGAAATTATTGCTTCAAATTGAAGACTCTTTTGGAAAAACAACCAATGTTTTATTCAGTATTTTTTTCAAAAAGCAACTAAATGACTTTGGTAGGAACTATGGAAGTTTCGGAAACATTTTATTTTTGAGGAAGGATTTTGACTGGACGTTGGTCGTTTTTGCCAATAATTATTTAAATACCAGATTTTATGACTCGGTATTATAAAATATCACTGTGAATGATCGACATAAAAAACATTTGCTGATATTAATTTAAGATTCTGAAAATTTATTAAAAAAAGAAGTTTGCGTAACAAACCCATCTCCTCGTTGTAAGTTCGTGAATAAAATAACTAGAAATCGTCATAATCATAATCACTATTCATCATTATATATCAGGAATCAGGACCCTTCCCACACCAACTTAAATATCTTGTGTAAATTATAATACTTTACACAGGTAAATATGTTGTCGAGGTAAGCAATGAAAACCATAACTTTTTAAGTTTAATTTAAACAAGACCTTAAATATGACTAATTGAAAACATATTTCTTAAATCTACACATATTTTTTATGTGTAGACACACATAAACATAAATCTATGTGTATTTTTATACATTAGCGCTCTAAAATTGGTTTTTATGTTGTTATATCATAGGGAATACGCCGACTTCTAGATAACATAATGTTTCAGGAAGAAAGAAGTCGGCAAAAAAGTTTTATGGTAATGAAGGCAGGATCGGAGGTCAAGTGGAAGAGAGTCAATTTTCAAGTAATACCCTGCAATCAACATCCTGATACAAAGCCGTTAGCTCAATCTCGAGAGACATGGTGTCATTTTCTAAAAAGTTCCACTGCCTATCTCTGAAGACCTTCATCAGATCATGACCAAACCTAAAACAAAATTTAGAATTGAGAACCTCCTCCTTTTTGGAAGTCGGTTAAGGCGCTCTTATCCCAAAATCAGTAATTTCAAAGTCAAATAGAAATTTCAAATATCGTCTAAAACTTCCAAAAAAAATATACGCAATATAGTTCAAACCTTTATCTAGGTCTTCCACGCATGTGTTACACGATCAGATAAACTTTGCTCGATAGAAATAATTCACGAACACAGCATGTATTAAGACCTTTCAAATCATGCCATTTCCATAATTCCACTCTTTTATTAACAAAACATATCTGGTAATATTGCTCTTTAAATTTTCTAGGTCGACCACGTGAGTGGGTTTTAATTAACATACTCGTATCCCTTATTTTTAAACAATTTAAAAACCGATAAAAACAACGAAAAATTACAAAAGTGTGGTTATTTTCTTTACTCCTTACACGTAAAGAAAATGACAGAGAGTCACTCTTCTGGGATAAGAGCGCCTTAATAAAGCGAGTGATGGCAGAGATTCTATCCAGTGAAGGCAAAAGGCTTAGTCGATTTCGGGGCAAAATTTGTAGAGGTATACGCTGTGGTCCATCTAATTACAACACACTGCCCAATTCTCCTGTAACACTACGGGTCTCACTTACCCTGTCTTATCCTAGAACAAGAAAGCACCTGTATGACATTGTCTGTTACCTATACATGCTCTAGCAGGTGCACTCAATTAATAAGACACACACACAGTTTGCAGTGTGTACTCAGTTTATAATGCCCCTGGGCGAGTTAGAACGTCTAGGTATTCACGTGAATCCTTGGAAAGCCTACAATGCTTAAGACTATACACCCTACTAATAATTCTATATCTGTATATAGTAATTACCTTTTTTTATTCTTTTTGTCTTGTTACGCATTTTTGGTTTTTGTTTTTATTTTCTTTAATTTAATTATAAGCCATTTCTGCCAATTGTTATTGATTTTTCAATTTAGTTAATAAAATTGTTAACGACTTTTAAATACATTATCATGCAATTGTAACGGAAGTAGCTGAAAACCAGCGCCAACCAAAACATGTTTTGGATGGCACATAGCTGAGCTACATCCTTTTGTCGTGTTGTTATTTTTATCTGTAGATTACTCCCTACTTAAGTAAACCTTTGTTACTTTTTTGTAAACGCGCCAATAAATTTATTTTCTTTCTTTCTTTCTTCTTTCTGAATGACGATGACCTAATAACATATACGGTTTTATTTACCGGGCTAAATGAACAAGTATCTTTAAAGTAAGGCTGAAATTTAAGTGACCGGAAAGCGGAAAACTAGAAGTTGTACTTGTCTATACCAACAACTTTTACCATGGAGCCAAAATTTCTTATGCCTGACCGGTTTCGCTGTTACGGTTTCGAAACCGGTCGGGCATAATAAAGTAAAAATTTTTATCTGGATAAGTACAAGCGTTTTTTTTTTATTATGTGTAGTAAATTCCACCAAGTGCCAACAATCGTAAGCATCATCAACTAAAAATATCACACTTCAAAATATGAAAACATTATTACGGTTTCTTCATGTAAATATAGCATGTAACCAACTTGAAACTTTGAAGTTCTGACAATGACGTGGCAATTTCCCTAACATGTCTTAAATTGCTTTATCATCATAAATCACAACTTTCCTGAGGGCTGTTTTAAGAGATTTCCTCTAATTTTACGCTACTTATTTATGCTTTTATTGTTTTTCGGTTGTCATTCATTAGTGTAAGACACAACATGTACAACGTGTAACAGAAAGGTGTAACCATATTTGAAGAGCTTATTCAGTCAATGGTATAGAACAACTTTTACTATGGGGTCAACCGAGAAATCTCAAAAAAAAATCTGCCCTTCCATATATTTCGGCCGAGCGGCATTGCATTTTCCTATGAAGCGCGTAATTTTTTTTTCGATATACTGTGTTTGTTCCATAGTAAAAGTTGTTCTAAACCATTGACTAAATAAGCTTTTCAAATATGGTTACACCTTTCTGTTAGACGTTGTATAAATGTCATCATTCATGGTGTTCATTCATTTAACAACTTCCGTCACAGGGTATAGGTTATGTTCACGATACTGATGACGAAAAAAATGTAAAAAAAGTATCATTTTGTTCATAAATTTAGTAACGATATTCTGGGGGTGGCTTAAGGTTAAACGTCAGTCGCTTAGCGCAAAGTGCATAACTTAACTTTTTTTTTGTTAAGAAATAAAAAATTGAAAAGCGTTTTGGTAGGTGGCAATGGGGTCTACTTTTATAAAGGCCACCAGTTGGCGCCACTGGCACGTAAGGTATATGTCAAAGGTTTGTTAGGTTAGATTTACATAAAAGTTCGATTTTTTGTTTTGCTTATCCATATAATATTATTTTTTTTCTTTCTTAAATGCGAATAAACAATGCCGCAATGATGTGCAGTTCCGTTATGTTCCAAAACGAAAGGAGGACTTAAGTTTTGTTTTAGTCCCTCTTTTATTTAGCTCTAATCTTAATTCATTTACTTTCATTGCACCGTACCTTGAATAATAAACCTGAAACTATGAATTTATGTCGACTAATACACAAATAAATAACAAAAAGCCATAGCTTTCGCCGTTTCGCGGGCATTTGACGTTTCTCTATACCTGTCGCCTCAGTGGCGCCACCTGACGTCGATAGTAGCCCTCATTGACGCCAATAGCTCAGTATAAGTAATATTTATAGATTATAAGCAAGAGTTTGAAATTGTATACACAATTAGTCATGATCTTTTCAAAACCAACTTAAAATTCTGTTTTAACTTTATTTGGACCAGATCACGACTAAGTGTGCATTAAATTCCGAACTCATGCTTTATAAACCTAACTAATACTGAACTATTGACGTCAATTGCCACATACCAAAAGGTTTTTCAATTTTTTACTTCTAAATAAGAAAAACAAAGTTAAGTTATGCACTTTGCGCTAAACAACCGACGTCTAACCTTAACGCTTAGTGTACGACACACATGATGAAATTGACTCAACACTGGCGGGGTGGCCGCAAGGTGGGGGGGAGGGCACCGCAGTGGGGTGGGGGGCACCCCAGTATGTTGGTACTAGCACTTAGTGCCGTAGTGACCATTTATCAAGAGAATTTTAGTATCAATAAAAAGGGCGTATCTTCTTTTTTATGTGGTATTCTTACTATGGCTGACCAAATAAACACCCTGTATATAGCAATATTACTTATAATAAACACATAAATAAATTTGAACAGAAGTATTTCGAACCCTCTTGGGCTAGGCATCAGTTGCACTGATAATAGAAAACATAATATTTTGTGCAACTGTAACATAATGTGAAACATTGAGCCACGAGTTTTTAATATACTGCACGAGTGTCCCAATGTCAAGTTTAATTATGTTCACAGGCACACAGTACTTTATCTACGACCATCAAAAATATCATCTTCGTGAGATATTTTATTATGTTTTCAACTAACTTTTACGAAAAATGAGATATGAATAATCGTTCATAAAGTCCAAGTACGTCTGATGGTATTGCAGCTACGGAACCAATCATAAGCTTAATTTCTTAAGCCACGCCCTCTTTACTCGTCGTCACTATCAATATCTAGCGGTGTTGTAATAAATTTGGCCAATCACAATGCATAATTGCGGTGTTATAATATAATAATATTACATCGTTAAAACAATGTAGGTACTTATAATACCACTTTTGACGCTGTAATTACGTTTTTTTTTATAGTATGGAAGTAGGTAAAATATTATTCAATATTACCAGGGCCTGAAATCAAGAAATAAAAAACACTGTTCCATAAAATCAGGACATCCCTCCTGGACCACAATATACTAAACAGGACGTCCCTCCTGGACCACAATGTACTAAGCAGGACGTTCCTTCTGAACTACAGTGTACTAAACAACAGTTTTTTTTTCGATTTCGTTGTTGGCTCCATAGTGCGAGTTGTTTGTATAGAAGTGTAACATCACCAGTGCTCCGCTTTTCAGCGAAAAAAAAAAACAGCCAGTCACTTACTTTGCTTTTGAAGTGATTGCAAAGGCACGGGTGGCGGTTCTTATTGGTGTGTTGGCTCCTGCCCCCCTATTCTGTATCTTTAGTTGCCAACTGAACGAGGTGCCTATCATCAAAAACATAGATAAAAACTGAAATTTAAAAATTGCCTTTAGTGGGTATTGAACTATTAACAATCTGTGTCGTCACTTCAAGTGCGAAAATATCCTTAGGAAATCGAAATTCGATAGTATATCTATGTTTTTGATGATAGACACCCAGTCCAGAAGGCAACTAGAGATACATAATAGGCCCGCTGCACTTATTGCATGTATGGTAGTGAATGTTGGGTATAGCAAGATTAACGTCAAAGTTGATTAAATGCAGTGGAAATGAGTTCCTTAGTAGAGCGAAAAATATTGAATATTAAGCCTGAAAGAAGATGTAATGAATAGAATAGAAAAAGGAATGCTTCGGTAGTTTAGACTTATACAAAGGACGAATAAAAGAAGAGTGACAAAAGAAATTTATAGTGCGCAAGTGGAAGGTAAAGCTCGAGCCGCCCTAGAGAGACAAACAAATTGGCGACATACTGAAGAAGAGTTTGTATGACTAGATTGGTGGATGTGGATGTGGTAAAAGAGATGTGTCAGGACCGTGGCAAATAGAAATCTGTAATCTGTGCCGACCCCTTTGAACGATAGGCGTAAGTGTATGAATGTATGTCAAGCTACCTCATGGTCGTGACATAAATATTCTCTTGCCTTCAATTTCTTGATATGAAACTTGGCTTCCCTAAAACTATTTCACTTCAGTGAACTATATCGTACACCAAATACAAAATACCGAACTATTTGGATCCAATCCAAATTCCTTTCACAATAAAATAGAAGACGTGTGAGTGTCGTTCCTTTTTCTTGCACACCCCGAAAATCGGGGATAATATTTGATGCCTATCCGGATAACTTTGAACCATTGACACAACAATACCGACAACAATACCTTAAGACTTAAGGGGCTGCAAAATGCTAAAATGTAGTTCTGCTCTAACACCTTTGTGTTTTAACTTTCTATCCTGTTCTAATCAGATGCTGCGCACGCAAAACTTCAGTTATCTTGAAATCGTGGCCATATTAGGACATTAACCCCCGGTTTCTGAAAGGCTAATCAATGTTAACAGTAGATTAAAAAATTATTATCTGCGGATTAAGCCAGAAAAAGTGGGAATTTTACATTGAAATCAAAAATTAACTAAGTTAATTATTGATTCATCACTATTCAGACTTCAAATATGCTTTATTTTCGGCCGTTATTTGCGGTTAAAGTTTTTTTAATCTACTGTTAACTTTGATTGGCCTTTCAGAAACCGGGGGTTACTATAATTTCTATATGTAATAAATATGGTTTTTTCTATTAAGTATCTGCGTGCGTTGGTTTCGTTTCAATCGGGTTTGAAATACGGAAACTGAATCGCTTTTTTCGTGAAATTCGTGCTTTTTTAAAAGTTATATAATTAGGATTGAAAGTATGTTTATTTATAAAGTGTAATTAATAATTGTCTTGAGTCAAAAAAGACGCCATATTTTTTTCAAAATTTTATCATCTACAATGACGGAACTGAATCTACTGCAAAACTGATGTTTAGCATAACGGAGCCTCTTCAAACAAAATTTAAAATATTTATATACATGTAACTACGAGTACATGAAGATTTTGGAACACATATAAGTTATTATGACGACTTTAATGACATTGTTAAATTACTCTCTTTTCATGAACTTTTATATAAATCGAAGTATGCACTGCGCCTTGCATTTCACAGTTCACGTTTGTAAACACCTCTGACACCCCCTCGGGGATTCATATCGTGACGATACGTTTTTATGTTGTCGTTGTATCGAAGTTCTGTTTATGTATAATACAATAAATCGCTAGAGTAAAACGATCATATAAGAGTTTCATGCTGTCATTTGAATGATATGCACTGGTACACCCTCAATTCACCAACGAGTTTTACGTCTCAATGTGATAGATATAAATACATGCTTTTTAAAGCTTGTATACAATGCTTTCTTAAGTATGCAGGTCTGATGACGATGTATTAAGAGCCTTAATAATAATAATAAAAATTCTTTATTGCATTTATAAACATAGTACACAAGGCGAACTTAATGCTAATTAGCTTTATCTTCCAGTTTACCTTTGGTGATGTGGATAAATTAGGGTAGTGCCGGAAAAGATGATAAAATGATAATTAAATAGGTACAAGCTTATAAGTAACTAAATATTAAACAGTAAAAAGGTTACACAATATTAAAAACTATTACTTACTAAGCAGTATCAATAGTATATAGAGGTATATATTATAAATATATAAAATAGATACCTATATATAGCCTTATTGCAGGTGGATTGTAAAAAATACGTCTTTTTGTAATTAATCAATTCAAATGTTCTTCTAGTTTCTGCAAAACTGAAATTATTGCCTCACAAAACTATTGTGTATACTGTCACCGTAAAGATATTGGTTTCTGTAAATTACAACTTTAATATTTATTACTTTAAAACTCAAATTTACAGAAACCAATGGAAATTTTGCGATGATGCGCGAAAGGTGTCCTGGGGCACCCGGTTGGAACGAAGTTCCTTTTACTACTGACGCGCACGGCACACACTATACTGAAATAATATATACCTCTGCATAGACACGCTTATAAACACACAAGCAAAAGTGACGGTCGAAGTATTACACTTTTTTCGGTCTAGCTCTTATTCGCCAAGTGTCTGGAGTATAACGTCTAATTAGGAACCTCGTTCCAATAGTAAGCTACCATCCTACGTGTATTGGTAAAATCATATTATCAGAAAAGACAAAATTACAGACAGACAGATGGAGTGTTTTTGTTTCTATAACTGCTCGTCTACGACCCACTCATTTACTCAGATTTATTACTGCGGGGAATCCAGCATTCTTCCCTTTGTTTGATGTTAAATGACTTTATTTTGGTGCTTAAGCCAGGGCTTTTTACTAATTTAGAATTTTGGGAGATGGCATGGTTACCCTATTTTATGTGACTTTAAGATTATTTTATGTTATGCAACGTGTAACAGAAAGGTGTAATCATATTTGAAGAGCTTATTCAGTCAATGGTATAGAACAACTTTTACTATGGAGCCAACCCTGAAATCTCAAAAAAAAAATCTGCCCTTCCATACATTTCGGCCGAGCGGCATTGAATTTTTCTATGAAACAGTAATTTTTTTTTTCGAAATGCAGAGTTTTTTCCACAGTAAAAATTGTTTTATACCATTGACTGAATAAGCTCTTCAAATATGGTTACACCTTTCTGTTACACGTTGTATATACGTTTGAGAATATATGTACTTAAAGATGGATAGTTTAGTTTTATTTTGTCTTAGATTGTAAGTTAGATTTTCGAGAAACGAGTAGTTTCCAAGCGAAATCCTACATACAATAGTTTTTCCTTTAACTCCATTTCACTTTCACCTACGTATTTGTTCACCTAAACCCGTTTCACCGCAACTATGAAACCGACTCACCTGTCTTTTTGGGCTATTCCGCTACAGAGTTCCCTGAAGAAGAAAATCCTCTCAATGGCCGATATGTCTAGCTCAGTTTGCAATTTCTCAGCACAAAGAGTATGGAACAATAAGGCCTAACTAAGGCCACTCTAAGGCCAGCAATCACTGCCAGTGATCCCTCACGAAAGCAACAAATCCTCACTTAGTTTTATATTTGGAACAACAAGTATTGTTGTTGGCCCAATATCGAGACAATGTTTGTCGCTTACGATGAGAGGGTAAAAATAGGTAAAATAGTAGTTTATGCTACAAGGGCGAAAAGAAATAAATTACGAGGATGATTTAAAACACGATCGTAGCGAGTGTTTTAAACATAACCGAGTAATTTATTGCTTTTACGCCCGTGTATCATACTACGTTTTTCAATGCATAGTGTGAGGATAGAAAACAAATATAAACTTGTGAACTTTACATTATGATTGGCTCAAAAGGACTGTATCCAGAGCCGTTAAACAGTGGAAAAAAAAGTATAACATTTATGGTACACAGGAAAAGTTGCAGGTTAGCCATAATTCTCGTAAATAAGTAAAAAAAAAATAATAAAAAAGCCCTAGGGCAAATTAATCGACTTTCTGTTCGGTTTTGATGCATAAAAAGTGGGCCTTTACGAGCACTTGCATTGAAAAATATGTTTTTTATGCTTAGTGAGTTAATGTACGGTTATTATACTTTCTTCCAACATGTCTGCTTGCATGTAAGTACAACTCAACAATTAGCCAAGAAATTCAATATGCTTTCCGAATTTTCAAAATACTTTCTGTATATTTTAAAGATGAACCACTTTAGAATACCTTGTCACACTAAACCTCATAATTAATATCCTGGGTAAGAATTTAGGTTGTCGATATTGTCGTCTATAAGTGAAACGTCATTGTCTTGGACTATCAAGTTCGCAGAGGAATTTCCACAATTTATGCCAAAAATCTGCTACAATTTTCGTACAATTCACTGCGTATTTCTTGTAGAAGCTCTAAATTGTACACAGGTCCAATGTTTGGTCCAAGTTGACCCCTGCTGGTCACTAGCTCGCATACTGCCCGGTGCGCAGACAATAAATTTTCATTTTATCGCTTCGAAGTAGTATTTACTGAGGTATTGCACTGTCAGTACTTGGAAGAGGGCTCTGTTTTTTCATTATTTATGTACGTAATTATTGTTTCCGAGTAATAAAGGGTTCGTCAAGAAATGGAAGTAAGTACTTTTTGTTTTTAGGGTTCCGCAGTACCTAAAAGGTACAAAAGGAACCTTTATGGTCAGACTCCGTTTTCTGTCCGTCCGTCCGTCGGTATGTCACAGCCTCATAACTTTAGCACTGTTTAAGATAAAGACATGAAATTTGGAACAAAAATAGGATTAATTTGCCTACATATCATGGTGTAAAAAATAATATGAAACATTTTAATTTGTTCAAACTATTTCCCAAACAAAAATGAGAAAAGTAAAAAATATTATTCTAAAAATATAATATAGGTATCAAATAAATAAATAAACTTTTACCATATATTTACTGGCACTGGTTTCGAGAATTCTCTAAAAAACCACAAAAATATGTTTGTCCCCTCCCCTTATCTCCGAAACTGGTAGACCGAAAAAAATGACGATTTTTAGATCATAACTGAACGCAAATGAGAAATATAAAAAAGAAGTAAAAAAAATAAAAAACAAATTTAAAAAATACAATATGGGTAATAAATAACAAATACAATATCAAATTATAGGGATTAAAAAGTTTATTGCAAAAATATATTTAAATAAATTAAAAATATATTATAATGGCTATTGTGGGGAATCCCCAAGATTAATTAAAAATACTGGATGTTAATAATTATATTTTACCGACCATAAATAAAAGCAAACACATTAAAATTAAAATAACTAAAAAATATCTGTAATCTTGTTACATTTTTGAAAGAGACAAATTCTGTCATCCTCAAATCATAGACAACTGGAGTTAGTCCACAAAACAGTTAAGTACTCCTTTGTTGAATCCGCAACAGCTATATTTAATTGCATCTATTTCGAGAAATCCTCGAAAAACCACAAAATAAAATGTATGTCCCCCCCGTTTATCTCCAAAACTGGTGGACCGAAAAATAAAAATGAATTATAGTAATATGTGTTTACGTATAGATTACAGGAAAAATAAATCGGTTGAGAAGTTCATGAAAAAAAATATATATATCATCCACAATACGGAACCCTAGGTACGCGAATCTGACTCGCACTTGACCAATTTTTTAGAGTTCCGTAGTCAACAACAAGGAACCTTTATAGTTTCGCCATGTCCGTCTGTCTGTCTGTCTGTCTGTCTGTCCGCGGCTTCGCTTAGAGACTATTAGTACTAGAAAGCTGTAGTTATTTGGAGACGTGAAAAAAAATCACGGCTGTAGTATATATCGACGGTGTAAAGGATAATTGACTAACGAGCATTTTCGCAACTTTACAATAGAGCCATTTAAAGTTTTATTATGATGAAAAAAAATCATAACTTTTTTTTTTATGTACGTAAGTTAAATCTAAAAATATTAAATTAATCCTAAATCAAATAACTATCTAGATATATTTTGATAATAATGAAAACATGAACGGTTCTTCATATAAATGCCTAGTTAGGCCCTAGAAATTTAAAAAATATCTCGTTAGTCAATTCAACATGTTTTAAGTAACCGATAAAGGGAAAGCTAATCATCTAAACAGTATGATTTAAATCTGTGGATGTAAGGCTTAAGAATTGAATAGAACATCTTATAACTGTTTAGTCGACGTAAGTGACTTGAAACAACTTTTGTAATTTCACCGAGTAAACGTTAATGATTAATTCAGTGATAAATGTAATGAATAATTATCAAAATAGGTATAACTAAGAACTTTGTAATCAAATTCCTAAAATAATAATAACTTATGTCTATCATGGCAAGAAAATCAAATCAAACTAAAATAAAGTCTTTTAATTACTGAATTTTTATTATAGTAGTCTACAGCCTAAAAATTATATTATATTATAGTTAACAAACAAGGCATAAAAAAGGTATTTTATAACGTTACTTAGTATGTCTTCTTTGTCAGATTCAATCAAAATATTTTTTTTAGTGAAGAATAAGGCTATATCTGTGAAGTGGCGTGCACAGAACTTTTTGCTGGAAAAGCAAACAATTGGTCAAGAACAACAATTAAAAAAATATAAAAAAAATTAAATATCACTTTGAAAAAAAAAAAATTGTATGACGCTAGGGTAGACAGTGTCTAGAGTGAAAATTTCCTATACAAATTTTTTTTTTCAAAGGGATAATGGAATTTTTTCATATTTTTTTTATTGTTCTTCTTGACCAATTGCTTGCTTTTGCAGCAAAAAGTTCTGTGCACGCCACTGTTAATCTGTGGTATTTTAAGGAAATTATGTTTTTATTTAAATCATTATATTTTTTAACAGACATTGGGAGCGGTTTATGTTGATTTAATGTTATTTTTTCCCAAAACTTCAATTTCTTCAATATGAGCTCCATCTGCTATCGAATTTATAAATATTTTCTTAGGTGCATTTTTTTCATTGTGACAACTCGAAGTTAGCTCTTTTTTCCAGTAAAATTTCCTCAAAAGTATTTGTCAGCTATTTAGTCATATCCCAAAAACATTTTATGAGTTAATACTTCAACTATGTAGGGATCATAGTTTTTCCTTGCAAGTTAAAATACCGTCGGCCATTGGTATGCATGCTAGTGGCATGCATGCTATCGACTGGCATTGAGGTATGCCCAGGTATCAAATAATCAATTTGAATGGTTTCTTAATGTGTGCAGGTAAATAGCCTACAAAACCAATCACAAAACTCAACACTCGAGGAACGCAAGTCTCTTAAAAAATGAAAAGCATATGAAGATGAATAATGAAAAGCAGCCTCCCAGCTGACAAAGGCTCAGCCACGGTAATTCTAGATAAATCTGATTACATTCAGGAAGGTTTAAGACAGCTAAACGAAAAAAAAATTTACAGTACAGCACCAAGTGACACACGTGACCAGATCATGGATTTGATCCTAAACATCATCCAGACTAGGGGGGACGCCAAGGGTCTGTCAGAAAAAGACAAGGAGTTTATGTTGCCGAGCCATCCGAGGACCCCAAACTTCTACATGTTGCCAAAAATACATAAGCGGAATCACCCCGGTCACCCTATAGTCACTTCTTATGATGCACCAACCCAGCATATATCAGCATTTGTAGATCATCACCTTTAACCCCTTGTTAAACTTCTCCCCTCTTACATCAAAGACACAAATCATTTTATAGAAATCATGAAAACACTATACATCCCAACAAACATTGAAAATCCAGGTTGAAGTGCCTTCTTGAGCAAGCGTTCTACTCTTTTAAAGACTTTCTTGTTCTCAAGAATAACTTTAGAGATACATCTAATTAATTTAATTGTAATTAATTATAAGTTGTTAGGTTGTAGTCAATTTGAAGTATTTATTAATGTGACATATAATGAATATTATGAAATAAATGAATATGAATATTAATATGAATATATCTAGTTACAATAGATGTGACCTCACTTTACACAAACATTCCTCATGACGCCGGACTCTGATGCGAAGACCATGCAATTATAACAGTATCAATTAACTATAACAATTAAGTGGGCGCGAACGACAATAATGGTGGCATGTTGCATCGTTGCGCAGCTCAGCAAAAACAATATAACAAATATAAAAAGACACAAAATTTTAGTCTTAATTGTAAATTATCTTGCATTACTTATAACAAAAACTACCTAAATTGAAGAATTAAATTATTTTTCGGTAGGCAATAAGGTATAAATATGAAAAAATTGCAAATAAGTTATCTTAATAAGTCTGATTCACAAAGACCTTGATCATGTTACTTACACGTTTCTGAAAATTGTATCAAACGTCATTCAAAAACATAGCAGAAAAATTAAAATTTCACAAAACAAAGTTAATCTAAAGCCTTGGATAACACCCGGCCTAATCAAATGTATGAGAAAACGAGACAAATATCACATCAAGGTGCGAAAAAATCCGACAAGAGTGGATATAAAAACCGAGTATATAAAATATAGAAACACATGTAACAACCTACTAAAAAGATTGAAACGAGAATATGAACGCACGGAACTAACAAAACATTCAAAGGATAGCAAAAAAACCTGGGAAAACGTAAAAAGAATCTGTAACTTTCCTAGCAAACTTAACAACTGCGACGAACTACTTCAACATGGAAAAACCATAAATGAATCTCTCAATAAAATAAATAAATACTTTGCTACTGTAGGCTCGTCACTTGCAAACGAAATACTTATTAAAAATAATAAAACGGAAACAGAATTAGCCTTCAATATTCACAAAGACTCACCTGCTGATTCCTTTGCCATTTTGCCGACAGATGAGCAAGAAATACAGCGAACAATTAAGTCTTTAAAAATAGACTCAGCACCAGGATGGGACCAAATATCTACCAGAGCTGTAAAGCAATCGATGACTGCCCTAACTAAGCCAATTATGGTGATTTGTCAAAGAAGCATTGAATCAGGCATTGTACCATCTGCTTTTAAACTATCTCTGATATTTCCAATTTACAAGGGTGGTGATGAAGGTGAATTGTCAAACTATAGACCTATATCTCTTCTTCCCTGCATGTCAAAGATACTGGAAAATTTAGTTAATTACAGACTTAAAAAATACCTGGAATCACATGGGTTACTGTCAAATAACCAGTTCGGGTTTAGGAATGGCAGGTCGACTGAGGATGCTGTCACTAAACTTACTGAATATGTAACAAAACACCTAGATAAAAGCCAGAAGTGTGTAGGCATTTTCCTCGACCTAGCCAAGGCATTCGACACCGTTTCTTCTCGGATACTGCTGGCAAAACTGGAAAACATAGGTGTACGCGGCATGGCTCACAATTGGTTCATCAGCTACCTCTCTGAACGACAACAACGAGTTAAAATAGGTGAACACCGTAGTGACTATGAAAGCGTGGGCTTTGGTGTGCCGCAAGGCAGTATTCTTGGGCCTACGTTATTCTTGATTTATATCAATGATCTTTGCGGTACAAGTTTAAAAAGCGGCCGGATAATTACTTTTGCGGACGACACAGTTTTATTGTTTAGTGATGTCAATTGGAAAAATGTTGAAGCCAAAGCCAATGATGGACTTCGGGTAGTATCGGAGTGGCTGAGGAACAATTTACTAACCCTAAATGTCAAAAAAACCAAGTTTATCACATTTACGATAACATCCATTACGCAGCCAGTAAAACCCCTTGCTCTTAAAATACACACTTGTATTGATGATCAATATTGTAGATGTTCGTTGCTTAGCTGCACTAAATCGATAAAATACTTAGGAGTAGATCAGCATTTGAATTGGACAGAACACTTAACAGCCTTGACTAAACGGACCAGGAAACTTGTCTATATATTTAAACATCTTCGTCATGTAGGTGGTGATAAGGTCATGAAAATGGTGTATTATTCCCTAGCCCAATCTATTCTCTCATACTGTATAACAGTATGGGGCTCCGCTGCATGTACACACCTTATACAACTTGAAAGGGCCCAAAGACTTCTGCTAAAAGTAATGACTTTTAAACCAATGAGATATTCCACTACTACGCTATACTCAGAGATATCAGTTCTCACAGTAAGACAGCTCTACGTTAAGAATTTGGTGATGAGACAACATAAATCTGTCAATTACCAAGAACATCGACTCAAGCTTTTAGGAAAACGCAGACAGGACCGTGTTTTTGAAACCACAATATGCAGAACTAAATTTGGACAAAATTCGCAAAACTTTATAGGACCTTACATCTACAATAAAATTAGTATGTGTTTACCAATATTCCACCTAAACAGTAATGATCTTATAAAAATAATTACAGATTACTTACTGAAGTTAAACTATGTTAACACAGAAACACTATTTAAAATAGAATCATGATAATTATATCTCAAGATGTACTGTATTCTATTCATACTTATATTCTACTATGCCGTAATGTGTCTACTTGCTACACACACACACACCCTCACCCTCTCACACACACACACAACACACACATCTACATTAATCATTCACTACATATTTTAATCACAAAGCAATACACATAAACAAATACAAACTAATAAACGACTTACAATTTTACAAAATACAGAAACAATACCTTAATTATTATTAATATTAAACAATAATGACGCCTAAATTTATAAATAAATATTGATGATGTTCTTGCATGCATCTATGATTGTATTTTTATGTTCTATTTTATTTTACTTTTTACATAATTAACGTCTGTTGTTTGTTTTTATAATTAATTGTACGTTATTATTATTATTTTCTTTAAAATTATTATTATATTCAGTAGCTGTCTTCTTTTTATCTGGAAATGTAAATGTAATGTGCAGCGACTGAAGAGAATCATAGTAACCCTACCGTACAGGTACTCTTAGTACTTAGTGTAGGGAACAGAGTTCCCCGAGGTACTTCTATAAATAATATTATAGTATTGTATTTAATATAGGTTTTTACCTATTTACTGCAATGTACCATTATATGTAATAACTCTTACTGAAGATCAATAAATTTATCTTTATCTTTATCTTTATCTTTATCTTTATCTTTATCTCTATCTTTATCTTTATCTTTATCTTTATAAGTTAGTTATCTGAAATAGCTAACGTTTTATTTTCCTCTGGACTTAGGTGACGCTATTTGACTAAACAAAAGAAGTAAATTTTTTTTCGGCCGGCAAGAAAGTCTAACCAGGAAAATTTACAAGGAAAATAGTTCGTCAAACGTTTAAACATCAATTAAACTCATACATCGATACTGTCTATTTATCTTAAAAAATAAATCGCAAAATAACTGGTAAACCAAATAGCTAACTGCAGATTTCATCAAAAAGGGACGTTTTTTTGTCTTCTAAACAAACTTAGTCGTAAAATTTTGCGTAATTTGGATGGACTAAAGAGGTTAAAAAATGTTCATATTAATCTGAAACCAGGCCCATTCGACGCAGAAAAATTTGCTGATTCCGATGGTATATTTAACTCATTTTCGTTAAAAATGCTCGTTAGTCAATTATCCTTTACACCGTCGAATTATAACGAAATTAAAAAGAAAACTATCACAGCTAAGTAGGCTTTACAAGTTAACGAGTACAGATCGCGCCAAACTTTTAGTCCCCTCTAAACACGGAGCGATTCGCATCAGTAGGAACAAAATGTATGGGCCGTTCTTGGGAAGAGCAACTTCCGAGCGTACTAGAAGTTTGGCGCGATCTGTATTAGTCGACAAACTTATAAAATGTACTTGGGGAAGAAGTCCGCATATTGTGCAGGGCATCTACGAACCCTACACTGCGCGTGGCCCGACACGCACTTGACCGTTTTTTTTTTCATTTATCTGATCATAAGTCTTGTTAAGGTAAGGTGTAAGATGGTAGAGCTGATGCTGGGCTCGACTGTGGAGGTACCACCATCTTACTGGGAGACCCCCTCGAAGCAATTCGGGGGAGAGTAAGAGGACAGCTCACAGGCAAAAAACCAGGAGGCCCACCATGCCTGGGACCGATGGATGGCGGTATATCCATCCCTAATAGCCGGGCCTTATATGGAACAGACTGGTGACGGGCAGCGGCGTCACTGGTGCGAGGGTTCCGGCCCCGCCCATCAACCCGCCTGCCCAGCGTGTGTGAGTATGGGCAATTCTTCCAAGATGTCCGCTGGGAGTGGCAAAGTCCTGGAAAGGCTTATGTCCAGCAGTGGACGAACTAGGCTGATGGATGGATGAATGGAAGTCTTGGTAGTTTGTGCAAATAATTCACACTCACAGGTTAATTTGCAATAGAACATGTCGAATATAATGACTCCATGGCATCTGCTTTTTGAATTCTTTTGAAAATGTTGTAATGGAGTAACGCATATGGAGTTTTAGATGTAGTTGGACAGGTTTATAAGTTAAACACGTATATGTTCACGATACAGTTGTATTCAATATCCACAACACCTTATCAAGGAAACACAATCTTTAGCAATACATAGGTAAGCGTATATAAGTCGTTATAGTCGGCGGAGCACGAACGAGCAGCCCTCTGGCGTGCATCGAGGTATTTCAGCGACTGCATAGCGACTGGCTGGACAGGACTGGATGGACTAGTCCGACGGAGATACACGAATCGATCGGAAGATTGCTCGGTCACACTCGGCTCGTGCGCCGATGTCTCAGAATAAGGAATACAAAATTCTGAGGCCGATGTAAATGTGATAGTTCTGTCTCACTCTTACATGACAATGTGATATCGCCACAGAGTAAATCAAAATACTTATAGAAGAGAAAATCATTTTCTTTGCTTTGCAAAGGAAATAAAAATGTTTCATCGTAAAAATGATGTATTATTATAGTTCGGGGTGACTATTCTGGCACGTGCAGAAAAATTGCAAAGGCAGATTTTTATTACAATATGAAATAGAGTTTTTTATGAATGTGTATCGATTTTTTTCAATTAAAACTTATGGTACGTATTCCTTTTATTTCGTAATTTCGTGACGGATTATACATCATTCGAATTTACATCGCATGGTATTTATCTCGCTCTAAACAAAAGTCGGATGATAGATATTTGGAGTGAAAAACAGTGGCAGAATTGCCGTCCTAAGCCATAACTGAAATGACGGTCGATCGATCAATTTCGACCCTATCATCTCTTCAACGAGGCTAATTTCCGAAGCCTCTCCTATAGTAATAGAATGACCCTGTCATTTGTCTCTACGACAGTGCGGTTCTTAGGACGAACGGTATTTACTGGTGTTTTGGCTTGCTCATTTTGACACAAAAGATTTTTAGGAACCGGTCCAAATATGAAACACTTTAATCATAAAATATTAAAGAAAACTTATTTGTTTTTTATTTAGTTTAAACTATATATATCTATAAAAACACATTATCACAATAATTACTTCCAGATATATTTCGACTTTTGATGTCAGCCAGTGGAATTAGGTAAAATAAATATAATATGTTACAAATGTCATAAAATGGAGTGGATGATTGACAGACAAATGAAGTAAAAGACAAAAGAAAAAAAAAATTGTGTATATGTAATGTATTGAGTAGGTAGGTTTTTAAATATTAGTTTGGAGATGGGTAGATGATTATTTATCTTTGTCTGTTAAGACCCGGACCGTAATGGGCACCAAGCGACCAAATATAGGACTCCTCCCATGTCCTGAGTTGGATGTCTGTGAGTGGTGGTGAAAAAGATTTGATGATTCGTGCGGTGAAGCAGTTATTGAATGTTTTGTTGTGAAATCGTGTGTGCGTTGGGATGGGTAGCGTGTTGTTTGTAATGGAGTCCGATGTATGTCTGTGTTGGTTGAGTCTGATGTGAAGATTGTTTTTTGTTTCCTTTTTTATAGTTTAAATTTAATCATAAAAATAAGTTAATATATGTATATTCGACAAGATATTCTTATTCTTATTTTTTATTGTACACAAAATATTTAATTACACTCGTAAACATTAAAATTAGTATACAGCGGCGAGCTTATTTCTATGAGAGATTTCTTCCAGCAAACCGAAAAAAAAGATCAGGAATACATAAAAAGAAAACAGTAACCATATGTGTACAAACGTAATACTTAGTACCAAATAATAAACGAAAACACACTAATTTAACTAACTAAAAAACCAATGTACATAGATATAAATCAATAATGAATAAAATACATAGTATAATTACACTTACATGCTCTAAGACACCTATCAATTAAAATGCATGTATAAATAAATTAATAATTAGTTTTAATGTAAATAATTATATTAAAAAATATATATGTATTCCGAAGAACGGTGATAGGGCTCACCACCCGTCACTGGGACGTAATAATCGTCGGTGAAACGCGGGTGTACCGAGTGTGGACTGTGACTTGCATTTCACAGTTCATACTCCGGAAGACCTGTAGTTTTATAATTTACTGAGTATTTAAGTATAATACATATTAATACATATACAAGTTGACTTTTTAATCATCGTCCAAATTCATACTGGTGGCTTGGTAAGTGATCAGTATCATGGATCAATAACAATTTTGGTGAAATTCGTAAAATGAAATTTCGACTCCCCATAGTGATTCACTCGGGACTGGAACTGAATTTCTATGGGAAGCCGAAATTTCATTTTACGAATTTCACAAAAATTGTTACTGATCCAAGATCACGTACCAAGCCTCCAGTATGAATTTGGACGATGATCAAAAAGTCACCTTGTATATATATGTATGTATTATACTTAATATATATATATATATTAATACAATTGTAAACATTTGAAAATCATGGCACTACCCCAACAACTTCCCCATTGCCAAAGGTTAGCTGGTAGAAAATACTAAATAGTATTAAGCTCGCCTGTGAACAAAAATTTAAAATGTGCAATAAAGAATTTTTTTATTATTATTATTAAGACCTCTGCCACCCCCTCGTCAGGAATAGCGATGGTATATTTATATTTATTTATATTCCAAAACAAATATTACTGAGATAACGGAGTTGAAACATCGCATATTATGCTTTAGGTTTCAGTACCGTGCTCGAGAGATCAAGATTGTGAAATATTAAATGAAGCTGATTCAAGCGTTTATAATAAATGTATCAAAGTTACGAAATGTTAAATTTAGCGTCGATCAGCCGTGCAGATAACTCTTTAATTATTTATAAAAACTGCTAAATTAAATTGGTTGAGTATTCGGGGACGTAACCGTAAAACTACTGTATTTGTTGTTTAAGGCGATTACCATCGCCAAATTAGCAGCTCGATATTTGTCACTACAAATATCAACGGAAACGACATTGAAATAACGTTCATATCAGCGCGCAATGCATAGTGGCTGTTACGACGCTCGCTGCGTCCTTGATAGAGCGAAATAGGGGAAAATTATACTTTTCACTTGGACGTGATTACTCGATTGAATAATCTTATGTTATGTTTATAGCTATAAAGTTTATCTATTTATCAAGCATAGATGAATTCAATCGGCCAAGCCACTCAGGAGCAGTAGGGAATTTGAGGTCAAAAAACACCATTCAGTAAAAAAAAAATTCATGTAGAAGTTTTGGTGGTATGAAAAAGAAAACTGTTGCCTATGTTGTCTAAGAGTTGATTATTCATAACACATTTTTTCATTATTTTTGGCCATAAACGAGGAGTAGGCTTTAGAAAGTACCCATTTGGCAATAGTAAGGCCCTTAAATACAGCATATGGTACATAATATAGAGAAATTTCAAATGCCTAACTGCTTTGGCCTTTGAGATAGACCTCGTAACAAAAATGGTGAAAAAATGGCAACTTTGATATTTTAAGATTAAAAATTATATATATATATATATATATATTCTACTTAATGAGTTCTAGATAATGACAACCCACATGCTAGGGTAAGAAGAATTTTTTTTCGACTCCATTTTCATGCATGCATTTCCTGAATAATAATTTAATTACATTTTAAATTCAAAATTCAGTTTTGGGTCCACATTTTACACCCAAAATTTCAGGAGCCTATCTCATTCCGTCTAAAAGCTAGAGACCCGTGACATACGGACAGACAGACGGACAGCGGAGTGTGACATTAATAGAGCTCCGATTTGCCTTTTGGGTACAGAATCCTAAAAAAAGGTTATAGAAATATACATTGGTTCTTTGCTTCAGGAGAAAAGTTCTCAGAAAATGAAAATCCAGTGCCCCAGTTCACTAAACCATGTGTCGTCGGGTAAAGCCATTTCCTCAACTGGAAATTCTTCGAAACTCACAAAGTTCGTATCTCACCAGTACAGTGGGCCCATATTTATTAATACATACTTATGCCTCATTTTCTGAAGCGATCTTTACAGTCTGCATCATTTCTTGCGATTTCCACTCTTACTTTATTATACAAATACCATCAAACGAGCCCATTTGAATATTGAAAAGTGGGTATTTATTTTGATAGCTTTTATTATTACTTAGTATGTTAGGTTTGGTTGATGTGTAGGTTTGTACGTATTTTTGTAAACTGTCACGTAAAATTACGTATCATTTTTTAGAATTTTTATTCTTGCCATTTTACTGAAAAACAACGCTTATATTGCTTATATACACAAGGATTATATCGGGGACCTCTAAATTTTATTACAGTGCATTAATATGTGATTTATTTTTTGGGAGTATTTTATTGCACATCAAAAATACTAAATGCACGTCAAACGTCTCAGAAGTCCTTCAGTGCAAGCCTGTTTGTTAGATATTATGGTGAGTCGAGGAACGTTGCCTTATATTGTGTGATATATAGATTTATAATTTTTTATCGTTTATTGTTTTTTATTTAGTTATTTATCATGATAATATCAATCACATATATAGGTTAATGCTTATGTGATCTAAATAAAAAAAAAGAAATGACCTCGTCAGTGAATGCGCTGCCGTCACTGACATAAATTATGATATCTATAGCCGCCATTGATTCTAATTGATGTAATTGAGTAAAACCCTTTACGCCTAAATTTTTCTTAAGACTCATACAAAAGGTAAAAACTGATTGTGAAGTTAACAGCTTATTTTCTTCATATGGGTATTTTTTTTTCATATTTTTGAAGCACCTTAATAACTGCTGTCCGGATATCGTTTTTACGATAAGTTTATCAAGTTGTAAATTTTTTATCTATTATGAAAATGAAAAAAGAGAGAAATACAAACATCGTTAATGTAAAGAAAACTTAGTTTATACACTTTTTTATGTGAAACTTAACTGTTTCTGTAAATAAACAGTTAAGTTTCAAGGAAAACAGTTTTTACCTGAAACAATTTCACAAATTCAGCGCTTTTTGAATATCTCGCCATCTTGCACCTCTTGATGATAGATGGGTCGGAAAGTTTCATTGAGATCAAAGCTATCAGGACGTCACAAAAACGTAAAGCGTTTTTATGGCAGTTGTGCGAGATGACGCTATGCGAATTTTATTTTTGTCACTGTCACTCCAAGCGAAAACACACTCAGTGCGAGAGGGGTGGATTCAGGGCGAAAGCGAAAAATGTTAGTTTTATAATTTTTATAAAAAAACTAAAATAGCTAGCAAAATTTCAAATATCAAATCTCTAGATATTGTTGAAACACACCTAATAAAATATGTTTGATTTCTGTAAGTATATGGTTCCTATTCGTCAAACGAGGAGAAAAAGTGTGTTTGAAGACCTCATTTCAACAATTATTTCTATCGAGGAAAATTTACCCAAACATGTTTTCCAATTTTGAAACCCTAGATTATATAGTCAAAATGCATATACCAGAAATTTATTAATATTTTCCGTGTATTTCATGAAATACACAAAAAAGAAGCACCTCTATTTTCTTACATATCGCCTTAAGAAGTATTCACTTGAATAATTTAGGGTTGTATATCTGTAACAACCCGCTGCTTTTTATCTAGACATTTTGTTCCCCAAAGCAAAATACCTCTACATATGTTTGTTGGACAAATATTTGTTGTTTTGTTTGTGTTGTTTAAGGGTCGGTTGCGCCAAACATGCTCTCGCGATTGGAAAATTTAGCATATTAAAACAAAATGTTTTTAACAAATAAAATTTGTGTAAGTAAGGAGTTGAACTACATTATAATTTTTCAGATTTCACACAAGTATCACAATCATCGAGAAAAAAATCTCAAAGATCAGTAAAATCACGGAAAACGTAATTTGGCTTTGGAACTAGTACGATCAGTCTACTGATCTAACTACAAAATAAAATATTTTTTATAAAGCAAAGAAATGAAAGTAGCCTTTACAGGTTTTATTATTTTTTATTTTCTTTCGTTATTTTAAAAGAAATACTCAAACATTCTACATTTTCCTTGTACAGAAAAATTACGCAAAAAGAATTTGGAAGTTTGTGTATTTCTTATACATAACGAAAGGAAGAAAATATTAATATATTAAATAAATAAGGTACTTTGAAGTCTTTACGCAAAAAAAATATATTTCAATTTGGAACAAAAAAACTTTTATTTTTCTGTTTGCAACGCCAAATTACGTTTTTCGTGATTTTAGTGATCTTTCCGATTTTTTTTCTCGATGATTGTGATACTTGTATCAAATCTGAAAAATATAATATAGTTCAACTCCTTAACTACCAACACAAATTTTATTTGATAAAAATATTTTGTTTTAATATGCTAAATTGTCCAAACGCGAGAGCATGTTTGGCGCAACCGACCCTTAACATTGAATGATAGAGTGAAATGTATCGACGTTCGGGATCGTTGCGGCCTAAAGGAAAATGTAGTGACTAGAATATTAAAAGGAATGCTTCGGTGGTTTGAACATGTAGAGAGGATGAATGCAAGTAGAGTGACAAAAGAAATTTATGGTGCGCAAGTTGAAGTGCAGCTCGACCAGGCCGACCTAGAAAGACGTATGCTGACCAAATTGGCAAGATATTGAAGAAGGGCAATGTCAAGAAGAGCTTGTATGACTAGATAGATGGATGTGGAAGAAACATAAGAGGTGTGTCAGGATAGTAGCAGATGTAAATCTGTAGTCTCTGCCTACCCCTCTGGGAGACAGATGTGAGCGTATGTATGTATTTTTGTTGAATTAAACACCGGTAGCTAAGTCAATAAGACTGGCCACACTCAATCGTGAGACACACGTTCGAATTCTCCAGGTAGAATATGCATTAATGAGCTTTTCAGAATTTATGTGCATAGTAATTGTTTATTTCCACTTGCTGAACGATGAAGAAAAACACGAGGTAAACCTGCATGCCTTAAAAAGTGTGTTTGGATGAACGTTGGGATGAAAAAAAACATCTTTGGTGAAAAAAGGGTGTACAATTGTTGCTTGTTTTAGTGTTTCATACTAGAAAAGACCTCTAACACCCATTCGAGGATATAAATTTCACGATGACATGTTTATATATTTTTGTTCTGGTAATTTACTTGGTATTTTATATGTGTATTCTTTGCATCAAGTTTTACAGATTCACAGTTCATAAATATAGACAAGTCCTCTTCAACTACCACTGCAATCGTAAAAGCAGTGTTTTCATAGCTTCTGTGTTACCACGTGCTTCACTTGATATATCTTTCAGGTTGACATGCAGGGGTGTTTTATGTCTGTTATTTAGGGTTTCGTTCGCTTCTCTACGTTTGTCTGTCCAAATACAAAATAAAATTTCAAATCCATGTCACACCGAGTGTTTTTAGAGTAAGATAATTCCTTTATTTGAATTCAAAATATTAATAGAACGGGCTTCAAAATTTGTAAGAATTGCCATTTGGTGTTACCTACGGGGATGGCGTGACACAAATTTTATACGAGCACCACTGTGGCCACTTTTTGGAATAACGTAGTATTACCTAGTTAGTAAACATACGCGGTGCACAGATAGATTCACTCGTCTTCACACAGCCAAAATAACACCGTATTTCTATGAAGCTTAGATGTAAAAAACCAAACACGTCATAGCACTGTGCCAAGCTATTACACATATGTGTTAAAAGCCATGACCAGCGGCCGTACTCTGACACAGGTAGGTCCGTGTTGATAATGTTTGAAAAAATCTCTTTATAGCCTGCAATGGACCATATATTGTCTAATTTCAACGCTACTCGATACAACGCTAAATATTTCATAGTAAGGTTGAAATTTCATTCACCGCAAGGTTTATTCTGTAAATATCTCAGTAAATACATGTTTAAATTACTTACGAGTGAAATGAAATTCCTTTGGATGTTTTATATGCGTTATTCGAACAATTTGCCACGCTGCAATACACCATTTTTAAAATATGTTTATTCTAACACGTTCGATTGAGAAATGAGAGGCCCGCGGGTTATGCCCTGATGTATTGATCACAGCGGTGCGTCGCGTCGCAGTCACGGCTTTCATGGCATTTCTATTCCTTATTAATAGTTCTGTGGTGTTACCCAACCCAACCAATTACAATTTTTTTTACAAAATTTGCTTGGTTTCGTGGAGAACATAAAACACTATAAAGTTTTGTAGTAGAGGCTTGTCCGCCTGCATTGGAGAACCAAAAACCTTTATCAAGATTTCACACAACTTTCACTGAAAAAAATATCGTGATAGATTTGTAAATAATATTCAGTTTTGTTAGCCGTTTCTTGTTACTTCGAATACAGAGAAATATTTGCGAAACTCCTAACTTTATGTTTCCCACTTCGTAATATTAGGTTTCTTATTATCTTCTCCTTGAAAGTTTTGCAAATTTTCCTCATGTGGCTCCTATTAAGTATGGCCGTGTGTACGGAATCTTGTGACTTATTTTATTGCTTATTTTTCGAAATAAGAAACGCTGTGGTTCTGCATGCGAGCCTCACATTGCGGTTCAGGCATCGAGTAGAAATTGAGTGATTTTGTTCCAACTACCGAATGAAAAACTGAAGTCAAATAAATCAAATATTTATTTATTTAGAAATTTGAGGTTCACGCTTTTACTATACTCTATTTTAACAGGGCAAATAGTGTTTGTAAACAACTTTATAACCTAAAAGTGATGAAATATATGTTCAACTGTAATTTTTGCTGCACAATTAAACATATTAATGTACATGAGTTCACTTTTATTAGTTTAAACCAAAATGTATAGGTATAAAAATGCTTTCTTACATCATATTTCATCACTTAGGTTACAAAGTTGTTTACAAACATTAATTTGCCCTATTAAAATAGAGTATAGGCACTTTTATTCAGGCAGATAAAAATCCAGGGTCATAGTCGTAGCACTCTGCTTTTTGTCGACGCACTGATTGGCTGGGTCACGATTGATCACTTGGAATTTAATTTGCGGCTTTAGTGCGAAAATTGTGCTGTAAAGTATGTATGAAAATCCAGTGCGCACTGGCTTTTCAGTAAAGTGCCGCTTTATTCATTTCGTCACTATTTGGATTAATAATGACGAAATTGTAGCGTAGTTGGAAGAAAAGTTTATTTCTCTCACTTGCTCCTGAGACAGGCAACGTGTCAATTTAAATAAACATAAGCCTAATTATAAATAAATATAAATATAAAAAGTGTTGTCAGATGTATTCCGAGGGTGAACTGT
Source organism: Ypsolopha sequella (assembly GCA_934047225.1). Taxonomy (NCBI): domain Eukaryota; kingdom Metazoa; phylum Arthropoda; class Insecta; order Lepidoptera; family Ypsolophidae; genus Ypsolopha; species Ypsolopha sequella. Next base: position 3,840,828 of record OW203986.1, on the reverse strand, counting down.
GAAAATGTAAGTCAAAATCCACACTCGGTACACCCGCGTTTCACCGATGATTATTACGGCCTGACGTCATGGGTGGTGAGCCCTATCGTCATACTTCGGATACAAATACACGCTTTTTAGGGCATGCAGGCTTCCTTACGATGTTTTCTTTCACCGTTCGGCAAAAGGTAAATAAGAGCAAATACTAAATACATACATACATGCATACATACATACAAACGCTTGTCTCCCAGGGGGGTAGGCAGAGACTACAGAACAAATACTATGCACATAAATTCGGAACAACTCATTGGTGCATGTTCGACCGGGGATTGAACCTGGATCTCAAGATTAACAGGCCAGCGTCGTATCCCTAAGCTACCGCCGCTTTTACCGCCTGAGCTCACCCTAATTATTTTCCAAATTTTCCTATAACCAGGTGCTATTTTGAAAAATATAAAAACTTCAGGCTTCAAGGCGCTACAGAAAAAAATAGACAGTTTTAGAACTTGCATATCTACTTCAGTAAACAATGTATTATTTTGATAAAATAGTATGTTATTTTTGAAATCTTTTTCAAGGGATCTGTTAAGCAGAAACGCGATTGGAGAAATTCGGCTCGATACAAATATTTATTGAGATGAGGTCCTTTTTGACACCAATAAATTCTCCTGGTTTGACAATTTGGAATGACATATGAACTGCAATTATATTTTATTAGATGGGTTTAAACAATATCTAGGACCTGGTTAAACGAAATTTTGATAGCAACTTTAGTCAAGAGAAAGGTTTACATGTATAATACATGCCCGTGCAAAGCCGGGGCGGGTCGCTAGTATTTTATAAACTGAAAACAAAGTGTTCGTATTGAAAAAGGTACGTACGTGTTTTGTCAATGCAAATTCAATCTGTTTGTAAATACTCTTCAAAAGAAATTCCCAGAATATTTGGAAAATTTTAGATCATAAATACATTTCTCTATTTTTCCCGGGGACCTGGATAAATTTCAAACCTATACATGCCAAATTTCAGTTGAATCGGTTTTGCTGTTTATGAGTTACTAGCGACCCGCCCCAGCTTCGCACGGGTGCAATGCTACTGTTTTTAAGGTACTTAATTGGATAAGGATTAATGCTCTATTGCTTAAAATCGCTTCGTAAATAAGCCATTATTTCTCGTAAAAAGTAAAGGATAAAAATGGTTATTGTGGGTTATCCCTAAGAGATAGATATATACCATGGCAGATTTTTTTGTAGAAATTTTTATGGTGTACAATACTGTAGCAAATTATTTATTGTAGTACATTATTTTGATCTATCTCTTAGGGTTCAGCCAGCGTTTGCAATGTAAGCGCAAAAAAATGTGTTTATTTACAACATCACATTAGAAAACTCTAAAATTATCAGTGTTTTTCTACTGTATTATGCATGAATTATACATTTAAACCTTCTTCTTGAATAATTCTATCTATTAAAAAAAACCGCATCAAAATCCATTGCGTAGTTTTTAAGAGCTAAGCATACATAGGGACAGACAGACAGCGGAAATCGACTGTGATTTATACTATGTAGTGACAGTGAAGTGATAGTGATGCCACGAACCGACAGACAGAGACAAAACCTCCGCAATACAAGTACAAGAAAAACCATAACTTCGCTATAAGGGTTTCATTAACCCTTAAAATTATTTCAGAACGAAACTTCTAAAGTTTTCCGAACTCTAAAACGGCAATGAAGATTAATTAATTATGGGCAATTAAGAGTACAGCAGACATGAACGTTGTAATGAACGACACAGACAGACAAAATGAATAAGCTAATAGACCTTCTGTTTTGAAGATGTATAAACTTAAGTAGCGCGTGGGTGACACACCTCGGTAGTTCTGACGCCCCTGTGACCTTGGGCGGTAAGGGACGCCCGGGGCGCTTGGCCAGGGCGTCGACCGGGCTCCTCTACAGACGGTCGCCATGGCAACGATCTGGGGATCCTCACGGCATTTTCCATTATGTACGTGGTTACATGATTCTGAATTAATGTTTGAGGAAAATACCCCATTGAATCTCTTTGCAGTTCATATCTTATGCTGGCTGGTGTGATTTTAATGGTTTTAGAATTACGATTTATTTTATACTTTAATTTGAATTGGTAAAATGGATATTGAATAAGGCTGTTTTATACTGCTCAGCTCCGTTAAGGTAACAGCGCAATTATCTTTTAACAAAGCGCGTTGAAATTATTCACATGATTCTAAAGTTATAAGCTCACTGGTTAGCCCTTTTTAGTTACAGCGTGATGATATACAGGTATTTATTTAGTAGCAAAAATCGAAAACTAGAGTTAATGTTCTTCAAAAAGAAACCGTGCTCTTTGTCAAATAGGTAGGTATGTGCCTTTTAGATTTAACAGCATATTTTGTTTTGTTTTGGGATTTCAGGTTTGGCTCCATAGTAAAAGTTTTGAGGCCTCTTTACACCTGGATTTTATTCATACAAAAAGTAAAAACTGATTGTAAATTCAAAAGCATTTCTTTCTTTTTTTTCCATACGTTTTATCTAGCGGCGAATTACGTCTCTATACAGCCCAATATTGCCTCGTTATTACGCAAGTTCATGTATAATTTTTATCTATACTGGAAATAAAAAATCGGCCAAGTGCGAGTCAGACTCGCGTACCTAGGGTTCCGTATTGTGGATGATAAATTTAATTTCTTATTTCTTTTTTTATATTTCTTATTAGCGCTGATTTTTTTTAATCGCTATAGTTTTCCTGTAATTGCCTAGCTATGATGTATAATTATAATTTTTTTCATATTTTTCGGTTTACCAGTTTCGGAGATAAGGGGGAAGACATAGATATTTTTGAGGTTTATAAAGATTTCTCAAAACCAGTGTCAGTAAATATATTAAAAGTATATATTTTTAGAATTGACTTTATAATACCTACAACTTGATACCCATGTTGTGTTTTTAGGCTAATATTTTTTATTTTTCTCACTTTTGTTTTGGAAATATTTTGAACAATTTCAAATTTTTCATATTTTTTTTACACCCTCATATGTGGGCAAATTAATGCTATTTTTGTGTAAAATTTCATGTATTTATCTTTAACGGTGCTAAAGTTATGAGGCTGTGACATAAGGACGGACGGACAACGGAGTCTCACCATAAAAGTTCCTTTTACCTTTTAGGTACTACGGAACTCTAAAAAGAGAGAAATACAGACGTCGTCCATGTAAAGATGACTAAGAATATAGACTTATATATAAATAAACAGTTACCGTTTCATTGAAAACGGTTCTTACGAAAAAACATTTCACAAATTCGACGTCGTTTGAATATCTTGTTATCTAGCACCTCTTGATGAGAGATGGGTCGAAGTGCGGTGTGGGGGAAGAGAAATATAATCTAAAGAATTGTCCAAAGTTTCATTGAAATCAAAGCTATCAGGACGTCACAAACACCTATAATATGGCAACTGAGTGGGAAGGGGCCAAGCAAGTTAGTTGGACAAAATAAGTTGTAAAAAAGACACCTAAATTATTACACTAATCGACACCATAAGAAATCAATTCTCGAGAAATATTATGGGCCAAACAAAGAATTTTCGACTTTTTGTTGAATTTCCATTTCATACTTCATGATAATAAAATGCCCTATTCTTTAATATGCCCACGACATATGAATAAATTGTCCATGACCATGATTGTCCATGGCAGACCAAAACATTTCATCACTTTCGAACTACATGAACCTCTTTGGCAAAGAAACCCTAATTTATCCCTTTAGCTGGTATTTTTACTCGGTATTTAGCTGTGATTTAGTGTTTTTATGTTTCTCGTTTTTGTTTGCTTACATCCGTTCTTTCGTTGTGCCGGAGACGGATTTGGTTTTTATTCGTTTACATAATGTTTGGATATAAGTACGAAACTCGTGTCCAGTGTTTAAAGTTCTAATACGTGTTATATGTCATGTCCATGAGAGCAGGGGAAATTATAGGCACTATGGGAAAAATCACTATTGTAGGTACTACGCAATTGATGAGGTTAATCGGTCACAGTGACCGAGAACGATTGTCGAACTCGTGACTGACGTGAATGCATGCGAGTGCGCTGCGAATGCATACTGCAGATCAGCATAGAATCATGTGTTCCTACAAGTGTTTGCACACTTGCTTGCACAAGCATAAACATATTCATAGCTTACACATGAGAAATGACTTTTTTTTGGCTAAAATGGGACTTTTATATGGAAGGAGCCACCACAAACTCATAAAACAGTTCGAGAACTTTATTTTATACGGAGGTAGCCACCATAACCTCATAAAACAGTTCGAGAACTTTATTTTATACGGAGGTAGCCACCACAAACTCATAGAACAGTTCGAAGAACTTTATTTTATATGGAGGGAGCCACCATAACCTCATAAAACACTTCAAGAACTTTATTTTATACGGAAGTAGCCACCACAAACTCATAAAACAGTTCGAGAACTTTATTTTATATGGAGGGAGCCACCACAACCTCATAAAACAGTTCAAGAACTTTATTTTATACGGAGGTAGCCACCACAACCTCATAAAACAGTTCGAAAACTTTATTTTATATGGAGGGAACCACCATAACCTCGTAAAATAGTTCGAAAACTTTGTTTTATACGGAGGTAGCCACCACAAACTCATAAAACAGTTCGAGAACTTTATTTTATATGGAGGGAGCCACCATAACCCCGTAAAACAGTTCGAGAACTTTGTTTTATACGGAGGTAGCCACCACAAACTCATAAAACAGTTCGAGAACTTTATTTTATATGGAGGTTGCCACCACAACCTCATAAAACAGTTCGAGAACTTTATTTTATATGGAGGGAGCCACCATAACCTCGTTAAACAGTTCGAGAACTTTGTTTTATACGGAGGTAGCCACCACAAACTCATAAAACAGTTCGAGAACTTTATTTTATATGGAGGGAGCCACCACAACCTCATAAAACAGTTCGAGAACTTTATTTTATACGGAGGGAGCTACCACAACCTTATAAAACAGTTCGAGAACTTTATTTTATATGGAGGGAGTCACCATAACCTCATAAAACAGTTTGAGAACTTTCTTTCATACGGAGGTAGCCACCACAACCTCATAAAACAGTTCGAGAACTTTATTTTGTACGAATGTAGCCACCACAAACTCATAAAACAGTTCGAGATCTTTATTTTGTGTGGAGGGAACCACCACAACCTTATAAAACAGTTCGAGAACTTTATTTTATGTGGAGGGAGCTACCACAACCTTATAAAACAGTTCGAGAACTTTATTTTATGTGGAGGGAGCTACCACAACCTTATAAAACAGTTCGAGAACTTTATTTTATATGGAGGGAGTCACCATAACCTCATAAAACAGTTCGAGAACTTTATTTTATACGAAAGTAGCCACCACAAACTCATAAAACAGTTCGAGAACTTTATTTTGTATGGAGGGAACCACCACAACCTTATAAAACAGTTCGAGAACTTTATTTTGTATGGAGGGAACCACCAGAACCTTATAAAACAGTTCGAGAACTTTATTCTGTATGGAGGGAACAACCACAACCTTATAAAACAGTTCGAGAACTTTATTTTATGTGGAGGGAGCTACCACAATCTTATAAAACAGTATGATAACTTCATTTTACACTAGCTTTTTTCCCCGCCTCATCCACCTTGGAAGAGTTTTTCTCCCGAAGCTTCCACAGCACCTTTGCAGTATTGTCGGTGCTTAAAAAATAACAGATTTTTATTATGAATTTAACCTTTGCCCATGATTTAGTCGGCAATTACCTTTAAATACGTGATTTAATGTACATTGCCATCTAATTGTTAATATCTTATTTATTTATTTGTAACACTTTTTGCACATTTACACAAATGGATACAGAAAAACATAAAACAATCAAACATGGTGTACAAAGGCTACACTTATAGTTAAAAGCAATATCTTTCAGGCAACCTTTGCAAGCAAACAGATAGTTTACGAAATAACACAAGGAAGGCGTGAATGCTAATCAGAAAGGAAGGAAATCAAGGTAAATCTAAATAAACTGTAAGATGTAAACTGACATATAAAATACATGAACATGTATTTACATTAAATTAATACCTATAAAAACTATGCATACATTTAATAAATAAACATACACAATTATAGTATTAGATATTTGAGCTCTTATTTGATGGGTATTCTGAGGAGAAAAATAAAAAATTGTTTAACCTTTATTTCAATGACTTTATATTTTATTTGGGTGTATTTAATGTTTGTATTGACACAGGTAAACGATTCCAAAGTCATGTAGCGTGTAACAATGAATGAAAATTAGGTTTCCGAATTGTTTGTCAGGCGCCACCATTTCTGCGGCTTGTTTTTGGTCGCCTTGATGTTACTATGGCATCGATACTTTTGTTATTTACCATATTTTTTTATGGTTTCGTACTTGTATTTTGTGGTGGTATGCAACCCTGTATGCGTGAGTCCGACGCGCACTTAGTAAAATTTTTATGTATACAGGGTGGAAAAAATGAAAGGGCCCTGGAGGGGAACTACCTTAAATCCTTTAGTTAGCTCATTTTACTGAAAGGAAACATTCCTTTATTTTTTAAAAGAAACAAAACTGCATTCAAAGATCTTCTAAAATTTGCTTGTCTCACCCGAGAACTAAACCAACTAAAAATTAAAAAAATAAACCCTCGCTATTTTATTATACGAATCGGTAGGATTATTGTTCAGGATAAAATTTGTCTACAAAACTAAAGTCTTACACTCATCTGTTGTACGAGATACCCATGAAATTGAATATTTATTACAAGTTCTTTATTAACAATACCTAGTACTGTTCACTTGTAAAGTAATAATTATACGCCATTATTACACAATGACAGCACGGAATGAAAGCAAAACAAAACAAAATTTTAATTTCGAACGAAATTTATAGTTCGAATTTCAAATTTGTTGCTCTGCGTTGCAAAAAAAATACGTTCCTTTTTTAAACTTTTCGTCAGTACGCCTAGTGCAAGAAGTAATTGTGCTCTGCATACATTTATTATTACCATTTAACGATTTTCTTATTGAAGTCTTCAACAAGGTACTTAAGATAAATAACATTAGCAAGCTTGTACTTCATACGATGTCTTTGGATGTAAGAGAGATAAGAAAATTAGAACGTTTCATTTACTTGTTACAAGTGAACAGTACTAGGTATTGTTAACAAAGAACTTGTAATAAATATTTAATTTCATGAGTATCCCGTACAACAGATGAGTGTAAGACCAAATGTTTATTAGACAAATTTTATTCTGAACAATAATCCTACCGATTCGTATGATAAAATAGCGAGGGTTTATTTTTTTAATTTTTAGTTGGTTCAATTCCCGGGTGAGACAAGCGAATTTCAGAATATCTTTGAATGCAGTTTTGTTTCTTTTAAAAAATAAAGGAATGTTTCCTTTCAGTAAAATGAGCTAACTAACCGATTTAAGGTAGCTCCCCTCCAGGGCCCTTAAATTTTTTCCACCCTGTATACAACTTACAAATCATTATTTGTAAACCCGATAGACCGTTAACAGTTGTTGGTGACTTAAGACCATTTAGTTCTGTGGGATTTTGTACAATATCAGGAAAATTTCCTCTGTTGTAAGAACGTTTCATATATTTAGGATCTATTTATTGCACACCCACTTTCCCAAAATCTTCTTCGATGTTGTTATTCAGGCACATTCGATTTTAAAGACTTTTGCAAGATTTTTGAAGTGAAATTTTTGTTACGGGAAAACTTTAAAGGTTCGCGTCACCGACATGCTAACGTTAACAGTATATCTGTTGCTATGAGTAGCTTTAAGTTTTCACTTCTGCCGGCAGTCTCCTTGACTGCCTATGTTTTTATTTTTTGTATATATTGCTAGATTTTTGTGTCATTGTCTCCGTACAAAGAATACTTGATATTACCAAAGACTAAGTATTAATAACATAGACATACTTAGTCTATGATACTACCCACAGTTTTCAGTCACAAAGTAGCAATAAACAATGAACCAACAATTATCAATGTGATAGATGTCTTTCCGTGTTGGATATCGTCCTATCTTGAAGGTGGACTTGACTCTAACTTTACGCTATAAAGATGAAGGGAGAGGCTTTGTTGTGCAAAATTCAGAAAAGTAAAGTGTGTCACATGAAAAGGTAATATAAAGATACGAAAAACATGAAGCACGATCGTACCAGATGCCTACTAGGGGCACAGAGGTATGCTTTTATATATTATGTTTGTATTTTATTTAATACAGCATTGAAAACTGACATTTTCGAATTTGAACTCTAATATACCCCAAAAAAACATTCAACCGACTAAGTTTCACTCGCTCCTAATAAAAAAAAGAATAATTTAATTATAATTTTCACATACACACTTTCACACACAAGTAATAAATGTGGTAATTATTTTGACAACCTTCTTTGAGCAAAATCTACCTTTTCCCGCTACCTGAATAGGCGCCAGCAAAGATGGAATTTCATTGTTGGTGAGTTTTAACCACCAGCAATTTCCTTAAAAATTCATTATTGTCGAGTTTTTTCCAGCATTGACGCTCCCCTGGTGGCGGAGCATATTCAGGTGCACAAATTATATCGCGATGTAAAATACAAGTAGCGCCACCTAATGTCCAAAAAAAAAATAACGAATAAGGCTTTTTATAAATAGTACATTACTGTCGCGGTCTGTAATGACTGCGTTGCTGGCAGCGCTTATGATGACCGAAAACGCAGCGTAGCGCGACTCCAGGCCTACACAGCGCGGACAGCAAGCGCTGCAATTATGACCAAGCTTGAAGACCGAGAGCGTAGCTAAGCTGATGGCCATCATAGCGTGGCAAGTAGCGCAGTCATGGCAGTCAAGGTTTTTGACAACTCGCCGAAAGTGGTGGGAGACTATAGCGCATGTGTTCATTCTCGCTTAAAATTACTAAGTGCGATAGAGAAAAAATTACTAGCGCAGTCAACTTCAGATCTCATAAACCGTGCCGTGCCGCGCTGCTATTGAAAAATGCTTGTACGTGGTAATTGTTTTGAAAACCTTCAAGTTTGTATTTTTCCTTTCACTGCGCCGGCAATAAATTTTAGTTACATGTTTTAAGAGTGGTGGTTTTGGAATGTAATATGCATAGTATTTCTATACTAAACCTGTAACGTTGGTATAATTTATACCTACACAAGTAATTAGTAAAATCGTCAACCATTTGGTTTAAGCGCACATTAATTTTAGTAATAGTACGTATCCGGTCTGTAATGTATGCAATGAGCTTATCCCATTACGTGGTGTCGACGTGAGAATTAGTATAATGGCTGCCTTAATGCACCCGTAATATATAGGTAATTAGGTACATGGGATTGTCGCCAAGTCATCATTTTGAATACGAGAATTAAATACCATTTAGAAAAACTCTGCAAGCCTACTTTTCGTGAAATTTACACAGAAATGTAGCTGCTTCTATTTAACATTTCTTACTAACACTCGTTGAGACTTTATTTTTTCTATATTTTCTTTTTCACCTAAAGGTTGCCTGGAAGATATTGCTATTAGCAATAAGTGCCGCCTTTGTAAAATATTTTAATGTTTTTTTTATGTTTTTGTGTAAATATACATTAAGCGTAATAAATAAATAAAATAAATAAACTCGTATATCCTTTTTTCACCGACGACGCGACGTTCAAATAACTATAACCAGTGAGTCTATCACCGTAACTCGAACAAATTACATGCATTACAATTGTATGCATTGTTATGCATTGTGCAATACATACATTTTAGGGCATTAATCGCAGTTGTAGTTCTAGTTGTAGTTTTGGATAGGACCTTTTTATTTCATACTTCACTAGACAATATAAAATGTGTCCCGGAAGCATATACAGGGTGAATTTTTGAGACGGGACAGTAAGGGCAGGTACCTTAATCGTTATAGTTACAGGAAAACGCTTTTAGGAGACGATCCATAAATTTTCAAGATATTCTGAACTGCATTTACAGATTTTGGAAAAAATGTACAGTCAGCAAGAAAATGGTCATTTTAAACAAAAACTTTTTTTTAAGCCAATCGATCCTGTTTCTTATGAGGATCATACCAGCGATTTAAATTTTACCAAAACTGGTCGGTACTAGTTGATAGTACCAGCGATTTAAATTTTACCAAAACTGGTCGGTACTAGTTAATAGTACCAGCGATTTAAATTCGCTGAATACTACATGGAGTAAAAACTCAAATATGGAAGACTTTTCAAAATTGGCTTGCCCTAGCCGGGAATCACAACAGCTCATTTAAAAAAAAAGGCATGCCGTATTAGGGCATAATTCAATAATGTTGAAATATCTTATTTTTCACATTTTCGCACTGTATCATATTTGACAACAGAATTGCAAATTTTAAGAGTCCACGATTTATGAAAAATCTTCACCGAAAAATGGCACTACAACTTTTCTTATTTAATTTGAATTAGGTATTAAAATTATTATGAGTAGGCTTATTTCTTAAAACAATTCAGTTACGATTTTGACACACCTTTTTCGTATTTTTTCGCATCGTGTGAATTATTTGAAGGCAATTTATTAACACGATCTCCAATATCGGGGGTGAATTTGTTCAGTACAATTCAGAAAATTCTGTCAGTATATTTTTACCCCTTATACAAATAAAGTCAGCGTTCGGCAATTTATAGGTCCAAAATACTAAACAGAATATGAAAAACAAATCCCGTTCTTTTTGTCGTGTAATAAAAACGATAAATCTTTCTTTCATTACTAATTCTCGTGAAGAGGGACAAAATGCTTTTCCCGGGTTATTTATATACGCTTCGTCATGGAAAATGAAAGAAGAACGATATTACACACCAAATTCAGTCAGACACAAAGATGCGGCATATTTTTTTACTTTTATAAACATGTTAAAATATAAATATAAACCATCCATCCATCCATCAGCCTAGTTCGTCCACTGCTGGACATAAGCCTTTCCAGGACTTTGCCACTCTCGGTGGTCATCCTGGAAGAATTGGCCATAATCACACACGCTGGGCAGGCGGGTTGGTGAGCGTGGTGCCGGAACCCTCGCACCAGTGACGCCGCTGCCCGTCACCAGTCCGTTCCATATAAGGTCCGGCTATTAGGGATGGATATACCGCCATCCATCGGTCCCAGGCATGGTGGGCCTCCTGGTTTTTTGCCTATAAGCTGTCCTCTTACTCTCCTCCGAATTATTTCGAGGGGGTCTCCATGTAAGATAAACATACTTACTACCATAACTTCATTACGTAAATAATATGTCTTTACCTATAAAATTGCTGAAATGTTCTTACACATTCATGAGTTCATAATTCCTGTAGTTCAATAGCTATTTCAATGATTTGTTTTTTGTTTGAAAGTTGATTTCAAGGTTTTATATCTACGTATTATATTGTTTTTTGTTTTCAGTTTGATTATAAAAATTAAATCTTAAAAACGGTTCGTCTTAAATGCCATCCATTTCTATGACAATATTCGTAATATTTTTATAGCTGTCACTTTTCAAAAATTAAACTAATGTTGCTGTGGGCTTAATGTTGTCTCATTCATACACAAAAGAAATTACATACTATGCATTTGTCATTCCTAAAAAATAAAAACACACTTTTGAAAAATTAATTTCTTTCAAATTCTCTATAGAAAACGTCAATTTCATATTTAAAGACCTAATAATTCATTTCCCTACTGTCTAACGTGGAACTTAGGACCTTCGAGACATCTTACATCTGGTCGCTTGGTGCTCACTATGGACCCAGACCCAACAGACAGCACTGACAGACATGGCTCAACCGATTGACTCGCTACAGATGTCATTTAATCGGCTCGTGACGGCGTCATTGAAAGGTTATTTACATTTATAGCAAGTAATTTGGGCAAGTGCGAGTCGGATTCATACACATGGGTTCCATTTTTTTTGTGTATTTGCCTATATTATTATTTATTATATAAAACTATTAGACGTAGATTACTTAATTATATTACATTAAAACCGACCTGTAATAAGTGTACCTGATATACCTACATTATATAAATAAATATATTTAATTTCATACTTAAAGCCTGTGATAAACGGACCTGTTTTGCATCCTGCAGGTACGGAACCCTAAATAACTCATATTGTGACCGTGGCGGCCTACCGACTGACCTACTATGAAATACGTGGAAAATATATTTTTGTAAACTTGTTTCAATTAACTTAGACGAAGTTCTATGCAGAAGTTTCCAGTTAATTAAACAAAACGAAGCTGTTGTGCTGTGAAAGGGTTTTAAAAATAGAATGAGTTCCTTTTGTACAGTCGAGTTGATTCATGAAGCACTGTATGAGAGTACCACAAAGGACCTCAGGAAACTGTTTGCGAAAGATACCTACAGTTTGGAGAGGAGATAGAGACCTACCTAAAGCGCTACGGAAAAAAAATCGGCCCTTTTAGAACTTGCATATCTACTTCAGTATATAATGTTTTATTTGGATAAAATAGTACATTACTTTTGGATTTTTTTTCATAGGGATCTGTTAAATAGAAATGCGATTGGAGAAATACGGCTCGATAAAAATATTTATTGAAATGAGGTCTTTTTCGACACCAATTCTCCTGGTTTGACAATTTAGAATGGCATATGGACCACAAATATATTTTATTAGATAGGTTTTAACAGTATCTAAGACCTGCCCCCCTATTCTGTATCTTTAGTTGCCAACTGCACGAGGTGCCTATCATCAAAAACATAGCTAAAAACTGAAATTTCAAAATTGCCTTTAGTGGGTATTGAACTATTAACAATCTGTGTCGTCACTTCAAGTGCGAAAATATCCTTAGGACATCGGAATTCGATAGTATATCTATGTTTTTGATGATAGACACCCAGTCCAGAAGGCAACTAGAGATACACAATAGGCCCGCTGCCCCTCTATTCTGTATCTTTAGTTGCCAACTGGACTAGGTGCCTATCATCAAAAACATAGCTAAAAACGGAACTTTCAAAATTGCTTTTAGTGGGTATTGAACAATTTACGAACTGTGTCGTCACTTTAAGTGTGAACATACCCTTAGACAATCGGAATTCGATAGTATATCTATATTTTTGATGATAGGCACCCAGTTCAAACGGCAACTAAAGATACGTAATAGGCCCTCTGGTTAAACAAAATTTTGATAGCAACTTTAGTACATTTTATATTAATAAAAAACCGACTTTTTGCTACTTTTCCACGAATCCGTCCCTCTTGCACTGAGGGTTTTTTCGCATATGGAGTAACAGGGACGCTAAAACTTTTACATATATTCTTTAACCGAATATTGTTAATGTTCTTCCAAATTCCAGAGATCTTTGTAATATCAAAAAAAATTAGAGTACGAGGGAGGATTTATATAGATTTATATTTATATAGATTTATATTTATATAGATTAGAGAATATAATCCAAGCCCTTTCATGTAAGTTTACAACTTCGCTAAACCGAAACGTATCTACTCCCATACTACATTGTTTGACTGATGTTATAATATTACATTATAAGACCGCAGTACTCGCTTCTGATTGGTTGGCGGTAATACCATCAGACGCACTAGAACTTTATGAATTTCGTGAATTTGTTGGTTAAATAAAGTCACGCGAAGACGATATTTTGATGGTCGAAGATAAAGTATTGTGTGAAACTGAACATAACTAGACTTGGGACACTCGTGGAGTCTATAACGAAACTGACTTCGTTCGTTTCGTAAACAAGAACTCGTGTCCTAACGTCTCACATTATATTACAAAAAAATTAAATTGCGAAATGTTTAAATTTAAATGTAATTTAACAATGTATATACATACAATATATCTAGAAAATGAATGCTAAAACTAATTTAAAGTCTATATAATCACCAACACCTTTCCTGAAAGATTCATAGCCACCTTTTTATTTACTACTTCTACTGCATATGGGAATCTTTTGCGGTCAAAGCTGTGTGTCTTTGGAACGAGTTACCTACTGAGATTCATATGTCGTCTTCTTTGGCGATATTTAAGAGGAAAGTCAGGTCTCACTATGAAGTTTCATTAGGTTGGTAGTCTCGTCACTTATTTACCCTTATTATATTGATATTTAAATGTATATACAACGTGTAACAGAAAGGTGTAACCATATTTGAAGAGCTTACTCAGTCAATGGTATAGAACAATTTTTACTATGGAGTCAACCCTGAAATCTCAAAAGAAAAAATGGCCTTCCATACATTTCGGCCGAGCGGCATTGCATTTTCCTATGAAGCGAGTAATTTTTTTTTTCGTTATACAGGATTTGTTCCATAGTAAAAGTTGTTATAAACCATTAACTGAATAAGCTCTTCAAATATGGTTACACCTTTCTGTTACACCTTGTATATGTTATAGATGTATTTATTAATATATTCTTGTATATTTGTTTATGTAAGTCTATGATATCTATTAAATAAAGTTTAATTTGGTAGGTTATATGTATTTACACTTTATTGATTTTCATTTAATTTACTCTATCTATTACGTCTATCCCCGTATTTTTACTTTTCTAGTGACCATTTCTTCATCACCCAAAGGTTGGCTGGAAGAAATAGCTTTAAGTGATAAGTCCGCCTTTGTACAAATTTATGTTTTCAATACTCTGTTTTCTTTTATATGTCTTTTGTGTACAATAAAGTGTCAATTCATTCATTCATTCAGCTATCTACAATAAAAAGACAAGTGTGAGATCATAAAACGTCTCCTAATAAAAGCTAATACTTGCCCATTTTCCACAAACTATCACGTTATCACGTTAGAAATATGGAAAAATAAACAAAGCACATGTAATAAACCGCTGCCAGTTCCCACTAACGACCGCGTCGGCCTTAATGTGCCAGATAATGGGCCTTGATGTCGCTGTCTCCAGGGATGGATCCAGGTACCGTGGGCCCATGATGAACTTACATTTTTGTAAGGTTAATAAATATAATAGAAAAGAATATAAAAAGCTTTATTGGTGTCACACTACTAAAATACAATAAAAGCTTAAACAAAACAGAAGTGACATCCAAAAGGCCTTCACTCAGCATGTGTCAGGGCATTATTCTGTACCACGACGCTGGTCTTCCGTGGACACCTCGCAGGGTAACGTTATTTAATGTAGCATGCAACATAAGTAGCACCTAATATCTTAACTCATAGAATTATTGATTAAATAATTATCAGTATTAGCAGATTGAAATCTGTGCTCTCTGCAATAGACCTTTCTGACAGACAGGCGTTAGTATAAAATATACAGGAATACAAAATGAATTAATAGTACTACTAACTTATCGTAATGAATTCAGCTATTTTTCTGAACCGTTGCTTTTTTTTTTCACATATTTAGTACTTACATGAAACATTCGAGTAAACTAATTTATTGGATTTTTCTATACTTATGGTAAATAATAATAATAATAACAAACACTTTATTGCACACCAAAAACGCAGATTAATACAATTTAAGATTAAGAGAAATACAGGGCAAAGGTGGAATTATTTCTGAAAAAAAATTCTCCTAGTCAACCATAAATTACAGAGACGAAGATAAATTATACATTGGCTTCTTAAAATTTAAATTAAGTGTCTAAAGAGCGATATAATATTTATCTAAGTATAATAAATATTTTCATATTCATACTCATATTTATTTATTTGCACAACATGTAAATTACACAGATGTAGAACATTGGTGTATACATTTTGATAATGTATTTCATATTATAAGTGAACATTATAAATTTGTTAAGTGTTTATATTTGATTTTTATATTTATATTATTTATATATTATAATTATACACGTTAAACAAATTTAATTTTGATTTTATATTAGATTTTACATTAAGTCAGTATAAATAAAAGGAACATGATTATAATTTAATTTTGTAATTTTCTATCAGGCCGTGCCGTCTCGTCTGTATCATGATTCTAAGGAATAATAGCCTACATACACTATACCTACTACCTAACCTAACGCCCTAAAAACTATACACACAGTACTAAAATAATATATCATTATGTATATTCAAATATGATACGCTAAATAAATACGTACAATACATACTAGTAACTAGAGCTGCTGAGAGGACAAAAAGTGCTTCTTCAATTTGAATTTGAAGGAAGTAATTGAGGGAAGACTTTTAGGAGAGTGTGGAAGATCATTCCAAAGATGGACAGCACCCACTGTAAAAGATCCAGAGCAACGTTCCGTGCAATGAGTTGGTATAGATAACATGAGATCATGACAGGGCTGAAGATTCCTTTTGCTGATATCAGTGCGAAAATTGAACCTAATTTTTAGGTATTTGGGGGAAGAAGGATTATTTAAGACATTGAACTCTCCTAGTAGAGATGGGACATGACTATACCTCCGATAACAAAACGAACGTTACCTACTCAAAAGGTTTACTAGTGACCTAATGTTTGCATTGTGAACACCCCATTTCACATTCAAGAATGTGGCGACAAAACACTTAAATTCAAAATTCACTCAATAGTTTCGCAATAAAACCTTATTACCTATGTATTGTGTATGCTGTTATCACAAAGTTTCCATTGGCTTCTGTAAATTAGCATTTCAAATTCTTTTTAATCCAATTTCGAAATAAAATTTGTGAAATTCTAAAATTTTTGAATTTTGAAATTCTAATTTACAAAGGCCAATGGAATCTTTGAGATGGCAGCATACACAATACACAGGTAATAAGATTTTGTGAAATAGCTATTGAGTGAATTTTCAATTTAAGTGTTCTGTTTCGATTAATTAAGATTTTTCACAATCCGGCTGCGAAACCGGTCTTAATTCAGACACTGACTATAAACCGTAGTACGCTGCCTCTGCTGCGACTCAATAGTTTTTCCCACATTATAAATGTAAAACTTAATTTGTCCCATGCGTGAGAGTTCCTTTCAAGTACGTCCCTGTCACCTCCGCGAGATCTCGCCAGACGTCGCTACTACATGCGCTAATATGACACGATATTTTCATAATAGCTTTCTTGATAGGCGCTTGCCCTTTATTTAGGAACATTTGGGACTATAAGAGAAAATAAGTATGTATTCAGAGGAAATATCTGTAGGTATATTGTTTTTAACAATAATATTTTTTGATGTTTGTAAGATGGTTGATCAAATTGAGTGACGATCTTAAGGCGCCTGTTCCCAGCGTCACCCAGAAATGACTCTATTTATAATGTTATTTCTCTTCAACGGTTTGTTTAAACATTATAAAATATATATACGTGTAACAGAAATGTGTAACCATATTTGAAAAGCTTATTCAGTCAATGGAATAGAACAACTTTTACTATGGGGTCAACCCTGAAATCTCAAAAAAAAAATATGCCCTTCCATACATTTCGGCCGAGCGGCATTGCATTTTCCTATGAAGCGAGTATTTTTTTTTTCGATATACAGGATTCGTTCCATAGTAAAAGTTTTTCTAAACCATTGACTGAATAAGCTCTTCAAATATGGTTACACCTTTCTGTTACACATTGTATATTTATATAATTAGTAAAACTATAATAAATAACTTCATTTAAAGAAATTATTCTCGTCTATAAAAAACAACATGATAATTATTATTCAAATTCGAGCTATTTTTAGACTAAAATTAAGTAAAACTGGTTATTTCTTTGAAACCACTCATGGTATTTGTATAGTTCTTGCACTAAAATACAAGGAAAATATTGCTTGGAAAAATTATTTCTTGAATTTTTTTTCCGTTGTTCGCGTATCCTTGTGAAAAGTATTATTTTCTCCTATTTTGTCCTATCCGGAGACCCAGCGACGTCGTAATGCAGTGCACGCTGATATGAACGTTATTTCAATATAGTTTCTGTTGATATTTGTACCAACAGAGGTCGACTCAAGGGCGTTGGTGACAACCCGCCCCTTAAGGCAAAGGCAGGAGTCGCACGTTTCCAGGAACAAATTCTTGAATAATCAATGATGACGTTTTTAAATATAAATTTACTCATAATGTTTATTTACTTAAGTCATACAACAAAAATAATCTTTTTAATGATTTTTACTATTTCCTGCTTGGTACTTAAGGGTCGGTGTTCCGAGATTCGGGGTACGGGGTTATGGCTTTTTAAGACGGTAAACATTCAAATTTCTGAACAAAATAAATACCACTTGTTACCTTACAAGATGAAGTGCAGGTTCATTAAAAAAAATCACAGCAATAATGTGTAGTAACTTCAGAAAAAAAACAGGAATTTCAAGAAAATCTCTTGAATAGCATTGCAGCGGTACGGGTGTAACCTGAACTTGACATCCTGTTTTTTTTTTTCTGAAGTTACTATACATTAGTGCCAAGATTTCTTTTAATGAACCTGTACTTCATCTTGTAAGGTAACAAGTGGTATTTATTTTGTTCAGAAATTAATATTTTACTATCTTAAAAAGCCATAACCCCGAACCCTGTTTTGCCCAATCTCGGAACTCCGACTCTTAAAGATTTTCATAAAGAAGATTGATAAAGATATATTTTTCTCTTTATTAATTAGGTTAAATAATGCACTTTATTTTATTTATCATAAATATGAAGGAATCCGCTACTAAACGATTGGCAAAATTTGAACATTTCTTATTAAGGCGCCAACATCTACTATATTACATAATACTTCAAATAATGATTCAAATTTTCTCATTAAATTTGATACTGTACCATAATTTGACGCAGATATTTACTTCAAACCCCTTCAAGTTTGCGATAAAGGTAAGAAAATGAAAGCGCTAGAAACTTCAGAGGAAGTATTGGATGTCAAGGATGAGTAGATATACAAAAAATTGTTTGAAGATGGAGATTTATGTATTATTTGCGATTTATGTTTATCCAGATACATACTCGTACATAGGGTTACCATATGACAGGCGTTTGCCGCATTTGACAGGCATTTTAAGGTTTAGACAGGCGTGCGGCCGGCATTGGTCTGAGACAGGCATTTTTAAATTTGGCGACCTTCTTAAAGAAATTATGTAATATTTATTTCAATAAATGATTCAATTCTATTCTATTCTATTAAAGAAAGAAATCGGTTGACAATTGAATCAGTAAAAGCAATATTGATTACTCAAGAAAATTACAAAACTTTATCTTGTGAAGATTTTTACATTTATGTATAAGAAAAGAAAGAACTATTTAAAATAATGTCCTCTGACAAATATCAGTAATAAATATCCTTCTTCATTATTATCTGTTGGCTTTTACTTATTACCTACAGCGTTTTGCTTTAGACAAGCATTTTTCTGAAAAATCAGGCATTTTAGGTACCATAGACAGGCATCCCTCTATTTACATCGTACATAGATTATACATTTCCGAATAACTTATATTGGCTCTTTCTCTCTGTATGGAACGACTTTTTGGTGATAACCAGCACTCGTAGCACAGTGTTTAATCGCGCGCAACGCCAATTAGTTGTATCACAAGTGCGAAGAGCGTGACACGATGTTTGTATGATTAAACAGTACTGCATAATTTAAGGTACAGTGCGCGCCAATATTTTAGTCGCCTCTGAAAATAGCCGCAAGAGGTGACGCAATAGCCGTTTTACGGTGTTAGGGGGACGTTACAGGAGCGAGGGCGCGGAGCACACCCGCCCTCGTGCCACACCGCATCCCCCGCTCGCCATTTAGCAGGTGTCGACACTATGCGTTAGTGTTAGTGCTACGTCCCTACACTACACACACGCGCGTTGCATGAAAAGTACCTTCGAAGAAAAAATTCCATGATTCGTTAAGTTTATCGTTGAATCTGTTTGTTATAGTTTATTGTTTTTGTTGCCTTTATTTGTTGTTTTGTTGATTTAGTTTGTTAAAGTTTTGTTGATTAGTTTGTTAAAGTTTATTGTTGTTATTATGCCTCGCTGACGTTATAGCGTTTTAAGGCGACAATGTAGGAAAATGGTGTTTATATTAATGCGTTTTATTTATATATTAGGATTGTACTAAAATAATAAATAAATAATTAAATAGGTAGGTACAACAAGTACACCTTCCCACTTATAGTAAACATTTAATAATCAACCGTTGATATTATTGTTTCCTTGACTGTACCTGCGCAAGCTTGCACTCGTAACTCATTCAGAGGCGACTAAAAGATTGGCGCGCACTATGATTAGGCTGCCGTGTCTGTCGCATATTTACAGTGACCACGGAACGCAGACCGCGTCTGTGTGGTCGGCGCCTTAGACCAGAGACATTTAAATACATACTAAACATGTATTCCATAGTTTCCATGACGAATATCCCAGTAAGACAGTACTGAAGTATCAAGACGCTTGTTTACTAGCAAATTGATTAAATCCCGACCTTGGGTTTGGAATTTATTTGTTCGTAAATCGCTCAAGATTGTTTATGAGGGTTTAAGAGGATTTTGTTAATTAAGAGGACGCACTCAAGAAACTCTAAACGTAAAGTCTGTGTTTGTGTCAAATAAAGCGAATCTTGAACAGCTCTCTCTTGATTTTGGGCGTAAGTTTTGACTTTTGTTTGTAACTTTCTAAACGAAACAATTCAGGAAATATTAATCGTAAGGTTATTATTATTTTTATAATTATTATTATTTCTTTATAATCTATCTACCTCTGCTACTATTATTATTCTTTATTTACTGGTTCTCTACGTTACTTTTGGATTTATAATATATTTGTAGATATGAGCAGCATTGCATTTTTCTATGAAACAGTTAAATTTTTTTTTTCGAGATACAGTGTTTGTTCCAAAGTAAACGTTGTTCTATACCATTGGCTGAATAAGCTCTTCAAATATGGTTATATATATAAGTTTATTTTATGTGTCATCATATTTAAGTATTACACCGCCTTAACGATTTATATCCTTTGCTTCATTTCCACCCAAAGGTTGTCTGAAAGAAATCGCTTTTAGCGATAAGACCGCCCATCGTTATCTATCTTTATTTTTTTAACCGTTTTATTAAATCGACTGACGACGATCCCAAGTGGGTCGAAATATATATCGAAAATTTTCTTTTTTATTCAATTTCTACTTTAATATTCGTAAGAATCTATATATGTATATAATGAAACGGTTAAAAAAGGTTTTAAAGTAAAGTTTTTCTACTTTAAGTTTTCTTTTATATGGTGCACAATAAATAATATTTGTCTTGTCTTGTCTTGTCTTATTCCTACAGTATTTCCGATGGACAGTATAGAACCCGAACCCTGTAGGACAGTCTGATCCACTGGACTATAGACCACTTACCAGCCTTAGAGGAGTCTCGTTAAATTACAACGAGAGAAAAATTCTGCTTACCTAATTAAAAGTAACCTCGAAATTATGTACCTAACGACTCTTTTACATTAATATTTTTTACAGCTGCCATAAATTATAACTTCCGTAATTCGAAAGTTGCAACAACTTTCGGTTGGAATTAAGCATAAAGAGCTGGAGTAACCTTTGAATAACTCGACTAATTGGAACTTAATAATTCTGTAGCGTGACTATGTATATTTTATTTGTACATTTATTTATTTAATCGTATGGCTTATAAAAGTTTACAAGTCGTTCATAATATTATTGGGGATGTCTTTAGCCATTCAGCTGCGTCTTCTGTAAGGATGAACAGGTCAGAAATGTTTCCATTAAACTTTCGGGTTGGGCATTCTCGGATGATGTGGTCCACATTTTGCACCTCGGCACCGCAGTCGCAGGCTCTCCACCTGTTCTCCACCTACATCGGTGCATCTACTCTCCGGTACGACCATGGCCGCAACGGAGCCTGTTAAGAAGGCACCAGGATCTACGGGGAAGAGCGAACCCTTCTGGTTTCTTTGTGGGATCAATGATGGTAGTGCCCAGATTTGGAGGAGGATTGGTCTGCCATTCCTTTCTCCAGGATTCAGGGATGCTGATGTTGTCCTGTAGAAGACATTCTGCGGTCTGTGATGGTGGATGTGTCGAGCGATTCGCTGTATGGTGGAAGAACTCATTATATGCTGGTAGGCTAGGGTTTGCTCGGATCTTTAGCAACTCCCTCACGAAGGCGTGCTGTCTTCTTAGACGTGGAGGTGGAATGTGACTACAGTAGAGCCACTGAGTGATGGCGCCTATGACGTTTAAATGCCTACAAAGTATCGTAATTATCTATAAACAAGTGTGAATTAAAAAATGGAATACTTCATTGTTGATAGTGATGTACTACTTGTTTCGGTTATTATTTTTCGATTTGAATGTTGCTTTATTGTGCAATAGAATTCGTATAGAAACAAATATTTTTTTTTAAAAAAGGTTTCTCATTTTTTATAGGTCGAGTTTGAGGTCGCCAAGTTACGCAATAATATTTAATTAAAAACAAAACAATGACGAAGTTAAACTAAACGAAAATAAATGATAGTAAAATACTTTTTTCGATTTAGATATTTAAACATCTCTTGGGGGCCCCAGGGAAGTAGACCGCATAGCCCTCCGATAACTACGCCACTGGTTTTGGCACATTTTTCTTTTGTATCATTATGTTGAATGTTGAATGACGTGTCTAATGTTGAGTAAACTCACACTTGCTTTTTATTTTTAACCGAAATTTTAAATTTACCTCATCACTAAATGCAGCTGTCATAAGTGCCATCACTCAGTGGCTCTACTTTAAGGGCAGGTAACCATTGTATTTGGACATACAATATGTATTTGTATTTAAATGTTCTGCGGTATTTATGTGGTATGTGTGGCATTGCATGACAGAGTGAAAAATATCGACATACGGGATCGTGGCGGTCTGAAAGAAGATGTGTAGTGACTAGAATAGAAAAATGAATTAAATAAATTAATTAATGAAGAAATAAATTAAGGTGGATGGTCCAAAGTAGTTTTTATACAAAACTTGTGAGAACCAATAACGACGACAGAAGTATTATTATTTAATTCTGTTACATTTTCCCACACGTTCCGTCAACTTGACACCCGCGAATATTCAGTTTTTCTTAAAAAGAAAATGTTTTAATAGTCCAATTTTGCAATTTAAAACTTTCATACATTGGATTACAAAAGTTTTAAATAACAAAATTAGATTCTTAAAAAGTTTGTCTGTAAAAAAACCGATTATTCGCGGGTGTAAAGTTGATGGAACGTGTGGGAAAAGGTAACAGAATTAAATATTAATTATACTTCTGTCGTCGTTATTGATTCCCACAGGTTTGTATGAAGATTGCCTCGGACCATCCACCTTAAAGGTAAGTCAAAGGTAGAGCTCGACCGCCCTAGAAGGACGCGGCTGACCAAATTGGCGACATATTCAAGAAGGGCAATTCCAAAAGTACCCGGAATAGAAGAGCTTGTATGACTAGATTAATGGATGTGGATGACGCGAAAGAGGTGTGTCAGGATCGTAGCAGATGGAGATCTATAGTCTGTACCTACCCCTCTGGAAGACAGGCGTAAGTATATGTATGTAAAGATGCAATATCAGGTAACACAACTAAATATCTATAGATCGTATGTATCCTAGGGATCGATCAGACCCTGCCAAAAGATCAGCCTTGACGACCTGATCTAATCACTGATCGTTAAGGAGGGTCTACCCGCCTAAATGATTCCTTTTATTCAAGTATTTCAACAACACACTAGTCCGTTTTGTACGTGCCTTCGAGATACGACTCTATTCTGAAGTACACAAGGTGGAATTTTCTTGAGATATATTTTTTGCCCTTATCGCAAGGTTATTAAATTTTCTTAACACAATGTCAATATAATTTGCTGAACGAGGAAAGTATTGGCTCCAAAGAAAAGGGCTGTGGTGCCGTAATAAAGTAATATTTATACAAGGCGAATTTGTAAACATCGTCCAAATTCATACTTGAGCCTTGGTAAGTGATCAGCATCATGAACCATTAACGATTTTTGTAAAAACATTAAATAAAAATTTCGACTCCCCATAGTGAATCACTCAGGACTGGGAGTGAATTACTATAGGAAGTCGAATTTTCATTATACGAATTTCACAAAAATTGTTATTGATTTATGATCCTGATCGCTTACCAAGCCTTCAGTATAAATTTGGACGGTAATCAAAAAGTCATCCTGTATAAAATATTCATGCGTATGATGTTACATCACAGTGCTAACTTAATAGTTATTTAGCTTCAACCCGTTTTAGTCCACAAGTACAATACGCTTTAAGGCGCTCTTGTCCCAAAATCAGTAATTTCAAAGTCAAATAGAACTTTCAAATATCGTCTAAAACTTCAAAAAAAAATACGTAATATAGTTCGAACTTTTATCTAGGTCTTCCACGCATGTGTTACACGATCAGATAAACTTTGCTCGATAGAAATAATTCACGAACACAGCATGTATTAAGACCTTTCAAATCATGCCATTTCCATAATTCCACTCTTTTATTAACGAAACATATCTGGTAATATTGCTCTTTAAATTTTCTAGGTCGACCACGTAAGTGGGTTTTAATAAACATATACCTTATTTTTAAACAATTTAAAAACCGATAAAAACAACGAAAAAGTATAAGTGTGGTTATTTTCTTTACTCCTTACTCGTCTGGGATAAGAGCGCCTTAAGGAGATTACCGTCGCCAAATTAGCAGCTCGATACTTGTTTATACGGCATTGAAATAAAATTCATATCAGCGCACATTGCGTGGTAGCTGTTACGACGCTCGCTGCGTCCTTGATAGGACGAAATAGGAGAACATAATACTTTTCACATGGACGTGATTTTTCGATTGAATAATCTTATGTTACGTTTATAGCTATCAAATTTATTTAGTTATCAAAGCATAAATGAATTAAATCGACCAAGCCGCTTAGGAGCAGTGGGGAATTCAAGCCAAAAAACACCATTCAGTTAAAACAATTTTTCATATAGAAGTATTGGTGGTGCGAAAAAGAAAAATGTTGCATATGTTGTCCTAGAGTTGATGATCTATAATACATTTTTTCAATTGTTTTGGTTTGGCCATAAAAGAGGAGTAGGCTTTAGATATTTAGCGCCTTAAGCTAATTCCACGTTGTTTGCGACAGTCTTCACCATAAGAAATTCCAGTTAAATGGCGAAAATAAACGTTGCGGTCGCCTGCAGATGAACATTGGATGGATACACTCCCTTAAACTGAACAAGACCAGCCATGTCAATGAGCGTTTTTCCTTACGTCATATTTAGTGTTAAATAAGATTCCTAGATGGCACTGTCGTATTCTTTAGCAATAGAATCAAAGACAAAATATGCACCAATTCCAAACATATGAAAAACCACTTTGACATTGATTGCTACGAAACCTCAGAATAAGGAATACAAATAGAAGCCTGGCTAAAATAAGAACTGGGCATTAGCCATTGTACTCATCTAACGTAAATTACTCCTGTGTACGAGTGAATGAATCACCGGACCGCACTTACTTTATATTTTTTCTTGGTGTGTCACTAGATTGAACCAAACAAATGTCAGATGGATGTAATTTGGATGTATTTTAAAAATTATAATACCATCAAATTAAATATGTCTCATCATTGTATCGTTGTGTTGTAATATCGTTCGTTGCGTGCATCACATCTTAATTTGGTGGCATCGAAATGTCTAATGCATTTTGCGAAAGTTTACAGCTTCACCGAGAGAAATTAAATATTTTAGTGCTCTTCCTCTCAAAATTCGTGAAAGTGTGATTTATTATTGTTTGTGTTGATTGTTTTTTTAACATTGTAATAAAATTCTTGTGCGATTGAAGGCTGTAAATCGCATACAGGATTAAAAGAAAACAACAATGAAGCAATATCATTTCATCGGTGAGTTCTGATAGTTTTTATGTTAATAAGTTGCAGGATCATACCTAAAACTCAGTAACAATAATAGTAGTTCTTGTAAATCATACTCGTGTTCAATTCTACACCGATATTTGCCTGTTTTATATAGATTTTCTGCCGACTATTAGAGGTTATGTGTTTTCGCATAGTGATGTACTAAAGTCCGTGTGGCAAACTATCGAACATTGGTTCCCGCGGCAGCCGTGCATAAAGGATAATACCGCAGATTAATTGCAGCGCGGGTTAAAAGAAAAATAATGCCGAATAAATATCGCTGTATTTTTTTGTTACAGATTTCCAAAAAGGGAAGAATTAAAAACTGAATGGCTTAGACGAATAATTAGACCAAATTGGGCAATTAAAAAAACCAGTCATATTTGTTCGAAACACTTTACGCCGGATTCTTTTGGACCAAACGAAAATTTAAAATGGAGGCGGTTAAAAGCAGATGCTTTACCGACGGTATATTTAACAGATACAGACACATTGATAACTTTTAAATAATTATGTATAATTGCATTATCAATCTTGTTTGTAGGTACGTGCTTGTACTATACTATAGTATATTAACTCGATAATTTTTCAATTTTAGGCAACAGAACCAGTACCTATGGATGTCTGTGGTGTAGAAAAGTGCATAATTGTATGTACGCAAATCGTTCTGAAAGGCCTGTTCAGAATTTGTACGTTACTTCCGCGATCGACTTCACGAAGAAATTCCGCAGATCAAGACATTTTCGTACTTAGTGGTTGACAATAAAAGTACTTTGGCAGGGTAGTTCTATCGTGAAATGAATTTTGGGAATGCTTATTGACTTGAACTGCGCATAATTTGATTTCTTATTACAGGTTATTAGGTATTTTAATAGTTCATTATTTGTTATTAGTTATTATTCAAGATAAGTTGATGTTTATTTGATAGAAATAATAAAAAAATATTAATTACCTCTGTAGTAATTGCGCTGTCATCGCTCATCATTGACATAATATTATTATTACGAATCCTATAATTCTATGATTATTATGATTTCTATTGTTGCGATTAATTCCTTCCTCCTTGATTGAACAAAGACGCGACATCAACGAACATCTATTTGATTGAGTTAAGAGGCGACTTAAAAAGATTCCACTTAAATAGTTTACGGTTGTATCTCTGATACAAGCTACAGTAATTTTGTACTAGAAACAAGCACAATTTTGGACTTAACTTATGTACCTACCTGCCTACGATATAGTAATTTGTACTTAATAAAAAATATGCTAAACGAAAGATGTCCTTTTATTAATTCCTTGTTTGCAGTAGCCGTCAATAGAAATTGTGGACTATGTAAACAAAGCGCCATGTTGTCTTTGTCTATGAATAGGTGAACTATCTAGAGATGGGTAAGTATATGATTAAAATATGTTAGGTGCTTAATTAGTTTTCTTTATTTGATTCATCGCTAAAATATTCTGATGAATCGCTAGTCAAATCGCCCACGTTAATTACAAATGGTTTCGTCACAGCGTCGTTGGCCGTATCTATTATCCCATCCAGTTCTTTAATTTTTTCTTCTACTTTTAGGACATGAGCTACACATTTTAGAGCAACGCTGGAAGATCACACAGCTCTCGATAAAATCACACACACGTTTATGTCAAAGATTATGAAGTAACGCTGTTAAAAAAAATGACGGAATAAAATAACATCACGAATAAAATAGGTTAATATTCAAATAGATTCGTACATCACCAATTTTCAAAGACAATACAGATTCGATGAGAAAAAAATATGACAGCAATCTCGACGCAGTACAGAATTGACTATTGATTCTATGATTTTCCGTAATTAACTGGTGATTATTGAATATTTCATGATGAAATACAGTGAATGACTGGTAAGACTTGATGCTTCGTGATTTGGAATAATGTTCAATGAGACTCCGTGACAGAACCTTGAGAAAAATTGAGAAAACGGTTTGTTTACATAGTCCACAATTTCTATTGACGGCGACTTTACACAATATAACATGTGTCCCACTGGGGTAAACAGAGACCACTTTGCTATTAATTCTCATGGCCTCCTTCCAAAGCAAGAGGATGTCACCAGAAAGGTCGGTGCCTCCCGCATTCTCTTTTTTTTCACACTTTGATACGATATAATGTGTGGTAAGCAGATTGGTCGTGGTTCATTTCGATTTGGTTTATTAATCGTAGTCAAAAATCGACATTGTTACATCACTAGCAAAGCAACGAACTAGTGACAACCTACCTAATTAAGAAAAAACTAATACATATCCATCTCTCTCTAACGCCCTAGAATTTCGTAAGAAAATCAAGGATAGGTGTCTTTCTCCGCGTATTATTTTAGCCAGGCTTCTATTTGTATTCCTTATTCTGAGTACGAAACACATTTTGTCTATGGTGACATGGACAGCGCCATCTGGAGAAAAGCTAAGAATTAAGAAAACAAAAAACGAAAAATCGCTCATTGGTACCTACAGTGTCCGTCTATGGTAATATTTCACATTTAAAGATGGGCAACGACCCGGTCACCTTGTTACAACCGTTTAGATGTGTCAAAAAGGAACTGAAAGCAAATTAAAACGGTAAAGGTATTAAATTATGATATCTTAAAATAACAGTACCCTTTTTTTGCATAAAGGTTGGGTCGATACCTTTATTTAACCTTAAAATTAATCTTACTGATAACGATATTTCTCTTAAATTAGATGTTTAAAAGTTATGAAAAAAGTATATAGTGTTTTTTCAAGCATTGAAAGAAAATATTGTTCAAAGTCAAGCTGCTTTTACATTAAAATTAATTAAACTTGGCTACTTCTTTGAAACCACTAATGGTATTTATATGGTTCTTGCACTAAAATACGATTAAAATATTGCTTAGACAAATTATATATGGAATTTTTTTCCGTCCATCGCTTTAATATTAAAATTATTATTTTCCCCTATTTTGCGCTATCCGAAGACAATGTGACGTCGTAATGTAGTGCAAGATGATAATATGAACGTTATTTCAATATAGTAAAAACGATTTTTTTATTTGATCTGCCCTTTATTATGATTTTGATGGCAGAGTTGCTGCGGTGACTCCGTCCACCTTTTTTTGAACGTCTTTGCTGATAAACGTACATTTAAAGTGAAGTAACTGTTGTATCCGGCATTGACGTAGGTAGATGGATAAACGGTATTGCGCTTATAGCTTCATAAACACTTCTCTACAATAAACGAGGAAGCACGTTCTTATGTGTCGCAGACGTGACATTTATAAAATAAGGGAAAATGCCGTCTCAAATATTGCTCCACAATACGAACAATTTTCCTCAAAGTTGGTTTTTTATCTAGGGTACTAAACCAAGTAACGGTTATTTAGGCAGTGACATTGCCTTTTAGGGATGGTCGTCATGACGCGACCAACTCAGTTGTGGGCGTGGATATCATCAAGAAGTATGCACAAAATAATTAAGTGTTCAAAATTTCGTTAACAAGAGGACGACAGTAAATGATTCCTTGTAGGTTATTATTATTTTTATTAATGAGCTACAAAGATAATGCTTTTCTTTGAGCTTTATAGAAAACCAGCGTAGATAAGAGCCGGTGGGTTAGGTTAGAAGTAGGTTAGAACGAGTATACCTTCGTGGTTATTTCTTTTATGTCAAGCCAGAAAACGTGCAAAAAATTATAATTGTAGTGGAAAAATATTATTTTTGAAGGGCATAATTATCTATTTATAATGAGCGTTTTTCCTGATGTCAAATTTAGTGTTAAATAAGATTCCTAGATGGCACTGTCGCATTTTTTAGCAACAGAATCAAAAACATAATTTGCACCGATTCCAAACAAACGAAAAACCACTTTGACATTGATTGATACGAAACATATTTTATCTATTGTGACATGGACAGCGCCATCTGGAGGAAAGCTAAGAACTAAGAAAAAAAAACAACGAGAAAAACGCTCATTGTATGTTTTTTTGTGCTTTTTACTTTTTTGTTAGTCTTGGATCAATATGTTGTTATACCGTTAATTTTAAGGTAAGTTTAAATGTGTCCCCATTTCATATCGGTACTGCGAGGTTTATTTTTTATATTGTTTGCTACACATACTTAATCTAATAATGGTTTCGCGATACCAGATTAATTTGTGTGTATATTTACCCAAAACTTAAGAGCTATTGAATGATGTGCTTTTGATACTGTTTCTAACAGTAGCACAATATTTTTAGAATATTGCATTGAATTGTAACAAAAGGGAAGGGAACAAAAATATTTCATGTTTTATTTTCTTTTAAAAACAAACAGCAATAAAAAGTTACTCAAACAACTAAGTGCACGTAAAAATACAAAATTTCTAAAGCGAGTCAGAGAAAACGCGATTGAGGAAAGGGTCATCTCTTCAACGAGTTTTAAATGGGCTAGTCAGATGATGATAAAATAAACTGTACTGGCTACCCAGAACAAATTTTCTCAAGATACGCCGAATAGCCAACACCAGTCACGGTGTACCATGAGGTTTTATTTAAACAAAAGAGTATTTCGTGGCCGATATATATATATGACGGGGAGAAGTGAGGGTTCAGGTAGCTGATGGTCCGAGTTACACGTCACGTGGTTGTTGTTAGGTCGATCTTGTAAATAACAGCACAGATAGTTCAAAATGTCTGTGTTATTAATCGTTATTTAATGTTACACACTTTGAAATACAACACTAGATAAAAGGCGATATAAAACAATAACGAAATCTGAATAGAAGGTGCACCGCACACACCGTTCCGTCTGTGCCTAAATTCAGTAAATTAATGGCGTTCCCGCTCGCCTTCTCAAAGGCCATAATGATCGAGCCCGCGCGGTCTAGCGCGCGCGCACGTGGTTCGGTTTTTTTATTTTACCTCCGGAAACAGGAAGTCAAGTTTTCTCGTTTGATCGACTGCCACGGCGCTACTCGATGGCGCCAGCGTTCCGAATATTCGAATCAAATGTTTACTTTTCTCCGACATATATATATTTTTATTTCATGATGATGCATTTATAGTGTTGACTTCAGTAACATTATTATAGATAAACACAATTTAATTGGTATTAAAGTAACAGATTAATAGTAATTTTTTCAAGTTGTCTTATAAGTAAATGTGTTACTTAAATTGGTATTAATTAGGTTATATTAAAAAAAAAAAATGTATTTTTGTTGTATCACAGCTTCCCTTAATTAACATTATAATATAATTGCAGTATAGGAACGAAGAAAAGTAAATCTGGATGTGAGGAGCTCTGAACCGGGATTCGAACCCGGGATTACTTTTTTTCTGCGTTTCTATACTGCAATGATATAATGTTAATTTATGTCTCCATGCGATGGATAAACCGCCAAGTGTTCAAACATAGAAATTTATTTCTATCATAGCTACCCTTAAGGCACTACGTAAAAGTTTTAGCGTCCCTGTTACTCCATATGCTAAAAAACCCTCAGTACGAGTGGGACGGATTCGTGGAAAAGTAGCAAAAAGTCGGTTTTATATTAATATAAAATGTACTAAGCTACTTTTTCAAGGAGACTTTACAAAATACATAATATCCACATTTTGAATGCAATTTCACAATGAAGTTAGTTAGGATTTCAGAATTACAGGAAAAAATAAAACAATTTAGAGGTCTTTAGGTCTTAGACAAAATATCATCCAATCGCATTTTCCTTCAGTGAGAATGTTCATCAAATACTCAATAAACATTTACCCAAAAATGATACACGTAGACGACGTTATAGTGGAGTAAATAGATTCGAAAAAATCCATTTTGCTTGTTGGTATCGCCTTAATCTTAACGTGATTAGGTGATTAGAATAAAAACGGGTTGATATTTGGATGATGATGGATAGATGAGATATTTATATTAACTCCTACAATGTAACCGAACGAGTATGTAGCCTACTGGAGCTCTGGACACCACAAATATACATTTTTGTATATTAATAAATTTTATACTAATTTAAGGCTATGCTACACAGCGGGCGACGCGCGGTTGCGACAAGCGGCGGCCGTGAGCGGTCTAAAACAAAATACTGTAGTAAGATTTAAGGGGCAGGTATCCGCCAACGACCTTGTTTCGACCTGTGTTGGTACAAGTATCGACAGAAACTATATTGAAATAAAGTTCATATCAGTGCGCACTGCATTCATGTAAGAGGCCCCCCAAAAAAAATATTTAATTACATTTTAAATTCCAAATTCGGTTTTGGGTCAACACTTTACTCAAATTATAAAAATGTCAGTCTTCTATCTCATTTCGTCTAAGAGCTAGAGAGTCTCTAGTAGAGACCCGTGACAAACGGAGCAACAGACGGACAGACGGACAGCAGAGTGACATTAATAGGACTCCGATTTGCCCTTTTGGTACGGAACCCTAAAAAGTGTCGCTAAGGTTCTTAAGAATTACTTAAAACATATATTTATCACATTATACCAGCATTGACTAACTGACTCATTTCGTAAAATAGGTAAAATCATTCTTCGTAAGTAAAGGGGATAACAAGGGCGAGTGCGGGGTGCGGGCGGGTTACCGTTACCATGACAACCTTTATCTCATGCCCTCGCTACGTGGGAGCATTTGCAATCTATCGACTGATCATTCGGAGCAAACTATGCATAAATTCTTGATTCATTACCCGATTAAGCTGAAGAGGTTCTGACGTTCTCGCACTTTCTCTCTGTGAAATGGTTTCTTAAATATCCCGTACTCAGCATGTCACCTTTTCATACTTGAATACGAGGGACCAAAGATGTTTATTAAAAATAGCATCATGGAAACACCTTCGTGGTTTTTGTTGTGCAAATAATTAGCTAAGTTTTTTATGGTTTTAACAATAAATAAATATATAAAGTATACAATATTTGAAAATGATTAGTTTTGGCCTTGGAGTACATATATCATGTACCATGTGATCAATAGGACATTATTCAGTACGAAAAATGCCCAAAACTAGAGGGCTTTATGATAATATAAAAGGTGAATTTGTGAACATCGTCCATTCATAAAATGAAATTTCGACTCCAATAGTGATTCACTTAGGACTGGAAGTGAATTACTATGTGAAGTCGAAATTTCATTATTGAATTAAAGAATTTGGAAGATGGTCAAAAAATCACCTTGTACATTGAAAATTTTACTATAAATTGACAAGGCTTTATGAATAATGTCCATCACCTATTGGGCAGGATAATAAATATATGGTTTTGTATGACTTCAGCGCAAAAGCGAGCCGGTAGGTTAGATAAGCAGTTAGTAGCAACCTCCGTGGTTATTTTTTTATGACAACTCAGAACCACCAGTTTTTCCGAAATCCTTCAGCGCAGAAAAGAGCTGGTGGGTTAGGTCAAAATTGCGAGTCTTACCATATTATAAAATTTCCCAACAATCATAGCAATATTCATAATGACCAGACACAGTGATAAAAAATGAAGTTTGAATAGTAAATAATTATGTTGCTGGATTTTATTTGTCATTATTTATACTGCCCGGCCATTGTAAATAATGACCTCATTTTACTTAGTCCACAACTAGATAAAACTAAGAAAAAAAATGTTTTCCTGGTTGTATCTTTAAAAGAAACCACATACTGTGAATTTCGTATGGAAAGACCTAATTTTTTTAATTCGTGGGCATTTTTTTGAAAAGTTTTTTATTATGGTTGTTACATTATTTGGTTTTATTAAAAGATATATAAATACACCTGTCTATTTACAACTAGTAAATGGGCTACTGACGACGACGACGTACGGACTGAAAACCATGTAGTAATTAGAAGGCTATGCGAATTTTATTTTTGTTATTGTCACTCCAAGCGAAAAATCGCGCAGTGCGAGAAGGGCTGATTCAAGGCAAAAAGGGAAAAAAATTGGTTTTATATTTTTATTAAAAAAACTAAAATAGCTAGCAAAATTTCAAGTATCAAATCTCTATATATTGTTAAAAATCACCTATAAAATATGTTTGAGTTCTGTATATGGTTCCTATTCGTCACAGGAGGAGAAAAAGTGTGTTTGAAGACCTCATTTCAACAATTATTTCTATCGAGGAAAATTTATCCAAACATGTTTTCCAATTTCAAAACCCTAGATTATATAATCAAAATGCATATACCAGAAACTGATTATAATTTTCCGTGTATTTCATGAAATACATAGAAAATAAACACCCGTATTTTTTCGAATATCCCCTTAATGAAAGCTTTTATTTGCGGCTTCTATTGCTCTTTGAATGTTTACATGTACCTATATTTATGTGTACGAGGCCGGAGGCCGAGCCTGTGAGGCCGAAGGCCGAACCGAGTATGAGCGAGGCCGATGAACGAACATACGAGGCCGAAGGCCGAGTATGTGAGTTCATGAGGCCGAGTTCACATTACCCCGGGGGCATTACAATACTGTTTCACTTGGACATATCTCCTAAACGTTTGAGATTGGGCTTAGCGGGATTAGACTACGTTGAATTGGTTCAAGCACATTTAGAACGTTGACAGTTTGGACACTTGACAGCTGTCAGAGGAAACATTTCACGTAACGGATCCCGGCGAGGCCGAAGGCCGAGCCAACAAGTGTTTTTCTAGCGAGGCCGAAAAACGAGCATGGGAGGACGGAGAACGCGCCAGCGTTCGGAGTCCAAACATGCTCGTTTTTCGGCCGAGCACGACACCGCGGCCACCAGAGTCATACCTGATGTCGTTCTAGGGAGGCCGAAGGCCGACCCCGGAGGATGATTCCGGAGGAATCGTCTGGAGGCCAAACAGTACCAAGCGGCGAGGCCGAAGGCCGAACCGAGTATAAGCGAGGCCGATGAACGAACATACGAGGCCGAAGGCCGAGTATGTGAGTTCATGAGGCCGAGTTCACTTAACCCCGAGGGCGTTACAAGACAGTTTCTTTTGGATCTATCTCGCAAACGTTTGAGATTGGGCTTAGCGGGATTCGACTCCGTTGAACGTTGGTTCAAGCACATTTCGAACGTTAACATTTTGGACTTTTGACAACTGTCAGAGTACACAATAGCAAAATATTAATCCATTTCAATTGAATCAAAGTTACCACACGTATTTCAACGCGCTATTACGGTTACGACGATGACAATTTTGAAAACTGATCATGACCGATGACTTTTTTTCCCACCCGATCATGACCGATGACATTTCGTGATACAATTGACTTCTGCCCATTACTTGAATGTCGTCTGATCACCTGTTTCAACTCAATTTCAAGCGTGTTTTTAACTCGATACCTTGTCCTGTCACGTTAACGAAAAAGTTACAACAACAGCTAAATGCAACAACAACAAATAACAATAACGAAGTACAACTTGGAACAATTACAACTCACGCGGGCTGCCTGCAGCCCGCGCACCACGCAAAACACTAGTGTGTATGTATATATGATTAAACTGTGGCCAACTTGTAGTCTTTGTAGTCTTTGAATAGTGAATACTTATTTTATAAACTAAAGGTAGAGGAAAAGCACGCTCAGGGATGTGACAAGCCAAATACATTTAAGGGCCTTACTATTGCCAAATGGGTACTTTCTAAAGCCTACTCCTCGTTTATGGCCAAACCAAAAATAATGAAAAAATGTATTATGAATAATCAACTCTTAGACAACATATGCAACATTTTTCTTTTTCATACCACCAAAACTTCCACATGAATTGTTTCTTTTAGTGAATGGTGTTTTTTGACCTCAAATTCCCTACTGCTCCTGAGTGGCTTGGCCGATTCAATTCATCTATGCTTTGATAAATAGATAAACTTTATAGCTATAAACATAACATAACATTATTCAATCGAGTAATCACGTCCAAGTGAAAAGTATAATTTTCTCCTATTTCACCCTCTCAAGGACGCAGCGAGCGTCGTAACAGCCACTATGCATTGCGCGCTGATATGAACGTTATTTCAATGTCGTTTCCATTGATATTTGTAGTGACAAATATCGAGCTGCTAATTTGGCGATGGTAATCGCCTTAACATACAAAAATTTTATTCTTTTTGTTTTCAAAAATGACTCCTTAGTGCCTGTGAATTAGGCTAAAAGTTTGTGTTTGAAGTCAAACTTAGCCAAACAAAAGGAGTAGTTCCAGACTAAGAGCGCAGATATCTAATTCAAAAAAATCTTTGAACTCAGACCTCTTTGAAATTCAAAAGCTTGGCTCCTAAATCTAAATAAAAATCGCATAAAAAGTCTATTTCATTGCTGAATCTATTTTTAAAACAACCGGATGCATAACTCAAAACGTGAGTGGGAAAGTAAAACTAACAAACGTAAAACTGTTTCAACACAGAAATATACATAGTACGTGTAGGCACTAAAAACTTAATACTTACATCCGTATCAGCAAAAAAGCTGACAATGTGACAGAAAAAGAATTACGACGTCCGTTCATTCAATCCCACGAATACCAATCTTTAGTTTGCTTTAAAATCAAACGAAATAAAAATTTATTTCGATGTAAAAGGGTTGAAATTGGCGGCAGAAATAAGTTGGACTTTTGTGTGAAAGCTCGTCATGGTTGAAAGCTCATACATAGATATTGCTGTGCCAAAAACGGGAAAATTGGACGTCATGCGTGTTTTATCTAAATGCAGACTTTGGCTTGACGCGGCTTGCGGATACGGAAGAGCTGCATCTCATATTATTTGAGACAGTCGTGATACATCACGTTACATGTCATTAATCTTGACATACTCTGTGGCTCCCAAGACAAGACAAGACAAATACTCTTTATTGTAAAACTGTGATAGAAATAAATTTCTATTTTTGAACATTTGGCGATTTATACATCACAAAGAGATATCATCCATCCATCCATCAGCCTAGTTCGTCTACTGCTGGACATAAGCCTTTCCAGAACTTTGCCACTTCCGGCGCACGCTGGGCAGGCGAGTTGGTGAGCGCGGTGCCGGAACCCTCGCACCAGTGACGCCACTGCTCGTTACCAGTCTGTCCCATATAAAGCCCGGCTATTAGGGATGGATATACCGCCATCCATCGGTCCCAAGCATGGTGGGCCTCCTGGTTTTTTGCCTGTGAGCTGTCCTTTTACTCTCCCTCGAAGTACTTCAACATATAAATTAACATTATATCATTGCAGTATAGAAACGCAGAAAGAAAAGTAAATCTAGATGTGAGGTGCTCTGAACCGAAACTCGTACCCGGGACCTCTCGCTTACCGGGCGATTGCTCTACTCTTTATTGTGCACTATTGGCCTTTTATTTGCAATTATACATATATTACTTTAAATATAATTAATAAATAAAATATTTTTTTTTAACTTGAATTATATTTTATATTAAATATAAAAATATATTTCAAGTTAAAAAAAAAATTATTTATTAATTATATTTAAAGTAATATATGTATAATTTCAAATAAAAGGCCAATAGAGGCAATATTATATATTTATTAAAGTATTACTCGCACTTTATTGTGCACCAAATACATAGAAACAAAACTTTAAAAAAGGCTGCCGTGGTTTCTTCCAGACAACCTTTGGGTGGAAATGAATTGTTGGAAAAAAAGCGAAGGCGGTTTACAAAATAAATAATGAAATAAATAGGAAATAGTAATGGAATGCAAACCACAAGCCGCGTTCAGCTAAAGTTTATCTTAACACGGAACTGCTTTCTGCAAAAACAGGTATTATAATAAAAGACGATTACATACAACCAAGGTTATTCATAAAAAGTTGTAAAAAGCCGTAATAAAATTTCATTTGAAATTTTTCATGGGAATCCTTAAGAAATCAGTCTAAAACAATCTTAGTCAATCTTTACCTTTGGCAGTTATTTTTAATGAAAAATACTCTCGGAGCCGTAAAAAATAAAAGGAAGTCCTACAATCGCCAGTAACTAAGCTCGTTTGCTCGTTTGTTCCGGTATTAGACTGGACAAAAGCCACAATTCATAATTGAGGCGGTTCATTAGATAAACCTGAATTATTCAGAGCTACGTGGGAGCCTGCCTGGTTGCGTATTTAGAGGAAAGATACTACCTTAGTACCTAAAGTACTACCTTAAGAGGATGGCATACCCTAGCAACTTTTTTTATTACGCGTCCTGCACAATAAGTCCAATGGCAAAGACCTTATTTGCTTTTGATAGAGGCGATTATGTGTTGGCTGATGGGCCTCTTTTTCTTGGACACGTAATACTAGTGATCACGCAGCGAAACGACAAATTGGTGCGTTTTTGAAACAAAAGTTTGAAAACCAAAAAAAATGAGGATGGAAAAATTATTTTTTTTACATCATTAGTAAATCTTAGTACATTGTTTATAAGTAAAATCCCTAGATAAAATATCAATAAATTAAACAGGTTTTCTTCAATATGAGGAGAGACCTAATTTCTTCCAATGAATCCTTGAAAACCCGGCGTTGTTGCTGTTCTAGCGTCAGATGTCCTGTTAAACAGCACATACAAACATAACGCTGTCTTCACATACACTTTTTAAGGAAATGATGGTACAATACGCGCGTAAACTCAATGCAGCTCTGAGAAATGCGCTTTAAACACACATAGCTGTTCTCTCTATCCACACACTGCAGGAGTGCAAGGAAGGTGTGGGACGGCGGCGGCGGCGGGAGGTGCTCTCGCACTTCAACTCGGGCCCAGAATGCATTCAGTTCTCGAGCGTACTGTCACAGTATAAGGAAGTAGACAGTATTCTATATTCATACAAACGGGCCGAAACGAACTCCTCCCAAAACTCGGATCAACTCAGCTTACGTTACGACAGTCGCGGTCGCACCGCAGTTACGTACGCACGTTGCCGCGTTGACACTGTAAGCTCGTCCCGTGCATTTTCGTAAATTATGGAATGAATTTATAGAATATGTTGTGCATTGTATGGTTGTTTAAATTTAATATAGCATTACCAAATACGTAAACAGCCAGTTGGCAGCCCTAGCGCGTGTTTAGGCACCGAACGGCCGTAGGTATTGATTTCAAGGATACCTCCCAGTTAAACTACTGTCTACTGTAGCATTGCAAATTTTGTAGGGTTGGTTATCACAAAAAGTTACGCGTCGAAGTTTGGCTTGATGGAAATTGCGTTTTACCCTCTTTTATAGACATGAAGATAATCGCGCGACTGCCGCGATGCCGAGAGTTTCTCGTTCATTTGTCGGTCGGAGAGGTACCAGTATACTCGTGTTGGTTGTTTCCTTATGTGATGGCGTTCAACGGCGAATGAAAATGGCGGAGGTGCCAACAGGAGTAGTGTTTTTGATATATTAGGTGGGTTTTTTTGTGTTTAAATTTGGTTAATTATTCATTTGTGTGGAATAGTTTTATAATTTTGTTTTTGTATTTCAGGAAGATTATTTTGGACAATATAGAAAAAGGAATTTTTTCGTCGGGTTGGTGGGAGTTCTGAAATCGTCAGATCATGGTATGTTTGCTTTCTTTGTATTTTGAGTCACCGGAATTTTGTTCTCATTGTTCCGTGTGGTAAAGGTTTTAATATTGTTTTTTCTCTTCTAATTCCAGGGTGTTTTGTTTTTACAAGATCTTCGTGTTTGTCAAGATCTTCTTGTTTCCGAGATGTACCTGCTGGCAGAGATTTGATCGCCGCGTGGTGTACGCAGTTGCAGTTCTTTGTCTGCGCGGTCGAGGATCGCTGACCTTGAAGGGGGCAGCGGACGGCGGGTCATTTCCGTGGTGGTTATTGGAAAAATTCAAGTAGGTGTTGGAATTTTTTACTTTTATCCACACACAATGGAGATACCTAGGACGGTATTGTGTTCTGGACACTTAGTTATGTGTCCTATTAGTATTCAAGGTTAAATTCTTCTTCCTGTTTCACCGAATAACCCAAACTGTAAAATTTAATGTTCTGTAATTTTTTTTCTTTCCTGGTAGAACTGAATGGTGTACCAGACGATTTGGTTTAAAGAGTATGTTCGACAAATATTTATTGTTTGTAGGATCTACGGCACCCCTGAGCTAGATTTTATTTAGGAAATTATTTCCCTTGTTTTGTTTACAAGTTTTGTTACTATTAAAGTTTTTTTTTTATGTAATTTTCACAAGATTCCATGTAATCTAGTTACCTGTGGATAAGGCAGTAACAATACCACCTAGTTATCACTTAAATGTATATTCAAGTCTTGGCAATACTAATTCCCATGTAATATTACTACCAGATGTTAAGGCGGTACCTAATACAACTATTTTAAGGTACTTAAGGTCTTAGTAATATCTTGGCAGGAAATTGCCAAATGAAGGTCTTGGCCAAGAACTTGTATCTAAGATAATTTTTTTCTTAACTTGTGAAATTTAACCTTTTTTTAGTTATGATAAAATTAAATAAACTTAATTG
Source organism: Ypsolopha sequella (assembly GCA_934047225.1). Lineage (NCBI taxonomy): Eukaryota > Metazoa > Arthropoda > Insecta > Lepidoptera > Ypsolophidae > Ypsolopha > Ypsolopha sequella. The sequence goes on along the minus strand of OW203986.1, from coordinate 3,800,631 downwards.
TAAAGTACCTCGAAGTTTTCTTCAGAACCTTTTAACAACTATTAGGTTACAATTAGGTCACTGTTTAGTTTTATCTTGTTCAGTGGCATGACCGGTGGAAAGACCGGGGTACCTGCCGGTCGTGCTACCTGACACTACTTAGTTATACTGTGGTACCGTGTACTCGTATTTATCGTTACTAAGCCATATACCCACCATACAGAGCACTTTGTTTGTCGGTGGCGTTATAGAGATTGTAAGTTCATTTCAGCAAGAGACCTTGCGAGTACAGCTCCCACATATAGCGCAGACACTAATGTTATATATTTTCAGCACAGGGCTGAGCAAAATGTTGTCATAACAAAATGCAATAATTTTTTAAAACATATAAATTCAGTGCCTAGAAGTTTCAGAAAAATTTCGTATTGTCAACACAGATATTATTAGTTGGGATTGTACCGATAGGAAAATAAATTGTAAACATCTTTGTTTCTTCAAACAAAAATTAACCAATTCTCTCAAAACTTCAACACAGAGCATCACTATTGCGCTGTGATCACTCATATTGGAGTTTCACATTTAAAAAAAATATTGAAGCACAATAATAGGCGTCTAGGCTGTACATGGGAACGTAAATGCGCCACCTTCACTGTTTTATTATGTATTTCGATAGAAGATATGCGCATATATATAAATCTATAGGTGACTGACCAGACGTGCAGTATCTGTCATGAATTGTACAGAAAGCGTATAGAAATATTATTGCCGAAGTGTGGCGGAGATTAATATGCGCATTATTTGATGGCCTTATGATTACAAAATGATTCAAGAATATCATTGCAAAAATTTAAATAATATAAACATTTGCTCACGTGCAACAGTGAAAAGTTAACTATTCTCGAAATCAAAACGAGATTTTATAGTGCCTAAGACAAGATAAGACAAGACAAACAATCTTTCTTGTGCACCATATATAGAAAAACAAGATAAAGATAGGTAACAATTGGCGGCATTATCGCTAAAAGCGATTTCTTCCAGACAACCATTGGGTGCCTAACCACTTTCAGTTCACGTTGTAAGACTCTGTAATTGTTTATCTGTGTTAATAATAATAAACACAGAAAAATATAAATTCATATTCATAGTCAAATTCTTTATAGCACACAAAATATTTACTGTAGATAACAGTAATATTAATGTTTATGCAACTAGGCGAGCTTATCTCTCGTTTCTACCAGCAAACCCAGGTGATAAATTTATTTAAAAAAAGAAGTAAATTTTTAATTAAATTTTTAGCATCTACACCTTACTTAAATTATTTTGTCAACTATGCTTCTGTTTGCTTCCGGAAGATATTGCTATTTGTACCCTGTTATGAATTCGGGAGTTCGTTTGCTTGTTTGTTTTTCTTTCACGCAGAAACGGAGCAACGGATCGACGTAGTTTATGGGCCTGAGAATGACACAGGCTACTTTTTATCCCGGGAAAATGCAAAGAAAATCAGAGTGGGCAAAGCCGCGGGCAAAAGCTAGTTTGCAATAAAGCCTAGTTTACACGAGTAGAGTAGAGAGTCAAGTGCGAGGATTAAGATGATGGCATACCCTAGCAACTTTTTTTATTACTTGTCCAGCACAACAATTTGTCACTAGACGCAAAGACCTTATTTGCTTTTCATAGAGGCGATTATATGTTGGCTTTCTGGCCTCTTGTTCTTGGTGTGTTTTTAGCTAATGCTGAAATATTTTGTGGGGAAAAAATATTGGGTTTAGGTACATAACATCCCTTCATATTTCTATTGCCTATTTTATAAAAAAAAATGAAAGTGGTCTCTTAACCGCGTTTTTGAAACGAATGTTTGAAAACAAAAAAAAAGAGTGTGGGAAACATTTTTTTTTCACAAAAGTATAAATTTTAAAACATTGTTAATAGGGGGAATCCCTAGATAAAAGATCGATAAATCAAATATATTTTCTTCAATATGAGGAGAGACCTAGTTTCTTTCAATAAACCCTTGAAAAGCTGGTGTTGTTGATGTTCTAGCGTCAGATGTACCGTTAAAAGAATAATTTACATCACTAGGCAAATGTAAACGATTGCAAGATGTAACTAAAAGTTGTAGCTGGGTATGTAGATGATTAAAAGTCAAAAGCGATAAAAGAAGACTTTTTTTTTGTCTGCGTTTTATTTTAATTTGCAAAAGCAAAAAAAAAAATTTTTCTTTTTTCTAAACCACGATAAAACCGTCAAAATGTTAATAATTAATAAAAATATAATTTTACTAATAAAATTGTTATGGTATTTTAAATGTATACTCGAATAAACTAGCTGTAAAATATTTAATTTTTTTATAGGAATATAAAAAGATATTTTCGAAACATATGTCGTTATCTACTTCTTTAAAAAAATAAATACATGAAAAGCTCTATGTAGCAATATATATGTTAATTTCTAGTTGTAAAAATAGTACAAATGAATTAATAGTTATGTGCTTTTATCACATTTACGATACGTCCTCATACTGTAAAGTGTTTTTTTTTTGGAACCGTAAAATTATATGAACACCGCACTTTCAAAGTAAAACTTTGTTTATAAATACGAGTACTATATCAAGTTTGCGGCGAAAAAAGCACTTATATTTTATGCCTATACAATACAGCAAATCTGAGAGAAATTACAAACAAACCGACAAACTTTTCTAAGTAATGTAATAAATAATGTCACGACATCAACCCCCGTACTCAAATTCAAAATTCAACAATTCAAAATTCGTTTATTGTTTACAATTCACACTTTACATGTTTGGGGACTCCCCTTTTAAGTTTAGTAACCTGTAATAGGAGAGGCCCGCTCTTTATATGGATATGAATTTAAACATTTGTAAACTAAGCAAAAAATATGAAAAATATAATTTAGAAGAAATTAAGACGAATGGTATATACTTAACTAACTGTTGTATATAAAATATGTTGTATATAATGTAATTTCATTTACTTTTTCTTACAAGCAAAATTTAAAAAAAGTTATATATTATTAATTATATAATATATAGGTATAGTACTTATATAAATTATATAATATATAGTACTCGAAGTATTTACGCATTACTGTATTCATTTACTAGCTTTTGTCCGCGGCTTCGTCCGCTCTGATTTCGTTTACATTTTCCGTGAATAAAAGTAGCCTATGTCAATCTTCCGCTCATAAAATATGCAAAAAATCACGGCGATTCGTTGCTCCGTTTCTGCGTGAAATATGGACAAACCAACAAACTTACAACCAACAAACACATTTTCGCATTTATAATAGGGGTACAGATTTGTGATAAAATTTGGAAGAATCTAGTAAAAAGTACAGCCAAGGCAGAGAATATAAAGTATCAAGGTCAGAAATAGACTTTTAAGATTCGAACCCCATTTGAAATTTATTGAGGTTGTTCAATGCACTATGAAATTAGCGAATTTATGAAAAAATTTGGCGAAGTTATCTCACATTTTCCCAATTTATCTTCCGCATAGATAGGGTTGCCAAACTGGTGTTTTAAGAAAGCGAAAAAGTTCACAAACTCGCATTACAATTTCGAGTTTCAATTTCTTTTGAAACTGCCGTTCTAACGGCAAATGTTCCGACATCTTGTTTTTATTGCGACCTCAAGTTAAAATGTCGGCCGTAAATTGCCCTTTTCTCGTTGTGGGTAATCTTTGTGGAATAAAGATATCGTGGTATACAAACTATATAAAAAATATATCATCACGACATGTATTCCCAAGGGGGCATCATAGGTGTTCCCGAGTGTGAACTGTAAAAATGCAAGTCACAGTGCGCACTTGGTACACTCTTTTTCACCGAAAATTATATCGTCCCAAATGTGATTAGTGATGACCCTTATTACGTTTAGACATTAAAATCGTGGTAGGTAACAGGCGGTAGAGCTGACGCCGAGCTCGACTGTGGAGGTACCACCATCTTACTTGGAGACACCCTCGAAGTAATTCGGGGGAGAGTAAGAGAACAGCTCACAGGCAAAAAACCAGGAAGTCCACCATGCCTGGGACCGATGGATGGCGGTATATCATAGCCGGGCCTTACGTGGAACAGACTGATGACGGGCAGCGGCGTCACTGGTGCGAGAGTTCCGGCACCGCGCTCAACAACCCGCCTGCCCAGCGTGTGTGAGTATGGGCAATTCTTCCAGGATGACCGCCGAGAGTGGCAAAGTCCTGGAAAGGCTTATGTCCAGCAGTGGACGAACTAGGCTGATGGATGGATTAAAATCGTCGGTGAAAAGAGTGTGACACGAGTGTTGACTGTACTACTGACAGTCCATACTTGAAAACGCCTCTAAGCGATGTGTGTCGTGACGACTTGATGATGTATTTAAGAGTATGGCATACCCTAGCAACTTTTTTTTTACCCATCCAGCACAATAAGTCCAATGGCAAAGACTTTATAAGCTTTTGACAGAGGCGATTATATTTTGGCTCATTGTCCTCTTTTTCTTGGACGTATAATAATAATAACGCAGCAAAACAACAAATTGTAGGGTATTTGGCTAATACCGAAATATTTTTTAGGCAAAAAATATTGAATTTTACTAGATTTTGTACATATTTCTATCACCTATTTTATGAAAAAGAATCAAGACGTCGAAAATCAAAAAAAAAGGTTGGATATATATATTTTTAGACAAAAGTATATATCTTAATATTTTTTGATAGTACGTCCAGGTAATAAATACTAACAAACCATGAAAAAATGACTTTTTTTTTTTTTCAATATAAGGATATACCTCAAGGGCGTAGGCAGGATTAAGTTTCGGGGGGGTTCAAAAAAATAAAACGACAAAAAGTGCATGAAGTAAAATTAATCATCATTATGTTTGTGAAAATTGTTCGCAAACGCAAAACGCTTCTAGCAGCTGCTAGCAGAAGTGGCACTTGACACGGAAAACGTCAAAGCAGAGGTATAATTGTAATATTTTAACCTTTTGGGGGCGTTTGAACCCCCGGGTTCACCTAAGAACCCTCGAATTCATATTCTAGGGTCAGGTCAATCCTTAAACAACATATTTTAGTCACAGCTTAACACTCCCGAGGTACACACACACACACACGTCAATATCCTTTGCAGGGCATATGATGGAGTTAAACTGGTCGCCCGTGGTACGATGACGTCACAGAGTAGTAACTACGATGTCAAAGCGTTTACAATAACACCGTGGCAGCTCCAGCAGGCACTAAAGAATTTTGGTTCATTGGATTTTCTATATACAGTGTGTCCCTCGTACAAGTCCACATCCGTAAAGGGGTGAAACTAGAACTTATTTTATCGACAAAAAATGTTTTTTTTTTTTTAAAAATCTTTGTTGTATAAATTTAGGTATACATTTTTTTTTGCCTACCATGGAGACTATGTATAAAATATGTCATAACTTTTGATCTATCGCGAGTAATGCAATGAAATAAAACTGTTATAATCCTTAAGAATAGACGTTGCATACCAAATCAAAAACAAAACATAAATCAACTACCTTCACCATAAAAATAATATCCTAAAAGATTATTTCTTTAATTTTTCCGTAATTTTTTTCAGTAATAGTAATTTTTTTCAAAATAATGTACCCGATTTACTTTTATTCCTATTTATCATTGCCTATTTCATTATCTTTTTAACAAAAAATATACAACGTTCTATCATAAATGCAATATTTTCTACGAACGGTTAACCAAAGGCACTGCGCTCGCGTCCCATACAAAGACACCCAGGTGGAGTATTATTTCAAAATTCAAAAAAAATAAAAAAATAAAATTTCTTTGTTTTTGTCTATATATTTAGATCTAGTTTCAGCCACTTTCGGATGTGCACTTGTACGAGGGACACCCTGTATATCAAAACAATCACACGTAAATGTGACACCAATAAGTAATCTAGAAAAAGAGGTTGCCTAATAGTACCCAAGAAGTAATAGTGGCCGTTTGAATCAAAATCAAAGAGTATAATAGACGAGAACGTCAGAAATATGCCGAGCAAGGAGCTGTGCTATCGAAATTTTGTTACGGCCGACTGCCTCCGCATGAGAGTGAACTGCAAACTCGACGGTGCATCCTGAAAAAAGAATGCGGTTTTCTATCTCACGTCATAGGGAAGGGTTGACTGTTTTATTTTAAGAAATCATGGAATTCACGACAAAAACTGGTTTGGAATTCAAAAGCAGGGATTTAGATAAATGAGTGAATAGTCATAGTGTCTGTGGTGTAGTGGTTTGTACATGTCGACCATTAATATGGAGGTCGCGAGAACAGTTCTCGTAGGGGCACATTTTCGCTCTGCGCGCTTTAGGACGTACATATTTGTGCCCACAGTACAGCGATAACGAGACCAGTGGGTCTACCGCGTAATTCTCATTTTCATCAACATCAACTTGAGATTGAAATTTGACGTGCATGCGACGACGCCCGCCTAACTTGCCATCTCTTTTGCACGCGTTGAATTTCGCATGCATTTGCTTGAAGTTGATACAAATCAGAATTACGCGGTAGAGCCCCAGCTTAAGGCTAGACCACCAGTGGCCATCAATTATAATATAGTTGGAGGGGTGCTGACGTGCAGTGAATGTGGTCGCACGTTCACTGCAAAAATCGGCTACGTCAGCCACGTGAGGGCTCACCAGCGCCGCTCTCAGCAGTGACAGTCGCTGTGACCGAAAACAGCCGAGAAGAATTGTTATTATTATTTTCTTGTTTATGGATTCTGATAATGTGTGTGACTAACATATTTAATTCCGCCAATGTCACGTCATAAACCAAAGCACTGTATTAGTGAAAAGTAATTTCGAGGAATTTGGTATCCTGTAAGTCCTTGTGATGATTGCTATTATCTACAACAAAATACAGAAGGTGATCAAAATGTATATATACAATTGATTGATTGACAGCGATACGGCTTCAGGTTATACGTCAGTAGCTTAGTGCAAAGTGCATAACTTAACTTGGTTTTTCTTGTTTAGAAATTTAAATTTGAAAAGCATTTGATGCCAATAGTTCAGTACCACTGAGTTTTATAAAGCAAGAGTTTGAAATTGTACACACAATTAGTTATGATCTTCTCAAAACCAACTTAAAATGCTGTTTTAACTTTGTTTTGACAACATCATAGAATAGAATAGAATAGAAAAAGCATATTGGTGTCACACTACTAAAACACAATGTAATCAATAATAAACAAAACAGAAGTGACACCCAAAAGGCCTCCACTCAGCATGTGTCATGGCACCATTCTATACGACGCTGGTCTTCCGTGCACACCTGCAGACTAATTGACATCATGACTAATTGTGCATTAAATTTTAAACTCATGCTTTTTAAACCTCACTAATACTGAACTATTGGCGTTAACTGCCGCATGCCAACATCTTTTTAAATTTTTAACTTCTAAAAAGTAATACAAAGTTAAGTTATGCACTTTGAACTAAGCGATTGACGTTTAACCTTAAAGGGGAACGTTCCATGTCCGGTATAAAATGCACAACTTAATATTGTTCTTCTTGTTTTGAATTAAAGATATTAAATAAATGTGATTTCTAGCATTTTGCGAACATAGTCTTATCTCAATTAGACTTTACTGGCAAAATTATCTTATTTTATGTTTTACGATGTAAATGGATAGGGACACCAACTTTAAACTGTTTAGACAAATTACGCTGCAACACAATCGTCGGTGAAACGTGGATGAAGGAGTTTTTAGCTTGCATATCAAATCAAATCAAATCAAATCCAATCAGTGTTTATTTGTTCAATTGTTGCTCAATTATTTGGGTGTTACATTGAGGTTGATCATGAGTCCTCAAAAATCTACCAATGAAGGCGTACAAATATTTAGTACCAATAACATGCATCGTTGTCATATTAAACATTTTAATTGTACAATTCCATAATATTTACAATGTCCAAAATAATAATGAAAAATGTCAAGAAAGAAGTTACAAATAGTATTAACATATTTCGTTAAATACGGATATAAATGTCTACCATTTCAAATTCTCCCCATAGGCAAAAAACTCCTCAGTAACCAGCCCCCCTATTCTGTATCTAAAGTTGCCAACTGCACAGGGTGCCTATCGTCAAAAACATAGATAAAAATTAAACTTTCAAAATTGCTTTTAGTGGGTATTGAACTATTTACGAACTGTGTCGTCACTTCAAGTGCTAACATGCCCTTAGACAATCGGAATTCGATAGTATATCTATGTTTTTGATGATAGACACCCAGTCCAGTCTCCTTATCATTGTAACAAATATACAATACAGCAAATTGTTTATATTAAGTAGAAGGTATGATTTCATCTTAGAAAATATTTTCATTCTATGTAAAACTATTTTAAAGTAATTGCCATAAGTTTTGACAGGTGCATGTAAAAGCCTTAAAAAGCAAAGTAATATTATGTTTATGTGCTTACTGACTATGTTGTAAGTTTTTCATACCATTGTATTTATCCTGTTAAATAAAGAACCTTGAAAAACAAACAAACAAACCCAGTCCAGAAGGCAACTAGAGATACATAATAGGCCCGCTGGTGTGTATTTTACGCTTAAATTAATTCTGCGTTATGTTTTTAAAATCATCAGGAAGGGCGTTAAATACTTTGACAGCCATATAATAAACATGTTGCTGTGTTACTGTTAGTTTACTTGTGGGGATAAACAATCTGTCATCTACCCTATTTTTTTGTGATCCATGTGATACTTCCTTTTTTATAGGAAAATATTGAGGGTGTTGACGAACAAAAGTCACTATTTGTTTACTATCACAGTCCTTACACTTGGAAACTCCTTTAGTACCCTCGGGGATTTATGTCATGTCAATGTATAGGTATGTGCGCACATTCCTAAATACACTGACTATAGGAGATCCACTCCTTCCCCTCCCCTCCCTACTGAACCATATTCATTAACGTGGAATTTGAATTCCTCTGCGTCGGTGAAAATCAAGAATCTCCCAAATTACGGCGAAAGTAACGTCTAGGTCACATGTACACTGGCGATATGTTTACGTGACAATAAGCCCTTGATTTTATAACCACCATCTTGTTGGAGCACCTGCCTGAGTCGCTGAGTTTAGGCGTAAAATTTATGTGCCTGCCTCACCTTACAGAGTCGCAAGTAAATAGGGCTCTTTGTATTTTACGGTATCATAAACAGATGTAATATTCGTAGGTATACAAGCAATTTGCGGAAAATAATTCTTCAGATAATTAAATATGCATTTAAGGCGAAGTAATAACCCGATTAACCTAAAAGTAAATATTGTTGACATCGATTTTTTTTAATAAAATTTAATTATTGACAAAATATCACAAAACCACGACATCTATTAGTTGCTGAACATGAACAGATTCGAAGGCTATAAAGAAATGTTACACGATTATATTATTAAGGTTTTTGGCATCAGTAAATAGTTATTTGTGTAACAAGGGGCCCAAGAGTAATATTTTGTTTGTCAAGGACGTTATTTTGAATTTAGAGCGAAGCAAAGGACTCTGTAATACAATCGTGGGCGTAGCTAAAGATTTCAAAAGTTTAGATAAGCCCTGGCACCTAAAATCTATTGCATTGTTTTTGAATGCGTGCGTTAACATAATGCCGACGCGCGCACACTTATATGTGCGCAATCTGTCTACATACGGTCAGCAAACTGATCGACTACTAAAGTTGTTAAAATGATTAACTTTAAGTGCACTTAAGGCGTCCAACTATCACTGTGTTCAGATGAGCACTGATTCCAAACGTGTGAGCGTCACCCATTTAAAGGTGGAAACATTTTGGTACTGTCATACTACGGTAAGGGCATATCTTTACTTTTGAAATTTTTGAGCGTAGCAAGAAATTTAATATACGCCGCTCGAGAACAAAATATTACTTGGGCCCGAGTGATACACACTACACACTACCTATGAGAAAAAGACAAAGCTACGAGCACCTGGTATTTTATGGTAATAATTTTATTGTGGCACCACAATAGCTGCATCATTTAATATATTTTCAGGAGTTATTATATTTTACCATTGTCACTATGTATACTCAAACTCATTTATAATTACCATTTGCAATAAAAGCAATGGAAAATTTCTAAGAAAAAACAAATGAAAAGAAAAATGACAGTTTCTTTATCAGCGTGCATTGCCGCCGAAGCCTAACCGGCCAGTAACTTTTTCATAAATTATGGGTAAATATTAACCTCTTTCATTAATCTAATCTATCAGAAGCACGAATGCGGACCAATCAGAAGAGATAAAGCACAAACTCCCATGGGAATAAAATTTACTTTGGCTCCCGCTATCTTAAAGCAAATTGTCGTTTTTCGAATAGGTATGATGAAATAATTTCAAACTACTGTTTAAGGCGATACTCGAAAAAAATATGTGTGTTTATTTTCTGTGTATTTCATGAAATACACGGAAAATTTTAATAAATTTCTGGTATATGCATTTTGACTACATAATCTAGGGTTTTGAAATTGGAAAACATGTTTGGATAAATTTTCCTTGATAGAAATAATTATTGAAATGAGGTCTTCAAACACACTTTTTCTCCTCGTTTGACGAAAAGGAACCATATACAGAACTCAAACATATTTTATTAGGTGTGTTTTAACAATATCTAGAGATCAAGTATTTGAAATTTTGCTAGCTATTTTAGTTTTTTTAATAAAAATATAAAACCAACTTTTTTCCATTTTGCCCTGAATCCGCCCCTCTCGCACTGCGCGATTTTCCGCTTGGAGTGACGGTGACAAGAATAAAATTCGCATAGCCTCTTAAAATAACTTTCGTTGCATATACATATCTCTATGAATTTTGAGCTACAGCACAAGCGTATATCACACGAAATTAGACTCTAATAGTGCTTGTTAAAAATGTCTTTAGTTCTCATATCAATATGCATGGTATGATACCGATACTTTAGAACAAAACCAAAAGCAGGGCATTGTTCAAAGAAAAAAAATTGCTTTAGATTTGTGAACTTAAAAAAATATAAACATTTCTCTGGACGCTCGCAATTTATTATCTACTGAATGAATTCAGATAACTTTTCACTGCTAAGTAGCTAATATCTAGGAAAAAATAAAGCTTGACGTTGATTTCGTCTGAGCAGGCAAAATTTTTTTTAAAGAGTACAACTCGGTTGATTTATAGAAAGTTTCCACCTCGTGCGATGACGCCATTACGGAGCTCTCCTAAATTTTCTTTCCAAAGAGTTGCAAACTTAGCTCAACCGAGTTGTGGTCTAACACTTTATTCATAATTATGATAACGTTTATAATGTTATAATTAGTTAATTAAAGGTTGGTTACGTCAAACATACTCTCGCGTTTGGATAATTTAGCTTATTAAAACAAAATATTTTTAAACAATAAAATTTGTGTAAGCAGGTAAGAAGTTGAACTACATTATAATTTTTCAGATTTGACACAAGTATCAGAATCATTGAGAAAAAATCGGAAATATCACTAAAATCACGAAAAACGTAATTTTACGTAAGCGTTGCAAACAGTTTTTTTTTTTTTTGTTACAAATTGTATTTTATTTGCGTTAAGAGATCAAAGTACCTAATTCATATATTATTTAATTTTTTTTCCTGGCGTTATTTAAAAAGAAATACACAAACATTCAAATTCTTTTTGCATAATTTTTCTGTACAGGAAAAATGTAGAATGTTTAAGTATTTCTTTTAAAATAACGAAAGGAAATAAAAAATAAAAGAATCTGTAAAGGCTACTTTCTTTTCTTTACTCTATGAAAAATATTTTATTTTGTAGTTACATCAGTAGACTGATCATACTAGTTCCAAAGTCAAATTACGTTTTCCGTGATTTTAGTGATCTTTCCGATTTTTTTTCTCAATGATTGTGATACTTTTGTCAAATCTGAAAAGTTATGATGTAGTTCAACTTCTTAACTACTTACACAAATTTTATCGGTTAAAAATATTTTATTTTAATAAGCTAAATTGTCCAAACTAACAGCATGTTTGGCGCAACCGACCCTTAAGTCCATAACTTGATCGTATCACAGTTCCACATTTTCTAGGTGAGAAAATGCTAGTCTAAAATAAAATTCACATACCCAAGTTGTGAAGTTTGGTCACCACTCCGAGCTGGATCAGTACGTGACTGGATCTATTTGGTCAGAAACGATCTGATTGTGGAACAGCTCAAACTGCACTACATACAATGTAAACAATTCTCTGGCTGCCCTCCAGTCTCTATAGGCTACAAAGTTAACTAAAAAGTTGAGACACTGCAAAATCGACTTTGATTTAAAGGAACAAGAACTGTATTCAATTTTTTTGATAAAATTGTGACGCAAAATTTATCGTTTACTAAAATTTCCTGCTATAACTTCGGGTTAACGAAATCAGAGGGTTAATTGAATCAAGTAAAAGAACGTTCATAGTAATTAATTACCTACTTTGTGTATTTAACAAAATGAATTTGAAACGAAACCTTTTGTTTTATTTTACAAAAACGGGGTCTTCGTTTATAGGAAGCAAATATTTTGATCAATTATTAATTGTCTTCTTACTCGTAAATTTTCTTCTTAAGGCGATATGTAAAAGTTTTAGCGTCCCTGTTACTCCATATGCGAAAAAACCCTCAGTGCGAGAGGGACGGATTCGTGGAAAAGTAGCAAAAAGTCAGTTTTTTATTAATATAAAATGAACTAAAAACCCTATTAAAATTTCGTTTAACCAGGTCCTAGATACTGTTAAAACCCATCTAATAAAATATAATTGCAGTCCATATGTCATTCTAAATTGTCAAACCAGGAGAATTGGTGCCGATAAAGGCCTCATTTCAATCAATATTTCTATCGAGTCGAAATTCTCTAATCGCGTTTCTGTTTTAAGAGATCCCTAGAGAAAGATTCCAAAAATAATATACTATTTTATCAAAATTATACATTATTTACCGAAGTAGATATAGAAGTTCTAAAAGTGTCAATTTTTTTCCGTAGCGCCTTAATATTACTCGTAGATCAGGTATTATCTTCTTTTATCGCAGATATAATGGATTTGGATTTGTTAGTGTTTGTCCAAGAATTTAAAATAATAAATATACGAGCTTAAATTTTTTTTTTTTAATTTTTAGGTCAAATCCAAACTAGTTTAAGGTATCCAAAAATGTTGTCAAAGAACTCTCGTAAACAAATTTGAAGAAAAAAAAAATCTGTATTTTAAAAGATTAAGAAAATATGTTGTACCTAGAATCGTACTTGCTTGTTATACAAAAAATATGTAATGTGATCATTGACCCCTATATGTGAGTCAATAAATGTGATATACTATTACACCAATCAATAGGGTTTAAAAGATAAATTCTCACATGCATACATAAGGGGGAGATAAATATGATAATTAAAAAAATCAAATATGAGGAGTGTCTTTTTAAACAGATTAAATGTACGTTGACGTATTTACGACGTATTTAACATCCTTTCATAGTAACGTTTCTTTAAGTCCCCACCCAGCCCATTAACATACTAACAAGGACCTTGTAAGCCCTGGATGCAGCCGGCTGTCTAGTAGGACCTTAATTGAGTTGTGCAACGCTAACGGTTTCTGCCGAGGGTTCCATTTGTTACATCTAGGGTTGCCAACTTTTTTTAGAAGAAATAAATTATATCTGATTTCAGGGAAGGTAAATAAAAAGTACGGTCCTTTAGAAAAAAGTATTCTTTATTCAATGGAGTTCAAAGATTTTTTGAAAAAAATGTCACGGTAGCTGCGGGCGGTAGGAACTAGGAAGGCCAAACTACATACTAAAATCCTCAAATCCTTTTGTGAAACTGTATTTTACGTGCTATTTGCATAAACACAAACGCACAACATAAAAATATCATCCAAAATGAAGGAAGTCATACATTTTTCCTTGGATTTCTTTACGGCTCTATTTTTGTTTTCAGTTTACGTCTAATTTTATGTAAAGATTGAAATAAAGTATTTTCACGTACTTTATTGGTATTCAAAAGTATAAAGTACAGGGACCCAAAATAATGTAAGATATTTTATTTTAAAGTACGGTTGGCAACCCTAGTTACATCTGACGCTATATTATATTAAAATTATATTAAATATATAATTTTTCTAAACATTGTTTTAGGTTTGTTTCAAAAATTAGCACCTATATATGTTCCGTTTTAACTCGAGAACCACTCAACAGATTTGGACGCGGTTTTTTTATTATCATGAAAGTTACCCAGGTCAACATAAAGGCTATAAAGGGAGTTGATAAAAAAACGCCAAAGCTGAAAATAGGGCAGAATTTAAATAAGGCTAGTCTTTCAACAATTTGAGATCATGCATAACAAATTATAAAATTAATTAGTAAGCCAATTTTTTGAAAATTAATGGTTGGATGGGGTTAGAACCCAAATGGTTGGTCAGGGGTGGTGCGTGTAGAACAGATCGTGTACATAATTATATTTTCGATGTTGATCAAAAAATCAAAACGTATTGTTTAATATATATTTTAAGAAAAGACAATTTGTCAAAACCAAATACAAAATCTTTTAAGATTGCCCTAATGGTCCAAAAAATATCTCGCGAATGTAAACCCAATCGACAATTTATCTTGCTTAAACTCAACAAGTTTTTATTTCATTCATAGATTTCTTTTCACAGATAGAGTTTTGAATGGGTGCCTTTTGTATGTGGGAGACGTTGGCTTTGTTGAATGTTCAATGGTTCTAAAAATCTTAACCGGTTTTAAATTGATGGCACAGTTCCCGGATCGAAGGATCCAGGTTTTTGTGTGACTACTTTAGTCGTTTAGGTTTCGAAGGAAAGTGCTTGTAAGACGATTGTTGTCATAAAAATGGATAACGAATTCATTGTATATCAACTAGCAGTAAAAAATAGTTCTTTATCTTTTATTAGACAGTAACACCGATTCGGCGCCGCAATACAACTTGACTTAATTTTGACAGGACTAAACTTAATTTAAGGCCCTTACTATTGCCAAATGGGTACTTTCTAAAGCCTACTCCTCGTTTATGGCCAAACCAAAAATAATGAAAAAATGTATTATGAATAATCAACTCTTAGACAACATATGCAACATTTTTCTTTTTCATACCACCAAAACTTCTACATGATTTTTTTTTTTACTGAATGGTGTTTTTTGACCTCAAATTCCCTACTGCTCCTGAGTTGCTTGGCCGATTGAATTCATCTATGCTTTGATAAATAGATAAACTTTACAGCTATAAACATAACATAAGATTATTCAATCGAGTAATCACGTCCAAGGGAAAAGTATAATTTTCCCCTATTTCGCTCTATCAAGGACGCAGCGAGCGTCGTAACAGCCACTATGCATTGCGCGCTGATATGAACGTTATTTCAATGTCGTTTCCGTTGATATTTGTAGTGACAAATATCGAGCTGCTAATTTGGCGATGGTAATCGCCTTAAGTGTTCTGTCCTTTTCTTTATCAAAATAAGGTTAGTCTTGTCAGTTGTCTTGCGCCGAATCGACACAGATATGATGTTTTTAAAAATACGTTTACTTTTTTATAATTTTCTTAATTTCTTTAATGAGATAAAAATGAGAGTGGAACCATGACTAGAAGAATTAATTACCCCTCAAAATAATTTCTCGTACAGGTCGCGTCCTGTTTAAAAAAGCGCTGGAAGCGATAGGTTTGCGCATAGGTTTGGTCCTCCATCATCCTCATCCAGCCGTTACCCGCAACGTTCATCAGGTCGTCGGTCCAGCGGGCTGTATTATTCCACAAAGAATCGGAAATTCATTCTTTTTTCATTTTGTTCCTTTTCTTGTGCCAGAACACGTCCATTCGTGTCAAATTTCAAGATAGTAAGTCACCGGGGAATAGGTACTCTATAGATTTTGATGAACAGTCAGTGATTGGGATGTTTGTATGAAAACACGCTTTGAAATGCCGTGTCGTTTTATTGTTATAAACTTGATTTTTGTATACAGCAGTATAATTCAATATACTGTATTGACAGAGGAAATTCTCTATGACTTGATACTATAAATCGTGTATATGAGAAAAAGGCCCTTGAGACAAGGACAGAAAGACTGACAGATGTCATGATATAATGATATACATAATGATGACATGATGACATGATGAATATATATATTTTTCTCTTTCGTTTTACATGTTAAAAATGTGCCTGATCGATAAAAACAGTTCATGCTACACAGAATTGCTGTTGCAAAGTAATGCGAAATAACGCTTAAATATTGAAATTCATATTTCATAATTCCCTAAATGAGTAATTTGATCTCATTTGCGAGTATTACGAGTTGCTAGCTGCAGTGTGAAGAGCATTAACATCATCGTGTAGATAAACGTCTTCACTCGCCCGGAAGAAGGCAGTCTTAATCTGCCGAAACTTGTCGGCTATCCCGACCATAGTAATTATTGACCTGAGCCGTTTTTATCAAGGTTTCAGTATTTCCCCATGGCAATCAAATGAACATAAAATCACTAAACGAAATTTCACAATTTTTCTTAAAGTTTTGTTAAAACATTTTGCCAAAATGGTAAAATAAGTTGGAAAAAATTGCTAAATGGCGTACAAATTTGCAGTTTTAACTTCAATCAACATGAATATAGCCGCGAGAGAAACGTGGCTTGGTCTAAAGGCGCTTCGGAAAAAAAAAACGACACTTTAAGGACTTGCAAATCTACTTCAGTAAATAATGTATTATTTTGATAAAATAGTATATTATTTTTGGATTCTTTGTCTAGAGATCTTTTAAAACAGAAACGCGATTGGAGAAATTCGGCTCGATAGAAATATTGATTGAAATGAGGTCCTTTTCGACACCAATTCTCCTGGTTTGACAATTTGGAATGACATATGGACTGCAATTATATTTTATTAGATGGATTGTAACAGTATCTAGGACCTGGTTAAACGAAATTTTGATAGCAACTTTAGTATATTTTATATTAATAAAAAACCGACTTTTTGCTACTTTACCACGAGTCCGTCCCTTTCGCACTGGGGGTTTTTTCGCATATGGAGTAACAGGGACGCTAAAACTTTTACATATCGCCTTAACAGGACTGTCAAAAAGAACAACATTAAAACAATTGAATATGAAACATAATATCCCATTCGTCCCATAAGGGTTAAGTTTTGATTAACTTGCATGTTGCTCGTTTGTAAAATCCTAATTATGGTAAATTCTAGATTATTATACGAGATAATATTCAGAACCTTACAAAAGTCGTTTTGACTTTTCTAGTTAGCTCGAAACAACAACCTGTATTCCATCAAACTCTAATTCAACGAGCAAAGTTTTAAAATCCCCGGTCATGAATTATACGAGCATTGTTGTGTAGGAGCTAAATCAAGTTTATTGTGCCATAGATTAACCGAAGTAACAAGTCACAACAGCCTCACTCCATTCAACAAAGGGTGCGCTAAATCTAAGCAGAGTTTGTGGGATTTATTATTTTACTACACCTGCTTTGAATTAGCCTCTCCACTGAGCATAAAATTTTCTTTGTTTCATTTCAAAAGAAGGAAGAGAAACAAAAAGAGTTGACGCTCTATGAGTCAGAAACACTCAAAATGGCAGATTGCAAATATACTTATAAATATACATAAATATAATATGGCATCGGCGGTAGCTCAGGGGTAGAACGCTGGCCTCTCAATCTTGAGATCCAGGTTCGATCCCAGGTCAGGCATGCACCAATGAGTTTTTCAGAATTTATGTTTATTTGTTCTTACTTACCACTTGCTGAACGGTGAAGGAAAACATCGTAAGGAAACCTGCATGCCCCTAAAAGCGTTTTGCCCGAAGAACGGCGATAGGGCTTACCACCCATCACATTGGACGTAATAATTGTCGGTGAAAAGCGGATGTACCGAGTGTGGACTGTGACTTGCATTTCACAGTTAACACTCGGAATACCTCTGACACCCTCTTTGGGGATTCACGTCGTGACGATATATATATGTATATAATACAAAATATAAGATAACACGTCTTGTTTCATAAGGCGCGATAGCATTCCATATCTATTGTTCTTCAATTGTTATCCAAAATGGATTACTGGACGGTTTATATACTTTGCTCTAATGTATTTATTGACAATTCAGTATTCCGACAGGTACTATCAGTTGAAGGACATGGTTAAGATTTTCAGTGTCTTGAAATAATTGTCTTGGAATAATTTAATTACGCCTAGAAGTAGTGTCTAAACTCCGGCCGTTCATTCGAGAGAATGGTGACGTTTGCAAATGTCAGGGGATAAAACCTTTTTTTTACTGTTTTGCATTTCAATATTTTATATTTATCATGACGATTTTAGAGTAGATTGTATATCGTTAAAAGGTCCCACTTGTTAATAAAAAGTATTTTTGTCGTATATATTTTCCATTTCCTAGTACAAAACTTAATGAATCAGCTGACTCAATTTCTACTTAAAAGTAAAAGAAAAGCGCAAAAAATATTATTTTTGGCGAAAAGTTGTCTATTAGCGATACTGTGTTCACTTGAATTTAAGAACCTTATATAGAGGTTGTCATTTTATTTATGTAGCGGAAATCATATTGAATTAAGACTCTGTATCTAAGTGATCAATGTTCTATTACCCTTTTTGTGAAACTCGTTAATTTGTTTTTATCGTTTTCCCGAGTCCGCTCCGAGTCAGTTACTATAGGAAGTCAACATTTTATTTGGCAAAATTAGCAAAAAGTATTACGATCCGTGCTGCTGATTTATTATTATAACTTGCCAATATGGTAGTTTGGCTGTATAAATAAATGTCACCTTTCAAAGAGCTCGTTCTATAACTAAAATTTCCTTCTGCTCATTATTTCTGTCAAATCAGCAATCATAATGCCTGCAGTATGAATCCTTGACTTTTTGAATCGACATTTCAGAAAAAGGTTTATAATATCTGCGGTGTAAGGCAGTGTTGTCGTATTATAAAACTGATATACCTTACCAAATAATAAGATCGTATATATATTCTATACCAGGGTTTTTATTTATAAAAAAAGTTTAAATAATCATGATTTGGATTTATTTCGTCCCATTTGTTGTACCGTTGATATTTTTTTAACGTGCCTTTATTTATTTTTTTCGTGAAGAAGCTCTTGTTGACTTGTAGTATTTTTTCGAGATATCGCCACACTCCATCTGTCATCATTCTCTCGAATTAACGGCAGCAGTTTAGTACGAACAGCTGTTCGAAAAATGAAACCATTTCGTCTGTAAGTGTGCGTGACCGCGGTGTATTTATTGATGGTCGTACGCACATAAGCGCGTGAATAATGTTGCCCGCTTAAAATGCATTTATTGAAGTAGTGAAATTATTTACATTTATTAAACTTATGGTAGGGGAGCCCAGCGGGCTAAAAAAATATCATAATCAGGGCGAAAAAGCGATAGCTACGCAGATGGAGGCTGATGAGAGATTACTGAAAATATATATGATAAGTCCCAGATAGGGGGCTTTTGCACGGGAGGGGGGATTAAAGATGGCTGCCGCTCGTCATCTTTAAAAAAATCCATTTGCTGCTGTGTGGTTAGGTTATTAAGTTTGGTATCATTTTCGTGTAAATCGATGGTGTAGAATTCATTTCTTGTATTCATTTGTATAGTTTTCTTAGAAATTTTTCGAGAAATTGGCAAAACAATCAAAATGTCACCCAAATATTTTTTTCTTCCAAGGTATATAACTTCTTTTAGCCATACGAAAAGCAATAAAAAAAAAATACTCAGATGAAGCTTATTTAATGCCAATCTTAAAAAATATAAATTATAAGCATCTTGTTATACATCAACATGTTGAAAAAAAATAACGGCGGCACCAATAACGACGACACTCTATGAGAAAGGAATGAATATTGTATATCCGTTCTTTCATGTCATTTGATATCATGAGAATTCAATAGGCACTTATAAACTGATGATGTAGAACTCATTTCTGGTATTTATTTTTGTAGTTTTAATAGAATATAATAGACATTTAGCCAAAAACTCAATTATTCTGATTTTTGTTTTTCAGCCTTCATATCTTCTTGACTAGGATATAATTTGCAATAAAATTAGTCAATAAATTGTTTTTGATGCAAATTCAAAGAAATATAAATTTGATTAAGGAACTCATGTGGTGAGGCACGTGATTTAATGCCTAAACCGGAGGTTGGCCCCGTGCACAAGCGGTTTCATTGTTTATATTATATCGGAAAATTGCATGTATTTGAAAAACACATTGTTTTTATTAGAAACTTTAATCAGCTTGAAAATTCGTCAAAAAACCAACAAAAACGGCATTATTTTTATTTAAAACTCGTCATCATCATCTTCTTCAGAGTAATAAATATCGTCTTGTACACTGTCTTCATTATCTGAAACTTCTGCAATTTCATCAAATCCTTCAGGCACATAGCTCCCTTCTAGCCAAACTGGCTGACATTTTGCATATTTTATTTGCCATCCGTTGCTTTCTGGCAAGGTATTTAAAGGATATGCTATTTCAGCCTTGTTCCATAATTGACATCCAAAATTACATCTTTTATAACTTTTACAAAAGAGCGTTTTTTGTTGGTGAGTATAAGCAAAGGTCTGAATTCTTGATATGTTTAAAGATATTTTGCCCTTCTTTAGGCTAATCAGCACTTAAAAAGTTTTTTGTTCCAGCCATATTAATATTATTGCCTCTTTCTCCATACATTGAGCAAGTACATTTTTCCAGAATCTTAACAGATTCTGAAAACTACACAACAGACATCTTACGGCAACAAACACTAATACGTATACATAAACTCAACATATTTTAGTGTTTTTTTTTTTCTCTGTACTGGTAACACTAGCAACATCATTGTAAACAAACATATTACGAAGTTATTTCTTGATTTTGATTAACTTTGCACTAAAAAATATTAATGAAAATGTGGTACTTACATACGGAATGATACATTTTTGTCCTTTATATCTTTCCGATAGTAATTTGAACACGTTTTAAAAGCACAACTCGGCATATTTAATAAAAAAAAATTGGAGATGTGTTCTCGATCAAATGTTCTTGTGCACTGACTCAGTGACAGCGCGGTCTCGTCTCCTTTGGCCAATACTAAACCGTTGCATATTTCGTGCGCTTACACTACTTCTAGGCGTAATTATTCTAAGATAACTAATTGTGTTTGTTCATGTTTTTAAACATGTAATTATGGAAGCACCAAGAGCTGTGGGCACTCAATATTTTGTGAATGAACGTAAGAAGTATAGGTAATATTTTCTAAAACCTTACGTGGTGGCACCATCGAATGAAGTCCGTATTTTCCTGTTATAATACAATAATTTACCGTTACGCATGGGTTGTCTGTTTCAACGTCCTACTTTTACAATTTTGTGAAGCGATGCCTCAGAGTCTGCTGTCGGTCCGTCAATCCACGGCATAACCTGACATGGCTGACTGATTGACGTGGAGAATTACAATAGCAACTCGGAAAAACAAGACAAATTCTTCAATGACGTCACATTTAAATAGAGCGTATTTTATTGAAAACTACGAACAATTGACATAATTTTCTGAATTATCCAGTTTCTGTAATAATATTATGTACTTTTGCTAAATATAATAAGGTTTAGTTTTTTGGCAAAAAAAAAACTAATATAAACGATAACGCCTTAACAAATGACATAACTTTTGGCTAAATACGTCTGAAGATAGACTTAATCAGCATAAACTGGCCATTTGTAGTTGATTTACAGAATCACAATCTCTGATTGCCTATTGACTCACACAATTTAGGGGCTCATTCTTTTAGCTATCTTCTCCGTCATCTTTTTAGGCATCTTAAGACGGCTCTTCGACAAAAAAGATATTGTTCCGAAGATTGCTCATTTTTTTTCTTTTAAATCTACCTTCTTACCTACTTATTTATATCATTATCACACTTTACTACACTTATATTATAAATAGGTTAAATTTGTTTGGGTAATCTCTGGAACCACTGAATTGATTTTGTTTTTTTTTTGTTCCCTAGGGACAGGGTCTTTTCTAGGGACATAGCCATTATAACATTTGCGCTGGTAATCTCTGGTAATACAGAATCATTTTTTTCTTTATATTATGATATTGACTCTTCAGAAGGAGAAAAGACGCCAGAATCATATGTTTGCTTTACCATATTACCATATTGACAGCAATCTGGGGTTCTAAAATTGCTTGCAAGGAATAAAAAAGACGTTAATTTGTTATCCAACTGTACCTTTAACAAAGATCTCTTAAAACTGGTTCTTTCGTTATCTAAATATTCAACATCTTAAAACTTGAAGCAAGCAAATCCTCAGAGTTATCAAACAAACACTTTGTAAGCGCAAGAACTCTTACACAAGACAAGTAACTTACAGAAAATGACAAAAGTGCTTGACAAATTACGTAACTCGCTGAGAATATTGGCGGATGTTCTCACAGTTGTTTCAATGCAGGAAGACGTGAGGGTGGTTATATCCACATTTACACTCCCTCCCTTCTTAGTATGTAATACACATTGATCTCAAGACCTTCGTCGTAGGGCTTAGGAGGATGGCGCACTCCAATTACCCGTATTCATAAGACAAGCATACCCCCTTCTCCTACACTCACACATACACAAACACACCCTCTCACACAGACACACTCTCACATACTCACACTCTCACATAATTCTCTCACACATCCACACAAACTCTGGAATTGTAATAGTTTGGTTTTGTAGTAGTTTCTTCACATTTAATTGTAGCTAAGTTATATTAAGTTGTAATAATATTACATAAATATATTCTTGTTTATTTAAGAAAGTTAATGTAACTCCTAGAGAAAGAGCGGGGTTCTACCACGGGGCCCTGACGTTAATACTGTTAATGTCAAAATATTTGTAATGAATAAACGTATTTTTATTAAAATATATTAATGAATAAATATATTTTATCGTTATGATATACTAAGTTCCTATTGAAGATCATAGAACAAACCTTTCCGCTCATGATTCGAAATAGTGCGATCGGAACATCAAGTACAGTAGTACCGCTCGACAGTAATGTATCCAGGCCATTTCATTGTTGGCTCTGTAGTAAAAGTTGTTCTATATCATTGAATGAGTAAGCTCTTCAAATATGATACGTTGTATAAATTTTTATGCCAAGTTTTATTCGGTCCCTGTCTTAGAAGAATGGGGCAAATGTGCTGCTTAATATTTTTCAAAGACTGGGCCACTCTTAGATCCCACTATTAGGCTGGTAATTTCCTTGAGATGAGGATCAAAACCAAGCGGACTACTTGTAGTATACAGGATATAGATTTGGTCCACAACTTGCGTCTCATTAATTTTATGATGCTTACATCAAAAAACAGAAAAAGAAATACTTCTTAAAGAAGGAGTTATGCCCTTCTTTATATGTCCTAAAATTATATTTATAAACGGTAACAGTGGCGTGGAGTGCTCCCCGTCATGTGTTTCGTACACTAGACGTTATTTGTCGACCCCAAAATATCGTAATTTTCTAAAACGTTTTTTTTTTTTACTACCAGTATCATGAATATAACCTACCCTGTGAAGGAAGTTGCTGTTTACCAGCCCTATATAAATCGAAACCTAATTTATACATAATAATGGATCAGCCATCAGGGCAACTCTTATACAAACATTTACTAAACGACAAGAATTAAATGTGCTGTGTTTCTTGACATTGGCAAAAGTGATAATGCTGGCGGAGTGGCGTATTAGAAAATTCCCACGGGATCGAGGGAAAACAGGATCCATGCAAACGCTGCGCAAGGCGTCCATTAGAAATACTCACGCCTATCTCTAGGAAGCTTCACCTTCTTTTACATTAATTTATTATAATTATGTTATACAATACAAGCTCTTCAGTATGATATAAACAACTGTTCAATTCAATTAATACTATGACCGGGATAGCCGACCAGTTTCAGCAGATTCAGGCTGCCTTCTTTATTGTGAGTGAAGACGCTTAAGCAACGACAGACATTGCGCCTCACATGAACAACGAATAAATTTATCATTTAATTATTTAAATAAATATTAAATATTGTCTTTTTTGTCTTTTTAAATCGTCGGTCATTGTGACTGATGCCGGGCCCGAATGGTCCAAATGGCCCAAAATATATCTCACAAAAATTTTATTTAGGTGCTAATTCTAATCATTTCATTATTTTATATTCATTTCATAAAATTTCATTTAATTCTATAATTGTTAACATTCTTCAGTATTATCAATTGCAGCATTTGTCCACTTATGTCGGGCCTTACCTTCATCTTTGGCTCCATATACTTGAAAAACACTCTTTTGTGAGCTGAAACAACTATAAGGAAGACGTGCAAGGTGTCAGTAAATATTTGCTCGAACGGCCTGCGATTGCGAACTCCGCAAATGTTCTCGCCAGTCTTATGTCTCTTGCTTCCTTGTTGTTGTTGATACAGCAATATGGCAACCGGGTGGTGATGGTCATTGAAGGAACACTATTTTTACTAAGCCTTTCGTTGCCTTCTGATTGTCAGTTTGATGCTCATTTATTAGATTTTATGTTTACTTGGTAAATATACCCATTATTAGGAAAAATTATTCGGATAGATAAATTATAAGCTCCGTGCTCGGTGGTTTAAAGTCAGTCGCGCACGTGGTCGCTTTGTCTTGATATTTCATCCTACATTCACACTCGTAAATAGCAAGCAAGCGAAAGGCAGGATAATGTATTACAAGATTTATCATTTGAAAAAACTTTAAAACTGCTCGCAAGATTTCAGGAGAAATATCCCAAAAATCGGAGTGTGTAGCTGAAGTTCGAAGAATAATCGATCGTAAAACGCTTGTGCGAAAAAACGGAAGTTCGAAGAATGCATGTTCGACTGAAAGCTAGTGCGAATGAAAGTTAAGAGTATTTTTTAAATTTTTTATTTTTTATTTTTATTATGGCAAGTACAGACTGAGTTAAGAGTACTTATAGCGAATAATGGCTGTGCGGAGGAACTGTTACGAAAGTCACAGATATGTCAAAAGTGATAAATGTCAAATGGTTCTGGCATAATAACAGCGTTGTAGTCTACTGGCTGCAATACATGCTGAGTCAGGGCCTTTTTACCTAGCACTTCATTTTTTGTTTTGTACCTAAAATGTGTTTGAATTATTTTGTTGATAGTGCTGAGTAAATAAAGATTATCTATCTATCTATCTATCTATCTAAATGTAACAAATGTCAAAAGTGAAAAACTAAAATCGAAATAAAACAAAAATATTTTGTATTGGCACAAGGTTATGCTGTGAACCTAAAATTGTGTTACTTTTTGTAAAGTTTTTACGACACTTTGGTACACATACAATCACGAAATAGGTGTAAAATCTAGGACATTTATACGCTAGTAATTTTGGTATGTATTTTATTTTATATTTTATGTTCAAGTCAACGTTCAAGTTCAATATACGGGATAGTTTAAACACATTTCAAATACGGATATTTTCAGCGAGCTGCCTTAGTATGGGAGTTCGAGCGAATACGGTGCTCTTAATACAAGAGAAGTGAGTTTCGTACTCCTAAAAATGCCATTTTATATTCCAATCCCATTTTCTTAATAATTTGGTAATCTGCTATGTAGCTTCCTTGGGAACAAGAAACCTTTAGGACTGTCGTACACCCACGTTTCACGAACGAATATTACGTCTTAGCGTGATGGGTAGTAAGCTCTATCGCCGGATACACAAATATATCTATATCACAAATATGAACCCACACCAAATACTTTATATTCTCTGCCACAGTGTACCTTCTGAAGCATACAAACCGAAGATAAATGTATCTCTTCGGGATCTGAACCGGTAATCTCCAGATTAGCGGTCAGGACTATCGAACCACTGCACAACAGTGGCATCCAAACATTTTAGGTACAATAAGGTAATTAAGGCGACGCCGCGAAGAATTGGCACTTAATGGAGTCATTTTACTACGTTCAGTAAGAAGCTACTAGTTTGATAAATTAGTTTAACATTTCTGGAACCTTTTTCTTTATTTCTGGAATACAGAAAGAGTATTCAAAATTTTTCACTCGATAGAAATAATTATTAAAATGAGGTCTTCAAACACATGCTTTCACATTGTTTGACAAAAATTTATCATGTACACTACAGCATTTTTTTTTTGTCTTTCTCCCTGAATCGATCCCTATCGCACTGCGCGTTTTTTTGCTTAGAGTGACACTCCCCGTTGAAAACTCGGTGTCTCGCCTTAATTACAACATCAAAAGCAGTACTATAGTACCTTTATTTGACCGATTTTATAATACTATATCATAACACCGCAATTCTGCGCTGTGGTTGGCCAAATTTATTGTAACACCGCTAGAGAACCAATCACAGGCGATGACGAGTAAAGAAACTTAAGAGTTAAGAAATTAAGCCACTCTAAATTCTCTTTTCTCGTGTTCGCTTCTGATTGGTTCCCTGGCGGCAATACCGTCAGGTGCACTTGGACTTTATGAACATGTCATGCGAAGACGATGTTTTTGATGGTCGTAGATAAAGCGTTGTGTGAAACTGAACATAATTAGACATTAGGACACTCGTGCAGTTTATTACGAAACTCACTTCGTTCGTTTCACTAACAAGCACTCGTGTCCTAAAGTCTCACATTATGTTACAGTTGCACACATTACCATTATTAGCATAAAAGTAGATAATATATGTAACACTTTATACATCACTACATAATATAAAACAAAGTCGCTTCCCGCTGTCTGTCTATCCCTATGTATGCTTAGATCTTTAAAACTACGCAACAGATTTTGATGCGGTTTTTTTTAGTAGATAGAGTGATTCAAGAGGAGGGTTTACATGTATAATACATGCCCGTGCAAAGCCGGGGCGGGTCGCTAGTTTCTTTTAAAGCGGTATTTGTGCAAATTTATATTAATTTATCGTGGTTTTAGATAACTTATTATTTCAATATGAATGTGTTTAAAGTAAAACCGACAAATTGAACGGACGAGTAAAATCACATTTAATTCTGTACAGCGGTCGCACCAAATGGAGTCAGCCGGGGCCTGTGGTCGCACCCGCATCATGGAGTCGACACTATGCTACCACTGTTATTGCGATGCTAATTTGTCACTACTGACAGACAGAGAAAAAAAACCGGCCAAGTGCGAGTCAGACTTGCGTACCTAAGGTTCCGTATTGTGAAGGATAAATTTAATTTTGTAATTTTTTTCGTGAATTTCTCAACCGTTTTATTGTTCCTGTAATTTTTACGTAATATTTATACATGCTGTAGTGTATGCGCTATAGCATACATACGCTGTCTCGTGTGTTCCTGTATTGGGTAGCAAAACGTCACTGTCACGAGAGCCGCGGGCGAGAGTGCACGGTGAAGCTATTACCAAATATGTGAGCATTGTCGAGCCAGTGTAGTGGTAGGGAAACGATAGAATAAGATACCATGATCCTACACATGCTATGGATCCAAGTTGTCCGAAATAAAATATTTTTATTTGATTTTTCATTTTATTTATACATAATACCATGATTTTTTTTCATAATTTTCGGTCTACCAGTTTTGGAGATAAGGGGGGGGGGGGCGATATATATTTGATTATGGTTTTTCAAGGATTTCTCGAAATAGATGCAATTAAATATAGCCAAACTATATATTTTTACAATTAACTTTTTCATACCTACAATTGTATACGCATGTTGTAATTTCATGAAATATTTTTTTTATTTATTTTACTTCTTTTTTATATTTCTCATTAGTGGTCAAATTTTTTTAAATCGCTATAGTTTTCCTGTAATAAACCAGTTATGATCTATAATCGAGATTTTTGTTCTTATTTTTCGGTCTAATAGTTTCGGAGATAAGGGGGGGACATACACATTTTTGCGGTTTTTTAAAGATTTCTCGAAACCAGTGCCAGTAAATATAGTAAAAGTATAAATTTTTATAATTTTAATATCTAAAATTTGATACCCATATTGTATTTTAATTTGAAATTTTTCATATTTTCTTACACCGTGATATGTGGGCAAATTAATGCTATTTTTGTACCAAATTGTCTTTATCATTAACGCTGCTAAAGTTATGAGGCTGTGACATACGGACGGACGGACAACGGAGTCTCACCATAAAGTTTTTTTTTTGTAAAAATAACTTCATGTATCCCCGAAGGGTTTTAGATGTATTTCCGAGTGTAGTGTCACTCGAGCTGTCAGCAGCTGAACAATCATTTTTCGTTACCGATTATTCCGTCATAACATTAGTACAAATTCACACTATTATTCCATTTAGGTTTCATCGGTGTTTTTCTTTGTTTTTCAGAAAGTGGTCAGTATACTTAAAATTAAATCTGAAAAAAAACTCCCTGGTGCCTGCTCGACTGGCAGCATTTAAATATGGATCCCGGATTCCAATATAAAGAGACCGGCCTCTTAACAACCAAGCATCCATTCAAATAAATTTAACGTTTACTGCCTCTTTCAGGAAGCACAAAACTCCAAGCTTTCTTTTCTAAATCTATTTACATTCTCGCCTAAATTTTATGTTCAAGTGAGATCGAGATCGAGAATTTTACAACTTTGTGGAAAATGCCAATCTAATAAAAATATGATTAGGTCCATTTTAGGGTTCTGTAGTCAACAACAAGGAACCCTTATAGTCTCGCCATCTCCGTCTGTCTGTCTGTCTGTCCACGGCTTAGCTTAGGGAGTATTAGTACTAGAAAGCTGCAATTTGGCATGGGTATACATATTTATCACGCCAATAAAGTGGTACAGTAAAATTTTGGAAAAAAAGTTTTTTAGGGTACCTCCCCTACACGTAAAGTGGGGATTTTTTTTTCTTGTTATCCCCTAGTGTGGGGTGTCGTTGGATAGGTAATTAAAAAATATTGGGGGTGTGAGAAGACTATTTTTCGATCCAGGGTTTTGTTTGCGAAATATTAAGCTTCAAATTCTTAATTTTTATGAGATTCAAGTATCCCCCCCTGCCAGCGAAACGGTTGTATTTGGAGACGTGAAACAAATCACGGCAGTAGTATGCATAACGAAATTAAAAGAACAACTATCACAGCAAGTTAACGAGTACAAACGCGCCAAACTTTTACGGTGTTACTACAAAACAGTGTTTAACTTTAGACAGTGTTTAAATCTGTCGTTGTCACCTTTTTTTTCATATTGTAAAAGAGTGACAGCAACAGATTTAAACACTGTCTAAAATTAAACACAGTTTTGTGGTAAGACCGTTAGTCTCCTGTAAACACGAGGCGATTCGCATCAGCAGGAACAAAATGTATGGGCCGTTTGGTGCGATCTGTATTAGTCGACAAACTTATAAAATGTACTTGGAGAATAAGTCCGCATATTGTGCAGGGCAACTACGGAACCCTACACTTAGCGCGGTCCGACACGCACTTGGCTGGTTTTATGATAAAGTTGTGCACATCCTTCTGTCCCTTTTCCCCAGTTTTATGGTAATTGTAATAAAGAATTTTTGTGATCAACTTGATGTGACGGCGTTCAACCATGAAGCACTGTTGTAAAGCGAAGCTTTCGCTGTGTACCGACCCAAAACCGACTAATTGTCCTGAAATATTCAGTATTTATTCATACAGAAAAATAATAAACTTTCAAAGGTTTCCTGAAAATGTATAAATGTTACTTACTGATGTAATTTGTATCATGATTTTGTTCGTTATAAAGGCGACGGTATATGATCGGAAACAAGGTCAGATGAAATTTTGCAAGATGAAATATTCTGTCCCTATAATGACTGACTCAGGGTAAGACTTCACAGGTATTTGAGCTAAAAACGATACTGTTTGTATTAAGTGTCCCTACAATGATTGATTTAGAGTTAGACTGATTTATTTTATTTGTTATACTTTTGCACATTTACATCCATCCATCAGCCTAGTTCGTCCACTGCTGGACATAAGCCTTTCCAGGACTTTGCCACTCCCGGCGGTCATCCTGGAAGAATTGCCCATACTCACACACGCTGGGCAGGCGGTTTGGCGAGCGTGGTGCCGGAATCCTCGCACCAGTGACGCCACTGCCCGTCACCAGTCTGTTCTATATAAGGCCCGGCTATTTGGGATGGATATACCGCCATCCATCAGTACCAAGCATGGTGGGCCTCCTGGTTTTTTGCTTCAATTACTTCAAGGGGGTCTCCAAGTAAGATGGTGGTACTTCCACAGTCGAACCCGGCATCAGCTCTACCACCTGCACATTTACATGAAAAATATTAAACCAAGAAAAAAACTATTTCACTATTTAATTATAATAAAAAACATTGTGTGCAAGGCGGCACTAATTGCTAAGAGCAATATCTTCCAGGCAATCTTAGGGTGAAATAAAGATTTATTAATGAAATTATGCGAGGGTATTTGTAAATGATAATAAATAATGATAAATTAAATTAAATAATAATAAAATTTTCAAAACATATAAAATTACAACAATTGTTTTACAAAAGACATACTTAGTAAAAATACATAAACATAAACTTAAATAAATAGTATAAACACACATAATTAAATATGTATATATATATATATATTTCATATAATTTTTCTGTATTAAATATTTAAACGAGGTTTTATTTTGAAGGACATTCCGTGTGGAAAAAGTTCTTTGATCTTAAATGAATCAGTATTTTTGAATTATGACTTAGATAAGTATGTATTAGAGTTTGGAACAATAATGTTTGAATTTCCAAAAAATACATCACTCAATCTCCACCTCTCTTGTAAATCATATTTTTTTCTTCCAAGCGTCATATTTTTTGTATATAATGTTAACTATTACTTTTTTTATTGCGGAGTAAAATTTCAAACCGTGTCACCTCGTTAAGGCTTGAATATGCGTGGATTTGGTATAATTGCGTATATTTAGCTCGATTTGTAGGCCAAACTGGCTACTAGAAAATTCTGGGAAATATATATGTACTTAATCATGTTTTTCTAACGAATTAAGCCGTTATAGATTATCGAAATTTTTTATCTTTACTCAAATAAATATATATCTGTAGGTACCTAATTTCATTCTGTAACTTCAATTCGCTGGGACACGGAATATGTGTTTGAAATAAATCTTTCACACAATAAAAGATCTCATTATTATCTACAAAAAAGCCTTACTACTTTATTTCTGTATGTGCTAATGGAGCCTCGATTTCAAAATAACTGAAGTTTTGCGTGCGCGGCATCTGATAAGAGCTGGATAGAGAGTTAAAAAACGACCGCGTTAGAGCGGGACCGAATTTTAATGCTAGCCATTATTTGGTCCAAACAAACTTAAAATAGCATTTTAGCTTGTTTTGACCAAAGAAGTACGGCGACAGGGCTCGTCACTCATCACGTGGGATGTAATAACCGTCAGTGAAACGCGGGTGTACCGATTATGGACTGTGACTTGCATTTCACAGTTTACACTTAGAACACTTCTGACACTCTCTCGGCGATTCATGCCGTGATGATATATTTAATACATAATTATTCTCGTACAATTGTTTATTTCTCTTTCAGTCACAATATAAACCATGATGGCCAGTCAGCATGTTCTCAAACAAAGCGCCAATCAATCGTTCGTTATTCCGGAGAATCGAATCGGAAGTAACGGGCTAACGATTAAGCTGACTATTAAGAAAGTCAGCCCTTGGCTGTGACCAATACGCGGCTACTTTTTTACCTCCCTAATGATTTTCTGCGTACATTTTTTCGCAGTTGCGACTTTACTAGGGACTCATAACCTCGTACCCGCTACACATTCAAGTTTTATAAAGGGGCTGCACTAATGTTTAACCTAAAAAAAAAGTAAATAGGTAGAATTTCTGAGCAAGCTTTTCATCTGTTGAAGGTTTCTTTCAGATGCGGTAGAGGACAAGTGTGACAAAAAAAAAACAGTTTGGGTATCTTCAACAAATCTCGTTGCATCGCACATTTTCCGGAAGCTTCAGTTGAAATCGAGTCATGGCAAGGACAAGCGTTAAACAGATTTAAAATGAAATGGTTAAAGCAATCAATACACCACAAAAAGACGATAAAGGCACTCGATTAAAAAGGTTTCTGTGCAAAACCTGTACACAATTTGGTTGCAAGACAGGTGAACGAAAAAACCGTCACATTATTTCCATATATTACTTATCATGCACATAAATGCAATATTTTCGCTCACATCCCCACATCGGATATTGAATCGGCTGGCAGCGGAAGTTGGTTAACATTAAAACCTTGGTAGCTTATACATAACGCTTGTGTGTTTTTTGCAACAGCTATTCAAATTTTTTACGAAACGCTTAGCAATTATTTACGATAAAATAATCGTATTTCAGTCAGGACAAAGAACTACATAGTTAGTTACTTCACTTTACTTAATATCTAACAATTTCACGTTCAAGCTTAGGCTTGTAGGCTTATTTCAAGTTACCTACATATGTCTTATAACTTGTCTTGTCAATCCATCCATTCATCCATCAGCCCGTATTCGTCCACTGCTGGACATACGAGAAAAGTAACCTACCTAACTATGAAAGAAAAGACGTAACTGGATAGTTTTTTTTTATTTTTCTATATAGTCCTTTGCTAGTAAAATGCACTTATTAAATTTTTCAAATATTGAATTTAAGCCATTAAAAAAAAAAAACGGTTTGTCGTCAAAATAGTCAGAAACCGCTGCCTTCATTTCGTCATCGGTCATAAATCTTCGTCGCCTGAGGTCTTTCTTGAGAAGTCTAAACAGAAAATAGTCACAGGGGGCTAGATCTGGACTATAAGGGGGGTGGTCAATGGTTTCGAAGCCATTGTCTTTAATTGCTAGCTTTGTTGTGCGTGCGGTATGCACTGGTGCGTTATCGTGCAAAATCAGAATTCCTTTGCTTAGTTTACCTCGCCGTTTTTCTTTTATTGTCTCTCTTAGTTGATATAATAAGTTTGAGTAATAATCAGCATTCATTGTAGTTTTTTTCGGTAAATAATCTATGAGCAAAATCCCTTCTGTGTCCCAAAAGATTGTAGCCATAAGTTTACCGGCCGATGGACAGACCTTAAATTTCCGAGGCGGCTTCTCATCCTTAAATTTCCACTGTAACGACTCTTGCTTACTTTCCGGGTCCCATTGTCGAATCCAAGTCTCATCACATGTTACAATTCTAGAAATTATTTCTTCCTCTTTCCCTCGACTCATGTCCAAAAACTCTTCGCAATATTTGACACGCCTCTCCATGTCAAATGCAGTCAACATTCTAGGGACCCAACGTGCACTAACCTTGGACATGTTCAAATGCTCATGAATTATTTCATTGACTCGCTCTTTACTGACGCCCACATCTCTAGCTATCTCCCACTGCTTCACTCGTCGGTCCTCTAATATATTTTTTTTTCACCCTGGCTACATTTTCATCGGTGACGGCCGAAACTGGTCTTCCGCTACGAGGATCATCTTCGAGGCTCTCACGACCTAATTTAAACTGCCTTGACCAAAACTTTATAACAAATTCGGAAGATCACGAACTGCCAAACACACGTGACATACGCTGTCTGATCTCGGAAGGCGTATTCCCTTCTTTAGTCAAAAACTTAATCACCGCACGCTGCTCGATTTTATCCATTTTCACTTTTTCTACCGACATGTTCGAAACAATTGTAGGAGACAAATAAACGTGATGCAATAAACAAATGAATGTAATACATTTTGAAAATAGAATAACAAACGAATATAAATCCATACCAGCCAGCATTATTTTTGTATATATTTCTGACCAAGGAGATTACATATCAGCCGCCCTACGTAGGCCTCCCCAATATTGCGCCACTCTTGGCGGTCCTCAGTCATCCTCATCCAGCCACCACCCGCAACGTCTTTCAGATCGTCAGTCTAGCGGGCACGAAGGTGGCCTACGCTGCTTTTTGTCAATACTTGTCGATACTAGTTACCATACATACATTTATTTCAAATTAACCTTAAGAATCCGGTGGAGAATGCATAGTTCATACAAACGGAATATCAAAATAATTTGTGAATTATATTCTCAAGGTAGTGTGTTTTTATTCCGATTGCATTACAGAATATTTAGGTTGCCAAATGTCTTTTTAATATGAACACTGATTTAAAGAAGAAAAATAAAGAGTTCTAATTTCCATATAAAACTAACTTTTGCTCATATTAGTTATTTACATATGAAATTGCCGTTTTCTGTTGAAAATTTGAAGGAAACTCAATTTTCAGTACTAACACGTTTGTATTTTTTTCAGGAATAACAAATTCAGATTATGTTATTTCTTACGTGTATAAATGAGACAACATTAAGCTAACAACAACATTAGTTCAATTTTTGAAAAGTGCCAGCTGTAAAAAATTATTACGAATCTTATTCTTATCATATAGAAATGGATGGCATTTTGGACGAACTGTTTTTGAAGTTTAAATTTTTATAATCAAACTAAAAATAAAAACAAAATTTAATACGTAGATGTAAAACCTTGAAATCAATTTTCAAACATAAAACAAATAACTGTAATAGCTATTTCATTACAGTAATCATGAACTCATGAATTTGTTAGAAAATTTCGGCAATTTAATATGTAAATACCTATTATTTCATGTTTAAATCAATGTTCTTATGAAATTGATCTTTGGGAACCTAGATATTCTGTAATCGAATCGGAATAAATTCACATTACTTTAAGAATATGAATAATTGACATATTATTTTGGTATTCCATTTGCATGAACTATGCATCCTCCGCCGAACCGGACTTATTCTTATACTCTATAAGTTGCATGTAAAACAACTTCTAGTGTACTTTGTTGCTGTTCTTTTCGTAACATGTTCGTATAGCTTTGTTGGTTCTTGTAATGTAAAAGTAATTGATTGTTATTATTAGAGAAATAAATGATTCAGGTCTTGTCTGGTCTTCAATATTATGGGTGGGCCAAGGGGCAATGAGCTACTTACGGCAAATAAAGCTCTGGCCATAAACTGGCGATTGTCTGAGTATAGATAAGTGGTTCATAATTTTTAGTTCATAAATGAAAAAGTATTAACTTTTGCTTCGTAATTCCATGTCTATCCCTGTGGTTTATGGACGGAGGGATCTGACTTTGATTTACCGTGATAGAGTCAGCTAGTGAGATAGTAATAAAATACCATGTTTGAATGGTATTCATGTTTCTTAAAATTGCAAACGACCGAAAGAAACTGAATATTTGTAAATTTTTAATACCTATACGTACATTGAGAAACTTAATAGAACAAAATATGAAAGATAATCTTTTGTAAAATAAAATCATACATTTTAAACGAGCAAATAATTTTTTATAGCACACTGTGCGTATAATGACCGCTTTACGCACGCTGCGCGTGCGTAAAGTCGGCATTTTCCGCACTTGTGCTATAAAAAATTATACTAATTGTTGTTAAAAATTCAGAAATATACATATAATAAATCAAAATGATAACAATGAAATTTAAATGAATATAAGAGACTTTTGTATAATAAATATATTTCGGGAATAACTGCTTCCCCTTTAATAAATAACTGCTTCCCCTTTAATAAAAAAACACGTGTGCTCATTGACCTTTTACGGTTAAGAGTAAAAAACATGTTTGCACATAACTATATTACCTTTATAATTATGTAGCTAGAGTCTCTAACACTCGGTGCATTTTTTAATAAATTTTTCAATGCAGTTGCTCGTAAAGTTTTCTTTTTTGTGTAACAAAATTTTGCGGAAACCGGCTCTTTATTTCACGCGTGAAATAAAACAGTACTGAAATCCTTTATTTCACGCGTGAAATAAAGTAATTTTTTTAAGTTTTTCACTCTGTGGTGCATGGTGCAAGTCATAAAATTAAAAAAAATTACAAAGATGCAAGGAGGTTTTGCTGTCCAAAAAAAACAATTATTTATAAGTATGCGCGCTCTAGCAATAATTGAATGATGATAAACACCATTCTTTATTATACTTATTTTTTTGTTGTATTTCCTCGCAAAATGCATTGAAAAATGTTGTAAGATACTTGAGCGTAAAAGGTTTTTATCCGAATGCGTGCCAATGAAAACACTCGCTGCGCTCGTGTTTTCAATTTGGCACTTATTCGTATAAAACCTTACTTTCCGCACGTGTATCTTAAATAACTATTGTTTAGTTTATTACAATCAAGATAATTT
This sequence comes from Ypsolopha sequella, assembly GCA_934047225.1. NCBI lineage: Eukaryota > Metazoa > Arthropoda > Insecta > Lepidoptera > Ypsolophidae > Ypsolopha > Ypsolopha sequella. The sequence continues at coordinate 3,764,437 of OW203986.1, read as the reverse complement.
AGATACCATTTGAAATAGGTAATTAATTTTTCAAAAAAAAATTTAAATCAAACAAGACACTTCTGGACACTTTCAACTTGTGTATGAGACAACATTATTCCATAATAAAATTATGCGAAGTATGTACGAAACAAGTAGAATCTTGAAACTAAATCGGGTGGAAAGGTACTGTATAAAACCTTATTCTACTGGCAATCTGGTCGTACAGATGTTGTATCTTACGATGACTATTTGGTTATAGTTGTGGTAGTGACGTGTACAGATAAACGGGTACGTATATAAAAAATATGTACACAAAGAAAAAAAAATACTATCTTAAATAACAAGCAAGAAAACTTATCGACACGTGTTTCGCCTCTAAACGAGGCATCCTCGGGATGTGTAGTCCGCCCAACCGCTCGACAGCAAATGTGTTATTTAAGATTGCTTTATTTTGTGCTCGTACTGCTTGCTTTGCTTGTGCATGTTTTATGCGGGAGGGCGGGCGGTGCTTGAGTCTGCATTTTGAATAACATGGTAAGAGTGTTTAGCGGAATAATGCAAATTATTAATATATCCACAAATTTATGATGGACTTCCGCAAAGTAACGCATTTTTCAATAAATTTCAACCCTTAAGAGACACCAGTACATTAACACCCAGTGGAATAATTTTCTATGCAGTAGCTATTCTCACAACTCTTAGGTCATGCTAGCATGCGCTAGTTAACCAGGTTACAAACCTATTCAGTCGGTTCAGAAATTGGGAGTAAATGACCAAAACGTTTGGATAACTTGGTAGCCTCTAATAAGCTGGCCATAGAGGTGACTTTCCAATTATAACTTGTTCGGATTGTAGCAATGGCGTCAATTTATCAGTTGGTAGTTTCAATGAAGCGCATGGGTGGTGAAAATTCACATTCGCATGTTGATTGCATTAGCCAATTCATTTCGCCCGTTTAAATTTACTCCTTTCATTGCAATGTATTTTACACCTTTTCACACCTGAATTACTACAGTTTATTAGTAATGAATAAGTGTTATTTTATTTCGTTTTTTTTTCTTTCCTTATATTAATAACCATTTCAAGTTTCATGAAAAATATACACCATTAAATATATTCACCCTGAATAGTTTTTGCGGAAATATTAAAGTTTTTGTTCAGTATGGTAACCAGAAAATACAGTTTTAGTTTCGTAAAGTGCAGCACTAATACAACAATGACATGAATATTACAACGAAATATGGAAAAAGGCTGTTTATTTGGTTTCTGACCGTACTAATATTTCCTGAGGCGATCATTTATAACAGTGAATCTTGTCAGATATATAGCTTGGACGTTGCATCCGATAAGTACAAGATATATTCGTAGGTGATGTATGAATGTATGAATTACAAGAATTGCACTTTCGTAGATTCCTAAAACAAAGGTAAGAAAACAGTGCTACGGCGTAGAAACTGTAGTGCTACGGTCTAGAGACTGTAATGCTACGCCATAGGTACTGTAGTGCTATACCGTAGAGACTGTAGTGCTACGATGTAGAGACTTTGATGAATTGTAGAGACTGAGGTGCTATACCATAGAGATTAGTGCTACGCCGTCGAGACTGTAGTTCTACAGCGTAGAGACTGTAGTGCCACGCCACAGAGACTGTAGTCCTATACCGTAGAAGCTGTAGTGCTACTCCATAGGGATTGGAGTGATATACCGTCAAGACTATAGTGCTACTACATAGAGACTGTAGTGCTATACCGTAGAAGCTGTAGTGCTACTCCATAGAGACTGTAGTGCTATACCGTAGAAGCTGTAGTGCTACTCCATAGGGATTGGAGTGATATACCGCCAAGACTATAGTGCTACTACATAGAGACTGTAGTGCTATACCGTAGAAGCTGTAGTGCTACTCCATAGGGACTGGAGTGATATACCGTCAAGACTATAGTGCTACTACATAGAGACTGTAGTGCTATACCGTAGAAGCTGTAGCGCTACTCCATAGGGACTGGAGTGATATACCGTCAAGACTATAGTGCTACTACATAGAGACTGTAGTGCTATACCGTAGAAGCTGTAGTGCTACTCCATAGGGACTGGAGTGATATACCGTCAAGACTATAGTGCTACTACATAGAGACTGTAGTGCTATACCGTAGAAGCTGTAGTGCTACTCCATAGGGACTGGACTGATATACCGTCAAGACTATAGTGCTACTACATAGAGACTGTAGTGCTATACCGTACAAGCTGTAGTGCTACTCCATAGGGACTGGAGTGATATACCGTCAAGACTATAGTGCTACTACATAGAGACTGTAGTGCTATACCATAGAAGCTGTAGTGCTACTCCATAGGGACTGGACTGATATACCGTAGAGACTTTAGTGCTACGCCGTAGATACCGTAGTGATATGGCATAGAGACTATAGTGCTAAGCCATAGGGACTGTAATGCTACGCTATAAGGGCTGTAGTCCTATACCGTAGAGACTTTAGTGCTACGCCGTAGAGACTGTGGTGCTACGACTTGACATAGCACTGTATTCGATTACTCAATACTACTATATTATACTACTTTTTAATGTAGTTAATTTCCAAAAACTCAAAATGCAATCTCAGGGCTTGAGCTACCAAGTTTGTATTATTAATGAATATAATCAATATCAATAGTTACTCGGTTTTTATACACATCCGAAACTCAAAACACCTACCTATGGAAACTTCTTATGTTGCCAAAATGTTCTTACAGATTCATGAGTTCATAATGCCTATAATTCAACAGCTATTTCAATTAATTGTTTTTTGTCTGAAAGTTAATTTCAAGGTTTTATAGTGACGTATTAAAATGTGTTTATATTTTTAGTTTGATTATCTTCAAAAACAGTTCGTCTTAAATGCCATTCATTGCCATGATAAGATTCGTAATAATTTCTTACAGCTTACACTTTTCAAATTAATGTTACTGTTGTCTCATTCATACACAACAAATCTCATAACATGGATTTGTCTTTTTTTTTTAAATGCAAAAATGTTTAAACTCTCTACAGAAAACGGCAATTTCACATGTAAAAAACTAATATTTAACCCATCATTATTGGCTTTGATTGGATATTGGCTTTATAACTCACGTATGAGTTATGAAAAAAAAGGTAAAAATTGATCGCGGTGGACCCGATAATATATATTATCACGTAGAATTGTTTTTCACAATATGCCAACTGTTTCACCAATACAATTTCGGCATTTTCAAGGTAAATGTCGTTCTTAGAAACAGTTGGCATATAGTGAACAATTATCATACATGAGATATAAAGCCATTATTAAAAATAATTTTCAATGCATGTGCTCGTAAAGGCCCACTTTTTATGCATCAAAACCGAACAAAAAGTCGATTATTTTGCCCTAGGGCTTTATTATTTTTTTTTTATTATTTATTTACAATGGTTGGCTAACCTGCAGACTTTCCTGTGTACCATAGATGTTATACTTTTTTTTCCACTGTTTAACGGCACTGGATACAATCCTTTTGAGCCAATTACAATTTAAAGTTCACAAGATTATATTTGTTTTCATTTCCTCACACTATGCATTGAAAAACGTAGTATGATACACGGGCGTAAAAGCAATAAATTACTCGGCTACGTTTAAAACACTCGCTACGCTCGTGTTTTAAATCGTCCTCGTAATTTATTCCTTTTGGCCCTTGTAGCATAAACTACTATAATATGTCCGCTCACGTGAGTTTAATTAATATAATTATATACCAAGAGTATAATACGAGCACATAACCATATGTATCTACAAATAACAATAGCTTCAGATTATCCATGTGATCGCTTTAACTTCCTGTTTAGTAGAGATAATCATTCATCACACAAGTCGCACACAGTCACACAACCTAAAACACCTCCTCCCAGTACAGGAACCTTTGAAAACTCTTTCACAGGTCAAGCTATTGGGCTGTGGAATTCTCTTCGAAATTCAATCCGTGATGTCGCACTATCTTCTCTTATAAAAAGAAACTGAACAAGCACTATTCAGCAATTTCTTAAGATTTGATACCTATGAAGTATGATACAAATTTAGGTGTAAATATTCAGATTTGTATAAAAATAACACTTGTTTAGGTATTATTGATTTTTATGACTAGTTATGTAGATTTCTTCTTTATATCACTCCAGCATAACATATACTTAATCATTCTTAGATAAGCTCGTCGCTAGACCTCACTTTTATCGTTTTAAATTTTCAAATACAATAATACTAATAATAACGTAGTAAAAAAAAACAGCCAAGTGCGAGTCGGACTCTTGCACAAAGCGTTTCGTATCACCACAAAACGGGTAGAGAACCTTAAAAACATTATGGTAAGTAATTCTACTTGCAGTTACGGAAGATAACTTAACACTTACGATCTATTAAACTCTATATATCTAGAGGGTCAAAATAAGTTGGTCTACTAAGACTTCCTAAGTAATGAAATATTTGTAGTTTTCAGACTTTTTCCTATTTATGTGATATAAAACCAACCTGTAAACGAATTTTCAGGTTTCTAAGTCAACTGAAAGTGCTCTATAGGTTTCGAATACTTTGCGAAAGTCAAAAATTGGCATGAAATTGATTATAAAATGTATAAAAAGTGCAATAACTTTTTTTTATTTAGGCAATTTTGCCTGAGTTTTTTACAGCACCATGGGGCCATAGAATTCTGTAGGACCTAACAGTTTCAAGTTGATATCTTATACGGGGCCCGAGAAAAAGGGACAGACAGATAGACAGACGAACAACAAAGTGATCCTATAAGGGCTCAGTGTTTTCATTTTCAGGTACGGAACCCAACAAATCGTGTATATTGAATATTTTTGCGAAATTTTAAATTAAATAGGATTATTGTAATGGGTTGTATGAGACCAAAACTACAACTTTTTGGAAATTTTGTCTGAATGTATGTCTATTCCGTTTCAACTCAGGAACCACTCAACAGATTTCGATGCGATTTTCTTTATTATCATTGTAGTAAAGTATTGTTGTGATGAAAATACTTACTATTTACTTTATCCAACAGGTTTCATTATAATGCTCAAGCATTATCTTACGATATGTACATATTCCATTCAAGCTTTTGTTCTTCTTTCTCTGAATATTCTACAAATACCGATCGCTACAAACAAGAAAAAACCTAAGAAAATATAAACTGTATCATCGCTTAAATAAACATCAGCTCACAGACACCCTAGATACATGAGTATTCACCACAATCATATATAGAACTTAAGGTGTTGCGATAAGACTCAAAACCGGGTAACACTATCAACAATAAAGTCAACAAAAGCTTTTCCCTTAACCTTGAGGAGTACAAAGGATGTCGTATCAGTTTGATAAGACTTCTCTAGGATATCCGAAACCAGTATGACTGGCAGGTGTGGAAGCGAATAGATATTGTGGTTTCCAAACTATTTCACCCATTGGCTAAAATCATTTTGCAGTGTGACAAGAAGGACGATTATGCGAAGTATATATATCTCGCAGGGTTATTGTCAAAGCTGATGTCAATTGCACATACATTTTTCAATCAATTCAACATCTCAGCCCAAATTCAGTATTATAAATGCCATTACTTTCGATGGCCATTACTCACAAAATATAATCAACAGGGTTACTAAAAAACAAGTATTAAAACAAGAAAAAATTATCGGTAAAGTATTCGAAAAAAAATAATCGCCCTCTAACCAAACAGATATTTAGATTTGTGATAAAATTAACTCTAAAACGTTGGAATGTTTCAATAGTGCCTATACCTAAATTAATATATTTTATCCAAAAAGCGGATTACACTGCTCATAGAATAAAAATACAAAACAATTAAACAAAAATTATTTTCTTCAATATTCACAATAAAAACACATGCTATGTGGAACTGCGGCTTAGAATAAAAATCCCTTCTAGCAGATGTCAGAAAGACTACAGTCCAAATTTCGTGTTTCTAGGTCCAGCTGTTTGTTTCTTCTCCATCTATCCATCAGCCTAGTTCGTCCACTGCTGGATATCAGCCTTTCCAGGACTTTACCACTCCCGGCGGTCATCCTGGAAGAATTGACCATACTCACACACGCTGGGCAGGCGGGTTGGTGAGCGCGATGCCGGAACCCTCGCACCAGTGACGCCACTGCCCGTCACCAGTCTGCTCCATATAAGGCCCGGCTATTAGGGATAGATATACCATATATCCATCGGTCCCAGGCATGGTGGACCTCCTGATTTTTTCCCTGTGAGCTCTCCTCTTACTCTTCTATAAAGGTATAATTTCATGTACATTTATTATTAGCTTTAAAAACAAATAAATCCAAAATTAAAATACAAATTTAGTAAGTGCAAAAGGTCAAAATATTATCATACGATATAAGCTACTGAGATTCATCAACTTTTCACCAAGTTTTAAGTGGCGGGCTTTAGAACTTTAGCTGTGCTATTCAAGCTAATTTTTTTCCTTTTTTCCTCTACTTTCAAGTTCTTAAAATAAAAATGATGGACGTTATATTTAGCAAATGAATTATTTAATTACACGTAACTATTGCTTTTGCTATGAATATATAATGTAAACAGTATAAGAATGTATATACAACGTGTAACAGAAAGGTGTAACCATATTTAAAGAATTTATTCAGTCAATGGTATAAAACAACTTTTACTATGGAACAAAGTATCTCGAAAAAAAATATTTAACTTTTTCATAGAAAAATGCAATGCCGCTCGGGCGAAATGTATGGAAGGGCAGATTTTTTTTCGAGATTTCAGGTTTGGTTCCATAGTAAAAGTTGTTCTATACCATTGACTGCTTAAGCTCTTCAAATATGGTTACACCTTTCAGTTACACCTTGTATAAGACTGTTAGCAAATTCTAAGTTGAATTTATTAATGTGAATAAATTATTTTGAGATTGAGAAGCCAAGTGTGTGCCTCCGACGACGTCTAGGTTTATTTGGTTAATAAAAATATCAAACAAATCTAAATTATTATTACATGCGGTTTGAACACTCACGTGTGGTTCTTAGGACGACACTCGCCTTGATAATGCTGAAATTGTATCGGTGAAACGGTTGGCATATAGTCAACAATAATCGCACGTGAGTGTTCAAGCCGCATGTAGTAATAATTTAATATGTCAGCTCACGCGAGTTTCAAACAATAGTAGTTTATGCTACTAGGGCGCAAAGGAACAAATTACGAGGATGATTTAAAACACGAGCGTAGCGAGTGTTTTAAACGTAACCGAGTAATTTATTGCTCTTACGCCCGTGTATCATACTACATTTTTCAATGCATAGTGTGAGGAAATGAAAACAAATATAATCTTGTGAACTTTAAATTATAATTGGCTCAAAAGGACTGTATCCAGAGCCGTTAAACGGTGGAAAAAAAAGTATAAAGTCTATGGTACACAGGAAAGGCTGCAGGTTAGCCAACCATTGTAAATAAATTAAAAAAAAATAATATTAAAGCCCTAGGGCAAAATAATCGACTTTCTGCTCGGTTTTGATGCATAAAAAGTGGGCCTTTACGAGCACATGCATTGAAAATATATTTACTATCTTTCATCGTTTTCGTCATTTTAGTGACATCTTCATCAAGCACTAATTATGGTGTTGTAAACACATTTTCTAAATTTTGATTTGTTTAGTTTGATTTGATTTGCTTGCGTTATCTAATAACAAAGTAATGAAGAAGTCATGTCTGTACATGGAATATTATTGCGAAATTTTAAATAAAATATGTTTACATTATAAGTCGAAAAACAGAATTTTTACAATTTTCGTGTGTCTATTTGTATGTTTCGTTTTAGCTCGAGAACCACGCACGGATTTAGATACGAGTTTCATTCTTATCAGTGTAGTGAACCAGAGGGCCTATTATCTATCTTTAGTTGCCATCTGTACCGAGTGCCTATCATCAAAAACATAGACATACTATCGAATTCTAATTGTCTAAGGATATGTTCGCACTTGAAGTGACGACACGGTTCGTAAATAGTTCAATACCCACTAATGGCAATTTTGAAAGTTCCGTTTTTAGCTATGTTTTTGATGATAGCCATCTAGTCCAGTTGGCAACTAAAGTTTCAAAATAGAGGGGCTGGTCAACATATAGGCTATAATGGGTATTAATAAATAACCATCAAGCCGAAAATGGGGCAAAGATTGTATGAACACTGGAGCCGCGGACGAAAGGCTAGTTGATAATACGATTAATAATACATAGATTCGTGGAACTGTGTACCAACAGTTCTGTGGTACCAACTGTTTTTATTTACGTTCATGATGGCGTTCCATTATAAAGTGACAACATTGACTATCCAGGCTTATAAACGTTGAGCAGTCGTGCAGGGTGCGGTGTGCCGTGCGACGTGCTCCTACAAACCGCTTTCAAATTGAATAAATCAATGATTTGTGGCGGCGGCCTCTTCCTACAGGAAACTCTGAATGTCGGACGAGAGGCGTGAGCCCATTTTATGTTATTGCATTTCCGATTGGCAGTTACGGGTTAGGTTCGACATTTAAAATGTTAATTATGTTTCCTCCTTTTACTTAAGGCCCTTAATACCGCCAAATGGGTACTTTCTAAAGCCTACTCCTCTTTTATGGCCAAACCAAAAATATTGAAAAAATGTATTATGGATTATCAACTCTAGGATAACATACGCAAAATTTTTCTTTTTCGTACCACCAAAACTTCTATATGAAAAATTGTTTCAACTGAATGGAGTTTTTTGGCTTGAATTTCTTACTGCTCCTAAGCGGCTTAGGTGATTTAATTCATTTATGCTTTGATAAATAGATAAACTTGATAGCTATAAACATAACATAGAATTATTCAATCGAACAATGACGCCCATGTGAAAAGTATTATTTTCTCCTATTTTGCACTATCAAGGACGCAGCAAGCGTCGTAACAGCCACCACGCATTGTGCACTGAGTTGAACGTTATTTCAATGTCGTTTCCGTCGATATTCATACAGACAAACATCGAGCTGCTAATTTGGCGACGGTAATCGCATTAAGGGAGGCACGACCAGATTTGTAAAATTTGTAATTCTACTAAAGATATATACATAGATAAGATATATAGAAGATATATTTAGCGCTTTTTCTCCGACTTGATTCACTAAAATGGTCAATGCTCAAGTTACAACATAGTATCCTAATCATCAGTTACCATAAATATAATGACAAAACAGAATGGGATTTTATAGTTTGTAATTTTGCCATATTATGGGAGAATGCAAAATTCCTCACACGTTCCACGCAAGTCAGCATCGGTTTAGGGTTAAATATCAATCGTTTAGCGCAAAATGCATGACTTAACTTTGTATTTCTCATTTAAAAGCTAAAAATTGAAAAACATGTCAGTTAACGCTAATAGTTCAGTATTAGTGAGTTTTATAAAGCATGAGTTTAAAATTTAATGCACAATTAGTCATGATCTTGTCAAAACAAAGTTAAAACGACATTGACACGAGAAGATCATGACTAATTATCCATTCAATCTGCTGTATTCTACAAAAAGTAAGTACAACATTTCCTACCAGAAAATGGTACTTAGATGACGTCCTCAGCACGAATTCCTTCCGTACGCGGAGTCCAAAGTGTGCCGGTGTTGTGACACGTTGTTCACCTTCACGGAGAACCTAAACCCAACCCACCTACACCTGGATGCATCCAAACCCAGAAGAAATGGTAACCTGACAAAGTTCCGCACTTGTTGGGAACCGCATGGATGTAGGTTATGTCACACACACACAGCAATTAAACAAAAAATAGTCTTCTCGTCAAAATATTGTCAGACCCTGACTCAATAATGTTTTTTAAGATGTCCACATCAATTCTCTACGTATTAAACCATTAATATATTAAATATTGAGAAAAAACCTCCGATCATCGGAAAGTCGTCCAAGCAAGAGAGCGCAGTGTTACCACACACAAAAAACAAAATCGTCGACCGAACACTCGACTGATGCGTTCTAAAAATATACATTTTATTCATAACAGTATACAATTTCAAACTATTGCTTTATAAACCTCACTAATACTGAACTATTGGCGTCAAATGCCAAACACCAAAAAGCATTTCAATTTTTTATTTCTAAACAAGAAAAACAAAGTTAAGTTATGCACTTTGCGCTAAGTAACTGACGTTTAACCTTAAAGTCTTCAACTTATTTGACAAGTATCTTTGGACCTAAGTATTAAAATAAATGAGAAGGTTTGCGTTTAAAAAAAACCTCGACATCTTCTGTCAAATGATCCCACTTTTCTAGTTAAATACATTTTACCTTCATCCCTCTGCCCTTCTCTATTCAAGTGAATCAACCACGTCAAGTATCTGAGGCATTAAAAGAACCCATTTTACTTGATAACCGGGTATTTCTCGAGCACAATTTTTCGGGTTATAGGCAAAGATTTCAAAAGTTTAGATGAGCCCTGGCACCTAAAATCTATAGCACTGTTTGTGCATGCGTGCGTTAACATAATGCCGACGCGCGCACACTTATGAGTGCGCAATCTGTCCACCTACGGTCAGCAAACTAATCAGACTACTAAAGTTGTTAAAATGAATAACTTTAAGTGCACTTAAGGCGTCCACCTATCACTGTGTTCAGATGAGCACTGATTCCAAACGTGTGAGCGTCACCCATTTAAAAGTAGAAACATTTTGGTGCTGTCATAGTACGGTAAGGGCTTATCTTTACTTTTGAAATCTTTGGTTATAACTGTTTTTGTGGGTACGTTTCGGGTGCTGACATGTCCTAAAGAAACACCGTAAGTTTCAGCACCCTTTTTTGGTGTATTCAAACGGACGTGATTTGTTAGGGATATAGAATTATTTTACGTTTTTTCTTCCTTTATCTGTTTTGGCAAGGTACTGAGATTGTGTTTGTGTATTGTGTGTAACGATTCCGTTCGCAGGGTCAGAGTAATTCATGCGTTTCTGCGCTGTTTATCATGTTAAACAAATACTTCTAAACGTGATCATTGATCAATAAATTTTCACAAAGAAAAACCAATTATCTGTGCCATAAATCAAATTATGAATATTATGATTCTAGACCCACAACAATAAATATCTTAACCTAAACATAATATTAATAATAAAATGCTTTATTGCACCAAATACAATATTGCACACAGGCGAGCTTAATACTAAGTATTATAGTATAGTATTCTATTAACTTGACCCCATGCAAAGCAACGGCGGATTACTAGTAAGCTATATCTGAACAATAAAGAATAATGCTTTCCGCTTGACCTGATTCCGCGAACCTTCAAGCTAACATGTTGTTCCAGAAACCTCATAAAATCGCGTGGCAAAGTCTAAACGAGCACAAAGTAACCAAACTCACTAGGAATATTGGATTTCCACGTCGCAAGCAATAGCCCTATAAAATATCTATCTTGAAGCACATGACTCGCAATATTACCTGGAAGATATTTTTTATTTACCACCTCGCGACGTGCTCGGCAACGGCTCAGCGCATACAGCCTACCGTGCCAACACCGGTGTGACTCACCTTAAATATTTACACCCCCTACCGCATTGAATCAATCTCTTGTACCGGCAGCAGTGTTGCCATTTTAGCCATTTCTTGGCTAGATCTAGCAACATTTTCTTGAACTTGCTAGATACACAAAAAATACACTGTGTCTACTTTTTTTTGGGTATTTTTTATTTACAAGTTTAGTAGGCGATTTGAATCAATTACAGAACAATACAGATATCGATTTATTCGAGATAGCGTCCGTATTGATCACTTCAAATATTAAGTACTTTATTTTAATGACTTGTTTTATATTTTTAATTGTAATTTATTATTAAAATACCTAAATGATATTGGAAATTGACCTTATCTATTTTTTATTGTACTTTGTTCAGATGCAATTTCCCGAATCTAGTAATTTTTTGGGTATGTCTTTGACCTATCCCAAAGGTATGGTGGCAACATTGAACGACAGAATTTTCCAGATTAGATCTGACGGCCATGTGTTTTTCTCCTTTTTAACATCGAACAGATTTTATTGGCATTTCTGGGTGACCACCGCAATTGTTATTTGGCAATTTCATCGGGATCCCCTGTCTGGGACGGTGATTCCCGTTTATTTTCGAGCGGAAAAGTATAACATTGCCAATTTGGTACGGAAGATGTCGTGACTAAAGCGTTTTATTCGTGCGATTACATTGTGTCGGTGTAATAAATTGTGCATGTGTTTTGACTGCAACCGTTTCGTTCTAAATTCAAAGTTCGAGGCATTAGACTAACATTGGACATGACCTAATTTAAATTTTGATGGGACCCGCCCCAGAATCGGGCACGCGTGGCTTCCTGAATTATTTAAAACTTGGACTGCAGTATCTGCACATCCCGCGCGGGTACTGATTCTGACATGTTCGTGATTCTTGCGACTTCTCTACTGAGAAATGTAACTCTTGTCCTTTATGCAAGATGATAGTATGATAGACTAGTAAAAGATGGCGGGAAGTACGGAAATAAAAGTAATAAATGTAGGTTTTGACTACCAGAATTTTATTCGGGCAGAGTTTCTGCCTACGACTGTGTTAGCAAGAGAATGATGTCACTGCGAACCCAACTTGTATTTATATCCTATCTTCCCTCCACAGTGACATCATTCGGAAGCAACCACAAAAATCAACACAACTACTAACAAAATATTTTAAATACCATAAATTATTATAAAATTTATGTTGACAAATTCGATAAATGGTACTGATATTTATAAAGGTTACCATATATTTCAAACATTTAAATTGAATCAAATAACAAAACGGAAGTTACCTTATCAATACCTTCTTGACTTGTACTAACATTTTTAGCAGCAAATATAACAACTAACAAATAATACATCTCAAAATAACTAAGATCTTATATTACTTACTTATGATATATCCCAGAATAATTTATAATCTTACACTAGTAGCTAGCAAGCTTAGAATAAGCCGTGTAGAATATTTAATAGGACCTAATCCGAATCGCAACAATAGATACAATACGTCGTCCCGACATGAATCCCCATGCGGGTGTCAAAGGTGTTTCCGAGTATGTACTGTCAAATGCAAGTCACAGTTCACACTTGTACACACACGTTTCATCGACGATCATTACCTCCTATCATGATGGTTGGTGAACCCTATCGCTTTACTTCGGGCATAAATATAGGCGCCTCGTCCCAACGTCACACGAAAATGACTCTATTGATAAATAAAATTAAAAAACTTTTTTTTATTTCATACCTTAAATATTAGCACAATACAAGGAAATACCTGTACCAGGAGGTCTCGCTCTCCATAGCAAAAATGTTCATCCAATCATTCATTTGTCATGAAAATATACTAAATACTTAAAATAAATTCAGGTAAAAACTTAAAATTCACAAGAAACTTAAGGTAAAAGTAAATTATACAAGGTCGTGAGATGGTGAGTGTGTGTGTGAGTGTGTGAGAGGGGGTGTGTTTTTGCATGAAAGAGAGAGAGTGTGTTAAAAATTACGTTTAAAAATTATGAAAAAAGATATCTTTTGTTAGTTAAACTATAATTGACACCTTTTAAGGAAATTATTCTCGCGTATAAGAAACAGCATGAAATTGTTGTTCAAAATGAAGCTGTTTTTAGACTTAAATTAAGTAAAATTGGTTATTTCTTTGGAACTACCAATGGTATTTGTATGGTCCTTGCACTTAAACACAAAGAAAACATTGTTTCGAAAAATTATTTAGGGAAATTTTTTCCGTCAATCACATCCATGTAAAAAGTTTTATTTTCTCCTATTTTGGAGACCCAGCGACGACGTAATGCAGTGTGCGCTGATATGAACGTTACTTCAATATAGATTCTGTCAATATTTGTATCGCCCCTTAATGTGTATTCCAAAGAACGCAGACCAAACATAATGTTCCCTCTTGGCCAACATGGCGATTAGACTAATTATTATAATAATTATGTACATTCTGGCCACATTGAGCAAATTCACCGTAACTTTATAAACACTGACGTGAACAAATTATTTTATCTACTTCCACACTACAATTACAACATCAAAAGCGGTTTTATAAGTACCTTTACATTGTTTATTCGATGTTTTAATATAACATTATAACACCGCGATTCTGCGCTGTGATTGACCCCTAGAGAGCCAATAAAAACAGTGAAAAGAAATAAGTCCCATCCTATTTCTTAAGACACGCCCCCTTTATCCTTGCGGCTTCTGATTGGCCCTAAGGCAGCATTACCAGACGATGCAACTGAGGTTTATGAACAAGTATTCTTCTCAGTGTTTGTAAAATTGTTAGTTAAAAATATTATAAATAAAGACTATATTTTTGATGGTCGTAGATAAAGTATTGTGTGCAACTGAACATAATTAATCATTATGTTATAGTTGCACAAAATAGTATTATATGTTTTTATAAATAAATTAGAAAACGTAACTATAAATACTTACAACCTTTATCGTTCCAGAATATACAGTTACCAGAATAAGGATATTAAAGCTGCTTTATAAATGTGTTTTCGATACTTGTTGCAAAGCGAATGGGAAAACTTTTATTAGAATCGGCATGGACATCTAGTTACTAATGTAATTTACCACTTTATAAAATGTTATCTTTTCTACTATGACATATATAGGTATTATACATACATACAAAGCACTTTCTTTTTTTCTTTTCATGGTTTGAGAATATACAAATGGTCATTGACTCAATAAATTTCGAGAGTATATTATTTTCATGGTCTGAGAATATCCAGATGGTCAATAACTTAATCGTTTTATTTCGAGAGTATATTATTTTCGCGGTCTGAAAATATCCAAATTGCCGAAGTAAAGCCTCCACTTAAAAAGGAACTAAAAAGAGATTCCATGACCCTCGTAAATAAATTATTTCCTCTCATCAAATAAACAAACTAATCAGTGAACTTAACTTCATGAACGTGCCTCATATTTTTATTATAGGCAAGTAGCGCAAACATCGGTAACAATGTAATTTCAGGCGCAAAGTGCAGTAAAAGTAAAAGGGTCCCTTTATTGTGTCGTAAACAAGCTGCGTCTTCCTGCCCCCTGGGGACGGCTCTGGAGGAAGAGACCATCGATTTGTTCACAATTTTCGTATATTTAAGGACGGCACTGGATTCGCACAGCAATTTAGGGCAATTTGTGGATGGAAAATTGCTGTTTTATGCGCCGAGATTACCTATATAGGAAAGTGTTTTCATTTTATTTGAGTTATTCATATTCATATTACACAAAAGAAACATCATTTTTACAAAGTTCTTAGATATATCATGTACATAGGCGAGCTTATCTCTAAAAAGAGATTTCTTCCAACAAACCCGGATTGAAAAAAAGAAGTAATAATAAAAAGTAGACATACATACGTGTACACTAAATATGTTAATATACTTACACCCTATGATTATAAATAACAAAAAAATACCTACGTAAATAATAATGAAGTAACTATTTAAACAATAAACATATTTACTTATATACATAATATTTACAATAAATAATATATGAATAAATATAACCTTAGCTATATAAGCTTTTTATTTGTAGTTTTAAGCAATTATAATAGTTAAAAAAAGACAAACTTAAACTAAGTTAGGACCTGGGAGACAGCATATATCTGGTCACTTGGCGCACATTATGGACCCGGACTCAACAGACAGCACTGACAGACTCGACCAACTGACCCAATCAACAAATACTCCCCTCCAAACTGTTTCTTTTCTTTTTTTATTTTACCACCTTTTCTTTCATCATTTTTTTTTTTTTTTTTTTTTTTTATGTAAATAGTTCCTATCATTTTTCAGACTGTACGAACTTGTTTTCATATATATTTTTTTTTTATAATTTTTACCTGTCAACTCGACTGATGACGGCCTCACTGATGAGGCCGAAATATTTCGAAAAAATATAAAGTTTGTCTTTTTTTAACTATTATAATTGCTTAAAACTACCAATAAATAATATAAAAATACATAACAATAGTTAAAATAAATATTGTTATCGAATGATAGAATATTAAAGTACTACAAAAAATACGTATAGTACCAATATGAATACTAGTATCTATTGTAATAAGAGGAATACTAAAAACTACGTTGTGATTGAGATTTAGATTCGACCGATGACTGCCCCATGCCATATGGCCCGAAATATATCGAGTTTAAATACCACTAATATTATAAATGCGAAAGCTTGGATGGATGGATGGATGGATCTTTGTTACTCCTTCACACTGAAACTACTGAAACGATTAGGCTGAAACTTTGCACAAATGTAGTTTTAGACTGAGAATAGGACATAGGCTACTTTTTATCTCATAAATCAGTTTCCATTGGAAGGCAATGGGGTGTCAAGTTCCTATAGAAAAGTGATGTACTGTTACTCCTTCACGCCGTTGAATATTATTAGTGGGATGGGATAGTGGCATTAGTGGGATAGGATGGGATGGGATTCGATACGACTATACAAAAACTTAAGCAACGCGGGCGAAGGCGCAGGCAAAAGCTAGTATGTTATAAGATAAGATTAAATAAGATTAAATAACTTTATTCAGATGTAAACAAACTTAAGTAAATCACAAAAAATAATGTTTACATGTAGGTGGGTACAATGAAAACTTATTTAATTCAAACAATTATCTGTTGGTCCTCAAACTAAGACGAGCTTGTTTCGTGAGGACCTTTATTAGTGTGCACACTTGTTAACTAATAAAAAGAGACGTCGACAAATATCATTACTTGACTGAGTTTGTTTTGCGCATTATACAATGTGATAACAATATGAAATTATGTTTTATCACCCATCCATCAGCCCGTATTTGTCCACTGCTGGACATAGACCTCCCCCATATTACGCCACTCTTGGCGGTCCTCAATCATCCTCATCCAGCCACCATCCGCAACGTCCTTCAGATCGTCAGTCCAGCGGGCACGAGGGTGGCCTACACTACGCTTTGCTGTACGTGGTCTCCATTCCAATGCCTTACGGCCCCAACGGTTGTGACGTCGGCGAAAAATATGGTCAGGCCACTACCACCTCAACTTACTGATTTGGCAGGCTATGTCGTCGGTCACCTTCGATCTCTGACGGATATCTTCGTTTCGGATTTTATCCATAGCTCGTTGAGCGACCTTAGATTGTTTTATTGTTTCTTATAATTTAATAACTAATTATAAATAAATAAAGCTCAAAAAGAGCTTTGACTCAAGTAACCTATAGTTGTTAAATTTGGTAACTAGACATTACCAATAAAAATGTACATGGATATTCCCCCAGTTCTGCTGACTTGGCTGAGTAAAACTTCGCCTCTCGATTTTCGCTCTATTTTTGCGGGTTAAAGTACGACCTGAACTTTCAACGTGTGACTAAGAAAAATGTACGAAATTCCTAGAAAGTTCCACTACTTTTGCTGGAGAAGCCACAAACAAAAGTATAATAAATCTTGGATCTCAGTTTTCCATCAATTCTATCAAGTATTTTTTTTAAACATTGGTTTGTCATGGTCACTGATTTAGGCTATTTCACTTCTAGTGCTTGAAAGGATTTTAGAGGGCGCTTTAAATAATTGATTTACGATTTTCCAAATGTGACAAAAAAATATTACCATTCGTATACTGAAAATACGCAACGAAAAATAAACCGTAAAAAAGTATTTCAAGTATTTAAAAATAGTATTTTATTCATAACATCACAATGTGTGATAAAAGACTTTTTTAATGGATTTCTAAAGTTAAAAAACCAGTCAAGTGCGAGTCAGACTCACATACCTAGGGTTCCGCATAGTGGATGAAAAATTTAAATTTGTCATTTTATTTTCGTGAATTTCTCAACTTCTATATTTTTCCTGCAATCTTTACGTAATAATAATCTATAAGATAAGGGGGGAGGACATACATATATTTTTTTAAATAGATGCAAGTAAATATAGCTAAATTACATATTTTTACAATCAGTTTTTTTATAACTACAATTTGATATCCATATCGCAATTTTTTTTTTTAAATTTTTTATATTTCTCATTTGTGTTCAATTTTTTTTTAATTGCTATAATTTTTCTGTAATTGGCCAGTTATGACCTATAATTGTATTTTTTTTATATTTTTCGGTCCACCAGTTTTGGAGATAAGGGCGTAAACTTTTTGTATTTTTTCAAATAATTTTCGAAACCACGAAACCAGTGCCAGTAAATTAATACTATTAACAATATATATCTTTTCAGTTAACATTTTAATATTTACAATTTTATACCCATATTGTATTATTAGGATATTATTTTTATTTTTCTCTCTTTTAGAAATATTTCAAATTTAATTTTTTTTTTTTTGCACCTTGTATGTTGGCGAACAGTGCTATTTTTGTGGCAA
Organism: Ypsolopha sequella; assembly: GCA_934047225.1. Taxonomy (NCBI): domain Eukaryota; kingdom Metazoa; phylum Arthropoda; class Insecta; order Lepidoptera; family Ypsolophidae; genus Ypsolopha; species Ypsolopha sequella. The sequence goes on along the minus strand of OW203986.1, from coordinate 3,746,025 downwards.
ATTTTAAGTCTTTAATTTTAACGGTGCCAAATTTATGAGACTGTGACATACGGACGGACGGACAACGGAGTCTCACCATAAATATATTGTTATGTCTCACAATTAACTTTGAAGACTAAAATAATTTTGCGGGTGGAAGAAAAATGAAAAATCGTGTCCTGCATCTCATCACTGCGCCTCGCTCGCCATACTTGCCAGTTTCCTGTAGACCACGAGACATGCAACTGCCTCGAAACGTCGGGTGTCCTTTTCGTAAAAGAAGGCAAAAAAAAATATCGCGTTAAACCCGTTTATATGTATTATAATGTGCCATATTTGTGCCCAAAGTACGGCCATAGGACCCACCACCCATCACGGTTGGCCGTAATAATGAAGTACGGCGACAGGGCCCACCGCCCACCACCCATCACGATGGGACGTAATACAAGGGCTCATATTACACCCTTCTTGAACGAGAGAGGAATACTCAAGATGGAGGCTCGAAGAACTGCACATCTAGCCAGTCTCGTTCATAAGGTTGTACATGGCAAAAGACCGTTGTATCTTTACACAAAGTTTGTTTGGGCTCGTGAAGTGTGCAGTCGTGAAACTAGCAGTAGGCAATTAAACTTAATGATTCTGCCGAAACATGTAAGATCTGGCTTCAGGGGAAGTTTCAAGTACGCGGCCGCAAAGATCTGGAACAATCTGCCTCCCCCTTTACGCAAGTCTGTGACAGTTCATACGTTTAAGTCAAGGTTAAAAAAACATCTTTTTGTCAAACAAAAGCAGGAAAGCCGTTAAAACCAAATATTTCTTTTGTGCTCAATTTATTTATGTTAGTACCTACCTAATGTTATTTTTCCATATTGGTTTAAATTTAAATTTATTTTTGTTTCTTCAAAATTGTATATATATTTTATTTTATTTTATTATTCTGTTGTAGTTGTTTGTATATTGTGCATCACCTATCGAAATTTATGTTTAATTGTGATATGATAGAGGATCAGCTGCAAATCAGAGCTGTGTAGACAAGTTTTACCATGCTAACAGCATATGCTGAGCTGTCTCCTTTTTGTTTAATGTATTTTTGTGTTAAATTATGTTGTGTTACTTTTATCTGTTTTTTTTTTTTAGACAAATAAAATTTTTCTTTTTCTATTTCTATTTCTATTAATAACGAAGTACGGCGACAGGGCCCACCACCCATCACCCATCCATCAGGCTAGTTCGTCCACTGCTGGACATAAGCCTTTCCAGGACTTTGCAACTCCCGGCAGTCATTCTGGAATAATTGCCCATACTCACACACGCTGGGCAGGCGGGTCGGTGAGCGCGGTGCCGGAACCCTCGCACGCCTCGCGGAACGCCGCTGCCCGTCACCAGTCTGTTCATATATAACCCGGCTATTAGGGATAGATATACCGCCATCCATCGATTCCAGGCATGGTAGGGCTCCTGGTTTTTAGCCTGTGAGCTGTCCTCTTACCCTCCCCCAAATTACTTCGAGGGGATCTCCAAGTAAGATGGTGGTGCCTCCACAGTCGAGCTGGTGGCCACCCATCACGGTGGGACGTAATATTGAAGTACGGCGACAGGGCCTACCACCCATCACGGTGGGACGTAATAATGAAGTACGGCGACAGGGCCTACCACCCATCACGGTGGGACGTAATAATGAAGTACGGCGACAGGGCCTACCACCCATCACGGTGGGACGTAATAATGAAGTACGGCGACAGGGCCTACCACCCATCACGGTGGGACGTAATAATGAAGTACGGCGACAGGGCCTACCACCCATCACGGTGGGACGTAATATTGAAGTACGGCGACAGGGCCTACCACCCATCACGGTGGGACGTAATAATGAAGTACGGCGACAGGGCCTACCACCCATCACGGTGGGACGTAATAATGAAGTACGGCGACAGGGCCTACCACCCATCACGCTGGGACGTAATAATGAAGTACGGCGACAGGGCCTACCACCCATCACGCTGGGACGTAATAATGAAGTACGGCGACAGGGCCCACCACCCATCACGCTGGGACGTAATAATGAAGTACAGCGACAGGGCCTACCACCCATCACGGTGGGACGTAATAATGAAGTACGGCGACAGGGCCTACCACCCATCACGCTGGGACGTAATAATGAAGTACGGCGACAGGGCCTACCACCCATCACGCTGGGACGTAATAATGAAGTACGGCGACAGGGCCCACCACCCATCACGATGGGACGTAATAATGAAGTACGGCGACAGGGCCTACCACCCATCACGGTGGGACGTAATAATGAAGTACGGCGACAGGGCCTACCACCCATCACGCTGGGACGTAATAATGAAGTACGGCGGCAAGGCCTACCACCCATCACGGTGGGACGTAATAATGAAGTACGGCGACAGGGCCTACCACCCATCACGCTGGGACGTAATAATGAAGTACGGCGACAGGGCGTACCACCCATCACGGTGGGACGTAATAATGAAGTACGGCGACAGGGCCTACCACCCATCACGGTGGGACGTAATAATGAAGTACGGCGACAGGGCCTACCACCCATCACGTTGGGACGTAATAATGAAGTACGGCGACAGGGCCTACCACCCATCACGCTGGGACGTAATAATGAAGTACGGCGACAGGGCCCACCACCCATCACGATGGGATGTAATAATGAAAGGGTATACGAGTGTGGACAGTGACTTGCATTTCATAGTACTCGGAAGCATCTCTGACACCTCTTTGAAGATTCGATGTCGTGATGATTACAGAAATTTTATTCGTTATCTCAGAACATCCATCGAAGGATTAGTATTATTTCGTTTAACTTTTCTCGCTTAGTGCTAGGGTCATAACGTGAATTTCCGGCAACTAGGTACTTTACACATTAGTTTGTCCTCATTGAAACCTGGAGCAAACTGCGAATGTGATAACTAAGTTTATATGGCGCGGGCGCGGGCGAGGGCCTCCCGAGCGACAGAAATCGGTTTAGCGGATGTTTGTGTATGGCCCAAGTTGTAAGCTTACACGAAGTTGCAATTGATGAGTGACAAATTGTGTGATAATAAGTGTGATAATTCTTCATTTTGTTGAAATATTTGTCAAATTAACATTATATGCATAATTATCTGTACCTGAAAGGACATGATTAATAAAATAAAAAAACCTACTTTATCCTACGGCGTGCGTATATTGAATACATTCTGGCCTTAAGTGAAGCACGAGAGCACCTCCCCCCACCATCCGCACACCTACCTCACAATATAATGAAATATTTTTAGTTTAGTATTTGCGCATTCCTCAGAACTGCACTGAGTTTGTGTATGTACTTTATTGAACATGTAAAATCCGTATTTTTATTTTATGTACTGTATTAATATTTGCATGAACTTGATAAATTTGATGTAGCAAATCGATGAAACCAGTAGTTTATTAGTTAAACTTAAAGGCAGAATTAATTCACCTAGTTGATTGTCATAGTATAAAGTTAAAAAGATACTTCTTATTGCCGTATAGTTGGCGGTCAACCTGGTGTCATACAGACCTCTGAAATGACCTAACAAACATTTTCATGTACGTCGAAAGAGGTATTAACACTTAACAGCTGTATGTTTTCCGACGCACAGTAGGACTAACGGCCACTAACGGTCACCCATCCAAGGACTGACTATGCCTATAGCTTAAGACGTTACGGAAAAAAAATCGACACTTTAAGGACTTGCATGTCTACTTTAGTAAATAATGTATTATTTTGATAAAATAGTATATTATTTTTGGATTCTTTTTCTAGGGATTTGTTAAAACAGAAATGCGATTGGAGAAATTCGGCTCGATGGAAATACGAGTATTTATTGAAATGAGGTCCTTTTCGATACCAATTCTCCTGGTTTGACAATTTAGAATGACATATAAACTACAACTATATTTTATTAGGTGGGTTTTAACAGTATCTAGGGCCAGATGGCCTATCATCAAAGCTATATCAAAAACATAGATATGCTATCGAAGTCCGATTGTCTAAGGTTATATTCGCACTTGAAGTGACGACACAGTTCGTAAATAGTTCAATACCCATTAAAGGTAATTTTGAAAGTTCAGTTTTTAGCTATATTTTTGATGATAGGCACCTAGTACAGTTGGCAACGAAAGATACAGAATAGAGGGGCTGGTTAAACGAAATTTTGATAGCAACTTTAGTACATTTTATATTAATAAAAAACTGACGTTTTGCTACTTTTCCACGAATCCGTCCCTCTTGCGCTGAGGATTTTTTCGCATATGGAGTAACAGGGACGCTAAAACTTTTACATATCGCCTTAACCGCGGAGTGATCTGACAGTGTGGCGGACGCACGCTACTCCTCATGTTTTTTAATTGTCTCCCTAATTTCATCACTTGGACCATACACTGGCACATGGCAGACGTATTCTACAACTTTGCTTATTTGATTGTTTTGTTTCGCTAGCTAGTTTCTAGTTGCTAATTAAACTCACACAGAACTAGATTTAGTAAATTATCATGTATCCGTTAAACACGAGCATCAAAACCAACCTTGGTGTTTTTGAATAGTTTTCTTTTGTTTTTTTTTTTCAATTTTCAAATATACAGGGTGGAAAAAATGAAAGGGCCCTGGAGGGGAACTACCTTAAATCCTTTAGTTAGCTCATTTTACTGAAAGGAAACATTCCTTTATTTTTTAAAAGAAACAAAACTGCATTCAAAGATCTTCTAAAATTTGCTTGTCTCACCCGGGAACTGAACCAACTAAAATTTAAAAAAATAAACCCTCCCTATTTTATCATACAAATCGGTAGGATTATCGTTCAGGATAAAATTTGTCTACTAAACTAAAGTCTTACACTCATATGTTGTACGAGATACCCATGAAATTGAATATTTATTACAAGTTCTTTATTACCAATAACTAGTACTGTTCACTTGTAAAGTAATAATTATACGCCATTATTACACAATGATAGCACGGAATGAAAGCAAAACAAAACAAAATTTAAATTTCGAACGAATACTTTTATCGATTTTAAAAATGTTGAAAGTTATGGTTCGAACTACAAGTTTGTTGCTCCGCGTTGCAAAAAAAATACGTTCCTTTTTTAAACTTTTCGTCAGTACACCTATTGCAAGAAGTAATTGTGCTCTGCATACATTTATTATTACCATTTAACGATTTTCTTATTGAAGTATTCAACAAGGTACTTAAGATAAATAACATTAGCAAGCTTGTACTTCATACGATGTCTTTGGATGTAAGAGAGATAAGAAAATTATAAAGTGTCATTTACTTGTTACAAGTGAACAGTACTAGGTATTGTTAACAAAGAACTTGTAATAAATATTTAATTTCATGAGTATCTCGTACAATAGATGAGTGTAAGACCAAATGATTATTAGACAAATTTTATTCTGAACAATAATCCTACCGATTCGTATGATAAAATAGCGAGGGTTTATTTTTTTAATTTTTAGTTGGTTTGATTCCCGGGTGAGACAAGCGAATTTCAGAATATCTTTGAATGCAGTTTTGTTTCTTTTAAAAAATAAAGGAATGTTTCTTTTCAGTAAAATGAGCTAACTAAAGGATTTAAGGTAGTTCCCCTCCAGGACCCTTAAATTTTTTCCACCCTGTATACTTAAAGTTGCAGTTGACAAAAAAATATATTAATGTAATGACATATTTTAAATTAAAGCATGGTTGGTTATGTGTAAGTATTGTTATGTGTTAGTTTTATCGAATGGTGGCAACTCGGCCATTCGGACGAGTTTCCTTCGGTCGAGATGACCACCGAGTCAGTGCCGCGGTACAGGTGGAAATGACGCCAGCATACGGGCTGCCCACATAAATGCGCGGGAATCGGATGGCGTCCTACACTCTCCGCGTCCGTACTTAAGGGTCGGTTGCACCAAACATGCTCTCGCGTTTGGGCAATTTAGCATATTAAAACAAAATATTTGTAACAAATAAAATTTGTGTAAGTAGTTAAGAAGTTTAAATACATTATAATTTTTCAGATTTGACACAAGTATCACAATCATCGAGAAAAAAAATCTGAAAGAATACTAAAATCACGAAAAACGTAATTTGGCGATGCAAACAGAATTTTTTTTTTTGCGTAAAGAGATCAAAGTACCTTATTCGTATAATATTTTAATATGTTTTTCCTTTCGTTATTTAAAAAAAAATACACAAACATTCAAATTTTTGCGCAATTTTTCTGTGCAGGAAAAATGTAGAATGTTTGAGAATTTCTTTTAATATAACGAAAGGAAATAAAAATAATAAAAATATGTAAAGGTTATGTAAAAAATATTTTATTTTGTAGTTCGATTAGTAGACTGATCATACTAGTTCCAAAGCCAAATTACGTTTTCCGTGATTTTACTGATATTTTCGTTTTTTTTTTTCGATGATTGTGATACTTGTGTCAAATCTGTAAAATTATAATGTAGTTCAACTTCTTAACTACTTACACAAATTTTATTCGTTAAAAATATTTTGTTTTAATAAGCTAAATTGTCCAAACGCTAGAGCATGTTTGGCGCAACCGACCCTTAATTGCGGTGCGCACCCCTACTATAAGGTGTGAACCGAGATTTGGAAGCGTGAGTTTCGGCCGTTTTATATGAAGACATAAATAATACTGTTTTACTTATCTATACTATGCTATCGGCAGCAGATTCCGCGCGGAAGAGCGATTTGGATTTAAATTTTTATTTGTATGAATCTTTATTCTTATATTTCGTAGCATAGTTTAGCTTTTATAAATTAGTGTATTTAAGTTCTATCTTACTATCTAATCAAAATAATTTCTCAAAAGACAGAATTTTTTAAGTTACATTTAAACAAATAGGTTTTCTGATATTTTTCACACTAGGGATTAAAGTGATTTAAATTTGGAGCGTCAAATTCGTGTGGAAACTCGTGGAAAACAAATGCCTATATGGGATTGTAAAGAGATTTGTTCGAAAATCGAACTGGCCACCATAAGCAGAATTCAACAAAAAGAAAAAAAACCTTTACAAAGAATGTGAAACAAAATACGGTGTTTGGTGCTGTGATTGTCAGTGAATTTTATTGAATTATTAATGTTGATAAAAATGTCGAGCTTTTTATTGTCTCGCAGAAGGTGTGAATAGTAGAGTATGCTCCTCTGGAATAAAGCCTGTCTTTTTCTTGGGCAGCTTGAACCCCTCGCTTTACTCAGGACTCTATATAACTCCCTCGCTACGCTCAGTTACACTCAGGGTTCAATATGCCGCCCGTGACGTAAGACACTGCTTTATTTCCTTAGTGCATAATCTACTATTATATCTTATGATAATTGAGTCGCCATCATAAGTATTTTATTTAAATTTGTGTATAAAAGAAAATAAGTACCTAACCGTGTTTTGAGTCGTAAATTCTTCAAGAACAGTGTATCCATTAAAAAACATTACATCCCTTGTTTTATTCACTATTACGTACCCATCTTACGTTGTCAATTAAAGCAATGAAGGTACGAGTATATGATTAAAATCTCGTGTTTTCTCGTTTACAATACTTGTTTATTCTCTCTCATATATATTTCAGGTTTGTTTATGTAAGGTACCCACACAAACTGTGTTTTACCTAGAGTTAAAATGTAAACAGACACACAAATTCAATTAGCATTTAGGTTTTCGTTGAAGAAAAAGCTTACAAGGTGAAAGCCTTTCAATGTTAAAAAGAAAAAAAGCACTGATTGAAAAGCAAACGAAGCAAAGTAATGGACTAAAAATAGGAGGTGTATAGTCGTAAAAAGTAGTACGACAACATGAAAAGTAAATAAAACCTGACTAGAATTACATTACTGAGGTTGAAGGCTCTTTTCTGTTCTCCCCGTGTGATAGAAACTCGTCGCTTTTCTGTAACTTCATTGACCGAAGGAAACAAGCATTTGCCATCGTAAAACAACTTCCAAAGAAATGCATCAGTACCACAAAGCTGGAATATACATATAAAAGGGTGGAGGAGCAAAACATGAAATGTCATAGAAAATCCAAAATTAAATTAAATATGGCAACGTTTGGATTTTTCTGCGTATTTTTACCTGCAATAAACAAAACGTGCAAAAACTGTAAATAGTTCTCCACAAATAAGGACTTTCTAATACCCCGTACAGATTCAAAGCTGGGGAGGTCCCTAAACTAAAGGAATGTGCATCTGTCAAATACATTAAAATGATTTTTCTGAAAAGTTTTGTTTCTGTGACATTCCATGTTTTGCCCCTGTGCCCTTCAGTATGGTATTATCGGTTTAAAATGCTAATAGAAAAATAGCTAAAATTTTTGGTATATATTGAAATTTCTTTTAGTTGGGTAAATAGTATCTACTTTTTAACCCTCGTCGTAGTTTTTGTTCTACAGAAATTAAGAAAAAGGTTCGACGTTGACCAATCCCTCAATTATGTATGTTGACATTATAAATATTTTGTTACTGATAAAACTCGCATTTTTTACTTTGCAAGGAGGTACAGGTCGACTTTTAACTGTGCAAGGAGGCACAGGTCCACCTTTAACTGTGCAAGGAGGCACAGGTAGACCTTTCAATGAGATTATTTATAAATCATATTTATCAGAGGGCTAAGTGCGAGGTGCCTATCGAATAAATGTACTATGACGTAAACCGAGTTAGGTTGGGTCTCCAGCGCATGTTTTGCCCTACACTACACAAAACATTATCTCGCTACACATTTTCACTGATAGGACCCGGCTCAAAAACAAAAATGTCTAACGAAACAATATTTTTGATCTTATCAAAAATGGCACTTGGCTCTCAGGAATCTTCGAGACTACAGGCCTTCAGCCGAGTTTTTATCGGGTCATTGTATCCGTAACAAATCATTTATGTATGGAACTAGTTGGGACTATTCCATTAATTATATTAAAAGGATTGAGAGTCGCCTCGCTCCGCTCCGTTTCGCTCGGCTCACAGTATGTACTTATATGTAAACCTAACACGCTTCCCTTCGCTTCGCTCGTCGTTGCACCCATTTTTCACTTTTTGGTGAAAGCCTCATTTAGTTAGAACTCGTTTTTCCTAATTGAAACTATTTTTAACTTTTTAAAAAGACTTTCAGTTAGAATTAGTTTTAACTAGTTAAAACAGGTTTTAACTGTAGCATATATAAGGTCTTTCAATTTAAATGGAAAGTCATTTAGGAGGTGATTCAGTATCGTTAATACATCACATTCCACTGCAAAGCGCTTTTTTTTTGCGCGAACTTTTTTTTCACTTCTCAGTACAAAGTGGTTCGATCAGCTGACTCAGTTTGTATGGACAATACATATATCATATATATATATATATATGTAGATGAATATTTGTATATCCTCCCTCCGGTTTCACCCGTCTGTGGTCTTGTGGTATGCTGCTGTCTGATTGATCGATCTTGCGGTGATAGCCTACTTACGTGCATATTGCTAACAACATCAAAAGTTTTGTGGTTGACAACTGTTTCAAAAATGATACCTACTTTGTAAGCTTAAACACGATAAAACAGTCTAGAACAAGAGAGAATAAATTGATCAGTCCTACACTTTTACATTTTAATCTGCCCAACCGGTTTCATTACAGCATAAATTAATTAGTAATTTTGACATTACTAGATTGTTTTTTTCTTTTATGAAACGGGACTCTAAAAATGGGACCAGGTTTACAGATCGTTATCGTCGAGATTTCTGACAGATCCGGAAATGGATTCTGACTCTGCAGTACTAGCATGTACTTGGTATCGACTCGACATCGATTCGATAAATAAAAATGAAACTCTTATTTCATGGCAATAAGGGTTATCGTTTAGAATTTATCGATTCTTTCTGTCAAATGTATCTAATCGACGCGTACGTGCTCTCATAGCTGATTTGAGGTACATGATGATTTATTTATTTATTTATTATAATAATACCGGGTGAGCCCAATTACAATAATAATTAGATTAATATTTAAATTAACATAATACTAAAAATAACTTTAAGCCAAAAAATAACAAATTAACTTACAAAATAATTGGCATAGATTAAATTATGTTAAGGTGTGTTAATTCGAAAACCATTTCGAGATTTAGGTTTAATAATCCGTATTTTCGAAGTTTTGGTCTAAAAAACCTCATGATGATGAATATTTTTACGAAAAGACTGCAGCTTCCATTTGCCTTCGTGTGACGTCACTTGAGTAATGACTGTTTCGAAATGTGTCCTTTGCTATCAAGATATAATAATTTGCTTCAAACTAATTTGACAGCTAGATGACAGATGAGTAGACAGACAGAGACAGACCACTTTTTTTATAAGCAATCACACATCACAATCAATATAATGTCCAAAATTCTCAAATGACAAAGTCATCGGACAATTCTTTAAAAAAATCTAAAAAAAATAATGGTTAATTTATAAACCAAAATTATGAAAATTATGTCCTAAAATGGCGTATATTCTCTGAAAAAAAATGAAGAAAAATTCTTTTAAAAATTAAGCTATGGAAATTGACTTTTATTATCGAAGAACACGTCAGCAGATGTTTCGGACTCTAAGAATAATATAATGATGAAAGTGCAAGGTGTGTAAAAACATATAGTTTTATAGTATATGCGGGATATCATGATATCGGTAACATTTCAATCCGCATGGCACGGCATGGGCTCTGTTAGAATAGTCTCTATTGCTCGTCATTACAAGTCATGGTGAGATCCCCAAATTCTGGTGCGAACGCGTGGCTTATCAAAGTTAGCCTCTAATGGTAGTAAATAAACTACTATAAATTGTTGAACTGTACTATATTTTTTATCTTGTTCTGAAAAATACTACAATCAGCTGAAAAAATGTTGGCAACTTTAGTGGTAGTAAAATTATACTAAATCGCATAAATTCCAAAAAGCTTATTTGTGCAAGCAATCTGTACGTCTAATTGAATTCCGACATCGTATACCGACTAGAGATGGGCGCGGGAAAATTCCCATCTGAAAATTCCCGGGTTAAATCCCGTTTGGGAAAATTCTCGGTGTTTATCGGGGAAAATTCCCAATCGGTGAGTTTTTTCATTTTTCTTCACAAATACTATGAAACTTACAATGAAACTAACTGCAAGTGATAGAGTAAGTCACAGCCAACATTTTATATCCTTACACTTAACTGCGAAAATATGCGCTTTGGAAACTACAGGCACTTGAACATATTTAATTAAAAGGTTAAGTAACCGAACTATTTTTTTTTTGTGATAGACTGCTGACGCTATTTACAAACACCTTTTACTGATAAAGTTTTTCCGAAATATGCATTAATTTCTGAGAAAAAAAAATACTGAATTATTGTTTGTATGGAGAAAACAATGATACTGTGAATTATAGAAGAACTTTCTGTCATTTAGCTCTAATACCGCAAATCTACTTATTTGGATAGCTATTATTTTAAAATATATAAAAAAAAAATGTCAAAATGAAAACACCCGAATATTTCCCCAAACGGGTGTTTTCACGGAAACTTTCCGGGAATTTTTCCGCAACCGGGAATTTTCCCGGGTGGAAACCCATCTCTAATACCGACTGAGATACCGCTGTAAATGTCCAGTGGAATTCGATTCCGTGATTTCACTCCCTACCAAACCACAGAGGAAGTCTTCAGTGTTGTAAGTCAAGGCCGGCTTAAGGTGCTGTCAGATCGCGAAATCCAGAGTTTTGCTCTCCTCACCTCTCACCAGACACGCTCGCCGCAACCCCGCCGCGCCCGTCACTTATTTACTATTTTCGCGCGCTTTACGCATTACCAGACTCATTTCAAATCGTAAAGGGGCAGTAGGCACGATCGTGCTGAAAGTCCATTCTAAAGTTGTCGAAAATCAATAAAGCTACAGAATACTAGTAGAATACTCTATTATCTTTGCTTGAAATTTTTAGAAAAATATAAGTGTTGTATATAAATATAGAAGGTCCTACAAACCAAACCGTAAAAAACTCAGGGAGTGATTCCGTATCCATTATTTATCTATCACATACCAAAGAAAATTGTTTTATTTAACTTTTTTTTTTCTTTTCTATAGAAATCAACTCAACTGACTGAACCAATTTGTACTGAAAATAAATTTGAGCAAAAATTTTTTTTTTCTTCTGCAATGTGATTCAACGGTACATAATACCATGGACGAATGATAATACTAGAAAATAAAAAACGACAAAAATCATATAAGTTTATTATCACACAAACACACATATTGTCGTAAGCGACAAAATAACAACTAGTTCTGTATCCCCTTCGGAGAAGAACATCGTAAGCGACAACATTTTGAATAACGCTTTTTTATCCTAATCGATGTTACAATTGAAAACGAATCTTATGCACTTATTCCAACATTTTTATTCCAACACTAAAAAAACTATTGTCAGCACGCCTTTTACTTAAATAATATCACACTCACTAAACTAAATATTGCAATTTTTATGGTAAGCGCCAACTTGGGCGCTTAATTAAAAAAAAAGCAATTGCGTTTAAAAAAAAACATTAACTTTGTATCATTGCAGAATAGAAACGCAGAAAGAAAAGTAAATCTGGATGTCAGGAACTCTGAACCGGGAGAGCTCCTCACATCCAGATTTACTTTTCTTTCTGCATTTCTATTTGCGATGATATAATGTTAATTTATATCTCCTTGCGATGGATAAATCGCCTAGTGTTCAAACATAGAAATTTCTTTCTTTCATAGTTTCGATTATTAACATTATTATTGTAACGAAATTTTATCATTGTAATAATTTATAACTTTTACTTAACATCTGCAGTCAAAACTTGACAAATTTTATCACTTTCATTAATTAATTTATCATTTATATACGAGGTAATACAGTCAGTGTCAGGTAATACACCAAAACGTGGAATTGGTTATTTCCATTGCGTTTGCAATAACTTTCTCTTTACTGCAGTAATAATCTAAGCAATTGCGATGGTCTCCGAACGCGTGTAAAACTGAATTTTGAATATCTGAATGCAAACTTTGTATTGCTTGTACATGTACAGGTGAGGTAAACTTTTGAGACTTATGTTGTTTGATTGAAGACACAATCATTTTGCGTATTTTCTGGTAGACAGAAGGTATTTAATATCTTTCCCGGTCACTCGTAATTTTTTGCACATATTTCTAAAGATATGGTTATGGCAATCAATTTTTTCCACCGTGTGGTTTGGGTATGGGTTACTGGCCAATATTTTGGAGTATGTCGCTGAATCTCCATCGGCAACAAGCCTCCCATATATGAGGTTGTACATAGCCATGGATTGTGTAAATACCTCGCAAATAATTTCAGCTTTCATGCCGGTTGATGAGTAAAACTTCTCTAAATCTCCTGCCTATAATTACCGTGGCTCCTGACAGAGCCTTGTAATTGTTACCGTAGGATCTGGCACTTCAACATCCGTCAGCATACACATCTATAATTGTAATTCCGTTTTTCAATCTTCCCTCAGCTATGGCAGCGTCCCGTTCTCGCTTCGTGACAGCCTCCATTATATCTACAGCACTCTCCTCCTATTTGTCGAATACTTTATCTTCAATTTTAGAATAATATCTCTCCGATAATGCAGGTACATCTAAAGAAGAGATAATTTCTTCAAATTGTGAATAACCGATCCCAGATGAAATTATTCCAGCTGTTGCAGCAACATTGGCATCTACATTTTCTGTGGTACCAGCTATGCTATCACCTATTTCAATCTCCATTGAACTACAACAAAAGTAATAAACAACAAAGCTAATGTTAAAAAATGAAAAATATTAATAATGGAATAAGAACAAACTTTGTTTCCAAATTATTACATTATAATCAAATAATAATTCTTAATCGTTTAATAAAAGTAATAGGAACACGATTCGTTATTTTTCTAAAAAATTGTCATAACATACATATGCAACAAAATAGAAAATTTACGTAAGCGACATTACTTGGTGTTTATTATATAATCAAATAATAATTCTTAATCGCTTAATAAAAGTAATAGAAACACGATTTGTTATTTTTCTAGAAAAATGTCATAACATAAGCAACAAAATAGAAAATTAACGTAAGCGACATTACTTGGTGTTTACTATATAATCAAACATTAATTCTTAATCGTTTAATATAAGTAAAAGGAACACAATTCCTTATTTTCCTGGAAGAATATCATAACATAAGCAACAAAATAGAAAACTAACGTAAGTGACATTACTTGGTGTGTACTATAAAAGCCATGATCTACGTAGTGTATTCAATATCCAACCAAGTATCCACTTTACGATAATTTGGTTGTGTTTGAGACGATACAATTTAGATATCAAATACTAAGATGCGGTATTACGTCGTGTAGATGTAAAACGAAAACTTCATTTTGTCGCTTACGACGTTCGTCCGGGACAGGGACAACATAATTTCTCATATACTTTATGATTACTAAAATGACGAGATAAAGTCTTATTGCATTGAACTTACCTATTATATTATTTCACTGTGAGCTTGAAAAAATTTTCGTAACGTTTTCTAAAACAACGTACTGGTTTGTCACCCTAAAACACAAAAAAGTAGTAATGATACAGTAATAGTACAAACTAATATAACATTTATATGGTGACTTTCATTGATATAGCCAAAATTATACTGAAGTGATAAACATGACTCTTATTTCTTCACAGTAAGGGCTGTCTTTTAGAAATAATCGATTTTATCTGTCAAATATCTAATATCGATAGTAATGCTAGCACTACGTTACTCACTCGACATCCAATCCATGTGCAGTATGATCAATTTCTTGACAAGCAGTTTGCTTGTTTTCTAATCTAAAATAATAAATCGTACATAAAATCTTAGGTACTGTAATAAATACTTGGACCACTAAAAATCTGTAATTTATATACGTACCGTCGTCTTGCTATATTTTGCACATTCTGGAGTTTCTGCTTCTGATGTTTAGATTTCCATATTTTCCCACTGTTCCGTTTATTTCCCATATCTGCGTCAAGTTCAAACTTTTGTCGAATATCTGCACTGATAATTTGATCGTAAATCGCTGAGAGAATCGGAGAGAAGCGACACAGGTCCGTCTTCCGTTACGCTCAGATCAATACTGGCGCGGTACGGGTGGCGGTGAAATCATGTAAGCGCATCTCGTAAATACTGAAGAAATTCGTAAAAAAAATAATATTTATTATTCAATGAAAATTAAACCGGCAGTCGACGTGGATTAAAATTTAAAATTTTATGAAATATTTTTCATGTGAATTATAATTTCCAATAACGAGATACTCTGCTTTGAAATGTGAGTTTAGGGGTATGTTTGAAATTTTTTTTAATGTCATGAAGTTTGTTTAATTGTGTTTTGGGTTGCGGCAGTCACTGCTTAAAGGTCTTGAAAATTTTATGTTATTTTTTAAAATCAGAAATATGCCATCGTTTTATAGATATACTGCTTTAAAAAAAGCCTTTTATACCGAGATCATGAATTGACAGCGCCTTAACGCGAGGGGGAGGGGTAACAGCATCAGGTATTTCAATTTGCGACATTTGTCACATGGCTGCTTGGTAAGGCAGGTCACGTATCAACGCGCTGCCTTCCGAATGTAAACAGCTATTGTGTTCCGTGAACTGATCAAAATAGAAATCTAATTTTACAAGTCTCAACATAGACCAAACGTACAGATCGCGACACGATTTTTGACCGCTTGACGAAAGTGGTGGGGGACTAGCGCATGTGTTCATCCGCGTACAAAATTACTAAGTGCGATAGAGAATAAATTACTAGTGCAGTCAAGGTCAGAACTCATAAACCTTGCCGTTACCTATAAATACTTTTCGATGCAAGTGCTCGTAAAAGCCCACTTTTTATGCATCAAAACCGAACAGAAAGTCGACTATTTTGCCCTAGGGCTTTATTATTATTATTTTTTTAATTTATTTATAATGGTTGGCTAACCTGCAGCCTTTCCTGTGTACCATAAATGTTATACTTTTTTTTCCACTGTTTAACGGTTCCTTTTTGTTGACTATGGAACCCTTAAAAGGTTCCAAAAATTTAATCCTTATTTATCAAACTTTGTGAGTGGTAAAACGACTCCAAAATGTGCCAATTTTTCGCGGAGGCGTCGTCGCCTTTGACCGCGAAATAAGAACTGCCAATACGTAGCTATGCTGGCTTTCGTAAATCAATCAATATTTATTTACGAAGTGTCACAATATTGTGTCGTGCGTTCATGGGTGTAAGAACTATGGTGTATGTAGTCACATTTTCATAAACAGATTTTAAAAAATGGCGAAATTAACTAAACAGATAGAGGAAAGTAAATTATTATAATATATAAGTAAAATTAAAATAATAGTTTATCCTCTAAGATCTTAGACACTTCAAAATTTTTGAACTAACTACAACACTATACCCAGTGGCGTATTTTAAGATTTGGTGCCCTGGGCCTGTAAGGTTTGTCGCCCCATAAATTAACGAGAAAAAATCAAAAATAATTCTATTATAAAATAAAATCCAGCAGTGTGTTCATGTGGGCTGTGATGATAATGAATGAAAAAACAAAAAATACCTTACAAACAAATAAACACTATTTATTTAATATTCACATATTTTCCGTACAACATTTTTTTAATGACAGTACAAAGTCAAAAAGCAACATAAATTAAAAGATAGGCCTTGGACATAACGATTGATAATGAGAGGCGCCCAAAGCGAAACGCAAGGCCCGCCCCTCGCAGCCTGCCGCCCCGGGCCATAGCCCTAGGATACATACGTCACTGACTATACTATTTTGAAAATTTCCAAAGCAAATGTATAGGAATCTTATTTTACGTTATCCGGGAGTTGTTATCCCTTGATCGATATGAGATAGAGATAATTGAATAATATGAAAAATAGAGTGAAAGTTGCCGTTTTTCTCAATTTTTTTCCAAAATCTGAGAATGCAGAAGTAAATGCTCTAAAAGTTAGGGTTAGTCTCCAAAAGCCGTTTTATCTTTGCTATAACGTACCTAGTAGCTGCCACCCTGTATGGGAGATATGCTCAATGCATGCAACGCATATTAGTAGTTTATGCTACAAGGGCGCAAAGGAATTTACGCCCGTGTATCATACTACGTTTTTCAATGCATAGTGTGAGGAAATGAAAACAAATATAATCTTGTGAACTTTAAATTATAATTGGCTCAAAAAGACTGTATCCAGAGCCGTTAAACAGTGTAAAAAAAGTATAACATCTATGGTACACAGGAAAGTCTGCAGGTTAGCCAACCATTGTAAATAAATAAATAATAATAATAAAGCCCTAGGGCAAAATAATCGACTTTTTGTTCGGTTTTGATGCATAAAAAGTGGGCCTTTACGAGCAAATGCATTGAAAAATTATAAAGGCCCACGAAGGCGTTGTATGCATTTCACGTCTTGTACTAACAGAGATGACGATGTCCACACGTAAATAATCCCGTATTCTATAAAAAAGGTAGCCACGACTTACGATGTGTCTTCAAGATATTTTGGCACCCGCGGAGCCACAAACATGGCCATAATCAAAACCTACTGTCAGTGTACCGGGTGTAGCCATAACCTGGGAATGTTCTCAGCCAAGTATACTTGGTTATTAAGTAAAAGGGCTCTTTTAATGACACAATCGTACTTGACGTCAGTTCATAAAGTAAAATGTATTTGCTGGAAAGTGCTAACAGTTAGGGTAACGAAAGATTTCGGATATGAAATATTGAAGAAAAAAATATATAATGTGAATGAGATACATAACAAATACAATAATAATCGTCGGTGAAACGTGGGTACTAAGGTGGATCGTGTTTCCAGTTTATTAAAATTTCACATCGTAATAGCAAAATTACTTTGAAGTTATGATGTATGAAGGCTAAAAAAAAATGTCCACCTCATCTTATGCTTCCCCATTTGATTTAGTTAAACAAAAACTTACAAAATATACGGAAGAATTTTCTTTTTATTTGTCAAACTTTTTATTTTTTTACTAAAGTCCAATGTTTTTTATTTTTTTATTTGAGTTTTCTTTATATGTATATAATTTATACTTGCGATTGTCAGCACTTGGTGAAACTTGGAAAGCATGTTTAATAAAACTCACTTGTACACTATTTCACACGTTTAATTAATAGTTATACACCCAACCGGTTTCGAATAATTAATTCATTTTCAAGGGGTTTTATTTATTTTCGAACTACTGCAACTACGTCTGTAAAAACCAATATTATTTTTGTACACTACAAAAATATGGTTGTAGTACTACAAAAATAATATTGGTTTTTACATCACGTAGTTGCATTAGTTCGAAAATAAATAAAACCCCTTGAAAATTAATTAATTATTCGAAACCGGTTGGGTGTATAACTATTAATTAAATGTGTGAAATAGTGTACAAGTGAGTTTTATTACAGATTTTTTTTATATGTCGTTTCAAAGTAATTTCAATATTACGATGTGAAATTTGAAAAGTCTAAATTCGATCCACCCTAGTGGGTGGGTATACGATGTGGACCGTGTCTTGCATTCCACAGTCCATTCGAAAACATCTCTGACAACCCTCGGATATTTATTTCGTAAAGCTTCGGGTTTTTAAAGCCCAGAAAAAATATATTACGCCAGGGCCACAGCTTCAGGCTTCGGGCGGCGCTTCTTGCTGCGCTTCCAGGCGGTTTTTGCGACGGGCTTTGCCCTGCCGCGACACCCGTCGGCGCCTTCATGTAAAGCGCCCTCGCTCGCTCAAAGCGCTTGACACTAGGTTCGTCCTGTGCGCTGAATCACTGTTTCAACCGCCCGCCTCCATGCACACCGACATCCCGAGAGCGCAAGTCACTCGAAGCCGGACAAGACGTGCGAGCGGCGACCCATGGCTGGCTCTATAAACTTGATACATTTGTTCTCTCCGCCGCCGGCGCCACCGTCGCAAGAAGAACCGGCGCACCTCTCGAAGCCTGAAGCTGTGGCCGAGGGGTAAAGGCTATGTTCTGTGCACAACCTAGGGATTCCTGTAAGCCATATTATCTGAAACACAAGACATTGTTTAAAAAAACACTTGTACTTATCCATTTTTATTGCACGTCATTTTAGACATGGTTGTAGTGTACATTATTTCTTTGTTAGTTAGGATGTGTAAAAGGCCCTAGAAAATGCTTTACAGCGAAACCGGTCGGGCATAATAAAGTTATAATAAAATAATATTATGTGGATAAGTACAAGTGTTTTTTTAAACAATGTTTTATAAATTCCACCAAGTGCCAACAATCACTAGCATTTACTATGAAACACAAGATAAAAAACATTTCCGTCTGTTTATATATTGGAAATGGCAGTCTTTGTAAAATCAAACCAAGGTCTATTTGAATAATAAAAGACATTGCACTAAAGTAAAAGCCTTCCCTCGGAACACAGAACTATTTAAATCCAGCATATTTGGTATGTCAACTAGCTTCCTCAATCTTTTAGGGAAATTGATGATATTGTCACATTTAAAAGAAAATTACGCGAATTCCTATTAAAAAGACATATGTATTACTCTGTCGCGAATTTCTTAAATGATGTTATTTGATTCTATGTTTTACTTGTTTTAATTTTTGCCAATATATTTATAAATTGTATGTAAGTGTGTGAATTTGTGTTTTGTTAATATTAAATGTTTTAAAAAATAAATTGTACGCCAAAACGGCGTACTATAAATTGTTAAACCTGTATTTACCTGTGTCTCAACAAATAAAACATTTTGATTTGATTTGACTTGAAAGATGTATGTTTTTGGAACGAGGTTCGTCATCGCCCGTAACACTCCAGACACTTGGTGAATGAGAGCAAGGCCGAAAAAAGTGTAACACTTCGACCGTCACAACACTTGCTACAGTACGTTAGAACTTTGTTCCAACCAGGTATCCCACGACACCTCTCGTTTTAAGGATTCAGTACCCGTATTCTATTCTATTCTATTCTAAAGGTTAACCAACGGGACCCTATTAGTAAGACTCTGCTGTCTGTCTGTCTGTCTGTCCGTCTGTCACCAGGCTGTATCTCATGAACCGTGATAGTTAGACAGTTGAAACTTTCACAGACTATGTATTTCTGTTGCCGCTATAAGAAGAAATACTAAAAAACAGAATAAAACAAATATTTAAGGGGGCTCCCATACAATAGATATGTTTTTTGCCGTTTTTATAGATAATGGTACGGAACCCTTCATGCGCGAGTCTGACTTGCACTTGACCGGTTTTTTCTATTATTATCGAATTTACGATATTAAAATATTATTTACGTTTATCCACAACAAAGTTTTGTATTTTATAATGTTAGAGAAGTCATATTAAATAACATTACAAAGTTATTTCATAAGTCCTGGCTCAAGGACCTATTTTCTAGTTAGGCGAAAGAGCCTAGCGACGATGGCTTGCTTACCCATTTTGCGAGGACTTTCGTATTTTCTCGGATAAAAGTCGTATTCTTTTGTGCTAAGGATTTTAATTTAGATAAAAATATAATATAACCCAAATTAATTTATATTTAGATCATAGTTGAGATTTTAATGGATGCAGAGAAATGCAAGGAATCGTGTATCGAACGGCCGAAATATTAATGACCAAAGCTTTGATTGTTTTATTAATTATTTAGCCTGTCACGCCAGTTCCCGTAAATATTTAGAAGTTGATAAGGCAACGAACTTTTATCTTGTAAAGTTTTTTCTATAGCGGGAAAGTTGCTACGGAAATGTTTGACAACCTAATTAAGATTTTACTTTATGTGGAAAAAACCGTACCAAACCTATAGCTATTTAAATGCTTATTTGCAGAAATATTTTAATGAGTAGAGACAGCAAAGAAGATATTTAACTAGGCCCAGCGCAAATACTTTGATCCTAAGACCCACAGGGGAGCTATAGATGAGATGTGAAATACTTGGGCAATACATACACATATGCACTATTTATTAAGTATTTTTATATCATCAATCACTTACGATCAAAGTGTTTGCGCTGAGTCTGGTTATTTATCTTTTTTGCTGTCTGTGCTAATAAATTTTTGATACCCATCGTACTTGAATGTGTAGTTTGTTATTTTGTGAAACAAAATGTTAAGTGTAGGTGTTTCCTTATTTTAATTTCAAGAACCCACACATTGTAATAACTTTCTGAATTATATTATAATTACAATTTTCTACAGTGAGCCTGCCTTAATTTACGAACTTTCAGAGTTCCAAAGTGAAATTAAGGCGATAGCAAGCTTGTCTCGAGACAATGTGCGAGATTAAGCTAACGAAGATTCGTCACGTGAAGGCTGCTCTGCATTTAAATGGTTCGCGTGCGTGATTCTTTGAAGGATCTCTAAATTGTTAGATATTAAGGGAGGAGGGATGAGTCGCTTTCCTGTTTTATGTAGAAGGAGACAGCTATAAGTTTAAACTGTATATTAAGCGGGGCCTACTGAAAAAGTCATATTATAAAATAAATTAATAGTTGGATGACTGTTAAGCATGGTGTTACAGTGATAATGATATTTGTCATGATAGTAGTTTATAATTTAAGTAAGTAGGATAATTTCCTAACTTGTTATTCGTTTAAGGCAGCCATACTCAAAGTGTGCTCCGCGAAGCCCTAGGGCTCCGCAAAGCCTCTGTGTGGGCTCCGCGGAAATACTGGTCATAATGGAAAAAAATGAAGTTGCAGAGTAAAATAAAATCTATCTGTTTCTAAATATTCTAACATAAAGTAAAAAAAATATCCAACTAATTTGTACCCAACTTGCAAAAGCCCGAAAGTATGTCTAACGAGATTTTCGATGCAAATGTTAATCTCAAGTAATATGATTATTAATAAAAAATACACATAAAACCAGTTTTTGATTATTTTGGGGCTCCATCAAATATTTTATTTTGCAAAAGGGTTCCGTCCCCAAAAAAAGTTTGAGAACCACCTGCTCTAAGGAGTTAACATTAATTAATTACAGACTGTAAAAGGGAAATAGACTATATGAGACAGGTAGACAAAGATATATATGTTTTATTTTTATCATTACCCTAAATTCCTGCTGTCTTGTATTTTCTTTTCCTTTAGAATTTGTATAGTATAAGTTTTACTATGTAACTGATTTGTTGAAAAATAAAAAGGAAATATGCTTAAAAAAAGATCTTGCTAAGTTTCTTGCCCTTCTTCTTAGTAACACTAATCAAATGAGCGGAGGTAGGCATGTATTTCTATATGTAACCTATTAGTATGTAGTATATAGGTGGGATTTGGTCGGCTGCCTGAATTCTTGCCGCGGTGTCTCGGTTGTTGATCATTGAACCTTGTTCCTGATCGCTGGCCGGGTCTCCGGTATGGGTTCAGGCGGTTGATTGGATTTCACCTTGTATAATTATACATTTTACCTATCATTTTAATCGTATTCATATAGCTACATAAATTAATTAAACCTTTAATTTAGTTCAGGTACATTAATTATTTTACATTTATTTTGACAAGATTAAATTTGACTCGTAAAATGTGTGTTATGTATACCTACTTTACAAAATAAACTATTTGATTTTAAAATTTAAATTTGAATACATAAGCGTACTTAAAATTTAAATAGATATGAAATTAACATAATAAACCTTTGAGTTTTTTGGAATTCATGTGCATATTATTTATTTCTATAATACTGATGTTGACAAATAAAACTGTGATGTAAACCTGCATGCTCAAAAAGTGTGTTTTGTGCCCGAAGTACGGTGGTATGGCCCACGCCATGCCGTGTTGGCGGCAGTGGCGTGCACAGAACTTTTTGCTGGAAAAGCAAACAATTGGTCAAGAACAACAATAAAAAAATATGAAAAAATTTAAATATCACTTTGAAAAAAAAAAATTGTATGACGCCAGGGTAGACAATGTCTACCCTAGAGTGAAAATTTCCTATACAAACTTTTTTTTTTCAAAGTGATATTTAAATTTTTTCATATTTTTTTTATTGTTGTTCTTGACCAATTGTTTGCTTTTCCAGCAAAAAGTTCTGTACACGCCACTGGTTGGCGGTATAGCCTACGCCCTACCGTGTTGGCGGTATAGCCCACGCCCTACCATGTTGGCGGTATAGCCCACGTCTTGCCGTGTTGGCGGTATAGCCCACGCCCTACCGTGTTAGCGGTATAGCTCACGCCCTACCGTGTTGGCGGTATAGCCCACGCCCTACCGTGTTGGCGGTATAGCCCACGCCCTACCGTGTTAGCGGTATAGCCCACGCCCTACCATGTTAGGGGTATAGCCCACGCCCTACCGTGTTGGTGGTATAGCACACGCCTTACCGTGTTGGCGGTAAAGCCCACGCCCTACCATGTTGGCGGTATAGCCCACGCCCTACCGTGTTGGCGGTATAGCCCACGCCCTGCCATGTTGGCGGTAAACCCCACGCCCTACCGTGTTGGCTAGCCCACGCCCTGCCGCGTTGGACGTAAAAAACTTTGGTGCAAATAGGCGGTTACGATTATTGTCCAGTTCTAGTGACAGTGCACCCTCTGAAACACCTCTGACACCCCCTTAGGAATATATGTCGTGACGATACACAATTTTCATGTCATTTTCTAGAACCGCAGCTGTCTCCTTCTACATAAAACAGGAAAGCGACTCATCCCTCCTCCCTTAATATCTAACAATTTAGAGATCCTTCAAAGAATCACGCACGCGAACCATTTAAATGCAGAGCAGCCTTCACGTGACGAATCTTCGTTAGCTTAATCTCGCACATTGTCTCGAGACAAGCTTGCTATCGCCTTAATTTCACTTTGGAACTCTGAAAGTTCGTAAATTAAGGCAGGCTCACTGTAGAAAATTGTAATTATAATATAATTCAGAAAGTTATTACAATGTGTGGGTTCTTGAAATTAAAATAAGGAAACACCTACACTTAACATTTTGTTTCACAAAATAACAAACTACACATTCAAGTACGATGGGTATCAAAAATTTATTAGCACAGACAGCAAAAAAGATAAATAACCAGACTCAGCGCAAACACTTTGATCGTAAGTGATTGATGATATAAAAATACTTAATAAATAGTGCATATGTGTATGTATTGCCCAAGTATTTCACATCTCATCTATAGCTCCCCTGTGGGTCTTAGGATCAAAGTATTTGCGCTGGGCCTAGTTAAATATCTTCTTTGCTGTCTCTACTCATTAAAATATTTCTGCAAATAAGCATTTAAATAGCTATAGGTTTGGTACGGTTTTTTCCACATAAAGTAAAATCTTAATTAGGTTGTCAAACATTTCCGTAGCAACTTTCCCGCTATAGAAAAAACTTTACAAGATAAAAGTTCGTTGCCTTATCAACTTCTAAATATTTACGGGAACTGGCGTGACAGGCTAAATAATTAATAAAACAATCAAAGCTTTGGTCATTAATATTTCGGCCGTTCGATACACGATTCCTTGCATTTCTCTGCATCCATTAAAATCTCAACTATGATCTAAATATAAATTAATTTGGGTTATATTATATTTTTATCTAAATTAAAATCCTTAGCACAAAAGAATACGACTTTTATCCGAGAAAATACGAAAGTCCTCGCAAAATGGGTAAGCAAGCCATCGTCGCTAGGCTCTTTCGCCTAACTAGAAAATAGGTCCTTGAGCCAGGACTTATGAAATAACTTTGTAATGTTATTTAATATGACTTCTCTAACATTATAAAATACAAAACTTTGTTGTGGATAAACGTAAATAATATTTTAATATCGTAAATTCGATAATAATAGAAAAAACCCTTCATGCGCGAGTCTGACTTGCACTTGACCGGTTTTTTCTATTATTATCGAATTTACGATATTAAAATATTATTTACGTTTATCCACAACAAAGTTTTGTATTTTATAATGTTAGAGAAGTCATATTAAATAACATTACAAAGTTATTTCATAAGTCCTGGCTCAAGGACCTATTTTCTAGTTAGGCGAAAGAGCCTAGCGACGATGGCTTGCTTACCCATTTTGCGAGGACTTTCGTATTTTCTCGGATAAAAGTCGTATTCTTTTGTGCTAAGGATTTTAATTTAGATAAAAATATAATATAACCCAAATTAATTTATATTTAGATCATAGTTGAGATTTTAATGGATGCAGAGAAATGCAAGGAATCGTGTATCGAACGGCCGAAATATTAATGACCAAAGCTTTGATTGTTTTATTAATTATTTAGCCTGTCACGCCAGTTCCCGTAAATATTTAGAAGTTGATAAGGCAACGAACTTTTATCTTGTAAAGTTTTTTCTATAGCGGGAAAGTTGCTACGGAAATGTTTGACAACCTAATTAAGATTTTACTTTATGTGGAAAAAACCGTACCAAACCTATAGCTATTTAAATGCTTATTTGCAGAAATATTTTAATGAGTAGAGACAGCAAAGAAGATATTTAACTAGGCCCAGCGCAAATACTTTGATCCTAAGACCCACAGGGGAGCTATAGATGAGATGTGAAATACTTGGGCAATACATACACATATGCACTATTTATTAAGTATTTTTATATCATCAATCACTTACGATCAAAGTGTTTGCGCTGAGTCTGGTTATTTATCTTTTTTGCTGTCTGTGCTAATAAATTTTTGATACCCATCGTACTTGAATGTGTAGTTTGTTATTTTGTGAAACAAAATGTTAAGTGTAGGTGTTTCCTTATTTTAATTTCAAGAACCCACACATTGTAATAACTTTCTGAATTATATTATAATTACAATTTTCTACAGTGAGCCTGCCTTAATTTACGAACTTTCAGAGTTCCAAAGTGAAATTAAGGCGATAGCAAGCTTGTCTCGAGACAATGTGCGAGATTAAGCTAACGAAGATTCGTCACGTGAAGGCTGCTCTGCATTTAAATGGTTCGCGTGCGTGATTCTTTGAAGGATCTCTAAATTGTTAGATATTAAGGGAGGAGGGATGAGTCGCTTTCCTGTTTTATGTAGAAGGAGACAGCTGCGGTTCTAGAAAATGACATGAAAATTGTGTATCGTCACGACATATATTCCTAAGGGGGTGTCAGAGGTGTTTCAGAGGGTGCACTGTCACTAGAACTGGACAATAATCGTAACCGCCTATTTGCACCAAAGTTTTTTACGTCCAACGCGGCAGGGCGTGGGCTAGCCAACACGGTAGGGCGTGGGGTTTACCGCCAACATGGCAGGGCGTGGGCTATACCGCCAACACGGTAGGGCGTGGGCTATACCGCCAACATGGTAGGGCGTGGGCTTTACCGCCAACACGGTAAGGCGTGTGCTATACCACCAACACGGTAGGGCGTGGGCTATACCCCTAACATGGTAGGGCGTGGGCTATACCGCTAACACGGTAGGGCGTGGGCTATACCGCCAACACGGTAGGGCGTGGGCTATACCGCCAACACGGTAGGGCGTGAGCTATACCGCTAACACGGTAGGGCGTGGGCTATACCGCCAACACGGCAAGACGTGGGCTATACCGCCAACATGGTAGGGCGTGGGCTATACCGCCAACACGGTAGGGCGTAGGCTATACCGCCAACCAGTGGCGTGTACAGAACTTTTTGCTGGAAAAGCAAACAATTGGTCAAGAACAACAATAAAAAAAATATGAAAAAATTTAAATATCACTTTGAAAAAAAAAAGTTTGTATAGGAAATTTTCACTCTAGGGTAGACATTGTCTACCCTGGCGTCATACAATTTTTTTTTTTCAAAGTGATATTTAAATTTTTTCATATTTTTTTATTGTTGTTCTTGACCAATTGTTTGCTTTTCCAGCAAAAAGTTCTGTGCACGCCACTGCCGCCAACACGGCATGGCGTGGGCCATACCACCGTACTTCGGGCACAAAACACACTTTTTGAGCATGCAGGTTTACATCACAGTTTTATTTGTCAACATCAGTATTATAGAAATAAATAATATGCACATGAATTCCAAAAAACTCAAAGGTTTATTATGTTAATTTCATATCTATTTAAATTTTAAGTACGCTTATGTATTCAAATTTAAATTTTAAAATCAAATAGTTTATTTTGTAAAGTAGGTATACATAACACACATTTTACGAGTCAAATTTAATCTTGTCAAAATAAATGTAAAATAATTAATGTACCTGAACTAAATTAAAGGTTTAATTAATTTATGTAGCTATATGAATACGATTAAAATGATAGGTAAAATGTATAATTATACAAGGTGAAATCCAATCAACCGCCTGAACCCATACCGGAGACCCGGCCAGCGATCAGGAACAAGGTTCAATGATCAACAACCGAGACACCGCGGCAAGAATTCAGGCAGCCGACCAAATCCCACCTATATACTACATACTAATAGGTTACATATAGAAATACATGCCTACCTCCGCTCATTTGATTAGTGTTACTAAGAAGAAGGGCAAGAAACTTAGCAAGATCTTTTTTTAAGCATATTTCCTTTTTATTTTTCAACAAATCAGTTACATAGTAAAACTTATACTATACAAATTCTAAAGGAAAAGAAAATACAAGACAGCAGGAATTTAGGGTAATGATAAAAATAAAAACATATATATCTTTGTCTACCTGTCTCATATAGTCTATTTCCTTTTACAGTCTGTAATTAATTAATGTTAACTCCTTAGAGCAGGTGGTTCTCAAACTTTTTTTGGGGACGGAACCCTTTTGCAAAATAAAATATTTGATGGAGCCCCAAAATAATCAAAAACTGGTTTTATGTGTATTTTTTATTAATAATCATATTACTTGAGATTAACATTTGCATCGAAAATCTCGTTAGACATACTTTCGGGCTTTTGCAAGTTGGGTACAAATTAGTTGGATATTTTTTTTACTTTATGTTAGAATATTTAGAAACAGATAGATTTTATTTTACTCTGCAACTTCATTTTTTTCCATTATGACCAGTATTTCCGCGGAGCCCACACAGAGGCTTTGCGGAGCCCTAGGGCTTCGCGGAGCACACTTTGAGTATGGCTGCCTTAAACGAATAACAAGTTAGGAAATTATCCTACTTACTTAAATTATAAACTACTATCATGACAAATATCATTATCACTGTAACACCATGCTTAACAGTCATCCAACTATTAATTTATTTTATAATATGACTTTTTCAGTAGGCCCCGCTTAATATACAGTTTAAACTTATTCTCTGATTTGTTTGAACGGATAACTTTTGGGAGCTACACAAAAACTAAACAAACGCGGGCGTAGTTGTGGGCAAAAGCTAGTAGCTGAACACTCTCGATCAAGAGACCTTTCAAACAAAAAAAAAACAAAATCACAATCAGTTCATCCGTTTAGGAGCTACGTTGCCACGGACAGATATACAGACACACAAATACACACGTCAAACATATAACACCCCTCTGTTTGCTTTGGGGGTTAAGGGGCTATACCGTGAAAATTTACACTTTTTGAAGTTATTTATCTGCTCTTTTAATGAAGTTCCAAGTAAAATGAATTAGTTTAACAATTTTGGGACCTTTTACTAGATGATTTTGGTCTATCAGAAACGCGATAGGAGGAATTTCATTCGATAGAAATAATTATTGAAATCAGGTCTAAATTTACAATATTTTTGATATTCTGACAAATTAGGATAGCATACAGACTTGAAAAATATTTATTTAGATGGGTTTTAATTACACCTAAATTACTGGTTATGGAATTTTTTGTAGCTATTTTAGTTAATTTTGCATTCATTTAAAACCGACTTTTTGACAATTTTCCCCGATTCCGCCCCTTTCGCACTGCGGGTCTTTCTGCCTGGAGTAACGGGGACCTTTGCTAGCACGGTATATCACCTTAAAAAGAAATGAAAACGAACGAGGAAATCGATAGGAGAGTAAGCGAGTTATTTATAATGAAATCTGTCTTATTTACTCATAACTATACTAAAACTCCTTGTTGCAGGATTGTCTTCAAAAGATGAGATGTCGTTACATAGAGTTCCAACCAACCAACACGAATCTCTTCATCACCTCCCGGAGGCAGCCATCATTTTTCCGGATCCCTGAAAGGGTTTTCACGCCCGTCTGTCCCCAGCCAGTTCACTGAACCTTGTGTACAATGTTTCTGCTACGCCAGTGGCGGGCTATCATTGCGTCTCTATGTAGCAGGTTTTTAAAAATAAAAAGTCCGCGTATGTCGATGTTATATATATAGGTATGAGTATACAATCGTTTCAGCTATTCAGCTTTGATTCAAAGTCTAGCTATCAAAAGATCGAGTTTTTTTTTTTAACAAGCCGGCGCGGCGTGGTCTTAAAAAGGTCGATGCTATCCGGTAACATAATATTACCTAGTCAACTTCAAACAAAAATGTACAGTACTCCCAAATAGACGGAGAGCTAGCGACCAAATCGACCCTTCCCACCATCCGATCGATTTAATTTTTTTTTTGGTTGCACAGGGAGTACACAGCAACTGTTTGAAAAAAAAAATCAAGTCGCTGAGCCCACATTTTTTTTCATTTTTTCCCCACCCCACTACACCCGCACCCACCGCCCGCAGCCTGCCAGCACGAAGATTATCGGAAAAGGTTGTTCAGAGAAGTAGCTAACGGAGTTTCAATACAGCTGAAGCCACATGACCATTTAGTCGCTAGCTCTTAGACTAAAAGTAATAATGCGCATACAAATCTATAGCCGAGCAACCGGACGTACCACGTGACCGTATTGATTGTATAGAAAGTGTAAGGAAATACGAACTTTGCCGAACAGTGTCGAAGATTTGTATCAGCATTATCACTTTGGAAGCACTGTACCTCGTAGCATTTTTGCAAATATTTCGTAGCAGCTTTTGCTCACGGCTTCGCCTGCATTGATTAAGTTTTTGTGTTGTCCTATCGAATTTGTCAATACTTTTTTGATTAATAATTGTATAAGTAGTACCTATTTGACCTGACTGTAGTTTGGAGAGTTTTTGATTCTCATGATCTCTTGTTTGATCCCCAGGTAAAGTGTCTTTAGCAAGGCCAAAAGCCGAGCCGCGTTTCCAAACGAAGTAACTTTTTGATAAATAAACGAAACTATTTCTTGTTTTCTAAATTGATCTTCTCCCACAGTGTTATTAGCGAGGCCGAACCTAGCCGCGTTTCCGAACGAACTTATTTCTTGATATCTTGTTTGATCCCTAGTTAAATTGTTTCTGACAAGGCCGGAGGCCAAGCCGCGTTATCGAACAAAGCAGTTTTCTTGTTCCCTGAATTATTGATCCTCTGCTAAAGTGTCTTTGGCAAGGCTTTTTTCAAATGTCAAAAATTTAAATGAAGACCTTTGCCTTTGTGAAAACAAAAATGTATTAAATTGACTACTATCTTTTTGAAGCATGAATTTCAGGTAGTGACAACTACTTTGATGAAATCACGCTTATTTTTCCTATAATCTAATACTATGGTTTTTTATTTCATAGATAAACTCGGTTGTATGGTTTTATCATACATTTTCTCATGTAAAACTACCAGTCAGATTTGGGACGTAACACTTAAAGTAGTAAGGTGTGCCAAGTGTGGTCTTTGACTTGCATTGCACAGTTTACACTTGGGAACACCTCTGACACCCCCTCGAGGATATGTTTTTTCATGTATGCCATTAAAAATATACATAAATTGGTTTTTAATGTAATCATTAAAAGTACCAAAATATTAAGTAATTATAAAACTTTATAAGCAAAGAGTTTTTAAAGTACTTAATTTGCGATGTAAAAGTTAAATGAGGTTTTAATGAATTAATTTGGCATAATTTTTTCTCTTCAACCAAGTATTACTTAGAAATAATTATGCCTCGCCTTTCACTTACAAAGAACAATTAAAAAGCGATATCATTGATAAATTGCGCGATTCGCAATAACGATCGCAAATAATGAAAGTTTTTACTTTAATCACGACTATTGGTCGTGGGAACCACGAGAGGAATGTTGCCAGTCGTTTGACCAGTGATGCCAGATTGGGGGGAATCCCCCCAAATTTGGGGGGTTTTATAGCTATGGAGGACAATTAGGGGGATAAGATTTTTGGGGGAGAAAAACTGGTTTTGGAGGGTATAGGGGGATTTTTATTAGCAAGTAACATGAATGCTTTAGGAAATTGTAAGTTAATGAGCGTGCATAATGCAACATCTTAAAAGAAAATCTGATATTACAAATTTAGCTTAATCTTTCAAAGCCGTCTGCAGTGATATCGACTTAGTGTTAAGAAGAGAATACTTTCAAACGACCTGGAAATCCACGCAATACACTGAAGAGTTCTGGGTTAAAGTTTGTAATTTCCAAAATGCAGTCTGTGATAGAACAGATGGACATGTTAGCAAATTGGTATTGGGATTTTTTGTCATTGCCATTTTCTAATGCAGTTGTGGAAAGCGAAAGAGCCTTCTCTCAAGTAGTAAATTATTAAAGACAACCTTTAAAACAGAACGACCACCCACACTACCGAATAGAACATTGTCAGAAGGAGTCTTAATTTGAACCAAGTTCAACATATTAAACCGATTTAACTAGGAGAAAATGTACGCAACTATAGACTACGCGTGTGAAGGTGCTGATCCAGTAATGGAAGCTATTTTGGAAATATAAAATTTTATTAAATAAATTTTATAGTATTTTTTTCTTTTGTTGTTTTTTTTTTACCTGAATTTTGGGGTCATTGTTGGTAAGATTAAAGGGATCGCGAGTTGGTCATCTAGCAACACTGATTTTGACAACAGGTTGTTCAATAAAGCCCTATCGATTTGGCAACACTACTCGCTAAATTGTGAAATAGACAACATTATTGACTACATCTTAGACGTGAGAGAGGTAATAAAGCTCATGTTTTAAATGCCGACGACGACGCTGCTCATCAAAATCAATACAAAATCATTTATTTATATACCACAAATAGCTTAACCTAAAAATTTACAATTAATAGAACACATTACAGGTGGTAGAGCTGATGCCGGGCTTGACTGTGGAGGTACCACCATCTTACTTGGAGACCCTCTCGAAGTAATTCGGGGGAGAGTAAGAGGACAGCTCACGGGCAAAAAACCAGGAGGCCCACCATGCCTGGGACCGATGGATGGCGGTATATCCATCCCTAATAGCCGGGCCTTATATGGAACAGACTGGTGAAGGGCAGCGGCATCACTGGTGCGAGGGTTCCGGCACCGCGCTCACCAACCCGCCTGCCCAGCGTGTGTGAGTATGGGCAATTCTTCCAGAATGATCGCCGGGAGTGGCAAAGTCCTGGGAAGGCTTATGTCTAGCAGTGGACGAACTAGGCTGATGGATAATAGAACACAATTATTAATATATCTTTCCTAACAATATATTGGTAGATATGCATGATATGTAGAGTATAGACATTAGTTTAGTATACTATACAGTTTAGTATACTCATGACTAATAATATATTTCTTTTTTAGGGTTGCGCTCCTCAAAATGAATAAAAACGCAACCCTTATAGGATAACTTTGTTGTCCGTATGTCTGTCTGAAGCAGAATCAGAATCAAAATGCTTTATTTGTGAACATAGGTTTACAGAATATCTTGAAAATGATACCTGATTAGGTGGTATGTTTGTTGGAACACTATAATCTACCACAATTGTATACAAATAACTTATGATAAGTAATAATAATAGAACAAATGTTTTCATGCACATGCAAAATTTCCAAGAAAATTTCAAATGAAAATTACATAATCCGTAAAATGTACGTCAAAAGTACGAGTATCAAAGTCAAAAATTATAATGTCAGTAAATTGTATATCAAATATAAACAATGTCAAAGATAATAAAAATCAAAAATTTTCATTTGTTAAAGTAAATTAAACTCAAAATAAGATTTAAATTAACAGGCGGTGTCGTTTAAGAATTGATCAACATTAAAGTAACGTTTTTGTGTAAGTAAGATAAATTGTTTGTTTTAAAATAGTGTATAATTAAGACCTTTAATATAGTTGAGAATCTTATTGAATACTTTGGGAACCATACAAAATATTATGCTTTTGTGCATCTGGCCAGTTTTTGAGCTTCTTACACATAGTTGATGTCTGTATTGCACTCTAAGATCTGTGTGGTGAGTCTCGGACATTTTAACAATAGTTTACGATTTGTTTGTACAAAAATAGCAACTTCTAATATGCACTGGTTTATATTTGCGTTAAAAAGAATAAAACAGGTCGTGTCATTTAATGCTGCAATGAATGTTTACTATGGACACGTAGAATCAATTCTGAGATATGGAGTTATAATGTGGGGTAGATCTGTAGATATGGAAAAGGTGTTTAAAAAACAAAAAAAATGTGTTAGAGTTCTTTGTAATGCAGGCTATAGAGACACTTGTAAACCCCTTTTTAGAAAACTTAAAATTTTACCCTTGCCGTGTCTTTATTTACTTGAGATTTGTATATTTGTAAAGAAAAATCTGCATTTATTAAAAAAAAGAAGTGATGTGCAATATAAATTTACTCGTCGTCGTAACCATAAATTATATCTACCAAGATCCAATCTTACTTTATTTGATAACAATGTATATTATATGTGTGTAAAGATTTATAATAAGTTATCAGACGACATTAAAAGTGTACCCGTCACTTTATTTAAGAAGAAAACTAAAGAATATTTCTCTGATCATTGTTTCTACTCTGTACAAGCATATCTTGACATGTAATTTAGACATTATATTTATACCAATTATTGTATATAATATGATCGTACAATGATAATGTTTTTTTTTTTGTTTTCTATGACATTGTATTGTAAAAATTTGTTTTTCATTGTATTTGTCTTTTAACTCTGTAGTATTTTGTTCTGTATATATATATATTTTTTTTTTGTTTTAAAATATTCTTAATATTTGCACACCATGTTATGGTTGAATTTGCTGGAATTGTTTCTTTTAAGCCAACTTTGTAACCAAATTCTTACGCAAATAAATAAATTACTTACTTACTTACTACTACTTACTGGATTAAGGGGTTCAAAATAATACACAGGCGGTTTGATTATCACGACATTATAGTTTATTTCGGTAGAACTTTATTTTATTCTTTTACGCGCGCACGATTGTCGGCTTCATCTACGATAGTAGATGCCGTCAGATGGCAACCAACCAATATTCTATTAAAGTAGTTTTGATAATAAATTTAATTATTCAAAATATATTAGATCTGCCATAGCTAACACTTGGTAGATGTAAAGAGAAGACAGGGTAACTGTTGGCGATGCTGGTCATTATGATTTGTATATATTTGTGGTTTTATTCTAGACGTTTTCTGTGTGTTTTATTCTAGACGAATGTGTGTCAGGATTGCAGCAGATGTAAATCCGTAGTCTCTGTCTAACCCTCTGTGAGGCAGGCGTGAGTATATGTATGTATATAGTTATCTCTTGACAATCCTTCAACAGTCAACAAGTGCACCCGTGAATCGCTCGCTTTACTTCCATTATGGGTTGTTCCGGAAATGGTAAGTGTTTTATTGCGAACCGTAAAACCGATATTGAATTCCGGAGCGATTGCAAATGAAATCCCGTCATTTACATGATACGGTGGTGACCGATTAATGAACGGAATACATGAGTATAAACTTTTTAATTATCTTTTGGTTTATCAGCGTGTGGATTGTTACCTCCAGCCTCAGTTTTTTGTCCCTCTCAAATAAGGTGTAGCGCTTCAGTAAATTACAAGTAAATTTGTAAAATTAATAATAAAATTAAGACATTAGATACCAATAGACCAAACGTATATCTCAAATAGAAGTACCAAACAGTTGATTTTAGATTAATGTTAGAAAGAGCACAAAGAGCTGTTCTCAAAGTCATGTTGCGAAAACCATTCCAATACCCAACTAACGCTCTTTTTGCAGACTCAAAAGTTCTCAGAGTACGACAACTCTACATTCTCAAAGTAGGCCTTCTGCAACACCGACATATCATTAGTAGCCCTGAATATGAACACCCACTCACAACACGAGTATTTTTGGTCAAAGGCCCAAAAGTAAATACTGAATTGGCCAAACGATTTAAGCCTTATGCATTTCCAAATGTCTACAAAATAATTTCTAATCATTGCAAAATACAGTGTTGCTCCATTTTGGAAGCTAAAATTAAAATCAGAAACTGGCTTCTAACACTAGACTATGATGAAACTGAAGCTTTGTTGGTAACCCAAAAATGAAATATTCATGTATGTATACTTTATGTATTTTATTTAGTAATTTATAACACCCATTTATTTATTTAGTTATATCTCCACTTACACTACACTTAACACACTTTTTTTTTATTATTTCTTTGTGCATGTTTTAGTTTTAATTGTAATTAAATGTAACTGTACTTTTATTATTAGTTAAATATCTTTTTCTTAGGTCTAGTAGCTTAAAACAATTGTAAATAAACGTGTTTTGTGTAAATTTTTATCTGGGAGCCCGCGTAACAGACTTACTAGTGCGGGGCCCGCTGTGTAATTGTAATTTTGATTTTCTTATTTTGGTAAATAAATATTTGTGATTTGTGATTTGATTTGTTGAAGAATAAATCATTTTGTCTGCAGAACCTATATAGCTAATTTGAAAATTCGTTTCTAATCTTAAGACCTTGGTTTTCTTTTTGTAAAAAATATTTATTGGTTACTTATTAAATCACTGTTATCCATCAATAAATCTGTAAATATTTAAATAAGCAATCTCGGATAGTTTTTAGACTATGTTTAGTTCAATACCAGTGCTGCAGCTTCTGTTACAATTTTAAACTGGGCTGTAATCCTTTTTTACTCAGAAACGCTTATATCAAGGTCATTATTTTGACAACCTTCATTGAGCAAAGTCGACCTTTCCGCGCTACTTGAATAGGCGCCAGCAAAGTTGTATGGAATTTCATTGCTGGTTAGTGTGTTTTAGCCACCAGAAATTTCATTTGGAAATCCATTATTATTGAATTTTGTTACATCATCGAGGTGGTCCCACACTCCTCTGGTGAAGAAACATACTCAGGTGCACAAACAATTTAAAAAAAAAGATAAAAAGGATATCGCGATTCAAGTAGCGCCATCTAGTGTTGCATAGCAAAAGACCGGCTTTTTACTTAGAGTATAAATTGTCAATGTATACTGTAAGGATTTTTATAAATAAAATTATTCCAACGTTATAGGATTTACCTTCACCGTTCAGCAATTGGTTAGTATAGAAATACTATACATATACATTCCAAAACCATCACTCTTGAAACATAATAATATGACTAAAATTTAAGAAAAAGGAAAAATACAAACTTGAAGGTTGTCAAAATAATGACAACATACAAGTATTTTAGAGTAAAGCACTATAAGCCTTGGTCCACAATGACTGCGTTGCTGGCCACGCTGTGATGGCCTCGAGCTCAGCTTTACTACACTCTCGGCCTTCAAGCTTGGTCATCATTGCAGCCCTTGCTGTCCTCGCTATGATGGCCTCGAGCTCAGCTTTGCTACACTCTTGGCCTTCAAGCTTGGTCATCATTGCAGCCCTTGCTGTCCTCGCTATGATGGCCTCGAGCTCAGCTTTGCCACACTCTTGGCCTTCAAGCTTGGTCATCATTGCAGCCCTTGCTGTCCTTACTATAAAGGCCTCGACCTTCGGTCTCGGTCTTTATTCCACCTTTTTCATCAAGGGCTGCAATGATGACCGCGCTGTGTAGACCCGGAGCTGCACTTTCGGCCATCATCAAGTTTATATGAGCCCTTGCATTTAAAATCTATTGTATTGTTTTTGAAGGTGTGCGTTAACATAATGCCAACGCGCGCACATTTATAAGTGCGCAATCTGTCTACCTGCAGTTAGCAAACTGATCAGACTACTAAAGTTGTTAAAATTATTAACTTTAAATGCACTTAAGGCGTCCAACTATCACTGTGTTCATATGAGGTGGAAACATTTTGGTGCTGTCATAGTACGATAAGGGCTTATCTTTACTTTTGAAATCTTTGCTGCCAGCAACGGAGTCATTCGTTACAGACCGCAGCCGCGGCAGTAATTAACTATAATTTACCATTTTAATTTCTGTATTTTATTATTATATATATTATAAGGTGGTAGAGCTGATGCCGAGCTTGACACCATCTTACTAGTAAACCCCCTAAAGTTATTCGGGGGAGAGTAAGAGGACAGACAACTCTCAGGCACAACCAGGGGCCGATTGATGGTAGTATATCCGTCCCCAAATGCCAGCCTTTTTATAAAACAGACTCGTGACGGGCAGCGGCGTCACTGGTGCAAGCGTTTCGGCACCGCGCTCACCAACTCGTCTGCCCAGCGTGTATGAGTTTGGGCATTTCTTTCAGGAGGAACACCAAGAGCGGTGAAACCTTGGAAAGGCCTATGTCGAAGTGGACGAAGACAGGCTGATAGATGGGTGGATTGGATGTTAAAATGTTGCATATTTTTATCCTCATATCTAGTGGCATTTAAAGTAAATTTCTTTTCTTTGTTTCTTCTTTCTATCTTACAAATAACCTCCTTCCCGAGATGGGTCTAATCTAGCCTAATCTAGAATTCCAACAACAAGCCTCATTTCACCAAAAGTTTCTCAACGAAAGTTGCAGCCACTAAATCTTGACACGAGAGCCTCTCACAAAAGTTACTCGTCAAAAGAAATTATAATGATGAGCAGCAAAACTTCCGGCACCAAGTTTGCCTTCATTAATGAAACTTTCACCGACATGTAG
The DNA here is from genome assembly GCA_934047225.1 of Ypsolopha sequella. Lineage (NCBI taxonomy): Eukaryota > Metazoa > Arthropoda > Insecta > Lepidoptera > Ypsolophidae > Ypsolopha > Ypsolopha sequella. The sequence goes on along the minus strand of OW203986.1, from coordinate 3,708,344 downwards.
AAGGCTTCGTCATGGAGGCAGAAATAGGTTGAATTACCAAAGCCGCCCGGTAGCTAAGTCGGTAAGATGCCGAACTCTCAATCTTGAGACAAAGGTTCAAATTCTGCCCGTCAAATCGGTTATTCGAATTTAAGGGCCTTACTATTGCCAAATGGGTACTTTCTAAAGCTTACTCCTCGTTTATGGCCAAACCAAAAATAATGAAAAAATTTATTATGAATAATCAACTTTTAGACAACATATGCAACATTTTTCTTTTTGATACCACCAAAACTTCTGCATGAATTTTATTTTTTACTGAATGATGTTTTTTGACCTCAAATTCCCTACTGCTCCTGAGTGGCTTAGCCGATTGAATTCACCTATGCTTCGATAAATATATATACTTTATAGCTATAAACATAACATAGGATTATTCAATCGAGTAATCACGTCCAAGTGAAAAGTATAATTTTCTCCTATTTCGCCCTATCAAGGACGCCGCGAGCGTCGTAACAGCCACCATGCATTGCGCGCTGATATGAACGTTATTTCAATGTCATTTCCGTTGATATTTGTAGTGACAAATACCGAGCTGCTAATTTGGCGTTGGTAATCGCCTTAATATGACCTTAAAATTGTATATTTGTGCCCAAAGTATTGGTGGTGAGGCTCACCCCTTACCACGATTGGATATAAAATTGTCAGTGAAACAAGAAAGAAAGAAAGAAAAACCACAATATAAAAAAAATGCATTTTTAAACAAAAAAGACATATTCTATGATTATGAAAAAGGAATTCAGCTCAGCTTAATGCCAAAGCCACAGCGCTGGTATTCCGCTGAATCCTACTAAAATTAAAACTATTATCTGATCTAAATATAACAAAATTGAACTCAAATTAAAAAGCGTGTAGCATAAAAATACATACAAATAATGAAAAAATAAACAGTAAGTGAATTAAAAGTAAATATGAAATAAACAAATAACAGTGTAATATTTAAAAATGCATAATTTATATAAATAGTATGAGGTTTATGTATAGATTACTTACTGTATATTTACTTTTCAATTAGTACGAGGAGGTTGTATCACATCATTGTAACACACCTGACACCCCCTTTGGCATAATTATCGTGACGATGTGTCTTTTGTAAGTTAGTAAGATGTCAATCTTTAAGATGTCCAGCACAAACAACTGATCAACCCTTAGTAACAAGCGCGAAAACTAAAACCAAAAAAAAAAGAACTTACCACTTTTCAACGACGGCCTTTCTGGAAGCGCCATGAGACAAGCTACTACTTAGAGACCAATGATCATAACCCAGTGGCGGATCCAGGGGTGTGGGGCTAAAGCCACCCACAATATACGTTATGGAACTTGACACATTTATGGTAATATTTACTACTTACATCAAAAAAAAAAAAAAAAAAGTTTATTGTGTTAACCAAATAATTACATAATTACAATTACAGCTGGAGCCTTCTTTTAAGTAAAAATACCTGTATCAGAAGACTCCGCTCCTTCAGTCCGCAGCTTTGGTTTTACAAAACAGTTTCAAAAATTTGCTTAAAATTTAAAATTTACAAAAATTAATTAAAGTAATAATAAGAACACAATTAAAGTAATAATACGAACACAAAAGAGATATGTATATAATAAAAGAAAGATAACATCCTGCATGCGTCCATATTATGCAAGTAGCTAAATATGAGGGGGTGCATGTGTGTATATTACATAACATAACATAACATAAATACCTTTTATTGTGCACCAAAACAAGAATTTATAAAATATTTTTAACAGAGAGGGAACAATAGGCGGTCTTATCGCTTAAGCGATTTCTTCCAGACAAACTTTGTAAAATAGAGGATAAGGCGAAGGTGCTGTAAAAAATAATATATATATACGTAATGAAAAACCGAATTTCTTATGTTACCTTATTATCTACATGTCAATATACATATTCATACATAATAAACACTATTATATATATATATATATACTAATATATAAGGTATTTCAATTCAAATTGAAAGTAATTTAGGAGGAGATTCAGTATCGTTAAAACATCACATTTCCCTGCAAAGCACTTTTTTTGCTAGAATTTTTTTTCACCTCTCAGTACACAGTGGTCCGATCAGCTGACTCTGCAGTGGAATGTGATGTATTAACAATACTGAATCACCTTCTAAATTACTTTCCATTTAAATTGAAAGACCTTATATATTCATAACCCAATTTCAAACAGATGAATATACCTCACCTACTTACTTCACTCTTTAAACTTACCTACATGTATTTACAAAAATATATAAAAATAATTTATATGTAACGTCACGACATGAATCCCCAAGGGGGATGTCAGAGGTGTTCCGAGTTTGAAATATGAAATGCAAGTCACAGTTCACACTCAGTACACCCGTGTTTCACAGACGATTATAACGTCCCAACGTGATGAGTGGTGAACCCTATAGCCGTTCTTCGGGCACAAATACACACTTTTTAGGGCATGCAGGTTTCATTACGATGTTTTCCTTTACCGTTAACAAGTGGTAAGTAAGTACAAATACTATGCACATAAATTCCGAAAAGCTCAATAGTGCATGCCGGGGATTGAACCTGGATCTCAAGATTGAGAGGCCAGCGTTTTACTCCCGAGCTACCGCTGCGATATTATATTATTATACGTATTTTAATACTACAGGATTAATATTGTACTAATATTTCCTGAAAAAGTTCTATGAAACCTACCCTCAGCCCCAAAAATATGTTTCAGGATCCGCCACTGTCGTAATCTGTAGCAATAAGGATGCTCATTAAAGGTACTGGCTCGTTCCTGTGTCCATTTTCTTATCCATTTAATATGTTTCAGGATCCGCCACTGTCGTAATCTGTAGCAATAAGGATGCTCATTAAAGGTACTGGCTCGTTCCTGTGTCCATTTTCTTATCCATTTAATATGTTTCAGGATCCGCCACTGTCGTAATCTGTAGCAATAAGGATGCTCATTAAAGGTACTGGCTCGTTCCTGTGTCCATTTTCTTATCCATTTAATATGTTTCAGGATCCGCCACTGTCGTAATCTGTAGCAATAAGGATGCTCATTAAAGGTACTGGCTCGTTCCTGTGTCCATTTTCTTATCCATTTAATATGTTTCAGGATCCGCCACTGTCGTAATCTGTAGCAATAAGGATGCTCATTAAAGGTACTGGCTCGTTCCTGTGTCCATTTTCTTATCCATTTAATATGTTTCAGGATCCGCCACTGTCGTAATCTGTAGCAATAAGGATGCTCATTAAAGGTACTGGCTCGTTCCTGTGTCCATTTTCTTATCCATTTAATATGTTTCAGGATCCGCCACTGTCGTAATCTGTAGCAATAAGGATGCTCATTAAAGGTACTGGCTCGTTCCTGTGTCCATTTTCTTATCCATTTAATATGTTTCAGGATCCGCCACTGTCGTAATCTGTAGCAATAAGGATGCTCATTAAAGGTACTGGCTCGTTCCTGTGTCCATTTTCTTATCCATTTAATATGTTTCAGGATCCGCCACTGTCGTAATCTGTAGCAATAAGGATGCTCATTAAAGGTACTGGCTCGTTCCTGTGTCCATTTTCTTATCCATTTAATATGTTTCAGGATCCGCCACTGTCGTAATCTGTAGCAATAAGGATGCTCATTAAAGGTACTGGCTCGTTCCTGTGTCCATTTTCTTATCCATTTAATATGTTTCAGGATCCGCCACTGTCGTAATCTGTAGCAATAAGGATGCTCATTAAAGGTACTGGCTCGTTCCTGTGTCCATTTTCTTATCCATTTAATATGTTTCAGGATCCGCCACTGTCGTAATCTGTAGCAATAAGGATGCTCATTAAAGGTACTGGCTCGTTCCTGTGTCCATTTTCTTATCCATTTAATATGTTTCAGGATCCGCCACTGTCGTAATCTGTAGCAATAAGGATGCTCATTAAAGGTACTGGCTCGTTCCTGTGTCCATTTTCTTATCCATTTAATATGTTTCAGGATCCGCCACTGTCGTAATCTGTAGCAATAAGGATGCTCATTAAAGGTACTGGCTCGTTCCTGTGTCCATTTTCTTATCCATTTAATATGTTTCAGGATCCGCCACTGTCGTAATCTGTAGCAATAAGGATGCTCATTAAAGGTACTGGCTCGTTCCTGTGTCCATTTTCTTATCCATTTAATATGTTTCAGGATCCGCCACTGTCGTAATCTGTAGCAATAAGGATGCTCATTAAAGGTACTGGCTCGTTCCTGTGTCCATTTTCTTATCCATTTAATATGTTTCAGGATCCGCCACTGTCGTAATCTGTAGCAATAAGGATGCTCATTAAAGGTACTGGCTCGTTCCTGTGTCCATTTTCTTATCCATTTAATATGTTTCAGGATCCGCCACTGTCGTAATCTGTAGCAATAAGGATGCTCATTAAAGGTACTGGCTCGTTCCTGTGTCCATTTTCTTATCCATTTAATATGTTTCAGGATCCGCCACTGTCGTAATCTGTAGCAATAAGGATGCTCATTAAAGGTACTGGCTCGTTCCTGTGTCCATTTTCTTATCCATTTAATATGTTTCAGGATCCGCCACTGTCGTAATCTGTAGCAATAAGGATGCTCATTAAAGGTACTGGCTCGTTCCTGTGTCCATTTTCTTATCCATTTAATATGTTTCAGGATCCGCCACTGTCGTAATCTGTAGCAATAAGGATGCTCATTAAAGGTACTGGCTCGTTCCTGTGTCCATTTTCTTATCCATTTAATCCACGTGAATTAGTTTTATTGCTATCCTAAAGGAACTACCAAGATCCACAGAGCAGATGTTTCCTTTTCCTTGGCCGGACCAAAATCCATCCCGCTGCACAAAACTCATCGCGATCTCTTTATTGTTAACGATAAAACAGTAGCTCAAGTGTAGGACGCTGGCGTCTTAATTTTGAGATCCAGGTTCAATCCCCGGTTGGGATGCACCAAGAAGTTTTTCGGAATTTATTTGCATAGTATTTGTTCATACTTACCACGTCTTACTGAACGGTGAAGGAAAGTAAGGAAACCTGCATGCCCTAAAAAAGAGTACTTCAATAGGGCTCACCATCCATTACGTTGAGATGTAATAATCTTGGGTGAAACGCGGGTGGACCGCGTATAGACTGTGACTTGCGTTAACACAGTTCTCACTTGGCTCTGATACCCGGGGGGGATTCATGTCATGACGATAAATAAATAATTTTGATTTTGAATATTTACAGACATAAATTTGACGCCAAAATCGATTCTCCATACTAACTAATTGAAAGGAACCCTTACATTAGTAGTCAGGATCCCCGCGCTGTGGTCGCACACCTCCCTCGGGCTACATCATGTTAATTGATTGCTCAATTCAGTATATTGATATCTATTTCGAATATCCGATCGGTTAGCGCCAACCACTCGCTCTTTAATTTAATTGGTTTAACGTCGTGTTGACGTGAAACTATGTAGTACATGTTGAATTTAATAAACCCTCTCTGTGTAATAGAGGAAATGAGCTTACGCATGCAAAAGAAAAAACAGATAGATACGAAAACATGCAATAAAAAATACTTTTTTACTATTATATCAAGGATATCAAGGATCTTTTGGCACGTGGATGACAGTGACAGGGGGGCGCAGCTGTGAAAAAAGAGATAGGATAGCAGCGTTAGTTCCAATTTTGACCACAACCAATCCACGCACACTAGTATACATTACTGCCGCGGTCAGCAACGCAGTCAGTACCTGGCAGCGCTGATGATGGCCGAAAGCGCAGCGTAGCGCAGCATCAGGCCTACACAGCGCGGTCAGCATTACAGCCCTTGATGGACAAGCTGCAATTATGGCCGAGCTTGGATGCCGAGAGCGTAAGCTTGAGTCTATCATAGTGTGGCCAGCGACGCTTTCATTGCGGACCATTGCTTGTATAGCGCTTTACTCAAAAAATGCTTGTTATGTGGTAAACAGAGGCAAAAAAGGTGTGTCTGGATCGTAGCTGATGGAAATCTGTAGTCTCTTCCTACACCTCTGGGAGACAAGCGTGAGTATATGAATGTATGTAATTTTGAAACAAAACTCGACAATTATGGATTTTTAAAGGAAATTGTTAAAACTCACCAGCAATGAAAATCTACACAACTTAGCTAGCGCATATTCAAGTGTAAAATGATGACTATTTTTGAAACAAAAGTCGACAATAATGGATTTTTAAAGGAAATTGCTGGAGGCTAAAATTGACCAGCAATAAAATTCCATACAACTTTGTTGGCGCCTTTTCAAGTAGCGCGGAAAGGTCGACTTTGCTCAAAGAAGATTATAAAATAATGACCACATTACAAGCATTTTGAATAAAAGAGCCTTGCCGCACTGTATTAAATTCAACTTTATCTTTATAATTGTTCATTGTTCGTTCCGTTTCAGTATAAACCAAGAGCAGACAATCGCAATTATAAACTTCACCAAGTAGACTATAGAGAAGTAGAAGTAAAAGTCGGTAATCATGTATCGAGTAACAAGATGTGACTAATTCGTAGTTGTGTAGAATAAAAACTACAGTCAGCAAAAACATCACAATCTTTCTGACAAAAAATAATCTAAGTAAAAAGTAGTTAGGGCCTTTTCGATAGAGCGTATCAAAAGTGCTTAAAAATAAAGTTTGCGCATCCTATGTTGGTGTTTACGTAGGTCTACGCCTCTACACATTGTTTTTAGTTCCTCCATCCAAAGATTGTGTTGAAGAGATCGATTTTTAGTGATAAGACCGCCAATTAGATGTTGTAAGATGCTTAATTAGTTTAAGTATATAGATAATTTATCTAATTTAATTTAAAGGTTTTGTCGGAAACATTTAATGGGTCCGTTTCGCCAAACATGCTCTCGCGTTTGGACAATTTAGCAAAAATATTTTGTTTTAATAAAAACAAAATATTTTTAACAAATAAAATTTGTTTAGGTAGTTAAGGAGTTGAACTACATAACGGTTTTTCAGATTTCACACAAGTATCACAAGCATCGGGAAAAAAATAGGAAAGATCACTAAAATCACGAAAAATGTAATTTAGCGTTGCAAACAGAAGAAAAAAATTGTATTTTTGTTCCAAATTAAAAATATACTTTTTTTACGTAAAGAGTTCAAAGTACCTTATTCATATAAAATATTAATATCTTTTTCCTTTCGTTATTTAAAAAGAAATACACAAACTTCCAAATTCTTTTTGCGTAATTTTTCTGTACAGGAAAAATGTAGAATGTTTGAGTATTTCTTTTAAAATAACGAAAGGAAATAAAAAATAATAAAAATCTGTAAAGGCTTCTTTCATTTCTTTGCTCTATAAAAAATATTTTAGTTTGTAGTTTGTTCAGTAGACTGATCATACTAGTTCCAAAGCCAAATTACGTTATCTTTCCGATTTTTTTTCTCAATGATTGTGATGCTTGTGTCAAATCTGAAAAATTATAATGTAGTTCAACCCCTTAACTACCTACACAAATTTTATTTTGTTTTAATATGCTAAATTGTCCATCCATCAGCCCGTATTCGTCCACTGCTGGACATAGGCCTCCCCCATATTACGCCACTCTTGGCGGTCCTCAGTCATCCTCATCCAGCCGCCACCCGCAACGTCCTTCAGATCGTCAGTCCAGCGGGCACGAGGCTGGCCTACGCTGTGCTTTGCTGTACGTGGTCTCCATTCCAATGCCTTACGGCCCCAACGGTTATCACGTCGGCGACAAATATGGCCAGTCCACTGCCACTTCAATTCACTGATTCGGCAGGCTATGTCGGTCACCTTCGATCTCTGACGGATATCTTCGATATAATAGAAACCCTGTCCTACCTCATTATTGGAGGTTTGTTCGTAAATTGGAACGCGTTGCTGTTTATACAAAGTCAAAAGTTCCAAGCTTAACGAATAAGTTTCCAAAACTTTTGACCGAACGATTAAAATACTTTTCAGATGTTTGGTTGGTCGAAGAACATTGAAAGCCAATTTCAACTTCGTTCAATAGGATATAAAAGTTGTTTTACATTGAAACTTGTTGTGTTGTAAAAGCCTGTTGAACATTGGAGCTCAAGAAATATTTATTCAAAAATTAGACTCATCACGCACTTCTAAATTAACTATTTTGAGAATCCAGAATAATTATAAACTTTCGCAGTAACTATTTTGAAATTTAATTAAGCAATATGAAAGTAAAGTGAACAGTTAAAAAGTTATGGATTCTATAATACTAATTAAACTTGCGTGACATACTAAATTATTATAATGCCAGTACAAGCTAGTATATTAAGCAGATACAAAAATAACAGTGGACAAGTATGATGGAAGAATTTGCCGGTCTAGGTAGGAATAGGGTTGCCAGATGGAAAAATTCAAAAGGAGGGCAAATTAGTGCTACTAAGCAAAAAAAGGAGGACTTCAGAAAAAAAGGAGGACATACTTAAATAAAACGGCACGTCCTTCATGTTTCATTTTTTTTCATATTTTCTAGAACTACCTATTTAATCAGATATTTGTATGTTTTGCCAGTGTGACATGTGTAGTTTTGCGTATATAGCATAAGCCCAATCAATGAGTGTGACAGCGATAGTGCAACTCCACGCGATAGAAATAGGTCCATGAACCGTGCGTGTGGGCATAGACAACTATCATAATACTATATAATAAATATAATAACAAAGTGGTATCGGCGATGCGCGCAAAATTTGAAAAAGGAGGACAATTGTTAGGTGAGGGAGGATGGGAGGACAAATTGTGAAAAAGGAGGACATGTCCTCCTTTAGGATACCATCTGGCAACCCTAGGTAGGAACCTCGGTGGCACAATTGGTAGCGCGCTTGTCTTGATAACAAGAGGTCGCAGGTTCGAATCCTGGCCCGGGGAATTTTTTCAAATTCTTGTTTTGGGTTTGTTTCTGATTGATATTTTCTAGTTTGTAATGCACTCTAAATAACATTTATTATAAGGCCGTTTGACAACGATGGTGACAGCCGCGTCGTCGTCCTAAGAACGACATTCGCCTTGAAATATATAGTTCGTTATTTTATACTGCACTTTTTTCAATACAAATAAGCCAATGTCCGATTACCTGGAATTCGTTGGAGCGTGACTAAGCAACATAAAATCGACAAATAAAAGGATAAAGTAAGTATTGCTCGAAAACATAAAAGAAACAAATCCTAATATAAGTTTTCGTGAACTGTTTGTACATAAGAACGGCTCTAGATCGAAAAACATTTGCGCTAGTCGGCTCACAACCGTGCAAGCAAAAACAAATTGAACCTCCATCGCTGAGAACGATTGCCTCAAGTCAACTAACAACTAGTTCGCGTGACGAAACGCTATTAATCTGCTAGTAGTTCAGTGCCAGGGAACTGGCGGGTCCTATGAGTGTAGAGTTTTCAGCAAAAAAGTGTCAAAAAATATTTGCCCAAATTTAAAAAACTATTGAAAAATTACATCACTACCAATATTAAAACAATTATTAAATAGAATATTAACAATTATCTAAGACTAAGTAGAACATTAATTATGCTTAATAGATAATTGTTATAAAATTGATGGGCCAAGTAGCATTGTTAGCTTGTAACTATTTACTTGTTTTAATGGTTTTAGACTTTAGATATCTGATGTAATAATTGTTGTGTTTGAGCACTACGATATGTCACTTTGCACTGGACCCACTGGTCGTGTAATATATTTAACTTTAGTTAGATATTATTAAGTTCTCATTTTAAGTGAATATGTAAATGTTCTTATGAGAAATAAAGAATCTTAAACCTTAAAAGAAGAGCTTTGAGGGAACTTGCGGAAACTTGATTCTGTGAGCGACAGACGGCTTTAGGTCATGGTTTTAATGAAGAACTGGATTTTGGGTCAAATATTAACGGATGCTATCTGAGCAAACGGTATGTCCACCAATATGTGTATCACCTGAAGCACGGGTGTAGCCAGGTTTTAGCAAAATGGTTTAAATATTTTTTTTATTAATCTTGTTTGTGAAAAATTGTTTACATTTAACTTTTCGGGGGGAGGGTTGAACCTGTTAGTTAAATCCCTACTTCTGCCACTAATATTTATTTACTTTTGGTTTACGTATTATAGTATTTATTTTTGTTATATATTAGTGTATATATTTATCGTATTATATGTATTTGTATGTACAATGTTATACTTGTGTATTTATTTTAGGTATTTTGCTATCCATTTGATTATTATTATTTATTTTGTGCACCACCTTCGCGTTATTTTTTCCAACGATTAATTTCCACCCAAAGGTTGTCTGGAAGAAATCGCTATAAGTGATAAGGCCGCCATTTGTTACCTTCTCTCATAAGTTTGTTCTTTTACCTTATTTTATTAACTTTGGTGTACAATAAAGAGTATTTGTCTTGTCTTGTCTTGTCTGGGCTACGCCCATGACCGAGTAAGCTAAAAGCTAAATAGTGTTTCTTAAGGTGGGCCATCCTGCTCAGCTGCCATATAAATGCTTTAGGTGTTTGTGACGTCCTGATGGCTTTGATCTCAATGAAACTTTGCACACATCTTTATATATGTTTCCCCTCCCCTCCACACTGCACTCTGATACATCATTCATCAAGAAGTGCAAGATGGCAAGATATTCAAAGGTCCCGAATTTGTAAAATGGTTTCAGGTAAAAACTGTTTTCCATGAAACTGTAACTGTTTATTTATAAAAAAGTGTATAAACTTTAGTCTTCTTTACATAAACGACTTGTGTATTTCTCTATTATTTATCTATGAAGTATAGATAAACATTATACAACTTGATAAACTTTGCGTTAAAAACAAGGCAATATTCACGATATCCTGAAAGCTATTATGATGGTGTTTCATCAAATTCTACTTTTTGGGCTGTATAGAGACGTATATAGATGTTGCTAGATAACGCTTATGAAAAAACAATACGAAGATAATAAGCTGTCGACTTCACATTCAGTTTTTACCTTTTTTATGAAGACAAATCCAGGCGTAAAAGGGCCTATTAAAGAGAATTAAAGTAGTCACAATGTAATAGGTCCGTTTTGACATATGTCATCGCAACGTATCTATGGATGTGAACCATGCAAATCGGTAACTATGTCAACCGATCCTCACGAGAAATCGATTCAAAATATTATGAGTTTGTTATCGTTTGAAATATTTTCAAGTTTATTGGTTATAATTTTCAGAATAAACATAATTGCCAAAGTCAACGTGAAAGAAAATATAAACAGTTCAAAAGTAAAGCCTAAAGTCACAAGAAAAAAACACTAAAAACAAACGGGAGCACAACGACTTCCAATATGGTGATAGAAAGATATTTCGGGTGCTAAAACTAGCTTTTAATTTTTTTTCTCTACGAAAAGAATCTGAAATGGAAATTCTTACGTGCCAGTAATATTTTGTAATGTTGTACTTCACTGACCTCAAATTAGATAGAGGTCTGAGCGTTGATAGATATAAAATACTGGCCAGTAAGAAAAATATGTAGGCTTCAAGATAAAACAATTGCTCCATGCCTTATAAAAAAAAAATACTGCCATATTTCTTACCAGCCAATCTGTCTACTGATAGGATGATTTATGGAAAACTGCCTGTAAACCAATTCATTAATAAAAAAAAAAAGGGACTTTAAGCAATAAATGCATGTTTTTTTTATGGATATTTTTTGTTTTTGTAAACTATAAGTTTAAAAGCTAAGTGGTATGTAACATTATTTAGCACAATTATTATATTATATTTTTCGGTACAAATACATGCAAATGTTCAAATCTAAAAAGTTTATATTTGCAAAAAAAAAGGAAATTTAAACTTGGCTTTTTGTGTACTGGTCTCACAAAAGCTAATTACAGATCATTACAATTATTTTATCAATATTAAAACAAGTTAATTATTTTCACGAAGAATCGAATTGAGTCCGTGAAATTAGGCGATTATCTAGTTACAACACTATTATTAAGAAAAAATTGACTGAGAATGTAACTGTTTTTGAGACATTGTGTAGTAATTAAAAATTGCATTTTATTTTGGAATATGCATGAAAATAGTACTTGAAATATGTTTCGTGATAATTAAAAAACGTTTATTTATTTTCTTTAAACCCAATAAGTTAATAATTATTTGTTAACCGTTTCATTTATTACATGTAAAGTTATATTCTATGGTCGTTCTTATCTGTCAAAACGGGCCTCTTATTTTGTGGCAACTGTATGTCGTTTGAAATTGAATGATAGAGTTAAAAAATATCGACATACAAGATCGTTGCGGCCTAAAAGAAGACTAAAATAGGAACAGGAATGCTTATGTAGTTTAGAAATGTAGTGAGGATGAATAAAAGTAGAGTGACGAAAGAAATTAATAGTGCACAAAGGTAGATAAAGCTCGGGCGGCCACCCTATATATACGTACGTTGACTAAATTGGTGACATTCTGAACAAGGGCAATGCCAAAAGAGTTTGTATGACTAGATTGATGGATGTGGAAGAAGCAAAATAGGTGTGTCAGGTTCGTAGAAGATGAAAATATGTAGTTTCTGCCAACTCTTCTGGAAGACAGGAAGATCGTAAAATTTGGCAGATCGTAAAGTATGCAATCAAAAAATGTTTCACCAAAAGTCAAAAAATACGTGCGACGACGAGCGGAGCAAGGAAGAGCGTGTTAGGTTTACATTTAAATACATTTCAGCCAAGCGAAGCGGAACGGAGCGAGCGATGTGCCGATGACAAATGTATTTTTATTAAATACAAATACGATTTTCCGCCCTGATTGAAGTTCTTAAATTATAGCTCACTCAAACTGAATGAATTCCAGCTGAAGCACCGATATATCAGCTCAGTTTGAGATCCATAGCAGCCAAGTCTCAGACAGTCGGTAGCATGGATCAGCACGAAACATCAACTGAGGATCGGTTTATCGTGAGCAGTTGCTGCTCGTGATTAAGCGTTTTCTAACGTCTTTACAGCGTATCGTGAGCCGTGAGGGAACGCAGGCACTTGTGATGAATGTTTGTTTTAAAATGCAGGTTTCATTTATCGGATTTCCCCGGTAATAGACAGATATAACTTTTTAACCAATGGAATAAAAATATATATGATATACAGGTTGCTTGGTAATTCGACCTATTCCTTGAAAATGGTTATACTAGAGATCATTTCCAACGAATTAAGTCCCATTAACTAGGTGTCGAAAATTAATGGTCTCTGAGTTACGAAGGTTTTTATATTATTTTTCAAACTTTCAGACTAATAACCAAAAATAAATAATTTAAAAATAACTATTCCTCTCTCAGCACTTATTTATTATATTTCTGATCAATGATAGATGAGTGATCATTTATAAAACAAATACGTGCCCTGAATTCCTATAATCTCAGAATTAAAAGGTCTTAAGTGGAAAGAAAACCTTTTTTATTTTGTAATTTTTGAAATATTGAATTGTGTTACTTGAAAAAAAATATAATTTTCGACCCCTAGTTAATAGTTATTATTTGTTGGAAATGATCCCTAGTATAACCCCTTTCAAGGAATAGGTCGAATTACCAAGCACTCTGTATATTCAAGTAGTTTTTCTAAAGTGAAGCCTCATAAAAAAAGATAATTATAGAGATAAAATTATGAAAACATTACATAATAATTTTATCTACTCCAATAAGGCAATTACAACATCAAAAGTGGTTTTATAAGTACCTACCAATCACAAGGGATAACTGTCTGTCCTTTACATCCTATAGCCTCAGGGTATCATGACGAGTATCACGACATGATCATGACGAGTGTTCTTTTTCTCATTTTTCGAGAAATTATTCTTGATGGTCGTAGATAAAGTGTTGTGTGCAACTGGACATAATAAGACATTGGGACACTCGTTTTTATATGCAAGCACTTGTGTCCCAATATCTCACATTATGTCACAGTTGCACAAAATACTATTATGAACATTAATATTATAAACACTCGAGTGAGCTGACATACAAAATTATTATTACATACGGCTTAAACAATTCAAAGAATAAATTGCATCCACCATCCCACCTCCTTCGACGACGCAGCCAACGCTCAGCGTCAGCGCACGAGCAACGCCGCGTGCGTTTTGTAGTCGTCCTAAGAACGACACTCGCCTTGATAATGCCGAAATTGTATCGGTGAAACTGTTGGCATATAGTCAACAACAATCACACGTGAATGTTCAAGCTGTATATAAATAATAATTTATTACGAACATTGTTTGATTTAATTTCTTAGTTTATAAATATGCCTATCGCACGAACCTATTCGTTAGTTTCGAAATTTCAGGCGCTACTACACTTGATTTTTTAGGACAAAGATACATTATATTGGTAGCTGAAAAATCCAAGGTTGAAATGAAAAGTTGATAGATGTGACCCCAGAACACCTATTCCGCCTTTCAGCGTAGAAAGGACGTAGGGTGCTATTGTGGCTTGCTGGCGACCCTCCGTAATATCTTGAATTCACAATTCAGGAAAAATACCCCGGTTTATTCAGGAAAGTAGCTACCAAAGTTCAGGGCAGTCTCCTATGAACTGAGTACACATCGATGTTTTAATACGAACACAACAAAATTTTTGGTGGCATGCTTACTATAAATGTTGCCACCTAATGATGGAACTCACAAAAATAAACGATACATTATTATAATATGAATATTTAGTTCCAATAACGTTTATTATTTTATTACAATTCAATTTGACTCGTAAACAGTGTATTATACACTTACCGTACAAAATAAACAATTTGAATTTATTATTTATTAATTTCTAAAATTTTAAATAACATACAAAAACTTAACTAAAAATAACCTAAAATAAAAAAATCTAACGAAGTAAACCGAACGAAGTAAATATTTATAATAAATAGAAAATGCTGGCCAGATCATTGCCCAAAAGGCTGGCGGCGTTGCGACGTTGAATGGCCAAACTAATTCTTTGGCCAAAGTAGCATCCAGCCCTTCAGTCACCTAAAGCGTCGACCAAGCGCGACGAAATTTCTTTATAAAGTCATCGCGCTTCCGAACCCCACGGCCCAATAATTTCTACAGCAAAAGGCACAAATATGTAGCCCTCGCCAAGGGCTCCATATATGCACCTCTTTAATACTTCGGCTTTTGCAGCTGCCACGCCCACCCTTATTGCGGTCACTTGTACATGGGACTGTGCCAATGTGTCAACGCACGTTGCGTCACATATCAGTGATCGCCCGTTTTTCCAAGGAATGAGCGTCATTCCGTCGGGCCGCCTTTCAATCAAATTTTTAAGTCGCCCCATTGCTTTTTCGTTTGCATGCGAAAAAATATGTCTATAGTTTCAGATACCAAAGTGTGAATAACCATACAAATACAAAATACAAAAACATTTATTTCTCAAAAATACAATCAAAGAGTACAATGAAGGTGAAAACTATTCACACTACGAACACAGTTTATTGTACAGTACAATGACATTCTAGTTTCTACAAAATATATTATAGAATATTATATAAAAGATTAACATTGCCTACATCAGTTCTCAAAATCATCCATGTTTTTATTACTTTAATATTATTATAATTTTTTAGTTCCATTCTCATCCAAAGTAGCTGAGTACAGTCAGGTGAATAAATTCAAGGTGTATGGAGTATTGTGAAATACATTTTAATAATACGATGGAAGCAGTGCGTCTGTCAGATGGCACCAGTCTAATAATAACAAATAGGCTTTTCAAAGCAGAAGACGTTTTATTATTTGAAAAAATATCAAAATTATGGTAGTTATTATAGTTTGAGTTTAAGGCTTGAATAAAAAAACATGTACCTATTTCTTTGTATGATTTATTTTCGAAAATTCGAAAAATTCGAAAACAATGAGAACATGAAACGTAAACATAAAATAATCAAATCTTAACTCTTAATGAAATCAAAAAACAATAAGAAAGAGCATTCAACCCTTATACAATTTCTGCGAACTTAACAGGGGTGTCCAATAACTGTACTTTTGACTTTATACAAAATAAAGAAATTTTGATTTAAAATAGTATTTTTCATTACGAGTGCGGAAAGCCTGTCATTGCAAAGAGTTCCGACAAATGTCTACCCGAGCCGAGGCGCAGCCGAAGGTGAGGGTTGACAGTCGGAACAAGTTGCAATGACGGTTCCGCACGTGTACTGAACAACTATTTTTAATACAGTTGCGAAAAAATGAAGCAATTTAATAAAATAATAAAAACACAATAAACTCAACTAACTAATACTCCACGCAATAAATTCTTCGTATGTAGATATGTAGCGACTTTTTGACTTTTCCGGTAAAATGTTCTCCGAAGCATTTTGTGCGATTATACTGAGTTCCGGTGGTGTTAATTCAAATAAAATATCGTCGAAATTTCTCATTTTGTGCAACAAACAACTAAACCCGCAAAGAAAATTCTTGGAAAATGGCGCCAACCGTAAAAGAATATAAGCAGCTCGGACGAATGCTTCGTCCGAGATAAGCAGAGATTTTTTTCGTTTTCTTTACCGATTCTGGGTAGGCAAAGGGAACTTTGCCCATACAGCCAAGTCTTCAGTAGAATTTTTTTATTGATAAGAAATGAAAATGAAATTTAATGAGATGAAATGAAATGAAACCTAACCTAACTCATTGAATCAAATCATTAAATCTGATATTGAAACAAATTAGTACCTTCTTTTTAGAAATATTTGCATGAATCATAAAAACTTCTATGATTTTTTTTTGTAAAAACTTCGTGGTTGGTTTTTTCTTTTTAATAGACATTATTTTGACAGTAGGGAAAGAGAACGCACGAGTTCGGAAAAGGTAAAGAAAAAGCTCGAGTATGTAATAGCCTACATCCCGAACGCTATACGTCCCTGCAATACGCCACTTTTTGAGCAACTGTATTAAAAATACTTTTGAGCCTTTGGTAACAACAAGACATTAGCAACAGACTACGCACTAAGTCAGACTTGTTCCGCGCGAGTCTTATCTGAGTATAGAAAAAAATTACAGGTGGGCTGGTTTCTCATAGCACAATTACTAATTATTAATTGCTAATTTTCGTCTTTGCATAATTAAAGTCTAATGACAAAAACATCTTAAATAACTAAAACAAAGTGAATTAATACAATATAAAAAAGATTTTTAAAAATGATATTAATTGAAATTATATATATATAAATATAAGAATCTGGCAAACATTTTTTACTTAGTTTAATTTTACTTTAGGAGACATTTTAGTTTTATAGGTAAATTTGTAAGGTTTAATTTTAGTTTTATTTCATGTTATTTAAGTTTTTATGTTTCCGTTAATAATATTACTCTGTTTAGCATCAAACTGTGCCGGATCTTGCGCGGTGAATCTAACTGCCCGCAGCTAGTGAACGCCGTGACCTCGTTGTTCGCACCCGACAAATACACCCGAGCGCGCCATCACCGCCTGCTGCACGAGCCGAAGGTCGCGACCGTGGCGCGGCGTCACTCTCCGCTCCCGCGCGCCCTCTATTACCTGAACGCACTGCTGTCAGCTGAACCACAGAGTGATCTGTTTGCTGATAGCTTAATGAACGTTTATAAGGAGTGTTTAGGGTTCTGTGAGAGTGATGCCTGAATGTTATGTTTTTCTTGTCGATTTAAATTTTTGTTATGTTAATTTTAATATTATTTTTTAAGTTTCTTAATTTGTATAGCGCAAAGGGACTCTGTAATGTTATACAAATTTGTCTGAATAAATAAATAAATAAATAAATAAATAAATGATATTGAAATTATAGTTTATATATAATATAGTTATATATAAATTATTATATATATATATATATATATATAGTTGTAAAACTATAGTTTTTCACGGTATCCACTAGACGTGACATGTAAACCTATCTCAAAGCTTTGGTACGTATATTTTCATGTCAGCTATCTATTTGCTCAGTTCTCGGGTAGTTGCATGTTCTTAAAAGATAAAATGGTCCGAGATAAACCTGCAACGAAACCAGTTGGTGCAAAATGTGAATAAACTGAACAGGGGCGCATTTGTTAAGAGGAGTCACAAAGATATAAAAAAACCGGTCAAGTGCGAGTAGGACTCGTGCCCTGAGTGTTCCGTACCATTTAAATTGGTTAATACACTTAAATAAATTTAACAGAAATTACAAATTTACACCTACAAATTGTATGAAACAAACTGCAAAATAAGTTGGTTGAGTATTCGGGGACGTAACCCTAAAACTAGATCATAAATCGGCGTTTTCAGTATTTGTTGTTATAATACAACTTTTGCGAGTGAATTCAATATTGAAGAAAACTTATTTGTTTTTTCTTTAGTTTAAACTATATATTTCTATAAAAACACATTATTATAATAATCACTTCCAGATATATTTCGACTTGTAAAGTCGGCGTCAGTCGAATAAGTTAAAATTAATATAATATATTAAAATGTCATAAAATCATGACATTTTAACATATTATATTAATTTTAACTAATTTCACTGACGCCGACTTTACAAGTCGAAATATATCTGAAAATGATTATTATAATAATGTGTTTTTATAAAATACAACTTATGTTCCACAATATACAGAAATTACAAATTCCTAACCACTTTGATCTTTTTAGCCTCCCTTTTCTTTATTTTCGAAAATAAAAAAAAAATAAAAAACCGGCCAAATGCGAGTCGGAGTCGCGCACAAAGGATTCCGTACCATTATCTATAAAAACTGCAAAAAAAAAATATGTCTGTTGTATGAGAGCCCCCTTAAATATTTATTTTTTTATGTTTTTTAGTATTTGTTGTTATAGCGGCAACAGAAATACATCATCTGTGAAAATTTCAACTGTCTATCTATCACGGTTCTTGAATGTTGATGATGTTTCCAAATGTGCGACAATAGCAAGTATTTATCAATCATACAGATTTAGCACCAAGCTGTGTTTAGTACGTACGGACAGATGGATAGACAGACGGACAGCGGAGTTTTAGTAATAGGGTCCCGTTGGTTACCCTTTGGGTACGGAACCCTAAAAACTGACGTCTGACGATTATGACGTCTCAGCGTGATGAGTGGTGAGCCCTATCGTCATACTTTTGTCACAATGTGCCTTCCGAAGCACGCAGACAGAACACTAATGTGCCCCTGCGGGATTTGAACTCGTGACGTCCGAAATAGTAGGAGAGTACTTGAACCATTAGACCGCAGAGGCAGTCAATTTATTTATAAGTTTTAACCGACTCTATAAAAGGAGGAGGTTCTCAATTCGACTGTATTATTTGTATAGTTGACAAAAAGATACTTTTAACAAAAATAGTAACAGACTTCAAATATAATTGCAGTGTTTAAAATTTATACTATAATGACCGATGCTACCGAATTAACATTTTTGCCGACTTCTTTTTTTCTAAAAGATTATTCTCTAGAAGTCAGCGTAATCCCTACGTTATAGAAACATGAAAACCATTACGAGGGCGGCAACATAATGTTTCAGGAAGAAAAAAGTCGACAAAAGTGTTACTTTGGTACCATCGGTCAGAATATACGTAAATTATTTTGAACTTTTTAGTGAATGACTGCAGTTACATTTGAAACCGGTAACTATTTTTTGGTAAAAGTATATGTACATATATTTTATACATATTATTATTTATAAATATTTAGTTAAGTTTTTGTCAACATTCGGTACAATTTGTACAACCTCAGAACCTATCAGTCCTTCCAACTCCTTCAGTGTGTTTGCGATTTAGCTAAAACTTTGCATGAATATATAAAATCGTCTTAAGGCGAGGGTCCCTATATTGCATAGAGTTTTTGCAGAAATATGCTGAGTCAACTCCATACCTGATCAGTTGATCACCATCATACCTGATTTCCGTTGCAAAGACACGGTTATCTAATTGGATAATTTTCAGTCGACCGATGGGTTTTGAAAATGGTGCTTTTTTTTGGACTGACTTTTAAACTTTTCTCTACAATAGCTTTAGTTATATCTGTAATACAACTCACGGTAAGAAAAAATGGAAAAAATAATGACCTACAAAAATTATTCTAATTTTAATCTTATAAAAAGTTCCGTTCAGGGGTATTGATGTCTATCGTACAGGTTTTAAAACTTAAATTTGTACAAAATGATTTAGCTTCTGTTTTAAACACTTATGAACTAATTTGCAATGAAGAAAATTTAGTTTTGACAGCACTAAAACTAAAATTAAAGCCTTCAGAATCGGCTTTAATATCTAACTGAAAACAGAAGAAGGGCTTCTTTTCTTCTCAAAAACGCTCATTTTTGAACTTATAATATCTTAGTTTTATTTTAAAGGGAGCTTCTCATCAAGGAATTATTTAAGAGGAAACTTTTAACAACATCTTTATCTGGGGAACACATAACATTATTTTTAGCTTTTGACTATGTTAGTGACGAAAAACAAGGAAAAGATATCATCATGGCCAAATTTTGGTCCCGGAGCGTTTTGAAATCTATATAACCATCTTTTATATGTAAAAATTTTGAAACTATGACAAAAATATATTTCTATGTTTGAACCATTGTTCTGTGGTTTGAACACATGGCGATTTATCCATCGCAAGGAGATATAAATTAACATTATATCATTGCAGTATAGAAACGCAGAAAGAAAAGTAAATCTGGATGTGAGGAGCTCGGTTCAGAGGTCCTAATTTCTGTATAAATATTATCGTGCACAATATGAATATCTTATTTATTTCAAATATCCTTATCACCCTTGGTTTGCTGGAAGAAATCTCATTATTGAGATAAGCACGCCATTGTACATAACTTTTATTATATAATTTAGAATTAAGTTTTCTGTGTGCAACAAGAATAAATATATATAAATATATATTAAAATAATAATTTTGATTTTAACTCCTGGTGTTAAAAATTTCCCAAAATAATTCCTCATTTAATTTTTTTCTCCATCCGTTATTTTCAAAAACTACCTGTAGACTTACCATGAGTTTTGAACTCGATACACGTTAGCGACTTTGTAAAATATTTATATGAGAAATTACACAGCGCCCCTAGCGGTTGTCGACAACACATTTTGAAAATAGTAGTCCATAACACGAAAAAAATGCACTATTGGATATAGTTAAAAATAAATGAGTTAAATCCTGATAAGACATAAAAAGAAATAAGCCTGTCTTGTTAAAATAACGTGACATAAACCTGAGTTTTATAACAAATGCATAAGATTTAAAGTCGTAAGACAAACTTCCCAAGTTTTAACAACAACACGCTTCGGTACTTCAACACTGAATCCACATACTTTTATGTCATGTATTTACTCTGTAAACTTATCTTATTACGTCCTTTGAAACGAGTTACAAGAAAGTAAGAACACAATAAGATGTTTTACAACCTTACTCGGGGTTTGTGGAGATTAACTCAAAATCTGAAAAACGTACTTACTACGAACGTACTAAATCCGAAACGAAGATATCCATCAGAGATCGAAGGTGACCGACATAGCCTGCCGAATCAGTAAGTTGAAGTGGCAGTGGACTGGCCATATCTGTCGCCGACGTGATAACCGTTGGTGCCGTAAGGCATTGGGAATGGAGACCACGTACAGCAAAGCGCAGCGTAGGCCGTCCTCGTGCCCGCTGGACTGACGATCTGAAGGACGTTGTGGGTGGCGGCTGGATGAGGATGACTGAGGACCGCCAAGAGTGGCGTAATATTAGGGAGTACTTACTACTAGTTACGTATCGTACACAAACGTATCGGGGAAAAGTTTCACAGAGCAAGTTCTTGCTCTTATCATGTACCATGGGAATATGGGTGAAAAGTAAGTCGTTGCATTTTTCTCAAATCACTACATAGTATAAAACAAAGTCGCTTCCCACTATCTGTCCGTCTCTATGTATGCTTAGATCTTTAAAAATACGCAACGGATTTTGATGGGGTTTTTTTAATACATAGAGTGATTCAAGAAAAACGTTTATATGTATAATACATGCCCGTGCAAAGCCGGGGCGAGTCACTAGTAGTACATAATATTAGGTCTTTACATATGAAATTGCCGTTTTCTATAGAGAATTTGAAGGAAACAAAATTTTCAGTACTAACATTTTTGCATTTTTTTTTTAGGAATGACAAATCCAAATTATGTTATTTATTTTGTGTATGAATGGCTAACAGCAACATTAATAAAAAAATTGAAAAGTGTCAGCTGTAACAAATTATTACGAATCTTATCATGGAAATGGATGGCATTTAGGACGAACTGTTTTTAAAGATTTAATTTTTATGATCAAACTGAAAATAAAAACAAAATTTCGTACGTAGATGTCAAACCTTAAAAACAACATTCAAATAAAAAACAAATAATTGAAATAGCTATCGAATCACAGGAATTATGAACTCATGAATCTGCAAGAAAATTTCGGCAATTTCATGTGTAAATGTAAATTATTATTTATGTAAATTATAATAGTATCCTATTATAATAATATTAAAACTTGCATGAGCTTACATACTAAATTAATTTTAAATAATGTGTTTTTACTATTATATTATGCCGACGGTTTCACCGGTACAATTTCGGCATTTTCAAGGCAAATTTCGTTCTCAGGACGAGATGAAGCGGTGTCCACCATCGTTGTCGTTGTATCGATGAAACAGTTGGCATATAGTAAATAGTGCGTGAGTGAAAAAATTGTATTTCCCCTAAACTTCAAACACACAGAATTCTGAAAAATAATACATGTTATAAAAACGGCCTTTTCCAATACAGTAAGGGAGCCCAAACGCGAAAAAATAAGTTCGCCACTTCGAAAAAAAAACGCAAAATGAAAGCTGTTTTTTTTTCAGTTCGAAACAATAGTCGGTCCAAACTTATTTAGTAATAATAACAATAATTACTGATTTAATACATAAACACATTTTTAAAGCATTTTTTTTTCAATAACGCACTTTTTTGAATTGTTTTTCAATTTTATTTTAAGGGGAGCCGTACTTAGATGTATATTTAGAGAACCCATAATATCTAGGGAGTTTTTTGACTATGTCACTGATATTAAGGCGATTACCGTCGCAAAATTAGCAGCTTAGAAGCAGTAGGAAATTTAAGACAAAAAATATATTTTTTTTTTCATATAGAAGTTTTGGTGGTTAGAAAAAGAAAAATTTTGTATAGTTTGTCTTAAAGTTGATAATACATAATAAATTTTTTCAATATTTTTTGTTTGGCCATAAACGAGGAGTAGGCTTTAGAAAGTACCCATTTAGTGATACTATGCCTCTTAAGCTTATTTTTTTTTTCTTCAACCGTCATTGTCAAACACTACCTAAAAATGTTATGACTTATGAAGTTAGTAAAACTACCTGCCCAACCCGATACTACTCGTATCATTAATTATTTACCTACCCTTGAACTAAGTATTATTCCCCGCTGCTCACAAAATTGAAACTTTATGAAGGTAATCAAGTGGTGTTGTTAAACATGGCAGCCAACAGACGACACGAATGACTGACTAGTACTAAGTTTATACAGTCTTGATGTACTCTTAAACACAAAGTAGAGGGTACTTACATTACGTATTTTACTTTATGTCTTACCACATATGAGTAAAAGGAACGACACATGCCGCTTGCTATTATTAGGTTACGTTAAATTACTTGGAGTCTGTCCGTCAGTCTATTTATTTATTTATTTATTTTATTTATTTTATTGTTATTACAAAAACCACAGCCTTAAACATTTATGATCGTAGCTAATAACATCAAAACTTATGCCAATTACGGTTTTACATTTTCTACAATAATACATTTAAAACTAACTTCATAGACCAAGAGGAAAAAATACATACATTTATATACAGAAAAATAGTAATATTGAAAAGTTTGCGGCGTAGGATGTCAGAGTAAAAGTAAGTGTGTGTGTGTGTATGGTAGGGTAGGGAATTAGGATAGAGGAATGTTGATAATTATTTGTTACGATGTCGCTAGCCATAAGTTGAGAACAGCATGGAGGTACCAGTTACACTACTGGGAGTCTAGGAAAAATAAAGAATATTTCATGAGCTACAGGATGCCTGGGTTTGCATTTACAGCCTGCACATTATATATACAGGTATACAGGGTGCTTTGTAATTCGACCTATTCCTTGAAAGGGGTTATATTAGAGATAATTTCCAACGAATTAAGTCCTATCAACTAGGTGTCGAAAATGAATGGTCTCCGAGTTACGAAGGTTTTATATTATTTTTCAAACTTTCAGACTAATAACCAAAAGTAAATAATTTAAAAATAACTATTCCTCTCTCAGCACTTATTTATTATATTTCTGATCAATGATAGATGAGTGATCATTTATTTATGAAAAAAATACGTGCCCTGAATTCCCATAATCCCAGAATTAAAAGGTCTTAAGTGGAAAGAAAACCTTTTTTATTTTGTAATTTTGGAAATAGCGACGTGTTTTACTTGAAAAAAAATTATCATTTTCGACCCCTATTTGATAGGCATTATTTGTTGGAAATGATCCCTAGTATAACCCTTATAAAGGAATAGGTCGAATTACCAAGCAGCCTGTATATATATTGGTGTTAAAAATTACAATTGTAAATTTGATTTTCAGACCAGTAAATTAAGTCCAAAATTGTTGACAAAAACATGTATGGGTAGTACTTTATTTTTTACTTTACAAGAGCCCCCTGACGCCCAGAACGTAAAAGACTAAAATGAAATTAAATATGAAATGACATATTTATTTATGTAATGTAGGTGTAACAGATACACTTATTACAGGTCAGTTTCTATGTAATATAAATAATTAGATAATCGATGTGTATAGGTAATAGTTTTTCGTCATAAATAATAATATGGGGAAATATGCAGAGAAATAATAGTATGGTGGTTTCAAAATGTTGGCATTGTGCTACCGATTACTTGAAAATACTGAAAAGTCTACTAAGCGCGAAAGTAGGCATCGTGCTACGAAATCAGGTTAGCTTAAATTAAATAAAAAAATACACTTGAATAAAACAAAAACATAGAAATAAAGAAAAATAATACCCATTATAAATATATGCAATAAATATAATAAATATATGCCTAAATCCGCCCATTTGATTAGTCTTGCTTAGAAGAAGGACAAGAAACTTAGCAAGATTTTTTTTTTTTCATAATATTAGTTACAAGTAAATGTGAAGTAAGCCTATAGTTTAATTGAATAAAGAGATAAATAAATACAAGACAGGAAAAAATTATGCCATGAAGGAAAAAAAAATTATTATAATACCTTTGTCTACCTGTTCCATACAGTCCATCTGCTTTTACAGTTATTTCATCTATTAACTAATTAACGTTAATCCTAGAGGAATCATAACATAAGTTAGGAAATTATAATAACTATTATTATGACAAAGATCACTATCATAACCCCATGCTTTAGTATCGTCTAAATGATCATTTATTTTATAATATGACTTCTTCAATAGGCCCTGCTTAAAAAACAGTTTAAACTTATTCTCTGATAATTGCCTCGATTGAAAGATAACCAGAAGTTACGTACGGACGCCAGCGCGAGAGGCTACCTGTTAGTAGTTCTTATTGCGGTGTCATAGCCGTTATAACCGTTTACAAATAGGAAGCTTGAACTGCGTGCTACTGTACCTACTACTGTTTTGGTAGGCATGTAGTTAAAAATACTAAATAAGTGTTACGACACCACTGGCGTACACTGCGTGACAGTTCTTGCGTCCCTCTAATAATAAATATCACGTCATGGAGGTAAAGAGGGGGAGGGAGAGGATGTTTTGTTACTTCCTGCAAGTTTTCTTGTCAGTTACTTTACCGTATGGCTCGTCTCGCTTAACTCGGTTTGTGTCTTCGCTGATACGGTGTTTCTTATTTCTTGGAATAATGTGGATTATGTTTTTACCTATCGATCAATCGAAATGTGAAAAAGAATGGTAAATAAAAACGTTTTACAAACCCAAATTATACTGTTATGGTAGAACCTGAAATGGTTTATGTGGTGTTTATTGTGATAAAAATTAAGTACAATATCATGTAAAAACAAAAAATAAATCAATAAAAACATAGAGCACAAGTCTGATTTTTAAAACATCGAGATATCAAAGGTAATAGAGGTAGAATCATAGAATCATATCTTTATTAATGAACATAGGTAATGTTAGGTTGGTACAAATTTTTGAGCGCTATGTTCTACCGATAGGGAATATACACAAGCAGCATCATCCATCCATCCATCAGCCTAGTTCGTCCACTGCTGGACTTAAGCCTTTCCAGGACTTTGCCACTACCGGCGGTCATCCTGGAAGAATTGCTCATAATCACACACCCTGGGCAGGCGGGTTGGAGAGCGCGGTGCCGGAACCCTCGCACTAGTGACTCCACCCGTCATCAGTATGTTCCATAGAAGGCCCGGCTATTAGGGATGGATATATCGCCATCCATCGGTCCCAGGCATGGTGGGCCTCCTGGTTTTTTGCCTGTGACTTGTCCTCTTACTCTCCCCCGAATTACTTCGAGGGGGTCTCCAAATAAGATGGTGGTACCTCCACAATAGTATGGGTAATTCTTCCAGCATGACCGCCTGGAAAGGCTTATGTCCAGCAGTGGACAAACTAGGCTGATGGATA
The DNA here is from genome assembly GCA_934047225.1 of Ypsolopha sequella. Lineage (NCBI taxonomy): Eukaryota > Metazoa > Arthropoda > Insecta > Lepidoptera > Ypsolophidae > Ypsolopha > Ypsolopha sequella. Next base: position 3,681,714 of record OW203986.1, on the reverse strand, counting down.
GATGGATGATGAATTATAACAAAACTTTGTAATTATAGTAAGTATAGCTAATTATTTAATAACAAATTGGGTATTTGCATGCAAAACACGCAGGAACTTGAAGCCGACAGATTCTTCAAATCGTTCAATTATTTAAACCACCGACTGCTATATAATAATTAAAACGCTTTTTACCTCATCTCATATTGTATTAAAATAGTTCGCGTTGTGGATCAATGGATGGAATGCGGTGACATATTTACTGCGGAATAAATAGTGACGCAGGCCAACGAACTAAAATTTTATGGAAGCATACACTCGCTTAAAAATTTATGCCACCATTTATGTACCCAGGTGGGCAAGGTTTATATTTATATGTATTACGTTGATCAGTCTTGCGCTGCGCAGTGCGCCGTCCGCACTAGTGAGCACAACAAAATTACTTATTACAAAATATCGGGTTGCACCGTGAAATGGTGCATAAGCAACTAGAGCAAACACTGCAAGAGTCATGGCATCAACTTTTATGCGTAAGTATTCAAAATTTTGATCAATTTAAACCCAAAAAACTCTAAAAATGAAATAACCTTATAAGCTATTGACACATTACCACGTATACTGCTTTTACATTATCGTCTTCAATACAATAACATAAAAACTACGACTAGATCCATTCTTTTCGGTCTGACTCAAGTCTATGATTGGCTGGAATATTGCGATTATCGTAGTGAGCTAAGTACGTGTAGTAGTATACCCAAAATCACACACAACTTCCATGTCGTCGGGCCACAATCCTAGGAAGGGATGTACTGTGATAGATTTCCATAAAATTTTAGTTCGTTGACGCAGGCCCATACATTTTATTTATAGATACAAATTAGCATATACTTTTGAATTTTTTGTGTCTTAGGTCCGCTGAAAAACAGCGCTGTTAGTATTTTATTTTCATTTTATCTGGCAGCATGGCTGAGCGTACAACGTTGCTGAAAATAAATTTATTTTAATATATTTTATTATTTATCTTAAGTTCGTACCATTGATATTTTTTTTTGCAATAAATCTCTTTTTGTTTTCATCTTTCTTTACACATTTTTTGGCCTAGCTCTCATTCGCAAAGTGTTTGCAGTGTAACGTGCCGGAACTACGTTACAAAAGCGGACGAGAACGCACAACGTTGGAGAAGATTTGAAAGACCGTGATGTCTTGAATAATTTCAAGCATGAAACCGTTTAGCCTTGAATAATATTCAATCAGTACGAGACTCAGTGTGGAACGGAGCCGTATTCGACATGAATAATTTTCATTCATTTGTGGCGTCAATGTGTGAACCGTTTGAGGCTCGAGCTAATGTGACCCAGATCCAGAACAAACCAAACTTGTCTAATTGTTAAGTGATTTGAAGGAACTAGGGCCTGATGAGGAAGTTGTGCAGAAGTTCGTGTTTGTAGTTCGCAAGACAAAGAGAGTGTTCGACAGCAGATACTCGTATGATGGGGAAAAATTCTAATATTGACACTGTATCTGGTACCTCGGATCTATGTGGGATACATGCATTGTTGACACAGTATCTGGTACCTCGGATCTATGTGGGATACATGCATTGTTGACACTGTATCTGGTACCTCGGATATATGTGGGATACATGCATTGTTGACACTGTATCTGGTACCTTGGATCTATGTGGGATACATGCATTGTTGACACTGTATCTGGTACCTCGGATCTATATGGGATACATGCATTGTTGACACTGTATCTGGTACCTTGGATCTATGTGGGATACATGCATTGTTGACACTGTATCTGGTACCTTGGATCTATGTGGGATACATGCATTGTTGACACTCAACTGTATCTGGTACCTCGGATCTATGTAGGATACATGCATTGTTGACACTCAACTGTATCTGGTACCTCGGATCTATGTGGGATACATGCATTGTTTACACTCAACTGTATCTGGTACCTTGGATCTATGTGGGATACATGCATTGTTGACACTGTATCTGGTACCTCGGATCTATGTGGGATACATGCATTGTTGACACTGTATCTGGTACCTTGGATCTATGTGGGATACATGCATTGTTCTTCAGTTGTAATATTTTATTACGAGATAAAGTATCGCCTTTTTCTATTTTATGACATTTTGATAAAGGAGAATATTAGAAACATACCGAGCGTTAATGTACAGGTTACAACTTTTCTAATTAAACTAGCCGGGGAAATGAAAAAAAATGTTTCCTCTCCTAGTAACTTTAAGAATGTACTGTAAATTCTATAAGGGCAAGTGAAATAACGTTTTCGTTTGCGCGGATTATTTCTTTGGAGAAGTTGTTTTTCCTTTCTAAATTATGTATTGCACAAAACAACAGTTATATGTACAACATATGGATTTAATGCTAAAAGCATTTTCTCCCAGTCAATCCGACACAAAGTACACGAAAGCTACAGAGGCAGACGTGCCGAAAGCCAAAAACCCGTACTTCAAGCAAAAATACTTACTTTTGGAAACAAGTGAGACTTATAATAATTAGTAGTTCTCTACGAACTGTGAACTCGCGATTCGATCTTGACTGATTTGGCTCATGTTCAAGTTTAAAAATTTTTTTTGTCTCATTTACTCGCCTACCAAAATTTCTTGACGTTCCTATCAACGACACTGGAGCTATTGTCGAACAAACATACATACATACATACAAAACGCTGAATTATTCAAGTAGACTCGGACATCTTCGTTCGCTTCGCTTACTCGTTCAAATATATGTTTTGTTTTTTCTTCACCGTTCAGCAAGTGCTAAGAAAGCAAATACGATGAACATAAATTTTGCAAATATTCGCTATATCATGATTCCTATGACGGTTCATTTGGTAACTCTTATTTAGAGGCTAATTTTGATAAGCTACGGAATCCCCATAAAAATTTGGGGACCTCACCATGACTTTTAATAACAAGCAATAGAGACTATTTTAATAGAGCCTATGCCCTAGATGTTACAGCAGAATGAAATGTCGCAGGAATCATGAGATCGCGAATAGTCTACAGCAGGGGTCTCTAAACTACGGCCCGCAAGCCAGGACCGGCCCGCGGGCCAGGACCAGCCCGCGAGCAGCACCAATTCGGCCCGCGGTCACTGGCCGTATACATGTCCGGTTTCTAGCCCCCTATTAGTTTATTTAAAATTCACAAAATTATAATAGCAACGTTATGTTATTTATGATATATCAAAATTCATAAGCGATATTAAGAGAAACGTTATCATGCGTTTTTGTCTAAAAGTGGCGTTATTATAAAAATATTATTGATGTATCGAGGTCTGCGCACAGCACGCGCTTCGGCTAACTTCGTCTTGCCCGAAATACCCACCAAAATTGCGAGCTGCAGAAGAGATAATATCTCACTGTCCGGCTAGTCCCAACACGAAAATTTGTGCGTCAAAACTACAGTATGATGGTATGATGAACTATCTAGGTCTTGGCCCTTGGGCCTAAGTGGAGGAATCAGTATGGCCCTTAGGCTAAAAAGTTTGGAGACCCCTGGTCTACAGTGCCACAAGGATCTGATGGAACGTGGATGACAGTGAGAGGGGGTGCAGCTGTGAAACAAGGTGTATGGTAGCGACGTTAGTTCTGATTTTGAACACAACTAATCCACATGCCGTAAGATCCTTGTAGTACTGTATAGTGGAGTGCTGAAATTTGCTTTGACATTTGAACTCGGTCCTTCAAGATTCTCTTGAGAGGGACCAGAAAATAAATTTGAATTTTCTTTCATATCACATTTCTATAGGCTTTTTTTTCTTAAGAGCGCACCGAGCTTTTTACACAATCAAACACATTTTTATAACCCTTGTTTGAAGTAGTAAACAATTAAATTAAAATCTAAAGAAACATATTGGTACTATTGGGTATATACGGTATACTAGACTGTATACACGATGGAAACACAATTTGATAAAAATGGCTCGGTAGAATAAATTCGCAAAGTTACCTCTTTTCGGGTAATTTTTTCCTCTTTTTTTCTACTTTTTCATATAAATAAGTAATTTGATATTATGATTCATTTACAAAAATAAAGCTCATAGATGACTGGAGTGTTTATACACGATAGTTTTTTATTCAAGAACAATATAATGAAAATAACAACGAAAAACATTGAAAAAGTGCAAAAGTTTGGTTATTATCTTCACTCTTTATACGTAAAGAAAAAGACAGAGACAGAGGCAAATGCTCGATGCGCCCTTAACGCCACCTATCGTAAATGTCTTATCCTAAAAAGACATCAAACTAAAAAGATGACGTCAAATCCTGTAAATACTAAAATTCTTATAAAATAAGTTAATTAAAATAAGTTCATAAGTTTATTTTTATCATAAATGCTAAAATAGATAACCTTTACGAGGCTTGAACAAGTTAAAACAAAAAATATTTCTTGGTGTTGGAAATATATATCTTAAATTTTAATGTTCTACCACATTTTGTAGGTTTAGGTTAAGAAATACGATAATAAACTCGTAGCTCTTTGTGACCGTTATTCTTACCATATTCTTCTAAAGCCTGTTGAGATCTTTTAAAGGCTTTCTGCAAACAAATCCTTTTAAGGGTTCCGTCCCCAAAGGGTAACCAACGGGACCCTACTTCTAAGACTCCGCTGTCCATCTGTCTCTCCGTCTGTCTGTCCGTCTGTCACCGGGCTGTATCTCAGGAACCGTGATAATTAGACAGTTGAAATTTTCACAGATGATGTATTTATGTTGCCGCTATAACAACAAATAATAAAAAACATAATAAAATAAAGGCTCCCATACAACAGTCGTTTTTTTTGCCGTTTTTATAGATAATGGTACGGAACCCTTCGTGCGCGAGTCCAACTCGCACTTGGCCGGTTTTTCTCGTTTCTCCTTGTAACACGTAGTCTCAAACAGAAAAAATCTACTGATGTAAAGTAAAATAAAACCACCACAAATATTTAAAACTTTAGATACCAACATCTAAGGTATTTAAGGAAAGTCTTGGACGAGGTTCTTGGATAATGGTTTTCCTAAAAGGCACTGTTCAAAATGCTATGCAGCAAAGTATTAATATATTCAGAAGCCCCATACTTGGAAAAACGCTATTCACACTGCCGGCTTTGATAAGTTTTAATTAAATTATAAGACTTGCTGAGCATTACGAAAAACTTTTGAAGCTCTTATTAAGTAAAGCTCCGAGTAGTTATGGTAAACCAAGAAATATACCAACATATTTGCCACTAGCCTATATCAAAACAAAATGGAAACGAAGACACACGCCGAGTGACACAAGGAATTTCTCTGTTTGCGACATACAGTCTTTTTGTAATGCGTGGTATTTTATGTACTAGTCGTGTCGGTCGTTTGTTGTGTACAGGCTTGTTGACAATAAGAGCTAGTATTGTGTGGCAGATCGCGCTATCAACTGAGCAATATATCAACGTGACCACTTACATACGCACAACTAATATTGTTGTATGTTCTGTAAGTAGGTCGACGACATCGTGTCGTTTATAAACCTGTTTTAAGGTGGCTCCGTCGGAAAAATTAGCAACTCGATTCGTGGTGATTGAAATTTCGAACAAAACCATGAATGAATGAATACACACTTTATTGTACACGGTCAAATAAAAAATTGAGTACAGAGTTTTGAACACACAATGTTGTACAAGGGCGGACTTATCACTTAAAGCGATTTCTTCCAGCCAACCTTTGGGTGGTGAAGAAAGTATTATTTTACGTAATGTGGAGGGGGATACCAATTTACAAAATACATAAATAAAAGAAGAATCAAAACCCAATAAAGTGAATATACATAATGCCTAATATATAATATACTCCTATCCAACAAAACTTACACAATATATTTTATGTTTGATACATACATATCGTATACATACAAATAAATAAAAATAATAATAATAATAATAATAACTACTTAATATACTCTTAATATACTATATATAAAAATATCAATAGACTGAGTGATGAAGTGAGACTACCAACCTAAAGAAACTTCATGATGTGATTTTAAATTATTTTTAAATATCGTCAATGAAGGCGATATACGTATCTTCGTGGGTAAATCATTCCACAGACGAACAGCCTTGACCGAAAAGGACTTCCCATAAGCAGCAGAATTGTGCTTGGGAATACTAAGAAGGCTATTTTCCTTACAGCGTAAGGAATTGACGAGATTGTATTTAATACGAAGATATTCAGGTGCGGAGGGATCGTTTAAAACGTTGTAAAGAAGACTTAAGATATGAGTATTCCTACGAAGGCGAATTGGGAGCCACTTTAGACGAGCACGAAATTCTGAGACGTGATCATACTTCCGCAATCCGAAGATAACTATAACCATATTAACCATTAACTTTTAACCATATTAAAATAAAGTTCTTATCAGCTCGCACTGCAACATGGCTGTTACGTCAGTCGCTGCTGCGGCTGACAAGTGCGAAAATAGTGTGTTTTTAATTTATTTTATCTAAAATTAAATAAATTTTCATGAACTGAGAAAACCATATCATTTAATATTATTTTGTCTAGAAGTTTATAAATCCTCATACTGTTTCGATAAAAACTGTAGCAGTTATATTGTTACAAGTGGACAAAAAATCGAGAAATAAGGGTAAACTTAGAATTTTCTTGCTTCACTTCTGTATATTAAAATAAAATTCAGGAAAAACCACATCACTATTTGTATCATGTAGATTACTATGTATTTTTCTTTTATTAAAAAATGCTATGGTTACCGTATAAAGTTACTCAGTTCAAGGTCGTTGGCGTTTGGAAAACCTTAACTGTGACTTGTAACTATTCACATTCTAAAAAACTGCTACGCCGCTGCTGCTAGTACGCTAAACTGCTACGCCGGCGCGCCGTACAAATAAACTGCTACGCCGGCGCGCCGTACAAATAAACTGCTACGCCGGCGCGCCGTACAAATAAACTGCTACGCCGGCGCGCCGTACAAATAAACACACGACTGGCTCCTGGAACGCAGTCTTCATGTAACTAAATGTTTTAATCAATAAATTATTTTATTTTACTCAAATAATTAAATTTTTAAAACCTAATTTTATTAAAACTTGATTTTTTTATTATTTTATAGGTACGCGTCTAGGGCAACGTATTTGTTAATTTATTCTTAGTTGAAGTGTTATTTTAGTTTCCTGTTTTAGGATATTTTTGGTAACGAATTATTTAGCTAGTAAATAATAATGAGAAATATATCCTTTTAATACGCTTATTACAACATCATAACGCTGTTATGAGTAATTTAAACTTCAATTGACACCAGAAGAAGTCAATCACTTCAGGTATTCAGGAAGTTCAACGACTCAAAATGTAGCCCTTGCAAAATATCACTTACTCATGAGTAAGATGGATTTAAGATCATAATCGTCGATGAACAGTGTGTGTACGAGGGTTATGACGTTCAAACCCAGAAACACCTCTGACGGCTCCTCAGTTATTCATGTCGTGACAATTGTATGATGACGTTCTATGGTTGCAATGTGTCCCTACAGCCTAACAGAATTTTATAATTACAGTAAGCAAATGACATAAATGTTTTACGTATTAAATTTTTATTATGTATGTTAACAATTAAAATCAATGCTTAAAACTATTTGTGACTGATTTGTAATTACTTTCTATAATTATAATATATAAATACTGTGAATGAAATTAATAAAATATATTGATTTAAACTTAGTGTTATCATGAATCGGTTTATCGTAAGCAATGAAAATATTGTTTTTGTTGTTAAAATTAAATTAAATAACAATGTTGTTTAGTTAATATTTGCTACACCAGTTGGTAAAATCACACTGGCACAACTTACTTGTACTTACAAATATTTTAATACTTTGTAATATTTAAGATCTTTACAACCTGTGATTTGTTGAAATAAATAAATGAAAATAAAATGAAAATGAAATAGAAGAGAATATAATAGAATAAAAAACGTGTAATAGTACACGAAACGACAAATACCAAGTTGGATTACAAAAGTACGATGAAAGCAATTTCAAAAACCATTTCAAAATGCACTTCCGAATTTATGTTGTTTGGATATTCTGAGTCAGCGCGTTGGGTTTGAAAGTCAAAGAGTGTAAAATACATAGTCACCAACGCCAACACGTCGACGTGAGCCAATGCTGCCCAGGATTTATGATTTAGCTATAAATCTTGGATAGACTCAAAATAGACTCCGGATGGAGAAGGCGAGAGAGCTGGAACTATTCTTATACTATGTGCTACTCGAATATTTTAACAAACACAAAGTGAAAAGTTACAAAGTCAGTGTGTAACAAACAAAATTGTTGAAAGTTAAATAACACAAATGTTTTTTCATCTTGTACAAAATTATGAGGACGTGTATAAATATGTGTTGGTTAAAGTTAAAGTAAGAACCAAGTCATCGGCACAAAATATTTACTTCTACAACGTGTAATAGAAAGGTGTTTTTTGATATTTGAAGAGCTTATTCAGTCAATGGTAAAAAACAACTTTTACAATGGAACAATCACTGTATCTCGAAAAAAAAAAATGCAATGCCGCTCGGCCGAAATGTATGGAAAGACAGATTTTTTTTTGAGTATTCAGGTTCGGCTTCATAGTAAAAGTTGTTCTATACTGAATAAGCTCTCCAAATATGGTTACACCTTTTTGTTACACATTGTATACCACATTATAGAATAGTTTGCACTGTGATTGGCCCAATTTGTACTATTATGAAATACCTACCTAAATTATTAAGCAATAGGAAATAAATATCAAAATCATGTTAAATAGAAGAAATATCAGGGCCTGATACGGTAAATTAAAATATTTATATTAAATAATCAATAATCATATTTTGTTCAGATGTTTTTATATTATTTAATAAATAATGACGGAGAGAAGCGACTCTAGTTTGAACATGGGACTACAACTAACAGAGTACATATGTTAAGGGGCAGGTAGCCACCAACGACCTTGAGTAACCTATGTCGGTACAAATATCAACAGAAACTATATTGAAATAGCGTTCATATCAGAGCGCACTGCATTACTCGTCGCTGGGTCTCCGGATAGGAGAAAATAATACATTTCACATGGACGCAAGAACGATACAAATACCATTAGTATTTTCAAATGAATAACCAATTTAACTTAATTTTAGACTAAAAACAGCTTGACTTTAAACAATATTATCGTGCTGTTTCTTATACGAAAGAATAATGAAGTTATTTTTTATATTTTAACTAATATTAAAATAATTAAACTTATTGTTTTAGAGAAATAACTGTATCAATAGAATCATTTTCGGATGACCCCGGGAAGAGGCACCTTAAAAGAAGAAGTTTTTAATTTTGAAAGATGCTGTATCTTATAACTTCGCTTTTGTTTAATCTAGAAAGTCAAGTACTGAATATGGAAGAATCGGCGCACCCCTGAGGGCGAAGTTTGATATTTGGAGCAAAACGTGTTGGAACTCATTTGAGTTATTTATTATTTATGACTGATTGACAAGTTTTTGGTTTTTTCCAAAGACAGATGACAAGAATATAATTTTCTAAAAGTCCACAATTTCGAGTATATTATTTTTATCAGATTTCTTTTAGTAGTATACATCCATTTTCAACAACTGGCGACCGTGAACCTGCAAAGAAATATGGATGAATTACAAAAACTTAAAAGAGATAGAGCAACCTGGAGAAGCTCATTTACGAGGCTTGTGAACAAGATTAACTTAGCCCTCAAGAACACTGAAACCGAAGAAATCGAAACAAGTATAAAAATCCTCAGAGATAAGTATGAAAAAATAGAAACAATGGATAATACGATAATCCAAATGATGTTTGACCTAGATCTCCCCCAAGACCAACAAAACACGGAATTAGACGAACAAGACGAATACAAACATAAGTTTCTGAATGTCACAGAAAAAGTAAATAGAATAACACAAGATATCGATGGTGACAGCTCTGCTGGAGGAACTAAAATGTCAAATGAATGTCAGAAAAGTCTAGAATCTTTAAAATTATCGAAACGACAATTTAAGCTCCCAAACGTCGATCTTGTAAAGTTTTCAGGAAATGTTATGTCTTGGATACCCTTTTGGGGCCAATTTAAACGCATACACAATGACGACAAACTGGACAACCACGATAAGTTTCAGTACCTACTCACAGAAATACCTGAAGGCTCCAAGGCTCAAAAGATTATAGATAGTTTCCCACCATCAGCCGAGAATTACGAAACGGCTGTAAAACACCTACAAGAACGATTCGGACGTGAAGACCTTTTAATAGAGGTCTATGTTAGAGAACTGCTGAATTTAGTTCTATCACAGGTAAAAAACGAATATAAACTGCCAGTGTCTTCACTCTACGACAAACTGAATACACAACTTCGTGCTCTGGAAACAATGGGACTTACCAGCAATAAATATGCAGCAATACTGAGTCCTCTCGTTCAATCTGCACTACCTACAGAAATATTGAAGGCATGGGAACGCACCCGGCAAGGTACCATTAACGATGCCCAAGGTAAGATACTTGATAATCTTTTACAATTCCTCAAACATGAAGTAGAAAGTTGTCAAAGGATTTCTCTTGCTAGAGAGGGATTTGCCTCGAAAACAATTAATCACGATGAGGAAAACAATACCTCCGTACCAACTGTGTCCTGCTTGTACTCTGGAAATTCCAGTAACAATAGAGATGAGTGCATATTCTGTGAAAAAGACAATCACACTAGTATTCAGTGCAATAAAGCAGCGAATCTTAGTATAGAAGAGCGTAAGAAACATATAATTAAAGTTAGGGCTTGCATCAGATGTCTCCGACTAGGCCATAATTCATTCAAATGTCGCACCTTTGTCAGGTGCCTAGCTTGCTCAAAACAACACAATATACTTATGTGTCCAGAGATTGCCAAATCTGCTGTAAACACATCAGAAAGCAAACAAAGCGAAATAATAGAGAAATCAAGTAATGAAAACAATGACACACAACTATCACTTTCAAATAAATTCAAACCAATGGTAACTTATCTACAGACATTACTTGTAAAAGTCTGCTATTTAGATAAAGAGATCACAGTTAGAGCTTTAATTGACAATGGAGCTCAAAGGTCATATATTAAACAAGAGTTAGCTCAAAAACTTGATCTCCCAATTGTCAAGGAAGAGATGATGGGCCATGTTGTTTTCGGTGGAGTGAACACAGAACCTGAAATACACCAAGTTTATAATGTAATGTTGAAAAGTATGGACAGTTCTTTTATCTTCTCAGTACATGTTTTAAATGAGAACAAAATATGCGGTGATCTTCCTAGAGTTTATGAAGCAGAACTTCTAGAAGAATTATGGAAACATAATGTAACACTCCACGATGTAGGAAAGGAGATCCCCGAAATCAGTATATTAATTGGAGCAGACTACTGTGGGAGACTCTTAACTAACAAGATACTCCAACTCAAAAATGGCATGACAGCCATAAATACTAAATTGGGCTGGACTATACAAGGTGTGAAAGTAGAAAATTACAAATCCTATCCATCAACAACCTTAACTACTACCTTACACATTTCACAGTTTTGGGATTTAGAAACCCTAGGAATAAAAGATCCAACTGAAGTAAAGAAGAAGATGCAAAAAGAGAAGGAAATAATGAAGAAGTTTTCTGATACAATTTCTATCAATGAAGAGGGTAGATACGAAGTTGAATTACCGTGGAAAGAGGGTCATAAAGAGCTCAACAACAATAAAAAACTGGCAAAGGCCAGATTAAAATCAACAACTAAACGTTTATTACAAACAAAAAATTTAGAAGCCTATGATCAAGTCTTTCAAGACTGGTTAGTAAAGGGAATAATTGAAGAAGTAAAAGAAGATGACGAAAGTGCGCATTATCTTGCTCATCACGCTGTCATAAAAAATACAAGTACAACTACACGTGTACGACCTGTGTTTGATGCGTCGGCCAATGATAAAAACAGCAACTCTTTGAACAAATGCCTAGAAAAGGGCACAAACCTTTTGGAACTTACACCAAAACTATTAATCCAGTTTCGGCTGAGAACTGGTACGTGAATACCTTTCCTTTTTTGAGCTTCAAGCTGAAAAGTCAACCTTTGAATTTTTCTCGAGTTTTCTTCTGAAGATGCTGTTAATTCATCGGCCTGCTTCCTCTTTTTATTGTACTCTGACTGCAAAGACAAGATCTTGCGTTTACAAGTCTCCATTTCGGCTTTTACTTTTTGCAAGTTAAGAGTGTTCACTTCCTCCAAACATTCAAGTTTCTCTCTTGTGTGTTTTGCTAAACTTTCTTGGTACATGGTCTCCTGCTCAATTTGATATGACCAAAACGACATCGCTCTCATTGCTATGTCCATTATTGTATCTGGTTTCATACCTGCTAGAACGATGCTTTTATGCTTTTATCGTATTAATCCAGTTTCGGCTGAGAACTGTAGGTATTTCAGCAGATATTGAAAAGGCATTTGTACAAATATCGTTAAACTCAAGTGACAGAAACTATCTAAAATTTTTATGGTGGAAAGATGGAGAAGTTATTACTCTAAGACATCGCCGTGTAGTCTTCGGCCTTTCGTCAAGTCCGTTTCTTCTTGCTGCGACGATAATCTACCACTTGTCGAATTGTCCTATAACAGTACAAAAAACGGCCAAACACCTGATGAAGTCATATTATGTAGATAATTGTGTAACAAGTCTCGAGAAGGACGAAGTTATAAATTTTGTCGAAGAGTCAAAACATTTGATAGCCGAAGGAAAATTCAACCTCAGAGAATGGAACCAATGACAGGTTACACACCAGAAAAGGAAATCGTTTCGGTTCTTGGTATAATATGGAACACAAAGGAAAACAAGATATATATCAATGCACCCGATAATACGAAGGAAAAACTAACAAAAAGGACATTATTGTCAATTGCCCAAAAGATATTTGATCCTATAGGATTCACATGCCCCACTACGCTTATACCCAAACTGTTGCTACAACGAGCGTGGTCTAATGGTGGAGGATGGGACACAGAGCTAGCAGAAGATATCAAGGATGATTTGAACCAGTGGCTCAAAAACATACATTTGCTGAACCTTTGCCATTTACCAAGGAGACTTGCAAAAGAGACAGTAGAGAAATGTGAAAGGAGTATTCATGTCTTCAGTGACGCAAGTCAGAAATCATATGGTGTGTGCATATTTCTACGAACTGAGTATCAAGGTTCAATTACCGTACAGTTAATTTTAGCTAAAGCTCGAGTTGCCAAACCAAATGTAACAATACCTCGATCTGAATTAATAGCTGGACTAATAGCAACCAGGCTTGGTCAACAAGCAATTGAAGCTCTCGACATTAAATGCCCAATTTATTACTGGACCGACTCAACGGTGCTATTAACTTGGATAAAAAAGGAAGCTTTATGGATGATTTTTGTTGAAAACAGAGTAGAGGAGATCAAAGCTAACTCAAATCCTGATGACTGGTATCATGTTCCTGGTACACTCAACCCAGCTGATCTGCCATCTAGAGGGTGCGATGCCAAAACTTTGGTTGAATCGACCTGGTGGGAAGGACCCGATTGGCTAAAAGATGATAAGACACACTGGCCGTCATCAAAAATTGAAGCTTTTGATGTTAACGCTGAAAAGGAATTGAGAAAAACAAACACCGTTTGTTAAAATGTTGTCCAAAATAATATAATACATAATTAATACATAATTAATATATACATAATTGTGACAAATTGTTCACGGAAGAGAATTTCACACATTTTTCAAAATATTCAAAAACTCTCAGAACTCTTGCATACATTTTGAGATTCAAGAGACATAACCATGGAAATATAGACACAAATAGAAAGCTGGTTGGAGACAAAGAACTTAACTGTTCTGAACTAGAAGAAGCTGAAATAAGACTATTCAAGATAATACAAAGTGAATTTAAATATTACATTAAAAATAGAAAACGTGCATATTTTGAAGATGAAAATGGTTTATTGAGAGTACATACTAAACTTTTGAATAGTGAAGAAGAAGATAACTTTAAACAACCTATTATTCTGCCAGATAAAAGTACAATAATATATAGATTGGTGAGAGATACACATGAAATAAATAATCATGCTGGGGTATCAACCTTGGTAGCGATCTTAAGAGAAAGATACTGGATTATCAAAGTTCGGCGTCTAACTAAAAGTATCGTTTCTCATTGCACCAAATGTAAAAGACACAACGCAAGACCCTGCATGGTACCATTTGCCCCATTACCACTTAATAGATTAAATATGTACGCAGCACCCTTTGAAACGTGTGGCATAGATTACGCAGGACCACTTCACCTACGGTCAGGAGAAAAATGTTATATAGCACTATATACTTGTGCTATTTATAGAGCAATACATTTAGAACTGGTACAATCTTTATCAACACAATCCTTTCTCATGTCACTAAGACGATTCATAGCTCGCAGAGGCCGACCAAATACGATTTATTCAGATAATGGTACATGTTTCACTGGAGCCAATAATTTATTGGAAAATATAGACTGGAATGAAATTCAAGCCTATTCAACAATTCACCGAATTAATTGGATATTTAACCCCCCGACAGCCGCTTGGTGGGGAGGATGGTGGGAAAGAATGGTCCGCACTGTAAAAGAAATGTTAAGAAGAATATTAGGCAGATCCATTGTAAATAGTATAGATATGGAGACTATTCTGTGTGATTGTGAAGCAATAATAAATGCTAGACCACTAACATATGTCACAGAAGATACATTAATGCCCATTACTTCAAATTATTTCCTGCAGGGAATACCTAGGAACGACGTCCCAGATTTAGATGTTCTTGACAGAAAGAGCTTGAATGAAAGAGTAAAATAGGGTACAGAAACTACGTGAGGATTTAAGACAAAGATTTAGAACAGAATATCTGGCGCTTCTTGTCCATCAGGGAAAACAAAGCAAAACCAACTTATGTGTTGGAGATGTTGTTCTCTTAGAATGCGATAAAAATCGAGTCGACTGGCCGCTTGGCTCGATATTAGAACTGTGTCCAGGTACAGATAAGCACACACGGGTGGCAAAAATTAAGACTGCAAACGGTGAGAGAATTCGTCCCCTACAAAGACTTTACCCGTTAGAGATCACGCATCCTTACATAGAAGTTCTTGAAGTAGATACAGACATAGAAAGACCAATCGATGAAAAAGCGCATGTTGAAACTGAGAGACGTACCCGATGTGGACGTGTTGTAAAATTTCCACGAAGACTTGACTTATAAATATAATAATGAAATTAAAGTGAAGTGACAAGAAGCCAGGGGTACTAAACATTTTTTTTGTTATTATTCTGAACTTAGAGTGAATTGAATTACTTAGATAGTGACCGTGTTTTGTTTTTGGGGAGTGGTAATTTTTTTTTCTTTTGTTGTGGAGCGTGTTGGAACTCATTTGAGTTATTTATTATTTATGACTGATTGACAAGTTTTTGGTTTTTTCCAAAGACAGATGACAAGAATATAATTTTTTAAAAGTCCACAATTTCGAGTATTTTATTTTTATCAGATTTCTTTTAGTAGTATACATCCATTTTCAACAAAACGTTTGAAACCCGCGGAAGTTGACATTCATACAAATATTAAAAAAAAGAAACATAACTTTGATCCCCGTTTAAAAGGTCATTTAGAATTTATTATTTCAGCTGTACCTCACAGGGTTCCATCATTTAAATACTTACCACACGGTCAATCCAGAGTCGAAGGACGTTATGATCTTATGTATCGAAAGGCTAAAGAAGACTGGTCCGAGTGGGTCGCCCTGTTGACTGCCCACTGCTGAGCCGAGCTGATATATATTTATATATCAGATCTGAAGGATAACTGTAGCATTGCCACATAAAGTGGAAATCTGAAGGACATCGTCCTTTACTTCTGCCAGCAGGGCGCCCCTGTGTACATAGTTAAATGCGTTACGCACCATTGTTAAGGCGATATGGGAAAAAAATACGGGTGTTTCTTTTCTGTGTATTTCATGAAAAACACGGAAAATCGTAATCGGTTTCTGGTATATGCATTTTGACTATATAATCTAGGGATTTGTTTTTGGAAAACATGTTTGGATAAACTTTCCTTGATAGAAATAATTGTTGAAAGGAGGTCTTCTAACACACTTTTTCTCCTCGTTTAATGAGTAGCAGCCATGTACAGAACTCAAACATATTTTATTAGACGAGTTTCAACAGTATCTAGATTTTTGGTTTTGGAAATTTTGCTAGCTAGTTTAGTTTTTTTAATAAAAATATAAAACCAACTTTTTTCCCTTTTGCCCTGAATCCGCCCCTCTCGCACTGCGCGTTTTTTCGCTTGGAGTGACAGTGACAAAAATAAAATTCGCATACCCTCTTAATAACCAAAAATTACTGATATGCACCTTTACCATAAACATACGCATTGCAGTAAGTAATGCGGCCCCCTGGGCAACATTTTTGGCACCGCATTAGAAAAATTGATCATCTAATTCACTTTACCGAAAAAGGTTTTTGAGGATATTGACGTAGGCTGAAAGCCAACTCGCATACCAATTAGCTAAATGTGTAGGTAATATTTCAGCTTGCCCACCGTACCCGTATGATGAAACCCGTCATGAAATTGAACCAGTAGCGGATACAGGAAAAACTCAAGGGGGGGGGGGGGCTAAAAGATATCTTGAGTTATGGGTGTTATAACAAAATAATAAAGTCACATGGCAAATCTTAACAAAACTGTACCTATTAAAACTGTTTAAAGACACATACTAAACAATGCCATCTTATACATTTTTTATTGTTTTCTTATTACAAGACGCCCGCTTGAGGGGGGGGCGCGCCACCCCCGCACCCCATATATATCCTCCACTGAATTGAATGTATTACATACAGAATTGTAAAAAAATATATATTCACTCATTTCGTAAAATCCTTATAATTAGCTCAAAATTCATAATAATGATCAAGTGCATAATGACAATTTCTTTTTTACGAAGTAAAAGAATTAAATAAAAGTAAACAAATAATTTTTAACTAATTTTTTCTATTTAAATTACATTTTTCTGTTATACACGAAGTAGGAAGACAAAAGGAACTTAACCCATACAGCCATGGGTTTGTTCACAAGTATGACCACCATTCGAACCATTTAATAGGGAATGGTTTGAATGGTGGTCATACTTGTGAACAAACCCATGCGCGATGAACTGCGATTAATTTTAATAATGGAAGAACTTGTGACCGGACTCGTGTCTCACAAGCGCGGCGAACTTCTGTTTTTTTTTTTTTGTTAACGGTTTTATTATGTTTATAGTTTTATTTTATCTAAGAATAGATAAGCTTGTATGACTAGATTGATGTATGTATGTAAAAGTTTTATTCTGGGCAAAAATGTAATACAACATTACAGCACCAGGCAACAAAACTGACAAAAACAAACCAGCAAAATCAAGAAAAGCTTACGACAAATGTAACCAAGATCTTATGGATTGGAAAATAGGTAGGTAACATATTGCATGAGTGTAGATAATGTTCTGAATGAAACACGGCTACGACCCGTTTCTTAAATTCACACTCGTGTTTTAATAACCATTTTTTGTGCCAGTTACATAAACTACTATTATATAAATTAATATTATATCATTGCAGTATAGAAATGCAGAAAGAAAAGTAAATCTGGATGTGAACCGAACTCCTTACATCCAGATTTACTTTTCTTTCTGCATTTCTATACTGCAATGATATAATGTTAATTTATATCTCCTTGCGATGAATAAATCGCCAAGTGTTCAAACGTAGAAATTTATTTCTGTCATAGTTACTTTTATATAACTTAATAACTCATAACATGCGTCAAAGAGGTAATAATATGTTTGTTTTATTTACATAAGGCAGCGTTTCTTAACCTGTGGTCCGCGGACCCCTTAGGGTCCCCGAGCATATGTATGGGGGTCCGCAGCCTAATCTATGGACCATTTAACGATCATAAATATGTTATAAGCAATCATAATTTACTTGCAAAAAAGTAGCACCAACCTTCTCTTTAACGTAGTTTACATGAAAAAGTTTTTTTTTATATTTGTAAAACTAAATTAAATGTTCCAAAATGTATTGCTGCTATATTATTAAGGGGGTCCCTTAAATTGTGCTTGATTTCCTAAGGGGTCCGTGGACAAAAAAGGTTAAGAAACGCTGCCATAAGGAAATTTTGAGCGGTTTACAGTTTACATTTAGAATATAATAGGATATCTGTTTATTTATCTCCCACAACACAATTACAAAATAAAAGCTTAACAACGAGACATTAACAAAACAAAAATAATAAAAACAATGTGACTAAACTAGAAGAAGTCATGTGTCGCAGCAGACAAAAAGGCCAACGACTCAGCATATGCTGTAGTCTAACAAAGTAAGACCGACAGCGCTGATTTTCAGTCCGGGTTATTTACGTGTAAAGGAAACAAGTATCGACGCCGACGCCATCTTCTAGCGAGTTTTTCCTGAAGGTACAGCGCGTGCCGTCGATATACTTGCTATATTTTAAACTGTAATGAAACGTCATAGAGTTCAGATCTACTTGATGCAAAATGAGGTGGTCAATCTCGGTCACCCATGCCCATAAGGATTTAGAAAAGACAGGTACAGCAAGCTGGATTGTATCAAAGACTAAGTATTACTACGTATAGGCTGACAACTCCCATACATCAAGGCGTAGCAATTTTTTTTAGCGCCCTTACGACAATAGGTGTCACCAAGTGTTGCAAATAAGCATAATTTGTTTAATTGGCTGCAAGTTATCTCTCATAGTTACCAAGTAAACATATGGCTGTAATAGCTTTGCTTAGAAAAACTAGATGGCGCTAAGTTGGCAACACTAACAGTGAATATTTCAGCGCCATCTATTATCGAACTGGAAATTATTTTATTGTAACGTAACATCGCTGTGCCACTAGCGTCACCAATCGGTCTTTTTTAGCATCGTGTTCGTTAGAGGATTTAGCAATGCCATCTAGATTTTGTTAGAATTTTACACCTTTTTACAAACTTATGTATGGGAACGGCTAGTCTATACGTAGTAATACTTTGTCTATGATTGTTTGCATTATGCATTAAATACCTATTGTTCATATGTGTAATAAACGAAGACGGCTATAGTCAGATAGAATAACTACTCACTGATATATCACGTCTGTCGCCAACAAACGACGGTATAAGCTGAATCAGGTAATTTGTCTTTTGTGCCAATGTCTGTATCCCTGGAACGAAGTAAACAAACGCTATGTGGGTGAACTAGACGATTTATAGATGCTTTGTGATTTTGTGTGTATTTTATTTATTTTTATTTTTATTTTATTTAAATGGTACAGTAACAAATTACAAACAAAACATTCACATAACACTTTGACAATCGAATAACAAGTAATGTTCATAATTAGATAATAACCGTACACAACATTGGAAATAACAGATATACTCGTAACAATTGACAATTTAGAACACAAAGAGCATGAATAAAATTACTATAAAAAAGACTAGGAAGATATACATAAAAATATAATATAACTAAATATATATAATAATATAAATTTTAGCATTTATGATTTTGTTACATTAGGTTTTCAAGCAGTTATACAATCGATTTTATTTATTCCCATACTCCCATACTATAAGGTAATTTATAGCATCAAAAACGGTTTATAACTACCTACGTTGTTTGTCAGTATCGTAACAACAACTATAAAACAATAAATATTACAATATCGCGTTTCTGCGCTGTGATTGGCCCAATTTATTGTAATGCTGCTAAACAATAACCAATCATCAGCGACTACTATTTCTTCTTTTGCTTTGGTTTGCGGCCTGGAATGCTCTCACAGAACACCTTCAATAACGGTTGGTCCGTAAATAAGAGCTTCGCTTCGTTTCGTAAATAATCACTCGTATCCCAATGGCTCCCATTATTTCACAGTTGCACAAAATAATATTATGGGCCTTTATATATATCATGCCCTTCAGTAAATATGTTTCTTGCTAATGAGAACTGCCTTCACGTGATTGGTTCGGTAATGTTACATTATCATCGCCTTTTCACCGATTTTCTTTCCCATCACGTTCATTTAATTACATTTTATGAGTGAAATTAGGGAAAGCTCTGGCAATTATCCCTGTTTTTCCCTTTTTCCATTCTGTCATTGCCTTTCATTCGAGGTAATTGTTTTCATTTTGCTACTAAATACATTTTTATAGATCAGTATCAGATTAGAATGAAATCACCTTTTTAAAAAGAAAACCTCAATTTAACGGCTTCAGATGATCTATATTCCTATCCTATCACTTCTAAGAGTGCACATCCAAAAGGGAGTGGAACTAAACCCTATTTTATCAAAAAAATTAAGTTTTTTTTTATTTTTGTTTTATAATTTTACGTTTAAATTTTTTGTTGCCTACCAAGGACACTGTGTATAAAATATATCATAACTTTTGATCAACCGCGAGTAATGCAATGAAATAAAACTTTTATGATCCTTAAGAATAGACGTTGCATATCAAATCAAAAACAAACCATAACCAACTACCATTACATTAAAAATAATATCCTAAAAGATTATTTCTTTAATTTTTCCCTCTTTTTTTTTCAGTAATAGTAACTTTTTCAAAATAAATTTTACTATAATTTTATTCCTTTTTATCATTTCCTATTCCATTACCGAGAAAAAATTTATTTAGCAAAAAAAAAATCCAACGTTCTCTCATAAATACAATAATTTGTACGAGCGGTTAACAAGAGGCACCGCGGTTGCGTTCCATACAAAGATGCTCAGGCGGAGCATTTATCAAGATTAAAAAAAAAAAAATTCTTTGTTTTGTCGATATTTTTAGATCTAGTTTCACCTCCTTTCAGATGTACACTCTTACGAGAGACACACTGTATATGTCACCGTATGATAGCGTAAACTGCTTTTTCGTAAAAAAAATTAAAACAAAATAAACAAACGAAAGTCTTACAGCAAAAAGTGAAAATAGTTGCTGCAACGATAAGCGGAGCGGGGAGGAGTGCCTTAGGTTTACATGTAAATATATTTGAGGAGCCGAGCGTAGCGTCCCTCCCCCCTAGTTTAAACAGAAAATATTTCGTATGATCGCGTAATGGGATTGTGTTTACGATAATTCAGCTTTTCACGTAAAAGCCGTTTTTGCAATCTTATTACGACGACATACTCGTATCGTAGTAACCTGTTGAAACAAAAGCTTTCTGAAGCGGTCTCCGTTGGAGCCACAATAAGCCACTCTTGCAAGCGCTGCATGTCGCTAAAGCCTTCAGTTTGTCAGTCTCACTACGTACCCCTAAAACGCGTTGCTTTTTATTAGTAACACAACGGAAACAATTATTGTTTCGTTGCTTTTTTCGGATGTTTTAAATATATTTGTATGTGTTAATTGCAATATTTTTAAAGCGAACATGTAAGGCTTAAGAAGGAGGCGAGGGATCAAATTCTCAAACGCAAAACTTGGGATTGCTTTTTCTTATTATTGAAAAAAAAGTATTAATTAAATTTAAGCATTAGATAATAATAAAAAATTAACTTTATATTTTATTATTATCTAATGCTTAAAACTATAAATAAAAGGCTAAAATTTTATTTGTACATGTATTAATTAAACGTGATTAGTGGCATTAGGCGAGCATAGTTTAATGTCCATTAGGCTTTTCCAGGAAAGTTGTGTTATTTTCTGCTTTATGTTTTAAATGATTCTGCACGACAATTATAAACACGGGGTGGATGCGACGGAATACGTTCCTAAACGCAAAACTTATGATTGTTTTTCTTATTTTTAATAAAAAGTATTAAATAAATGTGATTTATGGCATTACGCGACAATAGTTTAATGTTAATTAGGCTTTTCTATTAAAGTTATGACACTTCATGCGTAACGTTTTAAATTATCCTGATTATTTGAAGTTGTTTTGCAGGATCATTTACAAAGTAATGCATAAAAAAACACAACTTATATATTTTTCAATGCATGTGCTCGTAAAGGCCCACTTTTTATGCATCAAAACCGAACAGAAAGTCGATTATTTTGCCCTAGGGCTTTATTATTATTATTATTTTTAATTTATTTACAATGGTTGGCTAACCTGCAGCCTTTCCTGTGTACCATAGACGTTATACTTTTTCTTCCACTGTTTAACGGCTCTGGATACAGTCCCTTTGAGCCAATTATATTTTAAAGTTCACAAGATTATATTTGTTTTCATTTCCTCACACTATGCATTGAAAAATGTAGTATGATACACGGGCGTAAAAGCAATAAATTACTCGGTTACGTTTAAAACACTCGCTACGCTCGTGTTTTAAATCGTCCTCGTAATTTATTCCTTTGCGCCCTTGTAGCATAAACTACTATTATACTTTTATTCAAAGATAAGAAAAACAATCATAAGTTTTGCGTTTGGGAACGCGATGCGCATCCACCTTAAATTTGTTTCGCAGTATCATTTACAAAGTAATGACACAACTTTGCTAGAAAAGACGTAAACAGAGATTTCTGACAGCAAAACCAACATAATAGGGAAAAGTAACATTAACGAAGTAATTATATAAGTGTACATAGAGAAGAAAAACATACAAAGAATTATCATTATCAGATATAATCATAATAATATTATTCATTGAGAATTATACAAGTATAAGGCTCATTAAAAATAAAAATATCAATATTTACTATAAATGCAATCTATAAAATATAATAATAATAATAAGAGCCTTTATTACAAGTTAATAAATACATCTTACATGCAAATGAATTTCTAACATGCAAAACTAAATTTAATTATAACATTGACAATATTGTTATTATATTAGTCAAGAAAATAATTTTACATTAAAATACATTAACTTGAGCAATAATAATTTTCATAATAGTAATCTAGTTTAAATCCATTCAAAACAGTATTTGCTTGATAACATAAACATATACAGATCAAATAACATAATCAATTCAATAAAATGCAATTCAATTCAAAACTAGCTTTACAAAATAATTTAAAATGTCATGCTTATATAACTAAGTCTTTAGTGTAGGACGTGATAGGCCTCTCACTAAGGTTTCATTATAAATATACATAAACATAAATACATATTATGATATTTACCTATTCAGATTGAGAGAGGTAGTGTCCTTTAAGCTTTTTCTTAAAGGAACCGATAGTAAGACCCCATATCATATAACCCTATGATAATTTATTTTTGGTCTTTGAAGTAAGTTAACAAATATACTAAGTAGGTAACTAAAATGAAACAGAACACATTGTTTTCCTTTTGCTTTGTAGTATATCCAAGAACAGCTTCAGTAAAATATTCTGTAAATGAGAGCTAGTTGACTCGGTGATATGCGTCAACGTTGGAATGTGAACCAAACGTTGGAATAAATTAGTCGTAAAATAACGAGACGGAAGTTTATGTATCTGAACCAAATGCTCAGCTAATAACGCATAACTTGCGGTTCATTCAGATGAGCGAGCGGTGAGATCTAATGAAATTTAAATAATTCATGGTATTACGAGACATTGTTAAAGAGGAGAGAGTGTCTTTTAAATATTTCAACAATAAATCACGACATTGTATGTGTCTTTATAGAAATTTAACGAATGTACAGTCAAAACCACGTCAAGTTATACACTTGCAGTACAAAGTCCGGTGTACTTATACATTAACAAGGGTTAAATTTAGAACCTTCACTATAGGGGCTAATATAATATTATATATATAAAATAATATTAGCCCCTATAGTGAAGGATATAATATAAGTACAAAGTCCAATGTGCAACTTCCACGAAGTGCTGACAATCACACAGTGGCGTGCACAGAACTTTTTGCTGGAAAAGCAAGCAATTGGTCAAGAATAACAATAAAAAAAATATGAAAAAATTTAAATATCACTTTGAAAAAGTTTGTATAGGAAATTTTCACGCTAGGGTAGACAATGTCTACCCTGGCGTCATACAACATTTTTTTTTCAAAGTGATATTTAAATTTCTTTTTTTTTTTTATTGTTATTCTTGACCAATTGTTTGCTTTTCCAGAAAAAAGTTCTGTGCACGCCACTGCAATCACACCCATCAACATATTGTATGTGATTAAAAAAGATATTGTAATACAATAATTGAAAATAATTGTATAACTACTACTACACTATTTAATGTTTTTTTTTTTGAGTTTTGTAAATATAAGTTGTGTATAATAAAGAGTTGTAAAGTTAATTACAATACAAAGCAACGATAACTTAGTTGGTAGGGCGGTGGGATCGCAACCTTCAGTTCCGGGTTCGAATTTTGTAGGTCGGGCATGCACCAATGAGGTTTTCGTAATCTATGTCCATAGAATTTGTATACTTACACTTGCGGTGAAGTAAAACACAGTGTGGTAAACCTGAATGCTTAAGCTTGTATTAATGCCCGATGTGGGGTGAATTGATCGCTATAGATATATCATAGTAATTTTATTATTCTACTGGGTGATCACACCTGTTGGGTCGTTCAAAACGTCGGTGAATAGAAGGTGTTAGAGTGTTGACTGTTTCTATTGACTGTCCAAACTTGGAAACACCTCTGATATATGACGGTATCAATTCATCAGGGACCTTTAACGGTCTCTATTCATCAACGGGGATATTATGTCGATATATTGTTGCTGTTACGTAGGTCGCAAGGACAAGAACCTGGCCGAGTTGTTCCAGAAGGTGCTACAACTTAATCGACAGACTTGCGATAACATTCCAGAGTTTTCTAGAGGATAGTGTCGTATTGGAACATTCCAGGTAGTTCCCGCTAATGCTATAATGTTCTCGAATTGCATCAACGTTTCTGGAAGTCTTGAATCGGCATATAAATGAAGAGTTGCGTGCGCTGCTGTGGATCAGTTGTGTTCTGATAGCGACACTGCGAAGTACGAGTATAGCGAAGTTAGTGACAAACATTCAACTGAAACAATTTCTGTTACCGATTACTGTTTTTGTGATTATACAAATAATGTGCTAGTGTTTTTGGCGTAAATTGGTATAAATTTATTTATAACAAACCCCAGATTGTAACATTACTATGTTATTACAGTTAAAAGATATTTTGTGTGAAATATACGAGGAAGGATTACCGTCTGAACCCACTGAAGTCTATTCAGGGAACCCGTGAAATGCAGCCTCAAATCTTCAGACAAAAGCAGTATTTCTATTACGAATGCTGAGTGCATGAATTTGACTTATACAAAGTGCTCCACGATGAAATCTTTAAGGGAAATTTAACTGTATTACTCTTTAAGAAAGGTTTATTCTGAATGGGGAACTTAGTGCTTTTGATATGACAGTGATTTGTTATTTTATTACATTCAGTTTATTTTTGAGAACTCTATGTAACTGTGTATGAGTTCGGAAGGAATTCTGTGCTATTCTGGCGTTTTTATGTGCTTTATTTAGAGTGATTTCTATAGTTTTCTTTGCTTGTCATTAAGTTATTTCTTCGTAATAGACAAAAGATTGTCTCTTTGTTAATTTGACCCTTTTTCTGTTTCCTCCACTCCCAAAAAATTGCACTCAACTTTCATAGAAAAGCTTCAAACTAAAGGCTGAAACTTATTCTAGGTTTTTTAATTTTTGTATCTACATATCTACATTTAGGACTGTCAAATGATGTTGTTTTGATATATCGATAGCAGGGACGGAGTGTTCTCAGTCTAAAACAGACCTTATATTAGTGTCATAAATAAATGTTACATCTGACATCTCCAACGTTTTAATGAAATAGTAGTTTATGCTACAAGGGCGAAAAGGAACAAAAGAAATAAAGGAATTAAACGTAACCGAGTAATTTATTGCTCTTACGCCCGTGTATCAAACTACGTTTTTCAATGAATAGCGTGAGGAAATAAAAAAATATAAAATCTTGTGAACTTTAAATTATGATTGGCTCAAAAGAACTGTATCCAGAGCCGCTAAACAGTGGAAAAAAAAAGTATAACATTTATGGTACACAGAAAAGGTTGCAGGTTAGCCAACTTCTCATAAATAAATTTAAAAAATAATAATAATATTTTGATGATTTTGATGCATAAAAAGTGGGCCTTTACGAGCACTTGCATTGAAAAATATAAAATGCTCTCAAACGTAATTTTATATCGTTCATTTTACTTTTTTTTATAACAGCTGCCCACCTGGTATTTATCTCTTTTTTCTTGTATCAATCCCCTAAAGTCAGTCAAAATCAGTCTTTAATACAGGAAAAAAAGATGTTACGTTATGTGTATCAAATTTTTATTTAGAATTAGCCTTTTGTCGAAAGATGAATTGTTTTTTCTTTTTTTTTTTTTGATGTAATTTTTGAAATTTTCTTCATGTCTTATGTCTTCTTTTTCTGTGTTGTGTGTGATTGTGACTGTAAATAAACGATTTTCTATTCTATTCTATTCTATTCTATTCTATTCTTTATTTAGTCCTTTGTAGTAAATAAATATATCATTGATTTGTATTGTTGTCTGCAGTCACAAAAGACTATAAAGTTTGCGACATAATATGTACACATTATCTTGAATATCTCAACTTCAACAAAGTCAGGTGCTTATTTATAAACGAAGCTTGTCTATTTTCCAGAGAACCTTCCCCACATTTGTGGTACACTCGAAATGTAGCTCTTACTCAGTTCACATAAAGTTCGTTATCGCAACGGTAACGAAAGTAAGGCTAATTTGTCAGAGTGTGTTACTGTTCTAGTTGGAAAGACTGTGTCTGGTTTATCTACTCCTTTGTCTTAATGTCAGGTGCTTTCGTCCTCGGAACGACTAGTGGTTTTATTGTTTTTGTAGGTCCGTGTACGAAAGTTACGGAACAAAAATAGGGACCAAGACATCCGTTCATTAAAAAAAATATACTTTTGAAATTTACCTTCAGTAGAATACCAAATAAAAATGTAAACAATGTACCGTTAAGCCAAAGATATAATTGAAATAGGAATCTTAAATAATTGAAAAAGTTGGAAGTCCATCAATTATTTATGGATATATTAATAAATTCGCAATACTCCTCTAAACACTCTTGCTATGCTGTTCAAATGCACATAAAAGAAGTGCGAATATAAATATAAAGCAATCATAAAGACTAAAACTTATCGAAAACTGTAAAAAATGTCGCCCTTATAGACAATTTTCTAAAGATTACAAGAAAACTAAAGCGGTCCTTACTTTTGATAAATTTCAGAATGTTAATAGAAAGTATGAAATTTTATATATTTTACATACTTATATCTACCTATTGTACCCTAAATTGCTAGCTATATAACATGTCAATATTTATATAATGCATACGGAACCTTGGGTGCAAAAGTTGCACTTAACGGGTTTTTATCTCTAATATTACCCATTTTATTTTCACCAAACTTTTTGAACAATATAAGCTTATAATATATATTATTATATATATCAGATAAAGAACTATGGTCTAACGGACGGTTCAATTAAAACATTATTGTTGAAATTAAACCCTCATCCTTGTCCACAAAATTATAATATATATCATTACACCCAACCAGTTTCCCTTATAAGCATTCTCAAGGGTTTTTGAGTAACATCATATTTTATGGCGAGGGTATCCGGAGAAATCAGTGCTGCAAAGCTTTCATTTTACACTTGTCTATCCTGCTCAGTGGAAGCGGGCTGTTAAGAAATCTCGCGATTTCAAAGTATAAGATGAAATAAGACATATGGATTTTTAATATGACGACCGTTTTATATCTCATTTTGAACCACGTTTATTTTGGTATTCGTTTTATTGTCAAAAACCTAATATAGGACAAATAAAATTATATTTACATCATTGTTTAGGCCCATCTTTGCGCTTTTATTGGATGCAGGGAAATGCAAGTTATCACGTATCGAACGGCTGAAAGATAAAAGCGATACCAAAAAAAGAGGTTTTTTTTTTAATCCATTTACTCCCCTATAACGTCATCTACGTATTTCATTTTTGGGTAAATGTTTATTGAGTATTTGATTAAGATTCTCACTGAAGGAAAACACGATTGAATGAAATTTTCTCAATAGAATTTAATTCCGAAAAGACTTCTAAATTGTTATATTTTTTCCTGTAATTCTGAAATCCTAACTAATTTCATTGTGAAATTGTATTCAAAATGTGGAAGTCTCCTTGCAAATGTTTTTGACAAAATAGAAGGTACATTTTATATTAATAAAAAACCGACTTTTTGCTACTTTTCCACGAATCCGTCCCACTCGCTCTGAGGGTTTTTTTGCATATGGAATAACAGGGACGCTAAAACTTTTACGTATCGCCTTAAGAGCGAAAAGTGAAATATGACATATTTTTTTATTTATTTTATCATCGCGGTTAAAATTGAGTTTGAAAAAAAATCAAAATTGGGAGAACTCCGCCTTAAGAAGAGTAGACCTACAAAAAGAACAAGAATACAATAAGACTTTGGATGCTTCTCATGAGGAGCCTGTCTATACACCTAAACTATGTCATGTACACTTGTTGGACTGTTCCCCAGCATGCTCCAAGTTGGTCTCCACCAGCATTATTTATCAGAACCTCATTATGCACAATGGAGCGGAAACATTACCGGCACTAACGTTGCAATTTTAAACGTGTTAAAGTAGGTTGTCACTATGCGATCCTCGCCTAGGGTTGCCATCCGTGCGCATTTGTCCGGAATTTTGGCCTTCCGTCCGGACTTCGCATGTGCCATTCTCATTTACTTCCGATTTTGACAATATTGCAGGCAGTACTGGTAGCAATGTTTCCAAAAACGGCAATATTGCCAGCAACGGAACATCTATAGTCCAGACTTTGTCCGGCCTTTTTTTGTCCCGATGATTATTTCGCATTTAACTACTGAAAAATAAAACATATGTATGAAATCAGTCTTCAATATTTATTAACCTACATCCAACTAGTTGTGCAGTCTCATCTGACCTAGAAACAATCAGCTTCTAGCTCCAATATGAAGTATTAATCTCCGCACGCACCCCTCCCCGCGCTCACCACCGTGTCCGTCAAACGCGCTGCGCGCGGAAAAGTCATACTAAATTTTTTGACTAAAACGACCGGACTTTTTTCGAATATCCGTCTTTTTTTTTTTTTTTTTTTTCGAAGTGGTCACCCTGTATATACCCGCCGGCCACGCTCGTGAACCGGCTAGTGCACTAAATTTTAAAGTACCCTTAAACTGGTTCTATCTAGTTCTCTTCATGAAATTAAAAAGAATGAGAGTGTCAGTGTACGGTGAACGGGAATTTTGATGTTTTTGTAATTAAGTAAAAGTTTAACTAAGGCTATGAAACAGAATTGCAGGTTTTATACACGGAGTTGACATTTGGCTTACAATGACTAGTCAGCACGGGCGTAGCAAGGTATCGGGGGGAAGGGGAATTAAGTAACAAAAAGTGCATTAATTAAATTAATTCAACGAATTGCGCGCCGGCGCCGTGTCTTGTAGATTCTAGCAGCTGTTTTGACCCAGAAAACGTCAAATCAGGGGAAAGATTGTAATATTTTGAACTTTTCGGGGGTGTTTGAATCCCCAAACCCCCTGGATACGCTCGTGAGACAGTCAGACTCTAAATGAAACTTGGACTTGAAGTCACTTGATTTATGACTTCTAATAAATTTGTGACTGTCAAAGCTTTTCTCCTTCTATTATATTGTATTCATAATCAAACTAGAATGATAATGCTTTAATTAATATTTTCAATGTAAAATTATTTTAAAGGGCCAGATAGTAGCTAACGACCTTGAATCGGTTTGTGTCGGTAAAAATATCGAGAAAAACCATATATGTATACGTAGAAATAAGTTCATATTCTTGTGTAAAAAAAACAGTATGAAAATATTATTCAAAATCAAGCTGTGTTTGTCTAAACAAACAAAGTTGTTTCAAAAAAATAACTAATTTTACTTAATTGTAGTCTTACAACTAAGTAAAATTAGTTATTTTTTTGAAACGACTAATGGTATTTGTATGGTTCTTGCACTAAAATACAAGGAAAATATTGCTTGGAAAAATCATCAAGGGAACTTTTATTTCTATTCATCGCTTCCATGTGAAAAATATTGTTTTCCCCAATTTTTTGCTATCCGGAGACCCTGCGACGTCGTAATGCTCCCAGTGCGCGCTAATATGAACGTTATTTCAGTATAGTGTTTGTCGATATTTGTACCGGCACAAGTCGCCTCAAGGTCGTTGGCGACTACTTGCCCCTTAAAGCGCGGTGGGAAGCTGATATATTACACGAAGATATAAATAAGGTTGAAAATGGCGATGCGTTTGTGAACGCAGTTTTATTTGAATAAAAATTTAATATTTACTATTCAATAAAAATTATCCCGACAATGTGTGTGGATAACAATTTGAAATTTTGTGGTATGTTTTTGCATTTTTGCACGAATTGTTTGAGAAATACTACTTTGAAAGATGCATTGAGAGGTATGTTTTAAGTTTTTTTATGCACCGATACATTTTCATTGTTTTTTGAGTCCCGTCAATGGCTGCTTTAAGGTCTTAACAATATAAGTTTTTTTGCAACTATAGGTATAAATATACCACCGTTTGATAGAAACACGGCTTTAAAAAAAATACCGATTTAAATTCTGAGAGCACCTTAAAGAGCCAAGTTGGGTTCTATGTGTTGACGGAATTCTCAAAAAGTGTGTCAAAAGACTTTATAGGGCATTAAAGTTAAAAGTAAGGGTCCAGCTTGAGAGCCATAGAAAACGTATAAAGGCGACAAAGTTACGTTTTGTTAGCTTTTGTAACTCCCTCGTATATAGCCGAGATTCTTTGTGAGATCACGTTTATGAGTGTTTTGTAGAATCATTGTTTCAATCATGATTCTATCAAGAATAATAAAAACTTTAAGGTCATAAATGTTCTGTTACATTTCCCTAACTATGGTGATTGCGAATCTAAAAACCATATTTGTGTCGATTCGGTGTAAAGCTATAACTCATTTGACAGGACTAAACTCAATTTAAGTGTTCTGTCTTTTTCTTTCTTTATCGATAAGACAAAGACGGGACTCTTAAAATAAGATAGTCCTGTCAAATAAGTTAAGTTATGTATATACCATTAGATGTTGCTGATTTAGCATTGCTTTTTCATTCAGTATTGCTAATTTAGCAACGTCTAAAAGGGGCTTTACTTGCTTAACTATGCAAGGCAGGTTCGAGCTTTCGATGAGATCAATTATTATGACTCATCTCCATCAAGACTCTGCCGGAGGATATCTCATCAAAAGCTCGACCTGTGCCTTCCCTACTTGTAACAAAACATTTATGATATCAACTACTCTAATTTTAAACAAACCTTGAAATTAAAAAAATGCACTTTCAATGTGAAGACACCATTGATGGACCGACCATCCCAAAAAAATACCTTATCATTTTTTGACGGAGGCTTAGCTAACATATTTGCCGATTATCTTTGCTTTTATTTCTCCTAAACTATTCGATGAATTGTGTGTTCTCAACCACACAAATCCAAAAAATATTCGTTATATAAAAATAATCAGGAAAATAAAAACCCGACACCACGGGACGCATCGCATTTCGCTCCTAATAGGTAAGTCATTAGAAGACGAAAACAAAGTCATCCTGTTCTTTGATATTTGATTGTTTTCGGTACAAAAGTCATCGAAATGTCTGAGACATGAAAACATTTTGTTCCTTTTGTTTCATAATCAAGGAGATCATCCAAATGCTCGGATTCAAAGACTGCTATTTTTATTTATGCGGTAATTCGATACTTTTGAATCGTAAATACATTTTGAAGAATTCGTGAAAAATTTTGAAACATAAAGGTTGAAACTCTTGAAACTCACGTATAGCTGTCTGGATCTCCAGTAATATGACGTATATAATGTTTTCGTATATTTATTCTTTCTTCTTTTGTACAGATATCTTATTACAATTGCTAAAATCTCCCTTAAGAAATGTACTCAAAATTATGGAAAGCTTGTATTTCGTATTGGGTGGATTCTTAATAGCTCTTTTTCTTCATTTTTAGAAATTCCGTCATAATTCGATCAGTATAAAGAAATACAATCGCTCGAACTACAAACACATTTGCCTTAATATCTAGAGTGTAATTGATCACTTACTTCCCTTGTATCAAAATCTACTTTGAAATAACATTAACCTATTTCTATCTCATGACCATTAAATCATTTCAGACGATCCTTCCTAAATTTAAAGGGTGTTTGCATAAATATGTTAGATTCAAATACATATCTGATATTATGGCATCGATTCGGCATAACACGTCTTAACTTATTTGACAGAACTAACCTTATTTTTTTAAGCGTCCTGTCTTTTTCTTTCTTTATCGAAAAGACAAGGACAGAACGCTTAAATTAAGTTTAGTCCTGTCAAATAAGTTAAGATGTGCTTCACCGAATCGGTACCAATGTTAAACTTATATGTGTATTTGCAAACCTTTATCTTTGCGTTGCAAAGCCATTCGTCTAATTGGATAATTTGCACTCGATAGATTATTTTTTATATAAAGCATAAATAATGCATTTTGCAATAATTTATTTATTTTTTTCTAAGGCGCTTTGAGTTTTACGTCTAAAAATTGACGTATATAATTTATTTTAATCTTGAAATCAGACACATTCTGAATCATATCCCGCGCATTTTGGCGCGCGTGATTCACAACTTTATGAAAGTCAGTGTCCGGGTTATAACAAGCAAAGCCGCTTTGCTCCCAAGGAGGGTCTTCTATATAACGTCTAACACTATTTCAGTACTTGCTGTACAATATAACAATGTGAATGATTTACCGTCGACACCCCTCCCCCCTCCTGCAGTCATCGGAGCGAGCTTGGGACGACATGATGACATAATCTAACTTGGCTGTTCATCAGTAACTGTGCTTTAGGTTCAGACTTTCTGTAAAAGATAGGAAAAGAGTGCTTTATACTAACATGTAACAAATACAGGTGTTGACGCCCGATTTACTTGACTTTTAAAATCTGTGACTTCATTAAATTTATTTTTTATTTTTAACCTAAGATTATTTTAGCACATTGACTTATGCCGCGCACAGAGTGATAGACTCATAGAACACATAGACTGACAAACGCTGAAGCTTGGTTGCATTGCATTATTGGCATGGATGCAAAAGGAGCATGACAGAACGGCTTCCCGCAACGAAGATCCCAAAACCTTTAAAAGGCGTCATCACGCGCAAACCTCCATACAAACGCTACCACAAAATTGTCAGTTGTCTATGGAATATTATTATAATATTTTAAGTTATATCCATTGACATTATTTAGATATATGTATAATATCTCGATCGCTCAAGCGATTTTGGGATGAAATTAATCCTCAAAAAACCGGATTTTGTATGCAAATTTTAAAACCCATCGCTCGAGCAGATAAGTGGAATTAAAAATCGTGACATTTGAATAATATCATAACAACAAACCCCTTAAATACGTAAATTTAACGGTTTCTTACCAAAAATTTAGATCAATTGTGTTTATATTGTTTTAGATAAAATCAATGATACAAGTCAAACATCGAAAATATTATCTAGAATAATAATAACCAAAAATATCTTTGAAAACGTCCACAATCTTACCAAAATCATTTGACTCCTGAAACAATTTTTAAATTTTGCACCCGGGACAAAATCGGCACGATTGTATTGTCTTCGCAAGTTTCATGAAGTGTGCATGTTATAGCGAAATGAAACATCATGACATTTGGCCGCGCCCACAACTGAGTTGGTCACGTCATGATGTCTGCTCTTAAACACCTGGTTATAATATATTTTCTGAAAAGACTAGAAACCTGAGCTAGAATCTTGCGGAGTAACAAAACAAGAACCTATTTGCTTCGTTAAAAGCAACTCTTGACAACAGCAGCGCAGTGACTGAGCAAGGAAACTGTTTCCCTAAAGTTGGAGTAATTTGTCATTGCTGAGTGGCGCAGACTTGGAGATAGGATGCTGCTCGGACGTGCCAGGCTGAAGAAATATAAATATTATTACTTTGTGCCTGATTCTTTGGACAGTTTGTTTTCCAGTTTAGGTAATTTATTCCTTACTTTATAAATACCTAAATATATATTATACAATAAATATTTTTCTTTAAGGGTCGGTGTTCCGAGATTCGGGGTTCGGGGTAATGGCTTTTTAAGACGGTAAAAATTCAAATTTCTGAACAAAATAAATACCACTTGTTACCTTACAAGATGAAGTGCAGGTTCATTAAAAAAAATCACGGCAATAATGTATAGTAACTTCAGAAAAAAAACAGGAATTTCAAGAAAATCTCTTTTATAGCATTGCAGCCCTACGGGTGTAACCTGAACTTGACATCCTGTTTTTTTTTTTCTGAAGTTACTATACATTAGTGCCAAGATTTTTTTAATGAACCTGTACTTCATCTTGTAAGGTAACAAGTGGTATTTATTTTGTTCAGAAATTAATATTTTACTATCTTAAAAAGCCATAACCCCGAACCCTGTTTTGCCCAATCTCGGAATTCCGACTCTTAATAACTATACATTTTTAAAACTCGCGTGAGCTGACACACTAAATTATTATTACATACGGCTTGAACACTCACGTGTGATTGCTGTTGACTATATGCCAACCGTTTCACCGATACAATTTCGGCATTATCAAGGCGATAGGCATATAGTCAACAACAATCACACGTGAGTGTTCAAGCCGTATGTAATAATAATTTATGAATATTTGTTTAAAGGGTATAATGATAAATATAAATAATACTTAAAACCAACTCAATTCACATCTATTGTCACGATTTCGTATACCTAAACAAGGAGCTGTCATAGGTGGTTTTTACTCTCTGTCATTCTGTCATTCAATGACTCTGTCATTCTCTCTCTGTCATTCTGTCATTCAATGACTCTCTGTCATTCTCTCTGTCATTCTGTCATTCAATGACTCTCTGTCATTCTCTCTCTGTCATTCTGTCATTCAATGACTCTCTGTCATTCGAACGGTGCGTACTTGTACAGTGCGACAAGGATATTTTTGACTCGACCGACAAAACTCTTTTTAACGTATTCTTTTTTTTTTACCGCACTTAACATGTTTAACATTAAGTCTTTCTTTTTCCAAATTTTATGATTTGTGCGCCTTCTGTCCTCGGTATACGCTGAAAAACAGCGCTGTTAGTTTTTTTTTATCTAGCAGCACAGCTGAGCGTGCCATCTGTTGCCAAAAAGAATTGTATTTCTTTTAAGTTCGTTTATTTTAAATTTAGTTCGTAAGTTTGTCTTTTTAATTTTTTATATGTATGTACACTTCATTGTTACCCTTTTTTTTGGCAATAAATCTGTTTTCTTTCTTCTTTCTTTCTTTCAAAATTCGTACCTGGATCTTGAAGTTGAGAGTCCGACGTCCCACCAAATGAGCTGACTCTAATGCTCATCAATTCAAATTAAATTAGTACCAAACATATTTGTTACTAACATAATTTTACTGATAGTTTGTTTAAATATTCTGCAAAATATTCTATGTAGTACTTTATAAAATTTTCTGTGTCCAGCCATGCCTTTAGTGAAGCCAAAAAGTTGAAGAATCGACACTAATGACGTCATAATCAGTCAAAGTAAATTTACGATTCTCAGTTCGTGGCTGCCGGCACGTTGCGTGAATTTGACATTTTCCATAGACATTCAAACTTTACTTTAAAAGTAAACCAGCAAACGTTGACGGATAGGGTTGCCAGATGCCTGTATCTTTCGAGTTACCCCTTTAAGGAAAGCAATGAGCGTTTTTTCTTGTGTCAAATTTAGTGTTAAATAAGATTCCTAGATGGCACTGTCGTATACTTTACCAACATAATCAAAGACTAAAATTGCACAGATTCCTAACAAACTTATAACCACTTTGACATTGATTACTACGAAACATATATTTCAATGCAAGTGCTCGTAAAGGCACACTTTTTATGCATCAAACCAAACAGAAAGTCGATTATTTTGCCCTAAGGCCTTATTATTATTTATTTTTTTAATTTATTTACAATGGTTGGCTAACCTGCAACCTTTCCTGTGAACCATAAATGTTATACTTTTTTTCCACTGTTTAACGGCTCTGGATACAGTCCTTTTGAGCCAATCATAATTTAAAGTTCACAAGATTATAATTGTTTTATTTCCTCACACTATGCATTGAAGAACGTAGTATGATACACGGGCGTAAGAGCAATAAATTACTCGGTTACGTAATCCTCCTCGTCCTCGTAATTTATTCCTTTTCGCCCTTGTAACATAAACTACTATTATCTATGGTGACATGGACAGCGAAATCTGGAGGGAAGCTAAGAACCATCTTAGAACTAAGAAAAAAAAAACAACGGGAAAAACGCTCATTCCTCAAAATAGCTCTTGAATCGTAAATATTGGTGAAAAAATGTAGATGCCAATTACGAAAACTAAATACCAAAGTTTGGCATTATGTGCCTCTCTTTTTTCTTTTTAAGCTGTTTTTTAAACACATAGCACAAATTTCTTAATAAATCAAGTTATTATTGTAAAAATGCTGCCCGTATTTGCACGAACTCCCATACAGCGCAACTCGCTGAAAATATCCTTATGTATTATAGTATTTGCCTAAATAAAAAATGTGTGTACCATAACCCGTACAACATTCATAACTTGAACCTAAAACATTTACCAAAATTTAATACAAACTAAAGTTACAAGCTTATAGAGTTCCTGAATTTTATACCTATTTTGATGAATGTATATGTACCGAAATGAAAGCGCTACAATAAATAATACTTTATGTAATATATAAATAAATTTCGTGCCTCCTGCTCGCTCGCTCTTTACGAGTGTGAATGTAGAGTAAAATAACAAGCCAAACCGACCACGGCGACATCAAGCCACCGAGCACGGAACTCCTAAACATAACCTCCTGCAAAAAAAAAAACAGTTTTTTAAATCCGATAACCCTTATAAATCCGAAATGGTAGGTGGCAACCCTACTGACGGAACCGCCAAAATTCGAGTTCGTGCACAATTTGCGGACCCTTTCATAATCCTGCATCAAGTTCTGACTACCCGCCCCGAAGTTGGACACTTCGTCCTTATTGAGGAGCCAATCGATAGCCTTACTTGAATTTTAATGTAACGTCTGTAGGAGCGTCCCTGTTTTAAAGCTTTAGTGGTTCAGATATGTTCAGATATATACAAGATAGTGTTGGCAGCACGTAAGTATTATTAGCAGAGATCAGATATTCGGATCGATATATAAGACCTACAAACTTTCTCAGAATTTTCAACTTTAGGTATGTATAAGGTCTTTCAATTTAAATGGAAAGTAATTTAGGAGGTGATTCAGTATCGTTAATACATCACATTCCACTGCAAATCATTTTTTTTTTTGCGCGAACTTTTTTTTCACTTCTCAGTACAAAGTGGTCCGATCAGCTGACTCAGTTTGTATGTACAAGTGAAGAAAAAGTTCGCGCAAAAAAAAGTACTTTGCAGTGGAATTTGATGTATTAACGATACTGAATCACCTCCTAAATTACTTTCCATTTAATTTGAAAGACCTTATATGTACCTAAAGTTGAAAATTCTGAGAAAGTTTGTAGGTCTAGAGTCGGCTTTTTATAATATTATTTTGATAGTAAAAGTCCCGGAATTCACTTAGATTAAATTGTGTTATCTTAATTCGAAAACCATATCGAGATAAGCTGTATTTTTGAACTTGTGGTCTAAAATGGCTGTTTAGAAATGTGTCCTTTGCTATCAAGATAAATTTATAATTAATACATTTACTGGCACTGGTTTCGATAAATCTTTTAAAAACCTAAAAAATCATGGTAGTATGTGTTTACATTTAGATTACAGGAAAAATAAAGCGGTTGAGAAATTCACGAAAAAAAAATTACAAAATTAAATTTATCATCCACAATACGATACCCTAGGTACGCGAGTCTGACTCGCACTTGGCCGGTTTTTTTTTTAACAACAAAGACGCAAAAATCTTGTCGTCACGACATGGATCGCCGAGGGAGTGTTCCTAGTGTGAACTGTGAAATGCAGGTCACTGTAATCTGCTGATGATGACAGCTGATGTCTGTGCTGATGATCCTGGTGACAGGCTTGCACCGGTCGACTGGAACACGACCGCTCGTCCAGCACATATTAAAGAGCTGGTACAGCAGGCTAGCCACCACGGCATCTCCTCCTCTTAGCATCTCTATTGACACTCTATCATACCCAGCCGCATTCCCAGCTTTCATACCTTTCATTGCCTCAACAATTTCTTTCATGTTTATCACGCTTTATTCATTGTTGTCTATTTCGCGATTGTCTTTATTTATTTAGGGAAAAACAACAGAAATAAACTGCAGAAATAACTAAAAGCTACTTGAATTTTTTTTTACAAATACTTAAATCTACTCCTTTCAACATTTTCCTCAGAGAGATAAAAAGAAAAAATATAAAATTTGGTGACGCTACAGAAAAAAACCTAAATCTTAACCTAACTTAACTAAATGTACCATTGTGATTATAATTAATTAAACACACATGGTGTTACTACAAAACGGTGTTTAACTTAAGACGGTGTTTAAATCTGTTGCTGTCACTCTTTTACTATATGAAAGAAAAGGCGACAACAACAGGTTTAAACACTGTCTAAAGTTAAATACCGTTTTGTAGTAACACCGACAATGTTAAGGAATAATGATATACTACATACATAAATAAGTTGGGAAACAAGGAAATGAATATATAAACATTTATACCAATACATATACAAGGTGACTTTTTGATCGTCGTCCAAATTCATACTGGTGGCTTGGTAAGTGATCAGTATCATGCATCAATAACAATTTTGGTGAAATTCGTAAAATTTAATTTCGACTCCACATAGTGATTCACTCCTGACTGGAACTGAATTTATATGGGAAGCCGAAATTTCATTTATACGAATTTCACAAAAATTGTTACTGATCCAAGATACTGATCACTTATCAAGCCTCCAGTATGAATTTGGACGATGATCAAAAAGTCACCGTCTATATACCATATATACATCATATGATGAATCAAGGAAATTTATACAATTTTAAACTTATATTTAAAGGTTGGAATAAGTCCTGCTGTATCACTTTTTAAAACCAGTTTTTGCCCAATTTAGGGATACCGACATTTGGCAACCTAGTGCATTGTTTTCCAAAACGTTGAATAACACTAGTTTTGATAATCATTAGCGTTAACGCCAAGTATTAAAGGAAACTGTAATTACAAGAAGTAAATTAAATGGTGACCATAAAAATCCCATCGTTGACCTCCTTAAGGTTAATGTTCTAAGAGCTGGGTCCACCAACGATGAATAATTAAGTTAAACGGCCATTTCGTTAGTTATGACGGCACGTTTAATATCAGTTTATTTTGTCTTCGCTCGGGACGTCGGCGTCGTTAATATAACTTTGCGTTCCACAATGTATACAGGCCATACAAAACAGTTTTTTATATCGGATTCAAAAACCATGTTCACTTTTCTTGATGAAAATATTAAGTATAAATACTTATGTTATAAATTAAATATTATTAACGATTCGTTGGATACCGCCAGAGCAGGAATATATAAGGTCTTTCAATTTAAATTGAAAGTAATTTAGGAGGTGATCCAGTATCGTTAATACATCACATTCCACTGCAAAGCACTTTTTTTTGCGCGAACTTTTTTTTCACTTCTCAGTACAAAGTGGTCTGATCAGCTGACTCAGTTTGTATGGACAAGTGAAGAAAAAGTTCGCGCAAAAAAAGTACTTTGCAGTGGAATGTGATGTATTAACGATACTGAATCAACTGCTAAATTACTTTCCATTTAAATTGAAAGACCTTATATTTTGAAATATTTTTATACGTTACGTCAACGAAGATTTTCATATTTTTCTGGGGTCTCCTACGAATTCTCCACTTTGTTATGTTATATGTTATAACAGATACCACCCAATAACGGAAAACCACTGTTCTTACAGGCCCGTAACCAGGATTCGGGGGGAGGGGGGTGAAACTCCTAAAATGCAGAGTTTTTGCATAAATCAGCTAAGTCAACAAGATACTTGATCAATTTAAAATATAAATATATATTTTTCAGACCTTCATAGAAATAATGCAAAGCAAAATTTTTGAAAATGATGTTTTTTTGGAATGAAATTTAAATGTATCTCTAATGCGACTTGATAAATACTCACAACAACAAAACATAGTTTAATATTATTAAAACTTGCGTGAGCTGACATACTTAATTATTATTACATACGGCTTGAACACTCACGTGTGATTGTTGTTGACTATATGCCAACCGATTCACTGATACAATTTCGGCATTATCAAGGCGAGTGTCGATCGGTGGCTGCCAGTGCCCGTTTGACAACGACGGTGAACGCCGCATCGTCGTCCTAAGAACGACACTCACCTTGATAGTGCCGAAATTGTATCGGTGAAACGGTTGGCATATAGCACGTGAGTGTTCAAGCCGTATGTAATAATAATTTAAAACATAGTTTATTAAAATCTGCATATAAAAAAATAAACCTAAATATATTTTTTTATTATAATCAATTGATCTTGAAATCAAACTCATTCTAAATCATTTCACGCGCATTTTGGCGCACACGGTTTTTAATTTCAGTGTCCAGGTTATATAATAGCAGAGCCGCTATGCGCAGAAGGAAGGCCTCGTCTTTTTACATAAAATACTTTTGCTCATTTATCATTATTTCATGGAATAAATATTACATCAAACTGATGTAAGAAATTATTTTTTCAATGCAGTTGCTCGTAAAGTTTTCTTTTTTGTGTAACAAAATTATGCGGAAACCGACTCTTTATTTCACGCGTGAAATAAAGTAATTTTTTTTAAGTTTTTGACTCTGTGGTGCATGGTGCAAGTCATAAAATTTAAAAAATTACAAAGATGCAAGGAGGTTTTGCTGTCCAAAAAAAACAATTATTTATAAGTATGCGCGCTCTAGCAATAATTGAATGATGATAAACACCATAACACATAAGATTCTTGATTATCTCATTTAAAAATACGTGTTTTGTTTCCGCAAACAAAAATATTTTTCACTTTATTGGCTGTATGTATACTGTACCTAAGCACGCCATTTTGTTGTAAATAGGCTTTGGTGAAATAAAATTACTTTCTTTATTATACTTGTAGCGGTTATCTACAATTTATTACATATATAACATACAATATACATACATAACTAAACTAAGTAAGTAAGTATAAAAGTATTATAAATAATATTATATTCAATACATAAATATACAAGTAATTATATTTAATAAACAATATAAACTATAAATACATAAGTAATAATATAAGATCAACAATATATAATTAATAATATAATATCAACAATATATAAGTAATTATAGCTAAAACAGGACGGACTGACTTACCCTTCACGCCGCAGAAGTCGTGATGCTCCGTTCCTGAGTACATACCTAGCTGCAGCGTCCACTAGCCGAACACGCTGCCAGCCGCGTGACCAGGGGGGCGCCGCCGCACGGACCGCGTAACAAATATACTTCGCGAACCCTCGGCCGCCGCCTCGCCTACCTGTTGCTTGGTGTGCACGCGCACCCCCCTACCGCAGGAGTCCGCGGGGCCAGGCATGCACCAGCGTGCGCTTGGACTGCAACGAGCGATGCACCGCGCACGGGCCGCGGACCTGCAGTCTCGCCTCCAGCTTCTGCCGTCGTAGACACGTACTTACTTGCCTGCCGCCGCTAGCTTTGCTTTGCTTTGTTACGTGCTTAAAATTATTGTTTACTCCTTCTTATAGTTAGGTGTTTTATTGTGTGGACTTATAACAAGTTTGTGAAACCTCAGAATAGACATTTTACCTGAACTGTTAAGTGGTTTCATTGTGAAATATAGTTATCACCACCAACACTAAACCTACACTGGTGACCCCGTACACTGGACAAAAGTACGTACCTATTTACTGTTTTTGAAGTAAGATGGCCGGAGACAATGTCGATCCAACGATTAAACGCAGTGCAGACACAGAGCGCAACTCCACTGCACCATCTCATACGCCAGCGGAAGTGTACAGAGTTGGAGTACGTGTCCCGCCGTTTTGGCCGGAAAAGCCCCATATATGGTTTGCACAACTTGAGGCGCAATTCATAATTTCCGGTATTAAATCCGACGATACCAAATTCTACCAGGTGACGTCACAGCTTGAGCCGCGGTATGCTAACATGATTGACGACCTGATTAGCAATCCCCCAGACACAAACAAGTACGTCACATTGAAGGACGAGCTAATCAAGCGTGTGTCGGCCACTAACCAGGAGAAGGTCGAGCAGCTGATGAAGCATGAAGAGCTTGGTGATAGGAAACCATCACAGTTCCTACGTCAACTGCAACACCTAGCAGGACCAGGTATGCCCGACCACTTTATTAAAACTGTGTGGACAAGCAGACTGCCAAGTAGCATTCAAACAATTGTTGCTTCACAAGCGAAAGCTACCTTGACAGAGCTCGCTGAACTAGCAGACCGGATCCACGACATTGTGCCCAATAACCCAAGAGTGGCAGCCATTTCACATGCAACACCTGGAAGCTCATTTGACGTCATGTCAAGACAAATATCGGAACTTACCATGCAAGTGCAAAACCTCACTACTAAAGTAGACACAATGGCTTCATCATCAAGATCCCGATCCAGATCCAGAGGCAGACCGCAAAACCGCAACCGCTCAGCATCAAACAGATCGCAGTCAAGCTACAGGAAGTTCCCGCAGTGCTGGTACCATTCTAAATTTGGCAGCCGGGCGAATAAATGCGTCAAACCTTGCGACTACAGTTCGGAAAACTTTCAGGGCGGTCGATAATGGCGACTAACGATTGCCCCAACAATTCATCTGGTCGCTTGTTTGTCACAGACCATACTTCCAAAATGCAGTTTCTCGTTGATACTGGTAGCGATCTCTGCGTTTTTCCTCGGTCTGCTCTTCGAGAACGTCGTCCCAAGACGAACTACCAACTCTCAGCGGCAAACGGTTCGACCATTGACACCTATGGATACGCACACCTGGTACTAAACCTCGGGTTGCGTCGTGAATTCACCTGGCGTTTCATCGTGGCTGACGTCACGAAGGCTATAATCGGTGTCGACTTCTTGTCATATTACAACCTTATCGTCGACTGCAGACACCAACGCCTTATTGACAATACCACGAAACTCACAACACATGCTACGCTAGCACGTCAATCGGACAACATATCTTCAGTGAAGATATTGACCGGAGACTCCAAGTATCACGACATCTTGAAGGATTTTCCTGATATCACCCGTCCATCAGGTACGCAGCGTGTCATAAAACACAATACAGTTCATCATATCCGTACAACACCAGGCCCTCCTGTATTTTGTAATCCACGACGCCTAGCTCCTGATAAGTTAAAAATTGCTAAAGCCGAATTTCAAGTTATGTTGCAGAACGGTACAGCACGACCTTCAAAGAGCCCATGGGAATCCCCTCTTCACCTCGCGCCAAAGAAGGACAACGAATGGCGTCCTTGTGGAGACTACCGGATGTTGAATGCTCGCAGCGTGCCAGACAGGTACCCAATTCGTCACATTCACGATGTTACCCATAATATAGCTGGCAACACCGTCTTTTCTAAGATAGATTTGGTAAAAGCATTTAACCAAATTCCTGTAAATCCTGAAGATATACCGAAGACAGCGATTACCACACCATTCGGACTCTTTGAATTCCCATTTATGACGTTTGGATTACGCAATGCAGGTCAATCATTCCAGAGATTCGTAGATGAGTTGACAAGAGGTCTAGACTTCTGTTACACTTACCTGGACGATTTTTTAATCTACTCTCCCGACGAAAATACACACATTGAACACCTCCGGATTCTTTTTTCAAAAATGTCAGAGTATGGAATCGTCATAAATGTGTCGAAATG
Source organism: Ypsolopha sequella (assembly GCA_934047225.1). NCBI lineage: Eukaryota > Metazoa > Arthropoda > Insecta > Lepidoptera > Ypsolophidae > Ypsolopha > Ypsolopha sequella. Next base: position 3,637,653 of record OW203986.1, on the reverse strand, counting down.
TATTTTTGGAGTGTCAGAAGTCGAGTTTCTAGGCTACAGCATATCAGCCAAGGGAACTAAGCCATTACAGACGAAGGTTCAAGCAATTAGAGATTTCCCAGCACCCAAAAACGTCAAGCAGTTAAGAAGATTCCTGGGTATGCTTAATTTTTATCGGAGATTTATTCCACATGCTGCCCAACTTCAAGCACCACTCAATGCTCTATTAACTGGTTCAGTCAAAGGCAATCACCCGGTTGATTTGACAGGAGCAGCTTTACAAGCGTTTGAAGACTGTAAGCAGAGTTTATGCGACGCCGCTCTTCTTGTACATCCAGACTGTCAAAGCAAGCTATCTTTAGTCACTGATGCGAGTGACACAGCTCTGGGCGCGGTACTTCAGCTATGGAAAGATGATGGGTGGCAACCTCTTGCATTCTACTCTCATAAGTTGAGTCCATCACAGCAAAAATACTCACCTTATGATCGAGAACTCCTTGCAATCTACGAAGCCATCAAGTATTTCAGACACATGGTGGAAGCAAGAGACTTCGTCATCTATACAGATCACAAACCCATCTGTTTTGCATTTCACGGACAGAAAGAAAACTGTTCACCAAGACAATTCAGACACTTAGATTTCATTTCTCAGTTTACCACAGACATACGCCATATTTCAGGCAAAGACAATGTTGTAGCTGATACTTTGTCGCGTGTTGATGAATTGACCGCTCCGATCGACCTCAACGCACTCGCAAAGTCTCAAACTTCTGACCAGGAACTCAAACAGTTTCTAGAAGGACAAACTTCGCTTCGCTTGGAGATAATACGACTACCTGGAAGCAAAACAGATGTTTATTGCGACGTCAGCACTCACACTCCCAGACCGTTCATCACTAAGCCAATGCGACGTCAAGTTTTTAATACACTCCACTCTCTTAGCCATCCTGGAGCCAAGGCATCTGCAAGGTTAGTAGCAGAACGCTACGTTTGGCCAGGAATTCGCAAAGATTGCAAAGAATGGTCACGTTCATGCCTTCAGTGTCAACGCGCAAAGATTTCTCGACATGTTTCCGCACCAATGGGAACTTTCGAGTTGCCTCGCGCTCGTTTCATGAACATTCACATAGATCTTATTGGACCTCTAGTTACCTCTCAGGGTAATAGATATTGTCTTACCGTCATCGACAGATTCACGCGATGGCCTGAGGCTATCCCCATACCCGACATCACAGCAGAAACTGTTGCAAAGGCACTCCTGTCAGGCTGGATATCACGTTTTGGAACACCGTTTTCCATCGTGACAGACAGAGGACGACAATTTGAGTCGAATCTTTTTGAAGAGCTTTCCAAAATAGCAGGATTCCAGCACAAACGAACAACAGCCTATCATCCTGCCTGCAATGGACTTATTGAGCGTTTTCACAGACAGCTAAAAGCAGCAATCGTTTGTCACGCAAATAGCAGCTGGACAGAATCACTCCCTTTAGTTTTGCTCGGAATAAGAAGCGCCTACAAAGAAGACATACAAGCATCAGCCGCTGAACTAGTTTATGGCGAACCCCTTCGGTTACCTGGCGAATTTTTCAGCCCAGACTACCGTAGCACAGCTGATATGTCAGAGTACACGACACGACTAAGATCGTTTGCCGAAAAACTCCAGCCATCACCAGCATCACGCCATAGACAGAATAAGATATTCATATTTAAAGATTTGTCTACATCTCAGCATGTTTTCGTAAGGGATGACGCCTTACGTGGCACCTTACAGCCTGCTTATACTGGGCCTTATGAAGTCCTGGAACGAGGAGACAAGGTCTACAAGATTAAAATAAAAGGGAAACCGACGACAGTATCTGTAGACCGCCTAAAACCAGCATATATACTCAGCAGTGCGGAGGAACCCTGTGAAAATAATAAATCCAAAGATGTGGAGAGAGATGAAAGAAGTCCTGAAACAGAAAAAGAGAAAGACAAAGAAAGAGCACAAGAGATAACCCGCACAACCCGCTCAGGCCGGAAGATACGATTCCCTGATTACTATCGCCCGTAGTGACGGTCTCCGCGGGGGAGTGGTGTAGCGGTTATCTACAATTTATTACATATATAACATACAATATACATACATAACTAAACTAAGTAAGTAAGTATAAAAGTATTATAAATAATATTATATTCAATACATAAATATACAAGTAATTATATTTAATAAACAATATAAACTATAAATACATAAGTAATAATATAAGATCAACAATATATAATTAATAATATAATATCAACAATATATAAGTAATTATAGCTAAAACAGGACGGACTGACTTACCCTTCACGCCGCAGAAGTCGTGATGCTCCGTTCCTGAGTACATACCTAGCTGCAGCGTCCACTAGCCGAACACGCTGCCAGCCGCGTGACCAGGGGGGCGCCGCCGCACGGACCGCGTAACAAATATACTTCGCGAACCCTCGGCCGCCGCCTCGCCTACCTGTTGCTTGGTGTGCACGCGCACCCCCCTACCGCAGGAGTCCGCGGGGCCAGGCATGCACCAGCGTGCGCTTGGACTGCAACGAGCGATGCACCGCGCACGGGCCGCGGACCTGCAGTCTCGCCTCCAGCTTCTGCCGTCGTAGACACGTACTTACTTGCCTGCCGCCGCTAGCTTTGCTTTGCTTTGTTACGTGCTTAAAATTATTGTTTACTCCTTCTTATAGTTAGGTGTTTTATTGTGTGGACTTATAACAAGTTTGTGAAACCTCAGAATAGACATTTTACCTGAACTGTTAAGTGGTTTCATTGTGAAATATAGTTATCACCACCAACACTAAACCTACATACTTATTTTTTTGTTGTATTTCCTCGCAAAATGCATTGAAAAATGTTGTAAGATACTTGAGCGTAAAAGGTTTTTATCCGAATGCGTGAATGAATTTGGCACTTATTCGTATAAAACCTTACTTTCCGCACGTATATCTTAAATAACTATTAATTTTCGAAGTCCTAAGATTTAGGGAGGGTAAAGGACACCCATATCCACCCTGTATACGGCCTGTTCTCACACAGACAAAGTGTCGGTAGACGCAGAAGGAAATTACTATTATGACCGGCGATGATGCTTTACTGCTTCTAAGAGATAGGTGAAATTATTCATTGCTCCAACAAAGTTAGCGGCTGATGTTCAATATCATTTATGTGCTAGAATTTAGATGGCTTTTAAGATCAGCTTGCAAGAGTTACTTGCAAACTGACATCAAAACTTTGTATTAAATTCTAAAGACTCCTTTCAGTACTTGCTGAAACGCTAGAACGTGTAGGTTTAAAAATGGAAAGCTTAGTTTCAGTTGTGTTATGTGACACATAAACTTTCAAGCACTTTAAGTGGACACCTGACACTAGAGCATCAACAACACCAGGTTTTCAAGAGTTCATTGGAAGAAACTAGGTCTCTCCTCATATTGAAGAAAATATATTTGATTTATCGATCTTTTATTTAGGGATTCCACCTATAAACAATGTTTTAAGATTTATACTTTTGACAAAAAAAAAGTTTCCAGCCTCTTTTTTTGGTTTTCAAACGTTCGTTTCAAAGACGCGGTTAAGAGATCAACTTTATTTTTTTTTATAAAAATAGGCAATAGAAATATGAAGGGATGTTACGTAAATCCAATATTTTTTTTCCTACAAAATATTTCAGTATTAGCTAAAAACACACCAATTTGTTGTTTCGCTGCGTGATCACTAGTATTACGCGTCCAAGAACAAGAGGCCAAAGAGCCAACATATAATCGCCTCTATGAAAAGCAAACAAGGTATTTGCCATTAGACTTATTGTGCTGGACGGGTAATAAAAAAAGTTGCTAGGGTATGCCATCTTCTTAATAGCACGTGTTGAAGCGGGCCCTTAGGATCAGTTATATAAAAGTTTGTACTGTTTCTCGCTTGTTATTGTTAATTGAATCTTAAGACTGTACATGAGCCTAGAGCATGAATAACGCCAGACTTTTTTAAAGAAATTCAGATTCTACTTGTATTGAAGAAGAAATATTTGATTTATTGATCTTTTATCTAAGGATTCTACTTATAAAATAATGTATTAAGATTTATACTTTTGTCAAAAAAAAATGTTTTCCATCCTCTTTTTTTTGGTTTTCAAACGTTCGTTTCAAGAATGCGGTTAAGAGATCAACTTGATTTTTTTTCCATAAAAAGGGTAATAGAAATATGAAGGAATGTTACTTTAATCCAATATTTTATATTTTTTTATTTTATTCAAGTGTATATTTTTATTAAGTTTAAGAAAACCTGTACTGTATGCGGCTAGTGCCCCAGTAATAAACCAGTTCTCGAGCTAATCGGTTGTCTCATTTCATCAACACTTCATTGGCGAACGAGGCCGTTAAAAGTACCCGCGATCAGCAATATTCCAAATTATAATGGCGTATTTGGGACATATTTCTGAATTCGACTATAAAACGGGAGAATGGTCTATTTTCAAAGGAAAATTGACGAAGTTTTTCACAATTAATAAAATTCAGGAAACAAAGAGTGCGGTGTTGATAACCTACCTGTCGGATGAGACATATCGGCTTTTACGTAATTTGGTGTATCCAGCGGACATTGAACAGCGAACATTCGAGCAACTGGTGGAAGTGCTCGACCGTCATTTCAAGCCGAAGCAGTGTTCTTTTGTGGAGAAGTCAAAATTCTACGAGGCTACAAAGAGTCCAGGCGAAACCTTAGGAGATTGGGCGGCGCGACTAAGAGGTCTAGCAAGTTATTGTGACTTTGGCTCCGCCTTGGAAACGACACTTCGTGACCGTTTCGTCCTTGGCCTGGGCGCGGGGCCTACCCGCGATAAGTTATTCGAGCAGGATTGTAAAACCTTGACCTTCTCAAGGGCACTGGAGATAGCGGAACAGGCAGAGTGTGCAAGAGAAGCTAAGAAGATGGTGACCAATGGTGCTGATTTGGTGAAGCAGGAGGCGGTGTATCGAGTGAGCAGCGAGGGTGGATGGCGTGGCGGCGCTAGGAGCCGTTACTCCACTCGCGCTAACGCTGGCACCTCCAGTTCACGTGACCAACACGACCGTGGCGTTTCTCGGTGTTCCGTATGCGGTATGAAAAACCATCAAAGTGACAAGTGCCAGTATAAAGGCTATCGCTGCCAGAAGTGTGGTGAAAAAGGACACTTGAAAAAGGTGTGTAAAGTTCGGGTAAACAACATAAACATGGAGGATCAAGAATCGGATCCAGGTTGTCAGGACTGTAAGGAATGCAACTTATTCAATATGAGGTATGAGAATTATGCTCCTATTACTGTATCCATAGACATTGGTTGTAAAAGTTATTGCATGGAGTTGGACTCCGGTAGTGGTATATGTGTGATATCCCAAAATTATTACATGAATCATTTCTCTCAGTTTTCGTTACATGATTGTTCGATTAAGATGTGTGTATATAATGGTCATAAAATCATTCCTCTTGGATATTTTTGCATTAACGTAACGTATCAAAACATAACTAAAGATATACATTTTTATGTGATAAAAAATGGTGGGCCACCGCTTCTCGGGCGTGATTTTATGTCAAAATTTGGATTAAAAATAACTACCTTTGCGAATAATAGTATTTCATTAGGCTACTATCAACATGATGTGCAGTGTCTGATGGATGAATATGCCGATCTATGGAAAGAGGGTCTAGGTACTTTTAATAAACATAAAATTAAATTGACTCTTAAAGACAACGTTGAACCGAAGTTTTTCAAAGCCCGAACACTGCCTTTTGCCCTTAAAAACAAAGTGGAAGAAGAGATTGAACGATTAACGAAATTAGGTATATTAATACCGGTTAATTATTCAAATTATGCCACCCCTATAGTTCCTGTATTAAAATCAGACGGAAGGGTTAAGATTGCAGGTGATTACTCGGTCACATTGAATAAAGATATGCAAATAGATAAATACCCAATGCCACGTATTGAGGAAGTTTTCGCAAAAATAGGAGGTGGTGAAACGTATACAAAAATTGATCTTAGTGACGCTTACAATCAATTTTTAATTTCGGATGAGTCACAGGAGCTCACAACCATTAACACTACACGCGGACTCTTCAAGTATACGCGTCTGGTGTATGGTTTAGCAAACGCACCGGCCATTTTTCAAAAAACGATGGAAACGTTACTAGCAGGTATAGAAGGCGTGTCCTGTTGGATTGATGATGTCGCTGTAACAGGAGCCAATAGGGAACAGCATTTGTTAAGGCTTCGTCAAGTTCTAGATAGGTTTAATAACGCCGGTCTTAGGTTAAAAAGAGAGAAATGTGAGTTTTTCCGTACTAGTGTCACGTATTTGGGGTACGTTATAGACAAAAATGGAATAAAAACCTGTCCGAAGAAGGTAGAAGCTATATTAGAATCTTCACGACCTAATAACGTGCTCGAAGTTAAAAGATTTTTAGGTATTGTAAACTATTACCGCAACTTCATCCCCCAAGCCGCGTCCATTTTATATCCATTGCACGAACTGCTTCGTAAAGACGCTACATGGGCTTGGGATGATCGTCATGAGCAAGCTTTTAGGACGATCAAGCGAGAGCTGGCTTCAGACAGGGTGCTGACTCATTTTGACCCCGCGGCGCGCCTGGTCCTCACTGTGGACGCTGGGCCTCATGGTTTAGGGGCGTGGCTTGGACAGGGTGAAGAAGGTCACGAAAGACCACTTGCTTATGCATCGAGGTCTTTAGCGCCTAGTGAAAGAAATTATAGCCAAATCCATAAGGAAGCCGTTGCTATAATTTTTGGTGTTAAGCATTTTCACCAATATTTATATGGCCGAGATGTACCTTTTGTTCTTAGGACGGACCACCGGCCTCTGATTGCAATCTTTGGCAAAAAGAATGGCGTTCCGATAATGGCAGCTTCTCGCTTGCAACGTTATGCAGTGTTTCTATCGGCATATAATTACGATATACAATATCTAACGAGCGAAAAAAATGCAATAGCTGATTATTTTTCTAGAATGCCGATAGATAAATGCACCGAAGCCGAATGCGTGAGCGGCGGTTCATATTTAAATTTCATTAATAGCGAAACTTTTCCGGTATTGTTCGAAAATATAAAAGAGGCTACGGCGAGCGACAAAGAATTACAGATGGTTATCAAATACGTGCAAAATGGATGGCCGCGTAAAATTAAATGTAAAAATATGTTACCTTATTATCACTGTAGAAACGATTTAGACGTCGAAGAAGGTTGTCTCCTGCGCGGTCACAAAATTGTAATACCTAAAACCTATAGGGATCAATTGATAATTGAGTTGCATAAGGGTCATTTAGGCGTGGTAAAAACAAAGAGTTTAGCGCGTAGCAAAATGTGGTGGCCGGGTATAGACGCAGAAATCGAGCGAGCCGTGCTCTCGTGTGTGACGTGCAGTGCTATGCGTGCCGCGCCGTCACGTGCACCCCCCCACCCATGGCCGCGCGCCGACCAGCCCTGGGACCGGCTGCACATTGACTATATGCAGATAGGACAAAAGGTATTTCTTATCGTAGTAGACAGTTATAGCAAGTGGGTAGAATGTATATACATGTGTAATATGGCAACAAAATCTCTAATCTTCAAGTTAAAAACTTTGTTTTGTACGTATGGTCTTCCAAAATTAATCGTTTCGGATAATGATCCGAAGATAAGTAACGAAGAGTTTAATTATTTTTGTAAAACTCTCGGCATAAAACATTTGACTTCACCAATTTACCATCCATGCAGTAACGGACAGGCCGAAAACTCGGTAAAAACATGTAAAAAGATGTTAAAATGCATTTTAATTAATAACTCTAATGCATCGCTAGAACAAATAAATGCTAAGTTAGCAAGTTTTTTGTTCGAGTATCGTAGCAGCGTGCATTGTTCTACGGGTGAGTCACCCGGTAAGCTAATGTTCGGCCGAGATTTGCGAAGCAGACTTGATTTAATCTTACCAGAACAAAAATGTGTAGGAATAGATGTACAGAACGAAAATAATTGTTGTCGTAGCATTCATGTCGGAAAAAAAGTTTGGGTTCGCTGTTTTACGTCTCAAAAACCCTTTTGGGCGGCAGGGATAGTCGTAAATAAGTTAGGGAACAGAATGTTTACTGTTTCAGTAGAAAATAATGGTGTGTGTAGACGGCATATTGATCAATTGAGACGGTACGTTGAACCGGCTACGGTAACTGCCGCTTCATCGACACACATAGAACCTCCGTTTCCTTATACACAGCCAGAAGCGCAAGTTGTAAACAGCGAGCCGCCCAGTTTGAATCTGTCGGATCTTAATCTAACGGCATCGACAATAGGAACACCAATACCAGTAAATGATCAAGATTTTGATGATAGGTTTCATGAGTGTGAAAGCACCATTGCTGGTCCTATTGTCGAACACGATGGCCAGCTGTTGTTGGAGTCAGCGCTACCACCTGACCAGAATGTATTAGTGGAGGGGACGCCGACGCGAAACACATACACTGACGACACGGCAAGTGCGAGCGAGACTGAGAGCGCGAGCGCGACCACTCAGCATGATAATGATGGTAACGCGGCTCTGAGCGATAAAAACGTGCAGGTTGGTGATAGGTCTTGCGTTGGTGTTCCTAGACGAATAAATTTTAGGCCAAGAGACAAAAATAGAAATTATAATAAGTTTGATTATTAAGTTTGATATTTTAGTCGTAGTTTAAGTTAAGTGTTTTCAAACATAGTTTATATATTGTGTTTTTCTGTTGTTATTAGGTTTCCAAATTAATGTGGGAGGAGTGTACTGTATGCGGCTAGTGCCCCAGTAATAAACCAGTTCTCGAGCTAATCGGTTGTCTCATTTCATCAACACTTCAAAACCTAACCTTTATTATTTCTTTGTTTACTTCCCCATATCATTATTTATTATATAAAAGTATTACCTATGGGCATATATTATTTAATTATATTACATTAAAACCAACCTGTAATAATTGTATCTGATATACCTACATTACATAAATAAATATATTTCACTTCATCTCATATTTCATTTAATTTCGAAATGGCTAAAAGGTTCCGTTCTGCTCCTAGTATAGAATTCTAAAAGTATTTGGAATTCTTTCTAAAATTTTGGTTATTATATGACAAAGCAGTGCAAAGAAATCTAGGGTTTTCGGACTGTTGAATGACGTAATATCCTGCTAAGTGAGGCGTGCACAGAACTTTTTGCTGGAAAAGCAAACAATTGGTCAAGAACAACAATAAAAAAAATATGAAAAAATTTTAATGTCACTTTGAAAAAAAAAAATTGTATGGAGCCAGGGTAGACAATGTCTACCCTAGAGTGAAAATTTCCTATACAAACTTTTTTTTTTCAAAGTGATATTTAAATTTTTTCATATTTTTTTTATTGTTATACTTGACCAATTGCTTGCTTTTCCAGCAAAAAGTTCTGTGCACGCCACTGAGTGACGTCATATCCATGTGACTTTCTAAGTCTTTTTCATTGTGCAGACCTTTGCTTGACCTTTCCGTGACCACAGCCACGTTGAGGATTATTTTTCTTTAATATTCTACCGAAATTATGAAAAAACACAACGTAATTGACGTAGGTGTAGGCTTATCAAACTATAATAAAACTTGACTTTTATTAGGGTTGCCACCTGTCCCGATATATCGGGACTGTCACCGATATTTATGGTTACCAGATGACAGGAATTTTCCTGACATGTCAGGAATTTTAACCCTCTTTCAGGAAACCAGGAAAAAATTGGATTTGTCAGGAATTTTCAAGAGGATGAATGAATGCTCAAAATTATTATATTTTTTAAGTAACATTGTTTTTGGAACGAAAACTGTTGAAAATCACGCTACCTACGCATTATCATCAAACTTTTACGAATGTCAGGAAATTTATTGAATAATCAGAGATTTTGTCAGAAATTCACGTTATTTGATCTGGTAACCCTACCGATATCGAGCTCTCTGTCGCGACAACACACAGAAATGTACCAATTTTAGAAGCTAAAGTTGTCTCGGAAGAAAAGTAGGAGTCGATCAATTCGGTAGAGAGATGGATTTACTCCTTTTAAAGAAACTGAATATCCTAAAATAAATTATGCAAGTATTTATTTGTTTGCAATTCCCGCCAACAACGCTAGAGTGAAAAAGAATTTTTCATTAATGTCGGCCCAGTGGACTAATGAAAGAAATTGCTTGCACCCAAAGACTGTGGAGTTGATTTTACAGTGTGAAGTTAATTGTGACATGACTTGCTCAGAATTATACAAATATGTAGGTAAAAAAGGCAAAAATATTAGTTGAAAAAATCAAAATCTTCTGAAAAATATTTGTAATCCAAGTACTTTTTTCACAAGAGATTGAAAATTTCTTAAGTACTCATATCATGCAGGTAAGGCCCACTTTTTATGCATGAAAACCGAACAGAAAGTCGATTATTTTGCCCTAGGGCTTTATTATTATTTTTTTTATTTATTTACGAGAAGTGGGCTAACTTGTAACCTTTCCTGTGTATCATAAATGTTATACTTTTTTTTCCACTGTTTAACGGGTCTGGATACAGTCCTTTTGAGCCAATCATAATTTAAAGTTCACAAGATTATATTTGTTTTATTTCCTCACACTATGCATTGAAAAAATACACGGGCGTAAGAGTAATAAATTACTCGGTTACGTTTAAAACACTCGCTACGCTTGTGTTTTAAATCATCCTCGTAATTTATTCCTTTTCGCCCTTGTAGCATAAATTACTATTAACCACAATGGTATATTATCTATGAAACATCAAACATTTTTTTTTTAATCAGAATTGCTTATACTTAACATTCTATTCAAGAACGTCCCGACGAGGGCCGTGCCAAATATGGCAACCTTGCTTTTATACCAAAAAGTCCTTCTGTATGAAAAAACAAGACTTTCACATTGAATATTTTGCCAGCACCCTTCAACATGTCATCGTTTGTGGACGGATGAGTGACAGGTCACTCGCGGGACAAAAGCGTCGTCACTTAGTTCACACACGTTTTGAACCTTGTTCTTGGAACCTGACGAGAGTAATAAAGATTTTGAGGATGTTTTTGAATTCATAAATGACGTAAATGGAGTTGGAGTTGAGAGCATGCACAAAGGCTACGAATTTGTAACAGATAATAGAAACAAATAATTAAGTCAAGGCAGAGATTGTACAATTTTAAGTGTTGCTTTATGATGGTGACAAGAACATACACTACATTGTGGTTTATGACTTTATATATCTGAAAATAATATTTATGTATAAATAACAAATTCAACGAAATTGTAAAACTATAATGAGCGTTTTTCCTTATGTCAAATTTAGTGTTAAATAAGATTCCTAGATGGCACTGTCGTAATTTTTAGCAACAGAATCAAAGACAAAATTTCACAGATTCCAAACAAATGAAAAACCATTTTGACATTGATTGCTACGAAACATATTTTATCTATGGTGACATGGACAGCACCATCTGGAGGAAAGCTAAGAACTAATAAAAAAAAAACAACGAGAAAAACGCTTTTTCTCGTTTAAAATTACCTACCAATAAATATGTACCAGGCTACGCAATATGTTTTGCGAAAAAAAGTTTTTATGTACGAGACACTGGCCAGTTATAATTTATGTTGAAAATAAAATTATTTAAAAGTAAAAATACGAACGTTTCAACTTCAAAATTTATCGTGTCTCATTGAAAAAATGGATCTGCTTTGGGAACATTTTCGCGCGATGATTTAATTGGTTTAGACGCATGAAAAAGTTCTTTGAAAAGATGTATTAATAAAAGTATGCACCGTAAAACATTTTTTTTTTACTTGCGCAAAATTTTCTAAGTATCTCAAATTAAACAAAAAGTATAAATCCCATATTAAATAACAAATGTTTTTTAAGTCTTATATTAGTTTATATTGGTTTACGAAATACATAGTGGCAACGTGGCAACTACTTCCACAATTGCACCTACTTATACAATGCAACTACTTCCTTAAATATGTATCACATCCTCATTTCAAAAAATACCAGCTGAAATATTTCCAGTTTTGCGAGAAACAGCAATTGAGAATAAATAAAATTTCACCTCTTACAAAACTGCATAAAAATAAACAATTTGTTTTCTAAACTAGATTTCTTCAAAGAAAAATGCAAAATAGTAAATTGTTATTTAGATCTCGAGTAAAGAAGAAGTCAAGGTTTAGCCCTTTGTTCTATGTAGATTACCCTTTAGTGCCTAACACTCACAATTTATATATGTGTAAGAAGCGAAAGAGGTGTGTTTGGACACATTAAATACATTACTGGAGGAGAAGTGTAAGTATATTTAAGTAACTATGTATAACATTCAGATGGACGGTGCGTTTTAATCAAAAGAAATAAGGTTCATAAATAAACATATTATCAATTTAATGATTTTCAAATATTTGGAAGCAAAAAAATATGAAAAATAAGACGAAAAGGTGCATGTATACATGACACCAGCATGACATAGCCATTAAAGTTGTTTATAAAAATACGGGCTTGAACTGTGGGTGTCTGTACTTGAACTGTGGGTGTCTGTACTTGCTACGGCGTAGCAAGTGCTACGACTCTACATATTTCTCGCTTCGTAGACCCACTACCTCTTAGCCTGAACGCATATAACAAGAGATAAAAATAACTCCAAGGTATACAAATAATCTACAATATTCAAAAACAGATTTACTGCGACATTTTTTTTGCTTTAGAAATAAAACATTTTTTTATTGGTGTTTATTAGTTATAAACGGGTACTCACAATAGACAAGATTTCGCCTCACTAGTTTCGGTATAATTCGTACAGCTTTTTCGGAGGCAAACAAGGTTACACGACGGTTCCTCGGTTGACACCGACATAGTTACTGATTTAAGTGTGAATTCCTTAAAATCCCAAATTGTCGACTACGGCAAACACAAATATCCTTAATAAACAGGTCTTAAGTACAGAACATAATATAAACGAATGGACTGACTGCCTGACTGGTCTATCAATGCCTAGACTAAGCAGCTGAACCTCTAGGCACATGAAAATCATGAAATTGGCACCTTTGGTTTCTTGTATGACGTAAACAACCGTTAAGAACGTTAATTAAACATTATGTAAACCTTATGTGTAATATTTTGAGAGATTTTTGTGCAACCACGCTTTGACAAACAAGATAGGCTACATAAGTCACATGAGGGCACATGACCGACGCTCTCCACAGCCGCAACAGTCGCCGTGACCGAACTCGGTCGGATGAATCATCATCATCTCATCATTTTGAGAGAAAGATTAAACAATTATTATTAGTAACACAGCTGTACCTATTTTTATTTTATTCAAGTTCAAAATAATAATTGTCTTTGTAGGGATACACAGTCAATCAGGTATTTCAGGTCTAGTACAGAGGCCCTTGTTAGTTGTATAAATGCTGTTTTTGAACAATAAAGCTATTTATTTTTTTATTATTATTAGAAGAGATTGTAGGAAATTTCCACGGGCTTGAAAGAATCGGGATCCCCGCAAGCAACGTCCGCGTTTGTATAAATTGTTTTTAGCTGGGGAATTGTTTTTGTGCATTACAGTTATTTCTTTTTATTTCAATATAAATCTGGAGAATTGCCCTTCAATATTTTACGGAATCTCCAACAGATTTGTATAAATATTAAAACATTATAGGGCCAGAGGATCAGTCTGGCGATCCAGTGGGGTAATGCTGCCACTCTCTTGGATACCTCACCCAACGGCAACGAAATAGATTATATATTTTATTTTATTACGTATTTATTTATTTCACAAGTACATATATTTATTATTTGGCAATTTTTGTTTAAGATTAGTTTAGATTTGATTGTTATTTATGTTGTTTCTTGTAATTTATCAATTCAGTGTTCAATTGTTCAAAATATTCTTCAATTCTACAATTCTACATTTTTTTTTTGTAACAATAGTCCTGTTACCAATCAACGGACTGCGATGAAATGATTGCCGTAGGATAAATTGTGACCCGAGGTAACAACAAAAAAAACATTCTGCCTTTTGCCACAAATTCACCCTGTGGTATGTGTTTTAATATTAAATTCTATAGCGCTGCAAAAGTTTTATCGTAATTTAAAATGTAAAGTAATTCCATACGGCAACAAACAGAGTCGTAAACAAAGAAATAATTAAATTCCGCCGACTACGCGCCTGCATAGAAAAGTTTAATTAACTAGATACTTGAATCAGATTTCGGCTGAAAAAATCACAGCCCGCTTACTCGTACATTACCACCGAGGTGAAATTGTATAAAGCACCGCAAAGATGGAGGCATTTCAATGAAAATTTACGCAAACAGATTTTCATTTGCTTAGCCTTTTGTCCCTTTCCCTTTTGAAAACTTGGGACAATGGGCTCAAAAGAGATTGTGCGATTTAGGTATGTAGGTTCTGTACTTTCGTCAAAGTTGCCTGATCCCTAATTTTTTTGGGTATACACTTTACTTATCCTTTTTCAGACCCTTCCAAACCCAAACAACGAAGGTAAATACAGTTTAACATTTTTAAAATTATTTTATAAATCCTTTGAGTACTGTTACATTACAACTTCCTAAAGCTTTTCGGTAATCTTCAACTTGAACTTTTAAGCTTCAAAATCTTTACCGTTCAAATAATTTAGCACTCCTTGCGACAAGCACGCGTAGGAACTTTTTACTTAACCTCTGAGGTGTGAAATCTGAAATCTTTTTTGGGCTGCTCGTTAAGAACGGTTTCGCAGCCGGATTGTGAAAAACAGGTCTTTTTCTCATTAATCAAACAGAACACTTCAATTCAAAATTTACTTAATAGTTATTCAACAAAACCTTATTACCTAAGTATAGTGTATGTTGCCATCGCAAAGTTTCCATTGGTTTCTGTTAATCACATCAGATTCGATTAATTAGAAAAAGGCGGTTTTTTCACAATCCGGCTGTGAAACCGCTCTTAATAACCCGTGGCCCGACTTTTTAAGACCACAATTTAAAGATCCGGCTATACGTCCGTGGCCCGGTTGGCCCGGCATTCAGGTCGAGTGGCGAAACTAGCGGCACTCGCTTAAATATTAAATTTAATGACACGCTTTTGTCAACCCGGCTCGTGCCTGACTTATTGCCTGACTTTGTCCGGATTTACGCTAAATAATTAAAACGCTAATTTGAGAAGCCTGATGCCCCAATCTTTAACATCTGGGAAGATTATTTAAGTAGATAATAAGTTTACACAATAAGTTTACATAAATTAGATGCTTTTGTTGAGCAATATTTGTATACCCATATTATGTATATATTAGTAACAGGATTCTTGAAAATGGCTTTTAGGATTGTGATGAAATTTTGCAGTATATGGGTTTCTGGGGGCGAAAAATCGATCTAGCTATGTGAAAACTCATTTTCTGCGAGTTTTCATGGGAAAATCACCTATCTTTTCTTACCTTCGTACGAGATTGAAAACTTCACATCATGTGACGTCAGTATCTCAGTTGGTAGAGCGTGTGCTCGAAGCGCAAGAGGTCCCTGGTTCAAACCACTCTGGAGCTTTTTTCTTTATATTTAATTTTTTATAATGCCTCCAAAGATTAGTACATTTTCCTTTTTTTTTTTTGTTTCGTAAGTATTTGTCCTCAAAGTATTTTGCACTAAATAATTCAGTTTCCAAAGGTAAAAAACCATGTACTCGGACGTTGACTTTTCGATCGTTGTCGACCTTCAACTTTCAGTGATTTCAGGATTGGCCCCATAGCAATGGTTGTTCGTAAAGACGAGTACATTTCGGCCCAGTACATATAACCCTTTATTGGTCAAAGGGAATATAGTTCCCACCAACTTTTTAACATAATTGTGAAAAAAAAGAAATGCGAGCTATTTGGCATTTACTTTTCTTCTTGGACAATAAAAGGCAGTAGCGTGTCGTTTTCTGTCCTTACGATATTTGTAACAATATGTTACATACACATTCTCTACGAGTATAATGACAAGGGTCACAGAGACTTGAAACTGATATGTGAATAAATGAAATGAAAAATTCTACCCCCCTGAGAAACAGGCGTGAGTATATTATTATGTATGTATGATTGTATATTGTATTTCCATATACTATTCGACTTTGAGTTGTGGTTATACAGGAAAAAAATACAAAGGTAACAATAAATACTTTTTGATATTTGCATAAAAGTTATTGATCAGTCATCTCCAACATTCCATTGTGAAGGAAACCACTGACAGTTCCCCGTTATTCTAAATTAAGTTTAATCTATCATACCTTGAGGGTGTTTATTAAACAACGTTTCCTGTCAATATTTACCATTAATCAGGGTGGCTTCAGTCCGTATCTTGGAGACATCCAGACCCTATTTGCGAGATGGGGCGACTCCCATTCGGTTCCGATAAATTATTCATCTTCTGCGAACGGGTGCTCCATGGGTGCCCGCACACGTATTGATGCGGTTTACGAATCAATAAAAGATCGTTATAAACTCTGCCACAGAGTGAACTTCACAAGGAGTATTTAAATGTTTTAAATCCTTGAAAATAAAAATCGAAATAGCTACTGTAGTAAGTTTATTGATACTCGTAGAATGTTTGCCAAATGTTTCTGCGTGAATGCGCCATACTGTACCATTCTCGCTCATTATTTTTGCTGATATTTCTTGCGAGATAATGTGAAAAGTACATAATTTTACTGCTAATTTACCATACATGGGTATCTATTAGTCAATTTTTCAATCTTATATTTGGAAAATATCAGCAACAAATTAAAATAAGTAAATCAA
The DNA here is from genome assembly GCA_934047225.1 of Ypsolopha sequella. Classification (NCBI taxonomy): domain Eukaryota; kingdom Metazoa; phylum Arthropoda; class Insecta; order Lepidoptera; family Ypsolophidae; genus Ypsolopha; species Ypsolopha sequella. Next base: position 3,620,867 of record OW203986.1, on the reverse strand, counting down.
AGTAGGAAGTAGTTAATTTTCATTAATTTTTATTTACATTTTGGAAATTAAGTGCCATTTTGTACATGCTACTCAGGTCAACAAAATTATGACAAGAAAATAGTTGTTAGAAGAACAGTTATTATGGTTTTTATAGTTATTATAGTTATTACTTTTGATAAATACCCTTTTATCAGTATTAGTAAACCGGTGAGGAAACCGGTATGCCCAAAAAGCATGTTTTTGTGCCTTAATAACCGCGATAGGGCTCACCACCCACGATACTCAATCAATATTCTCAATATTTGTGCGGGCACCCAATGAGGTTCTACGATGTTTCCCACAAGCCTTTTAAAACTCGAGTCCATCTCTTTTAGGATAACTTAAGTAATTGGCGGATGAAATGGTTCGACCACTTTTACAGTGAAATGAGAATCTCCAAGTTGTACTCGTATAGAAGTTAAGAAAACTTGACAAAGGAAAATGGTATCGAAGGAAAAGAAATGACGGACGAAGACGAAATCAGATATCCGTTCTTATATAATCTTCTAGCATTCTGAATTTTAAGCTTAGCTTCACTCAAAGTTATAATGCTTAAGTCCGTTATCCGTTATCCGTATAACAGTCAGAAAGCTGTATATTTTAAATTCCATCTTAAAAATGCATAAAACTTTGGTTTTTGACCCTAACAAACAATTTAAAAGGAGGAAGCATGTTGTACCTACAGATGTTGTCAAAACATCCTTTGCAAGTCATCAATATTTCGCACAGACTAAATATCTTTATAATACGCTAAACAAAATGTTATCCATCTACTCTAAAACATATTATGAATGTAAAGTAACACTGACTGCTTGGCTCAAGACTCTAAGGTACGAAGAAACAGAGAAACTTCTTCATCCTATAGTATAAATTTAACAAAAGATGTCAATAGTGTTAAGTATTATATGTATACCATGGTAATATCATATTTTTACCGAAACAATAAAAAAAATATATATATATATACCTACAATACGCACAAAATAACTATTCACATTCACTCACCTACCCTTTATTTACTTACACACGCACCCTCACACACTACACACTCACACACACCCTTATATTCTCAGATTTCACACATATGCACACATTTACACACACTCACGAATAAGACCGTGCATTTAACTTTAATTGTCATGTAAAAATATTTTAATTTTTGTTATAAAGTTTATTACAATTATTTGTTTTGGTATAAATTTTAATAATTTATGGCTATGGAAGAGTGGGGTCTTCTGTTACAAGTATTTTATACTTACAAGAAGGCCTCAACAATGTTTTTGTTAAAATGTGTTTTTTACCGAAATAAATATTTTTGTATTTTTTGTTATACGTTTAAAAATTTTAAGCCAAGCGGTGCTTAAATTGAAGCTAGTTTTGTGGAGCAGACACGAGAAAAAATATGCTATTATGCTTGAAAAGATACAAAAAGCATTCTTGCGATTCCTCTGCAAGAAAAAGTATGGTTTTTATCCATTTATGTACCCCACCAAGTTTCTCCTGGGCGTGCTAGGATACAACTTGCCCGGAGTTGGTAGCGCAAGTCTGTTGATTTTTTGTGCCAAATAATTATCTCCGTGCCCACTCACACAGGCTCTTGACAACGTCCTCTTCATGCTTCGTGGTGCGGAGGAAGTACCCACTAGTGTCCAACCCAAGAAACTCAACGCGCTCTTGGTATCAGAACCACTGTGTGATCTTTTCTCTGACAGAATGACGGATGTGGTGGCGGGAATGCTTGAAATTCTGTGAGAGTGAAGCTTCAATGACGATGTCGTTAGATTCTTAGACCAAAAAACGTATTTTTGTCTGGGTTACTTTTGTTAATTTTTATTTTATGTTTCTGTAAATATCTTACGCATATTATTATTATTTAATTATTATTACCTATTTAATTGTACAGTGAATTGGATACGTCTTTAATGCTGTGCAATATTTTTGATAAATTAAACATTTATTTTGGTACCGCCATCGGCCTGCGGCTAGGCATGATCTTAACACATCCACATCTCTGCCCCTATGGAACCAACGTTGACCAATACGGCCACCACGGGCTCTCGTGTCGAAGCAGCGCTGGCCGTCTCTACCCTCGCGGCCGTTGGCCGGCTCGTATGTCATTAATTCCTTGGAAACATGGGCGTCCGCTAGTGTGGGACGCTACATGCGTCGACACACTGGCGGCCTCCCATGTTAGACAAACTTGTAAAGCTGCTGGTGCGGCGGCGGATTCGGCCGAAAGCAACAAGCGGCGCATTATGTCAGCTTAGATAGGTGCTACATGTTTATGCCATTTGGCGTCGAGACTTTGGGCCAGTGGTTTGGGCCAGAGGCAAGAAAATTATTTAAGGAACTTTCATCGCGCCTGGGCAACGTCTCGGGTGACCAGTGGGCTGGCGCTTACCTCGGCCAGAGAATAAGTCTGGCCATCCAGAGGGGTAATGTAGCCAGCATTCTAGGCACCCTACCGAGGGACAGCGATCTAGATCCAGTTGTTTATATGTAATTTTTTTTTTATTGTAGGTATTAAAATTTTTACTGTATTATAAATATGTTAATATACAAGGTGACTTTTTGACCATCGTCCAAATTCATACTGGAGGCTTGATAAGTGACTAGTATCTTGGATCAATAACAATTTTTGTGAAATTCTTAAAATGAAATTTCAGCTTCCCATATAAATTCAGTTCCAGTCCCGAGTAAATCAATATGGGGAGTCGAAATTTCATTTTACGAATTTCACCAAAATTTTTATTGATCCATGGTACTGATCACTTACCAAGCCACCATTATGAATTTGGACGATGATCAAAAAGTCACCTTGTATATGTTTTTTAAATAAAAATATAAAACCCTTTATATTAACTATTAATTAATTAACTAGGAAATGCAGTGCTGTGATCGACTTATTCATCACCTAAGTATCGCTTCACAAAATTTTCTAAATTCTCAAACTATAAATTATTGATGATGAGAAAAGAGTTGCTGTTGTTTGATTGTCTACATGTACGAGCATACATTAGTGTACATTTGTATTTCAATAAATACTTTAATATATTTTTGTGCATAAATTATGAAAAGTTAATTATGAACAATAAAATCTATTTAAAAAGGCTCCAGCAACTTTCCTACGATTTCTTTTACTTTTTTTAACAGCTTAAACGTTCTGTTTATATTTTACTAACATCAAACTTGCCGGAGAGAAGGAACAATCGACTTTACAATTGAAAAACAAGCGGTACACCATTGTGTATTCGTAAGTTTGTACACAGAAATGGAAAAATATGCCAAGCTATTTTTAAAACCTTCAAATTATTTTTGTTCCTTCATGAGACTGTTTTTCTTCTCATTTTCGTGTTGATGGTATGTTTTATATAAAAAAACTTAAAAAACACAGTGAGATAAATTTCAGAACATTTCCGCCGTTATAAAATGAAGTAAGAAAAAATGAGATAAATACTTGTCGGGCCACGCGCAGTGTACGGTTCCGTAGTTACTCGTTAACTTGTAAAGCCTACTTAGCTGTGATAGTTTTCCTATTAACTTCGCTGTATACTCTACTGCCGTGATTTTTTCAGTATCTAAAACAACCTGGCAGGGGTGGACACTTGACTCTAACGAACAAAGCATTTTCCTATTAAGTGCTTGACAATAAGAGTATTTTGACAGGGGACTTCTTTTGTGAACTTTTTATTTTTGACGTAGGAATTAATTAATTTCTAGTTACAGATTAGTACGTTTTTAATCGTTCATTATTTGTTATTAATTATCATTCATGATAAATTAATGTTTATTTGATCGCAATAATGAAAAAAAATCTGGAGGTTTACATAATTCTTTATGCTTGGTCTGTGAACTTCGAAGTAAACATCATCTATTAGTCTTAGCTCCAACTATTTAATAAGAAAAGTGTAGTAAAAGTGAAAAGTTAAAGCCGCAATACCTTGGAAATATTTCACCATAAGCTGCATTACCAGTTAGGATCTGATTTACACTATAAAATGCTTGTATTTCACTGAAATCCAACCAAAGTCATCGCATCACAGGCCCAACGAACTTATTTTGAAAGCAGAGACCCCAAAATCACTCATAATTAGCCAATTACAACACAAAACAATTAAAAAGTTAAAATGAATAACACACAGAACCGAACAGATGATTAGTGGTGACAAGATAAAACAGTTGAAGGTGCGTTTTGTTCCTGCATACTTTTTTCATCACGCATAGCAAAAAATTGCACTGTCAGATTTTGTAACTTTGGAATCGCTGCAACATTCAACAATTTAATAAAGATGGAAGATGAAAATAGTTCTATTGATAATAATAGTTCTAGTGTATTAGATGGCACTACTAGAAGTTTTCCCGATTTTGCAAACAATTCTAACATAATCCAAGAACTTGCAGAATTAAGATTGAAAATGGAGCAATTAGAGTTGGAGTTAGATGGTGCACAAATAGAAATTCAACAGTTAACTCAGGAAAATACTGACTTGAAACATAAATTGCTAAATCAAGCTGGCTGTACTACGGATTTTTTGTCACCCATAATAGAAAACCAGAACGAGTCACGAAAAAGCAGAAATGATGCCAACATCGGAGAAAATAATCCCTTAGATGTAAATGTCACTGTGCGTAAGAAAATAAATAAAGAAACGATCGACAGAGATTTAAGAAATTCGCCAACAGACCCATCAACCAGTAAAATTGATAACGAACAAGTAACAAAAGGCTTAGATAATTGTAATGAACTGAATGATTTTTTTTCCAATACACCCATTAATATAACTGCATTATCAGAAGGAAATCAGGCCAATGATCAAGAAAAGAGTGCAGAAAAGTCTACTCATAACACTACCAAAATAAAAAAGATCGCAATACTGGCTGACCAACAAGGGCGAGGCATTCAAAAAGCGCTACAAAAATTACTGGGAGATGATTTTAAGGTGTCTTGCATATTCAAACCAGGAGCAAAATTAAATGACATATTAACTGAAGGTGTACTTGGCGAGTTCAAGCTGCTCACACAAGATGACCATGTGATTATAATTGCAGGCACTAATGATACAAGCCCTATAAATTTTAATGTACATCTCAGTAATCTACTGATGAACACAAAAAACACAAATATTATCCTATGTAAAATTCCCTACAGTAAAAGCCTTAATGAAATTAGGCTTAATAATGAAATAAAAATGATCTCTGGACTTTTCAAACATGCCACGTTTCTGAACATTGACTATAGCAATTTTCGATATCTGGGAAAGTTACATACAATAAACATAGCTCAAAATGTTCTACAGGAAATATTAAGGCATAATTACAAAAACAAATTTGAATCGCATAAAAAGCAGCAAGAAGCGAAGAAACAGGAATGTTCAATGAATCAAACAGATGAACCAAAACCTGGGACGATACCTTACTATTTTAAGAGAAAAATAGTTTCGGACACAAACCCTAAAAATAATGATAAATTTTTTCGTCTCTTATGAAAATTGTCAAGTTTCGAGTAACTGTATAAACATATTCCACCAAAACATTGAAAGCTTTACAAAAAAAACTGATATGTTAGAAATAAACTTACAAGAATTTTATGACAGGAATGAGGAAATTGATGTAGTTTGTCTGACTGAACATTTTATAAAGGATGGAGAAAATGACAATGCTCTGCTAACAAATTATCAATTAGCTTCCTGTTTTTCAAGGAATAAAAAAAGGGGGGGTTCTTGCATATTTATAAAAAAAGGACTTGAATTTAAAGAGCTTACAGATCTTAAAAGGCTATCTATAATTTCAATGTTTGAGTGTATTGCAATAGAATTAATAACATATAACATAATTGTAATCTGTGTTTATAGAGTACCTAAAACAAAAAATTTGGATGGTTTCATGGAACAATTAGAACTTATGCTGATGAAATTATGTAACTTTAAAAATAAGAAAATTGTTTTGTGCGGAGACTTTAATATTGACATGTTGAAAGAAACAAACACATCAATGAATTTTGAAAATTTACTTAATAATTACAATTTAAAATTACAAATCAAAGAAGTAACTAGACTAAAGAGTAAAACCTGTTTGGACAATATAGCACATAATATTCGTGGAAGCACTAGTAAAGTTTACCATCTTTGTTTATCAGATCATTCAGCACAAATGTTAAAATGTCCCGTTAAAAAACTATTTAAATACAAATATTGGTACGTAGAAAAACGAGATTATTGTTGTGAAAATGTTAGTAAATTCAAGCATTGCCTAAGAAATTCATCTTTTAATGAAATTTATGAATTAACGGATGTAAATGATGCTTATAATGCTTTTTATGATATGATAAAACTTTTCTTTGACTTGTGTTTTCCAATAATTAAGATAAAAATAAACATGAAACAGAGAATGAATTGGTTAACAAAAGGAATAAAACGCTCAACTAAAACCAAAAGAGATTTGTATTTGAAATGCCGAAATGGTAAATGCGAACAAGCCAATAAGTATAAAAATTACACAAAAATACTAAAGAAAATAATAAATACCTCACATAGACTACAAAACAATAAGCATATAGAAAATTCTACAAATTCCACAAAGGCTACATGGCAAATAATTAATAACAATAGATACAAAAATCCAAAAGAAGCAATTAAGAAAATAAATCATAATGGCACTATTCTTACAAACCCCATAGACATAGCTAATGCTTTTAATGACACATACATTGACATGGCAGAAAATAAAATAAAACACAAAACTAAGTCACTTAATTCATCATCAAATCACATTGAAACAAACACAAAATCAATATATCTGGAACCAACAACAAATGATGAGATAGAAAAAATAATTAATAATTTAAAAAACACTAATAGCGTGGGCTACGATGAATTATCGACAAAAATGCTGAAATACGTTTCAAAAGAGATTGCCAGGCCACTTAGTTATATAATAAATCTCAGTATTTTACAGGGAGTTTTTCCTGAAAAATTAAAATTAACCGTTGTAAAGCCTCTTTTTAAGGAAGGAGATAAGGAAAACTGTGAAAAATATCGTCCTATCGCTTTTATACCAGTCACCTCTAAAGTATTTGAGCGAGCGTTTTATACCCGATTATATAAATTCTTTGAGAAATTTAACATAATATCCAAAGAACAACATGGCTTTAGAAGAAAAAAATCAACAAGTACAGCGGTGTATGACTTAATTAAAACAGTCTCTGAATCTTTAGATCGTCGAGTTCCTATTACATCCATATTTATGGATATGTCGAAGGCATTCGACTTTGTATGCCATAAAACTTTGCTTGAGAAGTTGTACAGGTATGGTATTCGTGGACCTGCCCACGATTTAATTAAATCCTATCTAAATAACCGGAAACAATATTCAGTGGTGGAGTACGTTGACGCCAAAAGAACTGAGACATATGCTAAATCTACTCTTAGATCTGTAGAATTTGGAGTGCCACAAGGAAGCATCCTAGGTGCCCTGCTTTTCATCTAAATATATAAAACAAAGTCGTGTTAGTTACACCACTTATAACTCAAGATCGGCTGGATCGATGTTAGTTATCTCTTTTTTGGTGTATTCTTATCCGCTCCGAATAGCAGAATAAGTAATAAAGTATCGGATAAGTTATCGAATAACAATAAATAAATTAATTAATTTTACGAATGCAAACAGCATGTGGTGCCATCTGTTGACAAAACTACGCATATAAAAGAAACCTATTTATCTAGCGTTCTGATATCATAACATAACATCTAAACCCCAAGTTTTAAAAATCGCTTAGTTATTCCAAGAACTATTATTTCTGCATATATTCAATACCCTACGCTAAGCCTAACAACGGTACTGAAACTACTACATGGGTCCCTGCCATTCTTCTTTCGCAATGGCAAGCAATAAAACATTTATGTATTTGCAAAAAAGTTGTATTAATGTATTACCTTAATTAAATCGTTAATTAAGTTTAACTAAAGTTAACACGATATTATTAGACTGTTAGGCGGAACGAAGTTCGCCGGGTCAGCTAGTTATTTATATTAATGATTTGCCCTTAAGCGTGGATCATCAAATAATTATGTTTGCTGATGATTCCACTCTTTTGATTAAATGTAAAAATATTGGCGTTTATGAAAATGACATAAATAGTGCTTTAGAATGTATAATTAACTGGTTTGACATAAATAACTTAATGATAAATTTAAACAAGACGAAATGTATGCAATTTTACCTACCTCAAAATAAACCAAGAGAAATAACGATCAAATATAAAAACACGGTTATAGAGCAAGTGAAAGAGATCAAATTTCTAGGCATGATGCTGGACTGTCACGGAAATTGGAAACCACATACGAACTATCTTAAAAAGAAACTAAGTACATTTGTCTTTGCTCTGTGGAACATTTCAAATAAATGTAATCGTAAAGCAGCACTCTGTGCATATCACGGTTTTGTGGCATCCAATTTGCGCTATGCATTTCTACACTGGGGCAACTCGAAAAATGTGCTACCTGTCTTTAGAATGCAAAAAAAATGTGTTAGAGCCATATTCGGTGCCAAACAAAGAGATCATTGTTCACCTTTATTTAAAAAACTAAATATTTTAACGGTCCCTAGCATGTACATATATGAAGCATGTACATTTGTTCACAGAAACCTCATTCTATATAAAATTGTACACCCTAGAATACTAAGAACAGCACGAAGCAATTATAAAGTATTCCCATTTCATAACGCAAACACAATATTCTATTGTAATACAGTATATGCCATGGCTCCAAAAATGTATAATCATCTTCCAAACGAAATGAGAGAGCTTAATCTAACACAATTCCAAAACAAATTGTACAACATCTTAGTCAATAAGTGCTATTATAATGTTGATGAATATTTAAATGATAATGACATTCATACTACTAAATCATAGATAATTAATTTAATGACATTTTAATCATTCTCAATTTTAATTTAATGTAATAAATATAATAAATAATGTTAATATGTTGCACTTCTCGTGTAATATTATAGATAATGTAATAGTTGTAGTTAGTAATTAAAATTTTTGCATACCAGTAATGGTAAAATGTGATTGGACATAAATTTACGAACAACTGTTATACTTACACACATTTTATAGCAAATAAACGTTTTGTATTGTATTGTATTGTATTGTATTGTATTGCTTTTCTCTGTGATTGACATCTAATGCCACAACATGCAGTGTCGAATAATAATTACTAAAAATAGTAAATTTAATATTGTTTCAAGCAAGCAAGATCTATAATGGTGAAATGAGAATTATATCATATCATCGTATGTGGTGAAACGGACCCCAATAAGCTTTTTGCAAAAGTTACTGGTCAAAAACGGTGCATATCAAGAAAACAACAATGCTTTCCCAAAGCTGAACATGATGGCCAAAGGTAATACAACGCAAGAAGTATTCGCTTAAATAACATAAGGTTGTATCTCCGACACAACCTGCTGCATTTTTTTTTCTAGATTCTGTTTTACCACTTTATCGGCGTAATTAATATGTGTTTGCCTACCCATGCCAAATTACAGCTTTCTAGTACTAAAAGTCTCTGAGTGGACAGACAGACGGACGGACATCGCGAAACTATAGGATTGCCTTGTTTACTCCGGAACACTAAAAGATACGTTCTTACTATAATCATTTATTTGTACATAAAATTTGTTGTTCTTATCCTGTGAAGGTGTGAAGACATTGTCTATGTGTGAAGACATTGTCTATGTGTGACCACAACGTATAATATGTCGTAGGCAAATTGTAGAGTTAGGCAGATCGTTAAATATGAAATCGAAAACCTTTCACAAAAAGTCAAAAATAGGTGTGACGACGTCGTCGTCGCCTTTACTGATTAAATAATGATTTTACTAGAATCAATTTTACAGAAACAGAAACTTCGTATAGATTTTTGTTTTTTGTCAAACCTCTAAGACTACCTTTTTCTACCAGTTACGTTTACAAAGGGAAGAAAGTCTTGTAGTAACCTAAACTCAAGTAAACGAGCAATAACATTCGTAAACAGTGGAGCTTTCAAGGCGAGCCGGGATTTATTTATTTATTTTTATTTATTTTATTGCGAAAACCAACAGTCACACAGAAATATAATACAGTAAGTTATCTTAACAATTAAATTGACCTAAAGTTTTCCGAATTTACATAAGTGTGATATAAATTTTAAAACTTAAATAATCTAAATTAAGTAAAGGAAAATAATAATAACAAAGTAACTTATATTAAGGCCTGAAACATTTTCTTTTTGAATATATTCAATGTGTTACAGAAAATATCAACATCAACTAGCCTGTTATTATAAAGTTTACATTCACGTCTGAAAAAACGATTCTGACCATAAGATGTGCGGTTAGTGGATAAAGAAAATTGCTCTTTTTTGCGTGATGCCCTACGAGGAATTTTAAAGTTAATTTTACCAACGCATTTATTAATATCATTAATGTACAAAATTAATAATAATGGTCCTAAGTGAGACCCTTGTGGCACTCCAGAACTAATAGGTTTGGCTTGAGATTAAAACCCTTCAAAATCACTGCTTGTGTCCTCTTAGTTACGTAGGATTTAATCCAACGGAACAAATCGCCATGGATACCGAGATGCCAAAGCTTCCGCAATAAAGTGTCATGATTGATTTTGTCAAAAGCCTTGGAAAAATCTGTATAAATTGCATCCACTTGGTATTTACCGTCCATTGCTCCGAGAATAATATCTATAAAGTCAAGAAGGTTTGAGTTTACACTACGCCCTTGCAAAATCCGTGTTGATTTGTACCACTAAGCCATTTGCCACCGCCCAGGGTTCAAAGAGAGCAATTAAACATCTAAATTAAACCCATTCCTATTCCACAATATTTTTATATTTTTATATAAAAATATTATAATATATAAATATTTTTACTCTAAGCTAGCTTTTGCCCGCAACATTATTCGCTAGGACTTTTTGGAGAAAAAACAGGTATCTTTACCAAGAAGTAATTATTCTGCTTTCAGTTGTTGTTTCGTTTTATTGTTTATGGCCTTGTTTTTTCTGGAAGCTACATAAATACCAATACCCCTGTTTAATTCTGTTCAGCAGATTTTACGTAACCCTATTCAAAAATGCCTACAATTTAACAAAAATTCAAAAGCCCTAACCAAGGGTGGATCCAGGAGGGCACAGGGGCACGTACCCCCCCAGATGGTACAAACAAAGTAAAGAGCTGAGAAATGAATACGCTACCGATTTAATAATATTCGTTTCTTTTTGCATACATAAGTACTTAGGCTACCGCAAGTTGCATATCGCAAAATATCAAACACGGAATTTTTCATTATTAAAACTTTATTTTATGGTTAAAGATAGCTTTAGTGCAATACTATTGGGGACACTGCTTACCTATCTGGCACTTGTGCCCCCCCCCCCAGGAATAAATTCTGGATCCCTTGGCCCTAACCAATCTATTTGAATGTAATAATAACTTAAAAATATTGGAGTTGATTCTGAAGGCTTTCTAAAGTAATTTAGCTTCTGTTCCTAACAATTTAGGGCTATTTTGCAATCAAGAAAAATTTGTTTTGGCAGCCCTAAAACTAATATTGAAGCCTTCGGAATCGGCTTTATTACATACATTACATTTATTTAAGATTCATTAAACATTTTAAAATAATTTTTTCATCACTAATTCTCTGAAAGTAGGTTGAATTCAAATTGAAATTCGAGATGAAATTTCGATTAACAACTCTAGAGCTGTAAGTAAATTTGTGAATCGAACGGAGTTCTTTGACAAACGTCAGTTAGACGGTAGCAGCTTAGCGCAAAATGCATAACTTAACTTTGTTTTTTGAACTATGCCATTTAGACAGACCTCTGATTTATTATGTGATAAGTGAAATAGCACAAGTATTTATATTTTCTATGCATCGAGATATGATGATTCAACAAAGACTGTAAGTGATTTAATAATAAAACTGCCGCAACATTGATGTTAAACCAAGACAATTAGGTGCACACCGAACGAGCTTCTACGTAGTCTACAACAGTCTGTCTCAAGCGAAACTACCGGCCAATATTCATAAAAAGTAAATTCGCTGTGCACCCGTTAATTGTCACCTTTAATTAATTAAACAAATAACAGATGACAGCACCTGTACATAAATGAAAATTAAATAAATATATAGACTAAAAACGATATTTCTTAAATACGTATCTACATATTATGTTACTTATCGAAATGCGTCGCCTACACCGACAATCCCAAGCAAAAATCAAAAACGTTCCGTGAGAAGAACTATACAAATGAATTGGCCAGCTACTAATACGGAAGTTGCTGGTTCAAACCCCGTTGGTGCATATTTGTTCCTCGTGCGTAATAATCGTGGGTAAAACGTGGGTTTACGCGTTTAGACTGTGACTTTCATTTTACAGTCAATACCCGAAAAACTCCTCTGACACCCCATCGTGGATTCTTGTCGTAACGATATACATTTTATATTATTTTGAATGTGAAATGTTTTTTTTTTTGGTCCAATCTCCGACACGGTTTTATGCAATCACTTTCTGCAAGGTTTAATAAGTATCGACTTTCGGACCGAAGGAGGCCTGCTCTCTTGAAAAATTACCTTTGCAAAAATATATCTTCTGCAGCACTGATCTCTATTTTTATAGGAATAAAGATCCAATTCCATTGTAAGGGTTGTAAAGGCAATTTGCAAGTAGAAGTGGCAGTGGTATCATCTGTAAAATATAACATAGGTTCGTCTAGCGTTTCGCTTGACCTACATTACTTTGTTGTTTCTTTTGTAATAAAGGGTTGTTATTCATGAAGTGTTTCATTACAGTGTAAAGCTTCAATTTACATTTAATGGGTTTTAGAAGTAACTTAGGTACTAATTTTGTGCAAATTAGGTAAATGTTGTTTCTTTAAATTTAATACATATTAGTTCTTTACATATGAAATTGCTGTTTTCTATAGAGAATTTGAAGGAAACTCAATTTCAGTAATAACCATTTTTTTTAGGAATGACAAATCCAAATTTCTTTTGTGTATGAATGAGACAACATTAAGCTAACAGCAACATTGATTTAATTTTTGAAAAGTGTCAGCTGTAAAAAAATATTACAAATCTTATCATGGAAATGGATGGCATTTAGGACGAACTGTTTTTGAAGATTTAATGTTTATAATCAAACCGAAAATAAAAACTACAATGTTCTGTGGTAAAGCCTATTGATGCACGAAAAAGCATAGTAAGTCATGAAATATTAATAAAATGTTAGATAGCTATTGCTATAACTTACATAATATATAAACTCGGCGGCATAGTAACTTATATTCAAATCAAAAAGAACTATCCAATGATGTATCACACATGGCTATTAGAGTGGGGTATCAAAATTTGCATCATCCTTTCTCTATGCCATAGTTTAGATTTTCCTCATACTGCTGACCCATTTCAACGCACTACCCTGTCTATACGAGTACAATTCATATGGAAACGATATGGAACAAGAGTCGACGTAACTTCTCGTACAGACCGTAAACCGTATCTTCAAACAGGGCTAAACTTATCAACTAAGATTACTCTGTCCTATGTCTAACAATATTAATCCACCCTGGAGTATCCTACCAAAACACTGTGATATTCAAGGAACTTATATAATTGCTCAAGCTAAAACCGACGTCTTCCTTTGTGCTGACTTTAAGTATAATATATGCAAAAAAAAAAACAATTAAAGCACAACCGCAAATAAAAAGTTTGCACCTGTATAATTTTCTTTCTTCTTTGTCAATTCTTTATTGCATAAAACTTGCAAAATTTAGACCAGGTTATGCCAAAAGCATTTTAAAAATTATGGTAAAGAACCATGGGCACTTATGAATGGACACTTCACATTTGCAAAGCCTTTTACAGTAAACAAATATTCAATGGAAGCTTTGGGGATGTATTTGATTAAATTCTATGGCAGCTAAGTTCAAATCCAGGGTGAAAATCGTGTATGGTAACCGCAAACACAAAATTTCAAGGTGTTTATAACATTTTAGGCTGAGTCCATTAAGGCGATTACCATCGCCAAATTAGCAGCTCGATATTTGTCACTACAAATATCAACGGAAACGACATTGAAATAACGTTCATATCAGCGCGCAATGCATAGTGGCTGTTACGACGCTCGCTGCGTCCTTGAGAGGGCGAAATAGGAGAAAATTATACTTTTCACTTGGACGTGATTACTCGATTGAATAATCTTATGTTTTGTTTATAGCTATAAAGTTTATCTATTTATCAAAGCATAAATGAATTCAATCGGCCAAGCCACTCAGGAGCAGTAGGGAATTTGAGGTCAAAAAACACCATTCAGTAAAAAAAAAATTCATGTAGAAGTTTTGGTGGTATGAAAAAGAAAAATGTTACATATGTTGTCTAAGAGTTGATTATTCATAATACATTTTTTCATTATTTTTGGTTTGGCCATAAACGAGGAGTAGGCTTTAGAAAGTACCCATTTGGCAATAGTAAGGCCCTTAACATTATCTAGATCTGTGCCGCATCAGACCTAAAAATCGTAAAGTTTGAGTCATATCTTGACAACAGAACTCTAAAAAACATAACTTAACTATTTTTTACCATAAATGTAGCCGAATGCGTTTTTATTGTTTTAGATAAAACCAAAAAAAAATATGTTTTGAAAATGTAATTTAGATTATTTTTAACCAATAATGTGTAATAAATAACCTTCACGGTGTTGCCAAAATTTCATTTTTCCTTAAACACGTTTTCAATTTTGTGCCCGCGACGAAATCAGTGCAAATGTATTGGCTTCGCAAGTTTCATGGAGCAGGCACATTATAGCGAAATGAAATAGCATTCATGCCCAGCACAGTGTTGCTGCGCTCATGACGACCGTCCGTAAGTCTGACACTGGCGTCGATTCGGTGTAGGACTAACCTTATTTTAAGCGTCCCGTCTCTGTCTTTTCGATATAGAAAGAAAAAGATAAAACGCTTAAATTAAGTTCAGTCTTGTCAAATAAGTTAAGTCGTGTTACACTGAATCGACACAACTGTATGTTATTTACAGTTACAGGCTTCCCCGTAAAATGTTAGCCACGATTTAAGTTAGATTTAAGTTAGATATAATTTAAATCTTGGAACAGACAGACGGACAGGCAACGAAAGGCTGCCATAAGTTATACTGTCTTTTTTATTTTATTTACTATCATCATCAATCATAGAAAAAATAAAGAAAAAAAATCTAATCCTGCCTCACTCAGTCTAATTAGACCAAATCTAATTTATTAGAACACAAAGGCCGAGAACAGTTTAAGAGAAGAGCCTTTTTGTAGAAGGCTGTTAAATTCCCATTAAGACGCAGATACTTTATATTCTTTGAAATTCACAACTCAACAAAAATATGTCTGAGAAGAAGAATAACTTTCTTTGTCAGTCAGCAAGGTGAGCTTAATAAGTATCGAGCAATTAAACTGAACAATAATATATATGAAAAGAAATCTTCGGAAAACTACAAAAAATGCAAGTTCTCATTATCTGTGAAAATATTATTTGAAATTTATTTAAGAAATCATGCTTATGCAATTATGCAATACGTCATAATTACAAAAAAGTAATGCGGCTGAGATATTTTTGATAAATTTTTAAATACATGTAAAGAAACAGTATTTCTTTATTTTTATTTGGAACTTAAATTTTGCCGCGGTCCACGCGCCATCGGTAAAGCAGACTTTGTCGATAAAGTGGTAATAGGTTAGATCACGCCATTTTGAGAAAAACAACAATATGGAGTCGTGTCAAGAGTGAAGTGAAATTTGTGTCAATAAAACTGTATTAAAACAACTATTTATAATGATTAAGAAATTGACTTGTAAAAGAATAAACTTTTAATGTCGTTTCTTTGTTTACAGGTAAGTGTTATGGTATAATAAGTGTTGTTTAGTATACGATAGCATAAAACTAATTCATACAATAAAAACTTTGTTTACAGAGCAACGCATAGTTTGTTTTACTTGTCAATCATCTAAAAAAGACGATAATCATCTTATAAAACGACATTATTGTTTAAACAATAATTAAAATGGAGAAACTTCGTTTTGAATTTACACTACTGCCTGGAAGTGATGGAAAATCAAACATTCTTTCTATAACCTCAATAGCCGCAAGTGATAATAACGTTTACGCAATACCAGAGGAGTTACAATCAGTTTGTCTTCATAAAGAAATAATGAAAACAGCTGCGTACAATAAAGTAAAAAATAGTATAAAAAAAAGGTACCAGACACGAAGAGTTTGGATAACAATGACAGCAGAACTAAAAAAAAAATACATGGATGAGGATGGTAATTTGCAATTTGATGATCAATTTCTAGAAGAAATCACCCAAGATAAATTTGCTGCTGCTCATCAAACAGAAGGTACGTTGGAAAAATTATTTGAGAAATTTGTAGAACACACGCAGGCAAATAAACAGCCGGACTTAAAAAACATAGCAGAAAAGTTTGTGATTGAAAATTTTACAAGTAAAAATTCCAATGTGAAGCTTGGATATTTTTGAAAATGAATGCACACGCTTTAATGTGACAACAGATGAAAAGAAAATTGAAATACTCAGATTGTTTATGGATAAAAGTTGTGCTGATTGGTATAGTTCAATGATCATGAAATTAACAATGAACTCAGAATGGCTCATATGGAAAAACAAATTTTGTGAAACATTTGCAAACAAGGGATGGAACCATGTCACATATGCGCTATTATTTAAATACAGAGATGGTTCATTGTTGGATTATGCTATAAAGAAAGAAAAACTTTTATTAGAAATGAGGAGAACCATTGACACAGGTACTTTGGTGGATCTTATTGCAGCGGGTTTACCAGAATTCATTCTTAATAAGATTGATAGAGAAGTATTACAAGATACAGTGGATTTGTTCAATGAAGTGAGCAAGTATGAAAACATGGTAAACAAAAAGAGTTTTTCGGCTAAGCGAAAATATGGAAATATAAGAGTTGATTCTAAAAATGAAGATGAAAATCCATGTAAGATTTGTGAAAAATTAAACAAAGGTACCCGGTATCACCCTGAAACTACATGCTGGTTTAGAACAAAAGAGGATGATAAGGTCAAGAAAAACATTATTAAACATGTTAACAATTCAGTGATAGAAGCTGAGTTAAATGAAACTGATCAAAAAAACGAATAGTAACACCATTAATAAATGTCAAACTACTACTGAATGATAAATTACAAATATATGGAGTTTATGATTCGGGATCAAATGTTTCACTGATTAATTCTAAATTACTGAGAATAAAAGGAAAAGGAAACAATTTGAATGAATCTAATTTAGTAACGATTAATGGTGTTAAAAAAACAAGTGGTTTGACGAATTTGAAAATAAAAATCTTTGAATTGGAAAAAAGTGTCGATGTATACATTATTGATGAGCAAAACTTCAAATATGATTTTTTAATTGGATTAGACTTAATAAAAAAGTTTAAACTAATTCAAAATGAAGACTTAAAAATAAGGCAAAAACTATGTTTAAATAATGAAAAAAAGAAGATAGAAGAAATTTCTACAAATATAAAGGCAAATACAGATTTAAAAATGTCTGAAGGTAACAATAATACTACAGAACATAACATAAATTTTAATGAACATGTAAAAGAAGAAGATTTTCAATTAAACATGGAACATTTAAATCAAAATCAAAAGTCTGAAATAGATGCCCTGATTAGCAAATATAAATCAGTTTTTGCAAAAGATAAATACGATGTCGGTACTGTTAATGGATATGAAGCAAGAATAGACTTATTAGTGGACAAATATTGTAGTAAGAGGCCTTACAGATGCACTATAGAAGATAAAAAAGAGATAGAGAAACAAATAGCTTTATTACTGGACAATAAACTTATAGAAGAATCTTACAGTCCATTTGCTGCACCTGTTACATTGGCATTTAAAAAAGAGGATAATAGAAAATCCAGGCTATGCATAGACTTCAGAGACTTGAATAAATTTGTAGTACCTCAAGCACAGCCATTTCCTTTAATTGAAGACCTAATGATAAAGACCAGAAATTGCAAATTTTTTTCAACACTTGACATTAATTCCGCGTTTTGGTCTATTCCGTTACGAATCGAAGATAGACAAAAGACGGGTTTCGTAACGCAAGAAGGACATTATCAATGGACCTGCTTACCGTTTGGACTAAAGACTTCACCGGCAATATTTCAGAGGATATTAAGTAATATACTGAAAAAGTATAAACTAACTGATTTTACGGTAAATTTTATAGATGATATACTATTATATTCTAGAACATTCGATGAGCACATAAGCCATATAACACAGCTACTAGAAGCGATCAAAGTAGAAGGTTTCCGACTTAAATTTACCAAATGCACATTTGCATCAGACTCAGTCAAATACCTTGGTCATATAATTCAAAATAATTCCATAAAGCCATTAAAAGACAATTTAATTTCAATAAGGAATTTTCCGGTGCCAAAAATGCAAAAGAATGTAAGACAGTTTCTGGGAAAAATAAACTTTTACCATGAGTACATACCGAATAGAGCAATAATACTCGATCCATTGCATAATTTACTCGGAAAAAATCAAAAATTCATTTGGTCCGATGAATGTCAACAAGCATTTGAAAAGATAAAAAGCTTACTATGCTCACAACCAGTACTAGAAATATTTGACCAAGATTTACCAACTAACATTTATACCGATGCTTCTTTAGAAGGTGTTGGGGCCATTTTGAAACAGACACAACCTGATGGAAGAGAAAAACCAGTAGCATATTTTTCAAAAAAACTAAACGGAGCCCAGAAGAAAAAAAAAGCTATATACTTAGAATGTTTAGCTATCAAGGAAGCGGTGAGATACTGGCAATACTGGTTGATAGGTAAAACATTTACAGTTTATTCAGACCACAAACCATTAGAAAACATGAATCTGAAATCTAGAACCGATGAAGAGCTGGGTGATTTAACATATTATCTATCACAATATGACTTTAAAATAAAATATGCTCCAGGAAAAAATAATTTGGAAGCTGACTGTTTAAGCAGGAATCCAGTATTAGAACCGGATGAAAACACAGATGAACAATTAAAAGTTGTGAACTTAGTTAAACTGGAAGATATTTTAACAGATCAGAGCAACAATGAAGAAATACAAAGCACAAAAAGCAAATTGATTGAAAAACACAGTGTTTATTTAAAAAAGGTCAAGAAAAAAGAAAAAATAATACTGTCAGAACAATTTAGCATCAAACTAATAAAAAACATACATGAAAATCTATGTCATATTGGAATTGGACAAATGCAAAAAACGATAAGTCCACACTATACAGCTAAAAATTTGATGAAAAACATCAAAGAAGCATGTAGAAGTTGTGAAATTTGTATTAAAAACAAATCAAGAGGATATAACAAATTTGGTGTTATGTCTCATCTAGGCCCGGCCACAAAGCCTTACGAAATAGTATCTATAGACACAATTGGAGGTTTCGGTGGTTCAAGATCAACAAAAAAATATCTACATCTCTTAGTAGATCATTTTACAAGATATGCATTTATTCTTACTTCAAAAACACAGGGTGCAAATGATTTTGTAAAACTAGTCATGAACATTTCGGAAACGGAGCATATTGGTATGCTTCTCACTGATCAATACCCTGGAATCAATTCAAAAGAATTCAAGAATTTCTTAAACGTAAAGCGGATACCAATGGTCTTCACGGCAGTAAATGCACCATTCTCAAATGGCTTAAATGAAAGGCTGAATCAAACAATAGTTAACAAAATAAGATGTAAAATAAATGAAATAGGAAAAAGGAGAGCATGGACAACAATAGCCCAAGAATGTGTAGATAAATACAATAATACTAATCACTCGGTCACGGGTTTTACACCAAGTTATCTTTTATATGGTACAGATTTCACTATTTTACCGAACGAATTAACGCAAGGAAAATCCAATAGTGATTGGATTAAAGACAGGAAAACAGCACTTGAAAATACAATAAAATCACATAACTACAACAAAATACTATTCGATAAAAATCGAATATATCACGAATTTAATGTAGGAGATATGGTGTACGTGGAAAATGGAAACAAGCTAAACAGAAAGAAATTAGATGAACTAAAAATTGGACCATATGAGATAGTAGAAAAAATTTCAACTTCGATATACAGAATCGATACAGGGCACAGAAAAATGGAATCAAATCTCTTTCATATCACAAAACTTATTCCAGTTCCTGCCTTGGACGAATAAGATGCAGGACAAGTTGGCAGAAAATGATGCTGTGAATTTTCTTCCTCAAGGGGGGGAGATGTAAAGAAACAGTATTTCTTTATTTTTATTTGGAACTTAAATTTTGCCGCGGTCCACGCGCCATCGGTAAAGCAGACTTTGTCGATAAAGTGGTAATAGGTTAGATCACGCCATTTTGAGAAAAACAACAATATGGAGTCGTGTCAAGAGTGAAGTGAAATTTGTGTCAATAAAACTGTATTAAAACAACTATTTATAATGATTAAGAAATTGACTTGTAAAAGAATAAACTTTTAATGTCGTTTCTTTGTTTACAGGTAAGTGTTATGGTATAATAAGTGTTGTTTAGTATACGATAGCATAAAACTAATTCATACAATAAAAACTTTGTTTACAGAGCAACGCATAGTTTGTTTTACTTGTCAATCATCTAAAAAAGACGATAATCATCTTATATACATAATAGTAGTTCATGCTACAAGGGCGAAAAGGAATAAATCACGAGGACGATTTAAAACAAAGAGTAATTTATTGCTCTTACGCCCCTGTATCATACCACGTTTTTCAATGCATAGTGTGAGGAAATAAAAACAATTTAATTATTAAAGTTGAAAGTTACATTGTTACAATTTTGCAAGATAATGGTTGGCTCAAAAGAACTGTATCCAGAGCCGTTAAACAGTAGAAAAAAATAATGAAAAAAAAAATAAAGCCCTAGCAAAATAATCGACTTTCTGTTCGGTTTCAATGCATAAAAAGTGGGCCTTTACGAGCACTTGCATTGAAAAATACATATGTTGTCAAAACTCCAGTAGATGGCGCTAGCTCTAAAATGGTGAAGGACCTGAACTAAACCTGACTGACATAATACGTAAGCACGTATTTGTGCCTGAAGTACGGCGGAGTACGCGGACTTCGCAATTAAGAGTATGACATAGCCAAAACAAAAACCAGTTCCGGGCGTGGCTTATTCTATTTTACGATAGCGTGCGGGGGGAAATTCGTCCCGGTCTCTAAGCTCGCGTCACCATAGCAAAAATACGAATAGAGTGGACGAGGCAGGGTCAAAAGTAATACGTATTTTATTTTATCTAATTTATTAGTGTATTTCGATCATCGTCACACGGCATTGATCCTACTTGCTATCACGTCGGGACGTAAATTTATTATGGTCGGCTAAAAGTGGTTTTTTGAGTGTTTGATTTATCAGTTGACCCTCGGAACATTTCAGACACTCCTTTAGAGATACATAATAATATTGTGACGGTTAATTGTCACCATTACCCATTCTTTAAATATTTTTCGCCCATTGAGCTGGTTTTACACTTGCGGGAAAATAAATTGGACCAAAAATTTCTTTACAAAAAATTTTTACTAAAGTTGTTATTACAAAGAGTGGAAACTAACAAATATTCTCAGAAGGAATGCACCACGTCACTATCTATCTCACTGTAGCCTATATCAATTATGCCTCTCTCATTCAACCACGTTTAACTGCGTTACTATCTCATTCCAACTCATTTTAAATAGCGTCACTATTTATCTTACTCTAACGCGTGTTAAATGGCATTTCTAATGAACGTCAAATATTTTTACTGCCCGCCACTCTTTCATTCTAAATTCTAATTATTTAAAAAAATACGCAGCTCCTTTGGTAGTAAAATAGCAAAAACTTTTTTTTTAAAAGTAATACACAGAAATTGCCAGATCATTTGAAAAACAATATTTGATGAGCCGTTATGTAAGACAATTTGCAAAACTAACATAGGACATTTTATTTTCAGGGTGTGGTATCGAACTAACCTAATTACAAAAAATTGCTCATAAATTGAGTTTTTATTTTTCTTCCTGATGTAACAGCATTTCAAGGTTTATTTTTGACTTTATCAATAGCATGACTATTCAGAGTTGCGCAACAAAATTTTTATTCTTAGAATTTAGAACTGGTTAGCTTTGACTCTCAAAAATCTATTCGAATTTATAAAAGTACCATCAACTCGAAGACTATCTACTTTTTGCTGAGGTCATAATTTGATATTCTGGTCAGTCATGAGCTGGCCTACCAGCCTTCCAAGGGAAAGCGTTGACTTTTGGGACACCTGTTTACCCTTGGGATAAATCGCCAAGTGTTTAAAATACAGAAATGTATTTGTATCATAGTTTGAAATGTTCAGGTCCCTTTAGGCAAAATGAAAAAACAAAACTCTTTTAGGATTAATTTGTTGTCCCTATGTTTGTCTGTTTGTCCGTTTGTCTAGGCAATTTTTCTGGGTAAAATCAATAAATGCTAATATTTACAGCCCTGTAAAATATACATATTATAACGTTTTTATGGCCTTTTGTTTAACTTTTTCATACAAATTTTCTCCTTATGAAAATATAGAGATCAACACTTGACATAATATTTTGCATTTGAAAGAAAGCACAGAAAGGAACTGTAGAACAAATAATGTAAAAAATATAAAAACCATATCGTTCTATTCTAAAGGGATTAATAATTTACTGTTTGTTCAATGTGGCGATAGCTTTGTTTATTATTTTTTTTTTCTTTCTTACAAAGATAACAAATATTTTCATACAAGGTTTTCCTTAAGGGCTTTTTCTCCGAACTTGTAACAAAATATTAAGAAATAATTATAACGGTAAAGTACAACTTTTAAGTAAGACAATTTATTGTTAAAAGTTTGCTATATGCATAAACATATTTTAATGATATTATGGTATCTTCAAAATAATTGGGTTTTCCATAAGCGTGATATCAGATTATTTAAGAAATTTACGGCTGGTATCACGACGACGGATAAGCCAATTATTTTATTACTGTTGTAATATAAATAAAAATATGTTAATGCATACAGCAGACTTTTAACTATAACTTTTCTCAACTAAAAGTTGTATTTTTACTTATTGAAATTGTATTTCTCATCAAGAAGTGCAAGATGACAAGATATTCAAAATAAGTTAATTGAATTTGTGAAATGGTTTCAGGTCAAAACAGTTTTCCATGAAACGGTAATTGTTTATACTTAGCAAAGTGTGTAAACTTAGTCATCTTAACATGAACGACGCTTGTATTTCTCTCTTTTTTATTTCCAGTGTAGATAAAAATATACAAACTTGTTAAACTTTGCGTAAAAACGAGGCAATATTGACGATATCCTGACAGCTATTATGATGGTGTTTTATCAAATTTTGCTTTTTGGGCTGTAAAGAGACGTAGTTAGATGTCACTAGAATATACTCATGAAAAAAGATATGAAGAAAATAAGCTGTAGACTTCACATTCGGTTTATACCTATTGTATGAATATTAAGAAAAATACAGGGGTAAAGGGACCTCTTAAGTTAAACCTTGTATTAAACTATTTGTTTTCTTAGTAAAAAATAATTCAAGGAAAAAAATAAACAAAGCTATCGCCACATTGAACAGTAGATAATTAATCCCTTTAGAATAGAACAACATGGTTTTCATATTTTTTACATTATTTGTTCAACAATTCCTTTCTGTGTTGACTTTTAAATGCAAAATATTATCTCAAGTGTTCATCCCTACATTTTCATAGTGAGAAAATTTGTATGAAAAACGTAAAAAAAAAACGTAAAAACCTAAAACGTAATATAAATAAAAACGTCAAAAGTATGTTTTTACAGCTTTATAGAGGGCCGTTTATATTGGTATTTATTAATTTTACCCAGAAAAAATTGTCTAGACAAACGGACAGACAGACAAACATAGGGATAACAAATTAATCCTAAAAGAGTTTCATTGTTTTCATTTTGCGTAACAGAACCTGAACATGTACCGACAGGATTATCTACGATCTAGTAATTTTGCCTTGCACTGTAAATATTTCAAAATAAATTTCTATATTTTAAATGCTTGGCGATTTATCCCAAGTAAGTGTACCTATATAATTTGCAAAAAACTTCTGTAGCCGCTGGCTACAGGAATGCAGAGATGATGAAAGAGGATAAACGGATGGGTTGACACGAGAGAATTGTGGGTAAACTGACTGACCTTTGATGATGATTGTGGATGGATGCGCCGTGTGGCGTCTCCTCTCGTTGGGCTGATTGAAGCTGGCGCTTTGGGCAGTGATGAGCTGGATGTCTTGGTTCTTGGTAACGTGAACACTACACTTTCACAATCTAAATAATGGGTCCGCAATATTATTTGTGCTGGCAGCGCAAATGTGTATACACGTGTCGTTCTCTAGACGATTCGGACGGAACAGAGTGGGACCAGCGCCCGCGCGCGCCTCGACCGGCGCGCGGCGGGGAGGGGGTGGTCGTTCGCGCGTGCGCACGCGAATCACACGTCATGCTGCGCGTGAACATCCTGGGGGGGCCGGGGCTGCGACTCCTCTTGAGTTGAATCCAACGGCAGCCTGGCTATCTTGAACACAGGTCGTCGCAGATTTCCATGAGCTGTGTCCAGATCCACAACTCGGATCACTCCATCCTTGCCAGGTATCGTGCGGAGAATTCTCCCCAACTTCCATTGGAGCGGAGGCAGGTCATCCTCTTTGATGAGGACCAGTTCACCCACTTGAGGAGGGGAAGAAGGGGAGAGCCATTTGGAGCGGGTTTGCAGGGTATGGAGGTAGGATCTGGACCAGAGAGTCCAAAAGCGCTGAGAGAGCGCTTGAATGAGTTGAAACCGTTTAAGAGCAGATATGGGTCTGTCGTCAAAAGACTGCTCAGGTAGAGCGGTGAGTGGACGACCAATAATGAAATGTCCGGCCGTGAGAGGTTCAAAGTCCGTAGGGTCGGATGAAATTGGGCAGAGGGGTCTTGAGTTGAGTACAGCCTCAATTCGAGCCAAAAGAGTAGAGAATTCCTCAAAAGTGAGGTGCTGTTCACCTATCACACGATAAAGTAGTTGCTTGGTGGATTTTACGTTTATTTCGTGCAGAGCGCCGAACCAAGGCCCTTTAGGCGGGTTCAGTAACCAAGTTATGTGCTGATTCGCGAGCTTGTGAGTGATTGCATCATTGTTTGACCTGAGGAAGTTCTGAACTTCAATGAGTTGATTCCTAGCACCTACATAGTTTGTGCCGCAGTCTGAGCGAATGAGAATCGGAGTACCGCGACGTGAGATAAAACGTTGCAATGCCGCAAAGAACGCTTCCGTTGAGAGTGCAGAGACTGGTTCCAAATGAACCGCCTTTGTTGCGAGGCAAACGAAAATACAAAAGTACGCTTTTATGAGTTTCGCGTTCCGCAACGTGCTGGATTTAACGAAGAAGTGGCCAGCAAAGTCCGTCGTGACATGACTAAAAACTGGCTGAGGAGTAACTCTGTCTACTGGGAGATCAGCCATGAGCGGAGCCTTAGGTTGAGCGCGGCACCGGAAACATCTAATACATTTAAACACGCGGTGTCTAATAATACGACGAGCGGACAGAATCCAGTACTGCTGGCGTAATATGGCGTGTAATGTGTCAGCTCCAGGGTGGCAGTGTATTGTGTGATAGTGATCTATAATGAGATCTACGAGCGGACTTGAACTGGGTAGAATGAGTGGGTGTTGAGCGTCATACTTAATTGACGCGTGAGAGAGACGACCACCGACTCTCAAGAGGCCGTCCTTTATGAAGGGCGAGAGACGCTGGAGCCGAACGGGACAAACCTTATCAGTCTGGATACGATTAATGTCTTCAGCAAACTCATTGTGCTGAACAGAGCGGACCCAGTGCAACAGAGCGTCCCTGCGTTCACTAGCTGTCAACGGACCAGAGCGCCGTGCATCTGGGCTGTGCCGACAATTGAATATGAACCTTTTAATACAAGCCGTCACTCCGACGAGCTTGTCAAGTGAGCTGTAGCGAGTGAGCAAGTCCAGATCGATATCTGGGACTGCTATGTGTGCTGGTACCTTTTTGGGCTTAAGGCCTGGGAGAGCATGATGGCCTAGAGCGGGTGGCATCTTGGGCCAAGTGCAGGTAGGTTCTTTGAGCCAACTGGGTGACCACCAAAGGTCATGAAGTGAGAGAGCCTGGGCAGACATGCCTCTGCTTGCACAGTCAGCAGGGTTGAGATTCGTGGGCACATGCCTCCACGTATGGCTAGTTGAAATAGCTGTGATCTTAGCCACTCGATTGGCCTCGAAAGTCTGTAATCGGTGAGGTGGCGTATTGAGCCATGCCAACACTATTGTGCTATCTGACCAGCATGTGTGTGTTTGAATGGCTATATGAGCTGACAATTGGGCTGACACTCGAGTCATGAGCTGAGATAAAAGAGTCGCGGCTGACAACTCCAATTTCGGGATTGAGAGACGAGTCTTTATGGGTGCGACCTTGGACTTGCCAATGATTAGGTGTACATTGACATGTCCAGTGATATTGCGCTCATGAAGGTAGATAGCGGCACCAAAGCCAGCCTCTGATGCGTCCGCGAACCCGTGAAGTGAGTAAGTAGACGTGGGCTTGTACTTACAAATGTGCCGAGGTAAACGGAGGTTTGAGAGCTGAGGAAGATCCTCTGAGATGTGTTGCCACTCTGTGTGGACTTCTTCAGAGATAGGCTCATCCCATCCTATTTTCAGAAGCCAAAGCTTCTGGAGAAGAATCTTTGCGCGGAAGATGACTGGAGTAACCCAGCCATTGGGGTCATAGAGAGACGCTACTGTACTGAGAATGGATCGCTTTGTGACTTGAGCATGAGTGGGCAGAGAAATGCGATAAGTGAACTCATCAGTTTGAGGAATCCACTGTATTCCCAGAACCTTAATGGAATTAGAGTCGGGACTGAAGTCAAAGTCCTTGGGCATGTCGCACTGGTCATCTGGGAACCGTTCAAGGAGCTGGGGCGAGTTGGAGGTCCATTTACTGAGCTGAAAGCCACCTAGGGCGAGTAACTCGATCAGTTCGCTTTGGAGCGACTGAGCAGATTCTACAGAATCTGCACCTGAGAGAATGTCGTCCACAAATATTGATTTGCGGAGGACCTGAGCAGCGTGGGGGTAGCGATGACCTTCGTCATCAGCCAATTGGAGTAAAGTGCGGATGGCATGGTATGGGCTGGACCTTAATCCATATGTGACGGTATTAAGGGCATACGTGAGCAAGGGCTGGTCGGGTGAAGACCGCCAGAGAATGAGTTGAAAACGTCTTTGCTCTGGGTGAATGAGTATATTTCGGAACATCATTCGGATGTCTGTGCTGAAAACTTGTGAGTAGATCCTGAAGGACATGATAATGTCAACAATATCTTGCTGAAGAGCTGGACCTGTATGGAGACAATCATTTAAATTGACGCCATTTGAGCTTTTACAACTTCCGTCAAACACGCAGCGTAACTTTTCTGATCCTGGCTTGAATATGCCATGATGTGGGATATAGAAATGGGATTTATGAGCAAAGGTATTGGGGTGACACGGCGACATATGTCCCAATTTTATGTAATCTGACATGAATTCTACGTATTTCGAGCGGAAGGGCGGGTTCGCTTGCAGCTTCTTCTCTAAGTTGAGAAACCTGCGCAGTGCAATAGCGTGAGTGGAACCTAATGTCGGTGCGTTGTGCAGAAAGGGCAGTGTAACCACATATTGACCTGATGGTTCACGAGTAGTTGTGGTGCGGAAAATGTCCTCACACTGATCCTCTAATGGGCTGGTATGCTTGTAGGTTTGGGGTTACTCGGATTCCCAAAACCTCTCAAGACTTTTGTGAATGTCATGAGTGGAATGCTCTGAGTCCGTGTGAGAGCCGACAATGTGAACTGAGTTGACCTGATTCGTGGGTGAGGTATGTAAACTTTCGAAAGGTCCAATCAATGTAAAATCAAATATCGTGCCGAAGGCTATGGGCTTGCCAGGGCCGAGCGAAACCTTGGTTCCGTCTAACACTTGACCAAGAACGTCAGATCCTAGTATTAGATCAACCGGAGCTGGTGTGTGATATTCTCGATCAGCAAGAGGAATCGGTGGGTGACCTGTTAACTGAGCGAGATCTGGAACCTTTTCCAACGGTAGGTACCCAGTTACGTTCTTCAATATATGGGCTGTGGCCGTGATCATAGGTGTGTCACGGTGAGTAGGTCGGCATACAATTGTGATTGATGCCTTTGAGTTTTGTGTGTGCTGATTTCCAACTCCTGCGATTTTTAGAGATGTATGTTTTAATGGTAAATTTAAAATTGTGGCCATGCGCTGAGAACAAAGAGTCAGCATACTTCCACAGTCTAACAGGGCTCGTGCTGAGTGAAATTGACCATTTTCGTCTGCTATTTTAAGTGAGACGGTTGGCAACAAAATTGGCGTGTTGGTGACGTTCACTACACGTTGTGCGGAGTTACAGTAATTTTCTGTTGGAGTTGAAGTCATTGAGTGACAATGAGCTGAGTGTGTATGTGATGAGTGAATGTGTGATGAGTGTGCTGAGTGTGCTGAGTGCTGGTCGTCCTCGCCTTCATAGTGCTCTGTTATTGTAGGTAGTCACTGTTGACTACCTACCCGAGACCTACTTGGCGATCGCGATTGAGTGGGCGAGTTGGGATGGGACGTATATGCCTGTGTAGCATGTGCCGAACGGTACTGAGGCTCATGCGCTGAGCGCTGTCTGGGCTGCTCACGTAGAGACGGAGGCAGCAAATGAGCAGATGATCGTGTCGGAGACATGGCCCCATGACGATGCAGTGAAGTGTGGTGGTCAGACCGCCCACACTCCTTGCATGCACGTGTAGACCTGCACTCGTTCTCATAATGAGGACCCAAACAGCGTCGGCACCGGTTGCGTGCGTTCACAAAGTCCCACCGACCTTGAACCGGTTGGTTATTAAATCCTGGGCATGCGATGAGTTTGTGTCCCCTATTCCTGCAGTATGGGCATGGCATACCACCAGTAGGGGAAGAAGGTTGAGCCGAATAATCCTGTCGGCGAGTGGGTGATGGGGATGATCGGGCCGAGTAAACTGGCGCTGTCTCAAATGCCATAAATGGTTGACGAATAGGACGGGGGGAGCGATTGTCCTGCCGAGGAGCTATGGGGCGGAACTCTTGATGAGCCTGGTAGGGCTGACGTGGAGTACCTCGAGTGGGCTGAAGCAGCTTATTGAGCTGAGCGAGCCTTTCTGACGGGCTGAGCCGTGCTGAAGAAGGAGCCTCCTGTGACGCAAGGAACGATGACTCATTCTCCTTGCAGCGTGCGTGCTCTTCCAGAAACTCAATGAGGTTCTTGAGCGTGGGCAGAGTTGCACGAGATCCGTACTTCCGCTCGAAAAGAGTGCGGAGCTCGCCTTGTAGTTTTCGCACCACCATTGACACGAAAACATAGTCAGAATCCTTCATGGGCAGATCCAGATTGCGGAGAGCGCTTTGCGCTGAGATAAGCGGAATTAAGAATGATGTGCGGATATCCGATCGCATGTGGATGTGCGGAAGGTTCATTATAATGTCCACAAACCGGTCAATGAGTACACGACGATTGTCGTAACGCTTGGTGAGAATTTCCATGGCTATGGGATAATTCTCGTTGGTAGGGTAGAGGTGTTTCACCATATCGTGTGCCTCACCCTTTAGGGCGCCTAACAAGTAATGCAGTTTGACAGCATCCGAGACTGTAGCCATCTCACTGACGAGGCTCCTAAAAACGGCAATAAATGAGGGCCATTCTTCAACGTTCGAATGAAACTCGGGTATGGGTATTTTTGGTAGAACACCAACGGGTGTACCTGGGCTGAGGGGTTGCGTCTTGTCCGGAAGAGCTGATTTTTCTTTTAATTTTTCGAATGCCACTAGGATAGCATCATAGTTGCTAAGTGCCGACTGAAAATTTTTTGTGTAGGCTGCCTCAGTTTCGTCGAACAAATCCTCATCGTCAAGGATCTCGTAATATACGTTCTCTAACTTAGTTTTAACGCTTTGTATGTTTGCGTAACGAGCGGTGAAATCCGCCACAGAATAAGTTTTTCTGTCGCCTGCCTCTACCGCCGCACCGATCTCCTTTAACAGAACTATCGCCTTTACGGCCTCACGAAACATCGCGGCTTGTGATTTCGAAGGCATCTTAATTTTGTTAAAGTAGGTGGTTGATTACTAAGACAAAATACGCAACGAGTTTGAGCTGAACTATAAGGGCGGACGTACAACCAAAATAATTAATGAGACAGATGAACAGAGCTGAGACACTTGCGCGGATGAAGTAACAATGACTATGTTCAAACGGAATACGGAACTCTTAAATAAACACGAAAGAGAGAAGAAGAAAAAAAAAAAAAAAAAATTTTTTTTTTTTTAAACAACCTGTATATGAGCTGATAAACCAACGTGGAACACCCTATATGTGTACCACAAACAACAAGAGCAGAGATGAGATGAAAAAACAAATTTTTTTTTTACTATATTTGTGCTATATATATATCCGGTTAAAAAACAGACAATAACACGATCAAACTGTCCGGAATACTATTACTGCGACGTGAGATTACCGCAACACAAAAATATCGAAAAGGGCCGATGAACCTGTTCACTTTTATGTTATTTGCCTTGAAATCATGTGCCGACAATACGCGTTAGTTCTTGTTTACACGAAAGTACCTTTACAACAACAACATCAGTCGTCGAAAATTCTATTTATAGAATAAAATACCTGCCTACTGCCTCGAACTCATAAACAACAAAGAATGCGTTTACCTGGCAGAAATCGTATCGAAATGAGCGGACAATCCAATGATGCTAATCAAGCTTTAATCAACGTAATAATACGTAACCGTATAACGTGTGTACTTATGTACTCAACACACGTAACTTACGTATATATGTGACGTATATAAGTGCACGAAATAAAGCAAATTTATACTCGCACCGAAAAAAAAAATATCTCGCAAAATCTCGTAAAATTTGGGTTTAATAAAGAAGTATAGTGGACTGTAATAAACAATTGGGCTGAATGAATATAATTATATTATCTGAGCTGAATAATAATAACAAACTGAGTTTATTCTGTAAAGGGGCGGGGGGGGGGCCGGTTCTATACCGATAAATGGAATTTTCTAGGCGGCGGTTCTAATTACCTACCCGCAATAGGTATTCGAGACCACAAAATATTTTTTGCCGGGAAAGGGGGCAAAATATGTAACCGGGTGAAAATGGACTGTAGTAAATCGACGGGGGCTGGTTCAAACAAAGTTACGGGCCGGCGGGGGATAGGCGGGGGGTGATATAAACCAAAAATTTTCTTGGATTGAAAATGGACTGTAATCGACGGGGGCTGGTTCAGTAACGGTTCGAAGGGCCAAAAATGTAGCCGCTGGCTACAGGAATGCAGAGATGATGAAAGAGGATAAACGGATGGGTTGACACGAGAGAATTGTGGGTAAACTGACTGACCTTTGATGATGATTGTGGATGGATGCGCCGTGTGGCGTCTCCTCTCGTTGGGCTGATTGAAGCTGGCGCTTTGGGCAGTGATGAGCTGGATGTCTTGGTTCTTGGTAACGTGAACACTACACTTTCACAATCTAAATAATGGGTCCGCAATATTATTTGTGCTGGCAGCGCAAATGTGTATACACGTGTCGTTCTCTAGACGATTCGGACGGAACAGAGTGGGACCAGCGCCCGCGCGCGCCTCAACCGGCGCGCGGCGGGGAGGGGGTGGTCGTTCGCGCGTGCGCACGCGAATCACACGTCATGCTGCGCGTGAATAACTTCACTTATTGGACCTGTAATGGTGAGCCAATACTAGAGGGTAATTTCACGAAAAGGTCATTGACCTTTGTTACAGATCTCAGTAAGTATAAGTAAATTAATTTGGGTTTCAATAACGATCACAAAATTATTCTTTTAGAGTAACATATATTATTTTCCCGCATAAAAGTATGAATTCAATCCAAATTCATTCAGTTTTGTTGTTATGACTATGGCACGATGTAGCTAAATCACTCATACGCATATTTTGTTGAGTTTTTAACGGCAGGAATATGATGCTCCTCGAAATATTACTTTATAAAATTAATTTCAATGTGTTTTGAAGTAGTTTTGGGAGATATTTATAGCTTGCAAAAAAGGGCACAGGTTCCACGTCTTACGGGCGCCAACGCTAGGCGTAGACTGACAATATCTTGCTGCCGCTGACTGCATCAGTGGATTTACGTATTTTTGGAAAAAGGGGGTGCTTTTTTTGACCCGAATAACGTGGTATTTGGAAAATGAATAGATATCATTCACACTAATTTTATTAAAAAAAAACCAACAAAATCGCGAAAGCGATACCTGAAACAAAATCGATAAGAAGTGTGCAATAGAGGGTTACAAAAAAATTCATTGACAGTACAAATATGAATCGATTAACGTGGTTTGTGGAAAATGAATACCTTAAAGTTCAACCAAAAACATGTATTTTTTTTATGGCTATACGTAACCTAATTATTGCAACAAAATCATCCGAAAGCTGACATTTTATTTCTGTTTGTATTTTCGTTCCCCTTAAATCAAAATTTGGAAAGTTAACGAACAAATAGTGCTCGCATCGCGATAACGAAGTGGAGCAAAAACAAACCTGGTAGTTTACAACTGGAAAAACACTTGAACAGACTGCCCAAGACCTAAGTATTCAAGAAGCTGAATAATATTTCACAGGCAGAATCACTTACTTGAAACTCGGGAATATTAGAAAAGTTCCCGATCCCCAGTTTCGTCCTATGTCAAGTCGTCGGCCGCTGATTTTTATCGTATTTCCGAAGTTGTTGGAGCCACGATGGCAGGTGCGAAGTTATTGGATCCATCGCACTGACAGACAGGAGGCATACTTCTCAAATATGTTGCTTTGCTACACCATTGGACATCGCACGCGGTTAATAGACATTTTACAGTTTTTAGGTTGTTAAGAGTGTCTACCAAAGAACAACATATTTAAAAATATTGTTAGACTGTGAAACATTTTTAGTTAAATAGTGAATTAAACCAATAACAAAATAGTATTTTGTGCAACTGTGACATAATGTGAGACAAGGACACGAGTGCTTGTTACCAAAACGAACGAAGTGAGATTCGTAATAGATTGCACGAGTATCCCAATGTCTAATTATGTCTAGTTGCACAAAATACTTTATCTACGACCATCAAAATTATCGTCTTTGCGTGACACTATTTATATTATATCATCAGATAGACAATGTAGGTATTTATAAAACTGATTTTTACAAAGGCCTTACAGAGTAAACAAAATCAAATTCTCGGCATATGAGCAAAGTGCTAGAGAAATTAAACCAGAGGCCTATTATGTATTTTTAATTGCCATCTTGAATGGGTGCCTATCATCAAAAAAATAGATATACTATCGCATTCCGATTGTCTAAGGATATGACATTTAGACATTTATTTATTATTCGAAATATTATAACTTTACAGTAATTACAGACCAAATCGTTAAAATGTTATATGTGTACATAAATTTATTTTAAGCACTAACTAACATACTTTCTTCTAGCATTGTAGGAAACGTGAAGTCACTACACAGTTCGTAAATAGTTCAATAGTCACTAAAGGCAATTTTGAAAGTTAAGTTTTTATCTATGTTTTTGATGATATTCACCCAGTCCAGTTGGCAACTAAAGAAACATAATAGAGGAGCTGATGATCTAGCGATCATACTCACCAACTTTCTTAAAAATACTTTTATACTACACCTGCTCGGAAATACCTTCTTTCTTTGTTGAAAACGATGCAGAAAATACGTCATTACTGTCAGACAAATATGCGGGCGGCAAAAGTGTATGAAAATTCATTGTTAACGTGCTTGAGCGGGCAGAAAAAGTATATGCAAATCATAATGAACAGAAAATCACTTGTACTATCCCACAAATTTATTTAATACTTCCTGACCGGTTTCGCCTTTATGGCATTATCAAAGGAATTAATATAAGATCTTAATTACACAATAAATAGTTTACATCAGCCAGTGCGATCAATGACACTCTTATATGCAAATCCATTGTTAACGTGCTGTTTTTTTTTTTTAAATAACATAAAGAATGAGCAAGTGGCCAAGTGGCCAGTATTATTTTGCGAACTCGTACATAAAACTCGAAAAATGATACTGGCCACTTGCTTTTCCTGCACATAATAAAAAATAAGAAGGAAATAAAAAGTGACAATCGCACGCGAGTCAGTCGGTTTCTTTTATTGTATCTTGATTAAAAGTAAAATGATACTATTTCTTCGCAGGTGTAGTATAAAGCACTATGTATCACTCGGGAGAAAGTGCGATTCCCAACTCGTCCTTGGTTTAGCCTCGGGCCTCAAACTACACCCTCGTTGGTAATCTTCCCCTTTCTTCCCTCGGTGAACAATGTACTATTGAAATTATGCGGACCAATAATAATATATTCCTTGAATTTTTCCATAAACGTTTTAATAACTAGTAAATTTCTATGCGAAAATTATTTAATAGACACATAATTTAAAAAGTCTATCTTGTTTCTCCAAATGTTTATTCAAAGTTTTGAAACGGGTCAATAGTATGATACACCATGTATACTTTGTATAGCGCATCCGTCAAAAGCTTGTCTTCTGGAGTATTTTGCTAATACGCCGCGTGAAGATACTCGCAAAGAGAATTGAGAGAGGGATCGATTTGACCCTTGAAATGATGCGACATTTTAGCGAAATTCACCTTAAGCGGATGATAGTCACGATATTCCTCGGGCAAATCCTAATAAAAACGAAGTGACGTTAGCAGTTTATTTCATTTTTTTGCTTTGATTTTATGTTTGTTGTAGGAAAACTTCATGTATAGGCATATACTAGGTACATGATTACATTAGGTTTGATCATCGCGTTGTTCCTGGATCATCGTCATTAACGTGTCTTGTGTGTGTGTCTCTCTATTCTGGACTCTATCTTCCAAGTCCTGGTACGCCTAGCAATACATATACCCCTTACTTGTTTAACATTCTCATTTCTAGACCTTCCCCTTCCTCTCTTTTGTTCTTTAACGTGTAACAGAAAGGTGTAACTATATTTGAAGAGCTTATTCAGTCAATGGTATAGCACAACTTTTACTATGGAACACTGTACCTCGAAAAAAAATTTTAACTGTTTCATAGAAAAATATATTGCCGCTCGGCCGAAATGTATTGAAGGGCAGATTTTTTTTTTGAAATTTCTTGGTTGGCTCCATACTAAAAGTTGTTCTATGCCATTGACTTAATTTTGCTTATTTTACAAATACTCAGTGAAAAATGTTTTAATTTTTTTATTTTCATGTTATGGAAATGAGTGGTAGAGCTGATGCAGGTGGTAAAGCTGATGCCGGGCTCGACTGTGGAGGTACCAACATCTCACTTGGAGACCCCCTCGAAGTAATTCGGGGGATAGTAAGAGGACAGCTTACAGGCAAAAAACCAGGAGGCCCACTTTCCTGGGACCGATGGATGGCGGTATATCCATCCCTAATAGCCGGGCCTTATATGGAACATACTGGTGACGGGCAGTGGCGCCACTGGGGCGAGGGTTCCGGTACCGCGCTCACCAACCCACCTGCCCAGCGTGAGTATGGGCAATTCTTTTAGGGTAACCGCCGGGAGTGGCAAAGTCCTGGAAAGGCTTATGTCCAGCAGTGGACGAACTAGCCTGATAAATGGATGGATGAAAATGGGTATCGTTGATCTGACGATGGAAACCCTACCCGAAAGGACAAAATACAGTATTTTTAAGTATACGGATGTCTAAATAGTGTGTAGGTGTATTAGTTTAAGTATAAGTTAAAAAGTGTAACACAATTTTTATGAGGTTTTTCTAAATATACACAATGTAGTTCTTTATAAATGTGCTTAAGCATTTTGGCCACGTTGTCGCAAACTGGTCAAAACTACACTCTACGCCGTAGAGTAGAGCCTACGGTAACTGTTCTAGATTGAATTTTGTGGGAAATACGTTATTTGACACAATTTTAGGAAAGTTGTAATTTATTCAGTCTATGTAATAAAAAAAAAAAAATTTTATTATTGTTAATATCTCCCCTTCTTCTTTTTCGGTTCTTTTTCAGTCGTGTCCGCTGCTTTCCAGTATTCGGCCCTTCAAGCTGGTGGTCGACCCACTGATCGTCGTCCGGTTCTTGGCTGCTACATTCCTACTCCGTCACTGTCCCAGTCCAACGTCAGTCCACCCACCTTTCAACCTCGTAATTTAGTTACCCACTTGTGCCACCATAGACAAACCTTCATGGATTTTGTGATATTATTAGTTTTAGGTTTTATATCTCTTTTATTAATAAATAAACAATAATCATAATAAAAAAACCTGCGTCAAATCTAGTAGATAAGCTTCTGGTTCACGCGCGTTATGATGGACATAGCCCACTTCTTGGATTATTGTGCTATATGATTTAGTAGCTGGTCTTTATTCGACTATGCAATAAAAATAAAAAGTTACAAGGTTCGGTTTGAACTTTCTCATGGCTACATACAGGCAGACCTGGTGCCCGCTGGACCGACGACCTAAAGGACATCATGGCTAGCGGCTGGATGAGGATGACGGAGAACAGTGGCCAAATATTGGAAAGGCCTATGTCCAGCAGACAAACACAGGCTGATGGATGTTAGATTAAACCCGTATTGGTAAACCCGTATTGATTAAACCTGTGTTGGTAGCTTTTTTCTCATCAGTGTTCCCCCCCCCCCCCCTTGGGGCTCCCGTCTTATAGGCAGGCAAAGACTACAGAACTCTATCTGCTTTCGATCTTGACTTACCTCTTTTGTAATATCGATATATCGATTTATTTCTGCCGATATTACATTTCAATAAAAGTGCGCGCATGAAAAAACATACAATCATTTTATACGATTTAGAAGAGCTTTTCTAATACCATTTTCTAGGGAATTTTCTTCAGCTCAGTGTGCAGGAGTTTACTAGCAAGGTCGGCTACAAAGCTACCTTCGGGCGCACCCTTGCAGTCCTGTACATAACCGACTATAATATAGGAGTAGAAGTAACCGAAAACGATATAATCATGACCGAAAACGATATAAGCCAATCATTATCATCATATGCTTTTTGTAGATGCTAGCCATCTATCAATATCCGTGATGTAAACGGCGCAGGTAAATTGTCAGAGCTAGTGAAACTATAATTTCACGGTAGGTTTCTGTTAGGTTTTTATAATCTGACCTAACCTAACCTAGTGAAATTATAATATCATCGCTCTGTCAAATTGCTTGCGACAAACATATATGTTTGTATAAACATTTGTGGGATTAAACACTTAAGGATCGATTCTACAGTTTTCGAATTAAGTCACAAGAAATAACTTTGACGCAAG
This sequence comes from Ypsolopha sequella, assembly GCA_934047225.1. Lineage (NCBI taxonomy): Eukaryota > Metazoa > Arthropoda > Insecta > Lepidoptera > Ypsolophidae > Ypsolopha > Ypsolopha sequella. The sequence continues at coordinate 3,583,264 of OW203986.1, read as the reverse complement.
AAAAATTGCTCTCAACTTAAAATAGAGTAAGCAATAAATAAAATTTATAGAAAAACTGATTTATTAATTATAGATTATGGTTAATCAAATTATTTTGAAGCTACTGAAATATCATTAACAAATCTCGTGTTGCCTAAAGTCGTCGGTTTAAAGGAAAAATAGACTCAAGATGTATTTAGGGCCCCACTGACATGAATGACAATATTACACATTATATTATAATTATTCAATTTAATAATTGTATAAATTTATTTATGAAAATAATATATTCAGCTGAAGTTTCTTTTTTGGCGTTAAATACATTCTTTAAAGTTTCAATGCGTATCTAAAGAATCGACCCATAACGAAGACCACGCGTGAAAATAACATGTATTTATCGAGCAGGCGTGAGGATAACATAATTTATCGAGAAACTGAGTTTCATGCATATTTACATGATATAAATGACGATCCAAATTAACCCATTTTCATATCGGATTCCTGATAATGAAACCAATTAATTTGGAGAGCGAGGCAGGAGTAAATAAAACCACTAAAGTAGTATAAATCAGATTGCTTTAATTTATTTTACTTTTATACAAATCGAGTACTACTTACGATAGTCAATTTTAACGAATAATATTTTACCCGTTGAGATTTATATTTTTACAAATTTACCTTTGTATTTTTATTTGTTCTCTATTATAAAAACCTCCATAGGGGCTTTTTAAAAACTTACATTACATTCGGTCACGTTTAGTAAACTTGCTGCAGTCGTGTTAATTTTATTTTATTTATTTTATATTTATTATTCGGTCTAATAGCCTCAATAAACATACGTACGTATGAATAAAAACACTTGAATTAACGAAAATTAAATGTATGTCTCAATACATAGCTTGGTCGTTATTTTGGTGACTTCCCAACTATGAAGCAACGTAACATACATGACGATGATTTCCAAATAGTAAATGATTTATCAGAATATAATTTATTATTTGAATTTGATGCATTTTACTATCTATGGAGAAAACATACAAGTCCTACCATTAATGATAATTCAAAGTACATATTTCAAAATACATAAATAGCAAAATACATTTAATAAATGTGGTGTTGAAAAAAATGGCAGTACAATTAAACTGAGCAAAGTATTGAAGAACACATATTGAAGAACATTTAGCTATGTAGAGTATCAGAAAAATTTGTAAACAGCATCTTTTCCAGCTATTTGTGTCGATTCGGCTAACTTATTTGACAGAACTAGACTTAATTTGAGCCTTCTGTCTTGTTCTTTCCGTATCGAAAAGACAAAGACAGAACGCTTAAAATAAGGTTAGTCTTGTCAAATTAGTTAAATTGTGTTTAGCCGAATCGACACCATTGTCCAAAAGAGATATTTAGTTTAGGTTACATGACTGGCAGTCTGATCAGTGCTCAGGGTGGGTAGACTTCCAGCCAACGAGAGTTTGCAGATTTTGAAACTTGTTGAAATGAACAATAGTTATTTATGCAACAAGAGAGCAAAGGTTTTTTTTTGTTGCGAGTGCCGAGTTTGAATCCCGAGCAAGCGAAGGATTCTTTAACTGAATCACGAGCGTAGCGAATGATTCTATGTTAGAATCTTGGGCGTGGTGAGGGATTCAAAGGCACAAGAAACAAAATAAACTTGCTCTGATGTGACACATGCAACTTTTTACCTCACTAGCAAAAAACACATGTAAAGACACTATATTTTCGAACGAACTTTTAAAAATTCAATGATTTTTTTCTTTAAAACATACACCATATACAAATATTGCACGTGAAAAAAATGTAAGGAATGTTATTGAATCCCAAAATCCGTCAAAAATCGGAAAATCGCTGATAAACCGATCGAAAATGCAAATCAATCAACACAATCATCACTCGAGTGTTTTACTCTATCCGTTTCCGGTAGAAGTTCATTGATTTATACGGAGTATGTATAAATGTAGAGGCTATACACAGGATTACGACAAGTTTACCTTGTTTATAATATCCGACAATCTGCTGGCCTGTGTATAGCCTCCCAGTGTGTATGGAATCCTTATAGAGTGAAAGAGATAACCACCATGCTGATGTTTGCTATCCCTTTTTCCCTCGTTTCGTGAGCCAATGAAATGCAAACAAAATGTCAATTCACAGGTACTTAATTCAAAATACTTTTCTTCACTGAGTGAGCAAAATTTACTTTTGCTCACTGATTTCATGCAACAAAGGCGCGCTTTTCGAGCAAGTGAGGTAAAAAAAGTATCTACATACTTCCTGGAGTATTAGAATCTCACTTCCAATGAGTCAGTTACCTATTTCCGTAGATATTTGCGGGAGGCCCTGGTTTTGTGCGAGTGCTCTTCACTCTAGGTCTTGTATTTTAAAAAAGAACTTAAATATCTGCCTTCGTACAAGATAAGATTTATTCTGATAACATTTCATTAATTTTGAATAACATCTAATACTTTTAAATAAGACTGAAATTTCAAAAGTCTGCAAGTTCTCGTAGTACAAATGTTTGTACTTGCGTGAAATAATGTTAATATGGATAATCCTTCCAGAAATCTTACAATCTCGAGATATTTAAACTACAATAGCATTTGAATGATGGAAATGATAAAGAAATATCGTAAGCTATTAAAGAGCCTTGATAATATTAATTTTTCTAGTCTGTGTAGACTTGTGCTTTATTTTCTGTGAATACCTATTTATTTTATGAAATACTATGAAAGAGAAGTAACGGGAAATATAATATGGGCTTAGAAAAATGAATAGGTACAGTTAACCGAACTTCAAACTTCTAAAGTGCGCTGTTATGACGGCTTAAAAATGTTTGAAAATATGTAGCTTGAATGCAGGCGATTTTTTTTGCGTGAAATTGTAATGTAACCTCAAGACAAAAAGCTTATCCATATTATGACTACACTGCAAGGTCACAAAATAAATTAGTTCTGCCCACCCATCATTACTGATCAGAAATTTAAACCGTAAATGGTCTTTTACAATTTAGTGCAAGGTGATTAATGTCACTGTATAGCAGTGGCGTGCACAGAACTTTTTGCTGGAAAAGCAAGCAATTGGTCAAGAATAACAATAAAAAAATATGAAAAAATTTAAATATCACTTTGAAATAAAAATGTATTACGCCAGGGTAGACAATGTCTACCACGATATCTATGATGTCTACCATAGAGTGAAAATTTCCAATACAAACTTTGTTTTTCAAAGTGGTATTTAAATTTTTTCATATTTTTTTATTGTTATTCTTGACCAATTGCTTGCTTTTCCAGCAAAAAGTTATGTGCACGCCACTGCTGTATAGATAAGAAAAACAGTATTATGTCTTCATATATTTTTGCGTCAATAAAGATTTTTTCATTTCATTTTCATATAAAACAGCCGAAACGCGCGCTTCCAAATTTTGGTTCACATCTCATAGTAGGGGTGCGCCGCAGTTAAGTACGGACGCGGAGAGTGTAAGACGCCATCCGATTCCCGCGCATTTATGTGGGCAGCCCTAATGCGTGCGTCTACCGAGCGTTGTTACAACGACACTGCACCAGATGTAATACTGCTACTTATCTATACTGTGTCAATGGTCACCGGATAGTATACATGTCAAGAAGCTTTAGACTTCTTGGTAGGTACTTGTGTAGAGACAAAGAGAAAGCTTACGTTACAGCGGTCAGAAATAATCATAGATTTTAGAGTGTATATGAAAGTCCAAAATACCTGTTTTAAGATTAAAGCATTTTGTTTCCTGTTGTGCAGTGTGCTGGCTTGCTATGAGTTTATATAACATCGTCATACTGATCAAACTTAGGTTCTATATAGGATTTACCGTTTATAGAGGTCTACATTTTTCTTTTGATAGTTTATGTTGCAACTAGCTATATAAAAAATATTTTAGTCTAGTAAAAATGTATAGATGGTAGATGTTATGACTTTTTTTTGTATTATATATAAACTCCTTACTCTTTACAAAATAAACCACTGTTATGTGAAGACTGTTGCATGGATTGGATATTTTGCATGGAATTAATGAATAGCTAGTCTTTTTTGTAGTTTTTACTCGATACTTGAAAAAAATAGTATTTATAAAAAGACTTCTAAACTTTTGTTGAAGTATTTTTTAAATGGCTAGTCACATTGTAAATAACCTTGAAAAATATTTGGACGTTTATAAACGGGCCATCCTATTTTAAGGAATAAACTGCAGAATAAAGATATTTATTCTGATTCAAAAAAGCTTGTTTTCTAAAAACAACTACGGATAAATACGATTATAAATTGCTATTATAAAAAACTTATTTGTGTTAAAATAATTTAGTACAATAGTCATAAAACAGATATATCTTTAATTTATATAAAAACGGCTCACCTCAATACGTGTTATGATCGGGAAAGCCGACCAGTTTCAGCAGATTTAGACTGCCTTCATCTGCTGAAACTGGTCGGCTTTCCCGATCATAACACGTATTGAGGTGAGCCGTTTTTATATAAATCATGAATTATCCTCAAGTCTCATTTAATAGATATATCTTTAATAGATAGAATTAATTTACTTTTTTAATATTATCGTTTTTTTTAAATTGACATGTTACATAAACTCTGGAAATGGTACGTATATATGTATGTAAACCTACTGCGAGCGTTACGATATATAATCGCCCACTGAAATTCGTGAGAGGTGAGTAAAAGTTTCCGAAAAGTGTGTGAAAGTTAAGTTTCGTACAAAATCTATGAATTAACCGTCAACAAAGAAAGTGCAGTAATTAAAACTTGAATATTTATTTGAGTTGAAACATGGATGGTGCATTGCAAGTACGAACATGGCCACGAAATGATTGTCGAGAATGTACACTTCAGTTTGTATGTTTATATCTATCCCGGTCCCAGGCAGGCGTTTAATTTTATTTATTTTAAATAGTAGATCGATTCTACTCTCGCTTTTAATAGGTATATTTTATTAAAGCATCGGGCCGCACCCGCGGGTTCTATAATCGATTCACAACCTCTCTGTTTTAATAAAATAAGTTTTTAAAATTGGCTGAATGACCCGCAGCGCGGCACAATGCTCCACTCAACATTAAAATAGTGTTACATGTTAACAAAGACCCTAGTTCGTTTTTATTTTACAATAAAATCTCAACTTTAATGTTCATTTATAACCCTAAAGTTAACTTAATTTAAAATTTATAAAACCTAGTTTTGGCACTAACAATCTAATTATAATGAATCATTTTACATTTTTCTATTATTTCCAAGATACATACAAAACATCATAATATAAAATAAAATATAATATAATTACTTGAAAAAAATTCAATTACATTTCTGTCTTACTAATGAAACATGTGAATAAAAACCACAGACATTAATTTCTGTGATAGAATCATAAATACAAATAGATACTGACATATTAATGAACAATTCTGCATTGATGATATATATTTTGAGCACCACTTAGGTTTTACTTTACATAAAACATAAAAAACGACAAGTTCGGTAACACCCTAACGTAATCACAAACAGCAAATACACACATTCCAACAGATATTATCTGCAGTTTCTAAAAGTCTCTGATTTTGGGATCAGAGTCCGTGGCAGTATGATGTATCTTGAAATAAATGAAAAAATCAATAATATATTATAAAATAAATGTATATCTGGTAATTCAACCACGGGATATAGTATTCAGAAATAATATTTGAAATAACTTGTTTAAGACTATTAACATTAAAATACTTTTAGCAACTAAGACATAAGACAACAACGTTTAAGACAAATCTGAATACAAATACAACAATTCGATGATAAAATATTTCGAATAAAAAATTTAATAGAAACAACACATCGAAAGTCATGATACTTATTCATACAATCCACTACATAATAGTGAGCTTCCTTAACTTATTAAGATTACAACCTAATTTAATTAGGAGACACGACATTTACTAGGCTATCACGACATCTATAAGAGCGAAATTGAGGAACGGACATAGATAAAGACGTTAATTATCAGTATTTTCTTTAACTAAGATACCTAAAGTATGATATTAGTGTCTACAGTACGCACTAGGGTGGAAGTTCTAAATACTGGATGTGGTATCTTTGAACAGTTCTAAATACGGGATGTAGGTTGCGTACATAAACATGTATCTCTGAACAATTTTAAGTACTGGATGTAGGTCGCGTACATAAACAAGGACCTCTGAACAGTTCTAAATACTGGATGTAGGTTGCGTACATAAACAAGTATCTCCGGAAAGTTCAAAATACTGGATGTAGGTCGCGTACATAAACATGTATCTCTGAACAATTCTAAATACTGGATGTAGGTCGCGTACATAAACATGTATTTTCGAACAGTTCTAAACAATGGATGTAGGTCACTTACATAAACATGTATCTCGCTCTGAACAGTTCTAAATACTGGATGTAGGTCACGTACATAAACAAGTATCTCTGAACAGTTCCGACGTACAGTGAAAAAGTGTCAGAAATAACTGAATAATTATATCAATAAAAATAAATTCGTAACGGAGTTAAGAGTACAATTTTTTTTTATGTCTTGCCACAATTCTGGTTTCAGTTTTATTTAATGAACCCCTTATATATATGATACTTTTGTCCCTGGGCCAAAGAAAAACACCCGTTAATTTTCTTTTGAGATATTATCTTAATATCAGTCAAATATATTTCCTGCGTTTAACTAACAAGAAAATACATTTACATATTATTACAAGAAATTAAAATTAAATCAAAATTTTAATTGTTCCGAATAAAATACCGATTGACTCTTATAACCCACTTTGCATCAAAATTTCGCTATTTAAAGGAAAACAAAAGGGTTGTAATAAATAACATATAAGTATATATTTTATATACAATTATTAACAAATATATGGTTATTTACATTTTAATGATTTATTCTTGCTTTAATTGGCATTACTCCGGATATTTCGTATGTATACAATATACTCGTAATAATATGTTTGTTAGTAGGCAACGATTCAAAATCAACAAATGTAATATTATGTTTATTTTGCGAAATCCATCGCTATGAATACTCTAAATATTATTAGAGTGCATTACAAACTAGAAAATATCAATCAGAAATCTGATTATCTAATAATATTTAGAGTATTCATAGCGATGGATTTCGCAAAATAAACATAATCTTAGTTAATGAGAACTGTGAATTCTTAACTGTCTGAAACAACAATATTGTAGCGACGACAGCGCCATCCGTTTCTTAAATATTTTTCATCTGTATGTGCAGTACAAGCTAGTATATCAAGCAGATGCAAAAATAACAGTGGACAAGTATGATGGAAGAATTCGCCGGTCTAGTTAGGAACCTCGGTGGCGCATTGGTAGCGCGCTTGTCTTGATAACAAGAGGTCGCAGGTTCGAATCCTGGCCCGGACATTTTTTTCAAATTCTTGTCTTTGCATTTGTTTCTGATTGATATTTTCTAGTTTGTATTGCACTCTAATAATATTTGGAGTGTAATATTATTTGGTTTATTAATTTCCTGCTTCTCTGTTTCTGTTGGTTCGTATTTGCAGCATAACAACAACACGACAAAGCGCCTCTTCAGATGGAAGGCAATAGGCATGTAATATACCCATCCATCCATCCATCAGCCCGTATTCGTCCACTGCTAAACATAGGCCTCCCCCATATTACGCCACTCTTGGCGGTCCTCAGTCCTCCTCATCCACCCGCAACGTCCTTCAGACCGTCAGTCCAGCGGGCACGAAGGTGGCCTACGCTGCGCTTTTCTGTACGTGGTCTCCATTCCAATGCCTTACGGCCCCCACGGTTATCACGTCGGCGACAAATATGGCCAGTCCACTGCCACTTCAACTTATTGATTCGGCAGGCTATGTCGGTCACCTTCGATCTCTGACGGATATCTTCGTTTCGTATTTTATCCATCAGAGATATCCCAACCATAGCCCGCTCCATAGCTCGTTGAGCGACCTTAAATCGGCGGATCAAGCCTTTGGTATGAGACCACGTTTCAGCGCCGTACGTCATCACTGGAAGGACTGTAATGTACCCGTAGAAGAATAATCCGCTTCACAATAGTAACAAGCAAACAGTAAGTGGGTCATCGGTAATTGTTTCGATAATAGTCTAAATGGTGGTATTACAGAGTTGATATTGATGATTAAAAGTATAAAAGTGAGGCAAAAAATATTATAATAACTTTATTCATTATAATATAATCACATCGCGGATCAAGCGTATCGGCAAATTACACTTTTAAGTTTTACTCGTACATCTGTTAATATTATTATCAATTCCGGATTTCGTCAATTCCAATCAAATATGAAAGAAAATAAATAATTTTGATCCAAATTGAAATGGGTTATAATAATTAAAGTATTAATTATTCAACTTTATAAACTTTTCAATGAGCAATAATTTAAAAAATAACGCTAATACTACCAACGGTAGTTCCTCAAATACTTGATTTAATACTTACCTATTTTTTATTTAATATACTCTATCTTGAAAGCCTTATGATTCCATTTTTTTTGTTATATTTACATAATTCTATTATCGAAATTTATAATTATAATATATACGATGACTTTGCCTCTGCGTCTTTCTGTTTCAATTCTTCTGAAAAGTGCATGAGGTGTTTCTGTATACCAAAGGATTTTTATAATATTCCCACAATAATTATTTTAGTTATGATAAAAAGGTCCTAATATTTTCCTATAAATGTTTGTAATTTTATACGACTTACGTAATTATTCTTGTATTTTATCTCACTGTGGACCTTGAGTTTCACTGAACAAAACTACTAATGTCTCTGTCACATCATAGCCCAGCATCTTACAGCGTTTAACTAAAACTTTATCATTTTATTCTTTAATCGTATTAATTAGACGTAATATAATTAAATATTTTTTACAAATTATACTCGTCAACGTTTATCTGTATAACATACTAGTCAACATCACAATCGTTTTACAATATGTCGAACTTAACAATGCTATATATATAACGCGTTATGTTATTAATATTTACCGTCTTTCGACTAAGTTAATGCCGACGTGTGCGTTTCAAACACGTTCTTATTTAGTTACAATAAGTTTTATACATTTAAATTATAATTACATGAATCGTCGTAATCTAATATTAGTTCTCTCATGGGTGCGGGTCGATGTCAGACCCGGGCGTCTATCACTGGACGATGATGTGAGGGGCTGACAGGAGAACGGCTACTGTCGCGATGATCGTGAAGAGAGTGAACACGAACAGGCAAAACCTACACAAACAAAGTCCATTATTCAGAAATCCTTTTAACGGGACACCTGACGCTAGAACATCAACAACAAGTTTTCAAGGGTTCATTGGAAGAAACTAGGTCTCTCCTCATATTGAAGAAAATATATTTGATTAATCGATTTTTTAACTAGGGATTCCACCTATAAACAATGTTTTAAGATTTATACTTTTGTCAAAAAAAAATGTTTTTCACCCTCTTTTTTTGGTTTTCAAACGTTTGTTTCAAAAACGCGGTTAAGAGATCAACTTGATTTGTTTTATAAAATAGGCAATAGAAATATGAAGGGATTTTACCTAAATCCAATGTTTTTTTCCCTAAAAAATATTTCAGTATTAGCTAAAAACACACCAATTTTTTGTTTCGCTGCGTGATCACTAGTATTACGCGTCCAAGAAAAAGAGGCCAAAGAGCTAACATATAATCGCCTCTATGAAAATCAAATAAGGTCTTTGCCATTAGACTTATTGTGCTGGACGGGTAATAAAAAAAGTTGCTAGTTGCTCTTAAACGGCTCTATAAGGTGGTTATATGACCAAACATATATGGCAGCCAAATTGTTCGTGTTTACTTGTTGGTATAATTAATCTAAAGACGGTGCAGTATTATAAAATTAGCCTCAATACTTACAGAACATGAGTAAAACATTTTGTCATTAACAGTTACACACATTTACATATTTAGGAGATAGAGTTAATGATATTTTTTGTACAAACAATATATTTACCTGTCAACAACCATCGCCGCGAATTTCCAATCGCTAATCAGCTCCGCTTCCTCGTCAGCCTTCTTCATTCTAGCAGTGATGAACTGCAGCTCCCTGAGGATGAGGTGCAACTCGCGGTGATGCCCCCCCAACCCGCCACCCACGTCCTCCATCGTCGATGGTCGGACGAACGATCGCCGGAAATCCGTACGGAATATTGAACACCTGGGCCCAATGACAGTTATGTTATTTAGGGTAAATAATAAATAAAAATTGTATACGTGCCCCTCTCGGACAACGGAGCGGAATGAGGCTCTTCGAACACCCTTTTAGGATAAATGGCTATGAGTTATGGTCTGTTTTTACATTTTTCAATATCTTTTACATTCTTAGCTGACAAACAATGCGTATAGCGGCTATCTAATAGCCTGTATAAAATATAAAATTTATTCAAACAATAAAATTAACTTTAATAACATTAAAATTAAAATACGAAAACACAAAATATAATCACATGTTGTAAAACATATTTAGACCACTAGTTGTGGTCGTCATCAGTTACATGGATATTAATTAGTATTTACAATGATATAGATATAAAAGGTAAAAATTAATAATTATTAATTATAGGTAAGTAAAAATTTTATATTTTGTTTTTATAATGATGACAGCTTTATATCTTAATATCCATCGCTTTAGCTGTCATCATTATGAAAATAAAATATGTATTATTAAAATAAAATATTCAGTATCATACTTTTACTTACCTATAATTTATAATTATTAATTTTTACCTTTTATATATATATAATTGTAAATACTAATTATTATCCATGTAACTGATGCCGACCACAACTAGTGGTCGAAATATATTTTACAATCTGTGATTATATAATTAATCAAATATAAGAGAAGTCAATTATCATTTTATGTTAAAATTAAAATAGAAAATACTTAATATTATATTTGAAAGCTTTACTATGTTGTATGCACAGTGTAACGACTGAAGTTTCTTCATTCATACAGAAATATATAAATTACTTTGTACTGCTTTTATTCGTTATTTTATACCAGTAACTCCATCTATGATGTAGAACTTCAGCAGTTTGGAATTGGGACCAACCCATTCTAAATAAGTAGGCGTAGCCAAATATTAATAATTTAATTAATTATTCGTTCGTATGCCATCGTGTTTTAAGTTCAATTTTAAACAAAATTGAATGCACTTATAGCTTTATGGAAGGAAATGTCATGTTGATTTCAGAAACAAATTAATAACAGCCTAAGATAAGGTAAAGGATTTAAGACGTATTAGCGACCTTATTTCACAGCATCACAAGGGTCAAGCTTCAGGGCATGGAAACGCTTTCATCTATATTTTACTTAGCAATTGGCGCCAGTATGATTTTTTTTAGAGTTCCCATGCAATAAAACAAACATAAGTTTTGTCCTAGAGAGTGTGTCAAGTTTTATGATGTTGAAACCATGTTCGTATTTTTTGTGAAACTTGTAAAATCTTGGAAGAAGCCACAGATCTACAAATGTCGGAGAGGTGGTGTGTTTTTATTGATAAAATTTGTTTAAAAACTTGAATTATAAAAAGTGTGTCATTTCATGTTCGGAGGCTAGGTCTGATGTAGTGATAATAGTTAAATGACTTAGAACACAAACATATAAAATAAAAAGTGTTCTACATCATTTTCTTTCATTTAATCGATTTCATGAAATTCAAAAAGGCCCAAAATAATTTGCATCATGGATAAGATTAATATAGCAGTAATTGGACTAGTAAATTATTCAGCATTCTATATTTAAATGTTTATTTCCTTATTTTCTATAGATTTGAATGGCACATCTAAAATTATTGTAGATCTATGTTTCACGAGTTGAAAAAGAGATTAGTTTTAATGTGTTTCAAGCTCTTGACTGTTTTTGTTGAGTTTTAGCTAAACAGGCCTCAAGTAGTGTTTGACAACTAATTAATTTACGAAATAATGTGTCTGGAAGAAGGGCGGAGCTTAAAACTATGCAAAATTTGGGAAAAACCATAGGTGGGGACGAGGAGAAAGAGTGGACAGTTGGGTGACGGGACGCTCGGAAACAGGTCGATCTAGGAAACACGTCGCGTACAGTTTGTTTTCTTAGATTAAAATAAACGCTTCTAGGTCATAGATAGCCGAAGGACACTCAGGTTACGCGCGGACCCGCGAGGTCACCTGAAGTCTGCGTCTTTAGCGCGTACGGGCGGAAAGGAGCGTTTATAAGAAAACGTTTCGAAGTATTGTGATTTACGTTGTGTTTTAGTGTCGGTTCTGAAATAATTTATATTAGCGACGTGCGCGGTTGCAATTCAGAGCTCTGAAATTAAATTCTCGCGGTCGAAATGAATGTAGTGTCGCCACAGGTTTATAAAGTACGCGAGTGTTTTGGCTCGTGCCAAATATATTTGTGTCTATATATTTACTTTTAATACACACACAAATCTCCACTATACATAATGTACTTTCTACATGAACATATATTTATCGTTTTATCTATTTATTTTCCCATTTTGTCCTTAGAATCGTCTACGTTTTCTCCGGAACTGCTTACTTTAGATTGTAGGGGAGTCCAATGGGTTTTCAGATGCTGGAAGGAACGACAGAGTGGCTTCAATCGACTTTCATTATATTTTTATTTCCCATATAGCTATTTTCCTTTAACAGATTTCTACGTAGCGGAGCTGATTAACGAAAGGACTCCCCAAAAACATTTCTTAGACGATAGGGTTCATATTTTAGCTTTTGTTTGTGAGTGCTGTGATTTGAAAATGTGTCTTTATCTTAGGAACCACAGAGGTTTAGGGGTTTGTTTTTGGGGACTGTGTCTTGCCAGAATTCCGGTTCCTGATAGCAGTCAGCCTAGATGCGACCCCTTGCTATGTTGCTTGCGTGTGACTCTAGAGCCGTTCAGGGTTTAACGACTCGCGAGCTGGAGGATCCACCCTCGAAAACAAATCCAAAACGTCGAGCGTAGAAAACCGTAGAACTGACTGGATATCTAGTCGTAGGAAGGATGAATGCTTAAGTGATGTCTTGCGAGGGTTTTGTATGACTGAGTAAATTTCTAGGGCCATTTAGGTGTACTAGGACGGCTAGCTTTGCTCGAAGGATTCTGCTGGAAACGCTGTCGTTCTGTGCGATAGCGTGGGGACGTCTATAAAGGTGTGTTGGGAGGGCGTCTTCTAAATCTGTAGGATCCCCACTTCATTCTGGACTCATCTGGGTCTAGAATCCCCTCAAATACCAAAAGTCTAGCTAAATCAACGTACAGCGCGCAGCCACCGTGCCTCGAGTATCTACGGTTCATCAACCCCTTTTTCTAACCCAAGCAACTGCAATATTATATTTTTACACACACACACACACACATTTTACTATTATATCCGATAATTACATAATAATTTATTTAATTAAAAATATGATGTCGCGCGCAACTTACGATTATGAAAGTGTTATTCGTTAAACGTCTTTCGGGATGTCGAATCAAAAAAGTGGTTTTACATAGTGATTTAGCCATTAATGTGTTTCGTTTTTCCTTGGATTTTCAATGGCAATAATAGCCTTGAAATATAGCTGAGTTCCAGAATACAGCTAAGTCGTATCATTTAACCAGTAACTAGTACATTAGCTTTTCTTGATTACTTTATTTTCCTTTGTTGAATTATGATATACATTGTTTTGAGCATGACCGTTTTGTAACATAACGTAGTGTCCTAATCTACTAGACGATCACACAAATAAATCACGGCCAATGATTTAATTTGTAATTAATAAATCGATGTACTCTCAAGTATGTCGTAATAACGTAGGAGACGTGGAGAGGTATATACATTACTATAACCTCATTCTACGGGTGTTGTCGCTTGTAGCGGTCGTCTTTTTATTATTAAATAAATACATACTAAGTACTGTAAGTACATATGACTGTACATAACACATATGTATATACATATATATATATATATATATATACCTGTATAAGCAGGATATTTATTTATTTTTCTTGCAGTACAACTAGTCCATAGAACTCATTTTTTACAACAGAAAATAAAAAAATAACCTAGAATAAACAGGCACAAAAATGTCAACAAATAATTGCTTTATAACATCCATTCATTAAGGAAATTTTAGAAGAAACCTCCAATTGCATTTTCTACTCACCCTGGTCCTAAATTCCCCGTTGACGCCGTGCTATTAGGCGCCGGTGGGGCGTGTCTAAAATCGTCATCTATATCTAAAACATTAGCCAGGAGTGACTTCGAAGATCGCTCCTTCAGCTCCAGCTCCCTCATCCTGTTAGACATCATGATTGTCTTGCGAGTGATTTTCTTTCCAGGCCTCGACATGCGAAGTATCCATGGCAGCCATTGTAGAAATACTGACTTGATCTGTAACAATTACATTATTTGAAGGTTTAGAAAGACGTAAGAAAAATAAAACTGGGCTATGCCATTGGCTTTCTTTAAGATCAAGTCACTGACCAACTGATCTTCATACTCGTATGTATCTTGGTACATAAGATTTGGGTCTTTCCGCATCTCATAAGCATGTACATTAGTTGGTGGGACTCTCAATCACAGGTTCCGGGTTTAATTCCTGCCGCTTTTCGGAAGTTTTTACCGTGGTATTGTTATTTGTAATACTACTTGTTGAACGGTGATGGTAAAGAATTTTGAGCTATTCCCTGAAATACATGTAACATATTTGTGCCTAAATCACAGCAACAGGCATCAGACTAAATTCAAAATAATCATTACGTTAATACGAAATAACCATCATTGAGAAGTGGACTTACGAGTTTTACAAGTTTTGACAACCCGTCGCATTTCAGGGATATTTGCTGTGACGACTTTTTTTTTGTTACAACAAGTGTTGTTACTTAGATACACTTGATACTTGTGGCAAAGCAAACCCGATAGTTGATAGAAAGCATGACTTAGTAGCAACTCACCCATTGAGGCATCTCGTGTATGTCCGCAGTCCGATGATGGTAGTTGAGCACGACCACCGTCAGCACCACGGACGATGCCACCATGAACATGATACAGTTGAAATACGTCCCTGTTGCCCAGAGTATAATGATATAATGAGCTAAATATTTTATAATTTTCATTTACGTAACAAAGCTTGATAATATAGTGAAAAATTGCATTAACAGATGGAGCAGAGTGATTAATTTTGAAAATAAGTTATTAGTTGAATAATTTAATTTAATTTCAGTCAGACCAACACGATTAAGTTGATTAAATTGAGTGTATTATAAATAAGGAGGAAATTAAGTACGTAGTCAAAATATGTGTGTAAATTGAGGATTTAATCTTTACACTTAGTAATAAACTAATAATCATGTTTATTTGTGATCAACTAATCTACGTTATTAACATAGATTACATTTAAAGCAACATTCATGCACTTTAATATCTCATGCACGTTGATTCGTTTTAATTATAGTTTTACTAAAATGTTATGTTATATAACAAACACAGACTACAGACACTAGATAAATTAGTACACTTTTAAATCACCAAACATTTATTACGCACGGCGCTATTAATTCTTTAAAATGTTTGATGAAAATGTTTATTTTTGTTTACTTAATTATTTCAACGGCCTCTTATAACAGTTCTTTAATTACTTAAAGGTTTTTTTTTTCGTTTGATGTTTTCTGCGCGCCAAAGTTAAAGAGTAAATGAGAAAAATGTTCTTTATCAGGTAACGTTAGGTATTTTGTATTATAAGAAGCCATTGGGGGATTTTATCAAAGAAAACAAAGACCTTTTTAATAAATTCATAGTCGTTTACTGTAACACGGCAAAAGTTATATTTTTCGTTATTGTTTTCTTGATAACAGCCCCATTGGTTGGTCAAAATAAATTGCAGGATTGTGTCAGTTTCGAAAATATATTTCAAACTCGTTACGGGTCCATAACAATCACGGTAACTGACACGATCCGCATATCTCGACCTTAGATTGACCTTGAAAAGGATGAACAATTAAGGCGGTAGAGACAGACCAGTCTGAGCAGATAAAGCCAGCTGAAAGATACTTGGAGGCTGGACGGCGTCTGCTTGCTCGACCCGCATCGGCTTTGTCGTTTAACTTTACAACTGCTTTACTTACTACTAGCACAAGTAAATTTAGACCATATTCTTTATTAGGAGAGTTGCGTTTTAAGTTAAAATGTTTAATTTTTTTATGATTAAATTCCCAATATTATACCATGCCAATAAAATGTCACTTCATTCGAAGTGAATGACGCTAATACAAAAGTAATCGTTAATGAGATTCATTAGGCCAATCAAAAATAAATGAAGAAAAGAAATGATAAAAATATTTTTGTGAAAAGAAATTTGTAAAATTAAGATATTGTTAAAGTAATTTTATTTTAATACATTACAAGAAGGTAAAAATACTAATAGTAGAAGAACCATCAAATAATTTTCAGGAACCTAAAAGAGTGCGGTAAGTTTATTGTGTTAAAAAAGATAGACAAGGTTGTACAAGCTAAAAAAAAATTTCAAAGATTATATATTTTAATATGCATGTCAGTAGATCATTATCTCTGATCATTTGAAGAAAATTTTACATTTATTTTTAGTTCTTGTTAAATTAATGAGCGGAGGAATACTTTTTGTTCAGTCGAAAGATCACATGTTTTTTGCAAAATATTCCTCAACACACATTCTAATAAATTTAGACATCAGAAAATCATGGTGACCATAATGAAATTTAAGATATTTATTTAGTTTTAAAGTTATTTTAATAGTATTATCGCGTGGGATCTTATCTCACCTATTAGGGGGATCGCCTCTGAGGTTTTAGTGATGACGTGCCCCACCAATAGGGAGAAAACCGTTTGTGACAGGAGAATTGTTACACCTGCAAAGACGATAATAAAAAAATCTATGAAAAACCAAATTTCTATGAACAAGGTGTTCACTTGGAACCCTTTGGAATTCAATATGAAATCCATCCAGCGATATGAGACCTCAGTTCCTGTCGGCAGTGTTGAGTTGGTATCAAGATTTCAAGAAAAATTATAAAGGAAATAAACAAAGTAGACATGCAAATACTTATTTAGATAAATTTTTATGCTTAATTTTATTAAAGCTTATTTTACCATTTAGTTAACTGTTTGGGGTGTCATTAAAGAAATCAAAATTAACTTTATTTCAAATCTGTTTCTTTTTCAATTCACACCACCCTCCAAGTATCCAGTGGTAGCCTTGGCAATTACAGAGCCACGATACAAAATGACACAAATTTATGCAAATATTAGTCAAAATACGTACAAAGACAAAAAATACACATTCGAACACAAAGATCATGGAATCGATTCCGCGATTAATGATACACGTTACTATCTTGAATCTGGAGGGAATGGTTAAAGTTTCATTGAACATTGTAACAACAACAAAAATACAAAACTTACCTTGCGTGTGTCCATAACTATTACATTTGAAACATTTTGCAAACTGCAGGTCACATGAAGTAGTTGCCTGACGTGGACCACGAAATTGAAGAAACTCAACAACGAGCAAACAGTAGATACTTACTTATTTTTTAACCAAAATCAGAATGACCAAAAAGCAAAACAATTTTTACGGTCAAAATATTTAACCGTGTAATCGATTCCAAGATTTCAAAATGAATTAGAACAAAACTTTGAAAGATGGAGCACGTAGTGAGTTAATCTGTTAAGTCTCTGTATGTAGATGTAAAAAAACACGAGTCTTTATGATAGAATAACAATTCCAATATTGAATAATTTACAACATAATACATGTATTAGCAAATCGAAGCTTGATTTAGTAATACAAACTTAAGCCAATAAAAACATTTAACGACATTTAACAATATGAACATTTAATGATAGCGTACTCAATTTACTCCTTGTAATGTTTTAAAATTATTACTTTTCAATGATTTATAATTTTGTTTATGTGAAAATAAAATATTGAGATCTAGTAGTAAAAAATAAAAAGAGGATTGCAAAGTAACAGATGAAAAAACAAAGAAACAAGTAAATAAAACACAAAAAGACAGAGACATAAGTGGAAAAGCGAAACCTGACAAAACTACCATGATGACACCTGTGATAAACGTAGATCAAGTTAATGAAGAAACAAACATAATTCCAACTTTAATACATACATATAGGTACTATCTTAAGCCAGGACATCACAAGAATTGTTTTGGGTTATTAAACCTACTTAAGAAACAGAGTATAATGATTTCTGATATCCTTCGCATGATATAACTTAGATCAATGTGTACCACAGGTGCATTTATGGATACGTCAGGGCATAATGGCAAAGGTCTTGGCTTGGGCAGTGTACCTAACAAAGGGATCGCGTCGGACACTTGGGGCAGAGTCTCTGCCACCAGATTGAGGAACACCGTCAGCGACAGAAGAATCGTCACTCCTGCAATAAAACACATTGTTAAAGCTTCCACTGAAGCTTCTTGACGCCAAGCTATCCCTTTGACCGAGTTTTTTGTGTTGTAAAGAAATACTGTACTTTTTTATATCTGTCCTCAAGTATGTTTAAACAATATTATTGAGCAAATCCCTAGTGAAATTAATCAAATCTAATTCACAACTCTCCAAAAATATTCGTACTTCCTGTATAAAATACGAGTAGGTTTAGATTTTTCCCAATATGTGTGTATAACATGTGTTTTTTGTCCGTAAAGCAGTCTTTTTAATCCACCTAATGGACTGTTTGACTTCACATTACAGATGATCGATGACTTCGATGTTAGTACTGAAAATCAAACAACCGTTAATGTTCTACGGCACGACGTACTTACCAGAGATGTCTGTTTTCTCGCACATAATCTGTTGGAATTCTAGTACAAACACAAACAGTCACAGCACGTCCTAGGGGTAATCTAATTTCTTGTTGGGTGCACGCTGCTTACTAAACATATACGTATATAATACTCGTATACATAAGGATTCCAATTTGATAATTTTGCTTTTAGCTGTTTGGATAACACTATGATATGCTTTAACTTTGAACCCAGGATACAATGCAACTGGTTGCAACGTTTTGGTATTATAAATTAACTTGACGATAGTGAGTATCGCTTTTTGTTTAATTAAAAGTAAATCTGCTAAAAGTAAGTGTTGCATGTGTCTTGAAAAAAAAAATTACAGAGCATCTACAACCCTACATGTTGAATAAAAAAAACAAAAAATGACTAGTTGCATTTACGCACCTAGGGTTCATGAATTTCATGGCTTTCTTCAAACCTGTACCATATGTTAATAAAGATCTTTTTGTCAAACAATTTTATATTTTTGATACTATGGTGATAAATGTAGCGGAATTTTGTATATTTTTTTGTAAATTGGTCATAAATACAGACGGACGATCGAACAACGGAATTTCACCATAATCATTCCGTTTTTTGGGTACTACTTATGGGGCGAGTTATCTCATGCAACTCTTTGCGAAGCAATACGATGTTATGCGACGCCCACTACCTTGTAAAGCGATTCCTTGCAACGGGGAATGCTAAGATTGCTAAGTCCGTGTCTTAGTTAATAATTTTGAGTCGGGTGGACATTCATCACCTGGTAGGTTTTCTCGCTATGCCGTTATAAATTCTTTATGTAGAATTTCTTTTTCATTTCTACTCACAGAACTATTAATAATTTCTACTACAAGTATCAAAGGTATTATGAAGGTATTGTTACGAGCTCTCGTTCGGGATAAATAAATGTATACCAATTTACACTGACACTTTATTTAATTAGTCACAGATAATCACAAACAAAGAATATAATACTCTTCTGATCACAAATAACGGTAATCAGATACAGTAATCGTTTCATTCGAAAGTCCGTTACTAACTTGTACTTCGCTACTTAAGTGAATTCTATTGCATACAAAAGTGTACTGATTCGTCTGGATACGCGGCGCCTTTTTACATGTATAAAAAAGCGGTAAAGCTTCTAGAGTATTCGAGGAAAACATTGTAGCATTGTTGGGAAGAATCTGGAAGGTTCTAGTAGAAACACTATACAGCAAAACCATCTAGAAAAGTGTAGAAGTTACTAGTAGTTACTCAAATTGAAATTGAAATATAAATTTAGTCTATAGTTCTTGCCCCCGCTTCTAGACAACAGATGGCGCCGATCTTTTTGCTTCCGCTTTAGATAACAGATGGCACTGTGATTACACCGTTGCTCAAGCTCTTGAATAATAGATGGCAGTAGCGTAGCATTTCTAACTTTGTGACCTACGTAACACTATTATGAAAAAACCTTTATGAACGGATTCTCGAAACATGTATATTATTATACCATCATTATATTTTAAGTCATCATTACATTGGTCATCCAAAAAAAGATAAGAACTTTTTCTTAAGACGCAAGATTCGAGCTCCGGCTGTACCGGCAGCCAGTCCGGTTTGTTACAACATTTTTTTTAGCACGTACCAAATAAATAACGTTACATAATGCTATTAAGGACCGGTTCCGCCAAACATGCTTTCGCGTTTGGGCAATTAAGCATGTAAATTCTTTTTTTTTATATATTTTTCTTTATTTTCAAAAATCTTAACCTAGTTACATAAATGCACAATCAACAAAAACCCATAGGGTTTATCAGTGATCGCGGAGTTCAAAATATTTTTAACAAATAAATTTGTGTTATAAGTTGAACTACATTAAGTATTTTTCCGATTTGACAAAAGTATCACAATCATCGAGAAAAAAAAACAAAATGATTTTCCCTGCACAGAAAAATCACGCAAAAAAATTTGAATTTTTGTGTATTTCTTTTAAAATAACGAAAGGAGCAAAATTAAAAATATTATATGAATAAGATAATGTCAATTTGTAACAAAAAAATGTTTTTTTTTCTAGTTGCAACGCCAAATTACGTTCTTCAGAACATTTTTCGTGATAATTGTGATATTTATAATATTTATGATATTTATGATATTGATATATGATATTTATAATAATGATAATTTAACTTCCTAACTAATTACAAAAGTTTAATTCGTCAAAAAATACTGATTTTATATGTTAAATGTTGCAAGCGCGAGAGCACGTTTGGCGGAGCCGACCCTTAATATCAGTAGTTTTGTTTTGACAATTCGTGACGTTATAATTAACAAAACGATTCAATTAAAATGCTATAAAACACGTTATACTGATATTTTTTTAACGTTACAAATATCTGCCGGCAGCGCATAACAGCATCACACAGCATCTTACCGCATGGCAAAGCGTAGCATAATTTCAAGACCATACAGAGGCTACTCTTGTAGTATTGGCTTTCTTCATCACGATCGCATACTAAAATATTGCTTAGGTATCTAAAATGGTCACTAAGTCACAATATTTAATCACTAAGTCACAAGACTTACTCACTAAGTCACAAGACTTACTCTCGGATTTACTTATAAATTGAAAGATTAGTAACGCAACGTGCACCCAAACCACACAATGTAACGTTGGTCGACGCCTAAATCCTAAGGTTGATCACACTTGGTGTGGTGGGTACCTATAAGGGGCACAGCCTCCGAGGTCGTGGGCATCTGTGCTGCCACCAGGTTCAAGAACACGGTCAGCGACAACAATATCGTCACACCTGTCGACACCAGCCAATCTGTTACTGATTCATATACTATATTTCATTCTGTTATTATTAAGATGTTATCAAATTAACGATCCAAACTTCATTGTATTGTTTGATAACTAGAGAAGATGTTTAAAAAATATATTAACTGGATCTGCTGACATACTTAGCTTTTATCGACACATTTAAAAAAAAGAATGTCGGCCCCATTGTGCATAACACTGTTTCACACGTGCGACAATGACACGCTTGCAATGTAGTGTGCTTAACTAGCTCATCAATCGAATGGATGATGTAGGCAAGAATGACCCAATTCTTCAAATCACAAAACTATAATATCATCTTTGTAATTTAGAGATTTCTTCGAAAATTTGTCTCAAAAATCATTTATTAACAATTCATACAGAAGACTCAGATAACAAGCGAAGGATTTTTTTTTAACAGTACTTATAACCAAAATTATTGTGATAAAAACCCCCTAGGGCTGACGGCTGTCTGCACCATTTATGTCACATGTGTCAAAATCGCTGGCCTATACACATGCTCAGTCTCCAGTATGAGTAAATTGTGGCTAATCCTATACCTACATGTAATTTTATTGTTCTTATTTTTCCTTAAGTAAAGGATAAAAATTTCAGTCAATATTAACGGTATCCACGAGGTATGAAATCCCCTGGTTGAGATTCTATCAAGTTTTGTCAATGACACTGTTTCTGAAGTTTCTTTCAGAGATATCAGTTAAAGCAAAGCCACTCTTACAAATTAAGAGAATGTCTTGTACTAAACTTTAAAAACATTTAAATTTCACATTCGACATTTTCACTGATACATGTTCATCATAATTTGCTTCAGCTGACAACCCAGAATTAAGTACAAATCAATATTACTTCAAAAACAATATCCATACATACAGGTTCATATATTGTTTTAGTTATAGCCCTACACTCGATTAAACAAAGTATCGAAAAGCTTTGTTACTAACTGCGTTAAGATGTATAATAAAATTCCCGAGACAATCCAAGGCCTTAATGAAACCAAATTTAAGAATCATATTAAGGTTAGCTTAACTAAAAAAGCCTTCTACTCAGTAGCAAACTATTTTAATGATAAGAATGTATTTTTGACTTCTTAAAAATTATTGTACATATATTTTTTTTGACTTTGTATACTAATGTATCTTTGTGTTTTATGTTTAATTTAAGTTTAGTTTTAAGTTTTGACTAGGTATAACTATGCTAGACATAGTTATTAAAACTGAATATATTGTTAAAATGACGTGTAAAAGTGTGCAATATTGTTCCTATTTACTGAATAAATGCTTTGACTTTGACTTTGATATCTTTGTCACAAATAACTATCGCATATAACAACTACCTACATACGACTTGTACACAGCAGTTCTATTAATTTTACACTGCTGGCTTCGAATAATAGAACTGCCAAACCCAGGTAAGATTTACATGGAAGCAAACTCTGCTGGCTGAAATAATTGATTTAAGTGATGCAAAGAGGCCAGATAGTACAACGAGCAATGTTTGTTAGGTAGGATACACAAACACAGCTTCTTTGTTATTGATCAATATTTTGTCTCTCTGGACACAAAAAGACAACGCTCCCTCGTTCATTCGCAGACAACGCGATCATTTTAAGGCTCTGCTGTTTTAAAATGTAATATTATTATTCAAAAACTCAAAGTCACCCATTAGGATGCGATGAAAGAAACTGAGACAAATGACTCGTCGTTTTCATAATGAGAATGGGTCGTTGTCAAGTCGGGTCTCAAGTGGAAGGGTCCCGTGGATTCCGTTTTTCTTTAACTTTGCTTTGACCCATTATGCACTCGAGAGTGATGTTTCATGCTCCATGAGAAAGGCAATCGAGTGTTTTATCATTCCACTCTCTCAAGTTTATATTACGTGGATTCAGCTACATCAAAATTTTCAAGTAGTATATATCACTTCTGTATATCTTTTTTATTATTTTTTCTGTAATCTCCATCTACAAAATCCTACCAAATATTCACCTTTTTCGTTACCGTCACCAACAAAAAATGACAGTTGAATTTTTAAAGAACATGTAGACGAAATATATAAAAGCCTGTGCACACTAACCGAGCGTGAGCTTCTCCCCGGAGTCGGGTGGCAGTGTGAACCCCAGCAGTGCCATCGAGGAGATAAGCACGCAAGGCACGATCAGGTTGAAGAAGTAGTAGAGCGTCCGGCGCCGGATCATGATGGTAAACGTCACATCCACGTACGGCTCCGGGCAGCACGCGTACGTTATCGTGTTCTTCTTGCCTGGCATCCCTGGGGAAGTTACAGGGGTTCAGACGAATTATTGGTTCAAGGGAAACATAGTTCGGTGAAAGGTAATCTAGTGGACAAAGATTGCCAGGTAACTTGGGTCTAGGCAATATGTGGGCTGGATTTTAGTCGCTGCAAAGTCTAAACTTAGAGTTAGTATGCGTCTGAACAATTTTTTATACGAATCCAACACTAAAATCAGCAACAAAAAGTTCTACGGAACAGCAGTTATTTCTTTCGCGGTTTTAGAGTTGTCTCCATATTTAAAGCTGTATTGCCGAGTATTATCTCCAGTTTTCAGCCTTTGTGTGACCATAATTTAGCTAATGCATATATAGGTGGGGAGTTTAAATAAATACTCAACAAAGAAGTCTTTCGAAATATGACTCATATTCAAATAATATTGCCTCATTTTAATATAATTGTGGAAAAATACGTTTGTTTGTGTACCTACTTTAACCTGTGTAAGATTGGTATTGAGGACATAGGTTGGTTCTTAGTACTTGCCTATTAGATACCACTCGCCATTTGTGATGAAATCTGAGAGATCCCCACCATTCTCGTCCTTCAACACCAGATCCAGCTGTTGATCAAACATCAGTGAAGACACACATACTATACGATATTCTACATATAGGTACATGAGCTCATGGACATGCATAATACTTGTCAACTGCTCCCATGCCACTCGCTGTTCAACACTGAGGAACCAGACTGAAATATGTCACTGATGAAAGGTTCATTTAGAATGTTATTAAAAGGTTCATTGTATTACCTGATCAAATAATGTTAAATGAAATTACTCGAACACTGTTTACAAATATTTCTAGTTGTAGTATTAGAAACCGTCCACTTTAACTTGATTCTTGAAATATTTAAATTTTTTAATAATAATTATCTATAGTTACACAATTTGCAATTATTTTAAATTACATGTGTATTTTTTATGTATGTAAGGCACACATTACTTTTATACTAATAATATTTATTGTTATTATTTCCTATATTATTAATATATTGTACTGAAGTATGTACATTTATTTGTACAGAATAAAAATCTGAATCTGAATCTAATAAAAAAGAAGGTATATAATAGCCCAGAAATGAAGCCATAAAATTAAAATTCCCTTCTAAGAAAATAAAGCGGACATTTTCAAAAAATTTAACAAATATTAAGGTAAAATTTAACCGTTTCTAAATGAAATTTACGTAAAACATTGTTAGTTTAGGGCAGCTAGAACTCCACTTTAATTTAAAGGCCTTTTGATACTCATTTGATCAAACACTTTAAACAACTGAGCAATTAAACAATCAGATAAACCGATATGCATTCACCTGAGTTTCATATGACAGAAATCAATTGACTGATAGATCGTAGACCCGATTTGGTGACTAAGCCTAGATTTAAGATTTTCATGCCATCTATCCTTTGTATGTTTTTACTAGAATTCTATACTGAAACCCTACTAAAACGTTGAATATCTCGAGCTTAAATTATTTTATAAATTTATTATTTCTTCTTTGTAAATTATTTTTCAATTTCAGTCTGCTTCTATCAAGTGGGTACCAATATTGATTCGAGATCGAACTGGGTAAATGCAAGGGAACTGTGAGAACCTCCCAATGGTACAAATAAAGTGCAAATCTACGGAGGGGTCTGTAAATAAGGGTACCTAGATGCAGGAACATGCTTAGAGATTGTATTGAGAAAATGTTTTAAGTTTAAACTGCCACACGAGTATTCGCCGGTAATATAATAGAGAACTTTTCTTGCTGAATATTTTATTTGTTATTCATGCATTTTCATTTTTGTTTAAATAATTAATAAAAGCCAATTTAACTTGCACTTTTAGCAATGTGTCCTGTCAACTCTAAAATGCTTAAAACGCAAACAATAGTAAACAATCGTGCAAAACAAGAGACTATAAAAAAAAACTTAAAACAAAAAGAGATCCAACAATATTCTAAAACCTACAAAAAACATGCTGAATATTTTACTGAAAGGTTGGCGAACCCGTATGGCAGAAATATGTATACTTTTAAATCTTTAGAATTGTGCGCCGTGTGTTTACAATAACATAATATTTTGCTCCATGCAAAATAGTACATACAAAACTTTTCGGATATTTACATCCTCTGGTTTCTCACATGGTTCCCTTTAACTTATCCTATCTGTGCCTAGTGACCCTATTTTATCTTAATATATTTCGGGTTTCAGCTTATAAACGAAAGACAAAATATCAATTTAGGATTACACTGTTCTATCATGAATGCCTGTTCATAGGATCGCATTAAGTTGTAAGTACTTTATACAATCCTATGAATAAACATTGTGAAAAGGGTTCATAAGTTACTTGAGAGGAATGAATAAATTTATCCATCGTTTATAAGCAAGTTACTTGAAACTCTGAACCTTTATAAATAGAGTTCGTTTCTGTATAGAGACAGCTTCGACGTCTCTCGTCCAATGTTGTAATGGTTCCTTGATTGACAAGGATGATTCATCAATATGTCAGAAACCAATAAACTCATCAATTTTGATAAACGTAGTCCATCAATAACAACATCGAGGCGCTACTCTCGTGTGAAATGGAATACATCATTTTCCTGTATGGAGTTCCAATTTCTAATCGTGCAATCAATATGCCACTTTAACCAATTTCAACGATTAGTACTAAACTAAATTGACGATGCGCAATTCCAATTGAAATAGCCACTAGGCCTAAACGTGTTAAAATAACACCAATAAAGCGTCGAACGTGACATTCTATCTAATTTTTATGTCCACGAATTGATAGAAGTTATATTTTGAAATGCGGTGACAGGTCTTTGCCACGTCTTCGCCACGTCTACACCCAAACGCTCGCTACGTATAAAGGTCGCAGAGCAACCCTTGCAGTACCCCGCAGTCAGGGTGTACCTGATTGCCGTCGTAGGTCCAGCTACCGAACTTCATGTCACAGTGTTGGTCGTCGAAGGGGAACCACGTGATGTCTATCTTGCATGTGCTCTTGAATATACCGGGTGGCACGTACAGGCAACTGCCGTTGCTTCTGACCACCACGTTGGTCTGGTACGTCCCGTCAAAACCTTCGTCAGCACTGATACCAACAAACAATGCCAAGTAAATAATCCGAAACCTAATTAATCTTGCTCCTCTCTCGAGATTAGACGAATAAAAAAACAGTGTTATTTACGAACTTTCTCTTAAAGAAGATTATTTAATTTATTTCATTAAGGACGTTGTTAATTCTCTGAAATTGCGTTACTAAAGTTTTGTTAAAACTCGTTGTCAACTACGATTAGGGTGTATTCACACAATAGGACGTCATGTCAGCGTGGGTTTGGCATTAAAAATGTAAGTTGACGTACTGACGTCCGAGTACATTAATGTTGTATAGTGCAAGCATTATTTAGTTAGTCAGGCTCTGACCGTGACCTTTGACACAGCATTTCTCAGATCCAAATAAACCATATTTTTTAAAATCATTTAATAAGCTATTTATATCGTATACGAGAGTTTTAACGACACTGTTTCGATGAAATTTCCTTTCACCATTCAAGTTTAAATAATTCAAAGTTGACCTAATTCTGCTAATGTTATTTAACTTAAGAGATATTGAATGAATCGTCAGCCCAATGACCCATGTCGATCCCTTCTCAAGGAGATACAAACGCCTTGAAAAGCCACCCCAACTCCTCTTTGATCAAAATCGCTCTATTCAATGTGAAAAAAATCGTCCTTCTACTGACAAAAATCCTATTGAAAATAGAAAATACAACAGGAATACCGTGAGATTAAAGAAAACGGAAAATACCAAGGCTTGTTATTTTTACAAAAGACATTTTAAGGTCTGCGCAAACTGATGGGTGGTCGTTAATATCTGCGCTTTTGCTCAGAAATCTCCTAAAAAAACTACCACTGCAGTTATTGTTCGCGTGTAGCTTTTTAACATATTTATATTATAAAAAAGAATATATCGAGGCGTTAGAGGTGGATTTATAAAAACATATCTTTATTAAAATCTGTAAACTTACATTTAATGTTTTTGTTTTATTACGAGTATAACATAGTGACTACTTAAACCCAATTAAAGAAAACGAAATAAAAAACACAAATTTTTAATTATTTACAAATAATGCAGTTTTTATCCATAATCAATATCATATAACAATTCAACTTTTAAAGCAGATTTAGATATTTATTAAAGTAAACAAAAGGGTAGCTTTTAATGTTAATATTTAATGTTTATTTATAGTGCTTCGGTTTCATCTGGGAGTATTTTATATCAAAATATTGCCATCATTGAAAAAAGCAGAATGTTTACTTTTCAATTAGGTTTCATTGCTTTTGTGAATTTATTCGCAATAATTTTATGCGAACGGGTCGGAAGCTTTACAGGAAATGTTTCAATTTCGTTTTTTCACTGATGGCATAAAATATCATCCCCTTGCTTGGTCAGAACAAAACAATTATCATCGATTTTGTACTTTCGCCACGTTTGAGAAGCTTTGAAAGGTAAATGTGATAATTTTATTTATTTTAGAAGTTTCTGATAAGCAAGGCGACAATCGTGGTGTCCAAATCAGCGACCCGAGTGCCATGTACGTTTAATACTTTTATTTATTTGTAGTGGCAGCACCGAGTAGGAGGGTGCAACACCACGCGGACGATAGTTACTTTAGAAATCAAGCACCCATCGTCAATATCGGGTTAAACTCCTACTGTGCTGTCACTGATATCTGAAATTTAAATAAGCTATTAAAAATGAGGATTATAGTTAAAGGCGAGCAGGTAGAGACAAGCAAGGAAGAGGGCGATCATTTCATACCCCGATCACCTTTAACGTATTCTTTTAGTAAACGTGCTAAATCAACAAACAAATAAATTTATTATTATTTTAGAGATACACACACAGAAATGGTTACTTATATTCAAAGGTTTCAAGGAAAAGCAATTTACGCAAATAGCTTACAAGATGTTTTGTTTACGCACTGAACCGAAAGCCGTTTAGATCTATCTACATGTCAAAGACGTAAAGGATCTTGGTAAGCAGCCAATGTTGATGGCAGCATTGAAGGCATTCCTTCACTTTACGTATACCAAGATCTTACGATTGAATATTTCATCTTTGTCATATTGGACAAGATAATCTGGTTAAATAAATAAGTCCGTTATACCAATTCAAAAGAAAAACTATTAAAAAAATGAAATATAATTTCCAGCCACAAATAATTTTAAGCCCGACTCAATGTGACCGCTCACGACTTTCTGCAGCTAAAAATCAAGGAAAACAGACGTACTGTACAAGTGCTCCATTGTTGGTAACCCGCCAAAACCTGTTTAGACGCTAACCATGAAAACTAATTCTCTAACTCGCGTAGTGATGTCGATTGATAAACCATTGAAAATTCTACTCAGTTATCTGAACGCGTGCTGAATCTGATGTCGGTATTCAAAACAATCGTACAATGGCTGATTATGACTCATTATAGTGGTCGTGCACAAAGCAACAATGAATATAAAGGCACCTAAAATGCAATAATGATTTATAAAGGAGGCGCCTGAAAAGCCAATCGATTTCACTTTGGTCGGACGGTCGGACGCAAACGGCCTTGTGTGGAACCACTGGGTTTTAATCAAGCTTGCCGCTTTGCCGATCTATTTATTATGACATTGTTTTAGCAGACAACAACGCCTCTGCTATGGACTAATATTCACCTGCTAAAGTGTTGGGAGTAAGCTAATCTTTTTGTCTTTACGAGCTAAGTATGTCTAACTAAACGTTTTATGAAATTCTACAGATTTCGATCAAACCTGAAATTTTATAAAGCTTGTCAAACACAACGTTTTAGACCGGCCATTGCTCTCTGGTTGAAACCACTGGATTTTAATTAAGCTTGGTTCTAAAACAAAGTTAGATGCTATACTACGCGAAATATTGCGTAGGTCGGCGATATAATTATGTTACGTGAAAAGTCCTTTAAGTGTAGGTCGTACACAATCGATGGGTATCGACAAACTAGACACACGTGTATTCATAACAAATTTAAAAGTTATGTGTTTTTACATTTTCTATATTTTCTTGGGTAATGGAAATTAGCGCAGGTGCTATAGGGTTTTGTCGTAGACTGACAGATACGGTTCAGGTACTGCTGAAAAGTCGTCGAGACTACCGTATGAAACCTCTAAGCTTCATGCAGAATAAACATGTCGATGAAACATTTTACTCGCGAAACTTCTATTTCAAACAAAACTCTAAACCAACAGTGTACTCGCAAATTGAGCTGAAAGTTCAAAAACAGAAAATCGCAAACAACTAAACAATTACGCCAACAGCCTGAAACTTAGTGCGGTAAATAATAGACACATATGTAACACGGAATTCTGTACATGTTGGTATGCTGTGGTCAAAGTTAAGCAACTTTGTCCTTTAATTACATTGAAATAGGGAACATGGATAGAATTCAACCGACGCTCGCCACAGCCCACTCGCAACAAAGTGATTCAGTATTCATTTGAGAACATTTGACAAACAATTTTAACAGATACTGCTTACTTGTTGTAAGAATTTTGTCTTATTAAACAAAAAGGTTATTCGGTAACAAGATTTAATCGTAACAATCTGGTTATAAGGTCCTGAGAGCTGTTAAAAAGCTGCCACTTTAGAAAAAACGTCATTTCTTACTTACCAGAATAATTATTGAAATTTTACTCCGTTAAATGTCAAGAAAAATAGCAATAAAGTGGTTTTAAACAGCAAAAAGTTTTATACAAAACGTTTTCGATAAGCTTAAATTTATCTTTTGCTAAAAACAGCCGTGTTTAGGATAATTTAAAATTTTAGCTATAAACAGACGTTGTTTTATAAAAACTTTGCTACTGCAATTTAAATTCAGTTTGTTGCTATTTAAAAACAGTTCATTGCTATTTAAAAACAGTTCATTGCTATTTAAAAACAGGTCATTGCTATTTAAAAACAGTTCATTGCTATTTAAAAACAGTTCAATGATATTTAAAACCAGTTCATTGCTATTTATAAACAGCTCAATGCTATTTAAAAACAATTCATTGCTTTTTAAAAACAGTTCATTGCTATTAAAAAACAGTTCAATGATATTTAAAAACAGTTCATTGCTATTTATAAACAGCTCAATGCTATTTAAAAACAGTTCATTGCTATTTAAAAACTGTTAATTGCTTTTTAATAACAGTTCATTGCTATTTAAAAAGAGTTCATTGCTATGTAAGTACAGTTCATTGCTATTTAAAAACAGTTCATTGCTATTTAAAAACAGTTTATTGCTATTTAAAAACAGTTCATTGCTAATTCTAGGCATTTAATTGAGTAGACTTTCAATAAATATAAAATTATCGGGGTTAGTCCGCGTGTGAATTAATTAAATTAAATAATCTTTTTAGGTTTCCATGGTAAAACCTCTACACTTTTCTCCCACTTGTCAGTCTACAACGGTCTCGCAAACAATTTACATAAATAACCTTTGTCGCTTGGCATGGAAGCACGAGAGCTAAAAAACAGCTCTTTGCTGCAAGTGGGCTACCAAGTTGCATATCTGCATATAATTATCTGACGTAGCTCTCGCCTCGTCGTTAAAGAACTGAAAGTTACACAGTTAAATAGTGCTTCAACTACAATTTGTCTGCAACTTCGCCGCTGCTTCTCTGCTGCACTGAAAAGCTAAAAAATCTTATGGTTTACTTTAAAAACAAATACAGAATATCATGAATCATATTCGGACTCGTTTCTAGCAATAAAACAAAGATAAACCTTGACAAAGTATCTTTAAACAATTCATAAATCCCAAAACGGAACCATAAAACAACTTTTCAAGTTCCGTTTCCCCCCATAACCTACAAAAACAACGACAATGTTACTTTATTGGGACACCCACACGTACCAACGCTAAACGTAATATCTGAAACGAAATAAATGTATGTCTCTTCAAAGCTGGTATAAAAATAAACAAGCGCCGCGCCTGGAACCGCTCGTTGAAGCCTCGTTGGCGGGCCGCCAACAGCGAGCGGGCTGCCAACACACCCGTATTAACATGGGAGATCAACACGGGAAGGTTAATCCCAGCTATTTCCAATATCATATTCAACAATCGACAAAACAACAGAGAGGTTTGTTTTTGACAGGACGTTACGTTTTCGTAGCGGATATGCTACGGAACTAAGGCGTAGCTGTGCACAGGTTGACATGTACTACGGCGGCGTAGAGGGTTGTAGCTGCGCGGCCAGACTACGATGACGTATGTAATGGTAGCAATGAACGAGTTTATCAAAAACACAGGCAGATCGAACAAAATGTATTTTACTTAAAACTATTCAAAAAGTAAGTTATTTATTACTCTCATTACAATTGACAGCACAAGTAAATACTACAGTTGACAGGCTATACATAAACTTAAATAAATTTATATTGCCTTTTTGAAACTGTGTCTAGTGCTAAATAAATCATTTGTGAATGGTGCAAAACCTGTGTTAATATTCATAACACCAGGACCTAATCAAATACAGCCCTAAAATATACTTTATATTGGCATCCTGAATGTCACCATCCTGCCATCGTTATTACTCCAACTGATGCTGGGCCCAGTGGGGCCCGAAATATATCTTGGATTTTATTATTATATTTGATCATTTTTATATATTTGTATAAATTTATAATTATATATAAACTTTAATTAACTGGAAACAAGAAACTTTACTAAAAACTTAAATAACATTCAAAACCTAAAGATGACCTAAAATAGTAAAAATTGTATATTAGAAATAAATTAATTAAGTCCAAATCTTTAATACCTACAATTTTAAAAGAAAAACTATAAATAAAAACTGGATCCACAAGGAATAATAATATAAATAAACTTGTAGCTCAGAAAGTATATATGGGTACATAAAGAATTTCGGTGAAACCCTTAGCAAGTAACAATTATTAAAACCTAGTTATACCCTTTCCCGTGTGTCTCAGGATAAACCCGGCGACATACTGAGCTCTGGCGACGGAAAACACGACTGAAACTATACAGAACACTCTGTAAGTGATTTAAAAGCTTCGATAATCAAATGTTTTGTTGCGCGCTGGAGCCTTGCCAGCTACGAGAAAACTGTGGGTAAAACATGAACGCTACTAAATAGTCTAGGGATTGAAAAACTACATCGCTCACATATATATTTTTTTGAAGCTGTTTTGTTCAAATGCTCTTCCCGTTTCTTTATTATTTAGTAATTTTAAGTTACTAATCAACAAATTCTAGAAACATTGGCAATGCTTCTGGTGTTAGTTTGTTAATATTTACTAATACTTTAATAGGTGGAAGTTAAATAAAAATACAAATAAATATTTATTGTTATAACTTACAACTCATACATTGTAATTGTGATAAGGGCGAAAACTGGAATATGGGTCATTGAAATTTTCCACAATAGTATCTGCGCATTACCAACTTCAGAGCAAGTTTATTCCGAATTCAAAACCCATGTTATTTTCGCCTCAAATTCATCTTGATCCCTAGACACTTTTATTGGATGTATTCAATTATGTGAGGCACGGCGTGTCTAGTACGAACTGAGAGTATTGGTGGACGAGGCGGATGTGAGCTGAGAATATTGGTTCATATAAACTCGAATTCTAGAAAAGCTGGGTACTTTGTCTTTTCGACACCGGAGATGATGAATTCTCAATTGCAGATAAATAACAGGAAATTGAAGAATTGAACGCCGTTTAGTCCTCATTTCAGCTTAGAAGACAAAAAACAAATAAAAATCTTACTAAGATATTAAAGGTTATAAAAGCAATGTTTTTATTTTCCACCAGTAGCTCTTTGATTTTTAATACAAATACCTGTTTTACTTTTTCGCCATACCGCGCATAAACCATGTGGTTTTAGTCGGATGGCTATAAATTCTTAAAAATTTAAGTAAATTTAACTATGAAAAAATAACTAAAAAAAACAATAATAATTTTGGTTTCCTATAATGAATATACATCGTCACTACATGAATCCTTTAGCGGGTGTCTGAGGTGTTCCCGAGAAAGGGCCCACGTTTCACCTATGATTGTTACGTCCCAGTGCTGAGCCCTATCGCACATTTCAGCCACAAACATGGACCTACAGTTTAACGTGTGTTCCGAAACATGCAGACTGAATTGATTTAATTCATAAAATGCAACAAAACATACAGCTTTATAAAATATTGAAAACAAGCTAAACAAAAAAAAAATCTCCGTTAAAATTCGTGACAATTATTCAACAAAGACGTATCAACAAAATTATCTACAAGTTTATAAACACTTTTGTCTGGAGCGCCGCCAACCACAATTATATGGGACATTAAACTAACTTTGGGCAGTTTAAATCAGTTGAAAGTGCGTTTATGGAGGTTGTTTACTGGCTAGTTGTACTGTTTCGACTTAAATTTTAATTTGAGGAAGCATAAAAATAATATAAAAATATGGCGTTTTAACAACTTTGGCTTTTGTTAAATATCTGGGGACTTATTTTCTAACTTCAACATACTCGTATATTGCTATCGCTTTCAAAGGTATCGTGATTGGCTAGAAATGAATTGAGACATAATGTCTGGTCTATCACGCGTGACTTTGAAAACGATAGCAATGGATGTAGAAGTGAGACAATAATACCCCTGTTCTAGGTATAATATATTTGTAGGCTAACAAAATAAAGACTAGTCAAAAGTACGAGACATTATCATATAGGGAAAAAAATCTATCGAAGAAAAATCGACTGACTCACTTTTTGTGACCACACGTGACTCTATTATATCTTTATTGTAATATGACGCTATTACGATAGGTCAGAGGCATTTTTAGGGTTCCTTAGTACCTAAAAGGTACAAAAGGAACTTTATGGTGAGACTCCGTTGTCCGTCCGTCCGTCCGTCCGTAAAAAAAATAACGATTTCAAATTGTTCAAAACATTTCCAAAACAAAACAAAAATACAATATGGGTATCAAATTGCAGATATTAAAAAATTGTAAAATATGTGCTTTTACTATATTTACTGGCACTGGTTTCGAGAAATCTTTAAAACACCACAAAAATATGTATGTTCCTCCCACCCCTTATCTCCGAAACTGGGACACCGAAAAATATTTAAAAAAATGTTGATTATAGATCATAACTGTCCAATTACAGTAAAATTATAGCAATTTAAAAAAAGTTGAGCACAAATGAAAAATATAAAAAAAGAAGTAAATTAATTTAAAACATGTTTTATAAAATGCAATATGGGTATCAAATTGTAGGTATTACAAATTTGATTGTAAAAATATATAGTTTGGCTGTATTTAATTGCATCTATTTCGATAAATCCTTGAAAAGCCATAATAAATGTATGTCCCCCCTTATCTCCAAAACTAGTAGACCGAAAAATATGAAAAGAAATCATGGCAATGTGCGTTTACGTAAAGATTACAGGAAAAATAAAGCGGTTGAGAAATCCTTATCATCCGCAATACGGAATCCTAGGTACGCGAGTCTGACTTGCACTTGACCGGTTTTT
This sequence comes from Ypsolopha sequella, assembly GCA_934047225.1. NCBI lineage: Eukaryota > Metazoa > Arthropoda > Insecta > Lepidoptera > Ypsolophidae > Ypsolopha > Ypsolopha sequella. Next base: position 3,547,761 of record OW203986.1, on the reverse strand, counting down.
TATAGAGCCAAAAGTCAAAAATAGGTCTCATAAAGTCACTATGCTTATGCACGTAGCTTTACACACAAAAAAATTAGGCAAATTATTAATTACATTTAAGTGAATAACAAACATTAAAAAGAGGGTCTATTAATTTCTATCTTAGTTCCAATAAACGTAAATTATTATAATTAAATGCCAAAACCATATATATCATGATGAGTTAGTTATTATTTAATGAATATTAACATACTACCTGAGGAAGTCCTGCCTGTGCACCTTAAGTTACCAAGTAAGTAAACAAAGTATCAGGTAACAGGAGAAGCTGCTAACACTAAACGGTTTTAAGAACCTAGCGTTATAACTTCAAGTTTTACCGTGTACCGTGAGCCACAATATCGCCTTACGAGTGCCGAGTGAACAAGGTTCCTAGAGGTTGCTACCTTATTTCTAGAGGTTGCTACCTTGTTCCTAGAGGTTGCTACCTTGTTACCGGATGCCGGGATACTTTGGTCTTCTTTCCTATAAAAATGTAAGTACTTTTGACTTTTTAAAGTATGGCTTTCGAAACATGATACGGCAATAAACACTGGTTGTAGTCGATACAGAGAATAAAGGAATCGATGAGTATATAAGTAAGACAAGAATAGCATATCGTGCGATATGTGACCACGGGATGGATTCGGAATGGAGGGACAGTTACTCAAAACATAATTGCAGAAATACTGGGGGGTAAATTTTCTTGTAATAATAATTAGTGTAGTGTAGTTACCTAATAAGCTACACTAACATTATTTTTGAGGCTTAGCCAGTTTAAAAGACTTTGAGATTATCTTTCGATAATTAGACTTTATGTGGCTTAGTGGTTGTCAAAATGGAAAATCCCACACATGATGGTCCAAAGTCCAATCGAATTGCTCGCAGCTAGCAATTTTTTTTCTACAGCACAATGTTAGGGCTTGCGGGATTCTACCATCGTGATCTCGAGAGGTAGTAATATACCATCCCGCAAGTACAGGGATTATTTTGGCAGCCCTACTCGACCGGCCAGCCTTGATCTTTAGTTGTTGAAATACAACCCGCCACGGTAACGAGTCTTCAACAATATTCAGCTTCGTCATAAACTCACACTAAAGTGTTAATTTCAGTGCCCGCAGATTGCCGGCTTTAGCATTGTAAACGATTGTTTCAATATTGAACTTAAGTTAGTTTATCGCACTACGGTTTATTTGAAAACTGTTTTTTTTAATTTTGCTGAATCAGAAGGAAAACTTGTTTTTTTCTGTTAAATGTTTTCGACTGGCACGGTTATATCGTTATTTCAATTCAATTGTACCTAAATTGTATTATTATCATTTTATTGTAAGAAAAATATGTTTCATTTATTTTATTTTAGAATAACGGAATTGATTTACTACATACTCAATAAACTGCACATAAAACCCAAATCACTAAAATCCTAGTGTCACCCGAAAAACACATAAAAATACGGCACGAATTTTACGGCGTCTCCGATACCGCAGTCGCATGCTAGCCAGACGGTGGTTGGAGCGTTGCCAGGTAAGTCAATATGGATGGACGCTTTACAGGCCCTTAAATCATGCCCAAAGGCGTATGAAACAAGATACTCGCTTAAGGCTTAAGCCTTTCGGGTTTTCATAAAAGCTAAGTGGATATAGGCTAAGGAAATTCGGTCCGATATCTGAATGATTTAAGAAGCAAAAGAAATAAGAAGCGGGGACGAAATGTAATAAAGACTGCCAAGGGTAGAAAACAAAACTTTCTTCTTATAACCGAAGTCTTGTTACCCTATTTACCTCCAGAATTGCTATAATATTCATGGAAACCCTAGATTTCCACAAAAAAGGTAAAAAAATCGGCCTTTCAATTCTATGTCTTACTTAACCTTGCGAAAACGTATTGTTCATGATTTTTCTTTATTCATGAGTTAAACAAAAATAATTATCAGATAAATATTACACACTACAAGAATATTAAATAACTCTATATTCTGCTTCTTTCTAAATCAACTACCTATTATTTCATCGAATCCCTTTTTTTATTATCTGCCCGGTAAAGTTAGGCTACCAAAATGGAATCTATTCGCAAGGTCACCAGCATACCTACTGTAATGAGGTTTTCAACCTCCTTTCAGTGGCTGGTAACAGGGCGCCTTGTTCTCGAGCAGCCACGCGGTCTGCCTCCTGGCGTCGCGCCAGGCCATCATCTCTTACCTTGGGATCAATTCGAGCCCCGATCCCGTTTAACAACACTTTTCCCGTCGTGGGAACGTTTTATAGCCAGTAAAATTAGTCGTTGAGGTTGCTTAAACGGGTTTATCACTTGTGGAGTTTATTAATCGTTTTTCTGATTTGTTGTTGGGTCAGATTATTACAACAACTATTGATGTAATCATACTTCTGTCTTCTCATTAATTCTTGGACTTAGACCGACATTGTTATTGTGATAATTTTCAATTATTCTCTAACTTATAGACAAATTGTTTTTGCCGAAATTGTTATAACGACATATATTTCTCAAACATAAACACAAATAATTTTTTTCCGCTTTACTACGAGCTTAAAATTTCCTTTTCCCGCCAACCCAATAACGTTATTTTTAATTAATAAACGAGGCACTTTAATTTTCAGACACGTATGTACCTAAATACACAAGTGAAAGTGAAACATAAAACGCACTGTAATTAAAATCTACCCGCAGCCAGGCGCCCTCTGTAACTGAAACAGTATGTACGCCGTTTGTATGTACGTATATACATATGATGTCGTGCAAATTCACCCCAGCTATAGGACTTATATCAATTAGGTAGAAAAACTGAAAGTCGTTTTGAAAAATTTTACGTTCTAGTTATGTACACGTAATTTTACAAGCGTTTTTTCATCAACATATTACGGATGATTGTTCAGTTGTGCGGCTCTGGAACTTCTTACATATGGGGTCCAGAGCTGCAATGTTTAACATTAAATGAAGTTTTCAAGTGTAAATATGTGTACTAATATAGTTTTTTAAGCAATTCTGTTACTAACAAAATATGGACTTGATCTGAAATAAAATTATATTATTATTACGTAATTTGTTACAGGGGGCACCCATCCTCATTTTAGACCAAATTATAATATTGTATGCTACTTATATTTTAGGGGGCCATTAAAAATTCCATGAAAATCAAATAATAATTACTGCCATAATTTACTATCAAATGTTATTATAAATTTGAAAAAAAGTCATAATGTTTGGTATCCTTACTCTTGTTATTTGGTTATTTTTTTCAAATAACAATAAAATATCGTTACCTATAGTTGCATAAAATAGTGGTCAGTGAAACAACAATACTACCGCATATCGCTCAAACCCTGTTTGTTGAGCGACGCTTTTATATTTACGTTTCCAATTTAAATTGCAGAAAAGTGTTATTATTACATTGCATATTTGAATTTTTTCCATTTCCAATGTTTTAATGGGTTTTTTAATTGCTCAGTTTTCAGTTTTGCAAGTTAAGCTTGCCTACACAACTAGTTTCACTAAAATCAGCGTACATATATTGCGTGTATGGACGCAAGATTCTCGTCCTAATTCAATCATTTTTGATGTGATACCTATTAAACCACGTTGAGCGGTTTTTGGTAGGGAAAAATCTTATGGGTTCGCAACACCGTCACCAACATGCTATTTTAACAGAAGTTTACAATTCTGTCGGCAGTCTCCATGACTGCCTTGGTTTTTTTTTAAACTCCGTGTGCTATTTTTGTCTGCTTTTTGAAACAAATAGATCAACTTAGATAGCTATATTATATACGAGTAACTTTAATAACATAATAATTTTTTTCGTGCTTTTATCCCGATTTTATATTTCAGTATAATTTTAACAGGAAGTTACATCATCATTAGGTTGAATGATCGGAACCTTATCAGACTTTAGTAAGCGTTCAAGAAAAAAAAATATGTCTTTGGAAATTGTGACGATGACGTCACTAAGGGTCAAATATGAAAGACATCTTTTTTATTTTCATTTTTTAAACCAGGAGGCCCACCGTGCCTGGGACCGATGGATGGCGATATATCCATCCCTAATAGCCGGGCCTTATATGGAACAGACTGGTGACGGGCAGCGGCGTCACTGGTGCGAGGGTTCCGGCACCGCGCTCACCAACCCGCCTGCCCAGCGTGTTTAAGTATGGGCAATTCTTCCAGGATGACCGTCGGGAGTGGCAAAGTCCTGGAAAGGCTTATGTCCAGCAGTGGACGAACTAGGCTGATAGATGGATGGAAATATTGGCGAAATAAAAGAGACTAATTGAACAGTTCAGCTACTAAAACAAGTACATCAAGAATGCTATAGAATAACCTGATACATATAAAACGGCCAATAGTATCGTTATACTTTTCGTGTAAACATTTTCCAATATACCGACCGTTTATTGAGGCAACCATCAGGTTCTAGCACGCTCTGTTATTCAGCACGGGTCGTCTCGTGTACAGACCCGCGGCCCCAGCTGCATCACAATTCTAGCAGCTGTTGCGATCTGTTCGACACCCGGACTCCTCTCAAGAGATACATTTCTATAGACACATATGTACACGTACGTAACAGTGCAACTGACAAACTGTAAGATTCGTGACTTAAAAGCGAGAAAAATAGACTGAGAATTGTATTTCTTTTTGTACTTAGTACGAAATAAAATTTAAAGACGTCTGTTAGGAGGATCGACATACAATTTGTTGTGACATGGATCCCAAGATGATAAATGTTTGAATGAAAATATTTTATTGCAAAATAATTGTCGCTAACACTGTGTCTGGCTCCCGAACTAGAAATCTCTGTGCAGATAAGAGCCTCGTCCACATTAATACAAAGACTACGTTTTTTAAATTAAAATGGTTTTGTTTTTTATAGCTAGGTGTAAAAAATACTCAACATTTCAAATCAGTCAAAACAAATTTACTTCCTGAAATTTATACGGAGGGCTATAATCCAAGCCTGAAAAGAGAAATAACTTTTGCTATACGACTTATGGAAATTAGCCGTATAAATTTTTACCTTCCCATATAAATTCCCTGAGCCTTTTCAGTATTCCACACGGTATATTTCCAGGAGAGAAGATTTTGTGTTTCGGAATTTTTCAAAACGTTGTTTAGAGTTTCTTTTTCCTTTTTTTGAGGATTGAGGACCTCGAACAAAAAGATAAATGAAATTTACAGGATTTAAAAAATTTAAGAAGGTCCTTATGTAGCATCCTATATGGGTTTGGTCTATTTTTAAGTTATTGATGACCTTGATGACGAAAAAATTTTTTTGTCAAAAATCATATTAAGCACAATTAATATAATTTTTCCTGTATGGAACATTTTACTCAAATAACTAGGCCAAATTGCTCGATGATTAAAATACCTTTCATGCAATGTCTCCAAAAGTTACAAATTAATTTAAACATAATAAATTAATCGTCAATGGGAAATATATATATATATAATATTCAAATATTTATTTGTTTAATATTTAAAAAGCTTAGCTGGATCAACAAAAATCGGAATAATTTTTTTACAAACACAATTTTGTACTGCACTGTAAACTTTTTCTTTAAAATTTAAAGCTATAATTAATTTCACAGGTATAGTTTTTTTGAGAAACAATCCTATTGGGAAGTAGAGTCCATCGGGTAAAAGTTTTTTTTTTATGAAATATACTTCGCCTCAGTAATATCAAAACTCAGTAATATCAATATCTAAGGAACTTTTCCTCAGACAAAATCATGTACCTACCTGTTGAGGGCGAGGTGCTACTCTAGGTTGTCCATGATAAAATGTCCACCCTGTATTTTACACCTTTAATGTACTTATTTGGAATTTCGGAGACCCTTTTAATGCACAAAATGCAGGTTTATTTTTAAACTGCCTTTGTGGAATTGTAAAATGGTTTTTTTTTTCTCTCTCAAACCCATGCGATTGTAAAGACAAAACCTGAAAATAGAATCCATTAAAATCCGCAGTAATCCCTTGTTCATGACGCTGCAAGAAAACCCATTATTCATTTAATTCCCCGCACACCTCATTCTTTATACCCTTTCATACTGTACCGATTCTCAGCGCTTAAAATAGCAGCCGTCGCGAAAACACAAAAAAAATGTATTTGGCGGTCCTGTAAAATGTATTTGGTGGTCCTGTAAAAAACAAATTTAACCCCTCGCCTGATCGTCTCGGTGCCGGTGTACCTCACCTATTATACATAAGAACGTCTGGTTTCCACAATTTGTTGGGTGTGATGCGCAGATCCTTCACGTTGCCGTATTCGCTGTCGTTCCACCTCAGGTTGTAGTCGTTCCATTCCTGTCACATTCAAATCATATTCAAGTTTGGAACGCTTTAAAAAAGCGAGCTGGCAACGTTTATATTTATAAATTTAACTTTGAGAGTTATTATAAGTCCCAAAGATGTTTTACAAGAAATGTAAAAAAATCACCGTTAGCAAAAACGTAACCAGCTCTGATTAGAAGATGAGATGAAAAATAAATGCGAATGTTGAAGTCTGCCTCATTCTGAGTTTAAGCAAATAAAAGTATGCTTTATTCTCGTGCTATTTGAATCCGATATTGCTCAGAAAACGATTTGTTTCCGAATAAGAGATTTATAAATGATGTTATAGAGCCAAGAGATTGTGAATACTGCGAGACACATTCGTTTCTTGTTCTGCAAACGATTGAGAATAGCTGGAGATTTCCGAAACGAGTTGGTTATATTTGTTTATTGTACGATTAAGTAAATTACTTAGATAACTGCGAGACATTTTTTGCTCTTGCTGTGAAAATTTAGAAAATTGTTGGCTATATTGATAAATATCATGAAACAATTATATGTTTTGCGTTAAATAGTATTTAAAAATACTGATTATTAATAAATATAACTAAATATTGTCCCTGCTAAATCAAACATGGTTCAACCATTCAAAAAGTTAAACTATTGATTTTCATGGAACTAAATTAAGTAAATAGATGTTTGAGTTGTCTTAACATAGAAACACATTAGGTCTTTATTTGTATGTTCTTCTTGTTTTTTTTTCCTCTTTTTTACAAGAGTTCATTGCAAAATGTGTACTATGAAAGTAATAAACTGAATAAAATATTAAACTAGATACGATTATTGTTACAAGAACATACTAATATATGTGGAAACTACCTCCAGCCTCAAAACCAAAAGATATAACTCTTGCAATTCATACATTTATTGGAGACAGACTTCTACAAAGGCAATAAAATAGATCAGCTATTACAAGATGAAGCATTGAATTTTGACAGATTGTGTAATTTGGTAAAAACAATATTGTAATAGTCCTAAGTCCACTAAAGGTTCGTTACTTCGTTCGATAAATTGAAATTTATTTAAATTGCAAACGTTTTCAATCAAAAACCTTAGTTTACCAACATTGTTTCTGTTTGTTTTCACAGTCACTGGCTATTAAAGCAATTGTTATTTAAACTACTAATAATAACTAGACATCGGATTTTATACATTTGCATGTTGGCATATGCAAATGCATATAATTCTCTAATTACGGCGTTAATGCATATCTTAGCCTTTTTTCTCAATCGTGCATATTTCGTTTAGTAGCCGGATCTACGTATAGGGACCTAGTGACGAAGACGTGTAGGGCGCAAGCGCAAACTGACTGACCAGTGCGTGCGTTTTGTCCAATGACATCAGTTGATGTATAGACGTCGTTTTCGGTGTACAAATTGCTACTGGGTTACAAACGTCACAAAATTGCGCTCGAAAAGTTGGAAAAATACTTAATTGTATATTGTCACAAAAACTTTGCATAATTTTAAGCATATTTCGCTGTTTTTGTGCCGTCTTTAATTAAATTAAATGTTTAAAAATAATAACGGTTTTTTGATTATGTATTGTGCATATTTTGAGCATATTTTGGCACTTTGTTAGTGCATATAATCCGATGTCTAATAATAACATACACAAGTGGATAAACAAAATGGTTGTAAAAGCCATGAAATTTGCATATAAAAGCCAAGATTATGTTAGTTAACAAACTGATTAATAAGCAAAGCGGATAACTAAAGTAGAGACAATAGTTGAATGTCCCCACGCGAATTCTCTTCTAACTATTTATTTTAACTAAACAATCATGTCCAGTTGTTATCAGTTCATTTCCTGGACCCAAGGACTGCCCCATGGGGCGAAACTGGATTGGGGCTCGAGAAACATAATGGCGTTTGGTTATCTTCTGAAATTAGATAGCGGTTCGCATGGAGCTTCATAAACAAAAGTGTAATGTTGCCCATTTTTTTTTCTTTTTTTTTCACTTGAATTTTTTTGTCTCATAATTACACAAATCTACAGCTGTTGTCCGTTACAACGAGCTAAAAATAAGTATAGAATGAGGACTTCGTAGCTGCATAAGTGTGCTGCACTCGAGTACAAGTGCTACGGTAGACGCCTCTACGACGTAGCAGTCTTGATATCACTTGGTTGTAGCTACTGGACTAGACCTACGTAGTTTTATTCACAGTTTTTAAGGTACCATAGTACCTAAAAGGTACAAAAGAAACCTTTTTATGGTGAGACTCCGTTGTCCGTCCGTCCGTATGTCACAGCCTCATACCTCAAGCACTGTTAAAAATAAAGACTTGAAATTTGGCACATAAATAGCATTAATTTGACCACATAACACTTTTTGGTAAATGTTCTTTCACGTTTAAATTCGGCGCACCAATGTGCAACTCTAGAATACGGTGCATTTGTTGCTAAAGTATTCTGTAAGTCTTGCTTGATTAACTCGTTCCGTAGTGAAATTTTTCAAACACAGCTAGATACTTAATAACCGCGCGCAATTATTTTTTTTTTTATTTTCGACAACACGCTACGACAGACTGCAAACAAAAAACTTCCATTTAAAAAAAAACAAATGGCATTTTAATCATTTCCTTTTTTTGAAATTTAATCAATATTCCAGCTTTACCAGCCAGTATTTACTTTTTTTGGTTCCAAAGAGGTTGTACCTCATTATCACTTTATAATGAACGCCCCTCGTATATCCTAGAATACAAACATTATGCAAGAACAAAATTAGTTGACACCCTGTGTTACTGTGACCTAAAAATAGCAGCAAATAACAAACATTTAGATAAAGGCTGCTAGAGAACAACGCCCAAGTGAAGCAACTTTATAGGAGGTTGTACAATGTTGCCTCAACCCTTGTACTGATATTACAAAACTTGCGCCAACTTCGCATTCTCCTATATTTGTATACGTTAACATTATACATATTGTTACTGCTATTAGCAACGTAGAATAGTCGGTTTATTTGTTACAAAAAGTATACTATTTTTAACTATAAGGCACATGCTTAAATAAGGACTTCATATTGTAATTGTATTACAATCCATGAATGTATTTGTGAAAAAGTTCGTTGTGGCATATGTTAGGAAATAATTATGTGTACAATTTGAATTGAACTAAATATTACGCTTGTCTCAAGTCTGTATTTGTTGTAATATATAGTATACATATGCGAATTACAGAAAATCAATAAAGGTTTATAGAAACAGCGTCTATAAAAAGGCACAAAAAAATATGAGATCTGAGAACAAGCGGATTAATTAAATAGCTTCATTAAATAGCTGGTTCTTTGTTCTGGCCCTGATATTATTAAAGTTGTGTCCTTTCTGTATGCCTTCATTGTTTGCTTCTTCACTTCACTTCTACTATAACGTAGGTAGGGTTACAAGCCTCCGCTAAAGGCGCGAAAATAACTGATATAGGTAGGCGGTGTTTTGGCAACATGTACAAAGTATGAAATATGTTTAATTGTTATTCAAGAGCGACGCATGTTTCAAGGACTTCTAAGTTTTCTTTTTGGTTTTTGGTTTGAAAAGTTTCTTAACTGTTATGCTATACTATGTTGATTATAATAAAAGGCGCCCGCGACTTCGTCGTGTGTATTTGGTATAAAAACAGCCCGTTATACCAAATTATGTTTCAACAATTTACGGCGTGAATTTCAAAAAGTTCTTTTTTAGTGCATCTTTACTCCTCTTACGGAACTTTGTCCCAAATTTTCACCTGTGTCACATCTAGTTACTACATAATGTTGTCTTGTCAGTCAGTCAATAATTCAGTCAGCCAATCAGTCAGTCAGTCAGTCAGTCAGTTAGTCAGTTAGTCAGTCAGTCAGTCAGTCAGTCGGTCGGTCAGTCAGTCAGTCACTGAGCAACGGAACTGTTTTGTATTATAGATTTTATTCTAAAATAAGAAAACATGATACTTACCAAAACTTTGCAACGAACTGAAACACAATATCAAACTAACTTCCCATTCTCCGGTAAATTTTCTAACATAAACAGCAAAAGTTTTGAAAGTTACCTATCGTTATATGCACTTCATAATTTGCTAATGGCAGTTCTGTACTTTCGTAAGCACATATCACCAACTTTATTAAGACAACACCGACCGACCCTAGTCGAACGAGTTTCGTGACTTGACATATTCCGCCTTAATAGCCAATGTGCTGGTAATATTTCAATCTGTCAAAAGTTGCTAGTGCCTTAAAGGGCCCCTTAACGACTATTAGATATTCCTTGCTTCTTTCAACATTACAAATATTTTACCTTTACACGACTAAATAATGAATCAGGTCATTTTTGCGGCGTTATAATATCGAAATGATTGTATGAAGTTACAGAAGCGCTAATGTAATAGACCTTAAGAAGACCCTTAAGTTTAGGGAGAAAGTTCAGAAGTTATGGTTTTAACAAAAGATGGTGAGATGAACAGCTTCTGATGGATTGATGAATTTGTTAAAACAATTAATTAATCAAAGTAATGAACAGTAAACCAAGCAGTTCAGTGCTAGAGGAAAATAATATCAATAGATACACTGACACGAATATAGTTTTGTTTGTTTACAATTCATTCTTCCATAGGTGGTTTTTACACAAGAATATATTGGGACATATCCGTATTAATAAAAGTGAGACTCCACTAAAAACAATACTGATATTCTAAAACGAAAGCACAAACTCTACTTACTGCCTCTAAATACACATATTCTGTTTTACACACATTCGTGTAAAGTTTACACACATTCGTGTAAAGTTTACACACATTCATGTAAAGTTTACACACACACACACCGAATAAACAGTAGGTAGAGAAGAATATATAAAGTACAAGCTGAGATACAAACTCGAGATTCATGCAATAGGAATACAAGGTATGCTGATAAGTTATGATCATCACATGCACTCCATATTTCAAAGTATAATTCGTAAATTGGGTACAAATTCAAAATGATTAAGCAATATCCTATATTTCGGGAAAAATGGGATGAAATAACTGTAGATTTAATAAACGGGGTCAAAGTTCCGTAGGTCATGATTTTTTTTACACAAAAGATATTTTAATTAAACCATGAAAATATTCTGATTGACAGCCAAAATAAGATTTATCTGAACCTTTTAGGGATTCGTCGTCAATAATGCCAATAGATTAGGACCTACGGAGCCCTTTCAGACAAGTTGCGCGAATTCGAAGAATTTTAATTAATAAGATATTTAGGGTCTCTAAGGAATGTTGGGGTTAAAGAAGCGCTGTCGTATTGGTAAATGCTAAATATAATTTAATTATTTATATCGCTTAACAGACATACCTTCATTGCTGGAACAGAAAACAAAACCTGTTTGGAATATTCAACAAAGCAAAATTTACATAACATACCCATTTTAGTATACACGCCAACATCAAAAGTATGCACATTAAGCTGCATTTTTTATATTTTATTTAAAAATAAAAATAAATGGAACTAAAATTTCAACATTCGTTTAAAATAATGTTAACATAAAATTAAATGAAAACAACTCTTTGGCTAATGTTGTTTCTTTTACAAACTCAAATTAAATTAAATAAAAACACACCGTTATTTCATGAATATTGAATTAACATAAAACCGTTGTAAACAGAGATAATAAGGAGAACCTTTTGTGCTCTCCTAGACTTCATAAAGTGTTTTTAGCCATGATTTAAATTTTTGAATTTAGATTTCCCTAAACCAAAGGAGCTTTTACATCCGCAGCCAAAACAAAAGGCCTAAAACCATGGTTACCATACTCCTTAGCAACTGGACTAAACCAAATGTTCCAAATTATCTTAGCATTCCATGGCCATGCAGAAATAGAAAAATCGCTACGATCGATATTGCCAAAAAAATAAACGACAGCAGGGTATATTGGATGTGCAGAGTCAATTTATGTACAGTGGGCAAACACATCTCAAGATATACAATGGCGCATACGCAGTCATTCTCCAAACCAATCACTTTGAAGACCTGATCAATGATTACCAATATGTTACTTCAAATTGACAGACACCTACACGACAACATCGTCTGCGATCCGTGTACCTATTTATATTTCGTCTAAAAACTTACGATTATTTTTACAATTTATTTATACAGAGGTGAGTAGTTTAAGTTTCTTTTATATTTTTATGATATTAAAAGTCAACTATTAGTACATATTGTTAATTGCATTGCGGCGTACGCGGCAGTTCTTTTTACAAGCCTTTCAGGAAAAACTAGTCGTAAGATTTCTAACGGAAAGAAAATTTTATTAAATTCCTTGAAGCTGACTATCAGAGAATTCTTATTCAGAAATTACACCATTTACCTAAATGCATGAAAGGAAGGGTATAAAAGATATGAGAAAAATGTTGAAGTCTATCTAAAGTATATTTCTAATCAACACTAATGACATTCGTATGACAGAATATGCTGATGGGATGCATGAGGGGTCCGTCAATCCCACAGAGGTCAGAACCTCGACTCACTCGGGTCTGACCTCTGAGGTTCACATTCTATCTACTCATGGCAGAAAGACCAGAAAGATCAGAAAACATACCAAACATTCCCTGGACACACAACAAACTGAAAAACGATAGCGTAACGTCGAAACTGCCGCATATTCCGTAATGCTATGCAATTCTCATAACTCAGACAAAGAGAATATCAACGGAACATACATCGAACAAAACAGAAGAATTTCGAAAAGAAACGAAACAAGGAGAAGAAAGATAAAACCAAAGTTTAGGAAATTTTATTAACTGTTAATTTATGTTTGTTTTTTAATCACACTTACCAATGACAGCCAAATATTGGTTATAAGTAGTTGGTTCTTCTCGTCCTATTTGTGGGTTAGACGGTGTCAACAAAAACAGAAAGAAAGGGCGCAGTCAGTATGATGATCTAGGCGCTTTACGCCTGCTGGAGTCACAATACGGGGCTGGAGAGGCACGAACCCGTGTCGAAGTCTGACGTGCTCTAGACGACTTTGCGTTCGTGCGTCTCCCGACACACACTCTAATATATAAATATTTAGGCGGAATGTATATTTAATATACATCGATTAACACCGACTCTCCATGCGACAGATCTGCCGCAATGGCAGCGCCACCGCTTTACCCCCGCCTCCTGGAAAATCCTGCTTCGTTGCGAAATTGAAAAGTGCTCATTGAAATAGTGTCAAAAAAAGAAACAAGTGTTTATTTTAAAAATAGTGCGTCAAAGTTTTATGTGCGTGATTTAAATGTGAGAAATATTTGTGGATATCCGTGATAGATAACCGTATTAAAAGGTGTGATCAAATGTGTATCAAAGTTGGCGCCATTTGTAATTTTTCAGGAGGCGGGAGCGGCGGCGCACGGCCCGGCTCCTAGCACTTACCAAGTTTAGCCACACGTTCGTAGTCAGGATTTGATTTTTCTCATCCTTTATTTCGAATTAAAACGCACGGCGACGCAAGAAAGGAACGGAAAACATAATTGAACATCAACATTTCTACCATTTAATAAAAGTCCCCCGAAAATGTTTTGTGTTTTACAAGTTAATTGCATCTGAACTTGTAAAATCCATTAATACTCGCCCCAAATAATATTATATAACATCAATATCTGCATTAATTCCAGAAGCCGACGAATTAACGAGAAACGATTAAGTTGGGTTTATCCGAGCGAATAACAAATAACAAACAAACGCCTTAAGAGTTTCATGGTTCGAATTAGGGATGTGTTTTCTGTATTATAGGAACATGTAAGATATAGATAGATGTAGCGACTAGAATAGAACAAGGAATGCTTCGATGGTTTGGGCATATAAAGAGGATAAATTAAAGTAGAGTGAGGAAAGAGAAATCTATACAGAAATCAAATAAATAAATATAATTTGTGATAGAAAATATTTGTCGTTATTCAGATGTTACTGGCATCAATATGCAGTCGTTACTGGCATCAATATTCAGTCTTTAATAGCATCAATATTCAGTCATTATTGGCATCATTATTCAGTCGTTACTGGCATCAATATTCAGTCATTACTGGCATCAATATTCAGTTACACCATTAATGTTTTGTTTTACCCACATAATGTCAAATAAAACCATTTGACCTCTTGCATTAAATTTAAACGGTCAATCAAATGTCATATGTTAATCAAAATTCAATGATAGGTAGGCCAGCAGAAATTATAATAATTTTAAAGTAATAATATATTACTGAAACATTACAATTGTTCTTATCAAGATGTTCAAACATCGTATCAAAATAAACGTAAATATTTTGCAATTGAAGTTTTGTTCTCATTAAGCTAAATAAGCATGTAACTCACACTTCCTCCACTACCCTCATTAATCCTGTAGACATGCCCTCTGATTACGTACTACCCTCTAAACTTTCCACTGGCTCAATTACGCAAATGGGGTAATATTGAGCACACAATTTTCTGCAAACAAATTCACCTGAATGGCGAACTGCCCGAGACGGTAAATAATACGTAAAATGGAACGTTTCCTCGTTTTGGGGTTCCGTATACGAAGCGTTCCAAAAAATATTTTAGTGTGTCGCTAAGCTTTCTTTGACAATGCTTTCTCTTTAACAAGCGAATGCTGCTCACGATGCTTTTTCCTGGCATAAACAATTTTATTGAAATTTTGCAATTATTTTAATTTGTAGATAAACTGGAGGTGCAGAACCTCATTAGATTTCAAATTGTACTCTCTCTTTACTCGTTTTCCACTCCACTAGCCAGCACAGATTTGTAAATAGTTTTTTTTCAGCTACGAATCTCAAAGGTTACTTCTGAATAAAATCTCCCACAAAGCATAGGATTTGTAAAAACTTGATTGTGCAATTTCTCTGCAACTTCAAAAGAATAGTGCGCCTTGGAACTACATCGAACAGTCGTGGCCTCAAGCGATGCTAAAAACCTTCTTTCTTCAGAAAAAAAAAACACTTACATGAGAGAAAATTTGTGGCGCCTACAGGCGTTTACTTCGTTGGAACGGCAGTTTTTTTTTTCGCTCCGGCACAAAGCAAAGAAATACTCGTAATATGAATACTTTTTATTATTTTCTTTTGAGCTTAGCCAGACATGTACTCACCTTGATTTGGAATGGATTTTTTTAACCAAATAGCTTATTTCGTATGCAAATACTAATGAGCATTATGAAAATTTATTATTTTTTTATATTTATTTTTTTTACTAACTTTCGGTGTCTCATCACGAACATCGACCAAAAAGAGAAAATCTTAATTTCAAAGAGTAAAAAACATTGTATTATTGAATCAATGTTCTTTCCAATTGAAGTCGAAGTTTTTAATGGGAATTCGAAGCAATTTAATTCAGCCGGAATAAGTAGTATAGTTAAGGAGATATGTAAAAGTTTTAGCGTCCCTGTTACTCCATATGCGAAAAAACGTGGAAAAGTAGCAAAAAGTCGGTTTTTTATTAATGTAAAATGTACTAAAAATGCTATCAAAATTTCGTTTAACCAGGTCCTAGATACTGTTAAAACCCATCTAATAAAATATTATTGCAGTCCATATGTCATTCTAAATTGTCAAACCAGGAGAATTGGTGTCGATAAAGACTTCATTTCAATAAATACTTCTATCGAGCCGAAATTCTCCAATCGCGTTTCTGTTTTAACAGATCCTTAGAGAAAGATTTCAAAAATAATATACTATTTTATCAAAATTATACATTATATACCGAAGTAGATATAAAAGTTCTAAAAGTGACAATTTTTTTCCGTAGCGCCTTAACGCAATATGGTCTTTTGGTGAACCTTATAAGAGCTAAAAGTTAAATAGATTTTTCCTCATGGGGCAACTACACACGGTCAATTTTAAACAACAGTTAGCTTGCGAGTTTGTGTTTCAAACTTTGTGGGTTGTTGTACGGAAACCATAGCTGACTATTTCAGAACTGTCAGGGAAACTAAACTGTCAAGTACGCGGCAGTACTCTTTAACAGCTGCAGTGATTATGGGGCTCCACAATGCTAAACATCAGTTTTGTATTGGATTCAGTTTCGTCAATGTAGATCGTAAAAATTTGAATAAAAGATGGCCTGTTTTTTGACTCAAGACAATTATTTATTACATTTTATAAATAAACATACTTTCAATCTTCTATTACTTATATTACTTTTAAAAAGCATTAATTTCACGAATAAAGCGATTCAGTTTCCGTGTTTCAAAACCGATTGAAACGAAACCAACACACGCAGATACTAACGAGAAAAAACCATATTTATTACATAAATAAATTATGGTTAATGTCATAATGTAGCCACAATTTCAAAATAACTGAAGTTTATAGAGAGTTAAAAAACAAACGCGTTAGAGCACGACTGAATTTTAGCATAGTACAGCCCCTGAAGTAAATGGTATCCAATTAAACAGGGGAGTAATTGCAGTAGTGTCAGTCAGTCGTCTGTTATCGACTTCCGTAAGTTTTGCAAAAATTTCTGGACAGACTGACCGCCTTGCTTGCTCTCTTTCCCACTTTCAGGGTGAGCGTGGTTCATCCTAGATTTTATCAACGCTTTCAAAAAGGCGTTGTGGCCAAGCGTAAGCCGATAAAAAGCGTATTTTCAAACAGATTACACTTACGAGTACGTTGACGGAATTCGCCCATTGTAGATTTTTTACACGATTTTTCATCAGCAAAGTCGAATAACTCTTGAGGTGCCGGTAAGATTCAATTCTGTGCACTAATGGAACTAGTGCTAAGCTTCCATTTTATCTTCACGTTGAAATCGTAATGGAACAGCTCTATACCGTACCAGCAGGTTTGTTCTAGACCTGGGGACTGATTTCTTCCATTAAAGAAAACAATCTAACTGGATAAAGGTAAAAAAGTCTGTAAAATGCACGTTCTCCGATATAAACTGTCGTCTTCTACATTTCACCTCTACTTATATTAAGTTCATAAAACATAGATGTCATATTTATGTTGTAACTGTCAAGCAAACAAGCACACAACATATACACCGTATTATTTAAATTATGTTTGTTTTTCTCCATATGGGATATTTATTTTTCGAACTACAATTAATGTTTTATACAGTAAAAATATTATACGGTTGCTATTAGAATAAGAATGGAAAGTACCGTTTGCATAGTAGTATATAATTAATTAATTGCCTTGATACTTATACCTCGAAAAAAGTAATAAAATTTTTACGTTTTATACTTTATTAGTTTTATTATTAATAATGCAGCTTTTGCAGAATTTGAAATGATCGCTGATTTATTAGTTTATAAAATAGAAATCTTTAAATTTTATATGACCATTAAATTACTATTAGACATTTGATTCTTATCGTCATCGAATATACAGGTTTTCTGATTTTAAAAAATCTTGTAAGAAAGATCGCGGTACAGATATACCGTGAAAATAAGTTACATCGATGTACCTGCGCCGTATGCACTTTTTTGAAAGGCCTAAGAACTATTTAGCCAATTATAAGGCTGCGCATTTGCGCGGTTACCCTTTCATCAGCCTTTGGTCGAATGAGTTCGCGCCATATTGGCGTCCGCCATTCCTTAACGGAACGTCAAATGTCACGCTCTACGCAGCCTTTTCGTAAAAATATTCATCATCATAAGGTTTTTGGACCAAAACTTCAAAAATACGGCTTCTCGAAAAGGTTTTCGAATTAACACACCTTAACATAATTTAACCTATGCCAATTCCTGTTCAGAACTTCTGCTTCTGATAGCGGAACGATAATACCTAGATAAAATCGAGGAGTATAATTAAACAACCAATCTAAAGGTGTTTGAACGAAGTACAAAATTGCAGTTTGATGCTCAGTTCAGGGCCCATGGACCAGATTTCCTATTTTTGCCGCCAAGCCTCTAGCGCACTCTGCGCTAACTGGATTTTTCACCCGATGCAATTTCCGTCGCCGTTCTATTGTCTTTTCTTTTCTGTTTAGTGATGTACAAAGAACCTCCGTATCGCTTTATTGTTGATATTTGGATATATTTATATGTTCATGCAATTACATACCTTCCTAGCTTAGCTTTTATTTCTTCTTGAGGTATTATTTGTTACTTCGCGAATAAATTCACGCGTATTTTCTAAAATGTGTATTTCTTATTCTTTGTCCTTTAAAAAAAAAGGTCTACAGATAAAATTTTTCGTTTATATTTACCCGGACCAGTCACCTGATAGAGCCACATTTTTCGGTACAGAAAAAAATGATAGAAAATTGAAAAAATACATGTACTGTGTTCCACTAATATATTTAAGCACGATTACGCCACCGGTTTCATCGATTTAATCGACATCTTCAGGCGAAAACAATTAGACACAACAGTAAAAAAAGTTCGTGTTGGAATGTATAATTCATAGATAGGTGATATTATAATAATACAGAACAGGAAGTACATTATAATAGGAAGTACAAAATTAAGTTTACACTATAAGTCATAATTGAATTAGCTGGTCTGAAATGACCGCCAGAAACTGTGGGCGCTCTTCTCCAAAGAGATAAAAGAACAAAAAAGAAAGCATAATTTTGTTCGTAACTTGACCGAATAGGTATTCACAGAATGTCACATCACTATCCCCGACATTTCCCGAGTTTCAGATCGTTAAATCAGGCTGTCGGAATGTTTTTGAGAACTTTCCTTTCCGAACCAAACTGCGGTTTGCCTCCGTTTTGCTTGTTTTGACATTTCCAAAAGTGGAGCTTGTTAACGATTCAGAGATTTTGTTCCTAAAATATTTTTTGGTACACTTGATTAATTCATGGTCACGGGTAAAACCCCAATTTTTATTACGTTTACTTTCGCAGCTTTACAAAGTATACGTTGAAAGTATACTTGATGCCAGAACGTGGTGTATTTTGTGTTAGGCTTTGTTATTCGCTCGGGTAGACGTTTACTCTTTAATACTTTAACGATGTTTTTCGTTCTCTTTGATATATTTCTTATTTTTATTGTACTAAATATGTATGAGGGTTACAAAGCAGACACAACATAAATCCGTATGGATAATGACATTTATATAAGTGATCATGATTTAATTGTTAGTAGATGCTGTTTATCTGTTTGGTAACACTCAATTAATTTTATTCTTACACAAAATTATTTTGCGATGCTTAGTAAGTAATCTTTAAATATCTTTTATCAATCAGTACAAAGTATATTGTAATTGTAACGTACAGATTCATCTACTTTTGATGAAAAGTATACACATTAAGGTTTCGTCGCACTTGATTTTACTAAATATTGAATATTGTTTACATTTTAGGTTTCATTTGCTTTGGTCACATGATCATATCATAAACCAAGTAAAAGAAAGCATGTACCATTACTGATTATTATTTACTTATCATAGGTAATAAGGTATTGCTGAATAATTATTGAGTGAATTTTGAATTTAAATGTTTTGTTTCGATTAATTAGAAAAAGGCGGGTATTTCACAATCCGGCTGCAATACCGCTCTTAACACACTTTTTTAAAATTTAGGATCCTTATTTACTCGGCCATTTTACTAACCATCGCAAAACTAGACAATTTAACACAGACGCGTAAGGCGAAAGCGCAAACTCACCACATCGATGATTTGCTGCAGCGTAAGTCCAAACTTCACCTCGAGCGGCTCGCTTTCGTTCGCGACCGGCCGCTCGAGTGTGTTGTACGACGCGAGCAAAGCGTTCAAAAGACGCTTCTCGTGCGGTCCTTGCTCCGATGCTGTGGGGTTTATAAACAATATTCCATTAGAAAACATACTTAAGTTCAGCAACGATAAGATACGGTAATTGTATTTGTTTTCGATAAGTTTTCTTGGAAAACTTATACTTATGAAAGTTGAGCAACATTTTCTCCATTCTTTTCGAAGTTAAAAGCAATCTTCGAGCAAATTTACCGTAAAATCTTCATGAAATTATTAAAAGAGAAAATTTAAAAGTTGCTCGCTGATACAAAAAACTGTAGAGGAATTTGTAGACAAGAGCTGCGGTGATACGTTCTAACATACAATTCTCATACCATTGCATTATTATTTTCACGTCCGAATACATTCAAACATTCCAAAACAAGTTAAGAATCCCTCGCACATTCATTCTTACACCATACACAATAACATTGAGTTCTCAGTCCATAACAAATCAACAAGCCACAAAACAATAGGATCCGTTAATACCTCTAAACCCTCCCCGGCTCTAGCGCTTATCCTCCCAAAAACTACGTACATTCACACAAGAGTAATGTTGTACGCTTAGACTGGTAATCTACGCACCTGAACCATACAAAGCCACTCTAATTTGACCCCTATTACATCAACACAACGTCTATATCACAATGAACAAATGGAATAAGTCAACGAGTTTTACCCAAGGGCTACGAAAGATACAAAGTGAAAAATCTTGGCAAAAACAAAAATCCAGACGGGTTGCTACAGTTTGCATGTTGTCCATTTTATATAAAATGAAATGTTTTTTTTTTTCCTTTTTTTGTCTATTCATGGAAAAAAAAAATTTGCGCCATCGTTTTTACCTACTTTTTCAACATACTTGGAAAAACAAGCATGAGTTTTAGGAAAAAATTCACACCTGAAACCTCGGTCAAACCAGGACCATAAACAGTAATTTTGCGGGCTTAGACCTACTTGATACATGAGAGGTGTGAATGTGACGAATATATGTAGGATTAGGAAGGGTAAAAAGGATAGCCGAGTGTCGGTATGCGTTTTTACGATCATTTGTCTTCGGTCAAAGGGATTGTTTCTATTTACTAGTAAGCCCCACCTGCCTCTACCTGCCCTTTGATCGGGTAATGATAATATATTGATATTTCTTGCTATAGCATTGTTTTTTTTATAAACTTGTTGTTGTTTTGATACTGACAAATAACTTTATCCGTTGTCATAAATTGTCAAGTGTTCCTTATATAAATGACAAGGATATACAATTATACAATACTTATGTATTATATACTCAGTACAAAGTGGTCCGATCAGCTGACTCAGTTTGTATGGACAAGTGAAGAAAAAGTTCGCGCAAAAAAAAGTACTTTGCAGTGGAATGTGACGTATTAACGTTACTGAATCACCTCCTAAATTACTTTCAATTTCAATTGAAAGACCTTATATATTAAAAATATTAAAAATATGTTCCAATGACATTCAATGACAAGACCAATAGTGGGCTGACAAATCGATAAACATTGAGTATTGAACGATTTAGGTAGCAGATATTTGATGACCGTATCATGATACGCCGCCATTTTTTGAAATGAAAGGTTGCATGATAATACGGCCAATTCAATAATCGGGCTACGGCATATACATCGGATTGTATTGTATGTTTATAAGTAACTACACAATATATTTTTTTGAACCAAAGGAATCATCGCTTTTATACAAGTCCAATTTGCCAATATAAATATCGTCACGATATGAATCCACGGAGAGGTGTCAGAGGTGTTCCAAGTGGGAAATAAAAATGCAAGTCACTCCACACTCGGTACACCCGCGTTTTACCGATAATAATTACGTCCCAACGTGACGAGCTCTAGTCATACACGCTTTTTAGGGCTTGCAGGTTTCCTCACTATGTTTTCCTTTACCGTTCAGCAATTGGTGACTAAGAAAAACCTATGCACATTAATTTCAAAAAACTCATTGGTGCATGCTCGACCGGGGATCGAACCTTGATCCCGAGATTCAGAGGCCAGCACTCCATCCCTGGGCTACCGCCACTAAATTGCCAATACTTTTGCTAAATCAACCAAAATGTACAGCAACAGCGATGGCGAACTAAACGTAAAATGTACTTGTGGTGTAATCAAGATAAGCAAGATCCCAAATTATGGCTTAATATGATTCGGCGTATTCACACCCTCAGTTAAATTGTGAAGTACCAATATACGGGACCCGGGAACCCGTAGTTTGGGGTCCTCATTCAAGTGAACCATAGGTACCTACTTATTCTATAGTTGATATTTTAGCTCTTATGGAAAATTCAATTATTTTGAAGGTAACATAATATAATTAAAAATACGTGTAATCATATAGTAAACTATTGTTATACTTTGCTCTTAGCTAAAAGTTGTGTTTTGGCCGTTATAATTATTTCTTAAGAGGATGGCATACCCTAACAACATTTTTATTACCCGTCCAGCGCAATAAGTCTAATGGCAAAGACCATTTCATAGAGGCGAAATATGTTGGCTCTTTGTCCTCTTTTTATTGGACGCGTAATACTAGTGATGACGCAGCGAAACAACAAATTGGTGTGTTTTTAGCTAATACTGAAATATTTTTTGGGAAAAAAAATATTGGATTTAGGTAACATCCCTTCATATTTCTATTGCCTATTTTATAAAAAAAAATAAGTTGATCTCCTAACCGCGTTTTTGAAACGAACGTTTGAAAACCAAAAAAAAGAGGGTGGAAAACATTTTTTTTTTACAAAAGTATAAATCTTAATACATTGTTTATAGGTGGAATCGCTACATAAAAGATCGATAAATCAAATATATTTTCTTCAATATGAAGAGAGACCTAGTTTCTTCCAATGAACCCTTGAAAACCTGGTGTTGTTGATGTTCTAGCGTCAGGTGTCCCGTTAATATTTTGAAACAAATACGGAGGATCGATACACGCTTGCACGCTCGCACTCACATACCCCTCACCCAAACGTTGCCCTTTACGCTGCTGCTCGCGAGTGGCGAGGGAAATATTGAGGGAAGTGGTGAGGGACGTCGTATGGCTGCGTTATTCACTGTGGGCTTGGGGCGAGTCTTGCGGTGTAAGCGTTTAGCGTCGAGGACTTCCAGTCGAACTGTTTCAAAGTTTCAAAGAAAATAGTAGACTATGTATACAATACGGTGATATATCGTTCGTACAAAGGTCCTAGTACTCCAGATGGAAAAACACGCAGTGCGAGAGGGACGGAATCGGCAAAAATTTACAAAAAGTCGGTTTTAAATTAATACAAACTTAGCTATAAAAATTTTCATAATCAATACTTTAGGTATTGTTAAAATCCATCTAAATAAATATTTTTGGAGTCAAATGCTATCCCAATTTGTCAGAATATCAAAAACAGTGTAAATCTAGACCTAATTTCAATAATTATCTCTATGGAGTGATATTCTTCTAATCGCGTTTCCGATAGTAAAAAATCTTGAAAAAGGTCCCAAAATTGTTATACAAATTAATTAAACTGGGGCTTCTTTTGAACAGCAGATAAATAACTCTAAAATGTGTCGATTTTGACGATATACCCCCTTAAGACGATTACCATCGCCAAATTAGCAGCTCGATATTTGTCACTACAAATATCAACGAAAACGACATTAAAATAACGTTCACATCAGCGCGCAATGCATAGTGGCTGTTACGATGCTCGCTGCGTCCTTGATAGGGCTAAATAGGAGAAAATTATATTTTCCACATGGACGTGATTACTCGATTGAATATTTATCAAATCATAGATGAATTCAATCGGCCAAGGCACTCAGGAGCAGTAGGGAATTTGAGGTCAAAAAACACCATTCAGTAAAAAAAATTATTCATGTAGAAGTTTTAGTGGTATGAAAAAGAAAAATGTTGCATATGTTGTCTAAGAGTTGATTATTCATAATACAGTTTTTCATTATTTTTAGTTTGGCCATAAACGAGGAGTAGGCTTTAGAAAGTACCCATTTGGCAATAGTAAGGGCCTTAAGGTGACACCGCCCGTTTATCTATGTGGGATCTTATCTGACTTTACAGCAAGTATTTTGGACCTTTAGTTCGGTGCTTAGTTTCGGTAAATACATTGTGGAGGATTTAATTATAATTTGGTTTCTCGTATTTATGTAAAGAGGACCCAAATTGTGGAGAGGATATCAAGGATTATTTAAATGAAGCTTAGTTTCTGTTTCTACCTACCTTTTTCCATCTAGATACCTTTTCTTTCTAGAGATTAGAACTTTTTTCCTTTAGCTATTTTAATATTATTTTTCTATACAATTAAAACTAAAATCCTGTGTGTCAAATCTTTAGACTTGATGTCAAACATATACTTACAGTTCGCAGTCCACGCTTGGAACCCCCTCGGGGATTCATGCCGTGACGATATAGGTCCGCGTATAAATAACGCAATTATCTATTAAAATTTAAAGTAACGATTAGATTTTAATGAAATTTGGAAATCATAAATTATCAACTACGAAATTGAATCAAATTGCCTATCAAAAAAGATTAAGACGTGATGGCTATTTTTCAACAGGATTTCTTGAACATAGAAAATGTTTTCATGAGTCCTAGCATATATATATTATTAGAGTGCATAACGAAAAAGGAAAGGTCGATTATAAAGAAATTTCAAGTAAAAAATCCTTTTAAGAAATCCTCGGGACAGTATTTGAAGCAGCGACCTTTTGCTTACAAGGCAAGTGCTCTGCCAACTGAGCTACTGAAGTTCCTTTCCTAGACCGGTGAATACCTGTCCACTAAATTTTGATAAGCAATACTTTAAATGAATGCAAGAACCGTACAAATAGCATTAGCAGTTTCAAGGAAGTAACCAATTTTAGTTTAAAAACAGCTTGACTTTAGACAAAAAGACAAAATTTACGCGAGCAAAAGTTGTCCTTTTTAGGGTTCCGTAGTCAGCAACAAGGAACCCTTGTAGTTTCGCCATGTCCGTCTGTCTGTCTGTCTGTCCGCGGCTTAGCTTAGAGACTATTAGTACTAGAAAGCTGTAATTTGGCATGAGTATACATATTTATCACGTTGATAAAATGGTATAGTAAAATTTTGAAAAATATTTTTTTTTAGGGTACCTCACCTACACGTAAAGTGGGGATGATTTTTTTTTCTCGTCTATCCCCTATTGTGGGGGGTTATTTAAAAATATTGGGGGTGTGAGAAGACCATTCTTCGATCCAGGGTTCCGTTTGCGAAATATTAAACTTAAAAGTATTCCTTTTTGTTAGAGTCAAGTGTCCCCCCCCCCCCTCTGCCAGCGAAACGGTTGTATTTGGAGACGTGAAAAAAATCACATTAGTAGTATACATAACTAAATTAAAAGGAAAACTATCACAGCTAAGAAGGCTGTACAAGTTAACGAGTACAGAACGCGCCAAACTTTTTGTCCCCTCTAAACACTGAGCGTTCGCATCAGCAGGAATAAAATGTATGGGCCGTTCTTGGGAAGACCAACTTCCGAGCCAACTAGAAGTTTTGCGCGAACTGTATTATTATAGGTAATGGTAAGTAACCCTTCGTGCGCGATTCCGACTCGCACTTGGCCGGTTTTTTTCAGTTTAAATAACACTATTTATTTTTTTCTCACATTTTCAATATACCGCTAACAATAGGAGTAATTTTGGGAACAGGGGCCTTAAATCAAATAAATATAGTACAAACCCACCCCACGAAACTAATCTACACACATAAAACCCGCGAAGTATGTAATAAAAAAAGTCTTTATTTTCACAGCCTCATTGCAAACAACAAAAGTCCTTTCTTTGTTAGAAAGTACTGCTATCGTATACTAGTTCTAAAGTATTTTGATAGTTTCATTTTATTACATGACCGAAAAATCGTGTTTCAGGCGTGTTTTATGACAATATACCAATAAAATTGAAACGTACAAATCGTCAGTAAAAAGTTAGTTACGAGTGTTCGAAAATTTTACTTTCACCGTCGCTTCTTACTTCCCAACGTGACATATTGGCGTATTTCATGCATGAATGCTGAAATTTGTTCATCAACTTTTCACACACGTTACAGCTCAATTGATACAGTCAGTTTTAAGTAACGAACAAGAATAAAAAATCATTTTTCAGCACAAATGCTCCGAAAGTAGGTCGTAATTAACTCTAAATGTATACTCGATATTCGATTTACAGCTTTAGGGATGTCAGTGAAAATTGAACGAGGCTCCTTTATATGACTCGTCTTACTAAATGGCAATGAAAAATATACAATGTTCTGCCAAGTATCTTTTTATTTATTATTCTGTATTGTATTTATATTTTAATTTCCTCGCAACTCGCAATAGTGATGAAAAATTTGCTGTAAGTGATCATTTACACCCTCAAACTACAAGCACCCTCGGGTGTAATTAATCACTTACCTGCCTTGTATGACAATCTACTATAAAAGGTTTCCGATGCTCAAAGGAACCCTAAAAGAAGTACACAAGTGCTCCCAGTGTAAGAGGTACCGGTGCTGTGTAATAAAGTCTCATAACTATGGATGAGCCTAGCTTAGTGGACGCAGCGCTGACTCAGGGCAGGTATTAGTGCTGTAGTATCCCCGCCCGCCCACAGTTATCACAGCTGATTCTGAAACATTGTCCCTTCATGGAAACTTTGGTTAGAGATACAACAAAGGTCCAAATTCAAATTGAAATTCAAATAGCTTATTTTGCAAAGTAGGTATATAAAATACACGTTTCACAAGTCAAAAATTTAATCTTATAAAAAATATATATGTAATAAAATAATAAATGTACATGAACTAGATTAAAGGTTTATTTAATTTATGTAGCAATATATATACGATTAAATTATAGGTAAAATATATATTTTACAAGGTGAAATCCAATCAACCGCCCGAAACCCCACACCGGAGACCCGGCCAGGGACCAGGAACAAGGTTCAATGATCACCAACCGAGCCCCCAGCACGAATCCAGGCGGCCGACCAAATCCCATCCTATATACTACATACTAATAAGGTTACATATATAAATACATGCCTACCTCCGCCCATTCGATTAGTCTTGCTAAGAAGAACGGGCAAGAAACTTAGCAAGATCATGTCATTTTTTTTAAACATAAAACTTATACTAAACAACAAAAGACTTATATCTACTTTAACCAAGGGATAAGAAAATACAAGATAGCAGGAATTCAGGTTAATGAAAAAAAAGAAAAACATATATATCTTTGCCTACCTGTCTCATATAGTCTATTTCCTTTTACAGTCTGTAATTAATTAATGTTAACTCTTAGAGGAATCACAAGTTAGGTAATTATACTAATTAATTAAATTATAACCTACCACCACAACAAATATCATTATCACTGTAACACCATGCTTCACCATCATCCAAGTATTCATTTATTTTATAATATGCCTTTTTCAGTAGGCCCTGCTTAATATATTGTTTAAACTTATTTTCTGACAAAGTAAGGACCTCTTTTGGAAGTTTATTGTAAAATCTTATACCATGTCCTACGAAAGAGGTACTCACTTTGGCGAGTCTGATTTTTGGAAAAGCCAGTTTATATAGGGTTCGGCTTTATCTTACTTTAAAATGTAGATTATGGAAGGTTTACTCAAATTGGATGGATCCGTTGACGCCCCAAACAAATCAAAAATAGTGTTTTATATTGTTTTGATATTACAAAGCTGCTTATTTCGGATGATCAATCAATAACTATGTAGAAGATATAGAAACCAACCGCCCCACCGCCACTACCAAGTCGTGTCGTAGCAACGCCCATCGTCACAATAAGCGCCGCGAGGCGCACTTCGCAGAGCCTAAAATCATGGCCGACCAGTAAAAAGGCAATTGATTCGACGTTTTACCAATCTTCTTTTAAGTAATTAATTGACGCGCTGTGGGCTACAATTTGGATCTAATTAAATCAGCTACCGCGTAATTAATTGAAATATCCAACCTATATCAGACGGTTGAAGCTTTTTAACTGATACTTTGACGGGTTACAAGTATCCGAGGTTTTTTATAAGAGGTATAAGATGTGTAATTACACGTAAATACTTTAAATATAAAAAGTTGTTTTCGAGATACAAGGGTAAATTATCTTGTCTTTCAAATTGAAAAGTATTCAATATATTATAGAATTAAATGAGACTTCAGGATAATTGATGATTTATATTTTTAAAAAACCGGCCAAGTGCGAGTCGGACTCACACACGAAGGGTTCCGTACCATTATCTATAATAATACAGATCGCGCCGAACTTCTAGTCCGCTCGGAAGTTGCTCTTCCCAAGAACGGCCCATACATTTTGTTCCTGCTGATGCGAATCGGCCCGTGTTTAGAGGGGCAAAAAGTTTGGCGCGATCTGTACTCGTTAACTTGTAAAGCCTTCTTAACTGTGATAGTTTTCCTTTTAGTTTCGTTATGTATACTACTGCCGTGATTTTTTTCACATCTCCAAATACAACCGTTTCGCCGGCCCGGGGGGGGACACTTGACTCTAACAAAAATTAACACTTTTAAGATTAATATTTCGCAAATGGAACTCTGGATCGAAAAATGATCTTCTTACACCCCTAATTTTTTTTAATTACCTATTCAACGACACCTCACACTAGGGGATAGACGAGAAAAAAAATAATCATCCGCACTTTACGTGTAGGGGAGGGGCCCTAAAAAAAAATGTTTTTCAAAATTTTACTTTACTACTTTATTGGCGTAATAAATATGTATACCCATGCTAAATTACAGCTTTCTAGTACTAATAGTCTCTAAGCTAAGCCGCAGACAGAGAGACAGGCAGACAGACGGACAGACAGGCAGACAGACAGACAGACAGACGGACATGGCGAAACTATAAGGGTTCCTTGTTGTTGAATACGGAACCCTAAAAACGGCTCACCTCAATACGTGTTTTGATCATGAAAGCCGACCAGTTTCAGCAGATTTAGACTGCCTTCATCTGGGCGAGTGAAGACGTTAACGCGACGACGTTACGCCTCACACTGAGTTTTTTTTTATATATATAAATCAAAATTCAATATAATTAATATTAAGTACAATGTCACGTTAGTCAACAACTAGTAATTACTTGGAAACAAACGTCTAGGTTAACCGAAACCGATTCCTGCGAGTAATCCAGTCTGAGCCAACAACAGGCCCGAACTAAGGGGTTAATTAGAATGTTCCCGTGTCGCACCCCTTCGCACCCACGAGTATCGTGTGATTAGGGTTGCATGATATTATCAAAATGGAGGACATGTCTTCTTTTTTCAAAAATTGTCCTCCCGTACCCCCGTTACAGAATGATCTCCTTTTTAAAAATTCGCGCACAACATCGAAACCACTCGATGTTCCACTGACAAGACATTCAAATGTCAGGATTTGGATTTATTTCTAAATTTTCTAACAGTTTGACATAAATTATGTGGCTAGTTCTGAAAATATATATAAATAAATCTAAATATTATATATAAAAATATCTAAATATCATTGAAAATAATGTAATTCTTGTATTCACGAATTTCTCCTTTTTTCCTAAAATACTCTTTATTTTCATCCTATTTTGTAAACTGCTCTCCTTTTCCATTTTTCCATCTGGCAGCCCTACGCGAGATCTCCACAGTTTGAGTTTCGAATAGTTGCGACGTGCTCTGTGTACCTACTGAGCGAAGGTCGATACCTAGGGGACGGATTTGGATCGAAGGGTTAATATTTGGTCAAGGACCTGGAAACTTTATTCTGAAATGTCGATACTATTAACTCAACATAAAATAAATATGTCGTACATTATATAACGGGTTCGATAGAGATGGAAAAATTTGAAAAGTTTGAAAATGCGAATTTTTCGAATGATTAAAGTATTTTTTTCAGAATCGTTGCGTTATTTTTCTTAAAATTAAGTACCCAGTGACCGTTTAGTTAACATTTCAATATCTAAAACAACTAATTTTACAGAGTATTTTAACATCTAGAACCTAGGTTTTGAACCTGGTGGTAATTACCCAAGGTCCTAACCTAATCTCATAGAACGGATAGATAGCAAATAGATACGCAGTGTCACAAACAATTACTTGTAAAATCACTACAAAACATGAAAAAACTTGTGAATACAAAGCAATACCAACCTTCACATTGACTATAACTAATGCAATAACGTTAAAATTGAAAGATTGTTGTATTTGTATTTGCTTGTAGTGTTTGTTTTGATAACATTGTAAAGTCGGGGTAAAATCAGTTTTCCTAATAGGTCACAGGCTAACAATATTGAAAAAGCTAAAAACCACTGATCTAGAGAATGATTTCGCAGTTATGGATATTTGTCTATACATTAAAAAAACATATTTTGCTCTGTAGCTATCACAAAATTCAAATGAGAGCCATACTACGAAGGGAAGAATGTTAGTGTAGGCATCGCAGAATCAGAATTTATTTTATTTTCTTTAAAATGCCATTGAAACTTCAAAAGCGGGATCCCACGAAGGTATAGAAATCGAGTTAGGATTTTATGAATAGAAAGTTGAGGAATTCCCAATCGCAAAACGATAGGGAACTTTTCCGAACTTTTAGCGATCCCAATGCGATGTAAATCAATATTGAAAGGGCTCGTTTAAAGTATTCAGAATCGGTAAATTTGCTGAAATCGTAACCGATTAATAAATCGCAAATTTGCAAAAATATACAATGCTTCTCGTATTCTAGGTAAATTTAAAACATATGGATCGTACGGAACAACCTTTCTTATGTGATTTTTAAAATAACGCGAAAAAAATGAAAATGCATTTATTTAACCACAAAAACACAATACATCTACATGTATATGAAAGAAAATTATTTTCCCTAAACAATTTAAATACCTCCTATCAAATTACCACATAGGAAAGTATTTTTTCTTTAGCATCATTTTAAACGTCTGGTATGCATCAGTTGTTCCGTAGAACATATTATGGTTTTAGTTTCAAAACAGGTCACAAATATAATTTTGAACATCAATTATTTACATCAAAACGGGGTGCACGTTTTGGTACCCCAAAACACCAGTTCCGGCCGGTTTTGATTGAAATAGGCATTTAGCTACCTCAATGTACACGCGGAGCGGCGGCGTTGAGGTGCGGGGTGGTGGGAGGGGAGCTAAAACCACGCGGGCGGTTCTCAACAAGGAGGCATGGTATGAATGAAACTCGCCATTTCCGACTACATGTTCAAACACACAGATGAGCCTTTTTATTCTCATAGTATTTTTACAAGCAATGTTTTTCAAACCCTACTTCCGAACAATACTCGTTTCATTACATAAAAGGAAATTCACTTTACAAATTGCTCATAGCCGAGTTTACTTATATTAGGCTTCCTCGGCAAAACCGACAGTATTTCATTTAAACGTCAATCATATTTTGCGGGTATTCACGATAAACGAAATACAATACAATTGCGAAGCCTTTGATAGAATCCCATTCCGCCTATGTTCTACGGGCTATTGAAGCAACAGCCCGCCGCCGTGAACGGGGAGGGGAGGCTAACGGCGCGGGCGGGGAGGGAGCGTTGTCAAGGCAACCGCGCGGGCGACCCAGCCACCTCAATTTTTGCCCCAGTTGCAGAGATTTAAAGGGCGATTCTGATACAGAAGCTCAAAGAGGCCATGTGCCTAGTTAGGTACTATTTAAATGCCGGATTTAATGTCAAGACGTCTAACTGGAGACAAAGTTACCTAGTTGGAGGCTTTTGTAACACTTGAGAAAAACACGCTGAAAATCTTGACGGAGAGTTTTCTTAAAGATTTCTGTTGCGTTACTGTAAAAAAATATTTTGTATACATTGAGAGTGTGAGTTTTAGAATCTGACCACTGTATAGAAACGCAGTCTTTTGAAAATATGGAGAAATTATTATTAGTTGTAGAACAGCATTAGTACATAGTCACTTTTAAAAACACCTTCTCATAACACCAGGGTGTATGGAAACTCTTTCACTATAAAGCAAAGATTTCAAAAGTTAGATGAGCCCTGGCACCTAAAATCTATTGCATTGTTTTTGAATGTGTTTTGAATGTGAAATGTCACACTTTTGGCTTTATTCGTATTTCTTGAAATGTTAGTGCACTTTAAAAGTGTACACGACGGCATATTGAGACCCTTTTCTCGTAAAAATTTATTAAGGCGTCCAACTATCACTTCAGATGAGCACTGATTTCAAACGTGTGAGCGTCACCCATTTAAAGGTGGAAACATTTTGGTGCTATCACAGTACGGTAAGGGCTTATCTTTACTTTTGAAATAATCTTTGCTATAAAGTCCATCAACTGTGGAACTCCCTTCCTCACACTATCACGGATAGTCCCTCCAATGGTAGATTCAAAAGGAAAATAAAAGAGCACTATCATCGACAATCTATCCTGTAATATGTATACTCCTGGTAACTGAAATTTCAGACTTCTAGCTTTATCCACAACGAAGATACAGGGGGGTTGAAAGTGCCGTGAGTTGCTTCGAGAAAAGGATGGTACGGCCATTCCGCGTTTTTTTGCGAGACTCGGCGGGGGCACTGCCGTGCCCCCAGATTATAAGTACCTAAATATATATGTATTTATTAAATGAATATGTATGCATTTACATTATTTGTTATTTATTTATACTACGTCGGCATTTGCATATAAATTTTATGTAGTTTATTATTTATTTTTAACTTATAGCTCTATTGAGTACTATTATTAATGGGTTGTAATTAACTGACCGTCAAAAAATACAAAAATCGACATCAAAATTACTGAATTGGCATCAAAAATAATATGTTGAAACCTAACCTAACCTAGTTGATACCAACTTAGTAATTTAGCTGCTCATCTAGTTTTTTTTTTATGGTCAACCTATTATAATCCTTACTTAATATAGTTTCTGTGTGAGTATTATTGTACACCTTATTTATATCAAACATCTTTATCACCCTTGGTTTGCTGTAAAAAATCTCATTATTGAGATAAGCACTTCATTGTACATAGCTTTTATCATGTATTTTAATATTAACTTTTCTGTGCACATTAAGAATAAATATAAATATAGAATAGGGTTAGCATTCGTCCCGATACGTCGTCGGGACTTTTGTGTAAATAATCAAAGCTTCGGGACATGTCCCAACCAAATACAAAAAGTCCCTTCAAATAATTCAACTAGTGTCTGCTTGAGAGGTGACACGGTGGGAGCTATTCTTCAATGTTAAGTTGTAAATACTTTCAAAGTGTCCCGATGGAATCTCGGGAAAATATGGCAACCCTATTTAATACATACTACATACACACGTGTACCTTCCTATTATGAAAATCCCTAATTAATCATTAGAATGACCTGTTATTAATATTATTAATAAATATATCACAGTTAGTGATACCAAAGTTCCATACGTAGCCTAGTTCACGTCCGAGCATTAAGAGTAAGTGGCTTATTCTTGTTGCGTTTGCGCGCGGGGGGAAATTCGTCCCGGTCTCTAAGCTCGCGTCACCATAGCAAAAATACGAATAGAGTGGACGAGGCAGGGTTAAAAGTAATACGTATTTTATTTTATCTAATTTATTAGTGTATTTCGATCATCGTCATTGATCCTACTTGCTATCACGTCGGGACGTAAATTTATTATGGTCGGCTAAAAGTGGTTTTTTGAGTGTTTGATTTATCACTTGACCCTCGGAACATTTCAGACACTCCTTTAGAGATACATAATAATATCGTGACGGTTAATTGTCACCATTACCCATTCTTTAAATATTTTTCGCCCGTTGAGCTGGTTTTACACTTGCGGGAAAATAAATTGGACCAAAAATTTCTTTACAAAAATTTTTTACTAAAGTTGTTATTACAAAAAGTGGAAACTAACAAATATTCTCAGAAGGAATGCACCACGTCACTATCTATCTCACTGTAGCCTATATCAATTATGCCTCTCTCATTCAACTACGTTTAACTGCCGTTATTTAAGACAATTTGCAAAACTAACATAGAACATTTTTTTTCAGGGTGTGGTGTCGAACTAACCTAATTACAAAAAATTGCTCATAAATTGGGTTTTTATTTTTTATTCCTGATGTTACAGCATTTCAAGGTTTATTTTTGACTTTATCAATAGCGGGACTATTCAGAGTTGCGCAACAAAAGTTTTATTCTTAGAATTTAGAACTGATAAGCTTTGACTCTCAAAAATCTATTCGAATTTATAAAAGTACCATCAACTCGAAGACTATCTACTTTTTGCTGAGGTCATAATTTGATATTCTGGTCAGTCATGAGCTGGCCTACCAGCCTTCCAAGGGAAAGCGTTGACTTTTGGGACACCTGTTTACCCTTGGGAGAAATCGCCAAGTGTTTAAAATATAGAAATTTATTTGTATCATAGTTTGAAATGTTCAGGTCCCTTTACGCAAAATGAAAAAACAAAACTCTTTTAGGATTAATTTGTTGTCCCTATGTTTGTCTGTTTGTCCGTTTGTCTAGGCAATTTTTCTGGGTAAAATCAATAAATGCTAATATTTACAGCCCTGTAAAACATACATATTATAACGTTTTTATGGCCTTTTATTTAACTTTTTCATACAAATTTTCTCCTTATGAAAATATAGAGATCAACACTTGACATAATATTTTTCATTTGAAAGAAAGCACAGAAAGGAACTGTAGAACAAATAATGTAAAAAATATAAAAACCATATCGTTCTATTCTAAAGGGATTAATAATTTACTGTTTGTTCAATGTGGCGATAGCTTTGTTTATTATTACTTTTTTCTTTGTAACAAAGATAACAAATATTTTCATACAAGGTTTTCCTTAAGGGCTATTTCTCCGAATTTGTAACAAAATATTAAGAAATAATTATAACGGTAAAGTACAACTTTTAGCTAAGACAATTTATTGTTAAAAGTTTGCTATATGCATAAACATATTTTAATGATATTATGGTATCTTCAAAATAATTGGGTTTTCCATAAGCGTGATATCAGATTATTTAAGGAATTTACGGCTGGTATCACGACGACGGATAAGCTAATTATTTTATTACTATTGTTATATAATTAAAAGTATGTTTATGCATACAGCAGACTTTTAACTATAAGTTTTCTTAACAAAAAGTTGTATTTTTACTTATTGAAATTGGATTTCTCATCAAGAAGTGCAAGATGACAAGATATTCAAAATAAGTTAATTGAATTTGTGAAATGGTTTCAGGTAAAAACAGTTTTCCATGAAACGGTAACTGTTTATACTTAGCAAAGTGTGTAAACTTAGTCATCTTAACATGAACGACGCCTGTATTTCTCTCTTTTTTATTTCCAGTATAGATAAAAATATACAAACTTGTTAAACTTTGCGTAAAAACGAGGCAATATTGACGATATCCTGACAGCTATTATGATGGTGTTTTATCAAATTTTGCTTTTTGGGCTGTATAGAGACGTAGTTAGATGTCACTAGAATATACTTATCAAAAAATATATGAAGAAAATAAGCTGTAGACTTCACATTCGGTTTACACCTATTGTATGAATTTTAAGAAAAATACAGGTGTAAAGGGACCTCTTAAGGAAAACCATATATTAAACTATTTGTTATTTTAGTAAAAAATAATTAAAGGAAAAAAATAAACAAAGCTATCGCCACATTGAACAGTAGATAATTAATCCCTTTAGAATAGAACAACATGGTTTTCATATTTTTTACATTATTTGTTCAACAATTCCTTTCTGTGTTGACTTTTAAATGCAAAATATTATCTCAAGTGTTCATCCCTACATTTTCATACTGAGAAAATTCGTATGAAAAACGTAAAATAAAAGGCCATAAAAACGTCAAAAGTATGTTTTTACAGCTCTATAGAGGGCCGTTAATATTGGTATTTATTAATTTTACCCAGAAAAAATTGTCTAGACAAACGGACAGACATTATATATATTATATAAATAAATTTCTATATTTTAAATACTTGACGATTTATCCCAAGTAAGTGTACCTATATAATTCGCAAAAAACTTCACTTATTGGACCTAAAATGGTGAGCCAATACTAGAGGGTAATTTCACGAAAAGGTCATTGACCGTTGTTAAAGATCTCAGTAAGTATAAGTAAATTAATTTGGGTTTCAATAACGATCACAAAATTATTCTTTTAGAGTAACATATATTATTTTCCCGCATAAAAGTATAAATTCATTCGTTTTGTTGTTATGACTATGGCACGATGTAGCTAAATCACTCATACGCATATTTTGTTGAGTTTTTAACGGCAGAAATATGATGCTCCTCGAAATATTACTTTATAAAATTAATTTCAATGTTTTTTGAAGTAGTTTTGGGAGATATTTATAGCTTGCAAAAAAGGGCACAGGTTCCACGTCTTACGGGCGCCAACGCTAGGCGTCGACTGACAATATCTTGCTGCCGCTGACTGCATCAGTGAATTTACGTATTTTTGGAAAAAAGGGGTGCTTTTTTTGACCCGAATAACTTGGTATTTGGAAAATGAATAGATATCATTCACACTAGTTTTATTAAAAAAAAAACAACAAAATCGCGAAAGCGATACCTGAAACAAAATCGATAAGAAGTGTGCAATTGAGGGTTACAAAAAAATTCATTGACAGTACAAATATGAATCGATTAACGTGGTTTGTGGAAAATGAATACCTTAAAGTTCAACCAAAAACATGTATTTTTTTATGGCTATACGTAACCTAATTATTGCAACAAAATCATCCGAAAGCTGACATTTTATTTCTGTTTGTATTTTCGTTCCCCTTAAATAGCGCTTAAATTTATTTTGTGATTAAAATAGTATGGGTTCGGGCGGCTGATTGGATTTTACTTTGTATAATATATATTTTACCTATCATTTTAATCGTAAATATATTGCTACATAAATTAAATATACCTTTAATTTAGTTCATGCACATTTATTATTTTATTACATATATTTTCTTTATTAGATTAAATTTGACATGTAAAAGTGTATATATCTATACCTGCTTTGCAAAATAAACTATTTGAATTTGAATAGAAGATACGTATAGTAACAGAAAAACTGTGACGAAATAGATGTTTGATTTTTGAGAGGAGTGACCTTCGTACGACTTTCTAGTTTTTTTCTCTTAAAATCAAAGTGATTTATATTTTTTTATGATCGACAGTCTCCCTATTTTTAGTGATGTAAGTATTATTGCAATAAATGTGATCTAAAAAGTCCAAACTGAAATTTTGGAACACCCAGAAATTCGAAAACCATACAAAAATGGCGGCATTTATTTATCTACTTATGCTGGCTCTATACCTTTTCTATCTTAAGAGGATAGCATACCCTAGCAACTTTTTTTATTACCCGTCTAGCACAATAAGTCTAATAGGCTGAGAAATGAGTGCTCTCTAAGGGTATGTGGATGGAAAAGTCGAAAGCAGGGTCTTTGACTTAAGAACTTTGTTTGGACTAGTTAGGAAATAAACATACTAGAAGTCCTTATCCCTCCGAGTCGAGCCCGAGGGGAGGGGGCACAAAGAAGATCCCGTTTTTTGTTTTTTTGCTTACATCTCAACAACAGCTGGTTCTATAGAATTGAAATTTTGCATATAGATACCATATATAGTGAAGGCGTCCACTAAGAAAGGATTTTTCAAAACACACCCCCTAAGAGGGTGAAACGGGTGTCCAAAGTTTGTATGGGAAACAAGATTAGTTAGACTATTTTATTTGAGACTTCACAGGAGTACTCTTATCTATAAATGTGTTTTAAGTTTTTTCAGAATTCAATCCCTAAAAGGGGGAAATGGGGTAAAAATTTTGAAAATCAACATGGGTATCGTTTGAATGGTTTATCGGGTCGCTGATTACGAAAACAACAACGATTTTAAAATCCAACGTGGTTGACGTGAAAAAGGCTTTGAAATTCGACCATTTTTCGAAGCTCATAGCTAGGCAAAGATTGGAGATAGATAAAAAGTGTGAAAGCTAAAGTTGTAGAAAATTTTATCAGCTTTCATTATGTAGTAAAACAAAATTTCGTACAATGCACGGTTTTCGAGATGTAAGCAAAAAACTCGACTCGGAGGGGCAAGGACTTTTAGCATGTTTATCTCCTAACTAGTCCAAACAAAGTTCCTAAGTTAAAGATCCTGCTTTCGACTTTTCCATCCACAAATTATTCGTTGCTTAAGCTATAATGGCAAAGACTTTATTTGCTTTTCGTAGAGGCGATTATATGTTGGCTCTGTGGCCTTTTTTTCTTGGACGCGTAATACTAGTGATCACGCAGCGAAACAACAAATTGGTGTGTTTTTAGCTAATACTGAAATATTTTGTAGGGAAAAAAATATTGGATTTAGGTAACATCCCTTCATATTTCTATTTTATAAAATAAAAACAAGTTGATCTCTTAACCGCGTTTTTGAAACAAACGTTTGAAAACCAAAAAAAAAGAGGGTGGAAAACATTATTTTTTTGACAAAAGTATAAATCTTAAAACTTTGTTTATAGGTGGAATCCCTTGATAAAAGATCGATAAATCAAATATATTGTCTTCAATATGAAGAGAGACCTAGTTTCATCCAATGAACCCTTGAAAACCTGGTGTTGTTGATGTTCTAGCGTCAGGTGTCCTGTTAAATTACGGGAATGAAAGAGGTTCTAAAAGTAATCTAGAAACTCAAACAGTCAAGTCTTATAACCATTTATACTTACACAAATGTGCACAAATGTATATGTACGTAAACACACACCCAGACAGAGGTAATGTTCCTCTAGTATGACTAAATTGAATGTCACTCAACATGAGAATAGTTTCAGCCCCGGGCACAATCATCTATCGCTTTCAAAATGAACATTCAGTGCATATATATGTATGTACGTTTACACATTACAACATATATCGATGTACAAACTCGAATATTAGCACTATACGGGACCGCATTACTGAGTAGACTAACAGCTAGAGATTTTATAATGCCAAAGTTTCTCATGGGAACCGAAAAATACTCAAACCGTTTTGCTCTGTATCCATATTTAGTTACCACATAATAATAATAATAAATAGTAATAAGAGCCTTTATTACAATTTGATAATTACATCTTACATGCAAATTACTTAAAAATATATTTAATTTCTAACATGCAAAATTAAATTAAATTATAAGATTGAAAGAAAATAATTTTACATTAAAATACATTAAATTGACGTTAAAATACATAAAATACATTACAATGTCATGCTTATATAACTAAGTCCTTAGTGTAGGACATGATAGGCCTCTCACTGAGGTTTCAGTGAGGTTTAGTCTATATCACCCTAGCTGACCAGGCTTGCCTGGGTGACTTGTTCCGGCTGGCAGGACTATTTTGATTCTTGGTATAGCTATTCTGAGCAATGAAGTCTTTCGACATCCTGTTCCACAAGGCTCTGTCAGAGGCATGTCTCCACCATAACGAGTCTAGTTTCTTCAGCTCATCCGACCATCGCATCAGTGGCCTCCCGACTCTTCGAAGAGTTACCACATACATGGATATATCCTCACCTCTCCCCAGATCCTGACACACCTCTTTTGCTTCTTTCACATCCGTCAATCTAGTCATTAAGCTCTTCTATTGGGTAAGTTTGACTGTGCCTCTTCGACCAAGCTTGGCCGAAGCTGTGCCCTTCTTCAGTGCGTCGCCAATTTGGTCGGCATACGTCCACACACATATTATTTATAAAGAAAGAAAGAAAGAACGGAATTTATTGCCAAAAAAAATACAGTAAAAAATAAAAAATAAAACAAGATATTATATACTAACTTAAATTCTAACAAATTAACCAAGAAGGCAAGTAACTTACAAAATAAATAACTTACAAAATAACTTATAAATAAAGTGTTACATGGTTAAATTCGTATAATAATTAACAGC
Source organism: Ypsolopha sequella (assembly GCA_934047225.1). NCBI lineage: Eukaryota > Metazoa > Arthropoda > Insecta > Lepidoptera > Ypsolophidae > Ypsolopha > Ypsolopha sequella. The sequence continues at coordinate 3,507,838 of OW203986.1, read as the reverse complement.
TCTTAGACTACAATATCAGTACAATGAAATTCAACAATCCCCCACAGTGCCTCGCTACAGTGAAAACACTTGTAGATATAATTATTGTCAGTACGTTTGTATTTGTGCTGAAACTATACTATGGATGATTTAATCAAGTGTAAAACAAATGAAATAACATGATTAAATGTTTTTCATTGAACAATGGTTTTCTCGAGCGTGTGTTGTGTACGTAACGATTATTGAAGTATTTCACACGAATGTTGTGTACGTACGTACCGTGTAACTTTTATTGAAGTATGTCACACGTCAAAATCACAAAGTAAGACATCATAATACTATAGTTATAATCCTTATCAGTACAGTACACGCTTGAGAAAATCAGAGACGTTTTCGTAAATGAAAGAAATACTTGTAGGGTACATAAATAAATAGGGTATTTGACAATGTTCTATTTTATTATTTAAAGTATTGAGCCATAAAAATATCAGAATTGAATAAAAGTAACTGAAATATGAGTAAATAATTTATTCAAACGACAATACTTAATAACATTAAAAACTTACCTTTAAAATAAAATAAAACTAAACTAAATAAAAAATTCTATCTATTTTCTATCCTATCTAATCCTATTTTGACTGAGGAGGTTAAATGACAACCAGCAAAATATTAGAATATATAAGGTTAAATAATATTAGTTGGCGAAAATCAAAACATAGGCAGTACTAGTCTATATGAACAACTGTTTGTATGGGAGCTAAGCGAAATTCGCAACTTTTTTTCTCTTCCTCCCATACAAATTGCCCCGATCAGCTGACTGGTCCAGTATGGAAAGGTGAAAAAGAATTTTAAGAATTTCGCTTAGCTCCCATACAAACAATTGTTCATATAGACTACCTATGTTTTGAGTTTCGCCAACTAATATTATTTAACCTTATACAGGTTGTTACGATGAAGTTGCGGAAACTGAAAACTGGCGATGGTACTCGTACATACGAACAGCTATCGGTGAAAAAAAATTTTAAAATTCGAGAAAAAGAAACTGTTGTTTCATACATTTTGGTCGGGGAGCTATGTAACTTTTCTATGAAACAGCTGATTTTTTTCGTGATTCCAGGGTTGGCTCCATAGTAAAAGTTGTTGATGACCAGCACCAGTTTCCGGCTTCCGCAACTTAACACGCAGTACTTTACTTATAAAATAAAATAAATACTATGCATAAACCCAAAGTTTGTTCTATGGGAGAGATATTTTTTTTGCAATTTTCTTTTTTTGGTTACTTAAGCCTCGTTTTTAATCCTTTACCTGCCCCCCTATTCTGTATCTTTAGTTGCCAACTGTACTAGGTGCCTATCATCAAAAACATAGATAATAACTGAAATTTCAAAATTGCCTTTAGTGGGTATTGAACTATTAACAATCTGTGTCGTCACTTGAAGTTCGAACATATCCTTAGGAAATCGGAATTCGATGGTATATCTATGTTTTTGATGATAGGCACCCAGAACAGAAGGCAACTAGAGATACATAATAGGCCCGCTGGTCTCCAATGTGTATTTTTTATTCGAAGCCTTATTGGGAGGGGGTTTTCCTAGTTTTGTCTCTTTTCAAACTCATTTTAAACCGAGGACAATTAATTTAAAAATATATATTTCACTCTGACCGTTCGATACGCAATTAATTTAATTTCCCTGCATCCAATAGAATCGCAAAGATAGGCCTAAACTATAGTCTAAATATCATTGGATTCGAGTTATATTTTGGACAACATAACTTATACCAAAATAAACGTCGTACAAAATGACACATAAAACTTTCATACTACTTATTTCAAAATAATAAATGAAAACACCTTGAAATTGCGACATTTCCGAGCGGCCCGCTTCCACTACGCAGGATAGACAAGTATAAAATAAAAGCGTTGAAGGAGTGATTTCTCCGAACACCCTCACCTTAATACGTTATTTTAATGGCAACTAAAACACTCTGTATACGCGGTACAGCTAGCTACCGCAATTTAAAATTAACAACTTTTACAAGACAACTTTTATATTTCACTGAAACATTTTTCAACTTTCGTTAAAGTTTACAGACCCTCTCTTATTAAATGATTTAATCATATTCCATGAATCTGTTGAAATAATAAAACTTGACTTTTCTCTTTGTTAATTTGTCAAGTATAACACCTAATAAAAGCGAAATTATAAGACATTATCATTTTACTGATTTATTTAAAAATAAATAATATACAATGAGGTCACAGGCTCAAAAAGGTGTAGATCAAGATAAGCAATCTGCGAGTAGTACGTTAAAACTTGGCTAATTGGCTAACCTGAACTCTGAACTCTGAACTCAGTGTCGCACGGCCCGGTTGGCTTTTTTCGTGGCCGTGGGAAATACCTACGGGGATACAAGCAGGGTTACCAGTTCGTCCAAATAAAAAAACCGAAGGGGGACCTTCGGCTAGATTTTGGCTAGATCAAACTGAGAAAATCCCCAAAAATTACCTGACGAAGGGAACGATCAATCAAAGTCACGGATACAGCACGCGCCGGCTGGCAACAGCGCGCCCAATCTGTGTGAATTTGAATTTGCGAAGCAGTAAATAAATGTGTGATATGATGATATGAATGGACTTTCGCAAATACCGAACCACCCATACTTCGGTATTCTTTCATACCAAACACCGAACACGGGGCTGAAATACCGAACAATTTGTTAAAAAACCAAACACCTGGCAACCCTGGATACAAGTTGTTAGCGACAAAGAAAACCATTGTTTTTCAATTAGCATCCCTAGGTATAGACTTCCCATGGGGAATTGTGACTTCCACGTGTCAATGTGACATTGCAATACTACCTACGTATTTTATTGAGGTTATTTATGTTGTGTGCCGTTCGTGAAGTTTTAATATTGTGTAGGTGACTTATCTACACCTTTTAATATAATATCATTGGTTCAAATCCCGTAGGGGTACATTAAATGCATACAAATTTTGTATGGGCTTCGGAAGGCACAATATTTGTGCCCGAAGTAAGGTGATAATCTTTGCCGAAGTAAAGCTACAACATAAAACAAATCACTAAAAGTGCCTTCAAGTCCTTTACGGATTCGAAGCACGTTTATAAACAACTTACTTCCTTTAATACTAAACTACATAGTTTAGTACTACTTTCTACATGGTCGTTTAGTTTTACAACTCTTTTCTACATTCTTGTTTCATTTATTTGGCATTTCTTGAAGCTTACAACGCTTACTTTGTAAGAACTTTTGAATTGAATTCTGGAATGTTTGTGGTTTAGAATACTTTTAAAAAACTATAAAGTTGCCGTTTTTTATAAAGAAATTGAAATAAACAAAATCTTCAGTACAAACATTTTTGCAATTGTTTAGGAATGGCAAATCCAAATTGTATAGAAAAAGTTGCGTGTGAATTAAGCTAACAGCGACTTTAATTTAATTTTTTAAGTGTTAGCTGTAAAAAAATATAACGAATCTTATCGTGGAAATTTAATAAACCCACACTTAATTAAATATTTTATCCGGCAAGAATAAGTTTAACAAGAAACCTCAATTCATCACACATGGTCTTAACCCATCTAACACAATTAAAGCCTTACACAAACAAACAAGTCGACCACCACCTAGCGGAAAGCGATCGCTCTTCCTACTAATCTGTTTAAAGTTGTAGAATCGTGGTTCTCGTACTCGTAAGTACTGGAGTAAGAAGCGCATAGATCTAGTTTAATCCTGCAGCGATCTAGCTAAGTTTAGCGCTAGTCTTGCTTGACCGATCAACGGGGTCGCGTGATACGTACTGTTCTGGCTGGTTTATGAACACGCGATATAAAGCAAGACTGCAATGTCTATAAATATGTATTATTCTCAAAACACTGAGTCTACGTCGTAGCAGTTTTCTTGCTCTGTAGACAAGCTACGGCATAGTAAGATTTGAATTAAGGCGTATAACCACGCTAAATAAGCAACTCGATGTGTGTCGGTACAAATATCAACGGAAACGACATTGAAATAATGTTCATTTCAGCGTGCCTTGAAAAGTGGCTGTTACGACAACCACTGCGTCACCGGCTAGCGCAAAATAGGAGAAAATAATACTTTTCACATGGACGTCATGAGCGGAAAAAATTTTTGAACTTGAATTTTTTAGATCTAAAAATTTCCTATAATTGGGTGAAATAATAATTGAAATCACTTAAGGCGTTTGGAAGGAGTAAGAGAATTCTTGTGTTAATCATGTGAAACTTTCGATGACTTTCGATTTTTTTTTGCCAAAACCACAATAGAAATACAATTTATGAAACTTAAAATTTATTTTTGACTCTATAATGCCTATCATATATTTTTATGAAAGTTTTTGGACTACCCGTGTGGGAGGAGTAGGCCTTCAAAGACAGGTCCAAATTGCAGTTGGCGTATCCATTCACCTTTTCGGTTTCAGTGCATCCCTGTGTAAAAAAGCACTTTTATTTTCTCTTTTTTTTTCTGGCATTTATATATTCTTAGAAACTCGTTAATCAGTTTGCAAAACAAGAGTACGGAGTTTCTTTGGTTGCTACACTGTAGCAAAAGCTTTTGATTATTTATAAAATCGCTGCATTGCCCCTTTAAAACATTAACCAAATATTTATTTAAATACCGTCCAAATATTGGACCCAGAGCCAGAGAGTGGTTATTTTTTCACCTTTTATCAATGACGTACGTCAATTCCTTTTATGACAATAACGTGATCCGCTGACATTGTATAAACTACTGTACCTACCTACCTACTGTCACGTGAGCCTCACGACACGTCCCGAGACGAGACACGTCGTTGTGTGAAAATTTAAAAGCCTGCTCTGAAAGCACAGATTAACCTACATCCAACGATACCACTGTCGCAGTTCGACACAACACTATATACAAGTTTTAACCAATTTGAAATACTTATTAAAAGCGAAATGCACATGAAAATTTCACTCCATTTAAGATCTGTTAGACGAAAAATTTCTGTAAAATTAAACTCGAATTGACAGAGTTTAACTTCGTTCGTTTCGTAAACAAGCACTCGTGTCCCAATGTCTCAAATTATGTAACAGTTGCACAAAATACTATTTTGTTATTGGCAACTCATTTAGGAGACAGGCGTGAGGTGCGTCTTCCCAGCGTCATCCGAAAATGACCCTATTGATTAAGTTATTTCTCTTAAACGGCACGTTTAAAATATATATATATATAGGTATATTGTTGAGACGATGACAGAAAATAAATTTCTATGTTTGAATACTTGGCGATTTATTCATCGCAAGGAGATATAAATTAACATGATATAATTGCAGTATAGAAACGCAGAAAGAAAAATAAATCTGGATGTGAGGAGCCCGGTTCAGAGCTCCAGATGCACAGTTTCTATTCCCCAAATCAACATTCAAAAATGTCGAATTTCACATTTTCACAAAGATAGTCGCCTTAAGTACCGAGAGATTGGTTGCAGGCAGCTGCGTGGTATCAGTCATCAATCCATTAAAAAACGTCCGTAGAATTTACGGAAATCCTTGGGTAGACGAGTAACGCCTCGCCTGCTTTCACTCTCCCACTTTCTGGGCGAGCTCACCTCATCCTAGGTCTTATTGATGCTATCCAATTGCAAATAAAAAAATCATATACGGTGACATTTAATATACACTCAAATTCATACTGGAGTCTTGGTAAGCGATCAATATCATGGATCTTTTTGCGTAAAACTTGAAAAAGAAAATTGGCTTTCCGCAGTTTTGACTATGGGGGCTGGGCTTGCGTTTGTAGGGAACAGAAAAAGAAAAGGAATTACCTAAAAACAGTCATCGAACCATGATACCTACCACTTATCGAGTCTTCAGTATGAATTTGGATGCATAAATAAATGTCACCTTATATAAATACACTTCAACTAGATATACAGTGTTTTGCCACAGTCGGTCTATCCAGGCAGGACACGGCACACGGGACCTGTTTAATTAGTTTTATTTTCAACATCACCTACGTGGCTTGTTTCCCGAGCACTTATCCGGTGCCGGTCCGGCACATAACGGTACATTGTAAATCCCGAAATATGTTTAATTCCACACACTAAACTAATTATGATTATCGCAGGTAGCAGTTGTAGAACAAAACAAAGCTGCGAGATAAATATGGATTCTGTTTGCGGGATTACGCGGGATGTCAGCAAATTTAATGTGAAAGTGATGATTATAACCACAGATATAGAATTCGCTGCGCTTAAAAGACCTTTATGAACACCTTGCAAGAGAGAAAGAGATACACAACAAAGAACAGGTATCTCGATGTTTTTTCGAGTAAGAGGCCATAGCGCTCCGCTTGCTTGGGTATGATTGCGGATTTTATAATAATATTTAAATTGATAAATAGTGATTGGTTTAGACATGGTTTTTTGTGCTGTAAATAATTGTGATGTGACAAGGAGAAATAACCCATATGATTTTGTCATTAGAATGTTTTGAACCACTTTTTGCCCAATTTCTCGTACTAATCGGCCCAAAAAAACATTTGACAATAACGTATTGATTTTCTTTGTTCTATTTAGTAGTTATATGCAGGATTGTCCAAAATATTAATTAAAATTGTAAATTTAATAGTAATTTCATAGGAATGTGCATTTATTTTTTGGTATCATTTTCTCTACTACATTGTTTATCTTGTACATTCTACATCTATGATTATAAAAATACAGTAAAAATTCTTTATCTCTGCACAGAACAGGATTTCGAAAGCAGTTTCTAAATGGGTTTTGACGAATAGCTCCAATAACACCAGATAAATATTATTGACTGATTGATAGGGTTACTGATAAGAATAGCAAGGCATTCATCTGTAAAAACCGAAGCCTCAGGTGGTCATTTATAGAGCTCCTGACAAATTTCCACTTAAGGTGATACATTGTCTGTGCAAAGGTCCCATTTACTCTAGGCGGAAAGACCCGCAGTGCGAGAGTGTCGGAATCGGGGAAAATTGTCAAAAAGTCGGTTTCAAATTAATACAAAATTAACTAAAATAGCTACGAAAATTTCCTTAACCAGTAATTTAGGTATTGTTAAAACCCATCTAAATAAGTATTTTTGAAGTCTGTATGGTATCCTAATTTGTCAGATTGTCAAAAAAAGTGTAAATTTAGACCTCATTTCAATAATTATTTCCATCGAGTGAAATTCCTCGAATCGCGTTTCTGATAGCCCAAAACCTAGAAAAAGGTCCAAAAATTGATATATTTATTTATTTTATTTGGAACTTCTTTAAAAGAGCAGATAAATAACTTCAGAAAGTGTAAATTTTCACGATATTTCCACATAAACCTGATGCGATGGTGACATTATATTATGACTTTTCGCTGTCAAAGCTGTCGACGATATGGCACACGAGTATAAAATAGAAAACAAACTGGGAACTAACTTGAGAAAATAAACGAGGAACAATTCCGAAGTTATCTGCAATCATCAAAGATATTCGAGTTATACAATTGTTTGTAGAGATTTAATATTTCCAATTTGAGGTATTGATGTCTGATTGGAATTTACACAAATAGCATTCAATTATTCGAACACAATCACATATAATGATGCATTGTTCAATGTTCATTAACTAAACCTACAAACTGTGGAAGTTCCTTGCTCATAACGTAAATTTTTTCGTTTATCTATTAAGTATACGACGTGCTCTTCACGACGTATTTCTTCGTAAGAATATATATTTGCGTGCTCGTAAATAAATTGCTATAACGAACAAATATTTTTTCAATGCATGTGCTCGTAAAGGCCCACTTTTTATGCATCAATACCGAACAGAAAGTCGATTATTTTGCCCTAGGGCTTTATTATTATCATTTTTTTTTTATTTATTTACAATGGTTGGCTAACCTGCAGCCTTTCCTGTGTACCATAAATATCATACTTTTTTCCAATGTTTAACGGCTCTGGATACAGTCCTTTTGAGCCTATTACAATTTAAAGTTCACAAAATTATATTTGTTTTATTTCCTCACACTATACATTAAAAAACGTAGTATGATACACGGGCGTAAGAGCAATAAATTACTCGGTTACGTTTAAAACACTCGCTACGCTCGTGTTTAAAATCGTTCTCGTAATTTATTCCTTTGCGCCCTTGTAGCATAAACTACTATTAGCGCTCCATACCCCTCCAAACGGGACCCTATTATCAAGCCTCCGCTGTCTGTCTGTTGGTCTGTCCGTCTGTCTATACAGCTTCAGCTGATGCAGGTAGCCAGCTGAAATTTTCACAGAATACGGGTTACTATATGGCCTCTATCACAGCAAATTATAAAAATGAAACAAAATTTAAACCAATCAAAAAACTCGAAAACATTGCATTTTTTTAACGTCATTTGGTTCAGTTGTTATACATATAAGTTTCAAATTTGGTTCAATTGTTGCACAATTCTAAAGTAAGTTGACAAATAATAAAAATCCCGTTTTCTTACTCAGAGGTTACCGAATAGTTTGTCAGGCGCTATCATTTTAGCACCTTGTTTTTTTACGCCTTGATGTTGCTTTGGTATCTATACGGTTGTTATTTACCATTTTGTTTTTGAACCCTTCACGGAGAAAAAATATTTTTACAATACTACCAGACCGTTTTGTAAAAAAAAACTTGTAAACAAAAACAGAATTATGTTATAACATATATTTACTTGAATTATTGTCTACATTAGATTGTTCAAGTAAACTGAACAATAAATATAGACGTCACATACAGTACAATGTTTTCTGTTTAAATGAACTATATCCAGGTTAACGGAATCAGAATTTTTTCTCACTGTTCTATGCTCATTTTATGTAGTCATACGGAACCCTTTGTGCGCGAGTCCGACTCTTACTTGGCCAAATTATTTGTGTAACTCGAACAGTTTCATGGTATACTTCGCTAGATTTACGAGTTTGTACAGACGCAGTACCTTGACTTTACTTTGCCCTAAATTTTGAAGTGGAAACGTGAAGCCTTAGCCGCATCATCCTCGTAGCTGCAATAGTGATAGTAGGTCAGAAAGTGTACACTTGAATAGGCAAGAGCGACAGAACGATTGAGCAGATCCGGTTCAATTTTACGGACCGGATTTGAATTTGAGTTTACAAAGCTACGGGACTGGCAGCCGTCAGACTCGGACGGCTTCTCCGGTATGCGGGATATGCCGACTGTCAGACATTCCGGCAATGCCTGCCCGGGTGCAGGCGGATTGTTCCACTGAGAGATAATCAACACAGGCGAAGGTAAGCTGATCAAAGGGCAAGAGTTGAAGACCGAATACTAATTACTATGCAGGCCATTGTAGATTTTTTTTTCGCCTGAGAGTGTAGGCTCCATGTATATTGAAATACAAATGAGTACAGATAGATCTATGGTTTATTTTTTTGCACAAAGGAGGAGAGATTTAACTCCTTTGGTGCATGAGCCATTTCGCATTGTTACATTTAAAAATTCGCGACAATGTGAAAGGCGTAATGTTAAAAGCGTATTTCCTACTATCACGAACTGTCAATTTTCTCCTTCGTGCAACAAAATATACTGAGGTAGAGAAAAAGCATAAACAAACAGGTTTTTAAGGACTTTCGTTCACTGAAACTAGTCAGCCAAGCTTTTCCTATACGTTTGCTAATTAGGTAGAATGTCATGGTACATTGTTGGACGTAAAGTTAATGAAAAGGAGTTAAATTGTTTCAAATGGCTCTCAAAAGATCCAAGCATTTAGACTCTGGGAAGCAATTCCACACGCTGAATTCAAAATGTTGTGATTTTATTTAACATTGTTGTTTTTTATTGTTCACAAATGCTTATTTTTCGACAAACCAATTATAATGGAATGCGCAATACAATTTTACACCCGTATTCAGGATTGTGCGTTATAAAAACAATAGCTTAAATTCAATGGTGAAAAATTAAAATAAAACGTGAAATCCAATTTTCTGGCATCGTTGCTTACACACAGCTTAGCAATACCGCATTCAGAGTAAATATACAAAGAGATTTTCACAATTGCACGGTCATTCCACATCGGTACGATATTGGCCGGGTTTGAAATTGCGAAACTCATTTCGTAGGTTAATCTAATAACATTGCAGACCGACGGTATTCGGCATATTGCGAACCGATGTCGTTGGTTAACGATCATTTCGTTATCCGAATTGCAAATGAAAGTACTCGTTCCTAAAAAACCCTCGAAAACCTGCTGGCTTACGCTTGGCAACTACAACGCCAAATGAAGTGTGATGAGATGAGACCACAAAATAGATACTACCAGAAGGCCAACTCCACGACGGAGCGAAAACAGACGCACACATGCTTAGACGTGTACGTATGATGAGCTCGGCAGAATGAGCGTTTTTCCTTATGTCAAATTTAGTGTTAAATAAGATTCCTAGATGGCATATTCTTTAGCAACAGAATCAACGACAAAATTTGCACCGATTCCAAACAAACTTTGACATTGATTGCTACGAAACACATTTTATCTTTGGTGACATGGACAGCGCCATCTGGAGGAAACCTAAGAACTAAGAAAAAAAAACAACGAGAAAAACGCTCATTTCGTATTGGCATTCAACCGACTTCATCCGAGATCGTCGTACATACGCGTGTATGTGTGCGTGCGCCTGTTTTCGCTAGTTATGCGGAGTAAACCTTCTGTAAGTGGTTATTTTGTGATGAGACGTAGGTAGGGTTGCAATATTCAAATAATGAAAAATTTTTTGCTATTCGAATATTGGACTTCTTTTTGTATATTATTCGAATAAAAAAACTTAAAAGCTGTTTATATTAATCATTTCTTTAAGTGCCAAAATGTCTAATTTTTCTGAAAAAAAAAAATCTTCATTATTGTAATATTTGAACAATATTCGAATATTCGAAAAATGAAGATTTTGTTTTGGCACTTCAAGACATCATTACAAAGAGTTTCTCATAACGTCATGGGTGGTGGTGACAGGCCATGGTCGAAGAATCGGTTGAAGAGAAAAGATTTATCAGTTAGTCGGGTCATTGTTCAACTGTCCAGTCCCATAGCACGACCAAATGAAGAGCTATCATAGGTCGTTGGTTGATTGCCCGCGATAAAACGCGTGACAAACGGAGTCGCGCTTCATCGTGCTGGAACGCTATACTTATTTTCAGTAATCAATGGTTGTATCTCAGTCTACGCCACTCGTGAAGCTTTCTCTCATGCACCCATAAAAAATAATGTTTTTTTTTTTAGTTTATTAGTTTATGCATATTATTATCAGCAAGTATCAACTCCTGAATAGATACAGTATAGGTGATATATAATTACAGTTGCCAACCGGTTGACTACCTACGTTATTTCGGGTTTATCAGCGAACTACGTTCCGTAGGGAAAGCCCATCAGAGCAATGGCTAAAGTTCAAGCTCCAGTAGATCCGAGATATCTCAAATGAGAATTAAACGCGTGAAGCTTCTCCATTCTGACACCCCCATTATAACAATATCTCTGACCATTCAGGGGGTTAGATGGAATACAACGTTTATCTCGGTATGACGTTCTAATGGCGAGGATTAATCAGAAACCTCAAAACTGACAAGTCGCTGTCGATTTCTGCATTATGAACCGACTCCACTGACATGTATAGTATCAATATTATTGTTTCGCTATTGGATTGGGAATGGAGCGCAAACGTCAACTTGACGCATGTGTATGAAATGACAGTTACCGACAGTAGGGCGTGCAAAATAACCTAGACTTTTTCAGTATCGCGATTATTTTATTTATAAATTACTTTTTTCGAAAAACCTGTAAATTTAGTGACGATAAAGATTAAATGCCTATTAGTGACAAAATTTTCATATAAAAATGAAAGATTCACTTTTTAAAAACTTATAGATTTAGGAAAAAGCAATCATTTCATATCTGGAGAAGCTACATTATTATTCAGAAAAATATTAAAGTATATATTATTTTTCTTGTTAGTTATTTATAATTACCAAGGTAAATTATTATTACATACGGCTTGAACACTCACGTGTGATTGTTGTTGACTATATGTTTGACAACGACGGTGAACGCCGCGTCGTCGTCCTAAGAACGACACTCGCCTTGATAATGCCGAAATTGTATCGGTGAAACGGTTGGCATAAATAGTCAACAACAATCACATGTGAGTGTTCAAGCCGTATGTAATAATAATTTAGTATGTCAGCTCACGCGAGTTTTAATAGTACCAAGGTAATTATTAATTATATACTACTATGCAAACGGTACTTTCCATTCCCATTCCAAAAGCGGCCATCTAATACCATATCAGTGACTGACTTTGAATAAAGTACCAAACGTTATAATTTCTGCGATTAATTGAATAATGATATGTACCGTTTGTTGAAACCTTTTGAAAATAACTTGTCATAAATTGTATATGTCTATGTCTAACTATGTAAGAAATTCACTCGCATATTTTTGTTCTAGTAAAAATATACTCAGATATATTTAAGTATAATGCATATAACAGTAAAATATTCTCAGTTATTGAACATGAATTTCCTATAAACTCCTGTACGTGACATTCCACTGGATTCAGTTTTGTGTTTTTTATACGAAGTGACAATTAAATTCGGACGTTTGGTTTAACAGATTCATTTGGCTTTTATGAAATGATTTAACCAAGGTAAGAGTTACTACCGTCAGGTCTGGTGCAGCTGTGGCAGCGGCTGAGGGAAATAAGAGGCACAGGTAGTTATGCTGTCCTTAAATCGAACTGCATGTTTTTTTCCAACATATCTAAAACCAATCGATAAAGAAAAAAATTTAATGTGTTTCGTAACAAGCATAAAAAGTTATCGCAATGGATTTTTTATTTTCTTACCTAACACTAAATAAAAACTTGTTGATTAAGCCATCAAGCTAAAAAATAATCGCCTCTATCAAAAGATAATAAGGTCTTTGCTATTGGCCTAATTGTGTTGGACGGGTAGTACAAAATTACATGTAGTTGATATTCTCTACTCGTGGTTTTAGTATCATGTTCAGAACTTTTGTACTCTCCATTATAACTGAAAATTGTTAGAGTTGGCTCAACTATGCGTGGTACCGAACTCATTTTGAACTTTATATATTGGTGATAAGAATGAAAAGTGTGAATTTCTTCGGTACCACATTATATTTTGTTACAAGCGCAATGTGAAATTCAATGCAATTCTTATTGCGCCGTATTTAAAGGTCAGAATTAAATAAGAGATATACCTATTTCTTGTCTGAGGATCTGAAACAGCTTCAGTTTTAATAAAAAGAAATGATCTTTGTGACATAATCGTCTTGTTTTACGGTGTTATTACTTACAGAAAATACTGTACGTTCAAATTGAATTCACACAAATTTTGTTTACAAGAACAAATAAAAACATACTTAAGACTGTACCTGAGCCTAGAGCATGACCGGCTCTAGTCTATCTAGGATACGTTTGAAGAAATTCGGACTCTCCTTGTATTGAGAAAAATATATTTGGTTTATTAATCTTTTCTCTAGGGATCTTACGTATAAACAATGTACTAAGATTTATACTTTTGTAACAAAAAAATGTTTTGCACCCTCTTATTTTTTTGTTTTCAAACGTTCGCTTGAAGAACGCGGTTAAGAGATCAACTTGATTTTTTTTTTTCATAAAATAGGTAATAGAAATATAAAGGTATATCACCTAAATTCAATATTTTTTTCCCTACAAAATATTTCAGTATTAGCTGAAAACACACCAATTTGTTGTTTCGCTGCGTGATCACTATTACGTATTACGTAATTACGCGTCTAAGAAAAAGAGGCCAAAGAGCCAATGTATAATCGCTTCTATGAAAAGCAAATAAAGTCTTTGCCATTAGACTTATTGTGCTAGACGGGTAATAAAAAAAGTTGCTAGAGTATGCCATCCTCTTAATAAGACTTTGGTATTTCAAAGATAGTATTATGACATATCTTATTTATTTTATATGTACTGTATAGAAAGAATACAATCACAATTAAATGTCCAGTCTTTTCTATTTAGTCAAATTCATGATAAAAAAAACACCCAATGATCAAAAGGTATATTTTCTTGTGTATTTAGAATTAAAACAATTGACACAGTAGACACAGTAGACAATTTTTAAGATGAAAAATGGTCTCTTAGCGTGAGAACGTAGAAAAATGTTCAACATTAACACAGATTGAAAATAACACTTTTAGAGCCAAGATCTTAACATTAACACAATCAGACGGGGTCTACCTCGCCCGCGCCAACGTTCTGACACTTTTCTTGGAACTAAGAATATATTTCGTACTAACTTGCGACAACTTTTATCGTTAATAAAATTTGATTAAGAAAACTGCCGTTTAAACAATTTTCGAAAAGATTTATAAGACATTTTCTGCGACTTTATTTAATAGCGATAACAAAAGTGTCTAAGGTGAATGTCCAAAAAAATTGAAATAACTATTATGTCAATCTAAAGACTACATATGTATGTGTAAACCTACTTTATTATTGAATTGAGAAGGCAAAATCTCGCCTTAAAACTGATTCAGAGCATCTTCGACATTTTCCTCCATGTGCCAATTTTTCATAGTGTTTTATCTAATAAAACCTGAATAAAACCAAGAATGTGCGCAAGAAATAAGCAGTGGTCTTCCCCTTAACTTATAGCCAGCACAAGATTTGATGAAATTGTAAGAATTTTTAGTTATATCTGGTGAACGAATAAACAACGCCGTTGGTAATATCACTCTGCATGAATAGTGTGAACGTTTTTAATTTGTATGTAACCACTGAAGGTTGAATTGTTAGATGTGTTTTGATCTTCCTTATTGAAAATATATGACATTGTATTTTTACGAATCCAATTGTATTAGTTAAATTAGTAATTAGTTTATAATTTAGTTATGATATTTATATATATTTTATATATTTTGTTTCTAACTAAGGTGCTTGCTATGTAATGAAAAATGTAATCTTAAATAATTTAACCACAGCTCCTTTTAATGTAATTTGACCTACCAGTGTAACGACCGCTGCTATGATTATGGTAAATAAATGAATTTAAAATCATGAATTCTTAATGAAAAGATGAGATTACACTTACACTATACGACATTTGATCCCACGATACGCGAAATGTTTAAATTTTTTCCGAAATCATTTTCAAACGGGCGTCTGTCTTCAGTGGATGCAAACACTGCTTATTTTGAAATGTGAAAGTTAGAACTAGGTACTGTTTATGTTTTCTATTTTATATTATTATTTATTAACAAAAAAAAGTATTTCATCTTTCTGGTTCATAAATATGAACCAAAAACAAAATATATTTTGATCCACGCTGGATCTTCAGCCGATGTACAATAAATACCGATTAGTTAGTTAGTAGTATTAAAAATAAAATAAAAATCTGTTAATCATTAGGTACGTTCTCACTCATATAGATTAGACCAGCATGCATTAATATTTATGTTTATTAGGTATATTATGTATTTAGTAAAGTAAAATCAAATTAATGTGCAATCAATAGGAGATTATTTATTTTGTAAGTGACTTTCCCCGCTGCGGTTTAATCAAGGGTACTTAATTAAATTAACTACATCCCAGTTGGTAAACGGCTTCGCACTTCATTTGTCATTAATTGAATTCGATAACCAACGACGCAAAACGTTATATAAATTTATTAAATTACTTTATTTAGTTTTCAAAAATGCACAAAATATTTTGTTCAGAAAGGTAATGCAAACTTATTTATGTAAATCTCAAACTCTTTAACGCACCTAAATATAATTCAGCAAAATCATCAAGTTTAATAGTTGAATACATTCACACTGAGATACATCGTCACGACATGAATCCTTGAGGAGGCGTCAGAGTTGCGTCCGAGTGTAGTCTGTGAAATGAAAGTCATAATCCACACTCGTACACAGACGTTTCTCCGGATGTTATTACGTCCCTGTGGTGGTGCACCCTAACGCCGTACTTCGGGCACAAAGTTTAACTTGCCTTCCAAAGCACGCCGATCGAACACGTGACCTCCGGATTAGTCGTCGTATACGCAAACCACAAGACGACAGAGGTATTCCCATTAGCCCAAACAGGAGGCAGACAACCATAGAAATAGTTAATTTCATCACACCTATTCGAAAAACGATAATTGGCTTTAGAGAATAGCGGGAATAATTGGTCCACGTTCGTGCTTCTGATATATTAGCGTCATTTTACCAAAGAGGTTGAACGCATAATTTATGAAGATGTTACTGGCCGGTTAGGTTTTAGCGGTAATAAGCACTGAAAAAAAATTGATGTGTACGATGTGTATTCTTCTTTCTTTTCATTTCTTTTTTCTCAGAAGTTTTCACGCTAGTCTTCGCTGAGTTACTGCAAATAATAATTAAAATGAGTTCAAGTAGAAAAAGTGATATATTTACTCGTGAATACATAGTTAATACATAGTTACCACACGATTCCAGGTACTCGTACCTTTTTCTTTTTCTCATACGCTTAGTTCGCATCGCTCTGAATTCAAAATAACACCCTCGACGAACGAAATAATACTTGGGCCCTTTATAACACATATATAACTATTACTCGAGCGCAGCAAAGGGTTCTGAAGTAAAATCCTGAGCGTAGCGAATTCAACATACACCGCCCAAGAACAAAATATTAGTTAGGCCCGAGTGATACACACTATTTATCATCAGTACCTATGAGAAAAAGAAAAAGCTACAAGTACCTGGTATTTTGTGGTAACAATTGTTGCATCACATTAGCTGCATCATTTAATGTTTTCAGGAGTTAATATATTATCACTGTCACTACATACCCGAACTCATTTTTAATTACTATTTGCAATAACAGCGACGAAAAATTTCTGAGAAAAAATAAATGAAAAGAATATGACCTTTTTTTTTCAGCGCGCATTTGACCTCTTTGGTTAAATGACGCTAATCTATCAGAAGCACCCATGCGGACCAATCAAAAGAAAGAAAGCGCAAACTCCCATGGGCATAAAATTGACTTTGGCTCCCGCTATCCAGCCAATTGTCGTTTTTCGAATAGGTGAGTTGAACAATAAATTAGGTACAGTAGAACCACTTAAATAATGCACGTAAGAAAATTCGCCATCAGTCGGCGCTCTTCGGCAAAGGTCGTATAAATTTCCGTATTCGTATTTTTGAGGTATTTTCGCTTTCTATATAATCAATAACAGATTGATCACTTCCGGTCGCCTATAGACAGCCAAAATGACACCCATAATTGCTTCCGGCTCCGATTTTTCTGAAATGACTTTGACGCTTATTCTCTCTTTAATAAGTTTCCAAATACTAAAATATATGATCCGGCTCGTTTACAAACAGTGGCGAAGATTTATATTTATTAAAAACCGGCCGTTTATAAAAACGGCAAAAAAACATGTCTGTTGTATGGGAGCCCCCTTAAATATTTATTTTATTCTATTTTTTAGTATTTGTTGTTATAGCGGCAACTAAAATACATCATCTGTGAAAATTTCAACTGTCTATCTATCACGGTTCACGGTGACAGACGGATAGACAGACCGACAGACGAACAGCGGAGTCTTAGTAATAGGGTCCCGTTGGTTACCCTTTGGGTACGGAACCCTAAAAATTATAGTACTGTATAGCAAAAAGTTTTCATTTACCAATATAACTTTATAATCTGAGCATATACATAAGTAGACCACATTATCAGGGAAATGTTCCTGATAAATTTACATAAAGTATGTGATCGACCTAGCCGCCGCGCCGCACCGCCGCCCCTCCACCGCTTGACTCTCCGGGCGTGTGCCCAATTTATTCAATTTTGCGTTAAACCTCCTCCTGCCTAAAGTCTAACAGACTTTCATTTTCTGAGTACATTGGGATTATATTATTTTATAAGCAGGTAATACTTAAGATTTCAAATAGCTTGGGAGAATATGCTTCAAAGAAAATGTATGCTAGTCGTAGAGCTTTGTTCCAATATGCGTTAGTGCTTTTGTTTCTACTGTGATTTATGTGGCAGGATCGTTTCGTGGCAGATGGTACTTGTCTTGTGTTTTGAGAGATTGGCTAAAATTTTACTTAAGTATTATTTCACTTAACTTCTTAAATTTAAGGTGATTGTGTAAAGTTAGTAGATGTCACAGAAATAATAGCAAATATTATCAACATGATTTCAGAAACTAATTGGTGGCTATAAAAAAGCATTAAAAGGGTTTTTACGACGTTTTTATTTATTTTTGTAAGCTTTATTTTCGCTAAAATATTGCTAACTTACAAAAATTAAAAAAACGTGGTTAGAGCCCGATAAAATACTTCCAGATACTATAACATGGGTTCGGTCGAGCCACTATCTAGATTGCAATCTAATGTTTTTCCATTCTTTAAAAGAGATTATAAGAATTAAGGGATTAAATATTATTTAGTTTAATTCAATTTTTTTTTCATATTGTTTTTACATCAAAAACAGTTGTGCTATATAGCTCAAACTCAAACTCAAACTCAAACGTTTATTGCAAACCAAGTGAACAAAAATGATGGAAATAAAAATAATGATCTTACAACTTAGTTGCCTTTTACTAGGCACAGCAAATAGGGAGGGTACACTTATATAACTGATTACATTACATCTTACCTAATCTTATTTATTTGTTAATTAGTTAAATATTCATTAATTGAGTATGGGCATTTTTGTATTAAATATGTTTTGAGTTTATTATTGTAGCTAGTTAATTTATGTTAATTTTTTACATTTTCTGGCAACTTATTGAATATTTTTCTGCCATATAATATGGACTGCAGTTAAGCATTGTTAATCTTGATTTGGGTAAATATAGCTACCATCGAAAACCTATTGGTTTATCTGATAGCAACGTCCTTCTTATAAATGTTATTTTTACATCTTAAACAGAGTACATAGGTATATTATTAGCGCTAGAGGTATTCAGCTGAATAATGTTAGAGTGAGCATAAATACGTAGAACATGTACATGATCACGTGTCACCTGCATCAACTAAAATACCATTACCATTACGTGTTACTATTAATTGAACAATAATATAACCCGACGTTAGCATTTGGATGACAATCTAGCTCGTAGCTCTAATTTTATATAACTTTAGACATTTTTTCGATTGTCATCTGTTGTGCAAGCAACTAAATAGAATAAAAAAAAATACAACAAAAAAAAATTGTGTGTATGTCTCACTTTACAGTAGACAGTTAAAGTCAAGGCTTCGAAAAGTCAAACTAAATGTAGAAACCACACAAGGATCAAGAGAAAAATTTAATAAACCAGGCTTAACTACTCAGGTATAGTGGCTCTGAAGCCACTGGCACGTGCAATACTCTATACTAGATCCACACCTATGTATGTTGTAATCGTTTGGCGGCAGCTAGGAGCTACTAAAATTTTAAATCTCATGCTGCCGAGATTAAACTGGCTTTGTTCTAAAAATTAGACACTGCGAGGACTGAGGTTTCATGTTAATATTCTATGTGGAACCCTGAATGCGGGGTTTGAATGGTGCTCAAAATGTAAGTGTTCATTTTAGATGTCGCCTGGCTTGGGTTTGAGGGATGGGTTTTACGAGTATGGTCGGGAACTTCTCTATATTTTAAGTAGGAAACTATTTTATTCACCGCGTCTAACGTCAAAGCTTTTTGGAATACAACCTTAAGGGAATATATTCAGATTAACACAGGAGTTGTGTAGTGAATTATTATCTGTTTTGCGCTTATACTCTTGAACTATAGATTATGGCCATGGACAAGTAAGCTTTACGTCTTTTTATAATTTCAATTTGATAGCTATTCTTCTTGATGAAAAGTGGCTGTCACAGAAAGACAGACGGATAGACACAGAAGTCAAACCACAAGGGTTCCTTTTCTCATGTTTGAATACGGAACCCTGAGAGGAGACACTAGATTGCCCAGTCCAATTAAAGTCATTCACCGTGATGAATGATGATTGATTTCCCTCTCGAACATTTACGGAACGAATTAAAAAAAATACAAGTAATCGGTGCGTGAGCACTTGTATTGTTCTTATGTATACCATTGCAGTTGTTGTTTATATATATATATCGACTTTGTTGTAATTATAATATTATTATAACATTATTTATTCTCATATTTTTTATTTTATTCAAGTGTTTTATTTATTTAGTTTATTCAATACAAAATTTTAGTAAACATAACCTTTATGATTTTTCACAGTATTTACCCATATTATTATTTATTATATAAAACTATAAGATATAGATTATTCAGTTATATTATTTTTTTAAATTATATTGAACGTGTAATACCTACGTGTTTGCTATATACCTATATTACAAAATTAAATGATTTCATTTGATCCGTTATTTCTAAGACATAAAGGTTATAAATAGTATTATATATGTATATACTTCAACTAGCAGTACTCATGTCCTGTACAATCTACGTTCAGTTTTCAGGATTGTCAACGTGATGGCGGTGACTGCATTCATTTGGGAATTCGAGGGCATTCGGGAATTTGTCGACGTGATATTAGTTAGTGGCAACGTAATGCGTTGTTGTCTATACCTACTTATATAAAAACATTGAATATTTGTCGACGTGATATTAGTTAGTGGCAACGTAATGCGTTGTTGTCTATACCTACTTATAAAAAAACATTGAATATTTGTCGACGTGATATTAGTTAGTGGCAACGTAATGCGTTGTTGTCTATACCTACTTATATAAAAACATTGAATATTTGTCGACGTGATATTAGTTAGTGGCAACGTAATGCGTTGTTGTCTATACCTACTTATATAAAAACATTGAATATTTGTCGACGTGATATTAGTTAGTGGCAACGTAATGCGTTGTTGTCTATACCTACTTATAAAAAAACATTGAATATTTGTCGACGTGATATTAGTTAGTGGCAACGTAATGCGTTGTTGTCTATACCTACTTATAAAAAAACATTGAATATTTGTCGACGTGATATTAGTTAGTGGCAACGTAATGCGTTGTTGTCTATACCTACTTATATAAAAACATTGAATATTTGTCGACGTGATATTAGTTAGTGGCAACGTAATGCGTTGTTGTCTATACCTACTTATATAAAAACATTGAATATTTGTCGACGTGATATTAGTTAGTGGCAACGTAATGCGTTGTTGTCTATACCTACTTATATAAAAACATTGAATATTTGTCGACGTGATATTAGTTAGTGGCAACGTAATGCGTTGTTGTCTATACCTACTTATATAAAAACATTGAATATTTGTCGACGTGATATTAGTTAGTGGCAACGTAATGCGTTGTTGTCTATACCTACTTATATAAAAACATTGAATATTTGTCGACGTGATATTAGTTAGTGGCAACGTAATGCGTTGTTGTCTATACCTACTTATATAAAAACATTGAATATTTGTCGACGTGATATTAGTTAGTGGCAACGTAATGCGTTGTTGTCTATACCTACTTATAAAAAAACATTGAATATTTGTCGACGTGATATTAGTTAGTGGCAACGTAATGCGTTGTTGTCTATACCTACTTATATAAAAACATTGAATATTTGTCGACGTGATATTAGTTAGTGGCAACGTAATGCGTTGTTGTCTATACCTACTTATAAAAAAACATTGAATATTTGTCGACGTGATATTAGTTAGTGGCAACGTAATGCGTTGTTGTCTATACCTACTTATAAAAAAACATTGAATATTTGTCGACGTGATATTAGTTAGTGGCAACGTAATGCGTTGTTGTCTATACCTACTTATATAAAAACATTGAATATTTGTCGACGTGATATTAGTTAGTGGCAACGTAATGCGTTGTTGTCTATACCTACTTATATAAAAACATTGAATATTTGTCGACGTGATATTAGTTAGTGGCAACGTAATGCGTTGTTGTCTATACCTACTTATAAAAAAACATTGAATATTTGTCGACGTGATATTAGTTAGTGGCAACGTAATGCGTTGTTGTCTATACCTACTTATATAAAAACATTGAATATTTGTCGACGTGATATTAGTTAGTGGCAACGTAATGCGTTGTTGTCTATACCTACTTATATAAAAACATTGAATATTTGTCGACGTGATATTAGTTAGTGGCAACGTAATGCGTTGTTGTCTATACCTACTTATAAAAAAACATTGAATATTTGTCGACGTGATATTAGTTAGTGGCAACGTAATGCGTTGTTGTCTATACCTACTTATATAAAAACATTGAATATTTGTCGACGTGATATTAGTTAGTGGCAACGTAATGCGTTGTTGTCTATACCTACTTATATAAAAACATTGAATATTTGTCGACGTGATATTAGTTAGTGGCAACGTAATGCGTTGTTGTCTATACCTACTTATATAAAAACATTGAATATTTGTCGACGTGATATTAGTTAGTGGCAACGTAATGCGTTGTTGTCTATACCTACTTATATAAAAACATTGAATATTTGTCGACGTGATATTAGTTAGTGGCAACGTAATGCGTTGTTGTCTATACCTACTTATATAAAAACATTGAATATTTGTCGACGTGATATTAGTTAGTGGCAACGTAATGCGTTGTTGTCTATACCTACTTATATAAAAACATTGAATATTTGTCGACGTGATATTAGTTAGTGGCAACGTAATGCGTTGTTGTCTATACCTACTTATATAAAAACATTGAATATTTGTCGACGTGATATTAGTTAGTGGCAACGTAATGCGTTGTTGTCTATACCTACTTATAAAAAAACATTGAATATTTTTGTGAAGTTTTAAATGAAATGGGTTACTAGTATTTTGCACTACAACTTTGTTGCCAAAACTACAACTTTCTGAATTTTTGTCTTTCTGTCTGTAAGTTCCGTGTTGAGAACCACTCAACAGGAAGCGATTTTTATAACAAAGTTCCTTATCGTACGTTCGTTACACTCCAGACACTTAACGAATGAGAGCTAGACCAAAAAAAAGTGTAAGACTTCGATCGTCACGACACTATAATATGAGTGTTTGATTGTTCACAAGCGTATGTCTATATATAGGTATACTACTCCAGTATGGACGTGTAGTGTGCGCGTCGGTAGCGAAGAAACTTCGTTCTGACCAAGTATCCCTCTACACCTCCCGTTTTTGTATTATCATCGTAGTTACGCCGGTCAATATAAAGGGTATTAATAAAATAACCACCAAGCCGAAAACTATCGATAATTAAAAGCCAAATCCACGCAAGTGAAGCCGCGGGCAAAAGCTAGTTATGTAATAAACAAGCCGCACTTTCATCTGTGAACAAACGAGTATTTGTTAAATTTTGATCCTTGTATTTGAAGAGTTAAAGGTTTGTATGTAAAATGAGTTAAGAGATAAATTTAAAATTATTTAAGTACGTATATTTTATATTTTGGGAAATTATAATTTTAATCAGTTGCCAGGTTTACGTCCCCTGACGCATTAGTGGGTCTACAAAACAGGAAAACCATGGAGTCGTAGAACTTGCTACGCCGTAGCAAGAAGGGCATCAGTACACAAATTGAGTACGAGATCTCTAAAATCCTTCAAAAATGTATCGAAAATATAAATAACAATAAAGTATATGACTTTCCTTCAATGTTAACTGATTCAATTTCAAGCGCCCCATTAGCTACAACGTTCCGTATTAGTGCTACGGCGTAGCGCTGTTGCTGCTACGAGAATGCTACGATTTCTAGGAGGGCAACGAAAATTGGAGAGATTTAAACTGCATCTTGCTTCGAGCAGTGCACTAAAGGCATTCGAGTCTTCAAGTAAATGTACCTCTACAGAATAATAAGAACTTGTGTTTTAATGTTACAAACGGAGAACGAAACTAGTCCCTGGTTGCAAACAACATACACTAGACAACATAGTACTTAGTAAAAATGACTCAAAAACTATCTTTCCAATAGCTTTTAGATTGTGTACAAAAACACATTTTTATCTATTTACAGCTAATGGAGTAGTTAGCTGTATAAAGTAGTAACTTAGTTTACTTAAAGAGTTCGCAACTCACTTCCAACATTACTCAGCAGATAAGAAAATCGTTAACTTAAGTTGCACTTAAGTGGAATAAGCTATTTTGTTACGTTGGTAATGCTTGTTTATAAAATGTCTGGCAATTTGTGTAACTACATTTTCAAGTTTTGGAGACACATTACATCTAATAGACACGTTGAAACAAACTGAAGAAAAGCGTACTAAAAAGCATGCAGACATAACTAATTTCACTGAAATCGAATAACAGTACACTGCTCACAAAAACAAGGGCATAAACTAGATAAACTAGATTTTCTCCAGCGGCTCCACCCGCGTTTATTCAATCTTTGCCCCATTTTCACCCTAGGAATCATTTTATCAACACCAGGGTCACTACGATGATAATAAAAAAACGTATCCAAATCCGTGGAGTGGTTTTTGAATTGAAACGGAACATACATACAGACAGACGGACAGACAAAAATTCTAGTTTTCGCCTCAGTACAATACTTATAACTCATTTCATTTAAATTGTATTATTTACCAGAACAGATTTTGTTACTTATATATATATATATAACATTTTATTCTATTAAACAATGAATATAATTAAATTAAAAAGTAATTTAAATGTAAAACTAAATAATACTATGAAATATCAAAAACTTAAACAAACTAAATTGCTAAAAATAAACATATTAGGTACAAACTTAACTAAATAAAGATATATTTACACTAAATAAAAGACTTTGTTGAAGTTATAGCTATTTTGTTAAAAGTTATTATTAGTGTACCAATAGATATCGTAAACACCCTGACTGACTGATTGATCTATCAACGCCCACAGACCAGACAGCTGGACCCAGGAACATGAAATTTGGACTGTAGTATCTTTGTATGAAGAATGAATTGTTCTCTAAGGTCTGAGGATTGTAAATTCGTATCTCTTACAGTAGTGATGTGTGCTTTACACTGTTGCAGAACATTTGAACAAGTCTGCTCCATGATGTAGTTTCTTCGAGCTTTGGGAATACTTGGTATGTACTCATATGTACAAAGTTGGTTGCACCTGTACTGTACTTCTAATGGACATGCTTTGCGCTAAACTTAAACTATACGACTTTTGTAACAAAATACTTACGAGGTTCAACCACGCTAACCGACGATGAGAACGAAAACCATATTTAACGGACACTAATTAGGGTCGAATATACTAAGCGCACACTTGTTTAAGGTGATATATCGTCCGTGCAAAGGGCCCCGTTACTCCAGGCGGAAAGACCCGCAGTGCGAGAGGGGCGGGATCGGTGAAAACTGACAAAAAGTTGGTTTTAAATTAATAAAAAATTAACTAAAATAGCTATGAGAATTTCCATAACTAGTAATTTAGGTATTGTTAAAACACATCGAAATAAATATTTTTGAAGTCTGTATATTTTCCCAATTTATTTCATTAATTTATCGAGCTAGCATTTTTTGCCAAATGATTGTTGACTCCATGGTGATAATGATAAGAGTAACCGGTGGCGTCACAGAACATTCTGAGGGTGGCGTATTGAAACACGTTGTGAGCGCATGCACGCGCTAGTGGACAATAGAGTCGTGCGCACTGCGCAAACCGCGTGTCAACAGGTCATCGATGGGACACGCAGATGATTTCTGTTCGATCAAAATTTCCTATTTTTGGATAAGTTAAAGACCGTCCCATATTGTGTAATTACGGAGTTATGATTGATAAAAATTGCGTCCTAGTAGTCACTTATAAATGTTTATCAAAATCCAAAACAAATCATAAGGAATAAATGAATCTATTATAGCTTAATTTTACATTATTACCTGAGCTCAGTAGAACTTTACATTCACTCGACAGAATCGTTTACAACTTTTAACAACTTCCCCGAATCCTGCGCGTCTTATATCTGAAGTATATAATTTCGCCGACGGCAGACAACTTCACCTTTATTTATTCACAAAGAGATTACGATTACTTTGATGAATTTCTTGTATTGCGTGTGAGGTGTGCGTGAGGAAGTTTTTAAAGTAAGTATATTTTATATATTTTATATATACGTATTATATATTTACTTACTAGTAATACTGACGTGGGACGCCTGAAGTGGCACACAATCCTGGGGTTGTATAACAGGAAGTAGACCGATAAAGGTTGATACAGCTATCAACCAACCCACAAATTCTTTACCCACAAAATACCTGCTTATGGTCAAAAGACCGATCGCAAGTGGACCAAAAATAAGAAAAAAAAAATGTATATTTATACGTATTATAGTAAAGTATATTTTTTTTACATACAGCTTTTTGCCATTACTGTACCTAAAGGAAACCGTTGATAGGATGAAGTGCGCTCGCCCAGAAGCTAGGCGAGTGACAGCAGGTAACGCGTTAATTAGTCTTTCTGAGACTTCTACAAAAATCTACGGAAGTCAGTTACGGGCAAATATGCCAACTACGCAACTGCCTAAAGCCACTCCCCCGCTACGGCTACTCATGACGTCATTCTGGAACACGACGAGTCGCTTGGCGGCATGGTGACGTCATGAGGGTGGTGATAAGTCACGGCTGAAGCCTACCACCAGTAAATAGGTGCCTACGTTGTCTCTCTAGAAGGGACCAAGATCTGATGGCTTTATGACCTTTACTAAAGACAAAGATTGTTGGCATATTATTTTTATAAAAATTTATACTTGCGGTTGTCGGCACTTGGTGAAACTTGAAACACATCTTGAATTAATAACACTTGTACTTATAGTTTCACTTTATTTATGTTAACTCCCAACCGGTTTCGGATTTTACTCCATTTTCAAGGGAAGATGTTAATTAAAATATTTCACTGACTCCAGGCACTAGCTCTGAGCAACGTAAACAATTTGGAGTCAGTGAAATATTTTAATTAACATCTTCCCTTGAAAATGGAGTAAAATCCGAAACCGGTTGGGAGTTAACATAAATAAAGTGAAACTATAAGTACAAGTGTTATTAATTCAAAATGTATTATTTTTATAATCCTTTAGTCGCTTTTTACGACATCCACGAGAAGTCATGGAGTGACAATATTGTTTGTTGTCACATGCCACAAAAGTAGCAGTAGCAGTCAATAGGACGTCGCGTTCTCAATCTTGAGGCACTGGTTTGAATCTTGCCGGTTCATAATACAACAACAAGTTTCTCAGAATTTACATGATTTATATTCAAATTCAAATTCAAATAGTTTATTTTGCAAAGCAGGTATAGATATATACACTTTTTACACGTCAAATTTAATCTAATAAAGAAAATATATGTAATAAAATAATAAATGTACATGAACTAAATTAAAGGTTTATTTAATTTATGTAGCAATATATTTACGATTAAAATGATAGGTAAAATATATATTATACAAGGTAAAATCCAATCAGCCGCCCGAACCCATACCGGAGACCCGGCCAGGGACCAGGAACAAGGTTCAATGATCACCAACCGAGCCCCCAGCACGAATTCAGGCGGCCAACCAAATCCTATCCTATATACTACATACTAATAGGTTACATATATAAATACATGCCTACCTCCGCCCATTCGATTAGTCTTGCTAAGAAGTGTACTTATTATTATTATTATTATTATTAATTTGTGTACTTACCCCTGCCTCAAGGCGTTACAAGATATAAAAGTGCTAACAGTTTAGAAAAAAAAATGTATTTGCTTACTAGAATAATTATTGAAGTAAATGTCTAGAAATAGCAATGAACTATTTTTATATTTCCATTTTTAAAGTTTTCAGAAACAACTTCTTTTTATAGCTAGAATTTTATAACTTATGCTAAAAGCGTCCGTTTTAGCAATAGTTAAAATTTTAACTCATCGAAGACGTTGTCTATGAAAACTATGCCAATTTTTTTTTTATGTCGCAGCGCTTTCGAATGTTGTAACGCCATAAAATAATGTATTGTTGCTTTAAATAAGGCAATAAGGTTCATGCCAACGTTGGGATGTCAAAATCGTTGGTAAAAAAATAGTTGTAAAAAAGGTAAAACGAAAAATAAAAATTTGATCGCGTTTCAACCAATTATAATGTCAGTCTACTCTCAGAAACAACTCTGGCAGCCATATGTTATTTTCGTTGAGTACTAAGTGAATGGACAGCCTGACCGTACAATATTTAACTACCCTATGTTTAAATGTTGTTAAACAACCAATTGAACCCTGCCTCGTTAACTGAGTAATAATAATAAAAATACAGTAAAATTTGAACCCTGCAGAGAAAACCGTTAAATTCACCCTTCACACGAACCCATGCTTAAAGTAAATTATTTTACTAAAATTTATATTTCATTGTGAATTGTTTGTTTTATCGACTATTTTCATTCTTCTACGAGGTCGTTGTCCTATGTTAATTGTTTTTCCCTGATAAATTCAATAAAACAAAGATATGAACGAAATTATCTATCTGTGCAAAATTTAAGCTTTCTAGGTCCAAGGGTTTGAGTTGGGCGTTGATGAGTCAGTGAATGAGAGAGTAAGTAAGTCAGGACTTTTCTTCGAAAATGTAAAAAATACCTTGTCTAGAATCAGTCCGTTGTTCGTCTGTCTGTCCCTTGCTATATTTCGCATAAACAAAATTATCGAGTTAAAATTAATACCAAATACTTAAATCTACAGCTCCGCGATAAAAAAAATAGGCATAAACTCAATATAATAAATAATGTACAAAATTTGATATACCACCACCATCATTATGTACATCAGGGGTGGACAACCGATCGATCGACTGGTTGATCGCGGCTATTAGTCAGTCGATCGTGGCAAAGCAAAAAAATGTTTTCCCTCATAATAAAATAAATAATACTACATGTCTACTGTCTACGGTTGTCTACTGTTTCATTTAAAATTTCAAGAAGTATGTAGCTGGTAGATCGCACAAGATTTCGTCTGTAAACAGTAGATCTTGGGTCAAATCAAGTTGCCTACCCCTGATAAATAATATAAGCCTAAATGTCTGCCCAAGTATTATTTCAGTAATAAAATAACGAGAATAGATACTCAAAATGTCAATGATCAATCGTTCGAATAATACGAGTATTATTATAAAATAAATAGGTCAATAGGTGTTAAAATACTAGGTCACTTGTATTAATCCAATAGTTTTAGTTTTTAGTTAATCTTAGTAATATCATGTCATGTTCCTGTAATTTAATATTCTGTATTTGTAAATGATTTAACATTGTTCACTATATCCTTTTCTGCATGTGGTGCTCACCTGTAATTATCTGGGCATATAGCTTAAAACTTTATGTTATGTTATTAAAATGTATGTATGTACCTGATGTTGGTGATCCAAACAAATAAAATAAAATAAAATCAGTCAACATTGACTCGGCATTAGTAGATAATAAATGTGCGGAAACTGGGAATTTTTATCACTTCTTAGAAAATGGTCGCCCCACGTGCTCTTTATGACGAGCATTGTGTCTAAATTACCTAAAATAAGGTAACACACGAACCTCGAAAAAATTGTAAATTGCCATTTTTTGGAGCGCCATTGAAAAATAGCGGGTTTATTAGCGAAGCACATGTGTCGGCTCAAAGGCAATTTAGGAAGCGACTTTACATAATATATTTCAAAGCATGTGCTCGTAAAGGCCCACTTTTTATGCATCAAAACCGAACAGAAAGTCGATTATTTTGCCCTAGGGCTTTATTATTATAATCATTTTTAATTTACTTACAATTGTTGGCTAACCTGCAGCCTTTCCTGTGTACCATAAATGTAATACTTCGTTTTCCACTGTTTAACGGCTCTGGATACAGTCCTTTTGAGCCAATTACAATTTAAAGTTCACAAAATTATATTTGTTTTATTTCCTCACACTATTCATTGAAAAACGTAGTATGATACACGGGCGTAACAGCAAAAAATTACTCGGTTACGTTTAAAACACTCGCTACGCTCGTGTTTTAAATCGTCCTCGTAATTTATTCCTTTGCGCCCTTGTAGCATAAACTACTATTATAATGTATACGTAGAATTTGTGTTTTGCATGCGGCTTCACCCTTCAGCAGGCTTTTTATCTGACTTGGTTCGTAATGGTCTGAATAAAACCGAATTGGGGCTCTGTTTTATACTATATGGAGGTATCTTTGTTGTTTATATACATCCAGACAGACAGATACATTGTATTTTAAATGTAAAGGAGAGGATAAGTTTTACTGAATCATGCGTTGATTGGAACTCGCTTTGGCTAATCATCAATGTTCTGGAAAATTGTAATTTATTAACTTATATTTTAAATTCGTTTTGATAATTTTTTATTTTAATGTTTTTTATAGAATAAACTTGAAATAAATATACATATGCTGCTACATAAAGCATTTATTTTATTTTTATTTTTTTGTATAATTAAAACAGTGTATAAAACTTATTTTCGAAATATATTTCGGCCCACTTTGGGGCTGGCAATATAATTCGACTGATGCCGGCCCCAAAGTGGGCCGAAATATATTTCGAAAATAAGCTTTTATACACTGTTTTTATAGAATAAATAAATTAGTTAAACTAGACATATTGCCACGCTACACTTATACTGACACGAGCTAAAATAATTAAGTTTGTATAATTTAAATTAAATTAAATCTAAGGCAGAACCATTCACGACAGTTCGTCGAATGTATCCACCAGTACAGAAAGAACACCTTCGTTATTTAAAAGAGATACACCTTTCTTCAGCATTTGAGTAACATTTCAAATTCCTGGTTAAATTACGACAATCATCAGCGAAACTTATTGGGTACATAATAGTAGTTTATGCTACAAGGGCGCAAAGGAATAAATTACGAGGACGATTTAAAACACGAGCGTAGCGAGTGTTTTAAACGTAACCGAGTAATTTATTGCTCTTACGCCCGTGTATCATACTACGATTTTCAATGCATAGTGTGAGGAAATAAAAAAAATATAATTTTGTGAACTTTAAATTATAACTGGCTCAAAAGGACTGTATCCAGAGCCGTTAAACAGTAGAAAAAAAAGAATGACATTTATGGTATACAGGAAAGGCTGCAGGTTAGCCAACCTAGTTAAAAAAAATAATAATGATAAAGCCCTAGGGCAAAATAATCGACTTTCTGTTCGGTTTTGATGCATAAAAAGTGGGCTTTTACGAGCACATGCATTGAAAAAAGAATAAAACAGTGTCATTACATCACAAGTGAGTATTTAGACCGCAATCTGCAAAGTTATTGTAAAGTATTGTATTTTAATTATTGGAATCATAGCTTGTGCTTGTGACTAAAAACAAAAGTTTTTCTGTATGATAATCTATCAAGTTACATAGGTAACTTTGTAATGCTGTACAAGTTACATGGATAACTCTGTTATGTTGTACAAGTTACATGGATAACTCTTTTATGCTGTACAAGTTACATGGATAACTCTGTTATGTTGTACAAGTTACATGGATAACTCTTTTATGCTGTACAAGTTACATGGATAACTCTGTTATGTTGTACAAGTTACATGGATAACTCTTTTATGCTGTACAAGTTACATGGATAAATTTGTTATGCTGTACAGTTTTACAAGAAATAAATAAATGATCAGTAGAGCATACGGTTTAATTTTCTGGGCAGGTTAATAATACAGTTAGAAATAATTTAGAAATAAAAAAAAAAAATTAGTAAATTATAAAATAACATTTATTAACAAAAAGTAAACAAAACTTTATACACGCTTTTCTGGGCATGCAGGTTTACCTCTCGGTGTTTTGTATGTACATAAATTCCGAAAAACTCATTGGTTAATGTGCATGTTCGACCGGCTGAATATGAACCTGAGATATGATGAATATGAGAAAAATTGAGAGGTCAGCGTTCTACCGACTGAGCTACCGCTAAACAATTCTTTATTTAATTAACTTTAATGAATATATAATTCGCTTGCATAAGCTTTTATTTTGATAAATGACTTTTAATTATTATAAATAAAAGAATTATGTTAACTTAGTAGGTCGTCGTCAGTCAAGTAATTTGTATTACGTTAGTAAATTATCTTGATTTAATTAAACGCGATAGAAAAGTGATTTTGGGTAGATGTGATAAAATACAAAGTTAATCTACAAATTGAGATCCTACGAGGACAAAGGCAAAGAAATTAAAAGCGCTTGATCTTGAGAATAAACAAAACAATTAGGCGAGTAAATCCGAACCGATGCCCGCCCCTGCTCCCTTCTGCTCCCATCGCTACCTTCCACTACCCTCCGCTCCCCTCCGCTTCCCCCACTCCTGTCCGTTTTCGGATTAACGACCTAAATTTATTATTCAATTCGTGTCAATATTTCGTGGGCCCTTTTTGGAATACTTTACATTAAGAGCACAGTGCTCGCCAGAACTCCTAAACTCCTAATAAGCGCTGTTTCTCTGATAATGTCCTTTACTCAAACCACTTACAATGTGGTAATTATATTGGCAACCTTCTTTGAGCAAAGTTGACCTTTCCGCGATACTTGAATAGGCGCCAGCAGATTTGTATTGAATTTCTTTGCCGGTAAGTTTTAGCCACTAGCAATTTCGTGTGAAAATCGAGTTTTGTTCCAGCATTGAGGTCTTCTCATACTACCGTAGTGGCAGAACATAATCAGGTGCACAGAACTTTTCCATCAAAGGCAGCAATGCTGACCGCGCTGTGTAGGCCTGAAGCTGCGCTACGCTGCGCTTTCGGCAATCATAGCGCTGCCAGCAACGCAGTCATTACAGACCGCGATAGTAGTGTACAATATTTAACCTGCCTGGATTCGTGCTGGGGGCTCGGTTGGTGATCATTGAACCTTGTTCCTGGTCCCTGGCCGGGTCTCCGGTATGGGTTCGGGCGGCTGATTGGATTTTACTTTGTATAATATATATTTTACCTATCATTTTAATCGTAAATATATTGCTACATAAATTAACCCTTAACCACTGACGTACGTATGTGGTACGTCATCGTAATAGTTTTTCGTTCAATACTTAATTTTACGTAGGAATTTCGGCGCATCCTTTTTGGTAGCTTCCTAGTTGCCAGCAACGTGTGTGCGGCGGGGGAGAGTGTACGCGTAGCATGCTCCTAAGCAGGTAAATTTAACCGCTCGACGTATGAGGTACGTACGTCAGTGTTAATGTGACTTTTTTGAAAATACTTATTTATGTTTGTCAGCAGACGACATGCATCGTAAGTGGTCAAATTTTTCTTCTGGGCCATCTACATCAAAAAATTACGAGTTCAAGTGAATAATGCCAATAACGAAGAAGTTATCGAACCTTATCTTCGTGAGCCTGACGAATCATCGGCAGATGAAAATGATTCATTCAGTCGGATCGCGATGTGTCTTCCGAGGACGAACATTTTAAGGATGAAGTGGCTCCTGCTCGTGATTCAGAATATTTTGAAAGTGAACAGGCTCTTGCTTGTACATACATATATATAGTGGATAAATACCCGATAAAGCTGTAAAGCTTGCCGTAAACCGGTCAGTTTGCAGTGCTCTAAGGCAACCTGCAACAACTGCTGTTAAAAAGTGCCTTTTAGTAAGATTTATGGCAATTGTGATTATTTTCTAATTAAAGCCATCCTTAATAATTAATACAACTCAAAAAAGAAGTTCCTATTGTGACAAAATATTTTTGTTTTGATTTTGAAAAAATGTCTATGTTACTTTCATTGCCTCTAAGGTTGTTAATTAATCTATATTTTCCTATGAATATTATAACTGTGATTTTATCATCCTTATATCATTTAAATATGTGTTTGTTAACTCACTGCAATAATCACCATAGGTACCCTCCATTCTTGCATCAGGAGGGTTTCAAAATTAAATACGTATCCCGTACGTACGTCAGTGGTAGTGTAACAAAATGACACGTCAGTGGTTAAGGGTTAAATAAACCTTTAATTTAGTTCATGTACATTTATTATTTTATTACATATATTTTCTTTATTAGATTAAATTTGACGTGTAAAAAGTGTATATATCTATACCTGCTTTGCAAAATAAACTATTTGAATTTGAATTTGAATAACACTCAAAGATCTTCCTTCTGTGTCCTCTTTTAGATACAATTTGAAAAAATTTTACCTCTCATCTCTCTGAATGACTAACTGACTAAGCTACTGTTTGTTTGTATATATGTATCTGTGTATTTATGTATGTATTTGTATGTAGTATATTTTTATGTTTAGGTTATAGGTTTAAAAGAATTTTTACATAATGTTATGCACTGATTAAGTAAAATTTCCAAGATAAAATATTAATAAACTAGCGAATGCCCCGCAGCGTTGCTGGCGTGGATCCCATTTTTCCCGATTCCATGGAAATTTGAAAAAACCGGCCTTATTCTTTGTCTACATTATATAGGGAACCTGTGTGCAAAATTTCAGCTTTCTAGGGCCAAGGGCTGGGCGTTGATAAGTCAGTGAATGAATGAGTGAGTCAGGACTTCTCTTTATATATATATCTTTTGATAAATATATATTTGTCTCTTTTTTATTAGATTTTTAATGTAGTTTTAGTTTATTAAAAGTTAATAATAAAGAGGTAAAAATGAGAACTTTACTCAAGATATATTTCGGGCCCCACTGGGCCCGGCATCAGTTGAGAATCTGACAATAAATTAAATATGACATAAGTTATTTACAAAAAAGAAAAAAGTAAAAAAGGTTTATTCACAATTTATCTAAATTTAATTTTCATTCCAATTCATTCGTTCATTCATTCGATCATTCATTCATTCATTATAATTTATTAAATGAAATTATTATTAGACAGTGGTACCACCCAGCAGTCGCGATAGGTATGTGTATTGCGTTGATTCCTGCGGCTGCTAGATGGCGCCTGGGTCTGGGTCTGGGTTTCTCGTGTCGGAAACTGTCGGTGTCGTCAGAGTCGTCAGTGTCAATGTTGTCGGTTAAGTCCAGGTCCGTAGTGCGCACCAAGTGACCATATGAATGAGGACTCCCATGTCCTGAGCTGAATGTCTGTTAATGTCTTTATACAAGGTGACTTTTTGATCATCGTCCAAATTCATACTGGAGGCTTGACAAGTGATCAGTATCTTGGATCAGTAACAATTTTTGTAAAATTCGTAAAATGACATTTCGGCTTCCCATAGAAATTCAGTTCCAGTCCCGAGTGAATCACTATGGGGAGTCGAAATTTCATTTTACGAATTTAACAAAATTTGTTATTGATTCACGATGCTGAACACTTACCAAGCCTCCAGTATGAATTTGGACGATGATTGAAAAGTCACCTTGTATATATATATTGATTGTTAAGGACGTTATCAGTTAAGACTGCACCTGAGCCTAGAGCATGACCAACTCCAGTCTATCTAGGATTCGTTTGAAGAAATTCGGACTCTCCTTGTATTGAAAAAAATATATTTCGTTTATTAATCTTTTCTCTAGAGATCTTACGTATAAACAATGTACTAAGATTTATAATTTTGTCAAAAAAAAAATGTTTTGCACCCTCTGTTTTTTTGGTTTTCAAACGTTCGCTTGAAGAACAGGGATAAGTTATCAACTTATTTTTTTTTTTCATAAAATAGGTAATAGAAATATGAAGGTATATCGCCTAAATTCAATATTTTTTTCCCTACAAAATATTTCAGTATTAGCTAAAACACACCAATTTGTTGTTTCGCTGCGTGATCACTAGTATTACGCGTCTAAGAAAAAGAAGCCAAAGAGCCAACATATAATCGCCTCTATGAAAAGCAAATAAAGTCTTTGCCATTAAACTTATTGTGCTGGACGGGTAATAAAAAAAGTTGCTAGGGTATGCCATCTTCTTAACAGCGCTTATTATGAGTTCTGGCAAACACGGTGCTTTTAAGCTGCCCTTTGGTCGCACGCACCGCAGTGCGTTGCGGAGCGATTAGCGCTGTCGAACGATTCTTTCTCTCTGTCAAATAAAGTCAACGATTTATGTACTGTGATTAGCCAAGATTGATAGATAAGGAGACACGTCTCCCGAATAGAGGATTATGTCCTTAGCATCGAGGAAGCCACAAAGGGAAAGTAAAGGAAAATGGCAGGAAATCTTCTTACGGGTATAACCGCTTTGAGCTTCCATGGTAAATGATTACCTTTTCAGGGGCCCGTGAAAGCGGAAACCTTTCAGATAAAGTAATTTTGGTTTGTCTGTTCATCCATCAATCTGCGATGTAACTCAAGAGTGACTGAGCTGATTCTAATTAATTTAGGCATGTATACTCCGTACAATAGTATGTGTTAAGATACAGGGTGGGTACTTGTGGGATGAGACCTGTCATTCTAATCAATCTTAGATGACGTCACATTCCTTGAAAATTAAATGTAATGATAATTTTGAAAAATACTCTCTTAGCGGGTGCGTTGCTCCGTATGAGTAATCTATAACCCGTTGGAACTATCTAGGCACCCAAAACCCCCCTCGCGCAAGGCTCTACCTACTTACTTTTGTGGGTAAATGAGGTGCTGACTGCCGAGATATTTCTAACGGATAGTACCATACATATCTTTAGAAAGAAAGAAAGAAAGAAACACATCGAAAATGTGAAAGAAACACATCGAAGAAAGAAAGAAACAAGACTAATCGAATGGGCGGAGGTAGGCATGTATTTATATATGTAACCTATTACTATGTAGTATATAGGATGGGATTTGGTCGGCCGCCTGGATTCGTGCTGGGGGTAATCATTGAACCTTGTTCCTGGTCCCTGGCCGGGTCTCCGGTATGGGTTCGGGCGGTTGATTGGATTTCACCTTGTATAATAATATTTTACCTATAATTTTAATCGTATAAATATTGCTACATAAATTAAATAAACATTTAATCTAAGTAGTTCATGTACATTTATTATTTTATTACATATATTTTATAAGATTAAAATTTGACTTGTGAAACGTGTATTATATATACCTAGGTACTTTGCAAAATAAACTTTTTGAATTTCGAATTTTGAATTGACATTTATCTTTCAGTTTTGAAGGCTGTATCTATGGTTTCGAAGATTTTATGAGGAGTGAGTGAATGAGCTTTAATTTATATATGCTTTATTGGCCATAAGTAATTAAAAATGTATGAATCGTTCAACAAAAAGTAAAAAAAAGATGTGACAACGAAAGATGCGAGGAGTAGCGTTTTAGGTTGCTGGTTGATAATAAATTTGGGAGCAAAACGAAGTGAAGTGGAGCAAGACGACCTCTTTAATTTTAACAGATTTCATGAAAAGGCCAATGAGATCATAAAATGGTCAATTCTGCGATATGGCCAATGACTTACAGTTAAAATATTAAACAGATTATATAGATAGATCAAAATGCGCTCTTATTACTCTTTCTTCAGACATCCAGTCAGCACAAGACCTATAATGGGCCCTCACAAACAGGTGGCCCGTATTAAGCAAACTCATTTATCAAGCTGTTATTCTGGGGACTTAATTAGGAAATTTATTGCTTAAATACGAGTCGCAGCAGTTCGTCTTGTTAAGGTGCGTGTCTTTAAATTGTTTTAAAACAATTTCGGAAGGCCTTTACCTTCGCGGGTGATATACGACTTACTCGTATCGTGGTGTGTGCTAATAATTAAGTCTCGGATGGGCTGAAAAAATTTAGGGGAAATAAGCAATAAGCAAATAATTTTGATACCTATATTGTATTTTTATATAAAAAAAATATTTATTTTACTTCATTTTTAATATTATTTTTTTTATCGCTATAGTTTTTCTGTAATTGGCCAGTTATGTTCTATAATTGTCATTTTTTTTCATATTTTTTGGTCTAATTATGATATACAATACGAATTTGTGTCAAAATGGAACCACCTCAGCATTTGCTGTAGATTGCAAGCAATTCTACAACGCTGGTTTTCAGATGGCCCCATTTCAAACTTAAAATAATCATACATCGTGCATGTAGGCTTAATACTATTTTTTTATATAAAAACAATATTTAGCTCTGATTAAATATTTAACAAAAGTTTATAAAATCAAATTAAAGTTAAAAGTAATAATTATGTAATTATTAATTTAATTTTCAGCATTATATAATTTAAAAAAATGTAAAATTAGGAATTTAGTGCAAATAATTAATCAAATGGAATACAAAAAAAATAAGAATTACCATGCATTAAATAATTTGAAAATAAATAAAGAAATAGTACATATGTCTAATGAATGCGTTTTATAAAATTATCAGGTAGTTATTGTGTTACTGTATTTCATTTTGGTGCAGTTTTTATGTTATCTTTCTGTTTAATAAGAAGGCTACGTCGATAGTGAGTTTTTATGTTATCTTTCTGTTTAATAAGAAGGCTACGTCGATAGTGAGTTTTTATGTTATCTTTCTGTTTAATAAGAAGGCTACGTCGATAGTGAGTTTTTATGTTATCTTTCTGTTTAATAAGAAGGCTACGTCGATAGTGAGTTTTTATGTTATCTTTCTGTTTAATAAGAAGGCTACGTCGATAGTGAGTTTTTATGTTATCTTTCTGTTTAATAAGAAGGCTACGTCGATAGTGAGTTTTTATGTTATCTTTCTGTTTAATAAGAAGGCTACGTCGATAGTGAGTTTTTATGTTATCTTTCTGTTTAATAAGAAGGCTACGTCGATAGTGAGTTTTTATGTTATCTTTCTGTTTAATAAGAAGGCTACGTCGATAGTGAGTTTTTATGTTATCTTTCTGTTTAATAAGAAGGCTACGTCGATAGTGAGTTTTTATGTTATCTTTCTGTTTAATAAGAAGGCTACGTCGATAGTGAGTTTTTATGTTATCTTTCTGTTTAATAAGAAGGCTACGTCGATAGTGAGTTTTTATGTTATCTTTCTGTTTAATAAGAAGGCTACGTCGATAGTGAGTTTTTATGTTATCTTTCTGTTTAATAAGAAGGCTACGTCGATAGTGAGTTTTAAATGTGGCAAGTATCATGCATTTTTGTAGAGGTGGAGGCAGATTGTTCCATATTTTGGCGGCTGCATATTTGAAGCCACCCCTGAAGCCTGCAGTTTTATGATATGGAATCACCATTATGTCCAGTGCTCTTCTGCGTGTGTTATAAATACAATAGTCTGATCCTGCTCTATGCACCACTTTATGGACTAAACTTGCGAGGTGGAGTTCCCTACGTGACTTCATGTTCAGTATACATTTTTCATTTTAAAACGGCGTAATATTATAAATTGGCGCGTTTTAGTTTTACCCGAAAAAAATGCTCACAAATGGTTTATAAACATCTACTTCATTTGAATTTTGATCAAACAGAGAACCTGTTGAAAGTTGAAACTTAATTGGTTTTAAGTCTTTTTACTATTGCTCTCTATGGAATGAATAGGACTTACATAACTTCTACACACACCTTAACATACTGATCTCTCTCACTCATTTACTCACGATACACACACCCTAAAACACACGCTTTCATTTATTTTAACTTTTAGTATAGGCTTTTTGTTTTGTTTTTATTTAGTTTAATTTATTTGATTTCCTATATATATATTTATCACCTTTTTGTTTGCATGGGATTTTTGACACTGTTACCCTAAGTTTCAATTTTACTTAGATTAGGGAACAGGGCTACTCCCTTGGTACAGCTTAGATTATAATTATGTAGAAATAAGTAAAGTTAATAAGTTGTTAAATATAAGTAAGTTGTTAAAGATTAAATATTAAAGATAAAGATAAAGAAAGAAACATATTTAGTAAGTACTACTGTTGAGTGATATATAGTGATACCGATTTTGATGATAGTAGATAATAATTTAGTATTCTGAAACAAAATCGAACACAGGCGTTTTGTACGAGCAATAGCTCGTTCAGTTTATTTTTAAATACGTGGTCCGTACACAATGTCTGTAAAATTAAACATGGAGAGCACCAGACTTCCTACTAACATTGACAGAAAGTTTTCGTATACCCAATAGTTAACCGGTAAGAAAATATTTTGTGATACAGAATGTTAAAGTTTATAAATTCTCTCCACTGTGGGCGGTGATAAAATAGTATGAAAATAAAAAATTCTGCAAAAAGAAAATTGTACACAATCACATACACTGTCGTCTACATAGATGTTATTTATTTGAACAAACGCTTCAACTGCATACAATGCCAAGTAAATTGTTTTATATAATAACCTAGTGAAATTAAAATTTCACGGCTTTGAACATTTACCTGCGACTTGTTTAAAAATTATCAAAATTAAGACGCCATTTGAGATTTTTGTGTTATGTTGCCAACAGGCAATAAGATTCCTTAAACCTATCTAAGGTTTGCTTTACGGTTTCCGTTTTTAATAGAATTTTATACATTTGCGTTTCGTACTCACATTTATTACTTCCCGCGGCCATGTAATCTAAACACGTTTACTTTATAAATTTGCTTATGTCCCGGTGAAATGCGTAGATATGTTAAATTTCTGCGGAGTGGCCGAGCGAACAACATATCCCGAGGATGCCTCGTTTAGAGGCGAAACATGTGTCGATAAGTTTTATTTCCTGTTATTTAAGATAGCTCGTATTGCTTGCATGTGCATGTTTTATACGGGGCGACGCGGCGGGCGGGTATTCAAAAGGACAATCGACATTCAGGAACGACACCATCTAAGTACAAAGGTGTAGAAGTGATTGATTGATTGCCTGTTTTATTAAAAGACTAACATCGGCTATCTATTTTAAAGTTTTATAGACAAAAGCCCCTTCATTGATTGATTACATTATAACCTTGCTTCAAGGAACATTCAAGGAGCACAATGGTATCGATTTGGCATAACATGACTTAACTTATTTGACAGGACTAACCTTATTTTAAGCGTCCTGTCTTTTCCTTTGTTTATCGAAAAGACGAGGACAGAACGGATAAATTAAGTTTAGTCCTGTCAAATAAGTTAAGATGTGCTACAACGAATCGGTACCATTATCAACTTTAGGGCGTCCCAGTATTTAGTTTTTAAACAATTGTAAAATAAGTTTGTTTTGGCTTATGCCTTCCTTTAACCCATGCTGATTTGCGTGGACAGTTTTTTGAAGTTTTGCATTCTCCCATAGTATGTCAAAATGTTTTTTTTTGCGTTAAATTATAGAATACCTTCCATGCATTTAAAACCAAATACTTCGAAAAATCAGGGACGGGACACCCTAAATATCAAATTTCTCTCAAATCTCAAGAGAACAAAATAGATGTTTTATAAAACAGCCGTCGGGTCCTATTCCGTAATTCATGGCATCCTTGCGACAGCTTCGGAAATACGTCACAAAATGCAAACCTAACGTTTAGGCTTCGTCCAAACGAATGCATAATTGATTGGAGCACCCGCACACGGTGCGAGGGTTTGTCACACAGTCAGGGGGTGGAATCAACCTCCTGACCCCCCACATTTCACCGAAGCTTGTAAATTTCAGCGACTTTGACAGCTCTCTCCCCGGTGCGAGTGCTGCCACGGTGTTTAATAATCCACGTTTTTGCTGCTACATTTTCATTTTATTCAATTCCTTATTTCGTCAGGCCTCAATAAGGTTTATGTTTATTTTTCCTTCGTTGTTTCAAAGGCGCGGGGAAATTGTGATTTTAATTATCTTCGTGCATAAACAGTAACGTTGGGGAGAAATGAAAGCAGTTATTTGTCATGTGAGGTTAATTTCACAGTGAGTCAGTTTTTGAAGTGGACATTTCTTTGTTCGCGTCTCGTATGATCAGAACTTTATATTTATGTCACTTTCAGAACAACTTTTTTAATGAAAGGATAGTTTTATTTTTAATTACAGATTATTACGTTATAATTGCTCTTTAACTGTTATTAGTTAAATTTTCGCTTATTTGATCGGAATAATAAAAACAGACCAAGTGCGAGTTGGAGTCGCGCACGAAGAGTTCCGTAGGTTTTATCTATAAAAACGGCAAAAAAATCAATTCTGGTTGTATGGGGGCCCCCTTAAATGTATTATGTTTTTTAGTATTTGTATAGCAGCAATTGAAGTACATCATCTGTGATAATTTCAACTGTCTAACTATCACGGTTCATGCAGCCTGGTGACAGACGGGCAGACAGCAGTGTCTTAGTAATAGGGTGCCGACCCTTACCCTTTGGGTACGGATTGATTCATTCCGCTGTGATTGAGTAAAGTCTTAGCATCAAAAGTATCTACTTTAATAATTTACGGTTTATCTCTGACACAACCCACTTTCATAAAAAGTTAAGTTTCCTAAAAGTTGACTGGAGTCAATTGTCCACATCGTAAAGGCTAATTACGAGTATATAGTAACAAATTTAATACTGCGGATGTTACTTTACTTTACTTGTTTACAATTATGCTAAAACATACGAACAAAAAGCTTGCATTGTCTTCTAATATACTTATATATTTAGAGACGTCCTGACTCACCCATCGATTGACTCATCAACGCACAGCCCAAACCCTTGGACCTAGAAAGCTGAAACTTTGCACAGAGGTTCCGGTATATTGTGTAATGTAGACAAGAAAAAAGGCAGAATTTTTTGAAATTCGGTCAGTAGGAACGGGATCCACGTGAGCAACGCCACGGGGCGTTAGCTAGTACAAATCTAGATTACTCTAGACTAACTTTCACATGCAAAGCTCGCAGCAAAAAGCTCTTTTTTTTCATTCAAAAGCTCTGCATAAAGAAATGGAACTCCCGAGAAACTTACTTGATTAAAATTCCGTCATTTAATATTTATAAACACGAAGCTTAGATAAGTACAAGGTAACGTGAGGAGGGTAGATCTAAATATTTTATGTGGGGAACGACTTAATAAGTCTTATTGACTAGTACGGAGAAATGAAAGTTTATGCCAGAATACCAAGTAGGCTACGTTTCCTGCCCGCTTCGAGTTTTAGAAGGCAAAGTTGTGTAAATTTGTGATTTACTTTTCTATACTCCATTTTGTACTCCATACTTCATTTATACTCCATTTTTTACTACATTGACATAAAAAAAGGCGGACAGAGTTTCGCTAACAGAAAACTGAAGCACCCATAGTATGCTGATCCTCTTTTACGCACGAGCCCGGCACGCACACATTCACATCATATATAGCCGATTTCTATAGTAAGTTCACTCACACACTTAAAAACCACCGCCATTGCTCTGCTTCAGTAGTTGCTGAGCTGCGACTCCGTTTTACGTCAATGCTCCTAAATATTAAATTGTATTTAATATTTTAAGTTCTCATTATTGCTAAAATATTATCACTTTCCGAGTTAATGCTAAAATATTTTGAATAATATTTTATATTATTTACTTTTTCTGTCTTACAATATAATACTCGTATGTCGTATACATAGGTTACATCTGTAACGTGAAGGAAAAAGAGTCAAATAAAATATGAAATATACTTTTATATCAAGTTTTAATGACCCAAGGCAATTTAATGTAATTTCCAATTTTCACGTTTATTTTATTAAACGAAATCTCATGTCGCCGTACAAAAAGAGATACAAAATTTTCACAAACACGCAGTATATTTTCCCAGTCATGAACATAAAATGCGTCGAAGCGATCCCCCGGGATCATATGAGCCTTTGTGATTTTACGGAGCGTACATAATCGCATTATACAAATATATATGTTACAGTAAAGTCCGACGGGGGCAAGCCGCGCTTGCGGGAGGAGCTCTCGGTAATCAGCTTTGGCAGGTCCTGGTGACTGGAGTTTACAGGAATAACTTATAAACCAGATTCACAGTGGGGAACTGTAGCAGAAAGTAACAGAAAATGTATAACTATATTTGTTTTTGACGT
Source organism: Ypsolopha sequella (assembly GCA_934047225.1). Classification (NCBI taxonomy): domain Eukaryota; kingdom Metazoa; phylum Arthropoda; class Insecta; order Lepidoptera; family Ypsolophidae; genus Ypsolopha; species Ypsolopha sequella. The sequence goes on along the minus strand of OW203986.1, from coordinate 3,464,086 downwards.
CGCTTGGAGTCGCAGTTGCTTTAACCTAACAGAAATACAAAACTTCCCATGGCTTATTTTTAAAAGATTTTTTTTTTCAGAGAAATGACGTCATTTTACGAGATAGTTTTCATTATTTTGGTATATGAATTAACCATTATTTATAGAATTAAATGAGACTTGAGGATAATTCATGATTTATATAAAAACGGTATAAATCATAACACGTATTAAGGTGAGCCGTTTTTATATAAATCATAACCATTATTTTTTCATGATTTTTTAAAGAATGGTCCGATGCTTGTCACTTGAGAATTTTAGACATTATACTGCTTGTGATATGTGATTGCTTGTAAAAAAAAATGGTCTGTCTCTCTCTCTGATGGGTAGACACCCATCTGTCATCTAGTTGTCAAATTAGTCTGAAGCAAATTATTATAAATTTATCTTGATAGCAAAGGACACATTTCTAAACAGCCATTACTCAAGTGACGTCACACGAGGGCAAATGGAAGATGCAACTTTTTCGTAAAAATATTCATCATCATGAGGTTTTTTAGATCACAACTTCGAAAATACGGCTTATTAAACCTAAATCTCGAAATGGTTTTCGAATTAACGTACCTTAACATTATTTAATCTATGCCTATTGAAAATCAACATTACTTGTGGAATTCTAAAAACTATGAATGAGTATCTTAAAAATCTTAATATTCACGATAAATTGTATCACGACACATTATAACATAGTTTTTCATTGTTGCTTGCTTACTCTCAAAATTAAAACGAATAAACACCTATAAGCTAAAACTTTCAAATTATCTTTTGACAGTAATATGTTAACTATTAAATATTCACTTCTTTCATCAAAATTCAAACACCATTAAAACATAGTCAATGTCGATATTCTCTGGAGAATGTTGCTATTACTTGTATCGAAGACTTTTCCGTAACATAATATGGACTACCCTGGCTTCCTATCTGCAAGATGAATTTCTAGACATCACTCTTAGAAGCGCCCCCCCCCCCCCCCCCATTCCGGTTACAAATGTAAGTTACTAACCTTCACGTTACAAATGAGGTTATTATTTTATTTATTTTATAAGACTCTTTGTATAATTTTTAGGGTTCCGAAGTCTACAACAAGGAACCCTTATAGTTTCGCTATGCCCGTCAGTCTGTCTGTCTGTCCGCGGCTTGGCTTAGAGACTATTAGTACTAGAAAGCTGTAATTTGACATGGGTATACATATTTATCGCGCCAATAAATCGGTACAGTAAAATGTTTAAAAAAGTTTTTTTTTAGGGTTCTTGTTTTACACGTAAAGTGAGGATGATTTTTTTTTCGTCTATCCCCTAGTGTGGGGTGTCGTTGGATAGGTAATATAAAAATATTGGAGGTGTGAGAAGACCATTTTTCGATCCAATTTGCGATACCAGCCAGCGAAACGGTTATATTTGGAGACGTGAAAAAAATCACGGCAGTAGTGTACATAACGAGATTAAAAAGAAAACTATCACAGCTAAGTAGGCTTTACAAGTTAAAGAGTACAGATCGCGCCAAACTTTTAGTCCCCTCTAAACACTCGGCGATTCGCATCAGCAGGAATAAAATGTATGTGCCTTTCTTGGGAAGAGCAACTTCCGAGCGTACTAGAAGTTTGTCGCGATCTGTATTAGTCGACAAACTGATAAAATGTTCTTGGAGAATATTGTGCAGGGCAACTACGGAACCTTACACTGCGCGTGGCCCGACACGCTCTTGGCCGGGTTTTTTCACCTTGTTTCAAAAGTTTTTGTATGAAAGTAGTTCAGTATAATCAGTACACCGTGTTGTTAAATTTTCTGATCACGTCATAATTATACATGGTGTATATAAAAATGTTAAATGACTTGGCTGATATCTTGTATAGTGGCAGGCCAAGGAAATCAATTCAGGAAAATTTGATAAATATTTTCTCATTATTGCTGGATACATAAATAATAAATTGTAGCTAAAGAAAAAAGAAACCGCGAAAACATCAAGTCAACCTGATCTTTTCTTTGTCAAAAATAATCTATGATTATTAATTTGTAACAGAGAAGCTAATCAGGCGGAAAACTGAAATAGTAGTTTATGCTACAAGGCCGAAAAGGAATAAATTACGAGGACGATTTAAAACACGAGCGTAGCGAGTAACCGATTAATTTATTTCTCTTACGCCCGTGTATCATACTACGTTTTTCAATGCATAGTGTTAGGAAATAAAACAAACATAATCTTGCGAACTTTATTATGTGTGGCTCAAAAGGACTGTATCCAGAGCCGTTAAACAGTGGAAAAAAAGTATATCAAAGTATAAAAAAGTATAACATTTATGGTACATAGGAAAGGTTGCAGGTTAGTCAACTTCTCGCAAAAGTTAAATCAGAAACATTTTGAAAGTTCAAAATTTTTAAGGTTATAGTCAATTCTATTATAATTATAAATCTTACCCTGTAACTCGCTTTGAAAACATTTTTTAAGTTCTTTAGTATAAAATAAAAAAAGTTAATTAACTCTCTACACCTTCTATGACCCCTAAAATAATATTAAATAAATTTATGCTGCCTTTATCAACTTTCTTTCATTATTTTTTATTTAGTTATAAAAACAAATAAATGAGACACATATTACAATATAAATGATAAAAATTCAAGACATGAAGGGCCCCTGGGCATCTGTTGAAATAATTATGAAAAATATATTTTTTTTAATTATTCTGAATTTTTTAAAAGGGTAGTATTTAAACGAACATAAATTCAAATTTAAGATGTCAAAAATACTGAAGATAGTGTACTAAAATACTAAGAGGGCGAAAGACTATGAACGAATAAAAATGTTGAAAACGGCGACTTGAAAATAGTACAAATTTGAGTTGAGTTGAATAATTCTCAAGCGAAAAATTTTCTATTTTAGTGACAATTTAATTTTAAGTATTAAAACTAGTTTCGTCGCCTGGCTCCGCTCCACTTCGCTCCGCTCCACTTCGCTCGGCTCCTTATTTTATTTTACTTATAAACTTAACGTGCTCTACGTTCCTCCTCTGTTGACCGTTGCACCTTTTTTTTGACTTTTGGTGAAATATTTTTGATTTCATACTTTAAATTCACCCACTCAGTATATTAGTCGCACGCTTTGTTATTTATTTCGGACACTTAAAGTCACTAATTATATTTTTATTCGCCCAATTAATAATTTCCCTTTATAAAATGCATATTTTCTTGAAGTCGGCACATTTTTCTGACTGATAAAATATTACGTACCAGTTCGAATATAAACGCACCGACTTTTAGGAGAAATAGAAGTCAGACAAAAAGTTACTCGTGTTTATACTTTGTAAAGCTTTAAGTCGGTGTTGTTTTTCTTTAATCTTTTTATTGGGCAATAAAAGGTTTTTGGATAAAAGAAAGCAACCCAATAACCTTGTACAAAAAGCGTGTCAAGTATTCGTCGTACGTAATGTACGGGTTCCGTCATCAAATGAATCACTATTTGACAACCGACATGATGAACTTTGTCTTGAGAAGAAAAATCACCTAGTAAACATTTTTCTGACCTCAAAAAATGAAATAATCCCCTGCGCACACCGACAACCAGACATCTACATAACCAGACATCTACACAACCAGACATCTACACCGTCCTGCTCTCATAAACACATGTATTTATTTTGATAGGACGTTACCCTGAAAGCCTGTCAGCTACCATCGCACACAAAGGAATCCTTGTCAGATATGGTTCAAAAGAAAAAATATAGGTATTTAAAGTACTCACGTTACAGTGTTTACAGTTGGGTCATGTTATACCTAAATATTAGGTATACGATTTTTACAAAATAAATGTTAAGTCATCCAATATTTTTTAAATTGCTCGACCGCTTTTGACATCTGCTGACAACGAAAGGTTTCGCTATTGGGGATTTACATCTTCGATCGAACTCCAAAAGAATAAGGTTCCCTAGTTTTCTCTCTAAAAGTATTGGCTTTACTGTAAATAAATAGGTAGGCGGTAAAAATGGAACGAAATGCTTCGACTCTTCCAAAATAGAGACAAATAAAAGAAACGGCGGCAGAGCAACGTAACAAAAAGTTTTCATTGCCGCTAAAACCCGTAGTAAAATGTAGTAAACTCCGTTATTGACTCTAGCAGCAAATACTGGAATTAAATTTTTATTACGTAAAATTGCGTGGTCACCTACTTTGTAAGATTTGCTAAATAAGTTGGAAATTGCATTAAATGTGCAGCTTCGTTTTATTATTTATTTTTTACTTATTGTACTGGGTGTTAAGATGAAGTTGCGGAAGCCGGAAACTGGGGATAGTGCTCGTACATACAATAAACTTTTACTATGGAGCCTAAGCTCGAATCGCAAAAAAACAGCTTTTCCATGGAAAAGTTACATACCCCACCAAAATGTATGAAACAAAAGAATTTTTTTTTCTCGATTTCTCAATTTTTTTCACGACAAGTTGTTCGTGTGAACGGGTACTATTGCCAGTTTTTGGCTTTCGTAACTTAACAACCTATAGATACACAAATAGAGATATAAAAGAAAACAAGATATATTTAAGCCCCCTGCGCCTGGCATCAGTTGAGATGATAATGATATAAGAGAAATGATATTATGAAATACTCAAAGTTGCTACATAAGAGTAATGTATGATGACATGAATAACAAGATGACAATGAGATTAAAAAAAAATCTGTACTTAAGGGAGAGGATAGGGGTGGGTTGTGGGGAGAAAAAGTGTCAGAGTGAGTGTGTTAGGGTGTGTGTATGTGTGATTGAGAGAGGATATAAATTGAAGCAATGGTACGAGTGCCAACGGAGATTTATCTGAAAGTATGAAATGCGAGGTAAAACAAGAAAGGGTTTCTGTTACTATACAGACAATTCAAAATGGTTTCCTTTTGTCTACGTGCCCCTAACTAGAAGTATTAATTCTCCAAACTTGCAAAACTTTCGCTACTTTTAACAAAGAGCACAATGTAACTAACTTCACCTTGAAACGCACTTATACAAGTTATTTCTTGTGAATAAGGTGGACGAGCATTGTTTTTACACCTTATAATTATATTAAATTAGTTTAAGAATCAGATATGACAAATCTTATTTCGTCTATTTAAGGTTTATTATCCCACAAAAAGGGGCGGATTGTAAACCATTGATGTAGAATTTGACTGTTATATGAAGCTCGTGTAAGATGGAGATGAATATTATGTTTTCACACCTCTCTAGGAATATCTCTATAACTAAGCTATTGACGTATGTCCAATTATTCATTTGTGTGTCTCTTTATCCAAGTACAAGTTATCAATGGTGCCGAGAATGTTCTGAATGGAACAGGGGAAATAAGACGAACCGAGCAATGCTTGTTGTCAAATATCTTGTACCTTTCCAAAACAATTAACCTTACGAAAGCAGTTGTAGTTAAAATGTTCAGTTAGCAAATTTGTAAAAGCGCACTAAATAAATAAAATAAAAGGGGGTAGTAAAATAACAGAATAAAATACGTTTTTACATTGTATTGTCTGATATGGTATGTAGTGATACACGTAAACAAGTACTCACGATCCGAGCTGGGAAGTGACTGTCGGGCAGTGCTGTCACCCTCGGATTTTGGTTTTCCCCTAACTCCTTGTAAAAATCCTCTAAAATTGACACTTTCCAGACTTTTTTCCCCATGCATTTAAATTAAAAGTAAAACACACTTTAAGGTTAACTATTATTGATTTAACTATAAAGTTTATCAGTTCATTTAACTACAAATATTTCAGTAACTTTAAAACAGCCATGAATAGCGTCCATTTTTAAAGAATCGAAGTCAAAACAGAAAAATGTCTTACAAAAAATATGTATTGTTGACGTTAACGATAGATAACTGCACACCACGTTCAGATATATGCATCCTAAACCCAAAATTCGGTCCAAATAAATTTCCCATAAACAATACCCTAAATAATAATCCCCTAAACATAAAAAAACCTAAATTTAGGGTAAAATACCCGAAGGTGGGAGCACTGCTGTCGGGGCCGTGCCAGTCTGTCAACATGTGCGCTTTTACAAATTGCTAACTAAACATTTTATTTTAAGACCCTACACAGTGATAAGACCATCGCTGGTTTTGGGTAGTTTAATATACTACATACTAGTCATACTACAGAGGCTTTCCATAGCTACAACTACAAATATACCCACGTATAGTGTGAGACTAGGTCATTGTTCTGCTCTAAACTGATACGACACTTCTAAAAATTCCGTCCCTTCTGTTATCCGATACCTTGGTTGATGTCTCTTGAGAACGGTTTACTTGATGAAGGTACAGTACTCCCAAAGATATACTGCGCATAGAAATCTATAGCCGAGCGACCGGACGTACCACGTGGCCGTATTGCTTGTATAGAAAGTGTAAGGAAATACGAACTTTGCCGAACAGTGGCGAAGATTTGTATGCGCATTATTACCTTGGAAGTACTGTATGCTATTATAAGTATACTGCAGCTAGATACGCAGTGTAGGTATAGTTGAAAATAGATTTAGATGGTATTGGATTAGTCTAAAGACTTTTTAAAATCTGCTAACGAATCAAACCGTTTTTTGTTTAACATAGGTTCTTGGGTATGTATTAGACATGCAAAATCTTAAAAGAACGTATACGTCAGCTTTTAATGGCTGTGATCCACCATAAAGCTTTTTTTAGCATTAACGCTACCCTATTTATCGTTAACAACTTTTTCATTCCACCCAAAGGTTGCCTGGAAGATATTGCTATTAGCAATAAGTGCCGCCTTTGAACACAATGTCTGTCTTTTATGTAAAAATGTGTTGTAAATTATGTTTGTAAAGGTACAGAAAGTGTAATAAATAAATGAATAAAAAAGGTACAAATATAAACTTAAAAGTACCTAACTGATTCAACAAATAACACACAAGTTCTTGTATTTCTTAAAAAAGCTCGGCACGCTTAACTATTTTTTCTTTTGTGAAAATTCACTGAATAATATACATTTTAACAAGAACTTGATAGAAGAAAAATACTAAAACTGAAGCCATCGTAAAGTTAAGATTTTTCAAATAACTTCGAATAATGCACTAAGTATATACGCTGAACCGAAAAATAGATAAGAAACTCCGAGTTGTTTTTTTGACTTTCGTTCTTCTATTTTGCAGATAAAAATAACTAAAACTAATGTTTGTAACAAAACTGCAACTAAACTCTTTGTAGTTACGATATCTATGTTCAATGTCCATTTAATTGTAGTCGTTACAATTTTATCGGATGTGAGGATGTGAGTGTGTACAAAGTTTAACCATCTATAGTTGGAACTGAAGAACTACACGACCTAGATTACTACTGTTTACAAGCAAAGTGTTGTGGAAACTTTGTACATAATTCTATTCTAAGCTTATTATAAAATATTGTCGGTTTAATGATAACCAAAAAAAACAACTTAAATAAAATGATTGACCTAAAATTTTAAACTAAACTATACAACGTGTAAGAGAAAGGTGTAACCTAATATTTGAAGAGCTTATTCAGTAAATGGTATAAAACAACTTTTACTATGGAGATAAAACTGAAATCTCGAAAAAAATGTCTGCCCTTCCATACATTTCGGCCGAACGGCATTGCATTTTTCTATAAAACAGTTAAATATTTTTTTCGAGATACAGGGATTTTTCCATAGTTAAAGTTGTTCTATACCATTGACTGAATAAGCTCTTCAAATATGGTTACACCTTTCTGTTACACGTTGTATAAGTATAAACTAATAAAAATAATTTTAAATTAAATAAAATAAAAAAATTGTTCGTTGCTATTGTTGAGGGTACCCATAGCACCCATTGGTTGGATCGCCAGACTTATCCTGGCGTTGGCCAGACGCGACAACAGTTCTTGAAAAAACTTTCTTATAAAATTGTTTTAGCCCGTGACTACCCTCTAGATTGATTTGGATGTCACCCCTAGCCACTTTTTTTAGACTCCAACTTTACTCAAAATAGCATTTCTACACTTATTTGAATAACACACGTTAGTAAATTAATTTACAAATTATAAGCAATACAGACAGAAAAACAAAGGTCGAGTTTTATCTATAATCGTGTTTACTCAAAGGAAGTATTAACATATAAATAAAGTAGTTATTTTCGTCTTCGTATCCTTGGAGTGGTCTGTGGCTTCGAAAAACTAAAGGCAACTTCGACCCTTCAAAATTATGCAGTACACATACTGGATCTGTCTGATGTAGAACAAATCGAAGTTGTGGTTAAATTCGTGGAGAGGTTTCGCAAACAGATACTAGAATATTCAGTTAGGTTAAAGTAAAGAGAGCAATCAGTGGCTTTTTGTCGTTTTTAGATTGAAAATGATAGGTTTATATTCGTATGTTTGTTAGGAATAAGGCGATATGTAAAAGTTTTAGCATCCCTTTTACTCCATATGCGAAAAAATCCTTAGTGCAAGAGGAACGGATTCGAGGAAAAGTAGTAAAATGTCGGTTTTTTATTAATATAAAATGTACTAAAGTTGCAATCAAAATTTCGTTTAACCAGGGCCTAGATACTGTTACAACCCATCTTATAATATACAGTCAAACCAGGAGAATTGGTGTCGAGAAAGACCTAATTTCAATGAATATTTGTATTGAGCCGAATTTTTCCAATCGCGTTTCTGTTTTACTGGATCCCTTGAAAAAGATTCCAAAAATAATATACCCTTTTATCAAAATAAAACATCATTTACTGAAGTAGATATGCAAGTTCTAAAAGTGTCGATTTTTTTTCCGTAGCGCCTTAAGGCGAGTCCACTAAAACGTATTTCTCTGATTTGTTTGAAACTAACGCACAATAACGTCTATAACAACAGCTGTCACTGACCAGACGTTGACCTAAGTAACTGAAACTAGATTTATATAACTGAGAAGCACATACCCACATATACCATACCCATATATACCAGAAGCACATTGCACTTTCATACCAAAATCACGTGTTGGACCATAAATTCTAACATTTGGCATTCAGGTTTAGATTGTTGGCATTTAGCTTAGATATCGAAATTTACATGTGCTATATATGGCACAAATTGTCGAATATTTAAAATTATTTTGATTCATCTAAATTTTAATATTATACGTTATTCAATTTCTTCTCTAAATCATTATCGAGCGAGCGAGTATCTACGGGTAACGTCGTAACGGGACACGCCGCAATTATGAATAAGAATTTTAATTAATGAACATAATTAATGAATAATTATGGAATAAGATACATCTTGTATCCACTCTAATAGTTTAATTTGCATTCAAGTTACAATGCGTAAAGCGGCAAAAATAAAACATTCGAATTAACATATTATTATTACGGTAACATGGATTTTTTTTCTCATAGTTTTAAAAATGTTTGAGATACAAAATCAAATATAGCCATAAATAAATAAAGCCGTATAAAAATACGGACCACTTGTAGCTTGTCAGTCCAACGCCACAGAAACCTCGCCGATGCTCGTATATCGTGGATCGACCACCATATTTCCAAGTTATAGCCCATAAACTGCGCTGCAAAGCGAAATTTTCAAACCGCGTAAATTCTTTCCTTCAGAAAATACTCCATCAAATTCTTGCCGGATAAAATATAAATTAAATAAAATGAATTAACTTCCCATTGATTTAGTTGGTTTCATTTTGGACGAGCATCTTCTACTCGAATGTTTGTTATTAGCATTAGAGCAAATAATATTATAATTGAGCTTTAATTGGTAATTGGCTCTTTTTACGGCCCTTATTAAATTCTTAATACGAATGAAAATTGGGTTCAAGCAACTTTTCCCGATAATACCTATACCGACGCACAACTCAGAACTCCAATAAACGCACTGAATCTGAACCGAACCCTCCAAACAAATATCCAGTAACGGTAAAACCCAATAAATAGCATTCAGTCACCACGAAACCGAAATTTCGCGAGTAATATATCCTAGATCGGCCGCCATGTTGGCTGGTTATGGCCCGTAAAAGGCGCGTCGCATAACTTTGCACTAGGGACAGCCTGAAATAGGCTCTACGTATTGGTCGTTAAGTATTTAACACTAACAATGTTATGTGTTGGCACTTGTGTTGATTCTCAGAAATGTTTAAGCAGATTATTTTAATTATTATTAGAGTGTATTACAAGATAATAGTGATGATGATGATTATGACAAGATAGAAATTTTTTTCGTACTGGCCCTGATGGCGAAGAAGATCGTCCCCCTTTATGGGGGAACGGCTTGGAGCAGAGGGGTAGCTTCCTCTGTGGGGCACGGTCTGTAGTTCAGCCTAGGTTTCTACCGGTTGGTGCCCCTTCTACATTCCGGGGGTTAATGCGACGGGCTAACAACCCATCCATGCAAAAAATACCTTGTTACAAAACCGAAAACTAAAAACTAGAAAAGTCGAGATGGAGAGCTAGAATAAAAGCCGAGATAGAAAATCTAGTGGCCGAGCCCAACATTATTGGTGAAATAAAATCATCTAGACTTTGCTGGCTTGATCATCACGTCGAAAGAATGGGAGAAGATGGAGCCATTAAGCGTGCTTACGTTCGTCAACCGTACAAGATACCGCTGGGCTGACGAGGCTGTAAAGGATCTTTCTGATCGAGTTCCAGACAGAAAACTGGCAGGAGACGGCACAGAACCGGGAGCAGTGGCGCGATCTGGTTGCGGAGGCCAAGATCCACTTCGGGTCGTTGAGCCATTGAAGTAAGTAACAAAAAAAATCTTTTGATACCTACATTTTAGAAAGTCTATTTATTTAAAATAGACTCTACTTAATAGAGTTGAAAAAGATAGCATGATACGTAATTTAAATTACTATTAATTAAATTATTTATGACGTCCTAAACATGAAAATTATTCTTTAGTGGTCATACTGTCACGCCTCTCTCCTAGAGGGGTAGGCCGAAACTACAGATTTCTATCTGCTACGATCCTGACACACATTTTTCGATTTTCCTACGCCTCAGAGGGGGGACGGGTGTTGAACCCCCAAAACACCCCTCTGGGTACGCGGTACCTCCCCCTATGACACGAGCCATGTTTATAGAGGGGACCTCGGATGCCGGAAGCAGGATATGTGCGCTGAAAGTGCCCACAGTACGGCAAAGATAGAGTTTAAAGTATCTACATACATGCTACGTAATACAGCTACGTATTCTAGTAGATAAAGTGCGCATCGAAGCGCATGTAAGGACGTTATATATTGAGTAGATAATATCGGTTCGAATCGAAGCATTTCCCTGTAGCATTCGCGAGCGAACTCTTCAACTTGAAAACGATTTCAAACATATTTGAGAATAGTCGTAACGTAACTATTTTGCAGATGTTTGAAGGTTTGTAACATTTACTTTTTTTTATCCTGTACGCTAAATATGCATTTTGATTATTACTAGCTTTTGCACCACGTTGATTTCGTGTTTATGTATTTTTTTTTCTGAGCTTAGGAGCGTTTTCGAATGACAATTGATTCACATGATTTTTTTTAATATCCTTGCAACGAATATCTTCATAGTAAACATTTATCAAAATCACATATAATTCGTTCAGTTAGGAATTGATTTTCGATTACAATTGAAGAACTTTGATAACGGGCGTGAACGCGAAGCATTAAAATCTGTAGCTGAATTTTCAAATCCTCATAACTTTTAAGGAAAAGTGAGTTTTCTTCCACCTTCTACTTTGTTATAATCAATATTACGACGAACACAAAAAGTCACTTTAATTCCTAAAACTAAAGGTATGAAAACTTTTAATTTGTTTAGTCAGTTTCCAAAGAGTGTACAAAATACAACCTCATTTTACAACCTCATACAAACAAGATGACACTTAACCTTGCTTTATTCTTACTGTCCATCCATCCATCCATCAGCCTAGTTCGTCCACTGCTGCACATAAGCCTTTCCAGGACTTTGCCACTCCCGGCGGTCATCCTGGAAGAATTGCCCATACTCACACACGCTGGGCAGGCGGGTTAGTGAGCCCGGCGCCGGAACCCTCGCACCAGTGACGCCACTGCCCGTCACCAGTATGTTCCATATAAGGCCCCGCTATTAGGGATGGATATACCGCCATCCATCAATCTCAGGCATGGTGGGCCTCCTGGTTTTTTGCCTGTGAGTTGTCCTCTTACTCTCCCCCGAATTACTTCGAGGGGTCTCCAAGTAAGATGGTAGTACCTCCACAGTCGAGCCCGGCATCAGCTCTACCACCTAGGCTGTTAGGACCTTTACTGTACTGTAAAGAAAACGTGATATGATTTGTAATTTTTCCGCGCAATAAGGTATAATGATCTACTATTAAGACATGTTTCCCCTCTTAAAGCGAGGAAGGCCTAGGAGAACATTCATGGATCAGGTGAAAGAGAAAGTAAATGTCGTGTCGTATCAAGAAGTTAAAGAAAAGGCGGAGTGCAGAAGTGAATGGAGAGGGCTCCACCGACAAGAGCGCAGCCCTTTTGTTAAATTGAATTGAATATATGTTATTGATAATTGTAAGACACATACTTTGTTTCTTTGAGAGCAATTGTGACTAAGGAAGCCTTCCGTGTCCTTTGGTTTCTTTATCAGTAAAGCAAAAAGGCTATAGCTATATCTTTTAAGGAATCCAATCCGCACCATGAGAGCGCTTCACGAGCCGATCCAATCAGGCGTTGAGTAATTCGTCGAGACATCGCTGACGGACGACTTGGAGAAAAAACGTGATCAAGTGTAAACAGGGTTCGAAGGTAACTTGTTCCGTAGAATGTAGGTAGGTAGCGAACCTTTTCTATTTTCTATGAGCGTTTATTTTGTGACAGCGTAATAGGTCAACACCAAAACTGCAAGTTTCAATCTAGGAATAAGTAAGAATTGATTTTCTTTATTATACGTACATAGACGGTTAATTATTAACCTAAATATGTTAACAGAACCTTACTTTATTGCCCTACGGTAGATAGTAATATAAAAATCCATAATCTCCCGCTACGATCTATTTTATTTCTATTTTTGCATGTGCTTTATTCGAAAAGGTATTAATATAGATCCCCTTTGTAGTATAGTGGTTCGAAGGTCTCGAAGGTCCGGAGGTCGCGGGTTCAAATCACAGCACATTAAGGGGACCTCACCAGCGTCATCCGAAAATGACTCTATTGATAAATTTACCTCTTTATCTATGCATCTTTTAGTTTTGGGCAGTCTTAAATAAACTTACAGAAAACGCTGTGTCACAACAAAATGCATTATTCAGTACGATGATTTTAGCATAAGCTATAGTAGGAACTGGACCTTTTTGTAATGGGGGCACTTCGTTACTTAAAACAGGATTTCGAAAACTACGCAACGTAATTTACTGATTAAAGATAAAAACTCTGTAGAGTCTGAGCCACTTTTCTTTCTACGGGTCTCCAAATTCAACGAGTGATGGCCGGCTTTCACTTGATAAGATTGACGGCCCCAATTATATGGAGAATTATTCATTGTTTTATCAAATTCCTTGTAAAAATGATAAAGAGCTATTACAGCAAAAACGAACCACTTTAAATTAATTGACGGTGAAATGCCTTTAATTTCAGGTGACTCTTCAGGTATTTAACGAAAGCTTTTAAATTATTCTGAAATTTTCCTTTCGCTTAGTTACGGTATACCTTTTAAACTAAGATTTATTTGTTTGCTTGCCGAAGTCGAGTAGAATTTACCCTAATTTCATTGTTTATTAAGGGTCGAGATTCGCTTGGAATAAGTCTCACTCTAACGCTTTTGTTTTTTAAATGTATATTGCTCTAATTAACTGCCGCGTAAGCAAAACTTCTGTTAATTCGACGTTTTTTGCAAAATTTTTACGTTGTTCAGAAAAACAATAAAAAATAAAATACATTTGTCATGTTTTTGGTGTTTTGTAGTTGTTGCTATTTGAGAAATTTTCTTGAAATTCCTATTTTTTTTTCTGAAGCCACTAAAAATTTTTTTAGCAATTTTTTATGATTCCATATGTTTTTATTTTTAAACTAATGGGGATTTGTGAACTTTTTTGTCCACAAATCCCCATCATGGGCTATATGAGTCGTCAATGGGAATAAGTGGAAGAAAAGTTCACAAATCCCCATTGATGGGGATTATCGATGGGGATTATCGATAGGGATTTGTGGAATAACCTCCATACTCATCATATTCATCTTATAGAGAAGCAAGTGGTATTTATTTTGTTTAGAAATTTAATATTACTATCATCTAAAGTCGGAATGCAAAACCCTGTTTTTGCCCGATTTAAAAATTGCCGACCCTAAAGAGAAATGTTCCGTGGGTATTTATTACACTATTAAAGATTTATGAATGTTAGATGTATTTGAAACATGCTGACTCATGAGTAGATGTCTTTAGTGTTCCTTATGACAATAACTACCATGTTCTTTCAACAAGTAGCTCCAATATTTTTGCTGGAAACAGTCGCAAAGCAAATAAGCTCCACGGTGATTTATATGGAGTTTCATCCAGTAAACATGCAGTAGAAAAGACATTAAAAATTAACATAAAAAAGCGTTTGACTGGCAGCTATATAGCGCTACAAGCCACAACAGTAAATAAAATTTGGAAACTGAAAAAAATATGGAGAAATTTTCTATCTCAAATAATATGGTAGATATTACTACATAGTTTGAGAATTTATTAACTGCTTAAAAAGTGTTCATAACAGTCTATATATGTGAATACCCTGTCAAACTATAATTGACTGATTAACTGGCTGATGTATTAACACCCAGATCAAACTATTGTACTTAAAAACATGAAATATGACCTGTAGGTTCTTTGTCTGACGTAGAGATCCGCTATGGAGGGATTTTAGGATATCCCTACGGGATCGGGAGTAACAAAATCCAACTTATATTTGGATGCCCGAAAATATATGAATAATATATATAACTGGAGTCTGGTTATTGGTTAAACGCTCTTCCATCGGCTAAATATAGAGACTTTCCTTAACAGGATAAGTTTTACTTTGGCCACCTGTCTGAAACTGGGCGCCCGGACGAATGAGACACATCGATGCCGTTGTGGTAGGGTTGTCGATCAGCTTGGTCATCATGGCCTGGCATGCCAGCTCAGTGCCGGTCACCTGCTGCGTCATGCCGCTCTTAACGTCATCCGTAGGGCCTTAGTCAGTGCCAGTATTCCGGCCATTTTAAAGCCAAAAGGCCTCATCCGTGACGATGGCAAGAGGCCCGATGGAATGACGCTCATACCATGGAAGAATGGGACGTCGCTAGTGTAAGACGCCACATGTGGTGATATGATGGCAGCGTCCCATCTGCGGCATCGGTGGAGGGCTGCAAGAGGCGCACATATGAGGCCCTTGGGGAGGGCTACGTGTTTGTGCCCTTTGGCGTGGAGACCCTCGGGCCATGTGGAACAGAAGCGCGACGATTCTTTAAGGAGGTCTCGTTGCGCCTGATCGACACCTCCGGTAGCTGGGCTGGGGCATGCTTTGGTCAACGGATTAGCCTCGCGATCCAGCGAGGCATTACCGCCAGCTTCTTTGGTACTTTTCCCAATGACGGCAGCGATCAATCAATTTTATTTTACTTAAAATTTTAACAGGTGCCGAATATTTTCATTTTTATTTTATTTGTGAATAGTATTTTTATTTTAGTTACATAGTTAATTTTAATTTTTAATTATTTCGTTTAGTTTACCTTGTTATTTAAGTTTGAATTGTTAAGTAGTTAAACTATAATAACTAACACATTAATACAAATAAATATATAATCTCATCTGAATAATAATTACGATTTCAATCATCAAAAAGTTCGTAGATTGCCCACGTGAATGCAAACAGTCAATTGTTTGCTTTTATATTTATCATGGATAAGTCAACAAGTTTTCCTTATTCAATAAATACAGGCCATGTTTATAGTTGGTGTCATCGAAGATCGAAACCCTATACGTGGGAAACTCTATCTGAAACTTATCAACTGTATTCACCTATCGTCACGGCATACATCCCTGACGAGGTATCAGAGGTGTTACCGGGGGTCATCTGTAACTCACGTTTCACGGAAGATTTGGTTGTCACCAAGGATTATCATAACACCGTACTTAGGTACAAGTTTAATCACAGTGTTTTCCTTCACAGTTTGACTGGTAAGTATAAACATACTTTAGTTAATCGACGGGATTCGAACTGGAACCCAGGTTTATAAGACCGTCGTTCTACTGACTGAGTTGCCGCCGATATCCATGTGACCGAAAAGCCAACATCAGCTTTATCGGGCACAATGTGGTCTACCCCTGAAGCCTTCAAAATGTGTATTTTCAGCGTCCCCGCCCCCCGCCCGGCTACACCCTTATTCAGTCCCGCATCTACTTTGAAGCTTGAGATGCTATTCTCCATCTACTCTTATTTTTCAACATTCATTCATATCGGGTGAAATTCCAAGAAATTCCAAAACTAATGAATCTCGCAATGAAAATGAAAATTTCTTTTTGATTTATATATTTTCACGTTTTTCTTGTTCTATGTGATACTGTTCGTTGAATTTGGTATGATAATTCATAATATTAATTTACTAGGAATTCTTTTATATTTTCCGATTTCTAGTCAACTAGCGTAAACACAAAATCAATTAAATTTTATTTTATTTCCGCAATAAGTTTTAATCACTTTTTCTGTCATGTTTTAACAACAGAGGGCAACTCGTGCCTACAAAAAACCAATAGAATAAATACACTGCTTTTTTATCTCACAGACTGTGAAATAGAAATAACCTATCCACTGCTCGAGAATAAGCCCTCACACGGGCGAAGAGTTTTAAAATCGATCCCGAGCCACAATAGCCCTTTTACCTTCGGGATGGCAGTTAACTCATTGTGCTGGAGCCAGGCAAACCCGGGTTCATGGATGTATCGATATTGTATATTTTCTGAGATAAGTAAGTTTTGTAATGTAGGAAATCTTTATAGAATATACTCTACGACACTTGCTTAAATGTGGTAATGTTTTGATCAAAGGACTAAAAAGAATTGGAATAATATGTTTTGAGCGAGTCCGACGCTTTATTAGTGAGAAACTTTCAGGTCTCGCTATCAAACAGAACGTTATTGAATGTTCGCAACATTTTTTTGAGAGCAAAACCTTATTGATAGTCTCTGACGAGCTCTGAAGAGAATGATTAGGTTTTTCATTATTAACGTATTAATTCGTAATAATTATTGTTTAAGCCTCCATGAGTTAATTGATTATAAAACCCTTTTTGTTTATGTCGTAAAAGTATTATTTACCTTGATCCATATTTTGTCCCAAAACAAGACGTTTGTTGGTGGTTAAACTATAGGAAAATTGCACAAATTAAGGAAACAAAACCATTATGAAAAGAAATAGCGTGGATATCCTTTAATTTAAAGTAAGAGACAAATATGACGCTGAAAAATTCCAAAAATTTTAACAGGTTTTACATACTGAGTAAAATTATACATGACAGTCACATGGCCAAAACAGGGCCATGTTTAGTGCCCAAAGAAGAGTTTTCTTCTTTGTTAGTTACCAAATTACCAAATTAAGTCATGAAAATAATAACAACCATTCTTCGTAAGCAATCCTTTCTTTTAATACCAAATTTCAATAAATTTACGGCCTTATTCCTTGTCTACATTATATAGGAAACCTATGTGCAAAATGTTAGCTATCTAGGTCCTAGGGTTTGGACTGGGCGTTGATGAATCAGTCAGTTACCATATTAAGAAGAAACAACTCATGATAAGATTTGATAAGTAATCCGAAGATGCGTCTGGGCCAGTTTTGTTGCAATCTGTATATCTTCATTAAAGGTTACCAGGATATTGACAGTGCGGGTGGCAACTCTCAGGGCTCATTGTGTGTGGGCGGGAAGGGGGGGGTTTCAATATTTCTGTCAACAATAGGGCAGCATTTCCCAAGTTCCTAACAACTAAGTAACCGCACCTATAGGGTTGTTTAACTACTCTCAAGGGATCAGAAACTTGTGTCGCCCGCATCAGCTCGATACATCTATCTTGGAAGGGTCACCTAATTAAATAACAAAGCGAGTTTTCAACACTTCTAGGCTGTTGAGCAGAAAGGTTCGCCGGTACTATTTAACTCTTTATTAATCAATTAATGTCATTGTCACAAAATAAATAAGTATATAAGTGTTAGGTGACATTCTTAGTTTGAAAGATATAATAATTATTAGTTTGATACTAAAACAAATAAAAAAAACATAAAATTATTTATGAATAAATAAATTAAAACTAATTTAATACTCATAAAAATATTTTTTTTCAGTTGCTATAAAATTGTCCATGAACATGGTTTGTTGAAGTAAATTTCGTGCGAATATAAACTTTGAAAAATATATTAAAAAGCTTTAAACGTTTTTTTTTTAGATTGAGGATTTGTTACCTTTTGCTCTAGACCTTGCAACAAGATTTCTTCCAGGAGGACCACCCAGAGTGGTGAAAACGTAGTGGATGCACCAGGCTGGTGGATTGTTAGATGGAGGCAACAAGATAAGAAAAGAAATGTCGAATGCACAAAACCGCAATAAAATTTTAAGAATTAACTCTAGTTTATAATGTCATCTAAAGAGAATCCCTAAATCTCATCACTCCAAAAGCAAAGTAACAGTCAAGCTTCAACTTTGAAAAATGAGTCCGAAGCGTGCAAACATTCTCAGAGATGAGCTCGTTTCACACACGAGTAGAGCGCGGGCGTGTTTATACGAAACGGGCATTCATTTTTCGCAAATCATCATTACTTGCAGTGTACGGTCGTCTTATTTTACTAACCGGTCCTCTCGGCCCCTTTTTGCTTGAAAACTTTGTTAATTTGCGGAGACACTTAATTTCTTGCCTTAGAAAGGCGAGTAGGTTGACAAGTTGGCAAGCTTTTTAATGTTTCAACATTTTCGCATATTATTAAAACGCTAAGATATTTTAAAAATATCACAGGTACTAAATTGGTTGAAAGAAATTGCTTTTAATAATGGCTGCCTTTATACGATATTGTGTATTCTTTACTTTGTATTCTGTTTTATTTCATTCAGTAATTCATTCAAATATTTTAGTGTAATACTAGATAGAAAAATCTAAGCTGGTGTGGCTGTAGATAGACGAATTGAAGTTACCTGTAGAATTAAAAATAAATAATTACACTGGGAAAACTAAGTAAAACCTTTAATGAATGGAAGAACAAGAGATATGAACCGCGATCGTGCCTTGTGAAATGAGACTTATAAAATAAGATGGGTTGAAAGCGACACATTTTTAAAATTCATAAATTCCGGACATTATATTAAATCTTAGATTAATGGATCGGATCCATCATTTTGTGACGAAAATAACTGTAACATCCTTCTTTACCTTGCGTGGCATGATAATTCTAGAATGTAGCACACGAGCCCTTACTCCAAGAGTTCCCCAGCTCCACAACACGATGTATCCCACATCCAAAAACGACATCAAAATACAACATTTTACAACCAAAACTGATTTCCAGCAAAATAACTCTTGCAACAGTTCCGAAACAAACCTGTTTTAGAAACTAGATTAGCATAAAGTGTTCAAAGTAGTGGGACTCGCGAATTGTGTTCCAAATTTAATTATAGCAGCGACTTCAAAGCTTTAGTTTCTGAACGTACACTTTCAGCTAATTGCTTCATCTACGGGTCCTGTATGTTTATTGACAGCACTGGAGCTGTTAGAGACTTCCATTTGCTCAAAACCATCACGTCAAGTGTATGAAAGAGATAAGGATTTCAAGACAAAACCAATACATTTTTCATTACAGTTTGGATTCAACATCAATTTAATGGCCTTTTTTATGTTTTGTATTGGTGTGAGCAATGCCTGACCATGCGTCCGTCTTTAACTAGTATCAAGAATGTATCAAGTAATTTCACATATTATCAATACAAACAAAGTTTTATTACTTAATGATCGAGTAATTAAAGGGCCAAAATCTCACAGATTTATGCTTGTCGCGATATGAATCTCTTAGGGGCTATAAAAGGTGTTTCCTAGTATGGACTGTGATGCAGTCCACTATCTTACACCCACGTTTCACTGACAAATACTACGTCACAGTGTGATAGATGGTGAGCCCCATCGCAGTACTTCGGGCACAAATATGCACTTGCAACATTATGTGCCCTCCAAAGCACGCAGACAGAACACAAATGCGCCTCTACGGAATTTGAACCCACGACCTATGAACCACAAGACAAGGGTTCAGATTGATGTAGTTTTTAAAATAGGGGCATCGAAACAACACAATAGTGCACGTAAAGTCCGTGTTTTTATACTTGGCAAAAATGGTAAACAAAGCTCACTCCATCACATATCACGACATTCCGAAACAATCACGCAACGTAGATTACCACAGTAAGTTACAGACACTAGTGTACACACTCATGCATTAATTATCACTGAAAAATGCTTTAAATTGTCATTTTAAATAACATTTTTAGGTAAAATCGTACTTTTACAAAATTCCTGTACACAGACAAAATAAATTTAAAGAAGAGTTTGACATTTCGTTTTAGGGATGGGATAACGTAACGTGAATGAAAGATCGATATGCGAGATGACGAAATGTTTTTGTCGATTATAGAATAGAATAGAATCATGTTTATTTGGCATATAATATATATTTTTAATTGTTTTATTATATATGGTACATAAAATTATAGTTCAAACTTAAACTTTGCACAGAATGTACCAAAAAGGTCTCCGCTCAGTTTAATGTAATGACAGGGCCATGGCGCTGATTTTTAGCGGATTCCTAGTACTTATATTAAACATAAATTGGTATATAAAATGTAAAACAATGACTTTATAAATGAAATAAATATATATATATTGCTACATAGAGCACTTATTTTATTTTATTTTTTGTTTAATTAAAATATTAAGTATATAAAAATTATTTTTTGAAATATATTTCGGCCCACTTTGGGGCCGGCGTCAGTCGATTTACCGTTTTTAATTCGACTAAATGACTTTATAAATATTGCACAAAAACAAAATACGGTTAGGTTTACAATAAGAAAGTTCGACTTACATTCGTTTATCGGCGGCGAGATATTTAGTCGACTTCGAAAAAATAATCGCGATTAATCGAGACAATCGATAAAAATATCCGTCATCGCGCATCGCTAGCCATCCCTACGAAATGTCAAATTTTATTGGTACGCCATTGTTGTTTATCATTTAAGCCAAGTATAAAAACACGGACTTTACTATTATGCGTGTTAGAGAACGCATATCGTAGCGTAGAGTAACGTAGCTATTTCGTAGCTATTTCGTAGCACAGAGGCGCGTAGACCAGTATAGGAGTTTTGAAGTACGCAGGTGCGTATGTCGTAGTATCGTATTTTAAACATTTGTAGCACACAATAGTAATAGATACAATACATAACGGACATGTCGGTGCATTGAACTTTGCTTATACGAATTGATTCTGTAACGTATGTACCCATTCTGAATTTATTTCATTAATTGTTTTAAAAGCTCCAACTGCTTAAAAATCTCCAGAAGCCGTAGTTTACTAAAAATGGTACATTTTAAAATTAATATTTCACCAATAAACAACAACTCTTGGCAGCCACAACAAAACATCTTCGTAGGTATTCATAGTCACTTTCGTAGCAAATCGAAATTACTTCACAATTCTCATCCAGTTGCTCCTTTTGTGCCGAAATCCGTCAAAAGGGGTTAGAACTCATGGGGCCGGGGTTTCCGGTGTGGATCATGTTAACATTAGATTAAATAATCACAAATAACAGCCCTCGCCGAGGCCGAGGCTTTGTTCGACGGAAGATTGGGTCAAGTGTCCGACTGGAAGATACAGAAACGGTTTTGGTCGGGATTTTGAGCTTAAAGATATTGATATTATATATGCCCGCCCGTAGCTTCACCCGCATTGTAGTCGTTTTTCTGAATTATGTATGACTGACTTTATTTTAAAAGTAATAGATAGGACAAAAGTGACGGATGGCAAATTGACAGATCATCGTCCGATAGTGCTTGAATGGCCAACCGACCATAATTGGTCGATATAGTGATATGCCAGTAAATTTACACATCGAGCTATAGAAAGAGATATTCTGCTAGCTTTGGCTTCATAGAGCGTCGTCTCTGTGCGACAGAGATGACACTTTATAAAGCCGGACTAGCCGATTATCTCTTTCTAAAGCTCGATGTGTAACATCTACTGACGGGTTCTGTACATATTGACGAGTACCTATCCTGCAATAATTCCATAATAGAGTTTTTATAATGTTAAAACATTTGAAATGTTATATTTAATAGTTTTAGCCCCTCGAGCGCTACTTTCGGAATTTGCATATACGCTTGGGCATATTTTCATCTCAAAAACGCTCGATTGAATCACAAATCGCACTCCTCAAACGTAAAAATTAAAAATTTAAATAGAAAGAGATAGAGAGAAATAAATGCAATACTTTTATCATTTGTCAATTTTTGCTCAAAGAAGAGAACTTACCCAAAAAGAAAGATACAAATTAACGCGATATAAACAGATAAAAGATGCAGGAGAAGATTAAGTCTGAATATGAAGAGGCCATCACATCCAGATTTAGTTTTCTTTTGCGTTTGCATACCGCAATGATATAATTATGGTAATAAATTCAAAGTCTAACATTTTAGATAGGATTTTGATATGTTACGGTGGTTATGGTAACAAATGTATTTCACATTTTGATTGAAATCAACCAACAAATAAAGCAACTCCCTTCGGGGCAGTTGACTGACATACTAACCCACATTCACCTCCGCATTTAGATTCCTAATACGTTAGTATAAAGACCAGTTTCGCTTGTAAATAACCAGAAATAACCAGGCAGAGGGTGAGGAGTATCGCGACAGATTCAATTTACTCAGAAACTATGCTTCGATTGCCGACAGCTGTGTGCTTTTGTCATTGCTATTGTTCCACTTACTATCCTTTATACCGAGCCTTTCTGACACATGTGTCGACTTTTATTGTAAAGCAAACAGAGACCATTGTCGATCAGCTACCGTGGCTAAAGCAGGTGGTATTTAATATTTGTTGAGGAATATTCTTGTTCGTCTATTTTATTTGCATACCTGTGTTCATTATTTTGTTGCTTTGTGTAGAAAACGAACTTTTTTGAGTTGATTTAAATATATACCAGTATTTAATTAGTTTCATAATTAAAATAGCAGAATATGGGTTCTAAAAACATTTTACGACATGTAAAAACAACTAATAATATACGACGAAACCTATGTCGTCTTCATTAATATCATTATTTTTTCTATACCCTTTTAATTTTTTTGTGGTAATAATTTCTTCACCACCCAACGGTTGGCTGGAAGAAATCGGTTCAAGTGGACACCTTTGTACAAAATTATGTTTTCAAGACTCTGTTTTGCTTTTTATGTCTTTTGTATACAATAAAGTGTCCATTCATTCATTCAACATACCCCTTATTGATTATGTTGTAAATTGATTGAAAATCAACCTTATTAATATATATACGGAGTCCCCATATATGTTCCAACTAAGAGACGGTTATTAATTATTAACAGACTATTCAACTTCTATATTCGGTAAATAAATAAACAATACAATTTAAAACTTTGTACATAAAATGTTGTATCTATGAATATGGAACAAATGTCGCTCCAGATTAAAGCCAGCTGTATTATCAATCATGTGAGTATTGTGAATGGTCGGCTAAAGCTCTTTAGCCGATGGTTTTATTTCAAAGGAAATATGTTACAGAAATCCTGAATCCTATATTTACTCGAGCTTTTACAATATTGTAGTCCCTGTGACAAAATCAGAAAAAAACGTTTTTCACTAACAGGTTTTCTAACTAGAACTCTAGTCAAACAGCTAACCAAGTAGTGAGCAAGTAGTGTCACTTGGAGCAGCAACAAGCAGACACCCTCCAGTTGAATTGTTGTGCTACTATTATCCTCTCTGCACACCCCTCCTCACTGTGCTGAAGAGGGGAGAGGAAATGAGGGATAGGGTTGAACCAATCCAATACGTGATGCAAGTTACACAGGAATGTGTCAAAACCACGTTAAAACAATACTTAGTGACTTAGTTAAAACCGCTCCGACGCCATCGGAACTGGGCTCCGCGATCGAACTAGAGACTTGCCAGAAAATTCCTTTGTAAAATATACTGCTACAAACTTAAGCTCGCTTAAGTTTCCCTAATGGCTCTGGAATTATAGTGGAGGAGGAAGGAAACAAAACGGTATAATTTTCCGCAAAGCTGCGTTCTTCTAAATATAGGACAACGCGCAAATCTTCACAGTAGCTGGCGTGAATTATATGGCTAATTAAAA
This sequence comes from Ypsolopha sequella, assembly GCA_934047225.1. Taxonomy (NCBI): domain Eukaryota; kingdom Metazoa; phylum Arthropoda; class Insecta; order Lepidoptera; family Ypsolophidae; genus Ypsolopha; species Ypsolopha sequella. The sequence continues at coordinate 3,439,714 of OW203986.1, read as the reverse complement.
AGAAAACAGCCCAAGAAGAGCCCATTTACCGGGGTAAATATTTCCAGAACAGGAACTAAGACGGATTAATTAGACGATGCTGGTAAAAGAAAATCATACAACGACAAAGAAAAAACCGCAAATTGTGCGTAAAATAATATGCCTGATATACCTCGGTCTTCTCTTGAAGGAGGTAATAAAAGATATATACCTCCGTCATTCATGGGTAATGAGTACACAAAGTTATATAGCGAGGGTCCACAGGCAGTTTTTATTAGTAGCAGCATTACGAGGGACCTCGAGAAGCCTTATAAACATCGAAATGAGTGTGTTATAGCCGCATATCTGAACATACATTAACATACCATAAATTAAGTTTATCTCAACCAAACTTTCTCTGATTAATTCGTCCGTAATTTTCGTATATTTTCCTTGCAATAAATGTTGGTTCCGTCGGCATATTTTTCTGCTTTTTAATCTTGAGTGTGCTTACTCTAGTAACCTGAATTTACCTGTTAGGAAGCACATTGATCGACCTGCACAGTGAGCAACCCGGCTTGATTAGGAGCTCTGTACGTTGGATGTTTAAAAACATGAAAGTTCGCTTTTTCATCCTATAATAACAATCTATCTTTAGATGCGATGTTTTGTATAGCCGTAAAAAGGCGTTAGGTCTGCTCTACATAGCAAGTGAACCGAAAATAATTTGAATAATATTTTATATCGAGACACAAATAACGCGACAATAACAACGGCAAGGCCAACTCATTGTGTATAAACTTTTTTCTGAACAGTATTTACTCTACCATGTATCAAAACTTTTAGAAAACAAGAATTGGCTCTGCGTAAGTCTATATACTTGGGAAACTCGAAACAAACGTAAATTGTATTCGATTTAGAGGTTCTACTTTACCTAAGAACTTCTTACAAATAAATTTACCACTACTTTATGTTTTGTCGCTACAACTCTCATTGTTATTGCTTTTGAACAAACAAGCAGTTTCTGAAACCTATTGTGAACACTCAGTGATGCAAACTTTGTGGATAAATCTCCCATCTCACTTAGAAGATACATGAGGTTGCTTCGTTTGTTATGTAGGTTGTATGTTTCTAGAGTCCATAGTATATTAATGGTTTTGGAACAAATACGGTTTTAAGCGATAAAATGTGTTTTTGTAGGTTGTAAAAATCCCTCGTAGCAAATGCCAATCCGTAACAGTGAACTCTAAACCTACTGTGTCAATTGATCAAATTATTATTCACAGCAGAACTTGATAGGAGTTCCTTTTCTTGTGTTTTTTATCACAACCGTTTTGGTATTTCTATAATGAGATAAGTAATACTAAATTAAAAATAAAACTTAAAATATAGACTTGCTACAAAGAAAATTAAATAAGAAGCAGCCTAAATTAAATGAAAATTATTACCTAGATCGCTGCCGCAGGGGAGGGTCCCCAGCAGGCTGGTGGCGTTACCCTGTATCCTATTATGACGTTTTAGTCCTTTTTACTGATCTATATGACAAAGGTCATGATATCTGAGGAATTCTTCAAAACAATTACAACTGACCTCTAAGAGCGACCCCGCAATAACAAGAAATCAAATCTAAAGGAGTTATAGGATACTAGCCTTCATAACTGTCAGAGTAATTTCTGCTTTTAGAAGTTACACTGTAATTTGCCTAGAAAATGTTTACTGTATTTTTATTGTACTACTATTTTCACGTACAAATATTAAAAAAAAAAAAAAACAAAAATTCAAAAAGTTTATTTTGCAAAGTAGGTATATATAATACACGTTTCACAAGTCAAATTTTAATCTTATAAAAATATATGTAATAAAATAATAAATGTACATGAACTACTTAGATTAAATGTTTTTTTTAATTTATGTAGCAATATATATACGATTAAAATTATAGGTAAAATATTATTATACAAGGTGAAATCCAATCAACCGCCCGAACCCATACCGGAGACCCGGCCAGGGACCAGGAACAGGTTCAATGATCACCAACCGAGCCCCCAGCACGAATCCAGGCAGCCGACCAAATCCCATCCTATATACTACATAGTAATAGGTTACATATATAAATACATGCCTACCTCCGCCCATTCGATTAGTCTTGCTAAGAAGAACGGGCAAGAAACTTGGCAAGATCATGTCTTTTTTTTTTAACATAAACTTAAACTATACATCAAATTACTTATATCTACTTTAACCAAGGGATAAGAAAATACAAGACAGCAGGAATTCAGGTTAATGAAAAAAGAAAAACATATATATCTTTGCCTACCTGTCTCATATAGTCTATTTCCTTTTACAGTCTGTAATTAATTAATGTTAACTCTTAAGAGGAATCAAAAGTTAGGAAATTATATTAATTAATTAAATTATTATCTACTATCATCAAAATCAGTATCACTATAACACCATGCTTCACCATCATCCAAATATTTATGTTTACTTGAAATTTTTGCAATTTGACGCAATAAAATAACAGATTGACACGCATTGTTGGCGCACTTAACTACCACAGAATACATTAACGTACTCAAATCAAAAAGATTAAAATTTTCAAGCACCCATACATACAGTTCAAGAATGTTATGTTTTGGTGCGATCGAGACATGTTTTCTACGTAAATTATACAAATGATGTGTAGAGTTATTTATCACGCCGAAAACTGGCATAAATCTTATTTAGGTTGGAAGGGAAGAACATTACAGACAGTTTGAAATAATAAATTCACTTTACCAAAGATGGGCTCACGTCTAAAAACAATTAGCACACGTTCAGGCTAAGCCATGTTGAATTACAATTAACATTTTCCCGTACTTTGCGCGTCGCTCACAACTTGCGCAGGGAGTATTATTATTTTATGTAAGGAGTAGGTAAGGAGCGAAATAAAAGCACTTATAATTGTAGAGGCCGTTATTTTTGCACATTCAAGGGAGTCTAAGGCTATTTGACCTGCTTCTGTTCCTAATACTAAGAAAATTTTCTTTTCTATACGTGCGATAGATGTTAGACGATGAAAATGAGGTCGCATCAAAGAAGTCATTCTTACATTATCATGATGTAAAAATAAGGTCGCATCAAAGAAGTCATTCTTACATTATCATGATGTAAAAATGAGGTCGCATCAAAGAAGTCATTCTTACATTATCATGATGTAAAAATTAGGTCGCATCAAAGAAGTCATTCTTAAATTATCATGATGTAAAAATGAGGTCGCATCAAAGAAGTCATTCTTACATTATCATGATGTAAAAATTAGGTCGCATTAAAGAAGTCATTCTTACATTATCATGATGTAAAAATTAGGTCGCATCAAAGAAGTCATTCTTACATTATCATGATGTAAAAATGAGGTCGCATCAAAGAAGTCATTCTTACATTATCATGATGTAAAAATTAGGTCGCATCAAAGAAGTCATTCTTAAATTATCATGATGTAAAAATGAGGTCGCATCAAAGAAGTCATTCTTACATTATCATGATGTAAAAATTAGGTCGCATCAAAGAAGTCATTCTTACATTATCATGATGTAAAAATTAGGTCGCATCAAAGAAGTCATTCTTACATTATCATGATGTAAAAATGAGGTCGCATCAAAGAAGTCATTCTTACATTATCATGATGTAAAAATTAGGTCGCATCAAAGAAGTCATTCTTAAATTATCATGATGTAAAAATGAGGTCGCATCAAAGAGTCATTCTTACATTATCATGATGTAAAAATTAGGTCGCATTAAAGAAGTCATTCTTACATTATCATGATGTAAAAATTAGGTCGCATCAAAGAAGTCATTCTTACATTATCATGATGTAAAAATGAGGTCGCATCAAAGAAGTCATTCTTACATTATCATGATGTAAAAATTAGGTCGCATCAAAGAAGTCATTCTTAAATTATCATGATGTAAAAATGAGGTCGCATCAAAGAAGTCATTCTTACATTATCATGATGTAAAAATTAGGTCGCATCAAAGAAGTCATTCTTACATTATCATGATGTAAAAATTAGGTCGCATCAAAGAAGTCATTCTTACATTATCATGATGTAAAAATGAGGTCGCATCAAAGAAGTCATTCTTACATTATCATGATGTAAAAATTAGGTCGCATCAAAGAAGTCATTCTTAAATTATCATGATGTAAAAATGAGGTCGCATCAAAGAAGTCATTCTTACATTATCATGATGTAAAAATTAGGTCGCATTAAAGAAGTCATTCTTACATTATCATGATGTAAAAATTAGGTCGCATCAAAGAAGTCATTCTTACATTATCATGATGTAAAAATAGTCGTCACATCATATTTGTTATACAGTCAACAAAAGAGATAAGTTACCAGGCCGAGCGCAAACACTTTGATCCTAAGACCTACAGAAAAAATATTGATCAATGCATAAATACACACACTATTGATTAAACATTATTTATTTCATCTACAACTTTTCTGTGGGTCTTGAGATCAAAGTGTTTATGCTGGACATGGTTACTTTTTTCTTTTGTTGGCCGTACACATATTTGTTATATTGTGGTTATTTTTTATATATTATTGTGGTGAATTGTATAAGTGTGGTTGCGGAATTTTGCCCTCGGAAAACTTTTCTGGTAAAATTAATTAATTTTGTGTTAAATTTAAGTAATACTTACTATCATGGTTCAACCTGCAGTAGTCGTTGCTAAAAGTCAGTAACCAAGGTTTATTGAAACAACTGACAATAACAATTACGTGGAGAAACTTCGTTGCCGGTCACCTTTGTTAGTGTTACCAGCCGGAAGCTTTTTTCAAGAGCTCTGCAAACACTTACCAAGGTGACATAAGTGACTGATCTGTCCCTCTATGTGTTCTCTTGCTCACGGATTGAATTTACGAAGGTAGCACTGTGCTATGTTTCTTATGGAATATAAATATTTTGGTGGTAGTTTTTATTGTAAGGATTGTTTTTTATTGTGAAAAATATATTATCAGGTATAATTTTGTACAAGGTATATTAATTTATGATTATTATATATCGTCTTATACCCAAATCTGTAAGAAAGTTAAATAAATACACTTAGGTGTGTTATTTAAACGACATTATTGGACGGTTGCGACAGCAACGGGAATATCAAAGCTTAAGGGGGGCTTATTCCAATTGTGTCTCTGTTGTGATTTATTTTAAACATGAAATTGTAATATTTTGTGTCTGAAAAAATGTATATCTTAGATACATTCTTTCTGCAGATTTTTTTGCAGTTCCAAACGCAATACGTTATACTTTGCTCGATCGAAAAAAAAACCGAAAGTTGGTCGATTTTTCATGTTTTTTTTTTTCGTTTTATTATTTACATTACCAAATAGTAGGAAAATTACAGGAAATTAAGGAAAATGTAATTTGGTAAGTACTTTTGCGGATAGTTTTCTGAAAATTTTACCGTTTTTTGTGCGAAAAACGTGTTTTTTAAGAGCGCGCGGTCTTTCGGTTGTCGTAACAGCCACGGCTCAGAGCGCGCTATTTTAAACTATAATAAAAGATCATAGAGTTCAGTTCTACTTGATGCAAAATGAGGTGCTCAATGTCAGGGATAACGGGCCCTTAACCCGTAAGATCTGTCCTTAATCTATGGTTTTGCTATTTTTTTGTGAAAATTTAAATGCAACAGGTTAATGACGTTTTTAACCGTGCTCAAGTCAAGCTCAGTTAGTCGTTCTTTTATTGAATGTATTTAAATATATGCGATAGTTTATAATTAGGGGCACAAGATTGTTTTTTTTTTATAACACATAACATACATAACATACACAGTCATACCCGCGCCTGTTTCCCATAAGGATAGGCAGAGACTAAAGATTTCTATCTGCTACGATCCTAACACACCTCTTTTGTCTCTTCCAAATCAATCCAGTCATGCAAGGTCTTCTCTACCGGGTACTTTTGAAATTGCCCTTCTTCAATATGTCACCAATTTAGTTAGCATACGTCCTTCTGGGGCGGTCTGGTCGGGCTCTATGTGCGACCTGCGCACCGTAAATTTCTTTCGTTACTGTACTTTCATTCAAGCTCTCAACATGTCCAATTGTTCACGCTATACCAGCGTGACGTCAGAATGATATGTGCATGACTAATATCGCGGCGCTGCGCTGGCGCCACCTGGCGACACAATGGACTCGCGTGCTGCCAACCCGCGGTTCACTCGCTCTGTTCGGATCGACGAGCCTCTCTAGGCGCACGCGCGCGCGCCCGCGCAGCCGACAGCTCTAAACAATAGACATTCGCGTCAGCACAAACAATATCGCGTACCTAAAGTGTAGTGTTAATACAAGTGCTGTGTACATCACTCAAACCAGGACATTCAATACATCCCTGCACAGACGCCAGCTCAACTAGCCAACAAGAAGGCTCAGCACGTCACCGCATCTCCTGTCGGCCCATCGAGAACAACATTCCAACAAAGGTCAGTTTACCCACAATCTTTTTCTTATCCTGTCTGCTCTCCCACTCAAATCCCATCCGCCCTGCATCCTGTGGCCAGCGGCTACATATTTGGTCCTTCGGCCGGATCGAATTCTGGTCCTTACAGTCCATTTTCACATTTTTGGCCCCTCGAACCGTTACTGAACCAGCCCCCGTCGATTTATTACAGTCCATTTTCAATCCAAGAAAATTTTTGGTTTATATCACCCCCCGCCTATCCCCCGCCGGCCCATAACTTTGTTTTGAACCAGCCCCCGTCGATTTACTACAGTCCATTTTCACCCGGTTACATATTTTGCCCCCTTTCCCGGCAAAAAATATTTTGTGGTTTCGAATACCTATCGCGGGTAGATAATTAGAACCGCCGTCTGGAACATTCCATTTATCGGTTAGAACCGACCCCCCCACGCCCCTTTACAGAATAACTCATTTTCATCACGGTTGTAATTATTGTTCAGCTCAGATAATATAATTATATCCATTCGGCCCAATTGTTTATTACAGTCCACTATATTTCTTTATTAAACCCCCCCGTCACTTCCAGGGATTAATTATCAGCCCTTATAAACCCCATACGTAAAATTAATTAAACTCAAAGTCAGCATTTTGCTCAACATTTTTTACATGTAATTCCCGACCCAATCTTTTCAAATGTTTTCGAAGTGATTCAACTTTGCTCGTAAATACATAGTTCACATTTTAGTTTCATATCGTGTTACAACGTTTTGAGTACCTACACTTCACTTTGTTTTCTATCGCGCGAAGAGGTGCAAATCTACCCACTGTCAAAGATAGTTCTCGTATCTTGCGAGATATTTTTTGTGAGAGTATAAATTCGCTTTATTTCGTGCATATACATACGTATTACGTATATTACTAAAGCGTGATTTCATCATTAGTTTGTTCGCACATTTAGATACGATTTCTGCCAGGTGAACGCATTCTTTGTTGTTTACGAGTTTGAGGCAGTAGATAGGTATTTTATTAGTTTCGTGTAAGCGGGAAGTAGCATAATAACATAAGAGTGAACAAGGTCATCAGCCCTTTTCGATTGTAATCTTGTAATCACGGTAATCTCGTGTCGCAGTGATATATTGCCGACAGTTTTTTCGTGTTATTGTCTGCTTTTTTAACCGGGTATATTTTCCGTGTTCCGTTTGAACATAGCCTTTGTTATTTCGGCCCGCGCAAGTTACAAGCTATCCGCACGTTGGAGTTGGTAGCGCTCAAGTTTTTAATAACTCATTTTCACATATAGTCACACTCATCACACATTCAATCAGCACATACACACTCAACTCATTTTCACTCACACATTCAATCAGCACATACACACTCAGCTCATTTTCACTCACACATTCAATCAGCACATATAGACACACTCAGCTCATTTTCACTCACACATTCACTCATCAGATACACATTCAGCTCATTTTCACTCAATGAAACCAGCACTCAGTCATCACACACACATTCATCACATACACACTCAGTTCATTTTCACTCAATGACTCCAGCTCCAACAGAGAATTCTTGTAACTCCGCACAACGTGTAGTGAACGTCACTAACACACCAATAATAGCAGACGTACATGGTCAATTTCACTCAGCACGAGCCCTGTTAGGTTTTATCTCACGTCGCGGTACTCTAGTTCTCATTCGCTCAGAGTCGGCACAAGCTGTGTAGGTGCTAGGGATCAACTCATTGAAGTTCAGAACTTCCTCGGGTCAAACAATGATGCAATCACTCACCAGCTCGCGAATCAGCACATAACTTGGTTCGGCGCTCTGCACGAAATAATACTCAACTCAAGACCCCTCTGCCCGATTTTATCCGATCCTACGGACTTTGACCCTCTCACGGCCGGACATTTCATTGTTGGTCGTCCGCTCACCGCTCTACCTGAGCAGTCTTTTGACGACAGACCCATATCTGCTCTTAAACGGTTTCAACTCATTCAAGCGCTCTCTCAGCGCTTTTGGACTATCTGGTCCAGATCCTACCTCCATACCCTGCAAACCCGCTCCAAATGGCTCTCCCCTTCTTCCCCTCCTCAAGTGGGTGAACTGGTCCTCATCAAAGAGGATGACCTGCCTCCGCTCCAATGGAAGCTGGGGAGAATTCTCCGCACAATGCCTGGCAAGGATGGAGTGATCCAAGTTGTGGATCTGGACACAGCTCATGGAAATCTGCGACGACCTGTGTTCAAGATAGCCAGGCTGCCGCTGGATTCAGCTCAGGAGGAGCCGCAGCCCCGGCCCCCCCAGGATGTTCACGCTATACCAGCGTGACGTCAGAATGATATGTGCATGACTAATATCGCGGCGCTGCGCTGGCGCCACCTGGCGACACAATGGACTCGCGTGCTGCCAACCCGCGGTTCACTCGCTCTGTTCGGATCGACGAGCCTCTCTAGGCGCACGCGCGCGCGCCCGCGCAGCCGACAGCTCTAAACAATAGACATTCGCGTCAGCACAAACAATATCGCGTACCTAAAGTGTAGTGTTAATACAAGTGCTGTGTACATCACTCAAACCAGGACATTCAATACATCCCTGCACAGACGCCAGCTCAACTAGCCAACAAGAAGGCTCAGCACGTCACCGCATCTCCTGTCGGCCCATCGAGAACAACATTCCAACAAAGGTCAGTTTACCCACAATCTTTTTCTTATCCTGTCTGCTCTCCCACTCAAATCCCATCCGCCCTGCATCCTGTGGCCAGCGGCTACACCAATGTTTTTGGACAACCATCTCCATAAGTGTATCAGTACAGTATCTAGTCTTCGGACGTTTTACTTTGTCGACTTAAGTTGAGCAGGAATTCCTTGGAATCCTTATTAATGCTTTAGAATGAAGGGATTATAAACCAGGCAGTTTCCAAAGAACGTCCGACTGGAGACGGCATTAGGGCTTTTGTTGAAGTCGTTTTAATTCTCAGTTGAGTGACAAAGTGTGGTGTAAAGCTTCACGACCGTTTTGTCTCCAAAAGTTAAAAGCTGTTAGCTTCACTGGAAACGTTTGATATTCATTAAATGTACTTGACTTTATTCTGTGTAATAATTACTTTATTCTGAACATGAACTGAATAGGAAAGACACTCAATTCAAATGCTTTACTAAATTTCTTTTACCAAATACTTATGTATGTATTTGTCAAAAATACGTCCAAAATGTTCATACTACGGTGTACGGGGTCTACATAGTGATCAAACTATGAAATCGTAGCGCTTGCTATGCCAGCTGTCGTAGCAAACTATGAAGTCGTAGCGTTTACTACGCTGGCCACCGTAGCAAACTATGAAGTCGTAGCGCTTGCTACGCTGGCTGCTGTGGCAAACTATGAAGTCGTAGCGCTTGCTAGGCTGGCTGCTGTAGCAAACTATGAAGTCGTAGCGCTTGCTACGCTGGCTGCTGTAGCAAACTATGAAGTCGTAGCGCTTGCTACGCCGGCCGCCGTAGCAAACTATGAAGTCATAGCGCTTGCTACGCCGGCCGCCGTAGCAAACTATGAAGTCGTAGTGCTTGCTACGCCGGCCGCCGTAGCAAAAAAGGCCGCGGACGTGTAATACAAATTGTATAACAAATGTTGCTATCGTTTTAAAATGACTGTGAGTTTTTTTTTAAATCTGCTTCGTGAATGAAACGACAGATCGGTTCAGTAATGAACAGTGTATGTCAACATTTGGTCACCACTAACGTCCCCCATTCGTCCACGTTCATATACCTCCCACTTTATTACAGCCACAATCGTAATGAGCTAGGACTTGCCTAAATTAATTGTGCCGTTAATTCGCTGCTGGCAAGGGCACGGGCTATAAACAAAGAGACCTTTTTCATGCCTTTTCTGTTAACGCTTCAAAAAGTGTTTCATTAAACCAATAAATCACTTCTTTTTCTTTACTTTATAATCAGAGTTAGTACAGGAAACTTTGTGTAGATAATTATAATATTTTTCTTAAACATACGTGGAAATAGTATCATTACTTTTGAATAAAGAACACGCGAAGTATCATATTTACGTAGACTGAAAAACCAAATTCACTTCCCGGCGCATTCTTTGAATTTGGAACGAAGAGCGCACCGGCAATGTTGTATGAAATCTTTCATCTATCGTACACATTGCGTTCTCGTGGCTGTATAGCCACAGATGCGTTTACATTTCGGCACAAACTGTAAAAAAAAAATTGGCGGTAAAGCGGAGTTCGTTGTTATTTGGTTAATAATAAATTAAAATGAGTTCCGATGATTCTGAAAATGAAAATGAAATGGACATTGACTGCACTCCACCATATTTAAGATTGGAAGCTAAATTAGCGATGGAAAACCTGCTTCCAGCGAAATCAAAAGAAATATATATTTAGCGACAAAGGTAAAATTTATTATGTAAAAGCCCTTTTTTATTTCCTTGCATTTTTTTAAGAAAAGCACTATATATGCCACGGCCGAAATGGCAATTGCCTGTCTCGTATCATTGAAGTCCTCGCCTGCGGCTCGGCCTTCAAACTCATACTCAACCTGCAATTGCCTATTTCGCTGCCTTTGCAATAATGTACTATTACTTTCTTTTTTAACCCACAATAAGTTTACGCTTGGCCATTACCGAGCCCGATGAAAGTGCCGTTACCTAGGTTGAAGCGCGCTTGCCAAGAAACTGGGAGAGGTGAGGTGTCTGAGAATTTATCGTCTGATTTGTATCCAAGATTGGAAATAATTATGAATAGTGCGAGACACCAATCGATTGCTTTATTTAATAAGCTGCTCACAGAGGTAAAAAGTATAACAAGTCACAATAAATTTAAAATGGAATTAAAGCAGTTTTTATTAAAAATGTGTCTATATACAATTGATGATTTGTAGGCAGATTAGATTTTTTTTTAGCCGTGTTTAATTTTATAAATTTTCTGACATATATTTTAATGTATTACAATTTTTTAACTAGAATTTGTTAGAAACTCTTGGGCCATGGGGACCAGAAGCGCGACGACTTTTCCAAGAAATTTCATCGCGCCTGGTCGACGCTTCTGGTGATCGGCGGGCTGGGGCCTACCTCGGACAGCGGATTAGCCTCGCAATACAACGTGGTAACGCCACCAGCCTGCTGGGGACCCTCCCCTGCGGCAGCGATTTAAACAATATTTTTTATTTAATTTAGTCTATTTTTAATTTTATATTCTTTGTAGTTAGGATATATTTTAAGTATTATTTATAATTTAGTATTATTTATGTTATTTAAGTTTCTTGTTAATAAAATTATTTCAATTTGTTAACTATTTACCTAATGACAATATTTTATTTGTGTTCTGTTTTAATTTTAGCTAGCATGAAGGTTTTAGTTTTAGTAATTACATTCAAATACAATGTATATTGTTTGTGAATTAATAAATGATGATGATGATGATGAACACGACAAATCACGAGGATGGTGACCTCGAGAATAGTCAATAAAACAATGTAATACTTCATTGTCGATAGTGATGTACTACTCGTTTCGGTTATTATTTTTCGACTTTCATGTTGCCGTTATTTTGTAAATAGACTTGTTATACAAACAAAGACTATAGCAAAAGTTTCTATTTTTTTTTACTCAAGCAGCCGGCTTTTTAAGGCAGTTCAACGGGGAGTGTTAGTGGCTGAATCGTAATCATTAAATTAAGAGCTCTCCTCTCCTTAATCCTATGACTCCGCCTCTGTCCAAACTATGTAATTGCGAACCAGTCACTTTTTAGATTTTATGGCTACTTTGTAAGCAGATTTGGCACATTTGCCTTGTGTATTATAATGTTGAATGTTGTATGATGTGTCTAATGTTGAGTAAACTCACACTTGGTTTTTATTTTTAGCCAAAATTTTAAATGTATCCCATTACTAAATGCATCTGTCATAGGTGCCATTACTCGATGGCCCTACTGTATCAGTAAATTGCTAGGTGCCTACGTCTCTGCAAGATCTGATGAACCTCATTTGATACATAGATTGTTGTTACTACAGAGCCAGATTATTGGGGTACACTTTTAAATCCCTTAGTCACCTTTTATGAAACCCACGAGAAAATACGGAGTGAAAATATTACTTTTTGATGACGTTGCCACACGCTAAAAAGTACACAAAATGAAATAGTTCGTGTTAGCAAATTGTAAAAGAACATCCCTTCAGAAACCAATTCAATCCACTATAATCAGCTAATCGTGCCTATATGTTATTCTTCAAACCCGACCTAACTTCATTCAGAATTTCTTATTTATTACAATCTGAGAAACCCCAAAAAGCGCATAGACGGATACAAAAGAAACACGAATGAATGGCAGAGGAGATAGATTTTTTCCATTACATCAAGATAATAATGTGATTGATTGGCAACACATTTCGCACCAGAACAAAACCTTTGTTTGGCTACACCTAACAAATATCAAGAAATAGAGGAAAACCTCGACTCTTTCAAACCAAATGGAGACTTGTAGACCGTAACTAAAGCTAACAAACGATTCAAATTAATAATACGCCCCTATGGGGACTCTGCGATATTGGTCAATAGTTTTGTTTGCAAACATTCATCAAATTTTATTTGTCAGGGCCAGTGAAATATAAAAAGCTTAATCGTTTTTGTCAACCCAATATTCATTTAACTCCATTTTTTAGTTAGTGCGAAGTCGGACACGAAATAAACCAGAAGTATCATTGGGGTTTTCCATTTAATGTACATGCATTTTGTGGCTAACCTAAGGCGAGACTGAAAAGGCGGCATTAAAAATATCTATGTTAATACGGTTGTAGTACATACAGATGATAAATACAGATCACAGATATCAGGAGATTTGCCACGTGTCTACGTTTCCTCTCACTTATTTCACTGACATAAACACCAAAACTATAAGTACGGCAAAGTACTCTTATTTCTCACGCGCACTAATTGTACGGGCGGTGCATCAACACAACACACACATCTCTATTGATATCGGGTCTCACATGAGGCCTAGTTTTGGCCTCATTACCAAATAGCCTGATATATAGCAACGCTATTACCTTCAATAGCAATAATGTTGTGTAACAATCTTTATGGCTACCAAAATGGGGTACATTTTCTTGTATGGAGTTGACAAGCTGCAGTGACATTATATTTGTGGTTGCCGTTAATAGAAAAACAAAAGTCACATATTTCGATAGCCACACTTTACATACAATTTTCGTAGCCGAAATACGAAATATTTATTAAGCAAAACTAATAATAATCACAAAATGACAATTACCAGCGGGTCCCACACTAGGTAATTCTGTTACGCGAGAACCCAGATGAAACTTAACACAAATCACATTTAATAATTTTAAAGGCTACTAGACTTAAAATAAACAAAACTACAAAAATATGAACAAATTTAACTAATACTAAAATTAAAAATTAAAGAATAAAAAAAAACAAAATTAAAATAAAAAATTAAAATTGAAAAATAACACAAAATTGCAATTAACCAGTAGAAGTAGATAAAGAAAGATAAAGAATGCATGAACAGTGTGGGTAAATATACACACATATATTTATTCATATTTATACTATAGGTAAATAAATTATATAATATACAAATTATATACATTATATCATATATAAATATGCGTAGAAATAAAATACTTATTTATGTTACATACGGCTTGAACACTCACGTGTGATTGTTGTTGACTATATGCCAACCGTTTCACCGATACTATTTCGGCATTATCAAGGCGAGTGTCGTTCTTAGTGAATCACACGTGAGTGTTCAAGCCGTATGTAATAATAATTTAGTATGTCAGCTCACAAGAGTTTTAATAATATTATACTTATTTATGGTTTACATTGGAGTCACCAGCAAAGATTCTGTTTGAACGTAATCTAGAGTAAGGAGCCATTGCTTGAGTCAAATTAAAGTTTCTTGGAGTACAGAAAAACGGTAAGACTGAGGAATTCGTATTTTGCAACAGGCTGTATCAAGCATGAACAGAATCAAACAGACATTCCACTTACTGACTCCCGAGTCTCCACTGAACCGTTGACTTCATACGTGTCCGGAATGCACGTCGCTGTGTCATTTGCGAACTGATATGAGATCGAAACTTAGTTAAACTTACTCCATATCTGAGAGTCTTTGGTACGTGCTTTGTTCGGGACTTTCTACGACAATCTACTGAGATTGCTTGAGCATTTCCGCAAGATTGTTTGTGCTAAAACGAGTCTAAGGTCATTTTCAATGTTAAGTGGCGCAGTGAAAAATAGGGCACACGTCACTCAAGACCTCTACAACTCGCTTTCACTAACAACTAACAACCACTCTCTGTGAACGCTAACAATCTTGGGTATTAATAAATGTGTGTTGAATTTTATGATGAAAAAGGTTAAGGAAATGATGCTCAACCTAAAGTGGTGCGAAACAATTGAATAGCCGGCCGACATAAGGGTCATCAAGTCCGCCTCTCATCACGGCCGGCGACTGACTCTAGCATTCTCGGTTTTGGCAGCCGTAGGGCTTGAGATGAGTGAGCTTAAAGAAAATCTTACATGAAAAAGGCTTTCGTAGCTGACAACTATAGTAATCAAAGAAAGACGTTGGCTTGATTGTTTAGTAATTCAATGAGCTTTATTTTAATTAAACAAACATAACATAAAAACATCATCACGACGTATATCCTCCAGAGGGTGCCAGAGATGTTTTCGAATGTAGACTGTCACTAGAACAGTTAATACTCATAACACCCTCTTTTCACCGACGATTCTTTCAGTGTATTTTGGGCACAATAAACGTTTTAAAGAGCGTACAGGTCCCACAGTGTGTTCCTCCTCCGTCAGTTAGTGGTAAGTTTACAAAATACTATGCACATTAATACCGAAAACTTGTTTGGTAAATGTTCGTTCAGTCACGATTTCGAACCCTGGTCTACAGATCGAGAGCCTGGTGACCTACCGACTGAGCTATCGCTGCTGCAATTTTTCCCGCGCTGATTCCAAACATTATTTTTATTTCGACGTGGCAACTTAATCCTCTTTTTCTGTTTGAAATACCGCTTTTCGCCTCAGCACGCTGCTCGAGGCGAGAATCTCAATTAGTGGCGTTTCATTTTTAGCCGAGCTTGTGCCAAAACACGAGTGGGATTGGATGGTTTCGCGTGCTCAAAGAAACCACAAGTTGAAACCAGAACGTACCTAATGCTGCTACAAAGAGCTATCTATTCGAACAAACCTAATATGTGATCGACGACAAGTGTTGCTTTTATTAGATTTAGCACAGAACACCAAAGACTTATGTGGGCATTTATTCGTGTTACAAAGACTATATACACACAATTATAAAGTTCCTATTTGGCAGATCTTCATTACTTCGATTAAACACATATTAAATTAATTTAAATAAAATAAATTCATATTCTGCAACTTGGCGTCAACCTCGGTTTTTAATTAAATTCAAGAAATTGGCAGCATGTTTCCGTCGTGTGCTAGTCGGTAGAATCGTCCAATTACGGTTGTCTACAGCTGACCGCAGATGTTTGGACCCGGAATCAGAGCCCGGACTTGGCTAATCCCGAAACATTTCTATTACACACACACATTCCTTTTTTAGCTCGGAACTTGTGGGCGCCATTGTAACCATTAACAGCCGCAATGCACGGTACGATTGAGGTTTTTCATTAGCCTTGTTCACAATTGTAGTATCTATGCTGGTACTTATTTCTCTTTGTTACACAGCATATTGATTTTATAGACCATTACAAGGATACAATATAAAGGATAGATCGTATCTCGATCAGGCTCGGGCTATCTCGAGGGACACACAAAGGGAAACCGGCCAGCAACACCACAAACCGTATGTCCTCTTTTTCGTATAAGATATTGTACAGTCATAGATAAAATAAAAAATAATACGTCTCTTCTATTATCCTTTTAGAAAAGTATGTTGGCTAGTATAAAATTGACAAGATGCTGTCTGATCTTGGACGAATAATCCGGTGTCTGATCAATGGGAGGTTTAATACAAAGGCAGAAATATTTTTTGTATGAAATATCTGTTTCTGATTTTGCATTGTTCCATTGAGCGAGCAACTCTCAATGATACTCTACGAATCGTTACAGATCTGATACAGAAAATAAAATGCTGCAAAACGCGGCGAGTCTATAAGCTTCTGTCTAGTGATTTTCTTAGGAACAAAGCTATTGTTAAAATAATAAAATAGTTTAATAAAAGAAATTCTTTGCATTAAAAGTATAAAATGCAATGATAAACAGAACAATATTAGATAGAAAAATATTACTATAAGAATAAAAAGATAAATTAATTTCATATTGGTGCAACCAGGTACTATACATAGCAGCGTCCATCACATAACGAAACATATAAAGCTGACAAAGCGCGATTCTAAGTAGTGCGGTGAATCAAGAAGAGATTGGCTTTTTTTTTAATGAAGAAAACATAAATACACAAAACAGCGTTTTAAAAAAAAATGGTTATAAAACAGTAATTATTGCTATTTTTATTTTATTAGTTTGGATGGACCGCCGTTTTGAACTGAAAAATCAGCCTTCACCTTGAATTTGTTTTCGATGCAGCCAACTTTTTTCTATCATCCTCTTGGAAAAATCCTTCGTTATAACATGTATTTTTAACAACCCTACCTATTTTAGATTAGGAGTACTACTGCTTTAAAACCTCAGTTTTTTGTACCTACGTCGTATTAATCTTGAAGCACAAGTTCGAAGTAAGATAAGCGATTGACTATTAATCCGCCGAGACAGCTCGCAATGCAGTACGAGGAAGGTGGGTCTTAAGATTAGAGCTCAAACGGTAATGGCATGAAAATGATAGATGTCTCCACCTCCCTTGAGATGTGCCTGTGAAAACCTGAGCACACAATCAATCTTGAACGACAGTTCAATTGTTGGTGATATAAGAATTTGGGTATCTCATGCTTTAGATAACGATACGTTTACGAAGACAAATTGTAACTAGTAATAGTAGTTTATGCTACTAGGGCGAAAAGGAATAAATTTGTTTTAAACGTAACCGAGTAATTTATTGCTTTTACGCCCGTGTATCATACTACGTTTTTCAATGCATAGTATGAGGAAATGAAAAGAAATATAATCTTGTGAACTTTAAATTATAATTGGCTCAAAAGGACTGTATCCAGAGCCGTTAAACAGTGGAAAACAAAATATAACATCTATGGTACACAGAACAGGCTGCAGGTTAGCCAACCATTGTAAAAAAATTAAAAAAAAAAAATAATAAACAAGCCCTAGGGCAAAATAATAGACTTTTTGTTCGGTTTTGATGCATAAAAAGTGGGCCTTTACGAGCACATGCATTGAAAAATATTTTTTCACTGGCTATAAAGTTTACTTTTCATATTTTCATCGCAGCAATACGAATTCTCGTAATTTTACAATACATGTCAATATTTGGTTTTTTCCAACTGGCTAGATCAATTAAATTTTTCGTATAGAATCTTAAATGCACGGTTTGCATGATGTACTAAAGACGTCAAAATCACCCTTTTCAAGGCATACTGCCAGACTTTTTACACGTTCAGCCTGTGGGTTGGTTGTATTCGCAAATCACTCAGTGCTCTGCGCGTCCAATATAATATTGGTTTGAGGATGTTGCTGGGACAGCCTCGCTTTTGTAGCGCATCAGGCATGTTTACCGAAGCTCGTATTGATAGCTGGGAGTCGATATTACGCAAGAGGGTAGCCTCCCTGATGCGGCGCGTGAGAGACAGTCCCAGCAGCCTTCTCAACACCATACTGGATCGGATGGATTGTCCAGTTGTGCGGCACAGGAACTTCATAAATATGGGGTCCAGAGCTGCAACGTTTAGTATTAAATGAAATTTTTAATTGTGAATATGTGTACTAATATAGTTTTTTAAGCAATTCTGTTACTAACAAAATGTGGACTTGGTCCGAAATAAAATTATGTTGTTAATTATATTATTTTTAAACATTATATTTAATTCAAATAAAGAAAAGGATTATTTAAATAATCTGAAACTTCTAAATTAAAAGCTTTGCAAGTTCAGGCCGTATTTTAGCTTTGAATAGATCTAAGACCTATCCCTTAACAGATTGCTTGCTAACCTCGCTATAACGTATTCTTCGTGCTTTAGTATCTGATTGTAGTGGTGTTGATTTTAACTAAAAAATATAATCTAGAAAACATTTTTGTTTTTAGCTGGTCTGTTACCCGAACTTGCAAAAAGTCTAAAGCATTTAATAATTCAAACCTTTTACCGTATTAAAACCGATAAAGAAACCCAAACTGAGATAAGGTTCAACGATTGGAGACAGCCTGAAAAACGAGACAAAGAAAATTACCTCAAAAGAAATTTGACGACCCCGATCTTGATGAGATCTCGGCTGCTCGACTGAGGAATTCCAATCTCAGACGAAATTACCTAATAGACAAGCTTGTAACCAGAAAATCTGATCGTTATTCCGGATCGTGGAGACCATTAACGCCCCGTGAGATGCAATCGTAAAAGTTTGTTCAGCTTTACGGCATCTTGTTCAGCCAAGCCGATCGAGCGTGGAAATGGGAATTCTGGGCTCTAGCTTTCAGACTATTGCGTTTTAGTACACCCTATCTACCTATATCATATCAATATTAAATGTAAATATTTTAAATATGATAATGTTGGTCCTTAACTAAATTTTCGCCTATGTTTAACTCTTACTAATACTTGTGTACCTGAACTTTAGTAAACTTGAGCAGATTCATCCGTCGCCATCACACGCATACTGTGTTACCTGGGTCACCTTCGCGCGTTGCCTAGTACGTCTCCGGAGTCTGACAGACTCCAATCACTCACATAACACCTCAGCTCTCATCTCACCAATCGATTCTCAATCGTCACGGGGTAAACAAACGGGGGTGGTGCGCGCGGACGCCTGTTGCGTTGGGAGCCAGCCGCGCGGGGCCGCGGGCACTCGACTCACCGGGCAGGAAGGCCAACAGCGTCATTGCCGCTAGCAGCACGGCCATAGCGGCGACGCGCGGGCATACCACACCCGCGCACGCTGCGCTAGCACCTCGGCGCGCTCATGCGGCCTGTAACACGCGTCGTCGGCCGGCCCGAGCGGCGCTCGGCTCGGTACTGAGCCGGCCCCGCCCCCGCTCGTCCCCGCGCAGCCCTCAGGTGCGCGCGACGCGAGCCCAGCCCTGCCGCCGAACACTCCTATTGACGAATTGCTGGTCCGTGTGGACACGTGCGGCCGCGGCCGGCTGGCTGGCCGTGCGCGCCGACCCGCTCCGATCCTCGCCTTACAACTCATTCGAGGTTCGGTGGCTCCCACTAAACCAGGAATCGCTACATCTCCGCCGTGTAAATATTCCCGGCCCGGGATAAGTAGGGCAAAGGGCCCAAGGTCAGTGCAGCCCGGGCGGCGCGATGCGCCCCTTGCTAGGACCTCATTCACTCATAATGTCGACTTGTCGCTCCTTCTCGACGCTCTTATATTTTGCGCTCCCTTTAATGCCTTTTCGTCTTACAGCTATTAATAATTAAATTACCTTTGTGGGAAAAAACTTTTGTTATTAAATATGTAAAATAAACGGTTAGATCTTCTCTGATTGATTATAGAAAGTGTATTAACTGAAACTTTTTAATGTTCGCCTCTCAGTCTGTGGCCGAGTGGTACAGCGCTCGCCTACTAGCCCAGAGGTAGTGGGTTCAATCCCCGCAAGACATAATTAATTTGTGTTTGGTTTGCGTACTTCGGAAGGCACGTTGAGCTGTTGGTACAAGTTTGTAACGATATGACATGAAATATATTTATTTATGTAATGTAGGTATATCAGATACACTTATTACAGGTTGGTTTTAATGTAATATAATTAAATAATCTATATCTAATAGTTTTATATAATAAATAATCATATGGGGAAATACACAAGGAAATATTCGTTTGCCCGAAGTACGGCTATGGGCTCATCACTCTTCACATTTGGGATGTAATAATTGTCGGTGAAAAGTGGTTGTACCAAGTATGAACTGTGACTTGTATTTCACAGCTCAAACTTAGAAACACCTCTGAAACCCCCACGGGGATTAATGTCGTGACGTTATAACCTCTTAATTATTGCTAATTATTGCAATTATATAATATTGTTAATTATTGCAATAAAATTTAAACAACAGAAAAATTTGATAATTAAATTGAGAATTTTTTGTAGCTATTTTAATTCTACTAGCTTAAAAAATATCCGTAGCAAATTAGACGCAGGTTTACAAATCATAATTAACCATTAGTGTTTCTTAAAGTGCCGACAATCACATGTTTAAAATTAAATGTGAGTGGTTATGCGAAAACGGACCTGAAAGACCTGAAAGTACTTAGCAAATTAGAGCTTTCGGGAATAACTTTTAAAATTAGTTTTTCCCTGGATAATTGTATCACTTCAGGTCCCTTTTCGCGTGACCACTAACAAAAACTTAATTAGTCTGTAATTCGAGCCACGATCTGGACTGCGATCTATTTATTGTTTTGGCGATAATGACAATTGAAAGGATTAAATAACTTACCAGTTTCTCCGATTCAAATAAATAAATACTTAAGATACTCTTGTTCATAAAAATACATCATTTTATGCTAGAATTATCAAATATTTTCGGTATAAAAGAAAGTGTCTCCACGGGACGCTACATAGCCAGTGTGCTTTTACGGTGTGGTTATATTACAGCTGTAACGAAATGATTCCCTTAACGGTTTTTCCACACTCAATACAATTTATATTTTTATCTTCGGGGTTTAGACCAAGATAAGCTGTTTATTTATCGAGAGGTAAGTAGGCAATAAACACGGTAGACGGAAAAGCTCCGATAAGTCGAGGATTAAAAGAATATAAATCCTACTCATATATTATGTACTTGCGTGCAGATATTATCATTGTTTATATATCTAGAAATATTTGTACAATTAACCAATATAAACTGAGAAAAAATTGAAGATTTGTTTTACTAAGAACATAACTGGGCCTTAATATTTATATCAAAATCTATCGTTTTGGATAGTCTAATAGTATTTTGTGCAACTGTAACATAATTTGAGACATTAGGACACGAGTGCTTGTTTTCACTTCGTTTTCATTTCGATTCACTTCGTTTGTTTCGTAATAGTTTTGCACGAGTGTCCCAATGTCTAATTATGTTCAGTTGCACACAATACTTTATCTACGACCATCAAAAATATCGTCTTTATTTATAATATTTTTAACTTACAATTTCACGAAAAATGAAAAGAAGAACACCCGTTCATAAACCCCAGGTGCATCGTCTCGGCAATGCTGCCTTGGAGGCCAATCAGGATAAAGGGGCGTGGCTTAAGAAATAAGGTCGGGACTTATTTCTCGTCTATGTTGTTGATTGGCTCTCTAGCGGTGTTATAATAAATTGGGCCAATCAAGCGCAGAATCGCGGTGTTATAATGTAATATCACAAAATCGGGTAAACATTCGGGTAGGTACTTATAAAACTACTTTTGATTTTGCAAATACCTTATTGCAGTATGGGAGTAGATAAACATTATTCAGAGTGCGTTCCAAACTAGAAAATGTCAATTAGATCGAATCCTGGCCCAAGGATTTTTTACAAAATATTTACGTTACTTGAAATTTATTTCTAATTTATCTTTTCTAGTTTGCAACGCACTCTAAATAATGTTTAAATTATCCAAAGCGATGAATTTCGGTATAAATCTTGAAATCTTATAATCTTATAAAATTGGTTAAGAGCTGTTTTGCAGCCGGATTATGAAAAACGCGTCTTTTTCTAATTAATCGAAACAGAACACTTAAATTTAAAATTCACTTAATAGTTATTTAACAAAACAATGGAAACTCTGCAATGGCAGCATACACAATACATTGGTTATAAGGTTTTGTTGGTTTCTTGAGTGAATTTTGAATTTAAGTGTTCTGTTTCGATTAATTAGTAAAAGACGCGTTTTCCACAATCCAGAAATAGCTTACAAGAGGTCGTAGGTTCAAATCGTGGCCTGAGGAATTCTTCTATTTATTTGCATTACTTGAAATTTTATTTCTAATGGGGGTATTTATTGATCAATTGGGGCTTTGTATTAATACCGTATTACTTCCTAAGTTCTCTTAGTTGTTCGTAGCAGTTTGATAATCTCTCATAGTGCCGTTTTAGACTTCGGTTGTACTTTTAAAATTATATTAGAACAATATCAGATTTTATATATTCGGGATAACATTATTTAGAGCTTTCTTAGCCCTATCGTAGGCTTTGTGGCGCTTTAATCAACTTCTATATGAGGTTTCGTAGCTCACTGTATAGTTTTCGTAGCTCATTCTAGAGCGTTCGTAGCCTCATTAAAACCTTTGTGGCTTTTTTTTGTGCTTTGTAGCACTCTCATACTAACATATAAGGTATCGTAGTTCATAGCACTTTCTTCAGCTATAAATAGGACTGTCATACTAACATATTTCTTAGATATGTATTATATTAATTACCGATGAATCTCTGGAGGAAAAATACCCTTAATATTGAAAATAGCAAATTTAAAATAACCTTTATTTTATTTATAAAGTAAAGAAAAGCTGCATTCAAATAACTTTGAAAAATCACCGGGATTCGGACCGGACAAATGGGTAAAAACATTCTGTATTTTTATGAAACCGTTCGAAAGGGTCAATCATAAGAACCAATATTTCCAAGTAACACAGTGTCCTAAATTAAAGGAAGACCATAAAATTGAAGACAAGCAAGACGGAGAACTTTTAATGCTCATACTTCTAACACTTCTGAATTTTGGGATACCTTTAATAGT
The DNA here is from genome assembly GCA_934047225.1 of Ypsolopha sequella. Taxonomy (NCBI): domain Eukaryota; kingdom Metazoa; phylum Arthropoda; class Insecta; order Lepidoptera; family Ypsolophidae; genus Ypsolopha; species Ypsolopha sequella. The sequence goes on along the minus strand of OW203986.1, from coordinate 3,416,458 downwards.
TTTGTTATAAAAATATTAAATTGCACGGTTGTTAAATAAAATTTGCTATCTTCAATATTTAGGGTACTTACCCTCCAGAGGGTATTGGTTTGATTCACCCTGTGTACTCTACAAACTATATACAACTCTTTAATAAATCGCGACAAAAAAACATGCCTCTCACTCAGTTTGTTTGTTCAAAGATCGGGTTGAAAGTTTGATCCCTCAGGCCGAAAAGTAATTTCAAATTGAACAAACTTCCGGCATCCATCATTTATCTTGTTACAGATCTGCTAAAGATAATGCACACCATATTTATTCAGATTTCAATGATGCAATGATTCACCTAGAAATCTTCGCTAGTCATATTCTTGAAAACAGTTGAATAATAAATTGTGAGAGCCCTAAACATTGCATTTTCATTTTAGAGCGTAATCCAACACAGTCAATCCGTTCTACACCTAGAATGCTGCGCTCTATTTCTCGTTGGCAAACCTTTAGTTTGGACTTCTGATGCGCGGTTAGTGACCAGTGGGTCTACCGCGTAATTCTCATTTTCATCAACATCAACTTGAGATTGAAATTTGACGTGCGTGCGACGACGCCCGCCTAACATGCCATCTCTTTTGCACGCGTTGAATTTCGCATGCATATGCTTGAAGTTGATATAAATGAGAATTACGTGGTAGAGCCCCAGGTTTGAGAACCGTAGCACGTCCATAGGTAAGAATAGGGAGGATACACATAAAAAATTAAAATAAAATAGCTTCATTGTTAAAAAACAGAGCATTTACACAAGTTGCAAGGGCCCCTCTAGCAACTAGACCTGAAAGATCTGATTTACTCTGATGACAACAAGTTTACTCTTTAGTGACAATGGAATGTCGCACTTCATCAACATACACAAATACTAAGCACATAAATGTCGAAAAACTCATTGGTGCATGCCCTACTGGGGATTGATTGAAGAATAAAAGGCCAGCGTTCTATGGCCTAAGCTACCGCCGTTTCAAATGTGTGCAAAATGTAACTTAGACATCGGAAAATGTACCAGAACGTCCCATTTATTTATTTATTTTATTTTATTCATAAACAAAAATCCACAGCAAGTACATTCAGATTACTGGAACATGATATCATCTTATTGTGCCAATAACGGATTTCATTATGCTAAACTAAACATACTAATTAAAAATTGGAACATAACAATTATAATATGGTTAAATTACATAAATGATTCGCAAAGAAGACTCCGTATTTATAATAGGCAAATTATTTTCGAAGCGACTAACAACTTAAAGGGCGACTAACTATTTTGTTTCTAAAAAATAACTTGGCAGCAATTAAATATTTTAGCAATAATTATATTAGATGAGCTTTATAATGCGGGGATTTATAAAAACTAAATAATGGCTGCTACTTTAAGGTAGCAAACATATTAAACAGGGCCAATAAAATCATAGGCGAGGTACTATAAATAATGACATGGCGACTAATTTTAACAGTGGGATAGCAAACATTCTATTATAGGCAACTATAGGCTTGCATATAAAAATACACATTCGGGCTGCGATTTGCAAGCAGCTGTAAAAATTAAAACGGGTACTATAATTAAGTATTAGGATTTCAGTATTTTTGTTTGTAGAATCATAATTGAATGAAAACGGCGACAAGCGCGCTCGTTGCATAGAAGCAGAGTGCGGGCCGCGGCGCGGGGGGTGGAGCGCATCACTAGCCAATAGTAAGCAAGCAAGTTCCAAAACCGAATCAGAGCACCCCGACTCTATACAGTCTTGTGGGTACTACCCCTAGAGTGTATATAAAAGCCGTAGGCGTGGAGGAAGGGCAGCCCTCGCCTGCTGTAACAAAGCATAGGCACCCGTGCGAGCCGTAGCGGCTGAGGCTGGTCGCCGAAGGCTGTGCTTTGTTACGCAAGGGCGAAGGGGCTGCACTTTCCGCAACGCCGAAGCAATTGCAGAAGTCATATTGGGTCTTTAAAGTTAGGTCATGTTCAGTTTTTTTTTTTTTATATAAGAGTCCTTCCCGATATTGTAAGAAAAAGAAAAGTCAAGAAATAAAACTATAGACAAACTATTTTTTTTGCATGTCACTATTTGTTTTATTCAGAGCTCTAAAAATGTCGCACAAAGTATGTTTTTCATGACCATGGTCATATTTTCTTCACATCTCAGTTAACTTTATATACAACCTCATTGTATAATTTAAGAAAGCCTGTTTTCTACTTTTTATCCGTCGTCAAATGTTCGCTTAATAATAAATTCAGTTACCAAAACAAAAAATCAATGCCAGTTTAAGTTAAAACAAAGCCTATAACCTGATTATAAAGCTGCTACTTTCTACTTAAAATTATCCTTCAATGTAGCTGCCAACCTATTATTTTTGCTACCGGCTTTAATTTTTTTTAAATCCCTAATTCAGATTAATTTGTCGCCGCATTAAATACATGCCTTTATAATACAAAGGTTTGTTATTATGAGTATATTGAGTGTCGGGTGATTAGGGTGTGTTTGTGTGTGTGTGTAAGGGTGTGTGTGTGCATGTCTCATCGTGTGATGATAAAAACAGGTAATGAGTATGGATAAAGGTAGTCTTACATGGAGCATATTATTTATTTAATTTAATTTAATTATAGTATGTTTAATATTACTTTGTAAATATAATGTCGCAAAAAAGTAAAAGAAAGAAAACAAATATTCAAGTAAGTAGTTTATTTTAATGTTTTATTATAATTTAAATAGAAGCAGATTACATTACGATTACGGAATCCACGTAAGTTTTGTCGAGTTTTTTTTGGTAAAGAAAATATATAGGAATCAACGTTGGTTACTTGTGCATTCTCGTATTTAAGAGCAATTATTTAGGACGTACGCGTCCGTTGACGCAAATATGCGTTCATACTTTACAAAACCGCCTGTATCCAAAATTTAATAAATCCAGTTTATTTATTTGCTCTGGCCATACTTGTCCTCATTGGCTATGATTCTGTATATAAAGTTTGTGACTTTATAAATCCGCTTCTATTCTATACAAAATTCTATTCGAAACTCGAGTAATTAGCAAAACCGCCTCTGTTCAAATGGTGTCTCGACCAATCACAGTGAAGCAATCACTGTCAGTTACAAGCGGGCCGCATCGGGCCGCTGCTTGTTTGTTGTGGTAGTTTTAATTAAAATTAAAGTGTTAAAGTCATAAAAATGGATGTGAACATTAAAGTGCCAAAAGACAAGGCCAGGAAGAGACCGCGCCAAGAAAAATGATGGGCACGTACCAAGAAAAAGGAGGAAAGGTTAGTTCATAACGTCCAAAAAGTACTTTCATTGGACAGGTTCATGCATGGTAATATGCAAAAGCGACTTTGTCCTGTAAAATGAAATGCAACACCGCCTGATCCAAGGCTGAGCTGCAGAACCACCTCAATGTTATTTTCAAAAATATATATTTAAATAACCTTTTAGGATATTGTAATTTCCCTGAAAATTATTTAGGATGTGTCTCATTTAATAAACAATGAGATAAGCAATTTTTTTTACCCCTGGCCGTACCAAGTTTTTGAGGTCTGGTCCTCTAAAAAGGCCGCTTTGGATGAATCATATTATGATTCCGTTCTAATATCGTCTCTTTTGCACGCGTGAAAAACCTCTGACTCCATCCTACTTTCAAATAATTTTATGATTCACCCAAGTCGGCCTTTTTAGATCTCCTGGTGAACAATTTGGAAAAGTGAACGGCGGTGGTTTTGTATCTAGCTAGACCCCTCACCTCGACGTAGCAGGACTTCAAAGCTTATAATAAGCTTATAATAAACAGAAAATCACTTGTACTATCCCACAAATTTATTTAATACTTCCTGACCGGTTTCACCTTTATGGCATTATCAAAGGAATTAATATAAGATCTTAATTACACAATAAATAGTTTACATCAGCCAGTGCGATCAATGACATGAGTGTCATGAGTGAGTGTCATGAGTGAGTGTCACGAGTGAGTGTCATGAGTGAGTGTCATGAGTGACACTCATGTCATTGATCGCACTGGCTGATGTAAACTATTTATTGTGTAATTAAGATCTTATATTAATTCCTTTGATAATGCCATAAAGGCGAAACCAGGCAGGAAGTATTAAATAAATTTGTGGGATAGTACAAGTGATGTTCTATTCATTATATATTGCAAGTTCCACCAAGTGCCAACAATCAACAGTGTAAACACTCAAAGCTTTTTTTTGCTACGGCGTAGCAAGTGCTACGACCCTATAGTTTTCTGCTTTGTAGACCCGCTACGTCATATTCTAAACACATTTATATGCCGGGACGTGTGCGTGTTAAATAACTCACTGAAGTATCTGGGAATGACATGATAAATAATACACTTTAATGTTAACCATTTCACTCAGCAGGTTTGTTACTCTGTCAACCCACATCACACAATCGATCAGTTAGCGGGCGCGCTGCCGCAAGCACCACTTTAGAAATATCGTGGAAACAAATACATCAACCTTCGTGTAGTACAATTTACCTGGGAATTCAAAAAAACAAATCACAAAAAACGAATACCCTTGGAATTGCGTTAACCTGTTTGCTTACAGGGGGATAAATTCGTGCAAGATAACATTTTCACTCGCGTAAGGTCCCGCTAGATCTGAAAGCTCGAAGGACCATTTAATGTATGGACCAATTAGCTGTGTGATGAATCCATACACTAGTAAAGCTGAGTTGCTAAATGCTAAGGGTTGCTAGAGAGCAACGGTTGAAGAGAGCTAAGAACCAAACCCAACGAGTGATGATCGTACACTGCTCTATTTGAATATTATTTTCACCAAATTGCTACATACAAAGTGCAAGCTGACAAATTTACATGTATGAGTAAAATGCATAAGTGTGCGTTAGCTCGTACAAATAGATTTTTATGGGTTTACCAAAATTCATTGGCAATAATAATCTAATACTAATCGAGTTTATAGCAATAAATATTGTTGTTGATTAACTGGCGTAAATTAACGCCTAAATATAAAGTAACGCGTCGTTCAACGAAAAATACAAAAATGTGTTCCTATTTCTATCTCCATTTAAATTGTATGCAATTAAAACTACTTGTGTATTAAATTGTCAAAGCGAAATCAAACAGAAATTCCAGGGAAAAACGGTTAAACGGAAAAAAACAAAAAACTGAAAAATGAATCCACAAAAACTGTGTTAGACACAGTTTAGTATGGCAATGGCTCTATGAGTCGGCTAATCATGGCTGGCCCCCCGTGTCGCATGACACACAGTACCTATTCATCTTGCCCTTTTGAGTGTCTGGTGCCATTTTTAAATGACACTTTGTTTCTTCTTCTGGTGTTTTTTTCATTCGCCAGAAGTAACATTTTAAAATATTTCAGTGTGTCTTTTCAAGCAGATACCATTTATATTGAAGAAACCCGTTTATTATGTGTATGACGGCTACGTACGAGTATGTACGAAGTACGTCTTATAGACTGTTTTCTGTAGAGATTTTGTTACTTCAAAGTAGTCACTCTGTAGTCTGTAGTCAGATGTCCGAACATCTCGACTACTAAATCGAAAGGCGCGGTTTTAAATCCCGTATTTTGTGCTCGAATTGTGGCCATCATGCTTAAAAGTAATAATCGTCGATAAAATGGGTGTAGTTGTGTAAACACTTCCTCGAAGATTTATTTTGTAACGAACGGGTTATAAAAATCGGATAAAAGCGCTAGGACCACCAAACTTGAATGAAAAATGAATATCCCAACTATATCTAAAATAGAAGTTAATCCGACATCACGCACTTACTAAGCAATTTAAACCATTACCTCTCATAAGAAATTCAGGTGTATACATACACATACTCCTAAAACATAAGCCAAAAACATAATCCCGATAGGTCCATTATATAAAACGGATATTCAGGGTTGTACTCCGCGCGAAATTTGACCTGGATGTCTCGAAAAATTCTTTATTCTTAATTGTACACACACTGATGACACTGAAATATAAACATGAACAAAATTACTGTGCAAAAAGATGCACATTGGCGAGCTTATCTCTAAACAGAGATTTCTGACAGCAAAACCATTACAATAGGAAAAAGTAACATAAACGAAGTAATCATACACTTGTACACAGAGAAGAACATACATACAAAAAATGAAAATTGATATCAATACTTACTATAAATACAATATATAAAATATTATAAATGTACATAGTGTGTAATAAACTACATAAATATATAATATATAATATTTACCTATTCAGATTGTGATATTTAAGATTTTTCTTAAAGGAACCGATAGTAAGACAGTCGCGAATACTATGTATGTGTAAGAGCACTCCATAGTTGGACTGATTGGACACTGAATGAGTTTCCATTCATAAGCACAGGTGTTATCTTTATGGGTTTTAAGGAGGGAGCAAGTCGTGGAACGTAAGGGTCTATCCCTGGAGATCAAAAACTCAAAACTTTCACGAAGGTAAGCCGGAGAAAGTGGATTTTTAATTATATTAAAGAGGTGGGACAAAATGTGAACATTGCGGCGAAGACGGATTGGTAACCATTTTAATTCTTTACGAAAAAGGGAAACTACAGCTTAGGTACCTGAAAACTAGAGTCTGTATTAGAATTGAAGAAAAGAATGTATTAATTTCGGATATATTATGTTTACTTTTATTGACTGACTGGACGACGACAATTAGATTGATCACCCTTTGTGATTGTTTTAACTGCGGGTCTACCGCGTAACTTTGATTTTCATCATCATCAACTTGAGATTGAAATTTGTCATGCGTGCGGCGACGCCCGCCTAACATGCCATCTCTTTTGCACGCGTTGAATTTCCCATGCATTTGCTTGAAATTGATACAAATCAGAATTACGCGGTAGACCCGCTGGTTGTTTTTAACCTGTGAAATGTATACGCGCAACGATCTTGCCTGATTGTTTTTAAGATAATGAATATTCAACCGATTAGTTGTACTTATAATAAATTGAACAGAAAATGGACAAAATATCTAACCTTCAAAATACTTTTCTTACGTTTGCGGTTGTGTTGATAACAACTCATGTTACAAATAATCGTTTCAGAGATGTTTTGTTTTAATGTAGTTTTTCTATAACATCCGGTCCGAAGGACCATATGTCTAGTTACTTTTGTAATTACGGAATCCATATTACTGTGAACACTAAAATACAGTATGGTTTTCAGCTGAAACATCAATTTGCACGTCCGGAATTGCTATTAGTTGAATACTAGGATGGATTCAATCAAGGAACTTGAAGTTCCTTGGATTCAATAGACGAATAAAAATTGCTAATGCGGAAAACATCAAGCCATCACCGCCGCCATTTTCGTATTTAATACGTGACAATAAGTAATTTTTGACAGGGTAGTTCTTTCGTGAAGAGAACTTTATGATAAGCTTCTATTGATATGATATAACGCCAGCATAGTAAGACTGATAGACCCTCAGAACAAGGATTTGTATTCCTTATTCTGAGGGTAGAAATGTATTTTAGGTATTGTTCTTATACGCCGCGGCGCGCCGGTGTAAAGGTAAAAATTAAACGTCAGTCGTTCCACAAAACTATATCGTGATGTAAAATACAAGTGCTGCCATCTATTCATTGGTTAGACAAACTTGTTTTTCAATTTTCGGCCGGTATGAAATTTTCCCCTCCCCCCTGATTGCAGTGTTGCCAACTTAGCGCTTTCGGTGCTAGATCTAGCACTATTTTCATATATAAGGTTAAATAATATTAGTTAGCGAAACTCAAAACATAGGTAGTCCTAGTCTATATGAACAATTGTTTGTATGGGAGCTAAGCGAAATTCTTAAAATTTGTTTTCACCTTTCCATACTAGACCTGTCAGCTGATCGGGGCAATTTGTATGGGAGGAAGAGAAAAAAAGTTGCGAATTTCGCTTAGCTCCCATACAAACAGTTGTTCATATAGTACTAGTACTACCTATGTTTTGAGTTCCACCAACTAATATTATTTTACCTTATATTTAGCACTGAAAAATTAAGTACAGCCCCTAGCAGACCTGCCTTACATACAAAATTCCCCAAGACAGTCTTAAAAATAGGGAAACAAGATACATAATCTACATCAAAATATTTGTCTTACTTGAAATTTGTTTCTAATTGATGTTTTCTAATTTGTAATGCACTCTAAACACAGAGTACATTATTATATACAGAAATAGAGCCCTGTCTTTGGCATCAAAATGGGTAATGCGTTTTTGCTGCCATCTATTTTCATTAGTCAGAACTAAATCCCGTTATATCTATCCAAAGAGGAAAATGTATCCATCTATAGCTAGCGCACAGGTAGCCATAGCCATATATACTATACATATACATACTAACTCCTTTCTATTAGTATATCTTGGAGAAGGGATTCTCATAAATGAAATACATTAATTTGAAATTAATTATTTATTCAACTTACTATTTATGGTGCCTTTTAAAACATTTATTAAATTTCTTTGCTTTCATTTGCCACTTGTCCTCATCATCATCAACTTGCCTTCTCCCAGTTAATATTTGATTTATGTTTTTACAATAATTGAAAGTCAGACATCTAATTACAATGCTAATTAAATGATTAATTAATTTATCTTTGTGCACATTACACTGTATAAATTTAAAATCAACCAAGATCACTATAGCAGTTTTTAAAATTTCTTTCATATTATCAATTTCAAAATGATCTCTAATCATTTGATTTAATATGTCTTGCATATTTGATATCGCCTTTATCAAATCATTGCTGGGAGTGCAAAGCCATCGTCGACCTGTATATTCCCTGTACTTAATATATTCTATTTCATTACTGGAGGACAAATTGGCATTGCAATCAGTGCACGATTTAAAAACGCTGGATTTTGCTTTCTTTAAAAAATATCCACTCATGTATTGGATTGGAGCAATTATGCGAGGGTCATTTTCTTTGCTCTCTACTGGAGTAAAATCAAAATCGATTATAGGCGCAAAATCAAAAGTACAGGTCGGCGTTGCTTCTACATTTTTGTCAATGATGAGAGTGTGCAAAGCATCACAAAAATCTGCTTCGCAATTTTTCCCCCGAGTGTGAACACTGTTTAAATTATTTATCAAAAGAGTGGCGAAAGCTGCCTCAAATTGGTCACAAGTCGGGTTAGTGTTGCGACATCCATGACTTCTCACCGCTCCGAAGAAATTTTCGAGGGGATCCTGATTTAGGTGTCGCAACCAAACGGATGTAATGTTAAAGTCATCTTTCAGTTTCTTCAATAAAACTTTTATTCCCTTAAGTGTCCACATCCAATTGGCAACCGTGGGAACATTTTCTTTTTTCCCCTTGGACGTTTCAAATGCCATCGACTTAAACACTTCCATACCTTCTTCCCATGTTTTATGGTGGACAGAGTTCGGCGTGGCCGGACCTAGCAGTGGCTTCGCATGTTTATTTTTCATGTAGCTTCCATTTACGCTATCAAACATGTTGTCCATGAATATCAACAAATCCGCTGTTTCTTTGCATTCTGCAGGAAGAATACCCTTGTCTGAAAACAATAAGAAATGTTTATTCAATTAAATTACATTAACACAGTAAATCATGTGTTTGTAAAAAGAGGGTGGCATTTGACAAAGTTATCAATTTTGCACGTAGGTATTATTGCAAGTTTAAACTTTTTCTTTTCTACAATTTCTGTACTACTCCACCAAGCCAAGTAGGCACCTGGGTGGAATGGAATGCGAATTAATTCTGATATTGCAATAGATATAACTAGAATTTAAATTTCAATGTTGACGGACTTTTGCTGCACCCATTTTAATTTTATTTTTTTGCCATCCATACTTGGCTTGGTGGAGTAGTATGCATTCTAAAAGGGAAGAGAGTATATTAAGTACAGAGAAAAGATGTGAAACATTACCTGCTAGGTATCCCATATTAGATGCCACGGTTCGGCTAAAAACTTGCGAGGCAAATTTAACCTTCATTTTGTTGAGTTTTTCTGGGTTGACATGATTTTCTGTAAGTTTTGGGATCAGTCTGATGCCTTTGTAGCCTGGATTTTCTTTGTAGAGTTGCTGTAAATGAGACCACTTGGCGGTTTTTGTCACACCTTCTTTTGTAGTGTAGTTTAGATTTTTTGTTAATAAATTATTTCTCATTCCTTTAAGAAGGTGTGGGGGGTCATAGAGAGGAATGATTTCTTGATCATCTATCAGTATAATATTTTCTTTTGGTTCTTCTTCTCTTCTTAGATAGACTCCCCGGGTCTCATTGATTAATATTTTGAGAGCCTGTCTGTTGTTGGTTCCCTGGTCACAGACTGATGCCACCACTATCAACCCTGCTTCTTGCAGTCCTTTGACAACTTCTTTAAATTGTTTTGCCAACTCAGGTCCCTTGGTTGCACTTTTTGAAAAAGTGTAGTACACTGCTTGTTTATAATTATGTACGAGACCACGCACCATGAAAACTTGGGCGTGGTCTGCAAATTCTGCTATTCTATTATGCCCATTATCAACAAGTCCCGTTATGCGGTCTTTTCTTTCTTGGTATGTGACGTTGGCTTTTAACGAAACTTCGTCAAACAAAACCACGCACAGCTTTTGCTCCGTTGTCATATTTTTAGCTTTATTTTTTAACTGTGAAAATACGTTTTTATTTATCCCTGGTCTCAGATTACACCTTTGTATGAGCTTTATTAATGTCTGTTCGGCAGGTAAAATAATTAATTTCCGTAGAAATCGATAACCTGTGGCACTTTGTTTCAAAATCGACAAGGCAGTAATCTTTTCTTCTAGCGTGAAACGACGTCCTTTCTCCTTTTTTTTGTTCTCCCGCCATTGCATCTGCATCAGTAATTTTGCAGTACTTGAGCAATTCTCAAAGACTTCTAAGGCTGCAGGATTATTTGCCAGTTTTTTTGCTGCTTTTATGTGAGCCGACTGTTTTCTTAGTTTATTTTTCAGTTTGCATAATTTTATTCTTGCAGCAACAATTTTGTTGTACATCTCATGTTCTGCCAGGGTGAACATTTTCTTTGTTGTAATCTTGCGAGCAGCATCCTTTTTTCCTGTAAAAGTAGAAACACGTGAAATTAAGAAATATTCTTAATACATATATAAGTTTGCAATATCATATGCCCCTGGGAAACACTGGTCCAGAAGATTAGTCACAATATTTTTTTCACCGGAGATGGAGCATGCTTGTTTAGAAGGTTTGACCTAGATAGTATCAGTAGTGGCACATTGACACTAAGTCAGTCACCAAATGTGTTTTATTTAAACAGTCGGCAACTAGTTGCTACCAGAGACATTTTATTATTAAATAAATTAAACTATAAATATATTATATATTTAGGGCCCAGGAGAACATTCATGGATCAGGTGAAAAAGCAAGTAAATTTTGTTTTGTATCAATTAATATTATATATAATAATATATAATCAAAAAGTTAAAGAAAAGGCGGAGTGCAGAAGTGATACAGAGGACTCCACCAACAAGAGCACGGCTCTTAAATTAAATTGATAATGAAATAAGACATGGATTAAAAAGAAACTTACCAGGAATGTGTTGGCTCTTGGTGTCTGAATTCAAAGTATTTGAAGGGAGTACTTCTTCAAGCGTCAATGCTTTTGGAGCTGAAATTAATAAATCTGTTATTGTTATGATGTAATCAGATGTACTTATCTTGATTTACCAAGGATTAAAAATATAATATATATATATATAATATAATTATAGACTAGGACACTTGCAGTAAAGACAAGCAACTTACCAGGAATTTGTTGGTTCTTAGTGTCTGAATGTAAAGTATTTGTAGGGAGCAATTCTTCAAGCATCAATGGTTTTGGAGCTAAAACAAATAAATGTGTTAATGTTTTCATGTAATCAGATGCACCTTTCTTGAATTAGCAAGGATGCCATATTAGATTTAATATATATATACATCCTAGGACATTTTTGCAACTAAGACAAATTTTTGTTCGATGAAAGATTGGTGTAATAGGGGTGATGTTACAGAGGAATATCTGAACAAACATACATAAGTACATACGACTGTCAAATATTTGATCCTTCCTTTTCTTTGCAGTAATTGGGTTAAACTACACCAGATTCTAAGGTATTACCCAATTTTTTTAACTGTGCACTTCGAATTGTCAAAATTAGTATGAAATTTGGGTGAATTCAATATAAATTTTGGCAACTCGAAGTGCACAGCTAAAAAAATTTGGTTACATAATGTTAATTTTAACACATCCAAATAAGTTTCAGTTTTGACTGAATCATGGCATGATAGTGTACTCACCAATATTTTCTTTTTTTGATATATTTTTGCCAATGTTCACTGATGTATGAGGCACATCTTCGCAATGAAATTGTTTGGGATTGGGATCTGAAAGAGAATATACATAAGAAAATAGCAAAATAAAAAAAATATTTATTTATGAAATGTTGAGTTTAGTCCAGTCACTTTACATAATGCAGCTATATAAAGATTGAGTAAATACCTGATGATGTTGATGGATTTGTCAAGTTTAAGATAGATTGCATTGGCTTTCTAATTCCAGATGAACTATTCGGTGATAACAGACCTGAAAAAAAAAAAAAAACTATTAAAAAATAGCTTCAATTCTGGTCAACCAGCCCAGCCAGGACAGCCTCTTAAAGTAGCTTCAGCATACTAACAGAAATTATTTTAACATTCATTCAGATATCACAATAGATAAATACAAACCTCGCAGACGTAAAGTTGGCACAGCAACATTGCTGATTTTGTTGTTGCGACAAAGATATCTATCTTCAAAGTGCGAGTGACATACACGGCGATACTTGTATATTCGCTCATTTTCTAACCCCAAGATATCACTCCCAATTGAATACAACCACATGTTGTATCGTTTTTTATCTTTATCAGGGTTAGGGAACCCATGAAGAACTTGATGCATACCTAAAACAAATAAACATATTGGAATTGTGAGTCAAGTTAAAGAATACCCAGGCTATTCTGACAAAAAACAATATCTCATTATGGTATTTGGTCAGTGTAGATTAGGTTTTTTCCCATAGTGCTCCCTTGTATGCCAGGGCACTATATGAAAAAAGAAAATTTCTTAATTCCTTCAGCACTGAAGCAAGCCCAGCTAGATGGGGTAAATAACCTAAACTTTGTTTCAATCAATGCTTTTAATGGTATAATTTGACATACCTCCGCTCTCTCTGCACAAAGGAACGCAGCAATACTTGTCTGACATAATGATGAGTAGATTAAGAGCACTGCACTAGCAAAAAAGGGTCCATCACCTTCCCAAAATTCAAAACAGCACAAGGAGTCTTATCACAGTTCTAAAAACTACGAAGTCAAAGTACATAACTCGAAAAACACGTGATTAATCACAGCAGCGGAGGAACATATGCTCAACTCAACGTAACGGAGAAACAAACACAGATATATCACAAAATATCAGCGGACATTTTAAAATTTTGAAAAGCAAACGTGCGTTCCCTTTTTCATGTAGGGCTGCCAACATGTTTTCGCATTATAGTATTTTATAGTATATAGTATTTTTCAAAATAAAGAATATAAAGTATAGTACATTTGACTATATTATTATCAAAAATATATATTTAATATACTTAAAAAAATATATAGTATACTACGGAAAGAGTTGAAAAAAGACAAAGATTTTTGTTTCTTACTTATAAAAACTATATCTACATTAGTAGGGCTACTTGCATATTTTTTCATTGTGTTTCATACATTGAAACAATATTGACGCGAATCGCCGTCATAGTTTCGTTTGTCTAAAAATGTTTCTAGTACATTTTTTTTTCAAGTGCAGCCTTATTTAAGTTTCATTTCATTCCAAATTCAAAGTCAGATTCAGAAGTGTCAAATTCAGAGCCGGAGTCCATCTCCAAGTCTGGTAAAACTTCGAAAATAATCGCCTGAACAGCTGGTGCCATTTTTTTATGTTATCAAACTATCTAACATAAATTTATTATTTTAAAACGTCCTGTAAAATGTTTACAAACAATGCACACAGACTTTATAAATTACAAATGTCAAATTAGACATCCCATCAGGTCATGGGCAGATAGGATTCGTGCAGTTTACCTTTCAAGTAGACTCCGTAAGTGGTCAGGACACTTTAATGACCCTTTTTGTGAAAAACGAAAAAAAAGTTTGTGCCCTTATATTAATTACGAACAACTCCGAGTTAATTAGTATAGGAAGCCTAAATTTTAATTTGCTTTTTTCACAAAAATGGTCCTTGAACCTTGGTTCTGACCACTTACCGAGTCTTCAGTATGAATTTGGCTATATAAACAAAAGGCACCTTAAATAAGTAACTAATTACACCGAAATATAGTATAATACTATATTACAACGGCTACATAACAACCCTAACAATGTCATGTTAAGTATTGTAACATTTATTGCCGTTTGTAAAAAATAAACTCGAAGTTATAATATTATATTTATTTATATAAATTTTCAAATTAAATTACCTATTTGCCTAAATAAAACAGAGAAATAACAAAAATACGTAATCATAATTGAACCACAATATTAGACGACATCTAAGAAAAAAAATTGGAACTATTGCAATTTTATGTTAGGTAGTGCTATAGACCTGCCATCTGTTATCACTAGTAAGTACGAATAATGAAATAACGCTATTAAATAAAATGTACCGTCTACACTTATAAATCAAGATATTCGATGTACTTTGTAATTTATTAACATTGTAATCTCTGAATTACCCGATCATTTGTTCTAAGATTGAGGCGCCTGACTCTAAATGATGTTTAGGGTATGTATCCAAAGCGTTGAATTTCCCTATAAATCATATAAAAAAAATTGATAGAATATTTTATTTAATGACCAATACAGCACTTCTAGCACTATTTGAGATGTCATTCAACCTATCGTGTTTGCATGGCTTGGCAACCCTGCCTGGCTGACAGACAGACCTGTACCTGACAGTTTGTTTCCAGTGTTGCCGTTTTGGCATTTTTAATGCTAAATTTGACACTTTTTCACCTTAATTAATTAAATTTGAATTTAGCATATTGCATTATTTTAGCATTTTTTGTTTGCAAAGCAACCTACAATTTTAAAAGTGTAATTTTATAATAACAACCAGACAAATATGTTATTTTGGACTATCGTCTATGGCACCAATTTATGGGGAAATCCCGAGCAACGTTCAAAAATATCAACTTGTACGTTCGAGCGATGTTTCGGTGTAATTTCTAAACGTGGCCCAAGGGGGATTTCTCGTTTCGTCGATCGATTGTCG
This sequence comes from Ypsolopha sequella, assembly GCA_934047225.1. NCBI lineage: Eukaryota > Metazoa > Arthropoda > Insecta > Lepidoptera > Ypsolophidae > Ypsolopha > Ypsolopha sequella. Next base: position 3,401,154 of record OW203986.1, on the reverse strand, counting down.
TTCGGTCAGTCACAGTCACATCACAGATTAGGTACTTAGTACAACGTTACGCTTGAAGAAAACTTGCTGAAACTCATTAAGGGTATTAAAGAACATGTTTGTAATGGCTTATGAAAGTGGCCCGTCTACGTCACAACAAGACAAACCTGTTGATGACCTTCAGGTATTCTTCGAAATAGAAGACTAAGATTTTGTTTTTTGATTTCATAAATACTTTAAATTAAATTGGCATTTTATTTAGCACTTTAAAAATTGTACGTAGCATTTTTTAACATTTTTCCGGCGAAAATTTGGCATTTTTCTAAATTATAAAACGGCGACACTGTTTGTTTCGGAACGAACAGTAAAAAGAGAAGAGTGTAATTTTTATAACAGGATAGTATATAACGTAGTCTCCCTTTATAAATTGTGAAAAGGATGAACCCTTCGATAAACGTAGAACAGCTAAACTCAGCACTTGCATCGCTGAGGACCCTTCGATCTAGCGTCAGCCATGTCTTTGAAGCCCTGTCCAACGGTCTGCGAGCCGACCACGGCGAAGAGGGCAAAGAAAAGTTCCTTCTGGAACTCCAGGAACTTCTGAATAACGTCAATATCAACTTGCGTGACTTGGAGCAGACCACGAATGGCTTGCCGATACCGACAGGTCCATTTAACTTGGGTAACACGACCTATTTAAGTCAAGAAACTACTCAAGATCGGCAGGCATTGTATACGCAACTAGTTAACAGTTATAAGTGGACAGATAAAGTGCATGACTACAGCTCATTTGCTCACAGTATCCTCAGCCAAAACTCACTGAGACGCTCCTATGCCAACTCAGGCAGCACCAAAAGGAGAGGTAAACTTCAAAGCAACCATAACGTACCTCCGGGACAAGTTGATAATGTCATCAACACCATAGACAGGTCATACAATGACATGAAGATAACAATATCAAGACCTTTTGCTAGCAATGCAGTCGTGCAGATCAGTCTGAGCCATGTTCTGAAGGCAGTTGTAGCGTTCAAAGGTTTGTTGATGGAGTGGGTAATGGTGAAAGGATATGGAGAGACCTTAGATTTGTGGACAGAGTCCAGACACCATGTTTTCAGAAAGGTAACAGAAAATGCTCATGCTGCCATGTTACACTTCTATTCACCAACATTGCCTGAGCTAGCTGTCCGGTCCTTTATGACCTGGTTACATAGCTATGTAAACTTGTTCAATGAGCCGTGTAAGAGGTGTGGATGTCACCTACATCATACATCTTTGTTGCCACCTGCTTGGAGAGATTTCCGCACTTTGGAGCCATTTCATGATGAGTGTAAGCAGTAGCTAACGTGGTATTGAATGAGAAAGCCCAGTGACTATCACTCTGATAGACCTTGGACTTTCTTGTTCAAATATTGTGGACTCTTCATGAAACTTATGTACATCTGATTGCTACTGTAAATAATTCTATTAATCTTTTGTGGTACCTCTGAATTGATTGGTGAAAGACATTTAAAATGGACATTTGCATATTGGATATTTTTATTCAGTGTATTTCCAATATTTATAATTAATTTTATTTAAGGCTATGACTGTAACATATTTTAGGGAATAAAATTAAAACAAACAATTTTATACAGCTTTTTCTAAATAATACAACAAAACTATTTCTAACACTACACTAATTTATTAGGTAAATGGTTTACACAATGCTATAGTATGGTCAACACTACATTCCACTTTTAACACTTCAGCACCAACTGCTACTCTCAAAGGAAATACTTGGTCTTTTTCATTTCCTAAACCTAAACATCCATGCCTATTTCTGCCCCACATATACAGGTCTCCGTTATTTGTAATGGCACCTAAATGTCCGATGCCACAGGCAACATTTGTGACCATGCACTCAGAGTTGAACTCATTACGACCAAAGAAAGCTGGAGGAATCAGTTTAGGTTTTTCTGTATGCTGCACATTGGGGCCGAGCCCTAGCATACCATAGCCCCAAACAAATACGTCTCCTTGCTCTGAAAAATAAATACATCTGTTATATCTGGACCAACCGAAATCTATAGTAATACATACTACACTTAGTATCTTACCATTAGCTATTAAACAGAAGGAGCCACCAGAAGCAATGTCTTTAATTTTGCCCAAACCCTTAGTAAAGTTGACTAGAGCATATGACATGTTGACTTGTTGATGCTTTTTTGCCATTGGTACTTGACCATATTCTGAATTTCCCCAGCCGAACAATTCACCTGTATCTGGAAAAAAAAGTTTTAGCTTATATTATAATATAAGACTTCCTAACAATTATTATAACTGCTTAGCTCCTTGATATGAGAAGAATGTAAGGTTGTGTAAAAGCATTTTGTCTGCTTACTTACCATTCAAGGCTAACACACAGTCACCAGTTGAGGCAACCTTCACAATCTTCTCACTAGTGATGTCTCCCTTCACCTGAGTGGGAGTCGCCTGGTTGTCATGTGTTCCGAGCCCTGTCTGTCCATCCGCACCCCACCCACATGCATACACCTTGCCTGATTCTGTTATAAACAAACTGAAAAGTTCATATCCATCAGTAAGTATTTGAACAGAGTTGTATTTATTTTTTATTTAAAAGTTTCTTATACATTTTGGTAGAACAAAGATTTAAGAGCCCCTCAGCAGCCGGATTGAGAAAAATCCACCTTTTTCTGATTAATCGGAACAGAACACTTGATTCAAAATTTGCTCAATAGTTATTTAACCTATGTATTGTGTAAACTGTCATCGCAAAATTTCCATTAGTTTCTGTAAATTAGAATTTAAAACATTGAAATTCTTATTTACAGAATCCAATGGAAACTTACACAATACACAGGCAATAAGGTTTTGTTGAATAACTATTGAGCAAATTTTGAATGTAACTGTTCTGTTTCGATTAAGAGCAGATTCGCAGCTGGATTGTGAAAAACTTGTCTTTTCCTAATAAATTGAAACAGCCGCAAAACGACTCTTAAGGAAATATTTGCTAAAAAGCTATTTTAAATCAGGGCAATTTGTTAGAATGCTTTTATCTTCCCTATAGAGTTATCTACCATAGGAAAGACAACATCATTCTAAAAAATAAATCTTTGAGGTATCATCAAGAGCGTAGCCAGGATTTTGGATAGGGGGGGCAAGCACGGGAAATGTCGCGTCGTACAGTCGTACGCGAATCGCTTCCATACTGCAATACGGTAATTATATAGGTACATCAAAAGCGGTTTTATGCATTGGGACACTGGTGCAAAATTATTACGAAACTCACTTTTCATTTCGTAATAAAGCACTCGTATCCCCAATGTCTCAAATTATTTTACAGTTGCACAAAATGCTATTATTTACACGTTGATTCAAAAGGCCGAGCACCTGCCAGGGGGGGGACAGCTGTCCCGCTGGCCCGTACCTGGCTACGCCCATGGGTATCATTTATAGAACGCCCTCATATTTTATAACACAACTCCAAGATTACCTATGATCCTGTCCACAGCACACATCAGTTATTTTCTCCTTCCCCAATCTCCTGATGTTGTATGAAACCATGCTGCCTTTGTACTCCTCATTAACATTTATTTTTCTGCCACACTGTCCATATGCATTGTTACCGAGTGTATAGACCCCTTCGTTATCTGTGAGGATCAATGTGTGTGCTCGACCAGCTGATAAGCCAATGACCTGAAAATATGAATTATATTCCTCTTTTTGCCAAATAAATTATTTCTTATTTGTGCTATTTTCAGGTTGCAAAATAACTTGGAGCAGGGTAATAATGGAATACCTAGAGTTTTCATGGTCTAGAAACATTCTACGTGCAAATGGTATTAAGGAATACCTTGAGTTTTCATAGTCTATAAACATTCTATGGGTTAATAGTATTAACACACTCACACCCTCTTATTCCTGGTGCTACGATCACATAGTTTCCCTGCATTGTAAAACTGCTACATCAATACAAGTTAGGAGACACATCTGTGTTAATAAAGACACCTTCTAACCTTAGTTTCTAAAGACTTGTAAGGAATATAAATAGGAGCAGGACTAAGTAGCAACTCCAAGGGATGTCCCATCCTTGGAGCGTGGTAGCCAATCTGTGAGTCGGTATTGATGCCTGTTCCAAACACTTTGTGTTGTTCCTTTGTCTTGATTGCCGCCACTGTAAACCCATAACCGCAGGCTATTTGTGTAACCTAGAATTTGAAAAATAATAAAATTTGAGATTGCTCAAAAAATATTTGTGTACCAATTTATTTAACCATTTCAGTATAAACTGCCACAATCAATTGGCCTGACTTATTCGTCTTATTTTTATTTATTTATTTAGTTTATTCAGTAAGGTAATTGGTAAGGTAATTGTAATTGTAAGGTCAGTAAGGCTTTATAATAACCCTAATCAATATTTTGAAAACAAAACTAAGGCTAATAATAAATTTCCGAAACTGTTCAAAAAGAAAACTTAACTAATTAATTCTCCAAATTCTAAATATTATAATATTTATATAGATAATAGAATAAAGCAACTTGACTACCTGCCATTCTCTATTTTAGTTTAATTAGCTCATTTCGTGTATAAAGCTGATAGAAGATTAGAAAGAATAGTTAATACATTTGCCTAAAAAGTAGACATGTATCAGGTAATAGATTTACCGGGTACCTGGAGGTCAATCCTGGGTACCCGGCAATGAAACATGTCTGTATCACTCTCTTACTCGCAAGCTCATCAGGAAATTGCAGAAACTCATGATCTATTTTGGTTATGCTTTGAAGAAGTAGTAGCAGAATTCTCTAAAGATCAGGAACCTTTAAATGCACCCAAAGATTCCGCTGCAGGTGAATTAGATCACTATCTATGTAAACACTACCAGAGCTCGAAGGGTTGCAGATATATTTAAGTAGTAACATAGGCCACTGTCCTATACTGCATAACCTGGCAGCCCGTTACGTTTCTCCACCTAGTAGCTCAGTATACAGCAAAGAGAAAAAGAAACTTTGATTATTAATAAATACCTCTATAACAGGTAAGTTGGGTTTATTTTAATTTAAAACAAATGAAGCATCATACAACTTGTCAATTTTCATAACTTTTTGATAGTAATTAAAATTAAATTCTTTTCAACAGTTTAATTACCTGGCAGAGCAGTGTACCTGGCGCTATTATCCACTGCCGCCCGGTTCCATGAAAAAGTGCCGAATCTGACGGCTACCGGATCCACCAAATCGAGTACCAGTTACATGTCTACTAAAAAGTATACCTATTATATTAATTTAGCCAGTAAGTATTACCAAGAAACTACTCACATCAAATCTCTCAGCAAAACTTGACCTCATGGGATGCCAGGCTAGTGTGAAGTTGTTCTTGTACTTCTTACTTTTGCCCCTAGGCAAGTGCACGCCCAGGGCCCCCGTCTCTGCCAGACCCCACGCATACACGCGTCTGTCTGAACTCTTGCTCACGGGGTATTGGAATACTGAAAGTTTTTTAGGTTTGTTTTAAAGATTTGTGATAGTGCCAGCAAATAGTATAGCCTAGTGGTGATATATACTATAGGGGTGATTTTGATATAACATAGTTTTTAATAATGAATGTCACTTTACTAACTTGGTAATTGTTCCTCTTCGTTGACTTCAGGAATTTTCTTTTTTGTTGTTGCGTAAGAGCTACTTGTAACCACACTGAGAGGTTTATGGTAACGAAGTACTTTTAGAACATTCATTTCCAGTCTATGCTTGATTTCAATATTTAATATAAAGACATTTTTGGGATATCCTTATTGATTTTGAGGTTATGAATTTATTTTGATTTGAAATATGTATGTATGTATGAATGAAAACGCTGCGTTTCAATATGTGTTGTAACGAAACGCATGTATATTTACGGTTACATGGTGCAACTTTACACAAACTCTAATGGTGTTCCCCAAGATCTTAGAGCATCTCCTTCAAAAAACGGCAGAATAGTTTGTTAAGGAGACATAGGCATATGGTTCGAGTCTCGGGGCTCAAGCCGCTTAAGCAACCAAGCAAGTGATTTATCAAAAATCTTTTAATGCAGTGTTGCATGAGTAAAATTTGCAATCATCAATATTCACCTACTTGTCATCAAACCACGGTCTTTTTTCCACATTTTCATCAATAATATCGATTAAGTTCAGCTATTCAGAGCTGCAGCTGATTAACTTGATATTTTTAGGGTTTCGTACCTCAAAATGAAAAAAACGGAACCCTTATATTATAGGATCACTTTATTGTCCGTCTCTGTCTGTCTGTCTCTAGGTCACGACCCTTTTGCTCAGCCCTAGAACGAGATATCAAGTTGAAACTGATACCTCCTACAGAAGTCTATGGCCCCGTGATGCTGTATTAAATAAATCGTTGCTATTCGCAAAAGCAAATTAGCCAATTTGACAATTAAAATACAAATTTTTGACACTTGCAAGGGGATCAAAACTTAAAAATCTACGATATGACTTAGAAACTTGAAATTTCACACGTAATTATAGGGAAAAACCTTTAAAGTTATAAAAGACCAACTTATTCAGATATATAGAGTCTAATACATAGTAAGTGTTAAGTTGGTCTCTCATAACGGCAAGTGGAATTATTTACCAAGTTTTTGGGGTTCCGTACCCGTATTGTGTGGTGACACGGAACCCTTTGTGCGCGAGTCCGACACGCACTTGGCTGAATTTTTCAAATAGAAACACCTTTTTAGAACCAATAAAACACCATATATTAATAAATACATTATGGTTATACATTTTATCTGACTGACCACATAAAGTGAAAACGTGAACAAAACAACCTTAAGTTTTTATGGTATTAAATTACAGTGCAACTATATTAAAGTCATGAAATAAATAGGGGCGCCACTTTCTTTGCCAAAACAGAATTAATATGGCAACACCTGAGATCTTTTGTATGGGGAAATAAGGTGTTACCAGTAAAAACAATTTTAGTTCCATTTCGTGACTTTATAGATGCACTGTAGATACTATCCGTACGAGCTAACTTGAGCCTTGCTCTTCCTTTATCAGTAGGACAGCAAATCTTTACATAGTATAGCAGTTGGAGATGAAACTTCCATATCAAATCAATTGAATCTGCCAATTAGCACGCACAGTTAGTAATTGTGCTATTACAATACAACGTGACTCATATTATGTACAACTACATAACTTATTTTATCTTTGACAACAAATTAGCGCGAAACTGCGTGTTTTGGAATAGAGCTTTGATGAGACTCCTCAACTCTTCGACCCTGAAGTGGACGGCTAGAGGACCGGTGCCGTCGCTCCAACGTTTCTCTATGTCTTTGAGCGAACCGCTTAGAACCAGGATTAATTCTTGCAGCTTGATCCAGGACTTTACATGCTTTTCTATGTCAGTGGGTTTCTGAAAAAGGAAAGTAATGTAGAATAAGACGAAGAAAATAATCAATAATTCTGATAATATAATTTATAACGAAAATTGTAATTTGTCTTGTCATGCAGCAGGGGTAGTTCTGTCACTATGACACGAAACTATAATGTAGGTAGCTGAAAACCAGCGCCAACCAAAGCATGTTTTGGATGGCACATAGCTGAGCTACATCCTTTTGTCGTGTTGTTTTTTTTATCTATAGATTACTCCCTACTTAAGTAAAACTTTTCTACTGTGTTAGCTATAAGTTCATTTTTTTTGTAAACGCGCCAATAAATTTATTTTCTTTCTTTCTATAAATGAGAAGGTCCAGGGAATGCGGGAAATGCATTGACCTTAAAATTATATTATTAAGAGGCGATGCGAATTTTATTTTTGTCACTGTCACTCCAAGCGAAAAATCGCGCAGTGCGAGAGGGGGGCGGATTCAGGGCGAAAGCGAAAAATGTTAGTTTTATAATTTTTGTAAAAAAACTAAAATAGCTAGCAAATTTTGAAATATCAAATCTCTAGATATTGTTAAAACACACCTAATAAAATGTGTTGGAGTTCTGTATATGGTTCCTATTCGTCAAACGAGGAGAAAAAGTTTGTTTGAAGACAAGTAACAATTTCAAAACCCTAGATTATATAGTCAAAATGCATATACTAGAAACTGATAATATTTTTCCGTGAACTTCATGAAATACACAGAAAATGAACACCCGTATTTATTTCGCATATCGCCTTGAGATATGTATAATGCAATGGATGATGGATGTTACATTATTATACACAAGCAGCTAGAATATGATGATGTGTTCACTGCACTTATTTAGTTTTCTTTTACAAGTGTTTAAAATAATCATAAAATCGTCCCAATACGACTTAAATCTCCAAGGGGTTGTTAGAAGTCTTTCTGATTGTAGACTGTCACTGGAAAAGTCAACACCTTTACACCCTTTATTCACCGACCATTTTACGTCTCTACGTGAGAGGGAATGAGCCTTGTCGCCGTACCTCGGGTACATATACATACACGCGCTTTTCAGAATGCAGGCTACCGCAGTGTTTTTCTAGCCCTTAGTAGGTAAATAAACTGCGTAAATAGATCACAGATCACCTCGTCCACGAACATGTCCATGGCTCGTTTAAGATCAAGGTAAAGCACTTTTTCCATACGGAATACCCCTCAAAATAAGTCTGGCCTGGTTTCGTACTGGGGGCTCGGTTGATGATCATTGAACCTTGTTCCTGGTCGCTGGCCGGATCTCCGGTGTGGGTTCGGGAGGTGGATTAAATTTCACCTTGTATATTTATAGATTTTACCTATCATTTGAATCGCATATACACTCAGCGTCAAAAAAATCGCACCTTTTGAAAAATTTACTTAAAACAACTTTCATTCATATTTGAAACCCCTAGGAACTATGAGGGAACTATTTAGTACCAATTGAAAGGGCATTTAACGACCTTAAAATAAACAATTGTTTCATTTCATTAACAAAACAAATCTCTCGAGTACGTGGTGTTGAAAAAAGTATTTCTCAAATATTTTGTTGTTGGTAGAAAGTTTTTCAAAACATGCGAATTTTTTGACGCCGAATGTATGTTGCTACATAAATTAAATAAACCTTTAATTTATTTCATGTACATTTATTATTTTATTACAAACATTTTTATAACATTAAATTTGACTCGTAAAAAGGGTTCTGTGTACCTACTGTACAAAATAAACTATTTGAATTTGAATAAAACCCCATTTAAATATCCAATATTTATGTAGTATATGTATTTAATTATGTATGTTTATACTGTTTATTTACATTTATGTTTATATAATTTTTACTGTATTTCTATGGTAAAACAATTTGGTATAAATAATTATTGTAATTTTAAATATTTAAATTAAAAAGTTGCATTTTGTATTCTATTATTATTTTATTATCAATTATTATTTACACTACCCTCGCATAATTTTATTAATATATATTTCTTTCACCCTAAGGTTGCCTGGAAGATATTGCTATTAGCAATAAGTGTCGCCTTGCACACAATGTTTTTATTATAATTAAGTTTTTATTTTTTCTTAGTTTAATACTTTTTCTGTAAATGTGCAAAAGTGTAATAAATATTTAAAATAAAAATGTTCACTAGCCTCGCATTTGGAACAAGTATAAGCTATCGTTAATTTGTAGAATACGGTAAATTGTAAAGTTTTACTAAAATGTCAAAAATTGGTCCGACGATGAGCGGAGCGTGTTAGGTTTACACGTAAATACATTTTGGGAGCCGAGCGAAGCGGAGCGGGGCGACCCTCAGTAGTTCTAACAGAATTACGATATGCCTAGGCAAATTGTAAAATGCCGAAGTCTACGATATGACGTCGATATTATAATTATATAAGGTGAAATTTAATCAACCGCCCAAATTCGCACTGGAGACTCGATTAGTAATTATACCAGATATATGTATATGTCACCTTAATATTAAAAAATCCGATACTGAAATTATAATTACAGACAGGGGTTTTATAAAGTAACCTAACCTAGTGAAATTATAAACTATCCGATTTTACATTCTCACACTGAGATAAATAACATAAACGGAGGGGAATTACCTGAAACAAGTTCGGCGCCTTCTTGACGACGATAGTGTAGTACTCCGTGAGCTGCGTGGCCATCTCCGCGGACACGTCCTCCACGGAGCACACGCGGTGTATCAGCTCGTCCAAGAACATGTTCACCAGCGTCGCCATTAGTCTGTGGAATAGTTGTGATAATTATTTGAGAATCGGTCTTTCATTTTAGAATTGTATACATAAGGTGACATATTAATTTATCCACCCAAATTCATACTTGGGTTGCGTTCTTAAACGCCGGGGGTAAAGATAAAATTTACTGTCACCCGTTCCACGACTACCCGAGTGGAAACGAATAGCTCCGAACAATTCTCGAACTCGTTCATAAACCATGTCAGAAATGTAAAATTTACTTTTGACAGTTACAGTTACATTGTAGCCGATTCTGAAGGCTTTAACTTTAGTTTTAGTACTGTCAAAACTAAATTTTCATCGTTGCAAAATAGTTCATAAGTGTGAAGAACAGAAGCTAAATTACTTTGGAAAAATTTAAGTATTGACAGCACTAGAGCTTTAATACAGTCCTAACCTGTAAATTCAGAGGTAAATTTTCATTCTGACGTTTGTCATCACATTACGCGCCAATTTTTGTTTTCTGGGTTATAGAGTTCTTCTGAATGACTTGTAAAGCCATTCAATTACGGCAATAATGATACATAAACAAAAACATATTCTTTGCCACGTAAATAAACTGCTTTTATAAAGTGGCCATACCAAAACGACAAGGAAATAGATTCCGTCTCAGACTTTTATCTTTTTCACTTTTGCTAAGGCGTATTGGAACGCCACCTTAATAAGGAGTCAGGTATACCTTAATAAGTGATTGATAACAATTATTGCTAATTTCGCCAAATAAAATATTGACCTCCCTGAGCTGAGCTTGCGTTTATAGGGAACACGAAAAAAAAAATATTAACGAATTATACAAAAAAGGCCATTGAACCTTGATAATTCACATGTAAAGGTAGGCATGCGGAGGTAGGCATGTATTTATATATGTAACCTATTACTTTGTAGTATATAGGATGAGATTTGGTCGGCCGCCTGGATTTGTGCTGGGGGCTCGGTTGGTGATCATTGAACCTTGCTCCTGGTCCCTGGCCGGGTCTCCGGTGTGGGTTCGGGTGGTTGATTGGATTTCACCTTGTATAATAATATTTTATCTATAATTTTAATCGTATATATGTATATTGCTACATAAATTAAATAAACATTTAATCTAGTTCATGTACATTTATTATTTTATTACATACATTTTTATAAGATTAAAATTTGACTTGTGAAACGTGTATTATATATACCTACTTTGCAAAATGAACTTTTTGAATTTTGAATTTAAATATATCCCAGAACGTTACATCAGTAATTCTCCTGCGACGAGTACGTTAAAAACGGAAATTCTTATAACGAAGTCAGAACTACCCGACTTATTGACCAAGAGTAATTTACACAAAGGTATGCTAATTTTATGACTATTTCTGCATATTTTTTTAAGAACTATGGGTGTTTGTTAAAATAAGTTGACTAATTTATTGATACCAAAAAAACTACTTAAATAAAATTATTGATCTAAAATTCTAAACAACTTAGAATATTAATAAGGTAAACTAAAACTACGATAAAACTAAATTTCCTAAAAAGTAAACCTAATTAAGAAAATGGGTATTTCTTGAATATTTAATTTCGACAATGAAGTCATTGGCTGGGCCGGACAGTTTCTTTGTCTATAAAATTTCTAAACAGTCAATGGTTTACAGACTTTGGTCAAAGACTTTTACAATTTAAAAAAAAAAATCGGTAAGTAAAAAAATTGTTGATGTACTTAAGCTAAGAAACACAAACTAAGAAAAAAAAATGGAAATATATGGTTTGAAGTTTCAAGCGATCGTCTGAATCCGTAATTTGTCTACACTTTGATTGGCCGACGACCACACAGACCGCGTTCGGCGTTAACAGACAACCTTTTATGAATTAAATGAACCTTGAGGATAATTCACGATTTAAACAAAACCGGCACACCTCAATATACATAATATTATAATCGGGAGAGCAGACCCGTTTCAGCAGGTTGAGACTGCCTTCTTCTGGGCGACGGAAGACGCTTACGCGACAACGTTACGCCGCACACCATTTACTATATGCCTCACACTCACACTGCGCAATGCGCGGGACGATATGTCTAACGTCGGCATTGAGGTGAGCCGTTTTGTTTAAGGCGATTACCATCGCCAAATTAGCAGCTCGATATTTGTCAGAACGAATATCAACGGAAACGACAATGAAATAACGTTCACATCAGCGCGCAATGCATAGTGGCTGTTACCTTGATAGGGCGAAATAGGAGAAAATTATACTTTTCACGTGGACGTGATTGTTCGATTGAATAATCCTATGTTATGTTTATAGCTATCAAATTTATCTATTTATCAAAGCATAAATAAATTCAATCGGCCAAGCCACTTAGGAGCAGTAGGAGATTCAAGCTAAAAAACACCATTTAGTTAATAAATTTTTTCATGTAGAAGTTTTGGTGGTATGAAAAAGAAAAATGTTGCATATGTTGTCTAAGAACTGATTATTCATAATACATTTTTTCATTATTTTTGGTTTGGCCGTAAACGAGGGGTAGGCTTTAGAAAGTACTCATTTGGCAATAGTAAGGCCCTTAAATCCTCTTTTTACCTGGTAAATACATTCAAGGGGAACACTCCTATCCAGACGTTCTTGAGGAGTTGCAACTGTCTCAGACACTGCCTTATCGCTTGCTCTGCGTTGTCACTAAGGACGTCCTTCACCACGATGCAATTGAGATCTGAAATACCAAAAATACATCACGACATGAACCCCTGAGGTGCAAGAGATGTTTCCGAGGATGGACTTGCAATACACACATGTAGTCCAAACTCGTACACGTGGGTTTTACCGACGATTTTTAGGTCCCAGCGAAAAACGAAACGAAATGACTGCCGGCTGTCAAAACTAATGATACCGCAGTCGAATGGTAAGGTAACAAGATACTTATTAAAACTAAAACGGTCCGACCTACGTGACATGGTAGGTATCATAACTGGACACTGCAACCTAAACAAGCACCTTTTCACCACAGGTGGCACTGATAACCCTCTATGCAGATGGTGTCTTCTAGAGGACGAGTCAGTGGAACATGTGCTACTCCACTGCTCTGCAACCGAAGACATGAGACAAAAAGCAGGGATCGCGACGAGCTCCAACTTCCCTTCACTGGACCAGTTTATGTGTCAGCATGCTGAAGCTGTTCGGCTCTACTTTAAGGAGCTGTCTTGGCTGGGCTAACTGACCGGGGGGAAGTGCACAATATTCACGATTACCGAGAATCAGTGCAGGACTCATCGCCCCCGCTACGAATTTAGAATTAGGTCCCAGCTAGAGACCAAATAAAAAATCAAGACGTACTTTACTCCATGCAACGGGTGACACAGGCTAAAAGTGAGACAGTTTCGTGTTCGTACACGTCTTAAAACTCACACATGCGAAATCATGTGTGAGTTTCAAGACGTGTACGAACACGAAACTGTCTAACTTTAATGTTGACAGCGCTCACAAAACCGGCCTCACTTTAATGTTGACAGCGCTCCGTCTTGAATTTTTATTTGGTCCGAGGTCCCAGTGACATATACACTGACAGTAGGTGTTGATAGTTGCAGCTTAACGTGCTTTACGAAGCACGCAGACCGAACACAAATGTGTCCCTCCGGGATTTAAACCCGCGATCTCCGGATTAGTGGTGGAGAGGTCCGAAACGACAGAGTCATTCAACTTCCTCTAAAGGCCCCAGTACACAATGGGCCATGATGGCCTACGAAATCTTAATGAAAGGGACAAAACTATACGAGTAAAGCGGAAAGGCAATACAATAGGGTCCTTTCTCTTTACTCTTTGTGCCGCTTTGTCCTCTTCATGACGATTTCTTAACCATTAGCGTGTTGTTACATAGCTGTAAACCTTTCCCGAAAATTCCCCTACCTATGGGTAAAACGGATAAGTTAGTCCTCGCTTGCGTCGTTACAGGGACGCGGGCGATGACGACAAAGGGAATCGCGCGGGGAGCGGGCGGCAGGGTATCTGTCTTGTCTCACACTCTCTCAACACAACCTGAGCCCGCCCCCGCGCCCCTGTAGCGTCTTGGACGAAGCCTGACTTATCCGGTCGGACGATGAAAATATGAAAAATGAAAATATTTTATTTCTGTAACATTATGTCTTTACATAAGGGGCTGTGATAACCCTAAGTAAGTTTATACAAACCTGTAACAGGGTTACCTGTAAAAGTGAAGTTAATGTTTTTCAAATATATACATACATACAGACAGACCAAAACAGAAGAAGATAATAACAGAACTGACCAGAAGCCCTGATGTTGTCCAGGATCTGCTTCCTCTGCTGCTGCATGTGCACAGTGAGGTGCTTGTAACCGAGGTCCCGCAGCGAGGGGACCAGGTCCAGGAACCCTATAGGGTACTGCACGTCGCGACCTTACATAAATAAATAAAACTTTTATTCATTCACACCGTACACAACACACAGATCAAATTATTACAAAAAAACACAACACACAAAATTAAATCTTTTGTATGTCTCGTGCACCATATAAATGATTCAGCAAAATAAACAACGCTGGTTTTCTGCTAGCACCATGGTACCCAAGACGGTTATTATTCCATACATTGATAAGATCATCATTACTTATAGCAGTTTTATTTATATTAGCATTTTACGATTAATTATTCCAATATGTATTGATTTATTACTTATACTTATTTTTAAAGTATTAATTTATTTTTTATTATTTGTGCATTATATTTATAACTACAAGACAAACAGTCGCCACTGCAACCAACCAGGATCAATATTAATGTATTATCTAAACAATATACAAAAATAAATATAAGTGGATTAGACTAGAAAAGATCAACTAGAAACAAATTTAAAGTAAACAAATACATAATTTAAGAACCTCAGTGGCGCAGTTTAGTCGGACGCGCGCCTGTCATGTAAGCAGGAAGTCGCATATTCGAATCCTGGCCCAAGGGTTTTTTTTCAAATATTTGTTTACTTGAAATGTATTTCTTGATATTAAGAGTACCTAGCCTAAGCGATGGACATCTTATATACGGTCATACGGACTTATATAAAAAACATATAATATAAGAATTAACTAATATAAGTATAAGTAATAAGCGCTACCTTCCATCAGCGCGAGCCACTTGTCGCCGAGCGTCTGCAGATTGTGCGCCAGGTACATGCAGTTGTTGTGGAACAGGGCTGGTGGACAAATTATTTATATTATATTCATTAGCTATACACTATGCATTAAAAATCTTACAGATTCGATCGAAGTCATAGTGTGGTCTTTAGCTGGTTTCTTTACATTTAGATAGAACTAGTGGACGCCTCGCAGCGTTGCTCAAATGGATCTTTTTAAAACCCCTTAACAGATATCTATGTCTTACACGAAACCTACAGACCAACATGATCCTAGGTCTAGTCAACATCTACAGTCAGTGTACAGTCCAGTCGTTTGGTCTAGTTATGCATTGGTAGATCAGTCAGCCATGTTACTTTTATATATTATATTACTAGGTTTTGCCCAAGGGTTCGCCCACGTTGGTTAAGTTTTTCTATAGTCGTATTGAATCTGTAAATATTTTTTGCTCATTAATTTTTTAGTACGTAATTAACCTGGCTCTGGTTTTGAGATTTGGAGTGTTTTGGATTCTCATCAAATCTAATTTGAACCCCATGTAAAGTATCTTTGGCAGAGCCGCTCTTCTCGTCGACACTATTTTTTGTTCTCTGAATTAATCCTCTGCTGATGTCTCTTTTGATTTAATTCCTTAGTAGTATGTTTGGCAAGGCTGAAGACCAAGGCGCGTCTCTGAACGACACTATTTCTTGTACCCATGGGAACTGATTTATGGAATAAAAAGTAGCCTATTTCCTATTCCAGGTCTCGAACTACATTTGTGCAAAGTTTCAGTCCAATCGGTTCAGTAGTTACGGCGTGAAGGAGTAACAAATACCCTTCCATACATCCATCGAAACTTTCGCATTTATAATATTAGTGGGATGTAAAAATATCTATAGAGTAAACATTTTTAGGGGTTTCTTTTTAATCACATCTTAGAAAATGGTACAAAATAAATTCATATTGCAAACCAGGGGCCTATTGTCTATAGGAAAACAACTTAATTGAGAGTGATAAGTATTATTATTATTATTAGCCGTTTTATCTGGCTTCTTTAAACGTGTCTGCGCACATTAGTTCCGCCAATATCTTGTTTTAAGCGAAAAGACTCATAGGAAGAAAGCTTATTACAGAGATTTTTTATTTTTTTTTTCCCCTATACTTGAATTTTCAAGCGTGAAACTACAAACATAGAATACAGTAAACTTCTACATCTATGAGTACTTACAACAAAATAAATAAATATTAATATACTTAGGTAACAGTATAAGGTGAGGGGAGAGAGCTAAGGTGACAGTTGATAATGGTGTCAATATATTAACTCAATGGACTAATCAACAGACATAAATTTAAATGTATTCCAATAAATAACTTCTGCCATACCTACTCTACAGACGCATGACACTTGTAACCATCTCCATTTTCCTTAGAGGAAAACAGTATGCCATTTTCAAACTAATTATGACAAGTTGAATGACAAATCTATCTGAAATCGAACGGTTTTTGGTACAGTTGTAACGTAAAGGGAACCAATTTTGTGTTTTTTATATATTTATATGGTACAAATGTTACTGTAAAAGCCCGAACTGCGGTAAATCCTAGGATTTACCGGTGAATCCTAGGATTTACCGGTGAATCCTAAGATTTACCAAAACTCGCCGGTAAAAGTCTGAATCAATCTATAATAATCATAAATTTCTGATTTTTACCGGCATTCAGTTGGTAAATCCTAGGTTTTACCGAAGACACCTGTAAAAGTTCGAAATCAAAAATTAAAATTTAAGTAATTATAGCCGTGTCAACTCGTATCTCGCTCGAACCCCGCCCCCCCCTGCTACCACGCCAGCCACGCCTCCTTATTTTTTCTGCATTTTATTTTTCTAAAGCATGATAAACACGTTTTAAGACTTGACTAATAGTAATAATAATGATTGTACCGAATAACGAAATGATTATCAAAAGACTGTTTAGATTACTGAGCCAAAGTAGGTGTTATAAATAAGTAGTGACAAGTAATTTTTATTTGCGTTATATTTTCTGCATTTTATTTTTCTAAAGCATGATAAACATGTTTTAAGACTTGACTGCTAACAATAATAATGAGAGTAAAGTTGAATAAATAGTTTCTGATTATTAACTGCATGGTTTTACTCTGAAAACTAACATTTACCAGTATCTGTGGTAAAACCTAAGATTTACCGACTGAATGACGGTAAAAGTCAGAAATTGATGATTATTATTGTAGAACAATTCGGAGTTTTACCGGTGAGACAGCAGTTCGGGCTTGTACAGTAACACATACACTGAACACTACAAAATATGTCACTTGCACTCAAAATCTGTATATCTCTCGACACTACTGGACTCTTCAGAGGAATTTGAATCTTCACCTCCTGATATGATCATTTCGTCAATAGCATTGTCAAACTTCATGTCGTGATTATAGTATTCAACTTCAATATTTTTTCAGTGGTGGTCACATTTTTACTATTTTTTGGCTGAATAATTTGAAAATAGTTATTCTAATGCAGCCTTCAGTGGAATCAATTTTGTCCCTTGCCACTCACTTCCACAACTGCGTAAATTACTTACTTTAATGTCAGTAAAATAAAAGGAATGCATTTTGTTTTGTTTAAAATATGAATAAATTAACAATGCCTGTTTATCAATAACATTCCCAAGTGATAGTAATCTTGGTGGAGATTTGTTTGACATAATGTTGTGTCTAATATAATCCAGGACCTATTTACTTTGCAAATTAATAATGATTAGATACAGATTCAAATCAGAAAAATAATGAACAATTAATCAAATAATAAAACAGATTAAAATTTTTATTCATTATCAGATGTCAAAGTTGAATAAGAGATCAATTAGCATTTTTCTAGCCAGTAATAACATAACATGACATAATAATGTACTATCAATTAATGTAGCTGATTCTGAAGGCTTTAATTTTAGTTTTAGTGCTGTCAAAACTGAATTTTTATCATTGCAAAATAATTCATAAGTGTGAAGAACAGAGGCTAAATTACTTTGGAAAAATTTAAGTTTTGACAGCCCTAGAACTAAAATTAAAGCCTTCAGAATCGGCATTATTATCTCATAATCTTACTGGTCTAATGAACACTTTTGTAGTCATCTGTACTCCTCCCTCTGGAAACCATCTTCTTCCTGCTATAACTTCAACATCTATCGCTACAACTTTCAAATGTATCTTGATTGGCTAAAAATTATGTGTGAAGTAATAAAAGCTGTAGCGATAAATGTTAAAGTTAGACAATAAGGGGGCTGGTTTCCCAAGAAACGTAACTTAAAAAATTACTACTACCAAAAGCAATGGTGGCTGCTTAAAATAAGCATCTTATTATTCATATATATATATATTTGTATTCATTCATACATGAAATCTGTTACTTACCCACATACTGTGGTATAGTTTGTAGGAAATTCTCATGATGATAGGGCACAACAGCATCATATAGCTCAAACACGAGTCTCGTGGTGATGTACAGCCTCTTGCAAACTACATCAGAACATTGCACTGCCTGCTCCATCATTGAGTAGACCAGGTCCAGAAGTTCTTGAGCTGTCTTGGATATCATGCACCTCGGGAAGTAGAAAAGGCTCTTTGGTATGGCTTTGTCTAGAATCTTTAAAGCTTGCTCTGAACTCTCATCAGCTATATTGTTATTGTCTATGTTGTCTTCAGGTATAGTTTCAACTCCTATAGACATAGTTGAGCTTAAGTCTTTAAGCATGATAGTTCTTGCTGTCTCCAAAAAGTGTTGACTCGATCGTTCAGCAAAGAGAACATCTATATTGTTAACGTAGTGTAAGATAGAGAAGTTCTCATCTGGGAAAATTTTCAGAAAAGCAAGAAAGTGTTGAAACTCTTCTATTTCTGAAGTGATTCGGCCGTATGTTTGTAGTTCTATTATATTGTTCGGTATAGTTTCTATAAGACAGTCTCTGACCAGAATCTCACTGAAATCTGTAAATATCTCCTTCCCGATCATCTTCATTACTGTTTGCTTTGTATAAAATTCTTTATTTAACTTATTACTAAGGTAATGAAATAGTATTCTTAGGTTTCCTATAACAACATCATATGCAGGCTTATTTGAAACTTTATGGTTAATCGTAATAGTCAAAAGCTCTTCAGTTTCAGCATAAACTAAGCAATCTTCATTAATAATAGGATGCACCACTTCTTTTAAAAGAAATGTGGAAAATTCTGTCACTTTCAATGGTAACTGTTTGCATATAGAAAGAGCATAGATGACATCTAAAGTCGGATTAGTATCATCCATTTTTATTTCAATAGTGATAGTGCTTTTTTTTCCATTGCCCTTGCTGGACCAAGTGAACATTTGGTCCCAGAGCGCCAGAAGGTCCACTAACAGATTCTCCCAAATTAACAGTGCAGTTGATTTCAGGTTCGCAAACATTGTCAGTGTATTGTACCCTTCAGCGGGATATTCAAGAATCTGTAGCAAATCATTGATACATTCAACGGCTCGAGCAAAACTTTGAGCAATTTTACATTCTTCAAAATCTTTCACAAATCTCCCACAGTTCACAATATCACAGATAATGTTGATTGTAAAATTAACTCGTTCAAGTTCTTTAGCAAGGTGATCATGGGTCTCAATTGATTTTAGTACCTCGGCCATAGTCTGTTCTTCAATTTCCTCCTGACATGACTCCATCTCTGCAATAAGCTCTTTGCTCTCTAGACACAGTTCCTTGCTTTCATCAACAATAGCCAAAATGTCATAATCACTTTCATCTAAAAAGGTCTTCATCTCACTTTTCAATCTCTCAATTTCCTTACTGACAAGTGGAATTTTCTCAGAAGGCTTCAGACTGTTGGGCTCATTGCCTTCGAAAATGGATCTAATAATAGCTTCTACATATTGGTCTGCCATTTTAATGTTTTCTTTTGGTTCTATCTTTTTTAATAGTAGGTTCTGGGTATCGGTCATGTTGTGAAGATCTTCTATTTGGTTGTCTCTTGTTGTTGTTACTATGGTATTTGTTAGATGCTACGGCATGCCGTATGGTGTTCGCCAGGAATCGTTTGTTTGTCTTCTGCTGTGGAGCTTTAACCCAGCCAGAGGGACCAACTATTTCAGCTCTTGCAGCACCTTGAACTGCTTCTCGCATCAGCTCTTCAACAGCTAATCTGCAAAGAGTTGTGAACATTAGATACAGACTAACACCTGGTACCATTTCTATGTAATTAAAGAAATATGCTCACTTCTCTAAAGCTTCGTCGTCTAATGATTTATCATTAGGTTTTTTGGCAGCGTCTTCTTTATCTGACATAGTTTTTATATCAGCAAATGATCTTACGTCTTTGCCACTGTTCTCAAGCACAACGAAATTAGTTTAGCTATTCCATGGCATAAGCTATTCAAACATTTTCGAAAAAAGATTTAGAATTTTGTGAAAAGAGGAAAATAAACACCACATTTTATGACTGACATTTGATAAACAGCGATCACCATTTTTATTTCTTGTAGGTAGGTATAAGTACATAGATATCCATCATGTCTTTTTTATTTCCTTGTGAGTTTGTGAAGATTGAAACATCGTTTATTTCAATGGTGTTTTACGTACAGAATTTTCTGTCTCTCCTGTACTTAGACCATAATAATATACTTAAGCTTTTGTAAGAAGTTGGTTTGGTTTGATGACCATTTTGTTTGACGTTGGCGAAAATTCAACAATTTTTTTAAAAACGTAGCTTAAACATTTTCGCAAATAGCAACTTTTTGTACGCGTGGAGTGAAACGTCAGCCACGTACTACGTTCTGTCATTGGGCATTTGAACCTTTCTCAATTTTATTTTAAGTTTGCAGCAAAAATACGGCATCCAGAAGGTAAATACATCATTATTGAATAAAACAATTACTTGCTTAATTTTCTAATGCAAGTTAACTTAAAATAGATTGCATTTTCATTCAAATCTTGTCCATAATCTGTACACTTCGCCAACCCATTTTCGAAATTGTATTTTATCTCAAGTCTTGATATTTTCAGAACACAATGGCATCAAAACTAATTGCGGTACTCCTAATCGTCGCCGCTGCAGTGTCGGCGGATGATGAGCCAGCAGTAGCGAGGCTGCTGGTCTCCAAACAAGTGCTGAACAAATACTTAGTCGAGAACATGGATATACTTGTCAAATACACTCTGTTCAATGTCGGTACCGCTCCCGCTGTCGACGTGAACCTAGTGGACAATGGCTTCCACCCTGAAGTGTTCCAAGTAGTTGGAGGGCAGCTCTCGGCCCATATTGACCGGATTGCCCCACAAACCAATGTGTCCCATGTAGTGACTGTGCGATCCAACAGATATGGCTACTTCAACTTCTCCTCTGCCGAAGTCACCTACAAGCCCAGTGAAGATGCTGCTGAGGTAAGCAAGTTTTTTAACTTTGAACATTTGATTATCAAAACTATATTAGTATGGCTGCACCGAAAAGCAAATAATTTTCAAGTCTGGTATCGTACCCCCTTATCAACACACTGACCAACCTTTATTTATTTATTAGTTTAGTATATTTATTATATTAAAACAACAAATCTGTCAAGTTCTGCTGAAAGTAAAGTTGTTTGATCTTAACTTTACTCTATACCAAGAAAAATTAGATTAAGGAAGTAAAATGGAAGCTACTCATGATGCTCATTTTCATCAAATCTCAAATTTTCTTTCTAATCCTATCTAGAATCAGATAGGCCAACAACAAGAAAAAAATTAAATGTAACTTCTTTCTTTTAATCTGTTAGGTATGTTATTACATATATTCTATCACATTTCTTGTTTTTCTGTAAACCAAATAATGATCCATAATATTTAGTTGATGTTTTATTAAAATCTTTTCATAAAAAAATTACCTCTATTGTCATTTTTTTGTTTCATAATAAGCAGGTTAATGCAGTTTACTCAACCTTTAATCATTTGCCTGCATAAAAACAATCTCTTGTTTCAGGCTCAATTCTCATACAGCAGTGCCCCTGGAGAGGGAGCCATTGTAGCGTTGAAGGACTTTGATCGCAAGTTCTCCTCTCACATCCTGGACTGGGCTGCCTTCGCTGTGATGACTCTCCCCTCCCTCGCTATCCCCTTCGGTCTTTGGTACTCATCCAAGAGCAAATATGAGAAGCTTGCAAAGACCAAGAAGCATTAGTGTAGCATTTAACTAGTCTTGAAATTGCTTTACTTGTAAATGTTGATAGATTACTGAGACTAATCTTAATTTTAATTTATTTGGACTGAAATGTGCTAAGAGATTAGAAAAGGAGCAGTTTATCAATGTTTAGGAGTAAGATCTCTAGATTGTTGATAATGTAATAGGTGTTCTAAGTTTTAAAACTTTCTCATCGAGGATTGTACAATACAATAGAATTTGTAGCTCTATTCTCAGAGTTGCTTGTTCAGTTATCCAGTTAATTGTTTCATATTTTTAAAGATTAAGGATGATATTCTGTTGTGTTATAACTACTTATAACATTATCAATTATTTTCATTTTTATCAACGTCCATTTCTACATTGTTGTAAATTAATTTATATGAACAATAAAATACTTTTATAATGATCACCCACATTTCATTGAACAATTTCAGGATTAAAAAGCAGGTACAATCTGTACTAGGTACTACTGCGATAAATAAGTTTTACCCTTGTTGCTATTCACATATACATACACACTACACAGATTTATACTCTCTCATTCTTTGATACAAACTCGCAACAATATGAAATTATACCCACATTAAATTTAACATACCTATTACACACGCTTATACTCACCCTCTGACTAAATATAACTCCGTTTAATAATTGTCCTTTTTAGGGTTCCGTACCTAAAAGGTACAAAAGGAACCTTTATGGTGAGACTCCGTTGTCCGTCCGTATGTCAAAGCACCGTTAAAGAAAGACCTGAAATTTGGCACAAAAATAGTATTAATTTGCCCACATATTACGGTGTAAAAAAACATGAAAAATTTTAAATTGTTTAAAATATTTCCAAAACAAAGTGAGAAAAATAAAAAATATAATATGGGTACTTATCAAATTTAGATATTAAAAATTTAATTATAAAGATATGTACTTTTACTATATTTACTGGAGCGGGTTTCGAGAAATCTTTAAAAAACACAAAAATATGTATGTCCCCCTTTTCTTAAACCGAAAAAAATGACGATTATAGATCATAACTGGCCAATCACAGGAAAACTATAGCAATTAAAAATAAATTTAGTACAAATGAGAAATATAAAAAAAGAAGTTATATAAATCAATTTTTTTTTTATAAAAATACAATATGGGTATCAAATTGTATAAAAACACGATGTAAGAGTATTATATAAAACATTTTATTCATTAGCTTATATACAAAATACTATGACTGTGTAAATAAAACATAGATGCAAAAAATAAGATTAAGGAATAAGTCATTGTGAAAAATTTTGCTACAAATTAACCTTAATTAATTTACAATATCTATAAATAATGATAATTAATACAGAAAATCAAGCTAAGTGTCATTCAATCAATACATAATTTATTATCTGAAGCTGCTTACATTAAGCCTCTATGAATATAAAAGCAACACCTTTAAGGGGAAACGAGTCGTATCCTCTACGAAACGCATAATTTAAGATGGTTCTTCTTATTTTTGAATAACAGATATTAAATAAACGTGATTTATGGCATTTCGCGAACATAGTTTAGTGTCAGTTAGGCATTTCCGGCAAAATTTTGTTATTTTATGCTTTACGTTGTAAATTTTTGGGCACACATAATTAAAAGCGTTTTTTAAGTTTGTGTGCCCATACATTTTAAACCTCATGCATTAAATAACAAAATTTTGCCGGAAAAGTCCAACTGACACTAAACTATGTTCGCGAAATGCCATAAATCACATTTATTTAATATCTGTTATTCAAAAATAAGAACAACCATCTTAAATTATGCGTTTCGTAGAGGATACGACTCGTTCCACCTTAACTTGCATACAAATGATCATAATTTTAAATCCACGACGCCGCCGCCGTCGGTTGTGGTAATTTAATCGCAGTGGAAATCCTGGGTCAGATGCCTTGTTAAAATAATTTAGAATATTATTGATTTAAACAAAACGGCTCACCTTAAAATGTATCTACTATGATCAGGATAGCCAACCAGTTTCAGCAGATTCAGACTGCCTTCATCTGGGCGAGTCAATCTGAAACTAGTTGGCTAATCCCGATCATAATACTGAGGTGAGCCGTTTGGTTTAAATAATTTAATTCTATAATAGAATTTTACTTTTTAGTGAAGTCGTAAGTATTACAAAATACAAAGTAAAATAAAGTTGCAAAGTTGCTGAATAAAAATATACACAAGAAAAATGTATTATATGTATATCCATACATTTTGCGTGCATTGAATAATTTAATTAAGTACCTAAGTAGTGTCCAACATGGCAGACTCCATTCCATTCTGATTTCAATTCATATTGTGTTAAGAGCGGTTTCGCAGCTGGATTGTGAAAAACCCGTCTTTTTCTAATTAATCGAAACAGAACACTTAAATTCAAAATTCACTCAATAGTTATTCAACAAAACCTTTACCTATGTATTGTGTATTTTTAATTTTAATTGAAAATTATTCAAGTTCTAATACACAGAAACCAATGGAAACTTTGCGATGGCAGCATGCACAATACATACTCGGTAATAACTTAATTAGGTTTTGTCGAGTAACTATTGAGTGAATCTAGGATTTAAGTGTTATGTTTTCACAATCCGGCTGCAAAACCGCACTTAAATTGAAAAAAAAAAAGTAAACGTGAGTCCTAAATTGTACTTAGGAATAATTTACAATTTATGTGAATTATTCAACACAATTTATTTGAATTATTTAACACAATTCCTGTGATTTTCAAATATATATTATATCAAAGACATCTTAAGAACGATCCTAAATTAGGAGAATACTGAAAAATAATAACAAAACGAAATTATATAAACCAAATCCCATAAAAATCAGGTACTTAATTGTTATGTTACATGTTGGATTTATGAACCAAATTGTTTATGAATGTTTATGAATTTATAAATGTTTATGAACCAAATTAAGATCTACTGACCTATTGTTATATTTGGGATCCTATAAAATTAGAAGTGTTTTGCTCCTCCTGCAGAATTAGAATTAAGTATGCGTAAATAATTCAATTTTTTTTCTCATAGAAATCAATAACTAAATATTAATTGAATTTGCTAATCAATGTGCAAACATGGACGGGTCGTATAAACACCAATTCGTCATTATATCAACATTTATACGTTTGTGATTATAATTTCTTACGGAACTCGCTTCGCACGCTCCCCAGCTGGTAAGTACACAAAGACACTTCGTTCCGGCCTTGCACCAAAAGGTAAAGTGAAAAAGTCAGTCAAGCATGCGTCGTCGTACACACAGGAAGGGTTTCCTCGACGAAAATGTCAAGGCAAGGGTATTCGGAGAAATGTATCCTGCTCCAACGCCTTCATTTTACACTTGGCTATCCTGTTCAGCGGAACGGGCCGCTCAGAAATCTCGCGATTTTAAGGTGTTTTCTATTTATTACTAGCTTTTTACCCGCGTTTAGCCCAGTTTTCAGCCTGGGCGTTATTTTATTAACACTCCGTATAGCCTGTATGTTGACCAGGGTCACTATGATTATGATACAGAAAACCGCATGCAAATCCGTTCACTTGTTTTGGAGATGTGGGCGAGCAAACAAACAGACAGACAGAAAAGAATTCTAAAAATCGCTGATTTGGAACACAAACTCTTCTCTAGTCACCCCATTTCTATTTTTATTACTTATCTTCGATGTACAGACGCACCAGGTTCTACTGTTTTATTATATGTATTGATTGATTTTGGAATTAGAAAGATGTGTTTTAATATGATGGCTGTTGTATATCTCATTTTGTACGACGTTTATTTTGGTAAAGTTATATTGTACAAAACCCAATATAACTATTTAGATCATAAATTAGGCCTATCTTTGCGATGTTATTAGATACAGGGAAATGCAAGTATTCGTGAAGCGAATGGCCGAAATATTACGATCAAAGAGTGAAATATGACATACATTTTTTTCAAAATTTTGTTTTCATTGTTTCATGGTTTAGAATGAGTTTGAAAAGAGACAAAATTGGGAAATAAACTGTTTTATAAAACGAAACCGAATAGGAATTTAGAGAATGTAACGTAATCGATTACATCATTTTTATAATGCCGAGTTTCAACACAATCAGATCAGCTGAACTGTTCTCGAGTTATGTAGGTATGCCGGGCGGGACAGACACCGAAGGTACGTAGTAATACTTTATATTCTCTGCCGAAGGTTCGTCATTAGGGTTTAATTTTTTTGGCCGAACTGTTAATTATGTCGTACTTACATACTTACTTGAAAACTTTTAAGCATCAAAACGTTTTTAGGTCAAATAATACATCAGTGGAATGTGCAATTAAACTAGGGCCACGGATTAAATAAAGAGAATATTCGATGACATCCCGTTTAGAATATTCATCGCGTTGACATCTACCCTACATAAGAACGGGTGTTACATATATACGCTGGAAGGTTTCAGAGAGACTGAATCCAAAAAAATGGCTAAATTGGGTTAGGTAACAGTTTCCAGAGCTTGTGAAAGTGTTCATAAGACGGTACATCACCATTACCTAACTATATGATGAAATGATCACCGTCATAAGAAGGGAGGCCTTTCAAGCGCTTCCCAAATAAGATTATAGGTGCCTCAGTGAATAAGCGCTAGGGCAGGGTATTCGGAGAATTTCGATGTGTTTTTATTTAATACTTTGTCATTAGAGGGATATGTTTTTAATATAACGGCCGTTGTATATCACATTTTATCTACTCCTATAAGGTAATTACAACATCAAAAGCAGTTTCATAAGTACCTAAAGGTCGCGGCAGTAAATAATGCACATCGGCTTTGTAGAGCGTCGTCTCCGTCACCGGACTGTTAGTGTTTCGTACGACAGAGATGACGCTACGATACGATGATGATTACCGCCGCGACTAACTGATTAAATTATATTTAGACCTTTCTTTGCGATTTTATTGGATGCGGGAAAATTCAAGCAATCATGTATCGAACGGCAGAAATATTAAGATTAAATACCGACGACATTTTCACGTCAATGTATCACAATTTTAACGGCTTAAAATGAATTTGAAAAGAGACAAAATTGGGATAACCCCCCCTTAATGAAAAGTATGCCAAGCAAGAGTGAATGTTTGAGAAACTTTGACCTAGAGTCTTAAGGCGCTCTTATCCCAAAATCAGTAATTTCAAAGTCAAATAGAACTTTCAAATATCGTCTAAAACTTCCAAAAAAAAATACGCAATATAGTTCGAACCTTTATCTAGGTCTTCCACGCATGTGTAACACGATCAGATAAACTTTGCTCGATAGAAATAATTCACGAACACATCATGTAATAAGACTTTTCGAATCATGCCATTTCCGTAATTCCACTCTTTTATTAACGAAACATATCTGGTAATATTGCTCCTTAAATTTTCTAGGTCGACCACGTAAGTGGGTTTTAATAAACATATCCCTTGTTTTTAAACAAATTAAAAACCGATAAAAACAACGAAAAAGTACAAAAGTGTGGTTATTTTCTTTACTCCTTACACGTAAAGAAAAAGACAGAGAGTCACTCTTCTGGGATAAGAGCGCCTTAATCTATGAAAGCTATAAACCGAACTAATAAACAAAGACTCGTCATCTGTTTTCATCAACAAAGGACCAGAACACGGACGCCTGGATATGTTATCAATATACTCTTGAAGATTCGTCATGGTATGTTTACTCAAGCTGGTATTATTAAGGCGATACCAAAAAAAAATGTTTTTTTTTTTCGAATCCATTTACTCCACTATAACGTCATCTACGTATTTAATTTTTGGGTAAATGTTTATTGAGTATTTGATTAAGATACTCACTGAAGGAAAACGCGATTGGATGAAATTTTCTCGATAGAATTTAATTCCGAAAAGACCTCTGAATTGTTTTATTTTTTCCTGTAATTCTGAAATCCTAACTAATTTCATAGTGAAATTGCATTCAAAATGTGGATATTATGTATTTGTAAAGTTTGCTTAAAAATCTTTTTGACAAAATAGTTTTATATTAATAAAAAACCGACTTTTTGCTACTATTCCACGAATCCGTCCCACTCTTACTGAGGGTTTTTTCGCATATGGAGTAACAGGGACGCTAAAACTTTTACGTATCGCCTTAATATGGATCCATAAGGTGGTTCGTCACGGTTGCCTTCCCAAACGTACAACTTATGAATCTTACAATTGCTTTTCTTATTATAGAATTAAATGAGACTTGAAGATGTTACGTGTTATGATCGGGAAAGCCGACCAGTTTCAGCAGATTTAGACTGCCTTCATCTGGGCGAGTAAAGACGTTTACGCTATGGCAGGGAAATGTTATAAATCACGTTTATTTAATACTTGTTATTCAAAAATAAGAAAAGTATACAATAATAAGTTTTGAGTTTGGTAACACGACCGTGTCGAACCAGTTTAAACCACCAGATCATGCCACGAAAGAGTTAGTAATAACAGGGACAAAGTATTAGCTGCCAAACGGATACAAAACTAAGGTGCTAGGCTTTGGCTCCTTATGAAGTTTGTTAAATGAACGGATATTCTGTATTACGTGATTAAGACCTAATAAGTCATGACGTCATGACTCTAAAACAAAAGACCGCAAATATATAAGATACCTATCATTTAGTCAACTTTCTCTAATAAGTTAATTAGCTACGAACAACAGCCGTATAAAATCACATAAAACAATAACAAAAGTTAAAAAACAATAGGCATTAAAGTAGCTACATAAAGAATATAATTGAAGTGATTATCTAATCCCTCTCATTAATTCGTATTTTTGCGTGAATTATCGCTTCATGTGATAAATTTTAGTCCTGACGTGACGTGACTAATACCACGAATATAATTGCGCTGATAAAATCTGGGAGCAAATACGAGTACACTTTAGAATGTAAAGTTTAGATGTTGATTGGCTCAGGGTTGTAATTGTAAGAATGATTAGTGGTAGGTGAGGAGGCGCCATAGTCTGGCGTCGAGGGTGTGGTGCTCTGTGGGCTCTCCATCGGCCTCGTCAGCACGGGGGCTACATACTCCGCAAACCTCACGCTGGACTCCTGCTGAAGGGGCAAGGGAGGGGTACAGCTCGGGAAAGGGCTCAGGAGCAGGAAGGTCCCGAAAGCGACAATAGACGCCATTATCAAGATGATCGTCCGCGCCTCGAAGCCGGCCCTGAGTCCTGCCCACGCTGCCATGTTCACGAGCAGTAAGAGCACAGATATCCGAATTAAACGAACAGCTGTTGAATGAATTCTGCCACCGCCCACTCCGCTCATGTCACATGGTCCATAAGCGAAGTACAAGTTATGCTTATCACCGAAATGCTTGAACATTAGGTAAATCAGTCCGAAAGGAGCAATCAGAGGACAAGCGAGACTGTAAACAATGCTTATAGAGAAAATCGCAATGCTCCACGCGTAATGAACTCCGAATGGGAACTCATAAAGAATCGCCTTCTTAACGTAACTCTTTTCCGCCTTAGACTTTGACTGCAGTAAGTACCACACGTAAAGGAAAAGTTCAGGGAAACGAATCAACTCCAAGGAGGTACCAATGAATCCTGAAGTGATTACGTAATTGACGAAGAAAGCGCCTTTATCAGGGAGGAACACACAATCCCAACGCATTGTGTCATTCTCATGATGCAGAGTCCAAGTAACAAACGCTTCGGCTGTTGCTAAACCTAGCGATGGCAGTATTAAAGTCATGAGAAGCAGATATGATACTGTTTTGGTCATAATGGAGTAGTTTTGCTGGGATTTTGTCCAATGACACAAAAATTTGTCCGAGAAAGAAACAATGGCTGGCATGACGGCAGCCATGGTCCACAGCAGCAATGTTGGGAGGAATTCAAATATCACAGCACTGATCTTGCTCATAGATTCAGGTTTTGCAATAAGGGTATTAAACAAATTAACAACAAAAGCTGGTGTTGTCAGGAAGAAAAGAACCAAGAACAGAAAAAAGTTTACAACTATTGCTTTTATGTACCATACTCCAGGTTGGATGCTGAGATTTTCCCAGATGATATCTGCAGGGTTAGTGGCATGAGACAGAACCCATCCACGATGCAAGCTAAAATTGTTAATAACATGATCGGCTAACTGGTGAGAAGGCAAAGTTAGGAAGGCTATATTGAGGGGATCATTCATTACCATGGCTTTGCACCTTTTTGCTTCATCTTTGAGCCTCTTTTCTTCACTTGTATAAAATTCTAAACCATCAAG
Source organism: Ypsolopha sequella (assembly GCA_934047225.1). Taxonomy (NCBI): domain Eukaryota; kingdom Metazoa; phylum Arthropoda; class Insecta; order Lepidoptera; family Ypsolophidae; genus Ypsolopha; species Ypsolopha sequella. The sequence goes on along the minus strand of OW203986.1, from coordinate 3,370,461 downwards.
CTCAGGACCGCAAAGTTTTGGCTTAACAGTAATACGCTTACCAGTCTTCTTATAATATGTATCAGTATAAATTAAGGCCTCTGTTACCATTTCTTTTTTCTCCTGGATCTCAGTCAGCTGGTTGATGTTGTATGCAAGTCGGAGATCCACAATCTGGATGTGAGGGAAGTTGTGTGCAAAGTAAGCCCTGAGTGTGGCTTCACTTCTGTCTGACCTTGCTATGTTGGTGATCATTATGGTGCCCGTCATTGATGTTGGAGCAGGTTTACGTCCAGTGCATCTTCTCATGATGAGCACTGATAAAGGTAGGAAAGAGATACTGATCAAAGTATGTACCCACAGCCAAGGGGAGGTTCCATTCAAATTAGATAGTGTTGTTCGACTGAAGGTACTTGCATCAACATTCAAGTTGGTTCCTTGGAAGTTGATGGGTAGGATGATCCCAATAGACACAATTGTGATGATGAACATGAGAGTGATGATATGTCTTTGGAAGGAGAGGTAATGGACAGCATCGGGGCCGCACTTGGCGAGCACTTGTTCACGCGTGACGCGGAACACGGCCGGCAGCCAGGTGAAGAATCCGTCGTCAATGCTTAGGGTCTCGTCCTCGCTCGTCCGACGGTCGACGAGCGCGTCCCCATCCCTGCTTCTGAAGAATATGTTCGTCCAGCGATTCTTGGAGCGCTGCACAAGCGCCATCCGCCCATAGTTCCAAGCAGTGCGTCGCAGTACAGTAAACAGTACGATTAGACATGACCAACTTATGAAGTTCAGTATCAGTGTTTGGGGAATACCGTTGTAAGCTCCCGTGATGATCACATTCTGCGAAGGGTTTAGGAGCATGCAACCTTCGTCGGTTCCATTAGAGCTGTTGGATGGTAATGTATAAAGGGAATCAGCGGTGTACCGATTCATCCTTGATGTCGCAATCCGCAGTGTAGCGCGACAAAGCTTTTCACATAATGGGAATACCACAAGTAGAAGCTCAGTTCACTAGCACTTCACTTGTAGCTCTTTGTAATCACTTATGTGTCTGATAGTTCCAATACCATCTGGAAATCTTGATTTCTATTGTTGTGAGATAACAAAATTGTGACGTTTATCGCGGAAGTCCGCGGAACCACAAACCAGGGTTGCCAACCGTAAAACTTTTTCCTCGTACTTTTTATGCAGCTAAAAATGTATTAACCTCTAGTTTTTGACCTGTCCGAGTACTTCATGAGCTCACCTTATCATATTTTCTAAAGTTTTTGACCCAGATAATGGCAAATTTGATGGCAAATTTATTAATCTCTATTAGAAGTACAAAAAAACTTTAAAAATCCTGTGTAAAACTATTTTATTAAGGTTTTTGATCATCATCAGCTCCATCGTAACGCAGCAACAGACGACCACCAACGTTTTCACACACCTATAAAATTTGTATTTGGTTAGTCTTACTAAACGATATTTAAATAAAAAACTTGGTGAAATATTGTACCAACCGATGCGATCCAGTATCTATAAGGATCAATAATATTCTGTACCTCACTTTCATTCCAGCTTTAATCCTATCAATTGGTGACAACCCTTTATTGTTCAAAGCTTCGATAGATACAGACATTCCATCCAACAACGCCTTTTTCATAATTTCAATGATTTTATCACCATAAGTGTCATATATTTCATCAGGAGGTTCAATCTGCTCATAATATTTCCCGCACCAGCCTAACGGATGAACTTTAGTGTTTGATATGTCGCACCAAAAATCATTTTCAGCACCAATGAACTTGATGCGGAGAAGGTGTCCGCAGACCATAGTGATCTCGGCTATCGAGTAGACATCAGGGTTGCTCTTGTAGCAGACTTCCAAGAGCATGCCCTGTTTGATGCCATTGAACAGACTGGTTTTCCCTGTTAATTCCTACTACAGTGAGTACTTCGTTCCCTTTGATCGTCGCATGACGCCTGATTATCTTGCCATCTCGTTTGCACGCGTACAATTTGTATCTGCTATCCTGCTATCAGTGTAAGCGGGCGTCTTCTGACGATCAAATTGAACGCAGCCCAGGGAACTTGCGCGCGATAAGGATAAAAAGAGTAAGCGAGATGGACATACGAAGTTATTTATTTTAAAGCAGGTCCTATTTTGTCCACTGCAGCGTTGGCGGTTTCTAATAACTAGCTTCGCTCACTTGCAAGCGACTATATAAATTGTTAGGTGTGGTCATCAGATTAAACAAAATAAACACACTCAACTATCGTGGGTAAGTTTAAATAAATAAGCAACATATCATGGTGGGTGGTTCATAGTGGCCTGAAGTTACCTGCACAATCAAGTTTGACGGCCAATTTTTCCCTATGATCTTTGACGTTTGTTGATGGTCATTATGACCGAATCGTGGGTGTTAATAGTGGAAAATAGTAGTTCATTGTGATCTGATGACCGTACCCGTAGTCACGTAATCGTAACTTAAAGCGTCAAATTTTATTTCGGAACACCTAAATTTCTAGTAGAATACATGTAGTTCGATGGATGATCCCAAAGAAATTAAATAAGATAATTATTGAAATATAGGATTTGACTGTTTAAAGATGGGGATTTTTTCGCATCAAAACTGTTCTATAATAGCATCCATTAAAATTCATCTGGCATTAACTCGGTAAAATACTTTCGCTACCCACACTCTGTCCAAAATGGAACACATTCTACTTGCGTAGTCGCGCGTTTCCGTTCCGATACATATTTGATATTTATGATAATAAATGAAACGTCGTTGTCCAGCTAGTGACCAGAGGGAACTACTTTTATTCAATAGACAATCAATCATGTTTTAGATAGTTATATAGAACTGTCCATAGATGGCGCTATGGGTTACATTTTGATATTAAATTAACACCCCCACTATATCAAAACATGCAACAAACATCACCCTAAACTATAACAATACCCAATCCTTTTAAGAAAGTATAATGTTTCACTGTACACAGACTTTTTGTCAACAAATCAGCTGGCATATTAGCTGTAGGCATAAAAACTATATTTATAATTTTGTTAGCTATACATTCTCTACAAAAATGATACCTCACATCAATATGCTTTGATCTTTTATGAAAAATTGGATTAACTGACAGCTTCTGTGCACTCTGACTGTCATTAAACAAAGATATTGTGTACATTTCATTTGTAATTTCATATTGCAGGTTTCTGATATAAATTGCTTCCTTACAAGCGTCAGTAATACCCATGTATTCTGCCTCAGTGCTAGATAGAGCCACTGTTTTCTGTTTCTTACATTCCCAAGAAATTACACAACCCGATAGAACAAAACAAAAACCAGTATATGATCTTCGATCTAAACTGTTGCTGGCCCAGTCAGCATCAACATAACCTTTTATTTCAGTACAACCCTCTTTAGAATACTTCAAACCAAAATTCTTAGTCTTTTTTAAATACTTAAGTACCCTTTTTGCATACAACCAGTGTTCATCGTTATGACAGTTATTAAATTGACTCAAATATCCAACAGAATAAGCAATATCAGGCCTAGTCAGCACTGCCAAATACATCAGGCTACCTATTAGTTGCTGGTATGGCACTTGATGTGTAATATTCTGACCTTTAACCAAGTTCAATTTACTCTCCATTGGAGTGTCTACAGTTTTACAATCTGTCATACTGAATTTGCATAACAACTGATCAATATAGTCTTCTTGACTTAAAGTTACAAAACCTTTTTCTTTATTAATGTTTACAGACATTCCTAAGCATTGCTTTACTTGTCCCAAGTCTTTTATTTTAAACTGACTACTCAGTACATTCTTCAAATTATTTGTTTCATTTACATCATTTGAAAAAATAAAGAAATCATCAACATACAGAGTAATGATTGTTCGAGAGACATCATTATTTTTTAAATACATACAAGGTTCCAACTTTGATCGTTGATACCCATTTTCTAATAAACAACCATCCACCTTGTCATACCAAGCCCTGGATGCTTGTTTAAGACCATAAATAGCCTTTTTTAATTTTAACACTTTATTTTCACAGTTCTGAGTACTGAATTGTTCTGGTACATGCATATAAACATTTTCCTCTAAATTTCCATTAAGAAATGCAGTTTTCACATCTAAATGAGTTACATCTAACCCAAGTTGCACAGACAATGCAAATAGAAGTCTCAAAGTACTGTGCCTAACAACAGGCGAAAAAGTTTCAGTATAGTCAACACCTTGTTTTTGTGTAAAACCTTTTGCCACCAACCTGGCACGATAACGCACTTTGTTTTCACTGTCATATTTCTTTTTTAGTACCCACTTACACTGCACTATAGTACCATTTTTAGGAACGTCCACAAGTTCCCATGCATCATTTTCATTAAAACACTGCAGTTCATCCCGCACAGCTTCTAACCACTGTTTTCTCTCTGGTCCTTCTAACGCCTCCTGCAAAGTCAGCTGGCCAGCATCTTCCAGTCCACTGTTATTAACACAGATGTTGCTGTAACCATATCTTTCTGGCTGCCGTCTTTTTCTCGCAGGTATAGAAGTACCAATCTTGGTATTAATGTTACTCATACTCAAGCTTTCATTTTCTGAGTCATCACTTGGCAAGTAGGTTTCATCACATGTCAGCATTCCATCTGTCAGAGATTCATCTGTTGAAGTTTCTGACCCACCTGCCTGGTTACCATCCCCCACTGAATCTGGATGTTCTTCCAATACTGCCTCGGACTTCTTATTCTCCTCTACTAGTACTACGCATTCAGATTCAAAGACAACCACATCACGACTAGTTGTGACCTTATTTGTGTTAGGGTTATAAACTCTGTATCCTTTTATGTCATCAGGATAGCCTACTAAAATGCATTTTTCAGATTTTTTGTCCCATTTTAGTCTTTTTTCCTTAGGTACGTGCACCATCACTAAACTGCCAAAGATCCTAAGATTACTTATATCTGGCTTGGTGCCCGTCCACACTTCATAAGGTGTCCTATCATTGAGACCTGAAGCTACCGTCCTATTTTGCAGATAAACAGCCGTGTTAGCGGCCTCAGCCCAAAATTCTTTTCTTAGACCAGCTTCAAATAAAAGACATTTGGCTTTTTCAACCACACTTCGATTGAAGCGCTCAGTTAAACCATTTTGCTCCGGAGTGTAGGGATTTGTCTTTTGATGAATTATACCTGCTTTGCTTAAATATCCATCAAATTCCTTATTGCAGAATTCTTTTCCATTATCACTCCGCAAAATCTTGATTTTCTTACATAACTGATTTTCCACTTTGGCTTGAAACTTTTTAAAGCTCTCAAATGCTTCACTTTTTTGTTTCAGAAAGTAAATGTAGGTCATACGACTGTAGTCATCCACTAGTAACATAAAATATCTTGATCCTCCGATCGAAACATTCTCCATGGGACCACAGATATCTGTGTGCACTATTTGCAGCAATTCATTACACCTGTTACCCTCTTGTGGAAATGGTAAACGAGTCTGTTTGGCTTCACAGCACACTACACATGACGCCTTTGTTACTGTGGCTTTCTTATCAAGTGTCAACCCTTCCACTGCGTTCTGCATCTTATTCATATATTTACTGTTGACATGTCCTAATCTACGATGCCAAATGTCACTTGACATCACTGCTGTAGCTGCTAAGTACTCTGGCATATTTAACTTGTATACTCCGTTGACCAAACACGCTGTAGCCACAAAATCATCTTCTTTATTGAAGATTTTGCAACCACTATCTGAAAACGATACTTTGTTGCCTTTGCTGATTAACTGACTGACAGACAAAAGATTTGTTGTCAAGCCCGGAACACACAAAACACCTTCCACTAGTACTTCATACTCGCATTTATCAGTTGATGTCGTAATCTGCACATCGCCAGAACATAACACTGACACTTTTTCTTTGTTTGCAACAACAATTTCTTTGATATTTTGTTCGTACGACACATTTTTCATCCAATGTTCATTGGCCGTCAAGTGTCCACTTGCGCCAGAATCTATGTACCAGTCATCTTTCCGAAAATTGCCACTTAGAAACACGGTACTAAACGCATTTGTTTGTTTACGTTCATTGTTTCTTGAATCATAAGAATTTTTACCAATATTCGGACACTGGTTACGATAATGACCAGTTTGTTTACACTTGTAGCATTTGACACTTCTTGCCATTGTCTTTGACAGTGACGGATGCGGATGTGTATGCGCGCCATCTTTACCAACCATAGACAACACCGACTTTTGTTTCTTGTAACTCACAAAAGCACCACCGGGGCGCTGCTGTCTGTTTCCATATCGAGCAATTTTGTTTTAATGGCGTCCGTCGATATTGACATACCTGAATGTTCTATAGCCATTATCATTGGGGAGAATTTTTCTGGCAATCCTGCCAACAAAAGCGAGCCAATCCATTCGTCACTGATATTGAAACCTGTTCCACTTAATTTCTGACCTGCTTCTGTTATTTGTGTCACATACGAGGTCATGGAACTACAATCTTCGAGACGAATTGAAATTAAATTCCTTAATAAACTTATTCTTCTTGTAAATCCCGAGTCATCAAATAAGTTTTTAAGCTTGTCCCATAACTCCTTTGTCGTTTTCACATCCTTGATATGAACATATAACGAAGAATCAATGGTTAGCACAAGTTTTGCTTTGGTTCTCGCATCATCTGCAGCTTCTGGTTTTGATGCCGCCGCCTGCTGGATGCAAGACAGCATGCCCTCCAAAACGAGAAAATTCTCTGCTGCGAAAGCCCACTCACTATAATTCTCGCGTCCCTTCAACTTAGGTACACTGACAACGTAATTCGATGAAGCCATGTCCGTTCACTGTAATACTAATGTTTTTCTCAAACTGCGTCGCAATTACTGCAAACCAAATCCGCTTAATTCAATCCAAGCTTCTTTATAGCACAGTAAAATCAGCGCGAGATAAAACTATTACCGCGTGGAGATCACAAAATGGCGTTACACTGTGCCCATAACCTGATATTTATGATAATAAATGAAACGTCGTTGTCCAGCTAGTGACCAGAGGGAACTACTTTTATTCAATAGACAATCAATCATGTTTTAGATAGTTATATAGAACTGTCCATAGATGGCGCTATGGGTTACATTTTGATATTAAATTAACAATATTCAATATACTCTATGGTCGCACGGTTTTGTAAGGCTGTTTGCTAAAAAGTCATTGCGCGTTTAATAAAACGAGATGGCAAGATACAATCATTTGAAGCGAAATGAAATGAAGTATTTCCAAACCAAAATTGGAATGAAGTGTGAACGAGAAGGTCGAGAAGTTCGTCGTCCGTCTTCGTTCGTTGGTCGTTGCGTTGATTCAAGGTTCGAGTTTTCGTTATTCATGTACGTACTCTTCTTTGGATTTGAGTACGAGGCGAGTTAAATAATACTTACATTTAATTTGGAATACATAAAAAATCGTTACAATGTGTTTAATTAATTAATAATCAAACACAAGCCAGATCTAAGTTTAAAATGGATACATTTGATTGGAATGATTTTTTAGAAAGCAATAAAAGCAGCCAAGTTCCTGAAGAATTATTTTCTCATGTGAGTACAATCTATTTTCTTACATAAAATATTTTTATTTTCAAGGAATTTAAATTGATAGGATTAAAGTGACTCTAAAAAAATAACGAGAGCTAGATTGTTGGGGTTCATCAATATATCACACCGAATAACAAAAAGTCAAAAACTTCTAAAGAAGGGGTGGTTCTACAGAATAGGTGTACTTACAGTTGTAATGCTTCAACATTTCCTTAAAATTGTGATGTTAAAATGATTTTAGCGCATTAAATAATAAAATTTAGTGTCACTATACTTTTTCTGCTTTATTCAAATTTTAATTAAAATTGAGTTTATTTTCTGCTAAATCTGCAATTTTTTCTCAAGAAAAAAATTGCAAGATTTTCTTGTAATTAGCCAGAGACATATACTTAATTCAGTGCAATTGGCAGTATATTAAAGTAGGTAGGTATAGCAGTTTTAATTTTAAAATTAAGCATCATGTTGTCCTTGACTATTTTTAGATTTTTCAACAATGACCTACAAGAAAGTCTTTGGTTAGAGTGTAGATACGAAGGCACTGAGGGGAAAAAGAGTAAAATATAACACATATGCCCATTTTCACTAACCTTAAGTGACGCCTAAATCGGATGCCTAAATATTCAAGAGTTCTTAAGGTAATAGAAATAAGAGTTCCTAAATATTTAGGCATCCGATTTAGGCGTCACCTAAGGTTAGTGAAAACGGGCATAGTCTTTTATATAGCCTTTGCAATAGAGTTTTTAAATCTAAAATAATTTATTTCTTAATTCTTAAAAACGGGAGGTCTGAAATATTTGCTTAAGAAACTCGAGAATAAAATTTTCTCCTGTAACATACACACATACTCATTGACATCTTGTTTTCATCCACTGCTGGGTTATCATTATCACACATGACATTAAAAACCTCCTATTTTCTGTGCTACCAATTCCTGTTCTGACCTAATAAAATTTTTAGAAGTCTTTAAAATGTCTTCAATCCCTGACCTAGTATTTTAATGTTTTTTGTTTTAATATAAATAGGTACTTATAGATATGATAATTTAAATATAAATAGGTACTGTTATCTCAAGACATATTTTGGGTCCGACCTGGACCTGTCGGACCCGAAATATATCTTGAGATAACAGTATTTATATTTAAATTATCATATCTATCAGTACCTATTTATAGTAAAACAAAAAACATTAAAAGCTTTTACAGTGTATTTAATTTTAAAACATTTTGTTCTGACCTATTATTTCCCCTTGTCCATTATTCTGACAGGAATATATTCCACTGGTCGTCAGCATCACTCTGTTGTGACCTTGTCCTGCCCCTTTTAGATTTAGTCCTGTGATTTGCATGTCAATAACATTTAACAAATCACTGTATTAATTACCCTCATTACATATTAATGCCTCGCATAGGTTGCCGTTTACCAAGTCATTTTTGTATAACACAATATATTTTTTTGTAATAACTATTTGGCTTTTTCTAGCCAAATTCTGAAAACATTTTTTACTTCAAACATATATTTTGGGATTTAAACAAAGAATAAAAATTTTGGTTTACAAGAGTTACAACATAATCAAACCATTTTTGGCAGGTTGAAGCCAGTCTGTTCAATGGCATCAAACAGGGCATGCTCTTGGAAGTCTGCCATAAGAACAACCCTGATGTCTACTGGATAGCCGAAATCACTATGGTCTGCGGACACCTTCTCCGCATCAAGTTCATTGGTGCTGAAAATGATTTTTGGTGCGACATATCAAACACTAAAGTTCATCCGTTAGGCTGGTGCGGGAAATATGATGAGCAGATCGAACCTCCTGATGAAATATATGACACTTATGGTGATAAAATCATTGAAATTATGAAAAAGGCGTTGTTGGATGGAATGTCTGTATCTATCGAAGCTTTGAACAATAAAGGGTTGTCACCAATTGATAGGATTAAAGCTGGAATGAAAGTTGAAGTACAGAATATTATTGATCCTTATAGATACTGGATCGCATCGGTTGGTACAATATTTCACCAAGTTTTTTATTTAAATATCTTTTAGTAAGACTAACCAAATACAAATTTTATAGGTGTGTGAAAACGTTGGTGGTCGTCTGTTGCTGCGTTACGATGGAGCTGATGATGAGCTGCCTAACACCTGGATCTTCTTCTCAAACCCTCGTCTGTGTTCATTTGGATATGTCACTAACAAGGGATCTCCGTGGCAGTTCAAATATCCTGGCAAAGTCAACAAGTTTTCCTGTAAAAATAAATTGAGTGCACAGCTGAGGCTATGTGCTGAAGAGTCTATCAAAGATCCAAGTCCTGCTGATTTATTTCAGGTAAAGAGTTATTTTATATACCTATGATGATGATGATGATTTAGAGGTGGGACGCCTGCTGGGCACAGGCGGATGGTCGGCTCTCCAGTTGGAGCTATTCCATCCAATTCCCATTGCTTGGAGCTTTGGTATCCTATTGTCCCAGTTGCATTCCCTCCTCAAGTCTTCACTTCTCTAAATATATTATCTTAATATGTCTGAGTACCCAAGGCACTTGAGGTCTTCTTTAATGTGATCATTACCAAATACTTCCCATCTTAGGCTAGAATATATAAAGCATTCACCTAAGTAGTATAGGTATCTGGTCCTCTAAAAAGGCTGCTTTGGATGAATCATATTATGATTCTGTTCTAATGCTGCCTCTTTTGCACGCGTGAAAAAACTCTGAATCCATCCTACTTTTAAATCATTTCATGATTCACTTAAGTCGGCCTTTTTAGATCCACAGTTTTCTGTAAGTTGACAATATCTTGCTCCTAAATGGCAGAGATGAACCATTTTTTATTGAATTATTCTCCTCCTATTCTACAATTAGGTATAATTTGGATTAAATACTTATGTACAAATTATTAAAAACTTAAAATATACTTTCGATCCGATTTATTTTGTAATATTTTAAGTAAGTAGGTATTCCCTAGTAATATTAAATAAATAATCAATACATATTATAAAAGAGTAGAACCGGGTGTGTCTGTACATTGAAAAAAAGTAATAAAAATAGAAAGGGACAAAAGGAACAAATTAAGTGATTTTAGAATTCTTTTCTGTCTGTCTGTTTATTGGTGCACATCTTCGAAACTACTGAACGGAGTTTCATGTAGTTTTCACAGGTAGGCAGAACTTGATTTGGATTAGAATATAGGCTTTGTTTCATTAAATTGGAATTTACTTTTCTACTGTTAGAAGTTAGAAGTTAATAATTCCTGGCGATGAAGGCCTACAGACGTCACGAACAGAAAAAAGAAAGAATTTTGTAGCGTATAAAATTTTAGTACATAAAAAATCAACAGGTGGCGCTGTTCATTATTAGAATAAATAAATATTTAATTATTTCGTTTAAATAGCATCATCTATTTCGGTAAAGAAAAAGTTTTAGTTTTTGTTGGTAATTCATGCATCACACAAAAACTACTGAACGGGTTTTATATGCGGTTATCACTGTACGATGCTCGGCAGTGAGATACGGATTACAAAGAAAGAAGGAAGGGAGACCACTGTTCGATAACTTATTATCCAAACTTAAAAACTGGGATACTTTTTATTGCGGGATTCCCAAGGGACTAAACTGTAGCCGCACTATCTTCCACGCGGACGAAGTCGCGGGCAACAGCTAGTAGGTATAAACAAGGTGTTATAAATAAAGTTACGGAAGCCGAAAACTGGCGATAGTATTCGTCCACAGGAACAACCTTTCGTGAACAAAATTGAGAAATCAAGAAAAAATAATAAATCCATTGTTTCATACATTTTGTTCGGGTAGCTATTGTCACTTTTCTATGGAACAGCTGATTTTTTTTTCACGATTCGAGGGTTAGCTTTGTAGTAAAAGTTCTTCCTACGGACGAGTACTATCGCCAGTTTCCGGCTTCCGCAACATCATATTAACACCCAGTATATACAAGGTGACTTTTTGATCATCTTCCAAAATCATACTGCAGTCTTGGTAAGTGATCAGCATCATGAATCGAAAAAATTTTGTGAAATTTAATTTTATGAATTTTACAAAAATCGTTATTAGTTCATAATGCAGATCATTTACCAAAGCTCAAGGATGAATTTGGACCATGTTTACAAATTCACCATGTATAATAATAATAATAATAATAATAAGATAATATTTTTAAAAGATCATCTTTTTAAATGTTCTATTTTTCGTTTGTCGTATTTCGGTTTAAATACTGGCTATTAGATTTCATCAAATATGTAATAACCGTAACTGTTTGCTTCCCAATAAAAAAAAAAAACAATATAATAAATACATACAATTTTATAAACATATTATGAAAATAGAACGAAGGCTTTTATAGTAACATCGAAAAAAAAATGGTCAAGTAAGAGTAAGACTAGGGCCCTGAGGGTTCCGAGTATATCGTATAAAAGACACAGACCAACTCAACTCCATGTATCTAAAGGGTCTAAATAAGTTGGTCTATTGTAACTACTTAAAGAATTAAATATACTTATCTCAAGTTTTTAATAATTTGTATGTAGGTATTAATGTATAAAGTAGCCGTCAATAGAAATTGTGGACTATGTAAACAAAGCGCCATGTTGTCTTTGTCTATGAATAGGTGAACTATCTAGAGATGGGTAAGTATGTGATTAAAATATGTTAGGTGCTTAATTAGTTTTCTTTATTTGATTCATCGCTAAAATATTCTGATGAATCGCTAGTCAAATTGCCCTCGTTAATTACAAATGGTTCCGTCACAGCGTTGTTGGCCGTATCTATTATCCCATCCAGTTCTTTAATTTTTTCTTCTACTTTTAGGACATGAGCTACACATTTTAGAGCATCGCTGGAAGATCACACAGCTCTCGATAGAATCACACACACGTTTATGTCAAAGATTATGAAGTAACGCTGTTAAAAAAAAATGAAGGAATAAAATAACATCACGAATAAAATACGTTTATATTCAAATAGATTCGTACATCACCAATTTTCAAAGACAAAACAGATTCGATGAGAAAAAAATATGACAGCAATCTCGACGCAGTACAGAATTGACTATTGATTCTATTATTTTCCGTAATTAACTGGTGATTACTGAATATTTCATGATGAAATACAGTGAATGACTTGTAAGACTTGATGCTTCATGATTTGGAATAATGTTCAATGAGACTCCGTGACAGAACCTTGAGAAAAATTGAGAAAACGGTTTGTTTACATAGTCCACAATTTCTATTGACGGCGACTTTACAGGCTGTTTAGATAAAGTTGCGGAAGCCGAAAACTGGCGAAACAAACGAACAACTTTCCGTGAAAAAAAACGGAGGAATTGAAAAAAAAAACTGTTGTTTCATTTTGGTCGGGTAGCTATGTAACTTTTCTGAACAGCTGATTTTATTTTCGCGTTCGACGGTTGGCACCATAGTAAAAGTTGTTCGTATGGACGAGTACTGTCGTAGACTTCTGTAGAGGGACAGACAGATCGACGGACAATAAAGTGATAGGTTCAATAAGGCTTCCGTTTTTTAATTTTAAGGTACGGAACCCTAAAAAGTAACATAGAAATACCTAAATTATTATTACATACGGCTTGAACACTCACGTGTGATTCACTAAGAACGACACTCGCCTTGATAATGCCGAAATTGTAACGGTGAAACGGTTGGCATATAGTCAACAACAATCACACGTGAGTGTTCAAGCCGTATGTAATAATAATTTAGTATGACAGCTCACGCGAGTTTTAATAATATTATAGAAATACCTTTCTATTTTTCAGCCCAACCAATCTAACTTAGAGGTCCACAACTTTATCACTGGAATGAAACTTGAAGCATTAGACCCTCATGACATGAAGTCCATTCGACCAGCTACAATCACTAAAGTATTCAACAACTTCTACTTTCTAATCGTAATTGACGATCACGCGGAAGATTACGAAGATAGCAAAATGGCGTGGCTTTGCGATTCTTTACACCCCTACATTTACCCCATAGGATGGGCCCATAAACATGGTGTTGCTTTTAAAGAGCCGAAAATCTGGAAAGAAGACAGTTTTGACTGGGATGAATACTTATCGATGACGTCGTCCGTTCCAGCACCCGAATATTGCTTCGGGAAAAAAGAGCAGTTAGAAGGTATCGAAGTGAACATGAAACTAGAGGCTGTCAATCCACAGAACCATGAAGAGATTCACGTAGCTAATGTAGATTCAATTGTAGAACACATGATTTGCGTCAATTTGTTACCTATAGGCGAAAAGGTGTGGTACTCACAGAGGAGTGATTTGCTATTTCCAGTCGGCTGGTGTGATAGCAATAACTACGAACTTCACATACCTGATCTTAAAGCATTAGATGCTACTCCAAAGCCAGTTGAAACACCTAAAAAAGAAGAAGTTAAGAAATCAACAGAAGAATGGTGTGATAGGATATTTTTCAACTACAAGTGTTATTCTGGTCCTTCAATCAGCAGGAACAAGTTGTCCCAGTTACCGAAGCACGTAGGCCCAGGGCCATTATCTCTTGTATTGAAAGAGGTCCTGAACAAGATGATATCAGCGTCGTACAAACCAGCTAAGTTACTTAAAGATTGGGAGACTGAAGGGCAACTTGAAGAAGGAATGCGGATGGAGATGCTAAAAGCAAAGTTAGTTTCACTATTGATTCTGGATATGTTTCCTTTTAGTCATATTTCCTGACTAATTTTCACTTTTCACTCAATAATTATTTCTTAAGTGTGATGGCCCTTTAATACAATCAGGGGCCGAAAATTTAAAAAGGAGGTGGCTCCAACTATTGAATGACCCTGTCAGCAGACCTTTCCCAATTAATAATTTGATGGCAGCATTTTCATTCTACATCGCGGTATCGCTTACCTCCCACAATACTATAATAACATTAACCGTAGTGTCACAACCGACAGTGTCCATGCAGAGACAGAAAAGTCTTAGCCAGAGTCAGATAAACCTCTAAAGCTAGTTATAAATTTACGTATGCGGGGATTTAGATTAAGGTTGTTGCGCCAGCTCGTTCCCAAACGCACAACTTACGATTGTCTTTCTTATTTTTGAATAAAAAGTATTAGGTAAATAAATGTGATTTATGGCATTATCCTACAATAGTTTAGTGTCAGTTCAGCTTCTGTAGTAAAGTTTTGTTATTTTACATACCTATTACTTTTTAAATGATCTTGCACAACAACTTTAAAGCGTTGTTGTAAAGTTGTTGTGCAGGATAATTTACAACGTAATGCATAAAGTAGCAGAACTTTCTTTGAAAAATGTTTGGATGCAGTAGGGTTATCGAATATGTTGTGTTTAAGGCAACCGATTATATTCCTCAGACTGAAACAGCATTTGCCTAAATCTCTTGAAATTTATTATAATAACGATTGTTTGTTTTTTCCTGTCACAGGCTCAAAAGCAGCACGTACCACGCTTACGTGCCCATCACAACGACCTCGGCGCAAGTGTCGTCGTTCTGTCGCGAGGTCTGCGGTAAGCTACAAGCATGCCCGTGCTTGTTTGGACCTCGGGAGTTCCCCGAACAATGCCCAGAAAACTGCCAGCAAGTTGACAAGTCTAGGTTCCGTAAGTAAAGCCACTTTGTAATAATAACAAGAATGGCCATAATATACTAAAATATTATTTATTTTTTAGAGAACAATGGAGGTAACGTTGAAAGGCGAGGCCGACCAAAGGGAAGCGTTAAAAGAAAAAAGAAGAAAGGTGCCCCTGAAAAAGCCAAAGAGCAGCAACCGTCTCAAGAAAGCGGCAGCAATAAAGATGGTGCTGAATCTGCTAACGAAAGCGAACATAGCGCAGGCTCTACTCCACCATCAGAAACAGGCACCAGACCCAACTCCCCAGATAGTCAGGAATATAAAAGAAGCCAAAGAAGGAAGCGCGAACCAAGAAATAATTATCCAAAACTGGAGATGAAAACGAGGGGCGCGAAACTACCTAATTTTGCTCTGCAAATGAAAGAATCTCATTGGAACAAGAAAGACGTTGAAACAATATACAACAACACTTGCGTGTCTAAGAAGCGGGCTTCACCATATACTGATACCGAGAACGAAAGCAGTAGAAGTACTAACTCTAGGGACGCAAAGAACATTTCTGATGTTTCAGACAGTGAAGAGCCAGAACTGAAAAAATTAAAATTCACATCCCACGACCCTTTACCAACAGATAACAAAACATTCGAGAAAGACACAGCTATGTCTTGGATGAAAGGCAAACTGAAGCTCTCTTCCAATCCTATAGATTGGTCGGTCGATGATGTACATGCGTATCTTAGCAATACTGATGATTGTAAACTAATCGCCGACAAAATGAAACAAGAAGAAATAGACGGGCAAGCTTTTATAATGCTTGATCTACCTATCATTAGAGAATTTTTACATATGAAGAAAGAATTCGCTTTGCAACTTTGTAAGCACATTACAATGATAAGATGGTATTATATTGTTAACTTTGAAGAGAATGGAGTAGAGTGATGTATGTTCCTGTGTAAGTATCTAGTCTTTAGTGTAAGTAGCGTAATAAAAATATTTGTTAGTAAATAAAAATATTTTACACAAAATTACAAAATTAATTTCCCGAAAATCAATTCTTTCGTAGCTTGTTGCAAATATAACTACATATTTTGTACATAAAAGACACTTTTCCGTCTGAATTATCAGTCGTAAAATCTTCGTTATTAGGAATGTCTTTTTTAGGACTCGATCCCTTTACTGCTAGACTTTAGTGTAAGTAGCGTAATAAAAATATTTGTTAGTAAATAAAAATATTTTACACAAAATTACAAAATAAATTTCCCGAAAATTAATTCTTTCGTAGCTTGTTGCAGATATAACTACAGATTTTGTACATAAAAGACACTTTTCCGTCTGAATTATCAGTTGTAAAATCTTCGTTATTAGGAATGTCTTTTTTAGGACTCGATCCCTTTACTGGGATATCTCTCTCGGAAGTTCTAGTGACATCTTCTAGCATATATTTTTCAACTTCTATTTTTTTCGAAATTATCCTTCTGAAATCTTCAGTCGAAGCAACTTGTTTATCTTTACTAGAGTTGCCTTCTTTTAAATGGATTTCTGATACAAGAATTCTGTTAAGGCTTGTAGCTCTGCTTTCATCATCTACTAAGAATAATCGTAGTATGCTATCTTTCTGCGTCAATGGCTTAACATCTATAGACTCTTGAGTAGCAGTATCTTTACCTAAAGATGTATTGTATGTGATAGAGCTACAAATGTCATCAACAAGTATATCGTCATTTAAATTTGTATCGATCGTTTTTTGGCTTTCTTTATTAGTTAAAACAGATTCTGACGATATTATATGTTGAATCATATCCTTTATGAATTCTTCCATATGTGCTACTGAACTTTCCTGGTTTTTTCTAAGTATTTCATCGAACCTTTCCTTGTAGAGTTGGTAGTCGTTCATACTTGTAGAAAAGTTATTAAGAATCTCCTGAACAGTAGTCTTGAACAATTTAATTTTGGGTTCGAGAGAACACATTGAACTCTTTTTGGATTGCAGTTGTCGAGGTAAGTTTTTAAAAACATTAATTTCTATTTCATCGAGTTCCGAATTGGTGATGGTGAGAATGTTGTCGCCATATCCGTGATCACTGGATATGGTTCTGGTCAATCCTGAGACTTCTTTTACAGGATGCTCATCCAGTTTTAAGTTTTTGTAATAATCGCCGCACTTTTTATTTGCAATAATTGTTTCAGAGTAACCTTTTCCGTACGGTTTTCCATCACCAGAGGGTAGTTTTATTACAGTTTCGGAATTAAATGCTTGAATGTTGGTATTTGGTGTGTCTTTGCAGTTGCATTGAAAATGAACATCTCTATCCTTTCCCATTTTACCTAAAATAAAAATAATGCTATTGAAATTTTTAACTTGATGCTTAAACATTATATATAATGTAATTGATGCCTCACTGTCCGTATGTCTGTATATATGCGGTCGTCTGTGGCATAGGTACCTAGTGAACGGCGGGGTTTCTGAAGATAGAGAAGGCAAAAAGATCAAAAAACCTATTATCTCGGACGTATAAATTCCACCAAAGTTCGTTTCAATCCAAAATAAACATCTTGCACGGAAATTTACTGACATCCGCTCGATGGAGCTAGCTGGTTGGATTTAGAAATAAGTGCTCTGAATTTGGGGCTACTGAAAACCCCCAGTTTAGGGGACTCTACTGAAATCTCCTTTATCGTTTTTATTTGCCTTTTTCTTTTTCGTACAGAATACTAAACAAATAAATCGTATGGAACTACAAAGAAAAAAAAAAAAAAGTCAATAATAGATGCGACGACGAGGGTTTACTCGGCAAGCTGTTTTTACTGCGGGTTTTACTGCGGGCAAGCAACATCTTCCCTCCGGCCCCCCAACGGGGTTACTGATTTCTAAATTTTTACCGAGCTAGCCGGCAACCATACCTAAAACTAGATAAATACTTTGGTGGCACAATATTGTAAAATTATCAAATACCTGATAAAAAATAATATATTTTCATGCAAAAACTACGTCCTGTTCATATCGCCAGACAAGCTCCAGGCGTTATTATAAAAGGATCAGACGTAGGTAAGTATATAATTTACTTTAATTTCACATTAACTTTTGTTTGAATATTGACATCACACTTTTTGGTGTATTTCTACATTTTAGGGGAAAATGAGAAAATAGAACCCTTATGGTAGGTAATATAGGTAGGTCTGAACGTCAGTCAGTTGACGTAATTTATTGTACAGATGGTTGAAGGGCCGGAAAATAACATAGGCTACCTACTATTTGTCCCGGGAAAATACCTCAATCCCTCGGGAAAATTGTAAAAAAAAAAGCAGCGGGTTGTGTCGGAGATATAACCGTAATTTTTTTCAGTGAATAGATACTTATGTCGCGTCTTTACTTAATCACAGAGGTAAGAATCAATGGCAGGCATAGATATTATAAAAAAACAATAGGTAGGTATGTCAGTGATGGCAGCGCTATCGCTTACGAGTTAATTTCAAAATTTTCATTCTTCTGATCAAATAAGCGTTAACTAAACATGAATGCTAAGAACAAATAACGAACAATAATACAATTAACTTTTAACAAAAAATAGTAACCGACTTCAAATGTAACAGCAGTCATTCACTAAAAGGTTAAAAATAATTGTATGATGACAGAATTTGAATGATCGGTGACCGATGGTGCCGAAACAACACTTTCCTGACACATTATGCTATCTAGAAGTCTGCGCTCTCATATTGATTTTTATCTTGCTATATCGTAGGGAATACGCCGACTTCTAGATAACATAAAGTTTCAGGAAGAAAGAAGGCGGCAAAAGTGTAGTTTCGGTACCATCGGTCATTATACAATTATTTTAAACTTTTTAGTGGGTGACTAAGCTCTTACATTTAAAGTTGGTTACATTTTTTCGTTTATTACACACTTTTTACTGTTGACGGGTTATAAATTGCGAAATATGGGTAATTCTTGCAAACGCCTGTTGACATGAAACGAAGTTCAAGTGAGTAAAATGACTACGCTATCAGCATCCTAACACAAAATAGGTAATTGCCGCAATCTCGAGTTATGTGCTGTCATCCCTTGAGGAGTTCGAATCTGTGATGATGAAGTCAGGATCGAAGGCCAGGTGGGTATTTTGATAATTTCCAAGTCCTTTAATCAGCACCCTAAAACAGTGATTACATTAATCTCGAGTTACATGTGATCTTATCTGTTGAGGGGTTCTATGGTAACGAGGCCAGGATCGAAGGTCAGGGAATTTCGATTTTCAAGTATGCTGTTATTTGGAGCGTTTGTCCACGGTATTTGCCGATAAACTGCGCATGTATTTCCAGTTCTAAATATATGCGCAGCTTATCGGTCCGTCAAATACCGGAAGGAATCCCCGACCGCGGGCAAACGCTGTTATGGAGTGACAACGCCAAAAAATATACGGTCGAATTGAGAACCTCCTCCTTTTTTGAAGGCGTTTAAAAATAAAAAAGCCATAATCTGAAATCAAATCCTTCGTTAAAAAGTCGTAAGTAGGTACCGGAAGTGACGTACCTACAAGTTCTAAAGGGATCTAAAAAGGCCGACTTGGGTGAATCATGAAATGATTTGAAAGTAGGATAGATTCAGAGTTTCTTCATGCGTGCAAAAGAGACGGCATTACAACAATCATAATATGATTCATCCAAAGCGGTCTTTTTAGAGGGCCAGGTCCACTAAAAAGGCCATTTTGCATGAATCACATTATGTTTCTGTTCTAATGCCGTCTCTTTTGAACGCGTAAAAAAAATTTGACTTTATCCTACTTTCAAATCATTTTATGATTCACCCAAGTCTGCCTTTTTAGATCCCCAGGCCTCCCTATATAAGAAACGGTTTTTAATATTGTGTTAACTATTTACTGTTCAATATTAATTTACTTACAAGCTTGTACCTATTTAATTATCATTTTATTCATCTCCGGTACTACCCTAATTTATCCACATCACTAAAGGTAAACTGGAAGATAATGCTGATTAGCATTAAGTTCGCCTTGTGTACTACATTTATAAGTGCAATAAAGAATTTTTTATTATTATTTATACAAGATACGAACACAGAAGTTTACTTCAAAACATTTTGGTACTTTAAGGCTCCAGTCCCCTAAAAATCAGTATTCTTGCAGAATTATCAGAAAAGAAAGATTTTATTTTAGTTAGTTAGAAAGCAATAAATAAAATACATTTTACGTTAATTTACACTGTGGAATTTGAAGATTTCAAAACTTATTTTTTCATTTACTTTAATGCTACTTTTATTAGGTTTTTAGGCTTTAAACATACCTTTATTTATGTTCTACGCGTTGAGAGTCTCATTCATGCACACGTCACGTAAAAATTATGACAAAAACAAGAAATTTATTCCCATATCTTCAACAATAATCTTACCTGGTTACTTTTTTGGATAATACGTTAGTTTTCTTATTTCGAGTGCTTTAAGTAGTTGTGATTTTATGAATTCAACCACTGATAAAATATTTTTTTTCTACTAGATAACTATCGTTTAGCATAGTCAAATTTAAAACACGTAGAATAGAACTATTAATAAGTGAAATAACAAAAACCGGTATTTAAAAAAATATTTTAAGAACATTTATCAAATCGAAACTTATCGAGAGTTTAAAACACAAAACGCGTCGATATTTCCCTCAGTTTCGCTGGGACATCGCAGCGTTCAGACGTGTGTTGTGTAGCTCGACGTCATTTTACCTCCCGCTCGCACGGTTGCTCCCTTTCCCTCGCGTAGATTCTTATGGAGAGGCGAACTGTATCATAAAAGTTGCTCTACTTGAATATTGCACTTATCATTTAATAAGTAAACAACTATGGATAAAATATTTTTTGAATATTTTAAGAAATCCCTGTTTCGATATAATAAAGTCTAATCTACGTCCGTCCGTATTTCACAGCATCATAACTTTAGCACCGTAAAGATAAAGACATGAAATTTGGCACAAAAATAGCATTAATTTGCCTACATATTACATTGTACAAAAAATATGAAAAATTTGAAATTGTTTAAAATAGTTTCAAAACAAAGTGAGAAAAATAAAAAATATCCTAAAAATACAATATGGGTATCAAACTGTAGACACTAAAAAGGTGATTGTAAAAATATATACCTTTACAATATTTACTGGCACTGGTTTTGTGAAATCTTTAAAAAAACTACAATAATGTGTATGTCCGAAACTGGTAGACCGAAAAAAATGTCCATTATAGATCATAATAGACAGGGTGGTCAGCATTCTTCACGAGACTTGCATATATGTGTCTCTTATGCATCTCCTGACGGTCTGCTTCCTGATAGCCTCGATAAAATAATTACATCAATTACCACTGTAAGGCACCCGCACCCTAAAGACCACTTTTTAATCACCGGGGACTTCAACTTACCAGAAATTCGTTGGGATAAAAGTTCACCTAACTCTCCCTTTCATGTTCACCGAGGGTCTGCTGCCGTTTATGATCTAGGAGTGAGACTCGTGGATGAGTTTGGCTCATTAGGCTTTGAACAATATAATTTCATTCCCAATTTATCTAATAATGTTTTAGACCTTATCTTTGGCAATTTCGGTCTGGAGTTGAATCGCTGTTTGAGTCCTTTAGTCAAGGAAGATGTCGCCCACCCTTCTTTAGAGATAACGGTTAATGAAATTTTAACCACTCCTCTAAGGGAAGCCAATCATCCTAGGCGTAGGTTTAGAAAAGGTGATTACGAGAGCATACGTGCCCTTATTTCAAATTCTGACTGGACTCATATGCTAAACCAAGGTTCTATCGATGAAGCAGTAGAAACATTTTACGACATATTGAATTCAGCCATAGAAAAATTTGTCCCCCTTGACACCAGAAATCAACGCAATGCCTTCCCCCCCTGGTTTTCTCCGGCTCTGATTAAAGTGATTCGTGAAAAAAATAAAGCGCACAAAAACTGGAAACAATTTCATAATCCTTCTGATTACGACGAATTCTCACTTCTTAGGCGTAGGCAGCATGACCTTCAGCAAGAATGTTACGAACGTTATATATGCTCTGTTCAGAGTTATATCAAAGAAAATCCAAAATATCTATGGAGTTTCATTAAGGCTCGTCGAGGTGGATCAGGCTATCCAAGTTCTTTGGAATACAACGGAAACACTCTCAGAGCGGGAAAAGATATTTCTGAAGGATTCAATTCCTTCTTTCATAGCGTTTTTGTTGAGCCTGCTCAAAACTATGATGATGACGTACTTGCTCCTCCATACTGTGATGATGGGGACATAATACATTCTATAGAAGTCACTCCGAATGAAATATCAGCACAAATCTCAAAAATAGATCCTAATGGTGGAGCTGGCAGTGATGGTCTCCCTGCTTTCTTTATTGTGAAATGTGGCGGTGCTCTCAGTGTGCCATTAAGTATACTTTTTAACCGTTCTCTTTCTGAGGGTAAATTTCCATGTAAATGGAAAGATGCACATATAGTACCTATTCACAAGAATGGTCCTAAAACAAAAGTGCCTAACTATCGCCCTATATCTATACTAAATGTGCTCGCCAAGTTATTTGAAAAAATAGTGTATAACAGATTATACCCAACAATTTCAAAAGGCATACCTTCTGAACAACATGGTTTCCTTAAGGGACGATCGACTACAACGAATTTGGTTGAGCTGGTATCCTTTGTCCTTCAGAAAATGGAGTCTGGCCGGCAGATTGACGTGGTCTACACGGATTTTGAAAAGGCTTTTGACCGCGTGGACCACGTCATTCTGCTACGAAAGCTTGAAAAACTTGGAATACAAGGCGATCTTCATCGCTGGGTGACTTCTTATATTTCAAATAGGAGACAAGCAGTTGTGCTCGGTGGTCATCGCTCAAATTTCGTTGATATTCCCTCCGGTGTTCCTCAGGGCTCTCACTTGGGTCCATTATTTTATTGTGCTTATATCTATGATATTTATAGTGTATTTCACGACTCCAACTACTTGCTGTATGCGGATGATAAGAAAATATACTTGGATATTAATAATGAAGCTGATTGCGAATTACTACAAGCTGATCTGGACCGACTTAGTATTTATTACAGTAAAAATCGGATAAAAGTTAACGTTGCTAAATGTGTCCAAATAAGTTTTTCCAGGAAGCGTAATCCTGTCATACATGCTTATAATATTAGCGGTAATCCCATACAGCGAGTAGATGTGGTCAAAGACCTGGGTGTGAGCCTTGATTCAAAATTAACATTCGAGCACCACATTGATGCAGTTGTGAGCAGGGCATATAAAAGTTTAGGTTTCGTAATGCGGGTATGTGGTGAATTTAGGGACCTTTCTTGTCTTAAGGTGGTGTATTTTGCTTATGTTCGAAGTTTATTGGAGTTCGGGTCTTCTGTATGGTCACCACATTATATAACTTATAAACAGCGTATCGAAAAAATACAGGAGATTTTTTTAAGACATCTAAATTTTAAAGCTAGATTACTAAAAATGAAATACGAAGATTCTTGTCTACACCATCGCATTCCTTCGCTCGAGGATCGCCGGCTTTTGCTTGATATGTCCTTACTATATGACATTGTTACTGGCCGTATTAACAGCATGAGCATGGTATCTAACTTTCCCCTTAGAGCCCCATCATTTCGCACCCGGCACTCTGCTAGACTCTTTTATTATGTACCCAATGTTCGCACAAACTATGCCCAATCATCTCCTCTCATTCGTCTAGCTAACGAATACAATAAAAAATTCTTTAAAATTGATCCATATGGAAACTCCAGAACTTCATTTCGAAATAAAATAATGAACGAAATATATTGCCCTAATGAAAAACCGTAATTATAATGATAATTATGATTTTGCTAAACACCCTCCCCTTTTTACATTCCCCTCACTTACACAAACACATACTCTCTCATACATACTCATCTTACATTAACTCCACACAACACAAACATCTTGTCGAACAAATGAGCAAATTAAACTACAGGATTACGTTAGGTACTTGGTTAAGTCGCTTTATTTTTGTTTAAATGTTTAAATATAAGAGTAGTCTAAATTCGGACTAACGAATTAGTTAAGTTTTGATTATTATTTTTTACAGTTGGGGAAATTTGTTATTGGCCTTAGTTTAAGTTTTGAAATATTGTTTAGAGTATATTATATCGCTGTTAATTTCCTGAATAAACTAAATAAATAAATAAATAAAATAAATAATTGACCAATAACCGGGAAAACTATAGTGTTTTAAAAATATAAAAAAAAGTAAAATAAATGAAAAAAAATATTTATAAAAATACAATATGGGTATCACATTGTAGGTATTAAAAAGCTTATTGTAATAATATATAGTTTGGCTATATTTAATTGCATCTATTTCGAGAAATCCTTGAAAATCTATAAAAAAATGTATGTCCCCCCTCTTATCTCCAAAACTGGTGGGCCGAAAAATATGAAAAAAATCATGGTAATATGCGTTTACGTAAGAATTACAGAAAAAATAAAGCGGTTGAGAAATTCACGAAAAAAAATGATAAAACTAAATTTATCATCCACAATACGGAACCCTAGGTTCTGACTAGAGTCTGACTCGCACTTGGCCCGTTTTTTTTTTCAAGATGTTTGCGGTAGGTCGTTTTTTTGGGCGGTTTTAATTTAGTTTTCGGAGCTTTTATTACTACCCTTAATTTTTACCATAAGTATCCGGTTATCCGGATAATACATTATCCGTCATCCGGATAGTAAAAATCTGCGAATAATTGCATGCCCTAATTCGCTTAGATTAAGTTATGTTAATGTGTGTTAATTCGAAAACCCGTAAAGCCGTATTTTAGAAGTTGTGGTCTAAAAAACCCACGGGGATGGCGTGACACAAATTTTATACCAGCACCGCTGTCGCCACTTTTTGGAATAACTAAAGCCGAAGCTACATCCTTTTTATTACTTTACTTACTTTTATTTAAAATATATTAAAAAGCTATCGAAGTCACTAAAACTGACAGTCGAGATAACAACGTGCTAGAAAATAATGCATCAAAACAAAAGAACGTACGCAACTGCGGTTCTTATCATTAAAACATCACATTTCTAAAACTAAATTTTTTACCTTTTTTATTGCACCTTAGTCATAACCATGGACACACAAACTGACAGACACTTAATTACCGTAAGAGTTTCTATTTTTGATATTATATTACTTAAAGAACTGATTGTAATATGTGTGTGAGTATTAGGAATACATAATTTTAAATTTTTTCATTGTTACGATTTGATTATTAATTTTCTACATTTCCAAATTTTATAAAGGTATTTTTTATGTCAGGCATTAGTTAAATGAAAATCTTGATGAATAATGAAATTTTCGGGCACAACTACAGTCAGGAACACAGGACCGTGCGGTCTATAATGCCTAGATGCAGTTTAAGGTGTGACTAGGAATTGTGCCATTGCAATCTTAACCCAATGCACTAGGATGCATTTGACTAAAAATGCACTTGAATTTTTTCACTACAAACGATGGTCGCTAGCCTCCCGGCACGCTCCTGGAAAAGTTCTAGACATAAATCTCTGCAAAAGACTTGCAGTGCAGGTGTTGCAGAAAAGCACAAATTATAGAGGGATACAGAAAAGTAAGAAAATGACAGCTGCACAGCCCATAGCTTGCTGATATCATCGGCTGTGACGTGAACGATCCAATGATGCAATGTAAGGAAAATTGATTAGGCATTTAGGCAATAATTTAAATTAATAAATAATTGTGGTTAAATCGCGAGCGGTTTATACTTTTGCGTCACCCATCAGAAATAATGCCGATAATATTGCAATAATAGGCAACTATTTCTGTGGTTTGCCTGAAACCCTGACGTCAACGGAATTTCACCATATTTTTATGCCATAATTAAATAAATGTTATCATACCGTTTGTTTTTAAACTAAAGTTGGGTTTGTACCTAATGTAGCTAATACAACGTGCATACGTTTTGACATGCTAACTTTTTCAAACTCCGTACAAGATTAACTTGCACACCGACCAGGTGCTGCTCCGGCCGTCTTGGCCGTACGTACCACCGAGCTACCGATAAGACCGCTCTGCACGTGACTCTCCAACGCTGCATGGAGCCCGCGGTCACACAATGGTTGCCTACGTTCTTTTGTTTTGATGCATTATTGTCTAGCACGTTGTTATCTCGACTGTCAGTTTTAGTGACTTCGATAGCTTTTTAAGATATTTTAAATAAAAGTAAGTAAAGTAATAAAAAGGATGTAGCTTCGGCTTTAGTTATTCCAAAAAGTGGCGACAGCGGTGCTGGTATAAAATTTGTGTCACGCCATCCCCGTTTGCTTTTGCAAATTCATTTTGTTTGTTCCGATAAACAAACCAAACTTTGTAAATTACCGTTACTTGAATAATTAAAAATCTTCACATGTCAAATTTTAAGTAATCGTACACTCATTTAACGAAGTAGAGCAATATTCAGGTGCGGTCCTAACATCTTAATGCAGCGGGGGGAGCGCCACTTCTAAAGCCTCAGGTAAGATGAAAGCGAAATGTTGCAAAGAGAGTCTGGGGCCTTAACCACCTAAACAAAGACGCGGGTAAAAGCCAGTTTGAAATATGGTTATTGTCCGTCCATACCTATTATAATTATGGAGTTATCAGTCTCATCTCACACTATTTTTTACAGGAAAGCTATACTACTCATGTGTTCAACATTTCTATAAACAACGTATTATCGATTAGTTCCTTAAAATTTCGAGTGATTAGGTACGTACGTACGGAACCCTCAGCGTCAAATGCGTTTTCGCCCGGTAATTTTTCTTTTTCTATCATCATTCCTTGACATTTTATTAAACTCTATGACATGAAAAAATGAGATTTTTCCCATCGGCCGGCACGGCGCGGCGGCGCATCGATGATAGACATTATGCGGCAGCACTGACCTCCATGCTATCATAGATAAGAGTAGATAAGTATAAAATGCTATTACCACAACAAGCGTGTTCTAATGATTGTCATCGTTTCTGACCCATGGACCAACTAACCGATCAACGGGTTGGTCCGTGAGGAAAATTCAGTTTTTTTAATGCTCTTCCAACTGACTCGGTGGTCAGTTGGTCGATGGGACGCGTAGTAATGGAACTACAGCAAATATCAATATACCAGCGGGTCTACCGCGTAATTCTCATTTTCATCAACATCAACTTGAGATTGAAATTTGACGTGCGTGCGACAACGCCCGCCTAACATGCCATCTCTTTTGCACGCGTTGATTTTCGCATGCATTTGATTGAAGTTGATACAAATGAGAATTACGCGGTAGAGCCCCTGGTCCTCTAAAAAGGCCGTTTTGAATCACATTATGATCCTGTTCTAATGCCGTCTCTTTTGCACGCGTGTAAAAACTCTGTCTCTATCCTACTTTCAAATCATTTAATGATTCACCCAAGTCGGCCTTTTTAGATCCCCTGTGTGCGGCAGCGCGTGTCCATCTAGTCTAGCATAGATTAACCATGTCGAGCTCGATAGCACGTGATACAGTGCTCTCTCTCACTGTTGATCTACCTAGAGAGGGATAGACATGTATGTACCTACCCCAGGTGCCAGGGGCGCTTTACGAGCATAGCAGACCAGCATCCGTAGCAGTGTTTAATCGCGCGCGACGCGAAATTCAAAATTCAAAAAGTTTATTTTGCAAAGTAGGTATATATAATACACGTTTCACAAGTCAAATTTTAATCTTATAAAAATATATGTAATAAAATAATAAATCTACATGAACTACTTAGATTAAATGTTTATTTAATTTGTGTAGCAATATATATACGATTAAAATTATAGGTAAAATATTATTATACAAGTTGAAATCCAATCAACCGCCCGAACCCATACTGGAGACCCGGCCAGGGACCAGGAACAAGGTTCAATGATCACCAACCGAGCCCCCAGCACGAATCCACGCGGCCGACCAAATCCCATCCTATATACTACATAGTAATAGGTTACATATATAAATACATGCCTACCTCCGCCCATTCGATTAGTCTTGCTAAGAAGAACGGGCAAGAAACTTGGCAAGATCATGTCTTTTTTTTTTAACATAAACTTAAACTATACATTGAATTACTTATATCTACTTTAACCAAGGGATAAGAAAATACAAGACAGCAGGAATTCAGGTTAATGAAAAAAGAAAAACATATATATCTTTGCCTACATGTCTCATATAGTCAATTTCCTTTTACAGTCTGTAATTAATTAATGTTAACTCTTAAGAGGAATCAAAAGTTAGGAAATTATATTAATTAATTAAATTATTACCTACCACTTACCTACTATCATCAAAATCAGTATCACTATAACACCATGCTTCACCATCATCCAAATATTAATTTATTTTATAATATGCCTTTTTCAGTAGGCCCTGCTTAATATACTGTTTAAACTTATTCTCTGACAAAGTAAGGACCTCTTTTGGAAGTTTATTGTAAAATCTTATACCATGTCCTACGAAAGAGGTACTCACTTTGGCGAGTCTGATTTTTGGAAAAGCCAGTTTATACTTATTTCTGGTTTCCTTACAATGTTGCTCACCAAGCCTTGGGAGAGACTCAACATTTTTTCTAACATATCTAAGGACTTGGTAAATATATTCACAAGGAACAGTTAATATATTAATTTCTTTGAACTTTTTTCTTAATGAATCCCGGTGCTTCATATTATAAATAGCCCGAATTGCTCTCTTCTGCAAAACAAAGACTGCGTCTGTATCCGCGGCTCTACCCCATAACAGCATGCCGTATGACATAATGCTGTGAAAGTAACTAAAATAGACTAGTCTAGCAGTATCTACATCAGTAATTTGCCTTATGCGTCTAACAGCGTATGCGGCCGAACTAAGTCTACCACATAGGGCTTCTATGTGGGGACCCCACTGAAGACGAGAGTCTACCGTAATGCCCAAAAACTTAGTTTCGTTAACTAACTCCAGCTTGGACCCCTGCAAAAGCAAATTACAATCCACTTGAATAACATTTGGTAACGTGAATTTTATACATTTTGTCTTTTTTGCGTTTAAAACTAAATTATTTACAGTAAACCAATCAAGCACCAGTGATAAAGTTGTATTCGCGTCGTCAAGGATATCTTTACGTCTATTAACTTTAAAAATAAGTGACGTGTCGTCTGCGAATAGTACTATCTTAGTTAAGTCTTTAATTAAATAGGGAAGGTCATTTATGTAAATTAAAACTGCAAGGGCCCCAATATGGAACCCTGCGGGACACCCATTTTAACTAATGCTCCACATGATTTTACCCCATTAATGTCTACCTTTTGAATACGATCACTAAGATACGACTTCATTAACGCCAAAGATTTGCCCCTCACTCCGTAGTGATCTAATTTACATAAGAGTGTTTCATGATTAACGCAATCGAAGGCTTTCGAGAGGTCACAAAATACACCAAATGCATCCTGCTTTTCTTCCCAAGCATCAAAAATGTGCTTAACTAAAGCAACTCCTGCATCTGTGGTTGACCTCCCTCTAGTGAATCCGTTTTGTTCACAGTGAAGCAACTTATTTAAATTGAAATGAAATAACAATTGATTAAAAACTATTTTTTCAAAAACCTTACTCAAAACCGGTAAAACTGACACAGGTCTATAGTTTGATGGGTCACCGTTGTCGCCTGATTTAAAAAGGGGGATCAATTTACTAAACTTCATTAAGTCAGGAAAGATACTCGTACCATCATCTACACATTTATTAAAAATTAATGCCAAATAAGGAGCTATTAAATCAATAACAGAACTTATAACTTTCACAGATAGGCCCCATAAGTCCTCGGTTTTTTTCAAGTTAAGCGATTTAAATGCTTTAATTACAGTTAATGAATTAATATGTTTAAAAGCAAATACAGAAAGACACTGAGGTACGTTATCTATTAAAAGATCCTGCGCAAGCCCAGCGCTTGATTTTAAATCTTTAGTTGTTAAGGACGGAATTTCAGTAAAGAATTGTTCAAAGGCATTCGCAACCTCTTTATCTCCCGTAACTTAGCGACTTAGTTGAATCACAAGTGCGAGGAGCGTGACAAGACGTTTTAGCGATTAAACAGTATGTCACGCTCCTTGCACTTGTGATTCAACTAAGCCGCGTCGCGCACGATTAAACATTGTGCTACGGGTGCATATTACAACATGTTTATCCCTCTCGAGGTAGAACAACAGAGTGAGAGAGAGCACTGTATCACGCGGTATCGAGCTCGATATGGTTTGCTATGCAGGACTAACTGGGCGAGTTCAAAAAAGAAAAGGCCCACGGATCAGCCGTAATATATTGGTCTTGATAAGACTTTATCTTCATTTACCAAATTTAATAAAACCGGCCAAGTGCGTGTCGGGACACGCGCAGTGTAAGGTGCCGAAGTTGCCCGTCACAATATGCGGACTTAGAAGATTCATAAACTTATATTTACTACCTATTTTACATAACTAACAGATTCATAATAATATACTTCATAGTAATTTTCAATGGAATTTGTACGAAATTTTCATTTTAAGTTTGTCGACATTACTCGTTGTCTTGTAAAGCCTACGTACTTAGCTGTGATAGTTTTTCTTATAGTCACTTATATACAAGGTGTAACCATGATTGAAGAGCTTATTCAGTCAATGGTATAGAACAACTTTTACTATGGAGCCAACCCTGAAATCACAAAAAAAAAATCTGCCCTTCTATACATTTCAGCCGAGCAGCATTGCTTTCTATGAAACAGTTAATTTTTTTTTACGAGATACACGGTTTGTTCCATAGTAAAAGTTGTTCTATACCATTGATTGAATAAGCTCGTCAAATATGGTTACACCTTTCTTTACACGTTGTATACTACTACCGTAAATGTTTTCATGGCTGGCAGGGGGGGACACTTTACTCTAACAAAAATTAGCACTCATTTCTGCACTTTACGTGTAGGGGAGGACACCAAAAATATTTTTTTTTTCAAGATTTAATTTTACCGCTATGAAGTGAAATGATATAAAATAAATACACCCATATTATATACCTACAAATACATATATAAAATATATACCCATGAAAAATTACAGCTCTCTCTGAGCTAAGCCGCGGATAGACAGACGAACATGGCAAAACTATAACGGTTTTTGTTGTTGTTGTTCCCACGGAACCCTAAAATTTTAAGCACCGCCAAACCATTTCATTCCCCTCCCAGTCAATTCATCTTTCCTTGGGATTCATTAATTTTTCACTCAACTGATCGATCCTTACCCAACTGTTTGAAACCTCGCCGTAATAATCTAAATTATTAGAAAAATAAATAATACATCAATCAACTAGTCTATCCAGTGAATTGTGCATATCATCAGGGTTGACCAGGAGCAGGAGATTGGCCCAGCAGCGGAGTGATATCTACTAATATCAACATTGAACTCCTGCAAGTCCCTTGACTCTTTTGTCTGGTGCTGGTGTTCTTTTCATGATATATTTCAAACCAATGAGAATCCACACTGCCAAATTATCCCTGTGGATGACGCATAGTCGCTCCGGTTATGAACCTGTAATTTCAGTACATTATTATGATTTTTGTGACTTTCAATTAATTTCTTGGAATTATGCCCTTGTGTGCCGTACCAGGTTGCTTCAATAATGGTGTTGATTTATTCCCGAAAAATGCCATATGAAAAATAAATAACATAATAACAATAAGCAATATATACCATATTAGAATACAGGTAGTAAAAAATAAACGCTTGATATTGGAGAAAAACAGTAGGAAAACCGGAACACACACAACAACAAAGTTTGACATAACCGGACCGTAGTATTTATTGGCCGGACCTTGCTAGCGCTATCCTATCTTACGCCTGTGGATCCCCATTCAGGCAAGTCTTAGCTCGAGAAATAAAATTTCCTACCTTTCCTACACCATACATAATAATAACACGTCATGGGTACGTAATAAATTATATAGGCATGTTCCGTGATGAATTTTGTTTAATCGGACCCTTAATTTAGTACCCTATCGACATTGACAATTTATCGATGTTTTCCCGGGGTTCTCAACTACTACGGGGCCAATTTGCAACTCAATAAAGCCGATTCTGAAGGCTTTAATTTTAGTTTTAGTGCTGTCAAGACTCAAATTTTTCCAAAGTAATTTAGCTTCTGTTCTTAACACTTATGAGCTATTTTGCAATGATGAAAATTTAGTTTTGACAGCACTAAAACTAAAATTAAAGCCTTAATTGCAAATCGTTGCAAAAACGTGTGTCAAAAAAGTAATGTGATTGTGTTTGACCCATTGACCTAAAGGTAAGGACCAGGCCAACGAAGCGAGTAAATGACCCCAGTTCGTAAGTGCTAAAATGCCAATTTAGCACAAGCGCGACTCAGTGTTCCGCGGGAGATTGTGCAGTGTGTTTGTGTGTGAACTTTATTAAAAATGCCTTGTTGCACAGTAAAAAGCTGCAAAAATTATGAAAAAAAATTTAAAAAGCCAGATGTGATATTGTATCATCAATAAGTAACAGTACATTATGTTTTTTGCTTGTTTACCAACTAAATAAACCATTTTCGAAGCGATAATTATATTATCGAAGTCCATAATGGCGGCCATGATGTTCGCTACCACCTCACGCGAGTTTGAACAAAAGCAACTTTGTACGGGCGTCATTTTTATCAACCTGTATTTTATTTTTGTCTTAAAACTTATGTAGGAAATATACTTTAAACTTATGTAGGAAATTTAAAATTTTGCTAAGGGGAACTTAATATACGGTACTAGGAAAATATAATAATAATAGGAAATAATAGGAAATAGGTCTTGACCGTCCGTTAGTTATAAGCTATGTGTCGTCACAATAAATTGAACGTGGCGCCCTCTAGAAGATAAAAAGTCAAGAACTAAAACAAAAAACCTATGGTGCCGCGTTTGATATCATATTTCAAAAATATATATATTGTTAGCTTTTGCTCGCGGCTTTGCTTGCATGGACCCGATAATTTGATAATTTGGAATAATTTATTAAAACAAACAATATATTATCACGAAATAATAACCCCAAAATAATTTAGATAAAATTAAGTTTAAAAACTAAAACCCGATTACTCACGATCACGCTCTAAAAAGTATGAAACAAGAAAATAAACGTTCATAGTGATATTCACAGGATAGCCATGGTTGTACGCACACTGCCTTAAATAAAAAAAATTATGCATTCTAACAGTATTAAGCTTTAGGGCAAAGTGGCATACGACCACGGCTATCCCCTGAACATCACTATGAATATTTGTGATTTTCTTGTTTCATACTTTTTAGAGCGTTATCGTGAGTAGTCGGGTTTTAGTTTTTGAACTTAATTTTTATATACTTTGAATTACATTAATACCTACAACACGTCGAATTTATCACTGATTCACTCACTACCATAAAAAAGAAATTAAGGATTCATATACGCACGTACAAGGTTACATCGCACACCTACGCAACGCGGCATTCATGTTCGCGCCAAACCCGAGTGAAGTTAGTACCAGCGAGACAGAGAGAAAAATATGAAAGAAATATATGATGTATGAAAGAGAGAGATATACTAACGTCCGAGGCGTCATAAAGTGTGGCGCCAGTTGTAGTTTGGGAAAATGTTTAAATAGATGGGCATCTCCTTCCTTTTGAACTCATTGGTTTGACCAATCAACCAACAAATCCAAGCCTGGATCCATGATTTCGCTTAGGGGAGGCAATTTTGGTGTTATTTTACGTTGTATTCCATTATGAAGGAGTTTAATCATGGCGATATACCATATTAGTTTCATAGAAATAGACGAAAATCAATAAACCATGGACAACACCCAATGGACACCTAATCATACCCACAGACCATATGATCACACCTAATCCGCTAATCGGAGCTATTTTGCTTCGAAAACATTCTGTCAAGGACAGGGGTGTGCGGGGGTGGTGCGGGGACACAATAGTGTCGATCACGCTTTATTAATTATCGATAAATTACCTATATATTACGAAACCCTGACAAAATAGTGTGAGATAGTTGGTGTGATCTTGAGAGATATGTATTAATTATACTTTAGACTCTTGTAAGATTTTTATTTAAAAAACCGGCCAAGTGCGAGTCAGACTCGCGTACCTAGGGTTCCGTATTATGGATGATAAATTTAATTTTGACATTTTTTCGTGAATTTCTCAACCGCTGTATTTTTCCTGTAATGTTTACGTAAACACATATTTCCATGATTTTTTTCATATTTTTGGTTCCACCGGTTTTGGAGATAAGGGGGGGACATACATTTTTTTATGGTTTTTCAAGGATTTCTCGAAATAGATGCAATTAAATAGGTATGGCTTAACCATATATTTTTAGAATTAGCTTTTTAATACCTACAGTTTGATACCCATATTGTATTTTTATAAAATATTTTTATTAAATTTTACTTCTTTTTTTATATTTCTCATTTGTGCTCAACTTTTTTTAAATCGCTAAATTTTTCATATATTTTTTTACACCGTGATATGCGAACAAATTGATGCTATTTTTATGTCAAATATTTATATTTACTGGCACTGGTTTCGAGAAATCTTTAAATAACCACAAAAATATGCATGTCCCCCCCTTATTTCCAAAACTGGTAGGCCGAAATATATAAAAAAATGACGATTATAGATCATAACCAGGGATAGGATAATCGGATCGATATATATATATACCTAAAGTTGGGAAAACTGAGAAAGTTTGTAGGTGTGGAGTCGGCTTATTATAATATTACTTTGATAGTAAAAATCCCGGAATTACAGAATTACTTAAAACGTTACGATAATGTAATACTTAATAGATATATGTTACCGGTAATCTAAATAAATAAATAAACGAAATAAAACTTGGAAATTTATAAAATGCCAAGTTTATTTAATCCGAACAGAGCAAAAGGCAAAACAGAACGCCGATCAAAAATAAAATAAAATAAACAAATGGATAAATCAGCTTGGCATTTTATAAATTTCCTAGGAACAGTATATAATTTCTAAATAATATAAATTTACGGTAATCTATTAAGTATTAGGTACATCATGTAATTTTCGTAATTTTCACTTTCAAAATAAATAATATTTTAAGAATCCGACTCCACACCTACAAACTTTTTCAAGGATTTTTTCAACTTTAGGTATATATCGATTATCCTATCCCTGATCATAACTGGCCAATTACAGGAAAACTATAGCGATTTAAAAAAGTTGAGCCCAAATGAGAAATATAAAAAAAGATGTAAAAAAAATATTTTATAAAAATACAATATGGGTATCCAATTATAGGTGTTAAAGAGTTGATTGTAAAATTATATAGTTTGGCTCATGTTTGGCTATATTTAGTTGCATCTATTTCGAAAAATCCTCGAAGAACCACAAAAATGAATGTTTTATCTCCTAAACTAGTGGACCGAAAAAAATGAAATGTATCGTATGTAAAGATTACAGGAAAATAAACCGGTTGAGAAATTTACAAAAAATAATTACAAAATTAAATTTATCATCCACGATACGGAACCCTAGGTATGCGAGTCTGACTTGCACTTAGCCGGGTTTTTATTCCTTGGAACTATGAACGCACTTCCATGTCAGAGATGGTCGCAACTAGGGTTACCATATCCTGTGATCTCAGGATTTTTAGGCTCTTCTCAGGATTGCGGCCGAATTTTCGAACTCTCCGGAAATCTCAGGATTTTTTGTTTTTTCAATAATATAGAGTAGATTTTTCAGATCTTTTTATTAAAACAAAACAAATAATAATCTTCTTTATATAATCTATATAATCTTCTTTATATAATTTTAAAATCAACTTTGGTAATTTTAAATTGCACAAATAAAATCAGCACTTAAAGTCTATGAAACCTATTCTAATCGTTAATTGTATCATTTTTTTTGCGATGATATCTTTTTAATTAAACTTTTGTCTTTTAACACCGTTCAACCCACGTGCGTGGGAGCGGTGGATGTAGTATCCCTCTATAATTTGTGGGTAGATGGTATCTACAAGTTATGTGCTGTCATCCGTTGAGGAGTTCTATGGTGATGAAGCCAGGATCGAAGGTCAGGTGGATATTCTTATAATCTGCAAGTAATATCCTTGAATTAGCACCCTAACGCAGTGATTGCCGCAATCTCGAGTAATGTGCTCTGATCCGTTGAGGAGTTCTATGGTGAATATGGTGATGAAGCCAGGATCGATGGTCAGGTGGAAGAATGTCGATTTTCAAGTAATACCTTGTAATCAGCACCCAGGTACAAAGCGATTACCTCAATTTCGAGAGGTATGCTGTCATTTTCTGAGGAGTTCCACTGCCTATCTCTGAAGACCTTCATCAGATCATGACCAAACTCAAAATGGGACCTACCTGGAAGTACACTCTTTCAAACAAAAATAGAATTATTCAAATCAGTTCAGAAATGACGGAGTTATGGAGTAACAACGCTCAAAAAAAAAAAATACAGTCGAATTGAGAACCGCCTCCTTTTTGAAGTCGGTTAAAAATAAGGACCTTTTTCTCAGCTACCCAACGACATTCTGTCGTTGCCACGAACCTATACCCTAACCGGACTGAGTACTTGTTTCAAAAAACGTGAAGAACGAGAAGTCATACTAGATAATTTCATCTCTGTCTAAGTAGGGTAACCATATTTAAAAATAATTGATTGAGACCACGTAGGTAGTAAAAACCGTATTCAAAACATTTATTTTATTGGTTTAAAGTCTTCTGCTTTAAAATAGCGGCTGCAGACTACTGGATTTTTGCACTTTACTTCGTTTCCTAAAACTTCTAACCATTTTCTTCGGATATTTTCAGTTTTTGGAAGACTGTAATGTAAAACCCAATATCATGGTTACTCTAGCGGTATCAATGTAAACATGTATCATTTCTCCGAGAAAACGTTGTAATTATGCCTTACCTATGAAACGATATCCCACAATTCCCAAAAATTTGGCTTCTGCAGCCCTTCACGCTGCATGCTTTAACCATTTTTGCAAAAAAATATTAATTTTACAATTTTGTTTTCAAATGTCACGGCCGTGGCGCCATTTTTAGATAAAAGGGTTACCAGTTTGCAAGCATAAGAATAATCCCAACTTTATTAAGGAATGATTGATCTTACATTTACGGATAAAACTAAATGTAAAACATAAATAAACCTAACAAAAAAATAGTGACGGACTTCAAATGTAACTGCAGCCATTCGCTAAAAAGCTTAAAATAATTATAAAATGACAGATGGTACCGAAATAACACTTTTTCCGCCTTCTTTCTTCCTAAAAAATATGTTCTTTAGAAGTCGGCGCTCTTATATTGGTTTCTGTGTTGCTATAACCAAGGGAACGCGGTCACTTTTAAAGAACATATTTTTCAGGAACAAAGAAGTCTGAAAAAGTGTTATTTCAGTACCATCGGTCATTTTATAATTATTTTCAACTTTTTTGCGAATGGCTGCAGTTACATTTAAAGTCGGTTACTATTTTTTGTTAAAAGTTTATTATTTTACATTTTTAGTGTTGACGGGTCAAATTGTGTAATGTGGATAGTTCTTGTAAACGCGCTGTTGATATAAAACGAAGGACAAGTAATAATTGGTTATATTTAATAAATACCCTGTAATCAGCACCCTAATACAAACTGATTGCCGTAATCTCAAGTTATGTGCTGTCACCCGTTGAGGAGTTCTATGGTAATGAGGCCAAGATCAAAGTTCAGGTGGAGAAATTACAATTTACAAGTAGTACTCGGCAATCACTATCCTAATACAAAGCGATTGCCTTAATCTTGAGTGGTATGCTGTCGTCAGGTGGGTATTCTGATAATTTCCAAGAAATGCCCGACAATCAGCACCCTACCAAAGTGATTGCCGCAATCTCGAGGTAAGTGCTCTCATTCGTTAAAGAGTTCTATGGTAATGACTTAATAAGACCAGGATCGAAGGTCAGGTGGAAGATTGACAATTTCCAAGTAATACTCTGCGATCAACATCGTAGTACAAAGCGATTTCCTTAATATCAAGTGGTACGCTGTTACTTTCTGAGGCGTTCCACTGCCTATCTCTGAAAACTTTCATCAGATCATGGTCAATCTTAAAATGGGACCTACCTCAAAGGAAATTTTTCCAAACAAAAAAAGAATCATTCAATTCAGTTCAGAATTGACGGAGATAAGGAATAACATACCCAAAAAAAATACAGTTGAATTGAGATCGTCCTCTTTTTTTCAAGTCGGTTAAAAAAAAAGTATTTACTAAAAGCTAAATACTATAAAGTCGTTGAAAAACTAAATCGTGAAAAACTCAAGCCTACCATCGCAATTTGTTTTTTTTGTGATGGCAACTGTGCGAGTAGGACACAGGCATCGACTGTGTGTTGTCCCGCTCGGCACGTTTTCTCTAGTTGGTTGTGTCATAATAAAATAACTTTTAACTGTATATAATAGAGTCTATTTTTCTACGCGTAACATCCTTCAGTGCTCAATCCAGTTTACGTATACATCCATGGTCGTTGCAGCTACCGTTGGAAAGTCGGCTACGTAAACAAATCAAACAAACCGGACTTGACATTCATGACCGATCACTGATGTGTCAAATTGCCAATTTTTTCGGAACAGCGGAAAGTACAATGACCTCAACTGAAGGAATTATTATTTAGCTGCCGTCCCCCTATTTACTTCGATATTTTCATTCCTTTTCTCTTTTCGCGCGTTTTTTTGACAAATTATGACAAACCACCGCGTTTAAAGTTCGCTTAGTTTATGGTCCACCGAACAACGTTCTATACTTATTTTAACTTCTGACACATTATTTTAAGAGATTTTGTTGGATATGTGTTTGCTAATTAACTTTTATTTATTTATTTATGAATACCATAATATTCCATACCTATTTAATTAATTTTGACGTTCGTTGGTGTTTTTGAATTAAATCATGGTGGAATAATGGGTGTTTTGGTGAAAAAATAGTGGTTTATAGTGATATCATGACCGAATGATGTCGAAGTTGCAATGCAACCAAAACGGAATAGGCCCCTGCCAAGAAAAAAAAAATAACTCTGTGGAACATGAGTGAAGTGAAAACTGAAAATATAAAAACCAGTCATTTAACCTCTTTGAACGAAACGAACGACAGTTAAAAATCTCCGAGGCCCCGCCTATAAATCTGTTATTTATTTCAGTTTATTGCATCGCGATGATATTATTATAATTTGTGCATTTAGGTAACTTGTTCAGGTTTCAAATTATTATTGGTATCCATGGTTTAAGTTTCGGCTAATTGCATTATGCCTATTGGAATGCAGTTATCGATTTACGATCCTTGCAACATAAACTAGGATTCTGCAGTTTCCTGGTGCAAGTTCATCAAGGAAAAGTGTATTTAGCCTGCTGTGGTCTTTAGGGTCGCTATTTAGATCATACAACTACATTTTGTGTCATAACGGGCCTATAATTTAATGATTCGGATGATACTATTTTTAGTGGGTGTTGTCATTGTGCCCAAGCTTTATTCGGATTAGGTCATCAAAGTGAGGTGAACATGTGTGCCGGGGAACTGTGTTTTATTATCTTTTAAATATATTAGTGTTATTTCCTTTTAGATTCTAAGGACGAAAACTTGCAAACATGGGTACAACAAGTAGATTACTATGTTTAGTTGCAGTCATAACACAAACGGCGGCGCTACGTGAGTATATTTTGTTGTTTTTCGGCTTGGAATATTAAGAACACCCTGTTCGGCCGAACTTGGAATATTAAGAACACCCTGTTCGGCCGAACTCGAAATATTAAGAACACCCTGTTCGGCCGAACTCGAAATATTAAGAACACCCTGTTCGGCCGAACTCGAAATATTAAGAACACCCTGTTCGGCCGAACTCGAAATATTAAGAACACCCTGTTCGGCCGAACTCGAAATATTAAGAACACCCTGTTCGGCCGAACTCGAAATATTAAGAACACCCTGTTCGGCCGAACTCGAAATATTAAGAACACCCTGTTCGGCCGAACTTGGAATATTAAGAACACCCTGTTCGGCCGAACTCGAAATGAGTGCTCTTCGCTAATAATAGCCTTATTTATTGATATTTGCCTAACATTTTAATATGTGTAACATCTCATACGATTAATCTATGGCTTGAACCTAAAATATTTACCAAAACCTGTGCCAACACTTAATACATAAAAGTTACAAGCATTTTAAAAGTCCGGGAGTGTAAATTTCATTATTTACTTTTAAACACTTGTGTGGTTTTGATTCTGGTAAATGTTTTAAGTTCAAGGCATAGATTAATGTATGCGATAACTCACAAAAAATCAAATATTAGTCAAATAATAATAAATAAGCACATTATCAGCTAAGAGTGCTTATATGGAGTTAGTGCAAACACCAAATTCTAGCAAATAACTATCAGTATGTTGTTGAATAGCTCTAAATAGAGAGCTGACCTGCCTGTGCCCAGCAGGTGTCCCACCTCAACATCATCATCATATGTAACTTTGACCAAGATCTTTAGAACCTCTAGTTTTTCATGTGAAAATATTATTTTATTATATTTATTTATTTATTACACTTTTTGTACCTTTACAAACATAATTTACAACACATTTTCAAATAAAAGACAGAAATTGTGTACAAAGGTGGGACTTTATGTATTTTTTTATGTTAAATATAAAATATATATTAGATTATTATGTTAATTACTATTACATTTTGGTTAAAATTAGCACATTGCTTTTTTGTTAGCATTAATGCTACCCTTTTTATCGCTAACATATTTTTCATTCCACTCAAAGTTGGCCTGAAAGATATTGCTATTAGCAATAATAATTAATATTAACCCAGTGAAGTTAACTGTGGACCCGAAACTTCAGTCAGAGTGTTGATAAGGGCACAACTGAAAGATTTCAGGCTTGCCATAAAAAAATTACCACAAAGGTTAATGCTCCACTACATTTCGCGACTCGCCATACCTAACCTACTGGCTCACTTCTGCGCTGAAGGATGTCTGGGTTGCGAAAATTTAGGGGTCCCTTACCTACCCCGCAACTGAAACTTCTCTACCCATAGGCTTCTATTACCTTTGGAGAAACTAAGAATCACAATTAACTTCATCAGGTTGTTTGTGTCTATATGATTCTTGCCTGCTTGTACATATTTTAAAATTTAATGTTATAAAATACATGTCAATTTTCTCTTATATTTTAATAGATAAAATAAATACAAATAAAAGTGATCATAACAACTACAAATAAAACTTACCACAAATAAACGCTATGCTATGCCATTCATAGAGATTCTATTTATATGAAATGTATTGTTTTCAAGGATTTTATCTTCTATCAAATACCTATTTGTCACCTTCATGATTCTTGCATGCATGACACAGGAATCAAATCTAAAAGTTTCATAGGTAATTATGTCACACACATTGCGAGGTGAAGATGTATGTTAATATATGTGCTAGGTGAGGCCATTACTGTCCATTACTGCATATTATTTTATCCTTGTGGGCCTTTTGTTAAGTTTCAAGATTTACTTATGGCCCAAATAATGCAAAAACTGTTTGTGAAATCATGATATTTCACGATAAAATATTTTGCTCCCTGCTGTCTTTTACATACATATGTACATCTATAGGCTCTATAAAGAGGGTAAACTATGGGGTTGTAAATATATATAAAAAAATTATAAGCAAATATATTGTTGATAGCAAAAAATTAAGTTATGAGGCTGTGACATACGGACGGACGGACAACGGAGTCTCACCATAAGGTTCCTTTTATACCTTTTAGGTACGGAACCCTAAAAAAGTTGCAAATATGTTAAAGCAATCTTACACTACAGTTGCCACAAAATAAGAGGCCCGTTTTGACAGATAAGAACGACCATAGAATATAACTTTACATGTAATAAATGAAACGGTTAACAAATAATTATTAACTTATTGGGTTTAAAGAAAATAAATAAACGTTTTTTAATTATCACGGAACATATTTCAAGTACTATTTTCACGCATATTCCAAAATAAAATGCAATTTTGAATTACTACACAATGTCTCAAAAACAGTTACATTCTCAGTCAATTTTTTCTTAATAATAGTGTTGTTACCAGATAATCGCCTAATTTCACGGACTCAATTCGATTCCACTTGAAATAGTTAACTTGTTTTAATATTGATAAAATAATTGTAATGATCTGTAATTAGCTTTTGTGAGACCAGTACACAAAAAGCCAAGTTTAAATTTCCTTTTTGTTTTGCAAATATAAACTTTTTAGATTTGAACATTTGCATGTATTTGTAACGGTGTCGCGTATACCGAAAAATATAATATAATAATTGTGCTAAATAATGTTACATACCACTTGGCTTTTAAACTTATAGTTTACAAAAACAAAAAATCTATATATAAAAAACATGCATTTATTGCTTAAAGTCCCATTTTTTTTATTAATGAATTGGTTTACAGGCAGTTTTCCATAAATCATCCTATCAATAGACAGATTGGCTGGTAAGAAATATGGCAGTATTTTTTTTTATAAGGCATCGAGCAATTTTTTCATCTTGAAGCCTACATATTTTTCTTACTGGCCAGTATTTTATATCTATCAACGCTCAGACCTCTATCTAATTCGAGGTCAGTGAAGTACAACATTACAAAATATTACTGGCACGTAAGAATTTCCATTTCAGATTCTTTTCGTAGAGAAAAAAAATTAAAAGCTGGTTTTAGCACCCGAAATATCTTTCTATCACCATATTGGAAGTCGTTGTGCTCCCGTTTGTTTTTAGTGTTTTTTTCTTGTCACTTTAGGCTTTACTTTTGAACTGTTTATATTTTCTTTCACGTTGACTTTGGCAATTATGTTTATTCTGGAAATTATAACCAATAAACTTGAAAATATTTCAAGCGATAACAAACTCATAATATTTTGAATCGATTTCTCGTGAGAATCGGTTGACATAGTTACCGATTTGCATGGTTCACATCCATAGATACGTTGCGATGACATATGTCAAAACGGACCTATTACATTGTGACTACTTTAGACACTACAATTTTATCTGCACTTATAATAAAATCATAAATTAGTGTATTCTCTGTACAAGGAAACAAATGAAAACACTGAGTTTATTAACATTAAAAGGTCCATGCAGACAAAGTCACCCGCAAAGAGAAGTCTTTTATAAGAATTCTTCGTATTTGAAAAACGATGTTTATTTATAGCAGCTGATGGCTTTGCAATTTCCCTCAGTGACGTCACCACCAAGAATAGTGAAGCAGCCCACAGTAGAGGAGCAGCTGTTCCAAGTGGCGCAGCGTGGGGAGACCGACAAGCCCTTCGTCATTGAGTGTGAAGCCGAAGGAGAACCCGCGCCAAAGTAAGTCTAGCCCTATTTACATTTTGATGAGTACAGTGGAGAATTTAATTTCAGTTTTTTTGTACCTCGCCATGCTTGGCCCAGAAAGAGGCGATAATGAGTTTGTCCAAGAACTTCGCTAAGTCTACAAAAGTCCCATTCAGTTCCCATTGCTATATGGCTACTCTAATGTCATGCTGGAACAGGATGAATCGCTTGGCTGCATGATTTAGTCAAGAGGGTGGTTACACGGCCAAATATCACCACCAGTTGAAGTGATAGGTTTTGTTGATTTGTCCTACTTTACAGAGAGGACCAGGTGCAGGCTAGGTTTTATATTAGTTTACGCCACTCAGAAAGACTCCTTCCATGCACCCAAAAACTAGCACCTTAGAGCAGTCTGGGCAAGAAAATGGGCCAAGGATTTTTATCTGGGTGGAATATTATATT
Source organism: Ypsolopha sequella (assembly GCA_934047225.1). Lineage (NCBI taxonomy): Eukaryota > Metazoa > Arthropoda > Insecta > Lepidoptera > Ypsolophidae > Ypsolopha > Ypsolopha sequella. The sequence continues at coordinate 3,326,470 of OW203986.1, read as the reverse complement.
TTTCTCCTTTTTAAATGAACTTCCTTGATAGGTGTTACTTTGAAGTGATAAATAACTGTGATTTATTGATGTATTGGGTGAAAATAAGATGATTGTCAATAAGTAACGGACCACATAAATTCTTGAGCACTAAAGTAGAGCCACTGAGTGATGGCACTTATGACAGCTGCATTTAGTGATGAGGTACATTTCAAATTTCAGTTAAAAATAAAAATCAAGTGTGAGTTTACTCAACATTAGACACGTCATTCAACATTCAACATAATGATACAAAAGGAAAATGTGCCAAAACCAGTGGCGTAGCTATCGGAGGGCTATGCGGTGTAGTGCCCCGGGGCCCCCAAGAGATGTTTAAATATCTAAATAGAAAAAGTATTTTACTATCATTTATTTTCGTTTAGTTTAACTTCGTCATTGTTTTGTTTTTAATTAAATATTATTGCGTAACTTGGCGAACTCAAACACGACCTATAAAACATGAGAAACTTGAAAAAAATAATTATTTGTTTCTATACGAATTCTATTGCACAATAAAGCAACATTCAAATCGAAATATAATAACCGAAACAAGTAGTACATCACTATCAACAATTAAAATTACATTTTTTAATCCACACTTGCTTATAAATAATTACGATACTTTGTAGGCATTTAACGTCATAGGCGCCATCACTCGATGGCTCTACTTGTAATTAGAATATTTTCATATTTGATGAAATGAATGTTGCAACCACATAAGTGTCATTTATTAATAAATAATTTTGGTAAGACTTTTCTAGCTAAACTAGACCACACGGATGGTGTTAAAAAAAAAACACAAAAATGGCAAAAAATTTGCCCATGTGGTGGTCCCTCATTAGCATACTGTAGTTAGTACTAAAGTAAAACTGATCAGAAACAAATTAAACTCGTAAAGAGTGATATTTAAACCGCAATAGATATAATCGGGTACATTCATATCAGCACAACATTGCGTCCACCTAACTTGCTTAGACGTAACTTGAGAATCTGCAATCCTCTTATCTAGGGTAAGTGTAGGTTTCAAGTTTCCAGCTTTTCCTTCCCTTGCAGATTTCGCAGCGTAATAAATTTTAAATGAAAATGGTCTCGCATTTATTTAGATCATCTTTTGGCAAGCTGTATTGATGTCAATAATTTCAATACAATGTAAATTACCGAGACATGGGGGAGGCCTATGTCCAGCAGTGGACGAATACGGGCTGATGGATGAATGGATGGATACCGAGACACGGTTCAATGCAGATTAATAAAATATTCATGTCATATTCAATAAAGAACTGGTTTGCATTGCTGCTACTACTTACTGTTATTAATCCCTTTCTATGGTTCCGTACTCAAAAATCAGAATAAGGAACCCATGTGCACTTGTTTCCCATTGGCTGACACTCCAAAATTCCCAGAAATTCCATACATTCGACTCCATTCGGGTGCAATAAATTTTTAGCCTTAGCAATTTTTCCTTTTGCCTTTAATCCTTGGACATACAAACTTTTACCGACATAGGGGTTGAATTTATAAAAACTCTTATTAAATACGTAACATTTTTACGCTATTATTTATTTAAAAATAATATCTGCCAATTTTCATGGTTTTAAATACAAAACTAATAGATTCCGATACAAACTTTATTACCCCTCCCCCTCCCTTAAAGGAAAAATGTTATGTTTTGTCCGTAGCCCCGAAAAATGCATTTTTTAATTAACTGTGTGCAATAAAGTGTGTACTCATGTAGCGATATTTTATAAAAACCATGTTCTCTTTAGTTTTTTTTTGAAAGTACCTCTGTAACTCAAATATCTGAAAATATTCCATAAACCGATGTTCCAAAATATAATTTACAGAAACACGATACACGATCGCCAGTGACCTTATTCTCTGCCTTGAGTCGATTTGTGTTGATACAAATATCGACAGAAACTATATTAAAATAACGTTCATATCAGCGCGCACTGCATTACGACATCACTGGGTCTGGGGATAGCGCAAATAAGGAGAAAATAATATTATCAGGATGGACAGAAAAATATTTTCAAAAATAATTTTGCTAAGCAATATTTTCTTTGTGCAGAACCATACCATAAGTGGTTAAAAGAAATATCCAATTTTACTTAATTTTAGTCTAAAAACAGCTTGGCTTTGAACAATACTTTCATGCTGTTTCTTATACGCGAGAATAATTTCTTTAAATAAAGTTGTTATTTATTGTTTAACTAACAATATATATTTTTTTCATAATTTTTAAACATATCTTTTAAGAGAAATAACTTTATCAATCGTCATTTTCGGATGACGCTGGCAATAGGCGCCTGAAGTACGGAACCTCTGGTAATATCATGACCTTGAAACTTTTTCTGTTCTACTAAAGTTCGTAGATTCAGAATTACAATATATTATCGTCGTACAAGAACCAATACCGCGAATGTCATTTTTATTATTCTTGTACTCTCTGACTTTAAAATTCTGAATAAAATATAAAACGGCTAATATTTCGACATTCGCGGTGTTAAACATTAAAAAAACCCAACAAACTTGCTTGCTAACACCGCGTAAGTCAAAATTTTAACCGTTTTCTATTTTGTTCACAATTTAATGGTAATTCAGAATGGTAATTAATAATAAAAAATGACATCCGCGGTACTCGTTCTTGTACGACGATAAGTAAGTTAAGCCATGGTTTACGACAAATGAATCTCACGAGACTGCATTTGAAAAAAATCACAAACGAGATTTCCGTTGGTACAATTTGTGAATAAGCTTTAGATGACTCATAAAACACAATTTATTACGAAAAGTTCACCCCATTACCTCACCGCCCACTCGAACCTGCCTCGATGATGTGTTACGTTTACTTGTATTTTTATAAGTTTTAATTCATAATTGACTGTACATGACACCTCATCGGTCAAATTATGTGTACGCGATGTACTACTTCTCATAAATAATTCATGAATCAACCTTGAGTTCATACAAGCATCTCGCGCTGTGATGTCATTTATTGAGATTTTATAGAACAGTTATAGATATTCCTGTAAGCTGTGAGTAAGTTCGGATGACGCTGCAGTCGTAAAGAGATAAAACTGCACAAGCATGACGAGTCGTTCAAAGTTCGAAACGACTTTAGTTTGTCCCAAGGTCTGCAAATGTTTGATCACCATTACTATTTACTGTCTGACATTGACGCTTTGCTAAACTGGGACATTTTATCGCATAATTCGCCGCTTTAGAAATAAGATGACATAACTCGAAATTTGGGTTTTTGGGAAATCGCAATTTAATTTTAAACAGCCCTGGTATTCCTTTTTCTATCGAATGTTACCTAATTTACTAAATTAGAAGTAAAAACAAAAAACTGCTCGCTTGTTATAATGTATATCTTTTCTAGAATACAATTTTGTATAAACGTACAAATACATTGTTTACTTTATTAAAATAACTAAAATTTAAAAAATCAAGTAAATTCTGCAAAAAAATTCACATAATTTGCCATACACAGAACTAATTATTAAAAACTGGCCAAGATCGAGTCGGACTCGCGTACGAAGGGTTCCGTACCATATCTATAAAAACGGCTAACAAACATGTCTGTTGTATGGGTGCCCCCTTAAATATTTATTTTTTTCTGTTTTTTAGTATTTGTTGTTATAGCGGTAACAGAAATACATCATCTGTGAAAATTTCAACTGTCTAACTATCACGATTCATAAGATACAGTCTGGTGACAGACGGACAGACAGACGGACAGCGGAGTCTTAGTAATAGGATCCCGTTGGTTAACCTTTGGGTACGGAACCCTAAAAAATAACTCAAATTTACACGCATTTTTTGTAATAAGATGGCACTTTTACATTTAATTTATTTCTTGATTAAAAGCTCTTCCGAAAACCGATGTGCCTTTACAACTGCTGACTGACACAATACTAAATGGCAAAGAGTACAAAGAGAAAATCCACGAGTGATAAAGAGACACACAAAGTAAGGGGTAAATTTACGCAGGAGTGAGTGCAGTACCATTGCGGACCATCTTAGTGCATTTTATGACTAAAACGGAATTTTTGAAAATTTCGTGTTGTGCCACCTTAGATCCGAAGCGGCGAATTATATAATCTTAAAATATATAATCTTTGGTACCTATATGAATTATTTTTAAATTAGTGCACCGCATTTGTATCAATCCTTTTAAAACAGCTTCTTTCACCCAAGGGTTGTCTGGAAGAGTATAGTAAAGTTATGAGGGCCTGACTGTACCTACATAATTTTCAAATGTTATTTTATGTCCCTTTTTTTGGTATGCAAATAAAGTTAACTATATCGTATTGTCTTTTTTCTAAAACAGGTACAGATGGATAAAAAACGGCAAACCGTTCGAGTACACGAGCTACGACAAACGTATCTCTCAACAACCCGGACGAGGTACTCTATATGTGACGGAGCCTCGGGACGAAGACATCGGTCAATATCAGTGCTTCGCTGAGAACGAGTGGGGAACCGCCGCCTCCAACTCAGTGTTCCTCCGCAAAGCCGAACTCAACTCCTTCAAAGAGGCTGACGGGAGCCAGCAAACCGTGGTGACCGCACAGGAAGGCAACCCTTACAAGCTCGCCTGCCAGCCTCCCGACGGCTGGCCGAAACCGAACGTCTATTGGATGCTACAAGGAGATCAAGGGCAACTGAAGACCATAAACAACTCCCGAATGACTTTGGATCCCGAAGGAAACCTCTGGTTTTCGAACGTGACACGGCACGACGCGTCGGAAGACTACGCGTATACTTGCGCCGCTAAATCTCTGTTCAGGAATGAATATAAACTGGGAAACAAGGTTTATTTGGAAGTTCAGCAGACGGGCATAGCTCCGGGGTTGAACAAGCACGAACCTGAGTATCAGTACGCGACAAGGAGGAACGAGGTTGGACTTAGGGGGAAGAAAGTGGAGCTCTACTGTATTTATGGCGGAACGTGAGTTAACTTGTTTTGCAAACATTTTCTTGGTTTTGATCTTACGGTTCACTGGAAACGGAAGCAACAAACTTCAAGGTCTGAAAAAGTAGAAAACTCATTAGAGTTTTTGGGCGATAGCAGAACGGAATAAATTAATCCGAATTGCATTTAATGAAGTATCTACTTAGACAGTCGCTTTGGGGAAATAACAAATAATGTTAACTTCCAATGACGTCTAAATAAAATACTATGTGCAAAAACTGATTTTTGAATGATATTGCTAAAGCTTAACGTTTGTATTTTTTGGGAATTTACAGGACTATAAATAAAAGCTTTTCTTGCTTATTCTACATTATTTATTTATTTATATACCTACATTATTTTTAGTAGGAACTTGGGACCTATTTTTGGGCTCTATACTTATTCCATGTGAAAAGGAACAAAGCTAAAGAGTAAATCCTTAAGGTGGTTCGCCACGATCTCGGTGCAAAATTTGCAACTTATGATTGTTTTTTCTAATTTTTGATTAAAAAGTGCCAATAAATGTCATTAATGAAATTTGCCGACCATAGTTAAATGTCGATTAGGCTTTTCTAACAAAGTTGTGTTATTTCACGCATTACGGTGTAAATGAATGTCCACAACACCTGTAAACAACAACAACAAACAACTTTAATCATAAGTTGTGCATTTTGCACCGAGAGCGTGACGAACCATCTTAACCACAATCCAATCCCCAGGCCGTTACCCCAAACTCTATGGAAGAAGGACGGCAGAGCTATCCTGTCGTCCCAGCGCGTCACCCAAGACAACTACGGCAAGACATTGGTGATCAAGCGAGTCGGCTACGAAGACCAGGGCACATACACGTGTGAAGTCAGCAACGGAGTCGGCACTGCGCAGACTTACTCCATCAATCTCAATATACAGGGTGAGTGTGAACCTAGTTCCTGTTCCTATCCTTTATAGGACTTCCGAGAGATATCTCCAAGGCTGTGTCGGTGTTTCAATGATATTTTGGTCTAAAGTTGATATTTATCGACTACCCTTTTGATCGCGTTTCCGCCCGCTATGAGTAGAGTGGGGATCGTAAGTTTTCATTCTTACTTGTATGGTATTGTAAAATCATTGATTTTTTATTACCCTCTTTGGGGTAAAACATTTTCTACTATATTTTCAAATATCGGGTCCAAAAGATAATATGTCGCAGGATAGAAAAACGGATTTATCCCATTTTTCATCGCTTTAGGGGTTGAATGTCAATAAAGCCCTTCTGAGTGGGTGCCTACGACGACACCTAAGGAAACTTTCTGTCCTAATTTCATGATTCTAGCCCGTTTGGACTGTGACTGTGTTACTACAAAACGATGTTTAACTTTAGACAGTGTTTAAATCTGTTGTTGTCGCCTTTTCTTTCATATCGTAAAAAAGTGACAGCAACAGATTTAAACACTGTCTAAAGTTAAACACTGTTTTGTAGTAACACCGTGAGTGTTTTGATGAGTCAGTCAGTCAGGACTTATTATTTTATATATTAGACTGTTTTCTGGAGCATAATTTAATGCTGTGAGAAATTTACAATTTAAAATTTTGTCTTTACATGGGAAAATCAAAAAATTGCGAGTTTCGTGTAGCGTGTTTCGTGTAAAAGGATTTATTATTTATTGATCATTACCAGTTATGTGGCTATTAAATTAACACCCTGTATTTTATCGCTTTATCTCAAGGCCAATGTCTTTCATTAGGTCATTTAGATGTCAATACCCTTTGTAATAAGTACTCATTTATCGCAGTTCACCATTCTTCTCATTTCATTAGACACAAGAAAATTACGCAATGCATATTATATTACGAGAATTTCCGAGAAAAATATATAAGGATCCAATAGCAAAGTCGTCCGTTTTCCGGTATCCGGTCTTCTTGAAACAACCAATTCCTTGTGCCCATTACCATCCAAACCCGATTTTAGGACAAACTAATTTAGCCTAGGTCAAACTAGTTTTTCGGAAATACTTCAACGCCGAAGAGAGCCGGTAGGTTAGGTATAGACATCAGGTATGGCCGTTAGGTTAGAAGGTTAGGTCTGGCTACATACCCTTTGTAGTTATTTTTGATGGCAACCCAGAACCACTTTGGCCTAGGCCGAACTAGTTTGGCTATTTAGTTAACAAATTGACATGAGATTTTTTTCCATTACATTTATATTCGACGCTGCGGGTTGATAACATCAGATAATGTCAATAAGTAATAATTATTTATAGTGTAATCTTTAAAAAAACAAACACTATCTTGTACACATCCATCATCCGTATAAATAAAAAGTGTTTGGTTCCCAACGACATTCTTCCACTTCCATTACACTTCGACTTGTGATGCATTGTTTGTGCACGAACAAAGCCGGCCGCGACTTATTCGGATGTCTGATTTTGGTGAACACTTCCGTTTCATATAGTGCACCATTACGGTTTACCATATGAATAACTCCGATAGGGGCAGATAGTTTAGACCTCTTTAGTTATGTCCAGTTTCGAATTTTAAGGCTTTAAAACTGGATTGTAGAGCAGGTGTAAATGGACAGGTATCTCCCCATAATCTACTGATTCTATAGCAGGTGTAAATGGACAGGTATCTCCCCATAATCTACTGATTCTATAGCAGGTGTAAATGGACAGGTATCTCCCTGATGATGATGATGATGATGATGATGATGATGATGATGATGATGATGATGATGATGATGATGATGATGGCGCTACGGTACGATATGCATATTTACTGCCAGGACCTGTATGTTCTTTTGAGAAGGTTATGTAGTGTGAAATGAAATGATCAGTATAGTATGGAGTATAATTCAAACATAGCAGTCTACGTAGTACACCCGGTACCGTTTCACCCGCGCCAGTTGACGACTATGTCCCTAGGGAGCTGTCCGTTCCCAGAGAATAAACTTTAGCCTATGTCCAAGCGAAAAGTTACAACAATGAAAGAATTTTCAAAATCGGTTCTGTAGTTTCATAGATCATACATACAAACAAACAATTCGTTTTAGCTCTCAATAATATAAGTGTAGATAAAACCGATTAACCATTCATTATTGCACTTCAAATGATGTCAACGAGCTTATCAACAGTTGTAGGATGTTACACAATACCAAATTATCTAAACTAGGAAGTAGAGACGTCTTGAATGGCCACTCGTTAAAATGATTGCCCTATTTTTAGATATCAATTGTTCCTATGACGATTATGAAACTGGGTATCTGTTAAGAAAACAGGCCCCTTATTACGTTATGGAGTTCAGTAATTCCCCTGTATCCTTTGTGTTTAGACGTTTGGACAAACTACTGGATCGATTAAGCTCTAGACTTGACTTTCTTTTTGACTCGTTGCAGTATAATAGAAAGTTAGACGTTCAAATAATGTAATTTTTTTAAGAGGCTATGCGAATTTTATTTTTGTCACTGTCACACCAAGCGAAAATCGCACAGTGCGAGAGGGGCGGATTCAGGGCAAAAGGGAGAAAAGTTGGTTTTATATTTTTATTAAAAAAACTAAAATAGCGAGCAAAATTTTAAATATCAAATCTCTAGATATTGTTGAAACACACCTAATGAAATATGTTTGAGTTCTGTATATAGTTCCTATTCGTCAAATGGGGAGAAAAAGTGTGTTTGAAGACCTCATTTCAACAATTATTTCTATCAAGGAAAATGTATCCAAACATGTTTCTCAATTTCAAAACACTAGACTATATAGTCAAAATGCATATAACAGAAATTTATTAACATTTTCCTTATATTTCATGCAATACACAGAAAAGAAACAACCGTATTTTTTTCGCATATCGCCTTAAGCAGCGTCCTAGGTTTGAGTCCTGCTGGGGCGGGTTTTAATTCAATCAGAATAACAGTTTTATAAAGAAGCCGTCTTCTTTATAGGATGGATCAGCCGATTATAAGTACAGAACCCGTGTAACTAGTTCTGGACCTACTTTATTAAATGCATCTTATTATAAGTACAGAACCCGTGTAACTAGTTCTGGACCTACTTTATTAAATGCATCTTATTATAAGTACAGAACCCGTGTAACTAGTTCTGGACCTACTTTATTAAATGCATCTTATTATAAGTACAGAACCCGTGTAACTAGTTCTGGACCTACTTTATTAAATGCATCTTATTATAAGTACAGAACCCGTGTAACTAGTTCTGGACCTACTTTATTAAATGCATCTTATTATAAGTACAGAACCCGTGTAACTAGTTCTGGACCTACTTTATTAAATGCATCTTATTATAAGTACAGAACCCGTGTAACTAGTTCTGGACCTACTTTATTAAATGCATCTTATTATAAGTACAGAACCCGTGTAACTAGTTCTGGACCTACTTTATTAAATGCATCTTATTATAAGTACAGAACCCGTGTAACTAGTTCTGGACCTACTTTATTAAATGCATCTTATTATAAGTACAGAACCCGTGTAACTAGTTCTGGACCTACTTTATTAAATGCATCTTATTATAAGTACAGAACCCGTGTAACTAGTTCTGGACCTACTTTATTAAATGCATCTTATTATAAGTACAGAACCCGTGTAACTAGTTCTGGACCTACTTTATTAAATGCATCTTATTATAAGTACAGAACCCGTGTAACTAGTTCTGGACCTACTTTATTAAATGCATCTTATTATAAGTACAGAACCCGTGTAACTAGTTCTGGACCTACTTTATTAAATGCATCTTATTATAAGTACAGAACCCGTGTAACTAGTTCTGGACCTACTTTATTAAATGCATCTTATTATAAGTACAGAACCCGTGTAACTAGTTCTGGACCTACTTTATTAAATGCATCTTATTATAAGTACAGAACCCGTGTAACTAGTTCTGGACCTACTTTATTAAATGCATCTTATTATAAGTACAGAACCCGTGTAACTAGTTCTGGACCTACTTTATTAAATGCATCTTATTATAAGTACAGAACCCGTGTAACTAGTTCTGGACCTACTTTATTAAATGCATCTTATTATAAGTACAGAACCCGTGTAACTAGTTCTGGACCTACTTTATTAAATGCATCTTATTATAAGTACAGAACCCGTGTAACTAGTTCTGGACCTACTTTATTAAATGCATCTTATTATAAGTACAGAACCCGTGTAACTAGTTCTGGACCTACTTTATTAAATGCATCTTATTATAAGTACAGAACCCGTGTAACTAGTTCTGGACCTACTTTATTAAATGCATCTTATTATAAGTACAGAACCCGTGTAACTAGTTCTGGACCTACTTTATTAAATGCATCTTGTATCTTACGGGTCTAGTCTCAAGTTTCGAATAAATAGAAACTTTCCCATCCGTTACCACACGGAACTATTTTTTTTCTTAATGTACATAGAAAACTGAAAGTTCTGGAAATAAAGATGGAAAATATATAATATCCTGTTAATAAATAATGTTACACGTGTTACATACGAAGGGTACAGGAGAAAAATTATTACTTACCTTATTTACTTACCTTAGTTACCTTAATTAGAGAAAATTAGATTAGTAGGTTCATTTACTCAAGGTAACTCTTTAACACTAACTTCACACAAAAGTTTTTCATGTTTATTTTATATTTATTGTCATGGTTGGAATGAGAGTCAAAGGAAAAAGACAGTTATTGACAGATAATAGTAGTTTATGCTACAAGGGCGCAAAGGCATAAATTACGAGGACGATTTAAAACACGAGCGTAGCGAGTGTTTTAAACGTAACCGAGTAATTTATTGCTTTTACGCCCGTGTATCATACTACGTTTTTCAATGCATTGTGTGAGGAAATAAAACAAATATAATTTTGTGAACTTTAAATTATAATTGGCTCAAAAGGACTGTATCCAGAGCCGTTAAACAGTGGAAAAAAAAAGTATAACGTCTATGGTACACAGGAAAGGCTGCAGGTTAGCCAACCATTGTAAGCAAATTAAAAAAAATAATAATAATAAAGCCCTAGGGCAAAATAATCGACTTTTTGTTCGGTTTTGATGCATATAAAGTGGGCCTTTACGAGCACATGCATCGAAAAACTACTTAAAACCCTGCCATCCCATAGACACTTTCATCGTTTTTAGCCTGTGCCTCAATATTTAAACGGTTCATTTGTTGTTGGCAAATAGCGTTTTTTGCTAGTTATTCTGATAAAAATTAAATTATATTCGACGGACTTTCAAATATTGCCAATAACAAAAAATAATTTAAAAAAGACATCCATCATTATTCCCCTGTGCCCTTCATATTTCAACAAATATTCCGCGCGAGCACCGAAACTAATAGAGAAGTTTAATCTCCCGACGAAGCGTGTGACCAATAAAAATGCAAGACTAGTCATTTGTTGAAGAGAGGTGGTCATGTGATGTAGCTTTCCAGCGTTTCCATTGGTCAAACGCTTCTTCGGGAGACAACACTTCTCTATTATTTTCATCTATGCTAGCTATGCTGGACCACAGTGGCGTGCATAGAACTTTTTTCCGGAAAAATAATCAGAAGTTCAAGTTTGACGATAAAAAAAATATGAAAAAAATTAAATAACACTTTGAAAAAAGAAAGTTTGTATGACGGCAGGATAGGCAATGCCTACCCTAGAAAGAACATTTTCATACAAACATATCAAAGTGTTATTTAAATTTTTTCATTTTTTTTTATTGCCAAACTTGACCTTCTGATTGCTTTTCCGGAAAAAAGTTCTGTGCACGCCACTGCTGGACCATCCTGGACAAATGATCCTAGGTTATACGTGCTTGATGGACGCATAAGCACAGTCTCATGCTCAATTCTAACAAAAGTGTCGCGATAGTATTTGGTACTGAGCACCAAGTTAAAAGTATAAATTAAGTCATTTCACCCTATGATCACATTGGGTGGCACTCCTTTACCAATGACTGATTGAGGTCGTAACTTGGGCCTTCTAATGGACCAAAACGTACGTTTCGAGAAACAGTTCAGCAAACGATTGTAAAATCTTTTGGTGCTCTTAGATCTCTGTACAAGCTTAGACCTTCTCTTCTTTTTCTAATTTAGAAATTACGGAATATTCTCTTTATAGTCTGGTACTATCACAACTTATTGCGACATGTCTATGGTCCGTGCTTATTGTCCGCTCTTACAATCTGAATAGGTAAATAATATATATATTTATGTTTATATTACACACTATGTATATTTATAATATTTTATAGATTGTATTTATAGTAAGTATTGATATAAATTTTCATTTTGTTATTAAATTTGTTATTAAAAAATAATTGTTTGTATGTTCTTCTTCTCTGTGTGCACGTGTATGATTACTTTGTTTATGTTACTTTTTCCTATTGTGATGGTTTTGCTGTCAGAAATCTCTGTTTAGAGATAAGCTCGCCAATGTGCATTTTTTTTTCACTGTAATTTTGTTTATGTTTATATTTCCGTGTGTGTACAATAAAGAATTATATAAAAGTGAAAACTATATAAAGAGTCCAGAATGCTTGTATACATTTCTGTTATGATATACCCAGAAGTGATAGACTAAGGAGGTTTATGCATGCATGTTTTTGTATTACTCTAATAATGAAAGAAAATAAACATTATTTATTATTATTATCATTCCTCACACTCTCCCATTGGCTCGAGAACTCAAGAAATATATTTATGTAAAATTGTAAATAACAATATTAATTATTATTTATTTATAAGCAACAATTCAACATTCCTAAAGATTCTTCAGAATATAAGAAGAATAAGTGCAAACTGTTTATTAAGCAGGTCCTATTGAAGAAGGTATATTATAAAATAAATGATTACTTAGACGATACTAAACCAAGGGGTTTTGATAGTGTTCTTTGTCGTAATAATAGTTAGTATAATTTCCTAACTTATGTTATGATTCCTCTAGAATTAACGTTAATTAGTTAACAGATGAAATGACTGTAAAAGCAGATGGATCATACGGGACAGGTAGGCAAAGGTATTATATATTTTTTTGGCCTTCATGACATAATTTTCTCCTATCTTGTATTTTTTTATCTTTTTATTCCATTAAATTATAGGCTTACTTTTTTGCTGTAACTAATATGATGAAAAAAAAGACATGATCTTGCTAAGTTTCTTGCCCTTCTTCTTAGCAATACTAATCGAATGGGCGGAGTTAGGCATATATTTATTTTATGTATTGCATATATTTATAGTTTTATTTATTTCTTATTTCTATATTTTTATTTTATTTAAGTGTATTTTTTATTAAATTTGTGTGAACCCAACCTTTATTATTTCCCTGCATGTTTCCCCATATTATTATTTATGACATAAAACTATTACCTATACACATATATTATTTATTACTTATATTACATTAAAACCGACCTGTAATAAGTGTATCTGTTATTCATTTCATTTCATTTCTTCGGAGCTCGCGTTCGTATTGTATCTACAGGATAGGTTGTCGAAGACAGTGCTCCTTTATGATCTTTAATCGGCAGAGTACAGCAGCGCGATAGCTCAGTCGGTCGGGCACCGGACTCTCAATCTACAGATACGGGTTCGAGTCCTGCCGGTCGACAATGCACCGAAGAGTTTTTTAGTATTTATGTATACTCAACAAAAGAGACACAAGACCCATAGGAGAACGATAGATGAGATGAGGGATACTTGGTCAATACATTCAAATTCAAATAGTTTATTTTGCAAAGTAGGTATATATAATATACTTTTCAATGCATGTGCTCGTAAAGGCCCACTTTTTATGCATCAAAACCGAACAAAAAGTCGATTATTTTGCCCTAGGGCTTTATTATTATTATTTTTTTAAATTTGTTTACAATGGTTGGCTAACCTGCAGCCTTTCCTGTGTACCATAGACGTTATACTTTTTTTTCCACTGTTTAACGGCTCTGGATACAGTCCTTTTGAGCCAATTATAATTTAAAGTTCACAAGATTATATTTGTTTTCATTTCCTCACACTATGCATTGAAAAATGTAGTTTGATACACGGGCGTAAAAGCAATAAATTACTCGGTTACGTTTAAAACACTCGCGTTTTAAATCGTCCTCGTGATTTATTCCTTTGCGCCCTTGTAGCATAAACTACTATTTTACACGTCAAATTTAATGTAATAAAAATATATTATTCTTTATTTCATCAATCACTCGTCAGTGGGTCGTAGAATCAAAGTGTTTTTTTCTGGGCCTGGTTACTTATGTCTTTTGTGGACTGTACAATGTGCGTAGTATTTGTTAACTAACCACTTGCTGAACTGTGTAGGAAAATACTGTAAGTTGCACTAAAAAGCTTTTATTTATGCTCGAAATACGACTTACTTTGCTTCTTCACACACTGGGCAAACATTTCTCTGCTTAAGTTACTATCATATCAAATCCATACCTTTATGTAAACACAGGGACTAAGCGAAAGGGCCATACAACGGTCGGAAATTGAAGGTTTTTCCAGTGACGAATGTAGGACACATCCGACCACTGACCTTCATACTATTACCACTGGACTGGGTGTCCGTCCGGTACAAATGACAGCTAATAAACTGTGCCAATTTGAAGCGCCCCCGGCGAAATTCCAACGAGCCATTTTTGACGTTTATGCTTAAAACGTCTTCTAATCCGAGATTGACATCACATCATCGTCGTCTTGCGCACATCGCTAACATTTTAGTTCTATGGAACTTCGTAGCTGCCTACAGCGCCAAAATAACTTAAATCAAATAGGCACAGAAATGTTTTGACAGCCACCTGTCCAGTGGTAATAGTATGGAGGTCAGTGCATCCGACCCACGATGACATGGTTCATACGACAACCCCTCCCTACTTACCGGCCGACGAATGTGTATGTGACCCAATTATACCCTTGGATTAGCTGCGAGGATAGCAACCCGGTTCTATTTTTATGAATACAACTGCAATAAACACATTAAAGTTTGCGTGAGCGGTTTACTTAGTATCATAATGCAATGTTATTTATGAGGTTATGGCTCTTCAAACCATATGCTTTATATTATTGGCATTCAGGCAAAATTTTACCGTTGACTATCCCACGCATTACCATTATTATTATAGTTTTATCTCTTGGGGACGTCTAGATGAAACCCACAGTCCAAATTTATGTTCCTAGGTTCAATCAGCTGGCCCGGGCATTGATATACCAGTCAGTCAGGATATTCTCTTGTTTAATATATTTAGCAAAAAGTGCTATACTCATATACAACCATTATACTCACATACACACTTCACATTAAATAATCAATAATTGTCCACTCTCGATGGAATTCGTGCGGCTCTCTGCAGGTGACGGCAGAATAACGAAATACGAAATGTTCAAAAAAAATTACAATAATCACAAAATGACAATTACCAGCGGGTCCCACACTAGGTAATTCTGTTACGCGGGAACCCAGATGAAACTTAAAATAAATCACATTTAATAATTTTACAGGCTACTAGACTTAAAATAAACAAAAACTACAAAAATATGAACAGATTTAACTATAACTAAAAAAAGGAAAAAAAAAAAAAAAGAGACAAATTAAAATTAAAGTTGAGACAAAATTGCAATTAAACTAGTAGAAGTAGATAAAGATGCATGGACAGTGTCGGTATATATTCATACATATATTTATTTATATTTATACTATAGGTAAATACATATTATAATAATTATATAACATACAAATTATACACAAGATATTCATATTTGCATAAATATGTGTAGGAATAAAATACTTCATTATAATTTATATTGGAGTCACCAGCAAAGATTCAGTTTGATCGTAATCTAGAGTATGGAGCCATTGTTTGATTTTTATTTTTATTTTTATTTTATTTTTTTTTTATTTATTTTTTTTTTTTTTTTTTTTATAACAGATGCGCAGATTTCAGTTTGCGGCATTATACTGAGTCGGGAGCCTTTTTGTCTTTCCCGCGACACACATTCTTTATTCTTTATTGCACATGAAACATTAAACATATAACATAAAAAAAAACAAAAAAAAGACTGTACAAAGGCGAGCTTATTTCTATTGAAATCTCTTCCAGCCAACCTGTAGGTGTGGTGAAATACAAAAATATTAAAAGGATAAATTTAACTTTCTTTTTGTGTTTTAACTTTATTTTTCTTTCTTTTATTAAGTTCTGATTTAAGCTCCACTTTGTTTTTGTATGTATGTGTCGTGTTTTTAAGAAATAAATGGTTATATCTATCTATCTATATTTTAAGGGTTCCTTATCTCACAAATCAAAATGTTACAATAAGGGAGATGACAGAGTAAACAAAATATTATTGTATTTGGTCCGTCATGTAGATTATCAAAAAATATTGGACACGTATTTTTTCTTTTGTCAATCAAACAAAAAATGACAGAGATAATTAGGGAGTGGGGGCTGGTGACGTCACGCCTAGGTAAAAAGTGTACTTAGGCGTGACGTCACGCGGAACTTTAGCGGGCTATATCTTCATAATTTTTTGTTTAATTGACCAAAGAAAAAATACATGTCCAATATGTTCTGATAATCTAACTGACGGAATAATTAGAATTTTTTAGTCATCATACCTATTATGTAGGATCACTTTGTTTTTTGTCTGCCCTTTTCCTCAGAAACGATTTAAGATATCAGGTTGAAATTACTATCGAATATTAAGATTTATAGACTCATACTGCTGTAAACAATTTAAGTTTCTAGTTCAACGCAATAAAAAGATATGGCTCTTCAAAGCGTAATTAACAAAAAGTCCCACTCAATGCTGGTCATCAAAACTATTGTATTTACCTGTGACCTGTGTGTACCTGTGACCGGCAGTCTTGATTTTTGTCACAAAAAGAGGTTCGAAGTAAGTCATTAATTTCAACTCTCGTGTAAAATTATTACAAACTTATATTTGCGGTTAATTTCATACGTGTACTTAGCAAGCGCCCGCAAAATTAAATGTAGTCACTTAAATACAATGTGTAAAATTGCTGATACAGTAATGTAAAGTAAAGTTACGGAACCCACTCGCGCGCGAGGAAACTCGCACTTGCTCGTCTTTTTCAGATATAAAAAGCAATGTTTACACATTCAGCGCAGAGCGAGCTTCTGATTTGTCTTGGACGATCAATATTAATGTCGGTCAAATCTCGGTGTAGCAGCTTGTTTGCGTCAGTACAAAGCTGGCTTTTGTAAACGTGATTTGAAAGCAAAATAGCAGCGCGTTGGCGGCCATGGATATCATAATAATATGTCAGTGATGGCAGCGCATTCGCTTACGAGTTCATTTCAAATTTGTTATTAATCAAAATCAATCAATCAAAATTCTTTATTTGTCGATACATAGGTAAGAATGATATTACAATTTTTGTCATGTCCCATATGATCTGCCTAATGGCGTACAAAATTAAATCTTAAAACTAAATATATCATTATTACATTGATTACATATTTACAGCCCTACAACATTTTGTATATCTATAGTCATAATCCCAATATGAGTCAAAATAAGTAATAAATTAAATTTAAAAAAAATTAGTTAAATATCCATGTCATCTAAATATTCGTTAGTACCATAATAAGATTTAAAAATCAAAAACTCCTTTAATTTCGTTTTAAATGAATACAAATTTACAATGTTTCTGATATGGTTGGGAAGTTTATTATAAATGTTCGTTGCCATCCCGAGAATGTTTTTCTTGTAGAGTTCCGTGTTACGGGAATTACTCTGATCAAACAAGCATTATCATGAATAATAAATAACAAATAATTAACGATAAAAAACCGTAATAATCTATTCTATAATCAGAAATTAAATAACAAACGTTTATTGCAAACTAAGTGTACAAAAATGATGGAAATAAAAATAAAGATCTTACAACTTAAATAGTTGCCATTTACTAGGTACAGTAAATAGGGAGGGTATACTTATATAATTGAACTTAAAAATAGAGGAACTTTGAACTTTTACATTACACTTTACCTTATCTTACCGAATCTTATTTATTTATTTTTAATAATCAACAAGTTTTGAACATGCCCCTATACGCGATGCAAACAAAGTAGTATCCACTTCAAAAAGCTTTCTTGTGATCATCTTGATTTTGAACATAAACACTTGTACAAGTTGTTTCATAACACAATTATATTTGTTGCACACTTCCCAACCGGTTTCGGAAATTAATCCATCTTCAGGGGATACAGAATATTTATTATTTTTTGTGATGGTTGAGTTGTGGGAGTAAGATTACTTTATGATACGCATTGACGTGGAAAGGGACTCTCTGACCTCTATAACTCACAATTATCTGGGGAACTAGACCTGAAGCCGCGCGCCATGGTTAAGGGGATACAATTGTTGGAAATTTATTGAATATTGTGTGCCCCTTCATTTAATATTGTTGACAATAATCTTATTAGGGACCCCTGCCTGTGGGCCGGCGGTTTGATTTGGGTTTATTTGGGGATGTTATGCATCATTTATTACAATGGATGCTGTTAATCGCAGCCACAGAGGAGCTAACTCTAAAGAGGTGAAAAGTCTGTTGAAAATCAATTTTGATAACTTTTGTGGCGCTTTAACGCGCTCTGATTTGCTAACTAACCCAACGCTACGTGGTGATAGAAATAGCAGTCCTCTGTAATCGGGAGTGAGATGCATATAGTCAAGTCTTTGCAAAAATACTAATTAGTTGGCGGAATCGGGCGGATCAGCATTTCTCTCTCGGGGCTAGGTACTCGATGAATGCTGGTTAAGCGTATTGATATAATACAAAGTCTTTTAACCAAAAAATTATAGTGAAATGCTTTAAAGTTAACATTAATTAGTTTGAAGCTATATCGTACTCGATCAGTGTTTCCGTTTTACATAATCTCCTCAGGCGTTAGCTATTAAATCAACACAACCTCTTTTACGCCTTTACGTTTTTAGGGTTCCGTACCTCCAAATGGATAAACGAAACCTTTATAGGATCACTTTGTTATCCGTTAAGGCCCTTTTACTCAGAAACGGCTTGAAGTATCAAGTTAATATCAATATCGAATATTAAGGTCATACTCATACTGATGTGAAAAAAATTCAACTATAATTCAACGCAATAAACAGATAAGGCTCTTCAAAGCGTATTTTTATACTAAACGTTCCTCTCACTGACTGTAAAACCTATACGTATAGGGTACTTCCCGTTCACTTCATCCATCCATCCATCAGCCTAGTTCGTCCACTGCTGGACATAAGCCTTTCCAGGACTTTGCCACTACCGGCGGTCATCCTGGAAGAATTGCCCATACTCACACACGCTGGGCAGGCGGGTTGGTGAGCGCGGTGCTGGAACCCTCGCACTAGTGACGCCGCTGCCCGTCACCAGTCTGTTCCATATAAAGCCCGGCTATTAGGGATGGATATACCGCCATCTATCGGTCCAAGGCATGGTGGGCCTCCTGGTTTTTTGCCTGTGAGCTGTCCTCCTTCGAGGGGGTCAGTAAGATGGTGGTACCTCCACAGTCGAGCCCGGCATCAGCTCTACCACCTGTAGATGTACCATCAGCTCTACCACTCTACAACCTATACGTATATGGTACTTCCCGTTCACTTACAATCTTGAAATATATTAAGGTAAGGTCTTTTGGCGCAAGTGAAGCGATAAATCCGAAAATAAATTATTGCAATGTGGAAATATTACAAGACAAACTTATAATTGCGTTTTATTTCATACAGTGATAGACGCGAGCGCCCGCAAATTAATAGTTTATCACTTAACCCTCTTAGTTCTCATCATCGTTGACA
This sequence comes from Ypsolopha sequella, assembly GCA_934047225.1. NCBI lineage: Eukaryota > Metazoa > Arthropoda > Insecta > Lepidoptera > Ypsolophidae > Ypsolopha > Ypsolopha sequella. The sequence continues at coordinate 3,306,731 of OW203986.1, read as the reverse complement.
CAGTAGTGAAATAATTGATCGCATACCAGGTCGAAGCTCAGATTCATCTTACTGATTAAAGCGCACACTTGGGTGACTCCAATTTTCCTACATACAATTTGTAAAACATGAAAGGGCCTCGTCGTCCTGCACTCGACTATTGTGGAAGAGTACAATGTCTAACGATTTCTCTTCTCTTCCAGCCGCCCCGTTCTTCACGGAAGAACCTCAAATCCTGAACTTGGCCGAGGGCGAGAACGCCGAGATCCGGTGCCGCGCCGACGGGACCCCGGAGCCTCAGATCAAGTGGATCCACAACGGGCGCCCCATCGAGCAAGCTCCGCCCAACTCCAGACGGGTGGTCAACGCCAACTCCATACTCATCACGGACTTGGTGAAGAAGGACACGGGCAACTACGGGTGCAACGCGACCAACTCGCTTGGCTACGTTTACAAGGATGTCTATATTAATGTGCAGTGTAAGTTGTTTTTATTTATTCCGTCTATATTATACAAGGTGACTTTTTGATCATCGTCCAAATTCATACTGGTGGCTTGGTAAGTGATCAGTATCATGGATCAATAACAATTTTTGTAAAATTCGTAAAATGAAATTTCGACTCCCCATAGTGATTCACTCGGAACTGGAAGTGAATTTCTATTGGAAGCCGAAATTTCATTTTACAAATTTCACAAAAATTGTTATTGATCCAAGATACTGATCACTTATCAAGCCTCCAGTATGAATTTGGACGATGATGAAAAAGTCACCTTGTAGATGTAAATGATCGTTGCGACCTGAAATATACATTTAGAGACTTCACAATGTCTAGCTCAGTAAAATCACTACATATAGTATAAAACAAAGTCGCTTCCCGCTGTCTGTCTGTCCCTATGTATGCTTAGAACTTTTGATGCGTTTTTTTAAATAGATAGAGTGATTCAAGAGGATGGTTTATATGTATAATACATGCCCGTGCGAAGCCGGGGCGGGTCGCTAGTAATTAATAAAATGACTATAAATAATGTCTTCTGACAATCTTTGTTACGTAATCAAGTGAATGAATGAAGGAATGAATAATTATTCTGGTACATTAAGAGACCAGGGTTCGTTCACGGGTACATCATTAATATTATGACATGTGTATTTAACCAATTAATCTGATTTAAAGTGATAAATTAAAGTTGAAGTGGTAATCGAAAGTTTTCCTCAATTAAATGAGAAATGATTATGAGAACGGTGAAGCAGAAAAATACGAAACGTTCCAATAAAATATCTCATCTATAAATAATAGATATCATAAGGAACAGAAGATAAACCAGATCCCATAAAAAAGTTAATAAAAACTGCAAAAGAGATTTCCTTGTGCAGTACAATCCCGGCGACACTCATTTGACCCAGTTACTAAACTATTAAAAAGTCGATACTTCAGAATGACTTCATGGAAATGTGCAGCTATTCAGTATTAAGTAGCTATTCAGTATTAAGGTGAGCCATCCTGCTCAACTGTAGTAGAAAAAGCCTCGAGTGGTTTTGACGTTGATAGGTTTGTTCTGTTTGCATATTTTTCTAGATAGAAAAAGTTTTTTATTCAATTTAATTTGTTTAGGTAATTTATTTATTTTTATTTAGTTTAGATACAAACACTGTTATATGATAAATTGTTTTAAATAAAATTTACTAGATAGAATACATGTATTGATGTATATTTGTATGAACTTGAATTTTACAATAATTCAACTCAGTTACAAGTGTCGCAACGGTTTATGAGCGCTCGGCGAAAGTGGTAGGGGACTAGCGCATGTGTTCATTCGCGATTAAAAGTACTAAGTGCGATAGAGAAAAAATTACTAGCGCATTCAAGGTCACCGATCATAAACCGTTGCGACACTTGTACAAGAACTCTTTTTATGATTCCCTTACCTTACAATATGAATACTCTTTTTTTCCTGTCTACGGTCACTTCTCAGAGCGCCATTGATGAATTTAAGATTCTGTCAAGGACATATAAATACTGCTTTTCGAAAAAGTAGGATCATTCCGACGTATATGTTACGGCCCAACCCCGATTTTAGGATAAACTAGTTTAGCCACTAAAGTAAAGGACTTAAACTAGAAGTCCTGCAGCGCAGAAGAGAGCTGGTAGGTTAGGCTAGAAGGTTATATGTGGTGAGCCGCGGCACCTAGTGGTGCGACCGCTATAAATAATCTTCGTAGTTATTTTTTCATGACAACCCAAACTGGCCCAGGCCAAACTGCTTTATCCTATAATCGGTTTTCGCCAGTAACATAATACATAAAACATAACGAAAAGACATGAGAAAAAGTGCCATAAAGCTTTATTTTCTTCAACATCAGCAGCCTGTAGCTGCGTGATGTTATCTAACATAATATAAGTTAGAATTAGTTTAGTTAGTTTAGCATAAAGTTTGTTTTAGTCGGATGGCTTTAAATTCTTAAAAATGTATTTAATTTGTAACTATGGAAAAAAAAACAGACAGTCATGGGAACTACCAACAGAAGTGAAAACTTTACTGTCAAAATAGCCCATAAGATTTTCTCGTACCAAGAATACAATTTCACTTCAAAAATAAAGATCTCTTTGTATGCAGCGAAGAGTTCAGTCGCACGTACAGGTCGCTCTTAAATAGGCTCAATGACATCAATTCTGTGATTCTAGCGCGGACCCAAATGTAGTGCAGTGCGATTTACGACTCCACTTAAATAGGGCAGACGGTTTGTCTGCAATTCGATACGCATAAAGCTGCAATATACCGAAATAAGTCTGAAATAACGTCGTGTTTGTGAGTTTAGAATACATGGTACTATACTCGTTGTTAAATAGCTACTGTTGTTTATAACTTGTATGGGAAACCACCCAAAAGTTATCTTCATTAAATTTGTTTTATTCAACAGACTTTTTTGAAAGCTTAGGTACAAATATAATTTTGCGAAAACCTCGTCACGTCTAAAACCGATAGCTCATCTTCACGCGAAACAGACGGTATAGACGAGAAGTATGTATTTGTATGTAACAGTATTAGTTTTGTTTGTGTAGTATTACTAAGGTCCCATTTACCTTGGGTAATCTAAAATATATCTAGTACCTATAATCCACTTAATCTGTATGAAATAAGGATAGCTGCCTTACAAAAGGTCAGTATACCGCCATTTTTGGATATGTTATACAAGTAGGCCCCTTTATTTAAAAATCCAAGTTTCCCAACTTGGGATGCTGCCGAGGGCTCTACCATGTCTTTAAAACAATAGAAATTTCGAAGTTTTTTCAGTTTTCATTAAATAAATCCCAAACTTTTCGATTAATAGCATAGGTGTTTTCTAGTGTAATTAACTACACAAAATGCGATACAATTTAGTATATGAATTATCTTATCCTGTAACCTCTATATTAAAAAAATACAATGGGTCACGATTATCACAAAATAACATAATTTATAAGGAGCGAGAGTGTAACACCGGGCTATAACCAATAGGCATAGATTAAATTACGTTAAGGTGTTTTAATTCGAAAACCATTTCGAGATTTAGGTTTAATAAGCCGTATTTTCGAAGTTTTGGTCTAAAAACCTCATGATGATGAATATTTTTACGAAAAGGCTGCAACTTCCATTTGCCCTTGTGTGACGTCACTTGAGTAATGGCTGTTTAGAAATATGTCCTTTGCTATCAAGTTAAATTTGTAATAATTTGCTTCAGACTAATTTGACAGCTAGATGACAGTGGAGACAAACAGAGACAGACCATTTTTTTTTATAAGCAATCACACATCACAATCAGTATAATGTCTAAAATTCTCAAGTGACAAGGTCATCGGACCTCGGACCGGACATCTTTAAAAAATAATGGTTAATTTATATACCAAAATAATGAAAACTATGTCCTAAAATGGCGTATATATTATGAAAAAAATAAATAAAAACAAAATCTATTAAAAATTAAGCTATGTGAATTCTTCTGTTTGGGCTTTATACATGTATATTCGTAAGGCGCTACACATAAAGTACACAAAATATAACCATGTTACAGGATTATAATTATTTGCACTGGGTGTCTTCGACAACGATTTTCTTATGGAAACGGCAGGTCCGTAGCTAGGATTCGTTTTTTTTTTCGAGGGGGAGGATGACAAAACTTTCAGAAATGTTTGTAAAAATACGCGTCGCGTTTCATTATTTTTTATTAAATCATAAATCATTTATTTGCTTAGAATAGGGTTATACGTCAGCTAATAAGAAGTTAACATGCAAATATTAAAAAAAAAAACTTTAATAAAATTTACATGTCACATACTTAATTATTCAGTTTATATTATATATTTATATAAAAACACTTATTAAAATAATAGTTTCCCGAAATATATCTGGAAACTATTATTTTAATAAGTGTTTTTATATAAATATATAATATATAAACTGAATAAAAAAAAAAACAAATAAGTTATCTTCAATATTTAATACTTAATTATTCAAATACAAGACATACAAAGACAAGAGAGCATACATGCAAAACTTATTAACTTTGTAAACAGGTGGTTGACGTATCATCACAATTTTTTTTAACTTAGAGTCAGTAAAACTATATTGGATGTTTTGAAAACCAAAGATTTCGGGGGATATACGACATCCAAATCCCCTCCAGTATCAGGGCCTGGGCCAGCACTAAAATCTAAGGTTAAAACAAACCTCGGTTTTTCAGTGTAAGTGGTAGGATCGTAAACAAATTCTTTATGTTCACTATTTCCCCAGTGTCAGTGACTCTAGATCCTCTAAGTTTGTCTATTAGTGACTTCCTTATGACAACTAGCCCGGTTTCACACGCCCACACCTCAATATACAAGGATTACAGACAAAATGATCTCTAGGGGACTTGTGATTGTGCCCGACTGAGTTTAGAGGACTTGGTTTCATGTTTTAAAAAGACAGTAAAACAGCATCCTTATTGGCTAACTTCAACAACTGTTGCAATCGCTTTCAAAGGTACTGTGATTGGCTGGAAATAACGTGACATGTTATTATGTACCAATGAAAGTGATAGCGATGGGTGTTGAAGTTATATAATTATGTATGTTAACCAGATATAATGCTGTATTAATTAAAACTGTTCAGTCAACTTTCATCGTCGATGACCTTTCAAATTCCTGGAAAACTATTTAAAGACCTGCCCTTTTCTCTATTTATCTAAATATAAATGACATTTGCCTTGGATTTCTGGAGTTACAGCAAACTAAGGTTTTATAATACCAATAAGATTAAACTTGAAATGGTCACAGTCAAAAAATCTGTGTAGCTAGCACACACCGGAGTTACAGCGTCTATCTATTCCGTTTGCGCTCTTAACGCATTTCGCGCTTGTCAATATGCTAAAGAGCAAGTATGAAGGAAAAACACTATATCGACGGCGCGTGCTAGACTAGGAGTGCTAGCTCAGTTTATTTGCTAAGATTCGCTGTGTGTTCTTGTCCAAACAAAGTACTAGATTCATTGTTGATTTACTAAAGTGTGTCGATGTCGACACAGGGGTACTATCATGAACGACATCGATTCGATAAATAAAAATGTAACTCTTATTTCATTACAATAATGGTTATTTATTTATTACTTATTTTGCAAAACTAGCGACTATTTTAATAACAATAGTAAAAAACTTAAATTAACACTAGCTAGTCATTTAAAGTTTCCGCAGATAACCTTAGACTAAATAATACTTAATCAAACCATGACAAGTTATAAATTATCGTTTAGAATTTATCGATTATATCTGTCAAATTTATCTAATCGACGCGTACGTGCTCGCATACCTGGCTTGAATAGCACTTTCCGCTTTAATATCGAAATATTTTCAATAGCATCGTTTAAATATTTCAAATTTGAATGTATCTTAGTATTTATATGGAGGTTTTTCTTATAGCGATCCCGCCGGAGATCAAGGAGAGTCCCGAGAACCTAACCAAAGTAGATGGATCCGAGGCGGTACTGAAGTGCCGCGTGTTCGGAGCTCCCAAGCCGCTGGTTAAATGGATCAAGGATGGCGCTGAAGTCACAGGTGGAAGGTATGCCCTCATGAGCTCTTCACCTTGCTTTCTGCACCTTGAAACTCCTTTGTTCGAAATAAATGGATAAATCGCCAAGTATTAAAAAATATAGAAATTAATGTCTATCATAGTTGATCCGACTGAATGGTCCGACTGATTCCAGATACAACATAACGACGGACGGCGACCTCGTGATCCGCGAAGTGACATACACTGACGTCGGCACGTATCAGTGCTACGCGAAGAATAAGTTCGGAGAAACCTCCGCGTACGGCTCGTTGACTGTCAAGAGTGAGTGCTTTGTTTACTTGATAATAATACCAAATGTACCGTAAATAGAACCATTTATACATATAATGCGCATACAAATCTTCGGCACTGTTCGTATTCTCAAAAAAGTGCCGAATAAAACATTGTAGTGTAAAAATCGGAACCGGAAGCAATTATGGCTGTCTAGGCGACCGGAAGTGAACGATCTGTCATGGATTGTGTAGAGAGTGGAAATACGTCCTTATAGGTGTCATTTTGGGTACGGTCATCAGATCACAATAAAGTATTATTTTCCACTATTCGGTCATGACCCTCAACAAACGTCAAAATGGTGGGGAAGAATTGGGTGTCAAACGTGATTGTGCAGCTAACTTCAGGCCACTATAAATCACCTCACCATGCTACTATGGTGGTTGGTTTATTCTGCTTATTTACATAACCGACTTACCAACGAAAGCTGAGTGTGATGACCACACTCTTTGGCTGTCTATAGGCGCCCTGAAGTGAACAATTTGTCATTGATTGTATAGAACGGGGAAATACGAATACAGAAATACGATTTTTGCCGAAGAGTGGCGAGTTTTCCTACTCGCGTTATTTAAGAGGATATACCGTGGCGAAATCAGTGTTTGATGGGCGTGGTTTCGCGCTCGCCGCGAGCAGAGAATATAAAGTATTACAGCGAGTCAGCGCGACAAACCGCAGCTGCAGGAGTATTGCCGTTGCAATATTCCACAATTTCCACATAACATACTAAATAACTAATCAATTCAAAAATAAATATTATATTATTAAATACAAATAAATTTAATTATCATACAGATACAGTTATCGAGTTTTCACTGTATTTTGAAATTTTAGAACAGAAGCAGTGGAGTCGCTATTATGGTTTTATTTTCAAAAATATTGACCACAAAAAAAAAAGTTTTCGTGATGATAAGCTAATCGTTGGTATAGGAGCCCAGAGAATTTTTTACACGTCATTTTCAGGATAAATTGTAAAAAGAAAAGGACAATGGTTCTTTTAAAATATTTTAATCAGAAGAATTCAAAATCAACCACGTGGTTTACAATCTCCTCATTATTTTCTACTACTACGGCCTTTGGTCGCGAGTTTGTCTCTGGATAATTATTTCTTGGAGGGGCTTTCGGACACATGTTTTCTTTATCCTGTTCTTTCACATATTCTGGATCACGAATTTGTAAATTTAGTCTGTGTCTGGGATCAACCACTTCTGGTAAAAGACAATCATTGAAAAACGAAAGCAAATGTGGCTCCATTCTTTCATGCCAAAATAATAATTGGTCATGCTTTAGTATAATTTCGGTTTTTATCTGATTATTTCCGTACCATACGGCCAATGCACATTTTCCTTTTTGACAAATATATAATTGGCCTTGAGCTTGAATAAACCAATCAGATTTTTGGTTTACTTCTATATGTCCAGTTTTCTTATTTTTACGCCAAGAATGCATCTTTATGAATTCATTTGAATACATTCTGTAACAAAAGTGAATATTGTAAACAAAAAGCTAAAAATATATTTACTTTTAAATATTTTGTCTTTATTTATTCATAAACTCACGAAACTCACAATCTTCGATGCCTATTTCGTATGGATGTTCTTGTTCATCATCATGAGTATGATCTTCTTAATGTCTGCGCTTCTTAGTCACATCCTTAGGTCTAGAATAAAAAGACAATATTATACGAATGTGACAGTGGAATACACGTAAGCAGACACAACCGGTATTTGCCGTATGGGCAGAGTTTGCTGGGTAGCTGGGATGCAGAGTTTATTCAAACAAAAGATTATCACATTTCACACAATTCACAGTTACATTTTCAACATTGTTGATAAAAGACTAAAAAATGACATATACATATATGTATATATATATATATTATTTCATTACCCCAATTCCAAGGTTTAAAATTATATTGAAAAGAGGCAAATTTGGGATAGTACCCCCTTAATAGAAATATATTAGTACTTAGTATTAAAATTATTTATAAACAGAATATTTTACTTTTTTACTTTGATATTATATTACTTTGACATTTTGATACATGTGATGCTAGATTATTATTGTTTAGATTAAATTTTTTGACATCTGTATTGAATTTATTTACTTTTTAAATTATTTATCCTCTTTTACTTTTTATTGTTTTAGATTGCAATTGTTTGTGTTAACTACATTGAGAAGTGTAACTGGCGGTTATAAATAAATATAGGCTCGTCTCTTACAAGAGTATACGAACAAAGGTACCTTCATTTTTTTTTCCAGAATAGCTCTTGTTATTGTTATTAATCTCACGAAATTTCAGTTACCGGAAATCGATAGTTTCCTCAAAAAAAATGTTCAAGTTTCGTAAAATAACCTCAAAAATTGTCTTAAGGTGCAATTTTAATTGATTTTATGACTTGATATTTTTTTTTTGGTTGTGTTCCGAAACTGCTGTGAGTTATGCATTAAAATTGACGTAATTTAATTTTTTTGTTGTTATAGTATAAAACCAATGCAGGCATTTTTTTTTCTTTGTGATTTCATTCAAAGTTTATAAAGTTTATGCATGTCTTTTATTTAGCTTACCTAATAGGTTGCCTTTTTGTTGTATTTATGCTGATTAGTGATTTAATAGAAAAAATACGTTGAATCTGTTGCAAAACCGAATCAGAGCACCTGACGCTATGCAAAAAATAGGTTGAATCTGTTCCAAAACAGAATCAGAGCACCCTGAATCTATACAGTCGTGTGGGTACTACCCCTAGAGTACCTACCTACAGCCCTCGCCTGCCGTGACAAAGCATAGGCACCCGTGCGAGCCGTAGAGGCTGAGGCTGGTCGCCGAAGGCGACCAACAAGCCGAAGCTCCGAAGGTGAGCATGGGTGACTGTGCTTTATTACGGAAGGGCGAAGGGGCTGCACTTTCCGCAACGCCCAAGCAATTGCAAAAGTAATTTTGGGTCTTTAAAGTTAAAGAGACAAAAAAGTGAGGTTTTGTTTTGATTTATTTTTTTTAAACTATTTTCATTTCCCCCCCCCCCCCCTCCCACTATACGTACACTTAATATTCGAGTTATTTTATTCTACCTAAAATAACCTAGAAATTTTTTATTTGAAAAAAAAATTTAAAAAAAACTATTGATTTCCGGTACCCCCCCCCCCTCCCCCTCTAAACATATACATAGGTACATATACTTATATAAGAGTCCTTCCTAAACATATCTTATGTCTCATGTCTTATACCATCACCGGGTCCCTGAAAAACATAACCCTCCCTCGGGCGGGCGGTCGGATAAATGACGAATTCAAGTAAACAAATAAACTTTTTGTTTGAAACAAATTTTTGGTTACAAAATGCTCACCTTTCTTGATTTTGCTCGAAGTCGGTAGATGCATAACATGCCAGACGAGCTATTTTTGTCTGGAGATAGTAGTAGTAACTCCTGTCCTATAATTTTACAAGAATAATCTGTCCCTGAGTCTGATATTAATACATCATCAACTGATAAAGAACGATTAGACCTATAAAAATATAAAGAAAATATGACAATGATAATGGTGAAAAAATAGATTTGGTATAATGAAATATATATGATGCTTCATTTAAAAAAATTTAAATATTGGACATATTTCAATTTTTTATACTAGGTACGTAATATATATTTGTAGCTATTTTATCCAAATTTGTTTTGAGAAGAAAGAAAAAATAACAAATTACTACACTTAAATATTTCTAACATCATATTTTACTTAAAATTATAATATTCATAACATTTTGAAACCCTTACCCTCTTTTTGGAATCGACTGGGTGTTTAAAATTCTCTGCTCGTTTAAATTAAATATCATCAATGACGACTCCATGACTTTGCTTTGTTCTGTTGCTCCCGAACCACTTGCACTGTCATTGAACGTCTGTGCTGATGGGTTTATATCATCTATCTTATTTTCATGGTTATGTAAACATCTTTTAGCCCTGAAAAATATCACATAATATATAAGTAAAGCGTTTTACAGATACTACACTAGATTCCAGAAAAGTCCGTCCTTGCAAGTTGACATGTAACAAATAAAAATCATATGTAGGTACTTACATGATTTTTGCGACTATGTCGTGACCTCTAGCTTGCATGTACTTCTTATATTTTTTTTTACGTATGACTGTTCTGTTTTTATTTATTCCCCATTTTGGGGTATTGTTTTACGACTACGATTTATATCAGTAAACAACAATCAGTTTTAACCCTAAAACGAATCTTAACGAGATAAAAACTATAATGCAATAATGAATATTAACTTAGCAATAGAATATGATTGATAACAAACTTAAAATTTGTGGAAACGGGGAAAAACAAAGAGGATCAAACGCAGCACAGGTCCTTCTCACGGTAGAGCTCAGCGAGCACTGAAGAAAGTGAACGAGTGTGACAGCGCTATAGCCCGAACGTACAGAGCAGCAGTAGCACACGCGATAACAATAGTGCGCGCAAATCTCGACCTTACCGTCACTTGACGCGCAATTCATGTAAAAAATCGTAAAAAAATAACTAGAGTACCCAACTGAAAAATGATAACAGATAATTTAAAATAAAACGTTTCACATTCAGAGAAAAATCGTGGTTAGGATACGTTGAACCATTGAGGAGTAAAATTAAAAAAAAGGAAATATAAGACGTTAGTTTGGAATTATTTTCTATCGAGAAAATTTTATCCAATTGCGTTTTCCATAACACATAATTTGAAGAATATGCCCAAGATTCATATAGTCTGAAACCAGATCTTTATATATTGTAGTTGTGTCATAAAATGAAATGAAAAACCCACTCCGATGTCGGTATATCCCCTTAAATGGTTCTACTGTAAATATATAGCTGTATCTTTGAATAAAATACATAGATCGTACTGCAAAATTTTCCCAAACAAACATACCTGTGGAAATTTTACCACTGGAAATTTTTCATTAAAATATACCTGTCCATTTACATCGTCCATACCTACGTCGTCACGACATGAATCGCCGAGGAGGCGTCAAGTGACAGTCCACACTCGTGCACCCACGTTTCACCGAGGATTTAATATTACTCCCTAGCCTGATGGGTGTAACGCTTTTATCGTTTCTACAACCCCCCAATATAAAATAGGACGGCGATTCTAGCGCGTGGGGAAAAGTTGTGAACGGAGATTTTGTGTGATTTAAAACAGTTTTTCCAAGAATGTGTATCGATTTTCTCGATTAAAAACCTTAAAAGTGTATTAATTACATTTTGTACTTTATTTGACATGGTTTAGTCACTCGAGTTTACATGGCATGGTATTTATTAACTCATAAACAAAAGACGAATGATTGATGTTGCGAGTAAAAAATAAAGCCAGAATAGCCGTCCTGCCCCTCTATTCTGTATCTTAAGTTACCAACTGGACTAAGTGCCTGTCATCAAAAACATGGCTAAAAACGGAACTTTCAAGATTGTCATTAGTCGGTATTGAACTATTTACGAACTGTGTCGTCACTTCAAGTGCAATTCATAGAAAATCATGTAATTTTATAAGTCTTATCATGGACGAAGTCCACATCTAGTTAATGTTTTGTACCACATCACTTTCGAAAAACACATAATTTTTTTCTAACCTACATTTCTCCCCAGAGCGCACCGTGATCACGGACAAGCCGGAACACTACGAAGTGGCTGCCGGTTCCTCCGCGACCTTCCGCTGTAACGCCAACGCTGACGACTCTCTCAAGCTGGAGATCATCTGGCTCAAGAAGGACCAGCCGCTAGACTTCGAGAACCAGCCTCGGTTCCGCATGACCAACGACTACTCGCTACTGATCTCCGATACGCAGGAGTTGGACTCCGGGGAGTACACCTGTATAGCGAAGACGGCGATCGATGAGGCGCGTGCGCAGGCCACGCTCACTGTTCAAGGTAAGGGTTCCGCATGACAAACGAGTACTCGCTACTGATCTCCGATACGCAGGAGTTGGACTCTGGGGAGTACACCTGTATAGCGAAGACGGCGATCGATGAGGCGCGTGCGCAGGCCACGCTCACTGTTCAAGGTAAGGGTTCCGCATGACCAACGACTACTCGCTACAGATATCCGACACTCAGGAGTTGGACTCCATACAGCGAAGACGGCGATCTATGCGGCGCGCGCGCAGGCCACGCTCACTGTTCAAAGTAAGGGTCCCTGTTTACCAAGAGCAGGAACTTTGGTCTCGACTGATTTTGGTACTGGTTTTAATAAAATAGTCATTGCTTAGATATACCTTTCATAAAAAAAAACCTTTGTTAAAATAAAATTAAAACATTGTAAATCACATAAAAGTATGTGGGTCTCTAGTTTTTAGCGAATATAAATACAGTTGCAGTAATGTAACATTTTATATAGGTATTAGGTCTTTACATATGAAATTGCCGTTTTCTATAGAGAATTTGAAAAAAAAACTCAAATTTTCAGTACTAACTTTTTTGCATTTATTTAGGAAAGACAAATCTAACATCAACAATAATTTAATTTTTGCAAAGTGTTAGCTGTGAAAAATTATTATGAATCTTATCGTGGAAATGGATGGCATTTAGGACGAACGGTTTTAAAATTTAGAACTGTTTTAAAATTTTAATTTTGGTTGTCAAACTGACAATAAAAACTAAATTTTATACGTAGATGTACAACCTTGAAATCAACTTTTAAACAAAAAAACAAATAATGGAAATAGCTATTGAATTACAGAAATTATGTACTCATCAATCTGTAAGAAAATTGCGGCAATTATTTATAGATATTTCGAATATTTCTAGCCATCGTCTTTATCTCTATTCCTGTGTTCTCTTGTGCTCTCACGCATACCGCGGTTATCAGATGTGCGAGAGAGCAAGTATGATGCAAAGACACTATCGATAGCGCGTGCTAGACTCCCAGGTTTATCAGATAAGTACTTTCTAGCTAAAGAATATTCTTCTAAGCTAATAATCGAATACTGAAAACCTTTATCCGACAGACAAACCCAACCCGCCCGAACTGGCCAGCATCGAGTGCTTCGAGAAAGTCGCCACCCTCCGCTGGTCGCCCAAAGGAGACAATCGTGCGCCCATCCTGCGTTTCTCCATACAGTACAACACAACCTTCACGCCCGATACTTGGGACGTGAGCAGCGACAATGTGCCGGCCATTGACACGTCGTGGACGGTCAACCTGTCCCCGTATGCCAACTACACGTTCAGAGTCATCGCGTGGAACAAGATCGGGCCGTCCATGCCGTCCTCGCATTCGGAAGTGTGTACGACCCAGCCGGACGTGCCGTATAAGAATCCGGATAATGTAGAGGGGAGGGGGACCGATCCGACGAACATGGTGATTTCTTGGTCGGTAAGTACAGATCTGCTAAAGATATAATGTGCATACAAATCTTCGCCACTGTTCGTATTCTCGAAAACGTGCCGAAATAATAACTGTAAGAGTACTTGGAAACTTATTATAGAGAAAATAATAGTCAAAGTAATTTAGAACATGTGCAAAAATCGGAACCGGAAGCAATTATGGGTGTCATTTCGGCTGTCTATAGGCGACCGGAAGTGAACGATCTGTCATGGATTGTATAGAAAGTTGAAAGACTAGCTTTACCGAAGATTTCCACGCGCATTAATTCAAAGGTTCTGATTTGAAAACAGAAGGGATTTTCTCTCAACATCTTGAAGAAAAATTATTGTTCACAGTAATATATTTTATTTCCTCACATTGTAATATTTCCCTCTCTTATTTTCTCTCAATTTAGATATTTCAATTTTTTCTTTTTAAACCTTTAGAACGAAAAAAAGTAATTTTTTGTACTTGAACGAGAATCTTTCTTGATTAATACTTCCCGGAGGTCTAACGTAACTTATTGTTTATAGGATTCGGAATTGTATTTTAGCTAAACTTGAAATTTTACCTGAAATATTCGAAGATGACACATTTTGATTTATTTTTGTACACAATGGGCTGACAAAAAGCGTCAAAGAAAACTAGGATGACTTGCGCTCGCCCAGAAATTGGGAAAGCGAGTCAGTCCCCATAAAGTAAACGAATGACTCACTGATACGATATTACTGCCTGTAACTCGCCCGGTACCGCTTCTCGTGACGTCACGCCCAGACCGACCTCACAACTTGACAATGTCGTGTCTATGTTACAGCCGATGCCGCAGATCGAGCACAACGGTCCCGGGTTCTACTACCTGGTGTCATGGCGCCGCAACATCTCCGGGCAGCAGTGGTCGGAGGAGCTGGTCAGGGACTGGAGGAAGACTGAGTTCGTCGTACTGAACACACCTACCTTCCAGCCGTACAAGATCAAGGTAAGAATGGAGCTCGCTAGATGTCGCCGCTGTCATCGAGAACTTCAATCTCTTCTGCTTAATTCGTTATGATATAAGCCCTGTGGTCCGAAATAGAATTACAATGGATCATAAGCCATTCACTTCATATTTTCGTAATCGATTTTAGCGATGTAATTCTATTTCGGAACGCAGGGAAGATGTGTTGTTTAATGTATGTAATAGCTTCCTTTCAAACTGTAAGAACAAGTTTCTAAATGGTATTATCAAATAAAACCGAGTGCCGTATCGTTTTTATTAAAAGAAAACTGATAAAAAGCGTCAAATCTCACCAGAACATTTTATTTATATACATACAAATAGTAGTAGAGTTCGATTCCTTCAAATTGTTTTAGAAATTAGAAACGAGAGGAGCTTTTTTTTACGACACTGTTTTCTATGAGTTTTATTTTATAATTCAACTACATAAGTACATTGTTACTTATAATAACAGTAATGACTTCTTCTATCTGTACAAGACTTATTCTTTCATCTCCGATCTATTCAAGTCTATTAAATATAAACATAACACTTATCATTAATCCCCAGGTGATCGCAATAAACTCAAAAGGAACGTCCAATGTAACCCCGGTCGAAGTGATCGGATGGTCCGGCGAGGACAGTCCCCTGCAGGCGCCCACCAACTTCACCCTGGTACAGGTGACCACCGCCACCACCGCCCTCTTCAGCTGGAACCCCGTACCCCCCGAGTCCGTCCGCGGACACTTCAAGGGGTACAAGATCCAGACCTGGACCGATGACACACCTGATATCAGAGAGTACAAGCACAAACCCGACTCTAAAACTGCTCTAGTGACCAACCTTGTGGCATACTCGAAGAACTACGCGAGAGTGCTGGCTTACAATGAACGGTTTAACGGACCGGTCAGTGAGACTGTCAGTTTTGTGACTCCAGAAGGAACCCCGGAATCGGTGAGGACTTTCAAGGCGTATCCAATTGGTTCGTCGGCCATGTTGCTCCGCTGGGAGAAACCGGAGCGTGAAAACGGCATCCTAACTGGATACAAGATTTACTACCAAAAGGTGACAGGTACAGCCACCGGCCAGTTGCAGGAGCGAAAGAAGGAAATCGATCCGAAATTCGACCGCGCGAAGCTTGCTGGCCTAGAACCCAACACTAAATACCGCATTATCATCAAAGCTAAAACGAGGGCCGGTGAAGGGAAGGACATGTACGTCGAAGAAACGACCAGGTCCGTCGAAACTAAAATCCCGGACATCCCGATTTTTGAAGCTAGCACCTTACCAGCGAAGCAAGGCACAGCGCATATCCTAGTACGTTGGACTCCAAGCTTGGAGGGTCATGCAGGGACGCACTTTATCGCCTGGTACAGACTGAAGGGACACCCGGCGTGGATGAAGACCAATGAGGTGACGGATGAGGATTACACAGTGTTGACTGGTCTGGAGCCGGGACAGGTGTACGAGGTGAAGATCACGGCTCATGATGGGGAGTACTTCAGAGATAGTGAGACTAAGGACGTTGATACTACTATTGGTGAGTTATTTGCATTTTTTAACAATAAAATTTATAGAAATGTTACTAATTTAAAGTTGCACTAATTTCCATCACTAGTTGAATTTAGAAACAAAAACATTAAATATTATACAGCTCAACAAAACTGCGACTTTTTTTGTTGTTAAGAATAATTTTTTGACATTCTTGCAGAAATATCTGATAGAAAACGTCTGAGTTCAGATTCGTATTCAGCACACAATGTTGTATAAGAATAACAACAAAAACCATGTTGTTCTGTGTTATTAATACTTTTTAGACGGAACAAAGGTTACATTGCATCTCAGTAAGCAGGCTTTTATGCTTATTCGTCATCGGTAAAGTTGACTGGTTTGGCGCAGTTTTATATAAAATATATTGTTACTATGTACCAGTTTGATGGTTCAGTATGTTATGTATATTATTATAAAAGATCACTTCCTATTTATACTTAAAGTTACGTTACTTATTTATATCTAGCAAGAATGCGGTAGACGTGCCGCTACAATACTCCACCCCCTCAATAAAATTAATTACAACATATTAATAAATAATCACGTCGGGGTCACCAATTTGGGGGCGGTTTTACATAAAATATATTGTTACTACCAGTTTGATGGTTTAGTATATAAATTATAAAAGATAAATAAAGTTACGTTGCTTATCTATATCAAGCAAAAATGCGGCAGACTTTCATTTCACAGACCATACTCGGAACCACTTCTGAGCTCGGTCTTCATAATCATAAATCATAAAAATGTTTATTGTGACAAATCAATATACAAATAACATACATAGGTAATTAAACTTAGATTACTTGAACATTTTATATATCATTTAAACAAAGAAATTAGACCTGAATATTGTATTTTAAATAACATTTAAATGAATCGTTGGTAACTGTGATAGTATAAAACTGTAAAAACAGTCACCAACGCCTTCCTGTATATGAGCAAATAAACAAGTCTTTTACGTGTCTCTGGGTGAGATAGTATTTTGGACAAGAGTAATTACATTATTTATGGTTTCAATATTTTAACTATTCACAAATAAACATTTAAAATAAAATAAAAGCATACATTTTTACAGAAGAGTATTCTGTGAGGGTGTGTGTATAGTGTGAGTGTGTGTGTGAGAGCTTCTTATAAGGGCAAAGAATTAATATATTTGTATTCAATATATAATTATTATTTTTATATAAGTTAAGTAAGTCTTGACGGCACATTATAATTCCAGACGGCCCAGTGATAATGCGCGATGACAAGATGGCGACGGCCGGCTGGTTCATCGGCGTGATGCTGGCGCTCGCGTTCCTCCTGCTGGTGCTGGTGCTCGTCTGTGTAGCGCGCAGGAACCGGGGCGGGAAGTACGACGTGCACGACCGGGAGCTAGCGCACGGGAGGAGGGACTACGCAGAGGGCGGGTTCCACGAGTACACGCATCCGTTAGTGACCTTTTTGTTTACTGTATAGATCTGTTGTTTTATCATTCACTGTAGTCGTCAGATCATCTGACTCTGCTATGCAAGAACTGGTAGATTTTTCTGTCACTACAAATGAAGGGAACAGCTGTTATCGTTATCGAATTACGTAAATGTACATTTTTATACTGTAAGTGATAGATTTTTGTGTAATTTCATCCAATTCCGAGTCTATTGATTAACTTGTCATTTTAAACATTTTCATCCACCCAAAGGTTGTCTGGAAGAGATCGCTTTAAACGATAAGGCCGCCTGTTTGTGCTACATAATAAGTTAGTTAAAAATCAAGTATTTATATTTCTGTTCCTTTTTATATGGTGTACAAATAAAGTTGTATTGTGTAATTAATAGCCTAGCATCAATTTTGTGTAATGGCGCTTCTCTTAAATTTTATCAACTAGCAACTTGCGGTCGTCGCGCCACTTGCAAAATTCTCGAAGTAGCGAATAAAATTAGCAAGGCACTGAATTTTTTCTTTTAAAATTTATATTATATTATCTGCCTTCCAGCCTGGACAACAAGTCTCGTCACTCGATGAGCAGCGGCGCCAAGCATCCTGAGAGCGATACCGACTCCATGGCGGAATACGGTGAAGGAGAAACTGGTACGTTACCTCTTATGTATCTCTGACTGAGGCTGCTAAGATATCTGCCTTTGCCTGTTTTATCTATACATATAACACGTCATTAAGGTGGTTCGTCCCGGTTTCTTTTCCAAACGCACAACTTATGATTGTTTATCTATTTTGGATTAATAGTAGATTATGCACTAAGGGAATAAAGCAGTGTCTTACGTCACGGGCGGCATATTGAACCCTGAGCGTAACGAGGGGTTCAAGCTGCCCAAAACAAAGACAGGCTTTATTCTAGAGGAGCATACTCTATTTTTCACACCTTCTGCGAGACAATAAAAAGCTCGACATTTTTTATCAACATTAATAATTCAATAAAATTCACTGACAATCACAGCACCAAACACCGTCTTTTGTTTCACATTCTTTGTAAACGCATTTTTTTTTTTGTTGAGTTCTGCTTATGGTGGCCAGTTCGATTTTCAAACAAACCTCTTTACAATCCCATATGGGCATTTGTTTTCCACGAGTTTCCACACGAATTTGACGTTCCAAATTTAAATCACTTTAATCCCTAGGGATTTTCATATAACTTTATATCCCTTGAGATATAATGCGTTACTTTACGTTGAGGTTGCATTGGACATTGTAATTGGACATTGTCGAGCAGGTGGTGTGAAAATGTGATTTTTGGTGCATTTCCCGCCCTTAGATGAATAACTAGGCCTAATAATTAGGCTTTTCTAGCAAAATTATGTTATTTTATGCATTACGTTAAAATGAATAGGCACAACAACAATAAACACGCTTTAAATGTCGACCGTGACGTACCACCTTAAACAAGACCGAGTGCGACCGTCCCGCGGGGCGACAAACGACAGGGACGAGGTACTCTAGATATCAGCGGGGGAGCGGCTCGTGAAGCGGGGAAGGGAAGCACGTCATCCGTCAATAGTTAAAGCTACCTCGCCCCCGCCAACATCTGTCGCCCCGCAGGACGGTCCAATCTATAGCTGAATCTAGGAGTTCAGTTTTATACTGATTTTGATGGTTTAACTCTTGCAGTTACACTTTCATCTATACTTGTGTCGATTCGGTGTAACACGATTTTACTAATTTGACAGGACTAACCTTATTTATCTTTGTCTTCCCGATACAGAAGGAAAAAGACAGACAGCTTAAATTAAGTTAAGTCCTGTCAAATATGTTAAAACGTGTTGCACAGAATTGACACAATTGTTTATTTAAAAAAAAAACAATATTTGAGGCAAATGCCAAGCCTGCTTAGAACGAGATATTAATGTAAAAAGCCATAAAACTGGACTGTGGCTTAGTTTCCCCCATAACAGCTGCATTAAGTACTTTTGATTTGTGTTTTTCTTAATATTTGTTTTAACTATTTTTGTTTAATCCTCGTTTTGTCCCAGTTTATCTAAAAATGTATCTCCTAAATGCTACAACCGACGCATTTTAAACAAAAAGCTGCGATTGTAATTCGAGAACCACGCTCTGCTACCTAAACTTTCGACTATTTTTGTTGCAACTACACTCGCAAGATTTTCTTTAACAGCAATTTTCAAATTTTGTGCCCACCTTCTAAAAATTAAGTTAATTTAGAAATAGTCTATTTTTTATATTTTCTTCTATGAAATGAGATACTTTAATTTTATATTTTCTGAAAAGTGGTCTAAAATTATGATTATAAACAGAACTTATTAAAAAAAAATTTTTTTACACGAAAGGGAGAGATTTATTTTCCGTTAAGTTACCATCTTCATACACCCAAAAATCGGTTCAGTAATTGAAATTTATTCAACAGAAATTTATTATATCATCCAAATATACAATTAAATAAGATACAATAAAAAATAACATATGTTTAGAATAAATTTCTAGAGAAATTTTTATTATATATCATTCAGTTACCTTTCTACAATTTTAGTTTTGGAAAG
Organism: Ypsolopha sequella; assembly: GCA_934047225.1. Taxonomy (NCBI): domain Eukaryota; kingdom Metazoa; phylum Arthropoda; class Insecta; order Lepidoptera; family Ypsolophidae; genus Ypsolopha; species Ypsolopha sequella. The sequence goes on along the minus strand of OW203986.1, from coordinate 3,286,547 downwards.
TTTCATTTTCACTCTAACTGGTGGGAAAAATTGTGTATTATTAATTTATTTTGATCTAGGAATATAATTTTTATATTTTTTACTTATTCTGTTTGAATGATATTGAATATTTGATTTTTAATTCTATTTTAAACAACATATTTTTAAGGGGACAATAACTGAATGGACACCGTGGTAACTGAAAAGACATTGTAAACCTTTATTTACAATGGAATAAAAAACAATAATTTTAATGTTCTTATAAAACTTTATAAAAATTTGCAAAATTTATTACCAGTAAACATATGAGTGTACATTAGGGTGTGTCGAAAATACATTTTTTTTTCAAATTTCATATTGTAATAATGTAATTACTTTGAACGTGTAATATGTGTATGCTTTATATCTATATTACAAAATAAATGTTTTGAATTTTTTAATTATTTTTTTATGATACTTATAATAAGATATATATTTTTTTTATTTCTACAGACAGACAGACAAACAAAACAAAACTTCACATTTAAACAACGTAAACAGGCCCTAAATATGTCCATTCAGTTACTTTCTCGTCCCCTTATAAGTTACTAGAGAAAAATAACTGAAGAGACGTAACTTAAACTGTACCTTGGCAAATTTAAATATTTATTTTGGTACAATGAAATTGGAAAACTAGAAAGTTTCTTATAAAAAATTATGGAATGTAAATACTGTTACAAAATACTAAATAGTCGTAATTGAAATATTTTTTACTTACCGAGATATGTTGGTAACTGAACAGAACAACAAAATTAAAATATCACATCAAAACAATAGACGACCTTGCAACTTGTTTTGGACTGAATAAATCAAAATGGCGACGGCTAGTCTGATTGCTGGGTGTTGCCATTATAAAAATAACACAGAAAACTTCGTTCAGTTTTATAATATTTGGCATCAAAACATTGGTAAATGAAAAGACAGTAACCATGAGGACACTTTCAGGGACAATTTATTAAAACTAATAATAAAGGTATTTACCCTTTAAAGTGTATAGAAATGTAATAAAATGCTTCCCCTAATCACGTCTTAAGGTTGACATCATTCACACACATTCCTATGGTACATATTTTTCGTAAAATTTAATGTTGTACAAGCTTAGCTGACTTGGGGACAATCCCTTCTCCATACAACTAAAAATCTTAACTTCATGTTTATGCAGTAATAAAAAGTAATATTTAACATATTTTTTAAATATTTTTAGTGTTCTTTTAAAATTATGAATTACATTATCGATTAGTGTCCACATTGTGTAATTTCCGCAACTGAAACTTGAGATTTAAAAATATTAAACCTCGGGACATGCATCGAAGTGTAATGGGCACAAAATTTGAAAATTGCTGTTAAAATGCTTTGTATGTTTGTGTACGCAATCGTGTGTGCTAAAAGTTCTACTAACTGATCAAGACAATTAGACAACACTGCTTGCCAAAAATCGCCTTTATTTCCGGCCAATAAGAGCGCAGTTAGTGTAATAGCCTTGGTCATGTAGTAAGTAAGCATGGCATCTTGCAGCGGGCATGAACGAGGACGGGTCGTTCATTGGTCAGTACGGACGCAAGCGCCGCCCCCCGCCTCAGGCCTCGCAGGACTCCGCCTCTCAGGCCTTCGCAACGCTCGTCTAGACCCTTTACTAATCCCTGCTTTCGTCCTTTAGCACAGCTTTACGACAGCTGGTTTGCTTGAACATATCCATGGGTTGACCTTTGAATATTTAACATTACTGTTCCATTTTTATCTCTAATATGATTGTTATTATTTTATATTACTGAATTTGTAATACATTGCAATAAAAAGTATCAAGTGTAGAAACCGAATAGTATTGTTGATGATTCGTATTGTTATGTTACCCATTGGTGTGAAGTTCGAGTGGATCAGTTGTTTCCCAAGTTGTGTTCCTAAGCACCTTCAAATCGCCCTAAATCCGTCTCCCAAAGCTACGTATTCACCAGTTTTTGAACGTAGTGCCATCATCATCACATTTTACAGTCTGAAACTGACCGTCCAATCAGCGAAGAGTACTCGTGACCTTCGCTCCGATTGGTCAATATTAGCTTGACGGAGAATCGATGAACATAGCCCGTCAAAATTAAAATTGATATTAGTTTTTCGTAGTTAGGATTGAGATCTGGTTGTTGTAATTAAGAATCTCTGTAATTAGGTAATTTCTTGAAGGTTGTAAAAAAAAACTACTGATTTTGAACTCTATATCGGGCGTTCAGGGTCTTTATTGTACTATTTCTAAAATAGTTGTAATAAAGTCTTTATTCATGTCTACATTGCTGCTCAGTTTATTAAATCAATGGACCATCTGGCACTGAATCTTTTATACTTATTTTCTTAGATTATCCTTTAAGTACACATTATTATAAGCTAGCTAGGTTGTAAAATAAAAATAAAATATACATAAATTGTTTTTCTTAGAGTGAGTTTTACAAAGGTTTTTTATACACAGTTCTATGCTCGCGTCCTTAGTTGTAGGTTTGTGAAGTGTCAAAATGCATTTAGATTAGAGAGAGATGACATTGTGCTAGTGATATCCGTCCTTCCCTTTCCCTCCTCCGACTTATCTCTGCACGAGCTCAGACATTCCGCTAGTTATTTTTTCCAAGAGGTATGATTTTTTTCCTTTATTTTCATTTTACTTTTGTTCATTTACTTTTAAATCCCATTTTATTTGTTAATTTAGTTTTTTAATTTTTATTATTCAGTCTGGTAACTAATTTATATTCCGATTTATTGTTAATAATTTTGATTAAATAACATTTCAGGTTTATTAAATTTGTATATTTTATAAAACATATCGGTGCCGATTCGGTGTAGCACGTTTTAACTTAATTGACAGGACTAAACTTAATTTAAGCGTTGCGTCCTTGTCTTTTTGGTACAGAAAGAAAAAGAGCGCTTAAATAAAGTTTAGTCCTGTCAAATATAGGTATGCTACAACGAATCAACACCAATGTGTCCTATTTTATTATGTTGAAGTTTAATGCTGAATTTATTTTCCAACAGGACGTTTCACAGAAGACGGTTCGTTCATCGGTCAGTACGTGCCGGGAGCGCGGGTGCTCCCCCCGCCCCCCGTGCCGGGCGCTCCCCTCTCCCCGCCCGCACAGCAACCGCCCACATACGTCTAAACTGAACTCTATTACTACACGCGTAGAGTTCATATCACAACGGACGCGGTGAGCGGACGAAGCGTGCTCTAAAGCGATACACAAAAACTGCCAGTACGTCGGCGGTCGTACGATATTCGTTACAATTTAGTTAAAATTTATTTAGTTACGATACCGAAGGGCCGTTTAGAATACAATTAAGCCTACTCTTTTCGGGCCATAAATAATGTCAGTAGAGAGAAGGTTATTGAACTAAGGTGTCTGTGTCCAAATCTAATTAATTCGTTTTCTGCAGTATAACCGCTATAAAGACGTTTTCTATTTATCTGAAAGTTATTTTATAGCGACTTACTGCTCTGCATCGTATCTCGAACTGAGATAATCAAAACAAATAATCTTTATTTATGAGACTGATTTTATGTAATGAAGTAAATTGAAATAGTCATCCCCTAGCTGACACTTAGAAGTTACAGTGGCCTCGAGCCTACCTACTCAAATTTGCAAACTTTTTTCATCATCGTGATAATTTTTCATAATGCGAGAGAAAATGTCATAATAATACCCCTTCGAAAACATGAACGAAAGATCTCAGAATCGATTGCTATAAAAAAAAATCATCGAAGTGCGAAGTCGCATGAAAATTTTACGTTTATATTTTCGAAGTTTTGAACTCTGAGATAACTTTAAACCTCTAGGCTTGGATTTTAGGCGTTTGGCTCGATATCAATTACTTATTCTAAGGATATGGTAGCAAGTGAAGACTCGAATTTAAGAAAAGCTATTTTTGTCACGAAAATAGGATAATTGAGAATATTATGCTCTGGTACCGGTGGTCGTACTTGCTCGTATTTATAGTTGCTAAACACTTTGCAGCGTTATCTATAAGGACTATGATTCCATTATACTAACATATGTTTCACTTATATGCAGGCGGATAACTTTGCAAAGTCAATATCATGTTATATGAATATCGCATATCTATAATCTTCGACCGAGTTTTTTAGACGATACAAGCTACGGACCACTATCATTGTTAATTTGAAATGAAACTAATTTTGTACTAAAATATTTAAACTGTTTAGTAACAATTTAACAACGAAATTGTAAAACTATTAACACTTACACAGAGCTACTTATTTTGTGAATGTATCGACCAGAAGCTTTTTCATATTAAAATCTGTTCCTAATAACTTCTAAAAACTTTAAAAAATTGGGCGGTTGTTGTTAGAAAAGAGAGTATTTTCGGCAAAATTATATTTTTGTAAGTGATTCGCATTATGACCACCGGTTGACGTTGGTGCTTAGCGGAGGTATCGAGTGAGGAGGTCGACCTTTCTTTCACGAAATTTTATACAATTCACTATCTCTTTTGTTTTACTATAGAAAGTACTGAGGCTGAATGCGACACGCTCATTGGTTCATTTTCGTTTCGAATTATTTTCCATTCAAGTTGATGAAAGCTACTTAATTTGAATGAACCAATAAGCGTGTCATACATATTCAGCATCAGTACTTGCTAGTAAAAAAAAAGTTTGATCTTGTAGACTGTATGGTCGGTAGTTTCGTGAAAAAAGGCGTGTTGAACAATATTTTTCGGTGTTGTGATTGTATGTGCGACTGTAGTGTTTTAACGCACGGATGTGTTTGGTTTCGCGGTTCATTTCTATTCGAATTCCAATCTACTTCTCCATTCTAATGATCATATTAGGTCATGTCGCGTATTGACAAACATTATATAGGAGGACTTCTCTGAATCGCAACCCATTTTATATAATTATAGTTTCTTGTTGTGACGTCATCGTCAGAAAATCGTCTCTCTTGAGTAGTGTGTTAGGTCTCTTTTTATAATAGTAAATAAGGCTGCTTTTTGTATTATTAATTCTTAATAAAAATTACTGAAGATATTCGCACCACACGAACGAGTTAATTCAAATTCCCATTTTAATTTACGGGGTTTCGACGGTTTTATTCGTAGGTATTCGATCAAATTAATATTAGGCTGAACCAAAAAGTAAATCGTTTTTCACAAAATTGTTAGCCTTCTCAATGGCAGCTCTTTTCTTAGCTACTTATAGACTATTTAAGATTGTCAGGATCGTAGCAGACGGAAATCTGCGGTCTCTGTCTAGGCCTCTTGGAAAAAGGCGTGAGCATATGTGTATTAACCATTTCCAATAAAATAATACGAATCGTCGGAACCCTATCACGCTATCACCTGTATCTCGTGTTAGAGTTAAGGCTAGGGCTCGTGTTAACTAATGGTAGGTAACAGGCTTGGCAGTTGGATATCTTAAAACTATTTATTCTTTGCATTATGTGTCAAATTACAACTGACTTCGCTATACGCGCGTACATTTTGGCCGAGATTAATGAACACCTTGTAAAAGCTTTGAATAACTTTTAGTTGATTCTGAAGTGGTCTTTTAGTCAAAGGTATATTACTTGATTTTTATTAATTACTTATATTTTTTTTATTTCGTTTTCTTCGCCTGAAAGGTGTCGGGTCCTCGAATAATACATTCCACTCGGTATGACCATGTTGAGTTTTTAAATATCTCTTTATTTTTCGTTCTTCACCTTTCGCATCAGTCAGATTTAAAATCTCAAGTTGAAGAATTTGCAGACTGAAGACAAATCTGTGGAAGCGAGAAGACAATTTATTTAATTTGTATCTTAATTAACCACTTACATAATATTTATATTTTTTCATCACTGTAGGTTTATCGACGTAAGTAAAATGCAAAGATTTTATCAGTTCTGATTTAAATATTGAGCTTACATTGTAACCATTGGTACCTTTATACCTTGCATTATATTATATTTGATGGCACTGTTATTGTATCCCCTTTAAGTTGTTTGTTAAGGAGTATTTTATCATGTCTAGTAAGAATTTAAATATATATTAATATAAAGCATTGTTCGGTTTGAGCCTGTTTTGTCGCTTATTAAACCGTTAACTAATATTTGAAATTAATCGTCTGTCATTGAAATATTTGTTACGAACCATTGACGATATTGGAAATTGTTAGAAACCCACCAAAATTCGGTGATGTTATCACTGCCTAATCCCAAATGCTTCGATGTGTTCAACCTTTATAAACTATTCATGTATTTCTCTTTGTAAGAAAATATTGTAAAAACCACTTGCCTTACAAATATAAAATGTTTATCGAATTGTGGTTTTCCATGACGAACGTGACTGCAAAATTACTAGCACAATATACGCATTTACTTTGTTACAGATTTGTTGTCACAATGTCTGATTAATCGATATTGTCACAAGTTTTTGCAGCTGCTCATGTATGGGTATACTGTTTCTCATTACACTCATGTGGCTAAATAAAATAACCAAGTTTTATCTGCGTGCTTTTATTTGGCCACAAGTGTATACTTTTGAATGTATGATCTGTATTTCGTCTGATCTGAATTTATTCGAAGTATACAGTTATTAGCTAAAAACCACGTTCTTATTATTATCTCTATATTAAAGATACAGTTAGCTTTAGTTGTTAAAATCAATAGTAATATAATTATGTATTCCGTGCAAGCTACATAGATATATGTATCTGGTAGGGTACTAATTGTTGTGAGGTACGATAAATCAGTGTTAAAATTAAAATTTACATTAAAAATTTGCTAAGCAAGCTTTTTAATCGACTTATGACTCGTGTTATGTTGGGAAAAGTCAAGACGGTTACATTTTGTGAGAAGTACATTATTTGGAATCATGACGTTACACTTTTAGTCGAAATGACGAGAATTTCAGTTCGTGAAACAATAATTTCATTTTAGTTTATGTATTAAGTAACAGTAATTTATTATGTAACTACGATGAATATTTTTTTATGTTGCATAGAAAATAAATTTTAAGAAATTAAGTTCTCTTTTATTGTGTATGTAAGCTTAACGAACAGTATCCTAATACCTGCTCTTCATTCATATAAGACGAATATAATTCGCTAAACATTATTAGTGCATTACAAACTAAAAAATATATCAATTAGAAATAAATTTCAAGTAAGACAAACATTTAAAAAAAAATTTACATTCAGTATTCGAACCTGCGACCTCGTCCGTACACGGCAAGTGCGCTACCGACGTACTCATCCTAGATTGTTGAATTTTTCCACCTTGTACACCGCTTTTTTGTTACTACTTATTACACCAGCCTGTAATGCACATCTGAACACTCGCGAGGGCGTTATGATGTGATTTCAATCAAGCCTTGTTGATCAGAGATGGCGCTGTCGTCGCTGCAACGTGTTGCTTCAGACAGTTGAGAAATTCACAGTTATCATTATCTAAGATTATGTGATTTATAGCGAAATCCATCGCTTTGGATAATCTAAACATTATTTATATAATCCACATCAACTGAGGAGACGCAAGGGCGGATCCAGATGGGGGACACAGGGGCACGTGTCCCCCCCCCCAGACGGTACAAACAAAACAAGTGTATATAATATAATATTGTAAATCAATTTGTTATCGATAATCCATAATTCTACTGGCAGGCGCGTGCCCACAGCTTTCAATACAGGGGTGTAATCGGGAGAACATTTCTTTAATTTTATGGAAATATGTTATATTTTATTTATTTTTTTATGAAAGATGTATACATGGTCGCACGTTCACTGCAAAGATCGACTATGTCAGTCACGTGATGGCTCACCAGCGGCAGCGACGCTCTCAGCAGCAACACTCGCTGTGACCGAAAACGGTCGAAAAGTATTGATGAAAGATATTTTTTTCGGAACTTGCTAAGGCTTTTTGGAGGGGGTCATGACACCCCTGACTCCTTTTTGGGCACTCGCCTACTACTGGTTAACCAGTTTGAAATCCAAAGAATAATAATAGTAACAATGAGCCAATGATCTATCATTGCAATGAGCAATGAATTAAGTATTATGGATGTATGTATATTAGCGTTTATGACAAATTTGGCAAAGTTTCAATGTGGACGATATTTTGTGTACCTACTTAGTGACTACACAGAATAAGGATACTGCCCTCATAAGGAGAACTGCGGCATATACAAAAAAATCGATATTGAGATTTTGGTACAGTTGAATTCAGTATCGAAATTCGTATGAAATGTGACATAAAAAAGCGGGATCTACTCTCTAATTCGGCAATTCAGTAAGAAAAACCGCAGCATCTGCATCAATAGTTTGCCTAGTACTGATCAAACAAAGCGGCATCTGTTGGCTGTCAACTGAGAAAAAAACGCAACATCTACACGCAGAAGCCGCGTTCTTACTAGGTTTCTGCAGATGCCACGTATGCGCTTCAAACGCATCAAAAAAATCCCGCCATTTGTTGCATTTCGTCAAATTTTAAAACAATCAAATAATAAACTGACAACGCTGTCAAGGGTACTGAAGCTACTCACTTTTCGGCTGACCTTCAAAGAAGTTTTGTACAATGAGTGTTATGCCCCTTTCGAAAGAATAGTGCAACGGTCCTTTTGCAGCAGTTTGGCACGACGGAATAGCAGGACGAAACAAGGAATAACTAATAAGCGCTTTTTATGCATTTCTGATAAGCCAGAAGATACCGAAGACACACTCACAATGTGGCTGGACAACTGTTCTAGCCAAACTAGTGCTTGCTGAGTTTAGATAACATAGCATGCCGATTACTTAACTGTGAGTAACTTTGAGCCTGGCCACCCTTTCATGAGTGCCGATTACTTAACTGTGAGTAACTTTGAGCCTGGCCACCCTTTCATGAGTGCCGATTACTTTCATCATCAAATCGAGTTATCACTGAAAAAAGAGAGATAAGTGTGATTTTTCAGACTTTTTCGATGCAGTGAAGTCTGCGGGAGATAAGCTACAAACTTTTGCAAGTGGACCGTCCACGCCCGCGCAAAAACTCAAAAACCCTATGCGTCCTAAAATATCGGATCTAGTTTGTATAAAAGCAATTAGCGAAGAATATACCCTCAAATACCGTCTGACTTATGAAGAGTTTAAGTTGAACTTTTTAAAATCATCCACTATGAAGAAAGGAGGTATAGCATTTCTCTCGTGTCACAGTGCTCCAAGTGGTTTCTCAAAAGAAAAAAAGAGATAACATCCATCACAGCCTAGGAAAAATACTGCCTCAAAACAGAAAAACGTTCCGGAGAAATTTGCCTGAACCGTTTGCAATAAAAACAACAATAATAAGAAAAATCGTAAAACACGTGAAAAACAAAGTTAAGTGGTACCAATATTAAATAAAAAGTTATGTTGAACTGATTCGACTGACGACTAACTAATACTTTTTTATTTATATATACGAGTTATATTATAAACTTTAAAAGAATAAAAAGCTCAAAAAGGGTCTAAACAGTATTTATTTAAAAAAACAAACAACTTTTTTACACCATAATTTCTTCATTTTGTATATAAAGTAAGTACTTTAAACTTTGTTTTTAGGGTTTCGTAGTCAACAATAAGGAACCCTTATAGTTTCGCCATGTCCGTCTGTCTGTCTGTCTGTCTGTCTGTCTGTCCGAGGCTTAGCTTAGAGACTATTTTTAGAAAGCTGTAATTTGGCATGGGTATACATATTTATCACGCCGATAAAGTAGTACAGTAAAATTTTTAAAAATATATTTTTTTAGGTTACCTCCCCTACACGTAAAATGGGGATTTTTTTCTCGTCTATCCCCTAGTGTTGGGTGTCGTTGGATAGGTTATTTAAAGATATTGGGGTGTGAGAAGACCATTTTTCGATCCAGGGTCCGTTTGCGAAATATTAAACTTAAAAGTGTTAATTTTTGTTAGAGTTAAGTGTCCCCCCCCCCCTGCCAGCGAAACGGTTCTATTCGGAGACGTGAAAAAAATCACGGTAGTAGTATACATAACGAAATTAAAAGGAAAACTATCACAGCTAAGTAGGCTTTACAAATTAACGAGTACAGATCGCGCTAAACTTTTTGTCCCCTCTAAACACAGCGCGATTCGCATCAGCAGGAACAAATTGTACGGGCCATTCTTGGGAAGAGATACACATAGATATCGTCCATATCCCACCACCGAGAAGTAAAAAGAAAAGCGGGCGTGTTAATGACTTGCAATTTGACTTTTAATTTTTACAATTCACACTGGAGAACACCTGACAATCCCTCGAGGAGTCATGTCGTGACGATTTGTGTGTTTGTTGTTTTGGTTCGAGACACCGAAGCAAGTAGAGCTTCATGGCTCAAAATATTTCGCTAGAGAATCAACAGAAATACTGAGTTGTAACACAAAGGTAGCGGTATAAGCTACAGACAGGTATATTTATATCGCCACAAAGTCTGGATATACTAAGGGTCTGAGGCTGGCAGTTTTTATACCATTAATCAGCTGCCCTTGCATCAAGGTCGCAGAAGGGTTAACCGGTTATTGTGGCTGTATTCTGCTAAATAACTGTAAAAGGTTAGCTCTCATCCGTTGCTAATCGATGGACAGGAGTTCATCGACATGAGCTCGGGAAGTCTGGGCATACAGTTCGGGCCAAAACAGAAGATGGGCTTGAAGTTGGTCATTGATGGTGTCGCTTGGCCTCTTCTTTTTTTCTCGCCTTTCTTGTCCCAATTGGCATGGATTAAATTATGTTAAGGTGTGTTAATTCGAAAAATATTTCGAGATTTAGATTTAATAAATCGTATTTTCGAAGTTTTGGTCTAAAAAACCTCATGATGATGAATATTTTTACGAAAAGGCTGCAACTTCCATTTGCCCTCTTATGACGTCACTTGAGAAATGGCTGTTTAGAAATATGTCTTTTGCTATCAAGATAAATTTATAAAAATTTGCTTCCGACTGATTTCACAGATGAGTAGGCAAACAGAGACAGACCACTTTTCAGGATTCCGTACCCAAAGGGTAACCAACGGGACCCTATTACTACGACTCTGCTGTCCGTCTGTCACCAGGCTGTATCTCATGAACCGTGATAGGTAGTTAGACAGTTTAAATTTTCACAGATGATGTATTTCTGTTGCTGCTATAACAACAAATACTAAAACACAGAGTAAAATAAATATTTAAGGGGGCTTCCATACAACAGACATGTTTTTTTGCCGTTTTTATAGATAATGGTACGGAACCCTTCGTGCGTGTGTCCGACTCGTACTTAGCCCGTTTTTTATTTTATAAGCAATCACACATCACATCAGTATAATGCCTAAAATTCTCAAGTGACTTAAATTCATATATCGGTCAATTCTTTAAAAAATCATAAAAAAGTAATGGTTCTTTATATACCAAAATAATGAAAACTATGTCCTAAAATGGCGTAAATTCTCTTAAAAAAAATCTTTTAGAAATTAAGCTATGGGAATTGGGCAATCACGCCGCAGAATCCTTAAAAACCGTTATAAAATTTCTTAACAACAAATTTAGCTAAAAAATATAGTAATAAAATAACACACAGTAATTACAAAGCACAAAATAAAAATTTACAAAAAAACAGTCACATTAAAAAAAGGAAGAAATATGTCAGCAAAAATCAATTAATTTAATAGTACCTAACACTCTGGTCAATACAAAAAGTGACGTCACACGGCAAATGACAGCTTTTTTATAAAAATACAAAATTTGAAACATTATTATTTGTCAACAAATTTCGAAAGTTTGTAATAGCATTCATCAATTAAATAAGTCAGTAATTATAGTCCAGTTGTTTGATCACCGCAGGTACCTAACTTATTTATTACCTATAATAATGATTGAGCCCAAACTAACGACGCTTTATTTTAATAAAGCTGTATTGAATTTTTCGTGATACAATGAAAATGAAATGTAAATGAAAAATATTTAATTTCACATTATAAACAGTTTTACAATTGAAGCAGCATTCAGTGGCTCCCAGACTAGACCATGACATAGACAATATACATATACTCACGCCTGTATCCCACAAGGGAAGGCAGAGACCACAGATTTCCATCTACTACGATCCGGACACACCTCTTTCTCCTCTTCCACATCCATAAATCTAGTCATACAAGCTCTTCTATTCCGGGTACCTTTAACATGGCCCTTCTTCAGTATGTCGCCAATTTGGTCAGCATTCTAGGGTACAATTCGTGATACTATTTATCCCTATTTTCGTGATCGTGCACGGAGTACTGCAGCCACCTTAGACCATTTAACCAGCCTCAAAGGCAGCCACCCTTGGGACACCTCTCTGCCAAGTATCCGCTATAGGGGGTATTTGATTGAGCGCAGATGATTCGGTAATGAATGCTGAATACCAATTAGCCTCAAACACTGTAAAAAATTGCTTGCCTCTCGATTTTTGTTTTTTTTTTCATTAACCTGAATTCCTGATGTCTTGTATTTTCTTATCCTTTGGTTAAAGTAGATATAAGTCTTTTGTTGTTTAGTATAAGTTTAAGTTGAAAAAAAAATGACATGATCTTGCTAAGTTTCTTGCCCGTTCTTCTTAGCAAGACTAATCGAATGGGCGGAGGTAGGCATGTATTTATATATGTTACCTTATTAGTATGTAGTATATAGGATGGGATTTGGTCGGCCGCCTGGATTCGTGCTGAGGGCTTGGTTGGTGATCATTGAACCTTGTTCCTGGTCCCTGGCCGGGTCTCCGGTGTGGGTTCGGGCGGTTGATTGGATTTCACCTTGTATAATATATATTTTACCTATAATTTTAATCGTATATATATTGCTACATAAATTAAATAAACCTTTAATCTAGTTCATGTACATTTATTATTTTATTACATATATATATTTTTATAAGATTAAATTTTGACTTGTGAAACGTGTATTTTATATACCTACTTTGCAAAATAAACTATTTGAATTTGAGTTATTATATTTATAGGAACTGTTTCTTGTCACAGCCACGCAGAAAAAAAAACATAGGCAGTCATGGGGACTGCCGACAGAAGTGAAAGCTTTTCTTGGCTAAGAGGGTCTGTGCTTTTTACTGCTGGCACAGTCTGCGCTGCTGGCCAAACGCAACACATCATAGCATACGTCAGAGATGCGAACCCATAAGATTTTGTCCTACCAAAAATAGCTCGAATGTATTATGTATATGTATTTTGCCAACAGGTGGTAGAGCTGATGCCGGGCTCGACTGTGGAGGTACCACCTCAAAGTAATTCGGGGGAGAGTAAGAGGACAGCTCACAGGCAAAAAACCTGGAGGCCCACCATGCCTGGAACCGATGGATGGCGGTACATCCATCCCTAATAGCCGGGCCTTATATGGAACAGACTGGCGACGGGCAGCGGCGTCACTGGTGCGAGGGTTCCGGCACCGCGTTCACCAACCCGCTTGCCCAGCGTGTGTGAGTATGGGCAATTCTTCCAAAAAGACCGCCGGCAGTGGCTAAGTCCTGAAAAGGCTTATGCAGTGGACGAACTAGTGTGATGGATGGATGGATAACTTTTTTTTTTTGACAAGTGCGGGTGGGGCGCAGGCTGACTTTCGCACCCCGGCGCCGAACATCCTTAAGGTTAAATGTCAGTCGCTTAGCGCAAAGTGCATAACTTATCTTTGTTTTTCTTGTTTAGAAGTTAAAAATTTAAAAATATTTTGGTATGTGGCAATTGACGCCAGTTATAGTTCAGTATAAGTGAGGTTTATAAAGCATGAGTTTGAAATTTAATGCACAATTAGTCATGATTTTTTCCAAACAATGTTAAAACAGCATTTTAACTTGGTTTTAAAAAGATCATGACTGATTGTGTATACATACAATTTCAAACTCTTGTTTTATAAACCTCACTAATACTGAATTATTGCCGCCAATTGCCACAGAGTCCACAGACTTTAACAAAGTTAAGTTATGCACTTTGCGCTAAGCGACTGATGTTTAACCTGACCTCCATTTTAACAACGCTACCAGCTATTAATGAATCACCTCCATTTTATGGCTCTATAGACTTACAGATAAGGAAAACCTATTGTCTAAGCGAATAACAATACGTCAAAAATGCTGAACAAACATCCCTTCATCTATTTAAGATTTATATTTATTATAACCAACTGTACATACGTTGAATTCATAATCTTAAGACGAAATGCATGTCACGAGTCTGTTTTTATATAAGGGGATGGATACAACGCCATCAATCGGGTACAGGCATGGCGGGTGACCTGCGGGCCTATTGTGTATCTCTAGTTGCCTTCTGGACTGGGTGTCTATCATCAAAAACATAGATATACTATCGAATTCCGATGTCCTAAGGATATTTTCGCACTTGAAGTGACGACACAGATTGTTAATAGTTCAATACCCACTAAAGGCAATTTTGAAATTTCAGTTTTTAGCTATGTTTTTGATGATAGGCACCTCGTGCAGTTGGCAACTAAAGATACACAATAGGGGGCCAGATTGTGCCTGTTCGAGAGCTGTCCTCTTACTCTCCACCGAATAACTTCGGCGGGTTTGCGAGTTTATTTATTTATTATTTATTTATTTATTTACTTTAGAACCTTAGCCTACTAACAGTGATTTTCACCAACTCGTAATCTAAGTTATTAACACATTAACAAATTTTAACACAGGTTGGTACTTATGAAACTAAACAAGAAGAACAAATTTTGATAAAGTAATATTAAAAATGTCAATTTCTGGGTATTTATTCAGGAGCAGATTTAGCAGTGTACACGCGTGGACAAGTTGCATGTAAGATGGTGGTATGGATGGTACAGTGTACCTCCACAGACGAGCCCGGCATCAGCTCTAACGCCTTGATGATAAAACACTGCACAGGAAAGAAATATAAATCAATGCTTCTTTTCTTATACTCATAAATCAAATGGCGATTTTTTTTAATTTCAAACATTTCCAAATTTTATGAAACAAAACTGCAAGTACATAATAATATATATAAAATTTGTTTGGTCCAGTTTTCGGGTACGAAACCCTTAAACTAAATTATAAATCAACGTATTTACTAATTGTTGTTTATATTCGGTATAATGGTACATAAACATAATGTACAGAAACTCAGAATTCCACACTACTTAGGTTTTTGAGATAGACACCGTAACAAACATTTTCTAAAACTGACAACTTGACCATTTCTTTATTTTTGAATAATAAATAGGATAAAAAGATATTTGTACTCTACTCAATTTGGGCTCCTTTTGCGTGTATGGGACCCCCCTGAAAAATAATTAGAGGATTATAATAAAGCCTCCGAAAAATCCCAGTGAACTGCTACACACTGTTATTCTATCTAAGCAGCGGCAAAATTAGTTATCGAAAAATATACTAATTTAACTGTGTAACATCTACCGACATAATAAATTAAACATAGCAAACTAAAATTTCTCACGATTACTGAACTTGTGAAAGAACTTATGAATATAGTCATAGTCAAAAATAAGTGCGACGACGAGCGAAGCGAGGAGAACCGTGATAGGTTTACATGTAAGATAAAATAAGAACCCGAGCGAAGCGGAGCGGAGCGAGGCAAGGTCTCTAGTTTTAACAGAGTTCACAATATATAAAAAAAAAAATTTTTTCGGAGATCTACGATAAAAATAGCTGACAGTAGTTTTCGGAATTTTCAGTATTTCATTCGGTAGTTTTCGTATATTTATTAGCACATAAGTTTTCGGTAGATTAGTATTTAAAGCAGTAACATTGAACATCCTCATTTTTAATTTAGTTTTCGGAGCTTTTATTACGACCCATAATTAAATAGAATTTTTAATTCAATATTCGGTTTTGGGTTAACATTCAACACAAAATAATATATCAAAATTTATATAAAACCGGTCAAGTGCGAATGCTACCTGAGAATAATCATACACAAGGACGAGAAACAGGGCGGGGCTTAAGAATTAAGGTGGGCATTATCAGGTTTGATTAGTTACCTAGCGGTGTTAAAAAATCATCGAATAAACAATGTAAATACTTATAAAACTGCTTCTGATGTTATAATTAATTGTATCTACTCCCATACTGCAACAAGGCAATTGCAACATCGAAAGCAGTTTTATAAATATCTCTATTGTTTTTCTGATGTTATAATATTACATTATAACACCGCGATTCTGCGCTGCGATTGGCCCAATTTGTTATAAAACCGCTAGAGAGACAACCAACAACAAAGACGAGAAATAATAATCCCAAACTTATTTCTTAAGCCACGCCCCCTTTATCCTGATTCACCTTCATGGCAGCTTTACCGGAACTACGCACCCGAGTCTTTGTTTTATACTTTGCCCGAGGTTCATGAACGAATGTCTTCTTCTCATTTTTCGTTAATTTTTTGTTGAAAATATTATAAATAAAGACGATATTTTTGATGGTCGTAGATAAAGTATTGTGTGCAACTGAACATAATTAGACATTGGAATACTCGTGCAAAATTATTACAAAACTCACATTGTTCGTTTCGTAAACAAGCACTCGTGTCCCAATGTCTCAAATTATGTTACAGTTGCACAAAATACTTTACCATATTGTAGTATGGGAGTAGATAAAATAATAATAATTGTCATGATACTCGGAGGTGTTCAATCACTTTTTAATAGAGAGAGAGAGAGAGAGAAACTCGAATAAATTCAATGCTCTAAAATCTAAATCAATGGTTCTCAACGTGTTGGATCCAAGATTCGGACTTTCTTTAGAGGAAGTTTGTTACTTGAATTTTTATTTGAAATGAGATCAAATGATCGATGTATGACACAAAAATTCGCGTGCAATTGTGTAAGAAAATCGTATTAATTTGACAGCTTAAGGTGGATGGTCCAAGGCAGGTTTTATAAAAAACTTGTGAGAACCAATAACGACGACAAAAGTAGTATAGTTACGTTCTGTTACTTTTTTCAACACGGTTAAATAATTTTATACTCGCAAATAATACTTTTTTTGAAAACAAAATGTTTTATCAGTCTAAAAGTTCCATACACTGGATTACGAAAGTTTTAAATAGCAAAACCAGATTGTAAAACAGTTTGTAAAAACTGGTTAATCGCGGGTAAAATTGATGGAAAGTGTGGGAAAAGGTAACAGAAGGAAATAATAATACTTCTGTCGAAGCCAATTAGCCCGTTTGCCAATTAAAACGTACGTTTAAAACTGTCAAAATTGAGATAATTTTTTGAGATATTGAAAATAATATTTTACTACTGTTTTCAGCTTTTTAAACGCAATCGATTTTCATAAAAATGTTAAAGTAGCTCATTCCACAGCAAGTCAGTGCACAAAACAGTCATGTACTGTAAAAACAAACCGACTGAAAAACAAAAATGTACATCTTTAAAAATGTAATGTTACAAAAGGTGCGATCAATACTGGATGTTTGTCATATGAAAATTAAAAGTTCCATCAAATACTAGCCCCTCTTATTTATTTACACTGGAATGAGATATGATTAAATATAGTTAATTTAATGACTTTCTCCTAGCTAATTTGTCAGAAATTGATTACAAGTATTATAACTTTTTTTGCATTGATTTAGAAGCTTAATTTTTAACAAAACCATGGAGCCGTAAATTCTGTAGAGGGTATAGTTATAGCTCTTGAGGCCCGAGAAAAAGGGTCGACAAAAACGGACAACAAAGTGATCCTATATTGGTTCCATAACCTTCGTTTTTTTATTTTGGGGTACGTGACCTTAAAACTATATACTATAATGTTATTGTTGTCCATAATCGATGGTGCCATCAATTTTACTTCCATAAAACCAGGTAGCAGGTGCTTTACAAAGAACCTGCAACTGCATAAATAAACACCTTTTGTGATTACAAGCATAATCGGAGCAAAAGGCATACAATAAGTTTACAGTGTCTGCTAAAGCTGATTTTTTCTTTTTTGGTTCGGACGCACTTCATTCGGGTAAAAGCACCAAAGACTGGGCCGGCCGATAGCCCACTGTCAGTCGGTGACCAACCGCGTGTGTGTTGACACATGCATGCCCATGAGTGGATTTAATACTTAATCGTCAAATAGTGCCAATTGTGTTCGCGCACAACGAGGGTTGTTCGTTTTGAATAATGTTCTCATTATGAATGGCTTCCTTTATGATCCTGTGATTTAGAGGACATTCACTACAGTGCAGGTAGAGTTAAATATTATTTTTAGTAACTTTAGCAATAATTTACATTTTGTCACCCCAGTTTTTTATGTATCGTGGATTCATGGCAATATATTTTGTAAGAATATTGATAATTACATTTTACCATTGTAACAAGTTTATTGATCCTTTACTTGTAAGTGGTTGATTAACCGATTAACCCATCGATCGATGATTGGCGCATTGTTTATCAAAGGTGCACATACTTGCTCTAGACTTATTATAAATGTGTAATTTCCATTAGCCTTTGATAATTGATAGTTAAGTGCACATTTTCCTTGTGTAGATGGGGCGTGCAGCAATCTAAATAACTATTTTAAATACTTACATGCTTAAAATACATAGGAGGGAGCAGACTATCGATGTAAACAAACGACTCGTTATGTGTTTTATTTATAGTGGAACTAATCCTATCGACCGTAGGATATAACTAGGTAACCATTTATTAAAGAAACTATTTTTAGCAAAAAGTGCTGTTGCGGATAGTAACAGTCTTTGAAATTGGAAATATCTTTTTAAATAAACTGCATACTTCATTAGTGATCAATGTGATCATAAAAAGCTAAATAGGTGGAAGCATAAATCTACATTTTATAATTTTGCTAGGTTGTAAAAAGTCTGCGTCGTTCGCTAAAAGAAAGCTTATTTTTATGGGCACATGAATGAGTGCCCTCATCCGGTTGCGGGTGAAGCAGGCTCGGGAGTGCGGGACTCGTCAGTCTATGTCGTTTTCTTCTTTTTACTGAGTTACCTGTTTACGAACGAGTATCGATATGGTGTCGACTGACCGCTGCCTGCTTAGGTTAACAAGTGCACTGTCAGGGGTAGCGTAACTTGGGCCTTGTTTTGTTTGATTGTTTATTACATTACAAATACAAAAACATTTATTTCTCAAAAGTACAATATTTGACACGTACAAAACGTTGGTATATACAAAAATATTCACTTAGCGGGACACAAAATAAAGTTTATTGTACAGTAACACAACAAATTAGCATAAAAGATCTAGTAAATATTGATACATATATTTGAGCGTATAATCTCCAGTTAACATAAAAGTTTACAGCTAATTTGTCATAGAACAGTTATTAGATTACTAACTTATTTAGTCTAAAGTCTTATTTAGTACAACACAATTTAATAACTAAAACAAAGTGAATTAATATCATTATTTTTAATTTTTAATACTCCAACTTAATGTATTTAAATATATAAGTAAAAATTAATATGAATATATAATGATAAAATAAGATATTGTATTTATATAATATATATATATAATAAATATGGGAATGGATATACACATTTTCGTAGGGGTTAAAAAGCACCTTAATTATTTTTGAATTAGCAGAATGGCCTCGCTGGCGTCATAATTTAAAGTCAGTAACCATTTTTGTTTATTATTTTTTGCTTCCCGCAGTTTTTGAGGTCACAAGATTTGCATATCTGCTTATAGATATAGGGAAAGGAGAAAGAGATAAACCTTTGAGCAAAAACAGTTTTAACTAATGGAGTGTTGATGTTGAGACGAAGTCGTCGGCGTCCTATATGAGCTGGTGACAAAATGAATTTAGCTCTGCTCTGTGGTGAACAAGCCCTACTCTTAGGAAATAGAGCTGTCTAAACGTACATACACTTTTGCTTCTTCGTACGGCACGTTAGTGGGAAGCCTATAAGGTTTTCTCAAATATATAGGTTTTTATTAAGTAAAATTAGAAATATTATAATATCTTAATTGTTATCATTTGCAAATTATATTTACACAACATAGTCTTGTATGGTAGACCCAATTTTAATTAATTATAAATTAACTTATCACAAACATTTGACCCGAAACTCGAGATAATAGTGGCCCGATCTTTGCACTTAACAAATCTACAGTGTTTGACCATAGTCATTTCTAATACTTATTTATAATTTATAATACCTGACCTGTATAAAAAAAAAACACAAAAAAATATATTAATATACCTGTTATTACTTGTAAATGGACAGGTCTTTGAATGATACTCGTACCATATCCTCTATCTACTGCTCATATTTAACAACATTTCCAAAGAAAAATATCTGAGGAAATTGAATAATATTTTCACATTTCCTTACGAATATTGAAAACCTAACTCTGAATTTTGTATGAACAAGACCTTATTTTTATGTTTTGTATTTTGGAGATTAATTTAGTAGGTATGTGGTTTCATTCAATATACCTGTCCATTTGCACACAGTACATAGCAAATTTAAAACCCAACTACAGGGCAGCCAAAATTTCTCGCTAACCAGTTCACATTTTGTATCGGAAATCAAAGGGTCATGTAGATAGCATTAGTTCTATAACTTTAGAGAACTTAACATTAGTTCTATAGGCAGAGCAGTATAGCATTTGGCGCCAAAAATGAATTTCACGCAGCGATATTATGCTAAGTCGGTTTGATTATCAAGTGTAAAACCAAAAGTAGAAACCTGAAATCGATCTGATTAAAGTTACATCTAATTGATACTATGTGATGTTTCAGTATGCGATCTAACTTTATTTAAGCCATTGCGAACCACAAACAATTTTCTTTAAACCATTTTATTGTATGTCTATCTCCGGTGACATTAAAGTTATCTAAATTCCAGTTAAACTTAAGTTTCCAGTTTCCAGATTAGTGTTTGATAAAAAAACTAATTTCGGACCTAAGTCGAGTTAAAACGTTATTCACCGCACCAAAATTTATGCAAATCAATACATAAATATATACTGTGTGGAGACTTCTTCATATAAAATGTCGTTAATTTGATTAATGTTTGAGTATGTTTTTATAATTTGGACATTATCGTCATTAATAGTTAATGTTCCAATGTTGGACTGTACCTATATATTAAACACACCATCTCGAATTATTCTAAATCTAAAGCATCACAAATGTATTGAAAATGTTATTACTGTTCTTGTTAAAGTCAATTTATTTTAATAAAAGGATCACACAAATGGTCGACTGCATGGTCCATTAAAAATTTTTGCGTGGCATCTGCTGATGCTTTAT
Source organism: Ypsolopha sequella (assembly GCA_934047225.1). Taxonomy (NCBI): domain Eukaryota; kingdom Metazoa; phylum Arthropoda; class Insecta; order Lepidoptera; family Ypsolophidae; genus Ypsolopha; species Ypsolopha sequella. The sequence continues at coordinate 3,265,341 of OW203986.1, read as the reverse complement.
TAACGTTAATTGAACAGAACATGTTTTGACTTTTTTGCAATAAACAAGTATGTGAGAATACAACGATTAATTTATCTGCAAGCCTGCCTGCTTGTCTGGCTTCATACCATTAAATCATTAAATGTTTATCGCATATCGCGTCGAATATTCGAACATAGAGTGACGCATATAACCGCACATTACAAGACACTAATATTGTAAAATTAGTGGTTCTGAACGGCGATTCTGGCACGTGCGCAAAAATTGCGAAAGCAGAAAAAGCAATCATTTCCGTAGAAAATCCCTTGTAAAATCACCCGAAATCTGCCGTAGCAAATATTTTCACATTTGCCAGGATAGCCGTCCTGGACACGAAAACTGGTGATATTACTCGTCTATTTATTATTATTATCTATCACCGTCTTGTAAACGTAAATGTTGGAGTAAAAATAAGCATATTTTGCTAAAAATTAATGTGTAAATTTATTTCTATCAGTTTTAATAAATATAAGCTTTTATATGTATGTAGGTTATAAATAAATATAGGATTTTATATTTATACAATTATAAAAATAGTTACATTGGAATATTTTATAAGCAAGTAAATGAACAAAAAATGTAATAGATAAAAATGTTTCACGCCCCTTCCATAGAATGATCTGTGCACCTATCTCGTTATTCTTTTTTGTTAACACCTTTTGTAAGTATAATTTGACAGCGGGAGCGTTAAAAAAACTAGTAGACATTACTTTTGACAAGGGATATTTAAGAAAGACGTCCATTTTTTATGTATGTTCGGTCTTTTCTCACGATCATTTTTGTGTGTAGACACGTCCCAAATGGTCCCACTCAATTATGTATAAATGTGATAATTTGTTTTCTATTTTTTGTGTGTTGACGTTTACAATTTGGAATGGTGGACGAACAATTATGTTTTGGTTTCATTCACCTTTAATTGTAATTTTTTTAACAATAATTGGACGTATTATTGTGTCAGTCATACATACAGGTGTCGATTGGTTCACAACTTGCGTCACATGTATACATGACGTTTATTACAAAAAACAGAATAAAGAAAAATATGATCACTTGAAGAAGGAGTTTTTCACTTTTTTTACATGTCCTAAAATTATCTTAATAAACGGTAACAGCAGCGTGGAGCTCGGGTGTCCCTCTCCACCCTGCCGCCGCTTCGCCAGTGCTGGGTCAATTTGATCATGTCTGTCATACACTAGACGTTTTCTGTCACCCCAAAAAATATTAAATAAATTTCCGAAAAAAAAAAAATTTTTTATTATATTTTTTTCATCATCAGTATAACCTACCCTGTGACGGAAGTTGCTAACCAAGTGAACACCCTGTACAGTAGGTAGCACAAACATGGCGTATAAAATCTTATTATGGTGAATTTGCAGGATGTGGCCAACGAGTCCTTCAACTGGCTTAGGTGCACAGATCTGCGCTGCACTGGCCCTTGCAATGTCCTTGACTATAGGAGCTGGCAGACGCGATCCAAAGAATCCAGATTTCTCAAAACCGCGAGACATGTCTCTTTGGATCGATGAACGACAAGTCAGGATGTTTAGTGGTTGGAACATTTATATCTTTCTCACGCATATCGCCGTACTGTCACTATTCGTTTAATTTTTTTACGATTTTGAATTAATCTTATGATATAGGCATAAACTCTTGATGAACCAGTTAATGTACGCGCCTTAATCAAGCAGTCAAAGATTACAAATTATAATTATGTTTCGTATTTGGTTTCTTTTGATAGAGCAAGACCACACTGTAAATATCCCGAAGAGCAGTTTAATAGTTTACATCAGTGAACGAAATCCATTCGCTGGTTTATACGTACTAAGGTACTGTTCCTAAACGTCTGGGTAAATGTAAAATTTAAACTGTCAAACTGAATTTTATATTTCTGGCAAGGTTTATGTACGTTACGTTTTCACTCGAGCGGTTGTGGAACGGTTGACATTTAAATTATACTTTTACCCGGGCGTTTAGGAACGCAACCTAGGTTTCTGCCTCAGACTAACTCATTGGTTTCCGCAAATACTAGATGTTTGACTTCTACAAGTATTATCTATCAATAATAAAGTAGGTACTCTGTGATATCCATATTTATTTTTAAGTACATATATTTATGTACATTTATCATAATTAAAAGTGTTAACTCTGCCTACAGTCTAATGTTTTTTTTCTCTATTTCAGGGATATCAATGGAGGTATACGCTATTATTAACGGAATTATATCACCATATATTTTGGATCCAAACTTTTCTCACAAGCTTCCAACTATTCCTTCAGAGGTTGGCTATGTTAACTTTACATGGCAATCGTGCTGCAAGAAGTATTATTATCATTTTGATACATTGACATCATCAGATCCAAACATATTAAAACCACCAGTTTTATCAATTAAAACAAAAGGACGAGTACCTAAGAGAGAAAAAGGTGAGTCTGGTGGGGATTTTTAAAATTAAACATTTACCTAAAAAAAATAATTGAAATATTATAGCTGATTTTGATGTTTAAGTTTTAGTGCTCGTAAAAAAAAGTTATCTTCATTTTAAATGTAGTAAAACCTAAATTACGCTGCATTTTTTAACAAAACTGAAACCTTCGAAATCAACTATGTTTTAATATAAAACATGTTGTCACAATAAATTATTTTTTTCAACAGAATTTAGTATTTTTTTGCCATGTATGGGCAACAACAGTGGAGTTGCAACTCTTGACATAGGTTTAGTATTAAAGACAGGCAGAGGCATACCACTAAAAGGTACCCCCTTAAGACTAAGTCTAAAAAAGGAATGCGCACAGAGAGGTGTGTATTTAGCAAGAACAGGTATTGTATCGCCAACGCTATTTTAACACTTACACGCCTGTCTTTTTGACGTTATTGTGAAGATTTCAGGGCTTTATAAGTTACCGTTTTAAGATATCATGATAATTGATTACTTATTTAAATTGAACTTAATTTTAATAAACGCACCACGCTTGAATTAATTAATTCTATTTTTTCAATTAAGTTAAATCAACACAATAACGTCGTATGGACTTGCGAAATGCTTTTTAATCCTTGGGATTCCAAAGATACATCCCTAATTATTTTAACTAAATTATAGTCATAGCTACTGACTATCAGCAGGGTCATGAAACTTGGGAATCTTAAATTGCTTGTATGAATAATATTCATAATGCTTTAATTAATAGTTTAACTCTGACGAAAATCAAGACGAACACTTGTTGTAACAAGCACTAAAACATTGCATTTCATCTATTTTAAGCTCAAGTGTTATGCTTTCGCTTCTAATAATACTTTTACGGCCACTTTGTCTAAGCAAACCACCTATATTCTCATTTCACATTCACAGCATTATTAAATGAACAGTGTGTTTTGTTGTGAATGTACCATAGGGATAAATTCCACTAACCCTTTTTTTTCACTTTTTAAAGTAAGGGCGAAAAGTGGGATTTTACCCAACAGTACATAAAAACTTACAGGGTGAAAATTTCAAGATTATACATTAAAATCTCTTTCTTTTTAAAACCGATCCTAGTGTGCCTAAGCAAGCTTTTGTTGCGAATGTACCATCAGGATAAATTCCGCTAACCCTTTTTTTACATATTTTAAAGTAAGGGCTAGAAGTGGGAATTTACCCAACAGTACATATAAACTTACAGAGTGAAAATTCCAAGATTACACATTAAAATACCTTTCTTTTTTAAAGCGATCCTAGGTGCCTAAGTAAGCCGCCTTGAAATTTTAATCCTGTATGTACACAAATAAAACAATACAGTGATGATAAAATAAACCGGAGCAATTTTATTGTAATGCTGATTAAGGCCTTTTTCTTACAGACTTGTTCTATAAAAAATACTCATTTGAGGCCTAATACCGCACGAAACTCGCCTCAATATAAAATAACTTATATAATGTCTTGTTATTGTGGTAATTAGCGAAATCAACCACGACCTGTTATTGTTATGGAATTCATACGTCAATATTAAAAAGTTATCACTGTTTTGTTCCCATTTAGTATTACATATATTAACCTGAAATTATTATTCAGGCCAAATTAACCCATTTTGCCTTGTTTTCCGGGTGCCTATCGTATCGCCGAGTATACTGAGTGTGCTGAATGTATGATGCGGTGCCTCTGCTCACAGCATTTGCGTTTTTAGGTTGGTACATTTGCTTACTAAACCAAACCCATTATATTAATTAGATTTATTATTATTGGTTTTTTTTTATATTTGGGAATCATGCTCCTGTCACTGAGGCTATGTAAAAAAAATAGAGGTGCTTCTTTTCTGCATATTCCATGAAATACACAGAAAATTGTAATCTATTTCTGGTAAATGCATTTTGACTACTAGGGTTTCCTTTCTTGGAAAACATGGATAACTTGGAAACACTTGTGCTGTTTCACAACTACTATTTCACTATTTCCCAACTAGTTTCGCCTTGTCGCCATTATCAAGGTTTGTGAAACAGTACAAGTGTTTATTCATCCATGATAATGTTTAATCAAGAACCAACAATCGCAAGTATTAACTTTATAAAACTTGTTGAGATAAATTTTCCTCGCTGAGGTCTTCTAACTTTTGTCCACGTTTGACAAAATAGAATCATAAACAGAAATCAAACTTATTTTATTAGATCGGTTTTAACAACATCTAGATTTTTGATTAAGGAAATTTTGCTGTTTTTTTTATGAAAATTAAAAAACATACTTTTTTTCTCTATTTGCCCTGAATCCGTCCCTCCCACACTACGCGTTTGTTCGCTTGGAGTAACAGACTTCAAAACTAAATTTTGATGATGGCACCCAATGATGATGAACAGAACAGTGACAAAAATGAAAATTACCCTAGCCTCTTAAACTAGTCAAGTGCGAATGGATTTCACGCACTGAGGGGTTAAGTAATAAATAACAAAAAAACATTTAAAACGAAATCTACTGACTTTGTCAAATCTGAAAAAATTTACCAACCAACATCAGATTTGATTTGAGTACACAAAATGTTTGATCATGTTCTTTTAATAATTTACTAACTAGGGAGTTTGGTTGCAAAATTTATAAAAACCACAAAATCATCAATATATCATCAGTAACTAAATATCATTGTAATAATAACATTAAATACATTTTTGCATGTGGCTAAATCAGTATTGGTGTCCCTTTAAAATTGTTCGCATGTATAATCGTGACCAATTTCATATATCTAATATCATTCCTGCCTGATGCTTCTCTTCTTTCATGAGCCACTCTAAGAGTCTAAGGGCATTGGTTACTTACAATATAATGAAACTTTAACAGACCTTATACGTGTATTAAAAACAATAATATTACAATTTTGGTAGTTAATGTTATAATTTTAAAGATTAGTTATACATATAGTATCACCTATTTATTATTTGTCAATTTTGAACATCATTAAGAATTAAAAAATTTCAGGGCCAGATCCGGAGTGTGATAAAAAATGTGCTAATCAAGGCTGGTGCAACCATGAAAAGATATGTCAATGCCCAGAGGGTTACATGGGCCAATATTGTCGAACCGCGCTGTGTTATCCACAGTGTATGAATGGGGGTAATTGTACTGCTCCTGGCGTTTGTAGCTGTCCACCAGGTTACCAAGGAAGACATTGTGAAGGCGGTAAGATACTGGTTTATTTATCATTCAAATTTCTAGACATGTCGAGTTGTATCAAAAAGTAACTTTGAAATCCACAAAGGTTCAAATGTAAACTTCGCTGTTTATAAAACCGGGTTAATATACCGTAGATATATTGCAATAAAATCAACAAAAAGTTACGTGTTAATTTCCATATAATTCAAAAATAAATCTGTAACATATCTACTTACATCGTTTCGACATAATTTAAACTCTCTTCGACATCTCAATCGCAACTTTGCATCCTGCCTTGATAACTTGAGTCAAGGCTTTGTAGAAAGGTGCTTGTTCTGCTCCATGATTTATTCCTGTGTCATGATGCTCCTGTTCTTCGTCTCTGAATTTGGTAATAGTTTCTAGAATGTCCTTATCAATGTTAGGGTCTTCCATAAGGGTTCGCAACTGATCGTTATAATGATCAACAATTACTGTTTCCACTGCTACGGTGCAAGCCATAGCTGCTTCTTTACCCATGAGTGCAGTGCCTATAAAATCATAATATACATGGTATTAAAACAAAAAACGTCAAATATAAAAAAAATGTGTAGAATCAACTCACCAGCGCCAAGCATAAATCCTGCAACGTTCCAAATAGGCGTAAGCACTGTTGGACGGACCCTGCAATATAAGTAAAACAAATATTAGTTAAAGAAATGCTTACTTTTTTAATGCAGATTAATTCAAACTAAACATAATTAAACATTTTACCTATGTTTATTTATGAGCTCTTCAAATTTCTTCCGATGTACTTTCTCCTGTTCCCACATATGCTTTATGAGTGGACCGTCAGCGGAGTTGCCCAGGACAGCCATTTGGCCGGCGTATATACGGTCAGCGCCCAATTCACCGGCGTGGTCAACGCGTATAATTTTATCCAGCTATAAACCAATGTGATTTAGAACTGTTCTGCTGTTTATGAATCGCATCCGGATGTTAGTTTTGAGTATACTTACGTGAGGATTTCTCTTCCATGATGCCGAATGAGCTCCTCTTCCGATTTGATGCAAAAACGTAGGATGTCTCATCATTTTTTACTCTGAAATAAAACCAAAAAATTGTTCCAGGTATTTGTTCACAAAAGTGCCTTAACGGAGGAAAATGTATACAGAAAGATACATGTGACTGCCCAAAGGGATATTATGGATTAAGATGCGAATTTTGTAAGTTTTCCAGACGTCGGTTGCTCAGATGATTTTTTTCTAGATTCTTATATGATATTATCTTTCTTTCAGCGAAATGTGTGATCCCATGTCTTAACGGAGGTCGCTGCAAAGGCGTCAATAAATGCAGGTGCCCCATTGGCTTACAGGGGAACCACTGCGAAGTGGGTAGGAGACTATCAGGGTCAGACTGTGGAAGAGGCTGTCGACACGGGACTTGCGTCAATGGCGCCTGCAACTGCGAGCCCGGATGGCGAGGAAGACTATGTCATCGCAGTTTTGGTAACATTATTTTTTGTTAAATGAATTTACTAATCTACTTATTACGGGTACGATTTCATGATCTAAACTTGGTTAGATAATGAAATCATACCCATAATAAGTAGATTAGAACATATGTATATTTATTTATAGTTACGTACTAATTTACTCATAATTAAATAAAATTAAAAGAAAATATTTCACCTAAGTATTATTTTGATCATTTTAGGTTCATCTGAAGAATCGGGTGAAATGAAAAGGCCACGGTGAAAGGATCAAGAAAAATTCGACGAACAAATTACTTAATGATGTGATTTTTAATGATATATATTTTATACATATTACTTAGATTAATAGCAATTAGTCATTTAAAATTTAATTTCTATGTTATGTAGTCATATTATTGTATTTTTTTAATGAAATTATATTCTAAAAGCCACAAAATAATCAAAAATTGCGTTTTCATAATAATCTTATTCCGTGCCCCGTATTAGCCCCATCCTCGCCTTACGTCTTACTTATCTGTCTTGCGCCATCTTCTTCTTGCACTGTTATTAAAAAAAAACTTTGCAATCGCTCGAGGCATCTGAGAAGTTTGCACCAATCAAAAACAAACGTCTATAATACCACCTACCTATCATTTAGGCTCGGACGAATGCTTCGTCCGAGCATTTAGGGCACAAATTAGATCGTTTACTGACATTGCTACGTAGATGCAGGAAACTCATTTTTAGTGTTCCGTAGTACCTAAAAGGTACAAAAGGAACCTTTATGGTGAGACTCCGTTGTCCGTCCGTCCGCCCGGATGTCACACAGCCTCATCATTTTAGCACCGTTAAGGCGATATGTAAAAGTTTTAGCGTCCCTGTTACTCCATATGCGAAAAAACCCTCAGTGCGAGAGGGACGGATCCGTGGAAAAGTAGCGAAAAGTCGGTTTTTTATTAATTTAAAATGTACTAAAGTTGCTATCAAAATTTCGTTTAACCAGGTCCTAGATACCGTTAAAACCCATCTAATAAAATATACCTGTTGTCCATATGTCATTCTAAATTGTCAAAGCAGGAGAATTGGTGTCGAAATAGACCTCATTTCAATAAATATTTCTATCGAGCCGAATTTCTCCAATCGCGTTTCTGTTTTAACAGATCCCTAGAAAAAGATTCCAAAAATAATATACTATTTTATCAAAATAATACATTATTTACTGAAGTAGATATGCAAGTTCTCAAAGTGTCGATTTTTTTCCGTAGCGCCTTAAAGATAAAGACATGAAATTTGGCACAAAAGTAGCATTAATTTGACATATCACGGTGTCAAAAAATATGAAAAATGTGAAATTGCTCAAAATATTTCCAAAACAAAAGTGGGAAAAATAAAAAATATTATCCTGAAAATACAATATGGGTATAAAATTGTAGATATTAAAAAGCTGATTGTAAATATATATACTTTTACTATATTTACTGGCACTGGTTAAAAAAAAAAACACAAAAATATGTATGTCCCCCCCCCTTATTTCCAAAACTGGTGGACCGAAAAATATGAAAAAAAATCATGTTAATAAAATAAGCGGCTGAGAAATCCACAAAAAGAAATTACAAAATTAAATTTATCATCCATAAAAGGGTTCCGTGCTCTAGAGGTACGCGAGTCTGACTCGCACTTGGCCGTTTTTTTTTAGTTTTAATTTTCGTCCAAGGTTTTAAGCCAAAGTTACCGGCCAGCGCTAAAGTAACCCGCATTTTCGGTTACTGATGGTTGGGTGGGAGGAAATTGTGCCCTAAGTTTGAGAGCCAATGTATTGTTTACAAAAGACAAGAAGGTTATGTTTCCTAATTATATTAAAAATCATTAAACTCTGATTTACTTAGTAAGTAGTCAGTATTTTAAATAATTAGCTATAACAAGGAAAACTATAGAGTTATTACTTTTATTATGTTTTAAAAAAGTAAGTAGGTACTTATTTCTGTTTATGACACCTACACAAAACATGCAATAAGCAAGGTGTGATGAATTTCGTAGATACACACTAACTATGAGGCAGCAATATCAGTAGAGTTATCTAATGGAATTAAAACTTACTTGATATTTCCTGAATAATACACACAAAAATATTTATTTCACAAGTCTGAAATTCACCACAAAACAAACGTCAAACATAGTTGTTGAAAATGACCGCAGATGTCACTACTGTTTGACGTGATCAAATGTTTTCAAAAATATATTTAGAATTTTCCTTGCAAGTGCCCGCTGAAAAAAGGGCGTGAAAAAAAAAGGGAAAATATTTCTAATTGAATTGGTGAGTTTTTTTTGAAAAACACATTTACTTTGCTCTCACGCATGTATTTTCAACCCCCCCTTCGAACCGGGGGTGATTTCCTTTTCCATGCAAAACTCGCAGAGCGCAGACTCGTACAAAATGGCGTCCCCTAAATATGAAGTTTATAGTATTCACACATCGAATTTACCGATCGATAATAATGGTGGATTCCCATTATTCGAGGCCTGTTGTGCTCTCCATCGTTTTCGTGAATACCATGTCTGGTTGAGTGCAAAAGACTTGAAAAGTGTTGTTTTGGTTCTGTTACATCACAGCAAGTTCACGGAGCCTGCAATAGGATTGCGATATGTCTTACAAATCACGCAGGTGCGTACGCAGCCGTAGTCTTTCTATTCTATCTGGGCCTGCCCGAACGCGCGACACCCCTTCATGATGGCCATTCATTTGGGCTTATCCTTTACGCCGCCGCAAAAGAGTTTGTGTCATTCGTTTTCGAAATTGCTTCGCGATGGCGAGGCGCACTGCATCAAAACAATACAGCAGCAAAATGTTTTGTCGCCTAAAAGGAGTTGTAAAATTTCTGAGGGTTTTCATGCTAAAAGAACATCGAAGCTGTATCTTCGACACTATAATCCAGCTTGGAATGTTATGCTATTACCCAATGGTTGGTGGCATCGGTTGAGGAAAGGCCTAAGAGGGATGTCCTATTTTCTATTAGCTATCTGTGTGTGGGAAGCATAAGTATTGATTTTTCACTTTGGCTAAGCTGCCTAACCTACACAATAGGTACATACTATTTATGTATCCAACATTTTAAGAACGAAAACTACTAAATACAGGCAAGGTTCTGTTCCAAAACCATAACTGGACTGACCTACTATCTAATAGGAAAATACATATTTTCCCCATTATTAACATCCAAATAATCAATAATTCCAACAATGACTTGCAAGCATTTGTAATTGAAACCATTTTATTAATTTATCAGATTTAAGATGAATATAGCTTGAATATTTTCTACAATTTTATTTTCTTACATTTTGTTGTTGTTCATACTCATCTATGCCTGAAGAAGAAATGGTGACTTAATAAAAGGCTTATAGTTTCGCCACGTCCATCTGTCTGTCTGTCTGCGGCTTGGCTCAGATACTCTTAGTTCTAGAAAGCTGTAACTTGGCATCAGTATACATATTACTCACATTGACAAAGTGATAAAATAAAATCTTAAAATAATTCCAGGGATCTGTTTGCAATATTTTAAGCTTTATGTGCTAACTTTTTTTAGAGTCAAGTGTCCCCGCACTGCCAGCTAAATGGTTGGTTTTGGATATGTGAAAAAATTCACAGCAATAGTATATACTGGGCGTTAGATGATGTTGCGGAAGCCGGAAACTGGTGATACTTGATGATGATGGTCATGACTGGTGATGATGAGTACTTGTCCGTACGAACAACTCGTCTGTACGAACAACTTTTACTATGGAGCCAAACCTCGAATCGCAGAAAAAAACCAGATGTTCCATAGAAAAGTTACATAGCTACCAGACTGTGTGTTAATGAAACAACAGATTTGTGTTCTTAATTTCTTGATTTTTTTTCACTGAAAGTTGTTCATATGGACTAGTATATGGACTAGTTCATATGGACTTCAGAATCGGCTTTATTATCTCCCTAAATATAGGCAGGGGGAAGAGAAATGGCTATACTATTCTCCCTTCCCAGATGCCTGCTGACTGACCTATACCTTACCTTTAAAATTTATCTTGTCACTTCTCTATTACAAAAATTATATTACTATGTCATCATTACTGTAATTTTTTTAAGAAGTCATGAAACATTTTATACTCTTTTTATTGGTTCTAGGCATTTTAAAAAGTCATTAAAGTGATTTTAAAAACATGTTTTTATACAACTCCTGAGTTGTTGCTGATGAATTGATATATAATGTAATATAAGTATAATTTGGAAACATTTATTTTATTAATATCACATTTAGTTCCAAATTAAAAAATCAGACTACAATCTTTTAGTCGCCTCTGAATGAGTATCTTCAGAGGCGACTAAAAGATTGGCCTACTGTACCTGATCTGATCTCTGCTTATTATGTTAGAATATGGAATAATCTAACAAATCACTACATATAGTATAAAACAAAGTCGCTTCCCGCTGTCTGTCCCTATGTAGCTTAGATCTTTAAAACGACACAACGGATTTTGATGCGTTTTTTTTTATAAATAGAGTGATTCAAGAGGAAGGTTTATATGTATAATACATGCCCGTGCAAAGGCGGGGCGGGTCTCTAGTCTTAGTTAAAAAATGATTTTTATTATGTTTTCTTGAAAACTTGTTATTTTTACATACAACTTTTTGAAATTACAGCGACACGCTGGGTGGTACCATAGATATCATCATAATATTATTGGAACTAATAAAAATTTTAATTGAACATCAATTTGAATTTTTCAGGCACTGAATTTAGTTGATCAAGTCTATAGCAGAGCGTGTGGAACACGCACACTCACCAGCAGAGGCTAACCTGATGGTTCTGGAGCTGACATCGCGTGACGAAGAAGGAGACTCAGACTTTGGCATGATGAACTCGGCTGTCAGCACCGAGTCCATGGACATGGCAGAGGAGGTTCACATTACTATTATTTAACTGCTAGACTCTATGAACTCATGCTTCCTGTCTACATCTAGGTTCAGTGAAATGGCTCTAAATAGGTTTTTAGGGTTCCTTACCTCAAAATGAAAAAACGGAATCCTTAAAGGTTCACTTTGTTGTCCATCAGTCAATACCCTTTTTGCTTGGGCCCTGTGTGAAATATCCACTTAAAAAACGAATACCTCCTACTGAAACCTACAGCCCCATGGTACTGTAAACTCGAAGCGTAAAAAAGTTATTGCCCTTTACATAATAAATTTCATACGAATTTGCTCACTATGAAAACCTATAGAGCACTTCTAGTTGACTTAGAAACATGAAATTTCGTTCACATGTAGTTCTTATAGCACATATAGAAAAAACCATTAAGTTGCCTCTATTTTATTCTTTAAGAAGTTATATATGACCAACTGAATTAGTAGACCCTTTAGATACAAAGAGTTGAATAGATTTTAAGTGTCAAGTAAAGTTGGTCCATCATTCCTACAAGTGGAATAAGTTTGTTTTTAAACAATATATACTGAACCTTCAGGGCCCACAATATATACGGAACCTTCAGGGCCCAGCGGGTCTACCGCGTAATTCTCATTTTCATCAACATCAACTTGAGATTGAATATTGTCGTGCGTGCGACGACGCCCGCCTAACATGCCATCTCTTTTGCACGCGTTGAATTTCGCATGCATTTGCTTGAAGTTGATACAAATGATAATTACGCGGTAGAGCCCCTGCGGGTCTACCGCGTAATTCTGATTTTCATCAGCATCAACTTGAGAATGAAATTTGTCGTGCGTGCGACGACGCCCGCCTAACATGCCATCTCTTTTGCACGCGTTGAATTTCGCATGCATTTGCTTGAAGTTGATACAAATGAGAATTACGCGGTAGAGCCCCTGGTCCTACTCGCAAATGACTCAGTTTCTTTTAAATATTTCAAATTAAATCAAACAAAAACCAATATTATGTGTCAGGTGTAAATGGATAGATTTAACATCATAAATAAAGTGAAAACAATGTGATCACAGGAGTACTATGCATTAATTACCTCTACTAATCATTTGTGCAAATACGAAAGTATATTTTATGCAATTTTTTTTTTTTCATTTATCACAATTTGGAAACAGATTGAAGCTGACCAAACCATACCCCTTGGTAGAAATAGATACAAGATCAGGTCTGATAGTATAACCAACATATTTAGATACAAGATCAGGTCTGATAGTATAACCAACATATTTAGATACAAGATCAGGCCTGATAGTATAACCAACATATTTAGATACAAGATCAGGCCTGATAGTATAACCAACATATTTAGATACAAGATCAGGTCTGATAGTATAACCAACATATTTAGATACAAGATCAGGTCTGATAGTATAACCAACATATTTAGATACAAGATCAGGTCTGATAGTATAACCAACATATTTAGATACAAGATCAGGTCTGATAGTATAACCAACATATTTAGATACAAGATCAGGTCTGATAGTATAACCAACATATTTAGATACAAGATCAGGTCTGATAGTATAACCAACATATTTAGATACAAGATCAGGTCTGATAGTATAACCAACATATTTAGATACAAGATCAGGTCTGATAGTATAACCAACATATTTAGATACAAGATCAGGTCTGATAGTATAACCAACATATTTAGATACAAGATCAGGTCTGATAGTATAACCAACATATTTAGATACAAGATCAGGTCTGATAGTATAACCAACATATTTAGATACAAGATCAGGTCTGATAGTATAACCAACATATTTAGATACAAGATCAGGTCTGATAGTATAACCAACATATTTAGATACAAGATCAGGTCTGATAGTATAACCAACATATTTAGATACAAGATCAGGTCTGATAGTATAACCAACATATTTAGATACAAGATCAGGTCTGATAGTATAACCAACATATTTAGATACAAGATCAGGTCTGATAGTATAACCAACATATTTAGATACAAGATCAGGTCTGATAGTATAACCAACATATTTAGATACAAGATCAGGTCTGATAGTATAACCAACATATTTAGATACAAGATCAGGTCTGATAGTATAACCAACATATTTAGATACAAGATCAGGTCTGATAGTATAACCAACATATTTAGATACAAGATCAGGTCTGATAGTATAACCAACATATTTAGATACAAGATCAGGTCTGATAGTATAACCAACATATTTAGATACAAGATCAGGTCTGATAGTATAACCAACATATTTAGATACAAGATCAGGTCTGATAGTATAACCAACATATTTAGATACAAGATCAGGTCTGATAGTATAACCAACATATTTAGATACAAGATCAGGTCTGATAGTATAACCAACATATTTAGATACAAGATCAGGTCTGATAGTATAACCAACATATTTAGATACAAGATCAGGTCTGATAGTATAACCAACATATTTAGATACAAGATCAGGTCTGATAGTATAACCAACATATTTAGATACAAGATCAGGTCTGATAGTATAACCAACATATTTAGCAGTAAGAAGATGCGTTTAAAACAGATTTCTTTAATTGAGAGTTTTTTTTGTAAAATATTTGTACTAATATTAAATTTTCTTTATTTAAGTATATGTTACCGGTCAAATCCGACTTTAGGGCAAACTAGTTATTATTTAGTTTTTCGGAATTCCTTCAGCTCAGAGAGAGCCAGTAGGATAACCTTTGTGGTTATTTTTTATGACAACCCAGAACCACTTTTTAGCCTATGCCAAACTAGTTTGACCAGTAACACGAATTTTTGTTCTAAAAGAATGTTTGACGAAACTTTGTCCAAACTTGAACATGAAAAAGAAGCTTTCTCATGCAAATAAATCTGTCCTACGTCAAGAAATCCCTTCTACTAGTGTAAATGTAGGCGTTTGGTCTCCAGGACATGTCCCAAGTGGAAGGCTGCGGGCTGAGCGGAGCTTCCGAGGACGAGGACGAGTGTGTCTCGTCTCCTGCTGGCTCAGCCTACGATGACGCAGGAGAGGTGATGAAGAATGCTATGAGTGACGAAGTCACCAAGCAGCTGGCTGCAGCAGGTTAGATGTCTGTCCTGAATTGGACTCTATTCGTAGAGTTTGAAGATTAAATTTGTTTATATCCACCATGGAGTTCTAAAATGGACTCTAGTGGTAGAGTTTGAAGATTAAATTTGTTTATATCCACCACGGAGTTCTAAAATGGACTCTAGTGGTAGAGTTTGAAGATTAAATTTGTTCATATCCACCACGGAGTTCTAAAATGGACTCTAGTGGTAGAGTTGGAAGATTAAATTTGTTTATATCCACCACGGAGTTCTAAAATGGTCTCTAGTGGTAGAGTTTGAAGATTCAATTTGTTTATATCCACCACGGAGTTCTAAAAAGGACTCAAGTGGTAGAGTTTGAAGATTAAATTTGTTTATATCCACCACGGAGTTCTAAAATGGACTCTAGTGGTAGAGTTTGAAGATTAAATTTGTTTATATCAACCACGGAGTTCTAAAATGGACTCTAGTGGTAGAGTTTGAAAATTCAATTTGTTTATATCCACCATGGTCACTATTTGACTCATCTGTCTTTATGAACTGGCTATTAACCAATCTGTCTCTTCATACTGCCATGAACTCATCAAAGGTGCCCCTACCTTTAACTATTACATATTTATATTATCTGCCATATTACTGATATAATACGTGTGAAAATGGGATTACAGATTTTCTTTCCATAGTAGATGCACATCTGATAGCATAGACAAAACAAATTTTCAGTCTAGTATTATAGCTTGAATAGACAACATGGAAAATGTTGTTTAACATTGTTTTAAAAAAAATAAAGTTTTAGTTTATGAAATAATTTTGGAGCACTAAAATATGATTTTGTTGTAATAGGCCTCAAATGTATAAGATCTCTGCAAATTTTGAGGGCTATAGAACCAGTTTATTTATTATTTCATTTTATTATATCTCTATTGCTGTTTGTTTAGGTCCAGTGGGTATGGCAGCGGCGGCTGCCATCGCGTCGTCCAAGAAACGCAAGCGACCACACTCGTTCGAAACTAACCCCTCAGTCAGAAAGCGACACCAGAACAGACTCCTCAGGAAGTTGAGGGTAAGACGTTAGCCTGTTTACTACTAAAAACGTCACCAATCAGAAACTGCTTCCAAACACCGTTAACTTATTAGAAACCATCGCTTCTACCTGGAAGCAATTATTTGACTAGTCTACATTGACGTCAATGCCGGTACACCGATCTTGTTCAAAGTCTGATGAATTGTTACGAAATAAGTGTGTCAGATCGTAGCAGATATTCCCTGCCATCCTTCTGGGAGGCATACGTGCGTGAATGTAACCAATAACTTAGCGATCCCCTCGCAGCAAACGATAGAAGAGTTCGCGACCCGCGTGGGCCAGCAAGCCGTGGTGCTAGTGGCCACTCCCGGCAAGCCCAACACGTCGTACCGCGTGTTCGGCGCCAAGCCGCTAGAGGACGTTGTTCGCAACCTGCGCTGTATGATCATGGAGGAGCTAGAGAATGCGCTCGCGCAACAGGTAACTGCCTTGCGTGCTCTCTTTCCTGTTTTAATAATACGGTCACGACCAGGTGCCTTACTGTCTAACTTCAATATCTATCGCTTTCTAAGGTATCGTGAATGGCTGAAAATGATGTGTGATGTCATTTCTAGCCAATCACGTTACCTTTAAAAGTTGCAGCGATAGGAGTTGAAATTAGACAATTAGGCCCTTAATCATGATAAAGTTTAAAAAATACAAGTATAAAGTGTTTTATAGCGTTTTGATTGATTTGTTTCGTTAAAAATAAATTTGTGGTAATTAATAGCTATACATAAACGTTATTTCATGCGTATTTATCAAAAATTAATAATAATAACGTTGCCTTATATCGCTATTTCAAGGTCTGGTCGCGACGCACATACTTGATTTTTTTTGCACTGCACTGCAATCATTTCAACTTTCGACCACGCACTGTATCATGATCTTTTGTTTTAAAGTTAAGTAAACTCCAAAATAGGGTAAGGTCCAAAATGGGGTAAGGTCCAATGAAAAGTTAGGTTTATTTGTCATTAGTACTCATGACCGCGTCCTAAACTTTTAAATACTTATATTTGACCGGTTCTTTCTCAATTTGATTCCGTCAAATGTCTAAAAAATGTTCTGTGATATGTATGAACTTGCTCGCTTACTTGTGAGTCTGTGATCGCGTATTTAATTATTTAGCGTGCGCCGTTTCAGTGGAGGTCAAGGGTGTCTTTATCATCCCCTAAAATATAATAATAATACATTAAATTGAATGCTTATTAAATTAATTAAAAGAGTGTACGTACAATTTTATTAATAATTATTGATTTTTCAAAATCTGAGCTGGGCCTTTGTTACACAAGATAATTTTAATAACCATTTTTCCTTTTACCTACTTTGGATTGGAGCTATGGAAAATTAATTGCGAATAACGCATTCCAATATTATCATAATTTAACCAGCCAGCGTTTATAACATTAACAGCTATCCTTCCTTATTTATGCACTTCCTTTTAAAGTTGGTGCAAGTCAGAATTTATACATTTATTGATATATTTTATTTGTACGTGTGATACTGTTGTATCTACTCTTTATACATGAACTTATACTAAAAAACCGGCCAAGTGCGAGTCGGACTCGCGCACGATGGGTTCCGTACCATTATCTATAAAAACGGCAAAAAAACATGTCTGTTCTATGGGAGCCCCCTTACATATTTATTTTATTCTGTTTTTTAGTATTTGTTGTTATAGCGGCAACAGATATACATCATCTGTGAAAATTTCAACTGTCTAACTATCACGGTTCATTAGATACAGCCTGGTGACAAACGGACAACGGAGTCTTAGTAATAGCACACCCCCGTCACTTCATAGTCAAGGCTCAAGTTATTTACCTACACTCTCACGCGCGCATCTGGCTTGTCCGCACACGCTTGTGTGTGTGCGTGAGCTAGTCTAGGGCTGGCAGCAATCGTGTGAGCGTCGTCGCCCGAGAGGGACACAATATAAGTCAGCAACTTATGTGATTCTCTTCCTAAATTTTAGCGTAGTCCAATTTCTGGTTCCCCGTGGATTAATCAGTATTAAAAAAATATATGTATATATATATATATATATATATATATATATATATATATATATATATATATACAAGGTTAAATTCAATTAGTTGGCGAAATTTGAAACATATGTAGAACATGTCCGTATGAATAACTTTTTTTAATAGGATAGTGAAAAATTCTTAAAATTCGTTTTCACCTTTCCATACTGGACGAGTCAGCTGATCGGAGCAATTTGTATAGGAGGAAGTGAAAAAAAGTTAAGAATTTCGCTTAGCTCCCATGCAAACAGTTGTCCATATAGACTAGTACTACCTTTGTTTTGAGTTTCGCCAAATAATGTTATTTAACCTTATATATGTATATAAATCGTTACGACCTGAATGCCCCGGGGGGTGTCGGATGTGTTCCGAGTGTGAACTTTGAAATGCAAGTCACAGTCCACCCACACTCGGTAAACCCGCGTTTCACCTGCAAATATTACGTCCCAACGTGATGGGTGGTGAGCCTTAATCGAACCTTAATCTCAAGATTAAGAGGCCAGCGTTCTACCCCTGAGTTACCGCTGCTTTTTCGTTACTTTAAAAGTAAATATATACCTAAGCTTAGTAAGTACCTATATAGTTTCGTATGCATAAATGATCATCATATAATTAACAACTACTCAAACATAAATTTTGGAAAAAAAATGAACTTGTCAAAACATGGAAAGTTATAAATACTGATTTTATTGTTCCAAATGCGTTACTGAACGAAATTGTAAGGTTTGATCACGCAATTCTAATTTTTGAAAAAAAGTTTTCCAGGCATCCATAAACACTGCAATAACGCACCATACTGATTAAAAATCAGTATCGTGATAAAACTTTGTAACAAAACACGCGCGCAGCAAACGAGTGGTAATCGAGCTCTGCCTGACTCCAGATTTCCACTAACTTGCGGGGGACCGCGGGGGACGTTAAATTCGCGCGGGGAGGTGAGTGTCGCTTCTTTACGTAGTAATACTTTATATTCTCTGGTAATAGGGTCCCGTTGGTTACCATTTGGTTACTAAAAAGTCATTGGCTAAAACACAAAGTGAATTTTGACTTGCATCGCTTTTCTTAGTCGCCATGTTTGATCAGTAACTGTAAAAACGTTTTCTTTCTTTTCTACAACAAAGTCGAGAAGTGTTTTAACTATCGATTATATTGAAACTGTTTAACATGTCTTTAGTTTTTGATCAACCAATTAATTTAGAGTTTTATAGTTTCAACACTTTTTAATCAAATACCAATTTGTGCTCGGCTTATTTATTATAATCTAGCTTTTGTGTAAACAAATACCTCGAAATAATAATACTAACTAATAATAATAATAATACTACTAAATATATGAGGTATTTGATGTGGTCATCTCAAACTGGTAAAAACAAGGGAGTTACAATGATTTCGTAATCATAAATGTTAAAAACTGATTGACTTACTTTGAACTAGTTTCGCGTCCGGGTGCATGGCGCGCCGATCTTCCACCGATTTTTGATGAATTTATTCTGTGTCGAAAGCTCGACCTGTGCCCTAACTTATTTACAGTTTTCTTTATCAGTTTTTACCATTTATAAACTTTTCATGTATAAAATGCACTAAGAACTGTTTCAAAAGTATATATTTTTTTTTCTTCTGAACAAACAAACTGTTCATTTCACCAGTTTGGGTGAATCCACTTTGCTGAGTGTTCCGAGAAAATCGATCGTTACTTTTGAGCGCAGGCTGCATAATCTGCATATAAACTTACCTACTATTCGAAACGTTTACTTTCATATATATAATATAGGCTGTCCCTGGTAAGAGTGCACATCTGAAAGGGAGATTTCTTGAAAAATACTCCATCTGTGCGTCTTTGTTATGGGACGCGAGAGCGGTGCCTTTTGTTAACCGCTCGTGGAAATTATTGTATTTATGATAGAACTTTGCAATTTTTTCTAAATAGGAATAAAGAGATGGTGAAATCGGCACATTATTTTGAAAAAATTGACTGACTGAAAAAAAGAGGGAAAAATTTTAAAAATAATCTTTTGGTATATACTTTTTATAGTAATGGTTGTTGATTATGGTTTGTTTTTGGTTTGATATACAACGTCTATTCTTAAGGATCATAACAGATTTTATTTTATTGCATTACTCGCAGTAGATCAAAAGTTATGTGAGTTATGTATAACATGATTTATACATAGAGTAATTGTGGTAGGCAACAACAATTTTGAAACGTCAATTTATATAATAACGATTTTTTCTAATATATGTATATATTTTTTTTCATTTTACTGTCGGTAAAATAGGGTCTAGTTCCACCCCCTTTCGGATGTGTACTCTTAGGAGGGACACACTGTATTTTAGTTTAAAACGAAGACCAATTACTGCGAAAATACAAAAAGTATATTTTATCTAAAAGCAAACTCCGAGAAAATAATGATACTGAAGCGTCTCGCATCGCTTCATTACAAAATACTACGAAACCGAGTAAGTTTCTTGTCCAGTAGTAATATAAAGTTCTTTGATCGATTTCCCCCGAACCCTGGTCCCTGGATGTCTCGTCCGGTATATAATAACGTGAGCTAGTTCGGGCTGTCGGCGGACGGGCAGGCGCCGGCTCCGCCCGCGGACGACCCCTCCCTCTTCGAGCTTCCACCCCTCATCATCGACGGCATCCCCACTCCCGTAGAGAAGATGACGCAGGCACAGCTTCGGGCCTTCATACCGCTCATGCTCAAGTACTCTATGGGTGAGTGTGTAATATCGTCGCAACGTTAATCCTCGAATCGGTGTCAGAGGTGTTCCCGAGTGTGGGCTGTGAAATGTAACTAGGGGTGCCAACCGTACTTTAAAATAAAGTATCTTACGCTATTTTGGGTCCCTGTACTTTATACTTTTGAATACCAATAAAGTACGTGAAAATACTTTATTTCAATCTTTACATAAAATTAGACGTAAACTGAAAACAAAAACAGAGCCGAAAAGAAATCCAAGGGAAAATGTATGACTTCCCTTCATTGTGGATGATATTTTTTTATGTTGTGCGTTAGTGTTTATGCAAATAGCACAAAAAATACAGTTTCACAAAAGGATTTGAGGATGTTAGTATGTAGTCTGGCCTTCCTAGTTCCTACCGTCCGCAGCTACCGGGACATTTTTTTCATAAAATCTTTGAACTCCCTTGAATAAAGAATACTTTTTTCTAAAGGGCCGTACTTTTTATTTACCTTCCCTGAAATCAGATATACTTTATTTCTTCTAAAAAAGTTGGCAACCCTAAATGTAACCCACATTTCACCAATGATTATTATGTCCCAGCGGTGAGCCATATCGCCGGTTTCGGGTGCAAATTTGAACCCACACAGTGCCTTCTGATGCACGCAGACGGAACACAAATGTGCCACTACTGCATTTGAACCCGCGACCCACGGGTTAGTGGGTAAGATGTTCGAACATCTAGACCACAGGAGGCGGTCTAAAGTGGTATGATATAAGAATCTACATGGGTGAGACAAATCAAAGAAAAATAGGTTGATTATTACGAAGATGTGGAACTAGATTAATATAGTTTTTAACGCAAAATAAATTTTTGGTGTGTGACCTTTCTAATTTCACAAGGCGCGTCCGTATTTTTGTTCTTTAGTTGTTATCGGAAATCGATAACTGAGCTGGTTAAGAGGCCTGCGGAGCAATCGTAGTTCATACAAACGAAATACCAAAACCATTTGTAAAGCATTGATTTTCTTAGGATAAGTGTTTATTCCGATTGGATTACAGAATATCCAGGTTACCAAATATATATTTTGAAAGGAAACTGATTTAAAGATGACATCAGCAATTTAAAAGCTTATTTTTCTCATATTCAATGTTTAAATCAGTGTTCTTATTTAATATATGTATATTTAGGAACCTTGATGTTCTGTAATGCAATCGGAATAAATACACACTACCTTAAGGATATCTATGATTTACAAATGGTTTCGGTATTTCGTTTGTATGAAATAAAATTGCTGCGCAGGCCTCTTAATAAGCTTGGTGTTTTTGGATACCTGTCTGTTAACTTATTTTATTCATTAATAAATTATTCTATGAATGAATTGAATGAACACTTTATTTCACACAAATAAAAAGACAAGATACACACAAAGATATAGGGCAAGGGCGGACTTATTCCTAAAAGAAATTTCGTCCAGTCAACCTTGGGAAAAGTAAAAAAACATTTTTATCTTGGAAATTTAAATCTAAATCAGTGCATAACATTATTTAAAAGTTATTTTAAACCTACAACCTAAACATAAAAATATACTACATACAAATACATACATAAATACACAGATACATATATACAGACAAACAGTAGCTTAGTCAGTAAGTCATTCAAAGAGAGAGGTAAAATTTTTTCAAGTTGTATCTAAAAGAGGACACAGAATGAAGATATTCGAGGGCTTGCAGAAGTTCATTCTATGAATCAAAATAATAACAAAGATTTATGTATGTCAGTCCGCGGCAAGCCAGGCTGGGGCCGTGAGTCGACGCGCCCGCCGTGGTGGCCGAAGGACCTGCCCTGGGCTAACGTGCGCATGGACGCGCGTTCTGACGACGAGAAACAAAAGGTAACATACTGTACTTGGCTACTTTTATCTGATTTCTCTATCTTAGAAACAATAAAAATTCTAGTGGAAAAGAACTTACGAGAACCTTTCTAACGATAGTAGCTGGGAGAGTAGAGTGGATAACGCATGTCGTAATGTAGTCGGACAAATAGCGCGGTAGTAACTCTACTTCTAAGTAGCCAAAATGTAAACCGTGTTTAAATACGTCACTATCCTATACGAGAACATTAATTCAAATACAACACCTATTTTACTTTGCGCCATTCATAAAAAAAATATAAAAATTTTACCTTCCAATAAAATTGTTATTATGTTTCCTAAGACGTCTGAAGTCCATTATGAGAGAGTACGTCGTTCCTTTCCGAATACAGCCGCTAGATGTCGCTAGTTTCCGTCACGTGACCGCGCTGTTTTACCCAGAGTACCTGTCAACAGTCGCAAAGAACCCACAAGCCGCCATATTCTTCGTCATTGTTCGGCTCATAATGGTTCACCAGGAAGACATTGTTAGGACACATAATAACAATTTTATTGGAAGGTAAAATTTTTATATTATGTGTTCCGTTTGACGTCTGAAGTCCATTATGAGAGATGTGTTTGTTATCTCCTGGTGGCTTGTAAAATAGAACGCAACAATGTGATTGTAAATCGTAATGTTTCATGTATTAATAACGCAAAAATATGACAGGTAAAAATCTATATTTTTCATACTTAAAATACCAAGAAAAATAGACACTTGACCTGAACTAAAAAATGTAATTAGTAGTTCAGACAAACTGTGACAAGAACTTCTCCAAAATATGATTATTAGCAGAAATGTCATTGACGTAAAAATTAATAAACTGTTTATGGTTCTTCAAAGTAATTTCTTTTGCGAATTTGCTATAGCAAGAATTTCTTATTTACTGGGTGAATTTGCATCCAATTTAGGGAAGACAGACACGGCTAATCTATAACTCCCGGTTGAACTTATATACCTTCATTGGACAGAAGGCACTTGACTCAACCTCCAGTTATGATTGGTGTAGGTGGCCTGATAGGGTCCCAAGTAGTGACGAACAAGTTAGTGACCGACCTTCTGAAATCTTTAGAGAGATTTAGTAATGTTCTCATCCAAAAATAGGTTCAATATTGCGGTCGGGAGAGGCTGATAAAGTGCAGCTTAATTGGCGTTGTGATACAGACAGAATCCGTTTTAGATCCAAAAGAAGGATGCAGGATAATAGAATAATCAATATTCATGAAATGCAAAGGAGTCAAATCGTGGACTCTAAACTATGTCCTGATGTTAACATCAAAATTATTTACATGAAAGTGTTGGTCTCTTTAATGTACTTAATAAGTTTTCTACAATCCCAAATATATACTTTCGATGATGATGGCTTAGCTAACGGAACTGCTATTAAAATGTGCTTAACAATGTGGCTGGAAGAAATATCTATGTTTCAAACAGTCTTACAAATGGAAGCTATTACAGACTTGTGCAAAAGAAAGGTTTTATCTGGTAAGTAATACGTATAGTATAGCCAAAAATAAGTATGCTAAATATCTCGCTACTTTTTGTGGAGTAGGAACCTAATACCTGAATATCAGGCGAGAACCTGCTTATCTCTGTCGAAAACAAAAATGATATTTTCATCCAGATATTATTGTGCATACTTAAAAGGATATGATATTCGGCTCGAGTCTACAAAAATTGGCAGTATTTAGACCATTTTAGCAACTTATTTCAAATGGGAGTATCTGTTTCTGGAGTTGAAACTCGCCAACACTAAGAAAGAATTCGTTTTTGGAATAGTTAACTGTTAAAACTCCGATCCAAAATGAGCCAATCATCCAGCTGGTGGCTCGGCCACGGTTGTAGATCTGAGCTGGAAGACGTCTCGTCATCGTGGCCATACAAATGCTTTTCAGGTCTCGGATCTTTATCGGGCCTGTCAAGGTTCAGTTCTGCCGATCTGGCCGCCAAAAGGGTTTCTTTCACTCGGTTGCTACTGTTATGTAACGGCCTGACTCTGAGTTAAACTGTTATAGTATTTGAGTTAGCAAGCAAGGTGGATGAAACAGCCAACCTAAAGAAAGCATCGTGATAACAGGCGTTCAAGTCTATTACTTGTTAGGGGGGGAGTACCTAGCATTTAGTCTCAGTCGGTATAAGGGATAAGTCAAGACTAGCATGATCTGGAACGACATAGGTGGTACGTGATGCGAATTGGCCTATGTCAGGGTGCGCAAGACTTTGAATATTCGCTGCGCTGGCTTCGCTTCGTCCATAAGGTGCCTCTCGGTACATGCACGATTACGCGGGAGTCGGTCGGCTTCCATGTTGTACATTCCCGAAAGTTGGTGAGTGAATTGTACAACATTAAAGATTGTCCGCCAGATTCAGTAGCAGTCTTGTCAACTACAACAGAACTTTGTACAGAGTTCCGCCTTCTTTCTTTATGTAAGCGATTGCGGTCTTGTCGCTCTAAAAAATAATTTTGAAATGAAACCAATGACACGTGGTATCACCAGGCTTCACCTATCCAACTACTGACAACGCCTCTGCCGAAATCGTAGCTATTATGACGTACATTTCTTTCGCATTGCAACGCCACCTCCTACGTTGATGATTCCCCGTGCCCTGTATCATCTTGTTATCCACTAAAACTCCCAATTAAACATTGGATGCGTCCGTTATAGTTATAATGTAGGTCGTTGGTAATGCCCCAAGGTGGATTTCCATTACTCGGCTCATGTTTTCTGAGCACCATTTCAGTTCAAGGCGTGCTTCCTCCGAATAGAAATGGGAGCTCTTTGATATTGCAGTCCTGCTGAAGTGTATGGCAATGCAACCTTCCCCAGTGAGTGATGAAAGTTGCGAAGTTGAAATATCCTAGGAGGCGTTGCGCCTGCCTGAATGACCAACTGCCAGCAGCTAGGCAGGTTGACAAATACTGACGAATTCTGTTTGTCTTGTCTGGGGGCAGGGACTTTGAGTTGGTTTGTGTGTCCCAAGTTATTCCCAGAAATTCGATTTGAAGTGCACGGCCATGCAACCTTCCCCAGTGGGTGATGAAGGTTGCAAAGTTGAAATTACCTAGGAGGCGTTGCGCCTGCCTGAGGGACCAACAGCCAGCAGCTAGGTGGGTTGATAAATACTGACGAATTTTGTTTGTCTTGTCTGGGCGCAGGGACTCTTAGTTGGTTTGTGTGTCCCAAGCTATTCCCAGAAACTCGATGTGAAGTGCACGGCAATGCAACCTTCCCCGGTGGGTGATGAAGGTTGCAAAGTTGAAATACCCTAGGAGGCGTTGCGCCTGCCTGAGGGACCAACAGCCGGCAGCTAGGTGGATTGACAAATACTGACGAATTTTCTTTGTCTTGTCTGGGGGCAGGGACTTTGAGTTGGTCTGTGTGTCCAAAGCTATTCCCAGAAATTCGAAGTGTGTTATCGGTGTTCGTCCAATCTTGCGGCGGTGAACAGGTAAAAATGTTTGAAAGTCATGTATAGGTTTTGATTCAAGACTTTCAGATTAAAAAGTGCTAACTTGCGAATATAATATTCAGCGACGGTGGGTAAAATTAAACAATTTTTTGATTTTATCAGTAATGATACCGGGGTTTGTTATTTCATCATTACATCTATTGTGGGTTAAATCCACGATAGTGTCTGATTGAAGAGGATTCAACCCATTATCATTTATAAAACATGCGTTTGGGGAATAACTATGTCATCTTTTTCCACATCATTTTTCCCCTCCCTCTTCTTTTTGAAGACTCTTCAAGTTTCTTTTAACAATAACCGCCTTCTTTACGTTGAAAGAGGCCAAAATTACTTACATATCTTGATAAGCAGAAGTAGTGGGCTCTGAGGGCCTCACCGCTAGATTTATTTTTAAAACTTCAGCACCTTTCCCACAAATAATTTGCAGAATATAAAGTGATACGGTTTTAAATTTAAAATCTGTTTTTCGTAAATTGAGGTATTGGTCTTTCAGAGTTAGCTAAAAAGTCGATGAAAACTCTGTAGAGTCTGTTCACGAACTCATCCTGCGCCATAAAGGTGTTAAATCAAGCGGCACAACAACGTGTCATTTACAATCAACCCAGGGAAGAATTTTTCAAAACGTTAGAATGCCTCGTTCAATTTCTGTTCCATGAACCCTAGAAACGCGACATACTTTTTCTGAGCCTCTGAAAATTCGTATCCATCGAGTCGAAACGTTGCAAGGACGTGATTTTAGCGACTTGATCGAGATTTTTTCTTTACACAGAAAGTTGTTTAAACATTACCGTGAGATTCGCGATATTTTCTACATCCGGCAAAAGTGTCAGAATGGAAGTTGCAAGAAAACATTTTCTTTTGATATGGGTACGCAGCGCCGGCGGGGCTTGGCCCCTGGATGCACGTTATCGGTATGAAAGGGCATGGGTGCGACGAGATTATTATGTCGATCCATGATTTGCACTCAAAATATAGTTGACAAGACTCACCAGGCGCTGGAAAAATGTCAAACCTCCGATCCAGTTCTGATCCGAGTAAAGTGGTGCAGTGCACGCCTTACGGGACAGCGGCGGCAGGGCGGTGCCGGCCTTTGCATGGCAGTGCGTCATGGCATGCATCTCCCTCGGCGCTCGATGTGCTTCAAAGACTCGTTTCTTGAACTTGATCTGAAGAAACTCGCTCGTCTCTTTCTCGATGTATTCGACGCGCGGCTACACTTTCAATGTCGTTATCCAATTATAAACGAATAAACACGGACGGAAAACTAAAATCTTAACAGAATTTTCTACTTTATTCTCGAAAATTCGAAAGAGGGTAACTCAAAAAGATTATTATTTCGCGATAAACTAGCAAGCTGCGAACGGTTCGAAAAACGACGCAACAATGACGAAGAATATGGCGGCTTGTGGGTTCTTTGCGACTGTTGACAGGTACTCTGGGTAAAACAGCGCGGTCACGTGACGGAAACTAGCGACATCTAGCGGCTGTATTCGGAAAGGAACGACGTACTCTCTCATAATGGACTTCAGACGTCAAACGGAACACATAATATATATTTTAAAGTTTTGAATTCATTATATTTGTCTAAAAAGTGGTAGAGCTGATGCCGGGCTCGACTGTGGAAGTACCACCATCTTACTTGGAAACCCCCTCGAAGTTATTCGAGGGAGAGTAAGAGAACAGCTCACAGGCAAAAAACCAGGAGGCGCACCATGCCTGGGACCGACGGATGGCGGTATATCCATCCCTAATAGCCGGGCCTTATATGGAACAGAGTGGTGACGGCCAGCGGCGTCACTGGTGCGAGGGTTCCGGCACCGCGCTCACCAACCCGCCTGCCCAGCGTGTGTGAGTATGGGCAATTCTTCCAGGATGACCGCCGGTAGTGGCAAAGTCCTGGAAAGGCTTATGTCCAGCAGTAGACGAACTAGGCTGATGGATGGATGGATGATATTTGTCTACATCAGTCGATTGATGACTCATACCGTGGGCCGAAATATATCGATTAAAAACGTATTTTCATTGTATTAATATTAATCAGTAAACAAAAGAAATAAATAAAGCTTAAAAAAGCACAATATATATGAATTACTTCTAGGGTTTCGTACCAAAAACGTATAATGAAACCCTGTCGGATACCCCTTTCTACGATAAAGGCATACGTTGCTTAACCGGGGACATATCTCGCTTCAGCAACTATCGCTATCGCTTAAAAAGGTATCGAGAATGCCTAGAATTGATTTGTGATACATTTGAAAGCGTAAGCGATAGATGTTGAGGTCTGATAATAAGAACCCGCGGCCCTACCGCGTAATTCTCATTTGTATCAATCAACTTCAAGCAAATGCATGCGAAATTCACCGCGTGCAAAAGAGATGGCATGTTAGGCGGGCGTCGTCGCACGCACGTCAAATTTCAATCTCAAGTTGATGTTGATGAAAATCAGAATTACGTGGCAGACCCGCTGGTTGAATTATCGTAGAAAAGGTTGACGCAATCGTTGATTTTGTACGACGGCCGTACGTTTGAGAAATTCCTGTAAGAAAGCCAACAAACAAGTTACATTGCTATTAGCAATAAGTGCCGCCTTTGTACAATATAAATGTTTTTAAGTGTCCTGTTTTTATTTATTTTGTAAATGTAAATAGGTGTAATAAATAAATAAATAAAATGTAAGTTAATTGTCCGTCCGCCAGATGTCGTGGACGCACGCGCTGCGCCAGATCGTGATCAACTGCTACAAGTACCACGGACGTGAGGATCTGCTGCCCGCCTTCACAGAGGAAGATGACAAGAATCACGAGCATCAGACAACTACCGTTAGTATACTTAGTTTGGAATAGGTTGCTGTCGGATGATGAGACTGGAAGAACGCGGCTGATTCATAAAAATCTTCGGATGTCAACACTGATTGTAGTAAACAAAGATGATAAGGGATAAAATTCATTTCAACCTTTGATATGGTGTGAGGCAAGAACGATCCAGTCGTCGACGCCGAAAGGACTTTCAATATCAGGTTGAAAGAAGTGACATTATTGTTAGGGCTGCTAGCTAATAAAAAGAAATAAACTCTCATCTTTTGATTACCAAACATCATACACTTGGCGCCCTCTAGAGGGTTAGCAAAGCACCTACTGAAATCTAGGGTAGCGATTCTGGTTTTCTTTAGGATGCTACGCGTTATACATACTATGAAATGTCTGTAAAGCTTGCTTTCACATTCACAGTTCTCTTTGAGCTCGAGTTTAGCACTCCCAAGTTTCAAATAGTATGGAAATAACTCGGCTCAGTTCGATTCGAGTTCGAACTTTGGGACCCTGAATATAGCTTATGGGATTAAAGGTCTGTCAGTTATTGAGGGTTGATTTAAGTTGAGAACACATTTCATGTAATTATGTTTTTATTCGAAAAATATATATGCTTTCAAATCATTTTCACATTTCTGTTGTACCAGAATTTCCAGCCTACGTCCTTTCGCTTTTTGTTAAAATGTACTCTTAACAATATAACTTTATAGATTTTATTTTAGAGCTTGTATTCTGTATGTATTACTAACTACTTCTTCCTTTTATTTACGCTACTTATTGGACTGCTGCTTTGGATACGGTAACACATTTTCATCAATAATTGTACGGCTAGATACAAGCTTGTATGCCGAACGCTAACAACAATGCTAGCGGCGGGTCTAGCTCCACCTCGGTGGTGCGTCAGACGAGCCAGCAACAGAGCACCGTGCTGACGTCACCGCAAGTGTGCATCGATCAGATGACCCTCGCTGACGTCGATGTATGTCACTACCCACTCTCTAGTGTCTCGTCAGTGTAAGATACAAGCTTGTATGTCGCATGCTAGCAACATGCTAGCGGCGGGTCTAGCTCCACCTCGGTGGTGCGTCAGACGAGCCAGCAACAGAGCACCGTGCTGACGTCACCGCAAGTGTGCATCGATCAGATGACCCTCGCTGACGTCGATGTATGTCACTACCCACTCTCTAGTGTCTCGTCAGTGTAAGATACAAGCTTGTATGTCGCATGCTAGCAACATGCTAGCGGCGGGTCTAGCTCCACCTCGGTGGTGCGTCAGACGAGCCAGCAACAGAGCACCGTGCTGACGTCACCGCAAGTGTGCATCGATCAGATGACCCTCGCTGACGTCGATGTATGTCACTACCCACTCTCTAGTCTCTCGTCAGTGTAAGATACAAGCTTGTATGTCGCATGCTAGCAACATGCTAGCGGCGGGTCTAGCTCCACCTCGGTGGTGCGTCAGACGAGCCAGCAACAGAGCACCGTGCTGACGTCACCGCAAGTGTGCATCGATCAGATGACCCTCGCTGACGTCGATGTATGTCACTACCCACTCTCTAGTGTCTCGTCAGTGTAAGATACAAGCTTGTATGTCGCATGCTAGCAACATGCTAGCGGCGGGTCTAGCTCCACCTCGGTGGTGCGTCAAACGAGCCAGCAACAGAGCACCGTGCTGACGTCACCGCAAGTGTGCATCGATCAGATGACCCTCGCTGACGTCGATGTATGTCACTACCCACTCTCTAGTCTCTCGTCAGTGTAAGATACAAGCTTGTATGTCGCATGCTAGCAACATGCTAGCGGCGGGTCTAGCTCCACCTCGGTGGTGCGTCAAACGAGCCAGCAACAGAGCACCGTGCTGACGTCACCGCAAGTGTGCATCGATCAGATGACCCTCGCTGACGTCGATGTATGTCACTACCCACTCTCTAGTCTCTCGTCAGTGTAAGATACAGTAGAAAAACACAGTATTCCAGGAATATACGTTGCAGTTTTATTAAGCACTTGTGCGTTGTACAAATATTTTAATACAAGAGAGAGAAGACAAAAGAAAGAGATAGAATGACGTACATCCGTTTCCTTGTTGTCTACACACTGTCAGATATGAGGTGTATCTACACGTTCAATTATAGTCTTTCATTGATGAATATTCAATACCCTCAATGAAAGTTTAACAAATAACAATATTTGATTTAAAAAAAAATGTATCGATATGTGTCCCAACACTATTCATAACAAAAGTTGAAAAACTAGTTGTGCACAAAATATTTAAATAACAACTCCTTAAATTTTGGCACAATGTTGACTCTACAGAAAGATCTTTATGATTTACTACCATGTTTAATTATATTTTATATAACAATAACTTTATTAGAGTAAGTATATATGTATGTCTGTCTATACACAGAAAACATTTTTTTTATTTAGAAATATAAGAGATATTTTTATATTTTAAATTTCAAAGACAAAAAATAAAATTTTTGATTGCTAGGTTTTACTTAGGTAGATATAATTTCTCATGATATCCCTCCCTCAATCAATAACTTTTTTAGAAAAAATAAAAACTTAGGTATTATCTAAAACATAACAAAGGTTTAATTAACTACTTTTTTATATAATAAAAGTTAACCCTAATAAATCCCTCAGTTTTTCAAAACTTACACGAGGAAGAGGTTTAGTTAGTATGTCTGCAAGCTGACAACTCGTATAGTCTGTTTTCCAATCAAGTCTGAGGCCGATTCCGTAGGACTCATCTCGGACATACCTACTACCGGTATCTTCTTGTTAGGCACGTTCTCCTGAATACCAAAAGTGCGGTAGTAGACTCTCTCAATGGTGGAGGGGGTAGGTATTACGTAAAAAAGATGGCGGCCGGCCTATAATGTTCAGCAATGTAGCTCGATAACTACTTGACCGATTTACTTGATTAAGGTGTCAAATTAAAGTGCATTTAGTGAAAAATAACTAACTCCTAACATTGATTCATGTAAAACTTAATTAAAACGAGATAATACAAAAAACAAACTTCTAAAAAAAAAACACTTTTTTATTTTCTAGATAACTCGCTAAATACCAGGATTTTGTAATTTTTGCTTGAAATAAAGCATGTTGCAGCATTCATCAGGATTACAATTGACTTTAAATCACGTCAATCGACTAATAAATAAGGGAGCTACGACCACTTACGTGCGCGGTGGTAGCGCTAAGCGTGCTAAAACGGTGGTAGTATGATATACTACACGGATATGATAGCTACCCCTATCAGGTAACAAAGATGGCGACTGGGACTATGTTGTTGAGCGTTGTAGCTCGATATCTACTGGACTGATTTACTTGGTTAAGGTGTCAAATTAAAGTGCTTTTAATGAAAAATAACTTACTTTGTACATTAATTCATGTACAACTTAAATAAAATTAGATATTACAAAAAAACTAACTTTTCGAAAATAACAACTTTTTTAGTTACTAAATAACTCGCTACATACCAGGAATTTGAATTTTTTGCTTGAAGTAAAGCATATTGCGGCATTCATTAGAATTACAATAAACTTCAAAATCATGCCGATCGAGTAGCAAACAAGGGAGCTACAAGCATTTACGTATGGGGCGGCGCAGCGACAAGCGTGCTAAGCTGTCAAGGTCATAGTTCAAAACTTACTCAGGGCTTTCTATGTAAAAAAGTAGTTGGTTGGAAATGTATTCCCTAACTATCTATTAAAATTATGGGAAAATTATTTTATTTATTTGTCTAATATTGAGTATACATGATCCAGTCCTAGAGTGTGTTCTAAATTCCATACGGATTTCGATCTGGACCATCTAATGCGTGTGTGTAATGTACGTAGGTATGTAAAACACAGATTAAAGAAGGAAGAAGGAAAGACGAAAAAGAAAGGTTAGTATATGTGTGTGTGGGGTAATAACGAGCAGTGTTTTAATTTTTATCCTACCTACAATCTGTCCCTTTGTGTTGTTTAATAAGTCGAACATGTAATAGCTGTGTAATAAAAATATTCGTATTTTTTACAATAGAAGAACAGGAGAGGTTGGGTGGAACAATAAAATAAAAATATATTTACAAGTAAAGTATTATTTATAACAACTGCTTACAATGATCTGTGCACTGAGCTTGTCAAGCCCTCCTGCACCCTGCACTGAGCTTGACAAGCCACTGTCACTAAGTGAGATCGTTCTTGGCATTAAACAACAGCAGAATAAAAAAGCAGCGGGTATTGACAATTTGCCCGGAGAGCTACTTAAGTATGGAGGTGACGAGTTGCACGGTACCATCTGGAGGATCTTTGTTGAGATGTAGAAAAAGGAGCGGGTATCGGAAGACTTTCATCTGTCTCGTATCTAATCCTTGTACAAAAACAAAGGAGATCTAGTCTATTTTAGTTACTTTCACAGCATTATGTCATACGGCATGCTGTTATGGGGTAGAGCCGCGGATACAGACGCAGTCTTTGTTTTGCAGAAGAGAGCAATTCGGGCTATTTATAATATGAAGCACCGGGATTCATTAAGACAAAAGTTCAAAGAAATTAATATATTAACGGTTCCTTGTGAATATATTTACCAAGTCCTTAGATATGTCAGAAAAAATGTTGAGTCTTTCCCAAGGCTTGGTAAGCAACATTGTAAGGAGACCAGAAATAAGCATAAACTGGCTTTTCCAAAAATCAGACTCGCTAAGGTGAGTACCTCTTTTGTAGGACATGGTATAAGATTTTACAATAAACTTCCAAAGGAGGTCCTTACTTTGTCAGAGAATAAGTTTAAACTGTATATTAAGCAGGGCCTATTGAAAAAGGCATATTATAAAATAAATGAATATTTGGATGATGGTGAAGCATGGTGTTACAGTGATAATGATACTCGTAGTAAGTTATAATTTAATTAAATAGTATAATTTCTTAACTTATGATTCCTCTAAGGTGTAAACATTAATTGATTATAGACTGTAAAAGGAAAAGGACTATATGAGACAGGTAGACAAAGATATATATGTTTTTCTTTTTTTCATTAACCTGAATTCCTACTGTCTTGTATTTTCTTATCCCTTGGTTAAAGTAGATATAAGTCATATATTGTATAGTATAAGTTTTATGTTGAAAAAAAGACATGATCTTGCTAAGTTTCTTGCCCTTCTTCTTAGCAAGACTAATCGAATGGGCGGAGGTAGGCATGTATTTATATATGTAACCTATTAGTATGTAGTATATAGGATGGGATTTGGTCGGCCGCCTGGATTCGTGCTGGGGGCTCGGTTGGTGATCACTGAACCTTGTTCCTGGTCCCTGGCCGGGTCTCCATGGGTTCGGGCGGCTGATTGGATTTTACCTTGTATAATATATATTTTACCTATCATTTTAATCGTAAATATATTGCTACATAAATTAAATAAACCTTTAATTTAGTTCATGTACATTTATTATTCTATTACATATATTTTCTTTATTAGATTAAATTTGACGTGTAAAAAGTGTATATATCTATACCTGCTTTGCAAAATAAACTATTTGAATTGAATTTGAATTTGGAGATCGCTCCGACTGCAATTCGTACAGAGGTATATATCTCCTTACCTCTCCGGGAAAAGTCTTTGCCTGGATATTGCTTAACCGCTTAGTGCCCTTGTCTGAGAACATCCTGCCGGAAACCCAATTTGGCTTTCGCCCGGAAAGAGGCACCTGCGAGGCTATTTTCTCCGTACGTCAACTCTAGAAGAAAAGCAGAGAACAGAGTCGGGAACTGTATATGTGTTTTGTTGACCTGGAAAAAGCCTTCGACAGTGTACCTCGGGAAGCTTTATGGGTGGTGCTGATGAAACTGGGATGCACGGATAAGTTTGTGAGGTTGGTCCGGCTACTGCATGATGACATGCAGTGTTGTGTCGTGGTTAAGGACGAAGATACGGAGTTCTTCAATGTCAGCTGTGGAGTCAAGCAAGGATGCATACTGGCGCCCACTCTCTTTGCCCTTTAATTTGCAGTGGGAGTTCGGGAAGCCTTGCAATCACTGTATCCGTATTCGTTTTTGCACCGATGGTGATTTTCCCAACTTAGCCAGGCTGAAAGCATACACCAAAGTGTGTCTTACCACCATAACGGAGATAATGTACGCATATGACCTGTGTTTTGTGGCGGAATCCTCAGATGATCTACAGCACTTAATGTCGAGCCTCAATGAGATATGTCGGCGTTTTGGCCTAAAAATCAGTGTTAAGAAAACCGAAGTGATGGTTCAAAACACTCTCAGTGCGCCAGTCGATATAAAACTCGGCGAGGCATCGCTGAAGCAAGTAGAGAAATTCAAATATCTGGGGAGCACGATTACATCCAAGTGCCATCTTGACGACGAAGTCAACAGCAGAATAGGAGCAGCTGCTGCAGCCTACGGCAAACTTCGTCCCAAGGTGTTCCGGTCACATGACCTAAAGCTCCATACAAAGGTCTCTGTGTACATGGCGATAGTTTTGCCTAATCTTCTCTATGCCTCCGATTCGTGGTGTCCATACCGGAAGCATATCCGCGCATTGGATAGGTTCCACCTCAAATGCCTGCGTGACATCTATAACATCCACTGGTCGGACCGTGTGAGAAACACGGAAATTCTGCGACGTGCTGATGTTGGTGGGATTGAGGCCTATCTAATGAGGCGTCAGCTGCGATGGTGTGGCCATGTTTCCCGAATGTCTAATGTCAGGGTGGCTAAACGCATCCTCTACTCCGAACTGCACGAAGGGAAACGGAAACAGGGCGGCCAATTTCTGCGGTATAAAGATGTGCTTAACCGCCACATAAAGAAATGTGCAATAGACCCAGCACAATGGGAAACACTGGCAGCAGACAGACCACATTGGAGGCAGACTGTGAACACTAGGGTGTATGCTTTCGAATTGATTAGACGCGCTGAGCTCGAGACAAAACGAGACCATCTTAAGGCCCGACTACCAGTGGCCATCAATTATAATATTGTTGGAGGGGTGCTGACGTGCAGTTAATGTGGTCGCACGTTCACTGCAAAAATCGGCTACGTCAGCCACGTGAGGGCTCACTAGCGCTCACTAGCGCAGTCGCTGTGACCGTAAACGGCCGTGAAGAATTGACAATAATCTTATTTAAGTATATTGCTTTAAATCAATTTAGTCAGAGTCAGATGCGTTCGCATTATTATGCTCATTAAAACGTTTTAATCCGATGTGACACACACCTTCCATACAACGAAATGATCAGCAACCGGCTTTACATTGACGAGATATAAGTTCAAGTGCTTTCAAAGTAATGGGGGCTTCAGATGTAGAAATTGGTTTCAAATCTCTATTTTCATTATACTGTCATCCACAACTTGTGGGCTTGGGCAAAATAGGACGTGCCACATCGGCGTTCCTCCAGCAAAATGCTTGAAAGTTTGCCTTGTTGGCATGATGATGAAAAACTTGACGAGTTGGTGGTTATTTTTCTAGATCCTTGATGTTTTGGAACATTGATGCCAACTACTTTTTTACACAGAAAGCCCTGAGTAAGTTTTGAACTATGACCGTGACAGCTTAGCACGCTTGTCGCTGCGCCGCCCCATACGTAAATGCTTGTAGCTCCCTTGTTTGCTACTCGATCGGCATGATTTGAAGTTTATTGTAATTCTAATGAATGCCGCAATATGCTTTACTTCAAGCAAAAAATTCAAATTCCTGGTATGTAGCGAGTTATTTAGTAACTAAAAAAGTTGTTATTTTCGAAAAGTTAGTTTTTTTGTAATATCTAATTTTATTTAAGTTGTACATGAATTAATGTACAGAGTAAGTTATTTTTCATTAAAAGCACTTTAATTTGACACCTTAACCAAGTAAATCAGTCCAGTAGATATCGAGCTACAACGCTCAACAACATAGTCCCAGTCGCCATCTTTGTTACCTGATAGGGGTATCTATCATATCCGTGTAGTATATCATACTACCACCGTTTTAGCACGCTTAGCGCTACCACCGCGCACGTAAGTGGTCGTAGCTCCCTTATTTATTAGTCGATTGACGTGATTTAAAGTCAATTGTAATCCTGATGAATGCTGCAACATGCTTTATTTCAAGCAAAAATTACAAAATCCTGGTATTTAGCGAGTTATCTAGAAAATAAAAAAGTGTTTTTTTTTTAGAAGTTTGTTTTTTGTATTATCTCGTTGTAGCCGCTGGCTACAGGAATGCAGAGATGATGAAAGAGGATAAACGGATGGGTTGACACGAGAGAATTGTGGGTAAACTGACTGACCTTGCTTTGGAATGTTGTTCTCGATGGCAAATGCGCTGTGCAGCGTCCCTCCTTGTTGGGATGATGCAGACGGCGTTTGTGTCAGGAATGTGCAGAAAGGGCAGTGTAGTAACGTGAACACTTCACTGGTATATAACACTGCGAACACAACACTGAGACGTATGCGATATTGTTTGTGGCGTCGCGAATGTGTGTACACGTGTCACTCTCTAGAGAGTTCGGACGAAACAGAGAGAGTCCAGCGCCCGCGCGCGCCTCGATCCGCGCGCGGCGGGGGGGGGTGAGTGGTCATCCGCGCATGCGCACGCGAATGACACGTCATGTTCTAACGTCATGCTGGTAACGTAGTGTAGCGTGAACATCCTGGGGGGGCCGGGGCTGCGGCTCCTCTTGAGCTGAATCCAACGGCAGCCTGGCTATCTTGAACACAGGTCGTCGCAGATTTCCATGAGCTGTGTCCAGATCCACAACTCGTATCACTCCATCCTTGCCAGGTATCGTGCGGAGAATTCTTCCCAACTTCCATTGGAGCGGAGGCAGGTCATCCTCTTTGATGAGGACCAGTTCACCCACTTGAGGAGGGGAAGAAGGGGAGAGCCATTTGGAGCGGGTTTGCAGGGTATGGAGGTAGGATCTGGACCAGAGAGTCCAAAAGCGCTGAGAGAGCGCTTGAATGAGTTGAAACCGTTTAAGAGCAGATATGGGTCTGTCGTCAAAAGACTGCTCAGGTAGAGCGGTGAGCGGACGACCAATAATGAAATGTCCGGCCGTGAGAGGTTCAAAGTCCGTAGGGTCGGATGAAATTGGGCAGAGGGGTCTTGAGTTGAGTACAGCCTCAATTCGAGCCAAAAGGGTAGAGAATTCCTCAAAAGTGAGGTGCTGTTCACCTATCACGCGATAAAGTAGTTGCTTGGTGGATTTTACGTTTATTTCGTGCAGAGCGCCGAACCAAGGCCCTTTAGGCGGGTTCAGTAACCAAGTTATGTGCTGATTCGCGAGCTTGTGAGTGATTGCATCATTGTTTGACCTGAGGAAGTTCTGAGATGTGTTGCCACTCTGTGTGGACTTCTTCAGAGATAGGCTCATCCCATCCTATTTTCAGAAGCCAAAGCTTCTGGAGAAGAATCTTTGCGCGGAAGATGACTGGAGTAACCCAGCCATTGGGGTCATAGAGAGACGCTACTGTACTGAGAATGGAGCGCTTTGTGACTTGAGCATGAGTGGGCAGAGAAATGCGATAAGTGAACTCATCAGTTTGAGGAATCCACTGTATTCCCAGAACCTTAATGGAATTAGAGTCGGGACTGAAGTCAAAGTCCTTGGGCATGTCGCACTGGTCATCTGGGAACCGTTCAAGGAGCTGGGGCGAGTTGGATGTCCATTTACTGAGCTGAAAGCCTCCTAGGGCGAGTAACTCGATCAGTTCGCTTTGGAGCGACTGAGCAGATTCTACAGAATCTGCACCTGAGAGAATGTCGTCCACAAATATTGATTTGCGGAGGACCTGAGCAGCGTGGGGGTAGCGATGACCTTCGTCATCAGCCAATTGGAGTAAAGTGCGGATGGCATGGTATGGGCTGGACCTTAATCCATATGTGACGGTATTAAGGGCATACGTGAGCAAGGGCTGGTCGGGTGAAGACCGCCAGAGAATGAGTTGAAAACGTCTTTGCTCTGGGTGAATGAGTATATTTCGGAACATCATTCGGATGTCTGTGCTGAAAACTTGTGAGTAGATCCTGAAGGACATGATAATGTCAACAATATCTTGTTGAAGAGCTGGACCTGTATGGAGACAATCATTTAAATTGACGCCATTTGAGCTTTTACAACTTCCGTCAAACACGCAGCGTAACTTTTCTGATCCTGGCTTGAATATGCCATGATGTGGGATATAGAAATGGGATTTATGAGCAAAGGTATTGGGGTGACACGGCGACATATGTCCCAATTTTATGTAATCTGACATGAATTCTACGTATTTCGAGCGGAAGGGCGGGTTCGCTAGCAGCTTTTTCTCTAAATTGAGAAACCTGCGTAGCGCAATAGCGTGAGTGGAACCTAATGTCGGCGCGTTGTGTGTACACGTGTCACTCTCTAGAGAGTTCGGACGAAACAGAGAGAGTCCAACGCCCGCGCGCGCCTCGATCCGCGCGCGGCGGGGGGGGGTGAGTGGTCATCCGCGCATGCGCACGCGAATGACACGTCATGTTCTAACGTCATGCTGGTAACGTAGTGTAGCGTGAACACTCGTTTTAATTAAGTTTTACATGAATCAATGTTAGGAGTTAGTTATTTTTCACTAAATGCACTTTAATTTGACACCTTAATCAAGTAAATCGGTCAAGTAGTTATCGAGCTACATTGCTGAACATTATAGGCCGGCCGCCATCTTTTTTACGTAATACCTACCCCCTCCACCATTGAGAGAGTCTACTACCGCACTTTTGGTATTCAGGAGAACGTGCCTAACAAGAAGATACCGGTAGTAGGTATGTCCGAGATGAGTCCTACGAAAATCGTTATTTGAGCACTTTTTTAGAATTGGGTCCCATACTAGTATGAACATATTGAATTTTGACAATATTATCATGTATTTTTTCTTTTATAAAATGGTACTTTATATCTAAATGTTTCATTCGTTTTAATTGTTGATATGAGTTACTAGCTTTAATTGCAGATTGATTATCTTCATAAATTGTTACAATAACATTGTTAGCTATTTGGAGTTCTAACAACAGATTCCTTAACCAACAAGCTTCGCTTATGCAGTAAGTGAGTGCCACATACTCAGCCTCACAAGATGATAAAGCAACTGTTGCTTGTTTTTTAGAAGTCCATGCCACCAAATTACCAAATACTTGAAAGCAAAAACCGCTAGTTGACTTTCTATCTATAGGATTACTACCCCAGTCTGCATCAGCAAATCCTGTTAACAAGTCATCGCTTACATCTTTACGGTAAACTAATTTTAAATTGATAGTTCCTTTTATATATCTCAATATTCTTTTCAGACAGACCCATAGATCGTTACTAGGATTAGTCTGGAAACGAGATAAGAATGTAATGCTAGTACATAAGTCAGGCCTAGTACCCATCATCGCATACATAATACAACCAATGAGTTGCCTGCACCGATGTTCCAAAGATTCCGTTTGATCGTTGTTGAAGTTCTTTGGCACAAATATAACCTCTCTTTCCATTGAAAAGGTTTTTCTTTCAGGGTAAAAAATCTTGTAGCCTTTTGTATTTTCACCATATCCCACAAAAATACCCTTCTGGGACTTGCTGTCAAGTTTTAATCTCCTTTGCTTAGGAATATGAGCCCAAACTTCTGTGCCAAAAGGAGCTTGTATTAAAGAAACATCAAAGTCTTTGTTAAACCATAGTTGGTATGGAGTTTTATTATTTATGGAGCTTGTTCCTGTTCTATTTATTATATAGACAGCTGTATTCACAGCCTCAGCCCATAAATTTTTATTCAGAGATGCAGATTTTAACATAGATCTCGCTGCCTCCATGACTGTACGCATTTCTCGCTCAATCTTACCATTTTGTGCTGGCGTATACGGAACAGTAGTTTGATGAATGATTCCGTGCTGTTCTAAAAGTTTCTTTACCGTTTTGTTGACAAATTCACCACCATTGTCTGTGCGCAGGGTTTTAATTTGCATCCCCTGATTATGGCAAAGAGAAATAAATGCCTTTAATTTTTCTGGTACTTGACTCTTCTCACTTATCATATAGGCAGTTCGGTAATGTGAGAAATCATCTTTAATCAACAGGAAATACCTTGATCCTCCCAAAGACTTTACTTCTAAAGGGCCGCACACGTCAGCATGCATCAATTCTGCAGGACTACTTGTTTTGGTAGTGCTTATATGATGCGGTTTCCTGCTCTGCTTGCCTTCAATGCATACAGAACAAAAATGGTTCTTAATGCAACTTGTGTTTATGTTATTCTGTTTCAATAGCTTTTTCACAAACACAAAGTTCTGATGAGCGAATTTACAATGATAATCATAAAGTTCACAGTCATTGTTGCAAAGTACATTTGACGTTTCATTGTTAACTGACCTGTTTGTAGTTTGTTTATGAAGGTCGCTTGATGTAACATTTGACAGTTCAATTTCAGAGTTGGTTGATTTCATTTCCTCTGACGTTGAATTCATTTTTTCATCACTTATGACACTTGAAAGGGCTTTTTCAGGTTTACTGAAACACATTGAAAAAAGTCTGCCCTCGCGTGTAGCTATCACAACCACATCTTCATTCTTCTTTAGGAATTTGCATTCATTTTTATTGGATATCATTTTTAGTCCTTTTTCCAATGTGCTGATGACCGAGAATAGATTCACCTTTAAATCGGGCACATAAAGAACAGTCACCAAAATAACATTCGACCAGCGATAACCATTGAATGCCTTCAAAATGATGTTTCCTTCTCCGATCACTCTCACTGTGGCACCATCACCCATCTTCACCATTCGCATGTAATCTAGCACCTTGTAGTCTTCAAAATATATCAGGTCTTTGCACATATGATGAGTGCAACCACTATCCATGTACCAACAGTCATCTTTTTGATCAAGCGAAGTTGCTACGAGTGCAGTTAAACTACCTTCTTGCTTTTTCTTGCCTTTGTTCTTCTTTCTGAAATAACAGAACTTGGCAATATGTCCTGCTTTCTTGCAGTATTCACAATGTTTATTTTTGTAGCACTCTTTCTGCATGTGACCTTGTTTACCACATGTTAAGCAGTTTCCAAAGCGAGTGCCACTGGCAACAAGAGCTGTGGTGACTTCATCTTTAGTTGCTCGTTCCTCTTCCAGCTTTAGTCTAGACGAAAGCTCTTCAAGTGTTTGCTTGTCTGCCGGAGAAGATTCCCATGCTGACCGGAAATGCTTGAACTTTTCTGGTAATGACATTAATAT
The DNA here is from genome assembly GCA_934047225.1 of Ypsolopha sequella. Lineage (NCBI taxonomy): Eukaryota > Metazoa > Arthropoda > Insecta > Lepidoptera > Ypsolophidae > Ypsolopha > Ypsolopha sequella. The sequence continues at coordinate 3,223,065 of OW203986.1, read as the reverse complement.
CTTGGTGATCGTCATTTTGTCGGTGATTTCTTCACCTGCATGCTTCAGTTTTGCTCTGATATCTTCTAATTTTGAAAGAAATGTGTCGACGTCATCATGACAAAACTCTGTTGTAAAGAATTTTTGTTGAAGAAGATGGACGCTCACGGTGGATTCTTTGTCATACACCGATTTTAATTTATTCCACATTTCAGTAGAAGTTTCACATGATAATATGTGGGTTTGCGGGCCTGATTCCATTCTTGTGACAATAATTTCTTGAGCTTTGCCGTCATCCTTGAGCCAAATTTCTTTAGCAGCCTTATCTTCAGGCATTAATTTTTGCCCGGTCACAATATCATACAGACCTCGTCCGACAAGGATAATACGTGTTTCGAACCTCCATGTCGCCCAATTTTCACCATTTAGCTTGTTAATTACATTTGCAGAGAGTGCCGTCATTTTGCACGCTTTCGCCGTATCTAACAAAGGGATTGCAGTTTGCAACCACACTTTCGCGGATTGGTTTTTTTGTTATTTAAATCGGGAACAAAATATCCTGCACGTATCTTGAATAGTTCTGGGCCCATAACCAGTAGGAAAACACAGTATTCCAGGAATATACGTTGCAGTTTTATTAAGCACTTGTGCGTTGTACAAATATTTTAATACAAGAGAGAGAAGACAAAAGAAAGAGATAGAATGACGTACATCCGTTTCCTTGTTGTCTACACACTGTCAGATATGAGGTGTATCTACACGTTCAATTATAGTCTTTCATTGATGAATATTCAATAGATACAAGCTTGTATGTCGCATGCTAGCAACATGCTAGCGGCGGGTCTAGCTCCACCTCGGTGGTGCGTCAGACGAACCAGCAACGTACGTCGATCAGATGACCCTCGCTGACGTCGATGTATGTCACTACTAACTACTCTCTAGTCTCGGTGTAAGATACAAGCTTGTATGTCGCATGCTAGCGGTGGGTCTAGCTCCACCTCGGTGGTGCGTCAGACGAACCAGCAACGTACGTCGATCAGATGACCCTCGCTGACGTCGATGTATGTCACTACTAACTACTCTCTAGTCTCGGTGTAAGATACAAGCTTGTATGTCGCATGCTAGCGGTGGGTCTAGCTCCACCTCGGTGGTGCGTCAGACGAACCAGCAACGTACGTCGATCAGATGACCCTCGCTGACGTCGATGTATGTCACTACTAACTACTCTCTAGTCTCAGTGTAAGATACAAGCTTGTATGTCGCATGCTAGCGGTGGGTCTAGCTCCACCTCGGTGGTGCGTCAGACGAACCAGCAACGTACGTCGATCAGATGACCCTCGCTGACGTCGATGTATGTCACTACTAACTACTCTCTAGTCTCGGTGTAAGATACAAGCTTGTATGTCGCATGCTAGCGGTGGGTCTAGCTCCACCTCGGTGGTGCGTCAGACGAACCAGCAACGTACGTCGATCAGATGACCCTCGCTGACGTCGATGTATGTCACTACTAACTACTCTCTAGTCTCGGTGTAAGATACAAGCTTGTATGTCGCATGCTAGCGGTGGGTCTAGCTCCACCTCGGTGGTGCGTCAGACGAACCAGCAACGTACGTCGATCAGATGACCCTCGCTGACGTCGATGTATGTCACTACTAACTACTCTCTAGTCTCGGTGTAAGATACAAGCTTGTATGTCGCATGCTAGCGGTGGGTCTAGCTCCACCTCGGTGGTGCGTCAGACGAACCAGCAACGTACGTCGATCAGATGACCCTCGCTGACGTCGATGTATGTCACTACTAACTACTCTCTAGTCTCAGTGTAAGATACAAGCTTGTATGTCGCAATGAACTAATAGTATTCGACCCTCATTCCAGATGTCAGGGTACGCGCCGGCCGTGTTGCAGACCATCACGAACCCCGACGGAACCGTGTCGCTGATCCAAGTGGACCCCAACAACCCGATCATCACGCTGCCGGACGGGACCACCGCGCAAGTTGTGAGTGCCTTAGGACCAATAGAAAATCGCGATAAGCAATACTCAGACGACGAATCAGCCAATCCCAGCGATGCATTTCATAGTTTTAGAAGTTATTTTTTTTTTTGCCAAATAGTTCACACTTAGGCACACAGCAAAAAATACTTGGTGACCTAAAGGGCCATCGCTGACTATGAATCTGCAGCGCTGAATTTCAACATGTCCCTGTTCTCACTGAACACGAGAAGTTTGAAGCGGGTTGAAGAGAGATTAATATTTTTTTAAAAATTACCAATCATTAGTCAAAATAGTATAGCTTAGCATTAAATTCTCAATGTCCCTTAGCGCAAAGTGCATAACTTAACTTTATTTTTCGTGTTTAGAAGTTAAAAGTTGAAATACCTTTTGGTATGTGGCCATTGACGCCAACAGTTCAGTATAAGTGAGGTTTATAAAGCATGAGTTTGAAATTTAATGCACAATTAGTCATGATCTTTTCCAAACAATGTTAAAACAGCATTTTAAGTTGGTTTCGAAAAGATCATGACTGATTGTGAATACAATTTCAAACTCTTGCTTTATATACCTCACTAATACTGAACTATTGGCGTCAATTGACACATACCGAAATGCTTTCATTTATTTTTCTCAACAATAAAAACAAAGTTAAGTTATGCACTTTGCGCTAAGCGACTGACGTTTAACCTTGAGTTATTCAATGTCAGGGAGATTAAAATCTCCAGCAACTAGTATATTCCCATTCTCTTCAGCAGCCTGTTTGATTGTTTCAATTTGTTGAAATGTTATATTATGATAGTATAACCCCTTGTTGAAATCCTCAAAAATTGTGTAAAATTTGGCTGAATAATAGAAGAATTAAAACTTTAAATATGGTCCTTGTCGTTCTAGATACACACGGGGGAGGCTGGTACCTCTATACAGACCATAGAAACATCAGACGGATCGACAGTCGCTGTTGACATGAATGCCATAGCTGAAGCCACACTCAACCATGACGGACAGATCATACTCACTGGCGAAGACGGACATGGTATGTACCCCTTAAATGCACACGGGGAAGACGTCGCACATAGGGGTATTTGATGCAAAAACTTGGCCAAAATTCTAAAATCTGTGTTTTCGGTTTTACTTATTTTGTGATATTATTTTCATACAAAACAATTTTTTTTATGTTTTATTTTTATTGTAAAATTATATATTATTTTTCTGATGAGCAGCTCTATTCTTCTTCAAAATTGTCTGGTTGATGTTCTATGGCGTCATCACTCCTTAAAGTCATGTCTAAAACACGGGGTTTCAAGATTTTCAAACTTTTTATGAATCTTTCTGTGTTCAAATGTCTTGAAAATGTCCCACAAGGTTTGCCTCGTCATATTGTTGCAGTGACCGATAAAATCATCAAAGTACTCTATTACTAGCCTTTCGCCCGCGGCTCCGTTCGCTTTTATTCCTATATATTCTATTTATTCCCGTTTTTGGCTTGACGGTTATTTTATCAATATCCCTTATCTTATAGCATATATTCGACCAGGGCCACTACGATAATAACAAAACAAAACGCATTCAAATCCGTTGAGTGGTTCTCGAGGAACATATATACAGACAGACAAAAATTCTGAAAATTCATGTTTTCGCCTCTTATTATTAACTATTTAATAATAATGAACTAATTAATTTTTCATTAACTAATTAATAACACATTTCATTCAAAATTTCGAAAAAATATTGGCTGTACAAACATGACTTTTTCACTACTTTATTATTAGTATAAAGATTAAAAATTAAGAATAAAATCAATTGGTCAATCTTGGTAAAATTTGTTTATGGATTCATATAGAAGAAAGACTGAACTTAATTTACTACTCAGATACTTACCCCGGAGAATGCTCGAGAATATAACTTATACACTCGTGTTTATAAAAATATGAAATAATCGACATTTAAAATAATAGATGCCTTGGCAGAACGATAAAAATTACTACACGATACATAAAAAAATGCAGTTTATGAAAAAATACTATGCATACCTTTAACATCAGGATTCATCACTATGATTTCCACAAAAACACTTCAGGTCACAAGTAGTTAGAAAACACTTCAAACGGTTTTTTTCAATATCGACAAAGTTAACGTGTAGCATAAGCGACAGTCAAGTTGCGAATGACGTATACCGTTCTATTGTACGAGAAATCGAAAACAATATATGCAGTTAGTTGGCCCGGTCCCTTGACCGTTCTGTAAATTCAAGAATTACAGTAAATACTTTGTTTAGTAGATTCGACTTCGTGCGTCGGATGGATCGACAGTCACTATCGCTGATGCCACGCTCAACTATGACAGACAGTTTATACTCACTGGGGAAACGGACATGTTATGTATTAGATACATTTGGGGAAGGCTGGTCCTCTGTACAGACCATAGAGACATGCTATGTCATTTATATAGGCTTCTAAATTTTTTGTACATAGCTATTGCTAAAGAGGAACGATCAGAGTAGGCGAAATATGTGTAAGTACAAGAAGGTATTGACCAAGGTTAAAAAATTAGTTTGGTCGTGGTTGTATTTATGAGACTGAAATTTTATAATTATCCAATTATCCATTTTACGACATCACAAGATTGAAGATATCTTCAGAAAAAAATACAGTCTCCTTAGACGTTCAATACATTTTTAAAGATATCCATCAGCCTAGTTCGTCTACTGCTGGACATAAGCCTTTCTAGGCCACTTCCGGCGGTCATCCTGGAAGAATTGCCCATACTCACACACGCTGGGCAGGCGGGTTGGTGAGCGCGGTGCCGGAACCCTCGCACCAGTGACGCCGCTGCCGGTCACCAGTCTGTTCCATGTAATTAGGGATGGATATACCGCCATCCATCGGTCCTAGGCATGGTGGGCCTCCTGGTTTTTTGCCTGTGAGCTGTCCTCTTACTCTCCCCCGAATTACTTCGAGGCGGTCTCCAAGTAAGATGGTGGTACCTCCACAGTCGAGCCCGGCATCAGCTCTACCACCTCTGGAAATTTGAAAATCTGGAAACCTTTGGAAATCTGAATTTTTAAAGAAAGTTTGAACGTAATATTCCAGGTTACCCGGTGTCGGTGTCCGGTGTGATCACGGTACCGGTCTCCGCGTCAGTGTACCAGTCCATGGTGGCCTCGATGCAGCAGCAGGACGGAGTCTGCATGCCGCAGCTGGTGCAGGTGCGGCCTGAAATTAAGATCGAGTTGGATGACGTCACTGTACTATGATACATACACATGCCTAACAATAGGAGAGAGGCAACGGGATGTCTGTTGTTTGAATTTAAAATTGCTATTTGCTGGGGAAGTGTAATATTGTCCACGTTTTGGATGACGTCATTGTGTGATACACACACATATAAAAATAGGAGAGAGGCAACGGGTTGTCTGTTGTTTGGTATTGGTGTTATGGAATTCTCCAAAATATTACCTAAAATGATTTTTTTTTCTTGAGTAATAAGGATTTTAGTTTGGAAAGCGAATGACTGATTAAAAATAACGAAAGTAGTTGGTTTATGTAACGTTTATTAAGTATAATGTTGCTTTAAGAGCTGTACTGCTCATTTACACATTGCGGTGCATATTTTAAATAAAAATTCAAAGTGGCCTCTTTCGAGGGTGTTTCAAGACATAGCTTTGATATCAGTGCCATGTTCGTAATGTTATGTAGTGATGAATGATTTGCAACGCCAGTGAAAGCTTGTGATATTAATGTTATTATTGTTTTTGATTAGATTTGTAAGTTATTAAAGCCCTTGAGTTGAGGGCTGTTTAAAAACTACTGCCTACATTTACCAAAATATTAAAGTTTGTAGTAATTTTAAGCATGCCATAACAAAATTATAAGTATATTTTATGTTTTGCACCTTTTTTTTTGTTCCTTGTTTGAAGAGCACTATTTTATTATTTGTTAAGATTGTGTAGTATTATTTTTATAAATTTTATATTATTATTATTATATATATTAAATTATGAAGTACACTAATTAATAACACAGTAATATAAATATATTTTAATTTATTATTAAGTTTATTTATATTACTGTATTAAAGCCTTCAGAATTGGCTTTATTATTTGTGTAATTGTATAATTTAATATATATATAAGTGATAATATAAAAACAAGACTAAGTTAATATAAATTTATTTATTTTTATAAATGTTTGTGTTTGCGCTAGTTCCCGCTAGCTTTATTTTGATCTTGTTGTAACCTGCAGTGTGTAGACAATACATAAATACCAATGCATATTGTTGTAGCAAACCGCTAATTTATTTCTAGCATATTTTATTCAAACGTCGTAAAAATCGCTAGAATTTTGGTTAGAAATATTTTTTATTTTTATTTATTAGCTTTAAAACAATTTAAAAAATGTTATTCGAAATATTTCGACCCTCGGTACGGGTTATGAGTCGAAATATTGTTACTTGATGTACCCAATACCCATACTGCCAAAGAGAACAGAGTAACAACTCTATAGTAAAAAAAAATATATTTACAAAATTGTTATACAACATAACAATATGTTAAAAATAGTATTATGTCAAGTTACAATATACAATATTGTGACACTTGATGGCCAAAGTTAATATTTTTGTAAGTTTATGTATTTTTAAGTAGTCCAAAGTTTTTGTTGTTGTTAAGGCTTCATTTCTGCATGGAAATTGCAAATACAACTTTATATTAGTCACTAGCAATGAAATAATAATTATATTTAAATATGTCGATCCGTGTGGATTGCAAAGCCATTTTATGTTAGCGAGTTGACAATAAAGTTGTAAATGTTACATTTTATGTTTTTAATTATTATTTACGAGCACGATAAGTTTCAGTTTGTCTGCGTATTGCCCGCATGCTCAAGGTGTGTATCTTGTTACGTTTAATTATTGCTTTATAATTTTGCTGTGCCAGTAGCTTTTAAAAAATAGACTTGCATTACATTGAGATTTTCATTGAAACTAAAGTATTTTTAAACTCATTGCAGTGTCTTATCTAGCAATGGCGTGCATAGAAATCTTTGCTGGAAAAGCAATGAGAAGTAGGGTGGATCGATTTTCTACTTGTTTGAAATTTCACATCGTGATAGTGAAATTACTTTGAATCGATGTATAAAAAGCTCAAATATAAAAAAAATATTGGACTACATCTTATGCTGCTCCACTTGATTCAAAGTTTTACAAAAATTGACAAAGGTACCACAGAAAAAAAAATTCTTTTGCTTATTTAATTTTTTTAGTTAAAGCTATGTAACTAATTAAAAAAATCTGTCATAAAAATATTAGTCCCTTGACACGTCTAGAAGTAAATAAAAGCTGTAAATTCACAGAATTTTTCTTTTGAGGTGCTTTTGCTACATTTTTCTTTTATACTACCTTGTAACATGACATAATTTTTAACACCGATTTTTTGTGAGACAAAGTTTCAACTAAAAAAAAAAAAACTCCGGCGGCATAAGATGTGGTCCATTATTTATATTTTATTTATTTTAAATGTTGATTTAAAGTAATTTCACTATTATGATGTGAAATTTGAAAAAAGTGGAAAATCGATTCACCCTAATGAGAATGTCAAGTTTAATAATAAAAAGAAAGTGATAAAATTTAAATATCACTTTGAATAATTATTTGTATGGCGCCAGGTAGAGTGAAATTTTCACTCACTTTTTTTTAAAAGTGGATAACCTGTTTAAATACGTTTCATTATTTTTTTATTGTCAATCTTGACCTCTGCTTTTCCAGCAAAAAGTTCTATGCATGTCACTGTTATCTAGCCTAATAGTTTTATTGTTGAAAGCATACGTTTATATCGACATAAAATAATACTGATATGAAGTGTTGCAGTTTGAATTATTGGTTTTGTTGATAACGTTATGATATGAATCTACAAATGAAGGGCTAAAGGGAATAATTTGCAAAGTAACATTGACAAAACTTATATCCATAAATAAACAAATGAAATAAAAACTGATATAACAGATGCTGTATTGTAAACTTTTGTCAATGTGAGTTAAGAGCCGTTAAGCAGCCGGATTGTGAAACGCCTTTTTCTAATTAATAGAAAGTGCACACTTAATTAAACATTTGCTCAATAGTTTTTCAACAAAAGCAGCATAAATTGCAACATATATTGCGTAAACTGTCATCGCAAAAATTTCCAACCTGCTAAACGGCTCTTAAGAACCCGGTCCGCGACGACGACAGTTTTAATGCAAAGCATTTTGCTTAAACATTTTTCTGGCCTTTATCGCGATGTTTTTGGAAAAACCAAGGACATACACCACTTGGTATTGGCCGTTTAAATGAATGACTAAAATTATTTGATTGAATTGTTTCTCTTTTGCAAGTTATTTTGGTACTTACGAGCCCATTCCGAATAGTTCTTAATAATGTCTAAGTACCAAAATAATTCGCAAAGGAGAAACAATTCAGTCAAATAAATTTTAGAACTTTATTTAGACGGACAATATGAATTGGTGTATGTTCCTGGTTTTTACAAAAACATTGCGGTAAAGATAAGAAAAATATAAAAAAAATGCTTCGCATCAAACGGACGAAAAATACGGAGCGGGTTCTTAAGCTGATTCTTCCCTTTAGCCATTCAAATGTTAGTCTATGCTCATTCGGCATTGATTAACCGTCACCTATATGTCTATTTAATCAACGTTTGACAAAAATAACTTTAAAATAACGCTATTTCAAGATCTGCTTGAGAGTTAATTTACTTGGTTTCACCGGATAACCTCAATGAGTATCAGATATAATAATACATATATTACTTTAAATATAATTAATAAATAAAATATATTTCAAGTTAAAAAAATTATTTTATTTATTAATTATATTTAAACAATATATGTATAATTGCAAATAAAAGGCCAATAGAGGCAATATTATATATTTTCTCTTTTTCTTTCTTTTTTTTCATCATATTAGAGTAAGTAAATATTGTCCGTCTGTAGGTGGAACAGAACGGCGAGGGTCTAGAGACTATCTCGATGGGCTCTGGCGTGGCACAGGTGATGCTGCAGGGCGGCGGCGAGGCGCAGGTGCTGCAGGTGCTCAGTCTGAAGGACGCCACTGTGCTCACCAAGGCCATGGTAAGCTCTATATAGCTGATAATATGTTTTTCTTTTTTTCATTAACCTGAATTCCTGCTGTCTTGTATTTTCTTATCCCTTGGTTAAAGTATAAGTCATATATTGTATAATATAAGTTTTATGTTGAAAAAAAAGACATGATCTTGCTAAGTTTCTTGCCCTTCTTCTTAGCAAGACTAATCGAATGGGCGGAGGTAGGCGTGTATTTATATATGTAACCTATTAGTATGTAGTATATAGGATGGGATTTGGTCGGCCGCCTGGATTCGTGCTGGGGGCTCGGTTGGTGATCATTGAACCTTGTTCCTGGTCCCTGGCCGGGTCTCCGGTGTGGGTTCCGGCTGATTGGATTTTACCTTGTATAATATATATTTTACCTTTCATTATAATCGTAAATATATTGCTACATAAATTAAATAAACCTTTAATTTAGTTCATGTACATTTATTATTTTATTACATATATTTTCTTTATTAGATTAAATTTGACGTGTAAAAAGTGTATATATCTATACCTGCTTTGCAAAATAAACTTTTTGAATTTTAAAATTTTCAATTTACACGGTCATTATTAGCAGTACGGGACTCACCGTTTTTGGGTTTTTATATTTTCCCGAATTTTCGGCAGAGTTACATCTGCCGTGGCCGCGGGATGACTGGTCGGTGCAGCGATGACGCCGGCTAGGAAGCGTAACGATCTACCCACCGTCTCTGTTCTTTACCTACTATAATAATACAAGGTGACTTTTTGATCATCGTCCAAATTCATACTGGTGGCTTGGTAAGTGATCAGTATCATGGATCAATAACAATTTTGGTGAAATTCGTAAAATGAAATTTCGACTCCCCATAATGATTCACTCGGGACTGGAACTGAATTTCTATGGGAAGCCGAAATTTCATTTTACGAATTTTACAAAAATTGTTACTGATCCAAGATACTGATCACTTATCAAGCCTCCAGTATGAATTTGGACGATGATCCAAAAGTCACCTTGTATATTGATTTATACAATTATTCCACCAAGCATTTGGTTTGATTACTAAAACCGGATCGGACTTTGATTTTAACTGTCGAGGAGGGCACCAGTAAATTATATCCCATCAAAAACATAAAATTACAAAAATGTCGAGTCTCGCAATGCAATCCTTCCACCGTAAAAAGTTGTGAGATCTTATGTAAAGCCAAGTCTGTTATTTTAGTTTGTATGGAAGCACCTTTTCATTTTAGTTAGTATGGGAGCACCTATTGAACAAATGTATCATTAATTGTTTCCTAATTAGTTACCTACCAACATTAAGTGACTGTATTAATATTAGTCATCTTTATTTCTATAATAAAATATAGTGACTTCGCAATCGCACACCAACATATCTACCTAATACCAATTTGTTAGCGATTTGAGAAGATATTTCTACGCATCAGCGCTTTATTTGTGCTCTGCAATTGCCAAGTCACTATATTTTATTAGAGAAATAAAGATGACTAATATTAATACAGTCACTTAATGTTGGTAGGTAACTAGTTAGGAAACAATTAATGATACATTTGTTCAATAGGTGCTCCCATACTAACTAAAATGAAAAGGTGCTTCCATACAAACTAAAATAACAGACTTGGCTTTACATAAGATCTCACAACTTTTTACGGTGGAAGGATTGCATTGCGAGACTCGACATTTTTGTACATTTTATGTTTTTGATGGGATCTCATTTCTTTTTGTAGGTAGTCCTCCTTTTTTTCTTCTCGGGTAATATTTCTTGCACGTCTGCTACGGATTTTCTTAAAGCCCACTCCCTTTTACTGATCATTTGGACATACTCCAGAGAAACTAGTATCGGGAAGGAGCACTTCATAATGACCACCTAAGAAACTACCAGAGAATTGTAAACGTTTCACTGGCGTCCCAGGATCGCCACTAAATGATCCTCTCGAACGGTTATTTTTGTAAACCTCGAAAGTAAATGTATACAAAGAAGTGGCTCCCATAAGTTCGGATACGGAACCGTAGGTGGTAGTTTTCATCATTGCTGTCGAGTACAGGTCAGCGTTAATGTGTCTCCACGCTCGTCACACGTATAAAGTTGCATTTCATCCCAATGCGCTTCCACATACTCGACTACCGCAAACCTAATGTCATACGACGACTCAATGTTCTCATACATAGAGAATGACAAAGAATGGAACCAACATAAACCATCTCCAGGTATAGGGACAACTAGGTGTGGACAATATTTCAGGCTACATTGCAATATTCATTTTCACGGTTAGTTATTATTATTATTATCCACAATTAGATGCAACAGGCAGGTTAATATTTCTTTTGACCATGAAGTGAAAGGCAGGCTTGTCAGTCTAAACCACAGAGTACATTATTATGTCTAAACCTGGTCTTTATTCAATGACTAACGAGTACAAAGACATTTCATTATACCTACATCACAGAGGATGCATATACAAATAATACAAGATTAGCAGCTTTATTTTTCCTGTAAGCTTTACTGGATAAATAACCTTTTACTTTGATTTTTAGGGTTCCTTATCCTAAGATTCCGTGACCCTATTACTAAGCCTCCGCTGTCTATCCATCTATCACAGGAGTCTACAGCTTCAGGCGGTATAGGTGAATAGCGCGTAAATATTTTCACATAATATATGTTACTTTGTCCTCTATCACGGCAAATAATAATATGAAATGGAAATCCAAGGGGGGGTCCAATTATTCGACGTTATTTGTTTCAGCTCTATCTTTATAATATAACAATTTTGGGCAGATAAATGTTAGAGTTCCTTATTCAAAAGGTGCTGATTTGTTTGTCAGGCGCTACCATTTTAGCGCCTTGTTTTTTGTCGCCTTTATGTTGCTATGTCATCTTTATTGTTGGTATTTACCATAATGGTTTGGGGTTTCGTACCCATATTGTGTGATGGTAGTACGGAACCCTTCGTGAGCGAGTCCGACTTGCACTTATCCGGTTTAATAGTGACTTATTTACCAAATGTTGATATTTCTCTTCTTAAATAGACTAAATGTGTTTTAGGGTTCCTTACCCAAAGCACAGATTATTATAACAAAGCCTCTATCGTTAGAACGGTTATATATACAAGTACCTACAAGTTGAAAATTTAAGCAGACTACTTTAAAGTAAAATAACAAATAATAAAAAATGAGGGTTCCTTCCTAAAAAGGTACCGAATTTTTTGTCAGGCGCTACCGTTTTATCCTGTTTTATCGCTTTGTTTTTTGTCGCCTTGATGGTGCTATGGCATAGATCTATGTTGTTGCAATTTACTTTTAGGGTTCCATACCCGTATTGTGTGGGGGTACGGAACCCTTTATGTGCGACTCGGATTCGCACTTTACCGTTTTTTTAGTGACTTAATTACGAAATGTTGATATTCTCTTCTTAAATTGACTAATTGTGAATGTATCAAACATTATAAACCACCCTTTTTAGGGTTCCTTACCCAAGGAACAGATTATTATAACAAAGGCTCTATCTTTAGAACGGTAATACATACAAGTACAAGTTTAAACTTTGGGCAGTCTGTAGTAAATACTTTAAAGTAAACTAATGAAAATTAGGGTTCCGTACTAAAAAGGTACCAAATTGTTTGTCAGGCGCTACCGTTTTACCGCTTTGTTTTTGTCGCCTTAATGTTGCTATGGCATCTATATGGTTGTTATTTACTTTTAGGGTTCCGTACCCGTATTGTGTAGGGGTACGGAACCCTTTATGCGCGAGTTCGATTCGCACTTTACCGGTTTTTTTTTTCGCACTTTAACGGTTTTATTTTTTATTTTTACTACTTGCTCTATTTTCGGAAATAAAGGTATACATTTTTTATACTTTTTACCATCTAGCGTCACGAGGTATAATTTTTCTTGGTAGATGTCTTTAATGCAAAGCAGCATACCACCAACGTCATCTAGTGTCATACAAATTTATAGATGCAGCTGGAAACATACATTTTCTATAGACTTTGTATGGAAATATTAAATTACCAACCGCAAATAACATTTTTATATTTTTTTGTTGCAATGTACACTTAACACTAACCGCATGCAAAATTTCAAGTTTGTAGGCCTGCTAGAACACCTTTAGACTTTTGATGATGTGTCAGTCAGTCAGTGACAAAATAAGGGAACTTTGACTTGAGATATTTCGTAATCAAATATAGGTACAAAGTTGTAATTTGGAGTCAGAAGTAGGATTAGTAAGTACTCTTGGTAACTGAAATTTCAAACTTCTAGCTGTACCCACAACGAAGATACAGGGGGGTTGAAAGTGCCGTGAGTTGCTTCGAGAAAAGGATGGTACGGCCGTTCCGTGAGACTCGGCGGGGGCACTGCCGTGCCCCCAGATTCTGTGGTTTCTATAACAACTTACCATGTCAATATTTTAGTACTCTTTTTGACTAGGTTAGTGCGGTTAAGAGCGCACCGAGCTTTTTACACAGTTAAACACATTTTTATAATCCTTGTTTGAAGTATTAAACAATTAAATTAAAATCTAATATATTGGTACTATTGGGTATATATACTAGGCTGTATACACGACGGAAACACAATTTATTAAAGTTGTCTCGATAGAATAAATTCGCAAAGTTACCTCTTTTCGAGTAATTTTTTCCTCTATTTCCCTAGTTTTTTATATAACTAAGTAATTTGATATTATGATTCATTTACTAAAATAAAGTTTATAGATGACTGGAGCGTTTATACACGATAGTTTTTTATTTAAGACAATATAATGAAAATAACAACGAAAAACATTGAAAAAGAGCAACAGTTTGGTTATTATCTTTACTCTTGACAAGTAAAGAAAAAGACAGAGACAAAGGCAAACGCTCGGTGCGCCCTTAAGAATTATCTTTTGTTAGCAACGCTCTCGTGAACGAGTTGCCACAAGTAAAAATATGTTATAAAACTGAGGAAATTGCGCTGCTCAATGAAGGATGCCTACCGGTTGTCGTCAATGAACAATCGACCGAATACAATTATGAACGCGACTGTACACCAGAAGTTAGCGGAGCGTCGTATCGATGCGGGAGCCAATCAGCGCTTACGTATGATATGTACGCTCGCCCCGCGCCCCGCTTCCTCCGCCACGTCACCTTATTTTTGACTTCTACGCATTAACTGTCACCGCTAGATTTACGTGCCGCGGCCTGTACCTACCTCAAGGTGACTTTTTGATCATCGTCCAAATTCATACTGGAGGCTTGATAATTGATCAGTATCTTGGATCAATAATAATTTTTATTAAATTTGTAAAATGAAATTTCGGTATCCCATAGAAATTCACTTCCAGTTCCGAGTGAATCACTATGGGGAGTCGAAATTTCATTTTACGTATTTTACAAAAATTGTTATTGATCCATGATACTGATCACTTACCAAGCCACCAGTATGAATTTGGACGATGATCAAAAAGTCACCTTGTATATATTTTTATAAACGAATACCGTGACTGACAGATCTATCAACATCTAAAACACATAAAAAAGATATTTCAAGTTGTAACTTCTAAACAAGAAAAACAAAGTTAAGTTATGCACTTTGCGCTAAGGGACTGACGTTTAACCTTAAAAGGTTCCTTGTGTGGCGTAGACATCCGCTAAGAAGGAATTTTAGTAACAGGATAGACGCGAGCAACACGGGACGATCTCGATTGTTACGTAGTTAACGAGTACCCTGATTGTCATATTATTAATTACCTGAAATTGAATTAAAAACGTCGTCTTATACTGCATCAATTTCTAGTTAAGGTTAAACTTCAGTCGCTTAGCGCAAAGTGCTTAATTTAACTTTGTTTTTCTTGTTAAGAAATGAAAATTTAAAAGCATTTTGGTATGTGGCAATTGACGCTAATAGTTCAGTATTAGTGAGGTTTACAAAGCAAGAGTTTGAAATTATATACACAATAAGTCATGATCTTTTCAAAACCAACTTAAAATGCTGTTTTGACTATGTTTGGACAAGATTAAAGACTAATTGTGCATTAAATTTCATTTCATTTGGTTTATAAACCTCCTAATAGTGAACTATTGGCGTCAATTCTCACAAACCAAAAGCTTTTTCAATTTTTAACTCCTAAACAAGAAAAACAAGGTTAAGTTATGCTTTGCCCTAAGAGACTGACGCTTAACCTTAAATCTCGTATTTAATTGTTCTTGCAATCTACAATGATATAATTTTGCTTGTGTGAAGTATCTGTATAACATGCAAATGTGTGTGTACGACACGCAGGCACGCACACTAGCGCAACGTGCATGTACACTACTTAGTCGTCGTGGATAGCAAGTCTTGACATAATCTGTAACTGGTTGCAGCAACAAGTGAAGGCGGAGCGCGAGGGCGTCGTGACGGACTCCTAGCTGCTAACGTTGGTGGCGAGCTCGTCACCGCGCGGCCACCAGCCCGACTGTCCCGACCTCATGTCCGCCGACGACGAGCCTTGAGGGCGCTCACTCGTACCGGCCACGAGCGGGACGGGACGAGCTCGTCTCCTCACTCTTGGTGACTGTAGTGATGCTAGGAGTAATGGCCAGTGGTTCTTTGCATGGGCGTAGACAGTTGTTTGGTTTGCTGGTTCCCAAATAATGAGACAAACGGCCAGTTTCAAGCGGTAGCTGGGTGACGAATCTGCTAATCACAACGCGGCACCGCTTAACTTCATATTCTTAGATGTGGAATCGAGGGAATTTACCAATCCTAGCTAGCTACGCTCATGTCTGTAAACGGGGCTGGTTAATAAATGGATGTTAAAATGTGTGATATATGGACAGTTTTTTGTCGGTTTAGATTTTAATCGGTATTCTGTTTTAAAGCATACGCTGCTGTTTCCGGAGCAGATGAGACTATTTATTTCCAATTTATTTTACATTGTTTTCCGTTTACTGGTATCTTGTGTAAAATTGTGCAATACTTTGTTTATTTTAACATGCAGACGCATGAAGATTTATTTATGAAACATTCCTTTAACTCTTAAGAAGTAATTTATTTTAGCAAGTTAGTATAAATTGTTATGTTTAATTTTAACACATTATTTTATTTTGTTGCCCCCTATTTTTCGACTTTCTAGTCTTAACGAGTCTTAGAGCAAATGAATCTAGTCTTCATATTATAGGAAAAGTATTTATTTAAACTTGAATCGGCTCGATGTGAGTGCTCTATGTTTTATCACAATGCTGAGAATTTATATGACGAAAATTAAAAATACTTGTGAACGTAATTTTAGAGATAAACATTTACCCTATATGTGTATGTAAATTTGTTATCAATCTAAAGAATTCCTGGGCAGGGTTACAATAGTAAAAATGAAATTAATATATCTTATTATTATAGAACTTAAAAGAATATGTGTATTATAGTTGTAAACTGTAAAATAATGCTTCTAGATTACATTTCAGAAATGATCCAGGATAATCAATGTTTCCGTCAGATTTTCGTATAATAAATTTTCGGATTAAAATCATATTCTTAGGCCTATATTTATAGGTATGAAACGATGAACGTTTGACGTTAGAGTAATTAATTATTGTGAATTAAGACAAACTAGTCATTAAGTAGTTGTTATAGAGTACAAAAGCGAAATGTTTTTAATTTTATTTTATCAAAGAGAAGAAGCCTGCTAAGACAAAGAAACGTATAAATTTATTACTTTCTACCATATTTTATTTTTACCTTTGTTTTTTAATATTATTAATTACAAAATTATATAGTGTTTTTGTCTGAGGTGTGTCGGAGTGACTTAAAAAGCACAATTTTGTTGTTAAGTACAATGATTTGTGAATGTAAATACGTATGACTGTGTGAATATTGCAATCATTAAAGTATTTACGTAAAAGATTGTTTCATTTGAATGCTAGTATACTCATTCATTTCTTTCAGGTCTTTTACCATGATTGTAGTTTTAAGTTCAAGAGAATATTTGCTCATATCAATCATTACTAGAGATCGGATTATATGCACTAGGTACTTAAGTTGCAAAATATGCACAAGAAAAACGCCCAAATGCAGAATCAAAATAAAGAAAATGAGTTTTAGCAAATTTTTACAAAAAAAAGTTTTACAAGACTTGGTAAGTAATTTGGAGAGAATTTTTAGGCAAAAATATTCTAACAATCACTTGGCCAGAATTTTTTTTCAAGGTATACCTACCTAATCACTATTATTTGTGACTCTTTTCCAATAAGTGTCAGAATAACCATTAGGTAGCATTCCTAATCGACGGGGAAAAGGTAAAAATTAACTGTCACCCGTTCCACAACCACCCAAGTGAAAACGAACAGCTCAAAATCTTTCATAAACCTAATGTCAAAAATGTAAAATTCACTTTCAGTTAAATTTTACATTTACCAAGGCGTTTAGGAACGCTACCTAAGTTTACCAATTTTAATTTCTGTTTTCAAATTCGTAGTATTCTACAAAAATAAGCATTTTACAAAAAAGTTGTATATATGCAAATACATACTAAATAAAATTTCACAATTGTATATAATCTGATGTCTAGTCATTACTAGCTATACTGGACAGGCATTACTTTATGGAAGTTGCTGATGCCTATTCAAGGTATATGGAAATGGTGTGGCCAAACCATAGCCCTAACCAGCCTTGTTTTTTATGCAAGAGAAGTTGGGGCTAGGTGTTAAGTTGGCACCTCCCACGTCATTATATTATCAGTGGCAGATTTTTAGAAATACTGAGAAGAATGATAATTATTGTGTACGTATTTGAGAAAAAAAATCATAGTTATAAAAGGAATCTTATTTTTTTGTTGGCCTCTCTACTGTCATTTCTCAGAGTGCCATTTTGCCACAGATCAATTTAAGATTCTGCCTTAAAATGAAAAGGAATCTTGCTACAGGAAAATATGACATTGCCATCAATCATTTATTTGCCAGAGAAATATAATACAACTTTAAAACATCCTTGATAGGTGCAGTAAAAATGAAACACAGAATATTCTCTAATGTTTACACATTAGACATTAGCATGTCGATTTGTATTGATGGCCAAGGAATACTAGGAACCGAATCATAGCTCCTTACAACATTATAAATAGAAAATAAACTCGACAATAAACTATTATACAAATATTACTACAGAATATTTTGCAGGTTAACCTTACATTTCATAAACATTTTCTAAAGCTAGCTCTGGTTTGTCATATCCAAGTTCCTCAGGGGTTTCAATTCCCAGTTCTGTGAGAGTAGGTTTAATTTCTTGAACAATGTAGGGGTAAATTTCTCCAACCTTGGGTCCGCACTTGTCCTTGCAAGCTTCGAGGAACCTGATTGCTAGAGCATAGTCATTGATTTTTCGGCAAGCATGCAGGGCAGCCTTGATAATTGCTGGGTCTGGAACCAAGTCCATACCACACAAGTCATTCATGCCCTTGCGCACTTCCCAGCCGTCAATGTCTTTTCTGTTGAAGAAAGCTACATATCTGAAAAAGAGAATGATAATATGTTACATCATAGCCATCAAACAGGTACTTAAATCCTATTTAAGTTTAATTGATAATCTATTGAATGATGGACTAAAATACCAATATGGACATACAGATCTGTTGCAGCCTGAAAGAAGATGAATGCTTCTATGGTTTGGACATAGAGAGAGGGTGAATGAAAGTAGACTGTTGAAAGATATGATGGAAGGTACTGCTCGACTAGGTCACCATAAGACAGATGCCGACATAATTGAGAAGTCAAAAGCACCAAGAATAGAAGAACTTGTAAGTATATATGTATAACTAGATTGATGAATGTGGAAGAAGCAAACGAGGTGTGTCAGGATCGAAGCACATGGAAATTTATAGTCTCTATATGTATAATAAGCTATTCTGTACGTATAATCTTGGGCAATCAATACATTTACAAAAATCAAGAATTTCCATACAAGCATAGCACTGCAAACAATAACCCTGTTCTCGACGCATACGTGCGCAATAACTTATCCTGGGCTATTAGGCTTACGTTAAACTAATATTATCAAAATAATGCGATGTATAAACAGGTTTTTCAGCAATTTCCCGAGTTACATAACAAGAAAATATAAAAGGTGGATGATAACCTGTTATCAAATTCTTCGTCAGATTCAACTAAGCCACCATGAGACCTTCGCACGGCGGCGACTGCACTGATCCTGGTGGCAGGAAGCAGGGACCTTTTCAGGACACTTGCTAGGTTTCCAGAAGCTGATTTAAGCATTTTGAGGAGTTCTTTTCACACGGTTCTTTGGCAAAAGGTAACAAATGGCTGCCGAACGTGAACGAAACGAAATACCATAGACAAAATATTGGAATTTCAGATCTTTTTTTTTGATTTGACTTTTCTAGGGATGTCCAATAAATCGATTGACTTAGTTACAAGTCTTAGGTAGCGTTCCTAAACGCCTGTGTAAATGTAAAATTTAAACTGTCAAATTGAATTTTACATTTCTGGCAATGCTTATGAATCAGGAGCCAAAAACAAGAAAAAAAAAATTATGGCCTGTTCGTTTTCACTCGGGTGGTTGTGGAACGGGCGAAGAGTGAGAACGGGTGACAGTTAATTTTTACCTTCACCCTAGCGTTTAGGAACGCTACCCTAAAGTAGGACACGTTTGAGATGAGAACTCGAAATGCACAATATTGCCACTTTTCAGCCAGTGCTGCTCATGAACGCCTTGAATGGCCTCGATCCAGTGCCTACGTATACACACACACACTGTGGCACAGAGCACATATTAACTTGGCTGTCTCCCCTACGTCTCGTGTCTTTTTTGTATGCCTTCGCTTGATTCGTCACTTTAGGTAACGAATCATTGGTGCAGTGGTTGAGAGCACAACATTTAAAAAAATACCGTCGAAAGTTTGCCGCGAATGACCGAAACAGCTAAGGTGTATTGGGGGAATTCCGAAGGATTTTTGGTCAAATGTCAGGAGGTTTATATTTTGGTCAATAATTCTAAAGTTGTACATTTTTGTTTCGAGCTTATGTTGTTTCTGTATAGTCGACTAAATGACCTCTCATGTTATATACATACATTTCTAAAATATGGTTGGGTTTCGTAAATACAAGTTTTTTAAAACATGGATAATTTATTTTTCACAGGGGGGAATTCCGAAGTATGTCGGGGTAATTCCGAATAACGTTCAAAAGTAATCTGTATTGAATGAGACTTAAGGAGCAAATGTCTTTTTTGTCATATTTTATTCCTCTCACAAAGATTCTCTTGATTTCCTTCTATGGAGTGAGTAATCTCATTTTTTCAATTTTTTACTTCGGAATTACCCCGCCAATAATCAGTGATTCTCAACATTTCAGTTACTAGTTTTTCTAACTGTGTAGTAAAGGGGTTTAAAATTAATATTTGAAGCAAAAAAAGTACCGTTTTATGAATTATTATTTAAAAAGGAAAAACTAAATGAAAACCAAGTTAATTATATTAAGTCTATCTATTGAAACTGCAGTTTTATATTTAGTCTTCCTACAAATATTCAGTGGGTTTTAAAATTATACCGTGTCCTTATTACTAAAGTGAGAACAAAAAATGGAAAACACGTTATATATTTAAGTATAAACTTTTTTTTATTTCTTCGGTTGCTTTATCTAAATCTTCAGGCGTGTAGGATTTTTTTCAATACCTATATATTTTCGCAGCATAATTATCCTGAAATATGTAAAAAAAAAATGTTCAGTATGGAAAAAATATTTTTAGAAACTAAATATGCGCTTTTAAGATAAGTCCTTTACTGACTGCATACAAATTTGAGATGAGTTTTAATAAAAAAAACTGGCCAAGTGCGTGTTGGACCACGCGCAATGTAGGGTTCCGTAGTTGCCCATCATTATATACCCACCTAGAAGGTTCATAAACTTATATTTACCTCCTGTTTTACACAACTAAAAATTTAATTTAAGTAATTTTGAACAGAATTAGTTCTAAATTTTCATTTTAGATTGGTCGACTATTACTCGTTAACTTGGAAAGCCTACTTAGCTGTGACAGTTTTTCTTTTAATAGGATTACAAGATGATACAACTTATTAAAAATTAATTAAGTGCGTCTCTAGGTACACTTTAAATATTAACGTTATTAATGTTTGAGAACCAGAGATCATTACTATGGAAAACAAAAATGGGATAAAACCGAATCGGAATTACCCCAGAGGGGAAATTACGAAAATAAAATTAAAACATAGCTAGCGCATTTTGGTCTACATTGCAATACGCTAAAAACGACAATCTATCGTAAAAACTAACAATAATTGAATTAACTTACCAAGTTTCCGAGATATGGAAATTGGGGTAAACCCGAAAGTCGAAAAATGGCGCAAAAACGGGTGGTGTAGCAAAATGTCGTCTAGCACACGTCACAACCACGTAGTGACCACCGTCGACTGATGCGCGTGGAGTGAAAGAAATTGGCTTCTGAATGAATGTTGCCAGTGTATGAAATTCTCATGCGTTACCTTACTTAACATAGGTATAAATAATATTACAACTTTTTACAAAACTAACTTAAAATGAAATAAAATATAAAGAGAAAAACAAATACAAACCTGTCTTGTCTCATAACGGGCTCTAAATAGATCAGATAAAATATGTGAGCCAGATCACCGCCATCATCGGGAAGAGTATATACCCAATAGGCTGGCGGCACGGCGGCGTTGGTTGCCTCGGGCCTCGCTGTTTTGCGAGGTTTATTCGCTATTCGCTGACCAAAATTGGTCCCAGCCCTTGGGTCTCCGGAAGCGTCGACTAACCTCGACGATATTTCCTTATATAGACGCTTTGTGTCTGGTCCCCACGGCCCCAGGGTCTCTACGGCAAAAGGCATAAAAATGTAGCCTTCAGCCAGCTCCACGTATATACGCCGTTTGAGACCCTCAGTCGTCGACGCCGCCGCGCCAGCAAGGACAGCGTTCCCCTGGAGATGGGACGGCGCCACGATGCCGGTGTCGACGCATGTCGCGTCCCATACTAGTGACCGCCCATTCTTCCAGGGCATTAGTATCAATCCGTCGGGCCTCTTACCATCGTCGCGTACTACTTTTGGGCTCTAATATAGCAGGCACGTTGGCGCTCACGAGAGCCCGACGGAGGACATGCGGCAGACGACCGGCGCTATGTTTATTTCACAGGCCGTCGTGACAGAGTTGGTCAACGCTTGCCCCGCAACGGCAGCGATGTGGCTCGTTAGTTCTTGCGTAGCTTTCTTTCTTTGACTTTTTATTTATCGGCATTAGGAAATTTACCAAAATCTTCCACCATATAAAGTCAAAAATAGTTGTGACGACGAGCGAAGCAAGGAGAAACGGGTTAGGTTTTGCATGTAAGATAAAATAAGAAGCGGAGAGGATATACAAAAAAAAAAAACGTTAAAGAAGGAACAAGGGATACAAAACGATGACATCTTATATAAAAAACCGGCCAAGTGCAAGTCAGACTCGCGTACCTAAGGTTCCGTATTGTGCATGATAAATTTAATTTTGTAAATTTTTTTCATGAATTTCTCAACCGCTTTATTTTTCCTGTAATCTTTACGTAAACACATACTACCATGATTTTTAAAATATTTTTCGGTCCATCAGTTTTGGAGATAAGGGGGGACATACATTTTTTATGGATTTCTCGAAATAGATGCAATTAAATATAGCCAAACTGTATATTTTTACATTTACTTAGATCTTTAATACCTACAATTTGATACCCATATTGTATTTTTATAAAATATATTTTTTATTCATTTTACTTCTTTTTTAGGGTTCCGTAGTGAACAACAAGGAACCCTTATAGTTTCGCCATGTCCGTTAGCTTAGAGACTATTAGTACTAGAAAGCTGTAATTTGGCATGGGTATACATATTTATCACGCCAATAAAGTGATACATTAAAATTTTTAAAAAGATTTTTTTTTAGGGTTTTTAGGGTGTAGGGGACTACACGTAGTGAGGATAATTTTTTTTTCTCGTCTATCCCCTAGTGTGGGATGTCGTTGGATAGGTAATCTAAAAATATTGGGGGTGTGAGAAGATCATTTTTCGATCCAAGGTTCCGTTTGCGAAATATTAAGCTTAAAAGTGTTATTTTTGTTAGAGTCAAGCACGGAACACTTTTACCAGGAGGAGTCAAGTGTCCCCCCCCACCCGCCAGCGAAACGGTTATATTCGGAGACGTGAAAAAAACCACGGCAGTAGTGTACATGACTTAACTAGTACAGATCGCGCCAAACTTTTAGTCCCCTCTAAACACGGGGCGATTCACATTACCAGGAACAAAATGTATGGGCCGTTCTTGGGAAGAGCAACTTTCGAGCATACTAGAAGTTTGGCGCGATCTTTATTAGTCGACAAACTTACAAAATGGGCTTGGAGAAGAAGTCCGCATATTGGAACCCTACACTGCGCGTGGCCCGATACGCACTTGGCCGGTTTTTTTTATATTTCTCTTTCGTGCTCAACATTTTTTAAATCGCTATAGTTTTCCTGTCATTGGCCAGCTATGATCTATAATCGAAATTTTTTCAGTCTACCAGTTTCGGAGATAAGGGGGGGTGACATACATATTTTTGTGGTTTTTTAAAGATTTCTCTAAACCAGTGCCAGTAAATATAGTAAAAGTATATCCCATCAAAAACATAAATGTGAAATGAGAGCCAAGTTCAAAATTATGATATATGCCTTGGTTGTTGACTTCAACAACAAAAGAATTGAGATCTAAATGGGTGCCAAGTTCAATGGTCAATCCTGAAATTTATTTATAACAACATAAAATATAATTTCTTCTTATAACTTAGAATAATATATTGATTGAAGCTTAAGGTCTGTCTATGGTCCTGCTGAAGTCGTCGGGGATAATGAAGGTACCATCGAAGAAATTGCCGCAGACCCACTTTTCACTCTTATCACTATTGAAATACGGACGAAAAGTGGGTCTGCAGATTACATACAGGAAGGAGCTAGAAAATAGTTTTAATTCATGTAATACTTTATTCGTAAAGAATACTTTGTTCTAACAAAATTATTATTCACTTACAATATAAAAAATAACAATAGAAATTAAGTTAATTCATTAGTCAATTACATTTAGTAATATAAAAATAAGGCTTGCAGAATGAATTTGCTAAATGTCGATAAACCTTGTGATATTATGATTAGAATTTTATAAGGCTGTTTGGTCTTGACTTGTTTTGTCTTGTGATCTTTGTATGCATCAATGCATTTTCCTTCTCCGTTTCTTCTTATGAGCAGTGATGCTCTCTTGGCCACTGTCTTCTTCACTAGAACTGCCAGAGGAACTACTATCACTGTCGCTACTAGAAGAACTACTATTAGAAGAACTGTCAGAAGCGACACCAGTACCCTGACTCAGGTCCATGCTGCTAGCAATCTTGTAAAGTTCAGGGTCCTTAGCCTCCAAGACCTTGACCCACTTTTTGGAAAGTTTTGGTCGTCCGCGGACAGTTTTGTGCCATACCACAGGGAAGTTGGTGCGGCTGCAGAAGTTCTGAGTGACTGCAACAGTGTCGTCCAAGTTGAGGACAACATGCCACCAGCCACCCGGCACAAATACCGTCTCACCTGGCTTCTGAAGAATCTCCACCTGGTAAAAAACTAGTGTTACAAGCTAATGGTTATAAATTAATTAGTATACAGGCAGCTGCAGTTAGAGCTACATCTAAATATATAAAATAATACCCTAACTGACTGATTCATCAATGCCTGGACCAGACAAACAAGATCCATTCAAGCAATGCTGTGGGGCATCCCCTAGTTTGTTTAGATGATTTTAAATGATAGTGAAATAAGTACTGTCAATGATTACAAGACCACACATAATTTACAATGTATGGTTTTTTATCCACAAAGACTATGTTATATAATACATCAAAACATTTTAATATTTGTTTCCTCATGAATATGACATCTAACAGACTGAAACCATGATGTGGCTTTAGCTGGGTTTAATGTTTTACTTAAAAGTATCAGCTTACGGGTTTGTATTCTGCAGGCCAAGTGTCTAACTGGGTCTTCGGGTAAATCAGCTGGAACCAGGTAATGGCTTCATCTCTTTGCTTGCCCCCCATTGCTCCGGTTACTTTAATCAGCTCCCGAGGAGTCTGTGTGGGGAATAGGCACCACCTCTTGTGACCAGAGACAAGAGCATTCCACGCACTAGTCCCCAGTGGGTCTATGTGGATACCAGTTCCAGAACGCTGTGGCCCCATCACAAACCACCGATAGGGAGGTCTTCGCTCCTCCCCACAAAACTTAAACAAATCATCCCTGAAGTATGCAGGAGCTTCATAATCAGCAAGAAGCTTTTTCCTTCTGGGGTGCTCACCAAAACTACTATCAAAAATATAAAGTGGACTATCATCAGTCGTTGTCCTCATATATTCTACATAATACTTCATTTTCATCTTAACACTATAGCCCTCATTATCTTCTCCACATTTGAATTTTTGGTTCCTGTATTTCTTAACGAGTCTGTCCAAAGTCCACTTAGTATTTGCTTTCCAGTTTGTTTGAACGTGTGTAATGACGACGGGTTTGTATGGCTTTTCATATTTTTCTATAAACTCCTCAGGAGTTGTTTCAGACTCATTGATTCTGTCCACATTGTCTTTACACTTCAGGAATTCATCAAAATTATTACAATACTTCAGAGCAGTCCACTGTAACTTGTCGGTTAATTCTGAGGGGAGAACAAATTAGGAAATTTACATCTGGGCTGCATGGATACAGTAGTATTACAGTATAATTTAAATTATTGCAAAAGCTAGACTACAGTGCATAAAACTGATAGGTCACAGTGCAGGCGAAACTTGGTATGACATTTTTATTCTTATTTATCTATTACCATAAAAAGGCTACCCCTTCCTTTCAGTGCCTGAATAAGCAGAAGTTTTTGAGAATCTCATATAGGGGTGCTTTATTTAGTACATAACTAGGAGGGAGCAGTGCACAATACTCACGATATTAGTAAAAAAAGTTTAGACCAAGTTTTGCTTAGTGGCAGTCACTTCAATGCACTTCAGTGTTGCAATGGCATTATAGAAATTCGGTAATTGGGTTGCAGCAAATTGATTGCCGCTCTGAGGAATGCGCTAAATACACAAACAGCTGTTCTCTCTACACTGTGTTAGGGTCTATATGTTTTACAGCATCCAGGAAAAATAGATGCAAGGCCAGCCAGAGCTGTTAGGTTGCTAAGTAAAATTTTTGTTCTACCTCTTTTTTACACTCAAGCCAAATGACGAACATAGCAATCGTACTGTACAAAAACTGCAAGTTAACAAGATCGAGGTAAATAAAAAATATTTTCTAGTGTAACTTGTAATACTTGAGGTCCTCCGACTGAGCCATTAATGGATGCCACGCTAACCAAAGAAATATCTGGAAAAGGTACATACTATCCATGTTTGTAAAGAAAATTTGGGCACCACTTACTAACATACTGCTAAGGGTTCTCATAACCCAAGCTAAATAATCGTGAAAATGTTAAAATTATGTGGTATTATGAAGAGAAAACTTACCGGGTCTTGCTTTCCTTTTTACTTCCTTAATTCGTTTCTTCGTTTTATGTGATAACTTGTATTCTGTATCCATTCCTTAATGGAAAGGTCTATTATAAAAAGTAGTACAAAAGTATTTTATTAACCCCTTTCACTTGAATTTTCAAGATTTTTTACGCGAAATTTATGACGAATGACAGGAAATTTGATTGACATGACATTTGACAAGACAGACACCGCCGCCATTATAATATTTTTTTTAAAAGTGTTTCCGATTGATTGTTTCCTAATTTTCCTTTCGGGACATACAGTCATGGGACTTAATCGATCGATTGTAATTTGTAAAGTAGCCCTACACAGATAATAATTCCCATGATCAAAATAAATTATTTTATCTACTCCCACACCACAATAAGGTAATTGCAACATCAAAACAGCGTTGCCGTTTGTACGGCAATTGCCGTTTTGTACGGCAATAGGGCTATGAAATCATTAATGTACGGCATACGGCAGAGTAGTCATTACCGTACGCTAAAATACGGCAATTCGGCAATGAAAAGGCGTTTTTCTTTACCTTGTGTCAAATTTAATGTTAGTTATATGAAATTCCTAGATGGCACTATCTGCCATACCTACTTTATCAGTAGAGGCATAGACAATATTTGCACAACTCCAAACAAACCAAAAAACTAGCTAATAGCCAGCCAATACAACAAGTATTGACCTTATTTATTACCTTGTGTTTGAGGCGATTCTTGATTGGCTCATTGGTCTATTTTTCTTGGACTTTGGTTTGTGACATGGACAATGCTGTGAAATGACGATCTGTATACTATGGAAAATATCATGGGAAATTAATTATTATGCATTTTTTTTTTAATACTTGTGTATGTACGGCAATTTTTGTTTAAATACGGCAATTTTGTCAGTGGAATACGGCAACCCAAAATATGACCAGCGGCAACACTGCATCAAAAGCATTCATGCCTTACTCAACTCATTTTGACCGGAGGCGCTGCCGTCGTTACAATACCTGTTGCATTAGACAGTTCAGAAATTCACAGATCTCATTTACTAACATATATATATATATATATATATATATACAGTGTGTCCCGCGTACAAGTGCACATCCGAAAAGGGGTGAAACTAGACCTTATTTGACCGACCTCGCCTTGCTTTTGAGGGGCGATGATGACTTCGAACTGCGTAAACCATAGTCGGGGCTGATCTCTCCAGAACTTTGGAATCCGGGATATGATGGAGGTTGTCGTGATTTCGAATGTGTCCATGTTGAAGTTTGTTGTTGCAGCTGGCCTAGTAGGTGTCATCTTGTTTCGTCGGGTTGCTTAGTATAGCGCCGTGCACCCGGGGTGAGGTGGTGGCGGGTTCCCAGTGATTACGTCCAGTTCAAGTTGGTAGTCGCCATGCGCCCGGGGACCACGCCGGGTCCCCGGCGATAATGTTCCAGTCGGGTTTTCCTGGTGTTTACGTCGGGTTGCTTAGTTCAGACTCGGGGTCACCAATTTGGGGGCGATATATAATAAATAGTTACTTCCAGTCTCATGGTTAAGTATGTAATGTATATTGACGGAAGATGAATCCTTATTTATACTTAATTATACGTTATTATTGATACCTAAAAGGAATGCGGCAAACGTGTAGACGTGCCGCCATAGAAACATAGAATTTATTTGCAATTAAGATCTTGTAATAATTTCTTTGATAATGCCATAAAGGCGAAACCAGTCAGGATGTTTTAAAATTTGTGGGATAGTACAGTAATTTTCTATTCATAATGTATTCCAAGTTCCACTAAGTGCAAACAATCAACAGTGTAAACAAACACTGTACAGTATTTGTATCTTTTTTTTTGAGAAGACATTTCACTAAAGCTTGAAAATTTACGACGCGCAAGGTACTTTTGCATAGAAAGCGATAGAGCCTGGTAAAAGTGTTCCGTGGATAGAGCGAATGAGCAACAGGGGCAGGGATGACGTAGCACGTGTAATTCTGCGACCGCGCGAGACCAGAAGGGGGCGTGGTATATTTTTAAATCTTTAGATTAATTGTAAATTTATTTGAAATGCTAGGGAAATATTTTTAGTGCCATTATTTAAGTTCAGATTAGTCCGATTTTATTTAAACATAAAATAAATACTCTTTTTTAACCTTATTCTACAGGTTAATAAGTGTTTTTGTGCGCTGCCTCGCCCCCCACGGAAAATTACTGACTTTTTTGCATAGAATTTAGTACTCACTTCTTTTGGTTTAATACTCAAAGACTACACCTCATTCGTTCGACACACAGCCGCCGCTACGTTCAGACTTACCATAAAGGCGGTTGTGAAATCAGTCACAGATAGTGTTGCAGCATTTTGTTTTTGGTGTAGTTGCACATCCCCAAAGCTTCGAAGACTATGACTATTCGCCAGTGAGCGATAACCTTAGAAACTATAAACAACATAAAAAAAAATCTTGAACGCATCTGTAAAATAAAAAGAAAAATTATGAATTACTAGCAACACCAAAAACAATTTTCGACGTAGCTTTGGTGACCACGATTTTGTGAATTTCGTCGATTTTAACCGAAATAATTTAAAATTAGGCCCTCCGAGAATATATTCCCTGCAGCAGTTATTTCATTTTGTGCAAATCTATTTAATTATTTCGTTATATACAGTGAAGTGATTAATTTGACTGTTGTAGTGAAACAAATTTGAAACGTTCCAGTCTGAAAGTGGGTAGCTAGCTCGATATAACTGTCAGTCTGAGAAATTTATTTGTAATTTTCACCGGTTCTCATGTGCAATTTCCGAAAGTGTTAGACCGATTTAGAACAAACGTGGATTGAGGAATAATGTCCTATTGTGTACCTGGTGCCTAGGCCTGTGCAAAAATGGATGCTGGTTCGGTAAAGATCCAGGCCGGAATAAACATCAACATCAAAAGAACAGATGGTGAGTAAAAACTTCCATAAACTTCCCTGAAGATCCTTGAGTGGAAACTATAATTCTAGAGACAGAACAGTTTCATAATTGTGCGCGTCTGGAAACTTCGGCAAATGATTCATGTATTTATTACAAGCTCTGATTCAGCCTGCCTTTTACTGCAGGCAGCCCTCAAGGATGGAGGGATTAGGGCAGAAAAATAGTATATATACCGACTTAACAGCTGAGGCTTGTACCCTTTTTTCCTTAGATTAATGTCACCATGGCCGTCTTAAGCCATGCAGGGGCCCTGGGGCACACTGAGTTTGTGGGGCTCTTTTGATGAAAACATCAGTGTGGTGTGTCTTTGTTGGTTATATTTGGTGAAAATATAAGCTATGTGTAAATTTAAAATATTCATGGAACTGTAAATAATAGGAGTTTAAATTGTGCAAAGGCAAATTGTTGCAAAACTGTCCGAACGAAAATGTAAAATAGATGTGGCTATTTCATTTCTATGTATTTGTGCATATTGTTTACATCTGCTTTTTTGGTGTAAATGTAGGGAAATTATCATTTAAAAATGTTGGCACTCTGAGGCCCTGTGACACCGGGGGCGCTGGGCTAGTGCTTCCGGTGCCCTTATGAAAAAACGAAACTGAGTGTCACAAAATTGCGGTTGGGGTGGATAAAGGGGCACTATGAGAAAGAAGATTTGGCAATCCTTCAGCACAGAAGTGAGCACTTAAGTTAGGATAGAGGGTTAAGTATGGAGAATTATGTGACGTATTGGAGCAACTGACATAGCTAACTTTCATTGTAAAGTTTTATGACAACCCAGAAATCCTTCAGCATGGAAGATTGTGCATCCTTCATGACACTCTGACCAAAAGTGCTATGTTTATTTTTTATGCTTCCTTACCAAGTGTCGCTGTATATTGCAGTTAGGGCTTGCTATCAAATAATATTCGAAAATTAGACTTTTTTTTTGAGGTATTATTTGAATAATAAATAAAATTAAAAGCTGTTATAGTAATCATGTTTTAAAGTGCAAAAGAGTCTAATATCAAAGGATCAAAAAAAATATTATTTGAATACCTAATGAAGACTGATTCAGAGAATGTTGCTTACTGTTTTTTTTTATTATAATTTTATTTATTTATAACTTATTTTGGAAAACTAGCGACTATTTTAATAACAATAGTAAAAAACTTAAATTAACTCTAGCTAGTCATTTAAAATTTCCGCAGATAGACTAAAAAAGAAAACCTATAGAAACCCTGCCAGCAATATTCAATGTATGTTATGGAGATTTTATTGATTTCGATTTTCAAACCATCCAACTGGATAAATGACATAATGAGAAATCAAATATAGGATTATCCATGATCCTAAGAAATTATTTTTTCAAAAAATTCTAATTATTTCTTGTAATATGTAAGTTTAGCTAGAAGTTTTTGAATCATTGTGTGAATTACTTATGAGCAATTGGATAGGTCTTCGGAAATACTGTGCAGGGAAACAGAGTTATCGTAATTTTACTCTACTAGCGTAGATCCACACACAGACCTTGATTACTGATAGGTTAATCAAAACTGCTCAAGAATATATCTTGAAACTGTCAATATTAAAATCCTGCTAATCTGTGACTTATAGTTGACAACCTTAAGGGTCGGTTGTGCCAAAAATGCTCTCGCGTTTGGACAATTTAGCATATTAAAACAAAATATTTTTAACAAATAAAATTTGTGTAGGTAGTTAAGGAGTTGAACTACATTATAATTTTTCAGATTTATCTGTACAAGTATCAAGTATACAAGTATCACAAGCATCGGGAAAAAAAATCGGAAAGATCAGCAAAATCACGGAAAACGTAATTTGGCTTTGGAACTAGTATGATCAGGCTACTGATCTAACAACAGAATTTCTTTAGAAAAACATATTGAAATTTTTAGTGATCTATTTCATATTATTTTTGCTTAATGATTGTGATACATGTGTTAAATCTGAGAAGTACATAATTTTGTTCAACTTCTTAATTAATTACTCAAATTTTATTTACTAAAGTATTTTAATTTAATATGCTAATTTGTTGAAACGCGAAAGCATGTTTGGCGGAGCCAGTCTTGAAGGATTAAAAAAAACGAACACAAAGAAGAACATATAGAACAATATGTGGTTGTATTACAAACTGTAACTCTCTAAAGTCCCTTTCAATAGAATCCGCCAATAATGTAAACAAGATAATTATTTGACAGTTCTCTATGATTATGGTGTTGTACCCAAAGATTTGGTTGTACCTATACTGATGTTAAAGTGGTATTTTGGTGTGGTATTTTTTGAGTTTCTAAATAATGCTTCATGGTATCTCTTACAACATACTGAGACACCTCCATAATTTCTGAAGTAATTTTATATAACTCCATTTTGGATGGGTATGTAAGAGAGGATTTTTCTAAATAATTATAAATATTCACTAGAATTTTTTTTCCTTGTGGTCAGATGAATTTTTCGTTTTTTGGCAGGCGGAGGAGTCTTCGACCCTGATGTACTGAGTTACGGCTCACTCATTATAACCTAAAAACACCACGTAATAATTTTTCACTTTATTATTATTCTTGGATTTATTCTTAGCATCTCTAAGTGATTATGTGTACATCTTTATTAGATTTTAAAGAATTAATAGTTTATAAACATTGTTACCACCTTGTTTCTTCAGAAAGAGATCCAATCGTAAGCAAAAACAATGTCCGTGATTTCACGCAGAAGTCGTCGTTTCAAGAATAAATCCAAGCAAATCGCAAAGAAAATGTCCAAAAACCAAAATACAAAAAGCAAAGTCGTCGATAATTAGAGGAAACAGAAAAACGCACAGAACTCGGAAAAATACCCACCAATGAATAAAAAATCTAAGGAAATGAAATAATTGCCAAACCCGCTCTCTAAATCAGCTGTTTGCGGCAATTACAAATTTTCATTTTGTTGGTACAAAAGCGGTGTTTGTGAGAGGTTTGTGAAGTCACAACACTAACTTTCCAAAGACAAAAAAGACTTCGATGATAAAAAAATTTATATGACAGTTTTACAAACTATTGAAATTTTCGTCGTCCGATTATTTTTAATTAAAATAACTATCATAAAGAAGTTATTTGGCGTCGAAATGATTTTAAGAACAATGTATGGTTCCTTGAAATGTGAATATGATCAAGATTGATATTCAAATGTAAGTAATTACGCAGTAATCGTGTTTAAATTGGTTTGTTTACATTATTGGCGGATTCTATTGAAAGGGACTTTAGGCCCATCTTAGTAAGTAAATATGCTTTTAACTATTTCTTCAAACAAAATGTGCAACATTGCAACTATCAAAATTAATTGAGAGATTAGAATCGTCAAAAATCCATAGCGGAATGTCCTTTTATAACTGTCCTCTTTGATTAAGTATGAGGATAAAAGTGTTAACAGAGCATTGTACTGTCATTGTACCCTGTTAGTGTTAGGACATTTATTTATGTTCTGTTTAATATTATTTGTATATGGTACAAAGAACTGGTGTTGGCAACATGTTCTTGACGTTGCTACATATTAGGTTAAGGTACAGCAGAAAACAAGGAAAATATCAGGCTCTATTTTCTCCAAATAACATTGAATATATACAAATACAAATACAAATATTTTATTTATACACAAGTCATTTTTACAATTCTTTGGACCCTCCTTTTAAGCTAACAATAACCTGTATTAGGAGGGACCGTTCTTCCCTTGTTACATTGTTTTTGTGCTTTTGTTTGTAGGAGAAAGGGTGAGTTGGTGTATGTGTTTGTGAGGGTGTGTGTGCGTGTGTAGTGTATGTGCTGAAATCTGTGTAATTGTAGTAGCAGCCGTTCGACAAACAATTTCTCTCGTCATCTATTGTAAAATTATAATATGTATGCAGGTAGCTATCAGTATCAGTATTTATTTGTTTCTACTTTTGTGGGCATATCTCATGCACGAATATGAGTATTCACGAATTGTAGTATCAGGACAAACTCATGTGAGTTTATTGATACTATTCACCATATAATAAAATTGTGTAAAATTATGAATAAATAAATAAAAAAAAAAAAAAAAAAATTGAATGCATACTAAAATAATGTTCATTTATTAGTAGGCTGTGTGATCAGATCACTTATGTCTCTTTTCAGTTGGCTAGATGATCTGCCTTAAGAAATATTCAACCATCAAATTCAAATTCAAATAGTTTATTTTGCAAAGTACGTATATATGTAAAATTTAATCTAATAAAAAAATATATGTAATAAAATAATAAATGTACATGAACTAAATTAAAGGTTTATTTAATTTATGTAGCAATATATATATATATATATATACGATTATAATAAGACCCGGCCAGGGACCAGGAACAAGGTTCAATGATCACCAACCGAGACCCCAGCATGAATCCAGGCGGCCGATCAAATCACATCCTATATACTACATACTAATAGGTTACATATATAAATACATGCCTTCTTCCGCCCACTCGATTAGTCTTGCTAGAAGTGCAAGAAACTTAGCAAGATCATGACTTTTTTTTTAACATAAAACTTAAACTATACAAATGACTTATATCTACTTTAACTAAGGGATAAAAAAATACAAGACAGCGGGTATTCAGGTTAATGAAAAAAAGAGAAACATATATGTCTTTGTCTACCTGTCTCATATAGAATATTTCCTTTTACAGTCAGTAATTAATTAATGTTTACTCCTTAGAGGAATCATAAATTAGAAAATTATACTACTTAATTAAATTATAACCTACTATCATGACAGATATCATTATCACTGTAACACCATGCTTCACCATCATCCAAATATTCATTTATTTTATAATATGCCTTTTTCATCAGCTCGTATTCGTCCACTGCTGGACATAAGAAATATTATTGCATAAAATTAACTTGCATTGAGACATCATTAGGTTGTTAACCTAATTTACTCCCTAATTTAAAGTGGAACCCGCACACCCCATGCGCTAATGTAACTTTAATTAAATGTACTCTTTTTGATTCATATGAGGTGAGCCGTTTTTATATGAATCATGAATTATCCTTAAAGTCTCATTTAATTCTATAAATGTACTATTGTCCTCATAATCACCCTGATAAGAACCTTTCCTCTAATATTCCAAAATTGTTAAAATATTATTTGTCACCAACAGACAATAACGAAATGACTCAAGCCTGATTCAGAATATCTAGTAATAAAAATACCACTAAAGTGGTTTGTACAAAATTGTATGTGGTTAAGTATTTTGTTGTGTTGGCCCTCAAAAAGCCAAGTTCCTTAGGCTCCCAGGCTGAGGACAGTGGTCGGCCTTGCGTCGTTCGCGGCCTTATATGGCACAGGCACGCCTCGCCTATACTCGTACCGAGCGGTCGCCTGCGCACGCGCCGCTGAATTCATTTCATTATCTAGGTACTACAAAGAAGATATAAAAACTATGACAGAAATAAATTTCTATGTTTGAACACTTGGCGATTTATCCATCGCAAGGAGATATAAATTAACATTATATGATTATATCATTGCAGTATAGAAACGCAGAAAGAAAAGTAAATCTGGATGTGAGGAGCTCCCGGTTCAAAGCTCCTCACATCCAGATTTACTTTTCTTTCTGCGTTTCTATACTGCAATGATATAATGTTAAAGAAGATATAATTTTTGGCTTTCATAATTTGTCTGCAACATCTACCTTTGGCTGTGCAGAACTCTGTAGTAAAAAGATTGCAGTTTGAGTTGTATATTAATATCGGGTGTATATAGACAAGTCACTTTTTACGAAACCACATATTCTACTGATTGTACTGATCAACTTTCACAAACAAAATGTAGTACCTACTTTTGAATTTGTAAAGAGGTACATAGTTTAATTTATCATTGTCTGGCTATTTGCAGTTTTTCGTTCAAGAATGCACATTCCACATCCGTGGTTCTCAGTTCCGTCATGTTTCTGCTTTAAATGCAGGTAGTATTCAACCAGTTGATTGTATACAAGGATTTTAAAATTGTTTCCAAATGGGATTGTGGTATATTAAATATCTATCTGTTTAAATATTGAGCCATGTTTGTTTGTTTGTTAGTTAGTTTGTGTGTACCGTTCTCGTGTGAAATCGTTTAATACCCTCGAAACGGAAATACTGTTCCCCAAAAGACAATTTTATTAGTTTGAGGTTTAAAGTCTAAATTATTATTTTGTGAAACTTTTTTGTACAATAAAGACAATTTTGTATTTGTACTACATACTTCCACGTTTTTTTCAAAAATTTATTTCCCAAAAATATGTCTGGGAGAAATTGCTATAAGCGATAATGGTGCTGATTGTAACCTTCGTTTGTAAGTTTGTTTTCCTACTTATTAGGGTTTAACGAAAAAAAAAAAATTAATTAAAGTTTGGTGTTCAATAAAAGTAAGTAAATTTTGTATTGTATTGAAATTGTGTCAAAATAGGATTGTGTCTTAGGTTAGGTTTGAAATAAAAAAATGTCCGAAATAGACACCGTTCATTTAAACCGCTTGAACATGAAGTGAATCAGTCTGATTGCGGACATGGCGAGCGCCTACTCCTCACTTGAAGGTTACCGCATCGATCGCGGCCCCCTTCGCCCAGCTGATGGTTACGTTAGGGCACCAGTTGCCATGGGTGACTGATTCACTTCTATGGGGCTGCCCCTCTGTTTGATATTTTTCTTAATTAATGCAACTATATTATTGCAAAAATTTCATCTCTCGCTCTAGCTCGCGCAGTGCGTTAGTGATACAAGAAATCAATCGGCTGAAATTGGTGTCGATTTGGCGTAATACGACTTGTCTTATTTGATAAGACTAACCTTATTTAAGCGTCCTGTCTTTGTCTTTCTTTATCGAAAAGACAAGGACAGAACGCTCAAATTAAGTTTAGTCCTGTCAAATAAGTTAAGATGTGCTACACCGAATCGGTACCAATGACGATCATTCCTTTTCCGTGAAATGACTTTTCCGTCGGTAAAAAACATTGAACAGCCCCTCTATTATATATCTTTAGTTACCAACGGGACTGGGTGCTTATCATCGAAAAGATAGATGAAAACTGAACTTTCAAAATAACCTTTAGTGGGTATTGAACTATTTACGAACTGTGACGTCACTTCAAGTGCGAACATATCCTTAGACAATCGGAATTCGATAGTATATCTATGTTTTTGATGATAGGCACCTAGTCCAGTTGGCAACTATACATACATAAGAGGCCCGCTGAGCTTAAATTATCGGCATCGCAATATGTAGAGCGCAATGTAGAGTTAACACGAAGACTCCCGTCAAAGATCTTAATGTCAAGGAATAAAAACGAAAATGCCTTAATCCGCGGCTCTTCTATGTGGCGCGATCGACGGCGTCTTTCTTTCGTCGTGGCGAGTGTGTGAGGCATGATGATGAGTCATAGAGAGCGGCATCCCCGTCCCGACTCCCGAGAGTCAACCGATCTCTCATTGTTTGCTGCGAGTGATGTGACGGGCAATGACGTTGGGATACCAGAATAGACGCGTGAAAGCAATTCGTTCATGTAAAGAGTTGCACTATTCTGTCATGGATGTTTACTCCTTCCTTGGTGTTTCAAATATCGCTTTGATGATTGGGCCCAAACTCACTGAACTTTCGCGATTATTTTATGCTCTACTAACATTTTGCCTATGGATTCGTTCGCCGAATACAATCTCTGGCCTCGGCCGCTTTTTCTTTAACTCGTTTCACCAAAATGATGACTACTCAACTCTCTTTAGGTACATCGCAACTAAATTGATCTTAAGGCGCGTCCCCCAGCAAAATGCTGTGCTAAGCCATTTCTTGCTTCCTTTAACTTTTTATATATATACATACATATACTCACGCCTGTCTCCAATGGACGGAGGTTACATATTTCCATCTGCTACGATATTGACACACCTCTTTCGCCTCTTCCATATCTATGAATCTAGTAATATAAGCTCTTCCATTCCGGGTACTTTGAAGTTGCCCGACTTCAGTATGTCGCTTCACTCAACTTTATCTAAACCACCGAAGCACAGATTTTTAAACTGTGACTGAAGCATTCATTTTTAGGGTTCCGTAGTCAACAACAAGGAACCTTTATAGTTTCGCCATGTCCGTCTGTCTGTCTGTCTGTCTGACCGCGGCTTAGCTTAGAGACTATTAGTACTAGAAAGCTGTAATTTGGCATGGGTATACATATTTATCACGCCGATAAAGTGGTACAGTAAAATTTTGAAAAATATTTTATTTTAGGGTACCTCCCCGACACGTAAAGTAGGGGTGATTTTTTTTTCTCGTCTATCCCCTAGATAGGTAATTTAAAAATTTCGGGGTGTGAGATGACCGTTTTTCGATCCAGGGTTCCGTTTGCGAAATATTAAGCTTAAAAGTGTTAATTTTTGTTAGAGTTAAGTATCCCCCCCCTGTCAGCGATTTGGTTGTATTTGGAGACGTGAAAAAATCACGGCAGGAGTATACATAACGAAATTAAAAGGAAAACTATCACAGCTAAGTAGGCTTTACAAGTTAACTAGTACAGATCGCGCCAAACTTTTAGTCCCCTCTAAACACGGGGCGATTCGTATCAGCAGGAACAAAATGTATGGGCCGTTCTTGGGAAGAGCAACTTCCGAGCGTACTAGAAGTTTGGCGCGATCTGTATTAGTCGTCATACTTATAAAATGTACTTGGAGAGGAAGTCCGCATATTGTGCAAGGCAACTACGGAACTCTACACTGCGTATGGCCAGACACGCACTTGGCCGGTTTTCTATTCTAGTCACTATAGATATTTCAGGCCGCAACGATCCCGTATATCGATATTTACCACTCTTATCATTCAATGTAAAACCACTAATACTCCGTAAGGAACGCATTGCCACCGCATTTACTCTACTTCCATCTTGCCATACATTCAATCAACAATGGTGTCATTTCGGTGTAACATGACTTAACTTATTTGACAGGACTAAACTTAATGCAAGCGTTTTGTCCTTGTCTTTTCGATACAGAAAGAAAAAGACGCTTAAAATAAGGTTAGTCCTAAATATTATTAGAGTGCATTACTAACTAGAAAATATCAATCAGAAACAATCCTGTCTAATAAGTTAAGTCGTGTTACAACGAATCCGCACAATTATAATATAATATGCCATATTATGCCATACTCAACATTCAATATATATAAAGTGTTTTAAAAAACAGATTATAAATATAAATGAAAAAGTATTAACTACTATCGATATATATTTCTACCAACTTGTGGTCGTCGTCAGTCGAATTATAAGATATATTCGATATTATAATAATTTAAAATAATTAAGAGCAAAAAAAGCCTTTAAAATAATATTTATTCATATATAAGTGTAGTAGTGTACCTAGTGTAAACATACATAACATTAACTTGTTAGTGGACAGAAATAAAAATAAATAAAAAATATAGCACTTATCTCTAATATTTCGCAGTGAAGTTTCACAAATTAATTATTCTTTTACCTTACAAATCCTTATGATATCTGCTTTCAAAAGAATGGCTAAAATTACAAATAATTACTGATTTCATGCATCTACACCTCAAATTGACGTTAATTTCTTTCGGGTTATACACTAATGGTTAGATAATTTAATAACTGCATTAAAAAAAAATTGACCATCGCTTCCATGTGAAAAGTATTATTTTCTCCTATTTTGCGGTTTTGCGCTAGAGATAGACGCAGCGATCGACGTAACAGCCACTTTGCATTGTGCGCTTATATGAACGTTATTTCAATGTCCTTTCCGTCAATATTTCGAGTAGCTAATTTAGGTCAGTCAGGGATACGGCTTAAAACTTTTCTAAAAGAACCCGTTACGTAACAAAAAAAACGGCATCAAAATTGTTTAGTAATTTTATCCTCAAGACTAAAATTATTGGTTCCTATTAGTCACACCAAGATAATTATCCTAAACCCTTCATTTCTAAACAAGATCCCTGGGTAACAATATAAACTACATTCAAAGAGATCAAATTGAATGAGTTGTTTAATGGGTACTCATCGTAAACTAGTTTAAGAAATTACCTCATAAAATTACTAAGAGCTTTGGTTCCCAGTCAGTCACCACAAAGAACAGCAATAAAGATAGAAACTAAAGTTAGCTTCTAAAACCGGATTGGTGGAGGTAATCGGATCGCCTTGCTAATTAAAGAAGTTGCCAATTGTGGTCTTACAGGACATTGATGATGCGCCCACGTGATCTGACGTAATGTTTGCAACATAGTTTTTTGGTTACGGGTCAAAACTTAAAGGAAATTCAGAAAAAACTTGTCGTCAAGAACTTATTTGCGTATTGTCACTGATATTTGGTTTGGTGCAGTCACAGTGGGTGCTGTAGTAGCGAGGCTGTGTCTAAATAAGTCGATGATTATGTTGCCAAATTTATCAACAACATTTTTTTGTGTTCATTCTGATAGGTTATTATTTTATTAGACATAGGATCATATGAATTTGCTTGCATATGTAAATGCATACATCTTGCTTTTTAAGACGTTATTGCATATAACATGATCTTCCTTTTTACAATGCCTATTTTCAATGCCTATTAAAATTACAAAATTGGAATCCAAGCAGCAGCAGTTTAATCAATATCACAATATCGAAAAATATTCACAATAAATTAGATGCTGTTTCCCTACCAAGTACATATTTATTATTTATAAAAGTATATACGTAATATTAGTTAAATAATTAATACTAATAATGACTATTTATGTACTATACAGAAAACTATATTGTTTACGCTGTATATGTTGAATTAGAGAATGGAAAATGTGAACGTTTCGTATCTAAAACACAATCTTTTATTTTTGATACTGCATATTTAGTGCATATTTGGCCTTTTTGCGTGCATATTTGCATGGTTATTTTACCACTTTGATAGTGCATATAATCCGTTATTACAGAGAGTTATTAGAAAGTCAACAAGGTTTCGTTACAGATAAGTTCGTTGACAAATTTGGCAAGTATTTTAGACAGTCCTTACCGAATAAGGGCTAAATAATTTTAAAATATATGTAACTGTAAAATTAATTATTTTTTCACCCACTCATTTGGCATAGTTTACAAGTTAAGCTATGCCAGTCAGATGACATAGTTTGCAAGTTATGCTATGGTCAGATGACATAAAATAATTTATACTAGGAATATAAACCGAGACAGGAAGAACGGACCTCTAAAGGGGCCCACAGACATTCAATTTTATTGCAAAATATTATTGAACGTTACTGGTTCACATTGCACAATAAATAAGGTGCAAGGTATGCTTCAATTATAATCGTGCAATAAATATAACA
The DNA here is from genome assembly GCA_934047225.1 of Ypsolopha sequella. NCBI lineage: Eukaryota > Metazoa > Arthropoda > Insecta > Lepidoptera > Ypsolophidae > Ypsolopha > Ypsolopha sequella. The sequence continues at coordinate 3,182,147 of OW203986.1, read as the reverse complement.
ATAATATTATATGAGGGGACTAACGATTGCGGTGCGGGCGCATAAAAACAAAATCTAGTATAGGATTTTAGTAAGATGAGATTTTTGACTAAACGCGAACTCCCGCGTTTTTATTACCAACGTGGTGCAATGATGCAGTTATCGACTTTCTATGCAATATGTTCATGGTTGAACCATGTCAAACCGATGCAGAGTCGAGCAAAGTAAAGCGGATCGAAGCTTTCGTCCCCAGTATATGCTCTGTCGAATTAAAGGTCAGGGTAGCTATTCTCGCAACATTATTCATACGCTTTTCGTTTCATACGAATTTGTTAATCGCGTGATAAATGCCCTATGATGATAATTCTACTAAGTGAAACTTTTTAAAAGACGTCTAAAACACGTTATGAATCCGGTCAAAAGGTTTTCATTTTAACATCTTTATACAATTCTGTACAATTAGCTTCTAAAAATCACCCGCATTCTGCCGTCCAGGACGGCTATTCTGGCATTATTTTTCACTCGCAATATTAGTCGTTCGACTTTGTTTTCAGTAAGATAAATGCCACGCAATGTTAAGATCAGTGACCTAAGCCTCATTTAATAAAAACTATGGAATATAAGTGATGCTCACTACAGGTTTATAATTAAAAAAACAAAACAACCGTAGAAAATCCCTTTTAAAACCACTCGAAATCTGTCATAGAAAATTTTTTGCACGTGCCAGATTAGTCGTCCAGAATAAACGCCGATTACAAGTTGATCAACCAATCCCAGAGCGCGTGTCAAACTTGCGTGCATGCATCGTGGGCAGCTTGTTGTCGCATCTCATCTCATCGCTTCTGAAGTTGTGAACATCTTCAACTTCAAGCACTCTGCTGAAGGAAGCTTGCGCCACACGCGACCTTGCTGCATAAAGCCAGAACTCGTCGGAGTTCATGCCAGATCTAGCTTCTAGATTACCGTCTAGTGCTCGACACGCTGCTTGACCATCTTAAACATTACTTTGACGGAATAATTACCTACCAATAAATTAACTTCACTTGTGTGCATTAATAAAATAATTATCAACTGAATTCACTTTCGATTTCTGTATGATGTCATCGAAATATTATTAGGTTGTGCTGTGTAGGTAGACTTCTTGTATGACGATTAACAATGGCAATCGAATGTTCGACCTTATTTTGAACCAACTGTAATAAAAGTAGCCTTTTTGTGTACTCTTTTAAGACCATTTATTGACCAACCAGGTTAATGGTGTGTCTATTTATATCTCTTTTCTCGTCCCAGATTTCATTAAATCGCTCCAATTAACAAATATGATATCAATAAAGATAGTAATTACAGTTATTGCCCTCCCTTGATTGGGAACACCATGGTATGAAATATTCTAGGGTTTATTGTTATTCAGATCAATAAATCGATTGAATAACAATCAATTCAGGTTAATAACGCCGGAAGAGGGTTGAAAATCGGAAACTTACAAAAACAAACTGGAGCAAACGCTTCCAATGTTTGTATTGTCCCTAATTTTGACATGTAAACTTACTATATATTATGTAGCCATACAATTAAGTAGTTGGTTGTATTCGTTTACTTAAAGTATTTCTACACGATTACTTTTGAAACGGAATATAATACACAGTCAGTTATCAGATCGTTACGCGTTGCAGTCATAAGTAATTTGAGGAGACGCAGTCTTGCGCCGCCTACGGCTCTGAATTTAAACACTAATGAGTGAACATATTTCATCAAACTGGTATACATTTCAGCCGCCTTTTTAGTCAAGTCTAAAGTATTTCGCGACCAAGGCCAATTTCAACGGCCTCTAAATTCGTGATTAACAAACTAATCTAACAATGTTCTTTAATCACTTTATCTTTAGCAGCATCATCAGCAGCCTTCGACGCCCACACCGCTGCCGTAACAATTCGATTACCCTTCCGCGTCTTGCGGCCCCAGTTCTATGTTATTAGCCTAAGATAATGGTGCAAGCTTTTGGTTTCCTTAAAACTTGTTTAGTTCAACTTTTTCAGACCATTGTAGCTACTCTGCTGGTATGGCCCAAACTAGTCGGTAAGAACATTTCTTATTTTGTCTCCAACCTTCTTGCAAGAAAAATACTAAGTTGAAAATCTTGTTTGGTGGTTTGTACACTTCCTCCTTAAAGTAATTTAACTTGACATGCAAATAGTGAATAATATGCACTTTGTCATCCGCCATGTGGAACTTGTCACGAACGTGGGTGGATTGTTGGTGTTATTGTCAAACGAGATTGATTTGTTTATCAAATACTGATTGGTCTTCCAGTCTGTGAAGTAAAAGATCCAGTTTTTCATATGTGCCGGTGTAGAGTCATCGACTCCGGCCGTTATCTTCAATTGACTGAAGCTGTTCGCGAGTCCAATTATCAAATTGTAGAAGTTCGTCTTCTCGTTGCAGTTGATTCACTATTTGTCATCTTGTTAGCTAGATTTATTTGTTTTCCAATTACCTTTGTTAGATATGTTAGTTCCGACTACGTTGGCTTATGATGACTTTGCTTGGGAATTCCTCATCAGCTGTCAGTTGTTTTAACTTTGCACTTTGTTATTGTCAGTTATTTTATTACTATCGTAGCTGTAGGCTTCACGGCCCCAGTTCTATAATATTTTGAACTGGACATAATGTAGTTCATTAATACGTAATGCGTAATAATCATGTAAATATATAACTTTTTTCATTGATTTATCCTTCACTTATTGCTAGGAATTTTTCGTTATTAAGTCGTCGAGTGAAAGGTAATATAAGCTAAAATAATGTAATTATTTAATTTAGTTTTTCAGATTGTTTTCTAACTTCTAATGCTCTATTATTTTAAAGAGTATCACCTGATTAACAGCAAAAAAATAATAACAAGTCATTGAGATGGAATCTGTTATTTAGATAATGATTAACGTCTACCGCCCACACCCCTCGCAGAATAGCGGCTAATAGTTTTCCAATAATGCCCCAAGGTTAGATTACTTCGCCAGTTTGGGAATTAATGATCTACTGAACGATATTAGCAATGTTCAGCCAAACAGTTTTCATTAATTCACATTTTAAAATGTATGGTGTGATTGCATCTAAATCTATTAATACAGAATCGTAGTAAATACAATTAGACATAAGTCACATAACTAAAAGATTTCAAAGTTTGATCTCATTGCCAGGTTAACAGTAAAACATGTCTTGCCAAAACGAATGATCGAAATTGGGAATTGAAGCTCGTCGATCATCATAAAGGTCTAATTTTAAAACAGTGACCCTGGCACGTTTTCTCCAAATCAGGATTGGGTTAATTCTCCAAGACCAACCGATACCAGTCAATCGTCGTCTGGTATCGCAACTCCTCGCAGCATATGCCTGGTTCCGAGGCAGGGTTTTGCAAGGCTGGTGTCCGTGGGTGTGTGGTGGGTGGCCGAGTGGTTCCGCTTGGTCTGATGTCATCGCTCCTGTGGCCTGCTGGGCCTCTGCTACATCCACTATGGGTTTTACATCTTAATTTGTTTTTTCGTTCGTATTAATTGATATTATGTCTCTTTTTATTATTACTTTGTTGTCGTCTCGAGCTGATCTCGTTATATCCGTTGCGACAGTTCGGGAAGTTATTGATGGACCTAATATAATCTTGTGTGGACGTGTTATGGGTCCAACGAAGACAGCAGGCCTTGGCAGTTTTCCAACACAAGGATCACACGATTTAGAATTGATTTTCTTATCTTCGCCTGAATTTAATGTTGCTGCATTTCAGTTTAGTTTTTGGTTTCGGAATCTGGGAAGAAAATAAAGTTGCATGCATTGTGATTCTTGACACTGATTGTAAACGTATATATACGTGTATGTCGTTTCTATGCATCAGGTTATTATGTTTTAATATCGATGATGTCTTTAATAGTAGTTTATGCTACTAGGGCGCAAAGGAATAAATTACGAGGACGATTTAAAACACGAGCGTAGCGAGTGTTTTAAACGTAACCGAGTAATTTATTGCTTTTACGCCCGTGTATCATACTACATTTTTCAATGCATAGTGTGAGGAAATGAAAACAAATATAATCTTGTGAACTTTAAATTATAATTGGCTCAAAAGGACTGTATCCAGAGCCGTTAAACAGTGGAAAAAAAATAAATAACGTATATGGTACACAGGAAAGGCTGCAGGTTAGCCAACCATTGTAAACAAATTTAAAAAAAAAAATAATAAAGCCCTAGGGCAAATTAATCGACTTTTTGTTCGGTTTTGATGCATAAAAAGTGGGCCTTTACGAGCACATGCATTGAAAAATAATATAATTTGTGTTACCTACTCACGCATGGTTTGTTGTAACATCACTGTGACTGCATGGAATTCTAAAATTAAGCGATGTTATCATCTGTTTGCTTACCTTATTTAATTTGAAAATATAAGTGTATGATGAACTCGAATCACGTAAGAACTATTTAACGGATGTTACTGTTTTGTAGCTAAGTTGTTTTTCCTAGAATTGAAATGTGTTAAGAAATAATCCCGATACGAGTATATTTTGATATCTATACTTTGACGCAATAAAGAAGTCCACGATATTCTATTTAACAAACATACAAAAATATCAAGATCCTCTTAATTGTATAAGTGAAAAAAAGTAATTTTTCCATCGAAAAACTAGTTTCTCTATGCATTTTTCACACTATTCCGGATAATGGTAGTGGTACATCAATTGCAAATCTGCCGTTCAAAACAATAGTGCAGTAAGTCAGAAATTGTAGTTTCGAGATAAAACTTTTTTTTTTCGCTTTCGCTGTGGAAGATTGCTAAGTTATCTTCGTTTTATAACTTGGAATACCTATTGAATAACTAATGTTTTTGTAAATTAAAAGTTAATTTTTGTATATAAGTTTATTTTGTTTAATTTAACTCCAGAAAACTTGTTACAAAGTTAAAATTCATTCATTTTAGCTATTGAAATTAGCGGTTGATATTTTGAAATGAACTTCAAAGATTAGATCTAGATACTTGTCAAGAAAAACACATTCTACACGTCCAAAGTAAACCTTCCTCTTATATTTAGTTTTTGTGTTATTATTTACCGGCGTATTATTGTGTAATAGATATGTACCGCTACTGTATTGGTTAAAATATCAGTTTCGTTTTGACCGATCTAGTTACAAACAGTGGCGTGCATGGAACTTTTTTCCGGAAAAGCAACCAGAAGGTCGAGTTTGTCAATAAAAAAATATGAATTTTTAATTTTAATTTTTAATGTTCATATTATAATTGTATAACGTATTAGTTAATAAACTGTAATGTTATACATTTTAAATAAATAATAATAATAAATGAAAAAAAATTAATTCCACATATAAAACAAATTTGGTATGGAAATGTTCACTCTAGGGTAGGCGGTGCCTACCCTGGCGTCATACAAACTTTCTTTTTTTAAAGTGTTATTTAAGTTTTTCATTTTTTTTTATTGTCAAACTTGACCTTCTGATTGCTTTTCCGGAAAGAAGTTCTATGCACGCCACTGGTTTGGTTACAAAGTTCTATGCACGCCACTGGTAACAGAGGACAAATAATTATGTATTGATCAATAAATATCTTCTATTCCTATCGTCTAGTCAATGATTGACGTCATCAGTCATCAAACCGTGTTTTAAATTTTATTGATCCCTGCCTTATTTAGCTACTGACACTACGCTATTAAATTATGAATAGGGTTACCAGATCAAACAAATTCCTGATAATCCTGTAATTTTTTGCAAATGTTTTTCAATAGTTTTTGATACTATAAAACAATGTTACTCATTAAATGTATTAATTTTAAACATAAATTTATTCATTTAAAAACATTTTCAGCAATATTTTCCTGGTTTCCTGAAAGAAGGCCAAAATTCCTATTGTCTGTGGTAACCTTAACATCTGCTTTACTTTCGAGCCTAAGTTTGTTTTCATAATATGCTTTTTGTAATATTTTTAATACTTCAAGAATAAAAAAAATTCACACACTAATCAAGTAATCATATATTTAACAACATTGTTTACGATTACTAAATCTATGTTATCTGTCAATTATTTTATCAACTAAATCATTCTACCATCTTATTCGCATACTCGTAGATTAAATTATGTTAAGGTGTGTTAATTCGAAAGCCATATCGAGATTTTGGTTTAATAAGCCGTATTTTAGAACTTGTGGTGTAAAAAACCTTATCATGATGAATATTTTTACGAAAAAGCTGATAACTTCCATTCGCTTTCGTGTGATGTCACTTGAGATATGGCTGTTTAGAAATGTGTTCTTTGCTATCAAGATAAATTTATAATAATTTGCTGATTTGAAAGATATATGACAGATGAGTAGACAGACAGAGACAGACCACTTTTTTTTTATAAACACTTGTAGCAATCACACATCACAATCAGTATAGTGACTTCATAACCGACAATTATTTAAAAAATCATGAAAAAATAAAGGTATTTTTTATATATACCAAAATAATGAAAACTGTGTCCTAAAATGGCGTATATACGCCGAAAAAAAAAAAACTTTTAGAAATTAAGCTGTGGGAATTCCAATCTCGTATATTCTTATTTTCACCTCTTTGCTGCTTCAGCTATGTTTCTAAAATGTAAATAATTTTACAAATTCCTTGGTCGATGAAATGGGTAACAATGCAAAGCATTTCATATAGTGATGTAGTGTAAGTTCCCTGGCTCTATTATGTTAATTTTATTTCTATTTCCATTGTGGCCTTGGCTACGAAAAGCTTCAACAATACATCCATCATTTGAACGTATCATTTTGGATATCTATTTGGTTGGAGTATAAAATAAAGAGTCTTTTTAAGCATTCCAACTACATTGACGAACTCGTCCATTGTGTACACTTTTTCAATTAATTCAATGCAAGAATATATTTATTCATAAACATAGGTAATAACAGGGTTACATTGGATCTTATTAAATAAAAAAGGGACTCTATATTTTGCCTTTCGACGTAAGAATTAGTTCACTATGCATACGCAACGATATTCCATATGGAATATCGTTGTGCATACGTCTATGCATTATTTAAAAATTATTACAATACAATCAACAAAAAATAAATTAAAAATGCATAACAGAATATATAAAAATTAAAGAAATTAAATAAACATGTCATACAAAAAGTCATTAATACTATAATATTTTTTTTACCAGTAATAATAATAGACATGAGCAATAGCAAACTATGAGCAAACTATTGCTCATGTCCTTCAAATAATTTGGATGTTTATTATAAATTATTGGAGCCAATATAAATTATTATATAATATAAATTATTGCACAAAACAAAGTTTCTCCGAAGCTGTGTGTTACTTTGATGCACAAGAAGTTTGTGACGATATTGGGAACGTTGAGATTTAAAATGATTTTCGGGTGCTTTAAGGCGCTACGGAAAAAAAATTGACACTTTAAGAACTTGCATATTTACTTCAGTAAATAATGTATTATTTTGATAAAATAGTATATTATTTTTGAAATCTTTTTCTAGGGATCTGTTAAACAGAAATGCGATTGGAGAAATTCGGCTCAGTTTAAATATTTATTGAAATGAGGTCTTTTTCGACACCAATACTCCTGGTTTGACAATTTAGAATGACATATGCAATTATATTTTATTAGATTGGTTTTAACGGTATCTAGGACCTAAGGGCCTATTATGTATCTTTAGTTGCCATCTGGACTGGGTGTCTATCATCAAAAACATAGATATACTATCGAATTCCGATTGTCTATAGATATGTTCGCACTTGAAGTGACGACACAGTTCTTAAATAGTTCAATACCGACTAATGATAATTTTGAAAGTTGCGTTTTTAGCTATGTTTTTGATGATAGGCAACTAGACCAGTTGGCAACTAAAGATACAGAATAGAGGGGCTGGTCAAACGAAATTTTGATAGCAACTCAAGTACATTTTATATTAATAAAAAACCGAATTTTTGCTACTTTTCCACGAATCCGTCCCTCTCGCACTGAGGGTTTTTTCGCATATGGAGTAACAGGGATTCTAAAACTTTTACATATCGTCTTAATAAAGTATTGCGGATTAAATCCGTTGGATAAACTTGATAATTAGCGGTTAGCCATGTCTGCTGGACCTATTCTGCCGCACTTGGAGGACAACGGGACAACTTTCCCTCACAAGGACAGACAATGGGTCGCGTGCCTGCATCTATTTGTTTGTGACATACCCTGCCCTATCTATGTACTGTACTCTAATAAGATCGGTAATCCTTGCACAATGAAAGGTTTCAAAGGTTTGCTTTATACTGATAGTATTACTACTTTATAAATTCCACAAGATAGTAAAACAAGACACGGATGAAATTGTATTTCCTGATGGGAAAAGGAAATTGAATCTCCGACAGTATTAAAGTGGTAGTTGTACTGAGCAGTTGTCTGTGTTAGTGGTTAGCACTACTATTGTGGGTGCCTCAATTTATTTAGTTTGATATTCTAATACAGAAATATAAAAGACATACTGCAATAAGGTAATTGCAACATCAAAAGCAGTTTTATAAGTACCTACATTGTTTATCCGATGTTATAATGTTATATTATAACGCCGCGATTCTGCACTGCGATTGGTTCAATTTATCTAGAGAGCCAATCAAATTCTTAAGCCTCGCCCCCTTTATCCTGATCGGCCTTCAAGGCAGCATTACCGAAACGACGCACCCGAGGTTCATGAACGAGTGTTCTTATTTTTCGTGAAATTGTTAGTTGAAAATATTATAAATAAAGATTATATTTTTGATGGTCGTAGATAAAGTATTTGTGTGCAATCAGTTGCACACAAATACTTTATCTACGACCATCAAAAATATATGTTCAGACATAATTAGAGTTTAGAACACTCACTCTGCTGGGAAACAAGCACCCGTGTCCCAATGTCTCAAATTATGTGACAGTTGCACAAAATACTACTATCGCTTGTTTTCTAGTGAAAGCATGACACAGTTTCCTTAATAATACCGAATGCGCTTTTATCTTATCTGATAACACTGTTTCTGCAGATAATTTACAATGTACATCAATCAAAAGAAAAAATCCTTTATTTCCTTATCCAAATATAAATCTAGTCAAAGCAAATGTCAGCCAATCCACTGGCGAAGCGAGGAAAAAAATATTTCCACCACCATGGCGATCCAAATAAAGGTATATTAGTGGTGGAGGGCGCGCTGCGCGGGCGCCGGCGCCGCCGCTAGCCGTCTAGCGGGCAAGCCGGTTGAAACCGGATTGCTGACTCATACCGTCGTTTATTTAAACCTACCATAGAGTATTGATCTTCTATAAAAAGTAGACGGGCAACTGTGCAACACCGCTCACCCGTAACGGTTGTGTTATGTTAACCTTCAGTGAACTTGTCGAATGGCTACTGGTGCTCATTTGCACGTGCCATGTGATAAGCTCCTCGTAACAATGAATGAACTATGATTTATCAAGTGTTTCCATTTCAATTACTGCCTTTCTTTTTCTTCACAGATGTTTACAGTTCACTGGTGTTTTTGTGAAAGATGTATTGTTTTTGGGCAAAACTTTAGTAATATGCACATTTCTTTCCCAAAGGTTTCTCTTCATTTTATGGATGCACCGTACTCGTACATACAGTAAGAAAGAATTTTAAAACAGACATAGCCCTGGTGTTTAAGGCGTATGACTACGCTAAATAAGCAACTCGATGTGTGTCGGTGCAAATACGAGTATCAACGGAAACGACATTGAAATAATGTTCATTTCAGCGTGCCTTGAAAAGTGGCTGTTACGACAACCACTGTGTCTCGGGCTAGCGCAAAATAGAAGAAAATAATACTTTTCACATGGACGCCATAAACGAAAAAACATTTTTGAACTTAAATTTTTTAGATCTAAAAATTTCCTATAATTTGGTGAAATAATGATTAAAATCGCTTTAGGCGTTTGGAAGGAGTAAGAGAATTCTTGTGTTAATCATGTGAAACTTTCGATGACTTTCGATTTTTTTTGTCAAAACTTACAATAGAAAAACAGTTTATAAAACTTAAAATTTATTTTTGACTCTATAATGCCTATCATATATTTTTATGAAAGTTTTTGGACCACCTGTGTGGGAGGAGTAGGCCTTCAAAGACAGGTCCAAATTGCAGTTGGCGTATCCATTCGCCTTAATAGTTAATAAAGAGTTGTCCAAGTATCGTAGTGGGTTCACACAGAAGGTAGAGTCGGTCCAACTGTGAGGTGGGCTGCTTCACTTCACGCTCTCTAGGTCAGTAGGGTAGATACTCTATCGACGCTACATTTTAAACATGAAATGAATGATTCAAACGTTTGTGCATGTGCAGTGCCACAATCTTACCTATTCGGGTGGGCAAAAGTGGAACTAAAAACGAATATATGTATGTTTTATAGCACTGAGAAGAACCTGGTGACGTTAATTACATCGAAAGATTTGCTCTTATTTTATATGAAAAATTCCTTGGTTATCGTCCTGATGTGTTTTACACAGTAGAACTTCCCGATTTTACTATTAAATATGGTGCCAACTTCTTCACTAGCGACGCCATCACAAGAAATTGTAATAATTATGGTAGCACCTACAAGTTTTTGCGAAGTTTCTTTTGGCGCGGCTCCTGCCCAGTGAGAGGTCTTGAAATAAAGGTAACATTGCTAAATAAATGTTTCAAAGGCCAATACAAAATTACCTATATACATATAGGGTTGCCAGATGGCCCAGATAAAAAACCGAACATTTTCTATCAAAGGGTATGATTTTTTTTTATGGTACAATTTGTAGAATAGATTTTGGCCAGATCAAACTGACAATATTACCGGAAATTACTGAGGGTGAACATCAAACATTAGTAAACATTAAAACTTATATTTATTATTGCTAATAGGTAAGCTAAAAATCACTTTTTAACATATTTGGCACTAGATCCTAGATTTAATAAACGTTTATTACCTGAATTTTTTTCTTTAAATTCAATGCAACTGAAAACACATAATTCGCTTTTTACGGTATTCACACCTAGTCGATTTCTTTCGTCAGTCCTCATACATTATCCATTACGCTAAAAACTCTTTCTACGAAGGCATAGGAGACAGGAACACTGCACACATATTGTACCATCTCGTGAGTGAGGTATACATCGCGTATTTTCAAAAACCCGGTTTTCCAAAAAAATTTAGACCGGCCAGCCGTTAACCGTACTGTCCGGTCCAAAACCGGACATCTGGCAACCCTACCTCTATATCAAATTGAGGGTTATGAAACGAAATGTTATGAGCGAGCTGAAAATAGTTTTCCACCCGTAAATATACTCATCGTAAATCTGCTCCACGGCCATTTCTCCGAGTAAATCTTCATTCAAATTACAATGGACGTTAACGGTTCTCCAGTGCGGGGTCGCGGAGTGGCGGGATCGTAACTTTTCGCCATTTCACGACTCTGACCTCAGAGCGGGTCCATGGCTGTGTGGGCTGCGACCCTTGACCTTTGTCACACATGTTTATTAACAGATATTATACGGCCAGAGAGGAAATGTTGTTGAAGAGGCTAGAAATAGATATGTAAGCATTTTTTATTTTTGTACTACTCAAAATTTCAATATTGAATTTAATAGAAAATACACATGAATCCGACCATAAGGGTTCAGTTTACACATCTTTAAGTACGGTACCCGAAAACGGTCCAGTGACCAACCCTACTCGAAATAATGATACCATTTAAACAAATGTAGAACAAGACCGAGACTAATGTCGTACAATACTCACTAACTGCCACCGATGATATATAAATTGCTACATCCGCGATTCTAATTGCACCTTATTTTTCTACCCATTCTCTCCCTTGTAGAGCAACCGCTAGTGTGACCGTGGGAACGTTTGTGTGCAGATTTCTAACACTTTTACTCGAATAACGTGTTCATCATCTTTAAAATTATCTTCTTAGTGTCTTTGGTATTCTTTATAACACAGCCAAAGCAAAACCCGGCCACAAATGGCCACACAAAATTAATTGTCTGAAATGCGACGAAACTTTTCAGATGAATCATCTGACAATTTGTAAATTTCCTCTTATTGTTTAATTTCAAGGATTTTTAAATCTCAAGTCACACATCGTTTACTTCGCAAATTAAGGAAGTACACTTGTGCCACGTATTAAATTTTATTGTCGTTTTGTGTTAAATCCCTGGTTTTAACATACTCTTCTCTAATTCTGTGTTTAGGAAACGTAAGTTACTTTAATATAATTGGTTCCGAGCATTCGCTGGGTCAATGACACTGAGCACACGCGATCCAATGAAACTGTCACGAGAACCTCGTCTATTTAACTGAGATCTCCGCACTATCTTATCTCTCTTATAATCTTCTTGGTGGAGTTATGATTGGAGAGGTCAGTTTCAAATGGTCGAAGGTTATTGCTTTGGCAAACAGCCATATTGCGTCTATCTGGATTACAGTTTTCAATTTTGGATAAATTATGCTTACTTGTTACACCTGGCGTGTAACAGTTTGCACTTTATCAGATAGCCTTTTTATATTCCTGTTTCTTTACAGATGTTATCATGTCATCTCAGTGAATGGACATAAAATCTTCGTTGAATAGAAAGTTCACCACTAAAAGTTAACCAACAAACTAATAGCTCGACATAAAATAGCATTGGCGAATGAAATTCTAGACGTGACTTTTTATACACATAGGAAATGAAAGCAGTTAGTTGATATCTACGTCCAATCAAACTGCGGTAATGTTATTTTAGTATCCACTGAGCGTTTGATGTATCTGTAAAATCTGTATAATTTTATAATGGAGATTTTTACGACTAGGTAAAAGCCCAAACCGACTCACATTTTATCCGAAAAGGGTTGTTGTCCTCGTGCTCCCTTAAGCCAGGACAAATAATAGAACTTGGATGTTTGCCCGATGTTATGTCCAAAGGAAGATTCGGATACAAATGGGCATGTTTCGTTTATTATTCTTTCTTGTTGCCAAAGGGCTCCTAACGATTTCTTTGTAGGTCGTTCTATGCCTATATGGTATATAGGTCTTTTAAATTAGAAGTAAATGGAGGAGTTCTGTATGTATGTTTATAAATTCTTTATTGCACAAAATAAGTTTACAATGCACAAAGGCGAACTTAATGCTAATTAGCATTCTCTACCTGTACGTCGAGCACACGTGTGGGTTTCGTCATTTTCTGCTTGAAAATAAGCTTCATGAAATAACCCCCAGGCCTTTTCGAAATGTGACGTTAGTTAATAGTTTACGTGTTTCTGCCGAAATTTCAGTTTTATCTATCTCACTTTAGTTTTCAATAAATACAGTTTTCGATTTGGAAATGAAGAATAAATTTCTAAAATACGCAGGGTTTTCTGATGTTGCGACAGGTAGATAAACATTTAGATATAGGCAGGATATAGACTTAATAAGGTGACATGTTTCTAAATATTGACACTATTTGGCAGTATTGGCATTGACCGCCACCTACGTGGTATCCATTTTGGTACGTATTCCGATAGCGGTATTTTTTGCTTTTTGTTTGTCGGTTCGTTCCACTTTCGTTGGATCGGTCGCGGACCGTAACCATGGCGACGCCGAAGTTGCGGGTTCGATACGATCTTGCGGATTCTCTCAATTTTATATCAGAATCGGAAATAAGAGTAACAGAACCCTAAAATATATTGTCTTTGTGTTGTTTTATCTTTTTTATCTACTCGGGTTTTTGCTCGCGGTTCCGTTCGCGTGTAATAAAATGTCTGTGCCCCTGTGCTTTTTCCAGAGTTGTTACCAAAATGGCTACCAAAAAACCTTAGCAGTAGCTTAGGTTCTTTTAAGCATAGCAATGGCAACCCCGTCTGAATCCATTCAATGGTTTATGAAGTTACAATCGAACATTACGATTATAGGCTGAAGTTGCTTTTAATGTATAAAGATAAAGAAGAAGAAATATAAAAGAAGATACATCCAAAATATTTTCCACCCAAAGGTTGTCTGGAAGAAATCGCTCTAAGCGATAAGACCGCCCATTGTTGCCTATATTTTAGTTTTTTTCCAACTTGGTATTGTTGTTTTTCTTTTGGTACACAATAAAGCGTATTTATGTTATGTTATGTTATGTTAAGATATTGAAAGACAAGAAAATGTAAATAAATATCTTTTCAATGCATGTGCTCGTAAAGGCCCACTTTTTATGCATCAAAACCGAACAGAAAGTCGATTATTTTGCCCTAGAGCTTTATTATTATTTATTTTTTTAATTTATTTACAATGGTTGGCTAACCTGCAGCCTTTCCTGTGTACCATAAATGTCATACTTTTTTTTCCACTGTTTAACGGCTCTGGATCTTTCCTTTTGAGCCAATTACAATTTAAAGTTCACAAAATTATATTTGTTTTATTTCCTCACACTATGCATTGAAAAACGTAGTATGATACACGGGCGTAAGAGCAATAAATTACTCGGTTACGTTTAAAACACTCGCTACGCTCGTGTTTTAAATAGTCCTCGTAATTTATTCCTTTGCGACCTTGTAGCATAAACTACTATTCCACCAATACTTCATAGATGGAGCTATCAACTGAAATTTCCTTCCAGTTCGGAGACTTCCGAGGTTCTACAATGTATTGTGTGTGTGTCGTTATAGTAATTACAGTGTGCGAAAGGCTCGATATATTGTCATAATGACTCAGTACTTTCATTTAGGAAATTCTGCGGAGTAACGTCGAACGCTTGATTAGGGGAAAGTACCTTGCTGATGTTATAGAGCAGGGGTCTTCAACCTTTTTTAGCTCGAGGGCCAAAAATTTAGTCCACGTCTGTCGGAGGGCCACATTGCAGCACGTGAACATTAAATAACAAACAAATGAATTGAAATTCTTTATTTGTTTAAAAATTACAAGATACAGATTAATGTGAGGGTTGAACTTGTTTCTTTTTAACCGGATTGTCGATATCTGCTTTTATTTTGTGACCGAACGGCGTTTGATTTTAGAGATGAGGTGTGTAAATTCCAAACGAATATCTCTTCTAGTCTCTGAGGGCCGCAAGAAATGTCCCGGCGGGCCGCATGGCTGCTTCAGAAAAGTAATGAATGAATGAATGAACGAATGAACGAATGAATTGACACTTTATTGTACACAAAAGACATATAAAAGAAAAGACATAAAAGAAAACAGAGTATTGAAAAAATAATTTTGTACAAAGGCGGACTTATCACTTAAAGCGATTTCTTCCAGCCAACCTTTGGGTGGTGAAGAAATTGTCACTAGAAAAGTAAAAATAGACGTAATAGATAGAGTAAATTAAATGAAAATCAATAAAGTGTAAATACAAATAACCTACCAAATTAAACTCAATTTTAATAGTACTTAATTGTAATAATATAATACACTTACAATTCTTTCCAATCAAAATATCCTAGAACATACAGAAAAAACAATAAAATTACGTAAATTGTGTCTATCCTTGGTGGTACAGTCAAAATTCACTGATTTTGACAGATGACAAACAGCTGACTTGAAATCCAGTGTTGACAGAAAAAATATTTTTTGATGCACCAAAATGTACAGAATCTGATACCATGGGCCGTTTGCTCGTGCTTCGTTTAGATTCGGCTATAAAAAATCATAACCCAAGGTATCATATATGATACCTGGGGACTGAAGAGGTTATAGAGGAACCGATTTGATTGGCCCTCTACTTTGACAAGGCAACCAAGACTTGTGGCAACCACGTAGGAATAAAATCGTTGCATAAATCAATTTGAAGGGTGCATGTAAAGAACAGGGAATGTCCATTTGAGTACATTTTGAGAAAAACGCTTTTTATACTATATTATTATTACTTAAAATAAAAATAAAAAATCTAATAATTTCAGTAATTCGTTAGTTTTTAAAATATAACTTCTTGGTTGTTTTACATTCAGGCCAATCGAAAAACTTCTGTCCGTTTTTCATAAAAAAACTTAGTTGAAAAAAATGTGACTTTCCTTGTCCTTTCCCGGCACCTTGCGTTTGAAGTATTAACAGGCTGTGGTTTAAGTATAAAGAAAAATGAACTAAATATTTATTATTGCGATTTTGTTTAACAGTTGGAAACTTCAAATGACTCATTCAAATATTAAACGAGTGGCCTAGTTTTCTCTAACAAGTTGTTTATTTTGGAGTTGATTAAATGGCAATAATTAATAACCTGTAGAACCGCCGGCTCTGAACCGGTTATGTACAATTATTATTACTTTGCATTACAAGACTTATTATCAGCTTCCTTACTGACCTGTGAAATGAAGGGAAACCTAACCATACTAAAAAACATACTTAAACCTAACCTAACCTAACCATATATGTACTTTTTATGAAATAAATTCTTATCTCTCATGCATTCTCATACAGTTTTTTCAGCTTCTTTGTTGCTTTTTCTATAAAATAACAAGGTGTTGAATTATGGTAACGTCCGTCACACGGGTAAGGCAAGAATGTCATATATGCATCCGTCCATGCTACAAAAATTAAACAATATATGTCCTTAAGATCAATAAAAACCGGTCAAGTGCGTGTCGGGCCATGCGCAGTATAGGTTTCCGTAGTTGCCCGTCACTATGCGGACTTACACGGTTCGTAAACTTATATTTACTAATGTTTTACACAACTAACAACCTCGTCTAAGTAATTTTCAATTGAATTTGTACGAAGTTTTCATTTTAAGTTGGTTGACTATTATTCGTTAATTTGTAAAGCCTACTTAACTATGATAGTTTTCCTTATCCTACCTACGCCGTGAATTTTTTCACATATCCAAAAACGATCGTTTAGCTGGCAGGGGGGAACACTTGACTCTAACAGAAGTTAGCACTTTAAAACTTCGAGAAATGGTTTTACACTCCCGCAATATTTTTGACCGACCTATCCAACGACATTCCACACAATGGGATAGCGAAGAAAAAAAAAATCATCCTCACTTTACGTGCAGGGGAGTTACCGTAAAACATTTTTTTTTTCAAGGTTTGTTTTTACCACTTTGTCGGCGTGATTAATATGTATGTCATAC
The DNA here is from genome assembly GCA_934047225.1 of Ypsolopha sequella. Taxonomy (NCBI): domain Eukaryota; kingdom Metazoa; phylum Arthropoda; class Insecta; order Lepidoptera; family Ypsolophidae; genus Ypsolopha; species Ypsolopha sequella. Next base: position 3,165,089 of record OW203986.1, on the reverse strand, counting down.
CAAATTACAGCTTTTTAGTACTAAGAGTTTCTGAAGCCGCGAACACACAGACAGACAGACGGACATTACGAAACTATAAGGGTTCCTTGTTGACTACGGAACCCTAAAAATCGAACAGTCCCCTAGACACTTGATGTGAATTTTAGCACGGAATTCATGAAATTCCTATGTCTACCTACTTTAGTAACATTTATTTTCTGAAAGTTAAAAAGCACTTTTAAACCGCTCTCGTTGAATGTCACGTCCACGTGATCTTAACACTGGAACAGGGGCTCAGTTTTACTAATTCTAAAAATTATTGGCCCCATAAATATTGACCGATTCGATAGGACTACTACACAATAGTAGTTAATGCTACAAGGGCGAAAAGGGATAAATAAACGTAACCGAGTAATACATTGCTCTTACGCCCGTGTATCATACTACGTTTTTCAATGCATAGTGTAAGGAAATAAAACAAATATAATCTTGTGAATTTTAAATTATGATTGGCTCAAAAGGACTGTATCCAGAGCCGTTAAACAGTGGAAAAAAAGTATAAAATTTATGGTACACAGGAAAGGTTGCAGGTTAGCCAACCATTGTAAATATATTAAAAAAATAATAATAATAAAACCCTAGGGCAAAATAGTCGACTTTCTGTTCGGTTTTGATGCATAAAAAGTGGGCCTTTACGAGCACATGCATTGAAAAAACTATTTCAACGCGGTTGAAGCTGCGGGCAAAAGCTATAAGTAAAGTCACAATTACTAAGAAATCTTATATTGAAATATATCTTATATTGAAAACAGCACGATCAAGCAATGCAAACATTTTTTTCCTTATTTTTACAATTTCATTTGAATTTTTAAATTAATAAATTTTATATCTTCAGAAAAGTCACAGATCTGATACACAACAACTAATTTATCGCGAGTGAAGCCGCGTGCAAACTAGTAAAGTCACAATAAATTATAATAATCAAAAGAAATCTGTTCTGAATCTATATTTTATGATAATAATTTAATGATTTTATTTCCCCTATTGAGTCAAGCAGTTTAGTTGTATTTTTATATTCTTTCGAGTTTTATATCCTGAGAAAAGTTGCTGCAAAGTCACAGATCTGGCTTGCGTGCTAGTCACATCCGTCACTGAACTTTTAAGTGCTTGTAACTTTGGTTTGTGAAGCTTGGTCGTGACCTTGATTTTTATATATTTAGACAGCATTGAAATTCATGATAACAGTAAGAGCTGAATAAATGAAAACATGGAAATTGTTGCACGTTTTAGACGTACAAATAGGCAGCCCCCCCTCACTGCGGATTGAACAAGTCGTTAGCTCACTATTACAAAGTTCTATGTAAAAAAATTGGAACAACACAAGATAGCAATTGTCACATAGAACCTTGTATTATTCCTATTTTTTTTATAATAGTGAGCCAGCGAAGTGTGGATCAGTTTTAGAATCAATGTTCTGTAGGTAGATAATCTCTTCACGCAACTGAAAATTTCAAGGTCTCGTTGATCGATTGTCCGACTAATCGATTTTTTTTACCTCATGGTCTCAAAAGTTTATTTTTCAAAGTAGGTAGGTATATAAAATACACGTTTGATAAGTCAAAATTTAATCTTATAAAAAAAATATATGTAATAAAATAATAAATGTACATGAACTAGATTAAACGTTTATTTAATTTATGTAGCAATAAATATACAATTAAAATTATAGGTAAAATATATATTATACAAGGTTAAATCCAATCAACCGCCCGAACCCACACCGGAGACCCGGCCAGGGACCAGGAACAAGGTTCAATGATCACCAACTGAGCCCCCAGCACGAATCCAGGCGGCCGACCAAATCCCATCTTATATACTACATACTAATAGGTTACATATATAAATACATGCCTACCTCCGCCCATTCTACTACTACTACTGATCATACCATATATGACCTTGATGTCGAAAGTGGGCTTGGGATGGTGGCGGGATTGGTGATCATACCAAACAATTTTTCCAAACAAACTTTCCCGCGCAATTCGTGCAAATGTTCTTATTTTCTACTTTTCCTTGCAAATTTTTAGTATCTATTAGAAATGTAGTGTGTGCTAATCCGAATAACGTGTTACATTAAGTTTGACCTCTATTTATATCCGGTGCATTACGTGAAAACTCTTCCAGAAAAACACGAGTATTACCTACGTTACATCCTCTCCTGAGACCCTAATCTGCTTATTGTGTTAGAGCCGTCCGTCTGTTTATCTGTCCGTCCGTTAATAGTCCTCTCGTTTACATCCCTGCTGTGGAGGCAGGTCGGTGACCTTGCCGTACAGCTATTTACAGCTGCAGCTTATTTAAGCTTAAGCAGACATGGTTTTAAGGGGTAATAGGGGTGGTCGCCCCCCTCCCTAAAGTACAAAATTTTGACAAATTTCAAAATGTTGTATTTGTTATACACGCTTCACTAGCCGATTTTCAGAAATTGCCCACCCCCCCTGAGTGATATCCTCGATCCGCGCCGGAGTTTAAGGTTCAAGGTAAACTTTAATTTAACGTTTCGTTAAAATACGTAAAAATCTCAAAGCGAAGTTTTGTTATCCTTTTGTCCGCGGACTGAGAAAACGGCTGGTCTAATTGAGCTGAAAATTGGCAGATACAGATAAATAGATAATTACCACGGAACCACGGGAAAAAGGAGGCTTTTCTAGACTTTCGAAGTCTCTAGAATCTAGAAACATTACAACAAAGTTTAGCTCCAAGCATTAACAAGGATTTCGGCGTATTCCCTACGATATAAAAATTAATGTGAGGGCACCGACTTCTAGAGAAAGTATGTTTCAGGAAGAAAGAAGTCGACAAAAGGTCTCCAGACCACTAGTACCATGAACAGTACCATCAATGGTCCTATTGGTCCCAGAGTGTTATTTCGGTACCATCGATCAGTATAAAATTATTTTTAACCTTTTAGTGAATGACTGCAATTTAAAAATCTCATTTAACTTAAAAAGTACATAAGTTATTGGCAGATTTTTGTATTTACTTGTGCTTCTAAACTTTCTATGTTCAAGGTTCTAAGTCTATAGAACCTTGAATATATGTAATATATAGATTTTGATTACTTTTGACAAGAAGACCACTCCCGCTTCAGTAGTAAATTGATCCTGTAAGGGTTGTGTTGTGTTTGCCAAAGCCATTGATTGCATATAATTATAAAACTTAAATTTTATCTTAAATCTTAAACTGATAAAAATAATTCGATAAAAGTCAAAAATAGCTGCGACAACGAGCGAGTTTGTTTGCTTGTGACCCCTGTAGTTCTCACATAAAGTTAATTTCTAGGATTTTCATCAAAATCCTGCGACATACATACGAGTAAATGTACCTTTAATCAAATTAATCATGGTCTACTGAATACACCTCTTTGTCCACAAAAGTCCATTGAAAAAATTCATTGATGGATTTTTGTGTACATTTATTTAAGTCCACTTTGAACGAGTAACTCTTAACTTAGTTTAAGGCGCTTTTATCCCAGAAGAGTGACTCTCTGTCTTTTTCTTTACGTGTAAGAAGTAAAGAAAATATCCACACTTTTGTACTTTTTCGTTGTTTTTAACGGTTTTTAAATTGTTTAAAAATAAGGGATATGTTTATTAAAACCCACTTACGTGGTCGACCTAGAAAATTTAAAGAGCAATATTACTAAATATGTTTCGTAAATAAAAGAGTGGAATTATGGAAATGGCATGATTTGAAAGGTCTTATTACATGCTGTGTTCGTGAATTATTTCTATCGAGCAAAATTTATCTGATCGTGTAACACATGCGTGGAAGACCTAGATAAAGGTTCGAACTATATTGAGTAGTTTTTTTTTTGGAAGTTTTAGACGATATTTGAAAGTTCTATTTGACTTTGAAATTACTGATTTTGGGATAAGAGCGCCTTAATTACAATGCATGTTTCTTTGTTTCAAATAACATTACGCGAAAACCTTAGAAGCATGCTGTTACAATGTAGCTAGCCAGTTTATGTTGGGACAACTGTGTAAATAAACTGTTACACTGCACGAAACTAAACGAATGTGCAGGAAATATAAACTTTAAACTGTATTTATTTTAGTTAAAATCTTACACGGTACATTTATACAAGGTGATTTTTTGATCATCGTCCAAATCCAGTGATCAGCGTCATGAATCAATAACAATTTTTGTGAATTTCGTATAATGAAATTTCGACTTCCCATAGTAATTCACTCCCAGTCCTGAGTGAATCACTATGGGGAATCGAAATTTTTATTTTATGAGTTTGACAAAAATCGTTCTTGGTTCATGATGCTGATCACTTACCAAGGCTCAAGTATGGATTTGGACGATGTTCACAAATTCATCTTGTATATTTATAAATATTCTTGTATGTTTTTAATAGGTATTATACAAGGTGACTTTTTGATCATCGTCCAAATTCATACTGGAGGCTTGATAAGTGATCAGTATCTTGGATCAATAACAATTTTTGTGAAATTCCTCCAGTCCCGAGTGAATCACTATGGGGAGTCGAAATTTCATTCTACGAATTTCACAAAAATTGTTATTGATCCATGATACTCATCACTTACCAAGCCACCAGTATGAATTTGGACGATGATCAAAAAGTCACCTTGTATAACATTTAATAATAATAATTACTTTATTTAGGATTAATGTTACATACATATAGTGTTAGTAACAATTATATAATAAGATCCCAGAGCCGCCAGACCTACGTCATTTTTTAGCAAAGCTGAAATTTTAAGGAGAAACAGTCTAACATGAACTTAAGAACGCGTTTTTGCTAGCTTGGAATCGGGGCTCTTTAACAGGTACTAAAGGTACATAAAAGCTTTACTAACCTATTGATATATAATGGCTGCTTTTCACATATGTTTTATAGAATACCATCTAAAACCAGCATTCACTAATGCCAGACCCTTTCCTACTATATCTGTATATACTATCTGTATCGCACGGTGGCGCGTCGCGAGTCTCCGCTCATACGGGCGCTCGACAAGCTCAGCGCACTCTTGGTCTCAACACCACAGTGTGACCTTTTTGCTGATAGACCGATGGATGTGTTAAGGCGACACGTTAAAGTTTTAGCGTCCCTGTTACTCCATATGCGAAAAAATCCTCAGTGCGAGAGGGACGGATTCGTGGAAAAGTAGCAAAAAGTCGGTTTTTTATTAATATAAAATGTACTAAAGTTGCTATCAAAATTTCGTTTTACCAGCGGGCCTATTATGTATCTCTAGTTGCCTTCTGTACTGGGTGCCTATCATCAAAAACATAGATATACCATCGAATTCCGATTTCCTAAGGATATGTTCGCACTTCAAGTGACGACACAGATTGTTAATAGTTCAATACCCACTAAAGGCAATTTTGAAATTTCAGTTTTTATCTATGTTTTTGATGATAGGCACCTAGTATAGTTGGCAACTAAAGATACAGAATAGGGGGGCAGGTTCTAGATACCGTTAAAATCCATCTAATAAAATATAGTTGCAGTTCATATGCCATTCTAAATTGTTAAACCAGGAGAAATGGTGTCGAAAATGACCTCATTTCAATAAATATTTCTATCGAGCCGAATTTCTCCAATCGCGTTTCTGTTTTAACAGATCCCTAGAAAAAGAATCCAAAAATAATACGTTATTTACTGAAGTAGATATGCAAGTCCTTAAAGTGTCGTTTTTTTTCGTAGCGCCTTAAGGGAATGTCTGAAGTACTGTGGAGTGAAGTATCAAAGACGATGTCCCTAGATCAACATTATGTATAGAAATATTTATTTCTTTAATAATATTATCGTTCTTTGTTTTTAAATATGTTTTTAATCATATTTACTTTGTATATATCTTTGAATTGCTCAGTTACTTGGTTAATACTGTAATGCTGAACAATTTTATATTAAATAAATAAATAAATCTGTCCTATAGGAAGCTGATGGTAAGCAGGCTAGGACTTCCACACAAAAAATTAATAAAATATTTAACTTTCACCCTCTAACCCCCTCTATAAAGGAGGGTTGTGTATTTTATAACAATTTTAATTCCAAATTTCCAAAGTCTTAGAAAACCTAAATTTGGTATGCAGGCCAGGATTTGAAAAACAAAACGAAACAAATTTAAAAAGTCGGTGGCTTTCACCCTCTCATAAAGGGGGGTGCAGGGCTGTATAATGTAAATATTTCTAACAAAAATAAATTAAATAAAAAAAACATTTCATGTAAAATAGGTTGCCAAGACTCACATCAGATCTCACGTAAAGCCAAGCCCTAACTCAACTAACCCTTCATCTTGGTTAAAAAGATTATTGATTTATTCATCTCTATTTAATTGCACGTAATCCATTTCTTTGAAAATAATATTTTGTGGGATGAGTCAAAACGAGACGCTGCCGGTAATAATAGCGATATATAACGTTACTTTCATACATATTTGTCCAAAAATAATGTTATTTAAAACGCTTTTTCAATGTCGCTTTTTCAATATCTTACAAAGGTGTTCTCCGTATTCCAGGCCGCATCCACTCGGCGATCGTGTCGGGGGTCAACGATGAGACGCGCTCCGTCACCGTGGAGTGGTACGAGCGGGGGGAGACCAAGGGCAAGGAGGTGGAGATCGACGCCATCCTCGCGCTCAACCCTGAGCTGGCGGTCGGACCGAAGCACCACACGCCGCACCTGCAGCCCATGCCGAACAAGCTAGCTCGGGTGAGTCGCGGGTCTTCTGTCGTATGCGAGCCTGGTACTTGCAGAGGACTGTTGCTCAATACCGGGTGCTAAACCTTGTTCTCTACCGATCATACTTGACTACTTTTTAAAAGATTCTATTTACAGTACGTATTTAAAAATAAGTTTTTTTTAAATCTTGCGCCTGCTTTATATTTCTTTGTGAAAGTTCTTCAGTATGATCCATACAAGGTGAAATTTAATCAACCGCCCGAATTCAAGCTGAAAGACTCAGCTATTGATCAGGAACTTGGTTTAATGATCATTTTTTTCGAAATCATAAAAAGAATTTTGTTCCCATACGAACTGCGGGTCTACCGCGTAATTCTCATTTTCATCAACATCAACTTGAGATTGAAATTTGACGTGCGTGCGACGACGCCCGCCTAACATGCCATCTCTTTTGCACGCGTTGATTTTCGCATGCATTTGCTTGAAGTTGATACAAATGAGAATTACGCGGTAGAGCCCCTGGTCTAGTTGAAATACAATTCCTAGTATAGGCAGTGCAAGAGCAACATTTTTTTTTCGAATTTCTCCTGAAGTGTCATTAAACGTTGTTCCTGATCAACAACAGAGTCTCCAATATGAATTCGGGTGGTTGATTAAATTTCACCTTATAGAGTAGGTATGAGATTTCATTATATAATTGTTTTTTGTACACCCAGTATATTAGGGATATTTAAGATTTCTGAAAATGATCCATCCATCCAACATTGAAGAGACGCGTTGTTGTCGGTGGAGTTACCATCCATTTAACCTCTTGATACGAGACAAAATTAATTTTCCTTCACTTGATCACAAACAAGGAAAATTGGACATCTCACATTTTCAGAACATTCATTGCGGTTTGATATCAAATTCTGTAATGCTCTGTACACCATTTGGAGTACCAACGTGATGATTTTCGCTACCAATACTTTGATTTCGTGATGAAAAAATCCCTATGAACTTAATACAGAAGTGACACAAGAAGATTTGTAGCATCGTAAGCGACGAGGGAAGACAGCGATCTTCAGTTTACACTGCAATTTAACTCCAGTGAGCTGGCAGCTAATCTATTTAAGTCGTAGAGTCAATGACCACTCCCGCTTCAGTAGTAAAACAATCCACACACATCAGAACTAAAGGTCATCAACACACGACAATATCTAACACATATAAAACAACGTACTGTTAGATCAGAGCTTACATCAGTACTGACTTCATGGAATATTAACTTATAAAGCGTGTAATTGTAAAATATAACTAACTTATTAAACTTGACAGTAATAGTCGCTTCGTGATGTAAATACAGAGTAATTTAGGCTATTCCCTGTATGGCAGTAATCTTGCTTAAGGGCACTGTGCTCGCCCGAACTCCCAATATTCGCTGTTCGCTTATAATAAATATCCTTATTATTTAATATTTTCCTAAATTTTTTATTTTGGAACTCGCCTGTACATTAATCCATGAATTGAACCTAAAACATTTACCAAAATAAAATACGTACAAAATTTACAAAAGCGTTTAAAAGTAAATAATCAAAATTACACTCCTGGACTTTTAAACTAAACCCCGTGGACGAGGAAGACCCCAACTCACATAGATTTCCGTAGTAAATAAGAACCTCAAAGAAGCCCAAGTCAGCAAAGAGACGACCCAGGACCGAGCTGCCTGGAGACGCATGATACGGAGGGCCGACCCCAAATAAAATGGGAAAGGGCCAGGCAAAGCAGACACTCCTGGACTTTTAAACGCTTGTAACTTCTGTGTGTATTTGATTTTGGTAAATGTTTTAGGTTCAAATCATAGACTACACAAATTCAAAATTATGGTAAATATTAAGGACATTATCAGCGAACTGCGCCTATTAGGAGTTTTGGCAAACACGGTGCCCTTAAGTGTAGTTTATGCTACGCCCAGCAAAACGTTTCCGTTACTCTCAACAATTGGAAAGGTTAAAGCGACCTGATTGTTCCAGTCAGCCTGCAGTTGCTTTGCCAAATCGATTACTAAAATATTTCAATGTAATTAGTGTTATCGATTGTATGCATGGTGTAGCGTACCAACCGGGGAGCACTCGCATTGTTTGTGGCGTCGCACACGTTGCTAATCGACGACGCCTCGACCCCAGTCTGAAAAACATTTCCGCGATAAACGAATGTGTCCCGGGCTCATGACTTCCTGGTACTCGAAACTTGAAAATGGGAAACTCCTGTAGTAAAGTTCTTTACGTAGTCAAATAATAAGGCATGGAGATAATAGAAGGTTCTTGTAGTAGTGGAAATCAAACAAGAAGTCATTCCACGCGTGAAACGCATTGTCGAGTGAGAAGATCATCGCACGGGACAATGTAGAAATGTTCCCATACATCATAACGTGGAAGGTGATAGTTTAAAGTGCACTTAGCATCAACAATCAGCTTTAAGAAATTCGTTTTCTTTATGATTTTATAAATCAACCGCACCGTTTCCATAACAACGCTCGATGTTAGCGCATGTCACTGAAAGATATTCACACCCCACTGCGTCTTTTAATTGAATTAGATAACACTGCCACGGCAAAAACTCATCCACATTCACACGAAATTCTTCCAAAAACATGGTCTTACTTACCGCCTCTTGACTACAACAGTAGTAGATGTTATAGATAGTTATGTATGTTTACCAACAAAGACAGTATGACTGATAGCCGGACGGACACCGAGCATTCAATCGAAGAATGTTTGTTGTCCAAACGACCTTCCTAAGCATCGTTATACACGTGTCTAAACCTAGACGCTCATCGATTTTCCACACACGACAGGGCAGTTTCACTTTCAACCCCGACAGGGGCATTAGAGTCGAGAGCTGCTGAAAAAGTTGGAAATTCAATGTCAGCAGCGGAAGGGTCTGTAAGTGTTAGTAGCACATGTGAATGTATGTTGTGGTGTGATGAAGGATCCGTCGGGCTCCTCGTCGGACGATGGCGGCTTCCTGCAGGAGGGCGCGGAGACGGACGTCGTCGGAGACTCGGGCCACACGCTGCCCGTGCGCAACTCTAGATCGGTACCCACACTTCTTGCAACTTCACTATTCGCACTCCAGACCTCGTCTCGGACGCACGTCGCTCCGATCGCTTCACTTTTATTTTAATCACAATTTCCGATTCCGTTGCCACGAACTATGATTTGCACATGAAAGGCTTTGTTGTATGGTGTTTTGTTGGACGCTCGGATGGAGTTTTTGTTACGGTTGTTGTGTTCTATACAACAACGGTTTGATTCGCTTTGCCTGGCTTCGAGCGTAACAAAAACCCTATCCAATATCTTTAGTAGTTTTTATGTAAAATATTAGATTTAGAATCAATTTATAAGTTACACTTTCTGTTCCACTTTTGCAACGGTCTCAACACTGTGTTAGTTTAGATTTTCCTTTACAACTTGTAGGTAATTATTATTGTTATTTTGATGTTAGTTTATATGTTCAACGAACATGCGAGACGCAGATATGACATCATTCTCTAACGTGTGTGATTCATGTTCTCATCCCACGTCTGAGACACCATTGTGTGCGCTTTAACGGATATATTTTGTATTTTCGTCAAAACAAACAAAGTGTGAATGCTCTCTCATTATTTACCCAAGTTGGTTAACTTTCTAGATGATAATATCTATTTATTCATATAAGAAATAGTAATAAAAATTAAAATCTTAAATGTGTGCAAATTGTACATGAGTTCAAATATGCTCAAAAAAATGGTAAAGTAGTATTTAAAAATATTTAAATAGATTATTTGGGGCGCCCTTGTGTGTTATGAGTTTATGACAAAGAAAGTAATTTTGATAATTTTTAACTGAATCTACTATTGCGCAAAGTTTAGTAGTTTTTGAGATTTTATAACGTAGTACAGTAACAAAGATTTTACTAAAAATATGTGTACTTTCGTACTGTATTAGCTCTTTTTTATTTCGTTTTGTACACATTTATCTTGTTTGTTTTGTTTAATTTATGTGTATTTAGGAATAATCTAACAAAAAACACATTATATGAAGCCATAAATAGTGTTTTATTATGATTTCATAGTACGTAACGTCTTTTTAAGCAGACAAAACTGAAAAGGGACCATAACTCGAAAACTAATAAACTTTGCAAACAGTAAATTATGTCAAAAATGTTCAAAATCACTTTCATTATATGCCCCAAAGACTGTATTGTATTAACATTTCTATCTGTCTGTAAACTGAGTACTGAATGGATTTTCACTGTTGCGTAGCTTGATGTCCTGGGCACTTAGAGTATATAGGTACATTGTAATATTTTACAAGCTTGGGCGTAACTTAACTGCAATGTAATTAAAGCATTAAAAAACAAATCGTGATATAGATATACGTAGCGCCATCTAGCGGGGAAATATTGATTTTATTTCTTTTTCTTGGTTGTCTGACAGGGACTGAAATGTAAAAGCTTGGTAAACCCATATAACAATACATCCATGTTATGTTCTTACTGAGACTGCAGAGCAAGCTGAGCGAGGATAGAGCGTGGCCTGAGTATAAATATTTTATTAACTTGTGGGATCGCAGTCAATTAGAAAAATAATTAAGAAAATTACATGCTACGTACTATACGATAAAAAATTATATTCGTTCAATTCAATACAATGCCATTTTATCTGGCTTCCGATAAGTTCCGCAAGTCCACATTAGTTCCGCCAATTTCAAGTTTTTTTTTTTAAGTAAAAAGACGCACAGTGATTAAATAACAATTAGGTACCTACAACTAAACAAAAATTATAATCTCATCGATCTTCCGCGAGTACAATAAAATAACGATAAAAAATAAATAAAATTAACAGGGAAATAGAAAAAAAAAAACCCTACAGTAAATATTGCTAATAGGACTATCCCTATTATAATTTAGTTTTATTGTTCTTGCCTGGAATTATCAAAGAAAAAAATATTATACACATCGAAATATTGCTTATGGTAAATGTAGTTTATGATACTGACAATTCATAGAGTTTGAATAACAATCGATCTCATGTTATAAGCTCTCCTATCTAAGTGGCTGGAAATAATATTGGAGGACTATTCACTATTGCTCATTAAATTTCAGGGGACACCACACCAAATTAAGAGAGGTTTCGAAGCCGGATTGTGAAAAACCCGCCTTTTTCCAATTATTCGAAACAGAATACTTAAATTCAAAATTCACTCAACAGTTATTCAACAAGACCTTATTACCATGTATTGTGTAAACTGTCATTGCAAAACTTCCATTGGTTTCTGTAAATTAGAATTTAAAATTTTGTATTTTGAAATTCTAATTTACAGAAACCAACGGAAACTTTTCGATTGCCGCATACACAATAAGGTTTTGTTGAATAACTATTGAGTGAATTTTGAATTTAAGTGTTCTGTTTCAATTAATTAGAAAAAGGCGAGTTTTTCACAATCCGGCTGCGAAACCGCTGTTAAATGAAAAGTATACGTTTTGTTCTCAAAGGAGTATTATTTTACTTAGTTAAGGTTAAAGAGAAAACCGATGGCCGGTTCTCTTAGCCCGCCGGCCGCCCTTTAAACTGTTAATGTACCTTTACCCATCTGTAAACCACATGATTAAGGGTTGGCATTCAACTTGCCTATTTTAAATGGGTACTTTCTCCCTTTGTGTCCCTAATGAACTGGCTTCCGGACTCGACAGTTATTGTGTCCCACTGTTATTTAATTAACCTATTTTGTGAGCTGGATTTTATTAACAGAATTGTGCTTGTTGGTATGAAAGAGTTGATTGTGGTTTTTACATACTAATTTCTTTACTTTATGTAGAAAGTGGTAAGTATCGAAAAGTTCTGCTAAATGACTGCAGACAACAGTGGATCCTACAAAAGTATTCATTCCTTTTTTTACCGTCTAAATAATTTCATTAGGATTAAATGAAACTTGAGGAGAATTTATAATTTAAAATTTTAAACAGAATACGCGACGATGTTCACACTTCACTCGCCCAGACGAAGGCAGTCTGAATCTGCTGAAACTGGTCGGCTATTCCGATCATAGTATTTATTGAGTTTCGCGTCTAATGCAGTTATGACAAATTTAGTATTCTAAGAAGGACTACCTGAGCTCCTCATTGTGTATCATCGGCAGTAACTCCTGTCTTCCTCGCTGAATGTAGCTAAGTTATATAAAATAATAATAGAAAATGCAAGTAATCAAAAATGCATAAGTCCACCTCTTGTACATTTATCTTTTGTTTTGTGCAAAAATAATTCAGAAAGAAAGTTGCAAAAGCGCGAAGCACTAAAATATGTTATTGCAATTACACATCATGTACTCGTATGTAGTCGCAGACAGATAATATAGTAAAAAAATCCATTATCATAAATATGTGGCATCATAGAAGTTGTTACGGAGAGGGTATACCTCATCTGCTCTTGGTACGCTTCGCCGACTGGCAACCACTGTTGGCTGCATAGCCATATAATAATAAAATATATAACTATTAGTGGGATATTCTAAAGACGTCAACGAGCGTCTTCGACGCGAGAAAAGAGGTGATCACGGCAATTTTCCCATAATATACGTTGTGATGAAAAGATGTGACGGATTACTCGTACAATTTATTTACCGATACCGTTTATTTATGTATATTCCATTTACAGTAGTTACAAATATAAAGTACAGTACGTCCTGCGATAAAGTGCACAAACGATGTGGGTGAGACTAGACCAAAATCTTTTGAAAAAATATATATTTAAAAAGACTTTCTTGGAAAATATTCCAATATTCGATACAACAATCAGCACTCCCTATCTATATACGTAATTAGGATATAAGAGGAAATAGCTAGCAGTAGCGCTGGTGTTCCACCGGAAGTAGTAGCAGAGGTTCCGGTGCATCCACTCACTGCTGACCTAGTTCTTAGTTCAGTTCACTGCTAGTTGCAAACATGCTTCTACATACCTCACTCTAATTTGGTTTGAAAGTTTCGTTTAATCGGAAAAGTTTTTTTGTTTCTCAACTCAGTTTGAGATATGAGTATGTCCACTTATTAACTTGCCTCAAAGTCTCTTTTTACTTCTAGGACTTACTTATAAAACAATTTACGTTAACAAATTGGCCGTTTCTTATAACGGAGGTAATTTGTATTTTCAAGCACTAGGTTTCATTCTTATAATACGGAATCCTAAACATATTTGGAAATATTAAAAATATAAAGGAAATGACGAGTGCAATGGAATATCCGAGTAGGTCATGTGTTTTTGATACAAGGTTCTCGAGCTGACACAAAATCTTTTCCACTGTAATTCTGGTATAATTTCTAGGCATTTCATTATGTCCTACCTTGACCTAGTTCTTCCTTGCTCTGGCCTTTCTAAGACTAAATAACGTGAATAATACGTGTTGTTACTATAGTTATGCTAATTTAACTGAAATGTTCACGATTAGCAAATAGCTCAGAAGTGATTACAGTTGCTAGGTAGCTAGGTACTGACCCAGATTAGAACATTCCAAATTTAAATTAATTAGCTTTTGGCTCGCCCGTCAGCAAGAGATGGCTAACGCGTGACGAGTGATGATTACAAACGTCTCTCTGGCCTGTAACGGTTATTTAGTCTATGTCAAATTATGCCTTTGAAATTGGAGGTCACCGTTAAGTTCATCTATTGCTTGGCTAATTTTTAGCAAAATCCTGTAAATATATTGTGAAAATTCAACTGAACACAATAATAAAAATTAACGGTGTTACTACAAAACGGTGTTTAACTTTAGACAGTCTTTAAATCTGTCGTTTTCACCTTTTTTTTCATATTGTAAAAGAGTGACAGCAATAGATTTAAACACTGTCTAAAGTTAAACACTGTTTTGTGGTAACACCGTAAAAGCCTAAATAAACGTCCCTGAGCAAATTCCTAAATACTTTTCATTTGGAATATAAATTTGTAAATTGGGAAAATTGTTCATAATGATAAGTAAATAGAACATGTAAAGGGTGGAGAGATAAAACAAGGAATGTCACATTATGTCTAATTTAAGTTTTTTGTTTATCGTAGTTTCGATACCAATAAAAAAAGCTAGAATACAAAAGTGATGTCACACAAAAATACGTTTTTCGATTGGCCTAAATGTAGAACAACCGAGAAGAGATTTTCGATTGGCCTGAAAACAATCGGTTTTATAAAATTTCTTGCATGTTAATTGTATGTATATAATTTTTCAACTGTATATATTAGTGAAGCTACTACGAAATATGTTTCATGTTAGGTAATATTTCATTGAATGTATGTAATTTTTCAACTGCATATATGTATATACATATAAGGTCTTTCACTTTAAATTTAAAGTAATTTAGGAAGTATTTCAGTATCGTTAATACATCGCATTCCACTGCAAATCACTTTTTTTTGCGCGGACTTTTTTTTCACTTCTCAGTACAAAGTGGTCCGATCAGCTGGCTCAGTTTGTATCCTGGACAAGTGAAGAAAAAGTTCGCGCAAAAAAAAGTACTTTGCAGTGTAATGTGATGTATTAACGATACTGAATCACCTCCTAAATTACTTTCAATTTAAATTGAAATACCTTATATATATATAATGTTCTTTAAAAAGATGCTCATACTGTCAAACTTCAATGTGCGTTTTTCTCAGATAGACATATCCCGTTTTCTCTGATTATGACATTGGAACAACAATTATACAAGGTTAAATTTAATTAGTTAGCGAAATTCGAAACATATGTAGAACATGTCCATATGAACAACTTTTTCTATTAGGATTGTGCAAAATTCTTAATTTTTTTTTTCAACTTTCCATACTGGGCTAGTCAGCTGATCGGGGAAATTTGTATGGGGGGACGTGAAAAAAAGTTACCAATTTCACTTAGCTCCCATACAAATAGTTGTTTATATAGACTAGTACTACCTATGTTTTGAGTTTCACCAACTAATATTATTTAAACCTTATATATAATAGTGTTTTGGTTCAGTTCACATTTAATTCCTATTTCCAAGTTATGTAAACAATCAATGTGCAGTATGTTGCCTGACGGTACAATATGTGTCATATTGTTTATTGTAGTTGTGACAAAACACGGACGTGTAATTGCGATTTGCCCGCATTATGAAAACGTGTTGTAAACAAATGTGTTTGAAAGTAAACTGACGAAATTGTAATGCGGGTTTGTTTTCAGTTTTATCTACTTGTGATTGTGTTACTTGTACATCTTCTACTTTCTATAGCGCACAGCTTTCTGTAAATACAACAAAGTTTTGTAAACCCTTGTTTTTGTTAATTTTACATTACAGGGTAAAAAAGGGCATACTTTATTTTTAATCTAGAATATTCTAGGATAGAATTCTTCTAGCAATAGAAAATTTCCTGTGGTTTTGGAAGTAAAAGTTTATTTTATGTTATTTGATGCTTATTTTGTAGGTGTTTATACTCATTGTTTTGCTTTGTCTCCATTGTTCGTCTTTGTGTAAAAATGAAATGAAATAATGTAATAATTGTTACAATATTATTAAATATATTTTTTTATTTTATAGGACATGACGCGGCAGTCCATCCCAGTTGCAACAAAAGGTAAGTTTATTTAATAATTTCAATTTCTTTTACATTAATTTAGGACAGTTCATGAATCATTATGAATAAATTGAAAGTACAAAGGAAACATAAAGTATTCTTCGAAGTAGCTTTCTTCCAACCCTTGTTAACGCATAACTTATTTGTTTCAAAATGCAAATCAGTTAATTCCATAACATCTGCCAAAGTTTTGCTACTTTATTAAAATAAATCTTACCTGAATAATTTTATTAATTATTTAAATAACAATTAACTCTTTTTAATTCAATAGCATAGTTCCCAGTAGACAACGTTTTCGACGAGCTACAATTTTAAATTTAGCTAAATATGGCCGCTTTTAGCATGAGTTTAAATTTTATCTATAAACAAAGACGTTGTTTGAGAAAACTTTGCTGTTTAAAAATAGCTTTTCTAGGTATTTAATTGTGCAGCCTTTCAATAATAATTCTGATAAGTAGGATTTTTGTTTTTACGTGGCAGCACTAAAGCATTTTGAAACACATAAGTTATGCGTTAAAAGTATCTTGTTATTGTAAACCGTATTATTTAAAAGATCCAGTCACAGCACGTCAGTTTCGATAATGCATCGATGACTTATACGGAGTAAGAAATTTTGATATGGATAGCCTTTGTTAGTGTCTGCCGTTTATTTTCCAAGTTGTCGAGTGTTGCATGACTCGCTTTGAGAGGATGCAACGGTTCTTTTCGTGAGAGCTTTTTTATTTATTTTTAGTCGTTCAATAAAGTTGCCTTGCTGGGCTTGTATCAATGTGTTGGTTAATACTGCGCTCCTTAATCATGAGTAATCAAATAAAAAACATGACAATATTATATTTGTTGCCATATTTTAGTCCGCAAAATTCACATCATCGACATACGTATAGGTAATACTAGTGTAGATGACCCACTTCCTACAAAATACATATACGAATAATCTTGCCTCAAGTTTGCTGTACGCAATCCCAATTAAAGGAGTATGGTGGGTGATTATTCGTTTCTATCAAATTTCAACGATTGAAAGCCGAAATGCGCCAACCGGTGGGCTGCTTTTGAGCCGCGGGCTGTGAATCTTTACATTTTTATCATGAAACCAGTTACAATCTGTATTTTACGTACGTACATCTTTACATAATGTTATAAAATAACACATTCACTGCATTTTATGCAAAGTGACTGATGTAGGTGACACAAATTATTCTATTGATAAGCCCAAAAGCCGCGCTTCTGCCATTGCCACCAACTCGGTCGATGATTCGGCTCTTACCCATACTTATGTTATTGTAATGCTGATCTACGGATTTGGATTTATTATGTTTGCTTTGGGCTTGGATTTAACATACCACTTTCTTTCCCAAAATGTATATAAACGTTTATATAGGTATTTATAAATAAAAAGAAAACCATTTCTTTCCTACTTTATTTTGCAGTCCATAAAAATTGTCAATTTGAACGTGATGCTATAGAAAAATTGTCTTAAAATAAATATTTAGTGTGCGTTATTTATAGTTGTATAACATTTAATACTAACGCAAAGTTTTGAAATTATAATGTTGGAATAAACATGATAGTCGTAAAATAATGAAAATTTTCCAGCTTTATAATGGTGTCTTAACGTGACGTATGGATCCGAGTAACGATTCACGCTTTCACTGCTATCACATACTTTAAATCATTTTGGCGATAATGAGAATTAAGAGGGTTAGACATTTCTGAACGACTTGGTAATTCTGTGCCGTGAGGTCCTAGAGGACAGGTACGGCAGCCAGCAGTTGTTGCTCGTTTAGCACCACCCGGGGACACGTGCAGGGTGACAAGGGTAATTCCTGCGGACGTGAGCAACTTCATCCCCCATTAAGAGGGTAAACCATCATAACCTGCGCTACCAAAACTTCTTAATATTATATCTTTGTCAACCAAATAGGTACAACAGCATTGCCTTAAGGGGCCTCAGAAGCAAAACTGCGTTTACAGACGTTTTTAAATTGGTTTAAACTTTCTATATAAATATTACAAAACTTTGAAAAAAATATATCACACATATTGATCCATGTCCCGTAATTATGATGTTTTAAAATCTTAAAAGCTTTAACCTACAACGAGAAAATAAATACCTTTAATAACTTTTCAAATGCTTTAAAAACTGATAAATAGTTTAAACTTTTTAAATTCAAAAGAGACAAGGTTAAAACTTATACACACACACGAGCAATACAAAAATCTAACACAATGATGTTTAAAACTTTTAAATATCAAACTTAACACATGTGAAAACCATTATTTTCTCTATTTTGCGCTACCCGGCGACACAGCGATCGTCGTAACAGCCACCTTGCAATGCACTCTGACATGAACGTTATTTCTATTTCGTTATTGTCGATATTTGTACAGACATATTTCGAGCTGCTAATTTAACTAACTGAAGCCTCTTAAGAACGTAGACCTCAAGGTCCATCCATCCATCCATCAGCCTGTCTTCGTCCACTGTTGGACATAGGCCTTTCCAGGATTTTGTCACTATTGGCGGTCCTCCTGGAAGAAATGCCCATACTCACACACGCTGGGCAGCCGGGTTGGTGACGGTGAGCGCGGTGCCGAAACCCTCACACCAGTGACGCCGCCACGAGGTTACGGGTCAACAAACTAATGTTTAGACAATCCTGGCCCCAGTCAGCACTGCAGCTGTACGAGTTGGTGAACGACACCGCTTACAAACGATACTACTGTTGAACGATGTGGCCGATAAAGTGCTAGATCTCTGCATGGTGGTAGCGCATTGCAGTAGTGGAGTGCTTTAATTAGTATTAGAGGTCGTTCGGTAGATTGTAAAGAGGTAATCGATGTTAACATTATCGGTGTGTGTGTCGTCGTCGGCAGATCGCTAAATTGGTCTTCGCTTCGCTCGGCTCCCCAAATTAATTTAAGACCCATTTAGCAGCCGGATTGGGAAAACCTGCCTTTTTCTAATTAATCAAAACAGAACACATATATTTAAAATTGACTCAATAGTTATTCAACAAAACCTTACTGTGTTGTGTATGCTGCCATTGCAGTTTCCATTGGTTTCTGCAAACGAGAAATTTTAAAAATTTTAAATTTAAAAAAACGAAACCGCTCTTAAATGTAAATTTAACACGCTCCTCCTCGCTCCGCTCGTCGTTGCACCTATTTTTGATTATTGGTGAAAGATTTTCGATTTCATACTTTACGTACTGCCCAATTCTGCCAATTTTTCTGCCAAAAAAAAATTATTAAAATCGAGGGAAAGTGGATTAAAAAAAAAAGATCTGCCCAATTCTACGATCTGTCCACGACATGTGCATACATTGTCGGTTTTCTATCCACTGCGATTTCTTCTACTACATTTATTAATCGCTTCTTCTACTACATTTATCAATCGCCTCTTCGTCTACATTTATCTATCGGCCCATATAAGCTCATCTATTCCGATCGCTTTTGACTTGGCGCTTTTATGTTCTTTCACCAGGCACCTAATTGATTTTATCGCCACTAGTCAAGGAAAGTTTGTTGGTTGTTGGAATGAGAAAGTTTTACACCAAACCAAACGCTCCTAAAGAAATGTTGGGTATTTCTTTATTTGTTTACACGGAATTGACTGAGGTTTAAAATTACTGTAATAGAGGGTGTTAGATTTATGGTGTTTCCGCATTAAAGGTGCCTACACGTTAAATAATTCCATTGTTCGTTTCTTTTTCATCGTTTCTCACTATAAGTCGATTCATTGCAATTAAATCAAAGTAACCCCCCTTATCGTGTCGATGTTGTGGGCATAGCGTCCTATTGGGCCTATTACGAATTACGAAATCGAAAGCCTTTTAAAAAAAAGTCAAAAATAGGTGCGACGACGTGCAGAGAAAAGCGAAGCGGAGTGAGGCGATCCCTGTAGTTTTAACAGAATTCATGATATGCGTAGGCAGATCATGATATGCTCAATTCTACGATGTGCCAACAACATCGATACCTCATTCTTAACAGTCCGAAACATCCCATCAAATTGGATTGCATAACGTTTTTGGCAATAGCTATCATGTTGCACGATAAATTCATTCTAAAGTCAGCTTTATTGCTGTGAAGTGGAGTTCCAGGGTGGATACTTATTGTGGAATAGACTGTACTTACATTCCCGAAACCTGTCCCATTTCTTACCGAAGTGTTGTCGCTGTTGTAATAGCTCGCGCGCGAGATTTATGTATAAAATGGGCCAAGTGAAAAGAGATATGCTTCTTCAGAAAACGACTTAATTTTCTTGGAAGGTGGGCACAGAATTTTCAGTTTTACGTTTTCTACGTCCTTACGATTAATGTAGATTTGTATTAATGATTATTTATATACCTATTGGTCCCCTTAAAATGTTGGATTGGAACACTTCCGGCTTGTTAAGGCGATACGTAAAAGTTTTAGCGTCCCTGTTACTCCATATGCGAAAAAACCCTCAGTGCGAGTGGGACGGATCCGTGGAAAAGTAGCAAAAAGTCGGTTTTTTATTAATATAAAATGTATTAAGCTATTTTGTCAAAAAGATTTTCAAGGAGACTTTACAAATACATAATATCCACATTTTGAATACAATTTCACAATTAAATTAGTTAGCATTTCAGAATTACAGGAAAAAATGAAACAATTTAGAGGTCTTTTCCGAATTAAATTCTATCGAGAAAATTTCATCCAATCGCGTTTTTCTTCAGTGAGTATCTTAATCAAATACTCTATAAACATTTACCCAAAAATGAAATACGTAGATGACGTTATAGTGGAGTAAATGGATTCGAAAAAACCCCTTTTTTTGGTATCGCCTTAATGGTAGGTTTTGGGTTGGTCATAACTCCTGGGCCACGGCGGCAGTCAACTACAAATCTATCTACTGGATGGATTTTCGACAATATTCGTCTATACAAATAACTCACGCAAAAAAAGTCAACTGCATGTACCATAAATTTTGGTCTAGTACGTAATATATCTTTTATTTGGGCCCTTGCGATATTTTTTCTTGATTCATTGCAATTAAATCAAATATTTTTTTTCTTGGCCCAGCGGTAAGAGTATCGTCTATGGACACCACAGTAGAGAGAAATCGTTCCGCTTGTGACTTGTCCCCCACCAGGTTACAATCCTGACCTTCCGCTCGCCGGAACATTGTTCCCGCGAGACTCATTAGTGCGGACCTTGACTTTGACTTGGTCATCTAAATGGAAATTACTGCTCCACTATGTGATAGTAGTTTGTGTGACCGGAGACGTGCCTAATTATATTTTTTATACAGGGTGTTCAGATGAAATTTATTTGAAAAAGGCGTTACTTTGCAGAAGTCCATCATGAATTTGTGGATATATTAATAATTTGCAATATTCCGCTAAACACTCTTACCGTGCTATTCAAAATGCAGACTCAAGCAACGCCCACCCTCCCGCATAAAACATGCACAAGCAAAGCAAGCAGTAGGAGCACAAAATAAAGCAATCTTAAATAACAAGCAAGAAAACTTATCGACACGTGTTTCGCCTCTAAACGAGGCATCCTCGGGATGTGTAGTCCGCCCGACCGCTCGACAACAAAATATTAAGATGAAGTTGTGGAAGCCGAAAACTGGCAATAGTACTCGTCCATACTAAAACATTTTCGTGAAAAGAAATCGAGAAATCGAGGAAAAAATGTTGTTTCGTACATTTTGGTTGGTAGCTATGTAACTTTTCCATGAATTTTTTTCGCGATTCGAGGTTTGGCCCCGTAGTAAAAGTTGTTCGTATGGACGAGTATTATCGCCAGTTTCCGGCTTCCGCAACTTTATCTTAACACCCAGTATATAGGTATACTATGAGCTTACGCTTAAAGTAGGGCCACTGAGTGATGGCACTTATGACAGCTTCATTTAGTGATGAGGTACATTTCAAATTTCGGTTAAAAATAAAATCAAGTAAGTAAAAATAAAATCAATAAAGTCAAACATAATAATACAAATGGAAAATGTGCCAAACCCAGTGGCGTAGCTATCAGAAGGCTAGGCGGTGTAGTGTCCCGGCTCCCCTAAGCTTTAAACAACTCTTTTCAACACCCTGAGCGAAGTTGAAAGAGTTGTTTAAATATCTAAATCGAAAAAAGTATTTTACTGTCACTTATTTTCATTTAGTTTAACTTCGTCATTGTTTTGTTTTTAAATAAATATTATTGCGTTACTTGGCGACCTCAAATACGACCTATAAAAATGACAAACTTTTTTTCTAAGAAAACAAATTCTTTGTTTCTATACGAATTATATTGCACAATAAAGCAACATTCAAATCGAAAAATAATAACCGAAACAAGTAGTACATCACTATCAACAATGAAGTGTTACATTTTTTTATTCACACTTGCTTATAAATAATTACAATACTTTGTAGGCATTTAAACGTCATAGGCGCCATCACTCAGTGGCCCTACTTTAATGGCCTTGGTAGGTAGTTACTGGCAGTTGCGTTGTGTCAGTCATTTGTGCGAAACCTGCTTCCGTCGATTTTATGGATTCCCTGGATTACTGCGTCGCCCGCTTTCACTCTCACTCATCGACGCTTTCACTCTCACTCATCGACACTTTCACTCTCACTCATCGACGCTTTACATCAGACGCGGTTGTGGCCAATTTAAGCGCAAGTCCATTAGAAATAAAAAAATATACATACAATACATATACTCACGCCTGTCTCTCATAGGGGTAGGCACAGACTATAGATTTCCATCTGCTACGATCCTGACACACCTCTTTCGCCTTTTTCACACTCGTCAATCTAGTCATACAAGCTCCTCTATTCCGGGTACTTTTGACATTTCCCTTCTTCAAACCAACATCTTCTGGCGACACATTGAAAAAGAAAATAAAATATAATAATTAACAATATTCCTAGGAAATTTACACATATCGTTGTCCGTTAGATTGAAACAATAAGAGCGGTTTCGCAGTCGGATTGTGAAAAACCCGCCTTTTTCTAATTAAACGAAACTGAACATTTCAATTCAAAATTCACTCAAGTTATTCAACAAAACCTTATTACCTATGTATTGTGTATGCTGCCATCGCAAAGCTTCCTTTGGCTTCTGTAAATTAGAATTACAAAAATTTCATGTTAATAAAGGCGGGTATTTCACAATCCAGCTGCTAAACCGCTCTTATGTCGACCAATACAATATTGCTGCTGTGATGAGAGGCGCGGCATTCGTTCCATCGGCAATATTGTAGTGGGCGTGTTATATAAATCACGAAAGACCGTGCTTTGAGTATTTACCTTTA
This sequence comes from Ypsolopha sequella, assembly GCA_934047225.1. Lineage (NCBI taxonomy): Eukaryota > Metazoa > Arthropoda > Insecta > Lepidoptera > Ypsolophidae > Ypsolopha > Ypsolopha sequella. The sequence continues at coordinate 3,141,518 of OW203986.1, read as the reverse complement.
CCCGTGATATATGTGAAAGCTAGACATGTAATTGTAGATATATACATCCGACAGATGATCAATTTTGCACGCCTATCGTTTCTACACAAACAATACACGCGGTACTGTATCATTTGTCTAGCCTGGGATTGACGGTGGCCTAGGCCGAGTGCATTGCACTGTTGAACTGAATATTAATTGAATTGACCAAACGATCTCATGATGAAATTCTGTATATTTCGCGCAAGGTTTTTCCGCATGTTTCACTTTTAAGCCTGTCTAGCTTAAGAATTCTCTTTTAAGGCTGACCTTTCTTGTTCCATGCCACTAGATTATTCCGTTTTTGTCTCAATGACCTTTTTAGTCTATTTCAGCCCTAAGTTATGACGACTCGGCCAGGGAAACGGATGCCCCAGTATTTCCTTACTATCCTTTTTAATATTTATATCGGCCCTGTTTGCCATGTAACGTTGTGGTTATCATCATTAAACCATCGCTATGGCGTGATTAAGGTTTGTTTGGGGGTTGGTAAATTTTGTTTGGGGTGGTCAGAAAGTAAACGGGTATAAGAATACGGAGTACGTATCGCGCGTGGACAGTGCGCGGCCGGTCGTGCCCGGTTCAGTACGCAACCACGGCCTGGCACCGCCACCGGCTTCTAAATTCAAACCGACCAATTGCACGAGTGGGACACGGGAGTGCTGTGAAATTGACCTTGTGGAGTTTATTTCCAGCCAGTGCTGCATTTTTTTTTAGTTTGGTTTATTATTCATAATGCCGGTACTTTACGAGAGACGCGCTCCGTCGCATTTGCTGCAACCGCCGAGTCAAAGACGTACAGTCAAAAACTTAGGCCGTAAGTGCAATCCACTTTGTCTGTGTAGCTTGCCAATCGAATTTGAACGTTACGTGGATCTTGTTAGGTCGAGTACTTATTGTTATTCTGACAGAGTATAGGGAATTATAAGATTTCTCGGTGCTCGGGTCGCATATTGATGGTGCAGGCTTTCCTAGGGAGGGAAAAGCTATTGAATTTTGTAAAGTTTCAGTGAAGGCATTCGAAGAAAATTATGCTTCAGGAAGTAGGTAAAATGCACTAAAATGTTACACGTTGACACAAAAGAAAAGATTTGAAAATTTCAAGGGAATTTTCCTTTCAATGTACTTTTATGCTACCTACTACTGCTGTTCAATAGTAACTCGAACATTTTCGAAGTCACCACCTTCTTCCAGATTACGTCTACGGTCCATCAAACCGTAGAAAGTCGCATAAAACTAAACATTTACGTTTATAATGTAATAAAAGATGATAATCTCCTGTGAATCAGGCTGGTGGTACTGTTCAGTGCACGTGGGAGGGGTGGAACGACCTTCTGTCTCGAGCTGTGTCTCATTGTATTATAATAACATATTATCGGTAAAACAGTAGGTCGCGATCTATATTGGTGTCGCTCCGGCGCAACACAACTTAACTAATTTGAAAGGGCTAACCTTATTTTGAGTGTTTTATCTTTGTCTTTTCGATACAGAAAGAAAAAGAGAGAACGCACAAATTAAGTTTAGTCCTGTCAAATAAGTTAAGTCGTGTTGCGCCGAATCGATACAATTGTGTCTTGGATTCATATTTTCATTAATTATGACATTTACAGAAAATACACTAGTATCCCAACCAGCACAGTCAGTCCTTTAAGAAAGCAGTTTATCACTAAATATACCTAATAAAGCATTATTAGGGTTTTTGTCATGACACTGTGTCTTATAAAAGAATCTTATACAACTTTTGAGCTGTATAGTGCTATACAGCACTTTAGTAATATTAAAACGTGATGTAAACGTTTACATTTCATTCATAAATCATGCCTTTGACGCAGCATTATAAATAATTCTGTAACACCACCAAAGAGCTACCTTTATCCTATTACAAGCATAGATAGTGCTGCTTTACTGACTGTCTTATTGTCGCTCCCAAATAAGTATAATGGTGCAAGTATTATAATTGTCAAAAAAATACTATAATAGAAAAATAATGTACTGTTACGGATTTATAAGTAACTATTATGTATCAATTTTGCGATTTCAACATTTCCAAATAGCTAATATACGACAAATACTATAGTTGCCCCGAGGCTAATATTTAAACACTGAAAGGTCTTCTAATCAGTTTTCTGGTGACTGTTATATCTCATAGTCGAAATAAAGATTTATTAAGTCTTCCTGATACATAGAAGTAACATTTTACCACTCATAATCGGCCTAAATGTCGGATAGCAGAAATTTTGTCTTGGCGGCAAATGAGTGACGCGTAAGAGAGTTTTATACTAAGCCTATAGTTAGCACGAACATACTTGTTTACCATCGGTCTAGATATTTATATATTTTATTAATTTTAACTAAATATAAATAATTAAGTGGGGGCCTGAACATTTTCTTAATAATACTAGTATACTTTTCCAATAAAACTTCAATAGCAAGTAAAATTGATAGCCTAAAGACGATAACACTATAGTTTCACAAACAGTAAATAGTTGAATTAGTTTACTTACCATCCAGTTCAGTTGGCAACTAAAGATACATAATAGAGGGGCTGCTTTCATGCAAAAGTACCCATCATTCTTTGATTTTTTCTAATTTGGGAACAATTTTCATTTTTTCTAATTTGGGAACAAGTTTCATTTTTTCTAATTTGGGAACAGGTTTAATTTTTTCCAATTTGGGAACAATTTTCATTTTTTCTAATTTGGGAACATTTTTCATTTTTTCTAATTTGGGAACAGGTTTCATTTTTTCTAATTTGGGAACAGGTTTCATTTTTTCTAATTTGGGATCAGGTTTCATTTTTTCTAATTTGGGATCAGGTTTCATTTTTTCCAATTTGGGAACAGGTTTAATTTTTTCTAATTTGGGAGCAGGGTTCATTTTTTCCAATTTGGGAACAGGTTTCATTTTTTCCAATTTGGGAACAGGTTTCATTTTTTCTAATTTGGGAACAGGTTTCATTTTTTCCAATTTGAGAACAGGTTTCATTTTTTCTAATTTGGGAACAGATATCATTTTTTCCAATTTGGGAACAGGTTTCATTTTTTCCAATTTGGGAACAGGTTTCATTTTTTCTAATTTGGGAACAGGTTTCATTTTTTCCAATTTGGGAACAGGTTTCATTTTTTCCAATTTGGGAACAGGTTTCATTTTTTCTAGTTTGGGAACAGGTTTCATTTTTTCCAATTTGGGAACAGGTTTCATTTTTTCCAATTTGGGAACAGGTTTCATTTTTTCTAATTTGGGAACAGGTTTCATTTTTTCCAATTTGGGAACAGGTTTCATTTTTTCTAATTTGGGAAAAGGTTTCATTTTTCTAATTTGGGAACAGGTTTCATTTTTTAGTCCGTCTAGCTAGAGGGTTTATAAATTTTATTTGCAATACGATTTCATCATTGTAGAATTCTATTTTCCGTAGGTGTCAAAGGTTTAGATTAGAGATGAAACGGATAGTGATTTGGCCGGATACCGGATACCGGATATCCGGCGTGGCGCTAGGCCGGATAGCCGGATATCCGGCGGCCGAATATCCGGCTCAAGATATGCGTTTCGCACTAACTGAGCAAGTCTAAACATTACGCACTAAGGTGCGTACCTTGGTGCGTAATGTTTAGACTGGGTGCGGGTGCGACTGGGCGAGATTATTTGTGCATTTTCTAAATCACAATCACAATTATACGAGGGTGAATCCAAAAGTTCTAAGCCCGACCTACAAAGAGGTATCAAATCTTTGTAAATCTACCGTCATTTGTTAGTTTTTTTTTTCGTGATTGATTGTGTGAAGTTGAATTTCGATACTGCAAGCTATTATTTTTTTGTGATATTTTGTATAACGCAGTCTGACGGGATTTTTCACAATGGAGAAAATTGAACACCGTGCTGTGATTAAGTACCTCAATAAAAAAAGGTCTTTCACCTAAAGAGATTTATGAAGATATGGAAACAACATTAGGGGAATCTGCTCCATCGTATTTCACTGTCAAAAAGTGGGTAGCTGAATTTAAACGCGGTCGGGAGACCATTGAAGATGACCCAAGGAGCGGAAGGCCTTCAACGTCTACCACTAAAGAAAACACTGACAAAATTTGTGATCTCATCCTAGGTGACCGACGATTGACCATTAGTAGGATAGCTGAGATCACAGGCATCAGTTATGGCCGAGTGCAAAACATTATAACTGTAGAATTGGGGTTCCGTAAGGTTTCTGCTCGCTGGGTCCCAAGATTGCTTTCAGCTGACCAAAAACGAATCCGATTCACAATTTCGCGTGACTGTTTGGAACTTTTTGAGGCAGATGCTGAGGATTTTATGTCTCGTTTTGTTACCATGGATGAAAGCTGGGTTCATCACCATACTCCTGAAACAAAACAGCAATCCAAACAGTGGAAAATATCTGGCTCACCCACGCCGAAAAAGGCAAAGTGCGTTTTGTCAGCCAACAAAGTCATGGCATCTGTTTTTTGGGATTCGAAGGGAGTTATTTTATTGGATTATTTACCTAAAGGTGAAACTATAAATTCACGCTATTATTGTAACCTATTACGAAAACTCCGCGAAGAAATAAAAGAAAAACGGCCGGGGATGTTGCGTAAGAGAGTTTTGTTTCATCAAGACAATGCACGAGTTCACACTTCGGTTGAAACGATGGCTGTGATCCATGAATGTGGTTACGAGTTGCTGCCCCACCCACCTTATTCGCCGGATTTAGCCCCCTCTGACTATCATCTCTTTCCAAATTTAAAAAAAACACTTGGGGGATCTAAATATTCGACTAGAGAAGAATTGATAGTCGCAGTTAATGACTATTTTGACGACCTTCCGGAATCATTTTTTTTCGAGGGTATAAACAAGTTGCAGGTCAGGTGGAAGAAGTGTGTTGATCTAGATGGAGACTATGTCAAAAAATTAAAAATAATTTTGAACCCACTTTTCTTTCATTTTCACGGTCGGGCTTAGAACTTTTGGATTCACCCTCGTACAAATGCTGGTCTGCACCATGCTTGTCTTTATCTACCACTACCATTGCTCAACTCTTATTCACTTTATGTATTAGAATTTAGATTATTCAATCATTGATACAATCAATTTATTTTGTGATTTAAACGACTTTTTGTATGCTGAGTTAAGTATCCGGTATCCGGCCGGATACTGGCTACTATCCGGCCGGATACCGGATACCAAAAATATGGCCGGATAGGCCGGATACCGGATAGTAACCGGATATCCGTTTCATCTCTAGTTTAGATACCTCTTTAATCCTAATTCAAATTAGTCTTACTTCATTAGAATTTGCATGCTCGTCTGCTGGTTTCATGGGTCATGAAGATTAGGTTGTGTAGGTAGACGAGTCATTACAATTAGCCACGGAAGGACGTAATGATAGGGGGCTTGTTTTGGTCAAGAATATGACTACTTCCAAGCGTAGTTTAGGATGACACTGGACAGTTTCCAATGTAGCTTCTTTAGATCTGTTGTCTCTATCTATCCATCGAGTTATTTGTACTACTAAATATATTGAATTGTATTTGTATACCGGATGTAAATACGGTAAATCTTTAAATGAAATCTTTATATGTACTGATCATACTGAACAACTTTCCCAAAGAAACATAGCCGTGGAAATGAACAATATTTTCATGTTTCCTAAGTAATTTTGTAAACCTGTGAATTTTGTACGGGTACTATATTTGCGCTATTTGTTTATTTGGGTTATTCAGTATGTCAGTCAATCATGTGGTTTCATATAAGATATACCTGGGGTTTAAAGCAATACCAAAAAAAAAGTTTTTTTTTCAAATCCATTTACTCCACTATAACGTCATTTACGTATTTCAGTTTTGGGTAAATGTTTATTGAGTATTTGATTCTCACTGAAAGAAAACGCGATTGGATGGAATTTTCTCGATAGAATTTAATTCCGAAAAGGCCTCTAAATTGTTTTACTTTTTCCTGTAATTCTGAAATCCTAACTAATTTCATTGTGAAATTGCATTTAAAATGTGGATATTATGTATTTGTAAAGTCTCTTTGAAAATCTTTTTGACAAAATAGCTTAGTACATTTTATATTAATAAAAAACCGACTTTTTGCTACTTTTCCACGAATCCGTCCCACTCGCACTGAGGGTTTTTTCGCATATGGAGTTACAGGGAGGCTAAAACTTTTACGTATCGCCTTGTGTTGGAATATCTGGCCTAAGAATTTCTAGCTAGGTACAACAAGGGACCATACTCGTAGAAGTAGATAGCCCTGGTATTCCTTTAACAACTTCCACGGTTCATGTCATGATAAACATCCATTCCATGGCGTGCTCTTCCATCCAGGTCAGCCATATAAATTGCACACCGTCCCGCCAACTGTTACTTGTGCAATTATGGACTGTAACCCAGCAATCATTAGAGTTACCAGCTCATTTTGGAATACCAGAAAATATATGGAGATAACGGCACGCTATTTAGTAGATGGGAAGTGATTCTTGGTCGGGGAAGTCATGTTTTTGTCCCGAGTAGTAAACTTTTGTTGGTGATTGTACGGTTTTATGACGTGTTGATAAAGAGACGTGGGTGTCGGTTTTTGATTCGTTTGAAAACGTTATTGCGTTGAACGGTAAAAGCTGTAAAAGTGTTAGTTCCTTCGTGTTATTCTGCGAAATGTTGATTCAGTTGTATCGTTTATGAAGTGGATAATTCTTTGTTCGCATCTAAGTAGTGTAGGGGGGACGTCATGTCCAAAACTTGTACGGAACTTAGGGTACAATTTTTTTTTAATGGAGGATAGTTTGATTTCTGATTATAGATTATATATTACGTTTTTAATCGTTCATTATTTGTGGACCTCGTAAACGAATGAGACGCCATTGATACGAGTAAATTCTTATTATGTTAGGCCATTGATTCCTTCCCCTGTGATCGAGTAAATTAAAAGAAAATTATAACTTGAAATATATTTCGGCCCACTAAGGGCCGAAATATATTTCAAGTTATAATTTTCTTTTATTTATTGTATATATTTAAAGTTATATTGTGTAATTATAAATAAAAAGCTAATTATGTCATAATATATATTTATTCGAGTAAATTAGAAGTATCCACTTACGTAATTTACGGTTGTATCTTTTTGCAAAATAAAATCTTTTCTCCCTTAGTTCCGATTACTTACTGAGTCGGTAGTATGAGTTTGCCTGTATGAGTCGGTCAACTTACACTTCCTAGTGACAGTTGCTATGGTAACAGTCAGGGCTCGTTTCGTTACTCCTCGGTACAATGCCGAGTCTTATTCCAGATCGTAATTGCAATTAATTGCAAATTGCGGCGTTTCCTTTACCCATTTATGATATATATTTATTCTTCATTCGGATATATTCAGAGCCGAAAGAAACTTGTATTATTTCAATAAAAGCCCATCTATGTATTCGTCGCCTCAATTTGTCTTTGTAGGCCATATGGCATTGACATCTAAAACGCCATAAAAATCGATTACTATCATGAGGGGTTGCGTGACGTCACTAAAAGGTACATATTTCATCAACCCTTTGGACAAAAGCACCCGTGTAATGTCACTAAGTGGGGGGCGATTATTTTCCAATTTTACCGCAAAATTACCGCCGCGGACAACTCTCGTAATTGATCCGTCTATGAGTTTCTCCAGTTGAGCTTCAACCGTCTCGAAAGCAGCGTCTAGACGCGTGTTCTTTTTTCAAAAAGTTTTTTTTTTTCCTTATCGTTTCGTCAAAGCTCTTCATTGTTCCCAGCAAAGCTTAAATAATCTATTACACTAAATTGAATCGATTTAAGTCTCGAGATCTAAAGTCGCGGTTTTGTGAAACTAAACAGCAGCGGTGACTTACAGAAATTGATTTTAATTAACGCGGTATATAACTTGACAAAAGCTTAATGGATGTTGTACTCCAAAAAAAGACGCAAGTTAAATCGATGTAAAAAGTTGATATGCAATTTTACCTCCGTGGTCCCGTATTCAGCATGCGTGCGTCATGGTTCATTGCCTTGAGTACGGAAACAGATCCAAATATGGCGACCGGCGCCGGCGCAGGATCACCTTGTGCTCGCTACGAGACCGACCACTAGCGATAACTCATTCCACTCGGTAACTTGTCTGATCTCAGACCAGGACTTCCAATAAGTGATGAATAAGAGAGGAAACTGAGTGCCAAAATGTGCTGCTCTTGGCTTCGATGTCGCAGACGCGTGGCAGATTCCTCCACCGCGTCGTCCGTTGCGCCCGCGCAAGCTTTTGAGAAAGTAGAGTTGCAACTAGAAGAGCCGGTGGATGATGATCCGAAGGAAGAGTCACGTAAGCAGCTAGCAGTCTGCTATTTTTGCACATGGCTTCAAAAGGTTTTGCTTGATTCACTTTTATGTTCGCTTTGCCGTTTGAAGCGTTGGCGTTTTTATTTTGGTTCTAAATCGGTGATCGCTTACAATTTTTGAACGTAAGTACAAGACAAGGGTTTGAAGTTAGCACCAAATATGGGTATTGCTTATTTAGTGAAGGAGTACTACAACATGATTCATGAACTCGTTGTTGGGCAGGGCCAAGTAATTGTTGCAATAATATTCTAATACACAGATATTAGGAGATTTGCCTAATTATTCAAATTGTTCGTGTTCAGATGTCTCCACGTTTGCTCCCACGTGCTCATTTTGTTCACGCACACATTTTTGCATGTGTACTTAATAGTACGATGCAAAAAGAGGGCGGCGCAAAATAACCTGTAGCCACGGACAACACAACACATCTCTATTTAATTTACATTGAGTCTCGAATGAGGCCTATTTTTGGCCTTATGCGTTTGCAAGCGCCACGCCCCCTTACCATATATCTTGATATCTGTGTTCTAATTCCTTGTTCCTCGCTCAATACTCGGACTGCCATCTACGAATGATTCCTTTCAATAACTCAAGTATATTGCAATGTTCCAGCCCCGTCGACGCGCGTGACACGCAACAATCAGATGCGACTGTCGAACGCGGGCGCCTCGTACACTAACGGACACGGGGGGGACACGACGGGGCGGCGGGGGATGGAGAACGTCCCCCCCGCGCAGCAGCCGCAGCCCGTGCCCAACCACAGGATCACACAGCAGGTGAGTGGAGCCTTAGGGGTGTGGGGGGTGGAGAGGAAACTGTAAGAGAAATCGTCGTAGTGCGTATGCGCCGGTTACTGTGATTTAGTCCTTAAAACCGTTCGGGCCAGTAAAGAAAGCGTGCGTGAAGTTAGCAGTTACTGCGCAGTGTCCTCCCTTCTTCGTCGAAGCATCGAGAATGGGCGCTTTCATATAGGAAGATAACGATAACAACACAATATCGTTGGATTGGTAATCTCTAGACATCGGATTATATGCACAAAGTGCCAAAATATGCATGCTAATATGCACTAAAAAAGGCCGAAGTATGCACTAAAAACTGTTGATATGCCCAAAATATGCACAATGCAAAATCAAAAAAACATTCTTATTTTTATATATTTTAATTAAAGACTGTACAAAACAGCGAAATATACTTAAAATTGTGCATAGTTATTGTGACAATATACAATTAAGTATTTTTCCAAATGTTCGAGCGCAAGTTTGTGACGTTTGTCACCCAGTATCAATTTGTACGCCGAAAACGACCTCTCTCCATCAACTGATGTCATTGGACAAAACGCACGCACTGGTCAGTCAGTTTACTCAGCCACTGCGCTTGCGCCCTTCACGTCTTCGTACCTAGATCCCTATACGTACCTCCCGCTACTAAACGAAATATGCACGATTGGGAAAAAAGGCTAAAATATGCATTAACGCCGTAATAAGAGAGTTATATAAATCCGATGTCTAAATCTCATACATTTACTACGAAACGCTCTAACACTGTATCGTGGGCGTCAACGATGTCGTCGCCGACAGCGACCGACACCGATATCGGCGACGACACAATGCCGGGTGAAGGAGACTGGCGGGCGGAGTGACACCCCGTGTGATCGTGACGATATCATAACGATATTGCACCGACATATCGCTGTCGTTTCGGCTGACGATATATCGGTGTCGTGTCGTTATCGTCCAATTTGAAAGCGACCAATACGCAACTGCGACGCGACTGTAGATACATTGCTAAGACCAATAGGGTATTCCCAGTAAGCTGAACCAATTCAGTTAACTGAGTCAGATGTTGGTGAAAGACTCCTCGCCTATCCAAATTCCTGTTCCCTCTTCTCCTTACATCCGTTTACTCTCCAGCCGATGTCCGGAGGTCGCACGCGCACCACGCCCAGCGCCGCGACCTTCGCAAGCCAGCACCCTGCCGTGACGCATCGGAGGACCATTGCTAGAGAGGTTCCTGTTTTATATGTCAAGTTGTAGCTTTACATGTTCGCGTGTGATACGCTCGTTGCCTGCGGGAGGTGCGGGGCGAGTCGATCAACGAAGAGAACGGACGTGAAGTTAGCCATAGATAGCGTCGCAGTTTTCGGACCGTCGAAGAGGAATAATGTTTGGTCCGCTGTACTCAATATACAGCCCCTACCACCTCCTCTTATGAAGATATTTGGTGTATCGCGCACAAACTTCTAAAGTTGTACTCGGATTACTGCCAATTTTAGGACGAAGTTGAAGTACGGAAACTTTTTGTGGGATGTAAAATGAAATACCACTTCTAACGTACACATGGCTTATCAAATCCAGCACTTTGATTAAGAGTGCTAAGGGAGCGTCCATAAACCACGTGGTTTAAATCTGCCCTCTTTTGATCGCCACGTAGCCGACTGTAGATTTTCGCCCAACCCCTTTTCCCCTGTATGCAAACCATATTGTTTATGGACAATTCCTAATATCAAATTACTAAATAATAATAATAGAAAAATCATTTATTTCAAACATGGTCCATAAAGTGTTAGTAATACAAAATAACTTATAGACTAGTATTAGTAAGAGAACAGGCGGGCAAAAGTAGTATTAAATTAAATTATTTATTGTGCTGCTCCATCCACTTTTTAAGAAGGGGGGAGTCCCGCCTATCAGATGGCACCTTCAGGATACGATTGGGGCTGGCTCGAATTCGACTGAGCAGCGACGCACGGTGCTTTAGCATGATTGCCGCGAAACCATCTGTGTGTGCTTTCGCGAACATGACGGAGCCGCTGCAATATCGCGGCAACCCCAACAATATCCTGAAAGCATTATTATACTGGACACGCAGGTCGCTGTATGCCCGACGCGTGTAGTCCATCCACAGACTGCACGTGTAAAAGGACATGGCAATATGCTTTGAAGAGCGTCACCTTTACCTGATTCGTGCACCACCATTAATCAGAAACCTGCGAATATTTTTTCCTAAAATTCTGAAAAATGTATACTTGAGAATTCAGATATTTTATTGCCAAGAGTGGAGAGTACTACACGGACATAAACTAGGATCAACGTGTAGTGTCTACAAACCAAGCTTGACTGTTCCAGTTCAACGCATCGCACGTGAGCGGTGCGTCGGTGCGGCCGGCGGCGGCGTCGAGCACCGTGTCCGTGCCGCACGCCGTGGCGTCGGGCGCGGCCTCTAGGCGCTCCAACGTCGTCAAGGAGGTAGAGAAACTCAAGGAGAACAGGGAAAAGAGGAGGCAGCGTCAGGCTGAGCTCAAGGAGGAGAAGGTAAGCAATAGTTTAGGTTTCCGTCCGTACCTCATCATCATGGAGCGAACGGAACCCTTATAAGGATCACCTTGTGGTCCGTTTGTTTGTACCCGTTTTGTTTGAATCGTTTCGTTAAATATTTATATATATCGTTATTTTTTGTTATATTTTAATTATGAATGATTCCTAGTTTAATGTATATAGGTACAATTTCTTCTTCATTATTATTATTATTATTATTTTACCCATACCTGCCATTGTATTTCTGTATCATATGCTTTAAAAAGGGGCAAACTGAAAATCAGCGCTGCAAGTTGCCTCAACTTGTAGTATTTGCTGAGTTTGCTCCTTTTTGCCATTTTGCATTATGTTGCACTCTTTTTTTTTTCCTTTTTGTGTGTGTTTTTCTTTGGCAAATAAATTTATTTCACTTTCACTTTCACTTTCAAAAAAATACTATCAGTAACATTTTTTACTTCCAATGCAAGTGATGCCGATCCCAAGAGGTGAACAGAAAAAACATGGAAGTCTGATTAGAGCTGAAAAATTACCACACGAAAACTGCGTCGAGCATATGTTTAGAATAACGTCGGCTTCTATGGCGTTCTCTGTCACTGTGCGTGCCAATCACGGCTGGCCTAGTGTCGCATGACACACAGTATGAACCAATCACGGCTGAATGTCTGGTACCATTTTCGAATGACGATTTGTCAGAAACGCAATTGCTTTTATTTATTGAAATAATGAACTTTATTTTCAGAAGTAAGAATACCACGTAAACATTTTTTTGACTTCAATAAACTAAACAACAATTTTAGTCCGAAAAGGATCCGCCCGCGCACACCGGCAACCAGACATCGACAATGTCCCACTCATTTGTTTCAACAACATAATCCCTCTTCCAGGAAGCCCTAATGAACATGGACCCCGGGAACCCGAACTGGGAGTTCCTGGCGATGATCCGGGATTACATGAGCACGGTGGAGTTCCGGCCGCTCACCGGGAACGAGCCCGTCGAGGATCACCAGATAACTGTGTGTGTGCGCAAGCGGCCCCTTAACAAGAAGGAAGTCAACAGGAAAGAGGTATAGAGCACATAGAGTTCCGATCACTTAAGGTACACCTACCTACGGGCGGAGGTAGGCATGAAGTTATATATGTAACCTTATTAGTATGTAGTATATAGGATGGGATTTGGTCGCCCGCCTGGATTCGTGCTGGGGGCTCGGTTGGTGATCATTGAACCTTGTTCCTGGTCCCTGGCCGGGTCTCCGGTGTGGGTTCGGGCGGTTGATTGGATTTCACCTTGTATAATATATATTTTACCTATAATTTTAATCGTATATATATTGCTACATAAATTAAATAAACCTTTAATCTAGTTCATGTACATTTATTATTTTATTACATATATATTATTTATAAGATTAAATTTTGACTTGTGAAACGTGTATTTTATATACCTACTTTGCAAAATAAACTATTTGAATTTGTCCAAAATTAGCGACAATAAATGTGTTGTGTCGGTACAAATATCGACGCAAACTACATTGAAATAACGTTCATATCAGCATGCAATGCAAAGTGGTTTTGCAAAATAGTACAAAATAATACTTTTCACAAGGACGCGATGTACGGAACATTTTCGTTTCTTGTATAAATATCTTGTACCATCTGTGGATTGACTGGTAGAAAATGATTTAAGCATTAAGTCCACATTTTGTAAATTTTTTGTGTATTGAAGAATTAATGATGGTGATGATGTTTTAAATAAATATAATATACTAGCTTTTGCCCGCGGCTTCGCTCGCTTTAAATAAGTTTTTATGGGATAAAAAGTAGCCTATGTCCTATTCCAGGTCTAGAACTACATTTGTGCAAAGTTTCAGCACAATCGGTTCATTAGCTACGGCGTGAAGGAGTAACAAACATCCATCCATACATCCATACATCCAAACTTTCGCATTTATAATATTAGTGGGATTAATAAATTTTGCATCATATCTTTTGTGGCGACGAGCCAATGTCCCAGAAACTTGTTTAGATACCATTATTAGAGGAGTGAGAGTAATTGGGGGCCTTAGACAAAAATTATATAAAAGTTCAGTAAATTCAGTTTCATTACAATGCTGTTAAAATCATTTATATATCAGGTTTAAGCCAAGGATACCAATTATATGTAAACTGGATATGTCAGTCATTACAGAAGAGAATTACACGGTGAGCGGGCTTGTGAGAGAGAGAGAGAGTGTATCTAAACATGTACCCGCCCCCGCACGTCTGTAGCGTCGTGGGCGAAGGAAGACTGACTAATCCAGGCTGTCTATAGCGCCTGAAGAGAAAATAAATGACCGAGTGTGGTCCCCCCGCAGGTGGACGTGATCAGCGTGCCCACGAAGGACCAGATGATAGTACACGAGCCCAAGAACAAGGTGGACCTCACCAAGTACCTCGAGAATCAGAAGTTCCGCTTCGACTACGCGTTCGACGACTCCTGCACCAATGAGATCGTTTACAAGTACGTACCGCCAGACTTAAAAATAGCTTTATATACTCATGAAACAACGTTTGTATGTCGGTAGTATCCAGGGTTCGAAAGTATCAAGATAATTAATTACGCTGCTTGATAGTATCCGATGAGTAAAGTGTCGGATATTTATCACCAGTGTAAGAAATTAATTTGTTATATTGTTTCATAACAAATGCATTATAATTTGGGCAATTCTAACAAAAACAAATTAAAACAAATAAATGTTATAATTTTTATTTAAAATCCAACATTAATTAAAGTAAAAATCAGTGTCCGTCAGATTCGACATTATAATAGTAGTTTATGCTACAAGAGCGAAAAGGAATAAATTACGAGGGTTTTAAACGTAACCGAGTAATTTATTGCTCTTACGCCCGTGTATCTACGTTTTTCAATGCATGAGGATATAAAACAAATATAATCTTGTGAACTTTAAATTATGATTGGTTCAAAAGGACTGTATCCAGAGCCGATAAACAGTGGAAAAAAAAGTATAAAATTTATGGTACACACGAAAGGTTGCAGGTTAGCCAACCATTGTAAATAAATTAAAAAATATATATAATAATAAAGCCCTAGGGCAAAATAATCAACTTCTTGTTCGGTTTTGATGCATAAAAAGTGGGCCTTTACGAGCACTGGCATTGAAAATATATTAAATTGGATTGACCAAAGATGCCAAAGGAATATCTTCATCCGCACGTTGACAGTTCGTGCGGTCGGTTATACGCAAGGTCGCAAGTGCGGAAATACACGTTCGAATACAGTTCACTTTCATGAACGTAATTTTTGTAATTATCAGTTGATAATTGTCGAGCTATTTTTATCAAAATATTTATCGTGATACTTATCAAGATCATTATCACGGATAATGAACCTTTCGAACCCTGGTAGTATCTCGTTTTGATATCATATTAGTATCGAAATTTTAACATTCTAGCTCAGAGCAGTAATAACCTGAACTAATTTAATTATTTAAATTGTTGTACTATAATTTTCAATTTATGGGGATGTTAATAGTTAAAAAGCGGCGGTAGCTCAGGGGTAGAACGCTGGCCTCTCAATCTTGAGATCCAGGTTCAATCCCCAGTCGGGCACCAATGAGTTTTTCGGAATTTATGTGCATAGTAATTGTTACTGCCCACTTGCTGAATGGTGAAGGAAAACATCGTAACATGCATGCCCTAAAATGCGTGTATTTGTGCTCGAAGTACGGCGATAGAGCTCACCGCTCATCACGTTGGGACGTAATAATCGTCGGTGAAACTTGTGTGTACTTGCATTTCACAGTTCAAACTCGGAACACCTCTGACACCCCCTCGGGGGTTAATGTCGTGACGATATATTTTAATTTTTATTTATGTCAATAGTTTTAGTATTTGCTGCAGGTTTAACATGGCCGGCTTTTAACACCTTTTGACAGTCCTATCTTTAGAGTCTAAAGTTTAGACCCATGTTTGAGACGAATAAACATTTATAACTTCTATAAGGGTCAAGAAAAAAAGGCTTGATGAAACCCTAAAACGTCCAAGTGGGTATCATAACACCTCTTATCAAAGTGAATATCTATTTGTCATGTGTAGATACACGGCCAAGCCGCTAGTGCAAACGATCTTCGAGGGCGGGATGGCGACTTGCTTCGCTTACGGACAGACCGGCTCGGGGAAGACGCATACCATGGGCGGAGACTTTCAGGTAATTCACGGAAAGAAAGAAGTCATCACAATTGGCTTCTTTTTGTGTTCGTCAATGTTTACGATTTCCTTAAACGTTTCTGGTATTTGAATAGGCTGTTGGAATCTTCGAGAGTGGGCTGTTTTTGGGTTGTAGGTCACAATAAATACGAAATTATAGAAATAACTTTGAGGAGCTTTAACGCGCTTAGTACACGGTACAACGATCAGAAAGGCAAGAGAAAGACAGCCCCAGTCTGACGGAAATGAAAACGTAATTATAAACGACAACTTAACAATAAAAATAAAAATATTTGTGTTGCCAGCAACAAAGGTATGCATATCCTTTATTAAATGAAAACAAGTGATGTCTTTCATTCGATCTTCAGTGAAGTCATCATACATTTCAATACGAAAAAATATATTTCCTGAACGCATCTCTTAAGTCTGACACTTCCTGTAATAAATACTAAAATACGTATAAAATCGGTTTAAACTAAGGAAATACAGCTTTTTGGTCTGCTTGTTCGAGGATAGCGCCACGAAAATTTTTATAAATATTTGTTTTACAATCCTTTAATGTTGTGGCAGGAAATTATTTTAATTACAAGTCCTAATGTAGCCGCAAATTCAAAATAACTAGTTTTGCGTGCTGTTAGACCAGATATTGGATGAATGTAAAAAAAATATATATTTATTTATTAAACTAGAGATGTTCATATAATGAAATAGTACAAGGTTTGCTAGGTCTGGCAGTCACGGCGGAGGTTGGAGTCTAACTGATCTATCGGGCGAATGACAATGAGCTTCTGATGGGAAAAGTGCTGATGTAGCAAAAAGGGGTTGTTTCAGCGTTAACCCTTACAAAAAACAAAATAAACAAACAAACAATAACAAAATTTGAACCAAAAAGAAAAGTGTAGCAACAGGATTTAACAAAATATCATAATTAACATAATTAATAAGAAGTAATAAAATATAATGTTACCATTCGGCTTTTCTTTCTAAATATTGATATATACAGTTGTTTTATAAATTATACACAGTAATTAATATGGGCAAGATATATTTCGAGTCCTTTTGGACTCGGCATCAGTTGCATTGACAATAGATTGACAATAGATATGACATTAAATATAAAAGACAATTTTTTTTTTTTTTTTTTTTTTTTTTTTTTTTTTTTTTTTTTTTTGTGTTTTAGTGTTGTTTGTTAAGGCCTGGTCCAAAGTGGGCACCAAGCGACCAGATGAATGAGGATTCCCACGTGCGAAGCTGAATATCTGTGAGTGCCGGGTGAAATGACTTAATGATGCGAACTGTGAAACAATGGTTGAAAGGCGAATTGTGAGTGCGTGTGTGGGTTGGTATTGGTAGAGTGTTGTTGTTCATAGAGTCACATGTGTGGCGATGTTGGTTGATGCGTATGTGGAGTGCGTTTTTGGTCTCACCTACATAGAAAGCCGGGCAATGTCGGCATTCTAAGAGGTAGATGCAGTTGCTTGTCTTGCATGTTGTGTTTCTTTGTGCATGTAGAGGTTTTTGTGTGTGGTGAGTGTTTATGAGTGGGTTTGTGTTGATGATAGAGCAGGTTTTGCATCGTGGCCGCCGACATGGTGTTGTGCCTGTGCTTGTGGTGTTGATGTTTTGTAGAATAGCTTTTGTTTTGTTTAGGATGGATTTTATGTTAGCATTTTGTCTGTAGCAGATTGGTGGGTTCTGTGGTAGCAAATCTTTCGTTTCATCGTTTTGGTTGAGGATGGGGAGACTATCTTGGATGAGGCTTTTAAGTTTATGACTACCATCGAAATATGTGGTGGTAAGTTTTAGTTGGTTTGTGTAGTTTTTGTGTTTAGTGTTGTTGTTATGGTATCTCGGTCTGTGGTAAATGTGTTTTCGTAGGAAGTTGTCTGGGTAATTTCGTTTTAGTAGTCCTGTGTGAATTTTGTTTTGAAAGGAGTTGAGTGTTTTTTCGGTGTTGCATATACGACGACCACGGAGCGAGAGTGCATATGGGATGGATTGTTTAATGTGAGCGGGATGGCAGCTGTTGTAGTGTAAGTATTGTAATTTATTCGTTGGTTTGAAATGGACAGATGTAATGATTTTGTTTTCGTTGCTGAGGGTGAGGTCGACGTCCAGAAATGTGATTTGGTGTGGTGAAATGATATGAGTGAATTTTAATGTGCTATGGTTGTTGAGTCTCGTGATGAAGTCTGTCAGTGAGTCGTATCCGTGTGGCCATATGATGAATATGTCATCAATAAATCTTTTCCAGACCAGAGGTTTGAGGCGTTCGGATTCAAGGAAACTGTTTTCTATGGATGCCAAAAACAAGTTTGCGTAACTGGGGGCCATTCTGGTTCCCATTGCGGTTCCTTTGATTTGGTGATAGTATTTGTTTTGGAAGGTGAAGTAGTTGTTTTTGAGGATGATTTCTGCTAATTTAACAATGAAGTCTGTGGATGGTTGATGAGGTGGAGGGCGGTTATTTAAGTGAATACGTAAAGTGGTAAGGCCAGCATCATGTGGGATATTTGTATATTTTTTATTTTACTCGCAAATGCGATATATATACAATAAAAAAGTTCAAGAAGAAGTAACAGAAGTTATTCAAAGCCCTTGAAAAATATATACTCAAGATCTTCATGAACACACTAAATAGCAACACGCAGAAGACAAAATAATTTAACCACTTTGAAGAAACAGCAGCAAGATTTCCAATAATTCAATTTGAACAGATGTTTCTGCTAATGCACCACCTTCTTTAGAACAAAAGAGTCTCTTCATCCTTCACCACAATTTCATCTTTGAGACCAGGAATCAAATCTCAACAAACCTCAACCCATAGAAACTGGAAATCTGAAAAATAACGAAAAAAGAAGATTGTATGGACAGATCTTGTTTACATCTTTTAGAATACTATTTATTGACAGCTCTGAACTCGATACCAAACATTTATACCACCTTTTGTCTCTTTTATAACACTTTTATCTACATATTTTCCAAAAAAACTTTATATTGATACAATAACCTGAAAAGACTTGTCAATGTCAGAACTTTGCTTG
This sequence comes from Ypsolopha sequella, assembly GCA_934047225.1. Taxonomy (NCBI): domain Eukaryota; kingdom Metazoa; phylum Arthropoda; class Insecta; order Lepidoptera; family Ypsolophidae; genus Ypsolopha; species Ypsolopha sequella. Next base: position 3,122,615 of record OW203986.1, on the reverse strand, counting down.
TTACAAAATAGACAATGATAGAAATCCTTAACAAAATCAAGAGCTCCACCAAAAAGTTAGCACAATATCACAATCACGTAAGGTATCTCCAAAAATGTTTGGAAATCGGTGCTGCACCAAAAGGTCTGGTCCAAAAAATACCACTTCACACAATGCCTACATTAATCAGAAAGAATATGGAAACTTTTAATTTTATAAATGCCCTTCACACCACACAAATGCTATGCAACCAATATTTATGCCTGTGTACCCACGAAAAAAATAGCCTTGATAACCTGCTAAAAGTAAGCCTTATTGCTTTTCCGCACTTATTTTTACAAATTCAAGATATCATACTAAATGCCAACACCCAACTGAGACGAGAAGATGTCAGACTATCGCAAAAACTTCAAAAACTGAAATTATATTACAAAAACAAAAACGTTAATTTACCTATCAGTACATGTCAAATTAATATTCCTAACGGGCTTAACCTGACTCCAACTAATCTAATCCATCCCTTCAGCATCCCTCCTCCACCAATAATCCACAGCACAGAAAACATTGAAAATGATACCGAAGAAAACATAGTAGTCAATTTATCATCACTGAAACTCACCTCAGCCGACAAAAAACTGTTGAGCAAAGGCCTTTCATTCTGCCCGACCAAAAAAATTGACCAAATAAAACTGCTTAATGATTTTATCAACTTTGGAAGAAACCTCAAGTGGAAACACTACTGGAAAACACACACACCCAGCACTAACCAAAACATACATAACTCACTCAAAAAATTCAAGCAGCCCAGCAATAATGAACCCCCACCATTACCCTCTTGGCATCCGATCGAAATTTTTATGAAAACTATTCTTACTAAATTATCGGACCAAAACTATATAAATAATCTTCAGTCAACAAATCAAAACCTCACCCAAGAAGAAGAAAAATCTCTCAAAAAATTACGAACTAATGAAGAAATTATCATCCTACCCGCAGATAAGGGCTCCTCAACAGTAATTTTAAACATGAATGACTATGTTGCAGAAGGCATGCGACAACTGTCGAATCTCGAATTTTACTCACCAACACCAAGCGACCAATGCGATCAGGTCGTTGAAATTATCAATGATCTGCTCCAGACCACGGGCGCGAGCGAGGGATTATCAGAAACTGACAAAATTCTCATGCTGCCGGGCCATCCAAAAACACCCCAATTCTATATGCTCCCAAAAATACATAAGACAAACAACCCAGGGCGACCAATTGTGGCATCGCACGATGCACCAACGGAACGAATCTCAGCATTTGTAGATGACATCCTTCAACCATTAGTTAAAAATCTTCCATCTCACATAAAAGATTCCAACCATTTCCTAGACATCATTCACTCCCTTCAACTGCCTCATCACGAACCACTCCTTCTTGTCACCATAGATGCGATTTCATTGTATACAAATATCCCACATGATGCTGGCCTTACCACTTTACGTATTCACTTAAATAACCGCCCTCCACCTCATCAACCATCCACAGACTTCATTGTTAAATTAGCAGAAATCATCCTCAAAAACAACTACTTCACCTTCCAAAACAAATACTATCACCAAATCAAAGGAACCGCAATGGGAACCAGAATGGCCCCCAGTTACGCAAACTTGTTTTTGGCATCCATAGAAAACAGTTTCCTTGAATCCGAACGCCTCAAACCTCTGGTCTGGAAAAGATTTATTGATGACATATTCATCATATGGCCACACGGATACGACTCACTGACAGACTTCATCACGAGACTCAACAACCATAGCACATTAAAATTCACTCATATCATTTCACCACACCAAATCACATTTCTGGACGTCGACCTCACCCTCAGCAACGAAAACAAAATCATTACATCTGTCCATTTCAAACCAACGAATAAATTACAATACTTACACTACAACAGCTGCCATCCCGCTCACATTAAACAATCCATCCCATATGCACTCTCGCTCCGTGGTCGTCGTATATGCAACACCGAAAAAACACTCAACTCCTTTCAAAACAAAATTCACACAGGACTACTAAAACGAAATTACCCAGACAACTTCCTACGAAAACACATTTACCACAGACCGAGATACCATAACAACAACACTAAACACAAAAACTACACAAACCAACTAAAACTTACCACCACATATTTCGATGGTAGTCATAAACTTAAAAGCCTCATCCAAGATAGTCTCCCCATCCTCAACCAAAACGATGAAACGAAAGATTTGCTACCACAGAACCCACCAATCTGCTACAGACAAAATGCTAACATAAAATCCATCCTAAACAAAACAAAAGCTATTCTACAAAACATCAACACCACAAGCACAGGCACAACACCATGTCGGCGGCCACGATGCAAAACCTGCTCTATCATCAACACAAACCCACTCATAAACACTCACCACACACAAAAACCTCTACATGCACAAAGAAACACAACATGCAAGACAAGCAACTGCATCTACCTCTTAGAATGCCGACATTGCCCGGCTTTCTATGTAGGTGAGACCAAAAACGCACTCCACATACGCATCAACCAACATCGCCACACATGTGACTCTATGAACAACAACACTCTACCAATACCAACCCACACACGCACTCACAATTCGCCTTTCAACCATTGTTTCACAGTTCGCATCATTAAGTCATTTCACCCGGCACTCACAGATATTCAGCTTCGCACGTGGGAATCCTCATTCATCTGGTCGCTTGGTGCCCACTTTGGACCAGGCCTTAACAAACAACACTAAAACACAAAAAAAAAAAAAAAAAAAAAAAAAAAAAAAAAAAAATTGTCTTTTATATTTAATGTCATATCTATTGTCAATCTATTGTCAATGCAACTGATGCCGAGTCCAAAAGGACTCGAAATATATCTTGCCCATATTAATTACTGTGTATAATTTATAAAACAACTGTATATATCAATATTTAGAAATAATTAATAAGAAGTGACTTGCATACTTTTACTCAATAATAACTAAGTAGTTGATCCCAGATTAGAATTATCTGGCAAAACAGTCAAACATAATACCACTTCTTCAATAAAAGGAACAAAAATTAGTTAAAGGTTCCCTAGCACTCGAGCTAGACCGCGTACGATCTGTATTACGGTTGCCAGTTCCCCAGCTTCTCGGAGAGATAAAAATAAATAAGTAGGCCAGCCATTTACATGAATCATATCAAAGATAGTTTTACACAAAGTTTTTGTAAGAGTGTGATACAATATAAAGTCGTTGCAAAAAACTCAATTATATTAGATAAGAGACGAAAGGTCTTTTATTTAGAGATGGAAATGACAAAAATAAAAATAAAATTAAGATTACACAAAAAGAAAACATTAACAATGTTGTGATTAATTTCTCTTAAAAATTAAATTAAAAGAATTTTGAAATTAAAAGAAAAGCGTTGGTGCAGGACGGAAGTTAAGCTTGACACTGGGCCTTAAAGCCGTGCGCTTTCACTCTGCCACTTTCTGGTTGAGACGTCTCATCCCAACAGGCGCGGTACTGGCTAAGCATAAGTCCATTGTGTAAGTATAAAAACATTATCTCTTGAATGATACTATTGTATATATTTCAGGGTAAAACACAAGACTGCAAGAAGGGTATATACGCGATGGCGGCGCGCGACGTATTTATGTACTTGAAGTCGCCCAAGTATCGCCCTCTCAACCTCATCGTTTCCGCGAGCTTCTTTGAAATATACTCGGGGAAGGTACGTTTAGTTATTTAATTATAACTAGTGGACGTCCATTACTCCTGATCCCGTTGGACTATTAATATGTTTTATTTCATTTTATTGAGGGGGGAGTATTATGGCGGCACGTCTACACGTTTGCCGCATTCCTTTTAGATATCATTAATCACGTCGGGGTCACCAATTTGGGGGCGGTATAATTTAAATTGTTGTTACCAGTTTAATGGTTAAGTATGTAATATATATTGACGAAAGATGAATACTTATTTATACTTAATTATACGTGATTATTCATATCTAAAAGGAATGCGGCAAACGTGTAGACGTGCCGCCATACTAAACACCTAAAATCCCTTAGCGGATGTCTGCGAAATAAAAGGAACCTACACTCCATATTCCATGTTCCTAGGTCTAGATATAGGTCTAGTATACGACCAGTGCGTCCTTCCAGTGATGACGTACGGCGCTGAGACGTGGTCTCTTACCAAAGGCTTGATCCGCTGATTTAAGGTCGCTCAACGAGCTATGGAGCGGGCTATGCTTGGGATATCTCTGATGGATAAAATCCGAAACGAAGATATCCGTCAGAGATCGAAGGTGACCGACATAGCCTGCCGAATCTGTAAGTTGAAGTGGCAGTGGACTGGCCATATTTGTCGCTGACGCGATAACCGTGGGGCCGTAAGGCATTGGAATGGACACCACGTATAGCAAAGCGCCGCGTAGGACGCCCTCGTGCCCGCTGGACCGACGATCTGAAGGATTTTGCGGGTGGCGGCTGGATGAGGATGACTGAGGACCGCCAAGAGTAGCGTAATATTGGGAAGGCCAGTCCAGCAGTGGACGAATACGGGCTGATAGATGGATGGAGGTCTGGCTGTTTGGTCTAGGCGTTGATAGATCAGTCAGAGTATTTTATAAATATAGATTGTTCAAAGATTTTCTTATGAATTTTGCCTCTAAACTCTGATTTTTCATTCCTTGGAATTATGACAGTTCAAGGAAAGGGATGGAACTGCAAGTAAGCGAGATGAACTGTATCGTTTCTCCTTTACTAGCACAGCGCCACCCCTTTCCCTGAAATGTCAAAATTCTACGGAATGAAAAATCATAGTTTAGTAGCAGTAGTTTGGTTGATAGTCCGGTAGATCGAATATCTTTATAGTATTTCTTGGTTTCAATAAGTTCAACCCCTAGATTGCAAACAAAACCTTACATTTTTTAACGACTGAGGCTTCGGTCACGAATTGATAAAAAAAATGTTTAGATCCTTAACAAAGCTTCAAGCGAAAAATACTTGAAATCTAACCAACTCGTTTCTACAAATGTAGAGAGATCTTTGATGATGATGATGTCTTTCTTGACAGATGTGGCTGACACAACCGAGATTTTTCAAAAATATTCTGTCACGAAAGACAGTGTAGTTGTTTACTCGAGTTGTACGTATAGTTGTATGTGGGCTTAAGACGGCTAACGCGCAAACCTTCATACAAACGCTGACACCACATTGTGGGATGTCTATGGAATGTTATTATACGTATAATATTTTAGGCGGAGTCTATTAACATCATCTAGATCAGCGTTTCTTAACCTTTTTTGTCCACGGACCCCTTAGGAAATCAAACATAATTTTAAAGACCCCCTTAATAAAAAAGCAGCAATACATTTCAGACCACTTATTTTAGTTCTACAAATTACAAAAAATATATACTTTTTCATTTAAAATACGTTAATGAGAAGATTTTTTGGTGGCATTTATTTATGATTGTTAAATGGTCCGTAGATTAGGCTGCGGACCCCCATACATATGCTCGGGGACCCCCAGGGGTCCCCGGACCACAGGTTAAGAAACGCTGATATAGATCAATGTTTAAGTCGAACTAAAAACCGTAAAATTTGAGTATTATCTTAACAACAAACCCCAAAAATACGTAATTTTAAGGGTTTTTGGCAAAAGTGTAGCCGAATGTGCTTTTATTGGATAAAATAAAAAAATGTATATGAGTCAAACAGATAACCAAAAATAATGTACGAAAACGTCCAAATTCTGGCCAAAAGTGGTTTCTCCTGAAACAAGTTTTCAGTTTTACGCCGGTGACGAAATCGGCACGATTGTATTGTTCTCGCAAGTTTCATGGAGCGTGCACCTTATACCAAAATGAAATAGCATGACATTTGACCACGCCTACAACTGAGTTGGTCGCGTCATGACGACCATCCTTATTGCGAGTCTTACGGTGTACACGTTTAGCGTCGACGGCTTTCAGCTGAACTGTTTCAAGGTCCTGAGAGAGATCTTTACACGGGATATTTACATAGCTATTAACACCGATTCGGCGCAACACAACTTCACTTAATTGATAGGACGAAACTTAATTTAAGTGTTCTGTCCTTTTCTTTCTGAATCGTAAAGACAAAGACGGGACGCTCAAAATAAGGTTAGTCTTGTCAGATGTGTTGCGCCGAATCGACACCATTGTGTTACATTTCCAGGTGTTCGACCTCCTAGCGGATAAGGCGAAGCTCCGAGTGCTGGAGGACGGTAAGCAGCAGGTGCAGATAGTGGGGCTCACGGAGAAGGTGGTCGACAACGTCGACGAGGTGCTCAAGCTCATACAGAGCGGCAACGCGGCCAGGACTTCCGGCCAGGTGAGTTGTACATAGATAGAGCTACTAGCGGATTGCGCGCGTGCTAGAGTAGGTCTGTTGTAAGTTTAAGGGGCTATACCGTGAAAATTAACACTTTTTGAAGTTATTTATCTGCTCTTTTAATGAAGTTCAAAGTAAAATAAATTAGTAAAACAATTTTGGGACCTTTTACTAGATTTTGGTCTATCAGAAACGCGATTGGAGGAATTTCATTCGATAGAAATAATTATTGAAATCAGGTCTAAATTTACACTTTTTTTGATATTCTGACAAATTAGGATAGCATACAGACTTGAAAAATATTTATTTAGATGGATTTTAACTACACCTAAATTACTGGTTATGGAATTTTTTGTAGCTATTTTAGTTAATTTTGCATTAATTTAAAACCGACTTTTTGACAATTTTCCCCGATTCCGTCCCGTTCGCACTGCGGGTCTTTCTGCCTGGAGTAACGGGGACCTTTGCTAGCACGGTATATCACCTTAAGTATGATCCGACGATTGGTTGCGGAGTTGTAAGGTAGCAAAGAAATAAACTAACTTTTGGATTTATAAAATACTGGCAACAGGCTGCGTTTTTACCCGCGCGAATGTAATTATTGACTGTTCCTAGGGAACTGCCCGTCCCCAGGAAACAAACTATACTCTATTTTAATAGGGCAAATAATGATTGTAAACAACTTTATAACCTAAAAGTGATGAAATATATGTTCAACTCCAATTTTTGCTGCACAATTAAACATTAATGTACGTGAGTTCACGTTTATTAGTTTAAACCAAAATGTATAAAAATGCTTTCTTACATCATATTTCATCACTTAGGTTACAAAGTTGTTTACAAACATTATTTGCGCTATTAAAATAGAGTATAGTATATGTCCAAGTTAAGAGTATAACCATTACAACAGTAAATTAATTTTTAAAATACAAATAAAAATAAAACAAATTTTACCTCGTAGATTAGTCTAGATGTGTAACATTTTCCACGTGGCTTTGCTCGTGCCGTACGGAATTTTTGCTCAGACAGTAGAACGCTGACCTCTCAATTTTGGCCGGGTTCTATCCCCGGTCGGGCATGCACCAATGAGTTGGTCGGAATTCATGTGCATAGTATTTGTTTGTACCTAATACTTACCGCTTGCTTGAAGGAAAACATCGTGAGGAAACCTGCATGCCCTAAAAACCGTGTATTTGTGCCCAAATTACGGAGATAGGGCTGACCACCCCACGCTGGGACGATTATTAGTCGGTGAAACGCAGGTGTACCGAGCGTGGACTGTGACTTACATTTACAGTTCACACTCGGGAACACCTCTGGCACCCCTTCGGGGATTCATGTCTTAACGATATATACAAGGTGACTTTTTGATCATCGTCCAAATTCATACTGGAGGGTTGATAAGTGATCAGTATCTTGGATCAATGATAATTTTTGTAAAATTTGTAAAATGAAATTTCGGCTTCCCATAGAAATTCACTTCCAGTTCCGAGTGAATCACTATGGGGAGTCGAAATTTCATTTTACGAATTTCACAAAAATTGTTATTCATCCATGGTACTGATCACTTACCAAGCCACCAGTATGAATTTGGACGATGATCAAAAAGTCACCTTGTATATTGATATACATTTGTGATGTGTAATAAACATAGATATTCCCGTGTTCCAGACGTCAGCGAACTCGAACTCGTCCCGGTCGCACGCGGTGTTCCAGATCGTGGTGCGGTCGCCGGGCATGCACCGCGTGCACGGGAAGTTCTCCCTCATAGACCTGGCGGGCAATGAGCGGGGCGCGGATACTTCGTCGGCGAACAGGCAAACTAGTCAGTGAACACTTTACTGATCACTTTACATATCTCTCATTAATGCGGAAGAAGTTAAAGGGGTCTGTCAGGATTGTAGAAGTATGTGTGGTTTTTGCTTGCTCCATCTAGTACGGATTGTGAGGTTCCATGCAATTGTCTAAATAGGTTTCACTACCATTGGACAATCGGTATTCAGAAGAAAACCAATCAGTAGATAAGGTCCTATTTAACGATAATTTCATAGACTGACAATATAATGGACTGGTTAAAATATCGTTCGGTGTGAAAATCGACTAAGAATGTATGAGCATGGGGCCAAAATGTTATGGGAAAATTTCCGCATAGTAAAAAGAAAAAATGGGGAAAAACAGGAATGGAAATTAAAATACTAGAGAAAATTAATTTCGGGTGATTAACTGCTACAGTCATTATCCTGCTGGGATGAAACTTAGGACGATTTAAAGTACATCTAGGTAGCGTTCCTAAACTTCGGGGTAAAGGTAAAATTAACTGTCACCCGTTCCACAACAACAGAGTTGAATGTCTGTGCACCCGAGTTGAAATGAACAGTTCATAGACCTTGTCAGAAATGTAAAATTCACTTTGACAGTTAAATTTTACATTTACCCAGGCGCTCAGAATAAGGAATACAAATAGAAGCCTGACTAAAATAAGAACTGGGCATTAGCCATTGTACTCATCTAACGTAAATTACTCCTGTGTACGAGTGAATGAAACGACGAACCGCACTTACTTTATCTTTTTTCCTGGTGTGTCACTAGATTGAACCAAACAAATGTCAGATGGATGTAATTTGGATGTATTTTAAAAATTATAACACCATCAAATTAAATATGTCTCATCATTGTATCGTTGTGTTGTAATATCGTACGTTGCGTGCATCACATCTTAATTTGGTGGCATCGCAATGTCTATTGCATTTTGCGAAAGTTTACAGCTTCACCGAGAGAAATTAAATATTTTGGTGCTCTTCCTCTCAAAATTCGTGAAAGTGTGATTTATTATTGTTTGTGTTGATTGTTTTTTTAACATTGTAATAATAGTATATTTCATTACGAGTGCGGAAAGCCTGTCATTGCAAAGAGTTCCGACAAATGTCTACCCGAGCCGAGGCGCAGCCGAAGGTGAGGGTTGACAGTCGGAACAAGTTGCAATGACGGTTCCGCACGTGTACTGAACAACTATTTTTAATACAGTTGCGAAAAAATGAAGCAATTTAATAAAATAACAAAAACACAATAAACTCAACTAACTAATACTCCACGCAATAAATTCGTCGTATGTAGATATGTAGCGACTTTTTGACTTCTCCGAAGCATTTTGTGCAATTATACTGAGTTCCGGTGGTGTCAATTCAAATAAAATATCGTCGAAATTACTCATTTTGTGCAACAAACAACTAAACCCGCAAAGAAAATTTTTGGAAAATGGCGCCAACCGTTTTGTTTTCTTCACCCATTCTGGCTAGGCAAAGAGAACTATGCCCATACAGCCAAGTCTTCAGTAGATTTTTTTTATTGATATGAAATGAAAATGAAATTTAATGAGATGAAATGAAATGAAAAATAACCTAACTCATTGAATCAAATCATTAAATCTGATATTGAAACAAAATAGTAGCTTCTTTTTAGAAATATTTGCATGAATCATAAAAACTTCTTTGATTTTTTTTTTGTAAAAACTTCATGGTTGGTTTTTTTCTTTTTAATAGACAATATTTTGACAGTTGGGAAAGAGAACGCACGAGTTCGGAAAAGGTAAAGAAAAAGCTCGAGTATGTAATAGCCCACATCCCGAACGCTATACGTCCCTGCAATACGCCACTTTTTGAGCAACTGTATTAAAAAATGTCTTGTGCGATTGAAGGCTGTAAATCGCATACAGGAAGAAAAGAAAACAACAATGAAGCAATATCATTTCATCGGTGAGTTCTGATAGTTTTTATGTTAATAAGTTGCAGGATCATACCTAAAACTCAGTAACAATAATAGTAGTTCTTGTAAATCATACTCGTGTTCAATTCTACACCGATATTTGCCTGTTTTATATAGATTTTCTGCCGACTACGAGAGGTTATGTTTTTTCGTATAGTGATGTACTAAAGTCCGTGTGGCAAACTATCGAACATTGGTTCCCGCGGCAGCCGTGCATAAAGGATAATAGATTAATGAGAGGTTTTCTTTTTGAGTATTAAAAAAAAAACATAGTTTCCCAGAACTCTGTAGATGGTGTTGAACTGACTACGTTGCTAGGTGCCAAAGCCAAAACGATTGAAAAAAAAACATTGCGTCACGTCACGTCACGTCACATACGCTCGTTGGTTGATGACATGTGTGCTGAGCATATTATGTGCAAATGCTTTGTTATGGTCCGTCCAGGTTTAAAATGTACCATGGCTTGTACTCATTGCGCTTTACGACTTTCATCTTTAGGAAAAAGATGTATGCCTCCATTTTTATACAAATCCACAAGGCACAGACTTCTCTTCTTTTTCTCTTGGGACATTTTCTTTCTGACTTAGAAAACTCATAAAAAGACTGCTAATTATTTTTTTCTTTTTCCTTGTTGTTATTATTTATTTATTTTCAAAATGTCATTGTGATGTGAAGTGACAATGACATTAATTACTTTTTTATGTACGTTTCGTTTTACGATCTCAAAATTACATCCAAGTGCAATAATCAAAAAATTATGTGACGTTCCGTTCCTTGCAGTAACTTACCAAGTTCAGCGCCATCTATCCAGCGACTAGGGAAAAGTAAAAAAAAAAAGAAAAGAAAATCCCTCATTGCAGCGCGAGTTAAAAGAAAAATAATGCCGAATAAATATCGCTATATTTTTTGTTACAGATTTCCAAAAAGGGAAGAATTAAAAAGTGAATGGCTTAGACGAATAATTTGACCAAATTGGGCAATTAAAAAAAGCGGTCATATTTGTTCGAAACACTTTACGTCGGATTCTTTTAGACCAAACGAAAATTTAAAATGGAGACTTTTGAAAGCAGATGCCTTACCAACGTTATATTTACCAGATACAGACACATTGGTAACCTTTAAATAATTATGTATAATTGCATTATCAATCTTGTTTGTAGGTACGTGCTTGTACTCGTACTATACTATAGTATATTAACTCGATAATTTTTCAATTTTAGGCAACAGAACCAGTACCTATGGATGTCTGTGGTTTATACTTCATGCATACTTCTATGTTCGCAAATCGTTCTGAAAGGACTGTTCGTTCACGTTACTGCCGTGATCGACTTCACGAAGAAATTCCGCAGATCAAGACATTTTCGTACTTAGTGGTTGACAATAAAAGTACTTTGACAGGGTAGTTCTATCGTGAAATGAATTTTGGGACTGCTTATTGACTTGAACTGCGCATAATTTGATTTCTTATTACAGGTTATTAGGTATTTTAATCGTTCATTATTTGTTATTAGTTTTTATTCAAAATAAGTTGATGTTTATTTGATAGAAATAAAAAAAAATGAAATTACCTCTGTAGTAATTGCGCTGTCATCGCTCATCATTGACATAATATTATTATTACGAATCCTATAAGTCTATGATTATTATGATTTCTATTGTTGCGATTAATTCCTTCTTCCTTGATTGAACAAAGACGCGACATCAACGAACATCTATTTGATTGAGTTAAGAGGCGACTTAAAAAGTATCCACTTAAATAGTTTACGGTTGTATCTCTGATACAAGCTACAGCATTTTTTGTACTAGAAACAAGCACAATTTTGGACTTAACTTATGTACCTACCTGCCTACGATATAGTAATTTGTACTTAATAAAAAATATTATGCTTAACGAAAGATATCCTTTTATTAATTCCTTATTTACACAATATAACATGTGTCCCACTGGGGTAGACAGAGACCACTTTGCTATTAATTCTCTTGGCCTCCTTCCAAAGCAAGAGGATGTCACCAGAAAGGTCGGTGCCTCCTGCATTCTCTTTTTTTTCACACTTTGATACGATATGATGTGTGGTAAGGAGATTGGTCGCGGTTCATTTCGATTTGGTTTATTTATCGTAGTCAAAAATTGACATTGTTACATCACTAGCAAAGCAACGAACTAGTGACAACCTACCTAATTAAGAAAAAACTAATACATATCCATCTCTCTCTAACGCACTAAAATGTCGTAAGAAAATCAAGGATAGGTGTCTTTCTCCGCGTATTATTTTAGCCAGGTTTCTATTTGTATTCCTTATTCTGAGCCCAGGCGTTTAGAAACGCTAGCTTAACAGGTTACATTTTAAAAGTTGTGCTCCCAGGCCGGGTTATTTTTTATTGTATTACTTTTCATTGGAGTGAATCATTTTCTTTTTTCAAATAGGACTCTGCAGACACAGGAAAACATTTTTTAGAACAATGTTTTTTTCTTCTCCCACCCCAAATCTCCGGATATTTTTCTACCCCTTCCTACATTACCTGCCGGGAAGCACCACTTCTTAAATGTTACCTATAGATATACATGAATCGTGCCAAGATCGTGACAGATCTGGAGCTTAGTATATTATCTCAAGTTTTTGGATTAAAACCCAGACAATATATACTGGATGTTAACAGACCGCTATCTTTATATGAAAACACATACTCTACTGTGATCAACAACTTTCACAAAGAAATGTACATACAGTATGTATGTAATAATGCGCATACAAATCTTCGCCACTGTTCGGCAAAGTTCGTATTTCCTTGCACTTTCTATGCAATCAATACGGTTACGTGTTACGTCCGGTCGCTCGGCTATAGATTTGTATGCGCATTATTACTTTGTGAGTACTATACACCTTTATAACCGCTACCCCAGTGAATAGTTTTAAAAATAGACTAGACAAATTTTTAAAATAAATAACTACTTAAAAGTGCAGTAAACTAAAAGAAAACTAAAGAAAGTACAGTGATATACACATCATCAGCTTCTAGTTGCTTGTGTATAGTAAAAAATAATAATCATCTTGTTGCGAGCCGATCGATGGTGAGTGGCGACACTACGGACCCTACCTCTAGGGGAAACACACACACAGCTACACACCTCCCGCCTGCAAGAGCGGAACCTATGCTCCAGGTTGGACGTGTAAAATGTCATAACGCCGGGGGCACTTGACTGTATAAGGATTTTGCGCCCCGCAGACTCACCAGTCGATAACGTCGATAAAAATTAGCAATAGACAATTTAGACACCCGATATACGAAAAGGCTTATCGAAAGTAAAATATAAATAATCATTTCATAATTTGTACGTTAGGAATGGAGGGAGCGGAGATCAACAAGTCCCTGCTCGCCCTGAAGGAATGCATCCGCGCCCTCGGCATGAAGGGCAACCACCTGCCGTTCCGAGCGTCCAAGTTGACGCAGGTGCTTCGTGACTCGTTCATCGGAGACAAGAGCCGCACCTGCATGATCGCCATGATATCGCCCGCGCTCAGCTCCTGCGAGCACTCGCTCAACACGCTCAGATACGCTGACAGGTCTGTGGCTTTTGTTACTCTATGGCTTTTGGAACGAGGTTATTGCAAGTTACACTCTAGTCACTTGGCGAATGAGTGCTAAGCCGAAAAAAGTGTAAGACTTCGACCGTCACGACATTTTTCCTATAGTATGTTAGAACTTCGTTCCAACTCGTTAAAAGTAACTATACGTGATCGTCTCGAAGTGAAGTGTGACGTCACTACCTTGTCTATGTCTTCCGTGCAGGCCTGTTCCACTCCGCCAGCGCCAAAGCTAAAATCATTCAGTGGGTAAAGAAGGGATAGAGTTACGCGATAGAAAGAGAGGCGCCTTGAAGGGTAGCTACGCAACGCTGTGCAAGCTGAATAGCACTTTATTGCCGCGGGACGAGAGTACCTTTTAATTTTAGTAGTATTAGTACAGTAGATCTTCTGGAGTACTATTATTTCTTCTGTGCCCAGGGTGAAGGAGCTCGGCACGTCAGACCCGAGCCGGCCGCGCGCCGAATCGCCGCTCGTGGACCGCGACGTCGAGATGGAGCCCGCGCGGGATGACCTCGCGCAACTACGATCGCTCAACGTGAGTATAGTGGATTGTGACGTCACCATGACGTGTCCTCCTGCACAGTGAAGGAGCTCGGCACATCGGAACAATAATTTCAATTTTACATTTTGAAATTCTGAAGCCGCCCTTGTCCGCTTCGCGTCTGCCTCGGGGCTGTCGCGCGCAGTCACTCTTTGGTTATATCCAACAACCACCTGGTATTGTTTATTAATTATTTAATTCTATTGTTATAATACAATAATAAGAGTCAATATATATTTTCAGGAGGGCGACATGTCAGCAGAAATGTACAACTTCCACGAAGCGGTCTCGGAGCTGCAACAGACTGAGGATGACGTGTTAGACAACCATAAAGCGATCTGCGATTACATGCAGCACATGACACAGCGCTGCGCCTCGCTCCAACAGCTGACACGAGACGTGGACTACGACCAGGACGGTGAGCACGCGACTATCGCCCTTATTGCCACTAGATAGAGTTCAGATCTGCGACTACATGCAGCACGCTGCTACAGCTGACACGAGACGTGGACTGCGACTAGCACGGTGAGCACGCGACTAACGCCCTTATTGCCTCTTGGTAGAATTCAGATCTGCGTAAATGGGTCTGTGTATTTATGCATGGGCAGCTCTGGCAACTTAAATCTTGGTCAGTTTTAAGTGTAGAGTTTACACGAACTGGTTTTATGGACAGCTCACCATGCTTTTCCTTTTGTTCCCCTTATATATATTTTGTACAAGGTTATTGAATCATCTATGATTTGAAACGAAGGATTGTTGAATTTTGCACAGCATGTTTACCTTTTATCCTCCTAGCTTTTTAGAATTTTAATATTTTTATATTGAATTCTTATAGGAAATGTATTTGTGTATTGCATGTATGTTATGTGTGAATTGTTCACTTGTGTGGTGCTAGCCAGGTGTCCCGTTGCAGGTTTGTGCTCTGTGTACACTAACGTCCGCAAGCGACTACGCCCGCTCTCGAGCTATGGCCTTGGCACTCCCCGAGCGCCCGAAGCGCACGCTCAGAACCGACATATGCTAGGTTTGACTATCGACCGACGTCATTCATCGCGATCATGCTAACAAACCAACAATAATGCCTATAAAATAATTGAAATACGGATTGCTTACACAATATTTATATTATTCCGTGAATATCTCGCAAGGTTTCAAATAAAGTCATTTGTGGCATTCTCTTTTAATATACACGATGGGTTTCGTCATGGGTGGCATTCTCTTTTTGTATACACGATGGGTTTACGTCATTGGTGGCATTCTCTTTTTGTATACACGATGGGTTTACGTCAATTGTGGCATTCTCTTTTTGTAAACACGATGGGTTTACGTCATTGGTGGCATTCTCTTTTTGTATACACAATGGGTTTCGTCATTCGTGGCATTCTCTTTTTGTATACACGATGGATTTACGTCAATTCACAGTGTGTTAGAAACCCCGATTTTGTCGCATGTTCTTTTTATTACAAAAATCGAGAGTTTACATCATTTTAAACCATTCAGTGAAACTCCGGCATCGATACGGCTTCTAGTTTTTTTTATAAAAAATCTTAAATTTACCCCATTTCCGGGCCATGGAAAACATAAAAAAATATATTAAAAAGGAACTGGACTACTTTGTTTGAGTACTTCTGACAAGTTTTCGCTTTTCTATTATGAACAGATACCGAAAGATTTGCCTTTTTGTTGTTTTTCTTTTTTATTTTATTTCCCGATTTTAATGCCGTATTAGATGAAGATTTCTACACCAGCAGATTGCTCGCACATACCTTTATCGATAGTAATAAAATCAAAATCTAATTCAGCGTTATTCAGAAGTTATCAACATTTTTTTATTGTCGGTAGGGTTTTCAACATTTTTTATGACCTATCCAACCACAGTTGGACAAAAAAACGCAGTTTAGGGTTTAAGAGAATAGTAACCCCGATAAAAATATGTTCTACTTCGTACATTCTATAGCAGACAGAGCAAAAAAACAAATGAATTAATATATTTATACGAAGTGACAACCCTAGGTAGGTATGAAACGGGATATATGAGAAATTGCTGATAACTTCTGAATAACGCGGAATTATATTATGATTTTAATACCATTAATAAAGGTATGTGCGAGTATTCGGCTGTTATAGAAATCTTCATCTAATACGGCATTAAATTCGAGAAATAAAATAAAAAAACAACAAAAAGACGAATATTTTGTTACCTATTTACAGTAAAACAGCGAAAAACTGATTGGGTAGTAAAGTCACGAGGTGTTCAAGAAATGGTATAAGTATAATATATCTTGATTAATTCGCATTAAAATTATTTAATTATGATTTCTCACTAAAGTTTTAAATCCTAGATAATGCCAATGCTATCGTTCATATACTGAGTTGTTAATACTGGTGTGCGTGTACTTAATTTTATAGGTGATCTTTACTATTACGTTACCAATTTCGATATAAGTCATCACTCATAACTATAATGGAGTAACAGTTCTAAATTACAGACCACGTTAACTGTTGGGCTTAAACATTTTATTAATACAAAACATACATTTGACACAAATTAACACAATGAATTTTGCCTGCATCATCGTAAATTGAACTTCTATTTTAATAATTTTTAATTTTATTTAATGTTTTTTAAGCTTCTTTAATCAACAAGTTATAATTCCACTGCCAACTATTAGTTTGTATGATAACTAAACTTAATTTAAGCTGCTCTAACCTTATTTCAAGCGTCCCGTCTTTTTCTTTCTTTATCGAAAAGACAAGGACAGAACGCTTAAATTAAGTTTAGTCCTGTCAAATAAGTTAAGACGTGTTATGCCGAATCGATACCAACGGCTTGCTGCCACATCACAATATACCTAGTTTTGTGGTCTATTTTTCTTTACACTGGGTTTTAGGTTGTTCTACCCATGAACATGAAAACTTTTACTATGGAGCCAACCTTTAAATCGCAAAAAAGAAATCAGCTGTTCCATAGAAAAGTTACATATCTACTCGACCAAAATGTATGAATCAGCTGATTTATTTTTTGCGATTTTACGCTTGGCCCCATAGTAAAAGTTGTTCATATTAATGTGAAGAACACCCCGTTTTAAGGAAAAAAGTTATCATCTTAACACCCTGTGTAATAATATGTATATCGTCACGACATGAATCTCTGAGGGGGTGTCAGAGGTGTTCCGAGTGTGAACTGTGAAATGCAAGTTATAGTCTATACTCGGTACACCCGCGTTTCACTGAGTTATACACGATTTATATAATAAATACTTATACACTATTTATAATAAATATATAATTTTTTTATCGTTTCAATTCACCAATACCGTTAAACTATTACATACGCTTTAATTACCTACTAAACCGAATTTACTCTTATTCAAAAAGAGGAATGGTTTCTGTAAATTTTTACACAGTTAACTAACAGCCAACCCTCGTCGTTGCAGCATACGCGACCCAATGGGAGGCGCTTCTCAACGAGCAGCTAGCAGTGCTCGCCCAATCACGTGACCTCGTAGCCGAGTTCCGGCAGAAGTTGCAGCAGGAGGAGCACTGCTCACGACGCATGCAGCCGCCCCGGCACTAGGGGGAGGGGAGGAGCTGCAAGTTGGAACAAGATATCGTTCTTAGCTCTCGTCTTTCTTGTATGCCCTTGTTTTGATTTCGAAAACGTGCTTGGCGTCCGCTTTCTTGATTTTTTTTTCCAAGAACCAGATTCTTATTAGAACTTGCAGCTACTTTTTACGGTGTTTTGCTTTGAATTTGAGTTCTTACATAACAGAGGATAATATCGATGTGTTGTCTGTAAGACTTGTTTATTTAGTTGAAGAATTTCTGTGATCAGAGTCGGGACGGAATATAGTGTGGCTAAATAAGTTTTGTCAGTGTATTCATGTTCCTACAAACAAATGTACATACATCTATTTAATTTCTGTTGAACTTCGCTTCTTATAAAGGCGGTAAAGTTAATTCTTCAAATACGCATGACTTACTTCATTTAGTCACATTATCGTTAATGATCCACATGACGTAATAGTTAGAATTTAAAAGATGGCGGATGACAATATGGCGGCGAATTGTCAATTTTGTTACGTCACAACTGTCGTTGGTATAAATTTTTACTCAAGTACATTTAAATATTGGTTTTAAACAGTATTTTTTATTGTAGCTGGACTACTATAACTCATTTATACACATTTTTTTATATCCGCAATCGACTTCGTCGCTTAAATGATGTAACTTTCGACAGTTGTGATTTTGTTGGGACGCCTTAAGCCGAGTGTACAAAGTTATGCCGTCTCGTTGGATAAAGGATAGACTTTATACTGTAGGAAAGCACAAACAGTTTTTGTATGAAAACCCCGTCTTTTTCGAAGCGGACGTTCAAAGTGCGGCTTTCTTGTTGTCTATGCACACTTGACGACCCTATCGTGACGTGTCGTCCAGTGTCCATGTGAACGCAGCCTTATACTGTTCCATGTAAATTTACCTAGACCTACATACTAAGCCATCGGGTGCGCTATGTTATTTTATAGAGACATTCTGTTTAATATTTTCCTGTAACTATTTAGTGTCACGTTTCACGATGCATTTAACTTGCTGAAGGCCTATTACCGCTGAACTTGTAGATATTGGCGAGATCGGAAAGTACAAAGAGTTATTGCAGGCACCTCGAGTTTACGATATTTGAAATGATATTGTTTTATCTCTACATAGAGTCGAGACGCGATTCAATAACGTTTTATCTCTACATAGAGTCAGGACGCGGTTTAGTTATCAGTAACTCCTTTTGAGAGAAGTCCTACAAATCTTGTTTTTGCTCCCGCCTTACAAAAAGAGCAAAAGCATATTAAACATGGTCGTTTTGCGCAAGATTTACTTCCATAACATTATTAACATGTCTTTTGCCTTATATCTATTGCTTTATATTATAATAAAACTGTAAAATTGACTTCGTCAGATTTTGAGCTATCGAATAAAGTCTGCTTGTAAAGAGATTAGGCGGTTCATTCCAATGCTTCAGAGATTAAGTTTTCAATACAGAAATTGTTCCGATAGCTCTATTTGTGGTAAGATCTCGTAACATGGATCTGCACGCGAACGCGAGACTAAAGTACGTAAAAGTGACAATCACCGTGAAAGAATCCTCGCAAAATGCTAATGCGCTCGGAAGTGATTTGTTTTTAGCCACTCACACCGTTAGCATCGCTGTCTAGTATAAATTGTACCTACCTATATACAGTGTGTCCCTCGTACAAGTGCACATCCGAAAATGGGTGAAACTAGACCTTATTTTATCGACAAAAAATGTTTTTTTTTAGAAAATCTTTGTTTTATAAATTTACGTTTTAAATTTTTTTTGCCTACCATGGAGACTATGTATAAAATATGTCATAACTTTTGATCTATCGCGAGTAATGCAATGAAATAAAACTGTCATAATCCTTAAGAATAGACGTTGCATACCAAATCAAAAACAATACATAATCAACTACCATTACCATAAAAATAATATCCTAAAAGATTATTTCTTTAATTTTTCCGTCCTTTTTTTCAGTAAGTCAATTTTTTCAAAATAATGTCCCCGTTTTACTATACTTTTATTCCTATTTATCATTGCCTATTCCATTATCTTTCTAACAAAAAAAATACAACGTTCTATCATAAATACAATATTTTCTACGAGCGGTTAACCAAAGGCACTGCGCTCGCGTCCCATTCAAAACATTTTTTATTCTTTTTTTTTGTCTATATATTTAGATCTAGTTTCACCCATTTTCGGATGTGCACTTGTACGAGGGACACACATTATTTATGGGTTTGTTTTTTACATATACTGACGTCTGTCTCCCAGTTAGCCGTTCATAAATTAACAATGTCGTCAGGTTCCAACTCTGACAGCAGGATAGCGTATACAATTTTCAACGCGTGCGACAGACATGGCATTAGAATCCGTGTCGTGACCCCTAGTTTATGAACGCGGCCCTCAGATATTACACATTTCCATCTACGATCCTGACACACCTCTTTCGCCCCTTCCGCATCCATCAACCTAGTCATACAAGCTCTTCTATTCTGGGTACTTTTTTGTCTATGTCTATGATCGTTGTATCTGTCTTTCAATAAATATTCTTATTACTTTTTTTTCTGACCGTTCTTGTGAAACGTCATTGTGAATTATTTAGACAAAGCCACAACGCATTAGCAATTTGCGATGGTATTTTATTTTATTTATTAACTATCGTATAAAGCACTCACAAATTGCATAGTGCTATAGTAAAAAACTAACTTAATTTTTTGATAATGTGACACGCAGGGAGTGTGTCATTTAATTAATAATAAAAAAAATGTTATACCAAGTTTCGTCTGCGCGATGACTGTCACTTTTACGGATTTCAGTCTTGCGTGCGCGTCATAGAAATACTATAATTTGTCCGCGGGACATACTACAAGGATAAATGTTATGGCGCGTGGATTGGTTGTGTCCAAAATTTGAACTAACACCGCTGCCATACTCCTTGTTTCACAGCTGCGCCCCCCTGTCACTGTCATCCACGTGCCATCAAGTCCTCTAAAAAGGCCGCTTTGAATAATATTATGATTCGGTTCTAATGCCGTCTCTTTTACACGCGTGAAGAAACTCTAACTCCATCCTACTTTCAAATCATTATATGATTCACCCGAGTCGGCCTTTTTACGTCCCCTGATCCTTGTAGCACTGTACAAGTACTAGATAATATGAGAGCTGGGAAGTATTAAGTTTCCTTATAGATTGATCGACGACATCCAAGTTCCTTCGATATGACAACCGAAAATGCCTTAGTATTATTGTTGCTTTTTTGTAATGCGAAAATTATTGTGTACCATTAGTGGTCAGTTTTGTCAATATCAGAGCGTCTTTTGTATCTCGAGCGTTGTTTGTATCGTTTAGCGGAGTTTTGATGTGTTACTTTTGTCTTCATTTTGGATGTTTGTTTAGTGCTAGCTCTTGAGTGACTCGAGTAGAACTGAATGAGCCGAGCTCGACTTAAGATTGTTTCTACTTACTTGTTGTATCATGCATGAGCCACAATTCACATTATATTCGGTATAAAACTCTTAATTTGTGTTTACAATTTACTGCATCGATCGCGACAACATGTAACATTTTCTTATTGTTAATAAAAATAGCGAAATTACTTAAAACTAACTTGATTGTATTCTAAGTTTTTCAAGTCAATATCTTTAATAATTTTTTTGTATTTATATTTATTATGTTGTATTTTGTTTTGACGAAGGCCAATGTTCACAGAAATCGTGGCGTATCGGTCTTTCTAAAATTGTAATGTGATTAAACGATTTATTAAAGTCTGCAGTAAGTATTCGTTTCGGTTGCTTTCATTTTGGTGCTAGACCGAAATTTCGCTGCTGAAGTTTAGTTTTTCTGACGGCTTAGAAAAATATTTAGATGGCGCTTCTTAAATATTCATCGGTACTCTATATTAGAGTCGAAGCGACGCGCTTTGAAGGTACGAACCGAAATCTCTCATGTATTTTTTAGTTAATGTATTTTAAAAGTGAAGTCTGCGCCTTAATCTCGTTTTTGTATAGAAAAGCCGCTCGGAAGGGACTCGCGAAGAATTTGAGGCGACTACGCGCGCCCTATTGTTTAATTGAAATGCTTTATTATAATAAACATATTTTAACATCGCACATTATAATAAATTAATCGAAATTGACTCGGCATTTTATTTATTTCCAAATAAGCTATTTTAGGCAGACATAAATAAATAAATTCCCAGACTCTATTTTCAATAGTATATTGTGAAAACTATAAGTACGATAGTTTGTACTGAGTCATCATTTTTAAAACATATTCCATAGGTGTAATGTATACAAAACATGGAAAACTGGATCAAACAAAGGGTGGAAGACAATACTGACATCAAAATAAATAAAAACTTAAATGATAAAACTATTATTAAAAAATCTATTATGATGAAATAGGCACAAATAAAACTAATTAATCACAGAACATTTCACACAAAGTAAAGCTTACTAAATTATACTTGAAGTAGTTGCGACTGCTCTCGTTCCTAAACACACAATTTATAATTGTTTTTCTTATTATTTTGTGCAACTGTAACATAATTTGAGACATTGGGACACGAGTACTTGTTAAAGTTTGAGTAATAGTTTATCACGAGTGTCCCAACGTCTAATTATGTTCAGTGGCACACTATCAAAAATATCGCCTTTATAATATTTTCAATTAACCATTTCACGAAAAATGAGAAGAACCACAGAACTAAGACCACTCGTTCATGAACCTCGGGTGCGTCGTATGGTAATGGTGCCTTGAAGACCAATCAGGATTAAGGGGGCGTGGCTTAAGATTGTTGTTGATTGGCTCTCTAGCGGTGTTATAATAAATTGGGCCAATCTCGGCGCAGAATCGCGTTGTTATAATGTAATATTATAACATCGGATAAACAACCTGGTGGTCCAATATCGAGGGAAATTAAAGACCAGAACCTGCCCACAATAACAACACGGGATAGAATATCTAGGCGCCGACATACGAGGAGGCCCGACCCCAGCTGAACTGGGAAGAGGGCTAGAGAAAGAAGGAGAAGAACATCGGATAAACAATGTAGGTACTTATAAAACTGCTTTGATATTGCAAATATACCGTATTGCAGTATGAGAGTAGATAAAATATATTAAGTAAATGTAAGTTTTGCTGGCTTATTCGTCCAAGAATTTTTGGCATTAGTTAAATGCCAATAAGGCTTTTCTAGCAAAGTTGTGTTATTTTATGTATTACTTTGTAAGTGATACTGCACAACAACACACGCTTTAAAGTTACAGGATTATTTACAACGAAATGTATAAAATAACTCAACTTTGCTTGAAAAGCCTAATTGACGTGGAACTATTGTAATCACCTTAATTTAATATAAAAAAAAGAAATAAAATCGCATGTTGGAAACGAGATCCGTCGCAACCACCTCAAGCTAGATCAAACTAAATGCCGGCCTCGCCGGACAGACACCGTGGGAGTCATCATGAGAATAATCACAACACTTCTTTGGTGAAAAAAACTCACTGTTATTGTCTTCAGTTGTGCATGCATGGTATATACATTTAACTAAATTATACATCGTATTTTCAAATTTATCTAAGGGTGTAATCTCGATTTAATAAATTAGAAAATGTTTATGGGTCTAATACTATCGAATTCGTAAAGGAAATACACTTGAGTTTCGATTGCTTTGAGCTTTTATATATCTAGATTAATATACTCCTATATATAGGTACTATTTATATAATAATTCAATAAATAATTACAATGAAGTAACAAAAAAAAAAAACTAAACATAACTTATAAATAAAATACATTATCGAGACCGCTGTCCCGGGGTAGTGTGTCCAGAATGCTGGCGACAATACCTCTGGATGGCCAGACTACTCTTCTGGCCCAGGTAAGGGCCAGCCCTCTGGTC
This sequence comes from Ypsolopha sequella, assembly GCA_934047225.1. NCBI lineage: Eukaryota > Metazoa > Arthropoda > Insecta > Lepidoptera > Ypsolophidae > Ypsolopha > Ypsolopha sequella. The sequence continues at coordinate 3,098,880 of OW203986.1, read as the reverse complement.
ATCCATAGTTTCAACAAGGTGCGACGACATTTCCTTAAAAAGTCGGGCCCCAGGGGCCCAAAGCACCCAAAGCGTCGACACTAAAATTTATTCTCCATTATCGTTTTAAATTTTCTGGACGCACGTAAAATACAATGTTTACATGCTGAATTTTAGTAGTGACCCCGTCTTATCTGATTGTTGATGTTGATAGCTAATAAGAAATGGTTAGTTTTAGTTTAGATCTAAAGAGTGGAGTTCATTGGTAGGGGGCCGTTCATTAATCACGTGATGTTTTTTAGCAACTTTTTAACCCCCCCCTGCCCCATGGCATGGTGATACGTGGTGAGGTTTTAGACCCCTCCCCCCTAACCAAAATCATGTGTATTTTATATCAAAGTATTTTAAAACATTCAGAATATTATCTTTAAATTAATTTATATCTTTAATTGCTTAGCTACGGCGAGTCAAGGTCACGCACCGTTTTTCGGTTTAAAAATTGCGCGTTCAAAGAAAAAATAAATACACGTGGTATCTCACTACACCCCCCTTCCCTCCTAGTAATATTTGGTGATTTTTTCCGAACCCCCTCCTCCCCTTTCGAGTCTCACGTGATTAATGGACGACCCCTAGATTCCTATTTGTTTATTAACTGTTCTCGAAAATAAGTAGTGGTAAAACAGTTTCGAGTATTAAGAATTATGATCAAAAATATTAAATTTAAACAACACAATAACACTTCACTCTATTCTAGCGAGTTCCCAACTAATTTCCAGTGAGTGAATGTCATAGGGTGGCATCATCAAATTCTTCCCCGGTGAGGATGGCGGGATCTCCGATGGCAGGCACCATGTGGGAGTACTCACTCGTTGCCCACAGGTACAGGTTCAGTGTGCGTTCCGTGCATTGTGCTATGAACCTGTAACAGAACAAATGTATAAGTTATTTACTAGTTCAGCGCTCAGTTGATTAGACTGTAAAATGTTGATTGAAGAGAACAACAGTTTAAGAAATACTTTAGCTATAACATTACGAGAAAGTGAGAGTACAGAAAACAATATGAGTGTGAAATCAGTGTGAGCGTAAATAATAACTATGATTAAAAAAGCAGAATGTTTAATTTCCCATTTGCGATACCTCAGTTTTCTCATTTTTACAATGAGCAATGATGCATAAAGTTAACAAAAAGTTTATATTTCAATTTTATTTTATCTAAGAAAGTTGAGAATATTAGAGTATAGAGAAACTAAAAATATCAATTAGAAACAAATTACAAGTTAACAAATGCACTCTAATAATACTTGTATTTTAGGGTATCCAAGGCGATGGATGTTCAAAGTTAAGAATATTATATTATTCCTTACCTAACAAATGGTCTCACATCTCCTTCATTAGCAGTCTGTAGATGCTGGTAGTACAAATGTCGGTGTTGCTTGGGGATGATGACAGGAGGGTATCCCGCCTGCATGAGTAGTAGGTTCATCAGCAGCCGTGATGTCCGTCCGTTGCCATCGATGAAGGGGTGGATGTGGACAAGTTTGTAGTGTGCCAATGCTGCATATCTAGGTATTGTAAACAGAGGCTATTGTAAATCAACTGTTAGAAGCTTCAAGAGTTAAGGTGATGTTCTCCAACTTACCTAACTGGGTGCAACTCCAAAGCATCTTCAGAATTGAGCCATTCCAAGAATTGAAGCATAAGACTTTGAATCTCCAGTGGCCCAGGCGGAATATGCCCTCCTACATATACCTGAGTTTTTCTAAACTGCCCACCTTCTATAGGATCCACATGACCCAAAACCCTTTTATGAATCTCTAAAATGTCCCCCATTGTGATATCTCTCATTCGGTACAGTAATGTAGCATTGATATACTTCATAGCTGCATCCAAGCCTAGAATCTCATTGTGTTCATCAATACTCTTTCCTGAGACTGCTATCCTAGTCTCAAGGATGCTTCTAGTTTGTGACAGGGACATAGTATTTCCTTCTATACCAACCGTGTGGTAAATATGCTGAAAGTAAGCCTCTTTCTTGGCTCTACGTAGAGCAGAATTGTTATCAGGTATGGAGAGTAGAGCATCTCGTTTTTCATCTATTTTTCTTAACATTTCTCTGTCCAAATTCTCAACTATGCTCGCTGTTCTTTGTCGGTTTGTCAATGCGCCAGTATGGTCAGGAAAGTTTGTGAGAGCTAAAGTGTACAGTTGGTCTGCTTTTACTACATCCTTTTTGGTGTCTTCGAGGAATTCTCCATAGTGGTTTAATATGTCAGCGTGTTTTGGCGACAGTGCAAAGGCATGTTGAAAGAGCTTTAGTGCCTTATCTGCTTTGCCCATTTTCTTCATTTCTAGAGCTGCATTTAGAGAACCAACTGCTTCCGCATCTCTGGCCTTGTCACCTCGTTTCTGAGGTAATGGTTCATCCCTAATGGGCTGTAAGTAGGTGCCATGCAAGCCAGCGGGAAGAGGTGAAAATGGTCTAATGAACTTGACTTCAAAACTAAGTAGTTTTTGCAAAGAAATAAATACAGCAAGTGTGCACACAACACTAGATACTATGAGCACCGTTTTACACCTGTCTACGATCATTTTTGTATATAAAGTCCGTTTTATTTCGCTTTGCATAGTTTCCGAATTGGACTTACTGAGTCTACCTATTAATAACATAGCTGCGTACACTGAATGGAACTCTGCTATTTATTGATAAAATCTCACCATGAATCACCGTAAATAATTCGGGTTTCATTATTTATTGCTAAAATCTAGCAAAACACAAATAAAATCAAACCACGTAACGAAGTGGTTATATTGTCTTTGGTAAGGCCATTTTCTTGACAGCTGATTTTGTTTGATTTTTTGAGATTTGTTCGGCCTCGGACTCATAGAGTATAATATATTGAATCGGATCGGACTAACATGTTCTTTTTTTTTTAATATTTTTTACAACTTATCCTCAGACTTCAGTGCTGCCACCCTCGGATTTTGGTTTTCCCCCTTAACTCCTTGTAAAAATCTCCTAAATGTGAACTATTTTTCCCTAAGCATATAATGTAGTGAGGTTAACTATTATTGAATTAAATATAAAGTTTATCATTTTAATTATGCTGACAATAACACCGATTCGGCGCAACACAACTTGACTTAATTGACAGGACTAAACTTAATTTAAGTGTTCTATCCTTTTCTTTCTGTATCGAAAAGACAAAGACGGGACGCTCAAAATAAGGTTAGTCTTGTCAGTTGTGTTGCACCGAATCGGTACCAATAAAGCCAATTCTGAAGGCTTTAACTTTAGTTTTAGTGCTGTTAAAACTTAAATTTTTCCATAGTAATTTAACTTCTGTTCTTCACACTTATGAACTATTTTGCAATGATGAAAATGTAGTTTCGACAGCACTAAAATTAAAATTAAAGCCTTCAGAATCGGCTACATTGTGTTTTTGGATGCCACCGAAGAGTGGCTCGACAAACTGGAACGTCTTCAGAATTTGGCTATCAGATTTATTTTTGATTTGCGAATGTTCATGGTTTATTTGACGGCCGCGAAACGGCCAAGCCATACTTTTTGACCAAGATGTAGGGTTTGTAGAGTTAGGACTTGTAGAGTTAGGTCTTATAGAGTTAAGGGCTTGGCTCTACGTGAGTTCTTGTGCGAATGACGGCATTAAAGAGGTCATGTAGCTGTCTGAGTATATAGTAGCCTCAAGTTTCAGGAGTTTGGTTCCGATGCCAACTTCGCCCGGTGCCTTGTTGTTTTTTAGCTGCTCAAGAGCTATCCTAATCTCATCCATTTCTGCTGCCGCGTTTAAACTAAAATGAAATGAAATAACATACGCGTGACAGAGATATCCATCTTAAACATCATCTGATACCTTTTATACAACAAAAATATTGCTCACAGAGTGAAAAAGAAAAAGATGTCCAACTGACCTCTATCAGAAGAAGATTTCAAAAGGAGAATTTGGATTTGGTCAGCCCTTCTAAAGAAAAAATATCCAAAAGAGCTTGCAAAGCCTCATAATTTATATTATTATTTATACACTTATGTGTGTTATGGTTTGATGTATGTAAAATATAAAAAAAAAACACTGCTTATTTAGGCGATCACCTGTATTTATTATGTTTTGTTTGACTTCTCAGTTATTCTTTTAAATAAATAACAAAACCTTACATTTAACATTCAGATCATTTTCAGAATAGGTTTACTTAATTAAAATACTTAAAATCATTTTTGAACATCACTGCTGTAATTTCATAAATTTAGTTAACAATTTTAGTAGTAACTATTAGCTAAAATACTTAACTTCAAAAACCTACTTAAACTATTAGTAAGAAAGAATAAACCCTTGGCCAAATAGCATTATAAGCTGCTTGATTGTACATAGCGGTTAAAGCTCCGGTTTCAGCAGCACAGATTAAAAAATCCGCTCAACATCTAAACGAGTGATGACTAGATGCCTCACTTCATCATAACATTCATAAGTTTCGAACACCAACTTACACGTAATCAATACTGTAAATCATTTTCAATGACGCTTAAACCCTAGGAAAAGCCTCAAGCAAAGCAAATACAAAATTCAATTTCTGCGAGTCTGTAGCCCTTAGCTACAGTCGCGAAATTTGTTGGAATCTCAACAGAACTTAATAATAGTTGCTGGCTCAGTAAGTTCCTGCGAAACGATGACAACTCGGTGGCAATGTTGGCGAGTCTATTTACTACTTAACACTATACACTTAGCAATACATTTATGGCAGTAATGAGCAGGAAATTAGAGAGCAGTCAACTTGAGTCTCGTCATACAACTTGAAATCAAGCAGCTTACAGGCAGCTTGCGGTCGGTCAGTCGCTTGAAACGACATACACAATAATTGTATTTATTACAATACTTATTACTACTCAAGTACTTTACTACTGACGACTTTTAAATATCAAACACATAACAGTCAAATAAATATCTGTCGGCAAGATCTAATTAGACATAATCTACTTAGGTTTATTATGCGACTGTATCACGCGATTGTAAGTCGCAGTAATGAAATCGCAACTTAATCTAAAATTTTGGAACAATTTTCTCACTCAACGTTTCTCTGGGAAACAAAACATGCGACCAGCGCCTCTGTAACCATCTTTCTTGAATAAACATGTGTATGATTAACTAAGTATATAATAATACTAAAAATAATTGATTTATCTCAAAGTACCGACTCACAGCCTGGGCAGAACCAAACTCGGCGAATCTTGAGCATGGAAAATTTCCAGCTGCTGATTTAGTTTATCTATATGAATATATTCGAAGGACAAAGAGTCTGAATTATCGCACCACTTAGAGATAAAGTGCTATTTCTACAGATAAAGAAAATGTTCTTCTATCTCTCTCCTCCGTTACAATAAAGTACCATCTTTATTAATCAAGAAATTCTTACATCAACTATATCCTGCATGTAAATTCCGAGTATCATTTTTACCTTTCCGTTAGCACGGAATGAAAGATAGGTACAGTTACATTTTACAAGGATTAGCAGCCTTCGTAGCTCTTCGGAATTGTTAGACGGCTACAATTCTTCTCCAAAACTTTTTCCTTTAGAGATCCGGAACGGAGAAGATTGTGCCATGTGGCATCGTCAAGTTCCGCCGATGTTGCTTCGATCTACACGCAAATGGAGTCGATGACGATCATCATGGAGTAGAGAGAACAGCCGAGGGCAATCATGTTGCCCATGGCTATCTGCGAGTGGAAGGCTCGGAAGGTCTTCAGCTCCTTCATGTAGCGAGGGCAGTGGGCGAGTTCACCAAGCACCAGCTTTCCGATCTGGTGACAGAGATAATGTTTGTTAGTAAAACTATGATACAAATAAATTTCTATGTTTGAACACATAGCGATTTATGTTAATGTTTGTTAGTCTCTAAAAAATTGATAAGGACAAAACCAGAACCACTGTTCTGTTGAACGAAATAATTTTCTGGCTTTGTTGATGCTTGTGATTGTTGGCACTTACTTGGTGGAATTTACTACAAAGTACAAGTATTTTATTAAACATAAGACGGCTATCGAAGATCGGGCTGATTTTTTGAAATGGATACTTCTTTTTTCGCATGTCGATAGGGGACATGTTCAGAACTTGTACGTCGGATGGCTTTCTTTAACGATTTCTGATTATACAAGGTGGCGCAAAAGTAATGTCATAATTTGAATTAGCTGCCATTTTTGTAGATGGCGCCAAATGTCACTGTGCTTTAACATTTATGATGTAGATATAAATATAGAGAATTAGTTAAGTGGTTGTATTGTCTTTGAATTAGTTGTTAACAAGCCATGGAGCGAAGCACACCTCAAGAACGTGAAATTATTGTTACTGCTTATTTGACAAATTTTGATCTCCCGTTTTGGAGATTTGAACGGCCGTCCAGATCGTCAGATCTAACAGCACCTTTGGGGCTTTCCAAATCTCGCGATAACCACAACAAGCCACGAATCTTGCAAGTCTTGAAAGATAACATTGGAGAAGAAATCGCAAATTTGGGGCTGAATAGGTAAATGTTTTGCAAGCAACAATTCAAAATGCCTTAAAACGAGCGCAATTAATATAATAATTTTTTCTAATTAATTTCATCAATTTTACACTTTCAAATAAACTTTCTATGAAAACAAAGCTCTTTTTCTTCATTTATAACAAAATGGCAGCCAATTCAAATAAGACATTACTTTTGCGCCACCTTGTAGGTTATTACGTTTTGTAATCATTCATATATTTTTTTGTTATTATTCTAATTAATAGACAGAGATATATTTAATAGACATATTGCATAATTTTGCATAGCTAAGCTGTAAATTACCACAATTTCCTTGGCGTGGTGTGGTGACAAAGCTTTATCGCGTTATTTAATTAAATGACTCGCTTCCTCGTAATGTTTTATATAGTTTCCGGATTCCGTATGCTAAAAGCTAAATCCTCTAAGGCGATAAGCGAAAATTTTGTTTGTTTTTTAGGAATAACATCTTGTTGTTTGAATACCACTTGAGATTGGTACCTAGGAGGCAAACATCCAAATATTCAGGCAGGCTCGTATATTAACTCTGCACGGGAATGTACTGATGTTATTTTTTGGTCTCCTGATCAGCCTTTATACATTGAGATTTGTTTGTGGTCAGAAAGAGGCCAAATTAATGACTCATTTCTGTGAATTTCACGAAAATGAATTTTGGCATTCTATACCCGTAGTTGGGCTCGAATTATATTGGAATTATATTATTTATTATTGGATATATACGTACTGGAATTACGTAAGCGATGCACCTTGTTTCAGGTCAGTTATAATCACTGCCAAGTCTTCAGTATGAATTTCATTTATAATATGGTTTTTTGTTTTTTTAAAAATGTAAATATACTGATAAATATGATAATACAAATATAACGTAATCTCAAGATATATTTCGGGTCCGACCTGGACCCGGCATCAGTTGAGTTTTAATAAAAAATTATTTGTATTATCATATTTATCAGTATATTTACATTTTTAAAAAAACAAAAAACATTAAAAGCTGTTAAAGTGTATTTAATTTTATTAAAAAAATTATAATATGGGGTACGTTCAGTGACAGTGCTTTTTCTAAAATAATAGATATAAAATATTTTTAAAAAACATATCGTCACGACATGAATCCCCAAGGGGGTGTCAGAGGTCTTCCGATTGTGAGCTGTGAAATGCAAGTCACAGTCCATGATTCATTATTTATTTACATGAATTGACATGTTTCGAATTCTTTCCGAATTCGTTTTCGTACACGAATTCGGAAAGAATTCGAAACATGTCGCGTATCGCGAGATAATTAATGTAAGTCTATCTGTTTTTAAATAATTAATAAGATAAGAAATATTAGTAATAATTACCTCCTGTCCCCCTCCGGCGGATTCCTCCATCTGCGTCTTAATGTGCTTAGCGCGCAACATGGGCCGCACCAGGCGCACGCGCACATACGCCTCGATAACGAACACGGAGAGCAGCAGGGCCAGCTGGAACAAGAGAGTACCTCGTTAGATATCGAGATTCAGGCCTAATAGATGGTCATAAAGAAATTATGTAAGTGGACCGCCAGCGACATTACCGACAGTTGCCCTGAAGATGAATGGACAACACAAATTACTGGCGACACCACTGCCAGTAGTTATTAGAACACATACTCCCCGTGGCCCCCCGGACCCGTGTGGTAAAAACCCACGGAGATGATGCCCGGGCAATATAGTGTCAAACACTCAGTTTGACTCACCAACAAGTGACTGCCGCTAACTATGATAGGAAAACGCTAGCATTGATGTTGGGACCCACAACTAGTCAGATGGCTCCCAGATACGAACTAAGATCTGTTTCACTATTGTTTTAGTGAAAGTGAGAACTTGACAGATTAATCTAAGAGCCTTGTAAAACATGCTTTGATATATGTACGTACTTTATCTTAGTCGTAGAAAAGATATATCTATAGGTATTTGATATACTTACAAAATCTATCGTAATCAATCATTGTTTCATTTTATCTTAAGGAATTATAACGGTGTTTATTAGATAATTATAAAATATGATTTATTTGATCATTGTAGTTGTGAACAAGGTATATTCAATCAGTCAATCAATCAGCCCTTTATGCTGAATTTCTATTCGAGTTGTGTTTCATGAGGAGTATCAGAGAATGACTTTCAGTTCAGTGTGCCCTCTTGGCACTGTAATGCATTGAAGATCCATCAATAATAAAGTCATTATTGGCTGGCTATAGCTAGATGATACGAACAAATCAAGGTAACCTCGCTAACTCGCATTCTAATTCATTTTATTTTAATCTCCTTATTTAAATAAGCTTTTAAAATTATATTGCTAATAATTTCATGGTCATTTACAGCCAAAGAGTTCATCAATCTGTATCACTACCGACGTTTAATTTGCAAGTAACAATATAATTAGCCGATTCGATATTCGATTGTAACGATTGGATGAGGTAACGATTTGCACACTGCATTAGACCGAATCCAAACACATGGAAGGCTACGTCATATTAACACGTGCCGCTAAGCCTTGGTTTGTATGGCCGATAGAGGACTGCTACTCCGAGTTGAAAGCATTCGTTTGTTTATTGTTCGGTCATACTAAATCAAATCTCTATCACACGGTTATTCCGTGTTGTATGCACTATTGCACTTGCATATGGACTTATTAGATTACAAGGTTATTAGTCAAGTGTAATAATCGATACCTGCTGCCGAGACATGCGTATTATTTGTATAGATCATTTGTTATAGAGGTAAACACTTTTCAGTGTGCAGCAAGTGCTGAAGGAAAACACTGCGGAGGTAAACGTTGCAAGTTTTTGATTCATGTGACCCCTGAAGCGTTTGGTACGCTGAGATCCGTGGTACGGAGTGAAGGGAAAAGCAGTTTGACTGACGACAAATTCCGTCCGTCTACCAGCCTGTGTTTGTCCACTGCTGTACATGCCTTTCCAAGATTTCGCCGCTCTTCTCGGTCCTCCGTCCTCCTCATCCAGCCGCTACCCGCTTACGCTAAGCTTTGCTGTACGTGGTCTCCATTCTAACGCCTTTCAGTCCTACCTAACAGCCATCATTTCGGCGATAAATTTGACCTACCCCTTGTCACTCCGACTTACTGATTCAGCAGGTCGATCACATAGTCTGCCGAATCATTCGGATGTTATCCATCAGAGATATCCCAAGCATAGCTCGCTCCGTAGCTCGTTGAGCGACCTTAAATCGGCGGATCAAGTCTGATAATGTTGATTTAAGACGCTTGGGATATCTCTGATGGATAAAATCCGAAATGAAGATATCCGTCAGAGATCGAAGGTGACCGATATAAGTTGAACTGGAAGTGGACTGGTCATATTTGTCGCCGACGTGATAACCGTTGGGGCCGTAAGGCATTGGAATGGAGACCACGTAAAGCAAAGCGCAGCGTAGGCCACCCTCGTGCCCGCTGGACTGACAATCTGAAGGACGTTGCGGGTGGCGGCTGGATGAGGATGACTGAGGACCGCCAAGAGTGGCGTAATATTGGGGAGGCCTATGTCCAGCAGTGGACGAATACGGGCTGATGGGTGGATGGATGGATGGATAAGTTATGGAGTTCAAAATAAAACATCCATTAAGGATTTAAGGCTAATGAAACAGATCCTTTCTCGGTTGGTAATCGATGCTAACGATCACAATTAAAAGTGCATTACCGAAATTTTAATCCACTTGGCCGTGATCATGTTCGATAAGACGATGCTAATAAATAAAAAGGCACTATAAATAAAAGGAACAGGTGTAAAGGTCAAAGCCTTGGTAAGGTCGTTAATTGCTGTAGTGCCACTTACTTACATTTGATAAAATCGGAATTCGGAAATAAATTTAACGTTACAATTCTTGACTTCAAGATTTCTTGAGTACCGCTTCAGTAGGTAAAATTATTGTTCCGACGTTAGTGACTTCCTTTTTAAAGATGTCCAAAGAAAGTGCTTATTTTCCCGTTAAGTTTGATTGCGGAAGCAAATTTGCGCCTTGGGTAGTATTGATGGCGTAGCGAGGGTCAGGGACCTTCTCCTGCCGCCGCTCCTGTGCCTTTATATTTACACCTCTCTTCGCCTGTCCAACTAGGACACTTTTTCGCCCACTCTGATAAGGCCTAATGTCCAATGTATGCTTGTTTGATAACCTAAAGTAGGTATTGGCGGTCCACTATAACTTAAACTAATTAGTTACGTAGCTAGTGGCGGTTTGTCCAATGGATGCTGGATGTCCTCACCTGTACACAAGAGGTCTTCTCGAAGTTCGTGAGGTACTGCGTCCGGAAGTAGGCCAGGAGCGCGACAAGACTGACGCCGGCGTTGAACGCGAAGTAGACTGGGAACAGCACGGCCTGCACGCGGCCGAATTCATGCCGGGGCAGAGCGAAGTACAGCACGATGCCTGGGGACAAACAATTCATGAGGAAATGGCTGACAAATATACGTTTGTGAATTTTTTGATTAGTTACGGGACGGATAGATTATATGTTTCATGTATGTTTTATATAATATATGTTTTACTGTTGTTCTTTTTTTTAGTCCTATAAGAGACAGACTGTACCTTTAAAATACTGAACATATCTGAACAACTTTATTCAAAAAACACTTGTGCGGAAAATAAAAACACACAAAAAATATTTTTACAAAAACTCTTTGTATGAGCATAACGTACAATTTTCTTTGGGAAAGTTGTTCAGTATGATCAGTTGTTTATGTGGTTTCATTTCAAAATACCTGTCTATTTGTCATTTGTGTAATTCAGCACGAATAAGGGCCAGTTTCAGTTACTAAGCCTTAAGTGGCGAAACAGACAATCACAGAATGTGAAAGGCTAAGTAAGCCTCAGCTCTCAGATTGAAGTTACTTGTTGTTTGAGATTGATTTTCATTTTTTATAATAAAATTTCACAAAGGGCATCCATGGGCAAAGCTAATTACAGATGGCGCTAGCATAGGTTCGGCCGATAAATACTATGGTCCGGCTATGTCAAACTTTGTTGTTGTGTGTTCTGGTTTTCCTACTGTTTTTCTCCAATGTCTAGCATTTTTTATACTTCCTCTTATCACCAATATTATCACCATATTGCAATGTGTTATATATTTGTTATTGTTATTATGTTATTCATTTTTAATATGGGGTTTTTAATTATTAAAGCAACCTGTTACGGCACACAAAGGCATTAGTGAAAATTTCCAAGAAATTAATCGAAAATCACTGAAGCTACGCAAAAACTATAACATTGTACTGAAATAACAGATTTTCATGGCCGAATCGACGATGCGCCATCTATAGGGATAATATGACAGTTTGTGGATCCCCATTAATAAAGTACAATTTTCGCCAAACGCCAAGACTTTTTTCGTTCACCGACAGACAGAGGTAAGAAATCAGAAACTTTTAGTTTCTTGACGCAAAATTAACATGTGAGTCAAGTATTGGTTCGATCTTGTGCCCGTTTTAACTGAGGTTGTTTGATAAAATAACTCGGTGATGAACTGTCATATAAACCGAGTTCAAAAACAATAAATCAATCGGAAGGTTCTATTAAAAGAGCCCTACGCCTCTATTGGCGAATCACGGGCCATTATTATTCACGTGTCGACGTGCAAATCGCGTAATAAGGTCATATCAATAAAAACGCGGACATGGTTCAAATAGTGTGTGTGCCCGTGACCCTTGAGAGGTCAGACGATAGCTCTCTACGTAATATAAATCGGTACCCATCTGAGTACGTCACTGCTCTGATCACAGTCTCTCTGTATTTTTGTAATCGCAGTTGTATTTTTAATATTTGTTATGTTTATTATTGTCATCTTATTGTCATAATTAATTTACATAATTATTTACTGCAATAAGGCGATGTTTATTATTGTAGAAGACTCCAGTAAAAATATTTTTAGCTTTTCAACGCATGCAAAACGCAAAACTTTATGTACACTTTGAAAATAATGAAAGCGATCTAATCATAAAGTAAATTAATAATGTGGGTTTGATTGTTGCATAAACAAAATGATGAGTATCTCAGGAACCTTGCCGTACAATCTTTGCAGCACAAATAAAGAGCGATGCAATGCATTATGGTGAATTACTGTTAATTAACAAATTACATCATATTATTTGTCGAGTACTGTACTCAGCGATTCTGAAAATTTATTTGACATTGCGAAACGAAAATTTGACGCAGACATTCTTTAGTTCTCTTCTCACGCTTGGCAAATATTTGCAGACAGCAACGTAACATCGCTGGTTGGCAGAGAAAATCACGATATCCTTTGATCTTGTATTGCTTTTCGAGCCCTTCACATAGTAGAGGTACAATGATGATGAAGAATGTTCAACCCTTGTAAAAATCCTAGTTTTGCCAACTATCTTTACGTACCAACGTGATAGGGGTGAACAAACTGCCATAATTCCTTGCTTTTAGGACATGCAGGTTTCATCACAGTAATTACTTCAAGGTTCTGCAAGTTTAAGTACCATGTGAAGAAATTCCTAAAAAATTCATTGATGCGCGTCATCGAGCGGCAGGATTGCAAACCGTGTCTCAAGATTCGTCAGGGCCTACCGACCTTTAATATCACAGATAGTTTGAGTCACATATCTACATCTCATTTTTACACCTATTAGCGGTTGAGATGAGCTTCCAACAATAATGTGGGTAGTATATAATGTATCCACGAGCAACCATCATCACACTGCAGTCGTTGACCTGCGGCATGGAGACGGACTGGCATGATCATCTTATAATTATTGGCACCAGGTTTTATTACTTTATGAGGACATAAACTTTACGGCTATGAGCATTAACTTGATGTTACTCAGTCATAAATATAGTTATTATAGTTATAGTAAACGGAATCTACTCTGACCAAGGTGGATATCATGCTCTTGATTTATCTGGCTATAATATAAATATAAAGGTGCTTTGTACAGATGGACATATTTAATTTTTAATAAAGGTTAATAAAGAGTAAGTCAAGCCTCTACAGAAGACAATGCCGTACGCAAACGCAAGGCCAACCACCCATTGTGATGTTTATTGACTAGTGTTTATGTAGCTTGCTTCTCCAGTAGCATGTATTTTGTACTAACTACATATTTACTCTGCTTTTTCAGTGCCCTACATATCATTATTTTTTATAGTTTTAGTTATTTTTATTTCCAAACCATTGTTGTAAGTATTTCTATTTCTAACATTGTTGATACTCGTATAGTTAATGTTGTATTGTTTTTTTTATCGGTCCAGATGTTTTTATTGGCAATGAATTCTGATGTGGAACAAAGTGTACTTAACAACTTTCAAGGCGCAATTTGGCCTCGCTAAATCGTGAATTCAGCAAGAATCAACGAAAGCTTTTATCAAAAAACCTTCGGTTTGAAAGTGGTAACAAGATACTGTCTGCCAGATATTTTACAATAAAATAGTGCACAAGGCAATGATGACTTGTCACCTAAAATAGTGCACAAAGCAATGATGACTTGTCACCTGAAATATTGCACAAGGCAATGATGAGAGGTCACCTAACGACCTAATTAAAGACCTAAAGACCACCTATAATATTTAAATACCGCGCTTATTATATATTATTATATGACACGATTAACGAATGTGGAGGAAACGAAAGAGGGAAGTCAGGATCGTAGAAGTTAGATATCATGGTCTCAGCCAACCCCTCTGAGAGACAAAGGATGCCCCCTTTTAATAATTTTTGTATGTATGTAAAAAGGATGTACCTATCTATATATATAATTTAAAATTAGGTAGGTAGGTACCTACACCATTTAACCATTTCCTTAAAAAATAAAATTTGACATTGTTTTAAAACAAATATCAAAAAAAAAGTTACAGAATAATATCAGGTGACTTTTGTTTATACATATAGCCAAATTCATACTGGAGATTCGGCAAGTCAGGACCAAGGTTCAATGACCCTTTTTGTGAAAAACGCAAAATAAAATTTAGGCTTATTCTACTAATTGAGTCGGAGTTGCTCGTAAATTAGTATAGGGCATAGAGGAATCACCTCTATGGTATAGAGTTTTTTTTCTTTTTCCTCAAAACAGGTCACTAAACCTTGGTGCTGACCACATACCGAGTCTACAATAAGAAATCGACTATATGTATAAACAAAAGTCACTTTGTATTCATTGTAAAAGCTCACCAGAAACCAGGGTCATCCAGATTTGGGCCCCGAAATGCGTAGCGACGGCCCCCACGTACAGCCCTCGCCAGCCGCGCACACTGCCGGCGCTGCCAGGTCGACTCAGCCATGCAAGGATCACCACCACCGCCAGCGCCACATGGTACGGCTGGGTGGTGCGGGTGACGATGCTGTAGAAAGAATTCGGGGTTTAGTACACATTAGTCATTATCATTTTTTTTCTACTAAAAGTAGACTCCATAAACCCTCCCCCCTATTACGTCCATGTTGAAAACACAAATGCGCGAATGCTATTGCTTATTCAACAGTGGGCGTGCTTTTGAAACGAGTATGGTGGATCGGTATTGTTTTATCGAAGTTGACAGAACCCCATGTCAGCTAAGAAGACCCGAATTGTGGTTCCAATGTGTACAAGAACTTCCTCAGTGGTGCGAGTTCTTAGTTAACATTTTCTCTTTGACAATTTTCGACAAGGTCTTGCAATTTATAGACATACTTGGTACCTTTGAAACCCTTTCGGGAGTTCATATCCTGACGAGGTTTTACCGGCTAAACCCGATTTTAGGACAAACTAGTTCGGCCTAGGCCAAAGTAGTCTTGGGTGGTCATAAAAAAATAACCACAAAGGTTATTTACGGCGGTCGCGCCATTACGTGGCGCGAATCGCCATATACTCGTATATCCTTCTAACCTAACCTACCGGCTCTCTTCTGCGCTGGACTTCCGAAAAACTAGTTCCACCTATTTGTCCCAAAATCTAGTTTGGCTGGTAACATATATATTAATAAGATTAAATTAAGACTTAGAACATCAAAGCTTATCTGGAACTGAACTTTTAAATTAAGTATTATTATTTTTGACAAGTAGATCATACACACGTGTAAAATTACAATCTGTAAGCCGGCGATAATATTGTCATAAATTGTTTGTCATATTATGTTGATTCGTCGATATGGTTGTCTTGTCATAAGATAAGATAGACGTTGTCTTGTCACAAATATATCTATTGTGATTTATTTTGGACTATCGAAACTTGTTTTTGTAACACCGCTATTTCGTATCAAAGATACCAAATACTTATTCTAATTATTCCTTAATCCGTTGCGAATCGATAAGTTAGATTGATGATGTTAAAATGAAATTCGTCTGAAAATACTCACGAGATTTTTGCCTCTTGGGATTCACGAGTATGTATTAATTTACATGGTTATCAAATATTCGTACGAGAAATTAATTTCTTCACAATAATATGGGAGCCCTACTGAACTTTGTGTCGCAATACTTAGTAAGAGCAGTACGTTATCACTGTAGTCATGTAGTGGCATGTGTGTCCAGTCCACGAGTTTCCCTCATGTTAGCTCAGCAACAGGCTACGATTGCCGATTAATCTTTCAATCTGTATGACGTATGAGAGGGTTCCGATAACGAGCCTCCGAATGAGCTACGTGCCTGCGAGCACGCACACATCTGAAAGCCGCAAGTTTTCAGTTGCGAAAGATGCACACTCTGAAATTTTTGTGGATTTTGGTAGTATATAGCCTATGCTAACAACTTTGACCATGTATCCAACCCTTAAATCGCGAAAAAGAAAATTAGCAGTTCCAGACATTTTTTACTAGAATTTTATTCCGTGATTATAGGTTGGCCAAGTAAAACTTTTTTTATAGACAAAATCATTTTCAGTTTCCAACCCGACTAAAATTTCACGGTGTATAGAGGTAAATTTTCTTGGCCGTTTAATTATTTTTTACAAATAATTATTACAAAGACATTATAATGTAAAGAAGTTATCATTAGAAATGTATGACTTCAGTTTATAAATTTGCATCACCAAATCTACTACTGCTATGCTATCAGCTATCGTTATCGAAACAAAAAAAAAATACTGAAAGTAATAATAGGTATTATTACGCCGGTCGCCGTTATCGTTTTATTTTCAATGCGTAGTGTTTATTTTTTGTAGCAGATCTATCTATCTACAAAATCACACCTACAAAATAACAAGTTGGCGCATGATTGTTTTATTTCATGCGATTAGGCTTCTTCGAGTTAGCGATCGTGAGCCGAGATAAATTGGCTCTATCTCTGGATACCGTATGTTTGTTTTGGTAAATGTCTTCTTCACATCACTTGGTCCTTTTTAAGTAAAATGTAACCAACCAGACAGTAAAAAAAAAATGCAAGCGACGACGCCGACGGGGTTTCGCTTGAGCGGTCGAATCGGGTTTTTTGTTTGCAGTTCGGTCAGTTTGGACTTTGTATTGTGAAATTTTAATTTTAAATTATTGTGTATTGCTCTTGGGGTGTCATTGCCCGAATAAGAGCTTGAGACAATGATTGTTAATTTTATCAACCTTTCAGTACTGCAAAGTTATTTAGAACGAGATGAAAGAAAATAATAAAAAAATTCAAATGAGAACTTATTCTCTCTGTGATTGAGTAATTTTCCATTTTATGGAAAGCCACCAGTCAGTGACTGATTATGATTAGTGATATTTGTGACCGATGATTCATTGTCAATAGTGGAACTTTCTCCATTAAACAAAGGTTGTCAATAAGTACTCAACTACTCAGTATTCAACAGTACTCAATAAATAATCAGGTATCGATCACTTTGCGATGTCATGTGAGTGTGCATGCTGCATGAGAGATGCACGGCCGCGTGCCGATCTGCCGAATGTTGACGCGTTTATTGTAGCATCTAGGTTCAACCGATTAATTTCTAGATATTTTTGACCTTGACCTGTCTCGATCAAATGGAACTGATATTAAACAGATACCAGGGGAGGCATGCGTGAGCGTTCCACCTGCGTCATATTTTTATTAAATGACGTACCTAGTATTCGTTGAACATTTGCGTCACGTGGCTTTGTCGGGTCGCGAAAACATGTTTATTTCACGCGAATTTCTGAACACGAGTGCGAAGATTATTCGTCTGTATAGTTCTCTCTCATTTGCATGTGCATGTAAGTTATCGTAACTTGTTGACATACGTGCTTTATCTATCAAAATACTATCGTAATAAATAATCGTAAATAAATAAATATCTGCAATATTTATCAAATCTTGTGATAATAGAGTAATAGATGTTAATTATAAGCGTAAACTTGGTACATAATGATACTATATGTATTCAGTCAGTCACATTTACATGTAATGTATATTTTA
Source organism: Ypsolopha sequella (assembly GCA_934047225.1). Classification (NCBI taxonomy): domain Eukaryota; kingdom Metazoa; phylum Arthropoda; class Insecta; order Lepidoptera; family Ypsolophidae; genus Ypsolopha; species Ypsolopha sequella. The sequence continues at coordinate 3,081,020 of OW203986.1, read as the reverse complement.
TTTAACATATATAACGCGGGTATATGTTTACTTAGTTATTTATTACGAAATGAAATGAAATATTTTCATTTATGTAATGTAGGTAATTATTACACTTATTACAGGTCGGTTCTAATGTAATATAAGTAATTAAATAATCTATGTGTATATGTAATAAATAATAATATGTTGAAGACACAGGGTAATAAGGGTTGGGTTTACTTAAATTTTATAAAAAAAATACTTCAATAAAATAAAAATGAAGGAATCAATAATATTATAAATATATGCAATACTTATAATAAATATATGCCTAACTCCGCCCATCCGATTAATCTTGCTAAGAAGAAGGCCAAGAAACTTAGCAAGGTCATGTCTTTTTTTCATAAGAACTAAAAACTAAATTTAAAAAGTAATGTAAAATGTAAAGAGATGAAAAATACAAGACAGAAGAAAATTATGTCATTACTTTATCATTTATCAGTGGTCTAAAGAGGTCAACGATCCTTGTCTCTATGGAGATAGATTAATCATTAATCACGATGTCCGATGGCCTCATTGTAGACGAATTGACGATATATAAGTGTTAATAACAACAGTCATCACATGAAGCAGTAAACCGTGGTTTTGTTGGGTGGGTGTGATTGCTACAATGTTCATCTTTAGGAATCTTTGTTCTGTTCTTGGCAGAGAAGGTTTACTTGGTGTGAGTTTATGCCGATATTCATATTATATAATACTCGGTATTCTCGGATAATTCAAAGTGTGTGTAACTGTGTGCATTGTTGCTCTGATATAAGGTTCATCCATAGGTACTTAGTTTAGATTGTGTCGCTGTGTGTCCTATTTATTTAGGCCAACAACTACAACCACAAGCAATAGTCTATGTCATTTAATATACAATGTGAATTTGTGAACATCGTCCAAATTCATAATTGAGCCTTAACGATTTTTGTAAAATTCATCAAATGAATTTTCGATTCCCCATAGTGATTCACTCAGGACTGGGAGTGAATTACTATGGGAAGTCGAAATTTCATTATACGAATTTCACAAAAATTCTTATCGATTCATGATGCTGATCAATTACCAAGCCTCCAGTATGACTTTGGACGATGATCGAAAAGTCACCTTGTATAATGACAAACATGTTATTTAGAGTAATTTATATCTCAACGTTTCTAAACGTTTCGTTCGCTAGAGATCTACGACATACTTTAAATTTATAATTCCAGAAAAACGATAACTTGCGGTGAAAGGTTTGTTTTGTTTGGGTGCTAAAAGGACATCCAAGGGATACGAAATTAAATTAACGATTCAACCGACTTCAGCATTTCTTGGAAAGTTGCTTTCCAATATCTAAATGGAGACCGGCATCACGCCAAAACCATCATCTCACTAATCAAGATAAGCCAGGGTTTATCTTAATATATTCGAAGATCTATAACCTGCCTGAAATAAAACAGCAATACAAGATCCATTGATCACTTTGGATCAGCTGAACCACTTTTTGGTCTCACCTCTAGTGTGTCAGCGGAACATCCACCGATAGTGCATCTCGTAGCAATATAACTTCGTAAAGCTGTGATGTAGGCATACTTAACAAACTGTGACACATCTTTACTATGGAATGGACTTGTTAAATATTGTGAATGAAATACACGTAGTTGCATTGCTATGTACTGTTATTTTATTATTATATCTCCATAGTACATTTCAATAGTTTCTTACTATTTTTAATACTTAAAATTCATAGATTTTTCTACGAAAAAGTGCAGTGGAAATCTTAGTCATAGCAGAGCGGTAAAACTGTATTACCCCTTTCCTTATCTACCTACATTACTTTGTGGAGTGTACAACGATTTTACGTAATAAATTCCTGGCCTCGGCATGCTACTTGTAAATGTAAATCGTTTAAAAATAAATAAGTACGACTGTCAGAATGCCCCGCAGCAATTTGTACATCCGAAGTTATTTTTATCAAGAAACCTTTTCACTGCACTCCATTTCGGGAAGACTGCTTTTTCCGTGTCGACTACACCATACATAACCATTGCCCTTTCTTTAATGCAAGTTTAGTGAAGTAGTCCGTCTGCCATTTATATCGTTCAGTGGGATAATTAAAGATCTGATAGCTCATCAGATCTACTATTGAAGTTCTGTTAAGTCCACAAATAACAGCTTGCGTAAAGATTATAATCTAAAACCCGATTAGAAAACTACAGTAACAACTCAAAATATTGCAATTCACAATTCAATTTTCTTATTTTGTGTTTTACTGTTGTGTATGTGAGTCTACGAGTATGTAACTTGAAAAAAGAAGATATTTTATTTATGTACATAATAAAGCCGATTCTGAAGGCTTTAATTTTAGTTTTAGTGCTGTCAAAACTAAATTTTCTTCATTACAAAATAGTCCTTAATTGTTAGGGTTAGAAGTTAAATTACTTTGAAAATTTTTAAGTTTTGACAGCACTAAAACTAATATTAAAACCTTCAGAATCGGCTTTATTGGCAAAGTTTTCGTTAGATAGATGACTCCAGTAAGTTATCGGTTCATCACCTGCGCAAGAGTGCACGAACGAACAAAACATTTAAATGTCATTGGCACTGTCCGTTATTATTTTACCCGCTTTCCTTGCTATAAATAAGCGCAAATCACATGCTATTTTCACAATTTCATGTACAATGTCTTGCCCGTTGCGTTGTCTTGCTCGTTGTCATGAATTAGTTCGGCCCCGTTACAGGGTGTTGTTTTACAGGTGCTGTGCCAAATGAGGAACACATACATAGCTGCTTCAATATTTGTAGTACCTATTGTATCTTTCATTGTAGTAGGTGCCAGGAGAACTTTTGTTGACAAACATTATATTTTCAAATTGGCGGCGGACTTATTCTACAGCTTAAGAATATTTCATGAGGGAATAAATTTACTGAATAATAAATAAAATAAATGAATAATTTAAATAAGGAACTTTCATCGCGCCTGGTCGTCACGTCTCGGGTGATCAGAGGGCTGGCCTGGGCATGCAGCGATCTGGTTTTTGGATTTAATTATTTATACTTTATTTTTATCATTCATAAATAGTTATATTAGGTTAATTTAATTTTTATTATTACTATTATTTAATTTAAACGTTATCAAATCAATTTGTTTATTTAGATAATCTTAATTTAGTTTTTTTCGCCGTTATTAGGCCAATTATTCGATATTATAATAACCCCATCGAAATGTATAAATTGACTTTATTTAAATAATAACGATTTACGCAGATTTTATTTGTTAATATATTAGGAGGAAATGGATGTAAAAAATGTAACAGTATTTATAGTGGAAAATTATAAAAAAAAAATTAGGAAACAACTTTTGTTGAATATGTAAATTGAAGGTAAATAAATAAACTAGATGTCCAGAGATAAATAAAATAAAGATACGTCCGTCTCATCGCCAGAATATAATTTGACTCCACAACAACTAATGACATTCTCAGCTGTACCAAGTGTCAGTGTATATAGATTTAAGGCTTAATTAGATTTTATAGGATGCCAGACTTGTCCGATATAAACATTATTATGTACATGTAAAACAGTACATATTACGCAGAGAGTATTGTAATTTTACGAGGCCCAGCTATAAATTTATGGGATTTCATAGGATCTAGGAAATAGTGATTAAAAAAAAAATGTTTTTTATTACACACCCTCTAAACAAAGTGCTGTAAATCTTAGTCAAGACTTTTATGGTCGTCATAGTTCGATTCAAGGGGCGTGTCGAGGCGTAATTTAGGGATTTATCGAATATTATGGAAAGTTATTGGATGTATTTGTACACACACATGCATTGTTTTTCTCTTTAGGAGATAGATCATCTGTTGCCTAATATACAGTTGAAATGTTTCTCAGAAATGGAAATTTTTGGACACTAGAGATAAGTAACTGAGCAGAGATAACATTGAGTGTCACTTATCTTCCAAGAGAAGCATCATTTTTTTTCCATGCTCAAAAGGAGACTAATACATTCCCAAAACATGAATCCTCGCGGGGGTGTTAGAGGTGCTACCTGGTATGGACTGTGAAATGCAAGTCAAAGTTGGATTAGTGGTGGGGTCGTCAAATCCTCAAACTACTAGACCACAAAACCGGCCTTCTAAAAGAAAATTGTTTAAAATATTTCAGACAAAGTCCGTGTGAATTGTCGGCACGTGCTGTTTTCATTCATCTTGTAAACGACATGCTAATTATCAGTCCATCATCACTTAATCCGCCAACAATAAGGCCCATATTTCTTTGACTATACTGTTCAATAACAAGAGCACAGCCAATCAATAACATTCTCAATGAATGGTAGCTGGGAACTGAGGTACGTGTCTTTCAGCACGTTTCAGTCGGCTAGGTGAGTTGCTGAAGATTTCAGGAGATTATTGTGTCATACAGCCTTTTATGAAAACATTATTAAGACTCGTGGGTGTTGTTTGTAATGTTGATCTGAGACTGTATCTATTATTCATCCCTTCTACTTATTATACATAATACAAGAATGTATCTTCTATGTATTATGTAGATAGGTATTACTCTGCTGCCGTATATATTTAATTGTCAATGTGTCTTGAAGGAGAAAAAGAAAAAAAAGGCTAAAAACATTTAAAAAGATAATTGTTTCAAACTTCAAAAGAAAAAGCGTAAGAAGCATAACATTATTATAACGCTAACATGCCCGTGACATTTTACTCATATTTGTTTGGATTTCATCCAAGGTTTTTTTGTTTCCGTCCTAGCTAAGGAAGCAGGTATGTGTTCCTTCTCACAGAAGTTTTGGTTGTTTGCATCGGACGATGAAGTAATCTTTCTAAAAATCGATGATCTCAGTGCAAATCGATCATTCAAGCCTGTCATAACGAATCAGTAGAAGATTCAGATGTTTGATACCGTGAAACCTACATATATAACGAATCAGTAGAAGATTCAGATGTTTGATACCGTGAAACCTACATATATAACGAATCAGTAGAAGATTCAGATGTTTGATACCGTGAAACCTACATATATAACGACCGAAAACACTATAGTTATATATAGATTTAGTACTAAAGATCTATCAATCGATCTTAGTAGGTATATAAAAAATCCGTGTCGAACAGACAGACCGGCGGCCTCGTGTCAATTAGTATCGCTAATGATCTCGTTTTAGATCCATTCTATATCGGGAATGATTTATTCAGAAGTTTTTTCTGGTACTTTTGTACTTTCACAATAGATGTACATGTTACAGGTGATGCCTTATGTAGATCACTTTCGAATGTGTTTATGTGAACTAAGTATGGGGTAACTGATTAACTATAATACTACATACTTTTACTCGCATACGAGTGGGTGCATAATATGGAAATCGGTAAAAATCAGTTCATGTATTTTGTTTCGTGTATTAAATATTAAAAATTTCATGATTTATAAATTTTTTAAATTTTATTCTTAAATTCCACTGATGCCGACAAGAAGTCGAAATATATCTGGAATAAATTATAATAAAGTGTTTTTATAGGAATATATAAACACATATAATGTAAACTGGATAAAAACAAATAAGTTACCTTTTATATTAATTTATTTAAATATATATTATGTGTAATGTATGAAATGTATTATGCGATGAAATGAGTACCTGATGGTAATTCAAAATAGTTGATATTTAATGAATTTTAAAAACCAATATGTTGAAAGCGATTATTTTTGCAGTTTCACGTTATCACGTCGGTTAATGTAGTTATGGTAAATTGGTAACTATGCAACTATAGTAGGGGAACTAGCTGATAAAAATATATAACAATAAGTATTGTGAGTGGTCTGCATTGCACAAAAAAACTTTGTAATGCAATGGTTAATTAAATAAATATCAATAGAGAAATGGAAGAGAGAGTAGTATTGTCCGTTTAAAAATGTATTCATAATTTTAAAAAGAAAATATGTAAGATTTAATGTTGAAATTTGGAATGTATAGTGAACTGGAACCTCTCTGTAACGCTATATGTTTATTGTAAATAAATAATAATTAATAATAATAATCATGACTCTCGAATGGAACTACCAATCGAAAGAAAAAACTTTCAGTTGCAAAGATTGCACTAAAATAAAGACTCTATCAAACAAAACCATTGCGTGAACACCCAGCTACGTACATACATAGATACACATAATGGCAACAGCTGTTGACGAAACCACTGCACTTATTGCATGCACTGGTCTAGAATGATAAATTGATAACTCACACATAAGCCTTGGTCTCCTGTAGCCGCACCATGGATTGCTTGAAGAGGTCGTAGGAGAGCTTGGTGAGCTGCGTGGAGACAGCCAGCAGGTCAGGCTGGTAGGCCACCTCCTGCTGCTTCTCTTCGCTCTCAGGGTCCGTGGTGATTTTGTGCTTCTTCTTCAAGCGTTCCAAAATCGTTACTTGATCTTCTTGAACTTTCGGCGGCGGCGCCTCGACGGCCGGTGTAATGTCACGAGTACACATGTTGCACATTCTATTTTTTTCTGATACGCTCGCGAGTGTATGCCGAGTGCGTTTGGGCGAACGGGCGCGCGATCGTGAATATAAGCCGGGCAAATCATATCCCCACCACTTTGCTGATGTAAAGGCGCCGTTAGAGGCGCGTGCGTCGATAAACGGCGCTAGGTGACGTTGAGGGAGGAATATTATCTTATCTATCTGTCAGTGATGATTGGCCTTCTTCGATAACGCCTTGGATATTTTTGCGGTTTTCAGGGGCAGTTAAAATTCTATTTTTGTCACTGCTACTAAGCGAGAAAACCGCAGTACGAGAGGGGTGGATTCAGGGAAAAAGAGAAAAAAGTATTCATAGCTGGCAAAATTTGCAAAATCAAAAATCAAGGTGTTTTTAAATAAAATCCATCCAATATAGTATATAGTATATACTATATAGTATATTCTTACCCGAGGAATTCGAAAGCTTACATTCCGAGCGTAAGAAAACCCATTTTTACTCGTTGCGAACAATACTTTTTATACTACCTGATTCATGTATTTATTTAATTTTTTCTTTCATTTAATGTATTTTATGACTTTGCAAAGCGCGGCGCGGTTTTTAACTTTTTTTTTCAGGCTTCGGCCGGCGGCTTTTATTTGTGGCCAGTATAATTTTGCGAAAAAGAGTGTCAGACGCGATATATAATTGATTTTGTCGGGAATCGGAACGCAGGGAATTTCGATTGTAAAGACAAACTAAGGACGTCAAAAAGAACCTAATTTAGCATGAAATGAAGACAACCGTCAAAAAGAACCTAATTTTGCAATAAATGAAATTTCAATACGATATTTCAAACTGACCTGATAGTCATTCAGCAACGGGGCCCGGAAAGTTTTATTTTCAAAACTAATTTCGAGTATGAAATGGAAATTTTTCATAAAGGTAGTAGAAAAAAATATTTTCGAGTTCTATACATGATTCCTATGTGTTTAAAGACCTCACCTCAATAAATTATTTTCAAAATCGAAATCGTAGATTATACGAGTATAGTCAAAATGCATATATCAGAAAGTTTACAATTTCTTGTGTATTTCATGAAATTGTTACTCAAAAAAGAAGCCTCCCTATTTTATTTACAAACGCCATCAGCTTCCAAAGATCTTGGCTTGGTATATAATTCACCACAATGGGAAAGTATAAGTAGATTATGTTGTATGTGAACTCTACACTCCCAGATACAGTTTAGGTAGATTGTTGTACTCAGATACCTATATGACTATTACTCTAGAACTCTACACTCCAACATACGGTTTAGGTAGATTGTTGCACTCAGATACCTATATGACTATTACTCTAGAACTCTACACTCCAACATACGGTTTAGGTAGATTGTTGTACTCAGATACCTATATGACCATTACTCTAGAACTCTACACTCCAACATACGGTTTAGGTAGATTGTTGCACTCAGATACCTATATGACTATTACTCTAGAACTCTACACTCCAACATACGGTTTAGGTAGATTGTTGCACTCAGATACCTATATGACTATTACTCTAGAACTCTACACTCCAACATACGGTTTAGGTAGATTGTTGCACTCAGATACCTATATGACCATTACTCTAGAACTCTACACTCCAACATACGGTTTAGGTAGATTGTTGCACTCAGATACCTATATGACTATTACTCTAGAACTCTACACTCCAACATACGGTTTAGGTAGATTGTTGCACTCAGATACCTATATGACTATTACTCTAGAACTCTACACTCCAACATACGGTTTAGGTAGATTGTTGCACTCAGATACCTAAATGACTATTACTCTAGAACTCTACACTCCAACATACGGTTTAGGTAGATTGTTGTACTCAGATACCTAAATGACTATTACTCTAGAACTGTACACTCCAACATACGGTTTAGGTAGATTGTTGTACTCAGATACCTATATGACCATTACTCTAGAACTCTACACTCCAACATACGCTTTAGGTAGATTGTTGCACTCAGATACCTATATGACTATTACTCTAGAACTCTACACTCCAACATACGGTTTAGGTAGATTGTTGTACTCAGATACCTATATGACTATTACTCTAGAACTGTACACTCCAACATACGGTTTAGGTAGATTGTTGTACTCAGATACCTATATGACTATTACTCTAGAACTCTACACTCCAACATACGGTTTAGTTAGATTGTTGCACTCAGATACCTATATGACCATTACTCTAGAACTCTACACTCCAACATACGGTTTAGGTAGATTGTTGTACTCAGATACCTATATGACCATTACTCTAGAACTCTACACTCCAACATACGGTTTAGGTAGATTGTTGCACTCAGATACCTATATGACTATTACTCTAGAACTCTACACTCCAACATACGGTTTAGGTAGATTGTTGCACTCAGATACCTATATGACTATTACTCTAGAACTCTACATTCCAACATACGGTTTAGGTAGATTGTTGCACTCAGATACCTATATGACTATTACTCTAGAACTCTACACTCCAACATACGGTTTAGGTAGATTGTTGCACTCAGATACCTATATGACTATTACTCTAGAACTCTACACTCCAACATACGGTTTAGGTAGATTGTTGCACTCAGATACCTATATGACTATTACTCTAGAACTCTACACTCCAACATACGGTTTAGGTAGATTGTTGTACTCAGATACCTAAATGACTATTACTCTAGAACTCTACACTCCAACATACGGTTTAGGTAGATTGTTGCACTCAGATACCTATATGACTTCTAAAATCCTAATTTGCCAATATTACGATTTATTTAAAATCTTTTACATATTTAAATGTGTTTTCCTATTATACCTACTTGAGCTCCGAAAACCAAGGTTCTTACGGAACAGGTTAGAATTTACACATGTATCAAAGTCGTATTTCCTTAAGATTGGTGTGCTGTTTACGTGGTGTCGGACGTCGGAGTTATGTTTAAGTGGTAGATCCCCACTCAGTCTAAAAATATCGTAGTGATTTAAATTATGTTACAAATAAAGCGGGTTTTTGTCGCTGTAAACTCGAAAACAACAGATAGTACAATACCTATATCTGGTATTTATTATTGATATCTAGCCTGTATTACGGACACATTTAGACACCAAGAAATTTTACAGAGCCCAAAGGAATCTTCGCCACACTTCGGCAAAGGTCGTATTTTTTCCGGACGCTTTATATGTGTCGTGGTCATATCGTAGAATTGACCATACTCCGCTCCGCTTCGTTTCTGTGGTAGATCCGTGCGGACTTAATTGTTTTGTTATAAAAATGCGAAAAATACGAGATACTCGTAGCTATTCTAGAAGTAATTCGCCGCATTGTTTGAAAAGTCATTGTAATAATTTGCATCACTCATTACTTTATAAACAGAAAAATTGGGCAAGTGCGAATCGGACTCGCATGAATTGCGCATGAGTTTCGAATTCTATCTAATTAAATAAAAGCTCAAAACGCTCTTATCCCTGTCATATGAGAATGTTTTAATTCTTTTTAGGGGGCTGGTAAATTTGATAGTTTTGGAACTTTTTGAAGTGGATAGGTACTTCTATGTTCGCGCCTCGCGACCTGTTAAAAATTTAAACGTCATTTCCGTGATAGACTTCACGAAAGAATTTCGCAGATCAAGGCATTTTCGTATTTAGTACTAAGTTTTGACAGGGATGATCTCTCTAAAAAATAATTTTGGATAAACTTATTCTTTTTGACGAAGGATTATTTGATTTCTTATTACAGATTATTACGTTTTTTAATATTATTAATAAATACCACTACCACCTTATATGGAACAGACTAGTGACGGGCAGCGGCGACACTGGTGCGAGGGTTCCGGCACCGCGCTCACCAACCCGCCTGCCCAGCGGATGACCGCCGGGAGTGGCAAAGTCCTGGAAAGGCCTATGTCCAGCAGTGGACGAACAAGGCTGTTGGATGGATGGATGCTTATTTAATCGGAATAATTAAAAAAATTCAACGATTTCGACTTCAGCATCGCCCCATCAGGAAGTTTTTTTTATGTCAATGTCATCAAACAATTTTCATATGTAATAATTTAATAATTATTTAGTGACCCGATGATTGATAAAAGGCCTGGACAGCGGGTGCCCTACAAACTGCTTAGTCGGTGCTAGCGCAAAAGCATTTTTGCTTGACCCCAGTTGTCTAGCCTAGCGCTTGCAACTCCATGCTCAGCAAAGTGGAAGGTGACTTAAGAAGTATCCACTTTAATAATTAACGGTCTCATATTTGGCACAACCCGCTGCTTTATTTTGTTACGAGGTTTATTTCAAAAACTAAACTAGTTAACAAATGTGAATTTTGTGTTACGTACCAGATGCTGTATTTTGTATATTACGTACCATAATATTTTGTAGTTCAACAACAAATACTGAAATATAATTATGGAAAAAGTTATAGTTGACCAACCTTATTTTAAAGTATTGTTTCATACATTTTTTAGGTATTATGAAACGAAACTATAAAATGAAGTTTGTAAGATTCATGCTTCGGAACCTTCGGAACCTCCTTTCAGGCCGTCAGACCTACTCGAATTTGACCGGTTTGTTTCCTTCTTTTCTGCAGGTATATTTCGTTTGGGAAAGTTGTAATTTAATCTAAACGTTTTAATTAAGGATACCCGTATATACAAGGTGTAACAGAAAGGTGTAACCTAAGAGTACATTATATATCTGAGAATTTTACAAATACCTAGGACACATACATACTGACATGTACTGTTATTCTAGTACAATTAACTCATATAGCTTTTGCCCGCAGCCTTGCTTGTGTGGAATAGTGCGAATCAACACGCAGCAAAAAAATCTGCCCTTCCATACATTTCAGCCGAGCGGCATTGCATTTTTCTATGAAAAAGTTTTTTTTTCGTGATACAGGGTTCGTTCCATAGTAAAAGTTGTTCTATACCATTGACTAATTAAGCTCTTCAAATATGGTTACACCTTTCTGTTACACGTTGTATATTAATAAAAAATATAACAAGGCTGTTGCTGCGTGTTGATTCGCACTATTCCACACAAGCAAGGCTGCGGGCAAAAGCTATATGAGTTAATTGTACTAGAATAACAGTAAATGTCAGTATGTATGTGTCCTAGGTATTTGTAAAATTAACACTTTGGACACCTACCAACAAGTACTAACGTTTTTTTTTCAAAGCGAAAGGTATACAAACGTCCTGTTTTCGAAATCCTGGCTAAGTTCGCATTTAATCTGTTAATTACTTCCATATACAGAGACATTGACAGTCGTGTCTAGTATTACCAGATCACAGGAACTTTCCTGACATTTCAGTAATTTTGGCCGACTAGGCAAACAGGCAAACATTCAATTTGTGAGGGATTTATAGAATAGAATAGAATTTATTTCGCAAGAAGAGAGTACGGGTACAAGTTACAAGAATTTATAAGCTTACAATCTAAGATACAATAAAGTACTAATAACAGATGTACGCTGTTATCCTAGATAGGATTTTACGTCTGTAGTAAGGGAGAAATAATCTTTGTTATCCAAATAGTACCCAAAGCGATGTATGTCTCTAGAAAACATATAATGAAACAATAAATGCTTCAAAAATATTTCCTACCGTGTGTAAATGGACATGTATTTTCAAATGAAACCACCTAATCAACTGAACATTTTTTCTCAAAGAAACATTTAACAGTTGGTTTTCGAAATTAGTAAGGACATATGAAAATATTTGTTAATTTCCGCGGGTATGTTTCTTTGGAAGAGTTGTTCAGTATGATCAGTAGATTATGTAGTCTCATTTAAAGATGCTGAGCAGATGTGGTAGAGCTGATGCTGGGCTGGACTGTGGAGGTACCATCATCTTACTCGCAAACCCCCTGACGTTATTCGGGGGACAGTAAGGACAGCTCCAGGTGGCCCACCATGCCTGGGATCGATTGATGAAGCAAAAGTGACGCCGCTGCCCGTCACAGACTGGTGAGCAGCGTCACTGGTGCTTGCCCGCCTGCCCAACCAGCCTGCCCAGTGTGGGTGAGTATGGACATTTTTTCAAGAAGGACCGTCAAAAATGGCGAAATCTTGGAAAGGCCTGTCCAGCAGGGGACGAACCAGGCTGGAGGATGGACGCTGTCCATTTACACTATGTATTTAATTATTACAAAACTGTTATGCTATTCGCAAAAAAAACATTTCAATAATTTGGCTAAGTGCGAGTTGGACTCGCGCACAAATGGTTCCACCACACAATACGGATATGGAACCCTAAAAACATTATGGTAAATAACAACAATATAGACGCTACAGCAACATCGAGGAGACAAAAACTAGGCGCTAAAATGGTAGCGCCTGACAAACGCTAGGTTTGAACCTGATAGTGTTCCATTACGTACGACAATGTGACAGAAACTGCTGTGTAAGCTAAAACAAATAACTTTTAAAATATTTCACTTTTTCAAGGTTTTTTGAATGGGGTTCGGTTTATCGGTTTTACCGGTTTGTTTTTTTTTGTTATTTGTACTATGTACCATCAAAGAAATTGCCGCAGACACACTTTTCGCTCTTATCACCAATGGAATACGGGGGAAAAGTTGGTCTGCTGCGGATTTTTCCTTGACTGTACATCATTCATCCATCCATCAGCCTAGTTCGTCCACTGCTGGACATAAGCCTTTACAGGACTTTACCACACCCGGCAGTCATCCTGGAAGAATTGCCCATACTCACACACGCTGGACAGGCGGGTTGGTGAGCGCGGTGCCGGAACCCTCGCACCGGTGACGCCGCTGCCCTATTATGTACATATTGTGTGAAAATTTCAACTGGCTACCTACAGCTGTAGCTGTAGACCTGTGACAGTCGAACGGACCGACGAACAGCCGAGGCTTAGTAATAGGGTCCCGTTTGTAACCCTTTGGGTACGGAACCCTAAAAATGACAGGATTTTCACTGAATTATAGGGGGTTTCAGTAATTTACATAACTGGATCTGGTAACCCTAGTTGTGTCCCACTAATGAGTTAGATCTGGGTCAGTAAACTCTGGGTTCAACCTGCTTTGAGCTGAGGAAACGCACGTACGCCGAAGATCAACAAATAACCCAAATTATTCGTTCATGACACACGGAGATTGTCGGAGACGCTGACAGGAGAGTCATTTTCAAATCAAAACTGTCAAGTGAAAGTGTGTTGTCTCTCTCTGGCGCCACTATTTCATTATGATATCCATGGGTATTTAGCTGTTACTTATATTCTCCTCTCATTTACCGACTCCGGTTGTCTAGTAGTTTTAGTTTTCGACCACTAATAAGGACTCGCGGGTTCAAATTCCGTAGATAATTTTGTGTTCGGCCTGTGATGATAACGAATGAAAAAACTAAAAATAATACACATAATTTCTTCAATATTAACATATTTTCCGATGAACAATTTTTTTTAATGACAGTATAAAGTCAAAAAGCAATATAAATTAATTGATAATGAAAGGCACAAAAAGCTGAGCGCGAGGTGCAGCTTGCGCCGCCCGCCCCTCGCAGCCTGCCGCCCTGGGACATGGCCCTTTTGGCCCTAGGGTAAATACGCTACTGTTCATAACGAAATAGATTTACAGCTAGTAAGACTCACTTTGATTTTCTCGTAAAATATCTTCACAAATCTTCATTTGTAATTATAGTCTACATGGTTCCGTAAAAAGTTCTTTTGGTGTGCCTGTATCGAGAAGCTATAAATAGCAATTTTTACCACGTTTTCCGATAAAAAGGCGGCAGCCACTTCTCATTTTCTCATCCAGCCGGATGGTGAAAAACCTGCCTTTTTCTAATTGAGAGCGGTTTCGCAGCCGGATTGTGAAAAACTCGTCTCTTTCTAATTAATTAATCGAAACAGAACACTTACATTCATTCTATAATTAATAGAATTTAAAAATGTTTTTAATTTTTAAGCCACTGTTAATGTTTACAAATACAATACAATTAGATTATTCTTATTTTAATTAGATTTAATATGTTATGTAAGTTTTTCTGTTTTTAAATGTTTTGGAAACTTGGCCATATGTTTCATATGATTTGCGCAAGAAAATTCCTTCCGAATTATTGAAGAGATTTTTATGATTATTTCACCAAACTATTGACAATTCTTTAAAAATTTTATTCTGTCAATTGTGTCCTAGAGAAAAGTATAATGTTCTCCTATGTTGCGCTATCCGTAGACGCAGCGATCGTTACGCGCTGATATATAGTTTTTGTCGATATTTTTATCGACACAGGTGGACTCAAGGTCGTTGGGGGATGCATGCCCCTTAAGGTCCTGCCATTCTAAAATTAGCGTTTTCTTTAATTCTCAGTTCAGTATCTCATTTTAAATACAAGTAAAACATATGTTACAATAGAGGATGTACTCTAAACACAAGTAGATCTGAAAACGTAATTGAGTTAACTTCGCTCGATAGAAAAAAATCGTAAAGTAAGCTCCTCAAATTGCGAATAAATGTGTTTATAGCAAAGATGTTCAGCCGAGAGAATTGAAACTTCTAGTGAATTTTCTTTACATACATAAACAAAGACCCATTTTTATTTATTTCTCGAAAAAATTTCAAAAATTCCAGAAAAATCCCGCAAATTCACTGATTATCCGTGCCCGCAGCGAACGAAGCGAGCGTTCTAATGTAGACTTTCTGACAATAAACTTGGGTTCAAAATCATAGGGTTGTTGTGTCACCCTGCCACCTTAACCCCTCGGCCACAGCTTTAGGCTTCGAGAGGCGCGCCAAGCGGTTCTTTTTGCGACGGCGCTGGCGGAGAGAACAAATGTATGAAGTTGTATAGGGCCGGCCATGGGTCGCATCTCGCGCGTCTTGTCCGGCTTCGAGTGACTTGCGCTCTCTCGACGGCGGTGTGCGAGGAGGCGGGGAGCCGCGCCAGTGATCGAGCGCACAGAACGAACTTAGTGTCGAGCCCTTTTGAGCGAGCAAGCGCGCTATACATCCGATGCGGTGGAAGGCACCGACGGGTGTCGTGGCAGGGCAAAGCCCGTCGCAAAAACCGCCTAGAAGCGCAGCAAGAAGCGCCGCCAGAAGCCTGAAGCTGTGGCCGACCGGTAAGGCCTCTGACGAGGCTTACGTAACCCACTAAAAAGGGACTAGGACCAACGGATAAACGTGCCTTCCGAGGGATCTTCTTACTTTTCGGACAATCAGGTGATTCAGCCTGCAATGTGCTAACCAAACTGAGAACAACTCACAAAGTGACTTTTCTCTATGAGTGTTCCCCGCGTGAATTGAACCCATGACCACCGGCCCAAGGCTCAGACCACTGCGGAGGTAAATAATATATGTACCTATATAATACCTACTAATAAAATATAGATATATGTTATTAAATAAAATCGAAAAGTGTCGACTTTTTGAGGCATCGATATAATATATATATATTCATTGTCAAATTGTCTGTAGGAAATTAATTAACCAGGACAAGGCTACATTCGCAAACGGATGACATCGACATTTTTACTAGTCCCCTCTGCAAAAAAGGTCAAGTCAACTCAATGGCGAATTGATTGAGATGCTCAAATAGTGCAAGGATTCCCAAACGAAAAGTTTTAGGGTATATTCAAATTCCCCAACAGATCTTCCTATATGGGCAATATTAGAAGAAAGAGGGGGGTAAACTGTTCTTCCAGTTCCTGCTCCAGTTTCTACAACACTTCTTGAAATTAATAAAGTAATAGAAGGAGGAAGCAATCAAAACGAGTATGTCAGACAGAAAGTATGTCAGACACAAAGTAATATTCCGTGGAAAAATGTTTGTTAGTACTTCATAATGTCATTGGCGCGAATTTTCAAAATATGACGTCAATGATCGTTTTCTGTCTTCTTGCTGGGTTTCTAATGTAATTCTGCACGGACCTACCAACCAGCGTCGGGTCATGCCATGAACAGAGGTACCAAGACGTCGTTATAATGGGTTCCTGTTTTTTGACGGAACCCTAAAAATGTTAAACGGTTAATACAATTGGTCATTTAGTAATCGCGTGGAAAAAGTACTCAGTAACAAAGTTGTACATTTATGAGAAAACTACGCCTTAGGCGTGACGTTTTTATCTTATAGTGGAAGATAAAAAGTGCAAACTATGTTGTAAAATACCTATTAAGTACTCGTTCATACACAAATACGTCGTGTTGAAAGATTGCACGTGGATAGCCTATGTAAATATTGAAGAAAATCTCTTTTGCAACAACAGTTTCTTCCACGTGTTTTTTTTTCTTATTTGGCCATTGGCTTGCTTATTGCCACCATTTCCTGCCAATATCAGGTAGTCAGAAAATCACATTTTATAGTTTAAAATTAAAACATGAAGAGAACAAACAAGTAAAACGACTGAATATATTTGAAACAAAGACAACCCAATATATAAACAACTTTTATAATTAAATCTCATTTCATTCTATGAATTTCGCCAAAACGAAATTAGCTTTTTTATGTTTGAACGACAACAAAAAATTCAGTTTGGAATTTATAAAACCAAGGTTTCCTTATTTTATTTGTTGTTTTTACGTTGTTTTACTTAGTGGCAAAAAAAAGTTGTTTTATTCAATTACATTCTTTCACTATTGTTTAAAAGAAAGTAATAATGAAAAAGAAAGGCATTATTGTAATTTTTGCCACCTAAACGTCATCCGTCCATCCATCAGCCTAGTTCATCCACTGCTGGACATAAGCCTTTCCAGGATTTTGCCACTCCCGGCGGTCATCCTGGAAGAATTGCCCATACTCACACACGCTGGGCAGGCGGGTTGGTAAGCGCGGTGACGGAACCCTCGCACCAGTGACGCCGCTGCCCGTCACCAGTCTGTTCCATAGGTCCGGCTGTTGGGGATGGATATACCGCCATCCATCAGTCCCAGGCATGGTGGCGTTCCTGGTTTTTTGCCTGCGAGCTGTCCTCTTACTCTCCCCCGAATTACTTCGAGGGGGTCTCCAAGTAAGATGGTGGTACCTCCACAGTCGAGCCCGCATCAGCTCTACCACCTAAAAAAATTACTTTTATTATCTAAACGTAATAAAATAATATTTTTCATGTATTTTTATGCTGTCGTCCGTCAAAAATGCTTCGTGCTGTAACTGTATTGCCTTTTGCCCGCGCCTCCGCCCACGTTTATTCAGTTCCTGGCCACATGACGTTTCTGACTACGGCACATCGGCAGTCGGGCATATCAAGATCTGCCTAGGCATATCATATTTCTGTAAAAATTAGTACAGGACGGTAGGACTCCCCAAATGTATTTACGTGTAAACCTAACATGCTCCTCATCGCTCCGCTTCGCTCTTCTTGTCGTCGCACCTCTTTTTGACTTTTGGTGAAAGTCATACTATCGTCGGAAAGGTTCGGGATGCGAACTTCGATAATATAAAACTTACGAGTAGATTCACCAAATTATTATCGGTGGCTCGAAAGCGGCCAACCGCTGCACCGGCTGAATGCTAAGTACATTCTAGCATGCATTCACGTATCTGTTTTTAATCTTAGCTCATTGTGATAGAGTTAGATTTTTGAATTTTCATATGATAACTGAACTTTTTTTGAAAACAGATATTGGGACAAGATTTTCCTTATATTTTGTATGAAGTGTGTCATCTTTATGGTAGGTGGTAGAGCTGATGTCAGGCTAAACTGTGGAGGTACAATCATCTTACTCGCAAACCTTCCCGATGTTATTCAGGGAAGAGTAAGGGATAGCTCTCAAGCAGTCACAACCAGGTAGCCCATCAAGGACCGATTGATGGCGGTATATAAGATTAAATAATATTAGTTGGCGAAACTCAAAACATAGGTAGGACTAGTCTATATGAACAATTGTTTGTATGGGAGCTAAGCGAAATTCTTAAAATTTGTTTTCACCTTTCCATACTGAACCAGTCAGCTGATCGGGGCAATTTGTATGGGAGGAAGAGAAAAAAAATTGCGAATTTCGCTTAGCTCCCATACAAACAGTTGTTCATATAGACTAGTACTACCTATGTTTTGAGTTTCGCCAACTAATATTATTTAACCTTATCCATCCCCAATTGCCAGCCCTTATATAAAACTTACTGATGATGGGTAGCGGCGTCACTAGTGCGAGGGTTTCGGCACCGCACTCACCAACCCGACTGCCCAGCGTGTGTGAGTGAGTATGGGCATTTCCTCCAGGAGGACCACCAAGAGTTGCGAAATCTTGGAAGGGCTATGTCCAGCAGTGGATGGATGGATGGAAGGATGGATGCTCAAACGGGTCATCTTTGAGTAATACAAAAAATAAAAGATACAGTACAGACGCCATAACATAAATTCGCTCCTTGGTTGGCCGCGCCGTGAAATCACAGATGTCACCTCATACACACTCCTTGTTAGAATCTCATTTAGAGTTCTTCGAGTCCCAAATATTTGTCCCACACAAAAATTACTCATTCACTCACTAATATGCACAATTTACTAAAAATATATATGTATATTCACATAATATTCTAATTGGGCTAGAGATTAATACTTTGGACAAGCCCCAATAACTCAACTAGAAGCTCACCAAAATTATCATATTTGCTGAATCATCACCTTCTTTAAAAATTAAAACGTTAAGAATTCTGTGTAATTATTTGGTAAATAATCACATGTTATCTATATGTTATTGTTCTATTAAGTTGTTGCATATTATTCTTTTTGTGTATCACTTTATTATGGTACTTCAAGTGTATTCATGTGTTTTTATCTTTATAACAATTCCATTGTGTGACTATCTTAATCAAAAAAATGCTATAAGGAGGGCCTTAATAGATTTTCATGCTCGTGTGCATAATATATGTATTAAAAACGATAATGTGAATTAGTTAGGCGGTTTCCTCAGACACTGTTCGCAGGAAATTAAGGCCGTTCAAAGTTGGGTAGAATTTCGTGGCTCATCAAAATTTGCTCCTAGTTAATACAACCAGGTATTAAAATCAAACATTACAATCGCTAACTTTTGATAGAGAGGATTATTAGTTGGCTCATTGGCATCATTATCTTGAACGTTAAGTGGTAGAGCTGATGCCGTTTTTGGAAGTACCGCTATCTTCGAAGTTATACGGGGGAGAGTAAGAGAACAGCTCTCAAACAGGCACAACCAGGTAGCCCACCATGCCTGGGACTGATTGATGGCGGCACATCCATCCCCAATTGCCGGCGCTTATAACAGCGGGCAGCGGTGTCACTACGAGGGTTATCAACCCGCCTGCCCAGGATGTGAAAGTGTGGGTTATTCTTCCAAGAGGACCACAAAGAGTGGTGGAATTTCGGAAAGGCCTTTGTCTAGCAGTGGACGCACCAGGCTGATGGATGGATGGATGGATTGAAACGTATCGTGTCCCATGTGTAGGTTATTAGTCATCGATCGATATCTATGAGTGATCATATTCCCACTAATGGCAAATATTTTATCTTCACGGATGAGTAAATAGTACACTTTTGACATTTTACTGAGTCATATGTTTTTCGTAGTCTCGAACAAGTGGCTTTCTAGTACAAGGTTTTTCACGAGGAAAACACAATCTGAAGAGATAGATACAAAACTGTTAATGTTGCTTTGTCATTTTTAGAAATCGGAAAAACACAAGTCTTTTCACTGTCGATTCTTACCTTCTATCGTGATAGAAGCTGAGTCATGCCGTAACGCCTTCTTCGGAAACTTTAAGTCGATGTTTTATATTGGTATTGTAAATATACTTTTTTTTCTTATTTATCCATGCCCCCCAATTAACTGCACGTTTCAGCACAACGAGCTCAGTTCTTGAGTTACAACGCGGACACAGACATACATCTTTCCTTCACTTAATTTTTCATAAAGAACCCTAAAAATCTATAAACTTTAAGATGTCTTCTTTTAAACACTTTTATTTTTATATATGTACAAGATAAGTTTATGTTTCGATATTTATTTAATCAAACGGAAAAATTTACTTAAAAAACATTAAAATATATAAAAAAAAGGGGACTAGAATAAATTAATCTAAACTAAACTTAAAATATTTAAATAAGGTAGAAAATGCTGGCCAAATCGTCGCCGTCGCCGGAAAGGGTGCCCAAAAGGCTGGCGGCGTTGCCACGCTGGATGGCCAGGCTTGTTCTTTGGCGAAAATAGGCCCCAGCGATCACCCGAAATTTATTTATAAAGTCGTTTTATGTTTATAAAATACAAAATAACTTTACGACAAAGATATAAATTTATTTATAAAGTCGTTTTATGTTTATAAAATACAAAATAACTTTACGACAAAGATATAAATTTATTTATAAAGTCGTTTTATGTTTATAAAATACAAAATAACTTTACGACAAAGATATAAATTTATTTATAAAGTCGTTTTATGTTTATAAAATACAAAATAACTTTACGACAAAGATATAAATTTATTTATGAATTATTGGCATATTACCACTGACGTAGTATATACATATACTGACAATTTCAATTTAAAATAAAAAACAACTGGACTTAATATGAGGAAAAAAACCGGCCAAGTGCGAGTCAGACTCGCGTACCTAGGGTTCCGTATCGTGGTTGATGAATTTAATTGTGTCATTTTTTTTCGTGAATTTCTCAACCGCTATATTTTTCGTGTAATCTTTACGTAAACACATATTATTATTACCATGATTTTTTTCATATTTTTCGGTCTACCAGTTTTGGAGATAAGGGGAGAGCATACATTTTTTTGTGGTTTTTCAATTAAATATAGCCAAACTGTATATTTTTACAATCAACTGTTTAACACCTACAATTTGATATCCATACTGTATTTTTATAAAGTATTTTTTTTGTTAATTTTACTTCTTTTTTTATATTTCTCATTTGTACTCAACTTTTTTCAATCGCTATAGTTTTCCTGTAATTGGCCAACTATGATCCACATTTTTTTCATATTTTTCGGTCTAACAGTTTCGGAGATAAAGGGGAGGCATACATATTTTTGTGGCTTTCTTAAGATTCCTCGAAACCAGTGCCAGTAAATACAGTAAAAGTATTTTTATCGGTGCAAAAGTTATGAGGTTGTGACATACGGACGGACCGACGAACGGACGGACAACGGAGTCTCACTATAAAGGTTCCTTTTGTACCTTTTAGGTACTACGGAACCCTAAAAATAGTTTCGGTTACATGAATTTAATAAAAGAATACACTTACTGGCATACATAAAAAATGTAGGAATAATTAACAAATGTTATGTCATAAATATAACAAATTTGACATTTAAATAAATAGATTTATTTGAAATATAATTAAACTAAAAAAGTAATAGAACATTTTGTTAAAGTCATCGCTATCACTGGGCAGGGTACCCAAGACACTGGCAGCATTACCTCGTTGGATAACAAGACTAATGCGTCGTGTCGCCCGAGGTAAGCTCCAGCCCTTGGGTCCCCTGAGGCATCTACCAGACGCGATGCTATTAAATAAATTACGAATAAATACAAATATTTTAAATAAATAAATGTGTGCCTAACTCCCCCATTTGATTAAAATTGTAAAGTTGTTGACAAATCTCCACAAGCAAAACACCTCACCTTTTATATTACCAATCTTGACGTTCTACAACATTGACTTCCATGAATACAACATTAACTTGGTTGGTACCTACACGACATACGTATTATAATCGGGGTCCCAGAAGGTTTAGACACCGAATGAGTTGAAGTCTGTTAGTGAGCTGACAAATAAATCGAGGCATAATCGAAACAAGTAGCGACGTTCGTAATAATATTAGAAAAATATGTGTGGTCCTGTCGAATGGTGGAGATTTTTATAGTTTAGCCTTGGAATCTGTCCGTTTGTCTGTCATTTTAACCCATAAAGTGATAAATGTTTTTTTTATTTACAATAAAGAATAAAGAAGGATTTAAAAAACCGGCCAAGTGCCAGTCGGACTCGGGCACGAAAGGGTTCCGTTCCGAAAGGGTAAAAATGGCAAAAATCACGTTTGTTGTATGGGAGCTCCGTTAAGTATTTATTTTATTCCATTTTTTAGTATTTGTTGTTATAGAACAGAAATACATCATCTGTGAAAATTTCAACCGTCTAACTATCACGGTTCATGAGATACAACCTGGTGACAGACGGACAGACGGACGGACAGCGGAGTCTTAGTAATAGGGTCCCGTTGATTACCCTTTGGGTACGGAACCCTAAAAACGACGGGACTGACTATTATACTGTGATGTGAAATTCTTAGCACCTATTTCATTTCAAATATTCATTTCATTTCATTTCCCTACAAAAAAAATTTAAATGTACAATTGCATCGTATCCGTGGGACATCCAAAGAGGCGTTCATGCACAGAGGTAACATCTACGTTAAAGGAACCTGCAGAATACATTATGTACCACTAACACTCGGTTGACTTTTATAAACACGGTATATCTAAACAAGCGACAACATGTCCGCCGAGTTATAAGAAGAAAAGGCAAGTTTTCATAGTCAATTATGATGCATGTATGATGTAACCGCTGAAACATTAGCTGAGAAAACTTGTCGTGTTCCTCAAATTCAACAGAAAGGATCCTAAGAAACTTTCTTTTAAAACAAGTAAAAAACTTTGTATATTGCCGCAGTTATGACTTCCATGGAACTTGGCACCCAATTTGATCTCAATTATTTTTTTAGCGAAGCCGTCAATCCACAACTTTCACATTTATGTTTTCGGTGAGATTATTATACCTATAATATCTTGTTGACATGCTACGATGCAACGCGACGTAGCAAATATACAAATATACGGCCGTTTTCCACTTGCTACGCCATACGTAGTAGATGATTACAATTAATTATTTCGTGCTACGTACGATATTCCTTGCTACGCCACCGCTGCGCCGCTAGGTCGTAAATCTCTTCTATCGAAATTTTTCAATTTAATTCCGTTATAGAGCTGGTGCCAAACTCGACTGTGGAGGTACCACCATGTTACTCGTAAACCACCTCGATTATTCAGAAATACTGACAGGTAATGGAAAAAAATCGGCAGGAAAAGAATAAAAAAAATTCTAGTAGTTTTCAAATTTTTCCAATATTTTTCCTAATCTAAAAATGCACTATGCTTAGGAAAAAGAGGATAATTTTCCACCTCTACTTAAAAACAGGAAAACTATAGCGATTTAAAAAAAGTTGAGCATAATTGAGAAATATAAAAAAAAAAAAATTTTTTTTATAAAAATACAATATTGGTATCAAATGAAAATTTGATTGTAAAAATATATAGTTTGGTTATATTGAATTGCATCTATTTTAAGAAATCCTTAAAAAACCATAAAAAAAACTATGTCCCCCCCTTATCTCCAAAACTGGTAGACCTAAAAATATGAAAAAAAAATCAAGGTAATACGTGTTTACGTAAAGATTACAGGAAAAATAAAGCGGTTGGGAAATTCACGAAAAAAAATGACAAAATTAAATTTATCATCCACAATACGGAACGCTAGGTAGGCGAGTCTGACTCGCACTTGGCTCCTAGTTCACAAATATTTTAGCTGAGTGGAAGTGTAGCTCTCAACATTAGCATTTTCAATTCGATAACTTGTAGTCACGTAATTTTCTAGATTTTGTTCATAAAAACGTTACATTATTGCTGTTTCAGCGACAGCATAAGGCTGGTACGATGTCTGTTTATGACTATGTCGCTGATTATTTATGAAATTACTAGAACATTGGTCAGGATTTATGTTCTGTTAATAATTTACAATAAAAAAAATGCAATAACATTCTTATCTTAAAATAAATTGCGTAGCTACAAACCTCAAGTAAAATGAAACGCGTTTTCAATAATAGAAATCTTCACTGTGACAGTTCAATAATAAGTTGTATGACGACATATATAGGTATAAGACTTTTCAATGCAAGTGCTCGTAAAGGCCCACTTTTTATGCATCAAAACCGAACAAAAAGTCGATTATTTTGCCCTAGGGCTTTATTATTATTTTTTTTTAAATTTATTTACAATGGTTGGCTAACCTGCAGCCTTTCCTGTGTACCATAGATGTTATACTTTTTTTTCCACTGTTTAACGGCTCTGGATACAGTCCTTTTGAGCCAATTATAATTTAAAGTTCACAAGATTATATTTATTTTCATTTCCTCACACTATGCATTGAAAAACGTAGTATGATACACGGGCGTAAAAGCAATAAATTACTCGGTTACGTTTAAAACACTCGCTACGCTCGTGTTTTAAATCGTCCTCGTGATTTATTCCTTTTCGCCCTAGTTGCATAAACTACTATTATCGCAAGGTAATTCGCAATATGATGAAAATGACGATAGCAGAAGAATTAGTTTTTGCTAACAACAGTAGCAAGGCAATCTGGAGGATCATTTCTTTCTTTATTATTTATTGTACACACACAGAAATATAAACATAAACAAAGTTACAGTGAAAAAAAGATGCACATTGGAGAGCTAATCTCTAAATAGATATTTCTGACAGCAAAACCATCACAATAGGAAAAAGTAACATAAACGAAGTAATCATACACGTGTACACAGAGAAGAAAAACATATATAAAGAATTATACAAGTTTAATAACAAAATAAAAATTTATATCAGTACTTACTTTACATACAATCTATAAAATATTATAAATATACATAGTGTGTAATAAACTACATAAATATAAATAATATCTATCTATTATATATCATCAATAGGCATATGAATAAGAGCGATAACAAAACAGATAATATAATTTTAAAATGTGACAACAAAATAATAACTAATCCGAAAGATATCGTTAATGTTTTTTCAGAACATTTCAATTTAGGAGTCGGGCATGATTTAGTGAACCCTAATGTTGCTGTATTGGTATTGAAAGAAAGTGTTAATATTGTAGGTAGACCATGAAATGTAGACCGTTTACACAGTGTGAGATAAAAAAAAAACCATGGAAACTTAGTGAAGATTCGTAACGTCCTTACTCGACTGATTCGAGAAATGGAACAGGTATTTCGTACTATGTATATGCAATTACCATAAGCGAAAGAGATAGATTGACGATACAAGACTTTTGAGCGAGCAAGACAGGATATTGTTTGGTCGGCTCGGTTCGTTGCGAAGCCGAGAGAAAGCGAGCTGAGCCGCATGGTGAAGTCTAGTGTGATTACGTGACGCAGCATGCAAGCGAAAGACTGTCGCCGCTATCGCAACTGAACTAGTCGCACACATTTTTGTTGAATATTACCGTCCTTTTCTGCAAATGGCGCAGTGTAAACAAAACAAACAGAAAGCAATTTAAGAAAATTTTCTGGTTTTGGTGTACTTACGAGTGATGCCAATAAAATTTGTTTTTTGTCTTTGAGTGATTTGTACACCCAATAAATGCACACGAAGGCATATCTGCAGGTTTTTTCTGGATTTTATAGCACAGGTAAAGGTGTTTTCAAATACGTGCACACAAACGCCGCCTGGAATACTACTAAACAAAGATAGGCCCGCTGGACCTGTATTTGTGGATCCAACCGCGTTCTGGTTATGCCACATCTTCACTAAATTAATCAAAGATGGAAAACAAGAAATCATCAGGATGGGATGAAATAACGATAAGCGTATTTAAGGACAATATATATATATATATAGATCTGCTTTCACTCCAACTCACACATTTGATTAATGAACGTGTTGCAAATGAGATTTTTCAGGAAAAACTTAAGTTGGTAAAAATAATACCGGTTTTCAAAAAAGGGTCTAAAACAGACGCCGAAATGTATAGACAAATTTCTGTTCTTACAAAAAATCTAAAATATTTGAGAAGCTACTGCAACATAGGCTTTTATACGCATTTTTCTATAAAACAGAAAAATAAATAAAAGACGGTTCGGATACAGGATAGATATTGGTACTGCAGATGCAGTAGAAACTTTGATCGAAGATACGGTGAGATATCTTTCGGAAAAAAAGAAGGTTGCGGCGCTTTTCTTAGATCTTAGCTCAGCGTTTGATGATAACACCGATTCGGCGCAACACAACTTGACTTAATTGACAGGACTAAACTTAATTTAAGTGTTCTGTCCTTTTCTTTCTGTATCGAAAAGACAAAGACGGGACGCTCAAAATAAGGTTAGTCTTGTCAATTGTGTTGCGCCGAATCGACACCATTGTTGATCACCATGTTCTGTTGGGCAAATTCGAACACTATGGTGTCCGGAAAGTCTTATTGCGTTTAATGGAAAGCTACTTAAAAAAATAGAAATCAATATGTAGAGATTAAATGAATAGAACTAAGGAAGAAGACTAAGGAATAGAAAAGATGGCACGAATTATGTCAGGACGATATATGTCAGGCATAAGGTACCGCAGGGGTCTATATTAGGACCTACTTTCTTCACAATGTTTACCAATGATATGATACACTACATTAAAAACAAAGCCCCTGACATAAAACTTGGCAGTTCTTATTGCGGCATCATAAACGTTAAAATCAAGTTAATACTTGCGATTGTCGGCTCTTGGTGAAACATTATAAAATTCTTAGACAATGCTTGTGTGATAGATAACTAGTGTTAAGAACTTAATTATTATGTAAAATCCCTTGAGAATGCCGATAAGGTAAAACTAGTTGTGTTAATTGTGTTATCAAGTAAATTGTGAAACAGTACAAGCGTTTGTTTTCATCCAACGTTAAAATCGTTTACAGATGGGGAGCCTACAGGCGACTGTACATCAATTTGAGTGTTAGTAATATACATATTATAATTAAAAATATGCACCAAATCGAGAAGTATACACCATACGATAATACGATTATTTTTAAAGAAAAATCATACGTGACTTGGAAACATCTCCAAATATAAAATTACTACGTAATCGTACGAATCACGTGATTTACGAACACTCACATGACCGCATTATGCCCGAGTGTTTACATGCTGTTCTATTTTAATGCGGTTTTCTATAAATAAAACCGGCAATGAATCATTGGTTCTTTTATAAATTTAGCATTAACACCTGGCTGGCTAAGCGCTGCAGCAGAACGATCACATAACGGAATATCAAGAAAATCCAAACAATATTATTGAAATTACTAGCGGACGCCCGTAGCTTTGCTCGCGTGGGCCCCGTTTCTCTCGATCCCGTGGAAATTCCCTGAAATCCCTTCTTAGCGGATGTCCATGTCATACAATAAACCTTCAGTCCAAATTTCATGTTCCTAGGTCCATCCGTTTGGTCTGGGTGTTATTTGATCTGTCAGTCCATCAGGGTATTCGTTTACATATACAGAAAATGGAAAATTCAATTGAAAGCAAATTATCTGCTAGTGTAAGTGCAATATAGTTGGTGTATCAAGTATAGTCTCGAAATTTAAAAAAGTGTAGGAGTAGATCCTCTGATTTGTATTGGAACAAGCAACATATACAACATATCTACCTAATACCAATTTGTTATCGATTTGAGAAGATATTTCTACGCATCAGCGCTTTATTTGTGCTCTGCGATTGCCAAGTCACTATATTTTATTAGAGAAATAAAGATGACTAATATTAATACAGTCACTTAATGTTGGTAGGTAACTAATTAGGAAACAATTAATGATACATTTGTTACATAGGTGCTCCCTACTAACTAAAATGAAAAGGTGCTTCCATACAAACTAAAATAACAGACTTGGCTTTACATAAGATCTCACAACTTTTTACGGTGGAAAGATTGCATTGCGAGACTTGACATTTTTGTACATTTTATGTTTTTGATGGGATCTCATTTCTTTTTGTAGGTAGTCGTGTCATACAAATTTATAGATGCAGCTGGAAACATACATTTTGTATAGACTTTGTATGGAAATATTAAATTAATATATAATAATTAAAATAACATTTTCATATTTTTTTGTTGCAATGTACACTTAACACTAACCGCATGCAAAATTTTAAGTTTGTAGGCCTGCTAGAACACCTTTAGACTTTTGATCATGTGTCAGTCAGTCAGTGACAAAATAAGGGAACTTTGACTTAAGATATTTCGTAATCAAATATAGGTACAAACTTGTAATTTGGGGTTAGAAGTAGGATCAGTAAGTACTTTTGGTTACTGAAATTTCAGACTTCTAGCTTTACCCACAACGAAGATACAGGGGGGTTGGAAGTGCCGTGAGTTGCTTCGAGAAAAGGACGGTACGGCCATTCCGCGTTTTTTTTGCGAGACTCGGCGGGGGCACTGCCGTGCCCCCAGATTATGATATCTATGTGTAGATCTCGGTGTAAAAACTGAACAAGTCGCTGGCCTGCGATAGTCAGAGATACGGGTTTGACCCTGTCTGCCGATTATTTTTCTTAGAGAATGAATAACAAAAAAGAACACGACAGCGGTACAAATAAAAATTATAATAAAGCATTAGTTAACAAAGTGAATGAATAATTAAAAAATCCAGCCAACTCTTGGCCACTTTGTAAAACTAGTCTTTATTTACTATTTTTTACCACAAACTCGAAGGTTAGCACTATCAGGGAAAGTTGCAGTAAAACCGAAGGCAGTCGTGGCGGAAAGGAATCATGCGTGTAAATTTTACGAACTCATTGATGTAAACATTATATTAAAATCACATCAAGTCGTACGCAACAGGTTTTAAATTTAAGCGTGTTTAAAATCTGGAAACACCAGTTTTTTATGTGGTAAATAAATAAATCAAGTTTTGCGATGTAGCGATGTGAGTAAGTGTGCTCGACATGTGGAATATCCAAATTATGCACTTTAGCAACTCGTTAAGGGTCGGTATAATGTCAGATGCACAATTTCAAATGAGCATAAAACATTGTGTAACTTGGTCAATCGGTTTAATAAAAATAATATAGATAATAGACTATAGGGCTGATATTCGTGCAGAAGCAAAAACGCAAAAGCTTTAAGTTCGCTCGATAGAAAAAAATTACGAAGTTACCTCTATATTTCATGTTTTTCGAGTGTTAAAGGACCTTTCTTAAAACAGTTTGCCTTGAAATTTGTATTAAAAATAAGAAAACAAATGACCCCGTATAATTGCACGGGGATTTTGAATAATTGTGTTTCGTTTTCATTTAATTTAACATCTAAGAATTGGCGCTTACGTCGATTTATTCTGAGACAAGGCGGCGACAAGATATCTCGGTTGCACGCGCTTTTTGTTCCATGCTTTGTTTCGTCACTCACTCACCCGTCGGTCACTTCGGTCAGTTGTGATCGCTCCGTTGAGACGGGAGGGCTACGTTTTTGCGCTCTCGACGTCCCGGTTTCGTAATTTAAATAAATCTCGTAATTTGAAACATGGGAAATAAATGCAACCAATGTAAAAAATGGAATAAAAATGTTTTACGAGTGAAAATAAAGCAGTGGATGAAAGTAATGCAAAGGTACGCCATTACTTAACAAAATAATTAGATAGGTCATGTTTTATTAAAGATGTTGAACTAAAGGTTGTCCCAATGGACTAATGAATATCGCTATATTTTTCGTCTGAGGTATTTTTTTTAGCTTACAATTTAATATCACAATAAATATGGTTGATGGATGTGGAAGAGGCGAAAGAGTTGTGTCTGGATCGTAGCAGATGGAAATCTGTAGTCTCTGCCTAGCTGCCTACCCCTCTGGGAGACTAACAAAACCTTATCTCACCATCACCATCGGCGTATCGACGTATTCTCGTATCGGCGTATCGACGTATCGGCGTATCGACGTATCGTTGTATCGACGTATCCCCGTATCGACGTATCGTTGTATCGACGTATCCCCGTATCGACATATCGACGTATCGACGTATCGGCGTATCGGCGTATCGACGTATCCCCGTATCGACGTATCGGCGTATTGACGTATCGTTGTATCGACGTATCCCCGTATCGACATATCGACGTATCGACGTATCGGCGTATCGACGTATCCCCGTATCGACGTATCGTCGTATCGACGTATCGGCGTATCGACGTATCGGCGTATCGGCGTATCGACGTATCGTTGTATCGACGTATCGGCGTATCGACGTATCGTTGTATCGACGTATCGTTGTATCCTCGTATCGTCGTATCCTCGTATCGACGTATCGTCGTATCGACGTATCGGCGTATCGACGTATCCCCGTATCGACGTATCGACGTATTGACGTATCGTTGTATCGACGTATCCCCGTATCGACGTATTGACGTATCGACGTATCCCCGTATCGAAGTATCGACGTATTGACGTATCGTTGTATCGATGTATCCCCGTATCGACGTATCGTCGTATCGACGTATCGGCGTATCGACGTATCGGCGTATCGACGTATCGTTGTATCGACGTATCGGCGTATCGACGTATCGTTGTATCGACGTATCGTTGTATCGTCGTATCCTCGTATCGTCGTATCCTCGTATCGACGTATCGTCGTATCGTCGTATCGACGTATCGGCGTATCGACGTATCCCCGTATCGACGTATCGACGTATCGGCGTATCGACGTATCGGCGTATTGACGTATCCCCGTATCGACGTATCGGCGTATCGACGTATCGGCGTATTGACGTATCGTTGTATCGACGTATCCCCGTATCGACGTATTGTCGTATCGACGTATCGGCGTATCGACGTATCAGCGTATCGACGTATCGTTGTATCGACGTATCGTTGTATCGTCGTATCCTCGTATCGTCGTATCCTCGTATCGACGTATCGTCGTATCGACGTATCGGCGTATCGACGTATCGTTGTATCAACGTATCGTTGTATCGTCGTATCCTCGTATCGTCGTATCCCCGTATCGACGTATCGTCGTATCGACGTATCGGCGTATCGACGTATCGGCGTATCGACGTATCGTTGTATCGACGTATCGTCGTATCGACGTATCGACGTATCGGCGTATCGTTGTATCGACGTATCGTTGTATCGACGTATCGTCGTATCGACGTATTGGCGTATCGTCGTATCCTCGTATCGACGTATCGTCGTATCGACGTATTGACGTATCGGCGTATCGACGTATCGTCGTATCGACGTATTGCCGTATCGTCATATCGTCGTATCCCCGTATCGACGTATCGTCGTATCGACGTATCGGCGTATCGACGTATCGTTGTATCGACGTATCGTCGTATCGAGGTATCGACGTATCGGCGTATCGACGTATCGTTGTATCGACGTATCGTTGTATCGACGTATCGTCGTATCGACGTATTGGCGTATCGACGTATCGTTGTATCGACGTATCGTCGTATCGAGGTATCGACGT
Source organism: Ypsolopha sequella (assembly GCA_934047225.1). NCBI lineage: Eukaryota > Metazoa > Arthropoda > Insecta > Lepidoptera > Ypsolophidae > Ypsolopha > Ypsolopha sequella. Next base: position 3,049,300 of record OW203986.1, on the reverse strand, counting down.
ATCGGCGTATCGACGTATCGTTGTATCGACGTATCGTTGTATCGACGTATCGTCGTATCGACGTATTGGCGTATCGACGTATCGTTGTATCGACGTATCCCCGTATCGACGTATCGTCGTATCGACGTATCGTTGTATCGACGTATCCCCGTATCGACGTATCGACGTATCGGCGTATCGACGTATCGTTGTATCGACGTATCCCCGTATCGACGTATCGACGTATCGGTGTATTGACGTATCGTTGTATCGACGTATCCCCGTATCGTCGTATCGACGTATCGGCGTATCGACGTATCGGCGTATCGACGTATCGTTGTATCGACGTATCGTTGTATCGACGTATCGTCGTATCGACGTATCGTTGTATCATCATCGTTATCATTATCTTTGCAAGTACGACTTTCGAAAAATAAAATTTTGAAATATAAAAATTAGATGCAAACACAATTACGCAAAAAAATGCCATTGCGAACAAACCGTTTTGTCAACTGGGTTGAATTTTATACATCGTAGATGCATTAAACTTATTATTGAAAACTAGCACGTGCACGGGTTAATGACCGCGGATCCACACCGCTCGAAATAAGAAATAGCGCTCGCGGCCGGTGACGGCCGGTCGCGCAAACAGTTGAGGTGCGGGGATGCGGGGGCAAAATCACTAATTTGTCCAGGTTTATACGCAGCCTTAAGGAATGGTTGACTGGAAGAAAATGCCTTGCGGCAAGATTTTAGCCGTTTCAAGGGAATTCAGCATTTTAGTAGATATTTCTTTCATTAGTTTTTGGGAATTATTTACAGCATTTTTTGTCTTTATAGGGTTCCGTACCTAAAAGGTACAAAAGGAACCTTTATGGTGAGACTCCGTTGTCTGTCCGTCCGTCCGTATGTCACAGCCTCATAACTTTAGTACCGTTAAAGATAAAGATATCAAATTTGGCACAAAAATACCATTAATTTGTGCACAAAAAGAAATATGAAAATTTTTAAATAGTTCAAAATATTTCCAAAACAGAAGTAAGAAAACAAAAAATATTATCCTAAAAATACAATATGAGTATCAAATTATACATACTAAAAAGTTGATTGTGAAAATATATATTTTTACTACATTTACTGGCACTGGTTTCGAGAAATCTTAAAAAAACACAAAAATATCTATGTCCCCCCCTTATCTCCAAAACCGGTGGACCAAAAAATATGAAAAAAATCATGGTAATATGTGCTTACGTAAAGATTTACATTTTATATTACATTTTACGTTTACGTAAGGAAAAATAAAGCTGTTAAGATATTCACGAAAAAAAATGACAAAGTTAAATTTATCATCTACAATACAGAACCCTAGGTACGCGAGTCTGACTCGCACTTGGCCGGTTTTTTCAATTACATTTGCAAGATAGATCCGAGCAACGATTTGGGGGTCTAGCACGCGCTATCGTTAAAGTGTCTTTTCATCATATAGGTACTTGCGCTCTCGCACATTATACAAACGCGGTGAGAGCGTTAGTCTGATAGATAGACCTGTATCTTTGACGCGTACTAGGTGCACTGGGATGGCTATTCTGGCGCGTGTGGGTAATTTTAAAAGGGATTTTCTACGGATATGTATTGACGTGGTCCACCCGTTTGGACTACGTAGGTAAACCGCGGAAGAGGAGGGGAATTTCTTTGATTTAAAACCTATAGTGAACATTCTTTATTATTCCATAGTTTTTGAGGTTCCGAAGTGGAATTATTTACCATAATGTGTTAGAGTTCCGTACCCGTATTGTGTGGTGGTACGGAACCCTTTGTGCGCGAGTCCGACTCGTAATTGGCCGGTATTTATTCGATAACTCTACTATCACTCTACTCTATTGATCACTCTACGTTACATCGCATGGCATTTATATTATCATACTGTAAACAAAAGTCGATCGACTGATATTGGAGTGAAAAATAGTGCCAGCGGGCTTATTATGTATCTCTAGTTGCCAACCGGACTGGGTGCCTATCATCAAAAACATAGATATACCATCGAACTCCGATTGTCTAAGGATATGTTCGCACTTGAAGTGACGTCACAGTTTGTAAATAGTCCAATACCCACTAAAGGAAATTTTGAAAGTTCAGTTTTTATGTAAGTTTTGGACGATAGGCACCTTGTCCAGTTGACAACTTAAGTTACAGAATAGGAGGGCAGATTAGCCGTTCAAAAATCAATACATTTTAGTAGATAATCCATTTTAAAATTACCCGAAATCTACCTTAGTAATATTTTCGCACGTGCCAGAGTAGCTGTCGGACTGCGATCTATTGGTACAAACCTCATCCTAACTCCAGAACTTGTTGCGGTCACTGCACCCACTGCACATATCATTTTCATCTAAACAACTAACCTCTCACATTTACTCTGCAACATTACACCTAAGTACTATAGCAGCAAGTCACAAAATCCAGTGCCAAAGTGCCAGAGCTAGGTAGTTATAGCAGGAGCAACGTTTGCGAATTTGCGATTCTGTAATTGGTACCTTCCCGTTTCGGATCGACCCTCTCCGACATTTGGTCACGTATTCACTCACCATTGTAAAACAACAAATAAATAACAAAGCTATTATGATACAGAAAATAGTTAGGTTTCTCCCATTCTCCTGTCAAAACGGGTAATAAAAAGCTCGTGTTCAAATAAATCTAATCAGGTAATATTTTAGATAGCTTGCAGCTCGGCTGGACCTACGAGTATAAAAACCGGAAATCGCAAGTTTTACGATTTACTGTGTAAAATCAAACCCAAATGATCGTAATGTTTGAAAAGTCCATAAGTTACAGTCATGAAAAGGGCGAAAAGTGGGCCTGTACAAATTTAATCGATATAGAGGACACATTCACAACATAACATGTTATCAAATATTTCCGTAACTTTTTCCATATTTCCGGTAAAATTCCAAAATTATTTTTACCTTGTTCCGCTGCCACAAATTTGGTACAATATTTATCCTTGATCTTATATTTATTCATAACCCGGCTGGTTTACCCAGCCAGGCATTTCCAGTGTCTCATCTTTGTATCGGAAACAAAATATCAGCTGCATAGTTTTTGTTTTATTGGAATTTTATTCAAAATTGATGTTTCTGGAAAACACTGAGATTGGGGTTTTTAAAATGCAATTCCCAAAGATTTTGTTCTCTGGGAAATGGCATCGGTAGGTAAGGTGACCAATTTTAATTTTTTTCATTGACGTACTATGTGCAAATTACCAAGATTTGCGGAAAATAAATAATAAAATTGACGATTTTTAAAAGAAAGTACAGATATTTTATCTCACGAAGTTCGTTTGGCTATGGTTGTAGTACTGCGTGTACACTTCGACCAAAATAATATGAATGGACGGGCCTTGTCTTTACAGTTTCCTCACTCATAACGAGTCTCAGCAATTGGATATATACTTCAATACCTAATTTTTATTTTTATGTTTATTTTGCTTTTTGCACTTTGTAAATGCACAAGAAGGTATTTTTTCGTCAGTTATTTGGATGGCATGTAATAATAAGCGTACGTGTCACTCTTCTAACAGACAGAGACAGAGATGAAGTGAGAGCCGGCGCTCACTTTACAGACTTCAAAAATCTGTACGCTATGGCCCGTCCATTTATTTTATTTTGGTCGAAGCGTGTACACGCATTATTTTCTAGTTTGTTTTATCTCGCGCGGCAGCGCTACAAATTACGCAACGCACACAAATGCGCTTATCTGTACACGCCACTACTACAAACATAGTCAAACGGATTTCGTAGAACAACTGCGGGTCTACTGCGTAATTCTGATTTTCATCAACATCAACTTGATATTGAAATTTGACGTGCGTTCAAAAGAGATGGCATGTTAGGCGGGCGTCGTCGCACGCACGTCAAATTTCAATCTCAAATTGATGTTGATGAAAATCAGAAATACGCGGTAGACCCGCTGATCCCACTGCATCGTTATTAAATCGGACCATTTCATTTTCAAAATGAGGAATATAAACTGAAATAAACAAAAATAGGTCAATGTCGCTGAGGTCAACCGAGCGGTTTATGTATCACTTGACTGTTAGTACAATAAATTCTGTTGATGAGACATTAAAGTGCAAGTCTCAATGGTGATTGGCGAGCCGGCTGTTACAGTAGCAAGTCAATTGATTCAATTAATGTACACAGTTGTTTGGTACAAATAACACATTCTCCAACAGTATCAGGCTTTACAGAAAAACCCCACACACTTTCCTACTATTACCCTTCGACCAAAATAAAATGATTATACAAGGTGTAAGAGAAAGGAGTAACCATATTTAAAGAGCTTATCCAGTTCTTCTATACATTTCAACCGAGCGGCATTGCATTTTTACCCGACTACGGTGAAGCAAAAAGGAGGGTTATGATTTTGACTTAATATTAATCTGTTCCCTCATAACTTCTAAACTACTTATCATAATTTGACAAATGAGGTATCGTTGGAAGCGTCTTGATTGTCCGCTGGTTATAGAATACGTGACGTTATGTTAAATTGAATATAGCACCCTCTAGAGGTCATAAAGTCATGGACTTAAAAAAAAGTCTTAATTATGCCATATTGGGTATCAAATGAAAGGGCTTAATTCGCACATTACAAAAATATATATATTGTTAGCTGTTGCTTGCGACTTTGCTTGCCTGCACCCGATAATTGGGAATAATTTCTATAAAATCAAGCTTCACTGGAACCTCCGCAAAATATACCAGGTGAATTTTTGATCATCGTCCAAATTCATACTGGCGGCTTGGTAAGTGATCAGTATCATGGATCAATAACAATTTTGGTGAAATTCGTAAAATGAAATTTCGACTCCCCATAGTGATTCACTCGGGAGTGGAACTGAATTTTTATGAGAAGCCGAAATTTCAATTTACGAATTTCACAAAAATTGTTACTGATCCAAGATACTGATCACTTATTAAGCCTCCAGTATGAATTTGGACGATGATCAAAAAGTCACCTTGTATATATAATAAATACATATAAATAAAATTATTTTAATTTTTATTCGATCTTATACATTAGCGTACAAATGAGACGAATTTAAAGAGTACACAATCTTTTTGTATACGAGTAGCATCAAAATCTGATACTACGAAAGGTTGCACCCTCCTCCCTCTTATATACGCCCATGTCGTTGCATGGCATGCAGTTGTCTGACAGGTATCCTTTTGCGTGTTGCTGGTGGCCGACCGGTTTTTATATTTTCCCTCTCTCAAAATATATATTTTATCTACATGTTGCTTTTCCATGTATTCTTTTTGTCCCCAAATAAATTTCTTTCTTTCTTTCTTTCTATTTTCAGTGGCAGTGGGACGGTGTGCGATGTATGGTAGTCGGTGTGCGCGGGCGGATCCTGTTCGGACTAAAATAGTTAATTTATGACGTCAGAAAAATGTAATAGTGTTTTTATTTCAGAAAATAAAGCTCATAATTTAATTATTTCAAGTATCACATGCTCTGACAACATAAGGCCTTACACTAACCCCCGGTTTCTGAAAGGCCAATCAAAGTTAACAGTAGATTTAAAAAACTTTAACCGCAAATAACGGTGAAAATAAAGCATATATGAAGTCTGAATAGTGATGAATCAATAATTAACTTAGTTAATTTTTGATTTCAATGTAAAATTCCCACTTTTTCTGGCTTAATCCGCAGATAATTATTTTTAATCTACTGTTAACATTGATTGGCCTTTCAGAAACCGGGGGTAAGTAAAATCTATACTCACTTTATGCGGAACGAACGGCCCTCATTTTACTCCTCCTCCGCCCATGAATTTCAAATAAAAATCCATATTCATCATCTTGTCTTGTGGTAAATAAGTTATTTACTACAATAATACATCATATAAGAAGCCAAAGAGGTATGTTAGAATTGCAACAGATCACCAACTGTGGTCAACTGTGGTGAATCTCCGCTATGTATTACATAGAGAGGTTTGAGTAAATAGGTACCCATCTGTAAACCATGTATTACAGTCACACCAACGCCAGTAAGTTTGACGCACGATTCCTTTATGATTTGATGCATGACGTTGATTCAATGATAAATAATAGGTGATGATCATAACAATATCGGTCATAAACTTTCCACGAGTCAAAAGATAAAATGTTCTATATTGTGAAAGAGATTTCCATTTATTTAAATAACTGATTTCATACAAGGTTTACAGCAAATATTATGTAGTGGGTTTTTTTGGAGCACCTTTAGAATATGAAAATGGAACTGCATACCGTTTTGAATCTGATAAACTACCACATTTCTTTTTTGTCTTCACAATTTTCTTTTACGAATATCTTATAACTTTTCTTTTACTAAGAGCAATTCGAATTCACTTGAATTTTGTACTTGGAGTTCGATCGTCCAGGCTTCAACTTCTCGGGCATTTCTAATTCCATTGGCTCACGAAACGTTCAGAAGCTCTAACATTTTATTTCATAAGCAATATTGTTATGTGTATGTATGTAAATACTTTAAGTATTGCACAAAACAATTTAAAATCCACAAAGTCGAATTTAATGCTATTTAACATTCTCTGCCAGTTAACCTTTGGTAATGTGGAAAGTTTTTAAGGGTAGTGCCAGATAAGTTGATTACTGTAATCAATTCGATCACGAAATCATATTGTCATAGATACTATATATACATATACATAGAGTTAAGTAATTATTGTTTATACATTATATAATCTTCTCATAAATACAATAATATACATATAAACCTACATATATTATACACAACAATACATCGGTAATTACGAGAAGGACAATGACTTAGGGGGATATGTGAAAATTACAAGTTTCGTGACTGATTCTGTAGCTGTAGATAGTGTTGATAGACTCTGGTTTATTATGATATATTTTATCAAAGATAATAAAGATAAATATAAAGAATATTGTGGATTATATCACCGTAACCAATGTAGAGTATTTTTCAATGGTACAGAAGTAGAAGTTGTGCCTTTGAGTGTGTTTTTAAGGTTTCATACATCAAAATGAAGAAACGGAACCCTTACAGGATCACTTTGTTGTCTGTCTGTCTGTCAAGACCCTTTTGCTCAAGCCCCGTATGAGATATCAAGTTGAAACTGATACCTCCTATATAAGTCTACAGCCCCATGGTGCTGTAAAATCAGACTTTTAACTCAACGCGAAAAAAGTTATTGCACTTTACATGATCAATTTCATATAAATTTGCTAATATTAAATAGGACACTTCCAGTTAACCTTGTTTTTATTCAATTTTTTTTTTCGTGTGTCTGTTCTCCATTTTACTTTAAGGTAAAACAAAAAACATTTCAGTAAATCCTTTATTTTTTTTATATACCTTTTATATTATATATCTTCATAGAATTATTAGTGTATTATCGTATTTATCCAAAGTAATCATATTTATCTCATGTATGACATAATTATATTATAATATTTATTAGTAGTTTAACTATATTATTTATTTTATTTTATTTATTATCTATATGTTTAAATATTGAGCCATGTTTGTTTGTAATTAAATTAATTTAGTTTGTTTACCTTTTCATGTAAAATTGTTTAGTTCCCTCTAAACGGAAATACTGTTCCCCAAAAGACAATTATATTAGTTTGGGGTTCAGAGTCAACCTTATTATTTTGTAAACTCTTTTTTGTACAATAAAGATTTTGTATTTGTATTTGTATAAACCCGAGATTTATAGGAAAAAATCTGAAAATTACAAATATTTAATTATTTAGGAAGTTATCGATGACCAATCGATCGTAAGTGTCAAGTTAAGTTGATCTTTCATAACTGCAGGTGGCATTATATACAAAAATGTTTTTAGGGTTCCGTACCCATATTGTGTCGTGGTACGAAACCCTTTGTATCATTTTAGCGCGAACTGACAGGACAGCGACTAAGTTAGATGTTAGATGATGTTCCTCAAGAGGATACCTACATACAGTGGTGGTATAATTGTACATAGTATATATATATGTACTTTAACCTCAGCTCAGACATGGCTGTATGACATAAGTTCCCTTTGCCTGCCCACTTAGGAGGAGAACAAAAAAAAACTTTTTAAATGAATTCGTATAAATGTAGTTTTGTTTTTTTCCGTATTGTATTTTTCCGCTAGAAATGTGAAAAGTCACATGAGAGTAAAGTAATTTGGTTCTTGTGTCTTTGAATTCCTCACTACGTTCTGTATTTTAGCTTAGAATATCCTTCGTTTGTTTGGAAATCAAACTCGCCACTCGCAACAAAAACGAACTTTGTTCTCTTGTTGCACAAATAACTACTATCGCAGGAAATTAAAATGATAAAAGATCTATTCAAGATAAAAATCTTTTATTTGTATTATTTTTATCAGATTTTAATATAAGTATAAAAAAATAGATAATATTCTTACTAAAAAGTGAGATAAAATGCTGCGGTACAGGCTACGATACAGTGAATTAAATTGGCAGGTACAATCAACGAATTAAAAGTGACCCTTATTGAAAAGTAATAAGAGTCAAATGCTTTGTTATGATATGAAATCGATATCGTATCGAAAAAAAGTTCCTATTTGCAGCTACATATTTTAGTATTTTTCTAGATCTTTATCTAGAGATAGGGACGTAATTAGAAATATATTCTCATAACAAAACGAGATAATGAAACCAATGTAACTTGATACTTCTAGTAAGCCTATTTATGGTACTTACTACCTACCGGAACTGAACATGACAAAAACCGGCCAAGTGCGAGTCGGGCCTCGCTCTTTTAGGGTTCCGTTCATATGGCCAATTATTTCAAACTAGATATTTATTTAATTTTTCAATGCATGTGCTCGTAAAGGCCCACTTTTTATGCATCAAAACCGAACAAAAAGTCGATTATTTTGCCCTAGGGCTTTATTATTATTTTTTTTTATTTATTTACAATGGTTGGCTAACCTGTAGACTTTCCTGTGTACCATAGATGTTATACTTTTTTTTCCACTGTTTAACGGCTCTGGATACCTAGTCCTTTTGAGCCAATTACAATTTAAAGTTCACAAAATTATATTTGTTTTATTTCCTCACACTATGCATTGAAAAACGTAGTATGATACACGGGCGTAAGAGCAATAAATTACTCGGTTACGTTTAAAACACTCGCTACGCTCGTGTTTTAAATCGTCCTCGTAATTTATTCCTTTGCGCCTTGTAGCATAAACTACTATTAAGTAATGCTCTAATTCTGTCAGACATAAAAACTGCAAAATTAAGTTGGTTGGGTATTCGGGGACGTAACCCTGAAACTAAATTATAAAGATTTTAGTATTTGTTGTTTGAATACAGCATATGGTACATAGGTAATATACAAAAATTTCCTTTGAGATTTTGAGATAGACCCCGTAACAAAAATGATTTAAAAATGGCAACTTTGACAGCCCCCTCTTTTTTTATTTTTTTTATTGAAAAAAATAAAAAAAGAGGGGGCTTTTAAATAAAATAAATAAATATTCATTTATATATACTCTACTTAATGAGTTCTAGACAATGACACCCCACATGCTAGGATGGGAACAAAAAAAAAATCTGCTCCGTTTTCATGTATGAGGCCCCCCTGAAAAATAATTTAATTACATTTTAAATTAAAATTCGGTCCGTCCAAGACCTAGAGACCCGTGACATACGAACGGACAGACAGACAGACAGACAGACGGACAGTGGAGTGATATTAATAGGGCTCCGATTTGCCCTTTGGGTTCGGAACTTATAGGACCACTTAGTAGTCTGTCTGTAAAGATGGTCTATGTATGTATATGTTTTCTGAGGAGTTCCACTGCTTATCTCTCAAGACCTCCATCAGATCATGACCAAACCCAAAATGGGACCAACCTGGAAGCAAACTCGTCCAAAAAAAATAATAATTCAAATCGGTTCAGGAATGATGGAGTTATGGAGAAACAAAGAAAAAAAATACTGTCGATTTGAGAACATCCTCCTTTTTTAAGTCGGTTAAAAAGAGCTAAGGTTGTGAAACCTTCACTCCAGAAATTAAATGCCTAGACCCAGAACACTATGAACGTAATAAAAATAAGGCGGACGAAGTTTCGCTAACCAACAACTGAAGCATCCAAAGTAAGCCGACTCGCTTGTATGCACGAGCCCAGCACGTACACATTCACATCATAGTGAGCCAATTTCCATAGTTACTCTACCCACATATTTACAAACCGCCACAGCCATTGCTGTGCTTCAGTAATTGCTAAGCTGCGTCCGCCTTTTTTTGCGTCAGTGTCTAACACCAAACAAGTATCGCTTTTTGGATCAGCGAACCCAGAGTATCAAATAGTATCAATGACATCATCAGACCAGTAACTTTAAGTTATTTTATTATGTCTTGTGGCAGCCATCACAAAAGGTAACAAGGTATTAATGCCGATTTTGAAGGCTTTAATTTTAATTTTAGTGCTGTCAAAACTTAAATTATTCCAAAGTAATTTAGCTTCTATTCTTAACACCAATGAACTATTTTGTAATGAAGAAAATTTAGTTTTGACAGCACTAAAACTAAAATTAAAGCCTTCAAAATAGGCTTTACTGCTGTTTCCATTTTATAAAATTGTGTCGCGCGTTGATGTCTTTTCTATGAACCGGCTGACCGAGTGCTAATCATCAGTGAAGTATCCGCAAATATGAATGTTATTGAAAGTACATTGGCACAAGGGCAGATGATAAATAACGGAGCATCTTGGTCAAGGCGATAATTTTGAGTACTGAGCTACGTGCTTATTTCCTGGCGTTATTTCTTTTATTTTAAGAATATTGAAAACCGCTAACGTTGTCATATTGGAATATGGGTATTTGTTAATAATTGTCTACATATTTACCACAAAACATTTAGTAATTTAAAACAAGCCTTCTATTCTCATAGTATATTTTTTACATACTATTGTGGTTACATTTATTATATAACAAAAGCAAAAAAACAGGAAGTTCCAGTCCTGTAGTGTCAAAACTGTAAAATCCTCATTATATCGTGTGTAATTAGCTAATTAGATAGGTAACATAGAAAGTAGCTACGTCAATCTTGCTCTGATATTACTAAATTTGTTCAGGATAGTTGTTCAGTATGATGTGCAAAGCATGCGATACCAATCACTAGTTTTAACATCGAGGTACACAGGTAAAACCCTCATATCTTCCTTCCTAAAGCGGCGGCTGCAGCTAGCCTTGACGACAACAAGCCAGTAGCTTTCTCAGAATGACAAACAGAGAGATTGTTTATGAAATCCTAGACTCGGAGATGCAGTTGCAATGGCTGCGGCCGCGTGGCTAATCAGCTGGCCGGAATGCCTCGAATGGGACCTGAGCTCGTTTCAAGCGGCAGTGGTCGGTTACCAGATAGGGGTGTGTTTCCATCGTCTTTACTCTGTAACGTCACGTTTTAAGGCGATATGTAAAAGTTTTAGCGTCCCTGTTACTCCATTTGCGAAAAAATCCTCAGTGCGACAGGGACGGATTCGTGGAAAAGCAGCAAAAAGTCGGTTTTATATTAATAAAAGTTGCTATCAAAATTTCGTTTAACCAGGTCTTAGATACCGTTAAAACCCAACTAATAAAATATAGTTGCAGTCTAGTTATATGTCATTCTAAATTATCAAACCAGGAGAATTGGTGTCGAAAAGGACCTAATTTCAATAAATATTTCTATCCAGCCGAATTTCTCCAATCGCGTTTCTGTTTTAACAGATCCCTAGAAAAAGAATCCAAAAATAATATACTATTTTATCAAAATAATACATTGTTTACTGAAGTTGATATGATTTTTTTTCCGTAGCGCCTTAACCTTTAATTATGATTATGTGTATGTTGTCGTCTTTTCTAGTTGGTAAAGGATTCACTGAATAAAGTTAATACTTGCGATTAGAGGCGTGTGCTCGAACAACGCTGTATGTTACATTTTGGCAAAAGTTATCTAATTATGGAAAAATGCTGTCCGTCAACACTTGTTTGCAACTGAGTTTTGTTTTACAATCATAATAGTAGTAAAGTTTAGCAGCAGTCAAACGTTGGCATACAGTTGAACAACGATGTATGTAATTTATTGAAAAAGTCGTTACTTTGCGGAAGTCCATCATAAATTTGTGGATATATTAATAATTTGCAATATTCCGCTATACACTCTTACCATGCTATTCAAAATGCAGACCCAAGCACCGCCCGCCCTCCCGCATTAGACATGCACAAGCAAAGCAAGCAGTACGAGCACAAAATAAAGCAATCTTAAATAACAAGCAAGAAAACTTATCGACACGTGTTTCGCCTCTAAACGAGGCATCCTCGGGATGTGTAGTCCGCCCGACCGTTCGACAGCAAAACATGTTTTGTTGTTGTTTGATTGATGTTTGATTTTTGATGTTTGACCGCTGTCGAGCGGTCGGGCGGACTACACATCCCGAGGATGCCTCGTTTAGAGGCGAAACACGTGTCGATAAGTTTTCTTGCTTGTTATTAAAGATTGCTTTATTTTGTGCTCGTACTGCTTGCTTTGCTTGTGCATGTTTTATGCGGGAGGGCGGGCGGTGCTTGAGTCTGCATTTTGAATAGCATGGTAAGAGTGTTTAGCGGAATATTGCAAATTATTATATATCCACAAATTTAACGATGTATGTTACAAAGATTAGCATTGTTCCATTATTAGATAACTTTCGCCATGATATAACATACAGCGTTGTTCGAGCACACGCCTCAATTGTCGGCTCTTGGTGAAACATCGTTATGGATGAATGAAACACTGTTGTACTGTTTTACTACTTATTGAATAACTGACTGATATACTGAATTTTAAAAAAATGGACTTGGCAAAATATTGCCATACCCGGCCGGTTTTGCCGATAGTACGATAGCAGATAGTACTTGTATATCTCGCGGGCAAATCGTAGAATAGGGCAAATCGTAAAGAATAAAATCGAAAATCTTTCACCGAAAGTCAAAAACGATGACGACGACGAGCAAAACGGAACGGAGCGACCTTCCTAATTGGCATAGATTAAATTATGTTAAGGTGTGTTAATTCGAAAAACATTTCGAGATTTAGGTTTAATAAGCCGTATTATTTTCGAAGTTTTGGTCTAAAAAACCTCATGATGGTAAATATTTTTACGAACAATTACGAACAAATGCTGCAACTTCCATTTGCTCTCGTGTGACGTCACTTGAGTAATGGCTGTTTAGAAATGTGTCCTTTGCTATCTAGATAAATTTATAGAGTTAATACTTGCGATTGTCGGCTCTTGGTGAAACATCATCATGGATGAAAACAAACACTTGTACTGTTTCACAATTTACTTTATAGCACAATTAACCCCAACTAGTTTCGCCTTATCGGGATCTCAAGGGATTTACATATATACTTAGTTATCTATCAAACAAGCATTGTCTAAGAATGACAAATACACTTGAATAAAATAAAAATATAGGAATTAATAATATTATACATATATGCAATACATATAATAAATATGTGCCTAACTCCGCCCTTTTGATTAGTCTTGCTAAGAAGAAGGGCAAAAAACTTAGGTAGATCATGTCTTAACAACGGTTGATCGTTTTAAACGAAGTCAGTAGTATTAAACGGTTTTCACTCTTCTTCTTGTCGTGTGGTTAGTGGCCAACATGGGCTCAAAGTTGTACACGATTGTTACAGGTCTGTGACATGGCTTAACGACGATTATCTTTCGGTATGAGCCGGTGCCAACAGCTTCACGTGCTTTCTGAGGCACGGAGAGAGCCAGATGTAAATGCCACTAATGGTCACCCATCCAGAGACTGACCACGCCAAGCGTTGCTTAACCGCAGATCGTAGCTCATTACACTGCCCATCACCAACGGACTACAATGTAATTATAACTAAGCCAGATCAACGAGAAATCGTGAAATGAAACTTTTTTTTTTCAGAATATTGTGGTTGTATGAGATTTCGTCCTCTTCAAACTTTGTCTTCGCTGTCGTGTAACGTGTAACAATGGCACCGCGCCGTTAGGATGGCGTACGTGCGCGCGCGCACGTCTCGCGGCGCGGCGGCGGCGCGCCGGACGCAGCCGGCCCCGGGTTCTATTCCCGGCCGAGACCAAGTTATTAAGGCGACTACTCTGTGGGCGGATTAATTAAGAATTATGATTATTGAGGTTTGCAGGTTTATAGAAAGGTAGGCTTTATGTTAAAAGACCGGTAATCGAAGCCTTTACCCTATGAATTTTTGCTGTTGTTTACTATGTACGTATGTGCAGTATGTGAACACATAGATACGGATTAGTACTTATCAATATATATACATAATGAATGTATCAGTTTCACATCTACATATAAATATAATATATCTATCGTATATTATCGTCGTATATATACTTCATGTATTAAAAAATCGTGCAGGTTATTATACAATGTGTAATAGAAAGGTGTAACCATATTTGAAGGGCTTATTCAGTCAATTGTATAGAACAACTTTTACTATGGAACCAAACCTGAAATCTAAAAAAAAAATCCGCCCTTCCATACTTTTCGGCCGAGCGGCATTGCATTTTTCTATGAAACTGTTAATATTTTTTTCGAGATACAAGATTGACACCATAGTAAAAGTTGTATTTTGTTATTTTAGAAATATCGACGGGTTTTACTTGAAAAAGAATTATCATTTTCGACCCCTAGTTGATAGGCATTATTTGTTGGATATGATCTCTAGTATAACCCCTTTCAAGGAATAGGTCGAATTTCAGAGCACCCTGTGTATATAATAAGAATGTGGCAAACGTTTAGACGTGCCGCTACACGGAGCATTGGGTTTAGCGTATTAAACATGCCAGCTATATACAACGTGTAACAGAAAGGTGTAACCATATTTAACAACTAACAACAACAACTTGGTGTAACAACTTTTACTATGGAGCCAACCCTGAAATCTCAAAAAAAAACCTGTCCTTCCATACATTTCAGCCGAGCGGCATTGCATTTTTTTATGAAACAGTAATTTTTTTTTTCTAGATACTGATTTTGTTCCATAGTAAAAGTTGTTCTATACCATTGACTGAATAAGCTCTTTAAATATGGTTACAACAACAACTTGGTGTAACAACTTTTACTATGGAGCCAACCCTGAAATCTCAAAAAAAAAACCTGTCCTTCCATACATTTCGGCCGAGCGGCATTGCATTTTTTTATGAAACAGTAATTTTTTTTTCTAGATACTGATTTTGTTCCATAGTAAAAGTTGTTCTATACCATTGACTGAATAAGCTCTTTAAATATGGTTACACCTTTCTGTTACACGTTGTATATTTGTATTTTACTGAGTCCAAAACTATTCCTTTTCAATTTTTGTCTTTCTGTCTGTCTGTTTCGTTTTATCTCGAGAACCACTCAACGGATTTGGATGCGGTTTTCTTTATTATCGTCATAGTGACCCTGTTCAACATATATTTTAGGCTATATGGAGCGCAATCCGGCTGCTAAACCGCTCTTAACTATAAACAATTTTACAGACTTTTATCAATGTTTTTTGTATTTTTGTACTTATGGTGGAAGGGTCACTACTAGTCGACGATGCCATATCAGAGAATAGGGAGATCTTCCTCTGTGCAACGTATTGTAAACAAAAACTTTGAAAATATAATAGTAGTTTATGCTACAAGGGCGCAAAGGAATAAATTACGAGGACGATTTAAAATACGAGCGTAGCGAATGTTTTAAACGTAACCGAGTAATTTATTGCTTTTACGCCCGTGTATCATACTACGTTTTTCAATGCATAGTGTGAGGAAATGAAAACAAATACAATCTTGTGAACTTTAAATCATGATTGGCTCAAAAGGATTGTATCCAGAGCCGTTAAACAGTGGAAAAAAAAGTATAACATCTATGGTACACAGGCAAGGCTGCAGGTTAGCCAACAATTGCAAATGAATAAAAAAAAAAAATATTAATAAAGCCCTAGGGCAAAATAATCGACTTTCTGTTCGGTTTTGATGCATAAAAAGTGGGCCTTTACGAGCACATGCATTGAAAAATATAATAACACATTTCTAACTTTATCACGATATCAATTTATCCAAAGTGTACAATTATTTGACTTCCTCTTAACATTTTTATTGATGACACAAAAGAAACATAATCGCAATCAGCAGACTAACGAAACCAAAGGCTTTCTTCAACTTCACGAACCACTTCACCTTGGTCTCCGATAAAACAATTAAACACTCCTTTTTGCCGTTGGACTTGGTTTTCAGAGAGGGGTGGAAAATCATGATAAAATGGCTTAGTAAAGATATTTTTCCAGTCTTATTTGGTCTTGATGTATTCGGGGTGACCTTCGATTCAGAGGGCTTTTGGGTTTGGTTATTATAATATTCTATTATAAATTGATATATTATTATAAATATTATAAAAATTAAAAATTATACTTAGTATGAAAATTATTATAAATATTAAATAAATAATAATACGAGGTTTGCGGGTTCTTCAGAGAGGCGTTCATACATTTAAAATTGGCAGGTTTTAACAATGAAAGCAGGATAGTGTATTAAAGGAGATGGTCAGAATCGGCCTTAACCGCGTACATGAAATAAATTTATACTATAATTTCTGTTAGATCTATTCGTAGCTAGTTTCACTTTCATAATAACACGGACACACATATTAATATAATATAAGTACTTAATGTCGCAGCCAGTCATGAGAGCGAACACCGAACGAAACGAAAGGGCGCCATATACCAAATAGTCCACAAACTACGCTTCCAGCATGCTTTGATAGAGTCATACGTGACGCAATCGGCAGTCACAGCTTTTTATTTCACGATTCATGCTTTTCTTCTGGATTCTGATAGAGATTACATTACGGCTGACATTTGAGCATGACCCTTTTAAACATATCAGAATCATCGTGAAACATTGTTACAACTATGAACGTTTCAAACGCGCTTAAGTTTATTTTCGCAATGCCATATGAAAATAACCTCAAAATAAAAACGATTTATCATAAAAAGTTATTATAAGATGGTGTCCGTTTTAAATGGATAGTCAAACCGTGTTATTCTGAATTTGTTCTTTATCATTGACCACAATATATTTGTGTACACTCTTAAGGCATTTTGCTTATGGGGAACTGACCGTCTCCTTTTAAACGCGAGCAAGGGATATGTTATTAGAACCTGTGCCGCGACACCCAGTTTATGAACGCAGCTCTGTGGGTTTAGTTATTTAATTAGCGGTAGGTAATTTAGAATTTATGCATTTTTTTTATTAGTCTTCCACGATATACCTATAGAACTTACCAAGTTTTATGTTTCGACTTTTTATTACCAGCTTTATTAGATAGTACGCATACTGAACATGGTGTGGTATCCTCAAAAGTGTGATATTTCATGTAACAGGTGGGGTTTTTCTCATTTAATTTTTAAATTTATTATTTGTGCTATATAGCCGCCATCGGAAACTTATTTATTTATCTGATAGCGGCGATCGGCGACTATCCTTGTGAAAATGTGAAATTCAACATTTTTGAATATCGAAAACGTTCCAAGCTGTCGATTTAGGGAATTGAAACTCTGCATATACCTTACTATCTCCAGCGATTTTATCATTTGGTGGCTATACAACGTGTAACAGAAAGGTGTAACCATATTTGAAGAGCTTATTAGTCAATGGTTTAGAACAACTTTTACTATGGAGACGATCCTGAAATCTCAAAAAAAAATCTGCCATTCCATACATTTCGGCCGAGCGGCATTGCATTTTTTTATGAAACAGTTAAATATTTTTTTCGAGATACAGGGTTTTTTCCCGGTTCAACCAATGCAACTATTTAAAAATCTATGAATGAAGTTTAAATTGTTTTTTAAATTAAGATAATGTCTTCTTTCAGTAAAATCTTCCATCTACAGTATTTAAGGTACTTTCCCTCCACGTGGCATAGCCGTGGTACGTCCTGTATGTTTCTAAATCCAAATTTTTAATATCTACATTTTGATATCCAAATTTTATTTTTAGGATAATATTTTTTATTTTTCTCACTTTTGTTTTGGAAATGTTTTAAACCATTTCAAATTTTACATATTTTTTTTACACCTTGATATGTGGGCAAATTAATGCTATTTTTGTGCCAAATTTCATGTCTTTATCTTTAACGGTGCTAAAGTTATGAGGCTGTGACATACGGACGGATGTACAACGGAGTCTCACCATAAAGGTTTCTTTTGTACCTTTTAGGTACTACGGACCCCTAAAAATTACTATTCTATTCTATCATAACTATTCTACCTAAAATTACTGATAAAAAAAAATTATCTGTATTTTTTTAATCAGTTGGTAATACAAATACATTGCGAATGAACTACATAACCCAAAATATAGGAATGTTTTGGACGAACGTTTAAACGAAAACAAGCGGTATTTGATATCCGAAACTTAATAACTTCTCATTCGACAGTATTGGCGCAGTTAAGCCGCTACGGAAAAAATATCGACACTTTAAGGACTTGTATATCTACTTCAGTAAATAATGTATTATTTTGATAATTAATGATTCTTTTTGGAATATTTTTCTTTTTCTAGGGATCTGTTAAAACAAAAACGCGATTGGAGAAACTCGGCTCGATAGAAATATTTATTGAAATGAGGTCCTTTTCGACACCAATTCTCCTGGTTTGACAATTTAGAATGACATATAGACTGCAACTTTATTTTATTAGGTGGGTTTTAACAGTATCTAGGACCTGCCCCTCTATTCTGTATCTTTAGTTGCCAACTGGACTAGGTGCCTATCATCAAAAACATAGCTAAAAACGGAACATTCAAAATTGCCATTAGTGGGTATTGAACTATTTACGAACTGTGTCGTCACTTCAAGTGCGAACATATCCTTAAACAATCGGAATTCGATAGTATATCTATGTTTTTGGTGATAGACACCCAGTCCAGAAAGCAACTAAAGATACATAATAGGCCCTCTGGTTAAACGAAATTTTGATAGCAACTTTAGTACATTTTATATTAATAAAAAACCGGTTTTTTTGCTACTTTTCCACGAATCCGTCCCTCTCGCACTGAGGATTTTTTCGCGTATGGAGTAACAGGGACGCTAAAACTTTTACATATCGCCTTAAGGCCTTAGAATACACTTGTACTGAGCAAACCGCAAAGTAACGCGGTTGTTTGGGCTCCATATGAAACCAAATACAGCCTCATATTGGAGCGTATACAAAATAAATTCGTCAGATTTTTGTATAAGAAAATGTATGGGGTCTATCCTTACTATCCCTTGATGTATCCTACCAACACCTTTTCTATATCAGGCCTTACAACTGAAATGGCTTTTAGTGATGACGTCATCACTACTGGTACATGCGATTTTACTATAGGATTTTCAACAACAAATTTTTCATTCCCGTTTTATTTTTAAGCACCGTATTTATTAATAAGAATTAAGAAACTTATTACTTTTGAATTTTTTACATATTTATGTATTAATTTTATAGTTCTTACTTTTTTTATGTTAATTATCAATTAAATAAAAAAAAAGTCGTGAAATTGCTTTCTATTTTTCATCCGGTCTGAAACGTCAAATAAAATAAAAATCAATAAATCTGCCAAACTCCCCTAAAGAAATGTCTTCATTGTACCACTAGTGATGACGTCACATTTGAGTTGTCAGGCCTGTACAGAATGTATACTGACGACACTAGGTGTTGATCCTACCCTATTTGTTTTGTGTATGGTAGGATAGGATACGACAGGTTGGTGGAAGTAAGGAGAGATTATGCTCTGACCGCTTATTTATTTAAAATGGTTACTGGTAGGATATGTAATCCCAATGAACGTTTTTCTTTATGTCAAATTTAGTGTTAATTAAGATTCCTAGATGGCACTGTCGTATACTTTAGCAACAGAATCAAAGACAAAATTTGCACGGATTCCAAACAAAGTTAAAATCACTTTGACATTGATTGCTATGAACCATATTTTATCTATCGTGACATGGACAGCGACATTTAGAGGAAAGCTAAGAACTAAGAAAAAAAAAACAACGAGAAAAACCCTCATATCGTGGGAATTTTGAGGCTAGTAGTTCCTAATAGCATAGATAAATAAAGGAAGAATAGATTGCTATCTCCTTGTACTGTTCGCAATACTAAAAAAAACGTTGCTAGATGGCGTTACTTGTCTCGCTGGAAATAAAATTTGTCTGAAATCGACGAAATATAGCATTTTACTGTTCTGGTTCATCATATTTATTTATTCTATGAATAAAAACACAAAATTTTCATAACATCGCATCAGAAAATAGTGAATTCTTAATCAGGTGTTTTTAACATTTTTTTTCATTAAACTTTCGGTGGTAAGCTGGTAATCTCACTAAACGTGCAGATGGTTATTCTGGATTCCGGTAGATGGCGCACAGCGATCAATTAAACAAAATATGTGCCTTAAAATACGCTTTATTAACCTAACACACACTACTCATACATACCGGTATATATCTTTACTCTTTGACTCAACTGTCATGCACGGTTGAGCGATTTATCCTCAGATTTATCGTATGCCATGTGTCGCGTATTGTCGTATTCTAGCAAATTTTTGTTTTTGTGGGTGCAGTATAGTTGCTACACACACACACACACATCGAATTTCGTTTCATCAACAGTTCGATAGATGGCACTAGGTATGTCACAATTTATCTAGTATAGTAGCGACATCAAAAATAATAAGTCGAACTACTAGGTACCGGCGAAAATAATAAGTTTTACGCGGGCTTTGTTCTAATGTATGGAGTGAGCAATCTATCCTTCCTTTATTTATCTATGCTAATAGCTACTTTCGTCAACGACACGGGAGACTGTTCGAGCTGCCACGAACAAGCACGAACCTCCTTGAGGAACCTCCTTGACGAACTCGAACTCTCAATGAGGTTGTAGATCACATTGATATATTTTCGCGTTCATTGAGTGAGTTCACAAGAGTAACATTATATTGTTTGTGGTATCTTTAATTTGTGTAGATTTTTGGTTTTTTGTGTTTTTAGATATCTGTGTTTTTTTTAGATTTTTCTTGTATTTTTTTGATTGTTATTGTTTTTGGGGTTCCGTAGTACCTGAGAGGTACAAAAGGAAACTTAATGGTGAGACTCTGTTGTCCGTCAATCCGTTCGTCCCTATGGTCCGTCCGTATGTCACACACTTGAAATTTGGCACAAAAATTAATCTGACCACATAAAACGGTGTAAAAAAAAATTAAATTTTTTTTATTGTTTAATATTTTAAAATTTATGTTTAATATTTTTTCCAATACAAAAGGGGGAAAAATAAAAAAAATGTCCTAAAAATACAATATGGGTATCAAATTGTAGATATTAAAGAGCTGATTGTAAAAATAAGTTTATATTTTTACAAATAAGTTTATATTTTTACAATCAGCTCTTTAATATCTACAATTTGATACCCATATTGTATTTTTAGGACATTTTTTTTATTTTTCCCCCTTTTGTATTGGAAAAAATATTAAACATAAAATTTAAATATTAATCAATTTAAAATTAAATTTTTTTTTTTAACTATATTAACTGGCACGAATTTAAAAAAATCTTTGAAAAACCACAAAAAATGCATGTGTACCCCTTTATCTACGAAACTAGTGGACCAAAAAATATGAAAAAAAATTCGGTTATAGGTCATATCTGGCCATTTACACGAAAACTCTAACGATTATAAATGTTGAAGATAAATGAGAAAAATAAAAAAAAATATTTTTTTATAAATAAAATACAATATGGGTATCAAATTGTAGGTATTAAAGAGCTACTGGTAAAAATATATAGTTTGACTATATTTAATTGCATCTATTTCGAGAAATTCTCGAAAAACCACAAAAATATAAATGCAAATTTAGGTTTATAATTTTTGTTACAATTTTATTTAACTCGCACTTGAGGTACTTTTTAAATGCCAGACTCTGTCTGAAGAAAAAAACGCCAGTCAATTGCGGCAAACGGTAACCCTAGGCGAAAGCTTCCTTCTAACTTGTCGGCGGTGGATAGAATTTCAAATAAATTAAAGATACAGCCTTTATCTCCAAAATCTCACCGTGAGTTCGTGAAGTTTTAAAAAGATGGCACATTTGGTCGGGCAGCCTCTTCTGTAAATTAAACTTTTTTGTTATTGCAATACCTATAGACAAAATATTGTTTTTTATATCAATCTGTCAAAATTACTGTAAATGTTTCAATCAAATGTTGTTTTGTATTTTTACTGTTTTATGAATAAAAATCAATCTAGGTTTAAGTACCTTTATCATCGACGACCTAGTTCAAAGCTCACATATGGTTCAGAAATTCGAAAAGTTCGGTAAGGACATACCGAATAGTATAACAGCTGATGTGATCATCCTGGGATGCAGCCTCCCCGGCATCGTGACCGCGCACAAGTTGAAGAAGACCTTCGGGAACTCTATGGATATCGTGGTCTTGGATTTGGTCGGTGGTGTGAAGACCGTATTGTCCAGAGTTGGTGTAACGTTCTGTGATAATTCTGACAACGAAGATGAACTTGACGACGACGTAGAAACTTCCCACTTCGTACACAATCTAATGCAATACACTAAATACTTTCATGTGCCATTACCAGAGGACATCATCCATACTCAAGCTACCGTCAGACAATCCCTCACCAAGGTGTTCCAGTTCCCCAACGGCAGCCTAGCTAATTACACGGATTGTTTGCATGATTTCTCATATTTGAGCTTCGTTGAAAGATTTGAGTTGAATCAGTATCAAAATTTACTTAACCAGAACATGATAGCTCTGTTCCAAGTGACCGATAAACCTTCCGACGAGGAAAGGAAAACTCTCTTGTATTACGACAGGACCACAATGGAGAAGCACATTTGTAGCGCTTTAGTCTTCCCCACATCGAGGGAAATAATGAGAGTGACTGTGAGGCTGTTTTGTGGTGTGACGGCAGACTCTGTGTCAGTGCTGTTTTACTTACACCAGTGTTACCGGAATAGCAGCTCCACAACTCGGGATGAAATGCAAGTAAAATACATCAAGCTCCGGGAAAAACTTTTGGGACAATGCCGTAAGAGACTCATTAACAAACTGCAGGAGAGCATCGCAGATATAACAGTGCTTTCCAAAAGGATAACTGATATCAGGGCTTACTCCGACGAGCAAGTGATTCTTGAAACTAATAGAGACACAAGCTACATCTGCAACCTTCTCGCGATGGCTTTGAAGCCGGACCAGCTCCAGGGCATCCATGTGGAGTCACAGCTGGTGGACCACTGTGAGACCGAGATCGTTCGCGGTATGATCCCAGGATGTGCCAAGAAGTTCCTGATCCAGTACGAAGAGAGCTTCTGGAGTCGGAATGGGTACAGCGGTGATATCCTAAGCACTAAGGGACCTATCATATGGGCTACGGAGAGACCGACGCTTTCTAACACTGGTAGCTTAGAGCGCTACGCAAGTTTAGTCGGTTACTTGAAGGTGACAGGTCGTGATGATTGCGATTTTAAAGCGGCTGTTATAGACCAACTTATAAAGTTGTTCGGAGAAGAAGCTGGTTTTCCTACTAAGTACCAGGAAACAGATATAGCTGATATTTTCGTGCCACGTTGTGGGGATTACGTTGCATTTCGGAAGATGGCCACGGCGGATCATTTTGACCGTATACATTGGGGTCCTCTAGATATCTTCGCCGATGGTGACGTGGGAGCTGCTCTGGAAGCTGGTCACTTGGCGTATGTGAATATGGTGAGGTCTTTGAGACCACAGGCTCAGTCTTATGATGATGTAAGTGCCGCGCAGTACGAGACGGTTTTTCAGGACGGTGCATTGGTACAGTTTATATCGCGTGTGAACTATTTGCAGACAATGCGAGTTCTCCTCTTTACTGCTGCAATCTATGTCGGAGTGAGATTCCTTCGGTCGCACTGGCGGAGGTAAACTGTTGGAGGGAATGTGGAAGTTATCTCTGTGGCTTCATATAATTATATTCCAACTAACAATCTTGGCGTTTTTGTTTAAAATATTTATTTCTCCTTTCTTTTGCACGTGCTAAATGAGGTTAGTTGTCCCCTACTAAGCTAATCACGTCACATGAAATACTAATTTTAAATTTATATCACCAACTTTAGTAATCAGTTTAAATGGCATCTCGCGTATTCTATACCTAAGGTCACGCATTCCCCTCACGTCCATTCATTGACACTCATCATCCGATAGTCTAAGAGTACGTCCTAACTAGAGAACCCTATATGCGCAGGCGCAGGTTCCTGGCCTTGCGCAGTATCACGTCGTGTCACGCATGATGCCCATAACGTGACATTGACAATACGAGGCTGTAGAGAATTCAATCAAGTTCACACGTATTTGAATTAATTTCTTCCAAAATTTTTCGGATGTTTCAAAGCAATACTTACAGCAATCGAGCAATCGAGACCTGTATTTAAAAATCAAATTCATACTGGAAACTTGGTAAGTGATCTCAGAAACAAGATCCAATATTCAAGCAGATTACTTCTTAAATTTACAAAAAATGGGGTAATAATCTGCTTGAAGATAAGCTTTTTTATTCTTTACTGTAAACAAACAAATATTCGCAAACTTAGAAGACATGAACCTTTGTTACCTTTGTAATTGTAAGTTTACCGATTTTATCCGAGTGTGCAACAACAGGCTAAAAATTTCAATCTGCATTCGGCACAGACAGGCATACAGACACTGACATTTTTGTTTTTAACCGAGCCTTGGCTATAACTACAAAATACGAATAGACTGAGGGCAGTATTTCTTCATCAAAATGGTACCTACAACAGACAATTCTCTGCAATCTCTATATTGCAAGAAACCGGTAAATGGTAACATTTTCCGAATAAGTTCTTTTTTTCTTGGTTTCTTTCGAAAACCACCTGTGGTTATAAACTTATAAAGCTTTTGCTAGGTGCCTGGAAAAAAGTTACACCATGCTGATGTTTCAAGACTTATTGCTTTAAACTTTAAGTAGGCGTTGCCGCGTTGCCGCGTTGTCCATGACTTTATATGTGGCGTATTATTTAAACATATCGCTTGTTTTGTTAACTGATTTTGTTCCAATGAGTATTTTATGTTAAAACTGTACATGACCATAAAGTATGAACAACGCCAGACTTTCGAGGATTCGTTTGTAGAAATTCGGACTCTCCTTGTATTAAAAGAAATATATTTGATTTATTGATCCTTTATCTAGAGATTCAACTTATAAACAATGTATTAAGATTTATACTTTTATCAAAAATAAAATCATTTCCACAGTCTTTTTTTTTGGTTTTCAAACGTTCATTTCAAGAACGCGGTTAAGAGATCAACTTGATTTTTAGGGCCCCGTAGTACCTAAAAGGTACAAAAGGACCCTAATGGTGGGACTCCGTTGTCCGTCCGTCCGTCCGTATGTCACAGCCTCATTACTTTAGCACCATTAAAGATAAAGGTTTGAAATTTGGCACGAAAATATCATTAATTTGCTCACATATCGGTGAAAAAAAAATGAAAAGTTTGAAATTGTTCAAAATATTTCCAAAACAAAAGTGAGTAAAATAAAAAGTATTAGCTTAAAAATACAATATGGGTATCAAATTGTAGATATTAAAAAGTTGATTGTAAAAATATATACTTTTACTATAATTACTGGCACTTTCGAGAAATCTTTAAAAAACCACTGAAATAATGTATGTCCGCCCCCCCTTATCTCCGAAACTGGTGGACCAAAAAATATGAAAAAAATCATGGTAATATATGTTTACGTAAAGATTACAGGAAAAATAAAGCGGTTGAGAAATTCACGAAAGAAAATGACAAAATTAAATTTATCATCTACAATACGGAACCCTAGGTACGCGAGTCTGACTAGCACTTGACCGGTTTTTTTCCATAAAATAGGTACCTAATAGAAATATGAAGGGATTCTACTTAAATCC
This sequence comes from Ypsolopha sequella, assembly GCA_934047225.1. Classification (NCBI taxonomy): domain Eukaryota; kingdom Metazoa; phylum Arthropoda; class Insecta; order Lepidoptera; family Ypsolophidae; genus Ypsolopha; species Ypsolopha sequella. Next base: position 3,023,313 of record OW203986.1, on the reverse strand, counting down.
AATATTTTTTTCCCTACAAAATATTTCAGTAAAAAACACAACAATTTGTTATTTCGCTGCGTGATCATTAATATTACGCGTCCAAGAAAAAGACGCCAATGAGGCAACATTAATCGCCTCTATCAAAAGCAAATAAGGTCTTTGCCATTGGACTTGTGCTGGACGGGTAATTAAAAAAATTGCAAGGGTAGGCCATCCTCTTAACTCAGCCGAACATATATTTTTTACAAGTTGTTGCCTATTGTTGCAGAGCAACTCTTGAAGCAGTGGCGGATCCAGGGGGCATGCGGTCTAGCACCACCAGATATTTTCCAAAGTAATAACAGCAGCATTATTTTCGAGATCATTGTATAATAATAACTCGGGAATTTTTCAGTTATGTAGTATCCCACTGCAGGGCAAAAGCACAGTATACTGTGGCAAAGGCCTCCCCTTGCTGATACCACATATCGCGATCCTGCGCTACTTCCGATTGGCCTGTTATGTATCTTAAGTTTTTATCTTGACTGGGTGCTTAAAAGCAAAAACATAGATATACTATCGAATTCCGATTGTCTAATGATGTTCGCACTTGAAGTGAACCTTGTTCCTGGTCCCTGGCCGGGTCTCCGGTATGGGTTTGGGCGGTTGATTGGATTTCACCTTGTATAATAATATTTTACCTATAATTTTAATCGTATATATATTGCTACATAAATTAAATAAACATTTATCTAGTTCATGTACATTTATTATTTTATTACATATATTTTTATAAGATTAAAATTTGACTTGTGAAACGTGTAACCTACTTTGCAAAATAAACTTTTTGAATTTTGAATTTTGTGACGATACAGTTCGTAAACCGTTTAATAACTACTGAAGGCAATTTTGAAAGTTCAGTTTTTATTTATGTTTTTTACTAAAGATACCGCCATCGTATTTTTGGTCTGCCTGGCCGGCGATATATGGTACCAGTAAGGGGAGGCCTTTGCCCAGCAGTGAGACACTGCCTTTATAGGCAGCCAAAATGTGACTGCAAAGTCACAATTGGCTGTTCATAATGGAGTGTTGGCTCCTATACTAACGTATGGTAGTGAATGTTGGGTATGGCAACATAAACATCAAAGTAGAGTGAATGTTGGGTATGGCAACATAAACATCAAAGTAGAGTGAATGTTGGGTATGGCAACATAAACATCAAAGTAGAGTGAATGTTGGGTATGGCAACATAAACATCAAAGTAGAGTGAATGTTGGGTATGGCAACATAAACATCAAAGTAGAGTGAATGTTGGGTATGGCAACATAAACATCAAAGTAGAGTGAATGTTGGGTATGGCAACATAAACATCAAAGTAGAGTGAATGTTGGGTATGGCAACATAAACATCAAAGTAGAGTGAATGTTGGGTATGGCAACATAAACATCAAAGTAGAGTGAATGTTGGGTATGGCAACATAAACATCAAAGTAGAGTAAATGTTGGGTATGGCAACATAAACATCAAAGTAGAGTGAATGCGATCCTTACTGAGTATGTGTGAATGTCAGAGTGAAAAATATCGAAATACGGGATCGTTGCGGCCTGAAAGAAGATGTAGTGCTAGAATCGAAAAAGGAATGCTTCGGTGATTTGGACATGTAGAGAGGATGAATGAAAGTAGAGTGACGAAAGAAATTTGTGGTGTGTAAGTGGAAGGTACAGCTTGACCAGCCCCCCTATTCTGTATCTTTAGTTGCCAACTGAACGAGGTGCCTATCATCAAAAACATAGATAAAACCTGAAATTTCAAAATTGCCTTTAGTGGGTATTGCACTATTAAAAATCTGTGTCGTCACTTCAAGTGCGAACATATCCTTAGGAAATCGGAATTCGATAGTTTATCTATGTTTTTGATGATAGACACCCAGTCCAGAAGGCAACTAGAAATACATAATAGGCCCGCAGGCCTCCCTAGAATGACGTTTGCTGATGAGCTTGTACAACTAGATTGATGGATTTGAAAGAGGTGTGTCTGGATCGTAGCAAATGGAAATCTGTAGTATCTGCCTACTCCTCTGGGAGACAGGCGTGGGTATATGTATGTATGTACGAGACACTAAAAAAATGTATAAAATTTTTTTTTTCGAGTATCTAAGAAACCCTTTCTTATATTTTCTCAAATAGACAGGGCCTTATAAAATCAATCAATCATGTTGATGGAAAAATCGATCAATCTGCCGCTGTAAAGTTCCATTCTAATCTAATTATTTAAGTAAATAACAATAAAAATCTACTTTCGTTTTTATAGATTTGCTTATTTTTGTAATTCTTGACGCAAGATTTAATAAATTTAATTTAAATTATTATTACATGCGGCTTGAACACTCACATGTGATTGTTGTTGACTATATGCCAACAGTTTCACCGATACAATTTCGGCATTATCAAGGCGAGTGACGTTCAAGCCGTATGTAATAATAATTTAGTATTTCAGCTCGCGCGAGTTTTAATAATATTATAATTTAATTTAAGTAACATAAGCAAACGTAAAAAAATCCAAGTAGTCACTTGGGATAACTTTTTTCACAAACTACCTGGATTATCACAATAATGTCTGCGGAACCGGAAATACATTGTTTCTATTCGTTCCATCCGAATAAACGCTAATAGAACGCAAATCAATTGATAATTCTCATTTGTCTTGAAAAAATACTTCCTGAAGACTACACAATCTATGTCAGGTTTTCCAAGGCCAGATAAGGAATCAACAAAAACTTTAACATTACCAAGAGGAGGCAAATTTATATCAGCAAATTTAAAGCAAAGTTTGAAAACTTGTGTAACTTTGTAAAGCAACCAGCCCGGTGAAATAAAACAAAAAGCATCGACTTGTGTCAGAGGTACAACCGTAAATTATATTTGAGTATATACTTTCTGAGTCATCTCTTCACTTAATCAAACCTTTACGGCTGTAGTTTTCTTAAGATTCATACAAAAGTTGAAAACTGAATGTGAAGTCAACAGCTTATTTTCTTCATATTTTTTTCATAAGTATTAACCAGCGACATTTAACCAAGTCTCTTTATAGCCTAAAAAGCAAAATTTGATGAAACAAAATAGCTATAGCTGTCAGGATATCGTGAATATTGCCTCGTTTTTTTAATGCAAAGTTTAGCAAGTTGTATAATTTTCATCTATAATGGAAATAAAAAAAGAGAGAAACAGTTTATACACTTTTCTATAAATAAACAGTTACAGCTCTCATGGAAAACAGTTTTTACCTGAAACAATTTCACAAATTCGGCGCTTTTTAAATATTTCGCCATCTTGCACCTCTTAATGAGAGATGAGTCGGAGTGGGGTGTGGGGGGAAGGGAAGGGAAACATAAATAAAGATGTGTGCAAAGTTTCATTGAGATCGAAGCAATCAGGACATCACAAACACTTAAAGCATTTATATGGCAGCTGAGTGGGATGGCTCACCTTTGCTCAATCAATGAGGAAGGAAATAATTGCGACCATAGATAATAATCATAGACGCTACAAGGATCAGTGGGTCTACCGCGTAATTCTCATTTTCATCAACATCAACTTGAGATTGAAATTTGACGTGCGTGCGACGACGCCCGCCTAACATGCCATCTCTTTTGCACGCGTTGAATTTCGCATGCATTTGCTTGAAGTTGATACAAATGAGAATTACGCGGTAGAGCCCCTGATCTCAGAATAATTCCTTATTCTGAGGATCTGATGATCTGATGGCGCGTAGAAACAAGGAGTATGGTAGCGATGTTAGTTACGATTTTGGACACAACCAATCCACGCGCCATAAGATCCTTGTAGCAGTTGTAAATAAGGCCGATATTAACGTGGATCACGTGGATGTTACAATATCACTTTTAAAGGATCCTTCGTCAAATATTGTCTATGGAAAGATCTCTTGAGTCCCTTTTCATAGAAAACTTGCATAAAATATTTGACGTCAAATTAAAAAACAAAACATTGATCAAACAAAACTAATAGTGTAATATCGCCCTAAGAGTAGATAAAAACGAGTGCTGCTCCGTGGCTGCTGCTGATAACAGCGCAATCACTAACGAGGTAATTTTACATTTTTTATTTTACTTATATATTAAAACTTAAATAATAATAAATAACTGAACAAATAAAGAAAACTTAATAATCTGTAAAAAGAAATAAATTATGCGCAGGTCAGTCAATAAGCACTATCAAAATTAATTTCACAAAAGAACTCCCAACTGTTTCAAGAACTCCCCAACAGTTTCAAGAACTCCCCTGTCAAAAATGGAACTTTTTATTGTCAAGCACTAAATACGAAAAAGCCTTAATTTGCAGATTTTTTTTGTGAGGTCGGTCACGAAAGTGACGTACAAGTTTTGAATAAGGCTATACGAGATGCAAACGTCGAAGTATACACTGCAAAATATTTTGAAGGTTTTTTTAATCTTTAGTCGGTCGCTTAGAAAATAAAAATTCTATGCCGACTATTTAAAAAAAACGGCGAGTTTTCGCTGTTATTGCCTGAAATTATCACACAAAAGTCGGCTGAAGAAATTTGGATAAGGAAGAAATTAATCAATGAAATAATGTTGAATTCATATAACCCAACTTCATAGACACTGGTTCCTTGGTAACAGTAATAACATTTTCTTTCTCACTAACTATTAGTGGTTATCTCAGAGCAATTACTAAAATTGTGTGTAAAAGCAATATTATCTGTGGTAGATGTGTGGTGTTGTAGTTTATGAAATGGACAATTAATGGGCAAGTTATGCGTCAACGAACTAATTGGAACTAATGTATAGATAACAGTATGAAGAGCAAAACGATAGCCTGATTGCTTCTAAATATTTATACTGTGACCGTGGTCAGGGATGTAACGGAGCTCCGCCTCCGTATCCGCCTCCGCAACTTTCAAAACGGAGGTTTAGTGGAGTTTTGTCTGTGATGTGAAAATAAAGCGCACGCACGACGCATTAGCAGGTTTGAACTTGAACTCGCGCAGGGAAGGCAGGAGAAAGAGGAGTGTAGGACGGGGGTGGGTTTTTTCTCTATCCCGCACCGACAGTTGACCCGCGAAAGCTATTACCCAACTAGCAAAAATAAGCCATATTATCGTCATTAAAGCCAAAATATGTGCCCTTATAAAGGCCATATTATCGCTAATAAGGGTGGGTTTGTTACCGTATTGTTACCATATAATAATCTATGATGACTGTTGTGTCGCTTGCCACCGCCGCGGTATACAAAAACATCGCGATTGATTGAAGCAAGTAATTGTGAAATAATGAAGCCAAAAATAAGTGCTATTTGGAATTATTTTATAGAGTTAGACAAGGTTTACGTGCAATGCAAAACTTGTCATAAAAAATACTCGAGAAAGGGTCGAACTACATCCTCGTTAAAAGGACACCTGAAAAGTATGCATGCAGATAAATATACTAAGTCCTGTAAACTGGAGGAAGAACGAAAAGTTGAAAAATCGGATTGTCATATTTTTCTTAAGTTGGCAACACCGACAGCGGGCACCTGTCATATTTTTCTTAAGTTGTCAACACTGACAGCGGGCACCTCTCTTGCTTTACGTCATTTCGTTGTTTTTAAGTGGGGATATAGTCTAGGTTTGACTTTCTGTGGAGCAGCGAGCTCAGTCTTGGACTATCCTTCGAACAAGTAACTTGTAACCAGGAACCTATGCGAGTTGGTTTAAATTAATTTAACAAGTGTAAAATAAAATCAGTATACAAGTAATTAAAGATAAAAGTAGTATTATTTGTGAAAGGATGATACAACAAAGTCAAAAACACCAATACAACAAAGTAAATTTACGTTTTTTTTTTCACCCCCACCTCCGCCTCCGTTAACCTCCGCCTCCGTTAACCTCCGCCTCCGCGGAGGTTGAGTTCTAGACCTCCGCCTCCGCCTCCGCCTCCGCCTCCGCCTCCGTTAAGGCGATATGCGAAAAAAATTCGAGTGTTTCTTTTCTGTGTATTTCATGAAATACACGGAAAATTTTAATAAATTTCTGGTATATACATTTTGACTATATAATGTAGGGTTTTGAAATTGGAAAACATGTTTGGATAAATTTTGCTCGATAGAAATAATTGTTGAAATGAGGTCTTCAAACACACTTTTTCTCCTCGTTTGACGAATAGGAACCATATACAGAACTCAAACATAAATTATTAGGTGTGCTTCAACAATATCTAGAAATTTCATATTTGAAATTTTGCTAACTATTTTAGTTTTTTTAATAAAAATATAAAACCAACTTTTTCCCCTTTTGCCCTGAATCCGCCCCTCTCGCACTGCGCGATTTTTCGCTTGGAGTGACAGTGACAAAAATAAAATTCGCATAGCCTCTTAACTGACCTCCGTTACATCCTCGTGGCTGACAATTTTATATAAGTGAAACAAATGGAAAGTCAATCAGTTTCACAACTACCCACATTATACATGTATAGTACAACATGTCAAACTAATTTATTATTCTCCAAATGTAGTAGCTCAGTGCAGCCAATGTAATGTGTGACTCAATAGTGGACGCATATTTGTGGTCTGATAAGTTATTGCTTTTATTTTATATACCTAGGACTAGTGGGCGCCCGCGGCGTTGCTCCCTTGGACCCCGTTTCTCCTTATCACGTAGGGATTTCGAAAAATCCGGCCACATTTCTTGTATATATATCAATGAGAACCGCTGTGCAAAATTTCAGCTTTCTAGGTCCAACCGTTTAGGCTGAGCATTGAAGAGTGAGTCAGTGAGTGAGAGAGTCAGGACTTCTTTAAATATATATTTCAATGCATGTGCTCGTAAAGGCTTACTTTTTATGTATCAAAACCGAACAGAAAGTCGATTATTTTACCCTAGGGCTTTATTATTATTATTTTTTTTAATTTATTTGCAATGGTTGGCTAATCTGCAGCCTTTCCTGTGTACCATAGATGTTATACTTTTTTTCCACTGTTTAACGGCTCTGGATACAATCCTTTTGAGCCAATCATAATTTAAAGTTCACAAGGTTATATTTGTTTTCATTTCCTCACACCATGCATTGAAAAACGTAGTATGATACACGGGCGTAAAAGCAATAAATTACTCGGTTAGCATAAACTACTATTATGATTTTACAGGATATGTTATTGCTATAATAGTAGAATCAATATTTCGTGCGTTCCTTTATCACTATCACTATCACTACATAGTATTAAAAAAAGTCGCTTCCCGCTCTCTGTCTCTATGTATGCTTAGATCTTTAAAACTACGCAACGGATTTTGATGCGGTTTATTTTAATAGATAGAGTGATTCAAGAGGAAGGTTTATTTATATGTATAAAACACGCCCGTGAAAAGCCGGGGCGGGTCGCTACTACTATACAAATATGCATATTTATTTACACACGATCTGAAACGTTTCACATCATACTCGTATTTGCCGAATTAGATTCTACAATATTTTTACGATGTAAAAACTACTAATTTTAATTTAGAACATATCAAATAAACTAAGACGTGGCTGAGACACTAATTAGTCTCATTGTTGAAAAGTTCTACTCTATCTAATTTACACTTTAAAGTACCTAGTAAAAAAATCACGTCTCTACATGAAATATTTGAACAAAATATTAAATGGGGTGGGTTTTTTATTACTTCATACTGTTGTACTGAGGCCAAAACTATAATTATTAGAATTCCGTTCAACTTGAGAACCTTTCAACGGACTTGGATGCGGTTTTTATTATCATATTAGTGACCCTGCTAGTCGGTTTTTAACACCCCTTATAAATACTTTTTGACAGCATAGAATTTAGTGTTTCGTTGTCTCAAAATGTATTAAAAGCTAAACGTGTTAGGCCCCTTGGTATATGGGCTAAACGGAGTGTTGATAAAACAAACGTAAAGTCGAAAACTGTCAATAATATACATTGATTGGAAGACATATACAACCAGTCAACGCATATAAAACATGCGTTCACCGCTTACAACTTCCAAGCAAGGGAAGCCACGGGCAAAAGCTAGTGTTGCACAAAATAGTTCTGTTGTCGTTGTTGCTATTCCACAGGTAATGATCTAACATTAACAACATATAAATTGACCATGATCATCCGCTGCCAGTAGTTATGTTACATTACAACATTCTTTGAACTCGTCAAACGCAGTCAAAAACAATTGTTGTGTGTTTCTTGTATGCAGCTGCAATGTAAACATGCATTTCTTTGAAGTTAGTATTATTTTTAATTATTCCGTAGCATATGGAAGTTAAGGGTGTTGTACACTTGCCGTGTCTGCGTCCTCCTTAGATATAGACGACGGTCCATGGAATGATTAAGGCCCTTAATACCGCCAAATGGGTACTTTCTAAAGCCTCTTTTATGGCCAAACCAAAAATATTGAAAAAATTTATTATGGATTATCAACTCTAGGATAACATATGCAACATTTTTTTTTTCGTACCACCAAAACTTCTACATAAAAAATTGTTTTAACTGAATGGTGTTTTTTGGCTTGAATTCCCTACTGCTCCTAAGCGGCTTAGGCGATTTAATTCATTTATGCTTTGATAAATAGATAAACTTGATAGCTATAAATATAACATAGAATTATTTAATCGAACAATCACGTCCATGTGAAAAGTATTATTTTCTTCTATTTTGCCCTATCAAGGACGCAGCGAGCGTCGTAACAGCCACCACGCATTGTGCACTGATATGAACGTTATTTCAATGTCACTTCCGTTGATATTCGTACAGACAAACATCAAGCTGCTAATTTGGCAACGGTAATCGCCTTAAGGCGATATGCGAAAAAAATACGGGTGTTTCTTTTCTGTGTATTTCATGAAATACACGGAAAATTTTAATAAATTTCTGGTATATGCATTTTGACTATATAATCTAGGGTTTTGAAATTGGAAAACATGTTTGGATAAATTTTCCTCGATAGAAATAATTGTTGAAATGAGGTCTTCAAACACACTTTTTCTCCTCCTTTGACGAATAGGAACCATAATCAGAACTCAAATATATTTTATTAGGTGTGTTTTAACAATATCTAGAGATTTGATATTTGAAATTTTGCTATCCATTTTAGTTTTTTTAATAAAAATATAAAACCAACTTTTTTCCTTTTTCCCTGAATCCGCCCCTCTCACACTAAGCGATTTTTCGCTTGGAGTAACAGTGACAAAAATAAAATGCGCATAGTCTCTTAAGGGGTGGTAGTCCAGGGGTGGCAGGAAATCACACACGATCGAGAGCAGTAGCATCTTCTTGCTGAGCCCAAGTCGCCGACTTCGGTCCACGAGCCAATAAAGCAAGTAAATTGCAAGGAACAGTTAAAAAATCACTATAGTTTCTATCCGTCGTCCGTCCATCGAATTACACATTTTTACACACACACATATATCGTCCGTGCAAAGGCCCCCGTTACTCCAGGCGGAAAGACCCGCAGTGCGAGAGGGACGGAATCGGAGAAAATTGTCAAAAAGTCGGTTTTAAATTAATACAAAATTAACTAAAATAGATATGAAAATTTTCATAACCAGTAATTTAGATATTGTTGAAACCCATCTAAATGAATATTTTTCAAGTCTTTATGATATCCCAATTTGTTAGAATATCAAAAAAAGTGTAAATTTAGACCTCATTTCAATAATTATTTCTATCGAGTGAAATTCCTCCAATCGCGTTTCTGATAGTCCAAAATCTAGAAAAAGGTCCCAAAATTGTTATACTAATTTATTTAACCTCAGATGTATTTTGCACAGCAGATAAATAACTTCTCAAAATCTTTTGACTATATTAAGGGGGTATATCGTCAAAGTGTCTATTTTGACGATATACCCCCTTAATATAGTCAAAAGATTCTAATATTACCAGTAATAATAGCTTTAATGTGATATATAAATAAATATTTAAGCTATTTTGTTAGACCTAGAAAGCATAGTATAGTATCATGTATTAAAATTGTACGGACTAAAACGAAGACTAAAAAAGGTGACTCCCACAACTCCCACTTAAGAGGATGACCTACCCTAGCAACTTTTTTTAATACCAGTCCAGCACAATAAGTCCAATGGCAAAGACCTTATTTGCTTTTGATAGAGGCGATTATATGTTGGCTCATTGGCCTCTTTTTCTTGGACTCGTTATACTAATGATCACGCAGAGAAACAACAAATTTGTGTGTTTTTAGTAATACTGAAATATTTTGTAGGGAAAAAATATTGGATTTAAGTAGAATCCCTTCATATTTCTATTAACTGTTTTATGAAAAAAAAAAAAACAGTTGATCTCTTAACCGCATTCTTGAAACGAACGTTTGAAAACCAAAAAAAAAGTGAGTATTAACATTTTTTTATGACAAAAGTATAAATCTTAATACATTATATATAAGTAGAATCCCTAAATAAAAGATCAATAAATCAAATGTATTTTTTTCAATACAAGGAGAGTCCAAATTTCTTTAAACGAATCCTCAAAAGTCTGGCGTTGTTCATGCTCTAGACTCATGTACTTGTACAGTCTAAAATAAGCCGTTGGAGTTTTTTTTCATACCTTATCATTTTCCAACAACAGCCCTAAACATAATTTTATAGTGTCTAGCTGATCTGATCACAGTCTGATGGAGGTCTTCATAGGTAATTCGGTTTTAAACTGGCTTTCTGAAAAAGTCACCTTGATATTTGATGACTATGTTTTTGCTGGTAATTTGTAGGACAAATTGCAGATAGACAATAGAGTTGAATAGAGCGTTACAGCCATTGACCACGGGTCATTTGTATAGATGAAGAAAACAGTTTCAGAAGTAACTACAATTTTAATTTCTGAGATTTTTGATGGAGAAATCTGTTTAAGTTGTAAAATTTATTATTATTAGTCAAAGTGCCAAAAATTAAAACTAGATGGCGCTGTACGTTTCTGCATCGCGGTATCGTTTGGTTTTGTTTTACGGCTACGTATTTTTTGATAATAATTTAAATACAGGATTTACAGTCTCATTGGTATTTTTATTTCGTATACGTAAGTCCAAATTTATACATGGTCATTCGAACCGGACAGAGCTGAGATCTGGTTTTTGGAGTTCACAGTAGTATCTGGTAATACTACTGAACCCGTACTCGCAGTGGATCGCTGCAGGCACTGAGTACGTGGTAGGAGTGGAGTGGCTGGCCGCGAGTGGAGTATCAACATCAAGCTGGGTCAAGCTGGGCGAAGCTGTGCATCTGGTGGTTGGCAAGCTGTGGGACCAACGTCAGCGGCCGTCAGGAGGACAACGGGCTCGTACGTCATAACCGTCGAATGTGTGAGTGAGTGTGAAGTGCAACCGTGAGTACATTGAAAATTATCTAGTAGCAGAAAAGCAACCTTATTACAAGGAAGATCAAAACTTTAATTTAAGAAAGGTTCATCAAGAAATTCCATCATTTTCAACCTTATAGTGAAGAAGTTCTGGACTTGTAAAATTTAATAAACTTAACATTAACTTTAAAACTTTACTAACATTAAATTTAGGACTTAGAATTGTAAGCGAAAAAACGGAGGTACGGGGAATCCATGCCCAATTTTGCCTAGAATTGATCGTTTTGTAAAACACTTGTAATTTTTTCGGGATTTTGTTTAAAACTTTAATTTTGTTACTGAGATTACTTTTGTTTGCAAGATGGTAACGAAGGAATCTTTACTTAGCTTCCAAGATGACTTGTCAAAGCGTATTTTCAAAGCAAGACTAAATTTTAAGAAGTCGCCTAAGGAACGCATAACTAAAGATTACATCGAAAACAGATTGGAATCATTAGATCAGTTATGGTCAGAATTTAGACAGGGTCATAAGGAACTATTGCAACAAACTGATCCTAAAATATTAAAAGGGGAATCATATGTTGTTAGTGGAGTGTACGATAAGACTGAAGACGAGTTTATTGATTATCAGTGTGAGTTAAAAAATGGTTTGAAAGATTTTATAAATGATTTAAATGCAAGTCAATCAAACGGTAATAATGGATATTTGAATACAAGGTCAACCCAAGTCAAGTTACCAAAAATTTGTATTCCAACATTTTCTGGTAAATACACGGAATGGATTACTTTTCGGGATTTGTTTGTGTCTATGATCCACAAAAATGATTCATTAGATAATGTGCAAAGGTTGCAATACCTAAAAGGTTACTTGACCGGGGAAGCAGAACAGCTAATTCGATACATACCAGTGTCAGATGCCAATTATAGTAAATGTTGGAATGTATTAGAAGAACGATACAGTAATAAAAAATATCTTTCGCACTGTATTTTAAAACGTTTGCTAAGCCAAAAGAATTCAACTGTTGAGTCGGCATGTTTTCTAAAGGAACTAATAGATACTTCGTCAGACTGTTTGAGTGCGTTAACGAATCTCGGCATCGATGTTTCTACATGGGATATAATTGTTATCCATCTGCTTTCATTAAAATTAGATCCCGAGACTCGTAAGCAGTGGGAGCTTAATGTGGCGATGAATGTAACTTCGGATTCATTACCCACATTTAGCCAATTTAAAGAATTCCTGACTAGTAGATATCGCGCTTTAGAATTCATTGAACCTAAACATGTAAATAAACCAACAGCCTCATATGTGAGGCCTTCTACTAGCCATAATGTTGGCCATACTATGGCTTTACATGCAACTGATGTCACAAAAATTGTCTGCGAGTTTTGCGGAGACGAGCATAAAGTATGCTTCTGTAAGAAGTTTGCAAACCAGGATTATGAAAAAAGACGTGAGTTTGTCACAAATAATAGAATGTGCTTTAACTGTTTAGGGAGCAATCACAGTGTAAGATTTTGCCAAAAGTCCATTAATTGTAGGATTTGTAACAAAAGACATCACTCCTTACTTCATCCGGAGGGTGTCCCAGCTTCAACTGTTAATTCAGGAAATTTAGATCAAACAGTTACAGAGGTTTCGGATAAAGTTAGCGGAGCAAGTCAGGCGTTGAATTGTTCAGAAGAGGAGATCACGCCAATAGCAGCCGTAGCTCATATGGCAAGTTCTGCCAAGAGTAAAGTAGGAAGTCAGGTGTTATTGGCTACAGCTTTAATAGAAGCTGAGGCGAAAATGGGTCAATATCAGGTCATTAGAGCCCTAGTGGATCAGGGTTCCGAGGCTTCGTTTGTTAATGAAGCTACAGTTCAAAGTTTGGGATTAAAAAAAATTCCTATTAACAATGTCATATCAGGATTAGGTGGTGACGAATCTGCTATACTTTCAAGATATATGGTATTATTAAAAATAAAGTCGAGAGTCGATCCATGTTTTGAAATGGAAGTGAAGGCTTATGTACTTAAGAACATTACGACACATCTTCCAGGAGAAAGAGTACCGTTAGAAAACTGGGTTGAGTTAGAACAGCTATGTCTAGCTGATCCCGCATACAATGTGCCGAATAAAATAGACATCTTGCTAGGAGCAGAAGTTTACTACCAGATAATAAAAGAGGGTTTGCTGCGAGGACCTTTAGGATCTCCCGTTGCACAATGCACCACGCTTGGGTGGATATTATCTGGACCAGTAAGGTCAGTAACCACTGAAAACCATATCACAGTATTACACACACATGTAGAGGATGATGCAATAAAACGCTTTTGGGAATTGGAATCAGAGCCTGTATTAACTTCAAAAATGTTAACAGCAGAAGAACAAAGGTGTGAAGACATCTTCGCAACCACAACACGTCGCACTGAAGACGGTAGATACGTGGTGAAGTTACCGTTTCGCAACGATGAACCATCCTGTAAAAATGGAAAGTCACGTGAAATTGCAATAAAAAGATTGGAAAATCTGGAAAGGAAGTTTGCAAATGACAATATACTGAAGGATAGGTACACAGATGTAATAAACGAATATTTACAGTTAGGACATATGAAGTTGGTGTCGGAACCTGACGAAAAAAGGGAGCAAGCAGTTTATTTGCCACACCATGCAGTTATTAGAGAAGACAAGTCTACTTCAAAGGTAAGAATTGTGTATGACGCGTCCAGTAAAAATAAAAACGGCGTTTCTTTGAACGAAACATTGATGGTTGGACCTACTCTGCAACCAGATTTGCGGCATTTGATTATAAGCTGGAGAATACATCCCGTTTGTATAATAGCAGACATTGTGAAGATGTACCGTATGGTGAGAGTGGCAGATGAGGATTGTGATTATCAACGCATAGTGTGGAGGAATCAGCCAGAAGATCAAATACGTGATTATAAATTGCTCACCGTTACCTTCGGTACAGCTGCAGCCCCATATTTGGCTGTGAAAGTTCTTAATCAAGTCGCTATAGATTATAAAGCAAAATACCCAGTTGCAGCAGAAAGGGTAGCAAAGGAGTTCTACATGGACGATTTAATGACTGGCTGCCAAACAGTCGAAGAAGGGATAGAGCTAATCAAGGAAATGGATGCACTTCTAAAGGAAGGTGGATTTGTTTTGCAAAAATGGTCAAGTAACAAGGAAGAATTACTGAAAGCTTTAGATCTGATAAAATTTATAAAAGAAGATGAAATCGGGAAGGAGACCAAGAATTTGGAGTTCAAATTAGACAATATTGTAAAGATTTTAGGGCTTACCTGGGATAGAAGTCGTGACGAATTCCAGTATTCGGTGAAGCTACCCCCACTGTCTGCACCTGTAACAAAAAGAAAAATTATATCAGATGTTTCGCGGCTGTTTGATCCACTAGGGTGGATAGCACCTTGCGTCATAAAAGCAAAACTCTTCATACAGCGGTTGTGGATAGCTGGGACGGGATGGGATGAGGAACCACCAGCTGATATATTAAATGATTGGTATACTTACCGCAACGAGTTGGCTCAACTGACTGGATTTTGCATTCCCAGGTGGCTCAACACAAAGTCGGATGATGTTGTTGTTCAATTACATGGATTCTCGGACGCATCCAACATCGCTTACGCGGCTGTGGTTTTCTTACGTGTAATAAATGCGGCAGGAGATGTCCATGTCGGACTAATAGGAGCAAAAACGAGATTGGCTCCTGTGAAAACAGTCAGCATCCCGCGTTTGGAACTGTGTGGGGCGGTTTTGCTAGCCAAGTTATTGGTGGAGATTGCTGAGGTTTTAAACGTCCAGAGAAAACAAGTTATAGCCTGGACTGATTCAACCGTGGTACTTGCGTGGTTGAATAAACATGCCAGCAACTGGAAAACATTCGTAGCTAACAGAGTTGCGGAAATTCATACAACTCTAGAGCCTTCGCAATGGTATCATGTCTCTACAAAGGACAATCCGGCTGATTGTGCTTCTCGTGGTCTTAGGCCAGCTGATCTTGCTCATCAAGATATGTGGAAATTTGGTCCAAGGTTTTTGTGGGACAGAAAGATTATATACACCAAATTGAAGAACAACGACACACACGAGGAACAATCTTTAAAGGTTCACATAGGGACTGTGGATGAATCCATTATTGATAAATATTCCTCACTTAAAAAACTAGTTAGTGTGGTAGCGTATTGTAGACGATTTATCACAAAAAGGAAGGCTCAACCAACAAATAAAGAATCAAAACATCTTAACAAACCGGAATTAGACGAAGCGTTAAATACTTGTATAAGGTTAGCTCAAGCTGCAGTATTTAAACTAGAAATAAAAGAAAAAGAAACGCATGGTCAGATCCAGTCAAATCACTCGAAGCTGTTATCTTTAACTCCATTTCTCGATGAAAAGAGTTTGCTTAGAGTAGGTGGCAGGATATCACAGTCGCAAGAACCCGAGAACGCTAAGCATCCACTTATACTTCCACATAAATCGACTTTTTCGAATTTGATTGTTGACGATGCGCACAAGAAAACTCTACATGGGGACGTACAGTTGATGCTAAATTATTTACGTTCAGCGTACTGGATAATTGGAGCTAAAAATCTTGTAAAATCGCATGTCCGTAAATGCATAACCTGCATTCGCTATAAGGCTAATCACCAAACACAGCTAATGGGATCTCTGCCTTCAGTTAGAGTCACACCTGCTAGAGCATTTATTAACAGTGGTGTAGATTATGCAGGGCCAATATTGCTGCGGACCGCAAAAGGCAGAGGGCATAAGGCATACAAGGGTTATGTATGTCTGTTTGTGTGTATGGTTACGAAGGCTGTACACATTGAAGTCGTAAGTGACTTGACGTCGAGAGGTTTTCTGGAGGCGTTTAAACGTTTCGTGGCAAGGCGAGGCCATTGCGCAAATTTATATAGTGATAACGGCTCAAATTTTGTAGGAGCCTCCAAAGAGCTCAAGGATTTATTCGATGCGGAAAGATCAACTATGGTTCAAGAGGTAGCTAACAGTTTAGCTTTACAGGGAACTAATTGGCATTTTATCCCCCCTAGGGCACCAAATTTTGGTGGATTATGGGAAGGGGGAATAAAATCAACTAAATATCATGTCAAACGTGTGATTGGGGAGTCCACGTTGACCTTTGAAGAGATGTCTACCCTCTTAAATCAAATAGAGGCGTGTCTAAACTCCCGTCCTTTGTCAATTGTACATAACGAGCCAGGACAAGCCAATCCGTTAACCCCAGGTCACTTTCTTATAGGGGAACCTCTTGTAACTGTGCCTGAAGTAAGTTATGAAAGCTCCAATGTGAGTTCTTTGAAACGATGGCAACTTACGCAATTGATGCTTCAGAACTTTTGGCGACGATGGTCAAATGAGTATTTGACCCATCTCATGCACCGCTATAAATGGACAAATAAGGTTCCTGAACCTGAAGTTGGGGACATTGTTTTGGTGAGGGAGGATGATTTACCTCCTACTAGATGGGTTTTTGGCAGAATCCTTGATAAATATCCTGGATTAGACGGGATAACTAGAGTTGTATCATTAAAGTGTAAAAATTCTGTTATTAAACGCCCAACATCCAAACTCTGCATTTTGCCAATTAGTGAATAGTATAGGTTAATGTTATTATTAAAGGTTTGTTGTGTTGATAAGATTTTTGCATAGCAATATTTTTTAATGTCTTTGTTTTTAGTATTTTAGTTCTTTGTTGCGTGCTCGCCAAAGATTAAGTCATAATAACGCCATGGTGGGCGGTTGTAAAGGACATTCTGTCCTTGGTGGGCGGAATGTTTAAGTTGTAAAATTTATTATTATTAGTCAAAGTGCCAAAAATTAAAACTAGATGGCGCTGTACGTTTCTGCATCGCGGTATCGTTTGGTTTTGTTTTACGGCTACGTATTTTTTGATAATAATTTAAATACAGGATGTACAGTCTCATTGGTATTTTTATTTCGTATACCTAAGTCCAAATTTATACAAAATCTCCGAAAGATTTCTTTATCTTTCACTTGTTAAAATTCCCATTAATAAAGGTAAAAATCGAATAAAGTATATAAAATATGTTCCGGCCTAAATCAGTTAAGAGGGTATGCGAATTTTACATTTGTTACTGTCACTCCAAGCGAAAAATCGCGCAGTGCGAGAGGGGCGGATTCAGGTCAAAAGGGAAAAAGTTGGTTTTATTTTTTCATTAAAAAAAATAAAATAGCTAGCAAAATTTCAAATATCAAATCTCTAGATATTGTTGAAACACACCTAATAAAATATGTTTGAGTTCCGTATATGGTTCCTATTCGTCAAACGAGGAGATAGAGTGTGTTTGAAGTCCTTATTTCAACAATTATTTCTATCGAGGAAAGTTTATCCAAACATGTTTTCCAATTTCAAAACCCTAGATTATATAGTCAAAATGCATATACCAGAAATTATTTAAAATGCATATACCAGTATTTCATGAAATACACAGAAAAAAAACACCCGTATTTTTTTCGCATATCGCCTTAAGGTAAAAGTACTATTTTTGGTACAGAATACCCGAAGTTGTAGAAAAGATACAAATAAAACTTTATTGTTATTCGCTTTGTAAACAAAGAAGTCGATGCTAATACAATGCTAATATTTTCTAAAATAGATGAATTTGTCTATTTAAATAACTGTTTCACATAATCCTGAAAAAAGTGATTAGTGTCGCCAAATTAGCAGATCGATATTTGTCAGTCCGAATATCGTCAGAAACGACATTGAAATAGAGTTCATATCAGCGCGCAATGGCTGTTACAACGCTCGCTACGTCCTTGATAGGGCGAAATAGGAGAACATAATACTTTTCACATGGACGTGATTGCTCGATTGAATAATACTATGTTATGTTTATAGCTATCAAATGTATCTATTACTCAAAGCATGAATGAATTAAATCGACCAAGCCGCTTAAGAGCAGTGGGGAATTCAAGCCAAAAAACACCATTCAGTTGAAGTTTTTGTTTCATATAGAAGTTTTGGTGGTATGAAAAAGGAAAATGTTGCATATGTTGTCGTAGAGTTGATAATTCATATAATTTTTTTTCAATATGGTTTGGCCATAAACGGGCAGTAGTTTTTAGAATGTCCCATTTGGCGATACTAAGGCCCTTAGGTATATGGAAAAGATATTTTCTCTGTCTGTACTTGTCCACTTGTCAACTAACCATTGACGTTATCTGTCGGTCGATGTTTATCAAAGAAATATGGTATACTGTTTGCAGGTCCTCTAAAAAGGCCGCTTTGGATGAATCATATTATGATATATCTAATGAAGTCTCTTTTGCACGCGTGAAAAAACTCTGACTCCATCCTACTTTCAAATCATTTTATGATTTACCCAAGTCGGCCATTTTAGATCCCCTGTTCTCACAATATTATCACATTAATTTGCGTTGTTTTAGTTTTTGATTATTTTTAGCTTAATTTAATTAAAAAACATAGTCTTTGATGTAAACAATTAAATATAATTAAAATTCTCGACAGACGCCTGGAGTATAATTATTATTATTTTATGTCGGGTTTATCCAACCGTTTATGTTTACGATTGTTAAACTAAAATTAGTATTGTTATCCCATTGGTAATACTAAACACGTAAGAATGGAATGGAAGGCCTCGGCGAATGCTGCGATGTGGCTGCGTACTGGTCCAGGATCTTGTAAAGGAACCATCTACACGAAAAAAGAAGAAGAATAGTCATTTGTGAGTAATGTCTTTGTCTTTTCGATACACAAAGAAAAAGACAGGACGCTTAAATTAAGGGGGTATTCCGTGAAAATTGACACTTTTTGAAGTTATTTATCTGCTCTTTTAAAGAAGTTCCAAGTAAAATAAATTAGTATAACAATTTTGGGACCTTTTTCTAGATTTTGGGCTATCGAAAACGCGATTGGAGGAATTTCACTCAATAAAAATAATTATTGAAATGAGGTGTAAATTTATACTTTTTTTGATATTCTGACAAATTGGGATACCACACAGACTTCAAAAATACTTATTTAGATGGGTTTTAACAATACCTAAATTACTGGTTATGGAAATTTTCGTAGCTATTTTAGATAATTTTGTTTTAATTTAAAACCGACTTTTTGATCATTTTCCCCGATTCCGTCCCTCTCGCACAGCGGGTTTTTCCGCCTGGAGTAACGGGGACCTTTGCACGGACGACATATCACCTTAAGTTAAGTCCTGTCTAATAATAATAAGCATAACGTGTTACACCGAATCGAAACTACTGTTTTTGTATTTATGTCGCAGGCAAATAGTAAAATTCGGTATTTTACAAACGGCGACGTCGACAAATTCTAAACGCTCGCTATTGTATAGGTACATTTACATTATACATCAACGTGTAACAGAAAGGTGTAACCATATTTGAAGAGCTTATTCAGTCAATGGTATAGAACAACTTTTACTATGGAGCCAACACTGAAATCTCAAAAAAAAAATGTTCCCTTCCATACATTTCGGCCGAACGGCATTGCATTTTT
This sequence comes from Ypsolopha sequella, assembly GCA_934047225.1. Lineage (NCBI taxonomy): Eukaryota > Metazoa > Arthropoda > Insecta > Lepidoptera > Ypsolophidae > Ypsolopha > Ypsolopha sequella. The sequence continues at coordinate 3,003,495 of OW203986.1, read as the reverse complement.
CTATGAAACGATAAAAAAATTTTTTCGACTTACAGGTTTTGTTCCATAGTAAAAGTTGTTCTAAACCATTGACTGAATAAGCTCTTCAAATATGGGTACACCTTTCTGTTACACATTGTATTTTTAAAACAAATTTTGTTATTTTGCTATTTCACGAATCTTCGTCATATACCTACTTTGTAGAATTCGGTATTTTATAATTTGCCTCAGCATATAGTAATTCTGTTAGAAGTATTGAGGGTCGCCTCGCTCCTGTATTGTGAAAGCCTTTCGATTTCGGCTTCGGCAAATCATAAAACAGTGAGGGTTTATAAACTGACGACGCCGTTTGTAAAAAGCCGAATTTTACTATTTGCCTGCTACATTTGTCCAACACTAACAATGAATGCAGTGTGTATAATATATATATATATATATTTCTTTATAGCTGTATAGCCATCTAGTACAGACAGTCTGGAATCTATCTCTCCTAGTTCAGAGCCTCTCACAAGAACTCGCATCCAGATTTACTTTTCTTCTGCGTTTCTAGTATATCGCAAGTGATGTTAAGACCCGTTTAGCAGCCGGATCGTGAAAAACCCGCCTTTTTGTTATTAATCGAAACAGAACGCTTATATTCAAAATTTACTTAATAGTTCCTCAACAAAACCTATGTTTTGTGTATGCTGCCATCGCATTCCATATTTCTTCCATATTTTTCTGTTAATTATAATTTTAAAATAAATTTAATATTCTTACTTACAGAAACCAATTTAAACTTAAAATACATGCATACAATATTTACAATAGTTGAGGAACTATTGAGTAAAATTTGAATATTAACGTTCTGTTTCGATTAATTACAAAAAGGCGGGTTTTTCACAACCCGGCTGCTAAACCACTCTTGAAATCTTTCAGGCGTCGAACTACACATAATAATATATATGTGAACTTATTTCCATCATAGTTTCGCCAGGTCGGGATCAACGTGGGGTACACTGACTGAATGGTTTGATATATTTTAGGAAACATTTATCAATAGCTACCTATTCACAATCTTGTTATGGATTGAAAGAGCGGTAATATATATTGTAATATACGCCGAAGCTCAGGGTAGGTAGGGCTTAGAATAATAATTATAAGAGGTAGGGTCAGTCAGTGGCGTGCATAGTACTTTTTTCCGGAAAAGCAATCAGAAGGTCAAGATTGACAATAAAAAAAATATGAAAAAATTTAAAAAACACTTTGAAAAAAAAAGTTTGTATGACGTCAGGGTAGGCACTGCCTACGCTAGAGTGAACATATTCATTCAAACTTTTTTTTTTCAAGGTGTTATTTAAATTTTTTCATATTTTTTTTATTGTCAATCTTGACCTTCTGATTGCTTTTCCGGGAAAAAGTTCTATGCACGCCACTGGGGTCAGTAGGTACTGCCTTCTTCATTGAGTTTGTTGTCCAATAAAAATACCATATCATGAAAAACGATTATTTCAGTTTTAGGGCGGTAACATATTGGAATAGAATGAAACATATCATCAATGTCTAGAGATAGAGAGAGAGGTAGGACGACTGAAGAGTGACGAAATCATTAATTGAACTGAAAGATACAGCTGACTGGACTGCGAGAACATAACATAAATCATTAATTGAACTGAAAGATACAGCTGACTGGACTGCGAGAACATAACATAAATCATTAATTGAACTGAAAGATACAGCTGACTGGACTGCGAGAACATAACATAAATAATCGTAGGTACAAAATACAAAAAAATACAAATACAAAAATCTTTATTTATCATTAAAAGCGGTTTAACATAGCTGGGTTGGAGACTCCTTTTAAGTACGTAAATACTTGTATTAGGAGACCCCGCTCTTCCACACAGTTTTTATATAAAGTTAACAATGACAAGTAAAGATTGCATTAAATTAATTAAATTAAATTAAAGTAACTTAACTTAACTTAACTTATTCTAGTTACTGTGTAGTGAGTGTGAGGGTGCGTATGTAAGGGTGTGTGTGTGTGTGTGTGTGTGTGAATATTAGTTATTTATATGTATACTAAATAACAATAAACGATAATTATTTAAACTCTTCTTTCCTTGTATGTATATATATATATATATATATATATATTTCAATATTAATACAATTTCTAATTTGATTGATATTTACCTAATCCACTGTTCCACTTGTACATATCAGAAGCTTCTCTACATCCTCATAATTTAATGGTTTAATCCACTCCGTAACAGTACTTTTACAATTAAACGTGTTCATAGAGTATATATCTAGTTTTTTATTTAGGGAATTGTATAAGTACGTAGATAATTTATTATATTGGTAACAAGCAAAACTAGTCTTAACATTTTCAGTAAAAGCCACTATGTCCTTTCTCCTTTTATTATTTATAGTAGGATCATAAGCGAGAGATCTATGTCTTTTAACAATTGTGTGAACGACATACAACTTCCTGATTGTCAACAAATCGCAACATTCATAAAGATCTTTAGTGGGAAATCTGAAAGGTTTAAAATACATCACTTTTAGTAATGAACGTTGGGCTCTTTCAACTTCCATGAATTTCGTCTTTAGTGCACCTCCCCATACAGTGACACAATATGTTATAGTAGATTGTGCCAGAGCAATATAAACAATATTAAGTAGATTTTTCTTGGATTGGTTAGCACAATGTTTAAATTTATTCGCAGGCACTATATGACGAAGTGATTTAAAGATCCAAATTAGCTTTCTAATTCTACTAGAGACTTGATCGATATGAGCGTGCCACTTTAGCCGTTGATCAATCATAACACCTAAGTATTTTGTGCACGCTACTTTGGCAATTTTAGGGCAGTCACAACTTTCACGAGTAATGCTGTCGCAGTTATGTATTTTTATTTCAAAGTTGTTTGAGGGTTGTGTGCTGTTTGAAATCGTAAAACAAATATAATTGGTTTTGCTGGTGTTTAGGGTAAGCAGGTTATCATCAAGCCATCTAGCTACCTGGGCCAACCCTTGTTCCACATCTACGGCAATAGACTCCCAAGAATTACTTGTGAATGCTATTGCAGTGTCATCTGCATACGAAAAGACGTTTGCATTTTTTATTTGTAAGTTACACAAGTCATTGATGTAGATGAGGAACAGTGTCGGCCCAAGAACACTACCTTGAGGCACACCATAGCAAGATAAGTCACATAAGTCACTAGTGTAAGAACCAATTTTAGTACACTGCTTACGGCCTGAAAGATAATCACGAAGCAGTACCAGCGGTGTACCCCTGATCCCGATTCTTTCAATTTTTTGCAAAAGAGTGGAGACAGAGACGGTATCAAAGGCTTTTTTGATATCAAGGAACACAGCAAGGCATTTTTTACCTTTATCAATATTTTTGACGATAAGGGATGTTAAAGCTGCAACTGCGTCCTCAGTAGACTTTTCTTTTCTAAAGCCAAATTGATTTTTAGATAAAATTTGGAAAGAGTCTAAGTATTTTAATAACCGAACATTGATTAGTTTTTCCAGTATTTTAGATATAACAGGCAAGACTGAAATTGGCCTATAATTATTTACATTGTCTCTGTCTCCGCCCTTATACACAGGTGTGACAACAGCAAGCTTTAGCAGACTAGGAAAGATACCTTTATCAAAGCAGACATTTGCTAAGTGAGTGACTACAGGAACAATTTCGTTAGCAGCGTACTGCAAAAACTTGGTGGGTATATTATCATATCCAGGGGCACTCTCATTTTTTAAGTTCGTTAAGATAGCAAGAACTTCCGATGGGTCTGTTTTCAAAAGTACAAAAGATGTTGTTTGTAAAGGTATATTATTGCAATGATCATAGTTTGAATTATCTGAGATAATACTTTCAGCAAGATTTTTACCTATGCTACTGAAAAATTTATTGACATGGTTGACAGAGTCAAGGGGTGCATATGTAGTGTTAAGAAGTTCATTGCTGTGATCCTTCGTTTGCTTAATGTGAGTTAGAGATTTAATGTTTCTCCATAGTTGCTTGGTATTTTTGCTAGAACTTTCTATAAGATCTCTCTCATATTTACGTTTTACCTTTTTCAATAACTTATTACAAAAGTTCCTGTATCGCTTGAAAGTAATTTTTAACACATCGTTGTGTGGGTCATTTCGAAGCTGTTTTTGCATTTTATTCCTGTTTCGAATGCATCTCAGTAAGCCAGTAGTGATCCACGGTTTAATGACACGTTGACTGTTAGGTAAGCTTGCAGTAGAGGTGTTTTCAGTTAGGGCTAGAGAAATTTTATTAAGTAAATTAGTTGCTATTAAGTTAGGTTCATCAATAAGTAGTAATTCTGTTAAATTTTTCTCTAGCAAACTTTTATAAGCACCTTCATAATTTATTATACGTTTAGTATTAAGACAACTTATTTTGTTTTTTATTTTTCTTAGACATAGTAAGGTTGTTAAGTGATCAGTTATAGTCGTGTTTAAGATAGCAATCGACGCCGAAACTTTTGTTTTGTCAATTTTTAGGATAAAATGATCGAGGCAATTTTGCTCCCTCGTAGGTAGACGATGTCCAGGCAAGTAGCCATGGCTGGATAACATATTCAAATAGTTTAACCTATTGTTTAGCTCATGCGGACGTATTTGTTCCCTTGAGATAATATTTATATTTATATCTCCTGCAATTAGCACGTTTTTTTGTGAACCAAGGCTAGCCAGGTGCATTTCTAAGGAATTAATGAAATTATCGGCATAAATATTTGATGGGGACCGATAAATGCATAAAAAAGTGGAATTCAAAACATCAACTTGTAGACATGAAGCGTGTACTAATTTAACCTCTTTGATTTTATGTCTTAGTGAGGTTTTAATGTACACCACAACACCGTCATTTTGATTAAGGTGACACGTTGTACAGTAAGAAGTGTAGTTAACAAGCTGAGGTGTAGGTTTATCCGGGGAAAGTCTACATTCTGTTAAGATTATGACGTCAACATCTATCCTCAAACTATGTAATAACAGGGTGAAATCGTCAAAATTGTGGTAAATACTTCGTATATTCTGAGATATAACAGTAAAATCATGTACAACATAACGGTTTAAAAATTCGTCGGTTTCACATTCATAACTATGGGCAATTTCCAAGGTGTCTAATTCATGTAATGTGTTTAAATTACTATCCATTGCAAGATAAGTTATAATATCTACTATCATATATTACAACCATGTTCAACAGTATGAAAAAATTAAGGTGGATCCTTGTATAAGCAATAACATAGATAGAAAAATTTTCCAGAATTTGTATCACTTTAGCTATTAAAAGTATGTTTATTCGTCTAATAGAAATACTTTTATTAATTATGTAACAATAAGTAATATATAGGTATATGTAAAGTCGTATTAGGATAAGTATATTTGTGTGTATATATTTGTGGTGTATATTAATCGTAATATATCTAGTTGATTGATATTGAATAAAAAATATGATTATTTGATATGTGTGCGTGAACAGTGTGGAGTGTAATTTTTTAATGAGTATGTAACAGGTATAAAGCAGAAAAGTAAACAGGAACGCAGTTAACAGCAAATTCACCAGGGCAAAAACATTATAACTATAACAATGCATTAAATCTAAATAACAGACTTCTTGAAGTAAAATAATTTTCGATAACACACTAAAAAAACTAATGATAACAAATAGTCATATCTTATTAAAAAGTGCTTGTATCTGGACTTCATTTTTTATTAAAATAACAGGCGAATTCTCATCTTTTTTTACATATACCTTCCCGAACGAACACCAGCAAAACTTGTACGATGTAGATTTAATCAAATCGCGAGCTAAAAACATTAGTCTCGAACCTCTGGATGTGAGATGCTCTGAAACGTAGACGGGGGTGTCTTCATTTTTTCGTAAGCCCAGATGCTTTGCGCGAAGCTTGTCTTTATTTTTAACATTGAATGACTTACAATTTTTTAGTAATTCAGACCTGGTTATTACTGATGTAAGCTCCACTACAATGGGGGTGTTAAGAGAGCCGCCTTTTTTGCCCTTGACCCTATATATGTCAGATATGACAGACTTGTCAATCGTGGTCATGACGGAAGAGGCAAGGTACATTACCATATCAATCAATTGTTCCTTCGTCTCACCCGGTATAAAAGGAACATTTTTAATTTCGAAGCTGGATTTTTTATTATTCATTTCAAGTTGCTCAATTTTATCCTGCAGGAGAATGATTTTCTTTTCATCTTCCTGCACTTGCAGTTCCAGATTTAAGATTTTCTTTTTAAATTCCTCGTTTTGAGCGAGTAACATGGACACGGAGTCCCCAATTTTACGGTTAGACTCTTGAATGTCTTGCAAAGGCTTGGTCATTTTTTTTAACACGTAACATGCAGAAGAAAAAGTCGGATCCTCTTTCCATCCTTCTAGGACAATACTGTGTATTGATTTTGTTATTACCATCCCGTTATAAATAAAGACTTATAATTGCATGCAGAATGTCATCTTCAGGAGCTGATATCAATGCACTAATTATCATATTATTATTCCCAAAGACTTCAGATTAACGTGGTATTTATTTTCAGGAGTTCAGATCAACGGACGAAGTAGGTTAATTTATCCCATTGTTATTTATTTTTCAATGCAAGTGCTCGTAAATGCCCGCTTTTTATGCATCAAAACCGAACAGAAGGTCGATTATTTTGCCCTAGGGCTTTATTATTATTATTATTTTTTATTTATTTACAATGGTTGGCTAACCTGCAGCCTTTTCTGTGTACCATAAATGTCATACTTTTTTTTCCGCTATTTAACGGCTCTGGATACAGTCCTTTTGAGCCAATCATAATTTAAAGTTCACAAGATTATATTTGTTTAATTTTCTCACACTATGCATTGAAAAACGTAGTATGATACACGGGCGTAAGAGCAATAAATTACTCGGTTACGTTTAAAACACTCGTTTTCGCCCTTGTAGCATAAACTACTATTATTATGTATGATAGTCTTCATTCATATAGTTTGATTCATTATTTGCAGGCTTTTGGCCGCTTTGTTTACGTACCTACCAATGTTTTTGTTCTAAGTTACTTCGAAACTTTTATAACATAATAAGTGAATCGCGAGCAAATAGACAGGATGCGCAATCAAGACCGTTACACCTTCAACGCGTGTGGTGTTAGCTGGGTCCGTTAGCTCATCCAGTTTAGTTTTTCGGAAGAAAGGATGCCACTTGCCACAATTGTTTATAGGAACAAATAACTACCGATAAAGATCGGTAGCGTGTCTGTTTGTTAGCATAATATTCTGCAACTAGCAGAAAAGATTGTAATACGGAACAAAAACATAGTATAAAGGATCTATTTTATGAGGAGAAATAATACAGTTTCCTGTACGGACTACTGTACAAAAAATGCACCCTGGCGAAGTTGCCGGCAAAAAGTTAGTAGTCTAAACGTATATAGTAAGACAGACACAGTATATTTTACATCTCTGAGTCTAGTAGTAAATACGAGGACCTATTCAGTGAATCTGGTTGTGAAGCGCTATTCAAACTCCAGGCACGCACGCGCCGCCCCAAGGTCAAGTCTACTCAGCCATCAGCCTCGCTGCTGCAAGTGTTGACACTGTGTAATCCTCATTGAACATAACATGCTCTTCTAGATAATTATTTTAATCAATCACTAATCCAATTAAATCATAAATTATTCTTGCGTTAAAAGTACAGTATGAAAATATTGGACCAAAATTAAGTAAAATTGGCAAGTTTAAAATTGGTTATTTCTTTGAAACCACTACCTAATGGTATTTGTATGGTTCTTGCAATAAAATACACGGAAAATATTGCTTAGAAAAATCATCTATGCAATTTTTTTTCCGTCCATCGCGTCCATATGAAAAGTATTATTCTCCCCTATTTGGGCTATCCGGAGACCCTGTAACGTCGTAATGCAGTGCGTGCTGATATGAACGTTATTTCAATATAGTTTCTGTCAATATTTATACCGACACAAGTCGACACAAGGTCATTGGCGACTACCTGCCCCTTAAGTATAAGCATACACTTATCATTAATAATTCTAGTAGTTCGCCCCGAACTGAGACCTCACGGACCCCCAACCCCATATCTTTGCAACCCCTTTGACCGACTTGGCTCATGTCCAAACTCAAACATTCTTTTTGTATCATTTACTCATCTACCAAATTTCATGACGTTCCGATCAACGATACTCGAGTTATCGTCGGACAAACATTCATACATACATACATACAAACGCCAGATTGATCAAGTAGACTCGGAGATCTTCGCTCGCTTCGCTCACTCTTTCAAAAATAAATAATAACGAATACGTAACAACAGCAGCGTTAGTTCAGGGGTAGAGGACGCTGTCCTCTCAATTTTGGGATCCAGGTTCGATATCCCCAGTTGGGCATGCACCAATGAGTTTTTCGGAATTTATGTGCATAGTATTTGTCTTACTTACCACTTGCTGAAAGGTGAAGGAAAATTAACATCGTAAAGCGTGTATTTGTGCCCGAAGAACGGTGATAGGGTGCACTACTCATCACGTTGGGACGTATATAATCACCGGTGAAACGCGGGTGTACCGAGTGTGGACTGTGACTTGCATTTCACAGTTAAAACTTGGAGCACCTCTGACACCACGTCGGGGATTCATGTCATGCATCGAAATGATGTCATGACATACCTATATATTAAAATATATTATTATTAAAAAATGGAATAATTTGTAAATAATCAGACGCCAGACTTTCGAGGGTCATTTGGAGGTAATAAAATAAAAAAAAATGTATATGATCAGTCAATCTTGTATTAAGAGCGCACCGAGCTTTTTACAAAGTCAAACACATTTTTATAACCCTTGTTTGAAATAGTAAACAATTAAATTAAAATCTAGGGAAATATATTGGTATTGTTGGGGATATATACTAGACAGTATACACGATGGAAACACGATTTGATAAAGTTGGCTCGATAGAATAAATTCGCAAAGTAGCCTCTTTTCGAGTTAATTTTTTCTCTGTTTGCCTACTTTTATACATAAATAAGTGATTTGATATTATGTTTCATTTACTAAAATAAAGTTCATAGGTGACTGGAGCGTTTATACACGATAGTTTTTTATTTAAGAACAATGTCATGAAAATAACAACGAAAAACATTGAAATGCGCAAAAGCTTGGTTATTATCTTTACTCTTTAAAGGGAAACGCTCGGTGCGCCCTTAAGGGAATCTGCTTATAAGTAATGTATTAGGATATATAGATACATATCTCTAAAAAAAAATCCAATCTAAGTATTTTTATTTTGTTTTAGATTAATTGTTCCGCGTGTCCCTTTACGCCTGGATTTTTCTTAAGATTCATACAAAAGGTGAAAACTGAATGTGAAGTTAATAGCTTATTTTCTTCACATTTTGTTTTATAAGTTCTAACTCTGTCTCTATACAGCCCAAAAAGACGTCACAAACACCTAAAGTATTTATAGGAATATGGCAGCTGAGCGGATGGCCCATCTTAAGAGGATGACCTACCCTAGCAACTTTTTTTATTACCCGTCCAGCACAATAAGTCCAATGGCAAAGACCTTATTTGATTTTGATAGGGGCGATTATATGTTGGCTCATTGGCCTGTTTTTCTTGGACGCATAATACTAATGATCAAGCAGCGAAACAACAAATTGGTGGGTTTCAAGCTAATACTGAAATATTTTGTAGGGTAAAAAAAGATTGGATTTAGGTAGAATCCCTTCATATTTTTATCAACTATTTTATGAAAAAACAAATCATGTTGATTGAAACGAACGTTTGAAAACAAAAAAGAAGGTGGAAATCATTTTTTTTTACAAAAGTATAAATTTTAATACATTTTTATAAGTGGGTAGCATCCCTAGATAAAAGATCAATAAATCAAGTATTTTTTTTTCAATACAAGGAGAGTCCGAATTTCTTCAAACGAATCCTCTAAAGTCTGGCGTTGTTCATGCTCTTGGTTCATGGGATCGACTTGATTTTTTTTCTATAATATAGGTAGGCAATAGAAATATGAAGGGAATCTACTTGAATTGAATATTTTTTTTCCTACAAAATACTTCAGTATTAGCTAAAAACCCTCGCAATTTGTTGTTTTGCTCCGTGATTATTGTATTACCCGTTGACGGCCCGTTGAAGGCAAATAGGCCAATGAGCCAACATATTATTATAATGGCCTCTATCAAAAGCTAATAAAGCTTTGCCACTGGAGTTTTTGTGCTAGACGGGTACTAAAAGAAGTTGCTTGGGTAGGCCATACTCTTAAGGAATTTGTTGCGGGAATAAGGTACAAGCAATGATATTCCACAGCCTGGGCTGGAATTACATTGGGTACAAGTCGTGAAAATACGAACAAAGAAGTATCCACTTCATAAAAGTTCTTGAATTTCGCCCCAAATACGGCCCCTAGCTCCTGGCAAATTGTATTTTATTTGACAGTTGTAAAAACGTTTCGTTTCCTTGAAAGTTTATCAAAAGATCGGAAGTTATGTGCGCACTTCCGTAACTTCGAGTTGTACTTTTCTTTGCAAGACACCTTTGTTTTTGTGATGAATGAGAAGTCTCGTGATAAAGAGGGCAAGGCAGCCTTAAAAATATATGTATGTTCTAAGATGGTCCGGTTTTTGGCAAATGATTTTTCTCTGCTGTGGATGAGTTGAATATTTTGCTTTAAAAAGATAAAAAAAGGGGATATCTATTAGATGATGTCCCACTAGCACGGGCCGATCCAGGGTTTGATTTGGGGGGGGGGGGGGGGCATTCTGACAATCTTGTGGTGCCGAATAATGGAGTTTGTGCAAAAAATAGGATAGGTAGAGGTGGTAAGAGCGACCTTAGCCTTAGCTGTTATCGAGGTACTCATCTAATATTTACTTGGAGAAGGTACCTAAATAAGGTTTGATTTGATTTGATTTGATTCGCCTGATGACGGCCCCACTGAGGGGTCGAAATATAGCGACTAAAACCATTTAATTGTTTGTATTTATGTGGAGTAAAACATATCTATAAAAAATAAAAATAAAAAAATAAGGTTGTGTAATCAAACCAAATAAAACCCTGCATACGCCCATTTAAGACGGTCTCACCTTCAACCTAGCACGCGACATTGAAATCCGGCATAATTTTTTTTTTGTGTTCCACACAGCAGCGCAGCGTCACGCGTTTATCCGACCAGAAGAAATGTTCAAGATATACTTTGAGCAACAATAGAGGCCAATACTGCTGTGAATTGGGTCGAGTGCGATTGTTTTGTTGGCGAGTGGTGCCTAGCAAAACGTTCCGTTCCTCCCTCCAAACGTCAGTCGGATCGCGACGGTAGCACTGCTGACATTTTTGACAGCTGTCTGACGTTTTATTTATTTATAATTATTCGTGAAGTGCGAGATGTCAACCAATTTGATAAACGAAAAATATCAAAATGATACGAAATTGAACGGTTTGAGTGCAGCATTTGCTGATAAAGGATTAGCACCTCCAGTCTCAGGGAGGTATAGGTCTAAGAGTTTGTCCAGTGATAAATTGAATAACACGAACGCGGACCGAGCTGCTATACTGGAGGATGTTGAAGCATATCACATCTCGGAGAAGACTGACACCCCAGGGTGTCTCGTGCAGAGCAGGACTATGGACGACGACTCGAAGCCGACACTTAACGGGTGAGCTCTAGTTTGGTTGTGTTTTGATAAGTAAACATCAGTTGGGGTGTAGGTAAGGGGGCACTAGGGGATAAAGTTCTGGACTGTGCCCCCTTATCGCACTTTGACCGGCTACAATCATGGCTAGGTATTGTTCAGTTGAATGTGGATCTGTTTTTGTGAAGCAAATTTTGTAAGTATTCACTTTATATTGTATAGTACTGAGGGTCTGTTCGCTATTTGTCAAATTTCTTGTTTTGTCGACTTTTCCTAGGCCTCCCTATCAGTCCAGATCATGGCTCAGAACCATGAAATAATAAATGATACTTTATTGCACATAATGAAGATATTTGCAAATAGCGAAAACAGATGGAATGGCAGACTTATTCCTAAAAGAAATCTTCCAGTCAATCTACCATGGCAAAAACATGAAGGCATTCGTCCTACAGATTAATTCCTTTTCCTCTTCAAATATAAATATGTATCGGCAAAAAGCAATCAAACTATATGAAATGCCTAAAAAGTCTGCAAGATGCGAATAATAAAGGGAAGCCTAGAAAAAATTAAAGAAACAAGAAAGTCAGTAATAGCGATTAGACAAAAATAAAAAACTCTTAGCTAAGAGCAATGTATACCAATAGTTTACTATGTGTATAAATGTATTTTTAATGATATGGTAGTTTCAAACTAATTGGATTTTCCTTAAGAGTGAAGTTTTAAATAAATTTTTCCACCTTAACTCTTATGGAAAATCCAATTAGTTTGAAACTACCTTTTAATATCAATAAAAATATGTTTATGGACAATAACTGGTCCAGTGGATGGAAGGTGTATGTGCTCTGCAGTGTCCTAAGATGGTAGTTTCCCACTAAAAAGTTACCTCCTAATTAAATTCAAGGCGATATGCGAAAAAAATACGGGTGTTTCTTTTCTGTGTATTTCATGAAATACACAGAAAATTTTAATAAATTTCTGGTATATGCATTTTGACTATATAATCTAGGGTTTTGAAATTGGAAAACATGTTTGGATAAATTTTCCTCGATAGAAATAATTGTTGAAATGAGGTCTTCAAACAAACTTTTTCTCCTCGTTTGACAAACAGAACTCAAACATATTGTATTAGGTGTGTTTCAACAATATCTAGCAATTTCATATTTGAAATTCTGCTAGCTATTTTAGTTTTTTTATAAAAATTATAAAACTAACATTTTCCGCTTTCGCTGTGAATCCGCCCCTCTCGCACTGAGCGTGTTTTCGCTTAGAGTGATAGTGACAAAAATAAAATTCGCATAGCGTCTTAATAACCAAAATGTATCACTAATTAATGTTAATAGCAAACGAGACTTAAGTACCTACTTGATTGAGTACTAGAGCTCACTTAAAAGGTGATTGACTTTTAGATAAAACAACAATCTGTGATCTACTACATTATGATAATATTATTTTCAATTTATCTTGAATCTCGACATGATAACAGATATCAAAAAGATTGTATAATGTAGCGATAAGAAATTTTTAAATATAATTTATTTAGAGTTTAACTCAATAAACTCTATGTTGCTGCAATATAATTTTAAAATTACTCAGGCATGTTATTAAATTATATTTATTTTAATGTATATGTATTAATTTATATTACATAAAAATATTATAAATGTTATCATAAATTTGATTAAAAACTTTGAATGCCAATTCTATCAATAACGAGATAAATAAAGACATAAAAAAAATGGTTGTATAGGTAACCATTCACTAACACCATATAGCGATTAGTTAAAAGTTTCCATTTAATAATTCCCAATTAATGTACACATTCCTACATACATTTTCTAAATAAATATTATTATTAACTAATATTCAATACACTTTCTAAGCATGAGATAAAAAAACCAATTAGAAAAAGAAATCCCTAAGAGAAATAAATCACAGACTGTGCTTGGAACATTTAAACCATATCTTTGTCTGTTTTGGCTATCAAGTTTGTCCATCGAGATATACTTACTGATTTTCCTCAAGGGGGTTTTGTGCATTTTACTATTCTACAGAACAGAGCAAGGGCAAGAGCAAAACGTAACTTATTAGGCACTTTAAACCGTGAGGCACTTTTGGAAACCTGTCTTTGGCCCCCAAGCTAAACAGAGTTCATACTGTCGCTGTTAGAGTATGTGTAACAGAGATGGTACTGTCGCCGCTACAATATGTGTAACCTCAGAACGCTAAGAAATACACAGATTAAAATCCATTACTTTTGAAACTCTGAATATTATTAAAATGCATTACAACAGATTCAGATTTTAGTATGTAAAGTATTATAGTAGGTATGCGCCTAGCCCGCAATGCCATCCGAGTTTATTTAACTCTGCCCTGTTTTCGGCTTGGGCGTTATTTTATTAACACCTTTTATAGCCTATAAGTTGAACAAGATCACTACGGTGATAATAAAAAAACCGCATCCAAATCCATTTAGTGGTTTGACAGACAGACAGACAGAAAAGAATTCTAAAAATTGCTGATTTGTGTTCAATTACTCTTCTTTAGTCGCTCCCTTTCTACTATTATTATTTTTCTTCAATGTACCTATACAGACACACCGGGTTCTACTATTTTATATGTAAAGCATATTGGTTCTTTCCTATCTTGATAACAGAATGTTAGTATTTGTTTTTCAATAATGGGCAACACCACATACAATATAAAGATAACAGATAATAAATATGTACAAATTAGTAGTTTATGCTACAAGGGCGCAAAGGAATAAATTACGAGGACGATTTAAAACACGAGCGTAGCGAGTGTTTTAAACGTAACCGAGTAATTTATTGCTTTTACGCCCGTGTATCATACTACGTTTTTCAATGCATAGTGTGAGGAAATGAAAACAAATATAAATCTTGTGAACTTTAAATTATAATTGGCTCAAAAAGACTGTATCCAGAGCCGTTAAACAGTGTAAAAAAAGTATAACATCTATGGTACACAGGAAAGTCTGCAGGTTAGCCAACCATTGTAAATAAATAAAAATAAAAAATAAAAATAATAAAGCCCTAGGGCAAAATAATCGACTTTTTGTTCGGTTTTGATGCATAAAAAGTGGGCCTTTACGAGCACATGCATTTAAAATATTAATATACATATGTTTATTGAAAGAACGCATGGAAAATTCCTAAACCATAATTCCAGGACGGAAGGCGCGTGAGAAGTTACGATATGTTGTGCAGTGCAGTAGCTCACCCTCAGAACATTATGTTCTGTGAGCTCCCCCCAACCTCCGTTTCCTCGCCGAAGCTCAGAGAATATCTGTGTCTATCTTCAAGCCTGCCTTCTATATTTGCCTGAAAAGTACTTCCTTTTAACATGTTACTGAATAGAAATTACAATAAATAGAAAATACAGCACTTATTTCCAATATGTCATGATATCTGCTTTCAGAAAGTGACTAAAAATTAAAAATAATTACTGATATCATGCATCTACACTTCAAATTGACGTTAATTGTTTTCGAGCAATACTCTAATGGTTAGATAATTTAATAACTATAATTATACAAAAATAGAAAAATTCGAAAGGCCATCGCGTCCATATGAATAGATTATTTTCGACTATTTTGCATTATCCGGAGACATACTCAGTGATCGTCGTAACAGCCACTTTGCAATGCGCGCTGATTTGAACGTTATTTCAATGTCGTTTCTGTCGATATTTGTACAGACACACATCGAGTTGTTAATTTAGGTGAGGAAAGCGCCTTGGTACGTGCTCTAACGCCAGGGCCACAGCTTCAGGCTTCTGGCGGCGCTTCTTGCTGCGCTTTCAGGCGGTTTTTGCGACGGGCTTAACTTTGTGCGCTCGATCACTGGCGCGGCTTCCCGCCTCCCCGCACACCGCCGTCGCGAGAGCGCAAGTCACTCGAAGTCGGACAAGACGCGCGAGCGGCGACCCATGGCCGGCTCTATACAACTTCATACATTTGTTCTCTCCGCTTGACGCGCCTCTCGAAACCTGAAGCTGTGGCCGACCGGTAAGGAAGCGCCTCACCACTCTTTACGGACGGACGTCAAGAGCGCAGCAACTCTGTTGTGTGCGTGACCAAATGTAATGCTATTTCATTTTGCTATTACGTACACGCTAGATGAAATTTGCGAAGGCAATACAATCGCACGGTGCCTGTCGCAAATTGAAAACGTGTGTCAGGAAAAACAAAATCTTGGCAATACTGTGAAGGTTTTCAAACATATTATTTGTTAAAATTAACGTTAGATAATATTTCCGATGCGAAATTAGTATTAATTTTTAGATTTTATGTAAAATAATAAAAACACATTCGGCTACACTTTTGGTAAAAAACCAAAGATATGTTTGTTAAGATAAAAAAAAAATAATGATTATATTCAAATTCAAGATATGATTCAAATTTCTCGTTTAGTTCTAATTTGGCATTTATATATAATAGATCTAGAACTCAGCCTAAAATATAATAAAAAACATTCCATGCACACCTCACAATTTTGTGTTTGCGTTTGTATGGAGGTTTGCGCGTGATGGCGTTAACAGAAATCTCTTATGTTTTGTACAAAAATATGAATTTTACTTTGAGATTTTAACGACTGGGTAACATTTAAAATTTTTAACTCCGAAATCATGGTGCCTTTTTAAGGATGACTTTCACATAAACATTTATTATGTTCTCTTTCATGTATGTATTAGATGCATGAATATGTTATCTGAATAACAACTTCTACACCCTCCCATATCTTATACTCGTTGACGTCAAATTTGTATTGACTATCTAATAGTAAATATCAATAGCTCGATAGAAAAGATAAAATTAATATTGGGTTTATTTCATTTTATCGGCTAACGATTTTGAATCATAGAGTTAGGATCTTTGTTCTATAAAGCATGACAGCGTGACACAACAGATTTGTCATGTCATGAGTACGAAAGCGAAACCATGAATAACAGGAAAGTAAGTTCAACGCAGTTTCGCAGCTCATTTTTCATGGCTAGAATTCCAGAAATCCATAATTTCACTGATAATTCTTGAAAACATTGCTACAGTTTGTTATTTTTTTCCATTAAAAGGTAACTTCGATGAACATTGGGTTTTACAAGTTAGTAGATCAAATTTTTATTTTAAAATAATTGATCTTATAGGAATAATACATTTTATGTAAGAAAACTATACTTCTCCCCAAGTCAGGATATATTTGATGGACACCTAGCGCTAGAAGGGAAATATTTAAATGTACAGTTTTCCGAAATCGGCCGAAACAGGCTGTTTGTCCCGTCCAAGAATTGGCTTGTAACTTTTTAATAAGTTACAAAACACTTGCAGGGATCTCCAAAAGCGGTCCTATCAAAATACTATCACGTGCGCTAAAACCTCTATTCAAGCACTAGCAAGATTATAAGAAATTGAAGAGTTTGAAGACGACGAATGTACAAAGATAGTAAGATATGCACTTACTTTTTTTTCTTTTTTTATGTAGACTTTAATCTCTCGTAAAACCGTTGTAACACGACAAGGGTCAATAAAATGATATTCGCCCGCCGTATATTTTACCTAAAGGCCCACCTAAAGTTTATATCTGATATTTGGAGAATTTGTTGTTTGTTTGTTTGCCAAGAAAATTTGGAATTTAATTTATAAATCATGTAAATAAATATTAAGTCTTTTTCAATGATTATATTTACATAAAACTCAGTTAAATAAAATATTTCGGGCTGGTCAGGCCCGGCATCAGTCACAATGAAGTAAAAAGGAAAATATAACAGATAGGTAAAAAAAATGAAAACTATTTACTATGAACTATGTAAATAGTTTAATTTTTTTTCCTATCTGTTATATTTTTCTTTTACTTCATTGTGACAGATGCCGGGCCCGAATGGGCCGAAATATATCTCACAAAAAATTCATTTAACTGTAGGTAATTATAATCATTAATAAATCATTGGACTTATCCCCACCAGATATACTTGCAGAAACCATAATTGCAAAAACAATTCAGTGGGAAAATAATAATAATGCCGCATAATTTTCGGAAAACTTTCACTTAGCATACTTCAGTGAACTGGCAAGAAATATAAACCATCTTTATTGTGGTCTATTCAAGTGTTGAAGTATATCAAGTATAAAATCATCATCAGTATAAAAATAATAATAATATAGACATTTTAGTTTTAATAACTTTTTCTTTAATCATGTATTTTTGTTTACTTACACTATGAATTGAAAAACGTAGTATGATACACGTGGGTACGTAGTATGATACACGTGGGTAAGGGCAATAACTTACTCGAAACGTTTGCTCGTAAGCATAAACTACTGTTAAATCCTTAATTTATATAGTTGGATTATAAAAGAAACATGTAATGAAGAAAAATAAAAAAAATGTTTTAAAAATTTATAACCGAAAGTATACAATCAGTGCGTTCTTCCAGAAATGAGTAATAAATGACATAAGATTACGAAACATGGGCGCTTACTGCCGGAATGGCCTTAAAGTTATCCAAAAGTAATGGAACGCTCTATGCTGGGGTCACTTTCTTGGATAAAATATGGAACAAAGACATTCGCTAACGAACTAAAGTCACCTATCGAGCAACGAGTTGTGGCAATGAGCGGAGCGGGATACTATGCGGTAGAGATGACGATACACGAAGTCATAGAGTTCTACATTTGGAGGCCCCGCGCAGGAAGAAGAAGTGTTACCAGACTCCAGCCAGATGGTCATGATACGACATCAAAAAGACGGTAGGGCTGACATGGACCAGAATCGCTGTAAACAAATCGAATTGGAGAGCAATACAAGAGGCGTACGTCCAACAGTGGGTTGTGGACATATTCTGAAAAGAAGAAAGAACGCGAACGTTATGTGTTTAAACGCCATTTCGATGTTTGCATCGCATCTGTCTGACCAGTTTGCCGTATAGGACAACAATGACCAACATACTTGTACAGTCCACAACATGTCACGGTATACTATGGTGGTTCTTGCTACGTTCGCATAAAAGTGATATTCGTACAAAAAGGTATACCGTAGCGCATGTCGCGTGACTCCGTTATTTACGCCACGTGATGACATGACAATAGAAGGAAATTGTGTTTATTTTGCATTGAATCAACTGGAGATCGAACCAAAATCATTCGATTAGTAGGGTAACATGATTGTGTGTGTGTTTTTGGAATATAAATAGTGTAATTGTAATATTTAGTGAGTGTAGTCTTGGAAATGAAGGGGGTGCGCTTCATAAATTTTAAAGGCGCCTGTTCCAACGTCATCCGAAAATTACTCTTACTGATAACGATATTTCTCTTAAATGAGATGTTTAAAAATTATGAAAAAAATATATAGTGTTATTTAAAGTAGATATAAGGAAAAAAATAGATTTATGAAAATTATTCTTACGTTAAACTTAAAAGAATAGTATGAAAAATATGAAAATATTGTTCAAATTCAAGCTGTTTTTAGACTAAAATCAAGTAAACTTGGTTGTTTCTTTGCAGTCACTAATTGTATTTAGTATTAGTAGTTAATATGGTTTGTGTAGTTGTAAAATAGCACAAAAAATATTGTTTAAAAGTTATGATCGTTATGAAAATAATGTTCGCCCAGTTGTTACAAACCATCGGTCTTAGACTTTATCATTAGTTTTGTCAACAATCCAGAGATATAAATGCCGTGTCGGTGCAGTGGCTTTATCTATCAGTGTAAATGGTAGGAGCGGCAGAAAATTATATGATAAAATGTAAATTATGATGATAACATGTAGGTAATCGGAAATATGGTCTGACATTTGTTGAATCAGTCTAACGCGGCGCGCGGTGATGTGTGTGTGAATTGAAATAGTTGAAATTTAGTTAAAATGTGTGTTTAGTTCTGGAGAACAAGTGGTAATCTGTCTCTTGTAGTTGTAGTTTCCGTGATTGGTGTGATAATTACAGTTTTGAAGTTTGTGTAGTGTTTGTCTATTGTCAACATGGAAGATAATAAAACGCCCTTGATTCTGTAAGTACGTTTTCTGAATTAATGAAGGCTTAATAAATTAAGCCACACGACACTATACGGAAACGGAACCCTAAAAACATTACGGTAAGTAAATACAGATACCATAGCAACACAAGGCAACAAAAAACAAGGCGCTAAAACGGTAGTGCTTGGCAAACAATCGGGCACCCTCCGAGTACGGCACCTTAATTTTCATTATTTGTTGTCTTATTTTAGAGTATGTAAACAATCTAAACTAATTTTACCGTCTTTAAGACAATTGACTTAAAAAATAGGGCGGTTATACATTTTTTTATTTCTACTATTTACTACATAGTAACGCGTATTCTGTGAAAATTTCAATGAAGCTGTAGACCTCTGCTACAGACAGATAGACAGACGAACAGGCAGCGGAGGCTTAGTAATAGGGTCCCGTTTGGTACCCTTCGGGTACGGTACCCTAACAACAAATGCTGGGTTTTGTTATATTGCGTTGCATTTGTTATATTGCGTGTAGCTGATTCTGAAGGTTTTAATTTTAGATTTGTTCTGTCAAAACTAAAATTATTCCATAGTAATTTTGCTTCATTTCCTAGCATTTAGGGACCATTTAGCAATAAACATAATTTAGTTGTGACAGCACTTAAACTAAAATTAAAGCCTTCAGAATCAGCTTTATTATATACTTAATATTGTTGTATGTTAATTTGGCTTTTACAACTAAAAAGGAGACGCCGAGATCGTTCACCGCCAAAATGGTACAAGATAATAATTTAGAGTAACTCCATGCACCAATGTTGACGTAAAAACAATAAATATTTCCTTTAGCTCGTATCAAGCTTTGTATGATACAGTAACCTCCCTGTCAAAATGTGAAATTCAACATTTTAGAACGTCGGATTACGTCGCATCCTGTCGACTTGGGAAATTGAAATTCTGCGTGAACATACCTTGATCCTTATCGAAGATACCATCTAAAAGTTTTTTTCAAATTTGTCTATTTAAAGTTATAGTGAGCCAATAATCATGATTTATCCTCAAGTTTCATTCAATTCGATAACTGTCTACATTTTTTCCTTAAGTTTGAACTGGAATATTGTTATAATTCCAAATTCCTGTTTAAATTCCAATTATTTGGAAATTAATTTCAAATTATTATTTAAGACAAACCTTGTATTTCAAACAATTGTATGGAATATTGGAATTTAATTTAACGATTTGCCATCACGGAAGAAACAAAATCTTGGAAAAACATCGCAGATTTTATGGTTTAGTCACTAAACTTTAGTGCATTTCACGTTTTTCCCGCCAATTTGCCAATCCTAGTCGCCTTAAATAAATGGTGATTGGCTATCATCAGTGGGTAATTAAGCATTGTTCAGTGTGGAATGGAACCACTCAGTTATGGCTCAGAAGCACTTCAACAATTACACGTTACACGTGTCCGTGGTATGTGTGTGCTGATACCGAACCGCACGTGGGCTATTAGTTATTATAACACATTTTTTAAAACTCTAGCTGTCAAAATTAAAGTAGAGCCACTGAGTGATGGCACTTATGACAGCTGCATTTAGTGATGAGGTACATTTCAAATTTCGGTTAAAAATAAAAATCAAGTGTGAGTTTACTCAACATTAGACACGTCATTCAACATTCAACATAATGATACAAAAGAAAAATGTGCCAAAACCAGTGGCGTAGCTATCGGAGGGCTATGCGGTGTAGTGCCCCGGGGCCCCCAAGAGATGTTTAAATATCTAAATCGAAAAAAGTATTTTACTATCATTTATTTTCGTTTAGTTTAACTTCGTCATTGTTTTGTTTTTAATTAAATATTATTGCGTAACTTGGCGAACTCAAACACGACCTATAACACATGAGAAATTCGACTGACGCCGGCCCCAAAGTGGGCCGAAATATATTTCGAAAATAATTTTTATAGACTTAATGTTTTAATTAAACAAAAAATAAAATAAAATAAGTGCTCTATGTAGCAATATATATATATATATATATATTTCATTGCACAATAAAGCAACATTCAAATCGAAATATAATAACCGAAACAAGTAGTACATCACTATCAACAATGAAGTATTTTTAATTCACACTTGCTTATAAATAATTACGATACTTTGTAGGCATTTAAACGTCATAGGCGCCATCACTCGATGGCTCTACTGTAGTATTCAATTCACAGCCCGCATGATATGAGGCTTTTTACAGCTTGAAGTACGCAGTTAAAAAAATTGGGTTATGTGCATAGACGTAGATAGTAACGTAGATGATATCTACGCAATGGTTATGCGTATAAACTAGGGATGCAACGATTACGAAGCTTTGCATTGTTTTGCATCTGTAATCGTAATAATTACGATTAATAACGAAGCGATCCATCGTAGTAAGAATCGTAATGATTATTAAATTGAAAGTTCTTCAGACATGGGTATGGGCTTAGTTCCTTTTGCCTTCCCACATAGAGAGAATAAAAAAAAAGTTATAGGGGTTAAGAATTTTACGAGTGAAAATTGTTGTTTGCCGATTCATTTATTTAATTTACTAATCAGTTAGTGCATAGTCTGGCGTTAAAATTGTATTCTGGCGTGAAGCTAATAGCCACAATGCCACAAAGAAAGGAACATAAGTAGTAATATCTGGAAGTATTTTCCAAAATCATTTGTTTTTAATAATCGTAATGCATCTGTTATCGTAATGAATAACGATTATTATCGTAATCGTAATCGTAATGGCCGTAATGGCCGAATCGTTGCATCCTTAGTATAAACCGCTATAAATAGATCGTTCTGCAATGTAAAATCGCCTATATCTCGAGTCAGTAAGAATCGTTATCTACTCCCATACTGTAATAAGGTTAATACAATATCAAAAGCGGTTTTACAAGTACCTACAATATTGCATTATAACACCGCAATTCTGCGCTGATAACACCGCTAGAGAACCAATCACGAGCGATAACAGTGTCTTAAGGCGTATTACCACGCTAAATAAGAAACTCGATGTGTGTCGGTACAAATATCAACGGAAACGACATTGAAATAATGTTCATTTCAGCGTGCCTTGAAAAGTGGCTGTTACGACAACCACTGCATCTCCGGCTAGCGCAAAATAGGAGAAAATAATACTTTTCACATAGACGCCAAGAACGAAAAAAAAATTTTTAACTTAATTTTTTTAGATCTATAAATTTCCTATAATTTGGTGAAATAATAATTAAAATCGCTTTAGGCGTTTGGAAGGAGTAAGAGAATTCTTGTGTTAATCATGTGGAACTTTCCATGACTTTCGATTTTTTTTGTCAAAACTTACAATGAAAAAATAGTTTATGAAACTTAAAATTTATTTTTGACTCTATAATGCTTATCATTATATTTTTATGAAAATTTTTGGACCACCCGCGTGGGAGGAGTAGCCCTTCAAAGACAGGACCAAATTGCAGTTGGCGTATGCATTCGCCTTAATTTCTTATGCCACGCCCTCTTACTCTTCTCGCTCGGTCTGATTGGTCTCAGCGTCTACATACACATGCAGGTTCTCGTGTCATGACTAGTGTTATTTTTCTAATTTTTCGTGAAATTGATTATGATGGTCGTTTTAGTTGGAGTTTAGACAAGCAACTCACACAATTTTGCAAATTGAACACTTTTTTTTCATCGATTACAATGTATTGACATGTTATCCGTGTGGTAAAAATCACTGTAAAAACATGTTTTAATTTTTGTGTTATATGTATATACAAATATATTAAAAAAAAAACTCAAAATATCTCGGTAACGGTTAACATTTGCATAATGCATTATAAGGTTAAATTAGTTACTTATTTGATTACTGCCTCTACTATTACCCCTTTAATTTCCTTATTAATATTAAAACAATAAAATACGTTTTACTCGATATAGTTCGGCCCACGGTATGGGGCCGTCATCAGTCGAATAGAACAAAATATTGACAAATAATTTGTATAAAATAAAAATAAAAAAGGACTGTATCGAATTACCAATTACCCTGTAGTGATTATCATTATCAGTTTAACAGACTGATAAAATCGAAAAATTACAGTCTGATTAGATCATCGAACAGCTAGCCACCAGAAATGTAATGCCGTACTGTCCGATTTTGCCAACCATCAGTGTTTTTGCATATAATTGACTATATGCATCTCACTCCCACTTAACGGAGATTCTCTATCTCTTTCTCTATCACTGCGTGGCTTAGCCAATCAGAGCGCGTGAAGCGCATTGAAAGTTGGCGGAACAAACCAAGCGTCATCACAACTCTGCATGGTAGTGCTCCTCTGTGTATTAGACCATACTACAGGGGATCTAAAAAGGCCGACTCGGGTGAATCATAAAATTATTTGAGAGTAGGATAGAGTCAGAGTTTTTTCACCCGTGCAAAAGAGACGGCATTAGAACGGAATCATAATTATGATTCATCCAAAACGGCCTTTTTAGAGGACCAGTGCTCCGTATTAGCTCAAAATATAACGTATAACATACATACAACATAATATACTTTCGCCTGTCTCCCAGAGGGGTAGGCACTACTGATTTCCATCTGCTACGATCCTGCCACATATCTTTCGCCTCTTCCACATCCATCAATCTAGTCATAGACAAGCTCTTCTATTCGGGTACTTTTGAAGTTATCCTTCTTCATTATGTGACCAATTTGGTCAAAATATGTCCTTCTAACGCAGGGGTCTCCAAACTACGGCCCGCGGGCCAAGACCGGCCCGTGAGCACCACCAATCCGGCCCGCGGTCTCTGACCGGACATAGCCCGCTATAGTTTCACAAACTTATAATAATAACGTAATGCTGTTTACTATTTATGATATACAAGGTGACTTTTTCATCATCGTCCAAATTCATACTGGAGGCTTGATAAGTGACCAGTATCTTGGATCAATAACAATTTTTGTGAAATTCCTAAAATGAAATTTCGGCTTCCCATAGAAATTCACTTCCAGTCCCGAGTGAATCACTATGGGGAGTCGAAATTTCATTTTAGGAATTTCACCAAAATTGTTATTGATCCATGATACTGATCACTTACCAAGCCACCAGTATGAATTTGGACGATGATCAAAAATTCACCTTGTATATTCAAACTCACAAACGATATAGAAACGTTATAATGCGTGTTTGTCTAAAAGTAGCATTATTTTAAAAATGTTATTACAAGGTGTACAAAAGACGCATGGTTTTAATGACACTTGGCCGAAGTACGGACCGAAATTGCGAACGGAGTGGAGTACAGTCCTGCGCCCTGCACAATAGATATCTCACTAACCGTAACCGGCTAGTATCGATACGAAAATTTGCGCGTCAAAATCACAGTATTTGGGAATGACGAGTTAAGTAGATCTTGGCCCTTGGGACTATAATAACAGGCCTTCTCACATTTAGATTAAATGGTACCATAGCCCATCCAATGAAAGAAAAATAGGAAAAATAACCCGTGTAAAAGCAAATTTTGGCACAGTTGTAGAAGAAGGTGTTTTAAACAACATACTAAAAGTACTGATGGGTGGGGTTGAAGCTAAGGGGTGGAGGGGGGTGTAAACGTCCCATTTTTCAGTTTCTCGTAAATAACTGGAAAACTGCGGCCTACAGCAAAAAATAATGTATGACTAAAGTAATCTATATAAAATTTCCTATAAAAAAGTTTAATGCACTTTTTCGGTAGGATCAATACTTAAGGAGATACAGAGGGAGGAAAACGGACACTAAAAAAAAAACACATTTCTTTAAGTATATTACTAAAAATAAATTTCCTAATTATCTTCTAAATCTAAAATATCATCATCGTCAACGGTGTTTTCAATGAGGGCTCCGTTAGTGCATGAGCCGGAGCATACGCGACACCCGCAGCGCACCCCACACCCAGTCGTGCATCGGCAAAATTTGGTGTTGAGAATGGTGTCAGTTGCCAGAGGGTCGTTGGTTGTCCCTGATTTTAGGATTCCATTGTCTCCTCTGGCCCAACCCCATCGGGTTGGTGGTAGGGGGTTGCCGAGCCATTGTTGTATTTGTAAGAAAAAAATAAGACCAACATGAGTATTTAGCTCAAATAGATATTTGTGACAAAACCGTATTCGACAATAATACAATTAAATAATAATATCTGAATAGTTACCTGTAGGTACACTCTGAACGAG
Organism: Ypsolopha sequella; assembly: GCA_934047225.1. Lineage (NCBI taxonomy): Eukaryota > Metazoa > Arthropoda > Insecta > Lepidoptera > Ypsolophidae > Ypsolopha > Ypsolopha sequella. The sequence continues at coordinate 2,977,664 of OW203986.1, read as the reverse complement.
TGCAGCTTCAAAGCTCCTCTGGTAGCAGGAAGAGTGGCCATATCAGATTTAGGCTTTGTCGATGCTCTCAAAAAAGCCAGAGTAGGGGTGTTTGCTGAGGTTTTGTTCCTGCGAAGGCGCCTGGTAAATCGCCAGGAATAGCTTCTTGTCAGCCTGTTCAATATCCTCAGGTAATTTTGAGGGTTCAATAAAAATGTCTGAGATACTTTGGGTCAGGTCTGGCTTAGCTATGAACAGCTTAGCAATTCCCAGTTTGCTCTTTGCATAGATCGCCGATGTGGTTTCGCATCCGGAGAAGCTGTGGAGAAGGAGAATCGTCTTGGCGAATGGAAGCTGTTGCACTGAAAACAATTTGGTGTCCACCTTCCCACGGTCTGGCATCATAAAGTACACGTTGGTATCTGGTAGAGTCAATCCTATGAGGAGGACTATGAAGTCCACATCCTCCCCAATTATTGTAACAGTTGGATGTACAGCAGCTTTATCCAACACGCACCTCACAAATGTGCCATCAGCATCTCCTGTTGCAACAGTTGTTTCAATCCACGCCGCCGGCATTTTCTCGGTGAGAAACTGAATCAGTCTCGTTTTGTTCCTTTCATTGGCGAGAAAATGCTCCTGTTGAACTGTGATGACCGTGCTTTCGTTAAAGTTAATGACAACTGAAGTTTTTGTCAGACCTCTTTGCTTCTGTTTCGCTCGTTTTGTGCTATTAACATCATTGTCGCCATCAAAAACCACCATACAATTTGAACCGTAATGTGTCTGTACGTATGCTATGTACTGATTGCAAATTGAATAAATGCTGAAGGACGGTTTCCACTTCATGCGGTGCAGAAGAAAACCACCATCTACCACATTGGTGCTTCAAGTGAGATTGAAAGTTGCGTTATTCTCCACTGGCAAACATCGTAGAGGAATGGATTCTTCCCTTTTCGCATCCCACCCTCGAGGAACAGAGCCAGGGGGAATGGAGTTAATTCATAAGTCAAAAGCTTGAAATTAAAATTGTCAGAAGGTTAACAGTAATGCTATTTGCCATTGATTTTAATACTACTGCTACTGCTCATATGGTACTGCTCATACTGGCTAGTGACAAAAACACATTCTTTCTAGACTGCTTCATGTCACCGAATTTTCTGCCAATGAAATGGGAGATGGTCTTTGAACACTTCTCCAATCTTAGGTCTATCTCATGAATCTCTCTGTTGGCGTGATAGCCGTAAATCAACGTGCTGTTCTCCACTTGCAAAAACCACTCCGATGAACTCCTCCAATGACGTGCAGTACATTTGACGAGTACAGAATCAGCTATTCCTCTCCCTCGCATCAGGCCACCTAATGGACCGCATGAGAGTTTGTTCGATGACCATGTCCAAACAAATTCCAGCCCAAGGTGGGTTAATGGTGTAATACCTATTTTCGGCAAACTCTTTGTACGCCTGTGGATGGCTGTTTTAGGTGTATCATGTCTTGCACGTAGAGATGGACAAATTTCACGTATTGAAAGTGCCCACTTGCATGGGAGAATGGGATCATTTGTTTTACATACGCCAAGTGGCCGTCCCAATCAACGCAACGCTCAGAATCAATGAATTTCTTTATGAGGGTAACCATATTGAAATACTGCACCCACAAAGCAGCGGTAAATCACATTTATTCAATATATTTAATTCAAAAATAGAAAAAGAATCTTAAATTGTGCATTTTGTACCCGATACAAAACGTTCCCCTTATTATTACATTTTTAATGTGTATAAATTCATCACAATTAACTTCCCCTCCCCAATATCTCTTTAAATATTGATCCCAGCAAAAAAATGTATTTCACCTTTTTTGTAGAAAATTTAATGTTAATTAATTTAGCTTTGGGTCATTTTTTTCTATAAGCCACAGTTTTCGAGTGATTCACGCAAAACTGAAAAACAGGACCTTTACACCTCCCCCCACCCCTTAGCTCCACCTCCACCCATCAGTACTTTTAGTATATCGTTCAAGATACCTTCCTCTACAACTGTGCCAAAATTAGCCTTTACACGAATTATTTTGCCTATTCGGCCTTTTTTGGTCTTCGTTGGACGGGCTACCAAAGGCCTCTTCAATGTTGGCTTCGGCCCCAAGAATGCCTTTCAAATGACCGGGTCCCTATGGGCCCGTGACTGAAAAGTGTACCTACATAATAATAATAATAAAATTCTTTATTGCTCTAAAAATTTGTACAGAAGGCGAACTTAATGCTATCTAGCATTGTCTTCCAGTTAACCTTTGGTGCTGTGGATCGTTATTCGGTAGTGCCGGGAAAGGTATCGTAGAAACAATACTAAATGCCTTAATGACGGAGGCATTAAAATATTCTTATAAACAAACGGAGCGTAATATCTACATAATCTACATAATAATAAACAAATGTACTTACTATAAAATAAAAAAAATAATAAAAAAATACATACATATACAAGGTGACTTTTTGATCATCGTCCAAATTCATACTGGAAGCTTGGTAAGTGATCAGCATCATAAATCGATAACAATAATTGTGAATTTCGTATAATGAAATTTCGACTTCCCATAGTAATTCACTCGCAGTCCTGGGTGAATCACTATGGGGAGTCGAAATTTCATTTTATGAATTTTACAAAAATCGTTATTGGTTCATGATACTGATCACTTACCAAGGCTCAAGTATGAATTTGGAAGATGTTCACAAATTCACCTTGTATACAAATACATATTATGGGGGACTATTGGGGGAATCAGTGCGGCCCTTGTCCTAACATGTTTGAGACCCCTGTTCTAACGTACGAATAAACGTGATTTTATAAAACGGCATATTTTCTCGTCGAAGAGCACGTTTTCAGTCGTTTGTTTAATGAAACAATCATATGATGCGGTTGATATGTTAAAAGGGTGATTGTTGTGGCTTTATTTTCCGTATGTACATGAAGTCTGTTGTATGCATGTTCTGTGTTCTGTCAGTCCGACGTATTGTTATTGTAAACACATTTTGTTTACCACACATTGAGTACAGGTGGTAGAGCTGATGCCGGGCTCGACTGTGGAGGTACCACCATCTTACTTGGAGACACCCTCGAAGTAATTCGGGGGAGAGTAAGACGACAGCTCATAGGCAAAAAACCAGGATCTTGAATTAAAACACTTGTACTTGAGCTCACGTTGCTCACGTTGCTCAGAGCTAGTGCCTGGAGTCATGTAAAATATTTTAATTAAGATCTTCCCTTGAAAATGGAGTAAAATCTGAAACCGGTTGGGAGTTAATATAAATAAAGTGAAACTACAAGTACAAGTGTTTTAATTCAAGATGTGTTTCAAGTTTCACCAAGTGCCGACAATCGCAAGTATAAATTTTGTTAAAAAAAAAACCAGGAGGCCCATTATGCCTGGGACCAATGGATGGCGGTATATCCGTCCCTAATAGCCGGGCCTTATATGGAACAGACTGGTGACGGGCAGCGGCGTCACTGGTGCGAGGGTTCCGGCACCGCGCTCACTAACCCGTCTGCCCAGCGTGTGTGAGTATGGGTAATTCTTCCAGGATGACCGCCGGGAGAAGCAAAGTCCTGGAAAGGCTTATGTCCAGCAGTGGACGAACTAGGCTGATGGATGCATGGATGGAGTTTTAAAGATCGAGAAGTATTGATTTGGTGCCTATCATCGAAAACATGGATATACTATCGAATTCCGGTTGTTTAGTTTGTTTGTTGTGAGATTGTCCGCACTTGAAGTGACGACGTAGTTCATAAATAGTTCAATACCCATTAAAGGTAATTTTGAAAGATCAGTTTTTTCAATGTTTTTGATGATAGGCATCCAGTCCATGCTGACCGAATTTGCTACATATTCAAGAGCAATAGAAGAGCTTGTATGACTAGATTGATGGATGTGGAAGAGGTGAAATAGGTGTGTCAGGATCGTAGCAGATGGAAATCTTTGGTCTCTGCCTGCCCCTCTGGGAGATAGTATGTATGTATCAATGCGTCCTTCCATAATTCAGCATGTACAACTAGTATTATTAACTAACATTGTTGTAAGACATTAATTTTGTAAATTTCATTATCATTTCCTATTGGCTTCAAACACTATGAATGAATGACATAGTAATGTTGAATCTCAGTATTCTCATTATTGCTATGATACAATTTTGCACATGTATTACAATATTCCATTGTTTAATAGGATTTATACTTATATTCTATTGTGTTTTGCAGTTATGTTATACAAATTACATTAACTACATTTCCCGTATTATCTTTGACCTAAAAACTTATCAAATGCTGTCGTCCATCTTCTTTCTCAACGTAGATTGTATTTCATAAAGATATCAAGTACTAAATACTGTATTAATTAATTACTTCAATTACTTTATTTTATTGTATTGTACCTATTAAGAGGCTATGCGAATTTTATTTTTGTCACTGTCACTCCAAGCGAAAAATCGCGCAGTGCGAGAGGGGCGGATTCAGGGCAAAAGGGAAAAAAGTTGGTTTTATATTTTTATTAAAAAAAGTAAAATAGCTAGCAAAATATCAAATATCAAATCTCTAGATATTGTCGAAACACACCTATTAAAATATGTTTGTGATCTGTATATAGTTCCTATTCGTCAAACGAGGAGAAAAAGTGTGTTTGAAGACCTCATTTCAAAATTATTTCAGAACATTTATCCAAACATGTTTTCCAATTTCAAATCCCTAGATTATATAGTCACAATGCATATACCAGAAATTTATTAAAATTTTCCGCGTATTTCATTAAATACACAGAAAAGAAACACCCGTATTTTTTTCGCATATCGCCTTAAGAGTATGACATAGCCAAAACAAAAACCAGTTCCGGGCGTGGCTTATTCTATTTTACGATAGCGCGCGGGGGGAAATTCGTCCCGGTCTCTAAGCTCGCGTCACCATAGCAAAAATACGAATAGAGTGGACGAGGCAGGGTCAAAAGTAATTATTTTATTTTATCTAATTTATTAGTGTATTTCGATCATCGTCACACGGCATTGATCCTACTTGCTATCACGTCGGGACGTAAATTTATTATGGTCGGCTAAAAGTGTTTTTTTGAGTGTTTGATTTATCAGTTGACCCTCGGAACATTTCAGACACTCCTTTAGAGATACATAATAATATTGTGACGGTTAATTGTCACCATTACCCATTCTTTAAATATTTTTCGCCCGTTGAGCTGGTTTTACACTTGCGGAAAAATAAATTGGACCAAAAATTTCTTTACAAAAAATTTTTACTAAAGTTGTTATTACAAAAAGTGGAAACTAACAAATATTCTCAGAAGGAATGCACCACGTCACTATCTATCTCACTGTAGCCTATATCAATTATGCCTCTCTCATTCAACCACGTTTAACTGCGTTACTATCTCATTCCAACTCATTTTAAATAGCGTCACTATTTATCTCACTCTAACGCGTGTTAAATGGCATTTTTAATGAACGTCAAATATTTTTACTGCCCGCCACTCTTTCATTCTAAATTATAATTATTTAAAAAAATACGCAGCTCCTTTGGTAGTAAAATAGCAATAACTTTTTTTTCAAAAGTAATACCATAGACGAACAATACGAGAAGACTGACAACCCCATACGAAAAAACGTACTCTGCTAGAAAGCCAAAATCCTGTATTATTCCTAGATGTCACTACTATCTCGCCCGCTAGCTGTACATACAATGGATGCTTGGTACTTAGGCAGAAGGCATAGTATAATTCATCGTAATATCCACGAGTAATCAGAGATGGCGCTTTTGTTGTTTACGAGCGAAACATCGCACACACATAAGTGTAGTACACAATACAAATGTATGTGCACGTCAAGTGTCGCATCGCAGCATAGACATAATCGCAGTTATAAATGCGCGCGCAAAGAGAATGGGATAAAGATAAGATAAAAGAAAAGCTAGGTTACGTTCCAAAACTAGTTAATATAAATTTACCTCACGAGAGTCTGTCCCTTTCATACTTTATACATTTACCATACGCTATCTTGTTGTCAGGGTAAAAATTACTCTCCCGGATGTCTTTTGGAACGGCTTCGAAATTGAAAATTACAGTACTAGAGCAAAGTGGGTTACTAAGAGCAGTTTCGCAGCCGGATTGTGAACAACCCGCCCTTTTCTAATTAGTCGAAACAAAACACGTAAATTCAAAATTCACTCAATAGTTATTCAACAAAACCTTATTACCTATGTATTGTGTATGTTGCCATCGCAAAGTTTCCATTTGTAATCAGAATATTTCAAGTCATAAGTAAGTACTTAAATCAGAATTTTAGAATTTCAAAAATTTCAAGAGTGCCAATTTATAGAAACCAATGGAAACTTTGCGACGGGAACATACACAATACATAGGTAATAAGGTCTTTTTGAATAAGTATTGAGTGAGTTTTGAATTTAAGTGTTCTGTTTTGATTAATTAGAAAAGGCCGGGTTTTTCACAGTCTGGCTGCGAAACTGCTCTTAAAGAAGTTATAATTATTAACATTTATTTATTTGTACCACGGTGTACTGCCACTACGTGACAGACGTATCATCTCTGACATGTCATTACTGCATGATGTGTGCTCAGGCGCACTTGACTGTCCAACGTTAGTAACAGAGATGATGCGTCTGTCAGCCCCCTCCACCCGCACTCGACACACCAAGTTATTTGCCACCCCCTTCTCGCGTACTAACTATGTGTCGAACTGTGTTTGCCGGCGGGTTCTTCAAACGTACAATGAGCGCTTCGCGGACCTGGATCCGTTCTGCACTACCAAAACTGTGTTTAAACATAACATATACCAACAAATAACGGACTTACTTTAAATCGTCTTATTACTTGAATATTAATTTTCTTTCTTTTACTTACTTAGTTGTAAAACTTACCTGTTTTATCATCACACGATGAGACACGCACACACACACACACACACACACACACCCTAATCACCCGACACTCAACAAACTCATAATGGCAACAAACCTTTGTATTATAAATTCGTCTTCTTTGCGAATAATTTATTAATTTAACCATATTATAATTGTTATGTTCCAATTTTTTATTAGTATGTTTAGTTTAGCATAGTGAAATCCGTTATTGGCACAATAAGATGAATATCATGTTCAAGTAATCTGAATGTACTTGCTGTGGATTTTTGTTTATGAATAAAATAAAATAAAATAAAATAAAATAAAATTTGTAACATATTTACTCCTACTCATATAGGTATGAAATTGTTCAAAATATTTCCAAAACATAAGTGAGAAAAAAAAATCTAAATAGCTATTATCTAAATATCTATATAAATAGCTTTTTATTATATTAAAAAGCTTATTGTAAAAATATATACTTGTACTATATTTACTGGCACTGGTTTCGAGAAATCTTTAAAAAAACCACAAAAATATGTATGTTGTCCCCTTATCTCCGAAACTGGTAATATGGAAAAAATGACAATTATAGCTCATAACTGACCAATTACAGGAAAACTATAGCACTTGAAAAAAGTTGAGCACAAATGAGAAATATAAAAAAAGAAGAAAAATATATTAACAAGAAATATTTTACCTATAAAATACAATACGGGTATCACATTATAGGTATTAAAATGCTAATTGTAAAAATATATCGCCACCTTAAAGGGAAAATTAAATAAGTAACATTTTTCCTAAACACGTTTTATTGCATTTTCTAAACGCCCGATTTTTTCTCCAGCTTTTGGTCTGGGAATCGTTTTCCTACTCCCTTTATTTCCTGCGATAGCTGTTTGTGGCCAAATGGTTAATCCGAAAAACTACTAGAAAACTGATTGGTAAAACTATATTAAAATCACTTATACAAAAAGGATTAAAGAGATTGACTCTACCTGTAGTTTTTTTCATTAGGATAAAAAAAATAACTCACCTTATTGAATTTTGGCAATAAAAATATTTCGAACTGATGATAATAACCGAAAGGCAAAAATACATCTTATTGAAATGGTGTAAACGAATATTTAAATCGATGTTAACCGTACCTTAAGGAAAAAACGAATAATAGTCTTTTTATTTATTTTTCGTTTGTAAAGGTTATCTGGATAGATGCAATTGAGCTTTTTTTGTGTGTTTATTTAATTTTAGTAAGCAGATTATATTTGAGCTTAAGTAATTAATATTTTTTTATTGGAATTTCGCAAAAATATTTAAATTTTATAAAACAAAGCTGCAATACTAAGTTGGTCAAGTTTTTGGGCAGGGAACCCTGAAATCACATTATTTATTGGAGCTGTTGTGCTTAAAAAAAAATTGCGTCCGAACTAAATCGATGAAGTGATATCAGCCCGACCCCAACTTGGACAAACAGCTATGTGACACGATCACTTTTTATTTATTTTTCGCTTGTAAAGGTTATCTTGATAGATGCAATTGAGCTTTTTTTGTGTTTATTTAATTTTAGTAAGCAGATTATATTTGAGCTTGTGTAATTAATAACTTTTTGTTAGAATTTCGCAAAAATATTTAAATTTTATAAAACAAAGCTGCAATACTAAGTTGGTCAAGTTTCCGGGCAGGGAACCCTGAAATTACATTATTAATTGGATCTGCTCTGGTTAAAAAAAATTGCGTCCGAACCAAATCGATGAAGTGATATCAGCAGAGCTGCCCAACCCTAACTTGGACAAACAGCTATATGACACGATCACTAAGAGCATGAGTCCTTGTGGAGCACTGAACCCTACGTCCCCTTTACATGTGGGCATGCACCAAAACGTATCCTCGGGCGCTGTTAAAAGAGACGGAAACTAACGAGAATGGTTATCCGGTGTACAGGTGCAGGGCACCCGAGGATGGAGGACGTACGGTCACAATTAAAATGAGAGGTACCGCGCAAGACATCGTAGTGGACAACACCTGGGTGGTCCCGAACTCACCGCTCCTTTCGACTATTTTTAATGCTCACATTAATGTGGAGTTCTGTAACGCGGTTCAGGCAAATAAATATATTTGTAAGTGCATAACCAAAGGCACTTACCCGGCGATATTTATTGTGCAGCAGCAAGGCAATGCTAATATTGACCCACGAGACGAAATGCTAGTATTTACGGCTAGTCATTACGTGAGCAGCAACGAAGCGGCATGGCGGATATTGGGCTTGCCGCTTCACGAGAGGCGCCCGACAGTGACACGTCTTACGGTGCACCTTCCCAACGGCGAGCGCGTTTACTTCACGGACGCTCACCTGTGCGATTGAATAGTGAACCGCCCACTACCACACTCACCGAGTTTTTCCGTCTGTGCCAGACGGACGAGTTTGCTAGAACTTTGCCATATACGGAAGTGCCAAAATATAACGCATGGAACGCTTCACGGAAAGCGTGGAAGCGTCGTGTGCAAGGCAACCCCGTCGAAGGCTGGCATGATGTGAAGACGTCAGATGCCCTGGGCGGAATTGGTACCGTGCACTTAACACACTTTGAGTGTTACTGCTTACGGTTGATACCGACCCGCGTCCAAGGCCCCATCAGTTTTCAGGCCCTCAAAACAGTCGAAGGACAGGAAAAAACTAAGTTCCGAGAAGCGTGTGAGGCAATGGGACTTTTGGAAGATGACGGCCACTGAAACTCTACGATGGAGGACGCCGTATTGTGTAGATCAGCGGCCAAGTTGAGAGAGCTTTTTGCTATCATGTTGAGCACCTGCGGATTTTCAAACCCCCTGCAACTTTGAGACAAGTATAAACTGCTATATCGGAAGATATCGCACACAAGTACTAAGGGACAGCACAGGCCAATGACGATATATATTTTAACAATATATATTTTAACAAAGCGCTAAAATTGATTGAAGACAAAGTTTTCTCAATGGAGGGTAAACGGCTGCCTAATTTCGGCATGGCTACCCCACAACAAACAGGAAAGTAGTCCACTGATTTGCTCAGAGAGCTCAGATATGACACCGCAGCCTTGGGGGCTCAAGTCGCTCAAACTGAACCCCAGCTATTACAAGAGAAAAGGCAAATTTTCAATAAAATTGTGAGCCGGGTGAAGAGCGGAGAAGGAGTCTTTATTTCTTAGACGCAGGCAAGACATTTCTGCTAAATTTGCTGCTGGCGCAGTTGCGCAAGAATAGGAATGTCGCGCTAGCTGTTGCGTCTTCTTAAATAAAACTATAAAAAGTCTTTATACATGTTAATTAGCTCCCTAGTGATATATTAAAATTTGAGAACAGCTCTTATTAAAATATTTGCTTTGAAGTTAATTTTAAAATCATTCTAAGTACCAGAAAAGGTCCATTGGCAAATTCAACAACCATGAAAAATGGCGAACTATAAAATGGCAAACATAAATAAGGCTACTTAAAAGTCACAATTTTTTCTTTATTGTACGGCAAAATTCAATAACAAACATGTAAAACTAAACAACTGGGCATAATTTTAGAAAAGTATTTTGGCTCAAATGAATATACGTTAAATCATGGATATAGGAAATTATTTCCCAATATTATAAAATGTACAACTTAAGAACTTTCTAAAGCCCACAACATATAAAAAAATTAGAATTTTAGCTTTCTGAATAACGGAGATATGAATTTTCTACCGAAAATAAAACACAAAATTGCGATTATCTCGGAACTTTTTTTTGTTGGTTATTTAATTTTCCCTTTAAGGTGACGATATAGTATGGCTATATTTTATTGCACTTTTTTCGAGAAATCCTTGAAAATCCATAAAAATATTATGTTCCCCCTCATCTTATCTCCAAAACTGGTGGACCGAAAAATATGAAAAAAGTCATGGTAATATGTGTTTACGTAAAGATTACAGGAAAATAAAATGGTTGAGAAATTCACGAAAAAAAATTACAAAATTAAATGTATGATCCACAATACGGAACCCTAGCTAGGTACGCGAGTCTGACTTGCACTTGACCGGTTTTTTTAAACTGTGATCTTCCTTCACCCAGTTGAGGTACATGGGATTACTTCGGGAATAAAGTAAACTACCAAATTGGTTGAGCCGCCTCGAACTTAGTACCTACCAACATCTGTTTTTGAATTCTGACAAAAATTACGTACTTATCCGAGTTCCGAATCCAAAGGTGGTAGGTGGCCGTCGTCGTTAAGAGGCTATGTGAATTTTATTTTTGTCACTGTCACTCCAAGCGAAAAATCGCGCAGTGCGAGAGGGGCGGATTCAGGGCAAAAGGGAAAAAAGTCAGTTTTATATTTTTATTAAAAAAACTAAAATAGCTAGCAAAATTTCAAATATAAAATCTCTAGATATTGTAAAAACACACCTAATAAAATATGTTTGATTTCTGTATATGGTTCCTATTCGTCAAACGAGGAGAAAAAGTGTGTTTGAAGACCTCATTTCAACAATTATTTCTATCGAGGAAAATTTATCCAAACATGTTTTCCAATTTCAAAACTCTAGATTATATAGTCAAAATGCATATACCAGAAATTTATTAAAATTTTCCATGTATTTCATGAAATACACAGAAAAGAAACACTCGTATTTTTTTTCGTATATCGCCTTAACAGGAAAGCGAAACATCGATACTTCTCTACTTGTTTTATTACATTTACAGTAGGCGCACTTTGCGTCACTCATTTTACACGGTCGGAAATTAAGAGGATAGGTTCCGCTTGCATACTTCCCTGTTACTCCGTGCGGAAAGACCCGCAGTGCGAGAAGGACGGATTCTGGAAAAAAGTCAAAATGACAACTTTTTTCACTAGTTTTATTATTTAAAAAAAAAGCAAAGTTGCTATAAAATATCTGTCCCGTTAAGAGTTTAATAAACTTTATACAGAATTTAATCCATAAATAATATGAACGAGTTTTTACTTTAATACATTTAAAATTCGACATGAAAACTTTTTTTAGAGCCATCTTTGGCACTTTATTTCTCAATATTGAAATGACTTCTGAGGATTCTGTTTCGATATGAGTGTGTATTATATTCCTGAAAGAAATATATATTTTTTCTTTTTATGTAGTATTGCTAGATTTTTCAAACTAGGAAGAATAAATTATGGTTTTGCAGAAACTATCCTCTTAACTATGAATCAAAAGTTCGAGCACAAACACAAGCACCTGACCTCTCATAAACAACTAAAAAACACACGGTTAATCGCTTGTCGCAAAGAAAAGTTCATCAGGCAGGAACCATCCGAAAACGGTGATGTTCGTTGGTGTATTATTACATTACATTATCATAGGTATATAGATAGCAAAAATGCATTCAATCAAATTAAGACGTTATTTCGTCGAAATAAAATTCAATTTCAGTTGTATACAATCGTTATTACATCCAATTGGAAATGAGCACTGACCTCATAAACAAAGACAGTGTGATCAGATCTAGTATTATATTACCTTTTTAGATGTTCCGAACTAAACAGTACGCGCCATTTCTTATAGCTATGCCTATCGCCATTGAGTAGGCGCGTGCGAGCGATGTTAGTTTCATTTCATTCACTTTCAAGTATTTGATTACCGAAAGAGAGGTATGATAAAACGGGCACTGTCGCGGTGAGCAAGTTGTTTGTTCTTAGGAAATCAAATTGATTTAAACAAAATCTTGATTGTCAAAAGTGGTAGATACATTACATTTAGGGCCTGTTTCACCACTTCCAGATAAGTGATATCCAGAAGATAAGTTTAAAAATGGAACACATTTTGTATGCGTTATAGTGGTGAAACAGGCCATTAGTAATTTTGAAAGAATAGGCAGCGGCTCAGAATAAGGATATTCTGAGCTGAGCGTGAACCGAAGGGCGCGCGCGCTTACACCGCCATCTTTCCGAAATTAAGCGGAACCACTACGAACCTACCTTTACTAGGAAAGAAAGTAATCTCCACTTGAGCCGTGAATCCGATTGACTTCGATTGTTTTGAACCAGTAGCTCTATCTAGCTACAAATTTGAAACTAAAAATCGAATTACGCTTCAAAGTAGGGCGGTTGTCAGTCCTCTAGTATTTCGTCCATGGTAATACACAGAAATTGCCAGATCATTTGAAAAACAATATTTGATGAGCCGTTATTTAAGACAATTTGCAAAACTAACATAGGACATTTTTTTTCAGGGTGTGGTATCGAACTAACCTAATTACAAAAAATTGCTCATAAATTGGGTTTTTATTTTTCTTCCTGATGTAACAGCATTTCAAGGTTTATTTTTGACTTTATCAATAGCATGACTATTCAGAGTTGCGCAACAAAAATTTTATTCTTAGAATTTAGAACTGGTTAGCTTTGACTCTCAAAAATCTATTCGAATTTATAAAAAGTACCATCAACTCGAAGACTATCTACTTTTTGCTGAGGTCATAATTTGATATTCTGGTCAGTCATGAGCTGGCCTACCAGCCTTCCAAGGGAAAGCGTTGACTTTTGGGACACCTGTTTACCCTTGGGGATAAATCGCCAAGTGTTTAAAATATAGAAATTTATTAGTATCATAGTTTGAAATGTTCAGGTCCCTTTACGCAAAATGAAAAAACAAAACTCTTTTAGGATTAATTTGTTGTCCCTATGTTTGTCTGTTTGTCCGTTTGTCTAGGCAATTTTTCTGGGTTAAATCAATAAATGCTAATATTTACAGCCCTGTAAAATATACATATTATAACGTTTTTATGGCCTTTTGTTTAACTTTTTCATACAAATTTTCTCCTTATGAAAATATAGAGATCAACACTTCACATAATATTTTGCATTTGAAAGAAAGCACAGAAAGGAACTGTAGAACAAATAATGTAAAAAATATAAAACCATATCTTTCTATTCTAAAGGGATTAATAATTTACTGTTTGTTCAATGTGGCGATAGGTTTGTTTATTTTTTTTTTTCTTTGTTACAAAGATAACAAATATTTTCATACAAGGTTTTCCTTAAGGGCCATTTCTCCGAATTTGTAACAAAATATTAAGAAATAATTATAACGGTAAAGTACAAATTTTAGCTAAGACAATTTATTGTTAAAAGTTTGCTAAATGCATAAACATATTTTAATGATATTATGGTATCTTCAAAATAATTGGGTTTTCCATAAGCGTGATATCAGATTATTTTAGAAATTTACGGCTGGTATCACGACGACGGATAAGCCAATTATTTTATTACTATTGTAATATAATTAAAAATATTTTAATGCATACAGCAGACTTTTAACTAAAAGTTGTATTTTTACTTATTGAAATTGTATTTCTCATCAAGAAGTGCAAGATGACAAGATATTCAAAATAAGTTAATTGAATTTGTGAAATGGTTTCAGGTCAAAACAGTTTTCCATGAAACGGTAATTGTTTATACTTAGCAAAGTGTGTAAACTTAGTCATCTTAACATGAACGACGCCTGTATTTCTCTCTTTTTTATTTCCAGTATAGATAAAAATATACAAACTTGTTAAACTTTGTGTAAAAACGAGGCAATATTGACGATATCCTGACAGCTATTGTGATGGTGTTTTATCAAATTTTGCTTTTTGGGCTGTATAGAGACGTAGTTAGATGTCACTAGAATATACTCATGAAAAAAGATATGAAGAAAATAACCTGTATACTTCACATTCGGTTTATACCTATTGTATGAATTTTAAGAAAAATACAGGGGTAAAGGGACCTCTTAAGGAAAACCTTGTATTAAACTATTTGTTACCTTAGTAAAAAATGATTCAAGGAAAAAATAAACAAAGCTATCGCCACATTGAACAGTAGGTAATTCATCCCTTTAGAATAGAACAACATGGTTTTCATATTTTTTACATTATCTGTTCAACAATTCCTTTCTGTGTTGACTTTTAAATGCAAAATATTATCTCAAGTGTTCATCCCTACATTTTCATAGTGAGAAAATTTGTATGAAAAACGTAAAAAAAAAACGTAAAAACCTAAAACGTAATATAAATAAAAACGTCAAAAGTATGTTTTTACAGCTCTATAGAGGGCCGTTTATATTGGTATTTATTAATTTTACCCAGAAAAAATTGTCTAGACAAACGGACAGACAGACAAACATAGGGATAACAAATTAATCCTAAAAGAGTTTCATTGTTTTCATTTTGCGTAACAGAACCTGAACATGTACCGACAGGATTATCTACGATCTAATAATTTTGCCATGCACTGTAAATATTTCAAAATAAATTTCTATATTTTAAATGCTTGGCGATTTATCCCAAGTAAGTGTACCTATATAATTTGCAAAAAACTTCACTTATTGGACTAGAGGGTAATTTCACGAAATACAGATCTCAGTAAGTATAAGTAAATTAATTTGGGTTTCAATAACGATCACAAAATTATTCTTTTAGAGTAACACATATTATTTTCCCGCATAAAAGTATGAATTCAATCCAAATTCATTCAGTTTTGTTGTTATGACTATGGCACGATGTAGCTAAATCACTCATACGCATATTTTGTTGAGTTTTTAACGGCAGGAATATGATGCTCCTCGAAATATTACTTTATAAAATTAATTTCAATGTGTTTTGAAGTAGTTTTGGGAGATATTTATAGCTTGCAAAAAAGGGTACAGGTTCCACGTCTTACGGGCGCCAACGCTAGGCGTAGACCAGTGTTGCCAGTGCGGTCTTCCAATTTCGGACGACAGGCCATCTGAAAAGGGACGATTTTGGAAAAAAAGGGACGGTTTTCCAATTATGCGTCAAAGTAAAGTTAAACTAAAATGACTAGTTTATTTAATTACCTATAATGAAAAAAAAAACCGGCCAAGTGCGAGTCAGACTCGCTTCCCTAGGATTCCGTATTGTGGATGATAAATTTAATTTTGTAATTTTTTTTTTCGTGAATTTCTCAACGGCTTTATTTTTCCTGTAATCTTTACGTAAACACATATTACCATTATTTTTTTCATATTTTTGGTCCACTAGTTTTGGAGATAGGGGGGTACATACATATTTTTGGGGTTTTAAAAAGATTTCTCGAAACCAGTAACGGTTAACGGAGTTTAACGGAGTTTTTCGGGACGAAAATCGTCCCTTTTGGGACGGTCTGGCAACGCTGGCGTAGACTGACAATATCTTGCTGCCGCTGACTGCATCAGTGGATTTACGTATTTTTGGAAAAAGGGGGTGCTTTTTTTGACCCGAATAACGTGGTATTTGGAAAATGAATAGATATCATTCACACTAATTTTATTAAAAAAAAACCAACAAAATCGCGAAAGCGATACCTGAAACAAAATCGATAAGAAGTGTGCAATAGAGGGTTACAAAAAAATTCATTGACAGTACAAATATGAATCGATAAACGTGGTTTGTGGAAAATGAATACCTTAAAGTTCAACCAAAAACATGTATTTTTTTTATGGCTATACGTAACCTGATTATTGCAACAAAATCATCCGAAAGCTGACATTTTATTTCTGTTTGTATTTTCGTTCCCCTTAAGATATTTCAATAATATAAAATACACCTACGCTTTTTTTAATTTACACATATTATCTTCCACCCGATGCAGATTGTCTGAACGAAATCGCTTTCATGTTTCAATAGTTTTGTTTCCTTCCCCAATCAAGATTATGATTATTTATAAACTTCAATATACTCAAGCCTGTTTCCTCGAGCGATAGACCGAGATAATAGATTCCCTGACATACTCATACGTTCTCTTTTCCATTCAATTTATCTTACAAAATCCAATGATTCCAGGTACAAGGATGGCAAGGCGTCGTACGGCACCGACAGCCCCATTCGTGGGAGAAGGGTCATCTTCTGTGTCCACGGTAACCCTTCCACCGGCTGCTGTGCCGTCATCGAGTCCACGGACGGGGACGATGGTGACAGACGGAACGGCAGTCTCATTGACGTGGAACGTGAGTGCTCATCATCACACTCGTGGTATTGTCGAGTAATTCCGTATGGGCACAATTTGTGTCCGAGCTGCTCGGCGGATCGTTAGTCCGCCCTATTATACGTATTGTAAGTTATGGGCTGTTGATTGCGTCCGCAGCAGATAAAACTTGCGACTCTGAACATGTCTCCCAGAGCGGTTCTTAAAAGCACAATATCCGTCTTGCGGGCCTATTATGTATCTCTAGTTGCCTTCAGGACTGAGTGCATATCATCAAAACCATAGATATACTATCGAATTCCGATTGTCTAAGGATATGTTCGCACTTGAAGTGACGAGACAGTTCGTAAATAGTCCAATACCCACTAAAGGCAATTTTGAAAGTTCAGTTTTTATCTATGTTTTTGATGATAAGCACCCAGTCCAGTGGGCAACCAAAGATACAGAATAGGGGGGCTGGCCTATCTCATAATAGCAGAAAAATAGATAATCATTATTGCCCCGAGGGCATTAAAACTGCTCACAGAAGTCATGTGTCACGTACAAAATGGACATGCACTTCAATCAAAGAAAAAGGTACCAAAGCATCGCTACAAGAAAATCGGATCGACCTGCCTCTGTGTTATGTATCCTTGGTTGCCAATTGGACTGGGTGCCTATCATCAAAAACATAGATGAAAACTGAACTTTGAAAATTGTCTTTAGTGAACTATTTACAAACTGTGTCCTCATAGTCTAAGAGCTAGCGACCAAATCGGTCATGTGGCTTCAGCTGTATTGAAACTCCGTTGGCTACTTCCCTGAACAACCTTTTCCGATAATCTTCGTGCTGGCAGGCCGCGAGCGGTGGGTGCGGGTGTAGTGTGCTGGGGAAAAAATTAAAAAAAATGTGGGCTCAGCGACTTTAATTTTTTTTTCAAACAGTTGCTCTGTACTCCCTGTGCACCCAAAAAAAATTTTTGATTGATCGGGTGGTGGGAAGGGTTTGCCAGCGTTAATTAAAAGTACCAAGCCGCCGTGAGCGGTGAGCGCGATGACGCGTTCGCGGGCTGATATCTGAGCCCACATGAAAATTATTATTATTATGGTACTTTTAATTAACGCTGGTAACCCCTTCCCACCACCCGATCGATTAAAATTTTTTTTGGGTGCACAGGGAGTACAGAGCAACTGTTTGAAAAAAAAAAAAGTCGCTGAGCCCACATTTTTTTTAATTTTTTTCCCCACTCTACTACACCCGCACCCACCGTCCGCGGCCTGCCAGCACGAAGATTATCGGAAAAGGTTGTTCAGGGAAGTAGCTAACGGAGTTTCAGTACAGCTGAAGCCACATGACCGATTTTGTCGCTAGCTCTCAGTCTATCACTTTAAGTGCGAAAATATCCTTAGATAATCGGAGTTCGATAGTATATACGTTTTTGATGATAGGTACCAAGTCCAGATGGCAACTAACGATACATAATATATAGTATCTGGTAGTTTAGCGCATTTCATAGGTTTCCATGTCAGTTTAACTTTTACTATTAGATATGTGTTAGGCTTGGCAACCATCCCGTATTTTTGCCATAAATCCAAATGTCCCGATGGGACAACTTCTTCCCGCATTTCGTCCCAACTTACACAAAACACATGTAGGGTGTATCCCTTGGGGTTGATATATAAATGATAAGTCTAGATGTCCACTATAGATTATATTGATAAGGTATTGATATTGATAACTGATATGGGAGGTGAGAGCGCGTCCGCCGTGATGTAGGCTTAAACGTGAACTGAATGGTGGTAATTAGGTAAATCGCCGGTTGACGCGCTGTTTGATGAGTTAGCGATATTGTGCGGTGTACGTACCGTACATGCTCCCGCGCCAGAAAAAGACTAAGATTTTATGAGGCGAATGATAAGATGGCAGATGAAATTTATCTAAGTGACAAGGTGATAGACAATGATTAGTTATGTTGATTTATAATATAGTGTCTCTAAAATTAAACCGTATCTTATTATCTACACTTGCACTTTGTGAGCGCGGTGGTTCGATCACTTTTAGCTCAATGGGTATATTTGCATTCGCGCACTGATTCGTACTCGCACTGATATCCCGAGAGTTCAATGTTGTTTCGTTAACACTATAAACGCTGCTGGGCCCCGTTGTCTCCGCTGCCGCTGCGTGTGTAGTCAGGCGCGCAGCATGGCGCGAGCGGCGCACGCGCCGTCGCCAGAACACCAACGCCGCTGCCGCACAGCTACCCGCCACCACGTAGATTCCAATGTAGTGATGGACATCATGATTTGAAAGCTCATCGACGTAGGGTCTTTCTGTCTTCATCAGCTCTATCTGATCGCTTAGCCTTTGCAAAGTAGTGTTATCATTTTCAAACTTTCCTTCTAATTTACTGATAGGGATGGTCAAATTTATGATGTTATTTATGGAAGGAATCTCCTCTGCAATTATATCGGTTTGCGTATGTATTTCGCTGACTTGCTCCTTGTGTGACAGTACAATGAAGTCCTCGCCCTTGATGACGCAGCCATGTCTGAGACTGATAGTCCCCGCCTCGCTGAGTCGTTCTATCGACATTTGACCGTCGCATATTATGGTGATTAAGCATTTGTCACAACAACTGTATAAGTACGTATTCGTTTTAACCAGCTGTTGCCATTTGTTTGTACACAAACCTATTTTATAATGACATTCATTTTTTGTAGTTTCTTTGATACAAATGTCATTATCGGATTTTTTTGTATAAACTGGGGTATGAAGCTCACATAATTGAGTATTGGAGTCATATTCAATACATTGATGGAGGTTGTTATCTGATATTGGTAAATAAATATCTCTCTGTATGTTAATCGCTAGATGGTCTGCGATGGGAATAACGCTGATCATCTTTTTTCCGACGTGTTGAGGTATGCTTATCATTCTATAAATGTTGTAGTTGTCTCTACTTAGTAATGGAATGTTTATCTCAAATATTAAATAATTTTTCGTTACTCTTCCTTTCACCTTGAGTAAATGATATATTTTTGCTAGGTCTGTATGAAGATTGTTGATGGGCAATGTCAAGTCTTTTGATAATTGTCCAGAAATAATACTTAATTCGTCTCTCAGTTGATTGGGTGTTATGAGATGAATATCAAATTTCCCGTGATAGACGTCTGTTACCGTATCCAAAAGACTGTTTTGAATGTTTTTCAAATTATTCATGAGATTGTTGGCAATGACTGACGCTAAAGTAAACTCATTGAAGTTAATTTCGCTTTGTAAGTCCTTTTTCAAGCTGTTGGTCGCTTGTTCCAGTTGATTTAAATGTTGATTAAAAAGTTTGTACTGCTGATTCATGGTTGTTTCGACTCGTTTTAGCAGGTTATATTCCGCTTCCACGACTGATGTCTGATTCCGCCACAGAGATGCCAAATGTTTTTGATTTTGTGTAAGTAACTGAATGTCCTTTTCATATTGTTCCGCGAAGTGGTCGTCCAAGATACCGAATAGACTATTTGCTATGTAACCCACTCCATTGACAAGTCCACGTCGTTGACGTAATCGTGCGCTTGCATCGAATTGCTGTCCTAGCAGATTGATATTATAATATTGCAACTCTGTATAGCTGTGACGTAGCTGTAAAAGGACTACGTCACATTGATTGTTTACTTTTATTCTTGAGCAAATGTTGTCTAAATGATTGATGTACTTGTTAAATAATATAGTGCTCTGGTAATAAGGTTGAAGATTGTAGTACACAATCAATTTCCAATCATCTTGAATTAAACGCATGCTGGATACCTTATCAAAATAGATACTTTGATTAGTACCGAATTTGAATATGTTATATGCTGCTCCGTTTACACTGGATGTAAAGATGGTAATTAGCATTAAAACCATGGTGAGAAAATTGAATTTTTTGATAGGTCGTCGTCTTGTTTCTTGCTGTGGTCGCTGGGTCTCTTGATCATCAGTGGGTAGAAGTGACAGCTTTGTGATAGGCCTCTTCATGATACCACTTTTTGTTTTTATGGAAACGACTCTCACTAGTCCGTCGGTACCGGGATGTAGCTCGATGACCTTACCTAAGGCCCACTTTCCTGCCGGAAGGTTTGCTTCGTGAACCAAGACGATGTCATTTAGTTTGAAATTTGGTTGTGTTTTTTGCCATTTGCTCCTGGCTGATAGTTGTGTTAAATACTCTGACTTCCACCGTTTCCATATGTCATTGAAGATTTTTTGTGTGAGTTGCCATCTTGTACGTTGATCACGCTCTGTTTCAATGATGGTCATTACAGGTCCACTCGATAAGAAATGGGATGGAGTCAAGTAATCGAGGTCTTCAGGATCTTCAGATAATGTACTGAGAGGTCGTGTATTCAAGCATGCTTCTAGTTGTGCCAGTACTGTAGAGAACTCTTCAAATGTGAGTTTTTGCTCCCCGATGACTCTCTTGATATGGTGCTTGAGGGTCTTCACTGCGGCTTCCCAAAGGCCCCCACTACTGGGATTCAAAGGACACATGTGGTGCCATTGAATGCTCATCATACTGAGTTCCGATTGAAATTCGGAATGGTTAATCATTAATTCCATCATTTCTTTTTGTAGTACATTGCCTGCTCCGACAAAATTGGTGCCATTATCACTGTAAATGTGTCCTGGTGAACCACGTCTTGCTGACATTCGTCGGAGAGCTGCTAGAAATGCTGACGTCGTCAGATCGGATACCAGCTCGAAGTGTACCGCCTTTGTCACCATACAAACAAAAACAGCAATGTATCCTTTTGATGTCTTGCTACTTCGGGTCTTGTTAGCCTTGATTTCGACGAACCCCGTATAGTCAACGCCCAAATGATAAAATGGTCGTGTTGGATTGATCCTTGCCTCTGGTAAGTTACCCATCATTTGGTAGTGCTTTGAAGGATTGTGTCTTCTACACTTTACGCATTGACGTAACTTCTTTTTGACTGCTCTGTTTCCGCCTATTATCCAGAATTCCTTTCGAAGCCATGCTAGTGTCAGCCGTGGTCCTCCGTGGAACGTCATCTTGTGTGTATGATCTATGAGTAAATAAGTTAGATGATGATCGTGTGGAAGGATAATAGGATGAATCATGTCTTGACTGATATTAGCGTTTTTTAATCTCCCATTGACCCTTAACAATCCTTCTTGATCCAGGAAAGGATTTAAATTAAGTAATCTGCTTCTTGAATCGATGCATTTTTTCTGCTTTATGTGTTTAATTTCCTCTTCAAACGATAACGTCTGCACATGTTTGATTATCATGCGTTTTGATTTGCGTAATTCACCTATTGTCAGGTAGGGAAGCCTGCATGATTCACGTGTTACCATACGAAGAATCCATGCGAGTATGCGGACTGCTCGTGTCCAGTTACTATTCTTGCTGATGACGTCACTGATTATGTCGTCACTGGGGCTACGCGTCAATGTTGTGACGTTTGATTTGTTTACTTTCTTGATCTCTTGATCTGTGATACAAACCGGTTGTTTTTGGTTTTCGTCAAACGATAATAACAGAGATGGTCCTTGCCACCAAATAGGGTGATGTTTTAACGTTTCGGCTGATATACCTCTGCTAGCACAATCCGCTGGATTTTCAGCAGATTTTACGTAGTGCCAATTTTCTGCTGGAATGACTTCTGTTATTTGTTTCACCCTGTTGGCAACAAACGACTTCCACCTGTTAGGATCTCCTTGAAGCCATCCCAGCACAGCTGTAGAGTCCGACCAAGCAAAGGTCTTCAAATTATGTTTTGATAAACAAGCTTTTATTTTCTGGGTTAGCTTTGCTAATAAGTGGGCGGCGCTTAACTCCAACCGAGGTAAACTTAATTTTTTAACAGGCGATATCAAACGAGATTTTGCTGCAACTAAGACGATTGAGGTATTCTTATCTCCGTCGCTCTTGTCCTTGCTGATCTTGCAATAGATGACGCACGCATACGCCTTTGTTGATGAATCGCAAAATCCATGTAGTTGAATATCCTTGTTCTGGCTTATTTGCAGCCATCTAGGTACTTGAATATCATTGATAATTTCAATATCTGTTTTTATTCGATTCCACTCATTATTGATGTCGCTCGGCAAATTGTCGTCCCATTTAAGGTTTTCTATCAGCCAAGTCTTTTGAAATAAAAGCTTTAATTTTGTTGAAAATGGGGAAAGCCAACCTAACGGGTCATATATCTTTGATATATTAGATAGTAACTGACGCTTAGTTGTGTGAGTGCTTGATGTATCTATATTGATATTGTATCCAAAATTATCACTGGATGAAAACCAGCGTAATCCCAATGTTTTGGTGGATTCCTGATGTTTGAAATCGAATGCTTCTTCAGCATTATTTTGTGCTGTTTCAACGCCTTCTAACAATTCTGGCTTATTAGAAGACCATTTTCTTAAATTGAAGCCTCCTGATTGAAGTAGAGCTATTAAATCTAGCTGTAATTTTCTTGCTGATGGTATGCTGTCACACCCGCTCAAAAGATCATCCATATAAAAATCTTCCTTTAAAGCCTGTATAGCTTGATTTGAATAATTACGGCTTTCGTCACTTGCCAGTTTTTGAAGAGTCATCATAGCAAGGAATGGCGCTGATTTTGTGCCATACGTGACTGTCGTTAATTTATATTCTTGTAAGGGTTGATCTATGGAGTACCGCCATATGATTTTGTGGTACAGTTGATCATCAGGGTGGAGAAGGATTTGCCGGAACATCTTCTCGATATCCGCTGTAAATGCAACTTGATGTGTTCTCCATTTCAGAATTAACTCAAATAAATCTTTTTGAAGATTAGGGCCTTGTTTCATGACGTCATTAAAAGTGCAACCTGATGAAGTTCGAGATGAGGCATTATACACAATCCTTAAAGACGTCGTTGTTGATTCTGGACGTTGCACACCGTGATGTGGTAAATAATTGCTTGGTGTTTCGTCACGGGTTGTAGGACGCATGTGACCTAAATCTTCATACTCCTTCATAAACTCTCGATAGCGACGCGCCATGTCTTCTTGCTGGTTGAACTTGCGTTCTATTTGTTTAAACTGTGCGACTGCTTTATATCTGGAATCTCCCAGTTGTTGTGCTGCATTTTCTTTCAATGGCAATCTGACGACATATCTTCCGTCGCTCTGTCTCGTTGTTGTTGCTTGATAAAACTCCAAGCATTCACAATCTTCTTGGGACATGCTGGAGTCCTCATTGATATCCTCTGTTGTCCAAAATCTCTTGATGTCTTCAAAATGGTTTGTGACAACGTTGCAGTTATATGATTTTATATTTCCACATAAAATCCACCCTAATCGGGTTTGCTGTGCAACAGGTAGGTACTGATTTTCCTTAATGATTCCGCTCAATATTATTGAGCTGTATATATCCGCGCCAAACAAAATATCTACGGGGCGACTAAGATGAAAGTCTGGGTCGGCTAATTGAATATTCTTTATAAATGACCATGATGGTTTCGAAAATGATTGGTTAGGAAGGTTATTTACAAGGCTTTTCATGATAAAAACATCCGTAGTGAATTGATAATCACTTTGATTTGATAAACATGATATTGTGAGTACGCCTTTGCAGGTATTTTCCTTCACGCCCACTCCGACAATAACACCTTTGCATCGCTGACGTGTTAGGCCTAATTTTTGGGCCGCAGTTTCGTGAATCAGGGAGGTCTGGCTCCCACCATCGATGATTGCACGCATCTGGTGATATGTTCCATCAGCTGCTTGAACCTTGAGAAGAGCAGTCGCCAAAAGTACTTCTGATATGTTTTTTAAATCATTTTGGGCTACGTGACTTGCTTGTTTTTTGGAACTTTCCCCTGACCTGGAAAATGCCTCGTGTAACAAAGTGTTGTGCAATGAATTGCATTCTCGACAACGTTTTTCTGATACGCAAGCATTTCCGTAGTGGTTGTGCAAACAATTTGAGCAATAATTAAATTTGCGAACACAATTCAATTTTTCTTTTGGTTGCAACTTCAGAAATCTGTCGCAATGAAATAATCCGTGCCATTTTTTGCAGAGTGGACATCCGGCCTTTGGGGTCAATTGCGTGTTATTGATCGAATTTTGATAAAAGTTATGATTATTTAAATCTTTACTGCTACTAAATGATTTAAAGAATTTATTATTCGTGGTGATTTTTGTACTCTCTTGATATTGAGATGATTTTTGGGGCTCTTTGCGTCTTGATGATGATTCTAAAGCCATAAATTTGTTTTCTAAAAACTCTAGAAACTCATTCAGCGATGGTAAAGCCCGTGGATCTGACACTGATTGAATGTATTCTTCGTGTGTTTCAGAATCCAGTTTCTGTGATATTATGTATACCACCAACGGGTCCCAGGTTGATGTATCGACACCTAGGTTGTTAATGGCATAAATACACTCCTTGGTGGTGTCATGTATTTTCTTGATGTTAGCTGCTGATTGCTGCTGCATGCTTGACAAATTCATGAGAGAACTTGCGTGTGACGAGAAGATCAGTTTGATATTATTATACCTGTGGCTGAGTATATCCCAGCAGGTTTTGTAGTTATCTGCGCTGATCTTTAGGTGTTGAACCAACTTCCCTGCTTCGTCCTTGAGTTTACTTTTCAGAAACTGCATCTTTTGTGCATCCGACAGAGATCTGTTACTGTGGATTGCTTCGATAAATAAATCTTTGAAAGATACCCAGTTTTGATAATTACCATTAAAATATGGTATGTCCATTGTTGGAGTTGATTTTTCTCGATGAGATACAGACCATAGCTTTGTGTTGATGGCCTTTTTTATAGTGATAAATTGTTTCTCGTAATTAGCGAATGATTCTTGATAGTCGGGATTTATTTCCATCGATTCACTATCAATCTCCCAATGTAACTTATCGACAACGGACCATCTAGATTGTAAATCTTTGAGAATATCCTCGAATTCCCATTTTTCCGTGATAGATTCGAGGTTGATACTTGATACAGAGTGTGCAAATGCTTTGAAGTTACTTCGCTGTTTGCGAAGAAGCTCTTCCAATTTATTTGCAGATTGATAAGCAAAAGCTTCTGACGTGGCCCCCTTTTGCTCCGTAGTCTGCGAGACTTTGGGCCACTGAAATTTTGCTTGCGACAAGGGGCTCGGTGGTTGAATTGAAAGCGATTTTGAAAATTGTTGGATATGCGCTTTGATATCATTGTACATTTTCTGCGCTCGTACAAAGTATTCCTGACTAAAATACTCGTGACCGGTTGACTCGAAATTCTTCAGCTGCTCATGATTGCCTAGGAATTCGGACCAGTACTGCTCTAATGTATTAAGCCTTCTTTGGCAAGTTTCAGGAGTCTTTCGCTCCTTTCCTTCCTTTTTAAAATTCGACAGTATGCTATTGATTGCCTCTAGTAGCTGCACTTGGGTCGAAAATAGGTCTTCCATGTTCAGTATATTATTTGGTATGAATAAGTTAAAACAGGAAAGATCTTACTTTGATTCAGCCCGCTGTGTGCAGATTTTCCCAGCTGCTTTGCTAGGAACGCCCTGTATAGGACTGCTGTATAGGTAGAAGTTGCTCGTAGCTGATACGCTAAGTGGATGCTTATCCACAGTGTTTACTTGATCACTAACACAACACAGTCACAAAAAAATTTTTCGACACTCGCGTAGTGATCCCGCCTATTCGTGTTGACTCGAAGGACCATAAGATGTAGGGTGTATCCCTTGGGGTTGATATATAAATGATAAGTCTAGATGTCCACTATAGATTATATTGATAAGGTATTGATATTGATAACTGATATGGGAGGTGAGAGCGCGTCCGCCGTGATGTAGGCTTAAACGTGAACTGAATGGTGGTAATTAGGTAAATCGCCGGTTGACGCGCTGTTTGATGAGTTAGCGATATTGTGCGGTGTACGTACCGTACAACACATACAAATATGCCAACAATAGTAATTGTAGATAAGTAGGTCCATTCGGCGCAACACAACTTATTTGACAGGACTTACCATTATGTTGAGCATCTTTGTCTTTACGATACAGAAAGGAAAATACAGAACACTTAAATTAAGTTTAGTCTTGTCAAATAAGTTAAAAAGTGTTACACGGGGTCGATGCAAATGTATGCCGAATGAAATTTATGGAATTCGCAATAAGGACAAACGATTTAAAGACAAGAACTTGGCAATTTAAACGCTAATCAAGTCGTATCTATCAAAATACCCTACATGTCCCGGGAAAAATGTAAAATCCCGTCTTTTAAGCTTCTTACTGTGTTACTACAAAACGATGTTTAACTTTAGACAGTGTTTAAATCTGTTGTTGTCACCTTTTCTGTCATATCGTAAAAAAGTGACAGCAACAGATTTAAACACTGTCTAAAGTTAAACACCGTTTTGTAGTAACACCGTTAGATTTTAAGTCCCATAAAATACAGAAAACTGGTTGGCAACCCTAGTATTTAACCCACAGTTCGGAACATCATTTTTCCAGTTCAAGTTTTGAAGTTAGAATTAATAGACTCGGAAGAGACCAGTACAACTTCAAAAATATCCAAAGAGACTCAGACGTCTAAGCGTCGCGATAATGCGAAGTTCTTCTGGAGGAATCCTTCCTGGATGAAGGACTCGGACTTGGGTAGGTTAGTAGTTTTAATGCTTTCCACTGAGTTGTACTTTCTGTGTAGCTAACACGCGCTAGGTATACAGGCAGCGTCTATCTGTCCTACTTGCTCTCGAGCATACCGCGTTTATAACTGTGCGAGAGAACAAGTATTATGAATAGACACTGAACCGACCGGGGGGGGGGGCAAGTTAGACGCCCTGGGCCCGTAGTGTTTAGTAGTTTTAGTAGTTACAGTGTTTAATCGCGCGCGATGCAACTTAGTTGAATCACAAGTGTGAGGAACGTGAAACGATGTTTTTGCGATTAAACAGTACTTCACGCTCCTTGCACTTGTGATTCATCTAGTTGCGTCACGCGCGATTAAACACTATGCTACGGGCCATGATATCAGTAAAAGAAAAGTAGTAGATTACGAATTAGACTATAGTTGTGTAGAATTAATTATCATGGATCGTCGCCAGTACGTCTACCTAATGGTAGTGCTTAATACGCTGTGATAAGATGCAAACTCGCTCGAAATGCAGGCAATTGTAATGTACAAACGTCAGTAGTTCCAGCTTCTCGTTTATTTATTGGAATATCATTAAAATTTATGCCATTCTCCGTGCTAGTCGGTTGATTAGATATAATTATATAAAAGAATATGAAAAAAAAAATAGTACATTACTACTGTGGTCTGTAATGACTGCATTGCTGGCAGCGCCGATCATGAGCGAATGCGCAGCGTAGCCTACACAGCTCTGTCAGCATTGCAGCCCTTGATGGACAAGCTGCAATGATGACCAAGCTTGAAGGACGTCGCTAAGCTAAACTCGAAGCCATCATAGCGTGTCCAGCAACGCAGTCTTTGCGGGCCAAGGCTTGTATAGTGCTTTACTCAAAAATGCTTGTAATGTGGTCATTTGCATCTGACTATTTTTGAAACAGAGGCGATGGAGATGTGTCTGGATCGTAGCAGATGAAAATCTGTAGTCTCTGAAGGTCCGGTCAGGAAGTATTAAATAAATTTGTGGGATAGTACAAGTGATTTTCTGTTCATTATTAATAATAGTCATTCCTCCCCTCGGGGCACTGATGAATAAAAACTAAATAAACTATAGACTCATAAACTTTTGATAACAAAGACTCATAGACTCTTAGACATTCATAAAGTTATAAAAAATATATAATAGTAGTTTATGCTACTAGGGCGAAAAGGAATAAATTACGAGGACGATTTAAAACACGAGCGTAGCGAGTGTTTTAAACGTAACCGAGTAATTTATTGCTTTTACGCCCGTGTATCATACTACGTTTTTCAATGCATAGTGTGAGGAAATGAAAACATTTATAATCTTGTGAACTTTCAATTATGATTGGCTCAAAAGGATTGTATCCAGAGCCGTTAAACAGTGGAAAAAAAGTATAACATCTATGGTACACAGGAAAGGCTGCAGGTTAGCCAACCATTGCATACAAATAAAAAAAATAAATAATAAAGCCCTAGAGCAAAATAATCGACTTTCTGTTCGGTTTTGATGCATAAAAAGTGGGCCTTTACGAGCACATGCATTGAAAAACCATTTAAATGAGGCTGGGTACTCTCTGTCCCCCTCTTATTAAGACAAAGTTGTAAAGGCCAAAAGGCCAACAATAATATCAAGTCAATAAAAAAAAATATATATATACATACAACTGACAACAGCCCAATAGTATGTCATCAACAAACAAGCATTTCTAAGTAAATGTATGATTTACTGGAAAGCCAGTGTTTTCAAACATTGCCGTATGCTGAATAATGTTTTGAAAGTGGTATTTGTGTAACGTAACGAAAGAGATTATTGTGTAAATACCTAGTTGGAGATACTTGGAATTAAAATTTTTTTAAACGGTAAGTTTTTTAAATTGTTGTGCTACCTTTTTTTTCTTCTGGGCTCAAAAATTACTATATTCCCATCCAAAAATATTTTGTCTTTTTGTTCATTGTAGAACAACTTCTTAGAGGTGTTACAAAGAAAACCTAGTAATTTACACGTCATTATGCGTTCTGAAAAATCGCTTCAATCCGTAAAATTTATTCCTTATACAAACAAATATTCTGTTTGACCATGTGAGTTGTAATAAGTATGAGTCCCTGGTATGTGATTTGTGCTCGTAATATTGAGTGGCTTAATGTTTATATCTGTTTTCATTTACATCTGTTTAATAATGTCAATATAAATTATGTAAATAATATTTATCACCTATTTACAATTCCTAACTTACACAATTTTAAAAGCTGTCTGTACACGGTTCTCTGGAACGAATTTGCAATAAAACTCAACAATTAATGTCGAGGTTCCAACGATAGTAGATTATTGTATGGAGCGGAGAAGTATTATTTTATTTATTTCTACGTGCGTTAGTTACTATAAAATAAAAGCACGAGGCAAACTTGCAGTTAATAATTAGCTTTTCTTTCGATCACTAAGAAGTTAAAGTTGCCTTTTGCTTCATTCAAAGTCCGAGAAATGGGTAAAGTTGAATTATTTGACCGTTGATTCATCTTATTTTCATGTTATAGCTATATTTATTCATACAACTTTACTGTACAATCTATTTAGGTAATTAATATAAGTTGACATTAATTTATGTAGCCAAATTCGTACAGGAGGCTTGGTAAGTGATCAGTATCACTAATCGATAACACTTGGCTAATTTTGCAAAATATAATGTTGATCTCCCATATTAATTGACTCGAAGCTGGGTTGACGTTTGTTGGGAAGGTGAAAAAGGGTCATCGAACCTTTTATTGAGTACTTGCCGAGTCTTTAGTATGAATTTGGCTCTATAAATTAATGTCACCTTGTGTAATTATGAATGACATATGTATATACTATGTATGACAATAGTATCATGTAATAAATAATTCCTAAACCAAATATGGTTTAAAACAAAAACAAAAAATTAAGTACCTAGATACAAAAAAAAAACTCCTTTAAAAAACTACATTATTTGGAAACAAAGGCACATTCGTGATATAATTTTAAATAAAAGTAATGGTTTAAATAGGATACTTAATCTTTTGCAAATAAAGAAGATAAATAATGAATACATTGTTTTCAAAAACGGTTTCTTGAACCGCTGAATAATTATGGCTTCAAACATCTACGTATATTTCGTCTATTCCATCTCATGATTCGTAGATATATCTAAAAGCCTGACGATGTTATTATAACGAAACCGGTCGCTCGTGTAGAATATATAAAAAGTGGAACAGGTACCAAAAATTTGTTTTATTTACAATATGTTACAAATGTTCCATCAAGAACCAACAACGACAAGTATCAATTTATTTTTATCTGCGTATATGTTGGGCTTCAGAAGCTTAACTGCGTTTGAAGACGTTTTTGAATCACTTTAAACTTTATATTTTAATATTACAAAATTTCTAAATAAATATATATGATTTATTTAATTGACTTAAGTCCCGTAATAATGAAAATTAAAAACTATATAGTAAATATATAAACATTTTCATAAAATTTATGAAATGCTTAAAAAATGACTGCGTTAAACTTATACACAAATCAATACAACATATACAATGGGGATCCACAGGAAAAATGATAATAACAGATGGCGCTAGCACAGGTTCGGCCAATAATAACCAAGGCCCGGCTATGTCAAACTTTGTAGTTGTGCGTGCTCCGATTTTCCTACTGTTTTTCTCCAATTAAATATCTCGCGTTTCTTTTACTTCCTCTTATCACCTGTATTTCAATAATTTGTTATTTTTATTATGTTATTCATTTTTAATATGCGGTTTTTCAGGAATAAATTAACACCATTATTAAAGCAACCTAGAAAGGCAAAATTCCAAGATATCAATCGAAAATCACAAAAAATCTGCGCAAAAACCATAACAATGTACTGATATGGCGGATTTTCATGGCCGGACCGACGATACGCCATCTACAGGGATAATTTGAAAGTGTGGATCCCCATTGAGGCACGTGCCGGTAAGTCACGACTCACGGTCACGACTATCAATAAACTGTTAACAGTTAATGTTAATACTTATAATTCATTTAGAACTAAGAGAATTGTAAGAAAACGAGTCACTTGTATACCAAACATTTTTATTTACAACTACCCACACCACGCAGGGTTATGTCTCAAATAGTAAAAGAGTATTACATTTCAAAAACATTCACTGACGGGTGCAGCTGCGTCGAAAACCAGTACAGTAACTACTCATTAGAATGTGTCAAGACCTTTTACTTCATTTTACATTTTTTGTGAATACATGTGTTCTGATTGAATTAACATATTGTAACACAATCACAGATAATGTTAAAGATAAACCGTCCCCTTCATCAGTAAAAGAAATAATTTCCTGAACTACAAGTTTTCTGTTTTGTGTTCCAGGGCATTGTCACAAATCTAGAAACGAAGAAATCGACAAGAGAGCCCGAAGGAAACTCATTATAGCCAGTATACTGTGCGTCGTGTTTATGATTGCAGAAGTTGTGGGTAAGTTGTAACACTATAAGAATAATATGATAATAAGTATTTTTACTTAAGAACCCGCTCCGTATTTTTCGTCCGTTTGATGCGAAGTATTTTATAAATATTTTTCTCATCTTTACCGCGATGTTTTTGTAAAAACCAGGGACATACACCAATTCATATTGGCCGTCTAAATGAAGTCCTAAAATTTATTTGATTGAATTGTTTCTTCCTTGCGAATTATTTTGGTACTTAGACATTATGAAGAACTATTCGGAACGGGCTCATAAGTACCAAAATAATTTGCAAAAGAGAAACAATTCAATCAAATAATTTTAGGCATTTATTTAAACGGCCAATATGAAGTGGTGTATGTCCTTGGTTTTTCCAAAAACATCGCGATAAAGGCCAGAAAAATGTTTAACAAAATGCTTTGCACCAAAACTGTCGTCGTCGCGGTAAAAGCTATTTTTACCGTTTTATTATATATATATATGGATCTGTATATATATACAGATCCATACGAATATTATGGTAGAAATTAAATAAAAAAGAAAATTTTCGATATTTATTTCGACCCACTTCGGGTCGTCGTCAGTCGAATATTATAGGCGTATGAAAAAAAAAAAACAACTTTATTTGACACCGTCCGGTCAACAAAAGAAGCAAAGTGCTTGTAGGTATTTCAGTGAGTCGTAGGATCAAAGTGTTTGCTCTGGGCCTGATAACTTATCTCTTTTGTCGACTGTACCTGAATTCTCTAAATGCCAACCTCAGTTTTAGTTAAAATTGTGTTTAAAAGTTCTCCCTTTAATGGATATGCATGACCCAATATTGTAAAAGTTATTTGTATTTCATGAAACGGGAAATTAGTTATCAAATTATGATTTTGTTTTACAATATGTTTCGCACGATATAAATTTACTTCCTGTACAGTGCTCCCAAAGGGATTATGCGCATACAAATCTTCGCCACTGTTCGGCAAAGTTCGTATTTCCTTACACTTTCTATACAATTAATACGGTCACGTGGTACGTCCGGTCGCTCGGCTATAGATTTGTATGCGCATTATTACCTTGACTCCCAAAGTAGTTATTTCGATTTTTAAAACTGTTGAAATTATTTTCTATGTTACTATAATTTTGTAATAAAAAGCCAATTCGGTAATTTATAGACAGCCTAACAGTAAATGATAAGAAATAAAAAAAAAACATTTAGTAACTTTTAAGCGGGTAGTTTCACGCACGAATAATCATTAAAAATCGATTTTCATGTCATTTATAACAATTCTATGAAAGCTTGTCTAATGGACTATTGTTTGATAACGTAGTAATATGTTTTTGTAAAGTTGATTGAGAGCCGTAATTACTCTATTTCATTATCTGTAAATAATGCAATTCTATAATATATACATGTGCTTCAACTTTATGACGAAGTATGTTTTTGTATTATAATCGACTGACGAAAATTAAAAAAGAGATCGTTCGCAATTTCTGCTCAAGTAGCAGAAGCGAAAAGGACAGGAATTACTTTTTTAAACTTGGTGTCCATCTAGCAGTGGCGTGCACAGAACTTTTTGCTGGAAAAGCAAGCAATTGGTCAAGAATAACAATAAAAAAAATATGAAAAAATTTAAATATCACTTTGAAAAAAAAAAGTTGGTAATGGAAATTTTCACTCTAGGGTAGACATTGTCTACCCTGGCGTCATACAATTTTTTTTTCAAGGTGATATTTATTTATTTTCATATTTTTTTAATTCTTATTGTTGACCAATTGCTTGCTTTCCCAGCAAAAAGTTCTGTGCACGCCACTGCCATCTAGATTTCAACACTGAATGATTGATTACCTAAAGAGAACAAGACATTTTTGCACATTTATGTTTTTGGTGTATTATTTATAAAAGTCTACTTAGCAAGGAACTAAAAAAAACAGTGTCATTTTTATCGAAACTGAAAAGAAATATATCCGCGAGGGGGTGTCAGAGGTGTTCCGAGTGTGAAATGCAAGTTACAGTCCACACTCCCGCGTTTCACCGATTATTACGTCCCGACGTGATGGGTGGTGAGCCCTATCGCCGCCGTACTTCAGGCACTAATCACGCTTTTTAGGTCATGCAAGTTTCCTTACAATGTTTTCCTTCACCGTTTAGCAAGTGGTAAGTAAAACCAGTTACTATGATTATTGCTAAACGGCTCACTTCAATAACTATTTTTGTTTGGGATAACCGACCAGTTAGTCGAAATTAGTCGACGTCCCAATTTCAATAGAGACAGTGGTTTGGTCCTGCCCTCGATGTGGAACCCTGTGGTTAAAAGAGTAACTAAATTAGTCGACGTCCCAATTTCAATAGAGACAGTGGTTTGGTCCTGCCCTCGATGTGGAACCCTGTGGTTAAAAGAGTAACTAAATTAGTCGACGTCCCAATTTCAATAGAGACAGTGGTTTGGTCCTGCCCTCGATGTGGAACCCTGTGGTTAAAACAGTAACTAAATTAGTCGACGTCCCAATTTCAATAGAGACAGTGGTTTGGTCCTGCCCTCGATGTGGAACCCTGTGGTTAAAAGAGTAACTAAATTAGTCGACGTCCCAATTTCAATAGAGACAGTGGTTTGGTCCTGCCCTCGATGTGGAACCCTGTGGTTAAAAGAGTAACTAAATTAGTCGACGTCCCAATTTCAATAGAGACAGTGGTTTGGTCCTGCCCTCGATGTGGAACCCTGTGGTTAAAAGAGTAACTAAATTAGTCGACGTCCCAATTTCAATAGAGACAGTGGTTTGGTCCTGCCCTCGATGTGGAACCCTGTGGTTAAAAGAGTAACTAAATTAGTCGACGTCCCAATTTCAATAGAGACAGTGGTTTGGTCCTGCCCTCGATGTGGAACCCTGTGGTTAAAAGAGTAACTAAATTAGTCGACGTCCCAATTTCAATAGAGACAGTGGTTTGGTCCTGCCCTCGATGTGGAACCCTGTGGTTAAAAGAGTAACTAAATTAGTCGACGTCCCAATTTCAATAGAGACAGTGGTTTGGTCCTGCCCTCGATGTGGAACCCTGTGGTTAAAAGAGTAACTAAATTAGTCGACGTCCCAATTTCAATAGAGACAGTGGTTTGGTCCTGCCCTCGATGTGGAACCCTGTGGTTAAAAGAGTAACTAAATTAGTCGACGTCCCAATTTCAATAGAGACAGTGGTTTGGTCCTGCCCTCGATGTGGAACCCTGTGGTTAAAACAGTAACTAAATTAGTCGACGTCCCAATTTCAATAGAGACAGTGGTTTGGTCCTGCCCTCGATGTGGAACCCTGTGGTTAAAAGAGTAACTAAATTAGTCGACGTCCCAATTTCAATAGAGACAGTGGTTTGGTCCTGCCCTCGATGTGGAACCCTGTGGTTAAAAGAGTAACTAAATTAGTCGACGTCCCAATTTCAATAGAGACAGTGGTTTGGTCCTGCCCTCGATGTGGAACCCTGTGGTTAAAAGAGTAACTAAATTAGTCGACGTCCCAATTTCAATAGAGACAGTGGTTTGGTCCTGCCCTCGATGTGGAACCCTGTGGTTAAAAGAGTAACTAAATTAGTCGACGTCCCAATTTCAATAGAGACAGTGGTTTGGTCCTGCCCTCGATGTGGAACCCTGTGGTTAAAAGAGTAACTAAATTAGTCGACGTCCCAATTTCAATAGAGACAGTGGTTTGGTCCTGCCCTCGATGTGGAACCCTGTGGTTAAAAGAGTAACTAAATTAGTCGACGTCCCAATTTCAATAGAGACAGTGGTTTGGTCCTGCCCTCGATGTGGAACCCTGTGGTTAAAACAGTAACTAAATTAGTCGACGTCCCAATTTCAATAGAGACAGTGGTTTGGTCCTGCCCTCGATGTGGAACCCTGTGGTTAAAAGAGTATCTAAATTAGTCGACGTCCCAATTTCAATAGAGACAGTGGTTTGGTCCTGCCCTCGATGTGGAACCCTGTGGTTAAAAGAGTAACTAAATTAGTCGACGTCCCAATTTCAATAGAGACAGTGGTTTGGTCCTGCCCTCGATGTGGAACCCTGTGGTTAAAAGAGTATCTAAATTAGTCGACGTCCCAATTTCAATAGAGACAGTGGTTTGGTCCTGCCCTCGATGTGGAACCCTGTGGTTAAAAGAGTATCTAAATTAGTCGACGTCCCAATTTCAATAGAGACAGTGGTTTGGTCCTGCCCTCGATGTGGAACCCTGTGGTTAAAACAGTAACTAAATTAGTCGACGTCCCAATTTCAATAGAGACAGTGGTTTGGTCCTGCCCTCGATGTGGAACCCTGTGGTTAAAAGAGTAACTAAATTAGTCGACGTCCCAATTTCAATAGAGACAGTGGTTTGGTCCTGCCCTCGATGTGGAACCCTGTGGTTAAAACAGTAACTAAATTAGTCGACGTCCCAATTTCAATAGAGACAGTGGTTTGGTCCTGCCCTCGATGTGGAACCCTGTGGTTAAAAGAGTAACTAAATTAGTCGACGTCCCAATTTCAATAGAGACAGTGGTTTGGTCCTGCCCTCGATGTGGAACCCTGTGGTTAAAACAGTAACTAAATTAGTCGACGTCCCAATTTCAATAGAGACAGTGGTTTGGTCCTGCCCTCGATGTGGAACCCTGTGGTTAAAAGAGTATCTAAATTAGTCGACGTCCCAATTTCAATAGAGACAGTGGTTTGGTCCTGCCCTCGATGTGGAACCCTGTGGTTAAAAGAGTATCTAAATTAGTCGACGTCTCAATTTCAATAGAGACAGTGGTTTGGTCCTGCCCTCGATGTGGAACCCTGTGGTTAAAAGAGTAACTAAATTAGTCGACGTCCCAATTTCAACAGAGACAGTGGTTTGGTCCTGCCCTCGATGTGGAACCCTGTGGTTAAAACAGTAACTAAATTAGTCGACGTCCCAATTTCAATAGAGACAGTGGTTTGGTCCTGCCCTCGATGTGGAACCCTGTGGTTAAAAGAGTAACTAAATTAGTCGACGTCCCAATTTCAATAGAGACAGTGGTTTGGTCCTGCCCTCGATGTGGAACCCTGTGGTTAAAAGAGTATCTAAATTAGTCGACGTCCCAATTTCAATAGAGACAGTGGTTTGGTCCTGCCCTCGATGTGGAACCCTGTGGTTAAAAGAGTATCTAAATTAGTCGACGTCCCAATTTCAATAGAGACAGTGGTTTGGTCCTGCCCTCGATGTGGAACCCTGTGGTTAAAAGAGTAACTAAATTAGTCGACGTCCCAATTTCAATAGAGACAGTGGTTTGGTCCTGCCCTCGATGTGGAACCCTGTGGTTAAAAGAGTATCTAAATTAGTCGACGTCCCAATTTCAATAGAGACAGTGGTTTGGTCCTGCCCTCGATGTGGAACCCTGTGGTTAAAAGAGTATCTAAATTAGTCGACGTCCCAATTTCAATAGAGACAGTGGTTTGGTCCTGCCCTCGATGTGGAACCCTGTGGTTAAAAGAGTAACTAAATTAGTCGACGTCCCAATTTCAATAGAGACAGTGGTTTGGTCCTGCCCTCGATGTGGAACCCTGTGGTTAAAAGAGTATCTAAATTAGTCGACGTCCCAATTTCAATAGAGACAGTGGTTTGGTCCTGCCCTCGATGTGGAACCCTGTGGTTAAAAGAGTAACTAAATTAGTCGACGTCCCAATTTCAATAGAGACAGTGGTTTGGTCCTGCCCTCGATGTGGAACCCTGTGGTTAAAAGAGTATCTAAATTAGTCGACGTCCCAATTTCAATAGAGACAGTGGTTTGGTCCTGCCCTCGATGTGGAACCCTGTGGTTAAAAGAGTAACTAAATTAGTCGACGTCCCAATTTCAATAGAGACAGTGGTTTGGTCCTGCCCTCGATGTGGAACCCTGTGGTTAAAAGAGTAACTAAATTAGTCGACGTCCCAATTTCAATAGAGACAGTGGTTTGGTCCTGCCCTCGATGTGGAACCCTGTGGTTAAAAGAGTATCTAAATTAGTCGACGTCCCAATTTCAATAGAGACAGTGGTTTGGTCCTGCCCTCGATGTGGAACCCTGTGGTTAAAAGAGTATCTAAATTAGTCGACGTCCCAATTTCAATAGAGACAGTGGTTTGGTCCTGCCCTCGATGTGGAACCCTGTGGTTAAAAGAGTAACTAAATTAGTCGACGTCCCAATTTCAATAGAGACAGTGGTTTGGTCCTGCCCTCGATGTGGAACCCTGTGGTTAAAAGAGTAACTAAATTAGTCGACGTCCCAATTTCAATAGAGACAGTGGTTTGGTCCTGCCCTCGATGTGGAACCCTGTGGTTAAAACAGTAACTAAATTAGTCGACGTCCCAATTTCAATAGAGACAGTGGTTTGGTCCTGCCCTCGATGTGGAACCCTGTGGTTAAAAGAGTAACTAAATTAGTCGACGTCCCAATTTCAATAGAGACAGTGGTTTGGTCCTGCCCTCGATGTGGAACCCTGTGGTTAAAAGAGTAACTAAATTAGTCGACGTCCCAATTTCAATAGAGACAGTGGTTTGGTCCTGCCCTCGATGTGGAACCCTGTGGTTAAAAGAGTAACTAAATTAGTCGACGTCCCAATTTCAATAGAGACAGTGGTTTGGTCCTGCCCTCGATGTGGAACCCTGTGGTTAAAAGAGTAACTAAATTAGTCGACGTCCCAATTTCAATAGAGACAGTGGTTTGGTCCTGCCCTCGATGTGGAACCCTGTGGTTAAAAGAGTAACTAAATTAGTCGACTTCCCAATTTCAATAGAGACAGTGGTTTGGCCCTGCCCTCGATGTGGAACCCTGTGGTTAAAAGAGTAACTAAATTAGTCGACTTCCCAATTTCAATAGAGACAGTGGTTTGGTCCTGCCCTCGATGTGGAACCCTGTGGTTAAAAGAGTAACTAAATTAGTCGACGTCCCAATTTCAATAGAGACAGTGGTTTGGTCCTGCCCTCGATGTGGAACCCTGTGGTTAAAACAGTACCTAAATTAGTCGACGTCCCAATTTCAATAGAGACAGTGGTTTGGTCCTGCCCTCGATGTGGAACCCTGTGGTTAAAAGAGTAACTAAATTAGTCGACGTCCCAATTTCAATAGAGACAGTGGTTTGGTCCTGCCCTCGATGTGGAACCCTGTGGTTAAAAGAGTAACTAAATTAGTCGACGTCCCAATTTCAATAGAGACAGTGGTTTGGTCCTGCCCTCGATGTGGAACCCTGTGGTTAAAACAGTAACTAAATTAGTCGACGTCCCAATTTCAATAGAGACAGTGGTTTGGTCCTGCCCTCGATGTGGAACCCTGTGGTTAAAAGAGTAACTAAATTAGTCGACGTCCCAATTTCAATAGAGACAGTGGTTTGGTCCTGCCCTCGATGTGGAACCCTGTGGTTAAAAGAGTAACTAAATTAGTCGACGTCCCAATTTCAATAGAGACAGTGGTTTGGTCCTGCCCTCGATGTGGAACCCTGTGGTTAAAAGAGTAACTAAATTAGTCGACGTCCCAATTTCAATAGAGACAGTGGTTTGGTCCTGCCCTCGATGTGGAACCCTGTGGTTAAAAGAGTAACTAAATTAGTCGACTTCCCAATTTCAATAGAGACAGTGGTTTGGCCCTGCCCTCGATGTGGAACCCTGTGGTTAAAAGAGTAACTAAATTAGTCGACTTCCCAATTTCAATAGAGACAGTGGTTTGGTCCTGCCCTCGATGTGGAACCCTGTGGTTAAAAGAGTAACTAAATTAGTCGACGTCCCAATTTCAATAGAGACAGTGGTTTGGTCCTGCCCTCGATGTGGAACCCTGTGGTTAAAAGAGTAACTAAATTAGTCGACTTCCCAATTTCAATAGAGACAGTGGTTTGGTCCTGCCCTCGATGTGGAACCCTGTGGTTAAAAGAGTAACTAAATTAGTCGACTTCCCAATTTCAATAGAGACAGTGGTTTGGCCCTGCCCTCGATGTTAAAAGGAACCCTGTGGTTAAAAGAGTAACTAAATCACGCACAGAATATACTGAAAATGACGTGGACACCGTGAATTTCGCATGAATGAATGAATGAATATGTTTATTTATTTCAAAGATAACTGAATCTAAATACATCCCACAAAACCAATTAGAAATTTGGTTTGTCTGTGGGGAGGGTGTCTATCGCTGTTCGGTGACAGTCCAGATAACGCAAGCGTGTTAGTAATAAATTGTACGGACGCCCAACCTGTCCGACCACCCACGCCAAGTGCACCGATGACTTCCCGGGCAGCGCGAGCGCTAGCCCGCAGTGCGAGCGAGGCGCAGCAACGTCGCGTCGTCGCGTGAGCGTCTTCACTCGCCCAGAAGAAGGCAGTCTGAATCTATCCCGATCGCCTATCCCGATCAAAAATAGTTATTGAAGTGAGCCGTTTTGCAATAATCATGTTTTACCCTCAAGTTTCATTCAATTCGATAACAATTTACTATGCACATAAATTCCGAAAAACTCATTGGTACATGATCGACCGAGAATCGAATATGGATCTCAATATTGAGAGGCCAGCGTTCTACCCCAGAGCTACCGCTGCTGCTTCTACAGAGAAGAAATGTAAAAAATTTCCAAGACTAAATCGTCGAACTCCTAACATTTTTAGCTCACGTTTTAGGAATCTCGCTTCGACTGTTATTCCGGAATTGCCCCCCTTTAACTTATCGATATAATTCTTAAAATGTCATTATGTCTAATTGGGTATAATAATTTAGTGAATGGGATTGTCGTCAATGAATCTATAATTAGTAGCTACCTCACATTGCTTCGCATGATCCTCTGTTATATCAACGACACTGCACCAATCACTCTGAAATAATTGTAAATGCTACGCCCAGATTGTGGCAAAAATTTGATTCCATTAAATCTCGATAAAAAAAATGCAAAATTTTTTGTAAACCGTACAAAAATAAATATTATATTAATAATAAATAAATAATAAATAATATTTATTATTAATATAATATTTATTTTTTGTACGGTTTAGAAGTAACTTTGCATTTTTTTTGTGCATTATTTACGTCGCCGTACAGTATTATTTTTCTCAACTAAAAAGATGAGAAATCATCAAAATGCCTTATGTTGTCCGATGAAGTAGAAGATATTACTATCTGTCAGATAAAAGTAGCTCAATGCTGGTTCGAAAACCTCAAATGAGATCGTTTTGGAACGATCAAACCCGAGCAACTTTTTCTACCGACACGACCAATATTTTGCTTTGCAAATATCGCCAGGAATATATTTCTCCTGTCAGCAACATGGTTCTTGGCATGATATGATTTTTATACGTTTATATGGATATTAAAAATTACAAAACATGAACTGAAGAGTGTTAAATGTTTGTACCTTACAGTATACAATAAAAATTAAAGAGTAAAGACTTATTTGTCGTTATTAAGATTATAATATTTATATATATTTAGGTATGTAGAAGTTTTAAAAAACACATTTAGAGAGATATATTTCGAACTTTATTGTTCAGCATCAGTCTTATAAATTAATTATAAATAATTATGTGTATGAAAATGTTTTATTTGACAGAGATCTTGACAGACAGAATATTACATAATATACATATTGTGTATACTCGAAGGTTTGAACACATCTCAATCACAGATGAGAACTATTCATATTTTCTCGCCTAGAACGATATTTTATGCCGCGCCATTTAAATTTGTTTCTTGTTATTTCCTACGAGTTTGAAACTTGATTATGGGTAAGTTTTCTCTATGTAGATTTTCACAATTTAAACTCATCCATCATTTAAAAAAATTCGTCTTCCCGCCATACTTTTCTTTTGACATGTTACTATATATGATATGTCCGTTCCGAATCTCACCGAAGTTAGCCCGAAGACTATTCGCTCATCCAATTAGAATTGCTCAGTGATAAGGGCAGAGTATATTAAGGGTTTGGTTTTGTAAAATTGTAACGCCTCGATAGTTAGCCTTTTACAAATGGAAGTTTGAATGAAATCTCTACATTTATTTCGAATGTTGTGTACGGTTATTATCTAATTATGTACATAAATTGTTATTTATGTGCTTGACAAACAGTTATTTGAATGCTTTGTTTGTAATTTGTTACTGAACCTTTTGGATAAAATAAAATAAACATTAGTCAGTTCCTTGTTTTTGTGATAAGCTTGTGATCAAATTTTTCGATTTTCCAGGTGGCTACATATCGAACAGTCTAGCGATAGCGACTGACGCGGCGCACTTGCTCACAGACTTCGCCAGTTTCATGATATCGCTGTTCTCGCTGTGGGTATCTAGCCGACCCGCTACGAGACGGTAAGTGTTTATATTACATATCGAACATTCTAGCGATAGCAACTGACGCGGGACACCTACTCGCAG
The DNA here is from genome assembly GCA_934047225.1 of Ypsolopha sequella. Lineage (NCBI taxonomy): Eukaryota > Metazoa > Arthropoda > Insecta > Lepidoptera > Ypsolophidae > Ypsolopha > Ypsolopha sequella. The sequence continues at coordinate 2,935,429 of OW203986.1, read as the reverse complement.
ACTTCGCCAGTTTCATGATATCGCTGTTCTCACTGTGGATAGCTAGTGGACCCGCTACGAGACGGTATGTGGTTATATTATAGATAAGTACATCGAACATTCTAGCGATAGCCACTGACGCGGGCACCTGCTCACAGACTTCGCCAGTTTCATGATATCGCTGTGTTATCGCTGTGGGTAGCTAGCCGACCGGTTACGAGACGGTAAGTGGTTATATTACAGATAGGTACATATCGAACATTCTAGCGATAGCGAATGACGCGGGACATCTACTCGCAGACTTCGCCAGTTTCATGATATCGCTGTTCTCACTGTGGATAGCTAGTGGACCCGTTACGAGACGGTATGTGGTTATATTATAGATAAGTACATATCAAACATTCTAGCGATAGCCACTGACGCGCGCACCTGCTCACAGACTTCGCCAGTTTCATGATATCGCTGTGTTATCGCTGTGGGTAGCTAGCCGACCCGTTACGAGACGGTAAGTGGTTATATTACAGATAGGTACATATCGAACATTCTAGCGATAGCGAATGACGCGGGACATCTACTCGCAGACTTCGCCAGTTTCATGATATCGCTGTTCTCACTGTGGATAGCTAGTGGACCCGTTACGAGACGGTATGTGGTTATATTATAGATAAGTACATATCGAACATTCTAGCGATAGCCACTGACGCGCGCACCTGCTCACAGACTTCGCCAGTTTCATGATATCGCTGTGTTATCGCTGTGGGTAGCTAGCCGACTAGTTACGAGACGGTAAGTGGTTATATTACAGATAGGTACATATCGAACATTCTAGCGATAGCGACTGACGCGGGACATCTACTCGCAGACTTCGCCAGTTTCATGATATCGCTGTGTTCTCGCTGTGGGTAGCTAGCCGACCCGTTACGAGACGGTAAGTGGTTATATTACAGATAGGTACATATCGAAAATTCTAGCGATAGCGACTGACGCGGGACATCTACTCGCAGACTTCGCCAGTTTCATGATATCGCTGTTTTCGCTGTGGGTAGCTAGCCGACCCGTTACGAGACGGTAAGTGGTTATATTACAGATAGGTACATATCGAACATTCTAGCGATAGTGACTGACGCGGGACATCTACTCGCAGACTTCGCCAGTTTCATGATATCGCTGTGTTCTCGCTGTGGGTAGCTAGCCGACCCGTTACGAGACGGTAAGTGGTTATATTACAGATAGGTACATATCGAACATTCTAGCGATAGCGACTGACGCGGGACATCTACTCGCAGACCTCGCCAGTTTCATGATATCGCTGTTTTCGCTGTGGGTAGCTAGCCGACCCGTTACGAGACGGTAAGTGGTTATATTACAGATAGGTACATATCGAACATTCTAGCGATAGCGACTGACGCGAGATATCTACTCGCAGACTTCGCCAGTTTCATGATATCGCTGTTTTCGCTGTGGGTAGGTAGCAGGCCCGCTTCTAGACAGTAAGTGGTTTTAGCTACATAGCAAACTGTCTAGCTATAGCGCGCTAGCAGGCCCGTAATAACATTAATTTTACTGATCAGTGATTATACCAAACAACTTTAAATCATAAATCATAAATCTTTATTGCTGAATATGAGTATTTACAATGGTGTTAAAAATAAAAGGCACATACATATTCGACCTTGTCGGTATTGCAAATAATTAGAACATGCATGACATTTTTATCTATTTACAATTAAATCATGCAATTAAAAATAAAATAGTACATAATTAAACAATTTAACAATTCAATTAATTGAATAAAATATCCTTATCATTTAAATAATCGACAACAGAGTAGTAGCATTTTTTAATCAATAACATTTTGATTTTGTTTATAGTATACCTATGAGCACTCTATCTACACTTTGGGTGTGTATAGTTGCGTGCAGTTCAAGGCAAACTTTGTAAACGATTTTAACGACTATGACGTCGAAATAAGAACTGCCTATAGGTATAATAGCTTGTGATGCTGGCGTCCGTGCTTAGACAATAAAGAACTGGACTGCAAAAGTCAATTTAGCATTACCGGCAGCCATCTTTGCATCAGTCATCTATCCTTGACTAATGTACGAATAATTACAGTAATTACGGGGAAGTTTAATTTATTTGTCCCAGCTCATACATATGTAGATATGTAAGTATCAACTGACTCGTTATACTAATTTATTACCTGTCAGTCTGGCAAACCACAGCCATAAATTGGGCGTGAACCATAGATATCGGAAAATATGGAACAATATTGATAATATATTTTTTTAATTAAAAATAGCCTTGCCAGGATATGGAGTGTCAATTACCCCAGGTTTTTTTATTAATATTAATTTATATAAATACATAAATATTACATAAACTTAAAAATTGAAATATTTATTTTGGTTCACCTTAAAGAGTATTTATGTTATGTAAAGAGTAACTTAATTTAAAACTAAATAATCTTAAAATAAAATAAAATAAAAGAAAAAGCCCTAAAACCTTGTACTAAATAAAACATTATGCTAAATAAAAAATATTATCTAAACCGTTGCCGTTGGGTGCGGTGCCCAAGAGGTTGGCAGCATTACCCCGCTGATCCTCTGGCCGAGGTATGCCCCAGCCCTTGGGTCACCAGAGGCGTCGATCTAGCGTGTCGACAGTTCTTTGAAAAGACGACGTTGCGCTCGGACCCCACGGCCCGAGGGTTTCAACACCAAACGGCGCAAATATGTAGTTTTTGTTTATCGTAAAAATAAGTATGGTAAAAAATAAGTATTTGATCAGGAAATAGGATGAAGGTAGTCGCACCTAAGAAGACCTAAGATACTATAACCGTATTCCCGTGTACTTTATTTACCCCGCTCTCACCGCATCTCTGAAGTAACACGTAGTTTATTCGAATTCAAATTCAAAAAGTTTATTTTGCAAAGTAGGTATATATAATACACGTTTCGCAAGTCAAATTTTAATCTATAAAAATATATGTAATAAAATAATAAATGTACATGAACTAGATTAAATGTTTATTTAATTTATGTAGCAATATATTGGTATATACGATTAAAATTATAGGTAAAATATTATTATACAAGGTGAAATCCAATCACCGCCCGAACCCATACCGGAGACCCGGCCAGGGACCAGGAACAAGGTTCAATGATCACCAACTGAGCCCCCAGCACGAATCCAGGCGGCCGACCAAATCCCATCCTATATACTACATAGTAATAGGTTACATATATAAATACATGCCTACCTCCGCCCATTCGATTAGTCTTGCTAAGAAGAACGGGCAAGAAACTTGGCAAGATCATGTCTATTTTTAACATAAACTTATACTATACATCAAATTACTTATATCTACTTTTAACCAAGGGATAAGAAAATACAAGACAGCAGGAATTCAGGTTAATGAAAAAAGAAAAACATATATATCTTTGCATACCTGTTTCATATAGTCTATTTCCTTTTACAGTGTGTAATTAATTAATTTACCTGAATTATGTACAAATGAGTGAACATGTTGGCGATATTTCCAGGATGCCGTTCGGCTGGTACCGCGCGGAGGTGATCGGCGCTCTGACGTCAGTGCTGCTCATCTGGGTGGTGACCGGCATCCTGGTCTACATGGCCGTGCAGCGGGTCATCTACGGCGACTTCGAGATCGATGCCACCATCATGCTCATCACGTCCGCTGTCGGCGTCGCTGTCAACATTGTGTGAGTCTATTATTGTATTACATGCGTCGTCACGAAATGTACGTAGTACGGCGATAGATGTCACTGTACATCCATCACGCTTATACGTAATATTCGCGGGTGTACCTAAAGATTACAATATTATACGGTGTACAGTGTGGACTGTGATATTACACAGTCTGAAACACCTCTGGAACCCCCGAGAGCCCTCAGCCGCCAAGATACTTGGCGGCTGAGGGCTAGGCCGAAAAAAGTGTAACATTTTGACCGTTACCTTTTTATCGTACCGCTTTCATACACTTCTTTATCGCTAACGTTTATTTCCGCGTTCATAGTACGAGGTGGGGTGAGTGGCACGACGCGGCGGTGGCTTGCGCGTCAGTATCGAAAGTTCGAAAGATAAGATAGTATTGAAAGAACTTCGTTCTTTCTGCGACACCTGGTAACATTTTAAAAGTAATCAGTGCCATTTTCATAGCTGCATATATACATATATATACTCACGCCTATCTCCCAGAAGTAAAAAAAAAGTACAGATTTCCATCTGTTACGGTCCTGACATACCTTTTTCGCTTCTTTCACATCCATCAATCAATCAAGCTCTTCTATTCCAGGTACTTTTCAATTATAAATAAAGATGATGTTAAAGGATAATTATTTTATTTTTTTACAAAAAAATAATACTTATTGTTTGATTTTAATTTTGTAAACATTTACCGATAACATATATATAAATAAATAAAAAAAAAAAAAAAAAAAAAAAAAAACATATTGCGTTGTGCTTCACTACGCGTTGCCATAAGACACTGTGGTCGCACTTTTTATAGCCCCGCGTGCAGCGAGATATTGCGACCAATTTAATATATGTTATGTGTTCCAGTATGGGTCTGACGCTGCATCAGCACGGACACAGCCACGGCGGCGGCGGCGGCCACGGACACTCGCATGGCAGCAGCAATCCCGTGCTCAATAACAAGGTTACTTGCACTCTCATTTTACTACGAGTATACTGTTTGCCGAGGCGCGTTCTGACTTCTTTCAGGAAATTTTGCGCAAAAAATCAGTTTCACTCCTGAGCAGAGTTCGGGGCAGTGACAACAGCATTCTGACGATGTTTGCTGAGAGAACGGGGGTCCTATTATGGAGTTTCGGGCCCTTTTTATATAAAATATTGTCACTTTCTACTTGATGGTTTAGTATATAATCTAAGATGTCTCCGCAACATTCTGAACGTCAAATGGTCGGACCGTGTCAGAAATACGGAAATACTGCGACGCTGCAATGTTGGTGGTATCGAGGCTTACCTGATGAGGCGCCAGCTGCGCTGGTGTGGCCACGTGCGACGTATGCCAGAAGAGAGAATGGCGAAACGCATCTTATATTGCGAGCTTCGCAGTTGAAAACGCAAACAAGGCGGGCAGTTCCTTAGGTTTAAGGACGTGCAGAAACGCCACATGAAAAGTATAGAACATTTGAAATGGGAGGACCAGGCTGAGGATCGAGCTGTGTGGCGGCATACAGTCAACACTAACATCTTCGAGTTCGAGGCTAAACGAAGAGCTACTCTTGACGCCAGACGTGATGAACTCCGATGTAGACCACCAGCCGCCATACATTACAACTACTACAATGGAAAACTTACATGTAGCCTGTGCAACCGCACTTTCACAAACAAGATAGGCTACATAAGTCACATGAGGGCACATGACCGACGCTCTCCACAGCCGCAACAGTCGCCGTGACCGAACTCGGTCGGATGAATCATCATCATCATATAATGTATATATGAATTTGTGGATATATTAATAGTTTGCAATATTCCGCTAAACACTCTTACCATGCTATTCAAAATGCAGACTCAAGTACCGCCCGCCCTCCCGCATAAAACATGCAACATTAAATAACAAGCAAGAAAACTTATCGACACGTGTTTTGCTTCTGTCCTCGGGATGTGTAGTCCGCCCGACCGCTCGAACGCAAATGACGAGCTGCCGTCCGGAACTCACCTTTTATACACCGGCCTGACTAGTTGTTTGGAAAACATGCGTAACAGGGGGGGTACTTATACTTATACTTTCTTACTTATGTTTTAAAAAGTACGTGTCGTGTTTCATCCATTTTTAGAGTCCCGCACCTCAGAATGAAAAAACGGAACCCTTATAGGATCACTTCGTTGTCCGTCTGTCTGTCTGTATGTCACGACCCTTTTGCTCGGGCCTCGTATGAGATATCAAGTTGAAAGTGATATCTCCTACATAATTATGTCTACGGTCCCATGGTGCTGTAAAAAATCAGGCTTCTAACTCGACGTGAATAAAAGTTATTGCACTTTACATAATCAATTTCATACAAATTTTTGACACTCGCAAGGGAATCAAAACCTATAGGGCACTTCCAGTTGACTTAGAGACTTGAAATTAACGTTAAAAGTGTAAGACCTTTTAAATACGTAGAGTTTAATATATCGTAAGTGTTAAGTTAAGTTGGACCTCCATAACTGCAAGTGGAATTATTTAGTATAATAATTTCAGACTCGCACTAGTCGCTTTTTTATTGTAGTCAAGTTAAAAATCAATTAGGATGTTTTGAAAAACAAAGATTCAGGGTCGGCTATATGACAGCCAAAATCATAATTACTGAGAGCTAGTTTTAGAATTAATATAATCTGTTACGATAGGCGATGCATCTGCCAATTCCAGCGCTGCATTTCATAGCTAAGCACTGCTTAACTCGATGTTCTCATATTTGAAATCGGGTATTACCCTCCTGTCCCTGTTCAACAAGTGACGAAACCCCCTTCTCCCCAGAAGGACAACTCTGATGCGGAAGTAGAGAGTTCATCCTCGCAGCAACACTCGCACCAAGCGGAGAACATCAATGTGCGCGCCGCCTTCATCCACGTCGTCGGGGACTTCCTGCAGAGCTTCGGGGTCTTCGTTGCCGCTATTGTCATCTACTTTAAGGTCAGTTCATCCTCGCAGCAACACTCGCACCGAGCTGAGAACATCAATGTGCGCGCCGCCTTCATCCACGTCGTCGGGGACTTCCTGCAGAGCTTCGGGGTCTTCGTTGCCGCTATTGTCATCTACTTTAAGGTCAGTTCATCCTCGCAGCAACACTCGCACCGAGCTGAGAACATCAATGTGCGCGCCGCCTTCATCCACGTCGTCGGGGACTTCCTGCAGAGCTTCGGGGTCTTCGTTGCCGCTATTGTCATCTACTTTAAGGTCAGTTCATCCTCGCAGCAACACTCGCACCAAGCGGAGAACATCAACGTGCGCGCCGCCTTCATCCACGTCGTCGGGGACTTCCTGCAGAGCTTCGGGGTCTTCGTTGCCGCTATTGTCATCTACTTTAAGGTCAGTTCATCCTCGCAGCAACACTCGCACCAAGCGGAGAACATCAACGTGCGGCGCCGCCTTCATCCACGTCGTTGGGGACTTCCTGCAGAGCTTCGGGGTCTTCGTGGCCGCTATTGTCATCTACTTTAAGGTCAGTTCATCCTCGCAGCAACACTCGCACCAAGCGGAGAACATCAACGTGCGGCGCCGCCTTCATCCACGTCGTTGGGGACTTCCTGCAGAGCTTCGGGGTCTTCGTGGCCGCTATTGTCATCTACTTTAAGGTCAGTTCATCCTCGCAGCAACACTCGCACCAAGCGGAGAACATCAACGTGCGGCGCCGCCTTCATCCACGTCGTTGGGGACTTCCTGCAGAGCTTCGGGGTCTTCGTTGCCGCTATTGTCATCTACTTTAAGGTCAGTTCATCCTCGCAGCAACACTCGCACCAAGCTGAGAACATCAACGTGCGCGCCGCCTTCATCCACGTCGTTGGGGACTTCCTGCAGAGCTTCGGGGTCTTCGTTGCCGCTATTGTCATCTACTTTAAGGTCAGTTCATCCTCGCAGCAACACTCGCACCAAGCGGAGAACATCAACGCAAAAGAGTGTCAGACGCGATATAATCGATTATGTCGTGAATCGGAACGCAGGGAATTTCGATTCTAAAGACAAACTAAGGACGTCAAAAAGAACCTAATTTAGCATAAAATGAAGACAAACGTCAAAAAGAACCTAATTTTGCAATAAATGAAATTTCAATACGATATTTCAAACTGACCTGATAGTCATTCCGCAACGAGGCCCGGAAAGTTCGATTTTCAAAACTAATTTCGAGTATTAAATGGAACTTTTTCATAAAGGTAGTAGAAAAAATAAATTATTAATTTTCATTCTTCTACGAAGCTACAGAAGATATTCTTAAAAAGCCTACATAGTATGACAATATAACCCTATCAACTGTTAAGCTGTGCTGTACATAAACATATTCTATCTAACAAGAAACATAATAATATAAAACGTTAAAATATAAATATATATTTTTATCTATTGTATCATATTTATATATCGTACTATATATCACTTTATAAATCATTATGTCACCAAATCTTTGTTCAAAACATACATACAAATACCCTCTTACACACTTTTTCACACCCTCTCCCTCACCCTCACACTTATCATATTTTCTACATACACATTAAATAATTAAAATCCCTGTAATCATAACAATCTGTTAAACTGATCTATAGTCAATACGATTACAAATGTAGTTCTATTAGGCCCCCGCGATTCAGGCTCGACCTAGTTTTGGGGACCACTGTTAATGTACTGAACTTTAATTAAGTTAAAGATCTAATGTAATTTTCTTTTTGGTAAATAAACTTATTCTATTCTATTCTATTCTCAGAAGGTTATATTGTCACGGGAAATAAATTATGAAATTACATTCCTAAATTTTTTTTTGTGCACGCGCAAAGAGCACGATGTAGAAGTGGACACAGTCTCCATGAGACTTTTATTCTCATGTTGATGTTTGTATTGCAGCCGTCCTGGTCGCTGGTGGACCCCATCTGCACTTTCCTCTTCTCAGTGCTGGTGCTGATCACCACCTATAACATCATCAAGGATGCCCTTCTCGTGCTGATGGAGGGATCGCCCAGGGGCGTCGACTTCCAGGTACTGCATTTACCTTTGTCTTTAATTACCACTGTAAATCATGGGCGCCAAGATGGCGGCATCCCTGCTATATTTGCCAAGTCCTTTTTTCAGGCGTTTCTCGTAATAACAAATTATTTCAGAAACTACTAGAGTACCAAATATGTAAGAATTAACCCAGTTGGTATTAAGTTTTAACGAAGACAACAAAGCAGATTATCAAGGCTTTACAGTACTCGGCAGTAAATAATACACATCGGCTATCTTCACCTTCGTAGAGCGCCGTCTCTGTCACCGGACTGTTAGTGCTTCGTACGACAGAGATGACGCTACGATACGAAGTGCATTATTTACTGCCGGCACCTGTAGTTTTGGTTTTAGTGCTGTCACTACTTAAGTTGTTCCAAAGTAATTTAGCTTCAGTTCCTAAAACTTGAAGACTACTTTGCAATGAAGAAAATTTTGTTTTGAAAGTAAAGTCTGTTCACTCACATAGCTCCGGTACATCCGCAAGCTAATTTGGATATATACTATGTGAAAATAAATACCTATTTCCACGGACGAAAAAACATTTTCGATGCGCAAAATAGCAAAACAAAATACCTTTCACCGTAACGCACTGTCGGTATCCTTTGATCTCCTTCAGCGTCGTGTGACTTTTTTCAAAAGCGGAGCAATGTGAATGAACATACTTTCCTGTAATAGTAGTTTATGCTACAAGGGTGAAAAGGAATAAATTACGAGGACGATTTAAAACACGAGCGTAGCGAGTATTTACACGTAACCGAGTAATTTATTGCTCTTACGTCCGTGTATCATACTACGTTTTTCAATGCATAGTGTGAGGAAATAAAACAAATATAATCTTGTGAACTTTAAATTATGATTAGCTCAAAAGGACTGTATCCAGAGCCGTTAAACAGTGTAAAAAAAAGTACCTATAACATTTATGGTACAAAGGCTTAACCTGCAGCCTTTGTACCTGCAACCATTATAAATTAATTAACAAAAAAAAAAAAAAAAGCCCTAGGGCAAAATAATCGACTTTCTGTTCGGTTTTGATGCATAAAAAGTGGGCCTTTACGAGCACTTGCATTGAAAAATCAATTTTGCTTCTTTTTCAAATTATTTTACCGGCTCGATTCAACAGTGTGTTCCTGTGTATTTACAGGAAGTGGCGAACATGTTCTTGTCTCTCCCGGGCGTGGTCCGAGTTCACAACCTGCGCATGTGGGCGCTCTCACTCGACAAGACTGCGTTGTCCGCGCATCTTGCTATCCGTGAGTATTTTGTATAAGATACATTTACAGAACATGTGCTTATAAAATAAACACATGTTCTTCGAGTGTATGAAAGGAGCCTCCTCGAGCTTGAGTGCCGTTACCTGAGGTACAACCACTGATTACTTTAAAATTCAGGGGTCAGCAAGATCTCGCAGACTTATGTAAGGTAAATCTGTTTTGGACTAAAGCACATAGCCACAATTAAGCAGACTCGTTAGATAAACTAGCATTCACAAGGAAGGCAAGTGCACAGAGCAACTACCTGTGTCGTCCTTCCGCTGAGGCAATTAGGGAAGAGCTGAGGAAATTCTCGCAAAGGGAACAAAACAAGCAGTGGGCAGAGAGGATAGACTGCCGTATGACAAAAATGATGGTACCCCAGACAGATTGTAAGCTAACCAGGTACCTTTTAAAACTAAACCGGACTGACTTGAAGACATGGTAAGTATACTAACAGGTCACTGTAACTTAAATAAACATCTCTTAACTACGGGTACCACGGATAGCCCGCTATGTAGGGGGTGCATGAACGAGGATGAGACGGTGGAGCGCGGGAGCGCGTGCTTCTCCACTGCCCCGTCACTACGGAAATAAGAACGAAAGTAGGGTTACCGACGATGATGAGCTCCAGCTTCCCTTCACTGTATCAGTTGTGTCAGTATGTCGATGCCGTTCGGCTCTATTTTAAAGAGCTGTGCTGGCTAGGGTGACTGACCGGGGGGAAGTGCACAATACTCACGGTAGCGGAGAGTCCGTGCAGGACCATTAATCGCCCCCACTTTGAATTTAGAATTAGGGGTCGGCAACCGGGAGCCTGCGGGCCGCATGTGGCCCGTGAACCACTTTGGTACGGCCCGCAACCGCTGCATGATAACTATATTTCGTAGTACATATTTGTGTGACCGGACTTCAGCAGACATTTTCCATTCTGAACTATCAAAAAAGCAAGCTGTTTTCGGTTAAAGGATGCACAATTAGATGCAATACTGCGCATTTGCACATCTAAAATGCAAGCGAAATACGAAAACTTGCAAGTCAAATGCAGCCGCAAGAATCGTATTGGTTTTTTACTAATCAATATTTAAAATGTGTAAAACTACAATAAATATGATATTTATTTAAATACAAAGATGAGATGCGGCCCTTGCTGGTCCCCTGGCAACATTTGTGGCCCTCCTATATCATAAGGTTGCCGACCCCTGCTTTAAATTAAATACGCCTTGCGCATCCTGGATTGTTAGACCAAGGCCCCACTGACTGACAATTTCTTTCGCTTCAACTGGTGGTTGGCTTCAGCCGGAGTTTTGTCACCACCTTCATGCATGCATGACGTCATGGGAAACCGTATAGGGGAAGGGGTTACAGGCAGTTGCGTAGTGTCGATCATTCGCTCTTTATCGATCTTCGTAAATTTCGCGGAAGTTCCTTGACAGACTGATTAAGGTTTAACGTCAGTTGTTTGGTACAAAGTGCATAACTTAACTTGTTTTTCCTTTAATTGCCATAGACCAATATTTTTTTCACTTTTAACTTCTTAACAAGAAAAACAAAGTTGTGCACTATGTACCGAGCGAAGCCTTGCCTGCTTTCACTCTTCCACTTTCTGTGCAAGCGCTCTCCATCCTACGTGTCATCTAGGCTTTCCATTAGGTGCGGTGGAGAACACACGTAAGCCCACTGTTTAAAAAATAACAACTAATCACGATTTGATGGCAAGTAAACCCAGGCCGAAATATCAAAATATAGTTTCGTTACAATCGGTGTAACTTCAATTTACCTATATTTATAATATTATTTATTTCTATATTTTTCATTTTATCCAAGTGTATTATTTTATTAAATTTAACTAAGCCTAACTTTTATATTTTTCATGTATTTCCTCTTTATTGTATAAAACTATTAGATATAGATGATTTAGTTCTACTGTTTTTTTCTACATTCTATTGATCATGTAATACGTGTTTGTTATGTAACTATGTTACAAAAACAAATTATTTTAAGTATTTTATTTTTTTCTTTGAAACCTGGAAATTATAATGTTTCTTCCAGGCACCGGCGTCAGTCCCCAGAAAGTGCTGGAGCAAGCGACACGGCTGGTGCATGACAAGTACAACTTCTTCGAGATGACTCTTCAGATTGAAGAGTTCAGCGATGGTATGGAGGCGTGTACGCAGTGCAAGATGCCGCAGTCGTAGACCGCTCAGCTGATCAAATATCGACTTTAAACCCTTGCTATTAAGAGTCCAGCTGGTTGTATACTTGTGTTGGGAGTGAGTATCGTATCGAATCTTATATTTATGTATTTGAAATGATGCGAAGAGCGAAAAAACCTATTTTTATATTTACTGGCATCATTTAACATTAAATTGGCCCTTCCTCGTTCTAATTCTTCGCTGTCAGGAAGGAGAAACAAATGAAAATGTAATGCGTTCCGAAAATAGTTATCTGTGATTGCAATTTCCGTGATAATGCTCTATTATGTATGAGGCAGAACAAGACTGTAAAACAAGGCACTAAAATATATTTCCTATATTAATATATACAAACCTATTCCATTATAAAGAGGTAGCTGGGCTACTAAATAGATTTTGAATAAACTACAAGTTTAAGTTCTAGTAAACCTTGGGCCAGCATGTCGTCCTCTTTTAAAAGGACAGCTTATTGAAGTGGCCCGGATTATTTAAATCTTTGAGGGGCTATGTATGTAGTTAAATATAAATGCAACGTCTGTCTGTAACTTCGCATAAAAGTTCATAACCGCTACAGTTCGAGCCAATCAATGACGCGCAACTGTGGTGCCATCTATGACTAACTTCCAGCTTGCTTTCTTGGCTAGCCCGTTACCTTTGCGCTATAATTAAAGGGAGTAGAGTAGAGACAAATTTAGTAAAAAAAATCAGATAAAGATGCTATGGCCATCGTAGTGGGCGGGGAAGCAGGAATTATACTAATTTCAACTATACATTAGTTAAACTTTACAATTTATTGTACAATTCGTATCTCATGTGCCTTATGAAGATATTTTATCTTAACATTTACAGTATTTGAAACAGTATATAGAGCAATTAAGATAGGCCTTAGGAACCAAATCTAAAACTATGACAACTGATCAATATGTTTTTATTACGAAATCCATCGCTTTGAACACTCTAATAATAAACTAATCAATAGTCATGAACTCAATTTTGTGGACAACTAAAATAATGAAAAAATAATAAGACTGACTCCTTTAAGTATTCATTTTATCAGGATATGTCACAATTAATCTTTTTCCCATTTTAGTTTAATATTAATTCTGAAAGGCCATCTTAATTACTCACGAAGTGAAGTGCGAATTTATGTAATTAGTCAAATGTGAATTTTGTTACAAAATATATTTATTGTACAGCAGAATCAAACTTTGTAAGGCGTTAAAGTGAATGTTCTAACATACTTGAATAGGGTTTTTACAATGTTATTGATTTACTCCGTCTTGTACATGTTTGTAGAAATATTTTCTATAGTTTCAACTTTAGAACTGTACTGATTTGTACGAGAATACCTTTAGGTGAAGAGGTACGTAATAATATAACTTACCGTGCTTTAAGAATTTATAACATGGAAAGTATTGTACCCATCAATTACTATTAACGATAGCAGTACGGGAATCCTAACAAAAAATAACGATTATATTTCATTTATTTATTATCCCTAAAAACTATGTATTTTAGACCTAGCCTTCACAATGTCACATTTTGAAAACGCATGTAGGGCATAAACTTGAGGGCGTTTTTAGCAGTTAGGTACCTTAACATTGAGAAAACTTGCTAATTGTGTAATATATATTATTATTAATGTTATATAGACAAACTGACAGACGAACAAAAGTAAAATTATACAATTTTCAACTGTTAGCAGATGTGGCTTACACAATTAGTCATGATAATATTGGTAAGCTTTTTGTTTACCTGGTACTTAAAAGCCCCAATCAAAGAATTTACTGCTTCAATATTAATTTATTGAGTCTTTACTTATACTATGTACACTGGAGATCACATCAAGCTAAACACTGTATAGATGTCATAACTACTCTACATTTCGAGTGTTAAAAAGAAAATGCTCCCAACCCTCTCAGCCTCGAAATACTCGAAGCGCGCGCGACCAACATACAACCATCTTTTGCGCACATTTATTTTGAAAGGAGGGCAAAGTCCAAACTGTTTAACTCGACGTGATCTCCACTTTACGTCAAATTAAAAAATATGTTTTAATCAGTAGAATTATCGTCCGTGATCGTGGCTGAACTAAGTCTACCGATTAAACAAAAACAAAGTTTGCGAAGTTCGAGGAAAGTATCTTATTTTTCCTAGTATTTTTAATGCGTTAAATGCACAGATATGCACTATATCTGTTTTGTTAAATGGCTCAAAGATTTTAGATATTAATATATTAAAGCAATAACAAGGTAATCATTATTGCTCAAATGTGTATTTAAAAATAATATCATTATTTTAGATGTTTAAATATTTAAAGTGAAGTTATACAGGTTTTACTACATTAATGAGCCAAATATTGAATAGATTAAGTCCATGACAAAGAGGTAATCTGAAAATTATAATCATGAGAAAAAATCATTTTTATTAAAGTCCAGCATTGTATAACTCTTGCCTAATACCTTATTTTAGATGGGTCAGTTACGCACACACATGTCTTTAGATGGGTCAGTTACGCACACACATGTATTTCAGGACGATGTTATTAGCTATGGCCTCACAAGATCGGTATCTGATTTAAAAATATATATTTGTTGAACAAAAAACAAAATTTTTCTTTGTAAATGCACATGTTATTTAATTGTTTAAACTTCTACCAACATATTGTTGATAGAAGAATTTAAAACGAAGTTTGGCTCATTAATCCAATGCTGTAAATTTCGTGTGAACATTGTATTTCTCCGCTGTTACTAGATGTAAAGTATTTTATTGGTTACATCATGAATAAATGATGATTTTAAGTGTACTTAAGTAACGCACTGTATTCCAAAAAGCTAGATGTAAATAGGCAAGAAGCCTTTATTTTTGGAAAATAAACTTTGAAATTGTTGATCTAATTGTTTTTCTGACACTTTTGTACACATGTCCGAAGCATGCTAGATGATCCACTTAGGCAGAGAATATAAAGTATTACTAACTTAGGTAAGCATTAATTAATTTTTCATCACTAATGCTCTGAAAACAAGTTGTATTTAATTCGATATGCGGGAGGTAAATGCGGCTTACAACCCCAGGGAGGTAAGTAAATTTGAAAATCTAGAAAGTCTAGGGCTCGCAGCAAGCGTGTAAGCGTCGTCGATCGAGAGGGATAACATTATAAGTCAGCAACTTATGATTCTCTTCCTAAATTTTAGCGTAGTTAATCCCTAGGTCCTAGTTCTGGTTCCCCATGGATTAATTTGTATTAAAAATATATATATATCGTCACGATCTGAATACCCGAGGGGGTGTCAGAGGTGTTTCGAGTGTGAACCTTGAAATGCAAGTCACAGTCCACACTCGGTACATCCGCGTTTCACTTACAAATATTACGTCCCAACGTCCCTTCCTTTTATGATGCCGCAACGGCGCGGCGGTGATCGTTCGACATTGCGCTGGCGCAACTTTGTAACGGTGGCACGCGCGAATTTTTTGAGTAAAAATTAAACATCATCATGTCACGACACGAATCCTTTCAGAGGAGTCAGAGGTGCTTTTTAGTATGGACTGTGAAGTGCAGCTTATAGTCAATACTCTTACACCCACGCTTCACCGATGATTTTCAACACGCTTTTATTAGCTTCACTTGTATGTAACCATGGTATGTATGTAACAAACAATATAACTAACAAAGCAAAATAATTTGTCCCTAAATCGGATTTTGCCGGTAACATTGTGTACGAGCAAAAACTTAACTTACAAAATTACATAATTGCTAATTATAATTGTAATTTTTGGGAACCGACAGTGGTCCCGCCAATTTGACGTCAAGATGGCGGGACCACTAGTTTTGCTTGAGATCTTTGAACTCATTGAGGTACCAATTTTTTTTAAAACAATTAGTACAAATTACTTATTTAATACTAGCTAAAAGATTCTTTATTTATACTAGAGGATCCCGCCATCTTGACGTTCACGATAAATCAATCATACAATATGTTAGGTAATTATTTAATTATAAAGACTAGCTTCTGCCCGCAGCTTCGCCCGCATGGCCTACAGGAAACAAATGACTTTATTTTTTTCAGAAACAAGCATTATGAGCGCCCTTATTCCCTTGCAATTGAATATAGGTACAAACTAACAATATCCATTGACAATATAATGAAGTATCACAAAATATTTTTTTCATTTAGACAAGGCGATCCCGCCTTCTTGACTTTCACGATTTATCAATGCCTTGACCAAACGGCTGGACCTAGGAACATGAAGTTAGGACTTTACGTTCCTCGTATGACGTAACATCCGCAAAGAAAGGGATTTAAAAAAATTCTCACGGCTTCAAACATCGGTATTCATGCAAGCAACGTTAGTAAAACAATATTATTCAAATTAAACAACTTTATTGCGCATGCTTGCTAAGCCAGTACATATGTTTCTCGGTGGGCAGACATCTGGTCTTCGCGACGTTGCGGAAGTAGCCAGCGGAGAGGCGCGGCGTGCGGGGGCGGTCCGCCGTCGAGTAGTCCACTTCGTATAGACCGAACCGCTCGCTGGAATGAGTGAAAATGGTTCTTATAGCTAGCACAGGAAGGATTAGCTCAAGTTTTAGTCTAAGGCAGGGAAGAGGTGCGGGGTGAAACGCGGCTGAGGGTTCACTGTGGTGAACAACCTAAGAGATCAAATAAGCCATTGATTGGACATATAATAAAATAATGTCTATACAGAGACAAACCGTATTTTTTGTTACGAGTACTATACCTACAAGTCAACGAATACCTTGTCATCTCTACGATATTTGATCAAATTGCCACTGGCTAACTTCTCATTTGCTGCTGACCATTGCAATACGGGTGAAAACTTAGTGCTCGGATCTTTAATAGTACTTATGGTCACCAACTCAATGTACAGGGGCTCTACCGCGTAATTCTCATTTGTATCAACTTCAACCAAATGCATGCGAAATTCAACGCGTGCAAAAGAGATGGCATGTTAGGCGGGCGTCGTCGCACGCACGTCAAATTTCAATCTCAAGTTGATGTTGATGTAAATGAGAATTACGCGGTAGACCCGCAGATCGCAGCAGTAAATAATGCACATCGTATGGTATTGTCATCGCTGTCAAATTCAAATTCAAAATTTAAATATTTTATTTTGCAAAGCAGGTATAGATATATACACTTTTTACACGTCAAAATTAATCTAATAAAGAAAATATATGTACTAAAATAATAAATGTACATGAACTAGATTAAATGTTTATTTAATTTATGTAGCAATATATTGGTATATACGATTAAAATGATAGGTAAAATATATATTATACAAGGTAAAATCCAATCAGCCTCCCGAACCCATACCGGAGACCCGGCCAGGGACCAGGAACAAGGTTCAATGATCACCAACCGAGCCCCCAGCACGAATCCAGGCGGCCGACCAAATCCCATCCTATATACTACATACTAATAGGTTACATATATAAATACATGCATACCTCCGCCCATTCGATTAGTCTTGCTAAGAAGAAGGGCAAGAAACTTAGCAAGATCATGACTTTTTTTCAACACAAAACTTATACTATACAATATATGACTTATATCTACTTTAACCAAGGGATAAGAAAATACCAGACAACAGGAATTCAGGTTAATGAAAAAAAGAGAAACATATATATATCTTTGTCTACCTGTCTCATATAGTCTTTTTCCTCTTACAGTCTGTAATCAATTAATGTTTACACCTTAGAGGAATCATAAGTTAGGAAATTATACTATTTAATTAAATTATAACTTACTATCATTGTCACCATGCTTCACCATCATCTAAATATTCATTTATTTTATAATATGCCTTTTTCAATAGGCCCTGCTTAATATACAGTTTAAACTTATTCTCTGACAAATCGCACAAAGCACTACATAACAATCCGGTAACAGAGGCGACGCTTTACAAAGCCGATGTGCATTATTTTCTGCCGGGTATTGTAAGTCTTTTTTAACCCTGACTTCTTATCTTAAAGTAGGTAGGCAATCTTCGAGGAACGTTTTGTTGACGCACACTGAGAAAAGTGGGACAGCGCCATACAAGCTTCCCCCGCATTACGCACAAAAGAAGAAAACTTACGAAAGCCCCCTCATCCACTCGAAGTTATCAATGAGACTCCAGTAAGTGTACCCCTTGACGTCACATCCGTCCTCTGTCACCGCGGCGTGCAGAGCTTTCAAGTAGCCGTGTATGTAGGTGATACGGGGCAGATCCTTCAGTCCCGGCTGTGTCGAGACGCCGTTCTCGGTGATCACAACAGGCGGGTTGTTGTACGTGCGCTTGATCCAGTTCAGGATCTTACGGAGACCCCACGGTACATCCTGGAAGGCGAAAGAGTTACAGAGATAGAAGTTCGACCGCAAACATAACGCACGTTTTAGTTGCATAAGATTCATCGTACCTCTTTCAGCCCCAGAAAGATAAGCGAGTGTCTACAGAACTTCTTTGGCTATTCCATGATACTGTTCCTAGGTTAGTACTGTAATATGCACGCAGTTTACTCGAGATCTCGTAGGGATTTTGCTGAATTATACCACTTTGTTTTATTGCATTATTCTTTTTTTCTATTTTCTTCCTAATTTTCACACATACATTAAGGGAGGGGAGCTCAGAACCTCGTAAACTGCTGCCGTTAATTCGAGAGAATGATGACAGATGGAGTGTGGCGATATCTCGAAAAAATATTACAAGTCAACAAGAGCTTCTTCACGACAAAAATAAATAAAGGCAAGTATAAAAATATCAACGGTACAACAAATGGGACCAAATAAATCCAAATCATGATTATTTAAACTTTTTTTATAAATAAAAACCCTGGAATAGAATATATATACGATCTTATTATTTGGTAAGGTATATCAGTTTTATAATACGACAACATTGCCTTACACCGCAGATATTATAAACCTTTTTCTGAAAAGTCGATTCAAAAAGTCGAGGATTCATACTGCAGGCATTATGATTGCTGATTTGACAGAAATAACTTGACAGTAACTATCGCTAATAGACAACTTTTCGCCAAAAATAATATTTTTTGAGCTTTTTTTTAACTTTTTCGTAGAAATTGAGTTAGCTGATTCATTAAGTTTTGTACTAGGAAGTGGAAAATATATACGACAAAAATACTTTTTATTAACAAATGGGACCTTTTAACGATATACAATCTACCCTAAAATCATCATGATAAATATAAAATATTGAAATGCAAAACAGTAAAAAAAAGGTTTTATCCCCTGACATTTGCAAACATCACCATTCTCTCGAATGAACGGCCGGAGTTTAGAGCATTCGCTTGTCGTATTTCGTCAAGACTCTGGAAGGACTCTGGAAGGAGTATAGATGGCGAACCACCTTCACACCGATAGGACTCTCTAAGGAATCTTCTTTATGGAGAGCCACCTTCACACCAATGGGACTCTCTAAGGAATCTTGCTCGTGTTTTGTCTGAAAGATCTTTTATACTGGATCTGTATTTATTTTTGGAAAACACGAAAAAAATCAGTCACGACGTATGTCGATCCATAAAGGTTATCGATTGCCAACTAAACACGAACAAATGGTCCTTTAGCCTACCTATAAAACCTAGTTTTACCTAAACCTAACATATTGCCTAGCTATATGTTACATCTCTTTGTTTGTAAAATACAAACAAAATTTTACTTTACAAAATTACCTAACTGCCTAAAAGTGCAGGAACGTTACAATGGGTAGATGGCCTTCACTGCAGGCAGATACCTTAAAATTACCTAACTGCCTAAAAGTGCAGGAACGTTACAATGGGTAGATGGCCTTCACTGCAGGCAGATACCTTAAAATTACCTAACTGCCTAAAAGTGCAGGAACGTTACAATGGGTAGATGGCCTTCACTGCAGGCAGATACCTTAAAATTACCTAACTGCCTAAAAGTGCAGGAACGCTACAATGGGTAGATGGCTTTCACAGCAGGCAGATACCTTAAAATTACCTAACTGCCTAAAAGTGCAGGAACGTTACAATGGGTAGATGGCCTTCACTGCAGGCAGATACCTTAAAATTACCTAACTGCCTAAAAGTGCAGGAACGCTACAATGGGTAGATGGCTTTCACAGCAGGCAGATACCTTAAAATCTCAAGTTAAAGCCAAATTATTAAATGTCGCACCTTTAACCAAGTGGAATTACTCTTCGGCCACGTTGGATCCTGTTTGATGACAACGCCCATGTCATTATCATACGAGGGTTTCTTATCTATCCTGCCGTCTCCGTCTGATACCAAATACGCAGTGTAACTGTTTAGTCCCAAGATGTCGACGGATCCTCGGATCATTTTGACTTCATCTTCAGTGAAGACGGGGAGGCGGGAGCGGGGATAGTTCTGCTTTTTGGAGATCTCATCGATGCGTTTTCGCATGACCAGAGGGTAGTCGCCTTCCTTTGAGAGGATTGGGTGAGCCATCCATCCGAGCTGTAAAATATTTATTTTTTAATTATAATGATAAACCTGTATAAATAAAATAACTGAGTTTAATGCGATACGATCGCCACCTTAGTGGATATTCTGTTAAAATTTACTTATTGATTTTTGCACTCGCTACGTGCACACAATGTTTATCTTGTGAAAATCGCAAAATCGGTTAATTATGAAAGATTTGCACGCATAATGTCAGAAACGCAGAAACACTAAGCGGGGTGCGTGCATGATGTCGTATGTCGTATGTCGTCTGTCGAATGCTAGTCATATACCATAGCATTAAATCCGTGATTATAGCAATTTTTTCACTTTTTTCTTGTTTTAATTTAGGTTAAATATTAGATGGATGCGAAATAAATTATAAACAAATTCTTAAAATTCTTAATTTGCGTATTGTCTATTGAAATTTAATTTAAGTAAGTTAATATTAAAAAAATAATAAAAGTTTTTGTAGTCTAGCACACTGGCTATCGACTAAATTTATTGTGGTGCTGAGATAGATCACCTGGGAAAGCAGCACAGGTCTGTTAATGTATGTATTAAAAGTATATAAATAAAATAAAAAAGTATAAAACGTTTTTTTTTCTGGGGTTACCATAAATTGTCTGACTCGTTCGGCAGCGTCCTGATCATTCTTTGATGGCGTTGCTGGTTCCATCCAGGACATGTCCAAGGTAATGCTGATGAATCCTGAAAACGTAAATAACCAAAACTGATGGAGAAAGTCGTTAACAGTCGGTAGGCCATGGTGAAGAATTATGAACTCCGAAGAGATAAGTACAAAACAACGACTTTTGCCATCACTTTTGGGACGCGTGCAGGGACAAAAGGGTAAATTTTTGTGGACACAAGTATTAACCTTCTTTTATAAGGATCACCGTTTTGCAAAAGTAGGAAAGCCGTGCTTTCTGAACTTATTGTGCTTTTGTTCCACCATATACATTACATTACATACCATTGTATTTCTTCTTGAACTCGTCCTGGTACAGTCTGTAAGTCATTCCATGAGCCCTGAGTACGTTGTGTCCACACAAATAAGTCTCGATTCCACTGGAACCTCCCCCTGGTGCGTCGTTACCACCGTAGCCATCACGACAGAAGGTGAAGGGTTCATTAACAGTGATCCAGCCCTTGACTCTGTCGCCGAAAGATTCGAAAAGGACCTTTAAAAGAAAATGAATTATGGTCTCGGAAAAACACGAAATAGTTGAAATCTAAATCTTACTCGCTAACCCTCTGATGTTACTCGGGGGAGAATAATAGACCAGCCCTCAAACAGACACAACCGTGTTCCACCATGCCTGGGACCGATTGCTGGCAGTATATCCATCCCGATTGCTGGCCCCTATATAAAACAGACTGGTGACGCGCAGCGGCGTTTCGACACCGCGCACACCAATCTGCTTGCCCAATGCACATTTCTTCCAGAAGGACCGCCACTAAAAGCACAAGCCAGCTAACAGTGAACGAACCGGGCCTATGGATGGATATATGGAAATACCATAGTATTGGTATAGGTATAGTATCATTAAAAAATATGCACCTGACCAGCTCAGTTATCCAAAAGCACAACATAGTTTGAGTTATGCTAGAGCTTGGACAGACAGGTTTCATTTCTTTGGCGAGAAAAGAAATGAAACCAGGGGAGACTCTTTATAAAAACACATGTCACCAAGACATGACTGTGTATTTTCAAGAAGATATAATATCATTATGTTTTCCACAACTGTGAACTATCAAATCGACAGTTCGACAGTCTACCCTTGTTTCACCGACTATCTTTACGCCTAGGCTCTGATATGGGAACAAGTTAATGCTTTTCTGAGGCATGTAGGTTTTACCACAGTGTTGTATTTTACCGTTTATCAAGTAAGTTACTCGTTTTTGTACTGAGAAACTCATCGGTACATTGGTCGACCAGCAGGATTTGAAACGTGGTCCTTAGATTGAGAGTCCAATCGATAAAACTAACGTCGGTTCATCGCATTAATCTCACACATTGGTGAATATAGGGGAGGGGAGGGGTCCGGGGTTCAAGAATTCCATATATTTGACCATTGTCCTCAACTTTTCGATTCGATTTGGGTGCACTTTTACACAGTATAGATTTAAAAGGTATATTAAGGTTTTCTAATAGCACCTCAGGATAAAAAGGCGCCTAAAAACCTTATCTATCAGTACATAAATGTATTTTTTATTATTTGTTTAAAATTTAAAATTGTAAAGCTTTTTAGCACACATGCCTCTGTAATTTCTTAAACTTTCTGCCGGGTTGACTTGGAGAAAATGCTTCCAGCATTAAGTCCACCTGTTGTACTTTAAACTGTAATTTGTGCAATAAAGAATTTAGAGAAGAAGAAGAAAGCTTCCTTTTTTTACATTGTGATAAACCTTGTCAGAACGGCCTCCCCGAAATCAAATCCTGGATCCACCCTTGATCTCACAGCACCGTAAGAAGAAGAAATGTTGATGGTATACCCTCGCGTAGTCAACGAAGTAGTCAGCCACGATGGGGTTGGTCCATCCCCCCAGCTCCTGCAGGCTCTGCGGAAGGTCATAGTGGTACATGGTGACGAGAGGCTTGATGTTGTGCTTCAGAAGCTCGTCAATCAGTTCGTTGTAGTATCTGACGCCATCCGCGCTGATCTTGCTGAAATAGAAAGGTTTTGTGGTGATTACCTCTTAATCCTTTACAATAGATGGCAGTCTAGATCGTGGACGCAGCTTACAGATTAATGGAATTCAAGTGCTTGAGAATTCTAGTCAAAAGAAAGGCGTGCCTCCCGTCCTGGCTGAATCAATGCCATCAGAAATGTATCAACGAGTGCCGTTTGTTCAACTCACTTGCTGAATCCAGTGGGCAGCACCCTGGCCCAGGACACAGAGAACCTGTAGTACTGCACCCCCAGCTGCCGCAGCAGCTTCACGTCTTCCCTGAAGAGATGGTAGGAGTCAGCAGCGATGTCCGCGCTGCTGTGATCGAACACGCGGTCTGGGTGCTCGTGCGTGTATCGGTCCCACATGCTCTCGCCTTTGTCTGAGGAGTTGAAGATATTTCGACTTAGTAGATGTTCGAACCACAGGCGTTCGAAGGTCTTGACTCTTGACCACTAGTCCGTGGGGGTACATTTGTGTGTTTGATTTGCGTGCTTCAGAAGGCACTTTATTATGCTCGAAGTATGGCGATAGGGCTCACCACTCATAAAGCTGGGACGCAATAATCGTCGGTACAAAGTGGGTGCATAAGATTGGACTAGGCGCCAAGTGGCTCACTGTAAAGTTGGTATATCTATAAATATCATTGCAGTATGGGAAAGCACATCGGTAAATTTACGAGTTGTGTTGAGAGCTGGATAGCTCAGTTGTTATAGCAATCACCCGGTAAGTGAGAGGTCCCGGGTTTTTATCCCGGTTCAGAGATTTACTTTTCTTTCTGCGTTTCTATACTGCAATGATATAATGTTAATTTATATCTCCTTGCGATGTATAAATCGCCAAGTGTTCAAACATAGAAATTTATTTCTATCATAGTATTGGACTGTGACTTGCATTTCAGTTCATGCTCGGAAATACCTCTGACACCACCTCGGGAATTCATGTCGTGACGATACTTTTAACTTATTATTTTAGCAGCAGAGGAGCGGAATGAAGAGCCAGCACTATCTCTTAAAAAATAAGGTTTAATTTCACGTATTATTATTATCATATTTTAAACTAAACACTTTTATCACTCTTCTACTAAATTTAGACGTAAAAGGTTTGATTTGAACAACCTTGATGACTCTATAGTTGTAAGGTCACACTTTTGATTGACGGGACAGTGTGTCGGTCGGATGCGTTCGCAATGGCCACGCCTCCTTATATTATATTATCCGTGTTATTACCGTATCTCCCAGTGACGTGCATAGAACTTTTTTCCGAAAAAGCAATCAGAAGGTCAAGTTTGACATATAAAACAAATGAAAAAATTTAAATAACACTTTCAAAAAGAAAGTTTGTATGACGCCAGGGTAGGCACTTTCTACCCTAGAGTGAACATTTTCATACCAACTTTTTTTTTCAAAGTGTTTTTGAATTTTTAACCGACTTCAAAAAGGAGGCGGTTCTCAATTCGACTGTACGTTTTTTTTTTTTTTTTTTTGGCGTTGTTACTCCATAACTCCGTCATTTCTGAACCGATTTGAACAATTTTTTGAGTTTGGTCATGATCTGATGAAGGTCTTCAGAGATAGGCAGTGGAACTCTTCAGAAAATGACAGCATACCTCTCGAAATTGAGGTAATCGCTTTGTACCTGGGTGCTGATTACAAGGTATTACTTGAAAATCATCATTCTTCCACCTGACCTTCGATCCTGGCTTCATCACCATATTCACCATAGAACTCCTCAACGGATCAGAGCACATAACTCGAGATTGCGGCAATCACTGCGTTAGGGTGCTAATTCAAGGGTATTACTTGAAGATTACCAGAATACCCACCTGACCTTCGATCCTGGCTTCATCACCATAGAATTCCTCAACGGATGACAGCACATAACTTTGGATTGCGGCAATCAGTTTGTGTTATGGTGCTCATTGCAGGGCATTGCTTGAAAATTGCCAGTGTACCCACCTGACCTTCGATCCTGGCTTCATCACCGTAGAACTCTTTAACGAATGACAGCACATAACTCGAGATTGATAGCAGGAAGCTACTCAAACATAGCTACTTATACTCACTTGAACTTCGTTTCATATTAAAACCACGTTTGCAAGAACTACCCATATTTTACAATTTAACCCAGCAACACTAAAAAATGTGAAATAAAATAAACTTTTAACAAAAAAATAGCAATTGACTTCAATAGTAAGAGCAGTCATTCACTAAAAAGTTAATAATAATTCTATAAAGACCGATGGTACCGAAGCAACACTTTTGCCGACTTCTTTCTTCCTGAAACATTATGTTATCTAGAAGTCGGCGTATTTCCTACGATATAGCAACATAAAAACCAATATAAGAACGCCGACTTCTAGATAACATAACGTTTCAGGAAGAAAGAAGTCGGCAAAAGTGTTGCTTCGGTACCATCGGTCTTTATAGAATTATTATTAACTTTTTAGTGAATGACTGCTGTTACTATTGAAGTCGGTTGCTATTTTTTTGTTAAAAGTTTATTTTATTTTTTCATTTTTTATTGTCATACTTGACCTTCTGATTGCTTTTCCGGAAAAAAGTTCTGTGCACGCCATCCCATGTTTGTCTAATCTGAGATTCAGAATATTTTGCCTTGAAAATTTCATTTTGTTTTCGCTTTCTATATTCCATGTAGCTCACCAGATACATTCCAAGCCCCTTCCACCTGGAATGCTGAAGTCGACACTCCGAAGAGGAAATTTGATGGAAAGCAGGTTTTCTCTTCGCAAACGCCGCTGAAAAAATAAACATTAATTTCAGGTGCTTGTTAAGTAGATTTTCTTTTTAAGATTCCGTAGTACCTAAAAGGTACAAAAGGAACCTTTATGGTGAGACTCCGTTGTCCGTCCGTATGTCACACTCTCATAACTTTAGCATAGTTAAAGATAAAGACTTTTGGCACAAAAAAGGCATTAATTTGCCCACATTAGGTGCAGGAAAAGCATTTTTTTTAATTTGAAAATGTTCAAAATATTTCCACTATAAAAGAGAGAAAAAAAAACAAAAAAATGCAATATGGGTATCAAATTATAAATATTAAAGAGCTGATTGTAAAAATATATACTTTAACTGTATTTACTGGCACAGGTACGAGTATCAAGAAATTTTTGAAAAACCACAAAAAATGTGTGCTCCCTTTATCTCTGCTGGACCAAAAATAAGAAAAAAAAAAATTGGTCATAACTGGCCAATTGCATGAAACTATAGCGATTTAAAAAAAGTTGAATTTAAGCGTGAAATATAAAAAATATGAAATAAATAAAAAATAAAAAAATTATAAAAATACAAAATGGGTACAAAATGGGTACAAAATTGTAGGTATTAAAGAGCTGATTGTTAAAATATATAGTTTGGCTAAATTTATTTGCATCTATTTCGAGAAAACCTCAAGAAACCACAAAAACAAATAAAATAAGTAACTAATTTAATATTTTATGTTCATTTATTTGTTTTCAAAAGTTTTGTCCCGTGAATTTTGATGAAAATACATACTTCTTCAAATACTTTGCTTACCTACCAATTAATTACTGGCCAATGAAATTATTCGCTATCTATTTTTATGAAAATATCACGCAATACGCTTTTTGAAAACAAATAATTCAATATAGGATATTAAATAAGTTTCAACGATCTAAGATTATGTTATTCATTTAGACCATGGATTTAAAAAAAACTTGTTTTTACTAATGTTTTTATTTACTACGTTATTTTGAGTCTTTTAGCAAAGAATATAACCTATTTGCATCTTCTAGTGGATAACGTATTTTGCTCGTCAAAACATTTTATTTGATAACCATGTCAAGAGGGTGGAAAAAGCAATATAGTCCGCCATATTGAATTCAGAATGACGTCACTCGTATTTAAAGAGGTGGTAAGGGAAATTTAGTCCGCCTTGTTGGATTTAGAATGACGTCTCTTAGCTTATCGTATTCTCTTCGTCAAATCCTTTTTTTTATACCCATGCTAAGACCCATGCTAAGCATGCGTCCACCATATTGGATTATAGATGTTTATTTGACTTTACTGGTTTACTTCTATTAGGTTATGGGCTCCCAAAAAGAAGGGCAGTAAGTCAGATTGACATAGTTATAGAGTAGGGGAGTAAAATTGATTGTTGTTAAAGAAATCTAACAACTCAAGCGAACAAGTCACTTAGCTTGTCATGCATTGTCGCCAAAACCAAATCTGTGTGCAAAATTTCAGCTCAATTGAGTTGAATGCAATATTTGACCCAAACATATAAAATTATTTTAAACATCGTCATGACATGAATACCCGAGGGGGTGTCAGAGGTGTTCCGAGTGTGAATTGTGAAATGCAAGTCACAGTCCACACTCAGTACACCCGCGTTTCACCGACGATTATTACGTCCCAACGTGATGGGACGCTGTTCTTCGGGCACAAATACACGCTTTTTAGGGCATACAGGTTTCCTCACGATGTTTTCCTTCATCGTTTAGCAAGTGGTATCTAAGTATTCAGTATTCAATACTAAGCACATAAGTTCCGAAAAACTCTTGCCGGTAGAACGCTGGCCTCTCAATCCAGGTTAAATTCCCGACTGGTCATACTAAATTACTAGGTAACTATTACAGTCTAAATAAACCCTCTTCAGGGAAAACATTACAATAGATATCATTATACAACGTGTAACAGAAAGGTGTAACCATATTTGAAGAGCTTATTCAGTCAATGGTATAGAACAACTTTTACTATGGAGCAAACCCTGTATCTCGAAGAAAAAAAAACTGTTTCATAGAAAAATGCAATGCCGCTCGGCTGAAATTTATGGAAGGGCAGATTTTTTTTTGAGATTTTAGGGTTGGCTCCATAGTAAAAGTTGTTTTATACCAGTGACTGAATAAGCTCTTCAATTCAAATATGGTTACGTCTTTCTGTTACACGTTGTATAACCCTAACGTCGTTTTTAAACAATTTAAAAAAAATTCATTCTGATTGATATTTCGAGAAGGGTTGGCTTATTTTGATTTTGTTTTTGTAGTTTTTTACGTACCCACGATAAAGTACTGCAAACAATAAACTAAAACTCAAAAGTTTGTCCATTTTGCAAGCGATCCCCTTCGCGACTAGAGTTGTACTGCTTCAAGTATTATCTCAGACACACTAGCTAGTGTTGTACAATCGTAATGTATTTGTCAATAAACATGATAGCCTTTGACTTCGTATTAATTACTAGCATTTTGCCCGCGGCTCCGTGCGTTTAAATTTTTTTCACTTGCTGGTATAATTATTGAAAATCTGCTTAAATAAATGTCTAGAAATAGCAATGAACTATTTTTATATAGCAAAGAAATAACGTCTTTTTATAGCTAGAATTTTGAGTTACATGCCAAAAGCGGCCGTTATTAGCAAAAGTTAAAATTTTAGCTCATCGAAAACGTTGTCTATGCTATTATGTAGACATTTACTTAAGTGAATTTTCAATAGTGATTCTAGCAAGTTAAAATGATTTAATTTTTTTCAAGTTTTTTCTTTCGCATGTTGTAACGCCTTCAATCTTTGCTTTGTTTTCGGCTTAGCGGTTATTTTTTTAACAACCCTTATATGGTGACCAGAGTCACTACAATGGTAACAGGGTTAATACCGTATAATGAAAAAAAAATGTTACAGATTAAACAAAATATAAGTAAAATCTGCTTCAGGCATATCAAACCAACACGTAGCCAAATTAAACTCTAAGTATATGACAATCCGAAATTATTTATATAATATTATATTATATATAAAATTTATATAGTATTTAACAACCCGAAACTGGCTACCCAAAATAAATACCTCATCCAAATCCATTGAGTGGTTCTCGAGTTAAAACCGAACATACATACATAATACAGACAGTGAGACAGACGGACAGACAGACAGAACAAATTCTAAAAGCTTCAGTCTTGGTCTGAAAGCAATACCAGTAACCAATTTCAATTGAAATTTCGCAAAAATATTCATGTATAGACACGAGTTCCTTATTAATTTATTGTTAGTATAAATAAATAGTATAGATGTACAAATACAGCGAACGAATATGTAAAATACATGCAAGTGTATCGAGTTATTATGGTCAAGCTAGCTGATAACGTGTTCTTCAACTTACGTCGTAGTCTGTTCTTAGATTATGTTATGTACACAGAATAGGTAACCTTAGTACCTAACATGAAAAGAGAGGCTGTTCTTTCTAAGATTATGTAAACATAACAGGTAACCTTAGTATAGTACCTAACATGAAAAGAGAGGCTGTTCTTTCTAAGATTATGTAAACATAACAGGTAACCTTAGTATAGTACCTAACATGAAAAAAAAGACTGCTATTTGTTAGATTATGTGAACAGAACAGGTAACCTTAGTATAGTACCTAACATGAAAAAAAAGAATGCTATTTGTTAGATTACGTGAACAGAACAGGTAACCTTAGTATAGTACCTAACATGAAAAGAGAGGCTGTTCTTTCTAAGATTATGTAAACATAACAGGTAACCTTAGTATAGTACCTAACATGAAAAGAGAGGCTGTTCTTTCTAAGATTATGTAAACATAACAGGTAACCTTAGTATAGTACCTAACATGAAAAAAAAGACTGCTATTTGTTAGATTATGTGAACAGAACAGGTAACCTTAGTATACTACCTAACATGAAAAAAAAGAATGCTATTTGTTAGATTACGTGAACAGAACAGGTAACCTTAGTATAGTACCTAACATGAAAAGAGAGGCTGTTCTTTCTAAGATTATGTAAACATAACAGGTAACCTTAGTATAGTACCTAACATGAAAAAAAAGACTGCTCTTTGTTAGATTATGTGAACAGAACAGGTAACCTTACTATAGTACCTAACATGAAAAGAGAGACAGCTCTTTGTTAGATGATGTGAACAGAACAGGTAATCTTAGTATAGTACCTAACATGAAAAGAGAGACTGCTCTTTGTTAGATTATGTAAACAGAACAGGTAACCTTAGTATAGTACCTAACATGAAAAGAGAGGCTGTTCTTTGTTGGATTATGTGAACAGAACAGGTAACCTTAGTAATGTGAAAAGAGACTTCAAGTTGTTACAACCGTACCCGTACCCAGTCTCCCCTAGTCGGAGATAATATACAGACACAGACCACTTATATAAAATCACATGTTTTTGATTCAACTGTATGACGCGGTACAAGTACAAGTAAATGGACTTTAGATATATAAATAACTAATTGGGCGTTATCAACACAGTAGTCTGTGGTTATAATGTTCGTGATTGATTTATTTATTTATTTTTTATCTCATCGAGTACTTAGTGCTTATTTGCTTTTCGATTTACATCGTCACAGAAAAAAATACCGCCCTAGCAAAAGATGGGGTACAGAGTGGCGTAGATACGTAACCAAGGGCCCCGGTGCAAAAATTAAATATGGGGCCCTACCTAATGGCATTTTGTTTTTACTTACCACTTGCTGAACGGTGAAGGATAATATCGTATAAGGAAACCTGCATGCCTTAAAAAGCGTGTATTTGTGCCCGAAGTACGGCGATAGGGCTCACCAACCATCACGTTGGGACGTAATAATCGTCAGTGAAACGCGGGTGTACCGAGTGTGGACTGTGACTTAGAGTTCACACTCTGAACACCTCTGACACCCTCTCGCGGATTCATTTTGTGACGATATATGTTTTTATATATGTTATATATGAATTTGGCTATATTATATATGTCACCTTGTATTTAAATCAATGATCTTATATATTTAAAATTTAAATATACGGGACTAAATATAATATGTAAACTGCTAACAAATTTCTGCGGCTCTGGTCAAATACACGATTGACAACTTAGAAACCGAGACAGGTTTTGACAAAATTAAAAAAAATTAATTTAATTAAATAATATTCAATGCATTAAATAAAATAATGCTTTTAGGGCGCTGGTGAATTTTCAGCGTTTTTGCACTGCATCAGCGATGTTTGCAGGTCCTTCAAGTTGTTGTGCACTTATCGATATATGATAATTAAAGGTTTTTATTTGTTTCAAGTAACAAGTAATAAACTTAATTAACATATAAATAATAATACTATTTTTTACAAAACTAACTTAAAATGAAAAAAGAAAAACACAAACCTGTCTGTCTCATAACGGGCTCTAAATCAGATAATAATAATTAAATTTACTTATAATATTGTATACATTTTGGACAACTATGCACAGCAAAAAATTAATTTTGTATTCTTCTAATTACGTCACAGTTTTCATTTTAAGTTTTGTAAAAAAGTGCACTACAACTTGACCCTGGAGTGCACTATCTCTTAAAATTTGTTTTTACTGTCAAAATATAAAGCTTAATTTCTCGGAACCAGTGCCAGTAAATATAGTAAAAGTATATATTTGTACAATAAGCTTTTTAATATATGTTTTAGATTATTGTTAATTAATTATTCATTGGATTAACTTCGCCGGAGTCACTATTTATTAATTTTATTGTATTTTATTATAGTCAAAGACCTACTGGTTTGAACCTTTAAAAAATTTATTAAGCTATGAGCTTCACCACATTTTTTCCTCAAGTAATTCTAAGCATTTCTAGCCCGGGCCACAAAAAATTCCTCCAACGAAGGCCGCTCTTCACCAGCACACACTTTGCGCAATGTACCAAGGGGTCGATGTTTGGGGCCAGGCCTTAGTGCCAACCCAAAACCTTCCAAGCCCTTCTTCCTAGGGTTGAAATAAAAGAAGGTATTTGGACCCCTTATTGGTCAGACCTACCAGATGTCGCAAGTGTGTGCTTGGAACTTACTCGGTGCAGGTGCAAGACAGGATGCAAAAATCGTGGCAACTGATTTAAAAGAAAATTAAGGTGCACAGAATTATGTATCTGGCCGGAAACTGTAATCATTAATTACACGTAAGTCTATATATAAATATGTACAACGTGTAACAGAAAGATGTAACCATATTTGAAGAGCTTATTCAGTCAATGGTAAAGAACAACTTTTACTATGGAGCCAACCCGGAAATCTCAAAAAAAAATCTGCCCTTCAATACATTTCGGCCGAGCGGCATTGCATTTTCTTATGAAACAGTAAAATATTTTTTTCGATATACAGGTTTTGTTCCATAGTAAACGTTGTTCTATACCATTGACTGAATAAGCTCTTCAAATATGGTTACACCTTTCTGTTACACGTTGTATAATATTTCTTATTTTTTTTTAAAGTTTCCTGAGTAAGACAAAGTTTTAAGCCCACTTTTATTGTTAAATGCTTTTATTTTATTGTTATATTATCGTACTTTCAGAAGCTCTGCTCTGATGGCGAGCGGTTATCAATTAGTATGCATTTTATAAACAAGTGTGGCTCGGAAGCCAGCCATTCAGCTTACAGCCAAGTATTTTTTACCAATGATACTTTTTTACAAAGGAATTAATAATAAAATAATTGCTTACGCTGATAATACACACCAATTTGTAAGATAGTTAATCGCCTCCTAGTGCGAGTCGCCACCACTGCGAGGAAAATTTTTTTTTTACCCACTTTTTGTAGTACCAGGTTCTTGAAGTTCATATTGTTAGAATTTGCATAAAATACGCTTTACTATAATATTTTATATTTTCGTTTTTTTTCTCTTATTCAAAAGTTATTAGCTCTCAAAGCAAAAAAATAATTTGAAACTTTTCACTTTTTAATGATTTATTCAAAAAATTGCTATGAAAATGATTAAAGTAAATACCAGAAATGAATTCTACACCTTCAGTTTATACAAAAATGATACCAAACTTGCCATAGTAGCCAACTGGAAACGTATAGATTTTTTTTAAAAAAGGTGGGCGAGCGGCTCCTTTGTACCCCCCTCCCCCCCGCCAGCAGCTTTTTTTTTTTTGTGGCCCGGGCTAGAAATGCTTAGAATTACTTGAGGAAAAAATGTGGTGAAGCTCATAGCTTAATAAATTTTTTAAAGGTTCTGTATGGGACCGATCCAATAGATCTCTAACTATTATTGGTTCATTAACGCTTTTTGTCTTCGATCGAAGGTTTTGGTCAACAAAGTGATAAAAATAGATGCAACATACGGACAACGTAGGGTTTCCGTTTGTTAAGAAACTAATAAAAAAAAACGAGAATTTCAGATATCCCGTTTGTTGTCATTAATAAATCACCCATAATGAATTCAAGTAAATAAATTACTATATATACTTAGATAAGATTATGGTATCCATGTTACATCGATTAAAAGAATTTTACAAATTCTGTGTAATGTGTTTATAATTCGCGTCATAATGAGGCCAAGAGCCACGCCCAGGGTTGGATTCAGACTCTCGGAAAATGATTGTCTATGGGAATTAAAAATATACTACTTGGCTAAAATTATACCTACGTTACCTACGTTTCGTTTTTCGTTGATTTTTATTTTGAATTGATATTTGCCTATTTGATAGTGAAATTAAAAAAAAAATACTAAAATTATTCATAATTTAATAAAATATTTGTTTAAGTTATTTGTTTGTGAAATTTTTAAAAAATTTACTGAAAATATTGATCACGCACAGAAATTCCCTATATTGTACGGTAAATGTTAAAAAGCAAAACGTCTCACTCAACCAATAATACAAGTCGGTCGGCTTGAATATAAAATTATGGTATTTTTACGTAGTATAGTTCCATTACGATACTACATACTGTTGACATGAAAATATGGTACAAATAGTATAATTATACTACGAAATCCAACCCTGGCCACGCCTTCATTTTGTAGACACGGACGTAAAGAGTAATTATTTGGTAAACAACCAAGGCATCCTGAATATTCGAGTCGAGACGAGACGATGAGTGAGAGAGAGCATTTTTGAACTCGTGGCACTGCACATGCACAAATGCACAGCACAGACTGCACACACACACTGTCTGTTGTATGCATAATATAAGTTATTCTGCACTGCAGAAGTACCGCTGCAAAGTCCTTATTGTATAACAATATGAACTATAATGCCGTTTCTTATGTGGCACGGGAAATATGGCCTTATTGAGGGCGTTGTGTTGCGTGCACCGCCAAGTATGGTACGACTAAATTGAAATGGTCAAGCCTGTTTTCAGCTTTTACTCATTGGGTGCATCCCGAATTTAACAGGGTTATCACACTGCACTTGTAGCAGAGTTCACACTCGAAACCACGACATTGTTCTTGAATTTTCTACAGAGTTCTGGTCGTTAGTTATCAACAGATGGCGCTGGCTCCGTGAGTATATAAACAGTTGTGGCGCGTATTCGTGCATTCAGTTGGTAACTAAACAATCTTGTGCAAAGCAAACTGCAAACTGCCCGAAAACGAGAAAATGTCCGTGTTTCCGTACTACGACTTCGAAAGGCCGTGGCGCATGATGGAGAAAATGGAAAGGGATTTTTTCCGCAATAGCTTCATGAATTCACCTTTTAACTGGCCCAACACACCTTTGGAGTTCCGTAAACCATGGGAAAACGTCTTCCGGCCTTGGGAAGAAATTATCAAGCCAATGGAACAGCTGGCTATACGCGATATCGGCTCATCCATCACAGCCGATGACGAGAAATTCCAAGTTAATGTGGATGTGCAACACTTCGCTCCAGAAGAAGTTAACGTGAAAGTCGTCGATGGTGAAGTTATGATTGAAGGGAAACACGAAGAGAAGAGGGACGACCATGGATATGTGTCGAGGCAGTTCATAAGGCGATACACGCTTCCACATGGGTGCTTGCCGGATACGGTAGAATCTCGTCTTTCTTCAGATGGTGTCTTGACTGTGACGGCTCCGAGAAAGCTGGCGCTTCCATCACCAGGGGAAAGGATTATCCCCATCACCCACACAGGTCCAGTCCAGAAGATTGGGAAAGTTACAGCAGAGGAGTAAACTGTGATAGTGCCATGAAGTTTCTATGTATTATTACCTAAGACTGATTTTGTTAATTTCGAAGGGATTTGTTTAATTAAATGTAAAGTATTTTTAAGTTACTTAAATAAAAGATTTAGATTTTTTAATAAACTGTTTTATTTTACTCAAGTTAAGGCACTTGTTGATACTTAAGTAGTAAGATTTAATTGTCAGCAATATTCAAGGTCATCATACATTACATACATACGTAAAATACCTAATATTTATACCAATAATAAAGCCAATTTTGAAGGTTTTAATTTTAGTTTTAGTGCTGTTAAAACATAGAATTTTCCAAAGAAGTTTAGCTTCTAATCCTAACTCTTAAGGACTATTTTGTATCGAAATAAATTTAGTTTTGACAGCACTAAAACTAAAATTAAAGCCTTCAGAATCGGCTTTATTATCTTGGTTAATCAATGAATAGCTGGGTAACAGTAACAAGATAGGTAGTAAGTAGATCTTTTGTAGTAAGGAAGTAAGGATCTATTTATGATTTCAAGACTAATTTATACAAACTTTATATTAGGTTCCGATTCGAAATTGATAGAAAAGGACTAATCAGAAAACACTGGTCTACCCTTCAATAAAATAATATTGCATCACCGATCACCGAAAACGGCTCAAAAGCGGCCCACCCCAGTGGGTCACCAATGCATATGACACAGATAAACCTGGGAGTATTATATCGATCTTCTAATATTGTAATGTCCATGATTTACACACCCACCTAACATGCATGGTGACTGCAGCCTTGAGGGTACATACATAATCACAACACTAACATGAACAATGCAAGTAAAGCAAAAATAAACAATGATTCAATACACCTTACAATTATTAAAGAGTCAGACTTTAAAATTAACAACAGTTGGCTTGTGTAGCTATAATAAATAGGTATTGGTGACATGTTACAAAACTTCAACCTCATCATGAGATTATCATGTCTCATTAACAATACTGACAACTTAGTTTATAAATTGTTATTTTAATTTTAGTTGATGCTTCTGTTTTGTGAGAAACTCCAAAGAAATTATACCGTACAAATGCATAACGCCTACATTGTTTCTAGCTGAGTTATTTTATGATTTATGATATATAGGTATTATGAAATTATAGTAAGTAAGTACAAGCTTCAAAATATTTCGATCTTCTATAGTCGTGAATTTAATATGTTTTGGAATTACTGCTGATTTCATTATCATGCATGGCAAAATAAATGGTTTTAAAGCTACCTTAATAATCATTATTTATTAATTCATTATTATTTATGTGCGTTATTTTAACTGGCATTTGTAATTTCATTGCAAATGATATGAAAAATTGATTGCTAAAATATTTGAAGAATTTACCAGAGTAGGATATTAACTAGGGGCACATACGCATTGTTCTTCAATTGTTACTTTTTATTGTGACTGAAAAGGTTTAATTGTTCAGTATGATCACTGAAATACCTTGTTTATATATAAATAATGATGTTTGTCGATAAATCTATATTGATCGATGTGAAATCTATGTAATAGAAATATGTAGGTTGGCTTATTGCCCAAGGTTAAACTGCTTATTTTCGTCAATGTTCAATTCAAGCCGGATTTACTGAAAGGATTTAGACTTATTTTCGTTGCATTTATAAAATGGTCCTTTGGATCTGCTCGACGAGGTAAAATATCTAAGACTTAATAAGCCAAAACTTAATATAAACTACATTAAATAAATTTACATAATATACCATTATATAATTTCAATATGGAAACATATGTAGAAGAAAAGTAAATCAAGGTGTAAGAATCCTCAGATTCACACAGATTAACTTTCTTCAGCGTTTCTATTACCACAATGATATACCTACGTTATTTGTATTTCCTTGCAATGGAAAATTCGTCAATTATCGAAATAT
Organism: Ypsolopha sequella; assembly: GCA_934047225.1. Lineage (NCBI taxonomy): Eukaryota > Metazoa > Arthropoda > Insecta > Lepidoptera > Ypsolophidae > Ypsolopha > Ypsolopha sequella. The sequence goes on along the minus strand of OW203986.1, from coordinate 2,898,338 downwards.
ATGTATAATTTTATTTCTATCACAGTAAATAATATATAAATCAACTGCTAGATAATTCATGTTGTCTAATTACATAATGATGAAAACAATCAACAACATTCAAACAAGAAAGTATACATGTAACCAATTTAACACGCCCTGTGGTAAATTTATAATTACCCATCACTCATTGTAACCAAGCTATACTTGGGCGGATCTAGCTGTAGGAACAGACATTAAAGCCGATTCTGAAGGCTTTAATTTTAGTTTTAGTACTGTCAAAACTTAAATTTTGCCAAAGTAATTTAGCTTCTGTTCCTAAACTTTAAGAACTATTTCGCAATGAAGAAAATTTAGTTTTGACAGCACTAAAACTAAAATTAAAGCCTTCAGAATCGGCTTTATTATAGGTATAATATAATGAGGGTACACCCAGTTATTTTCTCATGTTTTTTTTACGTCAAGGTAGATTTCTCATGAATTTGCTGCTCATTTCTTTCAATGATATCACAAATTGGCATCAGAATATACTTTGAGATACAAGTATAGGTAGGTAGATATTATTTGATGCAAAAAGAAATTGGTGATAGACATCAGTAAATTCTATTTTTGGGCTTGACTATTTCTATTGCCAATTGTGTTGTATAGTAAGATAAGAATGTATCTATACTTATTTCTAAACCTAAACATAACATTATAAAACTTTGAAATTAAATGCAATCATAAACATAATATTTTGTTCTTATAGTCCATATTTTAAGGAACTTTAAGCAATCTTTGGTCACACTAATCACTGTCCATAGACTCATCACCATTATCATTATCATTATCATCGTTATCATCATCCATCTCACTTTCATCACTCTCCTTCATATTTAAATATCTTCTACTAGCAATAAAATCTTTGTTTCTTTCAGAAATCTCATCAATAACAACTTCAGTCGCTTTTAAACTATTTTCTTCAGTTTCAGCAAGTAAGCAGGCTTGTCTCCATTCTTCTTTCGTTATACTTGCCACTTTTTCACTAGCAATCTTCATGGCACTGTCAATTTTAAGTCTAATGTCATGACCTACATAATCTTTGATGTTTGTCAGCACTAATTTTATAGGGTTCAGGTCATTATAATGTGGTGGAAGACGCAGCACTGAATGCCCATAGTCTCTTAACAAAACATCTACTTTGTAGTCAATATGCTTGTCTTTGTTTAGTAAAACTAGATGGTAGAGTTGAGGTTTGTACATGTTGGTCGAATAAGGCACATTTCGGGATGACAGCCAGTCCATCATTTCCTTTTTTTTCGAATTGGAGTGTGGTGTTGGATTCGCCAAGCGATTGTTGAAGCTGCAAGCCGCATCCACTACAACCACACTGTTAGGCTTTAAAATAGGTATTAAGTAATGCTTGAACCAACTCTCGTACTGTTCGAAACATTCCCGTTTCGATTCTGACTCCTCTTTTACATCCTTTTTATTACCGTCAAAGATAAATAAAGTGTTCTTGAGTATACCATTTTGGTCTCCAGCCAATAAGGTGACAAATCGAGACTTGGCAGGGTGCTTCAGTATCGTCGATGTGCCGTCTTGTTTTGGGACAGATGAAATAGTGCTACTTTCCATAGAAGTTTCACCTGTGTACACTACACTTCGTCCTATGTTTTTATACTCTTCGATTTTGGTCAAATAATGAATCCTTGCGTATCTGAAGTCTTGTTTTTCAATCAGAATGCTGCTGTTATCTTCGGTTTCTACCCATCTGAAGCCAAGTCTCGCGACTTGTCGTCTCAAGGTGCAAAGTGAGCCCTGATAGTCATTGTCGGCTTTTAAAATTAGATGCAAATCTTTCATTATAGGAAATTCTTCGTCTTTGGCGTAAAAGTTGTGAATGATTTTTCTGATGGATTGGCCGTCGAAAAGATCCGTTGATGGCAGTAGGGTTTTCTTGAATCGTCTCTTTGGTTTCATGCTTTCCTTCTTCACGGTCGTATTTGTTTTGTATTCGGTGATGACGCGTTTCAGCGCATTCATTGATATGCCGGTGGCATGTACAACGAGTTGCGCCGCTGTCACTGTGGAGTTAGGATCTCTTGCTATCTCTTTCTCGAAATAATTGTGTATTTTGTGGAGAACTTCTTTTGTTTGACTCTTTAGCGGTTTTCCGCGTCCTAACTTTGAGTTTGGTGCCATTTTGCGGCCACAATTTCTTAAAACAAATAGAAACAAACCATATTTAGCACAAACACACAAAATAACACAACTGACGCTGATAAAGAAAGACGAATGACTGATGAGACGCTAGCAGCACATGCTCGATTAGAGCGAGATAGGAAGATATGAAGTTGCTTAGATAGGCAAGAGACGGATATACATTTGTTCATAAGTGCCGGCCGGCAAAATGAGTGCACGTGTTTATAGCGTGACAATGACAAGCCGACGCAGGCTTGCTCCACCTATTATAGCGAGCGATTAGCGTTGTATGTTGTTGCAATGTTGTTGTTGACTTGGTCAGTATCTTTTTACACAGTGGTGCCGAAACCTTTACCCACCCATTGACGTTACTTATGATGTGAAAACCTCTAAAGTAAAATGAATGCATGTTAAAAATAATCAGTTAACTGGCAAGAAATAACTAAGTAACTCTGAACTTAATACCTACTTAATTACTGACTTAATTCATATACCTAGTTGAATATAGCTTAATAGGTCTTGCTTAGATTTATATTCTTCCTGGGTACCTAGTACTTGCAATCACGCAAGGAATAAATTTGTAAAATTAATTTCCTTTTATTCCCGAGGGAATATCAAGGGTGTTCAGAGTGTTACTTAACTGTTAACTAAAAAGTCAAACATTCGTAGTAAGTACATCTATTTTCCATCAACGATTTCAAAGTCGTTGTTTTCCATGGAATTATGTAGGTAAACGTAGACGTACAACATGGTGTGTGTGATCGCCGTACATTCATATTTTTAGAAAAACATAGTATTTTTTTGATAAAGGAAAAGTGTATTGTTTCGAAAGTTTTCTAGAACTGTTTGTACTGAATGTACTACATATATCTAGAAAGAGATATTTCTAGAATTCGCGCCATCTATCGATCAATAACAACATCGACCAGGTGTTGCAAACAATTTCATTTACAATATGTATCATAATATTCATAATAAAAAACCTTAAAAATAGCAAAATTCAGTAAAATGTATTCGTCCTCATTGGTTCATGTCCCAATTACGATAATGAACACTTTTTTTTCTGTTCCGCTGATTGTGCCGGTGAGTGTAGTTGTTTTTATTATTTTTATTTATTTCATTGAACTTTTTGGTCTGATTGTCCCGATTCCTCTTGTCCTGTAATTTCTATCTGTTTACTAAAACACTGTAATTATACTACCTATATAATAAATATTAATGGAAGAAAAAAAAACATGATTTTGCAAAGTTTCTTGCCTTTCTTCTTAGTAAGACTTATCGAATGGGTGAAGTTAGACATGTATTTAATTAACCTATAAGTATGTATTACATTACTCAAAAGTGTCTTTATAAAAACCCTTGTCCTGTTTCACAATGTAAAAACAGTACTTACAAGTGTTGTTATCAAGATATCGACAATCACAGATATTAATGGTAATTTATCAGATTCAGTGATATCACCGGCGTACATCGACCTATGTATATCGGCGTATTAGAAAATAAAACTAGGAATTTCACTTCGAACTAAAACCAGTTTTAGTTCGCATTGTTGGTAACCTCTGCCTCGCGCGAGCGCGCATGTGCGAAGAGTACCGGGGTTAGGGGGGGAGCGCTCGCGAAGTTTCCGAAGCTTGAATCACCTTCCACATTTCTAGATGTTTCGAGCCGCACCGAGATGGCGCCACGGGTGTATAAAACAGCTGATCCGTAGTCAACAAACATCATTCTATCCCTCTATAATTTGTGCATCATTCCAAAGAAACAAGTCATACATAACGCTGTGAACTACTTGTCAACTTTTGAGTCTTTCGTGAAAAACATCAGTGAATCGTGATAATAATCAGAATATAAATCAAAATGTCGATTTATCCGTTCTACTTTGAGTGTGAGCGCCCAAGGAGACTGCCGAGTCGACTCGTCGACCAACATTTTGGCTTAGGACTGACACCCCAAGATTTCCTCACTCTAGTAGCGGCACCACGCAGCCCAAAATACTACCGACCCTGGAGGGACTCGCAGGCTGCCGCCAACGATATCGGATCTAACATCAGGGAAGAAAAAGGCAAGTTTCAAGTTAATCTGGACGTGCAGCATTTCGCGCCCGACGAGATTTCCGTGAGAACTACGGATGGGTTCCTTATCGTGGAAGCGAAGCACGAAGAACGGAGGGACGAGCACGGGTTTATTTCTAGAAGTTTTACGCGAAGGTACAAGCTGCCGGATAGCGTCGAGCCGGATTTTGTGATCTCGAAGCTGTCTTCAGATGGAGTGTTGTCGATCACGGCTCCTCTGAAGGCAACGCCGAAGGCAGCGAACGAGAGGGTTGTTCCAATTGTCCAGACTGGACCGGTCAAGAAAATTGAAAGCCAGGAAGCTGGTGTCATAGAGGAAAAGAAGGAAGAAAATAAAGAAGAACAGGACTAAAATTTAGAATTTCAATTATTATGTTTAATCTAAGTTATTCATTTTAAGGCTGTGATTAATTTGAATTTAATTGTTACCAAAGCCGATTCTGAAGGCTTTAATTTTAGTTTTAATGCTGTCAAAACTATATTTTCTTCAATACAAAATAGTCCTTAAAAGTCAGGATTAGAAGCTAAATTACTTTGACAAAATTTAAGCTTTGACAGCACTAAAACTAAAATTAAAGCCTTCAGAATTGGCTTAATTTTCTTGATTTTTAAAGCAGTCCAAGTAAGGATCAAATAAAGTATTTCCCTTTTTATATGTGGTTTTATATTTTATTGAAACGCAACATTTCGTTGGTTAGATTCAGATTAAGAAACCTCATTGAGAAAGTTTTGCTACATTTCCGGAGATTTTTGAAAAGTCTAATAGTTCTTAGACTAGCTAAGAAATACCAAGCAGCTTCTGCTCTGTCGCTAGGATAAATAATTAGACCAACAATCAGCCACGTCTAAAAGTGATATTAAATTATCCCCACCCACAGTCCCACACCCACAATGTGTGTTTGTTACGCCGCCAGTGGAGTGGTACTATATTATATTATCTTTAGGTTTTTAGCGTCTTTAGGTTTCATTTTAGAGTTATTCAATTCATTTTACATGTTTTTTTTCTCACTCTTTTACCTGTAACTAGTTAATGTTGTTAAGCCGATTAACTAAGTACATAATGTTTTTAACCCCATTCTGTCGTCCAAGGAAACGGGGCTGTTATTCCTTACTACAGGCGTAAAATCATATCTAGGATAACAGCGTACATCTGTTATTAGTACTTTATGTGTATCTTAGATTTTAAGCTTATAAATTCTTGTAACTTGTACTGTACTCTATTATTACGGAATAAATTCTATTCTATTCTATTTTTATTCAAGATTTTGCTGGGGTAACGTTTAGCCGATTGTTATACTTACATCTCTTATACGGTAGGCATGACATGTGATTTTTTTATGGAATTGAGTCTCAATTCGTCTCTAGTTTGTGCAAAATCTGTTTTTTATAGTTGACACGTTGGAAAATTTTATATATTTTTATAAGGAAATACGTTCTTTATTATCATCAATTAAGAATGAGAAAAATTATAAACTAACCAATGATGGTTGTGTGTACATTTTATGAACTCAAAGTATCTTGTGAAATTACTTAGGTACTCCATTAAATAAAATCTGGCTACGTTATAATGTTAAAAGGCTATGCGAATTTTATTTTTGTCACTGTCACTCCAAGCGAAAACACGCTCAGTGCGAGAGGGGCGAAATCAGGGCGAAAGCGAAAAATGTTAGTTTTATAATTTTTATAAAGAAACTAAAATAGCTAGCAAAATTTCAAATATCAAATTTCTGGATGTTGTTGAAACACATCTGATAAAAATGTTTGAGTTCTGTATATGGTTCCTATTCGTCAAACGAAGAGAAAAAGTGTGTTTGAAGACCTCATTTCAACAATTATTTCTATCGAGGAAAATTTATCCAAACATGTTATCCAATTTCAAAACCCTAGATTATATAGTCAAAATGCATATACCAGAAATTTATTAAAATTTTCCGTGTATTTCATGAAATACACAAAAAATAAGCACCTCTATTTTTTACATATCGCCTTAAGAGGCGGTTTACAAAATTACGATTTTGTATGAAGAGCTCTTCTGGATCGTAATTTTCTTGGAATTTGGAGTAATGTTAATTATTTTCTTCGATCTAATTAAATGAAGGGTTGTGAATAAAATTATTGAATTCAATTAATGAAATATCAAAACTGACATGAAATTTTAAATGTGATTATGTTTGTTTTGTTCAATACAAACAATCGTGGAGAAAATGGCGCCATTATTCGGGAAAATTTACAAAATCCGTTTTTTTTTACATGTTATAAAAAATTTATATATCTGACGTTTTGGCAATTTTTTTCAGCGAATAGGTTGAATTTTTTTCTAAGAAATGTGATTTCTTTTTCCGTAAACAAGGTGTGGGAGATTGATCAAAATCACAATAAAAATAGGAAGTAGTATTTGGAAATAAGATACATTAACTGCCAATACGAAAGAGTGGTCTATGTTTATCATGTATTCCATAGTAAGTAGAAAATTCTTTCCTAAGTTGATAAATTAGACAAACTATCACTGTATTCAGATGAGCACTGATTCCAAACGTGTGCGCGTCACCCATTTAAAGGTGGAAACATTTTGGTGCTGTCAGACTACGGTAAGGGCATACCTATCTTTACTTTTTTAAATCTTTGAAATTAAACACTTGAAATTTTAGATTTCTCGCCATGATTAAATTGTTTATTCTTAAATTTTCAGTTACAAGGCCTCACTTCACTAACTGCAGAAATACAAAAAAAAAATAACAACAAGCAAGCTCAGACCAAAATGAAAACTATATAATCGCATGATTAACCAGCCAAATTCGAATGATTTCATAAAAGCGGCCATATGCTAACTTTCGATTGCTTCAAGATGCTTCATGCACTTCCTGATTGCACTCTGTATTCAACCAAAGTTGTAATACTGGTTGGCCATCTGTTGGCAAGGAGTTGAACAAACTTCGTTAAGAGAAGAGTACAGCAACCGCTTGGTACTAAGACTGCCTTTTGTTACTTACTCATGTACAACCAGACATTTTACTTGATGACCATACCAACAGATGGCAGAATAGTCAAGTGATACAAATACAACATTAATTTTACCACTTTTCATGATGGCCGGTTTACAGGTAAGCAAGTTCGAATAAATATTATGCAGATAAAATACGAAAACGGAACATATTTATTTGTTTTTTTCATTTGTTTAATATTATCGAAAGAGTAGATAATCTGCAGTAATTTTATTGTGAATTGATATTTATAAGTATCCTGTGAACTTGCCTTGCGAGGGCCTGTAGCATAGTGTTTAATCGCGCGCGACGCCACTAGTTGAATCACAAGTGCAAGGAGCGTGACGTACTGTTTAATCGCAAAAACATCGTGTCACGCTCCTCGCACTTTCAAATAAGCCGCATCGCGCGCGATTAAACACTGTGCTTCGTGCGTTGCACTTCGGAAGCTGGTGAACATAACTCTACAACCAATCAACAGATCGGAACTTTTGGAGCAGAATACTTACAGAAAGAAATTTAGAACAAATTTTAAAATGAATGGAATTAACAATAAAAAAGTGCAAGACACTACAAGAAAATAATACAACCCATAAATAAATATTATTATTTAAAAAACCTTTAACATATATTTATAAATAATCGTTTGCACTATATAGTAATGTTAACGACTACAAAATATTTGAAACGCTTTAAAAATAATGCTCTCCACAAAAAAAATAATATTTCGCACTATAATCAAACCAACAAAAACAATATATATTTTTTTAATTTAACTTGTTTTATGACTTTGGATAATGGTGTCGATTCGGCGCAACACAACTGACAAGACTAACCTTATTTTGAGCGTTCCGTCTTTGTCTTTTCGATACAGAAAGAAAAGGACAGAACACTTCAATTAGGTTTAGTTCTGTCAATTAAGTCAAGTTGTGTTGCGCCGAATCGGTGCTACTACCTAACTAGTCCATTCAACAAAAACGATATCTCTCACTATACCTATACTATAAAGCAGCAGAAAGCTGATAGAAAGAGACTGCACATAGAAATGAGTTGGAGGGAATGATATTAGGTTTTTTTTTGTGATGATAAGATGATGAATTGACGTCGCCTCGCTCCGCTCCGCTTCATCCGCTTCGCTCGGCTCCATACTTTACCTAACATTAACACTATTGTTGACTTTTGGTGACAGATTTTTGTAAATTTCCTAGTGCCGATAAATAAAAGTGACTGAAAATTTGGAATTTAAAATGTTTTGAAATTCTAATTTTCAGAAACCAATGGAAACTTTTCGCTGGCAACGTGCACAATACTATTTTATTAACAGTATTTTCTTATACTGTGACAATACATAGGTAATAAGGTTTTGTTGAATAACTATTGAGTGAATTTTGAATTTAGGTGTTCTGTATCGATTAATTAGAAAAAGGCGGGTTTTTCACAATCCGGCTGCGAAACCGGTCTTAATATTATAGTGAGCGATTCCGCAGCCAGATTGTGAAAAATCCCAGAACACTTAAATTTAAAATTCACTCAATAGTTATTGAACAAAACCTTATTACCTATGTATTGTGAGCAAAGTTACCATTGGTTTCTGTAAATAAAAATTTCAATTTTTTTTACTTTCAGAATATTTCCTAGCAGGCTCGTTGGTGAGCGCGGTGCCAAAACACTTGCACCAGTGACGCCGCTGCTCGTCACCATTGTTTTATTGAAAGGCCGGCAATTGGGGATGGATGTACCGCCATCAATCGGTCCCAGGCATGGTGGGCCACCTGGTTGGGCCTGAGAGCTGTCCTCTTACTCTTCCCCGAATAAGTTTGGAGGGGTTGCGTGTAAGATGGTGGTACCTCCGCAGTCGAGCGCGGCATCAGCTCTACCACCTATCAAATTCTATGCACATAAATTCCGAAAAATTCATTGGTGCATATATGCCTAATTGGGGATCGAACCTGGGTGTCGAGATTGAAAGGCCTTTATAAATGACATCTTGAATTAAAACACTTGTACTTGTAGTTTCACTTTATTAATATTAACTCCCAACCGGTTTCGGATTTTACTCCATTTTCAAGGGAAGATCTTAATTAAAATATTTTTACATGACTCCAGGCACTAGCTCTGAGCAACGTAAACAAAATGGAGTAAAATCCGAAACCGGTTGGGAGTTAATATTAATAAAGTGAAACTACACGTACAAGTGTTTTAATTCAAGATTTGTTTCAAGTTTCACCAAGTGCCGACAATCGCAAGTATAAATTTTTATAAATGACGTCATTTGTCAATGTCTGTGCTGATAACAAGGTTGTTCTTCAGATTTAGGACGTAATTTCATCAAGCCTTGATCATTTATTAATTTTATATGTCTTAAATGAATATAAATAGTTTATGGCATTATACAACATACTATATAATACACGGCAACATACTACAGTATACCTTTTTGTACAATCTTTATGCGGACGCAATAAGAACGGCCTCTATTGCCCAGTGGTAGAGCGCTTGTCCGCTAACCCAGATATCATGGATTCAATTCGGTCTGCGTTTTTCGATAAGTAAAAGTTTTAGCGTCCCTGTTATTCCATATGCGAAAAAACCCTCAGTGCGAGTGGGACAGATTCGTGTAAAAGTAGCAAAAAGTCGGTTTTTTATTAATATAAAATGTACTAAGTTATTTTTGTCAAAAAGATTTTCAAGGAGTCTCTATAAATATATAATATCCACATTTTGAATACAATTTCACAATGAAATTAGTTAGGATTTCAGAATTACAGGAAAAAATAAAACAATTTAGAGGTCTTATTAAATTCTATCCAGAAAATTTCATCCAATTGCGTTTTCCTTCAGTAATTCAATAAACATTTACCCATAAATGAAATACGTAGATGACGTTATAGTGGAGTAAATGGATTCGAAAAAACCCCTTTTTTTTGGTATCCCCTTAAGGGGTAAAATCATGTGGAGCATTAGTTAAAATGGGTGTCCCGCAGGGTTCCATATTGGGGCCCTTGCTATTTTTAATTTACATAAATGACCTTCCCTATTTAATTAAAGACTTAACTAAGATAGTACTATTCGCAGACGACACGTCACTTATTTTTAAAGTTAATAGACGTAAAGATATCCTTGACGACGCGAATTCAACTTTATCACTGGTGCTTGATTGGTTTACTGTAAATAATTTAGTTTTAAACGCAAAAAAGACAAAATGTATAAAATTCACGTTACCAAATGTTATTCAAGTGGATTGTAATTTGCTTTTGCAGGGGTCCAAGCTGGAGTTAGTTAACGAAACTAAGTTTTTGGGCATTACGGTAGACTCTCGTCTTCAGTGGGGTCCCCACATAGAAGCCCTATGTGGTAGACTTAGTTCGGCCGCATACGCTGTTAGACGCAAGGCAAATTACTGATGTAGATACTGCTAGACTAGTCTATTTTAGTTACTTTCACAGCATTATGTCATACGGCATGCTGTTATGGGGTAGAGCCGCGGATACAGACGCAGTCTTTGTTTTGCAGAAGAGAGCAATTCGGGCTATTTATAATATGAAGCACCGGGATTCATTAAGAGAAAAGTTCAAAGAAATTAATATACTAACTGTTCCTTGTGAATATATTTACCAGGTCCTTAGATATGTTAGAAAAAATGTTGAGTCTCTCCCAAGGCTTGATGAGCAACATTGTAAGGAAACCAGAAATAAGTATAAACTGGCTTTTCCAAAAATCAGACTCGCCAAAGTGAGTACCTCTTTCGTAGGACATGGTATAAGATTTTACAATAAACTTCCAAAAGAGGTCCTTACTTTGTCAGAGAATAAGTTTAAACAGTATATTAAGCAGGGCCTACTGAAAAAGGCATATTATAAAATAAATTAATATTTGGATGATGGTGAAGCATGGTGTTATAGCGATACTGATTTTGATGATAGTAGGTAATAATTTAATTAATTAATATAATTTCCTAACTTTTGATTCCTCTTAAGAGTTAACATTAATTGATTACAGACTGTAAAAGGAAATAGACTATATGAGACAGGTAGGCAAAGATATATATGTTTTTCTTTTTTCATTAACCTGAATTCCTGCTGTCTTGTATTTTCTTATCCCTTGGTTAAAGTAGATATAAGTAATTCAATGTATAGTTTAAGTTTATGTTAAAAAAAAGACATGATCTTGCCAAGTTTCTTGCCCGTTCTTCTTAGCAAGACTAATCGAATGGGCGGAGGTAGGCATGTATTTATATACGTAACCTATTACTATGTAGTATATAGGATGGGATTTGGTCGGCCGCCTGGATTCGTGCTGGGGGCTTGGTCGGTGATCATTGAACCTTGTTCCTGGTCCCTGGTCGGGTCTCCGGTATGGGTTCGGGCGGTTGATTGGATTTCACCTTGTATAATAATATTTTACCTATAATTTTAATTGTATATATATTGCTACATAAATTAAATAAACATTTAATCTAAGTAGTTCATGTACATTTATTATTTTGTTACATATATTTTTATAAGATTAAAATTTGACTTGTGAAACGTGTATTATATATACCTACTTTGCAAAATAAACTTTTTGAATTTTTGAATTTGAATTTTGAATTTTGCTGTTGATCCATTTGTGCCCGAAGTATGGCGATAGGGCTCATTCACCACCCATCACGTTTGGGATGTAATAAATAATCGTCGGTAAAAGCGGGTGTGCCCATCTCTGACAACCCGTGGGGGGGGTGTCGTGACGATGTTTAAGAACATTATAATTGTTTTTTTTATCAGGTATATAATATACAGGTATATTTTTACAATCAGTTTTTTAATATCTACAATGTATATATATTATTGTATTTTTTTAAATTATATTATAGTTTTAGCTATATAAATATACTCTTTTTAGGATACAATATTTTATTTTTCGCACTTTTGTTTTGGAAATATTGTCAACAATTAAAAATTTTTCATATTCTTTTTACACAGTTTTATGTGGGCAAATTAATGCTATTTTTGTGCCAAATTTCATGTCTTTATCTTTAACGGTGCTAAAGTTATGAGGCTGTGACTAGGGAATGCAATCTTGCACCTAAAAGTCAATCTCGGTATTTGCAAGATAAAAAAAAATCAATCTCGCAAGATCTCGGTATTAGCGAGATCTTGCACAAACAAAAATTCTTTCGAAAAAATATTGTATCAATACAATTAAAGGGATGTATTTAAACACACTTATAATAGTTAATTATATTATTCTACTGATCATACTGAAAAACTTTCCCAAAGAAACATACCAGTACAATTTTTTTTTCCATAATAACTTTAAAAGCCATTTGTAAATGTTGTATGGCCATGTGTTTTTTTTTTCATTTGCTTTGTTATGTTTTTTGGTAAATTTGTTTAGTGTGAACAGAAGAGTACAGTACATGATTTTATTTAAAGATAACGTGTGCTTTTACTTTATATAGCCTATAGGCTAGCCCATCCGCGGACAACGTTCTAATTCCATGTTTGTAATCATCAATTTCAACTAAATGATATTGATTTTATGATGCAAAATGCAGTTATTGTCTTCTCGACCCAGCAAATCCAAAGCTTCATCTTTTTTTTCAAGTAATTCAAGTGTCGTCAATGCCCTGCATCTGTAATATGCGCTGCCGCTTGATCTCGCAAATCTTGCGAGATCTCGCACTGATAACGATGCGTGATTGATCTTGCAATATATGTACGAGATCTCGGTATTTCGAGATCTCGGTATACCGAGATTGCATTCCCTAGCTGTGACATACGGACGGATGGACGGACAACGGAGTTTCACTGTAAAGGTTCCTTTTGTACCTTTCAGGTACTACGCAACCCTAAAAACTCATTTCGTTGGAATAGAGTTATCTGATTCACATCAATGGAGACTTTTCTATAATAGAGTTCTTTGAGACATGATCTTGGAACGCAAGAGAGTCCTCTTACAATGCTCTGCTTGATATTAGATTGCGACGGCACTTAACGCTACTCGTAGTGCAGTGGAAGTGAAGTGTGTTCACAGAGAGTATCTCTGTGTTTTGAGGGTTCCGTAGTACCTAAATGGTACAAAAGGAACCTTTATGGTGAGACTCCGTTGTCCGTAAATCCGTCCGTATGTCACAGCCTCATAACTTTAGCACCGTTAAAGATAAAGACATGAAATTTGGCACAAAAATAGCATTAATTTGCCTGCATATTACAGTGTAAAAAAAATATTAAAAAATTGAAAATATTTCCAAAACAAAAGTAAGAAAAATCATCCATCCATCCATCAGTCTAGTTCGTCCACTGCTAGACATAAGCTTTTCCAGGACTTTGCCACTCCCGGCGGTCATCCTGGAAGAATTGCCCATACTCACACACGCTGGGCAGGCGGGTTGGTGAGCGCGGTGCCGGAGCCCTCACACCAGTGACGCCGCTGCCCGTCACCAGTCTGTTCCATAATAGCCCGGCTATTAGGGATGGATATACCGCCATCCATCGGTCCCAGGCATGGTGGGCCTCCTGGTTTTTTTCCTGTTTTTTTGTCCGAATTCCTTCGAGGGGGGTAAGAAAAATAAAAAAATATTATTCTAAAAATACAATGTGGTTATCAAATTGTAGATATGAGAAAGTAAATTGTAAAAAAATAATATAATACTATATTTACTAACACTGACTTCGAGAGATCTTTAAAAAACCACTAAAATATGTAACTCCAAAACTGGTAGACCAAAGAATATGAAACAAATCATGATAATATGTGTTTACGTAAAGATTACAGGAAAAATAAAGCGGTTGAGAAATTCAGGAAAAAAAAATGACAAAATTAAATTTATCATCCACAATACGGAACCCTAGGTACGCGAATCTGACTCGCACTTGGCCGTTTTTTATTTTTTTTATTTTCATCAATACCAATTTATTTTAAAGAGGCAGTGTTTGTCTGTCCGTTACAAATGTAACTTGAGAACTGCTGGGCTGATTCAAATGTTTGTTGGACCCAGCATAAATAAGGAATGGCATTTAGAAAATTCACGAGGGGTATGAAGTATATACATTCATTACAATGTCCGAAACTGTCACTTGTGTATGACGTCGTATGATTATGAAATTTCAATTTTGATTATACAGTGTGTCCCTCGTACAAGTGCACATCCAAAAAGGGGTGAAACTAGACCTTATTTTATCGACAAAAAATGTTTTTTTTTTTTAGAATATCTTTGTTTTATAAATTTACGTTTTAAATTTTTTTTTGCCTACCATGGAGACTATGTATAAAATATGTCATAACTTTTGACCTATCGCGAGTAATGCAATCCTTAAGAATAGACGTTGCATACCAAATCAAAAACAAAACATAATCAACTACCATTATCATAGAAAAAATATCCTAAAAGATGATTTATTTAATTTTTTTGTCTTTTTTTTCAGTAACAGTAAATTTTTTCAAAATAATGTACCCATTTTACTATACTTTTATACCTATTTATCATTGCCTATTCCATTATCTTTGTAACAAAAAAAAAAATACAACGTTTGATCATAAATACAATATTTTCTACGAGCGGTTAACCAAAGGCACTGCGCTCGCGTCCCATACAAAGGTGGATTATTTTTTCAAGACAAAAAAATTCAAAAAAATGTTTGTTTGTTTTTGTCGATATATTTCGATCTAGTTTCACCCACTTTCGGATGTGCACTTGTACGAGGGACACACTGTATATTTATTTTTGGAAAGATAGTAAGTTATTATTACATAAGGCTTGAACACCCACGTCTGTTTCTAGTTGGCATATTATAGTGAACAACAATCACACGTGAGTGTTCAAGCCGTATGTAATAATAATTTATAGGTAGTATGTCAGCTCACGCGAGTTTTAATAATATTATAGCTAGTAAGTTATTTATAAAAAAAGTAAAAAATCTGGAACTGCCAAATATCCCGGGATAAAATTTCGCAAATAATAATATGTGCCACAACTGCCCTCAATTATAATTATATCGCAAGGTTATCAGAAATACTCATTAATTATTAAGGCGTATGAACACGCTAAATTAGCAACTCAATGTGTGTCGGTACAAATATCAACGGAAACGACATTGAAATAATGTTCATTTCAGCGTGCTTTGAAAAGTGGCTGTTACGACAACCACTGCGTCTCCGGCTAGCGCAAAAAAGGAGAAAATAATACTTTTCACATGGACGCCACGGACGAAAAGAAAATGTTGAACTTAAATTTTTTAGATCTAAAAATTTCCTATAATTTCGTGAAATAATGATTAAAATGGCTTTAGACGTTTGGAAGGAGTAAGAGAATTCTTGTGTTAATCATGTGAAACTTTTCGATGACTTTCGTTTTTTTTTTATCAAAACTTACAATAGAAAAACAGTTTATGAAACTTAAAATTTATTTTTGGCTCTATAAAGCCTATCATTTATTTTTATAAAAGTTTTTGGACCACCCGTGTGGGAGGGGTAGGCCTTCAAAAACAGGTCCAAATTGCAGTTGGCGTATCCATTCGCCTTAAGAGCGCACCGAGCTTCTTACACAGTCAAACACATTTTTATAAACCTTGTTTGAAGTAGTAAACAATAAAATAAAATATAGGGAAATATATTGGTGCTATTGGGTATATATACTAGACTGTATACACGATGGAAACACGATTTAATAAAGTAAGCTCGATAGAATAAATTCGCAAAGTTACCTCTTTTCGAGTAATTTTTTCCTCTATTTCCCTACATTTTTATATAAATAAGTAATTTGATATTATGATTTATTTACTAAAATAAAGTTCATATATGGCTGGAGCGTTTATACAAGATGGTTTTATTTAAGAACAATATAATGAAAATAATAACGAAAAACGTTGAAAAAGTGCAAAAGTTTGGTTATTATCTTTACTCTTTACACGTAAAGAAAAAGACAGAGACAAAAGCAAACGCTCGGTGCGCCCTTAAGGCGATTACCGTCGCCAAATTAGCAGCTCGATGTTTGTCTGTATGAATATCGACGGAAACGACATTGAAATAACGTTCAAATCAGTGCACAATGCGTGGTGGCTGTTACGACGCTCGCTGCGTCCTTGATAGGGCAAAATAGGAGGAAATAATACTTTTCACATGTGCGTCATTGTTCCATTGAATAATTCTATGTTATATTTATATTTATAGCTATCAAGTTTATCTATTTATCAAAGCATAAATGAATTAAATCACCTAAGCCGCTTAGAAGCAGTAGGAAATTCAACCAAAAAAAACACCATTCAGTTGAAACAATTTTTCATATAGAAGTTTTGGTGGTACGAAAAAGAAAAATGTTGCATATGTTGTCCTAGAGTTGATAATTATAATCCATAAAACATTTTTTCAATATTTTTGGTTTGGCCATAAAAGAGGAGTAGGCTTTAGAAAGTACCCATTTGGCGATATTAAGGGCCTTAAACATTTCTGTTTGCATGCAATAAAATAGTGTACCCACTGAATGGTACTATATCCTGTGTTGTAAACAGTTTATCAGAAGATTCACTTACCGTGTTTATATCGAGCCTCGGATCTTACACTTGATCAACTCTGAACCAACAAAATGCGAGAAAGTAAAAGCAAAGAGTCGTATTTTGTTTTAGGGTTTCGTCGCGAAACGGATTATTTTTAGGGATAGCTGTTAGTGGGAAGTTTTGGGGTCTGGATGTTCATCCGTTGCTAGGCAACCGATTTTACTACAAGTATACATTTTTAAATTCAAAAACCCCCGACACACTTAGACCCATGTTGATGGGTGTCTAGGAAAAGGTCTCGACGAGATCTACCTGCCGAAAGTGTCAAAACTTTACAGGCCCGTATCTCCCAAACGGCTGATGCTAGACACATGTTCATGGTACTCTAAGAAAAAGGCTCGGCGAGATCTAGACGACGGTAAAAAAAATTGCCAAAATTTTGATCGGCCATATCTCCCGAACGGCTAATTGTAAGGAGTTTGGGTTTCAACTATAGTGATCGGTCAACTAGGGCTAAATGACAAAAAAAATTGAATTTGGCAGGTTTTGACAGTTTTTTGACAGGTCCAAAAAAGTATTCCGATTTGCATGAAACTCGGTATCAAGGAGCATTTAGGGTCGCCGATTACGCTGCTGTATTTGACATTTAAAAAAAAACTGATAGGGATTTTCACACTTTTTCGGAAAAATTTTGATCGGTGAGTCCCGGTATTTGGCACGAGGCCGAAAACCGAGCATGCGAGTTTTTCGGCCGAGCACTACACCTTGGCTCCCAGAGGGAGTGAGAGCATGTTTGTTTCTGAAAAAAATGTTTGTTTCTTATTTGCTTCCGGTAGGCCACGCGGGCGAAGCCGCGGGCGGAAGCTAGTGTATTTTATATTACCAATATTACAGCATCGGTTATTTAACGGGACACCTGACGCTAGAACATCAACAACACCAGGTTTTCAAGGGTTCATTGGTAGAAACTAGGTCTCTCTCCGCATATTCAAGAAAATATATTTGATTTTATCTAGGGATTCCACCTATAAACAATGTATTAAGATTTATACTTTTGTAAAAAAAAATATGTTTTCCACCCTCTTTTTTTTGGTTTTCAAACGTTCGTTTCAAATACGCGGTTAAGAGATCAACTTGATTTTTTTTATAAATTAGGCAATAGAAATATAAAGGGATTCTACCTAAATCCAATATTTTTTCTCTACAAAATATTTCAGTATTAGCTAAAAACACACCAATTTGTTGTTTCGCTGCGTGATCACTAGTATTACGCGTCCAAGAAAAAGAGGCCAAAGAGCCAACATATAATCGCCTCTATGAAATTCAAATAATGTCTTTGCCATTAGACTTGCTGGACGGGTAGTAAAAAAAGTTGCTAGGGTATGCTATCCTCTTAAATGGGTCAAACGATGTAGATAATCGTTTATGACGTTGTAATTACGTTATGGGGGTAGGTAAAAACATTTCCCCATCAGTGTCATGTCAATCATTATTACAACAAAAGGGCCAGGTCTTTTGTTAATATCATAAGCAACAACGGTTAAATTTTGCCTTTCTGCTGGCTCGTGAGCACCCCTAATCGACTCGAAGAAAGGACATAATGTATCACAGTTTGTAACTTGATAACCATATATATAGATTCATTGATGGTGTTTCGGATAATTAAGGCACTACGAAAAAAAATCGAAACTTTAAAAACTTGCGTATCTACTTCAGTAAATAATTTATTATTTTGATAAAATAGTACATTATTTTTGGATTCTTTTTCTAGGGACCTGTTAAAACAGAAACGCAATTGGAGAAATTCGGCTCGATAGAAATATTTATTGAAATGAGGCCCCTTTCAACACCATTTCTCCTGGTTTGACAACCAGATGACATATCGACTGCAATTATATTCAATTAGATGGGTTTTAACGGTATCTAGGACCTGGTTAAACGAAATTTTGATAGCAACTTTAGTACATTTTATATTAATAAGAAACCGAGTTTTTGCTATTTTTCTACGAATCCATCCCTGAGGGTTTTTTTCGCATATGGAGTAACAGGGACGCTAAAACTTTTATATATCGCCTTAAGCTGACAAATTGGTGTTGGTTCACGGTATACCTACTTGTTTGTTCGCATCTCATATGCGGGGGGGGGGGGGGGGGGGGGGGGAGGGAGGGGGGGCATGTTTAGAACTTGCATGCGTTAGAGATGAAACGGATATCCGGTTACTATCCGGTATACGGCCTATCCGGCCATATTTTTGGTATCCGGTATCCGGCCGGATAGTAGATAGTATCCGGCCGGATACCGGATACTTAAATTAGCATACAAAAAGTCGTTCAAATCACAAAATAAATTTATTGTATTAATAATTGAATAATCTAAATTCTAATACATAAAGTGAATAAGAGTTGAGCTATGGTAGATAAAGACAAGCTTTACAGCAATTGGTTTGTGCTTTTCTTCATACATTACACCAGCTTCTTTTGCTATCACAATATACCAGATGTAACTCAACAGGTATCTTTTAATAAAAACACAACTTCTCCAAAAAAACATAATTGTGGAAATAAAAAAAAAATTCAGGTTTCCTTACTCATTTTGAGTTATTGAGGGCGGGCAGGTTAATTTTTTTTCAATATGTTACTTTGGGAAATTTGTTCAGTATGAACAGTAGATTATGCGGTTTCATTTAAAGATACCTGTCCATTTATATACAGTATACACCGCTGCAAGGAGACAAAAGATACATATTTACAAACAACTTCTGCAAAAAAACATAATTGTGGAAATAAAAAAAAAAAATCAGGTTTCCTTACTCATTTTGAGTTATTGAGGGCGGGCAGGTTAATTTTTTTTCAATATGTTACTTTGGGAAATTTGTTCAGTATGAACAGTAGATTATGCGGTTTCATTTAAAGATACCTGTCCATTTATATACAGTATACACCGCTGCAAGGAGACAAAAGATACATATTTACAAATTTCGTTAGGATCGTTCACGTTTGCAGACCAGCATTTGTATGATTGTGATATGATTTAGAAAATGCACAAGTAATCTCGTTCAGTTGCACCCGCACGCACCTTGGTGCGTAATGTTTAGACTTGCTCAATTAGTGCGAAACGCATATCTTGAGGCCGGATATCCGGCCGCCGGATATCCGGCTATCCGGCCAAGTGCCTGGCCGAATATCCGGTATCCGGTATCCGGCCAAATCACTATCCGTTTCATCTCTAGTCTCTACCGGTACAATAAAGCCGATTCTGAAGGCTTTAGTTTTAGTTTTAGTGCTGTCAAAACTAAATTTTGTTCATTGCTGAATAGTTCGTAAGTGTTGAGAAGAAGCTAAATAACTTTAGAAAAATTCAAGTTTTGACAACATTAAACCTATAATTAAAGCCTTCAGAGGGATAATTTGATTTTTGATCATAAATTATTACGTCTTTTTATTGATCATTTTAGTTATGAATTTTTTGTTTTAATGCTTATTTAATAGAAATAATAAAAACAATAAATGAGCCTGTAACAAATGTGACATTCACTTACGTCTGTGGCCGCCATGAATCCTTCCTCTTTGATTGTGTAAAGAGGCAGCATATGAAGTAGAGATGAAACGGATAGTGATTTGGCCGGATACCGGAAACCATGTTTTATATTTGATTGTATTTTTTTGATTTTAATTTTAGTTTTAATGTATTAATTTTGATTTTAATTTTTAACATTAATATTATAATTGTATAACGTATTAGTTATTATACTGTAATGTTATACATTTTAAATAAATAAATAATAATAATAATAATAATAATAATAATAATAATAATGTATTTTTATTAAAAGATACCTGTTGAACTACATCCGGTATATTGTAAGAGCAAAATAAGCTGGTGTAATGTATGAAGAAAAGCACAAACGTTTCTTCCCAACAGTTGCTGTAAAGCTTGTCTTATTTATTAGAATTTAGATTATTCAATTATTGATACCTACAATCAATTTATTTTGTGATTTAAACGACTTTTTGTATGCTGAGCTAAGTATCCGGTATCCGGCCGGATACTGGCTACTATCCGGCCGGATACCAGATACCGAAAATATGGCCGGATAGGCCGGATACCGGATAGTAACCGGATATCCGTTTCATCTCTAATATGAAGTATCCACTTAAATTATTTACGGTTTTATCTCTGACAAAACCCGCTGCCTTTTATTACAACTATATGTTTGACATTTGAATACTTTTGCTACAGAAATCGTGCTTCATGGATTAATTCATGAGATGTTGTTGTTATGGTGTCATAATGGAACATGAGTAGCGGCGGATTCAGAATTAGATTTGGGGGGAGCATTCCGATAAGGTTTATCACAATATAAAAAAAGTGAGTTTTAAGTGCCTAAGGCGCTTTTGGCAAAACTATATATTACCCTGTAATCTCTATAACTATCTCTTGCCCTATAGGTATAATCTCTATAACTATATCTTGCCCTATATGTATAATCTCTATAACTATCTCTTGCCCTATAGGTATAATTCCTATAACTATCTTTTGCCCTATAGGTATAATCTCTATAACTATCTCTTGCCCTATAGGTATGATCCCTATAACTATCTCTAGCCCTATATGTATAATCTCTATAACTATCTCTTGCACTATAGGTATAATCCCTATAACTATCTCTTGCCCTATAAGTATAATCTCTATAACTATCTCTTGCCCTAGAGGTATAATCCCTATAACTATCTCTAGCCCTATATGTATAATCTCTATAACTATATCTTGCACTATAGGTATAATCCCTATAACTATCTCTAGCCCTATATGTATAATCTCTATAACTATCTCTTGCACTATAGGTATAATCCCTATTACTATCTCTTGCCCTATAAGTATAATCTCTATAACTATCTCTTGCCCTAGAGGTATAATCCCTATAACTATCTCTAGCCCTATATGTATAATCTCTATAACTATCTCTTGCACTATAGGTATAATCCCTATAACTATCTCTTGCCCTATATGTATAATCTCTATAACTATCTCTTGCCCTAGAGGTATAATCCCTATAACTATCTCTAGCCCTATATGTATAATCTCTATAACTATATTTTGCACTATAGGTATAATCCCTATAACTATCTCTAGCCCTATATGTATAATCTCTATAACTATCTCTTGCACTATAGGTATAATCCCTATAACTATCTCTTGCCCTATAAGTATAATCTCTATAACTATCTCTTGTCCTATAGGTATAATCCCTATAACTATCTCTAGCCCTATATGTATAATCTCTATAACTATCTCTTGCACTATAGGTATAATCCCTATAACTATCTCTTGCCCTATATGTATAATCTCTATAACTATCTCTTGCCCTAGAGGTATAATCCCTATAACTATCTCTAGCCCTATATGTATAATCTCTATAACTATCTCTTGCACTATAGGTATAATCCCTATAACTATCTCTAGCCCTATATGTATAATCTCTATAACTATCTCTTGCCCTAGAGGTATAATCCCTATAACTATCTCTAGCCCTATATGTATAATCTCTATAACTATATTTTGCACTATAGGTATAATCCCTATAACTATCTCTAGCCCTATATGTATAATCTCTATAACTATCTCTTGCACTATAGGTATAATCCCTATAACTATCTCTTGCCCTATAAGTATAATCTCTATAACTATCTCTTGTCCTATAGGTATAATCCCTGTAACTATCTCTAGCCCTATATGTATAATCTCTATAACTATCTCTTGCACTATAGGTATAATCCCTATAACTATCTCTTGCCCTTTAAGTATAATCTCTATAACTATCTCTTGTCCTATAGGTATAATCCCTATAACTATCTCTAGCCCTATATGTATAATCTCTATAACTATCTCTTGCACTATAGGTATAATCCCTATAACTATCTCTAGCCCTATATGTATAATCTCTATAACTATCTCTTGCACTATAGGTATAATCCCTATAACTATCTCTTGCCCTATAAGTATAATCTCTATAACTATCTCTTGTCCTATAGGTATAATCCCTATAACTATCTCTAGCCCTATATGTATAATCTCTATAACTATCTCTTGCACTATAGGTATAATCCCTATAACTATCTCTAGCCCTATATGTATAATCTCTATAACTATCTCTTGCACTATAGGTATAATCCCTATAACTATCTCTTGCCCTATAATCTCTATTCAAATTCAAATTCAAAATTGTTTATTTTCCAAAAACCATACCAACACAATTATACTTACATGAGTTGCCAAAAGAAAGAGAGAATTATATAGTTTTTATAATATTTTACGAAAAAGTTGTTATTCTTGTGGCCCCAGACTTAGCGAGCTTGACTCGTGGGTACCAACAATAAAGATTTCTAGACATTCAACATTTTCGCACATTATTGTGGACCAATGTGAGGCCTTACTTTTCAATATTATTTTAATATATAAATTAATCATAATTTTGTATGATTTTTTAAAGAGTTGTCGGTTATGACAGTCACTTGAGAATTTTAGACATTATAATGATTGATGCGTGATAGCTTATAAAAAAAAATGTTCTGTCTTTGCCTGTCTACTTATCTGTCATCCATCTGTCAAATCAGTCGGCAGCAAATTTTTATAAATTTATCTAGATAGCAAAGGACACATTTCTAAACATCAATTTCTCAAGTGACGTCACACAAAGGCAAATAGAAGTTGCAACTTTTTCGTAAGAATATTTATTTTAGGTTTTTAGAACACAAGTTCTAAAATACGTCTTATTAAACCTAAATCTCGAAATGGTTTCCAAATTGACACAATTTAATATAATTTAATCGAAGCGAATTCCGGAACAAGGTTGTTTGTAAGATTTTGTTTGTGACAAACAATATAATAAGGAGCTTACGCGACTCTTTTAGTTAGCAAGTTCCGTATCTTGTGACCGATTTGATTGATTAGTATTTTGTTAACAAAGTTTTTTGTGTATATTTGTGACTCACTTCCTGTCATAATAATATTAATCCTTAAAAAACGTGGCGTTATTATGATTATTATAGGTATTATTATGATAGGAAGTGCGTCACATATGGCGTATGGATAATATAGGTAATACTTACTTTACCTCTATCCATACGCAGTCTTTGTGCGATACCTATGTAAATAAACAATTCTTTGATAATTAAATGCCGGTAAGGCGAAACTAGTTGGGAAAAAGTGAAATAATAGTTATGAAACAGTACAAGTGTTTTATTCATCCATACCTATAGATCTTATCAAAGAATACATTTTCTACCTGTCCTACACCTTTGGATGATAGTAGCAAAATAAAAATGAAAGAAAAATATAAAAAAAAAAAGTGCTCTTAAAGACTATTTTACATGCATCAAAACTGATCGTAAAATAAATTTTACCACACTCGTGTTTTATTTTTATTTTTTTATATTTATTTACATGGTTGCTTTGACTAACCTTTCCTAAACTATATATAATACATTTTTTTCACTGTTTAACGGCTCTGGATACTCAGTTCTTTTGAGCCATTCATAATTTTAAGTTTACAACACTTCATTGAATTTTAAAGGGAAGAAATTGTAGTTTTAATGGGTTTACCAATTTAAAAATATTATTTCAGGTCACTTAAAATTTCGTGTAATCGGCGAAAGTCATTATTATTATCACATTAATTGCTCACGAGGTTATAATATTGGTTCATGATGCTGATCACTTATCAAGGCTCAAGTATGAATTTGGACGATGTTCACAAATTCACCGTGTATATGCATATAATGGAACAAACCTTCGAAAATCTGGAATTTTATTAATAAATCATTGGACTTATCCCCGCCATACATACTTGCAGTAGCTATAATTGCTAGTGATAGTTTCTTGTCGCTAAAATCAAAAGACAAATAAATACCTGAATATTTTCTTAAGTGGAAAAATAATAAAATGCCACATCAGAAATCTTTATCTTGGCATCCTTCAATGAACTGGCAAATAAAATGTAAACCGTCTTCATTGTGGTCTATAGGTACATTCAATGTAGAAGAGCACCATCAAGTATAAAAATGTGAATAATATGGACAAATAGACATTTTAATTTCAATAATAATTACTTTTTTTAATTTACTCACACTATGCATTGAAAAACGTAGTATGATACACGTGGGTAAGGGCAATAACTTACTCGAAACGTTTGAGTCCTCGTAAATTATTGCCTCCTTACCGCACTTGTAGCATAAAATACTATTTCATGATATTTTAAGGGGCGTTTTCTAGAACGTATTTACCAAAGAAGCCCATTTGTATGGTCCTTAAATAACACTTTGCAACATTATGGAAAATCTGTCACATATAACAAGCACGAAATGATTTAATTTTAAATTAGATAGGGTCGCTATCAGAAATACTTTTCCACTGAAAGACAATTTCAGTTGGATGACATGAAAGAAGGATACCTAGAAAGTTGAAAGACAACTCAGCTATAGACTCTAAATTAGAATCTAAATATATAAAACAAAGTCGTGTTAGTTACACCACTTATAACTCAAGATCGGCTGGACCGATGTTAGTTATCTCTTTTTTGGTGGATTCTTCTCCGCTCCGAATAGCAGAATAAGTAATAAAATATCGGATAAGTTATCTAATAACAATAAATAAATTAATTAATTTTACGAATGCAAACAGCATGTGGTGCCATCTGTTGAAATATAAAAAAACACCGGTGGCACCACAGTCGCAATGCAATTTGACAGCTCAAAGTGCAAAGACAACAAACCAGCAGCCGTCAAATTGAAAAAAAAATCGTATTGCGTATCGATTGCTTGAGGTTATGTACCGGTCGGTCGGTTGGATTGTTTTGTTGTTTTGGAGAAGTACCTAATTAACAATGCCGCGACCAAGAAGATCTAATATTTCCCAACAAAGCCGTAATGCAGTTAGGCTGCGGAACAGGGCGAATCAATCAACTGAAGAAGGCCAAGAAATCGCCTCAAAGCCTCAAATCTGTGGCGCTATGTGAAGAAACTTCAGCTCACAGAAAACATGAGAGTTACATTGCTGAACGATCCATCTGCTGAAGAATTCTCCAAGCAATTGCTGGCTATTGGTGTAATGGTTGTGTTCCTGTCGACAAATCGAACGGATTGATTTCGTTTCCTCCAAATTTTTGCAATTTCGTGTCATCAAAAGACGAGCTCATCAACCAAGTGTTCCCGAGCATCATTGCTAACCACAAAAACAATAAATGGTTGAGTGAGCGAGCCATTTTGGCGGCTAAGAACAAAGATGTGGATGACTTAAATGTTGAAATTCAGAATCAAATCGTTGGTACGCTGCATTCATTTAAATCTATTGACAGTGTAACAAACGTAGACGAAGCTACCAACTATCCGACTGAATTTTTAAACTCCTTGGATGTGCCTGGCTTACCACCGCATAATCATAATCATAAATCATAAATCTTTATTGCTGAATATGAGTATTTACAATGGTGTTAAAAATAAAAGGCACATACATATTCGACCTTGTCGGTATTGCAAATAATTAGAACATGCATGACATTATTATCTATTTACAATTAAATCATGCAATTAAAAATAAAATAGTACATAATTAAATAATTTAACAATACAATTAATTAAATAAAATATCCTTATCATTTAAATAATCGACAACAGAGTAATAGCATTTATTAATCAATAACATTTTGATTTTGTTTATATACACACTATCACTAATTATATTTTTAATGTTATTAGGTAGTTTATTATACACTTTAATTGTCATCTGTTGGGTGTTATCACTGAGGGTCTTAAGTCGTGAAGTTGGGAGCACCAAGTGATCCTTATATCTGTAGGAGCGGCTTTTAGTATCGGATTTTTTTATAAAAAGATGTGTCTGCCTACGTGCAAATATACACAATTCAAGTATGTATAGTGACGGCAGAGTTAATATTTTGAATTTTTTGAAAAATGGTTTACAGCTTTGTCTCCGTGTAATTTTTGCTATAATTCTGATACAACTTTTCTGTGATATAAATAACTGTTCAAATTCAGTACTATTTCCCCACAGTATTATACCATACTTCAACCAAGCGTAGGCGTATCCGTAGTATGCCGTTATCGCAGTTGCTGAGTCAGTTGACTTTTTAATTTCGCGTAGTGCGTATTTAAGTTGGTTCATTTTTTTGTTTATTTTTCCGATATGGACTTTCCAGTTAACATAGGTACCTATCAATTTCTATCCCTAAAAGTCTGAAACTTTTTACAGCTTCTATGTCACAGCCGTTATAGTTAAGTTTTACGATTTAAGGATTACTTTTAGGATTTAATTATATATAGGATTTAATTTACGACTTAAGGTTGGCTCAGTAGTCATCATGCTACGAAATCTCAACCAACCAAAATTATGCAACGGTACGCGTTTGGTGATTGGAAAACTGATGGTGAATGTGATACACGCGACGATACTCAAAGGAAAATTCAAAGGTGAGGAAGTTCTCATTCCGAGGATTCCGATGATCCCAACCGATTTACCCTTTGAGTTCAAGCGAATTCAATTTGCGATCCGTCTTGCATTCGTCATGACGATTAATAAGTCACAAGGACAATCCTTGAGTGTTTGTGGTCTAAATCTAGAAAATGCATGTTTTTCTCATGGTCAATTGTATGTGGCATGTTCACGTGTCGGCAAAACATCAGCTTTATTTGTTTTTGCGCCGGATAACAAAACAAAAAATGTTGTATATCAGAAAGTGCTTTAACATGCAGTATCGCAATATTGGCGCTAGAGAGAAGAGGCCTAATGTGTAAAATGTAAAAAAAAAAACACAATTTACTTAATTTTTATTGTTAATGTATTAGGTACCTAAGTATTAGGCTCAAGATGTATAAATAACCCAATACCTGGTATGTGTACTAAGTGAATATTTAACATCTAAAGAAGAATGGCAGGCTCAGTACCCAGCTAATAAGACATCGTTGGAGACTCAAGTTTCTCTGTGTTATAAAGGTCAAGTTTGGAGTGTAATATTTCAGTTTAGAATATATTTTTAGAACTTCGGGAACAAAAATAAGTAAAATCATTCTATGTAGGTAACAAAACGCGATTCGTAATATCTCAGTAGCAATAAAGAAACGTATAATAGATCTATAATAGCCACTTACTATTATTGTCTTACGTCAAACGTCATTGCTGGCCTTGGACGAAAGAAGTAGAAAGAGTTTAAGGCGATTACCGTCGCCAAATTAGCAGCTCGACGTTTGTCTGTACGAATATCGACGGAAACGACATTGAAATAACGTTCAAATCAGTGCACAATGCGTGGTGGCTGTTACGACGCTCGCTGCGTCCTTGAAAGGGCGAAATAGGAGAAAATAATACTTTTCACATGGGCGTCATTGTTCAATTGAATAATTCTATGTTATATTTATAGCTATCAAGTTTATCTATTTATCAAAGCATAAATGAATTAAATCGCCTAAGCCGCTTAGGAGCAGTAGGAAATTCAAGCCAAAAAACACCATTCAGTTGAAACAATTTTTCATATAGAAGTTTTGGTGGTACGAAAAAGAAAAATGTTGCATATGTTGTCCTAGAGTTGATAATCCATAATACATTTTTTCAATATTTTTGGTTTGGCCATAAAAGAGGAGTAGGCTTTAGAAATTACCCATTTTGCGGTATTAAGGGCCTTAAACCAAGAGTTTCATTCACCTGAGTTGCTGGCAGCCACTCTCTGTGAAATGACAGATGACATTTGCATTTACGGCAAAGTACAAAAGAGGTTGGTTATTAATTCGATCCTTACGTATTAATGTACAGTGTTTTGATATCATTAAATAACATCTAAGCCCCAAGTTTTAAAAAGATACTGCGATTACCTTTTTTCTTAGTTATTCCAAGAACTATTATTTCTGCATATTTTCAATACCCTACGCTAAGCCTAACAACGGTACTGAAACTACATGGGTCCCTGCCATTCTTCTTTTGCAATGGCAAGCAAGAAAACATTTCTGTATTTGCAAAAAAAAGTTGTATTAATGTTATTACCTTAATGAAATCCTAAATTAAGTTTAACTAAAGTTAACACGATATTATTAAACTGTTAGGCGGAACGAAGTTCGCCGGGTCAGCTAGTTTAATATAATGGTAACCTAAGCTTGAAACTTAATCAAAGTAAACCTTGCTATTGTTGAGATTTTTTGTTTGAAGACGGCTTTTTCACGGACGCATGCATGGCTAACGAAGTTGATTAATAATCCAGAGCTGACCTGGTTTCCATGATAAAAATAGTCCTCTAAAAATCGCAAGGTACTGAGCATTTAAGGGGTTATATCGTCAACATTGATACTGTTTGAACTTATTTATTTGCTCCTCAAAAGAAGTCACAAATGAAATAAATTAGTACAACAAATTTGGGACCTTTTTCTAGATTTGGACTATCAGAAACGCGATTTGATGAATTTCATTCGATAGAAATAATTATTGAAATGCGGTCTAAAATTACACTTTTTATATTCTAACAAATTGTGATAGCACACAGACTTCAAAATATTTACTTAGATGAATTTTACAATACCTAAATTACTTTTTATGGAATTAGTAAAATAATCTGTATTAATTTAAAATCCGACTTTTTGTCAATTCTCCTCGATTCCGTCCCTCTCGCACTGCGGATCGAGAACTATTGTCTACCCTGAATTTTTTTTTTTACAATATCAATATAATAAAAATAAAAAATTGCCATAAACAAACACAAAGTTGACTTTTATATAGGTAATTACTTTTATAGCACACTGTGCGTAAAATGACCGCTTTACGCACGCGCAGCGTGCCTGTGCTATAAAAAATTATACGAAACTCGTGCGAGAAACTTTTTCTCGACTCGTGTGATAGCAGCACTCGCCTTCGGCTCGTGCCGCAAACTCACACTCGTCAGAAAACGTTTCATCGCTCTCGTATCGTAATATACTAATATTATATTTTATGTTCGAAGACTTTTAAGGTGTTATAAGTAGTTAGTGCTTTAAGCAAGCTGTAAAAGCAATACCAACTAGATTAGACCAAAAGTTTTTTTCAGGTTTGAGCTTTGAATCAGTCTAAAAGTTATTCCTTAAGGGTCGGTATAAGGTCAGATGCCCAACTTAAAATGACCATACCACATTGTGTAACTCGGTCAATCGGTTTAATAAAAATAATAATATAGATCAGGGGTCTCCAAACTGCGGCCCGCGGGCCAAGACCGGCCCGTGAGCACCACCAATCCAGCCCGCGGCCGCTGGCAGGACATGCCCGGTTTCTATCCTGCTATAGTTTATTTAAAATTCACGTATAATATTAACGTGATGCTATTTATAATGGGATCAAAATTCACAACCCGTTATCATGCTTATTTATCTAAAAGCAGCGTTATTATAAGAATGTTATTTACAACCCTATTTCTGTAGTAACTGGGACCACGGCTCGCCATTCTCTCTCTCATGTCTGTGCTTGTGTAAGACAGATGTCATAACTTTTAAAATGATAAAGAGGTGTTTAAAGTGTCTACTAAGGTGTTAATTAATCATCCCCAACTAGCATCACCTACCTAAAGATATTAACGGGATCAGTTACCATAATTTCAAGGTCTGCGCTGCGGCTAACTCCATCGCAATGGCCGAAGTGCCAACTGAAATTGCGAACGGAGCGGAGTACACTCCTGGACCCTGCACAATAGATATCTCACTGACCGGCTAGTCACAATACGAAAATTTGCGCGTCAAAACTACAGTATTTTGGAATCATGAGCTATTATAGTCTTATATAACTTTAAACTCTCGCGTTTCGTACACATTATAATATATTTTCATTACCTTTTTTATTCGTAAAAAAGGTAAAAATTTATCGCGGTAGACCCGATTATATATATTATAATATTATAGTCTTGGCCCTCGGGACTTAGTGGAGAAATCAGTGTGGCCCTCAAGCAAAAATGTTTGGAGACCCCTGATATAGATAGTAGACTATAGGGCTGATCTAATCAATTTAGCAAAAACGCAAAAGCTTTTAGTTCGGATGGATAGAATAAAATTGGAAGTTACCCCTAAATTTAATATTTTTCGAGTGTTAAAGGGCTTTCCTCAAATTATAGAACCTTGAAATTTTGAAACAATTTTGAATATTTTATTAATTTCATCTAGAAGCCAAGTTATTAAGGCGGCTCCGTCGGAATAATTAGCAACTCGATTCATGCTGGTTGAAATTTCGAACAAAACCATATTAAAATAAAGTCCTTATCAGCTCGCACTGCAAAATGGCTGTTACGTAAGTCACTGCGGCTGACAAGTTAAAAAATAGCGTGTTTTTAATTTATTTTATCCAAAATAAAATTTATTTCCAAAGAACTGAGAAAACCAAATCATTTTATATTATTTTGTCTAGAAGTTTATAAATTTTCATACTGTCAATTTCTACACTGAAAAATATCTCATATTATCTTTCGTAAGAAATATCTAAACCCTCCCCCACCCTTATGTAAGAAAACATAAGATTTGGTGTGACCCGCTCCCACCCTTTAATGTCTTAAGTAATAAATAAGCCTCTTCCATCAGCCTGTGTTCGACCACTGCTGGACATAGGCCTCTCCAATATTTCGCTACTCTTGCTTGGTGGTCCTGCATCATCCTCATCCAGCCGCTACCCGCAACGCCCTTCAAGTAGTCTGTACAGCGGGTACGAGGTCGGCCTATGCTGTACGCTTTGCTGTATGTAGGCTAAAAGTAAGTATGGCAAGACGCTGTCACGTAATTATAAAAGGTATTCCTGTTTTCCCGGATAAACATCGTATTGTTTTGTATTTTATTGGTGAAAAACAAAAACTTAAAGGAAGGACTTAATACTTGATATTTCGATGAATTTACGTAAAGATTACAGGAAAAATAAAGCGGTTGAGAAATTCATGAAAAATAATTATAAAATTAAATTTATCATCTACAATGCGGAACCCTAGGTACAGGTCATCTGACTCGCACTTGGCCGTTTTTTTTTCAGAAACAAACATTATACATATGCGCTCTCACTCCCTCTCAATTAAATATACAAACAAACTGACAATATCCCAAATAAAACTAGCGAGGCCGAAAAACGAGTATGCGAGGACCATAATAGTTCTGTGGCGAGGACTAAGAACGCGCCCGCGAGGCCGAAGGCCGGAAGGAGAATATGATTAAAACTTCCTTGAAGGAAGGTACGAAAATCTTTCCACTTTATTCGCACTTACAAAAATAAAATGGTATAAACAAATACTCATTTAAATTGAGGGTTTCGTGCAACGATAAATATTAGGATATCTTTGGTTTCGCGCCGCAAATGAAGAAAATGAAGCCCTATGTAGGATAAATGGGATTACTTTGTTCTTTGTTGTCCGTCTGCTAACGGTATTAAATTTAAATTACAACAAAATAAAGGCCTGTGAAATGAAGGCTTCTAATAGAAAATAAGATACCACTTACTTCTGGATTACATGTCAAACCTTAATTTGCAATAATTATTTTCAATTTTTCATACACAAAAGCCGATTCTAAAGGCTTTAATTTTGATATTAGTGCTGTCAATACTAAATTTTCTTGATTGCAAAATAGTCCTTAAGTATTTGGTACAAAAGATAAATTACTATCGAAAAATTCAAGTTTTGACAGCACCGAAACTAATTGTGTTTAATAAAATTAATTGTGTCGATTCGGTGTAATACGCTTTAACAGGACTATACCTTACTTGACAGGACTATACTTAATTTAATCATTCTGTCTTTTTCTGTCTGTATCGAAAAGACAGAGACAGGACGCTTGGAATAAGGTTAGTCCTGTCAAAAAAGTTAAGTTATGTTGCACCGAATCGACACTATTATGAGTTTCTTTTTTTAAGTCTTTTATGTGCGCGCCAATCTTTTAGTCGCCTCTGATTGAGTTACGAGTGCAAGCTTGCGCAGGTACAGTCAAGGAAACAATAATATGTACGGTTGACTATTAAATGTTTACTATAAGTGGGAAGGTGTACTTGTTGTACCTACCTATTTAATATATATTTATTATTTTAGTGCAATCTTAACTGTTAAAATAAAACAAATTAATATAAACACCATTTTCCTACATTGTCGTCTTAAAACGCTATAACGACCGCGAGGCATAACAACAATAATAAACTTTAACAAACTAAATCAACAAAACAACCAATAAAGGCAACACAAACAGATTCAACGATAAAGTTAACGCATCATGGAATTTTTTCCACGAACGTACTTTTCATGCAACGCGCGCGTGTGTAGCGTACAGACGTAGCACTAACACTAACGCATAGTGTTGACACCTGCTAAATGGCGAGCGGGGGGTGTGGTGCGGCACGCAGGCGGGTGTGCTCCGCGCCCTCGCTCCTGTAACGTCCCCCTGACACCGTAAAACGGCTATTGCGTCGCCTCTTGCGGCTATCTTCAGAGGCGACTAAAAGATTGGCGCGCACTGAAGTCCGAACGCCTCTGTGGTATTCGACTAGTAATCCAGAGGTAGCGGGTTCAAATTAGGGGCATTTGTGTTCAGTCTGCGTGCTTCGGGGTTCAGTTTTATGCCTGAAGTACGTCGATAGGGCTCACCATCCATAAATAAACGGACGTAATAAATAAATAAAAATAACATAAAATAGTTCTTTATCAAGGTAACGAAGACCCATTGCAAAACACATGAAAATACATTAAAACACACAATTTAAATAACAAAAATTAAAAAAATAATAAAAATTAGGACAAGATTTGAATTATTATACTTAAGGGGCTTCAGAAGCAAAACTGCGATTACAGACGACGTCGTAACAGCCACTTTGCAATGCACTCTGACATGAACGTTATTTCTATTTCGTTATTGTCGATATTTGTAGAGACATTTCGAGCTGCTAATTTAGCTTACTGAAGCCTCTTCATAAATTAATTATAATTTTTTATTAGGTAAGCAAAGTTTGACAATCCAATGCAATGCTTCAACCTATGACTGTCAAATTTACTAGAAAATGTCCTCAGGATGTCGCTGTCGCTATCGTAATGGGTAATCGTTGTTGCAAATTTTTTTAATTGTTTAATTGTTAAATGTGTATTTTTTGTCTTCTTTGTCGTGTAATGCTGTGGAAATGGAATAAAGAAGTTATCTACCTATCAATGTGTGTGTACGAGCGTGGACCGTGACTTACGTATACATTGGATAAACACCATGGCCAGCCTCTCGGGGTTTCGTGTCGTGACTATGTATAAGGTGGAAGTGACAGGCAAATTGTATAATTCGTCAGTTTCTAAACGCTCGCTGCCTTGTGATTTGCCGAAGGCAAATTGCAAAATGCTCCGCTATAATTTAAAGTCTTTCACCAAAAATAGGTGCGACGAATGGAGCGAGGAGGAGTGTGTTTGGTTTACATGATACATATTGAGAGCCGAGCGAAGCGGAGCGGAGTGAGGCGACCCTCAATAGTTCTAATAGAATTACGATGTGCCTAGGCAAATTATAAAATACCATTTTATTATTTTTCAATGCATGTGCTCGTAAAAGCCCACTTTTTATGCATCAAAACCGAACAGAAAGTCGATTATTTTGCCCTAGGGCTTTATTATTATTATTTTTTTAATTTGTTTGCAATGGTTGGCTAACCTGCAGCCTTTCCTGTGTACCATAGATGTTATACTTTTTTTCCACTGTTTAATGGCTCTGGATACAATCCCTTTGAGCCAATCATAATTGAAAGTTCACAAGATTATATTTGTTTTCATTTCCTCACACTATGCATTGAAAAACGTAGTATGATACACGGGCGTAAAAGCAATAATTACTCGGTTACGTTTAAAACACTCGCTACGCTCGTGTTTTAAATCGTCCTAGTGATTTATTCCTTTTCGCCCTTGTAGCATAAACTACTATAATATAATTTTTGTTTACTCAGTTATATTGCCTAACAAATATTATTTTACAATAATTATTATTCTCACGTCATGCTGCGGTTACACAATCGTATAAGAACCGAATAACAAGTGATAATAAACATAAACATAAACATAAACATAATTTATTTTCACACCAAAACCTTTTTTACATACACTCAACAAATCAACAGACTTAAACAAACAAAATTAAATTATAATTAGAGAAAGGGAACGAGCATTCATCTGCTAAGTGTAGGCATCCGCATGGATGTTACCCTGTCTGCCAAACTAAGTTGCCTTGTCCGCATGACAGCCAGTGGTCCTACCGATCGATGGATCAGATTTGGCGTAATATAAACAAACAAAAACAAAAACAAAAACGGTACGGGACACTCAGGGTGTCCGTCCTACTCGCACTTGGCTGTCTTTTAATATTTGTACATAAATAAAAAAAGTCTTCTTTCATTTGCCCGCCTCGCTTTTTTATTCATAGCTCTGAGGATACTCGCTCTAAAAATGGTTTATACTTGCTTGCTTCTTCTTTTGTCTACGAAATCTGTGCTGGGAACTTTCCAATGTTTCCAGCCTCTGATTTTGGTTTTCTCCTTACTCCTTGTGAAAACCCCCTAAAATTTATATTTTTCCGACTTTATCCCCTAATAATTTAATTAAAATTTATGCCTAACTTTTATTAACTTATCTATAAACATTAAATTAATTTTGAAAAGTCTTTCTAAAGAGGCTATTTTTAGGGATTCAAAATCAAAAGAAAAATACCTCATGAAAAATATTAAATATATCGTCACGATATGGATCTCCGAGGGGGTTTCAGAAGTGTTCCAAGTGTGAACTTGTTACAGTCCAAATTCGGTACACCCGCGTTTCACCGACGATTATTACGTCCCAACCTGATGGGTGGGTGGTGAGCCCTATCGCCGTTCTTCGGGCACAAATACGATTCTTTACGATGTTTCTCTTCACCGTTCAAGCAAGTGGTAAGTTCAAATACTATGCACTTTATTTCCGAAGAACTCAATAGTGCATGCCCGATCGGGGATCGAACCTGGATCTCAAGATTGAAAGCCTAGGGTTCTACCCCGGAGCTACTGCCGCTTTTTTGATACACTTATTCTACACCCAAAACTCTTTCCAAATTATTTTCCTCTAATTAATCCCACTCTGAATAATTATGTACCCTAAACAATCCCCTAGGCATGAAAAAGACTCTAAATATAGGGGAAAATACCACAACGTGGTAGCACTACAGCTCTCGTTAATTTATTAAAAAGGCCTTTGAAGCGTATGGAAACTTTTATAAATTTTTACAATTAGCCCTTAAGGGTCGGTTCCGCCAAACATGCTCTCGTGTTTGGACAATTTAGCATATTAAAAAAAAAATCTGTGTAAGTAGTTAAGAAGTTGAACTACATTAAAATTTTTCAGATTTGACACAAGTATCACAATCATCGAGAAAAAAATCGGAAAAATTACTAAAATCACGAAAAACGTAATTTGGCGTTGAAAACAGAAAAAAGAAAATTTTTTGTTCCAAATTGTTTTTTTTTTGCGTAAAGAGATCAAAGTATTCGTTATTTAAAAAGAAATACACAAACATTCAAATTATTTTTGCGTAATTTTTCTGTACAAGGAATATGTAGAATGTTTGAGAATTTCTTTTAATATAACGAAAGGAAATAAAAACTAATAAAAATCTGTAAAGGTTACTTTCATTTCTTTACTCTATAAAAATACTTTATTTTGTAGTTAGATCAGTAGACTGATCATACTCGTACTAGTTCCAAAGCCAAATTACGTTTTCCGTGATTTTACTAATCTTTCCGATTTTTTTCTCGATGATTGTGATAATTGTGTCAAATCTGAAAAATGATTATGTAGTTCAACTTCTTAACAACTTACACAAATTTTATTCGTTAAAAATATTTTGTTTTAATAAGCTAAATTGTCCAAACGCTAGAACATGTTTGGCGCAACCGACCCTTAAGGGCAAATTGTAAAAATTCATAAAAGTTTCCATACGCTTCAAAGGCCTTTTTAATAAATTTAAGCATGTTTGGCGCAACCGACCCTTAAAGCGTCTGTTCCAGCGTCATCCGAAAATTACTCTTACTGATAAAGATATTTCTCTTAAATGAGATGTTTAAAAATTATGAAAAAATATATAGTGTTATTTAAAGCACCAGAAAAAAAAATCCTGAAAATTATTCTTGCGTTAAATGAACAGAATGAAAATATTGTTCAAAGTGAAGCTGCTTTTAGACTAAAATGGAGTAAAATAATAATTGTTTATTTCTTTGAAACCATATTTGTATCGTTCTTGTACGAGAAAAATATTGCTTAGGAAATTGTTTGTGGAAATTTTTTCCATTGATCGCGTCCATGTGAAAAGTATTATTTTCTCCTATTTTGCGCTATCCGGAGACCCAGCGACGTCGTAATGCAGTGCGCGCTGACATGAACGTAATTTCTATATAGTTTCTGTCGATATTTGTACCGACACAGGTCGAGTCAATATCGTTGGCAACTACCTGCCCCTTAAGTGGGTTTATTAAGAGAGTTAAGTATTTTGTAACTCTTTTCTCTGCTAAGCTCCATCGCCAATATGGATCCACAGCTTATCGACCCTAATACGGACCCTTTTAGATTATATTTTAATATCAAATCAGAAACGCTTTAGCTAAACGTAACTGATCCAGATAAGAATAGAGTTTTATCAAATCAAACCATTTATTCTGTACATACATCGTACATTCATCATTTTATTTATTGAATAGAATAGAATAGAATAGAAAATCGTTTATTTACAGTCACAATCACACACAACACAGAAAAAGAAGATATAAGACATGAAGAAAATTTCAAAATTTCAATCAACAAATAAAAAAAATGAAAACATAACACTAAGTAACACTTACAATTATCACACATTGAAACAGAACAAAAACAGTACATGTACTTAATCTACCTTAAACGCGAGTGGCATGAGATTGTGACGGCAAAAAGGTTCTGACTCAGCATAGTTTTGCAGACGGATCTGCAACGCTGGTTATTCTGCCAGAACCAGCCGCGGTGAATGAGACCACGCTGATTACTCTAAGTAGCAAAGCTTAGATAAAATAAATAAAACAAATAATTTTAAAATAAAAGAATGTAGTGTAGGTAGATGACATATATATAGAAAAATATATACTATAAAAACATTAATACTGATGTAATAAACATAATATGCAATAAATGAGAAGAAATAAAGAATGAAAAATGGAAAGCTGCCTGAATGCACGTGGGAATCAATCACGTTCTTTTTAATGTAAAAAAAATATACATAATGCGGGGAATGTCGGGGAAGTTATAGGCATGTGGAAATTTACACCAAAATGTGCAGATACTAAAAAAAATACTTGTATACGCCCAATAATCACCAAGTTTAGATGTCTTTTAACTATCCTACTATTCAATATACTCTATGTATCCTGCAACAAAACAAACCCCACGGTCACCGACAAATAATTATTCTCAGAACTGCGAGTCTACCGCGTATAGTGCGCGCCAATCTTTTAGTCGCCTCTGAGTGAGCTACGAGTGCAAGCTTGCGCAGATACAGTCAAGGAAATAATAATATCAACGGTTGATTATTAAATGTTGACTATAAGTGGGAAGGTGTACTTGTTGTACCTACTTATTTAATTATTTATTTATTATTTTACTGCAATCGTAACTATATAAATAAAATGCATTAATATAAACACCATTTTCCTACATTGTCGCCTTAAAACGCTATAACGTCCGCGGGGAATAACAACAAGAATAAACTTTAACAAACTAAATCAACAAAACTTTAATAAACTAAATCAACAAAACAACAAATAAAGGCAACAAAAACAATAAACTATAACAAACAGATTCAACGATAAACTTAACGAATCATAGATTTTTTTCCTCGTAGGTACTTTTCATGCAACGCGCGCATGTGTAGTGTACGGACGTAGCACTAACACTAACGCATAGTGTTGACACCTGCTGAACGGCGAGCGGGGGGTGTGGTGCGGCACGTAGGCGGGTGTGCTCCGCGCCCTCGCTCCTGTAACGTCCCCCTGACACCGTAAAACGGCTAATGCGTCGATTCTTGGGGCTAGCTTCAGAGGCGACTAAAAGATTGGCGCGCACTGTAATTCTGATTTGTATCAACTTCAAGCAAATGCATGCAAAATTCAACGCGTGCAAAAGAGATGGCATGTTAGGCGGGCGTCGTCGCACGCACTTCAAATTTCAATCTCAAGTTGATGTTGATGAAAATAAGAATTATGCGGTAGAGCCCCTGGTTTCTATGAATCACTCCGCCAGAACGACGATAGACACACTATGAGCCCTTATGGCAATGTCCGAAGTATCAAAATCGTCTAACAACGAACTTAAACGAGATAACAACTTTCTGCAAGCCAATATGGGCCTATTCCGTGAGCAAATAAAAACAAATTTAACGAATGACTTGTTATGCTATGCTAATTTTGCTATGCTACAAAGTACGATACTCGTACTCGTATACTCGTACAATAGTAAGGGCTTACTTAAATTTAATAAAATAATGCATTTGCATAAATGAAAAATACAGAAATAAATATTATTATATCTAGATAATTATAATATAATTTACCAGTGGCGTGCACATAACTTTTTTCCGGAAAAGCAATCAAAAGGTCAAGATTGACAATAAAAAAAAAATGAAAAAATTTAAATAACACTTTAAAAAAAATGTTTGTATGACGCCAGGGTAAGCACTACCTACTGCCTACCCCAGAGCAGAGAATATAAAGTATCCTAGAGTGAACATTTTCATACAAACATTTTTTTTTCAAAGTGTTATTTAAATTTTTTCATATTTTTTTTGTTGTCTTACTTGACCTTCTGATTGCTTTTGCGGAAAAAAGTTCTGTGCACGCCACTGTAATTTAGCAATCATTCTAAACAGTTTCATCCACCGAAAGGTTGTCTGCAAGAGATCGCTTTAAGCGATAAGGCCGCCTGTTTGAGCTACATAATAAGTTAGTTAAAATTAAGTATTTTTTATATTTCTGTTCCTTTTTTTTATGGTGTACAAGTAAAGTTGTATTGTATTGTATAAATAAATATATGGCTAACTCCACCCATTCGATTAGTCTTTAAGTTCAA
Source organism: Ypsolopha sequella (assembly GCA_934047225.1). Classification (NCBI taxonomy): domain Eukaryota; kingdom Metazoa; phylum Arthropoda; class Insecta; order Lepidoptera; family Ypsolophidae; genus Ypsolopha; species Ypsolopha sequella. The sequence continues at coordinate 2,858,539 of OW203986.1, read as the reverse complement.
GCGACAGTATCGTATTTAAGCGGATACCTAAGAGCTAAATGTTTATTTCTCTAGGAAGAATAGGTTTACGAGTTCCAACAATGTTTATCAGGACCGAGTCTTCGTCTCGTTCCACACGAGACAGCTTGATTGTTTCAGCTTGTTTACAGCTGTCCAGTGCAGGCCCGGAAAGTGGTATTCTCTGTTTTCTACTGGGACTGCAATGTAATCACTTTTTGTGTTAACCGTTCTTTTTATTTTTATCAAACAACCGAATACAAAAAGCGCCTCAATTTGACGAGATGATTATGTTTGTTCGCTTATATCTACGAAAATTAGTGTTAGCAAAAATACAAAATTCGTTTGTTTTGCGAAGGTCTCATCAAAAACCAAATACTGCGGGGAACATAATTATTTTTAGTTCATGACATATGGCAGCGAAACATTAAGGAAACCAAAATAATAATGTAGAATCTATATTATAGATAATGATGTGTGTAATGTTATTCACGGAAAAATATTGTTTGTAGTTTCCACGAAAGTTATAAAAATTTACTAATGAACATTATTGACTATATGTATATAGTATATAATTAATACCACTGAGTAGTTGCAGTTAAAAAAAAATACTGAATAGTATTCTATATCGTACTTGTGTTTATTACAGAACCCTTATCATAAAATAAGAGGGAATTAAGGGTCCGTTTCGCCAAACATGCTCTCGCGTTTGGATAATTTAGCATATTAAAACAAAATATTTTTAACAAATAAAATTTGTGTAGGTAGTTAAGGGGTTGAACTACAATATAACTTTTCAGATTTGACACAAGCATCACAATCATTGAGAAAAAAAATCGGAAAGATCACTAAAATCACGGAAAATGTAATTTGGCTTTGGAACTAGTATGATCAGTCTACTGATCTAACTACAAACTAAAATATTTTTTTTCTGTTTGCAACGCCAAATTACATTTTTCGTGATTTTAGTGATCTTTCCGATTTTTTCCCCGATGCTTGTGATACTTGTGTGAAATCTGAAAAATTATAATGTAGTTCAACTCCTTAACTACCTACACAAATTCTATTTGTTAAAAATATTTTGTTTTAATATGCTAAATTGTCCAAACGCGAGAGCATGTTTGGCAAAACGGACCCTTAAGAGAAAAAAATAGCATTCGAATGTCCGCTTTTTACATACGTTTTTAACTTGTGCAACGAAATAAAATACGAATAAGTTGGAACTAAATACGACTTTTCCACTTATAAAACTAACAAAACGATAATATACATATATTTCTACGTATAAAACTATTACAAGCCTCGAGCGCTACTTTTGGAATTTGCATACACGCTTGGGCATATTTCCATCACAAAAACGCTCGACCGGTTACGTTCATTACGTCTAAAGTACTAAAAAGACCATGCATGGTATCAATATGACTAATTTTACAAATTGACTAGTGATCAAAATTACCAGAATATCAAAATGAGAAGAGTATCAAGGTTACCAGACAAAAAGTGAAGTAAAATATTTGTTTCCATTGAAGCCGGCTTACCGGTCGGCCATAGCTTCAGGCTTCTGGCGGCGCTTCTTGCTGCGCTTCCAGGCGGTTTTTGCGACCGGCTTTGCCCTGCCACGACACCCGTCGGCGCCTTCCACCGCATCGTATAGCGCGCTCGCTCGCTCAAAGCGCTCGTCACTAGGTTCGTCCTATGCCCTCGATCCCTGGCGCGGCTCCCCGCCTCCCCGCACACCGCCGTCGAGAGAGCGCAAGTCACTCGAAGCCGGACAAGGCCGGCCCTATACAACTTCATACATTTGTTTTATCCGCCAGCGCTGTCGCAAGAAGAACCGCTTGGCGCGCCTCTCGAAGCCTGAAGCTATGGCCGAGGGGTTAGATATTTTTTATTTCATCTATGGAAGCAATTGCAACAATTGTATAACAGAACACCTTCTTTGATAAAACAGGGTAGGTACTCGTACTATAATAACTGAAAATTGTAAAACTAAGTATATTAAATACTATTAAAAACTGTAAAAGAAAAGAGCTGTGTCTCTCTGTACATTGATGATATTCCAAAAAATATAGCGGTGTAGGATACCGAAAAAAAAAAACTGAATTTTTGTCGTTATTTCATGCAACATGCAAAAACCAATGAACGGGTATTGATGCGGTTACCACTGTAAGATCCACAGCAGTGAGATATGGATTACAAAAAAATAACGGAGACTACGGTTCGATAACTTATTATCCAATACATTTTATTGCGGGATTCCCAAGGGATTACACTGTGGCCGCATTATCTTCTTCCACGCGGACGAAGTAGCGGGCAACAACTAGTCAAGAGATAAATACTTAAGAAAAATTTCTTTAGTGGCAAAAAAAAAAATGCCGCATAATTTTCGGAAAACTTTCACTTGGCATACTTCAGTGAACTGGAAAAGAAATATAAACCATCTTTATTGTGGTCTATTCAATGTTGAAGAGCACCATCAAGTATAAAAATTATAATAATATACATATTTTAACTTTAATTATATTTCTTTTATTTCCTTCCCCTATGCATTAAAAAACGTAGTATGGTACACGTAGGTAAGGGCAATAACTTACTCGAAACATTTGAAACACTTGCTACACTCGTGTTTTTAATTTCACTTTGAAAAGCCACTGTGAATTTTATAAGGGCACCAATTTCTTTTCATTTTGCGCTTTTGTGTGGTTTGCTTATTTATTTATACCCAGTAAATATGGATTAAAAATAAATAAACCAAAAATTAAATACTTAGATAATAAGAAAATTAGATAATAAGATAATAAGAAAAATCAGTAGATGCACACGTCACTGATCCACCAGTTTTCAGCTTCTAGACCACTTAAATGTTTAAGTTACTCCTATCGCCGTCGGATGTTCAAATATAAAAACTTAAAATGAAATAATAATAGTGAAATAATTAAATAATGAATTTTATTTTCAGAAGTATGAATATCACGTAAAAAAATTCCAACTTCAATAAATTCAACAACTATTTTAATCGAAAAGGATCCGCAGGCGCACACCGACAACCAGACATCCACACTGTCGCACTCCCACCAAAACATATATTGAGAGAGGGGGACGCCATGAAAATTGGCCGACCACCAGAAACACGCAAAAAGAACCCTGTCAGATAACTGAAAAAGAAAAAAGAAAAATATATACAGAGGAAAAAAATTACAATATTGTATACATGCGATATACATAAGTAAGCCGGGGTCGATTAAGGAGGATATATTCATAATATTTATAATGTACCTATACTCGTATTGCATAAAGAAATCTACATATTTATATTTCTTTACAGGTTGGAAATTAGTACCAAGACCCGCTCCTAGATCAAACAAAACAAAGCATATAGTCACAGGGGTTAAAATGAGAAATTAGTACCAAGACCCGCTCCTAGATCAAACAAAACAAAGCATATAGTCACAGGGGTTAAAATGAGAAATTAGTACCAAGACCCGCTCCTAGATCAAACAAAACAAAGCATATAGTCACAGGGGTTAAAATGAGAAATTAGTACCAAGACCCGCTCCTAGATCAAACAAAACAAAGCATATAGTCACAGGGGTTAAAATGAGAAATTAGTACCAAGACCCGCTCCTAGATCAAACAAAACAAAGCATATAGTTACAGGGGTTAAAATGAGAAATTAGTACCAAGACCCGCTCCTAGATCAAACAAAACAAAGCATATAGTCACAGGGGTTAAAATGAGAAATTAGTACCAAGACCCGCTCCTAGATCAAACAAAACAAAGCATATAGTTACAGGGGTTAAAATGAGAAATTAGTACCAAGACCCGCTCCTAGATCAAACAAAACAAAGCATATAGTCACAGGGGTTAAAATGAGAAATTAGTACCAAGACCCGCTCCTAGATCAAACAAAACGAAGCATATAGTCACAGGGGTTAAAATGAGAAATTAGTACTAAGACCCGCTCCTAGATCAAACAAAACAAAGCATATAGTTACAGGGGTTAAAATGAGAAATTAGTACCAAGACCCGCTCCTAGATCAAACAAAACAAAGCATATAGTCACAGGGGTTAAAATGAGAAATTAGTACCAAGACCCGCTCCTAGATCAAACAAAACAAAGCATATAGTTACAGGGGTTAAAATGAGAAATTAGTACCAAGACCCGCTCCTAGATCAAACAAAACAAAGCATATAGTCACAGGGGTTAAAATGAGAAATTAGTACCAAGACCCGCTCCTAGATCAAACAAAACGAAGCATATAGTCACAGGGGTTAAAATGAGAAATTAGTACCAAGATCCGCTCCTAGATCAAACAAAACAAAGCATATAGTTACAGGGGTTAAAATGAGAAATTAGTACCAACATCCGCTCCTAGATCAAACAAAACGAAGCATATAGTCACAGGGGTTAAAATGAGAAATTAGTACCAAGATCCGCTCCTAGATCAAACAAAACAAAGCATATAGTTACAGGGGTTAAAATGAGAAATTAGTACCAACATCCGCTCCTAGATCAAACAAAACGAAGCATATAGTCACAGGGGTTAAAATGAGAAATTAGTACCAAGACCCGCTCCTAGATCAAACAAAACGAAGCATATAGTCACAGGGGTTAAAATGAGAAATTAGTACCAAGATCCGCTCCTAGATCAAACAAAACGAAGCATATAGTCACAGGGGTTAAAATGAGAAATTAGTACCAAGATCCGCTCCTAGATCAAACAAAACAAAGCATATAGTTACAGGGGTTAAAATGAGAAATTAGTACCAACATCCGCTCCTAGATCAAACAAAACGAAGCATATAGTCACAGGGGTTAAAATGAGAAATTAGTACCAAGATCCGCTCCTAGATCAAACAAAACAAAGCATATAGTCACAGGGGTTAAAATGAGAAATTCAGGATCAGTCGCTCGCCGCCTGTTGTAGTCAATTCAGCAAAAAGGGTAATTTATGACATTTGGCGCGAAAAACAATAAACAGCGAAACATCCGATTGTAGCCCCCGCGTCCCGCTACCCACCCAGCTCATAAAATGGTTTTCTACGAGTGACACAAGGCATGTCTTTCACAAGATAATTCGAAAGATAAAGTTGGTGAAGTAATGGTTATGAGACCGATCTCTTGCTATACAGGGCGTCTCATCTCAATTGGCCCTGGAGGGAAAGTACTTTAGATATTGAAGCCAGAAAATTTCGCACCTTTTATTTTAAACAATAGTAGATCTTCATTCAAAGATTTTTGAAAAATTGCTCACGTTACACGAAAATTCTATTTTCATTAACCAATCGAAAGGGCCAATTCTAAGGATTAATTATTTCCAAGTAATATAGTACAAAAAAAAAGTACCAGGAACGGTACAATTTAACAAAAAAAAAAAAAAATGCAACTAAACAAAATATGCTTAAATTTAAATGCGTACCTACCAAATATTTTATCAAGCAAGGTCCTTTTGTTACAGAGATACATTAAAGTATTATCATGGTACTATGTGATATTATGGTTGCGTACCAGTGGGAGCCGCAAATCGATTATCAGGTGCTACAATTTTAGCGGCTTGTTTGTGTCGCTATCGCTATGACATCAATATTGTTATTATTTACCATGTTTTTAGGGTTACGTACCCGTATTGTGTGAACGTCGTGATAAAAAATCTATAAATGAAAAAAGAATAAAAACATCAATATTAAAAAAATTTTTAGTTCCTTCATTTATTGATATATCTATACGTTTTGGGTCTCTCCTTTTAAGTTTTACAAAAACCTGTGTTAGGAGAGCCTCTTATCCGTGAGTGTGCTTTAAAATATAACAAGGATAATGTGTTAATAAATATATATGAAACCTAATGCTTTTTTAAGCTTTATTTATTTCTTTGGTTTACTTTTTAATATTTAAGCAATAAAATCACCTTTTTACTCGATATATTTCGGTCCACGGTATGTCAATTTTAATATTAATAAGTATACCAAAGCAAGAATTATATCAAATGTAATTATTATTTTTACTATCTTCAGACTTATCCTTAAACGTTTTACCATGTGGGTATGTGGCGTATTTATATTTCCCTCACGAACTCGCGAACTCGAGCCATTCGTATTTGGAAAAATAAGAAACTACTGTACTTCTTGCGTGTTGCGTCGTAAACACGAATAAAAAAACTCACACTTTTTAAAATACCAAGTGGCGATATAATTACTTTGAGTATTAAATTCTTTTCAATGCATGTGCTCGTAAAAGCCCACTTTTTATGCATCAAAACCGAACAGAAAGTCCATTATTTTGCCCTAGGGCTTTATTATTATTATTTTTTTTCAATGGTTGGCTAACCTGCAGCCTTTCTTGTGTACCATAAATGTCATACTTTTTTTCCCACTGTTTAACGGCTCTGGATACAGTCCTTTTGAGCCAATTATAATTTAAAGTTCACAAAATTATATTTGTTTTATTTCCTCACACTATGCATTCAAAAACGTAGTATGACACACGGGCGTAAGAGCAATAAATTACTCGGTTACGTTTAAAACACTCGCTACGCTCGTGTTTTAAATCGTCCTCGTAATTTATTCCTTTGCGCCCTTGTAGCATAAACTACTATTTCACACCACCTGCTCGACAATGTCCAATTACTTATCATACAACCTCAACGTAAAGTAACGTATTATATCTCAAGGGATATAAAGTTATATGAAAATCCCTAGGGATTAAAGTGATTTAAATTTGGAACGTCAAATTCGTGTGGAAACTCGTGGAAAACAAATGTCCATATGGGATTGTAAAGAGGTTTGTTCGAAAATCGAACTGGCCACCATAAGCAGAATTCAACTAAAAGAAAAAAGCGTTTACAAAGAATGTGAAACAAAAGACGGTGTTTGGTGCTGTGATTGTCAGTGAATTATTAATGTTGATAAAAAATGTCGAGCTTTTTATTGTCTCGCAGAAGGTGTGAAAAGTAGAGTATGCTCCTCTGGAATAAAGCCTGTCTTTGTCTTGGCCAGCTTGAACCCCTCGCTTTACTCAGGACTCTATATAACTCCTGCCGTTTCGCCAAACACGCTCTCGCGTTTGGACAATTTAGCATATTAAAACAAAATATTTTTAACAAATGAAATTTGTGTAGGTAGTTAAGAAGTTGAACTACATTACAATTTTTCAGATTTCATTAGTATCACAAGCATCGGGAAAAAAAATCGGAAAGATCACTAAAATCACGAAAAATGTAATTTAGCGTTGCAAACAGAAAAAAATATTTTTTTTTGTTCCAAATTAAAATATATTTTTTTTACGTAAAGAGTTCAAAGTACCTTATTCATATAAAATATTAATATTTTTACACATACATATAATATTTATACAAACTTCCAAATTCTTTTTGCGTAATTTTTCTGTACAGGAAAAATGTAGAATGTTTGAGTACTTATTTCTTTTAAAATAACGAAAGGAAATAAAAAATAAAAATCTGTAAAGGCTACTTTCATTATTTTGCTCTATAAAAACGTATTTTAGTTTGTAGTTAGATCAGTAGACTGATCATACTAGTTCCAAAGCCAAATTACGTTTTCCGTGATTTTACTGATCTTTCCGATTTTTTTTCTCAATGATTGTGATGCTTGTGTCAAATCTGAAAAATTATAATGTAGTTCAACCCCTTAACTACCTACACAAATTTCATTTGTTAAAAATATTTTGTTTTAATATGCTAAATTGTCCAAACGCGAGAGCATGTTTGGCGAAACGGACCCTTAACTCTAGAGTCCCTCGTTACGCTCAGGGTTCAATATGCCGCCCGTGACGTAAGACACTGCTTTATTCCCTTAGTGCATAATCTACTATTAAGTGTACATAATTATCATTATGCCACAGGGTTAACATATTGAAGAAGGGCAATGACAAAAGTACCCGGAATAGAAGAGCTTGTATGATTAGATTGGAAGAGGCGAAAGAGATGTGTCAGGATCGTAGCAAATGTAAATCTGTAGTCTCTACCTTCCCCTCTGGGAGACAGGCGTGAGTATATGTATGTATCTATGAGAGCTTTTTTTAGACAGTATTAGGTGACATTTATTGATATAGTCAAATTCATACTGGATACTTTGTAACTGATCACAAGGTTACTTACAAAGTATCTGATTTCTTTTCAAATCTGAAGAAATCTTTTGAATTAAATTCTGTTGCTTTATAAGATTTTCGTTTGAACATCTAGTTTCTAGTGAAGAAAAAGAAAATCCCGACGTTTTATTTACGTTCGCTAAATAAACCGTTCTGATCAAAGATATATTTGTTTGAGAGATAAGCTCGTAAAGTTGACGTGACAAAAAACTTCAACAATCAGATAAAAGTCTGGCGCCACACAACACTTTCAGCCACCAAATCTGTTCATTTCTTTCTTTAGAAGAACGACTGCTATTTTGGGACAAACAAAGATGGAGACTGTCACATTCGGGGACACTAAGGGGTCATAACTATAACTGGACAGTAGAGGGTCATTATTTACTATAACAAGTGTACATTTTAGTTTCCAGCACGTTCGCTTCAAATCGGCACAAAAAAGAACAGTCAGTTTGTACGTCAATACATGTCCATGTATTGTACTGCTAGACTTCATCAGTGGTATTAACAAATTAACTTCTACCGGAAACGGATAGATAGAGTAAAACTCCCAAAAAATCAAAGATACTCCGATTTTTCGTGGCTTCTGGGATTCAATTAACACTCCTTTCATTTGATTTTATGTGCAATATTTTTATATGGTGTATTGTTTAAAGAAAAAAACCATTGAATTCTTTTAAGTTCTTAATTGAATTGAATCTTTAATTGCATCTTTAATTAAATCTTTAATTGAAGAAAATTAATACCAAAGCAGGGTTCAATTTAATATCTACATAGGTCCGATTTAGTTAATTAAGTATGCAAAAAAAAGTGTTACTTTGATTATTTTTTAAGAATTTTAGGCAAACATTTATTTATACAATTTTCAAATATTTTTAAGCACCTATTTTGCGCTATCCGGAGACCCAGCGACGTAATGCAGTGCGCATTTATATGAACGTTATTTAAATATAGTTTATTTCGAGATTTGTACCGACACAGGTCGATTCAAGGTCGTTGGCAGCTACAATCTTTGCCACTCTTCGGCAAAGGTTCTATTTCTATATTCATTTTTTCGATTTCTATACAATCAATGACAGATTGTTCACGTCTAGTCGCCTATATGCAGCCAAAATGACACCCATAATTGCTTACTGTTCCGATTTTCTGCACATGTTCTAAAATTACTTTGACTATATTTCCTATATAGTAAGTTTCCAAATACTACTTACTCGTGAAATATATGATTCGGCTCGTTTTCGAGATTACGAACGGTGACGAACATTTGTGCGCATTAAATCATTAGCAGATCTGTAAAGTTACAATTTAATATGTAAATTATTTTATTAATGAGGTCTACAAAAAGGACTGTAAGAATTTTGTTTGATTACAGGATGAAGAAATAATGTAAATTGAATACTCCCATTTCCATTACCCGGAAGGAGAGACAGAAAAAGAGCAAAAACTCACAACAACTGAAAGCAATGTCGTCGACAAAGGTAAAGAATCCAGCACCAAGTAGCTGTTTTAAATAAAAGCAATGTTGGATTTCTGAATTTAAATCTGACTTAAATCTGAATTCTAGGTAAACCAAGTGAAAATACTCTAAGAAAGTAAATTGAACCTTGAGCAATGCCTTCTTCAGTCGGAAACCGGTTGCTATGCACTCCACCTATATTGACACATGCACATATTGCACATGTGTGTGTACGACTCGCTCCGGTAGGCACGCACACTAACGCAATGTAATACAAGTAGAACAGCGGGGCTATTATGTATCTCTAGTTGCCAACTAGACTAGGTGCCTATCATCAAACACATACACATACTATCGAATTCAGATTATCTAAGGATATGTTCTCATTTGAAGTGACGTCACAGTTTGTAAATAGTTAAATACCCTCTAAAGGCAATTTTGAAAGTTACGTTTTTATCTATGTTTTTGACGATAGGCACTCTGTCCAGTTGGCAACCTAAGATACAGAATAGGGGGGCAGATTAGACGTCGTGGATTGCAAGAACACGTACAAATCGCACTCGTATTGCTAAAGCCCTCGTCCAACTAAGTAACCACAGAACATAATGTAAGTAACTGACACTCAGTACTCAGTAACCGACATCAGTTCAACTGATGGTGGGCTTCGGTCGCGGGTTGTATGTAACCATACTAACGACGAAACAATGCCGCCAAGCGACTCATCGTGGTCCAGCATGACGTCATGTGGAGAGTGGTTACAGGTAGTTGCCGACTTCTGTAGATTTGGCGCAAGACCCTGGTCAGATTGGCTAGCTCTTAAGGATCGATATAAGGTCAGATGCACAACTTCAAATGACCATTTCACATTGTGTAACTTCGTCAATCGGTTTAATAAAAATAATATAGATAGTATACTAGTGCTGATCTAAACATCTTAGAAAAAACGCAATAGCTTTAAGTTCGCTTGATAGAAAAAAAATATGAAGTTACCTCTAAATTTCATGTTTTTCGAGTGTTAAAGGGCCTTTCTTAAATTATACAGCCTCGAAATTTATATTAAAAGTAATTAAAGTGATTAATACCGTCTAAACATTTAAGAACATTTTAATAATTGCATATAGAAGCCGAGTTATTAAATAAAAAAACCGGCCAAGTGCGAGTCGGAGTCGCGCACGAAGAGTTCCATACCATTATCTATAAAAACAGCAAAAAACATGTCTGTCGTATGGGAGCCCCCTTAAATATTTATTTTATTCTGTTTTTTAGTATTTATTGTTATAGCGGCAACAGAAATACATCATCTGTGAAAATTTCAACTGTCTAACTATCACGGTACATGAGATACAGCCTTAGTTACAGTCTTAGTAATAGGGTCCCGTTAGTTACCCTTTTTGTACGGAACCCTGAAAACGCAGTTTTTCGTGAGCGCGTCTTTCTTGGTCGTCTTAACAGCGACGGCTGAAGGCGCGCTATTTTAAACGAAAAGGAAACGTCATAGAGTTCAGTTCTGAATGATGCAAAATGAGGTGCTCCATCTGATCCTATATGCACCCTTAACGACGTTTTTCATCAGGCGCTGACAAAGGGTAAGCCAATTGTGTGTACAGTCAACAAAAGAATTAGGTAACCAGGTTAAGCGTTAATACTTTGATCCTAAGACCCACAGATGAGTGATGGATGAGATGAGGAACACTTGGTCACACTTGGTCACACTTGGAACACACATGCACTATTAACTAACTATTCTTCATCTCAGCAATAACTAAACTTGTCAGTGGGTGTTAGCTGTTTCATCAATGTGTTTACGTTGGACTTGGTTACCTATCTCTTTTGTTGACCGTACATTTAAACCGGCCAAGTGCGAGTCGGACTCGCGCACGAAGGGTTCCGTACCATTATCTATAAAAACGGCAAAAAAAGCATCTCTGTTGTATGGGAGCCCCCTTAAATATTTATTTTATTCTATTTTTTTAGTACTTGTTTTTATAGCGGCAACAGAAATACATCATCTGTGAAAATTTCAACTGTATAACTATCACGGTTCATGAGATACAGCCTGGTGACAGACGGACAGACGGACAGACGGACAGACAGACGGACAGACAGACGGACAGCGGAGTCTTAGTAATAGGGTCCCGTTGGTTACCTTTTGGGTACGGAACCCTACAAATAAAACATAAGCACGTACCCGTAGAATGACCGCGCTGCTGCAATCATCGCATCACATTTCTTGTTACGAAAAAGCCTTTATGTCCTCCCTGATTACATCAGTGGCAAAAGACCTTTGAAAGGGGAAAATGTATAGTTGCAACATAATGGGAAAGAAAATCTCTTTAGTCTCCTCACTATTATTGTCCTATAAAATCGTAGCTATCTTATAAATGAACTTGAAAGTTATCCATATATTTGGTGACTTTACCTTTTGAGCCGTATTTATTTACTACTAGCTCTTGCCCGCGATTTCGTCCGCGTGTAAGAAGATATTGTGGTCACAGTGTAATCCCTTGAGAATCCCGCAGTAAAAAGTATCCCAGTTTTTATGTTGGACAATAAGTTATCGAAAATTTATAACTTTCCTTCTTTCTTTGTTATCCATGCCTCACTGCTGAGAATCGAATAGTGGTAACCGCAGCATCAAAACTCGTTCAGTAGTTTTTGCGTGATGCGTGTAATACCGACAAAAAATCTGCTTTTTGTTTGTATCAATTTCCTGCACTGCTATTTTTTTTGGAACATCACCATTGTACAGACAGACGCAATCTTTTACAGTTTTTTAATAGTATTTAATATACTTAGCTTTATAATCATTTTCAGTTATTATAGTACCGTTTATTAATACTTACTACCTATCCCGTTTCATTAAAGAAGGTATCACCATCTGTTATAAAATTGCTGCAACAAATTTCGCATTAAAACTTTTAATTCACCAAAATAGATGATGCTGCTTAAAATAAATAATTAAATATTTAATGATGCGCATTCTTAAAATTAACAGCGCCACCTGTTGATATTTTTATGTACTAAAATTGTATACCCTACAATTACATTCCACTATACTATCCCAGTAATATTATAATTGCGAATTGTTGGATGGATGTATGGATGTATGGATGGATGTATGAATGGATGGATGGATGTATGGATGTTTGTTGCTCCTTCACGCCGTAACTACTGAACCGAAATGAAACTTTGCACAATTATAGTTCTAGATCTGGAGTAGGACATAGGCTAGTTTTTATTCCATGGGAACAAAAAATAGTGTCGTTCAGAGATCCGGCTAAGCCTTCAGCTCTGCGGGCCTAGGCTTTTAAGTCACTCGTCCAGGATAGCTCACTTACTGGTCTCTGCAGTAATGTACTATTAATTACATATAAACCGGAAACACAGCTGATGATAAATTTCTTATTTCTTTGTTTTTTAGTCTTTAATTATACTATCGATGACTTCGATTAAGCAAGCCCCTTTCAGAAAGTATATATATATAATTAACTAATTTACAAACTGTGTACGATTATACTGTATGTTTGTCGACCTAGGCAAGCAAAATTAACCTTCTACGGTTATCATATTTGGAAATAAATAATAATGATAATGATAACTGATAAAAAGCCACAAATTTTATTATTATTATTTCTGCATCAGATTTGGGCAAGGGCAGTATCCTTGTTCTTTTGGATTTCTCCCGAGCGTTCGACTGCTTAAATCCGGAACTCTTATTAGCTAAAATGGCATACTATGGGCTATCAGATGCCTCTTGCTCATGGTTTCGTTCGTATCTGACAAACCGGAGACAATATGTGGTAGTGGAGAGTGACAGTGGTGATTTACTGGAATCTGAAGTCAAATATTTGAAGTCTGGTTGCCCACAGGGTTCCATATTAAGCCCATTATTATACCCACTATGTATACAGCTGATTTAACACGTAATATTCAATATTGTAGAACACACTTGTACGCTGATGATACGCAGCTGTACTATTCGTTTAAATCCGAAGATACTGCCGAAGCTGTTCAAAAAATTAACGTCGATCTGAATTGTATTCACGAATGGGCTTTCAAAAATTCTCTTGTGTTGAATCCTCATAAATCTAAATTTTTAACTTTAGGCACCAAACACCAATACCAATCTATTAATGACCAAAACCCAAGCATCCAAATAAATCAAACTGCTATAGAAAATGTAAAAAGCGCACGTAATCTGGGTTTGATTGTTGATAGTGACCTTAGATTTGAGACCCATGTAGGCACAAGAATAAGAATTCCCTTCAACAGGTTGAGAGTTTTGTACGGTATCCGGAATTACCTCACAGAGAAAGTCAGAATCTTGCTAACGGAGAGTCTGGTGCTGTCTTTGTTTAATTTTTGTGACGTTGTTTACGGACCCAGGCTTTTCGTCAAAACGGAACGCGCAATACAGAGAGTGCAGAATGCCTGCACTCGGTTCTGTTTTGTTGTACCGAAACGGGCGCATATTACGCCGTTTTTAAATGACAAGGCTATCCTCAAAATGAAGGGTCGCAGGCAACTACACCTTGCCAGTTTAATACATAAAGTAGTGCACAAAAGTAAACCGTTTTACTTATTAAACAAATTTGTGTTCGCTAAAAACTTTCGTCACTATAATTCCCGAAATGCAACCGCTGACAGGATGATCATTCCCAAACATAAAACTACTGGTTTTAAAGGTGGCTTCAAATATGCGGCCGCAAAAATTTGGAATGATTTGCCTCCTCCCCTGCATAAAAATATGTCAATTTATACTTTTAAAAGAAAATATAGATGCATACTATTAGATCTACAAAAACCCTAATTAAATTCAGTGGTTCCGTGACATTAATTTCTTTATAAATTATTCTTATGTGAATGCAACACTATGTTTTTAATATAATTTGATTATTTTTATGATTGATAATTTTTTTTTCATATGTTTGTGTAATAATGCTTTATGTTATTCTGTAGCTAATTTTTTTTTTTTTATATATAATTTGGTATTAATCCCCTGTATTGTCCATTATTCTAAATTCATAATTGTATTATTGTAATTGTTTTTTTTATTATGTGTATGAGTATTCCTACCTGCAACGAGAGTGAGAATGTTACTTTAGTTGTATTGGGTCAATCTGAAAATCAGCGCTGTAATGTTTTTAGCTTACAGCAAATGCTGAGATTGGTCCATTTTGTTAACAAAATATGTATAAATTTATTAATTAAAATTTATTTTTATGTTTTGATTTTGTGGCAAATAAATATATTTCTATTTCTATTTCTACAAAAAGTCTACGCATAATCTTTTTTAAATCCTTTGAGTACAGCTTTTCGGTTAGTCGGTGTTCCTATTACAGCAAAAAAGTTAAAAAAAAATATTTTAAATTCCAAAGGTAAGTAAAACTCGTATTCTAAAAAATAGCTGAAACTTAGAATTGAGGAGAGTTTATTCAAAGAAATGTGTTCTGCTCCGACGCTTTCATTTAATACTAAACCTTTCTACTCAGTAGAAGTTCGCCGCTCAGAAAAGTCGCGCTTTCAAGGTGTTTTTATTTATTATTTTTGAGACATAATCGGAATAAACCCCCTCATGCCATCTCTAGCTGCACTCTTAGTAATAAAATTTCAATTCCTCTCCGACCCTTAGAGAATATAATTAACAGGCAGTTCCAGTTGTCGTCGAGTGCGAATGGCGAACCAAGATAACGAAGCCTCATTTCATTGTCAACTAAATAAGCATTGGTTTCAGTACCGCGCATGTTTAGTATTTTTATTGAATTATGATTGTGCATTCCAAAATTTAGTTTATCTACCTGTTGTCCTAAATGTAGAATCCGATGCTATCTCAATTTAAATGCGATTTGTTATAATGTGGACTCCGTAGAGAGTCGGGGCTGTATCGCAGTTCAGGGTAAATTTAACTCTAAATGTATTGATACTAAAAAGTGTATTATATATACCTACTTTGCAAAATAAACTATTTGAATTTGAAATTGAATTTGAACAAGCCCTCCTATAAAAGACGCGTACAAAAAAGTATACACTTCAAAACTAATTAATACAATTAATACAGCATATTTTGATCCCAGCAAAATTTGAGCTAAATCAACTAAGTTGTTCTAGAGTTGTGCAGCGGACAGACACGGAGACATCGAAACAGCTGTTTTAACCCCTTGTGGGATTAACTTTGTACCTCAACATGCCCTAAGATATCCCAAGTTTAATATTTCGTTGTCTGCCAGTCAGTTGGTCACTGAACTGTTATATAAACCGTGTGTATTGATGACGAGCTTAGAAAATTAAACCACTTTAACTACTGATTATACTGAACAGATCTTCCATAAAAAACTTTGCGAAAACAAATCATTGCCTCATAGAAAATGGCGAGTAGGTAACAACATTTTATGTGGAAGGAAATACATTTTTTCGATTTATTTCAAACTAGCAACCCGCCCCGCCTGCGCACGGATGCAATGCTGATACTAAATATACTACAGAAATTTATAGGCACGCGCAGCCGGCCGCGGCTGGTACCGCCGCAACCGCTATGTCCCTGAAAATATTCATTTAGTTACATGCTGTAAAGGGCCATATTGATCTATATTAAATGCACAATGTATTTAAGGTACTTAATTAGATAAGGATTAATGCTATATTGCTTAAAATCGCTTCGTAAATAAGTCAATATTTCTCGTAAAAAGTAAAGGATAAAAAATGGTTATTGTGCGTTATCCCTAAGAGATAGACAGACCATCGCGGCCTTTTTATAGACCTTTTTAAGGTGTACAATACTGTAGTACATTATTTTGATCTATCTCGTAGGGTTCAGCCAGAGTTTGAAATGTAAGCGCAAAAAAAATGCGTTTATTTACGACATCACATTAGAAACCTCTAAAATTATCAGTGTTTCTCTTCAACATGCATGCATGTTTTAAACATATAAACCTTTCTATTGAATCACTTTATTTATTAAAAAAAAACCGAATCAAAATCCGTTACGTAGTTTTAAAGATCTAAGCATACATAGGGACAGACAGACAGAGGGAAGCGACTTTGTTTTATACTATGTAGTGAAGTGAAGCTTTTCTATAGAAGTGGTTCAGTATAACATAAAGAGCAAGTGGATATATTTATAAAACACGCCATTAATACACGCTGTATAAAGAAATATACGAGTCTTATTCTCGAACGACAGAAATTCTCAGTATCGTCTCGAAGTAAATGTAGCGGAAATTCTGTAGGTGCTCAGCTACGCCGTAGCTCGTAGCACTGTGTAGGGAAGCCGTAGCCGTTAATTTATCGCTCAAAAGAAAGAAAACAAATACCAATTTATTTATTGTGAACGATACATATAAAATTCAATGTCTGTTAGTTTTCAGGTGTGTTTGTTCGATCATTAATTACCTAGGGGGTTTCTGTTACCTGTTACCTGTTACCTAGAGGGGATTTCTGCTACCTAACCTATTAAGTTTCTGATACCTGTTATTTAGGGATTTCTGTAACCTATTACCTAGGGGGTTTCTGTTATCGAAGGGTTCTGTTATCTGGTTAGTTTCTGGTGCCTAGGTGGGGTTTCTGATACCTTGATAGTTTCTGTTCCCTGTTACCTTGGTTTGATACCTGTGTCCTAGTGGGTTTCTGTTACCTGCTACCTAGGAAATTTTTGTTACGTATTACGTCAGGGAGTTACTGTTACCTATTATCTAAGGGGTTGCTGTTATCATTACCTAGAGAGTTTCTTAAAGCATATTAAGGGTATGTGTTACTACGTTGTGACTAAAGGGAGCTGAGGGCTCTGACAATTTTTTTAAAATTATGGTCGTTGTATTTATTCTATATGATATTCTTGCAAACCTGAAAAAAAATAGATTAAAACTGTAAAAAGTCACACATTGTAAAAAAATTACTTTAAGGTCACAAAAGATACATTTTAATTATTTGAAACATAATTAATCAGATCAAAGAAACATAAATAAATAAAATGAATGAGATAATCTCTCTGCAAAATCTACAAATTATTGTTCCTTGTAAGAAGATTTTGATTAAAGAAAATTAATTAATTATTTACGGTAAAGGTTCATTTCCTTTGTGCAAGATTGAATAATATAGGTCAAAATAAATACCTTTAATAAGGAAATTGGCTTTTAATTGCATACTTCTTCCTTTGTTGTTAATGTAATGATATACTAGTAATTTACGTTATGTAAATATACGAATGTCTTCAGATTTTCAGGTTGAATTAATTAAATCTAAATGGACCGTTTCCACTGAGCAGGATAGTCGAGTATAAAATGAAAGCGTTGAAGCAGGACCAATCTCTTTCTCCAAATACCATTAAGAGGCTGTCTATATTTACGTAATCGTTTTTTTCTGATTTTCGACCTTTCCCCCTACAATCATCTTATCGTCACTATCCATAGACGAATACAGCCTACAGACTCCTCATAACAGGCGACCGATTTCTGTCAACACATCTGACTGAACCAGCAGATACAATTCGCCACTCTAAAATAATATGTTTCGGTAGGCCAAACCAAAATGGCTTCTATTTTCATTACGTTAGAGTCTTCGTTTTCGGAAAAGATAAGTTTGTGGCGCTATACGTAAGATTGGAAGAGCCAATAGGATTGCAATATCCCGTTTCGATTGTTGACAGAATTATTTGTACGCAAGATGTTGAACAATAGACGTCTTTCTGGGCTGCATTGTCTATGTTATTATCCAATGACTCCATCTTCTCACAAAAATGATGTAATTTTCGTTATCTGAATTACAAAGTCAATTATCTGTATAACATAATTCAATATTGTTGTTTCTTTTCTTTTGGTGAACCAATATTGCCATCTATACTTATGACATTACAATCATCCGCAGACCAGACCCACCTAATTTCAAATGACGTAATCGTAATACTCGTATTATATAGGTATATAGACGACCCCGTCTACAGGGTGGAAAAAATGAAAGGGCCCTGGAGGGGAACTACCTTAAATCCTTTAGTTAGCTCATTTTACTGAAAGGAAACATTCCTTTATTTTTTAAAAGAAACAAAACTGCATTCAAAGATCTTCTAAAATTTGCTTGTCTCACCCGGGAACTGAACCAACTAAAAATTTAAAAAATAAACCCTCGCTATTTTATTATACGAATCGGTAGGATTATTGTTCAGGATAAAATTTGTCTACTAAACTAAAGTCTTACACTCATCTGTTGTACGAGATACCCATGAAATTTAATATTTATTACAAGTTCTTTATTAACAATACCTAGTACTGTTTACTTGTAAAGTAATAATTATACGCCATTATTACACAATGACAGCACGGAATGAAAGCAAAACAAAACAAAATTTTAATTTCGAACGAAATTTATGGTTCGAACTTCAAATTTGTTGCTCCGCGTTGCAAAAAAAATACGTTCCTTTTTTAAACTTTTCGTCAGTACGCCTAGTGCAAGAAGTAATTGTGCTCTGCATACATTTATTATTACCATTTAACGATTTTCTTATTGAAGTGAAGACTAAAGGTACTAAAGATAAATAACATTAGCAAGCTTGTACTTCATACGATGTCTTTGGATGTAAGAGAGATAAGAAAATTAGAACGTTTCATTTACTTGTTACAAGTGAACAGTACTAGTTATTGTTAACAAAGAACTTGTAATAAATATTTAATTTCATGAGTATCTCGTACAACAGATGTGTAAGACCAAATGTTTATTAGACAAATTTTATTCTGAACAATAATCCTACCGATTCGTATGATAAAATAGCGATGGTTTATTTTTTTAATTTTTAGTTGGTTCAATTCCCGGGTGAGACAAGCGAATTTCAGAATATCTTTGAATGCAGTTTTGTTTCTTTTAAAAAATAAAGGAATGTTTCCTTTCAGTAAAATGAGCTAACTAAACGATTTAAGGTAGCTCCCCTCCAGGGCCCTTAAATTTTTTCCACCCTGTATATACTTATGGAGGAGGCCTACCCCCACAAGTGGGTGCCCCCAATTTGAACAAATATTGCATTTATTTGTTGACATATTTTATTATTTTGAATTTTCAGACTGGAGTTGTAAATAAAAAAAAAAAAAATATATATATATATATATAATCTAAATAATTCCGTCTAAATAAGAGGAACTGGGCATATCATTCAAAAATAAGAACTTGGTAAAACCGAAGTTTATTGTAAAGTAATACTTTCGATGGTACAGAGTAAAATGATGGCTCAGAGCGTAGACTGAGGTTTTTATATAAATCAAAATAAGCTGAGTAACTTTAATCATGCGTGACTAAATTGAATACGCTTTGGCCATGAGGTGTTAGAGAACTCTTGGAAAACTGGTAAAACAGCTATCGTGCAATAGAACATTTAATATTATATGATTTATAGCAATGCATTGCTTTGGGTATTCTAAACTTTATTAAGAGTGCATTAAAAAATAGAAAATCAATTAAAAACAAATTTTAAATAAGACAAATATTCTGAAAAAGTCCTTAGCCCAGGATTTGAAACTGCGATCTCTTTCTTACAAGGAAAATGCACTACCGACTGCAGAAGGTCACAAGTTCGAATACAGGCCCGAGGAATTGTTTTAAAATATTTATCTACACTCATATCGTAAAATCCTGATTATGAACTTGCCTTTGGGGGACCCTGCCTGGCGGTGATTTAAAGAATATTTTAAATGGTTTAACTTATAGGTAAGTTTTTCTTCTAGGGTTTTTTTTTTAGTTTTTCCTTAATTGAGTTAGGTATAATTTTATTACTTGTTATTTAAGTTTTTTTTTAATAAAGGAAACAATCTATTATGAACCCAATAATAGTGCATAATGACAATTTTTTATTACGAACGTCTCGCTTATACAGATTTTTCTTTATTTAAGAGAACAGTTTTCTTAACAAAATAATGCTTTTAAATATCCTTTTCTGCTATAAAATTACAGTAACACGAAATTGGAAGGCACAGGGAACTTAGCCCATACAGCCATTGTCTGAGGTTTTAATAGGGAATGGTTTGAATGTTGCACATACTTATGACCAAAGCCATGCGCTGTGGACAACGATTGAATTTTGATGGATTAGACCCCTTGTCTCGTTGAACTGCTGGATAGATTTTGTGCGTTATTTATTAATTTAATATTTATTGCTTTTTTGTTTGTTTAAAGTTTTATTCTGCGTAAAAATGTCTGACAACATATACTGAGCAAAAAAAATAACGAACAATCAAAACGAAACAGCAAAATCAAGAAAAATTTACGACAATTCTTTCCAAGATCTTATGAATTGGAAAATGGGTAGGTAAACTATTGCATCAATGTAGATAAGGAAGTGTATAAAACTATACATAACTAGGTATTAAAACCTATGGCTCGTTTTTTAAATGTTATTGTTAGAGTGCATTACAAACTTGCAATCAATCAGTAACAAATTTAAAAGCACAAATATTTTGAAAAAAATCCTGTGCCAGGATTTGAACCTGCGACCTCCTGCTTACATGACAGGCGCGCTACCGACTGCGCTACCGAGGTTCAAATCCTGGGCATGGAATTTTTTTCAAAATATCTGTGCTTTTAAATTTGTTTCTGATTGATTGCAAGTTTGTAATGCACTCTAATAATAATTAGAGTATTCAAAGCGATTGATTTCGCAATAAAACATAATCACACTCGTGTTTTAATAACCTCTTTATGTGACAGTTTCGTAAACTACTGTTATTTTACTTGAAATTTGTTTCTCATGTAATGCACTCTAAATAATGTTTAGAACATTAAATTTTATTACTTTTAGTTTTACGACACTTGCAACTAAGTGAACGCCCCTGTATAAGCTGGGCTAGTTGGCTGGACCATTGTTCGCGGGGGCCTTAAGGCGCTCTTATCCCAAAATCAGTAATTTCGAAGTCAAATAGAACTTCCAAATATCGTCTAAAACTTCCAAAAAAAAAATACGCAATATAGTTCGAACCTTTATCTAGGTCTTCCACATATGTGTTACACGATCAGATAAACTTTGCTCGATAGAAATAATTCACGAACACAGCATGTAATAAGACCTTTCAAATCATGCCATTTCCATAATTCCACTTTTTTATTAACTAAACATATCTGGTAATATTGCTCTTGAAATTTTCTAGGTCGACCACGTAAGTGGGTTTTAATAAACATATCCCTTATTTTTAAACAATTTAAAAACCGATAAAAACAACGAAAAAGTACAAAAGTGTGGTTATTTTCTTTACTCCTTACACGTAAAGAAAAAGACAGAGAGTCACTTTTTTGGGATAAGAGCGCCTTAAGGGTTTACATTTCATTTGCTCACATATAGGTATGACAGAATGGCGTGGTCGTGGCATTACGTTATCGTATGTTACTTAGGTGGTATATAGATGTTTATAGATTTAGTCCACTTGGTTATTCAAAAATGGATAATGCTGTTCGTATGTAAATTCCATTATTAACACATATTTAATAACAATAATTCAAACATATTAAAATTATACTATTTATTATATATATACTGGTACTGCAGAAATACTGCTTTCTCATAACATGGCTTCCTTAGCCCTTTCGTTTATTTACCAGCTGGCTGAAAATATTATCATTTTTTTCAAATTTGTTAGATTGGTGGGAGTCGTTTTTGTTCCGTAATTTTTCCTTTCCATAATGCATTTTCTCATTCAGGAGTTCATATGATTCTTTCGCTTTATTGGCGTGATATATTTTTCGTAGGGCTGAATACTACTTCAAAAAGTGTATATCCTGTACTCGAATGAATTATATTATTATAGGCCATAACGGAATTGTATTGGAGGTTTAAATATGTAACTTAATTTTAAGAAATGATAACGTTTCCTTCATTAAATTATTATAAAATTCAGAACCTTATACTTATTTTTCGTGGGGTTCCGTACTAACTAAAATATTCTATCAATGCTCTAAAAACTTCGGGAGTTGATCCGTTTGTAATTTCTATGCTTGTCCTATTTTACTTAACGCGTCTATGACTGTAAGGTAAGTTCTTCCTTTAAGGTTATGCATGTTAAGGTGCATACCTTAACTTTGTTTTTCTTGTTTATAAATTTAAAACTGGAAAGCATTTTGGTTCTTGGCATTTGACGACAATAGTTCAGTATTAGTGAGGTTTATAAAACAAGAGTTTAAAATTATATACACAATTATTCATGATGTTTTCAAAACCAACTAAAAATGCTGTTTTAACTTTGTTTAGACAATACCATGAATAATTGTGCATTAAATTTTAAACTCTTCCTTTAAAAACCTTACCAACACTGAGCTATTGGCGTCAATTGCTACATACCAAAATGTTTTTCAATTTTTTAACTTCTAAACAAGAAAAACAAAGTTAAGTTATGCATTTTGCGCTAAGCGACTGATGTTTAACCTTAATCGAGATTAGATCTATGAATATTTCTTCGAATGGTCTATCTGCGTTTGAGTCAATAAAATCGGAGGCTTTAACGGATTTCCATCGCACTTCATTCTTTAACATCCTGTACCTGCTTGCTGTCTTGAGTTTTCTTTGAGGTTTTCCTTTTTCCGAACTTGTAAACAGTAACGAAGAGTAAATACTCGAAGACTCCCAATGTGTAGTTTAACAAGACTCGGTCGCAATTTTAATTGTTGGAACAATTGGACTTGTTACAAAGTTGCGATGCTTTGTGCTGTCACAACTGCCAGTGAGGCAATTGGTATTGGAGTTGAGTTTTTCAGGACTTTTTGTAAAGCTTAAACTTTAAGTGCTTAGACTCGTTCAAAGAAATTGTAAACCATTTAACAATTTAACAATATGATTGTAAATAAAATGCATTTAGTTATTTATTTACCTAAAGTCTTATTACACTTTTGTCAAAATACAACACAGTAAGATTTATATCATAGTATTTTACTAAGGGACCTCCAGGTCTGCTCGAGTTTCATGTATGTGCTAACATAATATGTATGACTGTTTGTGTCCTGAATAAATGAAAATAACATAAAGAAAAAGGCCTGGTCGGTCAAAAATCAGGACTTTGATAAAGGTAAAGTAACATTTTCGAGGATATGGTACAAAGTGGAGTGACGGCTCAGACCGCAGCCTGAGGTTTTTATATATATAAATGAGCTGAGTTACTCATTATATTATCATTATTACTCACTTCGACCATGAGGTGTTAGAGAAATCTTGAAAAGTCGTAAAACTGTTAGCGTACAACATAACCATTAACACGTGAGATTGTTGTTGACTATCTGCCAACCATTTCACCGATACAATTTTAGCATTTAGAAGAACGCATTAGAAAAAAAATATGCAGTAGAGGATTAAAGTTTAAAAAAGTTTGCCTGGTTTCTATATTAGTATTTTTGTTAGAATTACCTATGCACATTTTAGATGCTCCACAAATATCGAACATAGCTCTTTCTCACTTTTTAAGGATCGACCTGACCCTAGAATATGAACAACGCCAGACATTCGAGGGTTCTTTAAAAGAAATAAGAACACTTCTTAAATTAAAAAAGTACATATATGATCTGTTGATATCTGAGCACATATAATTATTTAGTCAACGTACTTTTAAGCAATATCTCAAGATATATATAAACTTTTGTCTAAAAAAATACATTTCCAACCAATTTCTTTTTTAAACGTTAAGGGAACGACTTGAATTTTTTTTCATAAAATAGGTAATAGAAATATGAAGTTAATTTACTTACATTCAATATATTTTTGCCTAAAAAATATTTCAGTATTAGCTAAAAACTTTCAAATTTGTTTTTCCGCTGCGTAATTATTACAATTACCCAATGAAGACAAATAGGTCAATGAGCCAACATATAATCGCCTCTATCCAAAGCTAATAAAGTTTTTGCCATTAGACTTTTTGTGGTGGACGGTTAACAAAAAAAGTTGCTAGGGTAGGCCATACTCTTAACCTACGAGTATATTGCTTCACGGCTAATAAAACATATTCTGCAGGCTAAAATTGAATGTGGTAGCTAGTGATGAATTATAGTTTTAGAATACTTGACCAACTGTGAGTGTGAGGTTGTCGAAAAGGTTGGAGAAACATTGAATTTGTTAATTGTTGTGTTTTAAAATAATTACCCGAATAAAATCCTAACTATCCAAGTGGCCTGTTATCGTGTTACACTTGGCCACACTCACTAACTTTTAATGGGCTGCGATCAGAGGGCAGAGCTTTCGAAACTTTTGTACACTTCAAAGCTTTGTTGTAAGAACTTAAAAGTTTGATCAGTTGCACATATAGATTGAAAAAAATATACGTATTTAGGTGAGTAAATACGGTGTGGATTTTGTTAATGTATTTGAATCGTTTCGGTTATCGTTATCCTCACGCAACAATGCACACTCGACCAACGCCCGCCCTCTTTTAGAGATGCACAGCGTGTTTCGCCTCCAACGAGACATCGTCAGGGATGATGTTAGTTCGGCAGGTCAGCGGAGAAATAGATTTAGTTTGCGAAACTATGGAAATTAGTTGATAATGGACATTTGCAAAGTAAGATTTACCTTCACCACTCAATATAATAAGGTCTTTCAATTTAAATGGAAAGTAGTTTAGGAGGTGATTCAGTATCGTTAATACATCACATTCCACTGAAAAGTACTTTTTTTTTGCGCGAACTTTTTCCTCACTTGTCCATACAAACTGAGTCAGCTGATCGGACCACTTTGTACTGAGAAGTGAAAAAAAAGGTCGCGCAAAAAAAATTGCTTTGCAGTGGAATGTGATGTATTAACGATACTGAATCACCTCCTAAATTACTTTCCATTTAAATTAAAACACCTTATATACTTAATAGTTAAGTAGTAAAAAAATTATGTTATTTTCGAAATTGTAAATGAAATGGGTTTTTAGTATTGTACTGAGGCCGAAACTATTTATTTTACAATTTTTGACCGTCTGTCTGTATTTATATTCTATTTTAATTAGACAACCACACAACGGATTTGAATGTGGTTTTCTTTATTATCATCGTAGTCTTCTTCTTCTTCTTCTCTCGTGTCGATGGTTCCTTTACAAAATCCTGGACCAGTACGCAGCCACATCCGCAGCATTTGCCGAGGCCTTCCATAGGTCATCCCACGTACAGGTGTTTGGGCACGCTGGGCACGAGAGCAAATGAGACATGTTCTGTGAAGGAGCACCGCACTCGCACTGGGTGTGGGATGCGCTTATCATGCCCCATCTGCTGAGGGTCTCTTTACAGCGCCCAACCGTAGTGATCATAGTTAACAAAAGCCGCAAAAAGCAAAAGCTAGTTTTCAAATATGATATAACGATAGGTATCGCAAACTGTGTTCACAAAAGAGAAAACATTATTTGTACGCCAAATTTCTACGTGACAACGAAAACTGTGTTACCGATTTTAATCTCAAAACTACGCGCATTAAGGTCTTTATGATATCTTTCTTCAAAACTTAAGGCGATATCATGATATATGTAAATAAAATACGGATGTTTCTTTTCTGTGAATTTCATGAAATACACGGATAATTATAATCAATTTCTGATTTATGCATTTTGACTACATAATCTAGGGTTTTGTTTTTGGAAAACATGTTTAGATAAACTTTCCTCGATAGAAATAATTGTTGAAATGAGGTTTCTAACACTTTTTCTCCTCGTTTAACGAGTAGCAGCCATGTACAGAACTCAAACATATTTTATTAGATGGGTTTCAACAATATCTAGATTTTTGATTTTGGATGTTTTGCTAGCTAGTTTAGTTTTTTAATAAAATATAAAACCAACTTTTTTCCCTTTTGACCTGAATCCGCCTCTCTCGCACCGCGCGTTTTTTCGCTCGGAGTGACAGTGACAAAAATAAAATTCACATAGCCTCTTAAGCAACACATAAATGAACATATTTATGTTTAATCTTCGATGAAAGATGTGTGTACGAATGTGGACGATGACTCGGGTTCGGAATTAATATGTGGAAACACCTCTAACTCCCTCGGGGTATATTATGTGTAAACAAACTTATTAATAAGAATATGAATAAAATTGATCTACTAACGATAATATTTTGTGCAACTGTAACATTATGTGAGACATTGGGACACGAGTGCTTGTTTACCTTTATTTTTATTATTTTCTACTATCAATTTCACGAAAAATGATAAGAGGGACACTCGTTCATAAACCTTGGGTGCGTCGACTCGGTAATGCTGCCTTAAAGGCCAATCAAGGGGGCGTAGCTTAAGAAACCGGACGAACCTACCCTCGAGAGCTGCTGCGTGAGTCATCCGCGAGCAGCTCGGAAGAAGATGTCGGAGATTGAAGACGGACTGGGCTGGGTGACGTTACTACCGGCAGTCATGAAAAGGGAGTGGAGCTGCCGGTCGTACCACCGGCGGCCCGTCATGACACGAACTCCGACATGCCGCCAACTACCATATTGGCGGCCCCCCCGGACCCGCGGGTTGAAGCCCGCGGAGTTGAGGCCTGGGCAAAGATGTTCACATCAAGGCCCGTACCTTCGACCACCCTTCGGGCGGCCGAAGACGACCCACACTGCTGCTTAAAAAATAATGTCGGTACTTATTTCTCGTCTCTGTTTTTGATTGGCTCTCTAGCGGTATTATATTAAATGGACCAATCGCAGCGCAAAATTGCGGTGTTATAATTTAAAATTATAACATCAGATTAACAATGAAGGTACATATAAAAATGCTTTTAATGTTGCAATTACCTTATAACATTATGGGAGTAGATAAAACGATTCTTGTGAATCATATTATATTCAAAATTTCATCATAAAATAACGTGGGCGGTCTCGGGTATTGTCGTAGACGCGCTCCCTACTTAATATTATAAACCGTATTACATTATAATATGAACAAATGTTTCTTCGATAGAACATGCTCGTAGTTACCCAAGTGTCTTGCAAATACAGGATGGAATAAAAGCAACTCGACGAATTATCTGGGTTGTTTGAGCTAACGATAGAGAACTGTGAAGTTTAGTTAGGTATGTTAACAAAGATATTAAAAATAAATTACTTGAATTCTATTTTTGAATAATTTCAATTTCAATTGATTAATTTCAATGATGCATGAAATTATCCTTGTAAGTAAATACGCAAACAAACAGGTTGAACGCAAGCGCAAGGTTCAGCATCTGTGTACTTACGTTTATGTTACGTTACTTTACGTTTGTAACGTTTTCACTAAGTTAACCTGTAAGTGTTATGTAAAAAATCTACGTTAAGTTTTGATCTGTATTATAGAATTAAATGAAACTTTAGGATAATTCATGATTTATATAAACGGCTCACCTCAATACGTGTTATGATCGGGATAGCCGACCAGTGTGAGGCGTAACGTCGTCGCGTAAACGTCTTCACTCGCCCAGATGAAGGCAGTCTAAATCTGCTGAAACTGGTCGGCTATCCCGATCATAACACGTATTGAGGTGAGCCGTTTATATAAATTAAAAATATATATAAAAAAAAAGTATTTCTTATTTTTTACATTTAATTTCATATGTAACGTCATTCTGTGCATCAATCTCCCTACAACAAAAAGGTTCTTATTTTCTTTAGAATGTGTATCTGTGTATTGATAAACAATTCTAAATAAATCTAATTACTTTAGAAAATTGCCAGTACCTTGGTATTACTATCATTATTCGTAGGTATTCACATTGTCACTTATCGTAGATTTAATAATTTCATATGACAATGTTTTTACGCGTTATTGCAATATTTACAAGTATGTATGATCCGAAAAAAACTGTGGTTCAAGTAAGATGTCACTGACACACCTGTGATATTTTTTGTGTATGTATTTTTTCAAAGTCCTTTTTCTGTCGATAATCTCCGGTTGTTACATCTTAAAAGGTTTGACAGGGTTTTTGTAACACACTGTATAGAAATGTTCTGACGGGAAACGAGAGTTTATTTTTTGTAGTATTTCATACAATAAACGTCGCGTAAAGCCGGATTTACCGTCACAAAGTCAGCGGAAGTGGCGGCTAAAAGCTTTAAAGCCGAAAGCTCGTCGCTATAACCTTTATCAGTGCTAAGCTTCCGAGCGTCAAAGTTCAAATCTCCACCATATTGTGACCGAAGAGCAATAACGTATAATAATAAACTTTTGCGGCCCTATTCTAGAAAACGTCTTCATTTGGAATTGCTCAAAAAATCTTTTTGGGTTCCATAACCGAAGGGTGCCAAACGGGACCCTATTACTAAGCCTTCACTGTCCGTCCGTCTGTCTATCTGTGTGTTACAGGGGTCTACAGCTTGAGCATGTATAGGTGCCAGTTGTAATTTTCGCAGAATCGGATTTGGATGCGGTTTTATTTATTATCATATCATCATAGTGACCCTAGTCAACAAATATGCTACCAGGAGTTTCCGTGCACAAAGGGTGCCAAACGGAACCCAATAACTAGGCCTCCTTGTCTGTCCATCTATTTATCCGTCTGTCACAGGGGTCTACAGCTTAGGCCGTTATAGATGCCAGCTGAAATTTTCACTGAATACCTACATGTTACCAAGTCCTATATTATTTGTATGCGGTTTTCTTTATTATCATCGTAGTGATCCTATGCAATACTTAGGCTATAAGAAGTGTTGATAAAATGTAAGCCGAAAGCTGTCAATACTAGTTTTTGGGTTAACGCGTTAATAGGAGATACACTGATTGAAAGACACATACACGCGAGCTAAGACCTAGGCAAAAGCTAAATAAATAAATAGATGACTCCTGCACTCGTATCACAAAGTTTAATCGCACACGACGCAACTTAGTTAATTTACAAGTGCGAGGAGCGTGACACGATGTTTTTTGCGTTTAAACAGTATGTCACACTCCTCGCACCTATGATTCAACTAATTCGCGTCGCGCGTGATTAAACACTGTGCTACGGGGCCTGATACAAGTCCAGAATCAGGCGCCGCGTCGACCAAGAGTCGTTTAATTTTATTTAAGTTTGAAACTCGTTCCGAAGACGTGTTAACCCGGTCAAACGCGGTGAGGACCAAATTGTTACCGTTCAGCCACGTTGGATTTTTCATCGACCGTTTTCAAAAGCAGGAGTTTTTATTTCGTAATGTGTGTGTGTGTGTGTCTGTAATATGGTCATAATGTCCAAACTTTTATGTCGTCATGTATTGTATGTAATGTTGTCTGATTGATTAAATTTAGGTGTGTTGATTGGACAGACAGATATATATTTCTGTGATTGAACCACGCATGCAGTGGCTGATTTATGTTTGTTAGAGAAATTTGTTTTGATAAACATAACTTTATCCCGGACAATCCACGTGTACACTATCTTTTTTGGATCAAGTTTGTGGAAATGATATTCATGATCTCTACAAACCTACATAGGTTTCATTTTATATATCAATAATATGAAAGAGTCAAAGTCTCTGCTGGGCTCACGGTCTATAAGTTTCTATAACACAAAACTTAACACCGCGCGGGTATTTGCGCCAATGTTGGCGAGTGTGTAAGAAACAATAAAAGTTTTTTCTTTTCTTTTCTGTGATCTGGAAGGCAACCAAGCTATTTCGAATGCTTTTAGAACAGTGCAAAGACAACTTTTTTTACAAAACCATAGAATTTTAATACTTCCTTCTCGTTTCAGTAGAAACGAACTCTGCTTTGTCTTTCAGCTGATAGAAAAGGGACGAGAAAAATCTCATTCCTTGTCTTCCTTCTATTCTAATTTTGTTTTTTTATTTCTGATAAAACAAGCAGTTCACAATTTTGACAGTTTTCGCTTAACAATGTCAAAACAAATAAATTGCACGACAATTAAATGACATGAATAATTCCAACATCTAACTTTAAAACTAAAGACTAAAGCTAAATAATCACAAAAAATTAATTATAGTTTCCAAAGTTTTTTATTAAATTTAAGTAAACCCAACCTTTGTTATTCCCCTGCATATTTCCCCATATTATTATTTATGACATAAAACTATTACCTATACACATATATTATTTAATTACTTATATTACATAGAAACTGACCTGTAATAAGTGTACCTGTTATACTTACATTACATAAATAAATATATTTCATTACATATTAAAAAAAAAAAACAAAATCAACCAAAATAAAGAAGCAACGAAATAAGAATTAAGTATTGTAAATGTTTTAACTAACATATTGTTATAACTGTCACTCTATAACTGATATAACGAAAGTTACAACCCACTCTATTTCGCTAAAGCCCTTGTAAGGGATCCAACTTTGTAAGAAATTGAATAATAAAACTACCGATAATTTTAGTTAAACAAAGACTATGAGGTGCACATCGAACAAGCTTCCATCGAAGTCTACAAGTGTCTCTCAAAACGAAACTACCGTCTACCGGCCAGTATTATTATAAAAGTAAATTCGTTGTGCACCCGTTAATTGTCACTTTTAATTATTAAAACAAATGACAGATGGCAGCACTTGTACATAAACAAATATTAAATAAGTATATCTAAACAATATATATAAAATACACAACCCTTATTTGTAACTATCACAAGTTCTGATATAAACTAGTATAGTTTTAGTAAAAGGAATAGTTCTTATAACGAGAAATACAATTTTGACACTTGAATAAAGGGAGTCCAATTAGTTTTTTATGGTTTTCATAGTTTGGCTAAGTGCGAATCGGACTTGTGCACAAAGGGTTCCGTACCAGCACACAATACAGGCACGGAACCCTAAAAAATTGTAAATTTCAACAATATTGATTCCATAGCAACATTAAGGCAACACAAACAAACCGCTAAAATGGAATCGCCTGACAAACAATTCGTGGCTCCCGCTCAGTACGAAACTTAACAATACAATACAATATTCTTTACTGCACACCAAAAACAAAGTAAATAGACAATTTAAAAAGTAAAAATAGCATACAATTGGCGAGCTTGTCTCTAAAAAGCGATTTCTTCCAGACAACCTTTGGATGGAGGAACTCTTAAATGAAAGAAAAAAATGTGTAGAGGCGGTGTACAGAATATATAGATACAATTATACTTATACACATTCAAAGAGTAAATGCTGCCAGGATTCTGGGAACCCTGCCACAAGACGGCAGCGATCTGGCAAACATTTTCTACATAATTTAATTGTACTTTAGGAGACATTTTAGTTTTATAAGTAAATTTGTAAGGTTTTATTTTAGTTGTATTTCATGTTATTTAAGTTTTTATGTTTATGTATATATTTAAATATACCTATACATAAATAATAAATAAACAAAAATAAATCAGTGTAAATATAAAAGGAACAGGTACAAATAAAAAATAATAAGAAGAATAATAAAGAAACAATTTGATCAAAGTAACTTAACTGCTATATTTTTTCTGTAATGTTTACCAATCACCTATTACCATGATTTTTCAAATATTTTTCGGTCCTTGTTTTGGAGATGATGGGGGGGGAGGGTAAATGCTACTTTTTCAGGTTTTTTTGTATGGGATCCCCCCTAGGGTTTCATTTTTTTCTAAATTATTATTTGCCGTGATAGAAGGCAAGTAACACGTATTGTGTGAACATATCAACTGGCTACATATAACGGTCAAAGCTGTAGACCCCTAGCCGTAACAGACGGAAGGATGGGCGGACAGCAGACAGCGGAGGCTTAGTAATAGGGTCCCGCTTGGCACCCCTTCGGAACCCTAAAGAAGAAGGTTGTAGGTGAAGAGTCTATAGGTTCACCTATCTTTAAGTGAACTGAGGGCCTATTATGTATCTTTAGTTGCCAACTGGACTGGGTGCCTATCATCAAAAACATAGACAACTATCGAATTCCGATTGTCTAAGCCTTAGAACTGTGTCGTCACTTCAAGTGCGAACATATCCTTAGACTCTAAGGGTATGTTCGCACTTGAAGTGACGAAATAGTCAATAAATAGTTCAATACCTACTAAAGGCAATTTTGACAGTTCAGTTTGCTTTGTTTTTGATGATAGGCACCCAGTTCAGCTGGCAGATAAAGATAACGAATAGGGGGGCAGATTGACGAGGATGGAAATTTCTGGTTGAAACAACTGAAAACTGATGCGTACTTCAGCTGAGAACATTTGTAACATTTTTAGAGTGCTCGAATTTTCAAAATTTTGTTTAACTACAAATCAAAGCATTAGATAAGATTCAGAAGAGAGCAATTCGGGCTATTTATAATATGAAGCACCGGGATTCATTAAGACAAAAGTTCAAAGAAATTAATATATTAACGGTTCCTTGTGAATATATTTACCAAGTCCTTAGATATGTCAGAAAAAATGTTGAGTCTTTCCCAAGGCTCGGTAAGCAACATTGTAAGGAGACCAGAAATAAGCATAAACTGGCTTTTCCAAAAATCAGACTCGCTAAGGTGAGTACCTCTTTTGTAGGACATGGTATAAGATTTTACAATAAACTTCCAAAGGAGGTCCTTACTTTGTCAGAGAATAAGTTTAAACTGTATATTAAGCAGGGCCTATTGAAAAAGGCATATTATAAAATAAATGAATATTTGGATGATGGTGAAGCATGGTGTTACAGTGATAATGATACTCGTAGTAAGTTATAATTTAATTAAATAGTATAATTTCTTAACTTATGATTCCTCTAAGGTGTAAACATTAATTGATTACAGACTGTAAAAGGAAAAGGACTATATGAGACAGGTAGACAAAGATATATATGTTTTTCTTTTTTTCATTAACCTGAATTCCTACTGTCTTGTATTTTCTTATCCCTTGGTTAAAGTAGATATAAGTCATATATTGTATAGTATAAGTTTTATGTTGAAAAAAAGACATGATCTTGCTAAGTTTCTTGCCCTTCTTCTTAGCAAGACTAATCGAATGGGCGGAGGTAGGCATGTATTTATATATGTAACCTATTAGTATGTAGTATATAGGATGGGATTTGGTCGGCCGCCTGGATTCGTGCTGGGGGCTCGGTTGGTGATCATTGAACCTTGTTCCTGGTCCCTGGCCGGGTCTCCGGTATGGGTTCGGGCGGCTGATTGGATTTTACCTTGTATAATATATATTTTACCTATCATTTTAATCGTAAATATATTGCTACATAAATTAAATAAACCTTTAATTTAGTTCATGTACATTTATTATTCTATTACATATATTTTCTTTATTAGATTAAATTTGACGTGTAAAAAGTGTATATATCTATACCTGCTTTGCAAAATAAACTATTTGAATTTGAATTTGAATTTGAATTCAGCGGCGATTTTTTAGATTTAAGGTGGCTATCTGCGTTCAATAAAACATTACCTATAGAGTATTGGATAAAATCATTGATAAGTATGTTGACAAAATGTGGATCGTTCTGCTGTAATTAAGTTGTCAAATCTTTGGGTCCGTGACCTTATTTCCTCTCTCTCCTATTCCATATGATATTGTAAACAAAACCATCTTAAATTTGACCAAATGTTGGGCAGCCTACTTACAGTTGGCCCCAACCAACCGTATACAAGGGAGGATGAGTGTCCGATCCCCGGAAATGTTTGGACATCAAAATACAAAAACATTTTTAGTTCGACACAAAATTTACTCCAAGAAATATCTTAATATGGCTATACTGTAACATGTCAGCCACTTCCTGTCACGCGTTTAATGTTACCAGGTTTATGTATAAACTTGTTAATGGAAC
Organism: Ypsolopha sequella; assembly: GCA_934047225.1. Lineage (NCBI taxonomy): Eukaryota > Metazoa > Arthropoda > Insecta > Lepidoptera > Ypsolophidae > Ypsolopha > Ypsolopha sequella. The sequence continues at coordinate 2,824,353 of OW203986.1, read as the reverse complement.
TCTAATTTTGTGGTGAGGGTTTTGGTGCACGAAAAGTGCGATGACAAGTTTTTATACTTTGATAATACAATTTGATGAAAACGAGTGAAGTGGCTGGAAAATGAAACTTGATGAGATTGGTAGGAGTACTTTAGGAAAAGAGTTTGTAACAAAACAAAATTGAGACAAAAATGTCAGTCTGTCTGTCGTTTTGTCACCGTAATCTGTCTAAAACACCCGTCAGTACTCTATATAAATACAGGTCACGGCAGTAAATAGTGCACTTCGTGTCTTAGTGTCATCTCTTTCGCACGAAGCAATAAACCGTCCGGTGATAGAGACGACGCTCTACGAAGCCGAAGTGCATTATTTTCTGCCGGGTATTGTACATTCTTTTTAGGGTTTGTTACACCTGAAGAGTGCCAAACGGGACCCTATTGTTAAGCCTCTGCTGTCTATTCTGTCGTCTATTTGTCTGTCCGTCCGTCTGTCACCAGGGTCTACAATTTCAGCCATTACGGGTAGCGAGTTGAAATATTCACAGAACACGTCTTACTTTGGCTATGGCCACGGCAAATAATAAAAATAAAAATAAATTGGGACCCCAGGGACACCCCCGGTACCCAAACTAAAATTCGAAAAAGTTGCTTTTTAACGTAATCATGTCCGCCCTCTTGTCTCCGAGACAAAATAACCAAAACATATCTAAAACCCGGCCAAGTGCGAGTCAGACTCGCGTACCTAGGGTTCCGTATTGTGATAATTTTTTAAGGATTGGTCATGTCATGGTCAGGTCAATGTCATTGCCACAAAACTCAAGATTGAGTAAGTAAAGCGATTCAGTCGTTTCATAATCTAAGGTTTTTATATTTGCTTGTATGACGTAACCGTTGAAACTTTAGATGTGAAAATTTGCCGAGTTCCACGTATTCAGTAGCAAGGATCCAAACAAACTTTCTTCTAAAATAAGTGATGAATGTTGTACATTCCTGCAGTTGTCACCTCCATGGAATTTGGCACCCAATTTGATCTTCATTATTTTTTTGGCGAAGCTCACAATCCTGCACAACCTTTGTACCGAGCCGGCCCCTTTTTCACATATACATTTTTGATGGGATTCAGTTTTCCCGATCGTGGGTATCCTTTACAAGTACCATCACGAAAACTGGTGCAGTACGATTTTCACCCTTACGTTTCGAATATAATGAAAGCGAATGGTGGGGCTTGCAGAACTTTCCGGTAGTGTACCTGTTTCTAGGTCAAAAGAATATAAGCAAAATGGAAACTATGTAAGCAAAATGGAAGCAAGTATTCGTCGTCTAAGGCGATTTATGCTCTACTTTATTTAATTTCAATAAAACGAAACGCCAAAGGTAACCTCCTTTTCATGTTTACTACCAAGTTAATCAAAGAGAGCCTTTCCTTGCTGTCTTTTATACAAGAGATAAAAACCGTATTGTTGTAAGTGGGTCGGATCGGTGTAATAGAAACGAACTACGTTTGACTTGACTCCGAATGGGTAATATATTTATACACCGTAAAATTTTGGAGGTTTTCTTATCCTCGAAAGAACACTTGTCTGCTCGACTGTTAGTACTTAGATAGTACTTTTTATTACTAAAAGATTCGTAGTTTAGATTCATAATTATTATTATAAAATGGCTATTCATATTTTACAGAAATTACTGTAAAATCTGACTAATATATCCTGAGTAGCTCAGGGGTAGAACGCTGGCTTCTCAATCTTGAGATCCAGGTTCGATCCCCGGGCAGGCATGCACCAATGAATTTTTCGGAATTTATGTGCGTAGTATTATTTGTTTTTACTTATCACTTGCTGAATAGTGAAGGAAAACATCGTAAGGAAACCTGTATGCCTATTAAGCGTGTATTTTTGCTCGAAGAACGGCAATAGGGCTTACCACACATCACGTTGGGAATAATAATTAGTCGGTGAAACGCGGGTGTACTTAATGCACTAGATTGTGACTTTATTTTCACAACTCACACTTGGAACACCTCCGAAACCCCCTTGGGGATTCAGGTCGTGCGTTTTATAGTAATTATTAACCGATTTCGTCTTACAGGGAACAATAACAAAACAATATATTATAACGATGAGTAGTAAATATAAATATAGTGCATTGTAAAATCATGATACAAAATTGTAAAACTCAAAACGACTGAAATTTTTCAAACCATCTTATATCTGAAAATCATGATATCTGGTCCTTACTTTAAACCTTTCTACATATGCAACAAAGGAAGAAAAATGGATGACCGCTAGACCCTGGCTAGAGAGGCACTCGAAATAAATAAATTGATCAAAGCAAAACTTTTGTACGAACAGATCCCCATTGTTATACTAATTCAAGTAATACTCAATACTCAATATGTTTATTGCAAGCATAATTGTACACGTATAGATGTTACACAAAATTTATACTTGCAATTGTCGGCACTTGGTGAAACTTGAAACACATCTTGAATTAAAACACTTGTACTTGTAGTTTCACTTTATTTATATTAACTCCCAACCGGTTTCGGATTTTACTCCATTTTCAAGGGAAGATCATAATTAAAATATTTTACATGACTCCAGGCACTAGCTCTGAGCTCATTATCATTGTTTACGTTGCTCAGAGCTAGTGCCTGGAATCATGTAATAGTAGTTTATGCTACTAGGGCACAAAGGAATAAATTACGAGGACGATTTAAAACACGAGCGTAGCGAGTGTTTTAAACGTAACCGAGTAATTTATTGCTCTTACGCCCGTGTATCATACTACATTTTTCAATGCATAGTGTGAGGAAATGAAAACAAATATAATCTTGTGAACTTTAAATTATAATTGGCTCAAAAGGACTGTATCCAGAGCCGTTAAACGGTAGAAAAAAAAGTATAATGTCTATGGTACACAGGAAAGGCTGCAGGTTAGCCAACCATTGTAAATAAATTAAAAAAAATAATAATAATAAAGCCCAAGGGCAAAATAATCGACTTTCTGTTCGGTTTTGATGCATAAAAAGTGGGCCTTTACGAGCACATGCATTGAAAAATATTTTAATTAAGATCTTCCCTTGAAAATGGAGTAAAATCCGAAACCGGTTGGGAGTTAATATAAATAAAGTGAAGCTATAAGTACAAGTGTTTTAATTAAAAAAAAAAATTCATAATGTACCCTGTTGGGCACCGCAATATTGTGAGAAAAGTGGCTTATTTCAAAATTATTTAAATATTTATAAGTTATATAAAGTTATTTAAAGGAAAGTAATATGGTAATGGTAAAAATAAATAAGTATGTTATATGACAGACTATTATCGTCCAAATATTCTTAATATTTATGATTGGTTGATATTTATTTCATAATATGTAATTTACTGACAATTTTATATTCAATTTGACTTCTCTCTAGACATTTATAAATTCACAATACCTTTAGTACTTATTTTAATAATTCTCTAATATTGTATAAACTTGAGATATGTATGCATGTTTTTTTGGTACTGTAATTTTCTGTACTAATTTTGTTAGCGAAATTCATACGTGATTCTGTTGTTACCTACTTCTTATTAATTTATTAGAAGTATAGATCACCTTTGTCACCAGTCATCACTCATCACTCATCACATCACAATCAAGGGCTACTACGTCCGTGTCGGACGTGCAGGTTTTGGCGTGGCTAAATAAGTCGATACCGAAGCGAAAAAATCTTTAAATGTACTCTTAAGGGTCCGTTTCGCCAAACATGCTCTCGCGTTTGGACAATTTAGCATATTAAAACAAAATATTCTTAACAAATAAAATTTGTGTAGGTAGTTAAGGGGTTGAACTACATTATAATTTTTCAGATTTGACACAAGCATCACAATCATTGAGAAAAAAAATCGGAAAGATCAGTAAAATCACGCAAAACGTAATTTGGCTTTGGAACTAGTATGATCAGTCTACTGATCTAACTACAAACTAAAATATTTTTTTATAGAGCAAAGAAATGAAAGTAGCCTTTACAGATTTTTATTATTTTCTATTTCCTTTCGTTATTTTAAAAGAAATACTCAAACATTCTACATTTTTCCTGTAAAGAAAAATTACGCAAAAAGAATTTGGAAGTTTGTGTATTTCTTTTTAAATAACGACAGGAAAAAAATATTAATATTTTATATGAATAAGGTACTTTGAACTCTTTACGTAAAAAAAATATATTTCAATTTGGAACAAAAAAAAATATTTTTTTCTGTTTGCAACGGTAAATTACATTTTTCGTTAAGGTGATATATAAATATTTTTAACAAATTTTATTTGTTAAAAATATTTTGTTTTAATATGCTAAATTGTCCAAACGCGAGAGCATGTTTGGCGAAACGGACCCTTAAAATATAAAATAAAAATCTTCAGTATATTACCTACCGCCGTAGATCACAAAACCCTTGCATGACCTTTTCGTCTCCCGAATATGTGACCATGAGACGAGACATGATGAGCGAAGTAGAGGGCCAGCCCATCACCTGTAATGGACACAAATATCTCTATTTATCTGAGGGACACATATTTTCGTGCAAAAATAGATGCTGTATTTTGGGGCTATACAGTCAGCGGTTCAGATAGGTAGCTGTTCATAAATTAACAACAGGTTCCAACACTGACAGAAAGATAGCGTATACAATTTTTAACGCGTGCGACAGAGATGAAGGCGTTAGAACCCGTGTCGTGATCCCTAATTTATGAACGCGGCTCAGTGATTCTTTATCATTGAGTTGTAAGAGTGTTGACAGTTATACTAACAATTCACAACACTTCTATTAATCCGCTAATTTCATTAGCTAAAATGAAAGTAAATAAAAAGGTATGGAATTGTATTTTACCCTTTCCCGAAATTTCGAACTTTACATACATAAATAAATTTTCAAATCTTGGAGAAAATGAATCTTGTACCTTTGCCAGTAACCATTTTTGTATGTGTTAAAAAAACAAAATTGCGTGACCACAGAGCATTATATATGAAATGTCAGTGACATTTGACAAGGGTACGGTCATCAGATCACAATAAACTACTATTTTCCACTATCAATACCCACGATGCGGTCATGAGTCATGCTCATGACCATCAACAAACGTCAAAAATCCTGGGGAAAAATTGGCTGTCAAACGTGATTGAGCAGCTAACTTCAGGCCACTATAAACCACCATGTTATGTACAAATCAGTGGCGTGCACAGAACTTTTTTCCGGAAAAGCAATCAGAAGGTCAAGTACGACAATAAAAAAATTTTGAAAAATTTTTAAGGGGACTTTGAAAAAAAAAAGTTTGTATGACGCCAGGGTAGGCACTGCCTTTTCTAGAGTGAACATTTTCGTACAAACTTTTTTTTTTCTAAGTGTTAAAAAGTGTTTAAATAATTTGTTCATATTTTTTTTATTGTCGTACTTGACCTTCTGATTGCTTTTCCGGAAAAATATTCTGTGCACGCCACTGTGTACAAACAATGGTAGTTGGTTTATTCTGCTTATTTATATAACCGACTTACCTAATGTGTTTGTTTTGTTTATTTTGATGACCACACTCATTGACTGTTAGGTTATTTATTTATTGCTAGGCAAAGGTATTATAGCTCTTCAGCCCACGTCCTTGAATTTTTTCATTGCATTAAATTTAACAAACTTAAAAGTGTATTTATCTACTCCCATACTGCAATTAGGTAATTGCGACATCAAAGCAGTTTTATAAGTACCTAGATTGTTTATCCGATGTTATAATATTACATTATAACACCGTGACTCTGCGCTGCGATTGGCCCAATTTGTTATAAAACCGCTAGAGTGCTAATCAAAAACAGAGACGAGAAATAAGTCCCGACCTTATTTCTTAAGCCACGCCCACGCCCACGCCCACGAAACGACGCACCCAAGGTCCATGAATGTTCTTTTTCTTATTTTTTGTGAAATTGTTTGTTGAAAGTATTATAAATAAATACGATATTTTTGATGGTCGTAGATAAAGTATTGTGTGCAACTAAACATATTTAAATTAGACATTGGGACACTCTTGCAAAACTATTACGAAACTCACTTCGTTCGTTTCGTAAACAAGCACTCGTGTCCCAACGTCTCAAACAGTTGCACAAAATACTATTTGCGGTAATCGAACGAACTAAATATTATTAAAAAGTAAGAATTAACATTATATCATTGCAGTATAGAAAGAAACGCAGAAAGAAAAGTAACTCTGGATGTGAGGAGCTCTGAACCGTGATTCGAACCCGGGACCTCTCGCTTATCTGAATCCCGGTTCAGAGCTCCTCACATCCAGATTTACTTTTCTTTCTGCGTTTCTATACTGCAATGATATAATGTTAATTTATATCTCCTTGCGATGGATAAATCGCCAAGTGTTCAAACATAGAAATTTATTTCTGTCATAGTTTTTTTAAAAAGTATGGAAACTGCACTTTGATGATGTGCGTTTAACACCGAGATTCTGTTTTACCACCTTAATTTTCGCTCTTGAGCGGTTTTTTGTGTGTAAGTTTGTACGCCAAAGTTCACAATGAATAATTTTCAAGACCGTTAGTTACTACCATTAAACAGGCATATCCTCAGTCCTAACTCTGGTAACCTACATACTTTACATACGCGCTCTTGTAATAAATTCAGAAAGCATTTAGAATTCAATTACCGAAAGCGGGTAATTTACATTTAACTGGTTCAAGCAACTTTCGTGAGCTCATTTCCCTCATAATTGTAAACTTGGAAGCTATTATTAAAGTGTGCAACCTAAATACGAGGTTGAGAGCTTCGTAGTACCCTCGCATAGTTTGTGGAACTTATTTTCTAGTTTATTATAGGTATAGGTTACACGGAGGGCTATAAAAGAACAACAAGTATCTCTACAAAAAACAATTTTTTTTTTTTTTTTGGGTTTTACCGGCTCTGGATTCGAGTCCTTTTGCCGAAACTTAATTTATTTTCCACGTTGTATGTACATGTCATGTATGTTATCTAAGTACATACATTATGTATTATATTTTGTTTATTGTAGTCTTGATAAATTTGTACAATGGTACATAATATTCTTTTCTGTTAAGTATTTCTTCAAGGTGGCGGGGAATATCTTCCTCAGTTATTTCATTCATTTCAGCAACCATTGTAAGTCTTTCGATGGAAAATGTCGTGCATTTCATAATAATATGTTCAATATTGGCAACACTGTCATTGTCGTTACAGAATTGACATTTGTCTGTATCTGAAAGTCCGATTTTGTGTAAAATAAAAGGGATTTTTGCATGGCCAAATCTAATTCTGTTGAGAGTACTGTAGAAGTCTTTGTTTGTTATTTTAAAAGGTTCGTACCAGGGTTTTCCTGGAATGTTTTTTTGTACGGATCCATACCATCTTCCTTTACTATTTTCATCTTGGTCTAATTTCCAGAATTCTTTCCACAACTCCATTATTTTCGTCTTCATATAAGCAAGACTATCCATAAAAGGTATCAGAAAGTCACTAACTTGAACACACTTATCACTATCTACACGCGTAGCTAAGTCTACTATTTCATTTCCATCAATTCCTTGATGAGATGGGACCCAAATAAATTCAATGTTCTTAATAGTTTGTCTAAGTTTTTCTCTTATTTGGTAAATTATAAAGCTATCCTTGTAGTGTGATTTTAGGTGAGACAATGTAGTTAAGGCATTTAAAGAGTCTGTTACAATTACAAAGTTGTTAGAATTGTCTAGATAATTAATGTAACTTATAGCATTCAAAATGGCAAAACATTCTGCTGTAAAAATACTGCATTTTTCATCAATTTCAAAAGTTTTAGATATTTTTCTTTTGCGATCATAATATGCACTTTTTACTGATTTCGCAGTTTTACTGCCATCAGTGTAAATTTCATAGAAATTGGAAAATTTGTTATTTAATAGTTCTAAAAACTCATATTTGTCAAAAACTTTATGGAACGATATCTTTTTGAAATTGACTTTGTAATTGTTAGAATAACAGGGCCATATGTCATTACAATGTAAGTTAGTGAATATTTTTTTCATTTCTGATATTACTCTAATTATTGGTATTTCAGCAGTACTATGTAATTCTTTTGCAGTTACAAATGGAATATTATCTGTGTTAACTAAGGCAGTGGAGAATTTTTGAATAAGTTTTGTATTATTATGGGTTATATGTTTCAAAGCAAATCTTTCTAAAAACATTAATCTTCTTATTTTCAGAGGCATAATTTTAGTTTCTACCTCCATTGCCTTATACATAGCACCTGTAATGATTCTCAAACATCTGTTTTGAAGTACATCTAATTTTCTCAAAAGTACAGAACTTGCATTTGAATATGCCAAACAGCTGTAATCGAAATGACTTCTGACTAAGCTTTTGTATAATAGACTTAAAATTTTTGGGTCAGCACCCCATGATACTCCTGTTAAGCATCTTAGAATGTTAATAGCTTGCAATGCTTTTTTGTGAATGTGATTTATATGACTGTTGTAGTTTAATTGATTATCAATTATAACACCTAAAAACTTCTTTTCCTTCACAATAGGAATTCTTATATTATTGTATTTAATGTCCATTTTGGATGTGTTATTTCCAATAATAAGTATTGAGCTTTTTTCCACATTTATATTTAGTTCATTAGTTCATCATTGAGTTCATTATTGTAATACCTGAATAATTGCTTTAGACTTTCATTTACATTATTCGAGGCTGTACTGATATCAGAATTTACACTATAGAGAACTAAGTCATCCGCAAATTGAAGTATATTTATATTATTATTAGTGACATATTGTAGTATTTGACTTGTGTATAAGTTGTACAATAATGGTGAAAGTGTTCCACCCTGAGTAGTGCTTTTTTGTGCTTTTTTCGGTCCGAATAACTTATTATTAAATTTAATAAATATCTCTCTATCATACAAAAACCTAAAGATCCATTTTAAGAGTCTGCCTGGTAGACCTAAATCATATAAAATGTTTATAAGCTGCTTTATATTAATATTATCGAATGCACCCTGTACATCAAGAAATGCACAAACTGCGTTTTTATTTCCCATTCTGGCATGTTTCAGGTCTGAGATCAATGTGAAAAAACTATCTACTGCACTTTTTCCTCTACGAAAACCATATTGAATGGAAGGAATAATGTTATGATGCTCCACATACCAATCCAAACGAGTTTTGATCATGAGTTCAAATAATTTACCTACACATGAGGTAAGCGAAATTGGTCTGTATGAATTAAAATCATCTGTAGGCTTGTTAGGTTTTAAAACTGGTATCACACACTGCATCCTCCATGACTCAGGAACTAACTGTTTCATCCACAATGCGTTGAAAATGTCTAAAAGTTTATTTTTTGCATGGGTATTTAAATTTTTTATTAATATGTAAGGAAAGTTATCCATTCCAGGAGTAGTATTTCTTCTGGAGTCAAGAGCTTTCTCAAATTCATCATATGTAAAGGAATGTAATAGAAAAACTGTGTCTCGATTATTATTATTTGACTGAAATATAGATTCTAAGGTATCTATGTCAACATGATCTGGTTGAGCCAACTTGTCTATGAACTGAGGAATAAAATTCTCATTTTTATATTTATTATTTGTATTATTTATTCTTTTAAATCTTTTTATTAAATTCCAAATCTGTGATATCGGAGTAGTTCTATTAAATTTTTCACAGAGTTTTAGCCATCCTGACTGTTTTTGTTGTTTAATTGTTAATTTTTTGCGTGCATCTAATCTTTTATATGCAACATAGTTGTCTAAAGTTGGACATCTCCTATAAAAATTTAGAGCTTCTTTAGATTTATTAACTGCATTTTGACATTCATCATTCCACCATGGTGCAGGTGGAAGACGCAGTGTTCGAGTACCAGGATTCGATATAATTTTTTTTGATATACAGTTTTCACGAAGTTCAGACAAACTGTGACAAAATGTTGTGTATGTATTTAATGGATCATCAAAATCAACTGAGATAGATTTCAGGTCCTCGGATTTATCATTGTAGTCTGCCCAGTTTACTTTATCATATAAATATTTGTCCACAGGTTCATACTCATATACAGTTGCTGAAGTTAAGAGTTTAATAAGAGTTGGATAATGGTAGCTGCCCATAGGATCTTTATAAACTTCCCATTCACATAAAGGAGTTATGCTTGGACTTGCGAAAGAGACATCAATAGCTGAAGGATTTTGATTAGGTCTATTTACGGTTGTAAATTCACCAGTGTTAAGTATACATAAATTGGCTTCATCAATTATATCATACAATTCTCTACCTTTGGCTTTTATTGTTAAGCATCCAAAAGCAATGTGATGTGCATTAAAATCTCCTGATATTATAATTGGTTTTGGTAAATCATTAATAATTTTTTTAAGTTTATTTTTGCGGATATGTGTAAAACGAGGTGGACAATAAATATTGAGAATGGTAAGATCACCCGAGTTAGTGGATATAGATATGGCTATAGATTGAATGTCTTCATAGTATGGAGTGTGAAGAAGTCTGTGTTTTATATTATTATTGACTAATATTCCTACTCCTCCATAAACTTCAGCGTTAACAAAGTAACAATTATAATGTTGAAATTTAATATTTTTTATGTTTTTCTTTCAAGCAAGTTTCATTTAAAAGACAAATATCAATATTTTCAGATTGTAAAAAAGCATTAAGTAGAGGTTTTTTGTTGGTTAAACTTTGAATGTTATGTTGAGCAATTATAATGTTATTTTTTTGGTTTGTAAGAGCCATCTTATTTGTTCAAATTGGTAGTTAAAACTTCTCTTATTCTTTCTGTCGTTAAAGGAGAATCATCTTTTTTGTTACCAACATCTATTATTGTTTTAACAATTGCATGAATTATGGTTGAATTGTTTATGATGTCATTCATTGTGCTGATCGTATTCTCGTTTGGATTAGTATATGACTCAGTTAGGTTGTTACTTGAACTTTTCTGTGGTAATTTTGGGAATTTTTTTTCATTCACATTGTATTTGATTTGACAGCAGAGGAATAAGTAGTTTTATTAAGAACATTTTTTTTCTCCAAATTTTTCTTTATTTTGATGGGGCAATTTTTGGAAACTGCCAAATGAGGTCCACCGCAGTTTATGCATTTTATTTCAGTTGGCCTATCACAGTCTTTAAATGAATGATTATTAGTGCAAATCGAGCAAATCTGGTTACTTGTACATATTTTTGCTGAGTGATTGAATTTGAAGCATTTATAGCATTGTAGCAACGGGGGAATGTAGTTATATACCTTAAATCTCCATAAGTTCAGAAATACATATTCAGGTAAGATTGTGTTTGCAAAGGTAACACTTATTGTCTCTAGGGGTATCAGGACACCATTTAATTTTTTCATGAATCTTATTGCAAGTATTTCGCATGTCGACGACAGTTGTTTGTAGAGGTCTTCATTTGAAAGATTTGTAGGAATATGTCTCAGGACTCCAATTTTTTCTACGAACCTTGCTGAGATATAAGACTTCAAGTTGTGTTTCTTTAGAAACTCTACGTCATTTAACAAGTTATTAGCCATGCTTGGTTGATTAAATATAACTCCTAACTTGTTAGCATTAATTCGAATAATGCCCTGAATCCCTTTAATGTCTTTTTGGAACTTTTTAGAAAATTGAAAAGGGTTCTTATTTCCAATCTTTTCAGCGTTAGTACTTTCTACAAATACAACGTATTTGGATGCGCTAGCACTTTCAGTAAATCTTCGTTGATAATTAGGCTTGCTGAAAGGTTTATAAGGGTCTGATCTTACCACATCCCCGCCACCTGCCTTATTACTGGGTTTATCCGATTTTCTTTTTTTCGCTTTTGGGTTTTCTAGCTTCTCCTTATCAGATTCGTCCTCACTATCCAATTCGGACATGTTTTTTACGGATATAAACACTTGAAAACAATATTAAATTCAAATTCAAATTTTATATCAACCGCCTTTTTTGCTTTCCCGCCAAAAAGTCGTAAAAAAAAAAAATTGTTGAGTATATACCACAGATAAGAGCAAATTATGAACAGTTTGCTGATAGTTTTAAACCATTGCAAAATAAGCAATATCCCTTGTGATAGTATTTTGTGCAACTGTGACATAACTAGTAGTCCCCTATCAAATGTACATCCGTGTGCTCCTTGGTGATGCAAGTGTGGAAGTAGTCTCAATCTCTTCGTTTGACCTTAGAGAATCATAATTTCGATGGTGTCACTCTTGAAAATGTTGCGTTTGGGTGCTGCGCGCAAAAAACAAAATGTCCGCCATCGCAAACACGTTTTCCTATTTATTTCAGTAACCGTTGGGATGACGAAAAAAAAATTTGCGCAAAAAATGTAGCTACGTAGATTTTGCACACAAAAGGTTATTACAACTTTTTATGTAGGATCAACCGTTTTCTCATAAAAAGTAATTCAATTTTTTTTCTAAAATAAAAATTAATGTCACAGTATGAGCCTTTTGCAAGCGCAAATTTACATGCGCGACATTATTTACAGGGCCAGTAGATAATCCTCATTATAATTAAATAAAAAATAATAATAATAATGATAATGTGACGACCCCATCGCCAGAGTGGAGATGCAAGAGCGGAACCTATGCTCCAGGTTGTAAATGTAAAATGTTATAACGCCGGGGGCACTTGACAACCTTAGCTGCTTACATAGTGGCCCACAACGGCTATCTTGCTGGATAGTTATCAAGAGGCAAGTCACCATCTGCTTTACTTAAATTTGTGAGAGATTTTCGAGGCAGATGTCCGTTATCTCACTCCATAGCCTTGTTATCCGGCCCATTTGGCATCCAATCCTCATAGCCCACTCCAAGTCGCTTCCTCCCTGGCAATAGTTTGGCAACTGTGGGGGAATGTCCGTTAGTGTATCTCAATGATACATTGAGGGAGAGGCCTCTATGGATGCAGCCACCTCACATTTAGATTAAATGGTACCAAAGGCCTCTTCAATGTTGGCTTCAGCCCCATGAATGCCTTTCAAATGACCGAGTCCTTATGGGCCCGTGACTGAAAAGTGTACCAACATAATAATAATAATTAAATACTTATACATTAAAAAACATCCCCTTTCCCTTATGCTGTTCCGTAGGAAATTGAAAGATAAAAAGTAACACTATGGTTTAAACGTAAATGAAAATAGTGTGGAAGAATTATAATGTTAACAGATTTTTGTAGACATAGTGGAGACAATAATACATGTCACACATGCAATTTCACATTTTTGATTACAATCATCGTCACTTTCAATGCAAATCTTACTTAGACCTAAATATTCATCATCGTCTAGCTCGCACTCTCCCATATTGTCACAACGGCCGGGATTACGTTAGTACTTGCAGATTTCAGTACACCGGAGTCTATTTGACTGACATGTACATGAAAAAGAGCAATGCCTTTTGGAGCATGAGCAGCGACAAAGTTCCAAGATAAGCTCTGGTGCACAAGGATTGGTACAAGCAACAGGCTCGTATGCACCTCCTACTTTGTTCGGTGGGTTATTGGGATGCTGAATTAGGCCCTGATTACACTCAAAACACTGAAGGTGAGCCCTTAGCAACTCCGGATCCAGTGCAGATCTTGTTGGAGGAAGGTTCTCATCTTGACATTGTTTCTTTGTTAACAACAACCATCGCACAGCTCATATGTCAGTCAGTGTTGTCTTGGGGATAAAGCTGACAAATGAACGCATCCAAGTTAGTCCTGACATCTTTAGTGAGTGACAGTGTAGGCCATAATTTAGCCAAAACTTTTAGCAGCGTATTATTTGCGGAATTAAAAGCTTTTCACCACTTTATTTTACCTTTGCCAGCAAATGATCCTGTTGTTTGATCCATGGTCTGAAGCTTACACCGAGGTCACTACATGTCTTCACTGCCATGCCATCTACTATCACAGCTTTTCCCTGTAGCTCTTTATTTTCTCCTAAAATATCACGTATGGTAGAAGCATGATCATCTTCGTTTTCTTTGGCAGGTATCTCTTGAATTGATTCAAGAGCATCCGTAAGTTTGTATTTACCTAGGACAATGGTGCATACTCCCGTCAACTGCAAACAAGGCCTTCAGTAGTGCCGAAAACTCGTAGTTGCTTAAATTGTGCCTCAAATCTTTATTAGGTCTGCTTCTGGAAGCTATCAACAATCTTGGAATAAGAGATAAGTCTGTCTTTATGGCAAAGGTTTTGTCTTTGATTGTAATTTTAACCTTCTTTGCGGCCGTTTTACACGTTCTAAACAATAATTTTAAACAAAGAAATATATAATACAGTGAATTTGGCGTATAAATTAATCACAGGTCTTTACATATTTTAGGACCTGTTTAATGTATTATTGCAAGCGCATATTTACATGCTCGAAATTATTTATTATAATATTTTATTCATTTAAATTATTTATTATAATATTTTAATAATTATTATAATTTATTTCAATTATTAAATAATGTCAAGCATGTAAAAATTCACTTGCCATACCCTCATTCTGAGACATATTCATATTATTTTTTTTAAATATAAAAGTACTTTTTATGAGAAATCAGTTGATCCTACATACAAAGTTGTAATAACCTTTTGTGTGTAAAATCTGCGTAGCTACATGTTTCACATCAAACTTTTTTCCGTAATCACAACCGTTACTGATATAAATAGGAAAACGTGTTTGCGATGGCGGCCATTTTGTTTTTTGCGCGCAGCACCCAAACGCAACATTTTCAAGAGTGACACCATCGAAATTATGTTTCTCTAAGGTCAAACGAAGAGATTGAGACTACTTCCACACTTGCATCACCAAGGAGCACACGGGAACCTATTTTTGTACATTTGACAGGGGACTATAGAACCATTGGGTCACGAGTGCTTCTTAACGAAACGAATAAAGCAACATATAACCACAAATAAAATTACAAAATGCAAAAATATAAGCTTTTGTTTGATAGGGTTTAAAGTTTTTAAGCGTCTGTTTATACGGGAGTTGAGAAATTGTAGAAATTGTAAAAACTATATGTTTTAGACGCAACCTTTTTGCAGATTTTCAACGATTCAATACGCGATACGTTATAATATTAATTTAGATAGAGCTGACGTAAAAAATCTACGTTTTCGAGTTTTTTTGTATGGGCACCATCCTTATGTTCTAATTTTATTTATTTATTATTTGGAGTTGATAGAGGCTATACACGTTTTCTCTGAAAATTTCAACTGGCTACCTATTACGGATGAAGCTGTGAACCCCTGTGACAGACGAACTAAATACGAAACTGGCGATTTCAAGGCGTCGAAAATTTCCCGTTGACTGACATATAGATCCTCCAATGATGACATTTTGAATTAAATATGGAAAGATCTTACTTGAATTGATGTATCTCAGCTGTTGCTATCTGTTGATACCTTCTAGCAATGTTTTGCCAAAAGCTCCCTGCTGCTTGCCCTCTGTTATTGCTTGATAGTTTGCTAGCGAGTCTAGCTCAGCCAGCCAATGTAGAATATTCACTCCCTACACCGTTATTTCCAACACCACACTGATAAAAACCACTGCACCGGTTCCTCTCACTTGACAAAACAAAATCCTTTCGACGCGCAAGAGTCTTTAACACTCGAAGGACCAAAATGTCTGGTGATAGCTGGAGTTATTGGGCAGAAAGAGTAAATGATAAAATGTTTATGTTTTGTGTTCACTAATTTAATGGTACAAATATACTTGACTGCTGTCCGAATGCACACTGATCGACAGCGACACGGCACACGCCGCTGTGACGTCAATGGGTGGTGTTTGGTGACAAGTATTGGCCCGAACATAGGTACTACGGAAACCTGATTACCGTCTCTGAATCTGTCAGCAGGATCCTCATAATGGAGAAATCCTTCCAAAAATACTATAGAAGTTGTTAATATTTCACAAAAACACGACTGCCTGGTACCTACATGTTTGATTATGTATTTTGAGAACGATCAAACGATATCGCGATGTAATATACATGTAGCGCCATCTGGTTTTTAGTAGCAAAAGAACGATTCCGGCTTTTCTAGTAAGATACTTTTGGTTCCATACCCGAAGGATGACAAACTCTACTAGTTAGCCTACTACTTGCTTATATAGGACCACTTGCGACGTTGTGTAGGAAAACGCCGCTTGGCACAGTTGATCCTTGGGTTGTTCTGAGCTGATTTAGCCCAACTGACATCAGACGAAATAAATACACACTGAGTACACAGACAGCGGAGGCTTCGTAATAGGGTCCTGTTTGGCACCCTTAGCCACTTTTCGGGTACGGAACCATAAAGTCTAGTCCATTTATAAAGAACTTTCGACCAGACTGAAATACTACCTATAGATTGGCCTATAGTCAGTACGTACTGAATTGTTCAGAAGAGTCATAACATAATTGTCATCTATAATTTATAGCTAACATTGGAACATGAAATGCATTTTGTATTGTGTAGTTAAAAGTTTTTTTTATCGAAAATTCGTATTGTCCTGATTACAATCAGAAAATTCTATAATAATTACCAACCAATAAGTGATCAGCAGCCTTCATGTAGAACGAGTGCGCGTGTAATGTAAATGTTCGTGGCCACACACGCAGTTCTCATGTCGGAAGCCAACCTTTTAGAACTACCCTCAGTTTCCCTTGAGACTGACCTTTGCGCCCTCGGCCTTCTATATAAGCAAAGATTTTTTGTGCAAACCTGACGATCTGGCTAGGGATACTTTTGAAATACGGTCGTCAAAGAACGAACGAGTGAGATGAAATGTCAGTCTTATTTATCTTTTGACAAAAAAATCATTTCTAAGGTAATATGATTTTACCAATGCCCGTCGCCATGCTGGTCTAGAAGAATAACAGAAATCTTTCTGAAATTAGTTACCCTATATACTGGTACTTGAAAACTTTTAATATTATGTATTTGTATTTAAGGGATATTTATATTAAATGACCTATAAAAATAATAGTTCCCATTTTAGGAGGCTTACGTTTAATACTTTGCACTGAATTAAGTTTAAAATAATGGTTTCCACCAAGAAAACCAGCGCAGAAGAGAGCCGGTAGGTTAATAGGTTAGAATGTGGTTATTATTTGAAGACAACCCAAAAAATGTTATATGTAGCGGAAAGTACTATTTTTGAAGGGCTTAATATTTATTTATATCTACGAGTATGACTTAAGAGCTGCGCTCTCGTCGGTGCAGTAACCGCCAATCTTCTCTACCTTCTGCTAACGATTTGACTTATATCGAATACTTATTTATAATTGTTTTTTAAAAAAAATATAAATATACTGATAAATAAGATAAACAAATACAAGAAAATCTCAAGATATATTTCGGGTCCTAACTGGACCCGGCATCAGTTGAGTATCTTAATTAAAATAAATAGACATTGACATATATATAATAAAAGTACATGACATGACAGGTTACTACTAGGTTACAGGACCTAGACTACCTATTTACAATCTATCTTAATATTAAAAATATAAAAATATACAAAAACTGATGCCGGGTCCAGGTCGGACCCGAAATATATCTTGAGATTTTCTTGTATTTGTTTATCTTATTTATCAGTATATTTATATATTTTTTTAAAAACTTTAAAAGCTGTTATAGTGTATATTTTTAAAAAATATTTATAATTGTATTATTTTTGTAGTGTGCTGCACATATTTATTGTTATTTCTTAAGAGCATGTACCAAGTTATTTTCATTAAATTTTAAATTGTGTCGCTTGTGTAGCAGAATTAAACAGAATTTCATTGTTGTTTTTTTTGTAAATAAACTTAAATCCGCAAAATAAATTTAAAACGCCGAAAGATATGTATTTGAGTGTTATACTAATTACGAGTTACGATCCTAAAGTGACCAACAATTTGTGGCTTTTGTCTGTTGGCCATTAATTAAAGCGGCCATCATTAGTCACTGCGATATATATTACATCTAAACTGGCTGGATTTAAGTCGCTAAAAAGCCGAATGCTAGAAAGAGTACTCACTTTACGGATAACTTTAACTACGGACCCAAACCTGAAATCGCAAATAACAGCTGTTACACAGAAACATATCTAAAACAAAATGTGTCAAACAGCTGATTCTTTTTGGTGATTTAGTGTCGGCTCCATAGTAAAAGTTTACAGCTTTTCAAATACGGCCTGTGTTGTGTTGTGTATATATCGTCGGCATATTGTAGAATTCGGCATACTACGATTTGCCTAGGCGGATCTATTAAAACTACAGGGCTCGCCTCGCTCCGCTATGCTTCACTCGGCTCCCCAATTTACATGTAAATCTAACACGCTCCTCCTAACTCCGCTTCGCGATAGACTTTCAATTTCATATTTTACGATCTGCCTAGGCAAATCGTGATATGCCGAATCTTACGATATACTGACGACTTACACACCCAGAAATATTAGTGGATTCGGTAGACATTTGGTGTGGTACTCGTCAATAAATTTGGTGTGGTACTCGTCAATACATTTGTTGGGGTAATCACAAATAACTTTTATATTTTGGCGTGTGGCAACGTCATCTAAAAACACGCCAGTTCATATCTTCTCTTCGATGTCGTTAAAGTCGACTAGGCCCATTTGCAGTATATTCTTAACTTGACTTTAACTCGGGTTAAGTTAAATAATATAGGGTTAAGAAAAAGCTTTCTTGCACCAATTAAAATCTCGGGTTAATCTAGGGTTAAACTAAGAGCAAGTCATCAGAATTTCACCCGACTCTCGCCTCGAGTTAAACTCGGATTAGCGAAGTAATGTTAGTAGATATGCAAGTTCTCAAAGTGTCTTTTTTTTCCGTAGTGCCTTAGCCCCGGTTTACTAACCCGCTTCGATATTATCATGGTGCAATAGAACTAATAAAATATCAGGTTAGTCTTCCCTTGGGTAAAGGATTTTTTCTCGATCATGCTGCAAGTAGGCCTAAGAATAGCAATGTTAACAATCAATCTTTGTAGTGTGAAGAGTCATAAGGTCATCGAATCTTGGCCCCGTCTGCAGTGACGAGGTAGGCCACCTATTTACTTCAGTCATGGCTTGTCACCATTCTCATGACCAAACCATGCCTCGTCGGTGAAAGACGAAAACTGAACGGCTTTTGACGCAGACGACAATCTGGTGTCTGAATGACAGACGCACTGGGATAATTCAAAAAATGGCTGGCATCTTCACCAGTTATTTCCATCGGTTCGTGATAGACTTAAGGTTTCTACCAACGCCAACGACCTTGAACTAAGTAACTTTGTAACCATTTTATACGGTAACTATAGCAGTTTTCAACAGAAGAAAAAAACATAGTAATCTGCATGATACAAATAGTGATGTGGTTTTTCCTGAATTTCATTATAACATACAGAAGTGAAGCAAGAAAATTCTAAGTTTACCCTTATTTCTCGATTTTTTGTTCACTTGTAACAACATTACTGCTGCAGTTTTTATCGAAACAGTATGAAAATTTATAAACTTGTAGAAAAAATAATATAAAATGATTTGGTTTTCTCAGTTCTTGGAAATTAATTTTATTTCGGATAAAATAACTTAAAAACACACTATTTTCGCACTTGTCAGCCGCAGCGACTGACGTAACAGCCATGTTGCAGCGCGAGCTGATAAAGACTTTATTTTAATATGTTTTTGTTCGAAATTTCAACCACCACGAATCGAGTTGCTAATTATTCCGACGGAGCCACCTTAAGGCGGATTGGATTGAAATTGACCACCAGGTATCACAGTTTCTTACAAGTTATGGTAATTTTAAGGCAAACCTATACAGCATGCAGCTCGTTGAATCTCCCTTTTGCAAGTGTTCAGTTCAGTTACAACCCAACAAACTAAATATCAAAAATACATTGTTACTTATTCTTTACCTTTTAGTACATACATGGAAATATAAACCAATATTACAGTGAAAAGAAATGCACATTGGCGGGCTTATCTCTAAACAGAGATTTCTGTCAGCGAAAAACTGTAAAATCATACACGTGTTCTCATAATTTTTTTTTTCTTTCTTAATTTTCTTTTAGCTGTGATCGAAAATTAATTACATTTTTTGTAACTAACAGCTTTAAGAAAAATTAGAAAGAAAAAATCTCGAGAGAAAAAAGTTTCTTTCGTTGTGCTATATACTAGGCTATTATATTATTGATCAGTACACCCTAAGGTCCTCATACCATATTATATTATTGATCAGTACACCCTAAGGTCCTCATACCATATTATATTATTGATCAGTACACCCTAAGGTCCTCATACCATATTATATTATTGATCAGTACACACTAAGGTCCTCATACCATATTATATTATTGATCAGTACACACTCAGGTCCTCATACCATATTATATTATTGATCAGTACACCCTAAGGTCCTCATACCATATTATATTTTTGATCAGTACACACTCAGGTCCTCATACCATATTATATTATTGATCAGTACACACTAAGGTCCTCATACCATATTATATTATTGATCAGTACACCCTAAGGTCCTCATACCATATTATATTATTGATCAGTACACACTAAGGTCCTCATACCATATTATATTATTGATCAGTACACACTCAGGTCCTCATACCATATTATATTATTGATCAGTACACCCTAAGGTCCTCATATCATATTATATTATTGATCAGTACACCCTAAGGTCCTCATACCATATTATATTTTTGATCAGTACACACTCAGGTCCTCATATCATATTATATTATTGATCAGTACACCCTAAGGTCCTCATACCATATTATATTATTGATCAGTACACCCTAAGGTCCTCATACCATATTATATTATTGATCAGTACACCCTAAGGTCCTCATACCATATTATATTACTGATCAGTACACCCTAAGGTCCTCATATCATATTATATTATTGATCAGTACACCCTAAGGTCCTCATACCATATTATATTATTGATCAGTACACCCTAAGGTCCTCATATCATATTATATTATTGATCAGTACACCCTAAGGTCCTCATACCATATTATATTATTGATCAGTACACCCTAAGGTCCTCATACCATATTATATTATTGATCAGTACACCCTAAGGTCCTCATATCATATTATATTATTGATCAGTACACCCTAAGGTCCTCATACCATATTATATTATTGATCAGTACACACTAAGGTCCTCATACCATATTATATTATTGATCAGTACACCCTAAGGTCCTCATACCATATTATATTATTGATCAGTACACCTTAAGGTCTTCATACCATATTATATTATTGATCGGTACACCCTAAGGTCCTCATACCATATTTTATTATTGATCAGTACACCTTAAGGTCCTCATACCATATTATATTATTGATCAGTACACCTTAAGGTCCTCATACCATATTATATAATTGATCAGTACACCCTAAGGTCCTCATAACATATTATATTATTGATCAGTACACCCTAAGGTCCTCATACCATATTATATTATTGATCAGTACACCTTAACGTCCTCATACCATATTATATTATTGATCGGTACACCCTAAGGTCCTCATACCATATTTTATTATTGATCAGTACACCTTAAGGTCCTCATACCATATTATATTATTGATCAGTACACCTTAAGGTCCTCATACCATATTATATTATTGATCAGTACACCCTAAGGTCCTCATAACATATTATATTATTGATCAGTACACCCTAAGGTCCTCATACCATATTATATTATTGATCAGTACACCCTAAGGTCCTCATACCATATTATATTATTGATCAGTACACCCTAAGGTCCTCATACCATATTATATTATTGATCAGTACACCCTAAGGTCCTCATACCATATTATATTATTGATCAGTACACCCTAAGGTCCTCATACCATATTATATTATTGATCAGTACACCCTAAGGTCCTCATACCATATTTGGTGCTTTTAACGGTAACTTTTAAATACAGCTCATTTACATTTACAGCTTAATTATAAAATGAAAATATCATACAATCATCATCATATAAATAAAAAGAGAAGTTCTGACTGACTCACTCATTCACTGACTCATCAACGCACAGCCCAAACCCTTGGACCCAGAAAGCTGAAATTTTGCACAGAGCTTCGCTTTGTAATGTAGACAAGGAATAAGAAAGGATTTTTGAAATTCCACCTCTAAGGGGGTAAAATAGGGGATGAAATCTTGTACGGAAAATAAGTTTGTTATGTAGTGGAAAAACCATAAAAATTGGTTAGAAATAAAAAACGACGTTGAAAATAGATGGAACTATGGTGCCCCACACCATAGTTTCTATAATTGGAGATGGAGCCTGTCTGTTTCAGTCTCTTTCCTATCTATTGTATGATAAAGAGGTACTTTAAGTATGAATTAAAAAAAAACTAATAGGTAATAGGCCCCGCCAAAGAGACTTTACCTGGAGATCAAATAATTGCACCAAAAACACTCCAAACCAGATTTAAATACGTTCTATAAAAAGTACTACACAAAAACTAAATAAACGTAGGCAAAGTCGCGGGCAAAAGCTAGTCTACAATAAAAGAGTTCAACCTCTTAGCTGTTGAATACAATTTGTAAAAATAACTACTTACATTGTTACTCATTGTCAGTGCATGCAGTATATTTTCATCCTTCTCTTCATATCTTTTTGTAGACTTCTTTTCTCAATTAGAGTCACCTTGCGTGGTGGTGCTAATTTACGCTTTTGATCCTGGTTACAGGATATAGTGTGGAAAATAATTTAATAAAATTCGTCATGTTCCGGCATGACGTCATGAGTAGCTGTACCGGGGGTGTGGCTACATGCAGTTGCGTAGTATTAGTCATCGCCCGTTAGTAACTTCCGTAGATTTTTGCGGGAGACCCTATAAAACCTTACCTGCTGTGACATGTAGTGCTTATTCCCTGATAGTATGTAAGTTCGTACATGGTGAGTTCACTGACTTTTCCATTATTTCTAGTGAGACAATTGAATTGCTGTGAGCAGTGAGCTGTTGGCTGTGAGCAGATAAATCACATTATGCTTTCAATCCCCAAGGCAATGCAGATGCAAAGACACAAACCTTTTATTGCAGACAAGTTCTGAATAGCACAATGCTTTTGAGTTCATAATTCACGGCGCAATTTAAGCAGTCGCACAAACCCAGCGCTCGAATCCAACAAAGATTTATAGAGACGCGTCCCGAAAGTATATCGTTGACTCGTCTTGATTGACAAAAGGAAACTTTGTTATTCTGAATTCTTTCCGTTTTTCCGGCACTTTGTCCTTTAGCTCACAAAGCGAGCAATGATAAAAGAATTGCTCGATAGAATGTTAACAGCTTTGCAGACCCCAATGTGCTCATACAACGGAAAGAGAAGCTTCTTCGATTTCGTACAGAGGATACATAAAAGTTTTACGGTTTATTTTCTGGAAAGGAAAATAGAATATTAACTCGGTTATGTGTCGTTTGGTTAGCAGTATCCCGGAAAACTCTTTTAAATTTATGAGAACAGCTGCAGTTCGTAGAACTTGTTGAATTTCGTTTTTAGGGTTGCGACGCCAAAGGGAGCCATACAGGATTCTATTACCATAGTAAATATAAATATATACAGTAGTGAATCTTAGCACAAACGCTCAGATTCGATTTCACACACGCAGACGCGTGCTCTACACGCCGCGTTGCGACGAGATTTCTATGGAGACTCCCCCGAACTTCGCTTAGAAGGGGCGTGTAGAGCACGCATCTGTGTGCGTGAGTTTGCATCAGAGCGTTTTACCAAGATTCATTACTCTATAAATATACTAAGCCTCCGCTGTCTGCCCAACTGCCACAGAGGTCTAGAGCTTCAGTCGTGCCTGTTGAAATTTTTACACAAGACGCGTTAGTATAGCCTTTAAACGTTTTTTTTAACCAAGTACAAAACATCTCGAAAACAGCATTTTTTCAACGTTATTTGTTGAACTCTATCTTAAAAACGGTAAGATAGTAGTATATTTCAAAGTAAACAAAAAATTATACAAACGCGGATTTCGTACTCAGAGTTATTGTCTAGAGCTACTATTTAGCGCCACGTTTTTTTATCGCCTTGATGTTGCTATGGCATAATTTTGTTGTATTTACTATAATATTTAAAGGGTTTCGTAACTGTATTATGTGAGGGGTACGAAACACTTCGTGCGCGAGTCCAACTTTCACTTAGTCGGTTTTTTATTGTTTTTGTTCTCAGTTTCACTTGCGTGATAACGGTTAGTAATGTCACATTCTCACTCTCATTCTCTCATTCTCATTCTCTCATTCTCATTCTCTCATTCTCATTCTCTCATTCTCATGGTAGTGTGCCAAGCCAAATTTTATTCGACCGCCTCTCTGGCCTAGTGGTCTGAGTACTCGAGTACTAATCCGAAGGTCAATGAGTTGAAATCCTGTAGGGGCTAAGTCTGCGTGCTTTGGAAGGCACGTTACTTGTGCCTGAAGTACGGCGATAGGGCTCACCACCTATCACGCTGGGATGTAATAATTGTCGGTGAAACGTGGGTGTTCGAGTGTGGACTGTGACTCGCTTTTCAAAATCCATACTCGGAAACACTTCTGACACCCCTTGGGAAAACATGTCGTGACAATGTGTGTTTTTAGGGTTCCGTACCTAAAAGTTACAAAAGGAACCTTTATGGTGAGACTCCGTTGTCCGTCCGTCCAGCCGTCCGTATGTCACAGCCTCATAACTTTAGCACCGTTAATGATAAAGACATGAAATTTGGCATAAAAATAGCATTAATTTGCCCACATATCACGGTGTAAAAAAAAATTGATATTGTTCAAAATTGGGAAAATTGGGAACAAAAGTGCAAAAAATAAGAAATAATATTAAAAAAATACAATATGAGTATTATATTGTAGATATTTAAAATTTGATTGTAAAAATATATACTTTTACTATATTTACTGGCACTGGTTTCGAGAAATCTTTAATAAACCACAAAAATATGTATGTCCCTCCCCCTTATCTCCGAAACTGGTCGACCAAAAAATATGAAAAAAATGTCAATTATAGATCGTAACTGGCCAATTACAGGAAAACTTAAGCAATTAAAAAAATTCAACATAAATGAAAAATATAAAAAAAGAATTAGAATACATAAAAAACAAAAATTATAAAAATACAATATGGGTACTTAATTGTAGGTATTAAAAAGTTTATTTTATAAATAAATAGTTTGGCTATATTTAATTGTATCTATTTCGAGAAATCCTTGAAAAACCCTAAACAATTGTACGTCCCTCCCCTTATCTCCAAAAAATGATAAAATTTAATTTATCATCCACAAAACGAAACCCTAGGCACGAGAGTCTGACTCGCGCTTGGCCGGTTTTTTTTATTTTATAGACCCGCAGAGCGATGGTAGATATGCGGCTCCAGTTTCTGTGTAGACAGAGAACAAGTTTATAAACCGTGGCTGTATATGAAACCGGATGTAAATAGACATTATAAAATTAAAACACATTCTACTGATCATAATAAACAACTTACTGAAAGAAACATACCTAAAGATCAGTTTCTACCTTGGTAAATACCCGACCTCGGATAGTGACCCGGGACATTAAACAATATTAATTATTTACCTGCCCAAATTGTTTTTACATATCTATTATCAAAAGTAAACATGTACCCACGCAACGAATGGGTAAAACCCCAATCTACCCAATTATACCCGTTTATACCTTCGGGTATTTACCCGCCGCTATTCTCTGACATACCTTCTAAATATTACTTTTATTTTTTTTATTTTGAATTTATAGGAAAGTACATTTTTGTTTTAATTTCCGTGGCAATGTTTCTTTTGGTTTATGCAACTTGTGTTTTGTAAACAATAAAAAAAATGTTTACTACTCATCTTCTCAAATAAGCTTGTTATAATAATCACAACCACGGGTAATGTAAATTAGCTTCAGGCAGTTCAATCAATTTCAGATGTCATCTGTGTAAATGAGATTACCTCGCGCTCGAGCGCCATTCATCTTGTTACCCAAACGGACACTTCGAGACACTACCATAGAATTAGAGTGTGTTCCAGCAGCCTGACAACGCGCGACTTCGTTTATTATATTTTTATCACGGACATCTGTCATTATAAGCGACAGTTTAATAGCTATGTCACCCATTTTGACAGATCTGCACCTTCATGTTCTTCATGATATGTACAAATGAAAATAATTTGGTACAAATGTAAGTTCACCCATTCCATCATCTACCGTTTTCGCACTGCAATATAATGAAACAAAGAATTTTGCAAAAATTGGTGTTAATTGCTAATGGTCCTTTTTATAATAAATACCCTCTTATTAAGTATTTTCAATATCTCATCGCTCATCTCTACATCGTATAAAAAAATCACGCAAAAAATTAAAGTCTCGTAAAGAACAAGTAGAATGTGAAATGATGGCAGAATAGCCACTTCTTTCCGTGGAGAGAATAACTAATTTTATCTGCGATAATTTTTAGGCACCGCCGGTAACGACTGTTTTCCGAAACACCCCTTATCAAATTGAAATAACCAAAGCCACAAATATTATGTTATATGGGTAATGATCGCATTTTTGGTTATAATTTTATAACACAAAATATAGCCTAAAGCGTACTAATTAGGGACATAACATGATATTTGTGGTTTTAATTGTTGTTGGTATTATGATGTTCTGCGAAATTCATTCATTAATTTTATATTACGGTCGAATTAAATTACTTTGGTGTAAAATGTAATACATATCCTAAAATAAAATGTAACTGTTTTCTCACGGTTGACTGGGACGAATTTCGTGAAGGAATAAGTCCTCCATTGGCTTCTGTTTGTATCAGTTTTATCTGTTGTTCTTATTTTTGTGCAATAAACTGTTTCACATTCATTCACCTACTTGGCTGAAATGTATAAAAGGGCTAATTTTCGTGATTTCAGGGCTGGCTTTGTAGTCAAAGTTGTTATATACCATTGACTGAATAAGCTCTTCCAATATGACCACACCTTTCTGTTGCACGTTGTATACAACCACTGTACAACAAAAGCTGGAGGCCTACCATGAGTTTGGTCTCGATAGTCGTTAGCGACTGCATGGTGGCTTCAGATGGCTGAAATGTAATGGTGTAGTAGGTTTTTACAATCAATTCATGAAGCCCTTTCATTTGATACCCCATACGATAGGATTCAGAAAAAATAATTTAAAAAATCGATACAAAAATCGATACAAGGTGGTAGAGCTGATCCCGGGCTCGACTGTGGAGGTACCACAGTCTTACTTGGAGACCCCCTCGAAGTAATTCGGGGGAGAGTAAGAGGACAGCTCACAGGCAAAAAACCAGGAGGCCCACCATGCCTGGGACCGATGGATGGCGGTATATCCATCCCTAATAGCCGGGCCTTATATGGAACAGACTGGTGACGAGCAGCAGCGTCACTGGTGCGAGGGTTCCGGCACCGCGCTCACCAACCCGCCTGCCCAGCGTGTGTGAGTATGGGTTTTTCTTCCAGGATGACCGCCGTGAGTGGCAAAGTCCTGGAAAGGCTTATGTCCAGCAGTGGACGAACTAGGCTGATGGATGGATGGATGTAAGTGTATGCGGCGGTGGTTTAATGAACTCTCAAAATGTAAAACTATGGTATATAACAATGCAGTTTGTAAATGTAGGTTACACATGTTGGCATGTACATGCATCGTACAGGTATTGAACATCTCTAGGGGGAAGTGAATTTTTTTTCGCGTTATTCATAGTATTTTACATTGGAAGTGGTTCAGTTATATCCAGTACAGAGTGTGGTTTAATTTTCTGAGCACGTCATAGTACACCTTGCCCTAATCAGTGGTCTGTAGCCAAGAGTTCGTAACACGATTGACTCGCATGATAACACAGAACAACATCAGAAGTTCTCGTAGTTCCGCAAACTTTCAAAGTTATCGAAAACGGAGTTTTGCTTCCCAACTTATAATCCGACTCCGAAAATCCGGCTTGAAATATTTGTTCCGCACCTTATCTTTAATAGGTACAGTTTTAATGGGTTTTCATTCAGGTAAGTACCGAAATCTTGTTCCTTCACTCTTTGAAGATTATTTGCAGAAATTTATGTTCGTTAAAACCGACCTGTAATAAATGTATCTTATAATATACCTAAATTACATAAATAAATATATTTCATTTCATTTCGTCTTTGTTTTGGTCAATAAACAAATTAATAAAATAAATAATAAAGCCAATTTTGAAGGCTTTAATTTTAGTTTTAGTGCTGTCCAAGCTTAAAATTTTCCAAAGAAATTTAGTTTCTAATCTTAACTCTTAAGGACTATCGAAGAAAATTTAGTTTTGACAGCAATTGAACTAAAATTTTAGCCTTCAGAATCGGCTTTATTATCTACCTAAATAAAACAACTAAAAGTTCGTGGAACCTGCCACTGACCAACAGTCAATAAAGCCGATTCCAAAGGCTTTCATTTTACTTTTAGTACTGTCATAACTATATTTTTCTATTGCAAAATATTCCTTAAGTGTGAGCTGTAGAAGCTAAATTACTTTGGTATAAATTTAAGTTTTGACAGCACCAAAACTAACATTAAAGCCATAAAAATCGGCTTTATTATGACAGTAAAGTGAATAAATTATTTTTCAATGCATGTGCTCGTAAAGGCCCACTTTTTATGCATCAAAACCGAACAGAAATTCGATTATTTTGCCCTAGGGCTTTAATATATATATTTTTTTTATTTATTTACAATGGTTGGCTAACCTGCAGCCTTTCCTGTGTACCATAGACGTTATACTTTTTTTACACCGT
Organism: Ypsolopha sequella; assembly: GCA_934047225.1. Classification (NCBI taxonomy): domain Eukaryota; kingdom Metazoa; phylum Arthropoda; class Insecta; order Lepidoptera; family Ypsolophidae; genus Ypsolopha; species Ypsolopha sequella. The sequence continues at coordinate 2,795,569 of OW203986.1, read as the reverse complement.
TTAACGGCTATGGATACAGTCCCTTTGAGCCAATTATAATTTAAAGTTCACAAGATTATATTTGTTTTCATTTCCTCACACTATGCATTGAAAAATGTAGTATGATACACGGGCGTAAAAGCAATAAATTACTCGGTTACGTTTAAAACACTCGCTACGCTCGTGTTTTAAATCGTCCTCGTAATTTATTCCTTTGCGCCCTTGTAGCATAAACTACTATAATTTTCCTGTCACCTAACGGTTGTCTGGAACAAATCTATCTATGCGATACGACCACCATCTATCTACTAATAATAAATTAGTAAAAAAGTCTGTGCTTACATTGAATATTTTATTAGTGTTTTACTGACGCCATGACTACAATTTTTGGAAATTTTTTCTGTCATGGATGTGGTTTTCTTTGTTATCGTAGTAACCCTGGTCAACATTATGGAATGTAAGGGTTGTCGATAAAATAATCGCCAAGCCGAAAACTGCCCATAGTAATTTGATTACCCTAAAATTTTTTTTCTTCATTCAGATGTACTTGTAATATAGTCGCATTAACTACACAGATGTCGTCGTTAATTTAAGAGAGATGCTCTTGTTTGCTTACTGAGTTCTCTCTAATACAAATTCCCTTTTTCCCGGTACGGTAAAACTTACAGTATCTTTGACTTCGACTATAAATATATCTTGTATGTCTTCCCTGTCCGTCGTCGTAATTTAGTACATAAGTGGCAGAGCATATTTCCTCTTCACTCTGCAGAGGTAGTAAGCTCTAATTGGAAGGTATCTGGCCTCGTGCATGCCGTGACCTCGTTTCACGGGACCTAAGAGTTTGCACCTTGACATCATATTACAATGTTAACGATGACCTATAAATAATTCACTATATATAACTAGCTAAAGTTCAATATTAGGTAAAGTTAGTTATTTTAAGGCGATATACGAAAAAAATACGGGTGTTTCTTTTCTGTGTATTTCATGAAATATACAGTAAATTATAATCAGTTTCTTGTATAAGCATTTTGACTATATAATCTAGGGTTTTGAAATCGAAAAACATGTTTGGATAAATTTTCCTCGATAGAAATAATTGTTGAAATGAGGTCTTCAAACACACTTTTTCTCCTCGTTTGACGAATAGGAACCATATACAGAACTCAAACATATTTTATTAGGTGTGTTTCAACAATATCTAGAGATTTGATATTTGAAATTTTGCTAGCTATTTTAGTTTTTTAATAAAAATATAAAACCAACTTTTTTCTCTGTTGCCCTGAATCCGTCACTCTCGCACTGCGCGATTTTTCGCTTGGAGTGACAGTGACAAAAATAAAATTCGCGTAGCCTCTTAATATAGTACGCATAATATTCCCAGTTATTGGCGCTACGTAGGGCTGAGTTCGGTTGAAGAGTCAGCCCGTAAAATGCTGAGCTGAGTCTTTACGTCACAATGCGTTTTTGAATCTAGAATATGTATTGAAAATGAGATGAAAGAGGGAAGTCAGAGGTGTTTCAAAAAGTAAATTGTAAAATGTAAGTCAAAGTCCACACGTGTACCCACGTTTTACTCACGATCATCATGTCCTAGCGTAATCTAGGCCCCACTGTCTTTGTCTCACTATCGCTCGTGGTCCAACTGTATTTGACTCACTATTGCTCGTGGTCCCACTGTATTTGTCTCACTATTGCTCGTGATCCCACTGTCTTTGTCTCACTATTGTTCGTGGTTCCACTGTATTTGTCTCACTATTGCTCGTGGTCCCATTGTCTTTGTATCATTATTGCTCGTGGTCCCACTGTATTTGTCTCACTATTGCTCGTGGTCCCACTGTGTTTGTCTCATTATCGCTCGTGGTCCCACTGCCTTTGTCTCATTATTGCTCGTAGTCCCACTGTATTTGTCTCACTATTGCTCGTGGTCCCACTGTATTTGTCTCACTATCGCTCGTGGTCCCACTGTATTTATCTCACTATCGCTCGTGGTCCCACTGTCTTTGTCTCATTATTGCTCGTAGTCCCACTGTATTTGTCTCACTATTGCTCGTGGTCCCACTGTCTTTGTATCATTATTGCTCGTGGTCCCACTGTATTTGTCTCACTATTGCTCGTGGTCCCACTGTGTTTGTCTCATTATCGCTCGTGGTCCCACTGCCTTTGTCTCATTATTGCTCGTAGTCCCACTGTATTTGTCTCACTATTGCTCGTGGTCCCACTGTCTTTGTCTCATTATTGCTCGTGCTCCCACTGTACTTGTCTCACTATTGCTCGTGGTCCCATTGTATTTGTCTCACTATTGCTCGTGGTCCCACTGTCTATGTCTCACTATTGCTCGTGGTCCCATTGTATTTGTCTCACTATTGCTCGTGGTCCCACTGTCTTTGTCTCATTATTTCTCGTAGTCCCACTGTATTTGGATCACTATTTCTCGTGGTCCCACTAATCCTGAAAACATCCACTGCTTCGTGGGACCACCAGTCATAGCAGCTATAAAGTATGGCTCATGATCCCAGTAGTTTTTTTTTGTTATTGGCTACGGTAAGATAGTGACAGGTGTCAAAATGACAGATGTCAAAATAGACAGGTGATTTTTTTTCAAGAATGATGTGTCGTTTGAATCATTGTATTTTTTCCGGGAATTTTCCAATTTCGGCACAATTCGGTCGTTTTTAGGGTTCCTTAGTCAACAAGGAACCCGTATAGTTTTGCCATGACCATGTCTGTCTGTCTGTCCACGGCTTAGATCAGAAATTTGTAGAACTAGAAACTGTAATTTGGCATAAATATTACATATTAATCACGCCGCCGAAAAAATGGTTTAATGAAATCTTGAAAAAATGTTTTTTTTTTCTTCGTCTATCCCATGTCGTCGGATAGGTCGTTCAAAAATATTGTGGTGTGTAAAACCAGTTTTAGGGTTCCGTACCCAATAGGTAACCAACGGGACCCTATTACTAAGCCTCCGCTGTCCGTCTGTCTGCCTGTCCGTCTCTCACCAGGCTGTATCTCATGAACCGTGATAGTAAGACAGTTTAAATTTTCACAGATGATGTATTTCTGTTACCGCTATAACAACAAATACTAAAAAACAGAATAAAATAGATATTTAAGGGGGCTCCCATACAACAAACATGTTTTTTTTGTCGTTTTTATAGTTAATTAATGGTACTGAATCCTTCGTGCGTGAATCCGACTTGAACTTGGCCGGTTTTTCTATTTGGGGATCTGTTTGTGAAATATTAAGCTACAAAATACTAATTTATGTAAGAGTCAAATGGGTCCCCAGCTAAATGGTTATTTTTGGAATATGGGAAAAAATTCACGGCAGTAGTATATATAACGAAGTTAAAAGGAAACTGTTTCAGCTAAGGCTTTACAAGTTAACGAGAAATAGTCGACCAACTTATAAAATGTACTTGGAGATATAAAAAGGAAAATTTCGTAAAAATTCCGTTCAAAATTACTTAGATGATGTTGTTAGTTATGTAAAACAAGTTCATGAACCTGAAGTCCGCATATTGTGACAGGCAACTACGGAACCCTACACTGCGCGAGGCCCGACATTCACTTGGCCGGTTTTTAAACTTCAATTTACTATTTTCGTCTGCTTTTTCGAATAAATTAGATGAATTTAGGAATGTTATTTCAAGTGCTTCCAAATCGATTTTATAAATACTCTAAAAACAAATAAAATATGCCAAATAAATGTATGGAACGTCGTCACCGAAGGTTAAATGACAGACATCGCTTTATTTCATTAATATAACCGATATATTGTGTTGTTATATTTTTTACTTCTCATACTTATATTCTAGCTTTTTAAACCAGACCTTGTATAAAAATATTGTCAGGTGTAAAAAGGAAGATATTACAAAAGTGACAAATGTCTGAGCCCTCTGCAAATATAATTTTTTTTTTTACTTTAGCTCTAAGGTTTATTTAATTTCAGCGAAATTGGTTCAGTAGTTTCAGATATTAGTCCGAGCAAACAAACAAACAAACAAGCAATACATTTTTGTAACAGTTGTTTTTATTTCGATTGCAATGAAGTGTTTATTCATTCATTCAAAAAACAAACGTCTCCCTTGATTAAAAAAAAAAAAACGGGTCACGTCAATATAGTGTAGTGATCGTGATAGCCTAACATACGTACTTATCCTCAAGTTTCAGTCATTTCAATAACGTTTCCCTTGAGTAGAACACGAGTGTAGATGTCATCAGCACATCGACGAATTGGGCATATCATATTTGTTCAGAATAAAATGTATATTTCGGAACGCATCCATCAATGGTCTATATATTTTGTCTATGGACTTGGAGCTGTCAAAAAACGAGGGACGTGGACATTTTTTGGTATAGATCGCGGACGATTTTATAAAATGTGAGATTAACAATTTAACCCAAGGGAAATCGGTGCGGACATCGTAAGAACATCAGGGTGTCAAGGGCTGACAATATTTTGGCGTGAAGGCCACCTTTTAGTGAATTTCCTGTGTGTGTGTGACATAACCTGTGTCCACGCGGCTTCCGACAAGTGGATTTGTCCTTTATCATTTCTTCTGGGTTCGGATGCATCCCGGGGTAGGTGGGTCGTGTTTAGATTCATCGTGGAGGTGAGCAGCGTGTCACAGCACCGGAGCGCCTTGGAGTCATCGTGAAAGGAATTCGCGAGGACTACCTGATGAGGTCATCATGCAATAGTCTGGTAGGACATTTTATATTAAATATTGTAGAATATAAGATACTTGTATACTATAAATCTGGGACAGCTTATGGGCCCTTGTTCCAGCTGCAAGTATCGCCCTTTAGCATACAATTAGTGGTGTCTGAGCGTGGTTATGGAATCCTCGCACCAGTGACGCCGATGCCCGTCACTAGTCAGTATTACCACTTTTTATATGCTACAATTTCTGGTAGCAACGAGCGTTTTTTATCAAACAATATTTCTGTTAAAACTAGGGCGTTGCCTAGCTCCGCTCCTCTTCACTCGGCTCCACAAATTTATTTATTCATTTTTAACTTTTGGTAAAAGATTGTCGATTTCATTCTTCACGGGATCTGCCCACGACATAAATAATGGTTTCAGTTCAACAAAGAAAAATCCATTATTTTTTATCCTGCCACTTTGTAAACGTAAAGAAAATAAAACTCCCATTATTTTCCTTTAAGTAACGTTTTTTTTCAAGTTAGGGAATATGGGAGAAGAATAACGGTCCTAAAACATGAGTAAATACAATATCAACTTCGAAAACGAGCCCATACGGAAATACAAGCGTTCCGTTATACGCCAATCGCTCCCGGGGCGGCTATGAGTGACGTCATAACTTTGTGAACAAAAACTGTAATTAACCTCAAGGGATTAATGCCATTTAGAACAGTTTACATTGCTCCACCTTACTTTTAATTAATGCCATTTAGAACAGTTTACATTGCTCCACCTTACTTTTAATTAATGCCATTTAGAACAGTTTACATTGCTCCACCTTACTTTTAATTAATGCCATTTAGAACAGTTTACATTGCTCCACCTTACTTTTAATTAATGCCATTTAGAACAGTTTACATTGCTCCACCTTACTTTTAATTAATGCCATTTAGAACAGTTTACATTGCTCCACCTTACTTTTAATTAATGCCATTTAGAACAGTTTACATTGCTCCACCTTACTTTTAATTAATGCCATTTAGAACAGTTTACATTGCTCCACCTTACTTTTAATTAATGCCATTTAGAACAGTTTACATTGCTCCACCTTACTTTTAATTAATGCCATTTAGAACAGTTTACATTGCTCCACCTTACTTTTAATTAATGCCATTTAGAACAGTTTACATTGCTCCACCTTACTTTTAATTAATGCCATTTAGAACAGTTTACATTGCTCCACCTTACTTTTAATTAATGCCATTTAGAACAGTTTACATTGCTCCACCTTACTTTTAATTAATGCCATTTAGAACAGTTTACATTGCTCCACCTTACTTTTAATTAATGCCATTTAGAACAGTTTACATTGCTCCACCTTACTTTTAATTAATGCCATTTAGAACAGTTTACATTGCTCCACCTTACTTTTAATTAATGCCATTTAGAACAGTTTACATTGCTCCACCTTACTTTTAATTAATGCCATTTAGAACAGTTTACATTGCTCCACCTTACTTTTAATTAATGCCATTTAGAACAGTTTACATTGCTCCACCTTACTTTTAATTAATGCCATTTAGAACAGTTTACATTGCTCCACCTTACTTTTAATTAATGCCATTTAGAACAGTTTACATTGCTCCACCTTACTTTTAATTAATGCCATTTAGAACAGTTTACATTGCTCCACCTTACTTTTAATTAATGCCATTTAGAACAGTTTACATTGCTCCACCTTACTTTTAATTAATGCCATTTAGAACAGTTTACATTGCTCCACCTTACTTTTAATTAATGCCATTTAGAACAGTTTACATTGCTCCACCTTACTTTTAATTAATGCCATTTAGAACAGTTTACATTGCTCCACCTTACTTTTAATTAATGCCATTTAGAACAGTTTACATTGCTCCACCTTACTTTTAATTAATGCCATTTAGAACAGTTTACATTGCTCCACCTTACTTTTAATTAATGCCATTTAGAACAGTTTACATTGCTCCACCTTACTTTTACAGCTTTTAAGTAGTTTTTAATTTGGATACTCTTTGTTGAAATTAAAAAAAAGCTCGTGCCCGTTATCAATCGCTAACGACGAAAAAGACGACGCCAACTTAGGTAACATCTAATTCCACTTAGCAAAAAGTCCCATTAGGCATGAATAGTCATGATCTAAGAATTGGTGAAACGTGTTTTGTCTCTTGGCAACTCTTAAATATTTAGGCACCTGTTAAGGCTGTCCTAAAGTTAGTGAAAACAGGCATTCAAATTCAAATTCAAATAGTTTATTTTGCAAAGCAGGTATAGATATATACACTTTTTACACGTCAAATTTAATCTAATAAAAAAAATATATGTAATAAAATAATAAATGTACATCAACTAAATTAAAGGTTTCTTTAATTTATGTAGCAATATATTTACAATTAAAATGATAGGTATAATATATATATAATACAAGGTAAAATCCAATCAGCCGCCCGAACCCATACCGGAGACCCGGCCAGGGACCAGCGGGCTTATTATGTATCTCTAGTTGCCTTCTGGACTGGGTGTCTATCATCAAAAACATAGATATACTATCGAATTCCGATTGTCTAAGGGCATGTTAGCACTTGAAGTGACGACACAGTTCGTAAATAGTTCAATACCCACTAAAAGTAATTTTGAAAGTTTAGTTTTTATCTATGTTTTTGACGATAGGCACCCTGTGCAGTTGGCAACTTAAGATACAGAATAGGGGGGCAGGAACAAGGTTCAATGATCACCAACCGAGCCCCCATTACATATGTTTATTGTTTTTACAAAAGTTTTTATTAATGTTTTATATACTTTAGCACCTGTTGCTTCATCCACAATTTTGTTTTTGTACAACTCGTAGAAAACTGACTAACTTTTTTTTTCGGGATAAAAGTAAGTACTAACCCATGTCACAGTTTTATCGCAATTCGATACAGAGGTTATAACAAAAAAACAAACTTTCGGAATAACTAATATTATCAGGAAATTAGGGACACGTGGAATACAACTGACTCATCTTTGTTGAAAATTAAACCTTTGTAATTATTCACAAAATTATAATATACCTATACAGGACGTCCCAAAGTTATGGGACATGAAGGGAAAGTACCTTAAATATCGTAGATAAGGTATTTTGCTGAAAGAAGACTTTATGTTATTTTTAAAAGTTAGTAATTCTGCATTCAAAGGTTTTCTAAAAATTACTTGCCTCGTCTGGGAATCGAAGCAACTTAAATGTAAAAAAAACACCCCTACTTTTATGATGCCAATCGAAAGAATGGCCAAAAAATAATAACTCTTCTTAAGGCCCCTCAATTATAAAATGAACATTTTGTTTAATTCATACCGTTAGTAATTACGTTATTAAAAATCCAAAAAATATATATATTAGAAACGAGGATATACTTAAGTAACTTGTCGTTCTGAAAACGTAATTTAATTAACTTCGCTCGATAGAAAAAAATCGCAAAGTCAGCGCTCAAAAAATCTTAACATCGAGCTAATGATATGTATTTTTAAAGCTATACATCTCAAAATATGCGAGAATTTTTTACATACATTACTTAAGTTACTTGTTGAACGCTTTTTGATCACAATTAACATTTGAAATAAATATGAAATAATACATATAATTTCTTCCCGCAACGCTCTGATCGCTGTTTGTCGCAGGGTTGCCAGACGTACGAGAAATCTCGTACCATTACGAGATTTAGAGGGTCTGTACGAGATTCAAGATTAACAAAAATCTCGTACACTTTTTTACGAGATTTTAACAATGACGACTTCTTTCGCATACCTATATCAGCCAAAAAGTTAGTTTAGTTAGTAGTAGTAGTAAATATGCAAATTTATTTACTTTTTCTTATCCATCCATCCAACACAAAACGATCGACTCGGCGCATCACTAAATGCACTACCTCATCACTAAATGAAACTTGACAACTTTGAGTGGGGAATTCCCGTTCATAATATTCTTTTGTTGTTGTCCTTATTATACTAATGTTTTGCTATATTTGTGTGTCTCTCTTACTAAAAGCTATATTGAACGGGGATTCCCCTGACACTGAAACATGAACAGTGTTGCCACCCTAGCCCTTTTCGGGCTAGATCTAGCACTTTTTACTGTAATTGAACTCGTTTTTTGATGATTTAGCCCGAAAAGAGCAATCTAGCCCTTTTCGTTATGTGTATATTTATAGTTCTGTGAACCTAATTAAAACTAAAACCAGAAACAAAATGGGGCTAAAAACAATGATATCCATACTACGTATACGATGGGGTTTACAACGACTGAGAGAGTCTTGCTGTTCACACAAGGCGTCAACTGAAATAATAAAAAACTGTAGGATTCATTTGAAATTTTCGTTCAAATCCGCAAAAAACGCAGATGTCAATCAGCCATCAACTTTTTCTGCTTCAGCAGGTACGATTTTTAACTAATTCAATAACTTAGTTTTAATTACTCTGTTGCATTTTCTGAAATTACTTACTACATTTCAAATAAACAATTTTTAGCACTTTTGATGGCAAAATTTGCTAAATCTAGCCCTTTCTAGCTTGTCCAACTGCTCTTTTTCAAAAACCAAGGTGGCAACACTGAACATGAAGGTTAGTTAGTAGATTTTTACTTTACCGTCTGCTTTTGTTGTTGAAGTTTCGCAAGTTTCCGTATTTTGTTATTTAACGTTTTTAATTACGAAATGAGTGACAGCAGTGACAGTGAATCGTCGTCCACTCCACCTAAAAAAGTACCTAAAAAGGGAGGATGGACTGCAAAGAAAAAAGGTGAGACACGTTTTGAACATCATGCACAAAAATTTCGGGATGAGTGGTTAAAACATCCGATGTTAAGAGACTGGTTAGAGCCAGACCCAAAAGATTTAAAGAAAGCGAAGTGTGTATTCTGTCCAGCAAGTTCCTTGGTTGCTGAAATAACAAATCTGAAATCTCATGCCGAATCGAAAAAACATTTGAAAAACAAACCTGGTTCGTCCCAAAAGTTGACTTCATTTGGTTTCAAGATGGGCGCAACTCCAAAAAACAAACAAAAGGATCGTGCAGAAATAAAACTAGCTGCGTTTTTTGCAGAACATAATATTGCTTTTTCTGTTGCTGACCATTTAACGGATCTACTTAAAGACATTTTTACGGATTCAAAATTAGTTCAAGAAATTGAACTTAAGCGCACAAAAGTTACAGCTGTAGTAAAAAATGCAATTGGAGAGGGTCATAAAGCAGACTTAGCGAAGAAATTGACGACCACCCAGTTTTCTGCGCTTACTGATGAAACTACTGACGTATCAACAATTAAGACAGCTTGTGTGGTTGTTCGCTATTTTGACAATGATGCTCAAAAAATCTGCAGCGTGTTCTGGGAACTGTATAAGATTTTTAAAGAGACGGGCACCGATGACGTTCCTACAGCGAACGCTGAAAATATATACAGAGCGCTGATGGATTCATTTAATAACCGTAATATCCCACTAACAAATATGATTGGTTTTGGATCTGATGGATGCAATGTTATGATGGGCGACAGAGATTCAGTCAAAACTCGTTTATTGCGAGATTTACCAGGGATAACAATTTCAAAATGTGTTTGTCATTCAGCCCACTTATGTGCAAGCCAGGCTTGTAAAGAAATTCCGGAATCTGTAGAACAGCTTGCTCGTGACATATATAACTTCTTCAAAAACAGTGACAAGAGACAGTTTGATTTTCGCAATTTTCAATCATTTGTTGAAGTTGACCCACACAAAATATTGAAACCGTCTCAAACAAGATGGCTTTCGCTGGCTGCAGTAGTCGGAAGAATCCTGGAGCAATGGGATGCTTTGCGCTTATTTTTTATTGATTTTACGGCAAACCCAACTCATAAAGTAAAAGCTGAGGTGAAAAATCATGCAGTATCAATTTTAGAAAAACTGTGTGATCCTTTCCACAAGTTATACTTCTGTTTTTTGGAATGGTCATTGCCTTTGTTCACGCAATTCAATCTAGAATTCCAAAGTGAAAAAGTTGTTATTCACAAGCTGCACGATAAAATTCGAGATCTATACCAAGAAATTCTTCTGCGTTACTTAAAACGAGAGTACGTCATGCAGCCGAATATAACTCAAGTAGACCCTAAAAATGAGCAATTCATGTTAAATGAAGCTGCAATGTATCTCGGCATTAAAGTATATGAAATGCTTAAACACCCTGACGTAGTTAGGCAACCCCTGAAGAAAACAATGTTCTTTACAAACTGCAGAAATTTCCTCAGGACTGGTGCGTTGGAAATAAAAAAACGTTACGACATGGAAGATCCCGTTCTTTCCAAACTCCAAGCTCTCGGACCAGCATCAGCTCTCTCCAACGATTTCAGAGAACACGTCCCAACATTGATGCCTTTGATGGAAGTCGTGCCACGTATAATTGCATCGTTTGATGACACTAAAAAACAACAAATAGATGATCAGTGGAGAAGATTACCGATTGCAAAAGCCCGCCATCCTGCAGAGCTTAAAAATACCACAGAGCCTGATGAGTTTTGGGCGATGTTACATAAAACAGAAGATTTCTCCGAATTGGCCAGTTTTGCCCTCGCAGTCTTGGCTTTGCCTCATGCAAATGCAGACTGTGAGCGGGTATTTAGTAAGACTAACCTAATAAAAACAGATTTAAGAAATCGTCTTATTACAGATACAGTAAATGGTACACTTTTAGCTTCCGAAAGCGCTAAAGGTCCAAATCGCAAAGGTAATTGCGTAAATTTCGAACCATCAAAAGAAATGTACGCCAGAATGACAGCTGAAAAGCTATACTCTAAAAATAAAGATGATTTTACTAACATCCCTGATGTCGAATATAATTAATAAAAAATATGATTTTTAATTGTTTTGTTTGAATTTAACAGCCCCAAGCGCAAAGAATATGACTACACAAGTTACATAGTACAGTAAATAGCATAAACTCATTAATTTTATTTGAGTTTCTTTAAATTTATGCTTTTACGAGATTATCTGTTGAAATTACGAGATATTTAGCAACCCTGGTACGAGAAAAAAAATTTGTCATCTGGCAACCCTGGTTTGTCGCCTGCGACCAGTTCGCGCTGAGGCGCTCTGGAGGTCGTACCTGTGCCAGTTTTCGCTCTGCGCTATAAAACCATAAACATTTTTAAAATATATATATAAAATGGGACAAAAGAAAATAAAATTTAAAGGAGATCGAAGTAAATTTTCATATAGAGAGAGACAAAAAAGAATGTTGGATATTTTAAGGTAAGAGTAATATTCAATTTACTTTTTATTATAGGTGCCCTAAAAAGCATGCATTTGTACCCAGAGTAGGTACGGCAATAGGGCTTACCGTAACCACCACCCATCACGTTGGGACGTAATAATCGTCGGTGAAACGTGGGTTTACAGAGCGTGTAGAGTATGACTTACATTTCACAGTTCAAACTCGGAAAACCTCTTGACACCCCCTCGAGCATTCGTTTCGTGACGATATATTATATTGATTTTATTTATTACTTTTGTTTCTTTACTGTTTTATTATATATATATATACAGATTTTTATGAATGTTATAGTTGAAATTAAATAAAAAATAAAACTTTCGATATATATTTCGACCCACTTGGGCACTTGGTGCCCACTACGGAGCCGGACTAAACAGATAACACTGACCGACAGACACACCCTTCTCTACCTTCACCAGATGAGAGCAAAAAGGTGAATGAAATAGGTTAAGAAAATAGGTTAAGTTTTTTTTTCTTTTTTAATTTTATTGTAAACTCTATTTTATCTATTTATTCCATATTCGACTGACGACGGCCCCAAGTGGGTCGAAATATATATCGAAAGTTTTATTTTTTATTTAATTTCAACTATAACATTCATAAAAATCTGTATATATATATATATATAATAAAACAGTAAAAAAAAGCTTTTGTTTCTTTACAAACAAAACTGCACCAGTACTTACATTATTTTGACGCGGTGGATAATTTTTTTTTCTTCAACTTTAATATCGTAAATTATGTACTTAGAGATGCATATTACGTATATCAACTAATAATGTGAATATTTTTTCTTTCAGATCGAGAAAAGATAATGAACAAAAAGATGAATCAGATGATGTGAATGAAACTAGGTACCTAGGTAAACCTAGCGCCGCCGCCCGCGCCTGGCGCTTCTTTGAGCTCAAACCAAGCCGACACAGGTGTATGGCACCAGACTTTACTGCGTAAATCTAACACTTACTTACTGTAACTGTAATAAGAGTTCATTCAGGTTACGCTCGTATCTCGAGCGAGTCCTATCAGATGTCCCGTGAATTATGGCGCTGTCATATTTATTGCAATGTAATAAGAACTTTAGCGTGAGAAAAATGGAACGTAATTTGGTACAAATTTTATTGTTGATTGTAATATTATAGATTTTTCATCTATTTAACTTTCTAACAAAGTTCTAAGTTCTAAAATAACATGATCTAAAATAAAAATAACACAGAGCATGTATTTGTACCCAGAGTAGGTAGGTACGGCAATAATAGGGCTCACCACCTATCTTACCTATCTTACCGTCTTAGTGTCTGTCTAGAACTTTCTTTCGTCTCTCTCTGCTAATTGAGCTAAAATGTATAAAGTACTATCAAAGATGGGGACACCATGTTGTGTACCGAGTATGGACAGTGACACTCACTCCTTTTTGACAGAAAATACAAATGTAAATAACAAAGTTCTATAAAATATTATTATTTTGATCAGTTCGTGGAAACGGAGCAGTGGCGCACGGCCTGCCCGGTTTCCACTATTAGCTAAGAATTGCGTATTGGCGGCGTCACCACGCCGACACCGCAAGCTCTGGATCCGCCACCGCGTGACGGTTGGTCGCTTGGCAAAATAATACGGAAGAAAACGGTATTCAATTAAAATATCATGTTGCCTAGTAAATTAATGAAACAGAGGAAACGATAAATGCAACATTGAGAACTAACTACACGGACCTCGATTAATCATAAAAAAATGTCATCATAATATAAATGTTCGGCTTGTCAGTGACCAAAAATCTAGGTTACATAAATAATGTTTTATTTGAATTAAAGTTCCAATTATACCACATTGCAAAATAAAAATATAATACCCTCCATTTCGGATGTTGATGAAGAAAGGTATAAACAAAATTTTTAAAAACTTTTTGTCTCTTAGTTGGCTCAATTAATTCAGCTGTTTGAAATTCAATGATTTAGAGAAAAACACCTTAAATTCTCTATTATTAAAAATGCGTTCCTACGGGTAAACCGGCTGTTTGTATCCCAAATTCATGCGGACGTCCTTTAGTGTTTAAGGGTAGGTTCTGGTCTTTTACTTGTTACCTACTTAGTATTGTATTTAAAATAACTATTATTTATTGAAAATCTACCATAAATATAAAAATATCTGGTTTACACTACCAAACTCGTGTTTTGTTACAAAAAATGTCAACGCCTCCTACCAAAAGTATTATTCAAAGCCACACTCACAAGCAAATCCTTATAAACAGATAAGAGTTACGGTCAAGCATGCCAACTACGGTCATTGATCCCGAGGAACTAGAACTTCGTACAAACACGTTCCTGAGCAACTTAGAGAAAACTCAAAAGCAAAGGTTAAGAATCGAAAAGGAAACCATTCTTTAACGGGATTGCAGTGATGCCAAGTGTGAGTCGGACTTGCGCACGAAGGGTTCCGTACCATTATCTATAAAAACGGCAGAACAACATATCTGTTGTATGGGAGCCCCCTTAAATCTTTATTTTATTCTGTTTTTTAGTATTTGTTGTTATAGCGGCAACAAAAATAAATCATCTGTGAAAATTTCAACTGTCTAACTATCACGGTTCATGAGGTACATCCTGGTGACAGACGGACAGCAGAGTCTTATTAATAGGGTCCCGTTGGTTATCCTTTGGGTACGGAACCCTAAAAAGGGAAACATCAAGGTCAACGTTAGTGCAAACACTTCTCTATAAGCAATACCTCAGCAATGTAAAAGCAATAAGCGTGTTAAGACACGGTGTTGCGAATGAAGCTAATGCACTCAATCAGCTGTCAATTCAACTTAGGATTGCTATACAGAACTGCGGATTATTCGTTCATGCTCAAACTCCCTACCTTGGAGCAACACCGTATGGACTCATTGGAAATGATAAAGTCGTGGAAATTAAGTGCCCTTTGTCAGTTTACAAACAGAATTTGAACGACGTAGATGTCTTAAATAAATTACCATTTTTCAAAACGAAAGACGATGCACTGGTAATTAGCAAGAATCAGGACTGGTTTTATCAAATGAGTAATTTAATTTTTGAATCTAGATCTAGTAACTATTTAACAGGTTTCTTTTCTATTTCTTCATGTTTAATTTTTCAGGTTCAGGGCCAGTTACTTATAGCGCGAAGTAAAAGTTGCGTTTTCAGTATATGGTCTGGGAAGAACAACCCGTTGCACATAGAAACTATTGACCTGTGTGAAAATGACACAAAAAAAGAAAAAAAATTCTAAAGAAATCAGTTATATTCTTACTTTTCAGCAGATGTATGTTTTAAATAAAAAAATAAACGATTACAGTGTTAGTAAGATTAAACTTGTAAAAATAAACGATATTTTCTTTTTATTTATACTGTTAGTAAAATTAAACTTTTAAGTTAATACAATATTCACAAATCATATACATATGATTATATTATTTATAGCAAAATCCTTCGCTTTAGAAACTCACAATATTATTAGAGTGCATAGTAAAAACAAAATCTCAGGGGCTCGAAGCGAACTTTTTTCAAAGAATTTTGTTTCTGATTGATTTTTAGGGTTCCGTGCCTAAAAGGTACAAAAGGAACTTTTATGGTGAGATTCAGTTGTCCGTCCGTTCATCCGTATGTCACAGCCTCATAACTTTAGCACCGTTTAAGATAAAGACATGAAATTTGGCACAAACATAGCGTTAATTTGCTCATATATCACGGTGTAAAAAAAATATGAAAAATATGATATTGTTCAAAATATTTCAAAAACAAAAGTGATAAAAATAAAAAATATTAGCCTAAATCATGGTAATATGACTTTACGTAAAGATTACAGGAAAAATAAAGCGGTTGAGAAATTCACGAAAAAAAAATGAAATCCTCAATACAGAACCCTAGGTACGCGAGTCTGACTCGCACTTGGCTGGTTTTTTTTCATGTTACTTTGCACTCTAATAATAAACGTATACATTTTGTGTAACATTTAAACAACGCCGAGGTGCGGCGCCGCTACGCCAACCAAATTTGATCGGCGCACAGTCGCCGCCGGCAGATTCGAGTCGGCGCCCACGTCTAAAAAATATAGTAGGTACTAATGTAGCAGTTAATTAGGGAAATACTAAAAATGTATGTATTATTATGTAAACAAATGTGACTATGGTCAAAAGTTTTAAATTTAACTTATATTCTCGAAATGTATATTTTAACTACCGTTTTGTTCTAAATAAATCCTTTTAACATTTAATTAAATAAATACTTGATGTCCACAAATGTTTAATACTTTAATACATATTAGCCAATTTTCTGTTTCAATTTATCTTTTTCAATAGCTATGCAACATTTCGCACACAAGCGCCTCTAGTGCCGATTTGTGGCACTAAAATTCATTTGCGGGGAAGCGCGGGGGAAATCTCAATTTCTCTGCGGCCTGGGCCAAGCCTTAAGTAACATAGTATTTTAAAAGAAAGGAACAACGTAAAATGTTTGAGTCAAATTTCAAGAAAGTTATTTATTACCGACGACGACGTTCGAAAAGTAGCGATATTATCATTCCATAGATAGAAGTCGTCATTTAGCCGAGCGCGGTGCCACATGTCTGTATCGCGACAATAAGTTTCCTCGTCACGATAACAATAAAAAAATTGTATTGTATGATGAAGTCTTCAGTGGCGACTCACCAAACGTAGATCTATAAAATTATTAATCCATTCATTGTTGGAAACGTGAAAAGCGTAGTCTACTGTAAGTACTCCACTACTAATCCGGAGGTCGCGGTTTCAAATCCCGTTAGAGCACATTTATGATCGCTGTGCGTGCTTCGGAAGGCACGTTAAAATGTGGGTCTAATTTTTTCCCGAAGTAGGTACGGAGATAGGGCTCACCACCCATCACGCTTTGATGTAATAATCGTCGGTGAATCGTGGATATAAGAGTGTGGAATGTGACTTGAATTTTACAGCCCACACTGCGAACACCTCTGACACATCCTCAGGATACTCGTGAAGATGTATATATATATTTTTTATAAAGGCGCCGTCGCCGCGTTGTGTAGCAAACGGTAACTGTGTTTGCTACGGCGCGGCGTACAAATCTGTTAATATGTTCGTAACATTGAAAATTTGATACACGTTTGAGTCAAAGCCATAAACAAGTGAAGTTCCCATTTTATGGATGTAAATTCTCATTCGTAAGGATACAAGTAATTCAGCAGAAAAACGTTCAATTCAATTCAGGTTGACCCAAAGCTAATTTTCTTTTTTTGCTTCCGTACCCAAAGGGTAACAGGAAACATTATGTCGAGAACCCGTTGCCTGTGTCTCTGTATACTTGAATTTGTTTATTATATCCCCCCTCTATTTTGTTGTATTATATATATATATCTATATTTACATGTACATGTATGTTTTCTTGTATTCACAACTCTTTTTCTTTTTTGGGCACTAGCCTACAATTTCCACAACGCCAATAAAAACAATAAAATATTTTACAAAATGTTCAACGGAAACCTCAGCGCTTGAGAAACGCACAGTTTTTTTTTTCTTGTGCCGTTGTCGATCATTTTTCGTATATTTTCCAGCATCTTGAAGTTGTTTTCTGCTTTCAGCCCAATTAACACAGTTTTGACTTTAATCTGTAGACTGACAGATAAACAAGGGTTCATTAGTTGATGGACCTGTACCAACTTTTGTCACTTCTTGATTTATTACAGATAATTGTACGAGTGACAGGATTAGCCACCCTCAACAATTTAAGGCCCAAAATAAATCAAGGCTGAAGAAAATTACCAAGAAATGTAAATTTCGATCATGTAGTAATTATATAGGTTACAGGTTAGCGCGTTGAGATGGATCATGTAGTAATTATATAGGTTACAGGTTAGCGCGTTGAGATGGATCATGTAGTAATTATATAGGTTACAGGTTAGCGCGTTGAGATGGATCATGTAATAATTATATAGGTTACAGGTTAGCGCGTTGAGATGGATCATGTAGTAATTATATAGGTTACAGGTTAGCGCGTTGAGATGGATCATGTAGTAATTATATAGGTTACAGGTTAGCGTGTTGAGATGGATCATGTAGTAATTATATAGGTTACAGGTTAGCGCGTTGAGATGGATCATGTAGTAATTATATAAGTTACAGGTTAGCGCGTTGAGATGGATCATGTAGTAATTATATAGGTTACAGGTTAGCGCGTTGAGATGGATCATGTAGTAATTATATAGGTTACAGGTTAGCGCGTTGAGATGGATCATGTAGTAATTATATAGGTTACAGGTTAGCGCGTTGAGATGGATCATGTAGTAATTATATAGGTTACAGGTTAGCGCGTTGAGATGGATCATGTAGTAATTATATAGGTTACAGGTTAGCGCGTTGAGATGGATCATGTAGTAATTATATAGGTTACAGGTTAGCGCGTTGAGATGGATCATGTAGTAATTATATAGGTTACAGGTTAGCGCGTTGAGATGGATCATGTAGTAATTATATAGGTTACAGGTTAGCGCGTTGAGATGGATCAGTATGGGGAAAATCTAAACTGTGGATAGAGAAATTTGCTCAAAAGACACCCGTTATAGATTTTAAAGAAGAAAAAACTGCATTTAAGGCGCTCTTATCCAAAAAAAAAAAAAAAAAATACGCAATATAGTTTGAACCTTTATCTAGGTGTTCCACGCATGTGTTACACGATCAGATAAACTTTGCTCGATAGAAATAATTCACGAACACAGCATGTAATAAGACCTTTCAAATCATGCCATTTCCATAATTCCACTCTTTTATTAACGAAACATATCTGGTAATATTGCTCTTTAAATTTTCTAGGTCGACCACGTAAGTGGGTTTTAATAAACATATCCCTTATTTTAAACAATTTAAAAACCGATAAAAACAACGAAAAAGTACAAAAGTGTGGTTATTTTCTTTACTCCTTACACGTAAAGAAAAAGACAGAGAGTCACTCTTCTGGGATAAGAGCGCCTTAAAGACTTTTGAAAAATTACTTACCTTAGCCGGGAATAGAAGAGAACCTGCTTATTTTGCAAAAAAAGACAACCTGTATTATGACATCATTTGATAGTGGTGCTAGTAAGGACCAAGTTTTGCAAAGAAACCTTTGATTTTACAAAGGAAATGTGTTATTTTTGGTATTTTATTTCAATTCGTACTAGTTTTTACTTGTAAAAATAAGGCTTTTCCATTGATTTTGCACATCACATTTCTTTACAAGACTTGAGTCTTGCAGAATTCTGACAGATCGCTATACAAGGTTAAATTAAATTAGTTGGCGAAATTTGAAACATATACGTAGAACATGTCCACATGAACAACTTTTTTATTAGGATTGTGCAAAATTATTAAAATTTGATTTCACCTTTCCATACAGCACCAGTCAGCTGATCGGGGCAATTTGTATAGGAGGAAGAGAAAAAAAGTTGTTAATTTCACTTAGCTCCCATACAAATAGTTGTTCATATAGACACTAGTACTACCTATGTTTTGAGTTTCGCCAACTAATATTATTTAACCTTATACATCGGCCACCATTTTAAAACATCAAGTCTATTGATACGGGTTAAAGCAACAATATCGAATGATGCTATATTGTATAATATCCTGTAGGATGACTTTGTTTTTGCAAAATGAGCAGGTTCCTTTCTTCACTATGATAGTTCATTATTCAAAAATATTTACATGCAGTTTTTATTTTCTATCTACCTATCCAACGACATCCCACACTAGGAGATAGACGAGAAAAAAAATCATCCCCATTTTACGTGTAGGGGGGGTACCCTAAAAAAAATCTTTATGTATAAATATGTCTCTATAAACATGTATGCCCATGCCAAATTACAGCTTTCTAATACAAATAGTCTCTAAGCTAAGCCGCGGACAGACAGACAGACGGACATGGCGAAACTATAAGGGTTCCTTGTTGTTGACTACGGAACCCCTTAAAATGTGGGATGATACGGTGTGTTCCGTCTAATCAGACTTGTTATATTTAAATTAAACCACATTCTCTACTGATCATACTGAACAATTCATAAAAAAAAACCAATAAACATCCAAAGGAGGTCCTTACTTTATCAGAGGAGAATAAGTTCTTACAATAAACTTCCAAAAGAGAATAAGATATACTTTGTCAGAGAATAAGTTTTTACTTAGAGTCGCGGCGTTAGTATTGTGACTCAATGTGTGACACTGGTACCGATTCGGTGAAGCACATCTTAACTTATTTGACAGGACTAAACTTAATTTAAGCGTTCTGTCCTTGTCTTTTAGATAAAGAAAGAAAAAGACAGGACGCTTAAAATAAGGTTAGTTCTGTCAAATAAGTTAAGACGTGTTATGCCGAATCGATACCACAATTTATGACAAGAATTGGATAAAATACGTCTAATTTCAACGTTACATCAATTATTTCATGGCAAAAGTTGAAAATTTATTTACTGCAAGAATTCTGTAAATATCACAAAAAATCTATGTCAAAAGTACTTACGTGTGAAATGAAATCCCTTTCGATGTCTTATTTTTTTGTCACGCTGCAATACACCATTTTTTACGTTTATTTTTCTAACGCGGTCGGTTGAGTATTTAGAGGCTCGCGGGTTATATGTGGCGAATTCATCATATCTATGCGTCGCAGGCGCGGCTTTCATGGCCCTTCTATTCTTTATTAACGGGACACCTGACGCTAGAACATCAACAACACCAGGTTTTCAAGGGTTCATTGGAAGAAACTAGGTCTCTCCTCATATTGAAGAAAATATATTTGATTTATCGATCTTTTATCTAGGGATTCCACCTATAAACAATGTTTTAAGATTTATACTTTTGTCAAAAAAAATGTTTTCTACCCTCTTTTTTTTTTGTTTCCAAACGTTCGTTTCAAAGACGCGATTAAGAGATCAACTTGATTTATTTTTTATAAAATAGGTAATAGAAATATAAAGGGATGTTACCTAAATCCAATATTTTGTTCCCTACAAAATATTTCAGTATTAGCTAAAAACACACCAATTTGTTGTTTGGCTGCGTGATCACTAGTATTACGCGTCCAAGAACAAGAGGCCAAAGAGCCAACATATAATCGCCTCTATGAAAAGCAAATAAGGTCTTTGCCATTAGACTTATTGTGCTGGACGGGTAATAAAAAAAGTTGCTAGGGTATGCCATCCTCTTAATATGTTCTGTGCTAAAAACCAAAAGGTCCGTAAGAAAATATTCTTTGCTCCGGGTCCCCTTGTTATAAACCTCCATTTCTCCGAAGTATTGGGTGAATTATAGAGCCCATTCAGCAGGAATTCGGCCATCTTGAAGCTTGCTACAACGAAAAAGAGGTGATGATAGCTTTGTGTTAGTGTGTGTGCATGGAGCGCAGCCATTAGGACGAGCAAGTGAACGCATGTCATGAAATAAAACCGACCAAGTGCGAGTCAGACTCGCGTACCTAGGGTTCCGTATTGTGGATGGTAAATTTAATTTTCTCAATTTTTTTCGTGATATTCCCAACCGCTATGTTTTTCCTGTAATATTTACGTAAACACATAATTTACCACGATTTTTTTTCATATTTTTCGTTTCATCATTTCTTGGAGATAAGGGACATACATTTTTTCATGTTTTTTAAGGATTTCTCGAAAAAGATGCAACTAAATATAGCCAAACTATATATTTTTACAATTTAATTTTTTTTTTCCACAGTGATATGTGGGAAAATATGCTATTTTTATGTTAAATTTCATGTCTTTATATTTAACGGTGCTAAAGTTATGAGGCTGTGACATACGGACGGACGGACAACGGAGTCTCACCATAAAGGTACCTTTTGTACCTAATAGCTACTACTGAACCCTAAAAAGAGAGATGGAGGGAAGGCTGCTATTTTGGCAACTGCCCATATATCTACTTGATTCTGATATTACAATTGCGAGGCCCATTCCCCTACCATCATTCGATGAAAAGTTCATTAGTCTTTATTATTTTACCATCTGTAATGTAAACAATCACATTTACATTCTTCCAATGATGAATATTTAAGCGGATGGTGTTCAGATAAATCTGTCGTGCTCTAACTTTTTCATTTTATACTTGTCTATCCTGCTAAGTGGAAGCGAGCCGCTATAAAACTCAATAATAATTTTAATAAATTCAATAATAATAATAATAATTGTTTTAAAATTGGAGGGAAGTTTTACGTTATATTTTACGACATTTATTTTAGTATAAGTTTTATTTTCCAAAACTTACCACAAACAATGCAAATCATCGTGTATTTCTTATCCCTTAGTTAAATCCCTTTGATTTAGTTCATGTATATTTATTATTTTATTACAAATATTTTTTTATTAGTTTAAATCTGATGTGTAAAAAGTGTATTATATATACCTGCTTCGCAAAATAAACTATTTGAATTTGAATATCCAACAACTGTCGGCGGACAGTCAGTAACCCTGTCATCCGACAGGCCGACCGACTCCATACAACGAGCGAAAACAGACACACACGCATAGACGCGTACGTATAATAATCTAGGCAGAATTTCGTATTGGCATTCGACCGAGATCGTCGTACGTACGCGTCTATGTGTGGGTGCGCCTGTTTTCAATAGTTATGCGGAGTGAACGTTCTGCAAGGGGTTATTTTGTGCAGAATGTGATCAATTCGTAATTGTGTACAAAAAAAAAAAAACATTTAAATAAAACAGGGTTGGCTGCGAGCAACCTGGAGCATTTAGTACAGTCAGCAAAAATCATGTCAATAAGTAACAAGTTGAGCCCTACTACGTTTGATAGAGCGTAATAAAAGGTGCTTAAAAAAATAAGGTTTGCGCGTCCTATGTTGGTACTAACGTGAGTCAGCCTGATTTTATTGAAGATCGATGTATTTGAAAAATTCGTTTGGATATGATTAATCAATCTTCGAGTAGATTGATATCCATTGTTCGAGCGATGGAGCCTGAATTTTTTTAGTGAGCCGGGTTTAGTGCTCGTAATTATACGAGAGATGTTGATTTTAAATCGTTCATTGATTGATCATGTCCTATATACCCCGCGTTCCGAAATAGAATTATATCGCTAAAATCGATTACAAATGAATGAGGTGAATGGCTAATAATCCATGAGTGAAGCAAATGCGTTCATTCATTCGTATGACTTTCGTGGCTCATGCGATGGAGGTGAGGCGATGTGAGCGTTGAACGGAATGGAATGTCAAAAATTGTTTTCGCTCCATTATTTCAGCAATTCAGATCAGACAAACCATGGTATATGTTTTATTCGGCCAAGTTTGTAATGCACTCTAATAATATCATATATTTATTATTTTTTAAGGAGAGTTCTTATTTATTTCAAAGAATTCTCGAAAGTCTGGCGTTGTTCATCTGGCAGGAATCTTCGCTACCCTTCGGTATAGGTCGTATTTCCGCTTTCCAAACATATATGTCCTTCTGGTTAGACAGCCAAAATTACACCTATCATTGGTTCCGGTTCCGATATTTTGCATATGTTCAAAATAACTGTGACTCTTATTTTCTCTTTAATAAGTTTCTAAATAATACTTACTGTTACAATTATTCATAATTCAGCTCGTTTTCAAGAATACGATCGATGGCGAAGATTTGTATGCACATTACGTACAACGTTGCGTTGGATATTCAGCGCGGAGAAATGTAAAATTTCTAAATGCTAAAAGCTTAAAAATACGCCTTTAGCCATTCATGCAAATAATACCTTATCAATCCACTCATCCATCATCGTTAAACAAGAAACATTCTTTAACTTTATAGTAGGTACTTTGAACAATTTCCTCAACAAAGCGAATGTTACGTCATTCAACCGCCCGATTCCACTGGGAAGTTACCAAAATGTAGCAATAATAGAGAACAGTAAAGCACTTTATTGATCAGAGGCTCCCAAACCGTTGCAGTTATGGTAACAGTTCGAACAAGTCTGTAAAATGTACGTATATTATACAAGGTTTGTCAATGTTTCAGCCGCGGTACTGCAGTGCGAAAGCCATGTTCGCAGACGCCAGGGTTCCTGACTTTTTCGCGATACTGAGGAATCGAGTGGCGGCATTCTGGTACCGGATGCGAACATCGAGCAATGAGTTGCTCAGAGCAGCCAGCGAGAACATCTGGGGAAATAGGTTCTATAAGCACTGGCTGCACATTCAGACGTGTGAGAACCAGAAATAGATTCTGGTTCTCACATGGTTGAATTATTTATTAGTATATATTTTTTCATTAGTATGTAAGATAATTTAGTTTAATTTAATTTTAATTTTAATTTTGTTTGTAATTTAAATTTATGGGTTTTAAATTGCCTGAAATAAAGACATTTTATTTATTTATTTATAATTATATTTTTAGATTTATATTTATTTATTCGTTTCGTTTTGTTTAATAACCAACAGTTGGAACAATTAAAAGAATCAAGTGCATCCACCATCCCACCTCCCTCGACGACGCAGCCAACGCTCAGCGCGCGAGCAATGCGTGCAGCTCGCCGATCGGCGGCTGCCAGTGCCCGTTTGACAACGACGGTGAACGCCGCGTCGTCGTCCTAAGAACGACACTCGCCTTGATAATGCCGAAATTGTATCGGTGAAACGGTTGGCATATAGTCAACAACAATCACACGTGAGTGTTCAAGCCGTATGTAATAATAATTTTATATTTATTTATTAATGATGGTGTACTAGCTACTTGCAAAAGATTTATGTTTATGTTTAGTGCATGTGCAGGGACAGGCCGAAAACCAGCGCTGTGTTGCTGCTCGACAGCTCACAGCAGATGCTGAGTCTGCCCCTTTTCGTCACATTTTGTAGCATGTTATATAATTGTTTTCTTGTAAGTTTAGTTTTTTAAGTTATTATTATTCTAAGAATTTTCCGTGTTTTTATTTGTGACGAATAAATTTAATTTTCTTTCTTTCTTTTTTTCAAAATACGCTTCAAGATATACGTAGGGCAATCAATTAAAAGTAAGAACCAGTATGCTGCCGATAACTTTATTAAATGTTATTTTATATACTGTTATTTTATCCTGTATCATGATTACCTCGTTCCGTAATAAAAAAATTCAAGCACAGATACTGCAATTAAATATTTTCCACTATCACAAACACGCTACGACAGACTGCAGACAAAAGTCTTCCAATTAAAAAAAACAAAAGATAAATTGTTTCCTATTTTAAAATATAATCAATATTCCAGCTTAACCAGCCAGTATTTACTTTTTTTGGTCCCAAAGAGATTGTACCTTATTTTCACTTTATAATGAACACCCCTCGTAAAACACAATACGAGTAGAGATAAGGAGGACAAGTATTATAATTTTTAATATGCATTGGGCTACGCTTGGCCACTATGGCCCTTGATGAAAGCAAAATCTACGGAAGTCGGTAATGGTTGAATAACTCCTAGTACAGCTTCTCATGATGGCGTCATGCAAGATCACAAATAGTCGCTTGACGGCATTGTTCGCCGGTATTGACGTCACTCGAGTAGGCTTCTTAGATTCTCAATTTTTACGTATAACTTGATCAGATGGACTTTTTGGGCATGCGTATTTTATTATAGTGTTCTTCTACTAATAAGCAGTGAACGAATAAAACATAGAAGTCTGATTAGAGCTGAAAAATTACTCCACGATAAGCACAATTTTGTAGCGACGGCTCCAGACGGCTGACTGTGTCATTGAGTCGGCCAATCACGGCTGATCTAGTGTTAATGACAACATTAATAACCAATCACGAGCTTTTTGCTTATTCTCGAATGATACTTTGTTAGAAATAAGTCTTCTATGTTTTTTTCATTCGCTGCCAGTAAGTAATAAATAAGTATACAAAAAACGGCCAAGTGCAAGGTACAAAGGTTTGTACTCGCGTACAAAGAGTTCCGTACATAGAGGAAAAAAATCTCCTCTATGGTTCCGTATTACCACAC
Organism: Ypsolopha sequella; assembly: GCA_934047225.1. NCBI lineage: Eukaryota > Metazoa > Arthropoda > Insecta > Lepidoptera > Ypsolophidae > Ypsolopha > Ypsolopha sequella. Next base: position 2,769,686 of record OW203986.1, on the reverse strand, counting down.
AATACGGGCACGGAACCCTAAATATTGGTTACTTTGATACTTTTTTCCTACACGTGTGCTATAAGACTTACCTGCGAACGAAATTTCAAGTTTCTAAATCAATTGGAAGTGCCCTATAGGTTTTCGTGGTGAGCAAAGTATGAAATTGTTTATGAATTTTTTCGCGTTGCAATTACTTTTTTTCGCGTTGTGTAAGAAGTCGGATGTTTTTACAGCACCATGGAGCCGTCAGAGACATTCAATTTAATAAATATCTATGGAAGCCGTAGACTTCTGTAACAAGTGGCAGTTACAAATTGATATCTCGCACGGGGCCCGACCAAAATGGTCATGAGATGACAGACGGACAGATGGACAACAAATTAAACCGTTTGCCGTTTTTTCATTTCTAGGTACGGAACCCTAAAAAGAATACACACCGATTCAAAAAACCTTTATGGCATGCTTGACTGGGAATGTTTGAACCCAGATTCCAAGATTCATCCGGCATCCTATTGAAAGAGGAACCGCCATTTGAAAAAAAAACTAATTATGGCTACCATTTTACTGATTAAGAACCACTGATTTATAGAGCTTCGTCGTCGTAAAGCGCCGCCAGAGGCTTAATAGAGCGGATTTTATGTGAAATCTAGTATGTTTTGCTTTTAGCCGAAGGGTTATTTGCACCGCGACATAAACAATTGTGTTGCAATACGATTGGTTGTTATTTCCTCACCATTTAAGCAGTTACACCGCAGTTCAAGTTTTCATTTTGTAAATATGTCACAATAAGAACTGCCAATAGGTAGCCTGTCATGCTGATGTTTGTACTGACTTGGGAGATCAATTCTGGAGTCTCAGTGATATAAAATTATCAAACAAAACCCCTATTTTTCATAGGTGGTAGAGCTAATGCCGGGCTCGACTGTGGAGGTACCACCATCTTACTTGGAGACCCCCTCGAAGTAATTCGGGGGAAAGTAAGAGGAAAGCTTACAGGCAAAAAACCAGGAGGCTCACCATGCCTGGGACCGATGGATGGCGGTATATCCATCCCTAATAGCCGGGCCTTATATGCAACAGATTGGTGACGGGTAGCGGCTTCACTGGTGCGAGGGTTCCGGCACCACGCTCACCAACCCGCCTGCCCAGCGTGTGTGAGTATGGGCAATTCTTCTAGGATGACCGCCGGGAGTGGCAAAGTCCTGGAAAGTCTTATGTCCAGCAGTGGACGAACTAGGCTGATGTATGGATGGACCCAAATTTACTTAAATATCGGTCAGTAAGGGAAGTTAATTTGTCATCATTGCTCATTGGCCTTTTTTCCAATCCCTTACTGAGTGTATAGTATAAATTTTGTTGTATAAGAGTTGCCTAAAATTAAATTCGTAATTATTATTTGATCAACAGCACGGTGGCGTTGCGAGTACTAAGACATTTTGTTGGTTGAATTTTTTTCGGATAAACAAATAACTTATTTACTAGAAACACACGAGTAAGTTCGCTTCAAGGTTGTCGGCAATTTCAAGGTTTTATTTGAAACCGTTAAAGGTGAGATGGTGGTCTATGTATTTGTTCATACTGACGTCAGCTCAAACTTAATTTAGACGCGTATTTCCTCGAATCTTGGAAGCTTAGGTGTTACAGACCGCTTAATCTACTCAAGCTAACTCAAAGTCCGCACGGACTGGAAACTGACGTCTCACGTAACAGCTTTGTCTATTCCTCATTCGATATAACATCTACCTTTGTTACGCCAAGGGCTCCCTTTGTATGGCTCTATGTATGGTCTGATAGTCTTCAAAGGATCTGGTTATAGATCGGAATGACGGCATTAACACAGAGAACGGTGTAGATCCTGTCACTTCCTTTGTGTTGCTCTGTATGATACAAGATATTCCCAAAACAATTCCAAAACCAATCATGAAAGATATACACATATTTTGTATTTTTTTGTGTAGCCTATACACATTTTTCTTTAAATTTTTTTTTATCTTTGAAAACGGTCGAGCGTTTTTGGGAAGGAAATATACCCAAGCGTGTATGCAAATTCTGAAAGTAGCTCTCGAAGGATTAGAGTTGAAATTAAGTTGATTTTTATAAAATATGGATATCAAAATATCTAACACCAAGGGCTCTGGTTGTCTATATCGTACATTTGTCAGACTGCCTCCATAATCTAGTGGTTCGAACGTATCGACCACTAATCTGGAGATCGTGAGTTCAAATCTCTTAGGGTCACGTTAAGCTGTGGGTCCATATTTGTACCCAAAGTACGGCGATAGCTCACCACCTCTCTCGCGGATTTATGTCGTGATGATTTATATTTTTTCTATATTTATCGACAGAACCACAGTTTAATAAACCATGTCATGTGGAGTAAAGGTAGATGGGATGTCGGAAGTTTAGAAGCAAAGTCTATATACCAAGAGCTGACAACCTCAAAGGTCAGGTAATTTTATCGTCGCTGGTTCTCAGGATAATACTTACCTGAGGCACTCTTTGCCAAAATCGTTGGATTGGCAGGCCACGCCTGGTGGGTTCAGGAGTTATGGGGGGAGGAAGGGGGGATAGCTGCAACTAATAGTATTCGGGGGATAGGGAGGGAGAGGACCCTTTGGTATTACTCCCTTCTCTCGAAATTGAGGACTTCTTTTTATATAAAATCCAAAATAATTAGATACCTGATCTAACATTATAAGCCTTTCCAAGCGAAGCGGAGGGGGGGAGCGTGTAAGGTAAACATGTAAATAAATTGGGGAGCCGAACGAAGCGGAGCGGAGCGAGACCACCTCCTTAGTTTAAACGAAATTCACGATAATATACCCAAAAATCCTTCTAGTTTTTCAACTACTGTAGTGAATTTTGCTTACAGACTCTGGAAAACCTCACGACGGGAGTTTTTCAACCAATCACAGATCGCAGACTTTGCTTTTAAAGATCTCGGAATGATAATTACATTATTAATCAAAAATGCTTTGTAAAGCGTCTTAACAGCCATGTCGCAATAATTTTTAACCAAACTCATTTACTGTACGTCTTTTATTCAAGTTTTTTAGAAGTAAAGAACAAAATCTAACATTTGTCAAATCACGACAACAGCAGTGTGTTCACTTGTTGCTTCAAGCCGACTGTAAAACCAAGTCTCTTCACAACATTCGATCAGAAAGGTGCTGTTTCGAGACGAACAGAGGATGTCCTAAAACGAAAAGTATAACATTTTATGCCAACAGGAACATTAATGTAACTCCCGACTTTATAGAGCTGGCATGGAGGGTGGAAGGGATAAGATGACATAAAAGGGTGCAGCATAAAATATCGCGTTGTAGATTGTCTGAGAAAATGTACTTGTTCGCAAGAGATTGCGTTGCTTTTGCAATTTTCGTCGAGATGGTAAACTATACAATTTACTCCGAGGTGGTAGGTACACTTTACATACACATGATGAATGAATAAAATAAAGGTTTAGTAGGTGAGCTATTTTAGTGTTTTGTCACATCGTAAAATTGACCGTATCGACAAGAAATTTACGAGATGAAAAGTCAAAATAGGTGCAATGACGAGCGAAGCGAGGTGTGTGTTAGGTTGCTAGTGATAATTTTAGGAGCCGAACAAACCGTTCTTCAAAAGTAATTGTGTTTTTAATGCAAAATTTCTATTAATTTTCTAGGCACGTTAAAACCTAAAAAAAAATATTGAATATTACCTAATAAAGAAAGCCACATCCAAACCCGTTGAGTGGTTCTCGAATCTCGAGTTAAAACGGAACATTCGTACATACAGACAAATAAATTAGAAAAAATTGTTTTGGCCTCATTACAAAACGAATAAAAAAAATTTTTTTTTTCTAAAACATGACTATTTAACTACTTTATTATAAGTATATATAGATAATAATTAAGGTGATTACAGATAATTCGAGTAATGATAATTATTGACATCCAATTTGAACACAAAAGTTACTGAAAGACCAGCAGTTCTTCCGTTAATTGCCCATTATCGTATAAAAGAGGCCAGATAAAAGATAAATTCTAGTTTCGTTCGTACGTCCCTAAAGCGACCAGAACGGAACTTGATGGCAGCAATAAAGCTTCCACCGGCTGATAACTCTGTTACACTGGATCTGAACATATTGAGTTGCTTACAAAGAATCACTCTTTATAGATACCGTTCGGAGAGTCTGGACTGGATCTAGGTCAAAAGTTGCGGTCAGCTGAAAGTGGGACTCAATTGATGTTGGAGTCTTAGTGCTTATAGAATAGATTATTTATTGTAGTATCTAAATAATAAGAAATAAGTAGGTATTACACTCAAAAATATCTTTTTGCTAAAAACAGTGTATAACAAGGTATACAATAATTAATATTACAGGCAAAACAGCATTATATCACGATTTATCCATTATATGGATCACGGATAAATCCTGAGGGGTTTTTGTGATCTATCTACAGTAGATAAATACATCGATGGCCAGCCAAAAATCAACCAACCCAACCAATGTCCAGCATCACGATACCAAGGTATTCCGGCGCTTTTGTTGCGCGTGTGACACTTAGTGGTCAACACCGACCGTTCAAAAATGACAGTGTCGCTACACTGGTGTCGAATTTTTCAACATCAACTCTGTGCAGGGTTCGCAAGGTTCGTATAGACTCCAAACGTCACCTGACATTCACGTAAATTTTCGTAAATGAAATGACGTTAATTTTTGTACCGAGGGGGTCTTCTCAACGTTATAGTTGATATATTTACGTTAAATTTCATACAGAGGGGGTCCTCTCAACGTTATTATACTAAATATAATGCAAAAATGACAACTGATGTTTGGAGTGTCGTCACACGACGAAACCCGTTCAAAAACTCAGCGTTACAACCCCAGTGTTCCTACCCAGCCCAGGGTTATTTAATGAACGCACTTCAGTGGGTTTAATAAAACTGTATTTGTTTTCGTTGTAGAATTGAGAATTAAAAAAAACATGCTCTGTATCCAATCAAAGGGCATAACAGCACCTTATTAATGTCACTTTGCACTATGTCTGTCTGTCTGTATGCGGCTAGAGTGAGCTGCATCTTTGATGCTAAAATTTCTAGACTAAAAACCCTTGAACCAACTTTTTGCTACTCTTACTGACACTGCATTAGATAAACGGCACAATTTGATTTGCAGCTTTTGCCGGAGTTTTATCTTTGTTGTAATAAACTACCGAATTTCTTCGTAAGTTTCTCTCATTTTCACAAAATAAAAAATGGGGGAAAAACTTTCATTGTTCTTTTTTTCAACGTTCTGACGTTACGGTATCAAACACATAAACTATAACCAAAGTAAGATAAAACTTTATACGTAAAAATACGAAAAGATTTCTTCCCCGACCCAATCTGTTATATCCATAAATCCTGTAAACGACCGCATATATTATATAACCTATTCGTAACGAAGTAATTCCAAGATAATAACATTAGGAGTGTGCATTACTCCTGGAGTGGTGCATAAAGCACTAAGTTTATTAGCCGCATTAGGAATAGATAACGTTCATCTAGTCATGCTATAAACTCTCACTTTACGTCCAAAGATTAGACAAATGCTTGTAAGGACGCTAGCATGACAGGCTACCTAATGGTAATTCTTATGACTTTCTTGAGTTTTTCTTTTTTTCTTTTTTGCATGCAACTGGTGGCTGGCATCCTCCTCTCAATATAATATAGGTATATGACGAGGAAAAGTGAGGGTTCAGGTTGTTGTTAGGTCGATCTTGTAAATAACAGCACAGATAGTTCAAAATGTCTGTATTATTAATCGTTATTTAATGTTACACACTTTGAAATACAACACTAGATAAAAGGTGATATAAAACAATAACGAAATCTGAATAGAAGGTGCACCGCACTCACCGTTCCGTCTGTGTCTAAATTCAGTATATTAAGGCGATTACTGTCGCCAAATTAGCAGCTCAATATTTGTCGGTATGAATATCAACGGAAACGACATTGAAATAACGTTCATATCAGCGTGCAATGCATAGTGGCTGTTACGACGCTCGCTGCGTCCTTGATAGGGCAAAATAGGAGAAAATTATACTTTTCACTTGGACATGATTGTTCGATTGAATAATCTTATGTTATGTTTATAGCTATCAAGTTTATCTATTTATCAAAGCATAAATGAATTAAATCGGCTAAACCACTTAGGAGCAGTAGGAAATTCAAGCCAAAAAACACCATTCAGTTAAAAAATTATTTCATGTAGAAGTTTGATAATTGTTGATAATTAATAATACAGTTTTTCATTATTTTTGGTTTCGCCATAAACGAGGAGTAGGCTTTAGAAAGTACCCATTTGGCAATAGTAAGGCCCTTAATGGCGTTCCCGCTCGCCTTGATGATCGAGCCCGCGCGGTGTAGCGCGCGCGCACGTTTTTCTTGTTTTACGTCCGGAAACAAGAAGTCAAGTTTTCTCGTTTGATCGACTGCCACGGCGCTACTCGATGGCGCCAGCGTTCCGGATATTCGAATCAAATGTTGACTTTTCTCCGATATATATATAAGTTCTATGGTGATCAAAGGTCATGTGGGAGCACTGGCAAATTTCATGCAATGCTCTGCAATCAGCACCCTAACACAAACTGATTTATTATGTTTTAAACATTTTCTAAAATCATGTGCTGTTGAGGAGTTGAGGAGTTCTATGGTGATTAAGCAAGAATCAAAGGTCAGGTGGAAGAATGTATCCGGGTACAAAGTGATTACTTTAATCTCGAGATGTATGCTGTAATTTCCTGAGGAGTTCTATTGCTTATCTCTGAAGACCGTCATTAGATTATGACTAAACCAAAAATGGGACCTCCTTGGAAGCACACTCTTTCAATTAAATAAAATCATTCAAATCGGTTCAGAAATAACTGAGTTATGGAGCAACAACGCCAAAACAAAAGTTCAATTAAGAACCTCCTCCTTTTTTGAAGTCTATTAAAATTTGTCATACACATGTCATGTTACAAGTCCATAATCAAGATTTTACGACACGACTGTAGATAAAAATATTAGCGACATCTAACCTCGAGGCTATCAGTAGTTTTTGGAGTGTCAACTGAACAACCAGCACCTACTTTTCACCGACATTTATTATATTCCAGATCATTCCGGTTTACTCTACAATGTTTTTCTTCCCTATTCAACAAGCAATGTTATCCAGCACAAGAACATCATGCTAAATAAATAATCCTAAAACACTGTTGCAAGTCAAGGTAATGAGGAAATATGGGTAATTTTTAGCGAAAATGAAGAAATAACAGAGATAAATATGATATAAAGGCCCTACAGTCCCTCGACAAATGTCCTTATTACGACTTCAGACGATATTATCCTCGTTCCTTTTGCCCCGGTTGTGTGTATGTTGTCTAATTAATTTTATAGTACGTAATAAAAAAACACCTGTTGCCTTTCAGTTTTAATTCTAATTTAGCTTAATTATATTGCCAACCCTACTCCTAGAATCAAACAACGTTTTAATTGCTTAATTAAAAAATCATCTAAATTATTTTAACATTTTACAAGAGATTTCGTCCTAGTTGAAATAACGTTGTTTATATACTAATGTTTTTTATAATTAACAATTAGCTTACGTTTTGGCCACAAACACGCTTGACAGAAAAAATCGATAAGATTTAGGATGAAACGCGCTCACCCAGAAAGCACTTAAAAAGGTAGAGTAACCACTTTTCCAAATACACTACGAGTCGCTTGGCGGTATGGTTTCTTCTTGAGCCTGGCGACAAGTCGCGGCCAAAGTTTAACACCAGTTGAAGTGAAAGGGTTTATTGCCAGTAAGCTGAACCTTGGTCTAACAGTCCAGGGTTAGTTATATTTGGAGTAATTGGTGGTTGTACGCCTCTCGGGGAGGCTTCTTTCATAGCATTTTGTACCTAACGGGTTCTGGAGGACTAACGAGTAAATAATTACTGTTTGTAATTATTTTAGCCTTAATTTTGGTGAAATTGTATTACCAGGAATCGCTGATGGGTTATAAAACACACTTGTGAACTCTCAGACTAATGTGACTCTTTACTTCTAGTACTAAAAATAAAAATAACTTCATTCAATAAAACAAGATTATTCGACTCAAATTGACTATGAATATAATCATACCCCATGCGCTGCTGATTCGAGGTAAATAAAAGCAACAAGTTACCAAACTAATATGTGTATGACAGGCTGAACATTTACAAACCGAAACTCTAATTAACTGAATTAAACATTGAGTAAGTTTCTAGGGGCTATTTAGGGGCTTAGTATCGCCAAATGGGTACTATATAAAGCCTACTCCTCGTCTATGGCAAAAATATTGAAAAAATGTATTTTTTCTACTACTTTTATGAAAAAGTTCCATTTAATACTCGTAATTAGTTTTGAAAATCGAACTTTCCGGGCCTCTTTGTGGAATGACTATCAGGTCAGTTTGAAATATCATATTGAAATTTCATTTATTGCAAAATTAGGTTCTTTTTGACGTTTGTCTTCATTTCATGCTAAATTAGGTTCTTTTTGACGTCCTTAGTTTGTCTTTAGAATCGAAATTCCCTGCGTTCCGATTCACGACATAATCGATTATATCGCGTCTGACATTATTTTTCCGCAAAATGAAACTGGCCACAAATAAAACTCACCGGCCGAAGCCTGAAAAAAAAAGTTGAAAGCCGCGCTGTGCTTTGCAAAGTCATAAAATACATTAAATTTGAAAGGAAAAATTCAATATTTAAATACATAAATCAGGTAGTAGAAAAAGTATCGTTCGCAAAAAAAAGTAAAAAATGGGTTTTCTTACCCTCGGAATGTAAGCTTTCGACGTTCATTTTCGGCTCACGTTGAAACTAGCTTCATTCCTCGGGTAAGAAATATCGTCAATCGAAATATTTCGTCACGAAATATACTATTGAATTATCAACTCTAAGACAATATATGCAACATTTTTCTTTTTCATACCACCAAAACTTCTATATGAAAAAAATATTTCAACCTAATGGTGTTTTTGGCTTTAATTCCCTACTGTTCTTAAGCAGCTTGGTCGATTTAATTCATTTATGCTTTGATAAATGGATAAACTTGATAGCTATAACCGTAACATAAAATTATTCAATCGAACAATCACGTCGTTGGTAAAGCCATTAAACCTAACCCTTCATATTTCCTCATAATATTAGGTAGTATCTAAAACTATTAGAAATATTATAATGTTATTATATTACATTAAAACCGACCTGTAATAAGTGCATCTGATGTATACCTTCATTACATAAATAAATATGTTTAATTTCATTTCATTGCCAGATTCCCAAGGGATTACACTGTGGTCGCATTTTCTTCTTCCACGCGGATGAAGTCGCGGGCAACAGCTAGTTTTTAAGGAAAAATGTCTACGTTCCTACTAAAATGTACTGGTTCTACGAAACCAATAGAGTCGTAGCACTTGCTACGGGTGGCGTAGCACTTGCTACGGGTGGTGTAGCACTTGCTACAGCGCGGCGTAGCAAATGTGGCATTCACAGTGCACATTTTTTTTTCAGCCTTCATCTGTGGTAGGATATCACAGATCATTGCAAAAATCATAGAATTTTTGCGAAGGTCCAGATAATTGGAAGCTTTCTGTTATGAACTGAAGGGGTTCTGATCTTCCCAAACTTATTTAAGTACATATAAACTTAACACGCTCATCTTTGCATTGCTCGTCATTGCACTTCTTTTGCAGGGCAAGCAACCAACCAAGCAACCAAGTCTTAATCATGCTAGGGTGGTTACAAAGTTCTTTTCTAGTTTCCAATTATACGTGGACCTTGTCGTGTTTCACCTATTTTATATTTAAGTTATAAAATTCCCGGGGGTATACAAAATCGAAATAGCCCCCTGTTGGTCTACCTCACCCAGACCAATGCAATCATCATAGGATTTTTGCATTGATCCATTTTTTAGGGTTGGTACGGCCAAAGGGTAACCAATCTATTACTAAGACTCCGCTGCCCATCTGTCTGTCCGTCTGTCCGTCTGTCCTTCTGTCACTAGGCTGTATCTCATGAACTGTGATGGTTAGATAGTTAAAATTTTCACAGATGATGTATTTCTGTCGCCGCTATAACAACAAACATTACAAAACAGAATAACATAAATATTTAAGCGGGCTCCCATACTGCCCTCGTAACAAAGAACGCAGTAATCGTCATTTTTCGGAATTCCGGTTTTTCTCAAAAATGATATCAGGTAGATACTTACTATACATGGAATTGAAAAAAAATATGAAAAAATGTTTGGAAGTCCAAGAAACTTTAAGCTCAAATGCAGTATTTGTTTAAAATTATGTATTCATCCTAAGTTAGAATGCAGCAATGATCATTTACAAAAATGAAATGCAGTATTCGAATTATTTACACTAAATTAAAATGCATTATTCGTCCCATACTAGTGCAAAATGCAGCATTTGCTGATTGGCTGCATTTCAATATAAATAAGATAAATGAAGTGAACAAATTAGAAGTTTGTAAAATATTCTTCTAAACTACTCTGGGATATGACAGAAAAAATTACTGCCGTATATTGGACGCTCTAAAAAAAGTACTAAATGCACAATCCGACAAACGAGGTAAACGAGAGCACGAAGAGAAAATAGACAGAAATATACTAAAAAGTCATATTTCAATTTTTAGACCGGCAATCGCACATTATAGACGAGTACATGCTCCCAATAGAAGATACTTGTCTAGTGACCTAAATGCAACTATAATGTTTAAAGATTTAAAGAAGAAATACCCAAACACGGAAATATCATACGAATTATATAGAATTTTTTTAAAAAAGGACATGAATATATCATTTACACATTTAGGCAACGAGGAGTGTGAAGATTGCGAAAGTTATAAAATACATCAGCCTACATGCAAAAAATCCGAATCTTGTGATGAATGTGCTACGTATAAGCTTCACCGGGAAAGATATACAATGGCACGAACTTTGTACCAGCAAGATGTTGAGTTACTTACATAGCTGCTACAGACTCAGAAAAAGCATTTTATTCTTCCAACTTGCAAAAGGTAATAATGCTCTCCAGGATTGACACGTTTAAATCAGTAATTTACTGCCCCAGGATCATAGCATTTAATCAGTTTCGTGCCTTTAGGATCAACTAAATCCACATCTCAGCCCTTCGCTGCAGTATGGCATGAAGCCACTCCAGGAAGAAGGCAAGAAGACATTATTAGTGCTTATAAAGCATTTCTCCTGAGTAAGCGTGATTGCACAATATAATAATATGGGCAGACAACTGTTCAAGCCAAAACAAGAATTGGGCCTTCTTTACATTTCTTGTTCAAATGATCAACGGTTCCGAAATATCTACCGAAACCATTACCATTAAATATCTTCAACCAGGACATACTTTTATGTCCGCCAACCATTTTCTCCATCAAAACGAAAATCAAATGCAAAATGCAAGAAAAGTTTACGATTTTTCTGATTTAATTGATTGTGTGCAGTTGGCTAATTCAGGAAAAGTTGTTCTGAAGGCTATGCGAATTTCTGATTTCTACAAATATGTTGACGATTCCTCTCAACCGAAACTTAAAAAGAGCGCAAACAGAATATATTTAAAGGACACAGTTATTGTAGAGGTGCACAGAACAAAATTCAACTTTTTTGTCAATACTGATTATACTGGAATTATCCATGAAATTGATTTTCTAAAGGTAAAATACTGAAAAAATGCTTCACTGCCTAATCCTATTCAAAATACAACTCCTAGAGGCATAACTCAAGCAAGAAAATCTGGAATCATAAAAACAATTTCCAAGATAATGCCTCAAAACAGACAACTGTTCTGGGAAAACCTTCCTATTAGTGAAGATTCCACTGATCTCGTAAATGTGATGGAGGAGGAAGATTGCAATGAATGAAAGATTAAATGTATACTGACTGAATCCTAACTAATATAGACTGATTAAAAAGTGCCATTTTTATAAAGAAAAAGACTGAGTGTAATCCTTTCTAAAAATAAGTACTTATTAGTATTATGTGAAGCTACGAGTTACTTAACTTTAGTCAAACTAAATACGAAAACTGGTTGAGTTCATGTTTTTGTTTTTACTTATTAGTCTACAAGTTACCTAAAGTTAAATTTTATTAAAAATTCAACCAAATTTAGTCAAACTAAATAACGTTGAGTGTTTTTATGGTCCCTTTAATAATTTTAAATTAAATAATAAAAAAATTGCATGCGTTTGTTTTTTATTTATTCTTCTGTATTCTAAAATGTCATACTACACTGCATTTTTGTTATTAATACTGATAAAGTAAATGTTTAATTTTGCTAAAATGAAATGCAGTTTATGGATTTCCTAGGTTAATATGCAGTATCTAACATGATTACTGCAGTCTACCTTAGATTTTGGATTCCCGACCAACCGTAATACAAGGTTAAAGTGCAGTACTCGACCTTATCTTCAATTATAACATAAAAATCAAATTAAAAATAACATATACTTATAAAGCATTGTATTTATAACGGTATGGTAAATTAAATTCAGCATTATACCAAATACATTTGTAGAGAAACTCATAAAACACTCTACCGCGTTTTTCTCGAAACCACCATTTTGCAAGTACTGCATTCTTTATTACGAGGGCAGCATAGAACAGACATGTTTTTTTGCCGTTTTTTAGATAATAGTATGAGATCATTCGTGCACGAGTCCGACTCGCACTTGGCCGGTTTTTCTGATTATCCTGCGACATATGTACAAACTTATATAAAACAAAAAACTTCGTTACCGTCTGCTAGTAAGAATTGAACCGGAATAATTGATTGAGATCTTGGTGTCCTACTGACTTAACTATATACCACTGCTTCTAGATTATTTATTAGAGGGGTAGGCAGAGACTACAGATTTTCATCTGCCACGATCCTGACACATCTTTCGCCTATTCCAGATCCATCAATCTAGTCATACAAGCTATACTATCTTTGTATTGTTATATACATACATCCATACATATACTCACGCCTGTCTCCTAGAGGGGTAGTCAGAGACTACAGATTCCCATTTGCCACGATCCTGAAACACATCCTCTGCCAATTTCACATCTATCAATCTAGTAAAACAAGCTATTCTATCTTTGTATTATTACATACATAAATACACGCCTGTCTCCCAAAGGGGTTGGCAAAGACTACAGATTTTCATCTGTTTACTGCTACGATCCAGACACACCTTTTCACCTCTTTCCCATCTATCAATCTAGTCATACAAGCTCTTCTATTTCGGGTACTTTTGACATTGCCCTTCGTCAGTATGTCGCCAATGTGATCAGCATACGTCCTTCTAGGGAGGTCTGGTTGAGCTGTACCTTCTACTTGTGCAGCATAAATTTCTTTCGTCACTCTCCTGTCATTCATCGTCTCTATATACCAAAACCACCGAAGCATTCCTTTTTCTATTCTAGTTACTACATCTACATCACAGGTCGCAACGATCCCGTATGTCGATATTCTTCACTATGTCCACACATACTACGTATGTCGATATTCTTCACTCCTTTTACACATACTACGTATGTCAATATTCTTTACTCTGTCCACAAATACTACGTATGTCGATATTCTTCACTATGTCCACACATACTACGTATGTCGATATTCTTCACTCCTTTTACACATACTACGTATGTCAATATTCTTTACTCTGTCCACACATACTACGTATGTCGATATTCTTCAGTATGTCCACACATACTACGTATGTCGATATTCTTTACTATGTCCACACATACTACGTATGTCGATATTCTTCACTCCTTTTACACATACTACGTATGTCAATATTCTTTACTCTGTCCACAAATACTACGTATGTCGATATTCTTCACTCCTTCTACACATACTACGTATGTCGATATTCTTTACTCTGTCCACACATACTACACGTATGTCAATATTCTTCACTCTGTCCACAAATACTACGTATGTCGATATTCTTCACTCTGTCCACACATACTACGTATGTCAATATTCTTCACTCCTTCTACACATACTACGTATGTCGATATTCTTCACTCTGTCCACACATACTACGTATGTCGATATTCTTCACTCTGTCCACACATACTACGTATGTCAATATTCTTCACTCCTTCTACACATACTACGTATGTCGATATTCTTTACTCTGTCCACACATACTACACGTATGTCGATATTCTTCACTCTGTCCACACATACTACGTATGTCGATATTCTTCACTCTGTCCACACATACTACACGTATGTCGATATTCTTCACTCTGTCCACACATACTACGTATGTCGATATTCTTCACTCTGTCCACACATACTACACGTATGTCGATATTCTTCACTCTGTCCACACATACTACGTATGTCGATATTCTTCACTCTGTCCACACATACTACGTATGTCAATATTCTTCACTCTGTCCACACATACTACACGTATGTCGATATTCTTCACTCTGTCCACACATACTACACGTATGTCGATATTCTTCACTCTGTCCACACATACTACACGTATGTCGATATTCTTCACTCTGTCCACACATACTACACGTATGTCGATATTCTTCACTCTGTCCACACATACTACGTAAGGAACGCATTTCCACTGCGTATTATTTATTATCATTATTTGTTTATTAGTTGGAATCAATTTAGATCAACCAATTTAAATTGATAATGCTTTCAAAATTTATTTAACTTCTCTTAGTTAATTACTTTCGTAGCTTTGAAGTTTATATTAAAACTAGCTTTTGCCCGCGGCTTTGCTCGCCCAGTAGTGTCTTTCTGTGTATATTTTTGCGGGTAAGATAAAAAGTATAATCAACATTAACATTGTATCATTGCAGTATAGAAACGTAGAAAGAAAAGTAAATCTGGATGTGAGGAGCTCTGGACCGGGATTCAAACCCGGGACCGTTTAACTTCTATACTGCAATTATATAATGTTCATTTATATCTCCTTGCGATGGATAAATCGCCAAGTGTTCAAACATAGAAATTTATTTCTGTCATAGTATAATCAAAACAGTTTTTAGCTTGGTGGTTATTTTATCAACGCCTCTAAAAGCCTATATTTTGACCAGGGTCACTAATATAATAAAGAAAACCCCATCAAAATCCGTTGAGAGACAAAAATTCAAAAAATTGTATTTTTGTGCCAAGTACCATACTACTAGTAGTTCGCCTCGAATTTTGAACTTGCGACCCCCTCTTACACTTACAACCCCATATCTCTGTAACCCCTTGACCGATTTGGCTCATGTTCGATTCAAAAAAATATTTTTGTCTCATTTACTCGCCTACCGAATTTCATGACGTTCCAATTAACATTTCATTTCATTCTCTATTTCAAAAACCCATTTTATTTAAAATTTTGCGAATACGAGTATATTCAATCTATAAACACGACTTTTAACTCATTATTACTTGTATTATTTCATAAAACAAGTAATAAAGTAGTTAAAAGTCTTGTATAAATATGAATTGTGTTAATTTGACGATCGTCTTCACGTTACTTGGTGACATTATGAAATAGAAAAAGTTCATTTGTCTAAAAAAACCCATAAAAGTAACACAACAGCTCAGCATATGCTGTGAGCATGGTAAAACATGTCCACACAGCGCTGATTTTCAGCTGATCCTGTATCATCTACAACTAAACATACATTTCGGTAGGTGATGCACAATATAGAAGCAATGCGATGAATTAAGCGATGAATTAAGCGATGAATTACCGAAATTCACAACGTTTTTTGGCTTTTCCACAGAAATTGCTTTAATAAGTTCAACCATTTCCTGAAAAAAGACCAAGGGTCATATTGTTTTGCTAACGCTTTCAAAAGCATCGTCGTGATTGGCTAAAAATTAATCACAATACAGATGTTGAAGTTATACAATGAGGCCCCGGATAAAGTTTTTTTTTTTTTATAGTAACAGGCGTTTGTACTCTATGCTACTATACTAACATTTGTAGTAATAGTGTACCCGCGATATACCTTACAATTTTGCAACCAATATTTTTATTATACTGATATTTGGCTTTTGTACAGATATTCTCTCTCACCAAGTCTGTTTGGCTATGGTCCTAGTCACAAATATCAGAAGATTTTCCTTATTACTCTAATTGCTTGTGTTAAGATGTCTCCACGTTTTCTCTCATTTATTTCACTGACAAAAACACAAAAACCATGAGTACGGCAAACATACTTATATTTCTCACGCACACACACGTGCAATAAGACAGCAGCGCTGCGGCGCATCAACTTGTATCCAAGGACAACACAATTTGACCTCTTTTTATAATTAAATTAATTTAATCACACCTCTATTAACTTATTTTTGGCCTCTTGGGCTCGCAAGTGCCACGAACCTTTATCATATTTCCTGATATCTGTAGTTGTAGTAGTGAGTGCACGCGCACTTTTTCTAATATGCGTAGCCTTAGGAGCAATACAAGACGCGCAACACGCCACTATTACAACCATAGCCAAACTGACTCCGTGAGACAGAATATCTGTAACACATTTACCTTGCGAATGACAAAAAAATCTAATACCTCGGGTGAAACCGCAAACAAAGACCTAGTAATCATCATCATCATATATATAAAAAGAAAAGTCCTGACTGACTCACTCACTCATTCACTGACTCATCAACGCACATCCCAAACCCTTGGACCTAGAAAGCTGAAATTTTGCACAGAGTTTCCTTTTGTAATGTAAACAAGGAATAAGAAAGGATTTTTTGAAATTCCACCTCTAAGGGGGTGAAACGGGTCCAGAGTTTGTATCGGGAAACAAGATTAGTTAGACTATTTTATTCGAGACTTCACAGGAGTACTCCGATCCATAAATGGGTAAACATGTGTTTTAGTTTTTTTGGGAAAATGGGAGTCGTTTTTATGGTTTTAAATGGCATCGATTTTGACTTTTAATATAGTGGACATGAAAACTCTTGAAAGTATGTGTACCAAAGCAATTCAGTTGTAACAGACGGACAGACAGACAGCCACACAAGTGATCCTATTAGGGTTCCATTTTTTTCATTTCGCAATGACGATTAATAAGTCTAAGGGTCAGTCACTGAAAACAGCAGGAATTGATCTTAAGGGGGACTGCTTTTCGCACGGCCAGCTTTACGTAGCCTGCTCGATAGTGAGCTCACCTAGCAGCCTGGTCGTGTTAACAGGTGAGGGCAGAACTTCTTATGTAGAATATAAAGAGGTACTTTAAGTATGAATTAAAAACACTAATAGGTAAATAGGTGGGTAGGTCTAATAGGTAGGCCCCGCCAAAGAGACTTTACCTGGAGATCAAATAGTTGCAACAAAAACACTCCAAACTAGATTTAGATACGTTCTATAAAAAGTACAACACAAAAACTAAATCAACGTGGGCGAAGCCGCGAGCAAAAGCTAGTGCACATATAACGAGAAAACGGTGAAACCAAACCAACGCCGCTATAAAAACAAATATTCTAAGGCACACCTGTCTGTTTACATACATGAACGTACCATCGAGGAAAGTTCTGCAGACAATTTTCGTTTTTGTTATTAATTGTGATAAAGACAAAAACAGGAACTGCGCAATTTTGCCTTTTGGTACATAATATGTAAACAGGTTTTCATCAAATTATAATTCGGATACGTTCCAGCTTGTATATATATATATTATGGTATAAACTCCTTCGTGCCAGCTGCTCGAATCTCATTAGGAGATAATCTGAAGTCTGTCTTTTCTATGTGTCTGCCGGTGAAACTTTAATATTCTTCTCAGACAGAGATGTATTTTAGGAAAGACACGTACAACATTACAATAAGAATGGCACGCACGATTGTTGTCGATCTCTGATTCTGAAACTATTTAACCCACTGTAGCAAAGTATGTAAATTTTCAAAAACGAAGTGTTAATTCTTCTTTCTGTTTCACTTTGTAACCGAAAAATGATAATTTTTTCTAATCCGTAATTTTACCTGGTACTGCACTGTGTACCAGATGACTTTAGTTTAAAGTGTATTTCGACAAATATTATATTAGTAGAATTCACGGCTCCCCTGAGCTAGATTTTTTTTGTGTTTCTTTTTCTTGTTTACAAGTTTTCTTTCTTATAAAGACTTTTGTATGAATATTTAAAAGGTTTATTGTAATCTGTGTTGGTTATTTGGTTAAACAAGACTATATCTTAGTTGGAAGGAATCTACCTAAATTGTTACCTTTAGTTAAGGCGGAACCTAACACTAACCATTTTATAACCAAAAGGTTCTAGAAGTTTCTTCGTAGAATTTTAGTACCAATGTAGTATAACTATGTACAACAATAAACTAGTGAAATAATACTGTTTTTTATAAAGTTAAATACACCTAGTTGTAAAAGTACCTCGAAGTTTTCTCAGAACCTTCTCCCAACTGTTAGGCTATAACTAGGTCACTCTTTAGCTTTGTTTGTTAAGCGGCACGACTGGTGGAAAAGACCGGGTATCAGCCGGTGGTGCAACTTTACACCACATATCCAATACTACAGACTCCGCAATATGCAAAGCTTATTACTAGATCTAATGGAAACTAAGTAAAACACCTCAACTACCGACATAGAATGAAACAGGACTACGAGGAATCGTGTAATTTTTACCGCTTCCAGGTAAAGACTGGATAAATTTCGCTCTAGACCGAGAAAAGTGGAAGGAACTAGGAAAAATTTACCTGCAAAATAAAACAAAAATCTATGAGGGAGGCCAAGGTCATATGGACATCTAGTTTAAGCTTTATAATGTATTTTGTGCTATACTCAGTAATTTCTTTACTATTATTTTTTGTATAATTATTATTATTATTTTTGTACATATTAATAGTACTAAGTATTTAGCATGTTTTTAGTGTAAAAATTTGTTAAACATTTTAAACTAGAATAAATTGGCTAATAAATAAATAAATATATCCATCAGCCTAGTTCGTCCACTGCTGGACATAAGCCTTAATTTTCAGGACTTTGCCACTCCCGGCGGTCATCCTGGAAGAATTTCCCATACTCGCACACGCTGGGCAGGTGGATTGGTGAGCGCGGTGCCGGAACCCTCGCACCAGTGACGCCGCTGCCCGTCACCAGCCTTTTCCATATAAGGCCCGGCTATTAGGGATGGATATACCGTCATCCATTGGTCCCAGGTAAGGTGGGCCTCCTGGTTTTTTGCCTGTGAGCTGTCCTCTTACTCTCCCCCGAATTACTTCAAGGGGGTCTCCAAGTAAGATGGTGGTATCTCCACTATCACCTGTTTCACCGCTTACTCTAACATAATAAATGTAGAATCCTTCTAGACATGCTATTACTTCATGATATCTGCTCTGGAAATCTAGATGGTCCGGAACTCATGATACTATCCAAATCTGCTTTTAGAACTGAGATTAAATGTCCCAAAAAACTAATCAGACACACTACATTATTTCAGCGAGCGACGAACGTGAAAATCAAGACGTGGCATCCAAAGAGATTCTCTATGAAACCTCCTTGTTATCATCGAATTCACGGAAACAACAACTTCTACCCACCTACATTTATTTAGTCATGATATGTAATACTTCGTGTATAAGTTCGTAAATAGATAATGTAATTTGTAAAACATTTGTAAAGTACATAAACCTTATTTTCTCAAAGTTCTGTGTGATTCCAACATATTTCCGATATTCTGTTACCAATTCCCGTAGATTTTTGCGAAATTCCCTGGAAATGGAAAGACTGTTTTAAAGCCTCGCCTGCTGTCGCTCTCTTAATTTGTGGGCTAGCGCTTTAGGGTTTTTAGGGTTCTGCAAAAGGTACAAAAGGAACCTTTATGTTGTTATGTCAGTGTCCGTCCGTCCGTATGTAACGTCCGCCTCATAACTAAATACTTGAAATTTTTGCACAAAAATAGCATTAATTTGCACATGAAAAACACAGTGAAAAATTTTTTTTTACATTTCATATTGCTCAAAATATTTCCAACACAAAAGAGATAAAATGAAAATATTTTAAAAATACAATATAGGTATCAAACTGTACATATTAAACAGCTGAATATAAAATATATACCTTAACCATATTTAATGACACTGATTTCGAGAAATATTTGAAAAACCACAAACAAATGTATGTTTCCCCCTTTTATCTCCGAAACCAGTGGACCGAAAAATATGAAAAAAAAAATCGGTTATAGGTCATAATTTATAACTGGCCAATACAGGAAAACTATAGCAATTAAAAAATATATTAACACAAATGAGAAATATAAAAAAAATAAAAAAATATATATTTTTTATAAAAGTATAACATGGTTAACAATTGATAGGTATTAAAAAGGCGATTACAGGAAAAATATAGCGGTTGAGCAATTCGCTCTTGGTACGGAGCACATAAGTCTGTATATATAATTTAAATTTAATTTTCTCTCTTTGTTACTAACCAATTATTAATAAGTCTTACTAACATGCTATGGATCGAAGTTATCCAAAATAAAAGATCTTTATTATTTTTTTTCATTTTATTTAATTCACGAAAACAAAATGATAAAATTACGGAACCCTTAGGTACGCAAGTCTGACTCTGAAAAGTTTCTTTTTATAAAACTTTTCATTCACTCTAAAGAAAATATTTATTTTTTTGCTGTATCTACGTTATTAAAATACAAAACTCATTGTTGCCTGGATAGTAATGTGAACATAACTAAATTAAAACTAGCGCAGAGAGCGTTTGCGAATTGTTTAATGTTGAGCCATCTGTTATGCGGTTTCTCATTTTTACTATTCGTTGCTTCCAAGGATATACCATCTGCTATAATATAACATATTATGTTACTTACGAAATTATAAACTAAACTTAATTACAACTAGTGTTTTGCCGCTGGCATGAATTTTGTTAATTGAAATCATTCTTTGGCCTAGTTGAGAATAATAATTAGAGTTGTACAATGGTGTCGATTCGGTGTGACACGACTTAACTTATTTGACAGGACTTAATTTAAGCGTCCTGTCTTATTTTTTCTTTGTCGAAAGGACAAGGACAGAACGCTTGAATTAAGTCGAATGTACACCATTGCTTGGATTTACTGTAGTATGTATGTACGTAGGGCGGCTGACATGTAATCTCCTTGGTCAGAAATATATACAAAAATAATGCTGGCTGGTATGGATTGATATTCATTTGTTATTCTATTTTCAAAATGTATTACATTCATTTGTTTATTGCATCACGTTTATTTGTCTCCTACAATTGTTTCGAACATGTCGGTAGAAAAAGTGAAAATGGATAAAATCGAGCAGCGTGCGGTGATTAAGTTTTTGATTAAAGAAGGGAATACGCCTTCGGAGATCAGACAGCGTATGTTACGTGTGTTTGGCAGTTCATGTTCTTCCGAATTTGTTATAAAGTTTTGGTCAAGGCA
Source organism: Ypsolopha sequella (assembly GCA_934047225.1). Taxonomy (NCBI): domain Eukaryota; kingdom Metazoa; phylum Arthropoda; class Insecta; order Lepidoptera; family Ypsolophidae; genus Ypsolopha; species Ypsolopha sequella. The sequence goes on along the minus strand of OW203986.1, from coordinate 2,748,250 downwards.
GTTTAAGGCGATACGAAAATATTTGGTGGGGTTGCTTGTTTCCTATAACTTCACCAAATCAAGACTTGTGGATTTGATATTTGTATATGTGTTTCTTGACTATATAATCTAGGACCTGCTTAGAGTAGAAACGTGATTTGATGAAATTTTCTCGATAGAATTTAATTCCAAAGACAACCCCGAATTTCCGCGCTGTTTTCTGTCACTCTGCAAAGCATACCATTTTAAATATGAAATTTCCTTCCAAGTGAAGATAAATATAAGTTTTAGTACCTGGTTAAACAGATTTTTCATAAACGGCATACTTTATTTTTAAATAAATAATATGTAGTTTGGCGCTTACGCCATGTTTATTTGGATCGATACGCATTGTTGCGCTCTCAATTTTCACATTAGGACGTAATTAACGATGTCACTTTCCCGCGTCCGCTCAGTCCGCTCATGACCATTGTCAGAGACGGTTCTACGTCAGTTGCGGCCGTGATTACTCGCATAATAAATTGTAACATTGTAATGGCTAATAAACGAAAAAGGGTAATGAACAAAACCCGACACATTCAACGCCTCAAAGAAAATGCTCATAAAATGAGAGAAAATAGAATGTAAGTATACTTACGTATTTTTTCTAATATTCACATAATATTGAAAAAGGAATGGAGTCGCCATTAATATTTTTGAATTTGGACGAAGAAGAATATGCCAACTCGTTTGAACAAAAAGGGTTAATAGTAATTTATTTATTTCTAATCCTGAAGAAAAAAAATCCTATTCTTGTTAAAAAAACTATGTGTTTGTATTTTGTAGAATTGAAAAAACTATTGAAAATAATACCCCTGCGGTAAAACTAACTACGGAATGTGTTGGCGGATCGACAGAACACAGGTGACTGAAGTTGCCCTTTATCGACTTACATTTAATTACTAATGTTAAGACACGTAAATATTGTCTTTTACTTTATTTTTAGCTTAAAAAAAATTTAAAGAGAAGACGCTAAGAAAATAATATTGAGTGCTCACTAGAGGTCAGCTGTGATGATGAGCCTCTTCCATACGAAATAGAGTTTAAATAGAAGAAATAAAACGTGCAGGCGAACGTGAGAAAGAAGCGGCTTTGAAAGAGAAGAGTCAGTAAAGACGGAATACCAATAATTGATGTCATTTTAGATGGTTGCTGGTGCAAACGTTCTTACAGGACCAATAATGCTGCATTATCCGGTGCTGCAGCCATCATTGGAAGGAGATTTGGCAAAGTCTTATTTATGGCTGTTAAAAACAAATATTGTTTTTGCTCAATTACTCCGTTGTTTTCAACATTTCTACAAAAATAATAAGAACTTAAGTTGCTGTAAATTTGATTTACGACTACTTTAGTCCTTATGATTTTTACCGCTCGATCGATGTTTTTAAAATTAAACGGATAAAGAGCAGTAAAATATTATTATAAAATCCTCTCGTTTTTAATCAACTTTAGAACATAAACATTAGAACAACTTTAGAACAGTATGCAAACTCAGTTTTATTTATACAGCCAAATTCATACTGAAGACTCGGTAAGTGCTCAGTATCAAGATTCAATGACCCATTTTGTGAAATAAGTAAATATTTTTTCGTGTTCCCTACAAACGCAAGCCCACCCGAGAAGTAATTACTATAAGAGGTCACAATTTTATTTTGCAAAATTTGTAAAAGGTTATACTTTGCAAATTTCAAAAAACAAAATTTTTACCCTCCGTTGTATTGACTCAGGGCTTGGCTTGCGTTTATAGAGGAAAAGAAAATAATAAATTAAGAATTTTCCAGAAAAAGGGTCATTGAACCTTTATACCGAATTTTCAGTATAAATTTGGATGTATGAATAAGTATCACCTTATGTAAACAAAGTTATGTATAAAAAATTAAATGGTCTAAAATATTCATCACTTCAATATTTTTCCTTAATTCCTATTTTTCCCAAGGCGTGAAATGGTATTTTGTAAACTTTAAATAGAAATAAATGGATGATTGAATACAAACAACTGAATATACCTACTTCGTAGTTTTTATTGTATTTGTGCCCCAAAATCATATCCCGGATAAAATTCTGGATAGTTAAATATTTAATAAATGTACTCGTATGGAAATTATTATTTTGTGAATTTGTTCTAAGTATATGATTATTCCAATCACTGCTAATACATAAGTAGACATACATTCGTGTACACTAGTTTACCTACATACATAGTCAAAGCCCAAAAATATTTATTTAACATAAGTAAAATCATTTACATCCGTAAAAGCTTCAATGGGTGCCTTACAACTGGCTGGTATAAACATAACACAGATAAAAAGTAACCAACACTATTTTATTTTGAACGACTCCATGACTCCTCTTTTCTAAAACTTCGAAACGCAAGCAAGATCGTTGCCGCGCGGCACGCTCTCGCGATGTTGAAATCGGGGCGCTCCCCGCGTCTACGGCTAAACCACGCCCCTCAAGCTCTCATAATTTTTTTTCATATCGCCTTAAATTAGGTCGTGAGAGCCTCGAAGATGATCCTCGTAGCGGAAGACCAGTTTCGGCCGTCACCGATGAAAATGTAGCCAGGGTGAAAAAATTATATTAGAGGACCGACGAGTGAAGCAGTGGGAGATAGCTAGAGATGTGGGCGTCAGTAAAGAGCGAGTCAATGAAATAATTCATGAGCATTTGAACATGTCCATTTGAACATGTCCAAGGTTAGTGCACGTTGGGTCCCTAGAATGTTGACTGCATTTGACATGGAGAGGCGTGTCAAATGTTGCGAAGAGTTTTTGGACATGAGTCGAGGGAAAGAGGAAGAAATAATTTCTAGAATTGTAACATGTGATGAGACTTGGATTCGACAATGGGATCCGGAAAGTAAGCAAGAGTCGTTACAGTGGAAATTTAAGGATGAGAAGCCACCTCGGAAATTCAAGGTCTGTCCATCGGCCGGTAAACTTATGGCTACAATCTTTTGGGACACAGAAGGGATTTTGCTCATAGATTATTTACCGAAGAAAACTACAATGAATGCTGATTATTACTCAAACTTATTATATCAACCAAAAGAGACAATAAAAGAAAAACGGCGAGGTAAACTAAGCATAGGAATTCTGATTTTGCACGATAACGTACCAGTGCATACCGCACGCACAACAAAGCTAGCAATTAAAGACAATGGCTTCGAAACCATTGACCACCCCCCTTATAGTCCAGATCTAGCCCCCTGTGACTATTTTCTGCTTCGACTTCTCAAGAAAAACCTCAGGGGACGAAGGTTTATGACCGATGACGAAATGAAGGCAGCGGTTTCTGACTATTTTGACGACAAACCGTTTTTTTTTTTTAATGACTTAAATTCAATATTTGAAAAATGAAATAAGTGCATTTTATATTAGCAGGGGACTATATAGAAAAATAAAAAAAAACTATCCAGCTACGTCTTTTGTTTCATAGTTAGGTAGATTACTTTTCAGCCTCCTCTCGTATGTGTATATGTAAATTATTCATTGCACAAAAATATAAAACGTACAAAGGCGAACTTAAAGCTTATTAGCATTCTCTACCAGTTAACCTTTGCTTATGTGGAGATTACAAGGGTAGTGCCAAATAAGTTAATTAATTAATTAATTTATAAATATTAACTTTTAATAATATCTGCATAATAATTTTAAGTATATATAAATATCTACTCATAAATAAAAAAACTGTACATATACATAATATACATATTAGTGTATATACATAAATAAATATACAACAATTTATGGTAGTTAATGAAGTCGCAGTTAAATTAATGTTTATGTCAAATTCAATTAAAGGAATACATGAAATTGATTTTATTTCAGCGGGTCTACCGCGTAATTCTGATTTGTATTAACTTCAAGCAAATGCATGCGAAATTCAACGCGTGCAAAAGAGATGGCATGTTAGGCGGGCGTCATCGCACGCACGACAAATTTCAATCTCAAGTTGATGTTGATGAAAATCAGAATTACGCGGTAGACCCGCTGCTCTTATGTGAGTATGAAATGGTACACTACTTTGAACTTTTCGGGAGTGGGGGGAGGAGGTCTGGTTGATCTACCAACATTTTGAATGTTAATGTTAATAAACAGGGGCTCTACCGCGTAATTCTCATTTGTATCAACTTCAAGCAAATGCATGCGAAATACAACGCGTGCAAAAGAGATGGCATGTTAGGCGGGCGTCGTCGCACGCACGTCAAATTTCAATCTCAAGTTGATGTTGATGAAAATGAGAATTACGCGGTAGACCCACAGATCCGAATAAAATTTTTGCAACGAAGTAATTCTTGCCCACAACTATAAGGTTAAATAATATTAGTTGGCGAAATTCAAAACATAGGTAGTACTAGTCTAATATGAACAACTGTTTGTATGGGAGCTAAGCGAAATTTTGAACTTTTTTTCTCTTCCTCCCATACAAATTGCCCCGATCAGCTGACTGGTTCAGTATGAAAAGGTGAAAACAAATTTTAGGAATTTCGCTTAGCTCCCATACAAACAATTGTTCATATAGACTAGTACTACCTATGTTTTGAGTTTCGACAACTAATATTATTTAACCTTATATAAATGGGCTCGGTTGGTGATCATTGAACCTTGTTCCTGGTCCCTGGCCGGGTCTCCGATATGGGTTCGGGTGGTTGATTGGATTTTACCTTGTATAATATATATTTTACCTATCATTTTAATCGTAAATATATTGCTACATAAATTAAATAAACCTTTAATTTAGTTCATGTACATTTATTATTTTATTACATATATTTTCTTTATTAGATTAAATTTGACGTGTAAAAAGTGTGTATACCTATACCTGCTTTGCAAAATAAACTATTTGAATTTGAATTTGAATTTGGAATAACTAAAAGTAAACACGTTTTCTCCTAACCAAAATGAAATTTATTCTGTTAAATTCAAACAACCGTTACACTTATTTGCTGGCTACAGTTTCTAGCTACCTTCGTCAGCCTAACACAAACTGAAAAGTCATATTATAAGTTTGGGAAAACTTTCGCTATTTACCTCATGCTAACCAAACCATTTGACCGTAAATAATGGTGTCTGAGCCTTTAGACTGTGTTTAAAATACTCTCTTTATATTCTAAAGGTCACGTGTTCTAATGCCGGGCACATTTGTGTAAGAACAGCGCGTCCCTTAAAGTTTGTTAAACTAAAGGCTGGTACACAACAAGGTCCTAAAGGGAAGACGGTAGGCGTTTACAAAGAGGTGATGGCTGTAATTTTGCTTACGTCAGCAAGAGATAATTCTTGATTCCCTGCACGCGTCCAGGGTAGTGATTAACCCTTAAATGCATGATTTTTTCTTTTTAAATGAAAGTGGGATATATGATAGAGAAGTGGTCCAGAATTATGGGAAAAAAAAAAATATTCGTTTTTAAGGGGGTAAAATGGTATAAAATCAAAAATACTTTTTTTTTTCAAATTAGTATAAAAAATTGTTTATTTTTTCATTTTTTCATTTCTGTTTTTTATCAGTTAGTACAGACATTTGACACTTGTTTACAAAAACCCTATTTAATAAAACAAAAGCATGAAATTTTCATAATTTTTTTTCGCGACCTTTTATTTTCATATTGGGACCATTTTTTTTACAAATGCAAAATTATGTTTGTATACATTAAAAAAAAGCAAATAAAACTAAATTTTACATATTTTTATTTTATTCCGTAATTATTTTTCATACAATAGTCTTGCAGAAGGAAAAATATACGTAAGAAAAAAACATTTACACAAGAAAAATTAAAATAAAATTATATGTTGCCATTTGGCAACAGGATGCATTTAAGGGTTAAATATACAAAAACCAGCTTGCTTGTACTTGTCTTTTCAAAGTCCTTACAGTACAGTGGAGATCTTGTCAAGGACTTTGTACCTATCTTATATCCTTCACTATAAAGGCTTATGTACTACTGCAAATGAACTGTAAAATAAAAATAGGTACACGATATATACCGAAATAATTAGTAAATAGTAATAAATTTCTATGTTTCAACACTTGGCGATTTATCCAACGCAAGGAGATATAAATTAACATTATATCATTGCAGTATAGAAACGCAGAAAGAAAAGTAAATGTGGATGTGAGGAGCTCTGAAGAAATCGCTATAAGTGATAAGGCCACCAATTGTTACCTTCTCTCATAAGTTTGTTCTTTAACCTTATTTATTTATTTTGGTGTACAATAAAGATTATTTGTCTTGTCTTGTCTGAACCGGGTTCGAATCCCGGTTCAAAACTCCTCACATCCAGATTTACTTTTCTTTCTGCGTTTCTATACTGCAATGATATAATTAATGTTAATAAAATAATTAGTGTCTAGTATGAAATAAGGAAACATTGATTCCTTCATATTTGTTAGATCAGGTGTCCGTCTGTGTAGCTGTACTAAAACCTCCTGTAACACCACACCCCTATTGCTCACACTGAACTCCGTCGAATCCCAACAACAACCCACCCACAACCTACATAGTTTAACGTTTGGTGTTTAATAGAAATGATTTTAACAGATATATGGCCAAAGTGTGATCGTCAGATTAGAACCTTACGTAGCGCCCCAAGTAGAACCCAAATTCTTTAAAAGTGATTCAGAGATGAAGACAGCCAACAACCCCTATTAATAGTCCCGTTCTAAATTATAACTTATCTTTCATGTGCTAAGCAAACTGGACATAAAATAATTAAAACCAAATCCGTTGATTTAGATAGTAAAATCAGAGAACGTAAAGTATTGGTAAAATGTTCAGATTAGAAACTTCACTGCTTGTCAGTCAAGCCAATATATGAAAGTCATAGAGATAACACTCTGTAAACAAATCTAGATGCAAAATTCATTAATGTTACAATAAATAAAAAAGGTGAATAAAATCTCTGTAGCAATTCTGCGCCAGTCAGCCTCTTAAGAGGCTATGTGAATTTACTATGTTAGACTATACGCTTCTTTAGACGATACATCACATACATACTTTGTTTGATTATGTTATGAACAAAATGCATCATTATTATTCTTTTTAATAACCACTACCAACAATTGGGGATGGATGAGATGAGGCACTTCTGAGTCCGAAATTTAATAATTTATTGATGATCAAAGCTGAATAGTATTCCAACAGCCGACCCCTATGTATGTTGTAAAACTTATTACTCGATAGACACTTCTATACGAAAATTACTTATTCAGCTGGTAATCTTCGAATAAGTCCATAGGACAGCGAGTAAAACTCTCACATCTGTGATTATCTGGTCAGTAAAATAGAGACTCAAAGAAAGCCATATTGGCAACCTCTCAGAAGTACCCTCCCCTGGATGTGGAACACCCCCCTGACCCCTTTTAGTGTATACTCTTTCTTGAATTCTAAATTTAAGATCTATTTATTTATTTTTAATTTTACGCGCCTATGCTGGTTCCCTGACTACACAACTCCGGTAAAGAACCAACAAGAAATCCAGAGCGTCCCTACCATCATAGTAACCAAAACTACAAATGACAACCAATCCAACAGAATGATTTCAGATTTCTAACCCATGGCAATCCTGTGTCTCTGTACCAAACATACTTTATTTGTTCTTATGTCATTGGTAAGCCAAACTACCCCATTTCAGTGTATAGTTAGCTCGTGGCTGAATTTTGCCTGAAAAAAGAACAAGTACATCCATACAAATACACCAAATGTTACCAATTATATACTTGAGCAACAAACATTGAAATCACTCGTGCTGCACCATGTCCCATTCAAAGATTCAGTCCCTCAACAGATCTACTCAAATAGTGACTGACAGCTAAAATTAATTTCTTAGATACTGCTGGTAACACTCAACCCAAAGTTGCTATGTCAATTTGACAAAACTATCCAGTAAAAAACTTAGACTTTCATATTCAGCGTACAGTCAATCTGTTTACCATTCAATAGAGAATTTCTATCAAGTCAAAATTGTAAGTTGTTTCAGTAATAAACCTCCCCAATACAATCGTTCTTGCCGTATCCAATGCAAGTCAGACAAGTACAAATTTCTACCAGGTTGGAATTCTACCCATTTTCCAAAAATCTCCAAGCCTCAGCAAGGCCTTTACATAATAAGTCTCAAATATATTAAAACTCCTGAATACAATAAATTAGGCTTTCAACCCTCATTTCATGTAAGAAAGTTTACTTTAAAAATCATTGACTCTCTAGTAATATGAAACCACTGTGACTTTCATCCTTAACAGTATTGCAGTTATTTATGTAGTCAATCTTATAACTACACTCAGTAGAATAACTTCAATATATTTTGAAAGAGAAATCTGCTCTAGGTAATGCAGTACCAAAAATACTAATAGAAACCTGTTTCCGTTCTAAAGATGTATTCATTTAATTCCATTGACGAAGAACAACTTTTACTACCCCATACTTGGTGTATAGTATCAGTTAAGGCTTTTACTTTGCCAGACAAGGGAAAGCATTTATGCAAACAAATACATCATGTTATGTACTTCAAGTTTATTGAACATTTATAAGAACCAATTGAAATTATTCTCTTCAATAAAGATTTCCCGAAACTATTTTCACGGTAATTAGTTTATTAGTTACTTGCCTACTCAATTGAGTAATAAAAGAAAATCCGAAACATTCCATATTTCATCAAGGCTCTACTCTGTATCAATGCAACAGTCATTTCGACAACGGAGAATGTAAGTAAATACTGACCAAAAGGTTTGTTAGTCATCTATACTCTATTTTGGATTCTTATACACCAAACTATTTGATTTTACTTTATACCTTAATGTTTACTACGAACTGACCTTAAAAAGGGTTTGATAGGCACTACAGTTATGAACCTTTATGGTCTAGAATACATTTCATCAACCTGAATTCCAAATCTAGGCTTTCTATGTCATTTAGACACATTTTGTGCCAAACTCAAGTCTCTTCATTTCTTGAAAGAAATACCCAAGTAAATACAACATTTTAAGAGATAATTAAGTGGTGAAACTTATGTTTCCCATCATTTCATATTTATTGCCAATATTAAAGCCCTATGCCCTAGCACTCAAAATTAGTGTTCTGTGGGCATATAAAACCCTCTTAGATAAACAATGAAACTATTTCAGTATCAAAGCCCTATGCCCTTACATTCAAAGTTTAAGTTCTTTGGACTTATAAAGCCCTCTCAAATAAACAATGAAACTATTTCAATATCAAAGCCCTATGTCCTTACATTCAAAATTGGAATTCTTTGGACTTATAAAGCCCTCTCAGATAAGTAAACAATGAAACCATTTGTCAAACAAACCAGTCAACAACAACCCACTCCTGAACCACCAACTCCAATTTTCAGAGGTCCCCATCCACTTGAAAACTTGTAACCTATCATAATTGAATTCATTGACCTATTTTCCCTGAACAATGAAGAAAGTCACCTAAAACCTCCCACTATGCATAATTTCTCAAAAAAAAACTATCAATGTCCTAACAATAGACCTGAATTTTGGAATTCTACCACCCAACATTTGGCCCTAAAATCAAATGTTCCTAGGCTCCTAAATGCGTGAATTTTCAAAGCCAGAGGTCCGTCACCTCACATTCACAATCAAACGTGTGTGTGGCTGTATATTGTGCTAGCAAACACCATACAACCCCTCAACCAATCGACAGAAAGAAGTGAGGCAAGTTGAAACCTCTCTGTGTGCCCAACACCCCAAAACCTTGCCCTACTCAGACAGGGGGCGACACAGTAGGCAAAAAGGACGTCACCCCGCTGGCTGGGACAGCCCATATGATCACGTGTATAAATAAATACACAGATATGAGACCATGACCAGCTCAGTCAGATGACAAAGGATAGAACAAATCGCAGCCTCCTCACGGCTCGGACGCCCTGCCATAAACATCGCCTTTCATGGAGGATGTGTTTCCAGTATGCAAAACTGGCGCAAGGCCATCCCAGACGCTTGCTTCCCTCCAGAGGAGGCCAAAACCAAATTCTGTCGTTCACACCAGTAGGCGACCCGAAATTTAGTCCAGTGCGACTTTCGCTCTGCAAGCTCCCTGCCTGACTCCTCAAAATTTCCCAGCGACTAGCCCTATGCCACTACCCTGGTACATCTTCCCGTTTCCACGTCCGGCATCACTAAGAAGAGACCACACTCCCTTCCCTCCCCATCAACCCCTGAATCGACCCATGCACCACTACATTATTTAGGTACGCACTTTAATTTCGGAACCCGAAAAGACGAATATCGAACCCTTTACATAACGCGGAATCTAACTCGTTCGCTCGCTCACCCTACACGAATTCAAACGCGCTTGTGTCAATCGCCGAGTCGGAAAAGTCAAAAACTATTGACCATAACCGAATCCATTTACGAAAAAAGGGCATTCCGCCACCTAAAAGCCAACGCGAACGCGAAATGGTCCCGAGACCCAACGAACAGATAGATTGACACATTCCGTACTCTAATCGCAAACTCCGAAAACAAAATCTCTACTAAAACAAACAAAAACCTCCCCAAACAAACTCAAAAATGAACACCTTTAAGACTTCTTGCAGCACTTCCACTCACGACGGTGTAAAAATGAAAGAGTCCCCACCCTACATTTCACCCATTTATATACTAAGTGTGATATCAGCGTTATTAGTGCAATCGGCGTAATCGGTGCTACCGGTGCCATGTGCGTTTTCGTGCAGAACGAACAAAAGTGAGACAAACAAACAAGAGTAATAGAGATGGTAACATGACAACAAAACATGGCAACAGCATATACTAGGCGTAAGCAGGACAGGACAAAAATATACAAGTAAGAGTGAAAGAGATAGACACATGGTGACAAGCCTCAGGCGTCATCTAGTCTACGTGGCAACAACTTTGTAGCTAATTTAGAGTTCACGCATTAATGGAAACCATAATGTTTGAAATTGAAAGTTTATTCTTAATTCCTTCCATATTGGACCGATTGCTTGGGCCAGTGGTTGAGTTTACTGTATTTATCATTTAAAATCAGTTATTCTACGCGATCGATTTCAATTTGCTTTATTTATTTAAACGTGATTTATTTGATTACATACAGCAATCTTCCTGCCCATTATCATAACATTTATTTGTGAATTGAGACGTGAACAGATGAGGTACGATCTGTTACATAGCGCAGGGCTGTCTTGTCAAGTTATCCACCACGTGTCCTTCTCATACATTTAAAGGATTATTTCTGGTACCGAAACCAAAAATGAAGTATAAAGATATTATTATTATTATGTATTATGTTATGTACCCACCATACCTTGGACCGATGGATGACGGTATATCCATCCCTAATAGAAGGGCCTTATATAGAACAGACTGGTGATGGGCAGCGGCGTCACTGGTGCGAGGGTTCTGCCACCGCGCTTACCAACCCGCCTGCCCAGCCTGTGTGAGTATGGGTAATTCTTCCAGGATGACCGCCGGGAGTGGCAAAGTCCTGGAAAGGCTTATGTCCAGCAGTGGACGAACTAGGCTGACGGATGAGGATTATATTATGATATTGCGGTATTAAAAACGCAGAATAAAATTAAATCTGGATGTAAGGAGTTCTGAACCAGGAACCAATTCATACAAATTTTACCGTGAATCACGAGCATTCTGTCTGTTGGAGAGATAATAATTTGGCTAAGTGCGAGTTGGACTCGCACACAAAGTGTTCCGTACCAACACAAAATACGGGCAGGGAACCCTAAAAACATGGTATATTATAACAATATAGATGTTATAGCAAAATGAAGGGAACACAAAGAAGGCTCTAAAATGGTTGCGCCTGGCAAACACTGCTATATTTTTCCTGTAATCTCTACGTATCAATCATCTATTACCAAGATATTTTTTATAATTTCCGTCCTCTTGTTTCGGAGAAAAAGGGTGGCGACATGCTAATAAAAAAATTATTCTTTTCAAAATTTTTGTATAAAGATGTATGTATTTTTTTTATTTGCTGTGATAGAGGCCATAGTAACTTCTATTGTGTAAAAATTTCAACTGGCTTCCTATAACGGCTGAAGCTATAGACCCATGTGACAGACGGACGGACAGCGGAGGCTTAGTAAAAGGGTTCTGTTTGGCACCCTTCTGATACGGAACCCTTAAAAATTCCTAAATATTTAAACAAAAAAATTACGCGTCTCAGGAGCCCTAAGAATTTAATTTTTCTCTCTTTACCTAACTATTTTATGCGTAGATAGATAGAAAGATAAGTTAGCAAACTATCCAAATTTACCTGCCAAGCCCTTTATTCACGATGCAAAGATCCAAAACAATTTACAAGTAAATAGGGCGGAAGATATATCGGAAACATTTTACCTAAATCCATTGGAAATCTGTTAAGCCGGTCGTAAAATGACCCGGGCGTGAAAAGGCGCGCCAATATATTGGGGTGATCGCGATAGATTTTATTCAAATTGCCGGAAGCCACGTTGCTCGCCATTTGGATCCATTGTCACTGGAAAGTATGATTGACAAATTTGACAATGATAGCCTGCTTCTTTGAAACCTGGTACACGTACGTCGATATGCCAGAATGTCCACTGGGTTTGATTGCCACAGTGTCAAAATGTAAAAAATGCCCTTCTGTCTAAATGTTACTAGGACGTTAGTTACGCTAGTTACGCTTTGGTCAAAATTTCCAACTGATTTATGGAATGGGTCAAAAGTGTATTTTTATTTGATACTAGCTTCTGCCAGCGGCTTCGCCCGCGTGGCCTACAGAAAACAATTGACATATTTTTTTCAGAAAGTAACATTATAAGCGCTCTCACTCTCTCTCGATTGATAATACAAACTGATAATATCCCAAACAAAGCTAGCGAGGCCGAAAAACTCGCATGTTCGGACTCCGTTCTCGCATGCTCGTTTTTCAGCCTCCCTAGATACTCCCGGCTTCCACGATGCTGCGAAGAACTTTACAAACTAAAGTGCACACCATGTTTTACAAGGGTACTAATCAAGACCAATCCTTACAACCCCTCACAAACCCTATCACTCTCTCCTCACAAACACTCTTTCACATTACTCTTGCAACTTCTCTTCCTGGTATTCTTTCACCTCCTATTTTACTTTGCTCCTATTTTATACTTAAATAGTTTAGAATTATGTCTCAAAGTCAACATCTGTATGTACATGTCAAATATCTTTTTTTTACTTATTCGACTGACGACGGCCACAAGTTGGCCCAAATATATTTCGAAACCAAGTAATACTTTTTATTTATATATTATAATCTAGTTTAAGAGTTATGATTGTTTTGTTCTCTATGGAAAGTTCCTTATATTTACATTATGTACGACTCTAATGTAACTATTGCATGAATTGAAAGCAAATATGGCATAAAAGTAATGTAGTAATGTACGAGTAGCTTGCCATTTATGTAGTTATTACTCGATTACTCGAAGTTTTCAAATAAAAAAATATAAAGAGAAAACTTCTTAACTGCACACTTTTGCTCAACTAAAGTATTTTTCATATGACGCGACACAAAGTAAACAATAAAAAAAAAAATTGGACGTCTGTAAACGGGCCATCCTGTATAAAACGGTACCTTCTTCTCAGTTTTTAGTTTACACACCCAGTTTATTTCATAACTCTGTTATCATATTGCAACATTGCAATATTGTCAGTTCTCTCCATTTTACTTACATTCTACGTGCGGGTACCATCGACACATATGCCGAGCAGTAAAACACACATGACGACGGCAAAAACAATATGGCCTTTCTGTGACTACCCGCATGGGTTCGTATCAAACGTTAGTTATATCGGTCCTGCAGCTGAAATAGGTCGAATTGTTTGAATCGAATAAGATATATTATGTTTTACCATTTTTATGGTGAAGCTTCGACGTTTCTTTGTAGTTTTCCGTGAACACTTATCGTGAAACGGTTACGAAAACACGCGTACACAAAAAAAAGTAAATAATATTTTATTCGGTTATAACCTTCGACCAAAATAAAATAAATGGACGGGCCATGGCGTACAGATTGTTGAAGTCTGTAAAGTGAGCGCCGGCTCTCACTTCATCTCTGTCTCTGTGTGTTAGAAGAGGGACACGTACGCTTATTATTACATGCCATCCAAATAACTGACGAAAAAATACCTTCTAGTGCATTTACAAAGTGCAAAAAGCAAAATAAACATAAAAATAAAAATTAGGTATTGAAGTATATATCCAATTGCTTAGACTCGTTATGAGTGAGGAAACTGTAAAGACAAGGCCCTTCCATTCATTTTATTTTGGTCGAAGGTTATAACCCGGTAAATTGAGTAAATATTTAATATACCAAGCGCGGAGTTTTGAAGTTCGAATTTTGCGTTCGTATATTTCTGTTCTAGTTAGTTGTTGGTTTAACGGTACAAAATAATACACTCACATTTTTATGGCTGGTGAGTGAGACTTAATGCGACCTATTTTCACTACAGGCACGTTGATAAAATCGCGGAAAAAATCAAATACTTCATATTATACAGGGTGTAAAGATGAAGTTGCGGAAGCCGAAAACTAGAGATATTACTAGTCCACACTAACAACCTTTCGTAAAAAAAAAAAGAAAATAAAAAGATAATAACAGTTGTTTCATACATTTTGGTCGGATAGCTATGTAACTTTTCTATGGAACAACTGATTTTGTTTTGCGATTCTAGTGTTGTCTCCTTAGTAAAAGTTCTTCGTATAGACGAGTACTATCGCCAGTTTCCGGCTTCCGCAACTTCCTCTTAACACCCAGTATATTAATGTGTGAAGATTAAAGTTTCTATTAGAATCACATATATCTCTTCTCTAAGGTGGGGACTATGAATCATCATCATCATGGTATATGAAGTAATCCCAAACATTATTTTGCATTAGGATTGTTTACCCTTATCGTCTCGGATTAACCTACGAGCTTTCAACCGCTTAGGATGACAATTACCGATCTGGTACATACCAAAATTTAATATACATCGTTTCTAGACACTTCAATCTTCATATAAATTACTTCTGGCCCTCTAAAAAGGCCGCTTTGGATGAATCATGTTATGATTCTGTTGTAATGCTGTCTCTTTTGCACGCATGAAGAAACTCTGACTCTATCCTACTTTCAAATCATTACATGATTCACCTAAGTTGGCCTTTTTAGATTCAATAGAATGCATATTATCTCAAGTGTCAAATGTGAAGTGTGAACTAGAACTTTTTTAAAACTATGACAGAAATAATTTTCTATGTTTGAACACTTTGCGATTTATCCATCGCAAGGAGATATAAATTAACATCATATCATTGCAGTATAGAAACGCAGAAATAAAAGTAAATCTGGATGTGAGGAGCTCTGAACTTTTTTTTGACAGCTCTTGGATCAACCTGAGACGATTAGATTTTTTTAGAGATTTGCGGTGTAACTACAAAACAGTGTTTAACTTTAGACAGTGTTTAAATCTGTTGCTATCACTCTTTTACAATATGAAACAAATTTAAACACTGTCTAAAGTTAAACACCGTTTTGTAGTTACACCGTAAGAGTCTTTTATTGTAATTTTAAAAATAAACTTCGATTTTTTTTTAATTGCGTGTTTTAGTAAGGTGTAGCTCATAATCAATATATCAATCAATATACTTATAATATAAAATAATAGAACCCTGTGTGTCTGTATATTGAAGAAAAGTTATAAAAATAGAAAAGAGGGTAACTAAAGAAGGGTAATAGAACACAAATGACGATTTTTAGAATTCTTTTCTGTCTGTTTGTTCACGTACATCTCCAAATCTACTGAACGGATTTGGATGCGGTTTTTTTATTATCATTTTAGTAACCCTATTCAATAATAGGCTATAAGCGGTGTTAATGAAAACGGGGCAGAGTTGAATAACCGCGGGTGGGGTCGCGGGCAAGGCACACACCTACTGTTATACTTTATACACTAACATCTGAATCTATTCGTTAAGTCAGTAATTGAGCGACTTTAGTTTATAAAGTTCTTCGCAGCGTCGTCGCGTCGTGGAAGCCTGGAGTGTCTAGGAGTGGCGTGCATAGAACTTTTTTCTGGAAAAGCAATCAGAAGGTCAAGTTTGACAATAAAAAAACATGAAAAAATTTAAATAACACTTTGAAAAACGAAAGTTTGTATGACGCCAGGGTAGGCACTGCCTACCCTAGAGTGAACATTTTCATATCAACTTTATTTTTACAAAGTGTTATTTCAATGTTTTCATATTTTTTTTATTGTCAAACTTGACCTTTTGGTTGCTTTTCCGGAAAAAAGTTCTATGCACGCCACTGGTATCTAGCGAAAGTTCTATGCACGCATGTTTCTATGACATTCATTTTTTGTAGGCCACGCGGGTGAAGCCGGGGCAGAAGCTAGTAAAAAAATATGAGCCATTGATAGGCATGCTTTGTAACTATATTTAGCCATAATATTCACAGCAAAAATATATTTGTTCACTCAATTCATACTTGGCTTTATCGATTATATTTTATATATTCATCAATTTGAAAAAGCCCACCACCATTTACAGCTATCACACCGGTGCTGTAAGTCGGTCTCTTACTATAGTATCCACTCAAGACAGCCTGTAGAACCTTGTCACAGTAATGAAACCTTCTAAGATGCTGATTTTATTATTTATTATTTTTATTAACATAGAAAGAAAGAAGAAAAAAAATGCATTTATTCGGTAACACGCAAATATTAAGATTATTTGTATTATGTAATATTAATATTGTAGATTATGGACGTACAAAAGTCGGTAACCCTATGTATCGAGTAAGAAGGTGTGTAGAAAAAAAAAACAGGGGCGGCTGAGCACAACCTGGATCATTTTGTACAGTCAACAAAAAGATCACAATTTTTCTGATGAAAAAATCAAGTCAATAAGTAACAAGTAGATCCCTACTATGTTCGACAGAGCGTATCAAAAATTGCTTAAAAATAAGGTTTGCGCGTCCTATGTTGGTACTCACGTGAGTCAGCTTGATTTTATGTATTTGAAATCGATGTATTTGAAAAAAATCGTTTCAACATCGTTTTCAGCAAGATGTGAACAATTCGTAGTTGTGTAGAGTACAAAATGTTTCAAGTTGCGCCCAGCCAACCCTATTTTTATGTAGTTTTGGTATCTACACAACTACGAATTGGCCACATTTTGTTACTCGATACATAGGGTTACCGACTATACGCCCATATTCTATAATCAATCGACGTTTTAATCTAACAATACCTTACTTGAATTAATTCGGACAAAAAGATATCTACTGATTTATTTCCACAAAGTAATAACAGAATCCTTACGTGGCGCCATGTACAGTCACCAACAAGTCAAGGTATACCGGGACAATTCTTGTCATACCGCCATAAAAGCGATAATCATACAAGAAGGTATATACTATAGTACGCGGCCGAGTGTACAACCTTTTCCACACAAGAAGTAAGATTTCTTTCAAAGAAATTCTTTGTGTCTAGGTAATAACGAAATGGCAGAGATATCTAAGGAAATAACAATAGAATACAATATTCTTTATTGCACACCGAATAAAAAAAATAAAGGAAGATTTCAAGAGTATAGATAGCAGGATACAATTGGCGATCTTTTGGACACCTTTTGTATACACGAGCACTTTAATTTTTGTTTGCCGATATTCCAAAAAATGTTTTAAACTAATAATAAACTTTCTAGTGTAATAAACATTTATTTACGTTTTTAACTTTAGTCTGCGTAATTCGGAAGGCGAGGGTATTCGGAGAAATCTGTCCTGCCTGCTCCAACGATTTCATTTTACACTTGTCTATCCTTCTCAGTAGAAGCGAGCCACTCAGAAATCTCGTGATTTCAAGGTGTTATCATTTATTACGATTTTTGGACTAGAACGATGGGTCAATATGATGGCCGTTTTATATGTATATCATTTTGTACCACGTTTATTTGATAACGGGTGTCCCAAAAAAGAAAGTTTATATTTGGTTAGCCTACTGCGTAAACGCAAAAGATTCGAGGGGTGCGGGGGGTATGTCAATCGATAGCCTGGCTTCTGGGAATTAGACACTATAGAAGTTTTCTCGGGGGTGGACCGCGCGTTCTGCGTGTTAAGGGGCTATACCGTGAAAATTGACACTTTTTGAAGTTATTTATCTGCTCTTTTAATGAAGTTCCAAGTAAAATAAATTAGTATAACAATTTTGGGACCTTTTACTAGATTTTGGTCTATCAGAAACGCGATAGGAGAAATTTCATTCGATAGAAATAATTATTGAAATCAGGTCTAAATTTACACTTTTTTTGATATTCTGACAAATTAGGATAGCATACAGGCTTGAAAAACATTTATTTCGATGGGTTTTAACTACACCTAAATTACTGGTTATGGAATTTTCTGTAGCTATTTTAGTTAATTTTGCATTCATTTAAAACCGACTTTTTGACAATTTTCCCCGATTCCGTCCCTTTCGCACTGTGGGTCTTTCTGCCTGGAGTAACGGGGACCTTTGCTAGCACGGTATATCACCTTAACATTTTACAAATACCTTAAAAACGGTGATTCAGCGAAAAAGCACGGAGGAAATTTTGCAGTCATTGTGGTTTGAGTAATTTAAACGATGCGCCAAGTATTCTCCTCAATCGTAAATGGGTTAAAAAGTTTAAAAAGACCGTTTTAGCACTTTTTAATCCATTTTCAAATGAGAACAACACATGGCACATCATAATGACTTCAAAATTTTCTCCATTCTTTTTCGCTGAATCACCGTTTTTAGGGTACGTTTAAAATCCTAGCAAAGAATACGCGTTCCAACTCTGAGAAAACCTCCATAGTGTCTCAATTCCCAGAAGACAGGCTATCGATTAACATACCCCCGCAGCCCTCAGATTTTTTGCGTTTACGCAGTAAGATAACCAAATATCCAAAATTTAATACGACTTAAATGAAATTATATTTACGGCTGTCCGTTAGATCTATGATATAGAAGTGTCTGTTAAGGTTACTGTGTCCTGTGATTAGCCCTACCATCATGCGAAGGTTGGATCTATTAAGACGTAGTAGTTTCTTTGTCAGACGACGGTCCACGGTAGGGAAAACCGCTCTCGTCTGTCTGCAGGCTGTCATGCTTAATGACATAATGTTATACTTTTTATTCAAAAATAAAAAAAACAATCATAAGTTTTTTATTTGGGAACGCGATCCGACGCATCAACATAACCAACCAACAAAGGATATGTTACAGATGTTACTTTCACGAAATAAGGTAGATTTGCAAACTGTCATGGCGCAACTTATCTAATTCACATGAATGGTTCCTGATATAGAATTTGTGAATAGAGAATTATAGGTGAGGAGTAGAGGCGTGCCGTTGGTTTGATCATATCATTTCCAGAATATTTTGATTGATTATTTAATTTTTAAAGCATTCTTATGTTGTACATATTATTATATATGTATTTTATAGTAAATGTAATCACTAGATGTTTTTTCAAAACCAACTGACGTTTCTACAATATTGGCAGTCATATTGTTATCCGGAAAGCACCAACTTCTCCTCAATACTTGCGGGCGCATTGTTAGCAACCTTGACTTAAGGCGCTACGGAAAAAAAATCGACACTTTTAGAACTTCCATATCTACTTCAGTAAATAATGTATAATTTTGATAACATAGTATATTATTTTTGGAATCTTTCTCTAGGGATCTGTTAACACAGAAACGCAATTGGAGAAATTCGGCTCGATAGAAATATTTATTCAAATGAGGTCTTTATCGACACCAATTCTCCTGGTTTGACAATTTAGAATGACACATGGACTGCAATTTTATTTTATTAGATGGGTTTTAACAATACCTGGGACCTGGTTAAACGAAATTTTGATAGCATTTTCAGTACATTTCATATTAATAAAAAACAGACTTTTTGCTCCTTTTCCTCGAATCTGTCCCTTTCGCACTGAGGGTTTTTTCGCATATGAAGTAACAGGGACGCTAAAACTTTTACATATCGCCTTAAGTAAACTATGTAAATAGGAAATAATTATCAAGAAATGTTAAGATAATCTAAATATGCGGACAAAGTCCGTACACTACGTTTTGTTTCAAATGTTGTAAACAAAGTCAAATTCACAAAAAAAGAAACACTACTTGCCTATTTTCTCTGTCTGTCTGTATAAGGATCTCTATCTGTTAACGTGTCTAATAGATTATATTTTATATGGGGTGTTAAGATGAAGCCGAAAACTGGCGATAGAACTCGCTTATACGTGAAAAAAATCGAGAAATCGAGGAAAATATAACAATTGTCTCATATATTTTGTTCGGGTAGCTATGTAACTTTTCTATGGAACGGCTGATTTTTTTTCGCGATTCGAGGGTTGGCTCCATAGTAAAATTGTTCCTATGGAGGAGTACTATCACCAGTTTCCGGCTTCCCCAACTTCATCTTAACGTTCTGTATATCTCGTACAAAATGTATAATACTTGTGTAAATACATAATATTTATGTAAATACGTAATATAAATACTTATGTTTTGGAAAACGATAGTGGATAAACAGGCCCTTATAAAAATTCAAACTGATTGATGAATACTATTGATGAATATTGGAATCATTTATTTGAATGTGACAATTTATTAATTTGCTTATTTGGAAACGTTCAGAAAATATTCAAAAAATTAAAGCTTTATGCAAAATTTCTACTTGCGATTGTCGGCCCTTCGTGAACATGATCATTGTATACAGTTCGTCGTCTATGACAGTTATTAAAATTTTAATATATTCATCCCTCGTTAAAAATCCCCCAAAACCGGCTCGGAATAGTATATTGTTCACCGAGGGAAGAAAGGGGAAGATTACCAACGAGGGTGTAGGGCCTCAATACACACGGGTTGGGAATCGCACTTTCTCCCGAGTGATACATAGTGCTTTATACTACACCTGCGAGGAAATAGTATAATTTTACTTTTAATCAAGATACAATAAAAGAAACCGACTGACTCGTGTGCGATTGTCACTTTTTATTTCCTTCTTATTTTTTATTGTGTACACACTGAGAAAAAATTCTGGTTCCGTTAACCTGAATATAGTTCATTTAAACAGAAAACATTGTACTATATGTGACGTCTATATTTATTGTTCAGTTTACTTATTTATTGTTCAGTTTACTTGAACAATCTAAGGTAGACAATAATTTAAGTAAATATAACATAATTCTGTTTTTGTTTACAAGGTTTTTTTTACAAAACGATCTGGTAGTATTGTAAAAATATTTTTTCTCCGTGCAGGAAAAGCAAGTGGCCAGTATCATTTTTCGAGTTTTATGTACGAGTTTGCAAAATAATACTGGCCACTGGGCCACTTGCTCATTCTTTATGTTACTAAAAAAAAAAAACAGCACGTTAACAATGGATTTGCATATACTTTTTCTGCCCGCTCAAGCACGTTAACAATGAATTTTCATACACTTTTTCCGCCCGCATATTTGTATGACAGCAATGACGTATTTTCTGCATCGTTTTCAAAAAAGTAAGAAGGTACTTTCCGAGCAGGTGTAGTATAAAAATAAATAAATAGTGAAACTAGTATAAGTGCATTTCATTCCAGATTTAAACAAAAAATATTACTTTGTAACTTTAAACACAAACGGTGTTACTACAAAACGGTGTTTAACTTTAGACAGTGTTTAAATCTGTTGTTGTCACCTTTTCTTTCATATTGTAAAAAAGTGACATCAACAGATTTAAACACTGTCAAAAGTTAAATTTGTAGTAACACAGAAAAAGTCTCAAAATTTCCTATTTTGGGAATGAAGTCCGTTGTATAACGTACTTTCAGTCAATATAGTTACACTTACATGTATCGCAAACTCTTTACAACGTTTATTTTCAATTCTCAATACGTTTTCTCTTTAAAATTCAAAGTTGGTCTTCGAATATAAATAAAAGTGTGCAGAAGAAAGGCATTTCCATAACTTCGAGAGGGTTTTGGAGCTGAAACTTTTGGGATGGCGTTGCGCCAAACTATCAATATGCAGGATTTACCAGCGACTTTACCATCTTTATATGGCTATTATTAGTCAGCTGGGGGACTTGTTTGACACTTTAGTACTTCTAAAATATCAGTTTCCGCAATAAATTCTGTTTAAAATTTACTTTTACTTATCTATTGTTTAACAGTGAATAATTAAACATTAAGTAAAGATTTCAATCTGTAATTAAAATAAAATAAAAACAATGTAACGAAATAATCTACATCTAATAGTTTCACCGGGTTAATTCCCATTTTGGGTTGATTCCCGGTTAGACCTCAGCCCATCTCTACTCTTGAATGGTCATAATATAAATAATTTCACTAGCGTAGAAATTTACATGAGGTAATACGAAGTCACTCAGTTTAAGAAAACAATTTTTTATCAAAATTTCGTAATTCGAGTCTCCAAATTTTTTTTCTGATTGTTACCGTATCCAGTCTAAACAACAGAAATATACTTTTGAGGTTTTCCAAAAATCCAATCCTTAAAAATATAAGTCATAGAGTGTCTTTTGGATTGTCACTCTCTATTTTATAGGCTGTATTATCAAAGCCTAGTAAAACTTTAATAAATATATATAGTATGCCTTTATTAGCTTTTTATTTATAATTACACAATATAACTTGAAATATATACAATAAATAAAAGAAAATTGAAAACTTGAAATATATTTCGGCCCTTAGTGGGCCGTCATCAGTCAAGTATCTTGACTCGAAAATTGAAAACTCTTGTATCTTGACTGATGACGGCCCACTAAGGGCCAAAATATATTTCAAGTTTTCAATTTTCTTTTATTTATTGTATATATTTCAAGTTATATTGTGTAATTATAAATAAAAAGCTAATTAAAGCCTAGTAAATTCACATTCGTATTCTAAAGACATAGTAACAAATTCGTGATCTTTTATGTTTTACCTTATTATGTTTTACGTCTTCTTTGTGTCTTCACCATTTTATGTGACATCAAACAAGGGTTCGTAATTATTTTATTGTTAAGGTGGTCGCGACGGGTCTCGTCCCTAAAGGCACAACTTGTGGCAAATTACGATTTTTGCACTTGATTTGAACAAAGTTGCGATATTATGAAATAAAGTACACACCAAAAGCTTTTATATGACATAGGTTTCATAACTGTTAAAGGCTTTTTAAATTTGGTGCAAAATTCAGCAACAAGCCCTGTGTACGGGCAACCTTCCGTACATTCTGCTACGTAGTGACCTAGTTATGTCCAGCGTGTACGTGATGTTATTACTTTACTTTATACATTTTATTTATCTATCAACTGAGTACCTACTTAGCTACCGTAGAAATCACAGCTAGAGAAAAACTACTTTTCTCTTTAATAAACCATCTGCAAACTACCAGTCTGTTTCCACTTTCTACACCACTCCACTTCATCTAATGACAACAACAATCGTATGACCAGAGGGCCTATTATGTATCTTTAGTTGCCATCTGGACTGGGTGTCTATCATCAAAAACATAGATATACTATCGAATTCCGATTGTCTAAGGATATGTTCCCACTTGAAGTGACGATACAGTTCTTAAATAGTTCAATACCGACTAATGGCAATTTTGAAAGTTCCGTTTTTAGCTATGTTTTTGATGATAGGCACCTAGACCAGTTGGCAACTAAAGATACAGAATAGAGGGGCAGAACTGATCACTCTGACCATACACTCTGGGAGAGGAATATACTTGACTATAACAAAACAGATATTAATAGCACCGTGTTCGCCAGAACTTGTGCTATTAGTTAATAATGTAGTTATTTATTAAAATTTGTTTAACTTATCTCGTACATTAATGACTTCAACATAAAACTTTTACCACAATCACACACAAACGTTAGAAGCGTTTATAAGTCCTGGAGTGTACATTCCATTATTTACTTTTAAATGCTTGTTAATTATGTGTGTATTAGATTTTGGTAGAAGTTTTAGTTTCAATGGATTATTGAACAGGATAAGTAACAAAATTTAAAATTTACAAAAATATAAAATTATCAGCGAACAGCGCATATTGGGAGTTCGGGCGAGCACAGTGCTTTTATACTCACTTTGATTTTTTGCGAGAGAAACTCGACGTTTCGGTCAACTTAAAAGTGACCTTCATCACTCTCCGCCGGGTGCTCCGGTGCGTGCGATGCGACACCCTCGCGAGGATTGAATGTCGGAAATCCCGCATCAGTCACCACGGAGCACCCACTCCCTTTGCCGCGGGAGCTATATCCATTTGAAGGGTACGCGGGAAGAAAGATCATTGTCAGTTTTTTTCAAAATTGAGTAAATAGTGCCATCTCCTAAAATGTATCGATAACAATGATTGAGCGAAAACAAAAAATTGAAAAAAATAACACAGTCCGCAGAATATCGCTTTTAAAAATAAACCGGACTCAAGAAGCTTAAAAACCTAACTTAAAAAAAAGGTCATAACTAGTACAAAAAGTTTTGAAAAATTGTCTTTTAACTGTGAATATGGGGGGCTATGGGCTGATAGTAACGTTTGCTTTTGAGAAAAAAAAAATTGTTATTACAATAATTAACAGTGATTACAATAAGCCCACTAAGCAGAGTTCTAAAATAATAACCTAAGCAAGTTTTTTCTACTTATTTCAAATTTACCTTCTGTTGACTATGATCCATCTTCCCGCTTACCCTTCATTTGACTATAATGCACCTCACTCATACTAACAGGGGATTTTCTGTTTCTATCACCACGTGGTGGTGTTGGTTTAGCCAGTCAGAGCGCGTTGAAGTGCGACAAAATTTAACGGAAATATGTCGAACAAACCTAGTGTCATTTCACCTCTTTTGGGTTAGTTTTTCTGTGTTCCAGACGGACACACGGTAACCTTTATCTACTCCTATACTGCAATATGGTAATTACAACATCAAATGCAGTTTCATAAGTACCTACATTATTTGACCGATGTTATAATTCTGCGAGTTTCCAAAGCGATATATTTCGTTATAAATTATATAATGTTAATAAATTAATAAACTGTAAGTACTAAATTGGTATGAGTCAAACTTTGATCATATATATACAACATATATACATACATATACAATTAATATGTATGATCGAAGGAGTCAAACTTCAAGTTTACGCCACTAAACACTCAAGTTTGAACTTAATGCACTCCAAAACTCAGTTTTCATGTATCGAGGATTCGTCAGTAATTTGTTCACGCTCGTTCCCCTCTGTTATATTACTGGGAATTAATCTGAAACTCAACCACGACTTTAGACTGGCCAAATGTTCAAAAATAATCTCTATGGCTTGTATGTAAGGTTTAGCCAGGTTCCTAAGGGTGCTGGTGATTCCCAGCCTTGAGCTAAGCTTACGACTGAGTCGCGTATTTGATAACCATCGTACGTTCCATTACCACCAATAAATTATATTATATTGAAACGTGTCTGTGGAACAAAGAACATATTTGTAATTTAGTTTCAGCCTTTTTTGCGATTTTATTAGTGCGATATATTTACTTTATTTATTGAGACACAAATTATTATTGAGTACTGGATGCGTACCACAGGCTGCTTTAAAATTTAGTATACCATAGTTTTATATTCTTATTACAGAAGATTGTTGTTAAACTGTACTGTTGCAATGGGACCTGCCCTTTAATGATAGTATAAGTTTGGTAAATAAATAAATAAACAATTTTTAACACAAAATATAACAAACTAGAAATCTTAGCTGTGAACAATACACGGAGTTTTAAGAACTCATCGTGCACTCTGTAAATAAGCTAAATTTAGATAAAAAAGCTAATGTTACATAAAACCGGCTCTATTGTTTTTTATTTGATTAGACTTTAAACATATGAATGTGTAAATATCTACTTTTATTTTAAGGTGGATGTGTATTTCGTTCCCAAACGCAGAACTTTTGATCGTTTTTGAATAATAAGTTTTAAGTTAATGTAATTGTATCTACTACTTTTATTTACCCAAAATAAAACTTAAATAACATTAAAAATTAGACTATACCTATAAATACAAATAAAGTATAAAGTAAGCTATATACATGCATTATTTTAAAATTATTATAATAAATAAAAAATGCTGGCCAGATCACCACCGTCGTTCGGTAGTGTACCCAGAAGGCCGGCAGCATTGCCTCGCTGAATTTATAATGAATAATTCTTTGACCGAAATAGGCTCCAGCCCTCGGGTCACTGGAAGCGTCGCGTCGATCAGGCGCGATGATATGTCTCTGTAGAGACGTCACGCATCCGGTCCCCACGGTCCGAGTGTCTCGACTCCAAAGGGCACAAACATGTAGCCCTCACCTAAGGCTGCATATTTGCGCCGTTTGTCTGACTCCGCTGGAAGGTGGGATGGCGCCACCGTATCGACGCAAGTTGCATCCCACACCAACGGCCGCCCATTCTTCCATGGGATAAGCGTCATACCATCCGGCCTCTTGCCTTCTTCTGTGACGATCCGACACGAGTTCCGTTTACAATAGTGCAAAAAAAACATAAGCAGTCATGGGACTACTGACAAAAGTGACAACTTTTCACTGGCCAAGCGCAACATGTCATAGCATGTCGGTGACGCGAACCCTTATGGGATTTTCCTATACCAAAAAATGTTCAACGCGTCTAAACAAGTTTTCACTTTAAAAAACAGTAACATTACGTATACAACTTGTTACAAAAAGGTGTAACCATATTTGAAGAGCTTATTCAGTCAATGATATAGAGCTTTTAGTATGAACACTACCCTGAAATCTCAAAAAAAAAATCTGCCCTTCCATACATTTCGGCCGAGCGGCATTGCATGTTCCTATGAAGCAAGTAAATTTTTTTTTCGATATACAGGATTTGTTCCATAGTAAAATTTGTTTTAAACCATCGACTGAATAAGCTCTTCAAAATGGTTACACCTTTCCGTTACACGTTGTATAATGCTTTCAAGTTTGCAAATAGGCAGCGGAGACAATCTCGTGAATCGATTTAGAATCGCTCTTCTGAGGAGACTGTTCAACAATTACGGTAATCGAACATTCCTTACACTGAATTAAAAAAAGTTTACGGGATTTACTAGTAAAATAATAATAACGACAAGGAAAAAAAACACATGAAGTTTTTAAACTAAAACAAAAAAAAATCTTCACTTTATATTTCAATTATCAAATCGTAGTTTTATTTTCTGGTTTCTGGAGTAAGTTTTCGGTACACAGATACTACATAATAACATGTCCTTCTTCTATGATCCTGACACATCTCTTTTAAAAAAAACCTATAGTGGTCTCCATACAAAAACTCTCAAAGAAGTAGCATTTTTTATCGTTCTTTGTTTCAGCTGTATCTTACAGACATAATACATCAAAAATCCGTTTTGTGGTTCTCGAGTAAAAACGGAACATACACCAACATACAGACAGACAAACAAAAATTCAAACATTTTTATCTTTGGCCTTTTTTGAAAAATACATACGTGACTTTTTACTACTTTATTATTAGTATAGATAGATATATTTTTTAAATTTATTTATTATTTATATTTTATGCCACACCCATAGCATTTCAAAATAAATAAGTCTATAAAACCCTTAACGTACGAATGTTGAACATTCAAACTTTTTAATTCATTATGAATCTAAACCACGAATCAAACATTTATTAACGAACAAACATTTATATTGACAAGATATAAAAAATTAAAAATAAAGAATAATTCTTCACAAAATTCAAGCTGAAAATCATAGCTGTAAAAATGATTTTCTATTTTAATCACAGCAAAGAGCTAAGCTTGATTCCTTCTTGTGTTTTCAAGACAAATAAATAATTTCAATTTATGTATGAGGCAGGCAATTAGTAAAATTCGGCATTTTACAAACGGCGTTGTTAGCTTCTAAACGCTCGCTGTTTTGCAATTTGCTGTTCGGAAAATTGTAAGGTCTTCCACCAAAAAGTGAAAAATAGGTGCAATGACGAGTGGAGTGAGAAGGAGCTTGTTAGGATTACATGTAAGTACATATTGGGAGCCGAGTGAAGCGAAGCGAGGCGACCAAGTAACCTTTCAGGTTCTTTATAGAGTGTAAATCCATATCTCACGACGTATCTCAGAGGAGAAACTAACGCTATCCATTTGCTACGATCCTTACACATGTCACTACCCCATAACTCACATACCGAGATGAATATATAAGTACGTATATAATATATAATAATAAAAACGGTATTATTCCTCCCGCCTTTATATATTTGTAATTATTTTCTTCGTGATTACATCAGGTATCTAATCTACCAAAAGAAGATTAACAAGTAGCGATCTTCCAAAGGGCTCCCCTATGGCCTCGTCAGGTTAGGTTCGCAAAAAGGAAAAATTAAGTGACCCCAAGGATTCCGGCTGAACCATCCAATTTGTACATTTCTTGGGGAACTCTGATTGCAGGTATTCATCCTAATAAGCCAGTTTTTGGTTCGTTGGTTCGAAAGCTCTAAGGAGATCGACTTTTAAACATCTTTTTACATTATTATTCTTTAGATATGATAATTCTTGAAGTTTCTGAAAAATTTTGTACTTGTATTATATTCCAGTAAATAAGTAATGAATGGATAAATAAAATTTAAACTCAATACACAGAATTTGATTATATTTAAAATATGTACATTTTGTGAGTTTTGTAATTTTGTATGTGTTTTAATAACAAAATATATACTGCGGCTAAGACTCAATTTCATTTATACGAAAAAAACTCGACGTTTTGGTCAACTTTAGAGGCCCTTTTACGCCTGGACTTTTTATGAGATTCATACAAAAGGTAAAAACTGATGTAAAGTCAACTGCTCCTTCTCTTCATATTTCTTCTTAAACAGCCCAAATTGATGAAACACCATCATAATTAAAAAAGAAAAGAAAATAAAAATGGAAATAAAAAAGAGAGAAATAAAGTCATTGTTAATGTAAAGAAGACTAAGTTTATACACTTTTCTATAAATAAATAGTTACTATTTCATGGAAAACAGTTTTCACCTGAAACCATTTCACAAATTCGGCGCTTTTAGAATATTTCGCCATCTTGTACCTCTTGATGAGAGATGGGTTGGAGTTTAGTGTGGGGGGATGAGATGGGAAACATATATAAAGATGTGTGCAAAGTTTCATTGAGATCAAAGCCATCAGCACGTCATAAACACTAAAAGCATTTATAGGTATATGGCAGCTGAACGGGATGGCACATTCATCAGGTTCCGTGGGGCGCGTGCGACACCCTCGAGAGGACTGTGCGGAGCCTGATGAAGATCACCCTTAAGGTGCTCTTATCCCAAAATCAGTAATTTCAAAGTCAAATAGAACTTTCAAATATCGTCTAAAACTTCCAAAAAAAAAAAAATACGCAATATAGTTCGAACCTTTATCTACGGCTTCCACGCATGTGTTACACGAATAGATAAACTTTGCTCGATAGAAATAATTCACGAACACAGCATGTAATAAGACCTTTCAAATCATGTCATTTCCATAATTCCACTCTTTTATTAACGAAACATATCTGGTAATATTGCTCTTTAAATTTTCTAGGTCAACCACGTAAATGCGTTGTAATAAACATAGCCCTCGTTTTTAAACAATTTAAAAACCGATAAAAACAACGAAAAAGTACAAAAGTGTGGTTATTTTCTTTACTCCTTACACGTAAAGAAAAAGACAGAGAGTCACTCTTCTGGGATAAGAGCGCCTTAGTTGACCGAGAAGTCGAGATTTTCTCGCATTAATCAAAGTGAGTCTCAGGTTTATAGGTAATATCTATTTCGTTATGATGGACACTCACCCTAGTTTTAGTGATATAAGTGTATGTGCTTGTCCATTTTATTACCATTTGCGTGGAAAAGTTTTTATGTCGTTGTGTAATAATGGCGTATCATTATTACTTTACAAGTGAACAGTACTAGGTATTATTAATAAAGAACTTGTAATAAATATTTAATTTCATGGCTATCTCGTACAAGAGATGAGTGTAAGACCAAATGTTTATTAGACACATTTTATCCTGAACAAATAATCCTACCGATTCGTATAATAAAATAGCGAGGGTTTATTTTTTTTATTTTTAGTTGGTTCGATTCCCGGGTGAGACAAGCGAATTTCAGAATATCTTTGAATGCAGTTTTGTTTCTTTTAAAAAATAAAGGAATGTTTCATTTCAGTAAAATGAGCTAACTAAAGGATTTAAGGTAGTTCCCCTTCAGGGCCCTTAAATTTTTTCCATCCTGTATATAAACAAAAAAATATATCAATAAAAGTGTTATTTTATTTGAAAAAAAGATCTAAAACTCAATCTTAACACTCATTCGGTGGTTGCTTAACTCGGGCAAATAAACCTTATCGGTGTTACTACAAAACGGTGTTTAACTTTAGACAGTGTTTAAATCTGTTGTTGTCGCCTTTTCTTTCATATTGCAAAAGAGTGACAGCAACAGATTTAAACACTGTCTAAAGTTAAATACAGTTTTGTAGTAACACCGTATGTGTCGGTGTTTTCCAGCTAACCGCTAAGCTATTAAAAGTCAAAAATAAATGCAATTTAAGGAATGGTTTGTGTTCACTTTGAATGGTTTGTGTTCACTTTGAATGGTTTGTGTTCACTTTGAATGGTTTGTGTTCACTTTGAATGGTTTGTGTTCACTTTGAATGGTTTGTGTTCACTTTGAATGGTTTGTGTTCACTTTGAATGGTTTGTGTTCACTTTGAATGCGGTGAAAGCGGAAGAAATAAGAAGGATAGAAGTATGTACTTTTATAAAAAACTGTACTACGTAACTGAATTTACACGGTGTAGGAACTTAAGAGCGGTTCCGCAGCCGGATTGTGAAAAACTCGCCTTTTTATAATTAATCGAAACGGAACACCTAAATTCAAAATTCACTCAATAGTTATTAAACAAAACCTTATAACCTATGTATTGTGTATGCTGCCATCGCAAATTATCCATTGATTTCTGTAAATTAGAATTTCAAACATTTTGAGCGAATGTATGTACCAAATGTATGTAAACGTAAACCAATTTTTATGTTGTAATTACCTTATTGCAGTATGGGTATAAGGTTTAAAGATAATTTATTCTCATTCAAATTCAAATAGTTTATTTTGCAAAGTAGGTATATGAAATACACGTTTCACAAGTCAAAATTTAATCTTATAAAAAATATGTATGTAATTAAATAATAAATGTACATGAACTAGATTAAAGGTTTATTTAATTTATGTAGCAATATATATACGATTAAAATTATAGGTAAAATATATATTATACAAGGTGAAATCCAATCAACCGCCCGAACCCACACTGGAGACCAGGAACCAGGAACAAGGTTCAATGATCACCAACCAAGCCCCCAGCACGAATCCAGGCGGCCGACCAAATCCCATCCTATATACTACATACTAATAAGGTTACATATATAAATACATGCCTACCTCCGCCCATTTAAGACATTGTAACAAATACAAGAAAAAATCTTAATAAATTACTGATATAAAAGTTAAAGTGTCGTCCATCCGCACATACCAGAAGTAGGTACAATCATAAAGTTCACAGTACACTAAGTACTTGAATCCTAACCATAACCACCTCTCTAACACAATTTATTAGTTGTTAACAATATGTTGTGCCAATTTTCGCTTGAAGTCACTCGGGAGTTCGGTATAGAAAAACTTTATGAAACAGTTTTCCGATACGCTTCAAAGTTTTTCTGCACTACCTAAAAATGTTGAAAAAAATTCAAAATAACTGAAGTTTTGCGTGCACGGTGGCTGTCGATTAGAGCAATATAGAAAGTTAAAAAACTAGCCAAGTGCGAGTCAGACTCGCGTACCTAAGGATTCGTAATATTGGAAGATAAATTTAATTTTGTCATTTTTTTTCGTGAATTTCTCAACCGCTTTATTTTTTCTGTAATCTTTACGTAAATACATATTACCATGATTTTTTTCATATTTTTCGGTCCACCAGGACAGACATTTTCGGGACCTCAGAATAAGGTTCTGAGTTCGGGACATACATTTTTAATGGCTTTTCAAGGATTTCTCGAAATAGATGCAATTAAATATAGCCAAACTATATATTTTTACAATAAGCTTCTTAAAACAATTTGATACAAATATTGTATTTTTATAAAATATTTTTTTATTCATTTTCTTCTTTTTTTATATTCCTCATTTGTCCTCAACTTTTTTTAAATCACTATAGTTTTCCTGTAATTGGCCAGTTATGATCTATAATCGACATTTTGTTCATATTTTTTGGTCCACCAGTTTCGCAGATAAGGGGGGGGGGGGACTTACATAATTTTGTGGTTTTTTAAAGATTTGAGCTGTCCTCTTACTCTCCCCCGAATTACTTCAAGGGGGTCTCCAAGTTCTCACTTTTGGAAATATTTTGATCAATTTCAAATGGTTCATATTTTTTACACTGTGATATGTGCGCAAATTAATGCTATTTTTGTGTCACATTTCATGTTTAACGGTTCTAAAGTTATGAGTCTGTGACATACGGACGGACGGACGGATGGACAATGGAGTCTCACTATAAAGATTCTTTTTGTACCTTTTAGGTACAACGAAACCCTAAAAACATAAGCTTTAGAGCAGGACTTATTCCAAGAAATGCCGGCCTTTAATGTTGATTAGTAGGTATTTTTTGCAAAAAAATCTTGAGCAAGTAGACCGGTTTTACGATCCAAAAGAGCATGTATCCCGTTTATTGTTTTGTCTACGAAGAGGTTAACACATTATGCGAGGCCGTATATGTAATCGTTGATTTACGATTCTGTAATAATTCAGTTTAATGTAGGCCTGCGACAGTAATGTAGCGATATAAACGCCTTATCTACTAACGTAGTTTCTTATTTTCGCCTTTATTGTAATGCAGTAAAAGCTAGAAGTTGCGTTTTTAGATGGTACATGCAATGGAGGTAATTGCCCCATAACCTGTCTTGTATTGAAGCTCCCCATTAAAATATTGTTGTTTTAAATCCGTATCCTCGTGAAAGCAAAGTTCTTTTGACAAAGAATACATCCGATGCTTTGCTTTCCAAGTTGTCAGAGCACAGTTTCTTTTTTGTATGTGTCATCGGCAAATCATAGAATTGGGCATATTACGATCTGACTATTTATTTTTATTTTTATTTTATTTATTTACACACATACAGTTGCACAAACATATTTCAAATATACACCACTTAAACCCTTAGGGGTTTGTTTGCGGTGCTATTACAATCTACCACATAAGTAAATTGATTAATCTAAGTTAATACATAGTTAAGTTTTATGTTAAATTAAATGTTCATAATATGATTTTATCTTAGCGGGTAGGTTTTAAAAGGAAAAATTACATTTTGATTTCTACTACAAATCCACAATAGACATATCATAATGAGTTCAGCTAAGAAAAGTCAGCTAAGCGGCATAGATCGTGACTTCATCGAAAATTTGTTACGAAAATCGAACTTTCTGGACCCCGTTGCGAAATGACTTTTAGGTCAGTACGAAATTTTGTACGAAATTTAATTTTGTACTTGGTTAGGTTCTTTTGACGTTCTAAGTTTGTTTTGACCCTCGGAATTATTTCGTGGCCTCATATTTGGCAGAATGATACTGGCCAGTTATTAGCGCCGTCAACCGGCAGACTGAGAACCAAAAAGAAAAAAGATATTGGCCACTTCACGCCGCGCCGCGGAGCAAGATCGTCATAAAAAACTTACAATTTTTAATTTTATTTTGGTTCAATATTTTTTAAATTCTCATTTACAGAAACTTTGCGATGGCAACATACACAATACATAGGTAATAAGGTTTTGTTGAATAACTATTGAGTGAATTTTTAATTTAAGTTTTCTTTTAACTTAGAAAAAGGCGGGTTTTACACAATCCGGCTGCGAAACCGCTCTTAAATTATATTTGGGCCGTTTTAATTATTAATAATATTTTGTAACACAAACAGAGAATTGACTCTTAATCAATTACCATAAAATTTATACTGTTAATTTACTACAGGGACGAGCTCATTATGTTAAAGCTACAGGGGTCGCCTCTCGCTGCTCTGCTTCGCACTATTATTGCACTTGCGCCATTGCGTGTACTAAAATTGGGCTTGGCCGGTAACATATATTAAACCATTCAGGTAAGGTACAAAGTCATCGAAGAATTATCCTGTCTGATTGCTCACATTTTCTTTCCTCCATTACTACCCTTGGCTCCTTGAACTGAATACAACGCAAACAACTACGAGCAACGAACTAAAATTTTATGGAAGCGTAAACTGGTTTAAAAATTGACGCTACCATTTATGTGCCCAGGTGGGCAAGGCTTATATTTATGCGTATTACGTTGATCAGTCTTGCGCTGCGTGGTGCGCCGTCCACACTAGTGAGCACAACAAAATTATTACAAAATGCCGGGTTGCACCGTGAAATATGCGTAAATATTCGAAATTTTCATAAATTTAAAACCAAAAACTCTTAAAACGAAATATCCTTTTAAGTGATTGACACATTACCACGTACAGTGCTTTTTAAATTTTCGTCTTTAATGCAATAATATAAATACTACGACTAGGTCCATTCTTTTTGGTCCGACTCAAGCCTATGATTGGCTGGAATCGGAATGGCGTGATAATCACTAGCCAATCATATTGCGTTTATCTTAGTGAGCTAAGTACGCGTAGTACGAATATACTCAAAATCAGACACAACCTACGTGTCGTGGGACCATAATTCTAGGAAGGGATGTACTGAGATAGATTTCCATAAAATTTTAGTTCGTTGACTACTTAACCGAACATTTTGGCACAACTTGAACACTCGTGCTTACTGTGAAAGACGATACCGGTAGCCGAAGTGCTTCACTTTACTGCTCCAAGCATGTTTGACTTCTCAATCTTCAACTAAAATAAGTACGTAAAAGCAGTTACAGGAATCGATCTTCCTTCCTCCTTTATGTCGGATTAGTTTTCTCAGTATGCTAAAGATGTTTACTTAATCTGTTGTGTTGACTCAAGTTGTAGCTTCTTGTCCATCTAAGCGGGTTTTCTGAAGTGTCTACAACAGATCGTTTTCAGTCAAGAAAGATAACTGAAATTGCTGTAAAGA
Organism: Ypsolopha sequella; assembly: GCA_934047225.1. Taxonomy (NCBI): domain Eukaryota; kingdom Metazoa; phylum Arthropoda; class Insecta; order Lepidoptera; family Ypsolophidae; genus Ypsolopha; species Ypsolopha sequella. The sequence continues at coordinate 2,713,098 of OW203986.1, read as the reverse complement.
CTGTTAGCCTTATTCTAAGCTGTTAGCATAGAGGATAAGGACGAGCTGAAACTGCTTTCGTTTTAGTTTGTAAAACAAAGATTGTACTTTGTTGCTGGAAGATAAAATCTCAAGAACAATAGCAGCCATTAAATGTTCAAGTATCGTCAAAAGATCTAACATTAAATCGTGTTGCAACTGGAACCAAGCAAGATGGAACCAAGTAAGAACTAGTAAATTATGGAAAATCGATACTTGCACAGTATTATTGTATTTTTTTTATTGTGTTATTAATTATTATTTTGCCTTAATGCAAGCATGTCTTTATTTTCTTATCTAGTCTTCTTGTTCCTATTGTATTTTTTATATATAATAAGGTACTCTGTGTATCTATGTGTAAATTAATAAAATTTTGTTAAATTGTAAAATTTTAGATATTATTAATACGGACGAAAATGTTTTTAATTCGCTTAGATTAAATTATGTTAAGGTTAATTAGAAAACCATTTCTAGATTTAGGTTTAAAAGCCGTATTTTAGAATTTGTAGTCTAAAAAACCTCATTATGATGAATATTTTTAAGAAAAAGTTGCAACTTCCATTTGCCTTCGTGTGACGTCACTTGATAATTGGCTGTATAGAAATGTGTTCTTTGCTATCAAGATAAATTTATAAAAATTTGCTGTCGACTGACTTGACAGATGGATGAGTAGACAGATAGAGACAGACTACTTCTACTCAGTATAATGTCACAAGGCGCGGCGCGGCGCGTCTCATCACAAGGACAGCGAAAATGTATAATCATAACATAATGCTAACTCGTGGAGCGTGTATTTGATACAATCCTAATGGAGGGACGCTATTTTATCCGGGAAAGTTTTCCTTTTAGTCCGCCTTGTTAAAAAGAAATGAAACGGATGTTAGCCTGTCTCTCGCAGTTTTAAAAGTTTGGTTGTGGTTGAGTTTACTCGAAAAAAGATTTGCGCAATTTAACAGGACAGAACTCTATATGAAGTTCTATTCTCTGTATTAGATTTTTCTCCTTTTTGATGAGAATACAATTTTTATGAAGTACGAGTAGACGTTTACCTTGAAAATATTATATTACTTCATATTAGCTCTGTAAAAGGATATATTTAGAACATCGTCTCATAGAAAATAAAATCAGACTACCTCCAACCTAGTTTGTGTGCATTACGCCAGCGGCATGTTGTCGTTTTTCAGGATTTCAGCATTACAGATAATTAGTACCAGATCTGGTGTAATTGTGCCCGAATTTATAATTAGTGCCTCCAGCCAATCCAAAGATATTCACGAATAATAGATTCCGCTGGAGTAATGTTACCCCAGCAGCATGTTTTTTTTACCAATAGTCGTAGCTAAATACAAACTAGCTAAACAGATAGATATAAAGTGCCTAATTGTGCTCAAATAACAAAATTAGTGCCTCTTGTGGTTTCATAATTATTCAAGATGCTGTTTGAGTCTCAGTTATTTCCTAATTATTATCTCTATTAAATTAGTTTTTATTGGAAAAAATTTTTTTTTTCTTCGCTTGTCGTCGCACCTATTTTTGACTTTTGGTCTATAGTTTTTGACTACTGAGGTATTACGTACACCATACTTAGAGTTCAATGTTTTTGACTACGTTTGTCGGTTAATTCTTTCGAAAGTTCAGTAATTTATTCGGAGGTTCATTACTTAAATCAGGCGGTCGTGAGAAATTTTAGTTTGGTATGTTTAATTTATTTTGTCAGTAGATGTTACACAGTTAAATTAGTATATTTTTCGATAACTAATTTTGCCGCTGCTCATATAGTATAACAGTATGCAGCAGTTTGCTGGGATTTAATTTGCTTTTCGGAGGCTTTATTATTATCCAAAAAAAAATCGCTATATTTTAAAAAAGGACATAGAAAGAAGATCTTTGAAGGTTTACGGAAGTTCATTCCAAAGTTCATTCCTAAGCCGAACAGCTATGACCGTGAAGGTTTTTTTAGGTCTCCCTTTACTTGACCGAGTGACTTTTTTGTTATTTTCTTTATAAACTTAATAATTGGTCAATTACTATTTCCCGAACCTACTTTAACAGGTGGAAGGGCTGATGCCGAGCTAGACTGTGGAGGTACCACCATCTTACTTGGAGACCCCCGCGAAGTAATTCGGGGGAGAGTAAGAGGACAGCTCACAGACAAAAAACCAGGAGGCCCACCACGCCTGGGACCGATGGATGGCAGTATATGCTTCCCTAATAGCCGGACCTTATATGGAACAGACTGGTGACGGACAGCGGTTCCGGTACCGCGCTCACCAACCCGCCTGCCCAGCGTGTGTGAGTATGGGCAATTATTCCAGGATGACCGCCAGGAGTGGCAAAGTCCTTTATGTCCAGCAGTGGACGAACTCGGTTGATGGATGGAACCTGCTTTCAAAGTCTACATGTTGTGAATTTAATTTATTTATTTACATATACTACTCTTAGGATATATGACAATTATAATTAGGATAAAGAAACCTACAAATTATACGAATACAAAAGTTTGATACTAAAATACGAAGAAATCTAATTTGTACAATATTTTAACTCCAAAATACAGTGCCAAGTGACGAGGAGCATCCGTGGTGAAAAAATTCTGCGGTTAAAAACCGTGAATAAAAAATACATGGCAAAAATGAGAAATAAAACTTACGTCACGAGATAAGAAGGCTTTCGCGCATGATGTCACTAAGCGAGATGAAAGCAGAAAATATAAGATTAAAAAAATAATTCTAAACGTCTGAATGAGCCAAGCGGCCGTCGCAACCATGCTCGACTCTAATTTATCACGAGATGTAGGGTGCGTGTGAAGCTGAATAAGAGAATATTATATAAATGTCGTGGGCAGATCGTAAATCGAAAATCTTTTGACAAAAGTTCAAAATAGGTGTAACGACGAGCGGAGCATGTAAATAAATTTGGGGAGCCGAGCGAAGCGGAGAGGAGCGAGCGAGGCGATCCCCTAGTTTCAACAGAAACACGATATGCCTTAGCCAATCATGGCATGCCTAATTTTACGATGTCCCTACGACATAAATGCAACGTCACGACATAAATGCCCAAGGGTGTGTCAGAGGTGTATCAGAGAGTGTGTGAAATGCAAGTCATATTTCATACTTAGTTTTTTGGACGTTTACTACGTTTCATGGAAGATTATTATGCCCAGCACTTAGAATAAAGTATATCGATGGCTCAGCATGACGGGTGGTGAGCCCTCTAGCCGAACTTTTGGCACGAATGTGGATACACAGCTTAACGTGCCTTTCGAAGCACACAGACCAAACACAAATGTGCCGCTGCGGGATTTGAATCCACGACCTCTGGTTTACTGTTCGAGAACTCGAACCACTAGACCAGGGGTCTCCAAACTTTTTAGCCCAAGGACCACACTGATTCCTCCACTTAGTCCCGAGGGCCAAAACCTAGGTATATACTACGCCATCATACCAACATACAATAGTTTTGACGTACAAATTTTCGTGTTTGAACTAGCCGGTTATCTTTTCTGCAGTTCGCAATTTTGGTATTTCGTTCAAGACGTAGTTAGTCACATCTTTATAATAGCGCCCCCCTTTTAGACAAAAATGCATATTAACGTTTCTCGGTTATGAGTTTTGATGATGACGTTCTTATTATAATTTTGTGAATTTAAAATAAACTAATAGCGGACTTGAAACCGGATATGTCCGGCCAGCGGTCGTGGGCCGGGTTGGTGGTGCTCGTGGGCCAGTCTTGGCCCGCGGGCCGTAGTTTGGAGACCCCTGCACTAGAGCGCAGAATATGGGGTCAAAATGTTCAAACAGGGTGTTTTTATTATTGGGTCGCTAGATGATACAGATAGTAATTGTCAAACCAATACTGGTGGCGTGAACTTTTATACAAAGAAAAACAAAATGCTATATAGTCATGGACTCATGATTCATGTCATGAGTTTATGAAACAACTTCATATTTTTAGAAAAAATTGTTGTTAGATGGTTGTTAGTTCAAAAATGTTTTATTTTTACCTGAGGTAAAGTAGGTTTCAATAATTGCTTATTAATAACTAACGCGAATAGGTTGATTTAGAAACCATATGAAAAAATTAAAAGAAAGATTTTTACCGTATTTCACAAATTTGACCAAGGAACTTCTACCCTAATTTGACTGACTGACTTTTTGATGTTTGTACCTGGAATGGCAAACTCTTTGCTTATATTTCATTAAATAATCCATGGCCACCTTACTTCATCGCGGTGACATACAAAAAAGAAAACTAACCTCAAAACCATGCAATGCAAACAAAACTCAAACATTTAAATTATTCACAATAGTATGTAATTTGTACAAAATTTTTGTTTTTTTGGTAAAAAGTAACCGCTGAACATGGATGAACAAAGGAAAACATGTTTTCAAATGGTGTACCGACCGGTTAGCTACCCCTTTATTATTTTCTATAGTCATGTTACCTACGTATGATATATGACAATATACGAAACGTATCACTTGATAAGTAATGGGTTCTTCTCACAGAAATATATTTGCGGACGCCACGCGGCTTTGCTCACGTAAGAACTTTAAAAAATCCGACCTTATTCCTTGTCTAAATTATAAAGGGCACATTAGTGCAAAGTTTCAACTTTCTAGGTCTAAGGACCCTTTGGACTTTGGCTTTCATGAGCCAGTCAGTGAGTGAGTGAGTCAGGATTTCAACATCTCTACAAATTGCAGCTTTCTAGTTCGAAGGGTTTGAGCTGGGTGTTGACGAGTCTGTGAGTGAGTCAGGAATTCTCTAAATATATATATGGTGTGCTGTGGTTCTTTCCTTATCTATGGAGATAAAATTGGAGAAATATATCATGATAATGTTAATCACAACAGAGCCTTTATACAGCAGTGGATCAGGTTGCGAAATGAAAACACGATTAAGAATTTACGAGATTGCTTTTCAATAGTAGGTTTCCGTGGACTGTGTGTAATATATAGTTGATTTTCATGCTTTTAGATTAACATGTTTAGAATAGCAGAAAAGATGAGTAGTGGAATTCTTGTGAATATTAGAGTACTCACGTAGTGGAAAAAACATAAAATAGCTTTTTGCTCTCAAATCTCAAACCAAGCTAAAATTCTGTGATATTATGAAAGTTCATTCTGAGACTCCATTTATGAAGACACCGGGAGCTTCTGATCTCAGTAAGCTAAAAGCTTATAAGGATTCGAAGACCCATAACGTGGAAAACAGAAACTGAGTAAATTCTTATCCAATCCTCTTAGAAATCGGATCTCTAATGATACGGTACGTTATCTGGTTTTATCGAAAATTATACTTGAAAACAAAATATTTTCTAAGAATGAGTGAAAGATTTCAAGCGTTAAAAAGCTAAAAAGTTCCAAGTTTTTCTTAAATGCAAAATAAATAAGTTTTTGGAATAGCAACACTAACTATAGGTCAGCCTACAAATGGGATTTTCTCTTTACAGTGCTTGCGTACCGCGATAATATATTCAGCTGTGCAAATAAACTTGAGCATTTACAAAATCTCTGTATTTGTTTCATTTTTTCTCTTCGTAAATATGACCGTGTCTCCCAAATTCTGTTGCAGTTAAATTGGTTTCCCATTCGTCTTCACTGAAATGCTCACATACTTTCTCTTCTTCATGGTGTCCTGAATAACCCCTTTTCTCCAAGCTATTTGCGGGAACGATTCACATTTTTATCCGATCATGGTAGAGACATGCGTTTGTGTAATATTTGAACTTTGGCACTTCGAGCAGCAAAAACTAGCTTCTACAACGACTCATTTATCAAATCAAATTTATTTATTTCAGATCAAAGATCCATATAAAACATGTTAGTAACAAAACAACGTATGCCATTGTTAGTAACTTATGCTAATACAGCTTACATGTATAGAAGCGTGATTCGACGCCCCACTACACATGGACATGCAATCGAATTCAATGGCGTAGAATCGGAGAGTCCTACCTGTCTACAAACGTGCTCAGCAAGCTGTTGGAGCTGGAACGCACGCGCTCCAACAGAGACGCACACCTTTTTCTTACTACGGCATGGAAGCCGTCGGTATAGGCCTCTGTGAACATGCCGGAAGCGCTACAAAAGCGCCTCAGCCCCAACAACACCCTAAACGCGTTGTTATATTGCACGCGCAGGGCATTCTATGCTCCCTGCGTGTATCTGCTATTATTGCTCATGCCGCAAGAATTTGGAATCGCTTACCTTTATTAACCAAAAGTTAAAAATAGTGACTCATTTGAGATCAAGGTAAAGCACTTCTTTCACATGGAACACCACTCAAAATAAAACCTCATTGAAATATCCAATACATTATAATTTAGTAGTATATGTATTTAATTATGTATGTTTATACAATTTATTTATATATAATATCTCTTTGTCAGAGAATAAGTTTAAACTGTATATTAAGCAGGGCCTATTGAAAAAGGCATATTATAAAATAAATGAATATTTGGATGATGGTGAAGCACGGTGTTATAGTGATAATGATAGTAAGTTATAATTTAATTAAATAGTATAATTTCTTAACTTATGATTCCTCTAAGGTGTAAACATTAATTGATTACAGACTGTAAAAGGAAAAGGACTATATGAGACAGGTAGACAAAGATATATATATGTTTTTTTTTTTCATTAACCTGAATTCTTGTATTTTCTTATCCCTTGGTTAAAGTAGATATAAGTCATATATTGTATAGTATAAGTTTTATGTTGAAAAAAAAGACATGATCTTGCTAAGTTTCTTGCCCTTCTTCTTAGCAAGACTAATCGAATGGGCGGAGGTAGGCATGTATTTATATATGTAACCTATTAGTATGTAGTATATAGGATGGGATTTGGTCGGCCGCCTGGATTCGTGCTGGGGGCTCGGTTGGTGATCATTGAACCTTGTTCCTGGTCCCTGGCCGGGTCTCCGGTATGGGTTCGGGAGGCTGATTGGATTTTACCTTGTATAATATATATTTTACCTATCATTTTAATCGTAAATATACTGCTACATAAATTAAATAAACCTTTAATTTAGTTCATGTACATTTATTATTTTATTACATATATTTTCTTTATTAGATTAAATTTGACGTGTAAAAAGTGTATATATCTATACCTGCTTTGCAAAATAAACTATTTGAATTTGAATTTGAATATATGTTTATGTATTTTTTACTTAGTATATTTATGCATAATCAATTAGGAATATTTATTGTAAATTTATATATTAAAAAAGTGGCATTTTGTATTCTATCATTATTGATTATCAGTTATAATTTACCCTACCCTCGCATAATTTCATTAATATATCTTTTTTTCACCCTAAGGTTGCCTCGAAGATATTGCTATTAGCAATAAGTGCCGCTTTGCACACAATGTTTTTTATTATAATTAAGTAGTTAAATAAATTTTTTCTTACTTTGATACTTTTATTATTTAATTCTTTATTATTTATTGTACACAGAAACACGAACACAGTTACAGTAAAACGTATGTATATATGGGTGAGCTCATCTCTAATAAGAGATTTCTTACAGCAAACCATTGCACAAAAATAAAGTTTGCTTGAATATAAAAATAAAATATAAATAATATAATAAAAAAAACAAAAGTAAACATATAGGTAATGTAATCAAATAAATAATTATATTTAAATAAATGTATATAAAATATATATTATACTTTTTTATATATATAAAAGTATAATAAATAGATATATAAAATAAATAATGTTTTTTAGAAACATAGCACAAACCTACACCTTTTATTTAATTTGAAGCGAGGGGTATCCTGATACTTAATTAGGTTTTCTTTTATTTTAAATAATTGGTTTAAGTTATAGTTTATTATTTCATGATTTAGTAGTAATTTTTAAAATTTAGCATGTTTTTTTTTTTTTCTGTTTGTTAACATTGTAACATTATGCGAGTGCTGTGTGCTCCTATAATTTGTATAACTCTGCAGCACTAATGTATAGTCAATAAGTAGATGTTTGTAATTGGAGTATGCAGTTGGAGCTCCTTAATAAATAAATAAATAAATAAATAGGTAGTACCTCTATTAGTATTGGGTTTTTGATTTGTGTATTTGTGCTCGAAGTACGGCGATAAGTTTCACCCCCTATCACCTTGGGTACAACAACCTTCGGTAAATGTTTACACTGTTGATTGTTGGCACTTGGTGGAACTTGGAATACATAATGAACAGAAAATCACTTCTACTATCCCACAAATTTATTTAATACTTCCTGACCGGTTTCGCCTTTATGGCATTATCAAAGGAATTAATATAAAATCTTAATTACACAATAAATAGTTTACATCAGCCAGTGCGATCAATGACACTAACACATTTTTTCCTTCGGTAAAAAGTGGGCGTACCAGTGTCGATGGTCCACACTTGGTAAATACTTTTGGATCTGACACACCCTCTATGAATGCATGTCGTGACGATGTTAAGTATGTTTATTTTGAGAACCAACCATTGATTGTGTGACCGTGATGCCTGCATTCTACGAAAATATATATTTTAAGGAAAAATTTTTTTTAGATAACGAATTTTATTCGTATTATTTCGTTCTAAAATACACCCTTTAGATCCTTTGCTGAACTCTAAACCTTGGGTTTCTTCCAAATTCCAAAAATGTGAATACGTTTCGGCCAACAGCTCTTTGTAGGGCAGGTAAAATATATCCCACGCGGAATTCGTAGCCTGCTTTTCGCTTCGTAGAACATGTGCTACGCGCTACGACTAGCTACACGGGTCGATGGCGTAGACAACAGATGCCATTTTTAGGGTTTCGTACCCAAAGGGTAACCAACGGGACCCTATTACTAAGACTCCGCTGTCCGTCTGTCTGTCCGTCTGTCTGTCCTTCTGTCACCAGGCTGTATCTCATAAACCGTGATAGTTAAACAGTTGAAATTTTCACAGATGATGTATTTCTGTTGCCGCTATAACAACAACTACTAAAAAACAGAATAAAATAAATATGTAAGGGGGCTCCCATACAACAGACATGCTTTTTTTGCCGTTTTTATAGATAATGGTACCGAACCCTTCGTGCGCGAGTCCGACTCGCACTTGGCCGGTTTTTTATCTATTCGACTCTTTAGGGTTCTATTTTATTTTCGCTGTGTAACAACATTTTATAGAAATTCCTTTGAATGTAACGGATAAATCATATAATTCAGCGTCGAGTGTTTTTGTGAATAGTTTCCCAAACTTATTATGATTTGTGAAAGGCTTTTTGAGTGCGGTCAGTGAATGAAATAGATGTCTCTTCGGTCTGAGGGTAAAAGATCTAACTGGATTTTACCGTTTTTTTTTTGCTAGATGAATTAAAGGAAAATATTCATCATCTGTTAAAAAAAAGTTTTTGGTGTTATAAACAAAGTTATGAAAAAAAAAATCTCTACTTGGTTGCTTGTGGCTCTTTTTAATGACATGTCACACGATATATTCATCAAACTTTTTTTTATTAAAGCCATTTACATATTTAGAGTACATTTAAACAGTAAAAAAAATTTTTGACTGGTGAATATTGTGCGCTCCTCAAGACCTAACAAGGCCAAATTTCGAACTCCTACTTTACATTGTTTTCGAGAAAATCCTCTGTAACAGACAGATAAATGGACACCAATAAACGGAACCCTTTTAAGATAAAAATAAGGGTTCCATTTTTCTTTCAAGGTATATGAAACCCTTAAAATCCGGCCTATATTGATTTAGCCTATGCATTATGTGAAACATATATTTTTCAGTGTTTTATGTTTTTTTTTCCATTTTCAGGGCGCAAGACTGTAACTACGGAGATATTGTCTTCACTAATATATGAACTGCTTGACACCGTCGCGGCCATCATGTTTGACTCAAACAATTACGCGATAAAGAATTCTTTCTTGCGCCTGCGCCGCTATGCCGCCGTATGTTTTTGTTTTAATTAGTATATGACGTCAGTCTCGAGTTCCACTGGGCATGTGTCATTTATTATCCTGACCAACGAGACCGGTTAAGAGAAACAAACATATAGTACAAGTTACCAGAAATTTTTGCTGGAAAAACAATGAAAAATTGAGAATGTCAAGTAACGCCAACAAAAAATACACGACATTGAAAAAAGAATGGCATGGCGCCATGGCATCCGCGGAGCATATACTATCATTTTTTTTTCAAAATCGTGTTTTAATTTTTTCATTTCTTTGGCTTGTAGTTGACATTCTCATTGCTTGTCCAACATAAACTTCTAGAAACGCCAATTCCCTTCAACTTTAAATTCCCAATATTCCTTTTAAATTATGAGTTTGGTTGTGCATATTGCTAGAGGTCTACTAACTTTTATGTTGGCATGGAACCTTCGGTAAAGAGTGGGTGTACGAGTGTTATATTTTTGAAATTGAAATTGAAATTATTTATTTGTCTTCCAAACATAATTGTTTCTACATTTTATATAACATAATTTTAAAAAGAATACGACAAAAAAGAATAAGCTCAGCTATATGCTGTGATAGAAAAATAAAATGGTCTTCACAGCGCTGATTTTCAGCTTGTCCCCGTTCTCGCAGAATGTACACATATTGCGGGTAGAAAATTGGGAAAAAAGATTTAATAGAAAATATTTAATATTGTTAGATTTTACATGGTTACTCCGTTTGTATTGTTTTTACCAGTAAAAAATGTAGCTGTGACATACATAACTTTGTCCCAATTAGAGTTATTAATAATTGTTCCCAAAGTTTCAACAAAAACATGTTTGTTCATGTGTAAAACAATCTAGCCTTTCCACGCTATAAATTTAATGTTTGTTACAAAACACGAGAACGTATGTTGCTGGACGGCAAAGGATGAGCCGAAACCAGAAATCAACAATTGGTCCAGTGATCATTGATCAAACACGTTTTTGTCCCTCGAAAGGTAGATAGGTATTTGTTAATATTTGGCCCTAGCTGGGGTTTTGTTCTGCGTCGTATGGCTGATGCTGAATTCGTTCCGTTTTTATTTTCATGTAAGTCTAAAAACCTTTTGGGTCCCCTTTTTTTCTCTGTTTTCCTGTTTTAGATTTTTGTTCAGCACCTTGTTCTAGTACATTTTTGGGTCCCCTTTTTCTCTCTGTTTTCCTGTTTTAGATTTTTGTTCAGCACCTTGTTCTAGTACATTTTGTTTTGTTTAAAAGCAATTTATCGGTTCATTTAAGGGGTTCCACAATGCTAAACATCAGTTTTGCATTGGATTCAATTCCATCAATGTAGGAGGTAAAAATAAAAAATAAATATAACGTGTTTTTTGACTCAATACAATAATTAATTACACTTTATAAATGAACGTACTTTTAATCTTCTTTTAATTATAATACTTTTAAAAAAGCGTAAATTTCATGAAGAAAGCGTTTCAGTTTCCATATTTCAAAACCAATTGAAACGAAACCAACACACGCAGATATTTACTAGAAAAATACATCTTTATTACTTATTGTAGACGCGATTTCAAAATAACTGAAGTTTTGCGTGCGTGGCATCTCATCAGTGCAGGATAGATAGTTAAAAAACAAAAGCGTTAGAGCAGGACTGAATTTTAGCATTGTGCAGCCCCTTATATGATAATGTAGGATATGGTTCATCAATGTAAATTTGTTACGTGGAAAATATTTAAATAATAAATATAAAATATGATAATAAATATTTTTACTTAATAAAAGCTTTTTTTACTGTTTTATTATATATACCTATATACTATACAGATTTTTATGAATATTATGGTTGAAATTAAATAAAAAATAACACTTTCCATATATTTTTTTTATTTAATTTCAACCATAATATTCATAAAAATCTGTATAGTATATATATAATAAAACAGGAAATATAAAATATGGAATACAGATCTTTCGATTTAGCTCAGGTGCCAAGGAATTATTTTTGTATAGTTATTCTTTAAAAAATAATAATTTGTGCTTACTTATGATTTATGTATAGCTATAAGTTTTTCCTTTTGCAAATAAACAATTTTATTATTATTAAAAATATATATATATATAGTTACGATATAAATCCTCGAAGGAGTGTCAGAGATGTTTCTAAGTATAAAGTGTTAAGTCACAGTCCATACTCGTACCGCACACCCACATTTCACTGATGATTATTAAGTCCCAGTGTGATGGGTCATAAGTCTTATCACCGTATTTCAGGCACAAACATGCAGACTGACTACTAACATTGGATTTGATTTGAATTCATTGCTATGAGGCAGAAACCTTGTCAAAATCAGTTTTGATGATATTTGGTTGTGTTATGGTTTGAAAAAGAGACCTTGCGCTCAGTTTTGTCAGTACGTTATATTTTTCACGTTATAATTACAGCTCAGTGTACCGCAGACCTGCATGGAGCATGGTGAGGAACCAGCGAAGAATGCCCTCATCAACTTGTTCTCCTGGCTTCACGAACATGAAGAGGCTCAGGTATACTGATCTTACATCTTTCCCTTCGGAAGAGCACGTGTCATTGAAAATGTGTAGAGTGTCAGACGTTTGCTTTCTACCACGGTAAGGACCCTGAATTCAATCTAGTGTAATATGGCGCTTCCGAAGTTGCTCACAATCTTCGTCATGATGCTGTATGGAGAGCCAATAAATTCTTGTGAATCTCTGTGTACTGCGGCGTCTTGCGACAAATAGCTTAGTTCTTGCAATCCACGACGAATGTTTTTGGTTTTGTGAAGTACGAGTATCTGTGTGTGCCACGCATCGGTACACACACGCAAACAAGCACAACTTGCTTATAGACAACTAACTATAAGTAGAGCAGATTGTTTGTCAAGGTTTGCAAGAACTGTATTCTAAACATTGCGTTAACCCTTCAGGTGAGGTTTATAATGACTACTTTCCCAAAATGACCACTTCCGAAAATTACCACTTCCCAAAATGAGTACTTTTTAAAAATATAACCTAAATTTCCGAAATAACTTATTTCCACTTGTCTACTTTCCTAAAATGACGACTTTAGTTGAGTGTGTAAACAGATGTTTGTAACAGATGTCAAAAGTGAAAGACATCAAACTTGACAGACGTCTAATGATGATCTAAGTGACATCGTTTCGACGATTAGGCCTCTGAGGCTTAAGGCCGAATTTCTTGGTGACCTATCTCTATTGTTGACTGTGTCCGGCAGCGGGACAGTTTTTATGTGGGGTAATTTTTCAGCGTTAATCAGATTTCCATGTGTTTTTCGGTCGTTGTTCGCAATGCGTTAGATACAACTTTGCACATTACTTCTTTTGCTCAGAGTAAAAAGAACTCCTCAAACTCGCTGCATAATCAAGAATATCAGTAATCACTACAGTACTACAAGGCTCTTTTGGCTCGTGGATTGGTCGTGGTCAAAAGCGGAATTAACGCCTCTATCCTATCCCTTGTTTCACATCTGCGTCCTCTGTCATTAGTCATTACGTAATCCACCCCGGATTCCAAATGACGTTTCCAACCTTGCTGACTGATGCTGGTTCCCCCAGGTGATGGTGGCGAGTGTGCTGATGGTGGTGGGTGTCTGGTGGTTGGTGCGGACCCTCCTCTCCGTCCTCTTCAACTTGATTTGTCCAGTCTTGATGGTGGTGTTGGCTGTTGTGAGTATTACTCGGGTTATGCATCTAATACTTATTGGATAACCATGGCGTGTGTAAAATGGGGCTGTTTTCATGGCATGAGTTATTAGGGGCTGTTACGGAGTGATTTACGAGGGGCTGTACCACGACGTGAGTTACAAGGGATGGATATGAAAGTGCGAGTTACGAGGGGCTATTTTCACGGCAGCGTGGTTACAAGTGGCTGTTACCACGGAGTGAGTTACGAGGGGGTGTTACCACAAAGTGGGTTAATAAGACGGGGTTTTGCTAATAGCACAGCGTGAGTTACGAGGGCATGTTGTCACATTGGCTATCACCTCTTCTCTCCTGAAAATACTAATTGACTAAGCTAATTGTTTGTCCATATCTACCTATTTGTATTAGTATGTAGTATTTTTAATATTTTAAAATCATCGCACTTCAGTGCTTTCACAGTTCCGTGATTCGAGATTTCGTTTGTCGACCTTCAGTGGTGGAGATATGGGAGGAGATACAATATTTTTAATGACTGAAACGTTTGTTGTGTTTTCAGATATGTGTGCCGCAGCTGAGGCAGCCTCTCCTGGGGCAAAATTATCCAGCGATCGTCAATCTGCTCCGGAACATCCTGATAAATTTAGCAGAAAACCTCAAAACCTAGGAATACGAGTAAAATGTAGCTTTTTAATAAATAAATTAGTGTCCTCTAAATAACATTTTACGATTAAAGTGGTGCCTCTACAAAAATCTGATGTCATACTTATAATATAATTTACATATGTATAAACATTTAGTTTTTCTTTTTATAACTGATACGTGGTAAATTTATTAAAATAAGTCCATAAATATATTTTTAATACAGTTGCTCAAAAAGTGGCGTATTGCAGGGACGTATAGCGTTCGGGATGTAGGCTATTACATACTCGAGCTTTTTCTTTACCTTTTCCGAACTCGTGCGTTCTCTTTCCCAACTGTCAAAATAATGTCTATTAAAAAGAAAAAACCAACCACGAAGTTTTTACAAAAAAAATAATCATAGAAGTTTTTATGATTCATGCAAATATTTCTAAAAAGAAGGTACTAATTTGTTTCAATATCAGATTTAATGATTTGATTCAATGAGTTAGGTTAGGTTTCATTTCATTTCATCTCATTAAATTTCATTTTCATTTCATATCTATGAAAATCTTAAATATATAAAACAAAGTCGTGTTAGTTACACCACTTATAACTCAAGATCGGCTGGACCGATGTTAGTTATCTCTTTTTTGGTGGATTCTTCTCCGCTCCGAATAGCAGAATAAGTAATAAAATATCGGATAAGTTATCTAATAACAATAAATTAATTAATTAATTTTACGAATGCAAACAGCATGTGGTGCCATCTGTTGAAATATAAAAAAACACCGGTGGCACCACAGTCGCAATGCAATTTGACAGCTCAAAGTGCAAAGACAACAAACCAGCAGCCGTCAAATTGAAAAAAAAAATCGTATTGCGTATCGATTGCTTGAGGTTATGTACCGGTCGGTCGGTTGGATTGTTTTGTTGTTTTGGAGAAGTACCTAATTAACAATGCCGCGACCAAGAAGATCTAATATTTCCCAACAAAGCCGTAATGCCGTTTGCCGTTTAGGCTGCGGAACAAGGCGAATCAATCAACTGAAGAAGACCAAGAAATCGCCTCAAAGCCTCAAATCTGTGGCGCTATGTGAAGAAACTTCAGCTCACAGAAAACATAAGAGTTACATTGCTGAACGATCCATCTGCTGAAGAATTCTCCAAGCAATTGCTGGCTATTGGTAATGGTTGTGTTCCTGTCGACAAATCGAACGGATTTATTTCGTTTCCTCCAAATTTTTGCAATTTTGTGTCATCAAAAGACGAGCTAATCAACCAAGTGTTCCCGAACATCATTGCTAACCACAAAAACAATAAATGGTTGAGTGAGCGAGCCATTTTGGTGGCTAAGAACAAAGATGTGGATGACTTAAATGTTGAAATTCAGAATCGAATCGTTGGTACGCTGCATTCATTTAAATCTATTGACAGTGTAACAAACGTAGACGAAGCTACCAACTATCCGACTGAATTTTTAAACTCCTTGGATGTGCCTGGCTTACCACCGCATAATTTACGACTTAAGGTTGGCTCAGTAGTCATCATGCTACGAAATCTCAACCAACCAAAATTATGCAACGGTACGCGTTTGGTGATTGGAAAACTGATGGTGAATTGTATGTGGCATGTTCACGTGTCGGCAAACCATCAGCTTTATTTGTTTTTGCGCCGGATAACAAAACAAAAAATGTTGTATATCAGAAAGTGCTTTAACATGTAGTATCGCAATATTGGCGCTAGAGAGAAGAGGCCTAATGTGTAAAATGTAAAAAAAAATCCACAATTTACTTAATTTTTATTGTTAATGTATTAGGTACCTAACTATTAGGGTCAAGATGTATAAATAACCCAATACCTAGTATGTGTACTAAGTGAATATTTAACATCTAAAGAAGAATGGCAGGCTCAGTACCCAGCTAATAAGACATCGTTGGAGACTCAAGTTTCTCTGTGTTATAAAGGTCAAGTTTGGAGTGTAATATTTCAGTTTAGAATATATTTTTAGAACTTCGGGAACAAAAATAAGTAAAATCATTCTATGTAGGTAACAAAACGCGATTCGTAATATCTCAGTAGCAATAAAGAAACGTATAATAGATCTATAATAGCCACTTACTATTATTGTCTTACGTCAAACGTCATTGCTGGCCTTGGACGAAAGAAGTAGAAAGAGTTTAAGGCGATTACCGTCGCCAAATTAGCAGCTCGACGTTTGTCTGTACGAATATCGACGGAAACGACATTGAAATAACGTTCAAATCAGTGCACAATGCGTGGTGGCTGTTACGACGCTCGCTGCGTCCTTGAAAGGGCGAAATAGGAGAAAATAATACTTTTCACATGGGCGTCATTGTTCAATTGAATAATTCTATGTTATATTTATAGCTATCAAGTTTATCTATTTATCAAAGCATAAATGAATTAAATCGCCTAAGCCGCTTAGGAGCAGTAGGAAATTCAAGCCAAAAACACCATTCAGTTGAAACAATTTTTCATATAGAAGTTTTGGTGGTACGAAAAAGAAAAATGTTGCATATGTTGTCCTAGAGTTGATAATCCATAATACATTTTTTCAATATTTTTGGTTTGGCCATAAAAGAGGAGTAGGCTTTAGAAATTACCCATTTTGCGGTATTAAGGGCCTTAAACCAAGAGTTTCATTCACCTGAGTTGCTGGCAGCCACTCTCTGTGAAATGACAGATGACATTTGCATTTACGGCAAAGTACAAAAGAGGTTGGTTATTAATTCGATCCTTACGTATTAATGTACAGTGTTTTGATATCATTAAATAACATCTAAGCCCCAAGTTTTAAAAAGATACTGCGATTACCTTTTTTCTTAGTTATTCCAAGAACTATTATTTCTGCATATTTTCAATACCCTACGCTAAGCCTAACAACGGTACTGAAACTACATGGGTCCCTGCCATTCTTCTTTTGCAATGGCAAGCAAGAAAACATTTCTGTATTTGCAAAAAAAGTTGTATTAATGTTATTACCTTAATGAAATCCTAAATTAAGTTTAACTAAAGTTAACACGATATTATTAGACTGTTAGGCGGAACGAAGTTCGCCGGGTCAGCTAGTATACTATGAAATATACTATTTCATTACGAGTGCGGAAAGCCTGTCATTGCAAAGAGTTCCGACAAATGTCTACCCGAGCCGAGGCGCAGCCGAAGGTGAGGGTTGACAGTCGGAACAAGTTGCAATGACGGTTCCGCACGTGTACTGAACAACTATTTTTAATACAGTTGCGAAAAAATGAAGCAATTTAATAAAATAATAAAAACACAATAAACTCAACCAACTAATACTCCACGCAATAAATTCTTCGTATGTAGATATGTAGCGACTTTTTGACTTTTCCGGTAAAATGTTCTCCGAAGCATTTTGTGCAATTATACTGAGTTCCGGTGGTGTTAATTCAAATAAAATATCGTCGAAATTTCTCATTTTGTGCAACAAACAACTAAACCCGCAAAGAACATTTTTGGAAAATGGCGCCAACCGTAAAAGTTTTTTTTTGTTTTCTTCACCCATTCTGGGTAGGCAAAGGGAACTTTACCCATACAGCCAAGTCTTCAGTAGATTTTTTTTATTGATATGAAATGAAAATGAAATTTAATGAGATGAAATGAAATGAAACCTAACCTAACTCATTGAATCAAATCATTAAATCTGATATTGAAACAAATTAGTACCTTCTTTTTAGAAATATTTGCATGAATCATAAAAACTTCTATGATTATTTTTTTTGTAAAAACTTCGTGGTTGGTTTTTTCTTTTTAATAGACATTATTTTGACAGTTGGGAAAGAGAACGCACGAGTTCGGAAAAGGTAAAGAAAAAGCTCGAGTATATAATAGCCTACATCCCGAACGCTATACGTCCCTACAATACGCCACTTTTTGAGCAACTGTATTAAAATATACTATTTCACACCACCTGCTCGACAATGTCCAATTACATATCATGCAACCTCAACGTAAAGTAACGCATTATATCTCAAGGGATATAAAGTTATATGAAAATCAAAGTTAGTTAGTTATATGAAAATTAAAGTAATTTAAATTTGGAACGTCAAATTTGTGTGGAAACTCGTGGAAAACAAACGCCCATATGGGATTGTAAAGAGGTTTGTTCGAAAATCGAACTGGCCACCATAAGCAGAATTCAACAAAAAGAAAAAAAGCGTTTACAAAGAATGTGAAACAAAAGATGGTGTTTGGTGCTGTGATTGTCAGTGAATTTTATTGAATTATTAATGTTGATAAAAAATGTCGAGCTTTTTATTGTCTCGCAGAAGGTGTGAAAAGTAGAGTATGCTCCTCTGGAATAAAGCCTGTCTTTGTCTTGGGAAGCTTGAACCCCTCGCTTTACTCAGGACTCAGGACTCGCTACGCTCAGGAGTTAACTCTAGAGTCCCTCGTTACGCTCAGGGTTCAATATGCCGCCCGTGACGTAAGATACTGCTTTATTCCCTTAGTGCATAATCTACTATTTTTGTACCACTGCAATAAAACTAGAATTAAAGCCTTCAGAATTGGCTTTACTGTGCACTCAAGTTTCGAACCCACTTGTCAAGATTGAGAGTCTACCAACTGTACTACAGTGGCTTGTTACGTAAAGTTAATAATACATTGTAGGTATAATTGGCACCATTCGCATCCCAGAGGACAGATGCCATTATCTTGCTGGCGGACGCAGTGACCTTAAATTTATTGGCTGGTGAGGACAGTCTTTTCAAGGTTTTGCTTTGACTTTTTGTCTCAGGCTCAACTTGGTGTAACCACGTGACATTTTATTTAAATTGTTTCTTTTATAACACAGTTATGTAAGTATACCGCCTTAATATGTTATTAATGTTATATTACTGCCAAAAGCAGACTTCTAAACTTTTTAAAGTTTTGTTTGGAGAAGTCTGCTCTGAACCAAAAAAAAAACATAACACGAAAGGTAAAAGCAAGTGATATGACATTACAGTTTTATGGAAAAAACATGATACAAGGAAAGATAGAGTATTTAGAAAAGAGGAAAGACTTCGATAAAATTACTTAGAGTAATTAGTAAGTTGAAGAAAATGTTACTGTCATGTCGTACTGAGAGGTTGAGTTGACGGTAAATCGGAACAAAAGTTGTTCCTCTATCGACAAGAGCGTAGCTCTTAAATTATTAGATGAGTGATGTTGCATTGTCTAGGAAACACTGTTCTACGGAACAAATTTTCCACAAACTTAATATTGAACTTAGCAGCTATTGAACAAAAACTTCAAAATGTTTTTTTCCTGCCCAGAATCGGGGGTTCAGTTTTATATTTTATTTTGTAAATATTAATTTCCGAAGCTAAAATAAAATAAAACTTGGCTTATCCTCTGCCACACGTGGACAATCTTACCTTATTTGTTCACGACAAAGTTGAACAATTAATTTCGAAAGATAAATTAGTTTTTTCAATATAATAATATGTGAATTGTGTAGCGGTAGATTATAAATGTTGTATATTGTACATTTGTTAAGGTGGTAGAGCTGATGCTGGGCTCGACTGTGGATGTACCACCGTTTTACTTGGAGACCCTCTCGAAATAATTCGGGGGAGAGTAAGAGGACAGCTCACAGGCAAAAACCAGGATGTCCACCATGCCTGGGACCGATGGATGGCAGTATATTCATCCCTAATAACTGGGTCTTATATGGAACAGATGGATGGATGTGTATAGCGGTAGATTAGTCATGTTTATAGCAGCTAGATGCAAGGATATTTTTTTACTACTATTAAACTGTGTTCTTGATTTTGTGCCAATACGAAGAGACGCAAATATCCATGACTCGGGCTTGTTGGTACATGCTCTAAGACTCGGGCTTGTTGGTACATGCTCTAAGACTCGGGCTTGTTGGTACATGCTCTAAGACTCGGGCTTGTTGGTACATGCTCTAAGACTCAGATTTGTTGGTACATGCTCTAAGACTCAGGCTTGTTGGTACATGTTCTAAGACTCGGATTTGTTGGTACATGCTCTAAGACTCAGGCTTGTTGGTACATGCTCTAAGACTCAGGCTTGTTGGTACATGCTCTAAGAGTCGGGCTTGTTGGTACATGTTCTAAGACTTAAGCTTCTTGGTACATGCTCTAAGACTCAGGCTTGTTGGTACATGCTCTCATGCTCTAAGACTCAGGCTTGTTGGTACATGCTCTCATGCTCTAAGACTCAGGCTTGTTGGTACATGCTCTAGGACTCGGGCTTGTTGGTACATGCTCTAAGACTCAGGCTTGTTGGTACATGCTCTAAGACTCAAGCTTGTTGGTACATGCTCTCATGCTCTAAGATTCAGGCTTGTTGGTACATGCTCTAGGACTCGGGCTTGTTGGTACATGCTCTAAGACTCAGGCTTGTTGGTACATGCTCTAAGAATCGGGCTTGTTGGTACATGCTCTAAGACTCAGGCTAACTAAAGGCTCAGCATCATACACAACAAGGGAAGTTCATCTCAAAGGAGACGGTCAGTTTTCCATAAGCAAAATGCCTTATATTAGTCTAAAACACCCACAGAAATATATATCTGCGATAATAGTTGATATTACATATGTATTCATACGTATTTGATATGGCCGAGTATTGATATTTGTTAAATTGTATTTTTAAATATAAGTTGCTTAAACAAAGCGGCGGTAGTTCAGAAGTAGAACGCTGGCCTCTCAATCTTGAGATCCAGGTTCCATCTCCGGTCGGGCAATGAGTTTTTCGGAATTTATGTGCATAGTATTCGTTCGTACTTGCCACTTTCTGAACGGTGAAGGAAAACATCGTAAGGAAACCTGCATGCCCTAAAAAGCGTGTATTTGTACCCGAAGTACGGCGATAGGTTTCACCACTAATCACGTTGGGACGTAATAATCGTCGGTTGAAACGCGGGTGTACCTAGTGTTGACTGTGACTTGCAATTCACATTTCACACTTGAAACATCTCTGACACCCCCTCGGTGATTAACGTCGTGACGATATATAATATAAGAAAAGTGTCCGTGTTATTTCATAAGTGCAACTAGTGGTGACTGGAATAAATTAGGTAGGTAACCAAAAATTATGTTACAAATCAATTTTATGTCTGATTGTCTCCTTTGTTTTGTTTTGTTGCCTGATTAGAAACAAAGATATATTAATGTGTCAAAAGTGTTTGCGAGTCCATACTTTGAAATGCAAGTTAGAATCCACACTTTAAGCCCACGTTTCACCGACGATTGTTATGTCAGAGTGTGATAAGTGGTGAGCCCTATCGCCGTACTTCGGACACAAGTATAGATTCAAAGCTCAACGTATTGCTTCCGAAGCATGCAAACCAAACCATAAATGTGCCCCCGCGTGATTTGTGTCCACTCCTTCAAGATTAGTGGTTGTGACCACAGAATAGAGGTGCGCCATGAAACCACTGAGGCGGCCAAAGCAAATATATATATACAAATATAGAAGTATTGTCACTATTCGTGCAAAGAAGCATACAGTGCGACAAGGTTCTTTTGGTGCGTGGATTGATCTTGGTTAGGAACTAACGCTGATAGTATCTCTTGTTTCACTTCACAGCTGCGCCCCCTGTCACTGCATGTCATCCACGCGCTATATGATCCTTGTAGCACTGTAAGTGGGAATGATCAACAGACGCTAACCACAAAGATTTATTTTTGATCCAGGATTGCCTAGAGACACACATAACGTCCTCTTCATGCTCCGTGGCGCGGAGGGAGTCTCATGAAGCTCAACGCACTCTTGGTATCAGAACCACTGTGTGATCTTTTCTCTAACAGAATGACGGACGTGGTGCTAGAATGTTTGAAATTCTGTGAGAGTGAAGCCTCAATGACGATGTCCTTAGATTCTAAGCCTTAGACCAAAAAATGTATTTTTATCTTGGTTACCTACTTTTTGTTTTTATATTTCTGTAAATATCATATGCCTATTATTATTACCTTTTTAATTGTACAGCGAATTTGATAAGTCTGTAATGCTGCGCAATATATTTGATAAGTCTGTAATGCTGCGCAATATATTTGATAAGTCTGTAATGCTGCGCAATATATTTGATAAATAAATAAAAACGTCTCCCACACATCACATTACATTACTACTGATGCGAGTTTATGTAATTACTGAGTATAAATCTACCAAATGTTTCTTAGAAGTATTTGTTCGTGTATGTTTTATGAAAACAAATATTACATATGATCCACGATATGAACTTTGGGGATAATATAATAATTATCATTTATTTATTGTCTCAACCGATATACAAACATGCCAGAAACAGTGGATAAATAGGTGTAACATGTCTGTAGTACGAACATTATCAAAAAATGTATGTGATACAACACACAAAATGTACGTATAAACTATAAAATAATAGTACATTGTTCACCGAGGGAAGAAAGGGGAAGATTACCAACGAGGGTGTAGTTTGAGGCCCGAGGCGAAGCCAAGGGCCTCAATACACACGGGTTGGGAATCGCACTTTCTCCCGAGTGATACATAGTGCTTTATACTACACCTGCGAGGAAATAGTATAATTTTACTTTTAATCAAGATACAATAAAAGAAACCGACTGACTCGCGTGCGATTGTCACTTTTTATTTCCTTCTTGTTTTTTTATTATGTACAGGAAAAGCAAGTGGCCAGTATCATTTTTCGAGTGTACCAGTTCGCAAAATAATACTGGCCATTTGGCCACTTGCTCATTCTTTATGTTATTTAAAAAAAAAACAACACGTTAACAATGGATTTGCATATACTTTTTCTGCCCGCTCAAGCACGTTAACAATGAATTTTCATACACTTTTTCCACCCGCATATTTGTATGACAGTAATGACGTACTTTCTGCATCGTTTTCAAAAAAGTAAGAAGGTACTTTCCGAGCAGGTGTAGTATAAAATAAATTTGTTTTATTTTTATAGACTGACGGTTATAAAAAACTTTTTGAGAGTTTGCAAGTAGGTAGATCACACCTTCATTTTGTAGCGCTCTTGTAATTAATTTTCATAAAATGTTGATTTGATACGTCATGTAGCTACATTGACCTTTTTTGGGTTCCGTACCCAAAGGGTAACCAACGGGACCATATTACTAAGACTCCGCTGTCCGTCTGTCGTTCTATCACCAGGCTGTATCTCATGAACCGTGATAGTTAGACAGTAAACATTTTCACAGATAATGTATTTCTGTTGCCGTTATAACAAAAAATACTAAAAAACAGAATAAAATAAATATGTAAGGGGGCTCCCATACAACAGACATGCTTTTTTGCCATTTTTAAAGATAATGTTACGGAACCATTCGTGCGTGAGTCCCACTCGCACTTGGCCGGTTTTTTAACAATCCACCTGCTAAACGGCTATTAATGTTTTTATTTGTTTGTATTTTTGATTCGAACCCAGAACACAGAATAACTAATTGTTCAGAACAGCTAATTAAATCTGCTCTTTTACTATCTGAGCAATCGCTGCTTGGAAAAAATCCTTAACTCCTTTAAAAACATGTTATAGGTATCTTGTTAATTTACCTTCCGAGTTTAAGCAAAGCAATAAGAAGCGATCAGTGTCGGCCTTGTATGAAAAGCGGCAGGTAACGAAATGTGGGTACAGTATTGATTATGGTATAAAATGAAAAATATAATCTGAATGTGTGTGAATGTTAAAAGGTAGTATTTAATTTCACACCGGAAAATACTTAAAATACTAAATATAGTGTCCTATCAAAAATACTCACGGAACATCAAAATTACTTAGTTCAACGTGTTTTGGGGGCACTCCGTTTATCTAACCTACCAAACCTGTTCAGAAATCCTTCAGCGCTGATGGGGGCCGCTTCTGCGCTGAAGGATTTCTGAATGAAGAAATTTGATGTGCAGTTAGTATTTTTGATGTACCATACGTAAAATATAAAGAGATATACGTATCTCTGTATTAGAACACTTAATGAGAAATATAACATGGTAAAACAAAGGCCTTAACATAGATGGAAAAAAAATTGAGTCATCTTAGATTTGCCGATGACATTGTCATTTTCAGTGCAAAGGCATGTGAAATGGAAGAAATGCTTAAAGATCTTAAAAGAGAAAGCAAAAAAGTAGCCCTTGAGATGAATGAAGAGAAGATAAAACTAGTAACCAACTCAAATAGATCTATCTATCATTATAGATAAAGTAACAATAGAGTACAAATACGGATTCATTCAAAAACAGATAAACTAAAGAGATAAACAGAAGAATAACAAAAACATGGAATAAATACTGAAGCTGAAAAGAAATATTCAAAAACAAAAGTATGGGAATGACATTCAAGAAAAAGCTTGTTGACTCGGTACTGCTTCCATGCTTAACCTACGGATGCCAAACCTGGACACTCACAGAAGGCCAGGGAAATAAATTAAAGGTCTGCCAAAGAGCGATCAAAAGAAGCATTTTGCACACAAATATTATAGATGAGATCAAGAACAAGATAATAAGAGAAAAAACAAAAATAATTGACTGTATCGCTTTCGTACAAATACAGAAATGGAGATGGCAGGGCATGTTATGAGAATGAGAGATGACAGGTGGACAAAGAGGACAACCGAATGGTATCCCAGAGATCTGTAGGAAGGCAAAGAATGAGATGGAGAGATGATATTGTGGTAGAAGCCGGACCAACCTGGCATAGAAAAACAAATAATAAAAGAGAATGGGAAGTTATGTGGGAGGCCTTTGCTCAGAAATAGGCAGCTGAGAATTTAAATTGAATTTTATAAATAAGTTAATAATAGGTACCTATATGTAAATAATAATAATGATGCATGAAATAATAAATAAGAAAATTATACCAATTTAAGGAATACATTTTTAAGATGCATGAAATTATTAAAAAATATTATCAATTTGAATGCAAACTTGTAACAGATTTATAATTTTAAAATATGTGTATATAATATATATAATACATTAATGTATTTAATGAAAATATGATAAAATTTTAATAAGCATTTGAATAAAACAATGTTATAAAATCATAATATTAATACGTATAGTATTATCAAAACTTTGTCGTTTTTTTACATAAAAATACAAAAGCATGATATAAATTAATGTTAATAAACCCAAGAAGCTCAGAAATAAAGGCAATTTCTTTTTTCATTTTTTTTTATTTATACGTAAAACAGGAAGATAGTGGACAAATGGCCGGGAGTATGCTCTGTAAGACATCTGTTTTGAGCTTGATCCTGCAAAAATAAACAATAGATACAAGAACATTTATATTTTGAAACCAAACACAGATTTTTTCCTCGGCAACCAAAACCGTTGAAAACGAACAGTATGTTCATGACAATCCGGATTTCGTAATAAAGTAGGATTACAAATATTTAAGACGATCCTCACAAGATTACAGCGAGGAAAACTCCGAATATTTCCATCTCTGGGGCTTTGCTAAAAATAAAAACAGGATTTAGTAAATCTGTACGTAATCTGTTAGCAATTTTATTTTGATTATGGTATTGTTGGGCAAATAGCGAGCTTGGAGCTGAAGTGGACTAAGTTGAAACAGTAATTTCCGAGATGTTTAATAAAGATTATACTTAATGTATATATCAAAAGACTATGACTTAGAATAAAAACAATATTATTGGAAACTAACTTTTGCTCGCGGTTTCGCTCGCGTAGATGTAAGTGTCTTTCAATTATCGTCAGTTTCAGGATTGGCGGTTATTTTATCAACACGTTTCTAGCGCGATTACAAAAGCGTGTTGATTTCGGCCAGGTACTTGGCCCAACTACTCGGGCTTTTAAAGTAGACACGCTCACTTTAATCCCCAGAGCGTTTGGACCAACATAATGGCCCAAACCAATAGGTATTAGAGTAGATCAATCGGTCTACTCCAACTATAAAAGCCAGAGTGACTCTGCCAACGTGTGTTTGTCTCTATCAGGGAACTGTAGTGCTAGTATGTTTACTCTAAAATCCAGAGCGTTACTCAAAATTTAATGCACTAAGCAAGAGTAAATTTGCGATAAGTATGTAATTAATTCAACACGTTCGAAAACGTTCTGCGGATATGAAATACCACACGCGTGACAGAGATAGCGCGTTGTTTATTACTTCCTTCTTAAATGGTATTAGTAACGAATTATTAGTATTTATTCTGACATAGAAAGATACTACAAAGGTTTCAAAAGTGAATGAAACTTTGTTCGAAGAACAGTTAGATTCAAATGTTTCTCCACGTGATCGATGCAGACATAGCAATGTGTAACTGCAAATTCGGGAAAGGAGGCAGATATTGCAAGCAACTTGTATGCTGTAGAACGTGAGTATGGACTATGCTTCAAAACTTCATTGCATTTGTCAGAAGATTATAGAAAATCATTAGCAACATTAGCCTTTGGTGAAGAAGATTTCTTTCAAAATATGTCGTGCTATGTTGAGAAAACCGTCGACAATTTAGATCTACACCCTAAATCTGTGTAACTAGTTCTAGAAACCTTTTTTCAGTCGATTCTTCAAATTCCAAGCAGCAGTGCTGTTACCGAGAGTATTTCTAGTGAGCTAATCCTGTCTGAACAAATATCTTATGATCTGTTTGCCGATGATATTAAATCTGAATTTGAAAAACTAACTGATGATACAAGAAATTCTTATTCATTTTAAAATACTTAAGGAGCCCACATCATCTGGTAAAATTTATACAACAAAAATATGAAAAAGATAGAGAATCAATTTTCACAGAGTGAAAAAGATAAGAGTCCAACCGGCCTCTATTGGAAGACGAGTTCAAAGAGGTATAAAAGAGGGAAATCAAATTCAGTCTGGGCACCCTTCTAATGAAGAAATAGACAAAAGAAATGAAGAAACAGCCTCTCCGTGGTCTAGTTTGGGAGCCACTGAATACTGTTTTGAAATGTAAACTGTTTATGTCAAATAAAAATGTGATATATATATTTTTTAATATAAGCCGAAGTATTTATTTAGCCTAGTGCATAAAAGTGGAAACATAAATACGTATATCCTAACACAATGTGTGATAGCACATTTAAAGCCTCCCACTCCACCCACCTGCCTCTCAGGGTTTTGTAGTGACAGTATTATAAAACGCCGTCTTTAATTGCCTGTTGGTATCGGCCCCTTGACCGGCAGAAACACTCTGGGGATTAAATTGAGGGTGTCTACTTTAAAAGCCTGAGCGGTTGGGCCAAGTACAGGTCGATCCAAACAACTAGATAGGCCTGAAGTTGCCGCGCATTGAAATTTGCCTCACTGTACTTCAGCGCCACGCGCAACGCGCCAACTTCAGACCTATCTAATTGCTTGGACCGAAGTGTACCTGGCCGAAATCAACAGGCTTTTGTAATCACGCGGGCTGTAAATAAAACCAAATACAAATCCGTCAAGTGGTTATCGATGTACAGACATGACTTTTTTACTATCTTATTGTGAGTATAGCTTTATATGTGTATCAAAGAAGTAAGGTCAAGGCAGTAAGTTAGAAGTAAGTAGGTCAAGAAAATGTTGATATTGCGATGAGAATCGATGTATTTAAAAGCGAAGCCGAATTCCAAGCCGACACACGCAAAGCTTTAAGACCAAGTTCCACATAAAGCGAAGCTCACAGTGTCACGACACCTATATTAAAATCTAAAGTATATACTAGCCCTGAAATTTACTGTTGAGAGTTTGACTGTTTATTATCTAGCGACATCTAACTACGTTTCTATACAGCCCAAAATCCAAAACTTGATGAAACACTATCATAATAGCTGTCAGGATATCTTTAATATTGCCTCGTTTTTACGCAAAGTTTAGCCAGTTTTATAAGTTTCATCTGTATTGGAAATAAAAAAGAGAGAAGTACAGACGTTCATGTAAAGAAAACTAAATTTATATACTTTTCTATAAATAATCAGTCACAGTTTCATGGAAAACAGTGTTTACCTGAAACCATTTCACAAATTCGGCGCTTTGTAAATATCTCGCCATCTTGGACCTCTTGGTGAGAAATGGGTCAGAGTACGGAATGGGGGGGAAGGGAAAGATGTGTGCAAAGTTTCATTGAGATCAAAACCATCAGGACATCACAAACACCTAAAGCATTTATATGGCAGCTGAGTGGGATGGCTCACCTTAAGGGTATCTGTAGGCCCACAAAAATGTACCAAAAAACCGCGAAAAATTCCACGTATTGAATCTTTTTTGCTACGTTATAGTAAATGATTTAATAATAGGTAGTAATTGAAATTTAAAACAAAAAGATCGATTTTGTATTAAGGTGTAATCAATACTTGAACTTTAGGAAAATACAGTGGAGACCGCATCAAGTAAGACACATTGGACTTTGTACCTATCTTATATTCTTCTCTGTAGGGGCTATTGTCGTACTGCAAGTTTATAGCGTGATGTGGTCTCCACTGTACTTGGTTTTAATTTTGAACTAAGTTATTATGTACCTATACATAAGGGAAATCCGTCATTTAGGCTGGAAGACAGTTTTGTATGTCTCAAGTTCGGAGTTCTTAGTACTCTAATAAATACTTCATCTCGCATCTAACACAATAAAGTTGAGTCGAGAGGTTATTACATACTTACAGAAGCGGCGTACAAGGAAACCGCCTGTCTTAGAGTAAATAAAGCTATTTTTGTTTCAATAGCTACTGTTTACATAGATCTTATTCGTATTTACTTTGGTACCTATTTTGTCTGGCAACCCACGATCATTACAGTGATTGCGCAGTAAAATACCCAACACGTAATATTTGGGAGACTATTCTGTATACGTACGACTAGCTTTTCGCCTGCAGCTCCACCGTTTATTCAATCTTTGCCCCTTTTTCGGCTTGGCGGTTATTTTATCATCACCCCTTATTAGTCAGGGTCACTACGATGATAATAAAGAAAACCGCAGCCAATTCCTTTGAAACGGAACATAATGAGTTGGAGAATATCATAGTTACTATGTTTTTTTTTGTATTTTATGAAAAATTTATGAGCGGTGTCATAACTCTATTGTCCTTTTATGTTTGTTAATTCATGAAAATTATAATTTCGCTAAAATAAGTTAGAGATTATCATATATAAACCATAGTAAATTCAATTAGTCTACAAGATATCCGAGCAACGTACTGGGTTGCAAACTATTGTTTTAGCGATATAGAGAACCAGAACGGTTAAGGCAATACAAAAAAAGGGGTTTTTTCGAATCAATTTACTCCACTATAGATGACTATGTATTTAATTTTTGGGTAAATGTTTATTGAGTATTTGATTAAGATTCTCACTGAAGGAAAACGCGATTGGATGAAATTTTCTTGATAGAATTTAATTCCGAAAAGACCTCTAAATTGTTTTATTTTTTTCTGTAACTCTGAAACCCTAACTAATTTCATTGTGAAATTGCATTCAAAATGTAGATATTATGTATTCGTAAAGTCTCCATGACATTTTTTGACAAAATAGCATAATACATTTTATATTAATAAAAACCGACTTTTTGCTACTGTTCCACGAATTCGTCCCACTCGCACTGAGGGTTTTTTGCACTGAGTAACAGGGACGCTATAGTAGATTATGCACTAAGGGAATAAAGCAGTGTCTTACGTCACGGGCGGCATATTGAACCCTGAGCGTAACGAGGGACTCTACGAGTTAACTCCTGAGCGTAGCGAGGGCGTTATATAGAGTCCTGAGTTACTTTATATTCTCTGCCTGAGTAAAGCGAGGGGTTCAAGCTTCCCAAGACAAAGACAGGCTTTATTCCAGAGGAGCATACTCTACTTTTCACACCTTCTGCGAGACAATAAAAAGCTCGACATTTTTTATCAACATTAATAATTCAATAAAATTCACTGACAATCACAGCACCAAACACCATCTTTTTTTTCACATTCTTTGTAAACGCTTTTTTTCTTTTTGTTGAAATCTGCTTAACTATGGTGGCCAGTTCGATTTTCGAACAAACTTTTTACAATCCCATATGGGCATTTGTTTTCCACGAGTTTCCACACGAATTTGACGTTCCAAATTTAAATCACTATAATCCCTAGGGATTTTCATATAACTTTATATCGCTTGAGATATAATGCGTTACTTTACGTTGAGGTTGCATGATATGTAATTGGACATTGTCGAGCAGAAGGTGTGAAAAAACTTTTACGTATCGCCTTAATGTAACTTTTTAAACCGTTAAATATGATAGAGTGTCTGCGAAGTGATGTACAGTGAGCTGTTTAACACTTTTGACTTTAATGCTCTTATAACAAGTTCAAAAAGTAATTAACTTAAGTTACCATCCCGCTACGTAGCTTAGTAACGAAATGGGAATGCAGAATAATATTTTGTTTTCACTTTCATTTTCATTAATTAATTTGTAGCTTTCCCTTTCGCAAGATCAGATGACCATAAATGAGTCGAATAATTAGCGATGGTTCGGTATCTGGGAAGGAAATCAGCTGGAAAATATTAGGAGAACTGCGAAAATTTGGCTCGGTTTTTTTAATGGTCACCCTTTGTTGTATGTCACTCATCCACGTATGTGCGCTGCTAGGGTGCAACTGCGTCTTTTGCCTTTTGCTCCATTACCCGGAGGTTTTTTATTTATATTTAGGGTTCCGTAGTACCTAAAAGGTACAAAAGGATCCTTATGGTGAGACTCAGTTGTCTGTCCGTCCGTCCGTATGTCACAGCCTCATAACTTTAGCACCGTTAAAGATAAATACATGAAATTTGACACAAAAATAGCGTTAATTTTCCCACATATGACTAAGTAAAAAAAAAATGAAAAATTTGAAATCGTTCAAAATATTTCCAAAGCAAAAGTGAGAAAAATAAAAATTTTACCCTAAAAATACAATATGGGTATAACATGGTAGATATTAAAAAGCTAATTGTAAAAATATATACTTTTACTATATTTGCTCGCACTGGTTTCGAGAAATCTTTAAAAAACCCCAAAAATATGTATATCCCCCCCTTATCTCCAAAACTGGTAGACCGAAAAATATGAAAAAAATCGTGGTAACATGGTAATATTTGTCATCGTAGAGATTACAGGAAAAATAAAGCAATTGAGAAATTCACGAAAAAAAATGTCAAAATTAAATTTATCATAGACAATACGGAACCTTAGGTACGCGAGTCTGACTCGCACTTGGCCGTTATTTTTTATTTTTATTTTCATTAACGGGTTCAAACCCTGTGGGGGCACATTTTTGCTTGATTTGCGTGCTTCGGAAGACACGTTAAGAGGATGGCTTACCCTTTTTTTATTACCCGTCCAGCACGATAACTCCAATGGCCTTATTTGCTTTTGCTAGAGGCGATTATATGCTTGCTTATTATATGTTGGCTCATTGGTCTCTTTTTTTGGACGTGTAATTCATTTTAATACATTGTTTATAAGTCATCAAATATAAATATTTAGATAAAAGACAAAAATACTGATATAAAAATTTTAGAAAAAACGCAAATGCTTCAAATTTGCTAGATAGAGAAAACTTACGAAGTTACCTCTAAATTTCATGTTGTTGCCTTGATTGCTTTATTAAAAATAACTCCCCTAAACATATTGGAATATTTTAATACTTTCATCTAGAAGCCGAGTTATTAAAAAAAAACTCAGTTTTTCGTGAGCTCGTGTTTCTTGGTGGTCGTAACAGCCACGGCTGAGGGCGCGCTATTTTACACAAAAAGGAAACGTTATAGAGTTCGGTAATTTATTTATTTATTTTATATTTAAGGAAAACTAACAGCACAAAAAATCTTTTATAATATATACATGCACATACTATATATGCATATAATATATATGCACCCTTAAATCGTCATCCATCCTGTAAGGATTAAAAGCGGTCAAGCGTGAGAGAAGTTTGGCTTGCCCATTGAGTTTTCTACACAATTCTATTTGTAAAACATACAAATTTTGATTATTAGACTCGGTATATAAGTGGCAGTAGCTCAGCCGGTAGAACGCTCGCCTCTTAATCGTGAGACCCAGGTTCGATCCTCGATCGGGCATGCACCGTTTTTCGGAATTTACGTCTTTTATATTTACCACTTGCTTAATGGTGAATGAAAACATCTTGAGGAAACCTGCATGCCATAAACAGCGTGTATTTGTGGCCGAAGAACTAAAGCTAAGAAATAAGGCTCTACACGCATTACGTCACGTTGGGACGTAATAATTGTCGGTGAAACGCGGGTGTACCAAGTTTGGACTGTGACTTGCGATCCACAGTTCACACAGAGAACATCTCTGAAACCTCCTTGAGGATTCATGTCTTGACGTTGTTGGACTCGTTTATACAAGTTTATATATAGTTTATATATAAATTCATTGTGTATGTGTGCGTGCATAGTTACGACAAAAGAGCAAGTTTTTAGATTGTTTTGGCCCGATGTAGAAACATACAGCAGAAAATGACACAATTCTGCCTTTATAAAATAATTAACACATTAAAACTGTCGCATCATATTACGGAGCGAAATTTTTTGTTTATTTACTATTTTTAAATACAAAAACCAAATTACAGTACCGCAGCGCCATCTATTGACAGGAAACTTAGAATCAGGCACTAGTGTTTAACCTTAAAAACAAGATCATCCACGAAAAAATTGGGAAAAAATGTGGAAAATCGAGTGTACAGAATACCGGCGGCGGGTCGGCTTTCATTTTAAAGTGATAAGCTGTTTTATGTGGGGAGTCATGATATTGCGGATTACGACGCGGTACTTACCCCGCGTTTTATTGAACCTTCGAATTCTGCGGCTGTGCTTTCGTTTCTTGGAAACTCCTGTTGGGAAATTTTCGCTACATTTCACGTCAACAGAGAGTGAAATTGAATAATTTATTTATACAATACAGGTAAGTACACCAACATATCACACTTCAATTTTAACATAAAAAGAACCAGTCATGTGCAAAGAGAACTAATTCCCTGGGGGTTCCGTACAAACTGAACAAAAAACTTCATTTTATTTATTTATTTATAACACTTTTTGCACATTTACACAAATAACTTAAAATACAAAAGAAAGAATTAAACATGGTGTACAAGGGCGGCACGTATTGCTAACAGCAATATCTTCCAGGCAACCCTTGGTAGCTAACAGAAACTAGAAAGATTAACAAATTAACATGTTGAGGTGTAAATACTAATCAAAACTTACTTATTCCACGTGCAGTTATGGAAGACCAACTTGACACTGACGTTCCAATCACTCTGTATATTCAAAGAATCTAATTAAGTTGAGACGTAATCGTCTTGAAATTAAAATAAAGTAATTTTATGATTTTTTCCTTTTCGTTTTCTAAAAGCAGAACTTGTGAAAGACGTACTTGTCACTACTATATGACGAAGTTGTTTACCACAGCATGAGAGACGGCTTCATATCTTCAAAATAGTCGATGGAAGACCTACTTCTCTGAACATTTAAATAGTTAAATGTTCTGTGACCTACTTGTAGGATACTTTGACAGCTCAAAACTACAAAAAGAAGAATTACCCTGAAACACCCTTGAAAGAGAAATAAGAGTATAAAGAAAGATATTACAGTTGCTAAGCACAAATAAACATAGCGCTTCTGTTTTAATCTTTAGTTCCCGTATCTTCACTAATAATAATAAAGAGGAAACGATATACGTTAAAGTAAAGGGCGGAAAAGGACGTAGCACAATTTTTATCCAAAAAATGCTCCCGAAAGATATGACGCCGTTAGTAAAAGCTAGTGTAGAACAATAAAGTCATGGATAAGTGAATAAAGGGTTTCCTAATAAGTGTTATTATCCCTTGACTACTAAGTACCTTATTTACAGAGATGCGGTAAAATCTTCCTCTTTATGTACGAGTATATTATTAGGTCCTTTAGGATATTTATATGAACAATAAAAAGTAAAAAAATACACGTAAGAAACTTATTTAATTTCAGTGGCTCCCAGACCAGACCAACGTCTGTTCCATGGGTGCCAGCATAGAATAAGTATTACTACGTATAGACTAGCAGTTTCCACACATCAGTTTGTAGCCACAAAAAAGGTGTAAAATTGTAATGAAATCTAGATGGCGTTGCTAAATCCTCCGACGAACACGATGCTAAGAAAAGACCGATTGGTGACGCTAGTGGCACAGCGATGTCACGTAACATAAAAATAATTCCTACTTTGATAATAGATGGCGCTGAAATATTCACTGTTAGTGTTATTAACATAGCAGTATCTAGTTTTTCTAAGCAAAGCTATTTCAGCCACATGTTTACTTGGTAACCATGAGAGTTTACTTGCAGTCAATTAAACAAATTATGCTTATTTGCAACACATGGCGAAACCTAATATTGTAAGGGTGCGTTTGCTACGCCTTGATGTATGGGAGTTGTCGGTCTATACGTAGTAATACTTAGTCTATGGTGCCGGTCAAGAACCTTATAACCATACTGGAGGACTTAATTACTACAATAAGGCCACGCCAAAAAAAATAATAGATTAAAAGACCAGGCTTCCTAAATTGCAAAGTTTTTGCATAAATATGCTGCGAGTCAACTACAAACTTCATCAATCTAAAATTTAAATTAATATTTTTTCAGACCTTTATAAATAATTTTGGCTCGATACATAAAAATTTTGCACTTTGGAATGAATTTTTAATTTTTCTCTAATGCGGCTTGAGTGTATTGCCCAAAAAAAAATTCTCACAGCAAGAAAACAAAGTTTATTCAAATCTGTAAAAAAATTAAATAAACCTAAATCATTTATTGTAATTTTAATCTTGAAATCAGACTCATTCTGAATCATTTTGTGAGCATTATTTGGCGCACGCGATTTTCGATAGTAAAGTCGCTGTGCGCCGGAGGAAGACCTCGTCTTAAATTTTTTACCTTTCCCGATTCTCTTGAAGAGAAAAAAGTTTAATGATTAATAGAGATATATACACATAGTAATTTATTTTCTCGTGCTGCTTTAAAAGTACCAAGAACCGCTTTATTTACAAATAATTGCTTTGTGATGAGCCCTAATATCAATTATCGGTATCAATCAACACATAATAATATAAAACAGTACAACCCGGTATGTCTGTACATTGCAGAAAAGTAAAATAAATAGAAAGGGGGTGACTAGAGAAGAGTAATAGAACCGACGACGTCAGCGATTTTTTTAGAATTCTTTTCTGACTGTCTGTTTGAATGCGGTTTTTTATTACCATCGTAGTGATCCTGGTCAATATATAGGCTATAAGGGGTGTTAATAAAATAACGGGGCAGAGTTGAATAAACGCGGGTGGGGTCGCGGGGTAGGCACATACTTACTATCTTGTTAAGTTTAGTCCAATTTCCCGAGCAGAGTCTAATTTCCCACAACCCAGGGAATCCTGATGTGGGGATTAGTTTTATAAAAGACACATTTGTCAAACAACAAATTGTAATAGTGCATAAAATATTTTTGTATTTATTTTTGGTTCCAAATAAATATATTTTTATTTAGTTATCATAATACTTTACACACTAACATCTGAATCTGTTCGTTCAGTCAATAATTGTGCGACTTTAGTTTATAAAGTTATTCGCAGCGTCGTGGAAGCCGAGAGTATATACCGTCCTCGCATACTCGTTTTTCGGCCTCGCTGGCTTTGTTTGTGATATTGTCAGTTTGTATGTTCAATTGAGAGATAGTGAGAACGCTTATGTTATTTGTTTTCCGTAGGCCACGTGGGCGAAGCCGCGGGCAGAAGCTAGTTGATAATAAAATACCCAACGACATTACAATTACAATTTAGCTTCCCAACCATCGAAATTTCGATGTTCCCAACAATTATAAAAAAAAAACATTTACCTAGATCGGCACACATTTTACAGCATAATAGAAGCAGTGAAGTTCTTTCTCTGTGTGTAACAATTTATTTGTTTATTTCATTATTTAGTGTGTAAACTTTATATAATTTTGGCTAATAATATACCTTTAATTATGAATTTTTAGCATGCTGTGATAATTAGAATTAAATAAATAAGGAAACTTCATTATCTTAACAAATGTTGTACATATTCACAAGCAAATAAATAATATTTGCCTTTGTCTTTGGAGCTTAGCAATTCAATCTGGTTGGTGCCGGTAGTTAATGATAGTTATGTCAGACATTCGGACAGCTGACAGCTGTCTATAATTAATAAGATCGGACTAACTTACCTTGTGACGTCCGATCCTCAATTATGTGAAGTAATCTCGTCCTCATAATTTTGTACTATGTAGTATGCACCTTGCACTACAGCGCTGTCACAATATTCAAAGATGAACGCTTTCATCAAAAAAATTGAACGCAGCCCCAACTCTATGGTCCTCCTCTAGCGCCTTCTACCGGTAGCTGTCATTACTTCAAAGCAACAACACAACTTTCAAACAAAATAGGGCTTTGATCTGTAAACAACTTTATTAGAGTTTGTATGATGATCAATTCTTGGGTTGGGTTGGGAATAGGATGAGGACGAGATTACTTCACATAATTGAGGATCGGACGTCACAAGGTAAGTTAGTCCGATCTTATTAATTATGTTCCGTAATCTCGTCCTCATAATTTTGTACTATGTAGATGTTTAAAGACGAAAGTTGTGTTAATAATCATGATTATTTAATTCTTGAATAATTTTCACATTGTTTTACAATGAGATATTTGGTACATAGACATTCTAGGTTCAGTCTAGGTCAGTCTCATATTGTTTGTAATGAAGACATTTAAAAATATCTTACCGCTATAAAATTAATATAATGTAGTAAATTTAATCATTCTTATTTAAAGAGCACACTGCTTGAGCGAAAGCATTAGGATCACAAACAATAGGTCTTTTGTAGAAACGAGCAAAGGTGGACGAGTTTGTAGTCCAGCCTGCTGCCTTCCTTATGACCTCAATGTTAATGCCTCCTTCAAAGGCTTTTGAGGTGGAAGCATGTCTAGTGCTGTGTGCTGTGAACTTGCTAACATCTAAACCGCTATTAGATAAAGTCTGTTTAATCCACCTGCTAATAGATGCAGTGGAAGCAGCATGATGAGGCTTCTTAAATGTTAATATTAACGTCTTACAATCTTGTCTTTTATCTTTTGTATTGTATAAATAACATAGTAATGTTGTTGCAGGGCAGATATTAATATTGTCTTTAAAATATGGTAAAATCAAATTAGGCTGAAATCTACCAGGGCCAGATGTTTTGATATTCTCTTGAATTTTAATGTTGATATTGTCCTCATTAATAGAAATATTATCTATGGATATAAGGGATAACGTTTGGACTCTGTGCGCAGTCACAAGAGCTAGAAGGGTCACCATTTTTTTAGTTAATAATTCTAGGCTAAGGGTCTCATTAGGATATAGACCAGATAGGTAATTCAAAACAATGTTGGGATCCCATACTTCGTCAAATTTGGGTTTCTTAGGCCTTAATTTAGAAATACCCCTAAAGAACCTTGAAACTCTCTCATCCGTCCCTACGTGGGGTCCCATAACAAAAGAAATTGCTGACCTCATTGAGTTGAGTGAGCTATACGACAATCCATCATCAAACTTGGATGTCAAAAAAGATATCACCATGGGTATTGAGCCAGAGAGAGGATCCACATCGTAGATTCGGCAAAAGAGAATCCACTGATTTAAAGCGGACTCATATTGCTTTCTGGTCTTGTTTGACAAGGAAGCCAGTATTATGT
The DNA here is from genome assembly GCA_934047225.1 of Ypsolopha sequella. Taxonomy (NCBI): domain Eukaryota; kingdom Metazoa; phylum Arthropoda; class Insecta; order Lepidoptera; family Ypsolophidae; genus Ypsolopha; species Ypsolopha sequella. Next base: position 2,675,179 of record OW203986.1, on the reverse strand, counting down.
CCACCGAGGAGTGTGGTATTCCTCTTCTTAAGAATGCCTCCCGGATAAGATCGCAGCAATCAGTGTGAGACTCTTGTGCATTGGATGTGGATCCCTGGAAGGAGATAAAAGTAGATTAGAGCGAGGTTGTAGTGTTATTTTTTGAGATATAATCATAGAAGTGAACATTGGGTACCATGGCTGAGATGGCCACCATGGAACCACAACAATACCAATTGCCTTTTCCCTTTTTATTTTCTGTAACACTCTACTCAAGAGGGCAAACGGAGGAAAGGCATAAAAGAAAGTACCATGCCATTTTAGAGTGAAAGCATCAATAGAGAATGCGTCTGGGTCTGGAAGCCATGATACATAATTCTGACACTTTGTGTTATTTCTATTTGCAAACAGATCAATCTGTGGCTTGCCAAAGGTATTGACTATTGTTTCATAAGCTATGTCACATAACTCCCATTCTATCTCTGTATTTGAACGCCTAGATTCTTTATCAGCAATAGTATTTTCTCTGGAACTTATATAAGATGCGTACACCCATATATGTCTCCTCTCGCACCACTGCCAAATTTCTCTCGCTAAGTTATTTAAATGAGGATAACGAGTGCCACCCATTTTGTTAATATAGGCAATGGCTGTTGTGTTGTCTATTCTCAGCAAAACTTCGCAGTATTCTAGTTTAGATGCAAATATTTTCAAACCTATAAATGCTGCCAATAGTTCTAAATAATTTATGTGAAAAGATTTATCCTTTTCAGTCCAGTGTCCATGACTTTTAATGTCATTACACACCACCCCCCAACCAGTCCGAGAACTATCCGAGAAAATTTCCACTTTAAAGTTAAATTGTTTTATTGTACTATAGGTCATTTGGATGTGGGATGACCACCATTCTAGATCTGTTATAATTTCCTTGGTTATAGAAAGGGACTCATTATAGTTTTCATTACTAGATTTCAAGGCTGCAGTTTTATTGCTTTCCATAACTTTGGTGTAAAGCCAACCATACTCCACGGCTGGACAGGCAGCAACTAACATGCCTAACAGTCGAGCAAGTTCTATTATTTTACATGTCTTTTTAATTTTTATCTTTCTTATAGTCTGAAGTATAGAATCTATCTTATTATGAGGAAGCGATATGGTGAACTGGACTGAATCTAATATAAAACCTAAATACTGACAAGACTGTGTAGGTTCTAAACAGCTTTTTTCTGTATTGATTATAAACCCCAGACTTTCCAGAAAGGTTTGGGTAATAGAAACATTATGTAAACATTTCTCATAGGAATCGTCAAGGCAGAGGATGTCATCGAGAAAAATAACAGACAACAAACCCATTGACCTCAGGTGTAAGACGACTGGTTTCAAAATTTTTGTGAAAACATATGGTGCTGTACTTAGTCCAAAGGGAAGACAAGTAAACTCATATAAAATGCCTTGAAATTGAAACCGCAGATACTTCCTGTCAGCTTTTTTTACTGACACTAAATAATAGGCATTTTTCAGGTCAATTGTAGCCATAAAACATCCTGGGGTCATAAGTTTTGTTGCTGTCCTTATATCTTCTAACTTGAAGTGGACAGTTTTGATAAATTCATTGAGTTTCTTGAGATTTAGTATGAACCTCCAACTGCCATCTGACTTAGGGTGTAAAAATATTTTGGATAGAAACTGACCATCTACCGAAGAACATATGTTTATGGCACCTATCTTTAATAATTTATTTATTTCTATAGAGATTAGGTCAGATTCTTTCAGAGTGAAACTGGCATTTTTTGGACAGGAGGTTTGTACAGGTATCTCCTTAAAAGGTATAGTATAACCTCTAACCCACTTTCGTATTGTAGGATTAGTGCTGATACTATCCCATTGGTCAGAAAAATACTTTAATCTGCCTGTTTGTACCTGATTCAGCGACGGTTGTGGCCCTGACGACGATACTGCTGATGTCGCGGCGGGGATCTCCTGGGACGGTTCATCCTCTGGGTCATAGTCTGGTATGTATGTCGCCTCGGTTTCGGTTTCTGCCCACTTGGACGTGGCGGCATCTGTTGTCGTTGTGGGCCCTGGTAGTTTAAAGATGTCTTCGTTTTTGTTGCCAACTTTGGTTGTGCAGGAGTGTTTTTTAACTCCTGCGCTGACTTCTTCACGGCTTTGCATGCATTCACCTTATCTTGTAACTTGTCTCCAAAGAGAAATTCAGATATGGAACTTTCCTCCATTAATTCTTTAACATCCTTATTAAGGCCTGGAAGGATAAGTGATCTACGAGTTAAAGAATTTTCATGATGTAATTCACATAGCAATCTTGCCGAGTCGCTCAGGGTTTCAATGTCTTGAACATTTTGTTTGCTATCTATCATGCCATTCAGAGTCTTTCCAATAGCAGCAATCGCTGCTGCTAATGTGCTCTGTTGGTTACTTATTCTTTTATCTCTCTTGAGGCCACTTTCATTCATTGCAGCAGAAATTTCCTCGTTTAGTTTGGGAGGTAACAACAGGCCACAGTTACTTGGTATGTCATATTTTTTCACAATATTTGATTTAACTTCTAAATCAAGGCCGTGTTGTAAGATAGCCGTCCAACGCTTCACTAGGCTTTCATGGAGATCAACTGCATTGTTAGTGCTGGGGGTACCCTCTGGTCCCAAGAGTCCTTCAATGTTGGCTGGTAAACCAGCATTCTGATTATCTTCCTGAGGTATCTCAATTGGTGGAGTCTCTGTCACCTCTATCTCCTCCGGATTTGCCCCCCCCTGTTTTTTTCCTTGAGGGAGATCATTGTTGAGATCATTGACAGATGAAGGTGACTGGGACGGCGAACGTCGACGGCGTCGTGACCGGCCACTTCGGTTGCGACGATGGGAAGAACGGCTTCTGGACCGTGACTGGATTGAGCGACGTTCGTAGTAATCATCTAAGAAAGATGAACTGAGTTAGATTCTCGATTTCGAAAACGTAGTATCCACGGCTAACCTCTCGTGAAAGCTCTAGGGATGCAATAGAAGCGCAATTTCTAATGAAAAAAACATTGTGTACAACCGGCTAACCTCTCGTGAAAGCTCTAGGGTTACAATGTGTATTACGTCAGCTAACCTCTCATGATGGCTCACCGCGTGGCGTGAATTTATTACGAAGTACTTTTAGGACACTATTAAGTTCTCATGGTTAACCTCTCGTGAAAACTCTCGAGACTTAAGCCCATATAAAGCTATAAGTATGATAATCCTGGGAAAATTCGAATAAACATGGTTTTTGTAGAAGAAAAAATAGTCCAAAACTCACCGGAACTGTCGTGACGACTCCGCTTGTATAAATACTCCTCCAGCCTCTGCAACCGCTCATTTAATTCGTCCGTCGAAGAATTCCTTTTTCTCCGCTTGTGTTTTCCCATATTTCACGGTATTTTAACAAAAATTTGTATTTTTATTTGCAGCAACGTGTAACAGCGCGCGGCACAAAAAAGCACAATGACAGCTACCGGTAGAAGGCGCTAGAGGAGGACCATAGAGTTGGGGCTGCGTTCAATTTTTTTGATGAAAGCGTTCATCTTTGAATATTGTGACAGCGCTGTAGTGCAAGGTGCATACTACATAGTACAAAATTATGAGGACGAGATTACGGAACATAATTTACTTAGGGGCCGACCCTAGAAGTTTACAACCAGACTGAGTGCTAAGCTCTGTTCAAAACCGCACCCTTAAATAAATTACCTTTATATGTGTCTTTATCTCTATGACTATCATCGCAAGTTGCTAACGCGTTGGGACTTTGCCTAATTAATTCACAATAACGTTTGTTTAGGAACGGTCAGAAAAAAAAACATTTACTGAAAGACAGATGACAGGTTGACACTAGCTTGGGATCATAGACATAGTGAGAAAAATCATAAATACATAGGTAGGTTTCAAGAACCTTTTTACATACATACATATACTCACGCCTGTCTCCCAGAGGGGTAGGCAGAGACTACAGATTTCCATCTGCTACGATCCAGACACACCTCTTTCGCATCTTCCACATCTATCAATCTAGTCATACAAGCTCTTCTATTCCGGGTACGTTTGACATTGCCCTTCTTTTGATCAGCATACATCCTTCTATGGCGGCCCGGTCGAGTTATACCTTCCACTTGCGCCTTTTTATGGGAAGTAAGCACTCCAGTATGGTAATATGATTCTTGGGCCGACCACTTCTGTCTGTTGTCTCTGTAATCTACACAGACCACGGCGGCTGTTTGTTTGGAACGCAGAACGCGTTCTGTGTTGTTAGCCCCATAAATCCCCTGTCATCATTCCTCTTCTTCAATATGTCGCTAATTTGGTTGGCATACATCCTTCTAGCGTGTATTTAGGTACGTAAGTATAAATTTTTATGTTTATTAATGTATTCTACATTAGGAAAATCTATAAACATTTAATAATCAGATTTCAACATAATCCATTTGTTTTATTGCAACATTACTCTATCCCATTAAGGGTCGTAAGTTTACTCAGTCTGTTCACCCGGGGGACAATAACAACAAACTATAATAAGTTAAGGGCCATAAACGGACAAAATTGTGACCTCAAGACTCAAACAATAAAACATTACAGTAGATAGTAATAGTTGTTTCAGATGATTTAGTTTCAGTTATATACTTGGGGTTACGTTTAATTAGTTGAGGAGCAAAATGCACATATTTATCTTCCGTAAGAAAAGATAATGAAGATAAGGTCAGTGAAACTTATTTAATGAATTTTAGTCGCTTTTGTGAATTTATAGCACATTTTTATGTTAATAAATTTCTCGGCGTATAAACTAGACATAATTATGTAAAGCTCCTTGCTAGTTTTAAATTGGACCGGTAGAAATAAAATTAAAAAACTGTAAAAGCTCACACAAATTCAGCAAAATTAACATTCAAGCCATGTTTACTGCTATTGAAAGTACAATTTTTGAGCACATGTATTAAAAATACATTTTCAATGCAAGTGCTCGTAAAGGCACACTTTTTATGCATTAAAACCGAACCGATTATTTGACTTGAAGTTGTTGAAGAAGTTGGCTTACCTGCAAACTTTCCTGTGTACCATAAATGTTAGATTTTTTTTCCACTGTTTAAGGACTCTGGGGACAGTCCTTTTGAGCCAATCATTAACTTGCAAAATTGTAACAATGTAACTTTCAACTTTAATAATTAAATTGTTTTCTTTGATTATGTTTGTTTTATTCCCTCACACTATATGCATTGAAAAACGTAGTATGATACACGGGCGTAAGAGCAATAAATTACTCGGTTACGTTTAAAACACTCGCTACGCTCGTGTTTTAAATCGTCCTCGTAATTTATTTCTTTTCGCCCTTGTAGCATAAACTACTATCTTGGTAATTCACATGACACTCCAAAATTCTCCGACACACCATTGTGTGTCGCGTAAACGTCTTCACTCGCCCAGATGAAGGCAGTCTAAATCTGCTGAAACTGGTCGGCTTTACCGATCATAACACTATTGAGGTGAGCTGTGTTTTTATTTTTTATTTTTATATAAGTAAATCATGAATTATCCTCAAGTTTCATTTAATTCTATAAAGGTAATAACAACATCAAAAGTGGTTTTATAAGTACCTAAATTGTCTGATCAATGTTATAAAATTACATTATAACACCGTAATTCAGCGCTGTGATTAGCCAAATTTATTATGACACAAAACTTGTCGTGAGATTTACTTGGGTAAATTTATTTTATGAAATATACAAATTTTTTCTTAGGATTACTTGTGTCAACATCAAGTTATGTATTCTTATTTATAGAACGAGAAAGAGTTTCGTTCGGGAACGTAGGTCTGCCTGCAGCCTCGCCTGAGATTCTTTAGTCGAAGTTGAATCAGTGGTACTAGCATGAACTTGGTATCGACTCGACATCGATTCGATAAATAAAAATGTTACATTTATTTCATTGCAATAAGAGTTATCGTTTAGAATTTATCGACTCTATGTGTCGAATTTATCTAATCGACGCGTACGTGCTCGCATAGCAGTTGTCAAAAAATAATTTCGGTGAAAACGTGGTTCGGCCTTTGGCCTCGCCACAGACACTTTAGCACAGGATTAAATAACAGAACAAAAGAGAGTTTCATTCGTAAATGTAGTTTCTGTATTACGTGATCGAATCAGTTATAAAAAAATCATTCAGGTTAGAAATACCGTACGGCCTTCGTCGGCCTCGCCAAAGATAATTTACCTGAAGATCAAAGAAATAATAAGTCAACTAATAAATTCCAAACCAAATTCAAGGTCAATACGTACTATAAAATTAATGGTCTTGAAAAAATTGGCAGATTCGAAGCCACGGGCAAAAGCTAGTAGTCTTATAAAATTGATCTTGCTTTATTTGTACGTAAATCTGTTGAAAGCCTATTTATCTGATGAATAAAATGAAAAATATAAGTATTTTTCTGTTAGACAACGGAAAAATCAGAACTGAAAAAGATTAATTTTCCAATATTTCACGAAACGCTGACTTCGTTAAATACAATATTGTTTGAGTCCAACGAACCATCTGATTCCCGACAAATATTATTAAATCGGTCGACGCACGTGATTGCTCACAGAAATTACATTTTGACTGGAATTTATTGTTCTCCGGATTCCTTTACATAAAGTTCATTTTCTTGTGCTAAAAACAACCCAAATACATCAAAAACATAAGATCGTTCTTTGTTGTCTAAGAAGTTTCTTCATTGTATGATGAATATTGATTAATGTGGAGGAATCGAATGAGGTGTGTCAGGATCGTAGCATAATCTTTCATCTACGCCTTTCATCTTTGCTGAGTTCTCTGCGAGACAGATGCCAGTAAGTACGTGCATGATGACTTACGTGTCGGTATTTATTTACATTTTTTTATTTATTGTCAATTTGCATTAATAAAATTAGGTACAAGTAGCACAAAAAAACTCCAAAGAGTTTATCTTAGTACTTTTATTGGCAACGTAACGAATTTGAATTTTCAATCATAAAAGGCCTAAAAAATATTTGTTATCTTTATCTTTATCGGGAGATTTATTGAGATAACAAACACTTACATTACCAAGGCAGAGAATATAAAGTATTAACTACGTAAAGAAGCGACACTTACCTCCCCGCGCGAGGTTATCGTCCCCCGCGGTACCCCGCAAGTTAGTGGCAAGTCTGGAGGAAGGCAGAGCTCGAGTACCACTCGTTCGTTGCGCGCGTATTTTGTTTTGTTTTATTACGATACTGATTTTTAATTAATATGGTTCGTTTTTGTGGTGTTTATGGATGCATTGAAAACGGAGCAAAAAATAAAGAACGGAGATTTTTTAAAGTTCCTGCCGATGAATGAACTAAAACAAGGCATTTTCTTTTATGTATTGGTTTAGGACGTTAACTGCAACTCTCAAACAGTTGTCAAACTGTTGGTAAGAATTTCAAAATTAAGTTGAACTTTTAAAAATCAAATTGAGCAAATTTCAACATGTCCTAAAAAGTGTGTATTTCTGCCCGAAGTACGGCGATAGGGCTTACCACCCATCACGTTGGGAAGTAATATTTGTAGGTGAAATGCGGGTGTACCAAGTGTGGACTGTGACTTGCATTTCAAAGTTCACACTTGGAACACCTCTAACACCCCCTCGAGCATTTGATTCAAGTCGTGACGATGTATATATTTTTAATACAAAAATAAATCCATGGGGAACCAAAAATTTAGGAAGAGAATCATATAAGTTGCTGAATTATAATGTTGTCTCTCTCGATTGACGACGCTCACACGCTTGCTGCCAGCCCTAGACTAGCTCACGCACACACACAAGCGTGTGCAGACAAGCCAGTGCGCGCGAGAGTGTAGGTAAATAACTTGAGCACTCATTATGGAGTGTCGGGGGTGTGACCGAGGTCAAATAAATGTAAGCCCTGTGACGTCAGTTCTCTGACCGATTCTACTATCGATAATTTTCTTTTCATTTATCGATCATGCATGGTGGTGAAGAGAGTTAAGCTCATAGGTGTATTATAAGATTTGTCGCCCTGGGCGTGTAAGGTTTGTCGCCCCATAAATTAACAAGAAAAAAGTAAAAAATATTTCAATTATAAAATAAAATCTAGCAGTGTGATGATGTGGGCTGTGATGATTATTAATGTAAAAACTAAATATACCGTACAAAGAAATAAACACTATTTATTCAATATTTACATTTTCTCCGATGAATATTTTTTTATGACAGTATTAGGACAAAAAGCAATATATATTAAAAGAAAGGTACATTGGACGAATAAACCAGATTGATAAGATAGACCTAACGAGCTGAGCGCGAGGTGCAGCTTGCGCCGCCCGCCCCTCGCAGCCTGCCGCCTCGGGTCATGGCCCTTTTGGCCCTAGGGTAAGTACGCCACTGGTTAAGACACAATAATTTTGAGATAATGAACTATCATGAAGACAAAAACGCACCGACCATTTAGAGCCGCGTTCTGCGTTCCGCGGTCATTTTAAGGTGAGGCATTGAGATTTCAACGGGCAGTGTCACTCCAAGCGGAAAAATGCGTAGTGCGAGAGGGACCGATTCAGAGAGAAATAAAAAAAAAGTTGCTTTTTTATTTATAGTATAAAAAAGACTAAAATAACTAGAAAAAAAATCATTTACAAAAATGTAGATATGGTAAAAACCCATGTAATAATAATGTTGGGGTCTGTACATAATAATTATTTGTCAAACTAAGAGAAAGCGTGTATTTAAAGACCTAATTTTAATAATTATTTCTATCGAGTGAAAGACACACACACAGACCACAAAATAGATACTACCAGAAGGTCGACTTGACGGCGAAGGGAAAACAGACGCACCATGCATAGACGAGTACGTCTGATGATCTCGGCAGAATTTCGTAGTGGCATTCGACTGACTTCATCCGAGATCGTCATCGTACATACGCGTCTATGTGTGCGTGTGCCTGTTTTCGCTGGTTATTCGGAGTAAACCTTCTGTAAGTGGTTATTTTGTGCACAGACCGTGAGAATGCGCGTTCTATGCTCGGACCGCAGAACGCGCTCTGTGGGGTTGGCGTCAAGTTTTTCAGTTATTTGTCAGAATCAAGAGAGTTTTTGGTTTTCCTTATAGTTCATTGCCGATCACAAAACATGGTATTGTGGAATTTGTGGATTAACACTCTTCACCACAACGGTGACGAAATAGTCACTAGCTCATCTATCTAGCCTTACAAAACGAAGCACAAACGTATGTAAGATAAATCAACATATGTACATAGGGAGCTACAGGTTTACTTTGTGTTACATATCACACGTTAGTCGCAAGTCACACCGCACAATGCGGTCGCTATCTCCAGCACCGAAACATTTGTGGCTCGTGTATAGGTATGTAAGCCTATTGTCTTGTATTATTAATGCTTTCAGTTCTACGGTCCTGAATTGGATGATGGTTTGGTTGCAAATACTGTATGATATCAAAAACGAAATACAGAAAAGAAGATACAATCGCTATTATTTTTTGACTTCCGTAGGACCTAAAAGGTATATACAAAAGAAACCTTTATGGTGAGACTCCGTTGTCCGACCATCCGTCCGTATTATCTAATCTCGCGAAAGTGTAACAATTCAATCAAATAAATTTTAGGCTTTCATTTAGACTATTTTAGACGGTCAATATAAAGTGGTTCATGTCCCTGATTTTTTCACAAACATCGCGTTAAAGGCCAGAAAAATATTTAAAATAATGGGTTTTCGCCCTAAAATCGACTACTTTTACATTTAACAAGCAAAGTAAGCACATGTACAACTTGGAAGTATCATCAATATTCTAATTAATTAATTAAAACAGAATAAAAAAAAACAAGCAATCGAGGCACAAAGGTATTCGGAAATAATTATTATTTCCAACGCAAAAGGCGAGACTCGCTCAGCACAGTTCGAACGGCGTGGGGCAAAGCGTGAGGTGCTTGTTTAAATCAGCCAGTCAAATATACGCTTTATTGTCACGATACGTCTCGCTTCGCATCGGAGTTGGCGTCGTCCTGCACCGGGTACTTAATTACTTACGATTTTGCCAAAATTCAACTTTCTAAATCACCTGGAAATGGTTTAGGTTTTATGTGAGTGATTGAGTCAGTGAGTCAGTCATAAAATTCAAATTTTTGGTCGTGAATATCTCAGTATTATTGATGAAATTTCCAGGTAAAACTACAACTTATTAGGTCTAATAGGTAATAATTATTAATAAGAGGGTCGAAAGTAGTCAAAAGCTGTCGCGTGTGTAGATCGCGTGTCAAGATCCTTATAAATATTTGCATGCATATTTTCTTGGCTTTTTGATATTTAACTGAAAAATATAGCAAATTACAGAAATTCTTTATTGCAATAGATATTGTTTATTTGAATTAATTTAAGTTCAAACTCAGTAATATAACGGTGAACGATTTTCGTTCACTGAATATGAGAGCATATTTCTCAAGTGTCTTCCACGAGAAGAAATTAGAATTTAATTAAAACATCTGCTGTGAGAGGTAAATACTACAGAATCAGAAATTTAAGTATGTCTGAATTTTTAACTGCTCTGTGGTATGGTGGTTTGATCCTCTCGGAGGTCGCTTGTTCAAATCCTGCAGTGAAACATTTGCGTGCGGTTTGTGCCCGAAGTACAGCGAAGTTATGAATAAAGTATATACCTATATTACCTATATATAGAAATATCGAGATTTAGGCAAAAATTACTCTTTGTAAAATTCTCTCGAAGTACTGTTAGTTCATACAAAAACATTTTGAAGTAATTTTAGAACAAAAGTTGTGACACAAAATAAATGATACGTTGCGTTCATCAGGCATACAGAAAAAATCAAGTGCTACAAGTTTTGACAGCTTGTTGACCAATAACAACCACTCATAGCCATATTAATCTCGAGCACTCGACCGTGCAGAATATGCGTATTATTTATTTTGGCTGCATTGACGTAAAAAAAAAGGAGGACAGAGTGGCAGCTAAGCAACTACTATAGCATAGCAATAGCAGCGGTTTGTAAGTGCGTGAGAGTGTGCGTGCCGGGCTCGTGCGTACAAGGAAATCGGCATACTATGGGTGCTTCAATTGTTGGTTAGACTCCGTCAGCCTTTTCTTATATTTGGCTGTATACAATTACGCCGTTGCCACCTTGCGTGACTCGACAGTAAAATTAAACATTGCACTGGCTGTAAAAATGCTTGGAGCTTGATGCTAATATTTCTTTTATTGAAAAAAAATATATATTGCGTTTCAGGTGTTTTGATCAGCAATAGTAATAGAATGTAACTTGTACACTGCTTTTCAGTCCGCAAGTTCTATCGATGTACAGATGCAGTGAAAATTTATATTTAAATAATACTGCACATCACTGTATTTGGCAGCCCTGTGGTTCAGCTATAAAAAAAAAGCTTACAATGCTCTGCGTATCCAATATAATAACGCTTTTAAGGCTGTGCTGCAGCTGCTGCGTTTTTGTAGTGCGTCGGCGATGTTTGCTGAGACACGAGCCGACGGTTTTGACGCCATCGGCGAAAAAGCTGCCTCCTTGCTGCACAGACACCGCGGCAGCAGCAACCCTCCTACAAGTTATACACGATCAATTCGACAACCATAAACGGCTTTAACTGGTTGATCGGATAATATCACTCCTAGTTATTAAGTAATAATATAGAATAAATATATTATAACTAACATAATGGACCCATGTTTTCTGATGAATAAATGATATGATATGATGATATGATATTTCAGAAATATTTTTCAGCGATTTAAGATCTAAGAATGCAAAAAATATTCAATTTTTAAATAAAAATAATAATATTTTCTCCCTTTTTTACTGTTTTCTTTTTGTTCCTGCCCTTTCTTCTGGTTATGAGTACGGTACCATAAAAATAAATAACGTTCACAAAATTCCAGCGCTACTCGCAACAAATGCTCAAATTCACGGGCACTTAAACTTTCATTAAATCCCGGCTCGACTGCGCGCCACTTCACGACCATCAACAACCTTCCCACATATGCCAACGAGCCAGCTTCATCTCCCAACGAGCTTAGTGGAACAAACTCTGAAGTGGGACTAACGCGGATCAGCTAACTCGCGTCAGGGTTGCCAGATGTGATTTCTCAAATTTCCCTAAATTTCCTTATTTTACCCTAAAATGTTGCCTTTTTCAGAATCAGCCCAACTTGATATTTTTTTTTATTTATTGACAAGGAAAAAAAAACAGTTTTTATCGGTATAATAATAAATCGGTACAACAAATGTATCTTCTAAAAATTGAGGTTCGGCTTCCTATAACCGGTGTTAACCTGAATAAAAATAAAATAAAATAAAATAACGTCTAGTAAACTTGTATTTTACTAAAAACTGTTAAATCTCGACTTGACCGACTGACCGATTTTTTCTTGTTCATGGGTTTTGCGGGCACTAGAATCAAGTCATTTAGACCTCGTCGCCTTAAATATTAAAATGCGTTTCAAAGATTTCAAAATGTAATATACATAATCTATAAATATTTCATTCTTAGTCAACCTCAAATTTCCCCAATGTCAAATAATATATTCTTCCCCAAAATTTTCCCAAAGATATAATTTCATAAACTTTTCCCAAATACCAAATTTATACCCAAAATCGCGAAAAAAGCTCCCTATCTGGCAACGCTGACTCACGTGGTTCATGTTAGGCCCGAACAGATCCACTCAGTGTTGCCAACTCTACGTCTCTTTGCATATATCTACGTACTTTCTATCAAAGATTCAAATTAGCAAAATTACATTATGTACTGATATAACTGAATAGGCTCATTCCCTTTTCTTCTAGAAATAGAATAAGTTTATAACGGTTCCATGTCATCATCAATCAATCAATCAATATAAATAAAAGTCTTTATAAAATAAAATAATACCGACTTACGATAAAGTATGTACGTATATATAACTATAATGTTAAAATTAATTATGTAATATAAGTTTAAGTAAAAATATATACATATAGGTATATCCAAATTTTATATCCCATAACTACTCAAGATTAATATTTTATTCTATCACAATAATGTTTTATTATTTTTCTGTTTTAATATTTTAACTATACGCTGATTTTATTGAATATGTTTAGGTTCAATTTCATCTAGAAGCCGAGTTATTAATTAAAAGCTCTCTTTTTCGTGAGCGCGTGTTTCTTGGTGTTCGTAAAGCCGCGGCTCAGAGCGCGCTATTTTAAAATAAAAGAAAACGTCATAGAGTTTAGTTCTGATTTATGCAAAATTAGGTGCTCAATCTGATTTTATATGCACCCTTAATTAGCATTTTTGTCTAGAAAGCGGCCAGGCCCCCGTAGAATAATTCAAGTACTGATATAAGATATTTATTCACCATATAACAAAGTATGTTATAAAAGGTTTGTCAGTTATTATTAATATAAATATCACATTAAATGCAAAATATGTACAATTGTACATACACAATCGGTATACATATGAAATCCATTATTAAATGTGTGGCTAAAATTAAAATTAAAAATAAATTAAAAAGGTCAAACTTAATTAAAAATAAATTTAAATGTCTAATTAGGAAATGAACATGGCTTTATGTTTAAATTTACTGATCTTTAAGGTAGTGTAGGTATGTACGAGTACATTAAATGAAGTAAGCAGGTACATAGTACCTAGTTTGTCCGGAACAGAACGTATTCTGTAATATTGTAATATCTATAATTATGTAAGGGGCTTCGAAGCCACCAGGGGGGGGGGGCTGGAGGTTGTTACGCAAATAGGGAGAAAGTACCCATCATTCTTGAATTTAGCTCTGTTTTATGATAGATAACTGATATGATATTTCAATATGTTAATAAAATATTTTTATAAAATACGGTTTAAGGACTTTTTTATTGTTTGTATGTTGTTTTTACATAAATATAAATACTTAATTAAATGGTTTTAGTCGCTATATTTTGACCCCTCAGTGGGGTCGTCATCAGGCTAATAGAAAAATATTATATGACATATTTGAAGTTAGAAAACCGCTGACATCTATTGAGATAAAAATATAAAAAAACTATATTTTAAATCATGAACCAGACTTTTTTAAGGTGGAATATGATATTTGGGTTTCAGTTTTGTAATTAAATAGTATAATACATCTACGGGTGTTATTATTGTTATTAGAAAGAAAATAAATTACGAGTAATTGGTTCTTAAAATAAATTGGTTTCACGTTACTTTAAAGTTAGGCGAATTTTATTTTTGTTACTGTCACTCCAAGCAAAAATTGCGCAGTGCGAGAGGGGTGGATTCAGGGCTAAATGGAAAAACGTTGGTTTTTTATTTTTATTAAAAAAACTAAACTCCCTTGCAAAATTTCCAAAATTAATAATCTAGATATTGTTAAAACCCATCTAATAAAATATGTTTGAGTTCTGTACATGGCTGCTACTCGTTAAACGAGGAGAAAAAGTGTGTTAAAAGACCTCATTTCAACAATTATTTCTATCGAGGAAAGTTTATCCAAACATGTTTTCAAAAATCAAATCCCTAGGCTATATAGTCAAAATGCATATACCAGAAACTGATTATTATTTTCTGTGTATTTCATGAAATACACAGAAAGAATATGTTGTAAAGACAGACAGACACATAATTATGAATGTTTTAGAGTTTGTTTAGAAATTACGCATATCCAAAGGTCCTTCTCAGGACCCTCGGACGAAGAGAATAGGCCCATCTCTTAAGATCTGCCAGCTAAATATAGAGAGCATTAGCCAAGCTAAATGTGACTTCCTCTCTAGAAAGCTGAGACAAAATGAAGTCGATGTCGTCCTCCTTCAGGAGACCCATACTGCTGACGATACACAACTGAACAACAGAGGTACCATACATGGGTACGATCTCATAGATGCAGTACATCATCCGCAATATGGCCTGGCGACGTATGTCAGGAAAACTGTTGGCCCCGTTTCAGTTTTAAACTATGGTAATGATGATCAAAATACATCTTTTCTCACAATTGTCATCGGAGACTTAAAAATCTGTAATGTGTACAAACCACCTAGAAGCCACTGGAAAAACCCTGCGCTTCCCAGTTACAATCACCCTGCGGTATACATGGGCGATTTTAACAGCCACAGCTTACTCTGGGGCTACAAGACAGACGATAAGAATGGAATTGACCTAACTGAATGGGCAGACCGGATGGACTTGTACCTGGTACATGGCAACAAAGAGCGCGGATCTTTTAGGTCAGCCCGCTGGAATCAGGATTACAACCCTGACCTCACCTTTGTCAGCAAAGATCGCAATGGAAGACCGCTGCAAGTCTCGCGACGCATCCATGACGATTTTCCTCACAGCCAACACCGACCTGTAATACTTGAGACTGGCATAAGCATCCCAATTGTTGAGTCTATTCCAATGCCAAGATGGAACTTCCACAAAGCTGATTGGAACTTATTTAAACAGAGACTTGATGATTCCATAAGATGGATACCCCCTTTAGTAGGCAACTTCGATCGCTTTCAAAAACTGGTGATCTCGGTGGCTAAAAAGACAATACCGAGGGGCTACCGCAAGGATTACGTGCCTGGGTGGAATGTTGAATGCGAGCGGCTTCTTAAGGAATTTGAAGAAAGCGGTGATCCCGAAATCAGCGAAGACCTCCTTGCGGCCTTAGATCACGCCCGCGATGAAAAATGAAAGTCCACTGTAGAGGGCATGAACTTTACCCACTCTAGCAGAAAAGCATGGCACCTACTCAGAAAACTCACCACCGGTTATTCGAACAAAAGAACACAATTGAACACTTCACCTGACGCTATAGCCGCGAAAATAGTCACAACTTCGAAGGCACCAGCTGACAAGGTCCACACCCGTAAAATTCGGAAAGAGCTTAGGCAACTTAAGAAAACAACAAAGCCTGACGCGGTATTATCTCGACCGTTCTCGGCAGATGAAGTGCGCCTAGCATTGAAAAGCATAAAACCGGGAAAAGCGAGCGGAGAAGATGGAATATATCCTGAATTCCTGATTAATTGTGGCCCACGCATACAAACATGGCTTAGTCACTTTTATTCCAACATTCTTGAATCAGGAAAACTGCCACCATCCTTCAAAACTAGTAAAGTTATTGCCATTCTCAAGCCAGAGAAACCGGCTGATCGACCTGAAAGCTATCGTCCCATTGCTTTACTCAGTGCAATGTATAAACTTCTTGAAAAGCTCATTAGCAACAGAATCACCCCCACCATTGATAAGCTAATTCCTATGGAACAGGCAGGATTTAGAGCGAATAGAAGCTGTAGCGATCAAGTTCTGGCACTTACAACATTCATCGAGCGTGGTTTTGATAAGCATCAAAAAACGTCTGCCGTATTTATAGACCTAACTGCTGCCTACGACACGGTGTGGAAAAATGGCTTGATTTACAAACTTCTGAAATGCATCCCCTGTATTAAGATCGCTCGAATAATTGAAGAGGCCCTGAGCTCGCGGCTGTTTCGTGTCTGCCTCGGTAACGAAACCAGCACCACAAGAACTCTCAATAATGGCTTGCCACAGGGATCAGTGTTGGCTCCTCTTCTGTTCAACCTCTACACTCACGATTTCCCAGATACTGTTTCAAAAAAGTTTGCCTACGCAGATGATCTTGCTCTGGGTTATCAGGCTCAAAGCATGGATGTTTCCAATGATGTCTTGAAAGAGGATCTGGTTACCATGGATCGGTTTTTCAGCCAGTGGCGTCTATGTCCCAACCCAGGAAAAACAGAATCAGCATGCTTTCACCTCAGCAACCAACTGGCCCACAACGAACTACAGGTCCACTACCGGGGAGCCCAACTGAAGCATACCTTTGCCCCCAAGTACCTTGGCGTGACGTTGGATCGTAGTCTTACGTTTCAACAACACCTGACAAAAACAGCAGCTAAGCTTCGTACACGGAATAACATCATCCAAAAATTAGCTGGGTCCACGTGGGGTGCCAAAGCCCGCTCCCTGAGAACATCTGCACTGGCACTAGTTTACTCAACTGCAGAATACTGCTCTCCCATCTGGATGAATAGCGCACACACCCAAAAAGATGACGTACAGCTAAACCAGACCATGAAAACCATATCGGGCTGCATAAAATCTACGCCAAAGCAGTGGTTGCCTGCGGTGAGCCATATTGCACCACCGCACTTAAGAAGGCAGGGCCATTTGCGAAGAGAACTTAATAAGATCACAGACTGCCCAGCACTTCCTATCCGTGAATACCTGACGGACTTTACATCAACACGGCTGAAGTCGCGTAATCCCCCAGCCTTAATGTTCCACAACAACAACCGATCATGGAATGTGGACACACAATGGGAAGAGGAATGGTCAACGACCAACTATGACCCTGCTTTGTTCACCCTCAATCCACGTGATCCACCGCCTGGTTTCGACCAACAGCGTTGTGTGTGGAGCCGACTCAACCGCATCCGCACCGGCCACGGCAAGTGTGGCTACATGAGGCATAAGTGGGGCTGGAGTGAGACTGCTGCCTGCCCTTGTGGGTGTCCTGAGCAAACAGTGAGACACATAATATCCGAATGTCCACTGTATTCTTATAATGGCCCTATGGAGGACTTCAAAACTCTGACTCCAGCAGTGGTCGAATACCTGCAAAGACTCGACAATTCATTGATTTAAATAAATGTTTATTATGTGTAATAAAAATAAATTTTAACATCTGCCATACGATAAATAAAAAAATAATGTTTAGAAATTTAATGTATTTTCGGGTTTAAATGTTTTCAAACACGCTTAAAAGGAAAAAAAAATTGTCGAAATATACAGGGTGGAAAAAATGTAAGGGCCCTGGAGGGGAACTACCTTAAATCCTTTAGTTAGCTCATTTTACTGAAAGGAAACATTCCTTCATTTTTTAAAAGAAACAAAACTGCATTCAAAGATCTTCTAAAATTTACTTGTCTTACCCGGGAACTGAACGAACTAAAAATTTAAAAAATAAACCCTCGCTATTTTATGATACGAATCGATAGGATTATTGTTCAGGATAAAATTTGTCTAATAAACATTTAGTCTTACACTCATCTGTTGTACGAGATACTCATGAAATTGAATATTTATTACAAGTTCTTTATTAACAATACCTAGTACTGTTCACTTGTAAAGTAATAATTATACGCCATTATTACACAATGACAGCATGGAATAAAAGGAAAACAAAACAAAATTTGAAATTCGAACGAATACTTTTATCGATTTTGAAAATGTTGAAAGTTATCGTTCGAACTTCAAATTTGTTGCTCCGCGTTGCAAAAAAAAAAACGTTCCTTTTTTAAACTTTTCGTCATTACGCCTAGTGCAAGAAGGAATTGTGTTGTGCATAGATTTATTATTACCATTTAACGATTTTCTTATTGAAGTCTTCAACAAGGTACTTAAGATAAATAACATTAGCAAGCTTGTACTTCATAGGATGTCTTTGGAAGTTAGAGAGATAAGAAAATTATAACGTGTCATTTACTTGTTACAAGTGAAAATTACTAGGTATTGGTAACAAAGAACTTTTAATAAATATTTAATTTCATGGGTACATCGTACAACAGATGAGTGTAAGACCACATGTTTATTAGACAAATTTTATTCTGAACAATAATCCTACCGATTCGTATAATCAAACAGCGAGGGTTTATTTTTTTAATTTTTGGTTGGTTCGATTCCCGGGTGAGACAAGCGAATTTCAAAATATCTTTGAATGCAGTTTTGTTTCTTTTAAAAAATAAAGGAATGTTTCCTTTCAGTAAAATGAGCTAACGAAAGGATTTAAGGTAGTTTCCCTCCAGGGCCCTTAAATTTTTTCCATCCTGTATATCCCTGAGGTGTCTGAGATGTTTCCAAGTTTGCACTCTCACTCGAACCGTCGACATTCGTAGTACCCTCTTTTCACCGACCATTTTAACTTCCCAAAGTGATATCGCCGTCCTTCAGGCACAAAAACATGCCACTATTTAGGGCATCCAAAAAAAAAATCAGGAATGTTTATTGTGATAACAAAATATTTACATAATTACAATTGCAGCTGGAGCCTTCTTTTAAGGCGCTACGGAAAAAAAATCGACACTTTAAGAACTTGCATATCTACTTCGGTAAATAATATATTATTTTGATAAAATAGTATATTATTTTTGGAATCTTTTTCTAGGGATCTGTTAAAATAGAAACCCGATTGGAGAAATTCGGTTCGATAGAAATATTTATTGAAATTAGGTCTTTTTCGACACCAATTCTCCTGGTTTGACAATTTAGAATGAAATATGGACTGCAATTATATTTTATTAGATGGGTTTTAACAGTATCTAGGACCTGGTTAAACGAAATTTTGATATCATCTTTAATTCATTGTATATTAATAAAAAACCGAGTTTTTGGTACTTTTCCACGAATCCGTCCCTCTCGCACTGAGGGTTTTTTCGCATATGGAGTAACAGGGACGCTAAAACTTTTACATATCGCCTTAAGTAAAAATACCTGTATCAGAAGACTCCACTCCTTCAGTCCGCAACTTTGGTTTTAGAATTCAAGTTTACCCCACACTATATCCTTTACCATACAAATACTACCCACATAAAGTCCGAAAAACTCATTGGTGCATGCCCAATTGTGGGATTCGAACTCTCAAGAAAGACTGCAATCATGTCTTTGTGCGCAATGACACAGTTCGAGCACCCCTTATACCTCCCTACGATGGCCCATACGATGCTTTGGTACGTTATGACAAATACTTCAAGTTAAAATTACCACTACGGACTGCAGTAGTATCACTAGACAGACTCAAGCCTGCCTATATGTACAATGATGAAGCTGAAAGCTCTGAAGTTACTGAAAGTGTTACTAATGGCACTACAAAGCCAAATGTTCGCTTGGCAAATAACCAGGAAGCCCACCATGCCTGGGACCGATGGATGGCGGTATATCCATCCCTAATAGCCGGGCCTTATATGGAACAGACTGGTGACGGGCAGCGGCGTCACTGGTGCGAGGGTTCCGGCACCGCGCTCACCAAACCGACTGTCCAGAGTGTGTGAGTATGGGCAATTCTTCCAGGATGACCGCCGGGAGTGGCATAGTCCTGGAAAGGCTTATGTCCAGCAGTGGACGAACTGGGCTGATGGATGGATGGAAAACAATATTGATCTTCTCATGTGAACCCATGCTATGTCCGTCCCTCCCCTCGCCTCACCGGCAAGGCATAGTTAGACATATGTATGTCTTTTCTTTTTTTACCACACAAAGTAAGTAAAGTAAGTATAAATTTTCAAATGTTCAGTACAATATTTATTTATTTAAACAGCAAAATATGTTAACCTTTGGTAACAATAGGTATAATTTAAAAATAAAACAAAATATTTTCCTCTCATCAAATCTTTTAACAAAAAAATAAACCAAATATGCTTGTTTAAGTAAAAAAATTATAACTCTTAAAAATTTACTAAACACAATCTATTGAAACCCGGACAGTATGCTTTCTAAACATATGCTAAACATTTCCCTGAAATCTGGGGAAACTCGGACGGATGGCAACCCTACTTGTATACCAACTGGTTTAAATAACGTTGTCAGTTTATATTCAGAGAGTTTCATCCGTCTCCCAAGAACACGCAACAAAAGAAAAGCTCGGACATCAACAAAAGAGACAAGTTGGACATAAGGGAGCCCTAAATTACAAAGGTCTCTTAAATACATATTAAACAGAGTGAGGTCCAGAAACTCCCTTGAGGTATACCAAATGACGTTGATGTTGGCAGAGGTTATCCTTAAATAGTCTTAAATAGGTAACTTAGCTACATAGTACTAGGAGTCCAGAAAAACACAAATGCATTTATGTTCTACGATATAATGGTTTCCGTGGGAAATAAACGTTTTTTACAAGCTATTGAGGTTATTAATGAAGAAGTTGGAAGAATAGTAGTATATTGAATATTGTGATCTAAGATCATAAATCACAATCCTTGATCTCATACTCAAACGTACTCTCCTAAAATGTATATATTCAAGTCTGAAATCATTGCCTCCGTTTGCTACGTATCGTAGCAAGCGCTACGACTCCATCTTTTTCTAGCTTTGTGGACTCGTTAGGCTGTAGTTTTAACACTCTAAAATACACTCACCGATACATAAACTCTTAGACCATTAAACCAACAGATGACACTGTGTGAATGTGGTTGTGTGCGTATAGTTTAGACTAGTGTTGGATAATTTTTTTTTTGGTGCGTGCATAGCGATGTGATCGAAAAATTTATATGTGTTTGTGTGCACTGCCTTGTCCCCCACCGAAAGCGGCAAACTTTTTTTTTGCATAGAAATCAGTACTCATACCTATGAACAATAATTCTTTAGAAAAGTAACTCTCCTATAACTACCGGCCCGATTTTGTTTTCTCACACTCACACACTCTCATAGACAAAGCTTGCACGCAATTGGTCGCCTTAAGGTTACGTCGTCGTCGCCGGCACTGTCAACACAAATAAATAAGCTTGTTTATTTTTTATTGAATGACTTAAGGCTTCTACCAACGCCAATGACCTTGAACTAAGTTACTTTGTAACTATTTTATACGGTAACTATAGCCATTTTCAACAGAAAAAAAATACATAGTAATCTGCATGATATAAATAGTAATGTGGTTTTTCCTGAATTTTATTATAGCATACAGAAGTGACGCAAGAAAATTCTAAGTTTACCCTTATTTCTCGATTTTTTGTTCACTTGTAACCACACAACTGCTGTAGTTTTTATCCAAAAAATATGAAAATGTATATACTTCTAGAAAAAATATATTGGTTTCCTCAGTTCTTGGAAATTAATTTAATTTTAGATAAAATAAATTAAAAACACACTATTTTCGCACTTGTCAGCCGCAGCGACTGACGTAACAGCCATATTTCGAGTGCGAGCTGATAAGGACTTTATTTTAATATGCTTTTGTTCGAAATTTCAACCACCACGAATCGAGTTGCTAATTATTCCGACGGAGCTACCTTAAATACTACAATGAAAATAAATAAATTATATTGTACAGCATACAATTTTGAAATTAGATTGTTTATACAATACACCAATATACATACATAACCCTACCCATTTGCATGTAATGGAGTAACCATACATACATACATATACTCACGCCTGTCTCCCAGAGGGATAGGCAGAGACTACATATTTCCATATTCTACGATCCTAGATGTTCTCATTTCAAAAGTTTATGCTACATATTTTATTATATTTGCAAGACATCCAATCAGACTCATTTTATTTCCAAACGGACCGCGTTTACCCATTTTTCACGCTAGATTTTATTTGTTTGGAATCTGTGGTAATGAAAACTGTTATAGGTACTAATGCATTAATTAATTTTATCTGAGCACATCATATGAGACGTATAGGTAATAAAAAAAATAATGAAAGGTACTTGTTTCATAACACTTTCCAGAGTCGTAAAGTAAAGTTTTCAAAATGATTATTTACTTACTTATGAAATACTTATTAGGAATTACATATTCCAGTATTTTTCATATTCGTATGGCTTTTACACCACTTCACGACACACGAATGTACATTTGTAAAATCGAATAGTTCAAAAACACAATTATTATGCACAATCTAAACTTCCCACGGCTCAAACACATGACTCAAGGTGCTATAACGAACTGGCGGGCCGCACTGTCCCTATTTTACGCCCCGCCTTCCGTGGGTTCTATTTTGTGGAACCATTTTTTAAGCTTAGTTACGCTTCTAGACAATTATTATTCGTAGACTCATAGGCTCTCCAGTTGGTTTAAGGGGCTTAGTATCGAAAAAACGGGTACTTTCTAAAGCCTCTTCCTCGTTTATGGCCAAACCAAAAATATTGAAAAAATGCATTATGAATGGTCAACTCTAAGACAACATATGCAACATTTTTCTTTTTCGTACCACCAAAACTTCTATATGAAAAAAAAAAACAACCAAATGGTGTTTTTTGGCTTGAATTCCTTACTGCTTCTAAGTGGCTTAGTCGATATAATTTATTTATGCTTTGACAAATAGATAAACTTAATAGCTATGAACATAACATAGGATTAACGTTATATTTATCATTGCAGTATAGAAACGCAGAAAGAAAAGTAAATCTGGATGAGAGGAGCTCTGAACCGGGATTCGAGCCCGGGACCTCTCGTTTACCGGGCGATTGCTCTACCAACTGAGCTATCCAGGTCTCAACACAACTCGTGAATTTACCGATGTAAATCGATGGGTTCGAATCGCGGTTCAGATCTCCTCACATCCAGATTTACTTTTCTTTCTGCGTTTCTGTAGATCTAAAAAGGCTGACTTGGGTGATTATTTTATAATTATCATCATTTTATAATTCACCCAAGTCAGCCTTTTTAGATCCCCTGTACTGCAATGATATAATGTTAATTTATATATTGACTTGTAATTTACTTGACTTGTAATGCACATTACTAATAAAAATGTTCTATGTTCTATGTTCTATCTCCTTGTGATGGATAAATTGCCAAGTGTTCTAACATAGATATTTATTTCTGTCATAATAACATAGGATTATTCAATCGAAAAGTTACGTCAATTATTTATTTTCTCCTATTTATTATGACCTATCAAGGACGCAGCGAGCGTCGTAACAGCCACTGTGCATTACGCGTTCATAAGAACGTTATTTAATGTCGTTATTTGCACCGAAAAATATCGAGCTGCTAATGTGGTGACAGTAATCGCCTGCTTAGATCACTCAAAGCATAAACTGCATCAAAGTCCTGAATGACTTTCAAACTAAATATATTTTGTTAATATGCAAACTATAGTTACATTGGTTTATTTCACCGAAGAAGTTAAAAAGGCTTTTTACAAAAACTTTTCATAAAATACATTTTAGTTTAAAATTCACGGTGAGTGTAATGAAAGAATAACCGAATGATTATAATTTATTTGTAAGATTTCATTCAATGTACAATATGAAGTTCTTAGAAATAAAAACTATGTTTATTATGTTTATTGTATGGATTTTAGAGTTAAACAAAAATTTGCACACGAAGCTAAATTATTTTATTTTGGCTAAACATAACATGAATGGAGAACAAAGTTACATAATTATATGAAAAAATTAAATGTAACTTTATTTTCGAAATATGTAGACTAACCCTTCATAGAAAATGACAGTGATTGAGAAGCATAACGTGTCCAAAAATTCAAATATAAAGATAAAAGTTAGAAAGTAAAACGTCCGGTAGAAAGGTGGAAAACGTGCACAAAATTAAGGGCATAATTCACGTAACCTCACATAAGCACACATAATATTAACGGGCACACAAATCTCTGTAGGCAATGTAATCTCCCTGCATATTGTATGACGGGCAGAAATATGGGCGCAGAGCACGGAATGTGGTATATAAAAAGATAAATAAATGAATAAACTGGTCTTTTGGGAGTTTGTTTATGCCTCCAAAGACAAGGTTTGTTTAGATATTCCTGCCGAAGAAGCAATGGTCGTTTATATACGTTGGAAAGAATAATTCTACAACTTTAACATTTACTACGCCAAAACTTTAATACCAGGAAATATCCAGGAAATATAAAAAGAAACTTCGGTAAACTCTATCGCACCAAAACCATTTCATGTAAAGAAGGTTGCCAAGACTCACAAAGCTTTCACTGTTAAAACTTTATGAGATTACATGTAGAGCCAAGCCCCTAACTCTACAAGACCTAACTCTACAAGCTCTTACTCTACAAACCCCACATCTTGCTATATTACCGTGGCTTGACACTCACATGGACGTACTTTAGGTATAAATAAAACCAAAGTATAAAAGCTAGACCAATGAAACCTGCTAAATTAATTTTACCCTGATAATTTGAACTGTCTTGTATTATCCAGACCGAAGTTATGAGGGTTCGAAAATATAACAAAACGCTTCTAGAAAAGATGCACTGCTTCCTTTTAGCTCTCGTCTTGGCGGGGACACTGCCGTGCTCCCAGAAGTTTTTTAATAGAATTTATATATTAAGTAAAATTACACTTTGATGATATTGAATACAGATTCTTTTTCCGAAATTACGTATTTTTGGACATTTCCAAATAAAAAGCTTGTGTCCAAAAGCTATGTCAAACAATTTTTTTCACAATATAAGGCAAGTCGTTTCTATTCATAAAATACATAAAAATGGCTCTTAAATTACACTTCATTATTTTTACAAGATATCTAGTAGTAATAGTAGTTTGGTCACTGCGAGAGGAGGCGGAAACAACCTCGTGCATGGCTATCCCGTTGTGCGTTATCAGAATTAGTCTCCTTTCATTAGATGCGAAGAGCGTAACTCGGTAAATTTTTGGAGTAAGACAAATTATAGAAAATATACACAAAATATACTTTTAAGCATTTCTCTAAAAAAGTAACAAAACGTCATACTTAGTATATTCATAAGGTGTTGACCACCTCTCCCGCTCTGAACATACCAAACTTCATTTCACTGTGGGAAGAGGTTATTTCAACCTCCTTTTTTTGTGTCTTACACAACTATTGTGGCTTATATGTTTCAACGAAACTCATGTGTAACAATTATGAAGTATAAAGCTTCACAATTAAATATTATGTTATTTCGAACTAACATATATGTTTCAATGAAACTCACGATTAATTATGAAGTACGGGACAATAAAACTTCAAATTAAATATTATGTTATTTCAAACTTACACTTTTTACTTTTATTTCATTTTAATATATCCCATCCTTATGGCAACTTATATACGTCATTTAAGTGTGACAGGAGGTCTAAAGCACCGTCTGAAATAAATTGACGTTTTCAGACAGTTCTAAAAGTCCCAGATCCAGGTGAAGTCAGGGGCATAGGTTCTTAGGGCTAGAGCTTAAGATTCTCATTCCTGTTCAGTGTTGTATGTCTCTGGAGAAAATATTCCAGTTGATTTTTTCTTTCGTGAAGAGGTGGAAAAGGCCTAGCAACGCACTAAAGTTAAGATAAACATTAGGTTGAATCAACCTTGTATTGCACAAAAGTGTACACAAAAATCAGCTTCGCAGTTCTACTGCTGCTAGAGACCTGTTGTTGAAATAAGGTCATAATAAATCTTAAGCCATATTTTTTGTAACTTAATTTTGATATAATATGTTTACAATGTAAGCTACTTTTAATATCAATTCATCTGCGATTACATTATCTGAGCAACCACTAATAAATAGGAGAGGTGTCGTGGGACTACCGGCTAGAAAGAATAAAATATGTTCTAAAATAAGAGGGGTCTTCGCTTTTCTACCTATCTGGCCGTTTTTTGATGGATCACTAAAAATCAAAATAGCACTGTAACATCACAATATAATACTAAAACTTTTTATTATACCTATATAGTATAATTACAACTACCTTCACATCTAGTAAGGATAGGGCATTTATTATGGTTATTGCTTGCATTTCATATTCCATGCATATGTTACACCATCTCAAAACTTCTTTTATAAGCGATAAACTCTTGAGTATCACATACTTCACGTCTAATACAGTTTTTACGATCTGGAAGAAGGCTTTCAAGAAGAAAACCAAACATGTATGGGTATTATGATGAAAGAGGGTTATGGAAGTCAACTTTTCTATCGATTTTAATATAAAATTCCAACAACTATGCAAAGGATTGCAAGGAATGTAGTATATTGTGCAATTCAGGCCGTCAAGCTAACGTTTTGTTTCGATATTGTATCACCGGGGGGTTTTTAGAGTGGAATTTTAGGGGATTATTATTATTGTTAAAACACTTTGTAGCGTTTCTTTTTAAAATATGAGTTTTAGCTACTTCATAATCACGAACGTAATTTCGTCGGTTCGACCTAAATTTGGACTGCCACCAGGCAAGCCTGGTGACAGCCAAAAAAAGAGGTAAATCTGGATAAAGAAACTGTATAATTTAACTTTAAATGAACTAAAAATAACAAAACTGAAGTAAAAAATATTATGGTATAAAACACAATAATATCTGTAGAGTATTGGGTACTAAGGAACTTATTAAATCAACACAAAAATTATGCCTAATTCGTCTTATTTAGGATTTTGTTTTCCTTTAGCTTAAACGACGCATTTGTTCACAAAATAATGGATTTAAATTTGGATATCGAAACTAGTTTATAGGATCCCAGAAACTACGATCTCACGGAAGTTTTAATTACTTCTAATCCGGAAGAAAACGTAATATTAAGGTGTAAAGAGCAATCGTTATCTAGCTTTACACTAAGGAAGAAAATAATTGATGCTGGATATATCCAGACTACTGGATGTTAGGCTACGGATACAAAAACCTGGTAAGGGTGTCTTCGTGACTTAGGTGTTTCCAGTCTTCCTGGGAGTAGTCGATCAAGCCAAGCCGACTTCTGTTTTAATACCGGAAGCTTACCCCACCAGGGTACGTGGTCCGTATATCCGGCCTCAATAGGTACAACCGTACGAGATGGTGGGAGGAATTGAAGAATAAATGGGGAGAACTGGGAAGAACCCTTAAAACCTGAAGGGTCGCTGTAAAGAAATAAAACAACAGCGTCAAGACATGCGTATGAAATCAGGGAAAGGAAATTAACGTATTGGAAACGGGACAAAAGGGATTTCCAGAGAATGAAACCAAAATTACACAAAACTTACCAGGAAATGCAGAAAAAAACTGGCTTTCACAATCTTTAGAGCAAATGTGCTCTGTTTCGTGGATAAGTTATAGATAAAATATAGTTTAAAATTTGATATTTTAAATTTCTTGTGGCAAATTTCCTTTTTCTTGTACCACGATACTCTTTTCTATCAGAAAAATAACAAAAAAATGTGACAAGATATTTAAAATTTTCGAATTTGAAAATTCAGTAAAGCAATCAACGATAAAGAAAGACTAAAAATATATGAAAAAGGTTGAATACCTGTAGCGAATGCTACAACTTGTAACATCCTCTTTTGAACGACTTTTTAACGTCCCAACATCATACTGATCGCTAATACTTCGGGCACAAAAATGGTTTAAGAGCTGTTTTGCAGGCAGATTGTAAAAAACCCGATTCTTTGTAATTAATCAAGAATGAACACTTAAATTTAGAATGCTCTATTATTATCCTACAAATCCTTAATGCCTATTGTGTTTACTGTCGTCGCAAAGTTTCCATTGGTTTCTGTGAATTAGAATTTTAAAAGGTTAAAAAATTTTTGCGATGACAGTATCCACAATACGTTTCAAGGTTTAGAGCGATTTTGAATATAAGTGTTCGGATTTAATTAATTAAGGCGGGTTTTAACAACCTACCTGCTAAACGGCTCTTAAGAAGATGGCATACTCTAGCAACTTTTTTTATTACCCGTCCAGCACAATAAGTCTAATGGCAAAGACTTTATTTGCTTTTCATAGAGGCGATTATATGTTGGCTCTTTGGCCTCTTTTCCTTGGACACGTAATACTAGTGATCACGCAGCGAAACAACAAATTGGTGTGTTTTTAGCTAATACTGAAATATTTTGTAGGGAAAAATATATTGAATTTAGGTGATATACCTTCATATTTCTATTACCTATTTTATGAAAAAAATAATCGAGTTGATCTCTTAACCGCAATCTTGAAGCGAAGGTTTGAAAACCAAAAAAAAGAGGGTGCAAAAATTTTTTTTTGACAACAGTATAAAATTTAGTACATTGTTTATACGTAAGATCCCTAGAGAAAAGATTAATAAAACAAATATATTTTTTCAATACAAGGAGAGTCCGAATTTCTTCAAGCGAATCCTAGATAGTCAGGTATACCTTGCGTCAGTTACTCTAAAAGGTGCTCAAGAAGACTGTGTAGCTCCGAATGGTACAAGCGGCACCACTCTGCTGCTATTGAGTAAGTGACGTTGATATGGGTCTCAAAGACATACCCACAGTAACAATTTATTGACCTACCCTCCCTTTGAGCAAACGATTAAACTTAAATGTGTTACAGATTTGTGTGTTTGGAATTGATGTGTCTGTAAATGATTTGGAACTTGCGCGGATATACTAGATCCTTTATAACCTAAATAAACAGCTAAGGGTCGGGTTGTTAATCATCCATCGCATATAATATATATATATACAATATAACTCTGGGAAATAACTTTGCTTGATTGAACTAGGCGTTATTTTGCGGAATTCTGTCACTAACTTAAAGATACTTATATTAATAATAATTTGCAATATTCCGCTAAACTCAACCACTGTCCACCCTCTCACATAAAAATTACACATGCAAGCAATACCAGCATAAGTAAAAAGTAATCTTGAATAACAAGTAAGAAAACTTATGTTTTATCTAGATACGAGCATATGTCATGGGCCAAGTGGTCAATAGGGCATCATTCATTATTAATTTATTATAGAGGAAAAATATGATATCATTGTGATAAAGAAGCGTAAAAAGAAAAGTAAATATGGATGTGAGGAGTACTGAACTGGGATTCGAATCCGGGACCTCTCGCTAACCGAGCGCTTGTTCTCTCAACTGAACTATCCAGATTTCAACACAACTCGCGAATTTACCCATGTGGAAAGCACGTTGGTTAAATACCGCAATTATATCTATAGATACTCATTTAACAGTGAGCCACTTCGCTCCTAGAGGACGCTAGTTGATTCAAAGCTAGTCAAAGACCATTATTCCCTACAGCATCGGGTAGTGAAGAATACACACCACTCTTACCGAAACTATGATAGAAATTTATTTTATTTATATATTTACTTTAATTAAAACGGACAAACCAATTACAATAATTAAAGATAGTAACACAAACACAAAATGGTACAATCACCTAAAATAAATAATAATAACACATAAAGTCAGAAACAGGCCTTCTCACAAAAACACAAACACTCTGACAATATTTTCTGCCATCCATCAGCAAACAGATCACAGTCCTGATTGGCGTTTAGAAGAGCGTTGAGGGAGAGAAGAGTACGCGGTATGGGTGAGTTAGATCGCGCCTTTGTGCGACACGACGGTACAGCGAAAAACCTGGGGCTCTACCGCGTAATTCTCATTTGTATCAACTTCAAGCAAATGCATGCGAAATTCAACGCGTGCAAAAGAGATGGCATGTTAGGCGGGCGTCGTCGCACGGACGTCAAATTTCAATCTCAAGTTGATGTTGATGAAAATGAGAATTACGCGGTAGACCCGCTGTGCTTACGGCCACGAAGATAATAAAAATAAAAAAAAAAACTTTATATTTTAACACTTAGCGTTTATATCAATGCGGTATAGAAGCACAGAAAGAAAAGTAAATCTGGATGTGAGGAGCTCTGAACCGGGAATAAATAATAGTTTGCAACACAACAAGTAATTTAATGGAAATAAAATGACACATAGACTCGGTTATACTTTTCCTTCAATTTAGCAGGGAGCAATTTTTCTATGACCGAATTGAGTTATTTCAAATTATATTATCCACACCTACCGCTGTCGCTACTTTCTTCATTCTAACAAAATTTTCGAAGTATTTATAAAACAATAACATGCACTAAACTTGCTGCTGCTTCTTCATGACGTTTTTAATTTTCTGTTTTTTAACAATAGACATATACAAATAAAAATACAAATTTCTTAATTAACCCAAAAGTAGTTAATGCTCAGTTTATGCTTAATATTATTTTATCCTATAGTAATTAATAACATGCATACAGAAAATTAAAAAATACTAATAAGAATTACATAGGCAATAATAATAATGGATATGTTGATCGTATATTCCTCGGTTTAAACTGTTTTTATAGACCCTCTCACCTGCACTGGCCTAAAGAAAGACCGTCCCGTAGAGTGAAAGTTTAACAATTTGGACACACAAATTGGAATAGGTATTAAAAAAACAATAAAATTACACTCGTTTGTATGGGCTACTGCCCTTTGTCCATTCCTAGATAAAATGAAAAAAGTAAAAAAACACTGAAAACAAGCATTCGGCTTGGCTGTATAGCATCTTCTCCTTGGTCTCTTCAATATTTTTTTTATCCTAGCGGGTAAAAATGAATTGTCATATATTTATTTTTTCCCTGGGGCAAAAATGTATGTCCATTAATTTATTTTTTCTCTAGGGCAAAAAAAGACTCTTCCTGTGTTCGTTTTTGAAAAGAAAAGCAGCCATTTCTGAACCCAGCAAAAAGGGAATTGTTTGAAAAGGCGGTACCAAAGTACATTAAACCTATTTTTATAAAGAGTATTTAGTTTCTTTGAGAAAATCCTGTATTTCTAAAAGAATGCTACAGTCAAATGTGAATTTATTCTTTCATATAAAAAATATCTTAATTAAACAGGGACACAAGAGCGATTATCCTATCATTAAAATATTAACACGTATTCGACGGAAACCATGAAACCGGAAGTGCATGAGCCGAACATTATTCAGTATGATCACTGGAGTACGTGGTTTCATATAATTGTATCTGTCTATTTAAACGATGGTAAGCAGAATCTCCAATCAACTACGGTTACCTATCGGGTAACCAAACCGCAGTGTTCCTTCAAACTCAGGCTACAATCATTAATTGTTTCTCTAGTGTCAAATTAACAGTTCGAATATATACTATCAGCTTGCAGTCTGTTTACAAGGCCGTGTTTATTGTATAGACCGGCAACTAGGTAAAAAGTGACTTATTCAGCCAGCGACCGAAAATTTATTCCAAATCAAGACTCAAAATAAGTTTGTTCGCTGGCTGTATTTAAAAAATTATGGCGTTTATCCATACTATCCACTTATGTATCCAACCCTATTTGTTATAGGTATGGTTGGATATAATAAGTTGGAAGTGAGGAGAGACCTAGCGCTACTAATTTATCTTTTTAAAGTTTTGCGAGGTATATTGTTCAATCCGCGGTTGCTAGCGTCCTTGAAGCTGTTTGTGCCGGATAACTATCTTCGCGCGAGAAATCATAAGTTGTTTTGCGTGCAGCATGCGCGCACTAAAGTCACCTGTTGTAAAGGCACTCCATCTTTTCAACAGAATCGACAACCTTATGGATACCGATTTGTTTAGTTGTTCTTTGACGGAGTTCG
The DNA here is from genome assembly GCA_934047225.1 of Ypsolopha sequella. NCBI lineage: Eukaryota > Metazoa > Arthropoda > Insecta > Lepidoptera > Ypsolophidae > Ypsolopha > Ypsolopha sequella. The sequence goes on along the minus strand of OW203986.1, from coordinate 2,643,092 downwards.
CATAAACCGCTTTAAATATAATTTGTTACCAATCGCATTAGGTTAACCTGTTGTGTAGTATAAATTGAAATAATAAATAAATAAAAAAATATATATTAATGATCGGACATCTGATACCACACGACAATTTTATCTTCAAAAACATCATAGAAGGAAAAGTGAAGAACATTCATGGATCAGGTGAAAGAGAAAGTAATGGTCGTGTCGATCAAGAAGTTAACAATAATAACAATAAAAATCTTTATAGCACACTGTGCGTAAAATGACCACTTTACGCACGCTGCGCGTGCGTAAAGTCGGCATTTTCCGCACTTGTGCTATATAAAATTATACGAAACTCTTGCGAGAAACTTTTTCTCGACTCGTGTGATTGCAGCACTCGCCTTCAGCAACTCACACTCGTCAGAAAACGTTTCATCGCTCTCGTATCGTAATATACTATTATTACACATAAAACTTGTACATAAGGTGAACTTAATGCTAGTTAGCATTATCTTCAAGGTAAGCTTTGGTGATGTGGATTAATTTGGGTAGTGCCGAAAAAAAATGTGAAGATGCTTTTATTTAAATATTAAACATAATATAATCTACACAATAACAGATATCATAACTTACCAAATCATAAATTCATAAAATATAATGTTTTATTAATAAATACATACCTATACTAAAAAAAACAATATAATATATATATACTAATACATATTTCTATATGATACACAATTAGGACGAAACTCTAAACTCATACAAACCAAGAAAAAGCAAATTTCATAAGCATTCAAATATTTTGCGTTTGAAGAAAGTGCTGATCAACTCTTTTTTTAAAAACAGTAATTCCTAACCAAATGCTAACTGGTAAACTATTCCACAGACGTATTGCAGATATTGTGAAGTAATGAGTGAATATGTCAGTTTTATGTATCGGATTGCGCAAGAGCAAGCAGGTTCTCAAGTCGCAGTGGGCGAGCAAGAGAGTCGCGAAAAACGAACCGCCTTTTAGATAGGGGAGGGGAGAGGGGGTCATTGAGAATATCCCAAAGAAGCATAACGACAATTTCGGATGTTATTTTTTTTTGATTTTGGTAAATTCAAATTCAAATTCAATTCAAATTCAAATTCAAATAGTTTATTTTGCAAAGCAGGTATAAATAGAGAGGTATATACACTTTTTACACGTCAAATTTAATCTAATAAAGAAAATATATATAATAAAATAATAAATGTACATGAACTAAATTAAAGGTTTATTTAATTTATGTAGCAATATATTTACGATTATGATGATAGGTAAAATATATATTATACAAGGTAAAATCCAATCAGCCGCCCGAACCCACACCGGAGACCCGGCCAGGGACCAGGAACAAGGTCAATGATCACCAACCGAGCCCCCAGCACGAATCCAGGCGGCCGACTAAATCCCATCCTATATACTACATACTAATAGGTTACATATATAAATACATGCCTACCTCCGCCCATTCGATTAGTCTTGCTAAGAAGAAGGGCAAGAAACTTAGCAAGATCATGTCTTTTTTTTTCAACATAAAACTTATACTATACAATATATGACTTATATCTACTTTAACCAAGGGATAAGAAAATACAAGACAGCAGGAATTCAGGTTAATGAAAAAAAGAAAAACATATATATCTTTGTCTACTTGTCTCATATAGTCCTTTTCCTTTTACATTCTGTAATCAATTAATGTTTACACCTTAGAGGAATCATAAGTTAAGAAATTATACTATTTAATTAAATTATAACTTACTATCATTATCACTGTAACACCATGCTTCACCATCATCCAAATATTCATTTATTTTATAATATGCCTTTTTCAATAGGCCCTGCTTAATATACAGTTTAAACTTATTCTCTGACAAAGTAAGGACCTCCTTTGGAAGTTTATTGTAAAATCTTATACCATGTACTACGAAAGAGGTACTCACCTTAGCGAGTCTGATTTTTGGAAAAGCCAGTTTATGCTTATTTCTGGTTTCCTTGCAATGTTGCTTACCAAGCCTTGGGAAAGACTCAACATTTTTTCTGACATATCTAAGGACTTGGTAAATATATTCACAAGGAACCGTTAATATATTAATTTCTTTGAACTTTTCTCTTAATGAATCCCGGTGCTTCATATTATAAATAGCCCGAATTGCTCTCTTCTGCAAAACAAAGACTGCGTCTGTATCCGCGGTTCTACCCCATAACAGCATGCCGTATGACATAATGCTGTGAAAGTAACTAAAATAGACTAGTCTAGCAGTATCTACATCAGTAATTTGTCTTATGCGTCTAACAGCGTATGCGGCCGAACTAAGTCTACCACATAGGGCTTCTATGTGGGGACCCCACTGAAGACAAGAGTCTACCGTAATGCCCAAAAACTGAGTTTCGTTAACTAACTCCAGCTTGGACCCCTGCAAAAGCAAATTACCATCCACTTGAATTATTTGGTAACGTAAATTTTGAACACTTTGTCTTTTTTGCGTTTAAAACTAAATTATTTACAGTAAACAACACACTGGTGCTGATTGGTTTACTGTTAATAATTTATCACTGGATAAAGTTGTATTCGCGCCGTCAAGGATATCTTTACGTCTATTAACTTTAAAAATAAGTGACGTATCGTCTGCGAATAATACTATCTTCGTTAAGTCTTTAACTAAATAAGGAAGGTCATTTATGTAAATTAAAAACAGCAAGGGCCCTAATATGGAACCCTGCGGAACACCCATTTTAACTAATGCTCCACATGATTTTACCCCGTTAATGTCTACCTTTTGAATACAATCACTAAGATATGACTTCAATAACGCCAAAGATTTGCCCCTCACTCTGTAGTGATCCAATTTACATAAGAGTGTTTCATGATTAACGCAATCAAAGGCTTTCGAGAGGTCACAAAATACACCAAATGCATCTTGCTTTTCTTCCCAAGCATCAAAAATGTGCTTAACTAAAGCAACTCCTGCATCAGTGGTTGACCTCCCTCTGGTGAATCCATATTGTTCACAGTGAAGCAACTTATTTAAATTAAAATTAAATAACAATTCATTAAAAACTATTTTTTCAAAAACCTTACCCAATACCGGTAAAACTGACACAGGTCTATAGTTTGAAGGGTCCCCGTTGTCACCTGATTTAAAAAGGGGGATCAATTTACTAAACTTCACTAAGTCAGGAAAGATACCATCATCTACACATTTATTAAAAATTAATGCCAAATAAGGAGCAATTAAATCAATAACAGAACTTATAACTTTCACAGATAGGCCCCATAAGTCCTCGGTTTTTTTCAAGTTAAGCGATTTAAATGCTTTAATTACAGTTAATGAATTAATATGTTTAAAAGCAAATACAGAAAGACACTGAGGTACGTGATCTATTAAAAGATCCTGCGCAAGCCCAGGGCTTGAATTTAAATCTTTAGTTGTTAAGGAAGGAATTTCAGTAAAGAATAAAATTGTTCAAAGGCATTCGCAACTTCTTTATCTCCTGTAACGACTTCATTGTTAATACTTAACTTAAGTTCGTTATCTCGTTTCTTACTTTTCGCAGTTTCAGTATTTATGAATTTCCATACTGTTTTTACTTTGTTATCGGACCTTTTAAGTTTTTTATTCAAGTAGATACTTTTTGCTTTTAAACACACCAATTTAAAGATGCGTGAGTAATTTTTCACGAATTCATTAAATTTAACATTATTATTGTAGGACTTTATGTCGTATAATTCGTATAAATGATTTCTGCTTTTGTAAATACCTGGTGTCGCCCAGTCACTGAATGTGATTTTACTTTTGTTAGAAAGTTTTTGCATCTTAAACGTATTTTCGAACTCTTTGGAGACTATGTTGAAAAGGTCTGTAAAGAGAGCGTTCTGATCGTGTTGGAGAAGATTAAAATGTGCTAATTTAACTTCTAGGTTTGCTTTGAAAAAATCTACTTTGTGAGTTGTAATAGGCCTGCAAAAGGCTTTTTTGGGCAATTGTTTTATGGTTATAGTTTGGCCACTGTGATCGGACTGCAAGCGGTTGAATACTTTATTGTCTGAATATTCACAATCACAGAATATATTGTCGAGGCATGACGCAGTATCCCGAGTAATTCGAGTAGGTTCTAAGAACACATTAGACAGATTAAATGATTTGAATAAATGTATTAATTTTGAGCGCATAATCGATTTTTCTAGTAAATCTAAGTTAAAATCTCCACATATTATACCTTTTTTATTTGGTATCAAATAATAATTTTAAAACCTCTTCCATTGCTTTTTCAAAAATGTTGTAATCTTGTCCTGAGGGTCGGTAAACACAGAGAATAATATTTGTACTCATTTCTATGCAAGCTAATTCTAGTTGATGTTCTACAGAAAGTTTTACAATGTCTTTTCTTTCCTTTGCTTTTATACTATTTTTTACAAGAATCATGGAGCCACCTTTTTGTATTTTTAATATATTGTAGCCGCTAAGAACACTAAAATTATTAACATTAAACTGCATATTATGTTCATGTAATTGGTGTTCGGTTACACGCAAAATATCTGTTTTTGATTCCTCTAAGAACAATTCGATTGAAAGTATTTTGCCGAGAAAGCCGCCTTGTATGTTTTGATGAACCAGCTTCAATACAGGCGGCTCTCCCTTTGTCTTCAATTCTAAAAAGAATTTTTTACAATTTTGTTAGTACTTGTACTAACCGTGTCAATAGGGACAAAATTATGAAAATAATTAACATTACAAATACAAAGTAAATGGGGTATCTTTTGAAATATTGTGGTGGAAGCATTCCGAAATAGCATTTATATCGATTATTGGTTACATAGCTTATAAGAAATTCGTGAAAATGTTCTTAGGTAACGTCATTGAAGAATTTTCGTCATTTTCCTGGTCATTGATTTATTCTCCACCTGCATGTCTAATTTCAACTCAATCGATCCAGTCGTTCTTGAGTAGTGTCACGGAAAGATTAATACGAGTAGTAACTTCGCTACAAGCCTTTCTGTCTATTTACAGAACTCTAAAAATTAAAAACAAGGTAGATATTTCATTTTAGACAGTAAAAAAGATCGTAATGGCCGCCTTTCCCGGGCAGGAAGTTTCCCGAAATGTACGTTATAAAGGGCGACCCTTGCCTTCTACCGTGTTTGTCTTCTTCCGAACCGACTGAAACTTCTGCGTGTACGTGACAAAAAACTCCATTTCACTTGGTCTAGAAATGGTTGATATTATATTTATATTTGTTTAAAAAACACTTGTACTTATCCACATATACAGTAAACTTTATTATGCCCGACCGGTTTCACTGTAAAGCATTTTCTACTGCAAGCAAACAAGCTGTTTGCACGCCGTTTTTAGACATGGTTGTGGTATAAAATTATTTTCTTTGTTAGTTAGGATTTATAAAAGGCCCTAGAAAATATTTTACAGCAAAACCGGTCGGGCATAATAACTGTATAATGTATATGTAGATAAGTACAAGTGTTTTTTTAACAATGTTTTATAAATTCCACCAAGTGCCAACAATCACTAGCATCTACTAGGTTGGTGTTATGTTTATTTTAAAAACTGCTTTGGAAGTTGCGAGTATAAAACCATATAGAGACACGTTTGTGTCGATTTGCGTGCTTTGGAACGCACTTTAAGGTTAAACGTCAGTCGCTTAGCAAAAAGTGCATAGCTTAACTTTTTATTTATGTTTAGACGTTAAAAATTGAAAAACATTTTGGTATGTGGAAATTAACACCAAAAGCTCAGTATTAATGAGGTTAATAAATGTTAGTCTTGATCTGGTCCAAAAAAAGTTAAAATAGCATTTTAAGTTGGTTTTGACCAGATCATGACTAATTATGCATTAAATTACAAACTCATGCTTTATAAACATCACTCATACTTAACTATTGGTGTTAACCACCACAAATAAAAATGTTTTTCAATTTTTAACGTGTAAAAAAGAAATAAAAAGTTAAGTTATGCACTTTTTGCTAAGCGACTGACTTATTTGTGAATGCAGTTCAGCGATAAGGCTCACTGTCCATTACGCTGAGTCTTAATCATCCGTGAAACGTGTCGAGTGTGAACTGTGACCATAGAAGAAATAATAGTACTACAGAAGATTCTCTGTTTAAAGACACTTAATTAAAAATCTGCTCTGGTTCTGTAACAATAAAGTGCAATTCAGCTCGCAAGCGCACCGTGGATATCCTTCGAGGCGCCTCTCTGCGTTTCTTTGTCTATCGCGTAACTTTCTTAGCCCACTGAATGCTCCGTGCCAGCCTTATAATCTTCCTGTATCCGATAGTTAGATTATAAAAAACCTAAAAAGTTAGGTGGTCATATTCAAACTATCGAGAGTCAATGAAATCTTTAAATGGCGCGGAAACGGATTTCGCTATAAATTGCACTCGTTCTTCAAAACTTTTGTGCTGAAAAAGAAATTGTTCCCTTTGGATCCATAAACTGCCTCGAGCAACCTGAAGGATGGTTTGAAACAAAAGGACTCCGCACAGGCGTAGTTCTGCAATTCGTGGATAATACTTAAATAAAGAATATTTTAGCAAAAGAGGCTTTGTGATTTGGGCTACAACTTTTTCAAGATTTAGTAATGGTATTGTAAAGTTCTCGGAAGAAATACGATTACAAACCTAATAATTACACAATCAATTAAAAATTTAAATGTTTTAGAGAAACAAATTAATTTGTTTCGCACTATCTAGAACTCTTGAACGAAATGTATAAAATTCACGTTACCAAATGTAATTCAAGTGGATTGTAATTTGCTTTTGCAGGGGTCCAAGCTAGAGTTAGTTAACGAAACTAAGTTTTTGGGCATTACGGTAGACTCTCGTCTTCAGTGGGGTCCTCACATTGTCAGATAGCACGACCAGCGGGTACCCGGTCTTTCCACCGGTCATGCAACTGGACAAGATAAAATTATACAGTGACCTAATTGTAACCTAATCGTTGGTAAAAGGTTCTGAAGAAAACTTCGTGGTACTATACAATTAAGTTTATTTAATTTTACCAAAACAAAATGTCTAAATTTCACAAGTCAAAGGAAAGGTGTTAACGGAAAAATTATCTTAGTTACAAGTTTTTGGCCAAGACCTTCATTTGACAAATATCTTGCCAAAACATTACTAAACCTTAAAGACCTTTAAAAAGTTGTGTCAGGGACCGCCTTAACATCAGGTAGTAATATTACATTGGAATTAGTATTGCCATGACAAAAAAAATAAACAATTAAGTGATAACTAGATGTGTTTGTTACCGCCTTAACCAAAGATTACATGGAAACTTGTGGAATTACATAAAAAAAACTTTAAGGGTAACAATACTTGAAAACATACAAGGGAATTAATTTCCAAAAATAAATCTAGCTCAGGGGAGCCGTAGATCCTACAAACAATAAATATTTGTCGTACAAACACTTTAAACCAAATCGTCTGGTACACCATTCAGTTCTACCAGGTAAAAAAAATATTACGGAACATTAAATTTTACAGTTTGGGTTATTCGGTGAAACAGGAAGAAGAATTTAACCTTGGTTACTAATAGGACACATAACTAAGTGTCCTGAAAACATACCGTCCTAGGTATCTTAACTGTGTGTGGATAAAAGTAAAAATTCCAACACCTACTTGAATTTTTCCATTAAACTCCACGGAAATGACACGCCGTCCGCTGCCCCCTTCAAGGTCAACGATCCACGTCCACGCAGATAAAAGGAACTGCTTACTGCGTACACCACGCGGCGATCATACCTCTGCCAGCCGAATAATCACCAACGAGGCAATACAACTTCAAACTTGAAAAAATCTGGTAAATCTCGAAAACATGAAGATCTTGAAAACACGAAGATCTTGAAAACAAAAACCCTGGAATTAGAAGAGAAAAAACAATATTAAAACCTTTACCACACGGAACAATGAGAACAAAATTCCGGTGACTCAAAATACAAAGAAAGCAATACATACCATGATCTGACGATAGTCAGAACTCCCTCCAACCCGACGAAAAAAATTCCTTTTTTACATCATCCAAAAGAATAATCTTCCTGAAATACAAAAACAATATTATAGAACTATTCCACACAAATGAATAATTAACCAAAAAAACGAATTAATTAACCACGAAACCCACCTATATTATTAAAAACACAACTCCTGTTGGCACAACCGCCATTAAAAAATAAAAAATAACTCAACACGAGCTGTCGGCAAAAACTCCGGTTGGCAAATGAACGAGAAAAACTCCTCGGAATTGCAGCAGACACGCGATTATCTTCATGTCTAGAAAAGAGGGTAAACCGAAATTTACCATCAAGTTGTGATAACCGCAACTACAAAATTTGCAATGCTACAACATAGAAGCCCTATGTGGTAGACTTAGTTCGGCCGCATACGCTGTTAGACGCATAAGACAAATTACTGATGTAGATACTGCTAGACTAGTCAATTTTAGTTACTTTCACAGCATTATGTCATACGGCATGCTGTTATGGGGTAGAGCCGCGGATACAGACGCAGTCTTTGTTTTGCAGAAGAGAGCAATTCGGGCTATTTATAATATGAAGCACCGGGATTCATTAAGAGAAAAGTTCAAAGAAATTAATATATTAACTGTTCCTTGTGAATATATTTACCAAGTCCTTAGATATGTCAGAAAAAATGTTGAGTCTCTCCCAAGGCTTGGTGAGCAACATTTGTAAGGAAACCAGAAATAAGTATAAACTGGCTTTTCCAAAAATCAGACTCGCCAAAGTGAGTACCTCTTTCGTAGGACATGGTATAAGATTTTACAATAAACTTCCAAAAGAGGTCCTTACTTTGTCAGAGAATAAGTTTAAACAGTATATTAAGCAGGGCCTACTGAAAAAGGCATATTATAAAATAAATTAATATTTGGATGATGGTGAAGCATGGTGTTATAGTGATACTGATTTTGATGAAAGTAGATAATAATTTAATTAATTAATATAATTTCCTAACTTTTGATTCCTCTTAAGAGTTAACATTAATTAATTACAGACTGTAAAAGGAAATAGACTATATGAGACAGGTAGGCAAAGATATATATGTTTTTCTTTTTTCATTAACCTGAATTCCTGCTGTCTTGTATTTTCTTATCCCTTGGTTAAAGTAGATATAAGTAATTTGATGTATAGTATAAGTTTATGTTAAAAAAAAAGACATGCCCCTCTATTCTGTATCTTTAGTTGCCAACTGGACTAGGTGCCTATCATCAAAAGCATAGCTAAAAACTGAAATTTCGAAATTGCCATTAATGGGTACTGAACTACTTACAAACTGTGTCGTCACTTCAAGTGCGAATATATCCTAAAACAATCGGAATTCGATAGTATATGTATGTTTTTGATGATAGACACCCAGTCCAGATGGCAACTTGAGATACATAATAGGCCCTCTGATCTTGCCAAGTTTCTTGCCCGTTCTTCTTAGCAAGACTAATCGAATGGGCGGAGGTAGGCATGTATTTATATATGTAACCTATTACTATGTAGTATATAGGATGGGATTTGGTAGGCTGCCTGGATTCGTGCTGGGGGCTCGGTTGGTGATCATTGAACCTGTTCCTGGTCCCTGGCCGGGTCTCCGGTATGGGTTCGGGCGGTTGATTGGATTTCACCTTGTATAATAATATTTTACCTATAATTTTAATCGTATATATATTGCTACATAAATTTAATAAACATTTAATCTAAGTAGTTCATGTACATTTATTATTTTATTACATATATTTTTATAAGATTAAAATTTGACTTGTGAAACGTGTATTATATATACCTACTTTGCAAAATAAACTTTTTGAATTTTGAATTTCTTTACAATAATTAAATCACTATCCTGTCGCTCAACATTAGTAAATTTAAACAAATTTTTACGTTATAGAATATGTACGTAAACTGCTATTCGACTGAGCGCCGCGCAATTAAACTTGGTGGCAATGAATCGGTAATGAGTACTGAACACCAAACCCTAAAACGACGTCGCACAGTTGCTTGACTTTTGGTTTTTATTGGCTTCATTTTAGAAAGTTCGCAGAAATTATACGACCTTATTCCCCCATCCTGTTTTTACCATTTAATCCTCGTTCATTGAGCGTTTTTATCAATATTAAAATTCAAATTTCAAATTCAAATTTGTTTATTCAAAATTAGTGTAACATAACAGATAAATCTAAATCATTACAATAATATAGTTCTTAAATTAAAGCACTTACTTTCATACTTCTCTCTAACATTCTCTTACAAACATCTATCAGATAATTAATACGATCCACAAAAATATCACACTCTGGTGCTTCAGCGAGCAGGGAGCAGAATATGTCGAGTGCTCGCGCGACGGGCGAGTACCGATAAAGGTTAGTGCGCGAAAATGGCGCCGCGAACAACGTATGACTCCACCCCCTGAGGTACCTATCGGGCACAAACAGTTTTAGAATTTTCTCAACAAGATCCACACATTCGATCTTATTTCGAATAACGCCAAGTATAAACTTTGCCAAAGCCAAGTTTCTTCTGAGCAAAAATCAAATAAAATACAGAAAGCCTCAAAGGTCACCAAAAAAAAATCACCAAACTGCGTATGTATGAAGACTGACACTAGGGTCAGTGTTTGGTCCCTGAAGAACCCATTTTTTATCCAATATCTGCGTACGGTTTACGCAGTTATCGATAATGTATGTAGGTTCTTGGTACTTGGTACCCTATAAAAACCCAATGATCCGATTTACATAAATTTTTAAATGATAAAAGGGTTTAGGAGAGAACGCAAAGGTTTTCATATTTGCCGTGAAACCGGGTCAAGTGGTCTTTGCTACTTGTGTACGAGTATTTATTTGAGCATTTCTTCAAAAATCCTTATTGAAGTAATTAAGTAAAATATTGTTATTCTATGGAATTGTTATCAATAAAATTGCGTGATCGGACATACTGAAATATTTATGAAAACGTTTACAATATTAGTTACGTAGCCATTTTTTTTTTTAGTACTTTTGCGGTATTTCCGAGTGTGGGCTGTGAAATGCAAGCACAGAACGGCGGGTCTACCGCGTAATTCTGATTTTCATCAACATCAACTTGCAAAAGAGATGGCATGTTAGGCGGGCGTCGTCGCACGCACGTCAAATTTCAATCTCAAGTTGATGTTGATGAAAATCAGAATTACGCGGTAGACCCGCAGAGCGAATGCAAGTCTCATTCTTACAAGTTTGGACATAAAAGTTTATAGAGAGGATGAATGAAAGTAGAGTGACGAAAGAAATTTATGGTGCGCAAGTGGAAGGTACAGCTCGACCAGGTCGCTCTAGAAGGACGTATGCTGACCAAATTGGTGACATAGTGAAGAAGGACAATGTCAAATGTACCCGAAATAGAAGAGCTTGTATGAATAGATTGATGAATGTGGGAGAGGTGAAAGAGGTGTGTTCGGATAGTAGCAGATGGAAATCTGTAATCTCTGCCTACCCCTCTGGGAAACAGGCATGAGTTATGTATGTATGTATTCTTGCAAGTACATTATTGTATCTCAGTATGATAAGTAGTGTGCCCTGTTCTCAAATTTTATTATTACTCTCTAACGTCATCAAAATTACGTTTTGTAAAAAAAAAATCGTTCTGATGGGACTAACTTAGCAAAGTGCGAAAAGGAGCCCTTAGGACAACACGCCTAGTTTGCAAACTTAGCATTGTTCTTATAACCTCCTAAACTTTGTCTAGGACTGTAGATGCGAGTTTTATTTAGTTTAGAGACATCCCTTATTCATAGGACAAAGTTCTAGTCACATTTTATGCTAAGAAAATTGAAAAGCCTCGAAAATTCTAGCGAGTTTGACCCTGCTTAGCAAATGTATCATTTTGGTTATTTCAGGGTTCCGTATTCAAAACTGAGAAAAGGAACACTGTTGTATGAATAATGTACGTATTAATATTTGTACCGAAAATTCATTTCATTCAATCCCAGACCAATTAAGTAAGTACAGCATAAATATCTTATAAGCAGGGTTTAAATTTGGGATAGTTAGAAGTAGAGCAACCAGCGTACTATTTATCCGACTACTGCACTCTACTCGCTTTTGTCTAGTAACCGTTTGCATTTTATGTTATTTAGTAATGTGAAATAATAAAGTCAGAAAAATAAACAACCCGAGTTGCATTTCTTATACTTTATATTTCGTGACGAGTATAAAATGGCGGATTTTCTTACCCGAGGAATGAAGCTAGTTTTGACGTGAGCCGAAGGCGAACGTCGAAAGCTTACATTCCGAGGGTAAGAAAACCCAGTTTTACTCGTTGCCAACGATACTTTTTCTACTACCTGATTTATGTACTTAAATATGTAATTTTTCCTTTCAAATTTACTAATTTACAAATAATTTTTAATTTTTTAGTTTTTACTTTTTTTTTTTCAGGCGTCGGCCGGCGGTTTTTATTTGCGGCCAGTATCATTTTGCGAAAAAAGCTCAGACTCTGAGGAAAAGTCAAACGCGATATAATCGATTATGTCGTGAATCAGAACGCAGGGAATTTCGATTGTAAAGACAAACTAAGGACGTCAAAAAGAACCTAATTTAGCATGGAATTAATACAAACGTCAAAAAGAACCTAATTTTGCAATAAATTTAATTTCAATACGATATTTCAAACTTACCTGATTCCGCAACGGGGCCCGGAAAGTTAGATTTTCAAAACTAATTTCGAGTATTAAATGGAACTTTTTCATAAAGGTAGTAGAAAAAAGTATTTTCACACCACCTGCTCGACAATGTCCAATTACATATCATGCAACCTCAACGTAAAGTAACGCATTATATCTCAAGCGATATAAAGTTATATGAAAATCCCTACGAATTAAAATGGTTTCAATTTGGAACGTCAAATTCGTGTGGAAACTTGTGGAAAACCAATGCCTATATGGGATTGTAAAGAGGTTTGTTCGAAAATCGAACTGGCCACCATAAGCAGAATTCAACAAAAAGAAAAAAAGCGTTTACAAAGAATGTGAAAAAAAAGACGGTGTTTGCGTTTGGTGCTGTGATTGTCAGTGAATTTTATTGAATTATTAATGTTGATAAAAAATGTCGAGCGATAGTGATAATGATTCTACTCCAGAGTTTATCAAAACAGACGCTTTAGAGATTATAAATAATCTTCTACTAAAGTGTCTTACATCAATATTCACTTTTGAGTTTTATTAATTACAAAATGAATACTTAATTTCTGGGGCTCTGGCTTTTTATTGTCTCACAGAAGGTGTGAAAAGTAGAGTATGCTCCTCTGGAATAAAGCCTGTCTTTGTCTTGGGCAGCTTGAACCCCTCGCTTTACTCAGGACTCTATATAACTCCCTCGCTACGCTCAGGAGTTAACTCTATAGTCCCTTGTTACGCTAATGGTTCAATATGCCGCCCGTGACGTAAGACACTGCTTTATTCCCTTAGTGCATAATCTTCTATTTTATCCCATCTATTCGAAAAATGATGATTGGTTCTTCAATAAGTGCGAACAAAGTAGGTCTTTTCTGCAAGAGACTTTCATAGGGCAATAATGAGTTTTGAATTTAAAACATGAATGTGGTTCTTTATAGTATTTCGTGACCAAAGAGTTCGAACGAAAATATTGTATAAAAAGTTACTGTTAAAAGTTAAAGATAAACGCGCGAACTAAGTGCTCGGTACGAATACCATTCATAGCATAATTTTAATTTTAATGTAATTAAACAAAAATGAGTTCGTTAGATAGTGAAAGTGTTACATTAACACCCGAAAATATAAGAAGATACGCATTTAATGTGCTAGAGAACCTTTTACCATGTAAATCCCGAGAAAAATATTTGAAAGCGTATGAGAATTTCCTCATATGGAAAAATGCAAACGGAGCGAAGACTTTTCGGAATCTGTTTTTCCAAAAATTTGCCTATTTCAAAGAAATAATTATTTTCCGAATATCATTGTGTTAATTAATAAGTTCTAAATTTGTATCTAATAGCGCCTTTTATTTCTTTTCCTCATAGATGGGATGAAAAGTAGAGTGTCTCACACGGCCGCAAAATTATTTTTCCTCGGGCGACGTATTTTGAATCCCTCGCTACGCTCGCGATTCTACTCTAGAATCCTTCGCTCTGCTCTGGATTCAAAATAACGCCCTCGACGTAAAAATATTATTTTGCTCCTTTGTGATACAATCTACTATTACGATACCTTGGAGAGATATGGCCATTGTCTTGGTTAAATCGACAATGGTATCGATTCGGTGTAGCACATCTTAACTTATTTGACAGGACTAAACTTAATTTAAGCGTTCTGTCCTTGTATTTTCGATAAAGAAAGAAAAAGACAAGACGCTTAAAATAAGGTTAGTCCTGTCAAATAAGTTGTGGAATGCCGAATTGATACAACTATCCCTCAAGATAACTAGTAGATATCTCTGTAGGTTAAACAAAAAAAGGGCACAGTATTTCAGAAATAATGGAGAGAGATTTTAGACAACTATTGAGGCAAACTTTAGATAGATTTAAGTTAAAATTCAGAATATAAGATTCTGACTTAAAGATATCTTGTAGATAAATTGAATTTCAAATAGTGTTCAAGATATCTATAACACCAAGTTTAGTGTGTCACAATAAAAGGGTAGCATTAAATTAAGTGGCGTGCACAGAACTTTTTGTTGGAAAAGCAAGCAATTGGTCAAGAACAACAATAAAAAAAATATGAATGATGAGAAAAATATGAGCGTGAGCTGCCGGCACATGGAGTCTAACAGTTATAAAGTCAGGTACTGACTAAATTAATTAATATATATATATTTTTCTCATTGCTGACTTTTGGCCGCAGGGGATCCTGTTCCAGCGCTTTATAGCCCGTCCAATGAAAGAAAAATAGGAAAAATAACCCGTGTAAAAGCTAATTTTGGCACAGTTGTAGAAAAAGGTGTTTAAACAACATACTAAAAGTACTGATGGGTGGGGTTGAAGCTAAGGGGTGGAGGGGGGTGTAAACGTCCCTTTTTTCAGTTTCTCGTAAATAACTGGAAAACTGCGGCCTACAGCAAAAAATAATGTATGACTAAAGTAATCTATATAAAATTTCCTATAAAAAAGTGCAAAACATTTTTTTGGTAGGATCAATACTTAAGGAGATACAGAGGGAAGAAAACGGACAATAAAAAAAAAACACATTTCTTTAAGTGTATTACTAAAAATAAATTTCCTAATTATCTTCTTAATCTAAAATATCATCATCGTCAACGGTGTTTTTAATGATGGCTCCGTTAGTGCATGAGCCGGAGCATACGCGACACCCGCAGCGCACTCCACACCCAGTCGTGCATCGGCAAAATTTGGTGTTGAGAATGGTGTCAGTTGCCAGAGGGTCGTTGGTTGTCACTGATTTTAGGATTTCATTGTCTCCTCTGGCCCAACCCCATCGGGTTGGTGGTAGGGGGTTGCCGAGTCATTGTTGTATCTGTAAGAAAGAAATAAGACCAACATAAGTATTTAGCTCAAATAGATATTTGTAACAAAACCGTATTCGACAATAATACAATTAAATAATAATATCTGAATAGTTACCTGTAGGTACACTCTGAACGAGTGCTGCTTCAAAGCTCCTCTGGTAGCAGGAAGAGTGGCCATATCAGATTTAGGCTTCGTCGATGCTCTCAAAAAAGCCAGAGTAGGGGTGTTTGCTGAGGTTTTGTTCCTGCAAAGGCACCTGGTAAATCGCCAGGAATAGCTTCTTGCCAGCCTGTTCAATATCCTCAGGTAATGTTGAGGGTTCAGTAAAAATGTCTGAGATACTTTAGGTCAGGTCTGGCTTAGCTATGAACAGCTTAGCAATTCCCAGTTTGCTCTTTGCATAGATCGCCGATGTGGTTTCGCATCCGGAGAAGCTGTGGAGAAGGAGAATCGTCTTGGCGAATGGAAGCTGTTGCACTGAAAACAATTTGGTGTCCACCTTCCCACGGTCTGGTATCATAAAGTACACGTTGGTATCTGGTAGAGTCAATCCTATGAGGAGGACTATGAAGTCCACATCCTTCCCAATTATTGCAACAGTTGGATGTACAGCAGCTTTATCCAACACGCACCTCACAAATGTGCCATCAGCATCTCCTGTTGCAACAGTTGTTTCAATCCACGCCACCAGCATTTTCTCGGTGAGAAACTGAATCAGTCTCGTTTTGTTCCTTTCATTGGCGAGAAAATGCTCCTGTTGAACTGTGATGACCGTGCTTTCGTTAAAGTAAATGTCAACTGAAGTTTTTGTCAGACCTCTTTGCTTCTGTTTCACTCGTTTTGTGCTACTAACATCATTGTAGCCATAAAAAACCACCATACAATTTGAACCGTAATGTGTCTGTACGTATGCAATGTACTGATTGCAAATTGAAAAAATGCTGAAGGACGGTTTCCACTTCATGCGGTGTAGAAGAAAACCACCATCTACCACATTGGTGCTTCAAGTGAGATTGAAAGTTGCGTTATTCTCCACTGGCAAAACATCGCAGAGGAATGGCTTCTTCCCTTTTCGCATCCCACCCTCGAAGAACAGAGCCAGGAGGAATGGAGTTAATTCATAAGTCAAAAGCTTGAAATTAAAATTGTCAGAAGGTTAACAGTAATGCCATTTGCCATTGATTTTAATACTACTGCTACTGCTCATACTGGCTAGTGACAAAAACACATTCTTTCTAGACTGCTTCATGTCACCGAATTTTCTGCCAATGAAATGGGAGATGGTCTTTGAACACTTCTCCAATCTTAGGTCTATCTCGTGAATCTCTCTGTTGCCGTGATAGCCGTAAATCAACGTGCTGTTCTCCACTTGCAAAAACCACTTCGGTAAACTCCTCCAATGACGTGCAGTACATTTGGCGAGTACAGAATCAGCTATTCCTCTCCCTCGCATCAGGCCACCTGATGGACCACATGAGAGTTTGTTCGATGACCATGTCCAAACAAATTCCAGCCCAAGGTGGGTTAATGGTGTAATACCTATTTTCGGCAAACTCTTTGTACGCCTGTGGATGGCTGTTTTTAGGTGTATCATGTCTTGCACGTAGAGATGGGCAAATTTCACGTATTGAAAGTGCCCACTTGCATGGGAGAATGGGATCATTTGTTTTACATACGCCAAGTGGCCGTCCCAATCAACGCAACGCTCAGAATCAATGAATTTCTTTATGAGGGTAACCATATTGAAATACTGCACCCACAAAGCAGCGGTAAATCACATTTATTCAATATATTTAATTCAAAAATAAGAAAAAGAATCTTAAATTTTGCATTTTGTACCCGATACAAAACGTTCCCCCTATTTTTACATTTCTAATGTGTATAATTCATCACAATTAACTTCTCCTCCCCAATATCTCTTTAAATATTGATCCCAGCAAAAAAATGTATGTACCTTTTTTGTAGAAAATTTAATGTTAATTAATTTAGCTTTGAGTCATTTTTTTCTATAGGCCACAGTTTTCGAGTGATTCACGCAAAACTGAAAAACGGGACCTTTACACCTCCCCCCACCCCTTAGCTCCACCTCCACCCATCAGTACTTTTAGTATGTCGTTCAAGATACCTTTCTCTACAACTGTGCCAAAATTAGCCTTTACACGAATTATTTTGCCTATTCGGCCTTTTTTGGTCTTCGTTGGACGGGCTATTAGGGAAGCAACACATAAAATGAAACTCACTGTTAAAACTGGTTAGCAGCGTTATTTATAAAGTTAAATATTAAAAAAAATAAAACTTAAAAAATAAGTGAAACTAAAACTACTATAAGATTAAAATGCCTAAAAAATTAACCTAATTAAGAATACTGTAAAATAATAATAATAATAACAATTAAAGTTGTCTTCAGTGGGTATTGAACTATTAACAAACTGTGTCGTCACTTCAAGTGAGAACATTTCGTAACAGATTCGTATTACATATATAAAAATATATCTGAAATACTAATGACTGCTTCTGTGGTCTAATGGCTCGAGTAACGACTAATCTGGAGGTCGTGGGTTCAAACCCTGTAAGGTACAGCCACAGAACAGACTAAGGTACAATAATGTGTAAATAAAAGTTCTATAAATAAGAACGCAAATAATTTTCATGGATCATCAACATGTTTTAAACTTAGATTTGATTTAAATGTATTTGAAATGGTTCACATTTTAAAAAGTTTACACTGAATGCAAGACAATATTTTTTCTATAAATTATCATTATTTATATGTTATTAAAGTTTATAATACCAATTAAACTAATACTTCAATGACAAAAAAAAATACATGATTAAAATTAGTTATTTGAGAATATAAGTCAGCATTTAGTCGTAAAATGAGTTTTTAGCACCAAACTGTTTTAAGTGGTAATTACATCCAATAAGTCAGCTGTCAAAATGACAAAATAAACGCACTTGAAAATTGAGTGTAATATAGAAACCCCATTAGTCAGTGGTAGTGGTTGTCAACGAATATATTGTAGGTAATGTTTCACATACTTTTGCTCTAAATGAGGTTAGTCTAGCTTTTCAAAACGACCCAGCATATGAATCAAAAAGACCAATTAACAAAAAAAAAGATGATATTGGAAAAAATTGGAGGCCATATATATTTTTTTTCAAATGAAAATATTTCTGCAATTCCGTGTTTTTTTAAGCCCGTGCCGTTTATAGCCCTATCCGGACTTTTAATACGATAAACAACTGTGAGTTTACATTTTCACGGTACCTACATCATGCATGATACATGCATTCCATAATTCAGGATAATATTTATCAAAATAAATCATAATATTATACTTTTCATCTTTGATATATGTTTAAAAGGAAACTTGTTAGAGATGGAATTTTTCACAATATATTGCCTTTAGATCAACTACAATAAGTGTGTTTAGTAAAATTAAGTTCAAAGTAATAATAAATAAATAATAATAATATTAATAATAAATAGATAAATTTATTCTTTTCAGGTACTAGGCCCATTGCAAATATAACTTAACTAATACATATAAATGATGTCGTTTAGAATTGTAGATGGATAATGTAATTTAAGTCATTACTTATATTAATAAAATTTGTATTATTTATGTATTAGTTAACTGATTCATGACGATGAAATATGTAACCCTGTAAATGTGTTGACTATCATGAGTTGATAAACTTAGAAAGTTCAGTTTTATCTATGTTTTTGGTGATAGGCACCCAGTCCAGTTGGCAACCAAAGATACATAACGGTGGAGCTAGTTGTGTCCGTCAGGTTGACAACCCTTGTCATCTCGTGACGTAACGTTGTTTCAAATATCCGTTTATAAATTACATTAGCATGGAAACGTCGTTGGAGAAATCAGAGTCAAATCATCTTGATTTATTTAGCGAACGTGTAAAAGTATTTGATTTAAATAAGTATATAAATAGTCTGGGTTTCAATTGGATTAAAATGAAAATGAGAAAACCATATATTATGTCTTACTTACAGTACGCCTCTTCAATAGGAAACATTACATAGCATGTGCGGACAAATATGCTTTTTATTCCAGTTTTGCTTGGTCGTTAACTCCTAATGATATAATAAGGGTTGCTCGTGGATGCAGGTTCTATGTGACGGGAATACCAAGGCTCCTACAGTCTTTTTAGGTTTTCGTACCTTTAAATAAAAAAACGGAGATCCTTATATAGGATCTTATATCTTATATAGGATCACTTTGTTTCTGCTTGTCTGTCTATTTGATATTGTCTGTCAAGACTCTTTCTCGAGCCCACAGAACATTAATTGAACTCGAGCCCGTATCAAGTTGAAACATCAGGCTCAAACTCAACGCGAAAATTATGTATTGCCCTTGTGAATTTAAATCAAGATACCTCAGTCTCTTACAATTTTTAGGATGTCGTTATAATAAAGAAACTCTTAAGCAGGGTTTACAGTCAGGCTAGTTAGAAGTAGAGTAACAACAAGCGTTATCCACTCTATTCTCCCAGCTACTATCTCTAGTACTATTTTGTAACAGATATAAGTAGTGTTTATGCGTGGTATTTTACCACTTACTCTGCCCGTGTAAACTATAGGCTTTACAGTTTTCATTTCCTTAAAATAAAGGTAAATATGACTTATAAAATACTGAGTGTTTTTTCTTTTGTTTTTGGTCTTCTCGTTTCGGAGATACACTGTCAGAAAGTTCGACATAAACAAAGATTTGAAATAAGCGCTGACTATACAAGCTTAAATAATACTACCTCTCACTTTAATACATACACACATACAGAGTTATTTTTGGACCCCTACCCAAATTTTTTCACTTCATAGTATTGCAGGAGTACAATCAATTTATGAAATAAAAAACGATATATTTTTTTACATTTTTTCGCCAACTTTTCCTAACTCAAATTTAAATTATGCTCCTTCGTTTGTTTACCGCGCGCACCGCCCAACGCGCCGCCCGGCTACCCCCGCACAACCCTACCCATCGCTCGCCACTGCGTTGAGGAGCGCAAGCACAGAAAAAAATTAATTTCTGTGAGCGAAAGGGTGACCGAACGTGCCTAGAAATTTAAGATTAACAAAGTGGTGTAAAATGCAGATTTCAAAAGGCTAAGTTGTAATTTTATTAACCATATATTTTTTATTTCTGTCCATAAATCATAATTACTTTAGGCTAGGGGTCCAAAAATAACCCTGTAAATATACTCCTGCTTGCTTGCTTCTTCCACATACATCAAGTACTCGGAATAGAAGAGCATGACTATTATAGTCATACAAGCTCTTCTATTCTGAGTCCTTTTGACATGGCCCTTCTTCAGTATGTCGCCAATTTGGTCAGCATACGTCCTTCTAGGGCGGCTTGGTCGAGTTGTACCTTCCACTTGCACAAAATAAATTTCTTTTGTCACTTTACTTTCATTCATCCTCTTTGAATACTATAATAGTTATTACTATAATATTACATATGTATTTGTATTTATATAGTTTATTTATTATACACTACCTTTTATAATATTTTTGTTTGTAGTAAGTATTGATATTTTTATTTTATAATAAGGCCTATACTTGTATATTTATAAGTATGTTTATTGTACACATAATTAGATGGTTTTGCTGTAAGAAATCTCTTTTTAGAGATAAGCTCGCCAATTTGTGTTTATGTTTCCGTCTACAATATAATTTTTAAAAAAAACTTTGTATCGGTACCTAAGAAAACTACAAATAATGTTAGTGCTATTCCGGCATTAGATTGTGTATTTCCTTCGCACCTTCCCCGAAATATAGCCTGTGAAAAGCCTTATGTCGCAAAGTTTATACTGTGTATGTACACCAATGTTCCATCAAGAACACTCATCATTTACTCACCAACAAGATGCTGCGACCATTTCGTACCACAATTGTTCTGTAATTTCCACAAGTTTGAGCAAACATCGTTGGAGTCGTGTATGACGTCAGTCAAGTTGACATGACGTATTAATCTAAGTTAGGAGCTCAGTCTTTGGTCTGAAGTTACGAGGGAATCTCTTTAAGGGGCCATTTATAATTATAATATAGGTATATGTTGTCGGCACATCGTTGAATTGGGCATATTATAATCTGCCTAGGCATATGATGAATTCTATTAAAACAACATGGGTTGCCTCGCTCCGCTTTCCTTTATTTACATGTAAACTAGAGATGTATCGACTAGTCGGCGACTAGTTGGGAAAGCCGACTATCTGCCCATATTTGTAGTTGGCGACTAGTTAGTGATTAGTCGGCAAAAGCGCCGAAGAGTCGGCCCATTACTTTACATATTTCTATGCTTAAAATAGGGTGATTGAAATGAAATTTAATTTATGAATTTTTGGTGGTAGGTTATAATTTAATTAATTAGTATAATTACCTAACTTGTGATTCCTCTAAAGAGTTAACATTAATCAATTACAGACTGTAAAAGGAAATAGACTATATGAGACAGATAGGCAAAGATATAGATGTTTTTCTTTTTTTCATTAACCTGAATTCCTGCTGTCTTGTATTTTCTTATCCCTTGGTTAAAGTAGATATAAGTCATATATTGTATAGTATAAGTTTTATGTTGAAAAAAAAAGACATGATCTTGCTAAGTTTCTAGCCTGTTCTTCTTAGCAAGACTAATCGAATGGGCGGAGGTAGGCATGTATTTATATATGTAACCTTATTAGTATGTAGTATATAGGATGGGATTTGGTCGGACGCCTAGATTCGTGCTGGGGGCTCGGTTGGTGATAATTGAACCTTGTTCCTGGTCCCTGGCCTGGTTTACGGTGTGGGTTCGGGCGGTTGATTGGATTTCACCTTGTATAATATATATTTTTCAATGCATGTGCTCGTAAAGGCCCACTTTTTAGGCATCAAAACCGAACAGAAAGTCGATTATTTTGCCCTAGGGCTTTAATATTGTTTTTTTTTTTAATTTATTCACAATGGTTGGCTAACCTGCAGCCTTTCCTATGAACCATAAATTCTATACTTTTTTTTCCACTGTTTAACGGCTCTGGATACTTTTACTGGCTCTTTTTGAGCCAATTATAATTTAAAGTTCACAAAATTATATTTGTTTTATTTCCTCACACTATGCATTGAAAACGTAGTATGATACACGGGCGTAAAAGCAATAAATTACTCGGTTACGTTTAAAACACTCGCTACGCTCGTGTTTTAAATCGTCCTCGTAATTTATTCCTTCTCGCCCTAGTAGCATAAACTACTATTATCTATAATTTTAATCGTATATATATTGCTACATTAATTAAAATAATCCTTTAATCTAGTTCATGTACATTTATGATTTTATTACATATATTTTTTTTATAAGATTAAATTTTGATTTGTGAAACGTGTATTTTATATACCTACTTTGCAAAATAAACTATTTGAATTTGAATTTGAATTTAAATCTGAATTTTAATAAAATTGAATCTTTATTGTTATAAATTTTTATTTTAGTTAGAATCAGCCTTACAGTTTGTAAAATAATATAGGAATAAGAACACTTTCTTTGGTAAATAATTGGACTTATATCAAGAAGACTATAAATTTAATTTAAAAAATAATCCAAACGCGACTTTCTACAATACTGAATTAAGAACATAAAACGTCACATATTATTTTTATATACCTAAATTATTTTTATGTACCAGAATAATAATTTTATATATTTTGTATACCACCGAAAGCAACGATCGGGTTAGCCGACTAGTCGGGCTTTTTTCAACCGACAGTCAGCCGATCGGCTAGTCGGCCAAAGTCATAGTCGGCACATCTCTAACGTAAACCCAATATCATCCACCATACAATATCATCCACCGTACAATATCCGCACGTCGTCTCACCCATTTTTGGCTTTTGGTTGAAATACTTTTATTTTCATCTAAGATATGCCTATGAGTCCTATGACATAATACAAGGTGACTTTTGTTTATACAACCAAATTCATACTGGTGACCCGGTAAGTGGTCAGGACCAAGGTTCAATGACCCTTTTTGTGAAAAAAGCAAAATAGAATTTAGGCTTCCTATACTTAAAATATAAACAACATATACCTAAATAACAGGTGGTAGAGCTGATGCCGGGCTCGACTGTGGAGGTGCCACCATCTTACTTGAAGTAATTCGGGGGAGAGTAAGAGGATAGCCCAAAGGCAAAAAACCAGGAGGCTCACCATGCCTGGGACCGATGGATGGTGGTATATCCACCCCTGATAGCCGGGCCTTATATGGAACAGACTGGTGACGGGCAGCGGCGTCACTGGTGCGATGGTTCCAGCACCGCGCTCACCAAACCGCCTGCCTAGCGTGTGTAAGTATGAGCAATTCTTCGAAGATGACCGCCGGGAGTGGCAAAGTCCTGGAAAAGCTTATGTCCAGCAGTGGACGAACTGGGCTGATGGATGGATACTTAAAATTAGTTTTAACATATTTTTTCGTTTTTGATAATAAGGGTCATTGAACCTTGGTCCTGACTACTTACCGAGTCTCCAGTATGAGTTTGCTATAAAAACAAAAGTTACCTTGTAAAAAAGCTGTCAAAATACGTCTTTAAAAAAAGAATCGTTATTTTCACAATTTGCAATTTACCCATCGCAAGGAGATACAATTAATATCATAATAATTGTTACAGAAACGCAGGTGAAAAGTTATCTGTAAGTATGGAGATGTTAATTGATATCAGCATTAATTAAAATATTAATGAGCATTTTTTCATATTATTTCATATTTTACATTTCAATGTAATTTAACGATATTTTTCTTACAATTGGCGATGGTAATACTTAAATAGTTAACCTTATCAATTCCCATTATCGCTAACACAATAGTAAGACAAGAGATCGCAGTGATCGAGGCTTGGATCCATCTTACAGATTACAAGAGTTAAACTTATCCCCTTGTCAGTTCAACTAAATTAAATTAGCAATTCACATCCGAAACTAATTTGTCGTTTCTCTCTGTTTGTTGAAGGCTCACTTGTTGAACATGCTACGTATCGTCGAACAGATTCCCGTTGATTCACTTTTCGATCTTATTTAGATGACAATAAGGGCACAAATAGGGGCATAGTGTATGTTTGTCACAGTACACATCTGGTCGGTCAACGAATCCGAATGCAAGGACTGGTTGGCCGCGTACGTATTCATGGAAATACGAGATGGAAGATGGTGAAATATCACAGACAAACCAAATTTCTACTTGATTTTGTGGGATGTATTTAGATTAAGATATCTTTGAAATAAAATTAATATTCATTCATTCATTCATTCATCAAAGTTTTAACCACATTTATGTTGTCAGTGTACCGACAGTTCGTTCGAACACACATCTTTGTTCATCATCCAGGTCGCTGCTGCGTGACTCCCTGCCAGCGTACATTATATCCAAATAGTTAAATAAGTACCTTCTGGACGAGTCGCATCGTCATTTAAATATTCAAATATTCTAAGACTCACCTATGAGGTCACGTGTTCATTTATTTTTCATACAAATTTCAAGGTTATAATAATATGAAGAAAGGCCCTTCGACACTTGAAAAACATAAAATTTCCAGGTAAATTCGTATTTTTTTTCTATCGAGTGCACTTAATAATAAATATAAATACATTGTATAAAATAAATCATATAGGTATTAGCATTATGATATAAAATATAAAGCTATTGCGTTTTTGCTATTAAATAAAAAAAAAACTTGTTTTCTATACATTAAAATAAAATTTATGAAAAACCACAAAACTTTACGTATTATGTTGATTACTTTTATAAAAAATTGCTATAGTTACTCAGTTCAAGTTCAAGTTTGCGTGTAGAAGTAATTAATTTCCTCATAAATCGGGTTTCAAAAACTAGTACCCCGGGATCTCATTGTGTTAAAGTTTCATAAAATATTATATTTATGTTATTGTAATCTTATGTATTTTGTGTAAAAGTTCGATGGTTTTTATTGCGTGCGCAATATGAAATAAAAAAAACCGGTCAAGTGCGAGTCAGACTCGCGTACCTAGGGTTCCGTAATTCGACAGTTTTGAGAAGAATCAGAAGAAAAGTAATTAAAATCTTGCCCGTCTACCAGTTTCGGAGACATTCGGAGATTAGGACATACATATTTTTGAGGTTTTTCAAAGATTTCTGGAAACCAGTGTTAGTAAATATAGTAAAAAGTATATATTTTTACAATCAGCTTTTTAATATCTACAATTTGATACCCATATTGTATTTTTATAAAATATATTTTTATTTATTATACTTCTTTTTTTAAATTTCTTATTTGGGCTCAATTTTTTTTAATCGCTATAGTTTTCCTGTAATTGGCCAGTTACGATCTATAATTTATAATTTATCACTTTTTTCAGGGACATACATATTTTCAGGGTTTTTTAAAGATTTCTCGAAACCAGTGCCGATAAATACAGTAAAAGTATATATTTTTACAATTAAATTTTTAATATCTACAATTTGATACCCATATTGTGTTTTTAAGATAATATTTTTTATTTTTCTCACTTTTGTTTTGGAAATATTTTGATCAATTTAAAATTTTTCATATTTTTTTTACACCGTGTGTTCGATATCTACTCCAAAGTAAATTGTGTTTTGGAAATAGTGATATCGGAATGATAAAGGGTTATAATGAGTCTACACCAAATTCCACAATGTCACTCACTCACCTTGCAGATGTCCAGTATGACTCCTCCAGCTGGGCTTGCGTATGAAGATTCTCCAGAATGTGATGAGATGATTGGCACTGATGCTTGGGTTTACGGTATGGATCACAAAAACAGATATCGATGCGCACGGCGCAGGCTTTCGTCGCAGACTAAAATTTGTCCGCGGAGGGCGCTGATCGCACGCACTCAAAACTACCCGTCAAAAAGATCACTTCAATGTTTGTGAAAAACAAGGTAGAATTAGGCATATTTATCATACACCGTGATATCTGGGCAAATTAATGCTATTTTTGTGCCAAATTTCATGTATGAATCTTTTACGGTGCTAAAGTTATGAGGCTGTGACATACGGACGGACGGACGGACAATGGAGTCACACCGTAAGGTTCCTTTTTGTACCTTTTAGGTACTACGGAACCCTAAAAACTGTTAAAATGTAGCCAACTGACAAAGATAATTCAATTTTCATAAAGTTTCATTCAAATCGATAATTAAAAATGAATTATATCGAAATAAAAAAAAAATATAAATTTTATATCTCTAAGTTGATCCTGTCAAGCTGTTTGTCGCGTTGTTAAAAAATCATATTGGTAAATCCGGGGTGATAAAAACCTTATAAACGTCTATTTTCATTTTTAAATATCTTGTTTTATAGTGATGAACATGTAGATGATAAAAATAAGCACCTCGTATGTTCATATAAGATATATTTCGGTATCAATTTGTGGTCGGCATTGTATGTCTCTAATATACGCAACACGATATTAATCTCCTGGAAATGTCAAATTCATATTTCAACCCGAGGTTCAGTAATTTATCACTGAGCATCAAGATGTAAATACCAAAATATTTGCCCTTAATTAATGACTTTTACGTCTTCTCCTTCATTAACACAAAACTTGTAAGCCTACCCTGTTTACTTAAACTTCTAACTCAACCAAGGCGCCATTAGCGAACTCTACAAAAAGATAGCTAATTAAATGCAGATGATCTCCAGCCATGAATCAGTGACAAGATCAAACAGCAACTTGGCAGCGATGCCTGGAAACTGGTAGAAGAACGAGGGCCGGTATTAGGGGCTATTTGCCCTGGGCAAACTGGTAGAAGAACGAGGGCCGGTATTAGGGGCTATTTGCCCTGGGCAAACCTTCTAGAAACATAATAACAATTGAGAGAAAACAATCGTTCTTGCCTGAGCTCGCTCGTGTTCAAGAGGAGGTCTTACATTCGCATGTCAGCTGTATGCTTTTCAACTCAATTTAGTTATTCAATAAATAAAAGAGAATTCAACTTATAAAATATGTATTGCCGAATACACTTAATGTATTTAATTATTTGTTATGATAAGAAAATAAATTTGGGGGAAACCCCCTGAATAAATACAATAATTAAATATTATGTTTAATTCGAGCTCAGATGCAAGCAGCTTGAAATGAAATAATAACTAAATGATTGCACGAAAAGATATCCGTGAATATAATTGTCTTTACGTGATTGGCAATCGTAAATCAGATGCGTAAAGGCAATAAGACAAACGGGCATGACAATGAAACAAGCCTAAGCAGCAAGGTTTTAATATGTATGACTTAACTACAACGGGGTTAAAATATTACGGACTCCGTCAACATGGAAGGTGATAGTTAGTGCCATACATAGTGTCAGTGCTTATTGCATGTCGAGGATACGAGCACAGACTGCGTCTTGAACTTAACTAGTAGCTTCGATGGCGGCTGATTGAGTTATAGCTGGTTACCTAGAGCTGGTCGGTCGAGCCAATCCTCAAATGCAGTTTTTAGGGATCCCGAAGCGAGAAAAATAAACACCCGAACGGTTTTACAATGTTGCCGAATAGTGTTTCTACCCAGTTACTGTTATTAATTTTATAGCTGTTTGTTTTAATTTACGACCAATAAATAATTAAAATATTATAATGTTGTAACATGGAATGTTGATAAAAACACAACGTTACAAATTAAACATTACAATAAAACTAGCAAGCATGCAAATATATACACCGAAAACTTAATTCTAAATTACATGATAAAAGTTATGTACAATGGCTCTGCTCTGGTTCCTGAATCACAGTATTAACTTTTTGGGAGCCAGTTGCTTTAAAACAATTGTGACTTTGTGTTTGAAAATAAATACTTTTTATGTTTTTTATGTTAATAATGGCGTATCTCAATAATAAGATTTACTCCAGCAAACCAAGGTAAATAGGGATATGTGATATAATTAAGATATTCATATTGTGCACGTAATACATATTGTAGCATTCGCTACAAGTATTCAACCTTTTTATATATTTTTAGTCTTTCTTTATCGTTGGCTGCTTTTCTGAATTTTCGAATTCAAATAGTTAGAATGATCTTGTCAGATTTTTTTTGTTATTTTTCTCATATCAAAGAAGATCGTGACAGAGGAAGGAAATTTGCCACAAGAAATTTAAAATATCAAATTTTAAAACTATATCTTATCTATAACTTATATAGAAACAGAGCGCATTTGCCATGAGCATTGTTTAAGCCAGTTTTCCTGCATTTCCCGGTAAGTTTTGTGTAATTTTGGTTTCGTTCTCTGAAAATCCTTTTTGTCCCGTTTCCAATACGTTAATTTCCTTTCCCTCGTTTCATAAGCATGTCTTGACGCCGTTGTTTTATTTCTTTACAGCGACCCTTCGGGATTATTTTTTAAAGGGTTTCTGGGTCTCCCTAGTCTGATTATCCCATCCGCCATCTTGTACGGTTGTACCTAATGAGCCCTGATGTAAGGACCACGTCCCTGGTGAGCTAAAGCTTCCGATACTAAAATTGAAATCGCCAAGCTTCATCGACTGCTCCCGGGAACACCGGAAACTCCCAAGGTCACGAAGAGACCCTTACCAGGTTTTTAATATCTGTAGCTTAATATTCAGCATCGATTATTTTTATTCCTTAGTGTAAAGCTAGATAACGATTGCTCGTAACACCTTATTATTACGTTTTTCTTTCGGATCAAGAGTTATCAAAACTTCCGTGAAATCTTAGTTTAAAGGATCCTATAAACTAGTGTCGACAACCAAATTTAAAATCCATTATTTTATGAATAAATGCGTCGTTCAAGCTAAAAGGAAATTAAAATCTTAAATAAGTGGAATTTGGCATAATAGTTTTTTTTGATCTAAGAATTTCCTTTGTAGCGATTCTCTTCTGATATTATTGTTCTTTTGTACCATATTTTTCTTACCTCGGTTTTGTTGTTTTTGTGTATTTTAAGATAAGATTATACGGTTTATTCATCCAGGTTTACCTCTTTTTTTGGCTGTCACCAGGCTTGCCTGGTGGCAGTCCAAATTCAATTCGAAATTACGTTCGTAGTATGTGGTAGCGGACAATAAAATTTTTTTTTTTTTAAAAATAACGCTACATTTATGGCGCCCGAACAAAAGGTAAGTACGGTTTTCTGAATATTACTTGCTGTACTTTAACGTTTTTTTTCTCAATTCGACGGTGGTGTCTACGCTTTCGTAGACTAATTTTCCAACCTACTAAATTTTGTTTGTTTTCAGGCAGCGTTTTCTCTTCTAAGGAACCCCAATACCAAGCTGTCGAAAGGAACCAAATTTTTCCACGAAGAATATTTTTTGTCTTTATGAGTACCCTTAATTTGTGAAATCTATGTTTTGCAAATTTTAATAAAGGAATAAAGTATTTACACACTTTTTGTGTATTACCTGTTTTATTTGTGTGTGTATATTATCCTATCCCTAACCTAATTTCCTTATGTATAGTTAGGTAGGACCTGCAGGTAAGTGCATTTCAATATTTAGTAGCCTATTGCTTTCCATATCTATCATTAATAATTGTTACCTGTTCTAGTAAATAAATTACACTGAGTTTTCAAGTCAAATAAATTTATTGTAATTTATCCATAAATGTGGTAGTTACTAGTTAAACATATTTATTGTGTTTCTAGCATAATTGTTGATACCAGTAGATCCGGGTGGTCACTTTATTCGTTTCCTGTTGATCCCTAATCCAATATAGGCAATCTCATTTTGTTACAAAATTTTCACAATAATATTGAGTTTGGCTCTTCCATGCAAGAAATTTTGTCGCAAATCCTCGAATTAATCTTTTCGTTTTTACAGAACAAATGTTGAATTTTTCCTGAAAAGATTTTTACAATTTCTGAAATCTTTGTTTACGTTTTCAGTCTTGTCAACTGTCAAAGTCGACATTTGAATATTTGTCTATTATTTTGAACTTTCTGGTTTTCATTTTTTTTAACAAACTATTTTCGCTGTATGGAGGTCAATTGAATAGCAAAACCTTTTTTTTGCACATATCATTGCGGCTTCCGATTTACACTATTTTTGATAAATTCTCCTTTTTTGTTAAATAATGTATCCTTTCGATTTTAATTTGTTGGCTCTTGGTTTGATGGTTGTTGATTTGTTGGTTATTTATTTTGTTGATTGTTAGTTTGTTGGTTGTTGATTCGTTGGTAGTTAATTTGTTGGTTGTTGGTTTGTTGGTAGTTATTTGTTGGTTGTTGATTTGTTGGTAGTTAATTTGTTGGTTTTTGGATTGTTGGTTGTTGAGTTGTTGGTTTTTAGATTGTTGTTTTGTTGATTTGTTGGTTTTTAATTGGTTAGTTCTTGTTTTGTTCATTGTTGGTTTGGTAGTTGTTAGTTTGTTGGTTGTTGATTTGTTGATCGTTAATTTGTTGGTTGTTGATTTGTTGGTTGTTGAGTTGTTGGTTGTTGTTTGTTGGTTGTTAGTTTGTTGGTTATTGATTTGTTGGTCGTTAATTTGTTGTTTAGTGGTTTGTTAGTGTGTTGGTTTGTCCTTCTTCAGGCAGCAACGGAGCAACGTTTCTACGTGATTGTTGCCTGAAGATAGTTTGTGGGTCAGAGAGCAATATAGGCTACTACTTTGTTTTTACTTAATCAAGTCCTTTTGTTTCAAGGCATTTTGATTAGTCTAGGTGTTTATTCGATTGTTTATCCTTCTGGAAGTTAATTTCCTTTAAGCTAGTTTAAATTTTTTTGTGTCGTTTGAGGATATTGTAGCATTCGCTACAAGTATTCAACCTTTTTATATATTTTTAGTCTTTCTTTATCGTTGGCTGCTTTTCTGAATTTTCGAATTCAAATAGTTAGAATGATCTTGTCAGATTTTTTTTGTTATTTTTCTCATATCAAAGAAGATCGTGACAGAGGAAGGAAATTTGCCACAAGAAATTTAAAATATCAAATTTTAAAACTATATCTTATCTATAACTTATATAGAAACAGAGCGCATTTGCCATGAGCATTGTTTAAGCCAGTTTTCCTGCATTTCCCGGTAAGTTTTGTGTAATTTTGGTTTCGTTCTCTGAAAATCCTTTTTGTCCCGTTTCCAATACGTTAATTTCCTTTCCCTCGTTTCATAAGCATGTCTTGACGCCGTTGTTTTATTTCTTTACAGCGACCCTTCGGGATTATTTTTTAAAGGGTTTCTGGGTCTCTCTAGTCTGATTATCCCATCCGCCATCTTGTACGGTTGTACCTAATGAGCCCTGATGTAAGGACCACGTCCCTGGTGAGCTAAAGCTTCCGATACTAAAATTGAAATCGCCAAGCTTCATCGACTGCTCCCGGGAACACCGGAAACTCCCAAGGTCACGAAGAGACCCTTACCAGGTTTTTAATATCTGTAGCTTAATATTCAGCATCGATTATTTTTATTCCTTAGTGTAAAGCTAGATAACGATTGCTCGTAACACCTTATTATTACGTTTTTCTTTCGGATCAAGAGTTATCAAAACTTCCGTGAAATCTTAGTTTAAAGGATCCTATAAACTAGTGTCGACAACCAAATTTAAAATCCATTATTTTATGAATAAATGCGTCGTTCAAGCTAAAAGGAAATTAAAATCTTAAATAAGTGGAATTTGGCATAATAGTTTTTTTTGATCTAAGAATTTCCTTTGTAGCGATTCTCTTCTGATATTATTGTTCTTTTGTACCATATTTTTCTTACCTCGGTTTTGTTGTTTTTGTGTATTTTAAGATAAGATTATACGGTTTATTCATCCAGGTTTACCTCTTTTTTTGGCTGTCACCAGGCTTGCCTGGTGGCAGTCCAAATTCAATTCGAAATTACGTTCGTAGTATGTGGTAGCGGAAAATAAAATTTTTTTTTTTTTAAAAATAACGCTACAATATGCAGAAACAAGATTAAATTAATGGTACAAACGGAATAGTAAAAAATATAATAATAAACGACATAAAATGTACATGCAAATACCCAAATGATATAAATGAATAGAAAAAAACTTATTCAGTAAAAAAATATACTATCAATTATATATATATATACCTAATATCGAATTGAATGAAACTTGAGAATAAATCATGATGGTTGCAAAACGGCTCACCTCAATATTTATTTTTAATAATAATGATTTAACGGAAGTCACTCGCCCAGAAGAAGGCAGTCTGAATCTGCTGTAAGTTAGTTATTAGTTATTCAGGTGAGCCGTTTTGCAATAATCACATATATATCTAATAGGATAGGTTGTCGAAGATAGTGCTCTTTTATTTTCCTATTTTATTTTTTATTTTCTTTTATTTTAGTGTAGGGAAAGAAGTTCCTTAGTTTGATGGACTGAACAGTAAAAGAGTTTCTATACGCCCGGTGTTATGAAAAGGTGTTCTTAAAAGTGAGACTGTGTGAGACCTGACTTGTTTGTCTCTAAAGCCGGCGCCAGACATGTGTCCACTTATTTGCACACTTCTTCGACGACTTTGTACACACATTTGGCGCACCTGCCACACATGCTTCGCAAACTCTTTTCTCCACAGTATGCTGGTAGACAACAAAGGAGATGGACGATGATTTCGTGGACGCAGTGTGCTTATACTATTTATGTGCATGTAATTATTTTTTACATGAGCAACAAAATATATCGAAAATATATATATATGGTTCCCCTTGCAGCAACTCAATAAATTCTAGGACGCATTCGTTACTCCAGTCCATTTTGAACGATCAAGCGCGTAGTGTCTCACACAACCATTCCGTACAACAGCGCTCGCGCAACTGGTCTTTGCAAATAGTGTGGCAGGCTACGCACTTATTTGAACACATTCCTTTGATGTGCGCTAAAAAACCGATACCGCTCGGCAAAGTGCAAATCTGTGTACAAACTTTGGAACACATAGACAAAGTCTCGTGCCACACAGTGTGTCCACTCGAGTGTTCAAATAAGTGTACACATGTCTGGCGCCGGCTTAAGGAAGATAGACTCATAACGATCGCGGAGGTATAGAAGAGAAATGGGACTCTTTAAAATGATGAAAAGGCAAAAAATTATATAAACATAATGACGCTGTTTAATGGAAAGCCATTTTAACTGTTCACGGTACTGAGATACGTGATCATATTTTCTTAGTCCATAGATAAACCTCAAGATTTTGTGAACGTTCAAGTTTACCAAGCAGCTCCTGACTGGCATCTAGGAAACAGATATCAGTGTAGTTGATGATCGGCAAAAGTAGAGACTATGCGAGAGTAACTTTAGTTTCAAAGGCGAGAAATTTCTGGAGACGCTTAAGGGAATGAAATCTGGCAAACACTTTCCTGCTGACCCCATTAATACGCGCAGCCTATGTCAAGTTACAATCGAATATGACACCCAAATTTTTTGCAGATTTAGTGTCGGCAATAGGGATGTCGTTATAAACTACTTGTGGAATTACCGATTGATTGAGAAGGTTAGTCATATATCTGCTACCGAAAATAATAGCTTAAGATTTTTTGGGATAAACCAAAAGTTCAAAAGCTTACGCCCACCTGTGAATATTTGAAAGATGTTCATTTCTGAAATAACATTATCCACCTCAGTTACGTCAAAGTAGCGGTAGAGTTATAGATCATTTGCGTAAAGATGGTAGTTCAAAGAAAGAGCATTGGGAAAAAGAATTAATAAAAATTAAAAAATGAGAAGTGAGAGGAGCAGTTAGTTGACACCACTCCGAGGAAACCTCGTCCGAGCGTATGCACTGCAGAAATGCTAAACATCATTTGGGTTCAGTTCCATTTATGTAGACGGTAAAAATAAAAAAATAAATACGTTGTTTTTTGACTTCAAGACAATTATTATTAATTACACTTTATAAATAAACGTACTTTTAATCTTCTTGTATTACTTTTAAAAAAAGTATGAATTTCACGAAAAAAGCGATTTAGTTTCCATATTTCAAAACCGACCATTCAAATGTGCGGCACCTGATTAGAGCAGGATAGCAGCCCCTTATTTAAGTATCAAAGTATTCTGTGGAGGAGCTACGTTAAGAGAGCTAAGAATGCTACGAAGTGCATCGAAGTCTACCCAGTTAAATGCACTACTGAAGTTCAATAGTGTGAGTATACTCAGTTTCTTATTGTCAATAGCTAATCTTACATCATCGGACTCTTTCAGGAGTGCCGTGACGGTGCTATGCCCTGGGCAAAATCCAGATTAAAAGTGATTAAGTAAACTATTTTTAGAAAGGAAATGCGAAAGTTGATTGTGGACTAAAGACTCAGGTAAGTATCTGAGACAGAATAACAAGAATAGAAATTGGACGATACTCAAAAAATTATGAAGAGTTTGTAGTCCTTGGCAGAGAAAACTCGGGAATGAACTGGTGACTAGAGAGCAGTTGATAACGTCAGCTAGGACAGGTAAAGGTTCATTTAGTTTAAGATGCATCATTTGAGAACAAATTTTGTCATCACCCAAAGCCTTTGAAGAATAATAGAAAGAATTGCTCTCTTAACGTCGCTCTCAGAAACAGTCTTGAAGGTTTGCAGTCAGGTTTGGGCTTACTACGAAGGTTTAAGAGAGTTCTGTTTTCTAATATGTCTTCTAAAGAAACAGTCGGTTTAGAAAAATACTGATCAAGTGCATTAAAATCAAAAGTCCCAACTGTTTATAATTTCAATTAATTTCAAAATTAATCTCATCAGGACATTTTTTTAATTAACAGAAACATAAAAACTTAAATAACATGAAATAAAACTAAAATTAAACCTTACAAATTTACCTATAAAACTAAAATGTCTCCTAAAGTAAAATTAAACTAAGTAAAAAATGTTGGCCAGATCGCCGCCGTCTTGTGGCAGGGTTCCCAGAATGCTGGCAGCATTTCCTCTTTGGATTGCCAAACTAAGGCGTTGTCCAAAGTATGCGCCAGCTTTTGGGTCCCCCGAAACGTCAACCAGCCGAGAGGAAATTTCTTTAAAAAGACATTTAGCCTCTTCACCCCACGGCCCAAG
Organism: Ypsolopha sequella; assembly: GCA_934047225.1. Taxonomy (NCBI): domain Eukaryota; kingdom Metazoa; phylum Arthropoda; class Insecta; order Lepidoptera; family Ypsolophidae; genus Ypsolopha; species Ypsolopha sequella. The sequence goes on along the minus strand of OW203986.1, from coordinate 2,607,630 downwards.
GGTTTCGACTGATATTAAACATTTTTTATAATTACGCTTGGCCTTGTCTCGCGATGCCATAGCATCTTGTATGTTCTGTGTGAGCCATGGAGCTAATAGATGCTTAACTTTCATCCTTTTAATTGGTGCGTGTTTTTCAAATAAAAAAATAAGTAGTTGATTAAAGTTATGCACCTTGGCATCTACAGTTTGAGAACATTAAACAGGAGTCCAGTCTATGGCCAATGCCGCCGCTCTAAGCGCCGCCCTTTGAAACTTTGCAGAAGAAGAAACTTGGGCTTATTTTGGGAAGGGAGTACTTTATACGAAAATACAACATGTACGTCGACCAATCATCGATGATATCCTTCGAAATCTACTTTTCATCTTTTCAGCTTAATGCCCTGGGCGATCAGTATGCTTCTTACGCCGGCTCTGTGAGAGGAACCATTCATCAGCCAAGTTTCCTGGAGAACAGTTTGGCATTAGCCCCAACTTTAATATTCATATATTATCTTTTAGCAAATGGATTTTATTATAGTGCTTTTTAAGCATATCTGTCCACCGCATGAATAAATTGTTTTTGAGAAAATTCTCTTTTCTCAAATTTTTACATACTCGTCCTTTTTTGTCTAATAATTAATAGTATTGTTTAACCTACAGATTACATGGTTACAGTTCTTTGCTTTGAAAATCACAATTAAAGCTTAATAGATAGATTAACTCGCTCAGCATTTAAAGCCGCTCGTTTCCTATAGAATGGAGTAAAATATCAGTATATATTTATATTAACTGATTAATTAGTTATAGCAAAACACAACACTTTTGAATTTTTGAAAAATTCTTTTGAATCACTTTTAGTACGATGACCTCATGTGACACGCGAATAAGCTCACTTTTTTGAGATATCGAAATAATAATTTTACTATTGTTTTTAGTTTTTTAAACGCAATTGATTTTCATAAAAATCTTTGTATACCTGCACTGGCTTTTATAGTTATGAATATGACACTCGACTTCGTCCCGCGACATAAACTAGCACTCTAATGTTTTAATTACATGAAATATGTACTGTTATTTTTGGGAGGTACCCTAAAAAAAAACTTTTTTTTAAATTTTACTGTACCACTTTATCGGCGTGATAAACATGTATGTATACCCATGCCAAATTACAGCTTTCTAATGCTAATAGTCTCTAAGCTAAGCCGCAGACTGACAGACAGACAGACGGACATGGCGAAACTATAAAGGTCCTTGTTGTTGACTACGGAACCCTAAAAAACTAGGCCTAGAATGCTGACTACATTACCCCTCTATATGGCCAGACTTATTTTCTGTCCGAGGTAAGCGCCAGTAGCCTAAACATGAAAATATCTCCGTATAGTTGCATTTCAAACTACATCAAAATCGTATGAAATCTGGAAAGCCGCTCCAAGCGGACAGTAGCGGAACTAACAGTTACGTATCGCAACCTAAGTTTAGTTTCAAACGCAACGATAAGGAGATGTTTTCATGCTTAGGCTACAGCTCTTTGATCGACGTTACTTGTCACACGTTAGCGATTACGTAAAATAGTTTGTATTAGAAATTGTAGTTACTCTCGTAAACCACTAGGGGCGCTGTACAATTTTTTATATAAATATTTTACGAAGTCCCTAACGTGTATCGGGTGCAAAACTCATGGTTGCCCTACAGGCGCGATGAAAGTTCCTTAAGACTGTACATGAGCCTAGAGCATGAACAACGCCAGACTTTCGAGGATTCGTTTGAAGAAATTCGGACTCTCCTTGTATTGAAAAAAATATTTGATTTATTGATCTTCTATCTAGGGATGCTACTTATAAACAATGTATTAAAATTGATACTTTTGTCAAAAAAAAATATTTACACTCTTTTTTTGGTTCGTTTCAAGAACGCGATTGAGAGATCAACTTGATTTATTTTTTTCATAAAATAGGTAATACAAGTAGAAGCGTGAAGGGATTCTACTTGAATCCAAAATTTCCCTACAAAATATTTCAGTATTAGCTAAAAACACATTAATTTGTTGTTTCGCTGCGTGATCATTAGTATTACGCGTCCAAGAAAAAGAGGCCAATGAACCAAAATATAATCGCCTCTATCAAAAACAAATACGGTCTTTGCCATTGGATTTATTGTGTTGGACGGGTAATAAAAAAAGTTGCTAGGGTAGGCCATCCTTTTAAATAATTTTCACACCTCTAAACCCCACGGGCCCAAAGTCTCGACGCCAAACGGCACAAACATGTAGCAGCTATCTTTTAATTAAATTATTTTAAAATACAGGTTAGTGTATAAAACAAAGAATTAAGTACCCGGTGTTACAATGTTTGTATTTTGGACTAAAAGGGAAGTTTATTTTCATCAGACACACTCGGAATTAACAAGGAAATTACTCTTTAATGGTGTTTTCTACTTAGCTTTTACAGCTAGAGTAGCTTTTGCCCTCGTCTTTGCTCGCCCTTGAAGATGTAGGTCGAATCTTTGAGGAGTATCGACAGCTTTCAGCTTGAAGTTTATTTTAACAAAACTCAATATAACGTTTATGTTGACCGGGTTACTGCAATGGTAATAAAGAAAATTGCATCCGAATCCGTAGAGTGGTTCTCGAGGTAAAACGGAACAGATAGACAGACAGACAAACATTGTAAAAATTTTAGATTTGGCCTCAGTACAAATTACCCATTTGATTGAAATTTTCGCTAAAATATTCAATCTACAGACACTACTTTTGTACTCACTCATTAGTATTTTCTTTATTCTTTATCGTACATACATAGAAACATAGACATATACTATATTTTATTTGAAACAATATGCACATTAGCGTGCTTATCTCTAAGAAGAGATTTCTTCCAGCAAAACCAAGATGAAATAACAAAAAAAATCACATTATGTAATCATAGAAGTGCACAAAAAGATGGATACAAATTAAACATAAAAATTGCAACAATAAAGTAATAAAATACTTACTATACAACGTGTAATAGAAAGGTGTAACCATATTCAGTCAATGGTAAAGAACAACTTTTACTATGGAACAAACCCTGTATTTCAAAAAATAATGTACTGTTTCATAGAAAAATGCAATGCCGCTAGGCCGAAATGTATGGAAGGGTAAATTCTTTTTTCGAGATTTTATTGTTGGCTCCATAGTTAAAGTTGTTCTATACCATTGACTGAATAAGCTCTTCAAATATGGTTACACCTTTCTGTTACACGTTGTATACACATAATAAAAACAATATATATATAGTGTAGTATAGATAACCTAAAATGTATACTTATTTACCTACCGCTGTGTGTTTGAAGGCAGACAGACGCATCCTAAAATAGAGATACATTGAGAATATTGAAATAATAAAATTCAAATGAAACAGAAACTTAGTATTCATGAAAATGCATTTTCTGGCTCAATATCACTTTTCGCATTTTCAATACAAAAGGTATTGGATTTATATACCTTTATTTTATATCTTTGTAACTTAATATTGTTTGCATCAATATTATTCCAGAAGGTTTTTGTTCTAAAACCAAAATGACCTACTTTCTACTGAAATTCATTACAAGCAGTAGCAGCTCAGTCAGTAGGATGTTGGACTTTCACTGTTGAGGCTCAGGTTCCAATCTTATAGGTCGAGTAATGAACAATGAGATTTTGGAATTTATGTGCATAATATTATATCAAAGATTACGCTCATAATTTTAAATATAAGATATTACAACCTGAAATTGCGATTCTATAAATATATCTTGACTTGTAATTGTATATTTTTATTTTTGTTTCCTTTGTTTTTATGCTGTTCATTTTAAGTCTTGTGATGAAATTTTAATTTAAATGATTTTCTTGCCTATATGCCAACCGTTTCACCGATACAATCTCGGCATTATCAAGGCGAGTGTCGTTCTTAGGACGACGACGCAGCGTTCACGTGAGTGTTCAAGCCGTATGTAATAATAATGTAGTATGTCAGTTCACGTGAGTTTTAATAATATAAGATGATTTCTTTAATTTTATAATCCCACTAATATTATAAATGCGAAAGTTTGGACGGATGTATGGATGGATGGATGTTTGTTACTCCTTCACGCCGAAACTACTGAAACGATTAGGCTGAAACTTTGCGCAAATGTTGTACTAGACTTGGAATAGGAAATAAGCTACTTTTTATCCCATAAATCAGTTCCCATTGGAAGTCAATTCCCTATAGAAAAGTGATGTCCTGTTACTCCTTCATGCCGTTGAATATTAGTGGGATGGGATAGTGAGGATGGGATGGGATGGGATTCGATACGACGATACAAAAACTTAATCAACGCGGGCGAAGCCACGGGCAATAGCTAGTATTTATATATAATTTGTGTAAATTGTCTGCCTATATTTTAAGTTTAGGTTTAAGTCTAATGTTTATGTTTGTGTACATTTAAATTATTAATAGGTATTGTCTAGTAATGTCCATTTGATTTATTATTGCTAATAATTTTTAATAATGCTGTGCACACCTGTCATTGATGGCAACACCAGATTACAGATCAAGGCCCAATTGATTGTTAATATCCATAACATATTTGTGTTTACATTATTTGTGTTACATTTTATAAACAAATAAAAGTTATGATTTATTTATTTATTGGAACACGGAATAAAAACAGAAAACGGTACAGATTTTCACAGTACAGATTGTCTTGTCTTGTATTTTCACAGTACAGATTGTCTTGTCTTGTATTTTCACAGTACAGATTGTCTTGTCTTGTATTTTCACAGTACAGATTGTCTTGTCTTGTATTTTCACAGGACAGATTGTCTTGTCTTGTATTTTCACAGTACAGATTGTCTTGTCTTGTATTTTCACAGGACAGATTGTCTTGTCTTGTATTTTCACAGTACAGATTGTCTTCTCTTGTATTTTCACAGTACAGATTTTCTTGTCTTGTATTTTCACAGGACAGATTGTCTTGTCTTGTATTTTCACAGTACAGATTGTCTTGTCTTGTATTTTCACAGTACACATTGTCTTGTCTTGTATTTTCACAGTACAGATAGTCTTGTCTTGTATTTTCACAGGACAGATTGTCTTGTCTTGTATTTTCACAGTACAGATTGTCTTGTCTTGTATTTTCACAGTACAGATTGTCTTGTCTTGTATTTTCACAGGACAGATGGTCTTGTCTTGTATTTTCACAGTACAGATTGTCTTGTCTTGTATTTTCACAGGACAGATTGTCTTGTCTTGTATTTTCACAGTACAGATTGTCTTGTCTTGTATTTTCACAGTACAGATTGTCTTGTCTTGTATTTTCACAAGACAGATTGTCTTGTCTTGTATTTTCACAGTACAGATTGTCTTGTCTTGTATTTTCACAGTACAAATTGTCTTGTCTTGTATTTCCACAGGACAGATTGTCTTGTTTTGTATTTTCACAGTACAGATAGTCTTGTCTTGTATTTTCACAGTACAGATTGTCTTGTCTTGTATTTTCACAGTACAGATTGTCTTGTCTTGTATTTTCACAGTACAGATTTTCATATCCCTTGGTTAAAGTAGATGTAAGTCATACATTGTATAGTATAAGTTTTATGTTGAAAAAAAAAGACATGTTCTTGCTAAGTTTCTTGCCCTTCTTCTTAGCAAGACTAATCGAATGGGCGGAGGTAGGCATGTATTTATATATGTAACATATTGGTATGTAGTATATAGGATGGGATTTGGTCGGCCGCCTGGATTCGTGCTGGGGGCTCGGTTGGTGATCATTGAACCTTGTTCCTGGTCCCTGGCCGGGTCTCCGGTATGGGTTCGGGCGGCTGATTGGATTTTACCTTGTATAATATGTATTTTACCTATCATTTTAATCGTAAATATATTGCTACATAAATTAAATAAACCTTTAATTTAGTTCATGTACATTTATTATTTTATTACATATATTTTCTTTATTAGATTAAATTTGACGTGTAAAAAGTGTATATATCTGTAGCTGCTTTGCAAAATAAACTATTTGAATTTGAATATGAATTTTACAAGGTAGAATTTATATGGGTTGTTATATAAGTATACCAGTTTCCTCAAAATACTCACTAATACATTGATATTTCTTAGATAGACGCAAACGTGAGATACATAAGGATTTTAACTAATAGTTTAACTAGTACATATAAAATACAAAGATCTGAACTGTACAGAAGTTACACACAACCTTAATATTCAATTCAATTCAATTTATTTATGTCAGGCTCTCGGCCAATATAATATTAACAAATAATAAATTATGAATGAGTTATAATAAAGATTAAAATTAAAATATAGTTTGTAATTGTTAGTAACTATACTATACGTACTATATAATACTATTTGTATACTAACCACTAGTTATCACATACAGAACGGTTTAGAAAAACACTGTGCGCATGCCCTAAAAAACGAGTCTTGTGCCCGAGTTATGGCGATAAAGATAAAAAGCGAGTCTTGTGCCCGAGTTATGGCGATAAAGATAAAAAGCGAGTCTTGTGCCCGAGTTATGGTGATAAAGATAAAAAGCGAGTCTTGTGCCCGAGTTATGGCGATAAAGATACAAAGCGAGTCTTGTGCCCGAGTTATGGCGATAAAGATAAAAAAGCGAGTCTTGTGCCCGAGTTATGGCGATAAAGATAAAAAAGCGAGTCTTGTGCCCGAGTTATGGCGATAAAGATAAAAAGAGGGTGTAGGAGTGTTATACACTGTTCAGTGACAGATAATCCACACTCGATTGTGATATCTATATTAAGGCGATTACCGTCGCCAAATTAGCAGCTCGATGTTTGTCTGTATGAATATCGACGGAAACGACATTGAAATAACGTTCAAATCAGTGCACAATGCGTGGTGGCTGTTAAGACGCTCGGTGCGTCCTTGAAAGGGCAAAATAGGAGAAAATAATACTTTTCACATGGGCGTCATTGTTCGATTGAATAATTCTATGTTATATTTATAGCTATCAAGTTTATCTATTTATCAAACCATTAATGAATTAAATCACCTAAGCCGCTTAGGAGCAGTAGGAAATTCAAGCCAAAAAACACCATTCAGTTGAAACAATTTTTCATATAGAAGTTTTGGTGGTACGAAAAAGAAAAATGTTGCATATGTTGTCCTAGAGTTGATAATCCATTATACATTTTTTCAATATTTTTGGTTTGGCCATAAAAGAGGAGTACGCTTTAGAAAGTACCCATTTGGCGGTATTAAGGGCCTTAATATAATCGTAAAAACATCGTGTCTGTACATTTAACATTTCTAAAAATTAAAAAAAATACCTTACTAGTACTTTTTTATTGTACTAAGGCCAAAACTACAATTTTAGAATTTTTGTCTATCTACAATGTGTATGTTCAGACTCGAGAACCAGTTGTTGGATTTGGTTGCGGTTTTATTTATTATCATTGTAGTGAATCTGGTCAACACAGCAGACTATAAGGGTTGTTGATAAAATAACCGCCAAGCCGAAAACTGTCGATACTCCTCAGATATTTGACCTTAGTGATGATAATAACTTAACTCGTACTTCGGTACGCTTCTATACAACGGTGAGTTTAGTTACCAGAGAGCACTTTACCGAAGTGTAAACGAGGCTTTAGTACAGCCAAGTTGCAGGAACCGGTATAATCCGGCTATAAATCATGGTCTATTACCTGAGGCCGACACACTAGCCCGGGGTCATATCTCCCTCCACAGGGGCTAGGAAAGCGCGCTTTCCACCGAAAAGACAGGCGAATTGTGCTAACTTAGCTTATGTAGCAACGGGATCTGGATCTCTTGGTGGTTTTGTTTCCATCAGTGTGAACTAAGATTTCTGTATTCTTTCATAACGTTCTTATTTCCTAAAAAATCAAAAAAAGCGATAAGTTTCCGTATATGACATGCATTTATGTAACGTATGAATACCTTTTTAATATATTTATAGGTTTAATTTATTTCCTGTACATGTTACAGTCGCCTGCCAGTTCAAGCTTATTTGCAAACAATTTTAATAAGAACTGCCAATTGGTATCCTGTCATGCTGGCATTCGTAAGTGTATATTATTTTTCAATGCAAATTCGTAAAATCAATTTTACAGCACTTGTGTTTTATTTCTATTATTTTTTAATTTATTTACTGGAAGTTGGCCAACCTGTAACCTTTCCTTGAGTGTGATTATCATAATAAACCGATTAACCATGCTCAGCTATCTTCTTAGACATTGGTATATTCTCTAAGGCTATCTTTGGTAAGTCGGTTACATAAACAAACCGAATTAACCCATACGGAATACGTGACCGACCAAACCGCCACCAACCACCATAGTCGATATCATGGTGATTCGTAGTGGCCTGAACGATTTCCCAACTATTTTTGACATTTGTTGAGGGTTGTGACCAAACCGTGGGTGGTGGAAAATAGTGTTTATCGTGATCTCAAAACCACTCTCCTCAAAAACCATACATGTAATACTTTTTTTTTTCACTGATAAGCGGCTCTGGATAGTCTGTCCTTTTGAGGCAGTCATAATTTTAAGTTCACAACACTTTAAATTCACATTGAATTTTAAAGGGAAGAAATTGTAGTTTTGATGTATTTACAAATCGGAAAATAATATTCCGGGTCACTTAAAAGTTTGTGTAAGCAGCGATAGTCATTATTATTATAAATTATAACATTCATTGCTTTGAGGTTATAATATAGTAAAGTTCTTTATCGCACACAAACAGTTTTCGGAGCGCATTCGCACGCTGCAGCGCGAATCACAGTTCTATGACATGTTTTGAAAAGTACCGTTTTTTTTCTGTCAAGTTGGCAATTTGCGTGCACAGAAAGAAAAAGAAAGCCCACCTAAAGTTTGTATCTGGGATTTCAAGTAGTTTTTCTTTGCTTGTTTCCTTAGAAAACCTGGAATTTAATTGATAAATCATTGGACTAACATCGCCAAATATACTTTCAGAAGCTATAATTGCAAATGATAGGCTCTTGCAGTCAATATCAAGAGATAAATACCTGAATACATTCAAACATTTTCTTCAATGGAAAATATTACCATAAAAGTGCTACTTAATTTTCGGGAAACTTTCTCTTGGCATACTTGAACAGGCAAAGAAATATAAATCATCTTCAAGTTCATTGTGGTCTATAGGTACATTCAATGTTGAAGAGCACCACCAAGTAAAAAATTAGAATAATATAAACATTATAAGTTCAATTATAAAAAGAATCTTTCATTATTTATCTTTTATGTACTCACACTATGCATTGAAAAACGTAGTATGATACACGTGGGCGATAAATTACTCGAAACATTAGAAACATTCGCTTCGCTCGTGTTTCAAATCGTCTTCGTAAATTATTGCCTCCTTACCGCACTTGTAGCATAAACTACTAGTATCTAATATATCTAAGCCCAAAATTATTTAATTTATTTGTCGTATTTTGTCGTTTTAATTTACTTGGCATATTTAATTTATGTATAGTAGGTATTGGAAATATTGTTTACTGTGATAATATAAACTATTATGATACTATATCTCTGTTTATGGCATAAATAAATTATTCATCACGCATTCATTCATGTTACCTGTCCCCCTAGCACGATCATTTATCCTACTTACACTGTAACGCAAACCGCGTTTGTTGGCGTGAGAGCAATATGATGGAAAGACGAAATATCTTTAGTATATACATGCTAGGCCTACTGTCTGAGGACTCTAATTATTTTCTTTTCAAGCTTTATCTTTGGGAAGTTTCATCTTTTGGGCAATTTTCTGTTGCGTTTTTGGATTTATTTTTGTATGTAGGATATATAATATAAATATTTTAGAGACAGAGGTGAAGCGACGATAATTTTTTTTTCATTTATAATAAGCTTGCAATCGGCCACTGCTACACCTGATGAAACTTAGGACGAAGTGCGCTTGCCCAGAAAGTATCTAAAAAGTGCTCAATATGTCATAGTTTCGTCATGAGGGTGGTGACGTCACGGCCGAAGCCTACCATCAGTTGAAGTTAAAGGATTCGTCAGTGAGTTGAGCCTGGTATAACTATCAAAGGTACGCTGGGCGTACATATGTATTTGGATTGATCAGTGACTGCATCTCAGTTAACGCCACTTGAGAAGGTTCTTTTCATTCACATAAGTCCGTCAGACCAATCAGGGACGTACCCTGGAGGTGCAGACCTCACTGAAAATGTTATAGACACAACAAACAAATGACAAAACCACTAAATACAGCGTCAAAAATGCCTTTTTCTCTGTGACATTTCTTTAAGGCGCTACGGAAATAAAATCGACACATTTACAACTTGCATATCTACTTTAGTAAATAATGTATTATTTTGATAAAATAGCAAGTTATTTTTGGAATCTTTTTCTAGGGATCTGTTAAAACAGAAACGCGATTGGAGAAGTTCGGCTCGATAGAAATATTTATTAAAATTAGGTCTTTTTCGACACCAATTCTCCTGGTTTGACAATTCAGAATGATATATGGACTGCAATTATATTTTATTAGTAGGTTTTAACAATATCTAAGACCTGGTTAAACGAAATTTTGATAGCAACTTTAGTACATTTTATATTAATAAAAAAACGACTTTTTGCTACTTTTCCACGAATCCATTCCTCTCGCACTGAGGGTTTTTTCGCGTATGGAGTAACAGGGACGCTATAACTTTTACATATCAACTTAATAATTTGTGTAAATTGGTTTGCTTTATTTTCCGATATAATTACGAGTCCGTGCGGTACTTTGCTCATTTGCCTGGACCCCCGACAATAATCTGGGTATGTGATTGTTACCAATTTACCAAAGATTGTACTCTTAGTATAACCCGGAGCATTAAAGAAAGGAATCTAAAATGGCGGCATGTAACTGTGATTTTATTGCTTAGTGATACAGACAGCATAAAAAGTTGTTTCTTTAATATTTTTTTTGTAATATTTTTGGTCTATTTTAATATAAAAGGTGAAATTTAATCAACCGCCAGAATTCATACTGCAGACTCGGTTAGTGATCAGGAACAATGTGCACTGACACAAACGGTGAAATTTGAAAAAAAAAAGCTTGCTCCTATACTGCCTAGACTAGAAATTGTATATACAATAGTAGGCTATTTTGAAAGTACAGTGGCAAGCCTATATCACGCGGCGAGCCGGGCCAAAACCAATAAATAACCGGAAGCCCGGGTACTAATTCCGCTAAGGCCGTTACATTGAGAACGCTGGTTACTTTAATTCCCGATGCTTTACGGATTACTTTTATCAAGGGTCTCCAAATGCTACGAGTAGGTTCGAATTAGTGCTTCCCGAAAGGAAACGATAAATTATGTTCATGTTCTATTCAGATAAATAGCCGGATTCAATATATTTGAATTTCATTATTTGCTTTTTTCTGAAAATGCTTTTTTTTTCTCATTTAGGTTTAATCGTATAGTATTTTTTTCCTTGTCTGTTCGATATTAAACTATTATCAAATGTTATTCGTACCCTTATAATAAATACATACGTAATGTGTGTTTGTTGGTTTGTCCTTCTTTCACGCAGCAACGAAGAAACGAATTAGCGTTATTTTATGCATAGAGATTGTGAGATTATGAGAGTTTATGGGCCGGAGATTGGCTACTTTTTATCCCAGGAAAATAAAAACGAAATCAGGACGGGTGAAGCCGCGGGCAAAAGCTAGATATGAAATACTTGAAAAATCTGTTATGTTCAAAGTACACTTTCCTCACTAGTTTTACTTTTATCCCAAAATCAGTAATTTCAAAGTCAAATAGAACTATCAAATATCGTATAAAACTTCCAAAAAAAAATACGCAATATAGTTCGAACCTTTATCTAGGTCTTTCACGCATGTGTTACACGATCAGATAAACTTTGCTCGATAGAGATAATTCACGAACACAGCATGTAATAAGACTTTTCAAATCAAATCATGCCATTTCCATAATTGGGGAACGAAAATACAAACAGAAATAAAATGTCAGCTTTCGGATGATTTTGTTGCAATAATTAGGTTACGTATAGCCATAAAAAAAATACATGTTTTTGGCTGAACTTTAAGGTATTCATTTTCCACAAACCACGTTAATCGATTCATATTTGTACTGTCAATGAATTTTTTTGTAACCCTCTATTGCACACTTCTTATCGATTTTGTTTCAGGTATCGCTTTCGCGATTTTGTTGGTTTTTTTTTAATAAAATTAGTGTGAATGATATCTATTCATTTTCCAAATACCACGTTATTCGGGTCAAAAAAAGCACCCCCTTTTTCCAAAAATACGTTAATCCACTGATGCAGTCAGCGGCAGCAAGATATTGTCAGTCTACGCCTAGCGTTGGCGCCCGTAAGACGTGGAACCTGTGCCCTTTTTTGCAAGCTATAAATATCTCCCAAAACTACTTCAAAACACATTGAAATTAATTTTATAAAGTAATATTTCGAGGAGCATCATATTCCTGCCGCTAAAAACTCAACAAAATATGCGTATGAGTGATTTAGCTACATCGTGCCATAGTCATAACAACAAAACTGAATGAATTTGGAATGAATTCATACTTTTATGCGGGAAAATAATATATGTTACTCTAAAAGAATAATTTTGTGATCGTTATTGAAACCCAAATTAATTTACTTATACTTACTGAGATCTGTAACAAAGGTCAATGACCTTTTCGTAAAATCACCCTCTAGTATTGGCTCACCATTTCAGGTCCAATAAGTGAAGTTTTTTGCAAATTATATAGGTACACTTACTTGGCATAAATCGCCAAGCATTTAAAATATAGAAATTTATTTTGAAATATTTACAGTGCATGGCAAAATTATTAGATCGTAGATAATCCGGTCGGTACATGTTCAGGTTCTGTTACGCAAAATGAAAACAATGAAACTCTTTTAGAATTAATTTGTTATCCCTATGTTTGTCTGTCTGTCCGTTTGTCTAGACAATTTTTTCTGGGTAAAATTAATAAATACCAATATAAACGGCCCTCTATAGAGCTGTAAAAACATAGTTTTTACGTTTTTCATACAAATTTTCTCACTATGAAAATGTAGGGATGAACACTTGAGATAATATTTTGCATTTAAAAGTCAACACAGAAAGGAATTGTTGAACAAATAATGTAAAAAATATGAAAACCATGTTGTTCTATTCTAAAGGGATTAATTATCTACTGTTCAATGTGGCGATAGCTTTGTTTATTTTTTTCCTTGAATTATTTTTTACTAAGATAACAAATAGTTTAATACAAGGTTTTCCTTAAGAGGTCCCTTTACCCCTGTATTTTTCTTAAAATTCATACAATAGGTATAAACCGAATGTGAAGTCTACAGCTTATTTTCTTCATATCTTTTTTCATGAGTATATTCTAGTGACATCTTACTACGTCTCTATACAGCCCAAAAAGCAAAATTTGATAAAACACCATCATAATAGCTGTCAGGATATCGTCAATATTGCCTCGTTTTTACACAAAGTTTAACAAGTTTGTATATTTTTATCTATACTGGAAATAAAAAAGAGACAAATACAGGCGTCGTTCATGTTAAGATGACTAAGTTTACACACTTTGCTAAGTATAAACAATTACCGTTTCATGGAAAACTGTTTTGACCTGAAACCATTTCAAAAATTCAATTAACTTATTTTGAATATCTTGTCATGTGCGAGCACAACGAGTCGTTCTTAAGGTATTGCTTTCCTTGCCTTACAGACACCCCACTACATTGGTTTATGAAAAGGCACAGGTGCTTAGTGTTAGAAAGTTGTTCATATACCAGTGCATCAGGCGATTCCATAAATGCTCTGCAATTAAGCAACTTGAAGTGCAAAGACCTGACAGAAGAATTAAGGTAGACAGATACGTAGTCCCTAGAGCTAATAGTGCATTTGCCAGAAGACAATACTACTATCTAGCTTCGTTCTTATATAATAAATTTAATAAGGTGTGCATAACCAAAACTTAAGGCAATCAACAAATAAAAAGTAAAATAATAGGTTGGCTACAAAATATTGATTATGAAGATATCGAAAATCTTATCAATAATTATTAATTACTTTACATCTTATGCATATTACTCACAAACATATTCACATACACCTTCCCACACCATCACTCTCACCTCTCACAAACACACACACACCTCACACAAATACCCTCTCTCACACATACCCTCCCACACACCCTCACACACACATACACCCTCTCGCACCCTATAACAGGTATCCAAACACGCAGTGGCAGTTATGCTGTTTTTGGTTGTTTTTATTATAATTATTCTCTTTTTTTTTTATACCTACCTTTTTGTTTTGTAATAACTCTTCATTGTTTTATCATCACTGAATGTACACATAGGAAGGAACTGGCTTCTGTTACACGGTGTTTCCTTTTACAGAAGCTAGGGCTACAAAAGTTAAGATAAGATGATTGTAACAATAAAGATATATATTTTTTTTTTATCTTGCACTTCTTGATGAGTAATACAATTTACAATAAGTAAAAATACAACTTTTAGTTAAGAAAACTTATAGTTAAAAGTCTGTTGTATGCATTAACTTATTTTTAATTATATTACAATAGTAATAAAATAATTGGCTTATCCGTCGTCGTGATACCAGCCGTAAATTTCTTAAATAATCTGATATCACGCTTATGGAAAACCCAATTATTTTGAAGATACCATAATATCATTAAAATATGTTTATGCATATAGCAAACTTTTAACAATAAATTGTCTTAGCTAAAAGTTGTACTTTACCGTTATAATTATTTCTTAATATTTTGTTACAAATTCGGAGAAAATATTTGTTATCTTTGTAACAAAGAAAAAAAAAAAAATAAACAAAGCTATCGCCACATTGAACAAACAGTAAATTATTAATCCCTTTAGAATAGAAAGATGTGGTTTTATATTTTTTACATTATTTGTTCTACAGTTCCTTTCTGTGCTTTATTTCAAATGCAAAATATTATGTGAAGTCAGAGAATATAAAGTATTACTACGTAAAGAAACGACACTCACCTCCCCGCGCGAATTTAACGTCCCCCGCGGTCCCCCGCAAGTTAGTGGAAATCTGGAGTCAGGCAGAGCTCGATTACCACTCGTTTGCTGCGCGCGTGTTTTGTTACAAAGTTTTATCACGATACTGATTTTTAATCAGTATGGTGCGTTATTGCAGTGTTTATGGATGCCTGGAAAACTTTTTTTCAAAAATTAGAATTGCGTGATCAAACCTTACAATTTCGTTCAGTAACGCATTTGGAACAATAAAATCAGTATTTATAACTTTCCATGTTTTGACAAGTTTTCATTTTTTTTCCAAAATTTATGTTTGAGTAGGTATATGTATATATATATATATATATATATACATATATTTTTTAATACTGATTAATCCACGGGGAACCAGAAATTGGACTACGCTAAAATTTAGGAAGAGAATCACATAGGTTGCTGACTTATATTGTGTCCCTCTCGGGCGACGACGCTCACACGATTGCTGCCAGCCCTAGACTAGCTCACGCACACACACAAGCGTGTGCGGACAAGCCAGATGCGCGCGTTAGAGTGTAGGTAAATAACTTGAGCCTTGACTATGAAGTGTCGGGGGTGTGGTGAAGTGTTGATCTCTATATTTTCATAAGGAGAAAATTTGTATGAAAAAGTTAAACAAAAGGCCATAAAAACGTTATAATATGTATATTTTACAGGGCTGTAAATATTAGCATTTATTGATTTTACCCAGAAAAATTGCCTAGACAAATGGACAAACAGACAAACATAGGGACAACAAATTAATCCTAAAAGAGTTTTGTTTTTTCATTTTGCGTAAAGGGACCTGAACATTTCAAACTATGATACAAATAAATTTCTATATTTTAAACACTTGGCGATTTATCCCAAGGGTAAACAGGTGTCCCAAAAGTCAACGCTTTCCCTTGGAAGGCTGGTAGGCCAGCTCATGACTGACCAGAATATCAAATTATGACCTCAGCAAAAAGCTTCGAGTTGATGGTACTTTTATAAATTCGAATAGATTTTTGAAAGTCAAAGCTAACCAGTTCTAAATTCTAAGAATAAAATTTTTGTTGCGCAACTCTGAATAGTCATGCTATTGATAAAGTCAAAAATAAACCTTGAAATGCTGTTACATCAGGAAGACAAATAAAAACCCAATTTATGAGCAATTTTTTGTAATTAGGTTAGTTCGATACCACACCCTGAAAAAAAATGTCCTATGTTAGTTTTGCAAATTGTCTTAAATAACGGCTCATCAAATATTGTTTTTCAAATGATCTGGCAATTTCTGTGTATTACTTTTGAAAAAAAAGTTATTGCTATTTTACTACCAAAGGAGCTGCGTATTTTTTTAAATAATTAGAATTTAGAATGAAAGAGTGGCGGGCAGTAAAAATATTTGACGTTCATTAGAAATGCCATTTAACACGCGTTAGAGTGAGATAAATAGTGATGCTATTTAAAATGAGTTGGAATGAGATAGTAATGCAGTTAAACGTGGTTGAATGAGAGAGGCATAATTGATATAGGCTACAGTGAGATAGATAGTGACGTGGTGCATTCCTTCTGAGAATATTTGTTAGTTTCCACTTTTTGTAATAACAACTTTAGTAAAAAATTTTTGTAAAGAAATTTTTGGTCCAATTTATTTTCCCGCAAGTGTAAAACCAGCTCAACTGGCGAAAAATATTTAAAGAATGGGTAATGGTGACAATTAAACGTCACAATATTATTATGTATCTCTAAAGGAGTGTCTGAAATGTTCCGAAGGTCAACTGATAAATCAAACACTCAAAAAACCACTTTTAGCCGACCATAATAAATTTACGTCCCGACGTGATAGCAAGTAGGATCAATGCCGTGTGACGATGATCGAAATACACTAATAAATTAGATAAAATAAAATACGTATTACTTTTGACCCTGCCTCGTCCACTCTATTCGTATTTTTGCTATGGTGACGCGAGCTTAGAGACCGGGACGAATTTCCCCCCGCGCGCTATCGTAAAATAGAATAAGCCACGCCCGGAACTGGATTTTGTTTTGGCTATGTCATACTCTTAACGAAACATGTCTGGTAATATTACTCTTTAAATTTTCTAGGTCGACCACGTAAGTAGGTTTTAATAAACATATCCCTTATTTTTAAACAATTTAAAAACCGATAAAAACAACGAAAAAGTACAAAAGTGTGGTCATTTTATTTACTCCTTACACGTAAAGAAAAAGACAGAGAGTCACTCTTCTGGGATAAGAGCGCCTTAACTTCATGAACTTTCTTGCAGATTTGTTATCTACCAAAACTTCAGAAATTTACTACTTATTTAATAATGGCAACATTACGAGACGTGGCGTTGACTGAAGAAAACATAGGTACTCGTTATTAGTTTTTAATTTTTATTAAGAATTAAGGTAAACTTAGACCGGGCTGTTTAATTGGCGACAGCACGGGCAAAGTTAAAGCATTCGGGATAGAAGAGCTTGTATGACTAGATTGGTAGATTTGGAAGAGGCGATAGAGATTTGTCTTTTTGATACGCTCTATCGAACGTAGTAGGGCCCTACTTCTTATTTGTAGATGTGATTTTTTTCAACAGTTCTTTTTGCTGGCTGTACAAAATACTCCTTCAGCCAACCCTGCATATTTTGAAAGAAAAAAAAAGCTTAGTTATCAAGGTAAAAAAAAAACAAAACACGACAAAAAACAATGATATTAAAGGATGTAAATTGTAAAAAACTATGTAACAACAAAAAAAAAGTTATAATATAAGAAATAGAATTACCCTGGACGAAGCTCAGCTTTGTGCTACCAAAACAAAAAAAATTTAGATAGCGCTGATTTTCAGCTACATCCATTCCACTAGTAAGTTTACAAATAATTATAAAGTACAAAGCCAAAAGATTGCTTAAACTAATAATAAAATAAGGATGAGCGAAGTATTTACGAGTATGTATATGTATGTACAAAAATATGGGAAAGCTTAACTACTTAGATTAGTACCTCAAATATAGATTAGCGAATTATTTGGTTTTTGGGACATTTTGAAAGTCCAAATGTTTTTTGCTTTATTAAAAGATTTTGCTTCAATTTGAGTTTGAATGTCTCAACTGAAATAAATTTGTCTCTAATTGAGGCCGTCAGCGCAAAAGTGGCCTAACCCACAATATTTCATATTCGTACACAACATCAGATTACAATCCACAAATTCTGTTATCCAATTATCCATGGCTGAAACCAGGGATAGGCCGGTTTTGCATAAAAAATTATTATGTTTTAAATAAATTGCAATAGATGAATACGATTATGAAATATTGTGGGTTAGGCCACTTTTGCGCTGACGGCCTTAATTGGCGGAGGTAGATTGTTCCACATTTTCGCACTTTTATACGTGAAACATCCTTGAAAACCAGCTTATCTATATTATGGCATAAATTTGATAGAGTTTTACATTTTACATTTACAAATTGGTCACATCTAGTTAGTCGATACCCACTGTACGCCTGTAGTCTACTAAGGCAATTACCATATTTTAAAAATTGCCACAAAAGTGAAAACATTTGTTTTTCCAATAACAGTCATGTACAATTTATTATTTTTACTGCACGTTATTTCAGATTTTATTTGAAAATACAAAAAGCTTTTTAGAGCCACTTCATTGAATTCAGATCTAGGGTAGGTGCGCGGTTATCACGTGTGTAGCGGAGGGTTCCCGCGTCTATGTTGAGCTATTTTCTACTAGTAGGCTTTAAATCAGTAACACCAAATTTTTTTTTGAAAACGAAAACATTCTTATGTACTCTGATATCCAACTAAAAACTTTACCACAGATTATTATAACAAACTTAACATAACATACAAAATATATTTTTTACTTTACGTTGAGCCTACTGCATTAGCATTTATATAAAAGATATCGACATCAGAATTGAATGTTTATTTGTAGACATTTTCTTACAGAATAAAAAATAAGCCGACAATGAGAAGTTTTGTCTGTAATGAAATAAGCCGGCGACTTTACCTTGGAAATTGAATAACCCCCATGTAACCCCAAAGGGCCCAAGTTACAGGTACGTATCGAGGACTTTATTTTCAGGGGGTCCGAGAAGTTACATACATACATATAAATATCAGATATTTCCATCATAATAATATAATAATATATATGGTATGAGAACATGGGAGTACATGCTTCCTTTAATACTAAATGAAATACCTACCCATACATTAGATAGACTAAAAAACTTAAATAATAATAAAAAGCGAAAAAGTGCCATAAAGCTTTATTTTCTTCATTATGTTGTTATTTAACATAATATAAGTTAGAATTAGTTTAGCTTAAAGTTTGCGATCTCGCCATACCGCGCATAAACCATGTGGTTTTAGTCGGATGGCTTTAACCTCTTAAATATGTAAATAAATTTAACTATGAATAAATAAACTAAAAAAAAAAAAAAATCTACTATGACCCTTACACCTTTTTCACCTCATCCAAATCCATCTAGCCATACAATCACATTTCGGGCTCCTTTAATATTTGTATTTAACTCTTTGAATAATAATTCAACGATTTAGATGAGAACCTTAGTAGTTCAGTTGGGATAACACTTGCCTTGTAAGCAAGAGGTCGCAGATTCAAATCCTGTATCGAACCCTTTTTTTATATTTGTTTTTTCTGCTTAAAATTTTGCCTGTCTGTTTACCTTTCTCAAGTATTTCACCAATTTGGTCGGCATACCTACCTTTCACGGTGATCTGGTCGAAGTTTACCTACCGCCTTATACAGGGTGAATTTTTGAGACGGGACAGTAAGGGCAGGTACCTTAACCGTTATAGTTACAGGAAAACGCTTTTAGGAGACTATCCATAAATTTTTAAGATATTCTGAACTGCATTTACAGATTTTGGAAAAAATGTACAGTCAGCAAGAAAATGGTCATTTTAAACAAAAACTTTTTTTGATGCCAATCGATCCTCTTTCTGATAAGGATCAAAAGTCTCTACTAGACCGACTGAGGTTTGAGTACTAGAAATTTCAGAAATCGCAAAAAACTTTCCCCATACATTTCGGAAAAAGAGTCAAACCTCTAAATTAGCCAAACTTTTTGTTATGGGTAGATCCGCCATAATCCGCTAAAAAGAATACTGGCTGAAAAAGTAGGTAAGTAAAAAAAGTTATAATTTCAAACTTCGAATTCGGATCGAATTCTTGGGTTACTTCAGGTCATTCTTATGTTTGTGCTGAGAAAACTCTAGATTGTTAGTTGTAATTTATGTACTTCTTGTTTAAAAATATCTTTAAATCGCAAACGTTTGGACTTAATTGAAGCGTATTTTGTAAGTAATAGGAACACGGAATCTGCATTGGTGTGGTACGCGAATAAGTATCCATTGCGACAAGTACCATCAAAAAAGGCAATTACAAACCAAACAAAAAGAAATACAACAGTATTCAGGAGCTGAAAGATGCATTAACAAGAACAATGACATCCATCCAACAAAATTATCGGCTGCTACTAGCTCAGTACAAAAATGAGTGAATTTATGTATTCGTGAAAACGGCGGTCATTTTGAGCAATTTATTTC
Source organism: Ypsolopha sequella (assembly GCA_934047225.1). Lineage (NCBI taxonomy): Eukaryota > Metazoa > Arthropoda > Insecta > Lepidoptera > Ypsolophidae > Ypsolopha > Ypsolopha sequella. The sequence goes on along the minus strand of OW203986.1, from coordinate 2,587,018 downwards.
GTAGATCATCTAAATGTAATAGTTATGTTTGTCTGTGTCTAAAATACATATAAAAATGATTTATTTAATTATTATTTGTTTTTGTTCTTATGTTGTAGAAGATTGTCGATGCAACTATGATGATTGTCTACTTAGGTAGGCGCTTTGGCTAGGTACAGTAAGCCACGAGGTCAGCTTGACAAAAACTGTAATTATCTTATGCCCCTGTATTTCCGTACAAATGTATGGGAAAAGTTTTTTGCGATTTCTGAAATTTCTAGTACTCAAACCTCAGTCGGTCCAGAAGAGACTTTTGTTCCTTATAAGAAACAGGATCGATTTGCATCAAAAAAAGTTTTTGTTTAAAATGACCATTTTCTTGCTGACTGTACATTTTTTCCAAAATCTGTAAATGCAGTTCAGAATATCTTGAAAATTTATGGATAGTCTCCTAAAAGCGTTTTCCTGTAACTATAACGGTTAAGGTACCTGCCCTTACTGTCCCGTCTCAAAAATTCACCCTGTATATTTCTTTCGTACTTTTTTATTCTAGTCACAATTACTTTTTGTCAAAAGTACGCGGAATAGAGGAGCATATATGACTGGATTGATGGATGTGGAAGAGGCGAAAGAGGTGTGTCTGGATCGTGGCAGATAGAAATCTGTTCTCTCTTAACGACCCCTCCGGGAGACAGACGTGAGTGCCCAGTGTTAAAAAGTATTGTGTCGATTTATGCAAGAATATTACCTTATTTTCCGGAAAAGCAATCAAAAGGTCAAGATTGACAATAAAAAAAATATGAAAAAATTTAAATAACACTTAAAAAAAAAGTTTGTACGACGCCAGGGTAGGCACTGTCTAACATAGAGTGAATATTTTCATACAAACCTTTTTTTTTCAGTGTTATTTAAATTTTTTCATGTTTTTTTTATTGTCGTACTTAACTTTCTGATTGCTTTTCTGGAAAAAAGTTCTGTGCACGCCACTGCCGGACTCCCAGGACCCCCCCCCGTGAAAATCCCTGAAACCGTACTCGCTAGGTTGAGACGACATTTTAAATTCAGACTCGTCTCGGTTAGGTACCCACTTAGCCTCTACCTGGCAGGCAACCCTTTGAAAATGTAAAAAGGCACCTCAATTTGTGGCCTCCAACTACTTGAATGTACCACCTTTTGGTAACTTCCTTTTGTATGTCTGTTTTTATTCTTGGTGATTCCTTAAATATTTTCGTTCTAAATTCAAACCTTTATAAATTCTCATGTTTGCTAACACCATAGATAGTCCAGATCATGGCCTGATTGTTAAAACTAATATATTTTTTCAGTACATTTATTACAACTATCATGCAACATTCTGTCTTCTCATAAAAAACCATACATACAACAACATTCATTTCATTTATTTATTTAATTCTCAATAAAATTGCATTTAAAATTATTATTATACCTATATACTAGGTACGAACTTATAGTGTAACTCATAGTTTAACTTTTAATTCTGCATATGTACTCCAAAATGTACTGTATAATCACAGGAATTTGACAAACACTCCACGACTTTGTGACACACATAACTTTAATACTAGAAATAAGAATGAATTCAAATAACAATATCAATAGGCATGCTCATGTTTTTTTATAAATTTTAGTTGTCTATTATAATATATATTATTATTATAGAATTAAAATATTCATAAGAATATTTTAATTCTGACATTATTATTTTAATCATAGTAATTATGTATATTTTATAGGACAAAACTTTTGTGCCTCTTTTATATGATAAAAGTTTGACATAGGGTACATAATTATTCTCATTTTGTATTTTATATTATGTTCTGGTGCTATCTTGGACAAGTTTGTAATTTTTATTTACTATTTTAAAGTTATATCTAAGTGTATTTTAATGTACCAAAAGATAAATAAATGAAATAAACTGAACTAACAGTTTAGAGAATTGAAATTATAATACAAAATAAAAGTGAATAATAGTAGTTTAGGCTACAAGGGCGCAAAGGAATAAATTACGAGGACGATTTAAAACACGAGCGTAGTGAGTGTTTTAAACGTAACCGAGTAATTTATTGCTCTTACGCCCGTGTATCATACTACGTTTTTCAATGCATAGTTTGAGGAAATAAAACAAATATAATTTTGTGAACTTTAAATTATAATTGGCTCAAAAGGACTAGGTATCCAGAGCCGTTAAACAGTGGAAAAAAAGCATGACATTTATGGTACACAGGAAAGGCTGCAGGTTAGCCAACCATTGTAAATAAATAAAAAAAAATAATAATAATAAAGCCCTAGGGCAAAATAATCGACTTTCTGTTCGGTTTTGATGCATAAAAAGTGGGCCTTTACGAGCACATGCATTGAAAAATACTAAATACCCACTTATAACAATGTCAACATTTAACAATAGCTATGTCAAATTTAACAAAATAACAAAAATGACAAATGCAAAGTCACGATTGACGGTTCAAACGGGAGTATTGGCTCCTATATATCGTACGTAGGTTCTTTGCAGCTGATTACGAAAAAATAAACTATTCGTTAGCGCAGTGTGATTGGGGGGCTGAGCTGGGGACTGATGATATAAGAACGGCAGTGGATAGGTTTTATGTTGTATTGAATACACTAATTAAACAACATGTTCCAATTAAAGTTCCCACATATGGCCAAAAATATCCTATCTGGTACTCGAAAGGTTTGATTAAGTTAATAAAACAAAAAATTAGAGCGCACCGACGTTGGAAAGTATATGGTAGACAATGGGATTATGAGATCTTCTCAGAGCTTCGTAAACAACAAAAAGAAGCTCAATCTGCATGTTATGATTTATTTATTTCGCGTGCAGAAGAGAATATACGGGCTGACTCAAAGCATTTTTGGGCATATATTAAGTCCAAGAAGAGTAATTCATCAGATTTCCCTGACACTGTTCACCTTGATGACCGTGTCGCTGATGATGGTAAGACAATGGCTGAATTGTTCAGCGACTTTTTTGCTGCTGTATTCGAACCTGATTGTCCACCTCTTACATCCCTAGAATCTAACCAAAATCAAATTCTGAGTATTCATTCTGTAGAAATTACTGTCGATATTGTGGAAAAATATCTGAAAAACCTAAATTTGTCTCAAAGAGCAGGACCGGACGGAATACCCCCGGTGTTTTTGCATCGGTGTGCTGGTCAACTTGCCGTTCCACTGGCAATGCTCTTCCGTAGGTCCGTAAATACCGGTATATTTCCAGAATGCTGGAAGTAGTCTTTTATTGTGCCTATTTTTAAAAAAGGCAATAAGCGTAATGTTGCCGATTATCGTGGCATCTCTAAATTAACGACAATAGCAAAAATGTTTGAAAAAATTGTATATGACAATATCTTTCCTTGCATTAGACCTTTTTTAACAGAATACCAACACGGCTTCTTAAGTGGACGCTCCACTGAGACTAATCTTTGTGAGCTTACAGACCGCGTGCTTATTAATTTTGTATATGTCTATCAATATTTTTATTTTAGTTTTTTTTTTTTTTCTTTATGTGCCGGTAGTTTATGTAGCTTGTTGTGTGTGTTTTTAATAATTAGTATCTTCTGTTGTTGTTAAAAAAAAAAAAAGTGCGTTAATTAATTTTACTACTAAGATTTCTGTGGAAACGATTTTGGTTTTGTATTTTATATATTTTTAATTGTAATTATGTTATAATAAAACTGTATGTTTCCCAATAAATAAATAAATAAATAAACAAATAAATAAATATACTAACGTATGGTAGCGAATGTTGGGTATGGCAAGATAAACATCAAAGTAGAGTGAATGCAGTGGAAATGCGTTCCTTACGAAGTATGTGTGGTTTAAAATTTAATGATAGAGTGAAAAATATCGACATACGCAATCGTTGCAGCCTGAAAGAAGATGAAGACTAGAATAGAAAAACCGGCCAAGTGCGAGTCGGACTCGCGCACAGGGTTCCGTACCATTATTTATAAAAACGGCAAAAAAAACATGTCTGTTGTATGGGAGCCCCCTTAAATATTTATTTTATTCTGTTTTATAGTATTTGTTGTTATAGCGGCAACAGAAATACATCATCTGTGAAAATTTCAATTGTCTAACTATCACGGTTCATGAGATAAAGCCTGGTGACAGACGGACAAACAGACGGACAGCGCAGTCTTACTAATAGGGTCCCGTTGGTTACCCTTTGGGCACGGAACCCTAAAAATGAAAGCTTCGGTGGTTGAATGAAATTAGAGCGACGAAAGAAATTTATGATGCGCAAGTGAAAAGTATATAGAGCTCGACCAGGCTGCCATAGAAGGACGTATGCTGGCCAAATTGCCGACATATTGAAGAAGGGCAATGTAAAAAGTACCCAGAATAGAATAGCTTGTAAGACGGATGCCAAGAGGCGAAAGAGGTGTGTTAGGATCGTAGCAGATGAAAATCTGTAGTCTCTGCCTACCCTTCTGCGAGATATGTATGTATGTAAATCTAACAATACAAACTAAACTAACAATATCTCGAAATGTTTGCAAGTCAAGTGGACCAAATGGATCAAAAAGAGAACTAGCAGATTTTCCGTCGATGGATATTTCCAAAAATTTCCATTTCCCTAAGAGCACAATGGGGCACACTGAGCCAATACAGAGCTATTGCTTAATCTGTAGCATTTATTGATTAACGATAACAATTAATTCACAATAGACTTCCGGTAGGATGCTGGTTCGGATTCACTTTACGGGTAGAGGTGGGTAACGATTCGGATTAAAACCCTTGTTATCAACCAATTTGACCCAACAAAAATGGTTTCTTACAAGGTGATAACTTGGTTTGGACCCAGGTTATGATATAACTCACAGTGAGGTATAATCCGGGTCTTTACCCATCTCTATTTACGGGTTAATACTAGCTATACTAACCACAACAACAGTAAAAGAACTCAATCTATCGTAAAATAATGGAAAGTGAAATTCGCCAAATAGAACCCTATTATGAAAAGCCTCCGCTGTCTGCACGTCTATTACAGGGGTCTACAGCTTCAGCCATTACAGGTAGCCAGTTGAAATATTCACAGAACACGTGACACTGCGGTGTCCCCACGCAAAAACCCATGAAAAATAGCATTTTTTTAACGTTGTTTGTTCCAGCTTTATCTTAAAAACGTAATACATTCAAGTTTAAAATTTGGTATGATTATGTTTCATTCGCTAAAGTAAAACATTTTCAATAAAAGTTAGGGTTCTGTACTCAAGGTGCCGAATTGTTTGTCAGGCACTACTATTTTTGAGCCTTGATTTATGTTGCATCTGTTGTTATTTGTTCAAATTACTTAAGTCTACTAACTTATTTGATATAACGGTACAAAACCCCCAGGGCGTGAGTCCTTCTTGCACTAACGATTTTATTTTAAATTCTCAAGATATTAGCAAAAACCAAAACGTATTTTCATACTACATATCTCACACTGGCTGATCATCAAACTTCCCAGTGAATTTCAAAATAATAATAAGGAAATAAATCATAATTCGAAAATCATTATTTTCAAATTCTTTGTCGAATAAAATACTTGACAAAATGAATTATTGAAGTCAACTTGAATAATTCATTCATTTGTTCGAGGCGCACCGGCTTTTTAAGAACAGACATGACGCCACCAACTCAGTTGTGGGCGTGGCCAAATGTCATGATGTGTCATTTCGATATAAGGTGCACGCTCCATGAAACTTACGGACAATACAATCGAGCCGATGTCGTCGCGACCGCAAAATTGAAAACTTGTTGTTTCAGGAGAAACCAAAAGTTTGGCAAGGCTGCGGTTTTCAAACATTATTTTCGGTGATTATTATTATTCTAGATAACATTTTAGATGTTTGACTCGTATATCTGATTTTTCAAAAACAAAAGCACAAAAGGCTACACTTTTGTTAAATAACCGTTAAATTTACGTATTTTAGGGGTTTGTTGTTAAGATATTACTCAAATTTTACTATTTTTAGTTCGATTTAAACATAGATCTAGATAATGGTACCGATTCGGCACAACACAACTGACAAGACTAACCTTATTTTGAGCGTCCCGTCTTTGTCTTTTCGATACGGAAAGAAAAGGACAGAACACTTAAATTAAGTTTAGTCCTATCAATTAAGTCAAGTTGAGTTGCGCCGAATCGGTGTTAATGTTAATGGACTCAGGCTTAAATACGATAAGGTGACAGCGTTTATATGGAGGTTTAGGTGTGATGACGCCTCTTAAATGTTACAGACCGAGAAGTAGGTCAGAAGCAATTTCTTTTGATGATACTTTAAACAACGCACGCGTGGCAGATCTTGGGTTAGAAGAGTCGGATAATTGTGGGTTTGTCCCTGTAATACCTTCCCTTGAAGATGAATCAGGTCGGAATAGGGTCCATAAATCGTAGGTCGTAGTGGCCGCTGCCCATTTAGCGGAACGTGCCAAGTCTACCCGCACGTAGCATCTTGTTTATTTTCCGCAAATGAAGTTGAACATTCTGTTGCTCGTGGATTGACTTTATATTTATATTTCCGGTTGTTATTGAGTTATGTCTATGGTCCATTAACTTATAATATGTTATATAAAATGTTATGTTTGTTCTGAATTAAAATATTACACATTAATAAATTGAAGAAAAATATATTTCAAGCTTCTCAAGGCTCGGTATCGGTTCCAAAGGGGCTCCAATTATTATCTTGCTATAATTCATTTTTGTGTATATTCCATCCATCCATCCGTCAGCCCGTATTCGTCCACTACTGGACATATGCCTCCCCAATATTACGCCACTCTTGGCGGTCCTCAGTCATCCTCATCCAGCCGTCACCCGCAACGTCCTTCAGATCGTGTTTATTATTTTAAAATATTTATATTTCGGTCCACGCTATGGGGCCATAAATATATCAAGAAAAAAATACTATTATTGATTTTAATCAATAAATAAATCAACTACAGACATAAACAACGCTTAAAAAAGCAAAATATATATTTAATGACATTATAATATTTATAAAGTATACATATATATTATTTATATTTACTTTAGTTTATTTTACACTATATAATTGTCTCACTCAATAAAACTATCATAAAATTCTGGATATCGGAAGAGCGCTGCTGCCTGAAACACTGGTTTAGAGTACTCTAGCACCTAGTTCGGGCACAGACGTACTTACTGGCAACTTGTTGTAATCATGTACAATCAAACACTGTTATATGATAATTTGATTTTATTTAAATAAACTTATTAAATATATAATATAATATATTATATTACATATTTATTATATATGAAATAAATGTTTATGTTTGGCTATAATAAGCTTTTTATTTAGTTTTATACTTATAAACACAACAAAAATAACAATTTCGGCCCACTTTGACAAATGCCGGCCCCCCAGAGTGGGCTGAAATATATCTCGAAAATTGTTATTTTTGTTGTGTTTATAAGTATAAAACTAAATGTTTAATAAGCTTTTTATTTAATTTCATACTATATATTTTCATACACAGGAAAAATTACAGTTAGAGTATTTTCAAGATATATTTCGGCCCACTTTGGCCTACAGTCGAATGATTGAAAAATTTGAATATTGAATGACATGAAGTAAAATATGTTATAACTATTAATGTAACCTACTTTTGAACCAAAAAATATCAAAAATAATTTTGTTTTTATGGCTATCTATGCACCCTGATTCTTATACATGTGTGTGTATATATTATATAAATGTCCATATATGTACATATTTGTCTATTGTTCAAGTCAGTGTTGTTCATTTAGTCCTGGTTCGTAGTGCGCACCAAGTGACCACATGTAGGAGCATTCCCAAGTAGTCAATTTTATGTCTGTCAGTGGTGGATTGAATGATTTTATGACTCTGACGGTGAAACAGTTATTGAAGGTTTGGTTATGGGAGCGGAAGGATAGGGATGGTGAGATTGTTATTATGGAAAGTTGATGTGTGTCTATGATGATTAATGCGGATGTGTAGTTCATTTCGTGTTTCACCTACGTATAATGCCGAGCAGTGTTGACATTCTAGTAGGTAAATGCAGTTTTGTGTCTTGCAGTTGGTATTGTGTTGAGTTTTGTATATACGTTGGTGTGATGTGTGTTGATATGTATGTCTGTATTAATGATGTGGTTTATCTTAAAACTAGTGTTTGGAATCACCATTTAAGCAAAATATTGCCTGTGCCAGGTGACTCCGCTCCTTCATATTATCTTCACTTCACACACTGTAAAATTTGATTAACTAAGTAGGTGTGGGTAGATAACATTAATATTAACAATCTTTGAAACAATTTAGATAGTTAGGTAGATTAGTTAGTTTTATTAAACTGGTTATAACTTAAAATAAGTTTTGCCATTTCTAAGACATGATCTTAGTACGTAGTAACAAGTAGGTAAGTAGGAATAAATCAAGTTTAAATGAATGCCATCACTTAATTAATTTAATTAATTTTGTTTTATTGTAGTGCAATGTCTGCGTAGTGTAAAGGTTAGGTAGGTAGGTATATATGGTACATATAACATACCTATATAATATATTTGTAGATATGTTATTAATTAGATACATGAACAGTATATTTATTACACTTGGTTAAATTCTTAGGTAATTAGATATAATAGTAGTTTATGCTACTAGGGCGAAAAGGAATAAATTACGAGGACGATTTAAAGACGATTTAATATATATTTATTTATAATAAATTATAATAAAATACGTTTTAAACGTAACCGAGTAATTTATTGCTTTTACGCCCGGGTATCATACTACGTTTTTCAATGCATAGTGTGAGGAAATAAAACAAATATAATCTTGTGAACTTTAAATTATGATTGGCTCAAAAGAACTGTATCCAGAGCCGTTAAATGTGGAAAAAAAGTATAACATTTATGGTACACAAAAAAGGTTGCCGGTTAGCCAACTTCTCGTAAATAAATTAAAAAATAATAATAATAAAGCCCTTGGGCAAAATAATCGACTTTCTGTTCGGTTTTGATGCATAAAAAGTGGGTTTTTACGAGCACTTGCATTGAAAACAAATAATGACCACATCACATACAAACCTTTTTTTCTTTTTTGTTTAACTTCCTACCTACCTAGTAGGAAGTTAAACAAAAAAGAAAAAAAGGTTTGTATGCCATGTGGTCATTATTATAATGTTCATTTGTGTCTCCTTGCGCTAAATAAAGCACCGAGTGCTTTAAATATAGACATTTATATCTATTATCGTTAGATGATAATGGTCCACTCCGACCGTTTTCAGTCATGGCAACCACTTTGATTCCTAGTTGGTACGATGCTGGTGCACCCAACGATGGCCGATCTTCCTAGTAATACCCCCGTGCGCACTGAGCGCACGTGAGAATAACGTATACATAGTTTTATTTATTTATTTACTACGTTACACTATCTCAACAGCTAAGCCAATGCAATAGTGCAATAAAAATCAACAATATAATACTATACACATAAATAATAGTACAATGAAAAATATAGGTATTTAGAATTTCACACAAAAAGACAATCAAGTAACAATCTTATCTTTACCAAATAACAAACAAGGCTGTTCTTGTGAACTCACCCAGAGAGCAGAAAAATAGGTCTGTGTGATCGTGGATCCTGTTGAGCAGTTGTAGGGCTAATGTCAGGGGAGCCTTCTAGTGAATATTTGTCCTGCTGCTTCCTATGGCGAACAGTCGGCCACTTCGCACCCTAAGGGAGTCCTTGGGCACCCTAAGCTTAAATTCCATCAGCAAAACCGAATTGAATTGAACTCCACGTCATATTTTGAAGAGGTACGATGTCAAAGTAACCTCCCGTTGAACCTCCAACTTGTTGTAGCCAACCATACCCAAAACGAATAATGTCGGATACATAAGTGGATATTTAGGATACACCCCATGGAGCTTCATGTAGAGATATCGTATGAACTTATTTACTTATTAGTTAAGGTAAATGGCCGCGGTTGGTTAGGCTTTTAAATATATAAACCTATTAGCTTTTGCCCGCGGCTCCGCCCGCGTGATATTTGGTTTTACGTCATCCTTTTTCCCACGGGAATAGTGTGTCTTTTTTTTGGGATAAAATGTAGCTTATGTGTTAATTCAGGGTATAAGCTATCTTCACTCCAAATTTCATCTAAATCCGTCCAGCTGGTTCAGCGTGAAGAATTAACAAGCATACTAACTCACACACACACACACACGTACAAACTTTCGCAAGTATAATATTCGTGAGATAGATTAGTTTAGGCATAGACTAATTAGTCTATGGTTTAGGCAAACCGCAAACCAGTATTTTACTTAAGAGTGATTGATCATGGGCACACGCCAAGATGGTTTCGTACGTAGCTTCAAATCATCCATTCTATAGCCAGTTTACCCATAAGTTTACCCATTATTAGTATACATATATAACTGTATACTATACAGGGTGGAAAAAATGAAAGGGCCCTGGAGGGGAACTACCTTAAATCCTTTAGTTAGCTCATTTTACTGAAAGGAAACATTCCTTTATTTTTTAAAAGAAACAAAACTGCATTCAAAGATCTTCTAAAATTTGCTTGTCTCACCCGGGAACTGAACCAACTTAAAATTTAAAAAATAAACGATCGCTATTTTATTATACGAATCGGTAGGATTATTGCTCAGGATAAAATTTGTCTATTAAAATAAAGTCTTACACTCATCTGTTGTACGAGATACCCATGAAATTGAATATTTATTACAAGTTCTTTATTAACATTACCTAGTACTGTTCACTTGTAAAGTAATAATTATACGCCATTATTACACAATGACAGCACGGAATGCAAAACAAAACAAAATTTTAATTTCGAACGAAATTTATGGTTCGAACTTCAAATTTGTTTTTCCGCGTTGCAAAAAAAATACGATCCTTTTTTAAACTTTTCGTCAGTACGCCTAGTGCAAGAAGTAATTGTGCTCTGCATACATTTATTATTACCATTTAACGATTTTCTTATTAAAGTCTTCAACAAGGTACTTAAGATAAATAACATTAGCAAGCTTGTACTTCATACGATGTTTTTGGATGTAAGAGAGATAAGAAAATTAGAACGTTTCATTTACTTGTTACAAGTGAACAGTACTAGGTATTGTTAATAAAGAACTTGTAATAAATATTTAATTTCATGAGTATATCGTATAACAGATGAGTGTAAGACCAAATGTTTATTAGACAAATTTTATTCTGAACAATAATCCTACCGATTTGTATGATAAAATAGCGAGGGTTTATTTTTTTAATTTTTAGTTGGTTCGATTCCCGGGTGAGACAAGCGAATTTCAGAATATCTTTGAATGCAGTTTTGTTTCTTTTAAAAAATAAAGGAATGTTTCCTTTCAGTAAAATGAGCTAACTAAACGATTTAAGGTAGCTCCCCTCCAGGGCCCTTAAATTTTTTCCACCCTGTATATATAGCTATACATAATATATTATACATGTATTGCTCGTATTATTTGGTTCATTGAAGAATTGACTTCAGAGGCCGGCGGAGTATGCCTAGTTTATACAAACGAAATATCAAATCCATTTGTATATCATAGATATTCTTAGGATAGTGTGTGTTTATTCCGATTGGATTACAAAATATCTAGGTTCCCAAATATATATTTTTAAAGAACATATATAAGCAAAAAAAACCTCTAAACTATTAAGTTTGGTGTTTAAAGCTCTGTAAGTTTGCTCTGATTGTTTTTAGGGTTTGTTCCATCCGAAGGGTGCCAAACGGGACCCTATTACTAGTACTACTAAACCTTTGCTATTTTCTAAACAATACGATTAAAATGATTTGAAATAAATCATGGTAATACGCCAAAACTACAGGAAAGTACAGTGGTTAAGATATTATAGCGGCTTATTTTTTGTCGCCATGATGTTTTTATGCATGCATATTGTTGTCATTTAGTATTATGTTTTTAGGGTTCCATACCTACTGTGTGGTGGACGGAATGAGTCCGAATCGCCCATGGCTGGTTTTACATGTGTCTTTTTAATCTATTTAACATTTTGCGGGCTACAACGACTCGAACACCTCTGTCTAACTAATAGGATCACTTTATTGTACATCCATCTGTTTGTCTCTCTGTCCGGGTGTGAAGATCGATTCGAAAATTCAGCTTTACTGTTGTTAAAGATACGGCCTTTCAAAGAGTATTTTCATACTAAAAGTTACAGCCTTTCAAAGAGCATTTTCATACTAAAAGTAACCGTCACTGACTGATCTTCAAAACCGTAGTTTCGGTACACCGGGTACTTAAAATCTTGAAATCGTGTACGGAGTTTATTGGCGCTTAAAGAAATAAATCCAAATGTTACCAATCCTATGTGGAATAATACTTAAGAAACTTAATTTTGCATTATCTTTTTAGGGTTCCGTACCTAAAGGGTAGCCAACGGGACCCTATTCCTAAGACTCCGCTGTTCGTCTGTCTGTCCGTCTGTCACCAGGCTGTATCTCATGAACCGTGATAGTTAGATAGTTGAAATTGTCACAGATGATGTGTTTTTGTTGCCGCTATAACAACAAATACTAAAAAACAGAATAAAATTCATAATTAAGGGGGCTCCTATACAACACACATGTTTTTTTTGCCGTTTTTAAATATAATGGTACGAAGCCCTTCGTGTGCGAGTCCGACTCGCACTTGACTGGTTGTTTACATTTACTACGTATTCTTAAGTTTGTTATTAGTGTTAAATTAATTTTATACTTATTTGATATAAAGGTACGGAATTGTTAGAGCGCGAGTTCTACTTGAGCTTGAATGGTTTTTTATATGTATAATTTTATTACTCGTAGATAGGAGGTGTTTGTAAAATCAAAATGGAGTCTCTCTCGGCTCAGCTCCGCTGGCGTCACGTACGAAACGTAGACGTTCCGGACTTGTATATACCTATATGTATATAGTATGTACGCATGGAGTGTTACCGGGTGTCAGTGATAACGGGAGTGGTATATACTCGTAAGTACGTTTACGGAAACTAAATCGTGACCCACTTTTTACCTGTTTGCACGTTCCGTGGGGTATTTTGATACTAGTACATGCATGCATCACATTAGTATCTAAGGCTTGTTAAAAAAAGCACGTTTGAATTTAATTAACTTGCGCGTGTGTACTATGCAACTAGGAAAAAAAAGTTTGCACGTGTGGGGTTGTTTTCCAATTTTCGCCTGCACAAGGACAGTGTTAAAAAGTGTTTAACCTCACTAGCCCAAAAAGTGTTTAACCTCACTAGCCCAAAAAGTGTTTAACCTCACCAGCCCAAAAAGTGTTTAACCTCACTAGCCCAAAAAGTGTTTAACCTCACTAGCCCAAAAAGTGTTTAACCTCACCAGCCCAAAAAGTGTTTAACCTCACTAGCCCAAAAAGTGTTTAACCTCACTAGCCCAAAAAGTGTTTAACCTCACTAGCCCAAAAAGTGTTTAACCTCACTAGCCCAAAAAGTGTTTAACCTCACTAGCCCAAAAAGTGTTTAACCTCACTAGCCCAAAAAGCACGCCTTTGCTGCTTATAATCAGTGAGCACACGTCAATTTTGCTCACTCAGTGAAGAAAATTGTTATGAGTTAAGAACCTGTGAATAAACATCTCTTATTTCATTGGCTCACAAAAAGTTTAGCTACTCAAGGGAAAAAGGGATAGTGTTCGCGCCACTTCTTGTGGCTCTCATACTGCGGGGTAGTTGTGAATTAATATTTTCAACTGTCATTTTCGCTGCATCTCCACCCGCTTAGTTTTGGACGCAAATCAATCAGTCGTCAATCAGAAGCCTTTCACGCCGGAGGTCTACGCTGATTGTCATTCGACTAGGTCCTACCTCGACCCTACCGCCCGCCATTTTGAGATCGCACCCGCTGTGCGCCTCATTTTCATCTATTACTGGACACCTTTCTTACGAAGAAGATTAGCCGAGAAGAGCGCAACCAGGCACGAAGAGGAAGAAGAAAACCATCTTGGAGAACACCAGAAACTTGGTGGCTCAGGCGAAGCGTGGTTTGTGGTGCATGCAGCTCCTTCCCAAGGTCAGATCTTTCATCTTCGTAATATTTTCTCTTCACTTCCCGCTAATTTAAAACCTATGGTGATACAAAGCACTGCCGTCATATCGCGTGCTCATTTTTTGGCCATTCGAGCCGGATCTAGATCCATTTTAGGCCCTTTGATCTGCGATCTATAACCATTTTTTGGTATTTCCAACCGCTATCTTCATGTTCTTTGTCTAAAGAACACGTGAATTCCGCTCTAATTTTCACTCTGCCCGCAGTATTACCCCGCATTCCCGCTCTTATTTGCATTATCTATGCATTAAAACCCCGCATTCGTCAAAATATTAGTGATTCCATTTCCTATATACTGGAAATTATAAATTATCTACAGTGAAATACGCCATTCTGTTAATTTATCCGCTGCGATTATACCATTTGATCATTTCACAGAAAATATTATCTGCCTACCTGCTAATTCTTAATATTATCGAGAGGTACTCGTACACAGGTTCGTCCGCCGCCCGTGTTATCTCTAACTCATTAGCATTATTCTATGTTGTAGTCAGTATAAAACTTTCGATAGTTCCGATACTTGCCTAACTTTGTACTATATAACATGCCAAATTCCGCAGAAGCTACAAAATTAAAGATGTCGTATAGTTTAAAGAAGCTTAAAAATAAAAGGCAAGAATTGTTTAATCGCCTTCAGAGAGTTTATGACTTTTCTAAAACCGCTTTAGAGGATGTTTATTCGGCAGAATTGTTTATGGCCAATGTCGAAACTTTGGATACTGTACGCTCAGAAATTCATGTAATCATAGATGAAATTAATGACACAGAGGTATTGATAAATCCTAATTTTGAACCAAATTATCAAAGTTGGTCAGCTTTTGAGGATCTTTACTCCCATTGCAAATACATCAACCGGAAGTTATCACATTCTTCGAAATCGGCTGACTCTAAAGTTAAAGCTCCACGTGACATGGAATGTCCCAAGAAACCTACTATCAAGCTTCCAAAACTGGAACTCGTTGGTTTTTCTGGTGAAGCTACTATGTGGCCAACATTCTATGAAACATTTAAAACCACGATTCACGATAATCCGGACTTGACCGACAACGAACGAGTACAATACCTGATGGGTAAACTTTCTGGCCGGGCACTTTCGATTTGTTCTGGAATCACACCGAACGCAACTAACTACGACATAATCTGGAAAACACTCGTTTCTACTTTTCAAGACTCGCGTAGTTTAGCCACTACTTATTTGGATCAAATGTTTGAATTTCGCCCTTTAACTACCGCTAGTTCAAAAAACTTGGACTTGTTTTTAGACAAGTTCTGTTCCGCTGTTTCGTGTTTAAAATCGCTGAATATTAAAGATCTTTCGGATTTTATCCTTATGTATTTGGCCCTTAAAAAACTTGATGTTGAAACCGCTCGTTCATTTGAAATGTTTAAACGTGGTTCCGATTTACCCCATTATGATGAATTAATATCATTTTTACGGGAACAAACTAAGATACTGAACCGCACTGCACCCGCAATTACCGCTCCCGCTCCGAACCGCTCCGTTAATAATAATAACAACAAAACCGGGTACAGTACCAAGTCAACCCATGCTTTTGTCTCCGCTTCGACCAATAATAATTGTTGTCCGCTATGTAAACAATTAAAACACTATAATTTATATAAGTGTCCCGAATTTGTGAAACTAGATATCGAGAAAAGATTTCAGTTCATCAAATCTAATAACGGTTGCACCAATTGTTTAAGTATTACGCATAACAATTCCGCTTGTAAATCGTCTTATAATTGCCGCCATTGTAATTGTAAACACCATTCGATATTGTGCCGCAAACAAAATGTGATGAATACTCACACCGCGCTTGGTCAAAATATTACCGTGTCTCCACGCACACATACGCAATCTTCGAGGTTGGTGGATCCTGCCGTATCGGCGACTAACACAGAACATATGACTAATGATTCTCAATCCGTACCAACTGCGAGTAATAATATTTCTTTATGTAACTTACAGCCTAACTCGCAGCGTAATGAAACATGCCTTTTAGGTACAATTCAAGTGATCGTGAAAGATTCTAACGGTATGTCTGTCCGTCTACGTGCGCTCTGCGACCCTGCGTCACAATCCAGTTTTTCGACGGTTTCCTGTTGTGAGAAGCTTAACTTAAAATATGAGAAAATTCCCCGCGCTTTTGTTAAGGGCATCGGCTCTTCATCAAACCCAATTAAGGGTGCGACAAACCTTAAATTGTTTTCACGATTTGATGATTCGGTTTCAATTTCGCTTGACACTTATGTAATCGACCGTATTACCGACAACTTACCATCGGTGCAGGTGGATTTGTCTACGCTTTCGTATTTAAAAGATATCACACTTGCTGATGAAACATTTTACTTACCGGGTGAGATTGATATTCTTATCGGTGCATCTTTATTCGCGGATATCTTGTTATCAGGCCGCGTCTCTGGTCCCCCGGGTACGCCGACGGGATTTCAGACCATCTTCGGTTTTACGCTAATTGGTAATACGCCTGTTTACCAAAATACCGCATGTTCAATTTCGTTATGCTCTTATATGGAGATTGAACCGCCAATAGATTTTATTTTACAAAAATTTTGGCAATTAGAAGAGGTGCATTGTGAACCTGCTTCTAGTCCCGCAAATGATGAATGTGAAAAATTATTTATTAACAATGTGTCACGTGACCCCGCTGGTCGCTATTCGGTTTCTTTACCGTTCGCACGGAATCCTAACATACTAGGAAACTCGTACCATCACGCAAAAAAGTGTTTTATGTCTCTTGAGCGTAGGTTTGTTTCTAACGCAGATTTACGTTCCGAGTATAACAATATAATAAATGAATACCTAACTAAAGGTTACATATCCCCGCTTCATAATGATGACCAATTATCTCTTGGTTATTATATTCCGCATCATCCCGTAGTGCGTGTTGATAAATCAACGACAAAGGTGCGTATTTGTATGAATGCCAGTACTAAGACTGACTCCGCTGATGGTACTCGTGTCTCATTAAATGACACGCTGCACACAGGTGCTAATTTGCAAAACGATTTGTTTTTAATTTTACTTGACTTCCGCTTGTATGAAATCGCTTTTACCTCGGATATCAAACAAATGTTCTTACAAGTTTTGGTTAACGCCGATGATCGCAAATTTCAAAAGTTTTTATACCGCTTTGACACGTGTTCACCGCTTATCGCTTATCAGTTCAATCGCGTCTGCTTTGGACTACGTAGTAGCCCTTTCCTTGCGATGAGAGTAGTCAGGAAACTCTGTGAGGATGGGAGTTCAGCGTACCCGCTCGCCGCTACTGTAGCCGCACGAAACTGTTACATGGACGACATCTGCTATAGCACGCCCACCGTGCAGGGCTCCTTACAGCTCAGAGATGAGCTGGTAGGATTGCTTAAGGCCGGTGGCTTTGAGCTCGTCAAGTGGTCTAGTAACTGTCAACAGTTACTTGATACACTGCCTGATACTCACCGCTTAAATTCTAGTAAGAATTTTGAAGAACAAACTCAAACTCTTAAAGTTCTTGGCTTACAGTGGTCGCCTGATTCTGACGAGTTCTCTTTTACTGTATCGCTAGATAGTCGCCCATGTACTAAACGCAATGTTTTGTCCGTGATAGCACGTCAGTACGACGTCCTCGGCTTTACCGCTCCTGTGATCTTGTACGCAAAATTACTCTTGCAGAAAATCTGTATTTTAAAATTAGACTGGGATGAAACACTACCCTCTGATATTGCGCAGATTTGGCAAAACTATTTGAAGGAGCTACCTGTTTTGCGGGATTTACGTATTAAACGCCACTTAGACGTGTTCCAAAATTCGAAAATTTCGATAATATCATTTGCAGACGCAAGTGAACGTGGATACGGATGTGTCGTATATATTAGAGTACAAGATGACTCAGACACTTGCACTAGCATTCGGCTGGTATGCGCAAAGTCAAAAGTCTGTCCGCTCAAGACCGTCAGTGTCGCCCGCCTTGAGCTTTGTGCCTCGTTACTCATGTCGAAATTAACTCGTCGTGTAGTTGACGCTTATAAAATACGTCACAATATTGAACGTATTTACTGTTTTACCGATTCTATGGTAACTTTACACTGGATACATTCCTCACCGCACAGGTTTAAAACCTTTGTCGCGACGCGTATAACAAAAATAATATCCGCTATTCCCGCTGAATGTTTTTACCATACAGCTGGTTCTCAAAACCCGAGCGACTGTCTTTCCCGTGGTCTCACTCCCACGCAGTTGATGAGTCACCCGCTCTGGTTCACTGGACCTGCTTGGCTTTATCTGGACGCTAAAGAGTGGCCAATCAAACAATAGAATCAGCTTCTATTGAAGAAAACTTGCCGGAATCAAAAACAATTTCTCTTCCCGCTTTTAGTAATGAAGAACCGCATCCTCTTCTTTCTCTTTCGGAAAGAATTTCGTCATGGCTTGTGCTTTTACACACAATCATTTACATATACCGATTTTTACGTATTTTACCGCGCTCTAATATTTTTACCGCTACCGATATGGATTTCGCTGAAGTTGCATTGATTAAAGCTCTTCAAGCATTTTATTTTCTTGATGAAATAAAAAGATTAAAGTCAAATAAACTTTGT
Organism: Ypsolopha sequella; assembly: GCA_934047225.1. Classification (NCBI taxonomy): domain Eukaryota; kingdom Metazoa; phylum Arthropoda; class Insecta; order Lepidoptera; family Ypsolophidae; genus Ypsolopha; species Ypsolopha sequella. Next base: position 2,568,326 of record OW203986.1, on the reverse strand, counting down.
TCTCCCGCTTTAAATCGACTATCGCCATTTTTAGATAAAAATGGATTGTTACGCGTTGGTGGTCGACTTCGCAACACAGACATGACGTTCGATCAACAACACCCTGTGTTGTTACCTCGTAAAAATCATATTGTCGAATTGATTATCATTCATTATCATCGCAAAAATTGTCACACTGGACCAGTGGCTTTAATGTCAATAATCCGCCAAAAATTTTGGATACTTTCCTGTCGAAATATTGTTCGTCGCGTAATACATAGCTGCAATTATTGTTTTAAGGCGAAGCCGAGACAAACCTTCCCTTTCATGGCAGATTTACCATCATGCCGCGTTAATGAGGCTAAAGCTTTTGTCCACTGCGCTGTGGATTATTGTGGTCCTATCAGTATCACTCCGTATCGAAAACGTGGAGTCCGTCCCGTCAAATGTTACCTCTGCATATTTGTATGCCTGGTGACTCGTGCAGTTCACGTTGAATTGGCAACTGATCTTAGCACGAACACTTTTCTTTCCGCGTTCAAACGTTTTTTATCTAGACGTGGAGCAGTGTCTTTCGTATATTCAGATAATGCTACGAACTTTGTAGGCGCTAGAAATGCCCTCTCAGAAATTTACAATTTGACAAACTCCGAAGAATTTAAAACGTCTTTCGCGAATGAACTTGCCGATCATAGAATACAATGGAAATTTAATATTCCACGTAGCCCACATTTTGGGGGACATTATGAGATATATGTCAAAGGATTTAAGACGCATTTGCATAGAGTAGTAGGTACTCAACTGTTGACCTACGAAGAATTATTAACTGTAGTTACGCAAATAGAATGTGTCATAAATTCTCGTCCGCTTACGCTGCTGAGTGAAGATCCATCTGAACTTAGCGCGTTAACTCCTGCACATTTTCTGATGTCAACTCCTTTAAAAGAATTACCCGCTTGTAAGGTGGCTGATGAGCCAGTTAATTTATTACGTCGCTACGCGTTCCTTGATCAAATGGTAGAATCGTTCGCAAGGCGATGGAAGAATGATTATCTCCATCTTCTCCAGTCTAGAGGAAAATGGAATACACCTTCCAACCCAATCAAAATTGGATCTGTTGTCGTTGTAGTTACCGATAACACTCCACCGCTTCAATGGCCGCTCGGTGTTATTGTAGCTGTATTCCCTGGCAAAGATAATGTCATTAGGGTAGCTTCTGTCAAAACGACGACAGGTGTTAACAAACGACCTGTCGTGCGTCTTTGCCCTCTCCCATCTCAATAACTCCTTTCTTTGCCCCCGCTTCAAAATTTCGTTATTCTCTGTCTTATTTTTACTTTTCTATTCTTATTTTAAAACCAATGGTTTTAACGCCGGGGGCAAATGTTCGCGCCACTTCTTGTGGCTCTCATACTGCGGGGTAGTTGTGAATTAATATTTTCAACTGTCATTTTCGCTGCATCTCCACCCGCTTAGTTTTGGACGCAAATCAATCAGTCGTCAATCAGAAGCCTTTCACGCCGGAGGTCTACGCTGATTGTCATTCGACTAGGTCCTACCTCGACCCTACCGCCCGCCATTTTGAGATCGCACCCGCTGTGCGCCTCATTTTCATCTATTACTGGACACCTTTCTTACGAAGAAGATTAGCCGAGAAGAGCGCAACCAGGCACGAAGAGGAAGAAGAAAACCATCTTGGAGAACACCAGAAACTTGGTGGCTCAGGCGAAGCGTGGTTTGTGGTGCATGCAGCTCCTTCCCAAGGTCAGATCTTTCATCTTCGTAATATTTTCTCTTCACTTCCCGCTAATTTAAAACCTATGGTGATACAAAGCACTGCCGTCATATCGCGTGCTCAGATAGCAAACATCAGCATGGTGGCTATCTCTCTCACTTTATAAGGATTCCATACATTTTGTCGGATACCACAGACAAAGTAAACTTCTAGTATATCCTGTTTGTATACTTGAAAAACATAAAATTTAGATGTGAGTTTGTATTTTTTTCTATCGAGTGAACTAAAAGCTATCTATGTAAAGCGTTTTTGCCAAGACATGCCTATCACACCTATACATAATAAAGTATCTTTTATCTTTATTATTTTAATCAAACTGATTAACCAAGTAACGCAATTTGAAAAGGCTATTTGAAGTTTTGCATTTGACTTCGTACGGACCCTTAACTTTGTAAGTACGAGTGTTACTTTTTGAACAACGACAATTTGTGAGGCTCTCAAAATGAAATCACAACCTGATTTTCAAGTTGCTTAACTGTCATTTAAAATTGTCTTCAAAAGCTCCAGGCTTGCGGGGACAAATTATATTTTGCTAAAAGACTCTTAAAACATTTGTTAAGGCAACGAACCATTCAAGTTCATAAAGGAGATCCCGAAAGCTTTTGACTTGAATGAAAATCTTTTCTTATACATAGGGTAAAATTATTCTTCAATTCCTCAGATGTTAATGTAGAAAAGTGATGCTGCATTAATATTTCTTTTGAGTTTCCCCTTAATTAGCGTTGAAGCGGAGGTAGCTCAGGGGTAGAACGCTGGCTTCTCAATCCTGAGATCCAGGTTCGATCCCCGGTCGGGTATGCACCGATGAGTTTTTCGGAATTTTGTACACAGTATTTGTTCTTACTAACCACTTGATGAAGGAAAATATCGTAAGGAAATCTGCATGCCATAAAAAGCGTGCCCGAACTAAGGAGATAGAGCTGACCCGTCACGTTGGGACGTAATAATTGTCGGTGAAACGTGGGTGTACCGAGTGTGGCTGTGACTTTCATTTCACAGTTCACACTCAGTACACCTCTGTCACCTCCTCGGGGATTCATATCGTGACAATATATATATATTTCTTTTTTATAAGCTTTTAGGTTATTCGACAATTTTATGAAAACAAATAATAACATAGGGATCCCATAAAAATTGGTTTTATTTCTGTAAAAATTGTAAATTTTTTTTGTTAACATTATCGAAGTAAGGACTTAAATAAACACAATTTTCAGATGATTTTTTTCTTTATAAAAGAATTATTATAAATTTATATATTTCTTTATAAATAATGTTAAAAACTCTAAAGATTCTCTCGTATAACGCTCATAAAATTATGGTTTCTTTTGATTTTTATTGTTGAGGTAACACAAAAAAAATATTTATATATGTTGTATTCATTCACATTATAATATTTCTGACTTTTTATTTGATAAAAACAAAAACAACTTAAATTACAAAGAATATGCAACTTAACTAACTACAAATTAAAATAACCTACCCATTAGTTAATGTTATTATTCAAAATTAAGCTTTTTTCATTACCACTAAAAAGAAAAGCACTTATGAATATCATTCCACGCGGTAATCATTACTAATTCATGTTACAGAGTGCTTTGTGACGTTTTTTAATTATACAAAAGACCAATTCGATAAATAGCCAGTTCTTCTTCAAATAACCAGCAGTTCTTGAAATAGCCGTCTTAGTCTAGTAATTGTGCAAATATTGTGAGCAGTACGGCATTAACCGTGTTTTGTTTTTCTGCGACGACTGGTTGGTGCAGCGATGATGATATTCGCGAAAATGTAAACACTATTAAGGCGATTACCGTCGCCAAATTAGCAGCTCGATGTTTGTCGGTACGAATATCGACGGAATTAACATAGAAATAAAATTCATATTAGCGCGCAATGCATAGTGGCTGTTACGACGCTCGCTGCGTCCTTGATAGAGCGAAATAGGGGAAAATTATACTTTTCTCTTGGACGTGATTACTCGATTGAATAATCTTATGTTACGTATATAGCTATAAAGTTTATCTATTTATCAAAGCAAAGATGAATTCAATCGGCCAAGCCACTCAGGAGCAGTAGGGAATTTGAGGTCAAAAAACAACATTCAATAAAAAAAAAAACATGTAGAAGTTTTGGTGGTATGAAAAAGAAAACTGTTGCATATTTTGTCTAAGAGTTGATTATTCATAATACATTTTTTCATTATTTTTGGTTTGGCCATAAACGAGGAGTAGGCTTTAGAAAGTACCCATTTGGCAATAGTAAGGCCCTTAACACGATGAGGCCCGTACTCCTAAGTCTAAAGCCGCTCCCCCAAACCTTACAGGGCTCACTCATTTCCTTTATATTGCTTTATTATGATAATGTCCTTTAAGTTATACAACACAATCTTTAATTTACTTATCTACACGTATTATAATAGTACAGATTTCCTTTTTTTTAACGGTTGATGGATAAAATAATATAATTTTACAATTTAAAAAACATCTGACGGAAACCAAAAGAGGTGTATGTGCGACACGCTAGCGCTCATAAACTAAATTATACTTTTTTAATTATATCTACTTTAATTTTATGACAATAACATTTTAAAAATAGTTTTATTTTGTGCGGATTACGGCTCAATTGAATTATTATTTGACTTAGTAGTTCATTTAATATATTTTCAATGCAAGTGCTCGTAAAGGCCTACTTTTTATGCATCAAAACCAAACAGAAAGTCGATTATTTTGCCCTATAATTTTTTTTAATTTATTTACAATGGTTGGCTAACCTGCAGCCTTTCCTGTGTACCATAAATGTTATACTTTTTTTTCACTGTTTAACGGCTCGTAATTTATTCCTTTTCGCCCTTGTAGCACAAACTACTATTAGGAGCATAACTCCTAGGTTCCATAGTTACTGTTAAATGAGGGTCGTTTGTATGTCGGTAAGTAGGTATGTCAGTTTGTATGTCGGTAAGTAGGTGTGTCAGTTTGTATGTCGGTAAGTAGGTATGTCAGTTTGTATGTCGGTAAGTAGGTATGTCAGTTTGTATGTCGGTAAGTAGGTATGTCAGTTTGTATGTCGGTAAGTAGGTATGTCAGTTTGTATGTCGGTAAGTAGGTATGTCAGTTTGTATGTCGGTAAGTAGGTATGTCAGTTTGTATGTCGGTAAGTAGGTATGTCAGTTTGTATGTCGGTAAGTAGGTATGTCAGTTTGTATGTCGGTAAGTAGGTGTGTCAGTTTGTATGTCGGTAAGTAGGTATGTCAGTTTGTATGTCGGTAAGTAGGTGTGTCAGTTTGTATGTCGGTAAGTAGGTGTGTCAGTTTGTATGTCGGTAAGTAGGTATGTCAGTTTGTATGTCGGTAAGTAGGTGTGTCAGTTTATGAAGTTGATTTGATCTTGTTTTTTTTGTATCAGATTAATTTTATCGTATTCCTCACAAATAGTTTCCATTTTCACTTTATTCAAAACATTAATGATTTTGCAGTATTTAAATAAATTTTATTCTTATTCTTTATTGTACAGTTATTTGTACACAAAATATTTAATTACACACGTAAAATTAAAATTAGTGTACAGTGGCGAGCTTATCTCTATGAGAGATTTCTTCCAGCAAACCGAAAGGAGATCAGGAAAACATAAAAAAAAACCAGTAATCATATGTGTACAAACTTAATATTTACTATCAAATAATAAACGAAAACACACTCTAACTAGAATAGCCAATGAACATAATTATATACAACGTGTAACAGAAAGGTGTTACCATATTTGAAGAGCTTATTCAGTCAACGGTATAGAACAACTTTTACTATGGAGCCAAGCCTGAAATCTCAAAAAAAAAATCCGCCCTTCTAACATTTCAGCCGAGCGGCATTGCATTTTGCAATGAAAAAGTTTCTTTTCAAAATTCAAAATTCAAATTCTTTTTTTTTTCGAGATACGTGTTTGTTCCATAGTAAAAGTTGTTTTATACCATTGACTGAATAAGCTCTTCAAATATGGTTACACCTTTCTGTTTCACGTTGTTTATATGAATCCCACTAATATTATAAATGCGAAAGTTTGGATGGATGGATGGATGTTTGTTACTCCTTCAAAACGAAAACTACTGAAATGATTAGGCTGAAACTTTGCAAAAATGCAGTTCTAGACCTAAAATAGGACAAAATGCTACTTTTTATCCCATAAATCAGTTCCCATTGGAAGGCAATGGGGTGTCAAGTTACAATAGAAAAGTGATGTACTGTTACTCTTTCACGCCGTTGAATATTAGTGGCATGGGATAGTGAGGAGGGGATGGGATGGGATAGTAGCATTAGTGGGATGGGATGGGATGGGATTCGATACGCCTATACAAAAACTTAATCAACGCGAGCAAAGCCGCGGGCAAAAGCTAGTAATAAAGTACCTCTATGCTCTAAGACACTCTAATTCGTCTTTTTTATAGCTGAAAAAGTTCGATGTAACCTAATATACCTAGATATACAGGGTGGAAAAAATGAAAGGGCCCTGGAGGGGAACTACCTTAAATCCTTTAGTTAGCTCATTTTACTGAAAGGAAACATTCCTTTATTTTTTAAAAGAAACAAAACTGCATTCAAAGATCTTCTAAAATTTGCTTGTCTCACCCGGGAACTGAATCAACTAAAAATTAAAAAAATAAACCCTCGCTATTTTATTATACGAATCGGTAGGATTATTGTTCAGGATTAAATTTGTCTAATAAACATTTAGCCTTACACTCATATGTTGTACGAGATACCCATGAAATTGAATATTTATTACAAGTTCTTTATTAACAATACCCAGTACTGTTCACTTGTAAAGTAATAATTATACGCCATTATTACACAATGACAGCAAGGAATGAAAGCAAAACAAAACAAAATTTGAATTTTGAACGAAATGTATGGTTCGAACTTCAAATTTGTTACTCCGCGTTGCAAAAAAAATACGTTTCTTTTTTAAACTTTTCGTCAGTACGCCTAGTGCAAGAAGTAATTGTCCTCTGCATACATTTCTTATTACCATTTAACGATTTTCTTATTGAAGTCTTCAACAAGGTACTGAAGATAAATAACATTAGCAAGCTTGTACTTCATACGATGTCTTTGGATGTAAGAGAGATAAGAAAATTATAACGTGTCATTTACTTGTTACAAGTGAACAGTACTAGGTATTGTTATCAAAGAACTTGTAATAAATATTTAATTTCATGAGTATCTCGTACAACAGATGAGTGTAAGACCAAATGTTTATTATACAAATTTTATTCTGAACAATAATCCTACCGATTCGTATGATAAAATAGCGAGGGTTTATTTTTTTAATTTTTAGTTGGTTTGATGCCCGGGTGAGACAAGCGAATTTCAGAATATCTTTGAATGCAGTTTTGTTTCTTTTAAAAAATAAAGGAATGTTTCCTTTCAGTAAAATTACCTAACTAAAGGATTTAAGGTAGTTCCCCTCCAGGGCCCTTAAATTTTTTCCACCCTGTATACTATAGTAACTCAAGATCAATAAATTAATAGCCTCAATAAATAATGACGAATTTTACATTTATAATGGAAACACAACGCCGTGTCTTTCCTTTTCCTCGAAAAAGGGCGAAATGATTCGACGTGTCGATGTAGTGAATTTTCGGGTCGGTTTACTAAGGGTGATTCAGTTTTTTGTTAGCGAAACTCTGTCCAGGATATCTTAACGTCCGTGATGACGATAACATGTTGTAACGAAGGGAACAATGTACGAGTACAATTGAGCACATGCATAAATAAACCAAACAAACAATTAGAACCTAAACAAAAACCAGCTCCATTCCGTAGCTGGTAACGAATTCCAGTCAAAACAATATTTTCCACAATCCTCCAAACCTTATAACGAGCTCGGTATCACAAAGTCGACCTATTATACAGGGTGGAAAAAATGAAAGGGCCCTGGAGGGGAACTACCTTAAATCCTTTAGTTAGCCCATTTTACTGAAAGGAAACATTCCTTTATTTTTTAAAAAAAACAAAACTGCATTCAAAGATCTTCTAAAATTTGCTTGTCTCACCCGGGAACTGAACTAACTAAAAATTTAAAAAATAAACCCTCGCTATTTTATTATACGAATCGGTGGAGTTATTGTTCAGGATTAAATTTGTCTAATAAACATTTAGCCTTACACTCATATGTTGTACGAGATACCCATGAAATTGAATATTTATTACAAGTTCTTTATTAACAATACCTAGTACTGTTCACTTGTAAAGTAATAATTTTACGCCATTATTACACATTGACAGCACGGAATGAAAGCAAAACAAAACAAAATTTGAATTTCGAACGAAATTTATGGTTCGAACTTCAAATTTGTTGCTCCGCGTTGCAAAAAAAATACGTTCCTTTTTTAAACTTTTCGTCAGTACGCCTAGTGCAAGAAGTAATTGTGCTCTGCATACATTTATTATTACCATTTAACGATTTTCTTATTGAAGTCTTCAACAAGGTACTTAAGATAAATAACATTAGCAAGCTTGTACTTCATACGATGTCTTTGGATGTAAAAGAGATAAGAAAATTATAACGTGTCATTTACTTGTTACAAGTGAACAGTACTAGGTATTGTTATCAAAGAACTTGTAATAAATATTTAATTTCATGAGTATCTCGTACAACAGATGAGTGTAAGACCAAATGTTTATCATACAAATTTTATTCTGAACAATAATCCTACCGATTCGTATGATAAAATAGCGAGGGTTTATTTTTTTAATTTTTAGTTGGTTTGATGCCCGGGTGAGACAAGCGAATTTCAGAATATCTTTGAATGCAGTTTTGTTTCTTTTAAAAAATAAAGGAATGTTTCCTTTCAGTAAAATTACCTAACTAAAGGATTTAAGGTAGTTCCCCTCCAGGGCCCTTAAATTTTTTCCACCCTGTATACTATAGTAACTCAAGATCAATAAATTAATAGCCTCAATAAATAATGACGAATTTTACATTTATAATGGAAACACAACGCCGTGTCTTTCCTTTTCCTCGAAAAAGGGCGAAATGATTCGACGTGTCGATGTAGTGAATTTTCGGGTCGGTTTACTAAGGGTGATTCAGTTTTTTGTTAGCGAAACTCTGTCCAGGATATCTTAACGTTCGTGATGACGATAACATGTTGTAACGAAGGGAACAATGTACGAGTACAATTGAGCACATGCATAAATAAACCAAACAAACAATTAGAACCTAAACAAAAACCAGCTCCATTCCGTAGCTGGTAACGAATTCCAGTCAAAACAATATTTTCCACAATCCTCCAAACCTTATAACGAGCTCGGTATCACAAAGTCGACCTATTATACAGGGTGGAAAAAATGAAAGGGCCCTGGAGGGGAACTACCTTAAATCCTTTAGTTAGCCCATTTTACTGAAAGGAAACATTCCTTTATTTTTTAAAAAAAACAAAACTGCATTCAAAGATCTTCTAAAATTTGCTTGTCTCACCCGGGAACTGAACTAACTAAAAATTTAAAAAATAAACCCTCGCTATTTTATTATACGAATCGGTGGAGTTATTGTTCAGGATTAAATTTGTCTAATAAACATTTAGCCTTACACTCATATGTTGTACGAGATACCCATGAAATTGAATATTTATTACAAGTTCTTTATTAACAATACCTAGTACTGTTCACTTGTAAAGTAATAATTTTACGCCATTATTACACAATGACAGCACGGAATGAAAGCAAAACAAAACAAAATTTGAATTTCGAACGAAATTTATGGTTCGAACTTCAAATTTGTTGCTCCGCGTTGCAAAAAAAATACGTTCCTTTTTTAAACTTTTCGTCAGTACGCCTAGTGCAAGAAGTAATTGTGCTCTGCATACATTTATTATTACCATTTAACGATTTTCTTATTGAAGTCTTCAACAAGGTACTTAAGATAAATAACATTAGCAAGCTTGTACTTCATACGATGTCTTTGGATGTAAAAGAGATAAGAAAATTATAACGTGTCATTTACTTGTTACAAGTGAACAGTACTTGGTATTGTTATCAAAGAACTTGTAATATTAATTTAATGAGTATCTCGTACAACAGATGAGTGTAAGACCAAATGTTTATTATACAAATTTTATTCTGAACAATAATCCTACCGATTCGTATGATAAAATAGCGAGGGTTTATTTTTTTAATTTTTAGTTGGTTTGATTCCCGGGTGAGACAAGCGAATTTCAGAAAATCTTTGAATGCAGTTTTGTTTCTTTTAAAAAATAAAGGAATGTTTTCTTTCAGTAAAATGACCTAACTAAAGGATTTAAGGTAGTTCCCCTCCAGGGCCCTTAAATTTTTTCCATCCTGTATAGTCTGCGAACTACCCTCAACTTTACTCATAAAGTCGCTTCACTCCCCTTAAACCCTCATTCGCCTGAAAAACAGACGCAAGCAAACCTACCCTCAAATTAATTTAATGAAACAATTTTCGCAATGGTTTCCAAAAGGAAAAGGGTGAAGCAAAAATTGAATCATCTCGCCTAGTGGCTTCGTAGATTAAACTTTAATTAAGTTTCATTCAACCGGGAGAGACGAAGACGAGCTTGGTATTGAGGCTACGTCAGTGGGAAAAATTCCTTTGTGTTAACCCATTTATAGATTTTAACATAAATTACATGTAGGTACATGAAAAGAGGGGATGCTATGCATAGCAATGTGCGGAAACAAGCTGCTAATGATGAAGGATAGTGATGAGAAGATCATGGAATATTTATATAATCCTAGCGGACGCCACGCGACGTTGTTTGCATGGATCCCCTTTTGTCTCGATCCCGTGGGAATTTACTACAATCTCTTTTACGTCATATAAGGTGCAAGACAGACAAATAATGATACGGTGAGGACGAGGCGCAGACGGGGCACCGGCAGGGAGTGGACGGGACTATAGAGATGGGGCGTGGTGACACGTCAAGGCCACTGCAAGCAATGACTGAAATACCTGGAATGACATTCCAGGCCCCGCCCTCAACTCCGTTGCTTTTGCGTCTCTTCTGTATGTGTTGCAAAGGGCGCAGACGACAGAACATTGCACCTGCGTTTTGTCTCTGTGTCTTCTCTGTATGTTTTGCGTCGCGTCGCTTTTATACATTTTCTATGAAAGTACATTAAAGAGACTTTCATTGCTTTTCTGTTTTTATTGCGCCTAAGAAACCTTAAGTTCAAATTTTATATTCCTAGGTCAAGCCGTTTTATCTAGGTGTTAATAGATCAGTATCTTATATGTTATAGAATAGATCAATGGGTCTTAATTAGTTTTGGGACTTTTGTCACAAGTGAAGGAAAATCCGAAAATAATTAAATTCCAATTTTCTTTTTTTCTCTTTTATCTACATTTTGTAATTATTGGTATTATTTTGCAATTATAACTTTTTGTTCAAGTTTTTCAAGTCTCCTAACTTATTTAATATAATGAACCCTCGCTAAAGGTAGAAAGAACCCTTACTCGCACTTGACTGTTTATTTTAGACTTAATGGGATGTTCTTTGTTTAAGGAAGAACATTTTGAATTTTACATATTATGTAAAGTTATAATTATTATTGTCCTCAACTAAGTAGACAAATACTCTGCAAATTATGACTCGACTAATTTCAAGTTGAGGATTAGGCAAATTATCCCACTAAAATGCTAATGCTTGAATATCATTCTGTACACTCTTGAATATTCCTAGCATTAGGTGAACTTTATAATCGGAGGCTTCTTTTTAGTTCAAACAAACTTAAATTAAGCAATTTTCGTGCTCAGTTTTCTTTTTGATCTTTTTCATTAATTTCGTGTACATAATTAATTAGAATAACATTCAATCTAACGCCAAACTCAAAAAAACACTGAAATAATTAAATGATGTTTACGGTACAGTTTTTAACTGACTTTAAAAAAAGAGGAGGTTCTCAATTCGACCGTATTTTTTTTTGGGTATGTTACTCCATAACGCCATCATTTCTGAATAGAGTTGAATGATTATTTTTTGTTTGGAAGAGTCTGTTTCCAGGTAAGCCACGTTTTGAGATTGGCTATGATTTAATGACGGTCTTCAGAGATAAGCAGCAGAAAATTACAGCATACCACTCAAGATTGAGGCAATCGCTTTATAATTAAATGCTGATTGATGAGTATTACTTGGAAATTGTAATTCCTCTACCTGATTCTGGCCTCATTACAATTGTACCATAGAACTCCTCAACTGATGACAGCTCAAGATTACGGTTATCACTGTGTGATTGCTGGGTATTACTTGGAAATTATAAGAATACCCACCTGACCTTCAACCCTGGCGTCATCACCATAGAACTCCTCAACGAATGAGACCACATAACTCGAGATTGCCGCAATCACTGCGTAAGAGTGCTGATTATAAGGCATTATTTAAAAATATACTTACTTGACCTTCGTTTTATTTTGACAGCGCATTTACATGAAATACCCATGTTTCACAATTTAAGCCGTCAACACTAAAAATTATGAACTAAAATAAACATTTCACAAAAAAAGTAACCGACTTCAAAGGTAACTGCAGTCATTCACTCGAAAGTTTAAAATAATTATATACTGACTGATGGTACTGAAATAACACTTTTACCGACTTCTTTGCTCCTGAAACAAATGTTATCTGGAAGTATTATATGAGAGCGCCAACTTCTAGAGAACTTAAATGTTTCAGGAAGAAAAAAGCCGGCAAAAGTGTTATTTCGGTTCCATGGTCCATCGGTCAGTATATAATAACTTTTTAGTGAATGACTGCTGCAGTCACATTTGAAGTCGGTTACTATTTTTTTGTTAAAATTTTATTTTATTTAATAATAAAATTTAATAATAATACAACTAACTACTATCCCTACTTAGATAAATATTTATCTACCTATAACTCGTTTTTCCGTCCGTCTGTATTTTATTCCACCACTTTTCTTAGGTGGAACTATCTATCAACCTGAAATTGCTATCACAAAGCGACAAAATAAAGGTTAACTATTTTATCAATGGTATTATCTGATAAGGGCATAGCATTAAAATTTAGGTTTATATTGTTTAATGTAAGTTGGCTCGATAAACAAGGTGGTAGAGCTGATGCCAGGATCGACTGTGGAGGTACCACTGTCTTACTTGGAGACCCCCTCTAAGCAATTCGGGGGAGAGTAAGAGGACAGCTCACAGGCAAAAAACTAGGAGGCCCACCATGCCTGGGACCAATGGATGGCGGTATATCCATCCCTAATAGCCGGGCCTTATATGAAACAGACTGGTGACGGGCAGCGGCGTCACTGGTGCGAGGGTCCCGGCACCGCGCTCACCAACCCGCCTGCCCAGCGTGTGTGAGTATGGGCAAATCTTCCAGGATGACCGCCGGGAGTGGCAAAGTCCTGGAAAGGTTTATGTCCAGCAGTGGACGAACTAGGCTGATGGATGGATGGATGGCCTGATAAAGCCTAACTTGTCCTTATTGTATATTTGTTACAAATACATATATGTTTTGTTTGTAAGTAGGTGGAAAAAATTAATAGCATAAAGGGGTGTTATTTGAAAGGAAAAAGAGCAATGAGTTCTTGTCAAAAGTCCCCCTCCCACCCGCCTCCTCATTTATCAACCAGCTCTTGTTTGCATACAAAATGAATGTATTTTCCGAATACAGACGGTATTTTTCAGGACAAAGGACAACAAAGAGCTTTGGGGCATTGTTGATTAAACTTCCAAACCTAATTGCAAAGGAAATTTCACATCTTCGCTACAGAAGAGAATTATTATAAAGATAAAAGTTTTAAGCAGTACCGGAATACATGCGGTTTCTACTTTTAACAATAAATCCGTTACCTAAAACTTTCACAAACATTTTTTAGTACAACAAGTTTCACTCCATTTCGTTTTTGTTACAACCCTGGGCTAGCTCGTTCAGTAAATAATTATTAGACTATGTAAAACAAGGAGTGCTTCCTTTATAAAATTTTCAAGTTTTAAATTCTTATCAATTTCTGGTATATTTATCAATCTAGTGTTTGAAATTTACCTCGATAGATATTAGTACATTACGATACGAGAGCGATGAAACGTTTTCGATTTGACGAGTGTGAGTTTGCGGCACGAGCCGAAGGTGAGTGCTGCAATCACACGAGTCGAGAAAAAGTTTCTCGCACGAGTTTCGTATAATTTTTTATAGCACAAGTGCGGAAAATGCCGACTTTACGCACGCCCAGCGTGCTTAAAGCGGTCATTTTACGCACAGTGTACTATAAATTAATATAAAGTGGGTCTACAGATATTCGCTTAGGTTAAATTATGTTAAGGTGTGTTAATTCGAAAACCATTTTGAGATAAGCCTTATTTTAGGACTTACCACAAGTAATGATGAATATTTTTACGAAAAAGCTGCAATTTCCATTTGCCTTCGTGTGACGTCACTTGAGAAATGTCCTTTGGTATCAAGATAAATTTATAATAATTTGCTTCTGATTGATTTGACAGATGAATGACAGATGAGTAGACAGACAGAGACAGACCTTTTTTATAAGCAATCACACATCACAATTAGTATAATGTCTAAAATTCTCAAGTGACGTCATCTGGGATAATTCTTTAAAAAATCATAAAAACAATGTCTGAAATGTTTTTTGTTACGAAAACAATGTTCTTAAGAAACTATGTTATTAGATGGGTTTTAATAAAATCTAGATTTTAAAAGTTATAAAACTTGCTATATACTTAAGTAAAAAAATATATATACATACATTTTTCTCTTTCGCCCTGAAGCCATCCCTTTCGCAATCCGCCTTTTTCGTTTGGAATAACAGTTAAACAACTTTATTGGTGTCACACAATTAAAATACAATATAATCAATAACAAACAAAACATAAGTAACACCCAAAAGGCTACCACTCAGCATGTGTGGATATAATATATATAATATCTCTTTAAAAAGTACGAGTAAGGAACAAAAATTTAAAAATTAGACCGAAAATTGTGTATCTTGGCGATACACAAGCTCTATCACTCACTCTTTGCGGTAGCTTAACGGAGACAAAAAGAAATAGAAATATAACCTATGTATTTAACATATCTAGCTTTACCGCGAGCTCTCTGTATAAACGGAGCTCGATCATGACATGTGCGGGACAAAAACTAATAAATCACGATGACATTTCGTAGACAACATATAGAAATAGAAAATAATATCTAGGATTGTGGTTAGTTATTTTAATTTCAATCAAATTGTTGAATACACAGGTAACATTTTAAGAGGATGGCATACCCTAGCAACTTTTCAATTACCCTCCCAGCACAATAAGTTTAATGGCAAAGACCTTATTTGCTTTTCATAGAGGCGATTAAATGTTGGCTCTTTGGCCTCTTGTTCTTGGACGCGTAATATTAGTGATCACGCAGCGAAACAACAAATTGGTGTGTTTTTAGCTAATACTGAAATATTTTGTAAGGAAAAAAATATTGAATTTAGGTAACATCCCTTCATATTTCTATTGCCTATTTTATAAAAAAAAAACAAGTAGATCTCTTAACCGCGTCTTTGAAACGAACGTTTGAAAACCAAACAAAAGAGGGTGAAGAACATTTTTTTTTTGACAATAGTACAAATCTTAAAACATTGTTTATAGGTGGAATCCCTAGATAAAAGATCGATAAATCAAATAATTTTTTTTTTCAATATAAAGATACTTTACAGATCTTATAAACAAACATTAATACTGTAGTGGCTCCTTACTGGAAATACACAATTTAGTTCCCTTAAGAAGAAGAAGAAGATATAGAAATTTAAAGTAACTGGTACATTTGCATCCGCTGCGCTGTATCATTTTATACGAATATGGACAATTCTGTGAAGGACCTCTTTTGTAGGACATGGTATAAGATTTTACAATAAACTTCCAAAGGAGGTCCTTACTTTGTCAGAGAATAAGTTTAAACTGTATATTAAGCAGGGCCTATTGAAAAAGGCATATTATAAACTAAATGAATATTTGGATGATGGTGAAGCATGGTGTTACGGTGATAGGTTATAATTTAATTAAATAGTATAATTTCTTAACTTATGATTCCTCTAAAGTGTAAACATTAATTGATTACAGACTGTAAAAGGAAAAGGACTATATGAGACAGGTAGACAAAGATATATATGTTTTTCTTTTTTTCATTAACCTGAATTCCTGCTGTCTTGTATTTTCTTATCCCTTGGTTAAAGTAGATATAAGTCATATATTGTATAGTATAAGTTTTATGTTGAAAAAAAAGACATGATCTTGCTAAGTTTCTTGCTCTTCTTCTTAGCAAGACTAATCGAATGGGCGGAGGTAGGCATGTATTTATATATGTAACCTATTAGTATGTCGTATATAGGATGGGATTTGGTCGGCCGCCTGGATTCGTGCTGGGGGCTCGGTTGGTGATCATTGAACCTTGTTCCTGGTCCCTGGCCGGGTCTCCGGTATGGGTTCGGGCGGCTGATTGGATTTTACCTTGTATAATATATATTCTACCTATCATTTTAATCGTAAATATATTGCTACATAAATTAAATAAACCTTTAATTTAGTTCATGTACATTTATTATTTTATTACATATATTTTCTTTATTAGATTAAATTTGACGTGTAAAAAGTGTATATATCGTATCTATACCTGCTTTGCAAAATTAACTATTTGAATTTGAATTTGAGGAACTGTGAAAATAAGCGCTAATCCAAAATTGCTCGTTCAGCGTAGGCAGAGCTGCAGGCAAAAGGCTAGTTTAATGTATAAAAGCACTGAATTCTTCTCTTTAGCTGCATAGTTCATTGTAGTTGTTCTAGTTATTTCAGAAAAGTTTCCACAACTTTCACAAGTTGCGCCTAACTCACCGCTAACAAAGGAACAACAGAAAGCAATTTTCTACACAAACACTTTAGGAAGAAAATTTTATTCCACCTCACTTGAGAACTTAATAAAATTGAAGCACCATTCTCTTTAGTTTTTAACTCATCTAAACTCAATAGACGCCCTTGTGGAAGCCAACAGGGTAATTATTAAAGTTTTATAAATAAAACGTTCTTGAGACATAAACGTCCTTTTAATAGGATATTAAGATCTGGGACATGTGGTATAATTTATATATACAGGGGTCGGCACTCGAAGTGTTACCAATTCAAAATGTTGTAATTTTGACAATTTTGTTTCTTTTTATTTATAAACTTCAATATGTAGAAAAAAAACATTTAAAATTAAAAAGAAAAAGTTATTGTTCGATGTGGCCACCTTTAGCGCGGATAACAGCATCGAGTCTGTCCGAGAAGGCTTCACACGCTGCACGAATGTGGTCTGCTGATATTTTGTTCCATTCTCGGCGAAGAGCAATCTTTAAGGCGTCGACTGTCTCATATTTTTTTGCTGACACTTTGGCCTCTAGAATTGACCATATGGAAAAATCCATTGGTTTTAAGTCCGGCGAATATGGTGGCCATTGTTGTGAAGAAATGAAGCTCGGAACTTTTTGTTGCAAAAAATTTGGGTTTCACGGGCTTTGTGGGATGTTGCCGAGTCTTGCTGAAACGTCCAATGGTTTCTTCCGAATTTCTTACGTGCCCAAAGTCTTTGCATCTTTTCATGAAATACACAAAAAAATTTAACAAATTTCTAGTATATGCATTTTGACTACATAATCTAGGGTTTTGAAATTTAAAAACATGTTTGGATAAATTTTCCTCGGTAGAAATAATTGTTGAAATGAGGTCTTCAAACACACTTTTTCTCCTCGTTTGACGAATAGGAACCATATACAGAACTCAAACATATTTTATTACGTGTGTTTCAACAATATCTAGAGATTTGATATTTGAAATTTTGCTATCTATTTTAGTTTTTTTAATAAAAATATGATGAAGCCAAGATCGAAGGTCAGGTGGGTGTACACTGGCAATTTTCATCAATGCCTTGCAATGAGACCCTAACACAAACTGGTTGCCGCAATCCAAATTTAAGTGCTGTCATCCGTTGAGGAGTTCTATGGTGATGAAGCCAGGATCGAAGGTCAGGTGGGTATTCTGATAATCTCCAAGTAATACCCTTTAATTAGCACCCTAACGCAGTGATTGCCGCAATCTCGAGTTATGTGCTCTGATCCGTTGAGGAGTTCTATGGTGAATATGGTGATGAAGCCAGGATCGAAGGTCAGGTGGAAGAATGCCGATTTTCAAGTAATATCTTGTAATCAGCACCCAAGTACAAAGCGATTACCTCAATTTCGAGAGGTATGCTGTCATTTTCTGAAGAGTTCCACTGCCTATCTCTGAAGACCTTCATCAAATCATGACCAAACCCAAAATGGAACCTACCTGGAAGTACACTCTTTCAAACAAAAAAAGAATTGTTCGAATCGGTTCAGAAATGACGGAGTTATGGAGCAACAACGCCAAAAAAAAAAAAAATACAGTGGAATTGAGAACCGCCTCCTTTTTGAAGTCGGTTAGAAAGCAATGGCGTGCTTTTGGAGCTAGTGAGGTGAAAACGAAATTTCAAGTTTCTAAGCCAACTAGAAATGTGCTCTATGAGTTTTCATGGTGAGCAAATTTTAATCTATTGGTAATTAGTTTTTTGCGTTGAGTTAGAAGCCTGATGTTTTTACAGTATGGGACCGTAATCTTCTGTAGGAGGTATCAGTTTCAACGGGGCCCGAGTAAAAGGGTCTTGACAGACCGATACTATCTGCTACGATCCTGACACACCTATTTTCATCACATCACATTTCGTCTAGGGCGGCCTGGTCGAGTTTTGCCTTCCATTCGCGCAACTTACATTTCTTTCGTCATTATACTTACATTCATATTCTTTTATATGACCAAATATTTTGAATAATAGTTATTTAGAAACTTATATTGTAAATAACGTGGTGACAACGTATACAGATCAGAAGACGAGACCTGAGAATTGCGTTTGTGTGCGTGCACGCAGAATAAAGCGGCTTAAAGCGCGGAGCGTCCGCTAGACTGGTTTTTACAGTCAGCTTGAAGCCGGCCCCGCCCGGCACGTGGCGTCACCCTGCCGCGCACACTCCTACATTGAGTTTCGTGTTGAGCAGCCAATCGCAAGAAATTAATAAAATATTTTAAAAACGTAATTAAATTTGAGGGTCAAAACGCTGCTATTGAGGCCTTAAAGAGCGAATCGTCATATACGTGGGTGATAAATGGGACGGGAGTGAATTTCAAGTTGATGAAGACGCAGTGTGAGGTGTAGAATAAATATCATAAAATTGTAAATATATAAAACTCCATATGTGATTTTTTTTGTCTGACTGTACGTTTGGGGATCACTCACACAAACTCAATTCTCAGGTCTCGCCTTCTTACCTGTACTCGTATTTGTTTTAACAAATGACAGTAGAATCATTAAGCCGTAAGGTAGAGAAGACAGAAAACCATTTTAGCTATTCATAATATTAATGTGTAAAATATTAGACTGAACAACAATTTTGTAAAATAATATTTACAACTAGATTTTAAACAATTAGATTTTACTATCTGAATTATTTAGTTGTTCATTTTAGAAGGAACTTCTCTCTTTCAAATCGTGATTTGTATTCATGAATCATTGTTTGTATAATTTACTATACAAAGATCTGTCGGCAACATTAATATTAAATGGTTCTGTTGATTTCTTAATTCCATACCCTTGTAAACCAGTAAATCCAGGAAAATATATTAGTATCATTCGGGATATATACTAGACATTATACATGATGGAAAAACGATTTGATATAGTTGGCTTGATAAAATAAATTCCCAAAGTTACCTCTTGTCGAGTAATTTTTTCCTCTATTTCCATACTTTTTCATATAAATAAGTAATTTGATGTTATGATTCATATACAAAAATAAAGTTTATAGACGACTGGAGCGTTTATACACGATTGTTTTTTTTATTTAAGAACAATATGATGAAAATAACAATGAAAAACATTGAAAAAGTGCAAAAATTTGGTTATTTTCTTTACTCTTTACACGTAAAGAAAAAGACAGAGACAAAGGCAAACGCTCAGTGCGCCTTTAATAATGTAAGGTAGTATTTTTTAATCGGGCAGTACTTCCCCTTACAACAGATACAGCAGAAAAGGAATCAAAATGTCTGCGCGGCTGGCTTTATAGGCTGGCTTGTCACCCCCACGCAAAGGCTCGGCTCGGCGGTGGCGTGGCTGAGAGGTGGGCGGGTGACGTGGCTCCGCAGGTGGCTTCCTGCGGTGGTTTTGGCGGCAATGAGGCGTTACACTCGGCCATCCTGTAACAATTGCTCCCGCAATGGGAATAAGACACAATATTAGTTCTGAGTTAACCTTCAGCACTTACATATGAAGGAACAAATCTAACTCTCCAAGAGGTCAATGAGATCCTCTGTCTCTAGCTGATCATCTGTACTACTTCCAGAATCAGACATGGGAGCTACACTTCTATAGGGCCTAATCGCATCTGCTGAGACAAGCCCAGTGAATTTCTTGTACCCTCTTAGTCCCTTAATACTCCTAATTTTGTACCTGTCCTTGCCTAAAACTCTCACAACTGTGTATGGGCCTGAATAACTATCATCTAGCTTAGAGTTAACCTTACTAGCGCTACTGACTGGAGCCTGCTTCCAAAGTACAAGGTCCCCTTTTTTATATATCGTACTACTCTTCCGCTTCCTATCAAATTGCTTTTTCATCCTATCACTGGCTAACTTATTTTGCACCACTGCCTTTTCACGCCGTGTCTGAATAGGTTCCTTAGCCTGACCTGGAATAGCTACATCACATCTAGACCTACCGGCTTGGGCAAACATTAAGTCATATGGTTTGAAACCTGTCGATGTATTTCGAGAGTTGTTAATTCCCCATATAATATTAGGCAAACTGCTATCCCAGTTATTACCTGCCTCACTCGGTTCAGAAGCTCTCAGTGCATCCAAGATTGTGCGGTTTGTTCTCTCCACCTGCCCATTTTCTCTGGGGCAAGCAATAGTGCACAAGGTATGCTTGAATTGTTTGTCAATTGCAAACGTTTTAAAGTACCTACTTGTGAAAGCCTTTCCATGGTCGGAGACTACACGTTCAGGAAACCCAAACAAACTGAAAATCTTTTTCAATGCACGAATAGTTTCAATCGAGTTTACCGTGCGGGTAGGCTCAACAATGACAAATTTTGAAAAGGAGTCTGTCATTACTAACATGTATTTATAACCCTTTTTGGTTTTACTGAAAGGTCCAAGGTGATCAATATGTACCATTTTCATGGGTTCTGTAGGTTTAGGTATGGGATGCAATTTACCTTCTTTCTTTCCGTATTCTCCCTTTCCGTACGAGCAATGAAGACAACATGACACGTATTTCTTAATGAACCGTGACATTTTCGGAAACCAGAAATCAGCTTTAATAATTTCGGTACAGCGTTTCAGTCCTACATGACCGATGTCATCATGGTGCATTTGTAGGATTTTCCAACGCGCAAAATCTGGGACTATCAGACGGTTACCGTTAAGGGTCTTACGATAAAGTCTGTTATCAACGAAAGCGTAATTGTTAACGATATCTAAGTCCTTGCAACCACTGTTTATCAACTCAATTATTCTATTCAACTTTTCGTCTTGTCGTTGAATTGTGAAGAACCAATCCGTCACATCTAAGCGATTGACATTGACACTGTCCAAGACCAGTTCAGGACGTTCAGTTTTACGCTCAATAGTCTCTTTAAAAATGGAGTCGACAATCGGATTTCGACTTAGTGCGTCCACATGTTTCATTCGATCACCTGGTCTGTAGTCAATGTCAATGTCAAAATCCTGAATTAAAAGCCACCAACGTGCGATTCGCGGAATTAGGTCACGCTTAGTTAAAGTTGAGCTTACCGCTACGCAATCCGTGACTACCCTCACTTTTTTTCCGAAAACGTAAGCACGGAATCTACGCAATGATTCTACTACCGCCAGTGTCTCTAGATCGTAACTATGATATACACTTTCTTCTCGGGACGTAACACGACTGAAATACATTACGGGGCGTAAAGTATCATCAGTTTGTTTTTGCAATAAAATCCCAGCAATACCCAGTTTACAAGCGTCCGTATGAATTTCTATCGGCAGTGAGGGATTGTAAATAGCTAACACGGGTTTACTACATAGCTTGTTTTTGAGTTCATCGAAGCTTTTCGTTTGTTTCTCACCCCAAACCCACGAAGTGTTTTTTTTTTGTGAGTTCGGTAAGTGGCCGTGCTATGACCGCGAAATTGTAAATAAACTTGCGAAAATAACTACAGAGGCCTATAAACTGTCTTATTTCATGCACATTCCGCGGAGTCGGAAACTTTGATACGGCTGCCAATTTTAGTTCACCCGGTTGTATGCTGTTCGGAGAAATTTTATGCCCCAAATAGGTAATTTCTTTCTGTAGAAACGAGCATTTATTTACGTTTAATTTTAGGTTCTCTGCCTGAAGTTTTGAAAGTACTTTCCCTAAGAGCTCAATTCCTGACTGTACATCAACAGATGGTAACAAATAATCGTCTAGGAAAGCTAGAATTTCTGTTTCGCGATTCCCTGTAGATTCATTAGAATTACCTATCGATTCTATGATTTTATTAATTAGACGCATAAATACTGACGGGGCGTTAGCGAGTCCGAAGGGTACACGCGTATATTCATAGTGGCCGTGTGGAGTTATGAATCCAGTTTTATGCGTATCCTCGGGAATTATTCCAACTTGATGGTAACTTTGAGCCATGTCCAAGCTGGTAAAGTAATTTTTACCTGCCAGTCGAGAAAATTGATCTTCGATATTGGGCAAAGGGTATCGTTCACGAATGGTGATAGCATTTAATGCACGATAATCGACGCACAAACGACTGCCTCCATTTTTGTTGTTTACTAATATAATTGGCGAAGCATAACTGGATTCAGACTCTTTAATAATACCTGCATCTAATAGTTCAGAAATCTTAGATTTTACAATTTCTTGCTCAGTGTGAGATAGTCTATAGGGACGGTAGTAAATAGGCTGATCACTTTTTAACTTTATCTGCATCTGAACTAAATTGGAACATCCTAGGTCTTTTGTATCTTGGGCAAAACAGTTATTGTACTCTGACAATAAAGCAATTAATTTTGTACGTTCACTATCATTTAAAGGACCGATGTCAAGTTCCGATATGTTTACACCTCCTATTTTCTGTACATCATTAGGCTTGGCTAGGCTAGTACTTAGAACGCATTTGGCTAAGAATAAAGGGCAAGTATTGGCATTTGGACTGACCTGATGAGTCGATGCTTCCTTGCAGCTCTCGGCACGGAGCAGGATGGTGCCCTCGCTCCACTCCACGTCCTTGCTTCCCGTGTTGATGACTTTGAGGTAGCCTTCACTGCCACGGAGTAGGGTAGCTGGCAAGGAATAGGTGACCCCATATAGGTCGAAGTGTCGAGCTGGTGTGACAACGTCATTGTCGTCTCGGTTTCCAAAAATGAGGACCTTGATGATAGATGTCCCTGGCGGCAAGCATTCCTTGGCGGCAGTAGTAACCTTCAAGCGATGGTTTTCTTCAGATACGTCCATGCTTGCTAAGTTTTCAGGTTCGACGATCTTGAGGGTAGCTGTACCATTCTGTACTGTCAAGGATACACCTTCGCTGTTTATGATGGGTTGTCCGACCAACAGATTTATTCCATTCATCGTGACGTCAGTCAGATGAGCCGTACAAAGCATGTCTAGGCCATCAAGTTGAAGTTTGAACTGTACTTCACCTTTGCTGTTGATGCTATTGCCGCAAAATCCCTTGAGTGCGACGTACGAAGGCCTCACTTCCAGATTGAGAAGCTCGGAGACCTCTTTACTGAGTATGTTGACTTGACTACCAGTATCCACATATGATTTGACGTAAACGCCGTTGATCTTAGCAGTCTTTTTGTAGATATTGTTGTAATTCTGAATCAATTTTATTTCCTTCACGCTATTAGCTACCTTGTTATCGGTTTTTTTGTTATCAGGACAACGGGGTGCAATATGACCATGGGCACCACATTTAAAACATGTGCGCTGATCGGGCAAAGGACAATGTCGAACTAAGTGTCCAGTCTTCTTACATCGCGGGCAGGGATCGGTCTCGATATTAACTGGGCCTTTCTTTTCCGTTGCTTGGCGAGTATTTTCTTTGTAAACATTTGCGCGGCTAGATTCCGTACTTTGATTTGGCGAGCGATAATCATCTAAAGCAGATAAAAAACCTTCATATAGCTCCTCCGGTTGATCGCACTGGAAGGCCCTCGCATTTGATTGCAGGGCTGCGGGTAAGCCGCGGATGATACACGACACAGTGGCGGCTTTGGATAGTTTGCACCGGAAGCACATGGCGATTTTTTCTTGATAGTACTTGGTCATGCTCTCGCTCGCCATTTTTTTTCTACTAAGCATTTCTTCGAGGATGTTGGCGTAATCTCGATGTTTAGGGAACGCTCGAAGTAGCATATCTTTCCACTCTTCCCATGGATAATCGTATTCTTCGAGGCGATTGTACCACTTACGAGCTTGGCCCCTGAGCTTGTCTTGCAAGTGGAATGATTTTGTTTTTTCATCCCACCCGTGGATTTCTCCTAATTGGTCAATTTTTTTTAGCCAAGTCCGAACGGTGCAGTCCTCGTTTTCCGGGTCAAATTCAGGGATCAGGGATGCAGCTCGGTGTAGTTTAGACTGGTTGACGACAGGCATGTCGTTTCCTAGGTCGAGCAGAGCCTTCTGTACCTCTTGTGTCAAAAGGCTTTTTAAGATTTTCCTTGCAGGTGGTGTGGATCTGCCGTCGTTGCTCGTACCTTCTTGATCGTTGCCATCGACGTCAGCAAAACCGGTGGTGGATTCCATGTCCTAATCAGGTGGTCGTGGTCGCTTGCACGTTCTCGTTTGCCGCGTCTTCATTGTAGGTATTATTATCCCACTTCTGAATTTGTAAGGTAGTATTTTTTAATCGGGCAGTACTTCCCCTTACAACAGATACAGCAGAAAAGGAATCAAAATGTCTGCGCGGCTGGCTTTATAGGCTGGCTTGTCACCCCCACGCAAAGGCTCGGCTCGGCGGTGGCGTGGCTGAGAGGTGGGCGGGTGACGTGGCTCCGCAGGTGGCTTCCTGCGGTGGTTTTGGCGGCAATGAGGCGTTACACTAATAAAAGTCTAAGAAGGTAGCTTTTACATATTTTTAACAACGGCCTGTTGGTGTTGTCTTACGGACAAAACAAAACATTTTTAGAAACCCTCATGTAACAAATAAGTATGGTAAAATATCACCCAAGTTCTAACTTATACATAGATTCTACTTAACAACTATATCTAAGAATATTCTTTGAATTACTATATAATTACTATATGAAATTACTATATAATTACTATATGAAATTTTTTATATAGTAGATACTACAAACTGGTTAAAATACATATAGAATAGATACTTTACTCTCGGGAAAGGCACAAAATGAGTTGAAAAATTATTCTCAAGTGTGATCGGACAAAAGTTTTGTTTTTCGTCAATGTTTCTAACAACATAACAATTTAAAGATGTTAAAAATTCCAAAAAACACTTAGGTCCTACAATTACAGTGAAATACTCTTTGGAGTGAACTTCAAAATTCACCATCTTAAATATTATGTTAGAAACAGTTGTACATTCATATTTATTGTTGTTGTACGGAAGTTGCGAAACAAATCAACAACCTGTATAACGGATATAAATGGACAGTTATCGAATTGAATGAAACTTGATAATTGCAAAACGGCTCACTTCAATAACTATTTTTGATATATAGCCGACCAGTTTCAGCAGATTCAGACTGCCTTCTTCTGGGCGAGTGAAGACGCTTCCGCGTCGGTTGGCTATCCCGATCAAAAATGGTGTGCCGTTTTGCAATAATCAATATAATCATAAATGGAAAGTATAAATAATCTATTAATCATACTGATTAACTTTCCCAAAGAAAGCGAATATGATAATAATATTTTTTCTCTCCGTACGAACTTTAAGAAACTACTGTACATTTTGAATAGGCAAGCGAATTTTTATATTTATTAAGCACGGGTATGATTATTTGGGAAGTAAGTTCAGTATTAAGTAAATTAAACGTTTTCATTAATATATAATAAATTATAAGGCACTTTATTGTAAACAAAACAAATACAGAATATAAGGTTACGTGTAAGCGATACAGTACAAAGGCGAACTTATCAAAATAAAAGTAAAAAGTTTATTTGCAATCAAAAAGAAATACAAAAATATTTTATGCTACTACTATCTATGTTGTATATATGTTATGGACCAAGTGATAAATTGGGCAATATACATAATGCCCGGTCATTATGAAAAATGCCCAATATGATAGTACAATCTGATAAAAATTATCCAAATAATCAAATTGACCGGGCATTATACATATTCTCCGTCACCTTTTGGGCAAAGTAATACAAACATATTAAATTACTATTTTTTTATTTGTATTGTCATTTAACTTAAAATAAACTAAATGTTAAAAAATTTAAATAAACAGACTCATTATTTGGATTATTTAGCAAGGACTTCTACATTAAGAATCCACTAGTTTTTGCATTTAAAACTTAAGGAAAGTCATATTAAAAATACTAAACAAAAACAATAGCGTTTGAAGTCTGCCGTTCGAGCCGCACACGCTGAATGGGGGTCTCTGATTGGTCAAAGCGTGTCACGCGAGCTTCCTCCCCGCTAAATATAGCTTCATTATCAAATTGCCCAATTGTCACGTAGCAATATAATAATGACCGTGCAATGTGCTAAATAATGAAGTTCAGATAGTAATTAATCACTTAGCTCGATAGAGCTAAACAATATTCATAATGCTCACACATTATGAATAATGCCCGCATTAATTACTTTGTCCATAACATATACAAACATTACTGAACGGGTTTGTTCGATCCTTAGCAGCGAGGCATGTATTATAAAGAAAGAAGAAAGGGAGATCACTGTTCGATAACTTATTATCCACTACTAAAACTGGGATACTTTTTATTGCGGGATTCCCAATGGATTACACTGGCCGCATTATGTTCTTCCACGCGGACGAAGTCGCGGGCAACAGCTAGCTAAGAATATTAATAAATACTATCTACATAGATAAATACTTATTAAATAAATATATATAGATTAAACATATATAGGTATTTAATAGTATTTTGTGCAACTGTAGCATAATTTGAGACATTGGGACACGAGTGTTTATTTACGAAACGAACGGGGTTAGTTTCGTAATAATTTTGCACGAGTGTCTCAATGTCTAATTATGCTCAGTTGCAAACAATACTTTATCTACGACCATCAAAAATATCGTCTTTATAATATTTTTAACTAACAAAAAATAAGAAGAAGAACCCCGGGTGTGTGGCAAGAGCGCACCGAGCTTCTTACACAGTCAAACACATTTTTATAACCCTTGTTTGAAGTAGTAAACAATTAAATTAAAATCCAGAGAAGCATATTGGTACTACACTAGACTGTATACACGATGGAAACACAATTTGATAAAAATGGCTCGGTAGAATAAATTCGCAAAGTTACCTCTTTTCGAGTACCTTTTTCCTCTTTTTCCCTACTTTTTTATATAAATAAGTAATTGGATATATGATTCATTAACTAAAATAAAGCTCATAGATGACTGGAGCGTTTATACACGATAGTTTTTT
This sequence comes from Ypsolopha sequella, assembly GCA_934047225.1. Taxonomy (NCBI): domain Eukaryota; kingdom Metazoa; phylum Arthropoda; class Insecta; order Lepidoptera; family Ypsolophidae; genus Ypsolopha; species Ypsolopha sequella. The sequence continues at coordinate 2,540,854 of OW203986.1, read as the reverse complement.
ATTCAAGAACAATATAATGAAAATAACAACGAAAAACATCGAAAAGGTACAAAAGTTTGGTTATTATCTTTACTCTTTACACCTAAAGAAAAAGACAGAGACAAAGGCAAATGCTCGGTGCGCCCTTTGAAGTTGGAACTTATTTCTCGTTTCTGTTATTGATTGGGTCTCTAGCGGTTTTATAGTTTTGTTAGTTGGGCCAATCGCAGCGCAGAATTCACTACTAAAACTATTTAAACACTGTTATAATGTTATAACATCGGATAAACAAGTAGTTACGAGTATAAAACTGCTTTTGATGTTGCAATTGCCTTTTTGCAGTATGGGAGTAGATAAACATGTATTATATTATATCATGTATACACCCGGTTGGTATCCATTATGTGTCGCAGGCAAATAGTAAAATTCCGTCTTTTACAAATGAAGTCGCCAGTTTTTAAACGCTCGCTATTTTGATATTTGACGAAACTTCGTCAAAAAGCAGAATTCGGCATTTTATAATTTGCCTCGGCATATATTAATTCTGTTGGAAGTATAAAGGGTCGCCTCTCTCCGCTCCGCTTCGCTCGGCTCCCAATATGTACTTACATGAAACCAAACACGCTCCTTCTCGCTCCGCTTCACTTCACTCGTCGTCGCACCTATCTTTCACTTTTTGGTGAAAGGCTTTAGATTACAACTTTTTAGAACGAAGTCATTTTACAAACAGCGGGCATTTTTCAGTTTGCCGAACGGCAAATTGGGAAACAGCGAGTGTTAGAAACTGACGACGCCGTTTGTAAACGGCGGAATTTTACTATTTGCCTGCCACATATGTACGAGTATGTGTGCCTCTTTTACCAGGTCTTGTTGCGTAACACAAGAGACTAATGCTTGTGCTAAGTGGATGAAGGTGACAAATCTCTCCGTCACGCCGGGTTTGGCCTGAAGCCTGGATATTAATTGCCAACACCTTCCGACTGCCTGGGCCACTAAATACGCGTTACGATACAAAGCTAACGAGTAGTACTTTGTTACTTTGTTTGTTTTAAGTCAGACATTTTAACGCCACGAAATGGAGCTGGAAAGTGGGGTACGCTAGTGCCCGATAAAAGTAAAAAAAAAAAACAATAGTTAAACAACCATTGAATATTTTGTAAAACAGCAGTTTGAATAACATAATGCTACTCGTATAAAGATAAAAATAAACACATTGTTTCCGGATGAAATCGAAAGAAACAAAATAATTTGAATAAAATTTTGCCGTCATAATTATCTTTTGACCGATTTATATTTGTGAATTTATAGATTAAATGTTTATTTTATATATTTTATCTCAAGACGAGTCAATTCCTTAGTTGAAAATGAAACTAACTCTGATATTTAAAACCCGATAGGCAATACCTGTGTCAATAGCCTATCTGTGACGCAAATAACATCTCTTTTGTGCCTTTGGAATACTTCGAAATCACATAGAAATCACTATGAATGAACATAATCAAACTAACAATATTGTTCTTTTTTTAATTGTGCATGAGATTTAGTCTGTAAAGCTATACAAATTAATAAATAATAAAATAAAATATAATATATAGGTACCTAGACGTCATCATTATTGTTTACAGTACAGTTTAAAAACACGCGAAAGTGCTGCCAAATTAGAAAAAAAAAAAAAAAACTTGCTAGAATAATTATTGAAAATGTCTAGAAATATCCAGTCATGAACAATTTTTACATAGCATAGTTTTCATAGACGTCTTTGATGAGATAAAATTTAGCTTTCGCTACAAAAGGCCGCTTTTGGCATAAATTAAAATTCTAGCTATAAAAGAATGTTGTTTCTGAAAACTTTGCTATGTAAAAATATTTCATTGCTTTTTCAATACATTTACTTGAGCAGATTTTTAATGATACTGTAGCATGTAAAAAAAAACTTTTTTCTAGTTTGCAGCACTTTTGCATGTTGTTACGCTTTAAGACAATCAAAAACCTGATGATTATAATGAAAACTACATTAAAAAAAAATAAGTCCACCGTAAAGTTACGCCATGAACAATATTACATGTACTACATGCTTTTTATTGTAAATAATGTCTTTAATGTATATTTGTGTACAACAAAGAATAAATAATATTCACTTCTGCCAGTGTACAGAAGTTTATCACTTTGCATATTTCTCGAAAGTTATCATAATAAAGAAGGCTGTAAAGTGCTACGAGTTAAAGCTTCCCGCTTGCCCCTCCCCGCCCGCCCACCGCACGCCCTAGTCGAGGACTATTCCTCTATCTGCAGTATTATGTTCCTTGCCTTCAATGCTGTTCCTTTTTTGCTTTTATTTGTGTATAATAAACGTACACTGCTCAACAAAGTCTAAGCATATTTAAATACACAGCTATTTTTTTCTTAAATACTAAAGCTTTATGTAACAATAAAACTTTATGAAACAATAGAAAACATTACATTTCACGCTAAATCATTTATTTATTTATTTAGGAACACCAACAAGAAATACAATGAACTTACTTAAATGGAATAATCTTAAAATGTATACAGCTATTTGTTTTCTTAATTAAAGGCATCCACATCATGCACCAGTTAAGACAATTATGAAAAATTCTTATACTAATAGGAGCATTTACTACTCGTATATTCTATAAAATATGAAACTAAAACTAGGTTAACAAATTTTGTGCGAAGATTTTTTAAAATAACAGGGTAGGTACCTACTTATTTTATGCTTTGTGTTTATTTGTGCGTGTAGTTTTTTTGGCTAAGTATTTACTGACAGAGGACTTGAAGGTGTTGAGCCCGGAGAAAATATCAATATCTGCTTTGGCGTATTTGGAAATAGCATTGTACTGGCGGCAAGATCTCGTTAAAGGAGCGTTGGTACCTAGGTTAGTCTTAGCAAAGGGTATATTAAAAAGAATGTAGTTGGATCTTATCATACAACAAAAAGTATTCTATATTAAGAAAGAAGCGAAAGAGGTATGTTAGGATCGTAGCAGATAGAAATCTGTAGTCTCTGCTTAGCCCTCTGGGAGATTCTAAGCTCATAGAGTGTACTTTAATTAATTGTTGGCTATGTTAATACAATTTAAGTCAAAGTAGGTATGTAAAAAAACCTTGTTATCTGTATTCACTACGCAGGTAAGACTAGATTCATATAATAGACATCATATTATGTCATAGAACCACTACACAACAAACACTGATCTGTAATAAAACGAAGACCTGAATTTTTGATTTCTTTTCAATTATTTTATTAATTTTTTTGGTGAAATTCTTGCCTAGCGTCAAATTGATAAGTAGGTATGGTCTTACGACAAACCTTACCGATTTTCGTGCTGTTAACACCATTTGCAGCTTTTTTAGCGAAGTATTGACCAACAGCCCATTTCCATTTGAGTCTACAGACCATGCGAGTAGCGTCCTATATTTTTGTAGTTGTGCGTAAGTCTGTACGTCGAACTCGATCATTCAGTGGAATAAAGGCCATGAAAGTACGTGCAAGAACACCGAGATGTGGTACCGACAACCGATACACAGAGACGTTTAGACCCAACAAGCATTTTAGCGATGAATATACCTTGTTTTAGATCTCAAAGACGTAAGAAGTGGTTATAATAGCGATATTTATGGCTTCAGGTGATAAAATTGAGATTTTTAAACAACATTAACACTTAGCGCGATAAAATAGGTTTAAAATAGGTAGCAAAGCATCTTGTATTATATAGCTTCACCCTGAACCTACAACTATAAGATCTATAAAGGAAATAATAAACGCCTTATTCCTATTCAAGATTTAAATTGACGCTAAAATCACTCCTTAAACACTCAATACTCTACAACGGCTTCTCTTACACTCATTAGTTATTGCATAGCACTAATAAAACCCCTTCTAACCCTAGATGTTTGAAGAAACGCAACTCTCTTTTATCACCTGAGATAGTACAACGGAAATATTCCAGACCATTGTAGATGTTAAAGTTATAATTTGTGTTGCTTAGGGTTAGTTTGCAGCGATAATGACCGCTACTGAAACCCTTACCTCAACATTTGTCAAGCGCAAGCATATTTTTGAAACTCTGCAAATGCACTCTGTCAGTGGAAGTAATGTAAATAAAATATATTATACGGGATAAACATTCTGGTGATGAAAGAAATGACAATTCCAAGGTATCAAACTAATTTCGGCCTTATTGACATTTAACGACCCCTTTTTTATACAGAAGATTTATTTATCTTAAGATTTATCTTGAAGCTGAATTTTATAAAAAAATATGAATGTCAATAAAGTCGAAATTCACATGACAACTTGAAAACTGTCTAGATCAAAAGAATAATTTTAACTCACAGACGGTGAAATATAGAACTTTTTTCACAATTTTCAAATTTTGCAACGACATACAATTTAACCGAGACTGGTCTATAGACGCCATAGACAATCGTAAGTATAACAATTTAATATTTACCGCAGCACAGTACCAATAAAAAAATAATTTCCAGGATAAGCAGCGCCTTGTGAAGTGACGGCTTATAATTAAATTACAAAGAGTAGATAGTATTAAGTAATATTAGAAGAAATGGAAAGATTTAATTTCTGTGAAAATAGTCATCGCGTCATATTTTTTCATGTGTTTTGTGTATTATTTATTGCTAGGTTGATTTTATTCCACAATTTCACATAAGTTTTAGTTCGTTGCACAGTTTCCAAATTTAGAATTTAGTATTTACACAAGTTGCTAATTTATGAAGACAACAATCTTAATTCATAAAATAAAGATTTCAGGTTAAGATATAAAGGAGGAAGAATCCAAGCTTTTAAGTCTAGAATCCTTAATTAGCATAGACTTATAGCAGAACAGAATAACATTCCAAGCTCAAGAACTCAAATAAGTCTCAGGTTTACATAGCAAGCGGTTTTCAGACTTTGATATTTGAGAAAATATTGGTTTAGCACGTAACCTAAACTCAATTTGTTTTTGAAACATTGAAGTTGGCACGTTTTACTTGCTGAATAATAAAAAAAAAACAAGGTACATAGGTTTGAATAGCACCCATCATGCTACCTAAAAATTGAACACGTTGTTTTAAAAGTAGCGTACAACGTTGGAACAAAAACGTCTCTAAAAAGTGGGTGTACCATCATCCATCAGCCTAGTTCGTCTATTGCTGGACATAAGCCTTTCCAGGACTTTGCAATTCCCGGCGCTCATCCTGGAAGAATTGCCCATACTCACACACGCTGGGCAGGCGGGTTGGTGAGCGCGGTGCCGGAACCCTCGCACCAGTGACGCAACTGCCCGTCACCAGTTTGTTTCATATAAGGCCAGGCTATTAGGGATGGATATACTGCCATCCATCGGTCCCAGGCATGGTGGGGCTCCTAGTTTTTTGCCTGTGAGCTGTCTTCTTACTTTCCCCCAATAACTTCGAGGGGGTCTCCAAGTAAGATGTATTGAAATGAGGTGTTCAAACACACCTTTTCTCCTCGTTTGATGAATAGGAACCATATACAGAACTCAAACATATTATATTAGGTGTGTTTCAACAATATCTAGAGATTTGATATTTGAAATTTTGCTAGCTACTTTAGCTTTTTTTATAAAAATTATAAAATTAACACTTTTCGCTTTCGCCCTGTATCCGCCCTTACGTACTGTGCGATTTTTCGCTTAAAGTGACAGTGACAAAAAGATAATTCGCATAGACTCTTAATTCGTTTGAAGCGCAATTTTCCGAGAGGCTTTTTTATTTATTTTTCACGATAATCTACTACACCTTAGTTTGCTATACTATTTTAAGCCACGCAAAATTCTAAATTTTATCAAGCTTTTTATTTATTTATTACAATTATACAATAAAAAAAAATATTTTATTTATATAAATTATTTAATTTTTATAAATTTTATTAATACATACTAGCACTAGTATAATAACTATACCAAGCTAGTAGTGGAACGGATGTTGCTTCCCCAGGGTAGTAGTAAAAAACTTTTTCCCTTCGGATTCATCACAGAACAAAACAGTACAGAGGATCTAAAAAGGCCGACTTGGGTGAATCATAAAATGATTTGAAAGTAGGATAGAGTCAGAGTTTTTTCAGGCGTGCAAAAGAGACGGCATTAGAACAGAATAGGTATATTCTTTTATTTTTCTCACTCTGTACCGGGTGTAAATATACTGCTGTATTTTAATAAAACCACATACTGTACTGATCATACTGAACAACTTTCATAAAAAAACATAATAAATTTAATAAAGTTGTTGAACTTTTAAAATTCATTTTATTTAAAATACTATTGTGTGTGGCCAGCCCCCCTTTTCTGTATCTTTAGTTGCCAACTGAACGAGGTGCCTATCATCAAAAACATAGATAAAAACTGAAATTTCAAAATTACCTTTAGTGGGTATTGAACTATTAACAATCTGTGTCGTCACTTCAAGTACGAACATATCCTTAGGCAATCGGAATTCGATAGTATATATATGTTTTTGATGATAGACACCCAGTCCAGAAGGCAACTAGAGATACATAATAGGCCCGCAGGTCCAATTTTTGGAACGAAGTTCCTAATCGCACGTTAAACTTCAGAGGCTTGGCGAATGAGGGCTAGGCCGAAAAAGTATAACATTTCAACCGTTACATTTTCATCTTATCTCTTTCGTATACACTTACACTTCTAACCGCGTTTCATAGTAAGGGGTGGAGTGAGCGACGCGACGTGGTCAAATCGACAATATGATGCAATCAGTTTTTTGTACCTTAATGATAAATATAAAAAATAATACTCTGAGCTCTTCAATAAATATAAAAAATAATACTCTGAGCTCTTCAATAGCTGGCTGCTTGTTTTGATTTTACGTCTTTTTATGAGCTACGAACGAACAATATCTTTTCTCCTTAGATCGCTTGTGGGATGTGTACTACGTGCGGGCGGCGGCTTGCGCGTTAGTAGCGAAAGGAACTTCGTTCCAATCGGATGTCTCAGTACGATCATAACAACATGTGGTTAATGTCCGGAGCGCAAGTACTCGTGAGTTCATTATAAATAACGACGAGTATGCCCCTTTGTTAAATATAACAAAAGGTTGCCCGAAATCACCAGGATGGCAATTCTGACAAATTTGAAAATTTGTGAAGGCGGATGGTATATGATTTTTAGAAACTCTTTTATATAGAAACTGTATGTTTTGTTGTGTCACTCTGGAGATGCAGGGACAGCGGGGTCAATGAAGTGCGCGGGATTCGGTTATTATAATATATCACGAAATTCACAAATACACTGTGTAGGTGTAGGTACAATGAACGTTTCTATAGTGGAAGGGGGAAGACGACTGGCAAACTCGACTTTGGAATTTCGAAACGAATGCAAGTAGGCAACGTTGCGAATAAGTATTGCTGCCTCTGTATTCCTACAAAATATTAACTAATATCAAAACTTTTGCCCAAATTCAAAACATGGATTACATGTATTTTAAGGAGTTATATTTGGGACAACTATCATCTACGGCATTTATCATGCGATAAATAAAGTGTATGAAAAATAAAGCGTGTGAAAAATGTTGCCAGAATAGCCGTATGATACGACTATTTCGTCGTCTCTCACTGGAAATGTTTCTTGTGATGCTGCGAACTCGGAAGGCATTTACTTTACATTTGAGGAACAGAGTTGATAATATACAAAGAAGCTGCTAGGTGTAATGGACATATTATAGCTAGACACAAATATTTATGTACGCTGAAGATATTCAGTCTCAAAAATCGAACTAGCTACACACAGTTATTATCAGTGTCACGCATCGAACTAGCGAGACACAGCTATATACAGTGGAGACCGTATCAAGTAAGACACATTGGACTTCGTACCTATCGTAATTTCTTCTCGCTATGGACTAATTTGGTACTGCAAGTGTATAGCTTGATGTGGTCTCCACTGTACGCTGAAGATATTAAGTGTCAGGCATCGAACTAGCTAGACAAAGCTATTGTCAGTGGCACGCACCAAACTAGCTAGACACAGCTTTGTACGCTGAAGGTATTCAGTGTCAGGCATCAAACTAGCTAGGCACAGCTATTGAGACATTGTGTTTATCATGTACGAGTATGATCAATTAAACAAAGAAATAATACTTAATTAACATATTTCAGTATTTTTTTCTGACATGTGGAACACAATTTCCCATGTATTTACTGTGTGTACTAGTTCCACTGATCCGTATTCAGCATTTGTTTACTTTGCTGTAGAGGCAAAAAGTTTGTAAGCACACTTTTTCCCGATAGTACACAATTATGTACAAGCGAGTGCAGTTTATGAAAAGGCTAATGATGTCGTGGCCAAGCAACATAAAGTATTCACAAAAGTGAAACAAACATTAAGTTCTACAAATAGTTCTACAGTATCTAAATTACTTTTAGTCAAAGGTTCCGTATTTAACTAAAAGTTTACCAAAACTTCTAATGAGCCTCGTGAAATTTAACGAAAATAAGAATTAATTATGTAAGTACAGCCATCAGGTGAAAATTGGCAAAGTTTTACATCCCTTGTTATTTTCTTTTTCTTTTTATTCCCTGATTTTCTTTTACTTCAAGTGAAAAAGGAAGAAAAGTCCAAGTAAACTTTCTCGTTTTCTTTGAGCTTTTCGTTGAAAGATCAATAAGGGACAAGATTACTTTTATACATATGTCTTCATTATGTATTATAATTTTTATCCATTCACTCACCGAAATTACATCAATCATATTGATAGGAGAAATAACATTTTTTGTATAGCTAAAAGGTTACAATGTCGTTTTGAGTTGTTTTATAATAAAAAAAAAATAGGAAGTCAATAATGAGTTTGTACTACAAATATGATAAATTGATATACAATAGTATAGTATGAGAGCCGTCAACCATTTCTCTGACACTAGACACAAATGTCGACACTATTGTCGATAACGTATACACGACAAGAAATCCGTAGAGTCAGAGTCCCAACTCAAGTGTATTGGGTGTCTACCTCTACACAAATATTTGTGACACCAGTTTCAATTTAGTGTTGTACATTCCGTCACCAAGGATCAACGTGCTGCCGCGATCGTATTTTTATGTATTTCTATAAAAATTCGTTGTGGTAAAAATAGACATATTTGGGTCAAAGATTGGATTAAAAGAAGAACATTACGTTTGTCTTGAAAATTCACTTGTAAAATAGTCCCGAGGACTTTCATAGTTTTTCTCTGCACCTTGACCACTCTTCTTTTTTTTCTTCAATTTCTGCAGTTCGTTATTGAACTATTTCTAGAGCTCGGACAATTTTTCTTTTTTTTTAAATGAACTAAGCTATCGGTTGTTGCTGCAAACCCACACTTTCTATGTATAAGTGTTATGTTATGTTTATGTGAACAACAAAAAAAATGGTTAGGTACTCAAACTATTTTGGACATATTTTCAGCGAGAGTTAAAATTTTGAATAATTCGTTGATTTCTGGCACATTTTCAGTACATTTTCCGACGAATACATTAAATTTTGTCTGATGTCTCAAAGTGTGAGTTAACAAAAACAAAGAACTATATTATAACCTCTGAGCAATGAATGTGATAATAACGACTTTCACCGCTTACACGAACTTTTCAGTGACCCGAAATATTATTTTACAATTTGTAAATACATCAAAACTACAATTTCTTCCCTTTAAAATTCAATGTGAGTTTAAAAAGCTGTGAACTTAAAATTATGACCGCTTTAAAAGTACTGACTGCCCAGAGACTTAAACAGTGAAAAAAAAGTATTACTATGGTACACAAACAAAGCTTCGCTAACTTCCTGTAAAATAATTTAAAAAAAGCATAAAGAAAACAGGAGTGCGGTAAAATTGATTTTACGAACAGTTTTGATGAAGTCTACGAGCATTTGCATAGAAAATTTATTAAATACGAGAAACTATTTGTTTTATGTGATGATGATGATTTAGAGGTGGGACGCCTGCGGGGCACAGGCGGATGGTCGGCTCTCCAGTTGGAGCTATTCCATCCAATTCCCATTGCTTGGAGCTTTGGTATCCTATTGTCCCAGTTGCATTCCCTCCTCAAATCTTCCACTTCTCTTAATATATCTTAATATGTCTGAGTACCCAAGGCACTTGAGGTCTTCTTCTTTAATGTGATCATTACCAAATACTTCCCATCTTAGGCTAGAATATATAAAGCATTCACCTAAGTAGTGCTTACTCGTTTCCTCCTCGCCGCAGTGCGGGCAAGAGGAGTCCTCCTGTACCTTCATTATTGACAGATGTCTGTTCAGCCTACAGTGGCCAGTTAGAAAACCCACCAACGTACCTAGATTGATTCTACTTAGATTAAGAGTGTACCTTACTTTTTTGTAGAAGATAGTCGAGAGAAACATTTTCGACTGTCGACAGCCCTCAATGTTCTTCCATTCATCTGCTGATTCTGCTGAAGCCAGACGGCTTATTACCTTATTAGTGACTTTTGCCGGAATAGGGAGCCCAGGTTCAGGTCCAATGAACCTATCCTCTGCACCTTCTCTGGCTAATTCGTCTGCTTTTTCATTACCTTCAACTCCTTGATGTCCTGGCACCCAGGCTACTATTGTCTCAGTTTTTTCAACTAGCTTATTGAGTGTATTTTTACACTCTCTTAATAGAGCCGATTTATTTACTGGATTTTTAAGCGCAAGAAGTGCTGCTTGGCTGTCCGAGTAAATAATGACTGTTTTCTCGTTTATGTCCGACCTTGAGAGTTTTGTTTTATGTAGGGCCATTACTTGTTTTAGCTAAAAAATAAGTAATTTTAATTATAACAAATAATTATTTAACCAAAATAAGTGTCAAAACTCACAATTACTTGCATAAAATATAAAAGAAAATTAAAATAAAAAAGATTTTTTGTCATAAATAAGAAAGTTACTTGTTGTATCTACAAACCGGCAATTTCTATAAACAAGGGTAAATTGTTATAAAAACAATAAATAAATATATAATATGCCCAATGATTAAATTAAAAAAATTGGGCAAATGCAAGTCGGACTCGCGCACCAAGGGTTCCGTACCACCACACAATATGGGTACGGAACCCTAAAAACTTTATGGTAAATAACAACAATGTGTACAGATGCCATAGCATCATCGAGGCGACAAAACAAGCCGCTAAAATGGTAACGCCTGGCTAACAATTCGTGGCTCCTACTGAGTACGGAACCCTAATATCTTAACTGCTATATTTTCTTGTAATAATAACAAAATCAATCACCTATTACCATGACCTTTTTCATTTTTTTCGGTCTTCTCTACTTTTTTGTATGGTTTACCTTAGGGTTTAAATTTTTATTATTTGACGTAAAAGATGCCACAGTAACACGTATTGTGTGAAAATTCCAACTTGCTACCTATAACAGTTGAAGTTGTAGACCCCTGTGACAGACGGACGTGGAGACTTAGTAATAGGGCACGTTTGGCATCATTTGTGTACGGAACCCTAAAAACGATCAAAGATTATGTTGAAGTTTACAAATATATTAAATTAAACATACAAATGAACTGTGGTTAATTTAATTAAACAATTTCTGTCAAAAATAAAAAAAATATTTTTTAATGACCATTAATTTGAAATATTCAACACTACGTGGTGTTAGTTGTACTCTACACCTCAAAATCGTTAGATTTCCTTTACAATTTGTGATCTCAATGAAATGTCACTAACTTCTAATAGGGCAACCTAATACAATAATGTGCCTCGGTTTAGTGCAGTTAATTCTACTGGAAAGCTGTACTTTTGAGACCACAATCAGTTAGAGCTGCTGACAATGAAGTTAGTATTGGCTGCTCTGCTCGGGTCGAGCAAGAACGAGCTGGCTAGACTTCCAGCTTAGTTTATGTATGTACAAAACGTTAATGATAATATTATTAATACAAAATATAAGTATTGTTAATTTAACCGTAAAATACCTTTTTAATTTCACGAATTATAAACCTTAATTTTAATCAATATAATAGTAAAATTTACATTTTTGTTCGATAGCAAATACAAAACTATATAAGTTTGAATAAAAATCCAATTAAATATTTTGTTCAGCGAATAAGCCTCGCAATACAGCGAGGCAACGCCCGCCGCGCCGCCAGCCTATTGGGTACTCTCCCCGATGATGGCTCAAATATTTTATTTGATCTAGAGCCCGTTATGAGATAGACAGGTTGGTATTTCTTTTAAAATATAATTTTATGTACTGAATTTTAATCAGAGCGCTTACAAAATTATTTTGCTGAACATGTTTTTACGTCAGCCATTTTTAAGATGGTTTAATTTTTTTGGGATTTCGCTTGTTGGAAACTCTACACAAAATAAACCGCCAGCCTGTGGCTGCTCGTGAGCCGACCTTCGTACCACGATAAGTCTTACATGTCATAAGTATCGTTTTCTAAAATTAAGTACGAGTATCATAGTTCTGAGGGGTGAATCGATCGCTTTGCATCGTCTCGCTGAATACGGTATAACCAGTGAGGTCGAGTATCGCGAGTGCAGTAGAATTATTTCGCCTCGTGAGAGATAAAGATATGCTGAGCTGACTGCTAGTCTCCAATGATTGGGGAGGTTCTTCAAAAAGAAGAAGTAAATACCCAGCTACAGTGAGAAGTCGAAACCTTAATGTTGGACACAAATACACACAGAGTGCGGTCTGTGCTTACACACATAACAGTACACCTGTCTTGAAGTCCAGATATTACATGTATCTATGTATTTATCTCAGTAGAAAGTACTGTATTATTATTACTTTACATGTATCTACGTATAGTGTCGTTTTTTTTTAAGCAGCAAATATAATTAAAAGTGGTGAATTTACCCCGCAATTCGCGACATGTTTCTTTCTCAGGAAATCGTTCTCAGGCGAGCTAGTGTCTATCGTCAGTAGACAGACACTCGTTCACCTATTGATAATGTTCCATATCTAATGTTATCTGGACAGGCGGACGGCTTTACTGACGCGTGCGTAACAATTCTTATGCTTATTCTCGCTTGAGAATGTTTCATCAAATTTTGCTTCTTGGGCTGTATAGAGACGTAGTTAGATGTCGTTAAATAATATATACTTATAAATAAAACTTCTAGAAAATAAGCTATGGACTTCATATTCAGTTTTTACCTTTTATATGAATCTTAAGAAAAATCCAGGCGTAAAGGGATCCGGTTTAAAATTAAAATTAAGTAAAAATTTTAAATATATATATATATATATGTATAATATAATCACATATAATAAAAAATATCTGAAATGATTTTCATCGATTAGAATTTTAACAAAGTAAATACCAAATCAGTCTCCAACTTAATACTGAGGTCCGATTTAATTAATTTAAGGAACTTATTGAAACTTAGTCAAATTGACGATATTATAACAAAAAAAGAGTTGTATTGATTATCTGTGAAGCATTTTAACTACAAATTTTTTATATATTATTTAAGTATTTTCACGCCTATTTTGCGCTATTCGGAGACCGCGCGCTGATATGAACATTATTTCAATATAGTTTATACCGATATTTGAACGGACACCAGTCGACTCAAGGTTGTTGGCGGCTACAACAGCCTTCACGGTGCTGTGCTTGGTCTATTCAGAGGGCTCGATATTACTCCTTTTCATATGTCGCTTGTGAACATTCTTGTACCTGAGGAAAATCAGCTATATAGTTGAGAGTAAAGACATGTGTTTGTCTAACAGTAACAGAGCTTTGGCACTTCTAGTAGCAAAAACTGGCTTTTACAATGACTCATTTATTGCTTGCACTCATTTATCATACCGCAAGACTTTAGAATCGCTTACCTTTATCAATCCAAAAGTTACAAAATACTGACTCATTTAAGATCAAGGTAAATCACTTTTTCCACACGGAATGCCCCTCAAAATAAAACTTCATAAATATCCAATATAATACATTTATTTATTTATTTACTTTAATTAAAACGGACAAACCAATTACAATAATTAAAGATAGTAACACAAACACAAAATGGTACAATCACCTAAAATAAATAATAATAACACATAAAGTCAGAAACAGGCCTTCTCACAAAAACACAAACACTCTGACAATATTTTCTGCCATCCATCAGCAAACAGTATATGTATTTAATTATGTGTGTTTATTATATGATTTATTTACATTTATGTTTTTGTATTTTTTAGAAAGAGAGGAAGTTCTAGGGGTTCATTGATAGATCAGGTGAAAGAGAAAGTAAAAGTCGTGTCGTATCAAGAAGTTAAAGAAAAGGCGGAGTGCAGAAGCGAATGGGAGGGGAACTCCACCGACGAAAGCACAGCTCTTAAATTAAAATGATGAAAATTGGAATAGCTGATTGGCCATAACTCTTGTAATAAAACCGCCTTCTGTGACCGAGGGGTATAAGCAGTCGCCTGCTAATCCAGAAGTAGTCATATCGCGGGTTCAATACCCGCAGAGCACTATTTGTGTTCGGTGTGCGTGCTTCGGTCTATTTGTGTTCGGTGTGCGTGCTTCGGTCTATTTGTGCCATTTGAAGTCGAAGAACCATCACGTTTAGCACGTCTAAGTAAAGCTTGTTTGTCTAGTGTAGACTGTGACTTGCATTTCACAGTTCACACTTGGTAACACTTCTGTCACCCCATAGGACACTTCTGACACCCCATGTATTATGTTTTCTAATATGTAAATACCTTAAGTATGTTGAATAAATATATATTTCTGACTTAAATCCAGCATAGAAGTTTTCATTTGTACTGTAAAATAGCAGCAGAAATTCTGAGAGGTAAGTCAATATTCGAGTTAGTTTGTCTGCCGCGCCGCGCAAGCCGAAGTGTTCCATAAACATTATAAAAGGCACTGCTGTTTTCAGGTAAATATAAAGAAATCTTATTTTATTATTGCATTTAGCGTATGTAGGACAAGATGATTGAAATACAATGTATAGATCTGCCACAGATATCTATAGCCGGACGTGCACTACCCTCCATGGATTGTGTAGAAAGCGTAAGAAAATACGGCCTTTGCTAAAGAATGGCGAAGATTTCTGTATAGAATAGTTACTTCAGTACTCGTATTTAACCAATTAATAATGTCATGGATGCGTAAAACATAAAAAGGTGTAGTATAAAAAAATATACATAATTATTTTGTGCAACTGTGACAATCATTGCCACACGAGTGCTTAATAGTTTTGCACGAGTGCACAAAATACTTTATCTACGACCATCAAAAACAATCACCATCAAAATCACGAAAAATGGGAAAAAGTACACACGTCATAATATGTTATGTATGATACCTAAGGACAAGGAATTAATATTTAGTGCAATCAGAAGCGAGAACGAGTATAGGGCGTGGCTTAAGAAATCAAGATAGACCGTTATCGCTTGTGATTGGTTCTCTAGCGGTGTTACAATACATTTAGCCAATCACAGCGCAGAATTGTGGTGTCATTATGTAATATTTAATAATTGGCCAAATAATGTATGTACTTATGAAACCGCTTCTGATGTTGTAATTACTTTAGTATGGGAGTAGATAAAAATACTTTTTTTATTTTATTGTATTAAGGATGATTGAAAGACTGCATCACAGTTCCTCATTTATTCATTTTTGAAGATTAAAATGAATAAATAAAAATATATTTGTTCTCCTCGCAATGAGTTCTAGATGAATCCTTACATGCCAGAAAAAAGAAATCATAAAAAGATCGTCAATTTTTTTTTACCTTTACGGAAGTAAAATGTTTTGATATAACTTTGTTTCTCGCAAGGAAATAAAGTACCGTTTTGCACACTACATAAGATAAGTAACTATGTACGTATTCGAGTTGAGACAAAAATTTAAAAGGCAACCCGATACAAAGGATTACAATTCACATTTATTCGAACGATTCCCAACGCGACTCAGAAAGTTCCCGTGGATATGGGTAATTTCCAGCTGGATTCCTTCTCTTTGTAATTAAATAACCATGCCAGAATGCTCAATTGTCTTTGCTCGACGTAGAATTTGCTCAATCCTATTCTGCTCTGTGCTGTAATCGGTTTGTTACCGTGTTGTGTAATCTTTGTAGGTAATCATTTTCATTTAGATTTAATTTTATGATTGGCATTACAATTTACAACATATCGTTATAGTATAAATGTTTATGTTCGAGGTGGTGCCAGAGGCGTTTCCAAGTTTCCAAGTGTCAATACTCGTACAACCTCTTTTCACCGATGGTCTTTACGTCACAACGTGACAGGGGGTGAGCCTTATCGCGTACTTCGCAAAAAATACACGCTTCTTGTCTTCACTGTTCAGCAACTGGTAAGTACCATCATCATCGTTCAGCCCACATCCACCCACTTTTGGGCATACGCCTTCTTCCCCAGACCATTTTTGTCGGAGAACCATCCTCTACGAAACGCACCACTAAAGATGGTCCTTCTTATTTTTGAATTAAATATATTTAATAAATGTGATTTATGGTACGTATTTCGCAAACATAGTTTTTATTTATTCAATGCATAACGTTGTAAACATATGGGCACACAAACTAAAAACACACTAATAAGTTTGTGTGCCCATACATTTACAACGTAATTAAAGTCTAACTGACATTCAAGTTTGTAAGTGAAATGCCATAAATCACATTTATTTAATATGAGAACAACCATCTTAAGAGTCGGAGTTCCGAGATTGGGCAAAACAGGGTTCGGGGTTATGGCTTTTTAAGACGGTAAAAATTCAAATTTCTGAACAAAATAAATACCACTTGTTACCTTACAAGATGAAGTACAGGTTCATTTAAAAAAAACTTGGCACTAATGTATAGTAACTTCAGAAAAAAAAAAAACAGGATGTCAAGTTCAGGTTACACCCGTAGCGCTGCAATGCTATTCAAGAGATTTTCTTGAAATTCCTGTTTTTTTTCTGAAGTTACTATACATTATTGCCGTGATTTTTTTTAATGAAGCTGCACTTCATCTTATAAGTTAACAAGTGGTATTTATTTTGTTCAGAAATTTGAATTTTTACCGTCTTAAAAAGCCATAACCCCCGAATCTCGGAACACCGACCCTTAAGTTGTGCGTTTCGTAGAAGATACGAATTGTTTCACCTTAATATGGTCTGTGGTCTTTCGCCAGCCTCATCCATTGCACACCAATATAAATAACACCAATAACACTCAATTACCGTACAAAATACACCTCATGTGGATACAAGCAGTCATGTCGTAAAATGCACATACTTCCACATAGTAAGCGGCGTGACATTTCTGACTTTATCTTATTATTGAAAATAGCACGAGGCATTATTGGCTGCCCCGTACTGTTGAGTAAGCTCAATTTTCTGACCTCAAATCGAAATCGTAGGCATTGTAAAACTTTCTTCTTGCCTACAGTAAGAACTAACTATAAACTGATTGGATTTTACCTTGTATAATATATATTTTACCTATCATTTTAATCGTAAATATATTGCTACATAAATTAAATAAACCTTTAATTTAGTTCATGTACATTTATTATTTTATTACATATATTTTCTTTATTAGATTAAATTTGACGTGTAAAAAGTGTATATATCTATACCTGCTTTGCAAAATAAATTTGAAACAAAATTCTTATATTCGGCGAACCTGTAAAGCTTTTAATTGTTTATCTCAAAATGTTAATGTTATGGACTTATTCCATAGCAGTATCACTTCTGTGAGACGTCTTCTTACTAACCTATTCTTTGAATAAGAGGTATTTCTTGTGTAATTAACCTCTTTTTAATCTGCTTATAACTTGTCAATTGTCATGGTTTGATTATGTATTATTTAGTCTAAGGCTATCTGCGGAAACTTTAAATGACTAGCTAGTGTTAATTTAAGTTTTTTACTAATGTTATTAAAATAGTCGCTACTTTTCCAAAATAAGTAATAAATAAATAAATAGCCCACACGATATCGTTTCGCCATCGGGCCATCGGTCTACCCATGAACGCTTTCTTGGCCTCAGCTGCCACTCTGTTACTACCCTAGTCCACCGTCAGTCTTCCCGTCCAGCCAGATGTCCCTTTCATCTATTTGTTTACCGACATCTTCGACTCTAGTTCGTTGTCGAATCTCAACGTTTGATATAACACGAGCCCCAAGAGAGATGCCTAGCATGGCTAGCTCTGGTGGGTATACAAATAACAAATACGTGTTTATGTTAATAGGAGTAGGAAACGGGACTCACGGTGTTTACTTTTAAATTTTCCAGAATTTTCTGCAAAGTAAAAAATACTTATATAAATTCAATGGATGACCATGGTCACGGAAATTGGACGAATAAACCAGAGATCACGGTGAGTGCCGTACTGCTCATAACGTGTACAGTGATTGTGTAAATCTAAAATATTATAAAATATCATCAATATTACATCGTCACGAGATGAATAATCCGAAACGAAGATATCCGTCAGAGATCGAAGGTAACCGTCATAGCCTGCCGAATCAGTAAGTTGAAGTGGCAGGGGACTGGCCATATTTGTCGCCGACGTGATAACTGTTGGGGCCGTAAGGCATTGGAATGGCGACCACGTACAACAAAGCGCAGCGTAGGCCACCCTCGTGCCCGCTGGAGGACGTTGCGGTTGGTGGCTGGATGAGGATGACTGAGGACCGCCAAGAGTGGCATAGTATTGGAAAGGCCTATGTCCAGCAGTGGACGAATACGGGCTGATGGATGGATGGATGGATGGACGAGATGAATGCCACAGAGGTGTCGGAGGTGTATCCGGGCATGGACAGTGAAATGCATGCAACCTGTATGTCCTAAAAAGCATATATTTGTGCCCAAAGTTCGGCGATAGAGCTCACCACCCATCACGTTTAGACGTAGTAATCCTCGGTGAAACGCGGGTGTACCGAGTGTGGACTGTGATTTGAATTTGAATATTTGAAATTTGAATTTGACTTGCATTTCACAGGTAACACTTCATTGATTCATGTGAATTCTAGTTATAAATGGTAACGGTATATTTATATTTATAACTAGTATATATTTCACGGCAACCAAAAAACGGTCAACTTCTGGTAACGGAGATTCTTATTTAAATATTCGGGCTCTTTTTAATTCATTTCATTAGCTAATAGGCCGGAAGCCAGTTGTAAATTTAACATGACATGCCCAGTGCAGTGGATGCTGTTCCCGGGACATCCATTTGGGAAATATCTAGTTATGTATGTTTATAAACAGTTCTGTGTATGACTGATTGACAGACGAAGCACAGCCTAAATCACTGAAAATGGAATCATCATTGTTCAAAAGGCGAAATATAAAAAGAACAATTTTTAATTGCTATGGAAACTAATCATTTGCTGGCCCGATTGTGTGCTATACGAAACCAGTCGCATAAAGTAAAACATAAATAAACATTTGTGGTACAAAAAAAAAAACAAGAATATGAAAGATTTTTTTAAAGATGGTATTGTAAGAAGAAAAACTTAAATAATTTGAAAACCAATAATTTTAGTCCACCAGTTTATTGGGTCAAAATCGTTGCAAATTAGTGTCAGTATAAAACCTTTCAAATAACCCATCATTTTGTATAACGAAAACTCGGATCAGCAAATGCTAGACCTCTAGCAAAAGTCAAAAAAAAGCGACACAAAAAAGACGGATGTCATCCTGAAAACACATTAATTTGTTTACTGTAGACAAAGAAGACTGCGGTAATGAAAGGCAAAACTGCTTACTTCAACGATTTCTCTTTTGCACCCTATTAAAAAGGGAAGGACATTTTCTTCAAGACTCAGTCCCTATTATCTGCGGCATAGTGTAATTAAAACTACACTAGGCTCCGTTATATTTCTTATTTAAAAGTTCCTTGCCCTTTCCGATCAGTGTAAAACCAAATAATAAATAAAATAAATTGAAAAAACTGGCCAAGTGCGAGTTAGACTTGCACACAAAGGGTTACGTATCACCACATAATATGGATACGGAACCCTAAAAACATTATTTTAAAGAATGTACTATAAACCAATAAACATAAATAAAAAAATAAAATTCAAGTAAACAAAGATTTTGAAAAAACCTCGGGCCGGGATTCGAACCTGTAGCTTTCACAACAAGACGCTACCGACTGCGCCACCGAGGAACTTATCCTAGACCGTTGAATTTTTCCACCATCCTTGGGTGTCTAGCACGTGGCGTAGATACAGTATACCTTTCCATCATACTTGATCTCTGGCCCGGTGACAAACGCCGCGCCGTTTGCGTGCGTGCGCAAGTAAGATAGATATACGCTGTATCCCTGGTGCATGTGATGATAACCAGGCTGTACACCGAAATTTCTTATTTATTTGATATAATAGCTCGTCTTGGTCGTTGCACAAAGGCGTTATCGAAATTTCACGCCTTGTTAGAAGGTATTTTTTATTTGTTTTTTGTCTTTGTGTCAAGTTGATCTTTTCTAGTTTCATGTTGTTATGAGAAAGAAAACGGTATTACTTACCCTTTAGGTAAATATAGGTTTAAAATTTAGTTTTAAAATATGTATAATAAGATACTACAAATTCGTAAGTAGATATTATATATGAATTGATTTTTTAATAATTTCAGCTTCCTTTTATGGCAACACAGAACACTAACTGTGTTACTACAAAACGATGTTTAACTTTAGACAGTGTTTAAATCTGTTGTTGTCGCCTTTTCTTTCATATCGTAAAAAAGTGACAGGAACAGATTTAAACACTGTCTA
This sequence comes from Ypsolopha sequella, assembly GCA_934047225.1. Classification (NCBI taxonomy): domain Eukaryota; kingdom Metazoa; phylum Arthropoda; class Insecta; order Lepidoptera; family Ypsolophidae; genus Ypsolopha; species Ypsolopha sequella. The sequence goes on along the minus strand of OW203986.1, from coordinate 2,520,153 downwards.
AAGTTAAACACCGTTTTGTAGTAACACCGTAAATGTTTAATTCTGTCCGTATGAATAAAGTAGGCTTTAAAATGTTAATACCTCTTACTTGATACAAACTTTTTAAAACTTGTTATTACCCATAAACGATTTATCATTAAATATTAACAAATGTTGTAAGTTTACGGAACAAAAAAAAATGATTTTTTTTATTTTTTAGTAAATTCCATGTACATGAAATTTGTAGTTTATGTTAAATAGAAGAGTTATTTTTTCTCTCCAGTTTCATTACTCTTCAGTACAGGGTCAGAAATCCCTGACTCACTGCGTCCATTACATACGCAGGGCTTCATCTGGGTTTTTATATTCGCTTATTTCGGTAAAAAACATAAGTCAAAATATCGAAATATAATTTTGAATAAAAATATTGAAAGACTTATTCAAATTATTATAATAAAATATTAAATATTAGCTGTTGCGCGTGATTTCGTCTGCGTGGAAGAAGATAATGCGGCCCTTGGAAATCCCGCAATAAAGAGTATCCCAGTTTTTAGGTTGGTTAATAAGTTATCGAACAGTGATCTCCCTTCCTTCTTTCTGTTGCCTTTTCAACATTTTAAAGAGTCCCACTTCTCCTCCATACCTCCGCGATCGTTAGGAATATGTATTTCTTGGAGACGAGCAAGTCAGGTTTCAAACAGTCTCACTTTTAAAAGCACCTTCTCATAACACCGGGGCGTATGGAAACTCATTCACTGTTAAGTCCATCAAACTGTGGAACTCCCTTCCTCCCACTAACAGGGATAGCCCCTCCATTGGTGTATTCAAAAGGAAAATAAAAGAGCACTATCTTCGACAACCTATCCTGTAGATATATGTATATAGGTATCTTAGATATATATATCTACAGGTATATATATTATTTACTGAATATGTATTTTGCATGTAAATTTCATGTAGTTTATTATATTATTATATTTTTAACTATTTGGTATCTACTTTTAATTTAATCTTATTTCTGTGTAAGTATTTATCGTGCACAATATGAATATCTTATTAATATCAAATATTCCTATCATCCTTGGTTTGCTAGAAGAAATCTCATTATTGAGTTAAGCACGCCATTGTACATAACTTGTATCATGTAATTTAGAATTAAGTTTTCTGTGTGCATTAAGAATGATTTTTTTTTTCTAGCTGGCGTTTCCAAAGTTCCAATGAGTTTATCTGATTTTATGTGTATGGATTTAATTTTTGATTAAACTTGCTAGGGTAAAGAAAAACCGTGCTAGGTAAATAATATAAATATAAATGCCCTAAAAACGAATTACGGCGACAAGGCGAGCCTTAGGGGGTGATCCGTGATTGTTGACGAGTTCCAGTGACAGCTCACCGCCGGCTTGTCTGATGGAAATATTACCAAAATCATTTAATTCCCGAGACAAGTTTTTTTAGGGGTGCGTAGTAGCTTTTTTTTATTTTTATTTTTATTTATTCATAATTTTACATTATTTCATTACATGGTAAACTCACATGAGTTTGTCTTGATACTACAATTCGTGAATAATGCTTATATGCGTGCATGAGATTATGCGTGCATGAGATTATGCCCACAAAAGTAGAAACATATAAATACTGATACTGATAGCTACCTGCATACATATTATAATTATACAATAGATGACGAGAGAAATTGTTTGTCGAACGGCTGCTACTGCAATGTTACGTAGTTGTTACAAAAATAAATAAAGGCAAATAAGTTAATTTAGTCGATCTTGACTTCATGTAAATAGGAACTAAATTACAATACAGAATTAGGAGGTATAAAATTGTAAGCTAAATGAGCAGTCGATCGGACAATGATATACAAATGAAAAGATGCTCTTATCGCGGCGCAGGTAGCAATGGAATGACTTATACAGAATGTTCCAATTTCATTTTCTAGTTAAAGGTATAAAGTGACTTTTTAGCGTACTTTTAATAGTTTTAGGATTAAGACTGGACCTTATTTCTTACATAGGTACAAGGAACCTTTATGGTGAGACTTTGTTGTCCATCCGTCCGTATGTCACAGCCTCATTATTCCAGCAATGTTGAAGATAAAGGGCACTTATTTGCATACATATCACGGTGTAAAATATATATATAAAGAATTTGAAATTTATCAAAATATTTCTAAAAAAGAAGTGAGAAAATTATAATCTTAAAAATACAATAAGGGTATTAAATTGTAGATAATAAAAAGTTGATTGTAAAAATATATACTTTTACTGTATTTACTGGCACTGGTTTCGAGAAATCTCTAAAAAGCCGCAAAAATATATATGTCCCCCCCGCTTATCTCCGTAACAGGTAGACCGAAAAATATGAAAAAAAAAAACAATTATAGATCATAACTGGAATTACAGGAAAACTATAGAGATTTAAAACAATTGAGCACAAATGAGAAATATTAAAAAAAGTAAAATAAATGAAATAAACAAATTTTATATACAATATGGGTATACATTGTAGGTATTAAAAATTAAATTGTAAAAATGTATAGATTGTCTATATTTAATTGCATCTATTTCGAGAAATACTATACAAACTAAATAGGAACCCTAGGCACGCGAGTGTTACTCACACTTGGCCGGTTTTTTTCTTACGGATTCTATTGTGGGTATTTAATTTTCGTAGACATTACTAACTGATCTTGGTCGAGGACTAGATATTTGTAAATTATGTGAATAACTTAAACGGAGAAAAAAATAAGAAGTCACTTGTTAACGCTTATATGTTTAAAGACGGCAATAAAGAATACTTTTCAATGCAAGTGCTCGTAAAGGCCCACTTTTTATGCATCAAAACCGAACAGAGAGTCGATTATTTTGCCCTAGGGCTTTATTATTATTATTGTTTTATTTATTTACGAGAAGTTGGCTAAATTGTAACCTTTTCTGTGTACCATAAATGTTATACTTTTTTTTCCACTGTTTAACGGCTCTGGATACAGTCCTTTTGAGCCAATCATAATTTAAAGTTCACAAGATTATATTTGTTTTATTTCCTCACACTGTGCATTGAAAAATAAATTACTCGGTTTCGTAATTTATTCCTTTTCGCCCTTGTAGCATAAACTACTATTATGATTTTATTACAATTTCAACAATGTAAACGTAATATTTCCTTTATTGGAAAAATAAATCTAGAATTTTCATATATTATTGAAATTTATTTATTTTGTTGAAATTGTTGTAAAATGATAAAACATGCTTTTTTACCATCCTGAACATTTAAACGTTTGCAAAAGTGATTCGTCTTATTTTCCCTTTAAGTTACATCGTTTAGCTAGCCCTCGACCAAGATCTGTTAGAAAACATTAAGGTCGGTCATTCCGCTCAGCTGCCATATAATTTAATAAATAAAATGCTTTAGGTGTTTCTGATGGCTTTGATCTCAATAAACTTTACACGCATATGTTTCCCTTCCCCCCACAACGCACTCCGACCTAACTCTCATCAAGAGGTGCAAGATGGCGAGATGTTCAAAAAGCGCCGAATGTGAAATTGTTTCAGGTAAAAACTGTTTTCTATGAAACGCTAACTGTTTATTTATAGAAAAGTGTATAGACTTAGTCTTCTTTACATGATCGACGTAACGTCTGTATTTCTCTTTTTTTATCAACTTTGCGTAAAAACAAGGCAATTTTGACGATATCCTGACAGCTATTATAATAGTGTTTCATAAAATTTTGCTTTTTGGGCTGTAAACAACGTGTCACAGAAAGGTGTAACCATATCTGAAGAGGTTATTCAGTCAATGGTAAAGAACAACTTTTACTATGGAACAAACACTGTATCACGAAAAAAAAATTAACTGTTTCATAAAAAAATGCAATGCTACTCGGCTGAAATGTATGGCAAAATATTTTTTCGAGATTGCAGTGTTGGCTCCATAGTAAAAGTTGTTCTATACCATTGACTGAATAAGCTCTTCAAATGTGGTTACACCTTTCTATTACACGTTGTAGAGACGTAGTTAGATGTCGCTAGATAATACTTAGATAAAGCAAATGTGAAGAAAATAAGCTGTTGACTTCACATTCAGTTTTTACCTTTTGTATGAATCTTAAGAAAACTTCAGGCATAAAAGGACCTCTTAAGGTCCTTTACAACATGGTTAACACTGGTGTCGATTCAGCTCAACACAATTTAACTAATTTGACAGGACTAACCTTATTTTAAGCGTTCTGTCTTTGTCTTTTCGATACGGAAATAACAAGACAGAAGGCTCAAATTAAGTTTAGTTCTGTCAAATAAGTTAGCCGAATCGACACAATTGTCAATTCAAACCAAAACGACTCGTGGTTAAAAGTTGTTTCAAACCCATTCTATCGGATTATGAGACGTATGTCGGGACAATATGTTTATTGCTGAGAAAAATGTTACAATACAATATCTTCCACGTTACGTCTGTCATCTCGCGATGGACACGGATTGACTTAGATCTCTGGAAGGCTCTGTGATAAACAACCTCCAAACTGTGGTCGAGATAAGGGTCTAGGCCCAGGGGTATTGCCGAAGACACTGTGCTTTTATAGGCTGGTGCAAGCTATAGGGAACTGCCGCTGATTTATGGCGATGTTTTTTCTGTATAGATTGATTTGAATTACTAAAATAAGGGTGAGTGTCCATCATAACGAAATAAATATCACAGCTCACTCTCTATAATTTATGCAAAAATAACGCTTAAATGAAAATGGAAATGAAAATGGGTCTTAACTGTGATGTCTACTTCGTTATGTTAAGATTCACTTAGGATTTACGCCCATCGTCACTGAAAAGAGAGTCCCAGGAAAAGTTCTCACTCGGAAATATTTCCTTGGCATTTTTGTTTACTCTGAATGTTTTTCTGTCTTTTTGACACAGTTATCTGACTTTTGCGTGATGCTGGTTGTCGGCTAAATTTCATGGCGAACCCCTCTCAAAATATACGTTTTAGTGGGAGTGGGGCGGTGTTAATGTCTGGTTGTCAGTGTGCGCGGGTGGATGCTTTTCGAGCTAAAATGGTTGTTTAATTTATTGACATCAACATATTTTTACGTGGTATTCTTACTTCTGGAAATAAAGTTCATAATATTCTAATAAATTTCTCCTTCGGCAGGCTAAATTATTTTTTTCACATTTGTTGTCTTCTATTATTCAAGAGCGATGCAGAAACAAAATGATTTTAATTGTTGAAATTTGGTTTAAAATAATAAAAAAAATTGGCAAAATTATCACCTGTTATTTTCGACATCTGTCACAAAATCTGTATGAAAAATACTCAATTGTCATTTTTGCCGATACAGCGAATATTCTACCTCTCAGGTGATTAAGCAGTTGCAATTTTTGCAATTTCAAAATAAAATCTGTAATAACATAAGGTCATTATGGTACTGGTCACTCAATTAACCGAATTTCGATGAAATGGGGCCATAGAATTTAAGAATTTGTGTCAGCAAATAATTGACATAAAAAAGCGTTCGATGAATTTGGAATATAAGAAAAATTTTACATCGGACAAATCTGCAATGATGATATCACCATAGAGCCTACAATATTAAAACTTCTTCACGTTCACATCCGTATTTGGCCCTCTTATGAAAGCGACGTGCATGCCTTTCCTCTAATCTAGTTGGTAACAGAAATTAGAAACTACCTTGAATGGATACATCTACAATGTTTTTTTAGCCATTTATTCATTTTTATTTTGTTTCTAACAAATCATAAAATTTTCCATGGTTCTGAAGAAAGAAAAAATCTGAATGAAGAGAAAATACCAAAATCATTAAAATATGCGTAATAAAACTGAATATGTGAATTATATTTCAGGCCATATCCCGGGTCTGGCATCAGTCACAAATGATTTTTTATTAATTATATAAGCAACTATGTTCACATAACAATAAAAAAAAAAAACAATTTCTTCAACCTAGATGGGAGGAATTTTATTTTTGAATTTCTTGTATTATGGGCATATAGAGGAAATAATCAATGGACAACTGGAAATTTAACATTTTGAAAAAGAAAATAACTCAAAGGCATCCGTTTACCAAAGATTTATTTTAATTTTAAGGAGCAGGTGGTCGCCAATGGCCTTGAGTTGATCTCTGTCAGTACAAATATCCACATAAAATACCTATATATTGAAATAACATTCATATCAGCGCGCACTGCATTGCAACGTCGCTGGGTCTCCGGATAGCGCATAATAGGAGAAAATAATACTTTTCGCAAAGACGCGATGGATGGAAAAAAATTCCATAAGTAATTTTTCTAAGCAAAATTTTCCTTGTATTTTAGATAAAAAACCATACAAATACCAATAGTGGTGTCAAAGAAATAACCAATTTTGCCTACTTTTAGTCTGAGACAGCTTGACTTTGAACAATATTTTCGTGCTGTTTCTTATACTTCCGCGAGAGTACTTTCCTAATATGAAGTTGTTATTTATAATCAATATATGATTTTTTAAATAATTTTTAAACACACCGTTAATGAGAAATAACTTTATCAACAGAGTTATTTTCGGATGACGCCGGGAAGAGGCACCTTAATAAGGGAACCCCTTGATCTGCCATTTGATTTTATCGTTAGACAATGTTTTGAGCCGGATATTAATTTAATTCTAATGATTTAAAATGACATGATCTTGCTAAGTTTCTTGCCCTTCTTCTTAGCAAGACTAATCGAATGGGCGGAGGTAGGCATGTATTTATATATGTAACCTATTAGTATGTAGTATATAGGATGGCATTTGGTCGGCCGCCTGGATTTGTGCTGGGGGCTCGGTTGGTGATCATTGAACCTTCTAGTATGGGTTCGGGCGGTTGATTCGATTTTACCTTGTATAATATATATTTTACCTATCATTTTAATCGTATATATATTGCTACATAAATTAAATAAAGCATTAATTTAGTTCATATTTATTTATTATTTTATTACATATATTTTTTTATAAGATTAAATTTGACGTGTAAAAAGTGTATATATTTATACCTGCTTTGCAAAATAAACTATTTGAATTTGAATTTGAAAATAAAAAATCCTTCGGAAATGAACTATTATATAAAGTTTCAGTAGACACGCAATGCTCCATAGAAATATGAATTATTCCTATTTATATGCAATAAGCAGATTGAAGAAGTAGATGTGTTGTGTGGTATATTCTCATCGCTTGGACCAAAACATTCATATTCTCATAAGTCCTTTATAATGAGCATCCCGAGGGTTGTGTCTGGAATCAAGATGAAAATAAAATTGTATTGTTCATGTTTTCTGTCACTTCTGGAAAATTGTCTTAGTTGTTAGTAGAATGGTTGAACTGGAATATTTGTTACGTTTACTTATGTTACTTATTTCTTATTTTTGTTTTTTTCGAGCAAAGGTAAGAGTAAAGTATGTTTATTGTGAATAAATAAAAATCAACTCTCATTATCTAAATGAAAAAAAAGAGGAAAGGATGTTTGTCTGTATGTAAGTAGTTCCATGTCCGTATACAGCTCTGAAGCCCAAATTAGTCGACCGATTTCAACAAAATTTGGTATGAGGTCTGAATTTCAAATATCTCCAGGCGTTTCTTTCTTTTTTCGGCCAAAGATACTTAACATTTTTGAATCTTGTAATTCGTTTGCCAGGAAAATAACTGGTTAAGTTTGAGTCAGACTAATGCATCTAGTGTTCCTTATTTCGAATATTTATGATGATTTAAAAAAATAATTTATTATGCAAAATGAGTAAAAGTTGTATTAGTGATGTCACATGATATAAAAATAAAAATGTTGAAATTGTTCATTATTTGTTAGATAAAAACTTTATTTATCGCTACAACACAAAAAACAACATGAGTAATGACACCATCTCACACACCCACACACCCACACACACGGTACCCGTGTTCGGTTGCAGCGAACAAGCGGTACCCGATAACTGCAGCACGCGAACCTGCAGGCGATTTGCGGGCGACACGATAACCTGGCGGAGGAGGTGAGTGTCGCTTCTTTACCTTATTTTCTTAAATATCACTTCATTGTAACCAGTCGTTGAGTTATGTCACGGAAATACCAAGGCTGCAATGTAGTTTATCTACTCCTATACTACAATATAAGCTGTAACATTCATTTTATTAAATTTTTATTTTTTTTCAATACTTTCAATCATTCGACTGATGACGGTCTCGTCCAAGAGGCCAACACCTTAAAAAGAAAAAATATCAAGTTTTCTTTTATTCGTGATGTTTAATTTTTATATTTATAATTATATACATACAACTAAAAACAAATCTCTTGAACTTGAACGAGCTCAGAGATCCCTGCTAAAGGTCTTGAATTTCAAAAAATATAGATTTCCTACTGAAGAACTTTATAAGCTATGCGACCTCTTGACAATTAGGAAATCATATATTCTTCATACTGTTTTAAAGAAACATGAATCTATTACATATAACGTATCCTTAATAAACGTAGAAAAAACATTGTAGTACCTACTATTTCTGTTAAATCAACTTTTGCCAGCAGACAGTATGTCAAGCAATCCGAGCATCTATACAACAAAATAAATACACAAATTAAGTAATTATGACTGCAAAACAAAATTGACTAAATGGCTTAAGACCAGAAGTTAAGATGAGACTGAGTCTCTCTTAAAATAGCACATTAACAACCTTAACCTTACCCTTGTACACAACATCTTTATTTATTTAACAATTATATTTTTCTCCCTGCTATTTTACTAACCTAAACTAAATATAAATCAAACATATTACTTTATACAAATTATATACAAATACTAAACTTAGTTTAGTGGCTCACATTATAATAGCAGCATATTCATAACCTTACTCTCACATACACCACACACCACATCCTCTCTTACACTTCATTCACTAGTCATCTTTACACTATACACACTCATACACCCATGACACACTCACAAACACTATTAAAGGCATAAAACTACAAATAGTAGATTATTAACCAAGGGCTGTATGACATCAATTGCATACGAGGTTTTTGGCGCCTGAGCGAAGCGAAGGCGCTAATTAACCCGAGTATGCAATTGATGCTTACGCCCGAGATAAATACTCTGCTTTACATATCGATTGTGAGGTAAGTAAACAACAAGACAGCAGGTTTCAATGAACATTTATTAAGAAGAAAAAAATGTGTATTTAATTAAAATTAATAGTAAAATTATTACAATTTGTAAGAGATATGGTCACGTTCTTTTTAGGAATATTTATAGTTTGAGTATGAGTTTGTGATGATAAGACTTGAGTTTGAGTGACTTGAGGTTCTTGCATCGTAAATGGCGGCAGTTGACTGGTACTATTTTCTTCATTAAAAAATGGCTCAGATGATGTGCTTTGACGTGGTGATTTCAAGTTTATATTTTCTGTTATTTTAGAAGTAATTTTGCTTTTGTTTGCCACCGAATCTTCGATATAACCTTCGGCCACTTTGCTGGACTTCCAGCCGCCGTGCCTTTTTAACAGAGTGAGGTTGGCTCCCGAATCAGCCAATAGAGTCGCTGATGTTCTGCGAAAGCAATGCCCGATGTATAACTCTACGTTACTCAGTTTTAAATATGTGGCTATTTGCTTTGGCATGCCTGTAAATTTGTTTTTTCCTATTACTTGTCTGTGGCATTTTCCTTTACTGTAATTAAGAAAAAAACGATTTGTATCCACGTTTTCAGGCCGAAGAGCTTGATATTTTTCAACATAATTTGCAAATTCTTCATGCACAACAAATGACCGGTCAATTTTAGTTTTCGTGTTAGGCAATTTTATGAGTAGTAATTTGTTATGTTTTTCTACATTTTCTATTGTCAAGTTTGTCAATTCCACGGTTCTGCAGGCTCCCGATATCCCAAAAATTAGAACAACCTGTAAAAAAGACATAAGTTGTATTAAAGGCACCAAATTCGCATAGTATTTTTGTGAAATATTTTGGTAACTTATTAAAAAGGGCAAGTAAATACGTAGGTACCTTTATTGCTAAATAAATTTCATCCGGAGCTTCATTTAAGAATTTCTGTACTTCTTCTGCAGTAAATACTTTCGATTTCTTGCTTTTAAAGCCGTCAGACTGCCTTTTCAAGAAAGCAGTAAGTTTAGAAAAATCTTTCAAATTCACGTCATGTTTTGTCATCATTGTAGATTTTAGCATGGAATAAAAGCACCATAAACTGGAAGGTTGTAGCCTCTTAGATAATTCATCAAAATATGATATAAATACACTTTCAGAAAGAGATTTCACTTTTTTTTCTGACCGCCATTTCATAAATTCGTCGTATGCCTTTACATATCTTTCTTTCGAGTTCGGCGGTAATATATTTTCGACAACTGTTTTTGCCCTTTCTTTAATAAAATCGGGCGTTAGATCTATGTCTTCGTCACTAGACATGTTTAAAACTTTTGAAAAAGAACTCAAACAAGAAAATTAATTACTTTCGCGATGCTTTCGCGCCTACTAGTAGACTGCCTTTTTTTTTTTTCACGCACGCAAGCGCGTCAAATCTTGCTGGCCAGTTTGATTTTTAAATCGATTCCATCTAACATACGATGTGGAAACAAATAGTTCCATATTTAAAATAAAATCTTTATAAAATCAATTGTCTAGATTCCGATTCGAGTAATTAATCGATACCGAGAAAAAAAATATTATCTTTTTAAAAATATTCTTCGTGCAGTATGAGTATGACAGTTCTTTTTTCAAATTCCAAAACCTATGCTGTAATGATAGTCATTCACCCCGGCATTCAGGGTTGTAAGGGTGTACTTACAGAGCAAGAGATATGTAAAATATATCCCATCAAAAACATAAAATGTACAAAAATGGCAAGTCTCGCAACGCAATCCTTCCACCGTAAAAAGTTGTGAGATCTTATGTAAAGCCAAGTCTGCTATTTTAGTTTTTATGGAAGCACCTTTTCATTTAAGTTGGTATGGGAGCACCTATTTAACAAATTTATCATTAATTGTTTCCTAATTAGTTACCTACCAACATTAAGTGACTGTATTAATATTAGTCATCTTTATTTCCTAATAAAAATATAGTGACTTCGCAATCGCACAGCAACATATACAACATATCAGCTACCTAATACCAATTTAGTAGCGATTTGAGAAGATACGCATCAGTGCTTTATTTGTGCTCTGCGATTGCAAAGTCACCATATTTTATTAGGAAATAAAGATGACTAATATTAATACAGTCACTTAATGTTGGTAGGTAACTAAATAGGAAACATTTAATGATAAATTTGTTAAATAGGTGCTCCCATACCAACTTAAATGAAAAGGTGCTTTTATAAAAACTAAAATAGCAGACTTGGCTTTACATAAGATCTCACAACTTTTTACGGTGGAAGGATTGCGTTGCGAGACTTGCCATTTTTGTACATTTTATGTTTTTGATGGGATCTCATTTCTTTTTGTAGGTAGTCCTCCTTTTTTTCTTCTCGGGTAATATTTCTTGCACGTCAGCTGTGGATTTTCTTAAAACCCACTCCCTTTAACTGATCATTAGGACATACTCCTGAGAAACTAGTATCGGGAAGGAGCATTTCATAATGACCACCTAAGAAACTACCAGAGAATCGTAAACGTTTCACTGGCATCCCAGGATCACCACCGAATGATCCTCTCAAACGGCCATTTTCGTAAACCTCGAACGTAAATGGATACAAAGCGGTGGCTGCCATAAGTTTGGATACGGAACCGTACGTGGTAGTTTTCATCATTGCTGTCGAGTACATGTGTCTCCACGCTCGTCACACGTATAAAGTTGCGTTTCATCCCAATGCGCTACCACATACTCGACTACCGCACACCTAATGTCATATGACGACTCAATGTTCCCATACATAGAGAATGACAAAGAATGGAACAAACATGAACCATCTCCAGGTATAGGGACAACTAGGTGTGGACAAGGATTTTCGTTTATGTACAATATTTCAGGTTCCATTGCAATATTCATTTTTACTGTAAGTTATTATTATTATTATCCACAAATAGATGCAACAGGCAGGTTAAAATTTCTTTTGACCATGAAGTGAAAGGCAGGCTTGTCAGTCTAAACCACAGAGTACATTATTGTGTCTAAACCTCTCAGAATAATGAGCTAAACCTGGTCTTTTTTGAATGACACACGAGTACATAGACATTTCAATATACCTACATCATAGAGGAGAATAAAACAACATTAGCCGCTTTATTTAAAGCTTTACTTGATAAATAACCTTTTACCTTGATTTTTAAGGTTCCGTATCATTAGGTTCCGTGACCCTATTACTAATCCTCCGCTGTCTATCCATCTATCACATGGGTCTACAGCTTCAGCCGTTATAGGTAGCGCGTAAATATTTTCACATAATATATGTTACATTGTCCTCTATCACGGCAAATAATAATATGGCCCCTATCACAGCATAAAAAGTTCAATAAATGGAAATCCAAGGGGGGTCCAATTATTCGATGTTATTTGTTTCAGCTCTATCTTTATAAAACAACAATTTTGGGCATATAAATATTAGAGTTCCGTATTCAAAAGGTGCTGATTTGTTTGTCAGGCGCTACCATTTTAGCGCCTTGTTTTTTGTCGCCTTGATGTTGCTATGTCATCTTTATTTTTGGTATTTACCATAATGATTTGGGGTTTCGTACCCATATTGTGTGATGGTAGTACGGAATCCTTCGTGAGCGAGTCTGAATTGCACTTAGCCGGTTTAGTAGCGACTTAATTACGAAATGTTGATATTTATCTTCTTAAATAGACTAAATGTGTTTTAGGGTTCCTAACCCAAAGCATAAATTATTATAACAAAGGCTCTATCGTTAGAACGGTTATACATACAAGTTGAAAATTTAGGCAGACTACTTTAAAGTAAAATAAGAAATAATAAAAATTAGGGTTCCTTCCTAAAAAGGTACCGAATTGTTTGTCAGGCGCTACCGTTTTATCGCTTTGTTTTTTGTCGCCTTGATGGTGCTATGGCATCTATGTTGTTGCAATTTACTTTTAGGGTTCCATACCCGTATTGTGTAGGGGTACGGAACCCTTTATGCGGGAGTCGGATTCGCAAACTACCGTTTTTTTAGTGACTTAATTACGAAATGTTGATATTTTCTTCTTAAATAGACTAATATTGTGAATGTGTGGAACATTATAAACCACCGTTTTTAGGGTGCCTTACCCAAGGAACAGATTATTATAACAAAGGCTCTATCTTTAGAACGGTAATACAACATACAAGTAAAAGTTTAAACTTTGGGCAGTCTGTAGTAAATACTTTAAAGTAAAATAATGAAAATTTGGGTTCCGTACTAAAAAGGTACCGAATTGTTTGTCAGGCGCTACCGTTTTATCGCTTTGTTTTTTGTCGCCTTAATGTTACTATGGCATCTTTATTGTTGTTATTTACTTTTAGGGTTCCGTACCCGTATTGTGTAGGGGTACGGAACTCTTTATGCACGAGTCAGATTCCCACTTTACCGGTTTTATTTTTTAGTTTTCGCACTTTAACTTTAACTTAGAATTTTTCGTTTTAGGCGTCTTTAATGCAAAGCAGCATATCACCAACGTCATCTAGTGTCATACAAATTTATAGATGCAGCTGAAAACATACATTTTGTATAGACTTTGTATGGAAATATTAAATTACCAACCGCAAATAACATTTTTATATTTTTTTTGTTGCAATGTACACTTAACACTAACCGCATGCAAAATTTCAAGTTTGTAGACCTGCTAGAACACCTTTAGACTTTTGATGATGTGTCAGTCAGTCAGTTACAAAATAAGGGAACTTTGACTTGAGATATTTCGTAATCGAATATAGGTACAAAGTTGTAATTTGGGGTCAGATATAGGATCAGTAAGTACTCTCGGTTCCTGAAATTTTAGACTTCTAGCTTCACCCACAACGAAGATACAGGGGGGTTGAAAGTGCCGTGAGTTGCTTCGAGAAAAGGATGGTACGGCCGTTCCGCGTTTTTTCTGCGAGACTTTGCGGGGGCACTGCCGTGCCCCCAGATTAAAATGAAATACTGAACACAATTGTAAAGAGTATAAGGTTTTTGTTAACATTTTTTTTTTGTATAAGTTTTGTATCTAATTTTAGAAAACTCTCGAATTTATATTTTTAACAAATTTACTTTATAAATTATGTAATTAGCTTTGGAAGAGCGGAGTCACCTAATACAGGTAAATCTAATACTGGTGACTCCAACCACTGTAAAGTTTTAGTACGATTAGATGTCCGATAAACGATTTTGTATTTGTATTTGTATAAATATAAAAAAAAATATGAATATAGCTAAAATTGTATGTATAGTTGTAAGTATTAAATATCAACAATAAAAGTAAACTTTATGTTTTACGAATATTTCGGCCTCTTCAATGAAGAATAAATTTTCCGGAGTAACGCCTCTTGTGTGGGCAATTTAAAAACATTTTTCCTCTTACATTTTTATTTTTGCGAGGTTTGTTTTTCATATTTCTTTTTAGCCCTAATTGAGAAAAAATCGGTTGTCACATATAGAGCAGGGCTGTCCAAACCACGGGCCGTGTCAGTCAACAGAAATATGTTGGTCAGTTCGCTCGTGGCTACGATTCGTAACAATTCGTATGTACTATCGAGGAAAAATCCGCAGATCCACTTTTCGCCCGTATTGCAATTGAATAAGCGTGAAAAGTGGGTCTGTAGCAATTTCTTCGGTGGTACTTTTTTTTTTATTTACTCATAGGAAGATTAACAGACAAATAGGTACAGTGAAAATTTAGAATAAATAACTAAATGCCGATAAAAAATCTTCACCTAATGGATGACAAAATTAAATAGAAGTGAGCCGTAGGGGCATAACAGTTTAACTTACAGTTTTACCTTACAAATAATACATACAATATAAAATTTTAGTTAATTAGAAATGAACAAATAACATTTAAGAAAATCCCAATATCATCAGCAAATAATAAAACTTTATCAGCATTAAGAAAACAGATATCAATATCCTGGATGAATATAATAAACAATAGAGGACCAAGCAAAGAACCTTGCGGTACACCAGAGGGGATATATGTCTAAGCAGACGTAAAGCCATTTAATACTACAGCCTGGTTTCTTTTCTCAATATAAGATTTAAACCTTCACCATGGATTTTAGCATTAATTAGCTTTTGTATAAGAACTTGATGGTCAATCCGATTAAAGCATTTGCTATAGTCCGTATAAATAACACCAACATAAAGACATAAAGACATTTTTATTCATAAAAGGTTATTATACTTCTAAACATTTGAATACATTAAGTAGTTCAAAACAAAATAATTAATAAATGATGGTAATAATAATAAATATAATATATTCTTAGAAATTGATAAATTAAATCTAAATGTCAACAACTTTTAATAAATTTAAATAATATAATATAACATGTCAAAACTGCAGTAAAAATTAATATTATATCATAAAGTAAAAAAAAAAAAATCGCTATTCTAATCATAATATAATTGTCCTAATAATAATCTTTCAGCAGTTCGTCTGCTCGAGTAGCCAACGTTTCAATTTAATATTATATGACGCCAAAGTGGTTGCGGCTGTTACTTCAGCCGGGAGATTATTGTACACTTTCGGAGCCATGATATGGGTTGATTTTGAGGACTTCTCGAGTCTATGTTTGAGGTTTGCAAGGCTGCCCGCGTTGCGGGGGGGGGGGGGGGGTACCTGTGGATATCACAGTGTTTATTAAACAAGTGCAGATTCAACCTGTGAATGTTCGTCCTATATTCGTTATAAATTCATTAGCTGTTACTAGGTTGGAAACTACGGACCGATTCTTGAGAAAGCCATGTTGGTTGGGATTAAATAAAGATTTGAGTGTGTACATTGCGTGAGATCGAAACAAAACATACATTATCTTTCTAGTTTAAATGCAATAATTGTAAAGTTATTTATGTGTCACACCCACTCTATCGCCGAGATTTTTGAGCAAGTTGTCTTAATCCTGTACGGGGCACATTTGTGTTCGATTTATGTGCTTCAGAAGGCACGTTAAGAGTCCGTATAATGTCAAATGTACAAATAAAAATGACCATTTCACATTGTGTAACTTGGTCGACAAGTTTAATAAATAAAATAGATAGTAGACTATATTTCTACAAGGTTTATCTTAGGAAAAACGTAGAAGTTTCTAGTTCCCTCGATAGAAAAAAATCACGAAGTTACCTCTAAATTTCAAATTTTTCGAGTGTTAAAGGACTTTCCTTCAATCATACAGCCTTGAAATTTGTAAAATAAATAAGTGAACAGATGACCACGTCGGTCATATAAGAATATTTTGATAATTTTGTCTAGAAGCCGAGTAAATAAAATTTCAGGTTTTCGTGAGCGCGTGGTTTCTGATAGTCGTAGCAGCTACGGCTGAGAGCGCGCTAATTTAAACTAAAAGAAAACGTCATAGAGCTAAGAATGAGGTGCTCATTCTGGCTTTATATGGAGCCTTAAAGTGTGGGTCCAAATTTGTGCCCGAAGTACGGCGATAGTGCTCACCCCCCATCAACCTGGGACGTAATATCTTCGGTGAAATTGGGGTGTACGAGTGTGGAAAGTGCGACTTGCGTTCTACAGTTCACACTCGGAAACACCTCTGACAGTCCTTTGGGGATTCATGTCGTGACGATATATTTTTAAAAATCTGAAAATTGCAAAAACAAACAGCAAAGCTGATTTAAAGGCATTAAAGTCTGGTGCTGACAAAACTAAAAATTTTGCAATGTATTTTAGATTTTCATTATTCCATTTGTTTTGCATTGAAGGAATTTTTTTTTGACAGCACTAAACCTAAAACTAAAGCATAAATCAGTTTTAGTAACTCCTTTATTGCACCTAATTTCATTTTCACCGGTAGCTTTATATAACAATTTTCTAACGCTATGAACAGTTTAAGACCAAAATCGTTTTAATACCAATTTGAACTTCAGATAATAGTAGGTCGTGCCGTGTTTTTAGTATTCTAAAGTTGATACTAAGTTTCAAGTTATTAACAAATTGTTACTCAAGCCACCAGTCTATTCTCCACGTAAAAGTTGGACTAAATGCAATTTTCAACTAGATCAATTTTATGTAGTTATTGCATGTTACGAAAGCCCATCAAAGAAAATTTGTTGTTTGTATCTTTACTAAATATTTTTTTACGCGTTGGTCTTACTACCGCGTCACGTCGATGAGATTTAGGATGAAACGCGTTGACACAGTAAGTGGGAGAGTGAAAGCTGGCGAAGCATTAATGAGTCTGTCCAGGAATTTCCGTAAAATCTTCGGCACTTTACAGACGAGTGACGGATACGACTTACGAAACTAGCTGTAACCACTATTCCGGTATATGTATGCGTAGCTGTTACAAAATAGTATATTTCATTACGAGTGCGGAAAGCCTGTCATTGCAAAGAGTTCCGACAAATGTCTACCCGAGCCGAGGCGCAGCCGAAGGTGAGGGTTGACAGTCGGAACAAGTTGCAATGACGGTTCCGCACGTGTACTGAACAACTATTTTTAATACAGTTGCGAAAAAATGAAGCAATTTAATAAAATAACAAAAACACACTAAACTCAACTAACTAATACTCCACGCAATAAATTCGTCGTATGTAGATATGTAGCGACTTTTTGACTTCTCCAAAGCATTTTGTGCAATTATACTGAGTTCCGGTGGTGTCAATTCAAATAAAATATCGTCGAAATTACTCATTTTGTGCAACAAACAACTAAACCCGCAAAGAAATTTTTTGGAAAATGGCGCCAACCGTAAAAGAATATGAGCAGAGATTTTTTTTTGTTTTCTTCACCCATTCTGGCTAGGCAAAGAGAACTATGCCCATACAGCCAAGTCTTCAGTAGAATTTTTTTATTGATATGAAATGAAAATGAAATTTAATGAGATGAAATGAAATGAAACCTAACCTAACTCATTGAATCAAATCATTAAATCTGATATTGAAACAAAATAGTAGCTTCTTTTTAGAAATATTTGCATGAATCATAAAAACTTCTTTGATTTTTTTTTGTAAAAACTTCGTGGTTGGTTTTTTTCTTTTTAATAGACAATATTTTGACAGTTGGGAAAGAGAATGCACGAGTTCGGAAAAGGTAAAGAAAAAGCTCGAGTATGTAATCGCCCACATCCCGAACGCTATACGTCCCTGCAATACGCCACTTTTTGAGCAACTGTATTAAAAAAGCATTTAAACTGTTTCCAGCTCCATTACAGCTTTATTTGCTTGTATAAATATTGTTCACAATTTTCATAGTAATATAATTTTTGATAAATTAATAAGTTTATTGTTTGTAAAGTTCAAAATACTCAACACAGAGATAACCTTAAATGTTATCTTTTCAAACAAATTTATGAATATGAATTCTACAGATTGATAAAAAATCATGAAATAATCATGATAAAAATAATGCAAAAAACAGCAAAAAATTATACAAATAATGTTAATACATTTGACAATAATAAATATGATATTAGAGAAGCTGCAAAATGATACTAATATATAATAACTGCTAGTTATACTAGAACTGCGAACTCACTCAGAACCTCTAGTCCTTACTCAGAACTCTCAGAACTCAGAACTTAAAGCTCAGAGGGACAAATCCAAATTAAGAAAAACTTAGGTGATGAGGATTGGCAAAAGTCTACAGAAAGTGGCGGGTTTTGGTGCTCAGAAATACCTACATCATATATCGTTGAGTCTAGTAGAGTATCTTCAATCGGGATATTGCACTTCGCGTCTCGTCGCCCGTAAGCTAGAACATTCCGGTCAATTGGTTCAATCTTCAATCGGTTCTGTCCTGAATTCGTTGCTGAAAAAGTTTCTAAAAATGTTCTAAAAATAAAGTTTATAATTTTTTCATTATCTTAGTGTCCGTATAATGTCAATTGCACAACTCCAAATGACCATTTCTCATTGGGTTACTTGGTTAATCGCTTTAATAAAAATAACATAGATAGTAGACTTTTACTGTCTAACAAAAATGCATTAGCTTTAAGTTCATTCGAAAGAAAAATACGAAGTTACTTCTAAATTTTATGTATTTAAAGTGTTAAGGGGCCTTTTTCAAATCATACAACTTTGAAATTTGTGTTAAAAATAAGTAAACAAATGAACCCGCAAGTGTGTGTAATAATATTTTTATCATTTGAACTAGAAGCTGAGTTATTTCATAAAATCTCAGTTATTTGTGAGAGCCACGGCTCAGAGCGCGCTATTTTAAACAGAAAACACCATAGAGTTCAGTTCTGATTGAAGCAAACTGAGGTGCTCAATCTATCTAATTATAAGCACTCTTAACTTCATGCACTTTTTTAAGATTATTTTAAAAGATAAGGTCCTAAAAATTACATTAATTCTTTGCAAAACTAAAAACATCAAGGTGTTTTCAAAATGCATATTTTTTCAGTTTGAAAATGATTTGTAATTTTCATGTATGCCAATTATATAATATTATGTATGAGAATATAAACAGAAAGTCTCATCACTTTGCATTGTTATTGCAACTTATGAATTGGATATTTATACGGCTTTTTGAAGAGAACTTTGAGCACAGTCCTTTGGACTCTTTGTTAATTTCGAAGTGTTTTTATAAAAAAAACGAAACTCAACTCAACATATACCACAAAACTATTCAAAAAGGCTTACGTAAACGAAATTACCTAGGTTGATTCATTCAGAAACATCTTTACAACCGACCCAGATTTCATCATACATAAACTCATAACTCATAACTACATACTTCGAAGGCAGCTTTAAACAAAAGACTCATAAATAACTTCATGTCCATACTAAGATGAAACTATGAGACAAAATCACTACTCCCAACTTACCCACTAATCCGTTATGATCAGAACAAAAACTTAAAAACTATACTCATAAAAACAAATTCAAAAGACACAAACATTCCACTCAACACATCACCAGGCACAACTCCATGCCCACGGCCGCGTTGCAAAACTTGCGCACTCGTCAACACATCTTCATACATACGGAAGAAAAATCGACACTTAGAACTTGCATTTCTACTTCAGTAAAGAAGGTTTATTTTGATCAAATAGAATATTATTTTTGGAATCTTTTTCTAGGGATCAGTAAAAACAGAAACGCGATTGGAGAAGTTCGGCTCTCAGGACAGAGTCCCAAACTAGTTATTTCATTTTAATTTAAATAAGTTGCTTCACTGTGAACAATATGGATTCACTAGAGGGAGGTCAACCACCCACAGATGCAGGAGTTGCTTTAGTTAAGCACATTTTTGATGCTTGGGAAGAAAAGCAGGATGCATTTGGTGTATTTTGTGACCTCTCGAAAGCCTTCGATTGCGTTAATCATGAAACACTCTTATGTAAATTAGATCACTACGGAGTGAGGGGCAAATCTTTGGCGTTAATGAAGTCGTATCTTAGTGATCGTATTCAAAAGGTAGACATTAATGGTGTAAAATCATGTGGAGCATTAGTTACAATGGGTAAACCGCAGGGTTCCATATTGGGGCCCTTGCTGTTTTTAATTTACATAAATGACCTTCCCTATTTAATTAAAGACTTAACTAAGATAGTACTATTCGCAGATGACACATAACTTATTTTTAAAGTTAATAGACGTAAAGATATCCTTGACGACGCGAATACAACTTTATCACTGGTGCTTGATTGGTTTACTGTAAATAATGTAGTTTTAAACGCAAAAAAGACAAAATGTATAAAATTCACGTAACCAAATGTAATTCAAGTGGATTGTAATTTGCTTTTGCAGAGGTCCAAGCTGGAGCTAGTTAACGAAACTAAGTTTTTGGGCATTACGGTAGACTCTCGTCTTCAATGGGGTCCCCACACAGAAGCTCTATGTGGTAGACTTAGTTCGGCCGCATTCACTGTTAGACGCATAAGGCAAATTACTGATTTAGATACTGCTAGACTAGTCAATTTTAGTTACTTTCACAGCATTATGTCATACGGCATGCTGTTATGGGGTAGAGCCGCGGATACAGACGCAGTCTTTGTTTTGCAGAAGAGAGCAATTCGGGCTATTTATAATATGAAGCACCGGGATTCATTAAGAGAAAAGTTCAAAGAAATTAATATATTAACGGTTCCTTGTGAATATATTTACCAAGTCCTTAGATATGTCAGAAAAAATGTTGAGTCTCTCCTAAAGCTTGGTGAGCAACATTGTAAGGAAACCAGAAATAAGTATAAACTGGCTTTTCCAAAAATCAGACTCGCCAAATTGAGTACCTCTTTCGTAGGACATGGTATAAGATTTTACGATAAACTTCCAAAAGAGGTCCTTACTTTGTCAGAGAATAAGTTTAAACAGTATATTAAGCAGGGCCTACTGAAAAAGGCATATTATAAAATAAATGAATACTTGGATGATGGTGAAGCATGGTGTTATAGTGATACTGATTTTGATGATAGTAGGTAATCATTTAATTAATTAAAATAATTATCTAACTTTTGATTCCTCTTAAGAGTTAACATTAATTAATTACAGACTGTAAAAGGAAATAGACTATATGAGACAGGTAGGCAAAGATATATATGTTCTTCTTTTTTTATTAACCTGAATTCCTGCTGTCTTGTATTTTCTTATCCCTTGGTTAAAGTAGATATAAGTAATTTAATGTATAGTATAAGTTTATGTTAAAAAAAAGACATGATCTTGCCAAGTTTCTTGCCCGTTCTTCTTAGCAAGACTAGTCGAATGGGCGGAGGTATTTATATATGTAACCTATTACTGTGTAGTATATAGGATAGGATTTGGTCGGCCGCCTGGATTCATGCTGGGGGCTCGGTTGGTGATCATTGAACCTTGTTCCTGGTCCCTGGCCGGGTCTCCGGTATGGGTTTGGGCGGTTGATTGGATTTCACCTTGTATAATAGTATTTTACCTATAATTTTAACCGTATATATATTGCTACATAAATTAAATAACCATTTAATCTAAGTAATTCATGCACATTTATTATTTCATTACATATATTTTTATAAGATAAAAATTTGACTTGTGAAACGTGTATTATATATACCTACTTTGCAAAATAAACTTTTTGAATTTTGAATTTTGTTTGTAGTACAAGCACCTATGACCTAGTCCGAAATAAAAATATTTTATTTGATTTAAAAAATATTTATTGAAATAAGGTTCTTTTCGACTCAATTTTTCCTGGTTTGACAATTTGTGATGACATATGGACTACGGTTATACTTTATAAGATGGGTTTTAACAGTATCTAAGAGCTGGTTAAATGAAATTTAGATGGCAACTTGAGTACATTTTATTTTAATAAAAAACTGACATTTTGTTACTTTTCCTCGAATCCGTCCCTCTTTAACCGAGGGTTTTTTCGCATATAGAGTAACAGGGACGCTAAAACATTTATATATCGCCTTAATACGCACCACACAACACACCCTTACAAAGCTCACACAAACACATCATGCATAACAAAAACTTGTACTTACCTACTAGAACGTCGGCTCTGCCCGGCATTCTATGAAGGTGAAACAAGAACTCCACTTCATATCCTCATCAATCAACACAGATTCACGACAAAAATACACAACAATACACTACCCATTCCAACTCATACCCACCTACATAACCAACCATTCGACGACTGTTTCACCGTTCGCATCATAAAATCATTCCATCCACCACTGACCGACAATCACCTAAGGACATGGGAGTCGTCTTACATCTGGTCACTTGGTGCTCATCACGGCCTTGGACTAAACAAACAACACTGACTTACAGACAGACGTACTTTAACCGAACTTTTATGTACATATATGAATCACCCTTCTACACGTACAATAAAAATTAAACACACCATCTAACATCCCACCCACATGTACATCATCAACTCCAACAAAAAGATTAGATTTTTAAAAAGTAGTTAGGTTTTACTTTTTATCATACATTATTTGTCATCCTGTCATAAGTCATCATTACAATTTGCAGATGCGCGGCCCAGTGTGGTCCGAAATATATCTTGATGTAAAGTCTATTTTATATTGCTGTGTTATTTGTGTACATTTATAATTTAATGTATATAGTAATAATAATAATATTAAAGAGACTATAAAAGTTAATATAAATTTATTTATTTTATAAATAAAATAGCAAAAGCTTGTCGGTATGAATAGTGAAAAATATTAAAAATATATATATTTTTACAAAACCTAAACCTTATATAAACCCGGAGCAATAAAGGAAGGAATCTTAGATGGCGCCCATCATCATCCCCTCTCACTCGCACAGTATATCTGTCTTCAGTCTCACACCTGCGTAATGCATGCAAAAAAAAATTAGTCTGGATTTGCCAAAATCAAACAAACATTTTTTTTAAGGTTTCTTTAACCAAAGAGTGCCAAATGGGAACCTATTACTAGGCCTCTGCCGTCTATCTGTCCGTCTGTTACAAGGGGCCACTGCTTCAGCCGTAATAGGTAGACAGTTTAAAATTTTCACAAAATATTAAAAAAAGACCCATAATATTGTACAATTTATTGATATAGTTAACCCACACCTTCTACACAAATGTAAACACTTAACTTCAAATATAAGGTGAAATTTAATCAACCGCCACAATTCATACTGGAGACTCGGTTTGTAATCAGGAACAAGATCAAATTACCCTTTTTTGCGAAATCGAAAAAAAAATGTTTTCCTTCCTATGTGAACTGGACTAGTTCAAATACAAATTTCTAGTCTAGGCAGTATAGGAACAAAAATTTTTATTTTTCAAATTTCGCCGGTGGTGTCAGTACACATTGTTCCTGATCACTAACCGAGTCTGCAGTATGAATACTGGCGGTTGATTAAATTTCACTTGTATATTAAAAAAGACCAAAAATATTACAAAAAAAAAATATTAAAGAAACAACTTTTTATGCTGTCTGTACCTATCACTGAGCAATAAAATCACAGGTACATGCCGCCATTTTAGATTCGTTTCTTTAATGCTCCGGGTTATATATGTTTAAATAAGGTAGTCTACAAATTATAAACAAATTTTTATAATTTTATTCCACAAGTATTTATTCTTATATAAAATAAGTTTATTAGTTTCATGTAAAATATCATTGGGCCAACAAATTATAAGATTTAGATAAATTAATATAATAATTAGGTTTATGTAAATAATGTTATATTTTGATGTTATATTATGAATGTTGAAGATCCACCAAGAACCATCAATCAAATACATTGAATAAGTTAGGCACCCAACCCTAATTAAGATTTCCACCCTCTTTAAGATACACAAAACAATATGCAACACACAGAGACCTGAAACTTTCAAGTTTAAACTTTCCAGTTCGCTTCTGCGCGCCTCGGCCCGAACTTGGGGCCAGTACAACGCGCGCTGGCTTCGCAGACGCACGATGCCGATGTCTACGTGATACGAAAATGCGTTCGTTGTTACTGATTTACTTCGCGACCCTTGTGCAGTGTGATTACAAAAGTGATTTTGTGAAGCATGTCAGGCATAGCGTAGGGAGGGCGCTGATACGGCACGGCAGGTCTAGGGTCCACCTGTCGCGATTCCACGTGAGGAAGGAGGATCGGCTGAGAGACCTGGTCTCTCAAGATGTTGAGGCTGAGAGGAACAATGAGCTGGGTGAGTGCAGGATATTGTCTAATTATTAAAATAATTGTGAAAATTCTGGGAAGCTGTGATTAAGTTGTGACTTATAATTTCCTTCTATCTATTTTGTTTAAACAGAAAATTGTCCTGTAAAGATACACCATTCTGTATCGAAATATCAATGCTTTGTAAAAACTCTAAAAACAAAGAGAGCAAGTTAATAAAAAAAAATGAAATATAAACTCCAGAAACCAAGATATAAAAGCTCTAGCAATATAAAAGTTAAGAGAACACGACCAATAAGAGGGAACTTCAGAAAAGTCAACGCTTTAATATCAAATCAGAAAGTTTGCAAAGTTTGCCGAAGCTTCGAAAGCTCCGCAAAATACACAAGATTCGGTAAAACCTGTTCGACGGTTAACTTTAGATAAGTTGCAAAGAAAAATAAAAATAAAAGCTAGCCCGAAAACCTTAAAGGGTTGATATCCTACACTGTGTGTTTTGATCTTTCATTTAAAATATTTTAAAATCAAAGTTAAAGCGTTTATTAAGTATGTTATAGGTACAGTTAAAACGTCAAATTGACAATATTGGAATATTATTTATATGCTAAAACATAAAAAACTGTTGAAAATTTATATTTAATGAATAAAATTTATTCATAGAATAAAGTTCAGTAACAATTAATAAAAATTAGACTATTACAAGTTATGGATCTTTGTCATCTACTTAAACAAGGTGCTAAGATGTAGTTGCGAAAGTCGAAAACTAGCGATAGTACTTGTCCATACGAACAACATTTCGTAAAAAAGATTGTGAAATCGGAAAAAAAAAACCGTTGTTTCATACATTTTGGTCGGGTAGCTATGTCACTATATTCTATGAAATAGCTGATTTCTTTTCACGATTCGAGGGTTGGCTTCATAGTAAAAGCTGTTCGTATGGACGAATATACTATTGCTAGTTTTCGACTTCCGCAACTACAACTTAAGGCGATTACCGTCGCCAAATTAGCAGCTCGATGTTTGTCTATATGAATATCGACGGAAACGACATTGAAATAACGTTCAAATCAGTGCACAATGCGTGGTGGCTGATACGACGCTCGCTGCGTCCTTGAAAGGGCAAAATAGGAGAAAATAATACTTTTCACATGGGCGTCATTGTTCGATTGAATAATTCTATGTTATATTTATAGCTATCAAGTTTATCTATTTATTAAAGCATAAATGAATTAAATCACCCAAGCCGCTTAGGAGCAGTAAGAAATTCAAGCCAAAAAACACCATTCAGTTGAAACAATTTTTCATATAGAAGTTTTGGTGGTACGAAAAAGAAAAATGTTGCATATGTTGTTCTAGAGTTGATAATCCATAATAAATTTTTTCAATATTTTTGGTTTGGCCATAAAAGAGGAGTAGGCTTTAGAAAGTACCCATTTGGCGGTATTAAGGGCCTTAACACCCAGTATAAATAAATGACAAAGATCCGTAACTTGTAATAGTTTCCGGTTTCCGCAACATCACATTAACAAGTTTTAGTTTTATTTATTAGTTTTATTTACTAAGGAAACTTACAGCTGATCTTAACTAAACACTTACGTCTGAGTATAATTGTACATAATTTCAGCCATCGACAAGTTTCAACCAACTAATCTATTTTTGAGTAAACAAAGTATTGCAGTGACAAAAGCTTACGTAAGTACAAAATTCTTATGCTAGGGATAATACTATTGAATTACTAACTTACATTTAAATAAAAATAAAAAGAGGAAGTAGAAAATAAACTAGAGTTATTCTGTGAGATCTATGGAGGGGAGACAAGAGTGTTATGGTGTGTTGTGTACAACCAGGATATAAGCATCTAACTATAGTGTGACTTTTTTAGCCATGGTTGCTATTTTAAAAATGTTTTTTCTTCAGATTTTGGATGAATTTTTATAACTTTATTTCTCACAAAACTTTTAAAAATCCAAGTCAGTTTTATGGGACACATCTGGTTTATTCGTCCAACGACGTCATTTCACTCTATTTGTAGTTCTATATGTATAAATGTTGTTTTACTGAGTGTACATTCTAAGATTTTTTCTAGCATATATAATACAGGAATATACAATAAAGACATGGCATAGTTAAAATATAATATTTCCTTTCTTAAAGATCTCTCTAAGACTTGGTGTGGTGTGGTGTGATGACAGTCTAAGCAAAGTCTAACCGCTGTCTTTTGTTAAAGATAAGATAAACACCTCCAAACCAGATGTGAACAAGTTTAATTATTATTTCAGTTTGAATGTATTACATATATGTTTTCCCGAGAAACGTGGCTTGTCTTACAGGTAGATGGATATATGAGTATGTATCTCAATCTTGAGACCCAAGTGCAATCCTCGATTAGTCGCATTTATAATTTTTCGGAATGTATTTGTATTACCTAATACTTACGCTTAGCGGTGAAGAAAAACATCTTGAGAAAACCTGCATGCTCTAAAAAGCGTGTATATGTGCCCGAAGAATGGCGATATGGGCTCAATCACGTTGAAGTGTAATAATCGCTAGTGAAACAGTTGAGCTGTGGGTCCAATTCGTGCTCAAAGTACTGTGATAGGGCATATTATCCATCACTCTGAGACTCACATTTCACAGTTCACACTCGGGAACACTTCTGGTACCGCCTCGGGGATTCATGTCGTGACAACATATGAGTAATAAGATAAGTTCCGTTGTACTAATTACCTCTGTCCGCTTTTTGTGGTCTGGTGGTTCGAGTCTCCATCCATCAGCCTGTCTTCGTCCATTGCTGGACATAGGCCTTTCCAAGATTTCCCTACTCTTGGTGGTCCTCTTGGAAGTGATGCCCATATTCAGGAGGTCAATGGTTTAAATCCCGTAGGTCTGTAGAAAATAAGGTACCTGTTGCATCGACGTATTAATATTTTTATTTATTTGGCCAAAAAATGTGATTGTTTATTCTACCTTGTGTTAGGACGTTGGGACGTTGTATTAAAAAACGGTTAATTCTAAAACGGTGATAATCATAGTTTAACAATGGCAAATAAAGTATCAAGGAAAACGAATGTACAGGTTATTTGTAAATTGATATGACTTAGCTGTATACTGTGTGCTGCTTTAGTTTCAAGGCTATTTGCCATTGAAACGAATACAATATGATTTATACACTTATGATGAACTCCCTTGATTTGAAATTCTGCAAAAAAGACGTTTAATGAATAACACTTTCATATATAATTTCGTAGATTTGCGCGCGACTTTTTAATTTAACTAGATAAATTATTATGTAAATATGAAAAAAGTAAGGGGTTTGTTTTACACGAAGTATAATTTTGTCGCTGTTCAGGTTTTAAAAGTGAAAGTGGATTTGTAGATACCCGATAATTCTGCTAAATTTTTGGTAAGTCTTTGAGGGGATTTTAGACCAAGGTGAGTCTAGAATGAAGTGAGAGCCTTACAGATTTAGACGGTAATATCCCTGACCGACCAAATAATTACCCCTTCATTATTACACAAAATAGCAACGCTTCTAGCAAAATCCTTCGAGTAACCTAGACTATTCTTTAAAGCTACAAGCTCTAGAATTTACTCAGTCATACAAAACCCTCAGAAAACTTCCTCCAAAGACTTGATCCAGTCAATTTCTCGTTGTCTAAGCTTGACGAGTAACCAAAAATCTTTACGGATACAGTCTTAGGAACGCTTGATGAAAATCACGCCGATCCTGTTTACAACGTGAGCACTAGGTAAGGCTTCCCATCAGGATCAACTGAACACGTGGTCCCGGACGTTTTTCAAAGACAAGACTCTACCCCTAAGCCAGGAAAAGGTTCCTCATATAAAAAGAACCAAGTATTCATATACCATTCACAACTAAAACATAAAACTATGAGAAGTTGTAAAGAAGAGTCTTGTGAGAAATCGTGCCTAGTAATCTCGTTCGTAGAACCTAAAAACCTGTAGAAATGGATAACTGAGAAAACGAGAAACTCCCGTGATCACCTCCCGTAGCTCGTATTACCTATAATCTCCTCCCGTAGCTCGTATTACCTTTAATCTCAAATTTATCATAGACTCGTTGTCAATCGAATATAAAGCATATCAGCTAACTAGACGATGAAACTCTAAGGGTCCTATATTTTGGATAGGAATAAGGGATGTATGTACTACTTTTTACTTAAATAAATTATGACTTGATAAAAAGCTAATTCGCGCTCGTGATTTAACGTAGCTTTACTATACTATATACAAACACGTCATGTTACAGATTTTACTGATACAGCCTTAGTGAAAATGAATCTAAATTAAATGTTCAGCTGTTATCGGTCGGCTAGACCCAAAATCGCCTTCTGACATGGAACACTAATTCATTACCGATTAGATTTTGGTAAAATGAAACATTTATTAATACCCGGCTATCCAAAACCCGCCAAGGGTTGCGCTGTCAGGGAAATAAAATTCATTATTCTCAATACTCTAATAAAACGGACAAATTAATTTAGGTCGGGGTGGATCCGAAATCAAAACCACTCAGATTAGGTAAAGGAAAATACAACATTAAGTAAAAACTACATGAATTTGGCCTTGCTCAGTTGGTGATTTAATGGTATTTTGGGTTGGGGTGTAGAAAAGGGGGCATCGCCCCCCTTATCGACACTCCGACCGTATTTTGTGATAGAAGCCAACGGTGACAATGACAGCAGTATCCAATGTATCCAATGTATCCAGTTGGCAGTGGCGTGCACAGAACTTTTTTCCGGAAAAGCAATCAGAAGGTCAAGTACGACAATAAAAGAAATATGAAAAATTTTTAATAACACTTTGAAAAAAAAAAGTTTGTATGACGCCAGGGTAGGCACTGCCTTTCCTAGAGTGAACATTTTCATACAAACTTTTTTTTTCAAGGTGTTATTTTAATTTTTTCATATTTTTTTTATTGTCGTCGTTCTGTGCACGCCACTGCCAGTTGACATAATACTTTATCTACGGCCATCAAAAATATCTTCTCCGCGTGATATTATCCGTATCTCTATTATAAATTAAAAAGTGTGTTTGTCAGTTTGTTGGTTTGTCCTTCTTTCACGCAGAAACGGAGGAACGGATGGACTTGATTTTTTGCATAGAGATAGTTTATGAGCCAAGTGAAATAGGCTTGTTTTTATCCCGAAAAAATGAAAACTAAATCAACGCGGGTGAATGCACGAGCAAAAGCTAGTTGTTAATATTTTTAATTCACAATTTCATGGAAAATGGGAATAAGAAAGCGCGGGATTCATTATTTTTATTTGTAAGCTTAACCAAGGATCTTTCTTCAGTCTAACTGTCAATAATTAATTTCAGTAATTTACTCATTGGAGATGTTTGAAGAATTCGAGGCTGTGTAGCAGAGATACCTTTGCCTAGCCCATAGAAAAAAAATAGTCGTCGATTAGCTATCTAAGCGGTGTTATAACAAATTGAGCCAATCATAGCGCAGAATCGCGGTGTTATAACGTATAAATCAATATCGGTTCTTAACATCGAACAATTTAGGTAAGTAGTACTTTTTGTAAGTAGTATGAGAGTAGATAAAATAAACTATTACATCAAAAAATCAGTATACATAAAAGTAGGTAACAAGGTAAGTATGATTATGACAAGTATGATTTACATGTAGGTACCATAGATAGATATCATCATACTATTGTTGTAGGTAACTAGTGAACGAAGAAAACATTGTTTCAATGGAAGTGCTCGTAAATGCCCACTTTTTATGCATCAAACCGAACAGAAAGTCGATTATTTTGCCGTAGGGCTTTATTATTATTATTATTTTATTTATTTACAATGCTTGGCTAACCTGCAGCCTTTTCTGTGTACTTTTTTTTTCCACTGTTTAACGGCTCTGGATACAGTCCTTTTGAGCCAATCATAATTTAAAGTTCACAAGATTATGTTTGTTTTATTTCCTCACACTATGCATTGAAAAACGTAGTATGATACACGGGCGTAAGAGCAATAAATTACTCAGTTACGTTTAAAACACGAGCGTTTTAAATCTTCCTCGTAATTTATTCCTTTTAACCCTAGTAGCATAAACTACTATTTCATTCGCCGTAGGTACCATTTTTTCAACTCGATCTAACCACAGCACTTTATATTTTCTGCCACAGCCCTTAGAAAACGATAAGTTCTTGATTACATATAAACAGAAATGTTCTACATAAAAGCTTTGCCTCACGAAGTCCACGCAGAGATAGTGTTCTCCCAAAGGTGTACCTTTTCACCTCAAACAGGCCGTTATACTTATCATTATTACATACGTGAGACTATAACGGCTACGCCATTGTAGACGCCTACGGGCTCTACACCGTAGACACTAATTTGCTACGAGATACTACGAGCAGTCGTGTAAAATTAATACTTGTTTAACACGGTACATTATTTGTGGCAACTTATTTGAGTGAATGCGTTAGTTTCTCAAAAAAACGATAAAAACTCAAGGCTTATTTATAAAAACCGTTTCAAAAGCTTGTTATCCATCATAAAGAGGGTCTACTTGTACCGATAAAACCATTTACAGTTTAAACTTGTGATGGAATATTTTTTCGTGCTTGAGTATAAAACAGAAACTTCATGTATATTTTATTTATAAACACCGTCATTATGTGCAATGCGAATGAAGTGATGCATGCAAGCAGTTTTAAATAGTTCGGTAATGCAACTGAGTAATTATTTTAATGAACACTTTCACGTTTGTGAGCTTAAAAGCATGTCGTTTGAATAAAAGTAGGTTTCATTAGGAGTCACGGTTACATTTCAGTTATTAATTAGGTATGTCAGGTGTTTAAACAGTTATTATAGCAGAAACTGATTTGTTGGTATCTACTTGCCAACCTTTTGTTTTATGAATTAACCGCTCAAGTAAACTGCAATTTTCGGACTGGAAAGAAACCCAAATATTGTTTTTTTCCAGAAAAAAAAAATGGTTTTAAATTGCACAGTTACTTTAAAGATGATATACATTTTTGTTTTATTTAAAAAAAAGTTATTAAGAGCCATTCCATTAAATCAAGAACTATACTAGGACGCGCGGTTTCTCAACGAGTCTAGGAATTCGTTTAAAACCAACGTTTTCACTTATTCATATTCTTTATTGTACACAAAAGAAACATATAATTTTTACAAAATGCTTAGATATATCATGTACATAGGCGAGCTTATCTCTAAAAAGAGATTTCTTCCAGCAAACCCGGATTGAAAAAGAGAAGTCATAATAATAAAAAGTAGACATACATACGTGTACACTAAATATGTTAATATACTTACACCCTATGATAACAAATAACAACAATATACCTACATAAATAATAATGAAGTAATTATTTAAACAATAAACATATTTACTTATATACATAATATTTA
Source organism: Ypsolopha sequella (assembly GCA_934047225.1). Lineage (NCBI taxonomy): Eukaryota > Metazoa > Arthropoda > Insecta > Lepidoptera > Ypsolophidae > Ypsolopha > Ypsolopha sequella. The sequence goes on along the minus strand of OW203986.1, from coordinate 2,488,086 downwards.
CAATAAATAAGATAAAAATACATAACAATAGTTAAAATAAATATTGTGCTATTTACAGATACTCATGGAGTTGAAAGGTATTTTAAACTTGTGCTTGTAACGGGTGAAATTAGAAATTCCAATTATAAAAGTATCTTACAGGTTACTTAAATTTGTAATGTTGAGAATAATTGAGTTAGTAAAGTAAAACTTATCAAAGTAATCTGCCAGGATCAGCAAGTATCGTAAAACTTATATACGTTGATTGATTGATATCTAATCGAAAGGTACGGGAAGTCATAATATACTTCCTGATAGACTGCTCAAAGAGGCTGTGAAAGAGAACTGGAAACTGTTTGTCATCTTCTCGCCTTGCATTTAATATCTATGTAATATGGATGTTTTCCATGTCATGTTTTGTTGAAATTCCATCATTGTACCATGAGACCATTACATTACATTGTACCATTTATGCATGAGATTTTATTTTTGTATGAAATTGAAAACAGTAATAGAAAAATACCAACAAAATATGAAAAAAATAATTAAAAAAATATTTCTTGATTGAAAGGGGGGTTTTACAAGTAAAAACAAGGAAAAAAAAACAAATTTTATTTTCGATAAAAATTTTATTTTTTAATTTATCTTTTTTTTATTGGGTACTTGTAAAGCTGAAGTCTTTGTGACTTTAATATCAAAAAACTATAAAAATATATATGCAAGCACAATATTTATTCGACTTTTTTCCAAAAGCTCTCTTTAACGATTTTCCCGCCAAAATGCGGCAAAATACAAAAAAAAAACAAAGGAAAATAAATGAATGAATTTTAAATAAATAAAAAAAAAATAAAGTTGTTGCCAAACATATTTTTAGCTCATACAATCATATAATTATAAATTTTTACATAAAATTATGTAAATAATCAATAAAAATTCCTTTGTGCCGTTTTCGACCCAAGATGCATTTAAGGGTTAAGAGAGTTTTGATAAAGCACGTTTAATTAACAAAGCTTTTTACATATTCATGAAAAACAATAAACCAAAATGTTTAAAGAGGATTTGTATGCAGATGTACTGAACCTTACCGGACGGACCGATGAAATACAATAACCCTGCCCTCACCTGTCATCAAAATACAATAACCCTGCCCTCACCTGTCATCAAAATACAATAACCCTGCCCTCACCTGTCATCAAAATACAATAACCCTGCCCTCACCTGTCATCAAAATACAATAACCCTGCCCTCACCTGTCATCAAAATACAATAACCCTGCCCTCACCTGTCATCAATAATACATAAAATAAAACAGTAGAACCCGGTGTGTCTGTACATTGGAGAAAAGTAATAAGAATAGAAAGGGGATGACTAAATAAGAGTAATAGAACACAAATCAGTGAGTTTAGAATTCTTTCCTGTCTGTCTGTATGTCTGTTTGTTTGTTCGCGCACATCTCCGAAGCTACTGAACGGATTTTGATGTATATTTCACAGGTGGAAGTGGCTAAATTTGGAGCAGAAGGTAGGCTTTATTTTACTAAAAATGAACGACGGAAAAAAAATTATCGTCATTTATCGATTCTAGGAATTTACTTTTCTACTGTTAGAAGTTACATACCAAATAATAATTTCTAATGTAAAAGAAAGCTTTGGTTAGAAGTATGTAACGCACAATTATGACTCGCACTTGGTCGGTTTTTTATAATTCTCATTTGTGCTCAACTATTTTTTAATCGCTATAGTTTTCCTGTAATTGGCCAGTTATGATCTATAATCATCATTTTTTTAGTCTTACCTCTAAAATCTGAATTTTTACGGTTAGTTCTGGAATTGATAAGTAGATGGCACTGCAAGTAAATTTTATTGCGTAATTATTTTGATTCGAGCATAAAATTTGTGTACTTCCCGTTCGAATTCAAGCGCAGTTTTCAGTAGCTGTTTGCTTTGCGATGACTATAAACAAGTCCCAGAGTCAGACCCTTAAGGCTGCTGGTGTTGACTTAAAGTCTGATTGTTTTTCTCACTTAATTTTAGTTTTAGTGCTGTCAAAGCTTAAAACTTTCCAAAGAAATTTAGCTTGTAATGCTAACTCTTAAGGACTATTTTGTATCGAAGAAAAGAACAAGAAGAAGAAGTTTTGACAGCACTAAAACTAAAATAAAGCCTTTAGAATTGGCTTTATTATCTACTTAAAAAAACCAGTCAAGTGTGAGTCGGACTCGCCCACGAAGGGTTCCGTACAATTATCTATAATAATACAGATCACGCCAAACTTCTAGTCCGCTCGGAAGTTGCTCTTCCCAAGAACGGCCCTTACATTTTGTTCCTGCTGATGCGAATCGCCCCGTGTTTAGAGGGGACAAAAGTTTGGCGCGATCTGTACTCGTTAACTTGTAAAGCCTACTTAGCTGTGATAGTTTTATTTTTAATTTCGTTATATATACTACTGCTGTGATTTTTTTTACGTCTCCAAATACAACTGTTTCGCCGGCAGGGGGGGGGACACTTGACTCTAACAAAAATTAACACTTTTAAGTTAAATATTTCGCAAACGGAACCCTGGATCGAAAAATGATCTTCTTACACCCCTAAAATTTTTAATTACCTATCCAACGACACCCCACACTAGGGGATAGAGGAGAAAAAAAAATCATCCCCACTTTACGTGTACGGGAGGTACACTAAAAAAAATCTTTTTTAAAATTTTACTGTACCACTTTATTGGCGTGATAAATATGTATACCCATGCCAAATTACAGCTTTCTAGTACTAATAGTCTCTAAGCTAAGCCGTGGACAGACAGACAGACAGACAGACAGACGGACATGGCAAACTATAAGGGTTCCTTGTTGTTGACTACGGAACCCTAAAAGCTGGATACTTTCTACAGCGAGAATCCCACTGTGGCCGCATTATCTTCTTCCACGCGGTCGAAGTCGCGGGCATCAGCTAGTTGTTTAATTATGTATTTTTTTTACAAAAAGACATTAAATTGAAGCACGATTTAAATATAGTGTATGTTATTTTGTTGTACAGTTTTATAAACGAACGTCTCTCTTAAGAGGCAGGTAGCCACCAACGACCTTGAATCGACTTGTGTCGGTACAAAAATTGACAGAAACTATATTTAAGGCGATATGCGAAAAAAATACGGGTGTTTCTTTCGGAAAATTATAATCAGTTTCTGGAATATGCATTTCAACTATATAATCTAGAGTTTTGAAATTGGAAAACATGTTTGGATAAATTTTTCTTCATAGAAATAATTGTTGAAATGAGGTCTTCAAACACACTTTTTCTCCTCGTTTGACGAATAGGAACCATATACAGAACTAAAACTTGGTTTATTAGGTGTGTTTTTTAACAATATCTAGAGATTTGACATTTGAAATTTTTTTAGCTATTTTAGTTTTTTTAATAAAAATATAAAACCAACTTTTTTCCCTTTTGACCTGAATCCGCCCCTTTCGACTTGCGCGATTTTTCGCTTGGAGTGACAGTGACAAAAATAAATTTCACATAGCCTCTTAAATAACGTTCATATCAGCGTACATCGCATTACGACGTCGCTGGGTCTCCGGATAGCGTAAAATAGGAGAAAATAATACGTTTCACATGGACGCGATGGGCGGAAAAAAATTCCATCAATAGTTTTTAGGGTTCCGTACCCAAAGGGTAACCAACGGGACCCTATTACTAAGACTCCGCTGTCCGTCTGTCTGTCCGTGTTGTCTGTCCGTCTGTCTGTGCATCTGTCTGTCTGTCGCCAGGCTGTATCTCATGAACCGTGATAGTTAGACAGTCGAAATTTTCACAGAAGATGTATATCTGTTGCCGCTATAACAACAAATACTAAAAAACTGAATAAAATAAATATTTAAAGGGCTCCCATACAACATACATGTTTTTTTTACCGTTTTTATAGATAATGGTACGGGACACTTCGTGCGCGAGTCCGACTCGCACTTGGCCATTTTTTAAGTATAATTTTTCTTATATAATTTTCTTATATTTTTTAAGTATAATTTTTCTGTACAAAAACCGTACATATAACAATAGTGGTTTTAAAGAAATAACGTTTCGTCTACAAGCAGCTTTACTTTGAACAATATTTTCATGCTATTTTATAAACGAGAGAATAATTACATACAACGAAGTTGCTTTGTGTAGTAACGTAAGTAACGTTACTTATAATTTTTTTCATAATTTTTAAACAATCCGTTTTAGGGAAACAACTTTATCGATATGAGTTATTTTTGGATAACGCTGGGACGACTCGCCTCAAAAGGTCATCCACAACACAGAAAATCGTCTGCTTAGTCACATTATGACACTTCCAAAAAAGTGCAACGTTTATAACTCGATTATATGTGGTTTTTTCTTTGCGGAGTTCAGTTTTTATAAAATTATTTTAAGTATAGGAAGTAATGTATAGATTTAAAAATAAAAAATACATACTTAAATAAATCTTGTTTTATGTTAATTTTTAACAAAAAATACAAAAACATTTTAACATTTCATACACTGAGACGTCCGTACAAATGCAATTATTTTTACTCCAAATTTATAGAAATTTAAGAATTTATTTTTATTTATTACACTTTTTGTACGTTTACATACATAATTTACAACACACTTTCACATAAAAGACAGACATTGCGTACAAAGGCGGCACTTATTGCCAATAGCAATATCTTCCAGGCAACTTTTGGGTGGAATGAAAAAGATGTTAACGATAAAAAGGGTAGCGTTAATGCTAACAAAAAAAATTTAATTTTATAATTTTATTAAATTTTATAAATTTAATTAGAATTCCAAAAATATGTACCATTTTTTCCAAAAAAAACCAACTGCACAAAATTTTAAATCTTTTTTGCGGCTCGGCCAATAATGGCACGTCGGCCATGAGCGAAAAGGCAAGTGAAAAGATGGAGCTTTAAACGCTGTAAGCTTGTAACGGAACTCTTCTTTCCCATTTTTACTTCGGTTGAAATAACTCATGCATTAATATTTAGGACTCAATAAATCTGAACGAAATGGATAATTTCAAGTGGAGGTTAATTTACTACACACATTTAACCGTTGGGTTTGTTCAGCGAAATTACAAATTTTATCACTTTAGGGAGCCAACGTAAATCTACTGCCCGTATATTTTGTGCATCGAGCAACAAGCCCCGAGAGATCAATGCCGGGCCGTTCGTAAGGCTAACTAATCAGTGTTTCTGACTACATACATCTAACTATATGCATCTAACTATATGCATCTAACTTTATGCATCTAACTATATGCATCTAACTATATGCATCTAACTATATGCATCCAACTCCCACTAACTGGGGATTCTCTATCACTATCACCGCATGGTGTTGGCTTAACCAATCAGAGCGCGTAAAAGCGTGTCTAAAGTTGGCGGAATTTATTTCAAGCAAACCAAGTGTCACTGCACCTCTTTGGGGTTAGTTCCTCTATGATTCTGCGCTGCACAAAATTATACAATGCAAGCAAAGTCTGTATCGAAATAAGTACTCGCAAAATTGAAAGAAAGTCAATTTTCAAATTTATTGTAGGCAAACTCAACATTATTTAATAAATAAATCCTGTAAATAACGTAGTCAAAGAAGAAAATTTGACTTTACTGTGTTGTGACTTTTGCCTTGGTTTTGTCTGGCTGTTTTTTTCTTTTCACATTGCACCATAGAATAGTAGAGAAAATTCACTACAGCTTCGAAGCAAAGGAATACTGCACTGCAACTTTTCTCGACATAGCACAGGCATTCGAACGCGTCTAGCATGACGGTCTTCTGAGCAAACTAAAGAATTACTTACCTGTAAATTTATATATCTTACTAAAATCTTACCTTGAAAACAGTTTTTTTCTGGTAAAACACGGAGATGCCGTTTTCAGTATAAATAAAATACAAACAGGAGTCCCAAAAGGCAGTGTCCTTGGTCCTGTGTTGTATCTAATGCACACTGCTGACTTGCCATCAAACCAAAATGTCACAATTGTGCCATTTGCAGATGATACCGCTGTCCTGTCTTCACACAAGGACCCAAATATGGCTTCAACTATGCTGCAAAACACCTTGAATAAAGTAAATAACTGGTTGAAAAAGTAGAGAATCAAAGCAAATGAATCTAAAAAAGTGCATTCACTAATAGATACGGAAACTGCCCACTAGTCACTCTTAATGGGGCGGTGATTCCTCAAGCTGATGAAGCAAAATATTTGGAAATTCATCTAGAAAAACGCCTTACTTGGCGAAAACACATATTTACAAAGAGAAAACAGTTGAGTATGAAGCTCAGACAGATGTATTGGCTGTTTGAGAGTATGTCTGAACTATTCGCACACAATAGATTACTCCTTTACAAATGCATAATGAAACCAATATGGACATATGGCATCCAGTTATGGGGTAGTGCCTCAAATACAAATATCGAGATCCTGCAAAGATTTCAATCCAAAATGCTAAGAATTATCATAAAGGCACCGTGGTTTGTCACAAATGATACACTCCATCGAGATTTACTAATCCCAACTGTAAAAGAAGAAATTGAAAAGGTGGCTACATAAAATGAACTTTTAACAAAAAAATAGTAACTGACTTCAATAGTAACAGCAGGCATTCACTAAAAAGTTAATCATAATTATATAAAGACCGATGGTACCGAAGCAACACTTTTGCCGACTTCTTTCTTTCTGAAACATTATGTTATCTAGAAGTCGGCGCTCTAATATTGGTTTTTATGTTGATATATCGTAGGAAATACGCTGACTTCTAGATAACATATTGTTTCAGAAAGAAAGAAGTCGGCAAAAGTGTTGCTTCGGTACCATCGGTCTATATAGAATTATAATGCCTGCTGTTTCTATTGAAGTGGGTTACTATTTTTTTGTTAAAAGTTTATTTTATTTCACATTTTTTGGTGTTGCTGGGTTAAATTGTGAAGTTCGATTAGTTATTACTAACTTGGTGTTAATATGAAACGAAGTTCAAGTGAGTATAAGTAGCTATGTTTGAGTAGCTTCCTGCTATCAGCACCCTAACACAAAATGATTACCGCAATCTCGAGTTATGTGCTCGGTATGTCATCCGTTTAGGAGTTCTATGGTGATGAAGCCAGGACTGAAGGTCAGGTGGGTATTCTGATAATCTCCAAGTAATACCCTTGAATCAGCACCCTAACGCAGTGATTGCCGCAATCTCGAGTTATGTGCTCTGATCCGTTGAGGAGTTCTATGGTGAATATGGTGATGAAGCCAAGATCGAAGGTCAGGTGGAAGAATGTCGATTTTCAAGTAATACCATGTAATCAGCACCCAGGTACAAAGCGATTACCTCAATTTCGAGAGATATGCTGTCATTTTCTGAGGAGTTCCACTGCCTATCACTGAAGACCCTCATCAGATCATGACCAAAACAAAGCCAAAAAAAAAAAGTTTGAGAACCTCCTCCTTTTTTGAAGTCGGTTAAAAATACCTACTACCACGTAACTTAATGAATCAGAAGGGGGGTCCGCGCAGACTAAAGCGGAAAATACCCCAAGATCTGGCAACTAAACTAGAATAATGTTAAATAATGGGTGCATCCAGGAGGATGTTCTCCAAAAAAATTAATCAAGCCATCAAAAACTTTAAGTCATAACCAACGCTGAATATCCAGAGCTCTGAGACAGATTGCCCTGCAAGAGGAGATTAAAAAAAAAACATTGCACATTTTCCTCGAGATGGATAGAGCTATTCATATAAAATTTGGAAAAGTTAAGAAAGAATATAAATTATTTATAATTATAAAATGTAACGAAATAATAATATACGTAAAAATTTACGACCTTTCAATTCTGAAGTTATACGACCAAACATTCTGAAAAATTTAATAATACAAAGATGCATTATGAATAAGCAATTTAAGAGCGCATAAAGTCAGATTGAGCACCTCATTTTGAATCAATCAGAATGAAACTCTAAGACGTTTCTTTTTTTTCCATGGCTGTTACGACAGCTGAGAAATCCGAGATCACGAAAAACTGTGTTTTTATTACATATAATTATATATTAAAATATGTTTATGAAATTTCCACGCTGGGCTATTGTTTATCGACATGATATTAATAACAAAACTGATTAACAAATTTCATTTTGTAATCTGCACTATATTTATTACAAATAGAAACTGAGTGAAATTAAATAGAAACTAGAAATGTACACAGAAACTGAGGTAAATTCGTGATTTTTCCAACAAATTTTATAATTTTATGTTTTGGACAATTTTGGGCTAATACAATACATGTTAACTTAAAAAAAAAAAACTCGTAAATTTTGCACAACTAACTTAGTATATGACATATGTGACTGAATGTAATAAGCGTGCTCCCGTACCATAATCCTCTGTTTTGTGGTATGCACTAGTGCATTTTTACAAGAAGACGCCCACCCGTGGTAACATACATAAAATAAATTTTCTTCTCGGAAGAATCTTGAAAAATCTTGGAATATTCTAAAAATTTTGAAATTGCAATGTCCTATTCAGACATTTTTTTTTACAATTTCCATCTTTATTTAGTAGTCTGAAACTCAAATTTAGAATAATATTTGTCATGTCATGTATGCGTCCTCTACGTTCCAAATAATAATCCAATTTTAAAAGGCACGGTTAAAATATTGAACCCTATCTCGGTACGGAAGACACGCTTTTTTGTAACACTTTCTAGTTATAGTATTTTAGAAATCAGAAGTCTTTATTTGTATAAACATAGGTAAATGGTTGTTTTGACATAAAATATGGTCCCATATGCTTTGCCATATTCGGCACACAAAAAATTCAACTTTATTTATTATTTATTTATTTATTATTTATTTATTTACTCAATACTAAACAAAACATAAACTATTGAATTCTATTAATTAATATTATACAATTATTGTCTGGAATATCATTTCACATATAGAAAATAATTAGGTAAGTACATGTTAAAATCTTATAGCTAAAAAGAAAATAATAATAATAAATTAATAAATGGCCTGACGTTTACAAATTTGTAGCTGTTAAAATCTCCTATACTGTAATATATGATTTTTTTACAAGAAAGTCTTTTATTTTGGTTTTAAATGTTGCAATATTTTGAATTTCTGTCAAAGAGTTCGGAAGTTTATTATAGACGGTACCCGCCATACCGAGGATACTTTCAGTGAAATGTGTCGTGTTACGCGGGAATGTTCTGATTTTATTACCGCGCCTTGTACTGTTAAAATTGGTAAATAAGTCATGGTTTGTCTTTACAAATATGGAGACTTCGAAAATATAAATACACGGGAGAGTAAGTAATTTATAGTTCTTAAAAAACGGCTTGGATGTATCAGAGGGTCTAAGACAAAACATTGCTCTGATACATTTTTTCTGGGATTTGAACGGACGAAGTTTATCAGTTGCATTTCCCCAGAAGATGACGCCAAATCGCAAGGTTGACACGACATGACCGTGATATGCTGTGATGACAGCGTCTATATTTACAACTTTACGGAAATGGTAAAGTGCATATGAAAAGCTATTTAGTTTTTTACATACAATATCGATTTGTGCTTTCCAATTCAAGTTCTCGTCAGTATGTATTCCCAAAAATTTTGTTACGTTCGTTTCACCAATTGTATTATTTCTATTATTATATATATTATTTATATTTTCTGTTTTGTTTGTGTTTAAATGGCATAATTTTTGTTTTATTTAGATTTATAACAAGATTATTTATAATAAGCCAGTTTATAATATTAGCTAAGGCATTATTTATATCTGACTCGTAAGTGTCCAAATTATTTCCAATAAAAATGGCAGTGCTGTCATCGGCGAATAATGTTATGGGATGATCTATTGCTTTAGGTAGATCATTAATATATATCAGAAATAGGAGTGGCCCCAATACGCTCCCTAGTGGTACACCATAACGTATTTTAGCAGTCTCCGATGTCTAGGTTACCTCAATTTTAGTGCGATGACAGATTTTACTAATATGAGTTTGCTGTTCTCTATCGCTTAAGTACGCTTTTATCAAGTTCAGAACATTGCCACGGATTCCGTATTTCTCTAACTTATTTATTAAAATGTCATGATCTACAAAGTCAAACGCTTTGGTGATGTCCATATAAAGCGCTGATATTGGAACCTTTTTGTCCATATTTATCCTGATTAGGCGAAGGAATTCATAGATCGCCATATTTATTGTTTTATTGATCCTAAAACCTTTTAATATAGAGGATGTTAAATTTTAATATGAATTTGCGGTAGCTGATACCACTGGCAACAGTACTCGTCTATATGAACAACTTTTACTGTGTAACCAACTCCCAAATCGTGAAAAAGAAATCAGCTGTTCCATAGCAAAGTTACATACCTACTTGACCGAAATGTATGACACACTGTCTTTTTTTAAGATTTCTCGATTTTTTTCACCAAATGTTATTCGTATCGTCGAGTGCATGGCCAGTTTTCGGCTTCCGCAAAATCATCTTAACAACCTGTATTATATTTTAATAAAATCTACCTTACCGAAACCGAATTTTGTTACTTTTTACCTGACTGAACACGGAAATTTGCTTTTCCTGTTACTCATATATTGGATTTCCTTCTGAAATTAAAAACGGAAAATTATTGACGATGAAATATAATTTTTACAAACTGTATAAGTCATTGGCCCGCGATGTTTAAATAAACGGGTTGGAGCTCCGCCTGACATTTTATTGTTTCTGAGACTTTGTTGTTTGTATTTTCTTATTGATTACCCTTAAATATATCATAATGCGATGGATTTTGCTATAAATCAAATAATATAAGGTGAAATTAATTGAACCGCGCGAATTTCTATGGGAGGTTAAGTAGGTGATAGAGAATATATGTATATGTGAAGCTTCCGGTATATCATAAGGAAATGGCTGGTCACATGACATCGAGAATCGTATTAATGTGTGAGTAAAATTTCTATTCAGTTGTGTGGGTGGTCACCGTGTGTGTATAGCTTTGGATTCATCATGTAAAGTCCATGCATACAACGAAATCAAAATTATACTCATAATACTCATACGATTCTCAGATATACTCACATATTTATACGATTCTCACATATACTCACATATTTATAAGATACGTATATCGCCTTCACTGGCGATATTTAAAAATAATAAAAGATCACATCATGAAGTTTCTTTAGGTCGGTTGTCTCACTTCATCACTCAGTCTATTTATATTTTTTCAATGCATGTGCTCGTAAAGGCCCACTTTTTATGCATCAAAACCGAACAAAAAGTCGATTATTTTGCCCTAGGGCTTTATTATTATTATTTTTTAATTTATTTACAATGGTTGGCTAACCTGCGGCCTTTCCTGTGTACCATAGACGTTATACTTTTTTTACACCGTTTAACGGCTATGGATACAGTCCTTTTGAGCCAATTATAATTTAAAGTTCACAAGATTATATTTGTTTTCATTTCCTCACACTATGCATTGAAAAATGTAGTATGATACACGGGCGTAAAAGCAATAAATTACTCGGTTACGTTTAAAACACTCGCTAATCGTCCTCGTAATTTATTTCTTTTCGCCCTAGTAGCATAAACTACTATTATGTATCTTAGTATATTAAGAAATTATTTTTATTTGTATGTATACGGTATGTATGTATATGTGTATATCAAACATAAAATATATTGTGTAAGTTTATTTGGGTAGGAGTATATTATATACTAGCTTCTGCCCCCGGCTTCGCCCGCGTGGCCTACAGGAAACAAATTACATTTTTTTCAGAAACAAACATTATAAGTGCTTTCACTCCCTCTGGGAGTCAAGGTGTAGTGCTCGGCCGAAAAACTCGCATGCTCGGACTACTAACGCGCCCTGCTCGGCCTTCGGCCTCGCGGGCGCGTTCTCCGTCCTCACATGTTCGTTTTTCGGCCTCGTGAAACCAAATCGAATGCCAAATACGGGAACTCACCGATCAAAGTTTTTCCGAAAAAGTGTCAAAATCCGTATCAGTTGTCAAAAAATGTTAAATTTGAATATGGCAACGTAATCGGCGACCTCAAATGCCCCTTGATACCGAGTTTCATGCAAATCGGAATACTTTTTTGGACCAGTCAAAAAACTGTCAAAACCTGTCAAATAAAATTTTTTTTTTGGTCCTGCAGCCCCAGCTTGACCGATCACTATAGTTGAAACCCAAACTCCCTACAATTAGCCGTTCGGGAGGTATGGTGGATCAAAATTTTGGAATATTTTTTTTTTCGACTTTTTTTTATACCGTCACCGAGCCCTTTTTTTAGAGTACCATGAACTTGGGTCTAGCATCAGCCATTTGTGAGATACGGGCCTGTAAAGTTTTGACCCTTTCGGTAGGTAGATCTCGTCGAGACTTTTCCTAGACACCCATCAACATAGGTCTAACTTCAGTCATTTGGGAGATGCAGGCTGTCAAAGTTTCGACATTAAAAAAAGAAACTTTTTTTGGCTCCCCAAGGTCTTACCCTTAGGGATGTACCACCTTCCGTTCCAAAGATATTTTGCTGGGATATAGACAGATATAGATAGATAGATAGAAAGATAGATAGATAGACAGATTGTGGATATATAGATAGATAGATACCTCAAAAGGAAAAAAATGGAACCCTAAAAGGACCACCTGTGTGGCTGTTTCTCTGTCCGTCTGATATAGCCAATTTGCTCCGGCACACATACTTTCAAGGATTTTCATGTCCACTATATTAAATTTCATAATCGATGCAATTTTCTTAATTAACGTCCCAAAAAACCATAAAAACGACACCCATATTGATATTTACACATTTCATCATTTCAATCCCATCGCACCCCAACAGGGGATGATGGTATTTCACGTCCACTACATTGGATTTAGAAATCTTTGTTGTTTTCGTTATCAGCGACCCGATAAACCATACAAACGATACCCCTCTTGGTTTTCAGACTTTGTCACGCCATTTCCCCATTTTAGGGGTTGAATTCTGGAAAGGCCTTTTTCACGTCCACCACGATGGATATTAAAATCGTTGTTGTTTTCGTAATCAGCGACCCGATAAACCATTCAAACGATACCCATGTTGATTTTCAGAATTTTTCACACCATTTCCCCCTTTTAGGGGTTGAATTCTGAAAAAACCTGAAACAAATGTTTACTCATTTAAGAATAGGAGTACTCCTGTGAAGTCTTAAATTAAATAGTCTAACTAATCTTGTTTCCCCATACAAACTTTGGACACCCGTTTCACCCCTTTAGGGAGTGTGTTTTGAAAAATCCTTTCTTAGTGGATGCCTACACTACTTATATAAGGTATCTATATGCAAAATTTCAAGTCTTTAGGACCAGCGGTTTAGGCTGTGCGTTGCTATATCAGTCAGTCAGTCAGTCAGGCAGTCAGGACTTTGAATTTTATACATACAGATTAGGCATTATGTATATTCACTTTATTGGTTTTGATTCTTCTTTTATTTATTTATTTTGTAAATTTGGTATCCACTTCCACATTACGTAAAATAATACTTACTTCACCACCCAAAGATATAATTCCTAACTGTAGTATAAAACTATTGGATCCAAATAGTACCCGTAAACCCCTAGAAGCAAGTATTCACTTTCAAAAAGCTTCATCACGAAGCATACATAACATTATAAGAAAATTAAACTCTAAAAAAGCACCAGGTTCTGACCACGTTAAGGTTTCAGATATCAAAATGATAGGAGAGAATATTTCGACATCTATCGCTGATCTCATTAATTGTAGTGTTAAAACTGGTATGTACCCGGACAATTTAAAGGTAGGTTGTGTAAGACCGATACATAAAAAGGGGAAACGAAATGACTATTCTAAGTATAGGCCAATAACTCTGCTCTCCTCGATAGATAAAATTGTTGAAAAATATGTCTGTGAACAAATACATGCGTTCTATAAGAAACATGAGGTAATTAACCCCTACCAATTTGGATTTCAATCCGGTAAAAATACCTCAGACCTCTTGTCACTTTTCACCGATGAAGTAAATAAGCATCTAAATGAAAGAAAACATGTCCTTGCTCTTTTCATTGACTTCTCACGTGCCTTTGACACATTAGAGCATAAGCTGTTAGTTGAAAGATTAGATGACTGTGGAGTACGCGGCCCTTTACTAACTTGGTGTGCAAATTATTTAAAAAACCGAACGTTTTCTGTTAAAATTGATGACACATGTAGTGAACCCATATTGGTGACTGAAGGAACAGCTCAGGGTTCTGTCCTAGGTCCCTTGCACTTTTTGTCCTACGTGAATGACATGAGTAACTGTATTACTAACAGCACATGTTATCAGTTCGCAGACGACACTTGCCTCGTAATTGCTGACAAAAATCCACGGACCGCATGTGAACGTTTGCAATCAGACTTAAATACTCTTACAAGGTGGTGTCATGATGCAGGCCTGGTACTTAACTCAAGTAAAACAAAATTATTAATTATTAAATCCCCATACACTAAGCAATCACCCATGCAGAATCTAGTAGCCCATGACCATTACTGCATACATGCCGTAGGTGTGACAGATTGTAACTGCCCATCCATAGACATTGTCAACCAACAAACGTATCTTGGTTTGATAATAGATGATAAGCTTAACTGGAGCCATCACATTGAACGAGTTTGCAATAAACTAAGGAGATTTCTCGCAAATATCACAATCCTCAAAAGGCGCATTCCGTTCAAGGTAAAGCTTATGCTATATAACGCACTGGCAGAATCATACATACAGTACGGTCTCAGCAGTTATGGTCGCACATATAGGACGTATCTGGACGATATTTATAAATTACAATTGAAAATCCTCAAAACCTTAGTCTCACCCCAAATAAAAAATCAGTTTTATAACAATGATAACGGTCTTTTTAACCACTGTAAAGTTTTACCAGTCCATACTCAAGTGAACTTTTTACTACTTAGAGATCAATTCTTTAATGAATCTTTACGAAATACTGTTGACCACTCTGTATACACTCGGGCTGTTGCTAAAAAACGGCTTCTCACACAGCGCGCTAACAATGTGTATGGCGAGCGAACAACCGGTTTTATGGTGCCTCGGCTTATCAATAGTTTACCTACCGATCTTTGCAACAGTTTAACTCCTATTAATATTAAGGCTAAATTAAAAAAACTTTTTCTTGATCCAAATAATTCATCATAACTATTTTTTCTAATTTTTTCGCTTACCTAGCTCCAGTAAAAGATAACAAATTACTATGTATACATTATAATTTTAGATGTTTATGTAAGCAAAGTGTCAAATTATTATTTTGCTCTCGTAGCTAAGTGTAACGTGACTCACGATAGCACAAGTTTAAACCTTTGTGGTTTTTAGCTGCTATTATTATTCTATGTTATAATATTTTGTAAACGGTAAATAAATTAAAAAAAAAAAAAAAAGCTGAAAGAAATTGTTTTAAGTGATAAGTCCGCCCTTGTACAACATTGTGTGTTCAAAACTCTGTACTCAATTTTTTTATTTAACTGTGTACAATAGAGTGTGTATTCATTCATTAATTCTCAATAACACGTGACATGTCATTACCTCGTTTGATAACACTTTAAACGTCAGATATTGTAGTCTCTATCACCTACTGAACCTTCCATAGAAATTGGGGAGGTTAAATAAATTTCACCTTCCATGATTTTAAAATGCCGCGGTTTCAAATCCCGTAATAAACATTTGTATTCGGTTCGCGTGTTTTGGACGGCACGTTTAAAGCGGTTTAGCAGCTGGATTGTGAAACACCTGCCTTTTACCAATTAATCATAACAGAACACTTATATTCAAAATTTACTTAATATATATTCAACAAAACCTTATTACCTATGTTTTGTTTAAACTGTCATCGCAAAGTTTCCATTAGTTTCTGTAAATTAGAATTTTAAAGATTAAATATTTTTAAATTCTAATTTACAGAAACCAACGGAAACTTTGCTGTGGTAGCATACATAATACATAGGCAAAAAGGTTTTATTACAGTATTCAAAGCGATCGATTTCGCAATAAAACATATAATCTTAGTTAATGGAAACTGTGAATATCTCAACGGTCTGATGCAACAGGTATTGTAGCGATGATAGCGCCTTCTGTGCAGAATGAGCAAGGCGTGAAATCACATAGCGCCCTCGTGAGCGTTCAGTATGTGCATTACAAGCTGGTATATCAAGTAGTTACAAAAATTCGGTGTACAGATATGGTGGAAAAATTCATCGTTCCAGATACAAACCTCGGTAGCGCAGTCGGTAGCGCGCCTGTCATGTAAGCAGAAGGTCGCAGGTTCAAACCCTGGCCAGAGGAATTGTTCAAAAATATTTGTGCTTTTAAATTTGTTTCTGATTGATTTCTAGCTAGTAATGCACTCTAATAATAATAATAAGGTTTTGTTGAGGAACTATTAAGTAGATTTTGAATATTAGTGTTCTGTTACGATTAATTGGAAAAAAGCGGGTTTTTTACAATCCGGCTGCTAAACCGCTCTTAACGAAGTACGACGATAGGACTCACTATCCATCACGTGGGGACGTAATATCTTTGGTGAAGCATAGATGTACGAGTGTAGACTATGACACCTCTGACACCCCCTCAGGGCTTCATAGCGTGACAATGTAATATTTTATTACAACGAATTTTAGTTTAATTATTCAAGAATTTTCACGTGTTTTAGATATTGCACTTTAAAAGCTTTTTAGAGACTTTCTCGACTTCCTTATTAAAATTCCATTCCAAAGCACCGTCGCGTCGTAAGAAACCTGGCTTGAATAATGTTTTGAATAATCTTTCATATCAGGGGTCACGGCAAGAGAAGACGTTATTTATCTAAGGACAAGACAAATTAATAAACCATAGCCACAGAAACTAAATAATTTACCAAAGACTAGATACATTTATTAATCGATTGACTTAGCTCACTAGAAAAATCTATTACAATCTCATTACAATCAAACTAGTATAAATTAGAACTTGCTACGTATTTAGTCAGAAATACGTCAGGTACGTTGTATGACATATTACACGCCTAATAAATACGTCAGGTACGTTGTATGACATATTACACGCCTAATAAAACCGTAGACTTCAAAACGACATAGTTTTATAATTCTACGTAGCATTTCAATCGACGTTTTTTCGATTTCCACGTTTTGAATACTACCATAGATTAGCACATATTTATGTCCTTCTTTACGTAAACTAAAGATATGGTTTCTTTGAAATGAATTAATCTGTTTTCTTTGGAGTTTCTTCTTTGTTGAAAACCCAATTTAGATGTTTTAGGCTTCTTGTTAGAAACAAAATACAAAATACAAATTATTAATTATCCTTATAAAAAAATGCAGCATCAATAATGAAGTATTAAATTTACCCTGAACTGAGAAAAAAACCCGCCTCTCAGGGTAAAGGTCCACATAAAATAAATATAATTGAAATTTTGATACATCGGCAATCACAAACCTAATCATAACATGACATTTTAAATTGAGAAATTTACATTCACATGCACAACATTATATATTAACAACTAAAACTAAAACTAAACATGCATTATTGAAATTTTTATGCATCTGATAACACAAAGTAGAATTAAAAATTAAGATTTAGAAATTAAGATTTAGACACACCGTTGCGACGTAGAAACGTAACGATTTTCCTAATTAAACATTTTTCAAACAGTGTACCTAAACGAATACATGTAGAACCTTTCCACGCATAACACGAAAACGGATTGAACCGTGAACCCTAGTATGTAGGTAAATCTGTGACGCAACAGCTTTGATACTAAATTAATCGAGTAATTTTCAACAAACTCGTTGAGCTACGACAACTATCACAAAAAGAGGAACAAAACTGGTTTAAACGGTTTGCATCTAAGCAATGAAGACTGTTATAAAGAAAACCTAGCTTAAGAGTCTACATTAGCTAAGTACAATAGACTCAGATGCACTTATTACCGTCCAGGGGGTCTAGCATGCGCCGTTGATACAGTGTTTTTCCATCATACTTGCTCTAGGATCACGGAAAATACCCAATGGACACCTAATCGGAGCTATTTTGCTTCCAAAACATTCTGTCAAGGACAGCGGCAGAGAATATAAAGTACACTCCGGAAGGCGAGACCTGAAAAATGCGTTTGTGTGAGTGACACCAAAATACATAGTCAGACAAAAATATTAAATATAGAGTTTTATTTACTTACAATGTTTATTCTACATCTCAAACTGCATTTTCATCAAATTGAAATTCACTCCCGTCCCGTATCGCCGTTTATGATGACTCGCTCTTTTCAGGTTTTCGTGTACTCAATGTAGGAGCTATTTCACTAATTTGTATTGACAAAAATCAAAAATTGAAACAATTAAACGCGCCTCAATCTGCTATAGCTTGTATTCTTCGTGCTCGCACCGCCCGCGCGGTTGGAGGGTTGGGGCGGACGAGGAAGCACGCCGTTTATGTGCACGGCCGAGCGCATGGCTATACAGGTAGGGATTTGCTATCGAGATATATCTTGAGATTAATTTTTTTACGAATAACCCTAGAATTATGTTAAAATCTATTCATGTTAAGTAGACTACGCCAACACCTGTTTTACGGAATTGACCCTTAATATAAATATCTTTAGATTTATTACGAAGTATTTTGTACTGTATAAGATAGCTTTTTAGCTACTTTAGGTGGGTATGAAGTGATAATATTAATAAATAATAATATGCGTTTTAGCAAAATAGGTAATCAATGTTTAATTCTACATCATACATCTTTGCTTCAGACACAATTTTTGCTAAATTGACATCATTCTGGTATTCCTGCGTTGATTTATCTTTTTTACGCTCTTTAAAGAAGTTATATACCTTATACACAATTTCTTTTGCCTGTCTTCCAATCGGTTTGCTCATCTTCGGATCGTGATGTCGTGTGCGTTCTACAAAATGTGACAAGTTCCTAATACACAAGTAGCCGTGGCGAGTGACCTCCGGCGACTGGCGGTCCGTCGCACGCGTCGCGCTCGCCCACCCTCCCGCCATTCTGCCCGCACCTCCTCCGAGGCCTAGCTCCCTCGTCCGCCCCAACCCTCCAACCGCGCGGGCGGTGCGAGCACGAAGAATACAAGCTATAGCGGTATCGGAGGTGAAATGCAGGAAAAGCGCGGTAGGGTGACGCCACGTGCCGGGCGGGGCCGGCTTCAACCCGACTGTAAAAACCGGTCTAGTGGACGCTCCGCGCTTCAAACCGCTTTGCCTTTGCTCTCTACACTGTAGGTGTGCACGCACACAAACGCAATTCTCAGGTCTCGCCTTCTGCGGTGTATTACTACGTACCAAGGTGTGCGGGGGCGGCGGTGCGGGGACAAACAATCGCATCACAATAGTGTCGATCACGCTTATCGAGAACCTCTGCCGGCCGAGCAAGCACGAATAATATTTTCGGAATTGATGTGCATTACTTTAATAACTACTACTTGCTGAATGGTGAGGTAAATATTCTTGGCCTTACGAGCGTATATTTGTTGCCCATAGTAGGAAAACATGATAAAATCATCGTTGAAGAGAGGTTGTACGAAGTTGACAGTTTCAGTGATTGATAGCCCACGCCCAGAAACACTTATAACACCACCTTTATTAAATTGTGTATTCGGCCTTAGAGCATGTACCAATATTCGGCTCTCGTTATCTTTCAAATTTACCAAAAATAATTAATATTATTGGGTTTTTACCACTCATTAAATATCTGGTATGAATTATGCCTTTTATGTCAAAGTTACATATATTTTGTAGATATTCCACTCTGTTTCCGAGAAAACAAAAGTTGTTACAAAACTTCTTGTTTGTATGACATATGACATTGTTTGACGTCGACCAAATATCGCGTGCGCGTTACTTGATTTACTACATAACTTCTCAATGTGACAAAACTATTTCTTTTATAAATATTATATACTTGGACAAAAACTTGTTCCTCTTTTAAGGCGAGGGTATTCGTGTTTTCGCGGGTAAAGGTCGTATTCTTTTGTGTTTTGTTATTTCACTTTTCGGTCTTTGATTTCGGCCGTTCGATACACGATAACCTGCATTTTCCTGCAGACAATAAAGTTGCAAAGATAGGCAGAAACTATGATTTAAATATACCTAATTTTATTTTCTTTGCATTAGGTTTTTCCAATAAATCTCTACATTTTATCCTGGAAAAAAAAACACTGTTTCCATGGGAAAAAGGATGACGTTAAACAGAATATAACGCGCGTGGAGCCGCGGGCAAAAGCTTGTATGATATAAAACGGCCGTCATATTAAAAACCTATAATAAATTAACAAAACGTTTTTTGAGCGGCCCGCTTCCGCTGAGCAGTATAGACTAGTGTAATAGTAGTTTATGCTACAAGGGCGCAAAGGAATAAATTACGACGATTTAAAACACGATCGTAGCGAGTGTTTTAAACGTAACCGAGTAATTTATTGCTTTTACGCCCGTGTATCATACTACGTTTTTCAATGCATAGTGTGAGGAAATGAAAACAAATATAATCTTGTGAACTTTAAATTATAATTGGCTCAAAAGGACTGTATCCATAGCCGTTAAACAGTGGAAAAAAAAGTATAACATCTATGGTACACATAAGGCTGCAGGTTAGCCAACCATTGTAAATAAATAAAAAAATAATAATAATAAAGCCCTAGGGCAAAATAATCGACTTTCTGTTCGGTTTTGATGCATAAAAAGTGGGGCTTTACGAGCACATGCATTGAAAAATATAAAATGAGCAGGACTGATTTCTCTGAATATCTTGGCCTTAAGGGAAGAGCGCAAGACTCCGCGGCCATACAAAACGATTTAGCTTCTCATTTGTACGCTAATGCATTAAATCAAATAAAACTTTGAGTAACTTCATCTTTTTCACAACCTACAAGTCCGATTTAACTTTTAATTTCAGATAATCAACACGCTAAGAAAATACAAGCACTTGGAAATCTATGTTTTAAGCTCCAAAATGTTCCATTTTCATGTTCGATTTTCTTAAGCATTTCTCAAGTAAAAACAATTTATATTGAATTTCGGACCCGTGGTAGTTCATAAATATTTGGAAAATGCAGTTGACTGGTTACCCACCACAAAACTATTAATAACCCACCAAGAAAAATAGCCATATTATTATAACTAAAAGATTGGTAAAGGTACAATTCTTAAAAATGTTTCATAAATGCATTACTTTAACAATATTCCATAAACAAGCAAGTGTTTTTTGCTATATGGTATTCCAATCTTATAACTGTTTATACATCAAATTTATATGGTCCTTTTAAAACAAGCAGTCATATAAAAGCATACAATTACTCATCGAGCCATATGATATTTTAGCCATATATTCGCTTTAGCCACATATTTTTTTGTAAAATTAGTATAGCTTTTTGAAAACCTCAACCTTTATAATGGTTTGTCTAAATGCTTCTTTAAAACAAAAGCTAAAAGGCAAATTATTTATGTAACTTCTATAAGTACGTATACTGACCAAATTGGTGACATACTGAAGAAGCGCCATGTCAATAGTATCCGGACTAGAAGAGCTTGTATGACTAGATTGATGGATGTGAAACAGGCAAAAGAGTTGTGTCTGGATCGTAGCAGATGGAAATCTGTAATCTCTGCCTACCCCTCTGGAAGACAGGCGTGAGTATGTGTATGTATGTATCTATAAGGAAAATGGTTTTTAATGTACCTCTATATAACATCTAAAAGATTATTATTCTTATAAATATGCCTGATTTGGGTTTTACACGAATATCAAAGGCCGGCAATTTCTGTTAATTGTATATCAAAAGGTGTATGATGTTGTTGCATAAACAAATTATTCAATTATCACATTCTCATTTGTTATAACTGTTTTATACTAATTTTTCACGATGAAACCCACAAAATGATAATAAGTGATAAGAGATGGTTTTGTTTTATATTTTACTTCAGTTTTATTGATGACTCGAAAATAAATTTATTTGTAATAATAAATAATAGAACTTATTGCAAAATATGTTAAACGAACTTCTAATGTTAAAATTCAAAAATATATAATCAGATATCCTTATTAAGAGTGGTTGCTGGCAAATGAGCTGTATCAGTCATTTGTCTATTATCTAATTCCGTAGGATCAGCGCAAGTTTCGAGGGTCGTTAACGTCCCGAACGTTAAACGTTACAAATCTTCATCTAACATCCAACCGCGTAGCTGAGTTCTTGGACTCCCTCCGCTGGCCTCCCTTTTACATACATACATATACTCACACCTGTCTCTCAGAGGGGTAAGCAGAGACTAAAGGTTTTTGACCTGCAACGATCCTGACACACCTCTTTCGCCTCTTTCACATCGATCAATCTAGCCATACAAGCTCCTCTATTCCGGGTGCCTTCCTTCAATATTCCTTCAGTATTCCTTCAATATGACCTCCGTTTATCTGGATATTAAGAGGATAGGTCCCGACGAAATCACAATTCATTCCTTCTTATTTAAAGAATCTAGCAAATTTACATATTAAAAATAACAATACTTCTGCTGAGAATATAATACACACTCTTATCGAAACAAAATCTTCAAAAGTCATTCCAATATTGAGAAATTAAAAAGTAAAGAAGGCTCTAAAAAAAGTTTTCATGTCGAGGTTTAAGATAATTTAAGCAAAAACTCGTAATTATTATTTTTGGATTAAAATCTGTGTAAAATTTATTAAACTCTAAAACGAACAGATATTTCATACAATCTTTAGTTTTTTTTAATAATAAAATTAGCGACAAAACCGTCCCTCTCACCTGCGGGCCTTTCCGCATGGAGTAACATGATCGATTCAAGCGCGACCTATCTTCTATTCCTTTAATAGAAGAATAAATAGGTACTTTCAGGGTAAGCTCTCTTCATCCACGTCAAATCGACACTTTCCTTGAGGCCCTATAATGGCCAAGCCTAAGCCAAACGCGTGTATCTTTTCAAAAAGCAGGTTTTTCCCCTCGTTAAACGCAATGTAACACAATTACCTTCGAAGATGGATCGTCCCTCACTTTCCATTACTTAAGAGTGGCAATACGGCAGCTAATGTAATGAGGATACCTACTTAACTACTTAAGTTGTCTAATAGCTGAACATTCAACCGATATTACACCTTTTTCCAACGGATTAGAAGTTTTTTCGTTAATTTTTTATGGGAAACTGAGATAACTTAAGTTGTCTCATAACTGACCGTGTGCTTGGGAAGCAATATTAGCTGATATTGGAATAGATAGAGATATTAGTTTTTGATAAAAATATAAGGAAATTGCTATTTTCCGCAGGTGACCTTTTTCGTAATAGTTTTCCAAATTTCTTAAACATGCCTATTTCGTGCCATATTAGAGCAAGGGCACTCTCCTTACGTCACCAAGTTACAAATACGTAGTGAAGTAAAAGAAAAAAATACCTAAAATAAAACAGGGTTGGTTGTGCGCAATCTAAATAGTTTTGTAGAGGCAGCAAAAAAAATATTTGCTTCGAATTGTTTCCTACTATGTTATTATATCCTTTATTGCACACAGAAAATTAAACTTACATAACAAAATTTGAAAAAATATGCACAAAGGAGAGCTTACCTCTAATAGAGGTTGCTTCCAGCTAACCTGTATTGTGGTGAAAGATAATACTGAACAGGTTGGTGACAAGTATGTACTACTTAAGACTCAAGACTTACACAACACAATACTTATTCTTACATATATAAACATTGAATAATATACAGGGTGGAAAAAATTTAAGGGCCCTGGAGGGGAGCTACCTTAAATCGTTTAGTTAGCTCATTTTACTGAAAGGAAACATTCCTTTATTTTTTAAAAGAAACAAAACTGCATTCAAAGATATTCTGAAATTCGCTTGTCTCACTCGGGAATCGAACCAACTAAAAATAAAAAAAATAAACCCTCGCTATTTTATCATACGAATCGGTAGGATTATTGTTCAGAATAAAATTTGTCTAATAAACATTTGGTCTTACACTCATCTGTTGTACGAGATACGCATGAAATTAAATATTTATTACAAGTTCTTTGTTAACAATACCTAGTACTGTTCACTTGTAACAAGTAAATGAAACGTTCTAATTTTCTTATCTTTCTTACATCCAAAGACATCGTATGAAGTGCAAGCATGCTAATGTTATTTATCTTAAGTACCTTGTTGAATACTTCAATAAGAAAATCGTTAAATGGTAATAATAAATGTATGCAGAGCACAATTACTTCTTGCACTAGGCGTACTGACGAAAAGTTTAAAAAAGGAACGTATTTTTTTTGCAACGCATTTTTTGCAAATAAACAAATTTGAAGTTCGAACCATAAATTTCGTTCGAAATTAAAATTTTGTTTTGTTTTGCTTTCATTCTGTACTGTCATTGTGTAATAATGGCGTATAATTATTACTTTACAAGTGAACAGTACTAGGTATTGTTAATAAAGAACTTGTAATAAATATTCAATTTCATGGGTATCTCGTACAACAGATGAGTGTAAGACTTTAGTTTAGTTGACAAATTTTATCCTGAACAATAATCTTACCGATTCGTATAATAAAATAGCGAGGGTTTATTTTTTAAATTTTTAGTTGGTTCAGTTCCCGGGTGAGACAAGCAAATTTAAGAAGATCTTTGAATGCAGTTTTGTTTCTTTTAAAAAATAAAGGAATGTTTCCTTTCAGTAAAATGAGCTAACTAAAGGATTTAAGGTAGTTCCCCTCCAGGGCCCTTTCATTTTTTCCACCCTGTATATTAAATATTATAAGCATAAATAAATAATAAATAATATATCATGTATACAAATGTATACTATACATATTTTATTTCCATTATATGTTCAATAGAGCGTATAAAATGGTGCCTAAAAATAGGGTAGGCGCGTTCTGTCATATCCTGGTACTAACGTGAGTCAGTCTGATTTAATCGAAGATAGAATTTATTTTAATTTGAATATTCTTTGTCGGGTTCTAATTTTATTTTATATTATGTAAGGAAAGCAAATTTAAAGATACATTGTGAGCGCAATTTGGTTGACATTCTATTTTGTTTGCTACCAAAATTGAAGATTTCGGCAAAGCTTTGGGTATAATTTTGGTATTCAGTAAATACGACCCGCAATTAAATATTTTTCGTTGTATTGGAGGTCGAATCTTAGGTAGTGTCGTGACGTCACGGTAGTGATGCAAACTAAACACTAGTCGTTCCCAAAAACCTTTTTTTACACATTGTTGAAGTTATTTTTAAGGGTAGCGGAAATGTCTTTTCCTGTTCCGCTTTGTTTGGTTCTATATTTATATTTAGTTATAATGGAATTATAACTTTTTTGATCTAGAAAGTTATTTTTATAACAAATACTTGGCAAAAGTATGTAAAGTACTTAGCCTAGAACAAGCGAACTATGGCCAAACTATATTTTATTGTTAATGCTATCCTATTTGCTATGAAGGTTTTGTATTGCAGCTGTATGTTTTGAACGGCTTCTAAAAAAACACTTTGAATATTAATGTGGAGAAAAGCACACTACCAAGATTATAAATAATCTTTAAAACACTAATTATAAAAAAAAAAAATCAAATTACCTTCATAATACTTAAAAAAATGCAAATCATAGAAATTATAAACTTGTAAGTTTTTATTTTTGGATTTTTATTTGGTGTTTATGCGGGCAACTTGCTACAAGAGTAAACAGAATTATAAAAACATACGAATAAATTTTTTATAATGTTAATTTATATCTTTTAATGTTTTAAATTGCCAAAAAAGGGTTCCAGTTGAAATAAAAATTAAATTGGAAGGGTACAATTTAAAAGCTCACCAATATAATTTTTAATACCCTAATACTAAATGCCAAGTTAAATAAATTATCCCTAAATAAATTATATTGATACAAGAATAAGGTCCCCATAACATAGTGCGTCAAGTCCCATAATAAATATCCGTGAGTGGGAATAATTTTGCATTTTAGGCAAATATTCGTTTCGTAAAGGAAACTCAATATGTGCTCACCAAATATTGTATTACTTAAATCCCAGGGGAACTAAACCCAAAGATGTGAAATGACATTTCATTAATAACACCGATCAAGTGCGAGTAGGAACGCATGCCCTGAGGGTTCGGTACTATTTAAATAAGGTATTATGTATTAATAATTTAAAAAAAAATTACAAACTTATCATTCATTAACTACAAATTGTATGAAACAAAACTGCAACATTTTTTTTCAGCTCCTGTTTCATATATAAAAAATTAAAATTAAGTAAATTACCTAAATTTTAATTCAATATTCGGTTTTGGGTCAACATTTAACACAACATATCAAAATTTCAGGTATCATTACTTCCGTCTAAGAGCTAGAGACCCGCGTGACAGACAGACAGACGGACAGCAGAGTGACATTAAGGCGATATGCGAAAAAAATACGGGTGTTTCTTTTCTGTGTATTTCATGAAATACACGAAAAATTATAATCAGTTTCATATTTTATTAGGTGTATTTTAACAATATCTAGAGATTTGATATTTGAAATTTTGCTAGCTATTATAGTTTTTTTAATAAAAATATAAAACGAACTTTTTTCCCATTTGCCCTGAATCCGCCCCTCTCGCACTGCACGACTTTTTGCTTGGAGTGACAGTGACAAAAATAAAATTCACATAGCCTCTTAATAGGGCTTCGTTTTTCCTTTTGATGTCCAATAGCAATGGAAGACCTTTTATGATTATAAGCAGCAGTTTTTCAATGAGTGGGAAGTAATGATACCATTCACAATGATTATTGGCTAACCGGTGGATGTAACCTTCCCGCATTTCCAAAATAGTATGTCTGCAAGCATTTTTTGGGTTTGGCTATTAGACTGAAGCACGCTAAACTACCTCCCGGGGATAGGAATGTTCCTATTTGTGAAAAGAGAACGAGTGCGAGTCGGACTCGCGCACGAAAGGTTCCGTACCATTATCTATAAAAACGGCAAAAAAAAACATGTCTGTTGTATAGGAACCCCCTCAAATATTTATTTTATTTGGTTTTTTAGTATTTGTTGTTAAAATGGCAACAGAAATACACCATCTGTGAAAATTTCAACTGTCTAACTATCACGGTTCATGAGATACAGCCTGGTGACAGGCAGACAGACAGACAAACAGCAGACTCTTTGTAATAGGGTCCCGTTGGTTACCTTTTGGGTACGGAACCCTAAAAAGAGGGTGTCCAGTAAATCCAAGAAAGCTCTGTTAATTCAGTGAATATCTTATTTCCTCTTAATTTATATGTCTCATTGTTATTTGAATGTTCCTTGAAGCACCATTCAAAATGTAAACATATTATTGATTTCATTAAATTTGACTTTTTTTTTTGCGCAAGTGGATGGTAAAGCTCGAGTGGTCGACCTTATAAGGGCGTTTCTCGAACAGCAACTGAATTTTTTTTTTCTAAATTATGTCCTCTGTCTGGGGTATGCTGAAAATCAGCGCTGCTCGATTTCTATGAGATCGGCAGCTTTGCTGAGCATGCTACCATTTGCCAGAAATGTTTAAAACTTGTTTTTTCTTCTATTTTAACCTTTGTATAATTTTAATGTGTTTAGTTTTAAGTATTTTTTTGGCAATAAACCTTTTTTACTTTTACTTTACTTTACTTTAAGTAGGGCGATCCCAAAAGTACCCGGAATAGAAGACCTTGTATGACTATATTGATGGATGTGGAATAGATAAAAGCGGTGTGTTAGGATCGTAGGAGATAGGCGTGAGTATATGTATGCATGTACGTATGTATATTCTTAAAAAAAAAAGTTTATACTTGTAAAATGTGACGTGACGGTATTTCACAGTCCGCAGTCGGAAGCACATCTGATACCCCCTCGGGATATATGTCGTGATGATGTAATAAGATGTTATAAATGAGCAAATAAGAGGTTATAAATGTACTAAATAACAACCCTCAGCCACATCTAAAATTTTATTAACACAACTTCGTGTTATGTATCCCTAGGGTACCGCAGTATTAGTTTTAAACATTATTGAAAGCTTTATAATGAATTTAAACGAGCATTGTTTTTTAATAAATATTTACTGAAATAAAAAATACTGCGCAAAATTTGCTCGTAAAACATCACCGCTTTTTGAACTAATAAATTCTGACCATTTATCGTTCAACAATCTATGAAAGAGTCTGAAAAGCCCATTTTCTGCTATATTTATTTTGACACGAAAAATACAGAAGATAAATAAGGGTCACATCCGATTCAAACAACTTTCTTTGACACATGAAAAAATGGCGTCTGTATTTTCTAAAAACGTTTGACAAATGCTGTTATCATCAATAATTCAAAGATCTTTTTAAAACATGCTTTTTGATATTTTAGTTTCACTTTTCTTGCACTAAAAATTTATTTGCGTGTTTTATTTGTTATATAATTAACGATTAAAAAAAGTACGGTTCAATCTGCAATACTTCTTTGGCGTGATATAATAGCATCCAATACTTCCTCGGCGTGATATATGTAGAAGCATCTAATACTTTTTCATTATTTTTGGTTAGTGATTTTTATAGATCGCATGAGCTGACATACAAAATTATTATAACGTGTGATTGTTGTTGACAATATGCCAACCGTTTCACCGATACAATTTCGGCATTATTAATGCGAGTGTTTTTCTTAGGACGACGACGCGGCGTTCACCGTCGTTGTCAAACGGGCATATAGGAAACGGTTGGTATATAGTCAACAACAATCACACATGAGTGTTTAAGCCGCAAGTAATAATAATTTGATCTGTACATATATAGTATACACATTCACAATGATGTTTTAACATGTCGTGGGATCGATATCGTGAGACTTTATTTTCTGATAGTTGAAACATTTCAAACAACTTTTTCTGATTTTAAGGCAAAGTGGACGTTGGGAAATACAAATTTTTACAAGATTTTCAGAAAACCAGCTGAAAATAAATAACTGAAAAAAAAACCTACATATTGTTTTCGAAGATATGAAAAATCTGTCTAAAGAGCATGATTTGAAACTTTAACTTATTGGACAAAATTTAAAAGCACAAATATTTTTAAAAAATTCCTCGGCCCGGGATTTGAACCTGCGGCCTACCTACGCGCTACCGACTGCGCTAACGAGGCTCATATCTGGAACGACAATTTTTTCCACCATACCTGTTCACCGAATTTTTCGTCACTACTTGATATACCAGCTTGTAATGCATATACTGAACACTCACGAAGGCGTTATGTGATTTCACGCATTGTGTATTTTCAGAAGGCGCTGTCATCGCTACAATACCTGTTGCATCAGATTGTCTTACATTAACTTAGATAAAGCTCATATAATATCTTCCGATTTCACAATTGAGAATTTCAAGTTTAGCAGTTTTTAACTAAGCAGCGTTATGATTGGCTAATTCGTCGCCTAAGTATCGCTTATCATTATTTTCTTAATAAAGACTGGTCCAATTTCTGTCTTCCTCACTCGCGCTCGACTCCAGAATAGTTCATCCTGCACTCTCACAGCACGGTTTCCCAATGCTCACTTCACCTTAATCTTCTTTAAACATAGCACAGAAATCATTATGTATGGTGAACAATTAATTTTGAAGGAAAACTAATTAATTTTACATATCCTTGAAAAACTTTTATTATATCATTACTGAAAAGATACAAGAAGATAAAACAAAATGTATGTCTCGAAATAAAAAAGAAATACCAAATCTTTAACAACGAATAATTTTATATTACGTCGTAATACCGCGAAATACATCGGCAATAACTGCCATAACTAATTATCTATACGTCTGAGAGAGACAAATGGGGCGATGTTCCACTTTTACGAAAATCCGCACTTCAAAGAAAATCTCATATTGTCTTCCTAAGTGACGAGGGTGTCCCAGAACATTATCTCGGGGTGACCTGTTCGCGTCGTCATGTGTTAAATATTATTTATGATCACTTTACAGCCTCTTTACTCGTGCAAAAGGGGTCATATTTTACTAAAAAGTAAATGTTTTATCTTTAATATTCCAGCTTAATCTTAAGGGGGTATATCGTCATAATCGACACTTTTTGAAGTTATTTATCTGCTTTTCAAACCAAGTCCTAAGTTAAATAAATTAGTATAAAAATTTTTGGACCTTTTTCTAGATTCTGGACTATCAGAAACGCGATTGGAGGAATTTCACTCGATAGAAATAATTAATCAAATGAGGTCTAAATTAACACTCTCTTTGATATTCTGATAAATCTGGATAAAATACAGACTTCAAAAATATTTATTTAGATGGGTTTTAACTATACCTAAATTACTGGTTATGGAAATTTCGATAGCTGTTTTATTTAATTTTGTATTCATTTAAAACCAACTTTTTGTCAATTTTCCCCAATTCCGTCCCTCTCGCACTACGTGTCTTTCCGCTTGGAGTAACGAGGACCTTTCGGGGATCACAGACGATATATCACCTTAACTACGCGTAACTGATACAAGTAATATTGAAAGTAAGTGGAAATATTTTCAGTCACTAGGAATTTAAAGCGGTGCGTCGGAAAATGTGCTTTATATTTATATTCCGAGAAATTTTGGTCTTATCATTAAGATTTTTCATATAATAATATTTTTTAAGCGTGTACATATTTATTAAATATTTTTTAAAACATCTGCTCAAAATTTGCTAGATTCTGTGCCTGTTTAGTGTGCGCAAAGTTAGATATTTTAAACTAGTGTTTTATTTTTCAGCCACTAGCGCCATCTAAGGGCGACATTGACATCGCTTAAAGTAAGCAAACTGTGGACTAGTTTTACGTATTATAATGTTGGTATTTCTGGGAGTAATCCGATAAACTTAAAAACTGTTTATTTTTATGCAAGATGAGTATTTTCAAACTTTTATTTTATTAAATATGTTAAACTATAAGAGATTTTTTATAAATTCATAATGATTTCAGAAGTCATAATTTATATTCTATTGAATTAATCTTTGTTTTGTAAAATTGGCATCGGTGTCAGCCTGACAGACAGTTCAGACTTGGCACAAAAGGTTTCTTTCTTTTGTATACGAGTATAATGTCAGTTTGTAATTTTGTCATTGTTTCATGTAATTTTTCGCAGATGAATTAAATAACGTAGTTTGATACACGTGCGAGTATCGATATTTTCCGTCCTGACTGTTTGTTGCCTCGACTAAGTCTCGGCAAAAAAATTAGTCGTGACTTGAAATATCGACCATCTCGCACTAGAATCAGAATCTGATATTATAAGGTGTTTAATAGCCATTAAAATAAGTGTACAGTTTTTGATAAGAGGCATCACATGCCCAGCTAAAAAGTAAAATAATAAAGAGGCGATACCATTTTCTTAGAGCTCCTTCTTTGTATGGAAACTAAATTGTGGCTTTTTAGTAAGTAGCCGATGATAATTGATTTATCCTTAGCTTACATCAGGTCTAAAGAGTGCAGGAAGACAGACACAGCAGGCTCCACTACAAATATCGAAGGCAGTTCGTGCTCGTATTTTCATCGAAAATTCCCCAGCGGTGAAGGTTATCTTTGGACCAGCCGACACGCGATTTAAGCCGATTCAAAGATTTTCATACATACAAGAGAGGTGTTCTTTGTGTTTTCCCCAGTCAGAGCTATGGCTGAGGTGCTTGTTTCCAAAAACAACCTGGTCTCAATAGGTGTCAAAAATAAAGCACTGGTCTTAGCCAAAATACTTCATCTGCATTTACGACGAGGTTTAACTGGAGCATGTTTGAAGAGTGGTTACCAAGGTTCTACCTCTTGCTTGTATTTCTCGACCATAGCGGCAGCCCCTCGTTAGACGGGTGGTAGTGCAATGCCTGCCAAATGGTGTAAACGTTCTCGTGGAACCCGTAACGCGACGCAGTGAGTTATTTTGCGTATAAACCTTCTGCTTTATATTTTGGCAATGGCTTTAAGACCCAAATGTACACCAGGTTGGAAATATGCTCTAAGATGCGACCCTGCCACTCGATGTGTAAACGCTGTGACGCCTTGCAGTTGTTCAAGAGAAAAGTACAAATCCGTCAGGTCGACTTTGCTGCACGGATGAAGAGGTTGTGGTTGTGCAGAGAGGGCTCTAAGATAATGAGCTTATCAGAGGATGCTTAAGAGAGGATGGGATCTCTTCCAAGTTTGCTTTTTGGAAGTTATATTTGTACTAATGTACTTAAATAAGGTAAGGCTGGATTAACCGAGCATATTATTAGGCTGTGCTGAGCGTGCGACAGTGCTCCAAAACTGGGAAGTTTTTGCTGTGGACAAATCAAATTGACAAATCAACAAGGACAAATTTGACTGCACCATCTAACAGTCCTCTGGAGTTACTCCCGTTTATGGAAGTTTTTGGTGGCTTGTAGACGGACACAATATTATTTCTAGGCCATTCGAATCACGCATTTCCACCTGTCATACTGATTTCCGGCCTCACAAACATTGTACTGCTGTGTTATCTGTGGTCGGTTGTTTTCAGTTGTTTTCGTAGTCAATAGTCTTACGTCTGGCAAAATACCTTCGATATTAATCGAAACCAAATTAGTATTAGGCTCAAGAAGAGCCGTTCGCTTATTGGTGTTGACATGTCCGGGGTTCTGCGCTCAATTTGGTTAGTTTTCTTGTTGTAGCAATTAGTTTTACAGTGGGTGTTTTCCAGTATAACTTACAAGAAGGGCCCAAGTATTTCAGAATCTCTTCTGGATGGTTTGCTGCATCCTGTCCCCAATTTTTTGTAAAAAATAGCGAGTGTTATCATTATTTTAGCAGTTTGGGTATACAATAACTTCAGCTCTTTTATAGCTTTGCTCAACCAACCGTGCAAAACTGCGAAAGCTTTCATTTATACAATAGCAGTAAGCGCCAATATCATAGAAAATAATAGGCATTTCTGCGACAAAACAAAGTTTTTCCATTTGTGAGAGCGAAGAAAGTGTTTTCCTTGTAAATATTGCTTCAATACGCACTACGAGTATAGTATAGGATTATGTGCCGTTTCGTTTGATGTCCGATTTAAGCTTATAAGTTGGATTAGCCATTTCTTTCTTTGGTTTTTGGAGTGCCGTAACAAAACGTTACAGCAAATATGTAGGTAGATATTGCCATTTGGTTTTCCTTATAAGGGTTGCTTCAAGCTTGTTCGGCAAAGGCTCAGTATTGTCGTGTACAATTTAAGAACGGCTGGGCCAACTGGTCGAATTTTGGCTAGTCAAGCGTCTTGAGTACTTAGTCTTGATCCTAAATAAAAGCCTCAGTTAACAAAGAAGATCGTCCAAATCATCTTCTATATACTACAGGTTGGCCCGTTTACAGACTATGCTCACAAAGCCTAAATCGCTGAAGATATGAACTAAGATAGAAGTGCAATAAGACAGAAGTGCACTAAGATAGAAGTGCAAAAAGAAATAATTTTTCGGTTTTTACACCAATAAGGGATAAAATGGGGTGTAAACTTTTATATCGCAAATGTGTTTTACCCAATAACGAGCTTTTTATATACCATTTTTAAAAAATATACACTATAACAGCTTTTAAAGTTTTTTAAAAATATATATATAAATATACTGATAAATAAGATAAACAAATACAAGGAAATCTCAAGATATATTTCGGGTCCGACCTGGACCCGAATATATGCTATATATATATATATATATATAGCATATATATATAGCATATATCAGATACTCAACTGATGCCGGGTCCAGGTCGGACCCGAAATATATCTTGAGATTTCCTTGTATTTGTTTATCTTATTTATCAGTATATTTATATACATTTTTTTAAAAAAAAATTTATATGCCAAGTCTACGTGGACGAAGTCACGGGCGTCTTCTTGTATTGTTTTAATATATAAGCGAAATACTATTAACAGGCCCATCATGAATTTTGTAGAATCTCTACAAACTTGAATCTCTACAAACTTGAATCTCTACAAACTTCAAATTCGATAGGTTCTAACTCAGAACATTTAAATAGTTAGAAAGGCCTTGGAGCTGTATGCGTACCAGAACCTTTGTCGCCTCACACCCACAGGCACACACCTTGTCGTAATTGAAATACTATCAAAACTTTAATCCAAATGGTTGTTCTTTCTACGCACAACAAATGACTTATATCGAAAACTTATCAAATGAAAAAACTACCGTATCTCTGTGTAAAACGGTGTATTTTTCAAACAAACGTTTTAATTTACGTCGTTTTAGTTTTGATACCATGTGACCATTATAAACCTACCGGCTTTAGGTGGTTGATAACTTGACCGGAGCGGTATTGCGAACTTAATATTAAACACAGTCTGATTGTATGACGTTATGATTTATTGCTAGGGATAGGAACAGGTGTATTTTCTTAACGTAAAACTTCGACTAACTTTTTTTATAATCAATCGAGAAACCATTTGCTCTGAGACAATTTGTGTGTTGTTTTTTTTTTCTATTTTTAGTATCTTGTTTTACATATTTTAGTAAAATTGTTTTAACGTGTATTTAGGTGTATATAAGGTGATTTCATTGATATAGCCAAATTCATACTTAAAACTTTGTAAGTGATCAGTAATAAATATAATATATAGTCACGACATGAATCTCCGAGGGGGTATCAGAGGTATTCTGAGTGTGAACTGTGAAATGCAAGTTACAGTCCACACTCGGTACACCCGCGTTTCACCGACGAATATATTAAGATTTAACGTATTTTAAATTATATTATGGTAGCTTCAAAATAATTGGATTTTTCATAAACACTCTTATGGAAAATCCCATTTCAAAAGAGAATGGGCGTTTTGGTCCATACCACCAATACACTTGTGTTAGGTGACATAAAATAGGTGGTATAATAACATTCGAGAAACCGTTAACAGTTACTCCAAAATCGACCGAGTAACTGTACAATCAAGGAGAAAAGTTTTCATATAAAATGTATGAGAGAATATTTAAAACCGTACAAGTGTGTGTTTATTTACTCTACGGTGTAATTCTAAGCTATGCATAAGTATAAATACTTATTTTTCAATATCTATGATATATTTATACAGTCGAGAACAAAAGTTTTCGGGTGAAATGTATGAAAAAACATTTGAAAGTGTAAAAGTGTATTTTATTTACTCCACAACGTAATTCTAAGCTATGCTTATGTATGTCTAAAAAGTGTATAAGTGTCTGTTTATTTACTCTATATGGTAATTCTAAGCTATGCATATGATCAAATACTTATTTATCAACATATAAGAGGCATATGCACAGTCAAGGAAGTGTGTGTTTATTTACTTTTCAGTGTAATTCCAAGCTCTTTTTTTCTATATATTTTGTTAAAACCTTTAGTATGTTATACCAACTCTCATACTGTAACTACTGTAAATATATATTCAAGATATGCATGCATAGCTTAGAATTACCCTGTTGGATAATTAAATACACATTTATATACTTTTAAATATTTTAGCAAAAACTTTTTTCCTTGACTATACAGATTCCCTATATCTTGATAAATAATCAATTAGACATGTGCATAGCTTAGAATTACCCTATAGATTAAATAATCACACACTCATACTTTTTTAAATATTTTATTCCAAAGCTTTTGACCTCGACTGTACATTTTACCCTATATATTTTGATAAATGTGAAAACATTACAGACATACATATACGTAGCTTAGAATTACATTGTAGAGTAATTAAAACACGCTTTAACACTTTTCATTTTTTTTTCATACATTTCACACGAATACTTTTGTTCTCGACTGTACAAATATCTCATGTATTTTGAAAAATATGTATTTATGCATAGCCAAGAATTACACCCTAGAAGAAATAAACGCACACTTATTCACTTTTAAATATTTTCTCATACATTTTATAAAAAAACTTTTCTCCTTGCTTGTACAGTTATCTGGTCGATTTTGGGGTAACTGACAACGGTTTCTCGAATTTTATAAAAGTTTTATCTTAAATCTTAATTTAAGAATATCCCTCAAGGAATAAAAAACGTCTATCGATTGTGTGACACCACGATACGGCACAACACTAGCGAGCAAGTTTGACAAGTAGGGAGAGCATACATTACTTGTTTACTACATCTTAGCCAAAATTGTGAGCGTACATTGCCGGTAATGTATATTTTTGTTGTCACCATGAGTAAATTAGTTATTTATCTAAAATTCTCATATTATACAAAGTTTTTATAATTACAGGTGAAAGGAAATATCTCAATTTTTCCGGTTTGCTTTCTTATTCGTGATTCTGCAAGTAATTATTGCACAAGACGGCATTTCTCTTTAGATTAGGCAGAGCTGTTCACAGAGTCATGGTTCGCGTGCGACTATGGGCAGCGATCGCGTGTTTCGGTCTAAGTATTGGTGTTCAACAGTAGTTGTGGCGCGCGTGACACGCCCACTTAGCCTTTCTATTTGATTTAAATGTTATGTGGGTTCTAATATACGTTGATGGCGCCTGCTAAAAATAATTATTCAAAATTAATTTTATAAAGTCAACAAAATATAATAACTTTTAGTAAAGGCTTCTTTGTTTAATTTGTAGAATACGACTATATAGAAATTTAATTAAATACATACAAACTAACAAACTCAAGATATTTGTATAAGAATATAATTTTTATTAACAGGTACATAAAATAAACTTAAATAACATTAAAAATTAAAATCTAAACTAAATAATCTACAAAAGGAAAAAATTCTACAAACTAAACCTATCTAAAACAAAAATATAACGAGGCGGCACCTACATTATTAAAATATACAGGATGTTATCGTTAAGTGTGACCAGGCGATTATTTCGTAACTATTACAGATATCAAAAAAATTTAAACTGACATCGAAAGTACGTTACCTAATCAGTAAAATGACATCACTTCTCGTTTGATTTTCAAAAAGTTATTGATGTCATTTTACTAATTAGGTAACGTACTTTCGATATCAGTTAAAAACATTTTGATATCTGTAATAGTTACGGAATATACGCCTGGTCACACTTAACGATAACACCCTGTATATTTAATTAAATACATATAAACTAGAAATTCAAGATACATTTCGGAACTTCAGTTGAGTATACAGTAGACAATTGTTATAAAGTATGCACATCTGACAGAAGATTTCAATTTTTAAGGCACGCTATAATTTCAAACTCATTAATTTTCCGCTTTCAGCAACGTGGCAATTACATAAATTCACGTCGTCTCTTGCTCCATTAAATTGCTAGTATCGTTTGAAACGATTCAAGTTGCTTGAACCATAATGTGTTGATGCGACGTCTTGGAAAACCCACGGATTCATCGGTCAGAATAAAATGTGCTTTTTAGGGTTCCGTAAAAACAAAAATTTAAGGGTATCGAATGAGACCCTATTACTTAGTCTCCACTGTATGTCTGTCCGTCTGTCACATGGGTCTACAGCTTAAGCCGTTCTAAAAGCAGTTAAGACGTATAAAACATTAAACTGGTTTATTCGTCCAAGACATTAAAAGATATGTACACAGGTGTGCTTATCTTTAAAAAGAGATTTCTTCCAGCAAACTTTACAGGTAGCCAGTTGAAATTTTCACAGAATACGTTTTACTATGGTCAAAAGAAAGAAAAGAAAGACAAAAGCTTTATTATCAAGGTAAAAAAAAAACAAAACACGACAAAAAACAATGATATTGGAGGATTTACATTGTAAAAACTATTTAACAACAAAAAAAAGTATATACCTAAGTAATAGAATAACCCTGATGAATGGACGTAGCTCAGCTACGTACTACCAAAAAAAAAGATTTTTGATAGCGCTGATTTTCAGCTACATCCATTAAACTAGTAAGTTTACAAATAATTATAAAGTACAAAATCAAAAGATTGCTTAAACTAATGAACACATTAAATAAGGATGAGCGAAGTATTTAAGAGTATATATAGGTATATGTATGTACAAAAATATGGGAAAGCTTAACAAAAAAAAAATGGTATCCCAAGGGAGTGGCTGTAATGTAATGATGAACTTTTTTACAATCAGCTCCTCAATCGCTTTAATTTG
The DNA here is from genome assembly GCA_934047225.1 of Ypsolopha sequella. NCBI lineage: Eukaryota > Metazoa > Arthropoda > Insecta > Lepidoptera > Ypsolophidae > Ypsolopha > Ypsolopha sequella. The sequence continues at coordinate 2,450,008 of OW203986.1, read as the reverse complement.
ATAACTCACACGACGGATTCCAGAAAATAAAATGAAAAATTAACATTATATCATTGTCATTGCAACATTAAAACATCCATAAAATAGTTGCGGGGGTCATAACCCGTTTCCCCAAAAGGGATATTTTTTCAAGAACTGCGAGCCAAAATCATTGTTAGGATCTCAAGTACGTACGTGTATGACTAACGGCTTGCTTGTGTACCTATTTTTCATTATCACACGATAAAGAAGTCATCGGTTTCAATGTATTGTCAAAAAACCACGGGTTAAGGTGTAAAATGTGTTAAAAATAGTTAAAAAAACAAGTCTGGTAAAATAGTTTATTTTATTTAAAAGGCTTGAACTTTGTGTTTTATTTAATACATCAAATGGGTAAAAAAAGCCATTGTTTACACATCCAAAAATCGCGATTAACTTTTGCAGCTAAATTCTGCCGATTCTCTGAAGACATAAAATATACAACAGTTATAAAATATACAGCACATATAAAATATGCAAAAGGTATAAAATGGGTCGTCAAACTTTAAATTACTGAACAAATTTTAAATAGGTAAGTTTTTGTCAAAATGGGTTTCGCAAACTCGGAGATACATATAATGCCAAATTGTTAACATTCTCTAAAGTGATTCAGTGATTTAAGGCTTTTACCCACGAGGGCAAACAGTGACATCGAGCTCGCTAATCCCCGCTTATATCGATGGACAGTAACTAATCGCTAAAAGAGGGGGAGGCTTCAACCAGTGATTAGTGCTGTGCGTGTGTGGTATACTAAGAGGATATGCGAATTTTATTTTTGTCACTGTCACTCTAAGGCTAAGCGAAAAATCGCGCAGTGCGAGAGGGGCGCGGATTCAGGGCAAAAGGGAAAAAAGTTGGTTTTATATTTTTATTAAAAAAACTAAAATAGCTGGCAAAATTTCAAATATCAAATCTCTAGATATTGTTAAAACACACCTAAAACAATATGTTTGAGTTCTGTATATGGTTCCTATTCGTCAAACGAGGAGAAAAAGTGTGTTTTAAGACCTCATTTCAAAAATTATTTCTATCGAGGAAAATTTATCCAAATATGTTTTCCAATTTCAAACCGCTAGATTATATAGTCAAAATGTATATACCAGAAACTGATTATAATTTTCCGGGTATTACATGAAATACACAGAAACATATTGTCTTAAACAGGGTGAATGGAAGAAGAGTGATGAAAGACATTGAAATTGAAGCGAGTGGAAGGTAAGGCTCGTCTAGGCCGCCCTAGAAGGATGGATACTGGAGAAGAGCTAAGTCAAAAGCACCCGAAATACAAGAGCTTGTATCGACTTGATGGATGTGGAAGAGTCGAAAAATGTGTGTCAGGATCGTAGCAGATTGAGATCTTTGGTCTCTGCCTACCCCTCTCCCTCTGAGAGACACTATACTAATAATAAATTAGTAAAAATGTCGTGTCTGTATATTGAATATTTTTGCGAAATTTTAAATGAAATGGGTTATTAAACTGACGCCAAAAGTATATTTTTTGTATGTTTGTCTGTATGTTTGTTCCGTTTTAACTCATGAACCAGTATAATTTGGATGCGGTTTTTTTTTATTACCACCGTAGTGACCCTTGTCAACATGTAGGCTGTAAAGATTGTTAATAAAATAATTACCAAGCCAAAAACGGGGCAAATATTGAATTAACGTGGGCGGAGCCGCGGGCGAAAGCCTAATTTAATTTGATAAGAGTTCTTGCTAAGTTTCTAACAAAATGAGACTTAACGAGGCACAGAGTTGAACGGAAGGGTCAATTAATGGGGAGCATTAAATCAGATGTTTTTGCCCGAGGCGAGATATGGAGGAAGGACTCGCTAAGCTGTGAAATACTTCTGTATTTAATTCTACCTATAACTGTACAGATGCGTATCAATAATAACTAGACATTTATGAACCCTTTGACGAAATGTACGGGAGTAAACAATTATTGTAACTTTGATAAAAAGTATCAAATATAAATAAAAAACCGGCCAAGTGCGAGTCGGACTCGCGCACCAAGGTTTCCGTACCATTATCTATAAAAACGGCAAAAAAAAACATGTCTGTTGTATGGGAGCCCCCTTAAATTTATTTCATTTTGTTTTTTAGAATTTTTTGTTAAAGTGACAACAGAAATACATCATCTGTGAAAATTTCAACTGTCTAACTATCACGGTTCATGAGATACAGCCTGGTGACAGACGGACAGACAGATGGACAGCGGAGTCTTAGTAATAGGGTACCTTTGGTTACCCTTTAATTTAATTCTGTACTTGTATAGCCTGCGAAAGGTTACGTGTTAAAAACTAGTGTTTTATTAATCAACAACTAGCGCCATCTAGGAGATAGCATTCACATGAAATCAGTAAGCACTCTATAGACTGGTTTTATTTATTTATTATTATGTTGGCATTACTGAAAGTAGCCGGATGAACATTAAAACTAGGATAACCATTTTCAAAGTTTAACATTTTTAAATATGTTTAATTGTAAAAGATGTTCTATAAATTCAAAAAGATTTTAGACGTCATAATTTTTATTCTATTTAATGTTTCTTAGAAATAAAAATATAATACAATACAATATTATTTATTTCAGTCACATAAATCATAGATATTTATATGTGGTTGAAGTCTTCTTTTAAGTAAAAGAATACTTGTAGTAGACTCCGCTTTTCCTTAGTGGACTACACCTGACGCTAGAACATCAACAACACCAGGTTTTCAAGGGTTCATTGGAAGAAACTAGGTCTCTCCTCATATTGAAGAAAATATATTTGATTTATCGATCTTTTATCTAGAGATTCCACATATAAACAATGTATTAAGATTTATACTTATGTCAAAAAAAAATGTTTACCCCCCTCTTTTTTTTTGGTATTCAAACGTTCGTTTCAGAAACGTGCTTAAGAGATCAACTTGTTTTTTTTTATAAAATAGGCAATAGAAATATGAAGGGATGTTACCTAAATCCAATAATTTTTTTCCTACAAAATATTTCAGTATTAGCTAAAAACACACCAATTTGTTGTTTCGCTGCGTGATCACTAGTATTACGCGACCAAAACAAAGAGGCCAAAGAGGCAACATATAATTGCCTCTATGAAAAGCAAATAAGGTCTTTGTCATTAAACTTATTGTGCTGGACAGGTAATAAAAAAAGTTGCTAGAGTATGCCATCCTCTAAAAGGTTAGTACAGTATGTGAATGAATGAGGGGTGATAATTTTCTAGCCCTGCGGCCAAGGTCTTGGGATCAGTGTTGAAAGAAATATCAAGGAGGGTGTCTATGTGTATGTATTAAAATTAAGAAGTGATTATTAAAAACATTGGTAACAGAATCAGAGTGGCGCCAGACAGACTGCCGCACCCGTTGTAATAAAAGGTTCCTTGTGTGTTTTCTGTCGCCTGGTAATTTTGTTTTATAGTTGCAAATGATTTTTTGCAAAATGTCGTTTCATACTCGTACAAAAATGTCGCTCTTTCTCGTCCCGATTTTATTCACCCTGGCTGCGTCTGAGCAAAAAAAAATCAGTCGTGAATTGAAATATCGACCATTTTTTGCACTAGCATCAAAATGTACTATTTTACGGTATAATATGACATCACCAAACAATCTCAGCAATTAAATTTATCCGCATGGGTAGTTCTTGAAACGCGGTTGAAATAAATAAAAATATTTAATTGTACTCATGTATAAAAATCATACATACATGCATGTGCATACCCTTGTCTTCCAGAGGGCCAGGCAAAGACAACAGATTTCTTTCTATAACGATCCTGGCAAACCTCTTTCGCTTAAATAATAATAATTAAAGCAGGTAATAAACATATCCAATACATCAGCGAATGAGGAAGACCCAAATATATAAGTAGGTAGATAAATAAATCCAAGGCACCTATTAAGTAAATACATTCGTTGATCCGGTGGCTAGACGCTCATTCGGGTAAGTAAAAGGAAATGAAAGGGAAAGATTATGTAAGAATCTTTTATGTATCTGGTTTAGTCTGTAACGACAACAAAATATTACCTCCATACCTACAGGCAACACGAAGACATCTCCTACAAATAAGGTTAGTTAATTGATCTCTTTATCTTCAGAAAGAAAAATATATTTCAAAATGTAAACGAAGTGGAAACGAATTTTTATTCAACTTGAAAATTCAGTTGAAAATGCCAGAAAATATCCTAATTATTTGGAGAAGCTAACATCAAGATGAAACTTGTTGCTAAATCATAAATATACGAAATGGAACTTGCATCAAAAAAAATCTATAATGATTTAAAATTGTGAAAAATATATTTCATATTTCATATTTATTTATTTGCACAACATATACATTACACATATGTCGAACAATGGTCTGTACATTTTCTTGTAACCCTGTCAGGGTGCAGCAATTACATTTATATTTCATATAATAAGTATACATAATTGTTAAGTATTTATACTTGATTTTTACATTTTATATTATTAAAATATTATATTAATACTTGTTAAACAAAAAAACATTTTGATTTATTATAAGATTTTGCATTACGTCAGTATAAATAAAAGGAACAGGATTATAATTATACTGTTTTTAGTTTTGTATTTTGGCGTCTGTATAATAATTCTAAAGGTTGCTTCCACATATTGTATACTAGCTTTTGCCCGCGGCTTCGCCCGCGTTGATTTAGTTTTTGTGTACTAATTTTTATAGAGCGTATTTAAATCTGGTTTGGAGTGTTTTTGGTACAATTATTTGATCTCCAGGTAAAGTCTCTTTGGCGGGGCCTATTACCTATTGGTTTTTTTAAATTCATACATGAAGTACCTCTTTATACATTAGAAATTCTGCCCTCAGCTGTTAACACGACCAGGCTGCTAGGTGAGCTCACTCTCGAGCAGGCTACGTAAAACTGGCCGTGCGAAAAGCAGTCCCCCCTAAGATCAATTCCTGCTGTTTTCAGTGACTGACCCTGAGACTTACTAATCGTCATTGCGAAAAGGAAAAAATGGAACCCTAATAGGATCAGAAACAAACATTATAAGTGCTCTCACTCCCTCTGGGAGTCAAGGTGTAGTGCTCGGCCGAAAAACTCACATGCTCGTTATTCGGCCTCGCTAGAAACACACTAATCGGCCTTCGGCCTCGTGGAGCTTAGCTCGGCCTTCTGCCTCGCCAGAGTGCCAAAAAAATGAACTCACCGATCAAAGTTTTTCCGAAAAAGTATCAAAATCCCTATCATTTGTCAAAGAATGTCAAATTTGTATATGGCAGCGTAATCAGCGACCCCGAATGCCCCTTGATACCGAGTTTCATGTAAATCGGAATACTTTTTTGGACCTGTGAAAAAACTGTCAAAACCTGACAAATTAATTTTTTTTTGGTGGTGTAGCCCCAGCTTGACCGATCACTATAGTTAAAACCCGAACTCCCTACGCTTATCCGTTCGGGAGATATGGCCGATCAAAATTTTGTCAATTTTTTATTTTCGTTTTTTTTTTACCGGCGTCGTCGTCTAGATCTCGCCGAACCCTTTTCTTAGAGTATCATGAACATGGGAGATACGGGCCTATAAAGTTTTGACACTTTCGGCAGACCGATCTCGTCGAGACATTTTCCTAGACACCCATCAACATGGGTTTAACTCCAGCCGTTCGGGATATACAGGCAGTCAAAGTTTTGAAATTTAAAAAAAAAAACTTTTTTTGGCACCCCGTGGTCCAACCCACAGGGATGTACCACCTTCCGTTCCAAAGATATTTTGCTGGGATATAGATAGATAGATAGATAGATAGACAGACAGATAGATAGATAGATTTTGGATAGATAGTTTGATATATAGATACCTCAAAAGGAAAAAATGGAACCCTAATAGGATCACTTGTGTGGCTGTCTGTCTGTCCGTCTGTTACAGCCGATTTGCTCTGGCACACATACTTTCAAGAATTTTCAAACTTCAAAATCGATGCCATTTTCGTAATTAACGTCCAAAAAAACCATAAAAACGACACCCATATTGATATTTACACATTTCAAAATTTCAACCCCATCGTACCCCAACAGGAAATGATGTTATTTCACGTTCACTACGTTAGATTTAGAAATCGTTGTTGTTTTCCTAATCAGCGACCCGATAAACCATATAAACGATACCCATGTTGGTTTTCAGACTTGGTCACCCCATTTCTCCCTTTTAGGGGTTGAATTCTGGAAAAGCCCTTTTTCACGTCCACCACGTTGTATTTTAAAATCTTTGTTGTTTTTGTAATCAGCGACCCGATAAACCATACAAACGATACCCATGTTGATTTTCAGACTTTGTCACCCCATTTCCCCCTTTTAGGGGTTGAATTCTGAAAAAACCTGAAACACGTGTTTACTCATTTATGAATAGGAGTACTCCTGTGAAGTCTCGAATAAAATAGTCTAACTAATCTTGTTTCCCCATACAAACTTTGGACCCCCGTTTCACCCACTTAGGGGTAGAATTTCGAAAAACCCTTTCTTATTCCTTGTTTACATTACAAAGGGAAGCTTTGTGCAAAATTTCAGCTTTCTAGGTCGAAGGGTTTGGGCTGTGCGTTGATGAGTCAGTGAATGAGTCAGTGAATGAATCAGTCAGTCAGGACTTCTCTTTTTATATATATAGATATACGCGAGATCAGCGAAATTGAGATTTTTTTTATTAATTTCATGAAATTAGATGATTTTGTCTGTTAGATAGTCATTTATAGAATAAATAGCACTTGTCTACTAATAACTGCCTAATACTAATACTTTTATGTAATACTTTTTATGTAAAAGTGTAAGAAATAAAATAAGTAAATAAAAGTTGTTTCAAACCCATTTATGTAGTAGTAGGACGCCTTCCTCCAGCACACAGCTGAGCTTAACTTTTATGACCCGAAGGTTGACTTTAATAAAGTTGAAAATCGTGTTTGCAAAAATGCGCGTGAAATGATTCAGAATGAATTTAAATTTCAATAATAAAACTGATTAAAATTACAATAGTATTTAAGTTTATTTTTTCCATGCAGATCTTAACAAAATATGTTTTCTTGCTTTGGATACCTATCCAAATACATATGGTTTTATTTTAGACATACACGGTGTTACTACAAAACGGTGTTTAACTTTAGACAGTGTTTAAATCTGTTGTGGTCGCCTTTTCTTTCATATTGTAAAAAGTGACAGCAACAGATTTAAACACTGTCTAAAGTCAAACATCGTTTAAACACCCTTTTGTAATAACACAGTAAAAATTTAAAAATTGAAGTTAGTTGACTCAACATATCTATGCAAAAACTCTTGAAATGTAGGGAGCCTGGCTTCACTCCGCTCCACTTGGTTGGCATAAAGTCAACAACATTACGTGAGTGTACGGTTGTATATGTACATTTCTTTTTAATTATTTAGTATGCCAGCTCACGCGGCTTTTTATATTTATATGAACCCTAGTGATTCTGAATGATTCTCGTTTCACTAGCAAAATATACGCATTCGGGTGTAATTCTTTATGTTAAATTACATAGAAAAATTTCGAGTGATCAGTAAATTCTGGAGCACAATAGACTTTTAATTCTAACGAAACTTATATTTCTTTGAACAATACAGTGCTTGAATCACCTCATCAGAGGGACAAGTTCAACGCGAAGCGTTGCGCAAGTCCCGTCCGAGCAGTCGGTGCTTCACAATCGTTTAATTCAAGTATTGACCAACGCGTTCTAAAGGATTTGCTTCAATAGAATAATTTGATTTATCCTCCAACGCACAATTGAATAGAATTTTAGACCGGGAGCCAAGAGCGGTATATACCTTGTTTGGAGAAAAAGACTTGAGAGCTCTATAATTGCAGCTTTTGGAAAAACGTACTTTTACTGGAATTTGATTATTAGATGTCGTTTTGAAATTAAAACTTTTGTATAAGATATGTTGGTACATTATAAAACCTATTATACAATTACTGTGTAAATAAATCAAAGTAATAATTTCGTACCATAATAAAAAAACTATAAAGCTGGCCTATGATCTCTGCATGCTCTTGTTTGTCGTTAGAAAATTAAATTTCTTTTAATATACTACTAGCGGACGTTTCTCCCAATCCCATCCTTTGGGAATTTTAAAATCCCTTCTTAGTGAATGTCTACGTCATACAAGGAACCTACAGTCGAAATTTCATGTTCCTAGGTCTAGGCGTTTGGTCTGGGCGTTGATGGATCAGTGAGTCAGTCAGTCAGTCAGTCACGCTATTCGTTTATATACGTAGGTACACTGAAAGTTTTGCGTAATTCATAAATAAAACAATTTACATGTAAAATATTTACACTTCAAAAGTAGATTTTATTACATTAACTTTTAAACACTTTTTCATTCGTTAAAACCATTTTTGAAAACATAAGGACTATTGGTCTGGGGGCATGTTCTTCACGTGCTGGTTGGAAGCTATCGCAGCCTTAACAGTGGGCCCAGTGAAAGTAAAACCTCTCATCAAATCTTTGATTTCTAGGAAAACAAAGAAATCGTACGATACGAGGTCTGGGCAAAGTGTCAGCCCCCTTTTAAGAAGCCAAAACTGACTTGGCCTTGTTCGCGGTGTGCGTCGGAGCTTTGCTATGTTGCAATAAGATGTAACTTCTTGGTCGTTTTTCCCTAACTTTTTTAAAGACACTGGGCAAAAAAATATTGGTGTATCACTCAGCATTAACTCTATTATATTTTACAAGTGGGATTGTTCATACAGGACTCGTCTGGGAGAAAAAAATATTTTTTTGCCCACGCCTTTCGCTTGCCTCAATTTTATTGGTTTCTTGTCGCCTTTCTTATTAAATAACCACACAGAAGACTGTTGTTTTCTTTCCGGGACGTAACAATAATATATCCATATTTCATGTTATTAAATACTACTCCCGGTCTATTTGTTGAAGAGTAGGTAAGGAGATTGTTTGCAGATAAACGAGACTACAATGCCAAGTCGACACTGTTGTGCACTGAGACTTTTGAGGAGACAAAGGAGTAATCATTGTATTTCTTGTACCATTTTATTGTTCCATTAAATTCACACCCATCACCCGGTATACCCTAGTATTGTAATATCGAAGAAAGGAATTCATGGGTGATTCATGATTCATGGAAATCTGGGTACATTCTTAGCAAAATGGGGAATGCTAGCAAGATCGAGATTTGTGGACACGGGATGGGGACTGGATGCGAGGATTGAGATGATTTTTCCAGCAGTTCACAATTTTAGAATAGTTTCCCGTAGACCACGTGACATGCAACTGTCTCGAAACATGGGGTGTCCCCTTTTCGTAAAAAAGGTAAAAATTTATCGCGGTAGATCCGATTATATATATTATAAAGTTAACAATTTCTTCTACCAAACAATATAATGCAGGATAACTTTAAACGGAACCCCAATAATGTAAGGATATATTTATAAACAGTTGTTCACATTCATTATCATCATCATATATATAAAAAGAGAAGTCCTGACTGACTCACTCACTCATTCAGTGACTCATCAACGCACAGCCCAAACCCTTGGACCTAGAAAGCTGAAATTTTGCACAGAGCTTCCCTTTGTAATGTAGACAAGAAATAAGAAAGGGTTTTTTGAAATTCAATCTCTAAGGGGGGTAAAATAGGGGATGAATGTTTGTATGGAAAATAAGTTTGTTTTGTAGTTGAAAAACCATAAAACATTGGTTAGAAATAAAAAATTACGTGTTTCGATCTTTTTATTAATCAACCCCTGTAAAAAATTTAGCACTTTGTTCGGAAAATCATCTCCTACAGATAAAAATAGAGGAAAAAGGATTTCTAAACAAAGGAAAAAGAGTTAAAACTAAATCAACACAGGCGAAGCCGCGGGCAAAGGCTAATAGATAATAAAAATAATGTTTGGAAGTATTACTTAAATGCCTAACGGACCAACTAAAAATTGTCTTTCTAATCTATGACAGAAATAAATTTCTTTGTTTGAACACTTGGTGATTTATGCACCGCAAGGAAATATAAATTAACATTATATCATTGCAGTATAGAAACGCAGAAAGAAAAGTAAATCTGGATGTGAGGAGCTATCCCGTATATTCCAGTTCAGAGCTCCTCACATCCAGATTTACTTTTCTTTCTGCGTTTCTATTCTGCAATGATATAATGTTAATTTATGTCTTTCTAATATTAATTATGATGATGTCAGATAGTGTAACAAATACTATGAAATTTGAAAAAAGTATCCGTTTTAACCCCCGATTCTTGTAACAGTAAATAGGGGTGCTTTATAGGTGAACACACTAATCAAAAGTTAATCTTAGGTGAATAAACAAAATTGGTTGAGATAAATGTTTATTTATACTACACCTGCTCGGAAAGTACCTTCTTACTTTTTTGAAAACGATGCAGAAAATACGTCATTACTGTCATACAAATATGCGGGCGGAAAAAAGGGTATGAAAATTCATTGTTAACGTGCTTGAGCGGGCAAAAAAAGTATATGCAAATCCATTGTTAACGTGCTGTTTTTTTTTTAAATAACATAAAGAATGAGCAAGTGGCCAAGTGGCCAGTATTATTTTGCGAACTCGTACATAAAACTCGAAAAATGATACTGGCCATTTGCTTTTCCTGTACATAATAAAAAATAAGAAGGAAATAAAAAGTGACAATCGCACGCGAGTCAGTCGGTTTTTTTTATTGTATCTTGAGTAAAAGTAAAATTATACTATTTCCTCGCAGGTGTAGTATAAAGCACTATGTATCACTCGGGAGAACGTGCGATTCCCAACCCGTGTGTATTGAGGCCCTTGGCCCAAACTACACCCTCGTTGGTAATCTTCCCCTTTCTTCCCTCAGTGAACAATGTACTATTTTGCATTTACTCTAAAGTTTATAGAAGTAAAAACAAAACCTAATTGGCACCAAGTAAAAGTTAAACAAGCGGCAGTACATTTACCTGTTAATTGTCATTGTCGAGTTGCTGAACGGTGGCGGAAAGCCTTGTAATGAAACCTGTATGCCTTAAAAAAGACGCAATTTGTCCCTAAGTACGATAAAATTAAGGCTGTACGAGACACCCTCCCGAATATGTCACGTCGAGACGAAATATAAAAATATGACATACTTGGCATTAGAATGTTGAAAACTTAATTTGGCCAAGTGCGAGTCGGACTCGCGCACAAAGGGTTCCGTACGAATTCAAAATACGGGTAAGGAACCCTAAAACATTATGGTAAGTAATTCCACTTGCAGTAATAAACGATCAACTTAACTTGACACTAATGATCTATTCAACTGTATGTGTCTTAAGGTTCTAATTAAGTTGGTTCTTAATAACTTCTTAGATAATTACATATCGGTATTTTCCTATACGTGTGAACGAAATTTCAATGTTCTAAATCTATTGAAAGTGCCCTATAGATTTTCACGGTGAGCTAATTTGTACGAAATTGATTATCTAAAAGGCAATATTTTTTTCTGCATTCAGTTAGAGTCTGATTTTTCTACAGCACCAACAGGCCATAAATTTATGTAAGAGTTATGAGTTTCAACTTGATATTTTACACATGGCCCGAGCAAAAAGGTCTTCACAGACGGACAAACAGGCAGACGAACATATGGACAATAAAGTGAAACTATAATGATGATATATGTTTTTTTATTTTGATCTACGAAACCCTAAACATATATAATGTAAAATAAAGAAGTTATACTTATATACTATACTATATATACTATACTCCAGTAGGTACACAATACTGGTGCTTATGGTAATTCTTTTAATGTCCAATCAGTCAGACTTTAGAATGCTCTTCCTCATTGTATTCGCGACTGTCGTACTATCAGTTCATTCAAGAAAACGCTGAAAGACTCTCGCTTTCTGAATAAGAAAATATTACACATATTTATGTATTTTATAATATTATAAGTATACCTTTGGTGTTTATGAGGTTTTACTTTAGTAGACAACCCTTATTTCAATAATTTATACTCTAAGGTATGACTCCTTGATGGAACTTCATTCTAACACTAATAAAAGTCTTCTGAGACGTGGTCTCTTACCAAAGGCTTGATCCGCGCCAATTTAAGGTCGCTCAATGAGCTATGGAGCAGGCTATGCTTGGGATATCTCTGATGGATAAAATCCGAAATGAAGATATCCGTCAGAGATCGAAGGTGACCGACATAGCCTGCCGAATTAGTAAGTTGAAGTGGCAGTGGACTGGCCATATTTGTCACCGACGTGATAAGCGTTGGGGCCGTAAGTCATTGGAATGGAGACCACGTACAGCAAAGCGCAGCCACCCTCGTGCCCTCTGGACTGACGATCTGAAGGACGTTGCAGGTGGCGGCTAGATGAGGATGACTGAGGACCGCCAAGAGTGGCGTAATATTGGGGAGGCGTATGTCCAGCAGTGGACGAATACGGGCTAATGGATGGATGGATAATGGTGTGAGAAGACCATTTTTCGATCCAGGGTTCCGTTTGCGAAATTTTAATCTTAAAAGTGTTAATTTTTGTTAGAGTCAAGTGTCCCCCCCATTCTGCTGGCGAAACGGCTGTATTTGGAGAATCACGGCACTAGTATACATAACGAAATTAAAAGGAAAACTATCACAGCTAAGTAGGCTTAACAAGTTAACGAGTACAGATCGCGCCAAACTTTTAGTCCCCTCTAAACACGGGGCGATTCGCATCAGCAGGAACAAAATGTATGGGCCGTTCTTGGGAAGAGCAACTTCCGAGCGGACTAGAAGTTTTGGCGCGATCTGAATTATTATAGATAATGGCACGGAGTCCAACTCGTACTTGGCCGGTTTTTTACTGTTTACCTATTCCAATTAGCCCGTCGATGTCAAATAGACGAAACTAGTCGCAATAATTAAGTAAATAAAATAGTGGAACTCGTACAAGAAGACTTTTATTAGTGTTAACCCTTATTTTCTTTTTGTGCAAGTGTATGATTACTCCAATTTTAATAGTTTCCCCTATGGTTTGCTGTAAAAGATCTCTTATTAGAGATAAACTCATCCAAATGTAAATACTTTTTACTGTTACTGTTTGTATTCGTTTCTATGTACAGTGTAGACCACATCAAGCTATACACTTGCAGTACGACATTAGCCCCTACAGAGAAGAATATAAGATACAAAGTCAAATGTGTCTTACTTGATGCGGTCTCCACTGTACAATAAATAATAAGACTTTTAACGTTGAATAGAAACATTTGAAAAACTTTCATGCATCCAGTTCTGTGAGGTTTTTTGTGTAACAAAGTACGTAAAGCATGATTAAATTCTTTTAGAGTAAAATTTGAATAGAGTCTATTATTTCTTTGCTCTTAGAGAAAACAGCGCTGGCAGAAAAATCAATTTGAAGCTGAATGGAAAATAAATTATGATATGAGTTATTTTTCCTTAGGTTTCCGCAAGTACAAAACACTTTACCTAAATAAATTTGAACAGCAGTAAAATGTTGAAATTAGTTTATACAGGTTTAAACCTTATATATGACCATTGTTTTTATACAGGTTTAAATCTAACATATGACCATTGATATCATCCAGGTAAACCTAACATATTTTATGACCATTGTTATCATCCAGGTTTAAACCTAACATATGACCACTGAAATTATACAGGTATAAATCTAATATATGAGCTTCATTCTAGAAAGATAGATTACCAGCGCTGTGGCTTTGGCTGTAGCATTAGGCTGAGCTTTTCAATCAAATGTTCTGAGACTTTAACCACAGAATAATATATCTACTTCGTTTATAAATGGAATATTTTGTTATAACTTTATAAGTACAGTGGTTTTTTGAAATAAGCTCTTTTATTTCTTTGATTTGATACTCGCGCATAGAATACAATTCAAATACAGTCCGAGATTATTTTGTACTGTTACTTATTCAGATATTTGAATTTTGAAATGAAACAATTAGCATATCATGCTAAATAAGAAACAACCGGTCAAGTGAGAGTCAGACTTGCATACCTAAGTTTCCGTATTGTGGATGAAAAATTTAATTTCTCAACTACTATATTTTTCCTGTAATCTTTACGTAAACACATTTTACCATGATTTTTTCATATTTTTCGGTCCACCAGTTTTGTCCCCCCTACTGACTATTTTTTGTGGTTTGTCAAGGATTTCTCGAAATAAATGCAAGTAAACATAGCCAAGTTAAATATTTTTCTACTACTTTTATGAAAAAGTTCCATTTAATACACGAATTAGTTTTGAAAATCGAACTTTCCGGGCCTCGTTGCGGAATGACTATCAGGTCAGTTGGAAATATCGTATTGAAATTTCATTTATTGCAAAATTAGGTTCTTTTTGACGTTTGACTTTATTTCATGCTAAATTAGGTTCTTTTTGACGTCCTTAGTTTGTCTTTACAATCGAAATTCCCTGCGTCCCAATTCACGACATAATCGATTATATCGCGTCTGACACTCTTTTTTCCCAAAATGATACTGGCCACAAATAAAAGCCGCCGGCCGAAGCCTGAAAACAAAGATCAAAACCACGCCACGCTTTGCAAAGTCACAAAATACATAAAATTTAAAGGAAAAAATAAAAATTTAAATACACAAATCAGGTAGTAGAAAAAGTATCGTTCGCAAAGAGTAAAAATGGGTTTTCTTACCCTCGGAATGTAAGCTTTCGACGTTCGCCTTCGGCTCACGTCAAAACTAGCTTCATTCCTCGGGTAAGAAAATCCGCCATTTTATACTCGTCACGAAATATACTATTATACAATCAACTTTTTGATACCTAGAATTTGATAGCAATATTGTATTTTTATAAAATATTTTCTACTGATTTAACTTCTTTTTATATTTCTCATTAGACTTGAATTTTTTTAAATCGCTATTGTTTTCTATAATCGACCTTTTTTTTCATGTTTTTTGATCCACCAGTTTTTTGTGGTTTTTCTAAGATTTCTCGAAACGAGTAAAAACGGAAAAAATATAAATTCTATAATATCTACAATTCGATTCCCACATTGTATTTTTAGAATTATATTTTTTATTTTTCTCTCTTTTGTTTTGGAAATATTTTGAGCAATGGGAAAATTTATGCTTTATGTGACATACGGACGGACGGACAACGGAGGTTCACCATAAAGGTTCCTTTTGTACCTCTTAGGTACTAAGGAACCCTAAAAATAACTTATTATAAAACATTATTATATGAAATCATAATATTTTAATCATATATGTGATTAATTTCGCCTTCGACCATTTCGATGAAGTAGGTATCTGAAATTAAGTTCGATAACAATTTATTATTTGTTTTTATTTCATGCAATTATTGCAATATAAATATTGAAATAAATAGTAAAATATACTCATTATCAAATACAGTTTATGTAGTTAGAATAATTAAAAACGCAGTTAGAATTACGTTTTTTTTTGTACTGTATAACTGTATATTTTGTATAACTCCTAAAAAGTTTATAAAATAAATATATGTATAAGGTTTTAAAAAGGTACAAAAATATAAATTTTACTTAAATCTGGAGTCTAAAGTAATGTTGACTTCATATTTTCAACAGTACTTTATCAGCCTACTTTCTAGAAATATATTTTTTTTATGATTTGTCTAAAGAGCTACATCATACGGTACTTAGAGGACAAAATTAAATTATTATTTAGTGACTAGAATAGAAAAAGGAATGCTTCGGTGGTTTGGACGTGAAGAGAGGATGAATGAAAGTAGAGTGACGATAGAAATTTATGGTGCACTAGTGGAAGGTAGAGCTCGACCAAGCCGCTCTAGAAGGACGTATGCTGACCAAATTGGTGACATACTGAAGAAGGGCAATGTTAAAAGTACCCGGAATAGAAGAGCTGGTATGACTAGATTGATGTGACTAGTCTCTGCCTACCCCCTGAGAAACAGGCATGGGTATATGTATGTATGTTCGACAAAATAAAATAAAATAATAGAAAATCTATTTGCGACCAAGTTTGCAATACATTTTACAAGTTCTGGTTTGAAATTCTATTGTAATAGATAAGCTCAACATAAAATCTCTAATCCATTGCTTTATTACCAAGCTTACAATTTAATCTTCTGTAATGTTGGCAGCAATTGTCGTAGGACAGTTTTATTACCTGGGTGGCTATTCTGACACGTGCTAAAAAATTGCGAAGGTTGATTTCGGATATGAAAATGGTTTTTCTATTAATGTGTATCGATTTTATCGATTGAAAACCTGTGGTACGTATTTCTTACATTTTGTAATCACCGTCTGACGAATTATAGTCATTCAAATTTACATTGCATGGTATTAATCACGCTCTAAACAAAAGTCGAATGATTGATATTTCGAATGAAAAATAGTGCTAGAATTGCCATCCTGGACGGCTATTCTGACATTATTTTTCACTCGCAATATCAGTCGTTCCTTTTTTTTAGCGTACGATAAATGCCATTCGATGTAAAGGGAAGTGACTAAGCCCCGTAGAATAAAACTATGGAATGAAAGGGTCCCAACATTAGATTTTTCATTAAAAAATCCGGGGATAATCCCTTTTAAAATCACCCGAAATCTGCCTGAGCAATTTTTCCACACGTGCCAGAATAGCCATTGTAGTGTGAATTGGTTTTTTTAGTCTCATGGCTCAAAAATACTACTTTGGAAGAGTTTATCTCAAAAAATATTTGTAAAACATAATTCTGTGCTTCTTTCAGAGGTATATAATGCTAAAAGGGTGAGCTTATCGCCGTATTTCAGGAATAAACAGGCTTTTTAGGTCATGTGGATTTGCCTTTGATTCACCATTCAGAAGTGATTTATACCTATTTATACCTATGTATATGTATAGGTATACATAGACAAGAGACAACCGCATAATGTTATTCACTGAAAAAAAAACTTGTTAACATTTATTATAAAAATGTTTATGACTATCAAGTTACTTATGACTATCAAGTTATATATGAGCACATAAAGTATTATATTTCCGGCAATAAAGTTGTCTTGATTAAGAAGTGTAACAAGCAGTCTTAGTAGATTCAAATAAGTAGTTGTCAACTTAATCAAGTCCGATTGTTATAGTGACAACCTCAGCTTTATACATATTACTAAGAGATTGATAATTTTAATCAAGTGACTTGATAGATATTATAATTTTATATTGTTAAATTCTCTTTTTTAAGTAAAATTTTTAGGTTTTACAATTTCTGGTAGATAAATCAAATGATTTTGATTTTGATTTGATTTTTGATTATTATATTTGTAACTAGAACGAAACGTGACATATATTGATTGTCCTTTTTGTTCTACTTATCATTTATTATCATTTATATATTTACCCTGATTGCATGTACTTACGCTCTTACTTGTTACACGACGTGATGTAGCAGGAAGTAGTGCTAAACCAAATGTGAGTCCAAACGAAAACCGATATATATGTGTTGTTAGTCTGTATACTCTCGGATACACCCCACTGATACTTATACTAACAAAGCAGAAAAACTTTGATATCGCGATGCAGGAATCCATACAAAAACCGATTTCCTAAAATATTACTTTTTTAAATATATTGGTTAACTTATTAGAATGTGACATAAAAGTATTAAGACTTATTAAGATTACTAATAACTACCTACTACTATGACCTACTTGATTAGATCTATGTTTACGTATGTTTAAAACTATTGTCTATCTATTAAATTAAATAAGATGTTGATCATTTTATAATAATTTGATTATTAAATAAAATAGGCTTAATTAGGTAATATAATAAGTTACTTTTTTATATCAATTATTTGCAAATTATAACGTTGATAAAGCAACTTGATAGATCTAATCAAGTAATTGATAGAACTCACTATATTCCTGAAATTAATAAAGTAACTTAATAAAATTGAACATTGTCGATTTGATAAAATTGCAATCATTTTAGCTTTATTGTGACAATAAACCACCATTAATTATTTCTGATATTTTCTTTAACGATTTAGTCATATTTTTTTCAATCAAGAATAATTTTAACTTGATTGGCCATATTTTTTTCAGTGTAAGCTTATATATAGCTTCAAAATAATTGGACTTTCTAAAATCGTGAATGTAACTTCCATACTTAACATCTTAAATTGTAAATTTGTAATTGTGCTTTTTCGTACATCTGTTATTAGTACTTTATGTGTATCTTAGATTTTAAGCTTACAAATTCTTGTAACTAGTACTGTACTCTATTCTTGCGAAATAAATTATATTCTATTCTAACTGTATAATCCTAAAAAAAACTTCACGCCTGCAGAAAATGCAATCTTTTTGAAGCTATATTATTAAACTGGTGTTTTTGCATAAAGTTAAACATTGATCACGTTTTTCCTGGTACAAGAGACCTGTAGTCCAAAGTTCTTGTTGCTAGGTCCCTTTGTTCTCGGGCCTACACTTTTGGCGTCAATAGACCAGTCAGTCAGTCAGGGTATGTTTTTATATAAGTATATAAATATTTGTGTATATTGATATTGTTTTTACGTATATTTAATTTAGTGGTTTATTTCGCTACTAAGATAATATGTTAATAATGTAGGTGCCGCCTCCTTATATTTTTGTTTTAGATAGGTTTAGCTTATAGAATTTTTTATTTTGTAGATTATTTAGTTTAAACATAACTTAATTTATTATAATATAAAAATAAAATTAATGTTGAAATTAATATTATGTAAAACAATATAAATTAAAGGGATGTATTTTACGTATATTGTTTTTTAGCTGAGTTTAATTTTCTTCTAATTAGTTTATTTAATATATTGTAATATTCAATTTTATAATATTCAGAATTTTACATCACTTTCGAAGTTCTGAAATTATTAAATTTTCCGTTTCAAAATGAAATTGGTAACCGTCTTTAAAAGCAAAATGGAAGAGAAATCCTCGTGTGACAGACAGTCGATTTGCAGCTGCTCCCGCCGATGCCAAAGTGACCTGGTTTATTTTCACCAATGAGCTCGTGCTGCCGGTCTGAATATATGTGGAATGTTGTGGCAGATGAAAAAATTCACTTAAGGGGGCTTATTCTAATTTTGTCTCTTTTCTGATTCATTTTAAACCATGAAATTGTGATATTTTGTGTCTGAAAAAAAAAATCTTAGATACATTCTTTCTGCTGATTTTTTTGCAGTTCAAAACGCGATACGTTATACTTTGCTCGATCGAAAAAAAATCCGAAACTTGGTCGACCTGTCATGTTTTTTTCGTTTTAAAATTTAAGGAAATTCAGGAAAATGTAATTTAGTGAGTACTTTTGTGGATAGTTTTCTGAAAATTTCACTGTAAAAATGTTTTTTTGAGCGAAAAACGTGTTTTTTAAGAGCGCGCTAAGTTTCGGTTTTCGTAACGGGCACGGCTCAGAGCGCGCTATTTTAAACTATAATAAAAGATCATAGAGTTCAGTTCTCAAAATGAGGTGCTCAATTTCAGGAATAACGGGCCCTTAAGTGGTACCACTAATTAGGGGGTCGCTGGTTCAAATCCCGCAAGGGCACATTTGTGTTCGATCCGCGTGCGTCGGAAGACACATTACGTTGCTGCTATCATCGTCTCGTAACAGCCACTTTGCATTGTACACTGATATGAACGTTATTTCAATATCATTTCCGTCGCTATTTGAACCGACACACATCGAGTTGCTAATTTAGGTTAGGGAAGCGCCTTAAGGCGCTACGGAAAAAAATCGACACTTTTAGAACTTGCATATCTACTTCAATAAATAATGTATTATTTTGATAAAATTGTATATTATTTTTGGAACCTTTTTCTAGGGATCTGTTAGAACAGAAACGCGATTGGAGAAATTCGGCTCGATAGAAGTATTTATTGAAATGAGGTCTTTTTCGACACCAATTCTCCTGGTCTGACAATTTGGAATGACATATGGACTGCAATTATATTTTATTATATGGGTTGTAGTAGTATCTAGGACCTGGTTAAACGAAATTTTGATAGCAACTTTAGTATATTTTATATTGATAAAAAACCAACTTTTTGCTACTTTTCTCGAATCCGTCCCTCTCGCACTGAGGATTTTTTCGCATATGGGGTAAAAGGGACGCTAAAACTTTTACATATCGCCTTAAGCCGTTAAATAGTTGACATTTTCACAGAATATGTGGCCTCTATCACGGAAAATAAAACCCGAGGAACGTCCCCATACAAAAATACCCGAAAAGTGGCATTTTTAACGTTACCAGGTCCCCCCTTTATATTAATATCCGAAACGAGAGGACCGAAAACCAAGCGGTAGCTGCGAATTGTTTGCCAGGCGCTACCATGTTTGTCAGGCACTTGTTTTTGTCGCTTTAATGTTGCTATGGCATTTATATTTTACCAAAATATTTTTGGGTTCCGTATCCATATTATGTGGGGGTAAGGAACCATTTGTGCGCGAGTCGGCCTCGCACTTGCTCTATTTATAAATATTGCACAATGTTAGCAGTGTACTGTAGATGTTAGCAGTGCATAAAGTCTTTGTACCTATATGGATAATCATTTGTATTTTTTTTAATAATGGGTTTGATGATATAATAGTCCCTTATCATTCACCGGAGCAAATATTTTCATTCTGAATAAACATTGGCACCTTTAGGGCGATACGTAAAAGTTTTAGAGTCCTTGTACTCCACTATGCAAAAAAACCCTCAGTGCAAGTGGGACGGATTCGTGGAAAAGTAGCAAAAAGTCTGTTTTCGCCAAAAAGATTCTCAAGGAGACTTTACAAATACATAATATCCACATTTTGAATGCTATTTCTCAATGAAAGTAGTAAGGATTTCAGAATTACAAAAAAAATTAAACAATTTAGAGGTCGTTCCGGAATTAAATTTTATCGAGAAAATTTCATCCAATCGCGTTTTCCTTCAGTGAGAATCTTAATCAAATCCTCAATAACCCAAAAATGAAATACGTAGATGACGTTATAGTGGAGTAAATGGATTTGAAAAAACCCATTCTTTTTTTGGTACTGTAAACGACATATAAACCCCTTTTTTTTAACAGGATGGCAGAAATAGTGCAAAATGAAAATTTACGGACTCACCCCTATTATACGCTGTGCACGAAAACGGACTTTATACGAAAATACAAGAGAATCTTGAAATCCTTGTAACCGAATTAGTACAAACAAATTTCCTTACGCTGCGGCTCCACCAAAAATAATCAAAGTTAATAGAGAAAACAAATTCAACGAAACCTATTAATGTAGGTACAAAAATGTTTCCGTATTCATAAAACCAAACGTAATAATGGTTTTCAGTAATGGAAATTCATGCGAGTTTTTTTTTTTATTCCTTAAAGAATGTTTAAAAGCATTTCTATGTATTATAGTTAAATTAGCTTTTGCCCGCGGCTTCGCCCGCGTTGATTTAGTTTTTGTGTAGTACTTTTTATAGAACGTATTTAAATCTGGTTTGGAGTGTTTTTAAACGACACCCATATTGATATTTACACATTTCAACCCCATCGCACCCCATTCACGTCCACTGCGTTGGATTTAGAAACCGTTGTTGTTTTCGTAATCAGCGACCCGATAAACCATACAAACGATACCCCTGTTGATTTTCAGATTTTGTCACCCTATTTCCCCCTTTTAGGGGTTGAATTCTGAAAAAACCTGAAACAGATGTTTACTCATTTATAGATAGGAGTACTCCTGTAAAGTCTCGAATAAAATAATCTAACTAATCTTGTTTCCCCATACAAACTCTGGACCCCCGTTTCACCACCTTAGAAGTAGAATTTCGAAAAATCCTTTCTTATTTCTTGTGTACATTACAAAGGGAAGCTCTGTGCAAAATTTCAGCTTTCTAGGTCCAAGGGTTTGGGCTGTGCGTTGATGAGTCAGTGAATGAGTGAGTCAGTCAGGACTTCTCTTTTTATATTATGATTAAGAAACTTGTAAAAAATTCGCACTTCCGCTGGGGGAGATAATATGGTAACAACAAACCAATTTACTTGTTTATCTTTAATGCAACCTAAAATCTTTTATTTACTGGACCCCAAAGAGATATTGTTTGTCTAAAAAAAACCAAAATATCATGAAATTTCTAGTATTAGACATATAAGTATAGGTACGTTTAGGTTTAACATTTAAGAGGACGTGACAAACAGAATCCAATCAGAGAAATAACTTCAGGTTTAATTTTATTGAAAACAAACAAAGTTACGTCGCGTCGTTTCGGGGCAGACAGCTTTATAAAGTTCATGAAAAAGTTAGAACTGCTTTCGACAATGTATCTTTATACTTCTGATTATTAGCAGTTAGTTTAAGCTGGTATTGTTAGAGAATTTTATTAGATAATTTAATAGAGAAAATATTTATCATTAAAAAAGTGAAAATTTCAACTGGATTCCTATTACGCTGGGGCTGTGACAGACGGATGGAAATTTTTGTTGCTGGAAAATTATGTAGTACTTTGAATCTGTATTGTGTTTTATCGTTCTATCTGTAGGTATATGTGTGAGTATGAGAAATTCTTCCAGGATGACCGTCGGAAGTAGCAAAGTCCTGGAAAGGCTTATGTCCAGCAGTGGACGAACTAGGCTGATGTATGGATGAAATGGCGTGCATAGAACTTTTTTCTGGAAAAGCAATCAGAAGGTCAAGTTTGACAATAAAAAATATATGAAAAATATTAATTACCATATTGAAAAAAAAAAAGTTGATATGAAAATGTTCACTCTAGGGTAGACAGTGTCTACAGTGTAGACAGCTTGGCGTCGTACAAACTTATTTTTTTTCAGAGTATTATTTTAATTTTTTTATTGTCAATCTTGACCTTCTGATTGCTTTTCCGGAAAAAAGTTCTATGCACGCCAATGGATGGATGGATGATGTAACTTAACTCAATAAAGAACAACAGTAACCATCAAATTAGCAAGTAAGCACATGAAGAAGAGAACACGGGAACAAGACAAGATGGCAAGCAAACAATATAATGTTATATGTACAAGTAGGAACAACCGCTCATCAACGGGCAGTTCTAAAGTTTGCAATGCATTACACGCAACGGTGACTGGGGTCAACAGCTGCACGCGTAAGTGTGCCCAGTTAGACGACTTGGGCAATGCCAGCAGCTGACCTGCATGCGCGTCGGCCAGTTGTCGGACGTTTTGATACCGGTTGTTGATAAGTTCCCACGCTGTCTCATAATGGCCACCTTCAAATTCTGGACAAGTGAGATTGGCCTTGCTTTCTTTCTTTGCCACATTCTGCCAACGTGATAAATCCTGCCTAAAATCCACCAGCGAGGTGTACATCTTCTAGTGCCACCCACTCCTCCATATTACCACTGAAGTGTGACAATTCCAGAGTTGGAAGCCTACCTGTGATCCCAGACCCGTCCACTGGGTGAGGCATGTGAAATGCAGGTTTATCTGACCGTTGCCTCTTTATATCACAGGCAGCCTGAATCTCGGCGTCATGGTCTCCTGCAAAACCATCATGGCCTCCTTGGCCATGCTCTTTAGTTGGCCAACAAAACCTTGGGAGACGCCTTCGCCTGTGAAATTAGAAAATAAACGGTTAAGAGAACCAACTCCCAATAAAAACAAATACAGGGATCCCTATATACCTTATACCAAATAAAATTACAATTTTGAACTGATTATGAAATATGTAATTCTACAATAATACCTACAACTAATATTAACATCAGTACAGCGGCATAGACTCAGTCCGTAACCGCGCTCCGCTACCAAAAATGTAGGATTTTTGCCCAGGGCAAATTACTCGCCTGGGAAAACAATAAAGCTGCCCGTTCGATAAAGTGTTACTGCTCACTTAGGGCGTCGTCATGGTCTTAATTTTGTGGCCCATGGCAACAACCTTAAGGGACAGTGACAGCCCTAATAGTCTAAAATTAAAACTATTAATATCAGTAAAAATTCGAGTCTAAATAACTCATCAAGCCGAAGCACTGCCGAGTTCCAATACAGCCTGCCAGCCTTCTTGTAGGCGGTGGCGAAAAACCGATCGGCATGCCCAGCCGCTTTATAGTTGACGGCGGCGGCGCGGCGGTGGCGTCGACGTCACAGGAATATGCAGTGGAGATGTTTCCCTTATGCCCACCCTGGAACCAGAGTCTCCAATTTACAATAACTCCTGTCCTGGATGCGGTTCGCACACTCCCGCGCGCGCTGGAACCAACGCTATTGGTCCGCAAATCGCCAATTCACTTCACTGAATTTATTTGTAAATTCCTGACACGGCTTTAATATGAGTTCACTTGCGTTATTTTGTCCAATTATATCTAGGAAACACAAATAAAAGTTCTAGTGTTCTTAACTTGCCGGGTTTTGGTTCCTTGATTCACAAGCTACGTACATCGATAGGAAAAAAATCTACCCACCTTTATTATAATAGCTAAAATACTGTCGTATCGCGACAATAATGACGATTCAATACGCTTTCTGAAGCGCCTAACAGGTATTTTACAAAAGAGATAGTCACGTTACAAATAATTTGCCTGTAGCATCATGCCAGGCGCTTATATATTTTGAACAACGTATGTTGTTATAATTTACAGTCTCCGTCAATCTTGTTGTTATCGCCTCAAATATACGTTTTGTGTGTAGAAACAGTGAAACTGCACGTGCGGATACTGACAAAGTAACATTACAATTAATCACGACATGAATGTCCGAGGGGGTCCTAGTATTAATCAATCAATCAATCAATCAATCAACAGTTTATTTGTCCGAAAGCATGTTACAAAAGTTCTTAAATGTTGAAACATATAAGTTACTATGCTATCTGCCAGGCTAGCTTAAAAATATTTAAAAGTAATCAATTACCTTAATTAATTTAACTTAAATTTAATGAAACTAATTAGTTACATGATTTATATAAACGGCTCACCTCAATACGTGTTATGATCGGGATAGCCGACCAGTTTCAGCAGATTTAGACTGCCTTCATCTGGGCGAGTGAAGACGTTTACGCGACGGCGTTACAGGGCTCAGGCTCAGGATGACATCGATGCAGATGGTATTGGTGGTCGGACCAGTAGGGCGTCCGCATAATTAGTTACTTCCGAGCTTGCGTTATTAATTACCGGAGTGTCACTAAACAACGATAAACACGCGGAACTTATAGTATCTACGTCACTTTCACTAATGTCTGTGAATGATCCGGTAGCTTTTTTCAAGTACAGGTTTCCACACCGCGGGCAAAGCCCAACCACTGTCTTTATTGAAATTCGAAATTCCGATTTCATATATAAATAATGAATTATCCTTTGTCTCATTTAATTCTATAATAATTAATTACAATTAATTTATCAGCTGAAGTGCAAGTCACAGTCCACACTCGTATATCCAAGTTTCACCGATGGACGCATCCCAGCATGATGGTAGGCAATGGCAACCCCTTTTACCCTAATCCAGACACAAAAACAAAAATGCGAGGTGTTTTTGTTGTCTAATAAGAGCTAATAACTAGATTACCCAGAATAACTTGTTAGTACCCTGTGTCTGAAAGGAAAAGTTGTTAATTACTTTAGTTTTAAAGTAATTTTGTAGCTGGAATTTTTATGAATCTCATTGCTATGCAAGCTACACATCTGATATCCAACAAAATGGAGACGGATGTAGCGGAGTGGGGCGAGGTGGATCCGGGGTACTAGCATGAACTTGGTATCGACTCGACATAGATTCGATAAATAAAAATGTAACTCTTATTTCATTGCAATAAGGGTTATCGTTTTGAATTTATTGATTTCATCTGTCAAATTTACCTGTCTAATCGACGCGTACGTGCTCGCATAGCCAAGTAGAGAAGTACGTTAATATGGAATTGTATGTTTTTGTACGCTCGACTCCCAACAAATTATTATTCATATCACTCTTGTAAATGCATAAGAAATATAACATTAAAATAATGTGAACTGAATTGTAATTTCGTTTTATTTTGGTACTATTTGTATTTATAAAGCCATTATTTAGACAAAGTGCCATTCTAAAAAAGTTAATTTCCTGTAATATGAATAGGCTGTCTAAAAACGTTGTAATATTTGAAAGAAATTCTGTCATGTCAATCAGAATGTTGTTTTGGGGTTAGGTAAAAATATACGAGTGGCTTGTACCAGGTTGTACCAAAACCTTTTGATTTATTCTCTGTGTTTATGATTTTCATGATTACACACCGTAGCAAAAGCGATGTTTTCGAAGATTTTACTTATTTACTTAAAATATTCAGAACCAGCGACTAGGGAATAGAACAAAATTGGAGCGTCTTGGAATTTTCCAAAATTTTGTTTTAGATACATAGTTTGGGCAAAAAAAGGCCAAACATCAAGTGTCCAGCTTAACTGGATCAAAATGTATGCTATGAGGCTGTGAGGAACATACGGACGGACAGACAACGGAGTCTTACCATAATGGTTCCTTTGGGTACGGAATACCAAAAACAAAATCCTTTTTTACATAACTACGTTTAAGTACTTTTCCTAAAAATACTAAGATTAATAAATAAGCTATCGAAAAATTTGATAAAGATTAAAGGCGGAAAGAGCATTTCAAAATAGAATCTGAAAAATGATTAATGAAATTTCCTTTAGAGAATGAAAAGACTTCATTATCGGGAAATCCATGACGAAAATGATTTACAAAGTTCGGGAACGACGACAAAGCCGGATACCTACTCGGATATAACGGATGAAAAAGTTTTATTTTTCGTTTTGCCCAATCGTTTGACGTTTCACGCGGACGGCCTTTTGTAAGCTGTTAGTGACGAACCTAGTCGTGGTATAACCTGAGTCAAAACATCTTGGGATTCAAAACGTGTGCCCGCTTTGGCTGTCAGCATAGACCAAATAAACACCTGACATATTTACGTCACAGAATTGGTGTCGGCTACCCAAGGCCTTTAAAAACGTTTTTCACGTTAAACATATACTTTAATCTAAACTTTATAAACAAGCTTTTACAACAAAAAAAACCCAAATTATTTCCTTTGAAGTAATAATAAAAGATATAAGAAAAACGTATTAGTGCTAAATTTGTCATAACGTAATGAGAATCATCTTTTGTCAGCAACGCTCTCGCGAACGTGTTGCTATAAGTAAAAATTAGTTATGAAACTGAGAAAATTGCGCTGCTTAATGAAGGCGAAATAAATAACTCTGAGGCCTACCAGTTGTCGTCAGTGGGATTTGAGCAATCAACAATAAACACATTGACTGCTATTGTTTTTAATGTTATCTGTATTTCCACGTGCGAATATCGACGGAGAATGTGTGTAAGTGAGAGGTGGATACTTCCGGTCGCCATTTCTTTTCCAATGGTCTTTTGATTCGGGTTATGTTATACCTATTTACTCTCCTTTGTCAAGAATTTTTGGTTTTAGAAGATGTTAGAATATGGTCTAATGCAAGTGGTTCCCAAGTGCTGAGGGTTCCAAACTATTCCGGGCAAAGACAACCTACCCAATATACGTCCCATACAGGGCAATTACTTTCTGTAAGACATTGGCGTGATTTGGCTTATATCAGCACATGCATTCAAAACCAATGTTAGTTGCGACCAGAGGATCTATATTATGATTATAATCATATTATAATTCCGTTCTAATGCCGTCTCTTTTGCTCGCGTGAAAAATCTCTGACTCCATCCTACTTTCAAATCATTTCATGATTCACCCAAGTCGGCGTTTTTAGATCTCCAGATCTCTGATACGGAAGCACAATATAAGGAACCTTATACTGTGACGGAAGCGCGTGCATAGTTCGTAATACGAGTATACGTAAAAAGTTTCTAAAATGCCTGTTTGCGCTGTGAAATGATGTGGAAAACCTACTCTGTGGTAAAAACCATTACAAATAGTAATTTATAAAGGGTGCAATCACATTTCATAGTTAAGAACATATATATATATATTTTAGGCCCTTTGCTTTCAATTGACGTTTGTCACTGCGATAAACGAAACGTTATGCCATTTAGACATTTTTGCAGCGTTTTGATAATGTATAATTTTAATAAATTTTAAGATATTAAAAAATTCATATCTCAAAAAGTTATGGTTTCTGCAAGTTGAAATTATAGAGTAATGTAGATCGATAGTAACCAGACCTAAAATAAAAATATGAAATATGTAAGCAAGTAGGAACTAATTAAATGCTGAGCCCGAATTAGTGCATCAAGTAAAAATAAATGCTTGTGAAACCAGACTCACGAGTGAAAACATGATTTTAAAATTGCATCAGAACTACTCCAAGATTGGACAAAAAAAGTCAAGTTCTTAGTAAGGATATATTTTAAACAAATCAAAATTTGAAATGACTCATCTGAAACTCTAGATCATCCCATGAGAGAATTTATACTTCAGAAAATATTGAAGAAATATTGCCCATTACTAGTTGATTATTGTAATTTATGATTCCAAAACTTTTACAAAGTTAAAATAAAGGATATTTTTGAAAAACCTAATGCCAAAATTATGTATACTGAAGAAAAGAAACGCATGAAAAATTCAAGTAACTTAACAATTTTTTGCGTCCTCTAATTATGTGCCTGAGGGTGTATAAATAAGAAAATAGAAAAACAAGTTCAATAACAAAAGGGTTTTATCCTCCTATTGTTTTTAACAAAGTTCATTAATCACAAAATCAAAAATCCGATAGTAGGAACTTTTAGCGCAAAACTTCTTACGCGGCTCAGCTACTTTTTTGTTCTGGATTCACGCTTATCACTTTTACCCAGCAGAGATATGAGGTCAAATTATATCAAGGAATCAGCTGAAAATTACCTTTAATCCTTTTTTCACTGAATTTTTTTATTTATTCCATTAAATCAAAAAATCTTGTGGTCGTTATGTACTCCCATACTACAATGAGGTAATTACAACATCAAAAGCGGTTTTATCTGCATTGTTTGACATTATAACACCTCGATTATGCGCAGTGATTGGCCCAATTTATTAAAACCTGAGAACCAATCAGCAGCAACGACAAGAAATTGCCGACAAGCCCTTGTTTCTTAAGCCCCGCCCTCTTTGCTTGTCATTGCTTCTGATTGGTTCTCTAGCGGTGTCAGGTGGCAATACCGTACACATGCACCTGAATTTTATGAACGAGTGTTATTTTTTTCATGTTTCATGAAATTGTTAGTTGTAAATATTAAAAGTATTGTTACGCGAAATGATTATTTTTGATGGTCGTTGAGAGAGACTTATGTCCAACTGTGACATAATAAGATATTCTCATTACAGTTGCACAAAATACTATTATACAGGATGTTTGGGGCATCGATGTAAATATTTTCAGGGATGATAAAGGAAGTGATTTGAAACATTTTTGACTGAATTTACTTTAGTGCAAAGTTTAATAGTTTTCGAGATATAGACGTTTTTTGTTTTGTCTACTTAAAAATAGGTAAATGCAATAAAATTATAATAAAACAAGAATTATGGCTATAAATCATATTAACTAAAATTAACTAAAAATTATTTTCCTTCGTACCATATTTTTTATTATGTTTATTTTCACTTCTTTGTGAACACATTGATCTTGTTCTATTGTTAAACTGAAGTGTATTCAGGAAGAATCTAAAATGAAAATGTATTTTTTTAACATTTCATTGCAGTAACCTACTTTTAAGTAGCCAAAACAAAAAAATCTCGAAAACTATTAAACTTTGCATTAAAGTAAATTCAGTCAAAAATGTTTAAAATCACTTCCTTTATCATCCCTGAAAATATTTACATCGATGCCCCAAACATCCTGTATATTCACCGTTAAATAATTAATTCCGTAAATAACGTAGTACGTCCGTGGCTTTTTACCCTTAAATTATATTAAATATGATATTTCAAAACTTTTATTTAAAATAGCTTCAAGTAATAACGTTAGAAGGTTGAACTCGAGTCAGTAACCAACCATGCTAAACGAGTAATTGAACTTCGCTTACCAGAATCGATTCTCGATTTGGCTGAAAGGTTCAAGGTTTCTGCTTAAGCTGTTCTACATTGCAATTTGCGATGTCTTGCTTAAGTTTGCATGATGAAGTGGCTGCTTTACTGTAAACTGCTAAGCGATAACTTAAGCGATACTTATGTAGATGGCATTTTTGTATATAGGTAGCTTTCGAACTGTCAAATGCCACTATTACGTGTGACGCAAAATTTCCGTAATAAAACCAAAGACATGATTAGAATATATTATAGTTGTCCACAACTCCTGTGCAAGTGAGCGAGGCTATGAGTCCACCGTGAGTGCGAGCGAGCGAGACAAAAGTTCCTCTGCGTGATCAAAATTTTGATTGCGAACAGCGTGTATATTGCAGTACATTCTATAATTTATATTTGCAAATAGTAAAATTTAGTTAAATTAGTTAGATTTTGAAAACATCTTAAAGAAAACACTTATACGGGGAAATGAAAAATAATAGTGAAAACTTGTACAAGAGCGTTTTCTTCAAGAGGCAGTATATACTAAACCCGGAACTCGTAGCATAGTGTTTAATTGCGCGCGACGCGACTTAGTTGAATCACAAGTGCGAGGAGCGTGACACGATTTTTTTGCGATTAAACAGTATGTCACGCTCCTCGCACCTGTGATTCAACTAAGCGGCGTCCGTCGCGCGCGATTAACCACTATGCTACCGGGCCAGGGCTGTGCAAACTTTTTCCTGCGTTTTTAAAGTTTTAAGCATACTAAAATTCTTTATTAAAATGAAAATATTAATATTTTTCGAAATAAAGCTTTTTATTGACTCAATGGTTTCAACGACAATGAAAGATCACTTATCTGGAACATAATATTATGTATTAATGTAAGCAAGTGAACTATTTAAGTTTGTATCTACTTCTGGGTCGATGGTCGTGGACCGGATTATAACGTTTCGTGGGTCGGAGATGGCCCACAGACCGTAGTTTGCCCATCAATAAACCATCTCTATAATATTTTTCTCAGATTGATGACATTGCGGTTGATTAATAATATAAGAAAAAATTATAGCCTGTTGAAGGGCAACACATGCGTGTCGGTGTAATGCCTGATGATAGGACCATCCATCCTTTCTGCAATAGCCCCCCTATTCTGTATCTTTTGTTGCCAATTGAGCTGGGTGCGTATCATCAAAAACATAGATAAAAACAGAAATTTCAAAATTGCCTTTAGTGGGTATTGAACTATTAACGAACTGTGCCGTCACTTCAAGTGCGAACATATCCTTAGACAATTGGAATTCGATAATGGTACCGATTCGGCGCAACACAACTGACAAGACTAATCTTATTTTGAGCGTCCCGTCTTTGTCTTTTCGATACAGAAAGAAAATGACAGAACACCTAAATTAAGTTTAGTCCTGTCAATTAAGTCAAGTTGTGTTCCGCCGAATCGGTGTTAGTATCTATGGTTTTGATAAACACCCAGTCCAGTTGGCAACTAGAGATACATAATAGGCCAGGAGGCTGGTCAGGTGGTAAAAACGAAGACGATTGTATTTGTTACTGTATTTTTAGAGGTAAACTCATAATATTTGTAAATTCGTGAAAGTGAAGGAAATTACAATATTATTGCATTTTATTTATAAAGAAAGAACTTAACTTTATAAGATATAAGATAAAAATAAATTAAAATAACTTATTTTGTTTTAAAAAACACTTGTACTTATCCACATATTACGTACAACTTTATTATGCCCGACCGGTTTCGCTGTAAAGCATTTTCTAGGGCTTTTTACACATCCTAACTAACAAATAAATCATATAAACTACAAACTACTAAAATGACGTGCAATAAATGAAAAATAACTTAATCTGAAAAAAAATTACCTTCATAATCTATGGTTATCTTCAACGCATGGATGTATAGGTCCATGCGTCAACGAACCTTGCAATATGGTCATCTTTCTAAGATTACCTGATCAAGTCTACTTAGTAGAATACTTCGGAACACTTAGGGTGAAAATATGATTATAATGTCGTGCTGTGCGGTGTCGTTGCTTGCGTAAACGGTTCATACAAATGTATGGTGTCCGAAGTCGTCACTGCATTTTATCGTGTCTTGCGGTGGCTCGTCTAAAAACGCCCTTAAAGCGGTAGTGCTACTCATTACATACTTGGCCCATTTTTTAAACAAAATCGGCTTCTACTGCGTGGAAAGCATTGAGACCTTAGAAGAAGGGTGCTCGCCCAGAAAGTGGGAGAATGATAGCAGGTGAGATGTTGATCCGTCTGTCGAGGGATTTACGCAAAATCTACGAAAGTTGGTGGTAACAGACAAATGACACATCTACACAACTGCATGCACTCTCCCTTGATAAAAAATGTAAGTATAATTTTATGTGGTTTCTAAAATTGAGGCCATTAATTATTCTCTTGAGGATCTGCTCTCTTTCATAGTTTGATATATAGCTCTGAAAGTCTTGGGATAATTCTACTCCTAGAGAATTAAATGAAACTTGAGGATATTTCAAAATAGCTTACCTCAATAGATATTATGATCTTGATAGGCGACCAGTTTCAGCAGATTCAGACTGTCTTCATCAGAGCGCGTTGTCTCACTGAGATGAAGGCAGTCTACATCTGCTGATAGTAGTCGGCTATTCCGATCATAATGTATATCGACGTGAACCGTTTTGTTTCAATCAATTCTACTCTTCTTAGTTCCTCTCATAATGTTATTCTGTGATAGCTTTTAAGCCAATGTTTTCAAATATCGTTAATCGAGTGTTTTGCTAATAGGCATTTTATGCGGAGCCTCGTTGAATGCCCTAGCCCACTCACTAGCAGTTGCTTTTGCTCTCTCCTGAGCCAAGGTGGGGCTATGTGAGATAGCACCGGAAGCCATGGTATCGGAGTTGGCTTGAGGGTACCTGATATAATTCTCATGACTCTGTTCAGTAGGACGTCTATTTTATTTTTTTACGCTTTGATACCATACACCAAGGCAAGTGCGGAGGTATTCACGACGTCATCACGAGCTCTCCATGCAGACGTTCTGCAGGTGTTCACGGAAGGTCAAAGATCTATCTAGGATGATACCTAGGTATTTTGGAAAAAAAGGGAAAAAAACACTTGGTGAAATTTGGAAAGCTTCATGATTAAACTGTACATTTACTTGTTTCACAGGATTATTTTTCCATTTTACTTCACATCAGTTTCGGTTATTACACTATTTTCAAGGGATTCCAGGATGTCTCGTAATATTCTAACAACCTTGACTCCTGTGAAAATGGTCTAATAGCTGAAACTGGTCGGAAGTAAAGTGTAACAATAAACCTGGGCTGTGAAACAAGTACAACTGAAGTTTAATCATGATGACATCAGCTTATACCGAGATAGGTAGACAAAACACTTAAATGAGAAAACTTTGATAACTAACCTATTTCGAAACCATAGTAGTAAGGTACCTATTTTAATACTTAACCAAGACAGACCCTTCTAACCCTCACAATTCACGCCCAAACTAATGCAAACAAGGAGTCGCGAAGTTACTTCTTGCGGTCATATAATCCAACAAAACATAATCGAACAATATACATGGAACCTCTACGTATTTGTTAATAGAGTTGACAGTGGTTCGGCAAGTGACCTTTTTAAAATGGTCGTGTTGTAAGCTATTAAGCATTTTGAACTACCCTTTTGGGTTATGACAAGTTCATTGCGGTGTTTGTGAACGTCAGATTATAAACGGGTTAGGATTAATCACACATTCAAACAGAATAAAGTAGCTTTACGAAATAAAAGGGATAATATTTAGTTATGCTTTACTCAAATAAAAATAAATTTATTCAAAGTGTTGTATTGGTTTGGCCTAGGCAAAAATTAATTTTTGGAAATCCTTCAGCACAAAAGAGAGCCGGTAGGTTAGGTTAAAAGACCACCATACATAACCTTCGTGGTTGTTTTTTTATGATAACCCAGAACCACTTTGGCCTAAGCTCGTCATAATTAACCTTGTAACCTAACCTAGCAGCTTTCTTCTGCGCTCAAGAATTTCCGAAAAATTATTTTAGCCTTGTAGTATTTTATTATGTGCTTGTAGTTCGTTTTGGTTGCGTTAGCGCGTAAATTGGGTTTACTCAATTTGGCTTCCATTTATATTTTAAAATTCAAGCATCATTTTATCGGTAACAAATATTTTTTTATTTATATAAATATTATATTCTGTTTTTTTTTTTTTTAGTTTTTATTGGGAAACAAACAGCTTATTTGTTATTACATATTTGATAACATCTGATAGCCAATATAAAAACAAAAACATGTTTCGACTAATAAAAAATTACATATAAAAACACGACAAACGAAAAACAAAACAAGCAATATTTAAAAAGAAAACCTCTTATGTATGAATACTAAATTAGGTAATTTGTGGTATATTTAAAGTAAGTATATTATTATGAAATACATAAATGCACGTTATATGCTGAAACAAATTTTAAATTCTAAAAATTTAGAATTTAAGGGTACTACACTCCCCGTACGTTTCGGAAGATTTCAAGCATTGTTCTCCCGGCATTTTTGTCCTCTGTTTAAAGTACGCATACTCGCTTTGACAATAATACAAACCCATCACTCGGTGATGTGGAGGCGTCGTACTTGACGAAGGCCAGGAGTGCTTGGACGCAGGCTTGTCCTGGTCGGGATCCGCCCACCGTCTTGAAATCTCAAAGATTATGGGACGAGCCCTTATGCGAAAAGGTCCAGGAGCATCTCCTGGACACTGCCTTCGAACTGGCAGACCGTGCTTGTCTTGTCGCTACCGGTGAACATGTGACTGGCTTATGGCTGCATTTTATTCCTTCTGCCAATCTTGGTAAACTTTTAAACAAAACAACTTTTTCTATTTCCGTCTGTCTGCGACTTGATACAGAGACGAATGAGCGTCATCGCTGTCAATGTGCAGTCAGCGTTGATCATTTGGGCCGTCATATCTAATCGGATTATTAAGTTTTAAATTTAAGTTACTTTTTTACTATTCAAATTTTATATAAGAATTAATTACACCTACAACATTAATAATTATAAGTTAATATTGTCATTTTTTTCTATTTTTTATGGCTAAATTGATTTACAATTTTACGTATTGATTTTATCTACAGAAGGGCCTGAAATCGATATAGGTTTACGTTAGAATTTGTATTTCCAAAAGCTTTGATTTGGTAGTGACGTGAGGACGAACTCAATACTGTTGAGGAAATACGCCTCCGGAATATTGGAATTGGGCAATTGAAAGTTGCGTACCCGTATATATTGTAATATTCATTATGCATTTAACAGACTGGTCCTACGTTTAAGCACATGTACAAATTTTGGTAGAATATGAAGCATAGTCATTGTTTTACAACACAATTACAATCTTGAACTTACAAATAATAAAATTAGTACCTATGTGATAATCAATATTACTTATCATTGCTATTAGTTTCTTAATATTTGAGTTAAATTAGCAGCCTGTAAACTTATAGCACTGGGTACTTTCTAAGCAATCCTAACAAAAAGCTATGCTCTCAAATACTACGCATTAACATTAGGTACACAATTCGATATTTAAACGACCATGGTAACTAAGGTATATTTATCAAACTTAGAGTAAATGTTTATTTCCCCTGATAGAGTAGGAGCGAATGTCCTGAGGGGCGATTCTTAATAAAAATCAACGAAACGTCAGTGAGTTGTGTACATCCAGATGCTTTTTCATGCGGGAATAAACAATATCAGTAGGTTCGCAGAATCACTTGAAACTTCGTAAGAATGGCGCCTAAGTGTTACGAAATACAACTGTTTTTGTTTCATTCAAAAATTCGAAATAGTTTCAAAGTTATAGACATTGGAAGTTGAACAAAAATTCAAATGTCCGTGAATGCGCGCGCTTCGTGTGTGACGTAGTTGTACAGGTCCCGCCCACTTGCACCTCGCGGTGCCTCGCGCGCTCGCCGGTTCGCCACGAACACGCGTACTGATAAATAAAATTATTTAAATTATTTAACCGCGAGTAACGAGTTCGTCTCCTGACCGATTATTATTCTTTAGTAGTTATTTAATTTTAAACATGGAAGAAGGATTTCAAAAAGGACAATCTAATAACTTGCCTAGAGTGATGGTGGCTCAATATTTTTCGAAAAATGCAGATTTCGTTGCCGCTGAAATGCGAGGAGTAAAAATGAAAAAGTAAGTAAGAATCAAATTTGTATATCACATTATATTTATAAATTTTTTCCCATTTCACGCGTCACAATAATACTGTTAGAGCAAATAGGTACGTAAGTAAGTTTGTAGGTATATTCGAAACATAGTTAAGCATGGTACCTACCAAACTCTTTTCTCTTACAAAATATAACCTAGTAACGATATGTATTAACACAAGATTTGACACCTATATTTATGTTCTTGTAAATTTTATTTTGATCTTAGTATATAAAACAATTAGAACTTTGTCAGGGGTTCTAAACATTTCATAGAATAGTATAAAATTTTTAATCAAGTATTTAAGAAAACTATTTATTTATTTTTTATACCAGCGAGAGATAGTTATGGAGATGATGCAATCGGCTATGTACAAGTAAAAAGACAAGGTGACATTTGCATCGTAAAGTGTAGAATCACACCGGAGCATCGAGTACGCACAAAACCTTACCACTGCTCTCTGGAGTGCAATGAAAAAGAGGACGAGGTTTTGTGCGTTACTTGTGATGATTGTGCCGCCAGTAAAGGTGGATGCAAACACACTATAGCTTTATTAATGTAGCTTC
This sequence comes from Ypsolopha sequella, assembly GCA_934047225.1. Taxonomy (NCBI): domain Eukaryota; kingdom Metazoa; phylum Arthropoda; class Insecta; order Lepidoptera; family Ypsolophidae; genus Ypsolopha; species Ypsolopha sequella. The sequence continues at coordinate 2,413,291 of OW203986.1, read as the reverse complement.
ATCGTCGCACTGAGGAGCCGTCACCGACAGATGTCAAATGCTCTGGAAGAAATCGAAGCTTGCGGGTGTTGGTACTACGGAAAAATTTATAAAAGCCAAAGACTTTGGTTCACAGCTTCCAAATGTTGGAGACGACAGTAATGGGTTTTTTGAAAAACTAGTTCCAAAGCTTTTTGAACTAAATGTACAGTGCTCACTCGCTCAATATGTCACTGAAAAGCCGGAAGTATAAAAAAATTCTATGCATTACCTAATATGCGCATTCAAACTAAGTTCTGCTGATCGGGGCGTTGAAAATTTTATAAAATTTTGCCAAAATGAAATACTGATTCAAGATGTCTTCTTGTAAAAGATGCCACTAAGGCTCAAACTGAGTCTAATATGTGGTTCGAAATGCGTCACGGGCGCATTACGGCATCAAAGTAGAAACTGTATTTGGGGTCTTAAAATTTAAAGAAACTGCAGCTATCAAGCGAGGGAAAATACTAGAGAGTGATGTTAGTAAAGTAGTTACTGAAATAAAAAAAAACAAAATTGAACAGTCTGGTCTTTATTTGAATAAAGACTAGCCAATGCTTGGTGCGTCACCCGACGGTCTTACAAATGACTATGTTATTGAAATAAAGTGTCCTTACAAGGAGAACACAATGAGAACGTACTATGAGAACGGTCAACTAGGAAAAAAATACTATGCTCAACTACAAGCACAAATGCATATGTCAGCTAGACAAAAAAGTCTGTTTTGTGTTGCTCACGTAGACTTTGAGTCCTCAAACAAAAGTTGATATTTATGAAGTGCAGTACGATAAAGACTTCTGTAAAAATCTTTTTGAAAAATGCAAATTATTTTGGAAAAACAATGTTTATGATAATTAGTACCTAGAATAATTTTTGTGAGTCATAAAATGCTACTAATGTGTGTTGTTTTATTAATCATTTATGGTATAAATAAAAATAAATGTTTTGGTACTGTTATAAGGTTTTAAGGCAACAGCTGACTGAGCGAGTCGGCGGCGCGGCGCGAGGCGATTCATGTCTTGTGACGTCACACATGCGAGCGCGGTCGAGCGTTTCTAGCCTATTTTTAAAAATTAATATCTCGAAAACTACTTATCGTATCGAAGTAATTCTTTCGATGACTTTTATCTTATTTAATAGACTATGTGATAAAATAAAAAATAAAACAAACCATTTTTCTTTATTGTAGTAATTTTTTGGGCCAGTTTATGATATTTTCCTCTCTCCATTCAGGAAGTTCCACAAAATTAATAATAAAACCTTATATTATAGATTACATTGCAGATGTTGGTTTTTATCTTTCTGTTTACAAATTATACATTTTTAAAACATGTTCACCTTCCCTTATTAATTTTCAAATTATTCTGCAAATTTTGTACAGACAGGAGCATTTTGTTTCAGTTGCTTGGTTCTGTTTCTTTAGGAAACATGTTCAGTACGATCAGTAGATTATGTGGTTACATTTAAAGATACATTTATATTTACACCCGGCATAATTTATCATTTAATTCTTCCTGTACGTCATTGAATGAGCGTTGCCATGAGCAGGGTATAACATGACATGGGGTTCATTCCGTTGAAGCCTCGCCCACGAGAGGTAGTCTGAAACTGACAACATAGTTACAAACCATGCGAGTGACAAGTTCCGCTAGCCCGTGTGTGGAAGTTAAAATGGCTACCTTGTGGAGGATTTTATCTAGCTTCTGTTTAAAGTTATTCACCCATTCAGTTTCGCTATAAAAGCATTTTCAAGAGTTTCACTTTAAGAGTATGACACAGCCAAAACAAAAACCAGTTCCGGGCGTGGCTTATTCTATTTTACGATAGCGCGCGGGGGGAAATTCGTCCCGGTCTCTAAGCTCGCGTCACCATAGCAAAAATACGAATAGAGTGGACGAGGCAGGCTCAAAAGTAATACGTATTTTATTTTATCTAATTTATTAGTGTATTTCGATCATCGTCACACGGCATTGATCCTACTTGCTATCACGTCGGGACGTAAATTTATTATGGTCGGCTAAAAGTGGTTTTTTGAGTGTTTGATTTATCAGTTGACCCTCGGAACATTTCAGACACTCCTTTAGAGATACATAATAATATTGTGACGGCTACCCATTCTTTAAATATTTTTCGCCCGTTGAGCTGGTTTTACACTTGCGGGAAAATAAATTGGACCAAAAATTTCTTTACAAAAAATTTTTACTAAAGTTGTTATTACAAAAAGTGGAAACTAACAAATATTCTCAGAAGGAATGCACCACGTCACTATCTATCTCACTGTAGCCTATATCAATTATGCCTCTCTCATTCAACCACGTTTAACTGCGTTACTATCTCATTCCAACTCATTTTAAATAGCGTCACTATTTATCTCACTCTAACGCGTGCTAAATGGTATTTCTAATGAACGTCAAATATTTTTACTGCCCGCCACTCTTTCATTCTAAATTCTAATTATTTAAAAAAATACGCAGCTCCTTTGGTAGTAAAATAGCAATAACTTTTTTTTCAAAAGTAATACACAGAAATTGCCAGATCATTCGAAAAACAATATTTGATGAGCCGTTATTTAAGACAATTTGCAAAACTAACATAGGACATTTTTTTCAGGGTGTGGTATCGAACTAACCTAATTACAAAAAATTGCTCATAAATTGGGTTTTTATTTTTCTTCCTGATGTAACAGCATTTCAAGGTTTATTTTTGACTTTATCAATAGCATGACTATTCAGAGTTGCGCAACAAAAATTTTATTCTTAGAATTTAGAACTGGTTAGCTTTGACTCTCAAAAATCTATTCGAATTTATAAAAGTACCATCAACTCGAAGACTATCTACTTTTTGCTGAGGTCATAATTTGATATTCTGGTCAGTCATGAGCTGGCCTACCTGCCTTCCAAGGGAAAGCGTTGACTTTTGGGACACCTGTTTACCCTTGGGATAAATCGCCAAGTGTTTAAAATATAGAAATTTATTTGTATCATAGTTTGAAATGTTCAGGTCCCTTTACGCAAAATGAAAAAACAAAACTCTTTTAAGATTAATTTGTTGTCCCTATGTTTGTCTGTTTGTCCGTTTGTCTAGGTAATTTTTCTGGGTAAAATCAATAAATGCTAATATTTACAGCCCTGTAAAATATACATATTATAACGTTTTTATGGCCTTTTGGGTAAATTTTTTCATACAAATTTTCTCCTTATGAAAATATAGAGATCAACACTTCACATAATATTTTCCATTTGAAAGAAAGCACAGAAAGGAACTGTAGAACAAATAATGTAAAAAATATAAAACCATATCTTTCTATTCTAAAGGGATTAATAATTTACTGTTTGTTCAATGTGGCGATAGCTTTGTTTAATATTTTTTTTTCTTTGTTACAAGGATAACAAATATTTTCATACAAGGTTTTCCTTAAGGGCTATTTCTCCGAATTTGTAACAAAATATTAAGAAATAATTATAACGGTAAAGTACAACTTTTAGCTAAGACAATTTATTGTTAAAAGTTTGCTATATGCATAAACATATTTTAATGATATTATGGTATCTTCAAAATAATTGGGTTTTCCATAAGCGTGATATCAGATTATTTTAGAAATTTACGGCTGGTATCACGACGACGGATAAGCCAATTATTTTATTACTATTGTAATATAGTTAAAAATATGTTAATGCATACAGCAGACTTTTAACTATAAGTTTTCTTAACTAAAAGTTGTATTTTTACTTATTGAAATTGTATTTCTCATCAAGAAGTGCAAGATGACAAGATATTCAAAATAAGTTAATTGAATTTGTGAAATGGTTTCAGGTCAAAACAGTTTTCCATGAAACGGTAATTGTTTATACTTAGCAAAGTGTGTAAACTTAGTCATCTTAACATGAACGACGCCTGTATTTCTCTCTTTTTTATTTCCAGTATAGATAAAAATATACAAACTTGTTAAACTTTGTGTAAAAACGAGGCAATATTGACGATATCCTGACAGCTATTATCATGGTGTTTTATCAAATTTTGCTTTTTGGGCTGTATAGAGACGTAGTTAGATGTCACTAGAATATACTCATGAAAAAAGATATGAAGAAAATAAGCTGTAGACTTCACATTCGGTTTATACCTATTGTATGAATTTTAAGAAAAATACAGGGGTAACCCTTTACCTACCCTACCCTTTTGTCCCTACCTCTTAAGGAAAACCTTGTATTAAACTATTTATTACCTTAGTAAAAAATAATTCAAGGAAAAAAATAAACAAAGCTATCGCCACATTGAACAGTAGATAATTAATCCCTTTAGAATAGAACAACATGGTTTTCATATTTTTTACATTATTTGTTCAACAGTTCCTTTCTGTGTTGACTTTTAAATGCAAAATATTATCTCAAGTGTTCATCCCTACATTTTCATAGTGAGAAAATTTGTATGAAAAACGTACAAAAAAAACGTAAAAACCTAAAACGTAATATAAATAAAAACGTCAAAAGTATGTTTTTACAGCTCTATAGAGGGCCGTTTATATTGGTATTTATTAATTTTACCCAGAAAAAATTGTCTAGACAAACGGACAGACAGACAAACATAGGGATAAAAAATTAATCCTAAAAGAGTTTCATTGTTTTCATTTTGCGTAACAGAATCTGAACATGTACCGACAGGATTATCTACGATCTAATAATTTTGCCATGCACTGTGAATATTTCAAAATAAATTTCTATATTTTAAATGCTTGGCGATTTATCCCAAGTAAGTTTACCTATATAATTTGCAAAAAACTTCACTTATTGGACCTGAAATGGTGAGCCAATACTAGATGGTAATTTCACGAAAAGGTTATTGACCTTTGTTACAGATCTCAGTAAGTATAAGTAAATTAATTTGGGTTTCAATAACGATCACAAAATTATTCTTTTAGAGTAACATATATTATTTTCCCATATAAAAGTATGAATTCATTCCAAATTCATTCAGTTTTGTTGTTATGACTATGGCACGATGTAGCTAAATCACTCATACGCATATTTTGTTGAGTTTTTAACGGCAGGAATATGATGCTACTCGAAATATTACTTTATAAAATTAATTTCAATGTGTTTTGAAGTAGTTTTGGGAGATATTTATAGCTTGCAAAAAAGGGCACAGGTTCCACGTCTTACGGGCGCCAACGCTAGGCGTAGACTGACAGTATCTTGCTGCCGCTGACTGCATCAGTGGATTTACGTATTTTTGGAAAAAGGGGGTGCTTTTTTTGACCCGAATAACGTGGTATTTGGAAAATGAATAGATATCATTCACACTAATTTTATTAAAAAAAAAACAACAAAATCGCGAAAGCGATACCTGAAACAAAATCGATAAGAAGTGTGCAATTGAGGGTTACAAAAAAATTCATTGACAGTACAAATATGAATCGATTAACGTGGTTTGTGGAAAATGAATACCTTAAAGTTCAACCAAAAACATGTACTTTTTTTATGGCTATACGTAACCTAATTATTGCAACAAAATCATCCGAAAGCTGACATTTTATTTCTGTTTGTATTTTCATTCCCCTTAAGTAAATAGCAATAATTAATTTCATATTAATATTTCGTAAATGTTAAATAGAATATCTCAAAAGTTCCAACAAAACCCAACAATCACAATGATCAACTACAATCGGCCAAGGTAGATAGACGATGGTAGACTCTCAGCCAGAGCAGTTACCTATCTCTGTTGGCGACTGTACAAATACACCCCTATCAAATTAATAATTATTTTCACTAATCCGTAAAGTGGAGCCAAACCACGACCGTACCAGAAGTCTGTTGTAATTGTAAATCAATACAAATGTAAATTGTAAATGTATGTTATTTTGTTCATCTTTCTATTTAACAAACAAACAAACAAACAAACTAAATTATTTATTTCCAAACACAAGCACAAATATATTTCCGTTTACAAAAATTGCCTTAGGTAAGTAGGTACTTTGTATTTTGACATTTTGTAATACATAGTGTTCTTGTGGCCCCAGACTAAGCAAGCTTGACTCGTGGGTACCACTTATTTGCTTTCATAGGTTGCCTGGAAGACATTGCTTATAGCAATAAGTGCCATCTTTGAACACAATGTTTAATTGTTTTTTTTGTCTGTGTTTATTATTTGTGTTAATGTGCAAAAAGGGTTACAAATTAAATTAAAAATAAAATCAAATTTGTTATCGAGACTAAATAATTTAACAACGGCAATGGTATCGATTCGGTGTAACACAATTTAATTTTTTTGATAAGATCCACCTTATTTTAAACGTCCTGTCTTTGTCTTTTCGATACAGAAAGAAAAAGACAGAACGCTGAAATTAGGTTTAGTTCTATCAAATAAGTTAAACAGTATTACACCGAATCAACTCTAATATTAACCAATTAAATGTTGGTAAAAGTTCCATCTATCCATCCATCAGCCTTGTTCATCCACTGCTGGACATAGGCTTATTCAAGAAATTATCACCCTGGGTAGTCCTCCTGAAAAAAATGAAAAAAATTGGTAAGCGCGGTGCCGTAACCCTCTCACCAGAGACGCCACTGCCCATCACCAGTTTGTTTTATATAAGGGCCGGCAATTCGGGACGGATATACCACCATAAATTGGTTCCTGCATGGTGGGCCACCTAGTTGTGCCTGTTTGAGAGCTGTCCTTACTCTCCTGTGAATAACTTAGAGGGTGTTAACGAATAAGATGGCTGTACCTCCACAGTCATGCATATCCGCAAGCCTATCCGCCGGCATCAGCTCTATCATCTTTTTTAATTGGTTAACATTTATAAGTCAATATTTATCGCTTAAATATTGGTAAAAATTATCTTACGAAAATTAATAAATTCACTATTGCTCAATAAATGTACAAGAATGAAATAAAAGTTGCACAGTTTCTTTTTAAACTGCAATAAAATAGAAAAAAAACCATTGCAGCGAAAGATTCAAACAATGAGAAAATCCGTGTAAGCTTATTAAGCTTTCGTGCTAGAACTTTTAATGCGGTCAACTTGGCGCTCATTAAGTCGAGTGCTTTTTATTTTGCTAAGCTATTTAGTTCTCGGCAGAAAGAATTTGGCACATTTTTCAGTATTAAACTAATTTCATTGTAAATGTGGTTCTTGTTGAAGAAATAGTTTTAAAACTAGAGAGTAATCTGTAGAAAATATCACACATATCACAAAGATACGTCGTGGTTGAGTGATTTATAGGTATATTTGTGACCCGCCTCTGTGGCCAAGTGGTAGCGCTCGCCTACTAACCCAGAGGTCATGGGTTCAATCCCCGTGGTGCACATTAATTTGTTTTTGATCTGCATGCATCGGAAGAAATGTTAAGCTGTTAGTCCATCTGTGCCTGAAGTACGTTGATAGAAGGTTCAGCACCTATCACGTGTAGGACCTAATATTCTTGTGAACGCCTGCGACATCCCCTCGGGGATTCAAGTGGTGTGATGGCTATATAGAATGCATTGTGGTCATACAATTAGGGACGTCTGATACCGAAGTCACGTTCAGACAAATAAGTTGCTGGTAACTTTAGTATCTCTTACTATTACTACACCTTTTAACGACATGGTAATATAGCTATGTAAGCAAGCCTTTATACTATATATGTAATAATTGATATAGATTAACTTCACTTGATAATTTAATGAAACATCCATTTGAATTATTTATTTTAAACTTCCTAACTATGGACAGATAATTAAGAACGGATAAAATAAAATCATTTTTTGAACTGTAACAGATTTATGAAATAAACAATAATTATTAAAAGGTCTTTACCACAGCTAATAATAAGGAGCATTGGTATTTTGTAAGATGGCCCTTGCTTACAATAACTGCTCAGCAGCGACGAAATTGAATCTATTAAGTTTTTACAGGTTTCATAAGAAATATCGTTCCAAGATTCGACAGAGGCATCATTCAGCTCGTTCAAATTGCTCGTTCTTTTCGCAGCCACACTCTTTTTTACCTTTCCTTAAATATTAATGATTGGATTAAGATCTGGACTGATATCACAGTAACTTGGTGATCACTAAGAAACCTTTTCACTGAATGAGCAGTGTGTTTGGAAATGTCTTACAAGCAAGGTTTCCTCAGCATAAAGCTCTCCTCCAACATTTTCTTGTATTAAAATTGGTCTAACATATCTTTAATCTTTTTAACTGGTCCAACACCAATGACCTGAGAAACATCACCAATTTTTTATTTTTCCACCCCCATGCTTTGCTTCTTTTTTCGTGAACTTAGGATTCGACGCATTTTTCTTGTTTACCATCAGAACCTAGTCTATTTGTTTCAGTTTCATTAGAAAATAACTCATATTTCCATTGACTTGCAATCCAGTTGCCACATTTTCTGGCAAACTCCAATCTAGTTTTTCAATGCACCTTTTTGAAAATCAGTACCTCCAGGCGATTCTTCCAAATAACTCAATCAATTAAACGTTTTTGTACGCGTTGATAGTACTCCTCCGTTGCCAAAAACATCCCTCCCCGCATTTTTAAGATTGTTGTTACTATCGTTAGACATCTTAGTTTTGGAGCACTTCAAATTATCAACAACCTTTTTATACGACCAATTACATTCATAGAGTACCATAATTATTTTCTGGGTCGATAAATCACAACTCTCCTTTATGATCATGATTTTGAATTTTGAAATAATTATGCACATTTATCTGGGTAAACGTAAAATAATGTTACCATAGAATAGTTTGGAATACGCGGAAAACAAAAAATGCAAGTTTGTTTTCGAAATTCATGATTGGGATAATTTTTATTGATGTTAGTGCAATTTGTTTTGCATATTGAGTATGAATTAATAAAGCCTACTAACATAGCTATTATTTTATGTGGTTTAAAGGTGTTATCAGTAACTTGATACAAAAATAACAGCTACTGTTTGTCCACAGTAGACACGGGTACCAGTCGTTTCTAATTATATGACCACAACTGTGTACATAAAATAAATATGTACCTTTATTATTTTTGGTCGCGCCGTTGATTGATTGTTAGAGGGGCCCACTTTGGGCAAAAACATACTTATTTTAAAATTAAACCCGTTAAGACCCGTTTAGCAGCCGGATTGTGAAAAACCCCCCATTTTCTAATTAATAAAAGATCACTATTATTGAACCAAAAAACACTATACATGAAAGTAGGCAACAAAGTAAGTGTGACAGAAATAAATGTAATTAACATGTAGGTACCATTTTCTAAGCTCGGTTTAACCAGTCCAATCGAAACAGAACACTTGTTCCGAACACGTGATATGCAAGCGGCACGCGACGAGTTAACTAATTCTTAATTTGAACAAATCAGTGCATCAATCAATGATTGCCGTCGCGACCGGGTGCATTCACATAACATTTCTCAACATTTGAACCAATTATAATAACTTTGCATAAAGTATTCAATAAAACTTCTTTAATAAATCTGGACCTTTAAATAACATTTACAACAGACACTAAATTCGTTCCAGTTACAACACTTAAATTCAAAATTTACTCAATAGTTATTCAACAGAATCTTATTATATATGTATTGTGTATGCTGCCATAGTAAAGTTTCCATTGGTTTCTGTAAAATAGAATTTTAAAATTTAAAACACTAAGACGGAACACTTATATTCAAAATTTACTCAATAGTTGAGTAAATTTGGATATAAGTATTCTGTTTCGATTAATTAGAAAAAGGCAAGTTTTTCACAATCCGGCTGCTAAACCGCTCTTAAAACAAAAGTACGAAGGTAAATTATATAAAATAAAAGCACGAAAATGAATGGTTGTTCTTTCAAGGTTTCGCACGGAGACTTGCGAAAGTTTGATAAACAAAGCGTTATTATTAGAATCATTTGTCTTTTATGAAAGTTATGTTTAAAAATACTCGTACTCGTAAATCATTTTTTTTTAAAGAGGTTATGCGAATTTTATTTTTGTCACTGTCACTCCAAGCGAAAAATTGCGCAGTGTGAGAGGGGCGGATTCAGGGCAAAAGGGAAAAAAGTTGGTTTTATATTTTTATTAAAAAAACTAAAAAGCTAGCAAAATTTCAAAAATCAAATCTCTAGATATTGTTGAAACACACCTAATAAAATATGTTTGGGTTCTGTATATGATTCCTATTCGTCAAACGAGGAGAAAAAGTGTGTTTGAAGACCTCATTTCAACAATTATTTTTATCGAGGAAAATTTATCCAAACATGTTTTCCAATTTCAAAACCCCAGAATATATAGTCAAAATGCATAATACCAGAAATTTCTTAAAATTTTCCGTGTATTTCATGAAATACACAGAAAAGAATCACCCGCATTTTTTTCGCACATCGCCTTAAATATCTCCTTTTGTTTGTTTTTAATTAAAGTTGAATCTTTGTTACTTCGTTTCTTTATAAAACAATACATTGTTAGTAAACTGTATTTTAATTCTTATAAACACAAGAAAAATAACAATTAAACTATTTTTAAGATATATTTCGGCCCACTTGTGGTCCGGTATCAGTGGAATGAGTGAAAATTTTAAATAGTGAATGACATGAAGTAAGAATATATTATATGTATAACCTAATGACTAATTAAATTAGCGTAACCTACTTTTAACAAAAATAATAGAAAATGAAAAAATATCAAAAACATTTTGTTCATACACAGAAGCTATCTATGCACCCTGGTCCTTATATATACATATATGTACTCGTGACTGTCCTGTTTGTCTGGTGGTCAAGTCAGTGGTGTTAGGTCCATAGTGCACACCAAGTGACCATATGTAAGAGCATTCCCAAGTCCTCAATTTTATGTCTGTCAGTGGTGGATTGAATGATTTTATGACTCTGACGGTGAATCAGTTATTGAAGGTTTGGTTATGGGAGCGGAGATGGATGGGGATGGGGAGATTGTTATTATGGATGGTTGATGTGTGTCTGTGATGATTATGGATGGTTGATGTGTGTCTGTGATGATTAATGCGGATGTGTAGTTCGTTTCGTGTTTCACTATGACAGGCTAAATTAAAATCTACAAAACAAATTTAATATAAAAGAGCAAGTAAAAACCAAGACCAAGGTGCAATACAGCAATCTACCTAATTATCAGAAGATATCTTAGAAGGAAGTCTCGATACAACACATTCAGAACCACGCCGTATCGTATCCTCAGGTGCACCAACCGGTTTAAACAGACCTCATCTGCGTGTCGATACTGATCCGATGGCAAATGATTTCAATTCCAATGATCTCCTTCAAGCTAATGTTGACACAACCGGACTTATAAGCTTATTATAGCCAAATATAAATATTTATTTCAAGTATTCTAATTCTGTAATATGAATTGTCACAAGTTTGAACTCTAAAATTGTTCAACGAACTTAATAACTTAACTCTCCCCAGAGCTGACCCCGCCCGCCCTAACAAAGCTATAGGCGGGAGGGCGGAACTAGAAGGCAGCTTGCGACTAAATTGCTTCCAATAAATAATGGTCGCTATCAATTCACAATGCTTTCTTCTATTGTGCTATGGAAGTAGCGGGGAAATTTTTGTTTTGAAACCTGTTTTGTAAATAAATACGAGTAGCATGACAAACAAAAAGTTAAACTTTTATGATGCAAATCAATGTAAACGCGACACCAACACGAAATTTAAAAAATAATCTCACTTTCTCATTACTTATATTATAGTTCGAACTAATTATAAACACAATTTCTTTATTGGTCAACTTGCACGATGTTGATTGTACCGATGTCGAGCACCGAGCCGAGCCAACTGAGCCCGCCGCGCTGCGATCCGCAGTGCCAAACGGGACACCGCCGCGTAATCCTGTTTGCTTCTAAAGAACTGAGTACAGTAAAACTAGTCAGGCGATATCTGATTAACATAGTCGTGAGTAGCCGTGATTATAGTTATTGTGAATGTAAGCCACGAATATTTTAGCAGTTAATAAAATTACTGGTAATTGTTATAGTCGCTAGTTTTCTTAAATATATAATAAATAAACAACTCAATAAAATGCTCTGAGAAAGGAGTTAAAAGTTGCATTTCAAAGTAAAATAGTAATAAAGTAATAAATATAAGAACATAAATTTTAAATGTAACTGTATATAGGTAGTCCGGTAAAAATGGGTTTACAACAACTTTTAATTGGAGAGTCGCTTTTTTTTTGTTTTTAATCCATCTTTATTCCAGAATTCGCAAAAATAATACACGTTCAACTATCGCGCAAACCATTTCCCCTTAAATTAACCCTCGGACATGGCTGTATGGGCTAAGATTCTTTTGCTTTCCTACCTAGTATTTGAAAGGAAAAAAATATAAAGGGATTATTTTGTAAAGAAAACAATGATTTTATAAATAAAAGTAGAGACGGTCGTTATTATTCATAACCTTAATCAAGAGTTCTTAATCAGGATATAACGATATGAGTGATGAGTGTAGATAAGAAGATTTAAAAAACCGGCCAAGTGCGAGTCGGACTCGCGTACGAAGGGTTCCGTACCATTATCTATAAATATAGCAAAAAAACATGTCTGTTGTATCATTGTATGGGAGCCCCCTTAAATATTTATTTTATTTTGTTTTTTAGTATTTGTTGTTATAGTGGCAACAGAAATACATAATCTGTGAAAATTTCAACTGTCTAACTATCACGGTTCATGAGATACAGCCTGGTGACAGACGGACAGCGGAGTCTTAGTAATAGGGTCCCGTTGGTTACCTTATGAATAAATGAAATTCAATTTGTTAGGTGTTACTTATCAGATACGTGTACTTCAAAAGTAAAAAAAAAAAAGTAAAAAATATTTTATTGCTTCGAAAAAAGTTATTACAGTATTATAAAAATCATACAAATAAATACACTGCACAGAAATAAAAACACACACAATTTGAACAGGGGTCCCCAAACTCGGCCAGGCCAGTAACGCGGGGTACCAAAAATATGTTGTGGTGACAATGGGTATCATTACTACAAATATATATATATTTAAAACAAATAAACAAACATAAGAACATGCTTAGAATAAATCATTAAACACAAACATAATTTAAAGTTATCTATTTAAAGTTATCAAAGACAAACAGCGAAGTTTGTCCTGTTATTTTTATATTCGGGTGCTTCCTAAAAATATTTACTATGAGTATATCCAACAATATATTAAAATGAGTGCAGCTATCGCAGTTACTGAGACGACGATTTAAAAAAGCGGCTTGATTTATATTTAGACAATATTCCGACCTAAAATCAAGACCTTATACTTCTTGAAAACACAAAAAATTAACACACAAATAGCCCAAGACCGTGACACTGTCATGTGTTCACCGCGATCAATACCGGGACGTGTCATATCCGATAATCTTGAGCTTGGATAAATCGCTCATCGTGTCTTCTGTAGCCAGCTTCCAGGGATTTTCAGATCACAAATGCCTTGTTTCTTATTACCGTGCAATAGAATGGATAATTGGTCAGCTCGGGTACCTAAAGGTCTTGTTTGATAGTAATGAAAGTCTTGATCGTCCTATTTGTTGCGATCATAAAAAGAAGCCGGTTTATCGGGTGGATATCGCCGAGATTTTGCATGTTTCTACCGTCTCGACGGGAGCAAGTAAATCCTTTTACTGAAGGTCGTATTTTGGTTGTGATTTGTTTTTAGATGAATAATGGATTGTAGAATGAAAATCTTGGTACAATTTGGTCAAGTGCGTGGCGGAATTGCACACACAAGGGTTCTGTACCACCACATAATAAAGGGTACGAAACCATAAAAACATTATGGTAAATAACAGTTACAATACCTAGATGCCATAGAAACATCAAGATGAAAAAAAAACATACAGTCATGGGGAATTCCGACACGACAGAAGTGAAAACTTTACAATCAAAATAGCATGTCGGTGACGGTGACTTATGATCATAGAGAAACTATCCCTAAAGAGGTAAAACTGACGTTTTTTTGGCATGTATTTTTCTCCTACAAAAATCTAAGCACGTGCCTACTGTAGCTTTAAGAGGAAGGAAGGAAGGCCTCCTTTTTCAACAGTTTTTGAATGATTGTACTGAATCTACCACAGACGCAATCAATATGAAACTTATATATATGTTTTTTCAAACCTTTATCTTTACGGTGCAAGTAGCGTTATCTAATTGGAAAACTTTCGCTCGATAGATTTTACTTTTGAAAATAGTCTCTTTTTTAAAGTGTTTTTTTGGTTTTGAGTTTAATTCATTTGATTTTTATATGTCATATTTTACTATCAATACGAAAATCTTGTTTATTAACTAATGTAAGTTTAAAAATGACTTAAATGCAATATTATAATTTTAGTCGATTTTAATCTTAAAATTAGACTCGTTCTGAGTCGTTTCGCGCTCATTTTGGTGCACGCGATTTTCAACTTTATGAAAGTTTGTCTGCGGGTTATAATTGCAAAGCCACTGTGCGCCTAAGGAAGGCCTCGTCTTAAGGGCCTTACTATTGCCAAATGGGTACTTTCTAAAGCCTACTCCTCGTTTACGGCCAAACCAAAAATAATGAAAAAAAATATTATGAATAATCAGCTCTTAGACAACAGATGCAACATTTTTCTTTTTCATACCACAAAAACTTATACATGAAAAAAATTATAAGCTAAATAGTGTTTCTTGGCTTGAATTTCCTACTGCTCCTAAGTGGCTTGGCCGATTGAATTCATTTATGCTTTGATAAATAGATACATTTGATAGCTATAAACATAACATAGGATTATTCAATCGAACAATCACGTCCAAGTAAAAAGTATAATTTTCTTCTATTTCGCCCTATCAAGGACGCAGCGAGCGTCGTAACAGCCACTAGGCATTGCGCGCTGATATGAACATTATTTCAATGTCGTTTCCGTTGATATTTGTAGTGACAAATATCGAGCTGCTAATTTGGCGATGGTAATCGCCTTAAGGCTTTTCGGCACACAGAAAGCTGGGCTGCAGCGGGGCACGAGCGGAACGCGATGATAGCGAGGTGTGAGCGGGCGAGATACTATGGATGTACTTGAGAGACACCACACAGAAAGCGCGGCATTTAAAAAGATTTTATTTACAAAACAGGCTTGCAGTTTACAATTTCAGGTCAAAACTGTCTTGGTTGTAGTCATTAATTAAGAATTATACTGTTGGATTTCAAGAAAAGCTGTTTTCAATTGTAAGTTGAGAAGATTAATGATTGTAGGTATAAATCAAACACTAACGATGCAAAGTTCCTAGAAACAATAACTGAATCTGAATTTTCAGTATAACAAAATTTTTAAACTCTCTTACTTTTTTAAAAGATTGTATTTTATTTAACTTATGAACCAAATCTTCTAAGCTATGCGTTGCGAAAAGAATAATTTAATATTAGAAAATACAACTTCTATGTTTTCTATGTTTTATTTGTGGATTATATAATAACAACAAAAACAAATAATACAATATATTTCGACTCCATCTATGGAGTCATCATCAGTCAAATACAGTAGAAATAATGACCTTAATTTCTATTATATTCGACGTTTACATCTTAGAAGCCGTTTAAAGATAATATAAAAATAAATATATTTTAACCAGTAAATTTAACTTCGGAACCTGTACAAATCAGTTTCTTTAAAATGTACGAACAATAGATAATCAATAGATATGGAATTACAAAAATTTTAGAAAATCAAATAGCTGTTTATTAAATAATATAATCTAGTTAGTATTTTTTTTTAATAATACTTGTAAATATTTGTAGTTAGATGAGAAAAAGAAAAACAATTATCATTTCGATGCTTAGTTTAATTTTTTGATTATGGTGTTGCTCCTAAGTACCTGTGGGAAAAACCTCTTTTGGTAACACGGGTTATTAAGAAAAATGAAAAAAATATTTGTCTTTAAGAAGATGGCATACTCTGTCAACTTTTTTTAAAACCGTCCAGCACAATAAGTCTAATGGCAAAGACCTTATTTGCTTTTCATAGAAGCGATCATATGTTTGCTCTTTGTCCTCTTTTTCTTAGACGCGTAATACTAGTGATCACGCAGCGAAACAACAAATTGGTGTGTTTTTAGCTAATACTGAAATATTTTGAAGGGAAAAAAATATTGAATTTAGGTGATATACCTTCATATTTCTATTACCTATTTTATGAAAAAAAATTAAGTTAACCTCTTAACTGCGTTCTTCAAGCGAACGTTTGAAAACCACAAATAAAGAGGGTGCAAAATATTTTTTTTTGACAAAAGTATAAATCTTAGTACATTGTTTATACGTAAGATCCCTAGAAAAAAGATTAATAAACCAAACATATTTTTTCAATGCAAGGAGAGTCCGAATTTCTTCAAATGAATCCGAGATAGACTGGAGTTGGTCATGCTCTAGGCTCAGGTACAGTCTTAAGAGCTTTGTTTACGTATTTCAATAAACGACATAACTTAAATTTCGAGAATTCTGATTCTCCACAACTAATCCCGGTCCAGTGGGGCCCGAAATATATCTCGAACCTTTTTTTACTTTTTGTTATTAGGTACATATTTTTATAAAAAAAATATTCAAAACCTGTATAAGGAACTTCTATTTATACAGCCAAATTCATACTGGTGACTCGGTAAGAGGTCAGGACCAAGGTTCAATGATCATTTTTGTAAAAACGCAAAATAAAATTTGTGCCCCTCTACTACTTTACAAACAACTCCGAATCAATTAGAATATGAAGTCTAAATTATATTTTGCGTTTTTCACAAAAAAGGTAATTGAACCTCGGAACCTCTTACCAAGTCTCCAGTATGAATTTGGCTGTATAAATAAAAGTCAAAATTATATGTAGAAAATATACTTGTATATTCTTCAAGTCTTTTCGTACTTGTAAGAATTATTTATTTTATGTGTAAAAGTAATACATTTTTCAACAGCACAGTTCGACTCATATCAACGTTTGAATATTCGAGTATAGTACAAAGCAGGACGGTCTGAAATGAATAGTTGCTGTACGATATTACTTTCTTTGATGAGAAATTTTTTTCAATTACTTATTTGAATTTCGCCGTTTTTTCTGAACCAGTTCACATTTCACATGAAAGCTACGACAAGAATACGCACGTACTTTATCATACAAATATTTGCTAGGTATATTGTGCGGAATTTTTATATTAATAACGTCTATCTCTTTGTTACAGAATCCTTCGACAAGTCTGGTGAAGATCCAGTTATAGCAGCCTTAAGACCTTATGGCGTACCAGAAGATGATATTGATTCCAAATCACAGGAAAACACAGCTGACACATTCCAGAAGTACTTTGGAAGCGTCTTATTAAGTAATCACAGCCATCTAAAACACGAACTGACATTACAAGATGATAATGTATCTCTATTAGACCATTTAAATAACGTAGAACATAGTTATGATATCAACAACGAAACGCGTATTAGAATGCCAACTGAAGATATTTTAAAATCTGAAAGTGCTTATTCAAATGTGAATGATAGTGTTGTGGAAATAGACAGTGGTGCAGCAAGAACTAGAGTACACGAAGATGTAGTGACTAAGTTTTTAAGATTGATAGAAACACAACATTTGTTAGGTGAAAATTGTACAGCTGGAACTGATTTAAATTTAGGAGAAGGTGTTGTAGATAGATATGCCCAAGAAAGATTTAGAATAGAAGCGGATGTTGCTGTAAATAGAGCAAATATGCTGACCAGACTTTGGAAATACGCGGGGCCTTCTGTGATGCATAATGAGTACCTGCTCCATGCCAGCGTGTTTTCAATGGTTGAATTTGATGATGATATTTTCGCAGCAGGGAATTGCTACGATCAATATCAGTACAAAGACTATCAGTTATTTTGCCCATTCGCATATCGTCTTCCAGAGGGGCCAATATTAGCCAAAGATTTGGCGGTAGAGTACAAATACTTGAGTAACACCTCGGAGTGGTTTTACATAGCAAGGAAGAATGCCGAACGCGTGATCCGAAACCACAATCAGTTTAGGAGAGGTAAGTTTTACAACATTGTTTCTGTACCAAATTGTTTCCAACTTTGGCCATTTTCAACATCGATTGAGGGATGCCTTTAGTCCTTGTAAAGTTATGTTAACAATTAACTTGAATAAGGATGTTCATCTCTAATAAAGAATATCGGTCCCTTAAATTTGAAACTTCTTCATAAGATATTTAAACGAGGCCAATAAATAACCCTTATCTAGTGCTGAATTAAATCAGGTTGCCATTAATAGGATACATTTAGAGAACTAGCGAAGTGTTAAGCTTTATCTTTAGCTATGAATGTTTTTGTGACTTGAATTTTATTTTTTGAATAATTTTCTTTAACTTTTATTTTGTATGAAAAACAACGCTTACATACTCGAAGATTTGAAAATGTCGCAAAACATCTACGGTGTTACCACAAAACGGTGTTTAACTTTAGACAGTGTTTAAATCTGTTGTTGTCGCCTTTTGTTTCATATTGTAAAAAAGTGACAGCAACAGATTTAAACACTGTCTAAAGTTAAACATCGCTTAAACGCCCTTTTGTAGTAACACAGTTAGTTCCTAATAGCCTTACTCTATATTTTTACAATCGACTACTAATGATGTTAAATATATAAGGTTCAAAATTATATACGAAATTGGCTTCACGACATTTTTTTTTTAGTATTATAAGATGGAAGTTGAATATAGGTAATCCGGTACTACCCATATGTATTAAATAAAAAGACAGAATTTTTAACTAGGACTAGAATTTTCTAATCTATGTCCATTCTTTCAATTTATTTATAGGTACTTACCCCCTTGATTCTCATTCTTGCTAAAGCAATTAATAAACAAGAGATTAACAGATCATACAGATCAACTACAATTGACATCCAACTTCGCTGCAAAACGAATAAATAACAAAAAAATAATTAATTAAGCGTCTTGAGATAACTAGAAATCTGCAGATGATTTTAAAGAAAACACGTAAAGTATACGTACCTGTAAGGTTTAAGAATTAGCCAGTTAGAAATATTTAAATAAAATTTAACTTAAGAGCTGCGCTCTTGTCGGTGGGGTCCTTTGGCACTTCTGCACTTCGCCTTTTCTTTACTTCTTGATACGACATGACATTTACTTTCTCTTTCACCTGATCCATGAATATTCTCCTAGGCTTTTCTCTCTGTCTTTTCCCCTCCATTTTTGCTTCATTTATGTTTTTGATAATATTTTCGTGTCGTATCAGATGTCCCAACAGCTTTCCTTTTCTATTAATTGTGGTCTTCATCAAAACTCGCTTTTTATTTACAATCTACAGAAACATTAGAAATACTGTAAGAAATATAGCCAATGATATTTTAAATATAATAAATTAATAGTTTTAATTTTGAATATGGAATTCTTTAATCTGATGAGTGATGGTTATGATTCATCTGAGGTATATTCCATAAGCGTATTGCACTCACAGTGAAATAATTTTTGTGTACATGCATGTATGGAGTGCGAAAAAGCCAGGCTTTGCTGGATCGTTGAAGATGATCAAGAAACGAGAGGGAAACAAAACGTTCTTTGAAAGATTGTGCGGAAGTAGGCTGCTGTATTTGACATCGTCAGAGGTGATGAAAGCTAAATACCTATATTGCTACAAACACGAAACCAAAAGACAATCTGTGCCCTTTTGAGGATCAGTCAATTAAATTAAACGACCTTTGCCTTGTTCTTTGGACAAAAAGGTCATTTCGCGACAGTTGTGCTGGAAGGTAGAAGAACAGTTACTGCAGACTGGTATATGTATATTAACAGTTGTTTGCCAGATATCTTAGAAAACGTTAGACAGCAGCACCCTCGCAGCAGAATCCTCCTTCATAATGACGTCGTCTAAATGCGTTCCACAAAATGGACAGTTGATTATTTGACTACAGCAGTCAGCAGGTGTCGAGATAATGAGTCATCCACATCATCATAATGAGTACGTTTGAAAATGCCGTAGAAGAGACCCATAAAGAAATATCTCTCAGCGATTCCACCAAATGTGAAGAGATGTATAGAGAGGAACGGAGACTAGGTACTTTGAAAAATAATAAATGTTTTTGCAACTTTCTACTTTCAGCCGTTTTTGAAGTTCTAAAAACTTCCAGTGTCACACTGGTAATAGCCTCAATTGTATGACAACCGCGGAGACTTTAATTACTTTTTAGCTTGGCTTTAATTGTCTACGCATATTAACCTTAATAGTATAGATCACCTAAAGATCTAATGCGCTCATGATCTAATACAAATCTACACCACTACTTGTATCCTCTAAAATGAAATAATAAGAATAACGATAATAATAATAGTAAGTAGTAATTAGAGTTAGAAGTATTTGGAAACTTATTGAAGAAAAAATAATAGTAAAAAGTCATTTTAAAAGATTTGCAAGAGTATTTGGAAACTTATGAAGAGAAAATAATTATTCAATAAATCGGAATCGGAAGCAATTATGGGTGTCATTTTAGCTGTCTACAGGCGACCGGAAGTAAACAATCTCTCATGGATGTGTAGAAAATGGAAATGCGAATACAGAATTACGACCAAAGACTGAAGAGTGCCGTAAGAGTGGCGAAAATTATTAAGCGCATAATTTAAATAGTTCTGTTGTTCATCCTAGGGCTTATTAAACAATTACATAAGCACATTAATTAAACCATGAAAAAATCTAATACTCAATGCATAACATAAAAAAAAATATTTACAATAGACCAGCCAACAAAAGATTCTTTATTCTTTATTGTACACACACATAAATATAAACATAAACAAAGTAACAGTGAAAAAAGATGCACATTGGCGAGCTTATCTCTAAACAAGGATCTCTGACAGCAAAACCATCACAAAAGGAAAAAGTACCATTAACGAAGTAATCATACACGTGTACACAGAGAAGAAGAGGATGCGCTCCGCAAAAGAAAAAAAAACATATTTTGGCGGGAGAACGCACTGGAAGGTCTACTATTAATCAGGTGGTCGACAGTAAGTTTATTTCTAGAATCCTTGTCCCCACGATTCCTCTTGCGTTTTAAATAGAACAGAACAAATATTGAATCGCCACCCTTCCTTTCATTTTCAATTACTTTTCAACTCGTCTGCTCTTTTTGTGAGCATTGAATTGATGAAATAAATTGGCTTATAATTTATAGTAATATCATTTACAGATTGGCTTTTGAAGTTTTTCAGCCATACGCTCTTTAGTAATTTATGTTTATTGATTATTTCGTTCATTTGTAAAAGCAGCGCATTGTATCAAGCAGCGGATGTGTGATAAATTATTTAAGGGGGAAGATGATGCAAATAGAAATTAAACGACAGAATTTAGATAATTGTGTTGCAATAATCAGGATACCCATATTTCTAAAAGCCCTTACCTATTTTCCTAACATTTATGAAGAAATTTTGAACAAACCACGTAAATTAGCAAGACTAATCGAATGGGTGGAGTTAGGCACATATTTATTTTATGTATTGCATATGCAATAATATTATTACTATAAATAATATTATTTATTCCTTATTCCTGTATATATATATCCCATCAAAAACATAAAATGTACAAAATGGCAAGTCTCGCAACGCAATCCTTCCACCGTAAAAAGTTGTGAGATCTTATGTAAAGCCAAGTCTGCTATTTTAGTTTTTATGGAAGCACCTTTTCATTAAAGTTAGTATGGGAGCACCTATTTAACAAATTTATCATTAATTGTTTCCTATTTAGTTACCTACCAACATTAAGTGACTGTATTAATATTAGTCATCTTTATTTCTCTAATAAAATATAGTGACTTCGCAATCGCACAGCAACATATACAACATATCAGCTACCTAATACCAATTTATTAACGATTTGAGAAGATATTTCTACGCATCAGTGCTTTATTTGTGCTCTGCGATTGCAAAGTCACCATATTTTATTAGGAAATAAAGATGACTAATATTAATACAGTCACTTAATGTTGGTAGGTAACTAAATAGGAAACAATTAATGATAAATTTGTTAAATAGGTGCTCCCATACTAACTTTAATGAAAAGGTGCTTCCATAAAAACTAAAATAGCAGACTTGGCTTTACATAAGATCTCACAACTTTTTACGGTGGAAGGATTGCGTTGCGAGACTTGCCATTTTGTACATTTTATGTTTTTGATGGGATCTCATTTCTTTTTGTAGGTAATCGTCCTTTTTTTCTTCTCGGGTAATATTTCTTGCACGTCAGCTGCGGATTTTCTTAAAACCCACTCCCTTTAACTGATCATTAGGACATACTCCTGAGAAACTAGTATCGGGAAGGAGCATTTCATAATGACCACCTAAGAAACTACCAGAGAATCGTAAACGTTTCACTGGCATCCCAGGATCGCCACCGAATGATCCTCTCAAACGGCCATTTCGAACATAAATGGATACAAAGCGGTGGCTGCCATAAGTTCGGATACGGAACCGTAGGTGGTAGTTTTCATCATTGCTGTCGAGTACATGTGTCTCCACGCTCGTCACACGTATAAAGTTGCATTTCATCCCAATGCGCTACCACATACTCAACTACCGCACACCTAATGTCATATGACGACTTAATGTTCCCATACATAGAGAATGACAAAGAATGGAACAAACATGAACCATCTCCAGATATAGGGACAACTAGGTGTGGAAAAGGATTTTCATTTATGTACAATATTTCAGGTTCCATTGCAATATTAATTTTTACGGTAAGTTATTATTACTATTATCCACAATTAGATGCAACAGGCAGGTTAAAATTTCTTTTGACCATGAAGTGAAAGGCAGACTTGTCAGTCTAAGCCACAGAGTACATTATTATGTCTAAACCTCTCAGAATAATGAGCTTAACCTGGTCATTTTTGAATGACACACGAGTACATAGACATTTCAATATACCTACATCATAGAGGATGCATATACAAATAAAACAACATTAGCCGCTTTATTTTTCCTTTAATATATTTAAAGCTTTACTTGATAAATAACCTTTTACCTTAATTTTTAGGGTTCCGTATCATTAGGTTCCGTGACCCTATTACTAATCCTCCGCTGTCTATCCATCTATCACATGGGTCTACAGCTTCAGCCGTTATAGGTAGCGCGTAAATATTTTCACATAATATATGTTACATTGTCCTCTATCACGGCAAATAATAATATGGCCCCTATCACAGCATAAAAAGTTCAATAAATGGAAATCCAAGGGGGGTCCAATTATTCGATGTTATTTGTTTCAGCTCTATCTTTATAAAACAACAATTTTGGGCATATAAATATTAGAGTTCCGTATTCAAAAGGTGCTGATTTGTTTGTCAGGCGCTACCATTTTAGCGCCTTGTTTTTTGTCGCCTTGATGTTGCTATGTCATCTTTATTGTTGGTATTTACCATAATGATTTGGGGTTTCGTACCTATATTGTGTGATGGTAGTACGGAACCCTTCGTGAGCGAGTCTGACTTGCACTTAGCCGGTTTAATAGCGACTTAATTACGAAATGTTGATATTTATCTTCTTAAATAGACTAAATGTGTTTTAGGGTTCCTTACCCAAAGCACAAATTATTATAACAAAGGCTCTATCGTTAGAACGGTTATACATACAAGTACCTACAAGTTGAAAATTTAGGCAGACTACTTTAAAGTAAAATAAGAAATAATAAAAATTAGGGTTCCTTCCTAAAAAGGTACCAAATTGTTTGTCAGGCGCTACCGTTTTATCGCTTTGTTTTTTGTCGCCTTGATGGTGCTATGGCATCTATGTTGTTGCAATTTACTTTTAGGGTTCCATACCCGTATTGTGTAGGGGTACGGAACCCTTTATGCGCGAGTCGGATTCGCACACTACCGTTTTTTTAGTGACTTGATTACGAAATGTTGATATTTTCTTCTTAAATAGACTAATATTGTGAATATGTGGAACATTATATTTAGGGTGCCTTACCCAAGGAACAGATTATTATAACAAAGGCTCTATCTTTAGAACGGTAATACAACATACAAGTAAAAGTTTAAACTTTGGGCAGTCTGTAGTAAATACTTTAAAGTAAAATAATGAAAATTTGGATCCCGTACTAAAGGTACCGAATTGTTTGTCAGGCGCTACCGTTTTATCGCTTTGTTTTTTGTCGCCTTAATGTTGCTATGGCATCTATATTGTTGTTATTTACTTTTAGGGTTCCATACCCGTATTGTGTTGGGGTACGGAACTCTTTATGGATGAGTCAGATTCGCACTTTACCGGTTTTATTTTTTAGTTTTCGCACTTTAACTTTAACGTAGAATTTTTCGTTTTAGGCGTCTTTAATGCAAAGCAGCATACCAGCAACGTCATCTAGTGTCATACAAATTTATAGATGCAGCTGGAAACATACATTTTGTATAGACTTTGTATGGAAATATTAAATTACCAACCGCAAATAACATTTTTATATTTTTTTGTTGCAATGTACACTTAACACTTACCGCATACAAAATTTCAAGTTTGTAGGCCTGCTAGAACACCTTTAGACTTTTGATGATGTGTCAGTCAGTCAGTGACAAAATAAGGGAACTTTGACTTGAGATATTTCGTAATCAAATATAGGTACAAAATTGTAATTTGGGGTCAGAAGTAGGATCAGTAAGTACTCTTGGTTCCTGAAATTTCAGACTTCTAGCTTCACCCACAACAAAGATACAGGGGGGTCGAAAGTGCCGTGAGTTGCTTCGAGAAAAGGATGGTACGGCCGTTCCGCGTTTTTTCTGCGAGACTTTGCGGGGGCACTGCCGTGCCCCCAGATATATATATTTTTTTTATTTCATTTAGTTGTTTTTCTCTTTCACTCCTGTCATGTCGCGTACTATACTTATTTACTATTTGGTGGTATGTTCATTATTTTAAATGGGATATTTTATAAATAATTTATGCAAGTGCAAGTCGGACTTCCCCACAAGGGGTTCCGTACCACCACACAATACGGGTACGGAACCTTAAAAATATTATAGTAAATAACAATAATAATATGTATATATGCTATAGTAACATTGAGGCGACACAAACAATAGCCGCTAAAATGGTAGCTCCTGGCAAAAGAATTCGCGGCTCCCAGTGAGTACGGAACACTGTGTTCCTGTAATGTTTACATAGTCACCTATAAGAAATTTTTTTCATATTTTTCGGTCATCTAGTTTCGGAGAAAAGAGGGGGGACTTGATAACGTTAATACTTGTTCGTAGAGGTGTTAGATTCACTCTTGATTTTATCATTATCATAGCGATTTGCTTGACATTCAATTAATATTCTATTGAATCTATTTTGAAGAATAAATAATTTAAATTCGAAAATAAAGCGTTGACAACCCTGCCGAGATGCGGAAGGAAGCGGCGAAGTGACAACAGGCAGTTTCAAGAAATACGGAAAAACGCATTTTTCTAGAATGAATAAAGAGATTTTTATAAAATGATAAGTTTACTTAATGTTCAAATTGTTTACTACTTTTTGCTGTGAAACACCCAATAAATGTTATAGCTTATAATTATGGTTGATTTTGCGTAACATAGTAAGCTAAATAGCCGTTTGGTTAATTGTAGCGGCCTTTTTAAGCGTTTGAGTACTATGTAACTTTTATGTGTATATAGGAAGCAATTTTCATTTAATTACTAAAAGGTGGTTATTGCTTTCAACGGTCTTTTAGTTAATAAAATATGGTTAAGTAATCAAGCTGAATCTGAGGACAAGAAAAGTTAAAATATCTTTGCTTACATTTAAACAAGTAATATTAACAAATTAGAATTAAATTTAAATCACATGATATAAAGTGACACTTTGGTAACCTTAAAGGCCGCTTTATGTGTTAAATCCACACATAACTGTCTTTGAGCTTATAACTATTAACATTTATTTCAACAATATACTGGTGAAAAATAAGCTAACAAAAAAAAACCTACATGATTTTAAATTAAAGTTAGACAAAAGTATACATTTTTATACATTACTTATATGTACGTTCCCTTACTAAAGTAAAAATGAAACAAATGTATATTTTCAATATAAGAAGAGACCTAAATTCTTCCATAGAATCATCGAAAGTCTGGCGTTGTTGATGTTCTAGGCTCAGAAAGAGGCTTAATATGGGAGTCCAACATGCTGACAAGTACTTTCACCATGATAGTAGCCAATGATATGGGTCGGTAATTGGTCTTATCTGCAATATTACCAGTTTTACATTTAACGATAGGAACGACAATTGTTTTTGTTTGCTGCTCTGGAAGATATCTATAACGAAGACACAGTGTATAATAACATAAATTGGTAAATGCGTGCCCGCATCTGCATAAACAAGGTGTTCAATTGCCTCGCGTCAAATTTTTTATACTACTCTAATATAATATAACATGATTATATAGATTATATATATAATGTTATATAATATAATATAATATAATATGACTGGCTGTCATGTGGCTTCTTTCTAGAGTATTTTACTGTAAAGTCATGTAGCCTCTTTCTACAGTATTTTGCTGCATAATCATCTTGAAATGTATTGTATTTAGCTGCTGGACACTATCTGGTATCTCAAAAACTACAAGTACTAGAGGAATCATGTTTAAACAAGTCGATAGTTTTTTTTTTATAATATGACCGTGCCAGAAAGTCATTTTCACCAAAATGTTATTTAGCCGCTTTATTCCGTATCACAGTGGGATTTTTACACTATTATAGCCGTTATGTTATCTTACGTTATTGAGTTCAATTTATTGAGTTTCTTTCTATTGTACATGTAACATTATCATAAAAAGCAATTATGTATTATTTAATTACAATTTATACCTAAAAATAAATTTTTCATTGATCATAGACCTAACGACGGGAAATTGTTAATTAAAAAATTGTGTAAAATCTGGAAAAAGTATCTAACCTTGAATATTATCAATAAAAGTATTTGGAAAAATCATTGATTTGGAATAGTTTTTTTTGTTTTATGTTGTAAATATTGAATTTATAAAAAAAATCAGCCTTGTGTTTGGCGCATGGATTGTCGCCCGGGGGGCGCGTTCGAAGTACGACTCTATAATAGCCACTCGCTGTTGCCAGTGTGCCTTACACACACATGCACGGAGCGCCTAGAATACCTAAAATCGATTACCGCCAGAAACTTGGTGCCCCCGCTAACTGACCATCGTGTAAAGATTAATTGGAGAAAATAGCGGGCAATTTTTTTTGATAAATTTCTAGACTTAGAAAAGTGGAAATCAAATTTTACTAGGGCTTAATATTTTAACAAATATCGGCATGTGTTTCATCAAACTAAATAGTTTTTTAGCAAATATAGCGATCCAGTTTTTTTTGATAAATTTTGAGATCTACAAAAATGGGAATCAAATTTTATTAGGGCTTAATATTTTAACAAATATACAAAAATAGTTTTTTAGCAAATTTAAAAGTATTTTTAAAACACATGTAGCATTCGGGTAAAGAATATTCCTAAGAAGTTATTCATTACAATACAACAGAAGTTATATTATTCAAAATATTTCATGAGTAAGAGATTTACGGGTAAGAGAGATTGTCTGGGATAATATCCTTTAAAATTACATGACAGCTTTCGTAGTAAAGACGTGCTCACACATGCAAATAAAAAGCAAACGTCTGTAATGTATTGTGGTACACATGACTGAAATCATAACCATCAGGAATAAGGATGATTATTGGTTGGCTAGTGTGTCTAAATATATTAGTCCTTACAAGCAGCTTCAGTCATCCCAAAGGGGCTTTCGAGCTCGTAAAACTGCTAACTTCGACGATGCACATCTCTGCAACTTTTTAGAAACTCTACTGGCTTTTTCTATAATGTTTTGTTTGGTTTGTGTCTGAAAATTTCATTTAAGGTGGATGCGATGGATCTCGTTCCCAAACACACAACTTATGATTGCTTTTCTTTTTTTTGAATAAAAAGTATTAATTTAATGTGATTTACGGCACTATGCGACAAAAGTTTAACTTTAAGTTGGCTTTTCTAGCCTAGTGCTAATACTTTGTAAGTTATATAATTAAATTAAACTTAAGGATTTCATTGAACGGACAACATAATCAAAGGAGAACGTAATTGAATGGAGTCAAGTAATCAAAAGTAAATATAGTAAGCTATAATTAAAAGTCATCTTTCAATCGAAGCTAAGAAGTGATAAAAACTAAATTTTTAGGGCTTCTTCGGTGCAATTGAACTGCAGAAGTCATTTCTATCTATATAGGAACAAGATGAAAGAACATTGTGATCTACAGGTAACCATGGAAAAAAGCCTAAAAAATAAAACATTCTGAGATAGAGGTAGACTGTTTGGTACCGGACTTTCGGGTTCAAAAAATGTCAAATAGATCTTTAAAGCAGATAGAATATATTAAAAGTAAGAGAGAAATATATAAGAAGAAAACATTTTTTTAACAGATGAAAGGAGGATAAGGGTGCTTGTCTATGGCAAAAGAGAGATGGGAAAGGCTTAAATAATTTAGATATTCTTATCATCGTGATCAATGAGACGAAAGTATTTTTAAATTAAAGAAGTTACAGACCAAATTGTATGCTGAGTTATGGCCAATTTGGTGACGTTGAATCCATGGGATAGCTTCATCCTAATTTTTGACTATTGTGTTTTATATGCTAACTATAAGTACTAGTTTTAAGTAAAAAGTTATTATGTACTATATGTTGCTTTCCTATGTATTCTTTTAGTCCCCAAATAAATTTCTTTCTTTCTTCTTTCAAATCTACCAAGTAATTGTATATTTACGTACATACGTTTATGGTGTTATATTATACTTTTCGCTGTCATCGGCAGGTTTCCACACCTACACTTTCAACGACACGGCACACACACAGCGGGAACCCGACGAGATCCTGTCCGTGACGTATGAGGACGGGAAGTGGTCGAAACCGTACTACGATTGCGGAGGAGGCAACATCTGGATGCTCACCTACACTGTGCCTTTCTTCGGATTCAGCAACGCGACCTATTTCTTCAAGTAAGTGGTTTTATGGAGTTCGGCAATTGTCGGCATTTTTCGGAGAGTCAAATGTAAAGCACAGACCCAGTTCTTATTTTTTTATGTAAAGTATGCTTCATGTGGCCCCGGAAAAAAGAGCCTCTTGTCTTGACATGCTCTTGCACAGAACACTGTGTGCTCTTGACTTTACCTGAGCCAAATACTAATAACTATAACTTCGCTAAAAAACTGATTGTTGACTATGACTGATGCTGGACCCTGGATAGGGTCTACTGACCATACTAGTTTTACGATAAAAAATTTTCACCATAGACAGCCATTGGGTTTTTTAATTTTGTGTGTGGTGGTTTTGGTATTTTGAAGTACATAAATATATCTAACACACTCATGCACTTCTGTCAGTGTTTCTAACATACACAGGCATCGTAACGCACAAAATTCTATCCTAATCCTAATATCATTTTGAACATATACACACAATACACATAAATAAAAATCTTCAAAACATAAAAAAAGGAAAAATTTAATTTCTGGGGCTTCTTTCTAATATTTATTATAATTAAAATGTGTATTATTTTTAGGGTTCCGTATCCAAAGAGCAAAACGAAGTCCTATTAATGTCACTCAGCTGTCCTTCTGTGCGTCCCTATGTCATGGGTGTCTAGGTTTTAGACACAATAGATATAAAAGATAGATACTTGATATTTTGATATGTTATGTACAATGTTGATTTTAAATCGAATATAAACTAAATTAAAGTGGAGATATATGAAAAAGGAGCCAAAAAATCCTTTCTTTTCACCCTAGCATGTGGAGTGTCATATCATGGAGAGTGTCAATGCGTCTAATGCTCATTGAGTAGAGTATAAGTGTATTTGTTGTATTTTTATCTTTTACTTTTAGACTATTTTGGTTATGGGGTCTATCCCAAAGACCAAAGCAGTTAGGACCATATATTATGCTCTATTTAGTAAATATAGTACCATATACTCTATTTAAACAACAAATACTGAAAACGCCGATTTATAGCGTACATTTATCAAACACTTGACCAACTTAATTTTGCATTAAGTATTCTGTAGGTAATAATAACTTTGTAGTTTTAGTTAAAATTATTTAAGTCTATTAACTTATTTAATGGTACCGAATCCACAGGGCGAGAGTATTAATTGCATTTGGCCGCTTTTATATAATTATACTCTTAGTTCATAAAATACATACCCCGATTTCACATTTGAGAATTTCAAGTTAAGGCGCTCTCATCCCAAAATCAGTAATTTCAAAGTCAAATAGAACTTTCAAATATCGTCTAAAACTTCCAAAAAAAAATATGCTATATAGTTCAAACCTTTATCTAAGTCTTCCACGCATGTGTTACATGATCAGATAAACTTTGCTCGATAGAAGTAATTCACGAACACAGCATGTAATGAGACCTTTCAAATCATGCCATTTCCATAATTCCACTCTTTTATTAACGAAACATACCTGGTAATATTGCTCTTTAAATTCGCTAGGTTGACCACGTAAGTGGGTTTTAATAAACATATCCCTTATTTTTAAACAATTTAAAAACCGATAAAAACAACGAAAAAGTACAAAAGTGTGGTTATTTTCTTTACTCCTTACACGTAAAGAAAAAGACAGAGAGTCACTCTTCTGGGATAAGAGCGCCTTAAGCAATTCTTAAGTATCGCTTAACGAGATTTTATCAAATTACAAACTGGAAATTGGTATCTTAACTCTCTCAGTTTTTGGAAAATTATATAAAACTATCGGATGCCCGTGGTGTTGCTCGTAATAATTCCATTTTCTCATGATTCCGGTCTTATTTCTTGTCTACATTCTAAAAGGGACTTCTATAAAAAGAAAACAGCTCTCTAGGTCCAAGGGTTTGGGCTGGGAGTTGATGATGAGTCAATGAGTGAGTCAGTCAAGACTTCTCCAAAAATATATAGGGATATAATGATATGATCTAATTTGCAAACGCGTTGCCTATAAAATATAATACGTATGTATATGTTGTAGGTATTTGCATATTCTAACCAAATATTTACGCACACTCCCACAATACATACATATACACTCGTCTACATCAGTATGTGTCACAATATCCGTGCCAAGAAACTCGAACATGGAAATTAGACATCTTGAATTAAAAACACTTGTACTTATAGTTTCACTACCGGTTTCGGATTTCACTCCATTATCAAGGGAAGATGTTGAATATATGTAATTGTGAATATATTTACCAAGTCCTTAGATATGTCGGAAAAAATGTTGAGTCTTTCCCGAGGCTTCGTGAGCAACATTGTAAGGAAACCAGAAATAAGCATAAACTGGCTTTTCCAAAAATCAGACTCGCCAAGGTGAGTACCTCTTTCGTAGGACATGGTATTAGATTTCACAATAAACTTCCAAAGGAGGTCCTTACTTTGTCAGAGAATAAGTTTAAACAATATATTAAGCAGGGCCTACTGAAAAAAGCATATTATAAACTAAATGAATATTTGGATGATGGTGAAGCATGGTGTTACGGTGATTGGTTATAATTTAATTGATTAGTATAATTACCTAACTTGTGATTCCTCTAAAGAGTTAACATTAATTAATTACGGACTGTAAAAGGAAATGAGACAGGCAGGCAAAGATATATATGTTTTTCTTTTTTTCATTAACCTGAATTCCTGCTGTTTTGTGTTTTCTTATCCCTTGGTTAAAGTAGATAAGTCATATATTGTATAGTATAAGTTTTATGTTGAAAAAAAAAGACATGATCTTGCTAAGTTTCTTGCCCGTTCTTCTTAGCAAGACTAATCGAATGGGCGGAGGTAGGCATGTATTTATATATGTAACCTTATTAGTATGTAGTATATAGGATGGGATTTGGTCGGACGCCTAGATTCGTGCTGGGGGCTCGGTTGGTGATCATTGAACCTTGTTCCTGGTCCCTGGCCGGGTCTCCGGTGTGGGTTCAGGTGGTTTATTGGATTTCACCTTGTATAATATATATTTTATCTATAATTTTAATCGTATATATAAATATATAAATTAAATAAACCTTTAATCTAGTTCATGTACATTTATTATTTTATTACATATATTTTTTTTTATAAGATTAAATTTTGACTTGTGAAACGTGTATTTTATATACCTACTTTGCAAAATAAACTATTTGAATTTGAATTTGAATTTGTTAATTAAAATATTTCACTGACTCCAGGCACTAGCCCTGAGCAACGTAAACCTAGGTTTACGATGTGTTTGAACACATGTTCAAGATGTGTGTCAAGTTTCACCAAGTGCCGACAATCGCAAGTATAAAGTTATGAAATTATACACTTTGAAATATGGAAATTAGCCTTTGAATCCAAGTATTCGAAGCGCAGATATATAAACTTAGTTCCGTTAGTTAGTTTACACAAATTGTTTGGTAGCTAGTTGCAGATATATTCACGTTCAACTAGTTAAAGTCCCACGATCTCATTCGACACAATAAATAGGACGCGACATTAATGGGGGAACAAAGCTATTATGGTACTTCTGTTTCTCTTTGTCTGATATTTATTGTAGTCAGGCTAAAGACGGAACTTCGAATTATCTTCTTGTTTGTTTTAAAAGTTTCATTGCAACACAAATAACACAAATTAGTCGACCGCAAAGAAAGTAAATGAGTTACAAACAAACTTACAGACTTTCCGGTGATTTAATATTTGAAAGTTACAAGTAAAATGCAAGTAAAGCATTGTATTGAATACAATACTACATTTTAATTTCGGACAACAAATAAAGATAAAAAAAATGGAAAAAAAATATCTATGGTTAGGTAGGATATTATTATAATGCTAAGAGCCCAAATTGGACCAAAACGTAAAAAAATAAAAGTACCTCGATAGAAGAAAATCAAGAAGTTACCACTAGTTTTGACCGAGTTTCCTATGAACTTTTGGTTTCATTTAATTTAAGTTAAATTAAACTATGAAAGAAATAAATTTCTATGTTTGAAAATTTGGCGATTTATCCATCGCAAGGAGATATAAATTAACATTATATCATTGCAATATAGTAACGTAGAAAGAAAAGTAAATCTGGATGTGAGGAGCTCTGAACCGGAATTCGAACCCGGGACCTCTCGCTTGCCGGGCGATTGCTAGAGCAGAGGTTAGAACCTCTGAGCTATCCAGGTCTCAACATAACTCGTG
The DNA here is from genome assembly GCA_934047225.1 of Ypsolopha sequella. Lineage (NCBI taxonomy): Eukaryota > Metazoa > Arthropoda > Insecta > Lepidoptera > Ypsolophidae > Ypsolopha > Ypsolopha sequella. The sequence goes on along the minus strand of OW203986.1, from coordinate 2,380,086 downwards.
AATTTACCGATGTGCTTTCCCATACTGCAATGATATTTATAGATACCCACTTTACAGTGAGCCACTTGGCGCCTAGAGGACGCTAGTGTATTCAAAGCTAGTCAAAAAAGACCATTATGCCCTACCGTCACCTGTTACAGCATCGGGTAGTGAAGAATTCACATTTCTCTTATCGAAACTATGACAGATATAAATTTTGAACACTTGGCGATTTATCCATCGCAAGAAGATATAAATTAATAATTCAGAGCTCCTCACATCCAGATTTACTTTTCTTTCTGCGTTTCTATACTGCAATGATGTAATGTTAATTTAAGTTAAATTAATTAAGTGTAATTGATTACTTTAAAATATTTGTATGCTAGCCTGGCAGATAGCATTGGAACTAACATGTAAATGTAACATTTAACGTAAAAACTTTTGTAACATGCTTTCGGAAAAATAAACTTTTGATTGATTGATTTATTGAACTTGGAATTGGTGAATTTTTTTACAGATTCATGAGTTCATAATTCCGGTAATTCAATAGCTATTTCCATTATTTGTTTTTTGTTTGAAAGTTGATTTCAAGGTTTTACATTTACGTATTAAATTTAGTTTTTATTTTCAGTTTGATAACTAAAATTAAATCTTCAAAGACATTTCGTCATAAATGCCATGCGTTTCCATGATAAGAAGTCATTCCTAAAACAATGCGAAAATATTAGTTGTGAAAATTTTGTTTTCTTCAAATTCTCCATACAAAACGCCAATTTCACAATAAGGACCTTAAGTTGATATACCGTGCTAGCAAAGGTCCCCGTTACTCCAGGCAGAAAGACCCGCAGTGCGAAAGGGACGGAATCGGGGAAAATTGTCAAAAAGTCGGTTTTAAATTAAGGGGAACGAAAATACAAACTGAAATAAAATGTCAGCTTTCGGATGATTTTGTTGCAATAATTAGGTTACGTATAGCCATAAAAAAAATACATGTTTTTGGTTGAACTTTAAGGTATTCATTTTCCACAAACCACGTTAATCGATTCATATTTGTACTGTCAATGAATTTTTTTGTAACCCTCTATTGCACACTTCTTATCGATTTTGTTTCAGGTATCGCTTTCGCGATTTTGTTGGTTTTTTTTAAATAAAATTAGTGTGAATGATATCTATTCATTTTCCAAATACCACGTTATTCGGGTCAAAAAAAGCACCCCCTTTTTCCAAAAATACGTAAATCCACTGATGCAGTCAGCGGCAGCAAGATATTGTCAGTCTACGCCTAGCGCTGGCGCCCGTAAGACGTGGAACCTGTGCCCTTTTTTGCAAGCTATAAATATCTCCCAAAACTACTTCAAAACACATTGAAATTAATTTTATAAAGTAATATTTCGAGGAGCATCATATTCCTGCCGTTAAAAACTCAACAAAATATGCGTATGAGTGATTTAGCTACATCGTGCCATAGTCATAACAACAAAACTGAATGAATTTGGATTGAATTCATACTTTTATGCGGGAAAATAATATATGTTACTCTAAAAGAATAATTTTGTGAACATTATTGAAACCCAAATTAATTTACTTATACTTACTGAGATCTGTATTTCGTGAAATTACCCTCTAGTATTGGCTCACCATTTCAGGTCCAGTAAGTGAAGTTTTTTGCAAATTATATAGGTACACTTACTTGGGATAAATCGCCAAGCATTTAAAATATAGAAATTTATTTTGAAATATTTACAGTGCATGGCAAAATTATTAGATCGTAGATAATCCTGTCGGTACATGTTCAGGTTCTGTTACGCAAAATGAAAACGATGAAACTCTTTTAGGATTAATTTGTTATCCCTATGTTTGTCTGTCTGTCCGTTTGTCTAGACAATTTTTTCTGGGTAAAATTAATAAATACCAATATTAACGGCCCTCTATAGAGCTGTAAAAACATACTTTTGACGTTTTTATTTATATTACGTTTTAGGTTTTTGCGTTTTTTTTTTACGTTTTTCATACAAATTTTCTCACTATGAAAATGTAGGGATGAACACTTGAGATAATATTTTGCATTTAAAAGTCAACACAGAAAGGAATTGTTGAACAAATAATGTAAAAAATATGAAAACCATGTTGTTCTATTCTAAAGGGATTAATTATCTACTGTTCAATGTGGCGATAGGTTTGTTTATTTTTTCCTTAAATTATTTTTTACTAAGATAACAAATAGTTTAATACAAGGTTTTCCTTAAGAGGTCCCTTTACCCCTGTATTTTTCTTAAAATTCATACAATAGGTATAAATCGAATGTGAAGTCTACAGCTTATTTTCTTCATATCTTTTTTCATGAGTATATTTTAGTGACATCTAACTACGTCTCTATACAGCCCAAAAAGCAAAATTTGATAAAACACCATCATAATAGCTGTCAGGATATCGTCAATATTGCCTCGTTTTTACGCAAAGTTTAACAAGTTTGTATATTTTCATCTATACTGGAAATAAAAAAGAGAGAAATACAGGCGTCGTTCATGTTAAGATGACTAAGTTTACACACTTTGCTAAGTATAAACAATTACCGTTTCATGGAAAACTGTTTTGACCTGAAACCATTTCACAAATTCAATTAACTTATTTTGAATATCTTGTCATCTTGCACTTCTTGATGAGAAATACAATTTCAATAAGTAAAAATACAACTTTTAGTTAAGAAAACTTATAGTTAAAAGTCTGCTGTATGCATTAACATATTTTTAATTATATTACAATAGTAATAAAATAATTGGCTTATCCGTCGTCGTGATACCAGCCGTAAATTTCTTAAATAATCTGATATCACGCTTATGGAAAACCCAATTATTTTGAAGATACCATAATATCATTAAAATATGTTTATGCATATAGCAAACTTTTTACAATAAATTGTCTTAGCTAAAAGTTGTACTTTACCGTTATAATTATTTCTTAATATTTTGTTACAAATTCGGAGAAATAGCCCTTAAGGAAAACCTTGTATGAAAATATTTGTCATCTTTGTAACAAAGAAAAAAATAATAATAAAAAAAGTTATCGCCACATTGAACAAACAGTAAATTATTAATCCCTTTAGAATAGAAAGATATGGTTTTATATTTTTTACATTATTCGTTCTACAGTTCCTTTCTGTGCTTTCTTTCAAATGCAAAATATTATGTCAAGTGTTGATCTCTATATTTTCATAAGGAGAATATTTTTATGAAAAAGTTAAACAAAAGGCCATAAAAACGTTATAATATGTATATTTTACAGGGCTGTAAATATTAGCATTTATTGATTTTACCCAGAAAAATTGCCTAGACAAACGGAAAAACAGACAAACATAGGGACAACAAATTAATCCTAAAAGAGTTTTGTTTTTTCATTTTGCGTAAAGGGACCTGAACATTTCAAACTATGATACAAATAAATTTCTATATTTTAAACACTTGGCGATTTATCCCAAGGGTAAACAGGTGTCCCAAAAGTCAACGCTTTCCCTTGGAAGGCTGGTAGGCCAGCTCATGACTGACCAGAATATCAAATTATGACCTCAGCAAAAAGTAGATAGTCTTCGAGTTGATGGTACTTTTATAAATTCGAATAGATTTTTGAGAGTCACAGCTAACCAGTTCTAAATTCTAAGAATAAAATTTTTGTTGCGCAACTCTGAATAGTCATGTTATTGATAAAGTCAAAAATAAACCTTGAAATGCTGTTACATCAAGAAGAAAAATAAAAACCCAATTTATGAGCAATTTTTTGTAATTAGGTTAGTTCGACACCACACCCTGAAAAAAAATGTCCTATGTTAGTTTTGCAAATTGTCTTAAATAACGGCTCATCAAATATTGTTTTTCAAATGATCTGGCAATTTCTGTGTATTACTTTTGAAAAAAAAGTTATTGCTATTTTACTACTAAAGGAGCTGCGTATTTTTTTAAATAATTAGAATCTAGAATGAAAGAGTGGCGGGCAGTAAAAATATTTGACGTTCATTAGAAATGCCATTTAACACGCGTTAGAGTGAGATAAATAGTGACGCTATTTAAAATGAGTTGGAATGAGATAGTAACGCGGTTAAACGTGGTTGAAAGAGAGAGGCATAATTGATATAGGCTACAGTGAGAAAGATACTGACGTGGTGCATTCATTCTGAGAATATTTGATAGTGTCCACTTTTTGTAATAACAACTTTAGTAAAAAAAATTTGTAAAGAAATTTTTGGTCCAATTTATTTTCCCGCAAGTGTAAAACTAGCTCAACGGGCGAAAAATATTTAAAGAATGGGTAATGGTGACAATTAACCGTCACGATATTATTATGTATCTCTAAAGGAGTGTCTGAAATGTTCCGAGGGTCAACTGAAAAATCAAACACTCAAAAAACCACTTTTAGCCGACCATAATAAATTTACGTCCCGACGTGATAGCAAGTAGGATCAATGCCGTGTGACGATGATCGAAATACACTAATAAATTAGATAAAATAAAATACGTATTACTTTTGACCCTGCCTCGTCCACTCTATTCGTATTTTTGCTATGGTGACGCGAGCTTAGAGACCGGGACGAATTTCCCCCCGCGCGCTATCGTAAAATAGAATAGGCCACGCCCGGAACTGGTTTTTGTTTTGGCTATGTCATTCTCTTAATGCAAAATTAACTAAAATAGCTACAAAAAATTCCATAACCAGTAATTTAGGTGTAGTTAAAACCCCTCTAAATAAATATTTTTCAAGTGTGTATGCTATCCTCATTTGTCAGAATATCAAAAAAAGTGTAACTTTAGACCTGATTTCAATAATTATTTCTATCGAATGAAATTTCTCCTATCGCGTTTCTGATAGACCAAAATCTAGTAAAAGGTCCCAAAATTGTTATACTAATTTATTTTACTTGGAACTTCATTAAAAGAGCAGATAAATAACTTCAAAAAGTGTACATTTCCACGGTATAGCCCCTTAACACTAGTATTGGTATGTATGGTGCAAACAGTGGCGGGCCTTTATTGAAAGTTAAAACGTTGGGCATGTATTCCATATCTAAAAATCGATAAATATTCGTATTTCAATATACTACTAATTAGTACGATTATTCAAAAGCCCACTTTTCAATTGTAGCGCATTTCATGTGATCTCACTGCATGAAAAAAACTTGCCAAGTGCGAGGTGGACTCAAGCACAAAGGATTCCCTACCACCACGTTATAACGTTAACCCTAAAGCAAGTATGGTAATAATTCCACTTTCAGTTACTAAGTACAAACTTAACTTGATACTTACGATCTATTGAACTCTATGTATACAAAGGGTCTAATTAAGTTGGTCTTATATAACTTGCTAAGTAATTAAATATTTGTAATTTTCAGTTTTTGCCTATGTGCGTGCTATAAAACCTAAACGAAATTTCAAGTTTCTAAGTAAACTGGAAGTGCCCTATAAGTTTTGATTTGTGTGAAATTGATTACGTAAAACTTTTTTATGCGTCGAGTAAGCTTGATTTTTGTACAGCACCATTGGGCGTACACTTCTGTAGAGTCTTGACAGATAGACAGACCGACGGACAACAAAGTGATCCTATAAGGGTCATTTTTAATTCAATTACTATTTTTAGGGTTCCGTACCTCAAAATGAAACAATTGAACCCTTATAGGATCACTTTGTTGTCCGTCGGTCTGTCTATCTGTATATCCTATAAGCCTATCCTTATAGCCTATAAGTATATCTGTGACCTAAATTGTTGGTAATTTTTGCTTGAGCTCAAACACTTCTTCTTGACCAACATGTTCTTGACGAAAAAAGCGGACAATAATTCGCCCCAAACTGTGAACTCACGGATCCCCAAACCCATATCTCGGCAACCATTCGGCTCATGTTCGAACTTAAAAAAAAAAGTCTCATTGACTTGCCTGCATTTCATGACGTTCCGATCAACGATACTCGAGTTATCATGCATACATACATACGTACATACATACATACATACAAGCGCCGTATTGCTCAAGTATATTTGAAGAGCTTATTCAGTCAATGGTATAGAACAACTTTTACTATGGAACAAACACTGTATCTCGAAAAAAAAAGAAACTTTTTCATAGAAAAATGCAATGCCGCTCGGCTGAAATGTATGGAAGGGCAGATTTTTGTTTTGGGATTTCAGGGTTGGCTCCATAGTAAAAGTTGTTCTATACCATTGACTGAATAAGCTCTTCAAATATGGTTACACCTTTCTGTTACACCTTGTATAATTTCACAGGGTTAGTTAGGTTACTTTATAAATACCGTGAAAAAATCTACCGTGAAATTATAACACCACTAGAGAGAAAAAAATATTATCGGATTTTAAAATCTTACGGTGACAAAAACACAGATAACGTAATAAATAAACTGGTTCTCAATATTATACCTGTAAGTAATGAAGCGCAATAAATTCCTTGTTCACGGCTATCACGGATGCCGTGCAACTTCTCAGGAAGATACCAAAGGTGCTTTCGAAGCTGCAAAACGCTGAATCGGCCATCTGTGCGACCACCGCAGCACGAGACAGTGACGACGGTGCCACCCGTACTTCCGTGCTGATCTGCCCCCCTGGTGCTGCCTCCAAAAATATTGAAGTCTAAAACAAAATATTAAAATAGCAATACATAATGTATTACGTATAATATGTTTATAATATTGTTTATTATAAAAAAAATCATATTAATACATTTTACCGGGTCAAACGCAAAAAAAAATATAATTACAGTTTCTTACAGGTATACGAAACGTGAAGGTTCAAAAATTCTATATTTATTTGTACTTTTGATATATTTGCGCGCCTTCAATATTACGTGATCAATTTACCTATTTACGTTCAAGCTCCGACACGGTAGTGTAAACGAAATTCCCTTTCGTTTCGAGCCTCCAAAGTAGTACATATGCCCTTAATCCCTAACATGTGTTACAGGAAATCAATTTACTCCGTATTTATTTGAAATATTCGCCTTCTTACAAACTCCGCCAAACGTTCACCGTTTGTTTGGTACTTTATTAAGGTTCAGTTTAGAACATAAGGACTCTCTTGTTATGTCGTCAACCCTCTCGTCACAATTTCTTTTTTCGTAAGGAACTAAATTGTGGGGTCTAAAAAACATGTTGCCTTGTTCCTGAGCTTTGATGACAATCATAAATTTTCGTACTTACGAATATTTCTTAGAAATTGGCTTTTTTTATCAAAAAAAGTGACACTATTTACAATTTGGCTCTAGGTTGATGTGACAAAAATAGTAAGTTTCATCCATCCATCAGCCTAGTTCGTCCACTGCTGGACATAAGCCGTTCCAGGACTTTGCCACTCCCGGCGGTCATCCTGGAAAAATTGCCCATACTCACACACGCTGGGCAGGCGGGTTGGTGAGCGCGGTGCCGGAACCCTCGCACCAGTGACGCCGCTGCCCGTCACCAGTCTGTTCCATATAAAGCCCGGCTATTAGGGATGGATATACCGCCATCCATCGGTCCCAGGCATGGTGGGCCTCCTGGTTTTTTGCCTGTGAGCTATCCTATGTCTCCCCCGAATTACTTCGAGGGGGTCTCCAAGTAAGATGGATTCGTGCCGCCTGGATTCGTGCTGGGGGCTCGGTTGGTGATCATTGAACCTTGTTCCTGGTCCCTGGCCGGGTCTCCGGTATGGGTTCGGGCGGCTGATTGGATTTTACCTTGTATAATATATATTTTACCTATCATTTTAATCGTAAATATATTGCTACATAAATTAAATAAACCTTTAATTTAGTTCATGTACATTTATTATTTTATTACATATATTTTCTTTATTAGATTAAATTTGACGTGTAAAAAGTGTATATATCTATACCTGCTTTGCAAAATAAACTATTTGAATTTGAATTTGAATTTGAAAGATGGTGGTACCTCCACAGTCGAGCCTGGTATCAGCTCCCGGTATCTACCACCTGTTTTATAATTATTCTATCCATATTTTTGTAAGTTTCTTAAGAGGGCGCCGAGCAAAATAATCTAAAACGACAGTCACTGTTAAATGGATTTATTGCATAATATTTCAATGATAAATAAATTAAATATATATTTATTATAACAGAGAAAGTATCTACACTTCCGCCGCAGCGAATATTAAAAATAACTTATGGTGTAAGAAACAAATCTATCTAAAGTAGGCCCAAAATATAAAAAAGGTATTGGGGTTTTAGTCATTTCAATAGCTTAACTGTCGAATTTTGTCTCAACCACAATTCAAGACAATCACAAACATTATAAAATACAATTGGGCCGATTCACATTTTTAAAATTTTGCCGGGTAAATTAAATATGATTTTTTCTGTTAAATTCAATAAATACGACCACGATAAAAAACGACCACGAGAGAACAAGCAAGGTGTCTAATAGTTCTACGCTCGGCGCAGCCTTAAAGATATGATAGTGCATAGTGATGCAATTTAGTAACAAGTGTTTAGAAACAATAATAATCATTATTATTTATCAATTTTATCAAGGTAAAAAGATTTTTATTTAAGTTTGTTTGAGTACGGTAGTAACACAATTACAATTAGTTTATAAGAGTCTTAACAAAGGGTCATGATAATATTTATATTTTATCAGTACTGTAATATGCACACAGTCTACTCGGGATCTCGTAGGGATTTCGTTGAATTATATCACTTTGTTTTTTAGTTTATCTTCTTTTATATTTTCTTTTTTCTATTTTCTTTCTAATTATCAAACATACATTAAGGGAGGGAAGCTCTAAATCTCGTAGAGCACTCGCTTGTTGTATTTCTTCAAAACTCTAGAAGGAATATTTATAGTTGGAGAACCACGTTCGCACCGATAGGACTCTCTAAGGAATCTTTATGGAGAGCCACCTTCACATCGATGGGACTCTCTAAGGAATCTTCATGGAGAGCCACCTTCACATCGATGGGACTTTCTAGGGAATCTTCATGGAGAGCCACCTTCACATCAATGGGACTCTCTAGGGAATCTTCATGGAGAGCCACCTTCACATCAATGGGACTCTCTAGGGTATCTTGCTCGTGTTTTGTCTGAAAGATCTTTTATACTCGATCTGTATTTATTTTTGGAAAACACCAAATAATTCAGTCAATGCGACGTATGTCGATCCATGCAGGTTATCGATTGCCAACTAAACACGAACAAATAGTCCTTTAACCTACCTATAAAACCTAGCCTTACCTAAACCTAACATATTGCCTAGCTATATGTTACAGTACCTACTACAATAGTACTACATACTTACTTAGTTACATAGCTATATGTTACAGTATGTACCTACTACCATAGTACTACATACTTACTTAGTTACATAGCTATATGTTACAGTATGTACCTACTACAATAGTACTACATACTTACTTAGTTACATAGCTATATGTTACAGTACCTACTACAATAGTACTACATACTTACTTAGTTACATAGCTATATGTTACAGTATGTACCTACTACAATAGTACTACATACTTACTTAGTTACATAGCTATATGTTACAGTATGTACCTACTACAATAGTACTACATACTTACTTAGTTACATAGCTATATGTTACAGTATGTACCTACTACAATAGTACTACATACTTACTTAGTTACATAGCTATATGTTACAGTACCTACTACAATAGTACTACATACTTACTTAGTTACATAGCTATATGTTACAGTATGTACCTACTACAATAGTACTACATACTTACTTAGTTACATAGCTATATGTTACAGTATGTACCTACTACAATAGTACTACATACTTACTTAGTTACATAGCTATATGTTACAGTACCTACTACAATAGTACTACATACTTACTTAGTTACATAGCTATATGTTACAGTATGTACCTACTACAATAGTACTACATACTTACTTAGTTACATAGCTATATGTTACAGTACCTACTACAATAGTACTACATACTTACTTAGTTACATAGCTATATGTTACAGTACCTACTACAATAGTACTACATACTTACTTAGTTACATAGCTATATGTTACAGTATGTACCTACTACAATAGTACTACATACTTACTTAGTTACATAGCTATATGTTACAGTATGTACCTACTACAATAGTACTACATACTTACTTAGTTACATAGCTATATGTTACAGTACCTACTACAATAGTACTACATACTTACTTAGTTACATAGCTATATGTTACAGTATGTACCTACTACAATAGTACTACATACTTACTTAGTTACATAGCTATATGTTACAGTACCTACTACAATAGTACTACATACTTACTTAGTTACATAGCTATATGTTACAGTACCTACTACAATAGTACTACATACTTACTTAGTTATATAGCTTTGGATAACGAAGCAATTACAGCAAAGATAAGAAGTACATCTTCATTTCTATTTCCCGTTATAATGTCTCAAAAGCACGATTAAATGCCATTGTAAAATTAAATGAGTCTCAATTTTGAAACATTAAGGCGAGGAACCGACTCCATTCATTCGTTGATTGCTTCGGGGACAGATCAGTTGAAAGATACTGAAGTACAAATTGCTAATAAAAAAGAACAATTCGAAAGAAAAAGGTTTTGAGTAATGACTTTTTATTTTATAAGAAACTAGCAACGCTAGTTGTTCCGCACGGAGTCGTATAATAATTTAGTTTTCGTGCTGAAAAGCACGTTTTTTTTTCTAATTCAAATTAAAATACAAAATATAGTTTATTTTGCAAAGTAGGTATATATAATACACTTTTTATACGTCAAATTTAATCTAATAAAAATACATGTAATAATAGTAGTTTATACTACAAGGGCGCAAAGGAATAAAATACGAGGAAGATTTAGAACACGAGCGTAGTGGGTGTTTTAAACGTAACTGAGTAATTTATTGCTCTTACGCCGGTGTATCATACAACGTTTTTCAATGCACAGTGTGAGGAAATAAAACAAATATAATCTTGTGAACTTTAAATTATAATTGGATTAAAAGGACTGTATTTATGGTACACAAGAAAGGCTGCAGGTTAGCTAACCATTGTAAATAAATAAATAATCGACTTTCTGTTCGGTTTTGATGCATAAAAAGTGGGCCTTTACGAGCACTTGCATTGAAAAATAATAAATATACATGGACTAGATTAAAGGTTTATTTAATTTATGTAGCAATATATATTCGAATAAAATGGTAGGAAAAATATATGTTATCTAATCTCGTTATCATATTCAGGGTTAAAGTGGTTTTGAAGATTTCTCTCCGGAATCATGAAAAAAAAATCAGCTGTGCTATAGAAATATTATATAGCTACTCGACCAAAATGTATGAAACAACAGACTTTTTTCCAATTTTTCAATTTTTTTTTACGGAAAATTGATCGTATGGACAAGAACTTTCGCCAGTTTTCGGCTTCCGCAACTTCATCTTAACGCTCAGTATGTGTTACCGGTCAAATCAGATTCTAGGAAAAACGAATTTGTCTGAGGCCAAAAGAGGTTCTGCGGGTCTACCGCGTAATTCTGATTTTCATCAACATCAACTTGAGATTGAAATTTGACGCGCGTGCGAAAGAGATGGCATGTTAGGCGGGCGTCGTCGCACGCACGTCAAATTTCAATCTCAAGTTGATGTTGATGAAAATCAGAATTACGCGGTAGACCCGCGGGTTTGTAAAAAATATAAAATAACCACGGGTGTTATGTGTATGGCGGTCGCGTTAAGTAAGGTAGTTTTGGATTTCCGAAAAACTAGTTTATTAACTTCCTCGTAAAATGTTCTAAATAATGGTTAAAACCGCATTGAAATCCACTTAGAAGTGAACAAGTTATAAGCGCAACCACAGATTGAGTCTTCGTTTTATACTATTAAAAGATGAAGAATGTTCTATATAACTAAAACTAGTTATATAAACTTTTACTAATAACTAGTGGGCGGCAAGAGGAAGTCGTTTCGTCTTAAAAGCATAATGTGGATATTTCTGTATTTAGGTTTTATTATTTTTACGAAGTACAGGGAATCTAAAAAGATCGACTTGGGTGAATCATAAAATTATTTGAAAGTAGGATGGAGTCAGAGTTTTTTCACGCGTGCAAAAGAGACGGCATCAGAACGAAATCATAGTATGATTCGTCTAAAGCGGCCTTTTTAGAGAACCTGGCTACTTATTACAAATAAGCATTTATCCTAAACTTGTCTCCTTGACATTTTAAACATTTCATTTGCATTCATCCTTTTGTCGTGTTGTTATTTTTATCTATAGATTACTCCCTACTTAAGTAAACCTTTTCTACTGTGTTAGCTATAAGTTCTTTTTATTTTTTTGTAAACGCGCCAATAAATTTATTTTCTTTCTTTCGTTTAATAATTGTATTTTAATTTTTTTGTATTCTTCATTTGTCTTTGTATATCTAGTTCTGTGGATTATATCGGCTGTTGTACATATTATAATATGTTTTATTCTACACGAATATTTACTTAAGTACTCGAAGGGGTTGACAAATTATTCCGAAAATTTAGTTTACCCGCAAACAATGTCCTCTGATTTATTTCCGATGCTAGAAGATTACATTAATGACAAAGTCGAATATATAAACGGTATATATGTATTAGGGTGCTTCTTATTTTTCGACTTTTGAAAAATTACTGCGTCAGCCCGCCATTCGCTTCTATCACCTAAAAAACGAACCTGTATTTTTTATTTATTTTTTAGATAGGTTTTTAGGGGTCGCTACCTCGTGTCAAAGTTTGAAAAAATTATGATAATGATAACTTGCAGCTTAATGTACATAAAACAGTTATATTCATCATTTATACATCATAAAACTTACTAATGCAACTCGTTGTCACATTATTCTGTTCAAGGACACTCGTACCCACCCCTCTCCCCCTCCCACACGCACCAGTCACGCCTTGAGATAGGCAACAAACTAGTAACAAACACGCTGTGATAGAGAGTGCACGTTCGATTGTGTTTTGGCACGCATCGCGTTTTGTTACATCATGGCGTCCTCGTCTAGTTCGCTTTTGTTGACTAGAAACAAAACAGATGTTTGGTTAGTTGGACAAACCTCTGACCACTTAATTCAAAGCAAGTTACCAACGACAAAAGAAGTGTTGAGTTTATTTTTTCACTTTAAAATCGTAATGAAGCAAACCAATCGCGATTCGGCCAATTCTGCTGCTTGTGACGTCATGGCAATGTGGGAACGAGCGAGCATTCCAACTAAATTGAAAAAAGATGTTATAAAGAAGATAGAGAACAAGTTTAATGAGTGGCAAAAGTTGAAAAAAAATAAAGAAAATAAAGTCAAACGCTCTGAAGGTCTACAAAATAAAGAAAAGGAGTGGCAAGATAGTTTGGAATACCTGTTTGACATAGCACATGCTGATGCTCTAATTGTAATTGAGGTAATTGAGGACGATAGACTATTTTTAATTGAGCAGAGAAAAAGAGGACGCCCTGGTACAATAGGCGGAGTGGACAAAGTTCTTTTAAAAAAAAAAGCAAAAGAAGAGGAGAAAAAGGCTCGCCTTCAACGTATTTTAGATCGAGAAAAAAGTTACAGTGAATCCTTGCGAGAAGAGTGCAAACTATCTTCTTCGACTAGCAGTAGTGATAATGATAGTAAAAGTTCAACGTCAGAAATTTCAGTGAGGGCGGGACCTTCCACGGCATATTTAGAAGTCCCACCTAAACGCAAACGCGGCAGAAAGAACATCTTTGATGAACGCTTATCCGCAAGCCTCGACTTTGCTAAATTAAGTGACAGGAAAGCAACTGTTGTTTTAACATCAACGCTCAAAAGTGCAGGTGCCGATCCATCAGAGTACAATATAAATTCATCCTCAATTCGTCGCCAGCGTATGAAGCAAAGGCAAGGGGTAGCGGAATCCTTAAAGAAAGAATTTAATCCAAATACGCCTCTTACTGTTCATTGGGACGGCAAACTGATCGAAGACATAACAGGACACAAAACAGTGGATCGCCTTCCCATTTTAGTGTCAGGACAGGGTGTAGATCAACTTTTGGCAGTTCCAAAACTCAGTCATGGAACTGGGGAGGCGTGTGCTTCAGCTGTTTATGACACTATTCTTTCTTGGAACTTGAGCGACAAAATAAAATGCTTTTGCTTCGACACCACTGCAGTCAACACTGGTTTAAGAGCAGGTGCTTGCATTCTAATAGAGCAAAAGATGGAAAAAGATGCTCTTTGGTTGGCCTGTCGTCACCATATAATGGAAATACTGCTAGAAGCAATCGTAGTTGAAGCACTAGGTCCATCAAGTGGACCAGAAATATTGATCTTCAAACGATTTAGATCTGCTTGGCCTAACATTGACCAGAATAAGTTCAGTATAGTTTCTTCAGACCCTGACGCTTTAAGATACGTGGAAAAAATAGCAGGCAGCGTAATTTCATTTGCTGAAAAGCAGCTAAATGATTATCAACCACGTGACGATTACAAGGAACTGTTGACACTTACGATAATATTTTTGGGAGGTGTGCCTAATAAAGGGATATCATTCAGAGCTCCAGCAGGTCTTCATCGCGCACGATGGATGGCAAAAGCAATTTATTGCCTTAAGATTTTTATTTTCAGAGACCAGTTTAAACTGACAAAAAAAGAACAAAAAGCCATTACTGAAATTTGTGTTTTCGTCGTTACGATTTATGTAAGATGCTGGTTCCAAGCTCCCGTAGCGACTTCATCACCAAGGAATGACTTGTGGCTGTTGAAAAATCTTAAAAAATATGAAAATATAAATAAAGCTATGTCCAAAAAAGCTCTAACGAAGTTCCTGGGGCATTTGTGGTATCTGTCCGAAGACCTTGTTGCGCTTGCTTTTTTTGATGACGAAGTTTCACTTGAAAGCAAACAAAAAATGGTGATTGCACTGAATGAGGAAGGTTCAGACTATAGCCCAAAGCGAATTACCTTGGATCTAAGTCACATTGAAGAAAAAAATATTGAGGATTTCGTGACCAGCAACACCTTAAGATTTTTTAGAATCCTGGGAATTCCGTCTGCATTTCTGCAAAAAGAACCTCGTCTTTGGGAAGAAGATGAAGGCTACAAAGCTTCCAGAGAAATTGTACGGTCTATGAGAGTGGTGAACGACATTGCGGAACGCGGTGTAGCATTGATTGAAGAATTTAATAAACTAATTACCACAGACGAAGAACAAAAACAATACCTTCTTTTGGTTGTGAAAAATTTCAGGAAAAAGTACCCTGATACAAAGAAATCTACTTTAATTGCATAAGCTACAATTTTTTTTATCCTTATAGTTACATAATTTGTGTATGCTTATCTTTTTTAGAACTTAATTAAAGAATTATCAAAAATACTTTTCGTTATTTTTCAATCGCTGGTAGCGACCCCTAAATATTACTTTAAAAATAAAATAAAAATTACATATTAGTTTTTTGTGCCTTAGAACAGAATAAAAGGGTGACACGCATGATAACAAAAAATTTTTTTTTTTTGCCCAAATAAGAAGCACCCTAATATGTATATCGAATATATAAAGTGCTGTTTGATGACATTATTCAATTCAAATCATCAACATCGATTTCTTGGATACATCGTTCGATACATGTTAATTTTATTTACTAAAAAAAGTAAATATAAAATAAATATAAAATATTATTAGTAAAATTGTAAATGTAATAGTTTACCAAAGCCAGTAACCAGTATTTAAATTATGTACGGGGAAGCGCATTTTGTTTTGAGAATTGGAATGAATAAAAGGTTTAAAATATAAAATGCAGTTGGTTATATTGCACCAAATAACCAACTTTGATTTTCTTTTTTTAAAAAGAATACATTTTCTAACAAACTGTGTATGAAAAGTAAATATGTAACAAAACACTGATTCTTTTTTAAAAATGTGCTCTTATTCTCAAATAACCTCCAGACTATATCCAAACATATCCAAAATATCGTTTGTCATAAATGTGAAGTAAGCGACTCCCTTCAGCCGCCCTTATTAATAATGCAAATTTTGATTGATTCAGCCAAATTCACACTGAAGATCCAGTAAGTGATTAAAACATTAGTTCTTTCACCGTTTTTTGGCATAAAAATACATGCTCTCAGTCTGTAAGACGAATCCGAGCTGCAATCTGGACTGCGATTTATTGTCATTACTATTTATTGTTTTAGCGTGAATGAGAAATAAGAGAGTTAATACTTGTAAAGCCCATATAAATGAAAAAGGGAAAAAGAAAAAAAAAAAACACTTTGCCAAATGTTTTTGAACAGTCACTTTTAATACTAAAGGACGAACGTGACTTTGTCCGCATGGATTTGGGGATAACAGCCCTTTGTACCGGTAGGGACGCATTTTCGATCCTAAAGTTTACACCCCGTTTCACCTTTTTGGAGTATATTTCAAAAAAGTCAAAGGTTTTTTAAGAGTAGATTTAAAAAAAAAAACCTTTATTTCACATGAACATTCATACATATTTGTGTTTAATTCTACCAAACTACATAATAGTTTGTAGGCAGATAAAGCTCCTTTTTACTTTACACTATTTATGTGAACATTTATAGGCTTGTTTAATTTTCAAGTTTTAGATTTTAATTAGAACAAAAAACAAATAAATAATCAGTTATTTTTCTACTTCTATGAAACAATTTTGACTTTAATTTGATTTAAGAGATGTTTCTTTATTTCGTTTTAAATACAGGTTTACTACTTAAGCTTCTTATTTCATATGGTATGCTATTGTGGATTTTGGGTACAAGATATTTTCTGTGCCGCTGGCCGTAGTAATTTGTGACTCGAGGTACAGTAATTATATTTTTTTCTCTTTTCCTATGTAACAGTGGGTTATTAACAGGAAACTTAAAATCCTCACATCCGTAACTATCCAAGGCGATTAGCATCGATACCTTTTCATGGACTGGCAATATTTCACATTTGAAAAACAAGATGAATTTGGCTGTATCAATCAAGTGACCAAGACCTTACAAGACTTTACCTTACTTTATTTACAGCTTGAAAACTTAAATCTATTAAATTGGCAGGCAATTTGTGCCGCCAATAAACTGCACAAATACAAATACTGGTAAATCTAGTAACAGAATTGACTCAGGGCAGAATTTACGTTTAGTCGGATTTAGATTTACATATCGCTACCAGTTCCGTGCAGGCTGGGCTTTGTCGAAATGCATGCAAATTACACCAAATAACAAAATGCCTTGACTCAGAAACGATGTAACTATGGTTTAATAACAACGTATTTATTTTAAAAATCGTTGTCATATTCTTGCTGCATATTATTTCACGGGAAATGTTTGCTCTGTGCGTTAGTTTTGAAGTTATTAATCCTTTTCTTTGTGAAAATAATACTGACTTATTTTTTTTTATATGTATGTATGGCCTGTATGTATGTTTTCATTATTTTTAATAAAAAGTATTAAATAATAGTAGTTTATGCTACAAGGGCGCAAAGGAATAAATTACGAGGACGATTTAAAACACGAGCATGGCGAGTGTTTTAAACGTAACCGAGTAATTTATTGCTTTTACGCCCGTGTATCATACTACGTTTTTCAATGCATAGTGTGAGGAAATGAAAACAAATATAATCTTGTGAACTTTAAATTATAATTGGCTCAAAAAGACTGTATCCAGAGCCGTCAAACAGTGGAAAAAAAAGTATAACATCTATGGTACACAGGAAAGTCTACAGGTTAGCCAACCATTGTAAATAAATTCAAAAAAACAATAATAATAAAGCCCTAGGGCAAAATAATCGACTTTTTGTTCGGTTTTGATCCATAAAAAGTGGGCCTTTACGAGCACATGCATTGAAAATGTGATTTATGACATTACGCGACAATACGACAATAGTTTAATTTTAATTATACTAGCTAAGTTGTGGTATTCTTTTAAATTACTGTGTTAATGATCCTGTACAACAATTTTAAGGCCATACCAAAAAAAATGGGTTTTTTTCGAATCCATTTACTCTACTATAACGTCATCTACGTATTTCATTTTTGGGTAAATGTTTATTGAGTATTTGATTAAGATTCTCACTGAAGAAAAACGCGATTGGATTAAATTTTCTCGATAGAATTTAATTCCGAAAAGACCTCTAAATTATTTTTCAAAGCAAGTGCTTTTATGCATCAACACCGAACAGAAAGTCGATTATTTTGCCCTAGGGCTTTATTATTATATATATATATTTTTTTTTAAATGGTTGGCTAATCTGCAGCCTTTCCTGTATACCATAAATGTCATACTTTTTTTTCCACTGTTTAACGGCTCTGGATACAGTCCTATTGAGCCAATCATAATTTAAAGTTCACAAGATAATATTTGTTTTATTTCCTCACACTATGCATTGAAAAACGTTGTATGATACACGGGCGTAGCTACGCTCGTGTTTTAAACCGTCCTCTTAATTTATTCCTTTTCGCCCTAGTAGCATAAACTTCTATTATTTTTTCTTTTTTAGCAATCTTTTGTTCTCTAAAGAACACAAGATTGCAAAAAAACCTAATAGACATTAAACCATTAATGCTTTTTATTAAAAATGAGGAAAACAATAATAAGTTTTGCGTTTGGGAAAGAGCCTTGACGCAACCACCTTAATAAAAAGCGAAATGAAAGAGGATTGTGATAATGTGTATCTGCTCAATTCACAAAATAATAAAATACAATTTTCTGTCTACACAAGCGTTCACAATAATTTTTCCGAATCATTTAACTTCATACGACCAAAAATAAAAACAAAACTTTTATCAAGTCGTTGCCAAAATCTTAAAATCTCAGTAAATCTGGAGGCGCAGGCCCATTCCCAAAAAGATTATGTAAATCATTTACACGTAATACCTTGATGGGCCCGAAGTTAGCGAGTGGCATTCGACTTAGGGCTGAGGTCTTTAGACTCGAAGCCAAACTTGGCTTAAGCCCTTCAATTGCCTTCTGAGAGGTCAATTGCTCTGAGAAATTCTAAGCTTGTGGTCTCATTCTATGGCTTCTATAACAATGATACGAGTAGCTAGATGCATACAATTTTAAAGTTTTAATTTAAGCAATTCCTTTTTTAGGGTTCCGTAGCACCTAAGAGTTACAAAAGGAACATTTATGGCGGGACACCGTTGTCCGTTTGTATGTCACAGCCTCATAACTTTAGCACCGTTAAAGATAAAATCTTGACATGTGGCACAAAAACAGCATTAAATTGCCCACATACCAGGGATAAACAATTTTTTTTTAAATTTTAAATTGTTCAAAATATTTCCACTACAAAAGAGAGAAAAATGAAAAAAAAAATCCTTATAATACAATATAGTTATCAAATTTAAGATATTAAAAATCTGATTGTAAAATTATATACCTTTATTTATTTGTACTGGCACTGAGTTCAAGAAATCATTAAAAATCCACAAAAAAATTATTATTTATCTCCGAAATCCCCCCCTTATCTCCGAAACTGGTTGACCGAAAAATATGTCGATTATAGGTCATAACTGGCCAAATACGGGAAAACTATAGCTACTAAAAAAAAGTCGAGCACAAACGAGATACATATTAAGTAAAATATTTTTTTTTATTTATTATACTGTAGGTATCCAATTTTAGGTATTAAAGAGCTGATTGTAAAAATGTATAGTTTCCTCGAAAAACCATGAAAATGTATGTCCCTCCCTTATCTCCAAAATGGGTGGACCAAAAATATGAAAAACATCATGGTAATATACGCTTACATAAAGATTACAGGAAAAATATAGCGGTTGAGAGAAATTCACGAAAACACAATGACAAAATTCCCAAAACTGTTGCATTACGGAACCCTAGGTACGCGAGTCTGATTCGCACTTGACCGGTTTTTCATTTGACGTTGCTAATTTAGCATTGCTTTCTTACAGTGTTGCCACCAATAAATTTAAAATTTCTTAAAGTCTATTATGAAATTCCGTAAAAAATCCGTTATAACTTATTTTTTACTCGTTAATAAAATCCAGCAGTGCCATTATGTCCAGCAGTGGACGAATACGGGCTGATGGATGGAATAAAATCCGTCACAACAATAAAATGCTTCACAATTTATGAAGTCTTTTTAATAACATTAATACATCAATTAAAGTAAATTTATTCCAGTCGTTGCAGATGAAGAGGTCAAAGGTTGACAATAAGTTTGCATTGTGCCCACCGTTTCAATTACCTTATCTGGCAAATTGTACGTGTAACCGCTTTTGCTACGTCGTTTTATTCCTGTTCCTATGTTCAAAATTGCATTACCATAGTTTTCGTTAATGTGAGTAAAAATGAACTATCTCTTAAAAAGTCCGTCAGCCATCGGCATATCAATTCTCACGTTTTACCCTTATCTCAATCCGCTAGATTTGAGGGGAAATCCGTCAAGTTGGCAACACTGTCCCATTCAGTGTTGCTAATTTAGCAACCAATTTAGCAACGTCTAAAGCGGGCTTTAGGTCTTATAGACTGTTTCAACAGGCGCGGTAATGGCAAAGCATTATTGTGTAGTAATAAAAAAGCCTTCCGTTTGAGTTAGTCTCATCAAACAACCCTCGTAAATAAAGCCATATTTGGTTTCGATTTCCTTAAATCCAGATGCAAAAATGTAAACAGCATCCATCAAGTACCCGTATGTTCGTATGATCAAAGAAATGAGAAATACCCTATCAGAACTAATCAGAAGGATCAACGAACATGATTGTAAATAAATGTAAGCAAAAAGGTAATCTCAGGTAGAAAACATACCAAAAAAGTTATTTTTATACCCGTGTAAAAATTTTTTATTCATTATTTTTGGCTTTGGACGAGGTAAGCACCTAATTTCTATGCAGAAGCATTCCGGTTAAATGGGTGCAAAAGCTCCGGTACTGTTGCGTTCAACGAATTGAATTAATCTTATGGGTGCCGTAGCGTTTGACCAACGCGGCCTCAGGATTTTTATGTTCTGTAATTTGTACTTTCATTAAATATTAATTTTTGGGCGTTATGGTTTTGGTAAAGTAGGAGTAATTGAAGGTTTAGTTTTTAGGGTTTCGTACCCAAAGGGCAAAACGTAGTTCTATTAAAGTCACTATGCTGTTCGTCTGTCCATCAAATATCAAACATTTATTGTTTTCATGTTGTGTACATATATCTTGCATCTTCGTCCGCATCGTCCGATCATCCGTCCGTCGGTATGTCACGGGTCACTAGTTCATAGACGGACGATTTACAAACCTGAAATTTTGATATTTTGTGTAGAATATTGACCCAAAACTAAATATTTAATAAAAATAGGCAATTAAATAATTTTTAGAGGGAATCTGATACATAAAAAAGTTTTCTTACTCTAGCATGTGGGGTGTCTAGAACTCATTGAGTAGGGTATAAATGTATTTTTATCCTTTTTTATCTTCAAAAATTAAGAAATGGTGGGCCAGCAAAGTTGTCAGTTTAAGACCATTTTTGTTACGGGGGTAACATAACTAGTTAGGAATTTCGTTTTTTTTTTTATATTTTGTATCATACTCTTTATTTTAACAAAAAATCTTGATATTTAAGGAAATTAATCTTAATTTTACAGTTGTATTTCATACATTTTATCGGTTAAAATGTATGATCGATAACAGCAAAAATAACTTTCTACTAAACTTTTAAAATACTACGGAACCCTCAGGGTGCGAGACCTACTCGCACTTAACCGATTTTTATTTTCACACGTCGATCTGTTAAATATTATTAAATAATAATATTCAGATCTAGTCTTCTATTGTGTAGAATACGTGGATAAGCTAATTCCAGCTTAGAGCCAGTTTTGGCCACTCGTAAATGCTAAGCTTTAATTCTGGCAGTGAACGTGTTGAGCGTGGCGTTTTAACAAAATTTATTTTATAAATAAACATATTTTAAACTTACCTTGCGCTCGTTGATCCGCCCGCGTTTATTTAACACTAGAGTACACGCGTGGCCTACTATAGTAGACCAGGGTTACTTTTTGTGTGGTAACTTTTTAGTTTTGCGCGCTAGAAGCTAGCGATTCCAGGTAAGCCTCGTCTAGTATATTTGTAGCAATCTCAATACCCTGCGCGGTCCCTGCGTGAACGCACATTCGAGATATTTGGCGATAAAAGCGCGGGCCTACGAAAGTAGTCCACGCGTGTATTGGTGTATCAAAATCAGGTAAGTAGTTTTTCGTGTATTATCGATTTATAACGCTAAAATAATGATCTCCAGTTATAATATGTATACATATTTGTATGTTTATCAAATAACTGTTATTTTAACCAGACTTACAGGCCCTAGTTCGTGAGTCAGAACTCCAGGAAAATGAAGAGGAAAGGTTAGGTGAATCTGACGAAACATCAGCTAGCATCCCGAAGACGGGGTCCAGTCTAGTTCTAGTCCAGTCGAGTGTATAGTGTTCTGCGCAACAGGCGTCGATAGCCACTAACATTATTTTTTGATTTGATGAACATTGTTGGAATCAACACTCTGGTAATCTTGGTTGATCTTGGTAATCTTGGAATGCCTCACTCGAAAAAATTATCAGGCGTAACTTTTTGAACGAACTGTCCTTCAATTTGATAAAACCACTTTTGATCCGTCGGGCATCCATTAAAACACTTCCACGACGACTTAAATTTAGAATTGGAGCACTTTTGGGCAGCACAGCTCAAGAGTCTCAAACACGATTTGACACCAAAGACAGGACGATTTGTTCGATGTGCATTCTGCTCGAGAGCCCAAAATCGGTCGACAAAAAAGTGGTTCAAGACTTGCAATAAATGGATTTGTCCCGTTTACCAAGCAGTAGTGTGTCCTGAATGCTACGAAAACAAATCAAATGGTCATTAAGTTTAGTGTTAATTAAAAAAAATATATGCTGATCTCAGAAGTGCCATTTTTGTTATTTTTTTTAGATATTTACTAAATAGCTGATTGTTTACTATTTTAAATAACATATCTAAGTTTTAATGTTAAAATACTAAGTAAAATAAATAATTATTCCATTCCATTTATTATTTTAATCAAACAATTATAAATAAACAATTTATTGACATCTCAAAATGGCCTAATATAGTAGGCCACGCGTGTACTCAAGTTAAAAAAAGGTGCGCGTGTACCGTAGTGTTAATAAAATCCTTTTTTTCTCTTACTTACCACTTGCTGACTGGTGAAGGAAAACATCGTAATGAAACCTTCGTGCCCTAAAAAGCGTGTATTTATGCCCGACGTACGGCGATTGGGTTCACCACTCATCACGTTGGGACGTAATAATCGTCATTACCCATTACGTAGGGCTCATCACCCATCACGTAGTACTCATCACTCATCACGTAAGGCTCAGTCATCACCCATCACGTAGGGCTCATCACACATCACGTAGGGCTCATCACCCATTACGTAGGACTCATCACCCATCACGTAGGGCTCATCACACATCACGTAGGGCTCATCACACATCACGTAGGGCTCATCACCCATCACGTAGTACTCATCAGTCATTACCCATTACGTAGGGCTCATCACCCATCACGTAGTACTCATCAGTCATTACCCATTACGTAGGGCTCATCACCCATCACGTAGGGCTCATCACCCATCACGTAAGGCTCATCACCCATCATGCTGGGATGTAATGAAACATGTCTTTACGAGTTTGTCATGTGACTTGCTTTTTATAGTCCACACATGGGAACACTCTGACACTCCCTCGGGGATACGAGATTTTTTTTAAAGTTTTGTAGTTGCAAGCTGACGCACATACAAACAGAACACCTCGCTTTTTATTAGGGTTCCGTACCCGAACGGTGCCAAAGGGGACCCTATTACTAGGCCTCCGCTGTCGTCAGTCCGTCCATTTGTCGTAGGGGTCTAGAGCTTCAGCTGTTATAGGTAGCCATCGGTTTCTTTTTTTTTTTCAATTTTAATTTTCTTAATTGACAATACCAACAGTATTACATAGAAATAAAAAAACACCACTTTTACTTTATTCAAAGCCAATAGCAGTTATCGATAAATTATACAAAAGAAAGTTTTGTATTTTAAAAGGCAACTCTGCTTGTAATGTAAACAAGAATAGGTATTTAGTCTTACAAAAGTTATTGTTAGCAAACTTTGCCATTTAGTTAAATATTAATACTGTTAAATTTTACTATTATTTCTTAATTAATATTCCGTTAAATTGAATATTTTATACAAACAAACTAATTATATACATAAGGTGACCCTGGCCCACACAGTCACACCGGAGACCAATTATTTCAAAAGCTTAGATCAGCCCTGGCTGGCACCTAAAATACATTGCATTGTTTTTGAATGCGTGCGTTAACATAATGCCGACGCGCGCACACTTATGAGTGCGCCATCTGTCTACCTACGGTCAGCAAACTGATCAGACTACTATAGTTGTTAAAATGATTAACTTTAAGTGCAATTAAGGCGTCCAACTATGACTGTATTCAGATGAGCACTGATTCCAAACGTGTGAGCGTCACCCATTTAAAGGTGGAAACATTTTGGTGCTGTCAGTAAGGGCTTATCTTTACTTTTGAAATCTTTGCCTGAGACTGGATGAGCGGCCCGAAACAGGACTCGATGACTCCCTCCGCAAAACACGAGAAAATATTATTTATACTACACCTGCTCGGAAAGTACCTTCTTTTTTTGTTGAAAACGATGCAGAAAATACGTCATTACTGTCATACAAATATGCGGGCGGCAAAAGTGTATGAAAATTCATTGTTAACGTGCTTGAGCGGGCAGAAAAAGTATATGAAAATCCATTGTTAACGTGCTGTTTTTTTTTAAATAACATAAAGAATGAGCAAGTGGCCAAGTGGCCAGTATTATTTTGCGAACTCGTACATAAAACTCGAAAAATGATACTGGCCACTTGCTTTTCCTGCACATAATAAAAAATAAGAAGGAAATAAAAAGTGACAATCGCACGCGAGTCAGTCGGTTTCTTTTATTGTATCTTGATTAAAAGTAAAATGATACTATTTCCTCGCAGGAGTAGTATAAAGCACTATGTATCACTCGGGAGAAAGTGCGATTCACAACCCGTGTGTATTGAGGCCCTTGGCTTCGCCTCGGGCCTCAAACTACACCCTCGTTGGTAATCTTCCCCTTTCTTCCCTCGGTGAACAATGTACTATTGTACCCCTCGCCAAATAAAGTAGTATAGTCAGCCCAAATTTTACCTTGCGATTCTCAAAGATAGACCAACAAAAACTGCCACCGACCACTCACAAAGCCACCAGCTTGAATCCGGCAAAATATTTCATTGCAAAATACTCCTTAAATGTCTTAAATACTTTGGAAAATTTTAAGTTTTGACAGCACTATAACTAAAATTAAAGCCTTCAGAATCGGCTTTAATAAAGCCGATTCTGAAGGCTTTAATTTTAGTTTTAGTGCTGTCAAAACTAAATTTTCTTCGATACAAAATATTCCTTAAGAGTTGGGATTAGAATCTAAATTTCTTTGGAAAACTTTTAGCTTTGACAGCCCTAAAACTAAAATTAAAGCCTACAGAATTGGCTTTATTAAGTTATTGAACTTTATTAAGTATATTAAGTATATTGCTTACTATAAGCATTATGTAAACAATAATAAATGCAATCCTCGCAAAATGTGGACACATTTTAAAGAAACATCATCATTCTATTCAAACAAAAATATTGATATCCCTGCAGAACTGAATGACCCACAAAAAATAAATGAACATTTTCTTAATATACCCGGAAACTCTTATGCTGAGCAAGATCTTTTAAATTATTTTAAAACATCTAGGTTCAATAAAAGCTTTTTTACCCTAATACTGGTAAATCAACACGAAATAGAAAAAATATTGTCAAATATTAAAACGAATGCTCGAGGACATGATGGAATTTCAATAGAAATGATCGAGTTGACCTTGAAGTACACATTACCTGTAATTACGGCAATTGTGAATAAATCTATTGAAACACAAACATTTCCACACAGTTATAGAAAAGCAGTTGTAACACCAATACCTAAAACAAATAATATTTCTAGCCTTAAGGATCTACGGGCGATAAGCGTGCTACCAGTACTGTCTAAGGTGGTTGAAAAAGCAATACAAAAACAATTAGCTCAGTACCTGTCTAGTGAGAAAATTATGCCGACTATACAATCTGGGTTCCGTAGCGAGCACGGTACCGAAACAGCGTTATTAAAGGTGACAGATGACATACTTTCGGCGTCCGATACTGGACTCACAACAATTTTGATACTTCTAGATTTTTCACGTGCATTTGATTGTATTAACGTAGAACTCTTGGTCGCTAAACTGAAATATTACGGACTCTCTGATAATACCTGTAAATGGTTTTGCTCCTTCCTTACGGGACGGACACAATACGTATCGACAGAGAACGCTAA
Source organism: Ypsolopha sequella (assembly GCA_934047225.1). Lineage (NCBI taxonomy): Eukaryota > Metazoa > Arthropoda > Insecta > Lepidoptera > Ypsolophidae > Ypsolopha > Ypsolopha sequella. The sequence continues at coordinate 2,353,706 of OW203986.1, read as the reverse complement.
TGGAGACATCAGGACATCCGATCTTTCTAAATTAGACAGAGGTACACCACAAGGATCAATTTTGAGCCCTGTATTGTTTACAATTTATACCGCAGATATGCCTAAACTTCTAACCACTTGTAGGTGCCACTTGTACGCGGACGACACACAAATCTATTATTCTTTTAACCAGGCTGAAACTGCGCTGGCGGTTTCACGAATTAATGATGATCTCAGTAAAATATTTAAATGGGCACAAAAAAATTGCTTAGTTCTAAACCCGTTAAAATCAAAGTTCACTGTGATAGGTACCAGACATCAAATTAATAGTGTACTAAATCAGAACCCTGACATTCATATTGACAATAAAAAAATACCATTAGATAGAGAACCTAGAAATCTTGGTTTAATCTACGATGAAGAGTTAAAGTTTCAGTCTCATATTAAAGAAAAAATTAGGTACGCCTTTTTCAAACTTAAAGTTCTATATGGGATAAGAGATTACCTAACCAAAGACATAAGAGAAACCCTGGTCGAGCTCCTGGTATTGTCTCCATTTAACTATTGCAGTGCGGTTTATGGTTATCGAATATGTAGGAAAACAGCAAATGCTATACAGAGAGTTCAAAATGCGTGTGCGCGGTTCTGTTATAAGATACCGAGGCGCGCCCACGTCACTCCTTATCTAAACGCACATAAAATTTTAAACATGGAAGCTAGAAGGGAGTTGCATTTGGCTTGCGTAATCCAAAAAGTTATTTACAAACAGTGTCCTAATTACCTATTTAAAAAATTAAAATTTTTGAAAAATGTTAATTGTTTTAGAACACGATCAAAGGATCAAAACCTACTGTATACTCCTAAACATAAACTTGCAGGATTCCGAGGATGTTTTTCATACCGAAGTGCAAAAATATGGAATAATTTACCACCGCCCTTGAGACAAAAGTGCTCAGCCCATACATTTAAGTTTAGGTATAAACAGTATCTTATGAAAAAGCAAATGGACACTGGACATTTGAAACATCCTTGGAAAGCCTACAATGCTTAAGACTATACACCCTACTAATAAGTCTATATCTGTATATACTAATTACCTTTTTTTTGTATTGTTTTTTGTCTTGTTACGCATTTTTGGTTTTTGTTTTTATTTTCTTTAATTTAGTTATAAGCCATTTCTGCCAATTTTTATTGATTTTTCAATTTAGTAAATAAAATTGTTAACAACTCGTTAATACCTTATCAGGCAATTATAACGGAGGTAGCTGAAAACCAGCGCCAACCAAAGCATGTTTTGGATGGTGTTCGCGCCACTTCTTGTGGCTCTCATACTGCGGGGTAGTTGTGAATTAATATTTTCAACTGTCATTTTCGCTGCATCTCCACCCGCTTAGTTTTGGACGCAAATCAATCAGTCGTCAATCAGAAGCCTTTCACGCCGGAGGTATACGCTGATTGTCATTCGACTAGGTCCTACCTCGACCCTACCGCCCGCCATTTTGAGATCGCACCCGCTGTGCGCCTCATTTTCATCTATTACTATTACGAAGAAAATTAGCCGAGAAGAGCGCAACCAGGCACGAAGAGGAAGAAGAAAACCATCTTGGAGAACACCAGAGACTTGGTGGCTCAGGCGAAGCGTGGTTTGTGGTGCATGCAGCTCCTTCCCAAGGTCAGATCTTTCATCTTCGTAATTATTTCTCTTCACTTCCCGCTATTTTTAAAACCTATGGTGATACAAAGCACTGCCGTCATATCGCGTGCTCATTTTTTGGCCATTCGAGCCGGATCTAGATCCATTTTAGGCCCTTTGATCTGCGATCTATAACCATTTTTTGGTATTTCCAACCGCTATCTTCATGTTCTTTGTCTAAAGAACACGTGAATTCCGCTCTAATTTTCACTCTGCCCGCAGTATTACCCCGCATTCCCGCTCTTATTTGCATTATCTATGCATTAAAACCCCGCATTCGTCAAAATATTAGTGATTCCATTTCCTATATACTGGAAATTATAAATTATCTACAGTGAAATACGCCATTCTGTTAATTTATCCGCTGCGATTATACCATTTGATCATTTCACAGAAAATATTATCTGCCTACCTGCTAATTCTTAATATTATCGAGAGGTACTCGTACACAGGTTCGTCCGCCGCCCGTGTTATCTCTAACTCATTAGCATTATTCTATGTTGTAGTCAGTATAAAACTTTCAATAGTTCTGGTACTTGCCTAACTTTGTACTATATAACATGCCAAATTCCGCAGAAGCTGCAAAATTAAAGATGTCGTATAGTTTAAAGAAGCTTAAAAATAAAAGGCAAGAATTGTTTAATCGCCTTCAGAGAGTTTATGACTTTTCTAAAACCGCTTTAGAGGATGTTTCTTCGGCAGAATTGTTTATGGCCAATGTCGAAACTTTGGATACTGTACGCTCAGAAATTCATGTAATCATAGATGAAATTAATGACACAGAGGTATTGATAAATCCTAATTTTGAACCAAATTATCAAAGTTGGTCAGCTTTTGAGGATCTTTACTCCCATTGCAAATACATCAACCGGAAGTTATCACATTCTTCGAAATCGGCTGACTCTAAAGTTAAAGCTCCACTTGACATGGAATGTCCCAAAAAACCTACTATCAAGCTTCCAAAACTGGAACTCGTTGGTTTTTCTGGTGAAGCTACTATGTGGCCAACATTCTATGAAACATTTAAAACCACGATTCACGATAATCCGGACTTGACCGACAACGAACGAGTACAATACCTGATGGGTAAACTTTCTGGCCGGGCACTTTCGATTTGTTCTGGAATCACACCGAACGCAACTAACTACGACATAATCTGGAAAACACTCGTTTCTACTTTTCAAGACTCGCGTAGTTTAGCCACTACTTATTTGGATCAAATGTTTGAATTTCGCCCTTTAACTACCGCTAGTTCAAAAAACTTGGACTTGTTTTTAGACAAGTTCTGTTCCGCTGTTTCGTGTTTAAAATCGCTGAATATTAAAGATCTTTCGGATTTTATCCTTATGTATTTGGCCCTTAAAAAACTTGATGTTGAAACCGCTCGTTCATTTGAAATGTTTAAACGTGGTTCCGATTTACCCCATTATGATGAATTAATATCATTTTTACGGGAACAAACTAAGATACTGAACCGCACTGCACCCGCAATTACCGCTCCCGCTCCGAACCGCTCCGTTAATAATAATAACAACAAAACCGGGTACAGTACCAAGTCAACCCATGCTTTTGTCTCCGCTTCGACCAATAATAATTGTTGTCCGCTATGTAAACAATTAAAACACTATAATTTATATAAGTGTCCCGAATTTGTGAAACTAGATATCGAGAAAAGATTTCAGTTCATCAAATCTAATAACGGTTGCACCAATTGTTTAAGTATTACGCATAACAATTCCGCTTGTAAATCGTCTTATAATTGCCGCCATTGTAATTGTAAACACCATTCGATGTTGTGCCGCAAACAAAATGTGATGAATACTCACACCGCGCTTGGTCAAAATATTACCGTGTCTCCACGCACACATACGCAATCTTCGAGGTTGGTGGATCCTGCCGTATCGGCGACTAACACAGAACATATGACTAATGATTCTCAATCCGTACCAACTGCGAGTAATAATATTTCTTTATGTAACTTACAGCCTAACTCGCAGCGTAATGAAACATGCCTTTTAGGTACAATTCAAGTGATCGTGAAAGATTCTAACGGTATGTCAGTCCGTCTACGTGCGCTCTGCGACCCTGCGTCACAATCCAGTTTTTCGACGGTTTCCTGTTGTGAGAAGCTTAACTTAAAATATGAGAAAATTCCCCGCGCTTTTGTTAAGGGCATCGGCTCTTCATCAAACCCAATTAAGGGTGCGACAAACCTTAAATTGTTTTCACGATTTGATGATTCGGTTTCAATTTCGCTTGACACTTATGTAATCGACCGTATTACCGACAACTTACCATCGGTGCAGGTCGATTTGTCTACGCTTTCATATTTAAAAGGTATCACACTTGCTGATGAAACCTTTTACTTACCGGGCGAGATTGATATTCTTATCGGTGCATCTTTATTCGCGGATATCTTGTTATCAGGCCGCGTCTCTGGTCCCCCGGGTACGCCGACGGGATTTCAGACCATCTTCGGTTTTACGCTAATTGGTAATACGCCTGTTTACCAAAATACCGCATGTTCAATTTCGTTATGCTCTTATATGGAGATTGAACCGCCAATAGATTTTATTTTACAAAAATTTTGGCAATTAGAAGAGGTGCATTGTGAACCTGCTTCTAGTCCCGCAAATGATGAATGTGAAAAATTATTTATTAACAATGTGTCACGTGACCCCGCTGGTCGCTATTCGGTTTCTTTACCGTTCGCACGGAATCCTAACATACTAGGAAACTCGTACCATCACGCAAAAAAGTGTTTTATGTCTCTTGAGCGTAGGTTTGTTTCTAACGCAGATTTACGTTCCGAGTATAACAATATAATAAATGAATACCTAACTAAAGGTTACATATCCCCGCTTCATAATGATGACCAATTATCTCTTGGTTATTATATTCCGCATCATCCCGTAGTGCGTGTTGATAAATCAACGACAAAGGTGCGTATTTGTATGAATGCCAGTACTAAGACTGACTCCGCTGATGGTACTCGTGTCTCATTAAATGACACGCTGCACACAGGTGCTAATTAGCAAAACGATTTGTTTTTAATTTTACTTGACTTCCGCTTGTATGAAATCGCTTTTACCTCGGATATCAAACAAATGTTCTTACAAGTTTTGGTTAACGCCGATGATCGCAAATTTCAAAAGTTTTTATACCGCTTTGACACGTGTTCACCGCTTATCGCTTATCAGTTCAATCGCGTCTGCTTTGGACTACGTAGTAGCCCTTTCCTTGCGATGAGAGTAGTCAGGAAACGCTGTGAGGATGGGAGTTCAGCGTACCCGCTCGCCGCTACTGTAGCCGCACGAAACTGTTACATGGACGACATCTGCTATAGCACGCCCACCGTGCAGGGCTCCTTACAGCTCAGAGATGAGCTGGTAGGATTGCTTAAGGCCGGTGGCTTTGAGCTCGTCAAGTGGTCTAGTAACTGTCAACAGTTACTTGATACACTGCCTGATACTCACCGCTTAAATTCTAGTAAGAATTTTGAAGAACAAACTCAAACTCTTAAAGTTCTTGGCTTACAGTGGTCGCCTGATTCTGACGAGTTCTCTTTTACTGTATCGCTAGATAGTCGCCCATGTACTAAACGCAATGTTTTGTCCGTGATAGCACGTCAGTACGACGTCCTCGGCTTTACCGCTCCTGTGATCTTGTACGCAAAATTACTCTTGCAGAAAATCTGTATTTTAAAATTAGACTGGGATGAAACACTACCCTCTGATATTGCGCAGATTTGGCAAAACTATTTGAAGGAGCTACCTGTTTTGCGGGATTTACGTATTAAACGCCACTTAGACGTGTTCCAAAATTCGAAAATTTCGATAATATCATTTGCAGACGCAAGTGAACGTGGATACGGATGTGTCGTATATATTAGAGTACAAGATGACTCAGACACTTGCACTAGCATTCGGCTGGTATGCGCAAAGTCAAAAGTCTGTCCGCTCAAGACCGTCAGTGTCGCCCGCCTTGAGCTTTGTGCCTCGTTACTCATGTCGAAATTAACTCGTCGTGTAGTTGACGCTTATAAAATACGTCACAATATTGAACGTATTTACTGTTTTACCGATCCTATGGTAACTTTACACTGGATACATTCCTCACCGCACAGGTTTAAAACCTTTGTCGCGACGCGTATAACAAAAATAATATCCGCTATTCCCGCTGAATGTTTTTACCATACAGCTGGTTCTCAAAATCCGAGACAAACCTTCCCTTTCATGGCAGATTTACCATCATGCCGCGTTAATGAGGCTAAAGCTTTTGTCCACTGCGCTGTGGATTATTGTGGTCCTATCAGTATCACTCCGTATCGAAAACGTGGAGTCCGTCCCGTCAAATGTTACCTCTGCATATTTGTATGCCTGGTGACTCGTGCAGTTCACGTTGAATTGGCAACTGATCTTAGCACGAACACTTTTCTTTCCGCGTTCAAACGTTTTTTATCTAGACGTGGAGCAGTGTCTTTCGTATATTCAGATAATGCTACGAACTTTGTAGGCGCTAGAAATGCCCTCTCAGAAATTTACAATTTGACAAACTCCGAAGAATTTAAAACGTCTTTCGCGAATGAACTTGCCGATCATAGAATACAATGGAAATTTAATATTCCACGTAGCCCACATTTTGGGGGACATTATGAGATATATGTCAAAGGATTTAAGACGCATTTGCATAGAGTAGTAGGTACTCAACTGTTGACCTACGAAGAATTATTAACTGTAGTTACGCAAATAGAATGTGTCATAAATTCTCGTCCGCTTACGCTGCTGAGTGAAGATCCATCTGAACTTAGCGCGTTAACTCCTGCACATTTTCTGATGTCAACTCCTTTAAAAGAATTACCCGCTTGTAAGGTGGCTGATGAGCCAGTTAATTTATTACGTCGCTACGCGTTGCTTGATCAAATGGTAGAATCGTTCGCAAGGCGATGGAAGAATGATTATCTCCATCTTCTCCAGTCTAGAGGAAAATGGAATACACCTTCCAACCCAATCAAAATTGGATCTGTTGTCGTTGTAGTTACCGATAACACTCCACCGCTTCAATGGCCGCTCGGTGTTATTGTAGCTGTATACCCTGGCAAAGATAATGTCATTAGGGTAGCTTCTGTCAAAACGACGACAGGTGTTTACAAACGACCTGTCGTGCGTCTTTGCCCTCTCCCATCTCAATAACTCCTTTCTTTGCCCCCGCTTCAAAATTTCGTTATTCTCTGTCTTATTTTTACTTTTCTATTCTTATTTTAAAACCAATGGTTTTAACGCCGGGGGCAAATGTTCGCGCCACTTCTTGTGGCTCTCATACTGCGGGGTAGTTGTGAATTAATATTTTCAACTGTCATTTTCGCTGCATCTCCACCCGCTTAGTTTTGGACGCAAATCAATCAGTCGTCAATCAGAAGCCTTTCACGCCGGAGGTATACGCTGATTGTCATTCGACTAGGTCCTACCTCGACCCTACCGCCCGCCATTTTGAGATCGCACCCGCTGTGCGCCTCATTTTCATCTATTACTATTACGAAGAAAATTAGCCGAGAAGAGCGCAACCAGGCACGAAGAGGAAGAAGAAAACCATCTTGGAGAACACCAGAGACTTGGTGGCTCAGGCGAAGCGTGGTTTGTGGTGCATGCAGCTCCTTCCCAAGGTCAGATCTTTCATCTTCGTAATTATTTCTCTTCACTTCCCGCTATTTTTAAAACCTATGGTGATACAAAGCACTGCCGTCATATCGCGTGCTCAGATGGCACATAGCTGAGCTACATCCTTTTTAACCGACTTCAAAAAGGAGGCGGTTCTCAATTCGACTGTATGTTTTTTTTTTTTTTTTTTTTTTTTTTTGGCGTTGTTACTCCATAACTCCGTCATTTCCCAACCGATTTGAACAATTCTTTTTATGTTTGAAAGAGTGTACTTCCAGGTAGGTCCCATTTTGGGTTTGGTCATGATCTGATGAAGGTCTTCAGAGATAGGCAGTGGAACTCCTCAGAAAATGACAGCATATCTCTCGAAATTGAGGCAATCGCTATGTACTTGGGTGCTGATTACAAGGTATTACTTGAAAATCGACATTCTTCCACTTGACCTTCGATCCTGGCTTCATCAACATATTCACCATAGAAATCTTCAACGGATCAGAGCACATAACTCGAGATTGCGGCAATCACTGCCTTAGGGTGCTGATTCAAGGGTACTACTTGGAGATTATCAGAATACCCACCTGACCTTCGATCCTGGCTTCATCACCATAGAACTCCTCAACGGATGACAGCACATAACTTTAGATTGCGGCAACCAGTTTGTGTTAGGGTGCTCATTGCAGGGCATTGCTGAAAATTGCCAGTGTACCCACCTGAATTTCGATCTTGTCTTCATCACCGTAGAACTCTTCAACGGATGACAGCACATAACTCGAGATTGCGGTAATCATGTTGTGTTAGGGTGCTGATAGCAGGAAGCTACTCAAACATGGCTACTTATACTCACTTGAACTTAGTTTCATATTAACACCACGTTTGCAAGAACTACCTATACCTCACAATTTAACCCAGCAACACTAAAAAATGTGAAATAAAATAAACTTTTAACAAAAAAATAGCAACCGACTTCGATAGTAACAGCAGTCATTCACTAAAAAGTTAATAATAATTCTATAAAGACCGATGGTACCGAAGCAACACTTTTGCCGACTTCTTTCTTCCTGAAACATTATGTTATCTAGAAGTCGGCGTATTTCCTACGATATAGCAACATAGAAACCAATATAAGAACGCCGACTTCTAGATAACATAACGTTTCAGGAAGAAAGAAGTCGGCAAAAGTGTTGCTTCGGTACCATCGGTCTTTATATAATTATTATTAACTTTTTAGTGAATGACTGCTGTTACTATTGAAGTCGGTTGCTATTTTTTTGTTAAAAGTTTTGTCGTGTTATTTTTATCTATAGATTACTCCTACTTAAATAAACTTATCTACTGTGTTAGCTATAAGTTATTTTTATAGTTTTGTAAACGCGCCAATAAATTTATTTTCTTTCTTTCTTTCTTTCTTTGAACAGTGATCTTCATTCCTTCTTTAATTTGTAATTAATGCCTCACTGCTGAGGATCGAACAGTGGTAACCATACCAAAACTCGTTCAGTAGTTTTTGCGTGATGCATAAAACACCGATAACATTTTTTTTGTATCAGTAGGTATCCTACACAGTATTTTTTAATTTTTTATTATCTGTTTACACACAGATAGACACGGTTCTATTACAGTTTTTATTAATATTTTAAATACTTAACTTTACAACCTTATTTTTTACTTTTTAGTGCATTTTGAAATTATGGCAGGCGTGTTTTTTAATATTTTTTATTATTTATTTTTGTTTATGTTGTACAATATATTAGAGTTAAATAAGAAAATATTATTTTTGATAAACTACCTAGATACTTGTATGGGAATAGTATATTTCATTACGAGTGCGGAAAGCCTGTCATTGCAAAGAGTTCCGACAAATGTCTACCCGAGCCGAGGCGCAGCCGAAGGTGAGGGTTGACAGTCGGAACAAGTTGCAATGACGGTTCCGCACGTGTACTGAACAACTATTTTTAATACAGTTGCGAAAAAATGAAGCAATTTAATAAAATAATAAAAACACAATAAACTTAACTAACTAATACTCCACGCAATAAATTCGTAGTATGTAGATATGTAGCAACTTTTTGACTTTTTCGGTAAAATGTTCTCCGAAGCATTTTGTGCAATTATACTGAGTTCCGGTGGTGTCAATTCAAATAAAATATCGTCGAAATTACTCATTTTGTGCAACAAACAACTAAACCCGCAAACCCGCAAAGAAAATTTTTGGAAAATGGCGCCAACCGTAAAAGAATATAAGCAGAGGTTTTTTTTTGTTTTCACCAATTCTGGGTAGGCAAAGGGAACTATGCCCATACAGCCAAGTCTTCAGTAGAATTTTTTTATTGATATGAAATGAAAATGAAATTTAATTAGATGAAATGAAATGAAACCTAACCTAACTCATTGAATCCAATAATTAAATCTGATATTGAAACAAAATAGTAGCTTCTATCATAAAAACTTCTTTGATTTTTTTTTTAGTAAAAACTTCGTGGTTGGTTTTTTCTTTTTAATAGACATTATTTTGACAGTTGGGAAAGAGAACGCACGAGTTCGGAAAAGGTAAAGAAAAAGCTCGAGTATGTAATAGCCCACATCCCGAACGCTATACGTCCCTGCAATACGCCACTTTTTGAGCAACTGTATTAAAAAAGTATTTTTCGTAATCAGTTTTGTTTTTTGGCACAGGGGCACCAGTGGTATCGACATAGACCTCCGGCGGGTGGACATAGATCAGTGCCCGCTGTCGCCGGGCAGCAAGCAGCTCAATATCTTCGCTGGCACCGACAAATGTAAGAAGCAAACCACCGAGGTAAGTCACGCCATTTGGAACTTTGTGTATGTCATCAGCACATCGTAGAATTGGGTATATTATGATCTGCCTGGGATATATAATTTCTGTTAAAGCTAGGGGGTCGCCTCGCTCCGCTCCGCTTCGCTTTGCACTCAAATTTATTAACATGTAAACCTCACACGCTCCTTCTCGGTCGCATCTTTTTGACTTTTGGTGAAAGATTTTCGACTTCATATACTTACGATCTCCCCAATTCTACAATCTGCCAACGACATAATTAGGGTTCCGTAGTACCTAAAAGGAACCTTATGGTGAGACTCCGTTGTCCGTCCGCCCGTATGTCACAGCCTCATAACTTTAGCACCGTTAAAGATAAAGACATGAAATTTGCCACAAAAATAGCAAAAATATGAAAAATTTTAATTTGTTTAAAATATTTCCAAAACAAAAGGGAAAAAAATTAAAAATATTATTCTAAATATACAATAATGGATATCAAATTATAGATATGAAAAAGTTGATTGTAAAAATTTATACTTTTACTATATTTATTGGCATTGGTTTCGAGAAATATTTAAGAAACTACAAAAATATGTATATCTCCCCCCCTTATCTCCGAAACTGATTGACCGAAAAATATGAAAAAAATTACAATTATAGGCCATAACTGGTCAATTACAAAAAAACTATAGCATTCTAAAAAAAGTTGATTACAAGTGAGAAATATGAAAAAAAGAAGTAAAATAAATGAAAAAAATATTTTATAGAAATACAACATTGGTATGAAATTTTAGGTATTAAAAAGCTGATTGTAAAAATATATAGTTTAGCTATATGTAATTGCATCTATTTCGAGATATCCTTGAAAAACGATAAGAAATTGTATGTCCCTTATCGCCAAAACTGGTGGACCGAAAAACATGAAAAAAGTCATGGTAGTATGTGTTTACGTAAAAATTACAGGAAAAATAAAGCGGTTGAGAAATTCACGAAAATATCATCAACAATACGCAACTCTAGGTACGCGAGTCTGACTCGCACTTGGCCGGTTTTGTTTTTAAAATGAAAAATTGGCATTCCTTATAATGGTGTAAACAAAACGGAGAGGATAGGATACCCGACAAGTTGTGTGAGTATTACATGAATTATCCTCAAGTTTCATTAAATTCTATAATTTTTGTTGTATAATATAACGACTAAATTTACATAAACTTGCAAGGGCCTTTGTTGCTGAGTTTCGTTATAGTAAAACAATTTATTTGTGATTCGTCGAGTTTAATTTACGTTTTCACCCCATCTATTCGAAAAGAGGCGAAGGGTTCCTCGATAAGTGCGAGCAAAATGGGTCATTCTGGCGCACTTAATAACAGTGACGAAATGACTTTAGAATTTGGAACACTATTTAATTAAAAAGTTTGAACACAATTTGCTTCGATAAAGTCCTGGCCGATAACAAAAAAAGCGCGCATCCCGACGCGGTATTGGTTAAATAAAAAAAAAATACGCGGAAACTTCTTATTCGTTTTTTATTACTTTTTATCAAAATATTACAGATAATTTTAATTTGATCTGTACAAATTTAATAAAAATGAGTTCTAGCAGTGAAAGTGAAATATTAACACCAGAAAGTTTTCTCAAAGAGGGGGTTGAAAAGCAAAGTGTGCCTCACGGTACCAACATTATTTAACCTCGAGTGACGTACTTTGAATCCCTCGCCACGCTCGGGATTCTATTCTAGAATCCTTCGCTTCGCTCTGGATTCAAACCATCGCACCCGCCATAAATATATTATTTTGATCCTGTTCAGGACACTACACACACAAATGAAAACAACTGCACTGTCATACTTTTTGGAACGAAATCGAAGACTTTATTTATTTACATAAATGTGGTCAACACGAAGAAATCTTAATACCGCGATGTACAATCCAAGTTGCTGCCATCTATTGGTAGAAAAACGAAACAAAGCTTATACATTGTACATTCCGCGCCCCAAGGACTAGTTAGTCCTTAAATGAACCTAGCATATAACTACTATAATACTAACGTAAGAACAGATTTAGGTACATCTTCAACCTTGAATCCAAAACAAACACAAAGCAAATGGACTGTATATAAAATAACAAACTTAACTCTATTGATAGTTAAGTATCCGAGGGCAAAGGGCATATTTTAGTAATTGGTCTTTGAAACTGACCATTTTTATGTTTAACAGTAACAACTCGTGTTAGCCCATCTCTCCCTGGATGCTTATCTATTATCCGTCCCAAAAGCCATTTTCCTGGAGGAAGCCTCTCATCTTTAATCAAGACGATGGCATCAATATCAGGTTCGGGTTTTTTACTGGACCATTTGTACCGATTTTGTAAAGTACACAGGTACTCACTACTCCATCGAGCCCAAAGACTTTGCAACATTCGTTGAATCATTTGCCAACGATCAAGAGGTGAAACTCGAACTAAGACTAAATTGTCTTCTGGGACAGTTATAGGGGCTTCTCCTAATATAAAATGACCCGGTGTAATAGGCAAAGGATCATCTTTGGAGTCACTAATACAAGTCAAAGGACGAGAATTAACACAAGCTTCAACTTGTGTGAGTAAAGTTGAGTACTCTTCAAATGTTAAAAGAGTATGTCCAATGACGCGCCTTAAGTGGGTTTCCACAGACTTTACACCCGCTTCCCACAGTCTACCGATATGAGGGGAACCAGGTGCAATGAAATGCCAAGTTGTGTTATCATTAGCTAAAAGCTCGGAAATTTCATTAACTACTTGAGATTTACTATTTTTAAACATGAGATCTAACTCTTTCGAAGCTCCTACAAAATTTGTTGCGCAATCACTCCAAATATCACTGCAATGTCCGCGCCTAGAAGTGAATCTTCGAAAAGCAGATATAAAAGCAGCTGATGACAAGTCACTCACTAGCTCAAGGTGAATGGCTTTAGAAACCATGCACACAAATAAGCATATGTATGCTTTCTGAGTGCGCTGACACCGCCCAGGATACAGTTTTAATAAGACTGGTCCGGCATAATCGACACCGGAGCATCTGAATGATTTGGTAGGTGTAACACGTGCAGGAGGTAGCTGACCCATTAGCTGAGTAATCGGTACAGGATTCTGTCTAAAGCAACGTAAACATTGACGGAAAACTTTCTTTACAAGATTTTTTGCACCGATTATCCAGTAACGCCTGCGAATAATATTCAAAGTCATTTGTGGTCCGCCATGCAATGCTCGGTGATGTGCATCCAAAGCAATAAGCTTTGCTAAATTACATTTTGACGATAAAATTATCGGTGATTTCACATCATCACTAACCAGAGCATTGTGTAAACGTCCACGAACACGTAAAATGTTTTTATCATCAAGATAAGGGGTAAGTGCACATAGCTTACTAGACTTTACTATAGAAACACCTTCTTTCATCGCTTGCATTTCATTGGGAAAACTATTCTCTTGTGATAATCTGATGCAAACATTGAGACAAGCTGTGAGTTCCCTAACTGATAAGAAACCAGATGATGTTACCAACTCATCATTTTTAGGGTTAGTTCTCGCTTTGAGCTTACAATTCTTAACAAATCTCATTATATAAGCAGTAACTCTAACAAGCTTTGACAATTTTGAGTATCTGTTCAAGTATGAGAGCGCTTCGTCATTAGCAATCAACATACAAACCGGCTGTTTAGTCTTTCTTTCGATCATAGTGTCTGGTATGTCAATTTGAGTATACGAGATGCTCTCAGACTCGTACAAGAAGCTTGGTCCGTGCCACCATAAGTCACAATCTTTTAGAATTTGCGGACTTATACCGCGCGAAGCACAATTAGCTGGGTTGTCAGCTGATCTGACGTGGTGCCACTGATCACAGCTTGTTACGTTCATGATCTCTGTTGTGCGGTTCGCTACATAAATGTTCCAGACATTTGGGTTCTTTCTAAGCCAAGCTAAGACAATCATGGAGTCAGTCCAGGCAAAAGTGTTACAATCTTCAATTCCCAGACTTATCTTCACATCTTTCAACAATTTAGACAGCAAAACAGCTCCACAGAGTTCTAGTCGGGCAATTGAAACTTGTTTTACTGGTGCTACTTTAGTTTTAGCAATTACTAAAGACACATGTATACCCCTGGCATCTATTACACGTAAGTAAACAACGGCTGAATATGCCAAGAGAGATGCATCGGAGAAACCATGAACTTCTACCTTTTCTGTGACATCACATTTTGTGTTCATCCAACGTTTGAGTTTAATCGTTTCCATTTTCGACAACTGATCTCTATATTCAGACCACTCAGTTGATAACTCCTTTGGAAGTTCATCGTTCCAACCTTTGCCACACAGCCACAATTTTTGCAGAAACATTTTTGCAGTTACAATAACGGGTCCCAAAAAACCCAAGGGATCAAATGCACGTGCGATATCTGACAGTACTGTTGTTTTAGTGAACGGCAACTTTGGCTCAGACACAACAAATTTCAACTCAAAAACATCATTATGAGCATTCCATTGGATGCCTAGGGCTTTAATCGAGTCATCCATTTTAATAGTAACTGATTGTTCAGTTAACTTGTCGTCATCGAGAATTTCTTTGAGAACAACAGGGCTGTTAGATGTCCATTTGTGCATTTCAAATTGACCCTTTGACATTAGTTTTGTTATACGCCTTTGTAACTTAATTACTTCACTTTCATTACTAGCTCCAGTGAGCAAATCGTCCGTGTAAAAATCACATTTCACTACTTTCACTAATTCCGGAAATTCATCTTTCTCGTCATCTACCAGTTGATGTAGTGTGCGCATTGCAAGGTACGGCGCACATGCAGTGCCGTAAGTGACTGTCAGTAGACGTTACTCCATTATATCTTGATCAGGTGAGTGGCGCCAGACTATTCTCTGATAGTCCGCATCTTCTTTCGATATGAGAATCTGTCTAAACATCTTTTTGATGTCTGCTACAAGACAGTATTTGTGTTGTCTCCAGCGTACTATCAAATCTCTGATATCCTGTTGTAAAGATGGTCCAACCAACAATTCCTCGTTGAGTGCTGAACCATCTGGAGGCTTCGCAGTTCCGTCGAATACGACTCTCAGCTTGGTTGTTGCGCTGGACTCTCTAATCACAGCATGATGAGGAAGATGATAAACCTTGTGCTTGGTCTCTTCAGTAGGATCTACATCCTCCATGTGGTCAAGTTCTTGATATTCATCAATAAAATCTGTATAATCCTTTCGAAAATTAGGCTTATGTGCGAATCTTTTCTCCATGTGTAACAATCGATTTATTGCCAGTTGGTGTGAATTTCCCAAATTTTCAGTATTCTTAAATGGAAGGCGTACTACGTACCGACCATCTTCATTTCTCGTGTGTGTGTCACGGTAGTGTTCTTCACATTGCTGGTCTAACTTGGTCATGGGTTTATCTTGTGGTGCGTATTCTTCAGTCTCCCAGAACTTTCTCAGTAGTTGATCTACTTCTACTAACGTGTTGGCTACTATAATATTGTGTGTAAGTAGATCATCGTGTGTTTTGGAGGCAGTACCGGATACCAGCCATCCCAATAGTGAATTCTGGGCAATCAGTGAATTGTGTTTGTGTAATCCATCGAGTATAATAGCAGCGTATACTTCTGCGCCTAACAATACATCGATCGAGCTAGGCTTGTAAAAATCAGGATCTGACAATTCCAGTTTTGTGAGTTCCGACCACTCTTTGGTGTTAAACTCTCTTGATGGTAACAAATGTGTCAGGTTTTTGATAACGTGTGCATTCACTTGTGTCACATATTTATTACCAGTGTTGTGAATATCAAGAGTGACGGAATATTTAAGTTGAATTGGACTGTTCCCAATACCAGTGACAGTAGCTTTAAGTGTTTCTTTCCTCAATCCAAGTGTTTGAACGACGGATTCAGTGATGAACGTTCCTTGCGAGCCTTGGTCAACCAAAGCTCGAAGGTTGTGAAATTCTCCTCTCTTATCTCTAACTGCGATCTTAGCCGTAGCAAGGACAACTTGACTTTTCTCAGTCTCAACATTCATACTAACAACTTGTGTGTCTTGTGAATCATCTATAATCTCGGCAGAAGTTGTAGCAATCTGGGCTGAGATTGGAGTTGTGTTTGTGCTAGTACGGTGCAGAAGCGTATGATGCTTGCGACCGCACTTCTTGCAGGAAGTGTTTTGTCTGC
This sequence comes from Ypsolopha sequella, assembly GCA_934047225.1. Lineage (NCBI taxonomy): Eukaryota > Metazoa > Arthropoda > Insecta > Lepidoptera > Ypsolophidae > Ypsolopha > Ypsolopha sequella. The sequence goes on along the minus strand of OW203986.1, from coordinate 2,337,399 downwards.
AATTTTTTATGGAGTGTCCTTTGACTAAACAATTAAAGCATAAGCCATTGTTCTTGACGAAATCATTGCGTTGTTCAATCTCTAGTTGTGTGAAGTCAGTGCAGTGACAAATGTAATGCTGTTTGTTACAGTAAGTGCATGCAGTATCCACTTCTGTTGTGAAAGTCTTCAAGTTTCTTGGTTTTTGTATTGGTGTAACAAATTCTCTCTTTTGTGTTTCCTTCTTTTGTGTCGTTTGTATCATCTCTATTGCTCTAAATCTACCTTCCAGATATTCTGTAAATTGTTTCATCGTAGGTAATTCTTGAGAAGCGCCTAGTGTATGCTCCCAACTTTTGTGAGTTTCAGGGTCTAGTTTCGACACCATAATGTGAACTACGATCGCATCCCATTGTTCGGTTCTGATATTTAAGTTGTCTAATCCATTAAGACATTCCCTTGTTGTGTCTAATAGTTCCTTTAAACCTGTGGCGCATTCAGTAGTTAACTTCTTCTGATTGAGAAAACGATTCAACAAATTGTTAACGATCACCCTTTTGTTGCTGTACCGTTTCTGTAGTGTTTCCCATGCCTTTGTATAATTTAACGCTGTGATATCAAAATGTCGCAGAAGTTGATCGGCTTCTCCACTTAAGCTTGACCTCAGATAGTGGTGCTTTTCAATGTCAGACAGTTGAGCATCTTGATCTATCAGCGATGTAAATAAATCTTTAAAGTGCATCCACTCACGATAATTTCCTGAAAATCTAGGCAAATTGATAGGTGGTAACTTTGTTTTGTGACCGACAACTTGTTGCTGTTGTTGTTGAGGACTGGGAGCACTAGAAGAAGACTCTTTCTCTTCGTGCAACTTTAACTGCTCTTTCAGTGATGTTTTAAAATCTAAATACGTATCTTCAATCCTGGAAAACATATCACTCAAGAAGTAATCATGACTCTTCTCTTCCTTTGAACAGTTTTGTATTAAAACTTTGTTCTGTGCTATAAACTCATCCCAAGATTTCTCTAAATATTCATATCGAGTTTGTAAATAGCTCACATTGTATCTAGACTTAGATTTCTTGTAATTAGAATATTGTTTTTCTATATTTTGTGCTAGTTCTAATTGTGATAACAATATCTTTACATTCGCCATTTCAATAAGACGAAAAATTCGAAATTTTTTCCAAGTTTTTTATCTTATCAAAACTTTTCTAAGTCCACAAAACGTAAATTTTACAAGTCTACAAACCAGAAATTTTAGTAAGTGTTTTTGACGTGAATTGTACTAAGTCTTTTTTAACACTGAATTATTCTAAGTCTTTGACACTACCTTTATTGCACTATGTTTTTAGTTCACACTTTACTCACGAATATCCAGGCTCTGAGGGACCAATGTTCAGGACACTACACACACAAATGAAAACAACTGCACTGTCATACTTTTTGGAACGAAATCGAAGACTTTATTTATTTACATAAATGTGGTCAACACGAAGAAATCTTAATACCGCGATGTACAATTCAAGTTGCTGCCATCTATTGGTAGAAAAACGAAACAAAGCTTATACATTGTACAGATCCTTTGTGACACAATCTACTATTTTTCTTTCGAGCAAAGCTAATCAAATATACGTTTTCAGTTAAATAAAGTTTTCAGTAAAAAAGTTCAACATAATAATCTGTAATTCATTTTTTGGACGTATTTATTATAAATATTGAAAGGCATGACATAAGTAATTTATTCATAAACACATAAAAGCTAGATTTATATTTCGAACCATCTTGGACTCAGCCTCAGTTGCGTTGACAATAGGTATTTTATGGGTAAGTGCGAGTTGAACTCGCGCACAAAGGGTTTTGTGCCACCACACAATACGGGTACGGCACCCTAAAAATATTATGGTAAAGTACAACAATAAAGATGCCATAGCAAGATTAAGGTGGCAAAAATAAACCGCTAAAATGGTAGCGCTTGGCTAACAATTCGCGGCTCCCACTGAGTACTGAATCCTTTTGTTTTATTTAACCACCCATTAATCCCCTATTACCATGATTTTTTTCATATTTTTTGGTCCCCTTGCTTTGGAGATAAGGGAGAGAAACCATTACGTTAAAAAATGATACTTCGTTGTGTTTTTTTGTATGGGGACCTGGGATTGTATTAGGTTTCAATTTGTTTTTTAACAAATTAATTTTAACAAGGTGGTAGAGCTGACAGCCGGGCTTGACTGTGGAGGTACCACCATCTTACTTGGAGACCAATCGAAGTAATTCGGGGGAGAGTAAGAGGACAGCTCACAGGCAAAAAACCAGGAGGCCCAACATGCCACCATATATCCGTCCCTAATAGCCGGGCCTTATATGGAACAGACTGGTGAAGGGCAGTGGCGTCACTGGTGCGAGGGTTCCGGCACTGCGCTCACCAACCCGCCTGCCCAGCGTATGGGGAATTCTTCCAGGATGACCGCCGGGAGTGGCAAAGTCCTGGAAAGGCTTATGTCCAGCAGTGGACGAACTTGGCTGATGGATGGATGGATGGATTGTTTTTTAATTTTATTATCTGCCGTCATAGGCCAAAGTAAAAAATATTCTGAGAATATTTTAACTAGCTACCTATAACGGCTGAAGTTGTAGACCTGTGACAGACGGACAGACAGCGGAGGCTAATTAATAGGGTAAATTGGCACCCGTCGAGTACGAAACCCTAAAAAAATTAAATACCTATTATGACTTACACTTAGAAAATTTTAAATTAACATATAGGTTTTGCGTTGTCTGAAATGTTAAAGGTAAATTTAGTTCCGTTTAAGTTGTTTATAGAGGCCTGGTCCGTACTTCTACAGGATGGACCAAACAAACGCTCCCTGGAGTGAAAGTACCCGTAGAAAAAGCAAACTCTAAACCCGTAAAGTCAAATTCAAATTTAAATAGTTCATTTTGTAAAGTAGGCACCTATATATAATACACTTTTTAAAAGTCAAATTTAATTTTATAAAAATGAATGTAATAAAATAATAAATGAACATGAACTAAATTAAAGGTTTATTTCATTTATGTAGCAATATATAAACGATTAAAAATGATAGGTAAAATACATAATTATACAAATTGAAATCCAATCAACCGCCCGAACCCATACCAGAGACCCGGCTAGCAACCAGGAACAAGGTTCAATGATCACCAACCGAGCCCCCAGCACGAAATTCCTGGTTCAAACAGGTGATTTTTCAAATTTGCAGTTTTTCTTTATTTACAAATTAAATTTTTTATTTTATTTAATTTAAAAAGAAAATTAAGTTTTAATACGATTATTTACGGTACTTTCCCTCCAGGGGGCGTTCCTTTGTTTTAACCTGTATTTTTTTTCTTGTCAACGCAACTGAGACCGAGCTGAAGAGGGTTCGAAATAAATCTTGCTTCTATGTACTATTTATCAATCAAATCAAATCAAATACTTTATTTTCAGGTTTCTATGGCCCATAGATAAATAACTTACAAATTAACATATTTATACGATGCTATTACAAATTTATGTGTTCACTTTAATTGAATACTGTCATATCTATCAATATATGCAAAGAAAAGCTGAATGGTTATTTCATTATGTATTTTATTAGTATTTCAAGTATAGCCGAGTATTGACAAACTAAAAAAATGCTCGTTATATCGTTGGCAGTTAGCAGCAATTTCGAAGCTTTTAATTAAGGCCTTAACTCGTATTAATACCATTTAGTGCGTTAGGGCACAACAAGTGATAGACTCAGCCGAAGCCACAATATCGTACTCTAGAACCGTTTATCAAAGCTAACAAGATTCGGAAATTCGCTCTTCGAAATACCAATATGTGAAATACACGCCTCAACCCAACTGTTTCAAACGCTACAAATTTAATATCAGAGCCAATAAATACAATATTGCATCACAAAACTTGATATTTGAGGGATTGGAGTTCCTTACGCGTAGGTGAGCAGAAATCGAAAAAAAATCTCGGAAAGAGTTCTATTTTACATGTTTCAAACAGTTAACTGGTCGGTCAAGCTTTAAGGCTTTGCAAGGTGCGTCTTGCGGCGCTTCTTGCGACGGGCTTTGCCATGCCATGACCTGGGCAGTACACAAGGGTTCCCAACCCTCCCGGAATATTGTTCAACCTCCCGAGCTCCCGGATGCAATAAATTCTCCGGAATTTCTAAAATAAAATAATTGTCATTAACGAAATAGATAAATCACGCGAAATAAATAATTAAATGACGAAATAAATTTTGATTATTCATATCAAATATGAGTGATGATTCTACAAAACAAAGCAAATTAAATATAACAAATATTACCGACTTTTATTCAATTGCACACCGATTTGTTCAAATGTCCCGGGTTGGTTCCTTCGAGTGTTGGTTACTTCGAGTGTTGGCAACCCTAGGCAGTAACTGTACTAGTGGCGGCGCTCTGTGCCTTCGGCCCTTCGACCGCGCCGGACGTTTTCAGGATGGATCTGTCAAAAGTGGCACGATTCTGTCAACAATTTAATATATTTTTTAGCAGAGGATATGTTGATTTGAATATACGGCAAGAAGTGCATCCCGTCAATAAAAAAGGAATCATTCAGGTGAAACCTACCTCCCTGTTAAGGAAAAAAAAAACTTTTATTTCGTCCCACAACCTCATAATTATATTACGCATCTTGTTCTATCATTAGGTCACGATTTTACGTATTTTTGAATCAATATAGGTAAACGGTTTTCGTTTCACGCAGAAAACATTAAAACCGGAGAGCAATATTTCGTTGATTTTAAAAACCGGTAATGAATGGAGGTAACGGAACGTAAATTAAAAAGTTATAATGTCATGTCAGTCTCATCGATGCATCGACATCGACATTTTCTTCTTGTCATTCTTGCATAGTTTCTACTAGTAGAAATCGGAAGACGAGTGGGTCAGACCACTCGTTGCAGAATTCACGGAGAGAATATTCAAAATACTGATTTCAAGTTTTCGTATGCGAATCATGCGGATTCATTTGCGAATTGAAATTCGAATGATTCAAAAATACAGCTCCTGGTCAAAACCTCTACCGTAGTCAAGCCGTTTTTAGACTTAAATCGATAATTTCTTTGAAACCACTTAGTGTTATTTGTATGGTAACAGAGTCAATTGAATTGATTTCTTTCAGGTGCTTTAAGAGTTTAGAGACATCTTCCCAAAAACGGGATATTTATAATTTTCAGATGGCCATAAATCCTGAAATTTTAAACGTTACGTTTATAAAGTCACTAGTGAATTTAACTTTTCCCAGCGTTGATTGCGTGAATCCTGTTTTCTCAAATCAAATTTCCTGAAATCTCTTCTTAAAGGTCCGTATAAGGTCACATCCACAAATTCAAATGACCATTTCACATTGTGAATCAATCGGCTTAGTAAAAATAATATAAATAGTACACTATAGGGCTGATCTATTCATTTTATTAAAGATGCAAAAGCTTTAAGTTCTCTTGATAAAAAAAATACGAAGTTACCTCTAAATTTCATTTTTTAAAAGACCTTCCTTAAATCATAGATATTTAGTTTAGATATTTGTATTCAAAATAAGTGAACAATGACCTCGTCTATTTGTTTTAGAATATTTTAATAATTTCATCTAGAAGCTGAGTCATTAAGGCGCTACGGAAAAAAAAATCGACACTTTAAGAACTTGTATATCTACTTCAGTAAATAATGTATTATTTTGATAAAATAGTACATTATTTTTGGATTCTTTTTCTAGGGACTTGTTAAAACAGAAACGCAATTCGGCTCGATAGAAATATTTATTGAAATGAGGTCTTTTTCGACACCAATTCTCCTCGTCTGACAGTTTAGAATGACATATGGACTGCAATTACATTTTATTAGATGGGTTTTAACGAAACAGGACTTGGTTAAACGAAATTTTGATAGCAACTTTAGTAAATTTTAAATTAATAAAAAACCGACTTTTTGCTACTTTTCCACGAATCCGTCCCTCTTGCAATGACAGTTTGTTCGCATATGGAGTAACAGGGACGCTAATACTTTTACATATCGCCTCAAGTAGAAACTAAGTAGTTTCTGGGTGGTCGTAACAACCACAGCTCAGAGCGTATAGTTCAGTTCTGATTGATGCAAAATGAGGAGCTCAATCTGACTTTATTTGCACCCTAAGTCTAAGAACCAAATGACAAATTTAATTGTCTAGATTACAATGCAGACGTAGCTTCGATCGAACGAGTACAAAGAAAATTTATCAAGGTTCTTGAGTATAAAACTTATAAAACTATTGGAGGTCACTTTCTGAATTACGAAGATGCCGCTAAACGACAAAAACTGCCTGCACTTGAAAGCCGTCAGTCATGCATTGATGCAACATTAATAATTTTGACTCTGGAAAAGATAAATTGGTACATTGTTAACATTTGCTATGGATCAAGAAACTACTTCAAAAAAACTTTCCTTAGGCGCAGTTCAAAAAAAAAGTTGACGCATACCACCTTACACAATGAACGCGAAATTTTTAACTTTATTATTATAATGTATTCTTTGTTTACAGCATTCAAATTTCAAACAGTAGTGGAGTTTTAGTTCGAAAATTAGAAACTAGATGGCGCTGCCCGCTGATACATCGCGATATCGTTGTTTCTCTAACGCTTGCTTGACGGTCATTGGTATGTTTTCTGTTCATAATTAATTTCATACAAATTTGCAATTTTTGAGGAGGGTTTGATAATCGAAAGACTTTCAACCTTTAAAGTTATTGTAGAGGTTAGGTAATCGATGTATAGGTATAGCTCTTGCCAATATACAGGGTGGAAAAAATTTAAGGGCCCTGGAGGGGAGCTACCTTAAATCGTTTAGTTAGCTCATTTTACTGAAAGGAAACATTCCTTTATTTTTTAAAAGAAACAAAACTGCATTCAAAGATATTCTGAAATTCGCTTGTCTCACTCGGGAATCGAACCAACTAAAAATAAAAAAAATAAACCCTCGCTATTTTATCATACGAATCGGTAGGATTATTGTTCAGAATAAAATTTGTCTTATAAACATTTGGTCTTACACTCATCTGTTGTACGAGATACGCATGAAATTAAATATTTATTACAAGTTCTTTGTTAACAATACCTAGTACTGTTCACTTGTAACAAGTAAATGAAACGTTCTAATTTTCTAATCTTTCTTACATCCAAAGACATCGTATGAAGTGCAAGCATGCTAATGTTATTTATCTTAAGTACCTTGTTGAATACTTCAATAAGAAAATCGTTAAATGGTAATAATAAATGTATGCAGAGCACAATTACTTCTTGCACTAGGCGTACTGACGAAAAGTTTAAAAAAGGAACGTATCTTTTTTGCAACGCATTTTTTGCATATAAACAAATTTGAAGTTCGAACCATAAATTTCGTTCGAAATTAAAATTTTGTTTTGTTTTGCTTTCATTCTGTACTGTCATTGTGTAATAATGGCGTATAATTATTACTTTACAAGTGAACAGTACTAGGTATTGTTAATAAAGAACTTGTGATAAATATTCAATTTCATGGGTATCTCGTACAACAGATGAGTGTAAGACTTTAGTTTAGTTGACAAATTTTATCCTGAACAATAATCCTACCGATTCGTATAATAAAATAGCGAGGGTTTATTTTTTAAATTTTTAGTTGGTTCAGTTCCCGGGTGAGACAAGCAAATTTAAGAAGATCTTTGAATGCAGTTTTGTTTCTTTTAAAAAATAAAGGAATGTTTCCTTTCAGTAAAATGAGCTAACTAAAGGATTTAAGGTAGTTCCCCTCCAGGGCCCTTTCATTTTTTCCACCCTGTATATATACATACATATATAGTCATACATACATACCAATATCGGATTTTTGAAACTATACTCTAGGTATTAATTTGATATGATGGCCTTTTTTGTCGGTTTATAATATCGTTAACTATTGCGTATCCGTCAGTATAATATAGTTTCATAAAATAAACAGGATAAAATTTTTCTTTAAAACGGGGTGTTCTGCGCATTAATATGAACAAATTTTATTATGGGACCAACCCTGAAATCGCGAATAAAAATCAGCTGTTTCAAAGAAAAGTTAAATACCTATTCGATTAAAATGTATGAATCAGCTGATTAATTTTTCACGGTTTTAGGGTCTGCCTCATAATTAAAGTTGTTCATATTAATGGGTAGAACACCCCGTTTTAAGGAAAAAATTTATCATTTTAACACCGTTTATTTTCTGAAACTATATACTGCTACGCGGATATACAGGGTGTAATCGTTAAGTGTGACCAGGCGATTATTCCGTAACTATTACAGATATCAACAAAAAATTTAACTGTTATCGAAAGTACGTTACCTAATCAGTAAAATGACATCAATAACTTATTGAAAATCAAACGAGAAGTATCCAAAATTTTGACATTAAACATTCCCATACATTGTATCGCACAACAAGAACGTCACTTCGTATATCTGGTTTGAATACAAAATTTTGTACTTACTAAGCAATAAATATTATTAAATTTTTTATTACTTTGTTAGGTTAATAAACAGTTTCCTTTAATATCAGTACTAAGCTAAAATAACCTTTTAAAATAAGGAAACTTAAGGAAACGGGAATGATTAATGTCAAAATTTTGGATATTTCTTGTTTGATTTTCAAAAAGTTATTGATGTCATTTTACTAATTAGGTAATGTACTTTCGATATCAGTTTTTTTTTTATATCCGTAATAGTTACGGAATAATCGCCTGGTTACACTTAACGATTAAACCCTGTATATTGCGGATACGTAATAGTTGACGATATTATAAACCGACGCGACATTTCTATGACGTCATAGCTAGTTTAAGTTAGGTATAGGTAGGTATCATTACAATTGCTATAGTTGTTAGTGAATATTATAGCGTAGCGTTATCTATTACAGTATGTTTTGCTTTAAGTATGTACAAAAACGAGATATGTATGAAGCTACTTGCTTACTTATTTAAGAGGTTGGCATACCCTAGCAACTTTTTTTATCACCCGTCTAGCACAATTATTATAAGTCTAATGGCAAAGACCTTATTTGCTTTCCATAGAGGCGATTATATGTTGGCTCCTTGGCCTCTTGTTCTTGGACGCGTAATACTAGTGATCACGCAGCGAAACAACAAATTGGTGTGTTTTTAGCTAATACTGAAATATTTTGTAGGTAAAAAAAATATTGGATTTAGGTAACATCCCTTCATATTTTTATTGCCTATTTTATAAAAAAAAACAAGTTGATCTCTTAACCGTGTCTTTGAAACGAACGTTTGAAACCCAAAAAAAAGAAGGTGGAAAACCTTTCTGTTTTGATAAAAGTATAAAATAATCTTAAAACATTGTTTATAGGTGGATCCCCTAGATAAAAGATCGATAAATCAAATATATTTTCTTCAATATGACGAGAGACCTAGTTTCTTCCAATGAACCCTTGAAAACCTGGTGTTGTTGATGTTCTAGCGTCAGGTGTCCCGTTAATAATAATAAGAACAAACTCATAAAACTTTAATCAAATAAATTTTATAAAAATTCACATTTAAATTTTGCAATTCTGCCAAAACACGACTTATTTACTTTTGCCGGTAACATATACATATACAAACAAGAAGCTTATAAATAATTATGTATATTCTAACCATCCCGGAGCACTTACTTGCTACAAGAAAGCCACGCCAAAAAAATTGACCGACAAATTCTTTACCTTTTAATCTTAAAAGGTAATTAAAGGCAATTTTAGACAGCGATTCTCTTAAGGGTCTTCTCCGCCAAACATGCTATCGCGTTTGGACAATTTACTATATCAAATCAGAATATGTTTAACAAATAAAAGTTATGCAATTAGTTAAGAATTTAAGTTACATTATGTATTTTTCAGATTTGACACAAGTACCACAATTATCAAGAAAAAAATCCTGAAATATCACGTAATTTGGCGTTGCAACTAGAAAAATATTTCTTTTTGTTCCATATTAATAAATTTTTAGCGTTAACAAATCAAAGTGCCTTATTCATATTATTTAATATATTTTTACTATCGTTATTTTAAAAAAATACAAAAATAATATTTGAATTTTTTTTGCATAATTTTTCTGTGCAGGGAAAATGTTGAATGTTTAAGTATTTCTTTTAAAATAACGACAGGAAATAAAAATCTAGAAAGGGTACTTTTATTTCTTTACTCATGGGGCACTTGTTTCGTTTTATTTCGGTAGTCTTCAAATTTTTTTTGTTCTCGATCGTTTGATTGACCAATATTGTATTCTGACTGCCTGAATGAAGTATGAAGGGAAGATCACATTATTTTAATAAAATATTTCTTCCAATATTCAAATAATAATTGTTCAAATACTACTTAGAGACACCTTCAAAATATTATATTTATAAATTTATCTAAATAACCGTTTCTTTTCAAACGGCAATACGTAGCTACAGTACATAATATCTACCGCAATAATTTATGAAACAATTAAATTTAATACCCGTATTGACCCACCTCTCAAGTTCAGCTATAACTATAATAACGAATTCGAAACCTAGGTACTCGCCAATACCTATAGTTATTTAAATAACCAGTTTCAAAACCAGTTATTAAAAACCATACCAATACCTAGTTTCGGTATTGCAAAAACACGTATCGAGCCATCTCTATTTCGTAATAATTTTGCACGAGTGTCCCAATGCCTAGTTATGTTCAGTTGCACACAATACTTTATCTACAACCATCAAAAACATCGTCTTTATTTATAATATTTTCAACTTACAATTTCACGAAAAATGAGCAGCATACATTCGTTCATGAACCTCGGGTGCGTCGTTCCAGTAAAGCTGCCTTGGAGACCAATCAGGATAAAGAGGGCGTGACCTAATAAATAAGGTACGAAAGTTATTTCTCGTCTCTTTTGTTGATTGAGTCTCTAGCGGTTTTATAGTAAATTGGGCCAATTGCAGCGCAGAATCGCGGTGTTATAATGTAATATTTTAACATCGGATAAACAATGTAGGGACTTATGAAACTGCTTTTTATGTTGCAATTGCCTTATTGCAGTATGGGAGTAGATAAAGGTAATTTATTTTAGAGTGCGGCTTTCAATAAGTTTAGCACTCCAGTCTGAATATAAACTTCTTTTGTACATACGATGTGTGCTATAGCTGCATACAATGATCTATAATGACCTACAGTGCTGAAACATGACGCTAACATAGCAGTGCAGACAGAGTTTGGGTTTCGGCGGAATAATAGAACCTCCAAAATGAATAGAGCAACCAATGAAATCCGCTACAATCATTGAATAGTTGGGTTTTCAATAATCGTACTATTTGGTAGTGTTATGAAATACGTTGAATGCTAGGCATGCTAGGCATGCTGGTGAGCGTTTCAGCTTGAATGAAAGGCCTGCCACTGATATACGACTATAAGTGGAGTTAAAGAGGCAAATTTAAACGATGTTGAAGGTATAAAACTTTACCAATAATATCCTATTGTAATATCAAAAATAAATATCCGATATCCAACAAATAAAAAGCCATTTATGCTTGACTTTTTTGACAAAAACACGAGTTTTTTGTACGGAAAAAGTTACTGGTTAAAAGAGCTTGTATGATTAGGTTGATGAATATGGATGAGGCGAAAGAGGTATGTCAGGATCGTAGCAGATAGAAATCTGTACTCTCTGCCTACCCCTCTGGGAGATAGGCGTGAGTATATGTATGTACATGTTTGTAAAGTTATGGGTCAAAAATTGTGAAATTTAATCTACCGCCTGAATTCATACTGGGGTCTCGGTTAGTGATCAGGAATAATGTTCAATGACCAGTCAGGTGAAATTCGAAAAACAACATTTTGTTCAGTCATGTACTGGCTTCCGTACCCTCCTTCCGACTAGTTCCGACCCCTCCTTCCGACTAGTTCCGACCCATACTTCCTACTAGTTCCAACCCCTCCTTCCGACTAGTTCCAACCCCTCCTTCCGACTAGTTCCGACCCATCCTTCCAACTAGTTCCAACCCCTCCTTCCGACTAGTTCCGACCCCTCTTTCGGCGCTGCCGCTCGCTTTTGCGCTCTTCGATTGCGGTCAGAGGTTCCCGGAAACGGAACCCGACTCGACCGGACGTTTGATGCAGTTATCGCTACTAGTACTTCCGGGTCACTTGTGTCACTAACTCCAGTCACACAAATGGCACTGACAATGATTTTCATCCCTGTTGGCACTATTATGTTATACAATTCTTAATTAAAAACCTGCCAAGTGCGAGCCGGACTCGCGCACGAAGGGTTCAAACGATTATCTATAAAAACGCCAAAAAAACATGTCTGTTGTATGGGAGCCCCCTTTAATATTTATTTCAATGCATGTGCTCGTAAAGGCGTTTTATGCATCAAAACCGAACAGAAAGTCGATTATTTTGCCCTAGGGCTTTTATTATTATTATTTTTTTAATTTGTTTGCAATGGTTGGCTAACCTGCAGCCTTTCCTGTCTACCATAGTTGTTATACTTTTTTTTTCCACTGTTTAACGGCTCTGGATACAATCCTTTTGAGCCAATCATAATTGAAAGTTCACAAGATTATATTTGTTTTCATTTCCTCACACTATGCATTGAAAAACGTAGTATGATACACGGGCGTAAAAGCAATAAATTACTCGGTTACGTTTAAAACACTCGCTACGCTCGTGTTTTAAATCGTCCTCGTGTCAGATTACACGACCGGCTGGTACCCGGTCTTTTCCACCGGTCATGCCGCTTAACAAATAAAATTAAAAAGTGACCAAATTGTAACCTAATAGTTGGTAAAAGGTTCTGAAGAAAACTTCGAGGTACTTTACAATTAAGTGTATTTAACTTTATCACAAAATTATGTAAAAATTCACAAGACTGAAGGTGTTACGGATAATATTACATTGTTACAAAATTGTGGCCAAGACCTTATAAAAACTTTTTGAACCTCAGATAGTTGTGATAGTTACCGCCTTAACATCAGGTACGAGTAGCAATATTACATTCGGCATAAATTCTGCCAAGACATTACTAAAACTTTTGGAACATCCAATAGTTGTGTCAGGTACCGCCTTAACAACAGGTAACAATATTACATTTGGCATATATTCTGCCAAGACATTACTAAAACTTTTAGAACCTCTAATAGTTGTGTCAGGTACCGCCTTAACATCAGGTAGCAATATTACATTGGAATTAGATCTGCCAAGTCATTAATAAAACCTTTAAGTGAATAAACTAGTTGGGTTAGTTACCACCTTAACCACAGGTAACTAGATTACATGGAATCTTGTGAAATTACATTTGAAAAAATAAACTTTAAGAGTATCAAAACTTGAAAAAAGCAAGGAAAATAATTTCCAAATAAAATCTAGCTCAGTGGAGCCGTGTATCCTTCTAAATAATACTTGTCAACATTCTCTTTTGACTAAATCGTCTGGTACACAATTCTGTTCTACCAGGAAAAATTACGGTACAATTAAATTTTACATTTAGGTTATTCAGTGAAACAGGAAGAAGAATTTACACTTGGTTAACAAGAAGACATAAAACTAAGTGTCCTGAAAACATCCCGTCCAAGGCACCGTTATTATGTGAGGTTAAAATAAAATTTACAACACATACTTGTAATACGCCAACATATTCAACGAGAAATGGCCCGCCATCCGCTGCCCAACCTCAAGGTCAACGATCTCCATCCTCGCTAACAAAGGGACTGCTTGACCGTGAACACCACGCGGCGGTCATCACCCAGCCAGCTGGATAAAAATCACCAAAGAAGCAAAACAGCAAAAACTCCCTGGAATTAGAGGAAAAAAAAACATATTAAAACCTTTACTACACGGAACGATGAGAACAGAATTCCGGTGACTCAAAATACAAAGAAATGCAATACGTACCATGATCCAACAATAGATTAGATCTCCCACCAACCCGGCGAAAAAATTCCTTTTTAATCCATCAGAAGAATATATATAATTTTCCTGAAATACAAAAACAATACTACAGAACTATTCCACGCAAAATATACACCAATTTAAACTCGAAACAAACCTTAGAAACTTTCAAGAACTCGTGTTGGCAAAATCCGCCATTATTGTTTTCCAGACAAGGAACCAAAAATAAAAACACAAGACACGTCTTGACAGCCAAAAGACTGATCGAGCAATGCCCGGAAACCAACTCGCTCTCACACCAGACAAGCGAGCGAACTTCATGTCTAGAACAGAGGGTAAACCGAAATTTACCGTCAAGCAAACAACGACGCGAAAACTTTGAGATAACCGCACCTTATAAAATTTGCTATGCTACACTCGTAATTTATACCTTTTCGCCCTAGTAGCATAAATTACTATTTTATTCGGTTTTCTAGTATTTGTTGTTATAGCGGCAACAGAAATACATCATCAATTTTCTAAATGTCTAATGGAAACCTATTTTCAATCAAGTATAAAAACATCGTGTAAGAACTTAGGTGCTTTGTAAGAACTCTTTCAAACGTTTTTACGAGGGATTTTAAAAGAAATCAATGAGTCAGAAAGGCGAAAAGCAAATAATGTAAAATCTTATAAAAGACCCCGAAAACCTTTCTATATATTTACATGATCCAACGAAAGCGCCGGTTTTTTACACAGTTTTTGTACCAACTTGATAAACCTTTTGAATCTCTGAGTACACGATAAAAGTGTTCGACAAGTCTTTATACCTCCGATCTTATTTAATCTTGCAATGGTTATAATAAAGCCGATTCTGAAGGCCTTAATTTTAGTTTTAGTGCTGTCAAAAATAAATTTTCTTCGATACAAAATAGTCCTCAAGAGTTAGGATTAGAAGCTAAATTTCATTGGAAAAATTTAAGCTTTGGCTGCACTAAAACTAAAATTAAAGCCTTCAGAATTGGTTTTAATATCATCGTTCGATATATTCAAAGAAAATGTTATGTTCTCCGATTTAAATCATAAACTTGTAAACTTGGGTAAGTTTAAACAATTAAAAAGTTGACTAATTTGTATGGAATGTTGTCTTGCTTGAAATTTGACGCACCTGTTTATGTATCTGAGGGCTTTTCACAGGGCAACTTTCTTTCCTATGGGATTCCTGTAGGCCTGTGCATTTTGATTGCTGACTTCCTGAATCAACGGTCAATACGAGTGGTCATTGATGACTGCTCAATATCTGATCTTGTGGATATCAATTCCAAGTTCCTCAGGGGTCAGTTGTCTCCGCAATGAGCCTAGAAAATAACAAAAAAATTATAATTTAGACATAAGTAATTATCTGTTCATAATGTATTCCAAGTTCCACTAAGTACAAACAATCAACAGTATAAACAAACACTGTACAGTATTTGTATCTTCTTTTTTGAGAACAAATTTCGCTAAAACTTAAAACTTTACGACGCGCAAGATACTTTTGCATAGAAAGCGAAAGATCGAATGAGTGACAGGGGCATGGATGACGAAGCACGCGTAATTCTGCGACCGGGCGAGACCTGAAGGGGGGTGGCCCATTTTTAAATATTCAGAAATTCATTGTTAATTAATTTGAAAAATATTTTTAGTGCCATTATTTAAGTTCAGCAGATGAGTACGTTTTTATTAAAATATAAAATAAATACCCTTTTGAACCTTATTCTCTTTCTGCTGCACATAAAATAATCTACTGCAATGGAAAATATTTGGTTATGCAGGTGACAGCACTGTCCCGCAGAGATATTTTTGTAATGCACAACCTAACGCAAACAGATTATTCGTCCTATTATTCCGCAGCACATGCGCAGAATGGGCGGCTTATCGATGGATAACTATTAATTAAAAATCTACCGGACGCTGCAAGAATAACGTCTATTGCGATTCCGCCAGCGGACGTTTAGCCACTCTGATAGATATAAATCTCGAGGCAGTAACCGACTGGGACGATGCCAACTTGGTCAATTTGAATGTTACCATAACACAGGCATGTCTATTCAGCGCCAAAAGGACGCCTTTCACCTCGACTCCGACTTTCCAAGATATGCATGTACTGACAGACCACAGATAATTTCGAGCTGTTAGGTATGGACTTGTGTTCCGATCATAACTTCGGAGTTCAATCAAAACTTGATATCCTATTTAAGAGGTCCCTTTACGCCTTGATTTTTTTAACATTCATACAAGAGGTAAAAGGTGAATGTGAAGTCAATTCAATGCCATTTTATCTGGCTTCCGATAATGTGACTCCGCTCATTAGTTCCGCCAATGTCAAGTTTTTAAAAGTAAAAAGACGCACAGTAATTAAATAAAAATAAGGTACTTACAACTAAACGAAAATTATAAAACAGTTTACATTATTCTTTTTTTTTCATAAGTATTATACAGCCCAAGAGACAAAATTTGATGAAACACCATCATAATAGCTGTCAGGATGTCGTGAATATTGCCTCGTTTTTACGCAAAGTTTAGCAAGTTGTATACATTTTATCTATACGGGAACTAAAAAAGAGAGAAATACAGACGTCGTTTATGTAAAGAAGACTAATTTTATATACTTTTCTTTCAATAAACAGTAACAGTTTCATGGAAAACAGTTTTTACCTGAAACCATTTCACAAATTCGGCGCTTTTTGAATATCTCGCCAACTTGTACCTCTTGATGAGAGATGGAAATCATGTATATAAAATTGTGTGCAGTTTGATTTAGATCAAAGCTACAAACACCTCAAGCATTTAGCTGAGCGGGATGGAACACCTTAAGGTGAGGCAGTACTTCGCATCCGAGCAACATTTACCTTTTTACAAAGCTTAGCAGAGCAGAGCTGGCTGCCATGGATTCGGTTAATCGCGGCGCTATAAGACTAGTTCGCGATATATCGTTTATGGGTGCTGAATACCTAAGCCTTGAACACTGCCAAAAATTGCTTGCCTATTGGTTTTTTATTTATTTTGGAGTTTGGAATTACATGATGTAATTACATGATCTATAATTCGAAAACTAGAAACATTAAGGTTGTTTAATTTTTGTTTTTTTTTTTTCAAAATGAGTAGATCTTTCAGTGATCTTAATAAAACAAATTTCAGTATCATGACCTCAATAATTTTTAATTGTGTTTTATATTTGTGTAGCAAGTGACGTCATTTGCTTACTTTAGACATAAAAACCAAGATATCCTTTGAATTGGTACGAACCAAATAAAACAAGCTCATGCTGGAAAAAGTCCAACGTAAAGTTAGGTATTTGTATAAAAAATATATCCTTACCTATTCCCATCTATGTTCGTGGTGGAAATGGTATTGGTAGACACCCTAGAGTTAAGACCTAAGCTGGCGCTACTAGTGCACTACAATCTGCTATTACACAACCGAGTAGACGACCCCGCTACGCTCGCGAGCTATACACTGGTTGACCACTTGGTTGTGAATGCTTGAGAGCTGTCCCCTTACTCACCCCAAATAACTTTGTGTGAGGGTTTGCGAGTAAAATGGTCAGACCGCCACAGTCGAGCCCGGCATCAGTTCTACCGCCTACTAAGCTCATGCTATTCTTTATGCACATAACAAACAAACAATAGGCTATTTTTCATCAACTCTGTAAACATGAATCGTGCGGCAAGAATAGGCTTTCCCCATCGATTGTACAAACAAACAATAACCTTATTTGTACTTGTTAACTTATTTTATCTGATACATAAAGTTGTTATTACTCTATTGCTCTTTATTTGTTATGGGGGCAAATTTTACAAAGCAAAGTCGTCTGTACTGGTTTGGAGGTCATCTCTTTGCATAAGAATCGATGGTATGACCTTGAACTACGTTTGATAAAAGTAAACTACACTGACTTCTTACTAGACCCCAAGCATTGTTTTTGGCTTTATTAGAAATGAATTAGTCACAATATGAAAATTAAATATAAAATTTGTGTATTTAACGGGACATCTGACGCAACACCAGGTTTTCAAGGGTTCATTGGAAGAAACTAGGTCTCTGCTCATATTGAAGGAAATATATTTGATTTATCGATTTTTTATCTAGGGATTCCACCTATAAACAATGTTTTAAAATTTATAATTTATTAAAAAAAAAAATGTTTTCTACCCTCTTTTTTTTTGTTTTCAAACGTTTGTTTCAGAGACGCGGTTAAGAGATCAACTTGATTTTTTTTTATAAAATAGGCAATGAAATATGAAGGGATGTTACCTAAATCCAATATTTTTTCTCTACAAAATATTTCAGTATTAGCTAAAAACACACCAATTTGTTGGTTCGCTGCGTGATCACTAGTATTCGCGTCCGAGAACAAGAGGCCAAAGAGCCAAAATATAATCGCCTCTATGAAAAGCAAATAAAGTCTTTGCCATTAGACTTATTGTGCTGGACGGGTAATAAAAAAGTTGCTAGGGTATGCCATCCTCCTCGCCTCTTTGCTCGGGAAGAGGCGAAATAGGTGTGTCAGGATCGTAGCACATGGAAATCTGTAGTCTCTCTGGGAGACAGACGTGAGTTTATGTATGTATGTTAACTAACACACATGTCGAGCTTTTGTTAAGATTATGTCTTATCATCGTGCAGCACTCACACGTACACTCACGGACATAATAAGGGGCTCGCAAAAAAGTGAAGTTACTCGAATTTTTCATGTTTCTACTTTTTATTTTAGTATATTTTAATTTTTGGCATTAAGATTTTCAAAACTAATATTTTTTTAAACTTCATGATAGTTTTGTATGATAAGTTACGTACAATTAATCAAGTACGTAGTAACGGGTAACATTTCTTTAATATTTTCTAAAGTTTCAATTATCCAGAGTTTTAATTGTGTCCATTTAACTTTTTATTTGCAAACAATATTCCTCTCATAAGATTTCACTAAATTTCAATTATTTTTTTTATCCTTCTTGGAGTAATCTTGGAATAATTCTGGTGCATTTTTGAAATTGTGTTTTTACTCGCGCGTCGTCGTTGTTTCACTATAATTAATTATTTTTACCTGATGCACTAAATCGACCCAAATCTTGCATAAAGATAGCAATGGGACTGCTTTTCAAAAACTTTCAATAATAGTAGTTTATGCTACTAGGGTGAAAAGGAATAAATTACGAGGACGATTTAAAACACGAGCGTAGCGAGTGTTTTAAACGTAACCGAGTAATTTATTGCTTTTACACCCGTGTACCATACTACGTTTTTCAATGCATAGTGTGAGGAAATGAAAACAAATATAATTTTGTGAACTTTCAATTATGATTGGCTCAAAACGATTGTATCCAGAGCCGTTAAACAGTGGAAAAAAAGTATTTCATCTATTGTACACAGGAAAGGCTGCAGGTTAGCCAACCATTGCAAAACAATAAAAAAAAAAAATAATAAAGCCCTAGGGCAAAATAATCGACTTTCTGTTCGGTTTTGATGCATAAAAAGTGGGCCTTTACGAGCACATGCATTGAAAAAATAAATAAATAATTGTTTAAAAACTTAAAGCGAATCTTTACTTAAGTTCCTCTAATTACCTTTATGTCCATGACAAACATACGTGGGATACTCAGAAAATTTTTCTTGAGTAAAAAAAATGTTGTACTATTAAATCTATTCAAAGAACTCTCCACCAGCATAATATATACACAAAGCTTCATGCGTCTAATAGTAGTTTATGCTACAAGGGCGCAAAGGAATAAATTACGAAGACGATTTAAAACACGAGCGTAGCGTGTATCATACTACGTTTTTCAATGCATAGTGTGAGGAAATGAAAACAAATATAATCTTGTGAACTTTAAGTTATGATTGGCTCAAAAAGATTGTATCCAGAGCCGTTAAACAGTGGAAAAAAAAGTATAGCATCTATGGTACACAAAAAAGGCTGCAGGTTAGCCAACCATTGCAAACAAATTAAAAAAAATAATAATAATAAAGCCCTAGGGCAAAATAATCGACTTTCTGTTCGGTTTTGATGCATAAAAAGTGGGCCTTTACGAGCACTTGCATTGAAAACCAATTTTCGAAACACTTTTTCCAGTCCGCCCCAGACACCTCTTCTACGGCCTTCTCAGACGCTGTTAGTGCATCTTTCGGCGATGAAAACTGTATCCCTTTGAGTTGATTTTTAGGGTTTCGTAGTACCTAAAAGGTACAAAAGGAATCTTTTTGGTGACACTCCGTTGTCCATCCGTCCGTATTTCACAGCCTCATAACTTAAGCTACGTTAAAGATAAAGACATAAAATTTGGCAAAAAATAGCATTAATTTGCCCACATATCAGGGGTGTAAAAAAACATGAAAAATTTTAATTGTTCAAAATATTTCCAAAACAAAAGTGAGAAAAATAATAAAAAAAACCATAAAATTGTAAAAATGTGTACTTTTACTATATTTACTGACATTGGTTTCGAGAAATCTTTACAAAACCACAAAAATTTGTATGTCATGTCCCCTTATTTCTGAAACTGGTAAACCGAAAAATATTAAAAAAATGTTGATTATAGATCACAACTGGTCAATTACAGGAAAACTACAGCGATTAAAAAAATGTTAAGCACAAATGAGAAATATAAAAAAGAAGGAAAAAAAATTATAAGTACACAATATGGGTATCAAATTGTAGGTATTATTGTAAATCGCTTATTGTAATAATATAAATAGTTTGGCTATATTTAATTGCATCTTTTTCGAGAATTCTTTGAAAAACCATAAAAAATGCATGTCCCCCCCTTATTTCCAAAACTGGTGGACCAAAAAATATGAAAAAAAAATCATGATATATATATATATCATACGTTAAGATTACAGAAAAAATAAAGTCATTGAGAAAATCACGAAAAATAATGACAAAATTAAATTTATCATCCACAATACGGAACCCTAGGTACGCGAGTCTATCTCGCACTTAGCCGGTTTTTTATTTAAGGGAATAAAAAGAAGACACACGGTGCTAAATCAGGGCTGTAAAGAGGGTGACCCAAAAGTTTAACCAGTGTGCTGTCCACCAGTAAGTCCCTCGTCTTGAGCGCTGAGTGCACTGGCGCGCTATCATGGTGAAGTAGTAACCTGCAGAGCCCCGTGTTCAGTTGCTTGTGAAATAGTATAATACCAAACACAGCAGTGAAAACTTCTGGCAAGCACTTGGTAGTTTATCATTTGGCATTGATGGTACTTTGATTTTGTAAAAGAATTGACAACAAATGCCCCGTTAAATTGAACAAACTAGCGATCAAAAATCAAATCTTCCCTGCACTTCTCGATCGTTTCCCTTTGGTAGGCGTTGGTTCGTTTTCGAAGAGTCAAACTGTCGATTGAATCTTCTTTAATGGATCGTATTGATAAATCAAACATACATCACCTGTAATAATGTCGTAAACACGCAGAAACGGGCCTGCTTCGAATTTAGCAATCATGTCACTGCACCATTCCACGCGGGCCTGCTTTTGAGCAGCGGTGAGGTTGTGCGGCACCCAGCGCGAAACTATCCTCCTCACACGAAGGTGTTCGTGCCCCAATCACGTGAATGCTCCTTGATTCAATCTGCAATATGTGCTGAATTTATATTAATGCTAAATTCGCCTATTCTTTTACATTCAAATTTTCAGTCCTAGCACGTTTACTTCCGTAACAGCGATCAAAGGGCGACCACTTTTTTCTTCATCCCTCAAAGTAAGTCGATCGCGCCTGATTTCGTTATACCAGCGGTACATGATTACCTTAGAAGGGCTTTTATTTACAATAATTGCCATTTGAAGTCTATTATACGATTCGTCCTGCTTTAGGTGACATTTGAAATCGTATAAAAATCATCGCATGAAAATGTTCCCAAAACAGATCCATTTTTCAATAAGACACGATAGTTTAATTTAGCTCTTAAAATGTGGAGGGACGTTTTGAAGTTGAAACTTTCGTATTTTTACTTTTAAATAATGTTTACACTGTTGATTGTTGGCACTTGGTGGAACTTGGAATAGTCATTGATCGCACTGGCTGATGTAAACTATTTATTGTGTAATTAAGATCTTATATTAATTCCTTTGATATTGCCATAAAGGCGAAACCGGTCAGGAAGTATTAAATAAATTTGTGGGATAGTACAAGTGATTTTCTGTTCATTATTTTTAAATAATTGTATTTTCAAAATAAATTATAACTGGCCAGTGTCTCATACATAAAAACTTTTTTTCGCAAAACATATTACATGGCCTGGTATAAATATTACTTCTAATATTTAAATGTGTGTGTTGTATTTCTTTGATTTATACATTCGGCACCAACTTGTCCCTTTTTGACCTCTTTGTAAAAGCCAGGAGCTTTTACTCGTATTGGTTTTACAGTCGATAACACACGTGTTTGAGTTTCATATTGGGGCATTGTAATTTATTATTTATTATATGCCATTTGGTTAACGTAATAATAAGAAAAAATCGATCGAGAAGAGAGTTAAAAGGTGACTAACAAACCTTAGTAGATAATTAGGTATGCTACCATACATTATGTGTTTTGTTATGTAACTTATTTTTTCCATAATCAAATCAAATCAAATCAAATATTTTTATTTCGAACTAAGCCATAGATTTTAGTACTACAAACAATATATTAACTATGGTAGTATAAATGACCTATATTATTGTAAACTACCTTGGGACTCTGTTCATATGTATTGTACTATTAGTCCTGTTGGCAATATTATTCAGGAGACCATTGACGCTGTCGCGCGTCGTGCATCAACGAGGCAGTTCTGTTGCATACTATGGGCACCTCAGTGTAAGTTTTCTTGCCCGCTTTAAAAACCACAACTACAGATTTTTCAAATTATACTAAAAGCGTCTAAGGGCGCCGACCGATGGACTCAGCAACATATCATCTGCGTAGCTTACGTTATTAAAAGATGTACCGTCAATTGAGAACGGGCCCCGGTGTCAATAATGATTCCAAAAATTCTAGAAAAACGTTTTCTGTCTATTTTGAAAAATCGAAAAATCAGAAAAACTGTAAGAAAGGAAAAAAAAAATGTTCTAGTCCCGTTATAGTGGTTCTTAATGCTAAAATGTATGATTTTTTATTTTTAAATGAAAGTGAGCTAGAGTGGTACGAAAAAACATTTTTTTTAAATCGAATGCAATAAAATAAACATGGTTTTCTTCAAATTTGTATGAAAATGTTTTTTTTTCTTCACCGGTTGGAATAGTTACTTTTATTTATGATTAATACTTGCGATTGTCGGCACTTGGTGAAACTTGGATAAAAAACATGAGGAATAGATTCACTTGCACTCGTTTCACAGTTAAAAAGTAATTGAAACCGGTCGGGTTAAATTACTTATTTACTGTGAAACGAGTGCAAGTGAATCCATTCGTCATGTTATTTCCATTTGACACGAGGTTTCCAAAAACTGTATTCTCAAAAACAAAAAAATCAAATTACTATTAATTTTTTTTCACTTACACTTATTTTCAGATTTGGACTACTTTATTTGCAAAAACTACAAAAATATATGTTTATGTAAAAAAGCAAATAAAACAAAATTTCTTTCAATAGTGCTTCAGGAAGGTGCCACAGTGACAAAAAAGTCAAAATATATAAATATATTTGTTTCTAAATGGGATGATAAAAATTTCCATCGCCATGGATTTAAGGGTTAAAAACAATTTTTTCAAAAACCTTACTCAAAACCGGTAAAACTGACACAGGTCTATAGTTTGATGGGTCACCGTTGTCGCCTGATTTAAAAAGGGGGATCAATTTACTAAACTTCATTAAGTCAGGAAAGATACCATCATCTACACATTTATTAAATACTACAAATACTACAAAAATATATGGTTATGTAAAAAAGAAAATAAAACAATATTGTGTACTTTTCCCTTCCGTTTAATTTTATTCAATAGTGCTTCGGGAAGTTGCCACAGTGACAAAAAAGTCTAAATATATAATATATTTGTTTCTAAATGGGATGATGAAAATATCCATCGCCATGGATTAGCTTAGGTTAAATTCACCAAAATTAAGTTATTCGTAAGGTCAAAGAACGTCCTAAACCAAATTAAAATAGGGGAATACAGACTTCGAATCTTTGGGTGAAACCGCTATCACAATTCGCGAGCTATTTAATTATGGCTTTTTGTATGGCTTTACCTAATTTATTGTAAGAATTTTTAATTAAACGGAATCCAACTAAGCGCTGTAGTATAAAATATTAACTAATTTACTTTTTTTACCTAAAAAATATAAATTTTATGATTATATGAAATAAGGCACTTTATTCGGTTTATTATAAAAGTCGGAATCTCTTTAGTGGGCAAAAATAGGGTTTGGGAAGTGCGAACTTTAGATGAAAGATAATATTAAAATTTGTAAACAAAACCAACCATACCATAATAAAAAAAAAATGCTGTAAAATTTTATAGTGATTTCAGAATAGAACAGGAATTTTAAGATAAACTCTCGAACAGTATTGCCGCATTCCGAATATTGTCACTAAGGCGATACGTAAAAGTTTTAGCGTCCATGTTACTCCATATGCGAAAAAACCCTCAGTGCGAGTGGGACGGATTCGTGAAAAAGTAGCAAAAAGTCGGTTTTTTATTAATATTAAATGTACTAAGCTATTTTGTCAAAAAGATTTTCAAGGAGACTTTACAAATATCCACATTTTGAATGCAATTTCACTATGAAATTATGTAGTTAGAATTTTAGAATACAGGAAAAATAAAACAATTTAGAGGTATTTTCGGAATAGAATTCCATCGAGAAAATTTCATCCAATCGCGTTTTCCTTCAGTGAGACACTTAATCAAATACTCGATAAAAATTTACCCAAAAATGAAATACGTAGATGACGTTAGAGTGGAAACCCAATTTTTTTTTTGGTATCGCCTTAATTTGAGACATAACAACGACAAAACAAATTTCAGAACCATTGATTTGTTACACATCAAAAAATATGAAATAAAAAACAGTTTTCCTATACGGTTTGTTGTTTTTTAGCACTACGGATAGCTGAGGCAGTTGATCAGAGCGAGAGACAATTAAAAACAAAAACGTTAAAGCAGGGCTTATTCTAAGGATCGACGAACCTACCACCTAGTAAAGATATCAGGATCAATGTTTAACGACGAACCTACCACCTAGTAAATATATCAGGATCAATGTTTAACGACAAACCTACCACCTAGTAAAGATATCAGGATCAATGTTTAACGACGAACCTACCACCTAGTCAACGAACCTACCACCTAGTAAAGATATCAGGATCAATGTTTAACGACAAACCTACCACCTAGTAAATATATCAGGATCAATGTTTAACGACAAACCTACCACCTAGTAAAGATATCAGGATCAATGTTTAACGACGAACCTACCACCTAGTCAACGAACCTACCACCTAGTAAAGATATCAGGATCAATGTTTAACGACAAACCTACCACCTAGTAAAGATATCAGGATCAATGTTTAACGACGAACCTACCACCTAGTCAACGAACCTACCACCTAGTAAAGATATCAGGATCAATGTTTAACGACAAACCTACCACCTAGTAAAGATATCAGGATCAATGTTTAACGACAAACCTACCACTTAGTAAAGATATCAGGATCAATGTTAATCGACGAACCTACCACCTAGTAAAGAAATCAGGATCAATGTTTAACCATAAGGCCCTTCCACTAATAACATGAGCTTTGTTTGAGGCGTCATTACGCACAAACCTCCATACAAACGCTGTTAGCACATTGTGGGGTGTCCATGGAATGTTATAATAATATTTTAAGCTGGATCCATTATCAAGATCTATGTTTACGCATAACTAAGAACCGTGAAATTTAAGTAGTATCTTAAAAACAAACCCAAAAATACTAATTTCGTTTTTTTACCAAAAGTGTAGCCGAATGTGCTTTAGTTTTAGATAAAATCAAAAAATGAATACCAGTCAAACATCGACGAGGTTATCTAGATTAATAATAACTATAAATAATGGTTGAAAACATGCATAATCTTGCCAAAACGTCGTTTCTCCTAAAATAAGTTTTAAATTTTGCGCCGGCAACGAAATTGGCACGATTGTATTGTCATCGCAAGTTTCATGGGGCATGCACCTTGTAGCAAAATGAAACAGCATGATATTTGGCCACGCCCACAACTGAGTTGGCCGCGTCGTAACGACAATCCTGAATTCATAAAATAAAAATTAATAATGATTTAGAGAATCCCTAATCTGAAAAGGTACATAATTGAAATAATATTGTTCTAAAGAAAAAAATACATAAATATGTGTTTATAGCAAAGTTATTAAACTTAAACTTCTCCGGAAATTTCGAGAAACAATTTTTTTAGAATATCCAGGAAAACGTAGAAAATCCACTGAATATGCGTGCCCGCAGCACACGAAGCGAGCATTCTAATGCAGACTTTCTAAAAATATCCTTAAGGCCTTGCCTTTGGTATTTACAGGGGTTTTGCTTAAATATGCTGAGTCAACTACTTATCTGATAAACTTTAAACTCACAGACATGTTTTTTCAGACCTTTATCTTTCCGTTGTCAAGACGGGAATTGGACACATTTCACTCGATAGATTTTATTTTTGAAAACGACGCCTTTTTAAGTTTTAAATATGTTTTATGTCCAAGCGACGTGAGTTACTTGTCTGAAATTATTGCTTAAACACAAAAACATGGTTTATTTTTCGTTGTCAAGACAAAAATTTCATACAAAAAATACTTTTTCGGAAAATCCAAAATACCTCTAAAATCCACTGATTATGCTTTCCAGCAGCGCACGATGCGAGTATTCTAATGTAGACTTTCGGGCAATATAATTAAATTCAAAATGACTCAATAAGATTGTTGTATCCCATGGACCAGGCGTATAATTTTTGTCCCATGGACAGGGTCTTATTAAAGCCCAAAACTTGCTTACAGATGTAGTAGCAGATGCAGTAGTAACGTGTACATATCGTGACCATATCGTAGAATTGACCATTTCATGATCTGGTTGGGCATATCGTGCTCCGCTTCGCTCGACTCTCCAAATGTATTTACATGTAAACCCAACACGCTCCGCTTCGCTTCGCTCGTCGTCGCACCTATTTTTTACTTTTGGTGAAAGATTTTTATTTCATACTTTACGATCTGCCTAACCAGATCATGAAATGATATGGTCACGACATACAGATAAACACCTTCTGCAGCGTACGCTCCCGAGTTACTCACATTAGAAAAAAAAGCGTGTGCACGCACTTCTTACTAAAACTCTTCTAAAAGCATAACCAAACAGACTTTGATATAGAACATCTGTGCTAATGTCTTTTCTTTCAACAGTGTGTCCCCGTCCCTGGATTGGGGTTCCGTCGAGGCTCGTACCGATGCTTGTGTCGCAGCGGGTTCTACTTCCCCAACACCACGGCGCTGAACAGATACTACAACGGCAGCGATATTGAGGAGGAGTACGAAAAACACTTGCTGGTATGTCACAAATCGTTAGAATCCCATCAGAAAAATTTTGAGTTAAACAGGGGCCAAGTCTGTTTGATTAGAGCTTGCGATTTTCAGCACTTGGTGAAACATTATCAACGTCTTGATGAAACACTGTACTAATTCACTAACAACACTTTAATAACTCCAACCGGTTTCGCTTTACGGCATTATCAGTAACAAAACGAACACAATTAGATACAATCATATCTTATAAATGTGCCAGAGAGGTTTTCAGAAGTGTAAACTGCGAAATGCAAGTCACAGTCCACATTCGGTTCACCCACGTTTCACCTACGATTATTACGTCAAAACATAATGGGTGGTGAGCCATATCACCGTTTTTCGGGCGTAAATACACGTTTTTGTGGCATGAAGTTTTCCTCACGAAATTCAGCAAGCGGTAAAGTATTAGATAAAACAAATACGTACTATGCTCATAAATTTCTAAAAAATTATTGGTGAATGACCACCGACCAGGGATGGAACCCTGAATCTCAAGTTTGAGAGGCCAACGTGGTACCACAGAGCTAACGCCACGCCGCCTTTTTAAAACTTACAATTTTGACAATCGGATACAATAACGAATCATATAAATATAGTACCTCATCCTTTTGACCTTTGAAAGACCTTTTGTAGAACCAAATCTGACGCAATTTTATTTTTTTTTGCTTTGAATAAGATGCCTATTTTTTAACAGTACCAAGAGACTGTGGCTTCTGTAGGAAGTATCAGCTTTGATTTGATATCTCTCAAGGGGCCCTAAAAAGGGTCTTGACAGACGGACGACAATGTGATCCTTAATAATATAAGGGTTCTGCTTTTTATTTTGAGGTACAAAGGAAAATCTATGATTAAGAAAATAGCTATCTTGTAAAATCGAGTGCCTATCTATCTGCTCTTATTAAAATGTTGACAGTTGTGTATAACTTTCATACCGTGTAATAATACCTACATTAGCTAATCGTTTTATATCCGATGTAATTGGACAGGTACACGTATCTATGGAAACTGCATAATTTGCTGATCATACTGAACAATTAACACGAATATTAAAAAATATTTTCATGTTGGCTTACTAATTTTGAGTTACCTATCGTAATTGTTTTATGGTCATGTCCAATATTATTTTATTTTTGCGGTAACATTTCTTTTTGGAAAGTCATTCAATAGGTTATGTGGTTTCATTTAAAATACCTGTTTATTTGCACCCAGTACCTTTTCCATCTAGAACCTGCAAAGCCTCTACACTGAACTGGAAGGCTTCGAATGCGTGCCCTGCGCGGAAGGGTGTGACGCATGCATTGACGGGTCACCCTGTGTGGCTGCGCTCAACTGGGTGGTACGATCGTCAATATTTGCCCTCGCCTGCCTCGTCATATCCTGCCTGCCAGTCATTGTCTGGTTCACCATGAAGTATGGACATGTCAGAGTGAGTAACGGACCATACATACATCCAGCAGAAAATAGAGAGTTCAAGTTGAATCTTGTAAAATAATTCCATTGAGTCATTGGAGAATTATTTTTATTTGTCTTACATCGTTTTCACAGTTATCATGAAACGTTTTAATGTTTTTAGTTATGACGTAAGCTCATCCAATTCATTGGAAGGAAAGTTGTTCGTTTTAAGAACAAATAAAGGTAAATTTGTATTTTAGAATAATAATAAATATATTATTTATTTGTTCTTTATTTAAGGCGCTACGGAAAAAAATCGACACTTTTAAAACTTCTATATCTACTTCGGTAAATAATGTATAATTTTGATAAAACTGTATATTATTTTTGAAATCTTCCTCTAGGGATCTGTTAAAACAGAAACGCGATTAGAGAATTTCGGCTCGATAGAAATATTTATTGAAATGAGGTCTTTCTCGACACCAATTCTCGTGGTTTGACAATTTGGAATGACATATGGACTGCAACTATATTTTATTAGATGGGTTGTTACAGTATCTAGGACCTGGTTAAACGAAATTTTTATAGCATTTTTAGTACATTTTATATTAATAAAAACCCGATATTTTGCTTTTTTTCCTCGAATCCGTCCCTCTCGCTCTGAGGGTTTCTTCGCTTATGGCGTATAAGGGACGCTAAAACTTTTACATATCGCCTTAATATTATTATCGCACTCGTGCCACATGGGTAAGAACTCAATTTATTATAAAACCCCTTCATGACCAGGGAAAATTTAGATCGGTATGGTCTTAACTTTTTTTTTTTTAAATATTTATATACGAGTATGCATTTAAAAATGTAATATTTGTTAAAATGACTTTCCAAACATTATATAGGTAACAATATGAATGATGTAGGTAGATGATTGAAAGACAGACAGCGAAATATGTAAGTAATATTTTGTGTTTAGTCAAATAAACTCTCAAAGAAGGGTCTAGGAAAACGTTTTAATCCACAAGTAATATTTACAATAATCTTTTGAAAAAAAAATAGCTTTCGAAGAAGATCTTGGTCAAGCTTTCTCTATAGCCTTTTCTATGGATAAATAAGATGATGTTCTAATGTTTTAACTTGTTTGTATGCGGGCAACACATAGGAATGAAGTGAACCCTGGAAACGAGCAGTAAAAATTATATTTCTACATTTGTAAAACCGTCAATTAGTTTATAGGAATAATACGATACACTCATATTACATTTATTTTATTTTCTTTACTTGAAAAAAAAAAGAATCTAACGTAAGAAACTAATGGTAAAATATTTTTTAAATCTCAGAACATCTGCTACTTCACAGAAGTTTTGGTTTTTCTTAGAATAAGTTATCTTTTTACAGAAGGCACAAACTAACCTATATGTTATGATACGAGTATTTGCATTTAAAAATATTATTTTTTGTAGTACAAAATTAAACAAAGTTTTTTTCTAGGGTTTTGCATTTTATTATTTTATTTTAACACATTTATTGGTAGGTAATTTTAATTTAGATTCATTTTAGTTTTATATTAAACATTCAATTTGCAATGACAGATTTTTGGGATTCCCTAGCATAAGCTTGAAAAAATAACAATTTCTTTTAACACGTTGAAGGACAGAGACGCTGGACAGCGTCCTACAGCGTACTATAAGATATACCAATTTTAACACGACGCTGTATGGCGTCATCGACTCCCTGTAGAATTGTGCCAGAACGGCTAGCGTCGAGATTTCTCTACAAACCAGTACGAGTGTTGTTTATTGTGTCACAAAGTGAACATTCAAACGAAATCTACTGTCATTCCAATGAGCTTAAATGTCCATTTCCCCTTTCGCTTTCCTCTCTACTACCATGTGTCACAACACAACTTGTATGAAGGCAATCTCTGTCCTTCAACGTGTTAACTGTCTGTCACTTTGACTAAGCATAAATCCACCGTTAAATTTTAGTGGTTTTGAAAAGGAAACTAGTACAAGTAAGTAGTATAGATGAAACTAATTTAGAAGTTTTGTCTCTCGACGAAGCATTTGAGCAAAGGAAACGAACGCAGAACGAGTTGTTTCTCGAGGCAATGGCCACGAAATGCTATCCATTGGTCAATCGCTTCTTCGATAAACGAAACTTATGTGAAATCACATAACGCCCTCATGAGCGTTCTGTATGTGCAGTACAAGCAAGTATATCAAGCAGATGCAAAAATAACAGTGGAAAAGTATGATGGAAGAATTCACCGGTCTGGGTAGGAACCTCGGTGGCGCAATTGGTAGTGCGCTTGTCTTGATAACAAGACGTCGCAGGTTCGAATTCTGGCCCGGGGAATTTTTTCAAATTCTTGTCTTTGTATTTGTTTCTGATTCTTTTCTAGTTTGTAATGCACTCTAATAATATTTAGACTATTCATAGCGATGGATTTCGCAAAATAAACATAATCTTAGTTAATGAGAACTGTGAATATATTGTAGCGACAACAGCGCCATCTGTTTCTTAAGGCGATTACCATCGCCAAATTAGCAGCTCGATACTTGTCACTACAAATATCAACGGAAACGACATTGAAATAACGTTCATATCAGCGCGCAATGCATAGTGGCTGTTACGACGCTCGCTGCGTCCTTGAGAGGGCGAAATAGGAGAAAATTATACTTTTCACTTGGACGTGATTACTCGATTGAATAATCTTATGTTATGTTTAAAGCTATAAAGGTTATCCATTTATCAAAGCATAAATGAATTCAATCGGCCAAGCCACTCAGGAGCAGTAGGGAATTTGAGGTCAAAAAACACCATCCAGGAAAAAAAAAATTCATGTAGAAGTTTTGGTGGTATGAAAAAGAAAAATGTTGCATATGTTGTCTAAGAGTTGATTATTCATAATACATGTTTTCATTATTTTTGGTTTGGCCATAAACGAGGAGTAGGCTTTAGAAAGTACCCATTTGGCAATAGTAAGGCCCTTAAGAACAAGGCGTGAAATTACATAACGCCCTCGTGAGCGTTCTGTATGTGCAGTGCAAGCTAGTATATCAAGCAGATACAAAAATAACAGTGGACAAGTATGATGGAAGAATTCACCGGTCTGGTAAGGAACCTCGGAGGCGCAATTGGTAGCGCGCTTGTCTTGATAACAAGAGGTCGCAGGTTCGAACCCTGGCACGGGGAACTTTTTCAAATTCTTGTCTTTGGATTTGTTTCTGATTGATCTTTTCTAGTTTGTAATGCACTCTTATAATATTTAGAGTATTCATAGCGATGGATTTCGCAAAATAAACATAACCTTCTCTATTATTTTCATCTAAATATGGTAACTATGCTGGTAACAGAAGTCACGGACGACATTTTGGTCGCCCAGATACGGTTTTGGCGTCATATTCTAACTTCCTACGATGATGTGGCGAAATTCCGCGATTTTTTCGCTACATTTATCCATGGTCAACCTCCGCTTGAAAACCCAAGTAGTTTTAAAGTAAATGTTCGCCCCAGGTGGTGCGAGCAGCCAGTCCAGCTGTGCTCCATGTGATAGTAACTGTTCGACCCAGGTGGTGCGAGCAGCCAGCCCAGCCCTGCTCCGTGTGATAGTCCTGGGAGCGCTACTCATCTACTGCACCACGCTGGTGATGTACGGGAGACCCACTGTATTCACCTGCACTGCCCGGGTCTGGCTGCGGGAGGTGGGGTTCTGCCTTACTTATGGGGCGCTGATGTTGAAGACTTGGAGGTGAGTTGAACTTATCTACTCTTAGTACGAATAAAACACGTTTTCTCGAGACACAATTACATTCAAAAACATTTGTACAACTTATTCTTTATTCTTTATTGTACACACACGGATATATAAACATAAACAAAATTACAATAAAAAGATGCACATTGGCGAGCTTATCTCTAAACAGAGATTTCTGACAGCAAAACCATCACAATAGGAAAAAGTAACATAAACGGAGTAAACATACACGTGTAAACAGAGAAGAAGAATATACAAGGAATTATACAAGTTTAATTACAAAATAAAAATTTATATCAATACTTACTATAAATACAATATATAAAATATTATAAATATACATAGTGTGTAATAAACTACATAAATATTAATATATATAATATCTATCTATTCAGATTGTGAGTGGTAGTGTTCTTTAAGCTTTTTCTTAAAGGAACCGATAGTTAGACAGTCGCGAATACTATGCGGAAGAGCATTCCATAGTCGGACTAAATGGACACTGAATGAGTTTCCATAAGCACAGGTGTTATGTGTAGGGGTTTTAAGGAGGGAGAAAGTCCTGGAACGCAAGGGTTTATCCCGGGAGATTAAAAACTCAAAACTTTCACGAAGGTAAGCCGGAAAAAGTGGATTCTTAATTATATTAAAGAGATGGGACAAAATGTGAACATTGCGGCGAAGACGGATTGGTAACCATTTTAATTCTTTACGAAAATGAGAGACGTGATCATATTTACGAAGACCAAAGATAAATCGGATTGCTAAGTTCTGAAGTTGTTCGAGTTTATCTAACAACTCCTCGTTAGCATCAATGAGACACCATATCACCATAGTCGATGATGGAAAGTAGAAGCGTCTGAGCAAGCATGATTTTGGTTTTAAAGGGCAGAAAGTTCTGGAGTTTCTTTAGGGAGTGAAATGCGCCATAAACTCTTCTGCTGGTCTCATTCACATGGGCGACCCAGGACAGGTTGCTGTCGAATATAACACCTAAGTTTTTTACTTTGTCGGAAAAGACGATTGGGGTCCCGTTGTAAATTATAGATGGATACGTTTGATTATTGAGAACACCCAGCCAGTACCTGCTTTCTATCAATAAGGCTTGTGATTTCCGAGGATTTACAAGGAGACCAAACGTCTTGGCCCAGTTATAAATACAGTTAAGGTCATAGTTCATTCCTTGGATAGCTGTTTCTACATCCTCCACAAGAAAATGGCGATAAAGTTGCAAATCGTCTGCATAGAGATGATAGCGAGAAGTTAACGTTTCCGTGATAGAATTTATAAAAATTGAAAATAAGAGAGGTCAACTTAATGGTTTATTGGCAAACAGAATAGAATAAATAATACAGCTATTTCTTGTAATTTGAAAGAATACACTGATCGACTAACTGACAGATCTCTCAACAAACGACTGGACATAGGAACATGAAATTTGTATTGTAGGTTCCTTGTATTTGACATCCGTTAAGAAGGGATTTTAGGAAAATCCCACGTGATCGATGGAAACGAGATCCACGCAAGCAACGCTTGTTCCCCAGTTTAACTATAAGCAGTTACGTCCCTTCAACAAGTTATTTCATGAAAATTCTAGGATAATTTAGATAGGTTTACAGAAAGGATAGTAATAAAAGCTCCGAAAACTAAATTAAAAATGAGGACGTTCAATTTATGAATGTTACTGCTTTAAATACTAATCTGTCGAAAACTTATGTGCTAATAAATATACGAAAACTACCGAATGAAATACTCACTATTCCGAAAACCAGTGTCAGCTATTTTTATCGTAGATCTCCGTTTTTTTTTGTATGTCATGATTTTATCTTAAATACAAACCTAACACGCTCCTCCTCGCTTCGTTCGTCGTCGCACCAATTTTTGACTTTTGATTCATAGTTTTGTTTTTGACTATGTTTTTAAGTAATGTTTAAGTTAGTATTTATTCGGATCTTCATTATTTAAACCAAATGGCCGTGAGAAGTTTTAGTTTGCTATGTTTAATTTATTTTGTCGGTGGATGTAACAGAGTTAAATTAGTATATTTTTCTATAACTAATTTTGCCACCTGCTTAGATGGTATAGCAGTATGCAGCAGTTCACTGGGATTTAATTTGTTTTTCGGAGGCTTTATTATTATCCTTACAGTAATGTTTAATTATTAAAAATTTTTTGTTCAATTGCCTTTCACAAAACTATTTGGTTTTTTAGTTCTGTCACAAAGTGAAACCCTTAAATTTTCGGTATTCTATAAAAAGGGTCTCCAAACTTTTTAGACTAAGGGGATTTCTCTAATAAGTCCCAAGGCAAAAGACTTACATAGCTCATCACCGCCACAATTCGCAGTTTCAGTTCGTACTTGCAGGAAAGTATCGTGCTGCACTGACCTTTAAAGGCCGATACACACCAAAAGCGTGCGCGTAGCGTTATGCGGAGCAACTCTAGTTATATTGTATTGCATGCACAATACGTCAGTCTACTCGTAGTTATATACTACATACAACAACTGGTGCTGCCATGGCACAATGTCACGCGCAGGCGCGGCCTTAAAATAGCGTTAAACACAAAAAATTCAAATCTTTCATTATTCAGTATGAAAAGAAACGCGTGTTTGGTAGAATAAAATAAGAAAAGTGGTGTATAAAACAAAGGACAAAATAGAATAAGTTCCCGTGCCGGGACACAAGACTATGGGAGGTAAGGACATCAGAACAAGAATAACTTGCCAGGTAAGTCCTTAATATAACGCACAAAGAAAAGGCATTACGGAGGACTGGGATGGTTAAGAGGGAAGGCAGGAAGAAAGAAGGAGACCATTCTTAGGGACAAGAAGTTCTGCCAAAGTATAAGATTCTTAGGGACAAGAAGTCCTACCTGATACATAAGGGCAAGAAGCCACACCTGATACATAAGGGCAAGAAGCCACACCTGATACATAAGGGTAAGAAGCCACACCTGATACATAAGGGCAAGAAGCCACACCTGATACATAAGGGCAAGAAGCCACACCTGATACATAAGGGCAAGAAGCCACACCTGATAAATAAGGGCAAGAAGCCACACCTGATACATAAGGGCAAGAAGCCACACCTGATACATAAGGGCAAGAAGCCACACCTGATACATAAGGGCAAGAAGCCACACCTGATACATAAGGGCAAGAAGCCTCACCTGATACCTACATAAGGACAAGATGGCAAGATAGAAATGTGGGGACAAGAAGTCTCAATAACAGTAGAGCATCCATCACACTAAGATGTGACTAATGTCACCCTTAAATCCACATAATCTAGGCTAGAAAAACTCGCAGAAAGTATTTTGCGACAATAGATATCAAATGACAGGCTTCTTGAGCGAATATCAAAAATATATTATATATTATTGAATAAAAGTTAATTTATATATATTTAATAAAATAAAATAAGTTAAAATCCCACAATTATTAGCATGCAGTGTGTACGTGTATACTTTTTTAAAAGACATTGTACCTGTACACAGAAGTTCAAACGTCGTCGTCAAAAGAAGTACAACAAGAAATATTCACTGATGTGAAAGAAGTTTCATAAAACTAGTGGGGTCGAGTGAGCACAATCGTCGATCTCGGAAACTTCGATATTGCATCGGTTATTTGTTTTCTCTTGGCTCCTTTCATTAATAATATTGTTGTTGCTTTTTCTTTCTATTTAGTGTTGAAAAACTAGTTCATAAAGATTGTTGAACCAAGTAAAGTTATTTTTTTGGAGTATACCCTTAGGCAAAGACCAATTTCTTGTGACATTTCTTTATTAAAGTTCTTCAATTATTTTTCTTCGTGGTTTCTTAAGGTGATATACGAAAAAAATACGGTTGTTTCTTTTCTGTGTATTTCATGAAATAGACGGAAAATTATAATTAGTTTCTGGTATCTGCATTTTGACTATATAATCTAGGGTTTTAAAATTGAAAAACGTGTTTAGATAAATATTCCTCGATAGAAATAATTGTTGAAATGAGGTCTTCAAACACACTTTTTCTCCTCGTTTGACGAATAGGAACCATATACAGAACTCAAACATATTTTATAAGGGGTGTTTTAACAATATCTAGAGATTTGTTATTTGAAATTTTGCTAGCTTTTTTAGTTTTTTTAATAAAAATATAAAACCAACTTTTTTCCTTTTTGCCCTGAATCTGCCCCTCTCGCACTGCACAAGTTTTCACTTGGAGTGACAGTGACAAAAATAAAATTCGCATAGCCTCTTAAAGGGGCAGGTAGTTATTATTATTATTAAAAATTCTTTATTGCACAAATAAAAACATGTACATAGGCGAGCTTAATGCTAATTAGCATTTTCTTCCAGCTAACCTTTGGTGATGTAGAACTTGTCAAGGGTAGTGCTTCGATGAGGAAAAAGTATTATGACCAGTATTAATTTTAACTAAAATTAATATATACGTTAAATACATAAATAGGTAACTTATAATCAAAAACATATACTACATCTATATCCTAATAATACATACACTGATACATATAAATATATAAACACAAATAGTATTTACGAGAGGTAAAACAAAGATTAACACGTATTTAGAGTTGACCCATTTGTTTATTTTGTAGATCAAGGTAATGTTGATATACCTTGTTTTTAAAAGTAGTCACCGATGTAGCCTCGCGTATATGAAGTGGAAGATTATTCCAAAGTCGAATTGCTGACACAGTAAAGGAATTCGAATACATTTGAGTAGAATGTTCTGGAGTACGGAGAAGCAGTGCTTTACTTGGACGTAGAAGACGTCCAAGGGAACTAAAGGGTATAAACGATCTTTGAGATAGGGAGGAGAACATGAGTTGTTCAAAATACTATAAAGAAAAGCAACGATGTGGGCATTTCTACGGAACTTAATATTAAGCCAACCCAATTCAGAGCGAGATTGTGAGATATGATCGTACTTTCGAAGAAAGATATAGCGAATACAAAGATTGAGAAGACGGTCAAGTTTATTTAATAATTCTACAATTAAATCGGGAAAGCAGACATCAGCGTAGTCTAGAATGGGAAGCAACAGAGAATTAACCAACGTAACCTTAGCGGAGTATGGTAAGAACTTTTGCAGACGGTGTAAGGAATGCATAGATGCAAATATCTTTTTACTTACTTCAGCAACATGACGATCCCAGCTCATATTGTTCTGAATGTGAAGCCCCAAGTTTTTTACCTAAGTGCAGTAAGTTAGTGAGATTCCATGAAACTTTACTTGAGGCAGAGTGCTGATGTCAAGTAGTTGACACTGTTCTTGAGTCAACCTGCGCCGATACAAATATCGACAGAAACTAAATTTAAATAACGTAATTGCATTACGACGTCGGTCGTCGTGGGGTCTCCGGATAGCGCAAAATAAGAGAAAATAATACTTTTTACATGGCGGCGATGGACGGAAAAAATTTCAATAAATGATTTTTCTAAACAATATTTTCCTTGTAATTAACTGCAAGAACCATTCCAAAACCATTAGTGTATTCAATGATATAACCGGTTTAACTTAATTTGATTCTTAAGGTTAAACATCAGTCGCTTAGCGCAAAGTGCATAACTTAAATTTGTATTTCTTGTTTAGAAGTTAAAAATTTAAAAAGATTTCGGTATGTGGCAGATGACGCCAATAGTTCAGTATTAGTGAGGTTCATAATACATGAATTTGAAATTTAATGTCCAATTAGTCACGATCTTGTCCAAACAAAGTTAAAACAGCATTTAAAGTTGGTTTTGAGAAGATCATAACTAATTGTGTATACAATTTAAACTCTTGCTCTAAAAACTTCACTAATATTGAACTATTGGCGTGAAATGCCACAGACCAAAATGCTTTACAAATTTAAATTTCTAAAACAGTAAAAGAAAGTTAAGTTATGTATTTTGCGCTAAGATACTGACGTTTAAACTTAAAACAGCTTGACTTTGAATAATATTTTTATGCTGTTTCTTATGTGCGAGAATAATTTCGTAAAAAAAGTTTTCTTTGTAGTTTTAATATTTTTTCATGATTTTTAAACATACCGTTTAAGAGAAATAACTTTATCTATATAGTCATTTTCGGATGACGCTAGGAAGAGTTGCCTTAAGGCGAATGAATACGCCAACTGCAATTTGGACCTGTCTTTGAAGGCCTACTCCTCCCACACGGGCGGTCCAAAAACTTTCATAAAAATATATGATAGGCATTATAGAGTCAAAAATAAATTTTAAGTATCATAAACTGTTTTTCTATTGTCAATTTTGACAAAAAAATCGACAGTCATCGAAAGTTTCACATAATTAACACAAGAATTCTCTTACTCCTTCCAAACGCCTGAAGCGATTTTAATTATTATTTCACCAAATTATAGGAAATTTTTAGATCTAAAAATTTAAGTTCAAATTTTTTTTCCGTTCATGGCGTCCA
The DNA here is from genome assembly GCA_934047225.1 of Ypsolopha sequella. NCBI lineage: Eukaryota > Metazoa > Arthropoda > Insecta > Lepidoptera > Ypsolophidae > Ypsolopha > Ypsolopha sequella. Next base: position 2,298,383 of record OW203986.1, on the reverse strand, counting down.
TGTGAAAAGTATGATTTTCTCCTATTTTGCGCTAGCCGGAGACGCAGTGGTTGTCGTAACAGCCACTTTTTAAGGCACGCTGAAATGGACATTATTTCAATGTCGTTTCCATTGAGATTTGTACCGACGCAGATCGAGTTGCTTATTTAGCGTGGTCATATGCCTTAATGAACAAACCTATGCTCTTGTATATTTATTTTATTCTGTTTTTTAGTATTTGTTCTTATAGCCGCAAAATAAATACATAATCTGTGAAAATTTCAACTGACTAACTATCACGGTTCATGAGATACAGCCTGGTGACAGACGAACAGACGGAAAGACAGACGGACAGACAGACCGACAGCGAAGTGTAAGTAATAGGGTCCCGTTGGTTACCCTTTGGGTACAAAACCCTTAAAAACATATATCGTTACGACATGAATCCCCGAGGAGGTGTCACAAGTGCTCCCAAGTGTAATTTGTGAAATGCAAGTCAGTCTACAATTGGTACACCCGCTTTTCACAGACGACTATTACGTCCTAAACGTGATAAATGATATAACTCGTATTTATACTAATTATATACCAAAATAATGTTGTAAAAAAAAAATAGGATGTTCACCAATGTGTGCTTACTGAGGATCTTTAAATTACGCCCAAAATATTTCATTTATTTATTGTATAAAAAGCAAGGTAGTAGAGCTGATGCCGGGCTCGACTGTGGAGGTACCACCATCTTACTTGGAGACCCCCTCGAAGTAATTCGGGGGAGAGTAAGAGGACAGCTCACAGGCAAAAAACCAGGAGGCCCACCATGCCTGGGACCGATGGATGACGGTATATCCATCCAGAATAGCCGGGCCTTATATGGAACAGACTGGTGACGGGCAGCGGCGTCACTGGTGCGAGGGTTCCGGCACCGCGCTCACCAACCCGCCTGCCCGGCGTGTGTGAGTACGGGCAATTCTTTCAGGATGACCGCCGGGAGTGGAAAAGTCCTGGAAAGGCTTACGTATATGTCCAGCAGTGGACGAACTAGGCTGATGGATTGATGGATGGATGGCAACACTTGCCCCGTAAGAAATGCCCGTCACGTGCTTGAAACCCAGACCATTTATTTTGCTACGTATTTCTGTACCTTTTCTAAACTCGGATAAATTTAAATACTCGACGCAAATGGAAAAAAAATTACTTAACGCGCTCTGAAAGCCATGTAATCACTTTTATTTTGAAGTAAGCAAGTACTTGCTTACATCTTGCCTAATTCAAGAAAATCGTTGATTAAAAATTTGTCTTAAAAAAAAAAAGATGGAAGGAAAATGTTGGCCAAGTGCGAATTAGACTCACGCACATAGGGTTCTGTATTTCGTAATTTAAGCGATAATCAGGAAAATGGTATATAAGACCTAGCCTTGAGCATGAACAACGCCAGACTTTCGAGGATTCGTTTGAAGAAATTTGGACTCTCAAACTCGAACTCAAACATTTATTGCAAACTAAGTGTACAAAAATGATGGAAATAAAAATAAAGATCTTACAACTTAGTTGCCTTTTACTAGGCACAGTCCCTAGTCCGAACTCGCCCGCTTTTTTATATGCCTATCAGTTGCAACGGTACAGTTTGTCGGAAAAGTCCTACGGTGTAGAAAATAAATATTAAACACGTATTAATTTTACTATGGTAGTCTTGATCTTTTTTCTACATATTTTTTTAACCTACCTACTAAGCTATCTACCTACTTAGTTTCCGTGCAAATAAGTAGTTATTATTATTAATATTGCATTCTTATAAATTTCATAATAAGCAAAGCCAGCACGTGTCCAAACAAAAGAGTCTTATAATCCAAGCAAAAGTCGGTGGCATCCTTTGACAAGCCTGTAACTACCTACCTACTGTTAATTTTATACTGCGTATATGAATAAAAATCATTAGCACTTTTCTTACCATCAGTACTCTTGCGCCTTCTAGCTATATACACGTAGATAGGGGCGAGTTCGGACTAGGGATGAGTTTGGACTAAGCCGCAAATAGGGAGGGTATACTTATATAATAAATTATTATTTAATATAATATAAATTTTCCCTCGTATTGAAAAAAATATACTTGGTTGTGATTGTCGGTGCTTGGTGGCACTTATTTTATTACACATCTTTTTTGTAATAATAAAACACTTTGTACTTGTTCACAAAACGTTTATATGTGTTGTTACATCAAACCGGTTTCGCGTATAAGCTTTTTCAAAAGTTATTTTTAGTACATATTTTGAAATTTTGACAATTTTTAATGAAATTTTTTATTAAATTGTTTTTCTTTTTCATTTTCAAAATTTCAAAATATGTATTGAAAAATAACCCTTGAAAATGCTTATGTGCGAAACCTTTTGCGTGTAAAAACATATACAAACGTTTTGTGAACAAGTACAAGTGCTTTATTACAGCAAAGATGATTTATTGATCTTTTATGTAGTTAATTTATACTGTAAGGTGTGACTCCTTCATGGAACTTCATTCTAACACTAATCAAAGTCTTCTTGTACGAGTTCCACTATTTTATTTCTTTAATTATTGCGACTAGTTTCGTCTATTTGACATCGTCGGGCTAATTCGAATAGGTTAATAGTAAAAGTATAGCTAAGTCTTAGGGTAGATAAATGTCAAAATAAAATTAAAAGTAAATGAAGGTACATGGATATTTGCGTTTTGATACAAATATTCATAAGTAAAAATAAACGCGAAATGTCCAAATTAAAATTAAATTATTTACATCTTAAAGATGTAAACTTTTCGCGAAAAATATTTTTTTCTGCCCTCTTTTTTTATTCTCAAACGTTCGTTTCAAGAACGCCGTTTATTTGTCATAAAATATGGAAGGATTCTATTTCAATCCAATATTACTTTCCCTTCAAAATATTTCAGTATTTAGCTAACGACACACTAATTTGTTGTTTTGCTGCGTGATCATTAGTATTACTCGTCCAGGAAAACCAGACCAATGAGCGAACATGTAATCGCCTATATCAAAAGAAAATAAGGTCTTAGCCATTGGCCTTATTGTGCTGGACGGGTAATAAAAAAAGTTGCTAGGAATAGCCATTCTTTTAAAATCGTCCCCATTCCCTTTATGACGAAAAAAAAAGAAAGAAATTGTACCAAACAATTAATAAAATTATATACAGTGATTACACATTTGAAGATTTTTTTTTAAATTATTCGTTTGTTTTTAAAGAAACGTAGGTGTACGAGTGTGCACTGTGACTTTCATTTCACAGCCCATGCCCGGAAATTTTTCATATTTTTCGGTTCACCAGTTTCGGAGATAGGGGGGGACATATATTATTTTGTGGTTTTTCAATGATTTCTCGAAATTCGTGCCAGTAAATATACTTAAGGTATATGTTTTTACAATCAAAATTTTATATACAATACAATTTGATATACATATTGTATTTTAAGGATATTGATTTTTTATTTTTCTCTCTTTTGTATTGAAATTTTGTACATTTTCAAGCTAAAAAAATTTTTTTTACACTGTTACGTGGACAAATTAGTGCTATTTTTTGCCAAATTTCTAGTCTTCATCTTTAACGGTGCCAAAGTTATGAGGCTGTGACAAGCGGACGGACGGACGGACGGATAACGGAGTCTCATAATAAAGGTTCCTTTTGTACCTTTTAGGTACTACAGAACCCTAAAAATGGCGGACGCGGAGACGCAGCCACAGTATCTTATACTGTGACGCAGCTAAGCAACAACTGAAGCATAGCAATGGTGGCGATTTACTAGGGCTTACTATGGATCACAGGCTTATTATTATTACTGCGATGTGAATGTGTGTGTGCCGGGCTGGTGCGTAAAAGCGAGTAGATTGACTATGGATGCTTCAGTTTTTGGTTAGTGAAACTCCGTCTGTGTTTTTTGTACATTCATGCGTCAAACTAAAAACGATTTTGTTCCGCCAGGATATCCGTGATCTTCCAAGTGCGATCGGCGAAAGCGGTGAAGATATCCGACATGTATCTGCTCCGGCGCATCGGCGTCATAGTGGGCGTGGCTTGCGTGCTCCTAGCGATCCGCACGCTAGTGGCGCCACCTGCCGTCATCGTCGGCCGAACTAAGGACAACTTGAAGGCGTATCTCTGCAACTCCGATTGGTGGGACCACTCGTTTACTACCTGTAAGTTATTTTAGAAAATACAGTTTTTTTCATGTTCTTACATAATAACCGTTAGCACAAAATTTTAAACTGATTGGTAGTTTGGATGTAAGTGTTAATGAAACCAGAAAATCTAACCACTCTTAACAACTTTTCTGAAGAAACAAATATACGAAAAATTAAAAAAATTTAAAATACATTTCGTTACTAATTTCGAAAACCTTGTATTGGCACGTAAACTTTTATTTGTGCGGGAAAAGTAGTTCACTATGATCAGTAGATTATGTGGTTTTATCTAAAGATACTTATCCATTTACACGTGGTTTTCGATATAGGTATAATATTAATAATAAGCAAGAAAATCATTGCAAGAATATTATTCTTTTTAGATAGGTATTGTAGCCAATTCTGAAGGCTTTAATTTTAGTTTTAGTGCTGTCAAAACTAAATTTTTTCCAAAGTAATTTAGCTTCCGTTCCTAACATTTAAAGACTATTTTGTTATCAAGAAAATTAAGTTTTGACAGCACTAAAACTAAAATTAAAGCCTTCAAAATCGGCTTTACTGCCTGAGTATTATGCAGATGTTAGACAAAGTAATATATCTTGAATTAAATACACTAAAATAAGATATAAAATTGGCAGCAATTCCTTGAATAACAATTGAACAATAGAGGCACGTGCCGGTAAATCACGACTCACGGTCACAATTATCCATAAACTTTGTACAGCTTTAGATACTCTTAGTTAACAGCTAATGTTGAAACAGGTCTTCCGATTAACGAACCTGTCCCATTTATCAGTGCTAATTATATTTCCTGAACTAAAATAATCTCATTATAAATTTTTTACATGTTTATTTCCCAACCGGTTTCGGATATTACACGATTGTGTTACGGAATAAATAAATACGTTTAGATTTAAGTACTCAATAAAAAGAACGTAAACAACGATAGTGTATTAGTCTTTGATTATTTAAATTCAAAGGTGTTAGAAGTATTTTAGTTTTTTTTATTGTGTTAATGGCGCAAAATTCGTTTTGACGGCAACTTGAAAGGTATACAAGTAGTCATTCCTTATTAAAAACCCACTGTCACGTGCCATGGTTTAAGCAATATTTTAGCTACAAAATATTATACTCCCTTTTCTTGAAACAAGGATAAATTTGATCCCTCGAGGAAGGGACTTGCTCAGAGGAAAATAAAATAAAGTGCAGGTAATTTATGGGGAAGTCTCCTGGCAACACTAATTTGCATTTCCATTGTAAGCAATTTATTAAAAAAGACGTAAATCTTTTGATATTTAATTTATAGCCACAAGAAGGATGTCTTGGATTATTTTTGGTCAAACGTTGGAAGATGATGTAGGTATTACAATGAACTTGTTAGTTCAATATTATTTAAAAGGATGTAACTATTTCGATAAATACGACTAAATTCTCTATCAACGCAATAAATTGACGTATTTAGGGTTCTGTACCCAAAGGGCAAAACGGAGCTCTATTAATGTCACTCCATTGGCCGTCTCTCTGTCCGTCTGTCTCTCTGTCCGTCTGTATGTCTCCGGATCTCTAGCTCTTAGACGTATCGAGTAATAGACCTGAAATTTTGAAAGGTAGTGTAAAATGTTGACTTAAAACCGAATGTTGAATTAAAAATTTAATCAAGTTTTTTTTCACGGAGGCCTCGTTGAGTATGGTTTAAATATATGTTAAAAAACACTTTAATAGCCCCCCATTTCATTGTAATGTGGGCTATCAACGTTTTTTTTTTTATTTTTCTTACGGGGTCTATCTCAAAGACCAAAGTAGTGAACCACATGCTGTATTTAAACAACAAATACTAAAAATGCTGATTTATAAAAATAACTCTAAACAAACAAAAAAAATACAAGGTTTATTGCCATGTAGATAGATACTGCTAAATAAATTAGTATATTTTAGTTACTTTCACAGCAATATATCATATGGCATGCTGTTATGGGGTAGAGTCGCGGATACAGACGCAGTCTTTGTTTTGTAGAAGAGAGCAATTCGGGCTATTTATGCTGAAGCACCGGAATTCATTAAGGCGATATGAAAAAGTTTTAGCGTCCCATATTCGAAAAAATCCTCAGTGCCAGAGGGACGGATTCGAGGAAAAGTAGCAAAAAGTCGGTTTTTTATCAATATAAAATGTACTAAAGTTGCTATCAAAATTTCGTTTAGCCAGGTCCTAGATACTATTACAACCCATCTAATAAAATATAATTGCAGTCCATATGTCATTCCAAATTGTCAAACCAGGAGAATTGGTGTCGAAAAAGACCTCATTTCAATAAATATTTCTATCTAGCCGAATTTCTACAATCGCGTTTCTGTTCTAACATATCCCTAGAAAAAAAATCCAAAAATAATATACTATTTTATCATAATAATACATTATTCACTGAATTAGATATGCAAATTCTAAAAGTGGCGTTTTTTCCGTAGCGCCTTAAAAGAAAAATTCAAAGAAATTAATGTATTAACGGTTCCTTGTGAATTTATTTACCAAGTTCTTAGATATGTCAGAAAAAATATTGAATCTTTCGCAAGGCTTGATGAGCAACACTGTAAAAAATCAAAAATAAGCATGAACTGGGTTTTCCAAAAATCAGACCCTACAAGGTGGGTACCTCTTCCGTAGGACATAGTATAAGATTTTAATTGAAATTTTCGTAAAGTTTCGATGTAATTTATTCTAAAATACGCTTTATCAAATATAATAGTCAAAGCTCTATGAGAAAGACTTGAATAAATAAATACGAACAGGCAACGAACTAAAACTTGAACTTTTAGTTCGTTGCCGGCCGGTCACTCGAATATCTATTGGCCCTTTTTGGAGTAATCTTTGAAACTTTTCCTATATTCCTGGGGAACAAAAAGAGGTTTAAAAAAGTTTCATTCTATTTAAATAATTACACAATCGCAGTTGACAAATTCACGTAATATGCACGCTGTGTAGAAAATAGTGTCATTCTCACGGTGTGTGTGTATGTATTCATAATTCGAATGATGACGAAATCGAATATATCGTTAAATTGTATGTTTTTATCTACTACCATACTGCAATAAGGTAATTAGAACATCAAAAGCGGTTTAATAAGTACCTACTTTGTTGTTCCGATGTTATAATATTACATTAAAACACCGCAATTCTGCGCTGTGATTGGCCCAACTTATTATAACACCGCTTAGATAACCAATCAGAACTCTTCCCCTGCTCTGATTTCTTTCAGGTCAAGTGCCACTTCTGCTAGCAGCCAATAAGAAATGCTAGAAATTGTGTGAGAAATGACAGAAATGCCAAAAATTTATAATATGTTTTATGAATCTGCATAAACTGACCTACCTGTTTAATGCTATAACTTTTATGCTGTGATACAAATATCAAATTTTTAAATTTTCAAAACTACTACAAGACACATTTGACACAAAACTTTATATAATAGATCGGGTTATTTAGAATTAATAACACCAAAATCGCATAAAAAACACTAAAACATTGCCTAAATATTGCACAAAAACTAATAAATACAATATTTTTATATAATTCTGCGAATAACCTCTAACTAACCAAACTGATATTTGGATAACATGGACTAATCTGGTTTCTTTTTTCTTCATATGCAATAAAAAGGAATAAAAAAGGTTCATGTTCCGTTCAATGTTGACGGCCAATGTCGCAGCAGACATGAATAAGAGACACTCTTTCATAGTTATGATTGAGTGAAAGAGATAGATAGAAGTGACATAAATCTAATTTTTTGATAAATTGTTAGTTCAAGATATTTTAGATAAAGACGATATTTTTGATGGTCGCAGATAAAGTATTGTGTGCAATTGAACATAATTAGACATTGGGACACTCGTGCAAAATTATTACGAAACTCAAGCACTCGTGTCAATCTCTGATTATGTCACAGTTGCACAAAATACTATTATTTGCCTTAAGTATCAACCAAATTTCAATGTCTCTGATTATGTCACAGTTGCACAAAATACTATTATTTCCATTAAAGTACGAGTATCAACCAAACTTCAATGTCGCAGTATGATGGTGATAATTGGTTTTTCGACCCCCCTATGATTGATTACGAAAAAGCGCACTTGGCATAGTTAGCTGCCGTCACAGAGGAACTAATCCCGAGAGACGAAATGACACTTTGTTTGTTCGAAATAAATTTTACCAACTTTAGCACTTTACCTATTGAATTTATTATAAAATTTTGTGTATTTCATGAAATACACAGAAAAAAAAACAGCGCTATTTTATTTACGTAACGCCTAAATTTTTTGTCGTGTTGGACGTGTATGTATGTGGCTGTAAATTGTTGTTTTGTTCCAGTGGAGGTGATATTCCTGATGTGGGGCATCCGGCTCTGCATCATGGTCCGGAAGGCTCCATCGGAGTTCAACGAGAGCCGGTTCATCTCCATGGCGATCTACAACGAGTTCCTTCTATCCGTATTCCTCAATATTTCGATGTAAGTTATTAGGGTTAATACAAAATTAAACGGCCAAGTGCGTGTTGGGCTACGCGCAGTGTAGGGTTCCGTAGTTGCCCTGCACAATATGCGGACTTCTTCTCCAAGTACATTTTATAAGTTGGTCGACTAATACAGATCGCGCCAAACTTCTAGTACGCTCGGAAGTTGCTCTTCCCAAGAACGGCCCATATATTTTGTCCCTGCTGATATGAATCGCCCCGTGTTTAGAGGGGACTAAAAGTTTGGCGCGATCTGTACTCGTTAACTAGTAAAGCCTACTTAGCTGTGTTATAGTTTTCCTTTTAATTTCGTTATGTATACTACAGCCGTGGTTTTTTTCACGTCTCCAAATACAACTGTTTCGCTGGCAGGGCGGGGGGACACTTGACTCTAACAAAAATTGACACCTTTAAGCTTAATATTTCGCAAACGGAACCCTGGATCGAAAAATGGTCTTCTCACACCCCCAATATTTTTAAATTACCTATCCAACGAAAAACCCACACTAAGGGATAGACGAGAAAAAAACAATCATCCCCACTTTACGCGTAGGGGAGGTACCCTAAAAAAAATCTTTTTCAAAATTTTACTGTACCACTTTATCGGCGTGATAAATATGTATTCCTATACCAAATAACAGCTTTCTAGCTAATAGTCTCTAAGCTATGCCGTGGACAGACAGAAAGACAGACGGACATGGTGAAACTATAAGGGTTCCTTTTTGTTGACTACGGAACCCTAAAAACAGAACCCTTATACTATGATTATCCCCTTCAACCGTTTTTGGTCATGGTGATCACTTCGACTCCTAGTCGGTACGGCCCTGCGCTGATGCGCCCGAAGATGGCTTATGTAGCCGATCTTCCTCCGAACGGCAAATTGCAAAACATCGAGTAGAAACTGACGAAGCCGTTATTAAAATGCTTTACTTTCTAGCCCTTATATAAAACAGACTGGTGACGGGCACCGACATCACTGGTGCGAGGGTTTCGGAACCGCTTTCACTAACTCACCTGCCCAGCGTATGTAAGTATTGGCATTTCTTCTAGGAGGACCGCCAAGAACGCCTATGTCCAGCAGTGGATGATAGATAGGGCGGAGGTAGGCATGTATTTATATATGTAGTATATAGGATGGGATTTGGTCGGCCGCCTGGATTCGTGCCGGGGGCTCGGTTGGTAATCATTGAACCTTGTTCCTGGTCCCTGGCCGGGTCTCCGGTATGGGCTCGGGCGGTTGATTGGATTTCACCTTGTATAATAATATTTTACCTATAATTTTAATCGTATATATATTGCTACATAAATTAAATAAACATTTAATCTAAGTAGCTCATGTACATTTATTATTTTATTACATATAATTTTATAAGATTAAAATTTGACTTGTGAAACGTGTATTATATATACCTACTTTGCAAAATAAACTTTTTGAATTTTGAGATAGATGAAGTGTCAATTTAAATTAGTTGAATCAGTCAGCACGTGGAATAAGGGTGAAATTATAAAGGACATTGGCTTCCAGCGTAGTAGTAGCCAGCGCGTACCCGTGCCGATACAATCTCCGAGAAATTGCATACTAACAAATGATGATAACGTTTGTGTTTTAAACGGTTTGTACGAAACTCTCAGTGCCTTGACCGGTTTTTTTTTTGCATCTATATTGCTTCATTATCTTGCCTGTATAAAAATAATACCTGAAGGCCTACCATGAGTTTGGGTCTTCATACTCTTTAGCGACCGCATTAAATATTTTGTAATACCAAAATTCTTGTTCCTCTCGTAAGCCGCTAGGGGCACTGTACCATTTCTGGTTTAAATATTTTAATCATTAAGTCACTAGCGAGGATTGAGGCCTAAACTCATGCTAAAGGAATACTAGTACCAAGAAGCTTGAGAGTAAAGAGTCATCAATACCAAATATAGAGATACAGGTAATTTATTGTCATTTAAAGTCTGTTGGCTTGTTTGGACTAATCTAAAATGATTAAACCGATTTTGACTTGACAATCGTTGGCAGGTAGACTTTTTAGAGAATAATTTAACATCTATCACTTTAGGCATCCCCTGAACTGATTTCGATGGGACTTTCATTGGTAGGTAGAAAACATTTCAGAGAGTAGTTTGATTATTATTATTGGTAATATCTGTTACTTTTCACATTTGTCACTTTTGATATTTATTACCATTGGCATCTGCCACTTTTGACATTTCTCAGTTTTGATATCAGACACTGAAATCGGTCAATTTCATTCGTCCGCTTCACAAAAACAAAACCAACGGTAGCGAATTTGCAGGCAGCACCTAAAACACTTAAAATAAATTAGTAAGTAACAAAGTATGTCATACAATACAATACATTCATGAGAAGATACAAATTGAAATTATGGGGAGAGTTAGACTGAAAACATATTAAATAAAATACGTTATTGTCCTCTTATTGTCTTTATTCTGTTTATATCCGACAACTTAACTACAACTTTGTTGCTGAAATTTCAAAATTATCTTCTATTCTGTAGTGTTCATACACACATAATACACTTTGATAGTGCCTTTGAAGTATTCTAATTGTCACAAATAAGCGTACACACCGTGTCATAGTTATAAAGCCAACACATCGTGTCATATAAGGCGGATGTAAAATATTTAATAGTGGATCAAAGGATAATTTAATCCATTCTGGTGCGTCTTTCTGTGAAGGTATTCCATAACCCCTAAGGTCACAAGACAAAGGGCGTGTACAAAATTTTATATTTTTAGTTATTATTTATCGTATGGTTTTTTAGGGTTCCGTACCCGAAGGGTGCCAAACGAGACCCTATGACTAACCCTCCGCTGTCTGTCTGTCACAGGGTTCTACAGCTTCAGCCGTAATAAGTAGCCAGTTTAAAAACGTACTATGTAGGTATACCTTCTATCATCGCAAACATTAAAAAAAACTGGTCAAGTGCGATTAGGACTCGTTTCTTGAGGGTTCCGTACCATTAAAATTGGTAAATTAAATACTTAAATAGTTTAAACAGAAATTACAAACTTATCAGTACCTACAAATTGTATAAAACGAAACTGCAAAATTAGGTTGGTTGTGAGTATTAATAAATATAATATTATATACTATGTTATAAATAAACGTTATCAGTATTTGTTGTTTAAAAACAGCATATACTACGAGTATAAAGAACTTACAAATTCCTAACTACTTTGGTCTCTGAATACAAATACCCGTATCAAATTTGGTCTAAAAATGAAAATTTTATGGGCCTCCATTTCGTTATTTTTAAAATTAAAAAAAAAACTGCTTTCTGCCAATCAAAACCAAAATGATGCTAGCACAGTCTTTTCTTCACCCCATTCCAGATTACGCTGATTTCGCAAAATTTCTGTATTCGATTCATTTTTTTTTTCGTAAATACGATCATGTCTCACAGTTCAGTTCCCAGTTAAATTGGCTTCCCATTCGTTTTCGCAGAAATGCTCACATTCTTTCTCTCCTCCATAGTGTATTAAGCAATCCCTCTGCTCCTAGTTACCTCCGTGAACGGTTCACATTCATTAATGAACGCGGGCGTGAAATGCGGTCCTGCAACAGTCAAAGGATAGCTATTACAGAAAACAGAACAGGATTTTACAATGACTCATTTTCGGTACACGCTGCAAGACTCTGAAATCGCTTACCAGTGTCAATGCCTGAAGCATTGAAAAATACAAATCACTTTAAAATAAAAGTGAAGCAATTTTTCTCAACAGAGTACCCATCTTAGAACTCAAATATCCAATATTATTATAAATTATGTATGTTTATTTATATATGTATGTGTACATTTTTTAGGTATGTATTCATTTATTTTAGTATGTTCATGTATTTTATATGGAAGTTTATGTCTTAGATATTTTAGGTTTATATTTTAATCCTGATCTCCCTATTATTTTTTGATTACTCCTCCACATATTATTTTGTTCATTTTTCTGTTAGCTACCAAGGGTTGCCTGGAATATATAATAATAATCAGTGCCGCCCATGTACACCATGTTTAATCGTTTCTTTTGTCTTTTAAGTTATTTGTGTAAATGTCCATATATAAATGAAAATTTTTAACCTCTTCTTAATGAGCTCAGACAGTGAAACCCCACATGTTGGGGTAATTTTGGATTTTATTACTACCTACAATTTACGTCTTACTACGTCGATTTCGCTACTGACTGATTCACTGACTGATTCGTGATCATCAAAACCGAGTTTTTCCTGAAGTCCTAGAAAGCTGAAATTGGGTATGCAAGCTAGAATTGGCACATTTACTAAAAAAAAGAAAAACTGTAACTTTTATTCTTTAACCCTTCGGAGAGGGGGGTGCGGTTTATATTATATAAGAATTTATTTTCAAACTTCCAAAAGTCCTAGAAAGCTAAAATTTAAATTTAAATTAGGATTAAAACACAAACAATGAAATATAAGAAATTTGTGATTTTCACCCTCCAACCCAGGTCCGGTTCTGTATTATATAATAATTACTATTCCAAACTTTTAAAAGTCCTATAGAAAGCTGAAATTTGGTACGGAGGCACAGAATAAAACTGAGGCTAGACAACAAAAAAATAAGAAATCTGTAACTTTTACCTTCCAAACCCTCATAAAGATAGAGTCTGGTTCTGCACTATATAACAATAATTATAAATATGTAAAATTGCAAATATTTATATTCCAAACGATAATGCCTATTTTTTTTTTAAACCGGTCGTGTTAAATAAAATGCGGGGAAATTACCAGTTTGCGGAGAATAATCAGTGTGAAAATATGGAGTTTCCTTTTAAAGCTTATATATTATGTTCATTTCTCACATTTCTGCTTGTTTAGTTTGTTTATTGTTAGCATTTATAAAGTCTTCTAGTACGGGTTTATTGCAACTCAAGCTAACCACTAGCAAGTTTCTAGAGTAATTAAACTTGCGTAAATATTTGTTCCCGTGTTAATGTGTAGACATACTTAAACTTCTAACATTGAAAATTACTCAGAATGTAGTTCAGCCTTACTTTAATAAAAAGAAAAGTTTATGTTATAAACAACAATAATGATAAAACCACAAAATTTAAATATGAGGACAATCTTCACGCGTAGAGTTTAAACGTTGCCAACCATATATTTCACGTTGAATGAAATTTTATCAATCTTGCGTAATAATGTACTTGAAGGCAATCTTGAGGCAGTTGAGTCTAAAAAGAGGTGTGTTGAAAATGTTTTTATTATAATACTATTTAAGTTTGTTGCGACGTGTCTCGTTCCCAAACGCACAATTTATGATTGTTTTTCTTATTTTTGAATAAAATTATAAATTAATAGTATATTTCGTGACGAGTATAAAATGGCGGATTTTCTTACCCGAGGGATGAAGGACGTCAAAAATGAAGACAAACGTCAAAAAGAACCTAATTTTGTAATAATTTAAATTTCAATACGATATTTCAAACTGACCTGATAGTCATTCCGCAACGGGGCCCGGAAAGTTCGATTTTCAAAACTAATTTCGAGTATTAAATGGAACTTTTTCATAAAGGTAGTAGAAAAATTTCATTTTTGGCATAACGTGTAAAAGTTTAATGTCAATAAGCTAGAAAAATTGTGTTATTTTATGCATTACTTGTTAAATGATCCTAAACAATACTTCTTCTTAAGGCGATACGTAAAAGTTTTAGCGTCCCTATTACTCTGTATACGAAAAAACCCCCAGTGCGAGTGGGACGGATTCGTGGAAAAGTAGCAAAAGTCGGTTTTTTATTAATATAAAATGTACATGTATTTTGTCAAAAATATTTTCTAGGCGACTTTACAAATATATAATATCCACATTTTGAATGCAATTGCACAATGAGTGGAGGCCTTTTGGGTGTCACTTATGTTTTGTTTGTTATTGATTATATTGTATTTTAATTGTGTGATACCAATAAAGTTTTTTCTATTCTATTCTATTCTATTTTAAATTAGTTAGGATTTTAGAATTACAGGAAAAAATAAAACAATTTAGAGGTCTTTTCTGAATTAAATTTTATCGAGAAAATTTCATCCAATCGCGTTTCCTTCAGTGAGAATCTTAATCAAAAACTCAATAAACATTTACCCAAAAATGAAATACGTAGTTAACGTTATATTGGAGTAAATGAATTCGAAAAAACCCCTTTTTTGTATCATTGACAACGTAATGCATAAAATAACAGAATTTTGCAAGAAAAACTGTATTCACATTGAACCATTTGTCGCGTAATGTTATAAAAAACCTTTATTTATTACTTTTAATTAAAAAATAAGAAAAGCAATTATAAGTTGTGCGTCTGGGAACTCACTTATCATTATTGTAAACAATAGATCGCAGTCCAAATTGTGGCTCGGACCCATCTTACATAATAAGTTACTATATTTAGAGGCCCCTTCACGCCTGCATTTTTCTCAAGATTCATACAAAAGGCAAAAACTGAATGTGAAGTTTACAGCTTATTTTCATTTTTTTTTATAAGTATTATATCTATCGACATCTAACTACGTCTCTATACAGCCCCAAACGTAAAATTTGTCAGGATATAGTGAATATTGCCTCGTTTTTACGCAAAGTTTAGCAAGTTGTATAATTTTCATCTATACTGGAAATGAAAAAACAGAGAAATAGAGACGTCGTTCATGTAAAGAAAACTAAGTTACCGTAGGTATATACTTTTCTATAAATAAACAAATACAGTTTCATGGAAAACAATTTTTACCAGAAACCATTTCACAAATTTGGCGCTTTTCGAATATCTCGCCATCTTGCACCTCTTGATGAGAGATGGGTCTGAGTGTGGTGTAGGGGAATAAAACATATATGAAGATGTGTGCAAAATTTCATTGAGATCAAAGCTATCAGGACGTCACCAACATCCAAAGCGTTTATATGGCAGCTGAGCGAGATGGCCCACCTTAGTCCTTAGACTTAGGTTTAGTCCTTCTGCACTACACATAGTTTATAATACTGCCCTCGTAATAAAGAATGCAGTACTTGCAAAATGGTGGTTTCGAGAAAAACGCGGTAGAGTGTTTTATGAGTTTCTCTACAAATGTATTTGGTATAATGCTGAATTTAATTTACCATACCGTTATAAATACAATGCTTTATAAGTATATGTTATTTTTAATTTGATTTTTATGTTATAATTGAAGATAAGGTCGAGTACTGCACTTTAACCTTGTATTACGGTTGGTCGGGAATCCAAAATCTAAGGTAGACTGCAGTAATCATGTTAGATACTGTAGCCGCTGGCTACAGGATGCAGAGCTGATGGAATTTGAATGGGAGAGTAGACAGGATAAGAAAAAGATTGTGGGTAAACTGACTGACCTTGCTTTGGAATGTTGTTCTCGATGGGCCGACAGGAGATGCGGTGACGTGCTGAGCCTTCTTGTTGGCTAGTTGAGCTGGCGTCTGTGCAGGGATGTATTGAATGTCCTGGTTTGAGTGATGTACACAGCACTTGTATTAACACTACACTTTAGGTACGCGATATTGTTTGTGCTGACGCGAATGTCTATTGTTTAGAGCTGTCGGCTGCGCGGGCGCGCGCGCGTGCGCCTAGAGAGGCTCGTCGATCCGAACAGAGCGAGACCAGCGCCCGCGCGCGCCTCGACCGGCGCGCGGCGGGGGGGGGGTCATCCCCGCATGCGGGTGCGAATCATGCGTCACGGTCTAGCGTGAACATCCTGGGGGGGCCGGGGCTGCGGCTCCATGGGCTGTGTCCAGATCCACAACTTGGATCACTCCATCCTTGCCAGGCATTGTGCGGAGAATTCTCCCCAACTTCCATTGGAGCGGAGGCAAGTCATCCTCTTTGATGAGGACCAGTTCACCCACTTGAGGAGGGGAGGAAGGGGAGAGCTGATTGGGGCGGGTTTGCAGGGTATGGAGGTAGGATCTGGACCAGAGAATCCAAAAGCGCTGAGAGAGCGCTTGAATGAGCTGAAAGCGTTTAAGAACAGATATGGGTCTGTCGTAAAAAGACTGCTCAGGTAGAGCGGTGAGCGGACGACCAATAATGAAATGTCCGGCCGTGAGAGGGTCAAAGTCCGTAGGATCGGATAAAATCGGGCAGAGGGGTCTTGAGTTGAGTATTATTTCGTGCAGAGCGCCGAACCAAGTTATGTGCTGATTCGCGAGCTGGTGAGTGATTGCATCATTGTTTGACCCGAGGAAGTTCTGAACTTCAATGAGTTGATCCCTAGCACCTACACAGCTTGTGCCGACTCTGAGCGAATGAGAACTAGAGTACCGCGACGTGAGATAAAACCTAACAGGGCTCGTGCTGAGTGAAATTGACCATGTACGTCTGCTATTATTGGTGTGTTAGTGACGTTCACTACACGTTGTGCGGAGTTACAAGAATTCTCTGTTGGAGCTGGAGTCATTGAGTGAAAATGAACTGAGTGTGTATGTGATGAGTGTGTGTGTGATGACTGAGTGCTGGTTTCATTGAGTGAAAATGAGCTGAATGTGTATCTGATGAGTGAATGTGTGAGTGAAAATGAGCTGAGTGTGTCTATATGTGCTGATTGAATGTGTGAGTGAAAATGAGCTGAGTGTGTATGTGCTGATTGAATGTGTGAGTGAAAATGAGTTGAGTGTGTATGTGCTGATTGAATGTGTGATGAGTGTGACTATATGTGAAAATGAGTTATTAAAAACTTGAGCGCTACCAACTCCAACGTGCGGATAGCTTGTAACTTGCGCGGGCCGAAATAACAAAAGCCATGTTCAAACGGAACACGGAAAATAAACCCGACAGAGAGAGAAAGAAAAAAAAAAAAAAAATTTTTTTTTTTAAACAACCTGTATATGAGCTGATAAACCAACGTGGAACACCCTATATGTGTACCATAAACAATAAAAGGCAGACAATAACAGGATAAAACTGTTCGGAAAACTTTTACCGTAACACAAGATTACCGCAACATTAAATATCAAAAAGGGCTGATGACCTTGTTCACTCCTATGTTATTATGCTATTTCCCGCTTACACGAAACTAATAAAATACCTATCTACTGCCTCAAACTCGTAAACAACAAAGAATGCGTTCACCTGGCAGAAATCGTATCTAAATGTGCGGACAATCCAATGATGCTAATCAAGCTTTAATCAACGTAATAATACGTAACCGTATAACGTGTGTACTTATGTACTCAACACACGTAACTTACGTATATATGTGACGTATATAAGTGCACGAAATAAAGCAAATTTATACTCTCACAAAAAATATCTCGCAAGATACGAGAACTATCTTTGACAGTGGGTAGATTTGCACCTCTTCGCGCGATAGAAAACAAAGTGAAGTGTAGGTACTCAAAACGTTGTAACACGATATGAAACTAAAATGTGAACTATGTATTTACGAGCAAAGTTGAATCACTTCGAGAACATTTGAAAAGATTGGGTCGGGAATTACATGTAAAAAATGTTGAGCAAAATGCTGACTTTGAGTTTAATTAATTTTACGTATGGGGTTTATAAGGGCTGATAATTAATCCCTGGAAGTGACGGGGGGGTTTAATAAAGAAATATAGTGGACTGTAATAAACAATTGGGCCGAATGGATATAATTATATTATCTGAGCTGAACAATAATTACAACCGTGATGAAAATGAGTTATTCTGTAAAGGGGCGTGGGGGGGCCGGTTCTAACCGATAAATGGAATGTTCCAGGCGGCGGTTCTAATTATCTACCCGCGATAGGTATTCGAAACCACAAAATATTTTTTGCCGGGAAAGGGGGCAAAATATGTAACCGGGTGAAAATGGACTGTAGTAAATCGACGGGGGCTGGTTCAAAACAAAGTTATGGGCCGGCGGGGGATAGTCGGGGGGTGATATAAACCAAAAATTTTCCTGGATTGAAAATGGACTGTAATAAATCGACGGGGGCTGGTTCAGTAGCGGTTTGAAGGGCCAAAATTGTGAAAATGGACTGTAAGGACCAGAATTCGATCCGGCTCGAAGGACCAAAAATGTAGCCGCTGGCTACAGGATGCAGAGCTGATGGAATTTGAATGGGAGAGTAGACAGGATAAGAAAAAGATTGTGGGTAAACTGACTGACCTTGCTTTGGAATGTTGTTCTCGATGGGCCGACAGGAGATGCGGTGACGTGCTGAGCCTTCTTGTTGGCTAGTTGAGCTGGCGTCTGTGCAGGGATGTATTGAATGTCCTGGTTTGAGTGATGTACACAGCACTTGTATTAACACTACACTTTAGGTACGCGATATTGTTTGTGCTGACGCGAATGTCTATTGTTTAGAGCTGTCGGCTGCGCGGGCGCGCGCGCGTGCGCCTAGAGAGGCTCGTCGATCCGAACAGAGCGAGACCAGCGCCCGCGCGCGCCTCGACCGGCGCGCGGCGGGGGGGGGGTCATCCCCGCATGCGGGTGCGAATCATGCGTCACGGTCTAGCGTGAACAGATACTGCATATTAACCTAGGAAATCCATAAACTGCATTTCATTTTAGCAAAATTAAACATTTACTTTATCAGTATTAATAACAAAAATGCAGTGTAGTATGACATTTTAGAATACAGAAGAATAAATAAAAAACAAACGCATGCAATTTTTTTATTATTTAATTTAAAATTATTAAAGGGACCATAAAAACACTCAACGTTATTTAGTTTGACTAAATTTGGTTGAATTTTTAATAAAATTTAACTTTAGGTAACTTGTAGACTAATAAGTAAAAACAAAAACATGAACTCAACCAGTTTTCGTATTTAGTTTGACTAAAGTTAAGTAACTCGTAGCTTCACATAATACTAATAAGTACTTATTTTTAGAAAGGATTACACTCAGTCTTTTTCTTTATAAAAATGGCACTTTTTAATCAGTCTATATTAGTTAGGATTCAGTCAGTATACATTTAATCTTTCATTCATTGCAATCTTCCTCCTCCATCACATTTACGAGATCAGTGGAATCTTCACTAATAGGAAGGTTTTCCCAGAACAGTTGTCTGTTTTGAGGCATTATCTTGGAAATTGTTTTTATGATTCCAGATTTTCTTGCTTGAGTTATGCCTCTAGGAGTTGTATTTTGAATAGGATTAGGCAGTGAAGCATTTTTTCAGTATTTTACCTTTAGAAAATCAATTTCATGGATAATTCCAGTATAATCAGTATTGACAAAAAAGTTGAATTTTGTTCTGTGCACCTCTACAATAACTGTGTCCTTTAAATATATTCTGTTTGCGCTCTTTTTAAGTTTCGGTTGAGAGGAATCGTCAACATATTTGTAGAAATCAGAAATTCGCATAGCCTTCAGAACAACTTTTCCTGAATTAGCCAACTGCACACAATCAATTAAATCAGAAAAATCGTAAACTTTTCTTGCATTTTGCATTTGATTTTCGTTTTGATGGAGAAAATGGTTGGCGGACATAAAAGTATGTCCTGGTTGAAGATATTTAATGGTAATGGTTTCGGTAGATATTTCGGAACCGTTGATCATTTGAACAAGAAATGTAAAGAAGGCCCAATTCTTGTTTTGGCTTGAACAGTTGTCTGCCCATATTATTATATTGTGCAATCACGCTTACTCAGGAGAAATGCTTTATAAGCACTAATAATGTCTTCTTGCCTTCTTCCTGGAGTGGCTTCATGCCATACTGCAGCGAAGGGCTGAGATGTGGATTTAGTTGATCCTAAAGGCACGAAACTGATTAAATGCTATGATCCTGGGGCAGTAAATTACTGATTTAAACGTGTCAATCCTGGAGAGCATTATTACCTTTTGCAAGTTGGAAGAATAAAATGCTTTTTCTGAGTCTGTAGCAGCTATGTAAGTAACTCAACATCTTGCTGGTACAAAGTTCGTGCCATTGTATATCTTTCCCGGTGAAGCTTATACGTAGCACATTCATCACAAGATTCGGATTTTTTGCATGTAGGCTGATGTATTTTATAACTTTCGCAATCTTCACACTCCTCGTTGCCTAAATGTGTAAATGATATATTCATGTCCTTTTTTAAAAAAATTCTATATAATTCGTATGATATTTCCGTGTTTGGGTATTTCTTCTTTAAATCTTTAAACATTATAGTTGCATTTAGGTCACTAGACAAGTATCTTCTATTGGGAGCATGTACTCGTCTATAATGTGCGATTGCCGGTCTAAAAATTGAAATATGACTTTTTAGTATATTTCTGTCTATTTTCTCTTCGTGCTCTCGTTTACCTCGTTTGTCGGATTGTGCATTTAGTACTTTTTTTAGAGCGTCCAATATACGGCAGTAATTTTTTCTGTCATATCCCAGAGTAGTTTAGAAGAATATTTTACAAACTTCTAATTTGTTCACTTCATTTATCTTATTTATATTGAAATGCAGCCAATCAGCAAATGCTGCATTTTGCACTAGTATGGGACGAATAATGCATTTTAATTTAGTGTAAATAATTCGAATACTGCATTTCATTTTTGTAAATGATCATTGCTGCATTCTAACTTAGGATGAATACATAATTTTAAACAAATACTGCATTTGAGCTTAAAGTTTCTTGGACTTCCAAACATTTTTTCATATTTTTTTTCAATTCCATGTATAGTAAGTATCTACCTGATATCATTTTTGAGAAAAACCGGAATTCCGAAAAATGACGATTACTGCGTTCTTTGTTACGAGGGCAGAATATTAGTCCTTCTGCACTACATAAGCATATAATACTCCAACCCAAGCAAGTTTTACTTTATTCCTTTCTAATGCATACATTTTTCTTAGCCTATATCTTTTCCCTAATAAATTACCTCTATATTTTTCTTCATTTATCTTATGTAATCCTCTTTTGGGCTCGGACTCTCTATCTCCAACCGTTAATCTAGAGAACGGGGATTTATTTTAGAACAAGTGCCCTCAAATCTATAATACTACCTTACCTCGTAGTATTTTATATGCCTATGTAAGTAGTTTGTCTCTATTCTGGGACAGATTAGATTTACAATCGTAATAAGGGTGAAAAGTACTGCGTTATTTACCCCGAAAGTACCTCTAAATTTCAGTCAGTCAAACGTAAATAATTTAATGACGTAATTCACTATACACTAATCAACTCTAAAATTTATTAATGTTGTCGAATATGGTTGGTTTAACAAGAAACTTGGGCTCTCAACTTATATGCCTACAGGTACAGCCTATTGTGATTATTTTCACAAACGTTTTTGTATACTTCGGGCTTCTAGAACAGTAATTGTATTTTATGAAACTGCTGCATGACAGGGGTTATTAAAACACAAAGTATCATTAGGGCTACCACCCCTTCGGATTTGACCCGGAGTTTCCGGGTTGGAGTGATGCATGTCTGGGCTATGGGTTAACACCGTGTATATCCGGGTTTAAGGTGGATGGTCCAAGGTAGTTTTTATAAAAAACTTGTGAGAACCAATAACGACGACAGAAGTATTATTATTTAATTCTGTTACCTTTTTCCACACGTTCCATCAACTTTACACCCGCGAATTTTCAGTTTTTCTTAAAAACAAAATGTTTTAACAGTCTAATTTTGTAATTTAAAACTTTCATACATTGAATTACAAAAGGTTTAAATAACAAAATTAGATTCCTAAAGTTTGTTTGTAAAAAAAACTGATTATTTTTATTATATTATATTATGATTCGTGGGTGTAAAGTTAATGGAACGTGTGGAAAAAAGTAACAGAATTAAATAATAATACTTTTGTCATCGTTATTGGTTCCCACAAGTTTGTAGGTATGAAGATTGCCTAGGACCATCCACCTTAACCGGGCGGTGAGATGAGCGTGAAAGCCGCCGCGCCGTCACTAACAGTCCGTCATATTAGTATTCATCGACATAGTGAAGTCGGAGTTAATTGTAAAGATTAATTATAATATAACGAACAAGAATTTTCAAAGTTCTTCAAAAACCAGAGCAAGTAAACATTGGAAATTGCTAAAACTCATACAAAAATATGATCACGAAAATCTAGCAGGTCCGAGAAGCGCTGTTAAATTTGTACCGTATCGTAAAATTATATTTAAAGAAAACGTAATATTTAACATAAATAGTGACTCTCCTAAAATCTCCGGGCCTACCCTTTTTGAAAGGTGGCAGCCCTAAGTATCACACGGGTGTTTTAATAACTAGATAAATGGAGTTCATAAACTGTCTTTCAAAACTTTTGTAATAGGTATGTTACGTAGGAACCTACCTATTTTTCCAATCCATAAAATCTTGATATTTAACATATATCGTAAGCTTTTCTTGATTTTGTTAGTAAAATATTGTTTGAAAATTTTATTGCTGTCGCTGTTTATATATAAGGTCTTTCAATTTAAATAGAAAGTAATTTAGGAGGTGATTCAGTATCGTTAATACATCACATTCCACTGCAAAGTTTTTTTTCCGCGAACTTTTTCTTCACTTGTCCATACAAACTGAGTCAGCTGATCGGACCATTTTGTACTGAGAAGGGAAAAAAAAGTCCGCGCAAAAAAAAGTGTTTTGCAGTGGAATGTTATGTATTAACGATACTGAATCACCTCCTAAATTACTTTCCATTTAAATTGAAAGACCTTATATGCATGTCGGTGACGCGAACCAATAAGATTTTCTCCTACCAAAAATCGCAAAATAACACGCCTAAACAAGTGTTCACTTCAAAAACGTCAAGAAAGAAAATGCATTTTTGTTTTCATACAAGAGACGTACGTAAATAAAATACGTCATTATTCTCTATTTTTTTATTCAAAATCAAGATTTATGATATATATGAAAATAAATATAAGTATTTTGTGCAACTGTTACATAATTTGAGACATTGGGACACGAGTGCTTTTTTACGAAACACAGTGAGTTTCGTTATAGTTTTGCAGGAGTGTCCCAATGTCTAATTATATTAAGTTACACACAACACTCGCTCATGAACCTCGGGTGCTTCGTCTAGGTAATGCTGGCTTGAAAACCAATCAGGATAGAGGGGGCTTGGCTTAAGAAATAAGATCAGGACTTATTTCTCGTCTCTCTTGTTGATTGGCTCTCTAGCGGTGTTATAGTAAATTGGACGAATCGCAGCGCATAATGTAATATAATAACATCGGATAAACAATGTAGGTACTTATAAAACTGGTTGTGATTTACAGTGTGAGACCTTATTGCAGAGTTGGAGTAGATACAATTATTTATCTGTCAGCAATCAAATAAGCTGACTGTGTGAGAAAATTGAAACTCATTCAGGGTTAAAAACATGACACAAACCTCTTACAAAATACATAACTAATTTTGAATAAATTGACTTTTCAAACCCGTTTGAAAACGCTATAGCAGTTTCGTCCATATTTCCCGAGTGACACAATAACTCTGAAACACTACGAGTAGCTGCAACAACAGCGTCCTTCTTACATAAGCCTATTATTATGTTGGAGCTTAATAAAGCCCCCAAGCTTAAGAGGCTATGTAAATAAAATAGGAGTGCTCTTTTTCTGTGTATTTTATGAAATACAAAAAATCGATTTCTGGACTATGCATTTTGATAATATAATCTTGGGTTTTGATTTTAGAAAATAAGTAAGGATACATTAACCTCGATAGAAATAATTATTGAAATGAGGTCTTCAACTTTTTCTCCTCGTTTGACGAATAGGAATGATATACAAAACTTAAACATATTTTGCTTTTTAACAGTATATATATTTCGGGTTTTAGTTACCATGCAAGCTGTTTTAGTCTTTGTTTGTAAACATAATCTACATACTATTTTCTCTTTCGTCCTGAATCCGTCCCTCTCGCACTGCGCTTTTTTTCGCTTGGAGTGGCAGTGACCAAAATAAAATTCACATAGCCTCTTAAGGTGATATGTAAAAGTTTTAGCGTTCCTGTTACTCCATATGTGATAAAGCCTTCAGTGCGAGAGGGACGGATTCGGGGAAAAGTAGCAAAAACTCCATTAAAAAATAGGGCTGGAAAAAAATTCCATTAATAATTTTTTGAAGATAATATGTTGCTTGTATTTTAGTGCAAGAATCATACAAATAACAGTAGTGGTTTCAAAGATATAACCAATTTTAGTCTAAAAACAGCTTGACTTTAAACAATATGTTCATGATGTTTCTTATACGCGAGAGTAATTTTTTACAAGGAAGTTATTTTTTATAGTTTAAGTAAAAAAATATTTCGTTTTCATAATTTTTAAACATACCGTTTAAGAAATAACTTTATCAATGGGAGTCATTTTCAGATGACGACGCTGAGGAAGGGGCGCCTTAAAGCTTGCATTTATACGTATCAAGGCTAAAACTGTTCAAGAAGTTTTTACTCTTAGTCTCGGGTAATACCCCTCTCTATCTGGCTTTGGCTGCTATTTCTTAATACCTTACCTTACATTTTGTAATTACTTTTTCAACGCAAGTGCTCGTAATGGCCCACTTTTTATGCATCAAAACGGAACAGAAAGTCGATTATTTAGCCCTAGGGCTTTAGGATTATTATTTTTTTATTTATTTACGAGAAGTCGGCTAACCTGCAACCTTTTCTGTGTACCATAAATATTATACTTTTTTTTACACTGTTTAACGGCTCTGGATACAGGCCTTTTGAGCCAATCATAATTTAAAGTTCACAAGATTATATTTGTTTTATTTCCTCACACTATGCATTGAAAAACGTAGTATGATACATGGGCGTAAGAGCAATAAATTACTCGGTTACGTTTAAAACAATCGCTACGCTCGTGTTTTAAATCGTCTTCGTAATTTATTCCTTTTCGCCCTTGTAGCTTAAACTACTATTAACTAACGCTGAGAACAGAGACGAACTTACGTGTTTGTTAATTCATTTGTCGAGCTCTAGTCAAGCTCCTACGATCTTAAGAGGGGATTCTCCAAATTTTGTCTCTTTTTAAACTCATTTTAAACCATGAAATTGTGACAATAAAATTTTGAAAAAAATATGTGTTTCATATTTAACTTTTTGGTATTATAATTCAGCTATTTGATACGCGATTACTTGTATTTCCCTACATCCAATAAAATCGCAAAGATAGATCTAAACTATCATTTCGTTTCAGTTATATTGGACATTAAAACTAGTACCAAAATAAACGTCGCACAAAATGAGTTGTGATACCTTTTTCCAACCCACTGAAATTATGAAGTTTAGATTCCTATTATCCCTACGTTAAAACGAAATTGTGTACTACGTGTCAAGTAAATTGTAAAGATAGACTCCTATTATATATGTATAAAGTGAGTAATTAGATAACTTACGTAGTAAAAAGAACAAGCTTAATCAGACCATGGCTAGAAACAATATTGGAAGATCAGGGGTCTAATTATATTGAACCACTGTACGTCACGTCTTCGATACTTTAGAGCCTTGTTGCCATATAAAAAAAATTAACATACATTTAAGGGCACCATGTTCGTTAGAAGTTTAAAACTCCTAACGAGCGCTGTTTGCTGATCCTTATTTATTTATCAATATTTCCCAAAGTTTTGAATTTTGTAACTTATCTTGTACATTGACGATATATCCATGACTTGAACCTGAAACATTTAACAAAATCAAATACACACCAAAATTACAAGCATTTAAAAGTCGTGCAGACCTATTTATGTATCTTTAAATCGGTAACCAACTGGGTGCCTATCATAAAAAAAATAGATAAAAACGGAAAGTACTAAATTGCCCTCAATGAGTATTGAACTATGACGTCACTTCAAGTGCGAAAAACGGAATTCTAGAGTGCAAATTTCATTTGTAAATTTTGTATGTATTTGACAATGATTTGAATATCGTTGGTATTTGATTTTGGTAAATATTTTAGGTTCAAGTCTAACTCATCCCGTACAAGATTATTAATGTACGGGATAAGTTACACACTTCTTAATTTTGGAAAATAATAAAAAATAGGATATTAACAGCGAACAGCGCAAATTGGGAGTTTGGGCAAGCACAGTGCTCTTGAAGCTTTAGTCTATACTTACTAACATAATAGGTATATTGGCAGCCAAAAGTATATTATTTCAGTAGTCGACCTGTAAGGATATTATAGGGCTATTAAAATTTCTTTAACATAAGAAAAACCATACTCTGTACGTGTAAAGAATTTTCGTAAACCGCAAATAAAATAAAAAACTGCCTTCACATTGAAAAACATAGTTGTTACGTATTCTGTCGAACTGTAAAACCGCATCAGGCAAAATTCTGATAATTAATATGTCAAATTTGAATTATTATTACATACGGCTTGAACACTCGCCGACCGGCGCGCGGCGGCTGCCAGTGCCCGTTTGATAACGACGGTGAACGCCGCGTCGCCGTCGTCGTCCTAAGAACGACACTCGCCTTGATAATGCCGAAATTATATCGGTGAAACGGTTTGCATATAGTCAACAGCAATCACACGTGAGTATTCAAGCCGTATGTAATAATAATTTAGTATGTCAGCGCACGCGAGTTTTAATAATATTATATAAAATTTACTAAATTAAGTATTTTGTTCACAGGCTTTTTCTTCAATCTCCAGCTAACCCCGACCTGTTGTATATAATATTCTTCTGTCACACACAACTGACTGTGACGTTGCTACTCCTCTTCATATTTGGTAGTAAGGTAAGAATTCACCATTTCTCCAAATGTTAATAACAAATATAAATTCTTATTTTTCAGTTTTATTGCTGTCAAAACCCAAATTTAATCATCACAAAATAAACCTTTCCAAAGTAGGAAGTTATCACATTTGCTTTTTCTAGTTTTGGAGATTTACAGCCCAAAAATAGAAGGAATATGTCTCAAATTGAATCTATTCATGATCCGATGTCAAGAATAGATTTAACGGAACGTGGTGTTATAGAACTTTACTACAAATAGAACAAGGGGCGAGTGTTAAGAGGGTGCCGAGCAAAATAATCT
The DNA here is from genome assembly GCA_934047225.1 of Ypsolopha sequella. Lineage (NCBI taxonomy): Eukaryota > Metazoa > Arthropoda > Insecta > Lepidoptera > Ypsolophidae > Ypsolopha > Ypsolopha sequella. The sequence goes on along the minus strand of OW203986.1, from coordinate 2,270,823 downwards.
AAAAAGACAGTCACTGTTAAATTGATTTATTGAATAATATTTCAATGATAAATAAATAAAATATATATTTATTATCACAGAGAATGTACCTACACTTCCGCCACAGCGAATATTAAAAATAACTTATGGTGTAAGAAACAAATCTATCTAAAGTAAGCCCAAAATCTAAAAAGTTATTGGTGTTTAAGTCATTTCAATAACTTTACTGTCAAATTTTGTCTCAACCACAATTTAAGATAATCACAAACAATATAAAATACAATTGGACCGTTTCACATTTTTAAAATTTTGTCTGGTAAATTAAATATGAATTTTTCTGTTAAATTGAATAAATAGGACCACGATAAAAAACTACCACGAGAGAACAAGCTGGTTGTCTAATCGTTCTACGCTCGGTGCAGCCTTAAGGACAAACAGACATCAAAAGCACAGCAAAACAGTTGTGGTGGAACTGTGGGTGGGACCAAATGTAATAATATTTAATTTCGTTATTACATGCACGCTATATGAAACTTGTGAAGGCAATACAATCGCACCGATTTTGTCGCGGGCTCAAAATAAAAAACGTATCAGGAGATATACAATTTTATCAACACTGTGAAGGTTTTCAAACAAATCTAAATAACATTTTCGATTTCGATTTCGTTAAATTAACGTTTTTATGGTGTTTTTTTTAAGATTACTGAGTTGTATAAATGATTCATATTTCATAATTTTTTAGTCCCCATTTGACACAGATAATCTCAAATAATAGAATCTAAAATATTGTAAAAAAAATCCATAAACACCTTGCAGTCTTGTTTGATTTGTCTGTCCTTAATGAATTTAGTCACTGAATTGTCAATCTACATAATTATTATAACATTATAACTGTCTCAGGCCCCGTAGCACAGTGTTTAATCGCGCGTGAATCACAGGTGCGAGAAGCGTGACTTACTGTTTAATCGTAAAAACATCGTATCACGCTCCTCACATTTGTGATTCAACTAAGTCACGTCGCGCGCGATTTAACTCTTAGAGGGTTCTGAGTAATCTGGATGTGTGACAGATATGAATTCAATCCACACTTTATTATAATGAAATAAATACTTAATTTTAAATGAATTTTTTATTTATTTATTGAGTTGTACAACCTTGTGGGAATTATATACCTGTTGTCCATGTCAATTGCGGTTTTTCATGGTGGTAACCTACTTACCTACATATAAAATTAAAATAATTTCATACATTTACATATTTTCATTTTAGAGGTAACCACTAATATAATCATTAAATAAAACTCAAAAAATTAAAGATATTATGTGATACCAGTACCAACCATATTTTTTTTCGAAATTGTAGTAAAAAGCCTTTGCAAAACAACAATAAACGCCACTACACAACTACGCCACACAAAAAATGGTGTTGCTTTGTTCTTGACCTGATAGCTCCTAGAGATGCGTTCTGTTTCACGCAAAATTTTGCTACATCATAGAGTAATATTCTAAGTCTTTGATTTTGACATATTTTGGGAACACTGTGTGTATGTGTGAAACAAACGTATGTGTGAAATAATTTCCTCCTGAGCTAATAAGGGTTAACACTGTGCTACGAGTGCAGGCAGCCACACAAGATACCTCCTTGACATATCCAATAAACAACATAACTAAGAGTGCAGGCAGCCACACAAAATACATCCTTGACATATTCAATAAACAATATAACTACGAGTGTAGGCAGCCACACAAAATACATCCTTGACATATCCAATAAACAATATAACTACGAGTCTAGGCAGCCACACAAGATACATCATTGACATATCTAGTAAACAACATAACTAAGAGTGCAGGCAGCCACACAAAATACATCCTTGACATATCCAATAAACAATATAACTACGAGTGTAGGCAGCCACACAAAATACATCCTTGACATATCCAATAAACAATATAACTACGAGTCTAGGCAGCCACACAAGATAAATCATTGACATATCCAGTAAACAACATAACTACGAGTGCAGTCAGCCACACAAGATACATCCTTGATATATCCTATAAACAACATAACTACGAGTGCAGGCAGCCACACAAAATACATCCTTGACATATCCAATAAACAATATAACTACGAGTCTAGGCAGCCACACAAGATATATCATTGACATATCCAATAAGCAACATAACAACGAGTGCAGGTAGCCACAAAAAATACATCCTTGACATATCCAGTAAACAACATAACTAAGAGTGCAGGCAGCCACACAAAATACATCCTTGACATATCCAATAAACAACATAACTAAGAGTGCAGGCAGCCACACAAAACACATCCTTGACATATCCAATAAACAACATAACTAAGAGTGCAGGCAGCCACACAAAATACATCCTTGACATATACAGTCAACAACATAACTACGAGTGCAGACAGCCACACAAGATAGGAACATCTACTAAATGCTGCTCCAAATACGTCGTAAAAAACAGAGCCTGTAGATATTATTTCTCTTCACCGTTCCGTGCTTGGTGAATTATTCTTCCAATAAAATTTACATACAAATACAAAACAAAATTTATTTATTCATACACGAGTAATTGTATGTACTTTGGACCCTCCTTTTAAGCTAATAAAACCTGAGGGACCGCTCTTTTCTTATTGTTAGATGTTAGATTAGTAAAATGTTTACGTTAAAATTTTTGCATGGAAAGAACTGTACACCAGTAAGACAGGCGGACGCCCGTTGTATATCTACAGTATACCTATACATATAATATATAAGAATTAGTCTACCTATACCATAATATTACTAGTGTTTTGCATGGTACGTGGGCTGCAAGCAGCCCCGGGTATAGTATATGCTTTTTTTGTTGTTTATTGTTATTGTTGTAGTTGTTGTTATAACTTTTTCATTTTCGTGACAGGTAAGAGAGGAATGCGTGTTTAAAACACGTTTGGAAACTGAAATTGAATGGTAACAATTATCAAACGACATTCAAGTAATTACAGCTGTCATTGTATCACGAAATGTCATAGGTCATGATCAGGTGTCAAAACTGTCATCGTCGTTACTATAATGAGCGCCTTGAAATACGTGTGGAAACTTTGTTTCAATTGAATCGGGCAAGTATTTTGCAAATGTTTTTCTCTGACAGCTGTCAAATGTCAAAATTGTCAACGGTTGAAATGTGCTTGAAACAACGTTCAATGAAGTCGAATCCGGTAAGCCCAGCCTCAGCCGTTTGGGAGATACGTCCATGAGAAACAGCCTTGAAATGCCATCCGGGGTTAAGTAGAACTTGGCCTCTGAACTCACATATACGGCCTACGGCCTCATTGTTCATTCATCGGCCACGCTTATACTCAGTTCGGCCTTCGGCCTCGCCGCTTGGGTACTGTTAATAGTTTGGTCTCCGGACGATTACTATGAGGCCTCCGGCTTCGCCTCCAGCGTCGTAGAAATCGTTCTGCGGGGTCGGCCTTCGGCCTCCCTAGAATGTTGACAAATATGACTCTGGTAGCCGAGTTGTTGTGCTCGGCCGAAAAACTCGCATTTTCGGACTCCGAACGCGCCTTCGGCCTCGCTGGCAATTTCTCCGTCCTCACGTGCTCGTTTTTCAGTCACGCTTGAAAGACACTTATAGGCTCGGCCTTAGGTCTCGCCAGTAGTTTTGGAGATATGGCCGATCAAAATTTTTCCGAAAAAGTGTCAAAAACCCTATAGGTTGTCAAAAAGTTTCAAATTTGAATACGGATTTGTAATCAGCATACTGCCTTTTGATACTGAGATTTAAGGCCCTTAATACCGCCAACTGGGTACTTTCTAAAGCCTACTCCTCTTTTATGGCCAAACCAAAAATATTGAAAAAATGTATTATGGATTATCAACTCTAGGACAACATATGCAACATTTTTCTTTTTCGTACCACCAAAACTTCTATACGAAAAATTGTTTCAACTAAATGGTGTTTTTTGGCTTGAATTTCCTACTGCTCCTAAGCGGCTTAGGTGATTTAATTCATTTATGCTTTGATAAATAGATAAACTTGATAGCTATAAATATAACATAGAATTATTCAATCGAACAATGACGCCCATGTGAAAAGTATTATTTTCTCCTATTTTGCCCTTTCAAGGACGCAGCGAGCGTCGTAACAGCCACCACGCATTGTGCACTGATTTGAACGTTATTTCAATGTCGTTTCCGTCGATATTCATACAGACAAACATCGAGCTGCTAATTTGGCGACGGTAATCGCCTTAAGCAAATCGGAGTACAATACAATACAATACAATACAACTTAATTTGTACACCATATAAAAAGGAACAGAAATATAAATACTTATATTTCTACTTTTTAGGACCTGTCAAAAAACTGTCAAAACCTGTCAAATGTCATTTTTTTTAACCAAATACGGTTAGGTTATTGATTAATGGATTGTAATCACATGATGCTTCTCCACCAGGCGATCATGGTGTATAAGGGGCATGGCAAGGAGAAGGAGAAAACCAGCAAGTTCAGGTCAAGGCCAGCTGAGTCAACGTACACCATGACCACGAATAGGACCGCGCATTTCTGTGATAACATGACTGAGCGTGAACTTGAGGTAAGTTACATGATGAGTTGTCATCATTATCTTGTCATTATTCTTGTCAAAATCAATATCATATCCTCAGAATAAGGAATATATTCTGAGATCATATCCGTCATCATCATCATCATCATAATCAGCTGTCTCAATAAGTTTTTATATTTGACATGTCTATCTAAATATAATATTATTTCGCAGGAAGAATTCAAAAAAATCTGCAATCAACTCGACAAGCTCCGTGAGCGATGTACAGGCGCTACAATCGCTAGACGGATAGCTGTGATGCAAGAAGCAGCTGCACAGTATGAAAAAAAGCCAATCTCATCCGAGCACTCAGCTCCATTGAAGCTAAACACGGTATTCAGCGCTGTAGCAGATAGATTGATGTGTACTGTGACCCCTGCTGAAGAATCAAGCAGTAGTGGCCGTGACGTAACATTTGAAGCCCCACCTCTATATAGACATAAGAATTTTAGTCCCACGAAAAAGCCTGTCGACAGCAACATAGATCAAAGCCATACGGACGTTACCACTGATTCTCCTAAAAAAAGAAGTGAACTAAACGAAGAAGCAAAAGAAGATCACGATAAAACAGAACAAAATGGTGTTTTCAAAATTTCCGGTGAATCAAACTGTAGTGATATCAGACCACCAGAAGTGAGTGGTAGAAACGAAAGTTTTAAAGACAGTAAAAGTGAGTTGAAGTCAAGCCCAAGCAGTACTGATACTGTGAGAGGTGTCAGGTCAGGTCATGCCAGGACTCATGCCATAGTGATAAACTTAGATGATAAGAGTAGATTTACTGAAGAGGTAACAGTATAAACGTTTTCGATTAAACATTTAATACAATATTTTAGTTGATATGTTTAAGTTTTATTTCAGTATAAATAGACATTACTTGGGTAGTGCAAAATGTATCTAAGTTTTTAACACATGTGAATGTGACAGTACCTATTTAAAAAACAATTTCCCAAATCGTACTTATAACAAACGTTCAGTTATCAGAACATCTACTCAAATTATTTTCCTATTATCATAATAATCATAAATCCTAGTCGCAAAACTGTGATTTTGAAAATTAAAAAGAGTGCGACAACTTTATCATTACAATAGTTATAAAACATGCATATCAAGTCAGAATGTTTTGAAAAGATCTTTGGAAGCCTCTGTTATTATAGCACTTAAATATAACGGATAACAAAATAGAAAACGTAATTCAACTGTTTGAGTTAATTAAAGTGGAACTATGACTCCTTTTTAACAGAAAATTAATCATATACCAAATATTAATCTTGTTTTAATGAGCTGAAAAATTACTTTCAAGATAATATTTATACAAAGTAGAGAGAAAACTTATGAGCTTCTTTTCAGAAAGTATGTACACTTGAATTCACCCTCATTTGTCTAGTAAATTGTTTTATTAATTGAAAGTATTGATACTATTCTTTACACCAGTGTTTAAAGATAATGTACTCGTAAAGATATTATCAAAGTTCCCCAAAATCATAGCAAACTCTTAAGGTGGATTGTCTAAGGCAAAATGGATTATAATTAATTTTGTATGTTAAAAAACGGATTATTTGCGGGTGTAAAGTTGATGGAACGTGTGCAAAAAGGTAACAGAATTAAATAATAATTCTTCATGACAGTTTTCATACAAACTTGTGGGAACCAATAACGACGACAGAAGAATTATTTATTTAATTCTGTTACCTTTTTCCACGCGTTCCATCAACTTTACACCCGCGAATAATCAGTTTTTTACAAACGAACTTTTTTAGAATCTAATTTTGTTATTTAAAACTTTTGTAATCCAATGTATGAAAGTTTTAAATTGCAAAATTAGACTGATAAAACATTTTGTTTTTAAGAAAAACTGAGTATTTGCGAGTGTAAAATTATTTGAACGTGTAGAGAAAAGTAACAGAACAAAACTGTACTACTTTTGTCGTCGTTATTGGTTCTCAGAAGTTTTTTTATAAAAACTACCTTGGACCATTCACCTTAACCACAACCTTACAATAAAAACAGTTGAATGAATTTTCTATGAGTGTACAGTAAATAATACTATATACCTACGATAAGGAAATATTTTTTATCTACTCCCATAAGGCAATTGCAACTTCAAAAGCAGTGTTATAAGTACCTACATTATTTATCCGATGTTATAATATTACATTATAACACCGCGATTCTGCGTTGCGATTGGCCCAATTTATTATAAAACCGCTAGAGACCCAATCAAAAACAGAGATGAGAAATAATTGCCAACCTTATTTTTTAAGCTACGCTCCCTATATCCTGATTGGCCTTCAAGGCAGCTTTACCGAAACGACGAACCTAAAGTTCATGAACGAATGTCTTCTTCTCATTTTTCGTGAAATTATTAGTTGCAAATTTTATAAATAAATGCGATATTTTTGATGGTCGTAGATAAAGTATTAAAATAAATAGTAAATCAACGTAGTAAATCAACTTGAGGGGCTTCAGGCCCACGATCGTCTGTCACCACAACCCCTATTTTCCAAGACATATTAAAGCATTTGAAGAGCCCAGTCAATAAAGTCTCCAAGTCGACTTGGGGACTTTTTGACTTGTGGAGAATTTAAACTATTTCAAAGAGTTCATACCAGTTCTTATTTTTCTTATTATTCGTGCTACCAGTAAAAATTTCGTTTGCTTATATCTTTTAAACGCCACTCTCTGCGAGATTTATAAGAAACTAGTAGCGGCCGCAATTTTGAAAAAAGAACTAAGTATGGCGGTTTTTAGATGAAGGTCAAAATCTTCAAATCCCTATGTGTAGTAATGCAATACCGAAATGAATATCAGAACACGTCACTGATAAAAGCTCGTATACCGCCTTGTTATTTTGTTTTCTTTATTATTTATATAATTTGAAGCTTTTTGGAAAAGGCTTAACTTTTCTTGTCCATAAATAAATAAAAACATTCCTAAAATTGTTGTTGATTTTCTAAATATATAAGGTATACATTTTTACTATCGAATATCTTTAACGGGTGCTTTATTTCTCGTCAGGTAGGTATTTAAATAATTAGTGCTTCAATGATGTTTTTATAGCAAAAAAGCTATAAGTAAGATTTGCAATGCAATAAAATTTACGTGTGTTAGATGCTATTATTGTGTTTATAAATGAAAATGTATATTGGATGAGTCGTATTGAAAGACACCTAGTGACTATAAAAAGATGTACATAAGTAATTATTATAAGAATGTAAAAAATTGGTTAGAATTTGCTACTCATTGTGATCTTCTATCTATAGTTATGTAGTTGTATAATAATGTACAATTTGAAGTCATATCTTTCCTTTTTGATGCCAAAGTCGTTTGTTAGTTTTTAAGTATTAACTAATCTGCTTGAATAAACACAAAAAGAACTAGACGAAATTACCGAATAATTGTTAATATTGTTATGTTGATTTCAAAGTCTTTGTTTTTAAAATATACAGTCAGACCACAGATGTCAAGAGATATGGTAAAGGGGCGTGGCGCTTGCGAACGAATAAGGCCAATAATAGACCTTATGCGAGACCCAATGTAGATAGACATGTGTTGTGTTATCTGTGGCTACAGATTGATGCGCCGCTCTCTTTTTGCATGTATACTCTTATTGTGCGTTAGAAATAGTACTTATCGTTTTTGTGTTTATGTCGGTAAAATAAGTGGGGGAAAACAAGTATCCATCTGATTAACAATTAGAGCAATAAAGCAAATCTTCTGATATCTGTGAGTCAGACCTTCATGTCATGACATCATGAAAAAATACCAGTTTATTATGTTTTAAAGCGTTTTGAATGATGCGTTTTGTTTATGTATGAAATACTACCAATATTAATGGTGTTATTCTTGTGTAATTACCCAAAAATAACGTTAGAACGTTAAAATAAGTTATATCTATAAGCAGTATTACTTTGTCTTTCTAATTTTATATTCTGAACTAACCTAAAATAAATAAATCGAGCCTTGCTCAGTACAGATTCTATGAACCCTTTCAAGAGATATACCATTTGTAGGATAGCTTTATTAAAATCCATTCAGTAATTTTATCAAGTTGCATGTTCAGTTCAATAGTTTATTGTTAGTTTACAAAGAAAAATAGTGAACTAAAGTTTGTTTTTTACTTATATTAACTTTCAGGTTCATAACACTTCTGTTTGAACAACATCCATTGTATTACTTTTCTAAACGTTATTGGGAGATATTACAAATTATAAAAATACTCAAAACATAAGGAGTTTTTCTAAAACCTTGTTCAAAAACTGTTTTTTTAAAGGAAACCTACATTAATATGAATTTTTAGGGCTCAATAAACTAAAAGTCTTTACCGATCTACGTTTGTTGATTTGGTCATAGTTATTTTTTAATCTAGGCAATCTTTTTTTTAAAACGTTTGCCTGCTTCTAAATGAAAGTTCTGTTAATTTCAATGTTTATCCTTCTACTGGTTATAAGAAATGTTCCAATTTGAATGTAAAATATAGCTTCGCTTATAACATAAAAACAATTTTGTTTTGGAAGTAAACAAATTGTGTGCATTATTGTGACAAATGACTCCTTATTTTAAGCTGCACATTTTTTATTTAGAAGTGTCAAAAATAATCTAATGTGACACTCTTTAGCAGAGAGCAACTTGCTCTCTGCAATTTTGATTTATTCTCTTTAATAAGTTTTTATATTAAGATTTGCAGCCAAGAATAAGGGTCAATGTCTGCCTCAGTAACTAAGTGTAAGGAAGTACAATCAGGTAAACAACTAATTAAGCATATGACCCCAAATATCAAGGAACCAAAAAACTATAAAAGTGATCTACTTTTCCTTATATCTTCGAGTCAACGCGCTACTGGTGGCGGGTTGGTTTTGCCTAGAGATAAAGTCACGTGAAATTTGTTCAATACCCCCCTATCCCCCTCAAGGTGACACTGGACAACAACGTCCCCCTTATTACATGTTTTATGGATGCCCCCTTAAACAAGATCGTAGCTCGAATCTATTTTACGGGATACGCATATCTTGATTAAAGCTTACACCAATATAGTCTTCGAATGTTTTACGTAAAACCAGCCATTTCTTATCTCCTTTGCACAGAATTTGTTACGCTAGTAAGGCCGATGCTAGACTGATCACCGCTATTAAAATAAGTTCAAGGCCGTCTCGCTCTAGAAAATGCTACATAGTTCAGATCCTTACACGGCTCTCGCTGAGTCCGGGATTCTTAGATTTTAACCGCTATAATTTTTCATGTAATCTTTCGTATATAATCAGATCACCTATTATGTACCATGTTTTTCTGTTTTTCATATTTTTCGGTCCTCTTGTTTCGGATATAAGGGGGGGGCATGATAACGTTAAAAAATTGTACTTTACAAGACACCTATGACTTTTTTTTATTACTATTTGCTGTGATGGAGGGCACAGTATTCTGTGAAAATTTCAACTGGCTACCTATAACGGCTGACAGACAGAAGAGGCTTAGTAATATGGTCCCGTTTAGTATCCTTCGCGTAACCTCAAATGTAGTTTTATACGTATAGTAAAATTGCAAATTATAAATATGCCTCCGATTTGTTTTTCATTCTCGAGAACTCAATATTTAGATAGACAACCACCACTTTTTTATAAAGTATGTATAAAATAGTAATAAAGTGTTACCAGATTTCTTTTCTTATATTTTAAAATAAGGAGACGTTTTGAAAATACAATATATTTTCACGCGTTGCCCCACGAACTTCATAAATTGTTTCAAACGAAGTTCAACCTAGTCAGAACGCGAGTGAGCATCAGGAGCTTACACCGCCTTAAGGTTAAACGTTAGTCCCTTAGCACAAAGTGCATAACTTAACTTTGTATTCCTTGTTTAGAAGTTAAAAATTGAAAAACATTTTGGTATGTGGCACTTATAACACAAATAGTTCAATATTAATGAGGTTTTTAAAGCAAGAGTTTGAAATTTAATGCACAATTAGTCATGATCTGGTCCAAACAAAGTTAAAACAGCATTTTAGGTTGGATTGGACCAGATCGTTACTAATTTTGCATTAAATTACAAATTCATGCTTTATAAACCTCACTCATACTAAACAATTGGTGGTAACTGCCATATACCAACATGTTTTTTAATTTTAACTTCTTAACAATAAATACAAAGTTAAGTTATGCACTTTTCGCTAAGCGACTGACGTTTAACCTTATGGTGGATGGTCCAAGGTAGTTTTTATAAAAAACTTGTGAGAACCAATAACGACGACAGATGTATTATTATTTAATTCTGTTACCTTTTTCCACACGTTCCATCAACTTTACACCCGCGAATATTCAGTTTTTCTTAAAAACAAAATATTTTAACAGTCTAATTTTGCAATTTAAAACTTTCATAAATTAGATTACAAAAGTTTTAAATAACTAAATTTGATGGAACGTGTGGAAAAAGGTAACAGAATTAAATAATAATACATCTGTCCTCGTTATTGGTTCTCACAAGTTTTTATGAAGATTGTCTTCAACCATCTACTTTAAAGAGGAACGTTTCTATTTATTTCGGAAATTAAAGAATAATTCAAAAGTAACCAGACAGACATCTTACTATAAAATCTACAAGTATAAAGCGTATACAAATAGTGGCGTCACTTCTCAACGGCCACTCACTTCCTTACATTTAGTTAACTAGCCTATCTGCATTGAAATATGCCAGTTACATTAAAAGATAATAAAAAATTACATCATATTATTAATGTGTTTCTATTTACTTACCCTTCTAATCAGGTGTTACAATGCCGTGCATAGAGGCTTTACTCTAATTTCCTCAATAAAACCATGGCCAAAAAAAATTTGCCGCATTACTACACAATACATTACAAAAAGTAGGTGAGTTTTTTATTGCGCAAATTTAAAAGTTGAAGACCAAAAATAGTCTAGTATAATAATTTGTAGCACATCAGCATCACAGATCAAATTCCGAAACCCTTCAGCGCAAAATAGAACCGGTAGTTTAGGTTGTTTTGATGTGCAGTAAGTATTTTTTTTGCCATGTATTTACTACCCATTTAATTTTTTCTCGTGCTACCCCGCGCTGTAGTAAATTAGCTTCAATCTCTGCTACAATATTTGAAGAGCGACCCACTTCGCTGATGTAGCAAGCGCAAAACTTGAAAATCAGTGCTGGAAAGCTAAATGTTTTGCAGCAATATGCTGAAATAATACCTTTTTCTTGCTACCAAATTGTTTTTATTTTTGTACATATTTTAGTTTATTCTGGTAATAGTGTAAGGCTTTTATTATATACATTTTTTTCATTTTAGTTTTTTATAAGTTACCATTCTGTGTTATTATGTATATGGTGGCATGAAATAAATATATTACTTACTTACTAAAACTACCAATAGTAAAGTAGCTTAAAGCTGTATTTTTCAACTTTTGAATTTGAAAAAGAGAGCTTGGCTTTTTTTCTTTTAATTGGTCATATTACCTTAGCTTAAGGCGAGGATCTTTACTATCAGCCCCATTTCTGCAAGTTACGGACTAAATTCAAAATTCAAAAAGTTTATTTTGCAAAGTAGGTATATATAATACACATTTCACAAGTCAAATTTTAATCTTATAAAAATATATGTAATAAAATAATAAATGTACATGAACTACTTAGATTAAATGTTTATTTAATTTATGTAGCAATATATATACGATTAAAATTATAGGTAAAATATTATTATACAAGGTGAAATCCAATCAACCGCCCGAACCCATACCGGAGACCCGGCCAGGGACCAGGAACAGGTTCAATGATCACCAACCGAGCCCCCAGCACGAATCCAGGCAGCCGACCAAATCCCATCCTATATACTACATAGTAATAGGTTACATATATAAATACATGCCTACCTCCGCCCATTCGATTAGTCTTGCTAAGAAGAACGGGCAAGAAACTTGGCAAGATCATGTCTTTTTTTTTTAACATAAACTTATACTATACATCAAATTACTTATATCTACTTTAACCAAGGGATAAGAAAATACAAGACAGCAGGAATTCAGGTTAATGAAAAAAGAAAAACATATATATCTTTGCCTACCTGTCTCATATAGTCTATTTCCTTTTACAGTCTGTAATTAATTAATGATAACTCTTAAGAGGAATCAAAAGCTAGGAAATTATATTAATTAATTAAATTATTATCTACTATCATCAAAATCAGTATCACTATAACACCATGCTTCACCATCATCCAAATATTCATTTATTTTATAATATGCCTTTTTCAGTAGGCCCTGCTTAATATAAGGCCCTTATTGACGGTGTTTTGTGGGGGCATTCAGGGCTGCTTGGTAGACATACTCTTTGCCTAGTCTAGTTTTTGATTTTGTAAGTACTCGGTAATTTGTTAGAAATTGATGTCATAACTTTTGTTTTACTTACTATCGTCACGACATGAATCCCCGCGCGACGTGACACAGATGTTTCCGAGTATGGACTGTGAAATATAAGCCCCACTTGCGCCAATCAACATAACCAAAGTTAACTAACTTTTTATGCTATGTCCTTATTTCTATCGCTTGATGTGACAAGGACAAAGCATTAAAAGTTAGTTAACCTGGGTTAAGTAGCTTGGCGCAAGTGGGCCTATATCATAAAAACGTACGCCCCAGCGTAACAGGTGGTAAGCCTTATTGCTGTATCTAGGGAACAATAGACCTACAATTTAACGTACTCGTATTTTCCGATGCACACACCTTCGTGCACTGGTCGAGACGTTCGATCGACTTGTCCAGAGCCAGTCTTTTTATTGGTGGGTAAATGTTGTCACCGCGTGGATACTGTATTATTATCATGGACGCCAACTGCCTGGCCGACCGAAACGAAGATGGCTTGACGAGCTGTGGACGAACAAGAACGGAAGGATAAGTCCAAGATAATTAGTCATCGGGACATTAGAGAAACAAGCACTCGTATCCCAAAACTGTTATACTTACTGATATACAAATTACACAACCATTATACTCACATACACATTTACACATTAAATTAACAATAATTGTCCACTCTCGATGGAATTCGTGCGGCTCTCTGCAGGTGACGACAGAATAACAGCGTCGCAGATTTTGGTTTGCGGCATTATGCTGAGTCGGAGCCTTTTTCTCTTCGCCGCGACACTCATACCACTAGGATAAATTTCTTTTTGTGTTTTAACTTTATTTAATTTTTTTTCTTTTATTTAAGTTCTACTTTGTTTTTTGTATGTATGTGTCGTGTTTTTGGGAAGTAAATGTTATATCTATCTATCCCAATGGCTCTAAATTTGTCATAGTTGAACAAAATCTTCACAAAATACTACTTTGACAGTTTGGACGGACATTTTTATCATTATAAGATCGCACTTCAGCAGTGTATTATTATAAGCAAGATTTTTTTACATATTGTAAGAGTTGATTGACCTTAGACATAATACAGTAAACGAGCCAGACTGGTAAACCTTATAGCTTTCAGAAGTTTCACTAAATACCACAAAAACAAAGGAGCTTCAAGTTAGGCTTATTATGTACTTAAGCAATGTTGTAGAGAATACAGCACTTAGTGTAGGCTTGAATTCATAAACATGAATTGTTAGGTTTGTCTAAATAATTCACTAAACAACATCGAATAAAACCGAACACGTTTGTAATGGATTCTAAATATTTACACGTATATACTCACGCCTATCTCCCAGAGAGGTAAGTAGCAAGGCAGAGACAACAGAATTCCATCTGCTACGATCCTGACACACCTCTCTACCTCTTCCACATCCATTAATCTAGGCAAAGAAGCTTTTCTATTCCTGGTACTTTTGACATTTCCCTTCTTCAGTGTGTTGCAAATTTGGTCAGCATACGTCCTTCTAGGGCGGAATGGTCGAGCTCTATACCTTCCACTTGCGCACCATAAACTTCTTTCGTCACTCTACTTTCATTCATCCTCTCTTCATGTACAAACCACCGAAACATTCCTCCTTCTATTCTTGTCAATACATCTTCTTTCAGGCCGCAACGATACCGTATGTCGATATTTTTTTTATATAAAATATTTGGTGCTAGAAGTTCTATAATTTATAAAACCAACAACATCCAAATTAAATTTAGCTGTAATTGTAATATGAAATGTTCTGTAGCCCTAGACAATAGATATATATACTTAACACCTAGTTACAAAAAAGAAATCAGTTTTCCAAAGTGTGGACTGTACCCCTCGTTTCACCCGTCAGGGTTCGAAGCCGGGTCCCAAGATTAACCGACTGAGCAATAACAAATGGATCTATCGGAACATGTTATGTATAAGAACGTATTACTTACATTTTCTTTTATCAGATCAAAACCATTTAAAAGGTTTGATCTAAATTGCAAATCGAAAGTCTTTTGGAGTCGTGAAAAAGCATTTGTGAGGGTCTTTCACACAAATATATGAAATTTCATGGCTTTGAGCAAATCGCTTGACTATTGAAAAATAAATACACTGGTGGACATAAAAATCGACTCAAGCATTGTTGTCCTACATTCAAGGGAAAAACCCAATCATACAAACATAAACATATGAAATATATATATCATTTTAAAGGTATAGGCCTCCACCTTTGAATAAATGCATTTTGGTTTAAAAGTATTCGCTTTACAGGACGTGAAATTCATTTAATTAATTAAAAACTTATTAGGTCAACGAAGAACCGGCTGCAAGCAGTTATAAGAGCTAGAGGGGGGAACACGAAGTACTAATGTTAAACTTAATTAATGAATAAATGAATGATTTTGTAAAAGAAGTTTTTTTTTTTATTTTTCGCTATTTGATTATTTCAATATTTATTAATTCATCACTAAAAAAAAATTACAGCGTGTATAGCAAATACTTTAAGACAAAAATGCATTTAATCAAAAGTGGAGGCCTATACCTTTAAAATGATATGTTATATTTATGTTTGTATGATTGGGTTATTTCCTTAAATGTAGAACAACAATTCTTGAGTCGATTTTTATGTCCACCAGTGTACTTTTCTTATGCTTGCAACATAAAAACATTGAAAAAAAAAGTGTAAATAAGCAGAAAAATGTGGAAAAGTGGTGAAACAGCATTGATTTAAAAAAATCCTTATTTCACGTGTTCCGTAGACCACCAGAAACATTTATCAGCATCTATCCATCCATCAGCCTAGTTGGTCCACTGCTGGACATAATAAGCCTTTCCAGCACTTTGCCACTCCCGGCGGTCATCCTGGAAGAATTGCCCATACTCACACTCGCTGGGCAGGCGGGTTGGTGAGCGCGGTGCCGCAACCCTCGCACCAGTGACCCCGCTACCCATCACCAGTCGGTCCTATATAAGGCCCGGCTATTAGTGATGGATATACCGCCATCCATCGTTCCCAGGCATGTTGAGCCTCCTGGTCTTTTTCCTGTGAACTGTCCTCTTACTCTCCCCCGAATTACTTCGAGGGGGTTTCCAAGTAAGATGGTGGTACCTCCACTGTCGAGCCCGGCATCAGCTCTACCACCTGGATCCCTATCCCTACGGACCTTTATCAGCATAGACCTCTGAAAATAAGAACATTTGGGGGGTTTGATATCACCCAAAGTGCTCTAAAAAGAAAAAAATACTAAGCATTTCGACTCGGAATGAGCAAATGGGTTTTTTTGGGTCGCTGATCACGAATCCGCGGTCCAAATCGAGGTATCTATATTCCAATGTTAAGGAGGTTTTAATTGTTGTTTATAACTAAACAAGAGGTGTGTCTGGATCGTAACAGACGAAAATCTGTAGTCTCTGCCTACCCTTCTGAGAGACAGGAGTGAGTATATATATATGTATGTATGTAGCAAAATCAGTATTGTTGATGTTAATTTATTAATTTTATTACAAATACATTAGCCATCTTCGGGCAAATCAGAGCCATACCGACTAGGAGGTGAAGTATTTGCCATGACCGACGACGGTCGGATCCGATCATCATCAATTCCTCATCAATAAATTAATGGTCGGAAAAATATTGACAGATTCGATAGGACTACACAAAAACTTAAGAAACGCGGGCGAAGCCGCGGGCAGAGCTAGTAAAATAAATAATGTGTAAATCCAGTGGCAGTATTTGATTTTGTTTCGTGCTTGATGCAATAACAATTAAATCTAATCAGTAAACAAATAAGCCGATAAGAATGGGTTCTTGTTAACGACTTCATAAAATTATATTTGAATATTTTAGTTAAAAACGAACTAATAAATACTTGGTTTATAGTCCTTTCGCGTGTCACGCAGTATTGAGGGGTAAAGTAAAACACGGTCAAGTAGAATAATAAAAGGATCTTTTTACCTATACCTAATTACCTACCGAAACCACGGGTAGGCGCCGAAAACTTTTAAATAAACAAAATGTTTCAAAACTACATAAAAATTTCGCACAGAAAAAAAAACGCAAATGAAAAAAAAACTAGAACCTGTCCTTATAAAATTTACAGTTTTTTTTCATTTGCCCTATGTTTGTTGAGGAGTTATGTATGATTAGTAAATATATATACGATAAAGCAAACCACATGGTTTTATTAAAATATAGCAGTTTATTTACTTCCGGGTTATACCCTCGACAGGGTTTTCAGAGGTAATGCTGAGTGAAGATTGTTTCCAGAACCGACATCATCAGAACACCCTGTTTTCACCGACAATTCCCATAGCTTAATTTTTAAAAGATTTTATTTTTAATTTTTTTCGGAGAATTTTTATGTCATTTTAGGACATGGTTTTCATTATTTTGCTATATATATTGACCATTATTTTTTCATGATTTTTTAAAGAATTGTTCGATGACCTTGTCACTTGAGAATTTTAGACATTATACTGATTGTGATGTGTGATTGTTTATAAAAAAAGTGGTCTGTCTCTGTCTGTCTACTCATCTGTCATCTAGCTGTCAAATTAGTCTGAAGCAAATTATTATAAATTTATCTTGATAGCAAAGGACACATTTCTAAACAGCCATTAATCAAGTGACGTCACACAAGGGCAAATGGAAATTGCAGCTTTTTCGTAAAAATATACATCATCATGAGGTTTTTTAGACCAAAACTTCGAAAATACGGCTTTTTAAACCTAAATCTCGAAATGGTTTTCGAATTAACACACCTTAAAATAATTTAATCTATGCCAATTTTAACGTTCCAATCTTATTGCTTATTATTAATATATACTATTAATAATACATTTATATGTTATTATACAACTAAGTATGACTATTCGTTTAAATAATTACTTTGACAATTTTGACAAAATTTTCTTTATTTTAACAAAGGGCTAACTACCAGCTATCGAAAGACTCAGTTACTAGATAAAGTAGGATTGCAGATGGAAGGCTCCGGGTGTATTTCAAGTCCACAAAGCCTGATAAAGGCCTGCCATTCGCAGCCCGGAGACATGTGAAGCCTATTTAAAGAGTTCCCCAGTCAAGCCGTACAAAAATAACTTCCCTGTTTTAGTTTTAAAATAAGTGTCGGTTTAATGTCAGATGCACAATTTCAATTATGATCATTTCACATAGTGTTACTCAATCAATCGATTTAATAGAAATAGTATAGGTAGTAGACTATAGGGTTGATCTAAAACATTTGACAAAAACGCAAAAGCTTCAAGTTGGCTTGATAGAAAAATTTACGAAATTACCTCTAAACATCGTGTTTTTTGAGGGTTAAAGGGCCTTCCTTACAGCCTTAAAATTTTTATTAAAAATAATTGAACAATAACTCCGTCTAAATATTTTAGAATATTTTAATAATTTCATCTAGTAGCCGAGTTATTAAATAAAAACGCAGTTCCTTGGTGATCGTAACAGTCATGGTTGAGGGCGCGCTATTTTAAACTAAAAGGAAACGTCATAGAGTTCAGTTTTGATTGATGCAAAATGAGGTGCTCAATCTGATTTTATATGCAGTGGACGCTATTACAGCAAGGTCTAAAGGTTGAATTATTCGCTGTTTGTAACTTTTCCGACAAATACATAAAATTGTATCAAATTATTGGGCACCTCTTACCGCAAACCTTTAAATACAGGGCCAGAGTTTTTTTTTTTTCGAAAAGCACTTTATCATTAGATAAAACTTAATTTTCCTACCCTCCTCTCAAAAACAGCAAAAACAGGGTGAGTTTTGTTACAAATATCTGAATGATTCTTCTTCTTCATTTTATATTTTTTAGGAGATTTTATCAATGTTTTTAATTATTAATATTTCAATTACTGAAGAACTTTGATCAAAAACCAAAATATCCATAAAAGAAAGGATGTGTTAGGTGAAAGAAAATTTGTAAGCAAACAACGAAAAAAAAACTTTAGTTATATTGCTGTATCACGAGTATCTTATCTTGTGTGAAATAAGGATTAGTTTACTAGGTCATTTTCCCAGATTATTTCTCAACTTACAATAGTCGTCCTCTTATTATGAACAGCGGTCATTTCGTCACTTTGCAATAGCATTGAAATGGATCTGTTAAGAGGCGTCATCACGCGCAAACCTCCATACAAACGCTGTCTATGGAATGTTATTATAATATTTTAGGCTGAGTCCATTATCATTATCTAGATCTATGTTTAAGACAAACTAAAATTCGTGAAATTTGAGCAATACTCTAGCAAAAAAAAACTCTAAATTACCAAAAGTGGAGCCTAATATGATTTTATAGTTTTAGATAAAATAAAAAAATCAATATGAGTCGAATATCGAAAATGTTATTGAGCTTTATAATAACAAAAAATAATGTTTGAAAACATCCACCATCTTGCCAAAACCATGTTTCTCCTGAAACAGGTTGTCAATTTTGCGCCCGCGCCCAAATTCGCACGATTGTATTGTCCTCGCAAGTTTCATGGACCGTGCAGCTTATAGCGAAAGGAAACAGCATGACATTTGGCCACGCCCAACACTGAGTTAGTCGCGACAAAACTTGGATGTAGCATCGGTCAAGTTTGCAAAACCGATCATTCCCGAACTTGTGACTTCAAATTCACCTATGTTCATATCTGCTTTAGGTGAAAATGATCTTCTCACAAACGCGATTAGATATAAAATTATCACACTCAGTTCAAGAGTGATAGGTTTCACGAACCGATGACCGATTCTACGTCTTACTTGTGTCCTACTGTAACAGTTTTTGGAACTTAAATAAATTTATGTTGAAAATAACAAAATAAACAGATAGGTAACAAAATAAGAAGAAACATTGTTTACCATCATTGGAATTAATAATTTGTTGGCCCGATGATGTGTCGTACGAAACCAGTCACCTAAAGTAAAATAAAAATAAATATTTGTGGAATAAAAGTACAGGAATTTGTGT
This sequence comes from Ypsolopha sequella, assembly GCA_934047225.1. Taxonomy (NCBI): domain Eukaryota; kingdom Metazoa; phylum Arthropoda; class Insecta; order Lepidoptera; family Ypsolophidae; genus Ypsolopha; species Ypsolopha sequella. The sequence continues at coordinate 2,250,900 of OW203986.1, read as the reverse complement.
ATAATTTATTGAATATGATATTCCACCAAAAACCATCAATCGAATCATCGAATAAATTGCCGCTGAACTAATTTTCGCTCTTATCACGATTGCAGTAAAGGCTAAAAGTGGGCCTGCGGTTTTTATCCCATAGTAAATAAATACTCTAAAGACAAGACAGGAACTCCTTATTGAACCCCCAAAAATGAATACAAAAGCAAACTTACAAAAGAAGGTTACAATTGGCAGCCTTATATAGGGATTCCTTCTAAAGGGACGTGGATGTATAAAATAAATATTAAGAAATGTTTATAACGGCCAAAAAATGTATTTTAGAAAATAACAATGTGTACTTACAAGTAGTTAACTATGTTACGCTAAAAAAAATGCTCATAAAGTAGCTCCTGAACTACTCTATTTGACGTTTTGGTAATTTCTCAAGGTTTTGTTACAAATTCAATGAATCATTGTCATGAAAATCTTATTTCAAAAAAGTCGTTTTACGTTAGTTACCCCCTAACAAGTTAAAAACAAAGATTTAGAACAGTTTTGGAACTAAGTGGGCGTCAAAACCAAGCAGCAAGATTTATCCCAAAAGTTCTTATCTGGTAACACTTTTAGCTACACAGAAAACTAAAACGGGATTTTCTTCATGGCTTTCTTTTTTAGGGACGTCGGCCTACTTTGATTGACGAAGCGCGTTTAGTGTTTTATACTTTCGCTTAGCTGGGCTTAAAAATAACTAGATCGATAAGATATGAAGATCTTTTTACCAAAAATGAAATGAAGATCCATGTTAAATTTGGAATTAACAACGTGCTAACTGTGTCTAAATATAATGGAATTTAATAAATCAGGTTCCTACCTGGAGGAGCCCAAACTTGGTGTGTTTTGAAAATGTTTTATTTTTTATTTTTAGAAAACAAGTGGCTGAAATATAACGGTGTTGTATATTTTTACAATCAGCTCATGAAGCCCTTTTATTCGATACCCCACACGACAGGTTTTAGAAAAATAAAATGAAAGCCTTCCATAAAAAAGGTATAACCCTTTTTCTTTTCAAGAACTGCGGCCAAAATGATTGTTAGAACCTGTGCTTGAGTACATGTGTACCAAACGGTTTGCTTATATACCATTTTGTGGTTTTTTATTCGTAGACCATCCATTAGAATATTTAAAAAATAGTCGAGAGGTGTCGTGAGACACCCGGTTGGAACGAAGTTCCTTAGTTCCTTTCAATAGTGACGCGTGACACTCAATCCACCGCTCGCTTGATCACCCCACCCTGTATTATGGAACGTGGTAAGAAGAGTTAGCGATAAAGAGGTGTATGGAAAGCGATACAGCAACATGTCCAGGTTGAGATGTTACACTTTTTGTAGTACAACGTGCGAGAACTTCGTTACAAAAAAATGCAAATAAATAGGTCGTATTTTTTATTATGGTGCTAGAAGACTGATTGGATTACAGGACTTTTGGACTGTTGAAGTTTAACCCCTGTTAGTTTAATGATGCCCGGATTGAGGTTAACGTAATATTGTTGTATCGTAGACAACTTTATTAGATCTTAAGAAATTGGGTCTTGACGGGTAGACAGAGAGGACAATAAAGTGATAATTTCTAGTCCAAGGCACAGATCCCTAAACATGTACTCAATAATGGAAGGGTGTCTGTTCCTCTAGCAAGAATTAGTAATATTCATTCTAGAAAAGGTACTTAGTACCCTGCTTCCTTTGGTTTGTATATGAGGAGGCATTGCTTTTACTCCAAACAGGTTGATATTGAATTAAAATAATAATGAAAGCTTTCATTTAAATCTACTTGTATGAACACAAACTTATCATTGCAAATATATTATGTTATGTATGATAAAAATATATAACATAACTGAGGCTTTTATTTTATATCTGGAAAACAGATTCATTAAGTATTTGAACTGCCAAAGAAGTCTCCAAACAAGGTACAAGCTGCTACGAGCAAGAAACAAGGAGATCAAATTCAATACTAGAAAGGATAGTTGTAAAGCAAGCGACAAAAGATTGCTTTCACTGCATTTTCTTTGACACAAGCAATCCCATAAGGGAACTTCAGTACAATAAAATTTTATTTGACTAGATGAAAATCCCACGGGAGTTCTTTCTGCTATTGAACAGACAGTGTGGACCCTGAAGATAATTACAAAAAATACGGATAAGTGCAATATTGACGTGTGCCTTGTAGGTTCCATACATAAGAAATTTGTTACATAAGAACAGTTAAAAAATGTTGTCTGTCCTTGTTTGTTCTCAGATCTTCTTATCAACCGAATTTCAAGATTAAAGATGTAAAGATTAAAGATTAAGAGGCTATGCGAATTTTATTTTAAGCAAAAACACGCTCAGTGCGAGAGGGGCGGATTCAGGGCGAAAGCGAAAAATGTTAGTTTTATATTTTTTACAAAAAAAAAAAATAGCTAGCAAAATTTCAAATCTCTTGATATTGTTGAAACACACCTAATAAAATATGTTTGAGTTCTGTATCATATGGTTCCTATTCGTCAAACGGGAAGAAAAAGTGTGTTTAAATACCTCATTTCAACAATTATTTCTATCGAGGAAAATTTATCCAAACATGTTTTCCAATTTCAAAACCCTAGATTATATAGTCAAAATACATATACCAGAAATTTATTAAATTTTCCCTGTATTTCATGAAATACACAAAAAAAGCACCTCTATTTTTTGCGTATCGCCTTAAAGATTCTTCAGTAGGTACACATAGAATACTATAAGTGTTACTCAATACATTAATTTCAAAGGCCATACCTTCATAAGTGAAGTTGGACCTACATAACTGCAAGTGTAATTATTTACCACCTTACCACCTTTTATGGTTCCGTATTCGTATTGGGTGGTGGTACGGAACCCTTTGTGCGCGAGTCCAACTCGCAGTTGGCCGGTTTCTCTACATACTTTACTAAGGATATGGTATCTTATTATATAAGTATATTTTATATTTTGTTCGAAATAGTAGTTTAATTACCAGTGCCGGATTAAGACTACTTGATGCCCTAACTAAGCAATCCACGCCTATGGGCCCCCTATTCACTAGTAAACCAGTATCGGCCTTTTAATAATGTTACATATTTATTACAAAGAGATTGATCATTACATACAAAGAAAATAATACTCTTATACTTTTTTTAGAATATATATCAACAAGATATTATAAATGAATTTATAATAAAAAACCAAAGCATACCATTTTTTCATAATTTATTAATTTGAGACTTGTGACTTTTACGGACAGCAAATCCACGACGATAGTTTCAAATTTCTATATGCACTTATTTATATTTCTACTGCCTCTATATTCAGTATTGATACAGCCTCGACTCCTCGAGCCGCATTTTCGTCCGTTTTAATACCCGATTTTTCGGAAGATTTGCAAATTCACGTGGGCTTATGGATCAACGCAACAACATCTCATTACTCTAGTCAATTTAGTTACGCGCGGATTTTAAAATACCTAAGCCTTACCTTTCTGATGCTAGAAAATATATTTTCATTTATGCAAATATATTTTTCCATAGGGAAGGACAACTGCTTGAAGAAAGCGAAAAGTTATTTATGCGTGTAAGAGGAGGAAGAATGGATTTGAGGATAGGCAAAAGAAGATCGCAACCCAAGCCATCACGACCCACTGCTTTACTCGGAATCGACAAAATACTTTTTTCAGTACTGAAATCCGAAACTGGGTCGAATGAGAAACTGTTGTCATTTAAGGGGGGCGAAACAAGAAGACTCCTTATCGTCAGAGTGAGTTAATACTTTGAGGAGGGGATCAGAAATGCCGATTTAGGTCATCAATGTCCAGAGAATAAATGGGCTCCTCCTTATTTTTACAGAATCCTTAGGTCCGTAAAAAGGAAAAGATTTTTCTACATTGATGTGAATGAAGCGCTGGTTAGCGTTTTTTATCACCAGGTTGCTACGATTTCTTGCGGCTTTAAACTTGATCTAGGTCTCCTCAGTTCGATATTTTTTTGTCTGCACTTAAGTATATCTCTAGAAGACATCAGTTTGCCAGTATTGTCCGTGAGCCAAAGGGTTGGAGCTTGTTTATTCATACTGGACGAACTGGAGCATAAATATCGTAATGATCATGATGAGGGAAAATCTGACAATATAACGTTACTTAACGTTATTGAAACTGAACACTCGGTAAGTAGTCTGGACCAAGGTTTAATGAGCCATTCTGTGAAAAAATTATAAATAAAATTAAGAGTTTCTATACTAATTAACTCTGAAACAAGTTAAGGGGTATTAATATTACTTTTAGTATTTTGCAAAAAAGTTAATTGCATCTTGTTCTTGGTCACTTACCAAATCTCCAATATGAATTTGGCTATATCATGCAAAATTTGCTCATAAATCTTGATTCTATCTATCGATATTATTTTATATCTTAGATCTTATTTAGATCTTATTATTTTAGATCGGTATAACTTAAGAGCTAGGCTCTTATCAGTGAAGTAACCGCCATTCTTCTCAATATCCTGCTAATGATTTTACTTCTTAATATGACATAACATCATTGCTACTTTCTCTTTCGTTTGGGTAAAGTTCTTCCTCTTCTTTTTGCCCCCTTGACCTTCCTTCTTTTATATTTTTCAAGAGCATGCTATGTTTGATCCCACTTTTTCATCCTATCCCACTATCCCATCCTATTAATCCCATCCTATCCCATATCCCACTAATAGCATTATGAATGCGAAAGTTTGGATAGATGTATGGATGGATAAATGTTACTTCTTTATGCCGTAACTACTAAACCGATTGGAGTGAAAAATTGCACAAATGTAGTTCTCAAACTGGAATAGGACATAGGCTACTTTTGATGCCATAAATCAGTTCCCATGGGACGGCAATGGGGTGTCAAGTTCCCGTAGAAAACTGTTACTGAACCGATTGGGCTGAAACTTCTCACAAATGTAGTTCTAGATCTGGAATAGGACATAGGCTACTTTTAATCCCATAAATCAGTTCCCATGGTACCAAGAAAAAAATTACGTTCAGTCAAGCCTCGTCAAACATAATATTACCTATCAAAGACTGCCAAAGACACATTAGCAGAGGATTCATTCAGAGAACAAAAAATTGTGTCGATCAGAAAAATGGCTCAGCCTTGCCAAAGACGGAAACGTGTCTTGGTCTTCGGCCTTGCCAAAGACACTTTAATTATGAATAAAAAAAAATATTATTAAAAAATTCTTATTTGCAGAAACCAATGGGCACTCTGCAATGGCAGCATACACAATAATATAGTCCCCTATCAAATGTACATCCGTGTGCTCCTTGGTGATGCAAGTGTGGAAGTAGTCTCAATCTCTTCGTTTGAACTTAGAGAATCATAATTTCGATGGTGTCACTCTTGAAAATGTTGCGTTTGGGTGCTGCGCGCAAAAAACAAAATGGCCGCCATCGGAAACACGTTTTCCTATTTATTCCAGTAACCGTTGGGATGACGAAAAAAATTCATGAACAAAAAATGTAGCTACGCAGATTTTGCACACAAAAGGTTATTACAACTTTTTATGTAGGATCAACCGTTTTCTCATAAAAAGTAATTCAATTTTTTTTCTAAAATAAAAATTAATGTCACAGTATGAGCCTTTTGTAAGCGCAAATTTACATGCATGACATTATTTACAGGGCCAGTAGATAATCCTCATTATAATTAAATAAAAAATAATAATAATAATGATAATGTGACGACCCCATCGCCCTCTGGTGTACTACGTCCAGTACGTCCAGTGCTATCAGTCACCGCAGGGCGGCTTGTGGCGAGCCGATGGTGAGTGGCGATACCACGGACCCTACCTTCAAGGGACACTATCACACATGCGCTTACACACACACACCTACACACAGCTTGCTTTAACCAGCCGGCCAGAGTGGAGATGCAAGAGCGGAACCTATGCTCCAGGTTGAAAATGTAAAATGTTATAACGCCGGGGGCACTTGACAACCTTAGCTGCTTACATAGTGTTGCCCCCTGGCCGCCCCACGGTGGCTAGATAAGGGGTCCACAACGGCTATCCTGCTGGATAGTTATCAAGACGCAAGTCACCATCTGCTTTACTTAAATTTGTGAGAGATTTTCGAGGCAGATGTCCGTTATCTCACTCCATAGCCTTGTTATCCGGCCCATTTGGCATCCCATCCTCATAGCCCACTCCAATTCGCTTCCTCCCTGGCAATAGTTTGGCAACTGTGGGGGAATGTCCGTTAATGTATCTCAATGATAAATTGAGGGAGAGGCCTCTATGGATGCAGCCATCTCACATTTAGATTAAATGGTACCAAAGGCCTCTTCAATGTTGGCCTCGGCCTCATGAATGCCTTTCAAATGACCGGGTCTCTATGGGCCCGTGACTGAAAAGTGTACCAACATAATAATAATAATAATTAAATACTAATACATTAAAAACATCCCCTTTCCCTTATGCTGTGCCGTAGGAAATTGAAAGATAAAAAGTAACACTATGGTTTAAACTTAAATGAAAATAGTGTGGAAGAATTATAATGTTAACAGATTTTTGTAGACATAGTGGAAACAATAATACATGACACTCCTGCAATTTTACATTTTTGATTACAATGATCGTCACTTTAAATGCAAATCTTACTTAGACCTAAATATTTATCATCGTCTAGCTCGCACTCTCCCATATTGTCACAACCGGGATTACGTTAGTACTTGCACATTTCAGTACACCGGAGTCCATTTGACTGACATGTACATGAAGGAGAGCAATGCCTTTTGGAGCATGAGCAGCGACAAAGTTCTAAGATAAGCTCTGGTGCACAAGGATTGGTACAAGCAACAGGCTCGTATGCACCTCCTACTTTGTTCCATTCAAAATCTGAGGGTGGTGGGTTATTGGGATGCTGAATTAGGGCCTGATTACACTCAAAACACTGAAGGTGAGCCCTTAGCAACGCCGGATCCAGTGCAGATCTTGTTGGAGGAAGGTTCTCATCTTGACATTGTTTCTTTGTTAACAACAACCATCGCACAGCTCATATGTCGGTCAGTGTTGTTTTGGGGATAAAGCTGACAAATGAACGCTTCCAAGTTAGTCCTGACATCTTTAGTGAGTGACAGTGTAGGCCATAATTTAGCAAAAGCTTTTAGCAACGTATTATTTGCGGAATTAAAAGCTTTTCACCACTTTATTTTACCTTTGCCAGCAAATGATCCTGTTGTTTGATCCATGGTCTGAAGCTTACACCGAGGTCACTACATGTCTTCACTGTGTGCCATGCCATCTACTATCACAGCTTTTCCTTGTAGCTCTTCATTTTCTCCTAAAATATCACGTATGGTGGAAGCATGATCATCTTCGTTTTCTTTGGCAGGTATCTCTTGCATTAATTCAAGAGCATCCGTAAGTTTGTATTTAGCTAGGACAATGGTGCATACTCCCGTCAACTGCAAGCAACGCCTTCGGTAGTGCTGAAAACTCGTAGTTGCTTAAATTGTGCCTCAAATCTTTATCAGGTCTGCTTCTGGAAGCTATCAACAATCTTTATGGCAAAGGTTTTGTCTTTGATTGTAATTTTAACCTTCTTTGCGGCCGTTTTACACGTTCTAAATAATAATTTTCAACAAAGAGATAATAATACAGTGAATTTGGCGTATAAATTAATCACAAGTTTTTACATATTTTAGGACCTGTTAATAATTTATTATTGCAAGCGCATATTTACATGTTCGACATTATTTATTATAATATTTTATTCATTTAAATTATTCATTATAATATTTTAATAATTATTACAATTTATTTCAATTATAAAATAATGTCAAGCATGTAAAAAATCACTTGCCATACCCTCATTCTGAGACATATTCATATTATTTTTTTTAAATATAAAAGTACTTTTTATGAGAAAACGGTTAATCCTACATAAAAAGTTGTTATAACCTTTTGTGTGTAAAATCTGCGTAGCTACATTTTTTACATCAAACTTTTTTCCGTAATCACAACCGTTAATGATATAAATAGGAAAACGTGTTTGCGATGGCGGCCATTTTGTTTTTTGCGCGCAGCACCCAAACGCAACATTTTCAAGAGTGACACCATCGAAATTATGTTTGTTAAAGGTCAAACGAAGAGATTGAGACTACTTTCACACTTGCATCATCATGGAGCACACGGGAACCTATTTTTGTACATTTGACAGGGGACTAAATAATAAGGATTTATAGACTTTTTTTTAAGGTTTAGGGTAAAAAGGTTTTGTTGAATAAGTATTGAGTGAATTTAAGTGTTCTATTTTGATTATTTAGAAAAAAGCGGGTTGATCTGGCAAGGTTTCCAACTGAAATTATTTCTTCGCCATTTAATTTCTTCCTTCCTGGCATTGGTGAGGCCGCAGGCCGAGAAACGTTTTTGAAAGAAATTTAATTACTTACATTAAATTAAATTACATTTTTTATTTCACGGTTGTAGTATATTGTCAATGTGTATGTGGGTAAGTAGAAATAAAGTCAGTTCATGTCCGGACACTTGTTGTTTCACTTCATGGTGACAGCAGTACGCGATTTCAATTAAATATTATATGTTTTCATGCGTGAATATATTAAAAAAACGTTATATTTGTGGTGATAAGATATAAGAAACTCGTAAACGATGGAACACGCGCGCCCACCAGTGGAATTAGTGTTGCAAGGAAGTCCCGGCGTGGCAAAAATGGCTGAAGCAATTTCAAGTATTTATAAAAGCTTCCGGTGTTTACAAGGAACCTAGTGATGTTCAAGCCAGTCTACTTATTAACTTGATCGGGCCAGATGGGTATGATGTGTAGTCGACTTTCAAGTTTTCCAAAGACGTGATGACGTAACCAAATTAATTGAGAAGTTCAATACCCACTTTGGAACAAAAACTAACACAACGTTGATGCGTTTCAAGTTTTTTACACGGAATCAAGAAGCTGGCGAAAGTATAGACGAGTACGTCACAGCTCTTAAACTGTTGAGTCAACAGTGTGAATTTGAACATCTGGAGGACGAGTTATTGCGAGATCGCATCGTTTGTGGCGTCACGGATGGCTCGGTACGGGATAGATTATTAAGGACGGATGATCTCACGTTGGACAGAGCGGTGAAAATTTGTCAATCAAGTGAACTTTCACACGAGGATAGTCGTCAGATCGACGGGGCTAAAGGTTCAGCACAGTGCGTGGACGCTGTGTGGACGCGCGGGAACCGGCGTGGCGCGAGAGGCGCCGGGCGCTGGGGGCGCGGGGCGCGCAAGCCTGCTGGCGGGAGCGGCGCTGGCGGCGGCAACCAGGCGGCGAGCGTGGCGGAGGCTTTGAACCGGTCTGCCAGGGGCTCGCAGCGGTGCTGTATGGCTTGCGGGAGCGTCGACTGTGACGGAGGGTCTCGGTGTGCGGCTAAAAGTTCCAAGTGTTATTCGTGTAGTGCTCATGGTCATTTTAAGAAAATGTGTGCCGTGAATAAGGCGAATAAAGTGTACGAATTGCAAGAAGATGACGAGGATGATAACTTGTTCTATATTTCCACTCTAGATGCCTTGTGTGGACACAGTAAGGACTCTAAATGGTATGAGACTTTGATTTTACCTTGTGATAGATCTGAGCATGTTTTTAAATTGGATACTGGCTCTGATCTAAATATACTTTCGAAAAACAACTATGTGAAATTAGGATTTTCTTTATCTGACATCATGCCGGATCTTACTAGAGCTCAATCCTTTTGTGGTAATTACATTTCAATTGCGGGCTCTTGTGAATTATGTTGGTTGCATAAAAATAAACAATACTTTATAAAATTTATAATTACTGAAAATGATTGTCAAAGTATTTTAGGTAAACATGCTTGTGAACAATTGGGGTTAATAAAAAGGATTTATAGCGTGGATATTGAATATTATAAAGATTTATTTCAAGGTTTAGGTAAAATACCAGGTCAGTACAAAATACCTATTGATAGTAATGCATGTCCGACTGTGTGTCCGGTCAGAAAAATACCGATGGGCATTAGGGATAGGTTACAGGCATTAATTCGAATGGAAAAATTAGGTGTCATCAGGAAAGTGTCACACCCAACAGAATGGGTAAACGCTATAGTAATAGCAGCAAAAAAGGACGGTAGTCTTCGTATTTGCCTTGACCCGCGACCTCTCAACAAGGTTATACGTCGTCAGCACTACCCTCTGCCGACGCTGACAGAAATAGCTACTAAGCTTAAAGGTGCACGTTATTTCAGCAAGCTGGACGCTAGATCAGGTTTCTGGATGGTTGAACTTGATGAAGCCAGTACGGACCTCTGTACCTTTGGTACTCCCTTCGGGAGGTACCAATTTTTGCGTCTGCCTTATGGGATCAATTCTGCATCAGAAATATTTCATGCCAGAGTGCGGCAATTGCTAGAAGACCTTGATGGTATAGATTCCTTTATTGACGACGTTATCTGCTGGGGTTCCACACGAAAAGAGCACGATGAACGATTTAAATGTCTGTTAGAGAGAGCTCGTGAGGTAGGTATAAAGTTCAACACAGATAAGTGTCAGTTTGGCGTTACAGAAATAACGTATCTTGGTCATACGTTTAGTGCAAAAGGTATGCAAATAGACAATAATAAATTAAAAGCGATAATAGACCTACCATATCCGAATGATAGACAAGCGCTAGAACGCTTTCTAGGGATGGTGAATTATTTGTCCAAGTTTATACCTAGTTATTCAGAGAAGGTTTCACCGTTACGAATCCTACTTAAAAAAGAGTCAGAGTGGATCTGGAACTCGAGTCACGACGCTGTAGTTGAGCAGCTGAAGCGTGAGCTGTGCCGCGCGCCGGTGCTTGTGGTGTACGACGCCCAGCAGCCCGTCACCGTGTCGGTTGACGCGAGAAGCCACGCCTTGGGATGTGCGCTCCTCCAGGGCGGCCGCGTCGTTGAGTTAAATTCGCTTCTATCACTCTCACAGGTGCACAACAGCGCTATGCGCAGATCAAAAAAGAGATGCTAGCTATTGTGTTCGCTTTGGAGCGATTTCACCAATATGTATTTGGTAAGTGTGACGTCACGGTTGAGACTGACCACAAACCCTTAGAAAGCTTGTTTAGGAAAGCTTTAGACGCTGTACCGGCGAGATTACAGCGTATGATGCTCCGTGTGCAGGCATACGACATTAATGTAGTTTACAAACCGGGTAAATACATGTTCATAGCTGACACTTTATCACGAGCGCCTTTACCTGATCTTATGCAAGAAAAAGTATCTAGAGATGTAGACGATCAGACATGTTATTTGATTGAAACTGTCGGAATTAGTGATAAAAAACTAAATCTTATCAGAGAGTACACAAAAAATGACTGTAAGTTTCAACTTCTCATTAATTATATTCTTACCGGCTGGCCATCTAATAAATATGAGGTAGAAGAATGTGTGCGTCTATACTGGGATTTTAGGGAGCTACTTCAATATGTCCATGGGGTAGTTTTTAAAGAAAATTTAGTTGTTATACCACGAGATTTAAGAAGAGAAATGTTATCTCGTGTACACGAAGGACATTTAGGAATAGACCGGTGCAAGCGTCGCGCGAGGGAAGTGATGTTCTGGCCGGGAATGTCGCGTGACGTAGAACTCCGCTGCGAGCCGTGTGCACTAGCAGCTGCAAGACCTCAGCGCGAACCTATGATTCCTCACCATGTGCCCAGCCTGCCCTGGGCAAAGGTTGGAAGAGACATATTTGAATTTCAAAAGAAATATTTTTTGATTTTAGTGGATTATTTTTCCAACTTTGTAGAAGTCTGCCCATTGAAGTCCTTAGGTACAAATTCAGTTGTACTTGCTATAAAAGACCAATTTGCACGTCATGGCATTCTATTTGAGTTCTTTTCTGACAATGGTCCGGCCTTTGCCTTTAAAGAGTTTAAAATGTTTGCTGACTCTTGGGGTTTTACCCATACCACATCATCTCCGAACTATCCACAGTCAAATGGACGTAGTGAACGTACGGTTCGAACCATAAAATCAATATTAAAAAAATCTATTACGACCAACACCGATTTTTATATTGGATTACTAAATTATCGTGCCACACCGCGAGATGGCATAGCAAGTCCATCACAGCTACTAATGGGACGTAGATTAAACACACGCCTACCTATACACGCTGATCAACTTAAACCTGATCGCGACAATTCGGCTGATTATGATAAAATCTTACAAAATCAAGATTATTGTAAGCTCAAGTATGATGAACATGCTCGCAATCTTCCAGAGTTGAGCCCTGGTGATCATGTGGTCGCTATAAACGGCCAACAAAGAAAGAAAATGTGCGTTGTAAGTCAAGCGTCCCAACCTCGCTCATATTTTGTGGCAGATAGTACTGGTAAACGCTATAGACGGAATAGGAGACATTTAATAAAAATGTACACTGACGTTACGCTTCCGTCAACATCTCAGGAAGAAATGATAAATCCAGGGATGAATGACGACGGTGATACCATCATACATGGTGATCCAAACGATAATGAAACCAATGATCTGGTTGACGACCCAACTAATGAGTACGAACACGCAGGAACACGCATTGAAGCGCGAGAAAATATAAAAGATTTGTCAAAATAACATTGTATGTTATTCTTTCGTCAGTCAGATTACATATTCATAAAATCCTGTCCATTTGTAACACAGATTTACAGAAATGTCAAAATTGTTTAACTTATAAATATATTACAAACAAGAGTACTGGAATGTAAGATTAATTTGTGTAAAATTTGTTATTAATTTAGTAGATTAAGCAAAATTTTGTATTTGTATAATAAAAATAAAAATAAAAAAAAATAAAAAATAGAAGGGAAAGATGTAGTATATTGTCAATGTGTATGTGGGTAAGTAGAAATAAAGTCAGTTCATGTCCGGACACTTGTTGTTTCACTTCAATGGTCTCTTGGTCACTGCCTTTCAAATCTTTGACCTTACTACTTAGTATAGACGCCGCAGTCATTTTGGAGAATCAAGCAAATTGTAAAGTATAAAACCGAAAATCTTTCACCAAAAAGTCAAAAATAGGTCAACGACGAGCGGAGTGAGGTGGAGCGTGTTAGGTTTATAATTTTACACATTAATACATTTTGGGAGCTGAGCCAGGCAACTCTCACTAGAACTAACAAAATTGCGATGTGACTAGCCAAAATATTATAAAATGCTGAATTCTCGATATGACGATGACAAGGTTTACTAGGTTTCAAAAAAGTTATTAATTTCAAAAAGCATTTTTATTTCTGAAGTTTGCATGAATATTACAAGAACAATTAATTTATATTTTTTTTGCACTGCAATTACTGTAAAAATCCAATTTAATTTAATACATAAACTAAGAATTAATCTTACTCTTACTAAGTACTTAACTCTCTTAATTTTCATTAGAATGCGATTTATTATTCTAGCTATACCAGAGAATATAAAGAATTACTACGCTATACTAAAAATTAAGAGAGTTAATGCGTACAAATACGTCCTTTCCATTCGACAGATTTCTTTGTTTGTTAACTTTTGTATCCATAACAGGATACATCTAGTTTCCGAAGGATTAACTTTAACACAATATGTAGTATTTTACACACTGGCAAAAAGTATACTTGTCAAACTTTAACAATTACTTTTCACTCAACGAAGGATTACTTTTAACAAAATAGTGTTTTACACACAAGTAAAAAGTGTACTAATAACTATAATAATTATTTTTAACTCAACGAAGGATTACTTTTAACACAATGGTTTTTTTACACAAAGGCAAAAAGTGTACTTATCTAACTATAACAATTACTTTTCACTCAAGGAAGGACTACTTTTAACACAATAGTGTTTTACACACAGGCAAAAAAAGGTACTTATCTAACTATAACAATAAAATTACTTTTCACGCAATAAAAACACTTTGGCTTACAACAGGACACTGCAAGATAATTTGAATGCAGAACAATTGCTCGAAAGATTTGATCGTTATGTCACAAAAAGACATACTGCGGCGTAGACATTAGGACTTTGCTTAGCACACTCAGGCATTTATTTTTCATTTTTTTTTATTAATATCACTAAACACAACACCTTATCTGTACGCTTTACAACAGAAAAGGTGCTTTTTAATAAAGTAAACGCAGTCGCCTCGTCCGTCAATATTTAAACAAAAACTTCTAGTAAGAACACAACACAAGCCACGCAGCAACTAATCCCCCAAACGTACCAAACTCCGGCCATTTGTGACAAAGTTATCGGACAACCATCTTGACACCTAAAGTCATTCATTGCAATTCTTTTACCAGCCTGCTTAGACTTGTCCACAACTGTCAGCCCAAAGGCTTGCTTGTACAATTGACCACAAATTCCCGCTTCAAACAGCCTTTTCAATACTTGCTGGAACACCCTCTCTTTGTAACTCCCTTTCCTCAGTATCATTTCCTTGTAAATCACTACTATATTCTCTGATGGTCTCATGATCCGAGCTTCATAATTTACCATAGTTTTCGCTTGTAAAGGAATGAAATATGCATCAAGGGCAACTGTCAAACCATTTTTCTCTATGACAACCTTTGTACACTGAACCATACCCGCGCAGGATTTAGCTTTCTCTGTAAATTGTAGGTACTTTTCATCCTGAACATATGTCTTTAACTCTTGTTTGATGTAAATTTGTAATCCAGAACTCATGATGTCATCATTAGAATTAAGTAAGGCTGGCGGGGATTGTATAGTCAGAAACGAGTAAAATTGTATATTAACGTAGGCTGAAAAATGAATACTTAAAAACAAAAAGGCACAGTTTATAAGCATTTGCTTTGAAGATCTTGCGGTTTGTAATGAAACGCAACTGAACATTGCACCAAAGCTGTACAAAAGTGTGTCAATGAGCTTAACACTTCTTTCATCAAATTTAGAAATTACATACCAAACGCAGCAATATGAAACGTAGAATATGCCAAAGTAATAGAGACCATTTATTTTGGCGAAAAGTGTTTGCCACGATCTATCTTCTCTTTCCACACTATAAATGTATATAAAAGCCTGGGTGTTGTAGAAACCTGAATATTTTACTAAGTCACCATACCTTAAGTCTCTGGTGAAGGCACCAATACAAGCGTCCATAGTCTTATTCAAAAGGGCAGGGACACAATCATACGTCACGTACGAACCCTTTTCCGTCTTTACTGTATTGTAAAATGTTCTCAATGTTGTATTCATATAATCAGCTACGATTTTTACGAGCTCCACCTCAGATCCTTTAAGCTCAGTATTTGGGGTTAAATCTTCAACCATCTCAAACGTAAAAACAAAAGGGTACATTTCACTTACACCGACGTCAAATGGACACTTTTTGTAATTAATACGATCCTTTAAGGGAAAGATATCATTGTTTTCTAGTGCACCATGAATACAAGTATTTATGTGAGTTGATAATAAGTTGTTATTTAAGAAGTCACAAGTTGTTTCATCGATTTTAGGCATGAATGTTAAAATTTTATGAGAATTGTGGTCAATTGTATTTTGCAAAAGAAATGTGACATCAAATATTTCTACCAACGGACCAATTAGATTTAGGTTTGCATCACAGTTTCCGTCATAACTTGAAATTATAATAAGATATTTCCAGTCACTTAAAATCATCTCGACGTTGAAACTAGTAAGTTCTCTGCAATCTTGTAAATGGATGAGCATTAAAATATTTTTATGAGAGTTATACACGGTAGTATTTATGAATTCCTCAGAAACGATTGCGTGTGGTATGTCATGGCTTTGAATTATTTCAATCAGTTCCATTGAATGGTCATCACGGTACATGACTATTACGGTAGGATTGGATAAGACATTTTCACAAATGTTTTTAATGCAGTTACTCAGTGATTTGTGGTCGTGAAGTTCTTTTATTGTTTCTATTATTTTGTTACCATTTGCATAAGTAATATAAAAAAATATTATACATGATGAAATAAAAACAAGTAAGTTCATTTTCGTTCGTTTTCTGGTATAGAATAAAGAAAATGTTGTTATCATTTAATTTTTCAACGAAATTGAAAAATAAAATACTAAGAAGCGACAGAAAGACGCTTTTTATTTTATAAATAAACTGCAAAGACAAAGGCAGGCTAACTAACTTATTTCATAAGTCAAAAAGCTTATGACATTTTACCATGGCACATGTAGATATGTTGTAGTTTACGAGCTAATACACGCCAACGACCTTAGTATTTGGAAGAATTAAGAGAATTTTTGCGAAAATCATGTGAAACTTTCGATGACATGCGATTTTTTTGTATAAAATAAAAATAGAAAATAAAATGTTGAACTTAAAATTTATCTTTGAATTCATTATGCCTATCGTATGTTTTGTTTTTAATAGGTCTTCAAAGACAGATTCCAATTGCCGTGAATAAGGTTGGGAATCTCATACCCGATTCTTTATAAAACACACAAATTTCTGGAAGTCCTGGAACGTGGCTCGCCCGTAAGCGGGAGGGGTGGGTGTGGCCCGCATCGTGTGGGTAGTGATTTTTGGCGATGCATGGAACCCCCAGAGTATGTACCTTATTATGATGGACACAGTGCTGCGCTGATGCCGATGGGAGATACACGTGCGTAAACTCTCGTTATGATGCTCTTGTAAAGTGTCTTTGGCGAGGCTAAAAGCCGAGCTATTTTTCCGAACGAAATAATTTATTTATCCATATTTGATTCCCAAATATATTTGGCGAGGCCGAAGGCCAAACCGCTATTTCGGTAACTATTTCTTATTATCTGAATTTGTTCCTTTGGTAAATTTATATTTTGATAATAGATCTGATCCTCATCATCTTTTCGTTTCCAAACAAAAAGAAACCAACGAATTTCCCGTACACATTTTCATCCCCTATATTATCTCCTTAGGGGATGATTTTCCAAAAAGCATCATATTTGAGCGCTTTTTGGAAAATACCAATTTTAAAAATGCCGACGTTTTCATCCACTTTTTTACTCCTTTAGGGGAGGATTTTTCAAAATTGATAAATCTGTCAGTTTTCATTTCTAACCGTTAGGCTTAATACCAATTTTTATGGTTTTAACTACAAAACAAACTTATTTCCCATACAAACTTTCATCCCCTATTTAACCCCCTTAGGAATTGAGTTTCGAAAAATCCGTTCTTTAAAAATAACCTGTGTGCAAAATTTCAGCTTTCTACGTCCTAGGGTTTGGGCTGTGCGTTGATGAGTCAGTGAATGAGTCACTGAATGAATGGGTGAGTGAGTCTGGACTTCTCTTTTTGTATTAATTTGTCAAAGCCCTGAAATAATAATTTGCCTCCAACACATAATATATTGATTGATTGATAATGGTTATGTACGCAATGTAATCAAAAAAAGAGAAAATATCATATTTTATATTTTTTTGTTCACACAATTATATGATAATAATTAAAAAAATAATAAACTTTATATTTTTTTATATATTTCGGCCTCATCAGTGAGGCCGTCATCACTCGACTGATGACGGCCTCACCGATGAGGCCGAAATATACCGAAAAAATATATATATATGTATATATATAAAGTTTATTATTTTTTTTATTATTATCATATAATTGCTTAAGACTACAAATAAAAAGCTTATATAGCTAAAATTATATTTATTCATATTTGTTCATACAACAAACATTAAAAAAATGTTATAAACTGTCCTCAAATAATTCAGACATTTCTATGAGATTGCTAAGTATTTTTACATTTTCAACAGTGTCTATTATTAAATACGATAGGGATCTTATTTTCATGGCTGTGAACATTGAGTCAATGTTTTTTAATTATATGCTCCAACACTAAGTCATTATATTTTATAAAATTGGAACTATGCATGTGTGATTAAACGAGTATCTTTTACGAAGGAAAACAAGAAATATACAATGATCATCCATGCAAAGGTCCCCATTACTTAGGCGGAAAGATCCGCAGTGCGAGAGGGACGGAATCGGGAAAAATTGACAAAAAGTCGGTTTTAAATTAATACAAAATTAACTGTAAAAATTTCCATAACCAGTAGTTTAGTTATTGTTAAAACCCATCTAAATAAATATTTTTCAAGTCTGTATGCTATCCTTATTTGTCAGCAAATCAAAAAAGTGCACATTATTAGACCTCATTTCAATAATTATTTCTATCGACTGAAATTTCTTGCGTTTCTGCATAGTTCAAAATCTAGAAAAAGGTCCCAAAACTTTGTACTAATTTATTTAACCTAGGACTTCTTTTGAAAAGCAGATAAATAACATCAAAAAGTATCGATTTTGACGATATACCCCCTTAAGTGTTAGTCGGACTCGCGCAAAAAGGGTTCCGTACCACCCCAGAATACGGGTACGGAACCCTAAAAACAAGATAAGTTACAAAAATATGGATGTCACAGCAATATTAAGGCGACACAAACAAGCCGCTAAAATGGTAGTGCCTGAAAAATAATTTGCGGCTTCCGCTGAGTACGGAACCCTATTATCTTAACCGGTATATTTTTTCTCTAATTTTAACGTATTTTTAAGGGGGGGGGACATGGCAAAACATGCTACCTTTTAGAGGTTGCTTGTATGAGATCACTAGGGTTGCCAAAATCAAGGTCATTGGCGGCTACCTGGAATGGTCCTTTGGATATTTCGTGTTAAATATTGACCTAAATTTGAATATTGAATTATAAATTCAATTTCATTGTTTAAGATTTTACATAATAAAGAATGTATTTTTTTTTTCATTTCCTGGCGTGTGGGGTGTGATTTTCTGAAGCTCATTGAGTAGAGTACAGTATATTTGTTTTGTTTTAAAAATAAAGAAAGGGACATTTTGCTATGGGGTCTATTTGAAAAACTAAACTAGTTAGAAATTTTAAATTCTGTTTATTACGAACCATATACTATATTCAAGATTCAAAATGTAGTTTGCGGTGAGAAAAAAATTTTTTTTCTTTTTTCATTGCTTGTTGGAATGTTACAGAACCCTAAAATAGCGAGGACCGACTCGCACTTGGCCGGTTTTGCTCTTTAGAGTATCTCATTGACTTTTAGACATCATAACAATATATGGAAAATGCACCAAGCAAAGCCGTGAGCAAGTGACTAGCTGCACAATATCGTCAGCTCTTCAAAACTGCGCCACTCGAGCACGTTGATCGGTTGGGGCGTCCTTGACTGACTTACTGAGGGACCACTCCTCAAGATTATCTACTTACTACTAAGTACCTATCTACCGGCTTACGGGTTCTTTTGCTCCGTACTATCATTAAAGGTAATATCATTCAACTTTAAACATGTACGATCATTTGTAACATAATGTATAAAGTAACACAACTTTGCTATAATAGTATTTGTGCAACTGTGACATAATCAGAGATATTGGAACCCAAGTGCTTGTTTACGAAACAAACGAAGTGAGTTTCGTAATAATTTTGCACGAGTATCCCAATGTCTAATTATGTCCAGGTGCACACAATACTTTATCTACGACTATCAAAAATATGGTCTTCGCGTAACATTATTTGTAATATTATTTCAACAAATAAAAATAACATAACAATAATAATAGTTGGTGAAAAGGTACCTGATTGATGAACGGACACCTTGTAACCAGCAAGACAACCACCAGAGGCACGCGGTTATGAGTTTACCCGAGATAAGCTTCTGATGGTTACTTGCAACTTAACCTAAAAACTAAATGTAGGTAATAAACTCACATATAATGTTCCAGAAACCCGTTTCATTGCAGGCACTGATGGTGGTGATAAAAGGTCTCTGAAACCGTCAGCTAACCCCTGAGCTCAATCCCCTGAATAATCAAAAGTTATCACCAGTTGTCGATGTGATGCCACGCAATCACCGCGTGTCACACGAAGTCGAAAAGTCGTCCTGACCTCTCCCGAAACCACCTCCAAGTAGTAAATTGAGTCCTTTACTCACAAGTCTCCTCGGGGAGAACAAAGAACGTTGCACCACGCAGATTTATCATTCTTAACACAAATTCACAAAAATTCACGGAACCAAGTCTTTTCCGATGACAGATGAGCAACCAAAATTAATAAGTGCAGCAGAAACACACATTAAAAACAAAAATCGACAAATGCTCGGACTGTTCAGAAAGAACAATATATATCTTTATTGAAATAGAAACATTTTTGCACATTATTACATTGTTCTCTAGTGCCTACACAAGAATTTCATTTATGCTGTAGGTAACGAGTCTCTAACGCTTGGTACATTTTCTATTAAATTTAGTTTACTACAATTTTATATAATTAAGATACAATTTGGAATAAGAACACATTTACAAATAAAAATAAAAGAAAATATTTCTGTACATTTTCAGATTGTGTATGAAACAACTTATTTTATTTATTGTGAGAGATAGGAAGAAAGGGTGTTTGTGATTGTGTAAGTGTGTGTGATTGTTTGTAGGGCGTATGAAAGAAGATGTGCGGGTAAGTATGGGTGGGTTGGAACTTGAATTAACAGGAGATGTGTTATAATGAAATACTAGTCTTTATTCGTGGATGTAAAGGACGTTCTCAGTGTTCTCGTAGCCTTCCTGGAGTAGCCGTAAAATTACTTGGTTTTTACATGTGAATAGTGATTAATATTAAGATATTAGTTAATTTCATTGTATAGATACGAACCAAGATAGCAATAGATTTTTGGTGCAAAATCTGTTTTTAGATGTGGAACACGCCAGGTGATGCATCTTTGAGATTTTATTGTTGAATTTTGTTTATTGTAAGCTGTTTTGTTGAACTTTAGAGTATTTGACGAAATAAAGAGCTGTCTCTCTTGAAGAACCTCACACTCATCGAATAAGACATCCATAGGGTAGCGAAACGGTTTTTTGTGTGCAACTTTGAGAACAGCTCTTTGGGCTCTTTCGGCCTTTATCAGGAGAGTTTTGCATGCACTTCCCCAGGCTATAATCCAATAGCTGAGAACAGATTGGCAAAGTGCATATTAGAACATTTTGATCGTTTTGTCACCTTCAAATTTCTCAGTTTCTTAAATATGTACAGAATTTTGCGAAGGCGATTACTAACCGAGTCAATTTGATGTCTCCATGTTAGCTTTAAAATACCTAAGCGCACGCACGTCACTTCCTTTTTAAACAAGTACAATGAGTTAAATATGCAAGCAAGAACATCGGGTCTACCACGTTATTCTGATTTTCATCAACATCAGCGTGAGATTGAAATTTGACGTGCGTGCAAAAGAGATGGCATGTTAGGCGGGTGTCGTCGCACGCGCGTCAAATTTCAATCTCAAGTTGATGTTGATGGAAATCAGAATTACGTGGTAGATCCGCGGAGCTGCATATGGCTTGTCTCACATATAAAGTTGTATGGAATAAACGTCCAGCATATCTTTACAACAAACTGAAATTTAGAAAAGACGCTCATTGTACACATACAAGATCCAATGATTTAAATATACTGTGCATGCCAAAACATAGATTAGCTGGTTTTCAAGGATGGTTCAAATAAAAAATCATAAATATGGAACAATCTACCTCCGCCAATTAGAGACAAATTTATTTCAGTTGGGACAGTCAAACACAAATTGATGCAAGATCTTTTAATAAAGCAGAAAACATTTGGACTTTTAAAATGTCCTAAAAACCAAATAATTCACTAATCTATGTTTAAACAGTACGTCACGCTTCTTGCACGAGTAATTCAACTAAGTCGCGTCGCTATGGGAGCTGGTCAACATATTATAGGCTAAAGAGAGTTTATAAAATAATCACCAAGCCAAAAATGGGACAAAGAATGAATAAACGCGGGTGGAGCCGCGAGCGAAAGGCTAGTGGTAAATATAGAAATAATATGCACATTCGAAAATTTATTATATAATCTTGTTTAAAAATGTGTAATAACCTTGTTTACTGGATGGCAACCCAATCTAAAAACTTGGGCATCTGGTGAAAATCAGCGTCGTGGCTAAAGCTGTGACATTATGCTGAGCGGAGACACTTTTAGTAAGTATCATTAAGTTTTTAAGAAGTTAAAATGTTCCTATAAAATCCTCATTATTATGTATAACTAGTTATTAAGTTTTAAGTTTTGATACCAAATTAACTTCTTTCTTTGTTTCTTTCTTATTATTAGTTTATTAGTGCACCTAAACAGCACAAGAATCAAACCCAGAGTCATTTCCTACTGACTGAAATAACTAAGGTAGGTAATTAATTACTGCCAATTTTTTTCATTTTTCATTATACGAATCTCGAATGTTTTTTTGAAAGACGTGATTAAAATACCTCTTTAATTATTAAAAAAGTAATATTTTATTTTCCGAAATAAGATCCGGATCGTGTAGCCTTTATTTTGACCAAAGTTTTATTTTTCAATTATAATCCTCGACAATTCCCTCTCGGAAAATTCGACAGCTGTAAATTCTGTCAATAAACCTTCGTTAAACCTTCGTTAAATAATTTGGGCAAATGCGAGACAGCCTTACGTATAAAGAGTTCCGTATAACCACACATTTATTGTAATCATAATAATGAATTTTTCGGAAATAAATAATTTATATTTGTGCACAATACAAACATGGAACCCTAAAAAAATTATGATACATAACAATAATATAGATGGCATAGCAAAATTAAGGCGACAAACAACAAGGCGGACAGACGGACAAAAAAGACAGTGGAGGTAAAATAAGTTTGGCTCCTTTTTGATACGGAACCTTAAAATATTCCCGCGCATTTATGTCAATTACCGCCACTTTGAACTTTTGGATGGATTTGGTAACCCTATTCGTCAAATTGATTTCGTCGATTGCCGACCCATTTCACAGTGGTTACTAATAAATTGGCCAAGTACGAGTTGGACTCGCTTACAAAGGGTTCCTTACTACCACACTATATGCGTATGGAACCATACATAATAGAAAAATGGTAAATGACAACAATAAAGACGCCATTGCAACATCAAGCGACAAAAACCAAGCCCCCAAAAAGGTAGCGCCTGGTAAACAAAGAATATTGTTTTACTTTAGAGCAAAAACTTCAATATAGTGATGAAAGTTCATTAATTACTCAAAACATATTATATAGGTATAACATAACAATCACAAGAAGAAATCAAGTTATATTCTGTAACTCAAGAAAGTATTGTCTGATTTTGTTCTGAAAACTGATATAGACGACGCTTTACAGATGTATAACGGAAAGGTATTCTATAAGCGGATTGCACACATAGTGAAATAATTGGTGTATATGCATGTGTTATGCTCTCGAGTTCGAAGAAACTAGGCTTTGCTGGGTCATTGAAGACGATCAAGGGACGAGAGATGTACAAAAAGTTATTTGAATTATTGTGGGGAATTGGGATTATGGAGATTGCCATATAAGAAAGTAAGAACGTACGAGTCTCTCCGGTACCTGATATTAAGGGCCTTACTATTGCCAAATGAGTACTTTCTAAAGCCTACTCCTTGTTTACGGCCAAACCAAAAATAATGAAAAAAATTATTATTAATAATCAGCTCTTAGACGACATATGCAACATTTTTCTATTTCATACCACCAAAACTTCTACATGAAAAAATGTATTAACATAATGGTGTTTTTGGCTTGAATTTCCTACTGCTCTTAAGTGGCTTGGCCGATTGAATTCATTTATGCTTTGATAAATAGACAAACTTGATAACTATAAACTTAACATAGGATTATTCAATTGAACAATCACGTCCAAGTGAAAAGTATAATTTTCTGCTATTTCGCCCTTTCAAGGACGCAGCGAGCGTCGTAACAGCCACTATGCATTGCGCGCTGATATGAACGTTATTTCAATGTCGTTTCCGTTGACATTTGTAGTGACAAATATCGAGCTGCTAATTTGGCGATGGTAATCGCCTTAAGCCAATTGAGTTCGGCACGGAATTAAGAGATGTGATAATACTTACACAGCATAATACATTGCGGATGCATAAGTTGAAAAGATGGTCAAGCTTATTCAGAAGTTCCTCAGTGAGGTCGGGATAGTAGAAATTTTGCATAATCCAGAATAAGTAGCAACAAAAAATTGGCAAGATTAACTTTGACAGAATATGGCAGGAACTTTTTCGTGGACCTACAAATTCAGGCCCATGGACATATATTTATTAGCTTCGTCTCGCTCGCGCCACTGTCGAAGCTCATCGCTTTATCTGCGCTTGTTCATAAAAAGGCCCATTTTTCAGTTGACGTTATAAGAACATACCGTATCTTTCTCTTTGTTATATCAATGGAAAAAATCAACGTATTTTGACGGACCCACAGTAGAGACGGTTTTACGACCATTCCCGACCAAATCCGTTATCCTAGACGTTACTCCGTAATTCATACTAAATTTTTACTTTTATTATAAACATGAAACCTTATTACATTATATTAGTACATTGAGATGGGCTTTGTGGGCTTTGGTACAAGAAACATTACTGAGTTATTTTATTTAAGTCTGTTTTAGGTACAAAGGATTACAAATTAAATTGAATTGTCTTTACAAAATTTTATATTTCTTTTCAGTCAAGATATGCATTTATTTCAGTTCCTTCTTGTGACGGGTAATAAACCGAGTTAAATATAGCACATGGTTACTATTGTTACCCATGCAGTAATCATCCAGATTTGACCCGCCAAAAATATAATAATGTGAAAATGTTTTTTCAATTTTCACAGATATGTTACTTAAGAAATGCTGTTCAGTATGATCCGTTGATACGTATTTTGATTTTAGCTACGTCTTTAAATGTGACAAACAGTCTTGCTTGACGAATTTAGGGTCGACAGCCCTAAATCGAAACCAATATATAAAATTTACCAGAATCAAATGCACACAAATTTACAAGCGTTTAAAAGTCCTAACTGGATGGCTGCGAGTAACATCAAAAACATAGATTAAAATGTAACTTTCAAAACTCTCTTCAGTGGGTATATAAGGTCTTTCACTTTAAATTGTAAGTAATTTAAGAGGTGATTCAGTATCGTTAATACATCACATTCCACTGCAAAGTACTTTTTTTTGCGCGAAATTTTTTTTCGCTACTCAGTACAAAGTGGTCCGATCAGCTGACTCAGTTTGTATGGACAAGTGAAGAAAAAGTTCGCGCAAAAAAAAAGCACTTTGCAGTGGAATGTGATGTATTAACGATACTGAATCACCTCCTAAATTACTTTCAATTTCAATTGAAAGACCTTATATAACTATTTACAAGTTCCGAACATATCCTTAGGCAATCGGAATTCAATAGTATACATCTATGTTTTTGATGATAGGCACCCAGTCGGCAATCGATTCAAAGATTCCTAATAGGCCCGTAAGAGTGTAAATTAAATGTTTTACTTTAAAACGATTCTAAATTGTGTGTGGTTTTGATTTTGGTAAATGTATTAGGTTAAATCAAGTCATGGATTTAATGTACGGAATAAGTCACAAAATACAACATTTTGGAAAATAATAATAAACAAGGATATTATCAGCAAACAACGAATATTAGGAGTTCGACCGAGCCCAGTGCTCTTAAAATTAAGTAAAACAACATCATCTTAAAATTGCGTACTTCATGAAAGACTATTTCTTCATAAAATTTCCGCTTCTTTGGTAAAGAATATAGAAGCTGTTTTGGGTTAAACGAAATAATTACACAAAGATTCTAGTTTACAATGATGACAATAAACTCATTTTATAGGTACGACATCAATGTTTATTATCATTTCCTCTAAATGTAACCGGAAATTCCACTTTGGCGCCACAATCTGAGTGATAATGTTGACTTTCAGATTGCTTCCATTAACTGCCAAATGCTGCAGAAAATGTTATTTGTTTTTACAACCGATTCTACATAGACTGGGTGTTAAGAAAATGTTGGGGAAGCCCGAAACTGTCAGTACGAGCGAACAACTTTCCTTTAAAGAAATCGAGAAACCAGGAAATGAGCAGTAGTTCCATCAGCGATATAGTTCCATTATTTTGGTGGAGTTTATGTGATTGATGTAAGAATATTGCAATTATGAATATGAGTGTAATTGTTTGAAATAAATAATATATTATTATTATTATGTAGGTTGACAGGTGGTAGAGCTGATGCCAGGCTCGACTGTGGAGGTACCACCATCTTACTTGGAGAGCCCCTCGAAGTTATTCGGGGGAAAGTAAGAGGACAGCAGTCAGGCCAAAAACCCGCCGGCCCAGCGTGTGTGAGTATGGGCAATTCTTCCAGGATGACCGCTGGGAGTGGCAAAGTCCTGGAAAGTCTGATGTCCAGCAGTGGACGAACTAGGCTGATGGATGGATGAATTATGTAAGTACACTTTTCAGTCATGGGCCCATAGGGACCCCGTCATTTGAAGGGTATTAAATGCGGGGGTTTACTAGGAAGATCCGTTACATTAGCCATCTTCGGGCTGATCAGTGTCGTACAGACTATGAGTTGAAGTGTTCGCCATGACCGAAAACGGTCGGAGTGGACAGTGACTAACCGGTCGGCCACAGAGGCGCGCCAAGTAGTTCTTCTTGCGACGGCGCCGGCGGAGAGAATAAATATACGAAGTTGTATAGAGCCGGCCATGAGTCGTCGCTCGCGCGTCTTGTCCGGCTTCGACTGACTTGCGCTCTTGAGACGGCGGTGTGCGGGGAGGCGAGTGGTTGAAACAGTGATCGAGCATACAGGACGAACCTAGTGTCGAGAGCTTTGAGCGCACGTGGCAGGGCAAAGCCCGTCGCAAAAACCGCCTGGAAGCGCAGCAAGAAGCGCCGCCAGAAGCCTGAAGCTATGGCCCAGGGGTAAAGCGTCATAGCTGTTAAAATTGCTTACAAATAGGGAGCTTGAAGTGCAGGCGACTGTACATACAGTTATACAAAACAATATCTCGGTGTATTATACTCATAATAAATAAAAGTAGAAACTCAGCTCCGTTTACCGTTTGCTTATCATATCACATTTTTAGGGTTCCATACCCGAAGGGTGCCAAACGAAACCCTATTACTAAGCCTCCGCTGTCTGTCTATCCGTCCATCCGTCTGACCATCTGTCCGTCTGTCACAGGGGTCTATAGTTTTAGGTGTTATAGGTAGCCAGTTGAAATTTTCACACAGTAAGCATCATAAAAAATTTAAAAAAAACAATAGAAGTATATACAAAAAACCCTATACAAATAACTTCGATAAAGTGGCACTTTTTTACGTTATCATATCCCCCCTCATCCATCCGCCACTGATTCAGCTCAGTGGCGGCTGGATGAGGATGACTGAGGACCGCCAAGAGTGGCGTAATATGGGGGAGGCCTATGTCCAGCAGTGGACGAATACGGGCTGATGGATGGATGGATATCCCCCCTTATCTCCAAAACAAGAAGACCAACAAAATATAAAAAAGTCATTTTTAAGGTATTATTACGTAATGATTACAGAAAATAAAAATAGCGGGTAAGATATTAGGGTTCCGTACAAAGCGGGAGCCGCGTATTGTTTGTCAGGCGCTACTATTTTAGCGGCTTGTTATGTCATCTAAATGTTGCTTTGACATCTATATTGTTGTAATTTACCATGTTTTTAGGGTTCCGTACCCGAATTGTGCGGTGATACGGAACCTTTTGTGCGCAAGTCTTGACTTGCACTTAGCCAGATTATTTTCTTTATTTTCGTATATCAGAAGAAAGAACAAGTCAAAGAAAGTGCCGCTGCTATCACCTTCTAACCCTTATTATAATTGCATTAAGAGCAAAAATAGGTCAGCAACAGTACTTTCTTCGGTAATACATACAAGATTCAGTTTCTTGGAAACGACAACCGTATGATAAGCTGCGTTAACTTAAATCACGTATCCTGTTTTAGGGATAAAAAAGGATGATAAAGTAAGAAAAATACGAATGGAAATCTTCACATAAGGTATTTTCAAACTGTATCGTAAAAAAGTCGGCATGTACAATTTGTATAATTAAATTTACAGTTATATGAATTGACTGACATCCCGTTGAATTAGGACACACTGTGTCCCCGTAATACGTTCAAAAGTTGTTTTATTTTCCAAGATACAGAGTAGCCTTTCTCACTCTCCGGCCCATAAACTATCTCTGTGCAAAAATCACGTCGATCCGTTGCTCCGTTGCTGTGTGAAAGAAGGACAAACCAACAAACACACTTTCACATTCATCATTACAGTAGTACGACAGTATCATTACAGTAGTACGACAGTATCATTACAGTAGTACGGCAGTATCATTACAGTAGTACGACAGTATCATTACAGTAGTACGACAGTATCATTACAGTAGTACGGCAGTATCATTACAGTAGTACGACAGTATCATTACAGTAGTACGACAGTATCATTACAGTAGTACGACAGTATCATTACAGTAGTACGGCAGTATCATTACAGTAGTACGACAGTATCATTACAGTAGTACGACACTATCATTACAGTAGTACGACAGTATCATTACAGTAGTACGGCAGTATCATTACAGTAGTACGACAGTATCATTACAGTAGTACGACAGTATCATTACAGTAGTACGACAGTATCATTACAGTAGTACGGCAGTATCATTACAGTAGTACGACAGTATCATTACAGTAGTACGGCAGTATCATTACAGTAGTACGACAGTATCATTACAGTAGTACGACAGTATCATTACAGTAGTACGGCAGTATCATTACAGTAGTACGACAGTATCATTACAGTAGTACGACAGTATCATTACAGTAGTACGGCAGTATCATTACAGTAGTACGACAGTATCATTACAGTAGTACGACAGTATCATTACAGTAGTACGACAGTATCATTACAGTAGTACGGCAGTATCATTACAGTAGTACGACAGTATCATTACAGTAGTACGGCAGTATCATTACAGTAGTACGACAGTATCATTACAGTAGTACGGCAGTATCATTACAGTAGTACGACAGTATCATTACAGTAGTACGGCAGTATCATTACAGTAGTACGACAGTATCATTACAGTAGTACGACAGTATCATTACAGTAGTACGACAGTATCATTACAGTAGTACGACAGTATCATTACAGTAGTCACGAGCGAGCGTGGCGAGTGATTCTAAGTTAGAAACCTGAGCGTCGTGAGAGATTCAAAGGCACAAGGAACCGAATAAATTTGCTCTTGTGTGACACATACAATTAGGCTTGTGTTTAACTGAACATCAAATTAACAAATGACCAGCACCATTAAAATTAGTAAATGAACACCAAAATTAGTAAATTATCACCAAATTTTAACCCCATTTTTAATGTTTTAAATTGCCAAATTGATTCTTCCGGGCAGATCATATTTTTGTCAAAACTAACGACATCGCCTCGCTCCGCTCTGCTTCGCTCGTTTCCTTATTTTATCTTACATGTCAACCTAACACGCTCCTCCTCGGTTTGCTTCGCTCCGCTCGTCGTCGCACCTATTTTTTACCGGCATTTACTAATTTTGGTGTTCACTATATTATTTTTGGTCAAAGTGTATGGGATATCAAAGTTTATTTTGGTGGTCAATATATTTTTTCCCATACAATTATATAGTAGTTTTTATTGCAAAATCTAATATTGAGCTGTTCATTTACATAGAGGATCCTCTATGTTCATGTATTACGTCATTTAAAATTAGGGGGGGGGGCGTTTTGTCTGCGGGCGATGGTAACATCATGAGCATAGATGGCAATAATGAAGGAGCCTTCCAAAAAAAAATACTGGCCAAATACGAGTCAGACTCGCATACCTAGGGTTCCATATTGTGGATGATAAATTAAATTTTGTATTTTTTTTTCTTGAATTTCTCAACCGCTTTATTTTTCGTGTAATTTTTTTCATATTTTTTTGGTCCACCAGTTTTGGAGATAAGGGCGGGGGACATACCATTTTTTATGGTTTTTCAAGGTTTTCTTGAAATAGATGCAATTGAATAGGTATAGCCAAACAATATATTTTTACAATAAATTTTTTATTATCTGCAATAAAGAAGTTTCCTATTACTTAAAAACGAAAAAGCTATGAATGTATACATGAAATATATATGTATACATAGAATGTATACACATTCTAAAATAATAAAAGTATATTAAACGTGACGAAAGGATTATTTCAATATCTTGATAAATTACGAAGTAATTCAATTCAAAACTGAACACGTACAAATAAAAAAATACGCGCGGAAGATTCACGCTGTGACGTCACAATATCCGCCGCCGCGGTTTGGGGCGAGACGGAATGCACTAAAACCGCTTATCCCGGCCTATAAGGTCGTGTTTATTGCTAGCAGTACCTCGGACACAGTGTTTGTATTAAATTCTAAACTTTATGTCTTATTTTACAAATTCCTATTTTAATAAATGAAAAGATTTAATTAAAATTTGGACGATGGAAAGTGGTTTTATACGGGGACAATCCGATAACATACCAAAAGTCGACATGGCTATGAATTTGGACTTTTTGACAAACAAACCGTTGTACACAGGTGTTAATCTTTCAATGTAAGTACTAACCTAGGTACACATTTATATACCTTAAGCAATAATAATCTCTCGTTATTATCTACCTAACCTCTCCTCAGAGTGCGCTGTTTCTATTCATTTTAGGAGAATCGACGCAATCAATCTAATATTTTATCAATCATCCATTCATCAGCCTGGGTTCGTCCGCTGCTGGACATAGGCCTTTCCAATATTTTGCCACTCTTGGGAGTCCTTCGTTATCCTCATCCAGCCGCTATCCTAAAAAATTACACTAAGTTCTTACATATTTTTCACAATATCTATGGAACTATGTTTCATAATCATAATAATGCTTATAGAATTAAATGAGACTTGAGGATAATTCATGATTTATATAAAAACGGCTCACCTCAATACGTGTTATGATCGGGAAAGCCGACCAGTTTCAGCAGATTTAGACTGCCTTCATCTGGGCGAGTAAAGACGTTTACGCGACGACGTTACAGTGTGAGGCGTAACGTCGTCGCGTAAACGTCTTTACTCGCCCAGATGAAGGCAGTCTAAATCTGCTGAAACTGGTCGGCTTTCCCGATCATAACACGTATTGAGGTGAGCCGTTTTTATATAAATCATAATAATGCTTCATTAAAATATAAACAAATAACTTAAAACAAAAGTCGGCAAAAAATCTCTACACCTGGGCGCATCCAACTGTTCATAAATAAGCGTTGACTCCATGACCATTTTCCTGGTAAATATTGCATAAAAACTAAAAACACAGTATCTTGACGTCAAATAGGCAGATGCACAGCCTAAAACCTACTACTTTGAGAGTATGTAGCAGAAGACCCTAGAAACGTGTTTTTACCTTACTAGTAGGTCAGGGGTTAAGTAAACCTCTATAAAATATGCAATATAAGAATAGGTAGTTCACTATGTGCGGGATGGGCGGGAACTTGGGAAGTGTTGGCAGCTGGCTACAGGCGCTAAGCTAAGCAGGCGCATCATTCAATAAACGCACCTCCGTTGATATTATTAAGGATCAAAATTTTGTTTGCAAAAAGGCGCGGCGCAGTTACTATGGTCTAGGCGCCTAGACGGCGCGCGGCGGTAGCACAGGGTACGGCACGGGGCGTCGCGACTCCGCGCCCGCGTAATGTAAGCGCAAGCAATTTGACACTTTGCAAAAGCAGGCCGTTCTTCTTTATCTACTTTGGTACTTTGGCAAGCAAACCTATGCGGTACAACATGTTTTTTTAGGAACAATCTTTCAACAACAAATCGATGTTTCATAAAATTTTCAGACTTGACAAAGAAAATAAAAAATAAAAATTAAATACTAAATTCTAACCTATGCAAATGAAACATGAAACTAAGTTCTATTGAAAAAAAGGAACAACGTCTACTCAAATCAAACTTGAAAATAGCATAGCGATTATCGAAGATCGATACTACCGAGAGTATGGATAGTATGGATACTCGTACTATCGCAAGTCATGAATAATATCACAACATTTATCGATACTATCGATATCTTAATTACTTAAAAGGTCCACTATCGATAGTAACTATTGGCATCGGCAGAAGTATGCACCTTCATTGGAATAAAAAATATCGATATCATGCTTCTGACATTTTCCCATCTCTAATTAATTTTCACTTGGAGTAAATATGATTTGTTTGGAGTAATTTCCTTTTCTTTCTGTATTGAAAAGACAACGACAGAACGCTTAAAATAAGTATAGTCTTGTCAAATAGTTTTAGGGATTATTAGAGGCCACGGAGTTCACCGCGCGTTATTTATTTAGTAAACCAGTCCCCAAGTAACATATGGACATAAATACTTACATGTAAATGGTCTTCACAGCAAAACCGTACAGTTTTTTTTTTCGTTTCATAATTTGGCACCACTCAGCTCTTATTTTTTTCTCCCTTGGCACCGTAAAAAAATGTTTATCAAGTTGTATTTGAACTATAGGCAAGACGCAGTATTTATAATTTGCTTTATTATTAGTTTTTACAGCATCCATTATAATTACGCAACGATACCAGCCACCGTCCTAAGCTAAACACAGTTAGTTTAATACTAATTGCCTGAAGTGGAAACAAACGCCGCGGGCCCTCTAGCCGAACGGATATTGTGACGTCAGCCACGGGTGACTGGCCTCGCGCGGAAAAATTCAAACATGGGCGAGAAAAGTATATTATAAGTTCATCATTTATTAAGTTATTGGAAAAAAACCTTCACTAGGCTTTTATGCAAGCTTATTATGATTGGTATTTAAAAATAAAATTATAGAAAATGAAACTTCCTTATTAAATACCCATATTATATTTAAATAAATATTTATTGTATTGATTTTACTTATTTTTTTATATTTCTAAATTGTGCTCTATTTTTTTTAATCGCTATAGTTTTCCTGTAATTGGCCAGTTATGACCTATAATCGACGTAATAATATATGGACGGCCCCTATCTTTGAGTACCATCTATCTAAGAGCCGTTATATCCAGCCATAACACACAGCCTTTTCTTCTTGACGCAACTTATACAACTGAACAAATTGTTTACCTACTCCGAGTCCGCCATTACAAAAGAAGCACTATCTCCAAACAACTAGGTCTCCCAAGGTAAATACAAATATTTACTCAATTAATGGAGTTTTTCTGAAATATAGAAATAATTGATTCGACCAAAGCTCGCAAGAAATACTTTTTGTCACTAATTTTCACATGATTTTGGTAGAAATAATAGTACATTACGATACGAGAGCGATGAAACGTTTTCTGACGAGTGTGAGTTTGCGGCACGAGCCGAAGGCGAGTGCTGCAATCACACGAGTCGAGAAAAAGTTTCTCGCACGAGTTATACGTTTATAAATATATAGGTAGATATCTTTAAAAAACTTTACACTTTGAATACTATTTATTCTTTGTTCTTTCTTTATTTATTAATGTACACAGATAGACAATAAATACATTACTTACAATAAAAAGTATTTACAGAGGCGAGCTTATCTCTGAGATAAGTTTCCTTTCAGCAAATCTTAGTGGGAGAGAGGACACTATAATAATTAAAATAAGTAATAATACTATACCTGTACTACAAATAAAACATAACCGGCCAAGTGCGAGTTGGACTCACGCACGAAGGGTTCCATATCATTATCTATAGAATTGGCAAAAAAACATGTCTGTTTTATGGGAGCCCCCTTAAATATTTATTTTATTCTGTTTTTAATATTTTTTGTTATAGCGGCAACAGAAATACATCATCTGTGAAAATTTCAACTGTGTAACTATCACGGTTCATGAGATACAGCCTGGTGACAGACGGACAGATAGACGGACAGACAGACGGACAGCGGGGTCTTAGCAATAGGGTCAAACGTTGGTAACCCTTTGGGTACAGAACCCTAAAATTTAAAATATCGTCACGAGATGATTCAGGTCACAGTCCATACTTGGTACACCCGCGTTTCACCGACGATTATTACGTCCCAACGGTGGTGAGCCCTATCGCCGTACTTCGGGCACAAATCAACGCTTTTTGGGGCATGCAGGTTTCCTTACGATGTTTTCCTTCACCGTTCAGCAAGTGGTAATCAAGAACAAATATAATCTATGCACATAAATGACAAACTCATTGGAGCATGCCGCAATCCCGACCGGGGATCGAACCTGGATCTCAAGATTGATAGGCTAGCGTTTTATCCCCGAGTTACCATCGCTACCTCTGTTCTAAATATATACTGGACTAAATATACATACATGTGCACTATTAGGGGAAGGTTGCCCATATTGGACCAATCTTGGTTCAACTGAAATTTTCTAAGAAATGTGATGGTTTAGGGTTTTGATTTCTGTCTTATTGCAAAGAGCAGTTATTTATTATCAACATAATGTTTAGTTAAAAACATTGCTTATTGGCCAATACAAAAAATTTATGTTTTTAAAAAAGCTTCCAAAAGGTACGATATAGGAAACCGATATCCTAATTTGTACCTATGGCAGAGAATATAAAGTATTACTACTATGGTATCCCAAATCCTACTTAGTAAATATGTACTACTATTTTGAAGTAAAATACCATTAAAATTAACGTCTTAAATTCGCTCAGTAAACAAAAATATCATACCTACCTATATTGTTTCGGGTAAAGCAAACATTTTTTGTTCTTTTTATTCTGACATATCAATATCAACCATCTTGTAAAAAATATTCTGCCCTCTCTCGGTTTTTTTAAGCAAACAGTATTCATAGTTTCATTTTAAAGCATTGATTGTTGATAATTTCTAAATAAAATCTAGTTATTCTGTGTTTTTTTAAGTACGATTTAGGCACGTTATGGTGGTACGATATAAGCAACAGAGACATTTGACCAACAAAACGAAAAAAAAATATTTAAAACCGGAATTTTACTGGTTACAAAATTTCTTACACAGTTCTTAATACACACGGTTTTCAAATAAAAAGTCAATTATAACATAAAACTTATCGTTATTCCACTACAACCTTAGGTTTTTGGTTGAAATTCTTTATAAAAACTGTCAAAAACAGTGTTTATTGAATAAAATTATACTCTGATCTTTTTGCAAGAAAGCAATATGGTGCCTTGGTTGTTATGTTAGTAGCGCATAAAAAAATGTTGCCTTTATAAAAATATAGTTCTTAGTTTGGTAGATATTGCGAGGGGTACGATTTAGCAACGGTACAAATTTGTGCAACCCTCCCCTATACAAGGTGAATTTGTGAACATCGTCCAAATTCATACTTGAGCCTTGGTAAGTGATCAGCATCATGAACCAATAACGATTTTTGTTAAATTCATCAAATTAAATTTCGACTCTCCATAGAGATTGACTCAGGACTGGCAGTGAATTACTATGGGAAGTCAAAATTTTATTACACTAATTTCACAAAAATTGTTATCGATTCATGATGCTGATCACTTACAAAGCCTCCAGTATGAATTTGGACGATGATCAAAAAGTCACCTTGTATATAGGTATATATTTCTTTAGATAAACACTAATATAAATAAATACATACATTTTCGTAAAGCTGCCTTCCCAAAAGCCTTGTTAGGAGTATGTTTGTGTCACTAACCACTTTCACACTGGACAATAACGATAACGACACGGCACCGAATTGTCATCAGCCGTAACGACAGCGATATGTCGGGCCAATATCGTTATGATATTGTCATGATCACATAATCACAGTAGAGTACCGTGTCACCCCGCCCGCGCTACTCTCTTTCCCCCGGCATTGTGTCGGCACCACGGGGATGGCGTGACACAAATTTTATACGAGCACCGCTGTCGCCATTTTTTGGAATAACGTAGTATTACTTAGTTAGTAAACATACGCGGCGCACACATAGATTCACCCGTCTTCATGCAGCCAAAATAACACCGTATTTCTATGAAGCTTAGATGTAGATTAGCAAACATGTCATGGCACTGCGCTGTGCCAAGCTATTACACATGTGTGTTTAAAGCCATGACCTGCGGCCTTAATATGATACAGTTAGGTCCATGTTGATTATGTTTGAAAATATATACATTGCGGCGTTAATATTCTTACTCAATGTGTGGCACTCTTTATAAGAGGTGTGGGGAGGCGGGGAGCCGCGCCCGTGATCGAGCGCACAGGACGAACCTAGTGTCGAGCGCTTTGAGCGAGCGAGCGCGCTATGATGAGGTCAAGGCGCCGACGGTTGTCGTGGCAGGGCAAAGCCAGTCGCAAAAACCACCTGGAAGCGCAGCAAGAAGCGTTGCCAGAAGCTTTAAGCTGTGGCCGAGGGGTAAGGGTGCATTCGTCAGATTGAGCACCTCATTTTGCATCAATCAGAACTGAACTCTTTGACGTTTTCTTTTTAGTTAGTTTAAATAGAGCTCTCTCACCTGTTGCTGTTACGACAACCAAGAAACACCTGCTTACGAGAAACTGCGTTTTTGTATAATAACTCTGCTTCGAGATGAAGTTGTTATGTTTCAAAATGTTTAGATGGCGTTATTGGTCACTTATTATTTGTACGAATTTCAAGACTTTATGATTTAAGGGCATTATTTTTAAGGATATGATTTAACACTCGAAAAACATGAAATTTAGAAGTTACTTAGAAATTTTCTTCTATCGAGCAAACTTAAAGCTTTTGCGTTTTTTATAAAATGTTTAGATCAGCCCAGTCTACTATCTATATTATTTTTATTAAATCAAATGACCAAGTTATAAACGCAGCGACTTAGGACCTCAAGTGACTGACAAAATCTATTTGTTTTGATCTGAAATCCCTATTGATATAAAAGAACCGATCAAGTGCGAGTCGGACTCGCGCACAAAGGGTTCCATGCCATTATCAATAAAAACGGTAAAAAAAAATGTCTGTTGTATGGAAGACCCCTTAAATATTTATTTTATTCTGTTTTTTATAGTATTTGTTGTTATAGCGGCAACAAAAATACATCATCTGTGATAATTTCAACTGTCTAACTATCACGGTTCATGAGATACAGCCTAGTGACAGACAGACAGACAGATGGACAGCGGAGTCTTAGTAATTTGGGTACGGAACCTTAAAAATGAGCAAATAATTTAAAAATTTCACTCGCCAGCTCCCTAGCTAGCAAAATATCGATGTTACAAGGATCTAGCAACAGGCAAAACAATGTAACTTCATTGTGTAAAAACCTAAGATTACGTCGTGCTTTCAGTATCTCTTGTTGGTGGTTGTTGATTACGGACATGGTGGAGGCACGAGGTATTGTGGATTTGTGGGTGATTTTGTAACTTCGGAATCAAAACACGAATAAAGAAGCGAATGTGTTAGCCTTTTCTATGGCGGCATGAGCAAGCGACCCGTTTGGCACAAGTTTATTTCAACAGATTTTGCCAGAGACTGGTAACATGAATAACATCAACCTGAAATTACAGGTATATTCAGGTTTTATTTATTTCTGAACAACTTTTTTATTGAAATGAAGAAACGAACCGTGGTACTTTTTAGATTTCACTTTGATTCAAATTTCAATATATTTTCTATCCGAAATTCTGCCGTTAGATCATTGAGATACTTATTAAGGTCGGGTCGTTGCGAATTTATTTACTTAGTTTTACAGAGATATCTTGAAAAGAGAGTTTTCGGAATTTTATTTTCTTCAGAATCCTTTCAGATTGTACACAAATTAATAAATGTATATTTTCGGTGGGTAGTTTACACAGACATTCAGATGAAACTGGTAAAAAAAAAAGAAAATTGCGACGTGAAAACGTGGCTTAAGTTTTTTAGTATTACCACAGAATAAGGTAGATATTACTCAGAGCAACCTTGTATGAGCTTCTTTTTATTCCAACACTAATAGCATTAATTATTGGCATTTTGTTGCTCCTGAAGGACGATACACCAGTGTGTTCTAATTGTTTAAGGGCGCATGCGCCTTTACGA
Source organism: Ypsolopha sequella (assembly GCA_934047225.1). Lineage (NCBI taxonomy): Eukaryota > Metazoa > Arthropoda > Insecta > Lepidoptera > Ypsolophidae > Ypsolopha > Ypsolopha sequella. Next base: position 2,212,976 of record OW203986.1, on the reverse strand, counting down.
GATAGTATTCGGACGTGGCAATCAGGATATCTTGTCGTCACACTCTTAGTCTTCACGGAATTTGTAAATGTCTTAGCGTCCCTGTTACTCTATATGCGAAAAAACCCTCAGGCGAGTGGGACGGATTCGTGGAAAAGTAGCAAAAAGTCGGTTTTTTTATTAATATAAAATGTTCTAAGCTACTTTTTCAAAAAGATTATCAAGGAAACTTTACAAATACATAATATCCACATTTTGAATGCAATTTCACAATGAAATTAGTTAGGATTTCAGAATTACAGGAAAAAATATAACAATTTAGAGGTCTTTTCGGAATTAAATTCTACCGAGAAAATTTCATCCAATCGTGTTTTCCTTCAGTAAGAATCTTAATCAAATACTCAATAAAAATTTACCCAACAATGAAATACGTACATGACGTTATAGTGGAGTAAATGGATTCGAAAAAACCCCAATTTTTTTTGGTATGGCATTAAACTGTGTGGTAACGATACGATGTTGTACTATTACGATATTTTTTATTCTTGAGAACGGTTGCTATTTTGAGAAAGTATCAGAATATTATTTAAAATGCAAAGCGAATTTTTTGTCATGGTCGACAACATGTGTTCGAAAGTTAGGACCATTATTATTTATACATAAATTCTGAAAAACTCATTGGTTCATGCCTAACCGGGGATTGAAACTGGATTTCAAGATTGAGAATCCATAACCGTGTTTACCTTAACCAGAGCTTATCATTTCATCCAATCACTAAAACAATGGATTAGGTAAACTACAATTTACACATAAATTAATTGCTTCGGAATTCAGATGCTATCTGTTAACATTATCATATTGAGACTATCAGGAGAGTCCAAGCTTGACCACTAGAAATTAGTTACCATCTATATTGCAAAGATGAATAATTTAATTTGAATAGAAAATAATAGTTTTGCAATTAATGTGATAGAATAGTATTTTGGGCAACTGTTAAAGCGATATGCGAAAAAAGTACGGGTGTTTCTTTTCTGTGTATTTCATGAAATACACGGAAAATTTTAATTAATTTCTGGCATATGAATGTTGACTATATAATCTAGGGTTTTGAAATTAGAAAACATGTTTTGATAAATTTTCCTCGATAGAAATAATTGTTGAATTGAGGTCTTCAAACACACTGTTTCTCCTCGTTTGACGAATAAGAACCGTATACAGAACTCAAATATATTTTATTAGGTGTGCTTCAACAATATCTAGAGATTTAATATTTGAAATTTTGCTAGCTATTTTAGTTTTTTTTATAAAAATTATAAAACTAACATTTTTCGCTTTCGCCATGAATCCATCCCTTTCGCACTGAGTGTGTTTTCGCTTGGAGTGACAGTGACAAAAATAAAATTCGCATAGCCTCTTAAAATGAGGACAATTGGGATACGAGTGCTTTTAGAGCGTTATGTCACAATTGGACACAAAACGATATAGATGACAAAAACAAGCCGCTAAAATGGTAGCGCCTAGCAAACAATTGGGCACCATCTGAGTACGGAACTATAATAATATCTATAATAATATGTTTTCTGTAATCTATACGTCATGTTTTTTTTTTCGGAGATAAAAAAGGAGGGGGATAATATATGATAACTTTAAAACGCAACTATTTTTTTTATTATACTGTTTAGGTTATTTATATGGGGTTCTAGAAAACAGTGGCGGTAGCTCAGTAGTAGAAGGCTGGATTCTTAACTTTGAGATCCAGGTTCAATCCCCGGTCAGGCATGCACCAATGAGTTTTTCGGAATATATGTGCATAGTATTTGTTCTTAATTACCATTTGCTGAATGGTGAAGGAAAATATTTTAAGAAAACCTAAATGCCTTAAAAACATACGTATTTGTGCCCAATGTACGATGATAGGGCTTACAACCCATCAAGTTGGGATGTAATAATCGTCGGTTAAACGCGGGTGTACTGAGTGTGGAATGTGACTTACATTTCACAGTTCACACTCGGAACACCTCTGACACCCTCTCGGGGATTCATGTAGTGACGATTTATTATATTATATTAAGGATTTCGATAAAACTTACACTTAGGATTTTCGGGGGCGAAAAATCGATCTAACTTGGTCTCTTCTCTGGAACAATTCTATCTCTGATTTTCTGCAAGTTTTCAAGAGCAAAACACCATGCATTGTGTCATTCTTACAAGATTAAAAATGCGAGAATCAATGTTAAAGCGATATGCGAAAAAAATACGGGTGTTTCTTTTCTGTGTGTTTCATGAAATACAAGGAAAATTTTAATACATTTCTGGTATATCCATTTTGACTATATAATCTAGGGTTTTGAAATTGGAAAACATGTTTGGATAAATTTTCCTCCATAGAAATAATTGTTAAAATCACACTTTTTCTCCTCGTTTGACGAATAGGAACCATATACAGAACTCAAACATATTTTATTAGGTGTCTTTCAACACTATCTAGAGATTTGATATTTGAAATTTTGCTGGCTATTTTAGTATTTTTTAATAACAATATAAAATCAACTTTTTTCCATTTTGCCCTGAATCCGCACTGCCAAGTTTCGCAAATTTCGCACTGCGCGATTTTTCGCTTGGAGTGACAGTGACAAAAATAAGATTCGCATAGCCTCTTAATATCAATAGAGATGTACATGTGTTGTCAGTGGCTACAGGTTGACGCGCCGACCTCTTTTTGTATGTTTACTATTAGTGTGCGTGAAAATATGAGTATGTGTGTCGTACTTATGGTCTGTGTGTTTGTATCGGTGAAATAAGTGGGAGTATACGTGAAGATAGAGCACGAACATTAAGGCGATACAAAAAAGAAATAGGGTTTATTCGTATCCATTTACTCCACTATAACGTCATCTAGGTATTTTATTTTTGGGTAAAATTTTTTTGAGTATTTGATTAAGATTCTCACTGAAGGAAAACGCGATTAGATGAAATTTTCTTGATAGAATCAAATTCCGAAAAGACCTCTAAATTGATTTGTTTTTTCCTGTTATTCTGAAATCCTGATTAATTTTATTGTGAAATTGCATTAAAAATGTGAGTATTATGTATTTGTAAATTCTTCTTGAAAATCTTTTTGACAAAATAGCTTAGTACATTTTATATTAATAAAAAAACGACTTTTTGCTACTTTCCGCGAATCCGTCCCACTGGCACTGAGGGTTTTTTCGTATATGTAGTAACAGGGACGCTAAAACTTTTACGTATCGCCTTAAGATTAAATCTTGGCTGATCAGAGAACTAAGTCTATCACAGAGGGCTTCTCAGCAGGGACCCTACTGAAGACGCTATTACAATTTACTGATTACTTACACCTACCCAATAAATTATTAACGTCGTTAAGTAAATGAAATACCGCAATAAATAACAAATAATTACTTAATTTGTTTCAAATAACTACTTAATTGGCACTTAGGAAATTACATACTCTAATTAATATAACAAATTACGTACAGTGTACACATGGCCTACGGTACACCTTTTTGTACGATATCGTATAAGCATGAATAAGGTAAAGTAGGACCATCGAGTGATGGCACCTATGACGTTTAAATGCCTACCAAGTTTCGTAATTATTTATGAGTATGTGTCAATAAAACAATGTAACACTTCATTGTTGGTAGTGATGTACTCCTCGTTTCGGTTATTATTTTTCGACTTTCATGTTGCCGTTATTTTGTAAATAGACTTGTTATAGAAACAAAGACTATAGCAAAGGTTTCAATTTTTTTTAACTCAAAGCTATTTAAAGCAATTCAACGGGGAATGTTAGTGGCTGAATCGTAATCAAGAAATAATCATCTTAATTCTATGGCTCCGCCTCTTTCCAAACTATATAATTGTGAACCAATCACTTTTTAGATTTTATGGATACTTTGTAAGCAAATTTGGCACATTTGACTTGTGTATTATTATGTTGAATATTGTATGACGTGTCTAATGTTGAGTAAACTCACACATGATTTTTATTTTTAACCGAAATTTTAAATGGATCCCATCACTAAACGCATCTGTCATAGGTGCCATTACTCGATGGCCCTACTGTAGTAAGTACGTCATTGTTTATTGTGACGTATTAGTAAAGGCGACCTTGAACCTAAATCCAACAATGACATTCTGGTCATCATTACATTATACAACGTGAAATTTAAGTCATTTTGTTAACGAAAGCTGGTGATAGTACTGTAACATATAGCTATGCAATATGTTAGGTTTAGGTAAGGCTAGGTTTTATAGGTAGGTTAAAGGACTATTTGTTCGTGTTTAGTTGGCAATCGATAACCTGCATGGATCGACATACGTCGCATTGACTGATTTTTTTCGTGTTTTCCAAAAATCAATACAAATCCAGTATAAAAGATCTTTCAGAGAAAACACGAGCAGGATTCCTTAGAGAGTCCCATCGATGTGAAGGTGGCTCTCCATAAAGCCTTACTATTGCCAAATGGGTACTTTCTAAAGCCTACTCCTCGTTTATGGCCTAACCAAAAATAATGAAAAAATGTATTACGAATAATCAACTCTTAGACAATATATGCAACATTTTTCTTTTCCATACCACCAAAACTTCTACATGATTTTTTTTTTTACTGAATGGTGTTTTTTGACCTCAAATTCCCTACTGCTCCTGAGTGGCTTGGCCGATTGAATTCATCTATGCTTTGATAAATAGATGAACTTTATAGCTACAAACAAAACATAAGATAATTCAATCGAGTAATCACGTCCAAGTGAAAAGTATAATTGTCTCCTATTTCGCCCTATCAAGGACGCAGCGAGCGTCGTAACAGCCACTTTGCATTACGCGCTGATATGAACGTTATTTCAATGTCGTTTCCGTTGATATTTGTAGTGACAAATATCGAGCCGCTAATTTGGCGATGGTAATCTTAATGTATGTGTGAAAATTAGGAAGAAAATAGAAAAAAAGAAATAATACAAAAAGTCAAAGTAATAACAAAGTGGTATAATTCAGCAAAATACGAGATCCCGAGGAGACTGTGTGCATATTATGTGTCCATATAAACAACTTTTACTATGTAGCCAATCCTGAAATCGTAAAAAAATATCAGCTGTTCCATAGAAAAGTTAAATTCCTACTCGACCCAAATGTATGAAACAGCAGATTTTTTTTTACGATTTCATCTCCGTATCTCTGCTATATTTTACAAAAATCGTAATTGGTTCATGAATTCATGATGCTGATCACTTACCAAGGCTCAAGTATGAATTTGGACGATTTTCACAAATTCACTTTGTATATATACAAGGTGACTTTTTGACCATCGTCCAAATTCATACTTGGTAAGTGATGAGTATCATGGATCAATAACAATTTTTGTGAAATTCGTAGAATGAAATTTCGACTCCCCATAGTGAATACTCAGGACTGGGAGTGAATTACTATGGGAAGTCGAAATTACATTTTACGAATTTCACAAAAACTGTTATAGATTCATGATGCTGATCACTTATCAAACCTCCAGTATGAATTTGGACGATGATCAAAAAGTCACCTTGTATATAATATACAAAGAGAATTTGAAAAATTAACTGTTTCATAGAAAAATGCAATGCCGCTCGGCCGAAATGTATGGAAGGGCAGATTTTGTTTTGAGATTTCAGTGTTGGCTCCATAGTATAAGTTGTTGTATACCATTGACTGAATAAGCTCTTCAAATTTAGTTACACCTTTCTGTTACACGTTGTATATGTATTTATTATATATATAATTATAAATAGTACTATTTATGTAGTCATTATAATATAAATTATGCAAATCACAGCGCATAAACATATAATATACAAGTGACAATTATGTATGCAGCAAATTCATACTGAAGATTCGGTCAGTAGTCGGAAGTAAGTTTCGATGAAGCTTATTTTTTCCTTTTCCCTACAAACGCAAGCCTTTTCAATATACGTACTTCGGAAAGCCAAAACTTTCTTTTTCAAATATCACAATAAGTGTTAGTGTGTTATTGATCCGTGCTACTGATCGCCTACCAAGCCTCCATAATACTTTATATTCTCTGCCTCCAGTATGAATTTGGTTGCATAAATAAATATCACTTGTATATTATAACATCGGTTTTTGCGGTACTGAGAGACAACGTGTAGGTAGGTACTTATAAAACATATACAAGGTGTAACAGAAATGTGTAACCATATTTGAAGAGCTTATTCAGTCAATGGTATAGAACAACTTTTACTATGGAACAAAGCCCGTATCTCGAAAAAAAACAAATTTATAGAACAATGCAATGCCGCTCGGCTGAAATGTATGGAAGGGCAGATTTTTTTTTTGAGATTTCTGTTTGCTCCGTAGTAAAAGTTGTTCTATACCATTGACTGAATAAGCTCTTCAAATATGGTTACACCTTTCTGTTACACCTTGTATGTTGTAATTATTTTATAGTATGTGAGTAAATCATAGATGTCATACTAGTATTACATCAGTGCGATAGAGATAGGGACTTTTTGAAATTTAAATTGTAAATGTGTGTTGCACAGTTCAAGAACGTTACTCGTTCGGTTAAATCCGTAGGAAAAGGCTAATTGCCTGTATCATTACACGAGTACCTGTTTCTGAATACAATTTTATTTTGTCATTTTATGCGACCCCTTTTATCCAATCCTGGTTGTCCATAAAAGTGGCATAAACTGTTGCGAATTTATGTTAATGCAGGACAATGCCAGTTTTGCCGGCATTTACTTTATGATCAAGCTTTACGGCATGTATATTTTATACGCGACTCAAATTGAAGCTTATTGTAGTGACCAAATGTAACTATAGTTTGACATTTTATTTTATTGCAAATCATGATTCATTGGAATAGACATCGCCTTAACAGTGAAGAAAAATACTGAGTTAAACCTTCATGGTCTAAAATGTATTTAGACAGAGTACATTTTTATTATTTATTATAAATGGTTTGTCTTATAGTCAAAAATAAAAGTTTTTGTTTTAATTAGGATGCATAAATTTATAACATTAAATTGAACAAATATATTAACTGAACTTAATCTTTTATTTTTCTACTTAATCTATATTTTCGACATCAGCTTTTATTGTAGCCCAATCAAGTATTATCAACACTCAATACATATATTAAAAACCGGCTAAGTGCGAGTCGGACTCGCGCACGAAGGGTTCCGTACCATTATCTATAAAAACGTCAAAAAAAAAAACATGTCTGTTGTATGGAGCCCCCTTAAATATTTATTTTATTCTGTTTTTTAGTATTTGTTGTTATAGCGGCAACAGAAATACATCATCTGTGAAAATTTCAACTGTCTAACTATCACGGTTCATGAGTTACAGCCTGGTGACAGACGGACAGACAGACGGACAGCGGAGTCTTAGTAATAGGGTCCCGGTGGTTATCCTTTGCGTACGGAACCCTAAAAAGTAGAACCCGGTGTGTCAGTACACTGAAGAAAAGTAATAAAAATAGAAAGGGAGTGACTAAAAAAGAGTAATAGAAGACAAATCAGCAATTTTTAGAAATCTTTTCTGTCTGTCTCCGAAACTACTGAACGGATTTTCATGTAGTTTGCACAAGTGCACAGAACTTAATTTGTATTAGAATAAAGGCCTTGTTTCATTTCATTCCCTAATTGGAAAAGAAACGTTACGGTCATTTAAAGATTTTTGGAATTTACTTTTCTACTGTTAGATTTTAGATATTTATATAGCAAATAGAATAAAAGGCCTAAAGACATCGCCGATGAATGTTTAAAAGAAAAAAAAAACAGAATATGTTGGTTAGAATTATATTTCGTATTAAATTTTAGTACATAAAAAAATCAACAGGTGGCGCTGTTCATTATGAGAATGTTTATGCCATTGGACTTTTTGTGCTGGACGGGTAATAAAAAGGTTACTAGGGTAGGCCATACTCTTAGGTTTTGTTGTCTAAAACCTAATAAAACTCTAATGAAATGATGTTCAGATCATTATTTAGTTCAGGCGATTTTATTCGATGCAACAATATATCGTAAAGCCGAAATATTAAGATCAAGAATAAAATTTGACATACTTTTTTTTTTAACTTTAAATCCTTGTTATTTACGAATAAAACAAAAATCTTTTCTGAAAATCGCTAGATATTATTCTAACAAATTTTATAAAGGAAAAACCAAAAATCTGGAAATCAATACACGAGCGAAATTCAAAGAGGAAGTCTAAAATAAAGTAGGTAAAACTTGGTAGTAAAACAGAGGAACAAAACACATTTATTAACAGTTAATAAATGAATCGATTGACGTGGTTTGTACAAAATTACTTTTTATACGTTAAAAAAACACAAGTTTATTTTTTGATAATTTCGTGGATATTCTGATTATTCCAACAAATCATCCAAAGTCTGTAATTTTACTTCTGTTTGCGTCTACTTCCCCCTTAAAAAGACTAAATCTCTTTTCTAAAATGCTATAACTACGTATATAAAAATATTGCCAAGTGATGAGTTGAGTACCCTCCGCGATACTATGTTGTGAATCTAGTCCATGGATAAAAGGAATCCTAGTAGGTTGTTTTCCGTCTGTCTGCCGTCTGTCTGTCCATGTGCCAATATTATTTTTCTCTGAAACGACTTCAGGTATCAAACTTTAGGAGACGGTGGATCACCAAGAATGATTGATGGATGGACTAAGGTTTAGCTGTAAAAATTAAGTTTGTAGTTCAACGCAAGAAAAAGTTATGTTTCATCCTACAATTAAACTAACATCTGATTGGTCTCAAAAATCAAGTTATTTTGTACAAAAATTTTGCGATTCTCCGTTATCTAAATCTACTTTTAGTTGCTTAGGTCAACGTCTGGCTAGTAACAGCTGTTGCTATTACCTAGAGCGGGTCAAGTCTGAAGTTTAATGTGGTCTGGTGGCATGAAAGCAACGTGATAAAGGTATGTCATTTGAAATGCAGTATTTGAAGATTTTCATAACAAAATGACGTTTTTTTTTTGTTCAGCGCCTCTTACACCACAGATCATGAAAATCTCTAATAAAAAATAAATTAGTAATAAAAAATTAATATCGAGACAACTTAAAGCATCGTTCCCTGTGAACTACAATCTAGAAATTTGAAACGACGTAAGGGTTTATGGCATAACAAGTGACTGAATAAATAAAAAAATCATTAATTTCCAATTCTCTGTGAAACAATACTTGACTTAATTTTGCAGTTTCTTTCATATACTTTTACGTAATTATAATTTGTATTTTTTGTTGGAATCATACAAGTCTACTTACTTATTTATTACATTTATAGTTACGGAACCTTCAGGGCCGAGTCCTACTTGCACTTGACCAGATTGCTACAAAATACAAATTTTGAGGTAAGTCACGAAATTACGTATTCATTGTATTTTATTGTTATAGACAAGAAATAATATTGTGACAAGAAATAAGAAGATGTCTTTCATTCCTCAACACTTAATCAAAAGCTTTGTCTTTTTCTTCTTAGAAAATTGATTCATTAGAATAATATTCATGAAAATAAATTATTGTAGTAACCATAAGGAAAATATCTCATGCCATTTAATACTGTTTATCGTTTGCAAATAGTTATTTTGAGGATATAATCGGTTTCAACATACTGAGTAAAACTGTATTTGAAAAAGAAACTTGTTATTAAAATATAAGTACAAAAGAAACTAGGTTTAAAATATTACTATCTAAGTCACTGTATATTTACTAGAATTTTATGCAACTGTCATATAGGTGCATGTAAATTTTAATCGAGTAAGTATTTAACTTGTCTATGGAACAGCTTGGCCGTAGGTACTAGCAAGAACTTGGTATCGACTCCACATCGATTCAATAAATAACAATGTAACTCTTATTTCATTGCAATAAGGGTTATCATTTAGAATTTATCGATTATATCTTTAAAATTTATCTAATCGACGCATACGTGCTCAAATAGCTGATGGAAGGCGTCGATAAGTGATTAAGGGGCTTGGTATCGTCAAATTTGTACTTCTAAAGCCTACTCTTCGTTTATGGCTAAGCCAGAAATATTGAAAAAAATGTATATAGATTAGGTATCAACTCTAACAAAACGTATGCAACACATTTTTTTTGCATACCATCGAAAATGCTATATTAAAAAAAATTCAACCGAATGTTGTTTTTTGGCTGGAATTCCCTACTGCTTTTTAGCGACTTAGTAGATTTAATTAATGTATGCTTTGAGTAATAGATAAACTTGATAGTTATAAACGTAACATAGGATTATTCAATCAAACAATCAAATCCACGTGAAAAGTATTATTTTCTCCTATTTCGGCCTAGGAACGACGCAGCGACCGTAATAACAGCCACTATATGTTCCTGTGTATCAGAGAGGGATGAAAGTTTGTGTGAAAAAATCGTTACTTTTGTATTTTAGTTCGGCTTTTAGACTCGCCAAATATAATATATATACCAGGGGATAAAATCAGTTATCAAAAATATACTTCGTTCGGATATGCGGCTCGGCCTTCGGCCCTATTAAAGACACTTTAATATAGGATCAATTCAGAGAAGACGAAATCGATTCGTTCGGAAACGCGGCTCGGCCTTCGGCCCCGCCAAAGACCCTTGGGAATTTCGAAATAATTTTCGACCGGAGATCGAAATTGGGGCTCAATCATGATTATTTATGATCTACGGCATGAGCAACCGCCGCTAAAAAAGTTATACATTACATAATTCACTGATTATAGTGAACAATTTATCCAAAGAAACATGCCTGCAAAAATAGTTTTTTTTCTTAATTCCCATAGCTTAATTTTTAAAAGATTAATTTTTTATTATTTTCGGAGAATATACACCATTTTAGGACATAGTTTTCATTCTTTGTTATATAAATCAACCATTATTTTTTTATTGATTTTTTAAAGAATTGTCCGATGACCTTGTCACTTGAGAATTTTAGACATTATACTGATTGTGATGTGTGATTGCTTATAAAAAAGTGGTCTGTCTCTGTCTGTCTGCTCATCTGTCATCTAGCTGTCAAATTAGTTTGAAGCAAATTATTCTAAATTTATCTTGATAGCACAGGACACATTTTTAAACAACCATTACTCAATTGACGTCACACGAAGGTAAATGGAAAATGTAGCCTTTTCGTAAAAATATTCATCATCATGAGGTTTTTTAGACCAAAACTTCGAAAATACGGCTTATTAAACCTAAATCTCGAAATGGTTTTCGAATTAACACACCTTAAGGCTCCAGTCCCCTAAAAATCAGTATTCTTGCAGAATTATTAGAAAAGAAAGATTTTATTTTAGTTAGTAAGAAAGCAATAAATAAAATACATTTTACGTTAATTTATAGTGTGGAATTTGAAGATTTCAAAACAAATTTTTTCATTTACTTTAATGCTACTTTTAATAGGTTTTTTAGGCTTTAAACATACCTTTATTTATGTTCTACGCGTTGAGAGTCTCATTCATGCACACGTCACGTAAAAATTATGACAAAAACAAGAAATTTATTCAGGTAACATTTATTCCCATATCTTCAACAATAATCTTACCTGGTTACTTTTTTGGATAATACTTTAGTTTTCTTATTTCGAGTGCTTTAAGTAGTTGTGATTTTATGAATTCAACCACTGATAAAATATTTTTTTTCTACTAGAAAACTATCGTTTAGCGTAGTCAAATTTAAAACACGTAGAATAGAACTATTAATAAGTGAAATAACAAAAAACGGTATTTAAAAAATTATTTTAAGAACATTTATCAAATCGAAACTTATCGAGAGTTTAAAACACAAAACGCGTCGATATTTCCCTCAGTTTCGCTGGGACATCGCAGCGTTCAGACGTGTGTTGTGTAACTCGACGTCATTTTACCTCCCGCTCGCACGGTTGCTCCCTTTCCCTCGCGTAGATTCTTATGGAGAGGCGAACTGTATCATGAAAGTTGCTCTCTGCTTGAATATTGCACTTATCATTTAATAAGTAAACAACTATGGATAAAATATTTTTTGAATATTTTAAGAAATCCCTGTTTCGATAAAATAAAGTCTAATCTACGTCCGTCCGTATTTCACAGCATCATAACTTTAGCACCGTAAAGATAAAGACTTGAAATTTGGCACAAAAATAGCATTAATTTGCCTACATATTACATTGTAAAAAAAATATGAAAAATTTGAAATTGTTTAAATTATTTTCAAAACAAAAGTGAGAAAAATAAAAAATATCCTAAAAATACAATATGGGTATCAAACTGTAGACACTAAAAAGGTGATTGTAAAAATATATACTTTTACTATATTTACTGGCACTGGTTTTGTGAAATCTTAAAAAAAAACACAATAATGTGAAAAATATGAAAAAAATGAAAAAAATGTCTATTATAGATCAATAACTGACCAATAACCGGGAAAACTATAGTGATTTAAAAATATAAAAAAAAGTAAAATAAATATACTATATATAAATAGACTATATATTATTACAATAAGCTTTTTAATACCTACAATATGGGTATCACACTGTAGGTATTAAAAAGCTTATTGTAATAATATATAGTTTGGCTATATTTAATTGCATCTATTTCGATAAATCCTTAAAAATCTATAAAAAAATATACATTTGTCCCCCCTCTTATCTCCAAAACTGGTGGACCGAAAAATATGAAAAAAATCATGGTGGGTAATACGCGTTTACGTAAGAATTACAGAAAAAATAAAGTGGTTGAGAAATTCACGAAAAAAAATTATAAAACTAAATTTATCATCCACAATACGGAACCCTAGGTTCTGACTAGAGTCTGACTCGCACTTGGCCGGTGTTTTTTCAAGATGTTTGCGGTAGGCCGTTTTTTTGGGCGGTTTTAATTTAGTTTTCGGAGCTTTTATTACTACCCTTAATTTTTACCATAAGTATCCGGTTATCCGGATAATACATTATCCGTTATCCGGATAGTAAAAATCTGCGAATAATTGCATGCCCTAATTCGCTTAGATTAAGTTATGTTAATGTGTGTTAATTCGAAAACCCGTAAAGCCGTATTTTAGAAGTTGTGGTCTAAAAAACCCACGGGGATGGCGTGACACAAATTTTATACCAGCACCGCTGTCGCCACTTTTTGGAATAACTAAAGCCGAAGCTACATCCTTTTTATTACTTTACTTACTTTTATTTAAAATATCTTAAAAAGCTATCGAAGTCACTAAAACCGACAGTCGAGATAACAACGTGCTAGACAATAATGCATCAAAACAAAAGTTCGTACGCAGCTGCGGTTCTTATCATTAAAACATCACATTTCTAAAACTACATTTTTTACCTTTTTTATTGCACCTTAGTCATAATCATGGACACACAAACTGACAGACACTTAATTACCGTAAGAGTTTCTATTTTTGATATTATATTACTTTAAGAACTGATTGTAATATGTGTGTGAGTATTAGGAATACATCATTTTAAATGTTTTCATTGTTACGATTTGATTATTAATTTTCTACATTTCCAAATTTTATAAAGGAATTTTTTATTTCAGGCATTAGTTAAATGAAAATCTTGATGAATAAAGAAATTTTCGGGCACAACTACACGTTTTTTAGGGCATGCAGGTTTCCTTAGAGCGATAGGGCTCATCACGTTGAGACGTAATAATCGTCAGAGAAACGCGGGTGTACTTATAGGTACACGTATGGGTGGAATTATGACTTGCATCTCACAGTTCACACTCGGAACACTTCTTGACACCCCTTCGGTAAAAATCTGCAAATAATTGCATGACCTAAATGTATTGTGTCTAAATACTAATCACTCTTACTGCTACCAATAAGCCATCTATTCCAGGTAGATTTACTTTTGTTTATTTTGCTTTTGCAAATTCATTTTGTTTGTTCCGATAAACAAACCAAACTTTGTAAATTACCGTTACTTGAATAATTAAAAATCTTCACATGTCAAATTTTAAGTAATCGTACACTCATTTAACGAAGTAGAGCAACATTCAGGTGCGGTCTCTAACATCTTAATGCAGCGGGGGGAGCGCCACTTCTAAAGACTCAGGTAAGATGAAAGCGAAATGTTGCAAAGAGAGTCTGGGGCCTTAATATAATTTAATCTATGCTAATTTGTATAACTCCTGTATATTTTGTATGAGCAAGTGCAATTTCCATTTAATTTGCGTGTCTTTGAAAAAAGTGTTCAGTAGAATCGGTATATTTAATTAAAATTTATATGAAAAAAAAAACCATAGCGGCGGTAGCACAGGGGTAGAACGCTGGCCTCTCAATCTTGAGATCCCGGTTTGATCCCCGGTCGGGCATGCACCAATGAGTTTATATGCATAGTTGTTCCTACTACCACTTGCTAAATGGTGAAGAAAAACAACATAAAGATATGTATGCCCTAAAAGCTTGTATTTATGTCCGAAGTAATGCTCACATTGGGACGCAATAATCGTCGGTGAAACGCGGGAGTACCAACACCCTCTGTATTCTGACACCCCTTCGGGGATTTATTTCGTGATCATATATAAATGTGAAGATCATCTTTTTCGAATTTGTAACAAAATATTAAGAATTAATTACAACGGCCAAAATTTAGCTAAGACAATTTACCTTTAGCTAAGACAACTTTGAACAATAGTCTGCTGTAAGCATAAACATATTTTTAATTATATTACAATAGCTATAAAACAATTGGGTTTTTCAGTCGTGATACCAGCTGTAAATTCCAAAAATAATCTAATATCACGTTTATGGATAATCCAATTATTTTGTAGCCACCATAATATAATTAAAAATATGTTAATGCTTACAGCAAACTATTGTTAAAATTTGTCTTAGCTAAAGATTGTATGTTGGCCGTTATAATTATTCCTTAATATTTTGTTAAAAATCCAGAGAAACGACACTCTTACTCTTTCTACTTCATTTTATTTTATGTGATAATAAGTTACGTTTATAATGTTAATTTTTATTTTTATTTAATTAATTTAAATTAATTTAATTTGATGAGCAAACCATGTATAACGGACACTATTATATGGAGAATAAATGATTGTATTGTATTGTACCCATTTTAAAAACAAGATAATTATACTTTAAAAACAGATATACCTACTTATTTGGGTAATACGACTGTACCTAAAAGAAATTTTCAATTTTAAAGTAAAGCTGATTTTGCAGTTTTCTTGAAGATTTTAGCGGAGGAAATGTTTTAAAATTGTTGAGTTTCTTGTAGGTGCAGGTGCGCAACGATTCGGATGGTTTTGTGAAATTTTCCACAATTTTACTTTCAGCTTAAAATTCAATTTCCCGAGCTGTACACTTTTTCTTTCTCAGTTTGAGCAATTTCCTTATAGCTTGGAAATGTACTTTAAAATAATTTTTTTTATTCGCGTAGATGTAATATCCGTTAGCCTAAGGATAAGAATATTGAATTTCTTTATTAAATAATTTTTAAATATTATGTTTACCTCAATATATCGTTTTTAAACACTGCACTCAGAAAACGTCGCGGTATAGGTTGCTAAAAATGTTTAAATGCTTTATTTAAACTTACATTTATAATAATGTGTTTCAAATATTTCATCAAAATGTGGTATGACCTCACAATTTATGTCGTGACGATGTGTTTGTTTCTTCTTTAATAACAAAATAGCCTGAAGTTTCACATTAAAGCATTTCCTATAGACTTTTAACTTTATGGTGATCGATCCAAAACTGAATGGGTAGATTAAATTTATGAACCTACTTAAAATATTTAATAATAAGCAAAAACGAAACCTTTATATCTTTAATATAGAGGGTAGCTTTAGGCTAGTCATTCTTCAAATGCAAATTTTGCGGCATTTAACCCTGTCCTGCAGAGCAGTCTCTAATATTTACATTTTTAATCAAATTAAAATTAACTCTAAAGGTAACCATACCTAATTGTATAAATATTCAGTTTTTTAACAGAGATTAGCTGTTATTTTAAATGTAAACGTTTGTAATATATTTTACAATTTTTGGGACCATTTTTATTTGCAAATCGACTGCATTGTCGATCCACAATAATAGAAACGTCACAGAATATCTTGAGTAGTATTCCGAATGTACAGTGGAGACCACATCAAGCTATACACTTGCAGTACGACAATAGCCCCTATAGAGAAGAATATAAGATAGGTGCAAAGTCCAATGTGTCTTACTTGATGCGGTCTCCACTGTACATCCACATTACATAAAACAAAAGCGGTGATAGCTCAGGCAGTAGAACGCTGGCTTCTCAATCTTGAAACTCAAGTTCAATTTCCGGTCGGGCATGCACCAATGAGTTCTTGTTCTTACTTACTACTTGTTGAACGGTGAAGGAAAACATCGTGAGGAAACCTGCATGCCCTAAAAAGCGTGCGCACCGCCCATCACGTTTCAAAAATTTTGAGTTTCTAAGTTACAGAAACCAGTGGAAATTTTTTCATGGTAGCATACACAATACAAAGGTAATAAGGTATTGTTGAATAACTATTGAGTGAATTTTGAATTAAAGTGTTCTGTTTTGATTAATTAGAAAAAGTAATCCGGCTGCGAAACCGCTTTTTAATAAAGTAAATACGTCTAGTTCTCCCTCTCCCTCTGTACTAGTAGCACAGAATAAAATACACCCCGAACTGTGTACTCGCGATTCGATCTTGACCGATTTGGTTCAGACTTAAAAAATATTTCTGTCTCGTTTACTCACCTAACAAATTTCATGATGTTCTGATCAACAATACTTGAGTTATCGTCGGACAAACATTCATAAATACATACAAACAATACAAATGCCGGATTGTTTAAGTAGACTCGGAGAACTTTGTTCGTTTCGCTCACTCGTTCCCTCTTCGGTTTTAAATTGATAACATATTTGTTTAATCTATAAGAACATTCTCAACATAGTACCCATCATAGAACTCAAATATCCAATATTATTATAATTTGTTTGTGTTTATTTATTACTTATATATGTATGTGTTTATGTTTTAGGTATGTATTTATTTATTTAAGTATGTTCATGTATTTTTATGTACAAGTTTGTCTTAGATATTTAGGTTTATATTTTAATCTTGATCTCTCTATTATTTTCTGATTAGTATTTACACAAAATATGTAAATTTTTTCATCTTTCTGTTAGCTACCAAAGGTTGCCTGGAAGATATTGCTATCAGCAATAAGTGCCACCCTTGTACACCATGTTCAATTGTTTCTTTTGTCTTTTAAGTTATTTGTGTAAATGTGCAAAAAGTGTTATAAATAAATATTTCTTCATCACATCAGTGATCAAAATGTTACCTTTATTATCTTTTATTAAAAACCTTTATTAAAAAACCGAAAATCAAATTGAATGACCAAACGCAGCAGTAGAGGGTTGGCATCTCAAGTGGAAGTTACGCATTATCATGCAAACTGTGCCATCTTTTAGACCTTTTCAAGCTTGGAAATGACGGTACCAAGTTATGACAGAAAAAGTCATAAACAATCCAAAATATGGTATATAGTAAGTAGGAGACAGAACCTTCTCATATTTCACAAGCCGAATTTCTAGGGTTTAATAGTATAAAACGGAAACCATTGTGTCCTATCTTTCACTCAAGTCATTCAAACACCAATCGGTGGTCGAACTTGATTTCTAGTTTTTTTTTTAAATTTACTTTTTTACTTTCAATAAACAATTTAAGGGTTCCACTGAAAAAAGCTCAAAACTAAATATGTTGTTTCAAATAAATCGTATTTCATGATATCTGAAATAATATCAAAACAAAAAAGACCGCCTCTGTCACCGAGTGTTAAGAGCGGTTTCACAGCCGCCTATTTCTAATTTATTGAAACAGAACACTTAAATTCAAAATTCACTAAATTGGTATTTTACAAAATCTTATTGCCTATTTATTGTGTATGTTTGTACGTCGCCAAGTCTGCGTGCTTCGTTGGTCCGAAGTACGACGATAGGGCTCACTATCCATCGCGTTTGGGACGTAATTATCGTCTGTGAAAAAGTGTGCACCGTGATTTGCATTTCACAGTTCACACTTGGGAATAGGGACATCTCAGATAACCTTACGGGGATTCATGCCGTGACTTATGTTTTGAATTAACACTTTGACGGAACCCGCTGCCAGAACGACATAATTACATGCTTGACAGACGTATTTCGAATAATTTGTGAGGATTTTATTATTTCTGAGTCAGTTTTACTGAACTACAAGGTATAATATTACTAAAAGCGTCTCCGTGTCTTGGCTCCCTCCCAAGATCAAGCACTCTTTGAAAAATATGAAACCTGCTTTTATTTCTTCCGAGTTTTTAATCTCTCCAACACTTTTAAGCTATAAATTATGTCCATAGTGCTGCGTAGTAATCGCGCGATAGTCTATCGATAGTGTTGTGACCTTGGAAAAAAGTAAGAAAAGTGATTGTGCTATATCGATTTCACAAAATGATTAATATTATCGATAGTATCGATACTATTATCATAAACTGGTTATTGTCCGTGACTTCGTCCGCGTGGAAGAAGACAATGCGGCCACAGTGTAATTCCTTGGGAATCCCGCAATAAAAAGTATCCCAGTTTTTTTATTGGATATTAAGTTGTCGAACAGTGGTCTCCCTTCCTTCGTTCTTTGTAATCCATGTCTCACTACTGAGGATCGAACACTGGTTAAACTTTCAGTACTTTTTGCGTGATGCATGAAATACTCCGAAACGTTCTTGTTTTTTTCTTTAAAACAATTGTTCGTGACGTCTATAGGCTTTCATCGCCAGGAATTATTATTTGTTTTGTAACTTCTAATATTTTACAGCAGAAAAGTAAATTCCGAAAATCTTTGAATGACGATTTTTTTTCCGGCATCTAATTTTAATTAAATAAAGCCTATATTCTAATCCATTTAGTAGCTTCGAAGATGTGCGCGAACAAACCAACAGACACATAGAAAGAAAATAATTCTAAATTCGCTGATTTGTGTTCTATTCGTATTACTCTCCTTTTGTCACCCCCTTTCTATTTTTAATAAAATATTTTTATAAAACACCGTTTAAGGGCCTTTTTTTATTTTTTATATACTCCACATAAATACAAACAATTAAATGGTTTTAGTCGCTATATTTCGACCCCTCAGTGGGGCCGTCATCAGGCGAATAGGAAAAAATATTATATGACATATATGTATAGGTATTTGAAGTAAGAAAACCGCTGACATCTATTGATATAAAAATATAAAAAAGTATACTATAAATCATGAACCAGACTTTTTGAGGGAGAATTTAGTCAGCCGGCGCTAGGTGGCGTTATCATACAGAGTGCTCCGATTCTGAATATTTTGTTATATAAAAAAATAATAAAATAAAATAATAATAATAATAAACTGTAAATTTGGATTTGTCAGTCAGTCAAGTTAGTCAGTTAGTCAGTCAGTCAGTCAGTTAGTCACTCAGTCAGTGTTGTTTGTTCAATCCAGGTCCATAATGAGCTCCAAGTGACCATATGAATGATGTCTCCCATGTCCGTAATTCAATGTCGGTTAATGGAGGTGTGAATGATTTAATGATACGTAGGGTGAAACAGTCGTTAAAGGTCTGGTTGTGGAGTCGCGTGTGTGTAGGTATGGGAAAAATGTTGTTTGGTATGCGATCTGCTGTGTGTCGGTGTTGGTTCATTCGTTTGTGTATTGGGTTCTTGGTTTCACCTACGTAGAATGCCGGGCAATGACGGCATTCTAGTAGGTAAATGCAGTTGCTGGTTTTGCATGATGTATTAGGCTGTGTTTTGTATGTGTTTGATGTGTGGTGAGTGTTGATGTGTGAAGCTGTGTTAATAATGGGACATGTTTTGCACCGAGGCTGTCGGCAAGGAGCTGTGCCAGGTGATGGGTTGATGAGGTTGATGGGTTGTGTTGTTTTTGTTTTACTGAATATGTGTCTGAGGTTTTGGTTTTGTCTGTAACAAATTTTTGGATTAGCGGGTAGTAGATTTTGGGTTTCGTTGTGTTGTCTGAGAATTGGAAGGGATTCTTTAATAAGTGATCTGAGTTTGTGACTGCCGTGGAAGTAAGTGGTGATGAGACGCGTTTGGTTGGTTGTGTTTATGTTCTTGTTTTGTCTGTAAAAGTGTGGTCTGTGGTGTAAGTGTTTTTGGAGAAATTGGTTTGGATAGTTTCGTTTGGAGAGAGCATTGTGGATTTTGTTATGGTAGTAATTAAGTGAATTTTGATTGTTGCAAATTCGGTGCCCGCGGAGTGAAAGTGAATATTGTATTGATTTTTTAATGTGAGCTGGATGGCAGCTATTGAAGTCCAAATATTGCAGTTTGTTAGTTGGTTTGAAGTGTACAGCGGTCTGGATGTGGTTGTTTTCGTCAATGGAAATGTCAACGTCTAGGAATGTAATTTTGTCAGCTGAGATGATGTGGGTGAATTTCAGTGAGCTGCAGTCGTTAAGTCGGTTTAGAAAAAGTGTCAATGATTCCCTGTTGTGCGGCCAGATCATGAAAATATCGTCGATAAATCTTTTCCAAATAATGGGCTGCAACGGTTCCGAGGCTAAAAAGTTGGTTTCTATGGACGACATGAAAATATTCGCATAGCTTGGAGCCACCCGGGTCCCCATGGCTGTACCTTTTGTTTGATGATAAAATTTGTGTTCGAAACTGAAGAAGTTGTTTTTTAGTATTATTTCCGAAAGTTTAATAATGAAGTTTGTGGACGGTTCATGTGGTAATGCACGGTCATTTAGAGCAGTGCGCAGGGATGAGAGGCCAGCGTCGTGAGGAATATTGGTATAGAGAGAGACAACGTCTATAGTCACTAGTAGATATTTTGTATTTGAAGGCAGTTGTATAGAGTGAATGATTTCGAGGAAGTGTTTTGTATCTTTTATGTATGATGGAATGGTTTTTATGAGTGGCTGGAGGTGAAAATCTACAAATGCTGATATATTTTCGGTTGGTGCGTTATATGATGCTACAATTGGCCGACCTGGGTTGTTTTGTTTATGTACTTTCGGTAGCATATAGAAGTGGTAATCATTGACACTTTTTCTAAACCGACTTAACGACTGCAGCTCACTGAAATTCACCCACATCATCTCAGCTGACAAAATTACATTCCTAGACGTTGACATTTCCATTGACGAAAACAACCACATCCAGACCGCTGTACACTTCAAACCAACTAACAAACTGCAATATTTGGACTTCAATAGCTGCCATCCAGCTCACATTAAAAAATCAATACCATATTCACTTTCACTCCGCGGGCACCGAATTTGCAACAATCAAAATTCACTTAATTACTACCATAACAAAATCCACAATGCTCTCTCCAAACGAAACTATCCAAACCAATTTCTCCAAAAACACTTACACCACAGACCACACTTTTACAGACAAAACAAGAACATAAACACAACCAACCAAACGCGTCTCATCACCACTTACTTCCACGGCAGTCACAAACTCAGATCACTTATTAAAGAATCCCTTCCAATTCTCAGACAACACAACGAAACCCAAAATCTACTACCCGCTAATCCAAAAATTTGTTACAGACAAAACCAAAACCTCAGACACATATTCAGTAAAACAAAAACAACACAACCCATCAACCTCATCAACCCATCACCTGGCACAGCTCCTTGCCGACAGCCTCGGTGCAAAACATGTCCCATTATTAACACAGCTTCACACATCAACACTCACCACACATCAAACACATACAAAACACAGCCTAATACATCATGCAAAACCAGCAACTGCATTTACCTACTAGAATGCCGTCATTGCCCGGCATTCTACGTAGGTGAAACCAAGAACCCAATACACAAACGAATGAACCAACACCGACACACAGCAGATCGCATACCAAACAACATTCTTCCCATACCTACACACACGCGACTCCACAACCAGACCTTTAACGACTGTTTCACCCTACGTATCATTAAATCATTCACACCTCCATTAACCGACATTGAATTACGGACATGGGAGACATCATTCATATGGTCACTTGGAGCTCATTATGGACCTGGATTGAACAAACAACACTGACTGAGTGACTAACTGACTGACTGACTGACTAACTGACTAACTTGACTGACTGACAAATCCAAATTTACAGTTTATTATTATTATTATTTTATTTTATTATTTTTTTATATAACAAAATATTCAGAATCGGAGCACTCTGTATGATAACGCCACCTAGCGCCGGCTGACTAAATTCTCCCTCAAAAAGTCTGGTTCATGATTTATAGTATACTTTTTTATATTTTTATATCAATAGATGTCAGCGGTTTTCTTACTTCAAATACCTATACATATATGTCATATAATATTTTTTCCTATTCGCCTGATGACGGCCCCACTGAGGGGTCGAAATATAGCTACTAAAACCTTTCTATTTTTATTACTTTTCTTCAATGTAGAGACACACTGAGTTGTATTCTTTTATTATACTCTTATTCAAAAATCTATCGTTAGTATAGTGTCAATACTCTCGAGAGATATATATTTTTATTTAAAAAATATCGATAGCTTCGGTATAGATAATATCGATATTATCGAATAACTATGTTATATCGATATTGTTACTTTTTTCAAGGTCAATTATTGATGTATCGACTATCAGTAGTCGAACAACACTACTGTCCGACGTAGAAAAGTGAAAAATATAACACACTGGCTAATGTACCAGTTCTGTCCAGAAAAAATTGTGGGGTTCCATACATATTATAAGGGAAAAGTAACTGTTATGGTGTGTGTGACTCGAGTGTCCGTCGGTCTATCTGTCACAGCCACATTTATTTCAGACGGTTAGAGCTTTCAACTTGAAATTCGGAATACTTACATTTTCTTTGCGAAAGATTTTTTTTTAAGAACGGCAATATTTGAGGTTGTAAAAATTTTCATTGTTTTTTACTCCCTACTACAGGACGTTTACGTTTTCACGTGGATTTGGGATATAAAACAGTCATGTTCACACAAAAGTTTGCACCCTGTTTCACCGGTTTACGCGGTGTATTTATAGTATAATACGGGTATTTGTATATGTATTCCCAATTGCCGGTCATCGTTGGAAATCACAATTCTAAAACCTTTTTTTTTTGAAATTTTTCCTTGCGTGTATTTTTATTTTTAAATGTCAAGACGAAAAACATAAAATAATGACATACGGCGTGAATTACGGCGATAGGGCTCACCCGCCACACATCACGTAGTACAACGTAATACCTAATTACGGCGATAGGGCTCACCCGCCACACATCACGTAGTACAACGTAATACCTAATTACGGCGATAGGGCTCACCCGCCACACATCACGTAGTACAACGTAATACCTAATTACGGCGATAGGGCTCACCCGCCACACATCACGTAGTACAACGTAATACCTAATTACGGCGATAGGGCTCACCCGCCACACATCACGTAGTACAACGTAATACCTAATCGTCAATCAAACATTTTGTGGTAGATCTGTGACTTGCATTTCACAGTTCAAATTCAAATTCAAATTCAAAAAGTTTATTTTGCAAAGTAGGTATATATAATACACGTTTCACAAGTCAAATTTTAATCTTATAAAAATATATGTAATAAAATAATAAATGTACATGAACTACTTAGATTAAATGTTTATTTAATTTATGTAGCAAAATATATACAATTAAAATTATAGGTAAAATATTATTATACAAGGTGAAATCCAATCAACCGCCCGAACCCATACCGGAGACCCGGCCAGGGACCAGGAACAAGGTTCAATGATCACCAACCGAGCCCCCAGCACGAATCCAGGCGGCCGACCAAATCCCATCCTATATACTACATAATAATAGGTTACGTATATAAATACATGCCTACCTCCGCCTATGTTCATACTCGAAACACCGCCAACCTCCTCGGGGATTCATATCGTAACTATGTATTTTTTTATAAATTATATTGTACCTACATGAACTTCGCTGCGTGACTCCGAAACGCATTTGACAGGTTTTTAATCAATTTCAAGTACAATTTCATCATGAAACATTAAACATGTTTTTAATCAATTTCAAGTACAATTTCATCATGAAACATTAAACATGTTTTTAATCAATTTCAAGTACAATTTCATCATGAAACATTAAACATGTTTTTAATCAATTTCAAGTACAATTTCATCATGAAACATTAAACATGTTTTTAATCAATTTCAAGTACAATTTCATCATGAAACATTAAACATGTTTTTAATCAATTTCAAGTACAATTTCATCATGAAACATTAAACATGTTTTCAACAATACGTCAAAGCCAATGTTGATCCTGTGACTCACAGGTTACTAGAATAAAAGAAAAAATATGATTCGAACTTTTTCTTTTATGATTTCATGTTACATACCTATTACTCAAAATGTTGCTTTATTTGTTTTATAGAATCATAACATGTACTCACAGCTTTCTTGGCAATAAATCTTGGTAAATTGACTTTGTCATCTCAACTAAGTAAGCTGAACTAAGTTTATGAAAAAACTTTTGATTAAGAGCCCGAATCACATGCCTAAATGACTTCGGGACTTTTCTCTCAAAATATTAATATCGTCATATATTCCAGTCTTTTTTCTCATTTACCCGAGCTCGTGAGATATATATCTTTCCTTTTCCGCAATTGGACAAAATAACATTTTTATACGGTCAGACGTTTTATCAAAAGTATGATATGCTTCGTAGAACAAAATGAACATGTTAGAATTTAAATATTTAGGAGCAGTTTCGCAGCCGGATTATGAAAAACCAGCCTTTTTCTAATTAATGGAAACAGAACACTTAAATTCAAAATTCACTCAATAGTTATTCAACAAAACCCTATTACCTATGTATTGTGTATGCTGCCATCGCAAAGTTTCCATTGGTTTTTGTAAATTAGAATTTCATTTTTTTTATTCAAAACCTATCCTATGCAGCCAACCCTCGAATCGCGAAAAAAATCAGCTATTATATACAAAAGTTACATAGCTATCCGACCAAAATGCATGAGACATTTGTTTTTTTTTCTCGGTTTCTCAATTTTTTTTTCACGAAAAGTACCTAGTTCGTATCGCCTTGGACGAAAATACCGCAATTGTGGAACTGAAATTGAATTATTGGGCACGATACTTTATTATTGGATTTATATTATTATTAGGGGAACACTTAGTGGCATGTTTACATATATTTTGTTCTTAAAATCATCTTTACTATTTTCTTCCTTTGAATTTAATACTAAGATTTTATTCATCACACAATCATCGAGTAAAATACATTCATCTCCTACAGCCGTCGATTTCCATCGTATCCGAAGTTTCAATTTTTACCAGCCTCAACTAATAAGGTTGCAGAAGTTCTGCGAAAAGTGTCCCGTGTACATAGATATCATAATAATAATTGTTATCTGTGCCCGTGTACATTCTGGGTTGTGAAGATGAAGTTTCGGCTAAAGCTCCAATTAATGCCAACTTTCTGTTGAGTACATTTTCCAGAATTATTTAATATTAGAATTAAAAACGAGGATTGCTTCGGGGATTATTTAATATTAGAATTAAAAACGAGGATTGCTTCGGGGATTTAGATATAAATCTATGTATAGTTTACAAAATACGGTGGATACTTTCTATGATCTTTCCTCAAAAGACTCCACATGTTCAAGCCCGACATACCTATCATCGAGAGAATGGGAAACGTGATCGATGGTGATCCGTCATCTGATAGATCCTGTGAATAATGATCCAGAGTCCAGAGGAAAACAGGGAAACAAAGGAACTCTGCATTTCCTTCCTCCTATACTATAGTACCATTGTACCTTATTAGATGATAGTGAATAAGTTGGTACCAGTTCTTATTTCTTAATGAAATATATGCATGTACAATAAGTTAATACTTTTTTAATTAGAAAAGTTGAACATATTACCAACTGGGCTGCATAAAAGTTGAACCTATTGCCAACTGGGATGCATAAAAGTTGAACCTTTTACAAACTGGGGTCCATGAAAGTTGAACCTATTTCCAGCTGAGTGCATAAAAACTTGAACCTATTTACAACTGAGTGCACGAAAGTTGAACCTATTTCCAACTGAGGTAGGTACATGAAAATTGAATTTATTTCCAACTGTGGTACATGAAAGTTGAACCTATTTTCAGCTGAGGTACATGGGAGTTCGACCTATTTCTAACGGGATTGCATAAAAGTTGAACCTTTTACCAACTGAGTGTATGAAAGTTGAACCTATTACCAACTGCTGTGCATGAAAGGAGCCTCCTAAAGGAGTGACGTAAACTGAGATACAACCACTGATTAGTTCCAATACCCTGGACAGTTAGATCAAGGCACAAACAAATCCTTTCACTATCTGGTGGCAAGCTTCGCCGTGGTTTGTCACCACTTTTGCGACGATATATAACATATAGTTATGACCTCTTTGCTGAAATCTATCTTCATAAAATAAAATAAAAAAGGTTTGGGAAAAACCGAATCCGCACAAGCAACGCTACTGGGCGTCCTCTAGCTGTATAAATATCCAATCAGTGTGCTCTTCCAATAGGTAATCTAATTAATTAGTTCACTGACATATGATTAGGTATTTGATGTTGTTATTAGGGGATGAAATAATTAAATGTACCGTGAAATGTTTGATAAGGTATCCAGCGTGCCCTTTGACCATTTATGTGTGGGATACATGTGAGCGAGAGGTAATCAATACTTTTACTTAAGAGGCTTCAGTAAGCTAGATTAGCTGCTCGAAATGTGTCGGTACAAATATCAACAGAAACAAAATAGAAATAACGTTCATATCAGAGTGCATTGCAAAGTGGCTGTTACGACGATCGCTGCGTCACCGGATAGCGCAAAATAGAGAAAATAATACTTTTTACACATGTTACATTTGATATTTAAAAGTTTTAAACGTCATTATGTTAGATATTTGTATTGCTCGTGTCTGTGTTCAGGCTTTAACCTTGACTATTTTGAATTTTAAAAGTTTAAACATTTTATCAGTTTTTGAAACCATTTTATAGTGTTTGAAAGGTATTTATTTACTCGTTGTAGGTTAGAGCTTAAAAAGTTTTAACACATCACAATTACGGGACATGGGTACATAAATCTCATATATTTTTTTCGAAGTTTTGTAATATTCATATAGAAAGTTGCAAGCAATTGAAAAACGTCTCTAAAGGTAGTTTTGCTTCTGAAGCCTCTTAAGGTTTGCCATCCAGCTATGCGTATTCGATATCATTTTCTGAAATTATGATGTTACTAGCTTTGGCCCGTGGCTTCGTTTGCGTTGATTTACATTTTGTGTAGTCCTATCGAATCTATCAATATTGTTTGAAGCATAAAAGTTGTTTATGTCGTATCCCAGATCTAGAACTAACCATGTGTGCAAATATTTGGCCCAATCGGTTCAGTAGTTACAGTGTGAAGGAGTAACAAACACATCCATCCATCCAAACTTTCACATTTATAATATTATTATTATAGACTGCGATTTTTCTTTTATGTGCCGTTTCTCGCAAATAAAGTAAATTTTCCCTTTTTTTTTTCGTTTCCTTTTTTTACGGTTTGTAGGTAATTTTGTAATTTTTTTCTACCAAGAATATTTAATGGAATCAAGTCAAAATAATTTGCACTTCAGGCGTTTCCTTGACCTAAATTAGCAACTATTATCGACAGAAAGTACATTGAAATAACGTTCATATCAGCGCGCAATACGAAGTGGCTGTTACGTCGATCGCTGGTCCTCCGGATAGCACAAAATAGTAGAAAATAATACTTTTCACATGGACGCGGTTGTCTTTCGAAATATTATTTATACTACACCTGCTGGGAAAGTACCTTCTTACTTTTTTGAAAACGATGCAGAAAATACGTCTTTACTGTCAAACAAATATGCAGGCAGAAAAAGTATATGCAAATCCATTGTTAACGTGCTGTTTTTTTTTTTAATAATATAAAAAATGAGCAAGTGGCCAAGTGGCCAGTATTATTTTGCGAACTCGTACATAAAACTCAAAAAATGATACTGGCCACTTGCTTTTCCTGTACATAATAAAAAATAACAAGGAAATAAAAAGTGACAATCGCACGCGAATCAGTCGGTTTCTTTTATTGTATCTTGATTAAAAGTAAAATTATACTATTTCCTCGCAGGTGTAGTATAAAGCACTATGTATCACTCGGGAGAAAGTGCGATTCCCAACCCGTGTGTACTACACCCTCTTTGCTAATCGTCCCCTTTCTTCCCTCGGTGAACAATGTACTATTGTGTAATGTTTCAATTATTAAATTACCTCACCATTAGTGTAATGCTCGAAAATAAATAACGTCAATTTGAGGTGTAGATGCATGAAATCTGTAATACTTTCTAACTTCATTCATTCTTTTGAAAGCAGATAGCATACAGTACTCCCAAAGTAATAACGCGCATACAAATCTTCGTCACTGTTCGGCAAAGTTCGTATTTTCTTACACTTTTTCACTATCAATAAGGTCACGTGGTACGTCTTTCGGAGTACTGTAAGGCACTTTGTAAAAAAATATTTATTTGGAACTTCACAGCGAGATGTTAGAGATAAGTGATTTAGTTTTGTTTATTGGAATTTGTATCCACTAATGATTTAATAAGAAACGGCTTAGCGCATTTTGCTGCGGGACGTGTCTTCACGACACACGCCACGTTTCACACGCCACGCGCCGCCGCCCCGTAAAGAATGTGACGTGAATGACGTGATCGATCGTGTCGTGCGCTACGTGTTACAGATCGACGTGAATAATGGATTCAGAGGACAGGCAGAGGGATGAGCATATGGCTGAAAGACTCCGCAATAAAATTTAAACCAAATTACGCTAAAATTTGGCTGGTTTGCACAAAAGAAGGTAAAAGAAAGGTTATTTACAAAAATACACATATATGTATTTACATATATAAAAGCGAAATACCACTGACTTACACACACACTCATCCATCTCACAATCCTTGAGACTAAAGAACCTACAAACTATAAATTTGGCAGCTAGGTTCCGTATACCACACAGGTATCCACTTTAATGGGTTGTTTCAAATTCAAATTTTGAAGGTGTAATACAAAAAGATAGTCTATACACTTATGTCACTTATACATTATTAATTATTATTTGTATTATATTATTGTTTGCGAAATTTTGAATTTTTACACTAGTACTGTACAGCGGCCAAAACCATTATTTTTTTAATTTTGTTTATGGTCTATCTGCCTATGTGCCGTTTTAACTTGACCACGCAACAGATTTTATTATCATCATATTGACCTTGGTCAACACATAAGCTACAATTTGACAAAATAACCACCAACCCGAAAACTGTCGTTACTACTGAAAGTTTGAAAAACATTTCCACGCAAACAAAAGCTAGTTTTT
The DNA here is from genome assembly GCA_934047225.1 of Ypsolopha sequella. Taxonomy (NCBI): domain Eukaryota; kingdom Metazoa; phylum Arthropoda; class Insecta; order Lepidoptera; family Ypsolophidae; genus Ypsolopha; species Ypsolopha sequella. Next base: position 2,183,552 of record OW203986.1, on the reverse strand, counting down.
AGTATTAAAAAAAAACCGGCCAAGTGCGAGTCGGACTCGCGCACGAAGGGTTCCGTACCATTATCTATAAAAACGGCAAATAAAACTTGTCTGTTGTATGGGAGCCCCCTTAAATATTAATTTTATTTTGTTTTTTAGTATTTTTTGTTATAGCGGCAACAGAAATGCATCATCTGTGAAAATGTCAACTGTCTAACTATTACGGTTCATGAGATACAGCCTGGTGACAGACGGACAGACGGACAGACAGACGGACAGCGGATTCTTAGTAATATGGTCCCGTTGGTTACCCTTTGTGTACGGAACCCTAAAAACTGAGTGAGTTATTTATAGATTTTTCTAAGGAAATTACATTCTGATAGAGTTTTAATTCTTAATCGTTCAATAGTAATTTGTTGCATGAATCACAAATAACCTATAATTGCTCTGAATCGACGTATTTTCCAAGTTCGATTAAGTAAACATCAATCCCATTCACAATTGTTTGAACAGTCAGTTAATCTGTCGATACTTTGTGTATAGTTTATGAAATATAATTTTCACTAAAGAATAGCATGGCTTATCTATTGTAATTCTAATAATAGGTTCATTTAAATCAGAACACAGCTGTTCAAATGTAGATGTAGGAAAAGGTATTAATACATAATAATGAGTACAAGTATTCAACACATCTGAACCAACACCGTCTGTACAGAATGTACACTGACAGTAGGTGTTGCCTAAACCCATTAGTGAATGGTTTCAAAATGTTTTATTCTGTTACAATTTCGTACATAACCAAGTGTGGGTAGTTGTAAATAAAAATTTTTGGTACATAAACTCTTTTTCTTACAATTCTCTCAGTTACTTCTTAGAAAACTAAAAGTATCAATATAAGCTGTTCACAGTTTATGGGTGGTCGTGACCGTGAGTCGTGATTTACCGAGTACCTGCCTCTATTAATCCAAAGATTATCCAAATTGGTACATTATATTTCCTGGAGGTTTGGACATGTAGAGAGGATGAATGAAAGTAGAGTGACGAAATAAATTTATGGTGCGCAAGTCGAAGGTAGAGCTTGAACAGGACGGCTATCCTGGCAAGTGCGAAAATATTTGCTACGGCAGATTTCGAGTGATTTAACAGCGGATTTTCTATGGTAATTATTGATTTTTCTGCTTTCGCTATTTTTACGCACGCGCTTGTATCACCGTCCAGGCCGCTCTAGAAGGACGTATGCTGACCAAATTGGTGACATACTGAAGAAAGGCAATGTCAAAAGTACCCGGAATAGAAGAGCTTGTATGACTAGATTTTGTATTTCCTAAATCTATGGTTTAATCGCAAAGATATCGTGTTACGCTACGGGTGCTAGGACTTCCGCAAAATCTACGGAAGTCGGTAACAGATAAATAACTGACACTACGCTACTGCTTTCAATCAGTTTATCACCAAGTTTTGGTGAGAGACTTTCATAATTGTTTTAATGACACTTTTTCGTGAAATAGCTGATTTTTGTCGGAAATTAGAAATAATGTTGTATATGGGTCGGTCTCGTCTAAATTCAGCTTATGTAAAGTAAGTACTGTACCGTAAAAGTAAGTACCGAATGAGTTTGTACTTTCTTAGCAAATTATTCAAATGTACTTGACCGGTTTTACTTAAAGTACGACAAGACTCGGACGTTTTAGTACATACATATTTACCTTCTGTGAGATTTTTTATGAAGGAAAGTTGCGACTATTTGGAATCTTTTTGTTTTAAGCTACATAATACTAAATAACAGGGTGTTCTACTTCAAATTGCACTGTTTAGTTTTTATGACGTCATTATTTTTGTATGGAAATGTTTAATTTAATTTTTAATGGTTTAGGAAACGGCTAAAGAAACTTTTTAAAAACAACAAGAAAGGAAAAAAAAATATTAAAAACGGTGATATTTTCAAAATTTATTTCATGTAAATTCCTTTCATTTCAATCAAGCAGCAAAATTTGTTCTGGATGTGAAATTGTATGAAAGGAATAGTGAAAATTAATCGTTTATAATTTGACATATCAAAGCATAGATAACGTATTATATTATATTATTATAACTGTACCAAAACATTTAAAAAAAAAAAAACAAAAGCGCTCGAAGCGACAACGAAGAGACGCTAAGACGGGAAATACGTTGATAATTTTTTTTAATTTGATCAACAACAAAAATTCCCATAGCTTAATTCCTAAAATAATTTAATAATAATTTACATGATTTAATCATTGTTTTTTTATGATTCGGGGCATTTTAGGCATTATATTGACTATGTTGTGTTATTGCTTACATAAAAAACTGGTCAAGTGCGAGTCAGACACGCGTACCTCGGGTTCCGTATCGTAGTAGAAAATTTTATTTTTGTCATTTTGTTTTCGTGAATTTCTTAACCGTTACATTTTTCCTGCGCTGAGACGTGGTCTCTTACCAAAGGCTTGATCCGCCGATTTAAGGTCGTTCAACGAGCTATGGAGCGGACTATGCTTGGGATATCTTTGATGGATAAAATTCGAAACGAAGATATTCGTCAGAGTTCGAAGGTTACCGACATAGCCAGCCGAATCAGTAAGTTGAAGTGGCAGTGGACTGGCCATATTTGTCGCCGACGTGATAACCGTTAGGGCCGTAAGGCATTGGAATGGAGACCACGTACAGCAAAGCGCAGCGTAGGCCTCCCTCGTGCCCGCTGGAATGACAATATGAAGGACGTTGGGGGTGGAGGCTGGATGAGGATGACTGAGGAAGAGTGACGTAATATGGGGGAGGCCTATGTCCAGCAGTGGACGAATACGGGCTGATTGATGGATGGATATAGTTTTTCCTTTAATTTTTACGTAAGCCGTGATTTATTTTTTAGTTTTCGGTTGACCAGTTTTGGTGATAAGTGGGGGGACATACATTTTTTGTAATTATTCAAGGATTTCTTGAAAGAGATGCAAGTAACTTTAGACCAAAATATATTTTTACAATCAGCTCTTTAATACCTACAATTTGATACCCACAATTGCATTCTTATAAAATATTTTTTTTATTTATTTAACTTTTTTATATTTCTCATTGTGTTCATATTTTTTTAATTGCTATAGTTTTTGTGTAATTGGCCAGTGATGACCTATAATTGACATTTTTAATATTTTTCGGTCAACCAGTTTCGGAAATAAGAGGGGGGACATACATTTTTGTGATTTTTCAAAGCTTTCTGGAAATCAGGCCAGTAAATATAGGTAAGTAAGGTATACATTTTTAAAATCAGCTTTTTAATATATATCCAAATTATATTTTAAGGATTTTTATATATTTTTTTCTATCCTTTGTATTGGAGATATTTTGAACAAATTCTAAATTTTCAAAATTTTTTGCGCTTTATTATGTAGGCAAATATAATGCAATTTTGTACCAAATTTCAAGTCTTTTTATCTAAAGTTACGAGGATGTGACATATCGACGGACGGACGGACGGACAACGTAGTCTCACCATAAAGGTTCCTTTTGTACCTTTTAGTTATTACGGAACCCTTAAAAGTGGTATGTCTCTATCCGTCTACTCATCTGCTGTCATCCATCTGTCAAGTCAGTCAAAAGCAAATTATTATTAAATTTATCTTGATAGCAAAGGACACATTTCTTAACAGCGTGTCCTCAAGTGACGTCACACGAAGTGAAGTTGCAGCTGTTTTGTTAAAATATTCATCATCATGAGGTTTTTTAGACTACAAGTTCTAAAATACGGCCTGTTGAACCAAAATCTCGAAATGGTTTTCGAATTATTACATCTTAATATAATTTAATCTAAGCGAACTGGTCGAGCGTAGAGGTACATCATTGTCATCTCTGAGTCTTCTCGTACTACAACCTTTGTAACTTGAATTCTTGAAAATAATATTAAGGCCTACACAAACAACACGTTTATGTTTGTAACAAACACCACAGAGAGAATGTTGTATGTATATAGGACAAACGAATATGAACATAATGCAGAGTAACTGAACCTGACAGCTGCTGTGAGGTATAGCTCCGAGTGTCGGTAACAAATCGGAATATGCCGATGCGACTTCTTTTCGCATTCGGGCACAGAATAAATAAAAGTATGATCCACTCTTCAAAGACATGTAAATAAAAAGCTACTCTTTCTTCGCGGCAATAAAGTGCATTTCAGCTCGCACAGTGCTCCGAGCCAAAAATTTTATTCACCTTAGATGCGCCTCTCTTTCAATCGTATAACTCTATCCCACCAGTACCAATATTAAGCCCACTGAAAGTCTCGCCCGGGCACAATATGAGAAAGTAATTATTTCGTATCAAATACAAAAATATACATTTGGCAATGCTATAGCGCACCATCTAAATTACTATATAGAGGCAATGTCTTAGAATCTGCCGTTGGCTGTTAGCAGGGTGACCCATTGGGGCCCACAATGTTTAGCCTCGCTATTCATAAGATCGTCAAATCGCTCAAATCAAAATTAAATATTTGGTACCTTGATTACGGTACCCTAGGAGGTGAAGCAAATACAATATCAGAAGACTTCAAAACCATTACTCAAGAATTTGCATCTATCGGACTGGAACTAAACTTTTCAAAGTGTGAACTCTACATTTCAGGCAATGTGTCAGATCCCACCAAAATCAGAAATATTTTCAACAACATGGTCCCCAATATCATAATTTTAGATAAAAAATCACTTTGCCTCCTAGGGGCTCCAGTTCTTGAAGAAGCCATGCCTCAATTTTTAGATGATTTCAAAATTTGACAACGCAATTCCTCATTTAGAGAAAATCTCATCTCAGATGGCATATCAAATTATTCGGTTTTGTTTATTCGTTCCAAAATTTACATACATATTAAGATGTAGCCCAATGTTAAAATTAGGATCACTACTTTTGAATATCGATAACATGATTCAGTTGGCACTAACCAAAATCCTAAATTGTCCAATCACATAGAGATCCTGGCTCCAGGCCTCGCTTCTTATAAGATTGGGAAGCCTGGGGATCAGATCAGTGAATAGCGTGGTTCCAACCTTTTTGTCTTCTGCCCACAGCACAGAGGTCTTTTATAACAAAATGAATAACCCATCAATGGGTAATATTGAGATCTCATGCTGTGGGGAAGCCAAATTGGCATGGTCACGGGCCTGCCCGGGTGAAGCCCCACCCCAAAATTTAATGGCACAGCGGCAATGGGACGAGCCGCTCTGCAAAATTAAACAAAAAGAACTTTTAGATACTAGCGTGGGTGACATAGAGCGAGCTCGTCTCCTTGCCGTTTCGGAACGCGAGTCGGGCTATTGGCTGCAGGCACGTCCTTCCCATAATATCGGTACCCTGCTCGACAATCTGTCATTTAGTACGGCCATAGGCTTGCGGCTAGGCACGACACTAACCAAACCTCATCGCTGCCCCTGCGGAGCTGACGTGGACTGTTCCGGGCTCCACGGCCTATCGTGTCGACGCAGTGCCAGCCGCCACTCTCGCCATGCTGCCCTGAATGACATTATCCGAATGGTCTTCACCATGATCAACGTACTCTTGACCCGTGAAACGACAGGAGTCGTTCGGGACGATGGAAAGAAGCCCGACGGTATGACTTTGACAGCATGGAAGCATGGGCAGCCGCTAGTGTGTCTTATGTCCAACAAAGCTGCAGGGCCGCTGCTGCAGCGGCGGGCACTGCCGAAAGCAACAAACGGCGCAAGTATTCCGCACTAGACAGGTGCTATATGTTTTTGCCGTTTGGGATGGAGACGCTGGGTCCGTGGGGTCTGGAGGCGCGGCGACTGTTTAAAGAACTTTCGTCGCGCCTTGTCGATGTCTCGGATGACCGGAGGGCTGGCGCTTACCTCGGCCAGAGGATCAGTCTGGCCATCCAAAGAGGGAACGTTGCCAGCATTCTGGGCACCCTACCGGGGGACAGCGACCTGGACCGGGTTTTTTTTATCTTTAATTTATTTATTCTTATTTTGTTTCATTTTTTTGTTTAGGCTTTTTATTTATAGTTTTGTTTTTATTTTTGGACTTCGAGGTTTTTAGTTTAATTTGTCATTTTAGTTAATATTAATTTTGTAGTAAAATTAAATTAATTATTTTATAAGTATCACTTTCCGTACACTGAAGCTTGGGCGTGCTGCAGATGTACATGTAGCTTCTTGTAGCCTTTACGGAGTGGAACAGGCATGGTTCGGGCAAAATTTAAAAGCATTTTTCTGTATAATGTATCCTCAAGGGAATAATGTTCAAAAGGATATACAATATGATAGAAATGGAAAGGGATATGACGGGTTTTATTTTGAACAGCTCGAAAATTTGATGAATAGAGCAGTGGCAGTACAGCTAGTACGACGCCGGTCTCTCAATCTTTAGACCCAAGTTCAAATACAAGTCGAGTATACGAAAATTACTTTTTCTGAATTTATATGCACATTTCTATTACTTATCGATGGCTGACGATGAAGACAAACACAAAAGCGCGTATTTGTGCCAAAAGTACGGTGATAAGTTTTCTCCTATCACGTTGATTTATGTATCACGATACATAAATCCTCGAGATACATAAATATCGTCAAAAGTTGTAACAATTATTTATAGATGGTTTAATGTACAATATTCCAATAATCGCAATTCAAAATGCAGATTCCAGCAACGCCCGTTTCCCACATGGGTGCACGTGCAGGCAGTATCAGAGTTATGCGATTGATTATCATGCCATTCATTTTATCGACACTTTTCTGGAAACGAGGCAACATCGGATAGCCGGAGCAGCCACTACAAGCAAATCTATTTTATAAATACTCATAATATAACAAAACCAATCCACTTTGTGGGGACAACCGAAGGTTCAAGAATAAGTTAAACAGTATATAAACCTGGGCCTATTGAAAAAGGCATATTATAAAATAAATTAATATTTGGATGATGGTGAAGCATGGTGTTACAGTGATAATGATATTTGTCATGATAGTAGGTTATAATTTAATTAAGTAGTATAATTTTCTAACTTATGATTCCTCTAAGGAGTAAACATTAATAAATTACAGACTGTAAAAGAAAATAGACTACATGAGACAGGTAGACAAAGATATATATGTTTTTTTTTTCCTGAATGAAATGAATTCCTGCTGTTTCGTATTTTCTTATCCCTTAGTTAAAGTAGAAATCATTTGAATAGTATACGTTTTATGTAAAAAAAAGACATGATCTTGCTAATTTTCTTGCCCTTCTTCTTAGCAAGACTAATCGAATGGGCGGAGGTAGGCATGTATTTATATATATAACCTATTAGTATGTAGTATATAGGTTGGGATTTGGTTGGCGCCCTGGATTCGTGCTGGGGGCTCGGTTGGTGATCATTGAATACTGTTCCCTGGTCCCTGGCCGGTTCTCCGGTGTGGGTTCGGGCGGTTGATTGGATTTCACCTTGTATAATGTATATTTTACCTATCATTTTAAAAGTATATATTGCTACATAAATTAAATAAACCTTTAATTTAGTCCATGCTTATTTATTATTTTATAATATATATTTTTTATTAGATTAAATTTGACGTGTAAAAAGTGTATTATATATACCTAATTTGCAAAATAAACTATTTGAATTTGAATTTGAATTCAGTAGCTTCGAAAATACCTGGTCGCCCAGGGCGCAACTAGGCACGTTTTGCGTAATAACAATTCAAACTTTATTCCATATTAAATGCGTGCCGTGATTGGCCGACTAACAGTGACAGTTGTTAGACGAATCTATGAACATCAATAGTAAGTTTTAGAAACAAGCTGTATTGTTTTTGGTCGTCCCTTCCTGTTTCGACCGCTGACATAGTGTGGAGAATTTAATAAAAATATCAAACGTAATCCTAGTGTTTCCTTACAAAAAGCCCTGGTTATCTGACTAATTCTATTAACAGTTAGCGCAGTGCGTAGTGTACTTAGTTGTTGGAGGTTTTTATGTGATACTTAACCAGCAAAATTAAACTTGAGTAGAATAGAACAATCTATTAATCTATTTTAGTTTGAAGAATATCTGCAGATCTTACCGGACCGCTACGAGTGTGTTTTTGTATTGATATTATGTAAAATATTATTGTTATCCGAGTGTTAAACATAAAAAACAAGGCTTAGGATCAAACATAGCAATAAGCAGTAGGAAATAAATAATAGTTTTAGGATTTGAATTCGGTGTATTTTTTTGGTTCAGGATACGTAAATCTATCTAGCGTAAATAGAATAAACGCGGGTGGAACCGCGGGCGAATGGCTAGTAAAATATGATACTAAACTTTGTAACGAAACAGGGCTACATTTTAAACTTTATGCTTCGATAACCTCACAATCACAAGCAGCGGGTCTACCGCGTAATTCTCATTTTCATCAACATCAACTTGAGATTGAAATTTGATGTGCGTGCGACGACGCCCGCCTAACATGCCATCTCTTTTGCAAGCGTTGAATTTCGCATGCATTTGCTTGAAGTTGATACAAATGAGAATTACGCGGTAGAGCCCCAGGATAGAGTTTGAGCGAAGTTGTTCAAGTCAAGAGTCTCAAGTAATTAATGATTATCCAAAGCTCAATGAAACAAAAGACTAGTTTAAGGCCCCGTACAAAGCTAAATGAACATTTTATTTAATTCATTGTTGTTAGTTTATATTTATAAATAAAAACCAAAAAAAACTATAAAAGAGGATCTGAAAACGTGATTTAATTAACTTCGCTCAACCAAAAAAGCAATGCAAAATAAGCTCTAAAAATTCTTAAAATCGCGATAATGACATGTATTTTTTAAGCTATAAATCTCCAAGTGCGCGACAATCTTCTACATACATTACTTAAAGCATTTTTAGACGGATTTTTAAGCCGCAAATTCAAAATAGCTGAATTCTTGTGTGCACGGCCGTTGATTAGAGCAGGATAAAACAAAAGCCTTGATCGCTCTGTTTTATTTCTCGGAAACAATCAAACTTTGCACAATAGGCTGGTTTCATTGAGCCACCATCGCCACCTCCACTTGGCGTGTCCCACTTGACGGTTACTTCAGTTCAATTCGGTTCTCTTCAACAGTTAATCAACTTGTTGTTAGACAATGTAGTTGGGTTTTGAAGTTTATGAAATAATGAACTTCATTTCCAGACGTAAAAATATCACGCAGATTTTTTTCTGACATCAGAAAGTTTAATAACTACTTGTATATTAATAGGACAAATAGAATTCTAAGAAGGATGAATGAAAGTTGAGTGACAAAATATGTATAAAATGGTACGCAAGCGGAAGATAAAGCTGGACCGGCCCGCCCTAAAAGGACAAACGCTGACCAAATTGACGACATACTGAAGAAGGGCAATGTCAAAAGTACCCGGAATAGAGGAGATTGTATGACTGAATTAATGAACGTGGAAGAGGCGAAAGAGGTGTATCAGGATCGTAGCAGAGAAAATCTATAGTCTCTGCCTACTCCTCTGGGAGAAAGGCGTGAGTACATATATATGTATGTATGTATGTATGCATTTTAGTCTGAAAAGGATTCACCCGCGCTCACCGACTACTGTGGTCATCTAAATCATCCAACTGTCACTAAAAATGAATTTTTTGAAAAGTGGACTCAATGAGCCAGCGGTAAAGTGCAAAAGGATCCTTGTCCGACAACCTCCTGAGTCCTAATAAGACAAAGGAAAAGTAAAAAACCTTTAATTTTTGACGACAGTTTTGTGTAACCAGATATATATTTAAATTAGTGGTGTTCATTTGAAACAACTGCCTTCTATAAAAGATATTGTTTTCAATGTAAATCAACAATTATATTTGTCTTTTATAGACCTTGAGTACATATTGTCATAATGCAACTTGCGCCGTAAAGCCCGTTTTGTTGCACAAATTGTAACGATTTGCTCAAGTCGTTGCAGCACGAAGCTTTTACAACCCCATCTCGTTTAATGTTGCAGAAAACGTAGGTGGAACTCACAATAAACAGAACCGAATAAAAACAACAATATCTCAGCGGAACATTATGTTGAATATGTTGGAAGCAAACACGTCTCCGTTTTCATCGAGTCATATTTCAGGACTAGGTATTTCATGCATTTGTTTATGAGGAAAACAAAATGTCTTCCAGCTTTATGGAGTCGTGCGTCGCGTCGGGGACGTATGTTTGTTTTGTAAACAGTTTCGAGCTAGAAATATTATGTTGCCTTTTTAGGACCGCAAGAAGAAATGGAAATTCTGAAAGCAAACGACAGAGCAACAAAACAATAGCGACATCATAACGGAATTGCAACTTATGCGACGCCGCCTTTTGGGCACCCTTCCCGGCGACGGCAACGATTTGGCCAGCATTTTCTACCTTGTGTAAATATTTAAGTTAAGTTTTAATTCATTCATTTTAGTCCCTTTTTTATTATTTTAATGTTATTTAAGTTGATTTTATTGTTTGATTAAATAAACACATAGATTCACTTATGAAAAAGATCACCGATATTAGAAAAAGCGCGGGAACAATGCTACGAGTATCCTGGTTTCTCCCTCTAAATGATTACGGGTGTATCAGAAAATGAAACCACATGCTCTAATGATTATACTGAACCGCTTCCAATGTAAAATATTTGAGATAACGCGAATAAAAAAAAATAACTTCCCCATATGAATTTACAGGTTGTAGAGCTGATGCCGGGCTCGACTGTGGAGGTACCACCATCTTACTTGGAGACCCTCTCGAAGTAATTCGGGGGAGCGTAAGAGGACAGCTCACAGGCAAAAAACTAGGAGGCCCACCATTCCTGGGACCGATGGATGACGGTATATCCATCCCTAATAGCCGGGCCTTATATGGAACAGACTGGTGACGAGCAGCGGCGTCACTGGTGCGAGGGTTCCGGCACCGCGCTCACCAACCCGCCTGTCCAGCGTGTGTGAGTATGGGCATTCTTCCAGGATGACCGCTGGGAGTAGCAAAGTCCTGGAAAGGCTTATGTCCAGCAATGGACGAACTAGAGGCTGATGGATGGATGGATGATGAATGATAGATGATATACATTTTTAATACCTACCTATTCATCATTTTCTACGGAAAAGCGAAGTTTGTTTTCACCTTGTTTCAAAAGTACATAGGCATATATACATAGTAAGAGCTTATTCAGTTAATGGTATAAAACAACCTTTATTATGGAACAAACACTGTATGTCGAAAAAAAAATTAACTGGTTCATAGAAAAATGCAATGCCGGTCTGCCGAAAAACATGGAAGGGCAGATTTTTTTTTGAGAAGTCAGGGTTTGCTCCATAGTAAAAATTATACTATACCATTAACTGAATAAGCTCTTCAAATATGGTTACACCTTTCTGTTACACATTGTATAATGTATAAATGCCCAGCAACATCGAAGTGACAAAAAACAAGGCGCTAAAAGAATAGCGCCTAGCAAATAATTTGACACGCCCTAAGTACGCAACCCTGATTTGTATTTTTAACTTTTTTTTACTTGGATTTTTTATATTACTATCTGACCACATTTTAAAGATAGAGCTGATACCATATAAGTACATTTCAGCAATACAAAATTTATAGTAAGATTTCAATAGTATTTTGTGCAACTGGGACATAATGTGAGACATTGCGACACAAGTTACTGCACGAGTATCCCAATGTCTAATTATGGCCAGTTCCATGTTCAGTTAGTATGAATATGCCTGAGACCGATTAGAAGCGAGAACGAGTAGAGAGCCTGGCTTAACGCCAGGGCCACAGCTTCAAGCTTCTAGCGGTGCTTCTTGCTGTGCTTCCAGGTGGTTTTTGCGACGGGCTTTGCCCTACCACGACACCCGTCGGCGCCATCATGTATAGCGCGCTCGCTCGCTCAAAGCGCTTGACACTAGGTTCGTCCTGTGCGCTCGATCACTGTTTCAACCGCCCGCCTCCCCGCACACCGCCGTCCCGAGAGCGCAAGTCACTCGAAGCCGGACAAGACGCGCGAGCGGCAACCCATGGCCGGCTCTATACAACTTCATACATTTGTTCTCTCCGCCGGCGCCGTCGCAGGAAGAACCGCTTGGCGCGCCTCTCGAAGCCTGAAGCTATGGACGAGGGGTAAGACTGTACATAGTGTACAATACATGAGCGTAGAGCATGAACAACGCCAGACTTTCGAGGAATCTTTTGAAGAAATTCGGAATCTCCTTGTATTGAAAAAAATATATTTGATTTATTGATCTTTTATATAGGAATTCTACTTATAAACAATGTATTAAGATTTATACTTTTTGTCAAAAAGAAATATTTTTCAACCTCTATTTTTTTGTTTTCAAACGTTCATTTCAAGTACGCGAATAAGAGATCAACTCGATTTTTGTTTTTCATAAAATAGGTAATAAAAATATGAAGGGATTCTACTTAAATACAATATTTTATTTCTTAAAAAATATTTTAATATTAGCTAAAAACACAGCAATTTGATGTTTCCCTGCGTGATCATTAGTATTATGCGTCCAAGAAAAAGAGGCCAATGACCCAACATAATCGCCTCTATCAAAAGCAAATAAGGTCTTTGCCATTGGACTTATTGTGCTGCACGGGATACAAAAAAAGTTGCTATGGTAGATCATCCTCATTATAAATTAAGACAGACCGTTGTCGCTTGTAATTGGTTCTCTACCGGTGTTCTCTACCGGCGCGATCACAGCGCAAAACTGCAGTGTCATAATAATATTATAACATTGGTCCAACAATGTACATACTTATAAAACCGCTTTTGATGTTGTCGTTAGCTTTATGCACTATGGGAGTAGATAAAATTATTAAGAAACCCGTATGTTTGATAAAAATTAACGTCAGCTCAATTATATAACTCACTACACTACTAACTTTCAATTTCTACAACACACAAACGGTACATAATAATTTATTTATTTTATTTTTTTATTTATTTATGTACAGAAATCAACAGCGATATATAATAAGGATAAAACAAAATAACATATAACTTAATATTAAGGCCAATTACAGATTTCAATTTTGGTTAATTTTTACATAAAATAATAGTTCTTAAACAACAAATTACTTAAATTATAAAACAAATACAAAAAAGAAATAAAAACTTAAGTTTACAAGGGAAGGGACTAAATTCGCTCAGTTGTCTATCTGGGGGTATTTCGGAAAAAGAGAGAGAAATTTTGTTTGATTACCCTCACACATAATAAAAACAAATAAGTCTACGGTTACATGAAATAAACTAAGTTAGCAAACGGTACGTCGTACAAGTTAGAACTAAGTAACCAACGCCTCCGAGATACTGGTTACAGTTGGGATGCCGTGTCCCATATTTTACTGGTTACACCGTTTTTCAGGCTATCAATGAAATCCGTTATTGCAAAAAATATCTCCCGTATCGGGCCGTATTCAAATTCAAAATTCAAATAGTTTATTTTGCAAAGTAAATACATAAAATACACGTTTCACAAGTCAAAATTTAATCTTATAAAAATATATATGTAATAAAATAATAAATGTACATGAACTAGATTAAAGGTTTATTTAATTTATGTAGCAATATATATACGATTAAAATTATAGGTAAAATATATATTATACAAGGTGAAATCCAATCAACCGCCCGAACCCACACCGGAGACCCGGCCAGGGACCAGGAACAAGGTTCAATGATCACCAACCAAGCCCCCAGCACGAATCCAGGCGGCCGACCAAATCCCATCCTATATACTACATACTAATAAGGTTACATATATAAATACATGCCTACCTCCGCCCATTCGATTTGTCTTGCTAAGAAGAAGGGGCAAGAAACTTAGCAAGATCATGTCATTTTTTTTACATAAAACTTATACTAAACAACAAAAGACTTATATCTACTTTAACCAAGGGATAAGAAAATACTAGACAGCAGGAATTCAGGTAAATGAAAAAAAAGAAAAACATATATATCTTTACCTATCTGTCTCATATAGTCTATTTCCTTTTACAGTCTGTAATTAATTAATGTTAACTCTTAGAGGAATCACAAGTTAGGTAATTATACTAATTAATTAAATTATAACCAACCAAATATTTTTGGATTATCCCGTTTTCAAGGTTATCAATGAAATCCGTTCCTGCAAAAAAATGCGAGAGATATTTTTTGCAATAACGGATTAATTTCATTGAAAAGAAGTCTGTAATCGCGAAAGAAAATACGAGAGTCTTAGACATTTGTCTCTCAGAATAATAGGCTTTTGAAAGCTTTTCTTCAAACACGAAGTGTATTTAGTAAAAATATTACTTGAGTTTTTATTAATTTTAATAAATTATTTAAACTTGATTTTTTTGTGACCAAAGTCCGGCGATAGGGATTAACCCATCAATAACCCATTACTACCCATCAAGTTTACGTAATAATCGTCGGTGAAAGCGGGTGTTCCAAGTGTGGGATGTAACTTGCATTTCACAATTCACACTTGGGAACACCTCTAGGATTCATGTCACGACTACGTTTTTTTCTCGTTTTATTATAGTTCTAATGATCTCCAGGAAATAAACTACAACCCGTATTTTAATACTGGTAGGTAAGCCTTAAACCAAGAAACGACAGTTGCCAACCCTAGGTTAAAGTGACTAGATTTCAGTCAGATAACGTTAAAACTTTAACTTGCAGTTTGTAGCTAACTGTTATTGCGATTTGCGACAGCTTGGCAAGTATAAAGCCAATTTGGTAGCCATTGAATTAACTGAACGGTTAGAATGTTGGCTTGAATATTCAAGTTTTATGTTTTGGTTATGAAAAGACCTTTACTATGTTTGCATAATAGTATTAATAGTTTTGTGCATAATAGTCTTAGTAGAAGTAAAATTGTAATTTATTGTAGTATAGGTGGCACATATTAATAGAAGCAAATACCTTTATATTTTAAAAAGAAAAAGTATTGACGTGTAAATATATTATTTCATCCTCCAATTCATGATTCCCGAGGATTGTACAGTCCATACTCGTATACCCACGTTTTATCGACGAATATTACGTAGCAGTGATAAGCCCTATCGCTGTACTGCAGGCATAATTATGGACCTACAGCAAATCTTTGCCTACAGCTTAACATTTCTTCCGAAGTAGGTATGCAGACTGAACACAATTGTGCCTCAACGGGATTTGAACCCGCTACTTCCAGATTAGTGGTCGAGTTCTTGGATTATTAAACCACAGAGAGGGCCAAAGATAGCTCAAATAACTACCAATTCGATTTTACAAAACTGTATGTTATCCCCGCCATGATATTTTTGAAGCACAAGCACCTATCACCAATTAACTTGGCTCTAGTGCCGGTGAGATGTGGAGATGACCTTAAAGCATGGGGTTATGATAGTGATCTTTGTCATAGAACAAGAATAATTTCATATATATAACATAGTATAATTTCCTAACTTATATTATGATTTCTCTAGAATTAACGTTAATTAGTTAATAGATGAAATGACTGTAAAAACAGATGGACTATATGGGACAGGTAGACAAAGGTATTATATATTTATTTATGCCTTCGTGACATAATTTTCTCCTGTCTTGTATTTTTAATCTCTTTATTTTATTAAACTATAGGCTTACTTTTTACATTTAGATGTATCTAATATTATAAAAAAAAACATGATCTTGCTGAGTTTCTCGCCCTTCTTCTTAGCAAGACTAATCGAATGAGCGGAGTTAGGCATGTATATATTATATGTATTGCATTTATTTATTATGTTATTTTTTCCTTATTCCTATGTTTTTATTTTATTCAAGTGTATTTTTTTATTAAATTTAAGTAAACCCAACCTTTATTATTTCCCTGTGTATTTCCCCATATTATTATTTATTACATAAAACTATTACCTATACACATAGATTATTCAATTACTTATATAACAATAAAACCGACCCGTAATAAGTGTATGTTATACCTACATTACATAAATAAATATATTTCATTTCAATTCCTTCGGGAATCCTTGTGTATGCAAGTTAGCCCTATATACTTATATCCCTAGTAATAAAGCAATGTACCTCTTCTGTACAACTATCTTACGGTATATAGCTATACTGCGACACATACATATTGATCAGCCCAGTGGTTTTGTTTTATGCCACTGAGGGAACAATAGTTACATTTCCATGGAGCCCCAATAACATCCCAACGTAAATAACTGATTCGCTTCCAATTTTCCCAGGCAATACATCAGAATCCTTTATTTATGTAAAGCTGTCACAATTGTGTATTGTGTATTCACAATGGGAACCTTCAAAATATCCGGGATAATTTTCCAAATCCCTACAGTAATACACCGTTTGCTTACTGCTCCATCGAGTTAGAAGGCTCACCAGGACCAGACTTGGGGAAGATCCAGCCAGGACCCCTGTGCACATGACCCAAGGCCCAAGAGGGACCTAAGCCCTAAGATATGGCATTGAATTGTTGAGAAAAGCAAAACAAAAAATAATTTTTCGGCATCGTTCTGTCGCGGTCATCATCGCCACAGAATAAACACGTTATATCGCTTTCGCACCAAAGGGGCTCCACAATGATAAACATCTGTTTTGTAATGGATTCAGGTCTTCTAAAAAGGCCGCTTTGGATGAATCATATTATGATTCCGTTCTAATGCCGTTTCTTTTGCACGCGTGAAAAAACTCTGACTCCATCCTACTTTCAAATCATTTCATGATTCACACAAGTCGGCCTTTTTAGATCCCCAGTTCCGACAATGTAGATCGCAAAAATAAAAATAAAATGTGGCATGTTTTTTGTCTCAAGACAATTATTAATTACACTTTATAAATAAACATACTTTCAATCGTCCATTAATTATATTAATTTAAACAAAGCATGAATTTCACGAAAAAAGCGATACAGTCTCTATGTTTCAAAACCGATTGAAACGAAACCAACACACGCAGATACTAACAAGAAAAAAACATCTTTATTACATAAAGAAATTTATTTATTTATTTATGATTATGATTAATGTCCTAATGGAGCCGCAATTTCTAAATAACTGAAATTTTGCGTGCGCGGCATCTGATTAGAGCAGGATAGATAGTCAAAAAACAAACGCGTTAGAGCAGGACTGAATTTTAGCATTGTGCAGCCCCTTAAATGGAAATAGTCCAACCACGACTGAGCCACTAATACTGTGACTGAGCTCTCAGATGGAAGGTGGAAGGTGGACACACCTCGTGTGCACGGAGTGTGCCCTCGGCATGCGTCGCGAGCCCCTGACCGGCCGCGCGTGCGCTGCAGTAGTGTCACGACCTCGGAGTGCGCTGGACTAACTCACGTGGAAGAATATGGGGGTGACCTTTGCCCATCAAAGAGATGAACTGTAGTTACCTAAATTAATTGAATGATAATATGAATGATGAATAGTGAAAATTTAATAAAATATTTATTTTGGACAACTCACATTTTCATGCAAGCTTATGAATTTATGACATAATTATGAACTCGATTTTTATGTGTGCTCATAATTTGTTTTTAATTGCTGCTATTATTGCTTTCAATTGATTTTTTTTTGTATACGTTATATATTTACTCAAATGTATAGTTAGGCTTAATATAATATATAAATCACTACCGTTCTAGTGTTTTGTGTTGCCAGATTGGGCGAAAAAAAAAAGTCCTAAAATATTCTCAGTTAGCCAGATTGTAGAGTTATCTCTACATTCTGGCTAACTGAGAATATTTTAGGACTTTTTTTTTCGATAATATCCATCTTCGCCCAAAAAGGGGTCCCCTCGATGGCAGGGCCCCTGAACCTAGGTGGAAATCCGGACCTGAGGCTCACTGCAGACCATGGAGCTTGCAAATTGAAGCCTTCCCAAAGGAGCACTTCGGTTTGACGTTGCAGAACAGAACTGAATGTACTCACTCACTCGGTCACGATATGTATTTTCGATTTTGAAAATGCATCATTTTCAAAGTTTTTAAATCAACTTACACTGTAATTTTTAATCATTGTATTTTCCGCCGTATAATGGCGTCAACCGCGTTTTCGTGAAAAACTGAATCATGGCGAAAAGGTCGAACCATTACACGATCAATTAGAAATTTTTTCCGCTGTTACACGAAAAAGCGAAATTAAAACATTAACAAAAGTATTTCAACAAAAAGGCAAAAACAGGTGCAACAACGAGCGAAGTGGAGCGGTGCAAAGTGGAGCGAGGGAGAGCGTGTTCGGTTTACATAAATGGAGTCCTTTCTTGAAAAGAAATTCAGTGAAAGCTTAATAAGTATTGACTTGATCGGAAGGATAATTTGATTTCTTATTAGAGATTATTACGTTTTTTAATCGATTATTATTTGTTCATAAGAAATTAATATTTATTTGACCGGAATAATAAAACATATTAAACTACCCCGTAAACTAATGTGCGCTTCGCCACCAAGGAGTTTATTCCTTATTCTTTTTTCCGTGATTGACATCAAACCACTAGTAGAAGATACTTTGAAATACTAATGATAAACGGAACTAATGATAAAGATGAGAAAATGACGTTATCTACTATAACAGTGTCAATTTTAGTTGCCGGTACGTTCGCTTTGAATCGGCACAAGAAAGAACTGTCATTTTTGAATGCAGAACATGTCCATGTATTGTATTGCTAGACTCATGGACCTTTAACCCTTATACATCCATGGCTAGAATTCATCAGTGGTATAAACAAATGAACTTCTACCGGAAACGAATATATAGAGTAAAATGCCCGCGTGATGGTTATGTTTTGCGTTTTCGATCGGTTTATCAAAGATTTTCCGATTTTTCGCGGCTTTAGGATTCAATTACCACTCCTTGCATTTTACTTTATATGCAATATTTTTATATGGTGTATTTTTTAAATAAAAAACCATTGAATTCTTATAAGTTCGTTCGAAAAGATAGGGTCTTTACATCTGTGTTTTCTCGCTAGTGAGGTGAAAAGTTGTATGTGTCACACGAGAGAAAATTTATTCTGTTTCTTGTGCCTTTGAATCCCTCACCGCGCTCAGGATTCTAACTTAGAATCAGCACTCGCAACAAGAAAATCTTTGCTCTCTTGTTGCACAAATAACTATTTAACTTAATATTATTATTCTTTCTTCATTGGTATATTGCTTCATTTTTAGATTGAGATTCTTGACCTTTCAGTTGTTATTGTAAAACTTACGATAAATAAGTTTATTTGACTTTGACTGAAGTGTTTACGTACCCTCTCAATACTTAGCTAAACATTATTTCGTTGTAGCCTAAGGCTTTGTTAAGAAACTAAAATTTAACAAACATTATTAACAAAACCGTTTGAAGTTGTACATTACAAATGCACACAACTGAATAAATATGTCTTTGTAATGAATAACATGAGCTACCATGTTACTTTTGAAGCAGTATACGAGTAATGTCGTGGGTAGATCGTAGATTTGGGCAGCACCTAAAGTATGAAATTGAAAATCTTTCACAAAAAGACAAAAATAGGTGCGACGACGACGCCAACAAGCGGAGCGAGCTGCAGGGATTACAGAACAGTCCAGTTTCAACGGAGTCCAAGTTTCTCATAGACCACAGATGCCAGACACAGGGGACGGTTATACTCTTCGGTTTTCTTACCTAGAGATTAATATTAAGATTTATATGTTATTAATATTTATTAAATAATGCGCTGAGTAGAATTGATACGAAAAATAACTTATTTCCAGGAATTTCATGTAGATCTTGCGAAAATCCATGGAGTTGAGAATGTGAAATGTGTTTTTCTACTTATTATAAGGTAATCACAACATTGAAAGTGGTTTTATAAGTACCTAAATTATTTGACTGCACTGTGATTGGCCACATTTATTATAACACCGCTAGGGAACCAATCACATTTCTTAATTCACGCCATTCCTTAGTGGCAATACCGTCGGATGCACTTAGACTTTATGAACGAGTGTTAATTTTTTTTTTTCGTTATCTTGTTATGATATTGACATTATTAAGTAATATGAAATTGTTAGTTAAAAATATTATACATTTTGATGGTCGTAGATAAAGTACGTATTGTTTGCAACTGAACATAATTAGACATTGGGACATTACTACACTTGTCATAAATACATAAAAACATATACTCACGCCTGTCTCCCAGGAGGAGAATACAGATTTTTATATCTAACGATCCTGACGCCCCTCTTTCACTTCTTCCACATCCATCAATCTAGTCATACAAGCTCTTCTATTCCGGGTACTTTTGACATGGCCCTTCTTCAGTATGTCGCCAATTTGGTTAGCATACGTCCTTCTAGGGCAGCCTGGTTGAGCTGTACCTTACACCTGTGCACCATAAATTACTTTCGTCACTCTACTTTCATTTATTTACAATATTTCTGTTTTATTTTTCTATAATTAGATTTCTAAGACGTTTTCTTTGTTGAAAAGTTCTGTGTGTTTCCTTTCATTTCATTTCATTTCGTCTAGTTCTTTTATGAGTGTATTTATCTCTTCGTTCATAATATAATTTACATTTATTTTATGTGATGTTTCTAGGTGGCAATTTATTAATGCAATTTCTCATAGAATTTATTATGTTATTGCATGTTTCTTCCAGGAATGAAGCCGACTTCGCCATATTGTGGTAAAAAAAGTGTGGCTGGCAACAATATACTGAAAATTTTATAATTAGTCGGTATAAACAATAGTGCGGTGATGACGATCAAGTCTCACGTCTGTCATATTCATTAATTCCTGTCGATAAGGTTTTTTAAGGTCAAAAGGTTATTAATAATCATTTTTGTGGTAAAAAAAACAACGAAATGCCTAAAGTTATCCGCAGCAGTGAAAGCAAATGAATAGCATATACGTATGTACAGGTATTTAAAACGACGCAAGGCGGAAGGACATCAATCCATACCACTAGACAATATTAGAAAGCTGGTATCAGAAATGACTGCTAAAGGAGATAATTGTATACGTTTATGCGTGTAGTGAACTATTGGTATACATTACTCTTAGCTAGAAGTTGTATTTTGGCCGTTGTGATTTTTTCTTAATAGTTTGTCACAAAAACGGAGAATCGACCCTTAAAATAAAATCACTAAATGGCCTATATTTTGTTAAAAAAAATAAAATTCTAGTAAACTTTTTTGGTGAAAATGGCGAAGTTAAGAGTATTTTCGTATACGTCAAGATGGCGGGATAACAACAAAAAAAAAATAGTACTTCTTTGGTACTATTTGATATTTGGTACTTCAATGAGTTCAAAAATTCAAACAAAACTTGATATTGTCCATATCTGTATTTGGTACTCTAGTAGTTTCCGAGAATTTGTTTTTAATGGGCTACGTAAGAGACGCCTGAAAGGAAAGTTAGCAAGCTCCTGGTATATTTGCTAAGACGTATCTTTCAGGGGTTTCTTTTGTATAATACGTACATACTACACTACTATATTACCAAGTATGAAGAGATGAATTTTCAGTACGGTTACCATCGACCTACATGTATTGTGGCTTAGTGATATTACCGTTACCCGGGCGGACAATAGCACCAAATTTGGTATAAGGGTACCTTAGGGTGTACTGATAAATTATTACATTACTAGGAGACCAAAAGATTCTTTTTTCTCGTTATATTTGTTTTTCCTTTCTCAATTTTCTTAAAGCTTAATTTTCTTAAAGTAACATTTTTACTAAAGGCTCTATAAACATCTTTAAGAAAAATAAGAAAGAAAAAATATCAGAAGAGAAAATAATATTTTTCAGAGTGCTACCAGGCTAACATTGATCTTTCAGTTCACCTTAAGGTACCAAATTTGGTGCTATTGTCCGCCCGGTAACGGTAACTTTAAAATATTGACTATTGTTGGTATCAATTAGGTATACAATTTTAATAAAGACTGTAAATCAGATGAAAACCGAAAGTGATCTCGCTAAACAGTAACTATCGTCAATATGTTTATACTGTTGATTGTTAGCTGTTGGTGGAACTTAGAATATATTATGAACAGAAAACCACTTATACTAATCATCGATAATTTGGTAGTTCAGTTCAATATTATTTTAATAATATTTCAAAATTGTTTCTTATGGGTCATTTTAACAAGATAAAGTAATTTCAACGGTTTCCAATAATTTAGAGAGAGTTACTCGTACATAATACCCTGCTCAGCATAAAAGTTGTAACTCACAATAGGTATTTTATCCACTAATACTAAAATAATGAAATCAAAATTACAATTTCTTACCGTCAAAAGCGATTTATAAGTGTGACCTAAATTTTTTGACAAATGTTATAATATTACATTAAGGCGATATGCGAAAAAAATACGGGTGTTTCTTTTCTGTGTATTTCATGAAATATGCAGAAAATTGTAATAAATTTCTGGAATATGCATTTTGACTATATAATCTAGGGTTTTGAAATTGGAAAACATGTTTGGATAAATTTTCCTCGATAGAAATAATTGTTGAAATGAGGTCTTCAAACACACTTTTTCTCCTCGTTTGACGAATAGGAACCATATACAGAACTCAAACATATTTTATTAGGTGTGTTTCAACAATATCTAGAGATTTAATATTTGAAATTTTGCTAGCTATTTTAGTTTTCTTAATAAAAATATAAAACCAACTTTTTCCCTCTTGCCCTGAATCCGCCCCTCTCACACTGAGCGATTTTTCGCTTGGAGTGACAGTGACAAAAATAAAATTCGCATAGCCTCTTAAAATACCGAAATTTTGCGCTGTGATTCCATCCATCCATCAGCCTACTTCGTCCACTGCTGGACATAAGCCTTTCCAGGACTTTGCCACTCCCGGCGGTCATCCTGGAAGAATTGCCCATACTCACACACGCTGGGCAGGCGGGTTGGTGAGCGCGGTGCCGGAACCCTCGCAACAGTGACGCCGCTGCCCGTCACCAGTCTGTTCCATACAAGACCCGGCTATTAGGGATGGATATACCGCCAACCATCGGTCCCAGGCATGGAGAGCCTCCTGGTTTTTTGGCGCTGTGATTGGCATAATTTATCATAACACCGCTAAACAAGCGATAAGTAATGGTTTCGTCTCTACTCGTTCTCGCTTCTGATTGATCTCAGGCATGTACATACTAATTCTATAGGCATAGTCTCAGGTATCATGACGAGTATCACGACAATATCATGACTGACATTCTAATTTTTCGTGAAATTGATAGTTAAAATGTCACGCGGAAACGATATTTTTGATGGTCGTAGATAAGGTATTGTGTGCAACTGGACATAATTAGACATTGGGACACTCGTGCAGTCTATTACGAAACGAACGAATCTTGTTCTAATATCACTGATTATGGCACAGTTGCTCAATATTATTTCTTTGTACAACCATCTTGGAGTATTTAATAGGGGACGTGGCAAAGCGCGACTCTTAGTAATTAATAATACATTTGCCGCTTTTCGCGGGAGGAGAGGTAATCACTCACAGCACACATTTACTCACACACGCACACTCCTGCGAAAAATTGATATGTCACACTATATCAAAAATACAAAACGAGCACACAAGCAAACATGAACAAATCGTTTCGGCACGTCCGTCTGTCCGTCTGTCTGTCTGTCATAATCATCATAATCAATTTATTCATAAGTTTCATTACATGTCAATAGAATTAGATACATTAGATGTCAAAAATTTACACAATCACATATTCAAAAAATACAATATTAAAAAATATGTACCTAAGTACAGCCATACAATAGTAGTTTATGCTACAAGGGCGCAAAGGAATAAAATACGAGGACGATTTAAAACACGAGCGTAGCGAGTGTTTTAAACGTAACCGAGTAATTTGTTGCTCTTACGCCCGTGTATCATACTACGTTTTTCAATGCATAGTGTGAGGAAATAAAACAAATATAATTTTGTGAACTTTAAATTGTAATTGGCTCAAAAGGACTGTATCCAGAGCCGTTAAACAGTGGGAAAAAAAGTATGACATTTATGGTACACAGGAAAGGCTGCAGGTTAGCCAACGATTGTAAATAAATTTAAAAAATAATAATAATAAAGCCCTAGGGCAAAATAATCGACTTTCTGTTCGGTTTTGATGCATAAAAAGTGGGCCTTTACGAGCACATGCATTGAAAAATAATTAAATTAATTATAAATTGAATGAATGTCGGCGGCTTAGTTCAGAGACTCTTAGTTATCAGCTACAACAAAGTAGTAAAATAAAATGCCGAATTTATTTTTATGCTGCCTTCTTTTCTCGTAACGTGGTAATGATTTTTTTTTCTCGTCTATCCCATAGTGATGGGTGTCGTTGATCGTTCAAAATATTGCGGGTGTGTAAAAAACATGTTTCGATTTAGGGATCCGTTTGCGAAATATTAAGATTTAAAGTACTAATTGTTCCCCACCCCTGCAAACTAAGCGGTTGTTTTTGGACATGTGACAAAATTCACGACAGTAGTATACACGAAACATTTTCCTTTTAACAAGTAATAGTCGACCAACTTATATTATGTACTTGAAGAAGAAAAAAGTCCACATATTGTCACGGGCAACTACGGAACCCTACACTGCGCGTTGCCTGACACGCACTTGGCCGGTTTTAATTTAATTTAAATTTTTTGCTGCATTGTGTGAATATTTTAACTGGCACTTATAACCGCTGAAGCTATAGGCTCCTGTGATAGACGGAAAGACCGACGGACGGACAAACAGACAGCGGAGGCTTAGTAATAAATAAGGTCCCGTTTGGCACTCTCCGCCGAAGGGCCTTCGGTTACAAAACCCTAAAAGTTAAAAATGCGAAAGTTTCAAATAGGACCTTCATGCTAAGCAAGGCAGGGTAGTTCTAGGAAATCTGATTAATCTCAGTTGAAGTCAGTCTATAACATCCATGTCCAAGAAGAGGGTAGTTGACTGAGTTTCTTGGAAATTAAGGAAACATCAAGGGAAATGGAAAATAAATTATTTTCAATATCCCTAGATACTTGAAATATTATCCATTAGTTATGAAACAGTTTAAAGAAAATGATCTTGATAATTCGGTGCTTTGATGTTTTTACTAAAATGTTTTGAGGCTTCTATAGAACATGTGTTTTAGGGAAGAAAAAGGTTAGCCAAAAGAAATGAGATATTTCTAGGACGCAAACAAAAGTTGTACTAAGTAGGTACAGTCAAGACTACGACAAGTTATACACTTGCAGTACTTTATTAGCCCTTATAGCGAAGGAAATAAATGGACTATGACATAATAACTCTGACACCCCCTCGAGGATTCATGGCGTGAGATTTAAAAATAGTAGTTTATGCTACAAGGGCGCAAAGGAATAAATTACGAGGACGATTTAAAACACGAGCGTAGCGAGTGTTTAAAACGTAACCGAGTAATTTATTGCTTTTACGCCCGTGTATCATACTACATTTTTCAATGCATAGTGTGAGGAAATGAAAACAAATATAATCTTGCGAACTTTAAATTATAATTGGCTCAAAAGGACTGTATCCATAGCCGTTAAACGGTGTAAAAAAAGTATAACGTCTATGGTACACAGGAAAGGCTGCAGGTTAGCCAACCATTGTAAATAAATTAAAAATATATATATATATTAAAGCCCTAGGGCAAAATGATCGACTTTTTGTTCGGTTTTGATGCATAATAAGTGGGCCTTTACGAGCACATGCATTGAAAAAAATATTATAGGCGTCTCCAAAATATTTTCAAAGTTTGACTGAGAAAAAACTTCACAATAAGGCTCCCTTTTTGGGAGAATCTTAAAAAGGTCTCTTTGACTGATGCCGGCTCCAAAGTGAACCGAAATTATATATATTTTTCTACTTCTATAAAAAAAATAATATATCAAAAGCTCTTTGTAGCAATATACTCATATATTTATTTCAACCTTAAAAAGGGTAGCAAATGCTATCCTAGATTTATACTCGTTCCTGCGGGGCCTCCTGCTACGTAAATGATATTAGCCTGTCTCACGCGAACTGACCGTAAATATCTAGTTGTAGGGATGTCTTGTTTCTCGTTGAGAATATGATGAATGTTACTTTATTTTCAGAAGTAAGAATACCACGGAAACATTATTCGGACGTCCAGGAAACAAATCAACGCACGTCATCAGAAGTAACAAAAAATCAGACGAAGTCGTTGTGAAAACTGGCCGTTCAACTCACGCTAAAGGATCCCTGTCAAACAATAGTAATAAAGAAAAACAGACAAAAAATTTAACAAATTATACAACCGAAATACTCGTACATAAGCCAGATTAAATTACCATGTGACTGTACCTTAATCCTTATGAATCCTATTAAGGAATTCATGCATAAAAAACATAAAAATATCTCGTCATGGCATGAATCCCCCCGAGGGTGTTGGAGGGGATTTCTAGGTGTGAACTGTGAAGTGCAAGTCATAGTCGCACTTGGTACACCCAGTAACGATTATTCGTTTACAAATTTGGATTTATTATTGGAATTTGTTTCATCTACCAGACTGAGATGAACGGCAAGAAACTCGTGAAGAAAATTATAGAAATGTGTATATTTAGAAATTTATCCATCGCATGGAGATACAAATTAGAAGAAAAGTAAATATTATGAATGCTAGGAGCTCTAAACCGAAAATAATCAAAACTAGTACCGAAAATAATCACTGACCGGACAAATGCTCTACCAACTGAAGAAAATAATCACTTACCGGACAAATGCTCTACCAACTGAAGAAAAAACTATGAACTGCAAATAACCAAATGATTTGATTGCTTCTTGTCCGCTGCAAAAAGCACAATTTAAGATTGTTCTTCTTATTTTTGAATTACTGCTGAGGCCAAGTAATTGAGTTCTCCTGGAAGAGTAAGTTAAAAGATACGAGTCCAAGAGGGCTGATTACGGTCGAAGCATGTATCTATAGTGCTTTTCTCAAAATAAAACAAGAAAATTTTATAATAGGTATATATGACAAGGAGTTAAATAAAATAAAATTAACTTATTACATTGAAAGTCACGTTGCTCATATTGGGGCAAATTTCGTGAAGGGGTACAAGAAAGCCCTATTTAAACTAACCTCGAAATGTTAAATACAAAACAGATTCGTTTCGAGTCGAGCACTTGTAGGCGGAAATTTTGTTTAATCAAGTATTTCGGTATTCATGATGCAAAACATTTTTTTTTTCTCAATTTTTGACGTTGTAGAAATGGTAACTGTTAAGTTTGATCGTCGGATGACGCCCGCCTTACATTGACAGCAGAATAGCAAATCATTAAATTTTGAGTATTAAATGGTTTTAAATACACAAAATTAATCTATTCTCGTTATTATTATTGCAAACATCTGTACATTCTGAACACGAAATTGCAATTCATTTTATTTTTCTTTTTAAACAGGCCGCTTTAATCCTTATGATCGCCAAACTCCTAAAAACATATACACAGATAGTTTTCAAATTTGTAATGGATTTTCATACAAATTTGCTGGACACTTATTGAGATTTACCGGTGTCTTAAAATAGCTCTCCAGGATAAAGTACTTCCTGGCTTGTCTTTGCAGTATGATTTGATAACATTACAATAAATTTTTGACAAAATATATATTAAATAAATGTGATTTATGGCATTTTGCGAACATAGTTTAATATAAATTAGGCTTTTCCAGCAAAATTTTGTTATTTTATGCATGAGCATGTTTAAATGCAAGTATCGGACGGTCGAAAGAAAGGTCCTCTAAATTCTTATTTAATATTTATTTATTTGTTTTTAGTTTACCTTGAACAAAAAAAAAAAGTCTTTAAATCTAAAGGATATATATGGCTATCAGAAGAGTACGTAGTCTGAAGAGGTTATGTACGACGACTAAAAGTAGAGAAGATGCCATTCAAAAAATTTGACGTCGTGAAAAGTATTTTTTTTTTCTGTTAAACACCACTATAGGCCCAGCCATTCTTGAACTAATGTGTTTCCTTACAAACAAGCGTATTCATGCAAAATAACAATACACTTCTATTGTTACATTTTTTGTTTTGTGCTGCGGAAGAAAAAACACCATAGGCACCGTTTAAGAAAAGTAAATTACCGAAAAGCGGGTCAAAAACTTTTCAGTTTGTGACTGTCCCACCCCTTTACTTCCACGAACGTTGCGAATAGCAGTTAGCAAGTCTAATTTAATGCAATTCCGGCTATCTTTAGTCATTGGCAAAAGTATGTATATGTATAATATTATGTTCAGATTGTTCAGACTATAGGTATGAAATAACTTTTTTATTATTTATGGTATGCACTGATTTAAATTATAAGATAAAAATGTTTCTGTTTTCCCAAGGTTGACTTCAAATAATTGATTGTAGGAATTAGTCCGTCCTTGGCCTCCTGTCTGTTCTTTGTATTTATTTTGTCTTCTTTTTTTGTGTAATAAAGTGTTCATTCATTTATTCATTAATTCATTTATGTACCTAACTATGTACTATCGCAACAAAACGGATATCTAACTAATACTTGAAATATGAATTTTAATAAATTACTTTACTTAACAAAATCAGATTTTTCCACACAAAATTTGTAATATGGACCTATCCTACCAAACAATTTTTTTAATAAGAAGCTATTTTTACTCTTTAAGATTTTATTCCGTTTCACTCACCAGCAAAATTAATTGAGACTCTATATGATTCATTTTATGAGCAAGGACACATCAAAATATTTGTTATTTAGATCCTAAAATATTATTACAAAATGAAGGTCGAGAAAGCTATATTGTGATCTTTTATCTCGTTTCTTATGATTCAAATGCAATGTTTATTGCATATTTTCAATTAAATAAATCTTGAAAAGTAAACTTTTCTAATTATGGCGTAATGAGTGGTAATGGGTGACAAAAAAGTATTATGTCTAAACCGTAGTAGATAAAGATCTAAGTAAACAATATATGCCAAGCAAGAATATAAGGAACGAAAAAAACGTGTTTGCAAATGGAAGCTGTTTTTCAATTTAAAACAATATTTGTTCAGACCAATAAAGTAGGTACAAAAATATGTATGTTCGTAAACTTTTATTCCGATATCTAAGACCTAACGAAGCAATAATTAGACTTGCTTAAATTATTTTTGTTTAAAAACCAAACAACAGCATTATCAGGTACTCTAAAAAGGCCACTTTGGATGAATCATATTATGATTTTGTTCTAATACCGTCACTTTTGCACACGTGAAAAAACTCTGACTTCGTCCTACTTTCAAATCATTTTATGATTCACCCATGTTGGCCTTTTAAGATCCCCTGATCTCGTTTTGATTCACCGCACTATTCGGACACAGACATATTTGTGTTTTTTTTACCGACTTCAAAAAAGGTGGAGGTTTTCAATTCGACTGCATTTTTTTGACTGCATTCAACTCCATAACTCCGTCAGTTTTGAACCGATTTAAATGATTTTTTTTTGTTTGAAGACGTGTACTTACAGGTAGGTTTCATTTTGAGTTTGGTCATGAAGTAATCGCTTTGTAGCAGGATGTAGATTCAGGGTATTACATGAAAATTGACATTCTTCCATCTGAACTTCGATCCTGGCCTCATTACCATAGAACTCCTCAATGGATAAGAGCATATTACTCAAAATTGTGGCAGTCACTATGTTAGGAAGCTGATTGGAGGTTTTTATTTGGAAATTATCAGAATACCCAACTGACTTTCGATCCTGGCTTCATCGCCATAGAAGTCCTCAAGGGATGACAGCACGTACATTTAGATTGCGGCAATCAGTTCGTGTTAGGATGCTGATAGCAGGAAGCTATTTAAACGTAGTCATCATACTCACTTGAACTTCTTTTAATATCAACAGCGCGTTTGCAAGAACTACCCACATTTCACAGCTTAATCCGTCAACACTACAAAATGTGAAATAAAATAACAAAAAAATAGTAATCGACTTCAAATGTAACAGCAGTCATTCACTAAAAAGTTAAAAATAATTGTATAATGCTATGACCGATGGTACAGAAACAACACTTTTGCTGACTTCTTTCTTCCTGAAACATTATCTTACCTAGATGTCGGCGTATTCCGTATGATATAGCAACATCAAAACTAATATGCGAGCGCCGACTTCTAGATAACATAATGTTTGAGGAAGAAAGAAGTCGGCAAAAGTGTTGTTTAGGTACCATCGGTCATTATACAATTATTTTTAACTTTTTAGAGAATGACTGATGTAACATTTGAAGTCGGGTACTATTTTTAGTTTAAAGTTTATTGTTTTATGCGATGGATCCATTGCACTTTAAGGTAGACGCGACTGATCGCATTCCCAAACGCAAAACTTATGAGCGTTATTCTTATTTGTGAATAAAAAGCATTAAATCACTGTGCTATATTGCAATTGGGCTTTTTAAATAATTTTGTGATTTTAGGGTTCCGTACCCAAAGTATAACCAACGGGACCCTATTACTAAGATTCCACTGTCCGTCTGTCTGTCCGTCCGTCTGTCTTTCCGTCGGTCTACCCGTCTGTCACCAGGCTGTATCTCATGAACCGTGATAGTTAGACAGTTGATATTTTCACAGATGATGTATTTCTGTTGCCGCTATAACAAAAATACTAAAAAACAGAATAAAATTAGTAGTTTATGCTACTAGGGCGAAAAGGAATAAATTACGAGGACGATTTAAAACACGAGCGTAGCGTACGTTTTTCAATGCATAGTGTGAGGAAATGAAAACAAATATAATCTTGTGAACTTTCAATTATGATTGGCTCAAAAGGATTGTATCCAGAGCCGTTAAACAGTGGAAAAAAAAGTATAACATCTATGGTACACAAGAAAGGCTGGCAGGTTAGCCAACCATTGCAGACAAATAAAAAAAAAAAAAGCCCTAGGGCAAAATAATCGACTTTCTGTTCGGTTTTGATGCATAAAAAGTGGGCCTTTACGAGCACATGCATTGAAAAAATATTTAAGGGGGCTCCCATACAACAGACATGTTTTTTGCCGTTTTTATTGATAATGGTACGGAACCCTTCGTGCTTGAGTCTGACTCGCAATTGGCGGGTTTTTAATGCATTAATTTCGTAAATGCACAACATCTTTGAAGCCTGTTTATAGTTGTTATGCAGCATCATATAAAACGTAAAGCAGAACATAACACAACCTTTCTAGTTGACATTAAAATGCTCGCCTAGTGCCATAAATCAGCGTTTCTTAACCTGTGGTCCGCGGACCCCTGGGGGTCCCTGAGCATATGTATGGAGGTCCGCAGCCCAATCTGTGGCCTGAGACATTTTCTGCTTTTCTCAACGACATATTTCTGTGAAAAGGCATTCTCTGCTCTTGTGTATACTAAAAACAAATACAGAAATAGAATAAAAGTAAATCCGATTTGAGACTACAACTCAGTAGTAATATAAACCCAAATATATTAGTTGCAAAAAAGCAGCACCAACCTTCTCATTAACGTATTTTATATGAAAAATCATATATTTTTTGTAATTTGTAGAACTAATTTAAATGGTCAGAAATTTTTTGCTGCTTTTTTATTAAGGGGACCTTAAAATTGTGCTTGATTTCCTAAGGGGTCCGTGGACAAAATGGTTTAGAAACGCTGCCATAAATAATATTTCAATCATGAGTTTTGCGTTTGGGAACGCGATTCGTCGCATCGTGAAATAGTGGATATAGGTATAATCTTGAATTTTGTTGTGTCACTAATACACCTTCTAAATGATTACTTTATACTTAATTTTCTGGAAATAAAGTAATATTACCTATACATAGTATTGTCAATCGTAAATAATCACGTTCAATACAATTTACAAGACGTGACAAAATAAATTATGCTTGTATTTTCTATTTAAAGGTATTTACATGTGTACATAATTGTAAAGTACGCAGTTTTTTTATCAGTAACAACGGCATTAAAAATATTACCTACGTACGACTGATTCAGTTATTTGGTTATTTCCGTGCGATAAAATTCTACGATTTACATGGAATACATGGTCTTTGTGTTTTTGAAAATTATTTTTCAGGGGCTACAAAGTTTTTTTTTAATATTGTATGTATTTAAGACTGGAACTCGGGGAATGCCATACATAATGAAGTTTGTTACTGTTTAGCTAGGGTGGTAGCTCATGGAAAACTAAATACACTAAAATAACCACAGTACAACAGACACAACATAAGTTGATATGATTATTTTACATTTTATTGATTATTTGTACTCTTTTCATATTTTTCCCTAAGTTTTATCAACGCCGAAAAGTGAAATGGACAGGTATCTCTAAAAAACACATTTTCTACTGATCCTAGTGATCAATTTTTACATAGAAACTTACTTTAAAACCCTATTTTTTGTCACTTTCACTCCAAGTCAAAAAATCAGTGTGAGAGGAGCAAACTCAGGGTGTAAGTAAATAGTAATGTCTTTTCCAATAAAACTAAATGAAACTCTAGATATTGTTTGAACCCATCAATAAAATATGTTTGAATTATGTATATTACATGATTCCCATTTGTCGTACGAGAAGAAAAAGTGTGTTTGAAGACTTAAGTTCAATAATTATTTCTATCGAGGAAAATTTGTTCAAACATGTTTTTAAAAGCATCCAGGAAATGAAGCATACCTTTCATCTTATATCCGGGCAGATACATTTTTAGGATTCCGTAGTATCTAAAAAGTACAAAAGGAAACTTAATGTTGAGACTCCGTTGTCCGTCCGTCCGTATGTCACACACAGCCTCATAACTCAAATTTGGCGAATGTGAGGGGCGTACATTTTTTTGTCTACGAAAGTGGTGGACCAAAAAATATGAAAAAAAAATCGATTATAGATCATATCTGGCCAATTATAGGAAAACTATAGCGATTTAAAAAAATAAACACAAAAGAGAAATATAAAAAAGTCAAATAAATAAAAAAGATATTTTATAAAAAAATAGGTATTAAAAAGCTGAATGTAAAAATATGTAGCTTGGCTATATTCACTTGCAACTATTTAAAGAAAACCTTGAAAAACCACAAAAAAATGCATTTCTTGTCTTAATTATGTCTAAAACTGGTGGACCAAAAAATATGAAAAAAATATGTTTACGTAAAGATCGCAGGAAAAATATATCAAAAAAAAAACAATGATACGGAACTCTAGGTACGCGAGTCTGACTTGCACTTGACTGGTTTTTTCATTCATGCGTTTATGTTTCTGTAGGAAAGTATTCAGAATGATCAACGGATTATGTGTTTTTTTTTTTAAATAGGTATATTTTCACTTCGCTGTACATTTAAGTATTTTTGATTATAATAGGTACACCGCCTACGCCTTCACGTACTTCCTTGCGTAAATATTTTCCAAAATTCAAAATTCAAAAAGTTTATTTTGCAAAGTAGGTATATATAATACACGTTTCACAAGTCAAATTTTAATCTTATAAAAATATATGTAATAAAATAATAAACGTACATGAACTACTTAGATTAAATGTTTATTTAATTTATGTAGCAATATATATACGATTAAAATTATAGGTAAAATATTATTATACAAGGTGAAATCCAATCAAACACCCGAACCCATACCGTAGACCCGGCCAGGGACCAGGAACAAGGTTCAATGATCACCAACCGAGCCCCCAGCACGAATCCAGGCGGCCGACCAAATCCCATCCTATATACTACATACTAATAGGTTATCATAGGTTCAATGATCACCAAAAGTTGTCTGAAAGAAATCGCTCTAAGTGATAAGACCGCCCATTGTTGCCTATATATATATATTTTTTTATAACTTTGTATTGTCCTTTTTGTTGTTTTTCTTTTGGTGCACAATAAAGCGTATTTATGTTTATGTTAATACCAGTACATGGCAAATATCTACGCGGACAAGGTTGCTGACAAACGCTAGTAAATCAATGAATTAAAATTATGCTGCGTCCTAACCATCGTTATAATTACAGATGTCAATTAATAGTACATTTTTCACAATAAGCTCTATTATAGCCATTAAAATAGTTGTTCAATAGAATTTTAATTACATTTCCCACGCATTTAGTTCTTAACTTGTTAAATAAGTGTAAATATGTATCAACTTTAATTGTAACGGATTCAAAACAAGGTCATATATTTAAAATCCATTTATAATGGGTGGCGCAAAAGTAATGTCATAATTTGAATTGGCTGCATATTGTTATAAATGAAAAATTAAGAGCCCTGTTTTCATAAAAAAAAAAATTTGAAAGTGTAAAATTGATAATATTACTTGGAAAAAATGATATAGCTCAAATGGCCACCTCCCAAGTAGATGCATAATTGCGCTCGTTTTACGGCATTTTGAACTTTTGCTCGCAAATCTATCACCAAATTGGTGATTTCTTCTTCAACGTTATCTTTCAAGACTTGCAAGGTCCCTGGTTTTTTGTGCTAAACGCGAGATTTCAAAAAGCCTCAAATGAAGAAGTCTGGTGCTGTTAGATCTGGCGATCTGGACGGCCAGTTCAAATCTCCAAAACGAGAGATCAAAATTTGTCAATTAAGCAGTAACAATAATTGCACGTTCTTGAGGTTTGTATCGCTCCATGGCTTGTTGGAAACTAATTCTCTATATATCTACATTATAATTGTCAAAGCACAGTGACATTTGGCGCCATCTGCAAAAATGGCAGCCAATTTTAATTATGACATTACTTTTGCGCCACCTTGTATATGTAAAGAATGCCCTAACCGACCTATCAACGCCTAGATCAAACGGCTTGGCCTGTAGGATCTTGTCATTTGGACTGCATGTTCTTTAGACATCAGCTAAGAAGGTATTTGAGGAACTCCCACGGGACCGAGAGAAACGAGATCCACGAGAGCACCACTGAGTGGCGTCTGCTTATATCCAATTATTTTGAATATTATGGTAATAATAGCATACTTATAGTAAACTATTTGTACACATTGTTCTTAAGGCTTGAATAAGCGTGGATTTGGTAAAATTGCGTATATTTAGCTCGATTTGTAGGCCAAACTGGCTACTGGAAAATTCTGGGAAATATATGTGTCCTTAATAATGTCCTTATGTATATATTATAAGTATATAAATATGATATTTTGTTTAA
Organism: Ypsolopha sequella; assembly: GCA_934047225.1. Taxonomy (NCBI): domain Eukaryota; kingdom Metazoa; phylum Arthropoda; class Insecta; order Lepidoptera; family Ypsolophidae; genus Ypsolopha; species Ypsolopha sequella. Next base: position 2,148,517 of record OW203986.1, on the reverse strand, counting down.
GATTTATCTAACACTATACAAACCTAAAATACAAAAAAAAATATTTTTTTTGGGTTTCAAACATTACAAGCTGTCTTTCTGATTGATAATTGTAAATTAATTGTGTAAAGCGCCCATATATCGATGAATCCACACGTTATAGAAATTGTAAGATGATCTCCACTTTAATTTAATTAAAAAGTAAATATATATATTTTTAAGTTTAGCATAGTAAAAGGGGCAGTCTGAAAACCAGCGTTGTGTTGTTGTTACACAACACGCAACATGTCTGAGACTGTTCCTTTTGCCACATAAGTGCATAGGAATACTATTATTTAGTTAAGTTAACATGTATTTTTTTGTATTTCTATGTACATCTTACATCTTGTGGCAATAAATACCTTTTGATTTTTTTTTTTTTTTTTTTAATCATGTTTTTCTGGCGAATTAAGCCTTTATAGATTATCAAAATTTTATATCTTTACTCAAATAAATATATATCTGTATGTACCTAATTTCATTCTGTACATTCAATTCGCTCGGACACGGAATATGTGTTTGAAATGAATCTTTCACACAACAAAAGATCTCATTATTATCTACAAAAAAGCCTTACTACTTAGCCTTACATTTCTGTATGTCCTAATGGAGCCACGATTTCAAAATAACTGAAGTTTTGCGTGCGCGGCATCTGATTAGAGCAGGATAGAGAGTTAAAAAACAAACGCGTTAAAGAGGGACCGAATTTTAGCATAGTGCAGCCCCTTAACTAAAAGTTTTATTATTTTGGGCACTATACTTATTTCCCATCACGTTGGGATGTAATAATCGTCGGTGAAACGTGGATGTACCGAGTGTGGACTGTGACTTGCATTTCACGATTCACACTCGAGAACACCTTATGTCGTGACGATACAAATACGTATAAATTGTTTCTTACAAATCCTAAGAATCCTTTTATTCTTCCAGAAGGTTACTGTTTATTATAAAAAAGTATACGTTTGTTTTCATAATATAAATATTTATTTGTAGTAAAAATGTATTATTTATTTGTAGCAGAACCTTCAATCAGTCATTAAATAATTCTCTGAACAAGAAATACAAATAAAATAGATTGCGATAGAAAGAGAAAAGCAATGTGTATAATGTTTTTATTCACTCGAGATTATTATTTTCTTAGAACGTTTTTTTTATGTTAAGGCGTTATGGGAAAAAAATCGACACTTTAAGAACTTGCATATCTACTTAACTAAATAATCTATTATTTTGATAAAATAGTATATTATTTTTGGAAACTTTTTCTAGGGATTTGTTAAAACAGAAACGTGATTGGAGAAATTCGGCTTGATAGAAATATTTATTGAAATGAGGCCCTTTTCAACACCATTTCTCCTGATTTGTCAATATAGAATAACAAATGGACTTCAATTATATTTTATTAGATGGATTTTAACGGTATCTAGGACTTGGTTAAACGAAATTTTGATAGAAACTTTAGTACATTTTATATTAATAAAAAACCGACTTTTTGCTACTTTTCCACGAATCCGTCCCTCTCGCACCGAGGGTTTTTTCGCATATGGAGTAACAGGGACGCTAAAACTTTAACATATCGCCTTAAGGCAATGATATTATGTTTGTGTTTCCGTTTTCTTATTAGAGAAAAGCTTTTTGCCCGCGGTGTCCCTAGGGACTGCCCGTCCCTAGGGAACACACTGTAGCCTATGTCCAAGTGAACAGTCTAACCATTAGAATTTTCAACATCGGTTCAGTAGTACAAAAAATTACCCGCTACTTTGTGTAAACAAATACATTTTATAATGTACATTTTACACTTAATTTACTATTCGAATTTACTTACTCGTAGTTTACAATTTGAATTAAATTTTTAGAGTTACCCGTGGGTTGATAAGTAGCGGGTTGTTTTAAAGCTACGACAGTAAACTATTTAAGGGGGAACGAGTCGTATCCTCTACGAAACGCACACCTTAAGATGGTTCTTCTTATTTTTGAATTACAGATATTAAAGAAATGTGATTTATGGCATTTCGCGAACATAGTTTAATGTCAGTTAGGCTATTCTGGCAAAATGTTATTATTTTATGCATAACGTTTTAAATGTATGGGCATACAAACTCAAAACACGCTTTTAAGTATGTGTGCCCATACATTTACAACGTAATGCATAAAATAACAAAATTTTGCCGGAAAAGCTTAACTGACACTAAATTATTTTCGCGAAATGCCATAAATTACATTTATTTAATATCTGTAATTCAAAAATAAGAAGAACCATCTTACGGTGTGCGTTTCGTAGAGGATACGACTCGTTCCCCCTTAAGTGGTCACCCCTTAACTCAATCAAAGAGGAACGGCCATAGATATTACATTATGATGATAGTGCTCACAAGATCATTGAAAATTGTTATCATCCGATCAAACATTTTTATTATCAATGGCCTATGTCCAGCAGTTGACAAACACAGGCTGATGGATGGATCAAACGTATCTTTTTTTTTAATACCTAACTAATAATGAAGGAATAAAAAACGAAATAATCAGAAACACGGAGTCAAATTAACCTTCGTTAAAAAAAACTATCGATAATACGCAAATCAACTCATTAAGCTAACCCTAAAGTTCTTAAAAATTACTTTTATTTTCAAGTAGTAAATACGAAAACACCTTGATCTGCTGGACTTCTTTTGTGAAGTTCGTACCGGAAGTGACGTACATGTTCTAAGCAGGTCTCCCTATACGAGATGCGAACATAGAAGTATCCACTTCAAAAAGAAACTATTTTGTTGAGATTGTCCGTTTGTTGGTTCGTTGTTTATCGGTGGTTGTCGCGTGGATAGAAGCTGAGCTCACTGGAGGTGGGCGAAAGTTTGTTCTGTAAAATTAATTAAAAAATAGGGACCAATCTTTTAGCCGGACCTCACATATATTATATAAAAAATATATATCAAAGCTACATTATTACTATAACTAACTAATAGTTAACCGTTCAGATAACTATTTGACTTGTAACTCTTGGCATCACCATGTGGGGAGACTGGAACCTACAGAACAGGGGCTCTACCGCGTAATTCTCATTTGTATCAACTTCAAGCAAATGCATGCGAAATTCAACGCGTGCAAAAGAGATGGCATGTTAGGCGGGCGTCGTCGCACGCACGCCAAATTTCAATCTCAAGTTGATGTTGATGAAAATGAGAATTACGCGGTAGACCCACAGTTTATACTGGCGTAGGTTCCAGGTCCAGGGCTCATACCCTTTGTTACATTCAAGTTAAGGCGCTACGGAAAAAATATCGATACTTTAAGAACTTGCATATCTATTTCAGTAAACAATGTTTCATTTTGATAAAATAGTATATTATTTTTGGATTCTTTTTCTAGGGATCTGTTAAAACAGAAACGCGATTGGAAAAATTCGGCTCGATAGAAATATTAATTGAAATGAGGTCGTTTTTGACACCAATTCTCCTGGTTTGACAACTTAGAATCACATATGGACTGCAATTATATTTTATTAGATTGATTTTAACGGTATCTATAACCAGAGGGCCTATTATGTATCTTTAGTTGCCATCTGAACTGGGTGTCTATCATCAAATACATAGATATACTATCGAATTCCGATTGTCTAAGGATATTTTCGCACTTGAAGTGACGACACAGTTCGTAAATAGTTCAATACCCACTAATGGCTATTTTGAAAGTTCCGTTAGCTATGTTTTAGGTGATAGGCACCTAGTACAGTTGGCAACTAAAGATACAGAATAGAGGGGCTGGTTTAACGAAATTTTGATAGCAACTTTAGTACATTTTATATTAATAAAATATCGACTTTTTGCTACTTTTCCACGAATTTGTCCCTCCCGCACTGACGGTTTTTTCGCATATGAAGTAACAGGGACGCTAAAACTTTCACATATCGCCTTAACTATCTATGGCTACTCATAAGTTTTACAGACGGTAGCGGTTCAAAAATAAATAAATATATACGAATTAGTTGGCTAAATATTACTCTATATTCTTCCAGAAGGATACGCATATAGAAATTTTCATTGAATATGATATATCTATCACCAGTATAAGTCCAAGTTAATTTTCAACCATTAGAGTACCTTGTATTCTCTATGACGTTGTAGCATTGCAAATTTTTTAGGTGCGGTTATCACAAAAAGTTACGCGTCGTAGTTTTGCTTAATGGTAAATTGCGGTTTACCCTCTTAATTAGACATGAAGTTGCTCGCGTGTCTGATGCAATTCCCGAGGTTTTTTCTCGTTCATTTGTCGGCCGGAGCTTTTGCTGTCAACTTGTGTTGAGTGTTTCTTCATTTTTTGGCGGATGATAATGGCGGATGTGCCAACAGGAGTTGTGTTTTTAATAAAATAGGTGGGTTTTGTGTTTAAATTTGGGTTATTCATTTTGTGTGGAATAGTTCTATAATATTGTTTTTGTATTTCAGGAAAATTATACATATTCTTTTGGATGATTTAAAAAAGGAATTTTTTCGTCGGGTTGGTGGGAGTTCTGACTATTGTCAGATCATGGTATGTATTGCTTTCTTTGTATTTTGAGTCATCAGAATTTTGTTCTCATCGTTCTGTGTAGTAAAGGTTTTAATATGTTGTTTTTTCTGCAAATTCCAGGGTTTTCAAGTTTTCAAGTTTTCCAAGTTCAAGTTTGAAGTTGTATTGCCTCGTTGGTGATTTATCCAGCTGGCAGAGAAATGTCCGCCGCGTGGTGTACGCAGTAAGCAGTTCCTTTGTCTGCGTGGTCGGGGATCGTTGACCTTGAAAGGGGGCAGCGGATGGCGTGACATTTCCTGTTGTGAATATTGGAGAATTCAAGTATGTGTTGGAATTTTTATTTTTAACCACACACAATTAAGGTACCTAGGACGGTATGTTTTCAGGAGACTTAGTTATGTGTCCTATTAGTAACCAAGTGTAAATTCTTCTTCCTGTTTCACTAAATAACCCAAACTGTAAAATTTTATGTTCCGTAATATTTTTTTCCCTGGTAGAACTGAATGGTGTACCAGACGATTTGGTTTAAAGAGTATGAACGACAAATATGTATTGTTTGTAGGATCTACGGCTCCCCTGAGCTAGATTTATTTTTGGAAATTAATTCCCTTGTTTGTTTTCAAGTTTTGTTACACTTAAAGTTTTTTTAATGTAATTTCACAAGTTTCCATGTAATCTAGTTACCTGTGGTTAAGGCGGTAATCTAACCTATCTAGTTATCACTTAAATGTTTTATTTATGTCTTGGCAATACTAATTCCAATGTAATATTACTACCTGATGTTAAGGCGGTACCTGACACAACTATTTAAAGGTACTTAAGGTTTTAGTAATGTCTCGGCAGGATATATGCCAAATGAAGGTCTTGGCCAAAAGCTTGTAACTAAGTATAATTTTTCCGTAACACCTTTGGCTTGTGGAATTGACGATTTGTTTTGATAAAATTAAATACACTTCATTGTAAAGTACCTCGAAGTTTTCTTCAGAACCTTTTACCAACTATTAGGTTACAATTAGGTCCCTGTTTAATTTTATTTTGTTCAGTAGTACGACTGGTGGAAAGGCCGGGTACCTGCCGGTCGTGCAATCTGACAATGGCGCCCTTACGTTTTTAAATAATAATATTTGTCGAAGGGTTATTTGGTGAAACAGAATTTTTTAATATTTTTTTGTTGTTACTCGGTTTTTTTGTATGTGTAAATTTATTTTTTTTGTACTGTATACTTTGGTTTAGTGTGTGGTTTTGCACATATAAGGAAGCTTAAGTGTTAATTTTTTTTTTGTGAGTAACAACTTAGGGTGTATTTACACTGTTTTTTTTTGGTACCAAAATTTTTTTTTAAATGGTTTTTTGAATTTTATTTAGTTTACACTGAGTTGTGTTTGTGGTTGTGTAAATTTCTTTTTTGCACTCAGTGATTTTGGTACCAAATTAATTTTGAAGAATTTAACACTTGTAAGAAACAGGAAGCAGATTTTTTTTAAATGGATACTAAAGAAGTATTGTTTTTGGTCCTCTTAAAGGATAAATTAAATTACGAGTTGACTATTCGCGCCGACACGCCATCATCCACGGTTTTAGGTCTTTGGATGATGTTAAGGAAGCCAGTTTTTTTTTTGTGTGTTTGGTTGTTGATACCTCGGCATTTTATTTTGTTTTAATTTTATTGTGGTTTAATTGGAGTTTTGTTTTTTTTTTGTTTATGTATGGAGCCTCAAAACAGTGATTGTGGGTTTTTACACTAATCTTTGGATTGAGCTTCGTGCATGAGGTTGTAAGTTTTTACAATTCTCGGCTTTTGGGGTTATGTTTTTTAATTTATTTTATTGGGGTTAGTTCGTGGTTCAGCTCGCTGCTCGAGTTGTTCCGGGTTTTGTTTTACTTGCTTTTAGGCAAGAGCCGAGGTATCGGGTTGGTTTTTTTGTTCGTTTTGTTTTTTAACCGTCATATAATAAATATAGTTTGCTTTGGGGGTAATTTTTTTTTTCTTTCTAGTAATGTTTTTTTTAAGTTACTCAAATTTTTGTTTTTTGTTTGTTTTGGGGGAATTTCTTAAACTAAAATTGAGTAACAGTTTTTATTTTATGACGTTTTTGTCAGGGGTTTGGTTAGTTTCATGGTCTCACGTATTAGTGAGATTCATGTTTTGTTTAAAATTTATTCCCCCTGCTGGATTTGTTAGTGACGCGACTTTTATTCGTAATGATCCCGTTTTTCCACTTTTGTTTCATTCGCGAGCCCGGGTGGGAGTTGAGTTTGATTTCATGGCCAGTGTTTTAGTGTCCCAACAATATATTTGGGGGGATACCTAATTTTGTTTGGAAGGTTACTGACGGACAGCATTGTCTGGCTCGTTAAGAAGTTTGGATGTTATGTTTAAATGGATAGAATGCAGAGAGGTATGGAAGTAAGGTTGGTGATGTATGCTAGGATACACTGGACCGGTTTTGTTAGAAGTCAAATTTCGACAGTGACCTACTCCAGCTCAAAGAGGTCTCGGTTTTTTTTTTGGTGTGGGCCATTACACACTTTTGTCCGCTGCCGTTTGGTGGTATAGGGTAGCCGTGGTTTTTTTTGAAGAGGGCGATAATCCCAGGACTGGGAGTTACTCGTGGGAGTCTCCTGGTGTTTTTTTTCCTCTCACTGGAGTGGCTTGTTAATGCCGGTAAGTTCGATTAAGTTCGTTGATTCCGGTGATACAGGTCATGTTGATGGTGAGGGGCCGAGGCGGAACTCTTGAATGATTTCATTTGTTTTATTTTTATAGTTGGGGGGTAGCATTTCGTCATTACGAATACTAGCGCACTACTTTTGTTGTTCCTGCAGGAAGGGTTACTTTGTTTGGTTTTTGTTTTTATTGTCGTGGGTTCGACTTTGTTTTGGGTTTTGACGGTTGTTTGTTTCTCTTGTTTTATGTTTGTCTTTGGTTTTTATTTGGTTTTGTTTGTAGGTGTGCTGTTTTCAGGCATCTACTTTAGTTATTAGGTTTTGTTTTGTGTTGTTTTTTTAATAAAATCTTCGGGGGGGGGGTTAATTTTTTTTTTTTTTTCTTTTGGGTTTAAAAAAAAAATTTAGTTTTTTTGTTGTGATTTACGCTGAGGGCAGCGATCGGTGCTCTAGGCGCACCTCTTATGCTTCGGGAGGGGGTATTGTAGCATTGCAAATTTTTTAGGTGCGGTTATCACAAAAAGTTACGCGTCGTAGTTTTGCTTGATGGTAAATTGCGGTTTACCCTCTTAATTAGACATGAAGTTGCTCGCGTGTCTGCTGCAATTCCCGAGGTTTTTTCTCGTTCATTTGTCGGCCGGAGCTTTTGCTGTCAAGTTGTGTTGAGTGTTTCTTCATTTTTTGGCGGATGATAATGGCGGATGTGCCAACAGGAGTTGTGTTTTTAATAAAATAGGTGGGTTTTGTGTTTAAATTTGGGTTATTTATTTTGTGTGGAATAGTTCTATAATATTGTTTTTGTATTTCAGGAAAATTATACATATTCTTTTGGATGATTTAAAAAAGGAATTTTTTCGTCGGGTTGGTGGGAGTTCTGACTATTGTCAGATCATGGTATGTATTGCTTTCTTTGTATTTTGAGTCATCGGAATTTTGTTCTCATCGTTCTGTGTAGTAAAGGTTTTAATATGTTGTTTTTTCTGCAAATTCCAGGGTTTTCAAGTTTTCAAGTTTTCCAAGTTCAAGTTTGAAGTTGTATTGCCTCGTTGGTGATTTATCCAGCTGGCAGAGAAATGTCCGCCGCGTGGTGTACGCAGTAAGCAGTTCCTTTGTCTGCGTGGTCGGGGATCGTTGACCTTGAAAGGGGGCAGCGGACGGCGTGACATTTCCTGTTGTGAATATTGGAGAATTCAAGTATGTGTTGGAATTTTTATTTTTAACCACACACAATTAAGGTACCTAGGACGGTATGTTTTCAGGAGACTTAGTTATGTGTCCTATTAGTAACCAAGTGTAAATTCTTCTTCCTGTTTCACTAAATAACCCAAACTGTAAAATTTTATGTTCCGTAATATTTTTTTCCCTGGTAGAACTGAATGGTGTACCAGACGATTTGGTTTAAAGAGTATGAACGACAAATATGTATTGTTTGTAGGATCTACGGCTCCCCTGAGCTAGATTTATTTTTGGAAATTAATTCCCTTGTTTGTTTTCAAGTTTTGTTACACTTAAAGTTTTTTTAATGTAATTTCACAAGTTTCCATGTAATCTAGTTACCTGTGGTTAAGGCGGTAATCTAACCTATCTAGTTATCACTTAAATGTTTTATTTATGTCTTGGCAATACTAATTCCAATGTAATATTACTACCTGATGTTAAGGCGGTACCTGACACAACTATTTAAAGGTACTTAAGGTTTTAGTAATGTCTCGGCAGGATATATGCCAAATGAAGGTCTTGGCCAAAAGCTTGTAACTAAGTATAATTTTTCCGTAACACCTTTGGCTTGTGGAATTGACGATTTGTTTTGATAAAATTAAATACACTTCATTGTAAAGTACCTCGAAGTTTTCTTCAGAACCTTTTACCAACTATTAGGTTACAATTAGGTCCCTGTTTAATTTTATTTTGTTCAGCGGCATGACCGGTGGAAAAGACCGGGTACCCGCCGGTCGTGCAATCTGACAACGTATGGGGTTCTAAATTCGATGAACGTCTTACGTCCTAGTTCCACTGAACTAGGACCGCTGTTTACAAGCCGCTAAACTTGTCTACGTGCTTAGAATCTCTATGTACCGTATTATTTCTTTATGAAAACTTTTAACAGGTTCGGCGCGTGTGTACACTGGCGTCGTATTTCATTAGCCGAAACAAAATGGACGGAGGCTCCCTTAGAGCGCGCGTGAGTTTGTTCTCTTTTGGGATTCCGTACCAATTTAATGGTATACTGAAAAACATACATACCTACCTACATAAAAATATAGATATAACTTTTTCCTCATTTGACGAATATGTCTCATAATAGTAGTTTATGCTACAAGGGCGCAAAGGAATAAATTACGAGAGTAATTTATTTCTTTTACGCCCGTGTATCATACTACGTTTTTCAATGCATAGTGTGAGGAAATGAAAGCAAATATAATCTTGTGAACTTTAAATTATAATTGGCTCAAAAGGCCTGTATCCATAGACGTTAAACGGTGTAAAAAAAGTATAACGTCTATGGTACACAGGAAAGGCTGCAGGTTGGCCAACCATTGTGAATAAATAAAAAAAAAAAATAATAAAAAGCCCTAGGGCAAAATAATCGACTTTCTGTTCGGTTTTGATGCATAAAAAGTGGGCCTTTACGAGCACATGCATTGAAAACTTATTTTATGAGATGGACTTTAACTAATTTTGTGTTTGGTATAAGGAAATTTTACAAGCTATTTTTTACATTTTTTTTCTCTTTCGCTCCAAATCTTGCACAGCACGTTTGAATGTTAAAATATTCCCACGTGTCTTTAACCGAGGCTTTGTAAACATGGATCCCTGAACGATAATATATGTACATACTATTTAATAAAAAAAAACAATATTTCAAGTCTCTTTTCACACCTGCCACTCTTTAAATCCGTAGGAATAGTCTAAGAATCGTAAAAATCCGTAGGAATAGTCTAAGAATCGTAAAAATCACCACCAAAACCGACCACGATCCCCAGCAAGACAATTTAACACAGCCTTAAAATAAATAGATACGGAATCTTAGTCGCGCAATTTTAACTTACACTTGACTTTGTTTTAGTATTCTAAGGGCAACTACACCCCGGGATACAACAATATTTTATTAGACGTGTCAAGTAGAACAGAACTGGCTCAGATGGACTATCAGATTGTAATGAGACCAAACCAGCCTGAAACTAATTTAGAAGCTGTCACGGCTCAGCTAAAGTTTCACAGTTATCGATGAAATTAAATTTTGGTATAATTTGCTTGTCGTACTATACATATATGTACGTACATACGTCTTTATATGATATGACCCTCTGATAAACTATTTTTGTATTTTCTATTATTCTTGTTCTTTAAAAAATGAGTCCCTTAAGCCGTAAGATTATGACGCAAATAGAAATAAAATTATAAACCTTTTTAACCTGTATTTTACTATAATTTAGAGTTCTTTTTTAATTTTCTCTCCAGTGTTGATTTAGGGATTTAGTTGTTTTTTTCTTCATAAAATTTGTTTGAATGATATCTAGCTATTTGAAAAAGAACGTGTTTTTCCTTTATCTCGAACTAGAGATATTTCTACTATAAACACCCACGATTCGGTCATGACCCTCAACAAATGTCAAAAATCGTGGGGAAAAATTGGCTGTCAAACGTGATTGTGTAGCTAACTTCAGGCCACAATAAACCACTATGGTTGGTAGTATGGTGGTTGGTTTATGTTGTTTATTTACATAACCAACTCACCAACTATAGCTGAGCGTGTTTATTCTCCTTGCGTTCCGAAATAGAATTATATCGCTAAAATCGATTACGAAAGTATGAAGTGAATGGCTTATGATCCATTGTAATTCTATTTCGGACCGCAGGGTCTGTTGAATCTAATGACTACACTCATAGACTTCATAGTCTTACTTCATACAAAATGAGGTGCTCAATCTCAGTGCCCGTAGCACAATGTTTTTTTCGCGCGACGCGACTTAGTTGAATCACAAGTAGGAGGAGCGTTACATACTGTTTAATTGCAAAAACATCGTGTCACGCTCCTCGCAGTTGTGATTCAGCTAAGTTGCGTCGCGCGCGATAAACATTATACTACGGGTGCTGGTCATCCATGCCCTATACATAAATAATTCAAAACTAACGTAAAGATACAAACGAAACTCGACCATAGTATAAATATCTGTGTCTACACTCGCATTCAATTTGGCCGGTTTATTTTTGTTTTAAGCTTCTCGCATAGAATTTTATTATTCTAAGGCTTCTCGTCATACGGACATTTAGATCCAATTTAGGGTTCCGTAGTACTTAAAAGGTACAAAAGGAACCTTTGTGGTGAGACTCCGTTGTTCATCCGTCCGTATGTCACTGTCTGTTAAATATTTCCAAAACAAAATGAAAAAAATAAAAAATATTTACTTAAAAAAAACCATATGGATATCAAATTGTAGATATTAAAAAGTTGATTTAAAAAAATATTTTTTTACTATATTTACTGGCACTGGTTTCCAGAAATCTTTAAAAAAACACAAAAATATATATGTATCCACCCCCTTATCTCCAAAACTGGTGGACCGAAAAATATGAAAAAAATCATGGTAATATTTATTTATGTAAAAATTACAGGAAAAATAAAACGGTTGAGAAATACACGGAAAAAATGACAAAATTAAATTTATGATCAACAATACGGAACGCGAGTCTGACTCGCACTTGTCCGGTTTTTTTTCGGGTCTTAAAGATAGGGAGATATTAAGGAATAAGAGGAAGAAGAATAAATTGTCAGTAGACCTACTACACAACTTTCCTAAATAGATAAATTGTCAGCAGACCAACCAAACAACTTTCCTAAATAGATAAATTGTCAGTAGACCAACCAAACAACTTTCCTAAATAGATAAATTGTCAGTAGACCAACTAAACAACTTTCCTAAATAGATAAATTGTCAGTAGACCAACCAAACAACTTTCCTAAATAGATAAATTGTCAGTAGACCAACCAAACAACTTTCCTAAATAGATAAATTGTCAGTAGACCAACTAAACAACTTTCCTAAATAGATAAATTGTCAGTAGACCAACTAAACAACTTTCCTAAATAGATAAATTGTCAGTAGACCAACTAAACAACTTTCCTAAATAGATAAATTGTCAGTAGACCAACCAAACAACTTTCCTAAATAGATAAATTGTCAGTAGACCAACTAAACAACTTTCCTAAATAGATAAATTGTCAGTAGACCAACCAAACAACTTTCCTAAATAGATAAATTGTCAGTAGACCAACTAAACAACTTTCCTAAATAGATAAATTGTCAGTAGACCAACCAAACAACTTTCCTAAATAGATAAATTGTCAGTAGACCAACCAAACAACTTTCCTAAATAGATAAATTGTCAGTAGACCAACTAAACAACTTTCCTAAATAGATAAATTGTCAGTAGACCAACTAAACAACTTTCCTAAATAGATAAATTGTCAGTAGACCAACTAAACAACTTTCCTAAATAGATAAATTGTCAGTAGACCAACTAAACAACTTTCCTAAATAGATAAATTGTCAGTAGACCAACTAAACAACTTTCCTAAATAGATAAATTAAATACGGACCATGAGCCGTATTTTTGAATCGTTCGTTTTCAATTCACGTGCGAAAATAAGTACCTGTCTCATCTTGCAAATGACAAGTTCTGATGTGCTATGTGAGATGGATATATACTTTCGCACGTGAATTGAAAACGAACGATTCAAAACTATGGCTCCATGAACTTTGTATATTTCCTTTGGAAAGTCATTCAGTATTAACATAGTAAAACCAAAGATGATAGCCTATGTCCAAGCGAAGAGTCTAATCAATACAACAGTAAAAGAATTTCCAAAATCGGTTCGGTAGTTCTAGAGGTTACCCTCTACAGATAAGCAAACAAAACTTGTTTACAATATTAGTGTATACTACTAGTGGTTGGTCATGTTACTTGTCTATTTCCAACTTCTTTTTTTATTACACTTTTTTATTTATTTATTACACTTTTTGTACCTTTACAAACATAATTTACAACACATTTTCAAATAAAAAACAGACATTGTGTGCAAAGGCGGCACTTATTGCAACCTTTGGGTGGAATGAAAAAGATGTTAACGATAAAAAGGGTAGCGTTAAAGCTAACAAAAAAGCAATGTGCTAATTTTAACCAAAATGTAATATTTATTAACATAATAATCTAATAGGTACCTATTTTACATTTAACATAAAAAAAATACATACACATACAAAAATAAACGTAAATAAATAAATACGTAAACATACTTAAATACTTAATATTAGGGACGGGATATTTAGATGGAGTTCTATTTTGACGGATATTCAGAATGAAAAAAGTGATTCACTTTGATCTTATATGAGTTCACATTTTTCAACTTTTGGATAGAAAGGGGCAATTTTCGTTGGGGAATTTCGTTGTTTTAGCCATGCACGTGTCCAATGATATTCCAACCCCACGTGTCAGTAAATGTCTTCTCACATGTTCAGTTTCCTGACTCAACGATTAATGCAGTACTTAACTAGAAGACCCTCGAGACTCCACATATCTAAGGCAGCTGCATCCAGATCAGAATGAGAATGAATAAGTGATTTTCTTCAAACTACGCTATAATTTCGTCATTATTACCCTAAATAGATGTGCACAAAGCGGCACTTTACGCTCCTGAACAAAACAATGCAGTATACTATGTATCCATTATTTCACTGGTTTTTCCCTAAAAGCAATGCAAACTCACATTCAAATTCAAATTTAAATATATTAGGTATATGTAATATTTACTTTTTACGAGTCAAAAATCTTACAAAAATAAATGTAATAAAATAATAAATGTACATGAAATAAATTAAACGTTTATTTAATTTATGTAGCAATATATACAGAGTGGAAAAAATTCAAGGGCCCTGGAGGGGAACTACCTTAAATCCTTTAGTTAGCTCATTTTACTGAAAGGAAACATTTCTTTATTTTTTAAAAGAAACAAAACTGCATTCAAAGATTTTATAAAATTCATTTGTCTCACCCGGGAATCGAATCAACCAAAAATAAAAAAAAATAAACCCTAACTATTTTATAATATGAATCGGTAGGATTATTGTTCAGGATAAAATGTGGCTAATAAATATTTGGTCTTGCACTCATCTGTTGTACGAGATACCCATGAAATTGAATATTTATTACAAGCTCTTTATTAACAATACCTAGTACGATTAAAATGAAAGGTAAAATATATATTATACAGTAGTGGATTCACAAACACACATAATTTACTCCACTGTTTTTTTTACTACAGCCGCAAATCCCAAGTGCCGATCGTAGCCAACGTTTTAAACCACCCAATCAGCGCGCCGATGACAAGCCACAGGCCAAAGACAGGCTACACGGTCTACCAAATTTAACTCAGCCAACCAGTGCCCCAACGAAAAGCAGCAGGGCTGTACATAAACTAGTTTTGAACTAGCTGATTCATGTCAGGTCTGGCGGGGCTATCCCGCCAGCGGGCCTTTTACGCCAAATGGCTTTAACTCCCGTTCTATGAGTTGTTTTCAGTAGTGACATCTATGATATGGTAGAGAAATCGCTAGTCCCTTCGATAAATCACATATTGAGCCACTAGCGCTTAAACTCTTGGATCGACGGACCCGTTTCGACAGTTACCATTTTTTTGACACGTGCTTACGAAAACGTTCCTCCATATTATTAAATTTTCAAGTGATTATAGTGGTTTTTTCGGACACCTGTCAAGGTAAGCTACGAAATTAAAAGCTGTAGTTTCATTTTAGCTAATTAGTTCAATCCTACGCTTCGTTTTCACCATATTATTCAGTCTGACATAATAGCCCCATCCAAACAGTGACGTGGGGCTATTGCGCCAAAATATGCTGACGTAATAGCCCCTTCGTTTTTGTATGAAAATGCAAAAAAACAGTGATGCCCATAGGTCGGTATAAAATACGATTCAAATTCAAATTCAATTCAAATTCAAATTCAAATAGTTTATTTTGCAAAGCAGGTTTAGATATATACACTTTTTACACGTCAAATTTAATCTAATAAAGAAAATAAACGTAATAAAATAATAAATGTACATGAACTAAATTAAAGGTTTATTTAATTTATGTAGCAATATATTTACGATTAAAATGATAGGTAAAATATATATTATACAAGGTAAAATCCAATCAGCCGCCCGAACCCATACCGGAGACCCGGCCAGGGACCAGGAACAAGGTTCAATGATCACCAACCGAGCCCCCAGCACGAATCCAGGCGGCCGACCAAATCCCATCCTATATACTACATACTAATAGGTTACATATATAAATACATGCCTACCTCCACCCATTCGATTAGTCTTGCTAAGAAGAAGGGCAAGAAACTTAGCAAGATCATGTCTTTTTTTTCAACATAAAACTTATACTATACAATATATGACTTATATCTACTTTAACCAAGGGATAAGAAAATACAAGACAGCAGGAATTCAGGTTAATGAAAAAAAGAAAAACAAATATATCTTTGTCTACCTGTCTCATATAGTCCTTTTCCTTTTACAGTCTGTAATCAATTAATGTTTACACCTTAGAGGAATCATAAGTTAAGAAATTATACTATTTAATTAAATTATAACTTACTATCATTATCACTGTAACACCATGCTTCACCATCATCCAAATATTCATTTATTTTATAATTAAACTTATTCTCTGACAAAGTAAGGACCTCCTTTGGAAGTTTATTGTAAAATCTTATACCATGTCCTACAAAAGAGGTACTCACCTTAGCGAGTCTGATTTTTGGAAAAGCCAGTTTATGCTTATTTCTGGTCTCCTTACAATGTTGCTTACCAAGCCTTGGGAAAGACTCAACATTTTTTCTGACATATCTAAGGACTTGGTAAATATATTCACAAGGAACAGTTAATATATTAATTTCTTTGAACTTTTCTCTTAATGAATCCCGGTGCTTCATATTATAAATATCCCGAATTGCTCTCTTCTGCAAAACAAAGACTGCGTCTGTATCCGCGGCTCTACCCCATAACAGCATGCCGTATGACATAATGCTGTGAAAGTAACTAAAATAGACTAGTCTAGCAGTATCTACATCAGTAATTTGTCTTATGCGTCTAACAGCGTATGCGGCCGAACTAAGTCTACCACATAGGGCTTCTATGTGGGGACCCCACTGAAGACGAGAGTCTACCGATGTTACCGACATTATCGATGTGTCTTTTTATTGCATACATTATTATTGGTCACCTTTGCCTAGGGAATGCTTTTAGGATACCGCAGTTGAATACGGTTCCGTAGTCGAACAACCCTAATTGTTTCATCATATGGTTATTTATTAGTCTGTAAATCAAATTAATAAATAAAATTAAGTTTGGCTGGAAGAAATCGCTATAAGTCCGCCTTTGTACAAATTTATTTTTCCAAACTGTATTTTATTTTTTTCTTTAATGTACAATAAAGTGGTTTTGATTGATTTACTGATTGAAATATTTCCTTAGCTTTTTGCTTTTCAACCACACTTTAGATAGTTCTAAATAGCAAAGGGATTTTCTTAAATTTTACTAAAAAATTATGTTCATACTTATTTATGTCTCATTCTAGATGGTCCGACATTACCAACGAAAAAAATGCCAAACCTACTATGGTCCGGAGCTCTTATAAGCAGTTACAAGCAGTTTAAAAAAAGTTGTAATAATTTTGCACTCTAGCCTATTCAAAAGAAGATAATATAAAAAAATGTTTCTGTAAAATTTTGTTTTTATTTGATTCTAACAAAAAAAAGAAAATCCAACAAAAACTATATAGGTATGTTTATTTTTAATATTTAATTATAATAATAATCGGTGGAATAGCCCCCGCGAGGGGGCTATTCCACCGATTTCCAGTTTTTCGAAGAAATTGTTTTTTATGATCATTGAAACACGTGTTTCCTGCAATGAAAGTACGGTGTACAGAATCGCAGATAAAAACTTCATAATACACATTTGTTCAAGCTCCTGAAACTTGTTGATTATAGAGAGGAACGAGGAGCAAACTTTAGACATAACTTTTTTGGGCGGAATAGCCCCGCCCGACCTTACTAGTTTTGAACCAGCCAATCAGTGTTTTAATACAGAAGCGTGTAAGCCGCGACATGAATCCCCAAGGGGGTGTTAGAGTCGTTTTCAAGTTAGTATGGACTGTGAAATGCAAGTGACAGAGTACACCGGGCACAAATATTGACCCACAGCTTAACGTGCCTTCTGAATCTCGCAGACCGGACACAAAATGTGGCCTTACGGGATTTGAACTCGCGACCTGTGGATTAGTGATCCATTATTCGAATCGAAACAGTAGACAAGAGAGGGTGTAATTGGTGCTAGTAATCATTAGGAACATTTTCATTAAAAAAAGAAATATAAAATAACAAACTTCAGATTTGTGTTGATAAATGCTAAAGTTTACTTGGTCATTGATCTTTAAAAACAATTACCCAGGAATATGATTACCGAAGACTATTACCAAATAAAATGAAGGCACGAAAGCGGTAATAAAGTCGTTAAGACTATAAATTGTGGTTTCCTTAATAACAACAAAGCGTAGAGAAGCCACGTTAATATTTTACAAAAAAGATACATAATTTTCCTAAATGAATACTTATTTATCTTGTAAAATTTCAATTTTGTTAAAGACTCATAAGGAAACGTTGAACAAGCGGCATTATGAAACTGCGCAGGTAAACTGTTACATAATCAGGCGTGGATCTCCGGGGGGAGGGGGGGGAGGATCTGTTCTACAAAATCCCCCTAAACGCTTTTTAAAAAGAGTATTATCAACAAAATCAAACAAGGCTACCATCGAAATAATTATAGAGGGAAGTATAATCTCAGTAGGAAACGCCATTAAAACGTGACGCCACATTTTGAAGGTTGTGTGCTTTGTGGTGTACGACAGACGCTTAGCTCATTGGTCAGCAGAAATCACGTGATGTTATCTCCCCACCTCTGTATGCCTAGCAAAAAAGATTTTTAAAGTAAACGTACATGTTAATACTTCGCAACTTTATACATTTTTCATGGTTGTACACCTTCAACACAGTGATTCCAAACCAATTGACAATCAGCAAGTAAGCGACAGTATCGTGGTCCTCTCCCAATACGCTGTGTGTGAACGAAACAAGACAACAAAGTCGAATGACGCTCTAAGCAAAGCAACTCGAATAGGCAGGATTATCCGTCATAAAAATGGATATGTTTATGCAACATTCGACAGGGATCAAGATTATTAATAAATAACACTGATAACTTGTTTTTTGTTAATACTTGAAATAATTTTAGATATGCTTGTAGAAATTTCTGTGCTGAATCTGGGATTTTCTCTTGACAAACAATTTTGCTGGTCTGATTGTATGAAAATATATTATGCGGTTCCGTACATAAATATATGGGATACCCTTATCGAAAAGCTTTTGATATTTGTTTGCCAGGTTGTGCCACAATATACTTAGAAATAAGGATAATAAATAAAATACCAGAATTAAAGTAATAAAAAAATTAAAAATACAATAACTACAGATTTATTCTTATACACATAACTAAAAAAATTTTTTTAGATGCTGGAAACAAAATACAAAAATGTTAAACAAGAAAAAAATATTTATTTAAAACGTTAGATACGCGGCTATAAAAAGGGTAAAGTGCGTGCTGTATTAAAAAAAAAACGTACAACTATTTGAACTATTATTCATGTATATATTTTATTATCAGAATTTGGGAAAATTGCAATTTTACGTGATCACAACAGCATAATAATAAAATACTAAAAGAAACTTTTAATAAAACCTCAAAATATACTCAGTAATGTTTTGATATATCTACGACTAAAAACCTACTGCATGCATACTCTTTCGTGCATAACACCATCCAATTTTCATGTACCAGGTCTACGGCGGCATCCCCACACAATTTAGACTCTTTTGTTATCTTTATTGTAACCTGATAGGGACGAAAATGCTACAACCGACTATAAACTTATGTGGTTCATTTTAAATTATTCTTAGGTTATTTATTTTCAACTAATGTTTGAAAAAATATGTCAATTTTCATATTTATGCATAGAAACTTATACCATCACGCTTGGAATGTTTCGTGGAGTTGCTTAGACACCATTTCACAATGCAACTAGGCATATTGTGGCTTTTTTTAAACGTTACATGTATAAACTCGACGACTTAGTTCTAGCACAGCTGTCACGAGACTGCTAGACGTGCGGCACTTATAACTAAGCACATGCCCACCGTGGCAATTATTTAGTGGCGTCAATTTTAAAGCGCGTTTATACTTCCCTCCCTTATTATTTCGATGAAGGCTACATACATTTGAAGAACGGAAACATATGTTTACAAAAAAAAATATCTTTTAACAGGTGCTTCCAGATCATGCTTCCTATTTGTAAACGCCACAATAAGAATTGCTAATAGGTAGCTTGCCATGCTAGCGTCTGTACAATGAAATTTTTCAGTGAATTTTCCTTTTTACTTCACTAATATTAGGGTGAGTGTCCATCATAACAAAATAGATAAGACTTGCGTTGATTTTGCGAAAAAAGATTGGCACTATGGGCTGCTCCGGCGCGTGTGTGCTCCGGCGCGTGCGACACACTGTGGGGTGCTCCGGCGCGTGCGACACACTGTGGGGTGCTCCGGCGCGTGCGACGCACTGTGGGGTGCTCCGGCGCTGGCGAAACACTCGCGAGGACGCATCAGTCAAAATTAATGAATTACATAATCCTTTAAGACTACAACGGGTGAAAATTCACCCGCTATTTAAAAGTGATAAAATTGTTAATTTATTGATATAAATTAATATTAATTAATAAATGTAATAATAGCTGTAATATGTAAATAAATAAATAAATAAATTGTGGATAACTTCTTTTGTGCCGTTACTTTTGTTAGTAAATTTAAATAGCTTTGCTACATAATTATTAGAAAAATAATATATATATACTTTTATTTTTAAACGATGACCTATACAGCTCACTTTATGAGAGGGACTCTGAAAATAAAATAAATATAAAAAAAGGAAACTAAATACAAATCAAGTTTTTTTATTTCTTTATAGTAAAGTATTGTACCTTTCGTCTAGTTTAGTAAGCTAAAATATTTAAAAATTTAACTTTAGATTTGGAACAAAAAGAAATGTATTTTTAGGAACATTGGCAATGAACACAAAGTTCATGGCAACGACGGTGGCCGAGGTTCAACTACTTCCATTTCCAAAGGAGGTACAAAGACGCCAGACAGAAATTCTTCTTCATCATCCACACTTTAGACATCATCTTGATGAATGTCTTCTTCTACAAAGTATTCTTTGTCTGACCACTCATTATCTTAAAATAGACTGACACATAAAAATGCTTTTTCGTCTGAAATATTCAATAATAAAACATTAAAAGATAAACACTTACGTGTTAAATCAGTAGTGCCCTATGACTATTATGGGTGTAAATTCACCCGGGTACAAGCGTGTAGCCAAAACTGCACGTACGAGAAACCACTCCCTCCATGCATTTGAGGGCTACTGTTGATTCTAGATGAACTCGCAAAGCACAGCGTCAAAAACTCGTGATAGAAGCGGCAAAAAACCATATAGACTCGGGTGAATTTCACCCATATAGCCTTTAAGGGTTGAATTCACCCGCGCGGCATGGTCCCCCAGTTCGTCTCTGTACATAAAAACACTTAACCAGAAACGTTTTATTTTTTTCCCTAGTGTGGCGTAATAAAGGTGATTTTAGGTTGCAGCACAGCAGCAATAAGAGTACTACGGTTGAAATGACAAGAAATCTAATGCAGGGGTCAGGGAGGGGAGTAACTTGACCTTACTTGACCAAATTGATTAGGTTTCCGGATCATCAATTTTTACGTTATCGCTTATTGAAAAACAATCTTACTTTACTGTGTACAAATCCATAAATTATGATTAGTTACTATAAAATCCATAGACGTAGTATATAGTACCTACGTAGAGGTACATAACTATACGAGGTGACTTTTTGATCATCGTCCAAATTCTTACTGGTGGCTTGGTAAGTGATCAGTATCATGGAGCAATAACAATTTTGGTGAAATTCGTTAAATGAAATTTCGACTCCCCATAGTGATTCACTCGGGACTGGAACTGAATTTATATGAGAAGCCGAAATTTCATTTTACGAATTTCACAAAAATTGTTACTGATCCAAGATACTACTACAAGATATCAAGCCTCCAGTATGAATTTGGACGATGGTCAAAAAGTCACCTTGTATAGGTAATTATTATTGGAGATCATTATGATAAAATGCCACAAATTTCTTGATCCACTATTCCAAACATTTAATAAGTACCTGATATTTTAGTCAAAAACGTATAG
Source organism: Ypsolopha sequella (assembly GCA_934047225.1). NCBI lineage: Eukaryota > Metazoa > Arthropoda > Insecta > Lepidoptera > Ypsolophidae > Ypsolopha > Ypsolopha sequella. The sequence continues at coordinate 2,126,889 of OW203986.1, read as the reverse complement.
ACAAGACAGGGGGTGTCCAAGGGGTTCCCGAGTGTAAACTGTGAAATGCAAGTCACAGTCTACCTTTAGTAACCCCGCGTTTCACCGAAGATTATTACGTCCCAACGTGATAGGTGGTGTGGTGAGCCCTATCACCATTCTTCGGCGCTTTTTAGGACACACAGGTTTTTCCTTCACCATTCAGTAAGTGGTGAGTATTAGGAAGTTAATACAAATACTGTGCACATTTTCCAAAAAACTCATTGGTGCATACCCGACTGAGGATCGAACCTGGGTCTCAAGATTAAGAAACTAGCGTTCAGCTGCCTGAGCTACCGCCACTTTGGCCAAAAACTATGGGAAATTGATTGTTTGAAAGATATCCAACAAGTTGTTAGTTATAAGCCTATACGTTATACCAGGCCACGCAATATGTTTTGCGAAAAACGCTTTTTATGTATGACACAGTTATAATTCATTTTTAAAATACAATTATTTAAAAGTAAAAATACAAACATTTCAACTTTAAAATTTTACCACACATTTTTACGAGCTAAAATTGAACTATCGTGTCTTATTGTAAAATGGACCTGCGTCGGCAAAACCTCGCCGCTGCTCAGAAGCAGGCCCGCGTGGAATAGTGCAGTGACATGAGTGCTAAATTTGAACCAGGCTCATCTCGGCGTGTTTATGACATTATTACAGGTGATGAATCTTGGATTTATCAATACCATCCAATCCAATACAAGATTTTGATCACTAGTTCGTTTAATTTTACGGGTTACTTGTTGTCAGTTCCTTTACGAAATCAAAATAACATCGATTCCGAATGGTATACTATCAAATTCTTGCCAGAACTTCTTTGGCAGCACTCTGGTTAAAATTTTGGGTAACCCTTCTTATAGCCCTGATTTAGCACCGTGTGTCTTCTTTTTATTCCCTAAAATAAAAAAATCAACTCAAAGGGATACAGTTTTCATCGCCGGAAGATGTAAGCGTTCGAGAAGGTCGTAGAACAGGTGTCTGAGGTGGTTTGGAAAAAGTGTTCCGAAAAGTGGTTTAGACTCATGAAGCTTTGTATAGATGCTGGCGGGTTATTTAAAAAGATTTAATAATAAAACTATAAACCGTAAAACATTTTTTTTTACTTTCGCAAAATTGTCTGAGTATCCCACGTAAGTTGCCTGCTATTCTGTTAATTAGTAGGTAAACATTAAGCAATACAAAATAAGGCACAAACGGTCAAATTTAAAGCAAAAAATTGCTGTGCCATTTTAAGATAGAGAAATGTTCGATAATTTGTAACAAGGCCTGCTCTACTTTTAATTACAAAACTGTGCTTACGTACAATCAAATATTTTGGCTAAGTGCGAGTCGGACTCCGTTAGGTTCCGTACGAAATATGGGTGCGAAACCCTAAACACGTGGTAAATTATGGTAATCACCTTTTACCATGATTTTTTTCATATTTTTCGATCCTCTTATGTCTGAGATATGATGATAATATTATAAAAAGCTATTTTTTTAAGTATTTGTGTATGTGCCGTGTAGAGGTCATAGTAAAAGTCTTTGAAAATTTCAACTGTCAATTTCAACGGCTGAAGCTGTAGACACCGATAGACGGACGGATGGACAGACGGACAATGCAGGCTTGGTAATAGAGGGTCTTGTTTGGGTGTATGGAACCCTATAAAAAGGATACATAATCAACAATTTTCAATTTAAATAAAATTTTGTAGATAGAAATCGGTTTCAAGTCCCATACTGTGGCGCGGTTCGCTCCTGCACGGCCAATTAAATACAATTTCCGCTGGATGGTCGTGGTGATTGCACGCCCCGACCGTGCCGTGTTGTTTTTGTGACGTATCTGCAGTCGCGCTGAACGGTGCCGGTGCCCCACACAAAAACATGGGTATCTACTGGTGAAAATGAGCGACGACGGGAGATGGGTTATTATATCACTGAATGTTTTGTTGTGTCGCCGATGCCTCAATATTTTGGTGTAATATAGATTACTATTTATAGGTATATCATATACAGGGTGTTTGGGGCATCGATGTAAATTTTTTCAAGGATGATAAAGGAAGTGATTTTAAAAATTTTTGACTGAATTTACTTTAGTGAAAAGTTCAATAGTTTTCGAGATATAGACGTTTTTTGTTATGTCTACTTAAAAATAGGTAACTGCAATGAAATGATAATAAAACAAGAATTATGGCTATAAATTGTATATTTTTTTAATTATTACACAATATAGATCAATGAAACAATAAAACAAGATAAATGTATTCAATAAAAAGTAAAATTAGACATAAAGCTCAACAGAGTAATTATTTTCCTTCGTACTGTATTTTGTCTTATGTTTATTTTCACTTCTTTGTGAACACATTAATATTGCTTTATTGTTTAACTGAAGTGTATTTAGGAAGGATCTAAAATGAAATTGTATTTTTTTGTCATACGAGGGGCATGCCAAAAGAAATTAGATACTCAAAAATTATAAAATTTATTCTTTATTACAAGTATTGATCTTTTCGAAGTATTCACCCTGAGCACGTATACACTTTTCTATACGTCTGAACTAATTGGAAAATACCAATGACCACTCTTCTTTAGACACCTCAGAAATCTCTAAAATATAGGCAGCCAGTGCATCTTCTTTGCTTTCAAACTTCTTCCCCTTTAGTTTTTCTTTGATTTTTGGAAACAGGTAAAATCACAAGGTGCTAGGTCAGGGGAATATGGTGAGTGAGGGAGGATTGACGCATTTTTTGAGTCGAAAAAGTCAAGTGTTTTGGCAGACGTGTGCGACGCCGCATTGTCGTGGTGCCTGAGAAGGCGTCGGATTCCTGACTTCGGTCGCTTGTCACACCAAGCTGATATTACTGTTGGAGCACAAACTGTCACATACCATTCAGAGTTCATCGTTCTTTGATTCTCTAGCACTACAGTAGCAATATGATCCGTTTTGCTGAAAAACGAGACGACCATTTGTTTCTGTGTGCTTCGTGCACGGCGACATTTCGTTGGAGTTGGCTCATCTTCAAAGCACCATACAGTTGAATGTCACTTTATTTCGGGATCATAGTTATAAAGCCATGTTTCATCACCAGTCAGCATATCATACACATTTTTTTTCTCGCCACCGTCGAATTTATCTATCATGAATAGGCACCAATCCAACCGACGGTCTTCTGCTCATCGGTAAGTTTGTGCGGCACCCATCTCAAACAACATTTACGGAGAGAAAGGTGGTCGTGAATTATGGTTTGCATTGCTGCTGATCCAATTCCCTGTTCTCGCTCCAGCTCTACATACATAATTCGTTGGTTTTCGCGAATAAGTTTTTCGACTGCACGAACGTTTTCTTCTGTGACCGCGGTTGGCAGCCGACCTGTCTTCGCTTCATCTTTGAGACATCCCCGTCCTCTTTTAAATTCTGCAAACCAATTAAATACTGTTGTTCGTGAGCAACCAGACTCACCAAAAGTAGTAGCCAAAAGTTCAAAACACTCTTGAGGCTTAAAACTTTTTTATAGTCATAATAAATCATAGCGCGACAATCACTTCGACTGAGCTCCATTGCTGCAAGCGAATTCCCGCCAGATTCTCGGAAAAATGATGCTCATCCAAATAAAAAAAAAAGAAATGATGTGCATTATATTTTGAGATATACCAACAAACAACCAGCCTATAAGATGATGTATAACTTGCCAGTGTCAATCAAAGGAGTAAATAGTATCTAACTTCTTTTGGCATGCCCCTCGTAATAATGTTTTATTATCATTTCATTGCAGTAACCTATTTTTAAGTAGCCAAAACTTAAAAATGTCTATATCTCGAAAACTATTAAACTTTCCATTAAAGTAATTCAATAAAAAAAATTAAAATCAATTCTTTTATCATCCCTGAAAATATTTACATCGATGCCTGTATAATGTGATATTTATTTATGCAGCCAATCTGAAAGCTAAATTATCAGTATCATGAATCGATAACACCTTTTGCCAAAAAAAATGTTGACCCCCATAGTTGATACTCAGGGCTGGGTAACACAAAAAAACATTTACAAATTCACAAAAGGGGTCATCGAATATTGATACTGAGCACTTACCGAATCTTCCCTATGGATTTTGTTACATAAATTAATATCGTATTTATGTTAAATTTTAATATCACTTGAGGAGGATTCAGATAATATATATACTGGGTGTTCAGATGTTGTTGCGGAAGCTGGAAACTGGCGATAGTACTTGTACATAAGAACACATTTTTAAGGAGCCAATCCTGGAACCGCGAAAAAAAACAGCTGTTCCATAGAAAAGTAACATAGCTACCCGATCATAATGTATAACACAACAGAATTTATTTTTTTCGACTACTCAATTTTTTTTTCACGATAAGTTGCTGTATCGACGAGTTTTATCGCCAGTTTTCGGCTTCCGCAACTTCATCTTATAGAAGGGGATCCCAACAGGGGATTTTGGGATTTACTAGAGCGTGGCAGATTAACATACGGGGGGATACTGTGCACCCTGTTGAGTACCTCCATCAAATCTTAGCCCTCTATACAGGGCCACGCGTGTACGGCAGCCGAACAGGATAGTGAAAAAAAATCGATAGCCGGAAATACTCGAGCGCGTTAGATTAAAGTATGGTGGGTTATTAACGTGCTTAAAGGTGTTAATTTCAATAATCTGACGATTCGAGCGTGACCTAAAGGAGTAGGAGGGTCATAAACTTGCAAAAAAGTGTTGTAAATTATACGGTTTATTACCATAAGTGCAGCTGAATTTGCTTTTATTGTTATAGAAAAAATCGAAAAATTAATACTAATCAAACATCAAGAATGTTATATAGATTAATAATAACCAAAAGTATCTTTGAAACCCTGCTTAAATTTGCCAAAATCTTGTGACTCCCGAAATAAGTTTTCAATTTTGCGCCCGCGACGAAATCGGCACGATTGTATTGTCTTCGCAAGTTTGAAATGAAACAGTATAAAATTTGGCCGCGTCCATCATAGACATTGGATTCGCTGCGCTTAAAAGATGTCCATAGCGTGTAGAAGAGATGTCCTGCCTTTATGAACACCTTGCAAGAGAGAAAGAGATGCCCAACAAAGAACAGATATGTCAATGTTTTTTCGAGTAAGTGGCCATAGCGGCCCGCTTGCTTGGGTGTGATTGCGGATTTTATAATAATATTTAAATAATACGTAACTAAATTGATAAATACGAGTAGTGATTGGTTTATCTTCTGCAATGAGTAATTGTGATGTGACAAGGAGAAATACCCCAAATAATGACACATTTCACAAGTAAATATGATTTTGTCATTCGAATGTTTTGAACCGCATTTTGCCCAATTTATGGTATTAACCGGCCCAAAAAAAGTTTTTACAGTAAAGTATCGATTTCCTTGGTTGTATTTAGTAGTTATTTGCAGGATTGTCTAAAATGTTAAGTAAAATACTCGTAGTAAATGTCATAGTAATTTTTTGGTAAAATTTTCTCTAATACATTGTTTATCTTGTACATTCTAAATCAATGGCGTCCACAACTGAGTTGGTCGTGTCATAATGTTTAAGTTGAGAAATGAATACTGATAATGAACCATACCTGTATTTATTGTTAACGTGTTATATTTATTGTTAACGTGTTATATGTACCGACACATTTTCTGAGTTTAACAGAGTACATAGAACAAATAGACAGTGTATTGTTGGTCACTGGAAAGCAAGGGTTGTGTCCATGAACAGTCAGTTATTGACATTTTTCGAATGAAAATTTATTTTGTACAGAAGTATGAGACTATAGATTTGATATAATTTCAACCTGATACATTAAGGGGCTCCACAATGCTAAATATCAGTTTTGTATTGGATTCATTGCAGTTCCATTAATGTAGGTCGTAAAAAAAAATGGCGTGTTATTTGACTCAAGAGTCAAGACAAATATTAATTACACTTTAAAAATAAACATACTTTCAATATTCTATTACTTACTTATATTACTTTTAAAAAAGCACGAATTTCACGAAAAAAGCGATTCAGTTTCCATGTTTCAAAACCGATTGAAACGAAACTAATACACGCAGGTACTAACTAGAAAAAACCATCTTTATTACATAAAGAAATTATGGTAAATGTCCTAATGGAGCCGCGATTTCAAAATAACTGAAGTTTTGCGTGCGTGGCATCTGATTAGAGCAGGATATAAAGTTAAAAAACAAACGCGTTAGAGCGGGACTGAATTTTAGCATTGTGCAGCCCATGTCTGAGATAAAGGTAAATACACGGAGAGATGGACAACAATGTAACAGAGGTTAACCTCAAACGGTTTCTGATACATTTGTACGTTTAATCTCGTATGTACATTATCAGGCAACAGTAATGGAGGTAGCTGAAAGCCAGCGCCAACCGAAACATGTTTGGGATGGCATATAGCTGAGCTATATCCTTTTGTTGTGTTCTTCTTATTTATAAATAGATTAAGTACTCTCTACTTAAGTAAATCTTTCTTTTGGTTTGTTAAATTTATTTTAAGTATTCTATTTCTTTGTGAACACGCCAATAACTTTATTTTCTTTCTTTCTTTTCTTACATAACTTATGTTTCTTTAAAACAAATTAATAATAATCATATAAGGGTTCCGTTATTATAATGAGGTACGGAACCGTAACAAATTTTACAATTATTTTGTGGTCTCTAAACCAATCTCGGACCTATATCTAAAACTACATATATATCTTGAAACTTTATGGGTTTTCGCTTCTTTGAATAATAATAACAAGCCCCAAACGCAACCGATAAAAAGAATTAACTGAAAGAGAAGGGGCCAAAATATGCATTTTTATGAAACATAAAATGTTTATGGACGCAAGTAACCGCCTCTCAATTTTTATAGTCAAAAGGATACGTGCTTTATTCTGCGATAGTGTATGTACTTGTACTCGTAGCACGATATACTAGGACGACCTCCAGGTCTATTATACAAGGTGTAACAGAAATGTGTAACCATATTTGAAGAGCTTATTCAGTCAATGGAATAGAACAACTTTTACTATGGAGCCAACCCTGAAATTTCAAAAAAAAATCTACCCTTCCATACATTTCAACCGAGCGGCATTGCATTTTTCTATGAAAAAGTAATTTTTTTTTTTCGAGATACAGGGTTTGTTCCATAGTAAAAGTTGTTCTATACCATTTACTGAATAAGCTCTTCAAATATAGTTACACCTTTCTGTTACACGTTGTATAAGGTCTTTCAATTTAAATGGAAAGTAATTTAGGAGGTGATTCAGTATCTTTAATACACCACATTCCACTGCAAATCACTTTTTGTGCGCGAACTTTTTTTTCACTTCTCAGTACAAAGTGGTCCGATCAGCTGACTCAGTTTGTATGGACAAGTGAAGAAAAAGTTCGCACTAAAAAAAGTACTTTGGAGTGGAATGTGATGTATTAAAGATACTGAATCACCTCCTCAATTACTTTCCATTTAAATTGAAAGACCTTATATATAATGTACAAAAGAGGGACACAGATAGGTGTTGCAAACCTCCCTCTTAAAACTGAATTTATGCAGAAAAGCGAGTGAAGTTATGTATATTTTTTTTTAGTTTTAAGTCCAAAAGTGTCAAATCACAAGCCGTTTAGTGACACCTTAAATTATGTCGGAAAAGCTACCTCCTAAAAAGGCCTTTCCTATATAAATTATACCTATCTATTTATGTATGTATCCGTCTGTACATGAACCCAAAAAAACAAAGACTAACTATAACTAAGCCAGCATTTCTTTGTGTAGAAAATAGAAAAAAGGTCTAACCGGTCGGCCATAGCTTCAGGCTTCGAGAGGCGCGCCAAGCGGTTCTTCTTGCGACGGCGACGGCGGAGAGAACAAATGTATGAAGTTGTATAGGGCCGGCCATGAGTCGCCGCTCGCGCGCCTTGTCCGGCTTCGAGTGACTTGCGCTCTCTCGACGGTGGTGTGCGGGGAGGCGGAGAGCCGCGCCAGTGATCGAGGGCAAAAGACGAACCTAGTGACGAGCGCTTTGAGCGAGCGAGCGCGCTATACATCCGATGCGGTGGAAGGCGCCGACAGGTGTCGTGGCAGGGCAAAGCCCGTCGCAGAAACCGCCTGGAAGCGCAACAAGAAGCGTCGCCAGAAGCCTGAAGCTATGGCGGAGGGGTAAGAAAAATTAAATCGACATCGATAGCTAAAATAATAAATGAGTTATTTCCATTTCTAAAACACAGAGGAAACTTTCTACAACTTCTCTAGAAGTCGGCCCTTTGATTTTTGCTTGTAATGCTTTATAAGTATTGTGCCTACTTCAAAACAAAGTGTTCAGGGAAAAATAAAACTAGGCCAAAGGTTTATTTTATTATTTTTAGGGAGCCGGACAAAAAATAAAACTAGGCCAAAGGTTTATTTTATTATTTTTAGGGAGCCGGACAAAAAATAAAACTAGGCCAAAGGTTTATTTTATTATTTTTAGGGAGCCGGACAAAAAATAAAACTAGGCCAAAGGTTTATTTTATTATTTTTAGGGAGCCGGACAAAAAATAAAACTAGGCCAAAGGTTTATTTTATTATTTTTAGGGAGCCGGACAAAAAATAAAACTAGGCCAAAGGTTTATTTTATTATTTTTAGGGAGCCGGACAAAAAATAAAACTAGGCCAAAGGTTTATTTTATTATTTTTAGGGAGCCGGACAAAAAATAAAACTAGGCCAAAGGTTTATTTTATTATTTTTAGGGAGCCGGACAAAAAATAAAACTAGGCCAAAGGTTTATTTTATTATTTTTAGGGAGCCGGACAAAAAATGGGTAAAAACAATCTGGTTCGAACCCATTGATACGGACTTGCTATAGAGTTAGTTTGTTTTAATAAGTTTGGTTGCAAAAAAATTAAGTTATTCGTTTTATCAAAACAATAGACATTTTTCATAGTTTACAACGTTTTTAAGGTTCCTTAACAAAATGAAAAAAAGGAACCTTTTATAGGTTCCTTTTATTGTCCGTCTGTCAGTCTCTCAAGACACTTTAGTTCGGGTCCCATGTGAGATATCAAGTTGAAACTGATACCCCATGGTGCCGTAAAAACATCAGGCAACTCAACGCGAAAAACAGTTACTGCACTTTACATAGCCAATTTCATAGAATTTTGCTCAAAATGAAAACCTAACGTCACGTCACTTCCAGTTGACTCAAAAACTTGAAATTTCGTTAACAAGTAGGCATATAGGAAAAAAATCTGAAAATTACCAATATTTAATTACTTACGAAGTCATTAAGGCGATTACCATCGCCAAATTAGCAGCTCGGTATTTGTCACTACAAATATCAACGGAAACGACATTGAAATAACGTTCATATCAGCACGCAATGCATAGTGGCTGTTACGACGCTCGCTGCGTCCTTGATTGAGCGAAATAGGGGAAAATTATACTTTTCACTTGGACGTGATTACTCGATTGAATAATCTTATGTTATGTTAATAGCTATAAAGTTTATCTATTTATCAAAGCATAGATGAATTCAATCGGCCAAGCCACTCAGGAGCAGTAGGGAATTTGAGGTCAAAAAACACCATTCAGTAAAAAAAAAAATCATGCAGAAGTTTTGGTGGTATGAAAAAAAAACTGTTGCATATGTTGTCTAAGAGTTGATTATTCATAATACATTTTTTCATTATTTTTGGTTTGGCCATAAACGAGGAGTAGGCTTTAGAAAGTATCCATTTGGCAATAGTAAGGCCCTTAAATAGCAAATTAATGAGACCCTTTAGATGCATGCTTAGAGTTGAATGGATCGTAGTGTCAGAGAATATAAAGTATGACTACTTAGTGTCAAGTTACAACTGCAAGTGAAATCATTTGCCATTATGTTTTTAGAGTTCCATACCCGTATTGTGTGGTGGTAGTTTGTATTTACGAGTAGTTTGTGCAGTCCAATAGACCTTGGAAATAAACATGGTGACGTTCTATCCACCTCTCACTTACACACTATCTTGGTATTTATTCGCACATGGACATACAGATAGCATAGCAGATAAATAACAGTCAATGTATATATTGTCGATCGCTGTAACATAAATATGTCATGGGTGCGTGTTTGGTCAATGCTGACTGTACAGCAAGAGATGTCGGTCAAATGGAAATATATTCCCAAGGTTTATTGACTAGGGTAATACCCGTTTTCACTAATGATAAACAATCCAAAAGGCCAAGAATCCAAGGGTCTGTATAATGCCAAATGCACAACCTCAAACGACAATTTCACATTGTGAAACTTACATGATTAAGGGCCTTAGTATCGCCAAATGGGTACTTTCTAAAGCCTACTCCTCGTTTATGGCGGAACCAAAAATATTTAAAAAATGTGTCATGAATTATCAACTTTAAGACAACATATGCAACATTTTTCTTTTTCATACCACCAAAACTTCTATATGAAAAGAAATTTCTACCGAATGATGTTTTTTTGGCTTCAATTCCCTACTGCTCCAAAGCGACTGGGTCGATTTAATTCACTTATGCTTTGAGCAATAGATAAACTTGATAGCTATAAATACAGTAGTGGACTTAAGTGTGGACACTTTTTGAAATTTCTTGTATTTCGCAGTTTAAGTTTTGCTATGTCTTCATATGTGTAGCCTTCTTCACGTAGTGTAACAGCTCTGGATCTCTTTCCGGGTGACCAATAGGCACGTTTGGGCGTCTTTGTAGCCATTTTCGTTAAAAAAACACTAATTTTACTTCAAAATGGCTTCAAAACAACCTCAGTTGACATTGAGCAGTGGATAACCACAAATTATAGAGGGATACTATGGATAACTAACACAAATTGCCAAACATGCGCCATTTTGCTTTTTGAAGTGTCCTGATTGGATCATGCGATCATCCCACGCTCTCTGTGATTGGTTTAGACTGAACACGTGGTAGTTATGTGTTGCCGCAATTCGAAAGAAAATATTCCCGAAATTTCATAGTTCGTAAGGGAAATTTTTATATATTAATATTGTTATAATATTAATTTTATTTTATTTATTAATAATTTTTAATAATATTATGGCAGTTTAATAATGAACCATAGCATAAAGAACAAGAAAAAATTTACTTCGTAAGGTTCTACATTAAAAAAGTACTATTTTTATCACTTAAACTGCGAAATACAAGAAATTTCAAAAAGTGTCCACACTTAAGTCCATTACTGTATAACATAGGATCATTCAATCGAACAATCACGTCCATGTGAAAAGTATTATTTTCTCCTATTTCGCCTTCTCAAGGACGCAGCGAGCGTCGTAACAGCCACTACGCATTGTGCGCTAATATAAACGTTATTTCAATGTCGTTTCCGTCGATATTCGTACCGACAAACATCGAGCTGCTAATTTGGCGACGGTAATCGCCTTAATCGGTTTAATAAAAATAATAAAGGTAGAAGACTACTTGTGATAGGCATGTATTAACAAAAACGCAGTAACTTTATGTGCAGTGTGCACTCGATAGAAAATAATTTCAAACTTACCTCTGAATTTTATGTTTTCCAAGTGTAATGGGACCTTCCTCAAGTGATAAAATCTTAAAATGTGTACTAAAAATAAGTGATCAAGTGTAGGTAGGAGTAATAGTTTATATTTTTTGCCCCAGATATGTCTTGGAATATTTAAATAATTTCACCTAGAGGCAGAGTCAATAAATAACAACACAGATTGTCGTGAGCGTCATAGAGCTCAGTTCAGTTCAGTGACATGCCCAATCTGACTTTATATGCACCCTTATGTAGATATTCAACTCTATGATATTTCATTTTAGTTTAAAATAGGGAGCTCTGAGCCATGCATGGCTTTTACGACCACCAGGAAACACGCCTTTACCAAAAACTGAGTTTTTATTTAGTAACTCGGTTTCTAGATGAAATTATTGAAATATTGTACCTTACTTTAACTACGGCGTCATTTGTTCTCTTATTTTCAAGGTTATTTGATTTAAGAAAGGCCCTTTAACACTTGAAAAACAAAAAAAATTGCGATTACTCCTTTTTTTATGGAATAAAATTAAAATATTGCGTTTTTACCAAGACGTGCCCATCAGAAGTAGGTATTCCAAGGTGTGAAAAAGGCATTAAAATGAACTTTTTTTCACCTTATTTTGGGTATAAAATATTCTGACACAGATTTGTATCTACAATATTGCTTTTCATACAAATTATCATTGTACGGTATCTCCTCTACTAGGTATTTAATGTAATATGAAAATCATTCGTTCGTAACGGATGTCACAAATGATGGAGTACAACAAAGCATCTATAGATCGCATTGATAGATTAAAATTTCAATTTGATTGTACACATGCCAACACATGTAACATTAAACTAGCAAACATTTCTGACATTTTATTCACTAGTGGGTAGGTACAAATTGCACCGTACAATTCAGCCAAAATTCCTGGAATATTTAGGCCTTTTTTGTGATAGTTTTGAAATATTTTATAAATATTATGTTAAGCTATATTTTAGCTTTTTATTTGCAATAAGACCGTCATCTGTCGAATAGTCAAACTTATTTTAGTATTTATTAAGTTTCCGTACCCGAAGAGCGCCAAACGAGACCTTATTATTAAGCCTCGATCCGCTGTCTGTCCGTCCTTCCGTCCATCTGTCTGCCTGTCACGGGCCTAAAGCTTCAGTCGTAGTAGGTAACCTGTTGAAATTTTCATAGAATGTAGTATGGCTATATCTATTATGGCAAATACACAGATCAACCTTTAATAAAAAAAAACTTGGAGTAATTTTTAGTAATGAAATGTGTGAAGATATCTACCTATAGTTTAACGTTATAATAAGTACATTTTTAGAGGTTAAAAACGGCAATAGCTATCCATAACCCATTATAATGTTTAAACCTGAAGTAGATTATATGTGATACTATGTGTATAGTTTGCCTAAGAGCGTTTTCGCAGGCGGATTGTGAAAAACCCGCCTTTCAAAATTCACTCAATAGTTATTCAACAAAACCTTACTACCTATATATTGTGTATACTGCATTCGCAAAGTTTCCATCGGTTTCTGTAAATTAGAATTTTTAAAAAATATTGAATAATAAATGTTTGAAAATCTCTTGTTCAGGAACTAATGGAAACTTTGCGATGGCAACTTACACAATAGGTACATAAGGTTTTGTTGAATAACTATTGAGTGAATTTTGAATGCATTTTTCACAATTTCAGAATCCGGCTGCGAAACCGCTCTTAAGTTTAATTTTGTAAACTGGCTTATTTTATTGAAATATGTCAAAAATTTTTTTTTTACAAAAACCGGATAAAAGCTTTTTTATATTTTGTATGCTGCACTTTACATAAATATAATTACTTAACGGGACACCTGACGCTAGAACATCAACAACACCAGGTTTTCAAGGGTTTATTGGAAGAAACTAAGTCTCTCCTCATATTGAAGAAAATATATTTGATTTATCGATATTTTATCTAGGGTTTCCACTTTTAAACAATGTATCAAGATTTATACTTTTGTCAAAAAAAAAATGTTTTTCACCATCTTTTTTTTTGTTTTCAAACGTTCGTTTCAAAAACGCGGTTAGGAGATCAGCAATAGGCAATAGAAATATGAAGGGATTTTACCTAAATCCAATTTTTTTTTCCTACAAAATATTTCAGTATTAGTACAAACCAATTTGTTGTTTCGCTGCGTGATCACTAGTATTACGCGTCCAAGAAAAAGAGGCCAAAGAGCCAACATATAATCGCCTCTATGAAAAGCAAATAAGGTATTTGCCATTAGACTTATTGTGCTGGACGGGTAATAAAAAAAGTTGCTAGGGTATGCCATCCTCTTAATTTTCAACCCTTCAGTGGGGTTGTCATCAGCCGAATAAAGATATACACGAGTATTTAATATTATTAGTTTAAAATCGCTCTGAGCCGCTTTGTTTTTGACGTATCAAAAATCTACGTTCCTTTTCTTCTAGCTTTGCAAATCACTATTTTTAGGGTTCCAGAGTACCTAAAGGTACAAAAGGAACCTTTATGGTGAGACTCCGTTTTCCGTCCGTCCGTCCGTATGTCACAGCCTCATAACTTTAGCAACGTTAAAGACATGAATTTCGGCACAAAAATAGCATTAATTTGCCTACATATCACGGTGTCAAAAAATATATGAAAAATTTCAAATATTTCCAAAACAGAAAAAAAAATATTGTCTATAAAAATACAATATTTAATTTAATTAAAATTCAATTTATCATCCACAATACGGAACCCTAGGTAAGCGAGTCTAACTCGCACTTGGCCGGTTTTTTTAAATTGCTATAGCTTTCCTGTAATTGGCCAATTATGATCTGTAATCGACATTTTTTTCATATTTTTCGGTCTACCAGTTTCGGAGATTGGAACAAACATATTTTTGTGTTTTTTATACGAAATAAATCATGGTAATATGTGTTTGCATAAAGATTACAGGAAAAATAAAGTGGTTGAGAAATTTACGAAAAAAAATACAAAATTAAATTTGTCATCTACATTAGGAACCCTAGGTACGCGAGTGTGACTCGCACTTAGCCGGTTTTTTCAGACTAAAGCAGTTTTGGTACAAATAATGGGCCTCATTGGACATAACAAATGATCACTAAACGTCGGCTACTCCGAGTGTTTTCTAGAAGCACAGTCATTAGCGTAATGTGTTGAGACATTATACTTGGGATCTTGTTTAATGACAAACGTCAAAATCGATAAGTTCTGAGTTAGGAAAATTTTTGGACAGCAACTAACAAAAAAAAACTGGTCAAGTGCGAGTAGGTCACGCGCCCTTAAGGTTCCGTAGCATTATATAATATATAATAGTATTTTTATTTTCAAAATCTTAACCTAGTTACATAAATGCACAATCAACAAAAACCCATAGGGTTTATCAGTGATTGGGGAGTTCGGTTTCTGTACTTATATTAAATTATAGTAGCAATAGGTAATATCACAACCATCTGGGTGGTGATCGCGGTCGGTCTGCACTAGAGATGGGTTTCCACCCGGAAAAATTCCCGGAAAGTTTCCGTGAAAACACCCGTTTAGTAAAATATTCGGGTGTTTTCATTTTGAAAATTTGTATTAATATATTTTGAAATAAAAGCTATCCACCAATGCAAATAAGTAGATTGTAGCTAAATGACAGAAAGTTCTTCTTTAATTGACAGTATCATTGTTTTCTCCGGACAAAAAATAATTCATTTTTTTTTCTCAGAATGTATGTCAAATGTAATGCATATTTTAGAAAAACTTTATCAGTAAAAGGTGTTTGTAATAGCGTCAGCAGTATATCACAAAAAAAAATGTTCGGTTACTTAACCTTTTAATTAAATATTTTCAAGTGCCTGTAGTTTGCAAAACGCATATTTTCGCAGTTAAGTGTAAGGAAATAAAATGTTGGCTGTGACTTCTTTTATTACCTGCAGTAAGTTTCATAGTATTTGTGAAGAAAAATGAAAAAACCCACCGATTGGGTATTTTCCCCGATAAACACCGGGAATTTTCACAAACTTTTTTTCCAAATTTTCCCAATTTTCCCGCGCCCATCTCTAGTCCGCACCCACAATATGCTTCCGTGTTGACTTATACAAGTTGACTTGAATATGATAAGTTATTGACTTGAATAAATATTCAACAAAAAATACAAACTTAGTTTTGCCGTTTTGTTTCATAAATTTACCTTCAAAATGTTGGTCTTTTAGTTACTCCTTAAATAATTAAAATTAAGAGCGGTTTCGCAGCCGGATTGTGAAAAACCCGCCTTTTTCTAATTAAGCGAAACTGAACACATAAATTCAAAATTTACTCAATAGTTATTCAACAAAACCTTATTACCTGTGTATTGTGTATGCTGCCATCGCAAAGTTTCCATTGCTTTCTACAAACATGAGAATATCAAAATTTTAAAATTTAGTTGTTTTTGATATTGTAATAATATACATATTATAGAAGATCACAAAAAATCTGGTATGATTAGGGAAATTGCTGAATCTGGGTTCACAGAACAAAAGGAACCCCTCTGATGCCAAATATATCGATCTGAAAGTGGTTGCGTAATCTATTTATGCCGCTAGAAAAACGGTGACAAAAAATAAATTATAAATGGATGGACATTCGTTGCTCTACAACGCAACCAAATATTTGGTCAGTTTTACATAATTGACACGAGTACGAGTACGCTTACTTTTTGGGGTTCCGTACCTGAAGGATGCCAAACTGGACCCTATTACTAAGCTTCGCTGTCCGTCCGTGTGTCCATCCGTCCGTCCGTCCATCTGTCGCAGGGTTCTATAGCTGCAGCCGTAATAGGTAGCTAGTTGAAATGTTCACGTATTCAGTGTTACCTATTTACTACCTATAGCCTCTATCACGAAAAATAATCAAGTAAAATAAAAATTTTAATTCGAGGGGTCCCCTTACAAGAAACCTAGAAAAGGTAGCATTTTTAAAGTTATTTGTTTCAGACTATTTCAGACGGTGATATTACAAGTTTCAAATTTTTTCAGATTGTTGTGTGCATACTATAAAGTGAAACGAATGAATGCATGAAATGCACCGATCCCAGCGTGGCTTCACCATCCATCCATCCATCCATCAGCCCGTATTCTTCCACTGCTGGACATAGGCCTCCCCAATATTACGCCACTCTTGGCGGTCCTCAGTCATCCTCATCCAGCCGCCACCCGCAACGTCCTTCAGATCGTCAGTCCAGCGGGCACGAGGGCAGCCTACGCTGCGCTTTACTGTACGTGGTCTCCATTCCAATGCCTTACGGCCCCCACGGTTATCACGTCGGCGACAGATATGACCAGTCCACTGCCACTTCAACTTACTGATTTGGCAGGCTATGTCGGTCACCTTCGATCTCTGACGGATATCTTCGTTTCGGATTTTATCCATCAGAGATATCCCAAGCATCGCTTGTCATTAGCTCGACCAGACCCGATTAACTAATTAACCAAAGGATTTACACTAGCCCAGCCCCATAGTTTATGGGACTACAGGAACCATTGCATATTCAAGAGTAGACCGGGAGGCACTGTAATGGTAGGGAAGACCGTGTCTTCAGGATGTGGAGAAGATAATAGAGAGTACCGGATATGTATCCTAGAGTAAGCCTTGGATTAGTGGAGAGACGGGTAATATTCTCTATGGGTGGAGAGACGGGTAATATTCTCTATGGGTGGAGAGACGGGTAATATTCTCTATGGGTGGAGAGACGGGTAATATTCTCTATGGGTGGAGAGACGGGTAATATTCTCTATGGGTGGAGAGACGGGTAATATTCTCTATGGGTGGAGAGACGGGTAATATTCTCTATGGGTGGAGAGACGGGTAATATTCTCTACGGGTGGAGAGACGGGTAATATTCTCTATGGGTGGAGAGACGGGTAATATTCTCTATGGGTGGAGAGACGGGTAATATTCTCTATGGGTGGAGAGACGGGTAATATTCTCTATGGGTGGAGAGACGGGTAATATTCTCTATGGGTGGGCATCATTTTGAAGACGTCGAATGAGCAGTAATTTAGCATACTCTAAAGTAAAACAATAAATATTAAAAATTAGGGCTCCGTCCGTACTCAGAGGGTTCCGCATTGTTTGTCGCCGTGATGTTGCTATGGCATCTGTATTGTTGTTACCGACCAAAATGTTTTTAGGGTTCCGTGCCCATATTTTGTTGTGGTACGCAACACTTCGTGCGCAAGACCGACGGGTACTTGGCCAGTTTATACGATATTCATCCCTTTATCTTATCGTTTTTTTTTGTAGTGGCCATAAATTGTTTTTCAGGCGCCATAAATAGATTACGCAACCACTTCTCGCAGCTAGACCTATATATTTGGCATCAGAGATGTGCCCTTTATTCTGTGAACCAAGATTCAACCATTCCTCTTATTGTTACCAAAATCCTTGTGACCTCCTAATCGATGAAAAATGCATAATAAATTTCAACTGGGCGATATTTCGATTCAAAATTCGAACATAAAGAAAAAAAAACAGTTACATGACTTGGCTGTGATTGCCCTCAGCGATGTGTGACAAAACCTGTCAATAGGTATGTATGATATGCAGCATCGGTAACGGTGTTGCAAGAAGATTGGTTACAATAATCCACGCTTCCTACGTTTTTTCTAACATAATTGTATCGTGCTAAACGACATGTCTTTAAGCGTAAATGATTGCTGCCTAATACATGTAAATAATATAATTTAGTGACAATTTGCAAATTTCAGAGCGACATTTTTGGAATGGTATTCTTATTTACCAAAATTACTCTAGGACAAAAGTAACAATGTATATTGTATATGTATGTATTATGTATATGATGTATATGCTAATGGTATCATTAATTTCCCTGAAAACGGTCGTGAGAAAATTATAAGTTTTATCTGGGTCCCGGAAACAGATTACTTTTACATCTTTTACAGCTCCCTTAAATATTTATTTTATTCTGTTTTTTATTAGTACTATTATTAAAACAATAAAAAAAATTATAACTCGATATATTTCGGCCCTCGGTATGGGGCCGTTATCAGTCGAATGTGAAAAACATTTGTGACATATAATTTAGGTATCATAATAAAAAATAGAAAGTAAAAGTGACACTTGTAAACAATTTTAGTTTTAAACTATTTTCTAAAAAATAATAAAGTAGGTTTCTCTAAAAATGATGTTGTTTATTTTTGATATTATTTAATCACTGCTCTTCTTGGATGATGGATGATGGTGGTTAGGTGGTTGTGTGATGTTGTTGGTGTTTTTACTTGAAATTTTGAGCGGTCTAATTCGTCGGTCGGTCGGGTCATGTCTGTCAGTGCTGTCTGTTGAGTCCAACCCCCCTATTCTGTATCTTAGGTTGCCAACTGGACAGGGTGCCTATCGTCAAAAACATAGATAAAATCTAAACTTTCAAAATTGCTTTTAGTGGGTATTGAACTATTTACGAACTGTGTCGTCACTTCAAGTGCTGACATACCCTTAGACAATCGGAATTCGATAGTATATCTATGTTTTTGATGATAGACACCCAGTCCAGAAGGCAACTAGAGATACATAATAGGTCCGCAGGAACAAGGTAAAATGATCACCATAATGAGCACCAAGTGACCAGATATATGACGTATACTCTGTTTTTTAGTATTTGTTGTTATAGCGGCAACAGAAATACATCATCTGTAAAAATTTCATCTGTTTAACTATCAGGGTTTATGAGATACAGCCTGTTGACAGACGGACAAATGGACAGACAGACAGACAAACAGACGGACAGCGGAGTTTTAGTAATAGGATCCCGTTGGTTACCCTTTGGGTACGACACCCTGAAAAGCATGTTATCTCTTAGTTTTGTATAACAAAATGTGAAATTCTAAAATAAAATAGTCCCAACCGAGTTTTTTGCCGTTTTTCTCAGTGTTGTAGCTAAACCGAATATAAATCCAAATCTGGATGCTAGCATTAAGCTTTAAGTTTTTTTTTTGCCTTTCAGTATGTTCCTTATGAGTTTCAGCACAGGTAATCAAACCTGGCTTATGATTTCCGCATGTATAAAGACATTTTTTTTTCGCAGTTGTTAGACATGCATACTGAAAAAAATGTTCTCGTGGTATTCTTACTTTTGAAAATAAAATTCAGTATTTCATTTCAATATATTATATTTATTTTTTTTATTTATCTTTACTCATCAGACATACAGGCGCCTAGAAATGTTACAAACAAAATATAGACCTAAAGTTCCATTATGGATAGTATAAAAAAAATACTATGTTTTTTCAAATTTTTTATTAAATGGGTTAGTAGTTGTGTTGAAGCCACCATTTTTAGATTATTTGTCTGTCTGTTCCGTTTTAACTCTAGAACCACTAAACGGATTTCGATACGGTTGTCTTTATTAACATTGTAGTGACTCGGTCAACGTATACATATACATATATAGGCTATAAAAGGTGTTAATAAAATAACACGTGGGCCGAAAAAGGGGCAGATATTGAATAAACGCGGGCGGAGCCGCGATCGAAAGGGTAGTGGTATTTAAAACTTTTTGCGCGGAATCCGTACCTTATACACTGGCAACCCTGGCAAAATGGGAAAGGTATCGCTTTGTATTTCGGATCACGCAGCCGAGTCGAGGCTGACTCATCACTTGTTATGGGCTGGTTTTGTTTAGGTTTCTTTTTGACATGTACGTGTTAGCATCAGCGACAGAAATACGACAAAGAGCCTCTCGGAATCTAGATCTTTCGGTGTGATAAATATGTTAGTCAGTCTGGGAAAACCAGTTCACAAACGTTTGAACAAAATCATTTTAGGTAGGTATGTTTTGGAAGGTAAAACGCTTATTCGTTGCAACTTAATTTTTTAAGGTATTAAAGAATACCTAGTTTATATATAATACATATTTGACAGTTCCCTCCCGGGGACACTTCTAACACCCTTTCGGGGATTCATGTCGTGACGTCATACATGTTTTAATGTAATTTGTAAATAAAAATGTAGTTGAAACTACGGGTGACTTCTGGCTACCTCGACCAGAGGATTAGTCTGGCCATCCAGAGGTGATGTCGCCAGCATTCTGAACACCCTGGGACAGCGGTCTCTATAATGTATTTTATTTATAAGTTATATTTAGTTTTTTTTATTGTTAATATTATTATCTTATAATATAATTAATGTAGTGCTTATAGTCAATTCCAATTCCTAAATAAGACGATTATTTACAAATTTACTATTCAAAATGTTCAAGGTAAGAAAGTGCTATCAGATGACCGAATAGCAGAAAACTTCTTCTAACTGATATCAAAAAGTAAGTTAAGAATGTGTCATGCTGATATGTCATATTGTTCGATTGTTATGAGATGATCCTCTAAACAACAATACTTTTCATAGACACAGTATTTTGATAATTGTAAGAAAACCGGTTTTAATGGAACTATTGGTGTTTGTTTGCGTTTGATTATATCTCTCCCAAAGTAGTCCTCGGTGAAATAATTATTGATGTTTGTTTGTGTTTGATTATGTCTCTCCCAAAGTAGTCCTCGGTGAAATAATTATTTGTGTTTGTTTGCGTTTGATTACGTCTCTCCCAAAGTAGTCCTCGGTGAAATAATTATTGATGTTTGTTTGCGTTTGATTATGTCTTCCCAAAATAGTACACTATGTTTTCTACATTTCGGCGCATTACTTTGCTAAAGAAAGAAAGAAAACAGAATTTATTGCCAAGACCATTAGTGGTTTCTTCAGTTGTGTAACAATAATATCTTGTGCAACTGTGACATAATCAGAGACATTGGGACACGAGTGCTCGTTTACCAATGAACGAATTGAGTTTCGTAATAATTTTTCACAAGTGTCCCAATGTGTAATTATGTCCAGTTGCACACAATACTTTATCTACGACCATCAAAAATATCGTCTTCGCGTAACGCTATTTATAGTAATTTCAACTAATAATTTTCAAAATTTTAAAAAAGAATGCGCGTGATTCTTGATCCTTGTTGTAACTTATGTATGTCTATCTCTTTCACTCGATCATAATTTTGAACGAGTGTAAGAGATAGATATAAGTTACAGTGTATTTTATTCATGCACCTGCAATTTCAACATTAAACGAAACCAAGAGAGCGAGCATTACATCCACCCGTCGTATATAATCTGCACCTCAGTTTACCCGCAAAGGTAAATAGAGTCCCTGCGGGAGGGGGGTTGCGGGTTTGCAAATATTTCCGTCGGGGTATACCCATCGTACCGCCTAAATATTTTTGGTTGCAGGTTATTCGCAGTATTTACGTTAAAAATGTTGTGTTTATTAATATTTGTGCAATATAAAAGCAATGTATTAGTGATATTTTATGTAGTTTTATGAGCTTTTGAAGTTTTCAATTAGAAATGACCCGATTGTATTAAAATGTTTAGTGTCAAATGTATATTGGATTGGAGTCATTGCGCTTTGAAAGTAGTTTAGAAAAGTAGATTTTTATATCACGACATAAAAGTTATACCTAGCATTAAACAGGTAATTTTATGCAGATTCACAAAATATATAAAATTTTTCGCATTTCAGCTGCTAGCGGAAGTGGCACACATCAAAGCAGGGGAAGGTTTCTGATTAGTTATCTAAGCGGTGTTATAATAAATTGGGCCAATCAAAGCGCAGAAATGTGGTGTTATAACGTAATATTATAACATCGGTCAAACAATGTAGGTACTTATAAAACTGCTTTTGATGTTGTAATTACGTTATTACAGTATGGGAGTAGATTAAATAAATAATTATAATACCCAAACAAAAGGCCCCATTTTGAAACAATATGCACAATTTAAAATAATTTAATGTCCCACAGCCGCGGATTTTAATTTAATTTGCAATTTACAGCTGAACTCCGCAATATGGAAAATCAACTACTAATGAATATCATAAAAATATCAGTTTTTGTTTACATTATTTGTTTAAGTCAGCGTGAGATTGTTAAATCCGCTGATTTATAATTTCATTAGGTTATGTTAGTTTTTCCAATAGGTGGTAGAGTTGATGCCAGGCTCGACTGTGAAGGTACCACCATCTTACTTGGAGACCCCCTCGAAGTAATTCGGGGAGAGTAAGAGGACAGCTCACAGGCAAAAAAACCAGGAGGCTCACCATGCCTGGGATCAATGGATGGCGGTATATCAATCCCTAATAGCCGGGCCTTATATGGAACAGACTGGTGTCCGGCACCGCGCTCACCAACCCGCCTGCCCAGCGTGTGTGAGTATGGGCAATTCTTCCAGGATGACCGCCGGGAGTGGCAAAGTCCTGGAAAGGCTTATGTCCAGCAGTGGACGAACTAGGCTGATGGATGGATGGATGATATTAGTTTATAAACTGTCCAACGAAAATAAACTGTAAAATTATAAGCTTATAATTATAAACAATCCGATTCTTTAATCTTTTAGTGACATTTAATATAATACGATATAAGTACATCGTTTGAAGCTGGGGGCCATTTTTGGATCGTTTAGATACTCGTAGATGACATGCAATCTGATTTCAAATGAGAAGAATCGATTATGAAAAATAGGTTAGTTAATAGTAGTTTATGCTACAAGGGCGAAAAGGAATAAATGACGAGGACGATTTAAAACACGAGCGTAGCGAATGTTTTAAACGTAACCGAGTAATGTATTGCTCTTACGCCCGTGTATCATACTACGTTTTTCAATGCATAGTGTGAGGAAATAAAACAAATATAATCTTATGAATTATATTTGGCTCAAATAATATATACGGCTATTGCAATTGTCTCAAAAGGACTGTATCCAGAGCCGTTAAACAGTGGAAAAAAAGTATAACATAAATGGTGCACAGGAAAGGCTGCAGGTTAGCCAACCATTGTGATAAATAAAATAAAAATTATAATAATAAAGCCCTAGGGCAAAATAATCGACTTTCTGTTCGGTTTTGATGCATAAAAAGTGGGCCTTTACGAGCACTTGCATTGAAAAAATATTGAAAAAATGACATATTCGTACAAAATCCGCATTATTCAATTACCTTCTGATCCAATACCTCATTGTTTATTTACAAAATACTTCGGGTCGAGAAGTAAATAGGTCATCGAGGCACGTTATACTGGTGAGGCTGCAACAATACGGGCGTGCGATAGAACGAATCCATTATGTGTGCGATTGTTATGCGGATAACATTACCTATTCATGGTTCCATTCAGATCGTTCCCTACGGATCCCTGATTAGAATATATATCAACGGACGTAATTAGCAGAGTAAGTCGGAATTAATGTGCATTTTGTTTGTGTCCTTTGGGAACATTAACCTTTGGGAATCAAGTAAAAACCGGCCAAGTGTTAGTCGCACTCGCGTACAAAGGGTTCCGTACCACCATATAATACGGGTACGGAACCCTAAAAACATAATGGTAAATAATTCCACTGGCAGTTGTGATAATTAGACCATTTTAACTTGACACTTATGATTTATGAAACTCTATGTACCTAAAAGTTTGGTGAATGATAACATCCTAAATAATAAAATATATCTAATTTTCATATATTTACCACTTGTGTGCAATAACAACTACCTGTAGACGAAATTTTAAGTTTCTAAGTCAACTGAAAGTGCCCTATAGGTTTTCATGGTTAGCAAATTTATATGAAATTGATTATGTAAAGTGCAATAACTTTTATCCCATCGAGTTAGAAGCCTGATTTGTTTGCAGCTCCATGGGGCCGTACACTTCTATAGGAGGTATCAGTTTCAACTTGATATCTCATACGGGGGCCGAGCAAAAGGGTTTTGAGAAACATATAAACAGACAAACAGACGGACAACAAAGTGATCTTATAAGGGTTCGGATTTTTCATTAATCCTAAAAAATCAGACAATCTAAGAAATAACCGGAAAGTAATAACAAAATAACAAAACTATTAATGCGGTGATTGTGATAAATAACAAATTATTTTTACACGAAAGATTACGATTTCGGAACCCTACAAACATCATGGTTAATAATTCCATAGCAACATCATTAAACAAATATCAGCAATGTGACCAAATTTTAAATTTGTCTGTATTACCGTATTTAAGATAGAGCTAAAACAAATAGCGTTAAAAAAATGCAACCCTTGTGATTTGTAAAACAAATGCAACCCTTGTTATTTGTAAAACAAATGCAACCCTTGTTATTTGTAAAACAAATGCAACCCTTGTTATTTTAAAAAATGTCACCCTTGTTATTTAAAAAAAAATGCAACCCTTATTATTTGTTAAAAAAGTGCAACCCTTGTTATTTGTAAAAAAATGCAACCCTCGTTATTTGTAAAAAAATGTAAACATCGTTATTTGTAAAAAAAAATGCAACCCTTGTTATTTATATAAAAAAAAATACAACCCATTTTATTTGTATTAAAAAATGCAACCATCATTATTTGTAAAAAAATGCAACCCTTGTTATTTGTAAAAAAATGCAACCCATTTTATTTGTAAAAAAAAATGCAACCATAATTATTTGTAAAAAAAATGCAACTCTTGTTATTTGTAAAATAAATGCAACCCTTGTTATTTGTAAAAAAATGCAACCCTTGTAATTTGTAACAAAAAAAATGCAACACGTATACGGCTGAAGTTGTAGTCTACCCCTGTGACAGATGGACGTGGAGACTTAGTAATAGGATCCCGTTTGGCACCCTCGGGTGTACAGAACCCTAAAAATTCATGAAGTTCTAATTTCATTTTCGCTGAAATAAATTCTTTGAGAAAAAAAAAGCAGGTGATTGCTGTTCGCTAAGTATAGGTCAAGAAATATCTAATTAGTTTGAAACGAGTATAACAATGTAGATGAGAATATTAAAGTGGTATTTCTGAGATGCCTAGCACAAAAGCCGTCAAACCTGTTTCTCTATTGAGTCAGGATTGTATTAATAAAGATTATGTGATAACTGCCTTATACATTTATAATGTGTAGAGACAATTATCCATCAATACGCTGAAAATGCAAAAATAAATGAAGAAAATGCAAAAATAAATGAAGAAAATGCAAAAATAAATGAAGAAAATTCATTAGACGATTATACTAAAAAAACTAAAATTTCAATGATTTATTATGAAAAATTCAAGTAAGCCTATCTGTTTAATTTTTGTTGTATTTTCCCATATAATATTTATTTTTGTCGTATTTTACTGTTTTTTTAAGATTAAAATCAATATGTTAAGGAGAGTGTTTTGTGTACCTATTTAACAAAGCAAACGTTCTTTTGATTATGATGATTTATCTATTTATAGAAAATAATCAAAGATAACAATTAATAAATTAAATATAGTATCACTAAATCTCTTATTAGAGCTAAGAAACGCAGAGTGGGAGCTAGTAGAAGAAGCTGATTAAGGTCAGAAAACCAAAATGTTGCTAGAGTAGGTAAAGTAACTAACCTAGAAAAGACCATGATAGTATAAGATTTGACCGATACAAAAGTCCAATGTGAAATTTGAAAATTGTAGAGGAAGAAAGATGATTGTTAAAAACCATAGAAAACCAAACAGGGATGATTATAGGACACTTGAATCAACATGACAGTTTCTTGAAAAATATTGGTTGCTTACCTATGAAATTGGCGAAATTTTGTTACAGATTCATGAGCTCATAATTCCTGTATATATATATATATATATATATATATAATACTTTCGGACTAAATTGTATAACGTTTAGCGAGGCTATGCAAAGCGACTGACCCCTGACAACGGCCACCTCGTCAAAGGACATTGTGCCACCGCGCCGTCTCAACTCTCAACACAAAAGCACAAAATAACCACTTACAGAAGGTTTACTCCACATAACTAGCGAAAACAGCAATTATGGAGCGCTAGATTGACCGGTTTTTTATATTTCAGTAAGTACGAAAATGGACACATTCTTCTAAGAAATTGTCTTCTAAGTCAGTCAAAATACGCCACTTATAATGCTTTGGCCTTTTCTTTGATTTCTGACGCGCTTAGTTTCGTCAGGTTAATAATAAAATAAAATAAAATATTTAATAACAAAGTAATTAATTAACAAATTACTTTGGGTAGTTTCTTGTTATGTATTGTCAGTGAATTTTTTGCCACGATTGGCCACCCGTAATATCTGGCCACCCTAGGCCCGGACCTACTGGGCCTTAGGGCAAATCCGCCACTGCATGTCGGAAGTATCGTTTTCTAAAATTAAGGATCATAATACTGAGGAGTCAATGGACCGCTTTGCATCGTCTCACTAAATAGCGTATTACGTAGTAAGGAAATCTATCAACGTCTGGTCAAACATGAAGTGAAGTGTGAATCACGTGTCACAAACACATTAAATAAAGATGACGGTTTATTAAGTTGACATATAACATCATCAAATGCTGATTTTAATGCATGTGGCCATGAAAACTGAACCGTGCACTTCAAATACAAAAGTGCTTGAATAGAAAAAATACAAACAAATCCTCAGATATACATTATTTAATGGTGTGTGAAACTATGAACAATAAGTAGTTAAATTGTTAAATGTGACACTAGAGGCAGTTGCGTCATGTTAGAAGATAGCATAGATATTCGATTGTAAGGCTGTAGGTATCAGAAAGTATTCAACGTCATTGTATTTCTGTCAACTCTATCATTCTATAAATTATTTCCATTTACATCCATCCATCCATCCATCAGCCAAGTTCGTCCACTGCTGGACATAAGCCTTTCCAGGACTTTGCCACTCCCGGCGGTCATCCTGGAAGATTTGCCCAAACTCACACACGCTGGGCAGGCGGGTTGGTGAGCACGGTGCCGGAACCCTCGCACCAGTGACGCCGCTGCTGGTCACCAGTCTGTTCCATATAAGGCACGGCTATTAGGGATGGATATACCGTCATCCATCGGTCCCAGGCATGGTGGGCCTCCTGTTTTTTTGCCTGTGAGCTGTCCTCTTACTCTCTCCCGAATTACATCGAGGGGGTCTCCAAGTAAGATGGTGGAAGAAGGTTTAGAAGGTTAGAATTGGTTTAGAAAGTGGTAGAGCTGATGCCGGGCTCGACTGTGGAGGTTACATTTACATAATAATATAATAATTAAAAAACAACATCTGCGAGAGAATATCAGAAATGTTACCGAGTTGGTAATGTCACAAGAACAATCAACATTCGTACACCTACTTTTCATCGACAGTTTGAACGTCCCAACGGAATAGTGGGGTGAATCTTATTGCCTTCTTGGGGCACAAATACACGCTGTTTACGGCATGCATGCAGGCAGCTAAATTGTTTCATGTCCCTTATTATTGAATCCAATGTGTACTCGTAACAGAAAGGTGTAACCATATTTAAAGATCCTATTCAGTCAATGGTAAAAAATCTGCCCTTCCATACATTTCGGCCGAGCGGCATTGCATTTCTCTATAAAACAATGTTTTTTTTCGAGATACAGGTTTGTTCCATAGTAAAAGTTGTTCTATATCATTGACTGAATAAGCTCTTCAAATATGGTTACACCTTTCTGTTACACGTTGTATATACTTTAATAGTATGGGAAAGCAATTATAAGTATAGTTTACAGAAGTTGCGGATATTTTCACAGAGACATTGCAATGTTTTGATGAAAACGAAATAGGTAAGTATCAATAACTATCTTTACTCCCCACTATATTTATAAATTTGAATATTCTGATCAAAGTCTCATTTAAGAAACGTTTACTTGTCTATGCGAGATATTATTTCATATGAGTTTTATCTCTTTGGGTCCTTTTATGGCTAAAATAATGGGCATAACTACTTAGAACGTTACTCAATCTGTGATGTGAATCGTTTTGGGCTACCTTCCAATAAAAAGTTGTTGGTGGTTGGTATTTTCACCGTATCTTCCATATTTTCAATTTTAGTGGTGTCTTATACAGATTGAATAATATATCAGGACAAAAACTTGCATTACCTACTTACTTACCACGGCAATGTTGCTGTTCTTAGATGTATGTTCCTCTAGGGAAACTTTCCAGACTGAGAGATCTTTTATCCATTCATCCATCCATCAGCCTGTGTTCGTCCACTGCTGAACATAGGCCTTAAGGCTTATGACCACGCTAAATAAGCAACTCGATGTGTGTCGGTACAAATATCAACGGAAACGACATTGAAACAATGTTCATTTCAGCGTGCCTTGAAAAGTGGCTGTTACGACAACCACTGCGTCTCCGGCTAGCGCAAAATAGGAGAAAATAATACTTTTCACATGGTCGCCATTAACGAGAAAAAAATTTTGGACTTGAATTTTTTAGATCTAAAAATTTCCAATAATTTGGTGAAATAATGATTAAAATCGCTTTAGGCGTTTGGAAGGAGTAAGAGAATTCTTGTGTTAATCATGTGAAACTTTCGATGACTTTCGATTTTTTTTGTCAAAACTTACAATAGAAAGACAGTTTACGAAACTTAAAATTTATTTTTGTCTTTATAATGCCTATCATATATTTTTATGAAAGTTTTTGGACCACCTGTGGAGGAGGAGTAGGCCTTCAAAGACAGGTCCAAATTGCAGTTGGCGTATCCATTCGCCTTAACAATATTTCGCCACCCTTAGCGGCGGTCCTCCGTCATCCTCATCCAGCCGCTACCCGCAACGTTCTTCAGGTAGTCGGTCCAGCGGGCGTGATGTCGAGATCTTTTATCTAACCGAAGAAAATAAATGTATTCTTGCCATTTGTGGAGCTAAGCCTACCGACTCGTTCGAACCTCTATTTAATAAATTGGGCATTTTAACACTGTATTCGATGTACGACCTGGAGGCTGAAATATTTGTAAAAAGTCACCCTGATGTCTTTAAGGAGGCTGGAGATTTTTGTAATTATATATAGCATCGGTAGCTCAGAGGTAGAACGCTGGCCTCTCAATCTTGAGATCCAAGTTCGATCCCCGGTCAGCCAAGCACCAATGAGTTTTTCGGAATTTATGTGCATTCTTCATTATTGTTCTTACTCCCCACTTGCTGAACGGTGAAGGAAAACATCGTAAGCAAACCTGCATGCTCTAAACAGTGTGTATTTGTGCCCGAAGTACGCGGCGATAGGGCTTACCACCCACATTGGGACGTAATAATCGTCGGTGTAACGCGGGTGTACCGAGTTTGGGTTATAATTTTAATAACAGAAAAAAAGATACTCTTTTTTAATCAGAACTACGTAAGAAAAACTCATATACCTACTATAGCGATAAAAGTGTGCAATCATTCCAAATAAAATGAAACAGCTTCCGTTGCCCCTTTTTCGAAGGAAGTTTGCGTTGAGGTTAAAGGAAGTATTGTCCTTCTACCTACTGAGAATAAATATTACAAATTTTTAATTTTCTCAAAACATTTTAACTTTTTGTCCGAGGTTTTAAACGGGGAAAATGTAATTAATTTGTATGTACTTACTCTTATGTCCAAGTAAAGAGTTTAACGGTATAACAGAAAGTTTTTTTTTCAGAGATGGATAAAATTAAGTTCGTTCGAATCCCGGTTCACGCCAATAGATCAGTATAAGTTAGATTTATAAATCAATAGTGAAATGAAATACATAATTAGTCACGATTTTGTCGAAACAAGCATAAGTGGCTTATTAGTCACTAAATTTCAAGCTGTTGATTTATAAACCTTACTTATACTGAACTATTGGCGTGAATTGCTATAGAACAATATCATTTTCAGATTACAACTTCTTAACAAAATAAAATAAACTTTTAACAAAAAAATAGTAACCGACTTCAATAGTTTATTTTTATTTTATTTTTTTATTTTATTTATTTAAGGAAAACTTACAGCTATAATATATATATATATAGAACAATTCGGCGTTCTTAAATTGGTTTTTATGTTGCTATATCGTAGGAAATACGCCGAATTCTAGATAACATAATGTTTCAGGAAGAAAGAAGTCGGCAAAAGTGTTGCTTCGGTACCATCGGTCTTTATAGAATTATTATTAACTTTTTAGTGAATGACTGCTGTTACTATTGAAGTCGGTTACTATTTTTTTGTTAAAAGTTTATTTTATTTCACATTTTTTAGTGTTGCTGGGTT
The DNA here is from genome assembly GCA_934047225.1 of Ypsolopha sequella. Classification (NCBI taxonomy): domain Eukaryota; kingdom Metazoa; phylum Arthropoda; class Insecta; order Lepidoptera; family Ypsolophidae; genus Ypsolopha; species Ypsolopha sequella. The sequence continues at coordinate 2,096,309 of OW203986.1, read as the reverse complement.
AAATTGTGAGGTATGGGTAGTTCTTGCAAACGTGGTGTTAATATGAAATGAAGTTCAAGTGAGTATAAGTAGCTATGTTTGAGTAGCTTCCTGCTATCAGCATCCTAACACAACATGATTACTGCAATCTCGGGTTATATGCTGTCATCCGTTGAAGAGTTCTACGGTGATGAAGCCAAGATCGAAGGTCAGGTGGGTATACTAGTAATTTTCAGCAATGCCCTGCAATGCGCACCCTAACACAAACTGGTTGCCGCAATCCAAAGTTATGTGCTGTCATTCGTTGAGGAGTTCTATGGTGATGAAGCCAGGATTGAAGGTCAGGTGGGTATTCTGATAATCTCCAAGTAATACCCTTGAATCAGCACCCTAACGCAGTGATTGCCGCAATCTCGAGTTATGTGCTCTGATCCGTTGAGGAGTTCTATAGTGAATATGGTGATGAAGCCAGGATCGAAGATCAAGTGGAAGAATTTCGATTTTCAAGTAATACCTTGTAATTAACACTCAGGTACAAAGCGGTTACCTAAATTTCAAGAGGTATGCTGTCATTTTCTGAGGAGTTCCACTGCCTATCTCTGAATACCTTCATCAGATCATGACCGAATCTAAAATGCGACCTAAAAAAAAAAAAAAATACGGTCGAATTGAGAACCTCCTCCTTTTTTGAAGTCGGTTAAAAAAAAAACAAAGTTAAGTTGCGCACTTTGTACCGAGCGATTGACGTTTAATCTTAAACACTCGCTTAGAAACCGTCTGGCAGGTGACAATCCTTACAATCTTAATAGTTATAAGTTATTCGTCTTCTAATATGCATTAGATTAATTTATTAATTCATTACTTTAATTCAAAATATAATAATTAAATAAATAGGTATAACTGAAATATTTTACTTGTTCAAAATGTATTTTTGGTAATAAATGTAGAATTTTGAGTTGATATTATTTAGTTTTGTTATTTTTTCAATAATTACTTCGTCAAAAATTATTTGACGGCACGTCTATGGCCTAATTAAACATTTCTTTAGAAAAAATGGCACGTTGATCAAGAAAAGTTCGCCATCCCTGACTTACCATAATAATAGTGAATTATTAAAATTACAATAAAAGAGAGGAAAAACATAATAATAATAATAATATTCCAAAATTTCTAATAACTTCATAATGTGAGCAATAAATACTCGTATATGTAAAATTGTCAACTATAAAATAATGTAAACAACAAGAACTCACGAGTATCATAAAAACAAAGAGGTTTAGTAACAGTATAAAAGTATAGTGCTCAAATATATATATATAATATATTGAGGCCAAGACATTTCTAAGGGCACTCGGAAGAAAAATAAAAGACAGATGGCAAGACCACCGCTCAATGTCGTACTTGGCGCAAAGGATTTCCATTGCAATCCAACGCGGGAACGCAGCGAGCGTAATGGGAACCTTTGTGCCGGGTACGATGAGGGGTGGTCTTTTTCATAGTTAGGGTTTTATTTGTAAGTTAATTTTGTTTTTATAGTAGGTTTATTTTAAGCTTTGTAGTTAGTGTATATTTTAAGTATTATTTATAATTTAGTATTTTTTATGTTATCTAAGTTTCTTAATATATATAATTATATATAAATATATAATGAGCAGTTTAATGTTACCTCATTGCTCTTACTACCAACAACAAACCTCAAAGCAACAACTTTTACACATTCCAGACACGATGTACCGGAAATTGAACCCTGGAATTCGAAGTCCGAGGCTTTTAGCGACCGGAAGAGCTCTACAAATGCATTAACCGAAGTACCTACTCTTTTCACTTTGAAACTGTGAACGTTTGATTTAAGGCTACTCTGATTTACGATAACATTCAGGCTGCTTAGGAATATTTTTGTGATTAAGGCGAGGATTAAGTGTTTTCCTCGCTATATGACGTATTCTTTTGTGTTTTATTTGTAATAACAAAGATTAAAATGTCATTTTTTTTTTGCTATAAAATTTGCGCTACACGAGGCAAATGGAATTAAGCCCATACAGCCAGGTTTGAATGGTCATACCCACAGGACATTTATAGTCATACCTAACTATGACCAAACCCATGCGCGGTGGACTGCGTTTGATTTTAATGATGGTAGAACTTGTGACCGGACCCTTTTTTCACGTGCGCAGTGAACTGCTGAATGGATTTTGTGAGTTATTTATTAATTTAAGATTACTTCTTTTTTGTTTGTTTATAGTTTTATTCTGGGCAAAAATGTGTGAAAGCATAATATAGGGACGAGTAGGTACTGAGCAACAAAAATGGCGACCAATCAAAACGAACCAGCAAAATTAAGAAAAGCTTGAGAAAAATGCTACCAAGAATACGCAAAAACCTATTTTTAATAAAAGATAGTATTAGCGGCTTCAAAATAATTAAAATTTCCACTGGCGTAACTGAGATAACCGGCCGAACTGGACAAGATTGGCTAAAACCGTAAAGACTTTTACCCAATCCTGGGTGCCCAAGCAGCCAACAAAACTTTCAATGAATAAATGTTAATTAAATAATTTATTTTTAATTTTATCTTTAATGTTTATTTTAAATATAATGCGTACTTATTATAATTTTTTTAAATTTAATTAACGTGGCTGTAATCAACACTAATAGTTGAGCACGCGATATGACGGCAGTGCTTTGTATCACCATAGGTTTTAAAAAATAGCGGGAAGTGAAGAGAAATAAATTACGAAGATGAAAGATCTGACCTTGGGAAGGAGCTGCATGCACCACAAACCACGCTTCGCCTGAGCCACCAAGTCTCTGGTGTTCTCCAAGATGGTTTTCTTCTTCCTCTTCGTGCCTGGTTGCGCTCTTCTCGGCTAGTCTTCTTCGTAATAGTAATAGATGAAAATGAGGCGCACAGCGGGTGCGATCTCAAAATGGCGGGCGGTAGGGTCGAGGTAGGACCTAGTCGAATGACAATCAGCGTAGACCTCCGGCGTGAAAGGCTTCTGATTGACGACTGATTGATTTGCGTCCAAAACTAAGCGGGTGGAGATGCAGCGAAAATGACAGTTGAAAATATTAATTCACAACTACCCCGCAGTATGAGAGCCACAAGAAGTGGCGCGAACATTTGCCCCCGGCGTTAAAACCATTGGTTTTAAAATAAGAATAGAAAAGTAAAAATAAGACAGAGAATAACGAAATTTTGAAGCGGGGGCAAAGAAAGGAGTTATTGAGATGGGAGAGGGCAAAGACGCACGACAGGTCGTTTGTAAACACCTGTCGTCGTTTTGACAGAAGCTACCCTAATGACATTATCTTTGCCAGGGTATACAGCTACAATAACACCGAGCGGCCATTGAAGCGGTGGAGTGTTATCGGTAACTACAACGACAACAGATCCAATTTTGATTGGGTTGGAAGGTGTATTCCATTTTCCTCTAGACTGGAGAAGATGGAGATAATCATTCTTCCATCGCCTTGCGAACGATTCTACCATTTGATCAAGCAACGCGTAGCGACGTAATAAATTAACTGGCTCATCAGCCACCTTACAAGCGGGTAATTCTTTTAAAGGAGTTGACATCAGAAAATGTGCAGGAGTTAACGCGCTAAGTTCAGATGGATCTTCACTCAGCAGCGTAAGCGGACGAGAATTTATGACACATTCTATTTGCGTAACTACAGTTAATAATTCTTCGTAGGTCAACAGTTGAGTACCTACTACTCTATGCAAATGCGTCTTAAATCCTTTGACATATATCTCATAATGTCCCCCAAAATGTGGGCTACGTGGAATATTAAATTTCCATTGTATTCTATGATCGGCAAGTTCATTCGCGAAAGACGTTTTAAATTCTTCGGAGTTTGTCAAATTGTAAATTTCTGAGAGGGCATTTCTAGCGCCTACAAAGTTCGTAGCATTATCTGAATATACGAAAGACACTGCTCCACGTCTAGATAAAAAACGTTTGAACGCGGAAAGAAAAGTGTTCGTGCTAAGATCAGTTGCCAATTCAACGTGAACTGCACGAGTCACCAGGCATACAAATATGCAGAGGTAACATTTGACGGGACGGACTCCACGTTTTCGATACGGAGTGATACTGATAGGACCACAATAATCCACAGCGCAGTGGACAAAAGCTTTAGCCTCATTAACACGGCATGATGGTAAATCTGCCATGAAAGGGAAGGTTTGTCTCGGCTTCGCCTTAAAACAATAATTGCAGCTATGTATTACGCGACGAACAATATTTTGACAGGAAAGTATCCAAAATTTTTGGCGGATTATTGACATTAAAGCCACTGGTCCAGTGTGACAATTTTTGCGATGATAATGAATGATAATCAATTCGACAATATGATTTTTACGAGGTAACAACACAGGGTGTTGTTGATCGAACGTCATGTCTGTGTTGCGAAGTCGACCACCAACGCGTAACAATCCATTTTTATCTAAAAATGGCGATAGTCGATTTAAAGCGGGAGAACAAAGTTTATTTGACTTTAATCTTTTTATTTCATCAAGAAAATAAAATGCTTGAAGAGCTTTAATCAATGCAACTTCAGCGAAATCCATATCGGTAGCGGTAAAAATATTAGAGCGCGGTAAAATACGTAAAAATCGGTATATGTAAATGATTGTGTGTAAAAGCACAAGCCATGACGAAATTCTTTCCGAAAGAGAAAGAAGAGGATGCGGTTCTTCATTACTAAAAGCGGGAAGAGAAATTGTTTTTGATTCCGGCAAGTTTTCTTCAATAGAAGCTGATTCTATTGTTTTGATTGGCCACTCTTTAGCGTCCAGATAAAGCCAAGCAGGTCCAGTGAACCAGAGCGGGTGACTCATCAACTGCGTGGGAGTGAGACCACGGGAAAGACAGTCGCTCGGGTTTTGAGAACCAGCTGTATGGTAAAAACATTCAGCGGGAATAGCGGATATTATTTTTGTTATACGCGTCGCGACAAAGGTTTTAAACCTGTGCGGTGAGGAATGTATCCAGTGTAAAGTTACCATAGAATCGGTAAAACAGTAAATACGTTCAATATTGTGACGTATTTTATAAGCGTCAACTACACGACGAGTTAATTTCGACATGAGTAACGAGGCACAAAGCTCAAGGCGGGCGACACTGACGGTCTTGAGCGGACAGACTTTTGACTTTGCGCATACCAGCCGAATGCTAGTGCAAGTGTCTGAGTCATCTTGTACTCTAATATATACGACACATCCGTATCCACGTTCACTTGCGTCTGCAAATGATATTATCGAAATTTTCGAATTTTGGAACACGTCTAAGTGGCGTTTAATACGTAAATCCCGCAAAACAGGTAGCTCCTTCAAATAGTTTTGCCAAATCTGCGCAATATCAGAGGGTAGTGTTTCATCCCAGTCTAATTTTAAAATACAGATTTTCTGCAAGAGTAATTTTGCGTACAAGATCACAGGAGCGGTAAAGCCGAGGACGTCGTACTGACGTGCTATCACGGACAAAACATTGCGTTTAGTACATGGGCGACTATCTAGCGATACAGTAAAAGAGAACTCGTCAGAATCAGGCGACCACTGTAAGCCAAGAACTTTAAGAGTTTGAGTTTGTTCTTCAAAATTCTTACTAGAATTTAAGCGGTGAGTATCAGGCAGTGTATCAAGTAACTGTTGACAGTTACTAGACCACTTGACGAGCTCAAAGCCACCGGCCTTAAGCAATCCTACCAGCTCATCTCTGAGCTGTAAAGAGCCCTGCACGGTGGGCGTGCTATAGCAGATGTCGTCCATGTAACAGTTTCGTGCGGCTGCAGTAGCGGCGAGCGGGTACGCTGAACTCCCATCCTCACAGAGTTTCCTGACTACTCTCATCGCAAGGAAAGGGCTACTACGTAGTCCAAAGCAGACGCGATTGAACTGATAAGCGATAAGCGGTGAACACGTGTCAAAGCGGTATAAAAACTTTTGAAATTTGCGATCATCGGCGTTAACCAAAACTTGTAAGAACATTTGTTTGATATCCGAGGTAAAAGCGATTTCATACAAGCGGAAGTCAAGTAAAATTAAAAAACAAATCGTTTTGCAAATTAGCACCTGTGTGCAGCGTGTCATTTAATGAGACACGAGTACCATCAGCGGAGTCAGTCTTAGTACTGGCATTCATACAAATACGCACCTTTGTCGTTGATTTATCAACACGCACTACGGGATGATGCGGAATATAATAACCAAGAGATAATTGGTCATCATTATGAAGCGGGGATATGTAACCTTTAGTTAGGTATTCATTTATTATATTGTTATACTCGGAACGTAAATCTGCGTTAGAAACAAACCTACGCTCAAGAGACATAAAACACTTTTTTGCGTGATGGTACGAGTTTCCTAGTATGTTAGGATTTCGTGCGAATGGTAAAGAAACCGAATAGCGACCAGCGGGGTCACGTGACACATTGTTAATAAATAATTTTTCACATTCATCATTTGCGGGACTAGAAGCAGGTTCACAATGCACCTCTTCTAATTGCCAAAATTTTTGTAAAATAAAATCTATTGGCGGTTCAATCTCCATATAAGAGCATAACGAAATTGAACATGCGGTATTTTGGTAAACAGGCGTATTACCAATTAGCGTAAAACCGAAGATGGTCTGAAATCCCGTCGGCGTACCCGGGGGACCAGAGACGCGGCCTGATAACAAGATATCCGCGAATAAAGATGCACCGATAAGAATATCAATCTCGCCCGGTAAGTAAAAGGTTTCATCAGCAAGTGTGATACCTTTTAAATATGAAAGCGTAGACAAATCGACCTGCACCGATGGTAAGTTGTCGGTAATACGGTCGATTACATAAGTGTCAAGCGAAATTGAAACCGAATCATCAAATCGTGAAAACAATTTAAGGTTTGTCGCACCCTTAATTGGGTTTGATGAAGAGCCGATGCCCTTAACAAAAGCGCGGGGAATTTTCTCATATTTTAAGTTAAGCTTCTCACAACAGGAAACCGTCGAAAAACTGGATTGTGACGCAGGGTCGCAGAGCGCACGTAGACGGACTGACATACCGTTAGAATCTTTCACGATCACTTGAATTGTACCTAAAAGGCATGTTTCATTACGCTGCGAGTTAGGCTGTAAGTTACATAAAGAAATATTATTACTCGCAGTTGGTACGGATTGAGAATCATTAGTCATATGTTCTGTGTTAGTCGCCGATACGGCAGGATCCACCAACCTCGAAGATTGCGTATGTGTGCGTGGAGACACGGTAATATTTTGACCAAGCGCGGTGTGAGTATTCATCACATTTTGTTTGCGGCACAACATCGAATGGTGTTTACAATTACAATGGCGGCAATTATAAGACGATTTACAATCGGAATTGTTATGCGTAATACTTAAACAATTGGTGCAACCGTTATTAGATTTGATGAACTGAAATCTTTTCTCGATATCTAGTTTCACAAATTCGGGACACTTATATAAATTATAGTGTTTTAATTGTTTACATAGCGGACAACAATTATTATTGGTCGAAGCGGAGACAAAAGCATGGGTTGACTTGGTACTGTACCCGGTTTTGTTGTTATTATTATTAACGGAGCGGTTCGGAGCGGGAGCGGTAATTGCGGGTGCAGTGCGGTTCAGTATCTTAGTTTGTTCCCGTAAAAATGATATTAATTCATCATAATGGGGTAAATCGGAACCACGTTTAAACATTTCAAATGAACGAGCGGTTTCAACATCAAGTTTTTTAAGGGCCAAATACATAAGGATAAAATCCGAAAGATCTTTAATATTCAGCGATTTTAAACACGAAACAGCGGAACAGAACTTGTCTAAAAACAAGTCCAAGTTTTTTGAACTAGCGGTAGTTAAAGGGCGAAATTCAAACATTTGATCCAAATAAGTAGTGGCTAAACTACGCGAGTCTTGAAAAGTAGAAACGAGTGTTTTCCAGATTATGTCGTAGTTAGTTGCGTTCGGTGTGATTCCAGAACAAATCGAAAGTGCCCGGCCAGAAAGTTTACCCATCAGGTATTGTACTCGTTCGTTGTCGGTCAAGTCCGGATTATCGTGAATCGTGGTTTTAAATGTTTCATAGAATGTTGGCCACATAGTAGCTTCACCAGAAAAACCAACGAGTTCCAGTTTTGGAAGCTTGATAGTAGGTTTTTTGGGACATTCCATGTCACGTGGAGCTTTAACTTTAGAGTCAGCCGATTTCGAAGAATGTGATAACTTCCGGTTGATGTATTTGCAATGGGAGTAAAGATCCTCAAAAGCTGACCAACTTTGATAATTTGGTTCAAAATTAGGATTTATCAATACCTCTGTGTCATTAATTTCATCTATGATTACATGAATTTCTGAGCGTACAGTATCCAAAGTTTCGACATTGGCCATAAACAATTCTGCCGAAGAAACATCCTCTAAAGCGGTTTTAGAAAAGTCATAAACTCTCTGAAGGCGATTAAACAATTCTTGCCTTTTATTTTTAAGCTTCTTTAAACTATACGACATCTTTAATTTTGCAGCTTCTGCGGAATTTGGCATGTTATATAGTACAAAGTTAGGCAAGTACCAGAACTATTGAAAGTTTTATACTGACTACAACATAGAATAATGCTAATGAGTTAGAGATAACACGGGCGGCGGACGAACCTGTGTACGAGTACCTCTCGATAATATTAAGAATTAGCAGGTAGGCAGATAATATTTTCTGTGAAATGATCAAATGGTATAATCGCAGCGGATAAATTAACAGAATGGCGTATTTCACTGTAGATAATTTATAATTTCCAGTATATAGGAAATGGAATCACTAATATTTTGACGAATGCGGGGTTTTAATGCATAGATAATGCAAATAAGAGCGGGAATGCGGGGTAATACTGCGGGCAGAGTGAAAATTAGAGCGGAATTCACGTGTTCTTTAGACAAAGAACATGAAGATAGCGGTTGGAAATACCAAAAAATGGTTATAGATCGCAGATCAAAGGGCCTAAAATGGATCTAGATCCGGCTCGAATGGCCAAAAAATGAGCACGCGATATGACGGCAGTGCTTTGTATCACCATAGGTTTTAAAAAATAGCGGGAAGTGAAGAGAAATAAATTACGAAGATGAAAGATCTGACCTTGGGAAGGAGCTGCATGCACCACAAACCACGCTTCGCCTGAGCCACCAAGTCTCTGGTGTTCTCCAAGATGGTTTTCTTCTTCCTCTTCGTGCCTGGTTGCGCTCTTCTCGGCTAGTCTTCTTCGTAATAGTAATAGATGAAAATGAGGCGCACAGCGGGTGCGATCTCAAAATGGCGGGCGGTAGGGTCGAGGTAGGACCTAGTCGAATGACAATCAGCGTAGACCTCCGGCGTGAAAGGCTTCTGATTGACGACTGATTGATTTGCGTCCAAAACTAAGCGGGTGGAGATGCAGCGAAAATGACAGTTGAAAATATTAATTCACAACTACCCCGCAGTATGAGAGCCACAAGAAGTGGCGCGAACAATAGTATAAAATTATTATTGCATGATTTACTAATAAGTAATATAAATAAAAAAAAAACGATTTAATAACTATATAGACTTATTTATCTATATTTTTGCAAATATATAATTAGAACGTGTTAGAATAATTATTTTGTTATAATGAAATATTGTTTAGTTGCTAGAATTTTAAGTAAATTAAAATGAATTGCTAAATAGTGAATACAACTAAAAGTTTTTTCTAAGCATCGTAGTTTTAAGCAGTACAATTCACTTTTTATTTGTTATTTTGGGAAATAAAGGTTATTTATTTATTTATTCATTTATTTAGGCGTAAAGTTAGGATGTTTTAGTAATTTACAGCTAAACTGTCCAACCGGATCAGGCTAAAATACAAATATAAAGCAAAACAAAAATGATTTTTCATATTTCCTTAAAATTAATAACGTCTCTTATTACATACAAAAAATCTAATAATGCAAAAAAGGGTCATTGAAACTTGGTCCCGATTGGAAACCTAGTCTCCAGTATGAATTTGGCTACACAAAGGCAAGTCACCTTATATAATAGGTAAGTTCGACTTTGGCTCATTTAATGAAAGTCCTCATATTGTTTTTGTTTCGTTTTTGAAGTGAATGCTTCTTTTTTCGCGCCTCTTATGGAGCCATGGGGCACAGAATGTGTACGTCACTCGTGAAAATAAATTTATAATAACCTTTTTTTTTTTTGACGAAGGATAAATTAATTTCTTAATACAGGTTATTATGCTTTTTAATAGTTCATTGTTTGTTATTAGTTCTAATTCATAATAAATAATTAATGTTCATAGTAGATGCTAGGGATTGTTGGCACTTGGTGGAGTTTATAAAACATTGTTTTAAAAAAAAAAAAAAAACACTTGTACTTATCCACATATTACGTACAACTTTATTATGCCCGACCGGTTTCGCTGTAAAGCATTTTCTAGGGCTTTTTACACATCCTAACTAACAAATAAATCTTATAAACTACAATCATGTCTAAAATGACGTGCAATAAAAAATGCAAAGTGGTGACTGATGCCGGGCCCGAGTGGCCCGAAATATATCTCACTAAAATTTAATTTAACTGTTTTCTTATGTAATTATAAAAATTATTTTCAAGTTAAATAATTATTTTGTGACTCAGTGGTTGATTAGAAGTTTAGGACGCAATTAGGTCCTCGCCTGAATAGCGGCTGCACTACAAAAAGACTGCAGATGTCCGTAGTCATCCACTGCATGATGAATCGGTACCGCCGCAAAAAAATCTTGTCCCCAGTGCTATTGCAACTTCATACTCGAAGAGGAGAGCAGTTGAACAAGTTTTTTGCAAAAGATATATACAGCGGGTCTACCGCGTAATTCTGATTTGTATCAACATCAAGCAAATGCATGCGAAATTCAACGCGTGCAAAAGAAATGGCATGTTAGGCGGGCGTCATCGCACGCACGGCAAATTTCAATCTCAAGTTGATGTTGATGAAAATCAGAATTACGCGGTAGACCCGCTGGTCCAAAACGGTAATATCCCACTGCCCCACCCCTCGAAGCTTGCGGCTGGATTCTAAGTAAATCCCCACATCCGCTTTTCACTGGCAATGATTACGACCCAAACGCTCAGAACAAAATACCCAAACGTGATAGGTGGTGACTGGTGAGCCCTATCACCGTACTTCGACCAACAGCTTGACGTATGCCTTCCGAAGCACGCATATCGAACACAAACGAATGTGCATCGCGCGGGATTTGAACCTGTGAGTTAGCATAGCTGAACTACATAGCCACAGAGGCAAACAACTCGGACGGACTAAACTGAAATAATTCTTAGATCGTTATATAAGCTGTGTTTGCGTATTTTGAACCTCAAACTCTAGCTAAGAACTTCAAGAAAACATAAATGTAATTTAGTCTATTTCAATTTCCAGCATTGGACCTCAATTATCAATCAGTACATCCCAAAGATGCTTGCAAACAAATGTGGTGATCATTTTGACAGATATCATGCAAGAGCATATCCGAGACTACAAATGAATGCTGTCCCAAAGCTGAACATTATCGCAGCATACCACATAACGCGCTACTTTTTTCAAAATAGTTACTGGCCCAAAACATAAATATCAAGAAAACAACAATGCTTTCCCAAAGCTGAACATGATGGCCAAAGGTACCACATGGCAAGAAGTATTCGCTTAAATAATATACGGTTGTATCACCGACACAACCTGTTCAAATTATTATTCAAAAACGAATGTCTTTATTCAAATAATAATGTGGGGATACGTGTAGGTGTACTGATGTCAGGAACAAGTTAAAGGAAACATGTTGTTTGGTTGATGGTCGTATAATGAATGAATATATTTAATTAGTACAAAAATACCTTAATTCTAACTTACTGACTAAGCGTAACTTTAATGACGCACGAAAGTGCATGTCGCAATGCTACATCTCCCCCGAAAGTATATGGTTACACATCCCTTTGAAAGAAAAAAAAAATGTTTACATTACAAAAACTTAAAATAAAATCAATGAAAACATTTTTGCTTAATTGTAAAAATTAAACTAAATATTCAATCCCGAAATAATTTCGTATTATTTTTATGAACCAAATATTCTTTATAAAACTTATCAATCTTCACATTTGGTGATAAATCTTCTAAAACTACAAAAGGGCCTTCGTAAACACAATCCAACTTATTACCTACTTGATTTTTCACTAAAACTAGATCTCCTGGCTTATATTTAATAGTATTACAATTTTTATCAAAATAAAATTTTCTTAAGGATTTACTATTTAAAAGATTTTGCTTAGCATCTAACTGAGCTTTTTGCAATCTGTATTTTAACTCTTTGGGGTAGTCGTCGAAGTTATCCAAAGGATCGACTCCCTTACATAAATCCCTTACATAATAATGGAAGGTTACAAACTTTGCCAAACACGAGTTCGTATGGAGTGTATTTCGTCTCTGAATGTACACTAGTGTTGAAAGAAAAACGCCAAAACGGAACCCACTCGCTCCAATCACTCCTGTTGTTTTCACATTGAATCCTAAGGTAGGCGCCTAAGTGCTTATGCGTATTTTCTATGCCTCCTAAGGTCTCGTGATGGTACGCGGTAGACATTAATTTCTCGATACCTAGTAACCTACACACCTCACTCATCACTGATGACGTAAATTCGGTCCCCCTATCGGTCAGTATCTCTTTTGGGATACCGTAACGCAATATAAAACTGTTCACAAAAGCTTTAGCCACAGTTTCAGCGTCTTTTCGCTCCAAAGGATAAGCCTCTACATATTTGCTTAGATCGCACTGTATAGTAAGGATGTACCTTTTATTATGATTATCTATATCTAGTGGGCCCATAATGTCTAAACTAATTCTTTCAAATGCCGAGTTGGCAGCGGAGGTTATAACCATAGGCTCTTTGATGTGTCTGTTCGTGTGTTTCTGAATTTGACAACTCTTACAACGTTTTACATAATTCATAACGTCATTAGTCATACCAGGCCAAAAATAGTATTTTTTAATGTTATTTAACATGCGATTCATACCTGCATGTCCACTTGTGGGCAAAAGGTGAAAGTCATTTAAAATTGTCGTTATTTCATCCCTGTCTGAAATACGATCTATGTCTCTTGTAATAAGGAATTTTGGTGACGCGATTTTACATTTGTTGATACTGCGCAGTATACTTTTAATAAATCGAGCGTTACTCCTATTTTTTATGATGAGTAGCTCTACAATATTTAACTTTTGGCACAATTTTTCGAGATCCCTCGCTAACACCAACTCGGTCGATAACGATCGGGTATCAAGAATGATCGCGGATTGCGATGGTATATAAGTGCAATAGTTAGCGTCACTTGAAACATACTCTGAAATATTCAAACTTTTGTCATTAAAATTGTTTAAGAAAATTAATTCAGTTATCTCATTTGGTCGTTTGAGCACCTCTACTGCTGTAGGTTGATCAGGCCTACTGGAAGTAAAATGCTCGGTGGGTCTGTCATGGTCGGTGCCCTGACTCTCTAGTCTTTTATGATGTAGCATGTAAGCAGTAAGATGTAGCATTGAGCTGTATAATTTGATACTGTCTATCAGTTGAGAGGTAACCTGCTCCTGACCTGTCATAATAGGCAACAGGGCGATGGCTGTTTTTAAATCGAAATTATCTTGCGCCATGTTTACGGTTTCTGTGCACTTATCTACATATATGGGAATATTTAAACTTAAAATATATTGGTAAATCCCTCGTGTATTTCCTACCAATATGTTAGATGCTTGTATTTCTTCACTATTTAATACACTCGATTCTATTTTTACTCTTATATCAGACGAAATAGACTCCAAACGACTATATAATTCTTGAGCTTCTTGAAACTTGAGCTGAGCTGTCTCTGAACTTTGCCTTCTGGCTGGTCCGACTTTAATGAGATATGCTTTTATTTCAACTAATCTCTCATAAATAATTTTTAACTTAGTTAACTCAGACATAACAAACTAGACGATGGAAATCGTTTCAAAAATATAGGGAAGTACATAAAAACATTACATTGATAGTGACTTACTTGTCTAGTAGACTGTACTTAAAAAAATATCGGCACCACGGCTATGACTTGACGGTGAGGGGCGACACGTGGCATGACGCGGCGGCTCGCAGCGGTCATCGGCGGGCGGCGGCGGGCGGCGGGCGTCAGCGGGCATCGGCTGGTCTGGCAGCTCTCGACTCCTTGTCCGCTGAGGGTGGGCCGGGCTATACCCTGGACTCCGTGGGCCGGGATTACCCTGGACACCGTTCGTAAGCTTCAAGTCTTCTTATAAGTTCTTCTTATGATTGGTGATGTCAGCTATGTTAGTTGTTTGATTTATGATTACTTGATTGTCAGCCATGCTACGGTGATAGTGGCTATGTGTCTTCTTCTTTAAAGTGGCTTCTTCAATTTCATGTTCGTTTCGATCTTCCTGTTTATAACGAAGTCCTTGGGTTCTTGTGGCTGAGGGTTGCCATGTGGGGATACGTGTAGGTGTACTGATGTCAGGAACAAGTTAAAGGAAACATGTTGTTTGGTTGATGGTCGTATAATGAATGAATATATTTAATTAGTACAAAAATACCTTAATTCTAACTTACTGACTAAGCGTAACTTTAATGACGCACGAAAGTGCATGTCGCAATGCTACAATAATAACAACAATAATTTTGAAAACATTACTACATAACAGTGATTTTTTTTGTTTGTTGACCAGTAGGCGCAAAAAAAGATAGGTATATAGTGTTTATTTACGCCTTTGATTATGCAATTCATCACAAGTTCATGGCTAATGAAGCACTTTGACTTTGACTTTTTTTCTCAAGGTCAATTTAAGTGGCTTTGGATTTGCATCGCTACATTCGGTTATTTATGATTACTGTTATAAGAAACATTGTTATTTAAACATTCCGAGTCAACATTAACATCGTGTTGATGTTATGTAAGTCTATCGCAAAAGCATTTTTATTTTTTATTGTGCACTGAAACACGAACAAAAATAGTTACAGTAAAAGGTATGATACATACGGTTGAGTTTATCTCTATAAAAGGGATTTTTTTACAGCAAACCATTGAAGAAACTATTAAAATTTAAAGAGTAATCATAAACGTGCAAAAAAAATGAACATTTCCCACAAAAATAATATATATTCAAAATAATTCATAAATATAGTATACTTATGCTATTTCGACAGGTGGTAGAGCTGATGCCGAGCTCGACTGTGGAGGTAACACCATCTTACTTGGAGACACCCTCGAAGTAATTCGGGGGAGAGTAAGAGGATAGCTCACAAGCAAAAAACCACGAAGCCCACCATGCCTGGGACCGATGTATGGCGATTATATTAATCCCTAATAGCCTGGTCTTATATGGAACAGACTGGTGACCGGCAGCAGCGTTACTGGTGCGAGGGTTCCTGCACGGAGCTCACCAACCCGCCTGCCCAGCGTGTGTGAGTTTGGGCAATTCTTCCAGGATGACCGCTGTGAGTAGCAAAGTCCTGGAAAGGCTTATGCCAGCAGTGGATGAACTAGGCTGATGGATGGATGGATACTTATAGTGTAATGAAATATATACATTTAAATATATATAATATTTTCTTATTCAGAAAGTGAGAGCTATCGACACTGCTTCTCACGATTCTTCCATATCCATCTATATAGTTCTTCTCTTCTGGATGCTATTGACTTTTCAGTACTGTACGCCCTTCAACATTCAGAATTTGAATAGATTTTTTGTTCGTATTATAGGAAATGTATGTCCAATAACAAAAGTCAAAAACATAACATTAAAGCCGATTCTGAAGGCTTTATATTTAGTTTTAGTGCTGTCATAACAAAATTTTGTTTATTGCAAAATGGTTCTTAAATGCTAGGAACATAAGCTAAATTACTTTGGAAAAATTTTAGTTTTGACAGCACTAAATCTAAAATTTTAGTTTTGACAGCACTAAATCTAAAAGTTTAGTTTTGACAGCACTAAATCTAAAATTTTAGTTTTGACAGCACTACATCTAAAATTTTAGTTTTGACAGCACTAAATCTAAAATTTTAGTTTTGACAGCACTAAATCTAAAAGTTTAGTTTTGACAGCACTAAATCTAAAATTTTAGCTTTGACAGCACTAAATCTAAAATTTTAGTTTTGACAGCACTAAATCTAAAATTTTAGTTTTGACAGCACTAAATCTAAAAGTTTACTTTTGACAGCACTAAATCTAAAATTTTAGTTTTGACAGCACTAAATCTAAAATTTTAGTTTTGACAGCACTAAATCTAAAATTTTAGTTTTGACAGCACTAAATCTAAAAGTTTACTTTTGACAGCACTAAATCTAAAATTTTAGTTTTGACAGCACTAAATCTAAAATTTTAGTTTTGACAGCACTAAATCTAAAATTTTAGTTTTGACAGCACTAAATCTAAAAGTTTACTTTTGACAGCACTAAATCTAAAATTTTAGTTTTGACAGCACTAAATCTAAAATTTTAGTTTTGACAGCACTAAATCTAAAATTTTAGTTTTGACAGCACTAAATCTAAAAGTTTACTTTTGACAGCACTAAATCTAAAATTTTAGTTTTGACAGCACTAAATCTAAAATTTTAGTTTTGACAGCACTAAATCTAAAATTTTAGTTTTGACAGCACTAAATCTAAAAGTTTACTTTTGACAGCACTAAATCTAAAATTAAAACCTTCATAATCAGCTACAGTATCTACTACAATAATGTAAGTGGTAAAAAGATTCAGTTAAATTCCGCTTTACCTATATTGTTAGTAACACATAACTATATTTACATACAGTACCCTCTCGCTAATCCGCCACCAAAAAATCCGGACTACCGGCGGATTACCGAAAACGGCGGATTATAATGTACAGGAACATCAAATTGAGGAAAACAACAAAAAAACATACCTAGTAATTTTTTATTAGTACTTATGAAGGTAAATACATATGTCATTTGTATAAAAATTTAAAAATGAACTGACACATTAACTGATTACTCAGGTTTTGAAAAATACTGCTCTAATTTGGCTTGTTTTTTACCAGAATAAATCTTCGTAATAACATGATTACAGAGAGACATCGACTTGCAGAAAATGGGCGGATTATAGTAGTTGTCGGATTATCAAGCGGCGGACTAGCGAGAGAGTACTGTATTTTCAATTTTCAGTAATAAACAGTAGAATTATCCCAAGAGCCTTTATACGTTAAAATATGTACAATACATCGACACGACATGAATCCCTGGAGGGGTGTCAGCGGTGTTCCCGAGTATGGACCGTAATGTAAGTCACGATTCACACTCACACCCTACGTTTCAATTATTACGTACGTGGTAAGCCCTATCGCCGCACTTCGGGCACAAATACGGACCAACAGCTTAACGTCTTCTGCAGCACGAAGACCGAACATACGTGTGCCCCTACATCATCTGAATCCACGACCTCCAGATTAGTGGTCGAGTACTGGAACCATTAGACCACAGAGGCGTTGAATACCTATAATAACGTCTCTAGAAATGTGGTACAACAACACGGGCCAGAGCGCGGTTAGCCAACAATAACAGCATGGCACGATCACCTTAGGTTCTAGAAAATTATACAATTTTTCCGCCTTTTTCAATTTTGCTACAACATAAATACCTGCGGTACATAAAAAAGTTGCTTGTTATTTCGCGTTTACTCCAACTTTGATGTTTATTAGAGTAGTGGTACAGTGGAGACCACATAAAGCTATACACTTGTAGTACGAAATTAGCCCCTACAGAGACGAATATAAGATAGGTACAAAGTCCAATGTGTCTTACTTGATGCGGTTTCCACTGTACTTACGTATTCACTTATTTATTTTTATTCATCAGTTTTATAAAATAAATACATATTGGGAGTATTTTAGGCAATTGTAATATCAAAATTAGTTTTTATAAGTACTTGGATTATTTATCCGATATTATAAATATTACATTATAACACCTCGATTTTGCGCTGCAATTGGCCCAATTTATTATAGACCTAATCAACAACAGAGACGAAAAATAAGTCTCGACCTTGTTTCTTAAGCCCCTTTATCCTGATTGGCCTTCAAGCCGCATTACCGAAACGACGCACCCGAGGTTCAGAACGAATCTTCTTATTTTTCGTGAAACTGTAAGTTGAAAATATTATAAATAAAGCGATATTTTTGGTGGTTGTAGATAAAGTATTGTGTGCAACTGAACATAATTAGACATTGGAACACTCGTGCAAAATTATTACTAAACGAACTCGTGTCCCAATGTCTCAAATTATGTTACAGTTGCACAAAATATTATTGTTTGTATACATTTGAAATACTTATGTTAAGTGCTCCTATTACCAAGGGTTTTCTGGTTGAAATCTCTTTCAGAGATAAGTTCGTTTTTTTGCATTTAATTTTAAGACTACCGTTACTAATATTATTTTGTTTGCAAGAAAGAATTATGAATTGAATTGAATAATTTTGCGACTTATCTCGAGTATGTTTTGGCCTCAATTTTATATTCTGTTAATATAGTGAGTGTATAAGCAAAGTATCTGTATACTTATTTCTTCACAATTATCTAGAAAAGCTAACAGTAAGCATACTTGTTATACTTGTCAGACTTTAAACTAACAAACTTATCGATTACCTACACTTCATATATCGATATAATTGGTGTTATCATAGTATCACAAGGTAAGATTTTAGAAAAAATAAGTGTTTAAAAAACGTGTCTTTTCCGGAAATCAGTAGAAACTATAAAACTACATCGGCTTTGATTCCATTAGGCTTAGAAAACACCTACTATTCCAGAAGATTCTAGGCGGCTAAAAAGATGACGTCATTCGATTATTCGAGACTAGGAATAAGTATCCAGTAGATTACTATGATCTATTATACTATGATTGTGTAGTGTAGTGTACCCATTGTTCTATCACAGCAATGAAAATAAGGAAAATCGAAGTCCATTGTATTATTACCTAGCCAAACCGAACCGGTTTCACATTTTGTATGCATACCCATGCACGGACCATTAAAGACGACAAAACTGGCATACCAACACGCACAGAAACAAACACTTCAACTGGACTTATTACAAAAATATTTATTCTTTATATGTTAAACCTTTATTTTTTTCTGTATTAAATTACGTAAAACTTAAGATCTAAATGTATCACTTTTAAAGAGTTTCGTCTACGCCGTGGGGGATGTTGTTGTCTTTTTCGGTGAATTCTTCTCGTTGGCTGGACGGGGTGGTCGGCTCTTTTCGGTCGTCTTCGGTGACAGTCGCCAGTTCCACGTCGATTGGCTTTTCGGGTTTCTGCTCCACCTTCTTGTATGGTACACCGGTCTCCTTAATTGGAACGTCTCGGTCGATGTCTTCAGACTTATCCTTGGTTTGACCGTTTAAAGGAGCTTCGACAACGAGGTATCCATCACTGCTCAGTTCAGCTGTCACGTCGGTACCGCTAGCGTTCACCGGCAGAGTGTAAGTATGGAAGAACTGGCTGGCAAACAGATCCTTATCGTCCTGCTTTGTCTGGTGTGTACCCTGAACGATGATGAAGAACCCTTTCACCTTGACTTTTATGTCTTCCTTTTTGTAGTCTTTAGCGTTGACGACGATTTGGAACTTGTTTTCGTCGGCAATGACTCTGGGTCCGATTTCGGAGAAGGAGGGGAAGAGCCTCCATAGAGGAGCAAAGAGACTCCCGAAGAGGGGGAAGGTAAACCAGGAACCGTCGTCAAGGTCTTCGTCAGTGATGGTGGTGACCGGGCGCGGCCAGGGTCTGTCGGTTTTGTCGGCGGGCAGGGCGGCGACGACGGCCAGCCCGAATGCGAAAATTGCTAAAACTCGCGGCGAGAACATTGTTTTAGTAGTGTTTAGTTTCACTCGCGTGTGGTTCCGTATGTGTTGCGTGATTGACTGCGGGCAGCGCGGGAGTCGGAGGCTATATAGAGGGGGTTTGGGGGGCAGAGGGGCGCAAGTGCATCGCTGGGCTCGCGATGACTCTACGCAAAGACTAACTAATTGTGGACATGGCAAAATATAGCGCTGTTGTCGGAAAAATACACCAAGAAAAAAAGCTTACAGAAACAGCAACAACTATATAATTACGAGTTATTTATAGCTGCAATAAAATTCTAAATAATAAGTATTTATCACAAGTCTAATATCAATTCAATTATGAAATAATTACTGGCATCGATGACATACAAAGTTATTGGATTAACACATGTCATAATACAACGTGTAACAGAAAGGTGTAACCATATTTGAAGAGCTTATTCAGTCAATGGTATACAACAACTTTTACTATGGAGCCAACCATGAAATATCAAAAAAAAAATCTGCCTTCCATACATTTCGGCCGAGCGGCATTGCATTTTTCTATGAAACAGAAAAAAGAAATTTCGAGATACAGGTTTTGTTCCATAGTAAAAGTTGTTCTATACCATTGACTGAATAAGCTCTTCAAATATGGTAACACCTTTCTGTTACACGTTTTATGTTATTTAATTTCATACAACATTATGTATTTCTGATTATTTGATGTTACTCACGAACTATATATTTTGATAGCAGCTATATAAAAAGCCATAATATATATTACATGTCAATTTAAGTTGATTATTTTCAATTCGTAACGTATAGGTAGAGATAGATAGCTACACACAAAGTAACTCATCAGAAGTGTCCCGTCTGGTCAAACAACATAACAAGTAATCTTTGCCGTGGTGACTAATGACCTTGAAACCTTCCAGTGGTCTCTTGAACGGTGCGAAATTACCTTATTATGCCTTAGGGTTCCCTGGCCAGGGTAAACAAACCTTGAAGGAGGGCTGAGAGGATGATATCAGGTTTTGGATATAATGCGATGTTGCTTATTATTTAGGCGTTTTGGATGTGCATTATGATAAGAGTGCTTTTGGGTCCGGAGCAGTATTCTGTGCAAGGCGATAAAGTTTTTAACCTACTCGCACCGTATGGTTTGTCAACCACAAAAAGTATAGCTATGTATAGCTATACATCAGCTTTATGTGTGTGTAGTTTTTAATGGGAATTAATAACAAAGATATGTCAAAAAATATTTTTTTCAATGCAAGTGCTCGTAAAGCCCCACTTTTTATGCATCAAAACCGAACAGAAAGTCGATTATATTGCCCTAGGGCTTTATAATTTTTTTTTTTTTTATTTATTTACAATGGTTGGCTAACCTGCAGCTTTTCATGTGAACCATAAATGTTATTATTTTTTTCCACTGTTTAACGGCTCTGGATACAGTCCTTATGAGCCAGTCATAATTTAAAGTTCACAAGATTATATTTGTTTTATTTCCTCACACTATGCATTGAAAAAAGTAGTATGATACACGGGCGTAAGAGCGACAAATTACTCGGTTACGTTTAAAACACTCGCTACGCTCGTGTTTTAAATCGTCCTCGTAATTTATTCCTTTTCGCCCTTGTAGCATAAACTACTATTATTATCTCATTTAGACGGACCTAATTATGTCGTTTATAGGATAGTTTTAGTATTACTTTGTACATTTCGTTAGTTATTTTTATATTTCAATATTATCTAAAAAAATAAGCAGGCCATAGCTTTATGAAACACGTGACATATCATTATAGAAATGTCTCAATTTCGTTATCTGTGAGATAGATCTGAGCCACGATCTGCCCCTCTATTCTGTATATTTAGTTGCCAACTAGACTAAGTGCCTATCATCAAAAACATAGCTATAAATGGAACTTTTAAAATTGCTATTAGTTGGTATTGAACTATTTACGAACTGTGTCGTCACTTCAAGTGCTAACATATTCTTAGACAATCGGAATTCGATAGTATATCTATGTTTTTGGTGAAAGGCACCCAGTTCAAATGGCAACTAAAGATACATAATAGGCCCTCTGGAGTGCGATTTATTGTTTTAGCGATTATGAGAATCACGAGGGTTAAGGAGCTCGAGGGTCAATAATGAAAAATTAATCAAAGGGACTTAGTAATAATATTATTTTAAATATTATATAAATAATTTGATTCTCAGTAATAAAAGAACAGATCGTGTATAATAGTTAAGATCGTGGCTTCATCATACAAATATTACAGTGCGCTAAGATGTTGTTGCGGAAGCCGGAAACTGGCGATAGTACTTGTCTATATGAACAACCTTGCGTGGAAAAAAACGAAAAACCGTGAAAAAATAGTTTTCATATATTTTGGTCGAATAATTCGTCTAGTAATTCGCTCTCATTCGTCTAGCTAACGAATACAACAAAAAATTCTTTAAAATTGATCCATATGGAAACTCCAGAACCTCATTTCGAAATAAAATAATGAACGAAATATATTGCCCTAATGAATAACCGTAATTATAATGATAATTATGATTTTGCTAAACACCCTCCCCTTTTTACATTCCCTCACTTACACAAACACATACTCTCTCATACATACTCATCTTACATTAACTACACACAACACAAACATCTTGTCGAACAAATGAGCAAATTAAACTACAGGATTACGTTAGGTACTTGGTTAAGTTGCTTTATTTTTGTTTAAATGTTTAAATATAAGAGTAGTCTAAATTCGGACTAACGAATTAGTTAAGTTTTGATTATTATTTTTTACAGTTGGGGAAATTTGTTATTGGCCTTAGTTTAAGTTTTGAAATATTGTTTAGAGTATATTATATCGCTGTTAATTTCCTGAATAAACTAAATAAATAAATAAATAAATAAAATAAATTTTCTATGGAACCGTTGATCTTTTTTTCCTCGATTTATTATTTGGTGCAAAAGTTGTTCGTATGGACGAGTACTGTCGCCAGTTTACATCTTCCGCTTTTGTACCATGGGTGTCCAAATGTATTTATAATATGATCACAATCCTGAAATAACGAAAAAAAATCAACTGTTTCATACATTTTCGTCAAGTAAGGATACATATTTTCTATGGAACAACAATTTTTTATCAATTAGTAACTTATTATCTCTACTTTTGGGCTTTTCAGGTGTCCGTCACGCCATAATCCTCACTTTGGAAAACTTCATGAAATTAACTTTGACAATGCCAAAAAATAGTCAGAAACTAGGCATTAAATAGTCACCAAGGTAAAAAAAATAGACACATCATAACTCCGAAGTTATAAGCATAGGTTAGTGAGGATTATAACTTTGGAATTATATGATGTGACTATTTTTTTTATCTTGGTGACTATTTATAACTATTTCAGGACAATTTTTTGGCATTGTCGAAATTAATTTTCATTTAGTTTTCAAAAGTATGGCGTGAAAGAAACCTTTTCAGTGACAAAAAATATAGACCATAAAATAAAATACATTGTAAAGGAACCCTCCAAAGATAAATCAAGTGATGCGTGATTATGGTTAGACAAAGTACTCAGTTATTTGTTTATCGTATAAACGGCAAGTTATGCAAAAATCAACTATTATTCTATCAACGTGACTTTTTTCAATAAACTGGTTGATTGAAGTCTCGTACGTTAAACATGTCATACATTATTACGTGACAAATAACAATACACTAGAGTCGCCAACCGTCTTGCTTGCCCAGAGATTTTTTCTGGTTTCTGGGAGTATACTTGATAGTTTTTAGGGTTCCGTACCCAAAGGGTAACCAAGGGGACCCTATTACTAAGACTCCGCTGTCCGTCTGTCTGTCCGTCTGTCACCAGGCTGTATCTCATGAACCATAGCTAGACAGTTGAAATTTTTACAGATGATGTATTTCTGTTGCCGCTATAACAACAAATACTAAATAACAGAATAAAATGAATATTTAAGGGGGCTCTCATAGAACAGACATGTTTTTTTTGCCGTTTTTATAGATAATGGTACGGAACCCTTCGTGCGCGAGACCGACTCGCACTTGGTTGGTTTTTATTAATTGGTAATAAAATGTTAAAAATAAAATAAAATTAACATGACATGAATGCCCCAGGGGTCTATAGCATAGCAGACCATATCGAGCGTCAACCGCTCGATACAACATATCTATCCTTCTCAAGGTAGATCAACAAAGTGAGAGACACCACCGTATCACGTTCTATCTACCGTGGTTTGCTGTGCACGACTAGCAGGAGTTTTTAGAGAGAAATTGCAAGTTTTACGTTTCACAAATATGGATCCACAGCTTAACGTACCTTCCGAAGACCAAATACTATAGAGCCCCTATAGAGTTTGAACCCGCGAGATGGTTAAGAACTCGAACTATTGGACTACAGGTGATCCTAATATAAGCCGGGGGATATTCTTGGT
The DNA here is from genome assembly GCA_934047225.1 of Ypsolopha sequella. Classification (NCBI taxonomy): domain Eukaryota; kingdom Metazoa; phylum Arthropoda; class Insecta; order Lepidoptera; family Ypsolophidae; genus Ypsolopha; species Ypsolopha sequella. The sequence goes on along the minus strand of OW203986.1, from coordinate 2,072,017 downwards.
ATTACTTACCCACTAGACATACCACAACCCAATCAGCCCAGTCAATTTTGAGTTACGCAGAGATGAATAAAAAAAACCGGCCATGTGCGAGTCGGACTCGCGCACAAAGGTTTATGGTAAATAATACCACTTGCAGTTATGGAGGTCCAACTTAACTTAACACTTGCAATCTATTAAACTTTATTTATGTAACTAAAGGGTCTAAATAAGTTGGTCTTGATAACTTGCTAAATAATAAAATATTTGTAATTGTAGATGTTTTTCTATTTGTGTGCTACCTGTAAACGAAATTTCAAGTTTATAAAACAACTGGTAGTGCTCTATAATAGGTTTTCATGGTGAGCAAATTTGTATGAAATTGCTTATGTAAACTATGTAAAATGCAATAACTTTTTTTCGCATCGAGTTAGTAGCCTTGAATTTTTATAGCACCGCACCATGGAGCCGTAGACTTTTGTAGGAGGTATCAGTTTCAACTTGATATCTCATACGGGAGCCAAGCAAAAGGGTCGTGACAGGCAGACGGCCAACAAAGTGATCCTATAGTGATTCCGTTTTCTTAGGTACAGAACCCTAAAAAAGAACAGACTGACGTAGAAGCATCATTTTAGGATCAAGATCAGAAGGAGTCGTCTCGACAGATCAAAAATTACCCCCAGATCTTGTTCCACTTCAACTCTCTCTGTATCTATGACACATGCTAGGAGCACATAATAGGCACCCGTTTTTTGACACAAATATCATTCGTGGAAGTGAAAGCGTCGAAAAATGTGTTTCGGGACAGTAATCTTATCCCAGAAGAGTGACTCTCTGTCTTTTTCTTTACGTGTAAGGAGTAAAGAAAATAACCACACTTTTGTACTTTTTCGTTGTTTTTATCGGTTTTTAAATTGTTTAAAAATAAGGGATATGTTTATTAAAACCTACTTACGTGGTCAACCTAGAAAATTTAAAGAGCAATAGTACCAGATATGTTTTGTTAATAAAAGAGTGGAATTATGGAAATGGCATGATTTGAAAGGTCTTATTACATGCTGTGTTCGTGAATTATTTCTATCAAGCAAAGTTTATCTGATCGTGTAACACATGCGTGGAAGACCTAGATAAAGGTTCGAACTATATCGCGTATTTTTTATTGAAGTTTTAGACGATATTTGAAAGTTCTATTTGACTTTGAAATTACTGATTTTGGGATAAGAGCGCCTTAATATCTTAACTAGCAGGGTCGTAGCAGATGATGGAAATCTGTCACCCGTCAAGGAGACAGACGTGAGTATAATTTATGGATGTATGTAATGTATCGTCAAACTACACTCATCTAAAATATTGACAAAAAGTAAATAGGAAATTTCAAAAACTAATTAGTTTACACAGCTGTTATTGTATGTTCTAACGTCCGTAATCATCATCATCGTTATTTTTCATCGCTTCATTATTTGAACAAGTAAGAAAGACTATGAATAATATATTATGTATGTTAAAACAACAAAAGGTTGACTCACAACGTATGGATGATTTAAATCACACGAATTGTAACAATCGTAACACTTACTCATACACAGTTCAGCTAATGGTGAGTCTACGGGTGATTCGTAGTTCTATTTTCATTTTATTGCTTGAACATATCACTTATCTTTTCAAAAAGAAGACGGGAAAAGCCTCTTTTTTGCCCTAAGGTAAAAATAAATGAAAATTCATTTACGCCCTGAGATTTTATTCTGTGCCTGAGGAAAAGTATTTTCTACCCGCTACGAGAAACTTAAAAAATAATGCCCTAAAAAACGCGTATTTGTGCCCGAAATATAACGAGATGGATTAAAAATTGTCGGTAAAAAGAGGTTATACATACAAGTATTGTCTTTTTTATTCACAGTCTACACTCGGGAACGCCCCTGACAACCCCCCGAGGACATGTCGAGTTGATATGCATTTGTTTAATATTTGCTCCCCAAAAATGTATATTATGTTTCTGGTAGGGTTGCCAACCATCCCATATTATCCGGGACATCCTGTATTTCGAAAGTAAATTCTATTGTTCCGCCGGGACAAACTTCGTCCCGTACTTTGCTCTGCCTTATACAAAACAAATAAAATTTTGGTTCGATAGAAATGTTGATGAAACTAATATGGTAGTTTCCAATAACAATTGTTCAAATATTTTCAATATCAACTATTTCAATTTTAGTATTCAAAGCTTAAACTGTTATGTTATGGAATAATTATTTTCATAAATAATACGTAAATGGATAAATGTTTAGTCTGACAATTGTACCAATTCGGTGAAGCACATATTAACTTATTTGAAGGACTACACTTAACTTGAGCGTTCTGTCCTTGTCTTTTCGATAAAGAAAGAAAAAGACATGACACTTAAAGGAAGGTTATTCCGGTCAAATAAGTTAAGTCGTGTTATGCCGAATCGATACCATGTTAAATGTGATAATAAATATTTTTACTTAATAAAAGCTTTTTCTTTTTACTGTTTTATTATATATATATATACAGATTTTTATGAATGTTATAGTTGAAATTAAATAAAAAATAAAACTTTCGATATATATTTCGACCCACTTGGGGCCGTCGTTAGTCGAATATGGAATAAATAGATAAAATAGAGTTAACAATAAAATTATAAGAAAAAAAAAAAACTTGTTCACTTCAAGCCTACAAATAAACTACAATATCTCGACTTCACTAGTTGTCATCCACCACATATCAAAAAATCAATCCCATACTCACTATCACTTCGTGGTCGTCGGATATGTAGTGACCAGGAATCACTCGAGCAATACCACCAAAAAATCAACCAAGGCCTCCGTAGCAGAAATTACCCTCATCAATTCCTACAGAAACATTTATACAATAGACCAAGATATCACAACCTTCAAAATAGATCACCCAACTCATCCGACAACCCCAAATTAGTAACTACATTCTTCAATGGCAGTTATAAACTCAAAAAACTCATTAATGATTTCATTCCCATCCTACAACAAAACGACGAAACCAAAAACCTCCTCTCCACAAACCCACAAATCTGCTATAGACAGAACCCGAACCTCAGATCATATTTCACTAAAACTAAACCAAAATATCCTACTCATCTCAATCCATTAATCACATCACCTGGTACCGCTCCATGCCAACGACCACGATGTAAAACATGCCCCATCATTAAAACAGACACAAAAATCAACACACACCACACATTAAACACCTACACCACACAACCCAACACTTCATGCAAAACAGAGAACTGCATTTATCTGCTAGAATGCCGGCACTGTCTGGCATTCTACGTAGGTGAGACAAGAAATGCGCTCCATATTAGAATGAACCATCATCGACACACTACAGACTCAATACCTAATAACACTTTACCTATACCCACACATGCTCGCTCTCATTCTCATTCATTTAACAACTGCTTCACCGTTCGTATCATTAAATCATTTCACCCCCCTTTGACTGACATTGAACTGAGAACTTGGGAATTGTCTTACATTTGGTCACTTGGTGCCCACTACGGAGCCGGACTAAACAGACAACACTGACCGACAGACACACCCTTCTCCACCTTCACCAGATGAGAGCAAAAAGGTGAATGAAATAGGTTAAGAAAATAGGTTAAGTTTTTTTCTTTTTTAATTTTATTGTTAACTCTATTTTATCTATTTATTCCATATTCGACTGACGACGGCCCCAAGTGGGTCGAAATATATATCGAAAGTTTTATTTTTTATTTAATTTCAACTATACCATGTTAAATGTTAGTTTTGACTTAATTCGTACAGACACAAAAAATATTCTTGAATCTGCAAGGTTCGTTGCAAACTAAAGTTGAAAGAAGAAATAGATAAGCATATAATAGTAGTTTATGCTACTAGGGCGAAAAGGAATAAATTACGAGGACGATTTAAAACACGAGCGTAGCGAGTGTTTTAAACGTAACCGAGTAATTTATTGCTTTTACGCCCGTGTATCATACTACGTTTTTCAATGCATAGTGTGAGGAAATGAAAAGAAATATAATCTTGTGAACTTTAAATTATAATTGGCTCAAAAGGACTGTATCCAGAGCCGTTAAACAGTGGAAAAAAAACGTATAACATCTATGGTACACAGGAAAAGCTGCAGGTTAGCCAACCATTGTAAATAAATTAAAAAATAATAATAATAATAAAGCCCTAGGGCAAAATAATCGACTTTTTGTTCGGTTTTAATGCATAAAAAGTGGGCCTTTACGAGCACATGCATTGAAAAATTAATTATTTCTTTACATTTGTCACGAACAAAACTTTGTAGGTCGCGCCAAACTTCTAGTCCGCTCTGAACACGAGGCGATTCGCATCAACCGACAGGAATAAACTTTATGGGACATTCTTCGGAGAAGCAACTTCAGAGCGGACTATCCGAATCCCGTATTTTAGCGTCGTACAACAATAAAGGAAAACATTTTTGGCATCCCTAGTTTAAAGTCAAACTTTGTTGAACAGGTGGTAGAGCTGATGCCGGGCTCGACTGTGGAGGTACCACCATCTTACTTGGAGATCCCCTCGAAGTAATTCGGGGGAGAGTAAGAGGACAGCTCACAGGCAAAAAACCAGGAGGCCCAACATGCCTGGGACCGATGGATGGCGGTATATCCATCCCTAATAGCCGGGCCTTATATGGAACAGACTGGTGACGGGCAGCGGCGTCACTGGTGCGAGGGTTTCGGCACTGCGCTCACCAACCCGCCTGCCCAGCGTGTGTGAGTATGGGCAATTCTTCCAGGATAACCGCCGGGAGTGGCAAAGTCCTGGAAAGGCTTTGTCCAGCAGTGGACAAACTAGGCTGATGGATGGATTGGATTGTTGAACTTTCTAGAAGTCAGTTACAGTAACAATAGCTAATCGGAATGCTGTTGCACACAGTTTACATAAATTTTCTCTGGTGATAAAATTATTTATAATGAAATATGTTGCTAAAACGTTCGTAATTCTGTTAAATTCGGTAGGGATCTGAAAACTGTTACTATTATCATAATTGTAGGTATATTAGTAATCATGCACTGAAAAAAAAACTTGTTAACATTTATTATAAAAATGTTTATGACTATCAAGTTACTTATTTATATACGAGCACATAAAGTATTTTAAATCCGGCAATAAAGTCATTTTTATAATTTTTTGATTATTAAATAAAATAGGCTCAATTATGTAAATTAATAAGTAACTATCAATTATTATCATTATTTTTATATCAATTATTTGAGAAGTGTAACGTTGATAAAGCAACTTGATAGATCTAATCAAATGATTGATAGAACTCACTATGTTCCCGAAATTAATAAAGTAAATTAATAAAATTGAACATTGTCGATTTGATGAAAGTGCAATCATTTTAGCTTTATTGTGACAATAAATGATCATTTATTATTTCTGATATTTTCTTAAATGATTTAGTCATATTTTTTTCAATCAAGCATAATTTTAACTTGATTAGCCATCTTTTTTTGAGTGTGTTGTTTCTAGAAGTTATCAAAAAAGAGGGGATGGCTTTCTTTCACGCACAAGAGATTATGTCTAATTCGTCTTGGGTAAAAATATAATACCTGACATCTCAATTTCTGCACTTTTCAAGGCGAAGGTATTCGTGTGTTGGTGGATAAACGTCGTATTCCATTGTGTTTAATTCGTAAATAACTAGGACTGAAATTTTGAAAAAAAATACATGTCATATTTAACTCTTGATCTTAAGGCGCCTCTTCCCAACGTCATCCGAAAATTACTCTATTGATAAAGTTATTTCTCCTAAGCGGTAGGTTTAAAAAATTTAAAAAAATATTGATTATTAGATAAACTATAATAAGCTACTTCATTTAAGGAAATTATTCTTACGTATAAGAAACATCATGAAATTATTGTTCAAAGTCAAGCTGTTTTAAAACTAAAATTGAGGAAAATTGGTTATTTTTTTAAAATCATTAAAGGTGTTTGAATTGTTCTTGCAATAAAATACACGGAAAATATTGCTTAGAAAAATAATTCATGAATTTTTTTTCCGTATTATTTTCTTCTACTATCCGGAGACCCAGCGACGTCGTTATGCAGTGCGCGCTGATATGAACGTTATTCCTGTGTCGTTTCTGTCGATATTTGTACCGACAGAGGTGGACTCAAGGTCTTTGACGACTTCCTGCCTCTTAATATTTTGGCCGTTCGGTTTCCGATTAGTTGCATTTGCCCGCATGCCATAAAATCGCAAAGATTATATATTTAAATATAATTTTGTTAGCTTTAAATTAGGTTTTGGAAAATTAAACTTGAACCAAAATAAACGTCGTATAAAATATAATATAAAACGTCCGTCATATTTAAATAAAAACCATCTAATTCCAAACTAATCAAAATTGTCTGATTTTTGAGCGGCCCGTCCACAGAGCAGGGTAGAAAAGGGTATAATGAAAGCGTTGGAGAAGGAATGATTTCTCTGAATACCCTTATCTCAAGGGAGTCACGTTTTGTATAAGTTTGGGAACCACTGCACTAGACTACAGAAGTCGTGTTTAAAGCTCATCGCATCAGGAAAACCGCAGACGTGTCATAATGACAGAGTTAAGAATGCTTACCTCGTATTTTAATCGTTATTGTCGTGATTTACAAGCATGATGTATCCGTAGGTACTGCACGATGTACGAGTTAATGAGGTTTATCCTATATAAGATGTATCATTATACAAAATGTAGGAATAATACAATGTTTTTTGCCCGGAACCACTGTGGTTTAGACATACTGGAACAGTAGAGATGCTCTACTCTGCCGGAACTCCTCGAATATACTTGTACTTTTAAGTTTCCGTACCCGAAGGGTGCCATACGGGAACCAATTACTAAGCTTCCGCTGTCTGACCGTCCGTCTGTCACAAGGATCTGCAGCATCAGCCGTTATAGATAGCAGTTGAAATTTTCACACAATATGTGTTCCATTTTTAAAAAGTTATCATTTTGCTATCTCCGAAACAAGAGAACCGAAAAATATAGTAATAAATAAGTGATTACGTAATAGTAGTTTATTATACAAGGGTGAAAAGGAACAAATCACGAAGTAACTTATTGCTCTTACGCCGGTGTATCATACTACGTTTTTCAATGCATAGTGTGAGGAAATAAAACAAATGTAATCTTGTCAACTTTAAATTATGATTGGCTCAAAAGGACTGTTATCCAGAGCCGTTAAACAGTGGAAAAAAAAGTATAACATTTATGGTACATAGGAATGGTTGCAGGTTAGCCAACTTCTCGTAAATAAATAAAAAAAAAGTAATAATAATAATAGGCAAAATAATCGACTTTCTGTTTGGTTTTGATGCTTAAAAAGTGGGCCTTTACGAGCACTTGCATTGAAAATATAAAAAATATATATGTATACATAGTGATTCAGATATTAGGCTTCCGTGCTCAGCCGGAGCCACGAATTGTTTATCAGGCGCTACCATTTTAGCGGCTTGTTTGTCGCCTTAATGTTTACTTTGACATCTATATTGTTGTAATTTACCATGTTCTTAGGGTTCCGTACCCGTACTGTGTGATGGTACGGAACCCTGTGTGCATGAGTCCGACTCGCACTTAGCCAAATTATCATACAAATTGCTAATACTGATCATAATGATCATCTTTCCCTGAAGAATATACCCACTTGAAAAAAAAAAGCTTTTGTCTATTGTAGTTTTTTATTTTTCAATTTTGCCGTTTTGATCCTAAGTTGTCCATTATGGTCGATAAATTATATAATTTCCCTAGCAACCCGCTTCGGCTTTGCTCGGGCATGTATTATACATAAAAACCTTCCTCTTGAATCACTCTATCTATTAAAAAAATTTCATCAAAATCCGTTGCGTAGTTTGTAAGATCTAAGTATACATAGAAACAGACAGCGGGAAGCGACTTTGTTTTATAATATGTATAGTGATATCGATGTACAGCCAGTCTAGAGTGAACAAGTATTTATACTCTTATAAAACAATGTATAGGCTCATGGTATATCATAATATGACCTCACGTATCTAAGCCTATGATATTACAATATTTACTAAAGTACTCATTGGCCTTAACAAAGAAATTCTTGTATATTTATTCCTAGAATTGATAATATTCCATCATGAATCAACGTGCGTGACATTTCTACACCAACTAACAAAGTGATATAATTAAACTGTAAAAGTAACTAAATACTTTCTTAAAAAGAAGATTGAAAAAGTCGTCAAAAGCGAATCCGGCCTCGCTATATTAGGGTTCCGTAAATCGCAATTACCTGTGAAAAAAAAATGATTGTTTGTTTTGGTCATGGCATCAAAAATCCTTCAGCGCAGAAAAGAGCCGGTAGGTTAGGTTAGAAGGTTAGGTATGGCGATTCGCGGAACGTAGTTAGTATTTTATTGTGTAAGTCAGTATTTTCTTGATGTGCAGTTAGTAATTTTTATAGAACACTGTAGTAGCATTTTTAGTATTTTCTGCTGTGCGTTTAAATACAACCGTTATGAAGATAGTACAAAATATATTCTATCTACACTCATATCGTAAAATCAAAATGAAATCAAAAATACTGCATAAAAACAATTTGTTTTTTCGAAAGTTTCTAATACAGAAAAGATGTTAATTTCTAGAACAAAATAATGCTTTCAAATATTTTTTTCTGATATAAAAGTACAATTACACGAAGTAGGAAGACAAATGGAACTAAACCCATACAGCCATGTCTGAGGCTTTAATTAGAAATGGTTTGAATGTTGGTCAAACTTGTGACCAAACCCATAAGCGGTGGACCTGCGATTGATTTTAATGATGGTAGAACTTGTGACCGGGCCCTTGTGTCACATGCGCGGTGAACTGCTGGATGCATTTTGTGTGTTATTTATTGATTTAATATTTACTGATTTTTTGTTTGCTTAAAGTTTTATTCTCGGAAAAAATGTCTACAGCATATACTGCGCAAAAAAAATTACGAAAAATCAAAATGAACCAGCAAAATCAACAAATATGATATGATATGGATTGAAAAATAGGTAGGCAGTTGATGAAAACAAACATAAATGGATATTAAAACACTCGTGTATACTATTAAAAAATTCGCCTACTCGTGTTTTAATAACCTGTTTATGTGCCAGTTTCATAAACTACTATTTTTCTGCTATAAAGTTGGAAGACTATGGATATATACCAAAGATGTTTTATATGAAATTGCCTATACCTACAAAAAAAACGGTACCCACCCTCCTAAGGAGGTTAGGAGTTAGGACGGGGTTAAGAGGTTAGGTTGTAAGGAGGTTACATTTCAATTTATTTTCTTCCATTTATTATCTATGGTGAGGTGGTTGGACTCTCAGAATATTTTAAGGTTGGACTACCTCACTTTGGTTGGTTCGTGAGTTGGCGCCATGGTTTACGGAATTTTACTTTGTTTTGTGAGTCAAAAGTTTCATTTTGGTCTAAAATGGCTGACAGCAGTGAGTGATAACGATGGTGATTTGACTTCACCTTATATTCTGTAAAGTCACGAAAAGGACGAACCAAACTTATTAGAAAAATCAAAAACAACTTAATGTTATCGATACTTGTTTATCTTTACACATGCAATAGGTTGTTACAACGTAACTATTGCATGAGTCTAGATAAAGAAGTGTATGAAACTTCACATAATTAGGTATTACTCTTGTATACTATTAAAAAAACACTCGTGTTTGAATAACCTGTACCACACCACATAATTGCCAGTTTCTCAAACTACTATTTTACTATTCAGTATTATTGTTAAAAGAACGCTGCTGCTGATGGCTTGTCTATCACAAAAATCTTTTTCAATGCAGTTGCTCGTAAAGTTTTCTTTTTTGTTTAACAAAATTATGCGGAAACCGACTCTTTATTTCACTTGTGAAATAAAACAGTACTGAAATCCTTTATTTCACGCGTGAAATAAAGTAATTTTTTCAAGTTTTTGACTCTGTGGTGCATGGTGCAAGTCATAAAATTTAAAAAATTACAAAGATGCAAGGAGGTTTTGCTGTCCAAAAAAAAACAATTATTTATAAGTATGCGCGCTCTAGCAATAATTGAATGATGATAAACACCATAACACATAAGATTCTTGATTATCTCATTTAAAAATACGTGTTTAGTTTCCGCAAACAAAAATATTTTTCACATTATTGGCTGTATGTATACTGTACCTTTGCCTCAAGAAAGAAAAAACTGTATGAAACGCGCGCTCTGCAAAGAAAGCACGCCATTTTGTTGTAAATAGGCTTTGGTGAAATAAAATTATTTTCTCTATTATACTTATTTTTTTGTTGTATTTTCTCGCAAAATGAAAAATGTTGTAAGATACTTAAGTGTATAAGGTTTTTATCCGAATGCGTGCCAATAAAAACATTTATTATTATATTATATTATATTTATATTTTTTTTAATAACTATTAAAAATGGCTATTATTGAACAGACGCTTGATATGCAAACATATTTTGTTGATTTAAATTTCAATTGAATGTTATTTTTCCTGGTTTTCCTTTAATTTAAGATGCTATGTTACTTTGTTCAAATTTAGTCGGTTTGATTACCGCTTCAAATAGGCATTTTTCCTAAAATCTTTGAATTCGAATCTACTTATTTTTAAAAATGAAATGAAGCAAAAGTGAACTTTAAACTTTCGCGATTTTCACACATGAACTTGAGTTCGCTTGTGACCACGATATCCCACAGTTCGCTTGTGACCACGACATCCCACAGTTCGCTTGTGACCACGACATCCCACAGAGGCGTCGAAACGTCAAGCACATAACCGTTAAGGTATGTTGTATGTTGTTTATATATGTTGTATGTTGACCCGAATCTTATTTTCATAATCCATGAGGCAAAATTGTCTATCTTCAATATTTAAAGTACTTAAGGTAAACTCGAAGGCCCATTGGGATGGGACCCTCTGTATACTTTTCATTGATATTAATAAAATTGATATACACCATTGTTATTTAACATTTTATATAGGGTTTACCCCAAATATTCTTCAGTAGAACTACGTTCATGCTTTCCAACTATGTTGATAATTGTAGATATAACACGATTCTTCCATTTATTAAAGAGACCACTGATTACGATTCTACCATTAAGTGCGGGGTCATCATTCACTAAATCCTCAGGTTTGATCTGGGTGATGATGGCATGGGGCAGTCTGAGCTCGTCTCTGTGTGTGGCGATATTGGATGTCAGGAAGATACCGAGGAGTATGAACATGATTCCTTTCAACATGGTTTGTAACTGAAGACAATTTTCTCCTGTTATTTATCCATTTCTTGGTGAGGGTTCAAATAAAAAAATATATTCCGATTTGTAACTGTTTACCCAACAATAGGTGATCTAGTACTGAATTTTTATATATATTTTTTTATTTACTAAAGTACCTGAAGAAGAAAGAAGCATTGTTCTACTCTGACACTTATACAGGCTGATATTAGATTTAAGTTTTCTGAAAATAGGCGATCTGCGCACATTTTATTGTTATGATTTTTTTCGTGAATACATTATATTTTTTTTCTTGTAATTAAAATATCTAAGATGTATGGTAAGATTTAAAAAAATGGATGGTAAAAAGATTAATAAACAAAAGAATTTCTTTGTTTTAGACAAGCAAACAGAAAATCTTCAAGATATAACTATAGTAAAATTCAGAAGATTCTGTTATATCACTCTTGATTAGAAACCATTAATGTTCGCGAATCTTTAAAATAAACTGAAAGATTTTTTCAGTTTGATAACTAAAACTAAATCTTCTAAAACAGTTCGTCCTAAATGCCATCCATTTTCGTGATAAGATTCGTAATAATTTTTTACAACTGTAATTTTTAAAAAATTAAATAAACGTTGCTGTTAGCTTACTTTTGTCTCATTCATACACAATTAGGATTCGTCATTCCTAAAACAAATGCAAAAATGTTAGTACTGAAAATTGAGTTTCCTTCAAATTCTCCATTCGAAACGCCAATTTCATATGTTGGGACATGTTCATTTACTCTGAAGTAACCTTACTCTGAAGTAAAACATTCATAAAAATTAGGTTTCCATACTCAGGGGGTGCCGAATTTAGCGCTTTGTTTTTATCATAATCATCATATTTTTGTATCGCATCTATATCTATATTTTTGTTAATGATTTTAGGGTTCCGTACCCTTATTCTTTATTCTTTAATGTACACACAGAAAAGCAGTTAAAACATATAATAAATTAAAAGATATGTACACAGGCGAGCTTATCTCTAACAAGAGATTTTTTTCCAGCAAACCTAAGCGTATTATGTGGTGGTACGTAACCTTTTGCGCGCGAGACCGACTCGCACTTTGCCGTTTTTTTTTTTCATAGCGTGGTCACATTCACGTTCAGTTATGATCAAAAGATTATGTGGTTTAAAAGTGGATGATGCAAGGCAGTTTTTATAAAAATCTTGTGGGAACCAATAACGACGACAAAAGTTATAGTTATAGTTTCGTTCTGCTACTTTTTCCTACACGTTCTACTAATTTTATACTCGCAAATAATCAGTTTTTTTTTTTAAACAAAATATTTTAACAGTCTAATTTTGCAATTTAAAACTTCTATACATTAGATTACGAAAGTTATAAATAGAAAAATTTGATTGTAAAACAGTTTGTTTGTAAAAAAACTGATAATTCGCGGGTATAAAGTTGATGGAACATGTGGGAAAAGGTAAGAGAATAAAATAGTAATAATTCTGTTGTCGTTATTGGTTCCCACAAGTTTGTATGAAGATTGCCTTGGACCATCCACCTTAATGTATATTTTCAATCAACCTGTATAAAAATGCGAATAAAAATTTTCTTCTAATATTATAAATGTATTATTTGTCGTTATTACTATTGTTTTACTGGTATAATGATATGTATAATGTTATGTATTTTCAATATTAATTTTAAACATCTAAAACAAATATTATGTTCAATAACCCTCTCCCTAGGGCAGAAAAGGAAAAACCTTATCATTTATTAAATTATTTTTTTAGGGTTGCGTACCCGAAGGGTGCCAAGCGCTGTCTGTCTGTCCGAACTTACGTCCGTCTGTCACATGGGTCTACAGCTTCCTCATAGGTAGTCAGTTGAAATTTTCACAGAAAACGTATTACTATGTCCTTTATCTGTTATAATAAAAAGCTATAATTTTAAAAACGAAATAAATAATTTAGTGTTGTTTTTATTGTCTATTGTTTTCAGGGCAAATAGAAAGTAAAAAGCATAAGGGGTCCTCATACAACAGTCCTTATTCTCATCCCTATCTTTGAGACTGGTTTATCCTATTGAATTCCTTGGCCGCCTTCAGCAACCAAGTAGCTGCTATGCTCTTCCGATTTCCTGAACACAGCACCAATATGTTTTTTATTTTTTTATTTTTACAATGATACATTTTATAAAATTTTACAAAGATCGCCAAACTGCAATACAGTTTGTTGGCGAAGCGCTTATATAATTGCGGGTATTTACTTATGTCTAACTAATGTAACTACGAATACAGCAAAATCGCAATTTACAATCTACGAGTACATTTATCTACCTGTTTATACCTTGTTTATTATTTTAATTTTAACAATATACTTTTGAGTTTTGGTTTAATAGTGCTTATTTTTAATTTGTTTTTATCCAGCAAGAGAGGGTAGCTGTTACATAGCTTCGGAGTCAAGTACTGTCTAGTTCTTTCCCCGTAATAATTTTTTGCTGATGGCTGTGTCAATGTACCTTTCTTAACAGATCTAGTGTAATCGCGGCGTACTATTGGGGTTTTTTAGTCTTGAGTGAAATATGAATCTAAAGCAATTAAGTATTTAACTTTACAGTTAACAGGAAAGATCTTACAAACTTGTACACAAATCCGTCTGTGGAATAGTCCACCTCTTGACATTCGACATCTCCCTCTATCTCTTGACATTCGACATCTCCCTCTATCTTTACGTTCGAAAATTTCCTCTATCTCTACATTCAACATCTCCCTCTATCTCTACCTTCAAAACCAGGCTCTATCATCAGTATTTACAGAATCAGTCACCTTACTTCCAAATATCAACTCTCTTGTCATTTTCCTTTTAGTGCGTACCTATATACCAATGTATTGTTATTTGTTTATGTACCTTTACCGGGTGTAATAATGACGTGCTCAGAAAATTAAACCACGTGCTCTACCGATTATACTGAACCACTTCCATAAAATAACTTTTCAAACAAAGCAAAAAAAATATAAAAATTTTTTTTCATAGCTACTCGTCTTTTTCTATGGAAAAGTGAACTTTTCTGTGGACTAGCTCAGTATGATCATTAGAGCATCTGGTTAAATTTTTTGAGCACGTCGTTATTACTCCCGGTATATATGTACACGTGTTTTATTTTACTTATGCGTAGATAATATAACTACTTAATTTTATACTTATATAAATATTATTTATCAGTGTATTTAAGTCCTATATGATTTCTTTAATTGACAAACTTATCTGGCACTACCCTTGACCTCTCCACATCAAAGGTTAACTGTTGGAGAATTCTTTGTGCCTTGTTAATTTTTGTGCAATAAATTATTAACATACATATTTATTTATTTATTACACTTTTGCAGATTTACAGAAAAGTATTAAATTAAGAAATAAAAAATCAAACTACTTAATTTTAATAAACAACATTGTGTGCAAGCCACAATATTATGTACAAAAATTCTCTAAAATATAATTTTTTCAACGTTATTTGTTTGAGCTCTATCTTAATAATGATAATAATAATAAAATTGTTTATTGCACATAAAATATTGTACACAAGGAGAACTTAATGTGGTAATGAAAGAAAGAAAGAAAGAAAAAAAATATTTATTTCAGACCGAAATCTATGTCTTAGTTAGTAACACTATATGCTTAAAAACTATGTTAGTATCCTTATCTACACACAAAAATAAAAACACACAGAAAAGGCAGCAAAAGTCGCTGTTGCAGACATCACACAACTAAATAGAGTGATGCCTACAACAACATCCTCCTGGTGAAGCACTGTGACTCCACCTGAACCCTGTTACAGAATACCAGAACGGGACCGTCCCAACGATCAACAATGGTAATACGTACAAGTTCAAATTTGATTAGATTGTGGTACATGCCCAAGCTAGAGTAATTTAACAAATAATAAAAGTTTGGATTCCGTACACAGAGGGTGCCGAATTTTTCAGTCAGGCGCTATCATTTTAGCGCCTTGTTTTTAATCGCCTTTTTATTGCAATGGCATCTATATTGTTATTATTTGGCATAATATTTTTAAGGTTCCGTAACCGTATCGTGTTGTGGTACGGAACTCATTGTGCGCGAGTCCGATTCGGACTTGGCCGGTGTTTCATAGTCCTCGAACTACTGGTAAATAATTCAAGTGATACAAAAAGAATAATGTCGTCACATTAAACTTGCCCGCAAACAAACTTACTTGACAAAACTTACCTCACATCAAAATGTAAAAACAAAAAGACCAATCGCCACTTTACTAAAAGGAAAAGAGTGTTTTTCTTTATTTTTATGTTGTTATTTAAATAGTTTAAAATTAAAAAGTCGAAATTATTTTTTGGCTGACATTTTTTAATTTCCTCTCAAGAAGTTAGCGCCCTCCATTTTTACAATTCATCATCCAAAATAAAGCCCCATTTAGATTTACATGAGTTTATTAGCAAGTTTAATGGGTCCTTAAAAATCTACTTGTCTTGCACTTGTCCAACAACAAAGAATAAGTTAACCCTTTTAATTCTCAATATCTCAAGAAGGATCTGAACCACGATCTGGATTGCGGTCTATTGTTTTAGCGATAGTAAGAATTTCAGGATTTTCATAAGCTAAATTAGCAGCTCGATGTTTGACGGTACATTTAATTTTATTTGTTTATTTATTTACAACTTACATCTACCATTACAGGATAACCCAATGCGTTAGAATGCAATCTTTCAACATTAAATTATTCATATATTAATACATTTATACACTATTACAATTATAACACACAATGTACATAGCTGTCTTTGTGAAATCACTCAGAACACAACAGAAAGGATCGATCAATTCCGCGATGAGATTGAAGCGCGCGCGACAGTGCTGCCTCGGACAGCAAGTTGGTTCGCGAGCGTGGCAACCGCAGCAGCGCCGGCGGCGCTCCACGTATTTGTCCGGTACACACACGCTCACCTCCCCCAATGTTACTGAATTGTGGATTCGTCCTATAATTATATATTATATAATAAATAAAAGTCAAATATTTATTTCAAAACTTTGTGAGGTTCATATAGAAGATTTGAAGAGATTTAAAAATAGCTTCTGAAGTCCCTCTTTTAGTGAGCTTACACGTGCACGTTTTTTGTTTTAAAGAATTGATTGAAATTAAACGGTGAAGTGGTAGAAATATACATACTCGACTACTTACTGATTGTTATAACGTACAGTTATAAAAAAATATGAAAATGTATAAAGAACAATGCGAAAATTTTGTTTATAAAATATATCCTGTAGAAATATTTAAGGGTTTGGTCCATAAGAGGCCAGTGCCAAAATTACAAAAAGTACCTTTTGTAATATTATTGCCGTAATAGACGCTTCCACCAAAAGTGAATCGTTACAACATAACGCAATTTACAACCCTTTAAAAAATTAATGGCTCTTCAGTCATGCACAATGCGCATTAAATTTGTTGCAATAACTTGATCTTCTTGGTCTTGGTCCATCAGAAGTTGGTGATCATTTGTAAAGATGCTGTGGCCAATAATAATGATTTAAACATATACTAATGAATTAACGAAGGTAGTGACAAACAATAGCCTCATTAAACATAAAACATAAGTATTGGGTGTATAAAGACTAGGTGAAGAAAAAGTAATTTGTACACGCCCCGAAAGAAATCATACCACATATTACATAATAATCTATATTTTTTTTTCGTATTTTTCGGTCCACCAATTTCGGAGATAAGGGGGGAACCAATCAAAAACACGTTATTGCACAGAAAATTAAAATATAAATACAGAGTATAGGATACCACAAAAGGCAAAGGTGGACTTATTCCTTAAAGAAACTTCTTCCATTCAACCAATGGTATAAAAAAGAAAACTTTACATAAATTTGCGTATTTGTGCCAAAAAGAAAATAAAACTTCAAGCCTTATATTTTTTAAATGTAATACGCTACATACATACATAAATACAAACATAAAAAGAAACAAAGTAGCATAGTCAGTCAAGTAAATCAGAGAAATGAAAGGTAATCATTTTTCAAGTTAAATCTAAAAGAGGGCACAGAAGGATGATTTCTGAGGGTTTGCGGAAGTTCATTCCAAAGCCGAACTGCATTTATGTTAAATGATTTAGAGAAATGATTATTGTGGTGTGTGAAGGCATCGCAAGTTCGATATGATAACCAGACTAAAGGCGATTTGTTACTGCAATCAGTGCATAAGACAAATCTTTTTTTTAATAATTAGGTTAGACGGGATTAGGGAGAACATTATATAAAAGGGAAAGAATGTGTAATTTCCTGCGAAGACGAATAGGTAGCCACATCGAAACTCGGAGCCGTGGTCCGAAAATTAATCAAATACACAAGTTCTCAAGACGTTTTAGCTTATCAAGCAGCTCTTCGATGGGACCTACATCAGCGGTATTGTCATAACCCAGAAGGAGAAAAAAAGAGATTGTGTTAAGGTTATTTTCGTATCTAGTGACAGGAAATTTTGTAGGCGCTTAAACAAGTGATATGAGCCAAAAACTTTACGGTTTACTTCATTAACATGTGGAGACTACGCAAGAGTTTGGTTCAACCACAAACCCAAATTCCTGACAGCCGTCCAGTAAGGCACTATCACCTCATCAAAAACCACATCAGCTACATCAGACATTTCCAAACGGGAGACGTAGTAATTACTACCAATGATTATGGCTTGCGACTTCTTTGGGTTGAGAACAACACGCCTTGTCCATTCCCTGATGGTGACATAATCGGTGTTAACAGTGTGCATTGCCCTGTTTATGTCATACAGCGGCGCAGCAATGTATAACTGCAAGTCATCAGCATATAAATGAAAAGAGGAGGAGAGGGATGCAGTAATAGAATTGATAAAGTTAGAGAAAAGGAGAGGAGAAAGAACGCCACCTTGTGAAACGCCGGCAGTCAGATTACACCAATCAGATTTAGAGTTTATTTATTTATTTATTAAGGAGCTCTAACTGCATACTCCGATTACAAACATCTACTTATTGACTATACATTAGTCCTGCAGAGTTATACAAATTATAGGAGCACACAGCACTCGTATAATGTTACAATGTTAAAAAACAGAAAAAAAAACTTAAATAAAAAATAAAAACATGCTAAATTTTATAAATTACTACTAAATCATGAAATCCAAAATCTAATCTAAATACTAAATCATAAACTATAATTTAAACCATTCACTTAAAATAAAAGAAAACCTAAATTAAGCTTGAAGCTTAATTATGTGATACGTTATTAAATATTTTTTTAAATTACA
Organism: Ypsolopha sequella; assembly: GCA_934047225.1. NCBI lineage: Eukaryota > Metazoa > Arthropoda > Insecta > Lepidoptera > Ypsolophidae > Ypsolopha > Ypsolopha sequella. The sequence continues at coordinate 2,053,452 of OW203986.1, read as the reverse complement.
TAAAATGAAATATGAATTAGTTATCTATATTAATTAGCTGCTGTCTGCCGCAAAGATAGGAATCGAACCATAATACTACTTCTGGCAAAACACTGAGAAACCTCAGCATGCCAACAAATATGTCGAAGTTGACAGTGTTGAAAGCATTACTGAAGTCTAGGATCACTAAGATGGTGAGATTCTTCTGCTCTATATTTAGCCCTATGGCATCTGTCACTATGGCATAGACGAAACCCAGACTGACACGGATTAAGGAGATGGTTATGGGATAGGAAATCAGCAAGTTGCTCGTGAACAATGTGCTCAAGGATTTTGAAAATAACGGGAAGAATAGATATTGGACGAAAATCTGAGATAGAAGCAGGATTGGACTTTTTGGGAGAAGAATAATGTGAGTTTTCTTCCAGGGACTAGGGAAATTTCCTGATAACAGAGAACAGTTAATAATGTCTGCTATTGTAAGACAAACTGCAGCCAAAATCGGGATAAACATATCTTTACTAAGACCATCATCACCTACTGCCTTAGTTGTTATAGAGCAAAGAATCTTCCGAACATCTATAGCGGTAATCTCATGGAACTGGAAAGCTAGGGTGTTCAAGGTATCAGATTTAGAGATGCTAGATTAATAGGAATATTGACTACTTAAATGGTAATTGATAGCATTTAAGTCAATATTGGAAAAGGTAACAGGCTTTGGCTTGCCAACACCGAGGGAGTTTAGGAATTTACAAAGATTGTGCGCTGGACAGTTTTCAATGGATTCGAATATATGCTGACAGATAGCATGTCTACAGGCGTTATTGCAGCGGTTACGTAGCAACTTGTAACGATCAATATTCAGATCAGAGGGATCTTGCCTAAATTGAACTTAAACCACATTCATGTTTGTTTTTTCAAAGATTTCTCGAAATCAGTGCCAGTTAATATAGTATACAAGTTACAGTCCACAGCTCTTTAATATCTTCAATTTAATAACTATATTGTATTTTTAGGATATTTTAATTTTTTTTTCTCTTTTGTATGAGAAACGTTTTGATCAATTTCAAAGTTTTAATTTTTTTTTACACCTTGTTATGTGGGCAAAACATTTCTATTTTTGTGCCAAATTTCAAGTTTTTATCTTTAACAGTCCTAAAGTTATGAGGCTGTGACACGGATGGATAGACGGACAACGGGGTCTCACCATAAAGATTCCTTTTGGACCTTTAGGTACAACGGTACCCTAAAAACGTTAAAAAAATTATCAAATAATAAGTCCAGTTCTCAATTAAATGATTAAAATACTATTAAGATCTTCAACCAGCAGCATATAAAAATATTCAAGAACTGTCTTAGAAATTGAAACGAACCTACTTAACGTCTGTTGAAAAAGAAACTTGGAATTCTCTTGAAGTTCATCTCTATCATTTGAATAAGAAATAATCGAATAAACTTAAAAAAGCTAACTCAGACTTATCCATATTTTATCTTTTCAACTTGTTGGATTGAACGAGCACATATTTTTTACAAATGAGCTATTGTTCTTTCAGTTTCCTTTGATATAAACTAGCAAGGTTAACCCTAATATATAATCACGACATGAATTCCTGAAGAAGGTCACATCTTCCCAAGCACGGACTATGAAATGCACGTCACAGTCCACACTCCTAAACCCACGTTTTAAAGACGATTGTTACGTTCCAACCACGCAATGGGTGAAGGTTATCGCCTTACCTGGCACAAATATGGATGAACCCAGAGCTAAAGAGGCTATGCGAATTTTATTTTTGTCACTGTCACTCCAAGCGAAAACACGCTCAGTGCGAGAGGGGCGGAATCAGGGCGAAAGCGAAAAATTTTAGTTTTATAATTTTTATTAAAAAAACTAAAATAGCCATCAAAATTAAAATATTAAATCTCTATATATTGTTGTGACACACCTAATAAAATATGTTCGAATTCTTATGGTTCCTTTTCGTCAAACGAGGAGAAAAAGTGTGTTTGAAGACGTCATTTCAACAATTATTTCTATCGACGAAAATTTATTCATTTTATTTATTTATTTTACCAGAAATTTATTAAAATTTTCCGTGTATTTCATGAAATACACACAAAGAAGCACCTCTATTTTTTACATATCGCATTAACGTGCCTTTCGTAGCATGTGATTTGAGCCCGCGATCTCCACTTTAGTAGTCAAGTACTCTTACCACTAGACCACAGAGGAGAGATAGAATATCGTTCGTATTTATGAATTTAAGAGTATAGACTTTGTGTAATTTTCAAGACCTACTTTGTGGTTTTCCCCTGTCAAGGTAACTAAGTTATGAACTATGTTATAGGTTTGTTCATGCTTTTAGTCATCCTCGTAAATTACACGTATTTTTAGTACAATTTGTAAATAAAGTACGTATGTTGCCAATAGATTGACGTCTAAATGAGTAGGTACTGGGAGTAGGTATAAAAATAATTGTTATTTTAATATACCTACTGCAGTACCTAACCATTCAGACGTCAAAGGGCGTGTATGTATTAAGGCGGTAGGCGAAAAAAATACGGGTGTTTCTTTTCTGTGTATTTCATGAAATACACGGAAAATTATAATCAGTTTCTGGTATATACATTTTGACTATATATTCTAGGGTTTGAAATTGGAATACATGTTTGGATAAATTTTCCTCGATAGAAATAATTATTGAAATGAGGTGTTCAAACACACTTTTTCTCCTCGTTTGACGAATTTGAACCATATACAGAACTCGAACATATTTTATTAGGTGTGTTTCAACAATATCTAGAGATTTGATATTTGAAATTTTGCTAGCTATTTTAGTTTTTTTATAAAAATTATAAAACTAACATTTTTCACTTTTGTCCTGAATCCGCCCCTCTCGCACTGCGCGATTTTTCGCTTGCAGTGACAGTGACAAAAATAAAATTCGCATAGCCTCTTAAAAAGAGTATTTGCTTATACTTTTAAGCAGTGTTATTTAGATTTATGTTTAGAGATTAAGAGATTATACAAGATTCATGTTGGAAAGAGTCAAAACATTTTTATGTAATCAAGTTAAAACTAAAGTGGAGTCATCGAGTGATGGCACCTATGTCAGCTGCTAATAGTGATGGCACCTATGTCAGCTGCTAATAGTGATGGCACCTATGTCAGCTGCTAATAGTGATGGCACCTATGTCAGCTGCTAATAGTGATGGCACCTATGTCAGCTGCTAATAGTGATGGCACCTATGTCAGCTGCTAATAGTGATGGCACCTATGTCAGCTGCTAATAGTGATGGCACCTATGTCAGCTGCTAATAGTGATGGCACCTATGTCAGCTGCTAATAGTGATGGCACCTATGTCAGCTGCTAATAGTGATGGCACCTATGTCAGCTGCTAATAGTGATGGCACCTATGTCAGCTGCTAATAGTGATGGCACCTATGTCAGCTGCTAATAGTGATGGCACCTATGTCAGCTGCTAATAGTGATGGCACCTATGTCAGCTGCTAATAGTGATGGCACCTATGTCAGCTGCTAATAGTGATGGCACCTATGTCAGCTGCTAATAGTGATGGCACCTATGTCAGCTGCTAATAGTGATGGCACCTATGTCAGCTGCTAATAGTGATGGCACCTATGTCAGCTGCTAATAGTGATGGCACCTATGTCAGCTGCTAATAGTGATGGCACCTATGTCAGCTGCTAATAGTGATGGCACCTATGTCAGCTGCTAATAGTGATGGCACCTATGTCAGCTGCTAATAGTGATGGCACCTATGTCAGCTGCTAATAGTGATGGCACCTATGTCAGCTGCTAATAGTAATGGGTACATTTCAAATTGATTTGGTAGAAATTAAAGTCACATATGAGTTGAGTAAATAAAATGTTGATTTATTATACCCGTCCTACAACAAGCGACATACTGATACAATAGATAAATGGCCCGAAATTTGCTTACAAAACAGTTTGTACTCATTGGAATAAGGAGTTGTTGTTGACAACAAGGAACATTGTTGATTTTTAACTGTCTATTCTGCTCTAAGCAACTGCCGTGCAAGTGCAAACCTCAGCTATTTTGACTTATTTTGCGACATTTTCATCTACTTTGTGCAGAAAAACGTTATTGTATCGGAAATTTGTTTTTATCATGCTTTTTTATATGTAAGGTAGTATAGTTTTGAAATTTGTTTTCTCGTTGTTATGTCTCTAATTGCGAGTACATCATGCGAATCATCAGAATTCGGTCATGGCATTTGAGATTATTTCTTGAAATTCCTGATATTCTTTCTTAATTCACTATAAAACTTTACAGTTTTTTTTTTTGTAACGATTACCTAGTATTAATGGTAAGGTCATGCCGGCGAAGACCGGGATAGTTCATTTAAAAACATATTATTTGAATATTTTTGGCTATTTAATTATTTTAAAGTCAAGTTTTATAAATTTAGATGATAATATATTTAGTTGACTGCAAAATAAAAATGTCAAATTTACCTAAAAGCCATCAGTTTGAGGAATGAACAAAAGTTTTGAAAACACAGCTCAATAGACGGACTTGGCCTCCATGTCGGATAAGACCATCTTGTGGCCAGTTCAACTACAAATAGAGAGTTTACGCAAAATATATACAATGTCGCCGACATATCGTATTACACCAGTGGCGTGCACAGAACTTTTTGCTGGAAAAGCAAACAATTAGTCAAGAACAACAATAAAAAAAAATGAAAAAATTTAAATATCACTTTGAAAAAAAAATTTATGAAGCCAGGGTAGACAATGTCTACCCTAGAGTGAAAATTTCCTATACAAACTTTTTTTTTTCAAAGTGATATTTAAATTTTTTCATATTTTTTTTATTGTTATTCTTGAACAATTGCTTGCTTTTCCAGCAAAAAGTTCTGTGCACGCCACTGTATTACACGCCATATTGCAAGTAGGCGCGCTGGGTTGAAAAACGTCGCTGTTTTGTAATGCAGCTACCTCACGTTCAATTATACTATAATCATTTCTTCACCACCCAAGGGTTGGCTGGGACAAACCGCTACAAGTGATAAGTCCACCTTTGTGCAATTTTTTGATTTCTCACCTCTATTTTTTATTTTAATGTCTTTTATGTACAATAAAGCGATTAATTCTATCGTTCATTTAATCAAAAACTCTTGAAAATCGAAGGCTTCCTCTTAAATAAGGCAAATATCACGTAATACCTTTCAGGCTGGCTATTTCCGTTACCGTATGACTCAATTGTTCTTATAAAACAAATATTGCGGTTCAATTCGTACAACTCAATATAAAGCCACAGGTGCTATGGAAACACGGCGATTATTTCATAATGATTTCACAAAGACAGCTATGTACATTGTTTTATTAGTAGTGTATGCTTCAAGGGCGAAAAGGAATAAATTACGAGGACGATTTAAAACACGAGCATAGCGAGTGTTTAAAACGTAACCGAGTAATTTATTGCTATTACGCCCGTGTATCATACTAAGTTTTTCAATGCATTGTGTGAGGAAATAAAACAAATATAATCTTGTGAACTTTAAATTATGATTGGCTCAAAAGGACTGTATCCAAAGCCGTTAAACAGTGGAAAAAAAGTATAACATTTATCAGGAAAGGCTGCAGGTTAGCCAACCATTGTAAATAAATAAAAAAAATAATAGTAATAAAGTCCTAGGGCAAAATAATCGACTTTCTGTTCGGTTTTGATGCATAAAAAGTGGGGCTTTACGAGCACATGCAATGAAAAATATAATAGTGTATAAATGTATAATGTATGAATAAGTTCATGTTGAAAGATTGCATTCTATCGCATTAGGTTATCCTGTAATGGTAGATGTAAGTTGAAAATATTTAAAGAAATATTAAATTAAAAAAATAATTCACGCTCGTGCCCTACTGGAAAACAAAATGTGTACAATTATCGCAATGACGTCACGGACGCTGCCAGAGACGGATTTTCAATGCATAATTTAGGAAGCCAGGACACTATGGTATACGTCGGCAGGGAAATTGACACGCAGACCGTGAAAAATTTTTTTTTTTTTTTTTTTTAAACAAACAGCCACATAAAAATTAACATTACAAATGGACTTAATTAATTTAGGCCTAAAGTCTCCTTAATTTAAAATATTACGTATATTTCCGCTAAGCGAAATAAATCAAAAACTTATGTAAATAATTTTTACAAATAATGGCTCAAATGAATTTGTGTTTAAGAATTGTTATCTAATAAAGAACTAAAAATTTTCCTGGTAACAGATATTTTAAATGTGGAAAAAGATACACAAAACATGTCGACATTTGTTAAATTGTCATTGTAAAATCGGCAAACACGCCTAATAAAACTGTTTTGTGCATAGCACGTTTTACAGGGAGCTATAGCAAACAAATTCTTTTTACGGCATGCACGTTCACATCTGCGAGGTATTCTAAAGTTGATTTTATGTAACAAATCGGGGGTATCTATGATATTATAAATTATTTTATTTATTTATTTATTTATTTTATTTATTTATTTATTTATTTAGGAACACCAACAAGAAATACAATAAACTTACTTAAATGGAATAATCTTAAAATGTATACAGCTATTTGTTTTCTTAATTAAAGGCATCCACATCATGCACCAGTTAAGACAATTATGAACAATTCTTATACTAATAGGAGCATTTACTACTCGTATATTCTATAAAATATGAAATTAAAACTAGGTTAACAAATTTTGTGCGAAGATTTTTTAAAATAACAGGGTACTACCTACTTATTTTATGCTTTGTGTTTATTTGTGCGTGTAGTTTTTTTGGCTAAGTATTTACTGACAGAGGACTTGAAGGTGTTGAGCCCGGAGAAAATATCAATATCTGCTTTGGCGTATTTGGAAATAGCATTGTACTGGCGGCAAGATCTCGTTAAAGGAGCGTTGGTACCTAGGTTAGTCTTAGCAAAGGGTATATTAAAAAGAATGTAGTTGGATCTTGGTAGCCTTTTAGGGGTATTAAATGACAGCTTACTTAAGAGATCTGGACAGTCAAGTGCACCGTTGACTAACTTATGTAGAAAAGCTAAGTCGTGGACCTTTCTGCGATCAGCTAAAGGGCACATTCGGTAGTGAGCTAGCCTTGAGGAATAGCTTGGTAGTTTCTTAGCTTTGTGATCGCCGTACGTATTTATAAAGCATACAAGCGTCAATGTAGTCACGCCTATGGGATAGAAGTTGTACTTTATGTCTATCAGCTGAACTATTATAGTCAAGATAAGCATAACCTGTTCTATAGTCGAGGGCTTTCACAAACTTTTTTTGCAGTTTCTCAAGTCTATCAATATGAATCTTACAAAATGGGTGCCAGACTGAACAGGCAAACTCCAATCTACTGCGAACAAAACTGTTGTACAAAATTTTATAAGTTAACGGATTTTGAAACAGCTTTCCGGCTCTTAAAATAAAACCTAATTGTTTATAAGATTTGCTGAGTATTGTATCAATGTGTGGTACATAAGTGAGTCCAGAGTCCATTATAACACCGAGATCACGAATTTGTGTGACCCGTTTAAGATTAGTGTTACATAATTTGTAATCGTAAAAAATAGGTTTCTTCTTCCTGCTAAAAGTAATTATACTGCATTTGTCTGGATTTAAAAATAAATTATTTTCAATACAAAAGCTTTCAAATTTAAGTAGGTCAAGTTGTAAATAATTACAGTCAATAATAATTACAGTGTCGTCAGCATAAAGTAAGGAGTTTGAATGTTCTATATTATTTGTTATATCATTGATATACAGTGTAAATAATAGGGGTCCCAAATGGGAGCCCTGAGGAATCCCTGAGCTAATTAACTTATAATTTGAACAAAAACCACCAAGTATGACAGCTTGATTACGATTTGAAACATAAGATTGTATCCAACGCAGGAGGTCACCATGTATACCGAGCCGCCAAAGCTTAAGTAATAACATATTATGACAAATTTTATCAAATGCTTTGGCAAAATCTGTATACACGGCGTCCACTTGAAATTTACTATCTAAGGCATTTAATATAAAGTCCGTAAAACTTAGGAGATTACTATCCACACTACGACCCCTATAGAAACCGTGTTGACTAGGAGTAATATAGCGACGCACAGCAGAAGATAACTGATCGGTCACAATTTTTTCATGGATCTTTCCAAAGTGGCATAATTTAGATATAGGTCTATATTTTTCAATGTTGCTGCTGACCGTGCCTTCGGGGATTGGTGTGATCCATGCACGTTTCCAAATATTTGGAACGTGACCATCTCTCATTGACTTTGAGAATAATATCGTAACTGGCAAAGCCAATGATAGTGCACACTTCTTGATAAAAATAGGATGAATTCCATCAGGTCCTGCACTTTTATTAATATTTACTGAGTATGAATATAGAAATATTATTATCAGTAATTTTAAATGCGATAAATTTTTGTGATCGTGCATCTATTCATAGATACATACTCACGCTACTCCCAGAGGGGTAGGCAGAGACTAGATTTTCATCTGTTACGATTCTAACGCACGTATTTTCTCTCTACCACATCTACCAATCTAGTCATACAAGTTCTACTATTCCGGGTACTTTTGACATTGCCCTTCTTCAATTATGTCGCCAATTTGGTCAGCATACGTCCTTTTAGGGCGGCCTGGTCAAGCTGTACCTTCCACTTGCACAAAATAAATTTCCTTCTACACTCTACTTTCATTCATTTTCTCTACTTTCATTCATCCTCTTTACTTTCATTCATTCTCTCTACTTTCATTCGTCCTCTCTACTTTCATTCATCCTCTCTATTTTGTGATCAATAAAACTCATACGGTGTTACTACAAAACGGTGTTTAACTTTAGACAGTGTTTAAATCTGTCGTTGTCACCTTTTCTTTCATATTGTAAAAGAGTGACAGCAACAGATTTAAACACTGTCTAAAGTTAAATACCGTTTTGTAGTAACACAGATAATGTTTAGACGTTGACTATTTCTATGAAAATGACATTGTTAAATTTTTAGAAGCCTTTAAAAATTTATATATTGCTTACTTGGTTAGTTTAAGTAATACTGTCATCAAATTTTAATACCGTATTAATTTTTGTCATGATATATTTTCTATAAAATTACCTATTTTCACAGGTTTTTCTTGAACAGATATCTAAAGAATCTTAGAAGAAGTATTGGTTTCGAGCCACGATCTGAACTGCGAACTTTTATTTTGCTATTGTTTTTAATGAGAATTAGGAGGGTAATCATTTAACCTCCTTGCAAGGTAAACATATACCAAATAAAAAGATTTGAAACAATATTTCAGATTTATTCCCGTCGCATTTGAAACGAAACGAGTCGAAACGACGCCATTTGGGGCGCTGAGCCTGGTCATTTATTTCTGAGAGCACTCAAGTGAGCAAGTGAGTCAAGGTGGCAAGACCACTGCTTCATTTCAAACTTCAAATTTCAAATTTGTTTATTCAAAATTATTGTAAGACTAGCTGACCCGGTGAACTTCGTATCACTGACCTCTTAATATAAACCATATGAATTTAAACCATATGCATTTCAGAGCCGGTAGCTTTATAAAGGCATCATCAGATAGTCTAAGTATCGGCTCCATAGTGGGCGGAAAGAGTGGGCAAATCACGCACACATGTCCAGCTTAATGTTCATAATTATTTTGCATGAGACATATTACCAGCCTATTTTTTTTTGTCTGTATCGATTACGGCACATTACTTAACGTAATAGTAGAACAGTAACCTGGCAACACTGACTGTCAGTGTCATTGTCACCGAACTTTCCAAGAAAATATAATTGATATTTCAAAACTATTTTTCAGAAGTTATAGTTAACTTTTAACAATGCATTGTCCCTTTTGTAAAAAGTGGATAGAACGGCAGAACAACAGAAGTACCTGTCCTAGTCGCACAAAAAAATTGTTAAGATGCGACGAATGTTTCACAATAACCGCTGATACCTTCAAGTTTTGTATAAAGTGCGGTCACAGTTTGAGCCGAATAATACGAATTAATAGGGCTAACGAACAAAAAAATCGAGTGAAACAACAACTGTTATTAAAACCGAAGTTCGTCTCAACAATGTCATCATCATCATCATCATCATCATCATCATCATCATCATCATCATCATCATCATTTGTGTCTATCATCTAAAGGAATAACATTTTCAGAACTTAATTTAACTGCCGAAGAACTAAAGGATTTGGATGAGATTTAAGAAAGTCATGAGCACAACATCGGCAATATTCTGGTTCTACCAGACTTGTCCGAGTCACCGAGGCCTTCCGCCGCGCCGTCAAGTCCTGGCGAGCCAAGTCAAGACATCTTTAGCAAGCCTGGTTCGCCTTTGCTGTTAGATTAATTGATATGTTGCCGATTCAGGTGTCAATCGCGGAAATTTTAGAAAATATGGTTCCTACCGTAAAGATTGATTAATATAATCTTTATTAAAAAAATATTTGAATTGTATCAAATTGAATAATATTATTTCAGACATATATGTATTAGTAACAACATATATATCCAAATGCATGACACCGCGTACTCGTGCATGTGGCGCGGGCTTCCAATGTAAGTGGCCGGCAAAATTGTAATTTTTCCCACATTTTTTGCATTGCCATCGGCATTAATATCATCGCGAAGATGAATGTACTCTTCAGATCGAAGCAGGTTTAAACGGATGTACGTCAATCGTTCAGTCTCAATTTTGACATGCATGTCAACTGCAAACTGATGAAAAAGCCGTTGAAACATCAAAATGTGATTTACTTCACCTTCACGGATCATGAGTCTGTATGAATAAAAATTCAAAGTACTGACTTTTTTGTTGGTTTCAGCACCTATAAATAATCAAGTAATCAACCATCCCAAAAACTAATAATTCTAATGGATCAGGTGGTGGTACTAATTGTGGCAATTTTACTTTACCACCAGCACAACATAATCCTGCAGATTCACCGCTGTATTTTAAAGCTTTACGATGTTGACAATTGATTGACATTTCCCCAATTCTTACAGATTTGTCTGCACTACAATCTATTTCCGGATCGTAGGAGATTGTTCCTCGTGCAGGTTCACAGGAACATTGCGTCTGCGGAATCGATCAATTTCATTTTCCCGTGCTCGCTGCTGTTGTGATCGATGTGCCCGAACCCGTTCCATTCTATGCCTATCATCCACTTCATTGTAATTCACTCTAGAACGCAAATCTGCCATACCAATACGACTGTTATTATTATCAGTCTCTTGCTGGTCATCAGTGCGATCAGCGCGTGAGGTAGCTCGCGCACATTCAATCGACTTCGACGACCTATGTTAGGTCGTTTTCTCCTCGGCATTGTAAGCAGTATCAGAATGATAAATCAAGTTTTGAATCTTTTTTCAGGCGTTAAAAACATAATGTGTGCGGGAATAGATAAATTGAATGCAATTCCGTGCATTTTGATACTTGACTGCTGTTAAAGTAAAATAACTGACACAATCCAATGTGATCTTCTAAAATAATCGTTAAAATATTTTTACGGATTTTTTTCGAGGGTTTGACAATTTTTTTAATTGCTAAAAACTAAGAAAAAAGGAAGCAGTTTGATCACAGAAAACTGTAGACATAATATAAAACCGGTAAAACCTCATACAAATTTCATAGTATCGGGGCGTTTTGACATTTTATAAAGAGTCGCTGATTTGATTTTTAGGGAAGTACCCAATTTTAGATCGTATAGCGAACTTTACTGTTTCAAAGTATATTTCTGAACGCACCCAACACAACAATCAAGTGTCATTATAATGTCAGTATTTTACATGTTTTAAATCTAAATACGCGATAATCAGACTATTATGGATATATGTTGTCGATTCCAAACGCTTATTTAATCTAGATCTACATGTTTTTATTCCTAAAATACCGAACCGACGCGACGGGGCGAACATCAAATGTTTGACAGGTAAGAACAGTTTGTATGGGAAAATAAAATTGTCGTTTTTAGTATTTTCCTCGCAATTTTTCCACATTTTCTCATCGCTTAAACCTTCCCTGGACTTCCACGAATATTTCAAGACTAAACTTAGCCAAATCGGTTCAGCCGTTCTCGAGTTTTAGCGAGACTAACGAACAGCAATTCATTTTTATTTATATAGATAGATAGATAGATAGAAGATAGATAACAGATAAATCTAAATCATTACAATAATATAGTTCTTAAATTAAAGCACTTACTTTCATATTTCTCTCTAATATTCTCTTACAAACATCTATCAGATAACTAATACTATCCACAAAAATATCACACTCTGGTGCTTCAGCGAGCAGGGAGCAGAATATGTCGAGTGCTCGCGCGACGGGCGAGTACCGATAAAGGTTAGTGCGCGAAAATGGCGCCGCGAACAACGTATGACTCCGCCCCCTGAAGTACCTATCGGGCACAAACAGTTTTAGAATTTTCTCAACAAGATCCACACAGTCGATCTTATTTCGAATAACGCCAAGTATAAACTTTGCCAAAGCTAAGTTTCTTCTGAGCTCAATTGACTCATAGCCCAATTGTTGTTGTACTTTGCGCAAATAATCTACCTAGCCATTAGGTTTTTTAAGTTTTAGTTTTCTTAGTTAATTACTTAATGGTGTCGATTCGGTTTAACACAATTTAACTAATTTGACAGGGCTAACCTTATTTTAAGCGTTCTGTCTTTGTCTTTTCGATACGGAAAGAACAAGACAGAAGGCTCAAATTAAGTTTAGTTTTGTCAAATAAGTTAGCCGAATCGACACAATTGTTATATTTACGTCACCAATACCGCTGTGCTTAATACCCTGCCATTCCAAAATGAGCATTTTGTTTAATTAATATTGTCAGTTCAATATCTCATTCAAATACAAGTTAAATATATGTTACAATAGAGGATATATTCTAAACACAAGTTGATCTAAAAACGTAGTTGAATTAACTTCACTCGATAGAAAAAAATCACAAAGTAAGCTCGTCAAATTGCGAATAAATGTGTTCATAGCAAAGGTGTTCAACGAAGAGAATTAAAAGTTTTCCTGAATTTTCTATACAGATAACTAAAGACACTTGTAGACCCATTTTTATTTATTTCTTAATACTTTTTCAGAAATTCCAGAAAAACCTCGCAAATTCACCGATTATGCGTGCTCGCAGCGCACGAAGCGAGCGTTCTAATGTAGACTTTCTGAAAATATCATTGAGTTCAAAATTACTTAATACGATTATTGTGTTGGATGCGTAGGGCCTTAAGGCTAAAGTATAGTAAAGTAAAGTACGCTGAAACGTACGTGGTCTCTTACCGAGGGCTTGATCCGCTGATTTGAAGTCGCTCCAGGAGCTACGGAGCGTGCTATGCTTGGGGTATCTCTGATGGATAACATCCGAAACGCCTGCCGAATTAGTAAGTTGAAGTGTCAGTGGGCTGGCCATATTAGTCACCGCCACGATGGCCTTTGGGCGGGAAGCCGTTGGAATGGAGACCATGCAGTGGCGTGCACAGAACTTTTTTCCGGAAAAGCAATCAGAAGGTCAAGTACGACAATAAAAAAAATATGAAAAAATTTAAATAACACTTTGAAAAAAAAAAGTTTGTATGAACATTTTCACTCTAGGGTAGGCAGTGCCTACCCTGGCGTCATACAAACTTTTTTTTTTCAAAGTGTTATTTAAATTTTTTCATATTTTTTTTATTGTCGTACTTGACCTTCTGATTGCTTTTCCGGAAAAAAGTTCTGTGCACGCCACTGAGACCATGTACAGCAAAGCGTAGCTTAGGCTGACCTCGTACCCGCTGGACCGATGACCTGAAGGACGTTGCGTGTAGTGGCTGAATGAGGATGACACAGGACCGTCAAGAGTGGTGAATTATTGGAAAGGCCTACGTCCAGCTTTCGACGAACATAGGCTGAATGATGGATGGGTAGGACTTGTTATTTAAGTTGTGTAAATAAATATTTAAATACGAAGAGGGTAACTATGATATAAAGATATAATGGAATTAATAATTAACCTCAGACTTGAGCAATTATTCCTGCAAACAATGAATACATTTAAAATAATACCCTGACTGACTGACTGATCTATCAACGCCTAGACCTAGGAACATGAGGACTGTAGATTCCTTGTATGACGTAGACACTCGTTTTGAAGGGATTTTAAGAAACTCCCATGGGATCGGGAGAAACGGGATCCACGCGAGCAACGCTGCTGGGCGTTTGTTAGTTAATATATAATGTTCATTGTGTTATATAAACGCAAAATAATTGGCAAAAACATAAATTTCTCTTAAAATATACGTTATTTTAGTAGAAGAATAAAATAAAAGGATAATAACGAATAACGAAGAGGCTTTAAAAGGCTTTAGAACAAGCTTTGATAACCGTTCCAATGTGACAGGTATATTTGAGTTACTTAGCTGTTTTATCTGTTATTCTTTTATCCACTCAACGGTTTTTAGGGTTCTGTAGGCAAAAAAACCTAAAAATGTCTACTATGATATATAATAGTAGTAAAAAAATATATTTATGCGAGTTTTTTTTACAAATATACCTTCTACTTTTCACCAGCAATAGATTGTTGTTTTTGTATCCTGGGAAATTTATAGATTCGGATACTAAATTTGTTATCTAAGTTGCAACATTGTGTACGACACAAATTGAAGCTCAGTATGATTTGTGCCGTACAAAATTTTGGAACAAAAATATATTTTATTTATCCATTTTTGACACGCTATAATTAAATACATATTACATTAACATGTGTTTTTGCACTTAGTAATAGATAATTGTATGCATCATCTTTATAAATTTGGAATAATTTGCCTCCACCAATAAGAAATAAACTTATAACAGACAAAACGTTTAAACTTAAATATAAGGAAAAACTACTAAAGCAACAAAAGAAATTTGAAAACTTGAAATGTCCTGGAAAGTACATGTTTTTACGCTGATATGCTTGTTGTCTATGTTGCCTTACTTTGTTAATAGTCGCTAGATGCATAATTACATACACTTGGTCTTTTTATTTATTTTTTTGGTCATTAATGGCTATAATTTTGGTCTAAAAATTGTGTTATTGTTTTTTTGTTTTACTCAACTTATTTATGAGTGCTATCTGCTGCGTGCACAATTATCTCTTATTTTTATGTAAAACACAAAAAACTTATATCAAATATAAAAAACCATTCGTAGCATGGGAATAGCTGAAAATCAGCGTTATCTGAAAATTGTTTCAGATGGCATATAGCTGAGTCTATTTCCATTTTCGGGTAATCGTTTTAAAAATAATATAGTTGTAGTACACCCCACCGCGGGTTTACTTGTATTGTATAATTTGTAAATAGTAAGTAAGTAAGCTCGACCGATTGATTACCCGAAATAAATATTTTTTCTTTCTTTCTTTCTTAAAGAAGCTTTTATTTTTTGTGACTTCGCATCAAATCTTAAAGGATCTAACATTAATAAAAAAAAAAAAACAGATAGGTGATTTGCGTGTGTTGTTTATTGAGTACATTTAAAATCGCTTTAAAGTTGTTGCGCAAGATCATTTACAAAGTAATACATAATTTAACACAACTTTGCTAAAAAAGCATATGAAACTGTTTTATTACGTTATTTTCTTATTTTATGGTGTGTGTGACCATAACATTAATATTGTTTTGTATTGCTGCATATCATGGGCAGATCGTAGAATTGGGTAGATCGTGAAGTATGAAATTGTAAATCTTTCACCAAAAATCAAAATGTGCGACGACGAGCGGAGCAAAGAGCGTGTTAGGTTTACATGTAAATAAATTTGGGGAGCCGAGCGAAGCGAGGCGACCCTCCTAGTTTCAAAAGAACAATAATATGCCAAATAATATGCAATAATGGTACGATGTGCCGACAACACATATATTGATATGAACTGCATATTATGTAGCCATAAACCACAATACAATATAGCCCCGTAGTAATATGTCCTCATTAAAGATTAATTAACACAATACATCAATCAATAAAATTATCCTGTAATGTACAGTAATACGTAGGTACTATTCAACACAGGACAATCTACCTTACACAAATACTATCTAAATCTAAATAAGCCTTCGATAGGTAAATACGAATTCTAGATTAAATCCGCCGTTGAATTTTTTTCAATTATTTTTGGTAGAGAATATTTTCTTTTGTATTGGCAGTCACCATGACTGCCTATGTTTTAATTTTTTAACTTTTTAATTCACTGTAATATTTTTTACAAATTTACATATAAAATCAATCAGAACAACCAGGCTCGTATTCAGAGATAAGTTCCGGGAGGTCCAAACTCACCAAACGAAATCTTTATTTTTAAAAAACATGCCTACTAAAATAGAAAAAATATTTGTAATTATCAAAGATGAAACGTTTGTAAACCATCATCACTGTAGATTGTGCGACGATTATTATCAAAAAGTGTATTATTTGTGTGAACCATAGCAGCCCCCCTCCCCAAACCAAACCCTGAATACGAGCCTGTAAACTACTCTCCAAAGTTAGGTTTATTTATGAACTGCAAAAAATAACAGTTAACAATTTAATATCAAAGACATTATACAGAGACTATGCACTACGACACGAAAAACGAACCGAGCAAGAAGGGCGCAAGCACTCGTTTGTCCCTTTTTTTCTAATATGACTACACGTTTGGCACTTGATTATAAATTTATTATATTATATATGTTACCGGCAATCTGTATAATTCAGGTATTCTATATATTACCTAGACAATTTACAAAAAAACCTGGGGCGTCCAGGCAATGTATGAAATAATATTATGAATATTATTGACTGTTACATACTTTACTTAGGTAATGTATACAATTCCCAGGGATTGTATAAAGTACCTGCTGGTCCACCGGCAATGCCTTAATAAGTAAATAGATTTTAGTCTGTATTTATCAATGTTATGTAAGTACCTACCTACATATAAAACGACGGACAGATAAAAAACCTTATGTTTGCTCAAAATCAACTTTATTAAAATTAACAATTTGGGTACTGATTAAAAATAATCTTTTTAAAAAAGGTAGGCAATATAATACCTTTTTTTGCAGTAGAAATTATTATTATTACACTCAAAAATATTGATTTATTCTTAGGAACTTACTTTGAAGACATAAACACTTTTTATTTATAGTATATTATTCAATAAAATAATCTTTAAAAACAGGAACCTAGTACTTTTCCACAACTACAGTAAAAACACAATAAAATTAACGTGAAAATTAAAATTCTTCTGGCTTAAGTAACATAATCTAATTTTCATATAGATTATCAGGTAAAAAGTATTGCAAACTAAAGAAACTGAAAAAATTAGAAGTAGGTCAAAGTAGGCTTACTCAAAATTGAATAAGTAAAAAATGATTATTTATTCTTACATTGAGGAACTATTGTGATAATTTGAAGTGGATAAAATTTTAATTTTAAGAGGCTATGCGAATTTTATTTTTGTCAATGTCACTCCAAGCAATAAGGGCGGAAGGGCGGTTTCAGGGCAAAAGGGAAAAAAGTTGGTTTTATATTTTTATTAAAAAAACTAAAATACCTAGCAAAATTTCAAATATCAAATCTCCAGATATTGTTGAAACACACCTAATAAAATATGTTTGAGTTCTGTATATGGTTCCTATTCGTCAAACGAGGAGAAAAAGTGTGTTTGAAGACCTCATTTCAACAATTATTTCTATCGAGGAAAATTTATCCAAACATGTTTTCCAATTTCAAAACCCTAGATTGTATAGCCAAAATGCATATACCAGAAATGTATTAAAATTGTCCGTGTATTTCATGAAATACACAGAAAAGAAACACCCGTATTTTTTTCGCATATCGCCTTAAGACATGTGCACATTTTAGTGTCGCAATATTTTTTGCAAGTACATTTTAGAAATCCCTGACCTGTTCCCGTAGATTGCAGATTCGTAACTGCAACTGTACGGAGTGTTGTTTCTTGATTAGGGACATCTTCTTTTTTAAGTAATTCTTGGTGACGAACTGTGAACTGCTGCCTTTTATACAATATCTTTACCATAATATCTTGTTTTGTTCCGAATTGATAAAGTTCGTCATCTGTTTGTATAGTGTGAGCACCACCGCGATCTCTGGCGACTTCCGGAACAGGGATTCTCATTTGCGCATTTTCTGCGCTTGCTGTGTTAAAAGTCTCTTTAGAACTGATGCGGTTATCTACAGCTAAGGCTTTTTTGCACATAAAGACAATTTTAGAACCATAGCTTTTTGCGGAGTTGCCAAGCTATTGTATAGAATACCGGATTATACAGATTGCCGGTAACACACACATATTTAAAATGCTAAACAAGGACACACGAGTGGCGAGTGCTTCTTTCGCTCGGCTCGTTTTTCGCTTGAATATGCTGTAATAACCTTATTTTTAAGACAATTAAATCTAATTTACTTGAAGAAAAATTGGACATTGCACAGTCTAGTTCTCTGTATAATGTCTGTGCATATTATATCATCACGGGTGTTCTGAAGTGTGTACCGTGCATTGCAAGTAACAGTTTACACATAGCACACCAGCTTTTCAACGACTAATATTACGTCCCAAGTTTTCTTTAATAACATGATAAACAATAGTTTTGTTTAATGTAGATTACCACATTTTAAATACGAGTAAAAATACGAGTATTTATTACATATTACATACAATAGAGAATAATAATTTTACTCTCGCTAGACGTTCACTGATATAAAAACCTAATTGAGTTAATTTCGCTCAATTGAAAAAATCGCAAAGTAAACTCCTCAAATTGCGAACAAATGTGTTTATAGCAAAGTTGTTCAACTGAGAGAATTGAAATTTCGCCTGAATTTTATATAAATAACCCAAGACATTTGTAGAACATTTTTATTTATTACTCAATCTATCTATCAGCCTAGCTCGTCGACTGCTGGACATAAGCATGAAGCATGGTGCTATAGTGATACTGATTTTGATGATAGTAGATAATAATTTAATTAATTAATATAATTTCCTAACTTTTGATTCCTCTTAAGAGTTAACATTAATTAATTACAGACTGTAAAAGGAAATAGACTATATGAGACAGGTAGGCAAAGATATATATGTTTTTCTTTTTTCATTAACCTGAATTCCTGCTGTTTTGTATTTTCTTATCCCTTGGTTAAAGTAGATATAAGTAATTTGATGTATAGTATAAGTTTATGTTAAAAAAAAGACATGATCTTGCCAAGTTTCTTGCCCGTTCTTCTTAGCAAGACTAATCGAATGGGCGGAGGTAGGCATGTATTTATATATTGTCGGGAGCCTGGTCACAGCGTGACCTGTAAACATGACGTTCTCTCTCAAAAAGGATGGTCGACTCTTGTCGGAAGCCTGTTCGCAGCGTAAGCTGTGAACGTGATGTCTGTCTCGTGGATGACTTTTGACGCATTGGACGGAAAAAGGAGAACTTATAAAATAAAGAAAATAATCTTTTATAATCTTCAGGATAAGCGAAGCTTTCCAAATTTATACTTTTGTACTTTGTTATTGTTGTTCTTTTCGTCATTTAGAAAGGATTATTTCTATGTTTCAATAATCATTTATTATAATTACGAAATATTACTTCATTTGAAATTATTGTTGCTGGAAATCTGATTGAATCATTAATGACTCCTTGATATGTGTTACTAATCCAATTTCAATACCGACGCTTTGTTTAAAGATGAGTATATATCTGCTTTATAACAATTAGTACACCAAGATAAGTATGTAAGATGTAGCTACATAATTATTCTAAGGGTCATCTACATTTTGTGGGCTTAGCCATTTAGTTCCATCATTTGTTTTGCCGAGATGATATCTCTGTACATTATCAAAACATTATGTTAATAATTAACAAAGTTATATAAATTACATTGCCACGGGGATTTTCTTGATTAAAGTAATTTGGTAGGGTTATCGTACCACATTCATTAAGTATAAAGAAATATATGTACGAGAATAAGTTTAAATGGCGTTGTTTTATTGTAATATCTTTTATTTATAGTCTTGTGGTAATACTATTCTTAACAATTACAAAATAGTTGTCTTCTTTGGACCTCATTTTGTACCATAGAGGAGATAATCATTTTTCTTTATGTTTCGTACACATTCCATTAAAATATTAGGTCTTTACATATGAAATTGCCATTTTCTATAGAGAATTTGATGGAAACTCAATTTTCAGAAGTGGGATCCATAATGCCCAAGCTTAAGCGATAGACGGACTTTTGGTTTATACCCTGACGTTCTGATCCCAAGCCGTGGCGGTGGAGTAGCTCAGCACCATGTCCTAACACAACCGTCGGGGATCCAATTCATGAACCTGAAGCAAAGGCTATGGAGCCTAAATGCACCCTGGTAACACCGAACAGCACACAACCCTCAGTACCGGATGCCGGTAAGCCCGATCCAAAGTATCACGGCAACTTCACGGCGGAGGCTTACAAGGTATGGCGCGTACCTAGTACTCGTCTCAGCCCGATTATGATCTGACTTGGAGTGAAGGGAAACTAGAATTACTGAAAGCATCCCCATCTGACAAGACAAACTGAAATACATTTACCCAATATTTAGGAATCGGTTCGAGCAGTGCAGAACTGATGCTGATCCACACAACGGGAACCAGAACATTAATTTCGAGAGAAATATCACGTGTTTTTTTATGTGGTGAACAGAGCCACGCAGTTAGGCGCTATTAAAATGCAGACCGGCCAACGTGCAGAGTTTGTGGTCCATTCAATGTTTAGGTGCAATTAACTACATGTCACTACATTATATAATAGATGGTAGGAATAATAATCATAACTTCCAATTCAATTCTACCCACAGTAAACATCAATATTAATTATACTATTACATGAAAAATTTAAAAATCTACACAACCAAAAAAAAAAACAATAATTCAATTTAACATTTACCAATATTACGAATTGTCAATTCAACAATACTTGAGTAGACGTATTACATATAAAATAAACATTGTTGAAACTTATAAAATTCCTTGAGTTCATAAGGAGAGATATTTAACAAGCACCTTTCGGTTTTTAGTAGGATTAATTACTATTTAGAAGTTTTATTTTAAAAGGCAGTGAATTATATATTTTTATTACAGCCCTTTTTGTAGCTTTACTTTAAGATACTGTTCTATTACTATGTGCTTTAAGATTATTTTCGTAACGCTTATTTAAACGATCACTAGACTTAGCTTGGTGGTAGACTGAAAAATTTATTTGGATATCTCCGGAAAAGCTTACAAAGTTCAATAATTTAAAGTACTGTTATAGTGCGAACCTTTAATTTGACTAGGTAATGAATTTCGACAAGATTCCATGTCAGAATTAAAAGCTTCTATAATCCTTATACGGCGCTTCTATGTTATAAAAATTTTTTTAGTATCTGCATTCTGCATGGATGATTGTTCGTCTATGGTATCTGTACTTCGACCCCATACAGCCATGGCATAAAGCACCTTTGATTTAGAAGAAAGCCTGGAGTACAGCTCGTTTAGTTACTATATAAGTAAATGTTCTCAAGGCATAACAAAAACTGCTTAATTTGCTTTCCAGATTTTGATGTATCTTTTCCAGCTCATACGTTCATCTATCTATACACCTAAGAATTTAGCTTCCGTTATAAAATCAATTGTTTAACCTTCAATAGTGACATTTGCATTTACAATGGGAGTGTTGTAGTTCCTCAAGTTAATCATATTAGTTTTATTGGCATTGGTATTGAATCGTTAACGTCTACACCAACCAATAACAGTGAGAATCGCCAGCTGGATAGTATTATTAATCAAAACTCTGTTTTTAATTATAATAGAAAGTACTCGTAAAACACCTTACTGTTGGTCCCAGAGGTATGAATTTAACCAAATTGACTCTACCCTGTATACCATATCGGTTCAACATCAAAACCATTATGTTGTGATCTACGTGATCAAATGCCTTGGACAGATCTAATAGAACTGTTACTATGTTATTTTACAATCCAAAGCTTTCGATACGAAGTTAGCCATGTCAAAAATGGCACCAATAGCAGAGCTACCCTTTTGGAATCCAAATTTTTATTTAGCTAATATTTTGTGGGAAGTAAGAGATTTACACAATTTCTCAAAGACCTTTGGAAGAATAGACGGTAAGGATATCGGTCGGTAATTAAAAATATTAACATCCAATTTAGTATATTTTTTGAGAATGGGTTTTATAAGATATAAGATATTTATTCACCATATAACAAAGTCCGTTATAAAAGGTTTGTCAGTTATTATTAATATAAATATCACATTAAATGCAAAATATGTACAATTGTACATACACAATCGGTACACATATGAAATCCATTATTAAAAATGTGTGGCTAACATTAAAATAAAAAAATAAATTAAAAATGTCAAACTTAATTAAAAATAAATTTAAATGTCTAATTAGGAAATGAACATGGCTTTATGTTTAAATTCATGAATTCATTAATAGAGTAGAATGGATTATTCTGCAAGAAAATATATATGTGAAAATATATATATATATGAAAATGTATATGTGTATAATAAAAATGTATATGTGCTCTCTGGGGAAACTGGGGAAAATCCAGAAATGGTTAATTAAATAAAATAATTATCGAGACAAATTAGACACTTCTAGTAGAGATGAAAACGCCAATGACTCGAGATATTCAATCAAGGTATCAATGTTGTAATCAGTGCAAATTATCAGCCTGCATTTTTGTTAAGTTTCAGTACCGAGTTAAAACACCTTCCAAGTGATCCAAAATGTATCATTTTGAGAGTAGTATGTAAAGTAGAGCATAATTTCGAGAGATGCTGGTCAAGCCGTGACTCTATTTTAGTGGAATTATAGCGGCTGCTTCGAAAACTTCAGTGAACATCGTCTCAACTGTTCAAGTCATCATAAGGTGAGCTTGGTGACCAATTGTATTAAATTTTAAAACACGTTAGTTATAGTCAATGTGGATATGCGTAATCTTCAAATTATTCTTGGACAACTAATAATAAATGGCCGTAACATCAATCTTACTGTGACCGGTTATACCCTGAAAATAAGAGGAAATACAGAAGAACTATACTATATTATATATTGTTAATGTACTAACAATAAATGTTACCTACTCAAAAAATAATCGTATAGCAGTCTGGTACAACGAAGACATCATTGTCCCTCCTCAACTCTCGTAAATGTCCAGACCGCAGGTACAAGCGATGATGAAGCTGTTTTTGTTGAGTTTAGAACGTGTGTGTATAATGATGATGATAAAGATTATTCGATACCTCCCTTATTACTCTCCACTTAAACTACAGTAATCGAAGTACGCAATTATTCGGAATCTCCACTTTTGCTATAGCAGGGTATATTACTATATAGAAGTCTACAACGTGTAGATTCAGTTAATCATTTAGCTGATGGAAATGTAGGGATAAAAGATCAAATTCTATTAGAATTTTATTAGAATTATTCTAACACTAGACGTTGAGAAGATACAATGTGACTTGACAAATCCTAAAACAAGAGCAACATTAATATATTTATTGGAAAGATAAATAATTTTGGAAGATATCCACGTTGATATGTACAGCTTGTTATCAAATATCGGTTATTGGTAAATTTCGTAATTGAGTTATGCAAATTTACATGTAATGGACCGTTACCTAATGGTAACGAATGATGAGCTATTACCTAATGGTATTGAATGGTGAGCCGTTGTGACGAATGATTGGGCCGCTAAATGATAACGAATGACAGTGGATTGTTACTCAATTAAAATAGAAATGCAAAATTTGTTTATGAAATTCAAGTACATCATAAAATGAGTGTACACTTACTACACAACAATTTTGTTTGACAATTAAACTGATTAAATTTAAAACGGGAACATAAAACAAATAAAATAAAATGTTGGTCTTTAAATAGTACATTACGGTACGAGAACGATGAAACGTTTTCTGACGAGTGTGAGTTTGCGGCACGAGCCGAAGGCGAGTGCTGCAATCACACGAGTCGAGAAAAGGTTTCTCGCACGAGTTTCGTATAATTTTTTTTATAGCACAAGTGCGGAAAATACCGACTTTACACACGCGCAGCGTGCGTAAAGCGGTCATCTTACGCACAGTGCGCTATAGTAAAATATACTTACGTTCATTAACACTGGGCCGTTACTCAATAGTAACGATTGCTACTCACTGGGCCGTTACTCAATAGTAACGATTGACACTCACTGGGCCGTTACTCAATAGTAACGATTGACACTCACTGGGCCGTTACTCAATAGTAACGATTGACACTCACTGGACCGTTACTCATTACGATACGAGAACGATGAAACATTTTCTGACGAGTGTGAGTTTGCGGCACGAGCCGAAGGCGAGTGCTGCAATCACACGAGTCGAGAAAAGGTTTCTCGCACGAGTTCCGTATAATTTTTTTTATAGCACAAGTGCGGGAAAAAC
The DNA here is from genome assembly GCA_934047225.1 of Ypsolopha sequella. Classification (NCBI taxonomy): domain Eukaryota; kingdom Metazoa; phylum Arthropoda; class Insecta; order Lepidoptera; family Ypsolophidae; genus Ypsolopha; species Ypsolopha sequella. Next base: position 2,028,949 of record OW203986.1, on the reverse strand, counting down.
CGACTTTACGCACGCGCAACGTGCGTAAAGCGGTCATTTTACGCACAGTGCGCTATAGTAAAATATACTTACGTTTATTAACACTGGGCCGTTACTCAATAGTAACGATTGCTACTCACTGGGCCGTTACTCAATAGTAATGATTGACACTCACTGGGCCGTTACTCAATAGTAACGATTGACACTCACTGGGCCGTTACTCAATAGTAACGATTGACACTCACTGGGCCGTTACTCAATAGCAACGATTGACACTCACTGAGCCTTTGAATGAATGAATGAATGAATGAATGAATGAATGAATTTATTTCAGAAAGAAAGTACATAATGTAGTATTTTTGTGCGTTACATTATTATATTACTTAGGGCTATCTTAACTTACTTATATGTATATACATTTAATTTACTATCCTAAATAATATACTTAAATATATTAGACATTAATGCACATAATAATTTACGGGTATCAAGGGTCGAAAACTACACACCGTGCTAGTAAAAAACTGTTTGACGGTCATGTAGTTTGCCGTTCATAACCTTCAATTGGTTTACATTAAGTGTACATAGTATTTTAAATAAATAAATAAATAAACCTAATAAATATGTAATTACCAAGTTTGTACATAATCATCTATTTATAAGGAAGAACATATAATAATATATAAGTACAGATATGCATATAAATATTGTGTGTGCTGAGGACATCTAAATACGTAAAATTAGTTGAGTGTTGTGTGAGTGTCTGTGTATTTTGTGTAGTTTGGAGAAAGTAAAGTGATTTGAGACTGTATTTGATCCTGGTATAGTAAGTACCCTTATTTAATTATTTCTAATAACTTTTCTGTATTTGCATAATCTAAGCACCCTAGTATGTTATTCAGGGTTTGCTTTAGAGACCGTAGAGATAGCTTTCGCAATTCCGTAGATGCGCTTAGTCTGTTATATAGGAAGGGTCCCAAAAAACGACTAAAGGTTTGAGCAAAGGTGGTTTTGCAATGCGGTGTTTTAAAAACAATATCTAAACGTCTATCTTTGTCCGATAGCTTAGTTGGATTCTTGTGTAGGTTTGTTATGGCATCTCTAATGAAAAGTTGTCTTACTGTTAGGACCGAATTTTCATCATTTGCCGTTACTCAATAGTAACGATTGACACTCACTGGGCCGTTACCTAATGGTAACGAATGATAAATATCAACTTAAATTTATTGTTACAACCAACTAAAACCTTTTATTTGCAGGGACGCAAATAAGTGTCAGGATGGACGACTGTCGGGAGCCTGGTCACAGCGTGACCTGTAAACATGACGTTCTCTCTCAAAAAGGATGGTCGACTCTTGTCGGAAGCCTGTTCGCAGCGTAAGCTGTGAACGTGATGTCTGTCTCGTGGATGACTTTTGACGCATTGGACGGAAAAAGGAGAACTTATAAAATAAAGAAAATAATCTTTTATAATCTTCAGGATAAGCGAAGCTTTCCAAATTTATACTTTTGTACTTTGTTATTGTTGTTCTTTTCGTCATTTAGAAAGGATTATTTCTATGTTTCAATAATCATTTATTATAATTACGAAATATTACTTCATTTGAAATTATTGTTGCTGGAAATCTGATTGAATCATTAATGACTCCTTGATATGTGTTACTAATCCAATTTCAATACCGACGCTTTGTTTAAAGATGAGTATATATCTGCTTTATAACAATTAGTACACCAAGATAAGTATGTAAGATGTAGCTACATAATTATTCTAAGGGTCATCTACATTTTGTGGGCTTAGCCATTTAGTTCCATCATTTGTTTTGCCGAGATGATATCTCTGTACATTATCAAAACATTATGTTAATAATTAACAAAGTTATATAAATTACATTGCCACGGGGATTTTCTTGATTAAAGTAATTTGGTAGGGTTATCGTACCACATTCATTAAGTATAAAGAAATATATGTACGAGAATAAGTTTAAATGGCGTTGTTTTATTGTAATATCTTTTATTTATAGTCTTGTGGTAATACTATTCTTAACAATTTGTAACCTATTACTATGTAGTATATAGGATTGGATTTGGTCGGCTGCCTGGATTCGTGCTGGAGGCTCGGTTGGTGATCATTGAACCTGTTCCTGGTCCCTGGCCGGGTCTCCGGTATGGGTTCGAGCGGTTGATTGGATTTCACCTTGTATAATAATATTTTACCTATAATTTTAATCGTATATATATTGCTACATAAATTAAATAAACATTTAATCTAAGTAGTTCATGTACATTTATTATTTTATTACATATATTTTTATAAGATTAAAGTTTGACTTGTGAAACGTGTATTATACAGGGTGGAAAAAATGAAAGGGCCCTGGAGGGGAACTACCTTAAATCCTTTAGTTAGCTCATTTTACTGAAAGGAAACATTCCTTTATTTTTCAAAAGAAACAAAACTGCATTCAAAGATCTTCTTAAATTTGCTTGTCTCACCCGGGAACTAAACCAACTAAAAATTTAAAAAATAAACCCTCGCTATTTTATTATACGAATCGGTAGGATTATTGTTCAGGATAAAATTTGTCTACTAAACTAAAGTCTTACACTCATCTGTTGTACGAGATACCCATGAAATTGAATATTTATTACAAGTTCTTTATTAACAATACCTAGTACTGTTCACTTGTAAAGTAATAATTATACGCCATTATTACACAATGACAGCACGGAATGAAAGCAAAACAAAACAACATTTTAATTTCGAACGAAATTATGGTTCGAACTTTAAATTTGTTGCTCCGCGTTGCAAAAAAAATACGTTCCTTTTTTAAACTTTTCGTCAGTACGCCTAGTGCAAGAAGTAATTGTGCTCTGCATACATTTATTATTACCATTTAACGATTTTCTTATTGAAGTCTTCAACAAGGTACTTAAGATAAATAACATTAGCAAGCTTGTACTTCATACGATGTCTTTGGATGTAAGAGAGATAAGAAAATTAGAACGTTTCATTTACTTGTTACAAGTGAACAGTACTAGGTATTGTTAACAAAGAACTTGTAATAAATATTTAATTTCATGAGTATCTCATACAACAGATGAGTGTAAGACCAAATGTTTATTAGACAAATTTTATTCTGAACAATAATCCTACCGATTCGTATGATAAAATAGCGAGGGTTTATTTTTTTTATTTTTAGTTGGTTCGATTCCCGGGTGAGACAAGCGAATTTCAGAATATCTTTGAATGCAGTTTTGTTTCTTTTAAAAAATAAAGGAATGTTTCCTTTCAGTAAAATGAGCTAACTAAACGATTTAAGGTAGCTCCCCTCCAGGGCCCTTAAATTTTTTCCACCCTGTATATACCTACTTTGCAAAATAAACTTTTTGAATTTTGAATTGAATTTTTTTGAATTTTGAAGCCTTTCCAGGACTCCCGGCGGTCATCCTGGAAGAATTGCCCATACTCACACACGCTGGTCAGGCGGGTTGGTGAGCGTGGTGCCGGAACTCTCGCACCAGTGACGCCGCTGCCCGTCACTAGTCTGTTCCATATAACGCCTGGTTATTAGGGATGGATATACCGCCATCCATCGGTCCCAGGCATGGTGGGGATCCTGGTGTTTTGCCTGTGAGCTGTCCTCTTACTCTCCCCCGAATTACTTCGAGGGGGTTTCCAAGTAAGATGGTGGTACCTCCACAGTCGAGCCCGGCATCGTTTATGGGTGTCCGCAGTGCACGATGCGGCTATTCTAATGTAAACTTTGTAGCTTCTGTTACGTTCAAAATTACTTAATAGAATTATTGTGTCCCATGGGCAGTGCCCGAAGCAAATTATACAAAAATTCACATCAAATAGTATAACATACTTGTTTTTACAACAAAACAGTTCTTAGAGTTTCCATATTCAAACAAGCCAGTGCATTTCCATACCCATAAAAGAATTCCTAATAAAAGAATCCAACTTATAAATTACTCTTTTTAATTATCCTCGACATTTTTATAAGGAAAACTTTAACAATAATTCCATTTTACAAAAGCCAGACGGTTTCAAGGAATTCCTTTCAACAAAGTACTTACAATTAGCGAATTTATAGCCTTTATTCCCTAACTTTAACAATTTGACTCGGTTATGTTAAACCAAAATTTTACTAAATCTTTGATTTTATGATTGAACACGTTCACAAAATTACGCTTTTTTATGGAGAGCTCTTTTGGATCGTAATTTTCTTGAACTTAAGTGTATTGTTATTTTTTTTTTTTGTATTTACAATTAAATTATTGAATTAAATTAATCTAACGTTATTCAGACATGAAATTTTGAATATGATTAAAGTGATTAGGCATGATTTTTTCAATACAAAACGAAATTCTTTTTTTTTTTTTCATAAGTAATGTTATAAATATTATTGTATTTATGTGTCAACTAATTCATGTCTCATGTTTTGGTAATTTTTTCCAGCAAATGTATAGAATTTTAATGTAGGAATTAGGTTGACTTAACATTTTATCATTGCTGTATAGAAACGCAGAAAGAAAAGTAAATCTGGATGTGTGGAGCTCTGAACCGGGATTCAAACCCGGCACCTATCGCTAACCGGGCTATTGATTGGAATTAGGGAATAGGTCCTTAAAGTAGACAATGTGATTAGTTTTCCGGAAACAAGGTGTGGGAAAAACACGAAGTAGTATTTGAAAATGAGATTAAGTGTCAAAAAGAAAGAGTGTCTATGTTTATTATGTATTCATTCAATAGTATAAAAATTGGATACTTGAAATTTTTGATTTCTCGATAAAAGTGTGAAATGGCTCTTAATAAACTTTTCTAAGTAAATAAGTAGGTTTTATTTGAATAATTTAAAAAAGAACTTACAAAACTAAACTAACGCTTTGCGCTGAATAAATTGCTAATTGGAAACAGTCAGGCGTTTCAATGTGATGTGCAAATTGCTGAGCGCAACACAGGCGTTTTGTTTTGCTCTTTTATGATGTTTAACATACTCCCTAATCCCTATTTCTTCTGTGTACCTAGCTAGATAAGTAGACCCAGTAGCAGCGGTTGCTAAGGTCTTAGGATACTGGACTTTCAATATTGAGCCGGATTTGATCAATTCCGGTCGAGCACACACCAATGGGTTTTTGGTTGGTGTTTGCATACTTACTTATCACTTGCTGACAGTATACGAAAACATCTGCTTGCTCTATGAGCGAGTGTTAGAGCCAGATATACGCGATAGATAAGGCTCACACCCCATTACGTTGGGACGTAAATATCGACGGTGAAAACAGAGTGTTTGGGTTTTGAATGTTTTAGTGACAGTCTACACTTGGAAACACCTCTGAAACCACCTCGGAGTTATATGATATTTGTCTTAACGATATGTTGTAATGTTAATAATTATGTTTATCTAAAGATTCTACAGCTTTATTATTACTTATTTCAACAAATATATAGGTAGCTTGCATACTTTATAAGTTTATAGTTATTATTAATATTATTATGTACCTAGTAAGTAACGGTGTTACTACAAAACGGTGTTTAACTTTAGACAGTGTTTAAATCTGTTGTTGTCACTTTTTTACGATATGAAAGAAAAGGCGACAACAACAGATTTAAACACTGTCTAAAGTTCGTGAGGCTCCGTTTGTCAATTACTGTATATGTTTATTAGCATGTAGTATAATATAACTTTCCAAGTGTTTGAGTAATATATATATTTAAATCGGTACCCTATAATATTTTGACATCATGGCACTACCCTCAACAACTTCCCCATTACCAAAGGGTAGCTGGTAGAGAATACTAAATAGTATTAAGCTCGCCTATGTACGAAATTCTTATCTTGTGCAATAAAGAATTTTATTATTATTATTATTAAAGTTAAACATCGTTTTGTAGTAACACAGTAAGTGTTTTGGACTCCTGTCTGTAAACTTATTTTGTTCACGAATAAATGACTTTATGATTCATTTAGCAAATATTTTTATATGTATGTCACATTAATTCTTGAGGGGGTGTCTGATGCGTTTTCAAGTGTGCACTGTGTGCAAATGCAAGTCACAGTCAACACCCGTACACCCATATTTCAACGACGATTATTACGTCTCAGCGTGAAGAGTAGGTGAATTTAGGTAGGTATAGAATGATTCACAAAATGGATTTTTAGACCAGAGTCGTTCCGTCCGTGGCTAGAAAGCAAGTGTCAACACAGCGGTGTTCAAAAATGAATGCTCAGGGGATCTAAAAAGGCCAACTTGGGTGAATCATGAAATGATTTGAAAGTAGGATAAAGTCAGAGTTTTTTCACGTGTGCAAAAGAGACGGCATTATAACAGAATCATAATATGATTCAACCAAAGCGGCTTTTTTAGAGGACTAGGTCGAGCGTGAACATCGCCGTAAATCGGGCACAAATACGGACAAACGACGACGGGTCAACGTGCCTTCCGAAGTACGTTGTAGACCGAACACAAATGTGGATATGAACCAGCAACCCCCGCATTAAGAGTTGAGTACTCGAACCAATAGACCACAGAGGCGGTCAGTGTCAAAAACATGACTGTGTTCCTTAAATTCTAATTAACTCCTATAAGCGATACCACTTGCTCTAGTGAAACGGTGCCTTTATCAATGTCCTAAAAAAAAACGGCAAACCTAACCCACAGAAAACTATTATGTAAGAACGCAATCGATCACGAATAGTTTTTGCTGCTCACATGCTCAGTTTATTGACAGTTCCGAGGAACTCATCTGAAAAAATGTTTCTGGTCTGACATAAAAACCCGTGCAAAAAGTATCATCGTCATAGGGTGCCATCTTCGAGTTGATGTTTTTCAGTCAGACAGGAGTCAGGAGGGTAGATTGCTTGCGATTTATTGCAGTACCTTTCCGGTTTAAAGCGCTTCATCTATCTTTTTTGTCATTGAGGTCCTGGTTTTCCGGAAATAAAACCTTCTCATTTTTAACACAGTTCTTATTATGTACGTTAGGGTTAAATCAGACAAAAAATACCTATTGTACCTCAATTATCATATTGTTGCACGCTCCTGAATCCCGCAAAGCCTGACGAAGAAACGTCGAGCTTTAGTCGGAAAATTAAAGTGAGTGTTGGCTGTGACAACAATTTCGTAATTATGGAGAGTCTTATAAAGATATATTAAAACTTGAAAAAAAAATTGATTGCTCGTTTTCCGTGTTATTAACATAGGTTGGGCAGGCCCCATAGTCCCTTCCATAGTCCCAGATATCCAGTCCACTAGCACCTCAACGCAATAGTCTGATTTCCTTCGTTTTCATTCCTTACCATTGTACTATTGTCCTACACAGACCGTGGGTTGTCCTTGGGTGCACTCCTACAGTGCGTACAAGGATAATCGTCGGTTGGTCACATCACATTTGGATTAAATTATCTAAAGGGCCCCTACGTGTTGGCTTTGGCCCCTCGCACGCATCCCAAATGTCCGAGACTACATAGTCCCGAGATACCATAAATATATATATATATATATATATATGATAATAATGATAAGCCTCTCAAAATCCAACCCTACGGCCGAGCCGAAAATCAGGCAACGTGAGAGGCGGGCGACGTGTACAAAACTTAGGTACACGGCTAACAGGGCAATGGCATTACGCAGCAGGGCAGCTTGAGGCAAGCTGTTGGGCAGTAGCGACCAATATTTAGCATGATAGGCATGACTTCTTCCTTGAGAAAGATATTGTAAAAGCATGCAGGGGTCTTCAACCTTTTTAGCTGGAGGGCCAATAATCTATTCCAGGTCTGTCAAAGGGCCGCAAATTGCTGCACGTAAACATACCACCTCAACAATAAGTTTAAAACCAAACAAGTGAATTAAAAATGTATTATAGAATATGTAGATGAAAATTTCCTTAGCCTCTGAGGGCCGCAAAAAAATGTCCTGGTGGGCCGCATGCGGCCCGAGGGCCGCGAGTTGAAGACCCTTGATAGATACACTCAAGTTAAGCTCACTAGTGGTACAGTACTCTTCAACAATACCAAGGTCAGCCTAAAATTTAGAAACATCATCCACCGAGCTTATTTTCTTTAAAATTTTCATTTCAGCAGCAAATAGTAATATTTTGTTGGGGTTAATAAATGAAAATTATAAACAGCAGAGGACCAAGGAAGGATCCTTGAGTTACGCCGAAAGGGATTTGAGTCCAAGCGGATGTAAATTCGTTGAGTACTACAGCTTGGTCGCGATTTTCTATATAAGATACAAACCAACTGAGTAAATCACCGTGTATTCCAGCCGCGTAAAAATTATTTATAATTTTTTATATTTAATACGATTAAAGCACTTAAACTCCGCGTAAATTACGTCAACTTGGACAAGTTCATCCATACACTTTGTTATGAATTCATTAGCTGTTACTAGGTTTGAGACTGTGGAACGGATTTTCAGAAAACCATGCTGTTTTTCATTAAATGAATAACTCAAAGCAGCATATACCTGATTATACACCAAACGTTCCAATAAAAACGCGAAGAGACATAATTTGGAGATCAATCGAAAATTTTCCATATCTGATTTGGTACTTTTTTTTATGAACAGGGTATCTAAAAAGGCCGACTTGGGTGAATCATAAAATGATTTGAAAGTAGGATAGAGTCAGAGATTTTTCACGGGTACAAAAGAGACGGCATTAAAACAGAATCATAATGTGATTCATGCAAAATAGCCTTTTTAGAGGACCAGGAGTCACAAATGCTTCTTTCTATAATTTAGGAACTATACTTTCAGATAGCGAGCGTTTAAACAATAATGTGAGCGGTAAAGCGAGACTATCGACACAATTTACAATAAAAATGTCAGGTCCACCCGATTTAGTTAGATCAACAGATTTCTACACCTACACAATCCTGAAGCTATTAGAACTACATGGTTTAGTGCCGCTGATTGCCCTTTTTTGGTTCAGTCTGCTTGGACTATTACAAATGACCTTTTCGCGTGCACACTCAATGATGTGCAAGTTTCGTTGCATGACTTTTTGGCAAACACAATACAGTTTAAACGGCTGTTTAGACATGTCATAAAAATCGGACGTTTCTCAAACGCGTAACATTTTGATTTCATATTTTCATTCTTTAATTATTAAGCGATCACATATCGAAACCCATATTGTTTATGACGTTCATCATTGTCACATCTGAGGAATCGCATTGCATAATTTTTTAGCGATTTTGGAGTTCGCATGAGTGATACGCACACACAAAGTTGTGTTGAGCACCATCTCACCCTTTCCCGTGAATTTTGAGGAGACTCTCTAGCTTTTCGATTTGATATAATAGATTCTTGGCTTGTCATGTTGGAGTGTTAAAACTGCGTAAAAAAACGACAAACTAAGTTTATATTATAATGCTCGCATGGATACCGTTCCTCCCGATTCCGTGGGAATTTCCTAAAATTACTTATAAGTGGATGTCTACGTCATAAATGGATCCTAAATTCCTAGGTCCAGCCGTTTGACCTGAGCGTTGACAGTCTTTAGATTTGCGTATTTTTCCGTTACTTTGTGCTGGTCTAGGTCAACGAGTACAACATATTTTGTGAAGTAAGTCAGTTTCAGTGAAGCACAATTTTTCTTGAGTTAACTTAAAAGCCTGTTTTCACAGGTCTACTTATAAAGTTGTTAAATGAAATTGAATTAGGTATTTTGATCTCGTTCCCTCAACTATTTCCGAGAAAAAAGGGATATTTACAGACAAACGAACTACAAAGTGCGTGACTTAAAAGGATTCCGTTTTTTTTCACCTTGAAATAAGAAAGCTTAAAATTTTGAGAAAGGACCTTGGAATTTTTCATAAGTATCTGCCGAGTGAAACTAAAGTACTCTTCAAGTAAACTTCAAGTTAACATGAGTGGCTAACAGTTGGTACTTTCCAACAATAAATTAAATTTGTTACGCCAGTTTCTCCGGAAATTTTCTAAAGCTACCGTTCACTTCACAAAAAACGTATTATTATTGGCGAAGTTTTCTCTTACACGCTTGAGTTTATGTTTTCCTAAAATTTAATCAGGAAATAAAAAAAAAATATTAAGGCTTTTTTTTAAACTACTTCTTTGGTTAAGTGTTTCGGATGTGTCAACCGTTAAGGATGCATATGAGGTCAGATGGACTCTATGACGTTTCTCTGCTGAGCCATGGCTGTTATGACTATCGAGAAACAGGCACTCAGGAAAAACCGAGTTTTATGTACTTATAATAGATACAATTATTAAAATATTCTAAGTCTAAGACGCACTTACGGGGTTATTTGTTAACTTTTTTTTAATACACATTTTCAAGGTTGTATGATTTGAGGAAGGCCCTTTAACACTTGAAAAACATAACAATTAGAGCTAACTTCGTTTTTTTTTTTTGTATCGAGTGATCTTACAGCTAAAGCGTTTTTGCTAAAACATGCTTATTACAAGTATAGTCTATCTATATATTATTTTTATTAAACCGATTAACCAAGTTACGCAATGTGAAATGTTCATTTGAAGTTGTGCAGTTGACACTATACGGACCCTTAAGGGTAGCCGCTAACGACCTTGAGTTGACTAGGGTCGGTACAAATATCGACAGAAACTATATTTAATTAACGTTCATATCAACGCACACTCTCATGTCGGCGTCGCTAGCGTAAAATAGGAGAAAATAATACTTTTCACATGGACGCGATGACGGGAAAAAATGTCCATAATTTTTTTTCTAAACAATTTTTTCTTTCTATTTTAGTGCAAAAACCATACAAATACCGTTAGTGGTTTTAAAGAAATAAAAAATTTTACTACTTAATTTTAGTCTAAAAATAGCTTGACTTTGAACAATATTTTATACTATTATTTTTACGTAAGAATAATTTTCAGATGAATTTTTATATTTAAACCATATATATTTTTTTGATATATATTTTTTTAAACATCTTATTTAAGAGAAATATCGTTATTAATAAGAGTAATTTCCAGATGACGCTGGAAGTATTGTTTATTTATTGGATAAAAATGGATATATATGTATGTAAAAGTGAATATATATTTGCGTGTATTATTGCTTATTCATTAAATTTCTTTTTTATTCTATAAAGTTTTCTGTTTCTAAAGTTGTGCACAATTATTAGCCCACCATTCTCACTGCCTTTTCACCACATTGAAAGTTGGCTGGAAGAAATTTCTTTAGAAATAAGTTTGCCTTGTAAGAATTTTTATTTATGTGTATGTTATATTAGTAAAGATTTTCATGCAATAAAGAATAAAGAAGAGGCGCATTAATGTATAGGTCCATCGGGTTGTGCCCGAAGTTCACCGATAGAGTTCACCACAATCACGATAGAGTTTACCACTGTCACGATAGAGTTCACCACTATCACGATAGAGTTCACCACTATCACGATAGAGTTCACCACTGTCACGGTAGAGTTTACCACTGTCACGATAGAGTTCACCACTATCACGATAGAGTTCACCACTGTCACGACAGAGTTCACCACTATCACGATAGAGTTCACCACTATCACGATAGAGTTCACCACTATCACGATAGGGTTCACCACTATCACGATAGAGTTCACCACTATCACGATAGAGTTCACCACTATCACGACAGAGTTCACCACTATCACGATAGAGTTCACCACTATCACGATAGAGTTCACCACTATCACGATAGAGTTCACCACTATCACGATAGAGTTCACCACTATCACGATAGAGTTCACCACTATCACGATAGAGTTCACCACTATCACGATAGAGTTCACCACAGTCACGATAGAGTTCACCACTATCACGATAGAGTTCACCACTGTCACGATAGAGTTCACCACTATCACGATAGAGTTCACTACTATCACGATAGAGTTCACCACTATCACGATAGAGTTCACCACTGTCACGATAGAGTTCATCACTGTCACGATAGAGTTCACCACTATCACGATAGAGTACACCACTGTCACGATAGAGTTCACCACTATCACGATAGAGTTCACCACTGTCACGATAGAGTTCACCACTGTCACGATAGAGTTCACCACTATCACGATAGAGTTCACCACTATCACGATAGAGTTCACCACTATCACGATAGAGTTCACCACTGTCACGATAGAGTTCACCACTGTCACGATAGAGTTCACCACTATCACGCTGGGACTTAATGATCGTCGGTGCTACGTGGGCTTGTGTCTTGCAATTCACACACCATATTTGGAAATAGGAACTCTGGGCCCTCGGGGTTTCATGCCGTGACAATGTATTTTCTAATTAAATATTTTTTATCCGGAAGTCTTAAAGCGATAACTGTCGCCAAATTAGCAGTTCGATGTTTGTCGGTACGAATATCGACGGAAACGACATTAAAATAACTTTCAAATCAGCGCGCAATGCATAGCGGCTGTTACGACGCTCGCTACGTCCTTGATAGGGCGAAATAGGAGAAAATAATACTTTTTACACGGACGTGATTGTTCCATTGAATAATCCTATGTTATGATTATATCTATCAGGTTTATCTATTTATCAAAGTATAAACGAATTAAATCAGCCAAGTCGTTAAGGAGGAGTAGGGAATTCAAGCCAAAAAACACCTTTCAGTTGAAATTTTGTTTCATATAGACGTTTTGGTGGTATGAAATAAAAAAATGTTGCTTATTTTGTTTAGAGTAGATAATTCATAATACAATTTTTTTAATATTTTTAGTTTGGTTATAAACGAGGAGTAGGCTTGAGAAAGTATTCTGGCTGTTGTGCCCCCATGTGATGGTACAGAAGCATCGAACTTGGTTTGCCGTTCCTCTCTCTTTAGATTCCCAACACTACAAAAAACATTTAAAGGGTAAGCGGGAAGAGGGATCATAGTCAACAGAAGGTAAATTTGAAATAAGTAGAAAAAACTTGCTTAGGTAATTATTTTAGAACTCTGCTTAGTGGGCTTATTGTAATCACAGTTAATTATTGTAATAACAATTTTTTTTTCTATAAAGCAAACTTTACTATCAGCCCATAGCCCCCCATATTCACAGTTAAAAGACATTTTTTTTTACTTTTTGTACTAGATATGACCTTTTTTTAAGTTAGGTTTTTAAGCTTCTTGAGTCCGGTTTATTTTTAAAAGCGATATTCTGCGGACTGTGTTATTTTTTTCAAGTTTTTGTTTTCGCTCAATCATTGTTATTGAGACATTTTAGGAGATGGCACTATTTACTCAATTTTGAAAAAAACTGACAATGTTTTTTCTTCCCGCGTACCCTTCATTTTGTGTTGGCGTTTTTGAAAAATATTATTATGATATCAATGAGTTTTTTCAGCCATGTGCTCACATTTACAATTTTAAAATTCCAAAAAGGCACCTATGTTAAATAATACCCAAAAATGTAGAAACCAAACTTGAATCCTCACAATAATGTAAAAATTACACGTTCATGCCTCGTCAGTTTCATTTATTTGATACCCTACCTCTCCAATTTTATGCAAACTTCGTTAAGGTTTTTCCATTGAAAACATTTTGTGAACCCTTTTTATATTTTTTCATATACCCAGACCGGTTTTACCACGTGTTTAAAAATTTAATTGTACCTCGGAAAGGTGTAAAAAGTAAAAATGCAAAAAGTCAGAATTTCATAAAAATTTAATACATATATTTAGTTACTACTACTTTTTCTTCTGTGAAACCTAAAGTTGACTTGTTTATTAAGCTTAAATGTACGAATCCAACTTTTTCTTTATTGGTACCTAATGAAATTTAATTATATCCGTTAGTGAGTTACAGTGCTCAAAGCACAATTGACTAAACATAACTCGATAAAAAAACCAGCCATAATACGGGTTAGTAGGGAAACAAACCATTTGGGATGAAAATCACTCATCTTGTACAAACACTTCTGTTTACATTAAACTGCATTTGATTTCACTTAAAACAAAAATTATTTTATTCTGATGACACGACTGCACATTTTTGTCTGTGAACCCAAGTACGCCATAGTGATGGTCCACTTTTACACAGATAAGAAAAAAACGAATAAAAGAATGAAAAGTAGTTCTGTGTTTTTCAAACAAAATTCACCGTAAAGTCCTAAAAAAAAACTACATCACTTAAATTGTTAACAAATATGGTGAAGAAAATAATTCCGTTCATATGACACGTACACGCATTGAAGGTGAGGCGATGTAAACAGTGAACTGAATGGGATTGAAATTTGAAATAGACGTCAAAAATGGTTGGCTAATAATAATAATAATAAGGGTCCCTATGGGCCCGTGACTGAAAAGTGTACCTACATAATAATAATAATAATAAATAATAAACAACTGTAGGGGACTGTCCGTTATTATATCTCAATGATACATTGAGGGAGAGGCCTCCATGGATGCAGCCATCTCACATTTAGATTAAATGGTACCAAAGGCCTCTTCAATGTTGGCTTCGGCCCCATGAATGCCTTTCAAATGACCGGGTCCCTATGGGCCCGTGACTGAAAAGTGTAACTACATAATAATAATAATAATAAATAATAAACAACTGTAGGGGACTGTCCGTTATTATATCTCAATGATACATTGAGGGAGAGGCCTCCATGGATGCAGCCATCTCACATTTAGATTAAATGGTACCAAAGGCCTCTTCAATGTTGGCTTCGGCCCCATGAATGCCTTTCAAATGACCGGGTCCCTATGGGCCCGTGACTGAAAAGTGTAACTACATAATAATAATAATAATAAATAATAAACAACTGTAGGGGACTGTCCGTTATTATATCTCAATGATACATTGAGGGAGAGGCCTCCATGGATGCAGCCATCTCACATTTAGATTAAATGGTACCAAAGGCCTCTTCAATGTTGGCTTCGGCCCCATGAATGCTTTTCAAATGACCGGGTCCCTATGGGCCCGTGACTGAAAAGTGTACCTACATTATAATAATAATAAATAATAATAGTATTTTTTTTATTTTGGTACAATAATTTTGGATAACTAAACAAAAACAAAAACCAAGTTTTAAGTTTAGTAAGCAAATGATTGCTTGTGATAAAAATATAAGATAAAAATGTGCCGTTGGCAACTGTGGTAATATAAAATTGTAGTACAGTCACCAACGCCTTCCTATAGGTGTACAATAATTACAAAATTTGCGTATTACATGGTGTTTGAATTGTAACAAAAGAACAAAAAGAAAAAAAAATATGGGTTGATTTAACAAAAAATAGTAATAGAACAATTTTAAAAACGAAATTAAAATTATCATGCAAATGTTAGTGAATAAGGGATAAAATGTGAACAATCATGGTTGGCTGGCTATCTACCAAATTATTCAAAGTATTTATTTAAATACACAAAAGTAAAAAGTACATGTCTTCTTTTGGCATCGCGAATCGTAAGTGTGCTTACATACATAGGATTACATTTGTACCCTGAGAAGGCTTTAACCTTCATCGCCCACATTTTGGTAATTTTTTTCGCTAGGAAATATATGATTGTTTATTTCAACTATAATAACATTTTTCAAGTTTTAAAGTTCGGCAATAATGAGATCTCAGGTCAATGACTGCGAGATCTCAGACTAAAAAAGTCGAACAGCGCCAATGTCAAAAACCTTTATGGATGTAACATATTTTTTTTATAGACATGCGAAGGTAACGGGACGCAAAAATCCATTCCAATGGAGTCTGAAAAGTTATCGTTTTAGAATAAGCTTTTCAAATGAAGTAAAAAATATCTATATTAAATAAAATACTTTCTGATAATGTATATGAGTTATATTTGATTACATAAACGGCTTATTCTCATAAAAATCTCTTCAATTGCAGTGTTGCCAACCATAAGAACATTAAAATACAGCTTTAGATGATCGAAATAATCAGTTTGTAATTTCATGACCAGAAGACTTTTCTGCATGAAAATTCACCTTGTATGATCGCTTTTAGCTTGGCAGAGATGTTTTTGTTTTACTTGTTTTTGTTGGTACTACCGATAAATTGACTAAGCGTGCATCACCATCACTAAAGAATATCATTCGCTAATACGTCAAGTGGTTTCTAAATAATCGTCATTTTTGTAACTATCTATAATATCATTGTATTGCAGTTACGCATGCAAGTCAGTTTCGGTTTTTACATGAAGAAAATCGTATTATATACATATTTATTGTATAGTATAAATAACTACATAACGTTACAATTGCACTAATTCTCATAACTTGATAAAAAAACACAAGTTGACATAACCTTGAAAATGCGCATTAAGGATCTAAAATATTTATATGAAATGATTAATTAAAGTTATACCCTTTTCTTATTTATTAATATTAATAAATTTTTTGCTTTACTATTTTTTTTTTGTCAGTAGACATAATATAAATTTAATTTAATTTTGTGTAAAAAAAATGTAAATGGTTCGCAACTTCAATTTATAATCCCACCGACTGAGCTTACGAAAATCCTAGAAAAGAAATTTCTATATTTTGGTAATCTCGTGATTTTTTAAATCGTAAGCAGATAATATACATAAGAGCTTGAACTGCATGCAGTTGTACATAACTGTTTACTTTTCTTCTGCGTTTCTTTGCCACAAAGATATTATGTTAATTTCACAGAGTTTCTTGTAATCCCACATCGGGAGCTCAATGAGGACAAGGATCAGACAATTTGTTTGTTCAACAACTGCTGGCAACTATCTTACCTTGTTGTATAAAACCCTCTTTATAAGATGATGGAGGGTACGCAGGTCCTTCACTCGTGGAGCGTTCACACCGTACTAGCTTCTCTAAACGTGCTGTAGAAAGTGAAGTGATTGTTGGCAGCTTATTTTTTGTAACGAGGAATAACTTCGAGAATCGTAAGTATCGCCAAAAAGATGTTAATTTTTCAATTAGGATTTAATTTATAGGCTTTATTTAAAAGTTTTCCTAAAAACTTCTACCAGGGGAAACTTCCAGCACGTGCCGTCGATACAATGTATTTCCATCATAAATGCATAGTGATATGCGTGAGAACGCAAGGAGGATAGATATATGCTGTATCTCTGCTAGCGACACAGATTACAAAAAGAGAAAGAATAACTCAAGTTTGCTTCAACAGCATATAACAATTATTATTCTCTGCTCAACATTGATACTATGGCCATACTCCGTAAAGTTTGGTCTGTCACCCAATTCTTAAGTTACATTTTTTACACAGAATATATTTGTTTCTGGATTCTAAAATATAATTATTTCAACAAAACTATAAAAAAAAACACAAGACATTTCAGTCCACATTTCTTTGACTTACACAAATGATTGTTACCATTTTTCAATCTCAATCAGTTCTTTGAAAAAGTGTAGTACGTGAGTTATCTTAGGGCATAGAGGAAAACAACCTCTTAGGGTTACTTATATTTTTTCATTATAATTATATTCTTTTCGTAGCGAAATAAATGTTTTTATTCTGCATAATCATTACTTATTTATTATATCTCTAAAATTAGGGTGAGTGTCCATCATAACGAAATAGATAACACAGCTAAGACTCACTATTATTTATGCGAGAAAAACTCGATGTTTCGGTCAACTTAAGAGTGACCTTCATCAAGCTTCGCGAGGTGCTCCGGCGCGTGCGACACCCTCACGAGGACTGACATATTCCCGCTACCCATCACCACCGCGCCCGCGCCCGCGCCCTCGCCGCCGCTGCTGCCGCGGCCACAATTTTCACGGAAATTAAGGTGACAGTCGACTAAAAACAAAAACTTGCATCGCCACGCCCCCTATGTCAGTGTATATTAAAAATTGCCATTACCATATTATTATCTCCCCTGGATCTAATATCTATGTCACTACCGGTGCTAGTAGCGGATACCGCTCGTATTTGAAGCCGTAGGATAAATTTCAAACGGACAAGCAGCTAGCTCGTGTGAACGTAGCACCAGACGACACTCGTCAGTGAAGTCCAATATTGATGAAGTACCGTGACATGTGTTTGTTCGGGACTCGACCAGTTTAGTAATTCTCATTCTACGGGAGTCGACCGTTTTACCTTAAGTAATGCGGGCCCAAGATGACGAGTGGGTTTAGGATAATCAGTGTCCTTTCTTTTTTGTGTGTCTTTTTGATGAGCTGGGATTTCTTTAGAATTTTCCAAGATGATTGTGTTGAAAGAGAGTTTTCGGCATAGTTTATAGCTATAATAACTTAAATTTCTGCTAAATTTTGGGGGACTGACAGGAAATGTTTCCATATGAATATTTCTTGAGGCAAAAAGTAAAACAAATTAATGTTTGATAACCTTACATTTATAAGTATATTTATTTCTTGGTATTCTGATCAATAAGATCTGAGTTTACATTAGGATTTTTTTTTAATAGATAATGTAGCCGATTCTGGAGGCTTTAATTTAAGTTTTAGTGCTGTCAAAACTAAAACTTTTTCAAAGTAATTTAGCTTCTGTTCCTAACATTTAAAGACTATTTTGTAATCAAGAAAATTAAGTTTTGACAGTACTAAAACTAAAATTAAAGCCTTCAGAATCAGATTTACTGTATAGTAATCTTAATAAGGTCTTTGTTGATAACTTGCTTGTGTTATAGTACCTAATTAGAAATGTTACGCAGGCTGTAAGGACAAAAACGTCATGCCAGTGCCACGGAGAGTGGGTAAATTTCTGGTACAGACAGCAAAGAAGATAAGTAACCAGGCCGAGGGCAAACACTTTGATCAAGACCCACAGGTGAGCGGTAGATGGTATAAATATACTTAATAAATAGTGCATGTGTGTATGTGTTGATTGACCAAGTATTTCACATCTCATCTATCGCTAGGATCAAAGTATTTGCGCCGGGCCCGTTACTTAACGGGGCACCTGACGCTAGAACATCAACAACACCAGGTTTTCAAGGTTTCATTGGAAGAAACTAGGTCTCTACTCATATTGAAGAAAATATATTTGATTTATCGATCTTTTATCTGGAGATTTCACCTATAAACAATGTTTTAAGATTTATGCTTTTGTCAAAAAAAATAAAAGGTTTTCACCCTCTTTTTTTTGTTTTTCAAACGTTCGTTTCAAAGACGCGGTTAAGACTTGATTTTTTTATATAAAATAGGTAATAGAAATATGAAGGGATGTTACCTAAATCCAATATTTTTTTCCCTACAAAATATTTCAGTATTAGCTAAAAACACACCAATTTGTTGTTTTGCTGCGTGATCACTAGTATTACGTGTTCAAGAACAAGAGGCCAAAGAGCCAACATATAATCGCCTCTATGAAAAGCAAATAAGGTCTTTGCCATTAGACTGTGCTGGATGGGTAATAAAAAAAGTTGCTAGGGTATGCCATCCTCTTAACTCCTATGCTGTCTGTACACGGACATAAAGACATGTGTGAAAATGTTTTCAACTTCTCGCACAAGGGCACGTTGTCTTCACAGATGTCGTGGTGGGATCCGGCTAAAGGCCGCAACCAGTGGGTTGGAGTCGACTTGACTGTTCCTGTCACGCATCTCATTGCCTCGGTCAATTTGCTGTCTACTTTTTGCACATGTGCACTGTTGAGCCAGGCCGGTGCACAGTGTTCTGCAGCAGAGCTAACAAGTAATCAGCATTCAGGCCCCCGGTAATCCCAGATAGTTTTTTGCAGAATGTTGTTTCTTGCAGCGACCTTTAAAGACAGTTTGGGTTGATGATCTTTGTAGCACAGATGTTCTGTCCAGGATTACTCTTAAGTTCTTAGGAAAAGGATTAAAGGATAAAGGTTTTTTTCTTCTAGAAACACAAATGATTGGTATGCTGCTAGGTAGTTGTTGAGGTGAACACATGAAACCTCGGATTTTCTTGCACTTGGACCAAGCCTCCACTCTCTGAAAAACCTCGTCATCTCCGAAAGGTCTCTTGTCTTGGCTTTGTGTTATGAGTGCACATTGTCATCAGCATGGATGAATTCCAGGATAAAAATCATTCTATTTCATAAGTCATTCTTTCTTTACTTTAAATTTTAGCAAAAAAAATGCGGCAATATGTTTATAGAAAACTGAAATCCAAATCTTATGAAAAAGCAAGGTTTACTAGAAGGCTAAAGAAAGGTGCTTTCGTCGTAAGAAGCTCAGATAATACACTCACTCAGTTACTATACATTCCTTTAAAACGCTATTTCAGAGCCTGCTATCACCTCACCAAATATAACTCCTTCCCTTTTGTCATAAAGTTTACTTTGGATTTCTAAGCGAGTTCCAACGTAACCAGCTATTTTCAGTGATAAGAAGACTCGTATTTTCAGGCTTAAAATTGATGCTTCAATAAGGTAAAGTATTTTAAGCTTTGTATTTTGTTGCGCATTTTCAGGAGGTGAAGTAAATTCTCTACGCTAGGTTGGTGGGGATTTGTCTTTGGATAATTATCTTTGGATTATCAGCTTAGTTCTGACTTAGATCTAGCCTACATAAAGATGGAAAGTTAAGGGAAGAGGATTAAAAAAAAACTTTAACATCACCCTACCTATGAGCATATTTACTTGCTACCAGTCCCAAAATTTCGGGTAATCAATATGTTTTAAAAATACACCTCGGTCAGAGAATATAAAGTATCGGTACTCAAAAATCTTGTGTTTTTAGCTCCACAACGTCAAATTTTCACATTATTATTCTTATACAACAATACTGAATTAGAAAAAATATCAACCCCGTAGTAGGGCATAAATATTTGAAAATTCAGAAGTTTGGCATGTTAGTCATATAGGATAGCAATAAAACGTGTTTGATACTTAAATAAATAAAAATAAAATAAATGGACACTTGACAATCCCTAAAAAAAAAAAAGGTCACAGTGAAAGACCTAATACAAAATTAATTTTCATTAATTATTTTTGCAAAATTTTAAATAAAATGGGTTATTTATGGTGTACTGAAGCCAAAACAATATTTTTAGAATTTTGATCTCTCTGTGTCTATGTATGTATGTTCCGTTTTAACTCGAGAACCACTCAACGGATTTGGATGTGGTTTTCTTAAAGAACTACAGATTTCTATCTGCTACGATCCTGACACACATCATTCGCCTCTTACACATCCACCAATCAAGTCATATAAGCTCCTTATTGCAGAAACTATTAGCTTGGCCCTTTTTTAGCATGTCGCCAATTTGATCGTAATTTTCTCAAAAATTTACATATTTCCTCCCTCCATCCATAATTTATAGTCTGACAATAATCCTCTAGTATCTCCAGCAGGTTGTGTATCACAAGCTCCCACAATGTGCATCGTTTCGAAGCATACCTGTCTCTATTGTTTTGCTAAGCTAGACTGTAACATTGTCTAACGGGAAGGAGCTCTAAGACGACGGCAGCCTGTCTACAAACTGTGGTAGATAGCTGGAGATGTATTAAAGAAGAGCTCTTTACCTAATACACAATCCTCTACCATCCCGTGATAGTCGGCGCGCAGCAAAGTCTCACTCTTAAGCCAGGTTTACATTAAGGTTAGTTTGAGAGTAACTTGCGTAACTTTTAATTAAAATGTTCTTCTATTATCGCTTTTTTATTTTTACCATCTACATACCCGGCTACAATTTTTAGTATGTATAATCTTGTAATCGATTACTTTGGCTAGAAATGTTATTTTCTTAGAGTATCTATAGTGGGCACAGAGCGCTTATATCGCACCGCTCCCACAATACCTAGTGACCTATCAAAAAATCAAAAAAATCAAAAATTCTTTATTTACATTACAAAATGTAGGTTTTGAGGGGGTGGGACTCCCCTTTTAAGTTTTACAACCTGTTTTAAGGGAGACCCGCTCTTTCTACGGATCTTATTTTACAAATGTGTATTAAAATTAAAATTAGGTCTTGCTTAATGCATAGTGATTAGGTATTTATATAAAGAAAAAATGTGTGTGTATGCGGGTTTATGTTGTGAAATAATATAATAATATAACTACAAGAGAGTGGGTGTCTTGTGTGTGAGGGTGTGTGTGTGTGTGTGTGTGTGTATATGTATTGTGTATATGAAAGAAAGGGTATGTGTGTGTTTTTTAGGGTGGTTCCCTAGCCCTACGACCGTAGGCTCGGGATATATTGTTAATCACTCTAGGGGGGTATATTTATGGTGATATCATAAGGTAAAAAAGATATTTAAGAAAATATGCGGTATAGAGAGGATGAGTACTTTATTTGAGCTTATTGAAAGTGGAGGTGTCATGCGATAATATGAGTTCGGTTTGTTCGTAAGTCAAACTTTTTAGCCATATTGTAAGTTTCTTTTTACATTCAAAGTATGACATGGTGTATATATTTAATATTCAGTTTATCTTATTGTAAAGGTAAATTGATTGTGTACCAAATTGGTTTTGAACAAACAAAGTTCTTACAGTAGCGCATGTAACCGCTGGCTACAGGAATGCAGGGCTGATGGAATTTGACACGGGAGAATTGTGGAAAACAATGTGGGTGCACTGACCTGGTTGGAATGTTGATGGGCGAGAGACGAATGCGCTGACAATGTGCCGCGTGGTGTACTCCTTGTCGGGCTGATGATGACAGGGCTGATCTTGGACAGGGATGTGCAGAATGTCTTGGAGTAATACACAGCACTGATATGATCACAAGATACGGTAGATACGCGAGATTGGTTGTGGCGTCGCGAATGTGTGCACACACGTATTGTTCGGTCGACGGTTGCGGCGAAACAGCGTGAGACCAGCGCCCGCGCGCGCCTCGACCGGCGCGCGGCGGGGGGGGGGGGGTGGTCGTCCGCGCATGCGCGCGCGAATCACGCGTCACGCTGTAGCGTGAACATCCTGGGGGGGCCGGGGCTGCGACTCCTCTTGAGCTGAATCCAACGGCAGCCTGGCTATCTTGAACACAGGTCGTCGCAGATTTCCATGGGCTGTGTCCAGATCCACAACTCGGATCACTCCATCCTTGCCAGGTATCGTGCGGAGAATTCTCCCCAGCTTCCATTGGAGCGGAGGCAGGTCATCCTCTTTGATGAGGACCAGTTCACCCACTTGAGGAGGGGAAGAAGGGGAGAGCCATTTGGAGCGGGTTTGCAGGGTATGGAGGTAGGATCTGGACCAGAGAGTCCAAAAGCGCTGAGAGAGCGCTTGAATGAGTTGAAACCGTTTAAGAGCAGATATGGGTCTGTCGTCAAAAGACTGCTCAGGTAGAGCGGTGAGTGGACGACCAATAATGAAATGTCCGGCCGTGAGAGGTTCAAAGTCCGTAGGGTCGGATGAAATTGGGCAGAGGGGTCTTGAGTTGAGTACAGCCTCAATTCGAGCCAAAAGATTAGAGAATTCTTCAAAAGTGAGGTGCTGTTCACCTATCACGCGATAAAGTAGTTGCTTGGTGGATTTTACGTTTATTTCGTGCAGAGCGCCGAACCAAGGCCCTTTAGGCGGGTTCAGTAACCAAGTTATGTGCTGATTCGCGAGCTTGTGAGTGATTGCATCATTGTTTGACCTGAGGAAGTTCTGAACTTCAATGAGTTGATTCCTAGCACCTACATAGTTTGTGCCGCAGTCTGAGCGAATGAGAACCGGAGTACCGCGCCGTGAGATAAAACGTTGCAATGCCGCAAAGAACGCTTCCGTTGAGAGTGCAGAGACTGGTTCCAAATGAACCGCCTTTGTTGCGAGGCAAACGAAAATACAAAAGTACGCTTTTATGAGTTTCGCGTTCCGCAACGTGCTGGATTTAACGAAGAAGTGGCCAGCAAAGTCCGTCGTGACGTGACTAAAAACTGGCTGAGGAGTAACTCTGTCTACTGGGAGATCAGCCATGAGCGGAGCCTTAGGCTGAGCGCGGCACCGGAAACATCTAATACATTTAAACACGCGGTGTCTAATAATACGACGAGCGGACAGAATCCAGTACTGCTGGCGTAATATGGCGTGTAATGTGTCAGCTCCAGGGTGGCAGTGTATTGTGTGATAGTGATCTATAATGAGATCTACGAGCGGACTTGAGCTGGGTAGAATGAGTGGGTGTTGAGCGTCATACCTAATTGACGCGTGAGAGAGACGACCACCGACTCTCAAGAGGCCGTCCTTTATGAAGGGCGAGAGACGCTGGAGCCGAACGGGACAAACCTTATCAGTCTGGATACGATTAATGTCTTCAGCAAACTCATTGTGCTGAACAGAGCGGACCCAGTGCAACAGAGCGTCCCTGCGTTCACTAGCTGTCAACGGACCAGAGCGCCGTGCATCTGGGCTGTGTCGACAATTGAATATGAACCTTTTAATACAAGCCGTCACTCCGACGAGCTTGTCAAGTGAGCTGTAGCGAGTGAGCAAGTCCAGATCGATATCTGGGACTGCTATGTGTGCTGGTACCTTTTTGGGCTTAAGGCCTGGGAGAGCATGATGGCCTAGAGCGGGTGGCATCTTGGGCCAAGTGCAGGTAGGTTCTTTGAGCCAACTGGGTGACCACCAAAGGTCATGAAGTGAGAGAGACTGGGCAGACATGCCTCTGCTTGCACAGTCAGCAGGGTTGAGGTTCGTGGGCACATGCCTCCACGTATGGCTAGTTGAAGTAGCTGTGATCTTAGCCACTCGATTGGCCTCGAAAGTCTGTAATCGGTGAGGTGGGGTATTGAGCCATGCCAACACTATTGTGCTATCTGACCAGCATGTGTGTGTTTGAATGGCTATATGAGCTGACAGTTGGGCTGACACTCGAGTCATGAGCTGAGATAAAAGAGTCGCGGCTGACAACTCCAATTTCGGGATTGAGAGACGAGTCTTTATGGGTGCGACCTTGGACTTGCCAATGATTAGGTGTACATTGACATGTCCAGTGGTATTGCGCTCATGAAGGTAGATAACGGCACCAAAGCCAGCCTCTGATGCGTCCGCGAACCCGTGAAGTGAGTAAGTAGACGTGGGCTTATACTTACAAATGTGCCGAGGTAAACGGAGGTTTGAGAGCTGAGGAAGATCCTCTGAGATGTGTTGCCACTCTGTGTGGACTTCTTCAGAGATAGGCTCATCCCATCCTATTTTCAGAAGCCAAAGCTTCTGGAGAAGAATCTTTGCGCGGAAGATGACTGGAGTGACCCAGCCATTGGGGTCATAAAGAGACGCTACTGTACTGAGAATGGAGCGCTTTGTGACTTGAGCATGAGTGGGCAGAGAAATGCGATAAGTGAACTCATCAGTTTGAGGAATCCACTGTATTCCCAGAACCTTAATGGAATTAGAGTCGGGACTGAAGTCAAAGTCCTTGGGCATGTCGCACTGGTCATCTGGGAACCGTTCAAGGAGCTGAGGCGAGTTGGAGGTCCATTTACTGAGCTGGAAGCCACCTAGGGCGAGTAACTCGATCAGGTCGCTTTGGAGCGACTGAGCGGATTCCACAGAATCTGCACCTGAGAGAATGTCGTCCACAAATATTGATTTGCGGAGGATCTGAGCAGCGTGGGGGTAACGATGACCTTCGTCATCAGCCAATTGGAGTAAAGTGCGGATGGCATGGTATGGGCTGGACCTTAATCCATATGTGACGGTATTAAGGGCATACGTGAGCAGGGGCTGGTCGGGTGAAGACCGCCAGAGAATGAGTTGAAAAGGTCTTTGCTCTGGGTGAATGAGTATATTTCTGAACATCATTCGGATGTCTGTGCTGAAAACTTGTGAGTGGATCCTGAAGGACATGATAATGTCAACAATATCTTGTTGAAGAGCTGGACCTGTATGGAGACAATCATTTAAATTGACGCCATTTGAGCTTTTGCAACTTCCGTCAAACACGCAGCGTAACTTTTCTGATCCTGGCTTGAATATGCCATGATGTGGGATATAGAAATGAGATTTATGAGCAAAGGTATTGGGGTGACACGGCGACATATGTCCCAATTTTATGTAATCTGACATGAATTCTACGTATTTCGAGCGGAAGGGCGGGTTCGCTAGCAGCTTTTTCTCTAAATTGAGAAACCTGCGTAGCGCAATAGCGTGAGTGGAACCTAATGTCGGCGCGTTGTGCAGAAAGGGCAGTGTAACCACATATTGACCTGATGGTTCACGAGTAGTTGTGGTGCGGAAAATGTCCTCACACTGATCCTCTAATGGGCTGGTATGCTTGTAGGTTTGGGGTTCCTCGGATTCCCAAAACCTCTCAAGACTTTTGTGAATGTCATGAGTGGAATGCTCTGAGTCCGTGTGAGAGCCGACAATGTGAACTGAGCTGACCTGATTCGTGGGTGAAGTATGTAAACTTTCGAAAGGTCCAATCAATGTAAAATCAAATATCGTGCCGAAGGCTATAGGCTTGCCAGGGCCGAGCGAAACCTTGGTTCCGTCTAACACTTGACCAAGAACGTCAGATCCTAGTATTAGATCAACCGGAGCTGGTGTGTGATATTCTCGATCAGCAAGAGGAATCGGTGGGTGACCTGTTAACTGAGCGAGATCTGGAACCTTTTCCAACGGTAGGTACCCAGTTACGTTCTTCAATATATGGGCTGTGGCCGTGATCATAGGTGTGTCACGGTGAGTAGGTCGGCATACAATTGTGATTGATGCCTTTGAGTCTTGTGTGTGCTGATTTCCAACTCCTGCGATTTTTAGAGATGTATGTTTTAATGGTAAATTTAAAATTGTGGCCATGCGCTGAGAACAAAGAGTCAGCATACTTCCACAGTCTAACAAGGCTCGTGCTGAGTGAAATTGACCATTTACGTCTGCTATTTTAAGTGAGACGGTTGGCAACAAAATTGGCGTGTTGGTGACGTTCACTACACGTTGTGCGGAGTTACAGTAATTTTCTGTTGGAGTTGAAGTCATTGAGTGACAATGAGCTGAGTGTGTATGTGATGAGTGAATGTGTGATGAGTGTGCTGAGTGCTGGTCGTCCTCGCCTTCATAGTGCTCTGTTATTGTAGGTAGTCACTGTTGACTACCTACCCGAGACCTACTTGGCGATCGCGATTGAGTGGGCGAGTTGGGATGGGACGTATATGCCTGTGTAGCATGTGCCGAATGGTATTGAGGCTCATGCGCTGAGCGCTGTCTGGGCTGCTCACGTAGAGACGGAGGCAGCAAATGAGCAGATGATCGTGTCGGAGACATGGCCCCATGGCGATGCAGTGAAGTGTGGTGGTCAGACCGCCCACACTCCTTGCATGCACGTGTAGACCTGCACTCGTTCTCATAATGAGGACCCAAACAGCGTCGGCACCGGTTGCGTGAGTTCACAAAGTCCCACCGACCTTGAACCGGTTGGTTATTAAATCCTGGGCATGCGATGAGTTTGTGTCCCCTATTCCTGCAGTATGGGCATGGCATACCACCAGTAGGGGAAGAAGGTTGAGCCGAATAATTCTGTCGGCGAGTGGGTGATGGGGATGATCGGGCCGAGTAAACTGGCGCTGTCTCAAATGCCATAAATGGTTGACGAATAGGACGGGGGGAGCGATTGTCCTGCCGAGGAGCTATGGGGCGGAACTCTTGATGAGCCTGGTAGGGCTGACGTGGAGTACCTCGAGTGGGCTGAAGCAGCTTATTGAGCTGAGCGAGCCTTTCTGACGGGCCGAGCCGTGATGAAGAAGGAGCCTCCTGTGACGCAAGGAACGATGACTCATTCTCCTTGCAGCGTGCGTGCTCTTCCAAAAACTCAATGAGGTTCTTGAGCGTGGGCAGAGTTGCACGAGATCCGTACTTCCGCTCAAAAAGAGTGCGGAGCTCGCCTTGTAGTTTTCGCACCACCATGGACACGAAAACATAGTCAGAATCCTTCATGGGCAGATCCAGATTGCGGAGAGCGCTTTGCGCTGAGATAAGCGGAATTAAGAACGATGTGCGGATATCCGAGCGCATGTGGATGTGCGGAAGGTTCATTATAATGTCCACAAATCGGTCAATGAGTACGCGACGATTGTCGTAACGCTTGGTGAGAATTTCCATGGCTATGGGATAATTCTCGTTGGTAGGGTAGAGGTGTTTCACCATATCATGTGCCTCACCCTTTAGGGCGCCTAACAAATAATGCAGTTTGACAGCATCCGAGACTGTAGCCATCTCACTGACGAGGCTCCTAAAAACGGCAATAAATGAGGGCCATTCTTCAACGTTCGAATGAAACTCCGGTATGGGTATTTTTGGTAAAACACCAACGGGTGTACCTGAGCTGAGGGGTTGCGTCTTGTCCGGAAGAGCTGATTTTTCATTTAATTTTTCAAATGCCACTAGGATAGCATCATAGTTGCTAAGTGCCGACTGAAATTTTTTTGTGTAGGTTGCCTCAGTTTCGTCGGACAAATCCTCATCGTCAAGGATCTCATAATATACGTCCTCTAACTTAGTTTTAACGCTTTGTATGTTTTTGACATTTTAACTGCTTGTTCTTAAGTGATTATAAAAATAGCAATAAATTGAAATAACCGCGTTATTTTCGTCATGTCGAATTACTTTATGAGGCTTCCATAAAATATAATTCACCATACGTCCTCGTTTAAAGTGAATAATATTTTATTTTTTTACTTTCAAATGAAATATATACAAACATCGATTTCTGGATTTTGTCGCTGCCTTTACAATAAATATTTACTCAGCAAGCAAAACTTACGAGTGTTATTTTCGTGTATTTTAACTGACTCGATAAAACTAGTAAAGACAGATTTACTGCGACTTTGACTAGTTTTTTATCTGACTATGTCATAAAATGTCATTTTGCAGGTTTAAAAAGACACCTGTTTTTTAGTTACAGAGAATTCCGTTTAGCTAATATGCCTATTAACTTTATTTACAGCCAAATAACCATTCAAGTTTTTCAAGAATGGTTACTGATATCACAATGAAAAATAACAGCTATTTTTAGAATATAAATAACTGTTATTTTTAGCGGCTACTGACAAGGTTTACAGACGGCCTCCTTTCTTCGCTGACAATAGTCACAGTTGTTGGTGCATAAACGTCGTTTGCGCGTTGGACAACATTTGTGCCTGGTGCGACGTCATTGGTTATGTTGCTGCTGTGTGCTACGGCTTCTGTGATTGGCTGAGTGATCGGCTGAACGGCTATGGCACGGCTGATTGGTGGCTGGAATGTCGGGTAGTGGACTCCAACTACCTCTTCGTAACTGGGGGGTGCCATCGCTTCATATTTGGGCGGTGGCGGCAAATTCGCGGGGCTGACAAAGATAGTTGGTGGTTGCTGACCGAGCGAGGGTCTTGCCCTGGACCCCACGTACATCCGCCTCTGCGGATCGCGCGTTTTCTGCCCTTTGATGAATGTTGTGGGCGAGCCGACGAATGCGCTGACGGGCTGAGCCTTCTTGTTGGGCTGATGAAGCTGGCGCTTTGGTCAGGAATGTGCAGAATGTCTTGGTGTAACGTGAACACTACACT
Organism: Ypsolopha sequella; assembly: GCA_934047225.1. Lineage (NCBI taxonomy): Eukaryota > Metazoa > Arthropoda > Insecta > Lepidoptera > Ypsolophidae > Ypsolopha > Ypsolopha sequella. The sequence goes on along the minus strand of OW203986.1, from coordinate 1,999,651 downwards.
GGTGAACACTACACTTTCACAACCTAAATGGTAGGTACGCGATATTGTTTGTGGCGGCGCGAATGTGCATACACGTATCGTTAGGTCGACGGTTGCGGCGAAACAGAGAGTGAGCCAACGCGCGGGTTGGCGCCAGCGCGCGGGTGCGCAGACGTGCGCCTCGGGAGGCTTGTCGAGCCGAACAGACTGAGTGAATCAGCGCCCGCGCGCGCCTCGAGCCGGCGCGCGGTGCGAGACTAGTCATCCGGCGCATGCGCGCGGATTCGTCACGCGTCACGCTGTAGCGTGAACAGCGCATTTGATAACTGAATGAGGATTCCGTTTATTGAGAATTTTAGGGTCTATAGATATGTTTTTATGAATTCTAAGCACACATTGCAGTATGTATAACTGTCTGACGGTAAGAACATTGGCATCTTTATATAATTTTGTTGTTCTATGTAATTTCTTTTTGCGCAGCATTATTTTTAAAATAGTTCTCTGCGCAATTTCGATACTAGTAAACTTAGTTTTGGATGCACCACCCCAAACAGTTATGCAATACAGTAAAATAGACTGAACAAGAGTTGTGTAAATGTATGTAATAAGTTGCTTGTTTGATATATTACGTAAATACTTAAATAGCCATATTAATTTTCTTGCTCTTGTTGCCACTGCTTCTAGCTGAGGGTACCAAGAGAGATTTTTGTCAATTATAATGCCTAGGTATCTGGTGGAGTTAACTCTATTAATATTTGCAATTGCAATTTTCATTGTTAAAGTTTGTACATGTGTGAGCAGTTAGTTTAAAGTCGTTGCTGGGTTGGGAAGAGTCATAAATAGAGAATGGCATGTAGTTGGTTTTTGTCATATTTAATGTGAGTAAGTTGAGTTTTAACCATTTAACAATACTGCGCAACCCAGTTTCAGCATTAGCGAAAGTCCCTGCCCAGTCGTTTCCGCGTGAAAGAGCAGCGCAGTATCATCTGCGTATGAAAATATATGTCCATTAGCTATATTTAAATCAGTCAGGTCGTTAATATAAATAAGAAAAAGGGTAGGTCCTAAGACACTACCCTGTGGAACGCCATAATTAGTGCTGAAAGTGTTGTTATCAAGTTTAACTATATGTGGGCGTTCCTTAAGATAGTCAGTTAGGAGAGATAAAAAAGTTCCTCTAACACCCACCTTTTCTAGTTTGCGGAGGAGGATAGGAACAGAGACGGTATCAAAAGCTTTTTTTAGGTCCAGAAATATACATAGAGATTTTTTTTTGTCGTCAAGATGTTTAGTTATATTTTTATCTTCAGTTCCAATGCCCTCTCGAAAGCCGTACTGTGCATTTGATAGTGTACCATTTGATTTTAAGAATTTAATTAGTCGGTTATTGATTAATTTTTCAATGATTTTAGAGATAACTGTCAGCACAGCAATAGGTCTATAGTTGTTGATATCGTCTCTGCTCCCACTCTTAAAAATTGGGTGTATAATATACCTATAGCTAGTTACATTGATAGATATGTGACAAAAAGAGATGGGCAATTGTTTGCCGCTAGCGCAATTATCGATAAATATAGCTGCAGGTCTAGAAGCACAACCGTTCGGGGCTCACTTGTCGACTAATAGATTTTGATGATCGAGGTCCCAAACAGATCACAAAAACCAAGAATACGGAAAATAGTTGTCACTAAAAGGAAATAATTAAAATTAAATAATTAAAAACACGACCTCCGTAACCAAAAGGGAATCAATGATATCAAATACTCTGGGCCTACTATGTATCTTTGAATCAGTAAGCATGCCCTAGCCTCTGTTGCCAACCACCATAAACAACTGAACTTAAAATTAAATTAAAAATATATGTCTATGAAAAGCGTCTCCCTACAATTTCATAAATTTTACATCCCTTTTAAACCGTGGCGGTGAAAAATATCGTGCCGTGCCGTAACCGTTTAAAATTATAAAAGCACCCATTATGTAATACGAGTAAATTTTATGTTTACGGAAATTACGCCATAAAAATGTTTGTCCTCGCGGAGGTACTGCTTAAAATAACTTCCTCTCACACTTAGTTAATCGATTTAACATGTTTTTTAGGGTTCCGTAGCCAACAAGGAAACCTTATAGTTTCGCCACGTTCGTCCGTCCGTCTGTCCGCGGCTTAGCTTAGAGATTTTTAGTACCACAAAACTGTAATTTGGCATGGGTATACATCAATCACGCCGACAAATTGGTAAAATACAATTTTCGATTAAAAGCTCAATTTAATTTAATTTAATTTTACATATGGGTTTTGTCTTGCCTGAAATAAAGGCATTTCTTTTTACTTATTATTTTAAAGTTAACAAACATCTTTTCGAGTAAAATTAAACATGTTGGAATCGGTCAAGACAGAAGCCCAGAAGGAAAACTGTCCACATAAAAATACATACTGGATGAATTGAGAACCTTCTTTTTTATTGAAGTTGGTTAGAAATTATATACATGCTTAAATCTAAATCATTCACACAGCCATTTTATTTTATTTTCACTAAAACTTTAAATCATGCAAGCGCAGAGAATGCATAAATATTGAAGTATATCGACACCGGTGCCAAACGCGAAACATCACTATCCGAGACGGAAATCGCAGCGGGGGTGCGGGGCCGTGCGGAAGGTACATTTAGCATCACGTCCCACGTCTCTGTCAGCCCCGCGAAGCGTGATTTCATTTTTACTTAAAAGTATTAAACATTTGCTTACCGGTGAAATGTGATTCTAGAATTCTGTTTAGTTTGTTTTATAGAATCGTTTTATACGATTTTATCGCACATTTGACCATTTTTCCAACCAAATAATAAATTAATCTCCGAAAACACACAACGGGCGCTCGCACCGCCAGTAATCTTATGACTACTAGCGCTTGCGGATGAAACGATGCGATGTTCTTACCTGGGCATATTGTTCACACTTAGAAACACTTGCTCTATACCTTACAATACCTACATCCTCTAAGGTTATTTTACTTTCTCGACTTACTACTCTATTCGTGTAAAATAGGCATTATGTTGTCAAATCTTCGGAAGATAAACTTCCATACAGCTGAGACATGAATTATTATGTTTTTTTGATGTGGAGCTCCCTTTCAGCGTCCGTATATCCCGAAAGTAATAACAAAGGTTTCCTTGAAGGAGAGTAAAAAGGTACAGTAAATAAAGTCCTCATCGACACTTATAGTACGTAGTAATACTTTATATTCTCTGCTTATAGCATCAGGGCGCGATGGTTGCCAAGTGAAAGTAAATTATGAATAAAAAAAAAACTTAAATTCAATTTAATTTTTTTTATTGCACCCAAGAATAAAACATATTAAAAGAATAAGTAACCTTACAGTTTAAGCAAAAGGCGAGCTTTTCTCTAAAAGAGATTTCTACCAGCAAACCCTTGGTGATAGAATCGATTAAACAAAAAGCGAGTAAGTGCATAAAAGACAAAAAAACTATTTAAAATCCATGAGTTAAAAAAAACAATTAAATAAAAACTTTAATTTAGAATAAAAATGGCATCACGAGGTGTTTTTATCGTCTTGTTTGAGTGCTGTCTTAAAATAATTTTGCTAAGTCGGTAGTAATTGATCTATGTAGTTATAAAAAGTATGTAAGCTTTTAAAGCAAGTTAAACACATAATAGGGTAAGTATTTAAGTTAAATAAATTACGTTAAATCATGTTATTATTTGCTGATAGATTGATGACTGTGATTGAGAAATGCCTGAAGTTCTGCGAGCGTGATGAATGACAGGAATGTCCCTATTCATAATTTAAAATTGATGTTTTATATTTGATTGTATTTTTTTGATTTTAATTTAAATTTAAATTTATTAATTTTGATTTTAATTTTTAACATTAATATTATAATTGTATAACGTATTAGTTAATATACTGTAATGTTATACATTTTAAATAAATAAATAATAATAATAATAAATGTTGGCTGCAGTTCATGGTAGGAGTAGATACCTATTTTTAAAGGTAAATTAAATCTGCTATCAGGTATTTTGACCAGCGCAGAGGGCAACTATACTCATCATACCTATTTACATATATTATTAATTATACTAATGAGCTGCAGTTGCAACAAGGCAGTTTTTTTAATAATAATCTTACAAGGAGTCTAACATCGACAAAAAAAATATTAAAACATATTTCTCAAGATCACACCAACTACCTCACACCATTGAGTCTCAGTTTCGTAATGAATCTTTAAATCATTTGTCGATAATTAAAAAGCGTGATCGACACTATATTGTGAAACGATTGTTTGTCTCCGCATCACCCCTGCCCACCGCCACAAAATAACCACTTACAGAATGTTTACTCCGCATTACTAGCGAAAACAGGCGCACGCACACATAGACGCGTACGCACGACGATCTCGGAGATACTCGGGTGAATGCCAATACGAAATTCTGCCAAAATCATGGATACATACGAACGCGTCCATGCATGTGTACGTCTATTTTCGCTGCTTCGTCGTCGAGGCGGCCTTTGGTAGTACCTATCTATTTTGTGCCACCGCTGTACTTGACAGAATGTTTTCGAAGCAAAATAGCTCCGATTAGTTATCCATTGGGTGGTTTCCGTGTGTCTTTATATGCACCCAATTATGGGTGCCCAAATAATGCTGTTTGTAGATTAAATTACAATTCATACAAATTCAAAACATTATTATGATATTATTATTGAGTTTAATTTTGCAATGCATGATTTCTATTTATGATTTTATGACATTTATTGAAATGATTATTTGTTTATAAGTTTATGTTTAATTGAACTCTATATAACTTTATATTCAGTGTTAATTGTAATCATGATTATTTTGCATTAGTTTAATGTAATGAATTTGTCCATTTATAATTAATTTGGAAATAAAGGCTTTTTATTTTATTTTATTTATTTATTATTTATATCGCAATTTAAAAATAAACCAAATTCAGACACCAATTGACTTACATATAGGTAGGTTAGAAATAACAAACCAGGGAATTAACGTTCCGTACTCAAAGGGTGCCGAAGTGTTTGTCAGACGCTATCGTTTTAGCACCTTGTTTTTGGTGGCCTTGATGTTGCTGTGGCACCTATGTTGTTGTTATTTATACCATAATGTTTTTAGGGGTTGGTGTGTCGTAAACCCTTTGTGCGCGAGTCCGATTCGCCCTTAGCCGGTTTTTTTATTTGAGTAATTCGTACTAATACTTATTTGTACTTTGGGCAAAAAAAAATTTTAATAAAATTTCTAGTTTTAATTTGGAATGCAACTTAAAATTTCATCAATCGTTTTCCAATAAAATCATCCACGATCTCATTCATGGGTTTACATTTAAAATTGAATTTTGGTGAACTCATCTTTTGGTAATATGATTTAGGCTTCTCTTGCCCTTTAAAAATCCTATAAGTTCACTGATATTTTTCTAATTAATTTCAACGAACTTTAGTCACCTTACATTTAGGGTTCCGTAGCCAAAGAGTGCTAAACGGGACCCTATTAATAAACCTCCACTGTCTGTTCGTCCATATGTCTGTCTCTACGTATGCTGCAATAGTTTAAGGTATCCAGTTGAAATTTTCACAGAATACGTGTAACTATGACCCCCACCACAGAAAATACAAAAAAGAAATTATAACCTAAGGGGGATTACATAAACAAAACCTAAGGGGGGTTACATAAACAAAACCTAAGGGGAGTTACATAAACAAAACCCAAGGGGGGTTACATAAACAAAACCTAAGGGGGGTTACATAAACAAAACCTAAGGGGGGTTACATAAACAAAACCTAAGGGAGGTTACATAAACAAAACCTAAGGGGGGTTACATAAACAAAACCCAAGAGGGGTTACATAAACAAAACCTAAGGGGGTTACATAAACAAAACCTAAGGGGGGTGACATAAACAAAACCTAAGGGGGGTTACATAAACAAAACCCAAGGGGGGTTACATAAACAAAACCTAAGGGGGGTTACATACACAAAACCTAAGGGGGGTTACATACACAAACCTAAGGGGGGTTACATACACAAACCTAAGGGGGGTTACATACACAAACCTAAGGGGGTTACATACACAAACCTAAGGGGGGTTACATACACAAACCTAAGAGGGGTTACATACACAAACCTAAGGGGGGGTTACATACACAAACCTAAGGGGGGTTACATACACAAACCTAAGGGGGGTTACATACACAAACCTAAGGGGGGTTACATACACAAACCTAAGGGGGGTTACATACACAAACCTAAGGGGGGTTACATACACAAACCTAAGGGGGGTTACATACACAAAACCTTGAAAAAGTAGCATTTTCTCAACATTATTTGTTTCAGCTCTCTTACGACGGTAATACATACAAGTTTAAAATTTGACCCGATTATTGTATAGTTCAGGATATCAAATGTTTACCAATTTGGATTAAATTTGGATAACAAGCGAACAATAGTGGCACGTACCGGTAAGTCACGACTCACGGTTACGACTATCCATAAACTGTGTACAGCTAATGTTGATATTTCTTATTCTCCTAGAACTAACTAAGAGAATTGTAAGAAAAAGAGTTAATTATATCCGACATTTTTATTTTCAACTACCCACACAGGTTTATGTATGAAATAGTAAAATAATATAAAAGAATAGAATAGAATTATGTTTATTTGGTACAAAAAATAAAAACACTTTACATAAGTAAACTTAAAGTTAACACAGGATGTACCAAAAAGGTCGCCGCTCAGCTTATTGCCGTGACATATCCACGGCGCTGATTTTCAGCGGCTACCTAGCACTTAAACTAAATTTATAGCAAATGCGTACTATACTTATATCTAAATACAAATAATTGAACAAAAGTCAAAGAAACTTAATTAGAAATACTGGACAACAGAATAAGAAAACATTCACAAAAAGGTTCAGGTGAGATGAACACCAATGCTTATGGACCTTATACTCCATTTACATTTTTTAGGAAAACAGTTTGTCTAATTTAATGAACCTATTAAAATTGATAACACAATAGATAAGCCAAACTATTCATATTCAGTCGTACTATGCAAATTATATAAAATGAACCTATTACAATCGCCAATCAGGCAATCACAATAGTAAGAAACGAAAAAGTGACAGTATGACAGTGCCAGTAAAAAGTTACAGGGTGGAACAAACACATTAGAGACTCTCACATGCTGGCGTGACTTGGCTTCGAGAATTGGGTACTCCACGGTAAGTCCAACCGTGGACCTGTGTATGATGGCATGTGTAACACTAGAAAAGATTTCAAGACCAAGTTAAAATGGTGTCAAATTAATAAACATAAAATAAAGTTTGATATTATTTCAACCCACCACAAAACTAAAAACTTTGGCAAATTTTGGAAGGAAACTAAAAACCTGAATCCAAGGTCGAGCCTTCCTGTGAGCGTGGATGGAGTAAGCGAGCCGGGGGAGATCGCGAACCTGTTTAAAAATAAATTTAAAGTCGAGTCACTACTAGGTTCAGGTGCGGGTTGCGTGCTCGATGCTGATGCTGAGGCTTGTTCTAGATCAGATGGATTATATTGGTGTCACAGCAACTGAAGTTGCAAAGATCAAATGACAAGAGCCAAATCTCCGCGACATGACGGGCTGAGCATTGAGCACCTACAGTTTGCTGGTGTTCACCTTCCAAGGATGCTGGCTATGCTGTTTACCTTCTGCATCAGACACACATACCTACCTCAGGATCTCATGAAAACCTACGTTGTTCCTATAGTAAAAAACTTAACAGGCGATGTGTCTGATGAGGATAACTACAGGTCGACATCTCTAGCGACAGTCGTAGCTAAGGTGTTGGATAGTGTGCTCGATTGACAGCTGGACAGACACCTGGATCTGCATGATGCCCAGTTCAAATTCAGACCAGAGCTTTCGACTAAGTCTGCAATCTTCTGTGTCAAGCACACTGTCCAGTATCCGACAGAAGGACACCAGTATACGCCTGCTTCCTGGACCTGTCTAAAGCCTTCGACTTAGTATCTCACGAAGTGCTGTGGAACAAAATGCCATCTTTAAATATTTGTATGGTTATCAGATCAAATTTATGTGTACATGATATTATGTGGGAAAATTAGTGCTATGTTTGGGCCAAGTTTCAAGTCTTTATCTTTAACAGTGCTAAGGTTATGAGGCTGTGACATACGGACGGGCGGATTGACGGATGGACGACGGATTCGCACCTTTTGTATCTTTTAGGTACAACGGAACCATAATAATATAAAAATACATAATAATAGTTGAAATAAATTTTGTATTATTTATAGAAACTCATGAAATTGAAAGGTACTCTTTGACTCTATTTTTGAAATACAAAGTATAGGACAGTCTCTAATGTTTTTGGGAAGCATTTTATGTATTAGAAACACCAGACATAAAAGCACAATTACAATGTGGAACAAAATTATAATGAGTTTACACGTCCTTACTTGTCCTTGTCATAATTAAGAATTAAGTAAACAAAAAAAAATATTACAAACTCAATTATTTGTGTAGTATTTATTTTCTTTCATGTAAATATTAAGCGGCATTTTGGGTGGTAATTTAAATCACAAATTTGCTATTTTCTTTTCCTGTGACGTTAACTTTTTATGTAGCAGTCAGTACGACCAAAGCTGATAAATTGAGAACACTCGACGCGCCAGGAGGCACTTCGGATAGAAACGATTGCTTTGACAGATCTCCGCGACGAATGGTGGGAGATTGGTGCTTTATTGAAGACTTATTAAAGCCATTTGTGAACTGAAATCCTGCCTTTGCTAATTGAAAGACATCAATTTACATCGTAACTACAGGCAGGTAGATAGAGGTATACACAGCAGGTACATAGAGGTATACACCGCTGTTATGAATAAAATGTATATTTTTAGAACGCATCCGTTGTGTTCGGTCGACGGTTTTGTTTTTTGTGTGTGGTATCACTGCGCTCTCTTACTTGGACGCCATTCCGATGAACGGAAGTGCTTTCTCCCAATATTTGTAAAATTAATAGTAAATAATTAAAGAATTGATGTGGACATCTTAAAAACAACTATTAAGTCAAGGTCTGACAATATTTTGGTGTAAAGGCCACATTTAGTGTATTTCCTGTGTGTGAAATAACCTGTGTCCACGCGGCTTCCGACAAGTGGACTTGTTAATTTTTCTTCTGGGTTAGATGCATCCCGGGGTAGGAGGGTTGTGTTTAGATTCATCGTGGAAGGTGATCAACGTGTCACAGCACTGGAACAACGTCCACGTGCAGAGGGTCTTCGTGCGATGATCAGTGGATGACGTCATCATACAACTGTCTGGTAGGACGCTTTGTACATATTTTTTGTAGAATATAAGATATTTGTAGAGTATAGATCTGGGACAGCTCATGGGCCCCTGTTCCAGCTGCTAATATCGCCCTTTATCAAACAATTTCTGATAGCATTGAGCGTGGTTAATCCCAACTTTGGTTTATATACATATAAACAGCGGAACTGGGCGGCCCCAGTGTCATTGAACTGTTAACATAGCTAGGCTTTTACATGGTTGTAATGTACATGTTATTGATGTAACAATTATATTGAATTTGTTTAGTGCTTTGAGTAGATTATTGATTCGAAGGGTTCGGTAATATCAATATAAATTGTTAATTTAGTACATATAAGCTGTTCTTGTACTCCAATAACATTATACCATATAACGGTTTATACATACTATAGATTGGAAATCAACTTGTTAGCTAATATACGGTTATCTTGGTTTGAATTTATGTACTTACAAGTATGTATACAGTTGCATAGTGGAATGTGCATTCGGGTTTGTGTGTATTGTATACACCAAATATAATTTACATTTGATAATTAAATTATAGAATTAGGTAGGAACCTATTTGTTTGTTTAGTATTGTCGGACAGTACATACATTGTGTAACCGCGGGGTTACAGAACTGCAGGGCTGATGTGATTTGAGGATATGACACGGGAGAAGAAAAGATTGTGGGAAACAATGTGGGTGCACTGACTGACCTGTGTTATATGTTTTCGATGGGCCGGCAAATGCGCCGCGTGTCGTCTCCTCTCGTTGGGCTGATTGAAGTGGCGCTTTGGGCAGTGATGAGCTGGATGTCTTGGTTCGTGGTAACGTGAACACTACACTTTCACAACCTAAATGGTGGGTACGCGATATTATTTGGGCTGGCAGCGCGAATGTATGCACACATGTATCGTTAGGTCGACGGTTGCGGCGAAACAGAGTGAGACCAGCGCCCGCGCGCGCCTCGACCGGCGCGCGGCGGGGGGGGGTGGTCGTCCGCGCATGCGCGCGCGAATCACACGTCATGCTGCGCGTGAACATCCTGGGGGGGCCGGGGCTGCGACTCCTCTTGAGATGAATCCAACGGCAGCCTGGCTATCTTGAACACAGGTCGTCGCAGATTTCCATGAGCTGTGTCCAGATCCACAACTCGGATCACTCCATCCTTGCCAGGTATCGTGCGGAGAATTCTCCCCAACTTCCATTGGAGCGGAGGCAGGTCATCCTCTTTGATGAGGACCAGTTCACCCACTTGAGGAGGGGAAGAAGGGGAGAGCCATTTGGAGCGGGTTTGCAGGGTATGGAGGTAGGATCTGGACCAGAGAGTCCAAAAGCGCTGAGAGAGCGCTTGAATGAGTTGAAACCGTTTAAGAGCAGATATGGGTCTGTCGTCAAAAGACTGCTCAGGTAGAGCGGTGAGTGGACGACCAATAATGAAATGTCCGGCCGTGAGAGGTTCAAAGTCCGTAGGGTCGGATGAAATTGGGCAGAGGGGTCTTGAGTTGAGTACAGCCTCAATTCGAGCCAAAAGATTAGAGAATTCTTCAAAAGTGAGGTGCTGTTCACCTATCACGCGATAAAGTAGTTGCTTGGTGGATTTTACGTTTATTTCGTGCAGAGCGCCGAACCAAGGCCCTTTAGGCGGGTTCAATAACCAAGTTATGTGCTGATTCGCGAGCTTGTGAGTGATTGCATCATTGTTTGACCTGAGGAAGTTCTGAACTTCAATGAGTTGATTCCTAGCACCTACATAGTTTGTGCCGCAGTCTGAGCGAATGAGAACCGGAGTACCGCGACGTGAGATAAAACGTTGCAATGCCGCAAAGAACGCTTCCGTTGAGAGTGCAGAGACTGGTTCCAAATGAACCGCCTTTGTTGCGAGGCAAACGAAAATACAAAAGTACGCCTTTATGAGTTTCGCGTTCCGCAACGTGCTGGATTTAACGAAGAAGTGGCCAGCAAAGTCCGTCGTGACGTGACTAAAAACTGGCTGAGGAGTAACTCTGTCTACTGGGAGATCAGCCATGAGCGGAGCCTTAGGCTGAGCGCGGCACCGGAAACATCTAATACATTTAGACACGCGGTGTCTAATAATACGACGAGCGGACAGAATCCAGTACTGCTGGCGTAATATGGCGTGTAATGTGTCAGCTCCAGGGTGGCAGTGTATTGTGTGATAGTGATCTATAATGAGATCTACGAGCGGACTTGAGCTGGGTAGAATGAGTGGGTGTTGAGCGTCATACCTAATTGACGCGTGAGAGAGACGACCACCGACTCTCAAGAGGCCGTCCTTTATGAAGGGCGAGAGACGCTGGAGCCGAACGGGACAAACCTTATCAGTCTGGATACGATTAATGTCTTCAGCAAACTCATTGTGCTGAACAGAGCGGACCCAGTGCAACAGAGCGTCCCTGCGTTCACTAGCTGTCAACGGACCAGAGCGCCGTGCATCTGGGCTGTGCCGACAATTGAATATGAACCTTTTAATACAAGCCGTCACTCCGACGAGCTTGTCAAGTGAGCTGTAGCGAGTGAGCAAGTCCAGATCGATATCTGGGACTGCTATGTGTGCTGGTACCTTTTTGGGCTTAAGGCCTGGGAGAGCATGATGGCCTAGAGCGGGTGGCATCTTGGGCCAAGTGCAGGTAGGTTCTTTGAGCCAACTGGGTGACCACCAAAGGTCATGAAGTGAGAGAGACTGGGCAGACATGCCTCTGCTTGCACAGTCAGCAGGGTTGAGGTTCGTGGGCACATGCCTCCACGTATGGCTAGTTGAAGTAGCTGTGATCTTAGCCACTCGATTGGCCTCGAAAGTCTGTAATCGGTGAGGTGGGGTATTGAGCCATGCCAACACTATTGTGCTATCTGACCAGCATGTGTGTGTTTGAATGGCTATATGAGCTGACAGTTGGGCTGACACTCGAGTCATGAGCTGAGATAAAAGAGTCGCGGCTGACAACTCCAATTTCGGGATTGAGAGACGAGTCTTTATGGGTGCGACCTTGGACTTGCCAATGATTAGGTGTACATTGACATGTCCAGTGATATTGCGCTCATGAAGGTAGATAACGGCACCAAAGCCAGCCTCTGATGCGTCCGCGAACCCGTGAAGTGAGTAAGTAGACGTGGGCTTATACTTACAAATGTGCCGAGGTAAACGGAGGTTTGAGAGCTGAGGAAGATCCTCTGAGATGTGTTGCCACTCTGTGTGGACTTCTTCAGGGATAGGCTCATCCCATCCTATTTTCAGAAGCCAAAGCTTCTGCAGAAGAATCTTTGCGCGGAAGATGACTGGAGTAACCCAGCCATTGGGGTCATAGAGAGACGCTACTGTACTGAGAATGGAGCGCTTTGTGACTTGAGCATGAGTGGGCAGAGAAATGCGATAAGTGAACTCATCAGTTTGAGGAATCCACTGTATTCCCAGAACCTTAATGGAATTAGAGTCGGGACTGAAGTCAAAGTCCTTGGGCATGTCGCACTGGTCATCTGGGAACCGTTCAAGGAGCTGAGGTGAGTTGGAGGTCCATTTACTGAGCTGGAAGCCACCTAGAGCGAGTAACTCAATCAGATCGTTTTGGAGCGACTGAGCAGATTCCACAGAATCTGCACCTGAGAGAATGTCGTCCACAAATATTGATTTGCGGAGGATCTGAGCAGCGTGGGGGTAGCGATGACCTTCGTCATCAGCCAATTGGAGTAAAGTGCGGATGGCATGGTATGGGCTGGACCTTAATCCATATGTGACGGTATTAAGGGCATACGTGAGCAGGGGCTGGTCGGGTGAAGACCGCCAGAGAATGAGTTGAAAAGGTCTTTGCTCTGGGTGAATGAGTATATTTCTGAACATCATTCGGATGTCTGTGCTGAAAACTTGTGAGTGGATCCTGAAGGACATGATAATGTCAACAATATCTTGTTGAAGAGCTGGACCTGTATGGAGACAATCATTTAAATTGACGCCATTTGAGCTTTTGCAACTTCCGTCAAACACGCAGCGTAACTTTTCTGATCCTGGCTTGAATATGCCATGATGTGGGATATAGAAATGAGATTTATGAGCAAAGGTATTGGGGTGACACGGCGACATATGTCCCAATTTTATGTAATCTGACATGAATTCTACGTATTTCGAGCGGAAGGGCGGGTTCGCTAGCAGCTTTTTCTCTAAATTGAGAAACCTGCGTAGCGCAATAGCGTGAGTGGAACCTAATGTCGGCGCGTTGTGCAGAAAGGGCAGTGTAACCACATATTGACCTGATGGTTCACGAGTAGTTGTGGTGCGGAAAATGTCCTCACACTGATCCTCTAATGGGCTGGTATGCTTGTAGGTTTGGGGTTCCTCGGATTCCCAAAACCTCTCAAGACTTTTGTGAATGTCATGAGTGGAATGCTCTGAGTCCGTGTGAGAGCCGACAATGTGAACTGAGCTGACCTGATTCGTGGGTGAAGTATGTAAACTTTCGAAAGGTCCAATCAATGTAAAATCAAATATCGTGCCGAAGGCTATAGGCTTGCCAGGGCCGAGCGAAACCTTGGTTCCGTCTAACACTTGACCAAGAACGTCAGATCCTAGTATTAGATCAACCGGAGCTGGTGTGTGATATTCTCGATCAGCAAGAGGAATCGGTGGGTGACCTGTTAACTGAGCGAGATCTGGAACCTTTTCCAACGGTAGGTACCCAGTTACGTTCTTCAATATATGGGCTGTGGCCGTGATCATAGGTGTGTCACGGTGAGTAGGTCGGCATACAATTGTGATTGATGCCTTTGAGTCTTGTGTGTGCTGATTTCCAACTCCTGCGATTTTTAGAGATGTATGTTTTAATGGTAAATTTAAAATTGTGGCCATGCGCTGAGAACAAAGAGTCAGCATACTTCCACAGTCTAACAAGGCTCGTGCTGAGTGAAATTGACCATTTACGTCTGCTATTTTAAGTGAGACGGTTGGCAACAAAATTGGCGTGTTGGTGACGTTCACTACACGTTGTGCGGAGTTACAGTAATTTTCTGTTGGAGTTGAAGTCATTGAGTGACAATGAGCTGAGTGTGTATGTGATGAGTGAATGTGTGATGAGTGTGCTGAGTGTGCTGAGTGCTGGTCGTCCTCGCCTTCATAGTGCTCTGTTATTGTAGGTAGTCACTGTTGACTACCTACCCGAGACCTACTTGGCGATCGCGATTGAGTGGGTGAGTTGGGATGGGACGTGTGTGCCTGTGTTGCATGTGCCGAATGGTATTGAGGCTCATGCGCTGAGCGCTGTCTGGGCTGCTCACGTAGAGACGGAGGCAGCAAATGAGCAGATGAGCGTGTCGGAGACATGGCCCCATGGCGATGCAGTGAAGTATGGTGGTCAGACCGCCCACACTCCTTGCATGCACGTGTAGACCTGCACTCGTTCTCATAATGAGGACCCAAACAGCGTCGGCACCGGTTGCGTAAGTTCACAAAGTCCCACCGACCTTGAACCAGTTGGTTATTAAATCCTGGGCATGCGATGAGTTTGTGTCCCCTATTCCTGCAGTATGGGCATGGCATACCACCAGTAGGGGAAGAAGGTTGAGCCGAATAATTCTGTCGACGAGTGGGTGATGGGGATGATCGGGCCGAGTAAACTGGCGCTGTCTCAAATGCCATAAATGGTTGACGAATAGGACGGGGGGAGCAATTGTCCTGCCGAGGAGCTATGGGGCGGAACTCTTGATGAGCCTGGTAGGGCTGACGTGGAGTACCTCGAGTGGGCTGAAGCAGCTTATTGAGCTGAGCGAGCCTTTCTGACGGGCCGAGCCGTGATGAAGAAGGAGCCTCCTGTGACGCAAGGAACGATGACTCATTCTCCTTGCAGCGTGCGTGCTCTTCCAAAAACTCAATGAGGTTCTTGAGCGTGGGCAGAGTTGCACGAGATCCGTACTTCCGCTCGAAAAGCGTGCGGAGCTCGCCTTGTAGTTTTCGCACCACCATGGACACAAAAACATAGTCGGAATCTTTCATGGGCAGATCGAGGTTGTGGAGAGCGCTTTGCGCTGAGATAAGCGGTATCAAAAACGATGTGTGGATATCCGAGCGCATGTGGATGTGCGGAAGGTTCATGATGATGTCTACAAATCGGTCAATGAGTACACGACGATTGTCGTAACGCTTGGTGAGAATTTCCATGGCTATGGGATAATTCTCGTTGGTAGGGTAGAGGTGTTTCACCATATCATGTGCCTCACCCTTTAGGGCGCCTAACAAATAATGCAGTTTGACAGCATCCGAGACTGTAGCTATCTCACTGACGAGGCTCCTAAAAACGGCAATAAATGAGGGCCATTCTTCAACGTTCGAATGAAACTCCGGTATGGGTATTTTTGGTAGAACACCAACGGGTTTACCTGAGCTGAGGGGTTGCGTCTTGTCCGGAAGAGCTGATTTTACTTTTAAACTTTCGAATGCCACTAGTATAGCATCATAATTGCTAAGTGCCGACTGAAAATTTTTTGTGTAGGTTGCCTCAGTTTCGTCGGACAAATCCTCATCGTCAAGGATCTCATAATATACGTTCTCTAACTTAGTTTTAACGCTTTGTATGTTTGCGTAACGAGCGGTGAAGTCCGCCACAGAATAAGTTTTTCTGTCGCCTGCCTCGACCGCCGCACCGATCTCCTTTAACAGAACTATCGCCTTTACGGCCTCACGAAACATCGCGGCTTGTGATTTCGAAGGCATCTTAATCTTGTTAAACTAGGTGGTTGATTACTAAGATAAAATACGCAACGAGTTTGAGCTGAACTATAAGAGCGGACGTACAACTAAAATAATTGATGAGATAGATGAATAGAGCTGAGATACTTGCGCGGATGAAGTAACAATGACTATGTTCAAACGGAACACGGAAATAAACACGACAGAGAAAAAAAAATTTTTTTTTTTTAAACAACCTGTATATGAGCTGATATATGAGCTGATACACCAACGTGGAACAGCCTATATGTGTACCATTAACAATAAGATCAGAGATGAGAAGAGAAAAAAAAAAAAAAAAAATTGTTTACTATATTTGTGCTATATATACCCAGTTAAAACAGCAGACAATAACACGAGATTACCGTAACATTAAATATCAAAAAGGGCTGATGACCTTGTTCACTCCTATGTTATTATGTTACTTCCCGCTTACACGAAACTAAATGCTATTCTATTTATAGAATAAAATACCTACCTACTGCCTCGAACGCGTAAACAAACAAAGAATGTATTTACCTCGCAGAAATCGGATTTAAATGAGCGGACAATCCAATCCCATCAAAAACATAAATTGTACAAAAATGTCGAGTCTCGCAATGCAATCTTTCCACCGTAAAAAGTTGTGAGATCTTATGTAAAGCCAAGTCTGTTATTTTAGTTTGTATGGAAGCACCTTTTCATTTTAGTTAGTATGGGAGCACCTATTGAACAAATGTATCATTAATTGTTTCCTAATTAGTTACCTACCAACATTAAGTGACTGTATTAATATTAGTCATCTTTATTTCTCTAATAAAATATAGTGACTTCACAATCGCACAGCAACATATACAACATATCTACCTAATACCAATTTTTTAGCTATTTGAGAAGATATTTCTACGCATCAGCGCTTTATTTGTGCTCTGCGATTGCCAAGTCACTATATTTTATTAGAGAAATAAAGATGACTAATATTAATACAGTCACTTAATGTTGGTAGCTAACTAATTAGGAAACAATTAATGATACATTTGTTCAATAGGTGCTCCCATACTAACTAAAATGAAAAGGTGCTTCCATACAAAATAAAATAACAGACTTGGCTTTACATAAGATCTCACAACTTTTTACGGTGGAAAGATTGCATTGCGAGACTCGACATTTTTGTACAATTTATGTTTTTGATGGGATCTCATTTCTTTTTGTAGGTAGTCCTCCTTTTTTTCTTCTCGGGTAATATTTCTTGCACGTCAGCTACGGATTTTCTTAAAGCCCACTCCCTTTTACTGATCATTTGGACATACTCCAGAGAAACTAGTAAATGGATACAAAGAAGTGGCTCCCATAAGTTCGGATACGGAACCGTAGGTGGTAGTTTTCATCATTGCTGTCGAGTACAGGTCAGCGTTAATGTGTCTCCACGCTCGACACACGTATAAAGTTGCATTTCATCCCAATGCGCTTCCACATACTCAACTACCGCAAACCTAATGTCATACGACGACTCAATGTTCTCATACATAGAGAATGACAAAGAATGGAACCAACATAAACCATCTTCAGGTATAGGGACAACTAGGTGTCGACAATATTTCAGGCTACATTGCAATATTCATTTTTACGGTAAGTTATTATTATTATTATCCACAATTAGATGCAACAGGCAGGTTAATATTTCTTTTGACCATGAAGTGAAAGGCAGGTTTGTCAGTCTAAACCACAGAATACATTATTATGTCTAAACCTGGTCTTTATTCAATGACTAACGAGTACAAAGACATTTCGTTATACCTACATCATAGAGGATGCATATACAAATAATACAACATTAGCAGCTTTATTTTTCCTGTAAGCTTTACTGGATAAATAACCTTTTACCTTGATTTTTAGGGTTCCGTATCCTAAGATTCCGTGACCCTATTACTAAGCCTCCGCTGTCTATCCATCTATCACAGGGGTCTACAGCTTCAGCCGTTATAGGTGAATATAGCGCGTAAATATTTTCACATAATATATGTTACTTTGTCCTCTATCACGGCAAATAATAATATGAAATGGAAATCCAAGGAGGATCCAATTATTCGACGTTATTTGTTTCAGCTCTATCTTTATAACCCAAGTAACAATTCATTCGGGCCTAGGTTGTGAAAACTTCCTTTAGTTTGTATTTGGGTCGCAAAAAGGTTAATGCTTTTCTATCTAGGCATATTAAGTACTTGAGAATGATTATTAAGTTCTAAAACTAATTGTTTATCATAACAACCTTTAAGCCGTTGACAAGAGTTTAAATTAACGTTATTTTGACTTGTGTTTCACGACCTTAAAGTCCTAGGATCTTATAGTTGTTGTAGACTCTTGATTAGGTTCTGGAGAGGCTAGGATTATGCTTAAGTGAGAGCTAAAGGTTAAATTTTTAACTTTGATATAACCACAAAGCTATGGAATGTTGAAATTACTTAGAAGTTATTTCTAAAACCTATCTAAAGCCTTTAGGCTGTATAAAAGTTGTCTCGGCAAACAAATTAGGACTGCATGGTGAAAACCAAGACCAAAAGGCTATAGTTCAGAGCTGAAGGCATGATTTATGTCCTACAAGAATATTTGAAAGCTTTAGAGGCATTCTCAAATATTATCAGTTGTCTCCGCGAATTCAAATTACGATGTCTTGCAAATTGAACCAACACAGGGTGATTTCAAAAAAACGGAGTGGAAATTTTAAACGGAAAGTGCGGAAAATTTCCTACGAATAATGAATACAGCGGTTAGTATATATTATTAGGGTTCCGTACCTCTAAAAGAAAAAAACAGGTCAAGTGCGAGTCAGACTCGCATACCTAGGGCTCCATATTATGGATGAAAAATTTAATTTTGTCATTTTTTTCAACCGTTTTAATTGTAATTAAACTTTTCAATACCTACAATTTGATACCCATAATGTATTTTTATAAAAATTATTTTTTATTTATTATAATTCTTTTTTTATATTTTTCGCATTTGCTCAATTTTTTTACCCCTATAGTTTTCCTGTAATTAGCCAGTTATGATCTATAATTGTCATTTTTTTCATATTTTTCGGTCCACCGGTTTCGGAGATAAAGAGGGGGGGGGGGGGACATACATATTTTTGTGTTTTTTTTAAAGATTTTTCGAAACTATTGAGAATAAATATAATAAAAATATATGTTTTTACAATCAAATTTTCAATATCTACAATTTGATATCCATATTGTATTTAATGAAATATTTTTTTTATGTATTATACTTATCTGTATATATAAAATTCAAAGTCCTGACTGACTCTGACTGATATATCAACGCACAGCCTAAACCGCTAGTTCTATAGACTTGAAATTTTGCACAAAGATACCTTATATAGTGTTAGCATCCAATAAGAAAGGATTTTTCAAAATTCACCCCCTAAGGGAGTGAAACAGGTGTCCAAAGTTTGTATGGGAAAACAAGATTAGTTAGATTATTTTATTCGAGACTTCACAGGAGTACTCCTATCTATAAATGAGTAAACATGTATTTCAGGTTTTTTCCGAATTCAATCCCTAAAAGGGGGAAATGGGGTGACAAATTCTGAAAATCAACATGGGTATCGTTTGTATGGTTTATCGGGTCGCTGATTAAGAATACAACAACGATATCTAAATGCAATGTAGTGGACGTGAAATACCATCATCCCCTCTTGGGGTGCGATGGGGTTGAAATGTGTAAATATCAATATGGGTGTCGTTTTTATGGTTGAAATTTAATATAGCGGACATGAAAATTCTTGAAAGTATGTGTGATAGAGCAATCGGCTGTAACAGACGGACAGACAGACAGCCACAGAAGTGATCCTTTTAGATTTCCATTTTTTCCTTTTGAGGTATCTAGCTATCTATATATCCACAATATATCCATCTATCTATCTGTTTATCTATCTATCTATATCCAAGCAAAATATCTTTGGAACGGAAGGTGGTACATCCCTAGAGGTTGGATCATGGGGTGCCAAAAAAATTTTTTTTTTGTCAAATGCATCTCCCAAACGGCTGGAGCTAGACCCATGTTGATGAATGTCTAGGAAAAGGTCTTGACGAGATCTACCTGCTGAAAAAGTCAAAACTTTACAGGCCCGTATCTCCCAAACGGTTGATGCTAGAACCATGTTCATGGTATTCCAAAAAAAGTCCTCGGCGAGATCTAGATGACGGTAAAAAAATTGCTATAATTTTGATCGGCCATATCTCCCGAATGGCTAATTTTAAGGAGTTTGGGTTTCAATTATAGTGATCGGTCAAGCTGGAGCTACATGACCAAAAAAAAATTTAATTTGACCGGTTTTGACAATTTTTGAACAGGTCTAAAGAAGTATTCTGATTTGCATGAAACTCGGTATCAAGGGGCATTTAGGGTCGCCGATTACGCTGCCGTATTCAAATTTGACATTTTTTGACAACTGATAGGGATTTTGACACTTTTTCGGAAAAACTTTGATCGGTGAGTCCCTGTATTCCCAGAGGGAGTGAGAGTACTTAAAATGTTTGTTTCTGAAAAAAAGTTATTTGTTTCCTGTAGGCCACGCGGGCGAAGCCGCGGGCAGAAGCTAGTTTTTTTATATTTTTCATTTGTGCTAAATTTTTTTAACTTCTATAGTTTCCCTGTAATTGGCCAGTTTTCATATTTTTGGTCTACCAGTTTCGGAAATAAGGGGGGGAACATACATATTTTTGTGTTTTTTTTTCAAAATTTCTCGAAACTCGTGAGAGTAAATTTAGTGAAAGTATATATTTTTACAATCAGCTTTTTAATATCTACAATTTGATACCCATATTGTATTTTTAGGATAATATTTTTTATTTTTCTTACTTTTGTTTTTGAAATATTTTGAAAAATTTCAAATTTTTCAATTATTTTACACTCTGATATGTGGGCAAATTAATTATTTATATGCCAAATTTCATGTCTTTATCTTGAACGGTGCTAAAGTTATGAGGCTGTAACATACGGACGGACGGACGGACGGACAACGGAGTCTCACCATAAAGGTTCCTTTTGTACCTTTTAGGTATGGAACCCTAAAAACAGAACCCTTATAGGATCACTTTGTTGTCCGTCTGTCTGCCCGCCTGTCCGTCTATCTGTCCAGACCCTTTATCTCAAGAACGCGTGAAGTTATCAAATTGAAATTAAAACCATATAATCAAGTCTACTGTTACTTGAAGTTGCGAAAAACATAATTTTTTATGTTAACGCAAAAAAAATACGGCTTTTAATGCCACTAAAATTGTATATTTCGACATTCTCAAGGGAATCAAAATGTATAGGGTAATTTCCGTTGGCCTAGAACTATGAAAGGCAAGTATTATCTTATACTACGAATACAGGAAAACATCTAAAAACTATACATTTGTAATTTAATCATAAAAAAAAGTCTGAATTATTTATAACTAGCTGATGCCCGCGTCTTCATCTGCGTGAATTTAGTATGTAATGCGTTTCATATTTTACAATGAAAGCTTCAACATCCCGCTAAATCCTGTTATGCGTATGGTTTTCTTTAAAAAAAAAACCTCTTATACGTGTCTTATTTTTCTCAATATGATTTATGCGAAGGTGTAAGTAAGTGTATATATGTATATAAGTTATACATAATATATAAGTTTATATATGCCCAGTGATTGTGATTTTCCATATCAAAGTTTTTAACCCATTTCATCCCCATTAGGGGATGGATAATTTTTGAAAACTTTCCTACATGTATCTCATTATACGTTTTAAGGAAGGAATATTTAAGCAAAGTTTTAACTAGATACACTCAAGGGATGCAATTTTCGATATATAACTTAACACGCTATTTTATCCCTTCGGGGGATGAGTTTTGTAAAACCCTCTCACAGGTTTCTCATAATTTATTAAAAAGAGTATTTGTGCGAAGTATGTTGACTCTTCAGTATATGTTGATACTCCCACGGATTATGATTTTCCAAACAAGTTTCTACCCCATTTCATTATGAATTGATTTTCAAAAAATCCTTATTTAGCGGATGTTTACGCAATAAAAGGAACCTACGGTGCAAATTTCATGTTCCTAGGTTTAGCTGTTTGGTCTCGGCGTTGATAGATCAGTCAGTCAATCAGTCAGTCAGTCAGTCAGGGTATTCTTTTATATACAAATTTGTACGGAACCCTCGACGGGCGAGTCCAACTCGCACTTGTCCGTTTTTTTCAAGATAGGTAGTCTGGTCACTGTTGAGGACTACTTAAGGCTAAATGTAAATGTATTCAGTAGTAAAGGTAAAACATAAGTTAGACAAGTACCTATCGACTAAACATAATTGAAAAAAGAAATAGTAACTTATTTTCACTCAAGGAGCAGCCTGTAGCTGCTTGATATCACTTGTGATGAACACTTGAACACTTGATTTTGCTTAATGGTTGTGGTCGCGACTGGCGAGTATTGAATTACTCCTGACGATAACCTGAAAGCTGTGAAAACAGCCTTTTGGTTTTATATAGCTCCGCGAAATTACCTTTAGCTCTTACTTTGGCAAAAATTAAGAGTTTTGAGCTGTTATAGTTCTGAAAAGGTTAACTTGAATGCTTTCTAGTAATTTCCTAACGTCAGCCATATTTATTCACTAAAATAAAAAATAAAACGAACTGAAAATAACATTTTAATACAACGAAGCAAAATTAAATAACATGTTCTATACAATTTTAAATATACGTTTTTATATATGAGTATAACTTTTATTTCTAAAGCGACAAACCATCAAACACCGTATTTTTTAATTTTTTTTTATTTAAGATGTCCTGAAAATTTGCAATTACGAAAGGCCCGTCTCGCATATAGCACTATTATCCTAAAGTTTCACGATAATGTACCAATCGCACTATGTTTTGCATTTTATCTGACTTTAACATGCTACTAACTATTTTTTAAGAATACAACACTTACATAACTAGCCATTTTGAGACTTGGTATAATGACAGGGAATGGCGCCATTATAAATACATAATTTAAATCCACCATTAGTGTTTCTGCGTACAAACAATCTTAAACAGAAACATTTTAAAACCCGAAAGTCCTGGAAAGGCGTTATTCATTTCTATCAAAAAGTTTTTAAGTTGTCATAGAGTTACATCCAAGACTAATGTAGAATCTATTAGTTGTATTGTATGGTTATATTAACGTTAAATTAAGGTTGTGAAGGTTATATTTGGGTTTTGAGTAAGTAGAAAGGTTATAGATAAGAGCTACAGGTTTTGCTGTAGCTCTCAGAAAGGTTCTACAACGTGGGCCCTTTTTGCACTCAGGAGGTTAATATAACGTTAATATAAAGTAATTGAGACTACAAAGACTTATGAGCAGATTTCCATACAAAGGTATTAGAACCTTTTCAGTACCTTTCTAAAACCTTAAAAGTTACTTGGGAATACAACAATTTTGGGCAGAAAAATGTTAGAGTTCCTAATTCAAAAGGTGCGGATTTGTTTGTCAGGCGCTACCATTTTAGCGCCTTGTTTTTTGTCGCCTTTATGTTGCTATGTCATCTTTATTGTTGGTATTTACCATAATGGTTTGGGGTTTCGTACCCATATTGTGTGATGGTAGTACGGAACCCTTCGTGAGCGAGTCCGACTTGCACTTATCCGGTTTAATAGCGACTTATTTACCAAATGTTGATATTTCTCTTCTTAAATAGACTAAATGTGTTTTAGGGTTCCTTACCCAAAGCACAGATTATTATAACAAAGCCTCTATCGTTAGAACGGTTATACATACAAGTACCTACAAGTTGAAAATTTAGGCAGACTACTTTAAAGTAAAATAACAAATAATAAAAAATGAGGGTTCCTTCCTAAAAAGGTACCGAATTTTCTGTCAGGCGCTACCGTTCTATCACGTTTTATCGCTTTGTTTTTTGTCGCCTTGATGGTGATATGGCATAGATCTATGTTGTTGCAATTTACTTTTAGGGTTCAATACCCGTATTGTGTGGATTCGCACTTTATCGTTTTTTTTGTGACTTAATTACGAAATGTTGATATTCTCTTCTTAAATTGACTAATTGTGAATGTATCGAACATTATAAACCACCCTTTTTAGGGTTCCTTACCCAAGGAACAGATTATTATAACAAAGGCTCTATCTTTAGAACGGTAATACATACAAGTACAAGTTTTAACTTTGGGCAGTCTGTACTAAATACTTTAAAGTAAAATAATGAAAATTAGGGTTCCGTACTAAAAAGGTACCAAATTGTTTGTCAGGCGCTACCGTTTTATCGCTTTGTTTTTCGTCGCCTTAATGTTGTTATGGCATCTATATAGTTGTTATTTACTTTTAGGGTTCCGTACCCGTATTGTGTAGGGGTACGGAACCCTTTATGCGCGAGTTCGATTCGCACTTTACCGGTTTTTTTTTCGCACTTTGACGGTTTTACTTTTTATTTTTACTACTTGCTCTATTTTCGGAAATAAAGGTATACATTTTTTTACACTTTTTACCATCTAGCGTCACGAGGTAGAATTTTTCGTGGTAGATGTCTTTAATGCAAAGCAGCATACCACCAACGTCATCTAGTGTCATACAAATTTATAGATGCAGCTGGAAACATGCATTTTGTATAGACTTTGTATGGAAATATTAAATTACCAACCGCAAATAACATTTTTATATTTTTTTGTTGCAATGTACACTTAACACTAACCGCATGCAAAATTTCAAGTTTGTAGACCTGCTAGAACACCTTTAGACTTTTGATGATGTGTCAGTCAGTCAGTGACAAAATAAGGGAACTTTGACTCGAGATATTTCGTAATTAAATATAGGTACAAAGTTGTAATTTGGGGTCAGAAGTAGGATCAGTAAGTACTCTTGGTTACTGAAATTTCAGACTTCTAGCTTTACCCACACCGAAGATACAGGGGGGTTGAAAGTGCCGTGAGTTGCTTCGAGAAAAGGATGGCACGGCCGTTCCGCGAGACTCGGCGGGGGCACTGCCGTGCCCCCAGATGATGCAATGTATACGTATGTACTCAAAATAAAACGAAATAAAACGAAATAAAACTCGCACCAAAAAAATATCTCGCAAAATACGTAAACTATCTTTGACAGTGGGTAAATTACCCACTCCGCGGGTAAAAATTGGGTAAATTGGGTCGGGTCGGGTCGGGTAAATTTGGGTTTAATAAAGAAATATAGTGGACTGTAATAAACAATTGGGCTGAATGGATGGGCCGGTTCTATACCGATAAATAGAATGTTCTAGGCGGCGGTTCTAATTACCTACCCGCAATAGGTATTCGAGACCACAAAATATTTTTTGCCGGGAAAGGGGGCAAAATATGTAACCGGGTGAAAATGGACTGTAGTAAATCGACGGGGGCTGGTTCAGTAACGGTTCGAAGGGCCAAAATGTAACCGCGGGGTTACAGAACTGCAGGGCTGATGTGATTTGAGGATATGACACGGGAGAAGAAAAGATTGTGGGAAACAATGTGGGTGCACTGACTGACCTGTGTTATATGTTTTCGATGGGCCGGCAAATGCGCCGCGTGTCGTCTCCTCTCGTTGGGCTGATTGAAGTGGCGCTTTGGGCAGTGATGAGCTGGATGTCTTGGTTCGTGGTAACGTGAACACTACACTTTCACAACCTAAATGGTGGGTACGCGATATTATTTGGGCTGGCAGCGCGAATGTATGCACACATGTATCGTTAGGTCGACGGTTGCGGCGAAACAGAGTGAGACCAGCGCCCGCGCGCGCCTCGACCGGCGCGCGGCGGGAGGGGGTGGTCGTCCGCGCATGCGCGCGCGAATCACACGTCATGCTGCGCGTGAACACATTGGTAATTGGGAATTAATTTTGCTAATTAAATTCTATTTATAGGTAGGGTACCTATCTATTGAGCAGTGCTTCTGTATTTTGTGCCGTGTCAGGGTGTTTGCTAAATAGTTTTTATTTATACATTTCCCGGTTCATTGCGGCAAGATGTCCAAGTCTCACAAGGCTGCGTTGGCGAAAGAGCTCCGCTGGTTTACAACCGTCCAGGGATTGCTATCTCGATCGGATCGTGACACTGCAATCCTAGAGAGAGCCGAGCGGATGAGTCAGCGGCTGGCTGACGCAGAGGCGGCTGTGGCAGCACTGGAGGAAATGGATGAGCCTATGGACGGGTATGTTACGGATTTAGCCCAGATAATGGGAATTTACGATGATATTACGGAGGCGGCCTCCATGATCAGGAAGCGACAATCGGGCGGCCCGGTTGTTAGCACACCTCGACCGGCAGATGGAGTGACGGGTAGGTTGCCGACTCTTCAACTCACACATTTTAATGGGAGAATGGAAGAGTGGGTTTCTTTCAAAAATATGTTTACGTCATTAGTTGATTCTAGGGTAGACTTAACAAAGGGGCAAAAAATGGCATATTTGATGTCAACTTTGGAGGGCGAGGCCAGGTCGCTCATCCAGCACCTCAGGGTGGAGGATGATTATTATGACATAGCGTGGGGCCTATTAAATGATAGGTATCAGAATATACGTTTGCTGGCGGATGCGCATGCGTCTCAATTGTTGACGTTGCCAAGAATCATCAACCGGGCTCAGCTGAGGCAGCAGTTACTGACTCCGGTTACCGTCGCATGCAATGCCTTAAAGACATTGGGATTACCAGTGGACGAGTGGTCTTTTCTTCTCGTTCACATTATTTTAGGTAAGTTGCCTTTGGACATCCGGTCTCGTTTTGAACGGGAGTCTGCGGAACGAGATGGTGATAACTTACCAAAGTTCACGGACCTGATGAAGTTTTTGGAGTACGAAGCCAGGGTGGTGGAGTCTTCACAGCCGGATCCAGGGCCATCTGGGGCGCAGGTAGGGAAACCTGCTGGTTTCACAGGGCGTAGGGAACCACAAGGACCGCAGTCATCACGAGGACGTGGTATGGCACGGCTTGCTGCAACAGTCGTTGTTCCTGGACAACCGGCTTGTCTGCAGTGTGGTCAGATGGGACATAGCTTGTTGCGCTGCATGGAGTGGCTACGTCTACATGTTACGGATAGACGGCGGCTGGTTAAGCGTAACGGATTGTGTTTCGGCTGTCTGGGAAACCATTTTGAGCGAGATTGCCCCCGGCCTCAGAGATGCAATATGTGTGGCGGGCCACATTATGTAATTTTATGTGCCAATGTTTCAGGAGCGGCTTCACCGGTGCCGCAGCATCGGCGACCCACGGGCGGGGGTGCTTCAGGGAGAACTCCCCCCCCCTTGGACAACCGGAGAGGTGCTTCAGGGAGAACTCCTCCTCCCATAGTCCAGGGGAATCATCCTGCCGGACGAAACTCCCCTCCGGCGGAACGGAGGAATGCGGCGCGAGGCGCGCCCCCTCACCAGGAGGTGAGTCATTTACCTGTGCGTGGTCCCGATGGGGGCCCTCTGCCTACGGGCTATCATGCATCTGGCCCTGTGGTGAATTGGGCCCCTACGGGCGGGGGTCAACTGGAGTTGTCTAGGGCTAGGCCCCCCCTCCCCGTGCCAGTTTCGGTACCTGCTGGCGTGGAACAGCGTGCTCAAACGGAGTTCCGGGGTTATTCACCGCCGTGTCATGAGTACCCGCGTTTGGAATACCACCCGCCGTACTTCGGGAGAGCCTCAGGCTACGCTCCCCCCAGGATGGGGTTATGCACACGCCAGCCGTACAACACGCAATGGATTAATCCTGCAGTCCAAAGGCGGGATAATCCGTAACTAGCTTGCACAGCTACGAGTACGGAACCGCGGACGGTTCTGTTGCCCACCGTGATGGCTCACGTCTGGGGCCCTAAGGGGGATCGGGTTAGGGTCCGGGCCCTCCTCGACTCGGGTAGTCAAGGATGCTTATTGAGCACACGAGTAGCGCAACAATTGGGATTAAACTTGGAAGTTTCGTCGGTGCCGCTCCTAGGTATTGGTGGACTGGAGGTGAAACAGTCGTTAGGGCAAACACATTTCACCTTTTCATCGGTACGTTCCTCCACCATGAGAATTTCGACTGCAGCCATGGTTATTGACGAAATTGTCGGCTGGCAGCCTTCTTCGGACCTTCCACCGTCAATAATCTCGTGCACGTCAGGTTTGGATCTGGCAGACCCACGTTTTTATCATCCGTCCCCAGTCGATGTTCTCCTGGGTTCGGATGTGTTAGGATGGATCCTATTAGGTACTCAGAAGACTCTGGATCCCTCACCATTAGTGGCGGTTTCCACAATATTTGGGTTTTCTATAATGGGACCAGTCTTTGATGACTATGCTCCGGACGAGTTGAAAATCATAGCATCAGCATCTCTTGCGAAGACGATGCAACAATTTTGGGAAATTGAGGAACCTCCCATGGTCTCTAGGGTGGACCCGGACCATGTAGAGTGTGAGGCATTTTTTCAAGCCAACACGACGAGGTTGAATTCCGGTCGTTTCGTAACTAGGTTACCATTTACTGTATCTTCTCCTGTTCTAGGTCAATCAAGGTCACTGGCAGAGAAAAGATTGTTGTCCATGGAGCGGCGCATGCAGCGCGACCCTGTGCTTCGCGATAAATATATAGAATTTATGCGCGAGTATGAAGCATTAGGTCACATGTCTCCGGCTCGAGTAGACTGGACGTCCACTGAGCATTACTTTCTGCCTCACCATGCAGTGTTGAAGGCTTCTTCGGGCAAACTGAGAACTGTGTTCGATGGTTCGGCCCCCACTTCTACTGGAGTCAATTTGAACCAATGTTTACATTCCGGTCCCAAGTTACACCGGGATGTTATTGACGTTATTTTAAATTTCAGGAGACACCAGGTGGTATTTGGAGCAGACATCAGGATGATGTTCCGGCAGACGGTTATCCACCCAGATGACAGGCGGTTTCAGCTGATTCTCTGGCGCGAACACCCGGATGATCCGGTAACCGTCTACGAGCTCAACACCAACACATATGGTTTGAAATCCAGTCCATACATTGCTATTAGGTGCTTGTTGGAGTTGGCGGAGCAGGAACGAGCCCGCTTTCCCCGTGCGGCGGCCGCATTGGCACGAGATATCTATGTTGATGATGTGTGCACCGGGGCTCAAAATATTGAGGAGGCTCTCATATTACGGGACGAGTTAATTGCAATTCTTGCCACGGGAGGTTATGAACTTAGGAAATGGCTTTCAAATGACCCTAAACTGTTGGAAGGTATTCCGGAGGATCACCAACAGAATCCAAACTTATTTGCGGACGTCGAGGATCCTAACATGATAGCAGTATTAGGAATGAAATACCAACCTGTCAATGATATTTTCACGTTTCAGGTGGAATTGGAGTCACAGAGGGTCTGGACTAAGAGGACGGTGCTGTCCACGGTAGCTCGCATGTTTGATCCAAACGGTTGGATTTGTCCAGTCATCTTCTTGGCCAAGTGTCTTCTGCAGCAGCTCTGGACTCTGGGAGTTTCGTGGGACGAGCCGCTCATCGGGCCTCCGTTGGACACCTGGCTGGATTTGATCACCTCGATGGAGGAAGTCAATCAGGTGGCTTTGCCTCGTCGAATTTTACCGCCAGGCAAGTGTCAGGTGAGTCTTCATGGGTTTTGCGATGCATCTGAGCGGGGGTACGCTGCAGCAGTGTATTTACGGACGGTTGATACCGGAGGCCGGGTCAACGTCGTATTAATTTTAGCGAAAAGCAAGGTTGCACCCATTCGCACCCGTCTGACTATTCCAAAATTGGAGCTAAGCGGAGCCCATTTGTTATCCAGGCTGTTAAGCCATGTCTCTCGTGAGTTGGCCCCTAATGTTGACATTCAGAATGTCTTTGCTTGGTCAGATAGTCAAGTGGCGCTGGCATGGCTGCGTGCCGCTCCACATACTTTGGAAATTTTTGTAGGAAACCGGGTTTCTCAGATTCAAAATGTAGGAATTAACATTATTTGGCGCCATGTTCCAGGTGATTGCAACCCAGCGGACTGTGCGTCTCGGGGTTGCACTGCTCCAGAACTGGTGTCTCATCCACTTTGGTGGAAACCAGAGTGGCTGGAAGGAGAGGAATCTTCGTGGCCTGTCCAGCAGGTGGACAGAACAGCCCAGATTTTGCCAGGGTTACGTGTTCACGCTCTGATCGTGGAACCGTCCTTGGATCCTGATTGGTTGCCTGGTCGATACAGCAGTCTGGATAAACTACTGGTAATTACGAGCTGAATGAAGCGTTTCATCCATAACTGTCGACATCCACAAAATAAACTTTTGTCCCCAGCCGTGAGTGCAGAGGAGCGTCGGAACGCGATGATACACTGGGTTCGTGTACTTCAAGCGGACCGCTTCAAGTCGGAACTTCAAATATTGCGTGAGGGTCGCGCCAAGCTGAAAGGAGCGGTCGCTAAATTGAATCCTTTCACAGACTCTGAAGGACTTTTGCGTGTTGGAGGCCGACTTCGGCAAGCCGACCTGCCATACGGAAGTCGTCATCCCTTGCTTCTACCTAAAGGTGGACCTTTGGTGAAGCTCTTGGTGTCGGACCGGCACATTCGCAATGCACACGCGGGCTGTACTGCCCTGATGGCGATACTACAGCGAGAGTACTGGATTTTGTCTGCTCGCCGAGTAATTCGTAATGTGCTTTTTAGTTGTTTTCCTTGTTACAGGATTAAGGCCTCTCTCATGCAGCCGCAAATGGGTGACCTGCCTGCAGACCGGGTCAATCCTTCCAGGCCTTTTGACGGAGTTGGGACCGACATGGCGGGACCATTCTCGGTCAAAACATCCACCGTTCGCAACGCTCGGGTTGTCAAAGCATACCTATGTGTATTTGTGTGCTTGGCCACCAAGGCTGTCCACTTGGAAGTGGTTTCAGCTTTGTCTACTGAGGCCTTCGTCGCCGCGTTGGACCGTTTCGTGTCGCGTAGAGGTCTACCTTCACTTGTTCGCTCCGACAATGGCACAAACTACAAAGGTACTGCTAACTATCTAAAAGATATTGATAATTTTTTTGTAAATAACTATGCTAGTTTAAGTCAAGTCTTCGCCCGGAAAGGGGTAACTTGGCGGTTCAGTCCTCCAAATTGCCCTCACTGGGCCTCACTTTTGCCGTCAAGTCGGCGAAGACCCACCTCCGCCGCGTTATTGGGGAAACCGTCTTAACTTTTGAGGAGCTTGCCACTGTGTTTTGTAAAGTGGAAGCGGTCCTAAATTCTCGTCCTCTCTGTCCCCTGTCTTCTGATCCAAACGACCTCGAGGTCCTCACTCCTGGCCATTTTTTGATTGGGCAGCCGCTCACTGCCTTGCCGGAATACCCCTGGAAGGGAGAACATACGACACGGTTGTCGCGTTTTCAAATGTTGCAACAAATGGGCCAGGACTTCTGGAATCGATGGTCGGTTGAGTATCTGCATCTCTGTTGCAGCAAAGGGTGAAGTGGACAGACAGGACTGAGCCTCCTAGGGAAGGAGATTTAGTTCTTTTAAAGGATATGAATTTGCCATCCTTGTTCTGGCGCCGGGGCCGTATATTAAAGTTGATTTTTGGCGGAGACGGAACTCCACGCGTCGCAGAGGTGTTGGTCGAAGGTTCGATTTTGCGACGAGCCATGACAACTCTCTCCCGTCTCCCGGTTGTATGAGCTAGCGGTCTGATTACTCCGCCCGGAGCGGGGGATGTTATGAATAAAATGTATATTTTTAGAACGCATCCGTTGTGTTCGGTCCACGGTTTTGTTTTTTGTGTGTGGTATCACTGCGCTCTCTTACTTGGACGCCATTCCGATGAACGGAAGTGCTTTCTCCCAATATTTGTAAAATTAATAGTAAATAATTAAAGAATTGATGTGGACATCTTAAAAACAACTATTAAGTCAAGGTCTGACAATATTTTGGTGTAAAGGCCACATTTAGTGTATTTCCTGTGTGTGAAATAACCTGTGTCCACGCGGCTTCCGACAAGTGGACTTGTTAATTTTTCTTCTGGGTTGGATGCATCCCGGGGTAGGAGGGTTGTGTTTAGATTCATCGTGGAAGGTGATCAACGTGTCACAGCACTGGAACGCCTTGGAGTCCACGTGCAGAGGGTCTTCGTGCGATGATCAGTGGATGACGTCATCATACAACTGTCTGGTAGGACGCTTTGTACATATTTTTTGTAGAATATAAGATATTTGTAGAGTATAGATCTGGGACAGCTCATGGGCTCCTGTTCCAGCTGCTAATATCGCCCTTTATCAAACACCGCAGTTTTTGACGTGAATATTTACGTCTATTATTTAGGATCATCGTAGTTTTACGATGTGTATGTCAGAATAACGTACAAGAAACACTAAGTCCCGCGCTGGTAAAACTTATACCAAGTTTTTTTACTTTAAACTTATAATTTTTATTAATTATTATATAAAGCACACCCTAGGTTCGAAATCTCATAGTGCTAGAACAAACTTAAAAACTTAAAATAACTGGTACGGTTCAAACAACTAATTATATGCTTGTCAACATGACATACGTGTCATAAAAATACGTTAATGCTTTTTTCATGCCACCTAAAAATCGCTAACGGTTATTCTTACATGGGTGGTACAAGCATTATTCAAAATACGTCGCCCGAGGAAAAACAATGTTGCGGTCGTGTGAGACACTCTACTTTTCATCCCATCTATGAGGAAATAGTAGTTTATGCTACAAGGGCGCAAAGGAATAAATTATGAGGACGATTTAAAACACGAGCGTAGCGAGTGTTTTAAACGTAACCGAGTAATTTATTGCTTTTACGCCCGTGTATCATACTACGTTTTTCAATGCATAGTGTGAGGAAATTAAAACAAATATAATTTTGTGAACTTTAAATTATGATTGGCTCAAAAGGATTGTATTCAGAGCCGTTAAACAGTGGAAAAAAAGTATAACATCTATGGTACACAAGAAAGGCTGCAGGTTAGCCAACCATTACAAACGAATTATAACAATAATAATAATAATAAAGCCCTAGGGCAAAATAATCGACTTTCTGTTCGGTTTTGATACATAAAAAGTGGGCCTTTACGAGCACATGCATTGAAATAGTAGTTTATGCTACAAGGGCGCAAAGGAATAAATTACGAGGACGATTTAAAATACGAGCGTAGCGAGTGTTTTAAACGTAACCGAGTAATTTATTGCTTTTACGCCCGTGTATCATACTACGTTTTTCAATGCATAGTGTGAGGAAATGAAAACAAATATAATCTTGTGAACTTTAAATTATGATTGGCTCAAAAGGATTGTATCCAGAGCCGTTAAACAGTGGAAAAAAAGTATAACATCTATGGTACACAGGAAAGGCTGCAGGTTAGCCAACCATTGCAAACAAATTAAAAAAAAAATAATAATAAAGCCCTAGGGCAAAATAATCGACTTTCTGTTCGGTTTTGATGCATAAAAAGTGGGCCTTTACGAGCACATGCATTGAAAATAAATAAAAGGCGCTATTAGATACAAATGTATAACTTATTAATTAACACAATGATATTCGGAAAATAATTATTTCTTTGAAATAGGCAAATTTTTGGAAATAGGCCAAGAAAACAGATTCCGAAAAAGTCTTCGCTCCGTTTGCATTTTTCCATATAAGGAAATTATCAAACGCTTTCAAATATTTTTCTCGAAATTTACATGGTAATAGGTTCTCTATCACATTAAATGCGTCTCTTCTTATATTTTCTGGCGTTAATGTAACACTTTCACTATCTGACGAATCCGTTTTTGGTTAATTATATTAAAATTAAAATTATGATATGAATGGTATTCGTACCGAGCACGTAGTTCGCGCATTTATCATTTAATTTTTTTAATACAGCCGGCCGCCCTGCCCAGATAACCGGCCAGTAACTTTTTATACAATATTTTCATTCGAACTCTTTGGTCACGAAACACCATAAGGAACAAAATTCATGTTTCAAATTCAAAACTCATTATTGCCCTATGAAAGTCTCTTACAGAAAAGACCTACTTTGTTCGCACTTATTGAAAAATCAATCATTGTTTTTCAAATAGATGGGATGAAAAACAAATTAACTACCTCAAATTTTTAACATTTCCTTAAATTTGGCTTTGGTTGCTTTTGGTTTTCTATTAAAATGCAAATAAGATAATGCTGGTTGTTGCTAGAATTATCAGCCCTGCAATCTTGCCGCCCCTGGCTAAACTATGCTGTAGCTGGCTTTGACGTAAACATGTTATTTAACGCAGCTGTAGCGTTGAATAAATAAAGAGAGAGCACACGTTGTTCATACATTGCGAAATGTAGTTCCTTGATGGATTTAAAGTGATATATATCTCCGCTTGGCTATCAAAGGTGATACAGAATGTGGAAAATCTTCTTTTCACCGACGATTTTGACGTCCTAAAGTGAAAAGGAATGAGCCTTATCGTCGTACTTTGGGTATTAAAACACTTTTGAGGGCTTGCAAGTTTACTTCACAGTGTATTTCTTCAACGTCAGCAAGTGATAACTAGGTATACAAACAAATACTAAATGCACGCAAATTTCAAAAAACTCATAGAAGCAGCGGTAGCTCAGGCGTAGAACGCTGGCCTCTTAATTCAGAGGGCCTATTATGTATCTTTAGTTGACAACTGAACTGGGTGCCTATCATCAAAAACATAGATATACTATCGAATTCCGATTTTCTAAGGACACGTTCGCACTTGAAGTTCGTTAATAGTTCGTAAATAGTTCAATACCCACTAATGGCAATTTTGAAAGTTCTGTTTTTAGCTATGTTTTTGATGATAGGCACCTAGTCCAGTTGGCAACTAAAGATGCACTGATAAGTTTTTCGGAATTTATGTGCATAGTATTTGTTCTTACTTACCACTTGCTAAACGGTGAAGGAAAAGCATCGTAAGGAAACCTGCATGCCCTAAAAAGCGTGTATTTGTGCCCGAAGTACGGCGATAGGTATCACCACCCATCACGTTGGGGGGTATTAATCGTCAGTGAAACGCCGGTGTACTGAGTATGGACTGTGACTTGCATTTCACAGTTCACACTCGTAACACTTCTGACACCCCCTCGGGGATTTCTGTCGTGACGATATATGATTGTCTGCTCAAGCACAATACAAATATTTTTGTGTTTATGACGAATTCTCCACTACAATATCTATTACAGTCCCTGACTGAAAAGAGCCCACTCTTAATGAGTCTCGAAATATAAAATGTATTTTTATGAGCCACTTACACGTGAAGACACAACGATGTACAGTGGAGATCACATCAAGCAACCCTTGCAGTTCTATATTAGCTCTTATAGTGAAGAATATAAGATTGGTAAAAAGTCCAATGTGTAGCTTGATATGATCTCCACTGTACTATGATCGTTAAGATTTATTTTTGCGCTCTTAATACTTAGAGTACCTAAACGTTAAACAACGGCAACGCTAAACAGTATTCGGTGCAGTGGACGAGTGTGCTGTAGTGAAATATCAGTAATTTTTTTATAGTAACTGATGAATTAGTTATAGCAGAGCACAAAACTTTTTGAATTTTTGAAAAATTCCTATTATTACCGAAGTTAACGAAGTTAACGATATCAATTTTGGTATGAAATTGTGTCAGATGACGTCACGCGACACCTGCCGTTAAGCTCACTTTGATTGTAAGGCCTGCAGTCTGAATTTGGCTACATAAATGAGGCAAAAATAAATTTTACCTTGTTTATTATGAAATCGGTTTTTGCGATACTGTCAAAAAACGTAGGTACATACATACATACCTATATAATACCGTTTTTGATGTTGTTAAATTTTTTAGCTTGCAAAGAAGCGTTTCTACCAATTTGTGTATTTCAAACGTGAACACTAATTTTGTTACATTTCATCTTTTTATATTGTCTAGACTCCAGCAGGAGAATTGAAGCGTACTGGTCATTACGCCGTGGCTTTATTGAAATTACTGAAATCCTAGCTCTTTTTACTCTGAAAATTTAAATAAGTTCGAGACTAAATTTAATACTCTTAAAATTATCACCGATAGTATAAGTAAACCGGCTGGCTTTCCACCAGAGATGTGGTAAGCTGTGTAGCGAGAGATGTGTAATATATCAACAAATATGATTGTTTGATTTTCATAGCTTAGCTTAGCTTTAGTGGAAAAGTGTTAAACGAAGCGAAGTTACTTAAATATTCTTTTAATGTTTTTGCTGACTGTACAAAACGCTCCAGGCAACGCTCAGCCAACACAGTTTTTTCTTATTTAGTTTTACTTTTCTACACAACTACAAATTCCCAAGGATTAATTTTTAAAAGTTTTTTTTTACATTTTTTTTCAGAGAATATACGCCATTTTAGCACAAAGTTTTCATTATTTTGGTATAAATTAACTATTATTTTTTTATGATTTTTTAAAGAAATGTCCGATAACCTGTCACTTGAAAATTTTAAACATTACACTGATTGTGATGTGATGTGTGATTGCTTATAAAAAAAGTGGTCTGTCTCTGTCTGTCTACTCATCTGTCATCTAGCTGTCAAATTAGTCTGAAGCAAATTATTATAATTTATTATTTATCTTGATAGCAAAGAACACATTTCTAAACAGCCATTGCTCAAGTGATGTCACACCAGGGCAAATGGAAGTTGCAGCCTTTTCGTAAAAATTTTCATCATCATGAGTATTTTAGACCAAAACTTCGAAAATACGGCTTAATAAACCTAAATCTCGAAATAGTTTTCGAATTAATACACCTGAACATAATTTAATCTATGCCAATTGGTCACATCTTGTTACTCGATGACAAAAGGTTGCCGACTGTACACTGTTAGTCTAAATACTGCCATTTAAATATGTCAGCTAGGGATGCGTGAAAGTTGTGAAGAGTACAGAGAGCAGTTGTGTCACCGAGTGCAACAAAGCACATCTTCATAACACATCTCATCCGCTCCGCGCCACACTTAGCTTTGGTGGAAATCACCGCACATCTTTATAGTGGAAAGCCAGCCTTACTCATGAGTTAATGACGTCTCAGCTTAAAATTTCAGTCAAATTAATCCAGCTCTAACATCAAGTTCAAATGAGTTTAATGTGTTCTAAATTTAAACTCAGTGCGAAGACTCCTGCGAAACCAGAAGTGGAATAAATGCAGGAATGGCGGCGCGTACCGCCTTAATTAGGATGGAGCATGTGAAAACATGGAGTTGAATTTTCT
This sequence comes from Ypsolopha sequella, assembly GCA_934047225.1. Lineage (NCBI taxonomy): Eukaryota > Metazoa > Arthropoda > Insecta > Lepidoptera > Ypsolophidae > Ypsolopha > Ypsolopha sequella. Next base: position 1,962,455 of record OW203986.1, on the reverse strand, counting down.
TTTTAATGATGGCGGCCATTTTGTCTTATACGCCGCTTTGTAACTTTATTTTACTTCCCTGAATGTTTAATTAAACTTAGTATAGGTATAATAAACTTGTTTAGTAAAAGTATGTTGACCGCTTTGTTTGTGTATGATAAATAAGTTGTGAGATGAAGAAGGTTATTTATGAGGTTAAATGCACAGTTACCTAATTTAATAAAATGTAGCTCCGCAAAACAGCGTTCTCTAGTTAACTCTAATGTTATATTTACATTAGAGTAAATATAATTTTTTATTAATTTCTGTTATTGTTTTGTTGCAATTAAAATCAAGGAAAATGGATATGTCGAACAGCTTCCAGCACCCGTAGCACAGTGTTTCATCGCGCGTGCTAGATTTATTAAAAGGTTGTTCATATTTATTATTTACGACAATATTTATTCACTATTTATCATTTGATATAATGTCAAGAATCGAACCTGTGATATAAAATTTGTGTTTTCCTGTATTTTGTTCTAGTATTATGTGCCCGTGGCGGCGCGGCGTAAGGCGTCAAAATAATGGGCTGCGGAAGGTCTGGTTTGTTTTATACAGGTTACTTTGTATTTTTTCTATTGAGTGAACTTAAAGCTATTGCGTTTTTGCCAAGACACGCCCATCAGAAGTATAGTCCACTATTTTATTTTTATTAAACCGATTGACCGTGTTAAGGAATGTGAAATCGTCTTTTAAAGTTGTGCATTTGACATTATACGGACCTTTAAGTGGCCATGGTTCCGAAACAGCCCACCCCTATTTTTGTTTATTCTGTCACACAGAAATTATATTTGAAACGAAGTTCCATATCACACGTTATACTCCAGACGCTTTATATTGATGGCTCCAAAAGGAAGGAGGGTGGTGCCTTGTGTCTCCCGAACTAGGGCTTAGTAAAGCAGTTCCACTCAATAGCACAACAACGTTGTTTCAGACCGAGGCGGCATCAGGTATACTTCTAGCGGCTAGAGCAGCGAATGCAATTTGCACAAGCAGGCCTTACGACATAATGGAGGTCACAATAACTACAGACAGTGTGGCTACATTAGCAGCGCTCAGTAAACCTGTAGATAGATCCAAATCATAGCAGACTGGCATGCGGAACTGTAAAACCTATCAACCATGTACAAGGTGAAGGCGCTACGGAAAAAAAAATCGACACTTTAAGAACTTGCATATCTACTTAAGTAAATAATGTATATTATTTTGATAAAATAGTATATTATTTTTGAAAACTTTTTCTAGGGTTCTATTAAAACAAAAACGCGATTTGAGAAATTCGGCTCGATAGAAATATTTATTGAAATGAGGCCCTTTTCATTACCATTTCTCCTGATTTGACAATATAGAATAACATATGGACTGCAATTATATTTTATTAGATGGGTTTTAACGGTATCTAGGACCTAGTTAAACGAAATTTTGATAGCAACTTTAGTGCATTTTATATTTATATTAATAAAACCGACTTTTTGCTACTTTTCCACGAATCCGTCCCTCTCGCACCGAGGGTTTTTTCGCATATGGAGTGACAGGGACGCTAAAACTTTTACATATTGCCTTAAGGTATACTGAATCAGAGCACACAACGGAAATGAAGGTAATGAACAAGCTGACTCTCTCGCTTAACCAGCATCCCACATGGAAGCAACGACAGAGGGCACTATCTGTGTCGTCCATCGGTGGAAGCCATCAGGGGATAACTGAGGAAACACACCCTGACTGTACACAACAGGAAGTGAGCAGATTGTAAAGGCTGCCGATTGTCAAGACTAAATACCGCAGTCAAATGGTAATGTAACAGGACACTTACTTAAACTAAAAAGTTCCGACCTACGTGACACGGTAGGTATCATAACTGGACAGTGAACAGTGGACACTGTAACCTAAGTAAACACCTTTTTACTACAGGTGGCACCAATAGCCCTCTATGAGTACCTCCTAGAGGACGAGACAGTGGAACATGTACAGTGGAGACCACATCAAGCTATACACTTGCAGGACGACATTAGCCCCTACAGAGAAAAATATAAGATAGGTACAAAGTCCAATGTGTCTTACTTGATGCGGTCTCCACTGTACCACTCCACTGCTCTGCAACGATGAGCGATGAGCTCCACCTTCTCTTCACTGGATCAGTTTTTGTGCCAGCATGCTGTAGCTGTTCAACTCTACTTTAAGAGGATGGCCTAACACTAGCACCTTTTTTTTTTACCCGTCCAGCACAATAAGTCCAATGGCAAAGACCTTATTTGCATAAAGTTGATAGAGGCGATTTTATGTTGGCTCATTGGCCTCTTTAGCTAATACTGAAATATTCTGTAGGCGATAAAATGTTGAATTTTAGTAGTTTACCTATTTTATGAAAAAAAAACAAGTCGGTTTCTTATCTGTTTTCTTTTGCAGCACGTTTAAAAACCAAAAAAAAACTAGGTTGGACATTTATTTTTTTAGGCAAAACTGTAATATCTTAAGATATTGCTTATATTTGAATTAATATAAGACCAACAAAACGAATATATTTTTTTCAATATGAGGAGAGACCTAGTTTTTTCCAACGAACCCTTGAAAATCTATCGTTGTTGATGTTCTAGCGCCAGGTGTCCTGGTACTCACGACTCATCACCCCCGCTACGAATTTAGAATTTAGAACTCCAGACCAATGATCTCCAGACGCTTGGTGGATGAAAGGTAGGCGGAAAAAAGTGTAACAGTTAACGTGTAACGTTTTGCTGTATTGCTTTCTAAGCAATGTTTTTGTCGCTAACGCGTCTTACTGCATTTCATGCACCTGACGCGAGCGGCAGGTTACCTTGCACGTCAGTGTTGAAAGGAACTTCGTTCCAACTGGGTATTCCACGACACTTCTCGACCTTTTGTGCGCAGAGAAGATATCTATGTAAGCAAGTGCGTTCAGTGTAGGATAATCACATAAAGCACGTAGAATCCACGCCACCAAAACACCCAGTAAATTTAAACATTTTGAATCATATTCCAATGTGAATAAAGACTTTGCCGCAGAATATTTTCGGTGGCGGGAGGGAAGCTAGCTAACAAATAGCTCAAGCCACCAAACAAGTCCCGTGGCGTAGAGTTTGTAAGCGTTAGAATAAGACCGAAAATGCCGAAATCCGCAGACTTATTTTTGACTCTACCCTCCCGCCCCATTAGCCTGTGGCGGCCGCGGTCCGAATACATCGTCCTCATTACACAGCTAGTTGCACTACCCTACGTCATGAGTCGGAAAACTGAGGATAGATGTGTTACGGTTTTAGTGAAATGTGAACCCTAAAATTTCCTAATCGCCGAACTCGCTTTTAGTAATTAAACAGTGAACAGAACTTTAAAATATTCTCAAGTATCCCCATTACTGAGGTCGTTTGTTTGTGAACAATTTAAGCAACATATACAAAGTGACTTTTTGATCATCGTCCAAATTCATACTGGTGGCTTGGTAAGTGATCAGTATCATGGATCAATAACAATTTTGGTGAAATTCGTAAAATGAAATTTCGACTCCCCATAGTGATTCACTCGGTACTGGAACTGAATTTCTATGGGAAGCCGAAATTTCATTTAACGAATTTCTCAAAAATTGTTACTGATCCAAGATACTGATCACTTATCAAGCCTCCAGTATGAATTTGGACGATGAGCAAGAAGTCACTTGTATAGTCTGCCTTTTTGTAGTTGATCAAAACTGAACACTTTTAGAACATTTTATTTTAATATTTAAAATTTTGAAATTCTAATTTACAGAAACGAATGGATATTTTGCGATGATAATATGCAAAGTATTAAGGTTTTGTAGGTTAATAATTTATCAAATTTTACATTTTGATTATTTACAAAAAAGTTAGTTTATTAGAGAAAACTCTAAAAATACATCACGTAAATTGGTGGGTTGTAAAAATGTTTCTACGACACCAAGGCAGACAGAATGCCAAACGCTTGAATTTCTCATAACGTTGAATGACAGTTTGACAGAGTTTTTGTTTTTTATTTGTGAAAATTCTGACTGATTTTTGTTTTGGCGGAAGTGAGCTGTAGTTTTTTCTATACAAATATTTTTCATTTCTTTTGACTACTTACTCGAACTTTTAGTGCCGGAGCCGGAGATATAAATTACAGGCGATTAGTTTCTTTTTATGATGTAAGTATACTTTTGACTACTCGAACTTTTAGTGCCGGTGCCGGAGATATAAATTACAGGTGATTAGTTTATTTTTATGCTGTAGGTATACTTTTGACTACTCGAACTTTTAGTGCCGGTGCCGGAGATATAAATTACAGGTGATTAGTTTATTTTTATGCTGTAGGTATACTTTTGACTACTCGAACTTTTAGTGCCGGTGCCGGAGATATAAATTACAGGTGATTAGTTTATTTTTATGCTGTAGGTATACTTTTGACTACTCGAACTTTTAGTGCCGGTGCCGGAGATATAAATTACAGGTGATTAGTTTATTTTTATGCTGTAGGTATACTTTTGACTACTCGAACTTTTAGTGCCGGTGCCGGAGATATAAATTACAGGTGATTAGTTTCTTTTTATGCTGTAAGTATACTAAGGATGTTATCATAATTTACATGCGGAGTCCATGATTAGAGTGAAACTTGCTAAAATTATCCATACTTTTAAGGTCATAAATAGTGATCCTGTAAGAGTTCCGTTTTTATATTGACGTACGGAACCATACAAACTAACACAATGAGTTACACCATTACTCCCAATTTCGTTAATAGAGTTAAATAACCGTGTAAAGGAAAATATTGCTGTCGCTTCGGTGTAGCACACAGACTTATTTGACAGGACTAAAATTAATATGAGGGTTCTGTCCTTTTCTCTCTGTATCGAAAAGAAATGAACAGAACCTACTAGTGCTGACCCAAACGACACCATATAAGGCTTGATAAATTTCTTAACGCATTAACAGCAGCGTACATCACAGCATCCATCACAAACATCCATCACAAACATTGTTAGTTTTTCTGAATAAGGGAATCCGCTGGTCTTAAGAGGGGAATAATGATGATCTTGATGAATGAGCTGATAATAACATTTGTATGTTGACAGTGATGAAATGGAGCCTCGAGCTTTTAAAAGCATTATTGTTAAAAAGGGACAAATTTCAGTACAGACTATTATTTTCTATTTCAACTTGCATTGACAAAATAACCGAGACGTATCTCAGAAATAAAATAAATCGATTTTGCTGAAAAACCATCATAAACAGATTTACGTATATAATATACGTTATATAATATAGCTGGTGCATAGCAACCGTTTCTGACAAAAAAACGGAAGAAAATCAACTGTTTGGTAAGATTAAATTATTTTTTTTAGTTCCGATGCGCTTAGAACATTAATATAAGTTTAGTATCATTGTTATGGCATACCCCCGACACTTCTTTGTCTTCGCTCAAGTTATTTACCTACACTCTCACGCGCGCATCTGGCTCGTCCGCACACGCTTGTGTGTGTGCGTGAGCTAGTCTAGGGCTGGCAGCAAGCGTGTGAGCGTCGTCGATCGAGAGGGACAACATTTATAGTCAGGAACTTATATGATTCTCTTCCTAAATTTTAGCGTGGTTAATCCCTAGGTCCTAATTTGGTTCCCCGTGGATTATTTTTGTATTAAAAATATATACATCGTCACGACTTGAATCAAATGCTCGAGGGGGTGTTAGAGGTGTTCCGAGTGTGAACTTTGAAATGCATGTCACAGTCCGCACTCGGTACTGTAACATATAGCTAGGCAATATGTTAGGTTTAGGTAAGGCTAGGTTTTATAGGTAGGTTAAAGGACTATTTGTTCGTGTTTAGTTGGCAATCGATAACCTTTATGGATCGACATACGTCGCATTGACTGAATTATTTCGTGTTATGTAACATATAGCTAGGCAATATGTTAGGTTTAGGTAAGGCTAGGTTTTATAGGTAGGTTAAAGGACTATTTGTTCGTGTTTAGTTGGCAATCGATAACCTTTATGGATCGACATACGTCGCATTGACTGAATTATTTCGTGTTTTCCAAAAATAAATACAGATCGAGTATAAAAGATCTTTCAGACAAAACACGAGCAAGATACCTCAGAGAGTCCGATTAGTGCGGATGTGCTTCTCCATCCGTAAATTATTGAAGAAATACAAGAAGCGAGTGCTCTACCAAATTTAGAGCTCCCCTCCCTTAATATATATATGATAATTAGGGCATATAAAGTGAAAAAAGAAAATATAAAGAAGATAAACAAAATATAAAATAGTATAATTATAAAAAAATCCTCACGAGATCCCGAGTACACGGTGTGCGCATCACAGTACACCCGCGTTTCACCTACAAATATTACGTCCCGACGTGATGGGTGGTGAGCTCTATTGCCGTACTTCGGGCACAAATAGACAATTTTTAGGACATGTTGAAATTTGCTCAGCTCGAACGGTGACACAAAAACTAAAATTTCAACTTAATGTTGAAATTCTTACCAACTGTTACACAACTGCTTGAGAGTTGCAGTTAACGCCCTAAACCAATACATAAAAGAAAATGCCTTGGTTTAGTTCATCGGCAGGAAATAAAAAAAATCTGCGTTCTTTATTTTTTGCTCCGTTTTCAATGCATCCATAAACACCACAAAAACGAACCATATTCATTAAAAATCAGTATCGTAATAAAACAAAAAACAAAATACGCGCGCAGTGAACGAGTGCTACTCGAGCTCTACGTGCCACCAGATTTCCACTAACTTGCGGGGGACCGCGGGGGATGTTAAATTCGCGCGGGGAGGAGAGTGTCGCTTCTTTACGTAGTAATACAATACTTTATATTCTCTGGTTATGGTGTGTTTTAGGATTTTTTACATCGTGTATGTAGCGCATGAAAACTTTTGGATTATTATTAATCGTTTTACACTTTTTTTTAAACATTTTAGCAGTTTTAGAAACAGTGCTTTTTCTCATCTATACGAAGAAAACGCTTTAATCAGACACGCTAATAAACTTGTGTTATCAATACAAGTAATTGTTATCTCACGTAATAACGCCGGAATAATAGATAGTTGTTTCAGGCTTCGTGTATGTACTCGTAAATTGTATACGAGTTATATATATAGAATTATTATTAGTATTATATATAAAGAAGGATGTATGCTGACCAAATTAGTGACATACTGAAGAACAGTACCCGGAAAGTGACAAAAGTACCCGGAATAGAAGAGCTTGTATGACTAGATTGCTGGATGTGGAAGAGGCGAAAGAGGTGTGTCTGGATCGTAGCAGATGGAAATTTGTAATCTCTGTCTACCCCTCTGGGAGACAGGCGTGAGTATATGTATGTATGTATGTAAAATCGTGCCTTTATTTATGTAAAATCACAGTCATGTTCATTGTGTTTTTGTTTTTCACTACATCGACGACGCGACGTAGCGAAAGCAACCACTAAATAGGTTTTGCTTTATGTACACCCGCTACGCCGCAGTATGAATGCATTTCATGTATGCGTTGTGGGAACGAATAATACCGTAATACGGGAAGGGTACAGGAAAAAAAGGGGCAAAAACAATGGCAGTTGATAGATTTTGAACGGGGCTTTAGTATGCCGTATTCAAAACAAACTAAAAGGGGCTGGTTTCCTGTTATATGGGCATAACAAAAAAAACTATAAAAGACTAAAAGAAGCATATTGCGACGTTAACCGGAATAAAAGGAGCGCATTTTATTCGATACTGGCTAAGAAGGGGTACATTGACAACTTACAATCTTAGAAAGCGCCCATTGCACCGCCATTTTAGATTTTCTGTCATACTTAAAATATAGTCTGAAACCTTTAAATAGCTTTTTCTTGAAATAACATAAATGTCAATTAGCCCTTTCTTTCCCTGTACCATAGTAAAACCAGAACAGTAGTTTAACTCACGCCCCGTACGAGACTTAAATACCTACTGTTGCAGGGTTGTCCCTTCTTTTAGTTTCGTAGCTAATAAAAAATCAATACTTAAAATGCTTTGAAGCCAATTATAACAAATGAGCTATCAATCGACGACGAAGTGGAACATCCAAACATACATACCTACTACAAACAAACATACATTCATATCATACATAATAAACATAAATATAGACACTATAACTCATAAAGAAATCTTACTTGCTTATCTTAATTATTGTAAGAAAAAATATTGGCTCCTGAACTTTACTTTAAAAACATTGGCATCGTCAAAGGGGGGAAGGGGGTAGCTGTCCCCCCCTAGAGATTCGAAAATCTTTTGAGATTTTAATAATAAAGCAGTCGAAAAATTGGCGAGAAACCCAAGAAGATTATGTTATATATATATGTCATCTTGCCCCCCCTGGCGACGACTTTGCTTAAAAATCTTTGTGATTCTTACAAAAATTAATTAGTTAAATACATTAAAGTACATAATAAAATTTAAGTATCTAATCAAACATTGGCTCCTAGTCTAAAATTAAAAAATCTTTGCGATTTCAACCATATCAGCTCCACGTTTAAAAACACCTTGAATAATTAACAAACATAGCACAGTTATGATCATAGGTACCTACGTTAAAATGTGAACAAAGAAAATACGGTTTACATTTCACATTATTATTTACCATCAATTCTTATTCACCTTTCTTGTTGAGTAGGTATTGAGAAGAACGATAATTCTGGATTTGAGGAATTATTATTGAGGCATCCGAAGACAGTACAATATGTTCGATTACGTGCTGTCAACATGTTTAAATTGGTCGGTGACGCGCGGCGCGCGGCGTGGCGGCTTGTTCGAGAAACTTGACTGAGCGCGATCGCGGCGTGACCCCGACTAGCGCCTTTCTTGTATACCGAGATATTGCTGTTGTGTGCGTACTGTAGTTCGTGCGTACTAGCACGCACACATATTAGCCGCGCGATGTACCTTTGGTTGAAGATAAACTACTGTTCTGGTTTTACTATGCCTGTACCCTTCGTATATTAAAGTTTATGTGCGGTATCAAACGAAACGCCCTCTGAGATTATTAAGGAAATAGACTATGAGACAGGTAGACAAAGATATATATGTTTTTCTTTTTTTCATTAACTCGAATTCCTGCTGTCTTGTATTTTCTTATCCCTTAGTCAAAATAGATGTAAGTCATTTGTATAGTATAAGCTTTAAGTTTAAAAAAAAGACATGATCTTGCTAAGTTTCGTGCCCTTCTTCTTAGCACGACTAATCGAATGGGCGGAGGTAGGCATGTATTTATATATGTGACCTATTAGTATGTAGTATATAGGATGGGATTTGGTCGGCCGCCTGGATTCGTGCTGGGGGCTCGGTTGGTGATCATTGAACCTTGTTCCTGGTCCCTGGCCGGGTCTCCGGTATTGGTTCGGGCGGTTGATTGGATTTCACCTTGTATAATATATATTTTACCTATTATTTTAATCGTATATATATATATATATATATATATTGCTACATAAATTAAATAAACCTTTAATTTAGTTCATGTACATTTAATATTTTATTTCATATATTTTTTTTAATTTGACGTGTAAGAAGTGAATTTATTATAATAAATTATATTATATTATAATAAATATAATTATTCGACTGACGACGGCCCCAAGTGGGTCGAAATATATATCGAAAGTTTTATTTTTTATTTAATTTCAACTATAACATTCATAAAAATCTGTATATATATATAATAAAACAGTAAAAAAAGCTTTTATTATAATAACAATTTGTAAATATATAAAATATTATATATTTGCAAAATAAATTATTTGAATTTAAATTTCAATCACATTTAAAGAAAGATTTGCTTATGAAGAACGGTTGTTATTGTTTTCAGGACTCGGTTATCAAAGCACCAAAAATATTTCTGTTTTGTTTATGGTTTTTGGATATTACGATGACTGTCGTTTGAACACTCACTACGCGAAACCTATTAAAAAATCATGAAAATTCTATGAAAACACAGCTTTGCACAGGTTTATTTTTGGGCCTACCAGATATACCAGTTTGCAGATGACATACTTAAATGCTTGTTAGTGCTTGGCCGGGTCTCCGGTATGGGTTCGGGGCTGTTGATTGGATGATTGGATTTCACCTTGTATAATATATATAATTTACGTATAATTATATATATATATATATAATTATATATATATAATTATATATATATATATATATATATATATATATATATATATATATATATATATATATAATTATATATATATATGTACAATCCTTTCAATTGATATATTTTTCATTGCGAAACAATACGTTTCAGTTTTTAGTTGTAAATTATCTATATTATGTTTAAGAATTTATTAAATGCAGTGAAGTTAAATACATTTTTATACCTGAATACTTGATTATTTATATGTATTATTATCTGTTATTTATATCTATATATGTTATTATCCATCGCAAGGAGATATAAATTAACATTATATCATTGCAGTATAGAAACGCAGAAAGAAAAGTAATTCTGGATGTGAGGAGCTCTGAACCGGGGTTCGAACCCGCTAACCGGGCGATTGCTCTACCAACTGAGCTATGCAGGTATCCAGGTTTACTTTTTTTTCTGCGTTTCTATACGTACTGCATAAAAATTCTTAAATAATAATATAATACAATATATTATGTTACCATTCGGATTTTCTTTATAAATATTGATTTACACAGCAGTTTTTATTAAAATATACACATAAGTAGATTAGGTCAAGATATATTTCGAACCCTCTTGGGTTCGGCATCAGTTGAACATGAAAAAGCATTATTTTGAGAATTTTATCTATATTTTAATGGCTCAGATATTTATTTTAAATCAAGCACTTTTGGGTAAAACTCGATTTAATTCACAAAAAAACTAACACATTCACTTCCCGTACTTAAAAACATTTACACATTCACTTCCCGTACTCAAAAACTTTCACGCATTCACTTCCCGTACTTAAAACCTTTTACAGGTTCACTTCCCGTACCTTGAAAAATTTTACACATTTACTTCCCGTACTTAAAAACTTAACCGGTCGGCCATAGCTTCAGGCTTCTGGCGGTGCTTCTTGCTGCGCTTCCAGGCGGTTTTTGCGACGGGCTTTGCCCTGCCACGACATCCGTCGGCGCCTTCCACCGAATCGCATGTATAGCGCGCTCGCTCGCTCAAAGCGCTCGACACTAGGTTCTTCCTATGCGCTCGATCATTGGCGCGGCTCCCCGCCTCCCCGCACACCGCCGTCGAGAGAGCGCAAGTCACTCGAAGCCGGTCAAGACGCGCGAGATGCGACCCAGGGCCGGCCCTATACATATACAACTTCTCTCCGCCGGCGCCTTCGCAAGAAGAACCGCTAGGCGCGCCCCTCGAAGCCTGAAGCTATGGCCGAGGGGTAACACATTCACTTCCCGTACTTCAGCAACCACGATAACCACAAAGGTTAGGCGAGCCGTACCTAACCTTCGTGTTTATTTTTATGACAATCAAGAATCACTTTGACCTAGGTTAAACTAGTTTGTCCTAAAATCGGGTTTGGCCGGTAACACATCTTTGGAAAAAAAACAGCAATTTTATCGTAATCAAATACTTAAGTAATATTAATTTAATTCTATGGATATAAAAATTAACAAATTTTATTAATTATTTATACCTTACACCTCTTCCGATCCGTCTTTGGTAAAATACAACATTATATTAATTTTCGAACCATTATCGACCTGCCTGCACAAGTACTCCTAGCATGTGGAACAGATACAGCGTCCTAACACCGTACTTGGCTTTTCCCAAATTCGCACATTAATAAACACGGTATGCGTGACAGCACGCAGGATACGCGCTATATAATTATATATTAATACGTATATCTATTAATACTAAAATATAATCTATTATTAAAAAATAGTACACCACCATTTCAGCAATCATTCTAAACAGTTTCATCCACCCAAAGGTTGTCTGGAAGAGATCGCTTTAAGCGATAAGGCCGCCTGTTTGTGCTACATAATAAGTTAGTTAAAAATTAAGTATTTATATTTCTATTTCTTTTTTTTATGGTGTACAAATAAAGTTGTATTGTATTGTATAACCCGGAGCAATAAAGAAAGGAATCTTAGATGGCGCCCATCATCATCCCCTCTCACTCGCACAGTATATCTGTCTTCAGTCGCACACCTGCGTACTGCATGCAAAAATAATAGTCTGAATTTGCCGCTCAAGCTTACTTACTCCACGCGTCTAGTTTCCCAACACATTGTTACTGGTTTCTTGTTAAATTTCACTCGTTCTTGTTGTTTTTTGTTAGGTATTGTTGTTTTTGTTAAGTTTGACTGTCATTATTTTTTTTTTTCAAATCTCGCTGGTGGTGTCAGTACACATTGTTCCTGATCACTAACCGAGTCTGCAGTATGAATTCTGGCGGTTGATTAAATTTCACTTGTATATTAAAATAGACCAAAAATATTAAAGAAACAACTTTTTATGCTGTCTGTATCACTGAGCAATAAAATCACAGGTACATGCCGCCATTTTAGATTCATTTCTTAAATGCTCCGGGTTATATTGTATTGTATTGTATTGTATTGTACGCATACGTTGTACAAGCGCGTGCTAGAGGTACGGGTCGCCAGTCTAATGAGCTCATATTCTCCCCTCACGTATCAAACCAACTAAAAAGATCCTGACGAGATCCAGATTCGTTCAGAAAGCATTTGAATCGCAATCACGTGACCAGCCCACCGTTTTACGGCGTCATTGCGGTATCATGAGCATTAGGATACTTTAAGTTGTCGTTAGCCTTAAATGCACATCGGCCGCTTTCATACTCTCATGAGAACGTCTCTTAAAGCGCTTAGTACCGTCAAATATCCTGAAAAATTCTGGAAAAGCTCGAAAAAAATGTATATACTAATTATTATCAACTCTAAGACAACATTTGGGAACATTTTTTCATTCTTCTACTTACGACATATTATATGAAAAATAATTCAACCGAATGGTGTTTTTCGGCTTGAATTCCGTACTGATCCTACTTGAATTTCGTACTGATTGATTTAATCAATTTGCACTTTAATTAATAAATCAAATCAAATAATTTATTATCAGGCATCTGTGGCCCATAGATACCTTACAAACTAAAATATATATAAATAACTACATTACAAAATTATCTAAATCTTCACTTTGTACTGTCACTTGTCCACTTGTGGCACTAGTCCGCGGAAGCGATGGAACACCACGCCCTGCGGCCAAAAGTTTTCCTCCATGATGAGGTGCAGATAGCAGTCCGGTACTCGCACTACGAACGCCAAAAAGTTGACGTTGCGGTGCGACTCCAGCAACTGCACCCTCGGCGGGTACCCTGTCTTTTGGTGCACGTACTCCGCAATGTCATCCGCCTTAGTGGTGTAGTGCAGGCGGGAGATGTAAACCAGCGTGTTCGGCTTAGCAGCACGCACTTTATGGTTGGGCTCTATAGGAGCTTTGCCACAGCGATTCTGGGTCACTCGCGGTTGGCGCTTCCTTCTTTGCACCGTCACGAAACGATCCTCATTAGCCCGGTTCAGTGCCTTTTCTGGCGACGCGAAATCTCGATGATGAGGCTTCACTGGAGCTGCAGACATAGCAGCGGGGCGGGGCGAAGGGCACGTGCGGCGCTGCGTGGAGGGGCCGTGGAGACGGGTGCGGGGCTGTGGAATGCACTGGCGGTGCATTCTGCAGGCTTGGCAATCGACGAAGGCGCTGGCGACGAAACTGTTGACGCGGAGATCAACGATGATATATCGAGGCCGGCTCCGCGACGCGTGTTTACCTACGACGCATCGATTGGTGACCTAATTGCCGCCACGGGTTTGCGTAGCTCGACGAGTTCTTTACGCAAATCTGCGACGGTTTTCTGGAATGCATCCATTTTCGCCAGCACATCCGCGAGACTGGCCTTCAGAAGCACAATATCCTTTAGTAGGATCGTTACATCGACGTGGTCGAAGGTGACGGGAGGAAGCTTATTTAAGTCCTTCGCCACGAACGTCGGCACGTCGTCAGGGTTGGTCTCCTTGAGCAGCTTGATAATATATCCTGCAGGCTTTTCTTTGTCCCGTCACGCAACCGGCACACCATCTCACCGCGCTTGTTCAGCGCGGTGTTATATCAACTTTGCAGCTGCGATGTCATTATCGCTGAAGTTGGTTGCGCAGATCTGGACAGTGGACACCTCGTCCATCACATCCAGTTTCTGCTGCAGGAACGCCAGCAGCTCATTCGCTACAAGTTCAATACTTATGACGACAGATAGCGAGTGACAGCTTGCGCCGCGCTAAAACGATATATCTAATTATAAAAAAACGCGTCCGCATCGGAACGCGGCGAATAAAAAATAATAAAAAAGCTGAGAGGTATAAACCGCACACACGATGGTTCAAGAGAAAATTATTCTTTTCTTCTATTTTGCGTTATAGGAGACGCAGTCACTTTACAATGCGCGCTGGTATGAACCAATTCAATATAGTTTCTGTTGATATTCGTACACACATGGAGCTGCTAATCTGACGTTGCTAAGTGCCTTAAAGGGTTTTGGACCTTGGGGTTCGGGTTTATAGAGCCTTTTGTCACTGAGATAGCGGAGATTATTTTATGATCACCTATGCTAATGGGACAACCCGCTTGAGAGTTTTAGAGTGTTCTATGATAGATATATGATGCCTTTTTGCAGGCATGTCCATCCTCGTGAGAAGCAATTTTTGGTTATTTCTCTTTGTTTAAAATTTGCAATTTTTCCACAGCATCAGAATTAATAAAAAGCGGTCAAGTGCAAATCGAACTAACGCCCTGAGGGTTTTGTACTATTCAAATAAATTACATTGCATTCATTATTTACATTTTTAAAAAACCATTATTTTCGATATTTTTTTGGTCGTAACAGCCACGGTTTAAATCAGAGCGCACTATTTTAAACTATAATAAAACGTCGTAGAGGTCAGTTTTCTTGATGCAAAATAAGGTGCTGAATGTCAAGTGATTGCTTAGATGGGTCTAGTCTAGTTGCAAAAAGATACTTCTGCATAGTGTGTTTTAGTAATTTCAGCTTTTGCCTAAATTGTAAGAAACATACCTACCTACATAGACATAATTTTTTTGGTTACTGAGTAAATTACATAAAATTAAGATTTTAAAAAATCTTGCCCCTTTTTAAGCATTCAATTTTCGCACCTTGAAAGATAAGCTTTATTACGCAATCCGGAACTCACAAGGATATTCAATAAAATTCGTATTGAACTTTATAATAAGTTTCCTTTCAATAAGAAATCGGCTTACAGCTCGGGCTATTAAGGCGCGGAAAGCGGCAGGGACGGAGTGAATAAGCGCCTTAGGCTTTTAGGATGGGTAAGCAGAAGCTCTGGCCTGACCACGATTTATTTATTATTTCAGTGAGATTTCCATATCACAAATATTATGGCCTACAGAAGGTGCACGATGGCTATAAATTGCATTGAATAAAGTTTTTATCAATCTATCTATAAAAATACAATTTTCAATATTTTAACCAACGATCGATCTTTATGTAAACTTTTTGATTTAGAACTACGCTGATTTATTTTATATATTTTAAATTGTATATGTCAAGAAAGTCAATTAAGCATTTTATATGACAGTCAAACACAAATCACAGAAAAAGTCGAACAAAAATTTATTGCAGAAATGGATGAAAATGAATTTGATAATTTAGATGTCGATTATAAAAGATATCTAAATATTCTGACACCATATTTAGATCAAATTGTCGATCAAAATGTTAAAGACATCTGTAATTCTTGGATACAAAGGCTTTCCGATTGCTGTGAAGATGAAAAAGCTCTTAGAAATAAGTACATCTTCACACTTTGCTTCCAATTAGCTAAAGGAATCCTAGACGAGTCGTTTCTCAAACCTCCACCCCAAGACAAGTTGCAACCACTTTCTGAAAGCGGTATTTCTATTCAAGATTCGGACTTGGAGTGCATTGATGTAGATTTTGAGAAAAAGAATCCTGAAATTAAATACATAAAAGATGTTGAGGTTTGTAAGAAAGATTTTAACGAAAACTTTGTATATGACCTTCCAATTAGCAAAGATGAGCAAAATGTAGAATGTTTGAATCAACAAAATTGTGAAGATAAACAAATTTTACTGTTACCTGAAACAAGAATAAGGGCATTTTGCCCAACTTCCAACACCCCTCGAGACATAGTTGACTATGGGCATAGAGCTAAAAATTTGGTAATAAAACTAAGAGAGATGAAAAGACAGAATGTTTTACTACATTATGAACTTGAAGCTTTAAAAGAAGAGTCATATTCCAAGCCTTCTTCCGAAGAAAAGTTGTCCAACGCACAAAGACTTACAAACACAACCGCCAGCAACCATGATTGTAACGAAGGCACTGATACCACAATAAATGTTTTAAGAAACAAACTTAAAAACATGCAAGAGTATACCGATTCATTAATTGATACAATTCATAGTCTTCGAGGACATTTAGAACATTCTGAAGAAATAAAGCATCAAGAAATAAAAACTTTGGTGGCAAAACAGGCATTGGAAATAATAACTATGAAGTTAGCGGTAAAAACTGAGTCGAAAGAGTTTTATGAAAAAAATATTGAAGAGCTAAGAAAAAACCAGGAAAATTATATTGTAAATATAAAAGACGAATATTTGAAAACAATTCGTGAGATTAAAAAAGAAAAAGACACGTTATGTTACAAAAAAGATGCTGAAATAAAACGACTACAAAGACAAGTTGAAGAGTTAAGAGATAACCTGCAATCCGCTACGAGCAAAGTCCTGGATAAGACCAGAGAAAGTGAAGCTGAGATAAAGTCTTACAAGGAAAAAGTGCAACAATTAGAAAATAAATTGATCCGAATAGAAAAATTTAAAAAACAAACTGTAAAAGCGTTTGAAGCAAAACTTGCTTATTTTCAGGGGCAAAAACACATGACAGACTGTTCAGTGCAACTTCAACTAGTTCGCCAGCGAGCCCAGATGGTAAATGAAATAATTGATGAAAATCGAACTGAAGTGAAAACTGCTATCGATAAATTGGAATTAAAATACAAGGATATAGTAGCGAGTATGCAAGCAACAGCTATACAGCGAAGAATTCAGGATCAAACGGCTCTCGATTCTATTTTACAAGCTGCCTGTGGCTTGACTCAAACAGAAAACATCTTTCAAAGAAACTGTTCCATGCAGGGTACAAATAACAGTCGATTCTCTTCGAAAACTGCCCATGATCCAAATACTACAACTAGCTTAAACTGCGGTGATGAAATTTCATCTTTGTTGCGAGGTGGTAAGATTCGTAATCGTACCGGAGATGCAGGTATTAAATCGTTCGAGGAAGGAAGTTTGAGGACCGGATATTGTCTAGATAGTGAACGTTTAGGAGAGCTCTTTGGAAGGGTTTACATTCCTCAAAGAGACACTGAGGATGGGCCTCAGAAATAGTTAAACAACCCACCAACTCTCGAAGAATGTCGGCATCACACACATGCACACATAACATTTTCGAATAGCCTGAAATATTTCAATCTAGTTTGTAGAACCAATAAAGCCTTGAATATTTTACTCAATATTATTAAAACTCGCGTAAGCTGACATACTAAATTATTATTAGATAAGGCTTGAACACTCACGAGTGATTGTTGTTGACTATATGTCAACGGTTTCACCGATACAATTTCGGCATTATCAAGGCGAGTGTTGTTCTTAAGACGACGATTCGGCGTTCGTCGTATCAATGAAACGGTTGGTATATAGTCAACAACAATCACACGTGAATGTTAAAGACATATGTAATAATAATTTTACTGAAGTTTCAATTTCAAGCAAAAGTTTTACTGTTTACAGTAAAAAAAATCTGTCGGTGCACGACGGTTACTTTAAGACGTCTGCTGACCAAATTGGTGACTTACTAAAGCACCTGGAATTGAAGATCTTGTGTGCTTCGATTGCTTTCTGCTAAGCTAACACCTTTATGAGGTACTTCTTTCTTTGAAAATTGCAAATTTTCTTAACACGAAACGGGCGGGTGCAGGCAGTTTCAATCAAAAATAAAAATGATTAAAATATTATGTACCTGGCTCTAAAATAAATGCCTATAAATTCCTATCCCAAGATTAAAATGAAATAAATTACAGCCCCTCTTCCATAAAACCTGACTAATGGAGGCAATCAGGCACAATTATTTACCTTGCATATCCTCCGTCCTTTCAGCTGGACTCAATGTGAAAATAAATTATCTTTCACAAAATTCAATCAATATCAATCACTTTTGATCTAAAGGGTCCCAAGCCCACGACCTCAATAATAGGTTAATGCAATTTTTACGTAATTAAATTACAACGCAAGCGCAGTTTTTGTCCCGAAAGTATTACAAAATAGGATTGCCTATTTTTATATGGTCTTACAATACTTTTCCTTCAACCTCATTATTTATGAAACACAAACAATATTATGTAAACATAAAAAGAGGAAAATTATTTGCTTTGTACTTATGGATGATGGATGTACAATTTGGAAATACCTCTAGGAACTACTATCTAAAATTTTGGGAAAGTGGTCATTATTTATTTATTCATTTATTTATTGGGACCCAAACAGTTTTCTCATCATCCAAAGAAAGAAAAATGCTTAAATATATAACCAAAAACGTACACCACATAAATCTTGGTACTAAAATGAATGCACGGAATTATTTAACAACAAAAATAGTTACAAGTTATTCAAAAACACACAACAAGCTACTTAAACTACAAAAACAATGATAAATAAAAGAAAGAAAAAAAATGTACAGGGAAATGCAAGAAATAGAGCTTAAAATTTGAAAACAAAATGTTTTTTTCAAAAGTGTTAAATAATTTTCCTCTAAACTGACACAGCGGGGGATGCAATATGTCCAAAGTCTTTATTTTAAAGATCACTGGTTCTGACCAAACTTCTATTTTTGCGTAGTTTGAACCTGCTACAATAGATACTTTTTCCTAAAAACTAAATACTAAACAGATACTTTTTCCGAGTAGTGAAAGCTCTACATTTAAATCCGATGTTACTTAGAAGGTAGGAAGAATCTAAAACAAGAATCTAATAGTACATTACGATACGAGAGCGATGAAACGTTTTCTGACGAGTGTGAGTTTGCGGCACGAGCCGAAGGCGAGTGCTGCAATCACACGAGTCGAGAAAAAGTTTCTCGCACGAGTTTCGTATAATTTTTTATAGCACAAGTGCGGAAAATGCTGACTTTACGCACGCACAGCGTGCGTAAAGCGGTCATTTTACGCACAGTGTGCTATAAAATATTTTATATAGAAATAAAAGATCACGGCATGCACGTCTATCTTCCAGAGAAGCAATCGAATCTGGCTATCAATGGAAGTCTGAACAATACCTCTGTACATATAAGGTATTTTAAAATTTCATTTTGTATTTCTTCTAAGAAATTTACATGCGTTACATACATAGGGTTCTAGACTACAGATGTGTTTTCAAGGTGAGATCTTGCTAATGCATGATAAATAGTAATAAGTGTGCTTGCACTTTATTGGGCGATTTTATTATGAACCTGAAAGGGCGTCAACATGCATCCTTTTGAGGGTTTCGTACCCGAAGGGTGATAAACGGGACCTTTATACTAATCCTCCGCTGTCTGTCTGTCTGTCTGTCTGTCCGTCCGGCTGTTCGTCTGTCTGTCACAGAGGTCTACAGGTTCAGCAGTTATAGGTCGGCAATTGAAATTTTCACACAAAACGTGTTACTCTATGGCTTTTATCACGACAAAGAATTAAAAAAAATTAAATCTGAGGGGAGTCCCCACACAAAAATAAACGAAAAAGTATCGTTTTTTAACGTTACTGACCAGCTGTGGTGATTTCATTTTACTTCTTTTTTCAGTACATAAATTACACCAAAAGCACACACACATAATATTTGTAACTATAACCTCTGTGTACGAATTAGAAAGCATGTGATGCAGTTTTTTGGGAGCAGAACGGCGGAGCGGTGGCGCTTCGCTGATATTGCATATTCAAAGGTTGAAGCTGACCAAGAAAAAATTGCCTATTAACAGTTTAAATTTGGGTTACAATATCAAACAATTTAAGTATTGTCACAATTCATACCACCAAACGATATTCTGTTTTCATCAGTAGCCGTATATTGCATTTTCATGTCGTGTGAAAATTATCTTTTATCGAACGAAGCAGCTCGAATCCGTATTCCAAGCAATAATTTCAATTCCTTAGTGACTGTATCCTACAGAGAGAGACCAAAAGCTAAACCGCATTTAGCCAAAATAAAGATTGCATAGTTCGTTAAAGAACTTGGCTGACTTGTTAGAAAGACTAAAGACCACTCATATTTTGGTCGTTTGTACTGTGCTCACGTGTCTGACAGATTGAAACTGCAGCCAAAAATACTGAAGCTGGGAAAATAGAAAATATTTGAAGTGTGGAGTGAGCTTGTTCCTAGATCCGTCTATCCACCAGTTCGTCAGTGGTGTTACCCAAAAACTACTGTTCCAATTACTAGTGGTTTTGCATGCATATCAAAACAAGACTTCGCAATATTATTGCAATATCGAAAAAAAAAAATCATTTTGAATCTAAACCAATAATAAAGTAGTAAAAATTCGTGTCATTGAACATTTTTGCTAAATTTTACATGCAATGGGTTGTTAGTATTGCAAAACTAAATATTTTACAATTTTACGGAATTTTAAGGAATTTATGGATGACAAAAAATTTTGAACGCTTCGTTACTGTCTGCCTATGATATATTAACTTTTATTATTTAATAATAATAATTGTTAAGTAATGTATGTGTAAATATAATTATGTGTAAGTTGCGGTGCCCATCAGTTTATGCTTGGATCTAAGTCTTATGATGTTCGTACCATCTATGTAACAGCATAATGGCAATAAATACTAAATACTGAATACTGAGACCATGGTCATGACCATGGTCAACAGGCTTTGAAAACTGTCCACACGAGCGAAGCCGACGGAAAAAGCTTTCTATTTGCAAATAAAACAGCGGCTATAAAAGTAATATTTTTCCAGCATATCGGCCAAAAACCCTCTCTACCCTTTTCCAGCCATTATCTAATTCTGCAATCCATTGAATAATTACACGACTTCAGACACCAACGACGAGGGTTCGATTCTGAAGAGGAGCCCCAATAATATTTGTGATGCCGATTGAAGGGTACTTAATTTATCTAGACGGGTGGTGATGGCGCGTCGACGTCAGTAATAAATCACAATTCCAAGAGATTCGTAAAACAGAAATGTTGCTTTCAGCTGAAGGATATTTGGAATCGGCAGACTTCAATTACTGCCAAATATTTTCCTAAGCGTTCCTTAGTAAATGTAGAAACCATATTATTTCAAAAGTCTCCAGCGTCCTATAATATGTAATTTATTTTAAAAACAGAAGCAAGAACAGCTGACTTATAAAGTTTTTGTGTTTTTGACGTGAATACTACTTTGTTCGCATCTCGTATACGGGGGCTTGTTCAAAACTTGTACGTCACTTCCGGAACCACTTTATTTAACAAAGCATAATTTTATTTCTGATTATAAGTCGATAATTATTTTTTTTTATCGTTAGTGAGATCTACTGCTCTAGCAATCATAAAAGCGCAGACGAGTTCCTTGGTATTTACAATAATGATACTTTAATGTCAATACATATACCTAAAACAGTCCATGGGCCAGCTAGCCAAGTCTTAGGAAATGTTTTAATTTGAGGTACCTCAGTTAGACAGGTTATTTAGGACGTCAAAAAACTGTGACGGCCATTTCAAAGTGGTAGCTATATCATGACGTGAGCGGGATATTACGAGCAATGCGTGACGTATATTTTCAAAAATGACTCCGGCCGTTTTATTTCCCGAGAAGCACAAATATGTTGTTTTTTTTTAACAAAACATTAAAAACAAGTAGCTGAAATGAAAACTGACATTAGTATATTTTTTTTAATCAGCTACAAACCAAAAGATAGGTTCCACAAAAACAAAACATTTAAACAAATTATGACAACATCATTTCTTTTAGCTTCCACTTAAGCCATCATGGTTTTTTGACATCCGAACAAACCTGTCTAAAAAATTACACAGACATGTTTTTGTGTTTTTTTGCATATTATTGGGTACAATCCTTACAATCCAACCAGCACATAATGTTGGCTGGTCCATGGACTAAAAGCGTAACTTAGATAGCTATACTCTATTTCACCAGAAGAAATAATGTTTGTAAACAACTTTCTAACCTAAAAGTGATGAAATATATTTTCAATTCCAATTTGTAATGTACAATTAAACATATTATTGTACGGGAGTTTACTTTTATGAGTTTAAACTAAAATGTATGTATTTATAGATAGAAAAATGCTTTTCAATATTATTTTTCATCACTTTTAGGTTATAAAGTTGTTTACGAACATTATT
Source organism: Ypsolopha sequella (assembly GCA_934047225.1). Lineage (NCBI taxonomy): Eukaryota > Metazoa > Arthropoda > Insecta > Lepidoptera > Ypsolophidae > Ypsolopha > Ypsolopha sequella. The sequence continues at coordinate 1,939,965 of OW203986.1, read as the reverse complement.
TCTTCTGGTGAAATAGAGTATAGTTACAATTTAGCCTTAATTTGTTAGTTTCTGTAGACTGCAGGTTCCCCAGAGATGCGCAGTTCCCTGGGCACATGTGTAACAACCTACTTTGTAGTTTCCATCGTATGATTATATTCGTTGAATAGAGTTTCTATCGTATGATTGTAATCGTTTAATAGAGTTTCCATCGTATGATTATAATCATTGAATAGAGTTTCCGCATCGCATAATTTTTTGTAGCTGATGAGGTACTATCAAAGAAAAAACCGCAGGTCAACTTCAAACTTTTATTTGTTGACACAAAGTTAATAAGGCTGCTTTTAGGCGTACTAATGTTTATCTTAATATTAAACAAATAATATACTATATATACAAAATTTCTTACATTAATGACTAACTTTACCCGCAATTTCGGCCGCGTTCTTTAGATTTGGGTAGTCCTTTCGAATATTGTATTATTATTCTTTAAATATATGTCATGTAATTTTGAAAATCGGTTCCGTAGTTATTAATAACTATGTCCCTAGGGAATTGCCTCTCCCCAGGGAAAGAAACATGACAACAGTAAAGGAATTGTTTAAATCAGTTCAGTAGTATCAGGGATTACCCACGCGAATGGAATTTATGGCTATGTCCCTAGAGAACTGCCCGTCTCCTGGGAACAAAATAATTTCTACTATAAGTGAAAGAATTTATGAATGGGATCAGAAGTTTCGTGGTTACCCCATATAGCCAAACTAACAAGTCCACAAACACTTTCTCTATATAATATTGGTTTATAATTATATTGTTTATTTTATCAATAGCATAGTGCTATGGAATCTAATAAATAATTAAACTTTAGAAAACTGTTATTTTATGTATCTAAAACCTATAACATAATCACTGTAACCCTACCGTACAGGTACTCTTAGTACTTAGCGTGGGGAACAGAGTTTCCCGAGGTACTTCTATAAATAATATTATAGTATTTGTATTTAATATAGGTTTTTACCTACTGCAATGTACCATTATATGTAATAACTCTTACTGAAGATCAATAAATTTATCTTATCTTATCTTATTGACACATGTTTACGCCTCTTGGAGAGCTCAGCAGCGGCCGCCGCCGAACCAACAACCCTAGTTCTTTGGGAAAGGGCATCAAAGGGCGCCAGGTTGCATTCCACATGAATGACCTCCCATGCTTCCACGGCATTAACGTCATTTATACCGTCGGGCCTCTTACCACCGTCACGAACAACTCCGGGAGTTCAGGAGTAGCCGAGCCCCTACGGAGACGAGGGCCCTTCGGATGACATCATTGAGGACTGCGTGGCGAGATAGGCGGTCGGCACTACGCTGACAAGAAGGCCCATGGAGTCCGGCCCGACAAACGCTAGCCCCGCAAGGGCAAGGACGAGGTTCATTTAATTTAGCCCCGATTCGCAGACCGACGGCCCGTGGTGAAAGAAAGATCGTCTAATAATGTCACAATGTTGACGGATGAGAGACTCTGACACAGCAAGAAGACGGAATCACTCTGTGATATCCCTACTTGATGCAAGCAGGTCTTTTTGTTGCAATTTGCAACAAGGCTCATCCTATTGTCACTGTGATAACAAATTATCTGGGGTCCTCACCTGGGCAGGTAACCGACCATGCCTGTTTGGCTTCCTCACAGCACGAGACATCAATTTCAACCAATGAAGGTTGAATAAGTTTCTTATAGAAGGGCTCAGTGCTGTGAATGGAAGACAATAAGGTAGTAGGTAGGACTATATCGGACACCTTTCTTATGCCAAGCCCCCCATACTTGATAGGAAGCGAAGCCTGAGGCCGACAACGATCGGTAATGGGAAGGTTGAGTACTTGCGTTAATGAATTAATGAATCTAATGTTGATAACAAGTTTTGAATCCATATATGGGGTAGCTGCTTCAAGCTAGATACTAACAAATAAAATCCTATTATTTGGAAAGCCATGTGTGAATTTATTTTTGTAAGGTGCTAAATGGTATCAAAGAATGTTGACCTAAAAACTGAGGCATGGAATCTTCCAAAATTGGCGCCCCTAGGAGGCGAAGTGAGCATTTATCCAGAATGTTCATGTTAGGAGCTGAACAATTGAAATCATCATAGACTGAGGTTCTTTGAGCGTCACGCGTCAGGGATTGGAGCTATTCAGTTCCAGCCCAATCTATCGGAATTTTACTGATAGGGATTTTAAATCGTTCAGCACAGTCTTAGAATCCATTCATAGGAGTATGGCCTACCCATATTTTTTATTATTCGTCTAGCACAATAAGTCAAATGGCGAAGAATTTATTTGCTTTCGATAGAGGCGATTATTTTGCTCATGGGCCTCTTTTTCTCGTAATACTTATAATCACGCAGCGACAAAACAAATTGAAGTGTTTTTAGCCGATACTGAAATATTTTATAGGCAAAAAATAATGTTTGGAAAAAAAAACCATCATCATCATCATCGTTAAAAAAAATATGTAGATTATTTCAAGATATTTATTGTCATGGGCCTTGTTGCCTGAAATAAAGCAATCTATTACTATTATTAAAGCCATGACAAAAAATTCAAAATAATTTGGAGTCCATCAAAGATATTTCCCAAGCTTCTAAACCCTTGTAAGACTCTATTTCCTTCCTTCACGTCATATTTATGAGTACATGCCAAACCGTGACAACAGTGTAAAACGGCTGTTTTCTTTTCAGACTATTTACGAAATATATTACGAAAACGTCCAAAACAGACAACGTACAACATTGTATCACCAGTCACCACGCAGAAACTTTTCCAGTTTATATTGTTACAGTTTCTACATAAATTCCACTGTCGGCATTTTATAGGGACACTTTTCAAAATTTATCTTTTTCTAAAATTCAGAGCTAGTTTCAAATACTTGTAGGTGAGTGCGGCTCAAGTCGATAGAGCATTTTCGGATCGTTTGCTCAGCCAGTTTACTAATAGAGCTGCGATCAAAAAAATCCGACCGCAGTCTGTTCGACTCAGCCATATCTTTCAATGTAAATTTGTTTTTGCTCTTTTATTTATAAAATATATAACAAAAATGAGTTTTGTAGATTATTAAAAAATATATATATAATATTTTTTGTGATTTCACAATAACATAAGTTTCTCGAGGAGACAGCATCATCATATCGTTAAGACTTAAATCCCGAGGGGATGATCGGAGGTATTCCTGAGTGTGAACTGTGCAGTACAAGTCAAAGTTGGGGCTACACACACTCTAGTGCATTATAGGTTAGAGTGTGGTGTGCATCTGCTAACCTCTCCGGACATTTTTTAACGTATGTATATATAAACGGGTTGATCGAGGAACTGAGAAGCACCCAGATCGGTTGTGACATTGAAGGAGTCTGAATGACATGGTGCTTCTCTGTCCCTCACCTTCTGTGTATGAAAAGTATGCAATAACGCATGGTACGCGATACAACGTTCAAAAAACTGAAATTTTGATCTTTAGGTCCAGTAAGGGTCTGGAGAGGATACCCTCTGCATATTTGTATGGTGCGCCAGTTCGGATGGTGCAACAATTTAGATACCTTGGTCATATTCTGACGGAAAACCTTAGCGATGATTGTGATCTCGAACGTGAGCGTAAGGCTCTGGCCACACGGTGCAACATGTTCGCGCAACGATTCGCTAAGTTCACAAATAAAATTTATTGAAAAAGGCGTTACTTTGCGGAAGTCCATCATGAATCTGTGGATATATTAATAATTTTCAATATTCCGCTAAATATTGCAAATTATTCATATATCCACAGATTCAAGTTCACTAATTACAAATACAATTTTTTTATTTATAATAAGTGGGTACAAGATTATGAATATATACATGTTAAATGTTAACTAAATAAGGAGGTTAAGATTACGTTGTTCAAGGCTTATTGCCAGAGCTCTACACCTTTATCGATGGATAAAATATGGTTAAGCCTAAAGTCTCCTTAGGGTACAATAAAATGACGCGATGCGAATATTGCTGAGAGAACCTCCGCTACTGTAGCGTCGTACTTAGATCCAGAATCGCATCTTGAAAATTCCGGCAATGATATTTTAAGGATGATCATTGTTAAAATAAATGAAAACCCTAATTTATTGGTGCAACGCGCCTCTCAACAAAAAATAAATAGTGATACACTTCTTAAGTGATTAAATCTGTGAATTTAAATTTTTCGTGCATGACGTGTTGAATTCCAATTAAAAATGTTTGTTTATTTCTGAAGTTTTACTTCATAATTGTAATAGTAGTTTATGCTACAAGAAATAAATTACGAGGAAGATTAAAACGTAACCGAGTAATTTATTGCTCTTTCGCCCGTGTATCATACTACGTTTTTCAATGCATAGTGTGAGGAAATGAAATAAATATAATCTTGTGAACTTTAAATTATGAATAGCTAAAAAGGACGATATCCAGAGCCGTTAAACAGTGGAAAAAAAGTATAACATTTATGGTACAGAGGAAAGGTTGCAGGCTAGCCAACTTCTCGTAAATAAATTGAAATTATAATATTAAAGCCCTAGGGCAAAATAATCGACTTTCTGTTCGGTTTTGATTCATAAAAAGTGGGCCTTTACGAGCACTTGCATTGAAAAAATTTTTAAGATATATATTTTTGGTGCTCTGAAATAAACATATGTCGTTATTATTATTATTTTGTAGTAACACTTTTCAGCACGGGCCTATAGGCCATATTCATGGGGCCGAACCCAACATGGAAGATGCTTTTAGTGCCATGAGATGGCTGCATCCATGGAGACCTCTCCCTCAATGTATCATTGAGATAAACTGACGGGCAGTCCCCTATATTTGCCAAACTATTGACAGAAGGAAGCGACTTGAAGTGGGCTATGAGGAAGGGATACCAAGTGAAACAGATAACAGGGCGTGAGATAACGGACATCTGCCTCGAAAATATCTCACAAATTTAAGTATGACAGACGGTGACTTGGTGCTTGATAACTATCCAGCAGGATAGCCGTCGTGGGCTCCCTATTTAGCCGCCATGGGGTGGCAAGGGGGCAACCTCAGAACATTTAATGTTCTGTGGGGGCAACACTATGTAAGAAGCTAAGGTTGTTAAGAGGTGAGTCTGCAGGGCGCAAGATCCTTATACAATGTGCCCCCAGCGTTATGAAATTTTTCACTTGCAACCTGGAGCATTGGTTCCGCCCTTGCAATTTCACTCTGGCCAGTTGTTTGCTGTGTGTATGTGTGTTTGTAAGCGCATGTGTGTGTCTGGAGGTATAGAGTCCGTGGTGTCGCCACTCGCCATTGGCTCGCCACAAGCCGCCCTCTGGACGTACCGGACGCAACAGAGGGCGATGGGGTTGTCACATCCATACGCCTTTATTATATTACTAGATTTTGCCCGCGACTTTGCCCGCGTGGTTTTCGAATATAAATTAGAATGAAATTTTTCCAACATTCCGCCAGGCAAAACGATTTTTCTTACAAAAAAACATTGACTCTTTGAACGGTTTTCGCCCCATTTTACCACCTTAGGGGTTTTAGTGCACCCCTGCACTGTCTGAGGAAATTTATGTTTAATTTGCACCCCGTTTCACGGAATAATTTTATTATTTGTTATTAACAGTATTTGTACTAAGTTTGATGTTGACATACCTATACAGGGAATACGATTTTTGATACAAACGTGTTCAACCCATTTCCATTTCAGGAGTTCCCCTGAACCTTTCAGGACCTCATCGTCAGACCCTATTTGCCATGAATTGTAAATGCATTCAAAAAAACAAATCGAAAGAGTCCAAACATGATATTCCTACTATTAATGATTGAAAGTTCCGTTTCCATTTCATCATCAGACGCTGGACCAGTGGAATATTTTCAATCGCTTTGCAGATAAGTTGAAAAAGCCCAAATATTAAGGTTTTATAGCTATTATCTGAATAATATCATAATTTTTCCAATTTTTTATGAAAAACTGATCCTGGAGCTTTTCAGCCCATATTAACACTTTGATTTTTTTTTCAACATATCTTTAACATTATTAAATAAAAAATGTATATTGAAACGTATTTCGTAATAAGCTTAAAAATATATCTCAATGGATTTTTTAATTTCTTACCTAATCAAAACGAAAAGAAAACTTGCAGATTTTAAACATAGCTATAGATGTCGGTAGCTATCGTTACTGATGTTTAAAATAGCTATCAAGTGTAACAACAAGGATTGATTTCGTTTGTAATTCAAACAGAACCGGTTTCCCTATTAAGACTCACCACAGTAAGGGTGACATCGGCGTGAAACTGTCAGTTTGTCACAAAGTTCCGACACTTTCGTTAACCGACACTTATCCCTGCTACGTCGACGGGACTGAAGGGCTCGTTGTCACGCACTCGACAGAGGGCGCTGTCCAAGATACTGCCAAGCAGAAGTACTTCAAAGATCACTGGATAAGTGTTTTCGTAGTTTTGAAATTCAGCTTTTGTTTCCATTTTACAGAAGATTTAAATATAAAATCTTGGAAAAAGCAAACCGCATTTTACTGAAGCGTTGGTGTTTGTCCATCTAACCACGGCACAACTTAAATATATGAATTTATACATCTGGCAATAGAAATCAACAACATTACTGCAACATTCCAATGCTCAAAAATATAAAACAATAACATAAAAACACATACTCTACTAATTAATTTTTTGTTTAACTATGATAGAAATAAATTTCTATTTTTGAACACTTGGCGATTTACCCATCGCAAGGAGATATAAATTGTTATTATATGATTGCAGTATAGAAACGTAGAAAGGAAAGTAAATCTGGATGAGACGAGCTCTGAACCGGGATTTGAACCCGGGACCTCTCGCTCCCTAGAGGTTTCAGGTTGCCTTTAACTTAAACCTTGGTCTCATTGTATCTTAGTAAATGAAGAAATAGGTGGCCGTCAAAGTTGTCAGTTGTAGACAATTTATGTTTCAGTGTAGGTATATCTAATGGGAATTTGTAATTTCTGTAAATTTGTGCCATTTACTATATTAAAAAAAAATACTGAAAACGCCGATTTATATTTTAGTTTAAGGGTTACGTACCCGAATACTAGACCAAATTAATTTTTTAGTTTTGTCTCATAAATTTTGTAAGTAACGATAAGTTTTTGTTCAAATTATTTAAGACGAGGCCTTCCTTAGGCGCACAGCGGCTTTGCAATTATAACCCGTAGACTAAGTTTCATAAAGTTGAAAATCGCGTGCGCCAAAATGTGCGCGAAACGATTCAGAACGAGTCTAATTTTAAGATTAAAATCGACTAAAATTACAATATTGCATTTAAGTCATTTTGAAACTATATTGGTTAATAAACAAGATTTTCGTATTGATAGTAAAATATGACACATAAAAGTCAAATGGATTAAACACAAAACCAAAAAAAAACATTCAAAAAGAGACTATTTTCAAAAAGAAAATCTATCGAGCGAAAGTTTTCCAATTAGGTAACGCTACTTACAACGTAAAGATAAAAGTTTGAAAAAACATATATATACGTTTCATATCGATTGCGCTTGTGGTAGATTCAGTACAATCGTTCAAAAACTGTAGAAAAAGGGAGGTCTCTTGATTTGAATGATACGTTACTCTCGGACCGCGAATTAAACTCGCACTTGACCGGTTCTTACTAAATACGAATACAATAATTAAACTCGCACTTGACCGGTTCTTACTAAATACGAGTACAATAATAAAAGCTTCAACCAAAGTCCTGTGTCCATTTCTGAAAACCCATTTTACTTTTAATTCCTTGAAAATGTCTCCTGAAAAACCTTCCAGCGAAGTTTTTACACAAAACGCATTCCTCCGGGACGATAAAACATTCCGTGACGTCATAGGAGTGTATCCCTTTTTTACCTCACCGAAACGCACTTAGCGTACAAAAGAAGATCCCCAGAATGTTAATATTATACGTACTATATACATCGCGACGACATGAATGCCCAAAGGGGTTATCAGAAGTATTTTCAAGTTGACTGTGAAATGCAAGTCACAGTTCACACTCGTACACCCACTGACGATTATCAAATTCAAATTCAAATTCAAATTGTTTATTTTGCAAAGCAGGTATAGATATCTGGGGGCACGGCAGTGCCCCCGCCGAGTCTCGCGGAACGGCCGTACCATCCTTTTCTCGAAGCAACTCACGGCACTTTCAACCCCCCTGTATCTTCGTTGTGGGTAAAGCTAGAAGTCTGAAATTTCAGTTACCAAGAGTACTTACTGATCCTACTTCTGACTCCAAATTACAACTTTGTACCTATATTTGATTACGAAATATCTCAAGTCAAAGTTCCCTTATTTTGTCACTGACTGACTGACACATCATCAAAAGTCTAAAGGTGTTCTAGCAGGCCTACAAACTTGAAATTTTGCATGCGGTTAGTGTTAAGTGTACATTGCAACAAAAAAATATAAAAATGTTATTTGCGGTTGGTAATTTAATATTTCCATACAAAGTCTATACAAAATGTATGTTTCCAGCTGCATCTATAAATTTGTATGACACTAGATGACGTTGGTGGTATGCTGATTTGCATTAAAGACATCTACCACAAAAAATTCTACCTCGTGACGCTGGATGGTAAGAAGTGTAAAAAAATGTATACCTTTATTTCCGAAAATAGAGCAAGTAGTAAAATTAAAAAATAAAACCGTTAAAGTGCGAAAAAAAAACCGGTAAAGTGCGAATCGAACTCGCGCATAAAGGGTTCCGTACCCCTACACAATACGGGTACGGAACCCTAAAAGTAAATAACAACCATATAGATGCCATAGCAACAATTTGGTACCTTTTTAGTACGGAACCCTAATTTTCATTAGTTTACTTTAAAGTATTTACTACAGACTGCCCAAAGTTTAAACTTGTACTTGTATGTATTACCGTTCTAAAGATAGAGCCTTTGTTATAATAATCTGTTCCTTGGGTAAGGAACCCTAAAAAGGGTGGTTTATAATGTTTGATACATTCACAATTAGTCAATTTAAGAAGAGAATATCAACATTTCGTAATTAAGTCACTAAAAAAACGGTAAAGTGCGAATCCGACTCGCACATAAAGGGTTCCGTACCCCCACACAATACGGGTATGGAACCCTAAAAGTAAATTGCAACAACATAGATCTATGCCATAGCACCATCAAGGCGACAAAAAACAAAGCGATAAAACAGGATAAAACGGTAGCGCCTGACAAAAAATTCGGTACCTTTTTAGGAAGGAACCCTCATTTTTTATTATATTTGTTATTTTACTTTAAAGTAGTCTGCCTAAATTTTCAACTTGTAGGTACTTGTATGTATAACCGTTCTAACGATAGAGCCTTTGTTATAATAATCTGTGCTTTGGGTAAGGAACCCTAAAACACATTTAGTCTATTTAAGAAGAGAAATATCAACATTTGGTAAATAAGTCGCTATTAAACCGGATAAGTGCAAGTCGGACTCGCTCACGAAGGGTTCCGTACTACCATCGCACAATATGGGTACGAAACCCCAAACCATTATGGTAAATACCAACAATAAAGATGACATAGCAACATAAAGGCGACAAAAAACAAGGCGCTAAAATGGTAGCGCCTAACAAACAAATCAGCACCTTTTGAATAAGGAACTCTAACATTTATCTGCCCAAAATTGTTATATTATAAAGATAGAGCTGAAACAAATAACGTCGAATAATTGGACCCCCCCTTGGATTTCTATTTCATATTATTATTTGCCGTGATAGAGGACAAAGTAACATATATTATGTGAAAATATTTACGCGCTATATTCACCTATACCGCCTGAAGCTGTAGACCCCTGTGATAGATGGATAGACAGCGGAGGATTAGTATTAGGGTCACGGAATCTTAGGATACGGAACCCTAAAAATCAAGGTAAAAGGTTATTTATCCAGTAAAGCTTACAGGAAAAATAAAGCTGCTAATCTTGTATTATTTGTATATGCATCCTCTATGATGTAGGTATAGTGAAATGTCTTTGTACTCGTTAGTCATTGAATAAAGACCAGGTTTAGACATAATAATGTACTCTGTGGTTTAGACTGACAAGCCTGCCTTTCACTTCATGGTCAAAAGAAATATTAACCTGCCTGTTGCATCTAATTGTGGATAATAATAATAATAACTTACCGTAAAAATGAATATTGCAATGTAGCCTGAAATATTGTCCACACCTAGTTGTCCCTATACCTGGAGATGGTTTATGTTGGTTCCATTCTTTGTCATTCTCTATGTATGAAAACACTGAGTCGTCGTATGACATTAGGTTTGCGGTAGTCGAGTATGTGGAAGCGCATTGGGATGAAATGCAAATTTATACGTGTGACGAGCGTGGAGATACTTTGACGCTGACCTGTACTCGACAGCAATGATGAAAACTACCACCAACGGTTCCGTATCCGAACTTATGGGAGCCACTTCTTTGTATCCATTTACTTTCGAGGTTTACAAAAATAACCGTTTGAGAGGATCATTTAGTGGCGATCCTGGGACGCCAGTGAAACGTTTACAATTTTTTGGTAGTTTCTTAGGTGGTCATTATGAAGTGCTCCTTCCCGATACTAGTTTCTCTGGAGTATGTCCAAATGATCAGTAAAAGGGAGTGAGCTTTAAGAAAATCCGTAGCTGACGTGCAAGAAATATTGCCCGAGAAGAAAAAAAGGATGACTACCTACAAAAAGAAATGAGATCCCATCAAAAACATAAAATGTACAAAAATGTCGAGTCTCGCAATGCAATCTTTCCACCGTAAAAAGTTGTGAGATCTTATGTAAAGCCAAGTCTGTTATTTTAGTTTGTATGAAAGCACCTTTTCATTTTAGTTAGTATGGGAGCACCTATTGAACAAATGTATCATTAATTGTTTCCTAATTAGTTACCTACCAACATTAAGTGACTGTATTAATATTAGTCATCTTTATTTCTCTAATAAAATATAGTGACTTGGCAATCGCAGAGCACAAATAAAGCGCTGATGCGTAGAAATATCTTCTCAAATCGCTAACAAATTGGTATTAGGTAGATATGTTGTATATGTTGCTGTGCGATTGCGAAGTCACTATATTTTATTATAGAAATAAAGATGACTAATATTAATACAGTCACTTAATGTTGGTAGGTAACTAATTAGGAAACAATTAATGATACATTTGTTCAATAGGTGCTCCCATACTAACTAAAATGAAAAGGTGCTTTCATACAAACTAAAATAACAGACTTGGCTTTACATAAGATCTCACAACTTTTTACGGTGGAAAGATTGCATTGCGAGACTCGACATTTTTGTACATTTTATGTTTTTGATGGGATATACACTTTTTACACGTCAAATTTAATCTGATAAAGAAAATATATGTAATAAAATAATAAGAACTAAATTAAAGGTTTATTTAATTTATATAGCAATATATTTACGATTAAAATGATAGGTAAATATATTATACAAGGCAAAATCCAATCAGCCGCCCGAACCCATACCGGAGACCCGGCCAGGGAACAGGAACAAGGTTCAATGATCACCAACCGAGTGATCAATGATCACCAACCGAGTGATCAATGATCACCAACCGAGTGATCAATGATCACCAACGCCACAGTGATGGATGTTGAGCCCTATCGCTGTATTTCGGGCACACATTGGATCCACTGCAGCCTATCAAAATGTGCCCCGACATAATTTGAACCCGAGACCTCCGGTACGGTAAGTGGTCAAGTACTCGAACCACTAGATTACAGAAACGATCTCTGTGCTTCCTTTGTTCCCAGTAGGACCAGCTGACACTCCACAAGTGGTACTAATGGGAAATTGCATTGTCATTAATATTTTATATATATGTTTTACTCCACATAAATACAAACACTTAAGGGCAGGTTATCCGGGACCTGTAGGTATTTATCGCTACCTCAGCCCCCGCCAATTCACCGCGACGTATTTATTTACGATGCAACTGAGCGGCTATAATCGTGACCTCACGTGACTCGACACCGACCGCCGTACACACGTTGAACACCGTAGTGAAAATGAGAAAAATCACATGAAATTTTTTTGGTGAAAATAAATGCTTTATATCGAAATAAGGATAGATATTTAATTTTGGGTTCAATTGAACATAGGGTTCCGTAGATATTATGAAAAAACTCCGTGAGGTCACCGGTACCCTACGTGGCGCTTATAAGCAAAAAAGTCATTTTTCGTTTCGAAGGCGCCGTGAGGTCACCGCTCCGGTCACCCGCCCCTTCGGTCGCCTGCGAGGCCTACGAGCGCTTCCAAGGAGCGTACGCGTTTTATTTTTGTCCTAACCCGCGGCGACGAATTAGGTTGGAGTAAATAAAATATGCTAACGTTATTGTTTGGTGCTAGATCCATGTTATAAAATAGCTCACCATGGATAATAATGTTCTGCGTGATATAAACTTTCGTGTGTACGAGTCATTTTCTGTACGTTTCACAAAAATTCCTTCAGCCGTGTCCTACCTGAAGGAGCCCAAACTTAGTAAATTTGAATATTTTTCATGTTTTTTATAAAACGGATGGCTGAAATGAAGTTGTGTAGTATATTTTTACAATCAGCTCATGAATCGCTTTCTTTTGATACCATATACAAAAGGTTTTAGAAAAAAAATACATACAAAATAATGAAGATTTCATAGCTGGAAAATGCACCAGGTGACGGATATGCACCCAAGCACAAAAGACTAAGACACCTACTAAACATTCCTGAAAAAAATTCTCCATACGCGGCTTTTCCTACAGAACTGCAGAGAAATCCAGGACTATTGGGGTTCAAAAATAAATCGTTTTTTTTTTTTTCTTATATGTTAGCACCATAATAATTATTCAGTATAACTCTTCATAATTATATTAAACTGTTTTTTTAATAATATAATTTGTTTTTGTTATAAAAGAAAACATTTTTTTATCATCTTCTAGAAATGTCAAATTCTTCTCAATTTAGCCTTTTCTCTTCAATATTTCAAAATTCTTGAGACGTACATGAAAACCATGCGAAAGTAAAGGTCTACAGCGCCGCTCCGGTCACTTGCCAATACAAAATCTATAGAAAACGCGAGCTCTGGCGTACAAATCCACTCCAAAAACAGGTCTGCCCTGAGGGCACCGGTGACCTACGAGGCGTCTTAATCTAGAATGGGGTCCGGTCACCGGTGACCTACATGGCAGTTAACGTGTTAATAGGTTCGGGGCCAGTAACTGTACTTCGTACTAATAAGAATTGATTCCAATAAATGAACCAACATAAATTATTCCTACTAAAAAACCGAGTTAGTACAAATAGGGAAGTTTATTACATTGGATCATATGAGTAATATCTAATCACGCTCTTGTAAAACATTTGGAAGTACAGCTAAAAATATTTAATACACTTGGTAACCATATGAGCTAACATAGCTGACTCTGAAGGCTTTCATTGTAATCTAGGAGCTGTCAAAACTAAATTTTGTTTATTACAAAATAGTTCATAAGTATTAAAAATAGAAGCTAAATTACTTTGGAATAATTTAGGTTTCGACGGCACTAAAACTAAAATTATAGGCGTAGTATTTAAATGAGCGAATATAAATTCAAATATATGGTATCAAAAATACTGAATATAGCGTACTAAAATACTAAGTGGGCGAAAGATTGTGAGCGAATAAAAATGTTGTAAACGGCGACTTGAAATTACAAATTTGAGTTGAGTTGATAATTTTCAGGCGAACAATTTTCTATTTTAGTGTTAATTTCATTTTAAGGAGCTACGTAAAAGTTTTAGCGTCCCTGTTACTCCATATGCGAAAAAACCCTCAGTGCGAGTGGGACGGATTCGTGGAAAAGTAGTAAAAAAGTCAGTTTTTTATTAATATAAAATGTACTAAGCAATTTTGTCAAAAAGTTTTTCAAGGAGACTTTACAAATACATAATATCCACATTTTGAATGCAATTTGACAATGAAATTAGTTAGGATTTCAGAATTACATGAAAAAATAAAACAATTTAGAGGTCCTTTCGGAATTAAATTCTATCAAGAAAATTTCATCCAATCGCGTTTTCCTTCAGTGAGAATTTTAATCAAATACTCAATAAACATTTACCCAAAAATGAAATACGTAGATGACGTTATAGTGGAGTAAATGGATTCGAAAAAACCCAATTTTTTTCCGCTTCGCTCGGCTCCTTATTTTATATTACATGTAAACCTAACTCGCTCCTTCTTGCTTCGCTCTTCGTCGCACCTATTTTTTTATTTTTGGTGAAGTATTTTCGATTTCATACTTTAAATGTGTTCTGTGGCAAATAAACTCATTTCACGATCACTTTCACTATCTCTGGTATTACGCATTTTATATAAAATTTTATTAGCTTCCTCTCCATCTTCGTCATCCAAAAATCATCATCTCTTGTAATGCGTTCAATATGTACAAGTTCATTATCTCCTACCCAAATGCCAAAGAGACATAATCGCCGTTCTGTCACGTAAAGCTGTCCTTGTACCTGGTAATACCAATTACTGTTTTTATCGAGTTTTGTCGTACTTGTTGCCTCTATACATTGTCTCGATGCGAAGGTGCCCTGCTCAGTACGAAGATTTGATTAACTGAAGTTAAGAAATTTCATTTAATCACTTAGTTACATACGATTCATACTTACGCTTACAAAAAAATAATAATACGTAGATACAATCGCATTATTTTTTAAATATATATATATCTGGGGGCACGGCAGTGCCCCCGCAAAGTCTCGCAGAAAAAACGCGGAACGGCCGTACCATCCTTTTCTCGAAGCAACTCACGGCACTTTCAACCCCCCTGTATCTTCGTTGTGGGTGAAGCTAGAAGTCTGAAATTTCAGGAACCAAGAGTACTTACTGATCCTATATCTGACCCCAAATTACAACTTTGTACCTATATTCGATTACGAAATATCTCAAGTCAAAGTTCCCTTATTTTGTCACTGACTGACTGACACATCATCAAAAGTCTAAAGGTGTTCTAGCAGGCCTACAAACTTGAAATTTTGCATGCGGTTAGTGTTAAGTGTACATTGCAACAAAAAAATATAAAAATGTTATTTGCGGTTGGTAATTTAATATTTCGATACAAAGTCTATACAAAATGTATGTTTCCAGCTGCATCTATAAATTTGTATGACACTAGATGACGTTGGTGGTATGCTGCTTTGCATTAAAGACGCCTAAAACGAAAAATTCTACGTTAAAGTTAAAGTGCGAAAACTAAAAAATAAAACCGGTAAGTACCGGTAGGTAAAGTGCGAATCTGACTCGTGCATAAAGAGTTCCGTACCCCTACACAATACGGGTACGGAACCCTAAAAGTAAATAACAACAATAAAGATGCCATAGCAACATTAAGGCGACAAAAAACAAAGCGATAAAACGGTAGCGCCTGACAAACAATTCGGTACCTTTTTAGTACGGAACCCAAATTTTCATTATTTTTCTTTAAAGTATTTACTACAGACTGCCCAAAGTTTACACTTTTACTTGTATGTTGTATTACCGTTCTAAAGATAGAGCCTTTGTTATAATAATCTGTTCCTTTAGTAAGGCACCCTAAAAAGGGTGGTTTATAATGTTCCACACATTCACAATATTAGTCTATTTAAGAAGAAAATATCAACATTTCGTAATTAAGTCACTAAAAAAACGGTAGTTTGCGAATCCGACTCGCGCAAAAAGGGTTCCGTACCCCTACACAATACGGGTATGGAACCCTAAAAGTAAATTGCAACGACATAGATGCCATAGCACCATCAAGGCGACAAAAAACAAAGCGATAAAACGGTAGCGCCTGACAAACAATTCGGTACCTTTTTAGGAAGGAACCCTAATTTTTATTATTTCTTATTTTACTTTAAAGTAGTCTGCCTAAATTTTCAACTTTTATGTATAACCGTTCTAACGATAGAGCCTTTGTTATAATAATTTGTGCTTTGGGTAAGGAACCCTAAAACACATTTAGTCTATTTAAGAAGATAAATATCAACATTTCGTAGTTAAATCGCTATTAAACCGGCTAAGTGCAATTCAGACTCGCTCACGAAGGATTCCGTACTACCATCACACAATATGGGTACGAAACCCCAAATCATTATGGTAAATACCAACAATAAAGATGACATCACAACATCAAGGCGAC
The DNA here is from genome assembly GCA_934047225.1 of Ypsolopha sequella. Classification (NCBI taxonomy): domain Eukaryota; kingdom Metazoa; phylum Arthropoda; class Insecta; order Lepidoptera; family Ypsolophidae; genus Ypsolopha; species Ypsolopha sequella. The sequence continues at coordinate 1,923,775 of OW203986.1, read as the reverse complement.
AAAAAACAAGGCGCTAAAATGGTAGCGCCTGACAAACAAATCAGCACATTTTGAATACGGAACTCTAATATTTATATGCCCAAAATTGTTGTTTTATAAAGATAGAGCTGAAACAAATAACATCGAATAATTGGACCCCCCTTGGATTTCCATTTATTGAACTTTTTATGCTGTGATAGGGGCCATATTATTATTTGCCGTGATAGAGGACAATGTAACATATATTATGTGAAAATATTTACGCGCTACCTATAACGGCTGAAGCTGTAGACCCATGTGATAGATGGATAGACAGCGGAGGATTAGTAATAGGGTCACGGAACCTAATGATACGGAACCCTAAAAATCAAGGTAAAAGGTTATTTATCAAGTAAAGCTTTAAATATATTAAAGGAAAAATAAAGCGCCTAATGTTGTTTTATTTGTATATGCATCCTCTATGATGTAGGTATATTGAAATGTCTATGTACTCGTGTGTCATTCAAAAAAGACCAGGTTTAGCTCATTATTCAGAGAGGTTTAGACATAATAATGTACTCTGTGGTTTAGACTGACAAGTAATAGTAATAATAACTTACAGTAAAAATTAATATTGCAATGGAACCTGAAATATTGTACATAAATGAAAATCCTTGTCCACTCCTAGTTGTCCCTATACCTGGAGATGGTTCATGTTTGTTCCATTCTTTGTCATTCTCTATGTATGTTAACATTGAGTCGTCATATGACATTAGGTTGCGGTAGTCGAGTATGTGGTAGCGCATTGGGATGAAATGCAACTTTATACGTATGACGAGCGTGGAGACACATGTACTCGACAGCAATGATGAAAACTACCACCTACGGTTCCGTATCCGAACTTATGGCAGCCACCGCTTTGTATCCATTTACTTTCGAGGTTTACGAAAATGGCCGTTTGAGAGGATCATTCGGTGGCGATCCTGGGATGCCAGTGAAACGTTTACGATTCTCTGGTAGTTTCTTAGGTGGTCATTATGAAATGCTCCTTCCCGATACTAGTTTCTCAGGAGTATGTCCTAATGATCAGTTAAAGGGAGTGGGTTTTAAGAAAATCCGCAGCTGACGTGCAAGAAATATTACCCGAGAAGAAAAAAAGGAGGACTACCTACAAAAAGAAATGAGATCCCATCAAAAACATAAAATGTACAAAAATGGCAAGTCTCGCAACGCAATCCTTCCACCGTAAAAAGTTGTGAGATCTTATGTAAAGCCAAGTCTGCTATTTTAGTTTTTATGGAAGCACCTTTTCATTTAAGTTAGTATGGGAGCACCTATTTAACAAATTTATTATTAATTGTTTCCTATTTAGTTACCTACCAACATTAAGTGACTGTATTAATATTAGTCATCTTTATTTCCTAATAAAATATGGCGACTTTGCAATCCTAGAGCACAAATAAAGCACTGATGCGTAGAAATATCTTCTCAAATCGCTACTAAATTGGTATTAGGTAGCTGATATGTTGTATATGTTGCTGTGCGATTGCGAAGTCACTATATTTTATTAGGAAATAAAGATGACTAATATTAATACAGTCACTTAATGTTGGTAGGTAACTAAATAGGAAACAATTAATGATAAATTTGTTAAATAGGTGCTCCCATACTAACTTAAATGAAAAGGTGCTTCCATAAAAACTAAAATAGCAGACTTGGCTTTACATAAGATCTCACAACTTTTTACGGTGGAAGGATTGCGTTGCGAGACTTGCCATTTTTGTACATTTTATGTTTTTGATGGGATATATTATATATTTACATAATATGTACATTATATATCTATACATTCTGTCTGACTGCAAGAGTAAGTACTGTTACATTTTACTGTTGTACAGTTATACTCGGACTCAAGAGTTGTTTACATTTTTTGCGGAATTTCAAAAGTTGGTTGTTCTGTACGATCAATAAAACATCTCGTTACAGTTTCAAAGAATTGTTTTCTTATCTTCAGCACTCTCAAATTTGATGATTTGTATGGTTCCGTAGTACCTAAAAGGTACAAAAGGAACCTTTATGGTGAGACTCCGTTGTCGGTCCGTCCGTATGTTACAGCCTCATAACTTTAGCACCTTTAAAGATAAAGACATGAAATTTGGCACAAAAATAGTATTTATTTGCCCACATATCACGATTATCACGATTTATCACGATAAAAAAAGATTGAAATTATTCAAAATATTTCCAAAACAAAACTAAAAAATGTTATCCTAAAAATACAATATGGGTATCAAATTATAGATATCAAAAAGCTGATTGTAAAAATACATTGTTATAAAAAAAAATTATGTCTTTATCTCCAAAACTGGTAGACCGAGCATTACGAAAAAAATCATGGTAATAGTGTTTACGTAAAGATTACAGGAAAAATAAAGCAGTTGAGAAATTCAGGAAAAAAAATAGTAAATTAAATTTATCATCCACAATACGGAACCCTAGGTACGCGAGTCTGACTCGCACTTGGCCGGTTTTTTTCTTCTTATTTCTAGTTTCCATTTTTATTTTTAAACATCCAAGCAAGATACAACTAAATGATTTTTATTTACATGTACACACAACTGATAGTTTGATGTATATTTACACGATTATTTAAATAATAATAGTACACTCTATCAGAGCTTTGAGGCGAGTAAGGGGGAACGAGGGCTCAGAAAACTGACATAGGTCTTGCCTCGACAGCCGCTGGCGGGCAACTGGCGGCCGCTCGCCGAGTAGTCGCGAATCAATTTTTCTTTTTAAATTAAGGGAAAAAAAACGATTTTCATTAAAAAAAAAGTAACCACAAAAGTTATTAGTACAATAGTTTTACTTTAATTATCTGCAATTTTCATGCAATTTGGTTAAGTACACGTTACATAAAACGAAAAAAATCTTAAAAATCGACAAAGTTTCGGATTTTTTTTCGATCGAGCGTGTAACGTCTCGCAAATTGAACCACAAAAAACACTGCACAAAAGATGTATCTGAAACATATATTTTTTTTAGATTTAAAAAATAACTATTTGATGCTTTAAAATGAGTTTGAAAACAGACAAAATTGGGATAAGCCCCCCTTAAATGGTTTTAGTCGCTATATTTCGACCCTTCAGTGGGGCCGTCATCAGGCGAATAGGAAAAAATATTATATGACATATATGTATAGGTATTTGAAGTAAGAAAACCGCTGACATCTATTGATATAAAAATATAAAAAGTATACTCGTACTATAAATCATGAACCAGACTTTTTGAGGGAGAATTTAGTCAGCCGGCGCTAGGTGGCGTTATCAGACAGAGTGCTCCGATTCTGAATATTTTGTTATATAAAAAAAATAAAAATAAAATAAAATAAAAAAATAATAATAATAAACAGTAAATTTGGATTTGTCAGTCAGTCAAGTCAGTCAGTTAGTCAGTCAGTCAGTCAGTTTTGTTTGTTCAGTCCAGGTCCATAATGAGCTCCAAGTGACCATATGAATGATGTCTCCCATGTCCGTCATTCAATGTCGGTTAATGGAGGTGTGAATGATTTAATGATACGTAGGGTGAAACAGTCGTTAAAGGTCTGGTTGTGGAGTCGCGTGTGTAGGTATGGGAAGAATGTTGTTTGGTATGCGATATATAGCGACTAAAACCATTTAAGTATTTGTATTTATGTGGAGTAAAACATATATATAAAATATAAAAAAAGGCCCTTGAACGGTGTTTTATAAAAATATTTTATTAACATAATTATTATCATTAATACCTACCCATATAAATTCAACATTAACCAAGCAGCGTTAGCTCAGGCCGTAGAAAGCTGGACTCTCAATCTTGAAACACAGGTTTGATTCCCGGTCGGGCATGCACTGATAACTATTCGTATAACCTTATTAGATATTTCATAATCCATAGACTAACTATTAGAATCACATAACAATAAATTAAACTCCGGCCGTTCATTCGAGAGAATGGTGACGTTTGCAAATGTCAGGGGATAAAACCTTTTTTTTACAGTTTTGCATTTCAATATTTTATATTTATCATGATGATTTTAGGGTAGATTGTATATCGTTAAAAGGTCCCATTTGTTAATAAAAAGTATTTTTGTCGTATATATTTTCCACTTCCTAGTACAAAATTTAATGAATCAGCTGACTCAATTTCTACGTAAAAGTTAAAAAAAGCGCAAAAAATATTATTTTTTCCGAAAAGTTGTCTATTAGCGATACTGTGTTCACTTGAATTTAAGAACCTTATATAGAGGTTGTCATTTTATTTATGTAACGGAAATCATATTGAATTAAGACTCTGTATCTAAGTGATCAATGTTCTATTACCCTTTTTGTGAAACTCGTTAATTTGTTTTTATCGTTTCCCGAGTCCAGCTCCGAGTCAGTTACTATAGGAAGTCAACATTTTATTTGGCAAAATTAGCAAAAAGTATTACGATCCGTGTTGCTGATTTATTATTATTACTTGCCAATATGGTAGTTTGGCTGTATAAATAAATGTCACCTTTCAAAGAGCTCGTGCTATAACTAAAATTTCCTTCTGCTCATTATTTCTGTCAAATCAGCAATCATAATGCCTGCAGTATGAATCCTCGACTTTTTGAATCGACATTTCAGAAAAAGGTTTATAATATCTGTGGTGTAAGGCAGTGTTGTCGTATTATAAAACTGATATACCTTACCAAATAATAAGATCGTATATATATTCTATTTCAGGGTTTTTATTTATAGAAAAAGTTTAAATAATCATGATTTGGATTTATTTCGTCCCATTTGTTGCACCGTTGATATTTTTTTAACGTGCCTTTATTTATTTTTGTCGTGAACAAGCTCTTGTTGACTTGTAGTATTTTTTCGAGATATCGGCCACACTCCATCTGTCATCATTCTCTCGAATTAACGGCAGCAGTATAATTGTTCTGAGATGCTAATACTTACCACTTGCTGAACGGTGAAGGAAAACATCGTAAGGATGCCCTAAAAAGCGTGTATTGTTGTACCCGAAGTATGATGATAGGGGTCACCAGTGAAAGTGAAACTCTCTCTGACACTCCCGCAAGGATTCATGTCGTGACGATATAATAGGTCGTGGGCAGATCGTAGAATTGGGCACATCGTAAAGTATGAAATCGAAAATCTTTCACCAAAAGTCTAAAATAGGTGCGATGAGCGGCGGAGCGAAGCGGAGCAGAGTGGAGCGAGGAGACGCCCCTAGTTTTAACAAAAAATGATATTCCCAATTCTACGATGTGCGAATGATATTCAAAATTCAAAACGTTAATTTTGCAAAGTAGGTATATATAATACACGTTTCACAAGTAAAATTTTAATCTTATAAAAATATATGTAATAAAATAATAAATGTACATGAACTAGTTTAAATGTTTATTTAATTTATGTAGCAATATATATACGATTCAAATTATAGGTAAAATATTATTATACAAGGTGAAATCCAATCAACCGCCCGAACCCATACCGGAGACCCGGCCAGGGACCAGGAACAGGTTCAATGATCACCAACCGAGCCCCCAGCACGAATCCAGGCAGCCGACCAAATCCCATCCTATATACTACATAATAATAGGTTACATATACAAATACATGCTTACCTCCGCCCATTCTATTATTCTTGCTAAGAAGAACGGGCAAGAAACTTGGCAAGATCATGTCTTTTTTTTAACATAAACTTATACTATACATCAAATTACTTATATCTACTTTAACCAAGAAATACAAGACAGCAGGAATTCAGGTTAACGAAAAAAGAAAAACATATAAATATTGTTTATTGACTCATAACTTAGCCTAGTTACATAGTTATACTTTGTAGACAGGTGGTAAAACATAGAAAACAAGTTCTTAGGCTATAAAGAGTCCAGGATAGTGATCTCTGCTCTCCGTGGTAGTTGAAACTGTTCTACGGCAGAGCAGCGCCCATTACCCTCCACTGTTCATAAATTACACATTATAAAACAAGTTCTTAGGCTATAAAGAGTCCAGGATAGTGATCTCTGCTCTCCGTGGTAGTTGAAACTGTTCTACGGCAGAGCAGCGCCCATTACCCTCCACTGTTCATAAATTACACATTATAAAACAAGTTCTTAGGCTATAAAGAGTCCAGGATAGTGATCTCTGCTCTCCGTGGTAGTTGAAACTGTTCTACGGCAGAGCAGCGCCCATTACCCTCCACTGTTCATAAATTACACATTATAAAACAAGTTCTTAGGCTATAAAGAGTCCAGGATAGTGATCTCTGCTCTCCGTGGTAGTTGAAACTGTTCTACGGCAGAGCAGCGCCCATTACCCTCCACTGTTCATAAATTACACATTATAAAACAAGTTCTTAGGCTATAAAGAGTCCAGGATAGTGATCTCTGCTCTCCGTGGTAGTTGAAACTGTTCTACGGCAGAGCAGCGCCCATTACCCTCCACTGTTCATAAATTACACATTATAAAACAAGTTCTTAGGCTATAAAGAGTCCAGGATAGTGATCTCTGCTCTCCGTGGTAGTTGAAACTGTTCTACGGCAGAGCAGCGCCCATTACCCTCCACTGTTCATAAATTACACATTATAAAACAAGTTCTTAGGCTATAAAGAGTCCAGGATAGTGATCTCTGCTCTCCGTGGTAGTTGAAACTGTTCTACGGCAGAGCAGCGCCCATTACCCTCCACTGTTCATAAATTACACATTATAAAGTAGGTTTTTAATTCCGAGGTAAAATGTACAAATATTGAATCATCAAATATTTATTACATATATATGTATTAACTGGGCCATTCTATATATTTTATTGTATTGTCTATAGTCACGGCAGAATCCCCGAAGGGGTGTCAGAGCTGTTTCGAGTGTGAATTGTGAAATGCAAGTCACAGTTCACACTCGGTACACCCACGATTCACCGACGCTTATTACGTCCTAACGAGATGAGTGGTGAACCCTATCGCCGTTCTTCCGGCAGATATACATGCTTGTTAGGGCATGCAGGTTTCCTTACGATGTTTTCCTTCACCGTTCAGCAAGTGGTAAGTAAGCACAAATACCGCGCACACCAATTCCTAAAAACTCATTGGTGCATGCCCGACCGGGGATCGAACCTGGATCTCAAGATTAAGAGAAAAGCGTTCTACCCCAGAACTACCGCTGCTATTATTTTAGTATTTATTGTTTATTGCAAAAACAATTAAAAGTGATTATATCGTCACGGCTTTTGTCTTTAAAAGTGTTACCGAGTGTTCACTGTGACTCGAACGCACTCATGTTTTACAGAAAATGTATTTGTTCCAACGCCTTTACGCCAGGGCGATAGCTTCAGGCTTCTTGCTGCGCTTTCAGTCAGTTTTTGCGACGGGCTTTGGATGTATAGCGCGCTCGCTCGCTCAAAGCGCTCGACACTAGGTTCGTCCTGTGCGCTCGATCACTGTTTCAACCGCCCGCCTCCCCGCACACCGCCGTCCCGAGATTGCAAGTTACTCGAAGCCGGACAAGACGCGCGAGCGGCGAACCATGGCTGGCTCTATACAACTTCACACATTTGTTCTCTCCGCCGGCGCCGTCGCAAGAAGAACCGCTTAGCGCGCCTCTCGAAGCCTGAAGCTGTGGTCGACCGGTTAGCCGTACTTCGGGCACAAAATAACGCTATTAGCGTTAATTAGTTTTCTTTCACCGACCGAAAAGTGGTAAGTCCACATACGATGCACATAAATAGAATCTTTCTATCTATAATATATTAAATAGAATCCCTCCCTATGAAATAGGGACTAGCAACTAGCAAGTGAACCGTCAAATCCGACAAGGAGCAACTTTTATTTCATGCTCACTGCGCGGTGCGGCGCCTTTACAGCTACTCGTGTTGGTGCGGGAGCTGAAACAATTACTTATCACGCATCATCCATTCATACATTCATCAGCCTAGTTCGTCAACTGCTGGACACAAACTTTTCCAGGACTTTGCCACTCCCGGCGGTCATCCTAGAAGAATTGTCCATACTCACACACGCTGAGCAGGCGGGTTGGTAAGCACGGTGCCGGAACCCTTGCACCAGTGACGCCGCTGCCCGTCACCAGTCTGTTCCATATAAGGCGCGGCTTTTAGGGATGGATATACCGCCATCTATCGATCCCAGGCATGGTGGGCCTCCTGGTTTTTTGCCTGTGAGCTGTCCTCTTACTCTCCCATGAATTACTTCGAGGGGGTCTCCAAGTAAGATGGTGGTACCTGCACAGTCGAGCCCGGCATTAGCTCTACCACCTGCGATGCCGACGTCATACGTTTTGTCGAGGCTAGTTACACTGTAATTGACATACGTATATCACGTATATGACATACTAAATTATAGATAAGATATCAAAAGCTTCCTAACCTAATTGATCGTAAAATCTCATTCTTTATCTTTTATCTTTTGAATTTAATCGGTATAGTAGTTTTGAAGTAGTGAACAAAATAACCGGTTGGTAAAGAGCAAAATTTAGGTCTTCGTAAGTAATGAGCAATATCATCCAATGACCATTTTTACGAAAAAAAATATTATATATATACGCGCCGTTATAGCCAACACACTAGACAAGTGGACAGTCATGCAATGAAGCATTGGGTTCATGTTCATTTAGGAATAATACACATTGATTATTACCAATATATACAAAAATATTATTAAAACACGCGTGAGCTGACATACTAAATTATGATTACATATCCGATCTACTTGCATTTTGTGAGAGGTATAACTGATAGGATTGGACACCTGCTTTCCCGGAAGTACAGTGTGAAGACTATTTTCCGAGCCCCCACCAAACTACGGAACTGGTTGAGATCTCCAAAGAACCAAGACCCTTTCAAGATACCTGGAGTTTATAAAGTCCCGTGCGATCGTAGCAAAAGCTAGATAGGAGTAACCAAGCGCATAGTGACCACAAGACTGTCTAAACATATTCGAACTTTTTTTATTTTAAAATTATTTTCAATCTATCTCACTGCAAATGCTTTGATTTGTTGTTGTTCAAATGCCCAAGTAATTAGTATAAAAATGTTCCGATAGATGGCGATATCAATAATCTGCATCGCGCAATCGTTTGTTCCTTCCCACAATGTAAAGGCCTCTGCGATAGTCTGAATAAAAGAGTTCGAGAGTATATAGTGCAGTGTTTCATTTCAATTATAGTGTGGTGTAGTTACTGAACATTGGTCCTTCGAGCCGGATAATCGTGAGTACAGTGACATTGGAAAAGAGTGAAGTGTTAAAAAGACTTAGAGAAAAATCGTGTATTATAAAGAACTTAGAATAATTCACGTATATATTGGACTTAGTACAATTCGCATTACATAAAAACTTAGAAAAATTTGGTTTAAAAAAGACTGAATTATTTTGTTCCTAAAAATCTACCGTTTAAATGTAAGGTTTGTGACTAACAAACTGCGCAACTCGGTAATTTCAAGACACATGAGAATGCATACAGAAGAGAAGCCGTATATCTGTGAGATTTGTAATTATTGATTAGAAAAGACTTTTGTAAAAGAATAATTTTAGAATATCACAATGTCGGATATTACGTCACAACAAGAACTTTTTGAACAAATTGAGCGACTTCAAACAAACTTTAAGAAAACTTCAACAACGAAATACAGTATTAGTTATTTAGAAACACGAAAAGACTTGTTAGAAGACTACTGGTCAAAATTTGCGACTGACCATAGAGAAGTTCTTAAAGATGAAGCTACTACCAAAGATACAAAGAAAAAGTTAAAAGAGCTTTATGTGCAGGCCGAGGATTTGTTTTTAGAATTCAAAACCACCCTAAAGGAAAAAATTGCGGCTCAAACGAGTATTACAACTCCAAATGTGTCACCTACCTTCACAGGCCACAGTCAAACCAAATTACCACCAATTAATTTACCTACATTCTCCGGTAACTATGAGGAATGGACGAGTTTCAAGGATCTATTTATTTCTATGATACACAACGATAATGGACTGAGCGATATACATAAACATCACTATCTACGGTCAAGCCTCCAAGGAGAAGCAGAACAGCTGATTCGCCATTATGATGTCACGGCTGCCAATTATTCAACGGCTTGGAATGCTTTAGTAAATCGCTACAGTAACACTAGAGTAATAGCAAATACCATCCTGAATCGTCTATTAAATCAAAAGAAACTCACAAACGAATGCCCTAGAAAAATTAAGGAGCTTCTTGATACTACCAACCAATGCTTAAGCAGTCTTAAAAGTATAGACATAGATACAAATAATTGGGATCCAATTATAGTACATATTGTAGTCTCAAAGTTAGACCATGAAACGCACAAATGTTGGGAGCAATCACTTGGGTCTTCTGTAGAATTACCTTCCTTTGTGAAGTTAACATCATACCTGGAAGGACGATTCCTAGCCATGGAAATGGTACAAGGGGCACAAAAAAGAGAAAGAAAGGAACCGTCATACCCCCAACTCGCAATAGCACAAAAACCTAAACAAGTAAAAGCTTTTACCGCTGAAATTAATACGGAATGCTCTTTTTGTAATAAAAATCACTACATCTGCCACTGCACTGAATTTGCACAATTAGACGTCGATCAGCGAAAAGAATTTGTCAAGGACAACAACCTTTGTTTTAATTGCCTAGTAAAAGGACATTCAATCAAGAACTGTAGACAGACAACCTCATGTAGAACCTGCAATCTAAAACACTACACACTTTTGCACTACAATAACATCCTTGCGAAGCCAGTTGTTACAGAAACGGTACCCACGGAAACAGATGATTCTGAAAACACACAAATAACAAGTATGAAAGTTTCCATGAGTGACAATCAAGTTATACTGGCTACAGCACAAATTGGTGTCAAGGACATAAATGGTTCTCTCGTCTACCTAAGAGCTCTTGTCGACCAAGGCTCACAGGCCACGTTTATAACTGAGTCAGCAGTACAGCTGCTACGATTGAAGAAGTCACCTCAATTTGCGAATGTCAATGGCATAGGCAATCACACTCACCACTCACGTCATGTAGTGAATTTAGGCATTTATTCGCCGGTTGACACACAGTACGTAACGCAAGTGAACGCGCACGTACTCTCGAAACTGACACCGTTGTTACCCACTAAAGAATTTGACATCTCACAATGGCCCGCACTATCTCAAATACAGTTAGCAGACCCTCACATGCACCAACCGGGGCCAATTGATGTACTGCTAGGCGCAGACGTCTATGCTTGCATTCTACTTAAAGGACTTCACAAATATGATTCTCTCCTAGCGCAAAACTCCAAACTTGGTTGGTTAGTGTCCGGTACTACCAAATCTTCAGCTGATCCTCCTTTGCACAATATCACGGTTTCGACAACACTTATAGAGGTCGATCAACTACTACGAAAGTTTTGGGAGACGGAAGAGTACAAGATACATGAAAAACCCATAACGCTACTGGATAAGAAGTGTGAAGAGCACTACCAACAAACACATACCAGACAAGAAGATGGACGCTACGTCGTACGACTTCCTTTTAAGGAATCACATGAAGAGAATTTAGGCGATTCACGACAAATCGCAATGCACAGACTAAAGCACATGGAAAAACGATTCAAACACAAGCCCGACTTTAAAAGAGATTACACGAATTTCATAGACGAGTATGAAAGGCTCAATCACATGGAAGATATAGACCCACAAGAGAAGTCAAACCACAAGGTTTACTACCTTCCTCATCATGCGATCTTACGAGAATCGAGCACTACCACCAAGTTACGAGTGGTTTTTGACGGAACTGCACATCCTTCTGATGGCTCAGCTCTTAATGACGAGTTATTGGTAGGGCCACCATTACAACAAGATCTACGCGATTTGATTATTCGCTGGCGTACTCACAAGATCTGTCTCCTTGCGGACGTGAAACAAATGTACCGCCAGATACTCGTCGCAAAGGAAGATACTGACTACCAGCGCATACTATGGCGCCTTTCCCCGGAAGATTGTATCATGGAGAAACGTTTGTTAACCGTAACCTATGGTACATCGTGTGCTCCATTTCTCGCCATTCGCACGCTAAAGCAACTTGCTCAAGACGAAAGATCAGAGTTCCCAGATTTAGTTGATATAATTAATAATGATTTCTACGTGGATGATCTGCTCACGGGTGCGAATGACGAAAGAGAAGCAGCACGCTTGCAACATCGAATTACACAAGTTATGGCTAAAGGCAAATTTGAAATGCACAAATGGGCGTCTAATAGTCCTGAGGTTTTGAAAGGCGTCCCTAGTACGGCAAAATCAATCAAAGAACGCGTTGATATCACCATCGACGATACAATCAAAGCTTTAGGAATAAGATGGAATTCGCGTCAAGATGTTTTCGAATTTAAATTGGAAGTTTCAAAACCCACCGAACGTTTTACCAAAACCTCAGTACTGTCAGATATTGCAAGAGCTTTCGACCCTTTGGGGATCTTAGGACCTGTTATAGTTACGGCCAAGATATTTTTACAAAAACTCTGGCTAAGTGGCGTGAATTGGACTGATGAACTTCCTCTGGAACTTGCCTCAGAGTGGTCCAGTTATCGAGACCAGCTCTATCACATGCCTACATTCTATTTAGAACGTTGGGTTCATACCCAATTAAATGGCATTGAGAAGGTGGAAATTCATGGGTTCAGCGATGCATCGTGTTTGGCTTACGCTGCCGTGGTGTATTTAAGAGTTGTCACTGCCCACGATATTCACGTTTCGATTGTTTTAGCTAAAAGCAAGGTTGCACCGGTAAAACAAGTGTCAGTGCCACGTTTAGAGCTGTGCGGTGCAGTCTTGCTCTCTAAGCTTCTCAAAGATGTCCAGTGTAGTCTTAAACTCCCTGAGGAATCTGTTTATGCATGGACAGATTCCATGATTGTTTTAGCTTGGCTTCGAAGAAGTCCAAACACTTGGAAGACTTATGTAGCTAACCGTGTCACTGAAATTGTAAACAATGTAAGCAGTGGCCGGTGGCACCACATCAAATCCGCAGAAAATCCAGCTGATGTCGCGTCACGCGGTATTCGCCCTGATTTAATGCAAGACTGCAAATTGTGGTGGCATGGTCCAACTCTGCTACATGAAAATAATGATTTTAATGAAAGTCGTTCATCCTCCCTTGATATACCAGCAACTCAACTAGAATGTAAAGAAAAAATACAAACCAAAGAATGTAACATTTCTGCCTTCCCTGCCGGTGTATCGAACGAAGATGATTACAGACTTGTTTACCTCGCTAGGTACTCCTCTCTGAATAAACTGGTACGCGTTACTGCTTATCTAATCAAATTTGTAAAGTTGTGCAAAGCTCGCATTGAAGCCAAAAAGAACAAGATTTCTCCTGAAATCGTTCCTCAGCACTTGACTGTTGGAGAGTTAAGATATGCTTCAAACATTTGTATACGCCTTTCCCAAGGTATCTGGTTTCAGGAGGAATTACACACTCTGAAGAAAGAGCAAAGAATTCCGAAATCTATTGTGGTAGTTTCGCTAATACCATTTCTTGACCAAAACGGCATTATGCGTGTTACAGGACGCCTACGCAATGCTCAAGTCAACTTCAACAGTATGTCTCCGATAATAATCGCATCTAAATGCCCTTTTGCAAGGCTGATTGTCAATGATGCTCATGTTCACTGTTTGCACGGAGGCCCACAACTAACTCTTAATAGTATTCGTTGCAAATATTGGATAATTGGCGCAAAGAACTTAGTCAAACGGACTATCAATAAATGTATACCTTGCTTTAAGCAATCCGCAACGCCAATTAACCAATTAATGGGTCAATTACCAGGCTGTCGAGTAACACCAAATAAACCCTTCCGTAATAGTGGAGTGGACTTTGCAGGTCCTGTTCTTTTAAAATTGTATCCTGGTAGATGCAAACGCACCTGTAAGGCTTACATCTCTCTGTTTGTGTGCACTGTGACTAAGGCTATCCATTTGGAGCTGGTTAGTGACCTTTCGACAGCTGCCTTTATAGCAGCTTTCCGACGTTTTATTTCAAGGCGCGGTCACTGTAGCGACCTGTGGAGTGACTGCGGCACTAACTTCATAGGTGCCTCAAAAGAGTTAGACCAAATGTTTAAAAACCGAAAGTCGGAAGTGGTTGGTGAAATAGCCGAAATCCTTGCTAATGACCAAACCACGTGGCACTTTATTCCCCCTGGCTCCCCCCACTTTGGAGGACTCTGGGAAGCAGGTGTCAGATCAGTTAAAGCCCATCTCAAACGCGTGATTGGACAGACTCTTCTCACATTCGAAGAATATACAACTTTGTTAACACAGGTTGAATCGTGTGTAAATTCTCGACCTTTGTCACCTATAAGTAGTTCCATAGAAGATGCTCCTCCAATAACACCTGGCCATTTCCTTATAGGAGAAGCCCCGATTACTGTTCCGGAAGAAAGTCTCGCAGTTGTCAATGTTTCTCGTCTAGAACGTTGGCAAATGTTACAAAAAATGTTGCAATCACTTTGGGTTCGCTGGAGCTCAGAGTATTTAACAACTCTTCAGAATAGATATAAATGGACAGTTTGCAATCCAGATCCTGAAATTGGAACAGTAGTTTTGGTGAAAGACGAAAGACTTCTTCCTGGAAAATGGTTATTAGGCCGCATCATAGATAAGCATCCTGGTAAAGACGGCTTAACTCGTGTTGTTACATTGAAGTTTAAAAACAGCACTTTCCGCAGACCGATAACCAAAATCTGCCCCTTACCTTCGGATTCTTAACTATGAACATAGTTATTAGTTAGTATAGTTTTCTTTTTGTTGAGCACTTTGTGTGTTGGTTGATATCGGTGTATTTTTCTCGATATTAGACTAATTTCAAAATAGTTTGTAGCCTTTCTTTGTTTAAATTCTACATTGTATTGGATCTTTGCAAAGGACAATTCGTCCTTGGGGGCCGGTAATGTTCAAATGCCCAAGTAATTTGTATAAAAATGTTCCGATAGATGGCGATATCAATAATCTGCATCGCGCAATCGTTTGTTCCTTCCCACAATGTAAAGGCCTCTGCGATAGTCTGAATAAAAGAGTTCGAGAGTATATAGTGCAGTGTTTCATTTCAATTATAGTGTGGTGTAGTTACTGAACAGTTGTAGATGCATTGAAATTGGGATTTTGGGATTTATACTTATATCTTCGAAAAAATTCAAACAGTTTTCTACTTTAATAACCTTATATCAAGCCCTCGTACGTTCCCACTTAAAGTATACCTCGGTCGTATGGAGCCCGTTGTACAATACTTATACTGCTAAGATTGAACAGATACAAAACGCTTTCTTAGAGCTCTGAACGGCCGTATGTCCCAGCCGAAAATATCGTACGAGAAATTTTTAAAAAGTATAAATTTCTGTGACTCTCTGACCGTCGTTTTGTGTATGTTGATGCTATCTTCCTGCGTAACATCTGCAGCGGGTTCCCTGATGTGCCCTACACTTTTACATCAGGTAAGTTTTAGAGTTCCTAAGTTGCTCACTCGTAGTACCATACCTAAAGTTGTCTTTGTTCTAAAGTCTGTAAAAAAATAAACAGTCGAAAGAGATCCACTATACCGAATATGTAAGAGTAACAATGAACATTTCTTGAATAACGACTTCAATAAATATTCATATAGTGAGTGATCACGCGAAAAGGAACCTGAAGGACCTGAAAGAATTTGGCAAATTAGAGCTTTCAGGAATAAGTTATCAAACTCATTTTTCTCTGGATAATTGTATTCCTTCAGGTCCCTTTTCGCGTGACCACTCACATTACGTGTTATAAAAGACTAGTGAAGAAAACGCTTTCTGTCAATTAATTCATCTTTGTAATTTTCTGTGTGCATGTTAGTTTTAAGATTGGTTGTGGGTTTTAGCTTTGTAGTATAATTCTTTAAACAAAATAGTACATTGTTCACCGAGGGAAGAAAGGGGAAGATTACCAACGAGGGTGTAGTTTGAGGCCCGAGGCGAAGCCAAGGGCCTCAATACACACGAGTTGGGAATCGCACTTTCTCCCGAGTGATACATAGTGCTTTATACTACACCTGCGAGGAAATAGTATCATTTTACTTTTAATCAAGATACAATAAAAGAAACCGACTGACTCGCGTGCGATTGTCACTTTCTTTTTTTTTTTTTCATTTTCCCACTAAGTGGAAAGGCAAAGGGATCTTAGCCCATACAGCCATGTTTGACGTTATAGTTTTTTATGTTTATATGCACTATCTTCTTCTGTTGAGGATCATCTGAAAGGTCTGTCCTGTCTAAGTCACTGTCCTGTCGTTTCCGCTATAATGATAGCCTTGTAACGCAAATACAACAGGGTTAGAAAAAACACACGAAAAGGCACAGCCCGCACTTTTGTTCCATTGAACAACACACTACACAGGTTACGGCGATTTTAATTCACAATATCCTATCACTATTGTTGATCAAAACACCCAAAATGCAATATTTTTTCAATAAAACAAAAAAACGACGCCATCACGTCTTCGCGCCTTTTTTCCAACCTTTTATTTCCTTCTTATTTTTTATTATGTGCAGGAAAAGCAAGTGGCCAGTATCATTTTTCGAGTTTTATGTACGAGTTCGCAAAATAATACTGGCCACTTGGCCACTTGTTCATTCTTTATGTTATTTAAAAAAAAAAAGCACGTTAACAATGGATTTGCATATACTTTTTCTGCCCGCTCAAGCACGTTAACAATGAATTTTCATACACTTTTGCCGCCCGCATATTTGTATGACAGTAATGACGTACTTTCTGCATCGTTTTCAACAAAGAAAGAAGGTACTTTCCGAGCAGGTGTAGTATAAATATAATATTACTTTTATCTTTATCTCCTGTCTGCGTCACTTCAAACATTTATATTATCTGTGAGTATGCTAAGGATATAGTGGTACAATGAAAAACTACCTATAACTTTACTGTAAGATATTATTTGTCTCTCTCTGTTTGTACTCCTTGTTTGTTAATAAATAAATAAACTTATATTCAAATTTTAAAGGGTTCCGTCACCACAGATTGAAAAATGACTGATTATGGTGATTATTTATTTTCCTTCATGTGGACTACTTGTGGATCATAGCGTTATATTTTTAATGATTTCTGAAGTATAAAAATACAAATGTAGCACGCGCCAGCTATTACACAATTTTTTTTTTGTGAAGCCCTTGACGCGTGGCTTTGACTCATTCAAGTATACTTTTATTAGTATAAGGTTAAACATATTCAACCGCCTGAATTTATATGGGAATCACCTACTAAACCTCCCATAGAAATGTTGGTGATTGAATAAATTTCACCTTATATTTGTAACAAAGATTAGAGATAAGGACAACGTGGGTATTTCAGAGATGAAGCTCTCGTTCTATAAGGATAAGTAACTGACATGCTAAGACTCCGCGGGGTCTCGTATGTGACGGATAGTGTAACAAATACGAGATCCTACACACTTACAAACTTGTAAGTGAAGCTCATGCTATGAAAAATAACCTTTATTACCTTACCGTAAGGACGTCTTTAATATCCAAGATAAGTCTGTGCGTCTAACCTGAGAAGCGCCTGGCTACATGTTACTGTACTTTTCAATGTTATTTTATCGAGGTAGGTAGGTACCTACATATTCTTTACTCAACATTTCAGTACATCACGTCTATGTAGATGTCAAGTTGCGTTGACGTTTCTACAGGATTTTAACCTGCTATTCGGAGAAATCAGTCCGCTCCTACGTTTTTAATTTCCCACTTGTCTATCTCAGTCTATCCCCCTCAGTCTATCCTCGCAATTTTGAGGTGTTTTTATTTATTACTCGCTGTTGTCCATTACTTCGTCCACCTTGGGAATCCCGCAATAAAAAGTTATCAAACAGTTATCTCCCTTTCTTCTTTCTTTGTAATCCATGGCCCTCTGCTGAAGATGGTACAATAGTAACCGCATCAATACCCGTTCAGTAGTTTTTGCGTGATGCATGAAGTACCTACAAAAATTTAATTTTTTTTACATCAGTATCCTACACAGCAAATATTTTTTTTGAAATATCTTCAATGTACAGGAATAATTATTTGCTATATTATGTAACTTCTAACTTCTAACAGTAGAAAAATAAATTACAAAAATCTTTAAATTTCGATAATCTTTTTCTGTTACCCGATTTTAATTAAACAAAGCCTTTAATCTAATCCAAATTAAGTTCTCTTCACGTGAGAAAACAACCTGAAAATCTGTTCAGTAGTTTCGGAGATGTGCGTGAACAAACAAATAGAGAGATGGAGAGACAAACACACAGAAAAGAATTCTAATAATCGCTGTTTTGTGAACTATTCCTCTTTTTAGTCACGCCCTTTCTTTTTTTTTACTTTTCATCAATGTACGTATACAGACACCAAGTTCTACTTTTTTATTATATGTATTGATTGATTTTGGAATAAGAGGGATGGGTTTTTAATATGACGGCCCTTTTATAAAATATTTTATACAAAGTTTTTTTTAGAATTAGTTTTATTCTCCAAAAACCAATATAATATAAATAGCAAATGAAATTATACTTATATCATAATATACAAGTATTGGGCCTATCTCTGCGATTTTATTGGTTGCGGAAAAATGCTATTAATCAAAGAACGAAAAATTATATTACATATTTTTTTATACATTACCAAAATAATATTTTAATTTTTCGTCTTCACGGAATATAATTAATATAACATTTATATTATATATTATTATGATAAAACTATCCTATAAATAAAATAAATCTATTAATTAAACAAAATTAAACTAATCTAATTTTTTTTTAATTACTTGTCCTTGTTATTGTTATCTGAGAAAACACGAATACCCTCGCCTCAATAATTGTCGCGTAGCATTTATTTCGATGGCTTGGTGACATCCTCCACGGTGGGTCTGCTCCGGCACCGGGGAGGATGGGCTAAAAAGTGTCATCGTCAAATAATAAAGTGCCATGGTAGTAGTAAAAAGTGGTAGTTCTAACGGGGATATTGGCACAGATGAAGTGCCATCGTCCTCGGTGACAGTGGTTATCGGAAAAGATGGCATACACCAAGAGCTATCGTCTCTCGTGAAACAGAAAGAGACAGATATTAATATTTTATTTTATTAGTTATTACTGCAAAAAAAATACGCTTACTAATACTCACACTGAGGGTTTTTTCGCATATGGAGTAACAGGGACGCTAAAACTTTTACGTAGCGCCTTAACGGCTCTTCCCAGCGTCATCCGAGAATGAGTCTATTGATAAAGTCAGTATACGTCTTAAACGGTATGTTTAAAAATTATGAAAAGAAACAAATAAACAAAAACTTCATTTTAGGAAATTATTCTCGCGTATAAGAAACAGCTTGAAAATATTCTACAAAGTCAAGCTGTTTTTAGACTAAAATTAAGTAATAGTACATTACGATACGAGAGCGATGAAACGTTTTCTGACGAGTGTGAGTTTGCGGCACGAGCCGAAGGCGAGTGCTGCAATCACACGAGACGAGAAAAAGTTTCTCGCACGAGTTTGGTATAATTTATAATATAGTATATATATAGTATATATATAGGTATATATAGGTAATATAGTACAATATATTTATAGTACATAAACAATTTTATAGCACACCGTGCGTAAAATGACCACTTTACGCACGCTGCGCGTGCGTAAAGTCGGCATTTTCCGCACTTGTACTATAAAAAATTATACGAAACTCGTGCGAGAAACTTTTTCACGACTCGTGTGATTGCAGCACTCATTGTTGGGCACCACTAATTGTATTTGTATGGTTCTTGCACAAAAATACAACGAAAATATTGCTTAGAAATATTAATCATGGATTTTTTTTCCCTCCATCGCGTCCATGTTAAGAGGCTATGCGAATTTTATTTTTGTCACTGTCACTCCATGCGAAAACACGCTCATTGCGAGAGGGGCGGATTCAGGGTGAAAGCGAAAAATGTTAGTTTTATAGTTTTTACAAAAAAGACTAAAATACCTAGCTAAATTTAAAATATCAGATCTCTAGATATTGTTGAAACACACCTTATAAAATATGTTTCAGTTCTGTATATGGTTCCTATTCGTCAAATGAGGAGAAAAAGTGTGTTTGAAGACCTCATTTCAACAATTATTTCTATCGAGGAAAATTTATCCAAACATGTTTTCCAATTTCAAAACCCTATATAATATAGTCATAATGCATATACCAGAAATTTATTTAAATTTTCTGTGTATTTCATGCAATACACAGAAAAGAAACACCCGTATTTTTTTCGCATATCGCCTTAAAAGTATGCGCTATCCAGAGACCCGGCAGCGACGTCGTCGCGTATAATGGAAACCCTTCCAGTATTCAGAACCCCAGTAATTCTGAGCTGCGGGAGGGTTTACTAGCATTAACTCACAGAAAGTTACCTTAAACCATTCCGGTATTCAGAGTCGCGAACGATCTGGATTCGGGTATTGTTTCCGGTTTAGTAATCAATACTTGATAGCTAAAAAGCTTCCTCTACTCAGATCCCTAGATAAGAAAGCATAAAAGTACTTGATCTGATACGCGGGAGGGATTTCTGCGCTATGCTCCCCGATCTCAGATCGCAAACGGCACTTGCAAAGAGAGAGAGAGAGAGAGAGAGAGCGAATGAATGAATGAATGAATGAATGAATTGACACTTTATTGTACACAAAAGACATATAAAAGAAAACAGAGTATTGAAAACATAATTTTGTACAAAGGCGGACTTATCACTTAAAGCGATTTCTTCCAGCCAACCTTTGGGTGGTGAAGAAATAGTCACTAGAAAAGTAAAAATAGGGGGATAGACGTAATAGATAGAGTAAATTAAATGAAAATCAATAAAGTGTTAATACAAATAACCTAACAAATTAAACTTAATTTTAATAGATATCATAGACTTACATAAACAAATAAACAAGAATATATTAATAAATACATCTATAATATATAATATATATATGTATATACATTTAAATATCAAATAATAAGGGTAAATAAGTGATGAGACTACCAACCTAATGAAACTTCATAGTGAGATCTGACTTTCCTCTTAAATATCGCCAAAGAAGACGACATACGAATCTCAGTAGGTAACTCGTTCCAAAGACACACAGCCTTGACCGCAAAAGAATTCCCATATGCAGTAGAAGTGTGCTTAGGGATACTAAGCAGGTGACTTTCCCTGCAGCGTAAGGAATTGACATAATTGAATTTGTCGCGAAGATATTCAGGAGCAGAGGAATCATTTAAAACGTTATATAGGAGACTTAATATGTGAGTATTCCTCCGAAGGTGAATTGGGAGCCACCTTAAACGAGCACGAAATTCTGAGACATGATCATACTTCCGCAATCCGTAGATAAAGCGAATGCACAAATTTTGGAGACGCTCGAGTTTGCTCAGTAGCTCCTGTGTTAGGTCAAGATAGCTTACATCAGCGATATCATACTTATCTCTATGTTGTTTGTTTTGATTTAAATTAGTTCCGTTACCACTTTGTCACGAAAATAATTATTTTAATACCGCATCTCTACCGGGAAACCTCCTAAAAAGATGCATTAATTATTTAAAAACAAGCAAGAATGTGCCTAACGCTCGACAATTTTGTTGTTAGTAACTTGTTACCTAATGTTAAAATTTTCATGATTACACTGTCATAAGTTTTTATTACATTATTTTTATAATACAATTCAACTTATTATTATTTCTTTAATCTTCACTCGTTTACATAGAAGTCCTTACCGAGCGTATTCTGTTAAACCTATAAGCCAAATTTTAGACTGAGTAGCGGTAGGAATTCATATCCACAACGCTAGTACCAGAGAATATAAAGTATTGCTAGTACTGCGTTTGTAATGCCTCCCGCATTACATAACTAAAAGCAGGGTAGACGAATCTGAGTAACGGTAGGAATTAATATCCATAACGCTAGTATTGCGTTTGTAAAGCCTCCCGCATTACAGAACTAAAAGCAGGGTAGCATTTAATCTATCAAACTGCGCGTTCAATTGCTTAAAGGCTCCCGCAGCTCAGATGTACTGGGGTTCTGAATACTGGAAGGGTTTCCATAATATAGTTTCTGTCGATATTAGTGCCAACACAGGTCGACTCAAGGTCGTTGGCAACTGCCTGCCCCTGAACTAACAAATTATTTGTACCTGAAGTACTGAGACGTAATAATCGACGGTAAAACGATGGTGTACGGGACAGGAATGTGGTGACTTTCATTTCACAGTCACAGTTTATTTAGGCTTTATGCTTCTAAAGATGAATAAATAAATTAATGAATGCATGTTCTGCAGCAAGAATTGAATAACCCATAAATTACGACCTTAAATCACCAAAATGACGTCATACCGAAAAAAAATGTCCACACAAATTTATTTTCGTATACCGAAAATCAACAGCTAAAACCGTTTAAAACCGATTGAGAATTTATTTGTATTTTCTTTTCAATGCCAACCGCGTGACGCGCGTACTTTCGTCCTACCCTCTTGTTTACTCCTCTAACCGGTCGGCCACAGCTTCAGGCTTCGAGAGGCGTGCCAAGCGGTTTTTCTTGCGATGGTGCCGGCGGAGAGAACAAATTTATGGAGTTGTATAGAGCCGCCCATGGGTCGCCGCTCGCGCTTCTTGTCCGACTTCGAGTGACTTGCGCTCTCACGACGGCGGTGTGCGAGGAGGCGGATGGTTGAAACAAATGTATGTGCCTACAGCGCAGAGGCCATAGCTCAGAGCCTCGCCAGTGATCGAGCACACAGGACGAACCTTGTGTCGAGTGCTTTAAGCGAGAGAGCGCGCTATACATCCGCTGCCGGGGAAGGCGCCTACACGGGTGTGGTGGCAGAGCAAAGCCCGTCGCAAAAACCGCCTGGAAGCGCCGGCAGAAGACTGAAGCTGTGGCCCTAGCGTAATACCGAAAAAAGATAAGGAAAACGGTGAAAGATTGGTACAGAATTCAAAAAGGTTATATAAGGGATAACGCTATTAATTTCGGTAATTTTATGTTTTATCGATACCGCTTTCAATTCCTGTTCTGTAGTATTGGTAAGTGGTTTTTATTTAAATTTAAATTTTATACATTCTTAAAATTAAAATAATGCATTCATTTATTTCCCAAATCTCGTGTAATAGGGCAATTATTATTTGAGACATAATATTCGGGAGCTCCATCGGTGTTATTAACGATAAAACTACAGATATTAAATATTTCGTCTTTGTCGGAGGCCGATCTAGTTTCCGATTACTCTTTGCTTTTCTTTGATTATTTTGGTTAAATACTCTAAGTTGATGCGATTGATTTTGTCTCTGTTCTGGGGATAATAGAGAGCCTTGTTAGGCCCCAGCAACTCTTTTTCCCAAAGACTTCGTTCAATAGATTCTGTCGCAGGTTTTCTGAAACTATAAATAAAGTTTTAGGGAGTCGGTTAAATGTATTTCATATTGATATTGTTTTAAACAATACTTTAGGTAACTTTCGGTCTGATTATCACAACTATTTTATGTTCTGTACTTTCTAATCCTTCACTGAAACAATGAGTATCTAAATTCTGTAATCGATACGGTAAAAAATTCACTTGATCTTGATTACTTCCTTGCCTTTCTTCTCAGCAACATTCCTTAAATTTATGGAGTTAGGTAGTTTATTACTGAAATAAGCACAGTTCGGCAAAACATATAATGTACCATCGAAGAAATTGCCGCAGACCCACTTTTCGCTCCTATCACCATGCAATACGGGCTAAAAGTGGGCCAGCGTATTTTTCCCTGATAGTACATAGAGATCTTCGGCACTCTTCAGCAATGGTCTTATTTCTGAGCGCTCGAAAGACGTTATATCCACAGAAAGGCAAACAAAATATTTGATTTTTGCAGTAAAATATGTCGTATATTTATTATAATTTGAATATTTATTGAATTTTCCTGATTCTTAGTAGCTCTAGTACACTTTACTCAATTACATTCATAAGTACTTTCACTTACATTCATTTCATTAAACACACGCACACTTTTATGCACTTATTTTAGTATTCATTTAAAAATAATAACAGTGCTAATTATTAGCTAATTTGTCTGTCTTTTTCAATTATATATTTAGTGTCTAGTTAAATAATCGTTTTAATAATCGTCTTTCGTTAATGTACTATTGTGGATATCTGTTATTGGCTTTATTTCTTGTATTTTTTGTTAATGTTGTATTAAGTTTTATGTATTGCTGTTGATGTCCCTAATAAAACTAAATAAATAAATAATAATAATTTTTATTTGTTCAATTTTAATTCATGCGTTTCATGCGTCATACTTAAAAGTATTATGGCGACAAGTTACCTAGCTTTTAAGATGAGGCCGTCCTTAGGCACACAGCGGCATTGCAATTATAACCCGTAGGCTAACTTTCATAAATTAGAAAATCGCGTGCGCCAAAATATGCCCGAAACGATTCAGAACGAGGCTAATTTTAAGATTAAAATCGACTAAAATTACAATATTGCGTTTAAGCCATTTTTGAACTTGCAAAGTTTAAAAAATAAGATTTTCGTATTGATAGTAAAATATGACACATAAAAATCAAATGGATTAAACACAAAACCAAAAAAACACTCAAAAAGAGACTATATTCAAAGATAAAATCTATCGGGTGAAAGTTTTTCAATTAGGTAACGCTACATGCAAAGGCAAAATAAATGTGTGAAAAAACATATATACAAGTTTCATATTGATTGCGTCTGTGGTAGATTCAGTACAATCATTCAAAAACTGTTGAAAAAGGAAGGCCTCCTCTTAAGCACGAGATATTATTAATAATAATAATAATAATAATCTTTATTGATATATCACACAGAGATAAAACAATGACACACAAGAAAATACAAAAATATATAAAATGTTGCTTATTGCTAAAAACAGTGCTTGTCTTATCTAAAATACGCTTGACTGGCGGCCCTCACAACTAAGCCGAGCTTGTCTCGGGAGGGCCTTTGTTAGTGTACACACATGTTAATTTGTACAGAATTACGTCGATGGATTGGTTATTTGTTGTTTAGTGCGCTTTTGGGATGTTACTATTACACTTCATCAGTTTATTAACAAATAAGAAGTTATATTTATGAAAATATGTACACACACTGAGATATTATATAAAAAAAAGTGTAAAAAGTACCTTTCTGCCGAGATCGGAGACACATAGAAATGAGGTCTATGAGGGCCGCTCGTAAGCTCATCTGTTTCGATACAATTCAGCCACAGCCCCACTACGGTGCAGCCAACGTCATTTTTCACAAGATGGGTGCCCGCCGCTAATGGCTTCGAGTATTCTTGAAGTACAAAAAAATACTTGGCGTATAAAAGGACCGGTTCCGCCAAACATGCTGTAGCGTTTGGATAATTTAGCATATTAAATCAAAATATTTTTAACAAATAAAATTTGTGTAATCAGTTGAGTAACTGAACTACATTATGTATTTTTCAGATTTGACAAAAGTATCACAATCATCGAGAAAAATCGGAAAGATCACTAAAATCACGAAAAACGTAATTTGGTGTTGGAACTCTTGGAACTAGTATGATCAGTCTACAGATCTAACTACAAAATAAAATATTTTTATACAATAAAGTAATTAAAGTGGCCTAATCAGATTTTTTCAATTTTTTATTGTATTTCGTTATTTTAAAAGAAATATTAAAACATTAAAATATTAAAAAATTGATACTTGTCGTTGTTGGTTCTTGATGGAACATTTGAAACATCTTGTCAATAAAACACAATACTTGGTAACTGCTCCACTTTATCGGCGTTCTTATATTGGTTTTTATGTTGCTATATCGTAGGAAATACGCCGACTTCTAGATAACATAATGTTTCAGGAAGAAAGAAGTCGGCAAAAGTGTTGCTTCGGTACAATCGGTCTTTATAGAATTATTATTAACTTTTTAGTGAATGACTGCTGTTACTATTGAAGTCGGTTACTATTTTTTTGTTAAAAGTTTATTTTATTTCACATTTTTTAGTGTTGCTGGGTTAAATTGTGAGGTATAGGTAGTTCTTGCAAACGTGGTGTTAATATGAAAGAAGTTCAAGTGAGTATAGGTAGCCATGTTTGAGTAGCTTCCTGCTATCAGCACCCTAACACAACATGATTACCGCAATCTCAAGTTATGTGCTGTCATCCGTTGAAGAGTTCTACGGTGATGAAGCCAAGATCGAAGGTCAGGTGGGTACACTGGCAATTTTCAGCAATGCCCTGCAATGATCACCCTAACACAAACAGGTTGCCGCAATCCAAAGTTATGTGCTGTCATCCGTTGAAGAGTTCTATGGTGATGAAGCCAGGATCAAAGGTCAGGTGGGTATTCTGATTATCTCCAAGTAATACCCTTGAATCAGCACCCTAACGCAGTGATTGCCGCAATCTCGAGTTATGTGCTCTGATCCGTTGAGGAGTTCTATGGTGAATATAGTGATGAAGCCAGGATCGAAGGTCAGGTGGAAGAATGTCGATTTTCAAGTAATACTTTGTAACCAGCACCCAGGTACAAAGCGATTACCTCAATTTCGAGAGGTATGCTGTCATTTTCTGAGGAGTTCCACTGCCTATCTCTGAAGACCTTCATCAGATCATGACCAAACCCAAAATGGGACCTACCTGGAATGAAACTCTTCCAAACAAAAAAAGAATTATTCAAATCGGTTCAGAAATGACGGAGTTATGGAGTAACAACGCCAAAAAAAAAAAAAAAAAAAAAAAAAAAAAAAAAAAAAAAAAAAAAATACAGTCGAATTGAGAACCGCCTCCTTTTTGAAGTCGGTTAAAAATAAAATATTTTTATACAATAAAGTAATTAAAGTGGCCTAATCAGATTTTTTCAATTTTTTATTGTATTTCGTTATTTTAAAAGAAATATTAAAACATTAAAATATTAAAAAATTGATACTTGTCGTTGTTGGTTCTTGATGGAACATTTGAAACATCTTGTCAATAAAACACAATACTTGGTAACTGCTCCACTTTATATATATTTAAAATATTAAAACATTATATGAATAAGGTACTTACTTTAATTTCTATACTTACAATAAAAAAAAAAAAAATTTGGAACAAAATGTATTTGTTTCCACTTGCAACGCCAAATTACGTTTTTCGTGATTTTAGTGATCTTTCAGAATTTTTTCCTTGATGAATGTGATACTTGTGTCTAATCTGAAAAAACTTCTTAACTAATTACAAATTTTTATTTGTTAAAAATATTCTGATTGAATATGCTAAATTGTCCAAACGCGAGAGCATGTTTGGCGGAGCCGATACTTAAATTATACATATATATATTTTTTTATTGTTTACATAAAAGTAAAGCTTTACAGATTACGCTATACATTTCAATAATTTCATTATAAACATTAAAACAAAATAATATTACAAAATACAATTACACAATAACAAATACAATTAGGTTATACTACTCTTTCTTGCATCTTTCTCATATAACTCCAAGCATTCACGATAAACATCCATCAACCTATCAGCAAAAATATCACACTTTAGTCATAATACTTTATATTCTCTGCTTTGGTTTTGCTGACAGTAGTGTCAGAGAATATAAAGTATTACTAGTAGTGTGTTTAGGCCCTCGATGGTGCGCGGGAGTGGGGAGTAACGCCGAGCTACAGTTTTGAAGGAGGGAATATAACTAGTACGTAGTATTTTATTCTGTGCTAGTAGATCGCTCCGAACTGTGAACTCACGGACCCCCAACCCCATAACTCAGCAACCCATTGACTGATCTGGCTCATGTCCGATTTTGAAAATTATTTTTGTCTTATTTACTCGACCACCCATGACGTTCCGATCAACGATACTAGAGTTATCATCGGACAGACATTCATACATACAAACGCTGGATGGTTTAAGTAGACTCGAAGAACTTCGTTCAATTAGAGTGCCTTCTGTTCGGAATGAGCAAGGCGTGAAATCACATAAAGCCCTGGGAGCGTTCAGTGTGTGCATTTCAAACTGGTATATCAAGCAATCAATTACAAAAGTAGGTATGATCATGGACCTTGGAAATAAGATTTTAAGATATAGAGCGCGTGTTTCTAAATGGGAACAGTATGCACAGGTGAGAACATCGCATTGTTTCGTCCACAAGCGCTGGTAGTGTTACGATCACTAGCGCTGCGAGCGCCCATTGATAAAATCGTGTAAAAACGATACTAGAAAACAAACCAAACGGAATTCTACGACCATATTTCCCCGGTTAGCAAAATTTCATTACTTTTAATTTAAAATTAAATCACGCTTTGCGGGGGTGACAGAGACGTGGGACACGATTCAAAATGTACCGCCCGCACTGCCCCGCAACTCCGCTTCGATTGCCGTCTCGGTTAGTGACGTATTGCGTTTGGAACCGGTGTCGATATGATATAGAAGCATTAGTTGTACACCGGTGCATTCTCTGCGCTTGTTTGATTTAAAGTTCTAGTAAAAGTCAAATAAAATGACTGTGCGAAAGATTTTGATTTGAGTACTTATATCATTTCTAACCGACTTCATTAAAAAAGGAGATTCTCAATTCAACCTATATGTATTTGTGTGTGGGCAATTTTCTCGCTTCTGGCTTGACCGATTTGAATACGTTTTTTTTATTTGAAGAGATGATTATTAGCTCTAAAATAATTAGTAAATCAAAATGTATTTATTTCAGGCAATACGAAACCCATATGTTAAATGAAATTAAATTAAATTGAGCTTAAAATAAAACCACCAGTACCCAAAACTTGTATTGGTAGAATGACTATAAGTCAAAAAACTAAATATATGTATAGATAACTTTATTCGATTAATATTGTTCAGGGTCTGATGATGAAGCAGGGGATCTAAAAAGGCCGACTTGGGTGAATTATAAAATGATTTGAAAGTAGGATAGAGTCAGAGCTTTTTCACGCGTGCAAAAGAGACTGCATTAGAACAGAATCATAACATGATTCATCCAAAGCGGCCTTTTTAGAGGACCCGGGCCTATTATGTATCTCAAGTTGCCTTCTTTACTGGGTGCCTATCATCAAAAACATAGATATACCATCGAATTCCGATTTCCGAAGGATATGTTTGCACTTGAAGTGACGACACAGATTGTTAATAGTTCAATACCCACTAAAGGCAATTTTGAAATTTCAGTTTATATCTATGTTTTTGATGATAGGCACCTAGTACAGTTGGCAACTAAAGATACAGAATAGGGGGGCAGGAAGGTGATCATAGGAAATCAGTCCGTAGGTCTACCGAATTTGTACTCGTTAGAATGGTCCCGATGAGTAATTGGAAGTTAAATAAATTAATAAATTGATGGAAGGTAAGGTCGTGAGTTCGTGAAGTCGTACATTGATGGATAAATGGATGGTTGTTTGGTCGTGATTTTGTTCATAAGCTCAGGGAATCAGGGGTCGGGTGTTTGTAGGTTAGGTAGTAGGGGTGTCGCAGGGTCAAGGAGTTTGGAGTTTGCGGGTCAGGGTGTTTAGATCTTGGGGGTGGGGGGGGGGGGGGGGTCACGGGGTTGGATGTTATCTTTTGTAACATGAATAAAATACCAACTTTAAAACTTATAAAGGAGATGGTCAGAATCGGCCTTAACTGCGTACATGAAATAAATTTATACTATAATTTCTGTTAGATTTATTCGTAGCTAGTTTCACTTTCATAATAACACGGACACACATATTAAAATAATATAAGTACTTAATGTCGCAGCCAGTCATGAGAGCGAACACCGAACGAAACGAAAGGGCGCCATCTACCAAATAGTCCACAAACTACGCTTCCAGCGTGCTTTGATAGAGTCATGCGTGACGCAATCGGCAGTCACAGCTTTTTATTTCACGATTCATGCTTTTCTTCTGGATTCTGATAGAGATTACATTACGACTGACATTTGAGCATGACCCTTTTAAATATATCAGAATCATCGTGAAACATTGTTACAACTATGAACGTTTCAAACGCGCTTAAGTTTATTTTCGCAATGCCAGATGAAAATAACCTCAAAATAAAAACGATTTATCATAAAAAGTTATTAAGAGATGGTGTCCGTTTTAAATGGATAGTCAAACCGTGTTATTTTGAATTTGTTCTTTATCATTAACCACAATATATTTGTGTACACTCTAAGGCATTTTGCTTATGGGGAACCGACCGTCTCCTTTGCTGATCAACCGGCCGATCGACACTCAGACTCCACGGTCCAACGACCACGCAACCGTAAAATTATTTTACTTGAAACAATAATAAGTGAAATGAAATGAATCTGTTTTAATGTAAAATAAAAATCAATTCAAGTATAATAGGAGGAAAAACAGTTGAAAAAAAGCGGCATAGACAGTAAGCTGTATGCACTACTCAGTACCCGACATGTGTCGACATCTACAATGACGAAAGTCATTCGAACTGGTTAGAATTTTCCATGTATTTTTAAAATACTTAGTGTTGCTTAAAAGTTTGTCTACCTCACCAGAAATACATACAACTGTTCACCTCACAAGCGAGAAAACATAGATGTAAAGACACCATCTTTTCGAGCGAACTTATCAAAATTCAATGGTTTTTTTTCTTTAAGCAATACACCATATAAAAATATTGCACATAAAATAAAATGTAAGGAGTGTTAATTGAACCCCAAAAGCCGCGAGAAATCGGAAAATCTTTGATAAACCGATCGAAAACGCAAAACATAACCATCACGCGGGAGTTTTACTCTATCTATCCGTTTTCGGATTCCATACACATTGGGAGGCCATACACAGAATTTCGAGAAGTTTACCTTCTCTATGGTATCCGACAAGCTGTGAAGCTGTGTATAGTCTCCCAAAGTGTATGGAATACATATGGAGTGAATGAGATAGCCACTATACTGATGTTTGCTGTTTCTCTTTCTCTTGAGCAAAGGATATAAAGTTTTGAACAATTTGCAGTGTTTTTAATTCGAAACACTTTGCTTCACTGTTTAAAATTAGTGAGCAAAAATTGATTTTGCTCAATGTTTTTAAGCAACAAAGGCGCGCTTTTCGAGCTAGTGAGGTGAAAAAGAATTTGTACAAGTATTATTTTTGTATATACATTGTATGATAATGCACAATTACCTAAAATTTGTTAGTGTTTAGTGATCCTATCAATGTTACATTTTCTCGATTATCAAAACATGTGCATGTAATCATGTAATCATCCTCGGGAGAGATACAAAGTATAATAAGATATCAAACTTTGCCAGGTAAGTTCGTGTCATGGGTAGATCGTAGAATTGGGCAGATCGTAAAGTATGAAATCGAAAAAGTATCACAAAATGTAAAAAATAGGTGCAGCGACGAGCGGAGCGAGCGTTTACATGTACCGATATATAAACAAAGGTGAGCCCCCTAAAGTGGTTACGTCGTCAGGGCTCGTTTACATGTACCGATATATAAACAAAGGTGAGCCCCCTAAAGTGGTTACGTCGTCAGGGCTCGTTTACATGTACCGGTACATAAACAAAGGTGAGCCCCCTAAAGTGGTTACGTCGTCAGGGCTCGTTTACATGTACCGACATATAAACAAAGGTGAGCCCCCTAAAGTGGTTACGTCGTCAGGGCTCGTTTACATGTACCGATATATAAAGAAAGGTGAGCCTCCTAAAGTGGTTACGTCGTCAGGGCTCGTTTACATGTACCGACATATAAACAAAGGTGAGCCCCCTAAAGTGGTTACGTCGTCAGGGCTCGTTTACATGTACCGATATATAAACAAAGGTGAGCCCCCTAAAGTGGTTACGTCGTCAGGGCTCGTTCCCAAATGCACAACTTATTATTGTTTTCATAGTTTTTGAATGAAAAGCATAAATAACTGTGATTTATGTCACTACGCGACAATGGTTTAATGTCAATTAGACTTTTTTAGTAATGTGTGGTTCAGTGCATTACATGACAACTATAAACATGCTTGAAAGTTGTTGTGCAGGATCATTAACAAGGTGATATATAAAATAACACAAGTGGAGCATTAGTTAAAATGGGTGTCCCGCAGGGTTCCATATTAGGGCCCTTGCTGTTTTTAATTTACATAAATGACCTTCCATATTTAGTTAAAGACTTAACGAAGATAGTATTATTCGCAGACGACACGTCACTTATTTTTAAAGTTAATAGACGTAAAGATATCTTTGACGGCGCGAATACAACTTTATCACTGGTGCTTGATTGGTTTACTGTAAATAATTTAGTTTTAAACGCAAAAAAGACAAAGTGTATAAAATTTACGTTACCAAATGTAATTCAAGTGGATGGTAATTTGCTTTTGCAGGGGTCCAAGCTGGAGTTAGTTAACGAAACAAAGTTTTTAGGCATTACGGTAGACTCTCGTCTTCAGTGGGGTCCCCACATAGAAGCCCTATGTGGTAGACTTAGTTCGGCCGCATACGCTGTTAGACGCATAAGGCAAATTACTGATGTAGATACTGCTAGACTAGTCTATTTTAGTTACTTTCACAGCATTATGTCATACGGCATGCTGTTATGGGGTAGAGCCGCAGATACAGACGCAGTCTTTGTTTTGCAGAAGAGAGCAATTCGGGCTATTTATAATATGAAGCACCGGGATTCATTAAGACAAAAGTTCAAAGAAATTAATATATTAACGGTTCCTTGTGAATATATTTACTAAGTCCTTAGATATGTCAGAAAAAATGTTGAGTCTTTCCCAAGGCTTGGTAAGCAACATTGTAAGGAGACCAGAAATAAGCATAAACTGGCTTTTCCAAAAATCAGACTCGCTAAGGTGAGTACCTCTTTTGTAGGACATGGTATAAGATTTTACAATAAACTTCCAAAGGAGGTCCTTACTTTGTCAGAGAATAAGTTTAAACTGTATATTAAGCAGGGTCTATTGAAAAAGGCATATTATAAAATAAATTAATATTTCGATGATGGTGAAGCATGGTGTTACAGTGATAATGATAGTAAGTTATAATTTAATTAAATAGTATAATTTCTTAACTTATGATTCCTCTAAGGTGTAAACATTAATTGATTACAGACTGTAAAAGGAAAAGGACTATATGAGACAGGTAGACAAAGATATATATGTTTTTCTTTTTTTCATTAACCTGAATTCCTGCTGTCTTGTATTTTCTTATCCCTTGGTTAAAGTAGATATAAGTCATATATTGTATAGGATAAGTTTTATGTTGAAAAAAAAGACATGATCTTGCTAAGTTTCTTGCCCTTCTTCTTAGCAAGACTAATCGAATGGGCGGAGGTAGGCATGTATTTATATATGTAACCTATTAGTATGTAGTATATAGGATGGGATTTGGTCGGCCGCCTGGATTCGTGCTGGGGGCTCGGTTGGTGATCATTGAACCTTATTTCTGGTCCCTGGCCGGGTCTCCGGTATGGGTTCGGGCGGCTGATTGGATTTTACCTTGTATAATATATATTTTACCTATCATTTTAATCGTAAATATATTGCTACATAAATTAAATAAACCTTTAATTTATTTCATGTACATTTATTATTTTATTACATATATTTTCTTTATTAGATTAAATTTGACGTGTAAAAAGTGTATATATCTATACCTGCTTTGCAAAATAAACTATTTGAATTTGAATTTGAATTTGACACAACTTTGCTAGAAAAGCCTAACTTAAATTGAACTATTGTCGCATGATGCCGTAAATCACATTTATTTATATTTTCTTTTTTAAGTAATGAAAACAATAATTTGTTGTGCATTTGGGAACGAAAACTGACGCAACCACCTTAACAGAAATATAATATGCCCAGGGATCATGATATGCCTAATTGTACAATGTTTCGACGACATTATATATTGAAATAGGGTCCGTGCGCTGACCCTTTTTGAACCTATTGCGATGTTAAAAAAAATTATAAAGATACTTACTATTTGCACACTTCTCAACCAACTTTCTACTTTTATCTTTGTCATTCGGATTTTCCGATTCAATTATATCATTGATTTTGTTCAAGTTGTTAACAACAAAGGCACCATTTGGGGTCATCTGTCAAAAACATATACAGGGTGGAAAAAATTCAAGGGCCCTGGAGGGGAACTACCTTAAATCCTTTAAGCTCATTTTACTGAAAGGAAACATTCCTTTATTTTTCAAAACAAACAAAACTGCATTCAAAGATCTTCTAAAACATCGCTTGTCTCACCCAGGAATCGAACCAACTAAAAATTAAAAAAATTAAACCAAGCTATTTTATTATACGAATCGGTAGGATCATTGTTCAGGATAAAATTTGTCTAATAAACATTTGGTCTTATTGAAAGAAATTGATACTTGTCGTTGTTTGTTCTTGATGGAACATTTGAAACAGCTTGTAAATAAAACACATTCTTGGTAACTGTTCCACTTTTATATGTATATTACACTAGCGACCGGTTTCGTTATAATAACATCGTTAGGCTTTTAGATATGGCTACGAATCATGAGAAGGAATATTTCATCTTTGAAACCGGTTGCTAGTGTAATATACATGTAAAACTGGAACAGTTACCAAGAATGTGTTTTATTTACAAGATTTGGTTTTTTACTCATCTATTGTACGAGTTACCCATGAAATTGAATATTTATTACAAGTTCTTTATAAACAATACCTAGTACTGTTCACTTGTGACAAGTAAATGACACGTTATAATTTTCTTATCTCTCTAACATCCAAAAACATCGTATGAAGTCTGGTTTATTCGTCCAAGTACCAAGTACAAGTTGCTAATGTAAAAAATGAAATTTACAAAACGTGTTATAAAAACACTTTTCAGAAAGCTACACGAAATGAATTTCAACGTAGACTAAATTTGTGTAACCGGAACGAGGGGGGTCATTTCGAACAACTTATCAGTTAGATTATTAAGAATCTATTCACTTCTTAATATCCGTCTTCGTTAAAAAAATGTTTCATGTTTATGTGTGCTTCGTATTGATGATAAAATAAAATTAATATTAGTTTTCACTTTGTTTATTTCAAAGACCTAATGTTTATTAGAAAAGTTTTATCTTGAACAATACTCCTACCGATTCGTGTAATAAAATAGCTTGGTTTAATTTTTTTACTTTTTAGTTGGTTTGATTCCTGGGTGAGACAAGCGAATTTTCGAAGATCTTTGAATGCAGTTTTGTTTGTTTTAAAAAATAAAGGAATGTTTCCTTTCAATAAAATGAGCTAACTAAAGGATTTAAGGTAATTCCCCTCCAGGGCCCTTAAATTTTTTCCACTCTGTATAATAAAAAACTTATTAGAAGACGCCTCATGTTAAAAAAAAGAGTTTTATACTTCTTCCTTTTTTTCTTCTGCTTATTCTATTCTTCTAAAAAGATCAAATAAAGATTAAATTCAACGTTTGTCATGTATGTTCGTTTATTTATAACATGAGAACCACTCAATGGATTTTAATGCGGCCTTCACACTATATTAGTATGTAAGTATGATCGAAATTAGATCTATAATCGTTTTTTTTTTAATTTTTCGGTCTACGATTTTCGGAGATAAGGGAGGGGGACATACATATTTTTCCAGTTCATAATTTTCTACAAAAGTCCTACGCATGTGCGTGTAATCTTATAGTTGAGTATTGATGTACAGTGACCTTCCACTTATAGTGGGGTATTGATGTACAGTGACCTTCCACTTATAGTGGGGTATTGATGTACAGCGACCTTCCACTTATAGTGGGGTATTGATGTACAGCGACCTTCCACTTATAGTGGGGTATTGATGTACAGCGACCTTCCACTTATAGTAGGGTATTGATGTACAGCGACCTTTCACTCATAGTGGGATATTGATGCACAGCGAGCTTCCACTTGTAGTGGGGTATTGATGCACAGCAACCTTCCACTTCCACTTTGCCGAGCATGGAGTTGCAAGCGTTTGGCTCGACGAGTGAAGACAAGGTGGTATATCTTACTCGAAAGGAGCAAACCTTCAACAGATGATTAAGGGCGAGCTGAAACATTTCTCTTGGGGGCTTTTTATACTATATTATATAGCTATACTTCTTCGAAACAGCAATTGATCCATGTGTTCTTCTTTATATAGGTCGTGAAGCAGCCAGGCGTTTGCAATGGTGCACTTGTTGTAGATTGGTCGAGCTCATCTACCCCGCCCATGCTTTGACTATAATTTTGATAAAGATGAGGAATATTCACATCACATTTTTCTTTTTTAACTGAACACCACCTTTTCACTGTTCCTATTGGTTCAATTGAATCGTAATTTGTTGCCATTGTGACAATACTATTGTCTTTCCCGCGAACCAGTTAAAGTTCGTTATTTTTGTCGAATCTATGATCAAATTCCACTCGATTATTCTTGAGCATTTCTTTTGAACTCAAAAGTGGACACTTCTTAGTACGGTTTTTTCTAACAGTTCCAGTGGCACGGTATCCTAACTGGTGTAAATCTTTCAGGAGGTCACAGCTCGTGAAAAAGTTATCAAAAAAGACCTAGTGATTTGCAGGACTCGTAGACAATTTTTCGAGCAACGTTTTTACGGCTCTGGTACCTAAGGATTCTGTCACACTGGTCTATCAAAAGTATAACAGTAGCCTGTAGAACTCGACGCTATCCAGTTTTTGTATCCAAATCTTGCTGGTTTGCCACGAATAAACTGTTTAAAAGGATGGCAGCCATAATATTTAACCATACTTTCATCAATGGATATATTTACGTGAAAGACACCCCACTGAATGAATTTCATCATGAGTAGTTTACCCAATTTTCTAACCTTGAACATTTTATCTGTTGTTTGTGGCGCATCATTAATATCTGTTGTTTGTGGTGCATCATTATTATCTGTTTTTTGTGGCGCATCATTAATATCTGTTGTTTTTGGTGCATCATTATTATCTGTTGTTTGTGGCGCATCATTAATATCTGTTGTTTGTGGTGCATCATTATTATCTGTTGTTTGTGGCGCATCATTAATATCTGTTGTTTGTGGTGCATCATTATTATCTGTTGTTTGTGGCGCATCATTAATATCTGTTGTTTGTGGTGCATCATTATTATCTGTTGTTTGTGGCGCATCATTAATATCTGTTGTGTATGGTGCATCATTATTATCTGTTGTTTGTGGCGCATCATTAATATCTGTTGTTTGTGGTGCATCATTATTATCTGTTGTTTGTGGCGCATCATTAATATCTGTTGTTTGTGGTGCATCATTATTATCTGTTGTTGAGTTTGAAGCACACAAATATAATACTGGGCTTACCAACTTTTAAAATAGGAAATAATACAAGTGTGTTTAATTGGAGGGTTGAAAATTTCAATAACATGCTCTACCTTGATATACAAACACATGAACATGCCTATTGGCTGGATTCTAATCTGAATTTAGTTTATGACTACAGGATGTTTTCAACTGCTACAGGCATGTTAAATAACTATGGCATGCAGACTATCTTAGATGACCTGATGGTTCTAATTACCAAGATAGAATTATATAATTTAACAACCACATCGGACATACAGACGACGTCAACTGACCGCCAAGATAGTCAGAACAATATGGAAGAACAAAATCAGTTTTTTCGGTCATAAATGGCTCTACGTCCTGCACCAAAACATAGCTGGCCTGATTAATAAATCTGATGCTCTTACGATATGTCTGGAAGAACTGCGGAATCAGAAGATTAGTGTAGATGTGATTTGTATAACAGAACATTTTATGATGTCAGGATATGAACAACTGTTGATGATCAATAATTATAAGTTAGGTGCGTGTTTTAGTAGAGACAATAGAAGGAGAGGAGGGGCGTGTATATTAATAAGAAACGGACATATATATAAAGAATTGCCAGATGTATCAAAATTCTCCATAAAAGGAGTGATTGAATGCTGTGCTGTGGAGCTAACATCACATGATACCATAATTCTATGTGTATATAGAGTGCCGAAAGCTAGTAATCTGACTCTTTTTTTTGAGAAGCTAGAAAAACTTTTACGAAATATACGGCAAAAAAATAAAAAGCACGTTATTGTTGCTGGAGACTTTAACATTGATATTTTAAATAAGAATAGCATATCACTAGATTTCGAATGTCTACTATTAAATTTTAATTTAAAACTAGAAATAAGACAGCCAACTAGACTTATAAGTAAGACATGTACTGACAATTACGCACATGATTTTGGAAAAAAATGTAAAGCGGAGGTAATCGAATTTTCTCTATCAGATCATACCGCCCAACTATTGAAATGTCCAACTAAAAAAATACCCACAATAAATTTCTGGAGGAGTAAACGTCACGATTATAGCACTGAAAATATGGATAATTTTAAAAAATGCCTAGAAAGTCTCAATTTCAGTGAAATATATAAGACTGAGAACCCAAACAAAGCATACAACATCTTTATTGAAAATTTTAAGCTTTTTTACGATCTGTGCTTTCCGTACAAAATAATTACAACCAGAACAAATAAATCACCTAAATGGGTATCTCGAGGAATAAAACTTTGTTCTAGAAAAAAAAGAGAACTTCTCTGGATTTACAGATTAAAACCAACGAAAGTTAACAAACACAAGTTTCAAGCGTATTCTAAAACACTTAAAAAAATAATTAATCTCACAAAGCGAACACAAAATAATTACAAAATTAAAACTTCAAACAACAAATCAAAAACAACTTGGCAAATTATAAATGAATCAAAATTTAATGCACCAAAAGACAGTATAACTACAATCACAACGAACAATAAAACAATAACAAGTCCCCAAAGGATAGCCAATGCATTCAACGACTATTTTATTGATAAAATCGAACCAATAAGAAACTTTACAAACAACACAAGTTGTCATATTTCAAGTCGCAATAATTCAATGTTTATGTCACCATGTTCTCCACAAGATATACTGAGAATTATCAAATCTTTGAAAAACACGAATAGCGTAGGGTATGATGGGTTCTCCACAATAGTTATTAAACATGTGGCTCTTCAAATTTGTGGACACATAAGTCATATTATTAATTTGTGCATAGCTGCAGGAGTATATCCATATAGTTTAAAAATTGCAATTATCAAACCTCTATTTAAGGAGTTCTATAGACCCATAGCTCATATTCCTGTGTTCGCAAAAATTTTTGAAAAATATGTGTATAGGGAAATATACATATACCTAGAAAAACATAACATTTTGACCATGGAGCAGAAGGGATTTAGACAAAATAAGTCAATCAATTTGGCAATATATGACTTTTTAAATACAGTTATAACTAATGTTGACTCAAAAACTCCAGTATGTACCATATTCATGGATATGACGCAAGCGTTTGATTATGTGGACCACACCAAACTATTAAACAAAATTGATGCCTACGGTATTAGGGGAAATGTATGGAACTTAATTAAATCTTACCTAGAAAATAGGAAACAATATACACAGATCTCGAGAATTAACTGTAAAACTAAACAGGAGGAGGTTTACATGTCGCGTAAGCGAGATGTCTGCTACGGCGTCCCTCAGGGCAGTGTTCTGGGGCCATTGCTATTTATTTTATATATTAATGACCTACCCAGGACAACACCAAACGCTATGTCCTTATTTGCAGATGACAGCACGGTAACAATACAATGTAGAGATAAAGCACTATATGAAAATGATATCAACGATACCTTACATGCAATTATTGAATGGATACAGTGTAACAACTTGAAAATCAATTTACAGAAAACAAAACTTATACAGTTCACTCAACGAATACCTGTGAATCGCAACATGGATATCAATTTTAAAAATGAAAAAATTAACAATGTTGACAAAACTAAATTCTTAGGTCTAATAATTGATAAAAATCTAAATTGG
The DNA here is from genome assembly GCA_934047225.1 of Ypsolopha sequella. Classification (NCBI taxonomy): domain Eukaryota; kingdom Metazoa; phylum Arthropoda; class Insecta; order Lepidoptera; family Ypsolophidae; genus Ypsolopha; species Ypsolopha sequella. Next base: position 1,883,910 of record OW203986.1, on the reverse strand, counting down.
AAAGCACAAATTGAACAATTATGCAAAAAAATTAGTTCTCATGCATATGCTCTCCACAGGCTCTCCCAAATAATTAACATAGATGCTTTACTAACAGCGTATCATGGGATTGTAGCTTCTATATTGAGATATGGAGTAATTTTCTTTGGCAATTCCACCAATAGAGAACTTGTATTTAAAGCCCAAAAAAGGTGTATTAGAGCTATGTTTGGAATGAAGTCAACAGAAAGCTGTAAACCATTCTTTAAAAACTACAAAATCCTTACTTTTCCTTCATTATATATATTAGAAACTGCATTGTTTGTTAAAGCAAATCCTGATTTATTCAAGTACACATCAGAGGGAAGTAGGCGAAAACAAAGGGATGAGAGGAGAGTTTATATTCGTAGGGCACACACGGCGCTCATGCATAAAAGTGTATACTGTATGGGTCCTCTAATACACAACAAAATTCCTAAGAATATCCGAGAGTTAGATGGAAATGAATTTAAAAATAAGTTTAAAACGATATTGCTTAATAAATGTTACTATACCATAGAAGAATATCTTCTCGATAATCTAACTGAAAGTACAAGCTGAGAGTAACTTATAACTTGTATAATGTATTAGGTATACATGACTAAACATGACTTAATTTGCATTTATTATACTTGACATTTTTATAACTTAATATGACATATCATGTAATGTGGAATTAGAATTTATTATTAGAATTAGAATTTATTACATAATTTAGAATTTAAATATTCAAATTGTAGGAGTCCAACTGACATTTACCAGAGGCACATTGTCACCTCTTTAATATTTGTATGCCTTTTAGGCTAAAACGTGATAGATCTAAGCTCTTCGTTCACCATCTTTTATATTTTACTCATGTTTTAACAAATAATTTTTTTTGTCTTTGTCTTTGTCTTTGTCTTTGTGGCGCATCATTAATATCTGTTGTTTATGGTGCATCATTATTATCTGTTGTTTGTGGCGCATCATTAATATCTGTTGTTTGTGGTGCATCATTATTATCTGTTGTTTGTGGCGCATCATTAATATCTGTTGTTTATGGTGCATCATTATTATCTGTTGTTTGTGGCGCATCATTAATATCTGTTGTTTGTGGTGCATCATTATTATCCACGAGATGCAGATTTCTTTTGATTTCTGTAAATCTGTTTCGTGACATAGCTTTGGACACAATTTGAACGCCAACATCTTCGTCTAAAGACCAATACATATGTTCACGGGGAAGTTTGTAATAACTTGTTAGAACCAATATAAAGTTTTGATCTCTTCAGAAGTGGTGTGAAATATATTATAAAATATATATTTATTATTACAGAAAATGTATCTACACTTCCACCGCAACGAATATTAAAAATAATTTATGGTGTAAGAAACAATCTATCTAAAGTAGGCCCAAAATCTAAAAAAGGTATTGGGGTTTTAATCATTTCAGTAACGTAACTGTTAAATTTTGTCTCAACCACAATTCAAGACAATCACAAACGTTATAAAATACAATTGGGCCTTTTCACATTTCTATAAATTTGTCTGGTAAATTAAATATGACTTTTTCTGTTAAATTCAATAAATCGACCACGATAAAAATGGACCACGAGAGAACAAGCGAGGTGTCTAATCGTTGTACGCTCGGCGCAGCCTTAAGAGCGGTGTATCAGCCGTATTGTGATGAGCCCGCCTTTTTATAATTAATCGAAACAGAACACTTATAATCAAAGTTTATTCAATAGTAAAACCTTATTACCTATGTTTTGTGTAAACTGTAATCGCATTGCGATAGGTTTCTGTAAATTAAAATTTTGAAGTTTTAGATTTTAAAATTCTAATTTAGAGAAACCAATTGAAACTTTGCTATGGCAGCATACACAATACATGGGTTGGTAATAAAATAAGGCTTTGTTGAGGAACTATTTAGTAAATTTTTAATATAAATGTTCTGATAATTTATACTGTACCTCTTAGGTGTGACTCCTTGATGGAACTTCATCCTAACACTAATAAAAGTCTTCTTGTACGAGTTACACTATTTTATTAACTTGATTATCGCGACTAGTTTCGTCTATTTGACATCGGCGGGCTAATTGGAATAGGTGATCAATATAGATAGATGTTAAATAGACGAAACTAGTCACAATAATCAAGTAAATAAAATACTGGAACTCGTACAAGAAGACTTTTATTAATGTTATAAGTATTCTGTTTCGATTAAAAAGAAAAAGGCGGGTTTTTTACAATCCATCTGCTAAAATATGAAAATGCCTTGATCCGCGGAATGCTTTCGTGAAGTAGATCACGGAGGTGACGTATAAGTTCTGAACAGCGGGTCTATTATCTATCTCTAGTTGCCAACTGGACTGGGTGCCTATCATCAAAAACATAGACAAATTATCCAAATCCGATTGTCTAACGATATGTTTGCACTTGAAGTGACGACGCAGTTCGTAAATAGTCCAATACCAGTTGGCAAAAGTGCAGTTTTTATGTAAGTTTTTGACGATAGGCACCCTGTCCAGTTGACAACCTAAGACACAGAATAGGGGAGCAGCCCCCCTATTCTGTATCTTTAGTTGCCAACTGCACGAGGTGCCTATCATCAAAAACATAGCTAAAAACTGAAATTTCAAAATTGCCTTTAGTGGGTATTGAACTATTAACAATCTGTGTCGTCACTTCAAGTGCGAAAATATCCTTAGGACATCGGAATTCGATAGTATATCTATGTTTTTGATGATAGACACCCAGTCCAGAAGGCAACTAGAGATACACAATAGGCCCGCAGGTCTCTCTATACGAGATGCGATCATAGAAGTATCCACTTCAATAAGACTTACACACAAAAGGATTCTATATTGCCGTTTTAAGTTTCTTATAACAATATCTTACCACACCATATTTAACAAAATTGCAGCTAAGGAAACAATATCCTTGCTCTTTGTTTTCAGATTTGGGAGGCCATTTCTTAGCGCACACACCGCTCATTAATTTTTCCTTTGTAATTACTTCGTATCTACTTACCTGTGAATAAAAACACTGATGTTATGTACTACAGTGCTACAAGGATCTGATGGCGCGTGGATAACAGTGACAGGGGGCGCAGCTGTGAAACAAGGAGTATGGTAGCGATGTTAGTTCCGAATTTGGACACAACCAATCCACGCGCCAAAAGAGCCAAAATAGGGTATAAGAGCTTTGACATTGACAGTATACCGATTTTCTTTTGAGGTTTCGGAATCTTCCTACTTGTCGACCAAATAAGTCTCAGGACAAGCTATTCTGAGTAACAAGTACAATGACAATCCCTTGGCGACAGACGTCATAGGGGTGCAGGGCTGTAGCGGGGGTACAGTTTGTCATTTAATAATAATAATAATAATAAAAGTTGTTTATTTGTCACAAAACACGATACAAAATAATAATAATAATAATTATTAACATTAGAAGAGACAAATCGGTCTAAGACTCGGCCATTGACTTTTTGTAAACACAAAAAGCCGCCGATTTTCAGCCTTAGCCTTTAATGAAAAAGAAGAAACACAAAGAAAAATATTAACAATAGACAAATTAAAACTAAAATGATAAATACAAAAGACAAATTAAAACTAAAATTATAGATACAATTGGAACTTAATTATAATTGTATTGTCAAAATAAATTACACAATATAAAAAGACAAACGAACGTTAAATAAAATTAAAATTAAGATTAATTTTGTCAACTAATAGAAATATCGCATAATATACCAACAAAGAATGTTGCCTTTTTGATCGCTACAGTTTATGATGATGCCAAGGATCGGTTTTGAGTGATGTCCCATTTTAAAAAACTCACTTATATTTATAATAGGTCTTTACCAATGAAATTGCCGAAATTTTCTTACAGATTCATGAGTTTAAAATTCCTGTAATTCGCGTAGCTTAATTAAAAAAAGTTTTTTTTTTTATTTTTTTTTAGAGAATTTACGCGCTTTTAGATCATAGTTTTCAATATTATGGTATTTAAATTAGTCATTATTTAATTATTAATGGAGAAGATTGGAGGAGGCCTTTGCCACCTGGCAAACGGACCCACACAAAAATGGAACAAAAGAAATTATATATGAATAACAAAAAAATATAGTCATAATAATAGTAGTTTATGCTACTAGGGCGAAAAGGAATAAATTACGAGGACGATTTAAAACACGAGCGTAGCGAGTGTTTTAAACGTAACCGAGTAATTTATTGCTTTTACGCCCGTGTATCATACTACGTTTTTCAATGCATAGTGTGAGGAAATGAAAATAAATATAATCTTGTGAACTTTAAATTATAATTGGCTCAAAAGGACTGTATCCAGAGCCGTTAAACAGTGGAAAAAAAAGTACAACATCTATGGTACACAAGAAAGGCTGCAGGTTAGCCAACCTTTATAAATAAATAAAAAAAAAATAATAATAATAAAGCCCTAGGGCAAAATAATCGACTTTTTGTTCGGTTTTGATGCATAAAAAGTGGGCCTTTACGAGCACATGCATTGAAATATATATAATATAGTCCGAATGAAGGCTTATCTATATATATATATACAAGGTGGAAAAAATGAAAGGGCCCTGGAGGGGAATTACCTTAAATCCTTTAGTTAGCTCATTTTACTGAAAGGAAACATTCCTTTATTTTTTAAAAGAAACAAAACTGCATTCAAAGATCTTCTAAAATTTGCTTGTCTCACCCGGGAACTGAACCAACTAAAAATTTAAAAAATAAACCCTCGCTATTTTATTATACGAATGGGTAGGATTATTGTTCAGGATAAAATTTGTCTACTAAACTAAAGTCTTACATTCATCTGTTGTACGAGATACCCATGAAATTGAATATTTATTACAAGTTCTTTATTAACAAAACCTAGTACTGTTCACTTGTAAAGAAATAATTATACGCCATTATTACACAATGACAGCACGGAATGAAAGCAAAACAAAACAAAATTTGAATCTCGAACGAATACTTTTATCGATTTTAAAAATGTTGAAAGTTATGGTTCGAACTTCAAATTTGTTGCTCCGCGTTGCAAAAAAAAATACGTTCTTTTTTTAAACTTTTCGTCAGTACGCCTAGTGCAAGAAGTTATTGTGCTCTGCATACATTTATTATTACCATTCAACGATTTTCTTATTGAAGTATTCAACAAGGTACTTAAGATAAATAACATTAGCAAGCTTGTACTTCATACGATGTCTTTGGATGTAAGAGAGATAAGAAAATTTTATAACGTGTCATTTACTTGTTACAAGTGAACAGTACTAGGTATTGTTAACAAAGAACTTGTAATCAATATTTAATTTCATGAGTATCTCGTATAACAGATGAGTGTAAGACCAAATGTTTATTAGACAAATTTTATCCTGAACAGTAATCCTACCGATTCGTATGATAAAATAGCGAGGGTTTTTATTTTTTATTTTTAGTTGGTTCGATTCCCGGGTGAGACAAGCGAATTTCAGAATATCTTTGAATGCAGTTTTGTTTCTTTTAAAAAATAAAGGAATGTTTCCTTTCAGTAAAATGAGCTAACTAAAGGATTTAAGGTAGTTCCCCTCCAGGGCCCTTAAATTTTTTCCACCCTGTATATAAAGTGATTAATTTTTCCATACAACCGCGTGACCAACTGGCTAGTTCTACCAACAGATAAAAGTCACGTGACATTTTTTACGTGTCTACGTGAAAGTGGCACTGGACGACAGCGCTCTCCTAAATAACGTCACGTGATATATGAACGCCTCCATTGTCTCGGTGATTATTAAAAGTTCTATCTCAGTTTTATCGCATTATGTGCACAAAGCACATTATATTTGGTATCTCTCATGTATGATTGTCAATATTAATCCATCACAGAAATTGTTGTCATCAAAAATTATATTTATTTTAATAATGCATTACTTCATAACAAATAAAATTAACCAATCAATCTGGGATTTCGTAACAAGACAGCAACACTTACTGCGTTCAGTTATATTTATACTGTGACCCAGACATGGACTTCATGTTCTGTTCTGTGACTCTGACAGTAATATTTTTTAACTTGATGGCAAGCGACACATTTCTATACAGCCTTCAGTCAAGTGACGTCACACGAATATCAAATGAAAGTTGCAAGCTTTTTCGTAAAACTATTCTTCATCATGAGGGTTTTCAGAACAAAAGTTCTAAAATACGGCTTGTTAAACCTAAATCTCGAAATGGTTTTCGAATTAACACACCTTAACATATTTTAATCTATGCGAATTCAATGGCTTTCTCAATTATTTGCTTTTTGTTTGAAAGTTTATTTTAAATTTAGTTTTTATTTTCAGTTAGAATATAAAAATTCAATCTTCAAAAACAGTTCGTCCTAAATGCCATCCATAATAAGACTCGTAATAATTTTTTAGCGCTGACACTTTTCAAAAATTAAATTAATGTTGCTGTTGGTTTAATGTTATCTCATTCATACACATAAGAGATGACATAATTTGTCATTATGTATTTTTAAAATATTTGCATGTGGATAGAACTTGTTCATCTTGTAAAGAATTAAAACCTGAATTATGGCATCAATCGATAGTGTTGCTAGTAAAGAATTACAACCTGTATTACTGCATCAATCGATAGTGTTGCTAGTAAAGAATTACAACCTGTATTACTGCATCAATCAATAATGTTGGTAGTAAAGAATTACAACCTGTATTATGGCATCAATCGATAGTGTTGCTAGTAAAGAATTACAACCTGTATTATGGCATCAATCGATAGTGTTGCGAGTAAAGAATTACAACCTGTATTAATGCATCAATCGATGGTGTTGGTTGTAAAGAATTACAACCTGTAGTATGGCATCAATCGATAGTGTTGCTAGTAAAGAATTAAAACCTGTATTATGGCATTAATCGATAGCGTTGCTAGTAAAGAATTACAACCTGTATTACTGCATCAATCGATAGTGTTGGTAGTAAAGAATTACAACCTGTATTATGGCATCAATCGATAGTGTTGCTAGTAAAGAATTACAACCTGTATTATGGCATCAATCGATAGTGTTGCGAGTAAAGAATTACAACCTGTATTAATGCATCAATCGATGGTGTTGGTTGTAAAGAATTACAACCTGTAGTATGGCATCAATCGATAGTGTTGCTAGTAAAGAATTAAAACCTGTATTATGGCATCAATCGATAGTGTTGGTAGTAAAGAATTACAACCTGTATTATGGCATCAATCGATAGTGTTGCTAGTAAAGAATTACAACCTGTATTATGGCATCAATCGATAGTGTTGGTAGTAAAGAATTACAACCTGTATTATGGCATCAATCGATAGTGTTGCTAGTAAAGAATTACAACCTGTATTACTGCATCAATCGATAGTGTTGGTAGTAAAGAATTACAACCTGTATTATGGCATCAAAAGATAGTGTTGCTCGTAAAGAATTACAACCTATATTATGGCATCAATCGATAGTGTTGCTAGTAATGAATTACAACTTGTATTACTGCATCAATCGATAGTGTTGGTAGTAAAGAATTACAACCTGTATTATGGCATTAATCGATAGCGTTGCTAGTAAAGAATTACAACCTGTATTACTGCATCAATCGATAGTGTTGGTAGTAAAAAATTACAACCTGTATTATGGCATCAATCGATAGTGTTGCTAGTAAAGAATTACAACCTGTATTATGGCATCAATCGATAGTGTTGGTAGTAAAGAATTACAACCTGTATTATGGCATCAATTGATAGTGTTGCTAGTAAAGAATTACAACCTGTATTATGGCATCAATCGATAGTGTTGGTAGTAAAGAATTACAACCTGTGTTATGGCATCAATCGATAGTGTTGCTAGTAAAGAATTACAACCTGTATTATGGCATCAATCGATAGTGTTGGTAGTAAAGAATTACAACTTGTATTATGGAATCAATCGATAGTGTTGGTAGTAAAGAATTACAACCTGTGTTATGGCATCAATCGATAGTGTTGCTAGTAAAGAATTACAACCTGTATTATGGCATCAATCGATAGTGTTGGTAGTAAAGAATTACAACCTGTATTATGGCATCAATAGAATACCAGTAAAATTATCTTCTTAAGGGAATTTCACTCACAACACACATAATACCACTACACCATGGAATAAATAACATCCAATTTATTTGCGTCTCGTATCGTTCACTTTATTTGTATCTTACACCATTTTAAAAAGAAATAGTTAGCAAATTAAACATTTCAAGGAAAAAAAGAGATGGAACATGACTCAAATTGCAAATAGAAATTCAAAATGGATGTATAGTTCGCCGTTGTATCGCTTTTTAGACTCCTCAGTGGGTATAAATCGCTGTTGTAACCCTCTTGTATGGACGAAATCGTAAATAGAAATACAAGGTAGTTAGTGGACTCCCAATGACGTATTAATCGCTCTTGTATCGCTTTTAAGACTCCTCAGTGGGTATAAATCGCTATTGTAACCCTCTTGTATGGACAAATTCGCAAATAGAAATTAAAGGTAGTTAGTGGACCCCAAATGTCGTATAAATCGCTCTTGTATCGCTTTTTAAGCCCCTCGGTGTGTATAAATCGCTATTGTAACCCTCTTGTATTGACGAATGCCGCTTAATTTGTGCCCAAATGCGCATAGTAGGCCATTGGAATTAAAATATATATCAAATTTAAATGCTACAAAAGGTTTTATTGTTTGAATGACTTCATTTGTAGCCCAGTATGATTATCCTAGGTTTTCCTCCTCGGCGGAGTTGTGTTTAAGTGGTGGGGGGTGAAAATGTACTCCCGGAAGGGGTATTTTTGAGGTTTTACGGTAATATCTCGTAAAGGACTCAAAATATCGAAAAAAATGTTCTATTAAAAGTTGTAGATCATTAAATTTTGCATTAAATGAGACCAGAAACATATATTTAGGACCACCTTTTTCCATACTAGTGCTCATCAAATTTGGACAAATTTTACATATTTATGAAAAAATTTCGTTTTAACTTCTGCTTTTTGGCAATATTATCTAAAACTACTAATCTATCATTAATTGGTCTATGCATATGTCATAGAAGACAAAATTATGCTATAGATGAGATCAAAAATGTTTTTTTTTAGATTATCCGTTTCCCTTAAATTCCACCTTAAAGTTTGACACTAATTTAATTTAATGCAAAATTTCAAGTTTATAGGTCTGCTAAAACACTTTTAGATATTTCAAAATCAAATATAGGAAGGAACTTGTAATTTAGGGTAGAAGTAGGATCAGTAAGTTCTCTTGGTAACTGAAATTTCAGACTTCTAGCTTTACCCATAACGAAGATACAGGGGGGTTGAAAGTGCCATGAGTTGCTTCGAGAAAAGGATAGTACGTACGTTTTTTTTTTTTTTTTTTGCGAGTCTTGGCGGGGGCACTGCCTTGCCCCCAGATATTTCTGTATGAATGAAAAAACTTCAGTCGTTACACTATCTATCTATCTATCTATATTTATCTATATCCCAGCAAAATATCTTTGGAACGGAAGGTGGTACATTCCTAGGGGTTGGACCATGGGGTGCCAAAACAAGTTTTTTTTTTAATGGCATAACTTTGACGGCCTGTATCTCCCAAAGGGCTGGAGTTAGACCCATGTTGATAGGTGTCTAGGAAAAGGTCTCGACGAGATCTACCTGCCGAAAGTGTAAAAACTTTACAGGTCCGTATCTCCCAAACGGCTGATGCTAGACCCATGTTCATGGTACTCTAAGAAAAGGGCTCGGCGAGATCTAGATGATGGTAAAAAAAGTCGAAAAAAGAAATTGCCAAAATTTTGATCGGCCATATCTCCCAAACAGCTTTAAGGAGTTCGAGTTTCAGCTATAGTGATAGGGCTACATAACCAAAAACAAAATTTTTTTTGAAAGGTTTTGACAGTTTTTTGACAGGTCCAGGTTTGAAAAGTATTCCGTTTTGCATGAAACTCGGTATCAAGGGGCATTTGGGGTCGCCGATTACGCTGCCGTATTCAAATTTGACATTGTTTGACAACTGATAGGGATTTTGGCACTTTTTCGGAAAAAATTTGATCGGTGAGTCCCCGTATTTGGCACTCTGGCGAGGCCAAAGGCCGGGCACTACACCTTGACTCCCAGAGGGAGTGAGAGCACTTATAACGTTTGTTTCTGAAAAAAAAATTTATATGTTTCCTGTAGGCCAGACGGGCGAAGCCTCGGGCAGAAGCTATTATTAATATACCCACAGATTCATGATGGACTTCCGCAAAGTAACGCCTTTTTCAATAAATTTTAACAGTTACAATAAATAAATATTTTTTTTACCACTTTTATAACTGAAAATTGTAAAGTTAAGTAGGTATTTAAAATATTATTAAAAATCGTAATAGAACCGTATCTATCTGTCTATACATAGATGATATACCAAAAAAAATATTGCGGTGTAGAATACTGATACAAAAATTTTTTTTCGGTATTTTTGTCGGTACTTCATGCATTACGCAAAAACTACTGAACGAGTTTTGGTATGGTACCACTGTTCGATCCTCAGCAGTGAGACATTAATTACAAATTAAAGAAGGAAGGAAGATCACTGTTCAATAACTTAATAAAGCCAATTCTGAATTTTAGTTTTAGTGCTGTCAAAGCTTAAAGTTTCCCAAAGAAATTTAGCTTCTAATCCTTAATCTTAAGCTAAAATTAATGCCTTAAGGTTGTATGATACCTCACTTCGCTTCGCATGATCCAGCTTTATACCAACAAAAACTGCAACAATCACTTTGAAATAAATATATGGTAAAGTTGAGGAATAATGCTATGTCAACACTATAGTGAAAACTTGATTCCATAAAATTTTCTTGATAGAAAAAAATTACAAAGTTACCTCCAAACCGTAAAATAAACCGCGAGCATTCAATGAATACTTGAAGTTAGATCTGAAACTTTGAATAATATAACTGATGTTAGTATAAAGCAGCTGCAGACTATAAAACAAAAATGAATAAACCATTATTTTCACCGTAAAAAGAAAATACCTAAATGATCGCGCGCTGTAGTCAGCCTAACCTGGACCGCCCTGCCGCCCGACCCTCGATACAGTCCCGCTCGGTATACATAAGTATTTATTTATCTATGGTCCTGCTTCGGCTTTCGTACGGGATGGTTGCGTCGCTTGCGCTCACGATTTTATGCAACAAAAGGCAGCTTTTTACATCTGATTATTTCCTAGTAGGTTTTTTGTGACTACACGCAATTATGGGAAATTCACGTAAAAACCAAATGAAGAATTTATGAAGACTCGCGTACCTATGATTCCGTATTGTGGATGATAAAAATTTTGTAATGTTTTTTCGTGAATTCCTCAACCGCTTTATTTTTCCTGTAATCTGTACGTAAACAAATATAACCATGATTTTTGTCATATTTTTCGGTTGATCCGTTTTGGAGATAAGGGAGGGACATACATTTTTTTTATGGTTTATCAAGGATTTCTTGAAACAAATGCAATTAAATATAGCCAAATTATATATTTTTACAATTAACTTTTTAATACCTATAATTTGATACCCATATTGTATTTTTATAAAATATTTTTTTCATTCAAATTCAAATTCAAATTCAAATAGTTTATTTTGCAAAGCAGGTATAGATATATACACTTTTTACACGTCAAATTTAATCTAATAAAGAAAATATATGTAATAAAATAATAAATTTACATGAACTAAATTAAAGGTTTATTTAATTTATGTAGCAATATATAAACGATTAAAATTATAGATAAAATATATATTATACAAGGTAAAATCCAATCAGCCGCCCGAACCCATACCGGAGACCCGGCCAGGGACCAGGAACAAGGTTCAATGATCACCAACCGAGCCCCCAGCACGAATCCAGGCGGCCGACCAAATCCCGTCCTATATACTACATACTAATAGGTTACATATATAAATACATGCCTACCTCCGCCCATTCGATTAGTCTTGCTAAGAAGGGCAAAAAACTTAGCAAGATCATGTCTTTTTTTTTCAACATAAAACTTATACTATACAATATATGACTTATATCTACTTTAACCAAGGGATAAGAAAATACAAGACAGCAGGAATTCAGGTTAATGAAAAAAAAGAAAAACATATATATCTTTGTCTGCCTGTCTCATATAGTCCTTTTCCTTTTACAGTCTGTAATCAATTAATGTTTACACCTTAGAGGAATTATAAGTTAAGAATTTATACTTTTAATTAATTAATTAAAATTTATTTTATTTCCTTTTTATATTTTTCATTTGTGCTCAACTTTTCTTGAATTGCTATAATTTTCCTGTAATTGGCCAGCTATGGTCTATAATCGACATTTTTTCATATTTTTCAGTTTACCAGTTTCGACGATAAGGGGGGGGACATACATATCTTTGAGGTTTTAAAAGATTTCTCGAAACCACTGCCCGTAAATATAGTAAAAATATATATTTTTAAAATCAACTTTTTAGTATCTACAATTGGATACCTATATTCTATTTTTAGGATAATGTTTTTTATTTTTCTCACTTTTGTTTTAGAAATATTTAGAACAATTTCAAATTTTTCATATTTTTTTTTACACCGCGATATAACACGCGCGAAATAAATTACGAATTCCATAAAGGACAAAAGGCGCAATTTCACAAAAAATGTAAACTTACCAAAATAAAAAGGCACATTTCCTTTTGCTAAGATTAAACGTCACATTTACAACAAACATCAAGGTTAAAAGGGCATAATTGTATAATACATCCTTAAAATGCTTATAAATAAAGACGCTTCAAATTAAATACTAAAGTAAAAGGACCTATTATGTAAATACCTTCGAATTTGTCTACATTTTAAAACTATTTGCAAGGGAAAAAGACGCATCTCTGTGATGATTCAAAAAAATAGCATTTACGCCTTTATTCCTTAGTGACAAATCTATCTTTTATTCTGTTACTAACCAAAAAGACGCGCGTGACGTCAGCGTGTTATTTGAGCCTTTCTTTCTTAGTAAGCTCTTAGTTTCAAGTTGATAGATTCGTATTTGCTGCACGCAAAGTCAATCACGTCTTTCTTTATTAGAAAATCAAAAGCAGCGGAGCGCGCGGGGAGTTACCGCACCTGCAGCAAGCTCTTTGTTTCAAGTAAATAGATTTTATTTTGCTGCACGCAAAGTCATCACGTCCTTCCGTCAACAAATCAACGGAACAACGAGGCGCGCAGGGGGTTACCGCACGTGCAAGTTCCATTATTTGCGCCGGAGTTCCCGGAGTTGTGGCTTGCAACAATTTTCAAAAAAATGCGCGACTGTTACGCTAGTGTTCATTTTTACCATCATGGTGTTATTATTATTTACCAGGTAATTAAAAATAATACTCTCTTATTAAAAAGTAAACTAGTTTGTAGATACATTAGGTGGAAATATAAAGTAAACAATATTTTTGATATCCAAAATTCAATTGTTATGTCATTTATAGATTAATATTTTATTCTTAACATATAATTTATTCTTAAAATATAAAAATAAATACATTGTAACATATAATACGGTGCCATTGATTAGATAAACATATTCTATGAATATAATAAACTATTATAATAATGTTGTACTGAAAGTACGTTTTAACTTTAAAAAAGTTGAGATTAAAGTGTATATATGTACTTTGGTTTTGTAGTTAGTTAAATTAGTGTGTTTGCGTTTATTATTTGGTAGTAAGTATTCAGTATGTACACATATGATTACTTTTCTTTTACGTATGCCTGATCTTTTTTCGGTTTGCTGGAAGAAATCTCTCATAGAGATAATCTCGCCGCTGTACACTTATTTTAATGTGTACGTGTGTAATTAAATATTTTGTGTACAATAAAGAATTATAATAAAACAAATAGAAGTTACAGCGTTTTCGTAAAAATGTTCATCATCATAAAGTTTTTTAGACCACAAGTTCTAAAATACAGCTTATTAAACCTTAATCTCGAAATGGTTTTCAAATTAACATACCTTAACGTAATTTCATCTAAGCGAATTCTACAAATAACCAGTGTTTTATGTCGTCATCGAGAATTATGCCAAACAATATTATTAAAAACAGACTTGCAAACATTTTCTTATTAAAACAATATCTAAGTAAAATGTACCAGCGGTAAAAAAAAAACACAAAAACATCTTCTAGTTAAAATAAAACAAATTTTCTGTCCTAAGACACATACCTAATCCTAATCTAATTATTTAACGCCATGACTAAATAACTTTTCAGTCTTCAAGTATATTAATACTATAAAAAAAAAATCAATCACTTTAAAAAATCACTTAAAGTCAACACGTATTTTCAGTACAACATTGTTGGTAAATTCCATGATTATGGTTAACACTCGCGTAACAGTCGCGCATTTTTTTGATAATTGTTACAAGCCAGAATTCCGGCGCAAATGATGGCACATGCACGTGCAGTAACCCCCCGCGTGCCTCGTTGCCTCGTTAATTTGCTGATGGAAAGACGTGATGCGTGCAGCAAAATCGAATCTATATACTTGAAACAAAGGTCTTACTGCAGGTGCGGTAACCCACCGCACGCCCTGCTGCTTTTGATTTTCTAAGAAAAAAAGACGTGATTGACTTTGCGTGCAGCAAATACGAATCTATCAATTTGAAACAAAGAGCTTACTAAGTAAGATAGGCGCAAATAACACGCTGGCATCACGCGCGTCTTTTTTGCTTAGTACCAGAATAAAAGATAGATTTGTCACTAATGAATAAAGGCGTAAAAAGCTTTTTTTTGACTTATCACAGAGATGCGTCTTTTTTTCCTAGTAAATAGTTTTAAAATATAAACAAATACGGACGTTTTTGCCAAATAGGTCCTTTTAGGTTAGTATTTTATTTAAAGCGTCTTTATTTCTAAGCATTTTAAGGATCATTTATACAATTATGCCCTTTTAACTTTGATGATTGTTGTAAATGTGATTTATTTTTTATTTATTTTATTTTATTTTATTTGGGACTTCAACAGCACATACAGTTTTAATTATAATACAGAAAAAAGGAGTACAGTAAATATCGCCAGTAACAGAAATCCACCGTAAATACAGTTAACAATAATAATTAAACAAAAACATACATGGGTGACTTAATCTAGAGATTTAGGTATCATCGCTTAACAAAATCATGAGCACACAACATATATAGATATGTATAATATATATGTAAATATAAATATATATACATAATATATACATATATATCAAAACATGTGTAAATAGACTATAATATATAAATAAATAAGAAATGAATAAATATTTAGAATAAAAGTATTAAATGAATAAGAGACTACCTTGTAAGAGAAAGTGATTTTAGAATTCGCCTTTTGAAGGTATGTTTAGTACAATCAAAAGGATCAATGTTATGACACTTTTTATTATAATTTGAAAGAAGACGTAGTATTGGGGAATTTTGAGCATAGTTGGTGTTTACTCGGGGGACGCTAAACAGAAATTTCTCGGAATGGCGAGTTCGGCGCTCTGTGACTTTATAGTTTATCTCTGCAACCAAGGAGCTACAATCGATATTGCCACTAAGTATATCATGAAGTAATGACATATCCAACAGAAGCCGTCGGTTCTTAAGACTAAGCATATTATGACGCAGGCAAGCGGCTGGATAGTCCTTATCAAATTGATGAGCGCGAAAATTCAGATAACGTAAAAAAGACCATTGTATTCGTTCAATTCGTTCAATATGTGTAATATATTGTGGATTCCAAATACTACTCGCGAATTCAAGAAGGCTTCTTACGTAAGCGAAGTAAATGATCTTTATAGTGGTTATGTCATCGAAAGCTACACTCACACGCTTAACAAATCCCAGCATTCTATAAGCACGACTTGCAATTTCATTAATATGGGGCTCAAAAGTTAATTTAGTATCAAGGGTCACGCCAAGGTCACGTATCTTATTCACACGATTAATAATTTCACCGTCAATTAGATAACTGTACAAAATTGGGTTAGGACTTCGAGTGAAAGATATAAGTGCACATTTAGAAACGTTAATATTAATTCGATTTTGTGTGTAATATAGTGAAAGATTATCGAGATCATGTTGTAATTTATGACAATCAGAATTGGAGCTAACATTGAAAAATATTTTTTTATCGTCCGCATACATTAAAAACCTCGAGTTAGTAAAAACAACGTATATGTCATAAAGATACGCGTTATAAAGCAGTGGACCTAGGTGCGACCCCTGAGGTACACCAGACGTAACATCGATAAAATTAGACTGATAGCCACCAAGAACAACTGCTTGAGATCTTCTAGATACATAAGAAGTTATCCATCTGTAAATGTCTCCCCTTAAACCGAGTCTGAAAAGCTTACGCAGCAGGATGACGTGGTCCACCCTATCGAAGGCTTTTTCAAAGTCTGTGTAGACCACGTCAACCTGCTGATGAGCATCCATACTGCGAAGAACAAAGTTAACAAATTCAGTGAGATTAGAAACCGTTGAACGGCCACTCAAGAAACCATGCTGTTGTGGTGGGATACCCTTTGTAATAGTTGAGTAAATGTTATTATAAACTAATTTTTCTAAAACTTTGCCAAATATATTCAGTATTGATATCGGTCGGTAATTTGAAATTTCTGATTTGGAACCCTTTTTGTGAATTGGAACAATAAGTGCCTCCTTCCACTTAGATGGAAAAACTCCTTGTGCTATAGATCGGTTAAATATAATACTAAGTGGTAAGGAGACACTTTCCGCACATTTTATAATAAAGAATGGGGTGATACCATCACTTCCTGCACCACCGTTGGGGTCTAGGCCTTTCAGTAATTTAAGAACATCATTCTCAGATACCTCAAAACCAGAGACAATACTACCATCGTCGCAGAAGGGGGCTGCAAAGTCATTATCGGGATAAATATTTGCAGGTGCTATAAAAACTGAAGCAAAAAAATCGTTAAACCCTTGACAAATACTTTGTGCGTTTTCGCACGCCTGTCCTTTATAATTAAAAGTTTTGGGATAAGCGGAACCACCTCTGCGAGCTTTCACGTAAGACCATAATAATTTAGGGTTAATTTTGAGGTTTGATTGTATTGAATTAATATATTGCTTGAAACATTCATCCTGGATAGCTTTCTGGCGACTACGCAAGAGAGAAAACTCATCGTAATCCAAAGGATTACCATGTTTTTTCCATTTCCGATGAACTTTATCTTTTTCTTTTATAATTATTTTTAAACTACTACTAAACCAGGCAGGATAGTTACGTTTACGATTACGGGTATCCTGTGGAACGGATTCTTTTATAATTTCATATAAAATATCATAGAATTTAGAAACACTACTATCTAAATCAGGAGTGTTCAGGAGATATTGCCAGTCAGTGTTTAAGATTTTAGCATTGATCGATACGTAATCACCTTTACGGAATCTATATCTCGAATTATTTGCCTCTTCAAAGGGAACTGAAACTAAATTAGACATAGTTAACTCGAGAGAAGGGTGATAAATGTCCTCAGATACAAGTGGCAAAGTGGATCTTTGTACATCAATTTCAGAATTGCAAATAAGATCTAATATTTTGTTTTTATTATTATTTATTAAGTTATATTGAGAGCACTCTGATGAATATAATAATTCTATTAACTCCATACCTGCGTCACGAACCTCTACTGGTCCCCGTAAAAGATAATTAGGTGTGTTATCTTTATTCCATTCAACATCCGGCATGTTAAAGTCGCCCGCAATTAAAAAAGTATCGTTGGGCGAAGACGAGATCACATCGCTCAACAAAGAAGCAAAATCGAAAAGGTGGTCCGCTAAGACTCGTTTTCCGAATTTTTTATCTTTATCTGGGGGTGCATACGCTGAGCAGATATGAAGATCACGACTCAATGACGTCATAGCGGCATTGCTGCCGTGCGCGCGTAAAGAACTAGCAGGGATGGTTACCCATAAACATTCGGAATCGTTGCGTGACCACTCGGGCCGAACGCGGGCACCTAAGCTTCGCTTCACTATAATCATTACGCCGCCCCCGTCTAACTTACCACTCGATAATCTATCCCTATCCAGCCTGAATACATCATACCTACTATCACAGAGCTCCGAGTCCAAAATTCCATTATGTAGCCAACTTTCTGTTATGATAATTACGTCGTAATTATTTGATAGCATATTTTGGTAAAAGGTATTTAATTTTGTCCTGAGACCTCTAGTATTTTGGTAATAAATATGTGATAAAGGATAGCCTTTTTATTTTAGTATGTTTGCATTTTTTTGTGCATTTGCGCCTTTTTTCCTATGTATATCTCTGTTATGTGACATTCTAGCAAAATATGAGTTAGTTCAGTAGATGCGCCTTCTATTTCTGATTCCAACGGTATACAAAACTCATTTCCAAAAAAAAATACAGTTACGCCCTTTTTCCATAGGACGGCAGAATAAAAGTCACCTAATATGTACACTCACCTTTTTTAATTAAATTATTTCTTTTTTTAGTCATCTCATCATAAAAGTCTGAAATACGGAGCCTGACTCGCACTTGGCCGTTTTTTAATTTACATATAACATGCTAAATACATAACATAATATGCACACGAACCGAAAATTAAAGATGGTAAAACAGAATACTTACTAACCAATGTAAATAAAAATAATTTACCGTAGGTTTTATTTTATAAGGCCTACCTATAAAATAAAAAAAGCTTTTCAATAAATATTTTCATTGCTTAGAATACTTGTCCTAAAATAGTTGTAGTTATCCTAACGAAATAGCGTGACGTCACGCACTGCACAGGTGTCAGGTGTGCGAGTGCGAGCCGCGGCCGGCCGCGAGCGATCGTGAAGTGAGGCGCGGAGAAGTGGGGGTGAAACTTGAATTCGAGCTGAGGTGTTATACACTCTTAAGGGGAACGAAAATACAAACAGAAATAAAATATCAGCTTTCGGATGATTTTGTTGCAATAATTAGGTTACGTATAGCCATAAAAAAAATACATGTTTTTGGTTGAACTTTAAGGTATTCATTTTCCACAAACCACGTTAATCGATTCATATTTGTACTGTCAATGAATTTTTTTGTAACCCTCTATTGCACACTTCTTATCGATTTTGTTTCAGGTATCGCTTTTGCGATTTTGTTGGTTTTTTTTAATAAAATTAGTGTGAATGATATCTATTCATTTTCCAAATACCACGTTATTCGGGTCAAAAAAAGCACCCCCTTTTTCCAAAAATACGTAAATCCACTGATGCAGTCAGCGGCAGCAAGATATTGTCAGTCTACGCCTAGCGTTGGCGCCCGTAAGACGTGGAACCTGTGCCTTTTTTTGCAAGCTATAAATATCTCCCAAAACTACTTCAAAACACATTGAAATTAATTTTATAAAGTAATATTTCGAGGAGCATCATATTCCTGCCGTTAAAAACTCAACAAAATATGCGTATGAGTGATTTAGCTACATCGTGCCATAGTCATAACAACAAAACTGAATGAATTTGGAATGAATTCATACTTTTATGCGGGAAAATAATATATGTTACTCTAAAAGAATAATTTTGTGATCGTTATTGAAACCCAAATTAATTTACTTATACTTACTGAGATCTGTAACAAAGGTCAATGACCTTTTCGTGAAATTACCCTCTAGTATTGGCTCACCATTTCAGGTCCAATAAGTGAAGTTTTTTGCAAATTATATAGGTACACTTACTTGGGATAAATCTCCAAGCATTTAAAATATAGAAATTTATTTTGAAATATTTACAGTGCATGGCAAAATTATTAGATCGTAGATAATCCTGTCTGTACATGTTCAGGTTCTGTTACGCAAAATGAAAACAATGAAACTCTTTTAGGATTAATTTCTTATCCTTATGTTTGTCTGTCTGTCCGTTTGTCTAGACAATTTTTTCTGGGTAAAATTAATAAATACCAATATAAACGGCCTGTAACCGCGAGGTACATGAATGCAGAGCTGATGAGAAAGGGAAAATGGATGAGGTGACACGGGTAAGATGTGGGAAAAAACGTGAGTGAACTAACCTTTGTTCTGGATGGTTGCCGGCGAATGCGCCGCGTGGCGTCCCTTCTTGTTGGGCTGATTGAGCTGGTCTTGAGCAGGGATGAGCAGGATGTATTGGTTGGTGGAGTAATGTGAACACGACACTGGTATGAGCGTAGGTAAGCGAGATTTATCGGCGTGTCGCGGCGCGAACAGTGTGCACACGTGTGTTTCGGGAGACGTCCGCCACGGAAGAGAGCAAGCGCCGGCGCACAAGTCCCCCGGCGCGAGGCGCTGCGGTGCGAGACTACCCATGCGCATGCGTCACGCTTGTTGCGTGAACACGGCCCTCTATAGAGCTGTAAAAACATACTTTTGACGTTTTTATTTATATTACGTTTTAGGTTTTTACGTTTTTTTTTACGTTTTTCATACAAATTTTCTCACTATGAAAATGTAGGGATGAACACTTGAGATAATATTTTGCATTTAAAAGTCAACACAGAAAGGAATTGTTGAACAAATAATGTAAAAAATATGAAAACCATGTTGTTCTATTCTAAAGGGATTAGTAATCTACTGTTCAATGTGGCGATAGCTTTGTTTATTTTTTTCCTTGAATTATTTTTTACTAAGATAACAAATAGTTTAATACAAGGTTTTCCTTAAGAGGTCCCTTTACCCCTGTATTTTTCTTAAAATTCATACAATAGGTATAAACCGAATGTGAAGTCTACAGCTTATTTTGTTCATATCTTTTTTCATGAGTATATTCTAGTGACATCTAACTACGTGTAGCCGCTGGCTACAGGATGCAGAGCTGATGGAATTTGAATGGGAGAGTAGACAGGATAAGAAAAAGATTGTGGGTAAACTGACTGACCTTGCTTTGGAATGTTGTTCTCGATGGGCCGACAGGAGATGCGGTGACGTGCTGAGCCTTCTTGTTGGCTAGTTGAGCTGGCGTCTGTGCAGGGATGTATTGAATGTCCTGGTTTGAGTGATGTACACAGCACTTGTATTAACACTACACTTTAGGTACGCGATATTGTTTGTGCTGACGCGAATGTCTATTGTTTAGAGCTGTCGGCTGCGCGGGCGCGCGCGCGTGCGCCTAGAGAGGCTCGTCGATCCGAACAGACTGAGTGAGCAGCGCTCAGCGCGCGACTCGATTCTGTCGCGAGTTGCTTATCTGCACATGCGCTGACGTCACGCTGTTTTTAGCGTGAACATCCTGGGGGGGCCGGGGCTGCGGCTCCATGGGCTGTGTCCAGATCCACAACTTGGATCACTCCATCCTTGCCAGGCATTGTGCGGAGAATTCTCCCCAACTTCCATTGGAGCGGAGGCAGGTCATCCTCTTTGATGAGGACCAGTTCACCCACTTGAGGAGGGGAGGAAGGGGAGAGCTGATTGGAGCGGGTTTGCAGGGTATGGAGGTAGGATCTGGACCAGAGAATCCAAAAGCGCTGAGAGAGCGCTTGAATGAGCTGAAAGCGTTTAAGAACAGATATGGGTCTGTCGTAAAAAGACTGCTCAGGTAGAGCGGTGAGCGGACGACCAATAATGAAATGTCCGGCCGTGAGAGGGTCAAAGTCCGTAGGATCGGATAAAATCGGGCAGAGGGGTCTTGAGTTGAGTATTATTTCGTGCAGAGCGCCGAACCAAGTTATGTGCTGATTCGCGAGCTGGTGAGTGATTGCATCATTGTTTGACCCGAGGAAGTTCTGAACTTCAATGAGTTGATCCCTAGCACCTACACAGCTTGTGTCGACTCTGAGCGAATGAGAACTAGAGTACCGCGACGTGAGATAAAACCTAACAGGGCTCGTGCTGAGTGAAATTGACCATGTACGTCTGCTATTATTGGTGTGTTAGTGACGTTCACTACACGTTGTGCGGAGTTACAAGAATTCTCTGTTGGAGCTGGAGTCATTGAGTGAAAATGAACTGAGTGTGTATGTGATGAGTGTGTGTGTGATGACTGAGTGCTGGTTTCATTGAGTGAAAAATGAGCTGAATGTGTATCTGATGAGTGAATGTGTGAGTGAAAATGAGCTGAGTGTGTCTATATGTGCTGATTGAATGTGTGAGTGAAAATGAGCTAAGTGTGTATGTGCTGATTGAATGTGTGAGTGAAAATGAGTTGAGTGTGTATGTGCTGATTGAATGTGTGATGAGTGTGACTATATGTGAAAATGAGTTATTAAAAACTTGAGCGCTACCAACTCCAACGTGCGGATAGCTTGTAACTTGCGCGGGCCGAAAAAAAAAAAAAAAAAAAAAAAACAAAGGCTATGTTCAAACGGAACACGGAAAATAAACACGAAAGAGAGAGAAAAAATATTTTTTTTTTTAAAAAACAACCTGTATATGAGCTGTACCAACGTGGAACACCCTATATGTGTACCATTAACAATAAGATCAGAGATGAGAAGAGAAAAAAAAAACAAATTGTTTACTATATTTGTGCTATATATATATACCCGGGTAAAAAAGCAGACAATAACACAAATAAACGGTCCGGCAATATATTACTGCGACGTGAGATTACCGCAACACAAAAATATCGAAAAGGGCTGATGAACCTGTTCACTTTTATGTTATTTGCCTTGAAATCACGCTTTAGTAATATACGTAATACGTATGTATATGCACGAAATAAAGCGAATTTATACTCTCACAAAAAAATATCTCGCAAGATACGAGAACTATCTTTGACAGTGGGTAGATTTGCACCTCTTCGCGCGATAGAAAACAAAGTGAAGTGTAGGTACTCAAAACGTTGTAACACGATATGAAACTAAAATGTGAACTATGTATTTACGAGCAAAGTTGAATCACTTCGAGAACATTTGAAAAGATTGGGTCGGGAATTACATGTAAAAAATGTTGAGCAAAATGCTGACTTTGAGTTTAATTAATTTTACGTATGGGGTTTATAAGGGCTGATAATTAATCCCTGGAAGTGACGGGGGGGTTTAATAAAGAAATATAGTGGACTGTAATAAACAATTGGGCCGAATGGATATAATTATATTATCTGAGCTGAACAATAATTACAACCGTGATGAAAATGAGTTATTCTGTAAAGGGGCGTGGGGGGGCCGGTTCTAACCGATAAATGGAATGTTCCAGGCGGCGGTTCTAATTATCTACCCGCGATAGGTATTCGAAACCACAAAATATTTTTTGCCGGGAAAGGGGGCAAAATATGTAACCGGGTGAAAATGGACTGTAGTAAATCGACGGGGGCTGGTTCAAAACAAAGTTATGGGCCGGCGGGGGATAGGCGGGGGGTGATATAAACCAAAAATTTTCTTGGATTGAAAATGGACTGTAATAAATCGACGGGGGCTGGTTCAGTAACGGTTCGAGGGGCCAAAAATGTGAAAATGGACTGTAAGGACCAGAATTCGATCCGGCCGAAGGACCAAAAATGTAGCCGCTGGCTACAGGATGCAGAGCTGATGGAATTTGAATGGGAGAGTAGACAGGATAAGAAAAAGATTGTGGGTAAACTGACTGACCTTGCTTTGGAATGTTGTTCTCGATGGGCCGACAGGAGATGCGGTGACGTGCTGAGCCTTCTTGTTGGCTAGTTGAGCTGGCGTCTGTGCAGGGATGTATTGAATGTCCTGGTTTGAGTGATGTACACAGCACTTGTATTAACACTACACTTTAGGTACGCGATATTGTTTGTGCTGACGCGAATGTCTATTGTTTAGAGCTGTCGGCTGCGCGGGCGCGCGCGCGTGCGCCTAGAGAGGCTCGTCGATCCGAACAGACTGAGTGAGCAGCGCTCAGCGCGCGACTCGATTCTGTCGCGAGTTGCTTATCTGCACATGCGCTGACGTCACGCTGTTTTTAGCGTGAACACTACGTCTCTATACAGCCCAAAAAGCAAAATTTGATAAAACATAATATAAAAACAATAGCTGTCAGGATATCGTCAATATTGCCTCGTTTTTACACAAAGTTTAACAAGTTTGTATATTTTTATCTATACTGGAAATAAAAAAGAGAGAAATACAGGCGTCGTTCATGTTAAGATGACTAAGTTTACACACTTTGCTAAGTATAAACAATTACCGTTTCATGGAAAACTGTTTTGACCTGAAACCATTTCACAAATTCAATTAACTTATTTTGAATATCTTGTCATCTTGCACTTCTTGATGAGAAATACAATTTCAATAAGTAAAAATACAACTTTTAGTTAAGAAAACTTATAGTTAAAAGTCTGCTGTATGCATTAACATATTTTTAATTATATTACAATAGTAATAAAATAATTGGCTTATCCGTTGTCGTAATACCAGCCGTAAATTTCTTAAATAATCTGATATCACGCTTATGGAAAACCCAATTATTTTGAAGATACCATAATATCATTAAAATATGTTTATGCATATAGCAAACTTTTAACAATAAATTGTCTTAGCTAAAAGTTGTACTTTACCGTTATAATTATTTCTTAATATTTTGTTACAAATTCGGAGAAATAGCCCTTAAGGAAAACCTTGTATGAAAATATTTGTTATCTCTGTAACAAAGAAAAAAAGAATAATAAACAAAGCTATCGCCACATTGAACAAACAGTAAATTATTAATCCCTTTAGAATAGAACGATATGGTTTTTATATTTTTTACATTATTTGTTCTACAGTTCCTTTCTGTGCTTTCTTTCAAATACAAAATATTATGTCAAGTGTTGATCTCTATATTTTCATAAGGAGAAAATTTGTATGAAAAAGTTAAACAAAAGGCCATAAAAAAGTTATAATATGTATATTTTACAGGGGTGTAAATATTAGCATTTATTGATTTTACCCAGAAAAATTGCCTAGACAAACGGACAAACAGACAAACATAGGGACAACAAATTAATCCTAAAAGAGTTTTGTTTTTTCATTTTACGTAAAGGGACCTGAACATTTCAAACTATGATACAAATAAATTTCTATATTTTAAACACTTGGCGATTTATCCCAAGGGTAAACAGGTGTCCCAAAAGTCAACGCTTTCCCTTGGAAGGCTGGTAGGCCAGCTCATGACTGACCAGAATATCAAATTATGACCTCAGCAAAAAGTAGATAGTCTTCGAGTTGATGGTACTTTTATAAATTCGAATAGATTTTTGAGAGTCAAAGCTAACCAGTTCTAAATTCTAAAAATAAAATTTTTGTTGCGCAACTCTGAATAGTCATGCTATTGATAAAGTCAAAAATAAACCTTGAAATGCTGTTACATCAGGAAGAAAAATAAAAACCCAATTTATGAGCAATTTTTTGTAATTAGGTTAGTTCGATACCACACCCTGAAAAAAAATGTCCTATGTTAGTTTTGCAAATTGTCTTAAATAACGGCTCATCAAATACTGTTTTTCAAATGATCTGGCAATTTCTGTGTATTACTTTTGAAAAAAAAGTTATTGCTATTTTACTACCAAAGGAGCTGCGTATTTTTTAAAATAATTAGAATTTAGAATGAAAGAGTGGCGGGCAGTAAAAATATTTGACGTTCATTAGAAATGCCATTTAACACGCGTTAGAGTGAGATAAATAGTGACGCTATTTAAAATGAGTTGGAATGAGATAGTAACGCAGTTAAACGTGGTTGAATGAGAGAGGCATAATTGATATAGGCTACAGTGAGATAGATAGTGACGTGGTGCATTCCTTCTGAGAACATTTGTTAGTTTCCACTTTTTTCATGAACTTTAGTAAAAATTTTTTGTAAAGAAATTTTTGGTCCAATTTATTTTCCCGCAAGTGTAAAACCAGCTCAACGGGCAAAAAATATTTATAGAATGGGTAATGGTGACAATTAACCGTCACAATATTATTATGTATCTCTAAAGGAGTGTCTGAAATGTTCCGAGGGTCAACTGATAAATCAAACACTCAAAAAACCACTTTTAGCCGACCATAATAAATTTACGTCCCGACGTGATAGCAAGTAGGATCAATGCCGTGTGAAGATGATCGAAATACACTAATAAATTAGATAAAATAAAATACGTATTACTTTTGACCCTGCCTCGTCCACTCTATCTATTCGTATTTTTGCTATGGTGACGCGAGCTTAGAGACCGGGACGAATTTCCCCCCGCGCGCTATCGTAAAATAGAATAAGCCACGCCCGGAACTGGTTTTTGTTTTGGCTATGTCATACTCTTAAGAATCGTCTTTATTATCTAACTAAAAACTAGATACCTACTTTCTAACTGCGGGAATCCTACTGTGGCCGCATTATCTTCTTCCACGCGGACGAAGTCGCGGGCATCAGCTAGTTAATTATAATCAGGTTCGTCGTCTGGTAATGCTACCTTAGGGCCAATCAGAAGTCACAAGGACAGAGGGGGCGTGGCTTAAGAAATAAGGACGGGACTAATTTCTTTTCACTGATGTTGATTGGCTCTCTAGCGGTGTTATAATAAATTGGGAAATAACAGCGTAGATTTGCGGATCGGTCAAACAATGTAGGCGCTTATAAAAACGCTTTTGATGTTATTAAAACTTATTAGCCATATGGGAGAAAATAAAATACTGTTTTGGATAAAAAATTTAGTCTGTACAAAAACACCTAGCTCCCGAACATACTTATTCAAAACTATAAGAGTATACATACCAGAGCCCGCCGCGCCGACACGCGCTGCCGACACAGTTTCATTTGTCTAGCTTTTATACTTTGAATTTTATCAATACCTTGTGACGTCCCTACCTGTCTATCCCTAAATTAGGGTAGGGATAAATAAATTGGTAGACGAGGCGGGAGTCCGTTAATAAAAAAAAATATATAAAAAAAAATATAAAATGGTAATAAAATCGGGCCGAAATAAGTTTGTTCCCCAGAGATGGTTCCAGTCCACACTTCCCTGTATCCGCGGGCGGTCTCCAGCCGAAGGTACGTGGGATTTGCTGGGACGGGCGGCGGCGCGAGTCTGAGTACTAGGGACCGGTGACGTTGCGGTGTGGCTATCTTCGTGTGGGAGACAAAGACAGGTCCAAATTGCAGTTGGCGTATACATTCGCCTTAAAAGCCGTAGCGTTGTTCCCTACAAATCCACGGACGTGTTAGTATTCACGACCGAACACAAAGGAGTTGGCCAGCCATGACAAATCAGGGAACCGCGGTAATATAGTTATTGTCGTGGTGGTTCCAACAGCAGAACGGAGTTACAATCAGGAATAACTTAATACATAAAAACATGAACTAGGTAATACTCTTCACCGTTTTCTTACCCGAGTTAGGGAACAAAGGAAATCCAATAATGCGTCACATACAAATAAATAATGTCCTGGTATTATTCCAGCAATAGTAATTACTTCAGGTATTTATGTTGTAACCTTTTGTAGGACGGCTAATGCCGTCTCTACACAAATAACAAACTCCATACACTTTTCTTTAGTATTTATAATGAATAAAAGAAGAAATAACAGGTCATTACTATACACAAGATATTCTTAGTTTTTACAACTCCGTCTCGTGTTTACTAGACTGACGACAGCTGTCCAAGTCCTTTTTGGAAAACCAATAAAATAATCCATAGATTACACAAATCTAAATAGTTGAGAGCAAAGGTCGTATAGTCGTCCGATAACGCAATAGTGGGGCGCCACACCACCCCCCCGCGGAGAAAGGGACATTAAAGGTTAAAAGGTATAGTGAAACGTACATGATGCCCTGAGCGGGTTGTGTATTGTGGTGTTGGCTCTGGCATTGTAGATGTTTGTTGGGGTACGCTGTTTTGTAATGTAGGTTTGGATTTTTCTTTTGTTGTGGGTTGCAAGTTTTCTGATGGGTAGTTATTGTCATTTGAGATGTAAGCCGGTTTTACTCTGTCTAAACTAACTTTTACGTCTTTGTTACCAATCTTAACGGTAATTGTTTTATCGTTTCTGGAAACTACCTGGTAGGGACCAGTGTATGGAGGTTTTAATGATGTCTTCACAGTGTCATCTCTCAGGAATATATGTGTTGCCGAATTGAGATCTTTGAACACAAAAGAATGGAGTCGACAATGACGTGATCCTGGAGTTGGTCTGATGTCAGCCATTTTCTTGCGTAGTTCGGAAAGGAAATTGCTTACATTTTTAATTTGGTCATAAGGAAGTGAGGGAGACATTATAAATTCACCAGGCAGACGAAGGGGTTCTCCTAATACTAATTCCGCCGCTGATGCTTTTAAGTCTTCCTTTAATGCTGATCGCATACCGAGAAGTACTATTGGGAGCGCTTTAAGCCATGAGTCCCCATGGCACATTAAAAATGCTTTTAATTGTCTATGTAGGCGCTCTAACATACCGTTTGCGCAGGGGTGGTAACTTGTGGTGTGAATTCGCTTGGTTCCACAATGCTGTAGAAGGCTTTGAAACAGTTCTGATTCAAATTGTCTTCCTTGGTCTGTCATAACGATTGTTGGGACACCGAATCGTGCAATCCATCCACAGTAAAAAGTTTCCGCTACTTCTTCAGCAGTAATACTGGTCATTGGCCAAACTTCAGCCCAACGGGTAAACCTGTCAATAGCGGACAAACAATAGTGGTAATTTTTGTTGCTTGGAAGCGGACCGATGATGTCGATCTGAACATGTTGAAAATGACTGTGAGTATTGCTGAAATGGCCGAGTGGTGTGCTGACATGTTTAGATACTTTGCTCCGTTGACAAAGAAGGCACGTGCGAGTCCACGCGTGGCAATCCTTGTTCATGGATGGCCAAACAAAACGGTCAGTGACTAAGCGAGTTATTGCTCTTATGCCAGGATGACTTAAATTATGCAATTTGTTAAAATAGGGACGCCTGAACGGTGGAGTTAGGAATGGGCGCGGTTTTCCGGTGGTCGTATCACAAATCAGGCTAATACTAGTTCCAGGAACAGGGATGCTTTCAAGTTTTAGAGAGGAGTTGTTTGGATTAGTCATAAGCTCCTTTAATTCTTCGTCCAATAATTGCGACTGGGCAAGTTCGGTGTAGTCATTGGTTAATTCGATAGCGTCGATTCTGGACATAGTATCGGCTACTACGTTGTCAGTCCCTTTGATATGCATGTAAAGTTGCACGACCAGCGGGTACCCGGTCTATTCCACCAGTCGTGCCTCTTAACAAATAAAATTAAAAAGTGACCTAATTGTAACCTAATAGTTGGAAAAAGGATCTGAAGAAAACTTCGAGGTACTTTACAATTAAATGTATTTAACTTTATCAAAATATGTTTAATTTCACAAGACTGATGATGTAACTGACAATATTACATTGTAACAAAATTTTGGCCAAGACATTATTAAAACTTTTAGAACCTCCAATAGTTGCGACAGTTACCGCCTTATCATCAGGTAGCAATATTACATTCGGCATAAATTCTGCCAAGACATTACTAAAACTTTTAGAACATCAAATAGTTGTGACAGGTACGCCTTAACAACAGGTAGCAATATTGCATTCGGCATAAATTCTGCCAAGACGTTACTAAAACTTTTAGGACATCTAATAGTTGTGTCAGGTACCGCCTTAACAACAGGTAACAATATTACATTCGAAATAAATTCCGCCAAGACATTACTACAACTTTTAGAACAATCTGTTGGGTTAGGTACCGCCTTAACCACAGGAATCTATATTACATTGTATCTTGTGAATCTACACAAAAACTTTAAGTGTAAGAAAACTTGAAAAAAACAAGGAAAATAATTTCCAAATAAAATCTAGCTCAGAGGAGCCGTGAATCCAACTAAATAATATTTGTCGAACATTCTCTTTTGACTAAATCGTCTGGTACACCATTCAGTTCTACCAGGAAAAATTACGGAACTATTAAATTTTACATTTTAGGTTATTCAGTGAAACAGGAAGAAGAATTTACACTTGGTTTAAAAAAGTCATAAATCTAAGTGTCCTGGTAACATCCCGTCCAAGCCACCTTTTATTATGTGAAGTTAAAAATAAAACCTACGACACATACTTGAAATTTGCCAACATATCTACCAAGCTGGCACGTCGTTGCTGTCCAACTTAAAGGTGAATGAACTCCAACCTCGCTAACAAAGGAACAGCTTGACCGTGAAACACCACGTGGCGGTCATCTCTCAGCCAGCCGGACAAAATTCACGAATGAAGCAAAACACCCTGGAATTAGAAGAAAATAAAAAAACATATTAAAACCTTTACTACACGGAACGATGAGAACAGAATTCCGGTGACTCAAAATACAAAGAAATGCAATACGTACCATGATCATGACAATAGATCAGATCTCCCACCAACCCGGCCAAAAAATCTCCAACAATCACCTCCAAAAATCCTTCTGAAATAGAAAACAATATTACGGAAACCATTCCACGCAAAATAAACACACCAATTTAAACTCGAAACCAACCTATTTTATTAACTTTAAACAACTCCTGTTGGCAAATCCACCATTTTCCAAACAAGGAACCAAAAAGAAAGGTAAAAAAAAACTACACGACTTGACAGCCAAAAGACTGACCGAGCAATGCCCGGAAACCGACTCGCTCTCGCACCAGACAAGCGAACGAACTTCATGTCAGCGAACAGAGGGTAAAACCGAAATTTACCAACAAGCAAACAACGACGCGAAAACTTTGAGATAACCGCACCTTATAAAATTTGCTATGCTACATGCATGATGTCCGTTGTGAATTGGGAAATGAACGATAATTTGTTTAATTGTGCCGGGGGAAGTTTTTCTCGTTGTTGGGTAAAAGCGAAGGTTAATGGTTTGTGGTCTGTATATATAGTTACGTGTTAGGCTTCCAATATATGTCGGAAGTGTTGTACACTTGAGTATATCGCGAGAAGTTCCAGATAATATGCAGGCCATTGGGATTGTTGATCTGTTAACTTCTTGCTGAAGAAGGCAATAGGCTGCCAATAGCCATCTATTTGTTGTTGAAGGCAGGCTCCTATTTGATTTGAAGAAGCGTCGGTAAAAATTCGTTACCAATGGGGTGAGCTAAAAGTGTTGCAGTTGAAAGGTGATGCTTGCAATTTTCAAAAGCGTTTTCGAGCTCATGTGTCCATTTCATAGGTTTTGCACCTTTCAATCCATTTTTTGCTAGTGCATCGATTAAAGGAGCTTGGTATTCTGCTGCGTGTGGGAGAAAACGTCGGTAATGATTAATCATGCCGAGGAATCTTCTTAACCCTTGAGCAGTTTTTGGGAGTGGAAAATCTAGTAACGCTTGTACTCTTTCTGAGGGTAGGCAAATTCAAATTCAAATAGTTTATTTTGCAAAGCAGGTATAGATATATACACTTTTTACACATCAAATTTAATCTAATAAAGAAAATATATGTAATAAAATAGTAAATGTACATGAACTAGATTAAAGGTTTATTTAATTTATGTAGCAATATATTTACGATTAAAATGATAGGTAAAATATATATTATACAAGGTAAAATCCAATCAGCCGCTCGAACCCATACCGGAGACCCGGCCAGGGACCAGGAACAAGGTTCAATGATCACCAACCGAGCCCCCAGCACGAATCCAGTCGGCCGACCAGGCGGCGGCAGGTGCCACTTTTGGTTATATTGTAACCTAAGAATTTAACTTCGTTTGCTCCCAGCGTACATTTTGATGGGTTGATTACCACGTCATATCAGACAATCTTTGGAAAAGTCTCCGTAGGTGGTCTGCATGTTCTTCATGGTTGCGTGAAAAAACCAGTATGTCATCAACGTAGGCGAAACAAAAATCTAAGCCTTGTACAACTTCATCGATAAACCTTTGAAAGGTTTGACCAGCACTTCTGAGCCCAAACGACATGAATGGGAATTCAAAAAGGCCAAAAGGCGTTATTATCGCTGTTTTGCAGATATCGCTGTCAAAAACTGGTACTTGTTGATATGCTTTGACTAAATCTAGAGTGCTAAAAACAGAAATCACCAATATGGCGAATAAGATAGCGACCTGGAATTTTTCGTGAGTTCAAGAGGCGGTAATCACCGCAAGGTCACCATGCAGAGTCACGTTTTGGTGCCATATGAAGGGGCTAGGACCAAGGGCTCTTGGAGGGTCTCGCTGTTCCACATTGAATCATTGCTTCGAATTCTTTTTTTGCAGCAATGAGCTTTTCAGGAGCTAAACGACGCGGTCGGCAGAAAATTGGTGGTCCGTTGGTTGTGGTGATGTAGTGTACGGTATTATGTTTCAATTCCCTAGGTATTCCTGGGGGCCTTGTTATAGAAGGGAACTCTGAAAGAATCTTGTCGAATACTGAATTTGTTGAAAAAATGGCTTTTACACTAATTTGTTCCATTGATGAAATTTTTGATGTTGTTCGAATCCCTATTGTTCCGTCCAATAGATGACCGGTGTGGCAGTCTGGAAGTAGGTGGTAATATGATAGGAAATCTGATCCGATGATTGCGGTTTTTACGTCTGCGATGGTGAAAGTCCACTTAAAATCTCTGCGAAGGCCCAAATTTAAGTTAAGTGGAATTGAGCCATATGTTTTTATATCGCTACCATTTGCTGCCGATAAACAAAACTCTGTGGCAGGTAGTCTGCCTGGAATTTTATTTCTTGGAAAACAACATATGTCCGAACCAGTATCTACTAAAAAGCAATTTTTAGTTACCTTATCGACTACAAACAGGCGGCGGCTAGTACTAGATGTTGGACAGTCAGTGGTAGCCGCTACTATTGACTGCCCAATTCGTTTTCCTTACTGGTGTTGGTCAAACCATTTACATGGGGCTGAGCATTTGAAGGCTTTCTGTCTGAACGTGCGATGGTACCAACATACTTCTTGAAATAGGGATGGAGAGCGGAAGGGCCGTTCTCTAGAAATGGACCTGGAACGTTCACGGGCACCTGCGGCCATATTATCTACTCTGAGAGAGAGTGCTTCAAGCTTGTTGTTGATTTGGTTTAAAACATCTGCTGTTTTTGGTTGTGTCTGAACAGCGAACGCTGTTGGTGCTGCTTTTTTAATGATAAATCCTGTGCGGTCAGAATCGTTTGGATGTGGTGAGGAAGGCGTTGTAACCACAATTCTTGAAGAATGCCGTCATCGGTTAAGGCGTCCCCAGCTAAGGACTTTAGGTGTCTCAGGAACTGAGAGGGATTTCTATCTCCGAGTTTTTCGTAGCTAACTAGTTGTCTAACTCTCTTGGTCCGTGATGAGGAGAGTTGTCTGATAATTACTTCTTTTTAACCGACTTCAAAAAGGAGGCGGTTCTCAATTCGACTGTATGTTTTTTTTTTTTTTTTTGGCGTTGTTACTCCATAACTCTGTCATTTCCCAACCGATTTGAACAATTCTTTTTTTTTTTGAAAGAGTATACTTCCAGGTAGGTCCCATTTTGAGTTTGGTCATGATCTGATGAAGGTCTTCAGAGATAGGCAGTGGAACTCCTCAGAAAATGACAGCATATCGCTCAAAATTGAGGCAACCGCTATGTACTTGGGTGCTGATTACAAGGTATTACTTGAAAATCGACATTCTTCCACCTGACCTTCGATCCTGGCTTCATCAACATATTCACCATAGAACTCTTCAAAGGATCAGAGCACATAACTCGAGATTGCGGCAATCACTGCGTTAGGGTGCTGATTCAAGGGTATTACTTGGATATTATCAGAATACCCACCTGACCTTCGATCCTGGCTTCATCACCATAGAACTCCTCAACGGATGACAGCACATAACTTTGGATTGCGGCAACCAGTTTGTGTTAGGGTGCTCATTGCAGGGCATCGCTGAAAATTGCCAGCGTACCCACCTGACCTTCGATCTTGGCTTCATCACCGTAGAACTCTTCAACGGATGACAGCACATAACTCGAGATTGCGGTAATCATGTTGTGTTAGGGTGCTGATAGCAGGAAGCTACTCAAACATGGCTACTTATACTCACTTGAACTTCGTTTCATATTAATACCACGTTTGCAAGAACTACCTATACCTCACAATTTAACCCAGCAACACTAAAAAATGTGAAATAAAATAAACTTTTAACAAAAAAATAGCAACCGACTTCAATAGTAACAGCAGTCATTCACTAAAAAGTTAATAATAATTCTATAAAGACCGATGGTACCGAAGCAACACTTTTGCCGACTTCTTTCTTCCTGAAACATTATGTTATCTAGAAGTCGGCGTATTTCCTACGATATAGCAACATAGAAACCAATATAAGAACGCCGACTTCTAGATAACATAACGTTTCAGGAAGAAAGAAGTCGGCAAAAGTGTTGCTTCGGTACCATCGGTCTTTATAGAATTATTATTAACTTTTTAGTGAACTATTGTTACTATTGAAGTCGGTTGCTATTTTTTTGTTAAAAGTTTATTTTATAATTTCTGGTAACGGTTTTCCTGTGGTGGGTTGAGTATCATTTCTTCAACTTCTCCGGCAATTCTGCAATCAAGTTGCGTGATAATGTGGTAAAATTTCGTGTTTTCTGAAGTTATGCCTGACAGTTTGAATTGGGCTTCAGCCTGAGCAAACCAAAGAGCTGACTTCTCTGTCCAAAACAGAGGAAGTTTTAAGGCTACTTTAAATATGGCTGGGGATGTTGGTGTGTCAGGAGAATATAAATTACTAGGTATTGTTTGTAATTGTGCCGTAAGGGCAGCATTTTCCTTTTGTAGTTCTTTGATCTTTGCTCCCAACTCTTCCATATCGATCGCTTTGCTTTTCAAACTGAAATATTATTTTGTAAGTTTAGAAACTCTTTTTAAG
The DNA here is from genome assembly GCA_934047225.1 of Ypsolopha sequella. Taxonomy (NCBI): domain Eukaryota; kingdom Metazoa; phylum Arthropoda; class Insecta; order Lepidoptera; family Ypsolophidae; genus Ypsolopha; species Ypsolopha sequella. The sequence goes on along the minus strand of OW203986.1, from coordinate 1,849,156 downwards.
TTTTAGTATAGATAATGGTAATCGCAAATTGATACTTCGAATGTTTGAAATTCATCACGAGAAAAATAACTAGTAATATTACGAATAGAACTTTTCGTGAGAAATAAAAAACTTAAAATACTAATAACAAACACTGACAGTTATCACCGAAGAGTTGTGTTCTTATGGGTCCTGGTGCACTTGTGAGTCGTTGGCTGGTCCCGAATTGCATCCGTGTCTTATTGAAATTTGCTTATTGAACGTCGCCGATGATGAGCGTGATTGTTAAGGGGTTAAGAATTTGTAGCTGAACTAAATCTGAATCTGTGGTTGTACGTTACGTTGCGTTACGTATTGTTGTGTTGTTGAACTTTCATTGTTGAAGTATTTTGCAGAACTGTACTCTTGTTCGGATTGTATTGAATTTTGTCGAAGTCGATGGTCACCAGTTGTAGGACGGCTAATGCCGTCTCTACACAAATAACAAACTCACCCACACTTTACTTTAGTATTTATAATGAATAAAAGATGAAATAACAGGTCATTACTATATACAAGATATTCTTAGTTTTTACAACTCCGTCTCGTGTTTACTAGACTGACGACAGCTGTCCAAGTCCTTTTTGGAAAACCAATAAAATAATCCATAGATTACACAAATCTAAATAGTTGAGAGCAAAGGTCGTATAGTCGTCCGATAACGAAATAGTTGGGCGCCACACTTTTAACAATAAAAAAATAACACATAACTAGGTCCCGACCATTATATTTTACGGCAATTATGGTGACCGTTATTTAGTTGTCGCGTTGGAAGCTCGAGACCCGAGAGTGGAATGTGTGGCGGGTTCCGGCCGGGCGGCGCGCCGCGACGCCGACGGCCGCGTCTTCGAGGCACGAGGACAACGAAAAGGTTTGCGGATTCCGCTCGCAATAAAAAATATGAATATTAGGTTATGTATGTTTTAAAATTAATTTAATTAATATTTATTGAGATAGCATTCTGTAAATAATAATAAGTACTTAATTGAACTGCTTTGTAAAAAAATTATTTAGAATTGTAATTTTAAAATGTACATAATTATTAATTAAAATAATTAATACTTTATTATGGAACGTTCACAAGTGCAACATTACAACCTAAAATACTTCGATTTCGTCACTCACTCACTCATCACTCACTGATGATCATCAAAACCTCTAGGGTATTTCCTGAAGTCCTAGAAAGCTGAAATTTGGTATGCAGGCTAGGAATAGCACACACACAACAAAAAAATTAAGAATCTAATTTTCACCCTCCAACCCCTCTTAAAGGGGGTCTAGTTTTATATTAAATGAACAATTTAATTCCAAACTTCCTGAAGTCCTAGAAAGCTGAAATTTGGTATGCAGGCTAGGACTAGCACACAAACAGCAACAAAAATTAACAAATATCTAACTTTCACTAAGAGGGTCTTAAAGAGGGGTTGTAGGGGTTCATAACGGACAAAAAAATCCTTAAAATGGAAGGCCGTAGGGATTTGCATCTTGCAAGTATGGTACACAAAATAGTACACACACAGCGTCCAAAATATCTCCTTAAAAAATTCAGATGGTGTGGAGATGGCAAAGACAAATACACCAGAAGCAAGGACCTTACCAATATGTCTGTTCCAAAACACCGCACAGCCAACTTCAGGGCAGGTTTTAGATTTGCAGCATCGAAGATTTGGAACGATTTACCTCCCCTCCTTCATAAGAAAATAAGTACCCTGACATTTAAATTTAAATTGAAATATATACTTCTTGACAAACAAATCGCCCTTGCTCAGAATAGATACAAAAAAAAAAATTAAGAAAAGCCTGTAAGCAAACTTTGATGCCGACACCCTTCGACTATTTACCCTTATTTTTTTATTACTTTTATATATATTATATATATATATATATATATATATATATATATATATATATATATATATATATATATAATAGATAAATACACTTACGACAAAAAATTATGTTTAATTTTTTTTATATATAAAATACTTATAATTAACACGCACAAACAAAATAAAAAGCACATACCAACCACTTGAAAACGTAAATAAATTTCTGTATAATAAAATAACATTCTGCGCGCCTTTCACTGCACCATTTTTTAATACTTTATGTCATGTCAAAGGGGTACGCTGCAAAAACAGCGCTGTTCGGAACCTCGTTTTCCAACAGCATACGCTGATCGCGTACTTCCTTTTACCTTGGAAAAGCTACCACCTCTTATATTAGTTTAGGTTAGTTTAAATAAGTTTTTTGTAAATATTTTTATCTCTTTTAATATTGTTATTTTTGTGTTCTTTTTCTCAAGCTTTTTTTTGGTAATAAATCTTTTTTATTCTTTTGGGGGCGATATAAAATAGACTGGTTCACTTTACGTCAAAATATTATTCTAGCGGCATCTGGGGTAACATTTGGCCAAATGAGTTTTTTTTACTAATTCGGACCTCCTTAACACGAATTTCGATGTTGGCACTCCCGATTTTTGACCGTAAGCTCAGAATTCAAGATGGCGGGCGTTTTCTTACAAATACGGTATTTTCACTCCCGAGGCCAATTTTTTTGCCGTTTTCAGACCTGTTTTTGCCGTACAGTGCAAAAATAATTGTTATAGACTGTTAAAGTAATTATTTGACCGTTTTATTTACCGGTTTTGATCGTCTGTACAAGTATATCTCAGTGCACCATTCTTTGAGGTTATGTTTGATCTCATGTATTTCAGATGGAATCGCTACTAAATCTACCCGGTAAAGATAACAGTCGAAATAATTTGTGCATTCTTTGTTTGAAATCTAAGAAAAGTGGAATTGATGGAACCTTGATCATGACGAATAACGCTGATGAATGCATTCGCTGAGTGCTGCATCGATAATTAACGTGACCGTGCTGCTGTATTTTTGTTGAATTGCATTTTTGCTGTGTCGTGCTGCAGGTGATGCAGTCAATTTGTATTGCGCCGTGCGTCCGGGGTGAGGTGGTGGCGGGTTACAGACGATGCAGTCAATTAGAATAGCGCCGTGCGCCCGGGGTGAATTGGTGGCGGGTTACAGACGATGCAGTCAATTAGTATAGTGCCGTGCGCCCGGGGTGAAGTGGTGGCGGGTTACAGACGATGCAGTCAATTAGTATAGCGCCGTGCACCCGGGGTGAGGTGGTGGTGGGTTACAGACGATGCAGTCAATTAGCATAGCGCCGTGCGCCCGGGGTGAGGTGGTGGCGGGTTACAGACGATGCAGTCAATTAGTATAGCGCCGTGCGCCCGGGGTGAGGTGGTGGCGGGTTACAGACGATGCAGTAAATTAGTATAGTGCCGTGCGCCCGGGTTGAGGTGGTGGCGGTTACAGACGATGCAGTTAATTAGTATAGCGCTGTGCGCCCGGGGTGAGGTGGTGGCGGGTTACAAACGATGCAGTCAATTAGTATAGAGCCGTGCGCCCGGGGTGAGGTGGTGGCGGGTTACAGACGATGCAGTTAATTAGTATAGCGCTGTGCGCCCGGGGTGAGGTGGTGGCGGGTTACAGACGATGCAGTAAATTAGTATAGCGCCGTGCGCCCGGGGTGAGGTGGTGGCGGGTTACAGACGATGCAGTTAATTAGTATAGCGCCGTGCGCCCGGGGTGAGGTGGTGGCGGGTTACAGACGATGCAGTTAATTAGTATAGCGCTGTGCGCCCGGGGTGAGGTGGTGGCGGGTTACAGACGATGCAGTTAATTAGTATAGCGCCGTGCGCCCGGGGTGAGGTGGTGGCGGGTTACAGACGATGCAGTTAATTAGTATAGCGCCGTGCGCCCGGGGTGAGGTGGTGGCGGGTTACAGACGATGCAGTTAATTAGTATAGCGCTGTGCGCCCGGGGTGAGGTGGTGGCGGGTTACAGACTATGCAGTTAATTAGTATAGCGCCGTGCGCCCGGGGTGAGGTGGTGGCGGGTTCCCGGTGTTTACGTCCAGTTTTCAGTTTTTCAGTTCAAGTTTTCAGTTTTTCTGGTGTTCACGTCGGGGTCCTTAGTTCAGACTCGGGGTTACCAATTTGGGGGCGGTATAAAATATATAGTTACTACTAGTTTGATGGTTAAGTATGTAATATATATTGACGAAAGATGAAACCTTATATATACTTAATTATACGTGAGTATTCATATCTAAAAAGAATGCGGCAAACGTGTAGACGTGCCGCCATAATTCTTATTCTTTTTCTTAAGTGGGGTATGGTTCTGTATTAAATCTATATAAATAAAAATGAATTGCTGTTCGTTAGTCTCGCTAAAACTCGAGAACGGCTGAACCGATTTGGCTAAGTTTAGTCTTGAAATATTTGTGGAAGTCCAGGGAAGGTTTAAGCGATGAGAAAATGTGGAAAAATTGCGAGGAAAATACTAAAAACGACAATTTTATTTTCCCATACAAACTGTTCTTACCTGTCAAACATTTGATGTTCGCCCCGTCGCGTCGGTTCGGTATTTTAGGAATAAAAACATGTAGATCTAGATTAAATAAGGGTTTGGTTATATCCATATGTTGTGGTTTATAATAAAAGTATTTTTATAATTTAGCGTGTATTATGACAAGACATGACAAGCAAGCAAGTAATGGCGGCGAGCCTTACCAAAAACAATATGTTTATATTTTAATAACTAAATAGTAAAGAGGATGCACACACAAGGTGTTTAAATTATTCTCTCAATTTTATTTTCCCATACAAACTGTTCTTACCTGTCAAACATTTGATGTTCGCCCCGTCGCGTCGGTTCGGTATTTTAGGAATAAAAACATGTAGATCTAGATTAAATAAGGGTTTGGAATCGACAACATATATCCATAATAGTCTGATTATCGCGTATTTAGATTTAAAACATGTAAAATACTGACATTATAATGACACTTGATTGTTGTGTTGGGTGCGTTCAGAAATATACTTTGGAACAGTAAAGTTCGCTATACGATCTAAAATTGGGTACTTCCCTAAAAATCAAATCAGCGACTCTTTATAAAATGTCAAAACGCCCCGATACTATGAAATTTGTATGAGGTTTTACCGGTTTTACATTATGACTACTGTTTTCTGTGATCAAACTGCTTCCTTTTTTCTTAGTTTGTAGCAATTATAAAAATTGTCAAACCCTCGAAAAAATCCGTAAAAATATTTTAACGATTATTTTAGAAGATCACATTGGATTGTGTCAGTTATTTTACTTTAACAGCAGTCAAGTATCAAAATGCACGGAATTGCATTCAATTTATCTATTATCCGCACACATTATGTTTTTAACACCTGAAAAAAGATTCAAAACTTGATTTATCATTCTGATACTGCTTATAATGCCGAGGAGAAAACGACATAACATAGGTCGTCGAAGTCGATTGAATGTGCGCGAGCTACCTCACGCGTTGATCGCACTGATGACCAGCAAGAGACTGATAATGATAACAGTCGTATTGGTATGGCAGATTTGCGTTCTAGAGTGAATTACAATGAAGTGGATGATAGGCATAGAATGGAACGGGTTCGGGCACATCGATCACAACAGCAGCGAGCACGGGAAAATGAAATTGATCGATTCCGCAGACGCAATGTTCCTGTGAACCTGGCACGAGAAGCAATCTCCTACGATCCGGAAATAGATTATAGTGCCGACAAATCTGTAAGAATTGGGGAAATGTCAATCAATTGTCAACATCGTAAAGCTTTAAAATACAGCGGTGAATCTGCAGGATTATGTTGTGCTGGTGGTAAAGTAAAATTGCCACAATTAGTACCACCACCTGATCCATTAGAATTATTAGTTTTTGGGATGGTTGATTAATTGATTATAGGTGCTGAAACCAACAAAAAAGTCAGCTTTGAATTTTTATTCATACAGACTCATGATCCGTGAAGGTGAAGTAAATCACATTTTGATGTTTCAACGGCTTTTTCATCAGTTTGCAGTTGACATGCATGTCAAAATTGAGACTGAACGATTGACGTACATCCGTTTAAACCAACAGCAGCTTCGATCTGAAGAGTACATTCATCTTCGCGATGCTATTAATGCCGATGGCAATGCAAACAATGTGGGAAAAATTACAATTTTGCCGGCCACTTACATTGGAAGCCCGCGCCACATGCACGAGTACGCGATGTCATGCATTTGGATATATATGTTGTTACTAATACATATATGTCTGAAATAATATTCAATTTGATACAATTCAAATATTTTTTTAATAAAGATTATATTAATCAATCTTTACGGTAGGAACCATATTTTCTAAAATTTCCGCGATTGACACCTGAATCGGCAACATATCAATTAATCTAACAGCAAAGGCGAACCAGGCTTGCTAAAGATGTCTTGACTTGGCTCGCCAGGAGTTGACGGCGCGGCGGAAGGCCTCGGTGACTCGGACAAGTCTGGTAGAACCAGAATATTGCCGATGTTGTGCTCATGACTTTCTTAAATCTCATCCAAATCCTTTAGTTCTTCGGGAGTTAAATTAAGTTCTGAAAATGTTATTCCTTTAGATGATAGACACAGATGATGATGATGATGATGACATTGTTGAGACGAACTTCGGTTTTAATAACAGTTGTTGTTTCACTCGATTTTTTTGTTCGTTAGCCCTATTAATTCGTATTATTCGGCTCAAACTGTGACCGCACTTTATACAAAACTTGAAGGTATCAGCGGTTATTGTGAAACATTCGTCGCATCTTAACAATTTTTTTGTGCGACTAGGACAGGTACTTCTGTTGTTCTGCCGTTCTATCCACTTTTTACAAAAGGGACAATGCATTGTTAAAAGTTAACTATAACTTCTGAAAAATAGTTTTGAAATATCAATTATATTTTCTTGGAAAGTTCGGTGACAATGACACTGACAGTCAGTGTTGCCAGGTTACTATTCTACTATTACGTTTAGTAATGTGCCGTAATCGATACAGACAAAAAAAAAAATAGGCTGGTAATATGTCTCATGCAAAATAATTATGAACATTAAGCTGGACATGTGTGCGTGATTTGCCCACTCTTTCCGCCCACTATGGAGCCGATACTTAGACTATCTGATGATGCCTTTATAAAGGTACCGGCTCTGAAATGCATATGGTTTAAATTAATATGGTTCATATTAAGAGGTAAGTGATACGAAGTTCACCGGGTCAGCTAGTAAAAATTTAAATTCCAAACTTTCTGAAGTCCTCGAAAGCTGAAATTTGGTATGCAGGCTAAGACTAGCACACAAACAACAAAAAAATTAACAAATATCTAACTTTCACCTCCCAACCCCTCTTTAAGAGGATCTTCTTCTATATTAAATACAAATTTTAATTCCAAACTTCCTGAAGTCCTAGACAGCTGAAATTTGGTATGCAGGCTAGGATTAGATAGAAAAATCTGTAACTTTCCATGTACCATTTCTGTAATATTAAAAATATATTCCCAACTTCAAAAAGTCCTAGAAATTTTAATTTTATTATTTGCCGTGCTAGAGGCCATAGTAACAGGTAGGTATTCTGTGAAATTAGTAATCCAGTACCTATCAGTGGCCATCTATAACTGTTGAAGCCGCGCCGCCCCGGATGGTCCTCCAAACGTAGAAAGAAAAGTTTTTAGTTCTTTCAGACGAATGTAGATGGCGCTACGTGTCGTTTACATCACGATATAACTCGCTTGCGAGCTGCCCGTCAAATACTCAAGTGAATTTTCCCTCTAGTTTGAAACCGTTACTAATTTTAGTTTTACTCTTGATACTCTGATTTCTGTTTCAATATTGAAAGTGAAGTTTAGTTAGTTAGACATCTTCGTCGAAATCGAAGGTCCAGTTGCTTGTATACCTGAAAAATTGGAACCAATCGTCCAGACTAGAATTGCTCATGATATTGCGGGCGCAGATAAATATTAACGAGTATACTAATTAATATTGCTTACTAAATACAATAATATTCGAGTATCTGGTGTGTATTTATTAGATAGGTACTTAATTAAAGGGTAAGGTTAGGTACTTCTTAGATTTAAAGGTATTTACGTTGAAAAAATACTACTACCTCTGATTAATATCCATTAAATAAGCCTAATACACCGCTATTTCTAGGTAAACCTTCCGGTATTCCTACTTAAAAATACAATATGGGTTGGGAAATAATTTCACTAGAAGTAGGGGTTAACATACTTAATGTATAGCAAAATTTAATTTAAGCTGGCGTTGCAAGTTAGGTCTGACATAGGTCTCTATGTTGTAGAACACTGGGACGAACTGCAACTGTATTTTTGTGCTGAGGACGGAGAGACCTATCGTGATTCCGAGTCTTATTCATGAGCTAAAGACAAAAATAAAGCAATAAGAGTGATAATTATTTTTAAAAGCCTGAAAAAATAAAAAGAAGTAGAGCACCTAACAAAAAGAAATGAAATCCCATCAAAAACATTTCATGTAAACTAGGTCACCAAGACTCATAAGCTCATAACGCTCTCACTGTTAAAAAGTTATCAGATCTCATGTAAAGCCAAGTCCTTAACTCTAAAAGGCCTAACTCTACAAACCCTACATCTTGGTCAAAAAGTATGGATTAGCCGTTTGGTGGCCGCCAAACAGACACTCCCATTTAATATAATAGTATAATGTCATGCAATAGTTTCATGAGAAGGCCAAGCGATACTTTTTGAGCAAGATGTAGGGTTTGTAGAGTTTAGGTTTGTAGAGTTAGGCTTTGTTGAGTTAAGGACTTTGCTTTACATGAGATCTGATAACTTTTTAACAGTGAGAGCGTTATGAGCTTTTGAGTCTTAGCGACCTAGTTTACATGAAATGTTTTTGATTGGCCATATCTCCGGAACGAATGATGTTAGATTCTCCGCGACTCTAATGAACAATGTTACGGATACATTCCGACCAATGACAGTTTTTGACATTTGACAGCTATCAAAGTAAGAAATTTGCGAAAATCAGTCCGATTTGCTTGGAACTCAGTTTCCACACGTATAACAACTTGCTTATTATAAAAACGATGACAGTTTTGACGTTTGAATCATTGACCGATGACATTTGTCCGCTGACAATTGACAGCTATGAATGCTTGAATGTCGTTTGATAATTCAATTTCTATTTCTACACGTTTTATAAATCTCAAACCATTCTTACCTGTCACGAAAACGAAAAAGTTTCAACAACAGTGCTACATATACCAGGTACACGGGCTGCTAGTATTTTAAAAGTTTCAACAACTGTGCTACATATACCAGACACACGGGCTGCTAGTATTTTAAAAGTTTCAACAACTGTGCTACATATACCAGACACACGGGCTGCTAGTATTTTAAAAGTTTCAACAACAGAGCTACATATACCAGACACACGGGCTGCTAGTATTTTAAAAGTTTCAACAACAGAGCAACATATACTAGACACACGTGCTGCTAGTATTTTAAAAGTTTCAACAACAGAGCTACATATACCAGACACACGGGCTACTAGTATTTTATAAGTTTCAACAACAGAGCTACATATATCAGACACACGGGCTGCTAGTATTTTAAAAGTTTCAACAACAGAGCTACATATATCAGACACATGGGCTGCTAGTATTTTAAAAGTTTCAACAACCATAATCATAATCATTTAATTCGTAATATTCATTACATGTCACTTTATAAATACTTAAATCTAAATTAAAATAATAATACAATGTATAATTGTACAAAACACATAATAATAATCTTAGTAGTAAGCCTTACATTGCGCTTGTCATAAAAAAATCTTTCACCGAGTAGAACGCCTGCTCGAATAGCCAGCGCCTCAACCTGGATTTAAATATTTGTAGATTTGGAGATCCTATAATATTTTTAGGCAACAAATTGTAAACAGTGGGGCCCATAACATGCGTAAGCATACTTGACTTTTTAAGTCTATGTTTCACGTGAATGATTTTGTCACCCGTACGCGGTCTTATACGTATTTTATATGAGACGATATTTTGGTAGGTATACACCGCCACCTGAAAGATGACAATAGATGGGAGTGTCATTAATTTCAGGGACTTGAAATGTGGTTTCACTGTTTCTGTCCGTGGTATTTGCATAATAGCTCTGATCGCGCGTTTCTGCATACGGAAGGCACGTTCGCAGTCGGCGGCGCGCGCCCACAGCTGAGCGCCGTACCAGAGAATATAAAGTATTACTACGTAAAGAAGTGACACTCACCTCCCCGCGCGAATTTAACGTCCCCCGCGGTCCCCCGCAAGTTAGTGGAAATCTGGAGGCAGGCAGAGCTCGAGTAGCACTCGTTCGCTGCGCGCGTATTTTGTTTAGTTTTCTTGATTTTGAACACAAACAAGCGTGTGCGGACAAGCCAGATGCGTGCGTGAGAGTGTAGGTAAATAACTTGAGCGTGGACTATGAAGTGTCGGGGGTGTGGCCGTACTGCAGCAGCGAGTGTACGGTTGCGAAGTAGCAGGCGCGCACCACGTCCCGCGGCACCACGCGCGCCAGACGCCTTAGCGCAAAGCACGCGCCGCCAAGTCGACCGCATAGCGCGTCAATGTGGTATTTCCATGTCAGGCCTCTGTCAAGTTTGAACCCGGGGAAGGTTGTGGACTCCACCTGTTCTATTTGAGTTCCATTCACTTGAACCGATAGAGGTCTGGGAGGTGTACCACGAAGCCAGAAATGAATGAAATGTGTCTTTTTTGAGTTGAGTACGAGACCATTTCCCCGAAACCATTGGGATAGCTGTAGCGCTGTGTTGTTTAATTGCACTTCAAGTTTCTCGATAGACGGTGCGCTTACAACCGCGGTAAGTCGTTATATCTAAAGTAAGTCGTTACAGCTACATATATCAGACACACGGGCTGCTGGTATTTTAAAAGTTTCAACAACAGAGCTACATATATCAGACACATGGGCTGCTAGTATTTTAAAAGTTTCAACAACAGAGCTACATATATCAGACACACGGGCTACTGGTATTTTAAAAGTTTCAACAACAGAGCTACATATACCAGACACATGGGCTGCTAGTATTTTAAAAGTTTCAACAACAGAGCAACATATACCAGACACACGGGCTGCTAGTATTTTAAAAGTTTCAACGACAGAGCTACATATACCAGACACATGGGCTGCTAGTATTTTAAAAGTTTCAACAACAGAGCAACATATACCAGACACACGGGCTGCTAGTATTTTAAAAGTTTCAACGACAGAGCTACATATATCAGACACACGGGCTGCTAGTATTTTAAAAGTTTCAACGACAGAGCTACATATATCAGACACACGGGCTGCTAGTATTTTAAAAGTTTCAACAACAGAGCTACATATATCAAACACACGGGCTGCTAGAATTTTAAAAGTTTCAACAACAGAGCTACATATATCAGACACACGGGCTGCTAGTATTTTAAAAGTTTCAACAACAGAGCTACATATATCAGACACACGGGCTACTGGTATTTTAAAAGTTTCAACAACAGAGCTACATATATCAGACACACGGGCTACTGGTATTTTAAAAGTTTCAACAACAGAGCTACATATATCAGATACACGGGCTGCTAGTTTTTTAAAAGTTTCAACAACAGAGTTACATATATCAGACACACGGGCTACTGGTATTTTAAAAGTTTTAACAACAGAGCTACATATATCAGACACACGGGCTACTAGTATATTAAAAGTTTCAACAACAGAGCTACATATATCAGACACACGGGCTACTGGTATTTTAAAAGTTTCAACAACAGAGCTACATATATCAGACACACGGGCTACTGGTATTTTAAAAGTTTCAACAACAGAGCTACATATATCAGACACACGGGCTACTAGTATATTAAAAGTTTCAACAACAGAGCTACATATATCAGACACACGGGCTACTGGTATTTTAAAAGTTTCAACAACAGAGCTACATATATCAGACACACGGGCTACTGGTATTTTAAAAGTTTCAACAACAGATCTACATATATCAGACACACGGGCTACTGGTATTTTAAAAGTTTCAACAACAGAGCTACATATATCAGACACACGGGCTGCTAGTATATTAAAAGTTTCAACAACAGAGCTGCATATACCAGACACACGGGCTGCTAGTATTTTAAACAAGAATAAGAGTTTATTTTAAATTGGTATATTTTGGTTTAGTGAAAAAAACATACATTATTACTCTTTATAATAATTTATCTTATGCTATCTTATAGTAAGTATAAAAAATAGGAAACATTTTTTTCTGGTGAACTTTATTAATTAAAGAGGAAAACATACTGTAGCGCTGACTTTTGACATGTTACTTCATTTTGGGTTCTCGAATTTACAACGGATCTACGAGCGCGGCAACTGACAGTCGGCGGGTTTTTCCCTGGATCATTGTCGGTTGGAACGGCGCGCGGCTGGCGTGATGCGAGTTCAGCCAATGAGAGGCTACAAATAAGACGCGACGCTTGCATTTTGAATTTCGGCGCCCGCAAGCTACGAAAAGTTGAGAGAGATGACCGTGGATGATTTGATCAAAGTAGGAAGAAACATTGACGCGTATTCTTTGTCTGTCAGCAGTTCCTCTGTACATAATTCCCCTGTAAATAGTGTAAAAAATGAAAGTGAAAGTGTACATACTCCCCCAATGCTGGACAGTGCCAACCTTATGAGGCCCCCGCTGTATGGAAATCAGCGTGCTATTTGCGCGGCCGCTGCCGTGGACCATGCTTCGGTCCCTGTTAGTCGTAATAATGCCATTTCGACTTGTTTTAAATGTAACCAACCTGGACATTTTAGTAAACAGTGCCCTTTACAGAATAATCTGAGAGTGTCATGTTTTAAATGTGATCAATTAGGTCACTCTTATAGGCAGTGTCCCAATATAAAAATCCCTGTATGCTTAAAATGCAAAACCTTAAATCAAACAGTTAGAACATGTCCAACTTGTAATGCCGTCAATAAAACTGTTCCAGCCAAGGCCTGCTCAGTGTCTGTCGCTCTTCGTGGTACAGCTTCAGTGGATCGAGCGCAGCCGTCTTCCAGTGTCGCAGCCACGAAAGCTTCCACCAAGACCGCCCCGCGACAAATCAAACCTGATCCCTCGAGTTCAAAAAACTAGAAGACGCGCCGTCGCGCACAACAGTTGCAGAATGGAATGATTGGTTAGTGTTTATAAACAATTTCTTCTGTAAACATACAGTCGCGCCGGTGCGTATCCCGTCTCTTAACACTGATAAACGTCCTAGGATAGAATTTTCTGTAAATAATCGATTATATCATGGGTTATTAGACAGCGGTAGTAATCTAAATATTTTAGGAAACCGTAGTCATGTACAATTTTTACGTGAAGGCTTTGTCATGTCAAAATCTCCTTTTCAGTCAGCCCTCTCTTGTAATGGCATGGCGTGTAAAATTATTGGTCGTGTTCGTTTGCCTGTAGTTGTTGATGGTCGAACTTTTGAATTTAATTTTGATATTATTCCTAGCTTGACAGACGAATTTATTTTTGGTATTGAATTTTGGGAAAAGTCTGGCCTGTTGAAGATAATTGAAGGTTTAATTTCGAAATTTGAGGACACAAAATTTGCCCATGTAGGAATTGTACGTAGTGTTCCTGTAAATAACACTATAAATAATTCCCCTGTAAATAGCTTTACATAAAAAACTTTACATAACACTTCGGTACCCCCACCTGTAAATACAACTTTGGTAAAGTCTCCTTCTTTTCATAAATCTTGCGTGGAATCCCCCTCTGTAAATTACGTACCCCCCCTGTAAATAATTTGAATCAGGCTATTGGAGAGCCGACTACAACTAAGACTGCTTCGAAGCAGATACCTTTGTCTGTTGATCAGCAAAGACGTTTGGACTTGGTTATTGAAAAGTTTCGTTCTATCTCATTTGAAGAGAAAGGTTTAGGTCGAACCCACTTAGTAGAATATAAAATAGAAACAACTGGAGAACCGATAAAACAAAGATTTTATAGAGCTAGCCCGGCCCGTCAGCAGATTATTAATGAGGAATTAGATAAGTAAATTAAATTAGGAGTTCTAGAAGAATCTTCCAGTCCCTGGGCTTCGCCGGTGATACTCGTGCAGAAGGCGTCTGGTGGTTACCGTCTTTGTATCGACAGCCGTAAGTTGAATTCTGTTACCAAAAAGAATAGTTATCCCCTTCCTCGGGTTGATGACATCTTAGATAGCTTAAAACAAGCTAAATTCATTAGTTCAATTGACTTGTCACAATCTTTTCTACAACTACCACTTGAAAATTCTTCGAAAGAGAAAACTGCCATCATTACACAAGGTAGAGGACTGTTACAATATACAGTCGTACCCTTCGGTCTTGCTAACGCTCCCCAAACACTACAAAAATTGGTTGATAACCTATTTGGCGCTGAATTCTATGCTCAGCTATTCGCTTATTTAGATGATCTTATTGTAATTAATGATAATTTTGAAAGTCATCTTGAGCTTCTAGGAAAGGTACACGAAAAGCTGAACATGGCCAATTTAACCGTTAACATGTCTAAATGTGAATTTTGTAAATCGGAACTTAAGTATCTGGGTTATATAGTATCAGAAAAAGGTTTAGCCACAGACCCTAATAAAATTGTAGCCATCAATAATTTTCCCACTCCCAAGAATATTAAAGAAGTTAGAAGTTTCCTTGGACTGGCATCTTATTACAGACGTTTTATTAATAACTTTTCAGCGATGGCGCGACCTCTATCCCAGCTGACAAGCCCGAAAGCCAAGTTCGTCTGGTCAGACGAGGCGCAGACTGCGTTCTCCAGCCTGAAAGAAGCGCTGACATCGTCTCCTGTCTTGATGGTGCCCGACTTTGAGAAGCCGTTCGCTCTGCACTGCGACGCAAGTAATTTCGGTATTGGCTCGGCTCTCATACAACTGGATGAAGAGGGTAACGAACATCCCATCGCGTATTTCTCTAGGACTCTCACGAAAACGGAAACGGCGTACAGCACCACTGAAAGAGAATTGTTGTGTGTAGTAGAATCCGTTAGGCATTTCAGGCACTACATCGAAGGTTCCCATTTTACAGTAGTAATAGATCACGAAAGTTTAAAATGGCTTAAAGATATCGAAAATCCCACAGGTCGATTAGCACGCTGGGCTACTAGATTGTCTCAATTTAATTTTGATGTAGTTCATAAGAAAGGTAAATTTCATGTCGTGCCTGACGCGCTTTCTCGTGTAAATATTGCTGCTGTAACCGCCGCTGTAAATAGTCAGGATAGTTGGTATAATAAGTTATTGTCAGGTGTACAGTTGAAGCCCGAACGCTTCCCGAATTTCAAGTTAATTGATGGAGATTTTTATAGATATTGTAAACCTAAATTTGACTTGCTAGGTTCCTTTGTTTGGAAAAAAGTAATCCCAGCTGAGCTTCGAGAAGATATCATTAGTAAAGCCCATAATGATCCCGTAAATGCACATCTTGGTACATTTAAAGTTTTCAAAGCGTTAGCACTCAACTACTATTGGCCTAATATGTTGAATTCTGTCAAAGATGTTGTTAGTCGTTGCGACATTTGCAAGGCACACAAAGTACGGACAGACCCTCCAGCTGGTAAGATGTTGTACCAGAAGAAGGTTACAGCTCCAATGCAGGTTCTGTCTGTCGATTTGGTTGGTCCTTTACCTAAAAGTTATTCGGGGCACGTATTTTTATTGACAGTGGTAGATATTTTCTCGAAGTACGTTTGGCTGCATCCATTGAAAAAAGCAACGTCTAAGAACATTGCCAAGTTTCTTGAAGAACAGGTGTTTTTTTCGATCATCAGTGATAATGGTAGCAACCTGGTCTCCAAGGAATTTGAAGCCTTGCTAAAGAAATATAATATAAAAACTTTTAGGAATTGCGTGTATTTTCCCCAGAATAATACAGTTGAACGATACAATAGAACGATTGAAACGGCCATTGCGTCATACTGTAATTCGAATCATTGCAGCTGGACCAAGAATCTGGTGAAGACACAAACAGCCCTAAATTCTCATGTAAGCGCAGTTCATGGTTTTACACCACATTTTATCATTCACCGGCGCGAATTAATTTTAGATGGACGTTTTCACAATTTGAAAGATTATTCTGAGGTTAGAGATATTGATTCTAATGATGTTCAGTCATATACTACTAATCTGAAAGAATTGGCAACAGTATTTGATGTGATACAAGACTGTCTTTTGAAAGCTTATCAGAAAAATGCTGCTAGATATAATTTGCGACGTCATTCGGTACATTTCAAGGAAGGAAATATAGTTTAGCGTAGATCACATTTTCAGTCTGATGCTGCCAAATTTTTCAGTAATAAGTTAGCGCCACGTTTCATAAAGTCAGTAATTCTGAAAGTAAAGTCTGTAAATACTTATGAGCTTGGTAATATGGATGGAACTTCGGTCGGTCTGTATCATGTTAGCGACATTTTTAAAGATTAGTTATGATGTTGGTGTTTTGTAAATATTATTGTATTTTATAGGCCCAAAGTAAACCTTTGTTTGAATTATGTGCAAGTGAAATTTGCAGCTTTCTGCATGATGGTTGTTTTTACATGTCTTTGTAAGTGTACTATTGTACACACTTTCGTTCGAAACCCATATTCCTGTTAGTTGTCTCTTCAAGCGACTAACATTAATATTAATAATTGTGATATTTTTTCAACAGACTTAAGGTTGGGAGGCTATCACCTTGTTATTGGCTGTTCCTTCTGAACACACCTTATTTACCCTTGCATAGTGCTTAAGATAGCTATTATTTAGTAGGTGTAGTATATTTATAATTTTCCATATTTATGTATATCTAAAATTTTAATATTTTTGAAATTTAAATAGTCTCTTAAGTTTTCAGTTTGTCTATTTACGATTTTAAACAGTAATTAGATATCCATTTTTGACTGGGGTTTTGAACAATTTTTATTGTTAGCCTTCTTAAGAAGCTAACATTTTGATAAACGCAATTTTATTCACCGACTTTTCGTACGGGAGGTCACCAAACCTTTGAAACCCGGCGTTCTAATCTGGAGCCACCGGTTCTGCCCTTGCTCGTGCTAAAGGTGACCAAGTAGAATCCATAGATTCTACGGGCCATTGCTCTCGGCCCCGAAAAAGGCTCTTTTCAAGATGTCCGCAAACCCATATTAGTAGAGAGCTGTAAATATTTTTAAATTTTTTCTCAGTGTAAATATCTGTACATACTTGTAATTTTTCTCTCTGTATAAATAACTGTATATAGTATCTCGTTGTACATATATTTACTTCCTGGAGAGTAGTATATTCTTTTCTTGAACAGAGGTTTACAAATTTTGGTCCTATTGTCGTTTTGTATCGTATTGTCGTTTTAAGTTTACACTGTGTCAATTTATTGAAATTGTGTTTAATAATATGTTGGATTCCTTTTGAGTAACTGTTTAGATAACGTACATTAGTAATGACCGATAAGGGTTTCAAAAATTCTTCAATGTCAGTCCGTTTTGTTCTCAATTTTGCTCAATTCAGATACATAAGTCGTGTCACATCGGTCTAGATGTAGACAGAACTTTAAGGTGTTTGTCTGTATGGCAACATTTTATTTATTTAGGTCTCAGATAAAGAACCAGTAGATGGACCCTCAGCGTGGCCGTGCACGAGACAGCGATAGATGTTTAGAATGTGGCAATGTTGAAATTTTTACCCAAAACTGGGGAATATTGCAAAAAAATATATTGTGTGTAATTTTGAGGTTCCTACTTGTTTTTAAATATACATTGTGTTGGTTTGGTTCGCAGCTTTCATTACACGATATTGTAATGGAAACTATGGAAAAAACATGCAGGTTTACTATTTATTGTCATACCCGCGCCACGTTGCGTCGTAAATTCAGTCTTAGCGCGATCAACAGTGAGATTGTTTTATGGAAAATATCGGAAACCATCGGTCTCTAGTTATTTGTTTTTATTTATAAAATATTTTCTTGAATACACATTGCGTACCGTGACACCCACGTAACGGAAACTGTCAACCAAAAAATTATTCTGAATAATAATTTAAAATATTATTTAATTTTAAATTTGTTACTTTGTTTTATGGTATAAATAAAAAAGATATTCAATTTAAAAATCTATGTTTATTACAATAAAACATATTTATTTATTAAACATGTAACCGGGATGCTCACAAAAGAATCAGGTTGCACAAAGAGCTATAGAGCGCGCCATAGTAGTAATACAGGACATTGTCTAAAGGCGATATGAAAAAAATTATGAGAGCTTGAGGGGCGTGGTTTAGCCGTAGACGCGGGGAGCGCCCCGATTTCAACATCGCGAGAGCGTGCCGCGCGGCAACGATCTTGCTTGCGTTTCGAAGTTTTAGAAAAGAGGAGTCATGGAGTCGTTCAAAATAAAATAGTGTTGGTTACTTTTTATCTGTGTTATGTTTATACCAGCCAGTTGTAAGGCACCCATTGAAGCTTTTACGGATGTAAATGATTTTACTTATGTTAAATAAATATTTTTTGGCTTTGACTATGTATGTAGGTAAACTAGTGTACACGAATGTATGTCTACTTATGTATTAGCAGTGATTGGAATAATCATATACTTAGAACAAATTCACAAAATAATAATTTCCATACGAGTACATTTATTAAATATTTAACTATCCAGAATTTTATCCGGGATATGATTTTGGGGCACAAATACAATAAAAACTACGAAGTAGGTATATTCAGTTATTTGTATTCAATCATTCATTTATTTCTATTTAAAGTTTATAAAATACCATTTCACGCCTTGGGAAAAATAGGAATTAAGGAAAAATATTGAAGTGATGAATATTTTAGACCATTTAATTTTTTATACATAACTTTGTTTACATAAGGTGATACTTATTCATACATCCAAATTTATACTGAAAATTCGGTATAAAGGTCCAATGACCCTTTTTCTGGAAATTCTTAATTTATTATTTTCTTTTCCTCTATAAACGCAAGCCAAGCCCTGAGTCAATACAACGGAGGGTCAAAATTTTGTTTTTGAAATTTGCAAAGTATAACCTTTTGCAAATTTTGCAAAATAAAATTGTGACCTCTTATAGTAATTATGTGGTGGGCTTGCGTTTGTAGGGAACACGAAAAAATATTTACTTATTTTACAAAATGGGTCATTGAATCTTGATACTGAGCACTTACCGAGTCTTCAGTATGAATTTGGCTGTATAAATAAAACTGAGTTTGCATACTATGTTCTAAAGTTGTTCTAATGTTTATGTTCTAAAGTTGATTAAAAACGAGAGGATTTTATAATAATATTTCACTGCTCTTTATCCGTTTAATTTTAAAAACATCGGTCGAGCGGTAAAAATCATAAGGACTAAAGTAGTCGTAAATCAAATTTACAGCAACTTAAGTTCTTATTATTTTTGTAGAAATGTTGAAAACAACGGAGTAATTGAGCAAAAACAATATTTGTTTTTAACAGCCATAAATAAGACTATGCCAAATCTCCTTCCAATGATGGCTGCAGTACCGGATAATGCAGCATAATTGGTCCTGTAAGAACGTTTGCACCAGCAACCATCTAAAATGACATCAATTATTGGTATTCCGTCTTTACTGACTCTTCTCTTTCAAAGCCGCTTCTTTCTCACGTTCTCCTGCACGTTTTATTTCTTCCCACGCTGTCACTTCCCATTCATCAAAAACTTCGTCTTGGGCTTTTTTATATCTATAATTTGATAAAGCTGGTAAATCTAGCGATGCTGAAAATTGATTTAGCTGAGCATTACTACAACCTGCTGCTATGATACCCGAAACGATACCCGATACCCGATACCCGAACGAAACGATGATTCGTGTTTTGATACCTCGATCAGATCATTAAAAAATTTTTTCACGTCGACTACTCTATGTCCATCTATGCTCGTGTTTATTTCATCCTAAAAAAAAAAAACATTTAAAAAACATTAAAACACAGGCTTATATAGCGACTAGTGTTTTGCGTGGTGCGCGGGCTGCAGGCAGCCCGCGTGAGTTGTAATTGTTCCAAGTTGTACTTCGTTATTGTTGTTTGTTGTTGCATTTAGTTGTTGTTGTAACTTTTTCGTTAACGTGACAGGACAAGGTATCGAGTTAAAAACACGTTTGAAATTGAGTTGAAACAAATTATCAGACGACATTCAAGTAATGGGCAGAAGTCAATTGTATCACGAAATGTTATCGGTCATGATCGGGTGGGAATATAGTCATCGGTCATGATCAGTTTTCAAAATTGTCATCGTCGTAACCGTAATAGCGCGTTGAAATACGTGTGGTAACTTTGATTCAATTGAAGTGGACTAATATTTTGCTATTGTGTACTCTGACAGTTGTCAAAGGTCCAAAATATACACGGTCGAAATGTGCTGGAACCAACTTTCAACGGAGTCGAATCCCGCTAAGCCCAAGCTCAAACGTTTGGAAGATACGTCCAAAAGAAACAGTCTTGTAATGCTCTCGGGGTAAAGTGAACTCGGCCTCATGAACTCACATACTCGGCCTTCGGCGTCGTATGTTCGTTCATCGGCCTCGCTTGTACTCGGTTCGGCCTTCGGCCTCACAGGCTCGGCCTCCGGCCTCGCCGCTTGGTGCTGTTTGGCCTCCGGACGATTCCTCCGGAATCGTCCTCCGGGGTCGGCCTTCGGCCTCCCTAGAATGACATCAGATATGACTCTGGTGGCCGCGGTGTCGTGCTCGGCCGAAAAACTCGCATGTTCGGACTCCGAACGCTGCCAGCTCGGCCTTCGGCCTCGCTGGCGCGTTCTCCGTCCTCACATGCTCGTTTTTCGGCCTCGCTATAGAGACACTTATAGGCTCGGCCTTCGGCCTCGCCGGGATCCTTTCCGTGAAATGTTAACTCTGACAGATGTCCAGTGTCCAAACTGTCAACGGTCTAAATGTGCTTGAACCAATTCAACGTAGTCGAATCCCGCTAAGCCCAATCTCAAACGTTTAGGAGATAGGTCCAAAAGAAACTGTCTTGTAATGCTCTTGGGGTAAAGTGAACTCGGCCTCATGAACTCACATACTCGGCCTTCGGCCTCGTATGTTCGTTCATCGGCCTCGCTTATACTCGGTTCGGCCTACGGCCTCACAGGCTCGGCCTCCGGCCTCGCCGCTTGGTACTGTTTGGCCTCCGGACGATTCCTACGAGGCCTCCGGCTTTGCCTCTGGCCTCGTAGGAATCGTCCTCCGGGGTCGGCCTTCGGCCTACCTAGAATGTCATCAGATATGACTCTGGTCACCGCGGTGTCGTGCTCGGCCGAAAAACTCGCATGTTCAGACTCCGAACGCTGCCAGCTCGGCCTTCGGCCTCGCTGGCGCGTTCTCCGTCCTCACATGCTCGTTTTTTGGCCTCGCTAGAAAGACACTTGAAGGCTCGGCCTTCGGCCTCGCCATTAGATCCGAAAAAATGTCCAATCCATTCTTTGTTTTCGAAAAAGTGTCAAAATCCCTGTCGGTTGTCAAAAAGTGTCAAATTTGACAGTGGATTCGTAATCAGCGACCCCATTTACTCCTGAATACCGAGTTTCAAGCGAATCGGAGCACTTTTTTGGACCTGCCAAAAAAATGTCAAATTCTGTCAAATGCCAAATTTATTTATGCGGTCAGGTAGCGCTCGGCGGACAGATCACTAAAGTCGAAACCGCAACTCGCTAGGACTTACGGTTCGGGAGATATGGCCGACCAAAGTTTTCGAAAAAAAAAATTTTTTTTTCGACTTTTTATTTTATTTTATTTTATTACAGAAAGATCTCGCCGAGCCCTTTTCTTAGAGTACCATGAACATGGGTCTAGCTCCAGCCGTTTGGGAGATACGGGCCGTTAAAGTTTTGACACCGGGGGGGGCTAGATCTCGGCGAGACCTTTTCTTAGACACCCATCAACATGGGTCTAACTCAAGCCGTCTCGGAGATACGGGCCGTTAAAGTTTTGACATGTGAAAAAAAAAAAAACTTTTTTGTCACCCTATAGTCCGACCCCTAGGGATGTACCACCTTCCGTTCCGAAGATATGGCCAAAACTAAATTTTTTTGTAACAAATTTTAGAAAAAAAAAATTCCCATCCCTAGTGACCGGGGACATCCCTAGGAACTGCGCCCGCTCGCGCTTCGCGCTCGCGGGCTTGTTCCGGCGGACTTTCTGTCAATAATGTCAATTTTTCCCATCCCTAGTGACCGGGGACATCCCTAGGAACTGCGCACGCTCGCGCTTCGCGCTCGCGAGCTTGTTCCGACGAACTTCGCCCGCTCGCGCTTCGCGTTCGCGGGCTCGTTCTGTCAATAATGTCAAAAATGTCAATTTTTCCCATCCCTAGTACCCAGGTACATCACTACGAACTTCGCCCGCTCGCGCTTCGCGCTCGCCGGCTCGTTCGGGCTCGCCTACTCACTCGCGAAATTTTTCAAAACTCCCATACAAAATCCCATACAACGACCCGCCTCACTAAAATGTCAAAAACCCATGTCAAATGTCAAAAAATGTCAAATGTCGAGGTTTTTCCCCACTCAGTATTAGACACCCAACATTCCATACATACATCACTACCACCCCAAACGACTCCTTCCAACTAAACAACCATGTCAATGAGTGAGTCAGTGAGTTACCGTTTTGTAGCTTTATATATAGTCAAATATTATATTCAGACTTGGTGAATAGGTACTCTATTTTTAAAATATTTTTTTAATTTTATTTATGACCTATATGTATAGCGTAGTGAAAATGTGTCCGACCATGAGGTCCCGGGTTCAGTTCCTAGTGGGGCACCTTTGTGCGTCCAGTCTGCGCTTGCTTCGGAAGGCTCGTTAAGCCGTTGTTCCAATTTGTGCCTGAAAAACGGTGACAGTGCTCACCACACATCACGTTGGAACGGAATAATCGTTGGTGAAAAATGAGCGTTCCGAGCGTGAACTGTGACTTGCAATTTACAGTTCTCACTCTGACATCTACCTGGAGATTCATGTAGTGACGATATGTTTTGTGTATTAAATATCCATAGTTTAAAACTACATCAACATATACAGCAAAAGTTTATGTAATATTATGAACAGGCTTTCAACATAGGTTGCTTTTTTCATCTGTATTGAAAACTTTGCTCAATTTAACTATTTTTGAGCTATGCTACGGCCAGTCAGACAGACAAAGGTCCACTTAATATATGTTTATTTTTAGTTATGAAAAATTTGAGGTAACTTACGTCATTATTTTCAAACTCTATTTCGTATGGAAGAGGCTCATCATCACAGCTGACCTCTAGTGAGCACTCAATATTATTTTCTTAGCGTCTTCTCTTTAAATCTTTTTTAAGCTAAAAATAAAGTAAAAGACAATATTTACGTGTCTTAACATTAGTAATTAAATGTAAGTCGATAAAGGGCAACTTCAGTCACCTGTGTTCTGTCGATCCGCCAACACATTCCGTAGTTAGTTTTACCGCAGGGGTATTATTTTCAATAGTTTTTTCAATTCTACAAAATACAAACACAGTTTTTTTAACAAGAATTATTGTCATAGGATTTTTTTTCTTCAGGATTAGAAATAAATAAATTACTACCAACCCTTTTTGTTCAAACGAGTTGGCATATTCTTCTTCGTCCAAATTCAAAAATATTAATGGTGACTCCATTCCTTTTTCAATATTATGTGAATATTAGAAAAAATACGTAAGTATACTTACATTCTCTTTTCTCTCATTTTATGAGCATTTTCTTTGAGGCGTTGAATGTGTCGGGTTTTGTTTATTACCCTTTTTCGTTTATTGCGTTTATTAGCCATTACAATGTTACAATTTATTATGCGAGTAATCACGGCCGCAACTGACGTAGAACCGTCTTTGACAATGGTCATGAGCGGACTGAGCGGACGCGGGAAAGTGACATCGTTAATTACTTCCTAATGTGAAAATTGAAGCGCAACAATGCGTATCGATCCAAATAAACATGGCGTAAGCGCCAAACTACATATTATTTATTTAAAAATAAAGTATGCCGTTTATGAAAAATCTGTTTAACCAGGTACTAAAACTTATATTTATCTTCACTTAGAAGGAAATTTCATATTTAAAATGGTATGCTTTGCAGAGTGACAGAAAACAGCGCGGAAATTCGGGGTTGTCTTTGGAATTAAATTCTATCGAGAAAATTTCATCAAATCACGTTTCTACTCTAAGCAGGTTCTAGATTATATAGTCAAGAAACACATATACAAATATCAAATCCACAAGTCTTGATTTGGTGAAGTTATAGGAAACAAGCAACCCCACCAAATATTTTCGTATCGCCTTAACTGCACCCTTTTTTTTCTTTTATATCGAATAAATGATCATCAAAGTGAACTGAACAAATTCTCGAATACTTCGTTGCTTTCCAATTTTGTCGCCCAGTAGCGTGCAGCCATTTCTTCTGTATTTCGGCTATCTTCGGAAACCTAAAATGTGATATAAAAATATTAGGGTAGATAACTTTCATTCGCTGGCAACATTGTTGAAGGTTACGATAAATTATTTTAAGGAAATTATGCAATAAATCTTAATTTTATTAACAAACAGCATTCAGAAACTACGCAAAATACTATGAATGATAATTACAAGGCTTTACAAAGTCAACAATACATGAATTCTCTACTTACGTGTGAAATGTTATTCCGTCAATTTTTCGTTCACTGCTGCTTTTACAGCCTAAAATACTACAGCCAACCATAGCGCAGAAACTAAGTAAAATAATACTTTCGTTGATTTAATCTTAAAATGCACTTAAACATTAAAAAAACTTAGAAATATGCAAACAATGTTGTTTGTTTGTCACAACTCGAGTTGTGACATTGTGACAAACAAAAAATCCGGCCACGCTGACAAGGACAAAAACTAATCTCTTATCTCATTCTTTCACATCTGTTAACCGATAAGGGATCTCGCTCTATTACCTAAACGTCATTATTTGACTCCATCTACTGGTTCTTTATCTGAGATTTAGGTATATAATTTTTTTTTAAGATTGTGTGTTGTATGATTGTGGCAACGAAAGTGATTTATGAAAGGTGAATTTCTTTTATGTTATTATGTAAGTATGTATATTTAATTCCCCAGGAAACGTTCGTGTCAGATCTGTTTCTAGTCTCGTAGACTTCGCTTTAGAACGACTACTGACTTAGGTTTAGCTTATTCTCATAAGAATGAATGGGTTTATGGTTTTTGTTACCTTTCAGAAAATTTAAACACAAAAGTAAAGCTCCTTTAAATTTTTAGCGTTTTGAATTTCCATAAAATTGAATATGGGAAATTACCAAAGAAGTTACAGTTCGGGAACAAAACGAAAGTCTATTGTGATTTATTGTTTGGATTTAGTATGGGTATTTTCTTTAAAAAAAATCGTTTTTGCAACCCTTATGTCTATGATAACTTTATTTAAAGCAAGTAGGTATCACAAATACTGTATTTTCTAGTAGCTATACATTTTGTTTTTATAGAGTTTTTCGCTTTATTTTTGTTATTTGTGATATCTTTGCGTTATGTTAATCATGCGGCGCCATCTATGATCTTAATGAAACAATGGTTACTAACTGGTGTAGAAATTCGATTTGCTTTCGAGAGTACAGTACAGTTCATATTAGTTCACGTGCTCATTGATAGATGGCTTCACATGATTCTATTCTGAAGTTGGATGTAACTTTAATGAGGTTTTGTCCTGTTGTATATAGAGGGCGCAGTTACTAGTAATATTTTTTTTTGTTTTGAAAATAATTGTGTGCAATTAGGTATGTAAATTTTGGAAAAGTTTTAGCTTCATAGTATTGGAAATATGGAAGTTTAGTCTGTCCTAGTACTGTTTGGAGGTCGTTTCCTTGTGTATACTGTGGCCAGGTGTTTGTTATTTGGGATTTATTTTGAAATTGGTCCGAAATATTTGTTTTGGGGTCGAAGCCCATTAAAAATGTTAGAAGTGGCAACCTCATAGTTTGGTTGTGGCCGAGATAATTTTTTGACTTTGGTCGGTGTCCAATTGTAAAGTATTAGCGTTGAGTTTAAATAACGAAAGACTTGGTGTTTGTTTGCTTCTGTGTATGATATTGGTGTCAATAATTTGTAATTTAGTTTGTTAAGTTCTTAGATATTGGAGTCGATAATTTGTAAGATGTTGGTTTGTATAAGTTTTTAGTATTTATAAATAGTTACTCAGCTGTAGTGTACCAGTAAGTTATTGTTGATAAATGTCAAGTTGGTTCATTTAGTTTGTTTGGACATAATAAGTTTTATTTCAACTTTAGTTATCAACTTAGAGACTCAGTAAAGTTTTTGAATTTTAATACAGGATTGTAATTAATTTGAAGTTCACAAGTTTAAAGTTTAGTCGCACATTGGATTTGTTTAATAAGAGTTAGCGTATACAGTTAAGGTTAAGTAGATTAGGGTTCGTTATGGGTCAGCGTCCCATTACCCTGGTTCCGCAGCTTAGTAGTGACTTAAAATGTTTTTTTTCTTTTTCAATTTTCTTTTTTTATTTTTTTTGGCTGACCGGGTAATGTAGCGCTGACTTTTGACATGTTACTTCATTTTGGGTTCTCGAATTTACAACGGATCTACGAGCGCGGCAACTAACAGTTGGCGGGTTTTTCCCTGGATCATCGTCGGTTGGAACGGCGCGCGGCTGGCGTGATGCGAGTTCAGCCAATGAGAGGCCACAAATAAGACGCGACGCTTGCATTTTGAATTTCGGCGCCCGCAAGCTACGAAAAGTTGAGAGAGGAAAGACTAGTCCGAGAGAAAGGTCGGAGATGGCGAAAACGACGACGGTTGGGCAGACTAGGAGCGGCCCTCGTCATAGAGAGTTGTGCGCAAGTATTCCACTGGTGATTATTGAAAACGAAATATTTCTGTGGCTGCCGAGATTTGTATCGAGTTCCATCCGACAGCCGTGGAAGACGGAAAATCAACCGCTGCCAAGAAGTCTGTCATCATATACAGGTAGACCCAAATTTAGGTACCTTAAGATAGCGCAGGTTTTAGTAATAGGGCCTTAGGTATTAAGTCCCGATAAATAAACCTTTCATGTCCTGTTAATATGCTTTTATTAATCTTAACTTTCCCGCTATGTCACGATTACTAGAATCCCTATAGAAGAGGCCGAACCCCCCCTAGGAAGTCCTTGCTGGCTGCCGTGGCATCAATTTGTATCAGTAACCTTTTCAGTTAGTAACCTTGACCTTACAATTAGAAGCCGTGACAATACATATTATAGCTACATTCATGGACTATTCAATTGCTTATAATACTGTAGAATTAACACCTGAATTTCTTTTGTTGTTTTGTTTTTTCGAAATGTGTTTTCACCTTTTATTTCTTAAGATATTTCTAGTCCCATTTGTCATCTCTCATACATCTAACAAATCTTCTTCCTTGGGTACAACGCACGTCTTTTAACTTTTCAGGCGTGAAGGTTGTTTCCTCGTTGTTTTGGTCTCTCGGTTTAGGTTTTTTTTCTTTGTTCACTGAAACAAAAAGTGTCGGCTTTTACTAAATGACATATTACAGAATAAAAAAAAATACACCAAAACTTCTAGCTTTATAGGAAAACTACAGAATTTGCTACAGCATACAGCATAATATATTTTTTTGCTCATTTGTTTGTTGGAGACCTCAATGACTGCCTCGGATATTTGAAAAACCAGCGCCACCTAGTGACTCTTGACGGAATCAGGCCTGTTCCACTCCCCTAAGGCTAAAAAGTCTTAGGGGAGTGGAACAAGCCTGATTCAGGCTCAGTGGGTGAAGAAGAAATAGAGTTACGCAATAAAAAGAGAGGCGCCTTGAGGGTAGCCACGCAGCGCCTTGCGAGCGAATTACACTTTATTCCCGCGGGACGAAAGTAGCTTTTCATTTCAGTTTCTTTGAACAGTGGTTGTGCATACGCAGTACTAGTATAGTGCGCGCCAATCTTTTAGTCGCCTTTGATTGAGTTACGAGTGCAAGCTTGCGCAGGTACAGTCAAGAAAACAATTATATGAACGGTTGATTATTAAATATTTAATAATAATAATAATTAAGCCTCTTAAAGTCCAACCCTACGTCCGAGCCGAACAGCAGGCCACGTAAGAGGCGGACAACGTGTACAAAACTTACACGGCTAACAGGGCAATGGCAATCTCTCATCATGATGGTACGGAATAGTAGAATGCGTATAGGGCCGCTACCTGGGGGTGATCGCCAGGGCGCGTCTGGGGCTGGCGCTGGACGTAGCAGCATGCGAGCCGCCAGCACAAACCGCAGACTGGTCCAACCACCTGACCAGTCCGCCAATCCACCATCACCACCAGTTGGCTTGGTGTCGGCAGAGTCTTCACA
Source organism: Ypsolopha sequella (assembly GCA_934047225.1). Taxonomy (NCBI): domain Eukaryota; kingdom Metazoa; phylum Arthropoda; class Insecta; order Lepidoptera; family Ypsolophidae; genus Ypsolopha; species Ypsolopha sequella. The sequence continues at coordinate 1,820,830 of OW203986.1, read as the reverse complement.
GACCCAGCATTCGGCACTCGCCGCTGGTGAGAGAGTACGGTGCATGAGATGGTCTAGCGAAATGAACGCCAATGCCATGCGCGCGTACTTCAGAGCAACGGGGGGCAATACCGGTGCAACGGGATATCGAGCAGTAATGTTCCGCGAATTTCTGTTGCTGGAGCCCTCGATTACTGTCACGGAACAAAACCTAGCGGACAGAGTTCAGTATATACAGCGCTCTAACGTATTTAACGCTGCCGAACTCGAACAACTGAGACGCGAGACTGTTCCTGTAATGGATAATGCACCACATGTGGAAGATGTCTCTACCCAACCAAATGGCAATGAAGAGACCGAACTTAATCCACAAAATGTCGCAGAAGAAAACATTGCAGAAACGGTCTCCCAGGATTTAGAGCAAATGAGGAGCATATTAGAAGAGACGATTGTAGAGTATCACCAAGTGCCTATAGAACTGAGGCCTCTCGGCTTCCCCGAGTGCCTCTGAGCATCAAGGTTCGGGATGTCGTTGGGGTCATTAATCAGGTGCTGCCTCCATTTCTGGAAAGCAGCATCGACCTCTGGGATACGGATACGGTTCTATTCAGCGCCGCTATGGCAGTTTGCCGGATAGTTGGCGTTCATATGCCAGGTACTGGATCAATCACTCCCAGAAGTGGTCAGATACCAGCCTGGCAACGCAGAATTAACCACCGTATCACCAGAGCAAGGATCCTTATCGGCAAACTAACCAGCTTCAGGTCAGGCAACACGAGACCTAGAGTGATGCGCTTTGTTACGGAGGCATTTGCTGGGCAAGACATTGATATATCGCACCCAGACTTTAACCAAAACCTAACAGAGCGCATCGACTACCTGAAGCAGAAGATTGCTGCTTGGGGTAAGCGATTAAGGCGGTACTCCAAAACGGTAAAGAGGCACCAACATAATCGTCTCTTCGAGAGTGACCAAAAGAAGTTTTACAGAACTCTGGAGCGTCCGGAAATGAGATCGATAGGCGCTCGACCGGAGCAGGCTGATGTAGTCGCCTTCTGGCGAAGCCTATGGTCACAGCCTGTCACTCATCAGGAGGGCCCGTGGTTCGAAGCTGTCGAGGGAGCATGTGCGTCTATCACGCCAATGAACCCAGTCAGAATCTCGAAAGAGGACGTAACTGCTGCGGTCCGTAAAGCCCCGAACTGGAAAAGTCCAGGACCAGACGGACTGCAGCATTACTGGCTGAAAGGATTCTGGAGTTCCCATGCTACCCTCGCAAGGCAGTTCTAACAGGCCCTTGACGATGGTACGCTCCCGAACTTCTTAACTACCGGAGTCACTCACTTAGCTCCAAAAAGCGAAGATACCGCAGATCCATCGAAATACCGCCCCATCACGTGTCTTTGTACTCTATACAAGACGCTTACTTCCGTTCTGAACTCCAAGATTTCTCAACACATTGTTGAAAATCACATCATCTCGGATGCTCAGAACGGATGTAGGGGTGGTAGCCGCGGTAGCAAGGAGCTGCTCCTCATTGACGTGGTCGCTGGAAAACTGGTCAGACGCAACCGTCGGAACTTCTCCGCTGCCTGGATAGACTACAAAAAGACTTTCGACTCGGTCCCCCACTCATGGCTCTTAAGGGTCCTTGAGCTGTACAAAGTCGACAATACAGTTCGACACTTCCTTGAAGCATGTATGGGGCAATGGAGTACTATCCTTAGTCTCGCAGGCGAGAAAATGACGGATGCCGATGACCAAATACGGATAAAAAGGGGTATTTTCCAGGGTGATTGTCTGAGCCCGCTTTGGTTTTGCTTGTCGCTGAATCCTTTGAGTCAACTTTTGGAGAAATCAGCGGCGGGCTTTCAGTTTCGGAGGGGAGGAATGCGGATATCGCATCTTCTCTACATGGATGACCTGAAGCTTTTTGGCCCCACAGCTCAGAAACTGGAGGAGTTGTTGAAGATCACTGATGATTTCAGCAACTCCATCAGAATGGAGCTAGGGGTCGAAAAGTGTGCGGTCTTGCATGTGGAGAGGGGTCATGTTGTTCGCTCCGATGGAGTCGATGTCGGCTCCAATCGATTGAAATCCTTTTCTGAGACTGAAACATACCGGTATCTTGGCATGTCCCAAACAATCGGTGTGAATGAAGCAGACATGAAACAAGCCGTTTGTGGGGTATTTTATAATCGCCTGACAAAAGTGCTTGAGAGCTTTTTGTCGGGCGGAAATAAGGTACGAGCTTATAATGCTTGGGTCATGCCTGTTCTCATGTACACATTCGGAGTGCTCAGATGGACTCAGACCGAACTAGATGCTCTGGACAGAAAAGTCCGCACAATCCTGATCCTTCATAGGATGCATCATCCGAGATCGTCGGTCATGAGACTGTATCTCCCGCGGAAGTGTGGTGGTAGAGGCCTTTTAAACGCCAAGGCTATGCACAACCGTGACATATGCAGTCTCAGGGATTATTTCCTGTCGAAAACAGATGATGCAATCCATAAAGAAGTCGTGGCATGTGATAAAGGACTCACCCCTTTGTCCTTAGCCAGCGAAGAATGGCGCGACCCGGTTGTACTTAGCACCGCTGAACGAGAGTCCATGTGGCGAGGAAAGGAATTGCACGGGAGGTTTCACAAGGCCCTTCACAAGCCTCACGTTGACAAAAAAACCTCCATGCATTGGTTGCGCTTTGGTGACCTCTTCGGGGAAACCAAGGGTTTTGTCTGTGCAATACAAGATCAGGTGATCAAGACGCGTAACTACCGGAAATACATTATCAAGGATGGGACCCAGGACATCTGCCAGGCATGTGCCCATCCTGGAGAATCTCTCCGACATGTTATTTCCGGGTGTTCCGCTCTTGCCAATACTGAGTATCTGCACAGACACAACCAAGTAGCCAAAATCCTTCATCAAGAACTCGCCCACAAGTACGACCTCGTAAATCAGAAGGTGCCATATTACAAGTACTCACCGGCGCCAGTACTAGAAAACGGCCGCGCCAAGCTCTACTGGGATCGGTCTGTCATCACGGATAGGACTATTCTCTCGAATAAACCTGATATCGTGTTGATGGACCGGGCGCAGTCTCGGGTGTTTTTGGTGGATATCACAATCCCACACGATGAGAACCTCGTGATAGCCGAAACCGAGAAGAGGAGGAAGTATCTCGACCTGGCTCACGAGGTTACCGACATGTGGGGTGTGGCATCCACCGAAATAATCCCAGTTGTTTTATCCGTGAACGGGTTAATACCAACCAGTCTCGAAACCAACCTGAGACGGTTGGGATTCCGCGGCAGTTCGCTTCCAGCGCGGATGCAGAAGGCGGTTCTACTCGATACTGCTCGCATCGTTCGCCGGTTTCTTTCCCTGGGGCTCTGAACCTCGGTCGACTGTGCTTCTGCCGAGGGATGTACCGTCTCTCTCTCTCTTTAAATTCTTTTGGCCAAGAGGGAGAGACGAGATCAAAAATTCTCGAAATAATAATAAAATTCTTTATTGCACATTAAAATAAATCAGTACAAAGGCGAACTTAATTCTAATTAGCAATATCTTCCAGTTGACCTTAGGTGTTGAGGATAATTTAGGGTAGTGCCAATAATATATATTTAGGAGAAAGCTTTCAAATCGTTGGAAATTAAATAGGGGAAATGGGAGATTTATACTAAATAAACATAGTAAAATAAGAATATAATACAATACGTAAATAAGATATTAAAAATACTTATTCAAATTCAAATTCAAATTTATTTATTTACAGTTTAAAAACAAAGATTGGCGTTCTCTAGTCCCCACAGTAGGATTCCCTGGGTGGTGGGGACTAGCTTCCTTTACTCGTCTCATAAATTTGGTGTTCCATGCTGCATTATACAAAATCAAAAACACAGATCTTAGCTATAATAAATTACTCAGTTACCATTAATTACATTAAATTTAAAATTATAATAAATTGATTAAAATATGAATTTACATCTAATATGAATTATGTTACTGAATTAAAATTAAATAAAAATTAAGTTAAAAATGTCAATCAAATTATAAATTAATCACAGAATTAAGATAAAAAAAAAAAATTATTAAGATACAAAATTAGGATTAAAAAATAAAAATAAAAATAAAGTAATAATTAAAATAAAATAAAATTACAGTTTGAAACTTATATATTACATAATAAAATAAATATTGGACGTAATTCTAAAAATGACTCGGGAACGACAAAAATAGAGCTGATAAGACGGATTGCTGGTACAGTGAACGAATAAGAGTAAATATCAGTCTTGTGTTCGGGAGTTCGAAGGAGAAGAGCTTTACTAGGCCGCTGAAGGCGATCAAGCGAGAGAAGGTAAGAAAATCTGTCTTTGAGATAAGGGGGAGAAAGGGGGTCTTTAAGGATATTGTATAGAAGTGTTAAAACGATCCAGTTTGTCAAGCAATACTTCCGTAAGGTCAGGGTAGCAAACATCTGCGTAGTCTATGATGGGGAGTAGGAGTGAGTTGACTAGCGTGACCTTAACGGAATAAGGCAGAAACTTTTGCATGCTCTTTAGAGAGTGCATGGACCCGAAAATCTTTTTGCTGACTTCAGTCACATGCAAGTCCCAGGACAAATCGTTTTGAATGTAGAGCCAGAGGTTTTTAACAGAGGTGCAGTACTTCAATGGGGTACCATTAAAGTAAACTGGTGGGAGAGAACTCAGATCAGTTTTATTAACAAGGGCTCTGCTGCCAACAATCATAACCTGCGTCTTGTACGGATTAACTACAAGACCGAACTGTTTCAACCATTGGCTGATGTGATCTAAATCGGATGTCATCTTCTGTATAGCTATATGTAAAAGGTATTGTTTAAAAGTTAAGTAGAGCTGAAGGTCATCCGCGTACATGTGATAGGAGCTAAAGTTTATGGTAGAAACAATTGTGTTAATAAACACAGAAAACAGAAGAGGGGATAATACACCGCCCTGAGGCACACCAGCAGTAACGTCGCACCAGTCCGAGAAACAATCATTAGATCGTATACGTTGCTGACGCCCGTAAAGATATGAGTGGAGCCACATGACGACAGAATCTGACACATTAAGAGAGCGGAGAATAGCGAGCAGTATATCGTAGTCAACACAATTAAAAGCGCTGCTGAAGTCAAGTAGAGTGAGGAAAGTAAGTTGCCTATCGTCCATAGCTTCGCGAAAGTCATCAGTAATTTTGATAAGGGCAGTACACGTACTGTGGGATGGACGAAATCCCGATTGGAGAGGGTTGAGGAGGTTATGTGAATGAAGAAAGTTCGAGAATTGCCGATTAACCACCTGTTCCAAAACCTTCGACAGAAAAGGGAGTATAGAGATGGGTCGATAGTCTTTAAATTGTGAGGGTTCAGAAGTTTTAGGGACTGGTACCATGTACGCGAATTTCCATAAGTTTGGGAAAGTGCTGGTGGAGATAGAGAAATTAATGATATGCGTGATAGCAGGGAGAATTACTTTGAGGATTGGGAGAAGAAGATCACGGCCAATAGCATCGTGCCCAACAGCTTTGCTATGGATAAAGAGTACAATTTTCTCAATGTCAGACTCAGATACAGGAGTGAAAGAAAAGCTAGTATGGGTTGGGGGAGGTGCGGCTAGAATTCGCCTAAGAGAGAGATACTTCAGTGTATAGTCAATGGTATGAGGAGGGGAAGAAAAATGGCGATTCAAACCATTAAGATCCAGAGATGGGTTGAGATCTTGTCTAGACTTGCCAAAGCCCAACCTGCGAAGAAATTGCCAGAGGTTGTGAGGGTTGCAGTTTTCGATGGAGGAATGAATGTGCCGACTTTTACTATAAGTGGGAAGGTGTACTTGTTGTACCTACCTATTTAATATATATTTATTATTTTAGTGCAATCCTAACTGTTTAAATAAAACAAATTAATGTAAACACCATTTTCCTACATTGTCACCTTAAAACGCTATAATGACCGCGAGGCATAACAACAACCATAAACTTTAACAAACTAAATCAACAAAACAACAAATAAAGGCAACACAAACAGATTCAACGATTAACTTAACGAATCATAGAATTTTTTCCACGAACGTACTTTTCATGCAACGCGCGCGTGTGTAGTGTACGGACGTAGTACTAACACTAACGCATAGTGTTGACACCTGCTAAATGGCGAGCGGGGGGTGTGATGCGGCACGCAGGCGGGTGTGCTCCGCGCCCTCGCTCCTGTAACGTCCCCCTGATACCGTAAAACGGCTATCGCGTCGCCTCTTGCGTCTATCTTCAGAGGCGACTAAAAGATTGGCGCGCACTTGTACTTCTTATGCGCCGGAGTCCAAGCGTGGAGATCGATCCACTACATTACGAAATAGTAGATTAGTTACTGCAGCGGCCAGCAAGTTGGGCAAACGCGTGATAAAAAAAAATCGTGTCAATCGGTATAGATTGTTAGGCAAGATTGAAGTATTTTGACGCGTAAGTACAGTTTTTGACTCGTAAGTACAGTTTTTGACTCGTAAGTACAGTTTTTCCAGCTGCTGTACAAACAGACTTTGGATATTTTTAGAATTTGCTGAGCAGAGGAATTTGTCATGCAATGTACAAAGACATTGATACAAATATCAATTGACATATACATTGACATTCACATTGATACATTGAATTGATACAATGTCTTTGTGTATGTAACAGTCTCTTCCTTCTCTTGACACATAGATTACGCCAAGATTACGCACATTACTTTTAACATATGTAAACATAAACATAAAGGAACATCAATGTCATTTTTAGGATTCCGTAGTCAACAACAAGGAACCCTTATAGTTTCGCCATGTCCGTCTGTCTGTCTGTCTGTCTATCTGTTCGCGGCTTAGCTTAGAGACTATTAGTACTAGAAAGCTGTAATTTCGCATGAATATGTATATTTATTACGTCAACAAAGTGGTACAGTAAAATTTTGAAAAAGATTTTTTTTTATTATCATCCCCACTTTACGTGTAGGGGGGTCCCCTGCACGTAAAGTGGGGATGAGTTTTTTTTCTCATCTATCCCATAGTGTGGGGTTTCGTTGGATAAGTAATTTAAAAATATTGGGGTGTGAGAAGAACATTCGATCCAGGGTTCCGTTTGCGAAATATTAAACTTAAGTGTTAATTTTTGTTAGAGTCAAGTGTATCCCCCCTGCTGGCGAAACGGTTGTACTTGGAGACGTGAAAAAAATCACGGCAGTTTTTATTTTAATTTCGTTATGTATACTAATACATAACGAAATTAAAAGAAAAACTATCACAGCTAAGTAGGCTTTACAAGTTTTATTTTTATTATTTTTATTTAGATTTATTTAGGACACAGCCAGTCACTTATACATTTTACTTAAACTATATTTTAAATTTAATACAGACAAGGAGGTTCCTAAAATATTAAGAACTATATATAAGTTAATTTACATCGTTGTTCGACATTAATTATGTTTAGGTATGAAATATGCAGTAAATCTTAGTAAGAACTATATCAAAACATTATATTAATTTGAGCTGTAATACTCTAGTAATATTGAGCTTGTTTCATTTTTAAAAGAATTTAAAGGGGTTGCAAAACAATCCACGTTTTTAAGTTTTTTATTGTATATGTTGCAGCTGCGCCTGAAAAAGGTGTTTTTGGAGTAGTTAGTTGAACCAAAACTAATATAAAACAATGTACCAGAACGTGAGGTTACGCTACGTGGGACTTTAAAGTTTATCTTTGCAAGGAGAGTGGAGGAGTCTACGTGATTATTAACAATTTTAAATAAAAATATTGTATCAAGAAAAGACCATCGGTTTTCGAGTGTGGGCAGATTGTGTCGCTTAGAGGCATCTTCATAGTCTATGAAATGGCCACGAGTTCTAAACTCAAGGGCTTTAATGAATTTTCTTTGCACTCTTTCGATCGCAGCTACATCCACGTTGTAATGTGGACTCCATACAATACTTGCAAATTCCAAGACACTAAGGGCGTGCGCAAAATATAGCGATTTATAAGATGATGCATTTTTAAAAGGTTTACCTAATCGAAGTATCATGCCCAACTGCTTGAAAGCTTTTGTAACAATGTGATCAAGGTGGTTTTTGAAATTTAACTTTACATCAAGGATAACACCTAAGTCCCTTATGACTTCAACGCGCTTAAGCGAAGAACCAGCTAGGTTATAATCAAAAATAATTGGATTACGCTTACGAGCAAAGATAATAGAATAACACTTGTCAATGATTAAGACGACAAAAGTGATTAAGATAATTTAATTCTTGCGAGTACGTGACAGTCACGAGGTGATTTTATAACGCTAAAAATTTTAGTATCATCTGCGTATAGGAGAAAACAAGACGAGTTCACAAAAGCATCTAAGTCATTTATATACAGAGTGAAAAGGAACGGACTCAAGTGAGATCGCTACGGGACTCCTGAGCTGATAGACCGAAACCGGGATACGTAGCCTTTGAGAGACACAGCCTGACTTCGATTTTCAATGTATAATTTCATCCAGCGGTTAAGATCGCCATGAATACCAACTTCAAGAAGCTTCCCAAGAAGAACATTATGTCTAATTTTGTCAAATGCTTTCGAAAAGTCTGTATAATTGGCATCCACTTGGTAACCATCGGCGAAAGCATTAAAGACGAAGTCAGTAAAAGTTACAATATTAGTCTCGACACTACGACCATGCACAAAACCATGTTGCTGCGGCAGAATATGCTTAGAAAATGCAAAAGTGAGCTGTTGGGTGACAATTTTCTCAAAGATTTTTCCAAAAATGCACAATTTGGCAATAGGACGATATGATGTGTTCCGTTTGACGTCTGAAGTCCATTATGAGAGAGTACATCGTTCCTTTCCGAATACAGCCGCTAGATGTCGCTAGTTTCCGTCACGTGACCGCGCTGTTTTACCCAGAGTACCTCTCAACAGTCGCAAAGAACCCACAAGCCACCATATTCTTCGTCATTGTTGCGTCGTTCTTCGAACCGTTCGCAGCTTGCTAGTTTATCGCGAAATAATAATCGTTTTGAGTTACCCTCTTTCGAATTTTCGAGAATAAAGTAGAAAATTCTGTAAAGATTTTAGTTTTCCGTCCGTGTTTATTCGTTTATAATTGGATAATGACATTGAAAGTGTAGCCGCGCGTCGAATACATCGAGAAAGAGACGAGCGAGTTTCTTTAGATCAAGTTCAAGAAACGAGTCTTTGAAGCACATCGAGCGCCGAGGGAGATGCATGCCACGACGCACTGCCATGCAAAGGCAGGCACCGCCCTGCTGCCGCTGTCCCGTAAGGCGCGCACTGCACCACTTTACTCGGATCAGAACTGGATCGGAGGTTTGACATTTTTCCAGCGCCTGGTGAGTCTTGTCAACTATATTTTGAGTGCAAATCATAGATCGACATAATAATCTCGTCGCACCTAGGCCCTTTCATACCGAGAACGTGCATCCAGGGGCCAAGCTCCACGGGCGCTGCGTACCCATATCAAAACAACCTTCTGTGTGAAGAAAAAATCTCGATCAAGTCGCTAAAATCACGTCCTTGCAACGTTTCGACTCGATGGATACGAATTTTCAGAGGCTCAGAAAAAGTATGTCGCGTTTCTAGGGTTCATAGAACAGAAAGTGAACGAGGCATTGTAACGTTTTGGGAAATTCTTCCCTGGGTTGATAGAAAATGACACGTTGTTGTGCCGCTTGATTCAACACAACGATTTACAAAAAAAAAAAAGATTTTGAATTTAAAACCGTATCACTTTATATTCTGCAAATTATTTGTTGGAAAGGTGCTGAAGTTTTAAAAATAAATCTAGCGGTGAGGTCCTCAGAGCCCACTACGTCTGCTTATCAAGATATGTAAGTAATTTTGGCCTCTTTCAACGTAAAGAAGGCGGTTATTGTTAAAAGAAACTTGAAGAGTCTTCAAAAAGAAGAGGGAGGGGAAAAATAATGTGGAAAAAGACTGAGAGATTTCTCAGGGGATATCTAAGTCATTATCAAGACATCTGATGACATAGTTATTCCCCAAACGCATGTTCTATAAATGATAATGGGTTGAATCCTCTTAAATCAGACACTATCGTGGGTTTAACCCACAATAGATGTAATGATGAAATAACAAACCCCGGTATCATAACTGATAAAATCAAAAAATTGTTTAATTTTAACCACCGTCGCTGAATATTATATTCGCACTTTTTAATCTGAAAGTCTTGAATCAAAACCGCTGCAAGATTGGACGAACACCGATAACACACATCGAATTTCTGGGAATAGCTTTGGACACACAGACCAAGTCAAAGTCCCTGCTCCCAGACAAGACAAAGAAAATTCGTCAGTATTTGTCAATCCACCTAGCTGCCGGCTGTTGGTCCCTCAGGCACGCGCAACGCCTCCTAGGGTATTTCAACTTCGCAACCTTCATCACCCACCGGGGAAGGTTGCATTGCCGTGCACTTCACATCGAGTTTCTGGGAATAGTTTGGGACACACAAACCAACTAAGAGTCCCTGCGCCCAGACAAGACAAACAAAATTTGTCAGTATTTATCAACCCACCTAGCTGCTGGCTGTTGGTCCCTCAGGCAGGCGCAACGCCTCCTAGGTAATTTCAACTTTGCAACCTTCATCACCCACTGGGGAAGGTTGCATGGCCGTGCACTTCAAATCGAGTTTCTGGGAATAGCTTGGGACATACAAACCAACTCAAAGTCCCTGCCCCCAGACAAGACAAACAGATTTCGTCAGTTTTTGTCAACCTGCCTAGCTGCTGGCAGATGGTCATTCAGGCAGGCGCAACGCCTGCTAGGATATTTCAACTTCGCAACTTTCATCACTTACTGGGGAAGGTTGCATTGCCATACACTTCAGCAGGACTGCAATATCAAAGAGCTGCCATTTATTTTTGGAGGAAGCACGCCTTGAACTGAAATGGTGCTTAGAAAACTAGAGCCTAATAATGGAAATCCACCTTGGGGCATTACCAACGACCTACATTATAACTATAACGGACGTATCCAATGTTTAATTGGGAGTTTTAGTGGACAACAAGATGATACAGAGCACGTGGAATCATCAACGTAAGAGGTGGCGTTGCAATGCGAAAGAAATGTACGTCATAATAGCTACGATTTCGGCAGAGTTGTTGTCAGTAGTTGGATAGGTGAAGCCTGGTGATACCACGTGTCGTTGGTTTCATTTCAAAATTATTCTTTAGAGCGACAAGACCTCAATCGCTTACATAAAGAAAGAAGGCGAAACTCTGTACAAAGTTCTGTTGTAGTTGACAAGACTGCTACTGAATCTGGCGGACAATCTTTACTGTTGTACAATTCACTCACCAACTTTCGGCAATGTACAACATCGCGAAGCTTATTAGCTTGCGAATTTAACTTATTTATATAATATACGTACCTGAACTTTATAGTGCACACGTATCTGACTGTCTGGTCCAAACCAGTATTTCCAAAATATACTGATTGTATTAATCTGAATCGGGCTCCCAAAACCCCTGTGACCTCCAACCTCCCCTTACAGTCACCCCAATCCTCACAGCTGGTCTGATAAAAATACTGATTGTCTTGAGAACACTGATACAATCGCCGCAGCGATATCATACAAATTTTTACTGCTAGATACAACCTTTGGATCCTAATTTATCTGTTCTTGAATATGTACTTTTCATTAAGCAGAGTGAACATGTTCAGACTCACCAATGATCCTTTTACCATTGAAACACGAAATTATTGATTATTCCTTCAACTCCAAATTATATCTGACTGTCAAAAAACGCGACAGTGTTGCCACCTTCCTCCTGCCGGTGCCATGTAAATTTAGTGCAATTAGATAAAAATTATTAAGTGATAATGAGAAATGATTTAACGCAAATTGGACTCGCGATATTCACGACACATGTACCGAGAGGAACCTTATGGACGAAGCAACGCCAGCGCAGCGAATATTCAAGGTCTTGCGCACCCTGACATAGGCCAATTCGCAACACGTACCACCTATGTCATTCCAGATCGGGCTAATCTTGACTTATCCCTTATACCATCCGAGAATAAATGCTAGGTACTCCCCCCCTACCAAGTAATAGACTTGAACGCCTGTTATCACGATGCTTTCTTTAGGTTGGCTGTTTCATCCACCTTGCTTGTTAACTCAAATACTATAACAGTTTAACTCAGAGTCACGCCGTTACATAACAGCAGCAACCGAGTGAATGAAACCCTTTCGGCGGCCAGATCGGCAGAACCGAACCTTGACAGGCCCGATAAAGATCAGAGACCTGAAGAGCATTTGTATGGCCACGATGACGAGACGTCTTCCAGCCCAGATCTACAACCGTGGCCGAGCCACCGGCTGGATGATTGGCTCATTTTGGATCTGAGTTTTAACGGTTAACTATTCCAAAAAGAAAGAATTCTTTCTTAGTGTTGGCGAGTTTCAACACCAGAAACACATACTCCCACTTGGAATAAATTGCTAAAATGGTCTAAATACTGTCAATTGTTGTAGACTCGAGCTGAATATCATGACCTTATAAGTATACACAATAATCTCTGGATGAAAATATCATTTTTGTTTTCGACAGAGATAAGCAGGTTCTCGCCTGATATTCAGTTATTACTCCACAAAAAGTAGCGATATATTTAGCATACTTATTTTTGGCTATACTATACATATTACTTATCAGATAAAACCTTTCTTTTACTCAAGTCTGTAATAGCTTCCATTTATTAGACTTTTTGAAACATAGATATTTCTTCCAGCCACATTGTTAAGCACATTTTAATAGCAGTTCCGTTAGCTAAGCCATCATCATCGAAAGTATATATTTGGGACTGTAGAAAACTTATTAATCACATTAAAGAGACCAACACTATCATGTAAATAATTTTGATGTTAACTTCAGGACATAGTTTAGAGTCCACGATTTGACTCTTTTGCATTTTAATCCAGACCATTTCATGAATATTGATTATTCTAGTATCCTGCATCCTTCTTTTGGATCTAAAACGGATTCTGTCTGTATCACAACGCCAATTAAGCTGCACTTTACCAGCCTCTCCCGACCGCAATATTGAACCTATTTTTGAATGAGAACAATACTAAATCTCTCTAAAGATTTCAGAAGGTCGGTCACTAACTTGTTCGTCACTACTTGGGACCCTATCAGGCCACCTACACCAATCATAACTGGAGGTTGAGTCAAGTGCCTTCTGTCCAATGAAGGTATATAAGTTCAACCGGGAGTTATAGATTAGCCGTGTCTATCTTCCCTAAATTGGATGCAAATTCACCCAGTAAATAATAAATTCTTGCTATAGCGAATTCGCAAAAGAAATTACTTTCAAGAACCATAAACAGTTTATTAATTTTTACGTCAATGACATTTCTGCTAATAATCATAATATTTTGGAGAAGTTCTTGTCACAGTTTGTCTGAACTATACTAATTACATTTTTAGTTCAGGTTCAAGTGTCTATTTTTCTTGGTATTTTAAGTATGAAAAATATTGATTTTTACCTGTCATATTTTTGCGTTATTAATACATGAAACATTACGATTTACAATCACATTGTTGCGTTCTATTTTACAAGCCACCCTCCTGGTGGGAAAATATTGATTTTTACCTGTCATATTTTTGCGTTATTAATACATGAAACATTAAGATTTACAATCACATTGTTGCGTTCTATTTTACAAGCCACCAGGAGATAACAAACACATCTCTCATAATGGACTTCAGACGTCAAACGGAACACATAATATAAAAATTTTACCTTCCAATAAAATTGTTATTATATTTCCTAAGACGTCTGAAGTCCAGACAATGTCTTCCTGGTGAACCATTATGAGCCGAACAATGACGAAGAATATGGCGGCTTGTGGGTTCTTTGCGACTGTTGACAGGTACTCTGGGTAAAACAGCGCGGTCACGTGACGGAAACTAGCGACATCTAGCGGCTGTATTCGGAAAGGAACGATGTACTCTCTCATAATGGACTTCAGACGTCTTAGGAAACATAATAACAATTTTATTGGAAGGTAAATTTTTTATATTTTGTTACATCGTGCTTCTCACCAGTTTTAAAGATCGGAGTAATAAAAGCCTTTTTCCAAATAGAAGGAAAATGTCCTTCAACCAGGGATTTTTCAAAAATAATGCTTAGTTATACTGCCAACTCCTTAGCACACGCCTTGATGAAAAATTGATGGATACCATCAGGTCCCGCTCCTTTATTTACATCGACATCTTTAAGGTATTTCAGGACAATGTCAATTGATAAGTCAGCTGAAGAGATGTCAACCGGGGCATGGTGAGAAGATTCTGGAGAAGTGGGCTGGTTATGTTATCACCTAGTTCGAAAACAGAGTGAAAGTAACTATTAAACATTTCGCTTATCTCGTCACCACTGGTTGAAGCAATTCCTTCGTAGAACATGGCTTCAGGTACCTCATTACATGACTTTATTGTTTTAATATAAGTCCAAAAATGCTTTGGGTTACGGATTATCTTATCTTCACCCAATGAAATAAAATTATCGTAGCACTTTCCTTGAAGTTTCTTTTCTCTTGACTTCAACAACTGGAAGGTGTGGTAATCGCGTGGATTTCTGTGCCTTTTTCAAAGTGTGTGAAATTTTCGTTTTTCTTTAATAACTTTAATCAGAGCAGGTGTATACCCCGTGTTTGGAGACACTTGATGATGCGGTATGTGTAATTGAATTAAATCATTTAGTATACTATAAAAATAATTAACCGCATCTTCAGTACTCAATTCACGTAGGGTTTTCCAATTAAGAGTATGACATAGCCAAAACAAAAACCAGTTCCGGGCGTGGCTTATTCTATTTTGCGATAGCGCGCGGGGGGAAATTCGTCCCGGTCTCTAAGCTCGCGTCAAGTTCCTTTCTGTTCCGTTCAATTTTACCAGATAAAATTTTGCCCAATTAATTATAAACTTTAAAATGTATTATGTTTGCAGGAGCTTACATGCATCGATTCCCTCACCCCGGGAGACGGAATGAGTCATTCAAGGCTTGGCTGGAGATTGTTGGTGAAAAAATAAAGGAAAGTGATTCCTTGAAAATATACAAAAATAAGTTTATCTGTGACTACCACTTCAAGCCTGAACACAAAGTTACTAGCCACCGGTTATCGAATTGTGCTGTTCCATCTCTTCATTTGAGTGGTAGGTCCATATTTTGTAACAATATAAATTACAGAAGTACGGTTTACATCTGAAAGAGTAATACTGATTTTAGAAAAAAAAAATGTGGGTGTAAATAACAAGTGTAATGCAAAAAGGTTGATATCTTAATAAAAATAATAACAAATAAGTACAGCAAAGCGTAGAGTAGACCAACCTAATGCCCGCTGGACCGACGATCTAAAGGATGTTGCAAGTAGCGGCTGGATGAGGATGACTCAGGACCGCTAAGAGTGGCGTTCGACCTAAGCTTGCCAGACTTATAATTTATGCACTTTTGTGTTGTAAAGGCCTAAGTCCATCAATATAAACAGTAATAGTAAATTTATCCTTTTCAGGTATCATAAACTGACAGAAGAGCATGTTAACCCGGAGAAGATAAAGAAAATGCGGGTAAAGATGGCATCCCAAGTTTTCAGCCATAGCGTGGCCGTTGCGACTGAACATCTAACTGCTAGAAAAAAATTGCCAGAAGAATGCGGTCAACTCATCTGCTTTTGTTAGATAAGCTGTTTGATAGTTTAAACGCAGGTAATTTCAATATAGTTAATGGAAAAGTATATAGAGGTGGTGTAAAAAATTTAAATTATTGTCTTGGAATATGTTCTTATAACTGTTGAATTTTTTCTTTTTAAAAGATAAATAAATAGGCGGTCACAATTTTATGTTAAAATGTACTCATAAATTCTTACGAGGTCACCCTAGAAGATCGTATGCTGACCATATTGGTGACACTTTGAAGAAGGGCAATGTCAAAAGTACCCGGAATAAAAGTGCTTGTATGACTAGATTAATGGATGTGAAAGAGACGAAAGAGGTGTGTCAGGATCGTATCAGATAGAAATATGTAGTCTCTGCCTACCTCTCTGGGAGACAGGTGTGAATATATGTATGTAAATTCTTATTGATTATTTTAATCATGATTAAATTTTCGTGTTGTAAAAGGTAACGATAAATAAAATATCCAACTAAATTATTCATGTTTTACTAAATTGCTTAGGAAAAACAAAATGTTTCCAACATTGACTTATTAAAATAACGCTTGAGCTAAGTATTTCAACATTGGAAATATTTCCGTTACAGTGGAGATCACGTCAAGCTACACTTGCAGTACTACATTAGTTCATATAGTGAAGCATATAAAATGGTACAATGTTCAATGTGCATAGCATGATGTAATCTCTTCTGTAGTACCCCATAATTAAAATTTGCAAAATAAGTCAGAATCTTACGCCCCTAAATTGACATTTGGTGTTTAAATGACATGCTCAGAAAATTAAACCACATGTTCTACTGAGTATACTGAACTACTACTCTCACAGAAAAACTTAACATAATGCGAAAAAATAATTCAGTTCCCTAAATAAATTAATAATACGTATTTTCTATGGGGAAGTGTTTTTTTTTTTCGTTTTTGTAAGTTTTTGTAGGGAAGTAGTTCAGTATAATCAGAAGAACATGTGGTTTAATTTTCTGAGCACGTCAACACCCAGTATACCTATATGTAGCGTATTATATAGGTATGTATAGCAGATTTAGTTCGACCAGACCACATCCTGATGGCGCCACCGATCATTATGTTCCCATTTTCTCACGCGAGATGGCTCTCTTTTCCTGTATAGGACACTTACTATACTCTTTGGCTAGGCGTAGACTGACAATATCTTGCTGCCGCTGACTGCATCAGTGGATTTACGTATTTTGAAAAAAAGGGTTGCTTTTTTTGACCCGAATAACGTGGTATTTGGAAAATGAATAGATATCATTCACACTAATTTTATTAAAAAAAAACCAACAAAATCGCGAAAGCGATAGCTGAAACAAAATCGATAAGAAGTGTGCAATAGAGGGTTACAAAAAAATTCATTGACAGTACAAATATGAATCGATTAACGTAGTTTGTGGAAAATGAATACCTTAAAGTTCAACCAAAAACATGTATTTTTTTTATGGCTATACGTAACCTAATTATTGCAACAAAATCATCCGAAAGCTGACATTTTATTTCTGTTTGTATTTTCGTTCCCCTTAATGGATGACAGACACTTGTTCACTACCGAATAGTTGGCAGAGTGAAATAAGAGCTTTAACCGCATCTTTTCTTTTTATATAGGATAACTAGCTTTTGCCCGCGGCTTCGCCCGCGTTGATTAAGTTTTTGTATAGTCGTATCAAAACTGTAAATATTTACTAGTTTTAGTAGTTGACCTAACTTTGATTTGGAGTATTTAAAGTGTTTTTGGTTCTCATAATCTCTAATTTGATCCCTATGGAAAGTTTTTTTGGCGAGGCCGAAGACAAAGACACGTTTCCGTCTTTACCAGGGCCGAATCCCAAACCGTTTTGCAGATCGACACTATTTTGTTGTTCTCTGAATTAATCCTCTGCTAATGTGTAACGGCTGTCTTTAATAACTGATTTAATCCCCTCGTATAGCATGTTTGGCGAGGCTGAAAGCCGAGCCGCATTTCCAGTCGACATTATCTTTTGTTTTCTAATTAATTTTAATCATCTGCTTAAGTATCATTGGCGGTCTTTGGCGAAGAAGAAGGCCGGGCTGCGTTTCCGAAAGACACCATTTTTTGTTCTCTGAATTAATCCTCTGCTAAAAGGTCTTTGGCGAGACCGAAAGCCATGCCGCGTTTTCAAACGAAAATTTTTTTTTGTAACTGATTTGATATAAAGTAGCGTATGACATATTTGAGGTCTAGAACTACATTTAAAGCAGTTTCAGCCCTATCAGTTCGGGAGGTACGGCGTGAAGATGTGTATCACTTTTCTATAGAAACTTGACACCCAATTGCCTCTGAACTGATTAATGGGATAAAAAGTGGTCTACTATGTCCTATTCCAGGTCTAGAACTACATTTGTGCAAAGTTGAGCCTAATCGGTTTAGTAGGTACGGCGTGAAGGAGTAACAGTACATCACTTTTCTATAGGAACTTGACAACCCATTGCCATCCTATGGGAACTAATATATCGGATATAAAATAGCCTTTGTCCTATTCCAGGTTTAGAACAACATTTGTGCAATGTTTCAACTCAATCGGTTCATCAGTTACGGCGTGAAAGAGTAACAAACATACCAACTTTATACAACTTTAACAACTTTATATCCATCCCAACTTTTGCATTTATAATATTAGTTGGATGTACCTTACATGAGAAGAGTGCATCCGCAAGATGAAAGAACTCATCCCTTAAATTTTTATGGACATCAAAACACTCATTTTCTATTCCTTTTATTGGATTTAGAAAGTACTTGCGAAACACACTCCTAATACTTGCAATATTTGTGAGATACCTACATTAGGTCACTTCTAATTATATAGCCAAAAATACATACTCAAGACTCGGTAAGTGGTCAGTGACCCTTTTTTGAGAAAAAACACAACAAAAACAATAGGTTACCTATACCAATTAACTGGAAGTTATTCTTAAATTAGTATAGGGCACAAATTTTATTTTATGTTTTTCGCTAAAAGGGTCATTGAACCTTGGTCTTGACCACTTACCGAGTCTCCTGTTTATACGGACGGACATACGGACAGCCTAAATACCAATTTAGTCATTTTACTTTGAACTTAAATTTCAAAGTAAAATGACTAAATTTGAAATGACTAAATTTGAAAAATGACTTTCCAAAGACAACTTCATCCCCCTTTTTACCCCTTCGGGGTTGGATTTATCACAAACGCTGAGACACGTATAAAGTAATTTTCTATTGTCAGTCTAAACATAAAATTTAAAGATCCTAACTTCGAAACAGACGAACTTTATAATAAAGAACTTTCGTACAATCTTTCATTTTTTTTACCGTCATCTAGACATTGCCGAGCCCTTTTCTTAGAGTACCATGAACATGGTTCTAGCATCAGCCGTTTAGGAAATACGGGCCTGTAAATTTTTGACACTTTCGGCAGGTAGCTCTCGTCAAGACCTTTTCCTAGACATCGATCAACATGGGTCTAACTCCAGCCGTTTGGGAGATACAGGCTGTCAAAAAAAAAGCTTTTTTGGCACCCCATGTTCCAACCCCTAAGGATTTACCACCTTCCGATCCAAAGATATTTTGCTGGGATATAGATAAATAGATAGATATATTGTAGAAATATAGATAGATACCTCAAAAGGAAAAAATGGAACTCTAAAAGGATCACTTCAGCTGTCTGTCCGTCGGTTACAGCCGATTTGCTCTGGCACACATACTTTCAAGAATTTTCATGTCCACTATATTAAATTGCAAAATGGATGCTATTTTGATAATAAACGTCCCAACAAACCATAAAAACGACACCCATATTGATATTTACACATTTCAACATTTAAACCCCATCGCACCCCAACAGGGGATGATGGTATTACGCGTCCACTACGTTGGATTTAGAAATCGTTGTTGTTTTCGTAATCAGCGACCCGATAAACCATACAAACGATACCCATATTGATTTTCAGAATTTGTTACCCCATTTCCCCCTTTTAGGGGTTGAATTCTGAAAAAACCTGAAACACGTATTTACTAATTTATTAATAACAGTACTTCTGTGAAGTTTCGAATCAAATAGTCTAACTATTCTTGTTTCCCCATACAAACTTTGGACCCCCGTTTCACCCTCTTAGGGGGTGAATTTTGAAAAATCCTTTCTTAGTGCACCCCTAGACCTCCAAAGGAACCTACTTGCCAAATTTGGAATCTCTAGACCCAACGGTTTGGGCTGTGCGTTGATATGTCAGTCAGTCAGTCAGTCAGTCAGTCAGTCAGTCAGTCAGTCAGTCAGTCAGTCAGGTTCTTCTTTTATATATTTAGATATGAAACTTTTAACGAAATATCAAGCGGTACATGATGGCTATCAACCTTAAAAAGAGGGACGGAGCGCTCTGTCACAGAACAATCCAGATTAGAAAATATTAACAAGATGCGGTTATTAGAGTTTTTACAAAAAATATACTGATGTAAGTTTGACAAAGCTAAAAAATCGGAGATAACACTGACATATTTGTCAGCTGAAGGATTATTTATAAAGAGATGATTCGTACTGAAATCGAAAAAATTTAAAGGCCCTGGAGGAGAACTACCTTAAATCCTTTAGTTAGCTCATTTTACTGAAAGGAAACATACCTTTATTTTTTAAAAGAAACAAAACTGCAATCAAAGATCTTCTAAAATTTGCTTGTCTCACCCGGGAACTGAACCAACTAAAAATTAAAAAAATAAGCCCTCGCTATTTTATCATACAAATCGGTAGGATTATTGTTCAGGATAAAATTTTACTAATAAACATTTGGTCTTACACATCTTAAAAATGGGGTACAAGTTTTTATTTTGCCAAAATATAATTTTGAAGCTGATGACTATACGAATCTCATTAACTGGAATAAAGTAACTTTGACAGAACCACCTTTGCTAAAACATGTTAACAATCAGGTGATATGGAACTGCATCTTGGCACCTGATCTAATTAAAGAAAAAATGTTGCCCCAAATAAATTCCTTGCCCTGTCATACTCAGGCTACAGAGTACAGAGAGATATGTGAAATTAGTAACGGAGGCTTCTGCTGCTGTTTGCGGATAGATAAGAAGAGATAATTTCATCAGAAGCAGAATAACAGCACGAAAAATTATGCCCATATTTGAATCAAAACAAGATTATAAACTGGAACAATCTCAATATTTTGTACCTCATTCTTAGTTTTTGTGGTGTTTAAAGTAAATTTTGGTTTAAGTTTTGTATTGATTTTATTATTGCGAGGTTTTGTGTAAATAAAAAAATAAGAATCAATGATTATTATTAATTTTATTATTAAATTGCCCCTCTCTACCATAACACGTTTTTCACAAATTGTTAAAACTTTGAAGCCGTTGGGGCGGTACAAAATAAACGAATATTACCAAAATTATTTATATACTTAAATGGTGGGGTGTGTGCGCAAATTTCGCAAGGCAGCCGATTTTGAAATAAAGAAAAAGAAAAATCAGCCTACCCTACTGTGTATGCATGATGCATTTATTTAGTTATAAAACCTACCTAGGTACCGTCACGTGTACTCTGCAGTCGCGACGAGTTGTGCGCAAAGCAAGTGTTTAGCGTTGCCCGAGCAAACGAGCGATACCTACCTATTAATCTATCTGTGCCCTCCAAAATAGGGGTTAAAAAGTGTAATAAATGTAAGAATAATATTACCAAGAAAATACCTGGATTAGAGTGCAGTAGATATGACAAGATAGTGCATGAAGGAAAAAGCTGAAAATCGCGTCTTCATACGGAATGCCCTAACTAAGTACCAAAAGACCTTATTATATAATTCTAAATGCAGGTTATTAAACAAAGCTTGTTAATATGTATGGTGTAAGTGTGGTAAAGTACTAGAAAGACCGGAAATAGTAAAATTTACTAAACTGCTGCCGTTAATTCGAGAGAATGCTGACAGATGGAGTGTGGCGATACCTCGAAAAAATACTACAAGTCAACAAGAGCTTCTTCACGACAAAAAAAATAAAGGCACGTTAAAAAAATATCAACGGTACAACAAATGGGACGAAATAAATCCAAATCATGATTATTTAAACTTTTTTTATAAATAAAAACCCTGGAATAGAATATATATACGATCTTATTATTTGGTAAGGTATATCAGTTTTATAATACGACAACACTGCCTTACACCGCAGATATTATAAACCTTTTTCTGAAATGTCGATTCAAAAAGTCGAGGATTCATACTGCAGGCATTATGATTGCTGATTTGACAGAAATAACTTGACAGTATCGCTAATAGACAACTTTTCGCCAAAAATAATATTTTTTGCGCTTTTTTTTAACTTTTACGTAGAAATTGAGACAGCTGATTCATTAAGTTTTGTACTAGGAAGTGGAAAATATATACGACAAAAATACTTTTTATTAACAAATGGAACCTTTTAACGATATACAATCTACCCTAAAATCATCATGATAAATATAAAATATTGAAATGCAAAACAGTAAAAAAAAGGTTTTATCCCCTGACATTTGCAAACGTCACCATTCTCTCGAATGAACGGCCGGAGCTTACATTTGCACTATGCATGATATAAATCAGGTGGAAAAGTTATGTTCAGCTCAAGTTAAAAAACAACCACAAAGGTCTACACCATTGCAAAGTCAGTATTAAGTTTGTGATTTGTGTAGTATAAGTGTGTAGTTTGTCGGTTTATAAATATGGATGTAAAAATTAAAGAAATCTATAACTGTAGCTCTACTAATAAGTTTTTCAAGCACCTACCACCTAAAGCTGGTATAAGTCTATCATGTTTACATTTTAATATCAGATCGCTTATAAAAAACCTTTCTACATCGCAGCAAACTATAAAAGATTGTACCTTTCCGTTAGACCTTATCATTTTAAGGCGCTCTTATCCCAGAAGAGTGACTCTCTGTCTTTTTCTTTACGTGTAAGGAGTAAAGAAAATAACCACACTTTTGTACTTTTTCGTTGTTTTTATCGGTTTTTAAATTGTTTAAAAATAAGGGATATGTTTATTAAAACCCACTTACGTGGTCGACCTAGAAAATTTAAAGAGCAATATTACCAGATATGTTTCGTTAATAAAAGAGTGGATTTATCGAAATGGCATGATTTGGAAGGTCTTATTACATGCTGTGTTCGTGAATTATTTCTATCGAGCAAAGTTTATCTGATCGTGTAACACATGCGTGGAAGACCTAGATAGAGGTTTGAACTATATTGCGTATTTTTTTTTTAGAAGTTTTAGACGATATTTAAAAAGTTCTATTTGACTTTGAAATTACTGATTTTGGGATAAGAGCGCCTTAATGGAAGTAGGTGTCTCCGATAAAATTGTTAATTTATTTAATCTACCCGGATATAGTTTGTACCCACAACTACGAACAAACCAAAAAGGTGGTGGGATAATTATAAACGCACGAAATCATATTAAATTCACAATTTTTTAACACAAAACTAAAACATTTGAAAGTATGACAGGCACCCTAAAACTTGATTCACATGGCGACGTAGTTGTGTGTGCATATCGACCACCATTCACAAATAAAAACCTATTTTTCAAGGACCTAGGTAATCGTATCACTTAGTTTAACTCAAAAAAAACTTCCTCCTTATCGGTGACATGAATATCGACCTGAAAGTTAACTCGTCATACAAAGGCATGACTAAATGCGCTTAGCGAACATGGATTAAGGGGAACACAAATACAAACAGAAATAAAATGTCAGCTTTCGGATGATTTTGTTGGAATAATTAGGTTACGTATAGCGATAAAAAAAATATATGTTTTTGGTTGAACTTTAAGGTATTCATTTTCCACAAACCACGTTAATCGATTCATATTTGTACTGTCAATGAATTTTTTTGTAACCCTCTATTTTATACTTCTTATCGATTTTGTTTCAGGTATCGCTTTCGCGATTTTGTTGGTTTTTTTTATAAAATTAGTGTGATTGATATCTATTCATTTTCCAAATACCGCGTTATTCGGGTCAAGAAAAGCACCCCCTTTTTCCAAAAATACGTAAATCCACTGATGCAGTCGGCAGCAGCAAGATATTGTCAGTCTACGCCTAGCGTTGGCGCCCGTAAGACGTGAAACCTGTGCCTTTTTTTGCAAGCTATAAATATCTCCCAAAACTACTTCAAAAGACATTGAAATTAGTTTTATAAAGTAATATTTCGAGGAGCATCATATTCCTGCCGTTAAAAACTCAACAAAATATGCGTATGAGTGATTTAGCTACATGGTGGCATAGTCATAACAACAAAACTGAATGAATTTGGAATTAATTCATACTTTATGCGGGAAAATAATATATGTTACTCTAAAAGAATAATTTTTTGATCGTTATTGAAACCCAAATGAATTAACTTATACTTACTGAGATCTGTATCAAAGGTCAATGATCTTTTCGTGAAATTACCCTCTAGTATTGGCTCACCATTTCAGGTCCAATAAGTAAAGTTTTTTGCAAATTATATAATTGATAAATCGCCAAGTATTTAAAATATAGAAATTTATTTTGAAATATTTACAGTGCATGGCAAAATTATTAGATCATAGATAATCCTGTCGGTAAATGTTCAGGTCCCGTTACGCAAAATGAAAAAAATAAAACTCTTTTAGGATTAATTTGTTATCCCTATGTTTGTCTGTCTGTCCGTTTGTCTAGACAATTTTTTCTGGGTAAAATTAATAAATACCAATATTAACGGCCCTCTATAGAGCTGTAAAAACATACTTTTGACGTTTTTATGGCCTTTTATTTCACGTTATTCATACAAATTTTCTCACTATGAAAATATAGGGATGAACACTTGAGATAATATTTTGCATTTAAAAGTCAACACAGAGAGGAATTGTTAAACAAATAATGTAAAAAATATGAAGACCATGTTGTTCTATTCTAAAGGGATTAATTATATACTGTTCAATGTGGCGATAGTTTTGTTTATTTTTTTCCTTGAATTAGTTTTTACTAAGATTACAAATAGTTTAATACAAGGTTTTCCTTAAGAGGTCCCTTTACCCCTGTATTTTTCTTAAAATTCATACAATAGGTATAAACCGAATGTGAAGTCTACAGCTTATTTTTTTAATTTTTTTTTCATTGGTATATTCTAGTGACATCTTACTACGTCTCTATACAGCCAAAAAAGCAAAATTTTATAAAACATTATCATAATAGCTGTCAGGATATCGCCAATATTGCCTCGTTTTTACGCAAAGTTCAACAAGTTTGTATATTTTTATCTATACTGGAAATACAGGCGTCGTTCATGGTAAGATGACTAAGTTTACACACTTTGCTTTGTATAAACAGTTACCGTTTCATGGAAAACTGTTTTTACCTGAAACCATTTCACAAATTCAATTAACTTATTTTAAATATATTGCCATCTTGCACTTCTTGATGAGAAATACAATTTCAATTAGTAAAAATACAACTTTTAGTTAAGAAAACTTATAGTTAAAAGTCTACTGTATGCCTAAACATATTTTAATGATATTACAATAGTAATAAAATAATTGGCTTGTCCATCGCCGTGATATCAGCCGTAAATTCCTTAAATAATCCGATATCACGCTTATGAAAAAACCAATTATTTTGAAGATACCATAATATCATTAAAATACGTTTATGCATATAGCAAACTTTTAACAATAAATTGTCTTAGCTAAAAGTTGTACTTTACCGTTATAATTATTTCTTAATATTTTGTTACAAATTAGGAGAAATAACCCTTAAGGAAAATTTTGTATGAAAATATTTGTTATCTTAGTAAAAAACAAAAAATAATAATAAACAAAGCTATCGCTACATTGAACAAACATTAGATTATTAATCCCTTTAGAATAGAACGATATGGTTTTTATATGTTTTACATTATTTGTTCTACAATTCCTTTCTGTGCTTTCTTTCAAATGCAACATATTATGTCAAGTTTTGATCTCTATATTTTTATAAGGAGAAAATTTGTGTGAAAAAGTTAAATAAAAGGCCATAAACGCGTTATAATATGTATGTTTTACAGGGCGTAAATATTGGCATTTATTGATTTTACCCAGAAAAATTGCCTAGACAAACGGACAAACAGACAAACATAGGGACAACAAATTAATCCTAAAAGAGTTTTGTTTTTTCATTTTGCGTAAAGGGACCTGAACATTTCAAACTATGATACAAATAAATTTCTATATTTTAAACACTTGGCGATTTATCCCAAGGGTAAACAGGTGTCCCAAAAGTCAACGCTTTCCCTTTGGAAGGCTGGTAGGCCAGCTCATGCCTGACCAGAATATCAAATTATGACCTCAGCAAAAAGTAGATAGCCTTCGAGTTGATGGTACTTTTATAAATTCGAATAGATTTTTGAGAGTCAAGGCTAACCAGTTCTAAATGCTAAGGATAACATTTTTGTTGCGCAAATCTGAATAGTCCTGCTATTGATAAAGTCAAAAATAAACCTTGAAATGCTGTAACATCAGGAAGAAAAAATAAAAACTCAATTAATGAGCAATTTTTTGTAATTAGGTCAGATCGACACCACACCCTGAAAAAAAATGTTCTATGCTAGTTTTGCAAATTATCTTAAATAACGGCTCATCAAATATTATTTTTCAAATGATCTAGCAATTCTGTGTATTACTTTTGAAAAAAAAGTTATTGCTATTTTACTACCAAAGGAGCTGCGTAATTTTTTAAATAATTAGAATTTAGAATGAAAGAGTGGCGGCAGTAAAACTATTTGACGTGCATTAGAAATGCCATTTAACACGCGTTAGAGTAAGATAAATAGTGACGCTATTTAAAATGAGTTGGAATGAGATAGTTACGCAGTTAAACGTTGTTAAATGAGAGAGGCATAATTGAGATAAGCTGCAGTGAGATAGATAGTGACGTGGTGCAGTTAAATGAGAGAGATAGCGACATAATTGAGATAGGCTACAGTGAGATAGATAGTGACGTGGTGCATTCCTTCTGAGAGTATTTGTTAGTTTCCACTTTTTGTAATAACAACTTTAGTAACAATTTTTTGTAAAAAAATAATTGGTTCAATTTATTTTCCCGCAAGTGTAAAACCAGCTCAACGGGCGAAAAATATTTAAAGCATGGGTAATGGTGACAATTAACCGTCACGATATTATTATGTATCTCTAAAGGAGTGTCTGAAATGTTCCGAGTGTCAACTGATAAATCAAACACTCATAAAACCACTTTTAGCCGACCATTAACAATTTCATATTTGGTAAAACTGTTTGTATCTGATAGGTACCTCAGGGCGCGGAGTCACAAGCTATTTGCGGAAGCAAGATCTCGTACCAACCTGTACCGGTACTCGCCCGCCGCGCGAGCTCTCGATATGCTCTGCTCCACGGATATCGGGGGATATGGTATGGGGGGCGTGGCAGTGTAGCTCACCTATAGTGCGCGCCAATCTTTTAGTCGCCTCTGAGTGAGTTACGAGTGCAAGCTTGCGCAGGTACAGTCAAGGAAACAATAATATCAACGGTTGATTATTAAATGTTTACTATAAGTGGGAAGGTGAACTTGTTGTACCTAGCTATTTAATTATTTATTTATTATTTTAGTGCAATCTTAATTATATAAATAAAACGCATTAATATTAAAAATCAGTAAATTTATAATGTACAAATATAGGCAAATACGTTGTTACTTTATTTAGAGAGGTGAGACACCATCTATAAAAACTGGTTCCCTACTTGAAGAAGAAAGATTTACGTCCGAATCACTATCGTCTGTAGAATTTTGGTCCTCCTCAGTGTCGTCGTCGGGTCCATTGTCATTGTCACTGACTTCAATAATTATTTTAATACACCATTTTCCTACATTGTCACCTTAAAACGCTATAACGTCCGCGAGGCATAACAACAACAACAAACTTTAACAAACTAAATCAACAAAACTTTAACAAAAATGAATCAACAAAACAACAAATAAAGGCAACAGAAACAATAAACAGATTTAACGATTAACTTAACGAATCATAGAATTTTTTCCTCGTAGGTACTTTTCATGCAACGCGCGCATGTGTACCAGTGTACGGACGTAGCACTAACACTAACGTATAGTGTTGACACCTGCTGAACGGCGAGCGGGGGGTGTGGTGCGGCACGCAGGCGGGTGTGCTCCGCGCCCTCGCTCCTGTAACGTCCCCCTGACACCGTAAAACGGCTAATGCGTCGATTCTTGGGGGTAGCTTCAGAGGCGACTAAAAGATTGGCGCACACTGTACGAGCAAATTGAGCATATATACGAGCGGCGGCTATGCGCTCCGTTTAGTTGCTAAACAGATGCTGAGTGCGCTAGGCGTGGTAAAAATATTATTAAAATGACTGTTTGTTACGTAAAAATATGCAAAAATAGGTCAGAAAAAGCAAACCTCAAAACTAGTGGCGTGTCCTACCACCGGTAAGTAAGCAACAATTTTACTAGATCTATTTTTAAACGATTTTTTAAAATTAATTTTGCGTTTTCTTTTCGCCGCGACACGTGGCTGTTGAAGCATTGACTCTAGTGATACGCAATGCTAAGTTATTATCGATATCGATATGTGAAATGTGAAAATCTTGTTTAATAAATGCCTATATCCACGTCTTCTGTTACCTTATCTGGGGGCACGGCAGTGCCCCCGCAAAGTCTCGCAGAAAAAACGCGGAACGGCCGTACCATCCTTTTCTCGAAGCAACTCACGGCACTTTCAACCCCCCTGTATCTTCGTTGTGGGTGAAGCTAGAAGTCTGAAATTTCAGGAACCAAGAGTACTTACTGATCCTACTTCTGACCCCAAACTACAACTTTGTACCTATATTTGATTACGAAATATCTCAAGTCAAAGTTCCCTTATTTTGTCACTGACTGACTGACACATCATCCAAAGTCTAAAGGTGTTCTAGCAGGCCTACAAAGTTGAAATTTTGCATGCGGTTAGTGTTAAGTGTACATTGCAACAAAAAAATATAAAAATGTTATTTGCGGTTGGTAATTTAATATTTCCATACAAAGTCTATACAAAATGTATGTTTCCAGCTGCATCTATAAATTTGTATGACACTAGATGACGTTGCTGGTATGCTGCTTTGCATTAAAGACGCCTAAAACGAAAAATTCTACGTTAAAGTTAAAGTGCGAAAACTAAAAAATAAAACCGGTAAAGTGCGAATCTGACTCGTGCATAAAGAGTTCTGTACCCCTACACAATACGGGTACGAAAACCTAAAAGTAAATAACAACAATAAAGATGCCATAGCAACATTAAGGCGACAAAAAACAAAGCGATAAAACGGTAGCGCCTGACAAACAACTCGGTACCTTTTTAGTACGGAACCCAAATTTTCATTATTTTACTTTAAAGTATTTACTACAGACTGCCCAAAGTTTAAACTTTTACTTGTATGTTGTATTACCGTTCTAAAGATAGAGCCTTTGTTATAATAATTTGTTCCTTGGGTAAGGCACCCTAAAAAGGGTGGTTTATAATGTTCCACACATTCACAATATTAGTCTATTTAAGAAGAAAATATCAACATTTCGTAATTAAGTCACTAAAAAAACGGTAGTTTGCGAATCCGACTCGCGCATAAAGGGTTCCGTACCCCTACACAATACGGGTATGGAACCCTAAACGTAAATTGCAACAACATAGATGCCATAGCACCATCAAGGCGACAAAAAACAAAGCGATAAAACGGTAGCGCCTGACAAACAATTCGGTACCTTTTTAGGAAGCAACCCTAATTTTTATTATTTCTTATTTTACTTTAAAGTAGTCTGCCTAAATTTTCAACTTGTAGGTACTTGTATGTATAACCGTTCTAACGATAGAGCCTTTGTTATAATAATTTGTGCTTTGGGTAACCCTAAAACACATTTAGTCTATTTAAGAAGATAAATATCAACATTTCGTAATTAAGTCGCTATTAAACCGGCTAAGTGCAAGTCAGACTCGCTCACGAAGGTTTCTGTACTACCATCACACAATATGGGTACGAAACCCCAAATCATGATGGTAAATACCAACAATAAAGATGACATCACAACATCAAGGCGACAAAAAACAAGGCGCTAAAATGGTAGCGCCTGACAAACAAATCAGCACCTTTTGAATACGGAACTCTAATATTTATATGCCCAAAATTGTTGTTTTATAAAGATAGAGCTGAAACAAATAACATCGAATAATTGGACCTCCCTTGGATTTCCATTTATTGAACTTTTTATGCTGTGATAGGCGCCGTATTATTATTTGCCGTGGTAGAGGACAATGTAACATATATTATGTGAAAATATTTACGCGCTACCTATACCGGCTGAAGCTGTAGACCCCTGTGATAGATGGATAGACAGCGGAGGATTAGTAATAGGGTCACGGAACCTAATGATACGGAACTCTAAAAATCAAGGTAAAAGGTTATTTATCAAGTAAAGCTTTAAATATATTAAAGGAAAATAAAGCGGCTAATGTTGTTTTATTTGTATATGCATCCTCTATGATGTAGGTATATTGAAATGTCTATGTACTTGTGTGTCATTCAAAAAAGACCAGGTTTAGCTCATTATTCTGAGAGGTTTAGACATAATAATGTACTCTGTGGTTTAGACTGACAAGCCTGCCTTTCACTTTATGGTCAAAACAAATTTTAACCTGCCTGTTGCATCTAATTGTGGATAATAGTAATAATAACTTACAGTAAAAATTAATATTGCAATGGAACCTGAAATATTGTACATAAATGAAAATCCTTGTCCACACCTAGTTGTCCCTATACCTGGAGATGGAACATGTTTGTTCCATTCTTTGTCATTTTCTATGTATGGGAACATTGAGTCGTCATATGACATTAGGTGTGCGGTAGTCGAGTATGTGGTAGCGCATTGGGATGAAATGCAACTTTATACGTGTGACGAGCGTGGAGACACATGTACTCGACAGCAATGATGAAAACTATCACCTACGGTTCCGTATCCGAACTTATGGCAGCCACCGCTTTGTATCCATTTACGTTCGAGGTTTACGAAAATGGCCGTTTGAGAGGATCATTCGGTGGCGATCCTGGGATGCCAGTGAAACGTTTACGATTCTCTGGTAGTTTTTTAGGTGGTCATTATGAAATGCTCCTTCCCGATACTAGTTTCTCAGGAGTATGTCTTAATGATCAGTTAAAGGGAGTGGGTTTTAAGAAAATCCGCAGCAGACGTGCAAGAAATATTACCCGAGAAGAAAAAAAGGAGGACTACCTACAAAAAGAAATGAGATCCCATCAAAAACATAAAATGTACAAAAATGGCAAGTCTCGCAACGCAATCTTTCCACTGTAAAAAGTTGTGAGATCTTATGTAAAGCCAAGTCTGCTATTTTAGTTTTTATGGAAGCCCCTTTTTTATTTAAGTTAGTATGGGAGCACCTATTTAACAAATTTATCATAAATTGTTTCCTATTTAGTTACCTACCAACATTAAGTGACTGTATTAATGTTAGTCATCTTTATTTCCTAATAAAATATGGTGACTTTGCAATCGCAGAGCACAAATAAAGCACTGATGCGTAGAAATATCTTCTCAAATCGCTAATAAATTGGTATTAGGTAGCTAATATGTTGTATATGTTGCTGTGCGATTGCGAAGTCACTATATTTTATTAGGAAATAAAGATGACTAATATTATTACAGTCACTTAATGTTGGTAGGTAACTAAATAGGAAACAATTTATGATAAATTTGTTAAATAGGTGCTCCCATACTAACTTAAATAAAAAAGGGGCTTCCATAAAAACTAAAATAGCAGATTTGGCTTTACATAAGATCTCACAACTTTTTACGGTGGAAAGATTGCGTTGCGAGACTTGCCATTTTTGTACATTTTATGTTTTTGATGGGATAATATTTTCACAAAAATACATTGTAATGTTATCATTTTATAAGTTCTTCATCCTGGAGAGTTATTTCAAGTCTCCAATAAGTGTCACAATAAGTATCTTATAAATTCATATGAGAATCAATTACATATAGGTAGCGCCACGAGTTATGGCCGCTCGTCGAAAATGGTGGGGGACTAGTGCTTATGTTTTTTCGCGCATAATATTACTTAGTGCGACAGAGAAAAAATTATTAGTGCAGTCAAGGTCAGCGGCCATAACTCGTGGCGCGTCCTATACCATATGTTTATTTTTTAAGCTATTTCAGATTATGACGTTTGGAATGTGCCTGCCAATGCTTACTAGTGTTTATTTTATATTTACGATGTTGGTATCTTAATAGATTTATTTTTTTCACGAATAATTGTATTTTAAAAATGTTAATGTTAAACATCTTTTGAAAATATCTTTAAAGCAAGACTATACAAATTCAATACAATTTCAAACGAGTGTTCCATAAATGGCCAATTATTACTGTTATGGACAGACAGACGGACCCACAGATGGACAAGGAGTCTGGCGTAGACTAGCCTTCTTTTGACGAAAAGACAACAACGTATGACGGACACTGACGGACGAATGACAAGACAGGACAGAGATCATCGACATCTTGAATAGTGAATAAATACCGATTTCTCGACCAGAAGTCCTTTTATTTGCTACAAAAGTAACGAAATACTTTTCGATTTTGGGTCTTCCGACGTCATGCCGTGTGCCCCAACGATGCGTAGTGGCCGGGTAGGTCCGTCGACACTTCCAGTGACAATTGGTAATCGCGTGAACGGCGTGGGGGTGAGTTTCCTTAAATCTCTCTGCATTGACATTTTTGACATATTGCGCTGATGATGGTGAACAAATGGCGCCAAAGATCATGACATTCATCTGATATTCATCATCACCCCAGTGAAAACGCTGAGAATGTCTATCCTCCTCTCGTATCAATACTTGATGGAACATTTCCTGTATATCACCAATGATAGCCCACTTTCGACACCTGAATCCTAGTAAGGTGCCAGGCAAATAATTTAAAAAGTCCGGGCCTGGTAAGAGGAAGTGGTTTAAGGACTTACCATCAGTCTTAGCAGCAGCATCTAGAATAAACCTTAATTTATTCGGTTTATTCGGGTTGATGACAGCAAAATGAGGGAGATACCAAGTTGTGTCAGTCTTTACGTCAGCTTCCTCGGGTGTCAATTTGGAAGCGTAACCTTTCGTAACATAGTCATTGATTTTTTCCTCGTATCGTTGAGTAAGTTCAGGAAGTCGTGTCATTTTCCTTTTTATGCTCTGGAGTCTATTATAGGCTTGCTCACGACTGTCTGGAAGCACAGGATGGTCGGACCTCCATAATAAACCAGTCTCATATCTATCACCTACGAAACGAGTAGTCGCCCCCATAATTTCCAAGACAAGACTAGGTTACGTCATTCATGGCAATTTTGCGAGATCCAGAGCGACAGATGACACGACTGTTCTTCATGTCTGTTCTTGCGAACAATTAAATGACACAATTAAGAAAAATTTTACTACCGAGGACTTTGGTGTAAAACTACCAGCCGAGATCGATGTATCCAGATCCCGAGAAGACAAAAGAGCCCTGGAAATAATGCAGGCAACTACTACTTAACCATCCGAAAAATCTTATCTGTTCCCCCTTCTCCTAATTCTATGTTTTCCTTTTCACCAGTTTCTGTTTCCGATATTGAGAAAATCATTCTCTCCATTCCAAGCAATGCTGTTGGACCTGATAGTATTGGTCGTGACCTACTCCTTCCTATCCTTAACAATATTTTTCCTGCTATTACCCATATCATCAACTTTTCCCTGTAATCCAATACTTTTCCTGCCCTATGGAAACTTGCTTACATGGTCCCAGTCCCCAAAACATCTGATCCAACAGAGTTCAAGCACTATCGACCAATTTCTATACTTCCATTTCTTTCCAAAGTGCTTGAACGCGTTGCTCATCGTCAATTCTCGTATTACCTCCACTGTCACAAACTACTAAATCCTCTTCAGTCGGGATTTCGTCCATCCCACAGTACAAGTACTGCACTCATTAAAATCACTGATGACATTCGTGAAGCCATGGACGATAGGCGGCTCACTATCCTAACCCTCCTTGATTTTAGTAGCGCGTTTAATTGCGTAGACCATGTTATCCTTATCGCTATCCTCCGTTCTCTCAACTTATCGGATGTAGCTGCTGAGTGGTTTCAATCATACCTCTGTGGGCGTAAACAGCGTATACGTATTGATGACACTTACTCCGAGTGGTGTGACATTACCGCTGGGGTCCCACAGGGAGGTGTACTTTCTCCATTACTATTTTCTGTATTTATCAATACTCTTGTTTCCGTGGTCTTTTTCTGTTCATATCATATGTATGCCGATGACCTTCAGTTATACTTGTCCTGTAAGCAAGATGGCTTACCGGATTCCATACACAAGCTCACTTCCGATCTTGATCGGATCAGTGAGTGGACGAAGGAATTCGGCCTACTTGTAAACCCATCTAAGACGCAGGTGATGATTGTTGGTAGTAGAGCTCTGATTGACAGAACTGATATCTCCACTCTACCTCCAGTCTGCTTCAGTGGCACTCCACTTACATACTGCAAATCTGTTAAAAATTTGGGGCTTCACATTTCTAATAATATGTCCTGGGACTTGCAGGTTGCACAAATAAGCAAGAAGATATTTGTCTCAATGCACTCACTAAAACGCATGCAAAAATTTCTTCCATACTCTGCCAAGGTTACATTAGTCAATTCTCTTTTGCTTCCTATTATAGATTACGCTGATGTGAGTTATCCTGATCTTACAGAAGAACTTTTAAACAAGTTAGATCGTCTCCTAAATCTCTGTATCAGATACATCTTCGGATTGCGCAAATACGATCATGTCTCTCAATTTCGTCTCCAGCTAAACTGGCTCAATATCCGCTACCGAAGGAACTCACACATCGTCTCACTTCTCTATAATGCTCTCAATAGCCCATTTTCCCTACCTATCTTCGAGACCGATTTGCCCCTATTGAATCCCTTGGCCGGCTTCAGCGACCAAGCAGAGCTATGCTCCTCCGATTTCCCGAACACAGCACCAATATGTATACAAATTCTTTCACAGTATCAGCAATCCGGCTGTGGAATAGTCTTCCTCTTAATATCCGTCAGTCTCTCTCTATCTCTACCTTCAAAACCAGAGTCTTTCAACACTATCTACAGCTACAGAATCAGTCATAAAACTTGTAATTTTTACATATCCCCCTGAGTCATTGTCCTTCTCGTAATTACCTATGTATTGTTATGTATAATATATGTATATTATTGTATTTATGAGTAGATTATATATGTATATACAATATTTATTTAATTCTAATTAAATTTAATATATTATAATATCTATGCAAATATGATTTCTTGGTTGAATTGATTATAGTAATTAACTTATCTGGCACTACCCTCAAAACTTTCCACATCACCAAAGGTTAACTGGCAGAGAATGCTAATTAGCATTAAGTTCGCCTTTGTGCATTGTATATTTATTTTGTGCAATAAAGTATTTACATACATACTATATGGATGATTTCATCGATTCTGTAGATACCGAAGATCAAGCTCTACAACTTGTCAAAGACGTCATAAACATTCACAACTCTGGTGGCTTTAATATGACTGGATTCATAAGTAACTCAAAAACAATATTAAAAGAGCTCCCAGCAGACAAGGTATCTAACACGGGAATACAGATTCTGAGTGACACAAATGAAGCCTTAATTGAAAGAGTTCTTGGCGTACTCTGGAACCCTGAAGATGACAATTTTCTTTTTCAACTGAACTTGAAAAATATACCTGAAGAGCTGAAAAATGGTGAGAAAAGACCGACAAAAAGAGAAGTCTTGAAAGTGACAATGTCTGTATTTGAGCCTCTAGGCTTTCTTCTTCATGTCACCATAAAAGCTCGTATGCTACTCCAAGATATATGGAGGTCAAAAATTGGTTGGGATGATGAAATTGAGACACCACTTTATGACCACTGGAAGAACTGGCTCCAGTAGTTAATGCTAGCTGGAAACTTTAGAGTACCCAGATGGCTATTAAATTCGGACTCTGACTTGACACGAGGGATTGAGATTCATATTTTCTGTGATGCTAGTTCCAGAGCCTTTACTAGTTTGGCCTACATGATGATGATGATGTCCTCCTCATCGTAGTCCGACGACGGCGACCTCATGATTTGATGGACTTCTACGGCGATGAGCGCGAATATGACTCGCGAAACCCAGCTTGGTTCTAAAAGTCCGATTACAGCGACCGCAGTGTAGTTCACCGCGACCGTTGTACGTGTATGTGTATGTGGGCTTCGGACGAGTCTTGCGCTGCTGCCGGTTGGAGTCAAGGGTCTCGAGTCTGGTTTCCTCGAACTCCTTTACACGATTATGGATGACCGAGCGCCACCCAATCCGCTCGCGAGCAGCTTCCTCCCAACTGCCAGGCGGAATGCCACAGGCGGTTAGATGCCTTTTCAGGACATCTTTGTAACGAAGATGTTGTCCACCGGCTTTTCGCGCTCCGTATGACAGCTGAGAGTAAAAGACTTCTTTGGGCAGTCTCGCATCTTCCATGCGCACCACATGACCGCACCACCTAAGCTGAGATTTCATCAGCATTGCTTCCATGCCGTGCATTTGTGTCCACCTCAGAACTTCCGTATTTGGGACACGGTCCTGCCAGGTTATCCTCAGAATGTTACGAAGGCACCTCATGTGGAAAGCATCCAGTTTTTTAACGTTTTTGCTATAGAGGCACCATGTTTCGGAGGCATATAGTAATATTGGCAGGAAAATTGCCTTATAGACGGCCAGCTTCGTCTTCAGTTTTAGGTCGTGCGATTTCCAGACTCTGTCATTGAGTTTGCCAAAGGCGGAAGCGGCTCTTGCAATCCGCACCGGAATCTCAGTGTCCAGACGGTTGTCATTTCTGATCTCAGTTCCAAGGTAGCGGAAGTGAGATACCACGTCTAAGACACGCTCGCCCAGGAGAACGTTGGGTGTTTCTGAAGGGTTCCCCCGCGGTGGTTGTACCAGTACCTGAGTCTTGGAAGCGCTGATTGTTAAGCCGAATTTTTTGCAAGAGGCATGAAAATGGTCCAGATAAGTTTGGAGTTTGCTATGACTATCGGCCATGAAGCAAGCATCATCCGCGTATAGAGCATCCAGAATGCGAAGCTGGTGACATTTTCCTTTTGCCCGGAATCTTGACAAGTCGAAGACTCCCTTGTCGGTGCGTACAGTGACGGAGATGGGATCGTCACAGTGCTGGATAGCATCTGAAATAACAGCTCCGAAGAAAATCCCGAAGAGTGTTGGAGCCATTACGCAGCCCTGTTTGACGCCGCACGTCACCGGAAACCCCTCAGAAAGGCTGTCATCGAACTGCACTCTTCCCAGCATGGTGTCGTGAAATTGACGAATGATATTTACAAACTTCGAAGGACAGCCAGATCGCCTTAGGACTTCCCAAAGAGCCTCCCGGGGCACACGGTCAAATGCTTTTTCAAGGTCAATAAAGCAGAGGTATAACGGTTGTTGTTGGTCTAAGGACTTTTCTTGTATCTGTTTGACGACAAATATCGCGTCAATAGTTCCCCTGTTAGGCCGGAAACCACATTGGCTCTCGGGTAAGATATTTTCGGATAGTGCACTAAGTCGTGAATTTATCATATGTGCAAGAATCTTTCCTGCAACGGCGAGTAGATAAATTCCTCGGTATGATCCGCAATCTGAGGCGTCACCTTTGCCTTTGTACAGGGTGCAAATGGAGGCGTCCTTCCATGCTTGTGGGATGGTTTCTTTGGTCCAGATCTTCAAAATGAGTTCATATAAGCTTTTGTGGATAGCTGGACCACCGTACTTAAATATTTCTGGAGGTAGGCCATCGGAACCAGGCGCTTTACCATTTTGGAGTCGTTCAATAGACTTTCGCATTTCAAGGAAGGTGGGAGGATTGTCAAGTACAATGATTTCCGGCCTGCACGGTATGCTTGCAAGATACGTAGGGTCAAATGTAGAGCTGGGCGAATTGAGGACGCTCTGAAAATGCTCTGTCCATCTAGATAGGATGTCTTTTTTGTCTGTGAGACGTCTGGATCCATCAAGCGTGCGCATGGGAACAACCTTTTTTACTTTAGGTCCGAAGACGGTTTGGAGACTTTGGTAAAATTTCCCGATCTGCTTAGTATCAGCCAAACGTTGCAGCTCTTGTGCTCTTTCGAACCACCAAGCGTCCTTAAGGGAGCGGATTTTCCGTTTTAGTGTTTTTTGAACGGAACTTCTCTGAAATGACGTGGTGTTGGGAATCTGAAGAAAGCGTCTATGTTCTTCGAGAAGAGCTTTAATTTCGCGGTCATTCTCATCGAACCAGTCCTGGTGTTTTTTCGCTGGTAGCATGAGAGAATCAGACGCTGCCTTGGTTAGGTTGTTAGCGATGGTTTCCCAGGATATGTCAATTGAATTCACGTCACCTGCAAGCTGATTTTTTGACGAAATAGCGCTGAAAGTGTTGTCAAGCCTGGCACTAGCATCGTTGTTATTGATAATATTTGAGAACAACGCTTTGATAGGCTTCTTATGAGGAGCTCGACGAGGTCTTTGTATAACTAGACGCAACTTGGTTCTAACGAGGCGGTGATCGGTCCAGCCATTGGCACCTCTCATTGCGCGGGTTATAAGCACATCTTTGAGATCCTTTCTTCGTACTATCACATAGTCTATAAGATGCCAGTGTTTTGATCTGGGATGCATCCAGGTGGCTTTGTGTTTAGTAGGGAGACGAAAGAAGGTGTTTGTGATGGACAGGTCGAACTGCGAACAGAATGTTAGAAGATCGAAACCGCTGCTGTTACAGTTGCCTATACCGTGCGGCCCCAAAACGTTGGTCCAAGCCGAGTTATCCGTGCCGACCCGAGCGTTGAAATCTCCCAGGAGCAGGATCCTGTCTGTAGGTGGTATGTGATCAATAATGTTTCTAAGGTCGTCATAGAACTTGCCTTTGTCATCGTCGGAGGCCTTAAGTGTTGGTGCGTATGCACTAATGAGAAAAATATGCTTATTATCTTTGAGCAAAAGCCGCAGAGTCATAAGTCTGTCGTTTACACCCTTTGGCAACTCAGTCAGCGATCTGGCTATACTGGTTTTTATTGCAAAACCCACACCGTTTCCTCTTTTCTCAGTTGCAGGTCTACCAATCCAGTAGTATGTGTAGCCACTTCCTTTTTCAACGAGTTCACCCTCCTCCAACAGATGCGTCTCGGATATTGCTGCTATGTCAATTCCATATCTACAGAGCTCTTTGGCTATAATAGCAGTTTTCCTCTCTGGGCAAATAATATTTTTACTATCTACTAGCGTACGCACATTCCAAGCGGCAATGCATAAATTCTTTGATTTGTTCGTATTCATTTTAATTTTCATATAGTTCACACCGCGTGTGTTTGATGCACATACAGCCACGGTTACTGTATGAGTATGTATTTGGGGTGAGCTTTGTTTAGGCCACCTTTTCTAGGCCTCTCCCAGGATTTGGGAAGGCAGTGCGTCCCTAAATAGGGCTGCCTTGTCGTCAGGCGTGCTGCCGAGCTCGTCCTCTCACCACCATGAGTCCGAAGAGCGACCACTCTCGCCTGACCGCCTGCGTGTAGCTTCCAGCTAGAGCCAATATCCCATCAAGACACAACCCCACCACCGGTGCACTATCGCCGCAGGACTTGGGTGAAAAAGTCCAGTCCATTGTCAAAGCGTGAGGTCATCTGCGCGTGAATAGTTTTCAGTGAGTAAGTGGTTGCGCTGGTACAGACTCACTCTCTCGTCCCTGTTTTCCGGGAGCCAATGGAGCGGTAACCCACCACGATTGGTGGAAAAAGGGATGCAGTTTCTGGCCGCCGGTTTCTCCTACCTCTACCGGACGCCCTAGGCCTTCCACGATGCCTTGCTACCTCGCCGACTCCACCAAGGACCGATTGCTTATCAGCTGTGGTTTGCCGTCGTCACCGAGTCAGTCTTCATGCACATGCGGGAGGTGTCCGCGCCAAGTCTATATGCCGAAGCATGCAGACTTCCCCTCGACCAGGTTTAGCCCACGAGCCGACGTGGTTTACCGGGGTGTGGCCGCTGCGTGCACAACAGCTACTTGGAGCCACTGGTGAGAGTTTGTGGGACGCCTGTGGACCAGTGTGGCTCACCGCCCGAGATGGGCCGGCTGGCGAAACCTGAAAGGTACTACCACTAAACGTACCACTACCACCCCACATACGATCCCAACAACAAGATGGTATTTTTTACGTTTCACTAGTCATGGCACGTGGAAGAGTAGCCCCATTGAAAGTTCTCAGTATTCCTCGACTTGAGCTTCAAGCAACTCTCATGGGAGCCCGCATGGCACAAATGGTAATAAAGTACATACACTTGCCCATAAGCCGTGTCGTATACTGGTCTGATTCTAAGACTGTTCTCAGCTGGATACGTTCCGAAGCAGGGAGATTCAAACCCTTTGTCGCTCATCGTATCAGTGAGATTGCAGAATTGACTGAACTAGATCAATGGAGATGGGTGCCGACAGACATGAACCATGCTGACGACGCAACTAGAGAAAACGCACCAGAAGATTCTATGAGGTGGTTCAAGGGCCCAGAATTTCTCCGTCAAAATGAAACTGCATGGCCTATCGAGTTGAACTCGATTGCAGACATTTATGATTCTGAAACTGACATTGAAATAAAACAAATTAATTTGACTCTTCTACCAAATGCAGACCTTCCAGACGTTCGACGGTTTTCTTCATACTGGAGGCTGATTCGAACCACAGCATGGATTTTAAGAGTCATTTATAATAACAAAAATAGGACAAATAAACTGACTGGAGAATTATCTGCAGAGGAAACGAGTGATGCAGAAATTCTATGGTACAAAGAAAGTCAAAAGAAATTCTTTCATAAGGAACTACTGTCATTGAGAGCACTGAATAAAGTTAGTAAAGACAGTACCTTGTATCAACTTTGTCTTTTTTAGACGAATCAGGGATCATTCGACCTAAAGGACGAATAGATGCGGCAGACGTCAATTTTAATGTAAAAAGTCCAATTATACTGCACCCTGAGGATAGGTTTGTACAATTATTAATAAACCAATACTACAAAGATGTTGCCCACTCAGGTAAAGAACTGGTGCTAAGTAACCTAAGACAAAAATTTTGGATTATCAGAGGACGCTCGGCTGTAAAGCGGGCTTTTAGAGACTGTCAATACTGCAAGGTGAAGAAAATGAAAACAGATAATACACCGCAGATGGGACAGATCCCAGAGACACGATTGACACCATCATTGAGACCATTTGCTTTCACAGGTTTGGACTATTTTGGACCAATGACTATCAAAATAGGCCGTAGAAGAGAGAAACGCTACTGTGCTCTTTTCACCTGCCTAACAGTGAGAGCCATTCACCTCGAATTAGTGAGTGATCTATCCACCAATAGCGCCTTATTAGCCGTGAGAAGGTTCCTATCACGACGTGGAACTCCTCGTGTGGACTCCTATTTTTGACTTTATCAATAGCAGGACTATTCAGAGTTGCGCAACAAAAACTTTATCCTTAGAATTTAGAACTGGTTAGCTTTGACTCTCAAAAATTTATTCGAAGTTATAAAAGTACCATCAACTCGATGACTATCTACTTTTTGCTAAGGTCATAATTTGATATTCTGGTCAGTCATAAGCTGGCTTACCAGCCTTCCAAGGGAAAGCGTTGACTTTTGGGACACCTGTTTACCCTTGGGATAAATCGCAAAGTGTTTAACATAAAGAGATAAATTTATTTGTATCATAGTTTGAAATGTTCAGTTCCCTTTACGCAAAATGAAAAAATCAAAACTCTTTTAGGATTAATTTGTTGTCCCTATGTTTGTCTGTTTGTCCGTTTGTCTAGGCAATTTTTCTGGGTAAAATCAATAAATGCCAATATTTACAGCCCTGTAAAACATACATATTAAAACGTTTTTATGGCCTTTTATTTAACTTTTTCATACAAATTTTCTCCTTATGAAAATATAGAGACCAACACTTGACATAATATGTTGCATTTGAAAGAAAGCACAGAAAGGAATTGTAGAACAAATAATGTAAAAAATATAAAAACCATGTCGTTCTATTCTAAAGGGATTAATAATCTAATGTTTGTTCAATGTAGCGATAGCTTTGTTTATTAATATTTTTTTCTTTGTTACTAAGATAACAAATATTTTCATACAAGGTTTTCCTTAAGGGTTATTTCTCCGAATTTGTAACAAAATATTAAGAAATAATTATAACGGTAAAGTACAACTTTTAGCTAAGACAATTTATTGTTAAAAGTTTGCTATATGCATAAACGTATTTTAATGATATTATGGTATCTTCAAAATAATTGGGTTTTCCATAAGCGTGATATCAGATTATTAAAGGAGTTTACGGCTGGTATCACGACGACGGACAAGCCAATTATTTTATTACTATTGTAATTTCATTAAAAATATGTTTATGCATACAGCAGACTTTTAACTATAAGTTTTTTTAACTAAAAGTTGTATTTTTACTAATTGAAATTGTATTTCTCATCAAGAAGTGCAAGATGGCAAGATATTCAAAATAAGTTAATTGAATTTGTGAAATGGTTTCAGGTAAAAACAGTTTTCCATGAAACGGTATTTGTTTATACATAGCAAAGTGTGTAAACTTAGTCATCTTAACATGAACGACGCCTGTATTTCTCTCTTTTTTATTGCCAGTATTGATAAAAATATACAAACTTGTTAAACTTTGCGTAAAAACGGGGCAATATTGACGATATCCTGACAGCAATTATGATGGTGTTTTATCAAATGTTGCTTTTTGGGCTCTATATAGACGTTGTTAGATGTCACTAGAATATACTCATGAAAAAAGATATGAAGAAAATAAGCTGTAGACTTCACATTCGGTTTATACCTA
The DNA here is from genome assembly GCA_934047225.1 of Ypsolopha sequella. Classification (NCBI taxonomy): domain Eukaryota; kingdom Metazoa; phylum Arthropoda; class Insecta; order Lepidoptera; family Ypsolophidae; genus Ypsolopha; species Ypsolopha sequella. Next base: position 1,778,145 of record OW203986.1, on the reverse strand, counting down.
TTGTATGAATTTTAAGAAAAATTCAGGGGTAAAGGGACCTCTTAAGGAAAAACTTGTATTAAACTATTTGTTATCTTAGTAAAAAATAATTCAAGGAAAAAAATAAACAAAGCTATCGCCACATTGAAAAGTAGATAATTAATCCCTTTAGTATAGAACAACATGGTTTTCATATTTTTTACATTATTTGTTCTACAATTCCTTTCTGTGTTGACTTTTAAATGCAAAATATTATCTCAAGTGTTCATCCCTATATTTTCATAATGAGAAAATTTGTATGAAAAACGTTAAATAAAAGGCCATAAAAACGTCAAAAGTATGTTTTTACAGCTCTATAGAGGGCCGTTAATATTGGTATTTATTAATTTTATCCAGAAAAAATTGTCTAGACAAACGGACAGACAGACAAACATAGGGATAACAAATTAATCCTAAAAGAGTTTCATTATTTCATTTTGCGTAACGGGACCTGAACATGTACATGAACATGAACATGTTTATTTCTGTTTGTATTTGTGTTCCCCTTAACGGCTCTGGATACAGTCCTTTTGAGCCAATCATAATTTAAAGTTCACAAGCTTATATTTGTTTTATTTCCTCACACTATGCATTGAAAAACGTAGTATGATACACGGGCGTAAGAGCAATAAATTACTCGGTTACGTTTAAAACACTCGCTACGTTCGTGTTTTAAATCGTCCTCGTAATTTATTCCTTTTGGCCCGTGTAGCATAAACTACTTTTATTTTATTTATAAGTAAAGGTCCACCAACAGGTTTAACACCAAAAATAATTACACAGATTTACATTATTACTAAGTTTGGGGTAAAAACCAATTATAGGTAAACACAGCATCCATAGTATATTTATATGCTTCTAATTGAATTAGTTATTTATGTACAATGTGACAGTACATGATAGCTTTTGGAGCCGGTGAGAAATGAATATTTTCTAAAAATGAATTTTTGGAGTCATGGGAATCTCTATATGAAATTTTATTTATTGGAGAACAATGGATTTTGTAGTCCTGGGAATAACCCAAATTTTGTACGTTTTATCATTTTGATTGCTAAACATACTCTGAATAAATCTGTCCAACGATACAATTTTTTTTTTTACAAAAACAGCTCCTGTCCATAGTTAATTCAGGTAGAAAAAATTGTTCTGCATAGCATTAAATACATTCATAACGAATGACTTGTTTAGTTTTTCCTGTTAAGTTGTTATTTTGGACATCGGTTATTTTTGTAAAAAGCACTTCGATTACAGTCCATAAAATATAGCTTGAGCCCTGTGACAGCTGTCAGCGCTATACATATCTGAACATGAGAAAGAGAGTTAGAAACACAAATTGTATAGCGCTGTCCTGCTGTCACAGGGCTCAAGCTATATTTTATGGACTGAATAGCTTCAAACGTATTTAATCCTTACCTCGCTTTGCACAATCTTTTGCCAGCGCAAAATAAGAGCCGTGGCCATGTTCTTGGGCTTTAGTTGTTTGATGCCACACCTTTTTACCTATGTCGTAAAAAGCATCACCGTTGATTAAACCATCTGATTCGCTAGTGTACTGTAAAACATGATTTTACTTATTAAGTCTTTACTATGAAATTGCTGTTTTCTATAGATAATTTGAAGGATACTCAATTTTAAAGTCCCTTTCAATAGAATCCGCCAATAATGTAAACAAGATAATTATTTGACAGTTCTCTATGATTATGGTGTTGTACCCAAAGATTTGGTTGTACTTATACTGATGTTAAAGTGGTATTTTGGTGTGGTATTTTTTGAGTTTCTAAATAATGCTTCATGGTATCTCTTACAACATACTGAGACACCTCCATAACTGAAGTAATTTTATATAACTCCATTTTGGATGGGTATGTAAGAGAGGATTTTTCTAAATAATTATAAATATTCACTAGAATTTTTTTCCCTTGCGGTCAGATGAATTTTTCGTTTTTTGGCAGGCGGAGGAGTCTTCGACCCTGATGTTACGGCTCACTCATTATAACCTAAAAACACCACGTAATCATTTTTCACTTTATTATTATTCTTGGATTTATTCTTAGCATCTCTAAGTGATTATGTGTACATCTTTATTAGATTTTAAAGAATTAATAGTTTATAAACATTGTTACCACCTTGTTTCTTGAGAAAGAGATCCAATCGTAAGCAAAAACAAAGTCCGTGATTTCACGCAGAAGTCGTCGTTCCAAGAATAAATCCAAGCAAATCGCAAAGAAAATGTCCAAAAACCAAAATACAAAAAGCAAAGTCGTCGATAATTAGAGGAAACAGAAAAACGCACAGAACTCGGAACAATACCCACCAATGAATAAAAAATCTAAGGAAATGAAATAATTGCCAAACCCGCTCTCTAAATCAGCTGTTTGCGGCCATTACAAATTTTCATTTTGTTGGTACAAAAGCGGTGTTTGTGAGAGGTTTGTGAAGTCACAACACTAACTTTCCAAAGACAAAAAAGACTTCGATGATAAAAAAATTAATACGACAGTTTTACAAACTATTGAAATTTTCGTCGTCCGATTATTTTTAATTAAAATAACTATCATAAAGAAGTTATTTGGTGTCGAAATGATTTTAAGAACAATGTATGGTTCCTTGAAATGTGAATATGATCAGGATTGATATTCAAATGTAAGTAATTACGCTGTAATCGTGTTTAAATTGGTTTGTTTACATTATTGGCGGATTCTATTGAAAGGGACTTTAAGTACTAACATTTTTGTTTTTTTTTTTGGAATATCGAATCCAAATTATGTAATCTTTTGTGTATGAATGAGACAACATTATGATTAATACTTGCGATTGTCGGCATTTGGTGAAACTTGGATAACAACACGATGAATAAATACACTTGCACTCGTTTTACAGGACAGCAATGCTGTCATTTATTGCACGGAATAACTTCCAAGTAGTTAACCAAACTTGATGATGGTGTAAAACCGAAACCGGTCGGGTTAAATTGGTTTTTTTATACTGTGAAACGAGTGCACGTGCATCTATACATCATGTTGTTATCCAAGTTTCACCAAATGCCGACAATCGCAAGTATTAATCATAATGTTGTCTCATTCATACACAAACGAAATTACATAATTTGGATTCGATATTCCAAAAAAAAAAATCAAAAAGTCAGTACTTAAAATTGAGTTTCCTTCAAATTCTCTATAGAAAACGGCAATTGGGATACATCTGTTGAGACAACATTAAGCTAACAGCAACATTAATTTTATTTTTGAAAAGTGTCAGCTGTTAAAATTATTTCGAATCTTATCATTATCATGGAAATTGATGGCATTTAGGATGACTGTTTTTGAAGATTTAATTCTTAAAATCAAATTGAAAAAAAAAATTATACGTAGGTGTAAAACCTTGAAATCAACTTTCATATAAAAAACAAATACCTAATTGAAATACAAGAATTACAAGGAGTATGAACTTAAGAAACTGTAAGAAAATTTTAGCAATTTCATAGGTAAAGACCTATTATAAGAGGATATTGTACTTATTTTAAGAGCTGTATGTGGTTTGAATAAAGCTTCCACTTCAGAGTATTTTATTTTACTTAAACCAAATAGATAAAATATATAGGTATAGGTTTAATAGATATTTAGTTATTCTCAGTTATTGTAAATAAAATATGTTTTGATAGTAAATAATATCTCAGGTGAGCTCTGCATGCTATTGCCACAAAATAACCACTTACAGAAGGTTCACTCCGCATAACTAGCGAAAACAAGCGCACGCACACAGACGCGTACGTACGACGAACTCGGATGAAGTCGGTCGAATGCCAATAAAAAATTCTGCCGAGATCATCATACGTACGCGTCTATGCATGTGTGCGTCTGTTTTCGCTCCGTCGTGTCGTCGAGTCGGCCTTCTGTAGTATCTATTTTGTGGTGTTGCTTTGTTTGGGGGTTCAAAAGCAATCTATCTCGCTCGCACATTTTCCCTTTCACTTGCACACTATAAATATTTAATAATTGCTTAGTATAAATTAATCCAGGCGCGGTTCCGACCGAGCGGAAGGACTGCTTGTACGCTCATAGTCATAGATAACCCCCAGCAGATCCCGTATGTTGGCCATTTTGTTCTGACCGAGCTCAGTAACATTGGTGGAGGGTGCGGGATGCGGGGAGCATCACAGCGGCTTGGTGATTGACTATTTCAAAGACGCGCTTGACATGTACCGACCAGTACTTGCAATAGTAATGGGATGGCGGTCTAGAAAATTCGATTTTGGTCAAGATGGATTGAGGTTTTTTTTTATCGTGCGTCCTTAATTGGGGGGAGGTAGGGGGGCTCCCCTATTCCCCTACTGTATTTTATTTTGTGCAGAAATGTATAATTTTTGAGAAATTAATTATTTATTTTATAAAATTTTGAGGCTATATTTACATTATTTTGTAAAACTAAACTGGTTGGGGGATGGTTGGAAGGGGGGAGGAGAGCCCATTCCCCATCTGAACCTGTTATGGACGCCACCACAACATTAAGCGCAGGTTCCTCCAATCATATCCTAATTTATACGCACTGGTTCTCACTGAATTCAATGAAAGTTAATGGACTGCATGCAATAAAAATATGATCAAAAAATTTATCATATATCAACAACTACTGTTCAATCCGTCAGAGATCTCGCTTTGCACTACACTAGCTAAAATACCTAAGTGTCTGTCTACCTAGACGCACTAAACTGCATTTCCTAAATGCACTATCTCACTGAAATCCTAGATACACTATAACTGCATTTCCTAAATGCACTATCTCACTGCATTCCTACGTTCACTATTTCATTGCATTTGAGCACAGGTTCCGGCTCATAGATATTACTATATATTCCTATATATATACTGAGCGATGGCACTTATGACAGCTGCATTTAGTGATGAGGTACATTTCAAATTCCGGTTAAAAATAAAAATCAAGTGTGAGTAGTTTACTCAACATTAGACACGTCATTCAACATTCAACATAATGATACAAAAGGAAAATGTGCCAAAACCAGTGGCGTAGCTGTCGGAGGGCTATGCGGTGTAGTGCCCCCGGACCCCCAAGGGATGTTTAAATATCTAAATCGAAAAAAGTATTTTACTATAATTAATTTTCTTTTAGTTTAACTTTGTCATTGTTTTGTTTTTAATTAAATATTATTGCGTAACTTGGCGACCTCAAACACGACCTATAAAAAATGAGAAACTTTAAAAAAAATCCTTGTTTCTATACGAATTCTATTGCACAATAAATCAACATTCAAATCGAAAAGTAATAACCGAAACAAGTAGTACATCCCTATCAACAATGAAGTATTAAATTTTTTTATTCACACTTTCTTATAAATAATTACGATACTTTGTAGGCATTTAAACGTCATAGGCGCCATCACTCAGTGGCTCTACTGTACAATTATACAATTATAAGTATAAGGTCTTGATTGACTATTTAACTGGAACTGAACTGGAATAAATCCCTAGAAATCGATCCTACTTTTATTCACCCTAATCAACTTTATCGTGTGCTTATTAGAGCGATACGATCGTCTGAGGGGAATGAAGTGAGGGGGAATGGCTTTAAATTCAACTGCTGTAACATAACTATTCTAGCTTTACATAATATATGTCGATGGAAAATACCCAGAAATTTTCAATAAGTGGAAACGAGTTGCATAATCATTTGAGAGAGACACAACAATTATAAACTAGCAACTATTGTTATGCTCTCACTCTTTCTAAAGAGGGCGCTTGAATTATATGTAAACTACTTAGGTATGCAAGTCATTTACACATTTTGTACAATTGAAAATTCATCTTATTATCTAACTTAGTCTACTAGGTTGTATGTTATTTATTATTTGTTTTCTTAGCCTAGTATATACAAATCAATCGAACTTATTCTATGCGTTGTGTACAGAACCTACCAGTGCAGAAGCCGATTTTAGGACCAATTCAACATATCACTACAGAAATCACTTTTTTGACAAAAAATCACTTCTGCATCGGCTCAGGCACTGCGGGAAGTGCAACCCCTTCGCCCTTGCGTAACAAAGTGCAGGCGGCCAACCTCAGCCGCTCCAGTTTGAAGGGTTGCCTGCACTTTGTTACGGCAGGCGAGGGCTGCCCTCCCTCCACGCCTCCGGCTTTTTATATACACTCTAGGGGTAGTAGCCACAAGACTTTGAAGAGTCGAGGTGCACTAAGTCAGTTTATGAACAGTTTGAACCTACCAGTATAGGAATCGGGGGGCGCTGAGTCAATTTTTAACAGTTTTAACCTACACATACAGGAGTCGGGGTGCGCTGAGTCGGTTTTTGAACAGTTTGAACCTATTGGTACAGAAATTATAAAAAACAGTTATATTTACAGTATTATGATTGACTTTTATTCCTTGGGAAAAGTAAAGTTGGCGTCGTAGCATTTCGCGGCCATTTTGGACAGTTTTCACCCGCAAACGTACCATAATGTCAATAATATTGACAATATCTGGTAAAATTGCGTGTGTACGGGCTATTTGACGTTTCGTTATGCCAATTCACTTTAATTTTTAGTCTAAAATTACGTTTCGTACACAAATATTTTCCAATTTTGATTATTGATTTTCACAAAAACTACGAATTTAAGCGGAAAAACAAAATCACTTTGTTATGAAAAGTGATAGCTACCAATTGATTGCACACCTAATTACAATTAAATGAAGGACGCACGATAAAAATACCAACCCATCGGCTTCTGCACTTTTAGGTTCAGATTGGGAATGGGCCCCCCTCCCCCCTTACAACCATCCCCCAACCAGTTTAGTTTTACAAAATAATGTAAATATAATTTCTCAAAAATTATATATTTCCGCACAAAATAAAATATACTAGGGGAATAGGGGAGCCTTTGCTTACGATTTTATAAAGTATATAATATTATTCGTCTTAATGACACAATTTTCTTACCAATCCAAGGGGCTCTAATAAGCAGCCGAAGAAACATGTTACTTGTTTATATCGCCCGCTTAAATCTCTTTTAAAGAATTTCTCTAGTTCCCCATGTATTAAGTCCCGGTGTATTTTTACTTCCCAACAACACTTTCGTATTCCAAGTTCAAACGCCGGCGTATACGCGAAGTACTGCAAAAAAAAAACTTGTTTACTTCAAGTAGGTATCACAAACCATACAAATTTTGTTCAGGATAGGAAAACGGTTAAGAACACAATATAGTACAGTACACTAGCTTCTGCCCACGGCTTTGTACGCGTGGCGTACGGGAATCAATTGACATTTTTTTTTTTCAGAAACTAAAATTATAAGTGCTCTCACTCCCTCTCAGTTGAATATACGAACTGAAAATATCCCAACCAAAGCTATCGAGGCCTAAAATCACTAGATATGCTAGATACACGTTTCTCTCTTGGAATTTAGAATCGATGCGAGAAGGTTGACACTCGCGTGTCCGCGTTAAGATTGTGGCCAGACCATAGTTTGTAGCCTTATAGATAGCCCCTATATACTTTGATATTGTAGCTCCTTAAATACGTTGGTATTGTAGCCCCTTAAATACTTTGATGTGCCTGTGAAGTAGCAGCTTGCGTCGGCCAGGCGGTGATACAATTATACAGCAAAATCTCATCGCTGAGTCGTGTCCTTGAAGTGTCCACGAGTTTGGCGCCACACCAGGAAGAGATTCGTGCTGGTCAGGTTATCCTTGTTTCCCTTGTGTCCTTTCCCTTATGACCGTTTACCAACAAGCCACTGCACCGGGACCATAACACGACCGGTTTACTGAACCAAGTTGGCAGCCAGAGCGTGCTTTAGAGGTTAAGATTAACGCAAAATGTCTGTTTGTATGTATGATTGAGTCTGTATTGTACATAGTTGTTATTGTATGTACTCTATCTTAAATGAAAATTCATTCTACTAAAAGTAAATTGAAGGTGACCTTAACACGTTGTGGGACAGTACCACCCACACGTTGTGGGACAGTACCGCCCACACGTTGTGGGACAGTACCACCCACACGTTGTGGGACAGTACCGCCCACACGTTGTGGGACAGTACCACCCACACGTTGTGGGACAGTACCACCCACACGTTGTGGGACAGTACCACCCACACGTTGTGGGACAGTACCACCCACACGTTGTGGGACAGTACCACCCACACGTTGTGGGACAGTACCACCCACACGTTGTGGGACAGTACCACCCACACGTTGTGGGACAGTACCACCCACACGTTGTGGGACAGTACCGCCCACACGTTGTGGGACAGTACCACCCACACGTTGTGGGACAGTACCACCCACACGTTGTGGGACAGTACCACCCACACGTTGTGGGACAGTACCACCCACACGTTGTGGGACAGTACCGCCCACACGTTGTGGGACAGTACCACCCACACGTTGTGGGACAGTACCACCCACACGTTGTGGGACAGTACCACCCACACGTTGTGGGACAGTACCACCCACACGTTGTGGGACAGTACCACCCACACGTTGTGGGACAGTACCACCCACACGTTGTGGGACAGTACCGCCCACACGTTGTGGGACAGTACCACCCACACGTTGTGGGACAGTACCACCCACACGTTGTGGGACAGTACCACCCACACGTTGTGGGACAGTACCACCCACACGTTGTGGGACAGTACCACCCACACGTTGTGGGACAGTACCACCCACACGTTGTGGGACAGTACCGCCCACACGTTGTGGGACAGTACCGCCCACACGTTGTGGGACAGTACCACCCTCACGTTGTGGGACAGTACCACCCACACGTTGTGGGACAGTACCGCCCACACGTTGTGGGACAGTACCACCCACACGTTGTGGGACAGTACCACCCACACGTTGTGGGACAGTACCACCCACACGTTGTGGGACAGTACCACCCACACGTTGTGGGACAGTACCACCCACACGTTGTGGGACAGTACCACCCACACGTTGTGGGACAGTACCGCCCACACGTTGTGGGACAGTACCACCCACACGTTGTGGGACAGTACCACCCACACGTTGTGGGACAGTACCACCCACACGTTGTGGGACAGTACCACCCACACGTTGTGGGACAGTACCACCCACACGTTGTGGGACAGTACCACCCACACGTTGTGGGACAGTACCGCCCACACGTTGTGGGACAGTACCGCCCACACGTTGTGGGACAGTACCACCCTCACGTTGTGGGACAGTACCACCCACACGTTGTGGGACAGTACCGCCCACACGTTGTGGGACAGTACCACCCACACGTTGTGGGACAGTACCACCCACACGTTGTGGGACAGTACCACCCACACGTTGTGGGACAGTACCACCCACACGTTGTGGGACAGTACCACCCACACGTTGTGGGACAGTACCACCCACACGTTGTGGGACAGTACCGCCCACACGTTGTGGGACAGTACCGCCCACACGTTGTGGGACAGTACCGCCCACACGTTGTGGGACAGTACCACCCACACGTTGTGGGACAGTACCGCCCACACGTTGTGGGACAGTACCGCCCACACGTTGTGGGACAGTACCACCCACACGTTGTGGGACAGTACCGCCCACACGTTGTGGGACAGTACCACCCACACGTTGTGGGACAGTACCACCCACACGTTGTGGGACAGTACCACCCACACGTTGTGGGACAGTACCGCCCACACGTTGTGGGACAGTACCACCCACACGTTGTGGGACAGTACCACCCACACGTTGTGGGACAGTACCGCCCACACGTTGTGGGACAGTACCGCCCACACGTTGTGGGACAGTACCACCCTCACGTTGTGGGACAGTACCGCCCACACGTTGTGGGACAGTACCGCCCACACGTTGTGGGACAGTACCGCCCACACGTTGTGGGACAGTACCGCCCACACGTTGTGGGACAGTACCACCCTCACGTTGTGGGACAGTACCGCCCACACGTTGTGGGACAGTACCGCCCACACGTTGTGGGACAGTGCCGCCCACACGTTGTGGGACAGTACCACCCTCACGTTGTGGGACAGTACCGCCCACACGTTGTGGGACAGTACCGCCCACACGTTGTGGGACAGTACCACCCACAAGTTGTGGGACAGTGCCGCCCACACGTTGTGGGACAGTACCGCCCACACGTTGTGGGACAGTACCACCCTCACGTTGTGGGACAGTACCACCCACAAGTTGTGGGACAGTGCCGCCCACACGTTGTGGGACAGTACCGCCCACACGTTGTGGGACAGTACCACCCTCACGTTGTGGGACAGTACCGCCCACACGTTGTGGGACAGTACCGCCCACACGTTGTGGGACAGTACCACCCACACGTTGTGGGACAGTACCGCCCACACGTTGTGGGACAGTACCGCCCACACGTTGTGGGACAGTACCACCCACAAGTTGTGGGACAGTGCCGCCCACACGTTGTGGGACAGTACCGCCCACACGTTGTGGGACAGTACCGCCCACACGTTGTGGGACAGTACCACCCACACGTTGTGGGACAGTACCGCCCACACGTTGTGGGACAGTACCGCCCACACGTTGTGGGACAGTACCACCCACAAGTTGTGGGACAGTGCCGCCCACACGTTGTGGGACAGTACCGCCCACACGTTGTGGGACAGTACCGCCCACACGTTGTGGGACAGTACCACCCTCACGTTGTGGGACAGTACCACCCTCACGTTGTGGGACAGTACCGCCCACACGTTGTGGGACAGTACCACCCACACGTTGTGGGACAGTACCGCCCACACGTTGTGGGACAGTACCGCCCACACGTTGTGGGACAGTACCACCCACAAGTTGTGGGACAGTGCCGCCCACACGTTGTGGGACAGTACCGCCCACACGTTGTGGGACAGTACCGCCCACACGTTGTGGGACAGTACCACCCTCACGTTGTGGGACAGTACCGCCCACACGTTGTGGGACAGTACCGCCCACAGGCGTCACAGCGAATTTCGGAATACGACAGTACGCCTGTCGACGATCGATTTTTCGTTCGCATAAATACAGAACGTTTCACGGCGATCGTTTTTCCTTACTGGTATAAGGGACAGCATAAATACAGTCGCCGCAGAAGTGATTTGAATGGACCTACTGTCACAACAAAAGTTCTTACAGTACAAGTTTATAGTCTGTCATACATTTTACTGTCATATAACATTATATAACATATAAGCAATATAATAGTGTCACAGCAAGGTTAAGCAATATGTTAATGCTGGTACCGATTCGGTGAAGCACAGCTTAACTTATTTGACAGGACTAAACTAAATTTAAGCGTTCTGTCCTTGTCTTTTCGATAAAGAAAGAAAAATACAGGACGCTTAAAATAAGGTTAGTCCCGTCAAATAAGTAAAGACGTGTTATGTCGAATCGATACCAGTGTCTTTCAACGTGTTAAAGTGGTACACCGGGGTAGCAGCTTTGCTCGACAGAACACATAGACAGGGCACTCTGTTATTGCTCGACAGAACAGATAGACAGGGCACTCTGTTATTGCTCGACAGAACAGATAGACAGGGCACTCTGTTATTGCTCGACAGAACAGATAGACAGGGCACTCTGTTATTGCTCGACAGAACAGATAGACAGGGCACTCTGTTATTGCTCGACAGAACAGATAGACAGGGCACTCTGTTATTGCTCGACAGAACAGATAGACAGGGCACTCTGTTATTGCTCGACAGAACACATAGACAGGGCACTCTGTTATTGCTCGACAGAACAGATAGACAGGGCACTCTGTTATTGCTCGACAGAACAGTGCCTCTCTTCAAGAAGTTACAAATTTTGACTCTACCATGTATGTATATAAAAGATGTATATAAATGAACCTCACCGCTGTCGATGTGGTGTCAACGTCGACCAGCTTGGACACCATGGCCTATCCTGCAAAAGGAGCGCTGGACGTCTGTCGCGGCATGCCAGTCTGAATGATGTCATCCGTCGGGCCCTTGCCACCATTGGTGTGCCGGCTATTTTGGAGCCGAAAGGCATTATACGCAGCGACGGTAAGAGGCCCGATGGAATGACACTCATTCCGTGGAAAAACGGCAGGTCGCTGGTGTGGGACGCCACTTGTGTCGACACATTGGCGGCGTCCTACATCCAAGCGACTGCCGCTAAAGCTGGTGCTGCGGCAGCCTCAGCAGAGGACTCCAAAAGGCGCAAGTATGTAGGTCTAAGTTCAGACTATATATTTGCGCCTTTTGGAGTAGAAACTTTAGGGCCGTGGGGTCCAGCCGCGAAGCAGATGTTCAAGGAAATATCTTCGCGACTGGTCGACGTTTCAGGGGACCGGAGGGCTGGGGCATACCTCGGACAGCGACTAAGTTTAGCTATCCAACGAGGAAATGCTTCCAGCCTTTTGGGGACCCTACCGATCGACGGCGGTGATTTGGAAAAAATATTTTATATTGTTTAATTTATAGGTAAGTTTTTCTTAATTTATTTTTTAGTTAGGTATAATTTTATCTTTTATATTTCTATTAATTTATAGGTAGTCTTAATGTTATTTAAGTTTTATATTGTTAAATAAATAACGTAATAAATGTACATGAACTATATAATGTGAGATTTCCCCAATTCGCCTACAATTCAATCAAATTACAGTTATTATAACTAAAGATGTATGTATGTTTTGTAAAGAGCAATCACCATAATTTTCAATTACGTAGTGACCATACAAATAGACATCTTAGAACTCAATATATAAACAGGCTATTCAAGCCTACCTGTCGATCTTTTATATATAGGAAAAATGTATTTAATATGTGTATTGAGATATATAATAACCTACCAGCATACCTGAGGTCATTGGAAGGAAAAGTTTTTAAATCGAAACTAAAAAATTGGCTATTAGAGCGCAGTTTTTATAGTATAGATGATTTTTTTGCTTTCAAATCTTGACATACATAATTTAGACATATTGAATTTTTTTAAATTGACTTTATATCCATATTAAAACTGATCTTGTTTATGAAAATTTTATGATAATTTGTTTATAGAATTAAATTTTAATTAATATTTGCATGCCTAGTCAAGGTCGAATACCGAGACATACCATTTTATATTACCACCATTCAATGTGTATTCTGGCATATAAATATATTTGTATATTTGTATTTGTATGATGAAATGAAGGAGCATGGACAAACAGTGGATGCCGCTCACGAGCAATATTTAAGTGTTGTCGCTGATAAGTACCACCACTGACCCGGGGCTTGCAGCTAATTATGACCAGATTATGAAGCTTGCGGACACCATCACCGAGAAGGCACTCTCTCCCGCTGCGCGGGGGGTGGCACGTGCATGGTGTGGGTGGCTCTGTGGTCATATCCGGTGGTGGTTTGTCTAAGAGGTCCCGTGAGAGGCGGCTAGGGTACGAGATGTCATGTCACGCATAATGCTGCGCCAGTTCTCGAAGGTTCACTTCACCGTGCGCCATTTAACCCGCCTTGCTCAGCGAATTAAAGAAATTAAGTAACACGTTGAACGCCACGCGGGGCACCAGGTGGGCCAAGCAAGAAAATCCGTTGGAGCCATCGTGAATTCTTAATTTTCATGATTTTTATAATGTTGTATTTTTGCGTAAATTGGTTGCAAATACAGCTAAACACATTGTGAATTAAAAACTTTACTATTTTTCTACCAAAAAGTGAATAAATTTGAATTTGGCACACTAGTGTGCCCCGTGGCCTCAGCGGAAGGCATCTCCGAAATTCTTCCGCGGGGCCCGCGGGGATCACAACGCGGCCCACCACATGCACCTAACTACTATAAATCCTTCCGCGGGGCCCGCGGGGATCACAACGCGGCCCACCACATGCACCTAACTACTATAAATCCTTCCGCGGGGCCCGCGGGGATCACAACGCGGCCCACCACATGCACCTAACTACTATAAATCCTTCCGCGGGGCCCGCGGGGATCACAACGCGGCCCACCACATGCACCTAACTACTATAAATCCTTCCGCGGGGCCCGCGGGGATCACAACGCGGCCCACCACATGCACCTAACTACTATAAATCCTTCCGCGGGGCCCGCGGGGATCACAACGCGGCCCACCACATGCACCTAACTACTATAAATCCTTCCGCGGGGCCCGCGGGGATCACAACGCGGCCCACCACATGCACCTAACTACTATAAATCCTTCCGCGGGGCCCGCGGGGATCACAACGCGGCCCACCACATGCACCTAACTACTATAAATATTGAGCATTTGTATAAATATTTCAAATAAATATGACTGACTTGTTCATTGTAAACTAATTTTGTTTTATTTTATCACAAATATATAACTCATATGGTGAAATTTGGAACAACCCTATCAACTGGTAAAAATCTGAAAATATTTTCTAAGTCTTTTTTGAAAAATGAGAACCAAGCTGACTGGATTGTTCTACAGGGCGTCGCGACCCACTTTTTTAACTGAATAGTATGATACCAGGCCTCGTGGCCTGTAAATTGTGTTTGAATAAAACCCTTGCGTTGGCACACATATGACCCCCGTGGTCTGAAGATCCTAACTGTAAAACTGGCGGATTTCCATACAAACTTCATCCCCGCTTTTACCCCCTTAGGGGTAGAATATCCAAAAATCAGTGGATGCGTATATGCACACTGTATAAGGAGGTACCTTTGTGCAAAATTTCAAGTCTCTAGGTCCAGCAGTTCGGGCTGTAAGTTGATCTAGTCGAGTCAGTCAGTTTACTATTATATACAAGGTGACTTCTTGATCATCGTCCAAATTCATACTGGAGCCTTGGTAAGTGATCAGCATCATGAATCGATAACAATTTCTGTGAAATTTGTATGATAAAATTTCGACTTCCCATAGTAATTCACTCCCAGTCCTGAGTGAATCACTATGGGAAGTCGAAATTTTATTTTATGAATTTTACAAAAATTGTTATTGGTTCATGATACTGATCACTTACCAAGGCTCAAGTATGAATTTGGATGATGTTCACGAATTCACCTTGTATATACAAACATATTTTATTCTCCCTCGAACAACAGAGAGATCAATGCGGGATGGGTCTTGTGTAGGGCTGCCATCATCTACATTGCCGACAGAGGACAAATACTTCAAAAACCCCGGACATTTAGGTAAAATTGCGGTTTTTCCCCGGACACGCCTAAAACAAATATTCTTAAAAAAAATAACTTTTTATTTAACATTTTATTCTTTAAATATTTTTCATTCAACATTAATTTATTAAACAATAAATATGTTATATTGCCGCGCTGGAGTTGGCTTCGATGCGGTTTACGAACGAATGAATTATTTGCTTAGATTTATTTTTATTTATTGATTATCCTTCAATTAATTGTGGTTACCCCGGACACATATAGTGTCCGGGTTTTACCCGGATCTTTTTGCAAATCCTCCCCGGACGGCCCCCGGACGCCCTCCAAACTAGGACAAATCCGGGGAAACCCGGACGGATGGCAGCCCTAGACTCTTGTGGGAAAGTGAAATGCAATGAAATTATAAAATGTAAATTATTGTAAGTAAGGTGCCGATACCTTCCAGCCAGTAGTAATTATTGTAAGTAAGGTGCCGATACCTTCCAGCCAGTAGTAATTATTGTGAGTAAGGTGCCGATACCTTCCAGCCAGTAGTAATTATTGTAAGTAAGGTGCCGATACCTTCCAGCCAGTAGTAATTATTGTAAGTAAGGTGCCGATACCTTCCAGCCAGTAGTAATTATTGTAAGTAAGGTGCCGATACCTTCCAGCCAGTAGCATCTGGTTCCGGTAATTATAATACCAGTTTGAGAAATCTGAGCTTGCATGGAGTTACTGTTCATGTTCATCATCTCAGGATATGCTTTAGAGTGGATCTTAGTTATCTGAATAAAGATTAACCTGAATTCCTGCTGTCTTGTATTTTCTTATCCCTTGGTTAAAGTAGATATAAGTCATATATTGTATAGTATAAGTTTTATATTGAAAAAAAAAGACATGATCTTGCTAAGTTTCTTGCCCTTCTTCTTAGCAAGACTAATCGAATGGGTGGAGGTAGGCATGTATTTATATATGTAACCTATTAGTATGTAATATATAGGATGGGATTAGGTCGGCCGCCTGGATTCGTGCTGGGGGCTCGGTTGGTGATCATTGAACCTTGTTCCTGGTCCCTGGCCGGGTCTCCGGTATGGGTTTGGGCGGCTGATTGGATTTTACCTTGTATAATATATATTTTACCTATCATTTTAATCGTTAATATATTGCTACGTAAATTAAATAAACCTTTAATTTAGTTCATGTACATTTTTTATTTTTTTACATATATTTTCTTTATTAGATTAAATTTGACGTGTAAAAAGTGTATATATCTATACCTGCTTTGCAAAATAAACTATTTGAATTTGAATTTGAATTGATTTTATTATTATACTAGCATTTGCCCGCGGCTTCGCCTGCGTTGATAAAGTTTTTGTATAGTCGTATCGAATCTGTAAATATTTTAATGTGTCTTTGGTGGTCTTTGATAACTGATTTAATCCTCTAGTAGTATGAGAACTACGTTTGTGCAAAGTACGGCGTGCAGGAGTAACAGAAATTACTTTTTTATAGGAACTTGACACCCCATTGCTATCCCATGGGAACTAATTTATGGGATGAAAAGTAGTCTTTGTCCGATTCCAGGTCAAGAACTACATTTGTGCAAAGTTTCAGCTCAATCGGTTTAGTAGTTACGGCGTGAAGGAGTAACAAATCCATCCATCCAAACTTTTGCATTTATAATATTAGTGGGATGGGATATTAGACTTACATTTTTTCCATCTTCATCTGCCACTGTTAAACCACAGACACTTAAATAAATTATATATTTTAAAGGAGAACAAAACATTACTCGGGCGGTATTTTATCTTCTCTTGCGCTACAAATTGAAATGAAAAGTGATTTTAATATTTATTCACTTGACTGGCTGCGGTGATTGGTTCAATTGTTATAGTTTGTTTTGTATACATCACGTAATGCATACAACACTCAAGTACTACAGGGGCAAGTTCCAGTGACTAATTTTTCCCTCTCGTTAGAATGACAGTAAGCTATATGCATAATAATATTATGCAATTTGCCCATTATACAAATAGTATTGAAATATTTTTACATTAGGTTGTTATATTAAACTATATTTATGTGGATAGATAGATAAAATATGTATTTATGTATGTAGGTATGCTTATGTTGGTATATGCCCATTTCTTATATAAGTATATTATGTGTTGTGGACATCTTGTGTTAAACTATTTATATATTTATTTTATTTTTAATGTATTTATTTAACAGGCTGGCTTTAAGTCCACACTATTTTTCATCACTTTTGTTCCAAAACCAATGCCGTTAGCACATAGGTTTTGCTGGTAGAAATATCTTTCTGAGATAAGCTCACCTATAGCACATTCAATTTAAAACTCCTTGTATTAATAACCTGTAATGTGCGCAATAAAGGATATGAATATTAATAAGATTGATAGGCTAGTTTTTGCAACTTTTTACGATAGTACATAGCATTTTACAATGCCAATTGACCATTACAATTGGAAAATATGGCAGACTTTATTATCTTTTCAAAGAGGCTACTATTAGTTGGCTCAATGACCTAATTGTGATGGTAATTGAGTATGGTTATAGAAATGTCACATGTTGACAATACTACATCCAGTCAAGGCTGGGGTTTATGTCAACAGCTGAAGCGGTTGACGCACTGGGTAAGTCCACAAAACAGATAAAGGTGAGTGAGTCAGTACCTTCGGTAACGATTTACTATATACAATGTGTAACAGAAAGGTGTAACCATATTTGAAGAGCTTATTCAGTCAATGGTATAGAACAATTTTTAATATGGAGCCAACCCTGAATCCTCAAATAAAAACCTGCCGTTCCATACATTTCGGCCGAGCGGCATTGCATTTTTCTATGAAACAGTAAATTTTTTTTTCGAGGTACAGGGTTTGTTCCATAGTAAAAGTTTTTCTATACTATTGACTGAATAAGCTCTTCAAATATGGTTAAACCTGTGATGGCATGCAAATTCTTTGCACACACACATTTATAAAGCGCCACGAAAGCGAAATAAGTATTTTACAGAAAAAAAAAAGGATAACTTTGCTATTCCTAAGAACGAAGTGATAAATTAGTGCCTACACTATGGGTGGGTCAGTTGTCAATAATAAAATTTTGTTCGCATACGCATAGATAGCTTCTAATGGATTCTAAAAGAATGCATTAGACGTTGTGAGTTATGCAACACAGATGTGAATCAAGGAAACAGACAATAGAACGTAGACGACATTCTTTTGATTATTATGTGAATTTGAGCTTTAACAACTCAAATTCTAAGGAGAAATTTGTTCGAGAACAAACGATATTGTACTGGGAATTTATCTTATAATTACAGGCAAAGGACAGATCGAGGTGATGAGGCGAATTATTTCGCAAAGGCAAGGTTTTGGGATTGAGACCTAAATTTGTGCTGGCTGCAGTTATGCTGTTGCTGCGAGAATGGTAACGATTAGGTTATTGTTCAACGGCCAATCACAGACCAAGAGAACGTGACGTCACAGGCATGGGCGTGCGTCGTCGTAGCCAAGATAGTTGGTTCTGTGCATTATATGATAAGAGTGAAAGTAGATTAATTAGTTGATAAGATATTATTGTGAAGCTTAGTTGTTAAGTCGGAAAGTAAGGGAGGCAGTTGAAGTTTTGACACGTTAAGGGCAGGTCATGGATTGTCCAAGACATAAACCAATATAATTGTTTATACAATGTTTACCTAACTGTGAAATCTGTAAACATAAATGAAACTGTTAATAATCTGTAAATGTTGTGACGAGCGTGATGCGAGATTGGAGGATAAAAGCTAAGTACATTCTTTAGAACAATCGGATGAAAGACGATATTGTGGTGGGATTTTTCTATCTATTAAAATTCAAGTTAAGTGGTAACATAACGTTATCTATGAAATATTGTCTTCCTTTTCGAGCAAAGTAGTGAAAAGCGAGGGGTTTGAATATATATTCCACAATATCGTATCTTTACCGATATAAACGTTGTATTTGTTAGAGAACGCAATGTTATTTAACATCTAACGAGATTTCGATACATGTCAAATATAATCGGACATTTAAGCAGCATAAAAATTGCATACTCTCACATATTATTTATGTGTTCTTTATTGCTTTAAAATTTCTTTCGAGACATAAAGCCGACAGAGGCGACTCGTAAGTAGATATTTACGTTAATATTGTCTCTGAAAGTATATACAAGTGAGGATTGTTTATACATATTTTGTTATACAAAGGAGAGAGCTCAGTTTAATAGATCTGTGTCAGTCTGTCGTTCGAATCGACGGAATATTTTATTTATAAAGAAAAGGACACAGTGATCATGTCCCAGTTATGCGAGATGTTTTATACTGTTATGTTGAAAGGCTGATAATACTATCATAATTAAAAGCCATGAATTGTTGGTAGCGTTAATATTGTCTCACTGGTGATGTAAACAAGTAAGGCTTGTTCATACATATTGTGTTATTAACTTAAACGATTAATATAGAACCGATATCAATAACATGTGTATATATGTATAGGCGCCAACAATTATTTTAGAAATAATTAAGAATTAGACCTTTCATCGAATAAATTTTCAGACGAAAATGTCATTCATTGTCTAGTCTCTTTTTCTTTGCTTACAAATTGTTAATATTGCCAAAAGATGGCGCGATATGCCAATAGTTAGTCGATAGATTCTGTCAAGTTTGTCTATGGTGATATATTTTTTTTAAGCTTGCAATAATTGTAGTCTCTGCTCCCAGTATTTTGTTTTGTAATGTAGGCCAGACTGATTAAGGTTACCAATCAGATTTAAAAGATTTGTTGTGTTATGTTGGTAGACTGTGCTTGGTTATTATATTGGTGGAAACGCAAGCGTGGGCTTTTTACCGCGCTTGGACATGGCTCTTTGTAGGAGTTACGAACGAATCCCAATTTTGAGAGAGAATTTTCTAGTGACTTTTTCTTGGGTCGTGGTCGAGGTAACTCCATTACAAAGAGACTTGTCGGTTCCCACTTGTACACGTGCTTTGTTCTTGTTGTAATTTTACGATCTGAGAACTAATTAAAAAGTGATTTGCAATGAGTTTTGTGATTTGAGATCAGAACTAATATTTATTTTTATTGTCTACGCGTGTTCATCATGTCCGGTACCCATGATAGCCAGCAAAATCCAGCTCCGGACCTTCCTGATCCGTCATATATATAAAACGTAATAAGTGATGCTTGGGAAGAAAAGCAGGATGCGTTTGGTGTATTTTGTGACCTCTCAAAAACTTTCGATTGCGCTCTTATGTAAATTGGGTTACTGCGGACCGAGGGGCAAAAAATTCTTCTTTATTTCTTTCGAAGCCATAAAAATAAAACTTCAAAAGGAGCAATTAAATAATTATTAGAGTGCATTACAAACTAGAAAATATCAATCAGAAACAAATCCAAAGACAAGAATTTGAAAAAATTCCCCATGCCACGATTCGAACCAATTGCGCCACCGAGGTTCCTACCTAGACCGGTGAATTCTTCCATCATACTTGTCCACTGTTATTTTTTTTGTATCTGCTTGATAAACTAGCTTGTACTGCACATACAGAACGCTCACGAGGGCGTTATGTGATTTCACGCCTTGTTCCTGGCCCGGGGAATTTTTTCAAATTCTTTTCTTTGGATTTGTTTCTGATTGATATTTTCTAGTTTGTAATGCTTAATTATATTTACTCTATAATATTTACAGTATTCATAGCGATGGATTTCGCAAAATAAACATAATCTTAATTAAATAATTTTTAAAATTTTAACATTAATTTCAATAATTAGTTACAATTTGATAAATTTTCTTTTTATTACTCTTAATTTTGTTGATAAAATCTCTTTAGTGTTTCTGGTACTACTTAACTATGTTTTTTTGGGTTCTGTACCCAAAGGGTGCCAAAAGGAACCATATGTTCACGCCACCAGCGTGACGTTGACGCATTCGGATGACTAATTTTGCAACACAGCCCCTGGCGCCAACACGAATTGTGCGCTGAAGGTTCACTCGCTCAGTTCCGCGCTAGACATCGTTCGAACGACACGTGTGCACACACTCGCGCCGCAAAAACGCCTAAACCTCGCGTACCTACCAGTGTTGTGTTCATACCAGTGCTGTGTTCATTACTCCAACCAAGATATACTGCTCATCCCTGCCCAAGATCAGCCCTATCATCATCAGCCCGACAAGAAGAGACGCCACGCAGCGCATTTGCCGGCCCATAGAAAACATACAGAACAAAGGTTGGTGCACCCACAATTCTCCTGTATACCTTTACTCAAATCCCATCAGCTCTGCATTCCTGTAACCCCGCGGTTACACCATAATACCACCGCTATTACGAAGCCCCTGCTGTCTGTCCGTCTGTTGCACGCAGGGGACACAGCTTTAGCCGTTATATGTACATAGTCAGTTGAAATGTTCGCAGAATATGTTTTAACTTGACCTCTATCATGGTCATCACGTCAAATAAAAAAAAAATTTAAACGCAAATAATGTAAACGCACCTTGTTTCCTGTCTCTACAAACACCCCTACAACCTCACCCACATTTATTGTAAACGCACCTTGTTTCCTGTCTCTACAAACACCCTTACAACCTCACTCACATTTATTATAAACGCATCTTGTTTCCTGTCTCTACAAACACCCGTACAACCTCACCCACATTTATTGTAAACGCACCTTATTTCCTGTATCTACAAACACCCTTACAACCTCACCCACATTTATTGTAAACGCACCTTGTTTCCTATCTCTACAAACACACATACACCCTTAAAACCTCACCCACAGTTATTGTAAACGCACCTTGTTTCCTGTCTCTATAAAAACTCTTACAACCTCACTCACATTTGTTGTAAACGCACCTTGTTTCCTATCTCTACAAACACACATACACCCTTACAACCTCACCCACATTTATTGTAAACGCACCTTGTTTCCTGTCTCTATAAAAACTCTTACAACCTCACTCACATTTATTGTAAACGCACCTTGTTTTCTATCTCTAGAAACACACATACACCCTTACAACCTCACCCACATTTTGAGGATACAGTTTATGAGGAGTAAAATTATCTCAAGGATGGAAACAATCATTTTACGACAAATACAGTCACTTTCTACTGCGTTAAATGAAATGGCATGGATGTGTTTCTTAACATCATAAGGGGTGAGTTGGCTAAATTCAAAAGGAAGATATTGAAGAAAGATAGTTTAGCTTAGGTATTTGTTTTCGTTGCACTATCAATGGTAGACAAATAATAGAAATTTTGATTAATGGCGTTTATGCACTCACTCGTGTCAAATTCTAATTCAATTCGAATTCGATTCTTACTCGTGTTTTCATGTGTTTCTTTCAAGAGTACGAATCGAATACAGGTGAGTGCACAAACGCCCATAGTGAATGTAAGTTTAAAACTTTCGGAATTGAGTCTTTACAAGATTTACCAACACGAACACCGAGCCAGTTAGTGTTGTCTGGTTAGTCAGTGCCTTGGTGCCCACTATATACAATCACAGTGAATTTATGCCACTTATAGAGACGAAATATTACGATATCTCCTGAATAGCCTTTTACACGTTATAATAAAAAATAAAAAATAAAGATAATTTTTTTATTTTGTTTCTGTGTAATTCTTGACGTCGGCATCGTTGTCTCAAGTGTTTTTCTCTTAACTATTCTTCACGAAACTGGATGCCAGCAAAACTTGAACTATAAGTAATCAAATAAATATAATGAATATAAAATGAAGCAGCACTTAAACGTAAGTATGACAATGACAATGCCCTTCTTCTTAGCAAGACTAATCGAATGGGCGGAGGTAGGCATGTATTTATATATGTTACCTATTAGTATGTAGTACATGTATATATGTTACCTATTAGTATGGGTTCGGGTGGTTGATTGGATTTCACCTTGTATATAATATATATTTTACCTATCATTTTAATCGTATATATATATAAATATATATATATTTAAACCTTTAATTTAGTTCATGTACATTTATTGTTTTATAACATTTTTTTTATTAGATTAAATTTGACGTATAAAAAGTATATTATATATACCTGCTTTGCAAAATAAACTATTTGAATTTGACATAAAATGTAGTAGCACTAAAACGTAGGTATAGAAGTACAATGACATAAAATGACAAGACTAATCAAACGGGCGGAGTTAGGCATTAGACATATTTATTTATTTGACGTATTTGTATTAATTTATTTATTTATATATCAACTTTGTTGTGTTTATTGTGTTACATTTATTATTTGTTTATTTCTACACTTTTAATTCTGTAAGTATATAATTTTATTAAATTTAAGTAAGCCAAACTTTACTAATTAAAAATATATATACATTTCGTAATTCATTGTTTTTATTGAAAATTATAACTGACCGTGTATTTAATGTACGTATATTACGTACTTAAATATATTTCATTTCATTTCAATGATCTGACCCGCCACTGATGAAGTATAAAATATGTCTGTGAGACCAGGTGGTTCGAAAAAGTTGAATAACTTTTTCACCCGCAACCAATTTAAGTTGTGATTTCAAGTCCCCTAACGTCACGTGCGTCGGCCCATATCCTGCGACGGCAACGTGGGCGCATGTTCCGGAGTTTTGGTGCCAACCTGGTATGTGAGACCGAAGTCATCGACTACGTAAGTCAATAGCCATCGATTTTCAGAAATTTTGAAGAGAGATAATGTACCTGGGAGGGCTTGACCTATACGAAATGGTTGGTATTACGCATAGACTTAGAATACACTGGTGTATAGACGAAAAGACAGCCCAAAGTATACTTGCCAGAAATGCAAAAACTAACTATCCGTCTTTTAGGTTTAAAGATACTTTATTCTTATTAAAGACAATATGTCACTTACATAAGAAGAAATCTTAATTATTTACAATTAAAGTTAGAGTGTCATCCATCCGCACAGACCATAAATGAAAATATCATGAGGTAGGTACTCATAGATATCATAACAATATTATTCTAATACACAGAGATATGTAGGTTTCTTTAATAAAGTCCACAGTTCACTATTAAATCTTAACTATAACCACCTCTCTAACATAAATCAATATATTAGTTGTTTAAAATATGTTGGGCTAATTTACGCTTGAAATTATTAAAAAGTTCGATATTTTTAATTTCTGAAGGTAAGTTGTTAAAAAGTTGCGCTCCTTCGTAAGTAAACATTCGTTTGCCATAATTTGTTCGGATCTTTGGTAGCATGATGTAGCTCGGCCGTCTCGTGGAGCGTTTAGACACTTGCCTGTGTTGGATAAATGAGATTGATGTGTGTATTGATTTTCTTAATATTTTCCTAACGAGGATGCAGGTGCAGTAAGTATATAATTGTTTTAGGTTCATGATGTTGGTTTGTCTGTATATTGTAGTTGTTGGTGTTAAGTAGGGATAGTGAAATAACATTTTTACTAGTTTATTTTGTTTATTTTGTATTTTGTATAATATTATTTTGGGAAGCAGTGCTTTCTTGCAGAATCTGTTTGGAAGAAGAGTGATTTGTCAATGGTATTTTCTTTAAGAGTTACTAGTGTCATAAGACTAGCAAAGGCTGATTTAGTTAGAAAACTATCAGATTGTTGTTTATTTTGAAAAACAGCTACAAGAGTTATCACGAATCATCTCGACCATCGATGTGACGACTTCCAACTTCCGGAACAGGCTCGGTTTCGTAAAAGCTACAGCACCGTAGACCACATTCACACGTTAAGGCAGATTATACAGACATTTTAAGAGTATAATCAGCCCCACAAAATAAATTTGTTCTGTGATGAGCCCTTATTTCTAGCGTTTGTGGACTACGAGAAAGCCATTGACTCCATCGAAACTTGGTCTGTTTTGCGGTCCTTGCTGCGTTGCCAAGTTGACTGGTGTTATATGGAGATTCTGAAATGTATATAATGACTCTACTACGATGTCCGTCTAAGTACAGGACATACAATCAAGACCCATACACCTTCAGCGTGGTGTGAGACAAGGAAACGTTATTAGTTAATTATATTAATGAAATATTATGTAATGTACACGTCGGTTTTAATGTGATAAAAATAAATAACCTATACCTATTGGTAATAAATTTATATGATAAATAATAATATGTGGAAATAAACAAGGAAATAATAAAGGTTACGTTTACATAAATTTAATAAAAAATACACTTGGATAAAATAAAAAATATAGAAACAAGGAACAAATAATATTATAAATGTATGCAATACATAATATAATAAATATATTCCTAACTCTGCCCATACGATTACTGTTGCTAATAAGAAGGACAAGAAACTTAGCAAGATCATGTCTTTTTTTTCATAATATTAGTCACAAACAAATATGTAAACGTAAAAAGTAAGTCTATACTTTAATTGAATAAAGAGATAAAAATACAAAACAGGAGAAAATTATGTCATGAAGGAAAAAAATATAATAACTTTGTCTACCTGTCCCATACAGTCCATATGCTTTTACAGTCATTTCATCTATTATCTGAAGGACGTCTTTGAAACACTACACTGGAATTGACGAGGCATAAACGTTAACGCAGAGCATATGTCACATTTTCATTTTGCCGATGACATGGTGATAATTTATTTATTTATTTATTTATTTTTATTTATTTAATACATTTACAGTACAGCTTTACAGATACTTAAATCTAATACGCTATACCTACTAAAATAATTTACAAATAACATTTATTTACAAATACAAATAACAAATAATTACACAATACTACTCTTTTTTGCATCTTTCTCACATAACCTCAGACATTCACGAAACACGTTCATCAAACTATCAGCAAACAGATCACACGTTGGATTTGCTGACAGCAGTGTGTTTAGGCCCTCCAGAGCGCGCGGAAGCGGAGAACGACGTCGCGCCATGGTTCTAACGGTGGGTACGTGTAGCAGCTTGTGACTACGCGCGCGACTGTAATTTTTGGGTGCAAAAAGCGAGGTTACAGCGTTTACAAGTTTGGGGCAGTCAGAGTCACCCCGCAAAATACGGCACACCTGAACCAATAAGTCCGTATTGCGCCTGACGTCCAGTGAATTCAAATTGAGCGTACCTAGGAGAAAAGGGGTGGGATACATAAAAGGGTAGTAACCGAACTTTCTTTTATATAGGTAACGTAGGAAAGCTTTTTGCACCTTTTCTACTATAAGAGTGTATGTGCTCTCATATGGGTTCCATATCACAGAACTCGCCTCGAGCTTGGTCCTAACAAGCGACGTGAAGAGAAGCTGAATGGTCTTCAGGTCTTGCAAGTCCCTGCAGTTTCGCATAACGAACCCTAGCCGTCTAAAACAATTTGCTGCTAGGTTCACCACATGGTCATGAAAATTGAGCCGAGTATCAAAAGTGACACCTAGATCCTTAACCGAATAAACGCGTGCAATATTCGCATCACCCAAAGTGTAATAAAAATGTTTTGGCTGAGGGGATCGTGTATAAGACATTACACAGCACTTATCGGGGTTAAAATGCAGTTTGTTTTCCAGGCTCCAAAGATAGACGGCGTTGAGATCGTTTTGAAGCAACTTGCTATCATAATCCTGACTAATGCCCCTGACTAACTTTAGGTCATCTGCATACAGAAGGCATGAAGTATGACGAAGCACGGCATCGAGGTCATTAATCATGATCACAAAAAGAAGCGGACCAAGAATAGAGCCTTGGCTCACTCCTGAACGCGTCAAGTACGGTTTCGACTCGAAACAACCGTGTTTTACGTACTGTTTCCGGTCACTCAGATAATTTGCGAAAAATCGCAAAAGTCTTGGAGATAAACCAATATTGCACAATTTTCTCAGAAGTACATCGTTGTCAACTCTATCGAACGCTTTTTTAAAGTCCAAATAAATGACATCCGCTTGCACACGCTCATCCATTAATCCTGAGACCATGTCAACAAGTGTCAAAAGGTTGGTGTCTACAGAACGATGACTTCTAAAACCGTGCTGGGAGTCACTCAAAAAAGGTTGTACTTGTGGATAAATCTTCTTGTGCACAATTGATTCGAAGACTTTTAATGGCGGAATCGCTGCAAGAACTGGAGTAAATGCTGCGCAGCCTAAGCCTAAGCCCACTTAGAGTGGGCCTCCGGATGAATTTGAAAGACTAAGTTCATGTTCAACTGCCATATCATCTAACTTGTTGAAAAATATTTGTACCTTAGTCAAATTATCCAACTGTGTAAAAACAGCTTCAACGCAGAGGAATCTCTATAAATCTTGAAATGTCTCTATAAATCAGAAACGAGGATACCCATCAGAGATCGACCGACACATCCTGCCAAATCAGTTAGTTGAAGTGGTAGTGGGCTGGTTATATTTGTCGCCAACTTGATATCCGTTGAAGCTGAAAGGCGTTGGAATGGAGACAACGTACAGCAAAGCGTAGTGTAGGCCGACCTCATGCCCGCTGGACTGACGACTTGAAGGACGTTGCGGGTGGAGGCTAGAGGACCGTCAAGATTAGCGAAATATTATAGAGACAAAATTGGAGTTCAGCAGTGGACGAGGAAAGGCTGATGATTGTGAATAAACATAATAATTGTTAGTATTCCAAGTACATTTGTAAAATTATTAATAAACAAGCTGTGGTAAGGATATAAAAAAAAACTTAGGTTAAAAAGCCCGGCGCGTGGGACTGGTGACAGGCACGGTGAGGCGTCACCAATTATGTAAGTTAAATCTATGTCACCAGGGGTGGTTTCAGAACTGCACAACAACATACATAAAAACCAGCCAAGTGCGTTTGGGATGAGTGCCAAATTACAGCTTTCTAGTACTAATAGTCTCTAAGCTAAGCCACGGACAGACAGACAGACAGATGGAAATGGCGAAACTATAAGGGTTCCTTGTTATTGACAACGGAACCTTAAAAATCAGCTATTATATGTAAAAGTGCAGAACAGCAGATTTTGGATACTTCTATGTTCGCATCTCGGACCCAGTTCAGAACTTGTGCGTCACTTTCGTGATCAAGTTTACGAAAGAATACCGCAGATCAAGACATGTTCGTATATAGTACTTGACGATAAAAACTTTTTGCAGGGGAGTTCTTTCCTGAAAAAAACGTTAGGAAAAGCTTATTTGCATAACCTACGCATTTTTTAACAACTATTTGATTTATTATTACAGATTATCACGTTTTTTAATCGTTTTTAATATTATTTGTTTTTAGTTTTTATTCAAAATAAGTTAATGCCTACTTGATCAGAATAATAAAAAAATTAAATTACCCCATGAGTGATTACGCTGACATACTTATAATCACAAAATTGTAATAAATGCAGCTGGGCCCTCGCCTGGACTGCTGATGCCCCTAAAAAAAGGCTCCAGATGTCTATGTAGGTGCCGCCGCAAAAGCACTGGATCCATGTTCGGCAAAAAGTGGAAGTGTAGTGTACTGTGCATCAGTACCCCAACCATTATATTAAACGCACATGCGTAGGAATTTTGTAGAAAATGGTGAAACATGAGTACAGTTTGCGCCGTGGAATATCCGTTCCATGTTGGATTTACTAACACAGGCTGTGAGCAGGAGAGTCTTGATTTCCGAAGAACTAAGACTCTTTTGCGGCCTAAAAGAAGATGTAAACTAGGATGGAAAAAAGAATACTTCGGTAGTTTGGACAAGTAGAGGGGATGAATGAAAGTAGAGTGACGAAAGAAATTTATGGTGCACAACTCGACCAGGCTGTCTTAGAAGGACGTATGCTGACCAAATTGGCAACATATTAAAGAAGGGCAATGTCGATAGAAGAGCTTGTATTACTAGTTAGATGGATGTGAAAGAGGCAAAAGAGGTGAGTCAGGATTGTAACAGATGTAAATCTGAAGTCTCTGCATTTCCCTCTGGGAGACTGGGAGCGTGAGTATATGTATGTATGTACGTAGATTTTTTATCAAGTTTTCAGAGTTAAATGTTGTTCATCGAATGTATGAGTGTTATTATTAGTTATCGTTTCAAAGACCCTAATACTGTATCGCTTTGTTGAACTTTAATTGACCGTTTTTATAATACATTAGCATTCCCGCTTCATTTGCAAATTTCCAGTAATAGAATCACATATTACTAGGGAACTATGATTTTTATATCGCCAACTTATATTGAGAACTCAGGTTTAATTTTGATTCTCAATGCAAAAGGACTTGAGTTTGGAAATCAAGAAGAAAAAACATTTTTTTTCTTGCATATCTAGTATGAATTTGGCTCATTAACACAAAATGTACATTACCTGCTTGCTTAAGGAGGCTGTATTTCTTTTCGATCTTCGCCATACACTTGAACATGAGAGCCGCTCTTTCACACTGCACGTCGACGTACTTTTCGAAGGTTACGTCAAACTTTGCATCGTTCACTGAAACGATCGTTATGTTAATAGTAGTTTATGCTACAAGGGCGAAAAGGAATAAATCACGAGGACGATTTAAAACACGAGCGTAGCGAGTGTTTTAAACGTAACCTAGTAATTTATTGGTCTTACGCCCGTGTATCATACTACGTTTTTCAATGCATAGTGTGAGGAAATAAAACAAGTATAATCTTGTGAACTTTAAATTATGATTGGCTCAAAAGGACTGTATCCAGAGCCGTTAAACAGTGGAAAAAAAAAGTATAACATTTATGGTACATAGCAAAGAATGCAGGTTAGCCAACCATTCTAAATAAATTAAAAAAAAAATAATAAAGCCCTAGGGCAAAATAATCAACTTTCTGTTCGGTTTTGATGCAAAAAAAGTGGGCCTTTACGAGCACTTGCATTGAAAAAAAATATATACTTAGTTAAACCTATTGTATACATTCAAGACAATTTGGCAACAATAATCTTGTAACCTGATACCTAAATCCAAGACATACAATATTCTAATACTACTGACTCAGTCGACCTTCCATTAAACAGTAGCCACAAAAACAATGACATGAAGAATGTTATGATTTATTATACCTAATATAATATTATTTTATAACTGGGTCTGTGAGAGTGAATTGTATGAAATTCCTTCAGTTTATGACTAATTCATAAGTTTATGACACTCATACATACTTATAAAAATAATTAGTTTTATTATCTGTATATCTAAGTATTATTTACTTTTTAAGCTGGTTGAGACTGTAAATTAACGTTTAAATTCTTTGTTTAAATATTATTTGGAAGGAGCTTAGTTTCCACTACCACACAAGTAAACTTTTTGTGGGAGCTAGTGTCTTATAAATGATCTACCTATTTTTGAAATAAAGAAATGTTTGTTTGATTTTAATTTTTTTAAAGGATATAAAATTTAAATAAACTGTTAATCCTGTGGAACTGTGGAAAGTGTAAGTTAAAAATATAATTGTTTTATTAATGCACACAGAAAACTTAATTATAAATTACATGATTAAATTTATGTACAATAGCGTCCTTATCTCAATCTCCCAGCAAATCATCGGTGATAGTGATAGGATAAGGATATTTGATACATACAACGATGGTGCCATGAAAAGGCAAAGATACAAAGAAAGAAGCAGCAAAAATTTTAAAAATTAAAGCTGCATATACAGAACAAATCAGAAGCTATCAAATGAAGGAACAACAATCACACGAACAGTTGAAATTTTCACAGAATACGTGGTCTCTACAAATATTAATAAAAATATGAAAAAAGTTTTACCCATGAGGGGTTCCCATACAAAAACAACCCACGAAAAATTGCATTTTTTCAGTTCTATCTAAAAATCTGTTTAAAATTTGTTCAGGTTGTATAGTGAAAATAAATACTGCACTTAATGCATTGATGTTACGGCGCTCACAGCCGATAAACGCAGTACATGGATATGCCCAAACTGCACTTCATCTCATACTCGTAAGAAGGGTGGTGATAACTGCAATACCCCAGTCAGATCAGTGGAGACCCAATACGTTACACAACGTCGTAAGCCTATTTCAGATTCTGAAAATGCCTCCAGCACCGAAATTAAGGATTTAATTAACGAGATGAAATCTTTGACTAAAAATATTTTGATGCTGAGTACACAGCTCGAAAATACTACAGAGACGTTGACTCACTGCCAGGAGTGACTGGAGGTGCTTACAATTAGTGTCAACAACAACGAAAATAGGATCTCGAAGATTGAGGATTATCTTGATGTATCCAAAGCTGGCACTGAAACTCTTAATTCAAGCTCCAAGTTGAACTGAAAAACCAAGCGCAAAATCACCTCTGTAATGAGCTCGATATACTTGGCATTCCCGAAAAACCTAATGAGAACTTACACCACAAGGTGCTATTGGCAACACGGCTACTAGGTGTTCAACTGGAAGATCATGATGTTGATTGGATCACCAGAGTGGGGCCTCGCCAAACGTTACCGTCGGCGCCCATGTCCCGCTCTCTACCGCGCCCTTTTAGTGGTTTGCTTCACTCGTCGAAATACAAGAAATCAAGTTCTGAAGGAGATCAAGGTTAGAAAAAGTATTATGAGTTTGGACTTGGGATTTTCAGAATCGGAACTGAAAATCTTCATAAATGAACGCCTAACGAAAGTGAACAGGGAGTTATTTCGTGAGGCTAGAAGGAAAACTAAAAGCTGCAACTTTGCCCAATGCTTCTACAGCAGTGGTGAAATGGGTGAATTCGCAATTCGTATATATTGCCTTGAGGAACTTAACCACTTTGCCAATGAACCAGTTCTTCATGACGTTTCTCGTACTTCAGGAGCATAGGAGGATCTGTAAACTATGCTTATCAAGGAAATCTCTTTTGATATATATTCAATTTTTATGTGTTTTTTTGTTTCTTTATATTATATATTTCTTTTTGTGATTGGTTACATTATCATGTCTCATTCAGCACACTCATACAAACTAGTAAGCTCATACCTTATGAAATTACACACACTTTAAGCTCAAGTACACACTCGTTACACACACCTATAATTTTTACTGAAGCCCTGAAAGTTCATGTCACTCAAGAATTTCTTAGCTAGAGGTATGCTATACCTTTTGGTACTTTTATCCTGTGTAATTATCACAATGGATATTAGCATTGGATAGCATTCGTAATATTGACGCAGAACTTGAGGGCCTTGGTGATTCTGGTACTATCAAGTGCTTCCCTAATGAGTGCGTATCTTTTATAGAGGGGGATTCAAAACAGTTAAGGGTATTTCACATGAATATTAGAAGTGTAAACAGGAATTTTGACGAATTAACTGTTCTCCTTAGTACATTTGACCTACCATTGGACGTTATTATCCTCTTGGAATGCGGGCTGAGCAAGGTAAATTCCATTCCAGTACTAGATGGATATTTGTCTTACTGTTCCGAAAGTTTCATTAACCAAAATGACGGTGTTATTATTTATGTGAAAAATGACCTCGAGCATAAAATAATTTTCCCTCCTTTTACTGAACACTTTGGTTTGTACTCTTGGTCAATCACTAGCTATAGTTGCAATTTATAGATCTCCCTCATACCATCAGTTAGATACTTTTATATATAATTTAAATAATTTAATAACCTCGTTGAAGTCATACAAGTCAGTTACCATAATGGGCGATATAAATATTGACATCCTCCCCGGTAGCAAAGACTCGTGTTACAAAGACTACCTTAATATGCTGGCTTAATATACATATCAACTCATTTCATACATACACATGGAGCAACCTGCTACGACCATGTTATACTTAAGTCTCCACTTCAATCCAAAACGGTCATCTTAGAGTCTTCGTTAACTGATCACTTTCCCACTATTCTTTCCCTAAAGCTCAACCTCCACAATAGTCACACTAAATCCATCATAACTTGGACTGACTATCCCGCTATACTTGTCGCTCTTGAAAATGACAAGGATGTGCTCTTTTGGCTGTTATTTTCTCAAGATCCAAATTAAATTTAGTTAAAAAGCATACCATTTTCAAACCGGTACCTAGAAAAAAACAGATCCTTAAACCTTGGATTACACCTGGTCTTCTCAGGTGCATAAGGAACAGGGACAGACTACATAAAATAAATAAAAAGTCCCCTGATAATGAAACTATTAAAATAACTTATAAACGCTACAGAAATTTTTGTAATAAGATTTTAAAGAAACTAAAACATGAATATGAAGAGTTAATTTAATAAACATCAAAATAATCCAAAAGCTACATGGAAACTCATTTAAACTGTTACTAACACACAGAATAAGTCCAACCCACCACTTGAATTGCTGAAACAACATAAGGATTCTCCTAAATCGGTGAACGTAGTCAACAATTTTTTCTCTTCTACCGGGGAATGTCTGGCTAACGATATTCAAAATAACTACATACCATCAAATCTACCACGTGGGGTTTCTTCACCAAGTACAGCTTTAGCTTCCATGGCTCTACTTGAAGTTGGGGATAGTGAAATTTAAAAAAATATAATTAATTTGAGAAACGACTGTGCGGTGGGCTGGGACGGAATATCTATTTATCTTATTAAGGCCGCTAGACATCTACTTACGCCAATACTAAGACACTTATTTAACCTGTGTATGATACAGGATGTGTTTCATTTCACATTAACTGAAACCTTCTCTAGAGCCTTAGATGGAAGGGCGAAATGCATAGGTATATTTTTGGTCCTCAAAAAAGCCTTTGACACTGTTTCTATCCCTAATAGTCATAGGGCTTAGGAAAAAAAGCTGCGTTTTAGGCAGAAAGCAAGCCGCTTTGTCCAGTAATACTAAGGACCAATATGAATGATTTCATCCGAGGAAATGAAAATTTCATTCACTAGAATTCAAGATGGCGGACGTTTTCCAACATGGCGGCTGCATAATTTAAAAAATTTATAGAATCAAAACGGCTTCACCGATTTTAATTATTAGGGTGTCAATCAATTTGTATTGACATATTGAATAATAAAAAAAATATACCGTATAAAATATTAAAGATGGTAGCTGAATATTAATAAAATTATGAAATTTTCTAAATATTTTTTTCATTCTTATGATAATAACAACTAAATTTTCTATGATATGGTCACATGTTTTTATAATTTAATAAATTATGATAATATTATCTACAAAACTAAAAAAAAATCTTGAAAATCCGATGTGTAGTTTTTAAACTATACGCATTTCAAAAGAACCGCGCGGTTTCGAATGTCATCACTGCACGTGATGTGATGCATCATAAAATCAAAACGAGTGCACCAATTTCAGTAATTTATACATCAGATGATTTGTATTTATATCTTGTAATTTATAAAGTCTTGTGAAAACCGGCCAAGTGCGAGTTGGACTCGCGCACGAAAGGTTTCGTACCAAGTACACAACTGTTTATTTGTTTTGGTCACAAGTAACTAATTTCATTATGAATTGATGTTTCAATGTTTTGATTTCCTACAGTAGGTATGATTTCTCATAATAATAACATACAGGAATTACGAAATCCCTAACTAGTTTAGTTTTTGAGATAGACTCCGTAATAAAAATGTTCTAAAACTAACAGAAGGCCCCATTTCTTTATTTTTAAGGTATAAATTAGCATTAAATACATTAATCCTCTGTATCTAAAGCTTCATCCGATGTGGTTGAACTGAAAGAAGAAAAAATTCATATGAAATCAGCCCAGAATGTTCCTTGCGTACCAAGTTGACCGACGAATGCGCTGTTTGTGAATCGTACAGGTAGCAGGTGAACTTTTCCAGCATAGCCATAATTTCTTTAGGAAGACTTTGTATTGGCTGCGATATTTCTTTTAAACCTGGTGTAACTTCAGGGTGTGACAACCACGTTTTGAAGCATGACTTCTTTCCTTTTGTATGGAAATAAGAAGTAGTGTCACAGCCTGTAAAGGCGTGAAAGCCACGAAGAGCAGTTGATCTGTCAGGGCCCAAAGTGTTGGCTATTTTATGAACTTCGACATAATGGCGTTTATTTGCCGTCCCGGTCAATAGCCACAATTCTTGCAGGCCACTCTCAGTTAAAGTTTTATAAAATGATATCAATAACACCAAAACATCTGTGTCGGAAGATCTGACCAGAATACGCGTGATTCCCTGTTCTGCCATATCCTTTGCGTGAAGTACGATGCGGCCATCGGCTTCTTCTGCATGCGTTCCTATTGTTTTTCCAGAAATTGCGGTGCGAGTGTAGTCTGAAGAAGTCACTAGATTAGCAACATTTGTCACCACATTAGTAGCATCAAAGTCATTCAGGAAGGCTTGCCTCAGAAACTGAAATCTGGTTTTTAATTTTATTTTTGACCAGATCAAGCTCCCCTAACTAGTGCAAAAAGTAAAATCAAAGAGAATAGACCTTGTATGGAATCTTTATCTCGCGGAAAGCCTAAAAAGACAAGAACGAGAAGGAGGAGGAGCTGGAATTCGACGTCAAGTTGTTGCCAATAATAGCTTACCTTCTGATTGGTCGGATTTTTTACGAAATTAAAAAAATAAATTAGAGCTTTTTCAGTTTCTGGGGCAAGCCTTCCTGAATGACTTTGATGCTACTAATGTGGTGACAAATGTTGCTAATCTAGTGACTTCTTCAGACTACACTCGCACCGCAATTTCTGGAAAAACAATAGGAACGCATGCAGAAGAAGCCGATGGCCGCATCGTACTTCACGCAAAGGATATGGCAGAACAGGGAATCACGCGTATTCTGGTCAGATCTTCCGACACAGATGTTTTGGTGTTATTGATATCATTTTATAAAACTTTAACTGAGAGTGGCCTGCAAGAATTGTGGCTATTGACCGGGACGGCAAATAAACGCCATTATGTCGAAGTTCATAAAATAGCCAACACTTTGGGCCCTGACAGATCAACTGCTCTTCGTGGCTTTCACGCCTTTACAGGCTGTGACACTACTTCTTATTTCCATACAAAAGGAAAGAAGTCATGCTTCAAAACGTGGTTGTCACACCCTGAAGTTACACCAGGTTTAAAAGAAATATCGCAGCCAATACAAAGTCTTCCTAAAGAAATTATGGCTATGCTGGAAAAGTTCACCTGCTACCTGTACGATTCACAAACAGCGCATTCGTCGGTCAACTTGGTACGCAAGGAACTATTTGCTACCAAGAATAAATTCGTAACAAGCATCCCACGAACATCGGCGGCATTACAAAAACACGTGCTCCGTGCCACCTATCAAGCGGGACACTTATGGGGCACTTCCGTTATTCTCGACAATGCCGCTGTGCCATCTCCATCCTCTTGGGGTTGGAAATCATCTGATGACAGTTGGGTACCACAATGGTCTGAAGCCAGGGAGATATGGCATGAGTTATCTTACTTAGACCATTGCGGTTGTAAAAAAGGCTGCGAAACAATGCGTTGCTCGTGTCGACGGGTGGGTCTACCCTGCACAATGCAATGCAGCACATGCAAAGGCAGCTGCAAAAACGAAAGGTATCTCTTTAATTTTTACTTATAAAAATACGATAATTGATGATATAGGTACATTCTGGGCTGATTTCATATGAATTTTTTCTTCTTTCAGTTCAACCACATCGGATGAAGCTTTTGATACAGAGGATTAATGTATTTAATGCTAATTTATACCTTAAAAAATAAAGAAATGCGGCCTTCTGTTAGTTTTAGAACATTTTTATTACGGAGTCTATCTCAAAAACTAAACTAGTTAGGAATTTCGAAATTCCTGTATGTTATTATTATGAGAAATCATACCTACTGTAGGAAATCAAAACATTGAAACATCAATTCATAATGAAATTAGTTACTTGTGACCAAAACAAATAAACAGTTGTGTACTTGGTACGAAACCTTTTGTGCGCGTGTCCAACTCGCACTTGGCCGGTTTTCACAAGACTTTATAAATTACAAGATATAAATACAAATCATCTGATGTATAAATTACTGAAATTGGTGCACTCGTTTTGATTTTATGATGCATCACATCACGTGCAGTGATGACATTCGAAACCGCGCGGTTCTTTTGAAATGCGTATAGTTTAAAAACTACACATCGGATTTTCAAGATTTTTTTTTAGTTTTGTAGATAATATTATCATAATTTATTAAATTATAAAAACATGTGACCATATCATAGAAAATTTAGTTGTTATTATCATAAGAATGAAAAAAATATTTAGAAAATTTCATAATTTTATTAATATTCAGCTACCATCTTTAATTTTTTATACGGTATATTTTTTTTATTATTTAATATGTCAATACAAATTGATTGACACCCTAATAATTAAAATCGGTGAAGCCGTTTTGATTCTATAAATTTTTTAAATTATGCAGCCGCCATGTTGGAAAACGTCCGCCATCTTGAATTCTAGTGAATGAAATTTTCATTTCCTCGGATGAAATCATTCATATTGGTCCTTAGTATTACTGGACAAAACGGCTTGCTTTCTGCCTAAAATGCAGCTTTTGATACTAATATTGCCGTAAGCCCTTAGAATATAAGCTTATGAATAGGTTGAGGTTGGGTAGCATTGGCGTTAGAGGTGAAGCGAACAGTATCATTATGGACTACCTAACTAATCGCACTCAATGTGTAAAGCTTAGTGACTACGTAAGTTCAGAAGAGAGCCTTACCTATGGGGTTCCTCAGGATAGTGTTCTTCTATCTGAATGACCTTTACCAGATGAATATCCAAGACTGTACCATAATTGCCTACGCCGATGATACGGTACTACTGGTACAGTGGGTAGATTGGCTTGACACGTTCATAAAGGCTCAACGTGCTGTTGATATTGTTAAGTGCTGGCTGTTTGATAACCTATTAACGCTCAACAGCGATAAAACTACATACATTCCCTTCACAGCATCAATGAATAACAAGCCCCTCTCAGATCTAACGATTAAGGCTTATTTCCCCTCCTGCAACTCTCATTATTCGGTAGGCTGCAGCGATTGTCTGTGTCCACATTTTAAAAAGTTCTCCAGTACGAAATATTTGGGCTTAATCATTGACGAATCTCTCTCTTGGCATCAACATATTCAATCATTAACAGCACGGACTAGAAAGCTCATTTATATATTTAAAAACTCAAGGACTCATTGTATATATCTGTATCTCAAACACTAAATACATAACATTTCTCCCACTCATTCACACACATACACACCCTCACACCTTTACCCTCCTCTCACACATACATGATCGCATGACATGATAATTTACTCCTAATAAATAGTATTACATACATACTTACAGTACCTAGTTTAAATTGCAACAATGTGTTATTTGATTTAGATTTAATTTAGTTTCATCAATGTCCACCCACTGGCATGGGAATTAAGAGCCTGGTGCCTAAAATGCAGGTTTTCCGCCTACTTAAGTACCAGACTCACAAATACTTAAGTATCTTAGATTGTAAGTTACTCCTCTGTGAAAAATTATTGTACGTATTTGTGAGAAATAAACTAAATTTATGAATTGTTTGTCAGGCACTACCATTTTAGCTCCTTATTTTTTGTCGCCTTTATTTTGCTATGATATCCTTGTTTTTGTTATTTATCATACTATTTTTAGGGTTCCTTACCCCGTATCATATGGCAGTGGCGTGCACAGAACTTTTTTCCGGAAAAGCAATCAGAAGGTCAAGTACGACAATAAAAAAAATATGAAAAAATTTAAATAACATTTAAAAAAAAAGTTTGTATGAAAATGTTCACTCAAGGAAAGGCAGTGCCTACCCTGGCGTCATAAAAACTTTTTTTTTTTCAAAGTGTTATAAAAAAAATTTCATATTTTTTTATTGTCGTACTTGACCTTCTGATTGCTTTTCCGGAAAAAAGTTCTGTGCACGCCACTGCCATATGGTGGTATGGAACCGTATATGCGCGAGTCCGACCGGTTTTATTACCTTTCACTGTGCAATTAAATGCAAAACTCCTGATCCAATCAAGCGTTCCTGCAGCTGGTAAGAACGTTCGAATATTTGAAGCGAATAAGTCGATCTTTTTCAGCACCACCATTCCTTTCTGATCCAGCTGAAACGGTTAATGCGACCACTCGTCAGTTTGGAGTACGATGAATTTGCTTGAAAATTCGAATGATTTTATAAAGTGTTTTGGCGACTTAGTTCGATTAAACCAAATTCATTTTAAAGAAAATATGATTAATGGTCAGAATCAAATCTCAATAATTTTTTTCACAATTCTTAAAAAGTAAATGTTACTTTTCTTTACTGATTCACTTGCATTGGGCTTGAATGGACATAGACAAAAGTATTGTATTTTTGACAGATGAGACATCAGTCCTTATTTTGGTCACTTATCAAGTATACAAATCAATGTATTTGGCTGTTCATTAATGTCAGATTGTTTATAATCGGTTAATGTGGTGTATGTCTGATAAAAACTATCAGGTCCTCTAAAAAGGCCGTTTTGCATGAATCACATTATGATTTCGTTCTAATGCCGTCTCTTTTGCACGCGTGAAGAAATTCTGACTCCATCCTATTTTCAAATAATTTTATGATTCACCCATGTCGGCCTTTTTAGATCCCCTGATCTGCTTTTGTGCCCACTGTTGCAGGCTAAATTTTTTACGTCATTCTTCAGTATCATCATCCAATGTGTACCGTTGCCAACACTTTTTGGGCTTTTTATTGACGTCGTTTATATTAACAGTCACCAGGAGGTGTTTAGACATGTTGAATAAAAATATTCCAAAAAGGAGCTCCCAGTAACAATAAAGGTCGTTTTTAGGGTTCCGTACCCAAAGGGTAACCAACGGGACCCTATTACTAAGACTCCGCTGTCCGTCTGTCTGCCCATCTGTCTGTCCGTCTGTCTGTCCGACTGTATGTCCGTCTGTCTGTCCATCTGTCACCAGGCTGTATCTCAAGAACCGTGATAGTTAGACAGTTGAAATTTTCACAGATGATGTATTTCTGTTACCGCTATAACAACAAATACAAAAAAAGAATAAAATCAATATTTAAGGGGCCTCCCATACAACAGACTTGTTTTTTTTTTTGCCGTTTTTATAGATAATGGTACGGAACCCTTCGTGCGCGTGTCCGACTCACACTTGACCGTTTTTTTTAGTCTTATTTGATTTACAAATACCTTATACAGTAAAAACGGCCGCAACATTTACTCACCAAATCGCCGTTTTTAAAGATGCAAAATATGAAACATTCGACGTCTCTGTGCAGGGTCCCTTGAGCTAGACGGACCAGCCTCGTGAAGGTGTTCTCATGCGATATCTCCATTTCATACCAACAGTACCGGACTAGTCTGTCCAGTACGAATAAAAAATCGTCATGCTGTAATATTATATTATTTAAGTGGCAAGACCACCGCTCCATGTCGTACTTGGCGCAAAGGATCTCCCTAGCCAGCATCCAACGCGGGAACGCAGCCAGCGCAATGGCCGCGTGCGATGAGGGGCGTTTTGAGTTTAAGGTTTTATTTGGTAGGTAGTTTTGTTTTTAGTAGGTTAACTAATATTATCTAAGAATTTATTTAAATTTATTGTATTTCAGAATATAGACTCTATAATCAATTTTAGAATATTTTGTGGAGTTGCTTACATAATATAAAAGCTGATTTTGAAGGTTTTAGTTTTAGTTTGACGTATCTAAATTTACACTAAGTGGTGATTAAAACGATGAGCCATTTTCAAGTCACGAATTTATAAACGTCAAACCTAAAATCTACTAAATTTGTGTTTGACAGCACTAATTTACTCAACTTACGTGTTTTGGTATTTTCTAGGCACAGTTTAGAGCTGTCACTTGAGTAAATTTAGTGATTATAATCAGCTGCTCATAAGATCCCTCATAAAAACTGACTAAATTTTCCGACGACTTTTCCTGTAGTATTTTACAGTTTTGTGATAGAAATAGATGTGTACCGTATTAAAAACATTCTTCGACACGTTCACACTTCAATCAAATACATTTTTGAATTGCAGTTTTGCCAAAATTTGTGTTATAACCTGATGACACATCTACGTTTTATTTCCATTGAAAAGAGTAGTGTTGTCCACTTACATATAGCTTGCGACCCTTGTATGTTGGTAAGGTATGATGAGGGACAACATCGTAGTTGCTCTCGACACGTAGGTACACACTTCAATCAAATACAATTTTTAAATTGCAGTTTTTCCAAAATTTGTCCATTTACATACAACTTTCGAGCCTTGTATGATGGTAAGGTATGATGAGGGATAACATCGTAATTGCTCTCGTATACAAAAACTATAAGAAACACATACTAAGGTTTATGGGAGCACTAGCATCTGTGGTGTCGTTCAACCCTTCCGAGCTATGAGTTGCTACCTGAATAATAGAGTTCATTGCTTGTTAAAGCACCAAACTCTCGTGAGACAGCAGCAACAATTTTTTTGGCCTACTGTGCCCTGCACAACATGTTCATTGATCACTAGGCATATGAATTATGTTTAACGAGAAACAACCATCAAGCCGAGGTAGAACATGTCAAACAGATCCACTTTTCATCTGAAGGGCAAGCAAGATGTTGCCGCGTCATGGAAACTCTTTCATTTTACTAATAGGATTTTACAAATTAAAAAATAAACATTTTATAAATTAGATTTATTATTAATATTTATTAAATTTAATTCATAGCACTAAAACACCAAATGTCAAAATAATACATCGCAGTCCAGAGCGGGGCTCAGATCTATGTTAATCATGGTTTCTATAGGGTCCTGCCATCTTCGGGCGCACCAGCCCCATACCAACTAGGAGTAAATTTTGTCATCACTCAAGATCTCTACTTGTAGATAACAGCAGCATCCACGAAATGTTTTCGGCCATGCTCAGAACTGTATCAGCCAAGCCATTTAGGATCAAGTGTTCATTCATTCACTTAGACCATCTTCACTGGACCTTGCATTTCATGTATCGCTTGCATCAATGGCCTCGGAATCATGCGCTGGACTGAAAATATCATGTTTAATTATGTAAGGGATTTTAAAAGAAACTATTTGGGGCCAAACAAACAAAGCACATTCTGCATGCTGAATAATCAGAATGCACCTTCTTGACTGCCATGGTTTTGTAGATGTACAGATCCAAGTCGTCACAAAAAATACAGTAACAGAAAGCCGCTCTATGTGGGCGGTCCCTTAGAAACTAAATGTGATTTCAAATTAGTCAGGGATGTAAGCAAATACAGGCTAAGATGGTTATTGCTCAGCTTGAGCTTACTTTTGCAAGGAATACCCTAAGTAAGCTGAAGTGGAAATTGCATCAAAAGCATTTGTTGCGAGTAACCATATATAATTAAGTTATAGGAGATAAATCTTGACACGGCTTAGGCATGCTGGGCGTATCTAAAATGATAAGTGATTTCAGTTGATTTCTGGCTTCAAAGTATCTCTGTTTTAGGCTTTAAAAGGAAAAAAACAAAGATACATACTTGCTTGCTCCGTCATATCCAAAGAGTACATTATATGTTATATCTCTGGCACGTCCCAACGTATTTTGAAGGGCAAGGTCTCTCCATATCTGCACCACTTGAGGATGAACCCCGTTTCCTAGAAAAGCAGATAAACGTTAGCACCCACTCTATTGAAGGTTTTAAAAAAGGTATTTTTGATTTTATCCAGATCAGAACTTACCACGCACTAAATTCATGAGCATGTACCTATGTAGTCTCCAATATGAGGCTTCGTCTGTCTTTCCCTTGTTCGAGCTTTTACTGCTGTTACTTATATCGAAAATTTCAAAGAAAAGAAAATAATTTATCATCTCGTCTCGTCTGTCAAAGTTGTTAAGTTTTGCCAGGACAATAATCTTTAAAATAACCTACATAACTAAAATAACTATGAACGTGACAGATAAAATTATTTAATTTTGATAATGATCAATTCTGGAAATCTTTCTTGAAGAATTTTATCAGTAGGTTGTCCAAAAACAATGTTCCAGTTAGTAAAACCCTGGGGAAAATACTAAAATATTAAAACAAAATAATTTACAACATAGTCGTAACTCTACCAAGAAGTAGAAATAATGATTGCTTGCCATACTGACCAAATGGAATCACCCGTAATGTTGATTATTGTCAATATTATTGTTGATTTATGGTGCATTCTGATCTGTGGTCTGTTATCTGTGAATTAAACTTTGGAGCGTCCTAAAAGCTTGTTAATTTTAGTTAGTGTGCCCTTCAAAATAGCAAAAAATAGTACTGTCATTTAAAATTAAGTTTTTTAGTAGGTTTCTTATCTTAAAACTAAAACCTTCAAAATTGGCTTTACTGTGTACATAAATTATTATTATATTTTAAGTGTACAGACTTTAGTCTCCGG
The DNA here is from genome assembly GCA_934047225.1 of Ypsolopha sequella. Lineage (NCBI taxonomy): Eukaryota > Metazoa > Arthropoda > Insecta > Lepidoptera > Ypsolophidae > Ypsolopha > Ypsolopha sequella. The sequence continues at coordinate 1,734,737 of OW203986.1, read as the reverse complement.
CTGTTTAAGGCGCAAAAGTTATGCCCGATCTGCGTGTCTCTAAGAACTTAAAGATATGCCCGATCTGCGTGTCTCTAAGAACGTAAAGTTATGCCCGATCTGCGTGTCTCTAAGAACTTAAAGATATGCCCGATCTGCGTGTCTCTAAGAACGTAAAGTTATGCCCGATCTGCGTGTCTCTAAGAACGTAAAGTTATGCCCGATCTGCGTGTCTCTAAGAACGTAAAGTTATGCCCGATCTGCGTGTCTCTAAGAACGTAAAGTTATGCCCGATCTGCGTGTCTCTAAGAACGTAAAGTTATGCCCGATCTGCGTGTCTCTAAGCACGTAAAGTTATGTCCGATCTGCGCGTCTCTAAGCACGTAAAGTTATGTCCGATCTGCGCGTCTCTAAGCACGTAAAGATATGCCCGATCTGCGTGTCTCTAAGCACGTAAAGTTATGTCCGATCTGCGCGTCTCTAAGCACGTAAAGATATGCCCGATCTGCGTGTCTTTAAGAACGTAAAGTTATGCCCGATCTGCGTGTCTCTAAGCACGTAAAGTTATGCCCGTTCTGCGCGTCTCTAAGAACGTAAAGTTATGCCCGATCTGCGCGTCTCTAAGCACGTAAAGTTATGTCCGATCTGCGCGTCTCTAAGCACGTAAAGATATGCCCGATCTGCGTGTCTCTAAGAACGTAAAGTTATGCCCGATCTGCGTGTCTCTAAGCACGTAAAGTTATGTCCGATCTGCGCGTCTCTAAGCACGTAAAGTTATGTCCGATCTGCGCGTCTCTAAGCACGTAAAGATATGCCCGATCTGCGTGTCTCTAAGCACGTAAAGTTATGCCCGTTCTGCGCGTCTCTAAGCACGTAAAGATATGCCCGATCTGCGTGTCTCTAAGCACGTAAAGTTATGCCCGATCTGCGTGTCTCTAAGAACGTAAAGATATGCCCGTTCTGCGCGTCTCTAAGAACGTAAAGTTATGCCCGATCTGCGCGTCTCTAAGCACGTAAAGTTATGCCCGATCTGCGTGTCTCTAAGCACGTAAAGTTATGTCCGATCTGCGCGTCTCTAAGCACGTAAAGTTATGTCCGATCTGCGCGTCTCTAAGCACGTAAAGATATGCCCGATCTGCGTGTCTCTAAGCACGTAAAGTTATGCCCGTTCTGTGCGTCTCTAAGAACGTAAAGTTATGCCCGATCTGCGCGTCTCTAAGCACGTAAAGATATGCCCGATCTGCGTGTCTCTAAGCACGTAAAGTTATGCCCGATCTGCGTGTCTCTAAGAACGTAAAGATATGCCCGTTCTGCGCGTCTCTAAGAACGTAAAGTTATGCCCGATCTGCGCGTCTCTAAGCACGTAAAGATATGCCCGATCTGCGTGTCTCTAAGAACGTAAAGATATGCCCGTTCTGCGCGTCTCTAAGCACGTAAAGTTATGTCCGATCTGCGCGTCTCTAAGCACGTAAAGGTATGCCCGATCTGCGTGTCTCTAAGCACGTAAAGTTATGCCCGATCTGCGTGTCTCTAAGAACGTAAAGATATGCCCGTTCTGCGCGTCTCTAAGCACGTAAAGTTATGTCCGATCTGCGCGTCTCTAAGCACGTAAAGATATGCCCGATCTGCGTGTCTCTAAGCACGTAAAGTTATGCCCGATCTGCGTGTCTCTAAGAACGTAAAGATATGCCCGTTCTGCGCGTCTCTAAGCACGTAAAGTTATGTCCGATCTGCGCGTCTCTAAGAACGTAAAGTTATGCCCGATCTGCGCGTCTCTAAGCACGTAAAGATATGCCCGATCTGCGTGTCTCTAAGAACGTAAAGATATGCCCGATCTACGTGTCTCTAAGCACGTAAAGTTATGCCCGATCTGCATGTCTCTAAGAACGTAAAGTTATGCCCGTTCTGCATGTCTCTAAGAACGTAAAGTTATGCCCGTTCTGCATGTCTCTAAGAACGTAAAGTTATGCCCGTTCTGCATGTCTCTAAGAACGTAAAGTTATGCCCGTTCTGCATGTCTCTAAGAACGTAAAGTTATGCCCGTTCTGCATGTCTCTAAGAACGTAAAGTTATGCCCGTTCTGCATGTCTCTAAGAACGTAAAGTTATGCCCGTTCTGCATGTCTCTAAGAACGTAAAGTTATGCCCGTTCTGCATGTCTCTAAGAACGTAAAGTTATGCCCGTTCTGCATGTCTCTAAGAACGTAAAGTTATGCCCGTTCTGCATGTCTCTAAGAACGTAAAGTTATGCCCGTTCTGCATGTCTCTAAGCACATAAAAATATACCCGATCTGCGTGTCCTTAAACACGTAAAGCCGTTGATTCAAGCTATCATTGAAAGTAAAAACTACAATAGAAATAAATTTCTATATTTTAAACATTTTATCCATCGCAAGGAGATAAAATTAACATTATATCGTTGCGGTATAGAAACACTTCTAGATGTGAGTAGCTCTGCAACGGGATTGTAACCTGGGACATAATGTTCTATGACCAGCTTAAAACACACTATAGTGTTTAAGGCTGCGTATAAACCTGGACAAATTAGTGATTTTGCCCCCGCATCCCCGCACCTCAACTGTTTGCGCGACCGGCCGTCACCGGCCGCGAGCGCTATTTCTTAGCTCCCACGAGCGGTGTGGATCCGCGGTCATTAACCCGTGCACGTGCTAGTTTTCAATAATAAGTATAATGCATCTACGATGTATAAAATTCAACCCAGTTGACAAAACGGTTTGTTCGCAATGGCATTTTTTTGCGTAATTGTGTTTGCATCTAATTTTTATATTTCAAAATTTTATTTTTCGAAAGTCATACTTGCAATGCAAAGATAATGATAACGATGATGATACAACGATACGTCGATACGACGATACGACGATACGACGATACGTCGATACAACGATACGTCGATACAACGATACGCCGATACGTCGATACGCCGATACGTCGATACGACGATACGTCGATACGGGGATACGTCGATACAACGATACGTCAATCCACCGATACGTCGATACGTCGATACGGGGATACGTCGATACAACGATACGGCGATACGCCGATACGTCGATACGGGGATACGTCGATACAACGATACGTCGATACGACGATACGTCGATACGCCGATACGTCGATACGACGATACGTCAATACACCGATACGTCGATACGTCGATACGGGGATACGTCGATACAACGATACGTCGATACGCCGATACGTCGATACGACGATACGTCGATACGGGGATACGTCGATACAACGATACGTCGATACGCCGATACGTCGATACGCCGATACGTCAATACGACGATACGTCGATACAACGATACGTCGATACAACGATACGTCGATACGCCGATACGTCGATACGGGGATACGTCGATACAACGATACGTCGATACGCCGATACGTCGATACGTCGATACGGGGATACGTCGATACAACGATACGTCGATACGACGATACGTCGATACACTGATACGTCGATACGACGATACGTCAATACATCGATACGTCGATACGTCGATACGGGGATACGTCGATACAACGATACGTCAATACGCCGATACGTCGATACGTCGATACGTCGATACGTCGATACGGGGATACGTCGATACGCCGATACGTCGATACGTCGATATGTCGATACGGGGATACGTCGATACAACGATACGTCGATACGCCGATACGTCGATACAACGATACGTCGATACGCCGATACGTCGATACGCCGATACGTCGATACGGGGATACGTCGATACAACGATACGTCAATACGCCGATACGTCGATACGTCGATACGTCGATACGGGGATACGTCGATACAACGATACGTCGATACGCCGATACGTCGATACGTCAATACGTCGATACGTCGATACAACGATACAACGATACGTCGATACGCCGATACAACGATGCGTGGATACGCCGATACGTCGATACGTCAATACGTCGATACGTCGATACAACGATACAACGATACGTCGATACGTCGATACAACGATACGTCGATACGCCGATACGTCGATACGTCGATACGACGATACGTCGAGACGGGAATACGTCGATACAACGATACTTCAATACGCCGATACGTCCATACGTCGATACGTCGATACGGGGATACGTCGATACGCCGATACGTCGATACGTCGATACGGGGATACGTCGATACAACGATACGTCGATACGCCGATACGTCGATACGTCGATACGGGGATACGTCGATACAACGATACGTCGATACGACGATACGTCGATACGTCGATACGTCGATACGACGATACGTCGATACGACGATACGTCAATACACCGATACGTCGATACGTCGATACGGGGATACGTCGATACAACGATACGTCGATACGCCGATACGTCGATACGACGATACGTCGATACGGGGATACGTCGATACAACGATACTTCAATACGCCGATACGTCCATACGTCGATACGTCGATACGGGGATACGTCGATACGCCGATACGTCGATACGTCGATACGTCAATACGGGGATACGTCGATACGCCGATACGTCGATACGTCGATATGTCGATACGGGGATACGTCGATACAACGATACGTCGATACGACGATACGTCGATACGGGGATACGTCGATACAACGATACGTCGATACGCCGATACGTCGATACGCCGATACGAGAATACGTCGATACGCCGATGGTGATGGTGAGATAAGGTTTTGTTAGTCTCCCAGAGGGGTAGGCAGCTAGGCAGAGACTACAGATTTCCATCTGCTACGATCCAGACACAACTCTTTCGCCTCTTCCACATCCATCAACCATATTTATTGTGATATTAAATTGTAAGCTAAAAAAAAATACCTCAGACGAAAAACATAGCGATATTCATTAGTCCATTGAGACAACCTTTAGTTCAACATCTTTAATAAAACATGACTTATCTACTTATTTTGTTAAGTAATGGCGTACCTTTGCATTACTTTCATCCACTGCTTTATTTTCACTCGTAAAACATTTTTATTCCATTTTTTACATTGGTTGCATTTATTTCCCATGTTTCAAATTACGAGATTTATTTAAATTACGAAACCGGGACGTCGAGAGCGCAAAAACGTAGCCCTCCCGTCTCAACGGAGCGATCACAACTGACCGACGGGTGAGTGACGAAACAAAGCATGGAACAAAAAGCGCGTGCGACCGAGATATCTTGTCGCCGCCTTGTCTCAGAATTAATCGACGTAAGCGCCAATTCTTAGATGTTAAATTAAATGAAAACGAAACAGAATTATTCAAAATCCCCGTGCAATTATACGGGGTCATTTGTTTTCTTATTTTTAATACAAATTTCAAGGCAAACTGTTTTAAGAAAGGTCCTTTAACACTCGAAAAACATGAAATATAGAGGTAACTTCATAATTTTTTTCTATCGAGCGAACTTAAAGCTTTTGCGTTTTTGCTTCTGCACGAATATCAGCCCTATAGTCTATTATCTATATTATTTTTATTAAACCGATTGACCAAGTTGCACAATGTTTTATGCTCATTTGAAATTGTGCATCTGACATTATACCGACCCTTAAAAAAAGACTCGCGTGACTAGGGTTCCGTACCTTGGATGATGAATTTAATTTTGTCTTTTTTTTTCGTCAGTTTCTCAACTGCTATATTTTTCCTGTAATCTTTACGTAAACACAGATTAATATGATTTTTTTAATATTTTTCGGTCTACCAGCTTTGGGGATAAGGGGGAAACATAAATTTTTTGTCTTTTTTCGAGGATTTCTCGTAAAAGATGCAACTAAATATAGCTAAACCGTATATTTTTACCATCACCTTTTTAATACCTGTAATTTGATCCATATTGCATTTTTATAAAAAAAAATATATTCCTGTTATTGGCCAGCTATGATCTATAATCGTCATTTTTTTCATATTTTTCAGTCTACCAGTTTCGGAGATAAGGGGGGGACATACATATATTTTGTTTTTTGTTTGTTTTTTTTTGTAAGATTTCTCGAAACCTGTGCTAGTAAATATAGTAAAAGTATATATTTTTACAATCAGCTTATTAATACCTACAATTTCATACACATTATGTGTTTTTAAGATAATATTTTTATTTTTCTTGCTTTTGTTTTGGAAATATTTTAAACAATTTCACATTTTTCATATGTTTGTTTTTTTATACAGTGATATGTGAGCAAATTAATGCTATTTTTGTGCCAAATTTCAAGTCTTTAGTAATGAGGCTGCGACATACAGACGGATGGACGGACGGACGGACAACGGAGTCTCACCATAAAGGTTCTTTTTGTACCTTTTAGGTACTACGGAACCCTAAAAATGAACTCATGAAAATACCGGATAGTAAAATTAAATTTGAACTTGCTTAAATTTTATAAAATAGTACAAAATAGTAGCTTTTACCCGCGCTGATTTAGTTTGCGTTTTTCCAGGATAAAAAGTAGCATGTCACTCTCCAGCCCATAAACTGTCTCTATGCAAAAAATCACATCGATCCGACTCTGTTGGTACGTGAAAGAAAGACAAACCAACAAACACACTTTCGCATTTATAATAATACGGATAATGTAAAACTATCGTCTAGTACGACTTCTCAAGGTGGAACAGCATGGTTTTGTCACGAAAGTGGTGATGACTCTGATGACCCAAAGGCAAAGCTTACCACCAGTTGAAGTGAAAAGATTTATCGGTTAGTTATCTTGGTGTAGGGTGTAATTTAGAGTAATCGTTGGTTTATCCCAGTTTATGCCACTCGGGGAGGCTCCTTTCATTCACCCCAGACCTCAGTTGATAAATGAAATATTTCCATTTTTTTTTCCATCTACAGTCCTAACTTTTGTCACGTAAATAGATACAGATTCTTGACGACACAATTTGCTTACCAAGTTAATGTCTTCAAAAACACAAGATAAGAAACATTCAAGTCGTCTTTCTGGTTTTTGTCCAATGACAATAGGTTCCAATTCCTTTATGATCTGCCGATGTATATGAACTTTGGCACAACATTCTTCCTCTGGTTCCAACTCTTCTTTAAACACTTCTCTTTCTAAATCCTGCAAAAAAAAGTTTATTGGAGACTTCAAGGTTGTTTGGACATATAGAGAGGATGAATGCAAGTATATAGATAGAATGACGAAAGAAATTTTAGTTGCGCAATTGGAAGGTTAAGCTCGACTGGCCGCCACGCCAAAGAAGGACGTAATTATAATATTATTAAAACTCGCGTGAGCTGACATACTAAATTATTATTACATACGGCTTGAACACTCACGTGTGATTGTTGTTGACTATATGCCAACCGTTTCACCGATACAATTTCGGCATTATCAAGGCGAGTGTCGTTCTTAGGACGACGACGCGGCGTTCACCGTCGTTGTCAAACGGGCACTGGCAGCCGCCGATCGAGCGTTGCGGTTATGTGACCCACAGTATGTGGATGCTGAATTGACCCACGTAAGACACGTACTGGAGGCCAATGGGTATAATTGGAGACAGAGTAACCGGCTTGCGACTCCATCAACCCACCATCGTCCATCCGTTGTTGAGAGGGCTCCGATCTACTTGCCCTTTGTGAGAGGCGTAACTGATAGGATTGGACACCTGCTTCGCCGGAAGTACAGTGTGAAGACTATCTTCCGAGCCCCCACCAAACTACGGAACTGGCTGAGATCCCCAAAGGACCGAGACCCTCTCAACACACCTGGAGTTTATAAAGTCCCGTGCGATTGTGGAAAAAGCTACATAGGAGAAACCAAGCGCAACGTGTCCACAAGACTGACTGAACATATTCGATCCATGAAGAAACTGGACATTAACGGGTCAGCAGTAGCAGAACATGCACTAAGTTCGGATACGACCCACTTCATCCGTTTCGACAAGGCTACAGTATTAGTGAAGGAGAAATATACCATTCCTCGCAAAATACACGAAGCCATCGAGATAAGTCGTAACCCCAACTTCAACAGGGATCATGGTTGGCAGCAGGCTCCGTCTTGGAAACCGGTTCTCGATGGATCGAGCAATTTTAGGACAGTGCCCAGTGACAGTGACGATGTTGTGAGTTCGTTTTGTTTAATAACCGCCCCTAATAACAAACAATTGGAACAATCAAAGGAATCAAGTGCATCCACCATCCCACCCCTATCGACGACGCAGCCAACGCTCAGCGCACGAGCAATGCGTGCAGCTCGCCGATCGGCGGCTGCCAGTGCCCGTTTGACAACGACGGTGAACGCCGCGTCGTCGTCCTAAGAACGACACTCGCCTTGATAATGCCGAAATTGTATCGGTGAAACGGTTGGCATATAGTCAACAACAATCACACGTGAGTGTTCAAGCCGTATGTAATAATAATTAAGGACGTAATTAATCCCAATTAACTTGGTGAAGAAGGGCAATGTCAAAAGTACCCGGATAAAAGAGCTTGTGTTACTAGATTCATGGATGTAGAAGAAGCAAAGGAGTAGATATATCAAGAGAACGGATAGAAAACTGTCTCAATATTAAAGTATCAAACCATGCAATATTTGGTCAGAAAAGAGCCATTAACGAAGTCCCAAAAGGAAAATAAATGGAATGGAAGGTAAATCATCGTCATATTGGTCGGTATCTATGTCACAGGATAATAGAAAATACGTAACTTAGCTAAGAAGTTTGGCTAAAGTCCGGCAGAAAGCGTTCGAATTAAGTTTTTAGGCTACAATCCTAGTATTTTGAGCTAATTCCAGACCCACTCTAGTACGTTAACATAAATTGACCCATAAATTCTTTTGCAAAGAAACGACCTGGTAGGTTAGGTTAGAAGCTCCACTACGTTCCATTCGGTGACTTGCCTTAAGAGCGGTTTCGCAGCCAGATTCATAAATTCTAATTTACAGAAACCGATGAAAACTTTGCGATGGCAGCACACATTCGTCCAAGTGTACATAGGTAATAAGGTTTCATTGAATAATTAATTATTGAGTAAATTTTGAATTTTGAACGCACGAGGGCGTCCCGCTGAGGGGGAAACTAAGTCCACCACTTCTCCTGCTTCACCACCTCAAATACCTAAAGATCAGCTACTCACAGCGCCTTAAGTGTTCTGTTTCGATTAATTAGAAAAAGGCGAGTTTTTCGCAATGCGGCTGCGAATCTGCTCTTAACCTCTTTTATGATAATCCTTCAGTTGTTGTCTTAAATGCTACGGACCTGAGCCAAAGTCATACGATCTTAGCCAAATAACGGTTTTTTTCTTTTTATCCTGCGATATCTCGAAAATGTGATACCTTTTTTGTTTTCAGTATTGATGTTCAAAATTTTAAACTACTGAAATAAATATAACTACTTACCCATTTATTTGATAATTTTGTACTAGTGGGTTTAGTAGTACGTTGCCAGAACAGCCGGGCGATCGGCTTTGCTTGCTTCTCTGTATGCTTTGCGCTGTAAGTGGTGGTTGCTGACTGGTCTACAGACATCCCATAAATCTCTTCACTAGTGGCTCCAAGAAGCTGTCGTGTACGCAGCGGCCACACCCCGGTAAACCGCGTCGACCCGCGGGCTAAACCTAGTGGAGGGGACTGTACGCACAATTTAGTGTATGCTGTTCTAAAGTCGGGTGATCCCCCGCACTGTACATGAAGACTGTATCGGTATGGAAGGCGGACCCGTCAGTATGACAAATGTTCCGGCAACTGCGGCGGTACAGCAAGGTACCTGTAATGTGCCTCAAGGGCACACGTCTGGATCCGCATAGAGACCTGTGGCCATATACTGCATCCCTGAATTTCGGTCAGTTGTATCGGTCTTCAGCTCCACTGACACACAGAATAAGGGACGAGGGAGTGGGTTTGTGGCTGCGCAAACGCTTACCCACTATAATACCACTATATACGCTTATACCGCGGTTTCATTCGGAGTCAGACGTGCGTTTGCGTGTTCCTGATTATTAATTTTAAATTTGTAGTAAAAAGTTATTTTTTTTTAGTGTAGATATATACCATTACAACCAGAAAGCTTTAAGAAACAAAAGTGTCAATTTAAAAACAGAAATTACATCAGTTAAATCCTTAAAAACAGGAAAAATCTTCGAAAACTTGGTCGTTACACATTCCAAAACAATCGGTGAGTGGCCATGAATCATATTTTGTGAACAAAGAAAGTTCAATGCCACACAAATATAGTCGCTAATTACCATAAAAACACATAAAAAGGAAGATAGCAACAACTTATCTCACTGGATGGCAAAGTGGTTAGCGGTGCTACTAGGAACGCCCGCAGTGCGTTCGAGAAAGCGAGTTCAAGCCCCACCCGACTTCAATCTTTTTATGAATTTATTTTGTTGTATATGTGATTTATTTAATATTTGATCACTAACAGCGATTTTCAATTTCACTTTCATACAAATTGAATAACAAAATGATTTGCTCTGCATGCAATTCTAGTATTACCAACATGGAAGTTCTAAAATGTACGGCTTGCAAAAAATCGTACCACTATCTCTGTCTGAATATGACTTCAGCGGAATTTATGAAAAACTATTGTGGGAAAAAATATAAATGGATCTGTCCTAACTGCTCCAATATTACTTATCGCAATAAAAGCAATAATAGCGATAGTACACCTGTATGCTCTCACAATCCTCCGATTGTTACCACCCCTATAGTCACCACCCCTACGGAACATATGGAAAATGAGCTTGGTAATATTTCTGTAAATAAGCCAATTTTGGAGAGTCACGGTAATACCTATTACGAAGAATCAATCACATTGTCAAAATTTGAAGAACTATTAAACAGAAAACTGTATTCAATAAAAAAATCATTACTACAATAAAAACAGAAATAAAACAAGACATAAAATTAATCAAAACAGAGTTCATAAAAACAACAAATTCATTGGAAATCAAACAAAATAACCAAGAGGATGATATAAATAAACTAAATATTAAAATAAAAACAATAGAAAAAGACAATGAACAGCTGAAAAAAGCAGTACATAAAATTAATGAACAACTAATAATACAACAAAACATTGAAAACAACGCCCCGCAAAGTGACAATACTAATTTTAAACAGGAGGATAATACGGATAAAAAATTTGTCATATATAGCATGTGGGAGCACGGTCGTGAGAATTGTGAAGAATTATATACAAAAATAAACCATATGTTCTATGATATCATGAATATAAACGTAGACGGTTATATAGAGAAAATCGAACGTATAGGCAGAAAGGGATATCGTCGACCCATACAAATTGAGTTGATAAGCAAAAGAACTAGGAACTATGTTTTGCAAAATGCTTATGCATTTAAAGGGACTGGACTGTATATTTCTAAATATTTGACAAAGAATGAATTATCTGAAATGAAACTACTATTTAATAACTAAAGGAAAATAACAAATTATCCATAAATGGTAATGAATATAATACTGATAACTTGGTAAGGACATCAACATCAACAAATACGAATAAAGATATAACAACTGATTCCAAAGACAAAAAGCAGTTATTTCGTTCAGAAAAATAATAATGTATGCACAGTTTTCCATCAAAATATTGCTGGCTTGCTGAATAAGAGAAAACATTAATAATAAAATTTTAAAAAACCGTACAGTAATTGCTAACGAATTCAATAAAAATTTCATAGACGAACACAGTAAACATATAAAAAATACAAATTTTTCAAATAACGAATATTCTAATTTAATAAAAATACACAACAACACTATGTTTTTAAAACCTTGTGATACTACAGAAATCATTTCTATAATCAAACATTTAAAAAATACAAGTGCCGTAGGCTATGATGGCTTTGCAACTAAAATAATAAAGATCAGTGCTGTTTATATAACAGAAATCTTCAGTTATATTATAAATTTATCCTTTAAGGAAGGAACGTTTCCGGAAGCTCTAAAACCGTCAATAATAAAGCCCTTATTTAAAAAAGGTGACAAAACAAAATTACAAAGGTACAAAATTATAGACAAATAGCGTTTGTATCAATATTCTCAAAGATATTCGATAAAACTATGCACAGTAGATTTATAAATTTCCTAAATAAGTATAATATTTAAAAAATTGAGCAAAATGGTTTTCAAAAAAATAAATCAACCGCATTGGCAGGTTTTCAACTTGTGAAAGAAATTACTGAAAACGTAGATAAAAGTAAAGCCACATGTATAACATATTATGATATGAGCAAAGCATTTGATTTTGTTTCGCATGAACTTCTTATAAGTAAATGTGAAAGATATGGTCTTCGTGGTGTAATCAGGGATTGGTTAGTTAGCTATCTCAAAGAAAGGCAACAAACTGTAGAAATAAATAAAATAAATGAAAAATGTGAAAACATGCAATACAAATCCACAGCTCTTGTAAATAAGTTTAGTGTACTACAAGGCAGTGTCCTGGGACCCCTTATTTTCCTTATTTACATCAATGATCTTCCAGATGCTATAAACAATAAATGTATATTGTTTGCTGATGATATTTCTGTAGTTAATGTGTGTGATAATCTTGAAAGCTTTGAAAATTATGTAAATAATAATATTACAAAAATAGTGGACTGGCTTAAATTTTAAAAATTAATACAAACAAAACCAAATTCATTCAATTCAGAAACAAAAAAATGAAACATCTTAAAGTAAATATAACATGTAATGGAGAAAGTATTGAAGAAACTGAAGAAACGAAATTTCTGGGCATAACAATGGACGGTTTTTTAACATGGCTTCCCCACATGGAAAAAATGTGTTCAAAAATTAATAGTTTTGTATATGTTCTATATCGTTTACAACGAACTTCAGATACCAAAACTGCACTCCTTGCTTATCACGGATATGTTATGTCATTGCTGCGATACGGACTTATTCTTTGGGGAAATGCGAGAGAAATAAATAGAGCTTTTATAGTACAGAAAAAAAGTATACGCACAATTTTCAATTTGGAACCCACTGTGTCATGTAAACCATATTTTATAAGAAACAAACTGCTGTCCCTGCCAAGTCTATTATATTTATGAAATGGCATGTTTCACGAAATCACATACAAATTTATTCCTAAAGTATAGTGATAGATACAATTTTAATACTAGATACCCAAACAAACTAATAACTCTAAAATACAGAACGGAATTTTGCCAAAGAACCACATATTTTATGCAAATAAAGATTTTTAATAAGTTACCAGACAGTCTCAAAGAAAAGCCCTACAATTTATTTAAGAAACTGTTATTTAATTATTTAACACAGCAATGTTTCTATGACATTAAAGATTTTTTGAATTTAAGTACTGTTGTAATATAGCAAATTTATAGTTACTTAGAAATTAGTGATGTTATTTTAGAAACTTTATGAATAGATATTATAAAATGTATACCTACTCTAAAATTTGCATGCCTGAATAAGGTAAACTGTGCTGAACAAATTTTGTGTACCTCACCATCTTTAAGTATACCACAATTTAGGCAAATAAATTTTCTTTCTTTCTTTCTTTAATATATTCACGCGCTGATGACCCTTGCAAGGACCTGGTAAAGAGAATTAAAAAGTCCTGCGGCGATGGAGCGTTGGCGGTGGGAGCCGACTGGTGAGTTCGGCTCCTAGTTGACTCTCTGCACGTTGGCGGTCAAACGAGAGTGATCATCATCATCATCATCATCATCATCATCATCATCATCATCACTCAGATTACCATAATTATTCACAGTTAATTAATTGGAATTTATTTGTATAATTTAAAAATTTTAAATTTGAACAAAATATTGATAAAATTGCGAAAGCCGAATGAAATAAATTTACAAAATTAACAACATTAATATTGTATTTTGTGCAACTTTAACATAATTTAAAACATTGGGACACGAGTGCTTTCGTTCGTTTCGTAATAAGTTTGCACGAGTGTCCTAATGCCTAATTATGTTCAGTTGCACACAATACTATATCTATGACCGTCAAAAATATCATCTTTATTTATTATATTTTCAACTAACAATTTCAAGAAAATTATTAATAACATTCATTCAAGAACCTCGGGCACAGTATAAACAAAACCAGTAGGGACTGTATGCCGAATTCCCGTGTAAAATACCTACGCACCACCGAAGAGTTAGGACTGTGGCTCACTCATATCATAACTTGGGTTTTTCGAGATACGATAAGAGTGTTATCATAAGACTCGTCATCGTCAGCCTTTATTTGTTCCTGAGATTTTTTTCCAACACGAAATTAAATAAGTACTATGAAATAGAAATAATAATGAAATAATCAACATTATTTTCAGAAGTAAGAACACCACGTAAATATTTTTCTGACGACAATAAATTAAACAACTATTTTAGTCCGAAAAGGAAACGCCCGCGCACACCGACATCCAGACACCCACACCATCCTACTTCCACCAAATTAATTTATAGTATAGAAACGAATTATTTAATAATATTATTCGTATAGATAGACTAGCCTTTTTCCCGCGGCTCTGCCCGCGATTATTTAGTCTTTGCCCCGTTTTTGACTAGGTGGTTATTTTATCAACACTCTTATAGCCTATAATATGAAATGAAATAAAATATATTTATTTATGTAATGTAGCTAAAACATACACTTGTTAAAGGTCGGTTTTAATGTAACATAAGTAATAAAATAATCTATGTGTATAGGTAATAGTTTTATGTAATAAATAATAATATGGGGAAATACACAGGGAAATAATGAAGGTTGGGTTTACTATTTTATTATAATTTCATTCAAACTTAAATAACAAAAAATCAACTTTGTATTAATACAAACTTTTAAGTAAAAATAATTTAGATCTAAACTAAGTAAAAATAAATAAATTACCTAAAACAAATTAAATTAAATAAAAAACTTTTTCCAAATCGCTGCCAGATGGGAGGGCACCCAAGACACTGGCAGCGTTACCTCGTTGGATGGCTAAGCTTGGGTTTACTTGAATTTAATAAAAAAAATACACTTGAATAAAATAAAAATATAGGAAAAAGGAATAAAATATTATAAATATATGCAAACTCCACCCATTCGATTAGTCTTGCTAAGAAGAAGGGCGATAAACTTAGCAAGATCATCTCTTTTTTCATGATATTAGATACAACTAAATGTAAAAAGTAAGCATAAACTTTAATTGAATAAAGAGATAAAAAATACAAGACAAGACAAAATTATGTCATGAAAGCTTAAAGAAAATACCTTTGTCTACCTGTCCCATATAGTCCATCTGCTTTTACAGTCATTTCATCTTTTAACTAATTAACGTTAACTCTAGAGAAATCATTACATAATTTAGGAAATAGTTATACTGTAGAAAATCGCATCCAAATCTGTTGAGTGGTTCTCAATTTAAAACAGAACAGATAGACAGTAAGATGGACAGAGAGACAGAAAGACAGACACAGAAACCAAATTGTAGTTTTGACCTCAGTACAATACTATTTACAAATAATCCATTTAATTTAAATTTTGCAATAATATTTAATGTACAAACAGACAAGATTTTTTTATACTTTATTATTTAGTAGTATAGATAAAAATAGATGATTGTTTACGTTATATTTGTCCACGGTAACTTCCTTCACATTTACTCTGGCCCATTCCTGCAAATTCTGTATTAGAAGATTTTAATACCATAAATATATATTTACTCTGAGACATATTCGTCATAACTGCCGTTTAAGGCGCTACGGAAAAATATTGACACTTTTAGAACGTGCATATCTACTTCAGTAAATAATGTATTATTTTGATAAAATAGTATATCATTTTTGGATTCTTTTTCTAGGGATCTGTTAGAACAGAAACGCGATTGGAGAAATTCGGCTGGATAGAAATATTTATTGGAATGGGGTCTTTTTCGACACCAATTCTCCTGGTTTGACAATTTGGAATGACATATGGACTTCAGTTATATTTTATTTGATGGATTGTAACAGTATCTAAGACCTGGTTAAACGAAATTTTGATAGCAAATTTAGTATATTTTATATTAATAAAAAACTGACTTTTTGCTACTTTTCCTCGAATCCATCCCTCTCGCACTGAGGATTTTTTCGCATATGGAGTAAAAGGGACGCTAAAACTTTTACATAATTATCGCCTTAATTGTGAGTGCCGCACGCCACGCCGCTCCGCCGCGCCGGTTGGATCAAGTCAAAGAAAGCTGCTTTTTGTTCTGACAAGTGCACTAAAATCTATGTACTATTTATTTTGCTACAGTAAGGATGGGGACAGTACTAAAATAAATAAAAAGAAAGCGACAATTTTAACAATTTCATATGTAATCTACTCTTGAGTGATATTTTTCATTCTTACCTTTGAACATCATCCGGAAGCGAAATAAAAGCTTTTTTCTTGTTTTTGGGATAAATGATATCCAAAACACAACAATATCTCTGCGACGTCGCGTCCTATCGCCTTAGAGCAGAGCGATGCTTGCGTCTGCACGTATGTGCGCGCCAATCTTTTAGTCGCCTCTGATTGAGTTACGAGTGCAAGCTTGCGCAGGTACAGTCAAGGAAACAATAATATCAACGGTTGATTATTAAATGTTTACTATAAGTGGGAAGGTGTACCTTGTTGTACCTACCTATTTCATTATGTATTTATTATTTTAGTGCGATCTTAACTATATTAATAAAACGCATTAATATAAACACCATTTTCCTACATTGTCGCCTTAAAACGATATAACGTCCGCGAGGCATAACAACAACTATAAACTTTAACAAACTAAGTCAACAAAACAACAAATAAAGGCAACAAAAACAATAACAAACAGATTCAACGATAAACTTAACGAATCATGGAATTTTTTCCTCGAATGTACTTTTCATGGAACGCGCGCGTGTGTAGTGTACGGACGTAGCACTAACACTAACGCATAGTGTTGACACCTGCTAAATGGCGAGCGGGGGGTTTGGTGCGGCACGCAGGCGGGTGTGCTCCGCGCTCTCGCTCCTGTAACGTCCCCCTGACACCGTAAAACGGCTATTGCGTCGCCTCGTGCGGCTATCTTCAGAGGCGACTAAAAGATTGGCGCGCACTACCGGCAAGCGCGGCGCGCCGACCCCACCAGCGACTACTACTTAGATGGCGTGTAGAGCACGCGTCTGTGGGTCTGTGCACGGTCGAATCGAAGCGTTTACAGGTACATTCTTTACTGGTTTTGTTTATACTGTGCCTCGGGTGCGTCGTCTCGATAATGTGGCTCGAAGGCCAATCACGATTTATAGGAACGTGGCTTAAAAAACAAGATCGGGACTTATTTCTCGTCTCTGTTATTGATTGTGTCTCTAGCGGTTTTATAATAAAGTGGGCCATTCGCAGCGCAGAATCGCGGTTTTATAATGTAATACGAGAAAAACAAATTAAAATATTTTTTATAAACTAAACAGAGTGTTGATTTGGTCAGCAACTTCCGTTACAGTAACAAAAAGTGTAAAGTTCCGGTACACTAATGATAAAAAAAATATTAAAAAAAAATATATTTTTTCTTTTTTCGAAACGTTATTAACGAAATATGGGGTCGACAAAAAACGTCTAGTGTACGACAGACAGGGTGAAATTACCTCAGCACTAGCGAAGCGGTGGCGGGGTGGGGGAGAGGCACCCGAGTAGGTAAGTACTATATGGCGCTCCACGCCGCCCCTGTTACCGTTAATCAAGATAAAAGAAGGCAAAAAGGGCATAACTCTTTCTTCAAGTGGTATTAATATTTTTAATGTTATTTTTGGAATAAGCATCATGTAATATTCATGTGACGCAAGTTGTGGACCAAATTGACACCCTGTATATTTATCTAGACTTTATATTTTGTTACTAGTTTCAAGAAAGCTACATTTATTTAAGATCCAACGGATTCCTTAGATGTAACTTTACAATGACAACAGCACCTGCTGCCTCCCAGGCTGTGTTAAGGGGATGGCCTACCCTAGCAACATTTTGAATACCCGTCCAGCACAATAATTCTAATGGCAAAGACCTTATTTGCTTTTGATAGCGGCGATTATATGTTGGCTCATTGGCTTTTTTGTCTTGGATGCGTAATACTAATGATCACGCAGATAAACAACAAATTGGTGTCTTATTAGACTTATTAGGTAATACTGAAATATTTTGTAGGGAAAAAATATTCGATTTAAGTAGAATCCCTTCATATTTTTATTACCTATTTAATGAAAAAATAATCAAGTTGATTTCTTAACCGCGTTCTTAAAATGAACGTTTGAAAATAAAAAAAAGGGTGGAAAACATTTTCTTTTTGGCAAAATAAGTAGAATCCCTAGATAAAAAATCAGTAAATGAAAAAAATTTTTTTTCAATACAATAAACCCGAATTTCTTCAAACGAATCCTCGAAAGTCTGGCGTTGTTCATGTTCTAGGCTCAGGCAATCTTAAGTATTCTTGTGCAGAATACCACCTCTGTTCAACTATGGGTCCATACTTGTACCCAAAGTACAGCGATAGTGCTAACCACCCATTACGTTGGGACGTAATAATCGTTGGTGAAAGGTGGGTGTACGAATGTGCACTGTGACTGGAATTTCACAGTCCATACGTCTGACGCCCCCTTGGATTCATGTCGTGACATATTTGTCCTAAAATCTGGTTTGACGGGTCCCATATTATACATACATACATACATACATATATGAAATATGAGGTCGCTTATAGAGTTACTCTTTTATGTTCACCATATAGGGGGGCCTGTAGCAGCTTGCGGCTATATGATCAGTTACGACCCACGGTTAGGCAACGCTTGGCTTGGTCTGTCACTCCGTACCTCACAAAGCACGTAAAGATGTCGGTCCCGGCTGATATCGACAGATAAATTCATAAAAAAGATAAAATCTGATTGTGATGTTATTCTATACAGCGCGCGTGCTTTTCGCGTGCTGTATTTCTGAACGTCTAACATGTTATTCTATGCAGCGCGCGTGCAGTTCGTGTGTTCTATTTCTGAACCTGTAACATGTTATTTTCGCATAAAGCCGAATAGATTCGGTTCTGGCTTCGGTTTCGGCACACGCATGCGCGCTGCATTACCTGAACAACCATGACACCAGGTTGGCCACTAACAACGCGACAAGAAGAAAAATAATGTCAGAATGTTTCACTACACTTACTTCACTCAATATGTTGGTAACACAGACACTTAAAAAAATTAAATTAATTACAGGAGTACAAAACATCATTCTAGCGATGTTGTATCTTATGCTCTTTCACGAACAGTTTGCTTTGGCACACAAATTGAAAATTGATTTTATTACTTTCATGAAATTGAACTTTTTATCAGCATCGTCTATAAATCTATACATTCCATGATCCACTTAAAATTGAACTACTATAGCCATAGACTAAGTATAACTACATATAGACTGACAACTCCCATACATCAAGGCTCAGCAAACTTTTACGCGCCCTTACTACACTAGGTGTCGCCAAGTGTTGCTAATAAGCATAATTTGTTTATTAGCTGCAAGTAAACTCTCATGGTTACCAAGTAAACAAGTGGCTATAATAGTTTTGCTTAGAAAAACTAGATGGCGCTTAGTTGACAACACTAACAGTGAATATTTCAGCGCCACCTATTATCGAAGAAGGAATTATTTTTATGTTACGTGACATCGCTGTGCCACTAGCGTCACCAATCGGTATTTTTTAGCATCGTGTTCGTTAGCCTTCGTTAGAATTTTGCACCTATTTTGTGGCTACAAACTGAAGTATGGGGACTGCTAGTCTATACCATAGTAAAACCAGAACAGTAGTTTATCTTCAACCAAAGGTACATCGCGCGGCTAACATGTGTGCGTGCTAGTACGCACGAACTACAGTACGCACACAACAGCAATATCTCGGTATGCAAGGCCGGTGCTAGTCGGGGTCACGCCGCGGTCGCGCTCAGTCAAGTCTCTCAAACAAGCCGCCACGCCGCGCGCCGCGCGTCACCGACCAATTTAAGTATGTCGACAGTACGCAATCGAACATATTGTACTGTCTTCGGATGCCTCAATAATAATTCCTCAAATCCAGAATTATCGTTCTTCTCAATACCTACTCAACAAGAAAGGTGAATAAGAATTGATGGTATATATAAATAATAATGTGAAATGTAAACCGTATTTTCTTTGTTCACATTTAACATAGGTCCTGTGATCATAACTGTGCTATGTTTGTTAATTATTCAAGGTGTTTTTAAACGTGGAGCTGATATGGTTGAAATCGCAAAGATTTTTTAATTTTAGACTAGGAGCCAATGTTTGATTAGATACTTAAATTTTATTATGTACTCTAATGAATTTAACTGATTAATTTTGGTAACAATCACAAAGATTTTTAAGCAAAGGCATCGCCAGAGGGGGCAAGATGACATAAATTGTAGGTAAAATAAACAAATTTTAAGTTTTTAAGATAATCTTCTTGTGTTCCTCGCGAATTTTTCGACTACTTTGTTATTAAAATCTCGAAAGTGTTTCGAATCTCTAGGGGGGGACAGCTACCCCCTTCCCCCCTTTGACGATGCCCATGTTTTTAAAGTAAAGTTCAGGAGCCAATATTTTTTCTTACAATAATTAAGATAAGCAAGTCAGATTTCTTTATGAGTTATAGTGTCTATATGTTTATTATGTATGATATGAATGTATGTTTGTTTGTAGTAGTTATGTATGTTTGGATGTTTCACTACATCGTCGATTGATAGCTCATTTGTCATAATCGGCTTCAAAACATTTTAAGTATTGATTTTTTATTAGCTACGAACAATGATACGAAACTAAAAGAAGGGACAACCCTGCAAAAGTAGGTATTTAAGTCTCGTACGGGGCGTGAGTTAAACTACTGTTCTGGTTTTACTATGTCTATACGTGGTATAGAACTTTGTGGTAAAGTAATATAGAAAATTTAAAGCCGAAAAGCTAACTGTGACGTCCCAATATAATTCAATGAAATTGGTATTTTTAAAACTTTAATATTTTTTAGACAAATATTATTGCTTACAGAAAAACTGTGTTCCAATTAGGACTTAGAGAATAAAAAAAAAATATGAAAACTGTCGAATTTCCGAGAAAAATAAAAAAACCTCTTTTTGTGGGCCTGTGATGAATAAAATAAAACAAAGAAAAAATATATATTTCCTCTCTTTACATGATGTTCAAAAAATCCTCACAAAGTGATAACTACACCAAACTGGCTACCAGCAACACTTGCACTGAAATGAAATTACAACAATTAGTATAAAATGTATTATAAATAATCCACTATATAAAAATGAAAATTTGTTGGTTTGTTGAAAACTTCTTGAAGTTCCGACATGAAACTTTCACTGTTTTAAAAAATAAGTCCTATAGCAGTACTGGAGCAGCATACTCATGGTGGGTGTCTAATACAGCCTTTCGTTAAGGCGCTCTAATCCCAAAACAGTGACTCTCTGTCATTTTCTTTACGTGTAAGGAGTAAAGAAAATAACCACACTGATGTACTTTTTCGTTGTTTTTGTCGGTTTTTAAATTGTTTAAAAATAAGGTATATGTTTATTAAAACCCATTTACGTGGTCGACCTAGAAAATTTAAATAGCAATATTACCAGATATGTTTCGTTAATAAAAGAGTGGAATTATGGAAATGGCATGATTTGAAAGGTCTCATTACATGCTGTATTCGTGAATTATTTCTACTGAGCAAAGTTTATCTGATCGTGTAAAACATGCGTGGAAGACGTTGATAAAGGTTTGAACTATATTGCGTATTTTTTTTTTGAAGTTTTAGACGATATTTGAAAGTTCTATTTGACTTTGAAATTACTGAATTTGGGATAAGAGCGCCTTAAACTATTTTTGACTATTGAAAAAGGGCATAGGCAAATTTATTGAGTTAGTTACATAAGACGTCAGCGAGGTACAATGATAGGTACGTGTCATGTACAGAACCTGCTTGCTTGAGGCGGCTATGTTTCGTTTCGATCTTGGCCATACACTTGAACATGAGAGCCGCTCTGTCGCACGTCACATCGACGTACTCATCGGAGGTGTTTTTAAACTGTGCATCGTTTGCTGAAATTATACAATAAAAACATTAGTTGCTCTAACGTGTAGATTAAGGGTAGTATTAACCCTTAAATGCATCCTGTTGCCAAATGGCAACACATAATTTTTTTTTTATTTTTCTTGTGTAACTGTTTTTTTCTTACGTATATTTTTCTTCCTGCGAGACTATTGTATGAAAAATAATTACGGTATAGAATAAAAATATGTAAAATTTAGTTTTATTTGCTTTTTTTTAACGTATACAAACATAATTTTGCAGTTGTAAAAAAAATGGTCCCAATCTGAAAAGAAGAGGTCGCGAAAAAAATTCATGAAAATTTCATGCTTTGGTTTTATTAAATAGGGTTTTTGTAAACTAGTGTCAAATGGCTGTACTAACTGATAAAAAAAAGAAATGAAAAAATGAAAAAATAAACAATTTTTTATACTAATTTGAAAAAAAAAATGTCTTTTTGATTTTATACCATTTTACCCCCTTAAAAACGAAATTTTTTTTATTTTTTTTATTTTTCCTATAATTCTGGACCACTTTTCTATCATATATCCTACTTTCATTTAAAAAGAAAAAATCATGCATTTAAGGGTTAAGGCGCTACGGAAAAAAAATCGACACTTTAAGAACTTGCATATCTACTTCAGTAAATTATGTATTATTTTGATAAAATAGTATATTATTTTTGGAATTTTTTTCTAAGGATCTGTTAAAACAGAATCGTGGTTGGAGAAATTCGGCTCGGTAGAAATATTCTTTCGTCTTTTTCGACACCAACTCTCCTGGTTTGACAATTTAGAATGACATAAGGACTGCAATTATGTTTTATTAGATGGGTTTTAACGGTATGTAGGACCTACTTAAACAAAATTTCGGTAGCAACTTTAGTACATTTTATATTAATAAAAAACAGACATTTTGCTACTTTTCCACGAATCCGTCTCTCTCGTACTGAGGGTTTTTTCGCATATGGAGTAACAGGGACGCTAAAACTTTTACATATCGCCTTAACTCAAATCACACACTATAAAATACTAAAAACGGTGGTGTTCTATAAGCTTCTTGGTCCTGTCCAAAATAGTAACTGCAGGATTTCTGGGTTGTCATAACCAAAATAACCATCATCAACATCGTATGGCCTTTGTGTCCTGCATTGTTTATTCTATAAAGCTATAATTCTAGGTCTAGTCCCTCTATTATGTATCTTTGGTTGCCAAACGGACTGGGTATCTATCATCAAAAACATTGATAAAAGCTGAACTTCTAAAATCGCCTTTAGTGATTATTGAACTATTTACAAATTGTGTCATCACTTCAAGTGCGAACATTTCCTTCTTTATTGATGATAGGCACCCAGTCCAGTTGGCAACTAAATATACATAATATGCCCACAGGTTTGAAAGCCATGTTTTCCCGTCAGGTGTAACGTATGGTGGAATATAATATGAACCTAACCTAATGGCACAGAATTCAAATAGAATACTATTTACGTACATAAGAATCACATTGCAAAGACATAGCTGATGGCTGTTTTTCCATTTAAGGCGCTACGAAAAAAAATCGACACTAAGAACGGGCATTCTTCAGTAAATAATGTATTATTTTGAAAAATATATATATTCTTTTTGGATTCTTTTTCTAGGGATCTGTTAAAACAGAAACTCGATTGGAGATATTCGGCTCGATAGAAATATTTATTGAAGTGAGATCTTTTTCGGCACCAATTCTCCTGGTTTAACAATTTAGAATGACATATGGATTGCAATTATATTTCATTAGATGGGTTCTAACGGTATCTATGTAGGACCTGGTGAAACGAAATTTTAATAGCAACTTTAGTACATTTTATATTAATAAAAAACCGACTTTTTGCTACTTTTCCACGAATCCGTCCCTCTCGCACTGAGGGTTTTTTCGCATATGGAGTAACAAGTACGCTAAAAGTTTTACATATCGCCTTAATGGCATGGCATCGGCAACGGTGACGGTGACGGCACGGTGTGCCACGGCGAATAGCCGTGCGCCGTTTTTCCACTAGAGCCGGCGGCTAGCTTTTTCGGTCCCTGAGAAGGAGCTGACACGGATGAAAGGCTTATTTCTAAAAACAACCTCATGACTTACAAATCTCCCAAATTATTTTCTATATTTTCTTAGGAGAATTTCGGGATCAATTTTATAGAGAAACGTATATAAAGTATTATGTACCACACGAGTAAAGCCGCTGTGAAAACATGGTATAATTAATAAAAACTCATCAATCTAACAGAAAGACTATTTTATTTAATAATATGGTAATTAATTTAATAAAACACCATAGAACAACACGTACTACATACTGCAACCAAATCACATCGCGTCCCCCCCACACCCCATGCTCACGCACACTACTTTAGGTTACGTTATTTTACTACGCAACACATGTGCAGTTTTGCCGGCCGGCTTGTAGTAGGAAGCTTGGTGCACCGGCAACGTTGACGGTGAAGGCGCCGGGGAAGCATCGCCGTCCGTGCTGTCACCGTTACCGCCCCCACCTTAGCTGTGCCGTCGCCGTCGCCAGTGCCGTGCCGTTAAATGGAAAACAGCCAATTTCGCTGAGCAGCAATACCTATAGCGTCATTTCTAAGTATTTTTTTTTTTTCAGGGAGTAAGTGCCATTTTAGTTCACAGTTTTCATTATTATGGTTTATAATTTGAACATAGTTTTTGAATGATTTTTTAAAGTAAAGTGACGTCACTTGCGACATTTAAGCCACAGCCTTTTCTTTAGTGACGTCAAACGAAGGCAAATGGAAGTTGCAGCTTTTTCGTAAAAATATTCATCATCATGAGGTTTTTTAGTTCACTAGTTCTAAAATACGGCTTATTAAACCAAAATCACGAAATGGTTAAAAAATACATAGAGCAAGTGTTTCAGCAGTGGCAAAAACACTACTATAGAACAATAATGTACTATTATATATATAATATATGTACTATGAAGGCCGTTTTTAGAGTTCCGTATCCAAAGGGTAACCAACGGGACCCTATTACTAAGACTCCGCTGTCCGTCTGTCTGTCCGTCTGTCACCAGGCTGTATCTCATGAACCGTGATAGTTAGACAGTTGAAATTTTCACAAATGATGTATTTCTGTTGCCACTATAACAACAATTAATAAAAAACAGAATAAAATAAATATTTAAGGGGGCTCCCATACAACAGACATGTTTTTTTTGCCGTTTTTATAGATAATGGTACGGAACCCTTCGTGCGCGAGTCCGACTCGCACTTGGCCGGTTTTTTTTTTATATATCTGTAGTGTGTTTTTTACGTGAATGTTTTTCGTGTATCACGTAGAAGGCTACTTTTTACCTTTCATTGCGCAATTAAATGCAAAACGCCTGATCCTCTCAAACGCTCCTGCAGCAGGCAAATGACTCCAAATATTTGAAGCGAATTTGTAGATGTTACTCAGCACCACCATTCCTTTCTGATCCATCTGAGAACGGTAAATGTGGACACTCTTCAATTTGGAGCATGTGAATGCAAGCCCGAGGGATTGTCAGATGTGATTCCAAGTATGGACTATGAAATGCAAGTCACATGATTCTGGGCACAAATATTGACCCACAGCTTAACGTGCCTTCCGGCTTTGATTAATTTAGTGAAGATTCGTAACGCCCTTACTCGACTGATTCGAGAAATGGAACAGGTATTTCGTACTATGTATATGCAATTACCATCAGCGAAAGAGATAGATTGACGATACAGGACTTTTGAGCGAGCAAGACAGGATATTGGTTGGTCGGCTCGGTTCGTTACAAAGCCGAGAGAAAGCGAGCTGAGCCGAGCGGTGAAGTCTAGTGTGATTACAGAGCCACAAACTTATCTGTTCCGGCGGCGAAGAATGTGAATATAGAAGCCATTTTAGTTTGGCCCACCGGAACAGATAAGTTTGTGGCTCTGTACGTGACGCGGCATGCAAGCGAAAGACTGTCGCCGCAAGCGCCACTGAACTAGTCGCACACATTCATGTTGAATATTACCGTCCTTTTCTGCAAATGGCGAAGTGTAAACAAAACAAACAGAAAGTAATTTAAGGAAATTTTCTGGTTTTGGTGTACTTATGAGTGGAAGGTGAGGCCATGAAATTTGTTTTTTGTCCTTGAGTGATTTGTACACACGATAAATGCACACAAAGGCATATCTGCAGGTTTTTTCTGGATTTTATAGCACAGGTAAAGGTGTTTTTAATTACGTGCACACAAACGCCGCCTGGAAAACTACTAAACAAAGATAGGCCCGCTGGACCTGTATTTGTGGATCCAACCGCGTTGTAGTTATACCGCATCTTCACTTAAAAGCCTTCCGGAGCACGAGGACCGAACACAAATGAGCATGAGATTTGAACTCATGACCAACGGACTAGTAATCGAGTACTCGAACTACTGGACCACAGAGATGGTCATGTGAAGTCACTTGAAAATTAGAATAAATGTAATACCTACGTAGTCTAATGCAGTGTTTTTTTGTGACTGACAGATACAGTCTAATTCATGGATATTGTAGACGTGATAAGTGATCAAAATCAGCCTTAATAGTTTAAATATTGCCAAACTTCTTTACTAATTGACTTGGAGTTGGGCCTGGACAGTGAAAACAAAAAATATTGTTAAAATTTCGCAAAATTAAACCTCATTTTGGTCACCTTTCAAGTCTTTAGTAAATGATTGTTTATTTTTACTTCATATATATCATTTTCCTGTCCTAACGATTTGTTTTTCCTTTATTTCAGGCCCATTATATAAATACCTTTATATAACATTTAAAGTACAGTGGTACTTAGCCTAATTTTCAGAAGTTTTATAACCTCCTGAAACGTTGAAACACTATCCTCTTCAGCTAAAAGTCCGGACTGAGGAACACCTTCGCATGGATAGCTGACACTCGCAGTCTGAAGATCTATAGGTCTTTCAGCCAACTAGGACGTTACCTCCAAGCAAGTCTTCCTTCAAAGCGGAATTATTATTATCAATGTTATCAGATCAGTCTTCGTGACCACTGCCAATTATAGGATTCATAGGTGTCTTCTTTATTATCTTCACGATCGTCATCCAGTGTGTACCAACTGTTTTGACGCTTTCTCGCCTTTCCATTGTCATCCATCATCTTCGTTCTAATTTATTATCACTGAGGATGATGAATCTGTCATTTTTCCTCGTAAAACGAACTCTAGTACAAGTATTGTCTCGCTTTTATACAGCTATACAACACTGAGGAAACAAGTTAAAACATGCAAAAACATCATTCTTAAGTAAGTAGTATCTAAAATCTAAAACTATAACCTTCAAGAAGCAAGTTTTGCATATCGGTCGATATCGTTCAAATTTCGAACGATTTGTGACAGTATATTTCTGGGGCTAGCACGTGGCACCCCTTGTTCAAAATGTAACCAATATTTTCAGAAACAAAATAAATTCTCGCAACTTAAATAGTTCATTAAATATCCTGAAAAATTGGGTGTATATTAACTATACGACCGGTAGCGTTAGGAGCCTTAAACCTGTAACAAACTCCAAGGATGATGTACTACCATTTCTGTCGGTGACCATAGACAATCGTGATACAAAGTGCAACGAACCAGGGTTTAAAACACTGATTGCAATGCAAAAATTTCCCCTTGAGGAAATGTGTTCGTTTTATGTTTTTCGAATAAATTCCAGAAATGCCATTTTAAAGATAGGTATTTTATTGAAAGTGCTATTTTAAAATTCTTTGTTCAGTTTATTTTATTATTGTTCATTTTGTTTTATGTAGTACAATTGTATGTTTACACGGTTGTATGGATTTGTATTGATTGATACGTTTATATTGCATATTTTGAATTTTTGTGTTTGAATGTCTATTGCTCCATAGTCATAAAATTTTGCATTAGTTTTATAATAATACTAGCTGTTTCCCGCGACTTGGTCCACGTGAAAGAAGTTAATGCGGCCGCAGTATAATCCCTTGGGATTCCCGCAATAAAAAGTAACAATTTTTTAAGTTGGATAATGATTTATTTATTTACATTATTAGGAGTTCGGGACTCACTCTGTGTTTAGTTTTTGTATTTTCTCGAATTTTCGGCAGAGATACATCTGCCATGGTCGCGGGATGACTGGTCGGTGCAGCGATGATGACAAGCTAGGAAGCGTAGCGATCTACCCTCCGTCTCTGTCGTTTATTATTACTTGCGGCGACGATTGGATTTTCATCTACCGGCCTACACACTACACTAACGGTGTCCGTTCGCGAATCATACGATGTTTTACGAGCCTTGCTCTTGCACAACTCAATCACTGGATTCCAAGTACCCGACAGTTTGAAGCCATCTTCTCGGTTGAAAGTTTTATGTTTCTTAATTTTGACTGCTCCCCTCACTAATCTTGTAATATAATGACGTTCTGTCGACAGAATACTTGGTTTATGCAGCTCAATCCAGTGATTGGTACTTGTTCCAAGTAGATGTTCTGCTATGGCTGATTTGTTGAGTGCACGGCTGCCGAAAATTCAGGAAAATATAAAAACCAAACACGGTGAGTCCCGTACTCCTAATAATTTTTATAATGACCGTGTAAATTTAAAAATTTATTTTATTTATTTATGAAAAGTTATCGAACAGTGATCTCTCTTTCTTCTTTCTTTGTAATCCATGTCTCACTGCTGAGGATCCTATAGTGGTAACCGCATCAACACTCGTTCATTAGTTTTTGCGTTTAGCGTGAAATACTGCCTTAATTTCAGATATTATTTTTGTGACAGTATCTTACACCGCTGTTTTTTTTTTGTAATGTCATCAAAGTACAGACAAACACAGCTCTTTCCTTTTACAGTTTTTAATAGTATTTAATATATTTAGCTTTACAATTTTCAGTGATTATTTATTTATTATTATTATTACCTTTCATCAAAGAAGTTATCACCATCTGTTATGCAATTGCTGTAATTTCGCATTAAAGCTTTTTATTTACCAAAATAGACGAAAGTTAAATAGAAACGACATAATTGAATATTTTATTTATGCGCGTTCTAATAATGAACAGCGCCACCTGTTGATTTTTTATGTACTAAAATTTTATACGCTACGTAGTTCTAACCAAAGTTTTCTGGTTTTTTTCTTCCAAGCAATCGTTCGTGTCGTCTATAGGCCTTCATCGCCAGGAGTTATTATTTGCTATGTATCTTCTAACTTCTAACTTCTACCAATAGAAAAGTTAATTCCAAAAATCTTTAAATGACGATAACTTTTTTCCGACACCCGATTTTAACCCTAGACACTATAGTCGAATCGATGACTATGCGAAAGAAAATTCGCTGTCTCTTTTTGGCGCGTACGCCGATGGTCGTGTTGTCTCTTGTCAACTCTGTATTCACCACGCTGTAGCTTGGTTTGTTGAGTACACAATTTTTCGAAATATTACGAAAATATTCATCATTTCAATGCTCTACTTGCCTGGCAAAATTTCGAATGCGCTACAAAAAGCTAGGTACTTGTTTTATTTTTTTTGCCAAAGACAAAGGCTATCTTGACTGTCATATTTTTTTTAAGAAACTTGTGCCATTGTATATTTGAAAAAAAAATAAGCAAGAATATATAATGAATTCAAATATATGGACTTATTTAATAATATAATAAATGTTTGATATACTTGAGTAATAAAAATAACAAAAACAGATGGCTTTGGTTAAAATTTTACTTCTTAATAAAATGTTCGAAAACGTTAGTTGTCTCTAGGGTAAATGAAACAAAACCTACATTCTAATCCAAATTAAGCTCTGTCCAACTGTGAAAATAACATGAAAATCCGTTCAATAGTTTCGGAACAACAAACAGACAGACAGAAAAGAATTCTAAAAATCACTGATTGATGTTCAATGTAATGATTACCCACTTTTAGTCAACCCTTTTCCATTTTTATTACTTTTCTTCACACACCGGGTTCTACTCTTTCATTATACAGGGGGGAAAAAATTTAAGGGCCCTGGAGGGGAACTACCTTAAATCCTTTAGTTAGCTCATTTTACTAAATGGAAACATTCCTTAATTTTTTAAGAGAAACAAAACTGCATTCAAAGATATTCTGAAATTCGCTTGTCTCACCCGGGAATCGACCAACTAAAAATAAAAAAAATAAACCCTCGCTATTTTATTATACGAATCGGTAGGATTATTGTTCAGGATAAAATTTGTCTAATAAACATTTAGTCTTACACTCATCTGTTATACGAGATACCCAAGAAATTAAATATTTATTACAAGTTCTTTATTAACAATACCTAGTACTTGACAAAAAGTTTAAAATGGGAACGTATTTTTTTTGCAACGCGGAGCAACGAATTTGAAGTTCGAACGATAACTTTCAACATTTTTAAAATCGATAAAAGTATTCATTCGAATTTCAAATTTTATTTTGTTTTGCTTTCATTCCATGCTGTCATTGTGTAATAATGGCGTATCATTATTACTTTACAAGTGAACAGTGTTAGGTATTGTTAATAAAGAACTTGTAATAAATATTCAATTTCATGGGTATCTCGTACAACAGATGAGTGTAAGACTAAATGTTTATTAGACAAATTTTATCCTGAACAATAATCCTACCGATTCGTATAATAAAATAGCGCGGGTTTATTTTTTTAATTTTAAGTTAGTTCAGTTCCCGGGTGAGACAAGCGAATTTTAGAAGATCTTCGGGTGTAGTTTTGTTTCTTTTAAAAAATAAAGGAATGTTTCCTTTCAGTAAAATGACCTAACTAAAGGATTTAAGGTAGTTCCCCTCCAGGGCCCTTGAATTTTTTCCACCCTGTATATATTGATGATTGATTGATGATTCAGTGCTGTCAAAACTTGAATTTTTACAAAGTTATTTAGCTACTTTTGACTACATTGCAAAAAAGAAAATTTAGTTTTGACAGCACTTAAACTAAACTTAAAGACTTCAGACTGCTTCAATATATCATAAAAAATGTGTATGTAAAACACAACTTATTTAACACAAGACAGACCGGGTTATACTCTTTTATTATATGTACTGATTAAAGAATGACTGCTTTCTAATTGAAACCTTTCAATAGGAGCTTATTGCACACGTTCCTGTTTGATAGATCATGTGAATTTATCATAGTTTTGTAAAAGAGACTATAAAAGAAAAGCTCTAACCACGTTTTAATGACCTGGATAGCTCAGTGGTTAAAGCAATCGCCCGGTAAGCGAGAGGTCCCGGGTTCGAATCCCGGTTCAGAGCTCCTCACATCTAGATTTACTTTTCTTTCTGCGTTTCTATACTGCAATGATATAATGTTAATTTATATCTCCTTGCGATGGATAAATCGCCAAATGTTCAAACATAGAAATTTATTTCTGTCATAGTTTAAAAGAAAAGTAATTGTTTGTTTTAAACGTTGAATTATTAGCTTTTCTAGTCGTGAGTAATTTGCAATGTGGGGCTTGGAGATAATACTTGTGTGTAACTTTAAAATGTAGGAGACCAGAGATGCCACTTCGTGGTCACTTATGAAATCATGAAAATATACAGGGTGTAAAAGCAAAGGCAAGAATCCTTCTAGGGTATGTTAGTATGAATCATACAGTGTTTAAAAAAAATAGCGGCAATTTTTTTTTTATGTAGCAGTACCACATAATAACATGATTTGTTAAACTTGAAATACTCTAATCCGGTGGACACTCTCGCTAGTCGTTGACCTCTGATAGCGTCAGTAGCACAGGACATAATTACTCAATGTGATTGGTCGTTACCGCACTACGGGGTGAATGAACTGCATTGATAAGAGTGCGTAGCTGGATCTTAGGAAAACAATATAATTTTTGGTAAAAATATAAGGTATACTTTTTTTATCGTAATCGTATCAGTATCGTGTATACTTTCATACCCTAAAGGGATTCTTGGTTTTGCATTTACACCCTGTATGAGCGTTGTGAGTTTTTCGTGAATGTCATGCCTGAAGGGGCATCTCTGTAGGAGACCAAGATTAAAAAAAAATAGTACAGGAAGCACTGCGCAAACTAAACTTGATTAAATTGAAGGGACACGACGGCATACCAGCCTTGACTATGAGGAACTATGCACCCGAGTATTGTACTACGCTGACACGTGTGTATCTTGAAATAGGAATCATCCCTAAATCTTTTAATTTTATGCAAATGTGCAGATTACACCCAAGAAAGGGCATCATTACTGAACATTCCAACTTTTATCATTTTCCATCACCTCCGTATTCTGTAAAGTTACGGAATGTGTCCTAGAAAACAGACTCCTGTCATACTATCTGTACTGTTTTCACTGAAACAAATTCATTGACGACCTTTTAGTGCTTAGATAAGGAACTAGTGTATGCCGTAGCTAAAAGGTCGCGAAAAGAAAAGAAAAGAAACGAAAGAAAAATAAATCATAAAGACTTAGAGAAATATGTTTTGCCTCTTCACATATGTCTTAATATTTCTAAGTCTTTTAACAAGATCTGATATATCAGGATGTGGCTGGTTGAAGTAAACAAACAAGCAAACTTCTTTCCTAAGGGATTCATATTCCTTATTTCTGTATACTTGGAAAGCTGCTTTCCTAAATGATTGATCGATACGAGTCTTCAATGGTAGCTGCTCATCTGAACTTATAGGATATTAATGCCGGAGTTCTGCAGTATTTCACATCAGAGCAACTGTTAAACAAAGCTTAATTTTGGACATCTAGGGAGTACTGTAGCCTTTGGAACGGCTTTGTATCAGCTAACTGCCTCGGATTCACTTGCACGCTGTGCGTTTAAACTCATCGGCAATGAATTGGTAATAAGCGCTGCATACTAACAAAAATGCATGCTTCTCGATTTTTATATGCTTTATATTTTC
Organism: Ypsolopha sequella; assembly: GCA_934047225.1. Classification (NCBI taxonomy): domain Eukaryota; kingdom Metazoa; phylum Arthropoda; class Insecta; order Lepidoptera; family Ypsolophidae; genus Ypsolopha; species Ypsolopha sequella. The sequence goes on along the minus strand of OW203986.1, from coordinate 1,701,830 downwards.
GAGAGTGTGCATATAATAATAACAAGAACTCATTCCCCGATTTTACCAACGGAAACGTCGATGCAAAGCAAAGTTTTGCCGTTCAATATTCCGTCAGTTCGATCGAACGCAAAGGTTCAAATATTTGTTAATCATCCTAGCAGCTGAGATGTGGAACTTCCTAACAGCATCCGTGTATCTGGATAGTTATTTTATTTCCCAGACTCCTTTAAAAGAAGGTCAAAATTTACCTTAGGGTGAACGCTCTTCATCCTAGCTCTTATCGCCATCAGGTAGAGGCCAAGCGTAAACTCCATCCATCCATCAGCCCGTATTCGTCCACTGCTGGACATAGGCCTCCCCAATATTACGCCACTCTTGGCGGTCCTCAGTCATCCTCATCCAGCCGTCACCCGCAACGTCCTTCAGATCGTCAGTCCAACGTAAGCTCATTGTAAATAAATAAAATATACCTATTACAAATACCTAAGGCATGATTTTGCCAACATTTACTTACCAATTCCCCATTTTTAAAAACACAAGCTACGAAACATTCAGCGTCTCTGTGAATAGTCCCTTGTGCCAGCCGAAGAAGCCTCACGTAAATGCCCTCGTTCGATACATCTAACTCCTGCCAACAGTACCGCACTATTCTGTCCAAGTCCAATAAATAATTATCATCCTGTAATAATTTTCAAATTTGAGCCTGGTTCCTCATTCTCTGCCTATGTATTAAGCTATTTTTGCCCGGTCTGCGTGCCTCGTGAAGAATGTGAGGCTACATTTCTGTATTGATTCCAGCTACTATTAAAAGATGGCAGTAGTGAACAAAGAGGGAATGCTTGTTGCGATGATGCCTCTTTGGAGTCACTCATAACATAAGAAAAATAAATATATATTATAATAAATAATATTACATCTTTAAAATAAACGATAATATTTATTCTATTAATTATCTTATTTATAATATTTAAAAAATATTTTACATATGTAATAAACTAATAAGTAACAGACTTTCATAAAATATTATAAATATTAAATAACGAGGCGTACTCACCAATTCCATTGATGTGACATAGCTACTAAATAATAAAAGGAATATCAAAATTTCAACCATTACCACTAAAACGGTAAATATTTTACGTCCAAGGAAGATTCTTCATCGAAAAATGTGATATAAACTGTACTGGGTTCAACATTTATACTGAGGTAGCAATATTATTATTTAATTTTAACAAACATTTTCATTTCACATTCAATGTTTTGATATTAAGGTGGGGTTCTCCTGACTTTGTCACTTTAAAAACTTCATGTTGAGCCATGACATTGTAAAAATTAAATTTTGAAAAACATGTATGTTATATTTCACTTTGATATTAATATTTCAATCGTTTGATACACGATACACGAAATGCAAGTAGAATTTTTCTGCATCCAATAAAATGCAAGTGGCATTTTTCTGCATCCAATAAAATCGCATAAATAGGCCTAAACGATGATCTAAATATAATTTTATTAAAGTTATTATTAAGTTTTAGACAATAAAACGTATAACAAAAAAACGTTGTACAAAATGAGATATAAAACGGCCGTCATATTAAATACACGTCCCTCCAGTTCCATAATAATAAATAAAAACACAATGAAATCGCAAGACTTCTGAGCGGCCCGCTTCCACTGAGTAGGATAGACAAGTATAAAATTAAAGCGTTGGAGTAGGACAGATTTCTCTGGATACCCTCGCCTTATGAAGTAAAAGAACTCGAGATTTCTCAAACTCCAATAACGTGATTGTGTATGCTTTTCATCTTGTATTATTTAAGATATTTTAAAATAAAACTAATTCTAACTAAAACCATTTACAATTTATTCAATGGATATTATATTGAGCACACAATTTTTTTTGAAATTATTATAGATATGAAAAAACATATTACAAAAAGTAGAATCAAATTATAGAATACACTGAAACTTTAGCCTAACCTAACCGTTGTGTGGTGGTTGTAACATGGCACTTAAGGCGCTATATACTGCGAAAGTGCTGCCACTTTAGAAAAAAAAACATTATTTACTTATTAGAATAATTATTGAAAATCTGCTCAAGTAAATGCGTAGATATAGCAATGAACTATTCTTAAATAGCATCGTTTTCATAGAAAACATCTTTGATGAGCTAAAATTTTAAGTTATGCCAAAAGCGGCCGTTTTTAGCAAAAGTTAAAATTTTAGCTCATCAAAGAGGTTGTATATAAAAACTATGCTATTTAAAAATAGTTCATTGCTATATCTACGCATTTACTTGAGCAGATTTTCAATAATTTGTCTAGTAAGTAAATAATGATATTTTATCTAAAGTGGCAGTGCTTTTGCAGCATACGGCGCCTTAAGGGTCGGTTGCGCCAAATATGCTCTCGCGTTTGGACAATTTAGCATATTAAAACAAAATATTTTTAACAAATAAAATTTTTGTTGGTAGTTAAGGAGTTGAACTACATTATAATTTTTCAGATTTGTCACAAGTATCACAATCATAGAAAAAAAATCGGAAAGATTAGTAAAATCACGGCAAACGTAATTTGGCTTTGGAACTAGTATGATTAGTCTACTGATCTAACTACAAAATAAAATATTTTTTTATAGAGCAAAGAAATAAAAGTAGCCTTTACAGATTTTTGTTATTTTTTATTTCCTTTCGTTATTTTAAAAGAAATACTCAAACATTCTACAGTTTTCCTGTACAGAAAAATTACGCAAAAAGAATTTGGAAGTTTGTGTATTTCTTTTTAAATAACGAAAAGAAAAAAATATTAATATATTATATGAATAAGGTACTTTGAACTCTTAACGCAATAAAAAATATACTTTAATTTGGAACAAAAAAAAAAAAAATCTGTTTGCAACGCCAAATTATGTTTTTCGTGATTTTAGTGATTTTTCCGATTTTTTTTCTCAATGATTGTGATACTTGTGTCAAATCTGAAAAATTATAATATAGTTTAACTCCTTAACTACCTACACAAATTTTATTTGTTAAAAATATTTTGTTTTAATATGATAAATTGTCCAAACGCGAGAGCATGTTTGGCGCAACCGACCCTTAAGGCTGATGCTCATGAATGTTCATATAATCAGAAGCCACAAGCTATCGTTCAATAACCTCTGTGGGTGGTCTGTACTGGGAATTCTTCTCAAGTTTAGCCATACATCTGAACATAAACGCTGCTCTCACGCAATGTTTTTCAAACGAATTTCTTCCGCGTATTTTTGCGTTGTTGGCTGAAACAGAAACGATTCATTCTTACTTTTTACATTATATAGAGTTTACGGTCAAATATTCCGCCGGGTTCATGAAAATTTATGTTAATAATGTATTTTGACAACAGTGAGAAAACAAGTTTTACAAAAAAACTAAAACAACTTCGACTCCCAAATTATTGACTAAAGAATAGTTTTATAATTTGATATTTAGATGGATGATGCACTTCTTGCTTTGTGGGGGGATGAGAAGTTAGTGCTAATATCATTAATATTATTATTCACAACTGTTTGGCTATATTGAAGACGTAGAGAAAAAAGAGAAATTTGTATTTAATAGCATTTGATTTACATTAGCCTTTTTACCAACAATGTAATTATGATATTTTTAAAGTTCACAAAACACTTTTCGCTGATATAAAAAATATATAATCTTAATTTGCCCTCTCATAATCAAGTAATCTCAAAAATACTATCCAAACTGTTATAAGACAAAAATGTGCCAAATATTTGTTAGACAATAATTGACCTTACCTTTTTTTCCACAGATATTTCCATGATGCTGAGTAGTTTTCGTTTCCTTTTGTTGCAAAGGATTAGCCCAGACTTTTGATCTTAGTTTGGAAACGTTTTCAAACAAGATCATTCCTTCATCATTCATCTAAAAAGTAATATTTTTACTCGTAAGAAGATTAACTACTTATCTCTCCTTCTTGATTAACACGTTGAGGGACAGTAGTGCCACAGGCATCACGCTAATTTTTGGAATACGACAGTACGCCTGTTGACGATCGTTTTTTCATTCGCATAAATACAGAACGTTTCACGGCGATCGTTTTTCCTTACTGGTATAAGGGACAGCATAAATACTGTCACCGCAGAAGTGATTTGAATACACCTACTGTCACAACAAAAGTTCTTACAGTGCAATAGTTTATACTGTCATATACAATACTGTCATATAACATAGGCATTTTGATATGTTTGTGACAGTACGCCTATAGGCAATGTATGAAAAATGGATAGTATCACAGCAGGGTAAACCAATCCATCAACGTGTTAGTGGACGAATATTACTTGAAAATTGGCTAAATGTTGAGTAAATAAATAACAGTAGGTACAATAAGAAAAAAATACTGCGGAGACATTCATAATATGAACTCGTACGTAAACAACATAATGAATTAATAATGTATTTCATTGGATAACAAAAAACTTAAATCATAACAGGATGTCTTGTAAGTAGTGCTTCAAAGGTCTCAGATATCTATGGTCTTCGTTTGTAGCATCACCTACAGAACAACTTGTATATATAGTCTTAATTAAAAACTTCATTTTCCCCTCCAAGAAAGATATTTTATATGCAATTTACTTACCAAGTCAATTCGTTTAAAAACACAAGCTAAGAAACATTCAGTATCTTTGCTCGGAACTCCCGAAGTCAAACTACAGAGTTGTTTATGTATGTTTATCTTTGGTATATCCCATTGATGACTACATTTGTCAATGATATCCTCAAAGCTCTTCAAATACACGTTCTGTACAAAAAATCACAAATTAACCAAAGCATAAAAAATTACAGAAAAATCAAACAAAATCAAAATCACAACAAAAGCTCACCTCCTCGCTTGATGTGGCATAACCAGTAAATAATAATAAAAATTTTACCGATTCTAACATACTGAAAATATCTATCGAAAAATGTTAAACTAATGCTCCGATGTAAGCTAATGAACTTAAACTAATGAGTTGAAATGCGAACTATCTGTTTATCCGCTTAGTAATACTTATATAACATACAAGAAATGTTTTCAATAATTGTATATGTCTTGCATTGTTGGGAAAATATAGAATTTCAATAACAGTTACACGTTACTATACAGGATGTTAGTAAAATGGTATCTTTAAATAATACTATAAAATGTATATCTTACTGAACTACTTTCCCAAAGAACCATGACAACGCAAATGTGAAAAATTATTTAAATAAACAATCATTAAATGACAACCATCATTTATTTAAATCTTAATTAGTTTAAATTGTGTATGGCATGATGGATATGGCAAGATAAAGATTAAAGTAGATTGACCCCCGGTTTCTGAAAGGCCAATCAATCAAAGGCCAACAGTAGATTAAAATAGTACATTACGATACGAGAGCGATGAAACGTTTTCTGACGGGTGTGAGTTTGCGGCACGAGCCGAAGGCGAGTGCTGCAATCACACGAGTCGAGAAAAAGTTTCTCGCACGAGTTTCCTATAATTTTTTATAGCACAAGTGCGGAAAATGGCGACTTTACGCACGCGCAGCGCATGGTGTGCTATAAAATAATTATCTGCGGATTAAGCCAGAAAAAGTGGGAATTTTACATTGAAATCAAAAATTAACTAAGTTAATTATTGATTCATCACTATTCAGACTTTATATATGCTTTATTTTCACCGTTATTTGCGGTTAAAGTTTTTTTAATCTACTGTTAACTTTGATTGGCCTTTCAGAAACCGAGGGTGAGTGTAGTGGAATTGCGTTGCTTACAGAGTACCTATGTGTGGTTTGAATTGATTTTCAAAATGAGGAAGAAGTGTTTTTTTTTGCATGTTTCTTTAAACTTTGTTTATTCTAGCTAGACCATAGTATATGTGGTTTCATTTAAAGATACCTATGTATTTACACCCAGTACATATTCTATGGTTTAGTATACAGAATAGTTAAATACATATTCTGTATACTAAACCATTTAACTTATTACTTTTATTATTCAATGTTATTCGTATGCTTGTAAGAATTACAAAACAGTACTAAGTGTGATTTTTCGGAACCACTGTACCGTTATTCTATTATCTTAAAGCGGAAATTGCTAAAGTATCCGTCCCCAAAAAAGCTTTAAGGCGCTCTTATCCTAGAAGAGTGACTCTCTGTCTTTTTCTTTACGTGTAAGGAGTAAAGAAAATAACCACACTTTTGTACTTTTTCGTTGTTTTTATCGGTTTTGAAATTTTTTAAAAATAAGGGATATGTTTATTAAAACCCACTTACGTGACCGACCTAGAAAATTTAAAGAGCAATATTACCAGATATGTTTCGTTAATAAAAGAGTGGAATTATGGAAATGGCATGATTTGAAAGGTCTTATTACATGCTGTGTTCGTGAATTATTTCTATCGAGCAAAGTTTATCTGATCGTGTAACACATGCGTGGAAGACATAGATAAAGGTTCGAACTATATTGCGTATTTTTTTTTTTGAAGTTTTAGACGATATTTGAAAGTTCTATTTGACTTTGAAATTACTGATTTTAGGATAAGAGCGCCTTAATACGTTTATACCATGGACGAAATACTCATCCATGGTCCATACTAACAATAAAGTAATACAACAATCGTGTCTGTACATTGAATATTTTAGCAAGATTTTTATTAAAATCGGTTATTTTAGAGTTATTATAAATATTTTTCTTTTGCTCTTGCGGTGCTGACGTTGGCAGTTTGGGGCTCCACAGGCTCTCTTGCCGACGAAGCGCTGGCCGCCATTCCCGGCATGCGGCTCTCAACGATGTTATCCGTCGGGCCCTGACGTCAGCGAGCGTGCCATCAGCCTTAGAACCACCAGGATTGGCACGCGATGACGGAAAGCGGCCCGACGGAATTACATTAGTACCATGGAAGCGTGGGAGGCCGCTGGTGTGGGACGCAACATGTGTCGATACACTAGCGCCCTCCCATGTCAAACAAAGCAGTAGAGCCGCTCTGGCTCGGTGGCGGCTGCCACTGAAGACCTCAAGCGGCGCAGGTATGCTGTTCTCGGAAACAATTACCTATTTGCGCCGTTTGGGGTCGAAACGTTGGGTTCGTGGGGTCCCGAGGCGCGTGGTCTTTAAAGAAATTTCTGCGTGCCTGGTCAGCGTCACGGGTGATCCACGAGCTGGTACATTCCTCGGGCAGCGATTAAGCTTAGCAATCTAGCGTGGGAATGTCGCCAGCATACTGGGCACCTTGCCGCAGAGCAGCGATTTGAACGAATTTTTTTAGTTATAATATATTTTATCTTTTAAGGTGTTTTCGTTTATTTTTAAAGATATTTTTAGTTTACATGTATTTATTTTTTTCTTTTTACTTTTTTCCTGTCTGTATGTATGTTCAGTTTTAACTCGAGAACCACTCAACGGGTTTTGATGCCATTTTCTTTATTACAATCGTAGTGACACTTGTCAACATAATGATATATTGTTAGATATTTCAATAAAACACACCTTTGCCTGCATCATCACCTGCCTATAAAAGGAGCTCGTGGCAGGGGGGCTTCCTCTTATGACCGTTTTGGCGGTCGGAGTGAAACATAGACAATACAGTCCAGAAAGACGTCTATTGTACAACATCTTACGTACAAATAATTCTGTCAACAATCGAAACGGGATACTGCGGTCCTGCGGGTCTACCACGTAATTCTGATTGTTATCAACTTCAAGCAAATGCATGTGAAATTCAACGCGCGCAAAAGAGATGGCATGTAAGGCGGGCATCGTCGCACGCACGTCAAATTTCAATCTCAAGTTGATGTTGATGTAAATCAGAATTACGTGGTAGACCCGCTGCTCTTCCAATCTTACGTATAGCGCTACAAACTTATCTTTCCCCAAGATGAAGACTCTAACGTAATAAATATAGAAACCATTTTGGTTTCGCCTACCGAAACATATAATTTTGTATTGGCGAATTGTATCTGCTGGTTCAGTCAGATGTGTTGACAGAAATCGGTCGCCTGTTATGAGGCGTCTGTAGGCTGTATTCGTCTATGAAGTGAAAGGATCGGAATGTAATCTACATGACTGGTTGGCAAGCCGCCATTGTTGTTCAAGCAGTGTGCTATAATTTGGTTGGATTCGTTCTTAACCTTTTTCTGATGAAGATTGATAGTAAATAAACAGATTTATTCCTTATCTCTCTTTGGTTTTCTTTATAATCACACCTATGATTGCTTATAATAGGGATGATCGTAAGTAGGATAAAGAGCTAAGTAATTCACATAAATAACACGCCCATGAAAAAGAACAAATCTACTCTGTTATTTGTTTTTATTTGTACTTTGTGTGTTTCTAATCGATTTGTTTAGTTGTACCATTGCAATAATTGCAAAACTTCTTGCTCCTTATTATTCGATAACCTCTTCGTTTTTCTAGCATTTGAATTCAAATGTAACTTTTTAAATCCAAACTCAAAACGTCTCTTTTTGGAAAACTAAAACAAGAGGGAGATTTTCTTGGAGAATTTTGCGAAGGAAGCATCCTTGCAGACAAAAATTATACATATTTAAACTTGAATTTTTTGGTTAAAAGTGATAAAAACTTTGTTACTGCTGAAGTAGAAAGGCTGCCCAAGTGCAGGTATGCAAATATAACATTTCATGTAAAACTCTGTCCAAGTCATGTCTGGCTCATTAAGACTGATTTGGTCTGTGATTACTACGGGAGCCAGATGCGTCTTGGACAGTTTTTCATATTATGCTGTCTTTGTTCCAACTTTTCTTCTTCGGCTTTGTATTGTATATGTCTTAAGTATTCCTTATTTTATTTTATTTTTTGTTTAATTAAAACTTATAAGAGTTATAAGGTTGTATATATTTTATGTCATTTACCGTTTTTAATTCGACTGACGCCGGCCCCAAAGTGGGGCGAAATATATTTCGAAAATAATTTTTATATACTTAATGTTTTAATTAAGCAAAAAATAAAATAAAATAAGTGCTCTATGTAGCAATATATATATATTTATTACAAGTATTCCTTATGTTTTATGTGGAGGAGTTTTATTGAAATTGCGTCGTAACGTTTTTTAGTGTGTTTATTGAAATGACAAGACATTTTACAGTTACAGATGGCCAGTATTCCGATATTAATCTTACAAAGAGGTTCTTTAAAATTAAGGTTATTAAATTGTGGAAATTAAAATCAATTGAAAAATTATTAATTTTGACATAAAATAAACAGACGTTTATCTACCTTTAAATCTACCTTTGGATTTCTTTATAGTCACAGATATGATTGTTTATAATAGGCTATAAGGGATAGTAATGAAATAACGCCTAAGCCGAAAACGCAGCAGAGATTGAATAAACGCTGGCAGAGCTGCGGGTGAAAGGCTAGTTTTAAATAAATGCATCGAATATAAGAAATTAGAAAAGTATTTAATTAAAATCTATATCGACTGACAAATGTAATTCATCTACCGTTGATTTACATAAAGAAATATTATTATAACGTGACGACCACTGACTGATCACACGTCATGTCTCTAAATACATATTACTAAGGTATTTAACTCAATATTTCTTAAATATCAATAACGTATCGTACATACAAAATTATTTATAGGTTTTCCTCTCAAATTATTTACGACATGTAACAAAAAAAACTATAACTGACAAATGTTTCATTAAGATGTACTTAATTTATATAATAATGCTTAGTGGTCTAATTAGCACCAATTTATTCACAATTATGAATGAAAATTATCCAATACAATAAAAAGAGTGGTTAAGGAAAATTCAAAAGCAGCATGGGAAGCTTTATTTACATTCCCTTATGAGACATTACATGCAAATAACGAAACAAGGAAGCGCAGTTCCCTAACACAAGCTATTAAAGATAATTGTAGGTCTACACTGGAACTAGATATAAACAATGGGAACCCTAACCACCATCATCCCCGTAGTTAATATAGAAAAGCAGAAGAGAAAATCAGTGATGGTGACCTCCGAGGGGCTGCACAGCTCCTCTTCTCCAGCGATGCAGTCGCTCCTGACTCGCCTGAAACCCTTTCGGCTCTTCAAAATAAACATCCTATGCCTTCGGCAACACTTTGCCTTCCACCAGCCCCACTGCCCGATGACCCCTGCATAAAAGCCACAGGAAAGAACGTGCTTTCTACCGTAATGTCATTCAAGAATGGTTCGGTAGGTGGGCTAGATGGACTTAGCCCACAACACTATAAAGATCTGCTCTGTGGAACAACCGGACAAGCAGGCGAAAATCTTTTGAGTGACATTACAGCACTAATTAACCTCATGCTGTCGGGCCAGGTAAACACAGACATAATAAGCCTACTTTATGGAGCTAACCTTTGTGCTCTGCTAAAAAAAGACGGCGGTATTAGGCCCATTGCAGTGGGTGCAACCATACGCCGCATGGCATCAAAGATCTGCTGTCAACACATCCTTCCAGAGCTGACAGAGCTATTCCAGCCAGTACAACTCGGTTTTGGCTCCAGGGGAGGTTGCGAGGCGGCGGTCCATGCCATGCGGACGTACATTGAAAATGACGGAGGTGAAGTGGTGCTGAAGGTAGACGTAAAAAACGCATTTAACTCCGTAGACAGGGGCGCCCTACTGACAGAGATAAGAGAAACAACCCCTAATATCTATAATTACATTTGGCAATGCTATAGCGCACCATCTAAATTACTATATAGAGGCAATGTCTTAGAATCTGCCGTTGGCTGCCAGCAGGGTGACCCATTGGGGCCCGCAATGTTTAGCCTCGCTATTCATAAGATCGTCAAATCGCTCAAATCAAAATTAAATATTTGGTACCTTGATGACGGCACCCTAGGAGGCGACACAAATACAATATTAGAAGACTTCAAAACCATTACTCAAGAATTTGCATCTATCGGACTGGAACTAAACTTTTCAAAGTGTGAACTCTACATTTCAGGCAATGTTTCAGATCCCACCAAAATCATAAATATTTTCAACAACGTGGCCCCCAATATCAAAATTTTAGACAAAAAGTCACTTCGCCTCCTAGGGGCTCCAGTTCTTGAAGAAGCCATGCCTCAATTTTTAGATGATCAAATTTCCAAATTTGACAACGCAATTCCTCATTTAGAGAAAATCTCATCTCAGATGGCATATCAAATTATTCGGTTTTGTTTATTCGTTCCAAAATTTACATACATATTAAGATGTAGCCCAATTTTTAAATTAGAATCACTACTTTTGAATATCGATAACATGATTCAGTTGGCACTAACCAAAATCCTAAATTGTCCAATCACAGAAAGATCTTGGCTCCAGGCCTCGCTTCCAATAAGATTGGGAGGCCTAGGGATCAGATCAGTGAATAGCGTGGCACTTCCAGCCTTTTTGTCTTCTGCCCACAGCACAGAGGTCTTGTATAACAAAATTATTAACCCATCAATGGGTAATATTGAGATCTCGTGCTGTGGGGAAGCCAAATTGGCATGGTCGCGGGCCTGCCCCGGTGAAGCTCCACCCCAAAATTTAATGGCACAGCGGCAATGGGACGAGCTGCTCTGCAAAATTAAACAAAAAGAACTTTTAGATACTAGCGTAAATGACATAGAGCGAGCTCGTCTCCTTGCCGTTTCGGAACGTGAGTCGGGCTATTGGCTGCAGGCACTTCCTTCCGTAAATATCGGTACCCTAATCGACAATCTGTCATTTAGTACGGCCATAGGCTTGCGGCTAGACACCACAATAACCCAACCACATCGCTGCCCCTGCGGAGCTGACGTGGACTGTTCCGGGCTCCACGGCCTATCGTGTCGACGCAGTGCCGGCCGCCACTCTCGCCATGCTGCCCTGAATGACATTATCCGAAGGGCCTTCACCACGATCAACGTACCCTCGACCCGTGAACCAACAGGAGTCGTTCGGGACGATGGAAAGAGGCCCGACGGCATGACTTTGACAGCATGGAAACATGGGCGGCCGCTAGTGTGGGACGCAACATGCGTGGACACGCTGGCGGCTTCCTATGTCCAACAAAGCTGCAGGGCCGCTGGTGCAGCGGCGGGCACTGCTGAAAGCAACAAACGGCGCAAATATTCTGCACTGGACAGGTGCTATATGTTTGCGCCGTTTGGAGTGGAGACGCTGGGTCCGTGGGGTCCGGAGGCGCGGCGACTGTTTAAAGAACTTTCGTCGCGCCTGGTCGATGTCTCGGGTGACCGGAGGGCTGGCGCTTACCTTGGCCAGAGGATCAGTCTGGCCATCCAAAGAGGAAACGTTGCCAGCATTCTGGGCACCCTACCGGGGGACAGCGACCTGGACCGGGTTTTTTATCTTTAGTTTTTGTAATTTTAGTTAATATTGATTTAGATTAGTTTAATTTAATTTATAGATTTATTTTATTTGTAGGATAGTTTGAACCAGTTTTTTTTTTTTGTGAATTAAATATAACCCATTGAATGAAAATAAGAATGAATACCTAATTTATTTACTTGTCACACAACGATATTCCAAGCCTATCGTTGTTTTAACACGTTAATTTTGAAGTAACTAATTAAATGAATTAAATGACAGTGGGCAAACTTGTATGGCAGTTGGTCCAAACGCCGCCAAGATTCAGGTCAAAATTTAGTCCTCAAGCAAGCAGAACCACATCAAAATCTGTCTGAGAGATTTCAACATATGACTATAATTATGTTTTACAGCCTCCCCTACTTCAGTTCTTGTAATAAACAAGGGGCTCCGACGAAAGATTTTGACTTTTTGGCAAAAACTTTCGTCGGGGCTCCGTGTTTATATACACCGTAACATATATAAATACATGCTTAGCTGCGTAACTTTGATCAGATGAAGGGAAAAAACTTAAAAAGATCTTGGACGTGAAAGAAGAAAACACTACACATGAAATTAAATCATACTGCATCTTTAACCTAACTCTTGTGGGTTAACACGGCCATTGATGGCTGATCCTCATGAATATCCGAAAGAAATAAATGTAGGTATTTTGTGCTGGTCTCCCTGGCAACTTTCTTCTTCTTCGCGAGTTTAGTCATACACCTGTACATGAACGCTGCCCTCACACAATGTGTTTCGGTCGGTGTCCTTCCACTTATTGCTACGTTGTTTACTGAAACATAAAGCTATACTCTTAAGGGCCTTACTATTGCCAAATGGGTACTTTCGAAAGCCTACTCCTCGTTTACGCCCAAACCAAAAATAATGAAAAATGTATTATGAATAATCAGCTCATAGACAACAGATGCAACATTTCTCTTTTTCATACCACCAAAACTTCTACATGAAAAAATTTATCACCTAAATGGTGTTTCTTGGCTTGAATTTCCTACTGCTCCTAAGTGGCTTGGCCGATTGAATTTATTTATGCTTTAATGAATAGATACATTTGATAGCTATAAACATAACATAGGATTATTCAATCGAACAATCACGTCCATGTGAAAAGTATAATTTTCTCCTATTTCGCCCTTTCAAGGACGTAGCGAGCGTCGTAACAGCCACTATGCATTGCGCGCTGACATGAACGTTATTTCAATGTCGTTTCCGTTGATATACATACTGACAAATATCGAGCTGCTAATTTGGCGATGGTAATCGCCTTAAGGTGGGCCATCCCGCTCAGCAGCCATATAAATTCTTTGGGTGTTTGTGACGTCCTTATGACATTGATCTCAATGAAACTTTGCCCACATCTTTATATATGTTTTCCTTCCCCCTTACACCGCACTCCGACCCATTTCTCATCAAGAGGTGTAAGTTGGCGAGATATTCAAAAACCTCCAAATTTGTCAAATAGTTTCAGGTAAAAACTGTTTTCCATGAAATGGTAACTGTTTATTTATAGAAAAGTGTATAAACTTTGTTTTCTTTAAATGAACGACGTCTGTATTTCTCTTTTTTTTTTTCAGTGTAGATAAAAATTATATTACTTGCTTAACTTTGCGTAAAAACCAAGCAACATTCACGATATCCTGAGCCTGACACCTATTATGATGGTGTTTCATCAAATTTAGCTTTTTGGGCTTTTTGGACGTAGTTGTTGCTAGATAATACTTTAAAAAATATGAAGAAAATATGCTATTGACTTCACAATCAGTTTTACTTTTTATACATCTCGGCGTAAAGGGGCCTCTATAACGTCAGATGCACAACTTTAAATGACCATTTCACATTGTGTAATTTAGTCAATTGGTTTTAGAAAAAACGCAAAAGCTTCAAGTTCACTCGATAGAAAAAAAAAGTTACCTTTTAATTTCATGTTTTTCGAGTGCTGGAGGTCCTTCCTTAAATTATACAGCCTTGATATTTGTATTAAAATAAGTGTCCGATAACCTCGTCTAAACATCTTAGAATATTCAATATTTTTTAATAAAATGCAGTTTTTCGTGAGCGCGTGTTTCTTGGTGGTCGTAACAGCCACGGCTCAGAGCACGCTATTTTAAACTAAAAGGAAACGTCGTAGAATTCCGTTCTGATTGATGCAAAATGAGGTGCTTAATCTAACTTTACACACTTTTATACACACCCTCACTCTCATATTTACACTCCATCACAAAACCGAACACATGTCCACTCTCTCTCTCACACACACACACACACCCTCACACACACACACACCCTCTCTCGTCCTCATCTTATAACACTTCCTACTGGTAGTCCGCCCGACTGTGAACTCGCGAACCCCTCTTACAACCCCATATCTCGACAACCCCTTGACCGATTTGGCGTCAAAAGTTAAAAAAAAACTCATTACTAGCCTACCGAATTTCATGACGTTTCGATCAACGGTAGTCGAGTTATCGTTGGACAAACATTCATACATATATACATACATTATTTATTTACTTTAGAACCTTAGCCTACTAACTGTGATTTTCACCAACTCGTAAGCTAAGTTATTAACACATTAACAAATTTTAACACAGGTTGGTACTTATGAAAATAAATGCTTAAAAAAATTCTAACAAGAAGAACAAATTTTGATAAAGTAATATTAAAAATTTAAATTTCTGGGTATTTATTCAGGAGCAGATTTAGCAGTGTACACGCGTGGGAGGTGGGCGCAAAACGAGTATGCTGTGTGCGTACCACACCCGTCGCAAAGAGCAGGCGTGACCGCAAAATCGCGTACCTGTTCGGTGCCGCCAGCACGCAGCATGCATACATACATACATATACATGTATATACATACATACATACATACATACATACACACTAGTAGTTCACCCCGAACTGTGAACACGTAGACCCCCAACCCCATATCTCGGCAACCACTTGACTGCTTTGGCTCATGTTCGAACTTTAAAATTATTTTCAATGCATGTGCTCGTAAAGGCCCACTTTTTATGCATCAAAACCGAACAAAAAGTCGATTATTTTGCCCTAGGGCTTTATTGTTATTATTTTTTTTTAATTTATTTATAATGGTTGGCTAACCTGCAGCCTTTCCTGTGTACCATAGATGTTATACTTTTTTTTCCACTGTTTAACGGCTCTGGATACAGTCCTTTTGAGCCAATTATAATTTAAAGCTCACAAGATTATATTTATTTTCATTTCCTCACACTATGCATTGAAAAACGTAGTATGATACACGGGCGTAAAAGCAATAAATTACTCGGTTACGTTTAAAACACTCGCTACGCTCGTGTTTTAAATCGTCCTCGTAATTTATTCCTTTGCGCCCTTGTAACATAAACTACTATTTTGTTTCATTTACTCGCCTACCAAATTTCATGACACCCAATCAACGATGCTTGAGTTATTGTTGAAGAAACATTCATACACACAAACGCCGGATGGTTTAAGTAGACTCGGAGAACTTCGCTCGCTCGTTCAATTGACTTTATCATGCAAACAGTTTCCTCTTCGTAAATTCGAGTAAATATCTTTAAGCAACTTTTACTTTTTTTTATTACTGTTGCTTACTTTGTAAGCATTCATCTGAAATGTTCTTGGGTAGAGCCTGATTTTCAATTAACAATGATTGTTTTTTGAATTGTGTAACAAGATAATGCAATAAAAAAAAACTTTTTTTAATTTTTACCTTACCTTTTATTCCACAAATAGTTGCAATTTGCTGAGATATTTTCAATTCTTTCTGTGGCATAGTACCATTCCAAACTTTTGGCCAAAGTTGGTTCATGTTCTCAAATAAGACCATACCATCGACATTCATCTAAAATTATAAATTTTTACTAGAAACAAGATTAAGGCGACGATATTCAGGTTTTCCCGGAAAAATGTCGTATTCATTTGTGTTTTATTTGTAAATAATAGAGACGGATTTAAATTTTGAAAAAAATAAAAATATGTCATATTTTATTCTTTGATATTAATATCATATTAAACAAATATATAATGGATGAAAACAAAACACATGTACTGTTTCACAATTTACTTGATAACACAATTAACCCAACTAGTTTCGCCTTATCGTCATTCTCAAAGGATTTTACATAAAACTTAAGTTCTTAACACTATTTATCTGTCACACAAGCATTGTCTAAGCATTATTATTATGTAAAATCCATTGAGAATGCCGATAAGGCGAAACTAGTTGGGTTAATTGTGTTATCATGTAAATTGTGAAACAGTACAAGTGTTTTGTTTTCATCCATAATGATGTTTCACCAAGAGCCGACAATCGCAAGTATTAACAAATATATAATATTATATATATATATATATATATGTAACTTATAGTACCAAAATTAACTTCATAAAAAATATGATATAAAACGGCCATTAAAAATATTTTAATTTGTTAACCGTGATGGCTTTACTACGCTTGCACTTGACAGGATCTCAAATTGATTTGTAGCAAAATGGCGCTCTGAGAAGTTACCGTAGCCAGAAAAGAATAAAAAACCGACCAAGTGCGCGAGTCGACTCGCGCACGAAGGGTTCCGTACCATTATCTATAAAAAAGGCAAAAAAATCACGTTTATTGTATGGGAGCCCCCTTAAATATTCATTTTATTCTGTTTTTTAGTATTTGTTGTTATAGCGGCAACAGAAATACATCATCTGTGAAAATTTCAACTGTCTAACTATCACGGTTCATGAGATACAGCCTGGTGACAGACGGACAGCGGAGTCTTAGTAATAGGGTCCCGTTGGTTACCCTTTGGATACGGAACTCTAAGAACGACCTTCATAGTACATATATTATACATATAATAGTACATTATTGTTCTATAGTAGTGTTTTTGCCACTACTGAAACACTTGATCTATGTATTTTTTTAAAAGCTCCTGTAATCCTGTAAATCTTTAGTAATAGAAGATGGCTCTATATAGTTAATGTAACAGAGGCATTTAAAGTATTGCTTTAGAGTTGTGATATATGGCACTGATGTATAGGTTTACAATACTTATTATTGTTACCAACATGTTACCGAAATGCTGTTTAATATTTCACGGCAAAAATATTCGACACGCTTTGTTATAACTTTTTTGGTGAAAAATGCATTATTACTTTGCTTGTTGGGGTTATTCATAGATAAAAACTTACTTTTACACCCGTAGGGCCGAAATTATGTCCTATTTACTTACCATGTCATTCTCTTTAAAAACACAAGCTAAGAAACATTCAGTATCTCTGCTCAGAAGGAACCCAGAAATTAAACGAGTTAGCTGTTTATATACATCTGTGTGGTTCATGTACCATCGATGACTACATGCGACAATGACATCTTCGAACCTTGAAGCGGTTTTGCGCATATGGGTCCTAAAAATTTTCTGCAACAAAATAATTACGGGTCACTCCAGGTACCAAAGTAGTAATAAAAAACCAGCCAAGTCTGTGTCGGGCCACGCGCAGTGTAGGGTTCCGTAGTTGCCCGTCACAATATGCGGACTAAAAAGGTTCATAAACGTATTAATGGTTTAACAAATAACAACTTCAACTAGGTAATCTTAGCAAGACTAATCGATTGGTTGGTAGGCATGTATTTATATATGTAACCTATTAGTAATATAGAATATAGAATGGGATTTAGTCGGCCGCCTGGATTCGTGCTGGGGCCTCGGTTGTTGATCATTGAACCTTGTTCCTGGTCCCTGGCCGGGTCTCCGGTATGGGTTCGGGCAGTTGATTGGATTTCACATTGTATAATTATATACTTTACTCTTTTTCCACACTTTATTATTGTTATTATTTTACATTATAATTAAAACTTAAATAACAAAAAAGTTACTTAATTTAAAACTAAATAATCCTAAAATAAAAGAAAAAGCCCAAAAACCTCATACTAAATAAAACAGTATACTAAATAAAAAATATTCTCTAAACCGTTGCCGTCGGGTGCGGTGCCCAAAAATACTTTATATTTTCTGCCAAAAGGCTGGCAGCATTATCCCGCTGGATCGCCAGGTTGATCCTCTGGACAAAGTATGCCCCAGCCCTTGGCTCACCAGAGGCGTCGATCAACCGATTTTATTAACCGATCGACCATTTATTTCTGCATGCTTCGTGCACGACGAGATTTCGTGGAAGTTGTCTCATCATCAAAGCACCATACCGTCGACTGGCGCTTTGTTTCAGGATCGTAGTTATATAGCCATGTTTCATCACAGTCAGTATATCATAAACGTTTTTTTGCTCGCCACCGTTGAATTTATCTATCATAAATTTACATCAATCCACGCGACACTCTTTCTGCTCATTAGTGAGTTTGTGCGGCACCCATCTCGAACAACGCTTATGGAGAGAAAGGTGGTCGTGTATGGTGGTCTGCATTGCTGCTGATCCAATGCCCACTTCTTGCTCGAGCTTTACATATGTAATTCGCCGATTTTCACGAACAAGTTTTTCGATTGCTCGAATATTTTCTTGAGTGACCGCTGTTGGCGGCCGACCAGTCTTCGCCTCATCTTCAAAGCTTTCACGTCCTCTTCTAAATTCAGCAAACCAGTTATTAACTGTTGCGTGTGAACAAACAGATTCACCAAAAGTAATAACCAAAAGTTCAAAACATTCTTGAGTCTTTAAACCTTTTTTATAGTCATAATAAATCATTGTCCGAAAATCTCTTTGAGTGAGCTCCATTGCTACGAACGAATTCCCGCCAGATTCTCTCGGAAAAACAAAATTTAAAAAACTAATAATTTGAATTAACGAATGTTCTATATTCAAAACTATTAGCTAATAACCGGCCTATACGTAAAGTTCTAACGTGCCAGTGACAAATCAAAAAGTAAAGAGTATCTAACTTCTTTAATGTCGTCAATTTGACAAAGTTTCAATTTGTTTCTATTCAATTAGTTTCGATTAATTAAATCGGACCTTAGTATTAAATTGGACCTTGTTTTGGTAATTATTTTGTTAAATTATAGACAACATTTTAAAATTCTAATCAAAGCACATCATTACCCATGGCACCCTCGGTTAGAAAGGGAGGTTACATCATAAAAATGAACTATATGCACACATCCATATCCAATCACTTCGCCCGTCTGACAGACAGGCACTGAAGAAAATTTTCCATGATTCGTCACTTATTGAGGCTATTACTTATTGGTTAAAATGAAACCAAATAAAGTTATTTTTTGGTGTTTGATTGTTGTATGATTGCAAAACCCTTTTTAAACGACATTGACGTTGCGAAAAAAAGTATTTTTTTGTTCTAAACGAAAAAAATATTCACAAAATATATAAAAACCAGTCCAGATCATTTTTTTTTTTTAAACATCTAGAAAAACCTTGACATCACACACTGAGGTATTACGTACACTAGTACATAGAGACATCACATGATAATGTAAAAACTCACATCCTCACAGCTCTTGAAATAAAAACATCCACTCGCCTTGAATGTGTCAACGCCACAGCAATAAATTTCCTGATGATTACCTCGATAAATAAATACACCGATACGATCCGTGACCTGGCCCAGAGGGTAAAAAAGAATGAAGATTTTCTAACCTAGCATCCGAAGTAACTTGAATCAAAAATCAAATCAACAATATACTAACAAGCTCAAACCCTTTTTATTTATGTCGTATAAGTATTGTTTACCTTGATTCATAATTTGTCCCAAAATAATACATATTTTGTTGGTGGTCATAAGAAATTTGCACAAATTGCAACATCTTAATTAAGAATAGGAAACCGTTACGAAAACAATAGCACGGACATCCTTGAATTAAAAATATGCAGACAAAAATGACTGTGAAGAATTTTTAGATTTTTTTCATAGTTTTCATGTACAGATACATACAGTCACCTACATAGACATACAGTCACGTACATGGACATACAGTAACATACATAGACATACAGTCACATACATAGACATACAGTCACATACATAGACTTACAGTTACATACATATACATACAATCACATACATAGACTTACAGTCACATACATAGACATACAGTCACAAACATAGACATACAGTCACATACATAGACATACAGTCACATACATAGACATACAGTCACATACATAGACATACAGTCACCGCAATAATCGAAAACAGGGGCATGTTTATTGCTTGGTTTAGTTCAGTAAATTACCAAATTAAGTCATGAAAATAATAACAACCGTACTTCAAAAGAAATCGTTTTTTGTATTCAAATTTCTATTTATTTTCTAGGCGCGTATCAAGTAAAAAACATATTGAATCTTACCAAGAAAAAAATTTTGTCTTGTCTGGAGCCTTAAGATAATGTACAAAACGGCTCGCACGGCATTTTGGTGGGCGACGCGTCTTAACATGAATAGTTTAGATTAACAGAAACTAAACACTAACAAACTGATAGCACTTGATGCTGGATAACAAGTTAATAATTATAATAAAATAAAATCACTGGATTACCTCCTCATTTGATGCGGGATAACAAGTTAATAATAATAAAAAAATCACAGATTCAAACATATCCAAGTACATGTTGTATTATAGAGAATAAATCGAAAAAAAAACTATAAAAAACTAATGCTCCGATTATAAACTAATGTAGTACCTCTATACTAACAGATCAACCAATGATTTGAAATGCAAACTATGTTGTACCGCTCCGTCAATGCAAGCATTGTTACCTTGCTGCTTCCTTGGATAATATGGAATTTTATAACACGTACTTTGACATTCACTAGACATAAAAATGTAAATATTCTGTTTACTTAACTATTTATTTAACAACTAGCTTTTGCTCGCGGCTTCGCCCGCGTTGTTTTATTTTTTGTGAAGATAAACGAATCAGTCAATAATTTTCGGATACTTAATTTTATAAAACGTATTTATTTCAATTCTGGTTTGAACGAAACTATTTATTGTTCTCTAAATTGATCTTCTGTTAAACTGTGTTGCGCGAAGCCTGAGGCCGGGTCACGTTTCTGAAAGAAATTATTCCTTGATCTCGTATTTGATGCTTAAGTAAAGTGTCTTTGGTGAGGTTGAAGGCCGAGCTGCATTTTAGAACAAAAATATTTCTTGACCTCGTATTTGATTTAAAGGCCTTTTGCGAGGCCGAAGGCTGAGCCACGTTTCCGAACGAAACTAATATATTGAGCTCTTATATGGTTCTCAGGTAAAGTGACTTTGTTGAGGGCGAAGGCCGAGCCGCTTTTCCGAACAAAACTTTTATCTTGTTCTCCGAATTGACGCTGCCAGTGACGAAGCCGAAGGCCGAGCCGCGTTTCCAAACGAAAATATTTCTTGATCTAATATTTGATTTTTAAGTAATGGTGACGCCGAAGGCCAAGTCGCGTTTCTGATTGAAAGTAATTCTTGTTCTCTGAATTAATTTTCTGCTGTAGTGCTTTAGCGAGGCCCAAAGCCGAGTTGCGTTTTCAGACGAAGTTATTTTTTGATCTCGTATTTGATTCCCAGGTAGTGTTTTTGGAGAGGCCAAAAGTCAAGCCGCGTTTCCGAACAAAGTTATATTTTGATCTCTTGTATGATTCTCAGGTAAAGTGTCTTTAGGTAAAGGCCGAGCCACGTTTTCGAATATTTGTAACTAACGAAACTACTCCTAAACGATTCTCAAGTAAAGTGGCTTTAGCGAGGCCGAAGGCCGAGCCGCGTTTCCGAACGAATCTATAATCTTGTTTTCTGAATTAATCCTCTGCTAAAATGTGTTTGGCGAGGCCGAAAACCGAGCTGTGTTTCTTTGGCCAGGCCAAAGACAGAGCCGCGTTCTTGAACGAAACTATTGTGAGTCAGGACTTCTCTTGATAGGCTACTATAAAAAGTAGCCTATGTTACTCCCCTGTTTATAAGCAAAAAATCACGTCGATCCGTTGCTCCGTGAAAGAAGGACAAACCAACAAACACACTTTCGCATTTATAATAACAGTACTATAAGTGGGGAAAACAAGTACATAGTCAGATTTCTCGAAAATCAATCTACTGTCATCTCATTTGTCATCGTCATTGGAATGATAATAGGTTTTTGTTGAGGAACTATTGAGCAATTTTTGAATATAGGCGTTCTGTTTCGATTAATTAGAAAAGGGCGGGTTTTTCATAATTTGGCTGGGAGACTGCTTTTAAGGCGCCTTTTCTAGCGTCATCCGAAAATTATTCATACTAATAACGATATTTCTCTTAAATCAGACGTTTGAAAATTATGAAACAAATATACAGTGTTATTTAACGTATAAGGAAAAAAATATTTCTGAATATTATTCTTGGGTGAAAAGTCAAGCTGTTTTTAGATTAAAATGATGTAAAATTGGTAATTTTTTTGAAATCACTAATGGTTTTTGTATGGCACTTGCACTACAATACAAGGAAAATATTGCTTAGAAAAATCATCCATGGATTTTTTCCGTCTATTGCGTCCATGTGAAAAGTATTATTGTCCCCTATTTCACGCTATTCAGAGAACCTGCGACGTCGTAATGTAGTGCGCGTTGATATGAACGTTATTTCAATATACTTTCTGTCGATATTTGAACCGACACAAGTCGACTCAAGGTCGTTGGCTACTAACTGCCCTTAACTTGTGGCAGGCTTATGTCGCCAAGCAACTCGGCACGCTCCAACATGATGTATCCAGTAAAGGATGAGTTACGTAGTATCAGTCATCCAAGTTGACAAATACCATACACTGTGAAAAACGAACATTTATAGACTCTTCAAGCTTTCCGCAATATTTTATTGAACAACATCAAAATGTAAATCGGAAGTATAAGAAAATATTGAATGAAAGCTTCAGGAGCTCAGTTAGACCAGCGATTCTGTAGTGCTGGTACCCCTATTTAGTATAAGAACAGATGGTGTAACGTAGCGCCAATTATTGAGTGGAGCCGGACGATGGCGTCGATACTACAAAGAACGGAATTAGTTAGACTGGAAATTGGGCCAATCAAGACATTGCGTGGTGTGGCAGTCATTTATTCGAGAGCGGGAGTTAAGAATGGGCAGTCTTCAGAAAAGTTTCTAGTCCCAAAAAGTCTTGCAACTAGTCTGAACCAGTTCAGAGGTCAGTGTTTCAACTACAACTGTATCAAGTTCTATTATTTCAATAATGAATCATCTTATGTTATCTTAGTGGTGCTGGAGGTACAGGAATCGCCAGAAAAGGTCTATTCCAAGGATTCGGAGTCACGTACTGAAGAACTGAAGCCCGTCCAGATTTAGGGGTCGTTGTTAATCAAATAAACCCTGGGAGATACCCTCACCTACGCTCGTTTGATCCTGTTACCTCGCCGAAGAGCTGGTATGCGCATTCTCCCCCTAGATACTTCTCCTTATTTTGGCTGGGTGATGTTTTGGTTTTGCTTTTGTTGATATCTTGTATTATGTTTTCTTCGAATAAACCGAACTGTAAGTAGACCTAGATTTTTGATCAAAAACAAGATTTTTTCATAAACCAGCGACATATTCATTATTCTCTGTATTTTTGTCATTGGCTTTAAGTTTTGTGTATATAAGGAATCAAATAAAAATATATTACTTAAAAACCAATATTAAATTTTAAGTTTACAAACTTTTATTAGCGCCTTCGTGGCCTACCGGTTGAGTCTTTGCTCACATAACCAGCAATTTATACATGTATATTTAACTCGGTCTGCGTGGCTTGGCAAGTTATATATGTATAATTGTATATGTAGCTGGGTCTGCGTGACTTGGCAAGTTATATATATTTAGCTCAGTCTACGTGGCTTGGCAAGTTATATATATTTAGCTCAGTCTGCGTGGCTCGGCAAGTTATATATATTTAGCTCAGTCTGCGTGGCTCGGCAAGTTATATATATTTAGCTCAGTCTGCGTGGCTCGGCAAGTTATATATATTTAGCTCAGTCTGCGTGGCTCGGCAAGTTATATATATTTAGCTCAGTCTGCGTGGCTCGGCAAGTTATATACAGTGGTGGTCACATAATTACAGACACTTAAAGCATATTAAAATAACTAAGCTATTCCTCTCTATATTTTTTATCAGACTACCATTGGAACTTGCTACACAATTTAAATATATTTGTGTAGGTATTGTGTAGTGTTAAAACGAAATATTGTCAACAAAATTTGTCTGTTCCTAATCTTTTATTCGGTTTATCCTAATTGCAAGCAGTATAAACTTAACAAAGATATGGCCATATAATTAAAGACACTCCATTTGCTTAGAAGAAATAAAAAAAATATCGTTGTTATTGAAATCATCTTTATTACACAAAATTCCCAACAAATTTGTAAAACATTCCGGTACGTATCAATATTTGGTCGCATGTCTTTTGGCAGAAATTACAGCACGACATCTTTTGGGCATGGAAGCGATCAATTTTGTACAAGCTCCTACCGGAATTTGGTTTCATGCTACTGTAAAGACTGTAAGTTGATCGACGTTCGATGTCCGCTTTGTCGCCACTATCTTCTTCACCTGGTACCACAAATTTTCTATGGGATTTAAATCCGGGCTGTACGGGGGCCAATCCAAAACTTTCACGGACTGGTTCCTTAAGAAGACTTTTACTATTTTTGCAGTGTGTTTCGGATCATTATCCTGTTGGAAAGTCCAAATGACCGGTAAATTTTGCTCGGCGTAGGGCAGCATGGCTTGTTCTAAAATATTCATGTACTGGAATTTATCCATGTTGCCTTCTATTTTTCTGACAGGTCCTACAGCAAGTCCTGAAAAGCAGCCCCACACTTTGATATTTCTGCCCCCATGTTTGACTACTTTCTTGGTATACTTTGGATCCATTTCTTTGTTTGGGGGGCGTCTAACATATTGTTTTCCATCAGAATTAATCATATTAATTTTTGTTTCATCAGAAAAGAGCACTTGTTTCCACTCTCGTTCAGTCCAGTGTTGATATTTTTTAGCAAACGCTAATCTTGCCTTAACATTTTGCTTTTTCTAAAGTGGCACCTTTCGAGACACTCTTCCGTACAAGTTTGCCTCACATAGTCTCCGTCTAATTGTTTTTGCAGACACATCCTTCGACCCTCCTGCACCAAACAACTCCGAACGTATCAATTCTGATCCCTTGAACGGATCTTTTTTTGCCAACAACACCATCTTAGAGTCTTCCCGCACAGTAGTTTTCCTTGGTCTCGGTTTTCTAGGTACGTTTACGGTCGTGTTAAACTTCTTGGTATGTGTTATAGCATTCATAACCATGTCCTTAGAACAGTTCAAGTGGTTTCCTATTTTTCTGTACGACCAGCCTTTGGTACGAAAGTTCACAATAATCTTCCTAGTGGTCGAATCGCAACTCTTGTTTTTTCCCATATTGATTGGTTTAAAACGTACTAATTTTAATGGAAAAAGTTAAGTTTTTCCAGTAATATCGACGTTTTATGAAAATACGCGGCAAAACAAAGAAAAAGAGAATTTAGTTCTTTTTTTGTTTGTTGAAATTCAGAACACAGCTTTTATTGTCTTTAATTAGCTGGCCAGCTACAAGTAAGTTAAAAGAGTTTGTGTTACTTTACCAGAGTGCGCAGTGGCTAAACTACTAACGAACACATCTATTTTTTGTCCCATATTTTAAGAACACAATGTCACGTATGGTTTAATACCAATTACTCTACATTAAATACCTATTTAAGCAAATGATAGTACCATAACTAAGTTTTTTGTGGTCAATTAGGAGGTGTCTTTAATTATGTGACCACCACTGTATATTTAGCTCAGTCTGCGTGGCTCGGCAAGTTATATATATTTAGCTCAGTCTGCGTGTCTCGGCAAGTTATATATATTTAGCTCAGTCTGCGTGGCTCGGCAAGTTATATATATTTAGCTCAGTCTACGTGGCTTGGCAAGTTATATATATTTATCTCAGTCTGCGTGGCTCGGCAAGTTATATATATTTAGCTCAGTCTGCGTGGCTCGGCAAGTTATATATATTTAGCTCAGTCTGCGTGGCTCGGCAAGTTATATATATTTAGCTAGGTCTGCCTGGCTCGGCAAGTTATATATATTTAGCTTGCTCTGCGTAGGTTGGCAAGTTAAATATATTTAACTCGGTCTGCGTGGGTCGGTAAGTTTTTAGATATATCTGAAATATATATATATACAAGGTGACTTTTTGATCATCATCCAAATTCATACTGGAGGCTTGATAAGTGATCAGTATCTTGAATCAATAACAATTTTTGTGAAATTCCTAAAACGAAATTTCGGCTTCCCATAGAAATTCACTTCCAGTCCCGAGTGAGTCACTATGGGGAGTCAAAATTTCATTTTCCGAATTTCACCAAAATTGTTATTGATCCATGATACTAATCACTTACCAAGCCACCAGTATGAATTTGGATGATGATCAAAAAGTATATACAAGTTTGGTGAGTGATCAGCATCATGAATTGATAACAATTTTTGTGAAATTCGTATAATGAAATTTTGACTTCCCATAGTAATTCCCTCCCAGTCCTGAGTGAATCACTATGGGGAGTCGAAATTTCATTTTATGAATTTTACAAAAATCGTTATTGGTTCATGATACTGATCACTTACGAAGGCTCAAGTATGAATTTGGACGATGTTCACAAATTCACCTTGTATATACATTTAGCTCGGCTGCGTGGCTCGGCAAGTTTCGGTTATCAGTGAAAGGTAGATGGTTGTTACCAAAGCTTGCTTTACTTGTGGACTACGGGCACACCGTGGGTAATACTTTATATTCTTTGCCGTGGGTAGCCCTATGTATCGAGTAACAAGATGTGACCACTAATAATAATTAGTTATGTAGAAACAAATACTATATCAAAATAAACAGGGTTGGTTGGGCGCAACCTTATTTATTTTGATGTAGTTTTTTTTTTCTACTCTACTATAAATTAGTCCCATCTCATTACTCGATACATAGGGTTACCTCCTGTACGCTCCTAATTGACTTTTTTTTTTTTCAAGCCGTTAGAGACATGTCATATAGTAAATATAGGTAATCATTGATTTTCATAAATAAGGCGTAGAATCATGTCAATCATTACTATAAAAATGGTGAATATTTGTGTCGATTCGGCACAACACAACTGAACTTATTTGACAGGACTAACCTTTTTTGAGCGTCTTGTCTTTGTCTTTTCGATACAGAAAGAAAAAGACAGAACGCTTAAATTAAGTTTAGTCCTGTCAAATAAGTTACAACGTGTTACACCGAATCTACACCATTGTTTGTCCAAGATAGATTTACTTTAAGAGTCGGAGTTACGAGATTGGGCAAAACAGGGTTCGGGGTTATGGCTTTTTAAGATAGTAAAATATTAATTTCTGAACAAAATAAATACCACTTGTTACCTTACAAGATGAAGTACAGGTTTATTAAAAAAAATCTTGACACTAATGTATAGTAACTTCAGAAAAAAAAACAGGATGTCAAGTTCAGGTTACACCCGTAGCGCTGCAATGCTATTCAAGAGATTTTTTTGAAATTCCTGTTTTTTTTTCTGAAGTTACTATACATTATTGCCGTGATTTTTTTTAATGAACCTGCACTTCATCTTGTAAGCTAACAAGTGGTATTTATTTTGTTCAGAAATTTTAATTTTTACCGTCTTAAAAAGCCATAACCCCGAACCCCGAATCTCGGAACACCGACCCTTGTACTGAGGTAAATATTTCTAACATTCATGCTAAGATAGCACTATAATGTCTTTATTACAGTTTATACATCGTTAACGTTTTTATATTTAAATAAAGTAACAGTATATATATACTTGAGATTTTTTATTATCAATATAATATTATCGAAATATCAATTAAATTTCGTATGTACTACAGGTACACATATTTACAGGTTTTCGTCTTAGACATTTTAGAACAATAATAACTATAACAAACCCTTATTATTTAATTTAACAAACATTTTTACACCATATATATGTGATATTTATATGAAGTAAAAGTATTTGAAGTTACTTTTTGTTTTTCAACAATGTACGTACACCATGATGTATATAATATGTTCTGTGTGTATATGTTACCGGCCAAACCCGATTTGAACACAAACTAGTTTGTCCTAGTTTAATTCGGAAATCCTTCAGCGTAGAAGAGAGCCGCTAGGTAACGTTATAAGAGAACCGGTAGGTTACGTTAGAATACGTTTATTTCCATATGAAATATTTGGAACATACAAATATTTTCTGCCAAACTAGTTTGTAGGCAGAAAAATTTATCTGTATAAATAATAAGAAAAAATTAACAGTTTTAATTTAACCTAACAATTAAAGCTTACACAAAAATAAAAGATCATCGTTTTATCTACACTTAAATATCATATTTATGCAATATTAATGATTTGTACTTATTTTTAAATATAGAACGGGTTACATTACATTCTGAGAAGCCAACAGGCAAGGCGTTAAATATTTTTGGTATTAAATATTTATCTGTTCCTTGATCATAATAGTTTTTGAATTTTTAAATTTGAAAGGCATTTCTGGCGGCTTTTCTAGTGTAATATTTGTGATTCACAGAATTTTTCTACTGATTATCAGGACCAAAATTTTCATTTGCTATCAAAAATCTTACTTTTTCATGTACAGGAATTATTTTACAGATATTAAATAGTTTATTATAGTTACTTTTACATTTATTTTTTGTATTTTTGTCTATCAATAACTTAAGAAAAAAAGAAAAGAGAACCGGTAGTTTACGTTAGAAGAGAGCCGGTAGGTTACGCTGGAAGAGAACCGGTAGGTTACGTTGGAAGAGAACCGGTAGGTTACGTTAGAAGAGAGCCGGTAGGTTACCTTAGAAGAGAACCGGTTGATCACGTTAGAAGAGTGCCGGTAGGTTACGTTAAAAGGTTAGGTATTGCGAGTCACCATTCATAATTTGCATGGTTATGTTTTTATGACAACCCAGAACCACTTTGGCCTAAGCCAAGCTATAGGTAGTTTGTTCTTAAATCGGTTTTGGCTGGTAACATATAAAGTGTTTATTTAATGTTTTATTTCAGACAATTTAGAATAAATTATAATTACAACTATCCTTGTACATATAGTTTACTTAATTAATATAACACTGAGTAGTCATTATGTACATTTTATGGACGACAAAAAACAAATATATAATGTGGTGGTTGTAACAGGGGCACTGATGGCTGATGATCATGTATGATTAGACAACCCAAAAGTACAGGCTAATGGATTAATTTCATCAGTGCTCGACTCTGGAGATAAGACTTCTCAAGTTTTGCCATACACTTGAACATAAGCGCTGCCCTCACACAATGTTTCTCGTAGGAACTCCTTCCTACTATGTCTGCGTTGTTCGCTGAAACAAAAACCGTGTGATCTTACTATATATCATCTATTTACTAGTATGTGATATAATACCCTCAGCGGCTGACCAACTGACTGATATATATACAGGGTGGAAAAAACGAAAGGGTCCTGGAGGGGAACTACCTTAAATCCTTTAGTTAGCTCATTTTACTGAAAGGAAACATTCCTTTATTTTTTAAAAGAAACAAAACTGCATTCAAAGATCTTCTAAACTTTGCTTGTCTCACCCGGGAACTGAACCAACTAAAATTTATAAAATAAACCCTCGCTATTTTATTATACGAATCGGTAGGATTATTGTTCAGAATAAAATTTGTCTAATAAACATTTGGTCTTACACTCATCTGTTGTACGAGATATTCATGAAATTAAATATTTATTACAAGTTCTTTGTTAACAATACCTAGTACGTACTGTTCACTTGTAACAAGTAAATGACACGTTATAATTTTCTTATCTCTCTTACATCCAAAAACATCGTATGAAGTACAAGCTTGCTAATGTTATTTATCTTAAGTACCTTGTTGAATACTTCAATAAGAAAATAGTTAAATGGTAATAATAAATGTATGCAGAGCACAATTACTTCTTGCACTAGGCGTACTGACGAAAAGTTTAAAAAAGGAACGTATTTTTTTTGCAATGCGGAGCAACAAATTTGAAGTTCTAACCTTAACTTTCAACATTTTTAAAATCGATAAAAGCATTCGTTCGAAATTCAAATTTTGTTTTGTTTTGCTTTCATTCCGTGCTGTCATTGTGTAATAATGGCATATAATTATTACTTTACAAGTGAACAGTACTAGGTTTTGTTAATAAAGAACTTGTAATAAATATTCAATTTCATGGGTATCTCGTACAACAGATGAGTTTAAGACTTTAGTTTAGTAGACAAATTTTGTCCTGAACAATAATCCTACCGATTCGTATAATAAAATAGCGAGGGTTTATTTTTTAAATTTTTAGTTGGTTCTGTTCCCGGGTGAGACAAGCAAATTTTAGAAGATCTTTGAATGCAGTTTTGTTTCTTTTAAAAAATAAAGGAATGTTTCCTTTCAGTAAAATGAGCTAACTAAAGGATTTAAGGTAGTTCCCCTCCAGGGCCCTTTCGTTTTTTCCACCCTGTATATATGTATTTATATATATATATATATATATATATATATATATATATATATATATATATATATATATATATATCTGGGCCTAGAACTTTAAACCTAACCCCGATAATTTTAGAAGAACGTTAGTAGAACACATTTTAAATGTAAAAACAACTAAAATTATGAGTAAAAAAATTATTAAAATATGTAACTTGGAAATATAATGTATGGTTATCCTGCCATTCCCCTACGAAACAAGTTCAAAATAGTCCAAAATAGTGGGAGCAACAATAAAAATTACTTCGCATGATCTAATCGTGTTTTCTTTTCAGATGAACATGATTTTTTTATTATTAATTTTACGGTAATCTTTAAGTGGCTCTAAATTTGTTTTAAATTGATGAAATGAATTTTAGGTGTGAAACCAATATTTATTCTTCTACAATCTATTAAATTATCGGGGTTTCATTAAAAATCAATCTGTATATTATTTTAATTTAACATAATGTAAGGATGTAGAATGCAGTATACAGCTCTAACCAAATAAGCAGGGTATACAGTGTGGAAAAAAAGACCGTGGTTAGACGGAAAGTGGCCTAAATATTGATGATGGCAAATTGAAATGAAACATTCCTTTTATTTAAAAAATAGGCAAAACTGATTTTTGATAAATCTTTTGCTTGAGCCGAGATATTAATATAATGAAACCCCGAAGGGGTGTCAGAGGTAAGATCAAGATAAGGTGTAACGTCGTCGCGTAAAAGTCTTCACTCGCCCAGATGAAGGCAGTCTAAATCTGCTGAAACTGGTCGGCTTTCCCGATCATAACACGTATTGACGTGAGCCGTTTTTATATAAATCTTGATTAAGATCCTTACGAAAAACACTGTTAGGTAAACATGTGTGCCATTAAGAAGCCTGAAGTCCGAAGTACGGCAATAAGGTTCCCCTACCACGTCTTTCACTGATCGCCTCTGTGGCCGAGTGGTAGAGCACTCGATAACCCAGAGGCCGTGGGTTCAATCCCCTCTGTGCACATTAATTTGAGTTTTGTCTGCGTGCTTCGGAAGGGCCGTGATCCAATTGTGCACAAAGTACGGCGATAGGGCTCACCGCCCATCATGTTCGGGACGTAATAATCGTCGGTGAAAAGCGGGTGAACCAAGTGCGGACTGTGACTTCCTGTTCACACTTGGGAACATCTCTGACACCCCCTCGGGGATTCATGGCGTGACTAAATCTTTTTTTTTTTACTTTAGTAGGACTTCTACACAGTACTTAGGAATAAAAAAAAACTTTTTGCCCCCGGTATATTACAATAATAATTTGAAAAATATAATCCAAATTGTTGTGACACAGATGTGTGACAATGGATACGTCTCCTGTACTGAAAAATCTGTATATATACTATATATTTTAAAGTAACTGATTAATGTGCAAAGCACAAAAGATTTGAATTTTTGAAAAATTTATTTTATTACCGAACCTAGCGATATTTATCACTTTTAATATGAAATCTTGTCAGATGACGTCACACGTACCGTTTAGCTCACTTTGATTGCCAAATACCTTCGTAAAATATTACTTTCTGACTATTTTTAGCTTTTTAAACGCAACTGATTTTCATAAAAATGTTAATGTAGGAGACGGGCTCAATGTTTGTAATAAAATAACTTACCTGTTGTTCCACAAACATTTCCATAATGTTGAGTTTTTATCGTTAATTCTTGGGGCAAAAGATTGGCCCAAACTTTTGATCTAAGTTTGGTTACGTTTTCGAATAATATCATTCCTTCGTCATTCATCTAGAACAATTGTTTTTTTTCTCAAAAATGTATTGTAATACTGTAATTTCATACTGCCAAGACAAGCTTGGAAGTATTTCATACTGCCAAAACAAGCTCGGAACTACCTTATACTGCCAAGACAAGCTCGGAAATACTTCATACTGCCAAGAAAAGCTCGGAACTACTTCATACTGCCAAAACAAGCTCGAAACCACTTCATACTGCTAAGACAAGCTCGAAACTACTTCATCCTGGAGAGCTATTTCAAATCGACTAAATCTCAATAAGTGTCCAGTTAATTCGAATAAAATCCATTATGTTTATTTTTTTTAACTAGCCGTGTCTATGTATTTAAGAAACTAAGGAGTTTGGCGATCATAAGGTTCGGGAAACATTTAAACTTACTTTTAAATTAATGGAAACATTAATAAACGAAGTTTTTGAGACTACAAAAAATAATATACTTATAAATAGATATTACCACTTTGAAAAACCTTTAACATAACGACTTCAAAATATATTTTAAACGCATCAAAAATAATGCTCTAAATAATCAACCAACAGCATTTTTTCCCCTCTAGCCATGTTTGAGTTTTTAATCAAACAAGATTTGATATTATTTTATAACACATGATTAATATGCCAATCATACTGATAACCAAGTTAGATATAATGAACAATAGCTACTTCTGCACCTGCTGCGGCGCTGTGGGAAGTGCAGCCCTTTCAACCGTGCGTTACTGCGGACGACGGCTGCCCTCCCTCCGCGCCTCCGACTTTTTGTATATACTTTAGGGATAGTAACCATAAGACTGCGTGGAGTCGGGGTGCTCTCATTCGGTTTTGGAACAGATTCTACTTATTTTCTGCGTAAAGTCGGGGTGGTACGGCAAACTTACAGGACAGCGACAAATACAGGACAGACCAAGGAGTTTAAAACTTATAGCTTCTTGGGACAAACCCTTCAGATCGTCATCACAAATACAGGATAAATTGACTTTATACGGATAATAAAAACCTTAAACTAAGCTGTATGTGTATGGGCAAAATTCCTTTTGCCATAATGCTAACTATTATTTTTAAGGAAGAGAAACTTTAAAGCTGAAAATATGAAAATTATAGTGCAAACGATTATTTTTAAAGAAAATAAATTTCAAAGCTAAGCTTATCGAAGTGGAAACCATTATTATTAAAATTCATTTATATAAAACTATGAAAGACATAAATTTCTGTTTGGACACTTGACGATTTATCCATCGCAAGGGGATATAAATTAATATTATATCATTGCAGTATAGAAACGCAAGGAGAAAAGTAAATCTAGGTGTGAGGATTTAAACCTGGGACCTCTAGCTTACCGGGCGATTGCTCTACCAACTGGGCTATCCAGGTCTCAACACAACTCGTGAAGTTACCGATGTGCTTTTCCATACTGCAATGATATTGCCTCTTGGCGCCTAGAGGACGCTAGTGTATTCAAAGCTAGTCAAAGACTATGATGCCAAACAAAAAAAATTGAGATTTTACCGAAAATATGAAAATGGAGGTAAACTATTTTCTCTTCAAGCAGACGTTACTTCAAGAATAAGTATTTTTTAAGATTAAAAAAGTAATACTTATACACAGCCTAATTTTTGTTAATTATGAAAATATACATGTCATAGGTATACATATTTCACAAAAATAACAAAAAGAAAACGCCTCGCGTTTCTCGCTTTGCTACGAACGGCAGCGAGCGAGCAATCTTAAAAAGTAAATATTATTTACGTGACATCTGCTTGAAGAGAAAATAGTTTACCTTCATTTTCAGTTTTTTGCTAAAATCTCCATTTATTTGTAAGGAAAGGCATTACAAAAGAGTAAAATTTAAATTCCTCATCTTTAATTTTTACGAAAATGATACCAAATATACCCTTGTGTAAAATCACGACTCCGAGCTTACTCCGACACCTATGCTTCCACCCGAATAGCGTAACTGCTGGAGTTTGACCTAAGCCACACCTGTACCAAGTTCATGCTTCGGTCACCACGAAGGTCACACCGAAGGGTCTCCATACAAGAGCTGGCAAGAGAACCTCGTGTATAATAAACATGTATGGTTATCTGTTATTTGATAGAAAATAAAAAGTTACACAAGTGCATTGTATGTATGTACTTACTCGTAGATAAGAACTTTATTTTACACCCTTAGAGCGTTTGTACACGGTCCGCGATTTCAATATCGGGGGGCCAACACCGGAGCCGGACAACAGGAGCATCGCTGGAACGGAAGATATATGTCCACTAGCCCGGTTTTGGTTCCGATGTCGGATCATGCAAAGCCATAGACATCTGACAACATAAATCAATGAATGAAACCTTCATGGTATTCAAGACCTCCATGGTATTCTTGCTCTAACAAATATCAATCAATCGGCTGGATTCAAAGGCAGTTTTCGATACAGGGCGTCAAAAGTATGGAATGATTTGCCCCCACCCATCAGAGAGTGCAAAACAAAGGCAACATTCCGTATTAAATTGAAAAAGTACCTTTTAGACCTACAAAAATAATATAAGCCTTGTAATGAAAATTTTTGTTATTTTATATATTTTTATTTTGGTATATATGTATATAATTTATGTTTTATATAAATATAATTATTTATTTATATATATCTCCTGCACATTCTTCTTATCTTTATGTGTATTTAAATATAAGCCACCTAGCATAGGTATAGGTTAAGTTTTAATATTAATTTTAAGTCAGGGTTCAGCAGAATACCAGCGCTGTAGCCCCTACTACAGCATTAAGCTGAGCTGAAATCCTTTTTTATTTACCACTGTTTTCCTAATGTTATGTTTACTCGTACTGTTTGTTAATTTGTATTGTTTGTTATTTTGTATGTTTTTATGTTCTTTCTCGTGTTTGTGGTATTTTAAAATAAATTACTTTTCTTTCTTCTTCTTTCTTTCTATCTATGTAAAAGTAAATCTGTATGAAGCATCGACTGAGTAATATTATTTTACTTGTTCAATGAGTGATATTTCAATGCAATGACGGGCTGTCGAGGTCGAATACAAAAAGTGTAATTAGCAAATTATTTTATATAATTTTTATTTGATCATCTTAATACATAGGCCGCTTCTTCAGTCCGTCACGATGCAGGATGCCGTGCCGTACCGTAGACAAACGCTCTTTGGGGTAAATTTTACATACAATTCACTTACCAAGTCATTCTGTTTAAAAAAACAGGCCAAAAAACATTCAGCATGCAGTTCTTTGCTCGGATGTGATGAGCCCAAAAGACGTCTTAGCTGTCCATATATGTCTGTCTTTCCACTGGTCTGGGGTATATTCCATTTACGACTACATACCTCAATTACATTCTCAAAGCGGTTCAAAAACACTTTCTGCAAAAACATGATTACCGGAGTTCAGGTACTGACCAGAATAAAAAGTGATCCAAGTTTTATGATTCTAACTTGAGAACAAAAATATAAATTCGTATATTCACCATATTTCTATAGCATACAAAAATTTATGATCTTAAAAATAAGGCTGACTGACTGACAGACTGACTGATCTATCAACACCTAGACTAAACAGCTGGACCTAGGAGCTTGAAATTTGGACAATAATTTCAAAGTGTGTGTGAAAACGTCGTTATTTTTGAAGATATGAACATGAAAAGTGCTGGTATTTAGCCTTTTGGTTTGAAATAAACAATAATGTGTATCAACGTTTTCAGAAAATAATCCCTTAAAGAGATAAA
Source organism: Ypsolopha sequella (assembly GCA_934047225.1). Classification (NCBI taxonomy): domain Eukaryota; kingdom Metazoa; phylum Arthropoda; class Insecta; order Lepidoptera; family Ypsolophidae; genus Ypsolopha; species Ypsolopha sequella. The sequence continues at coordinate 1,665,500 of OW203986.1, read as the reverse complement.
GTTTTGTATTTGAATCCATGAAAATAGGTAAAATATTTGAATCCATGAATAATAGAGAAAATTTAAATAGGAAATTTGTTATTTTTGTAGTCATAATAATGAAAATGTATATAAAGTCTTTTGATTGGCAATTAAAAAGATGTGTTTCTCGGCGTTTTTGGAAAAGTTTAAAGTTAAAACCCTGAAAATTGGTACAAAGCCTCTTTATAATATACAACGTGTAGCAGAAAGGTGTAACCATATTTGAAGAGCTAATTCAGTCAATGGTATAGAACAACTTTTACTATGGAACAAAACCTGTATCTCGAAAAAATTTTTAACTGTTTCATAGAAAAATGCAATGCCGCTCGGCCGAAATGTATGGAAGGGCAGATTTTTTTTTTGGGATCTCGGGTTTGGCTCCATAGTAAAAGTTATTCTACACTACTGACTGAATAAGCTCTTCAAATATGGTTACATCTTTCTGTTACACGTTGTATACATATAATATTTACATATAATCGGGTCTAACTAGATCAATTTTTTTTACTTTTTACGAAAAGGACACCCTCGCCACCCATGGCAGTTTCCCATACACCACGAGACATGCAACTGCCTCGAAACGTCGGGTGTCCTTTTCGTAAAAAGTAAAAAAAAAAATATTCGATTATATGTATAATGTATACGAAACGCGAGAGATTAAAGATTCTTTGTTGGAAAATAAGAATGACATGTTTCAGGGTTTTTGTAAAATCGTCACCTGAGGGGGTAAATAAATAGGGGATGAAAGATTGTATTACTGGAAATTTGTTATTTTTGTAGGTAACACATGAAAGTTAGGTATTAAGTATATATAGCAGAGTTCCAGTTTTATTGGAAAATCATTCATCGAGGGGGTAAAATAGAGGATGAAAATTTGTATTGTAATATTTTCAAAACAAATTATGAATATAAAAGAAAAAGTATTAACTATTATCGATATATATTTCGACCCACTTGATAATTGATAATTGATATATTTTGACTGACGACGACCACAAGTGGATCCAAATATATATCGATAATAGTTAATACTTTTTTATTTATATTCATAATTTGTTTTTAAAATAATTAAAAGCTAAAAAGGCTTTATAATAATAGTTATTCAATTATTGTAATATTTGTAATTCCGTAAATTTAAGGTTCAAATCGGGGATGGAATTTTCAAACCATTAATTAAAAAACGAAAGGCACGAAAATGTAACTTTAGAAGAAACCACTGTTTGTAATTTTTGATTTAAAATATTACCGGAATTATTTACAGTAATGCTAATAATTTGTCAGTTGTCCGATACTTTGTATAATAATCCACGCTTACGAAATCGCGGGCAACAGCAAATTCATTTAAATATTAATGAAAAATTACTACAATAAAGATAATAACTATTATGACGTCACAGTAACAAAAAAAAGGTATTAATTTTTTCTGAGCACTTGCTGAAATTTTAGTGGCTGGTCTAATTTGAAACAACAGAAACTCATAGACAGAAAATGCTTAAAAAGTCAAAATCAAAATTCAGTAATAATACAGAAAATCCTGAGTTTTATAAGACAAGGCTCACCCCGTCACTTGGTCTGGCATAATTAGAAAACAATAATAAATAATTAACAGACTCTAACACATTCAAGTACATGTTCTATGTTAGATATAGATCAAACGATAAATGTGAAACTAATGGTCTGATGTAAGCTAATGTATTATACTTATATTGTATTATCCAATGATTTGAAATGCCAACTATGTTGTACCACTTTGTATTGCAAGCATTGTTACCGCTAAATTGTATGTCTCTTGCTTTCTTTGATAATATGGAATTTGAAACTGTTACACTTATATTGACATAAACTAAATTGTTGTAACCTATTATATTCTTAGCCATTTATTCTACAATGTCTGGTCCATCCAATGATATGCTCGTAAGAATTACAAAACAAATATTCGATTCCTGGTTTTTTAAAGAAATTTATTTATCAAAAAACTTAAGACTACTACAATTTATATTCTGCCAAACTGCATAACAGTTTGTTGACAGATGAGCTCTTAGTTAACTTAAATATAACTTACAATTTACATACTTACGGTAGCTAATTACAGTACAGGCTAACATTACATTTATTTATAATATATACTTAAAATATATAATATATATAATTATATTATATATATATATATACACATATACATACATACAATATATACAATCATCTTAATATACATACTTAATAATATAATTTGTTAAGCGCATTTATTTTCTAGAAAAAATATATTTTTTTAATTTAAATTTTAGTGTAGGTTTACAGCATTTTTCAGCAGTTCTTAATAGTGCGATATTATTACATATTTTAGGGGTTAAGTATCTTCTTGTCCTTTGTCCGTAGTAATTATTTGCCAACTCTATTAACATAGCATTAAATAGCACTTTCTATAATATTTATACTTACAATAATATAGGTATACAGGGAACTAACACTAAAGTTTGGAGATACAAAAAAACTAGTTTTAATTTATCGAAATATTTTCCATTAGCTCATAAATATATATGAAGGTGCTCTTTCCTTCTTGAGGCCTCTATGACCTTTACAAACGCTTTCCATGCTTCTTCCGGATACGAAACCAAAGTTTTTGGACAGATAAAAATGTAACACAGATCCAGATCGGAGCTATAAGAGAGATGGTCAACTCTTGGATGTTTGTGGTCTTCAGAAACTTTCGAGTAAGACGAGCTTTGTCAGGTGTTGTATTGTGTTGCGTTGTCGTGGTGCAGAAATAAGCCTCTCCAACCGGCATTAGGACGAATTTGTTTTAAAATTAAGAGGATGGCATACCCTAGCAACTTTTATTGTTACCCGTCCAGCACAATAAGTATAATGGCAAAGACCTTATTAGCTTTTCATAGAGGCGATGTTGGCTCTTTGGCCTCTTTTTCTTGGACGCGTAATACTTCACGCAGCAACACAACAAATTGGTGTGTTTTTAGCTAATACTGTTTTTTTTTTGTAGGGAAAAAATATTGGATTTAGGTAAAATCCCTTTATATTTCTATTGCCTATTTTATAAAAAAAAATCAAGTTGATCTCTTAACCGTGTTTTTGAAACCAAAAAAAGAGGGTGGAAAACTTTTTTTTTCACAAAAGTGTAAATCTTAATAAATTATACAGGTGGAATCCCTAGATAAAAGATCAATAAATCAAATATATTTCCTTCAATATGAGGAGTGACTTAGTTTTTTCCAATGAACCCTTGAAAACCTGGTTTTGTTGGTGTTCTAGCGTCAGGTGTCCACAGGTGGTCAGACGTCAGTGCCGTGTACCACTCTGCATTCACAGTTTTTGGGTAATCCAAAGAAATTGAAACTAATATGTCCGCTAGCAGAAAAGAATGAGCCCACATTTTTTTGCTTACTGCCACGTTTTACTTTAGCGGGAGGTTATTCGTCAGGAAAGATCACAAATAACAGGAGGCATGGTAAGGGGGCGTGGCGCTTGGAAACGCATGAGGCCAATAATAGGCTTCATGCAAGATCCAATGTATGTGTTGTGATATCAGTGGCTATGCGCCGCCCTCTTTTTGCATGTGTACTATTAGTGTGCGTGAGAAATATGAGTATGTGTGCCGTACTTATAGTTTTTGTGTTTATGTCGCTGAAATAAGTGTGAGGAAACGTGGAGACATCTGAACACGAACAATTATATTATTACTATTATTAAATAAAGCACACTCCTGCTATATGTAGTCACGACTGTTGACTGCTACTTTGTATCCAGGTCAAACTGATAGAACCAACTTACATCACCTATTCTACTGGGTAGGTACATTCCATAGCTTTTGTTAACTTTGAATGAAATGCGCGGGCAGAACATGTATTCCAAATTTTAATTTTAATTTTAGCTTTTTTTTACTTATTTATTTTTAAATTTAGCACACTTATTACAGGTTGGAAACCTACAACAGTGCAGGCATAATTATATCTAACATAAAATAAATACAAAAAACCGGCCAAGCGCGAGTCAGACTTGCGTACCTAGGATAAATTTAACTTGTCTTTTTTTTCGTGAATTTCTCAATCGCTTTATTTTTCCTGTAATCTTTACGTAAACACATATCACCATGTTTTTTTTTCATATTTTTCGGTCCACCAGTTTCGGAGAGAAACATTTTCCTCCGCGGGCCAATATTGACAGTATTTAATGGGGGCCAGGTTTTTGAAGTTTTAAGCATATTTTTTTATTAAAATGAAAATATTTGTATATTCCGAAATTATTTATGGACTCATACGTTTCAACAACAATGAAAGATCTTGACCATAATATGTATTAATGTAAGCAAGTGAACTATTTAAGTTTGTTTTAAGTTATGATATTATCTGTCGATGGTCGGGGGCCGGATTGCAACGTTTCGCAAGTCATAGTTTGCCCATCCCTGGTCTACCACTTTCGGATATAAGGAGGGGAAATAATTTTTTTTATGATTTTTCAAAGATTTCTCGAAATCAAAGCTAGTAAATATAGTAAAAGCATATATTTTTACAATCAGCTCTTTAATATCTACAATTTGATATCTACATAATTTTAATCGTACATATATTGCTACATAAATTAAATAAACATTTAATCTAGTTCAAAGCTTGTAATCTACTTCAGTAAATAATGTATAAAAATAGATATATTACAAACTAAACTTAATAAAAATAAATTTACACTAAATAAAATATTTTGTTAAAGTCATCGCTATCACTGGGCAGGGTGCCCAAGACACTGGCAGCATTACCTCGTTGGATAGTCTCGTCTACATATATTATATTTTTGGATAATATTTTCAACTTTTCACACTTTTCATTTGAATAATTTTGAATTTTTCAAATGAATTTTTACACCGTACTACGTGGGCAAATTAATGCTATTTTTCTGCCAACTTTTAAGTCTTTACCATTAACGGTGCTAAAGTTATGAGGGTGAGACATACACTCAGACGGACAGACAGACAACGGAGTCTTACCATAAAGGTTCCTTTTGTACCTTTTAGGTACTACGGAACCCTAAAATCATCAATGTGATCTCCAACCTCGTTGAGAGTTCGGGTAGTGCGCTGAAGTGGAGGTTCCCTAAGGAGATTCGTCCTCATTCGTGGCAGCTCGAACAATCTCCCGTGAAGGTGGTAAAAACGATATTGTACCTATCTTATATCCTTCACTATAGGGACTAACGTAGTACTAATGTAAGTGTATAGCTAGATGTGATCTCCACTGTACAAAAAAGTGTACGTAGCGCGTTGCCGTCTGTACGATGATATTTTCCCGGCCTCCACTAATCGATCAACGTCGGTGGGCACTGATCTTCAACGTCATATCATATTGACCTAATTTTTTGTGACCACCGTGCCTGGCTTTGTGTCTGTCATTTGTCATCTTTTTGCACATTCGGACGATCATATTTGAGAAATTCTATGTAGTTTTGTAGTTTACCCAGAGGTTCTATACAATACATACATACATATACTCACGCTTGTCTCAAAGAATGGTAGACAGAGACTACAGATTTAAATCTGCTTTGATCCAGACACACCTCTTTCGCCTCTTCACATCCATCAATCTAGTCACACAAGCTCTTCTATTCCAGCTACTTTTGAGGTGACCCTTTTTCAGTATGTCGCCAATTTGGTTAGAATACTAGCATAGCTTCTAGGGCGGCCTGGTCGAGCTGTAACTTCCACTTGTGCATCATAAATTTCTCTTGTCACTCTGCTTTCATTCATCCTCTCTACATGTCTAAACCACCGAAGCATTCCTTTTTTATTCTAGTCACTACATCTTCTTTCAGGCCACAACGATCCCGTATGTCGATATTTGTCAATCTGTCATTCATACTACGTAAACGCATTTCCACTGTCACTCCACTTTGACATTTATCTTGCCATACACAACATTCACTACCATACATAAGTGAAGGAGCCAACACTCCATTATGAACAGCCAATCGTGACTTTGAATTGCAGTCACATTTTGGAGTGTAGTGTATTCTATATATAATGTAATGTAAAATGACACATACATACATATACATATGTTTCCTAGAGGGATAGGCAGAGACTACACATTTCCAATTGCTACGATCCTGATATACCTCTTTCGCCTCTTCCACATCCATCAATCTAGCCATACTCTCTTCTATGCCGGGTACTTTTGACATAACCCTTCTTCAGTCCCCATGTAAATGTAAAATTTACGGTTTTATTCTAGAATCGGGGGTGCGGGGGGGGCTTTTTAGACTCAGAAGGTTAATTCCTCATAAAGGAATGTGATAGTAAACCTTTAATAATAAGGAAAATTCTTTCTGTAACAATGCCTCATGCATGAATCACTTTTCGTCAGGAATTCAAAGTGCGTTATTGTATTAGATAAGATTAACAACAAGGTTCACTAGTGACTAGGGCATCCAATATTAACAACAAGGTTCACTAGTGACTAGGGCATCCAATATTAACAACAAGGTTCACTAGTGACTAGGGCATCCAATATTAACAACAAGGTTCACTAGTGACTAGGGCATCCAATATTAACAACAAGGTTCACTAGTGCCTAGGGCATCCAATATTAACAACAAGGTTCACTAGTGACTAGGGCATACAATATTAACAACAAGGTTCACTAGTGACTAGGGCATCCAATATTAACAACAAGGTTCACTAGTGACTAGGGCATCCAATATTAACAATAAGGTTCACTAGTGACTAGGGCATCCAATATTAACAACAAGGTTCACTAGTGACTAGGGCATCCAATATTAACAACAAGGTTCACTAGTGACTAGGGCATCCAATATTAACAACAAGGTTCACTAGTGACTAGGGCATACAATATCAGGAGGTTTTCAATTTAATTTTTTGTTTCTAGTAAAAAATATTACCTTTAACATTCAAACAAGTAACTTTGGAGTGATATATTAGTTAACTTAGGTCATATTAGAGTTTAATCATTTGAACTTATAGAACGATGATGTCTCATTGTTAACAGGCAAAATATGTCGCTTTAAATTAATTACATTTTTATATATAAGGCGACTGGTGGTCAGAAACAAAACAAGGTGCGATGACATTTTTTTGTAAAATACGAAAATAGTTATTTGTGCAACAAAGTTTTTTTTTGTTGCGACTGCCGTGTTTGAATCCCGAACAAGCGAAAGATTTTATAATTGAAGATTCTAAGTTAGAATCCTAAACCTAAACGTAGTGAGGGATTCAAAGACACAAGAAACAAAATAAATTTGCTCTCGTGTGACACGAAAAAACACAAAATGTAAAGACTTATAAGAATTCAATGGTTTTTTTCTTTGAATAATACACCATATAAAATATGAAACATGAAACAAAATGCAAAGAATATTAATTGAATTCCAAAAGCCGTCAAAAACGGGAAAATCTTTGATGAACCAATCGAAAATGCAAATGAATACAAACATCACGAGAGCGTTTTACTCTATTCGTTTCTGGTTTCTGGTCCATAGTTTATGGTACAGATTTCATACACGCTGGAAGGCTAAACACATAAATTGCGAGAAATTTACCTTGTCTATGGTATCCGACAAGCTGCAGGGCTGTGTATAAGCTTCCAATGTATATGGAATCCTTATAGAGTGATCCTTTTTCCCTTGAGCAGTTAATTATGGAGTTGCTGAACGTTTCACGAGTCAATGAAATACGAAATGACAATTTACAGGTTCTTAATTCAAAACACTTTTCTTCACTGAGTTAGTAAAATTGACTTTGCCTCACTGATTTTAAGCAACAAAGGCGCGCTTTTTGAGCTAGTGAGGTAAATATATTATTTTGCTCCTATATTTTTTTAAGGCGTCTGTTCCGAAAATTAATCCTATTGATTGATTGTTATTTCTCTTAAAAGGTAAGTTGAAAATTTATAAAAACAAAATTGTTATTTAAACTATAACAACTTCACTGTAGGAAATTATTCTCACGTTTAAGAAACACCATGAAAATATTGTCTAAAGTCACCCTGATATTAATTGGTTATTTCTTTGAAACCGCTTATGGTAATTGCTAATTAAAATTATTGTTGGAATTTTTTTTCCGTCCATCGCGTCCATGTGAAAAGTATTATTTTCCCCTATTTTGCGCTATCCGGAGACCCAGCGACGTCCTAATACAATCCTCACGGATATGAACGTTATTTCAGTATGGTTTCGGTCCATATTTGTACCGAGACAGGTCGACTCTTTAGAATAATCTCGAATCAGTTAGTACTATAAGAAGCCTTCATCAAGCCTTGGTCAAACGCCCAAAAGTAAAAACCGAATTTGCCAAGCGTTTTAAATCTTACACTTTTCCGAATATTTATAAATTAACTTTAAGGCATTGCAGAATTCAGCATTGTTCCATTTTGGAAGCTAAAATAAAAATCAAATAATGGCTCCATACTCTAGATTACGTTCAAACATAATCTTTGCTGGTGAGTCCAATATAAATTATATATAAGTATTTTATTCCTACACATATTTATGCAAATATGAATATCATGTGTATAATTTGTATATTATATAATTATTATAATATGTATTTACCTATAGTATAAATATAAATGAATATATGTATGTACTGGTTTAATTGAAATTTTCTCTAATTTTTTATCTTAATTTCTCTCTTTTTTTATTCTAATTTTAATTATATTTATTTATATTTTTGTAGTTTTTGTTTATCTTAAGTCTTGTAGCCCGTAAAATTATTAAATGTAATTTGTGTTAAGTTTCATCTGGGTTCTCGCGTAACAGAATTTCCTAGTGTGGGACCCGCTGGTTATTGTCATTTTGTGATTATTATTTGTTTTGCTTAATAAATATTTCGTATTTCATTTTACTATGCGTTTTTCAAAGGAAGGGTCATTGAACCTTACTATACTGATCACTTACAACATTTGGCTATATAAATCAAAGTCATCTCTTATATTGGTGAAATCTATCTAATTCTATCTAAATCTTTTGGTTTGAAAATTAAAACTGACGATTCCCGCCAATTTCACAGTGCTTGTGTTAACTGAAATAAAACTCAAACTGAGAAGAGCAGGGTTTAGAAATACAATTTTTCCTACGTTATTTAACATGTAATAAATATATCATTATGACATAAATCCCCGAAGGGATGTCAGAGGTGTCCGAGTGTGAACTTTGAAATGCAAGTCACAGTCCATACTCGGTAGACCCGCATTTCACCGACGATTATTACGTCCCAACGTGATGAAGTTTGAGCCCTATTGTCGTTCTTTGGACACAAATACACGCTTTTTAGGGCATGTAGGTTCACGATGTTTTCCTTCACCGTTCAGCAAGTGTGGTAAGTATTAAATACTATATGCACTGAAAAAGAGAGGCCAGCGTTCTACTCTGAGCTACCACCGCTTCAAGTATGAATAATATACAAGGTGACTTTTTGATCATCGTCCAAATTCATACTGGAGGCTTTTTTTGTGAAAAGTTTTTGTGAAATTTGTAAAATGAAATTTCGGCTTCCCATAGAAATTCACTTCCAGTTCCGAGTGAATCACTATGGGAAGTCCAAATTTCATTTTACGAATTTTACAAAAATTGTTATTGATCAATGATACTGATCACTTACCAAGCCACTATGAATTTGGACGATGATCAAAAAGTCACGTTGTATATTTCTATAATAATAGAAATATATATTTTACGATATATACCTCTCAGTTCTGGAATTAAAATGTCGGAAAATCTCGTCCCAGATTCCGAAATTGTGTAACTCCGGAATGGATGCCCCTAGCTAGTACTACAACGGTACTTTTCTGTACGATTTGCATCCGCAACGACCTTGAATCGACCACAATGTCAACAAAAACTATATAGAAATAATCAGGGCGCATTGCATTAAGGCGAATGGATACGCCAACTGCAATTTGGAACTGTCTTTGAAGGCCTACTCCTCCCACACGGGTGGTCCAAAAACTTTCATAAAATTATATGATAGGCATTATAGAGTCAAAAATAAATTTTAAGTTTCATAAACTGTTTTTCTTATGTTAGTTTTGACAAAAAAAAAATCGAAAGTCATCGAATGTTTCACATGATTAACACAAGAATTTCTTACTCCTTCCAAACGCCTAAAGCGATTTTAATTATTATTTCACCAAATTATAGGAAATTTTTAGATCTAAAAAATTTAAGTTCAAATTTTTTTTTCCGTTCATGGCATCCATGTGAAAAGTATTATTTTCTCCTATTTTGCGCTAGCCGGAGACGCAGTGGTTGTCGTAACAGCCACTTTTCAAGGCACGCTGAAATGAACATTACTTAAATGTTGTTTACGTTGATATTTGTACCGACACACATCGAGTTGCTTATTTAGCGTGGTCATACGCCTTAATTAGACGATCGCTGAGTCTCCGGATAGCGCAAAATAGGAGAAAATAATACTTTTCACTAGGACGAGATGGACAAAAAAAACTTTAAACAATAATTTTGTAGATCTAAAAATTGTCTAATTTGGTGAAAAAAATCATTGAAATCGCTTCAGGCATTCGGAAGCAGTAATCGTAAGAAACGTGGTGAGGACCAAGGTTCACTTACCCTTTATGGGAAAAACGCTAAATGTAGGCTTCCCATACTAATTGTCTCGGGGTTGTCCTTAAACTAGGGACAACTACTTGTTTTCGGTATTTTGCAAAAAGGGTCATGTACATTAGTCCTGACCACTTACAGAGTCTCCAGTATGAATTTAGCTGCATGATATCATGCATAGTCACCTATTTTTACCGCAAGGCTGTACCGGTATTTAGTGTCAAAGCATTATATAACAACACAACCACAGTTTTCCTCCTTTCTTCTCACAAAGTAACGACAAATATTAGCGCTACTTTCTCGGTAATACTTTCTCTCTTATTGTTGGTCGATAAAAGTGCTCGTTTATCTCGTCTTGGGGTCCCGTTGGGAAATTTATATTAAAGCTGATTCTGAATGCTTTGATTTTATTTTGAGTGCTGTCAAAACCAATTTTTTTCAAGTTTTAGGAACAGAAGTTAAATAAATATGGAAAAATTAGTTTTGAAAGCATTTAAACTAAAATTAAAGCCAAAGCTTCATTGTTGCCCTAACAAATACTATAGAGGTATATTAAACTATTAACAAATATTAGGTACTTATAAAACCGTTTTTGATGTTGTTATAATATAACCTTATTGTAATAACAATATATGTATAGAAGTAGATAAAAGTTCTTTGCGTTATATCATTCTTATAAATAAAATCCAACACTAAGTTCTCCCGTGAGCAACAGTTCCAACAAACATTTCACTACACTTAAGGCCCTTAATACCGCCAAATGGGTACTTTCTAAAGCCTACTCCTCTTTTATGGCCAAACCAAAAATATTGATAAAATGTATTATGGATTATCAACTCTAGGACAACATATGCAACATTTTTCTTTTTCGTACCACAAGTACTTCTGTATGAAAAATTGTTTTAACTGAATGGTGTTTTTTGGCTTGAATTCCCTACTGCTCCTAAGCGGCTTAGGCGATTTAATTCATTTATGCTTTGATAAATAGATAAATTTGATAGCTATAAATATAACATAGAATTATTCAATCGAACAATGACGCCCATGTGAAAAGTATTATTTTCTCCTATTTTGCCCTATCAAGGACGCAGCAAGCGTCGTAACAGCCACCACGCATTGTGCACTGATTTGAACGTTATTTCAATGTCGTTTCCGTCGATATTCATGCAGACAAACATCGAGCTGCTAATTTGGTGACAGTAATCGCCTTAAATGTTTATTTTATGCAACAAAGTAATCATATGAACAATTTTTCATGTTTTTGCAATCTCCAAGCATAGCAGTAATGAATCAGAGGTAGCTGAAATGTACGTGCACATTTCTTGTTGGCGACAACGTGTGGCGGATGCAAAAATTCCAAAACATGCTAAAAGAATTAAAAATGCGGCAAGTGCGATTCTGACTCGCCCACAGAGGCTTACGTACATAATACGGGTATGGAAAACATAGTAAATTACAACAATATAAATCTCATTGCAACATTAAGGCGACACAAACAAGCCATTAAAATGGTAGCGTCTGACAAGCAATTTACGGCTCTCGCTGAGCACCGAAACCTAATATCTTAACCGATAATTATGTTTCTATAATATTTACGTAATCGCATATTACCATGATTTTTTTTTATATTTCTTGGTTGTTTTATTTGGGGGGGACATGAAAACGTAAAACATTGCTACTTTTTCTAGGTATTTTAATATATTATATATAAATTTTATTATTTTCCACGATAGAGGCTAAAGTAAAACATATTCTGTGAAAATTTTAACTTGCTACCTATAACAGCTGAAGCTGTAGACCCTGTGACCACAGACATCTGAATAGTTATAGACCCTTGACAAACGGACAGACGGACAGATATGGAGGCTGGGCCCCCTTCGGGCACAGTACCCTTAAAATTACTAATGTTTATGGCGTACGCTATGGGTTCCTGCAATTATCACCTTATTCTGTCGGGTATTCCAAGTACACAACATTTCTATCCCAATTGGCTATCAAGCTTTTGGAGTTATGGAAAACTTCACTTGAACTTAGGCTTCAGCTGTGGCTTGTCACCTTCCTCATGATGTAACCATGCCGCAAAGGGACTCACCATGAAGCGGCATGACTGAGGAGTAGTACGGCAAGAGTGGTACTTTCTAGACGAGCACCCCTCATCCTGGGTCTCATCGACACTTTATAGACGAGCGCCCTTCATCCTAGGTCTCATCGACACTTTATAGACGAGCGCCCTTCATCCTAGGTCTCATCGACACTTTATAGACGAGCGCCCTTCATCCTAGGTCTCATCGACACTTTATAGACGAGCGCCCTTCATCCTAGGTCTCATCGACACTTTATAGACGAGCGCCCTTCATCCTAGGTCTCATCGATACTTTATAGACGAGCGCCCTTCATCCTAGGTCTCATCGACGCTTTATAGACGAGCGCCGTTCATCCTAGGTCTCATCGACACTTTATAGACGAGCGCCCTTCATCCTAGGTCTCATCGACACTTTATAGACGAGCGCACTTCATCCTAGGTCTCATCGACACTTTCTAGGTCTCATCGACACCTAGGCCTCGTCGACACTTTCTAGGTTTCATAGACATTTTATAGCCGAGCGCTCTTCATCCTAGGTCTCATCAAAACTTTCCATCAGGCGAATACATAATAACATTATAGAATATAGTAAAAGTAGACATATATTATTAGATGGTTGAGGCAATTTACTATAGAATAATTTAGCTATTATCTAATTTCTAATATCACGTCTACTAAATATTATTTAATTTATTAATATAATAAAAATAATCTGTATACTACAATAATATTCAATACCATATTTTGTAAGTATTACGGGCAAACATATAAAATATAGAAATGTCCAATCAAATATTTTTTAACATATATTTGAGTACTTGACGGTCTATAGTAATGTTTTTATCATCCATAGCAATGTTTTTAGTAGGTATCTCAATAATTTTTGGTGCTCATTTACGAGTTATTATGTTACCACGTTAGTTAGTATGTTACCACGTTTTGTTTAAAAAATTCGTGTTGAATTGGAAGTGTCGGTGTATACTTGTATAGCTTACATAACTTAGCTCGTAAATTTTAAACAAATTTGCTCGTTTTTCTCAAAACATTTTCATGTTGACACTACCCCATCCGAGGATGCGTTGAATTTAAACAATTCTCATGTACGTTCACTTTAAAATCGTATTTCATAATACTCGTAATTTAGAATAAATTTCCTTCCTTCAAATACGGAACCATCAACGATAAATTATTTTCTCACAAGAGTCGCCAGTCATAAATAAATAACATAAACCTTTAACTGGATCAGATTGCTTTCTTTATAATGAATTGCTATAAAAACGAAAAAATATTTTAGCCCAATAATATCCAATTTTGTGAAATACGCTCTGGTATATCCGACTCTGATTACTTGACATTCTTTCAGTATTGACCTAGATGTAATCTGAAGTACAATATTTAAAGATTTTACTAACATCAAAAATACAGGGATTCTTTCACGGGAGATCGTAAAAACGGTTTTTTTAACGATAATAATAATATTTTCAATGCATGTGCTCGTAAAGGCCCACTTTTTATGCATCAAAACCGAACACAAAGTCGATTATTTTGCCTAGGGCTTTATTATTATTATTTTTTGAATTTGTTTGCAATGGTTGGCTAAGCTGCAGCCTTTCCTGTGTACCATAGATGTTATACTTTTTTTTCCACTGTTTAACGGCTCTGGATACAATCCTTTTGAGCTAATCATAATTGAAAGTTCACAAGATTATATTTGTTTTCATTTCCTCACACTATGCATTGAAAAACGTAGTATGATACACGGGCGTAAAAGCAATAAATTACTCGGTTACGTTTAAAACACTCGCTACGCTCGTGTTTTAAATCGTCCTCGTAATTTATTCCTTTTCGCCCTAGTAGCATAAACTACTATTTTGTCATAATTATTAGCCAGTACTCCATTTTTCATTATACAGCTTTCACAAGGTCTTCGTTCTGAGAGGCAAATTTATAAAATTCCTGTTTTTTTTTTTCGTAATTTTGTGTTTATTATACGATAACGGTCTAGAATCATGGCCTCTGTTCCTGTACCATTTCATGACCAATATTTTTATATTATTTGTGTCAATATTAAGGGTCCGTATAAGGTCAGATGCACAACTTCAAATGACCATTTCACATTGTGTAACTTCGTCAATCGATTTAATAAAAATAATATAGATATTAGACTGTAACATGTTAAAAAAAACGAAAAAGCTTATGTTCGCTCGATAGTAAAACATTACGAAATTTCCTTCATGTTTTCCGAGTATTAAAGGGCCTGCCTTAAATTATACAGCCTTGAAATTTATATAAAAAATAAGTGACCAATAACCCCGTCCGATCAGGTGGAAGAGCTGATGCCGGGCTCGACTGTGGAGGAACCACCATCTTACTTGGAGACCTAATAGCCCTAATAGCCGGGCCTTATATGAAACATACTGGTGACGGGCAGCGGCGTCACTGGTGCGAGGGCTACGGCACCGCCCTCACCAATCCGCCTGTGTGATTATGGGCAATTCTTCCAGGATGACCGCCGGGAGTGGCAAAGTCCTGGAAAGGCTTATGTCCAGCAGTGGACGAACTGGGCTGATGGATGGATGGAACCCCGTCTAAACATTTTATAATATTTTAATAATTTCATCTAGGAGATAAAAACGCAGTTTTTCGTGAGCGCGCGTTTTTATGCTAAAAGGATTCGTTATAGTTCAGTTCTAATTGATGCAAAATGTTTGACCTTATATACACCCTTAAGGGTTGACATTGAACTGCGTAGTAAAGAATTCTCATGTTTTCTCTTTGTTAAGATAATATTTAACAAAATGGCAGGAATGCATTCTTCTATTGACATAGAATAACTCTCATAGACTGTTCTAGCTCCAACTAGAATCGAATGTAATGTAAGTAACTAGGGTGCATTGAAACAGTGTGAAGCAATATGCTATGTACTAATAGGACGTACATGTTTTTTTTTTAATTCTGAAATGGTTAATTGGCCGCAAATAATGTCTTAACAGCTGCTGGTCCCTGACACATCGACTGCATAATAAGCTGGTAATATGCTTTTCTATCTTTTTAACATGACACTGATATGGGTGAATTTAAGGTTAAACGTCAGTCGCTTAGCGCAAAGTGCATAACTTAACTTTGTTTTTCTTGTTTAGAAATAAAAAAATTAAAAACATTTCGGTCTGTGGCAGTTGACGCCAATATTAGTGACGCCAGTATTAGTGAGATTTATAAAGCAAGAGTTTAAAATGTAATGTACAATTAGTCTTGATCTGGTCCAAACAAAGTTGAAACAGCATTTTAAGTTGGTTTTGAGAATATCATGACTAATTGTGTATATAATTTCAAACTCTTGCTTTATAAACCTCATTGATACTAAACTATTGGCCTCAAATGGCACAGATCAAAAAGCTTTTTAATTTTAAATATCTTAACAAGAAAAACAAAGTTAAGTTATGCACTTTGCATTAAGCTACTGACGTTTAACCTTAAATGTAATTTGTAATTCTGGCAATAAAAATACACTTCTTCATCAAATTAATGGTTTAGGACACCGTACTTACATAAAAATTAAGAAAACGGAACCCTTATAGGATCACTTTATTTTCCATCTGTCCGTCTGCTGTCCATTTGTCCGTCTGTCTTTCTGTCAAGACACTTTTGCTCAGGCCCCTTGGGAGATATCAAGTTGTAACTAAAACCTCATATAAAAGTCTACAGCCGCATGGTGCTGTAACAAAACCAGGCTTCTAACTTAACGTGAAAAAGGTTTTTGCCCTTTACATAATCAATTTCATATATTTTTGCTTACCATTAAAATCTAATAGGGCACTTCTAGTTGACTTAGAAACTTGACAGGTAGGTCTAATAGCACAAGTAAAGGGACAAATCATAAAATTATCTATAGGTATATAATTATTTAATAAATAATTATTTACCAACTTAATAAGAGCGTTTAGCTACATAGAGTTGAAAATAACTGCAAGTGGAATAAGTTTGTGTTTTAACGGTATATTACGGAAAACCCTCTGGTGCACGAGTCCTACTTGCACTTGACCGGATTTTATTTTATGTACAACATGTCATTTATGTCACATATTAGTACACACTGAGGTCATCTACATAGCTACGCTGGCTGCATACATATCAATTTAAACTAGCCTCACGACTTTAATAGATTTGACACTTCCACCTGTGCCTCCCCCTATAGCACCAATCATGATTTACTGAACGCAGTGAAGGTCAAAGTGCAAGTCCATTACGTGACCTATAAGCAAGCAAAGAAACATTATCTAATTTAATCTCCATACACAACACTAGTAGCGTTCGAGTCCCCTAGTGTGAGCCACCTACCTGTTGCTTTATGTTTGTTTACATTACTCTCGTGAAACCGGTAGAAAGTTTTCTGCAGACTTCCATCATACCTTCCTCTTCTTTGCAAACGAAATTTTATTCTATTGCACCGCATTAAGGTTGGTTTTAACATGAGTGGGCGTCAGAGTTACGTCGTTTGTACCTGATGAAAAATTACGATATCACAGTAATGCAATAGTACCGTCCGCAAGACAAATTGGTGTTTTTGTGATAGGATGTTTGATATACGGTCATGTATGTGTAACAAAATAACGTTAGGTTTAGTTTATTTCGGTCTCGCCCACGCTTTACGGCTTGTTTGTCTAACGGTATACATATTTATATTTAATTTGAATTTTAAATTTATTCATGTTTCTTACCAGAGTTACTTTAATAATTTTTCTAGTTCGTAAATAATAATTTGTAAAGATATACATCTTTCCAAAATTTTCATTTGAATTGAAAATTTTAAAGAAAATATGTTAACATATTTCTAACTAGAAATCAAATCAGGTAAAATTTGTCTAATTAAAGTATTTCATACATGTATCACAACAAACATACAAAAAGATTCTTTCCAAAACAAGTTAACAGAACACACGGTGAAAGTAGGACAAAGAAGACTTAGCCCAATAGTTATTTACGTTTTTGTCGACACTTTTGGCAATGAACCTTTCTTAAAACACAATAGAACCGTTTCTGAAAGTTTTGGAAACATTCAAAGATGGTATACTGTCACCTTTTTGCAATCTATAGGTATATTATCTTGCATTGAATTGAATTTTTTATTTATACTCCATCTTGTTTTTTATTAACTATTTTATGTGCATCATCTCAATGCAACGTAATGGCTGCCAATTTCACGCATTCTAACGAACGTGACTCATAGAAATGTAAAACCTGAACGCTTCCATTGCCACTTTCCGCCAAATACCAAAACAGCAACAAATGAATGACACACTAATACTTGCATCAAATACAACTACCACCAATGCAATATTGTTGATTGGTTGCTAACTGTACTTCTAAACTGTCGCATGTGTGTGTGAGCCACCAGTTCTAAACCTCGGCCGGACAGGTGCACGAAACCTTTCTTGATATTATAATTTACATAATATCTTCATAGCACAAGTTCTTTTCTATACTTTATATTTTTGCTCTTTCTCATTAGTGTAAGTAAGTAGAGAGATAATGAAAAATGTTGGACAGGCTATATAGTACAAGTATTTTATGACGACAAATGTTAATGTCAACATTATATTTTACAAATTGGTAAAAAGGCTAAAATTTCACCTGGAAAACGCACAGTAAGTTATGTTAATAAATAGGTGACTTTTTGATCATCGTCCAAATTCATACTGGAGGCTTTATAAGTGATCAGTACCTTGGATCAGTAACAATTTTTGTGAAATTCATATAATGAAATTTCGGCTTCCCATATAAATTCAGTTCCAGTCCCGAGTGAATCACTATGCCACCAGTATGAATTTGGACAATGATCAAAAAGTCACCTTGTATATTATGCTGGTATTTGCTTCTAATTGACGCAAACCTTTATGGCAAAGGTTTTCACAAAGGTGACATGTAAAATCTAAATAAAATAAGTACTTGGTTATAAAAAAATCAATGTTTCTTTATTATGACGAAAGAAAGTCGACGATAAGTAGTTAAGAACCCCTGAGATTTACCGCTGCAGTTATAATCAATGAAACAACCGTCTGGCCGTTCTCGAACGTTCCCCCACACACCCGCAGCCTATATAAGCCACAGCGACCGCCGGCGACTCATGAGTAACGAAACGAAAGCGAAGCTAAGCAATCGAAATGAGTCTACCACACACAGCCATACTTGCCCTCAGCCTCCTAGCGATCACATCGGCACAGGAGTTCACCTCGAGAAGAAAACATGAAGTCCGAGGCGTCTCATCACTCGCACTCCCTTTCCAGGCCTTCGAACAACAACTCTCCCATTACTTGTTCCCCTGGAAACGCCTCTTCGACGCGGCAATATCGCTGGACAACGAAGATAATCTAGAAGAACCACAAATCGTGTCTGACAGCTCCAAATTTGAAGTGAATCTCAACGTTAAGCGTTTCCAACCGGAGGAGCTGAGAGTCAAAGTGAAGAATCGTCACTTGGTAGTAGAAGGAAAGCACAAGATAACTAATGATGATAACCAACGATTTGTAACCAACCACTTCGTGCAGCGGTTTGTGCTACCTCCTGGAAGCAGACAGGAAGAAGTAACCGCGACTATCAAAGAGAACGGCGTTCTTAACATTTTTGTACCCAAACATGATGTACCTCCACCACCACCTGAAAGGGAAGTGCCAATTGTAGTCTTACTGCCTGAAACCACAACCGTGAAAGAAATTGAAACTACAGAAAAAGAAGCGGAGACCTCAACAGTTGATGACATACCACTGAAGGAAGTTGAACCACCAAAGGAAGTTAAGCCACTAAAAGAGGTTAAGCCATTCAAAGAAGAAAAGCCCTTGAAAAAGGAAAAGCCATTAAAGAAAGTAGAAGCAGATGTGATCATCCCAACATCAACATCAGCTCCATTGGAAGAATTAGATGAAAGCACAGCACATGTCGGCAAAATAAGAAAGAAGGAATTGAAAGTTGCAGCAAAAACAACAAAAGACAACGAAGTCACAAAAGAGGTAAATGATAATGTCGGATGGGACAATACCCTGGTGGAGTGAAATATTCTAAGTAATAAAAAGTTTGTGCCAAAAGACTGAAAAGAGCTTTAACGTGACGGAAAAAAGGAGGCTTTTGTATGAAGCCATCCGAGTGAGATTCTCGTTGTGTTGTGCTCTCTAAAATATTAGCTTGTTTTATATGAATAAAGCGTTATTTATTGTGAGTTAAGTAATATTTTTGTTTACTTTCTTCCCTTTTTCCTTTCGCAAATGAATGACATGTAATCCTGGAGTGTTTGCTTGACGAAGGGCGAAAACATCTCTTCTTTGGAGCGAGTAAATCATAATTTTATGAGAAATGCGATATTTTTTTCTTGAGAAAATGAGTGAGTCAGTCTTGTAATGAGATTGTAGCAGTAATGGTGTAGAGTAGGGCTTCCTTTACGTAACTTGAAGTTACATAAACAAACTAGTTTTCCCGTAAAATTAGCAACTTTCTATTAAATTATTCTGTGGTCTATGGTTAGTTTTGCTTTGGTTGAGGAGAAAACACAAACACTTATTTAAACATATCGAAGCTGTAACTTTAACTTCACAAGTTAGTTGAGTCCAGGCTTTCTGTTTATTTTTGTTAGCTGCAAATAACTAGATTTATTTTAACTTTGAAGTTATCCCAAAGGGCATGTTGTTGAGTTGAAAGACGATTAATGACTTCTACTATATTAACGTATTGAAACTACAACCTATTGAAGTATGTACTTTTAGCTAAATAATATATAAATTAATATAGAGTAATATAGATAGGGATTGCAACAAGTAGCTCAGTTCTAGACACTGCTGCATTTATTGTTTTCAGTGTTCAATTTAGCAAAATTTAGCATCATCTGCTTTGGTCATTTGATACGTGAGTCAGGTATCAGAGCCATCTAATAGTTAATTTATGAACTAATTAACACACTGTAAATGTAAGTACTCGTAGCTCCTCTAAATGGATCTGTAAACTTACTTAGACCATCATTCGGGATGCGATATTTGACAAAATTAGGAACATTATTTTGAAATGATTCATTTAAATTTTTAATAACAGTATATCAAACTTAAATAACAATAAATTAACTTTGAATTAAAACTAGAAAAACCTATAAACTTCTTAAACAAACTAAATGCCTAAAAATATTACAAACTAAACTAACAAACAAAATACAAATGCGAATGATTTACAACAAATAAAAGACATTATTTAAGTCATCGCTATCGCCGGGCAGGGTACCCAGGACACTGGCGGCGTTGCGTTTATGGAAACCCTTCCAGTATTCAGAACCCCAGTACATCTGAGCTGCGGGAGCCTTTAAGCAATTGAACGCTCAGTTTGATGGATTAAATGCTACCCTGCTTTTAGTTCTGTAATGCGGGAGGCTTTACTAACGCAATACTAGCGTTATGGATATAAATTCCTACCGCTACTCAGATTAGTGTACCCTGCTTTTAGTTCTGTAATGCGGGAGGCTTTACTAACGCAATACTAGCGTTATGGATATTTTGAATTGCATAATAAAGATGATGTAATAAAAACTTATGACAGTGTAATCATAAAAATTTTAACATTAGGCGAATCAACAAGTTATTAACAACAAAATTGTCGAGCGTTAGGCACATTCTTGCTTGTTTTTAAATAATTAATGCATCTTATTAGGAGGTTTCCCGGTAGAGATGCGGTTTTAGAATAATTGTTTTCGTGACAAAGCGGTAACGGAACTAATTTAAATCAAAACAAACAACATAGAGATTCGTATGATATCGCTCTCTCTCTCTCTCTCTTTGCACGTGCCGTTTGCGATCTGAGATCGGGGAGCATAGCGCAGAAATCCCTCCCGCGTGTCAGATCAAGTACTTTTATGCTTTCTAGGGATCTGAGTAGAGGAAGCTTTTTAGTTATCAAGTCTTGATTACTATACCGGAAACAATACCCGAATCCAGATCGTTCGCGACTCTGAATACTGGAATGGTTTAAGGTAACATTCTGTGAATTAATGCTAGTAAACCCTCCCGCAGCTCAGAATTACTGGGGTTCTGAATACTGGAAGGGTTTCCATATACGCGGCGGCGTTACCTCGTAAACTCTATTTTTTATGCTTTTCAAAGTCGTTCGGTAGGTAGTTGTTTAGTAAAATTAAATACGAGCATACTATCATAATGACCGATATTTTTGAAATTTTTTTTCGCGTCTTCTACTTCTGTGTTTTTTTTTTTCTTGTGTAAACCCATCGTCGTCGTCGTCGTACAATTTTTCATCAGTCTTGAACAATTATTTAATTAAGGTTCACACAAATAGACTTTATTGTATTTATGTTTTAATACGTATGTAAGTGTTTATTATAGATGTACATATTGTGACACAAAACCTTTAAAAGCTTTGCCGACGACATTTGTTATTTTCTAAAACCTAAACATGATATTATATACAGTTGTGGGACACATTATATTTTAATTTAAGAACGTGATATTAATAAGCGGCAAAGCCTACACAAAACAAGCCGCGTATTTACTTAGGTAGAGCTTCATCTGAAAGTATTCAAAAAGGCATTATAAAGGGAAAACTTTAACAAATTACCAGGAGTTTGGGATTTCCCTGAAGTTGAAATAAAGGGTTCTGAAAAGTATCAGAACTTTGAATTTTATTATTTCGTTGTGGATTTATTCACAGATTATGATGGCTTACAAAAATACCTATATATTAAGGTGGATGGTCCAAGGAAATCTTCATACAAACTTGTGGGAACCAATAACGACGACAGAAGTATTATTATTTAATTCTGTTACCTTTTTCCACACGTTCCATTAACTTTACAACCGCGAATAATCAGTTTTTTTTTACAAACAAACTTTTTCAGAATCTAATTTTGTTATTTAAAACTTTTGTAATCCAATGTATGAAAGTTTTAAATTGCAAAATTAGACTGTTAAAACATTTTGTTTTTAAGAAAAACTGAATATTTGCGGGTGTAATGTTGATGGAACGTGTGGAAAAGGATAACAAAATTAAATAATAATAAATTTACATTATAAATCGGCTCGTGCCGCAAACTCACACTCGTCAGAAAACGTTTCATCGCTCTCGTGTCGTAATGTACTATTTCGTTTCTCAAAACCTTGCAATGTCAACGTTATGAAGAAGGTCGCTTTCATTTAGTATGGTAACCTTTTATTCTGGTCGTGAGCGTTGACGTCACATGCACCTTTGTGTTTCCTAACCAATAATTTCATCAAGGGGGACGAGTAATTCCTTTGTACTGAAATTTATCAATACATAGTCGGGTAAAAGTTTTGTTGCTATTTTATAATTTTTTTAGTTCATTACGCCAAATGAAAGGAAAGAAGCTATAGAAAAAAAAAACAGAGTCAGACTCGCGTATTGTGGATAATAAATTTATTTTGTCAGTTTTTTTCGTGAATTTCTCAACCTCTTTATTTTTCCTGTAATCTTTACGTCAACAAATATTACCATGATTTTTTTTCATATTTTTTTTGTTCTGCCGTTTTTGGAGATAAGGGGGACATACACATTTTTGGGGTTTTTCAAAGATTTCTCGAAACCAGTGCCAGAAAATATAGTAAAAGTATATATTTTTACAATAAACTTTTTAATATTTGCAATTTGATACCCATATTGTATTTTTATATATTTTTTTTATTTATTTTACTTCTTTTTTTATATTTCTCGTGATATGTTGGCAAATTAATGCTATTTTGTGCCAAATTTCATGTATTTATCTTTAACGGTGCTAAAATTATGAGGCTGTGACATACGGACGGACGGACAACGGAGTCTCACCATAAGATTACCTTTGTACCTTTTAGTTACTACGGAACCCTAAAAGTAAACAAAATTTTAACTTAATTTGAGGCAGCGAGAAGTACATCTTTGAGAGCCGCGTTTAGTGAAATGTGGGGTACATTTGTAGTGAAAATGTACCCCATTTAAAATTTTGGTAAAAAATAAAAATCAATAGTTACTTGCGACATAATAATACAGAAGACAAATGTGACAAATCTGCTATTGTAATTTGTGTTTTTAATTTGTACAGTGGAGACCACATCAAGCTATACACTTGCAGAACGACATTAGCCCCTACAGAGAAGAATATAAGATAGGTACAAAACAGAATCCAATGTGTCTTACTTGATGCGGTCTCCACTGTACCTACTTTACAATTAGTTTGGAAAGAGACGGACCCCCACGATTAAGGAGAGTAGAACTCTTTGTTTATTGGAAATGTACCGGACAAATGTACCGGACAAATGTACCGGACAAATGTACCGGACAAATGTACGGGACAAATGTATAAAAATACACCTGTTGTATTTTTATGATACCGATCGTAAGGGTCAATTATAGGAACCAAATTCTTAATTACTTATTATCCTAAATTAGAGGAAGACCAGTTCTTTTGTGCACATTTGTCCGGTTCGATTCCCGGTTCAGGCAGTTAAATTCCTTAAACACGGTTTTTCTTTACTTTAAATATAAATAAAGGCTTCTGTAAATAAAATTTTCTATTTTCAATATTAAGGATACTTTCCCTTTTTCCAGGGGTCATTCGTTTGGTTCAACCTGTAATACGGTACAAAGGCGAACCTAGAAAATACGGACAAAATTTGAATCTAAATGATAATGGACGTAAGTAATTGCTTATTCATACCTCTTTCTAGTATTCTCTTGAATTCTGTCATCACATCAGGCACGCTATCTCTGATGTTAACAAGTCACATGTACTGTGGTGCCTCAAGTACTAGCGCGCAGTGGCGTGCACAGAACTTTTTGCTGGAAAAGCAAACAATTGGTCAAGAACAACAATAAAAAATATATAAAAAAATTTAAATATCACTTTGAAAAAAAAAAGTTTGTATAGGAAATTTTCACTCTAGGGTAGACATTGTCTACCCTAGAGTGAAAATTTCCTATACCAACTTTTTTGGCGTCGTACAATATTTTTTTTTCAAAGTGATATTTAAATTTTTTCATATTTTTTTTATTGTTGTTCTTGACCATGGATGTATACCTAAACCGGATTGTGTACTGAAGGATGTTACGCGTAGAAAAATAGACTCTATTTCATACAGTTAAAAGTTATTTTCTTATGACATAACCAACTAGAGAAAACGTGCCGAGCGGGACAACAAAAGTCGATGCCCGTGTCCTACTCGCACAGTTGCCATCACAAAAAAAAAATTGCGATGGTAGGCTTGAGTTTTTCATGATTTAGTTTTTCAACGACTTTATAGTATTTAGCTTTTTTTTAACCGACTTGAAAAAGAGAGGAGGAACTCAATTCGACTGTATTTTTTTTGGGTATGTTATTCCTTATCTCCGTCAATTCTGAACTGAATTGAATGATTCTTTTTTTGTTTGGAAAAATTTCCCTCAAGGTAGGTCCCATTTTAAGATTGACCATGATCTGATGAAAGTTTTCAGAGATAGGCAGTGGAACGCCTCAGAAAGTAACAGCGTACCACTTGATATTAAGGAAATCGCTTTGTACTACTATGTTGATCGCAGAGTATTACTTGGAAATTGTCAATCTTCCACTTGACCTTCGATCCTGGTCTTATTAAGTCATTACCATAGAACTCTTTAACGAATGAGAGCACTTAAGTCCAGATTGCGGCAATCACATTGGTAGGGTGCTGATTGTCGGGCATTTCTTGGCTTCACCACCATAGAACTCCTTAACGGACGACAGCATACCACTCAAGATTAAGGCAATCGCTTTGTATTAGGATAGTGATTGCCGAGTACTACTTGTAAATTGTAATTTCTCCACCTGAACTTTGATCTTGGCCTCATTACCATAGAACTCCTCAACGGGTGACAGCACATAACTTGAGATTACGGCAATCAGTTTGAATTAGGGTGCTGATTACAGGGTATTTATTAAATATAACCAATTATTACTTGTCCTTCGTTCTATATCAACAGCGCGTTTACAAGAACTATCCACATTACACAATTTGACCCGTCAACACTAAAAAATGTAAAATAATAAACTTTTAACAAAAAATAGTAACCGACTTTAAATGTAACTGCAGCCATTCGCAAAAAATTTAAAAATAATTATAAAATGACCGATGGTACTGAAATAACACTTTTTCCGACTTCTTTGTTCCTGAAAAATATGTTCTTTAAAAGTCACCGCGTTCCCTTGGATATAGCAACACAGAAACAAATATAAGAGCGCCGACTTCTAGAGAACATATTTTTCAGGAAGAAAGAAGGCGGAAAAAGTGTTATTTCGGTACCATCGGTCATTTTATAATTATTTTAAGCTTTTTAGCGAATGGCTGCAGTTACATTTGAAGTCCGTCACTATTTTTTTGTTAGGTTTATTTATGTTTTACATTTAGTTTTATCCGTAAATGTAAGATCAATCATTCCTTAATAAAGTTGGGATTATTCTTATGCTTGCAAACTGGTAACCCTTTACCTAAAAATGGCGCCACGGCCGTGACATTTGAAAACAAAATTGTAAAATTAATAATTTGTTTGTAAAAATGGTTAAAGCATGCAGCGTGAAGGGCTGCAGAAGCCAAATTTTTGGGAATTGTGGGATATCGTTTCATAGGTAAGGCATAATTACAACGTTTTCTCGGAGAAATGATACATGTTTACATTGATACCGCTAGAGTAACCATGATATTGGGTTTTACATTACAGTCTTCCAAAAACTGAAAATATCCGAAGAAAATGGTTAGAAGTTTTAGGAAACGAAGTAAAGTGTAAAAATCCAGTAGTCTGCAGCCGCCATTTTAAAGCAGAAGACTTTAAACCAATAAAATAAATGTTTTGAATACGGTTTTACTACCTACGTTGTCTTAATCAATTATTTTTAAATATGGTTACCCTACTTAGACAGAGATGAAATAATCTAGTATGACTTCTCGTTCTTCACGTTTTTTGAAACAAGTACTCAGTCCTGTTAGGGTATAGGTTCATGTTCTTGACCAATTGTTTGCTTATCCAGCAAAAAGTTCTGTGCACGCCACTGAGCGCGTGTGGCCTTAACAGCTATTCACTTATTTTATTTCAAATGTGATACCCTAATTAATTAATTAAATCCGCCTTTTTCTTACAGAACACTTATTTCAAAATTCACTTAACAGTTATTCAACAAAACCATATTGTTTATTTATTGTGTATGTTGCCATCGCAAAGTCTCCAGGATTTACTATGCCATTGCTTTCTGTAAATTAGATTTTCAAAACATTTGAAAAAATTTTTTTTGTTATTTGTGTTCTGTTTCGATTTATTAGAAAAAGGCGTGTTTTTCACAGTCCGGCTGCAAAACCCCTCATAAAAGCATTTAGAACGACAACACTTTCACTAGTATCTATAATATTTTCTCATTCCCTCTATCCCGATCTTAGAATTACCGAAATTTCATGTTTTGGCCCCAAAACACATTGTAATACAAAATGCAACTCAAACGCTCACAAACTTGTGTCATTAAGTCACAAACTGACGAAGACATCAAGAGACACACATGATGGGCCCCAGGGTATATAACCGTCTCCCTTCACTCGTGACAGAAGCAAAAACTGTCAGCTCCTTTAACAATGTCTTATTGAGCGGAACCTGTACAGTGTGGAGGAATTGTGCACAGAATAGTTTGTGCTTTTGTGATTGTAATTTTTGCCTATGACAGTATATAAATAGTTAAGACTTTCATTTATGAATTAATTTTAATGCAATTTTTAATTTTTAATTACGATTGGACGTACAGTGTTACTGTATTGTACTATGAATGTTATAATTTACTTCTAAGTGAAGAACGTACAAAAATTTAAATTTGACTTGTAATGCACATTACCAATAAAATTGTTCTATGTTCTATAAAAGTTAGCATGAAAAGTTACCTATGGGCCGTTCTTAAGAGCCGTTAAGCAGGCGGATAGTGAAAAACCCACCTTTTTACATAAACTGAATACATACATATACAATTTGCTCAATGATTACCCAACAAAAACCTAAATACCTATGTATTGTGTATGTTGCCATCGCAGTTTCCATTGGATTCTGTAAATTAGAAAAAAAGTATTTATGTATTCAGTTTTGTGGCGGGTTTTTTACAATCCGGCTGCTAATTTGCTCGTAACACAGAGTCATATATTTCAAAATCGTTCACCAACAGGCAGCTTGAACTGCTGCCAACTGTACCTATCCGTACGCACGTTCCCTCACTATTACAAACATAAACCTGTCATGCCTAAAGTCTCCAGAGAGAAGTAGTTTGTAGCTTCAGCCTCAAAAATATCAAAGGATGTATAACTTTTTTCATTCCAAATTCAAAGTAAGTTAACCTTGTTCTTGTTCTCGAGTCATTCATGTTGACAGATGAATCGTCAGGAGAGGGGGAAACTGTCAAAGGTATTACTTTACCATAGCTCTAGCGGCTAGAGAATTGTTTTCGTTCAACAGTCTTGCCAGTTTAACCTTTAAATGCATCTTGGGTCGAAAACGGCACAAAGGAATTTTTATTTATTATTTACATAATTTTATGTAAAAATTTATAATTATATGACTGTACGAGCTAAAAATATGTTTGGCAATAACTTTTTTTTTTTATTTATTTAAAATTCATTCATTTATTTTCCTTTGTTTTTTTTTTTTATTTTGCCGCATTTTGGCGGGAAAATCATTAAAGAGAGCTTTTGGAAAAAAATCGAATAAATATTGTGCTTGCATATATATTTTTATATATTTTATATATATTTTATATTTTATATATATTTTATAGTTTTTTGATATTAAAACAATGGAATCGTGGATGTTTGGGAACAACCCAACAGAACAACGGCAAAGAGGCTTTTATTTTTTAACGTTACCTTAAAACACTCAGTGATATTTTATTTTTGTTGAACCAAACATTGGATAGTTCGTGAGTGCAGTACAATATAATCTGGGGGCACGGCAGTGCCCCTGCCAAGACGAGCCGAAGGAAACAGGGCATTACGTACCTTTTCTCGAATAATTTTTCATCTTAGATAATACTATAGAGCTCAAATTTTCAGGATAAGACTTAATTAGCAGATTTATGAAATTTGCTAAGTTTCATTTGTCTTGCTTTTATACTTTAGATTTTATTAGTACCTAAAATAAGTCGATTTCATCACTTACTGAATGACTGACTGATTCACTGACTCATGATGATTAAGATCTCTTGGATACTTCCTGAAGTCCTAGAAATCTGAAATTTGCTATGCAGGCTAAAATTACCACACTCACAACAAAAAAAAATAAGAAATCTGCAACTTTTCCCCCTTGTCCCTCGTAAAGAGGGTCCGGTTCAGTATTCCAAACTTTTAAAAATTGGTATGTATTCTAGTACTACACTTAACCGACAAAAAAAAAACTGTAACTTCCACCCTCCAATCCCACATCATGGGGGTCTGGTTCTGTATTATAGAATAATTTCTATTCCAAACTTCCAAAAGTGCTAAAAGACTGAAATTTGGTATGCAGACTAGAATTTGCACACTAACAAAGAAAAAATTTAAATATTTGTAAATTCCACCCTCGAACCTCTCATAAAGGGGAGTGCTGATCTGAATTACCTTACTAAAAAAAAAAATCTCACCAAAAAGTTACATGTTTGTTTCCAAGACTCATAAGCCTTTTATTGTTAAAATGTTATTAGATTTCATGTATCTAGAGCCATGCCCCTAGCTCTACAAGGCCTAAAGCTACAAGCCCTAACTCTACGAACTCTACATCTTGTTCAAAAAGTATGACTTTGCTATTTCATGGAACTGTTACATGTCACAACATTAAAGACCAGTGACTTGATTTTTTACTCCTTGTTATAATTCAACTTGAAGAAGCACTTTTTAGCCTCTCAGCAGCTATGGCTACTAGTATGTACATATTGTACTTTTATACGTATTTATGTTGTGTATCATATTTAAATAAATAATATTTTATTTTCGTACTTTTTGTTAAGATTTTAGACCGTTAGGTATTTAGGTATACTTTTAGGTTAATAGTGTAGATTATTATATTTATTATTGTTACATACATATTTATATCGTTCTTTATGCGCTCAATTTAAATTTCAATAAGCCGATGTATAATTTTGCTTCATCTCTGTCATTTATGGTTGACTGGAAGAAATTTCTTTCAGAAATAAGTCCACCTTTGCCCTGTATTTCTCTTAATTCTAATCTGTATTTATATAAGTATTTTGTGTGCAATAAAGTGTTTATTATTATTATTACTTCTCCCATACTGCCAATCTGTGCGACGGCCGCGAAACGGCCAAGACATAATACTTGATCAAGATGTTGAGTTTACATAGTTAGGGCTTGTAGATTTAAGCCTTGTAGAGTTAGGGGCTTGGCTCTATATGAGATCTGATAACTTTTTAACAGTGAAAGCGTTATGAGCTTATTTATGAGTCTTGGCAACATACTTTAAATGAAATGTTTTTGTTGGGATTTCATATTCTACAAAATTACAATGCCTGCCACCCATCAATAGGACGCTTTGACACTTTATTGAGATTGGGAAATAACATATGTTTTTATTGAAGGAAGCAGTCCCAGGAA
Source organism: Ypsolopha sequella (assembly GCA_934047225.1). NCBI lineage: Eukaryota > Metazoa > Arthropoda > Insecta > Lepidoptera > Ypsolophidae > Ypsolopha > Ypsolopha sequella. The sequence goes on along the minus strand of OW203986.1, from coordinate 1,635,236 downwards.
ATACACTTACGGAAAACTTATTTATTTTGTAAAAGTTGAAGGAAATATATATTTATTTCCTAGATCTGTATCTATTGTAGTTTTCTGGAGTGAATAAATAGTGACATATTTTGTCAAAATTATGTTTTGTCGTCCTGAAATAAATATCTATCTATTGTAAGAAAATAACACTAAAAGAAAATGACTAAAAGTATATCTTAGTAAATATTTACAATAATGTTAAAATAAATACTTAACTGTATACAATTAATAAATTTACAGAAACCTTAAGCCAATAAAAAAACTCAAGCTTCCTATTTACAGGCTCAGTTAGTTTTTACTGAATACGAGCCGTCCGAATCATATAAACTTTTTCTTTTATACGAATAATAACTATCAGGCTTCGAAAATTCTGGCTGATTGTATCCATAGGCGGGCTTCGAAAACTCTGGCTGACCATATCCATAACTAGGCTTTGAAAAATCTGGCCGACCATATCCATAACCAGGCTTGGAGAACTCAGGTTGTCCATATCCTTGACCAGGATGGAGAGCATGTTCCTCATAGTAGCCGTGGTGATGATCATGTTCAATATACTCGGGCTCATAATGATGATACTTCTTCGTCTCCTTCAGGTAATGGATGAACCAAATGACGAAATGCCAAGCCTTTGTGACCAGAACATAGAATATTGCGCCGTATACCAGTTTCAAAACGAAGAGTTTTGTCGCCACCACCCACGCAAAGTGCACTGTGAACAAAGAAAGTGATTGTTTAAAATTAAGCGTCAAACTAAAACAACTGCATAAGTATTTGACGTTTAATTACAATATTTAGTACGTTTATAGTAGAAAAGCTTCAAAGCAAGCCTTCAAAGAGCCGTCAGTTTACTTAAATTAGTATTTTAAGTATAATTCCAGCATAAAGCTTAAATTATAGCTCAAGTATCTTGCTGCTAACTAATGCTAACCTTAGATAATATTTCATAAATAACATTCAAAAACCGTAATCTATTTTTTGAATCGCCATTTAATTAGATGACAAATACGTTTGTATAGGATTTGTGCGAGAATTGCTTTTAACTAAAAATATATGTTCTACAGACCTAAACATTCGAATTTCTGTTTGAGATATACTTCATGAGTGCATCAAATATATTGGTCTTGTCCTCAGTTTGACCATATCGATCAACGTAGCCGTATAATCCAAAACTGGGTTTTTTATATTCCGTCCAGATGTCAGGTACGTATCTGAAGATACTCAGCACCCAAGCCATTAGCACCAAAATTTTCATACTGGCCACGACAAGAGCGATTCCGAGGCATATCTTGAACAGTCCGAATTTTGCCGCCAAAACTATCGCAAGATGGGCTGCAAAAGACGAGAAAATATGCCTGGTTTTACTGTTTTGTAGAGTTAATAAAGGTCAAACCGCCGTCAAGCCGAGCATCGTGTCGTTACCAAAATATTATTATTATTTCCATTGATTTGCAGTTCGGCAAAAAAGAGTTTGATGCGGTGACAGGTGGAACTAAATATTTCAGTCGTGGTAAGTATATCATCTTGGTCACAGTAAATGGTGTATTGTTTATTAACCCTTTTAACGACGCGGCAGCGGAGCGGAGCGGAGCGGCGTGGGACGCGGCAAAGTTGGTTCACGGAAAACATATGGCCGCGCATTTCCCATTTCTAATGTTCAACTAAGCAGTGATGAAGTTTGTGATTCATAGACCCCTCTAATATTTGACTTGGCGTTTTCAAATGTTTACTGTATGTATAGGACTCTGAATCTTATATTAGCACAAACTTACAGCCTATTCGTAATCATTTTGGTATCATCATATACCTAATGTATTACATAAAGACACGTCTTATTTATCCTTGATTTTCAATATCAAAATGACTTTAAAAACTGGACAAGTAGGGCTCGCGTGCCAATGGCTTCATCACATACAAAAAATATTTATTTATTGATGAATTTATAAACCGCGCTTTTCGATATTTCGAAAATTTGCAAATTTTTCTTATTATCTATGAACTGAGATTCCCGTGGACCACGTGGCATAGTAACGGCGTCGAAAAGACGGATGCTTTTTCTCAAACAAAGGGACACCCGTTACATATCGCGGTACACCCGATTAAAGATTACAATGAGTATATAACGCGAGAGTTTAAAGACTGACATTTTGTCATAGTTTCACAAAATACTGTTTATGTACAGAATAGAAACTCGTTAATTTCTTTAATCACTTGAAACCTAAACTTTCAAAAGGCTTAATAAGATCTGAAATATTTTCATTGTTATACAGTACTGAGGTACAGATTTCTGGTACAAGGTTTCCTGGACTAAAAGCTACTTTTCTATTGTCTGAAATGAGGTCTTTACCGCGAGCGTACTCCATACAAACGGAGTTCGATTATAATTTGGACAATTGATGACACTTTGTAGACAGGATTATTTCGACATTGACAGGATATAGACACTAATATCGAGTTTTGTGTCAATATCAATGTTATCCATTAAGGTGGATGGTCTAAGACAATTTTCATACAAACTTGTAAGAACCAATAACGACGACAGAAGTATATTAATTTTGTTTTGTTACCTTTTGCTACAAGTTCCATTAATTTTACTACGGTGAATAATCAGTTTTTTTTTTTTATTAGACTGCAAAACCCTTTTTGTTAATAATATTACATTGTAAAAAACATTACAATTGTAAAAAATCAGACTGCAAAAACATTTTGTTTTTGCAGTCTGATTATTCGCTGGTATAAAGTTAATTGAACGTGGTGGACAAATTGGAGGGTTTTTAGCTAATGCAGAAATATTTTATAGGCAAAATAATATTTAATTTAAGAACATCGACTTCATATTTCGATTGTTTATATTATGAAAAAAAACCAAGCCGATCCCTTAACAGATGGACAGACGAACAAACGGACAGATGGACAGACCAACATACAGCAAAGGCTTAGCACAGGAAATTAAGTTACTTTCTCTAAATGCTTGTTTACATACATTAATGGGGCAGTTGGCAGAGAATATCAAAACATATTTTATCAGGGTTCCGTACCTCATTATGGAAAAACGGAAGTCTTAAAGGATTACTTTGTTTTCCGTCTGTCTATCTGTCCGTGTGTCAAGGGCTATTTATTTATTTTATTTCTTTATAACACTTTTTGCACATTTACACAAATAACTTAGAAGACAAAAGAAACAATTAAACCTGGTGTACAAGGGCGGCACTTATTGCTGATAGCAACATCTTCTAGGCAATTCTTGGTAGCTAACAGAAAGATGAACAAATTAACATGTGAAGGATTATTTTCTCCGATACGACTTCGAGATGAAAAGTTGAAAAACTACTAAAGTCTATAGTTTCATACTGCTGATGAAAACAATTCAAGTTTACAGCTTAGGGATCGATTCTCCATATTTGTTACAAAATGTTTAAAAAATAATTACCTATAACGGCCAAAATACAACTTTTAGACAAGAGCAATTTAATGTGTAACAATAGTTTACTGTAAGCATAAACGTATTTTAATGATATTATGGTAGCTTAAAAATAATTGGATTTTCTAGAAGAGTGAAGTTTAACATTTTTCATTTCACTCGGAAATTACATTATTAGAAAAATTTAACTAAAATTGAAAACTAAAATAAAATGCTGCCTCGCCGCTGCGCCGAGTGCGAGCCACTACCAACAGCATCCCGAGCACGGTCGTGGATAGGATTGACAACCCATTCATTATGCATTGGCTGCAGTTGTCAATCCTACCCAATGCGAAATAAATTAAAAACTAATATAATAGTTACTAACAATAGCAATTAAGTTTTTTTTTAGTTTATTTATTCATAGTTAAATTTATTTACATATTTAAGAGTTTAAAGCCATCCGACTAAAACCACATGGTTTATGCGCGGTATGGCGAGATCGCAAACTTTATGCTAGACTTACTGAACTAATTCTTACTTATATTATGTTATATAACATCACGCAGCCACAGGCTGCTGATGTTGAAGAAAATAAAGCTTTATGGCACTTTTTCGCTTTTTATTATTATTTAAGTTTTTTAGTCTATCTAATGTATGGGTAGGTATATCATTTAGTATTAATAAAGGAAGCATGTACTCCCATGTTCTCATACCATATATATTATTATAGTTAGGTAGTTTATAAGTAGGTAGGTAAGTTAGGTTTCGTAAGTTCTTAGGCCTAGTTTTCTTAATAAGTTTATCTTAATTATCATATTCTTCACAAATAATAGCCATTTTTATTTTACTATAGATATTAATAATTTTACAGAAGTCAAATAAGCCTTTTTCGTCGCCATTGTATTTGTTTTTAATATTGTAAAACTGTTACTAACAATATGGATACAATATCCGAAATAAACGTTATTATTATTAAAAATATTTAATTTCACTCTTATAGAAAATCCAATCATTTAAAATACGTTTAATCATATAGTTAACTATTGTTATACATTGCTCTTATCAAAAAGTTGTATTTTGGCCGTTATAATTATTTTTTAATATTTTGTAACAAATACGGAGAAAAGGATTTGGTGCCTTGACGTCGAGTCCCGCCACGTCGAGTAGCCTCTACGTCTACTATTTTTTTTGTATTTACTTTTTTATAGTGAAAAGTTCACGCATTAGGTGCCGCCACGTCTACTGTGAGAAAAAGTACAGTCAATGAAACAATTTTTTTCCAATCGTAAATCTTTTAATGATTACAAATAAAAATCAACATAAATAATTGCAGTAAACGAGGCCCACTTGCACTAATTTTTAAGTAGCGTTTCAGTATCTATCTGTGTATACAGGTATTTAAGCGCTGCTTAAATATTCGTGCAAGTGGCCATTGTATAACAATTGTATATTTTAAATTGAATATTTCAAATCACAGATCAAGTACCAACCTGCGTAGGTATATAGATATTTATTTATTATAGCTATGCTAATGTTTTCCGATGTCCCATTAGTTTGGTTTATTACAGTTATATTAAATAAAGTTAAACAATTACTAATCATAAATTGTAAAAAAGATTTAAGTCAAACAATTCACAGATTAGTTACAAGAGCAGCTCTACAGACAAACATAGTTTCGGTTTAATTTCCAAACGCGTTGATGGATTGTATTGAAACTTGGCTGACATCAGTAAAAGACCATTATTGATGTCTGCAAATACTTTGTATGGCAGAATAGTAAACCGATAGAAATGAGAGCAAATTTAAGATTTTCATACAAAACTACAACACTCTCTAATTTATTTCAGTTACTTTTGTTCATCATAAAAAAAATTTTTGCAGACATCCATATTGCTCTTGCGTTGATACATATATGCTAAGTTTTAATACGATTCCTCTTTTAATACACTGACTAAAAGGCAAAAGGTTGGTCGCTTATGAATTATTTTATTAAGACGACTATGCCATCCCTCCGCATGATTTGTCGTTCTGATGCGTTCTTTATGATTGCTTATATATTTAATGTTTGAACCTAACCATTGCGTAGACATGTACATATTAAATGCGGTCATATCTTGTGTTGAGGATTGATTACTGTGTTCTACCAAAAAATGCCAAGCTATTGGTATTGATTCACAGGGAAGATGTGCTAAGGCAATACACATTTTGATATGTTTTCGGCTTTCGTGTGTATTGGTGAGAGACAGTTGTTTAGCTTTATCCCATATGTTTTGACAAAAATGAAAGAAGCAAAGTTTTATGTTTGCTTGGGAGAAAACTGCTGTAATAGCATTTATGGCTGCGATTTCGCAATCGATATAAAATTTGGTGGGATTGAAATGGGGCAAATGCGTTTTAATAATTGAAAATAATCTCTGGTATGTCGTTTGCTTTTTGTCGGGAAGTAAACCGAAAATGACTGGTACAATATTTGGCTCTAGTTCTTCTGTTGTGATATCTACGTGGAGAGTGTATAATTGTTTGAAAGGCTTCGAACAAGCTTTAAAAGTACCGTCAAGAATAATATTTTTGAATTTTTTTAATTCTCCTCTTGCCTTGTTTGATATAAAAACTACAATCTTGTCGTCAATCCCATCATCTACTAACAAAAAATTGTTTGCTAGGACTTTAGGAACCTTCACTTCACTTAAATTGCAAAAGGTTGTTTTATTAATTCCAAGTGATTTATAACGTAATCGATACAAAATACTCTTGCGAGATTTAAATTCAGGTATGTAATCGGCAAAATTATCGCATCTTAATTTAGAAATTCCCTCTTCGTATAAAGCCGGTATCGGTCTGAGACTATTTTTTACTTGTTGCTTTATGTTATCAAAAAAAATTTCGAATACATTTCTTTTATAATCTGGCAAGCATGTGTGATTTGCTTCCCTTAATATACTTTTTAAATCGTGGTCAACACTGATACTTGCAGAACAATTATTAGTTGTACATTTCCAAATACCAGAACCATCAGCATTTACTTTATTTTTACGATACCTGTGACCTGCTTTAAGTCGCAGAAGTTAGGTAAACCGGTGTTGCGATGGATGTATGCTTTTTCAAAGAAGACTGTTCAAATATTCGTATGACTGTACATTTGTAAACTGTTAGTAGACGTACCGGTAACAAAAGCGAGGATTTTTCAACGGTTCGACGTGGCGGTACTAAAAGCGACAGTTTGTTGAGTAGACGTAGAGGCTATTCGACGTGGTGGGACTCGACGTCAAGGCAACAAATCGAGAAAAGATACGGCTTCTCAAAGCATTCAAAAAATTGATTCACAGCCATTAATACTTCCCGGTGACCTACATATTCAAATTTGGAACGAAGGGAGGTCCTCGGGCGCAAAATGAAGGAATATATCCGAAAATCATTAATTTTCAATTCTACGTGGCGTTATACCCGACCAATTTAGTTTTGTGGTTTTTTGGTTTCTTTCATACATTTTGAACTGTGATATAGGTTGATCAGTACTTTTATTTTATTTTATTTTTTATTTTGTTTTATTGAGAACACAAACAGTCACACAGAAATCTTAATACATTTAAAAATAGTAAAGAATAGAGCTGGAGGTTCCTGAAGTTAACAATCAAAACAAATACACTTAATAAGAAGCAAAGTTACAAAAATACGTAAACAACATAAGACATAAACACAAAAGGCACATCACACAGACATCAAAATGGATTTTGAATACTAAATATTATGACAAAGTGAATATTGTAGTTTTTAGATAAGATTAACAAATTATAGTTTAGATATTGCTTTAAGAGCATTTATTTTAAAACATTACTCAGTACTTACTGAGTAACGCGTACTTTTTCCCTTTCCCTCTGGCTTCAGTCGCACTGTTATCTTCATCATCAGCTTCAACAAAGCTACACAATACCACAATGACAAGAAATACAAAAATCTGATTCATTTTAAATCCACAATATTTTGTCTCTTGACCTCCTGTTGACAGCACAGTGGCTCAGTTTTAAATGTGTACAAGGTGGCACTGAAGATGAGATCCGTAGGAAGTGATAATTAATACTAAAATATGTTAGCAGAGAAAGTATATACCTACACTACATAGTATTACGGGTGTTGACATAATGTTTTCACATCACGAAAAGCGAGGGCTTGTGAAATGTTTTTGTTTGTTTGTGTCGCAATACATCACTCTTACCTAAATATACATTAAATCGTATCTCAGCAGGTATACTTTCTGAAAGCTGCACAATTTTTTAAATATACAAGGTGCTTACGTTTCACTGCTACTGGGCCTGATTGAGATCTAGGATGAAGGGCGTTCCCCAGAAAGAGGGAGAGTTCCGCAAAATCCGGTAACGGACGAATGATTGATATGACGCAACTGCCTGTAACCGCTCTCCCGCTATGGCTTCTCATGACGTCATGGAAAGCCACTAGTAGTTACGGCGTCATGACGTCATAGAACGCCACTAGTAGTGACAGCGTGATGACGTCATGGAACACCACTAGTAGTTAGGGCGTCATGACGTCATGGAACGCCATTAGTAGTTACGGCGTCATGACGTCATAGAACGCCACTAGTAGTGACAGCGTGATGACGTCATGGAACACCACTAGTAGTTAGGGCGTCATGACGTCATGGAACGCAATTAGTAGTTACGGCGTCATGACGTCATAGAACGCCACTAGTAGTGACAGCGTGATGACGTCATGGAACACCACTAGTAGTTAGGGTGTCATGACGTCATGGAACGCCATTAGTAGTTACGGCGTCATGACGTCATAGAACGCCACTAGTAGTGACAGCGTGATGACGTCATGGAACACCACTAGTACTTAGGGCGTCATGACGTCATGGAACGCCATTAGTAGTTACGGCGTCATGACGTCATAGAACGCCACTAGTAGTGACAGCGTGATGACGTCATGGAACACCACTAGTAGTTAGGGCGTCATGACGTCATGGAACGCCATTAGTAGTTACGGCGTCATGATTACGTCATGAGGGTGATAAACTACTGCCACAACAACCAGTGGCAGTGGAACAATTTGTCAGTTAGCTGGGTCTCGGTCTACTCCTCTAGCGAGGTTGTGCCAGACATATTGTTTGGAATAATCTCAATTTAGGTCATTTGGGGAGGGCGCTTTCATGCACCTTTATTTTGTTATTTATTAAGTTGTCTCAGTGGCTCCACTCCTAACTTATTTCAATAAAAGTCACCCTTCACCATAGCGACAGAGTACTTTATCGCTATCGCTATATCTCGTGAGCTCATTACTAGGTAGTTCACTAGGTCAGTGTTTGTTCAACTATTTTGATAGAACTCTTTCAAATGAACCGAGTTGAAGTTAGCGAACCACTTTTAACGAACCGGTTTTAAAGATATAACCCGACCAAATAAAAATGTCGTATTTTAAAATTTAATAAATGCCATTTTTGACTTGAAATGAACACAAATTCACTTGAGAGTGATGAACAGCAGCCGTGGGCACATACTTCTGCTTGTTCCGTGTAAAACAAAACCACCTAAAAGCTGCTATGGCTTAAACAAAATGTTTAGCTACCCAACGATTTTAAAAATAAGCTGAACCTTAAAAGTCAACATGTAAACATCTAAATGATAGACAGCAGCCTATGGCATACATCTGTGCAGGTCTCATACTGTAGCAACTCATCTGGGAGTTGTTTTAATTAATTTGGAAATAAAATAAAAATGCAAAATTAAAAAATTTATTAAAATTAATCTGAACCTTAAAATACTTTGAATTTACTTTTAAAAGATAGGCATGCACCTGTAGCATGCACCTGTATAGGTCTCATGCTGTAGCAATTCATCTGGAAGTTGTTTTAATTAATTTAGAAATAAAATAAAGATAGAAATTAAAAAATTAATTAAAAAAAACCTGAACCTTAACAGGCTTTGAGTTTACTTTTAAAAGATAGGCATGCACCTGCGGCATACACCTGTATAGGTCTCATGCTGTAGCAATTCATCTGGAAGTTTTAATTATTCATATACCTTCACTTAAAATGAAAATTTGCTTTAAAAATTATTTCAAAAAGAGCTGAACCTTAAAAAACTTTTAAAACCCATTAAAACGATTGACACTAGCTTAAGGCATACACCTGTATAAGTTTCATGCTGTAGCAATTCATGTGGACGGTAATATATCATATTAAAAGTAGCAAACCGCTTTTAACGCGCCCGTACTGGTAGCAAATTGCAATTTAAAAATAAGTTTGCTTTCTTAAGAATAAAAAAACACATTTATGTGATAGACAGAAGCCAATATAATATGTTTGTATTTGTTTTGTGCTGTGGCACGTCATCCAGGGGTTAAAATAATTAATTTAGATATAAAATTAAAATGCAAAATTTAAAAATTTATTTAAAAAAACCTGAACCTTAAAAGACTTTGAATTTACTTTTAAAAGATAGGCATGCACCTGTAGCATGCACTTGTATAGGTCTCATGCTGTAGCAATTCATCTGGAAGTTGTTTTAATTAATTTAGAAATAAAATAAAGATGCAAAATTAAAAAGTTAATTTAAAAAAACCTGAACCTTAAAAGGCTTTGAGTTTACTTTTAAAAGATAGGCATGCACCTGCGGCATGCACCTGTATAGGTCTCATGCTGTAGCAATTCATCTGAAAGCAAATTTAATTAATTTAGAGAAAAAAAAGATGCAAAGTAAATTTTTTTTTTTTTAATAAACCTGAACCTTAAAAGACTCTGAATTTAGTTTAAGAAGATGGGCACGCACCTGTACCATGCACCTGTATAGGTCTCATGCTGTAGCAATTCATCTGGAAGTTTTTATTATTCATATACCTTCTCCTAAAATTAAAATACGCTTTAAAAATTATTTAAAAAGAGCTGAACCTTAAAAGACTTCCAAAACCCATTAAAATGATAGAATATGGCTTAAGGCATACACCTGTATAAGTTTCATGCTGTAGCAATTCATCTGGAAGTTGTTTTAACTAATTTAAAAATAAAATAAAGTTGCAAAACTAAAAAATTAATTTAAAAAAACCTGAACCTTAAAAGACTTTGAATTTGCTTTTAAAAGATAGGCATGCACCTGTGGCATGCACCTGTATAGGTTTCATGCTGTAGGAATTCATCTGGAAGTTGCTTCAATTAATTTAAAAATGAAATAAAGTTGCAAAACTAAAAAATTAATTAAAAAAAACCTGAACCTTAAAAGACTTTGAATTTACTTTTAAAAGATAAACATGCAACTGTAGCATGCACCTGTATAGGTCTTATGCTGTAGCAATTCATTAGGTAGTTAATTTTATTAATTTCGATAAAAAGAAGATGCAAAATTAAAAAATTTATTAAAAAGAACCTGAACCTTAAAAGACTTCTAATTTACTTTTAAAAGATAGGCATGCACCTGTGGCATGCATCTGTATAGGTCTCATGCTGTAGCAATTCATCTGGAAGTTTTAATTATTCATATACCTTCACTTAAAATGAAAATTTGCTTTAAAAATTATTTCAAAAAGAGCTGAACCTTAAAAAACTTTTAAAACCCATTAAAACGGTTGACACTAGCTTAAGGCATACACCTGTATAAGTTTCATGCTGTAGCAATTCATGTGGACGGTAATATATCATATTAAAAGTAGCAAACCGCTTTTAACGCGCTAGTACTGGTAACAAATTGCAATTTAAAAATAAGTTTGCTTTCGTAGGAATACAAAAACACATTTATGTGATAGACAGAAGTCAATTTGATAGGTTTGTATTTGTTTTGTGCTGTGGCACGTCATCCAGAGGTTAAAATAATTAATTTAGAAATAAAATAAAAATGCAAAATTTAAAAATTTATTTAAAAAAAACCTGAACCTTAAAAGACTTTGAATCTACTTTTAAAAGATAGGCATGCACCTGTAGCATACACCTGTATAGGTCTCATGCTGTAGCAATTCATCTGGAAGTTGTTTTAACTAATTTAAAAATAAAATAAAGTTGCAAAACTAAAAAATTAATTTAAAAAAACGTGAACCTTAAAAGACTTTGAATTTACTTTTAAAAGATAGGCATGCACCTGTAGCATGCATCTGTATAGGTTTTATGCTGTAGCAATTCATCTGGTAGTTAATTTTATTAATTTCGAAAAAAAAAAGATTCAAAATTTAAAAAAATTATTAAAAAGAACCTGAACCTTAAAAGACTTTGAATTTACTTTTAAAAGATAGGCATGCACCTGTAGCATACACCTGTTTAGGTCTCATGCTGTAGCAATTCATCTGGAAGTTGTTTTAACTAATTTAAAAATAAAATAAAGTTGCAAAACTAAAAAATTTATTAAAAAAAACCTGAACCTTAAAAGACTTTGAATTTACTTTTAAAAGATAAGCATGTACCTGAAGCATACACCTGTATAGGTCTCATGCCATAGCAATTCATCTGGAAGTTGTTTTAACTAATTTAAAAATAAAATAAAGTTGCAAAACTAAAAAATTAATTTAAAAAAACCTGAACCTTAAAAGACTTCTAATTTACTTTTAAAAGATAGGCATGCACCTGTGGCATGCATCTGTATAGGTCTCATGCTGTAGCAATTCATCTGGAAGTTTTAATTATTCATATACCTTCACTTAAAATGAAAATTTGCTTAAAAAATTATTTCAAAAAGAGCTGAACCTTAAAAAACTTTTAAAACCCATTAAAACGATTGACACTAGCTTAAGGCATACACCTGTATAAGTTTCATGCTGTAGCAATTCATGTGGACGGTAATATATCATATTAAAAGTAGCAAACCGCTTTTAACGCGCCAGTACTGGTAGCAAATTGCAATTTAAAAATAAGTTTGTTTTCGTAAGAATAAAAAAAACACATTTATGTGATAGACAGAAGCCAATATAATACGTTTGTATTTGTTTTGTGCTGTGGCACGTCATCCAGAGGTTAAAATAATTAATTTAGATATAAAATTAAAATGCAAAATTTAAAAATTTATTTAAAAAAAACCTGAACCTTAAAAGACTTTGAATTTACTTTTAAAAGATAGGCATGCACCTGTAGCATACACCTGTATAGGTCTCATGCTGTAGCAATTCATCTGGAAGTTGTTTTAACTAATTTAAAAATAAAATAAAGTTGCAAAACTAAAAAATTAATTTAAAAAAACCTGAACCTTAAAAGACTTTGAATTTACTTTTAAAAGATAAGCATGCACCTGTAGCATGCATCTGTTTAGGTCTTATGCTGTAGCAATTCATCTGGTAGTTAATTTTATTAATTTCGAAAAAAAAAAGATGCAAAATTTAAAAAATTTATTAAAAATAACCTGAACCTTAAAAGACTTTGAATTTACTTTTAAAAGATAGGCATGCACCTGTAGCATGCACCTGTATAGGTCTCATGCTGTAGCAATTCATCTGGAAGTTGTTTTAACTAATTTAAAAATAAAATAAAGTTGCAAAACTAAAAAATTAATTTAAAAAAACCTGAACCTTAAAAGACTTTGAATTTACTTTTAAAAGATAGGCATGCACCTGTAGCATGCATCTGTATAGGTTTTATGCTGTAGCAATTCATCTGGTAGTTAATTTTATTAATTTCTAAAAAAAAAAGATGCAAAATTTAAAAAAATTATTAAAAAGAACCTGAACCTTAAAAGACTTTGAATTTACTTTTAAAAGATAGGCATGCACCTGTAGCATACATCTGTATAGGTCTCATGCTGTAGCAATTCATCTGGAAGTTGTTTTAACTAATTTAAAAATAAAATAAAGTTGCAAAACTAAAAAATTAATTAAAAAAAACCTGAACCTTAAAAGACTTTGAATTTACTTTTAAAAGATAGGCATGCACCTGTAGCATGCATCTGTATAGGTCTCATGCTGTAGCAATTCATCTGGAAGTTTTAATTATTCATATACCTTCACTTAAAATGAAAATTTGCTTTAAAAATTATTTCAAAAAGAGCTGAACCTTAAAAAACTTTTAAAACCCATTAAAACGATTGACACTAGCTTAAGGCATACACCTGTATAAGTTTCATGCTGTAGCAATTCATATGGACGGTAATATATCATATTAAAAGTAGCAAACCGCTTTTAACGCGCTAGTACTGGTAACAAATTGCAATTTAAAAATAAGTTTGCTTTCGTAGGAATACAAAAACACATTTATGTGATAGACAGAAGTCAATTTGATAGGTTTGTATTTGTTTTGTGCTGTGGCACGACATCCAGAGGTTAAAATAATTAATTTGGAAATAAAATAAAAATGCAAAATTTAAAAATTTATTTAAAAAAAACCTGAACCTTAAAAGACTTTGAATCTACTTTTAAAAGATAGGCATGCACCTGTAGCATACACCTGTATAGGTCTTATGCTGTAGCAATTCATCTGGAAGTTGTTTTAACTAATTTAAAAATAAAATAAAGTTGCAAAACTAAAAAATTAATTTAAAAAAACGTGAACCTTAAAAGACTTTGAATTTACTTTTAAAAGATAGGCATGCACCTGTAGCATGCATCTGTATAGGTCTTATGCTGTAGCAATTCATCTGGTAGTTAATTTTATTAATTTCGAAAAAAAAAAGATGCAAAATTTAAAAAAATTATTAAAAAGAACCTGAACCTTAAAAGACTTTGAATTTACTTTTAAAAGATAGGCATGCACCTGTAGCATGCACCTGTATAGGTCTCATGCTGTAGCAATTCATCTGGAAGTTGTTTTAACTAATTTAAAAATAAAATAAAGTTGCAAAACTAAAAAATTAATTTCAAAAAACCTGAACCTTAAAAGACTTTGAATTTACTTTTAAAAGATAGGCATGCACCTGTAGCATGCATCTGTATAGGTCTTATGCTGTAGCAATTCATCTGGTAGTTAATTTAATTAATTTCGAAAAAAAAAAAGATGCAAAATTTAAAAAATTTATTAAAAATAACCTGAACCTTAAAAGACTTTGAATTTACTTTTAAAAGATAGGCATGCACCTGTGGCATGCACTTGTATAAATCTCATGCTGTAGCAATTCATCTGGAAGTTTTTATTATTCACATACCTTCTCTTAAAATAAAAATTTGCGTTAAAAATTATTTCAAAAAGAGCTGAACCTTAAAAAACTTTTAAAATCCATTAAAAGGATTGACATTAGCTTTAGCCATACACATGTATAAGTTTCATGCTGTAGCAATTCATGTGGAAGTCAGTATATCATATTAAAAGTAGCAAACCGCTTTTAACGCGCTAGTACTGGTAGCAAATTGCAATTTAAAAATAAAGTTTCTTTCGTAGGAACACAAAAACACATTTATGTGATAGACAGAAGCATATTTTAGAAGTCTGTATTTGTTTTGTGCTGTGGCACGTCATCCAGAAGTTGAAATAATTAATTTAGAACTAAAAAAAAAATGCAAAATTAAAAAATTAATTTAAAAAGACCTGAACCTTAAAAGACTTTGAATTTACTTTTAATAGATAAGCAATAACCTGTGGCATACACCTGTACAGGTCTCATGCTGTAGCAAATCATCTGGAAGCTGTTATAATAAATTTAGTTTTAAAACAAAATTCACTTTTTTCAAATTAATTATAAATAAGCTGAACCTAATAAATCGCCAAAAGTACATTTAGATGATAGGCAAAGGCCTGTGGCATACACCTGTACAGGTTTTAACCAGTAGCGTTTCTTCTGGAAGACATAATGATCATTTTAAAATCTCGATCGAAATATTTTTAGCTATCTCGATAGAAAAATGGCACTTGTGCTGCCACCTAGCGTGTAGTAGGAGAAGTTATTTTTTTTTTCACCGCCGTACTAGCGCCACTGGAACTACGCTACCACCTAGCTTGTAGTAGCGGAACTTGTATTATAATTTCTCTGCGATATTAGCGCTACTATTTGGCACTACCTATATTGTGCGTAGTTAGTAGGTAGGTACATCTTGTATTCTGTGATAATTGTGACCATTGATTAACCACTCGTAATAAAGATTATTTATGGTATATTACAATAAAATGCTTTTTATGTTCTGCTTTTATTAATTTGTTTTGTTATAACAATTTACAATACTTGAGCAAAAATAACAAAAAGAATATAGGTAAAAAAAAATTGATAAATTAAAAAGATGTATGCCCGGTTGGGAATCGAACCCGGGACCTTTACTCAAACCAGAAATAATATTACCAGCTGATCGTATGTTCCTTTGGCATCTAAGTATAGGTATTGTTGTTATATTTACCATATTTTTAGAGTTCGATACCCGTATTGTGTGGTGGTACGGAATCCTTTGTTCGCGAGTCCGGTTTGCACCACCCAAATTATTTTGAAATATTATTCGATAAACTGCTTAGGTATATTATCATATTTATAATTATGATGAGGTCAGACGAGCATGTGAGTTGATGGTGACTGTCCTGCATGCTGCCTACTTCGTGGAAAATCGGAGTGCCCGTAGCTGTAAGAGCAAGTCTGTCAATTTTTTGTGCCAAATAATTATCTTCGTGCCCGCTCACACAGGCTCTTGGCAACGTCCTCTTCATGTTTCGTGGCGCGGAGGGAGTCCCCACTAGTGCCCATGAAACTCAACACAACAACTTAGTATCAGAACCACTGTGTGATCTTTTCTCTGACAGAATGACGGATGTGGTGCGGAAATGCTTGAAATTATGTGAGAGTGAAGCCTCAATGACGATGTCCTTAGATTTTAAACCTTAGACCAAAATACAACCCAGGGGCGCGTTCATAAACGAGGGGTCGCGACACGGGTTTTATTGCCGTCTCTGTCGCACGCGTTGAAAATTTTATACGCTATCCTGCTGTCAGTGTTGGAACCTGACGAAAGTGTTAATTAATGAACGGGGGTCGGCCTAGTTAACTTGTTGATTTTATGTTTCTGTAAATATTTTATGTTAATTATTATTATTAATTATTTTTACCTTTTTAATTGTACAGTGAATTGGATTATTCTGTAATGCTGTGCAATATTTTATGATATAAAAAATAAATAAATCACTCCAAACTAAATCTATTGTGACATGACATGGATTAATGACTCTTTCATTCTCTGTGTTGGTTAAGATTCTCTCAGTTGTCAACATATCATTGTCAAATATTATTATCGGCACTGTTGTCGCCACTCAATCAAAGTAGCTTGATTTTCTGATACATTGAGAATGTCCAGGCCGCGTAGCATGCACTTATCGCGCGCCACTGGCACATCTCACGTCACGACGCCACTTGACATTTGTATGAAATTGATTGAGACCATGTTGACACGGAGTCGCGCGCGACGCGATGCAATGTCATAACGCGGCTCTGAGTGTGGTCCGTTTTGCGCATCAATGTGTTAACGCAATTTGATAGTTTTGTGCTGCATCAACACATTCCATCAATAAAAACATAAAAATATAAACATAATCATAAAGGGCGGACCGCGTTCCTTTGATTCGTATAAAAAAAACTGACAACGAACTTGTCGAGCCAAAGCGATTACACGGCACATGGCACGGTGAACATTGGCTTGACCCGCGTTATCACAGGCCGTTTTACTGAACCATAAAGCTAGGTTTTTTTTAAATTTCAAGGTTAGCGATGTTTGCATTTTTTCCAATGATGATATTGATGATTGATGAATGAAGTTGGTATGTATGCAAAACAGAACGCATCCTCTTACAACATAACTCTGTGGTGTTTTTTTTCTACATGGCAACTTTGAATTGAATTATTCCGAGAAAAGTTGGAATATAAATGAGTATTTTAAAAATAAGATGCAAAATAATATTATCCTCAAAATAAGTGAATTAAGAGCCAATTATAAAGGGAAAAGTCTAAGTCATGAGTGGGATCGGATTTTCTTGCTGCTAATTGATACATTAGTATGGATAAGACTTTTTTACCGGAAACGGAAATTTGGTGATTAAAATTTAAAAAATCATGCAAAACACATACAAACTCAGTTACGATTTATCCAAATGCAGTTTCAGTGTTGCCAGCAAAAAAATATATAAGAATATGCATTTTAAAATAAGATTTCCGAAAAATACATAATAAATAATTTAGGATCATACGAATATGCAACTTTTTGGAAAATCTACGGCAACACCACTAGGCGAAATCCCCTGAACTTGAAGTCAAGTTCTTGAACTTCCATCAGTGCTGCCATTTTACCGCTTTCGGTAATATACCTGCTAAGCGCGTGAAGGTTAGCATAAAATGGAATTAACTGAATGCAAGGGATGATTCGAACTATTTTGGACTTAAGTTAGTTGGGCAGTTAATTTTGTCTGAAACGAGATTGAGTCGCATTTGTACGCTAATAATTTGTACTAACCAAACCAAGTAGGTAGTTGGCTTTTACATTTTGTGATTAACCCTACAGGGAATCATGCCCCCCAAATATGCACAGCATTACCGTGATTAAAACATTGTTGTCATTCCTATAATATCTCTCACAACGTTCTGAGAATGATTGGTATGGGTAAAAATTTTTGATTTGATTTTGATTTGAAAAATGTAAGTGGCGCGTCAACTGCACAAAGACAAATTAGAACAATATGTTTTTATACTAATAAACAGGTCGCAAATAATCTATTTCTAAATGTAAACAAAACCCGTTGTGCTATGCCAGTATATGTATGTGCACCTAATTATTTTTTTCAGAAACTACAATACAAAATTCCTATCCAAAAAAAATATCCGATACTTTTTGCTGAATATACGATTCATATGTAATTTCTATAAGATGTCCCGTCCCTACTAAAACAGTCAAGTACTCTTTATACTACACCTGCTCGGAAAGTACCTTCTTACTTTTTTGAAAACGATGCAGAAAATACATCATTACTGTCATACAAATATGTGGGCGGAAAAAGTGTATGAAAATCCATTGTTAACGTGCTTGAGTGGGCAGAAAAATTATTTGCAAATCTATTGTTGACGTGCTGTTTTTTTTTTTAATATAGCATGAGCAAGTGGCCCGTATCATTTTGCGAACTCTGACATAAAAACTTTGTCTTTTGGCATAATATTATTAAATTAGGTTACCTACCAAGAAGTTTATAACCAGACTATAGTATGTCAATTGTTACCTACTGATGTTATCAAAAGAAATCAAAACGTTAAAAACACGCGCAATTCGCTTTTTTTGTTTTATCTGAATTTTAAAATTGTAAAATTACTAGCTAGCTTCTGTCTAATGAAAGCTGAGAGTAACTTTACCTGACACGGGTATGAAAAGTAGGTACCTATATTACATGTGGATAGGTACAAGTGTTTTTAAAGATAATTTGTCTTTTATTTTCCTCGTAGGTGTAGTATAAAGCACTATGTATCACTCGGGAGAAAGTGCGATTCCCAACTCGGCCTCAAACTACACCCTCGTTGGTAATCGTCCCCTTTCTTCTCGGTGAACAATGTACTATTGATGGATTATTTTCTGAAATGAAAACAGTGAAGATGTGATCACTTTACTGAGTTAACAATTACCGATGCCAACTAACATTATTAACTATATTCCTGGTATCCAATGCCTGTTACACTTCACAAGGTACTCATCCATGGCAAAGACATTATAAAGTCATTCATGGTTCCGATCGGACAGATTTCCGAGGAAGCGCAGAAGGTGCGAAATAAAGAACTACGCAAAGTACAGGAACACCATACCCGAAAAATGTCACGAGTTGAAACAAATATGGACTTAATCAAATATTTACTTGTGTTTTCGGACCCCATAATTGCAGCACAGTAAAAGTTATTACCAAAGCAATCAAAGGCTTTTCCAAAAGAAGTGTTAAATTTATTGCACTCTTCTGTATAAATTTTGTGGTAATTATTTTTTATTTTGTGTTAGACTATTGAAGAATTATTAAAAAGTATTTGATATCAACGCTTCTATTTATTTGAATGTTTACTTTTAAAAAAGGTTTTTATAACTATACATGATAGGCACATCTTAGAGCATCGATTGTAAATATTTTTAGTATCACAACCTAAAACAAAAAATAAAAATATTTACGACTTACTTACGTTACTAGAAATATATATTTGTATAGATAGAACCTATGTTTTGACAAATTGCGACCCCCTTTCTACCTAAAAGAGACCTCCGTGGGGGTCACGGCTCACATTTTGAGAAACGATGTCTTAGACCATGCTACTCAAGTTAGTAATGCTTACATAACCATTAATGTCACAAAAACAATGAGAATAATTTTGTCCAGCTAGCTTGTTCTACAGGACACACTCAGCGTGTCTCGCTCACGACTGATCGGCCTGAAAGCATGCTCTCAGTGAGTGAGTTCCTCTGAGCATACTCGAAACACCGGCGGCGCCCCGCCTACATGGCATATCCCCTCTGTTCTAAATTCCTGGTATCTGCCATTTACTCTACTTTGCCATTAGTAGATCAAAGTTTTCCGCACTACTAAAATTAGTCTACAGCGCAGGTACATCGGGAGGACTTAAATTTTAAGTAAAACTGTACAAAAATCGATTCTAAATGGACATGGAATTTTTTATTATCATATTTTTGTCAGAGAATATAAAGTATTACTACGTAAAGAAGTGACACTCACCTCCCCGCGTGAATTTATCATCCCCCGCGGTCCCCCCCAAGTTAGCGGCAAATCTGGAGGCAGGCAGAGCTCGTGTACCACTCGTTTGCTGCGCGCGTGTTTTGTTACTCATGTTTTATTACGATAGTAATTTTTAATCAGTATAGTGCGTTAGTGTAGTGTTTATGGATGCCTAGAAAACGGAGCGAATAATAAAGAACGGAGAATTTTTAAATTTCCTTCCGATGAACCAAGGTAAGGCATTTTCTATATCATCTATCGGCATTATCTATCGGTTTAGAACGTTAACTCCAACTCTCAAACAATTGTCAAACCGTTGGAAACAATTTCAACATCGAGTTGAAATTTAAAATATGTTATGTTTTTCTGTGACAGTACAAGCTGAGTAAATGAGGATCATTCAGACATCGAAATATTGGACTTCCAATTACTAAGATGGCTGGAGTAAAAAAACTCAAGCATATTACTTTTTAAATGACTCAAATCCGTCAAGATATGACAAAGTTAGAGAAAAGTATGCCCGACTGGCCTTGAACCCTAATGTCACGTCATTTGATATACATATATATATATTTCATATATATTTTAATACTGATTAATCCACGGGGAACCAGAACTTAGACCTAGGGATTAACCACGCTAAAATTTAGGAAGTGAATCACATGAGTTGCTGACTTATATTGTGTCCTTCTCGAGCGACGACGCTCACACGATTGCTGCCAGCCCTACACTGGCTCACGCACACACAGAAGCGTGTGCAGACAAGCCAGTGCGCGCGTGAGAGTGTAGGTAAATAACTTGAGCGATAAATATAGAGTGTCGGGGGTGTGTTTTTGTTTTGCGTTTCTTCACCGCGAATTTCGTTCCATATCAGATATCCCGGCGTTCTAAATCTTCAATCGCTGCTGGCAACACTGATGTTAAATCTTCCGCGATATCTTTGAATTTGACATTCGATGTTCATACTTCAAAAATGTCAAAAATCAAATTATCGCGATAGATTTAAAGTTAGACGATAAGACCTACCATTTATTAATTTAATAATGTTCTATAGGATGTTTTAATGGTCCTATTTATAAATAAAGCTGTAGATAGCCAGTTATATCACATTTTATTGCTGATATTGTTACAAGATATTATCTCTAAAACTCAAGACAAGAGTTGACATCAGAAGTCATTTTGTGACTCTATGGATGCATTTGTACGAATGCGCATGGAGGTTTTATTTGTGATGGGCGAGTCGCCACACCACCCCCCTAGGAGAAAGTTAACCCATACCTAAATAACTATAATCTTATAATGAAACAGGGGCAAACATAACATTTCTCATCCTTAAATTAACTAAGCAGAATTACATTTAAAAGTCACAAAATATTTACAAAATCCTCGAAAGGCGAGTAAGTCAAATATGTAGAATAATGATATAGGGAATAATATTTACAACAACCATTAACATATTATGTAAACCTTACTAACGAGTGGGAACCAAAACAGCAAGTCAAAGGTCGAGAGGAGTCTTGAAACGAACACTCCGTCCCGAACGTGTTATGTAGTTTGGCTTTACAGGTGCTGGGTTAATGGGGTTGGGAACAGGAGCAGAAACAGGGTCAGCAGAGTTACCAGGTACAAAAGAAGCTGCTGAGGGTGCAGCAGGAGCCGAAGCTGGTGTCAGAGTAACCGATGAACCAGGAGACTCAGCGTCAACGCAGAGGTATGCCGGTTTTACACGGTCGATGCTGACCTGTATGTTCTTGTCTCCAATGACGATAGTGAGCGTCTTATCCCTCCTAGAAACGACTTTATAGGGTCCAGTGTAAGGAGGTTTTAAAGAAGGCCTCACCGTATCGTCACGCAAAAAAACGTGACTAGAGGATGCCAAGTCCTTGTGAATAAAGATGGATTTCCTACCGTGTGCTGACGTAGGAGTAGGCTGCAGTTGCGACATACAACGCCTTAACTGTGTGGCAAAGTTAGTCACATCAGTGTTGCAATGGGAAGCTGCGGAAGGTGAAATGAACTCACCGGGTAGGCACAAGGGTTCCCCGTACAATACCTCGGCGGGAGAAACTTGTAAGTCTTCCTTAAGAGAAGCACGCATCCCTAACAACACCATGGGCAGGGCTTTACACCACGTCTCTTGGTGGCACATCAGCGCAGCTTTCAATTGGCGGTGCATACGCTCAACCAACCCGTTCGCACACGGGTGATAACTCGTGGTACGAACGCGCTTGGCTGAACAAAGTTGCATTAAAGCCTGAAAGAGGGCAGACTCAAATTGTCGGCCCTGATCTGTCGTTACCAAGGATGGAACGCCATATCTAGCGACCCAACCGCTAAAAAATGTCTCGGCGACCTCCTCCGCTGTTATACCCACCATCGGCCATGCTTCAGGCCATCGACTAAAACGGTCGACGGCTGTCAAACAGTAGTAAAAACCTTTACTGTAAGGCAAGGGGCCTATTATGTCCAAATGGACGTGGCGAAAACGCTTAGTAGGCGTGGCGAAGGTTCCGAGAGGAGAGTTAGTGTGCCGCGTAATTTTGCTACGTTGGCAAGCTTGGCAAGATCGAGCCCAAGTGCGGCAATCCTTTTGGATGTTAGGCCACACAAATCGCTCAGAGACGAGTTTGGCTGTATTTCGAGCGCCTGGGTGGCTAAGATTGTGAATCTTATCAAATACAGCGCGTCTAAAATTGTGTGTGATAAATGGCCGGGGCTTCCCAGTAGAGGTGTCACAGTAAAGGAAAATATCCGTCCCAGGGACTGCGACTTTTTCAATTTTGAGGGATGAGCGGTTCAACATCTCACGCAGTTCGTCGTTTGCCACCTGATCAGCGGCGAGAGCGGCGAAATTATCATCAAGACGAATGGCCTCGATGCGAGACATAGAGTCGGCCACCACGTTGTCCTTTCCGCTTATATGGACGATATCCGTCGTAAATTGGGATATGAAGGACAACTGATTAAGTTGAACTGGAGGTAACTTTTCACGACGTTGTGAAAATGCATAGATCAAGGGTTTATGATCCGTGTAAATACGCACATGTTGTGCCTCCAAAACGTGTCGAAAATGTTGGACAGCTTCATAGACAGCGAGTAATTCTCGGTAATAGGCTGGCCATGTTGTTTGTCGAGTAGTAAGCTTTTTACTAAAAAATGCAAGAGGCTGCCAATCATCTTCAACACGCTGTTGGAGACATGCTCCTACATGGGTGGAAGATGCATCTGTGAAAAGTCCCAGTGTGGCAGTGGTGTCGGGATGGGCTAGGATTGTTGCGCTAGCCAAATGATCCCTGCATTTTTGGAAAGCAGATTCTAAATCCGGTGTCCAGGGGACGGGTTTCTTACCCTTGAGTTGGGTGGAGGCCAACATGTCTATAAGCGGAGCTTGATACTCAGCTGCGTTAGGTAGGAACCCGCGATAAAAATTTATCATGCCTAAAAACCTGCGTAGGCCTTCTACTGTTTCCGGCAAGGGGTAATTTTTGAGGGCCTCGATACGTTCTGGTGGTGGACGAATGCCGTCTTTGGAGATCCGGTGACCTAAAAATGTCACTTCCTCGGCACCAAAAGTACACTTTGAGGTGTTGATGACTACGCCATATTCCGAAAGTCTTTGGAAAAGGGCACGAAGATGATGGTTGTGCTCCTCCTTTGAACGAGAATAAATCAGAATATCGTCCACATAAGGAAAAACGAATTCAAGCCCGCGTACCACCTCGTCAATAAAACGTTGAAACGTTTGTCCCGCGTTACGTAACCCGAACGTCATATAAGGGAATTCAAAGAGGCCAAAGGGTGTTATGATTGCCGTTTTAGCAATATCCTCTGGTGAAACTGGTATTTGTTGGTAAGCTTTGACTAGATCCACAGTGCTAAATACCGTAGATCCTGCCAGGTCCTGGCCAAAATCCCCTATGTGCCGAACGGGATAACGATCGGGGATGGTACGGGCGTTAAGGGCACGGTAGTCACCACAGGGGCGCCAGCCATTTTCACCCTTCTTTGCCAAATGTAGTGGCGAGGACCAAGCGCTGTCGGAAGGTCGGGCAGTCCCACATGCAACCATTTCTTGGAATTCCTTCCTGGCTGCCTGCAACTTCTGCGAGGCAAGACGGCGTGGGCGAGATGCAACCGGTGGACCCTCTGTAGTAACGATGTGATGCACCGTGTTATGCTTGATTGTCCTGTGGAGGCCAGGAGGCCGTGTGATGTCAGGGAACTCTTGCAATAACCTGATGTAAGGTGTGTCCCCAGCAACAATGGTTTTGACACTTGCTTGGGAGACCTGGGCAATGGTAGCCTGTGTGGCCAATTTCGTGGAGCCGTCAATTAATTTAAGGTTACAGCAGTCTGGTAACAGATGGTAATGTGCCAGAAAATCCGCTCCAATTATGGGACTGGCCACGTCTGCAATAATAAAATTCCATCGGAATTCCCGGCGTAGCCCAAGGTTCACACATAAAGTAATGGAGCCGTAGGTTTTTATAGGGCTACCATTAGCGGCACGTACGTCGAATCCAGTAGGGTGATGTATAATACCCTTCATGAGCTGGCGTGGGTAGCAGCACAGATCTGACCCAGTGTCGATCAGGTATCGGACCTTCGATACAGAGTCTGTTACGAATAAACGACGGCTGGAATGACCGAAGCAGTCAGATGCCGCCGCTACTGGCTGCTGGAGGGGTTTTCCTGGTCAGGCTTCCAACCACAGGGAGACATACACTTATTTGCCTGGTTGGCATAATTTTTGTGGTACCAGCAGAGGCAGGTGCTGGGCTGTGAAGAGGATCTGGACTTAGATCCTGAGCGAGAATTGGATCGATGGCGGTTAGACTGATTCTTTGTAAGGGCATCAACTTTCTTCGACAGTTCGAGTAAGCAACGTTTAATGTTATCAAGGTCGCTAATTGAGGAAGACACTGCGTGTATGGCTGAGGGTGTGGAAGGGGAAGGCGTTTCAGCAATAGCATCAGCAATTTCAGCGACTTTGTCAAGTGACAAGTCACGCTGCGCCGTCAAAATCCTCTGCACCTCTTCCGGTAATCGGCGCATCCACAGCTCGCGTAATATATCTTCATCCCCAACGGTCATTCCAGCCAGTGATCGCAAATGGTGGAGAAAAGCAGAAGGCTTCCTATCTCCCAGTTGTTCTTCACTCAATAATTTTCTCACCCGCTGCTCTTTTGATGAAGATAGCCTTCGAATGAGCTCCCTTTTCAGGTTCTCGTATTTTTTAGAGGCGGGCGGGTTGGCGATGACCTCCTCTACCACATCAGCCAAACGGGCATCCAGTTTGGACAAAATATGTCCGTACTTGGTGGGATCCTGTGAGATTCCAGCTATTTCGAACTGTGCCTCGGCCTGTGCAAACCATAGAGTTGGTTTATCCTCCCAAAAGTCACTCAGTTTGAGTGAAACAGCATTCACATAAGACGGGTTTGAAACGGAGGGTTGCGTGCATGCAAGTTGCCTCTGTAATTCCCGCATTTGCTGCCTTAGTTCCTCCTCGGCAGACATAATTAGTGAACAAATCGAATAGAATCACAAAAACCAAAACAATACAATTATTAATTAATAATAATTAATATAAGTGTAGAAGACAAAAAAAATTCAGCAGGTGCTATCTACATACAAGTCATAAGGCAAAACACCAAACACAAAGAAATTAAAAAAAAATCTACGTATTAAAAAGTTTTAAATATTAAATCTGATAAAAGGTTTATGAGCCCTCACTATTTGGGACAAATTTACAATAAGGTTAATACACACTCTGTATATACAAAAGTATGCAAGTAAACGATATAAGTAACTTAAAACCAGCACACAACTATCACAAATTTGCAAAAGAAAATTAAGTTTAAGTTTACGAAAATCAATTTTTTTTTTATGTTCATTAAATGTTAAGTTAGTTTGCAGTTCACCGAACACTTTCACCAAATTATTTAAAAAGTTCGAAAGCAGATAAATGAAGAAAACGTGTTACCGTCTGTCCGTAGTCCATACTGTACCAGCTTGCAGTTAGGCAGTTTCCAGTGGCCCCTCTAGGTGTTATGTGGCGTGCAGCAGCAATGCTGGATATCCCACAGGTGGCAGGAAGCTCAGGAAGTCGAAAGTTACAATGCCCAACCGGTGATATAATAGTTTGAAGAACGTGAACACAAAATATTGTAGTTCATACGGGCAACATAAACACAGAAGGTTGTAAGTATAGTTCATACGGGGTCACCAATATAGGATGTTTTAATGGTCCTATTTATAAATAAAGCTGTAGATAGCCAGTTATATCACATTTTATTGCTGATATTGTTACAAGATATTATCTCTAAAACTCAAGACAAGAGTTGACATCAGAAGTCATTTTGTGACTCTATGGATGCATTTGTACGAATGCGCATGGAGGTTTTATTTGTGATGGGTGAGTCGCCACAGTTCCATTATTTCGGAAATGGATAGCATAATATAACGAAACGACCGTTACGTTTTTTATTTTTTTTTATATCTTAGGACATGAAAATCACGGAACACTTTTACTTTTACTTTTTATTCTTATTTTAAAACATAAGTTATTTTCCTAATTCCTACTGAAATTCATTTTATTTCATACTTATATTTTTTGTTACGTTACATTAAAGGATTGCGGTAAGTAAAATGATACATTATCAAAAGTATAAAGCAACTATATAAATACTTGAAAAATTATGTCCACATAATGCTATGATTCTAAGTTTTCCCGTAGATATAGAGATTTGTGGTAAAATAAGTGAAATTTTAGTCTTCTTTTGAATGTATGAGACCCCTCCAGAAAAATAATTTAATTCACTTTCCAATTCAATATTCGATTTTGGGACAACTTTCTTGGTAATTATGCAACTTTACAATTTCAGAGTTTTGTCTGTGGTATGGTAGTCTATGGTGATAAAAAAAAAAGAATTCGAGTAGAGTCATGTCATGTCATTTTAATCATATTTTTCAAATCAAACAAACTGTAAGAAATAAATAATTAAAATATGTACATAGGTACAAGTTTAGTTCGTGATTTAAATAGACGTTCGGAGTGTCGATAAGGGGTAGTCCCATAATAAATAATTAACATTTCTCACAAAATATCCTAATTTCAGGTCTGAAACTCATTTCTATGAGACCCGTGACATACCTACAGACGGACACTATTAAATTTAGATACTCAGTCATGATAATTTTCATTTTCAGATCCGTGTGAAAAGAGCAATTTCTATCCAACGTGTGAAGTGCTGCTGCACAGTCGCTCTTCAATAAAAAAAAACCATACATGACATGAAATAAATCCCCGTGGAGCTGTCAGTAGAAGTGTTTCTGAGTGTGGCCTGTGAAATAAAAGTCAAATACCTTTACACCCACGTTTCACCAACAATTATTATGACCCAGCATGATGGGTGGTGAGCGAACCCTATCATTGTACTTCGGGCACAAATTGGACCAAGCTAATTTGCTTCAGAAATGTGCAGACCGAACTCATATGTGTGCCCATACGGAATTTGAACCCGCTACATCCGGATTAAGGCCGAACTGATCGGTAACAGACTACCTCTGAAGCATTGAAATATGAGCTTTAAATTGTGTTTTGTACAGTCAGCAAAATATATAGGTATACAGGCCTAGCGCAAACACTTTGATCGTTAAGGTTAAATGTCAGTCGCTTAGCACAAAATGCATAAGTTAACGTTTAGAAGTTAAAAATTGAAAAACATTTTGGCAGTTAAGACCAACAATTCAGTATTAGTGAGGTTTATAAGGTACGAGTTAAAAATTGAATGCACATTAGTCATGATCTGGTCCAAGCGAAGTTAAAACAGCATTTTAAGTTAGTTTTGAGAAGGTCATGACTAATTGTGTATACAATTTCAAACTCCTGCTTTATAAACCTGCTTAATAAAGAAAACAAAGTTAAGTTATGCACTTTGCACTAAGCTACTGAAGTTTTACCTTAAGACACACAGGTGGGTAATAGATGAGATGTGGAATACTTGGTCAACACACACATGCACTATTGAATGAGTATTCTTCAATGTCATCTATCACTCACCAGTGGGACTTAGGATCAAAGTGTTTGGCCTGTGCCTGGTAACCTACCTAAATCTTTTGCTGACTGTATGTGACATTTTTGTACTAGTAGATGTTGGGTTCAAGCAACACTTACTGTCAGTGTACATTCTGTCCGTACTGGTTCAAGGCGCTTGGCCCGCCCGTTGTACACTTGCAAAATGTCACATATGAGACACATTTAAAGCTCACATTTCAATGCGTTCTTAGAGGTGGTCTTCTGGTACCGAGGCGACGGACGACCTTTAGTATTAAATTGGTCTTACATTATCCAAAAAGATGGGCTTGAGAATAGAACACCAGATTTGTATTTAATTGTATTAAATCTGTTTGAATATGTAACTCAAATGTAGCAAGACTAGAGAAATCTATCTTGGCTCTGCTCTGTCTGCCAGAAAGATGGCGTAATAATAAAAGACTCTTGATTTTGTAAAAGTATTAGTTTCAATATTATGTTAGTGTGCATTAGAAAATACAAAAATCGACTTTATAAGAATTATTGTTTTTATTTGTACAATCTGAAGTTGCAATATAGTTGTTAATATATATTGTGTTGAAAGTTATTGTACCTAGGTACGGCCCTCCGCACGTTCCAATGGCAGTTTTTACTAAGCTTTCTTAAATTAAAATGAAACATTAATAAGTAGGTAGCCTGAACGGCAGGTGATCGTACCTGCCCCTTTTATGTATTTTGTCGAAGCAAACTTAAAACAGTATTTTAATTGTGCATTTTATTTCAAACTGTTGACTTATAATCCTAATTTACACTAATCTACTGGCGTGAATTGCCACAGGCGATTACCTTTTTCTTTTTCAACTTGTTAACAAGAAATTTTGTACCGAGCGACTGACGTGACGTTTCTGACGAAAATCTGCCTGAAATGACTGTTCATTAGATACCTACTTTAAACATGGACCAAGGTAGCTGTGGTGTGATACTTGAAAGCGCAGGTACAGGTCATATTTTGAAAATATTTGTTAAATGGAACCACGCGCCATCTATACGGCATAGCAAAGATTACGTCAAATATTTTTAAAAGTCATAAAATACCCCATTCCTGCTACTAGATGGCGCGAAAAAAATTGCTTCTATTGACTTTTTAGGCTAGCCTTAAAAATACACGTTTGATGAAAACCTCCAGCATGACACCCAATTAGATGCATGCCAAAACATTTAACGCTTAAAGTGGAAGTATCATGTGGACGTCTGAAAGAAAAACAGCTTTTTATTCGGTTTTTTGCAAGCGGTGATAGTTCTGCTACTCGACGTCGCGTGGTTATGGCAGCACTAGCGCTTTTGAAAAAGCTGCCACTATTAAATTGATTTTATGACTTTCACACGATTTGCTACAGCTTAAGACCTATACAGGTGTATGGAGAGGATTTTTTCGGGTCACCTGGATATAATTTTGGTGCAATTTAAAGAAAACATAAACTTTTATTGACCTTTTAGGACTAGTTACAAGAATGTGCGTTTTACAATTTCCAGATGATTTGCTACAGTATGAGACTTGTACAGGTGTATGCCACAGGCTGCTGCCTATCACCTGAATATATCTCTGGTCTCTTTTAAGGTTCAGCTTTCTTTTAAAATCGTTGGTTAGCTGAAAATTTTGTTTAATCCATACCAGCTTCCAGATGAAATCCTTTTACACGGAACAAACAAAAGTGTGTGCCCACGACTGCTGCACATCACCTACAAGTGTCTTTGTGGTAATTAGAAGGCATAAATGTCATTTATTACGTTTTAAAAAACGACTTTTTAATTTGGTCGTGTTATATTAAAACCGGTTTGTTAAAAGTCGTTCGTTAAAAGTGGTTCGCCAGCTTCACTCAGGTTTCAAATGAAACGGTTTTGGGGAAACAGTTTCCCGTAGACCACGAGATATGCAACTGCCTCGAAACGTCGGGTGTCTTTTTCGTAAAAAATGTTATCACGGTAGACCCGTTTATGTATATTATAATATTTTGGTGGTAATGGAGTTAATTTTTAATATATAAAATTAATCGCTATTCCAATGCTCGTGGTAATATAAAAAGTCATTCATAATCTTGTATTCTTTTGATAAATTATAAAGTTCAATCATTTTGTACCCTTATAAATTTTGTAATCATTTGTTACCACGGGTCTTATTGAAATTGAACTATTTGATGGGAAACTAACTGACCACAATTCCGATTATAGTTTCTATGTCAGATATAGTTTCTATATCAGATATAATTTCTATATCTGTCTATAAAATGTCATCGAGTTTGAGTATATTTTCCAAAGTAAAATCGAACTCCAGTTGTATGGAGCCCGCTCGCGGTAAAGTCGTCTTAAACAATGAAAACAATTTTAGAATCTGTTCTGTAAAAGCGAAAACGTCTAGCTCACTGCTCAGCTCCCGTTAGTTGTAGCGTTATGATTCACAGCTAAATTATTACCCAAATATTTCCTAGGTTACGGAGAAGACCGCATTAAAACATTCTAATGTTTAGAATATGTTCATATCTAAAATAGAAAAGGAAAAATAGAATGGCTAGAAGGATGACTTAAAATTTGTAGTCGGGAATTTAGCCAGAAAGGGCGACACACGGTAAAATACCAAAAAAAATGTTTTGTGACACATTTTGAAAATTAACGTGGCGTTTGAATGAAAGAGTATGTGGCAGTAAGTAAGTGTCACCAGTTTTTAGTTACTTTTTACACTTAACCCTTAACACACATCCTTTTTTTTTAATTCTTCATATATTTTAATGAAAACCTTTTCTGTGGTGCAAAATATGATGACATGTATTAGAAAAAAATCCTGAAAATGGTTATTTTTCGCGAAAATCCCAAAAACGTTTCCATGACCGTGTCCCGACATCAGATCGCGTGGCGTGGTCATCTGTTTTACCGACTTCGAGAGACTTCAACTCTCGATAAGTGTAATGCATTCTAAAACAATGATAAAATAGCGATATGAAACGAATATCTTGCTACTTTTATAAGTACCTACACATACCTGCAAGAACAACCAAAGAAAATTACCAAAACTAATTGCCAAGCAAGATTGTTTATGATACCTATATTCATTATCATATCTGAATAAAGACTTAATACTTGCTGTAAATTGATAAGTTTTATAGGTATTACTCTAAAATAAATACTCAGTACAATAGCTCAAAGTTACATATTTATTTTTTATGTACCGTTTTTTTAACACATCAGTTTGAATTCAATTGCAAAAAGACCAAACTGTATTATTATATTCGATCACATTTGTATATAATGTCGAAGTATATACTACAAAACAATAGTTTTACTATTTTCTTCCAAAAAGACATGATTTTTTTAGTATCACAACACTTGTAAACACAGCGACTACTACTGTGGGGGTGCACAGTGGTCAGTTCAGAGGCCATCTTGAAAAAGGGCGCGTATTTTTAACAGCGAGCGACGAACATGAACGCTGGTAACTGACGGACCAGTGTGCTCTAACGCGAGTCGTAAATATTCATAAGGCTCAACACTCTAATGAAAATCTATGAAATATCGACCTTGATGTGACTGTCCAGTTTACTGACCATTTTGTATGAGCCGTCGGTTAAAGGGCTAAACCTTGTATATTTGAATTAAACTAGAATTTGCCAATCGTCATGTTTTCCCAGGACATGTTCTGGTTTCTGGAGTGAGGCTTGATTGTTGTTACATGAATCACTGCTGCAGCGTTCATGTGGCGGCAGACAAACCTGTTACATGAATCACTGCTGTAGCGTTCATGTGGCGGTAGACAATCCTGTTACATGAATCACTGCTGTAGCGTTCACGTGGCAGTATACAAACCTGTTACATGAATCACTGCTGCAGCGTTCATGTGGCGGTAGACAAACCTGTTACATGAATCACTGCTGCAGCTTTCATGTGGCGGTAGACAAACCTGTTACATGAATCACTGCTGCAGCTTTCATGTGGCGGTAGAGAAATCTGTGACATGAATCACTGCTGCAGCGTTCATGTGGCGGTAGAGAAATCTGTGACATGAATCACTGCTGTAGCGTTCACGTGGCAGTATACAAACCTGTTACATGAATCACTGCTGCAGCGTTCTTGTGGCGGTAGAGAAATCTGTGACATGAATCACTGCTGTAGCGTTCACGTGGCAGTATACAAACCTGTGACATGAATCACTGCTGCAGCTTTCATGTGGCGGTAGAAAAATCTGTGACATGAATCACTGCTGTAGCGTTCACGTGGCAGTATACAAACCTGTTACATGAATCACTGCTGCAGCGTTCATGTGGCGGTAGACAAACCTGTTACATGAATCACTGCTGCAGCTTTCATGTGGCGGTAGAGAAATCTGTGACATGAATCACTGCTGCAGCGTTCATGTGGCGGTAGACAAACCTGATACTCTAAAATTGATGAATTTACTCAATGCATAGATAATACAGGTCTACGACCTAATCAATTAATCAATAAATGTATATAAAAAGGGGAGTCCTGACTCGCTTGACAGAATGGCGCTCTGAGAGTATCCGAAGATGAAAGTTTATATGAGAATATTGTTAGTTTTGTAGTTAAAAGCATGAAAATTGCTGTGAAATCTTTTAACATAATTCAGCGTTTTTGGAAAATCATTCCCTAGACGGTGAAAGAGGGGATGCAAGATTGCATAGGAACATCGTTATTTTTGCATTTATAACCAAGGAAATTGTTATCAAGCCTTTTGGATAAGAATAAAGAAACACATGTATTTTGATAAATCATCCCCTTAGGAGGTACAATAGAGAATGAAAATTTGTACGTGAATATAGAAAATTGATGGTAAGCCTTTTGGTTAAAATTAAAATATAAAGAGTTAAAACCGTATTTGAAAAATCATCCCCAAATTAAAACATGTAAGGAAAATTCTACAGGAAAATGTTTTTTAGTCGGAAATATAACAGTAGTAAGAATAACAATATGTTTTAGAGTATTTGAACAATCATCCCATAAGGTGCTAAAATAGAGAGTGAAAGTATGATAATATTGTTAATTTTGTAGTTACAAATTAAGAATGACATGTTTCAGGGTTTTCAATCGCCAAAGGGGTTAAAATAAAGGACTAATGTTTGTCTGAATTTCGAAAAATTATCTAAATGTCAGAAAAAAATTAGATATGTATGTTTGAGAAATAATTTCGTTCGGAAACGCGACTCGGCCTTCGGCCTTGCCAAACACTTTAGCAGAGGATCAATCCAGAGAACAGGCAATAGTTTCATTCGGAAACTGGGGTTCAAATAAGACATGAGAACCAAATCAAAAAGTTCTATAAAATTAAGAGTCTGAAAAATATTGACTTAGTAGGACTATACAAAAACTAAATCTACGCTAAGCCGCGGGCTTGTTATATAATTTAATTGAAAATATATAAATAATACATATTATTGGTATAGCTTCATTGACCCTGTTTATTGACCCTGTTTCCACATTTTTTTTAATAAAACAAAATTACGTAATTAATGGTAATATATTTACTATTCTCATATTCTGTGTCCTGTTTTTAAACCGAAATTATTTCCATCTTCAAATACTGTTTATTTTCTATTTTGAGGTGGCAGCCCTTAAACAAACCATAAACATTAAACAATCCATAAACATTAAACAAACCATAAACATTAACCAAACAATAAACATTAAACAAACCATAAACATTAAACAAACCATAAACATTAAACAAACCATAAACATTAAACAAACAATAAACATTAAACAAACCATAAACATTAAACAAACCATAAACATTAAACAAACCAAAAACATTAAACAAACCATAAACATTAAACAAACCATAAACATTAAACAAACCATAAACATTAAACAAACCATAAACATTTAACAAACCATAAACATTTAACAAACCATAAACATTAAAGCCGATTCTGAAAGCCTTAATTGTA
Organism: Ypsolopha sequella; assembly: GCA_934047225.1. Classification (NCBI taxonomy): domain Eukaryota; kingdom Metazoa; phylum Arthropoda; class Insecta; order Lepidoptera; family Ypsolophidae; genus Ypsolopha; species Ypsolopha sequella. The sequence goes on along the minus strand of OW203986.1, from coordinate 1,601,250 downwards.
GTTTGAGTGCTATCAATACAACATTTTCTTTATTCCAAATAAGTCTTTAATGTTAGGAACATAAGCAAAATTACTTTGGAAAAATTTAAGTTTTAACAGCAACTGTCTAAACTGCGTATTTCGCCATATTATTTATTATTTATGACATAAAACTATTACCTATACACATATATTATTTAATTACTTATATTACATTAAAACCGACCTGTTATAAGTGTATCTGTTATACTTACATTACATAAATAAATATATTTCATTTCATTTCAAACCTAAAATTAAAGCTTTCAGAATCGGCTTTATTGTTGAGTCAATTACTACATATATTTAAATAGGATCTGTTTACAGTTAAAGCGATGACGTACCCGAAAACTTATGTCAAGTTTCGACAGGAACGACTACTTGTAGTATCGATTTTCCCACAAGACAGGCATATGCTCTTGACATTCACGAAATGGCAGGGAAATGTCAAATGCCTTTACTTGTTGTGGAGATGGATGACTTTATATTGGTATTTTGTGAGTAATATCAGCTGTCATTTAAAGACAACAAAGACGGGACAGTACTGGTAACAAAAGCATTGTGTCGGTGGAATTATGAATTCATTCAATTTACAGTATAAAGAAGTTGCTATACGAAAAATAGGGCAGGCGGGTCCTGAAGATGTACCTACATAAACTTATACCTCTCCCCAAAGGGATGGCAGAGGTGATTTTGTGTTGTCAGATATAATCGTAACACACCTATATACTTGTTACACCATTCTTCGGACACAAATACATGCTTTTAGGCAAAAATTTCAAAAGTAAAGATAAGCTCTTACCGTACTATGACCGTATATTAATGTAACGCTCACTTGTTTGGAATCAGTGCTCATCTGAACACAGTGATAATGGGATGCCTTAAGGGCACTTAAAGTTAATTATTTGAACAACTCTATTAGTCTGATCAGTTTGCTGACCGTAGGTAGACAGATTGCGCACTCATATTGGGCGCGCGTCGGCATTATGTCAACGCACGCATTCAAAAACAATGCCATAGATTTTAGGTGCCAGGGCTCATCTAAACTTTTGAAATCTTTGCTTTTAGGACTAGCAGGTTTACCTTACAGTGTTTTCTTTTGACGGTCATTAAGTGGAAAGTATTCAGATATTATACACACACATTTTGAAAAGATTTTCTGTGCATGCTCGACTTGCTGGATTTAAAGTCGGGACTCAAGTTTGTGAGTTCAGCGTCTTATCAACTGAGCTCCCGCTTCTTATCAAAAATGTATCTAATTTATTTTCATAGTACTAGGAACGCAGAGAAAAAAAAATACCACCAAAAACATTTTTATAGTACTAGTAAATAATTAAATGAAATACTTTACATAAAATTGAACAGTTTAAGATATATTTCGGGTCCGATCTGGACCCGGCATCAGTTAAGTATACTAATAATAAGTAACTAGCGACCCGTCCCGGCTTCGCACGGGTGTAATGCTGATACTAAATATGCTGTATTGCTTAAAATCACTTCGTAAATAAGCCATTATTTCTCGTAAAAAGTAAAGGATAAAAAATGGTTATTGTGGGTTATCCCTAAGAGATAGACATATATCATTGCGAATTTTTTTGTAGACCTTTTTAAGGTGTACAATATTTTGATCTATCTCGTAAGGTTCAGCCAGCGTTTGCAATGTAAGCGCAAAAAAATGTGTTTATTTACAACATCACATTAGAAACCTCTAAAATTATCAGTGTTTCTCTACTATATTATGCGTGTATAATACATATAAACCTTCCTCTTGAATCATTTTATCTATTAAAAAAACCGCATCAAAATCCGTTGCGTAGTTTTAAAGATCTAAGCATACATAGGGACAGACAGACAGCGGGAGGCGACTTAGTTTTATAGTATGTAGTGATTAGTATACTTAACTGATGCCGGGTCCAGATCGGACCCGAAATATATCTTAACCTGTTCAATTTTATAATATAAAGTATTTTATTTATTTATTTACTCGTATAAATATACATATGTATATTAAAAGCTTTTCAAATGTTAATATATTTTATACCATTTTTATAGTACTAGGAACGCAGAGAAGAATAAATGCGACCAAAAACAATTTCTGTAAAGTAGGTATCAAGAGTGATAACCGTTGGGGCCGTAAGGCATTGGAATGGAGACCACATACAGTAAAGCGCAGCGTAGGCCACCCTCGTGCCCGCTGGACTGACGATCTGAAGGACGTTGCGGGTGGCGGCTGGATGAGGATGACTGAGGACCGCCAAGAGTGACGTAATATTGGGGAGGTCTATGTTCAGCAGTGGACGAATACGGGCTGATGGATGGATGAGTTTGCCAAGAATCATAAATAACGCTTTCACTGTTTTCACTGTTTCACTTTCAAAAGTAGCGATCTCATGTAGAGCCAAGCCCCTAACTCTCTACAAACTCCACAAACCTCAACTCTAAAAACCCTTGTCTTGCTCAAAAAGTATGACTTTGCTCAGCTGAACTGACACTTAATTCTTTTACATCAGGAAAAAAAAAACGATTTACATAGATCGTGAAATTTTACGTGGTTTTGTTTTATTTTTATTTTATTAACTGTTAACTGATAATATCAATTGTAATACCTAAGTTATAACTCAATTATAAACCGCCAATTACAACGAGTTCTCTTCCTTTAACGAACCTAATCGCTCGCTCCTCGTAGAAAACAAGAAATTGCCCGCCATTTTCTTAAGCTTATTTTGTTATGATTGCCACATCGAAGCAGTTTGAAAGTTCAACATTTTAATGAGAATAAGCCTATTATGCTAACAACGCCAACTCCAACTGCAAATAATTTCCAAATAATATAATAGAATATTTGAATAATTACCAGAATTCATTCATAAGCCCTTCGTAATACATAAGTCCCTTGAAAACATAGATATTTTGAAAGTGATATAAATGTGAGGAGGCCTCGTTTCCGTAGATGGACATCGTTACGAAATAAAATAAAAAAATAGCATATCGTCACGACAAGAATTCCGGAGGGGGTGTCAAAGGTGTTCCCATATGCAATGCAAGTCACAGCCCACGCATGGTACACCTGCTTTGTACCGACGATTTCTACGTCCTAAACGTGATAGATAACATAACATAACATAAATACTCTTTATTGTGCACTAAAACAAGAATTTATAAAATATTTTTAACAGAGAGGGTACAATAGGCGGTCTTATCGCTTAAGCGATTTCTTCCAGAAAACCGTGAAATATAATGTTAAATAGAGGATAAGGCGTACGTGGTGTAAAATATATATATATACGTAATAAATAACCGAATTTCTTATGTTACCTTATTATCTACATGTCAATATACATACTAATTCATAATTTACAATATTATATATAGTAATATATATTCATATACTTATTTCAGAGAGATAAATAAACCTACATAATATGTACCTTAATTAATGGGAGGAAAAATATTCTTTAATTCGTTTTCTGAAAATATCCAAGAAAGGAGCAGATTTTACAGAAAAAGGTAAACCATTCCACAAGCGCACAGCTTCAACTGTAAAAGATTTACCGTAGAAAGTCGATAAGTGTGGTGGTGTCTTTAACTGAAGGTTTTCAGATGCCCGCAACATTTGATGAGAAACAACAAAAAACAACGTGCCTTCTGAAGTACGCAAACCGAGCACAAATAATGTCTATCGCAGGGATTGAACCCACGACCTCTGGATTAGGAGGCGAGCGCTCACTAACTCAACCACAGATGCGGATATTAAAAAAACGAATATTATTTATATTAAAAACGCCCGGCAAAGAGCAAGTCTCGTTCGCACAAGTAGGATTCCGTACCAATACTACCAGTGATTTATTTATCTATGTTTAAATATTATCCAATGCTTGTGATAATTGATTAATGCATACATTTAATGAAATATTATGTATCTATAACTTGAGAGCTACGCTTTTTTTGGTGGAGTAACCGCCATTCTTCTCTTTCTTCCTCCAATGATTTGTTTTCTTGATATGACATCACATTAATATTCACCTTCACTTCAGTATAATAGATGCGTCTAGCTAGGTCTCCCTCTTCTTCTTTTCCCCTCGACCTTTCCTTCTTTGATATTTTTCAAGAAACTATCATGTCGAATCAAGTTTCATAAACTCATTACATATTCCCTCTTTAATTTTCAATGGTTTTTCTTTTTAAGTTTCATTAGCTCGTGTAGAAAAAAATTATTTAGTAATTAAATTAAATAATTTTCTGTTAACCATGGCTTGATATCTCATTCATCCCTAATCCTGTGTTCTTCCACTCTGGACAGCCTCTCTAATATTTCGCCACTCTTGGCTGTCGTCCGTCATCCTCATTCAGCCGCCACCCGCAACGTCCTTCAGGTCGTCGGTCCAGCGGGGACTAGATCGTCCTACGTTACGCTTTACTGTTCTCCATTCCAACCCCTCTCGGCCCCAATGTCCAATGGCCATCACTGCCACTTCAACTTACTGATTCTGCAGGCTATTTCGGTCACTTTCGATCTCTGACGGATATCCTCGTTTCGAATTGTATCCATTAGTGATTAAAGATATCCCAAGCATAGCCTGCTCCATGTGGATCAAACCCTTGGTAAGAGACCACGTCTTAGCGCTGCCGTACGTCATCACTGGAAGGACGCACTGGTTGACTCAATATCGAGTAACCCGACTTGAACTTTAAGAACCCAGGAGATCAAAGGTAATTTCTAGCTAATTTTTAGCTATATTAATAACACCACTAGAATCTGTTCTATACAAAAAAAAAAATGTATCACCTCATACTTAACAAAACTTAGCTATTTTTATAACAAGGTTAAAATAAAAGTGAAAATACGAAGATATGGAGGTTACCAGAGCTTATAACATTTTCAAGGACTTAAGTGTAACCTTTTTTCTCAACCTGAAGTAAAAACAATCACAAACATAAAAACTACAATTCATCCAACTCACATTTAAGAAATTTGTTATTTATGTATGATTTTTTTAAATAAATTTATATGGCCGCGTCACGCGTAGCAAAATTACCACGAGAGTACAAGCGACATAGCCTCACCTGCGTTCAGTCTCCCACTTTCTGGGCGAGCGTTCCTCATCCCAGGTCATGTCGACGCTTTTCATCAGGGACGGTAATATACAAGCGTAAGCCCATTTTAGATAAAAAAAAGACTTTACTCAAACCTAAGCTATCAAAGAATACCAACAACCAGCTCGGCTCTTCTATACCTAAGTGCTCAAGTGTACCGTTCAACGTTACCCAATCACTTTCCAGTATTAATAAAACTTCAAAGTGATCGTAAATATCAATTTCATATAGCATTCACCTGAATCTAGGACCACTCGTGTATCGGAAAAATAAGGTTTACGCTAGGGGAAATAAGAGCGTTTCATATACAAAGTTTTTCTATTAAATGGATAGGAAAGTTCTTTCTTTGCGCAGTGCTTTTGCTGAACAAAATACAATTTCAAGCATGTGTGTCAATAAAATTGCTTCCATTTTATAAATAGATGTATAGGTAGATAGAATATTAAAAAGGGCCTTCGTATAGCTTGCGAGACGTGAGCGAAGAGGCTTACATCCTTTACATGAGCGAATTACATCCTAATATAATCGGGAGTATATCTACGTATACTGATCGAGTGAAAAAAAGGAAATAAATATACATCCATCACACCTATTCGAAAAACGACAATTGGCTGTAGAGAATAGCGGGAGCCAAAGACAGTTTTACTCCCATGGGAGATTGCGCTTTCTCTCTTCTGATGGGTCCGCATTCGTCCGTATAGATTAGCGTCATTTAACCAAAGAGGTCGGACGCATAATTTATGAAGAAGTTACTGGCCGGTTAGGATACGGCGGCAATGCGCGCTGAAAAAAAAAACTAAATGCGTGTTCCTCCACACTTCACTCTTTCTTTTCATTTCTTTTTTCCCAGAAATTTTCACGCTAGTTTTCGGTTAGTTATTGCAAATAATAATTAAAAATGAGTTCGAGTAGTTATTGTGATTTATATATATAAATATGAAAAAAAAAAACTCCTGAAAACATAGCAAATGGTGCAGCTAATTTGGTGCAACAATTGTTACCAGTAAGTACCAGTTACTCGTAGCTTTTTCTTTTTCTCATAGGGAGTGATGAAAAATAATGTATCACTCGGTCCTAAGTAATATTTTGTTCTCGGGCGGCGTATTATTGAATTTTTAGGATACATGTAAGATCTAGAGCACTTATATCGCACTGCTCGCACAATACACAGCGTAGGCAAGTGACCTTTACATTGGTAGATATGTGACAAATAGAGATGGGCAGTTGTGCATGTGCGCCGCAAACGCAATTATCGATAAATATAGCTGCAGGTCTAGAAGCACAACCTTTTGGGGCTCACTCGTCAACTGATGGATTTTGATGATAGACGTCTTAAACGGATCACAAAAACCAAGAAAACGGAAATTAGTTGTCACTAAAAGGTAAGGAATAAAATTAAACACCATTTAAAAACATGACTGCCGTTAAATAAAGTGAATCAATATTATCAAAACCTGTGAGCCTACTATGTATCTTTCAATCGGTTACCAACTGGTTGCCAACCACCAAAAACATAGATAAACACTGAACTTTCAAAATTGTCTTCAGTGGGTACAGTTTTACTCAAAATATAGGTCCGCCCGATGTAACTGCGCTGTAGACCAATTTTAATAGCGCGGAAACTCTCATCTACCAATGGCAAAGTAGAGTACATGGCAAATACAGTTCTTTCACAGTTTATTTACCCCTGATAATTTTGTATTGCCTGAAATAAAGACATTTTGTTTTACTTATTATTTTAAACCTTACCATCCTTTCGCATAAATAAAAAAAATCAAATCGGTCAATCCAGAAGCGAGAAAATTGCCTACATACAAATATATACAGGTTGAATTCAGAATCTTCTTTTTTATTGAAGTCGGTTAGAAATTATATAAATACTGAAATCTAAATCATTTACATAGCCATTTTATTTTATTTTTACAAGAACATTAAATCAAGCAAGCGGTGTATAACTATTGCTTCCAGTACCAATATTACAATATATCATATCGACACCGGTGCCAAACGCGAGACATCACTATTCGAGACGGCAATCGAAGCGGAGGTGGCGGGGCAGTGCGGGCGGTATATTTAGCATCGCGTCCCTCGTCCCTGTCACCCCCGCCAAGCGTGATTTAAGTATTAAAAATTTGCTTACCGGAGAAATGTGATCCTAGAATTCTCTTTAGTTTGTTTTCTAGTATCGTTTTTACACGATTTTATTGTACATTTAACCGATTTTTAGATAATTCTAATTCAAATTATGCTCTGTCCACCTACATAAAAATGTGTGCGTGATTACTATTTAAATTACACTTGTAGCTGTCCACTATTTAAATTATACTTGTACCTGTCCACTATTTAAATTATGCTTGTACCTATCCACTGTTTAAATTATACTTATATTTGTCCACTATTTAAATTATACTTGTAATTATCCACTGTTTAAATTATACTTGTACTTATCCACTGTTTAAATTATACTTGTACCTGTCCACTATTTAAATTATACTTGTACCTGTCCACCACTTAAATTATACTTGTACCTATCCACTGTTTAAATTATACTTGTACCTGTCCACTATTTAAATTATACTTGTACCTGTCCACCACTTAAATTATACTTGTACCTATCCACTGTTTAAATTATACTTGTACCTGTCCACTATTTAAATTATACTTGTACCTGTCCACCACTTAAATTATACTTGTACCTGTCCACCACTTAAATTATACTTGTACCTATCCACTGTTTAAATTATACTTGTACCTATCCACTGTTTAAATTATACTTGTACCTGTCCACTATTTAAATTATACTTGTACCTATCTCCTGTTTAAATTATACTTGTACCTATCCACTGTTTAAATTATACTTGTACCTGTCCATTATTTAAATTATACTTGTACCTGTCCACTGTTTAAATTATACTTGTACCTGTCCACTTTTTAATTTATACATGTACCTATCCACTGTTTAAAAAATTTAAATACTCCCTGTCGGTTTCACAATAAATTTGAAATGCTGATATAGCAAACCGGGTCGGGTGATTTAAAACTTAGTATTTTACTCATAATACTCAAATCTGAGAGTTTCTCGGGTTCCACGTCGCACATACCCGAAATGGATGATCGTTATTTCTTCCGGCAATATCCCTCGATAGGTAATATCTTGAAACGGGCGGACATGTGCCAGCAATCATCGTTAAATTTAGAAATAATGAGCTGTACCCGCCTTTATGAGTTTAACTATATGGCTTTTTAGTGATGGGAACAAATTATTTTGTCGATATTTTATGACAACAGTTGGCCAAGATATGCCTTTGCTAGCGACTTGTTGAGACCCTTTGCCGAGAATCTACTCTAAATGTTCATGTCAAAATATCTTTACAAAGCCCTGTAATGGGACAATTCTTATTGCCCTTTCATTTATTATCTTTTATATTTTTTATATATACATATTTTATTTATATATATTATATATCTATTATATCTTTTATTTTTATCTTATTGCAATAAACGTTTGAGTTTGAGTTATATTTTTGAGACCTATTTGGTGTGACGGAATTAATATATATCTAATTTGTTGATACAATATAGAAAAAATGGCATATAATGGTATCGATTCGAATGTGCACAAATACGACTTAACTTAACTAAAATTAAGTTAAGATGTGTCAAATTACTTTTGCTATTCGGTAAAACACAACCTAACCTATTTTGACAGGAGCAAACTAATTTTAGTTAGTTTGAATTAAATTAAGACCAAAACACAATTTTGCAATTCGAAGTGACCATCTAACTGTCAAATTTTAGAAACGTCAAACTAAAAATGGACAAATTTTAGTTGAGACACATTTCGTGACAATTAAATTTTAACAAGTTCATTTAGAATGTTTTCTGATCGTTTTTGAGGTAAGAATGGAGGAAACTGTCGTGTTGGCCTTAGCAGATGCAGAAAAAAGGTAAATGGTACTGTTAAAACTAGCATTTTCCGCCCAGAGTTTACCAAAGGCGGCACTAAAAATTATATGTCTTGTCTTGTTTTTTCTAAGTGGCTTTGTACTGTTTGTACACCCCAATCTATTTTTCCTAAATAAATCAAGATACTTATTCTGATAAAATTGTTTCCTATAAGTAGGTAGGTATATGTTTGTGGCGTTTGCAAACTTATTTTTAAAATACTTATTCCAGGAGACAAGAGGTACCTGCTGCTACCACCACTTATGAAATAAAAAACCGAAGCAGAGTAGAACTACAATTCAAGTCATGCTTTTGCATGTAACATAGCGAAGATGACTTTCAGATGTCTTGAAATAAATGGTGACGCTTACATAAACACCAGATACTGGACTATGAACAAGACAAAGCTGGGCTGTTTTTGAATGCTTCTCCTGATGGCCTGCTGGTCAACCGAGAAGTTACTGAAGTGAAATGTTGCAAAAAAGTCTGAAATTACTCCTGTAATGGTACCATACCCTAAGAAAGTGAATGTCGAAAAGGAATCATAGTCATTAATTACTACCAAATGACCGCCTGTGGTCTAATGTGGTTTGAGCACTCGGTCATGTCTGCACATTAAGGTGTGGGTCCATTTTGTGCCTGAAGTAGAGCAATAGAGCTCACCAATCATCACGCTGGGACATACTAATCATTGGTAAAACATGGATGTACGAGTGTGGACTACGACTTGGATTTCACAGTTTATACTCGAAAACACATCTGACACCCTCTGGGGGATTCATATCGTTGTACTGCTAAATACAGAGCCAGTCGTTCTGTACATCTGGAAAAGTAGAAAGTACTGTAATATAATTATTTAGAACTTATCAGAATAGGGGTGATATGATGTATATAGAGACAAATATTAATTATTGCAAATATTGTTTCAAAATTTGATGTTTTTTATTCTTCTCATTTAGAAAAAGATGTAAAAAGTTTATGGCAAATTAAAACAATAAGTATGTATTACAAATGTTATTTTATTTTTACATTATGTTCTCCTAAAAATAGCAATATATACAATAAACAAAATATATTTTAGACAGCTAATAAAATATGAAGTAAATTTTTTATATTTTATAACTTTTTAATAGCCAAAACATGTGTTCTAAATGAACTCTCTTACTAGCTAGCTTATGGTCTAACCTTGCACCACAGGGAATTTGAGATTTTAGAAATGTAGACTGTTATATCTAATATGCGTTGCGTTTCTAAACATCCGGGTAAATGTAAAAATTAACTGTCAAAGAGAATTTTACATTTCTGACAAGGTTTATTGAACAACTTCGTGCTTTTCGTTTTCACTCGGGTGGTTGTGGAACGGGTGACAGTTCATTTTTACCTTTACCCCGGTATTTAGGAACGCTACCTTAATGTAGATACTTAAAATATAATGTAAATAAATCTAAAATGTTGAATCCCTGATCTGCCCATATACTACCAGGTTAAACGTTGACAGGAACCCTAAACGCTTCTGAAAAATAGGACACCAAACCCTTATGAGTAGTAAGTAATCATTAGAGCTATAACATGAGGAAAATTAACAATGCCTTCACTCAATTGTGCTCACTTCATTTCATTTATACACTGTCAACATGACTTTGAACTGCTTGGCGTTTCAATGGATGATTAAGTTTTCTTTGTCTAAGTAGGTACTGTTCTCGAAGCGAGCTTGTTGTTCCTTAGCCAATGGTAACTCTTCAAAAATATAGGAACTTGGATACGTGTAAAAAACTTGGCAAAAGGTTTATTTTCTGAAACAAGAAAAAGGTGTATAAATACTTTGTTGTAATATTTTATTACTTGAAACAAATATTTAGGTTCATTCAAGACATCATAGTGGATAAGAAACTAACCTGTAAGCCTGTAAGCACTTTTTTCATCTGATTTGATCAGAACATAACCTCGACAATTTTTTCTTTTATGCGACTTCTACAACAATTTTATCCGCATTTATTGGCTCTTCATGGCTTTAATTAGTTATTTTTTTGATTGCTCTCCTATTTATTCTGAGCTTAGTTGCTTTTTCGTTCGACTGCAAAGTTGTTGTCTTTTCGACTCACAACACAATCACAAAATTCTAGGTTATAAAGGGCTGCGTTCAGTTTGATCGTCAAACGACGCGACGTCGGACGGACTACATGCTATCTCTTTTGCACGCGTTGTAATTGAACATGCTAACCTGCTGTCAGTGTTAGGCGGGCTTCGCCCGACATTCAAACTAAACGCAGCAATTATTACGTTATAACATTTTGTGGTCTGTGGACCGCTTTAAAAACAAATAACGTTCGTTATTTTTAGTAATCTGTGTATTCAATTTAATCCTCACAAAATCAAATAAACGGGCACCCAAATTTAGTTCGTTGACAAAACCGAATTGAACACAAAAAAAACTTAACTAATTTTAATCGCTTTTTGGTTAGGTTATGTTTTAGTGCGGTGTTTAACCGAATCGAGTCCAATACCTGAGTGTACATTTAGTACCTACCTCAGGATATGCAAGTTTTACTAGTACATAATTATAATTTCGATATATTTATTTATCTAACTTTCATTTATTTAGTAGCGAGATTGACAAATTTTATAACAATAATAGTAACCATAATAGGCAGATGACGTTTTCTTTTTTGTAACGTCTATTTTTCTCAAAATAACATGGCATTAATCATGCAATAAACAGATAAACTGATGACCTATATTTAGAATGCTAAAAAATAATCCCAAAAGAGCTATCCACCTAGAAGACTAATGATTCGCACTCTGCATATCAATACTGTAGTAATTTATCTATACATAAAACTATACTATTGTAAACAAACAAACAGACACACCCTATAGTAAAAATGTCTTAACGGTCGAAGTCTTGCACTTTTTTCGGCCTAGCTCGCTCATTTGCCAGGTGTCTGTAGTGTAACATGCGATAAGGACATTCGTTCCAATAAATTATGTTTTATATACCTCTATCGATATCACACCTTCTCCTATCCCCCGAATGCCATAAAAAGCGATAACGTCGGCGATAAGAGCGTCACGGCGACGCTTTCTCCCGCCGTAATTAAGAAAATTAATCTTCTTCGCACAGGACGCACCGTTCAGACCTCTGTGTAAACATAAGTGTGGCCTGTCTACTCCCTTATGTCTAGTTTTCACGGGTAGAGCAGGAAGTCGAGTGCAATTTACATTACTAGCGATATATAAACGATTGCAAAATATAATATATTTTTCATTTATTTAACAATATAAAACTTAAATAACATTAAAAAACTAGACTACCTATAAATTAATATAAGTATAAAAGATAAAATTATACCTAACTAAATTAAGAAAAACTTACCTATCAATTAAACAATATAAATTTTTTTTTCCAAATCACCGCCGTCGATCGGTAGGGTCCCCAAAAGGCTAGAAGCATTTCTTCGTTGGATAGCTAAGCTAAGACGCTGTCCGAGGTATGCCCCAGCCCTCCGGTCCCCTGAAACGTCGACCAGTCGCGAAATGCAAAATGGTACTAAAAATTGTAGCTGGTTAAAATTCAAAAGCGATAAAAGAAGACTAGTTAAATAAATAGTTACGCAAGTTAATCTACTACTAACTAGCTGTAATGTAAACCTGGCTTTATGTAAACGAAAAGGACACATTTAACTATCTGAACTTTCATTTGATAAGGAAATGATTCAATCATTCTCCATTAATTCTTTATGGTACACACAAAATACATGATGACACTGGTAAAAATTTAAATTAGTGTACAACGGCGAGCTTATCTGTCTTTAAGATATTTCTTCCAACAGTATAATTACTACTTATATTAATTCTGAATGAAAATTCTTAGTACACTGTTCCACTTGATATATTATTATTTTGCTACTAGTTTCATCCTTTTAAATACATCTTCATGCAATTTTAACTGACTTTACACAGAAACGCGTTGTAACCGCGGGGTTACAGAACTGCAGGGCTGATAGGATTTGAGGATATGACACGGGAGAAGAAAAGATTGTGGGAAACAATGTGGGTGCACTGACCTGGTTGGAATGTTTTCGATGGGCCGGCAAATGCGCCGCGTGTCGTCTCCTCTCGTTGGGCTGATTGAAGCTGGCGTCTTGGGCAGTGATGAGCTGGATGTCTTGGTTCGTGGTAACGTGAACACTACACTTTCACAACCTAAATGATGGGTCCGCGATATTATTTGGGCTGGCAGCGCGAATGTATGCACACATGTATTGTTCGGTCGACGGTTGCGGCGAAAACAGTCCGGCTGCGCGAGCGCGCAGACGTGCGCCTCCGGAGGCGTCTCGAGCCGAAGAGAGTGAGTGAACCGCGGGTTGGCGCCAGCGCGCGAGTCCATTGTGTCGCCAGGTGGCGCCAGCGCTGCGCCGCGAACATTAGTCATGCACATGCGCGAACGTCACGCTGGTAGCGTGAACATCCTGGGGGGGCCGGGGCTGCGGCTCTTCTTGAGCTGAATCCAACGGCAGCCTGGCTATCTTGAACACAGGTCGTCGCAGATTTCCATGAGCTGTGTCCAGATCCACAACTTGGATCACTCCATCCTTGCCAGGCATCGTGCGGAGAATTCTCCCCAACTTCCATTGGAGCGGAGGCAGGTCATCCTCTTTGATGAGGACCAGTTCACCCACTTGAGGAGGGGAAGAAGGGGAGAGCTATTTGGAGCGGGTTTGCAGGGTATGGAGGTAGGATCTGGACCAGAGAGTCCAAAAGCGCTGAGAGAGCGCTTGAATGAGTTGAAACCGTTTAAGAGCAGATATGGATCTGTCGTCAAAAGACTGCTCAGGTAGAGCGGTGAGCGGACGACCAATAATGAAATGTCCGGCCGTGAGAGGTTCAAAGTCCGTAGGGTCGGATGAAATCGGGCAGAGGGGTCTTGAGTTGAGTATTATTTCGTGCAGAGCGCCGAACCAAGTTATGTGCTGATTCGCGAGCTTGTGAGTGATTGCATCATAGTTTGTGCCGCAGTCTGAGCGAATGAGAACTGGAGTACCGCGACGTGAGATAAAACCTAACAGGGCTCGTGCTGAGTGAAATTGAGTGTGATTGAGTGAATGTACGTCTGCTATTTCAAGTGATACGGTTGGCAACAAAATTGGTGTGTTAGTGACGTTCACTACACGTTGTGCGGAGTTACAAGAATTCTCTGTTGGAGTTGAAGTCATTGAGTGAAAATGAACTGAGTGTGTATGTGATGAGTGTGTGTGTGATGAATGTGCTGAGTGCGCTGAGTGCTGGTTTCATTGAGTGAAAATGAGCTGAATGTGTATGTGATGAGTGAATGTGTGAGTGAAAATGAGCTGAGTGTGTATGTGCTGATTGAATGTGTGAGTGAAAATGAGCTGAGTGTGTATGTGCTGATTGAATGTGTGATGAGTGTGACTATATGTGAAAATGAGTTTTTAAAATTTGAGCGCTACCAACTCCAACGTGCGGATAGCTTGTAACTTGCGCGGGCCGAAATAACAAAGGCTACGTTCAAACGGAACACGGAAAATAAACACGACAGAGAGAAAGAAAAAAAAAAAAAATTTTTTTTTTTAAACAGCCTGTATATGAGCTGATACACCAACGTGGAACACCCTATATGTGTACCACAAACAACAAGAGCAGAGATGAGATGAAAAAACAAATTTTTTTTTTACTATATTTGTGCTATATATATACCCGGTTAAAACAGCAGACAATAACACGAGATTACCGTAACATTAAATATCAAAAAGGGCTGATGACCCTGTTCACTCCTATGTTATTATGCTACTTCCCGCTTACACGAAGCTAAATGCTATTCTATTTATATAATAAAATACCTATCTACTGCCTCGAACTCGTAAACAACAAAGAATGCGTTTACCTAGCCGAAATCGTATCTAAATGAGCGGACAATCCAATGATGCAATTCACGCTTTAGTAATATACGTAATACGTATATATATATATAACGTATGTAAGTGCACGAAATAAAGCGAATTTATACTCTCACAAAAAAAAAATATATATAAATATCTCGCAAAATACGGAAACTATCTTTGACAGTGGGTAAATTACCCACTCCGCGGGTAAAAATTGGGTAAATTGGGTCGGGTCGGGTCGGGAAAATTTGGGTTTAATAAAGAAATATAGTGGACTGTATTAAACAATTGGGCTGAATGGATGGGCCGGTTCTATAAATGGAATGTTCTAGGCGGCGGTTCTAATTACCTACCCGCAATAGGTATTCGAGACCACAAAATATTTTTTGCCGGGAAAGGGGGCAAAATATTTAACCGAGTGAAAATGGACTGTAAATCGACGGGGGCTGGTTCAAACAAAGTTACGGGCCGGCGGGGGGGAGGCGGGGGGTGATATAAACCAAAAATTTTCCGCTCGACGGACCAAAATTTTTCTTGTATTGAAAATGGACTGTAGTAAATAGAGGGGGGGGGGCTGGTTCTAACGGTTCGAAGGGCCAAAATGTAACCGCGGGGTTACAGAACTGCAGGGCTGATAGGATTTGAGGATATGACACGGGAGAAGAAAAGATTGTGGGAAACAATGTGGGTGCACTGACCTGGTTGGAATGTTTTCGATGGGCCGGCAAATGCGCCGCGTGTCGTCTCCTCTCGTTGGGCTGATTGAAGCTGGCGTCTTGGGCAGTGATGAGCTGGATGTCTTGGTTCGTGGTAACGTGAACACTACACTTTCACAACCTAAATGATGGGTCCGCGATATTATTTGGGCTGGCAGCGCGAATGTATGCACACATGTATTGTTCGGTCGACGGTTGCGGCGAAAACAGTCCGGCCACGCGAGCGCGCAGACGTGCGCCTCCGGAGGCGTCTCGAGCCGAAGAGAGTGAGTGAACCGCGGGTTGGCGCCAGCGCGCGAGTCCATTGTGTCGCCAGGTGGCGCCAGCGCTGCGCCGCGAACATTAGTCATGCACATGCGCGAACGTCACGCTGGTAGCGTGAACACGCGTTTTATAGATGAACCTAGATAACAAACGTGGGTATATTAATTATAGTTTAATTATTAATAATAATTAAGTATTAATGTTTTTTTAACGTAATGGTTGCGTTAAGTGGCTACATGCATTTCGTGATTATAAGTTATATTATATTGAAAATAAATCAAACTAATACCTTAAATCATCTAAAAAACGTTTTTGCAACAGCAAGGATAAGATAAATTCAGATGAGAAAAGTGACGTACACATATACAGCCTTACTTGTGACACTTGTAAAATGGTTGGTGGTGGACAAACTGGTAGAAAGTTTGTGGTGGACAAACTGGTAGAAAGTTTGTGGTGGACAAACAGGTAGAAAGTTTGTGGTGGACAAACAGGTAGAAAGTTTGTGGTGGACAAACTGGTAGAAAGTTTGTGGTGGACAAACTGGTAGAAAGTTTGTGGTGGACAAACAGGTAGAAAGTTTGTGGTGGACAAACTGGTAGAAAGTTTGTGGTGGACAAACTGGTAGAAAGTTTGTGGTGGACAAACTGGTAGAAAGTTTGTGGTGGACAAACAGGTAGAAAGTTTGTGGTGGACAAACTGGTAGAACGTTTGTGGTGGACAAACTGGTAGAAAGTTTGTGGTGGACAAACAGGTAGAAAGTTTGTGGTGGACAAACTGGTAGAAAGTTTGTAGTGGACAAACTGGTAGAAAGTTTGTGGTGGACAAACAGGTAGAAAGTTTGTGGTGGACAAACTGGTAGAAAGTTTGTGGTGGACAAACTGGTAGAAAGTTTGTGGTGGACAAACAGGTAGAAAGTTTGTGGTGGACAAACTGGTAGAAAGTTTGTGGTGGACAAATAGATAGGAAGTTTGTGGTGGACAAACTGGTAGAAAGTTTGTGGTGGACAAATAGATAGGAAGTTTGTGGTGGTCAAACAGGTAGGAAGTTTGTGGTGTTCAAAGAGGTAGGAAGTTTGTGGTGGACAAACAGGTAAGAAATTTAAAATTAGAACCAAAAACACCTGAACAGATGGAAGAAAAAAGTTGCTAAACCGTAGTTTGTAGACCTTCATCAAAGAAGACCATTATTTCGACCCTATCACCGGCTTCAAAGCTCAACAAATATCCAATAAAAGCCCTGGAGATTAATCGCCATTGCTCCTGAGTCTACAGTCGAGCGTATCTTTGTTAAAATATTTCATTGTTTAAATGTGAATTCTAAACTTTAACTTGCAATTTTATTATGACTTCATTCTTTTGATATTTGATTTTTGGACGTATTGTTATTAATTTATGATTTTGAATAATTCATTGACTTATTTTACTTTGGACATTAGAATTCATTTTTCAGAAGTGTAGTTAATATGGAATAATACATATAATTTATAATCAAAGAAGGCAACTTTTATGTCAAAAAAATATAATTCTCCACCCACGTTTGCTGTTTCTACTCGTATCTACAAAATGTAAACACCGAAACGTATTTGTGTATAACTTTAGTTATGGAGCCTGAATATGTTCTTAAAAGGATGAAACTAGTTGCAAAATAATAATATACGAAGTGGAACATTATACCAAAATTCTCATTCAGAATTCATATTGTTGAAATTTTCCATCAAGAAATCACAAAATAACATCAATTATTAACACTTATAATAAACAAAAGGAAACTCTAGCTCACCATTATACAAATAAAAATAACTATAAAAAAATATTAATAGAAATAAATATATATTTATTAAATAACTCAATTATTTCATATATTGGCGTAAAATCGTCAGTGATACTCGTGTGTCCGAGTGTGGACTGTGGCTTGAATTTCACAGTTCACACTCGGAACACCTCTGACACCCCGTCGGGGATTCATGTCGAGACGTTGTTTTATATTTATATTTTATAAACGCCCTTCAATTTCAGGTTCCTTTTTAAGTTGTGCTAAAAATAAATGTCTAAAAGAAATATGTACCTATTAAAAAAACACAATTCCCTCAGTAAGCAATTTCAGCAAATAAAACTTATCTAAAATTCATGGGCAGTGTCAAACGGAGCCTATTTTTTACGAACCGCAGCTTTCCCGTATTTGTCCTAGTAGTATAGAGTAGTATAACAGATTCCGGAGCAGTATAACAGTAGATTCTGGAGTAGTATAACAGCGAATTTCGGAGTAGTATTACAGCGGATCCCGGAGTACTATAACAGCGGATCCCGTAGTAGTAAAACAGCGGATTCTGGAATAGTATTACAGCGGATCCCGGAGAACTATAACAGCGGATCCCGTAGTAGTAAAACAGCGGATTCTGGAATAGTATAACCGTAGATCCTGGAGAAGTATAACAGCCAATCCCGGAGTAGTATTACAGCGGATCCCGGAGTACTATAACAGCGGACTCTGGAGTAGTATAACAGTATATCCCGGAGAAGTAAAACAGCTAATCCCAAAGTAGTATAACAGCGGATCCCGGAGTACTATAACAGCGGATCCCGGAGTACTATAACAGCGGACTCTGGAGTAGTATAACAGTATATCCCGGAGAAGTATAACAGCCAATCCCGGAGTAGTATAACAGCGGATCCCGGAGTACTATAACAGCGGATCCCGGAGTACTATAACAGCGGACTCTGGAGTAGTATAACAGTATATCCTGGAGAAGTAAAACAGCTAATCCCAAAGTAGTATAACAGCGGATCCCGGAGTACTATAACAGCGGATCCCGGAGTACTATAACAGCGGACTCTAGAGTAGTATAACAGTATATCCCGGAGAAGTATAACAGCGGATCCCGGAGTACTATAACAGTGGATCCCGGAGTACTATAACAGCGGACTCTGGAGTAGTATAACAGTATATCCCGGAGAAGTATAACAGCCAATCCTGAAGTAGTATAACAGCGGATCCCGGAGTACTATAACAGCGGACTCTAGAGTAGTATAACAGTATATCCCGGAGAAGTATAACAGCCAATCCCGGAGTAGTATAACAGCGGATCCCGGAGTACTATAACAACGGATCCCGGAGTACTATAACAGCGGACTCTGGAGTAGTATAACAGTATATCCCGGAGAAGTATAACAGCGGATCCCGGAGTACTATAACAGTGGATCCCGGAGTACTATAACAGCGGACTCTGGAGTAGTATAACAGTATATCCCGGAGAAGTATAACAGCCAATCCTGAAGTAGTATAACAGTGGATCCCGGAGTACTATAACAGCGGACTCTAGAGTAGTATAACAGTATATCCCGGAGAAGTATAACAGCCAATCCCGGAGTAGTATAACAGCGGATCCCGGAGTACTATAACAACGGATCCCGGAGTACTATAACAGCGGACTCTGGAGTAGTATAACAGTATATCCCGGAGAAGTATAACAGCCAATCCTGAAGTAGTATAACAGTGGATCCCGGAGTACTATAACAGCGGACTCTGGAGTAGTATAACAGTATATCCCGGAGAAGTATAACAGCCAATCCTGAAGTAGTATAACAGTGGATCCCGGAGTACTATAACAGCGGACTCTGGAGTAGTATAACAGTATATCCCGGAGTAGTATAACAGCAAATCCCGTATAGCACATAGCACATGTATACATTTTGTGTCGAAAAATAATTTGCAAAGTCCTTATACTGTCCGTCCAAGGACTGTTTTAAATGTCTTCATTCTACTCGTAACCACACTTTACGGTCCTCTGAAAACCTTCTTCTGGTGACTCCATCTCATTCTTACACATTTTATGGTAACTCTTTGTCTGTGAAAGCTATGTCTGTGGAATAATTTACCTATTCCCTCGTTGCCAGTCTTAAAGAGATTGGTAAAAGATTGGTAAAAGATTGGTAAAAGATTAAAAAGATCATTTCCTTTGTGATTTCTTTTTTCTGACATGATTCTTCTGCATCTAACTCAGCTGCTGTTTTCTACGTATCTATTTGCGTATTAGTAAAGTATTTATATGATATGAATTCAATATACAGGGTGCTTGGTAATTCGACCTATTCCTTGAAAGGGGTTATACTAGAGATAACTTCCAACGAATTAAGTCCTATCAACTAGGTGTCGAAAATGAATGTTCTCCGAGTTACGAGGGTTTTTATATTATTTTTCAAATTTTCAGACTAATAAGACATAAGACATATTTTATTTACACACCAAAAACTGTTTTGCATACACTCAACAGATCAACAGACATATTTAAACAAACATAATTAAATTATAATTAGAGAAAGGGAACGAGCATTCATCTGCTAAGTGTAGGTATCCGCATGGATGTTACCCTGTCTGCCAAACTAAGTTGCCTTGTCCGCATGACAGCCAGTGGTTAGTAACAAAAATAAATAATTTAAAAATAAGTATTCCTCTCTCAACACTTATTGATTATATTTCTGATCAATGATAGATGAGTGATCATTTATAAAAAAAATACGTGCCCTGAATTCTAATAATCTCAGAATTAAAAGGCCTTAAGTGGAAAAAAAAAACTTTTTATTTTGTAATTTTTGAAATATTTACGTGTTTTACTTGAAAAAAAATTGATATTGATGTTGATACGGCCCCTAGTTGATAGGCATTATTTCTTGGAAATTATCCCTAGTATAACCCCTATAAAGGAATAGGTCGAATTACCAAGCACCCTGTATATTTTATCTAAATATTTGTGTGTAAGATTCGTTTTTGTATAGTTTGTATGTTGTATGTATACCACTTTTTATCCAAAAGTAGTCTGGAAGAAATCGCTTTAAGCGATAAGGTCGCCAATTGTTAGGGAAAAATACCCGTGCAAATGAAAATTTTTCACACGTACCAATACAAAACGTACCGAGTTGGTACGGAGAGGAGATTTTAATCTTTCTATGTTCAGTACTCGTATGATCTTCTAGTCCTACTTTAAGTTAACAAATCCCTGAATTATTTCATCCCGACGCAGTACTACCTGCAATGGCGAGAAATCTCTCTTAAATTCATAAATATATTCATCAATATACGTAATTATAATACAAAAACATTCATATAACTGTGTGACAAGTGTGTCTTTGTGCAATTTGATAGTGCTCGTGTCGTTTTATGGTGAAACACGATGGAGGCAGCGAAAGCGAATTATCCTCTTGCCCATTTCGCGGTAAACCATAGATAAGTAGCATGTCTTTGCACCTTTCTCTTGATGAACCTTGAATTTACATTTTTCGATGTAACTACGTTATTCTGATCATAATTATATTTCTATACTAACCGTTTTGAACCACAACGTAGTGGTCCATCCATCCATCCATCAGCCTAGTTCGTCCACTGCTGGACATAAACCTTTCCAGAACTTTGCCACTCCCGGCGTTCATCCTGGAAGAATTCCCCATACTCACACAAGCTGGGCAGGCGGGTTGGTAAGCGCAGTGCCGGAAGCGCACCAGTGACGCCGCTGCCCGTCACCAGTCTGTTCCATATAAGACCCGGCTATTAGGGATGGATATACCACCATCCATCGGTCCCACGCAAGGTGGGCCTCCTGGTTTTTTGCCTGTGAGCTGTCCTCTTACTCTCTCCCGAATTACTTCGAGGGGGTCTCCAAGTAAGATAGTAAGATGCTGGTACCTCCACAGTCGAGCCCGGCATCAGCTCTACCACCTTTTAGTGGTCGAACCAATAATAATATTAGACAATCACATTATTAAATTTATGATCAAATTACTTACATTCCCCCTCCCTTCAACGATGAAGGACCGCCCCATCATTCTTATGCTTACATATATCTAAAGTCGAAAATAGTCATCTAGTATCAACGCTAGTCGCCGTCAAACTTTAGATTAGTCTGAAAGTTGTAGCTTAGTAAAAGTTGTATCCAAATGAAAGGTCCTTTTCGAGAGCAGATGAGAGTCGCGTCTCATTCTGTACCTAATCACTTTTCTTTTGTTTGTTGTTTGGTAATAAAGGTAACGACTTACTTACTTTATCAATCGCAACTACAGAGAGATAAGTTTTCGGCTTTTCTTTATAATAGATATGTTATTATTAGTGATGTTATAATATAACGCTGGATATTAATTAAATTTAACAAATCAATTATTTCGAGCCCTCTTAGAAAATTGTTATACAGGGTGTAAATAGACTTATATCTTCAAATGAAACCAAATATACTACTGAGCATACTGAACAACTTTTCCAAAGGAAGCAAAAATGCCCATACAAAATTTACTGTAGGTTCTTCAAGTTAATAAGGGGAGACCAATTTTGTTCATTTCTGCGGGTTATTCCCATCGGCTCACTGGTCGGTTGCGAGTTGCATCGGACCAGCCCCTCTATTCTGTATCTTAGGTTGCCAACTGGACAGGGTGCTTATCGTCAAAAACATAGAAAAAAACTGAACTTTCAAAATTGCCTTTAGAAGGTATTGAACTATTTACGAACTGTGACGTCATTTCAAATGCGAACATATCCTTAATTCGAAATTCGATAGTATATTTATGGTTTTGATGCTAGGCACCTAGTCCAGTTGGCAACTAGAGATACATAATAGGCCCGCTAGTCTAAATATTCCCATCGGCTCACTAGTCGGTTGCAACTACAAAATTAATGTATTTTTTTTTCCTAACCGACCAGTGAGCCTACTCTGAGTACTACTCTATTCAATGGAAAATTTTCACAACGGACCAGGGTCAAATAAGTAATACGTAAGTTCACATCTGACCCTGGTCCGTTGTAAAAGTAAATTTTTACAACGGACCAGGGTACCCTCTAGTAAACCATTAGGTAAAATGCGTTTAAAAAAAATCGCTGGATCTTCCGGTACGAGTAACTTCATTAAATAATTAGACATACCTATTTTTTTATATACTACCTGTTTATTTCCGGACGTAAATAGACGATCAAAAATATAAGCAAATACGCATTGGAACAAAAATAGTCAGCTTTTGTTAATTAATATTGATAATGACACTAAAACCTTTTTCAAGAAATACACGCAAGTTAACAGAAAAACCCACATCAAAATCCATTAATTTCGTGGGTCTCCAGTTTTAACTGAATATACACACAGACCGACGTTGCATTTTATAAACCCGGTGTAAATGAATTGCTATCTTCGAATAAAACCACATATTCTACTAATCATACTGAACAATGTTCCCAAAGAAATATACCCGGTTTTATTTACAGATGCGAATCTATTTACATCCGGTATAATGTTTGGTAGATTCCGTCTCTCGGGTAACCAATGAGCCTGTTTGCTTAGAAAGCCCATACATATTACATGCAAATACCGTACATTGGCAATCAAACCAATTGATCAACCTCAGAAACCACGATCAATCACACACGTACATGTGCACAACTGTACAGTTGGTGGTAACTCAAGCATCCTATTTACACACGAGTTTAATCGTTACGACATCGAAATACGGATCGCTAGATCACTATTTGGTGAGCTAATGACTGTACTGTGTGATGTATACTCAAACTTCCTCTTTGATTCTGCTTCCCTGCTTAATGTTAGACATTCTATGTTTAGTATAGGTATGTAAATAATGACCTAAATAATTGTAAGTAGGAAACAAGCATACAGGGCTTTTTTCCTTTACGGTACCAAATTACATTTTAGACCATTATTATTTCTTTGGTGAACATAGTTATGTCACAGGATAATCGGAAACACGAACGCGAAAATCCTCGGACAGGTCCAGATACTTGGAAACGATTTGGTTAGTTTTTCCAATAATCAGAAACTTTGCCAAAAACATTGGAAGATCTGTTTTTTTTTCTAAATATCCTACAACTCATACATACATACATACTCACGTCTGTTCTTTAGTAAAGTTGTGCACTAACATCAGTAGTATATTTTGTTAAAGTTGTGCACTAACATCAGTAGTATATTTTGTTTCATACAATCCTGCCTACGGTACACACAGATCTAAAGATCACCCATGTATCTGAACCGAACAGCTGTAACGTAAATTCATGACAATTTCCTCCGAAAAGCTTCTAATTTACATTTCTAATGAATAATAATCCGGCGAATAATGAGTTCCGAACTGTTTAGAATATCTGTTCCGGGATCTTATCTTTAAATTAAATGTCTCGGACGCTGTTTGCATTTTAGCCCTATGGAGCTTTTACACTCGACGATCGTCCTTCTAAATACAAAAAAACATTCGTTGGACCAAACAAGAAATTGCATATATTACCGTAAACAACTGTAATCAGCAAGACCCCGTTTTTACAAGTAAATACGCGAAGTATGTAAGAGCATCAGAAGCAACGCGGGTTTACTAGTAAGAACCCGTTCCTACTAAGACAGTCATGTTCCATCCATCCATCCATCAGCCTAGTTCATTCACTGCTGGACATAAGCCTTTTCAGGACTTTGCCACTCCCGGCGGTCATCCTGGTAGAATTTCCCATACTCACACACGCTGGGCAGGCGGGTTGGTGAGCGCGGTGCCGGAACCCTCGCACCAGTGACGTCACTGCCCGTCACCAGTCTGTTCCATATAAGGCCCATCTTACTTTGAGACCCCCTCTAAGTCATTCGGGGGAGAGTAAGCGAACAGCTCACAGGCAAAAAACCAGGAGGCCCACCATGCCTGGGACCAATGGATGGCGGTATATTCATCCCTAATAGCCGGGCCTTATATGGAACAGTCATGATAATGCCGAATAAAAAGATTACATCGGCTTTTTACTGCACTGTTCATTTCTTTCTTACTAAACGTAAATATTCGAATATGAAATAAATTAGTAAAATGTATAAAATAAATGTTTTACTTGACGATAGTACATGATTATCGCAAAACTTGCATTTTACTTTTGAAATCTTACGTATTAGGTATATATTATAGGTATAATAATATATCTTGATTTTGAACATAAACACTTGTACTATTTGTTTCATAACATAATTATATTTGTTGCACACTTCCCGTTGCACACTTCCCAACCGGTTTCGGAAATCAATCCATCTTCAGGGGATACAGAATATTTATTATTTTAATATACGAGCCATAAAAATACTTTTGTGTATCCCCTGAAGATGGATTGATTTCCGAAACCGGTTGGGAAGTGTGCAACGAGAAGTATGCAACAAATATAATTATGTTATGAAACAACTAGTACAAGTGTTTATGTTCAAAATCTAGATGCTTTCTATGTTTCATCAAGTGCCGACAATCGCAAGTATGAATCATATATATAACAAGGAATTTGCTTCATTTGAAAATGAAAAAGGCGTATACTTGTATATTTTCTAGTTGCAGTGCGTTACTTACTGTGCACAGTATTTGGACGGTGAAGGAAAACATCGTGAGGAAACCTGCATGACTTAAAAAGTGTGTATTTGTGCCAAAAGAACGGTGATAGGGCTCACCACCCATCACGTTAGGACTTAAGTACTAATCGTCGGTGAAACGCGGGTGTACCGAGTGTGTGCATTTCACAGTTCACAATCGGGAACACCCGAGTGGGTAGGATTCATGTCGTAACGATGTATTTTTTGTTATTTTTAGGGTTTTCACATAATTTGTAATTTTAACAAATACTAAAAAAACAGAATAAAATAAATATTTTAGGGGGCTCCCGTACAACTGACATGTTTTTTTTGCCGTTTTTATAGATAATGTTATGCGCGAGTTCGCCTCGCACTTGGCTGGTTTTTTTATATTTTTTATAGTAGCACAAAAATATTTTTTTCCAGTCATCGCGCGACCATGGCAGATGAAACTCTGCCGAAAATTCGGGAAGGTATAAAAACCAAACACGGTGAGTCCCGTACTCCTAATAATGTTTATTTATTTTGTCCAAATGTGTGGTTTGTAAAGAACATAGGTAAAAACATCAAATCAAGGGTATTTGCTCAGTTAACCTTTAACGTAAGCATTGTACAGATGTGTTGGCTATCGCAGTAAAATCTGCATGAGATTTTAAATAACTTTCGCTTTTTTATGATGTTTTTCCTTTCAAAAAAGTTTTTGTTATTGAAAAATGGTCAAAATGAACCACCTTGTTATTTTTTGTCTATCGGTCTTTATAAAGGTAGAAAAAAATTGCCTATTAATCGAAAAATTAAGGAATATATTAATATACAACTAAATAATGTACAGTACAAAAATATAATCTTATTTTGCCCAAGATGTGTGGGATGTAAAGAACATATAAACATAAAATCAAGGGCGTAAAGCACAGGTAAACTTATAAAGTAACCATTTTTTATGAATGTGTTGGTTATTGTACTTAATTCTCCATGAGAAAGTAAAATAAAGAATAATGTTCTCTTTTGGTTAAAAAAGACTGTTTGGCTTTTCCTGAAAAGTAGCATTTTGTGCTTCACGTTAACTGAAATTTTCGGTATCGATTAGGGTCGCAAAAGAAAAAAAAACCTGACACCATTGTTTTTTTTTTTTTTCAGACGAACAAATAATACGACGATAACGGTTTTTCGTGCTTTATTTATATAAGTAACTTAAAACTAGGAAAATTGAAGTAGTAATTGTAACTAAATTATTCTTAGTACACGCAAAAAAAAGCTTTGAACTTCTGGTTCTTCTGGTATTGCAGGCAAAAGATTTTGAGATTGCAATTTTAAATTGTGAGCAATAAAGTCTAAAACAACCGTATAAAAGTATTAACTGCCTTGCAAATTTTGAGATTCCGTACTTATGAAAAAAAAACATACCGCAGAAAAAAAAAACGTTTTCTATCACGGTTTTTTTTTCAGGAATTTTTTTTCGAGACAGAAAAAAAAACGTTTTTTTACAACCCTAGTATCGATACGTATCAGGTACCGTTACTTCGTACGTCATATTTATAGTTATACTCACTTGTTATTTCTTGGTCCATTATTGTGACATTTTGAGTTGTACAGAATGTTCTTTATTTTGCATTTGCACGAATTGTTTATGCACATTTTAACTCAAGTTAAACACTGCCTTTCATCTTGTCTGCCAAAGAAAACATACACACATTACTCACGCCTGTCTCCCAGGCAGAGTCTTTAGATTTCTATCGACTACGATCCCGACACACCTCTATCGATTTTTCCGCATCCATCAATCCACTCATACAAGTTTTTCTATTTCTGGTACTTTTGACTTTGCCCTTCTTCAGTATGTCGCTAATTTGGTCAGCATACATCCTTCTAGGGCAGCTCTGTCAAGCTTTACCTTCCACTTGCGCAGCATAAATGTCTATTGCACTCTATTTTTATTCATCCCCTTTATATCAATCAATTCTTCAAGGCCGTTTTCGGTCACAGCGACTGTCATTGCTGAGAGCGGCGCTGGTGAGCCCTCACGACGCTGACGTAGGCGATTTTTGCAGTGAACGTGCGACCACATTCACTGCACGTCAGCACCCCTCCAACTATATTATAATTGATGGCCACTGGTGGTCGGGCCTTAAGCTGGTGTCGTTTTATGTCGACTCGAAAGCATACACTTTAGTGTTCACAGTCTGCCTCCAATGTGGTCTGTCTGCAGCCTGTGTGCCAGTATATGCCCAAACCACAAAAGCATTCCTTTTTCTATTCTAAATCTTCTTTGAGGCCACAACGATCCCGTATGTCGATATTTTGGAAGAAGTACCATACTAGTATTATTCTAATAGTTAAGGACTCATTCACTTTATTTCCCACATTTCTTCTTCTTTCAATGTCACCGTCACACATTTTATCGTGCGAAAAAAAATTTTAGGGTACGTAAGGTAGGGATGATTTTTTTTTCTCGTCTTTACCCTAGTAAGGGGTATCGTTGGATAGGTAATTTAAAAATATTGGGGGTGACCGAAGACTATTTTTCGATCCAGGGTTCCGTTTGCGAAATATTAAGAATCATAGAATCATTAATTCATTTATTTTCTTTATTCATTAAGTTTAAATGTGTTAATTTTTGTTAGAGTCAAGTGTCCCTCCCCCCCCCCTGCCAGCGAAAGGGTTGTATTTAGAGACGTGAAAAAAATCACAGAAGTAGTATACATAACGCATTAAAAAGAAAACTATCACAGCTAAGTAGGCTTTACAAGTTAACGAATACAGATCGCGCCAAAGTTTTAGACCCCTCTAAACACGGGGCGATTCGCATCAGCACGAACAAAATGTATGGGCCCTTCTTGGGAAGAGCAACTTCTAAGCGTACTAGAAGTTTGGCACGATCTGTACGAACTTATAAAATGTACTTGGAGAAGAAGTCCGCATATTGTGCAGGGCAACTACGGAACCCTACACTGCGCGTGGCCCGACACGCACTTGGCCGGTTTTTTTAATTGTCATTCCTTTCATTTTATTTCTTTCCTTTCACAAGAAAAATTTCCTAAAAAACATTTGTAAAGAAAAATACGAAGATAATAATTTCAAGTGAAATGCGAACAATGTGTTAACGGCATAGACAATGTCTTTGATATTTTTAGGGTTCCATAGTACCTAAAAGGTACAAAAGGAACTTTTATGGTGACACTCCGTTGTCGGTCCGTCCGTATGTCACAGCTTCATAGCAAGATATAAAATTTAGGACAAAAATAGCATATCACGTTGTAAAAAAAAATATGAAAAATTTTAAATTGTTTAAAATATTTCCAAAACAAAAGTGAGAAAAATAAAAAATATTATGCAAAAACTACAATATGGGTATCAAATTGTAAATATTAAAAAGTTATATGGAAAAATTATACACTTTTACTATATTTACTGGCACTGGTTTCGAGAAATCTTTAAAAAACCACAAAAATATATATGTCCCTCCCCCCCCTCTTAT
The DNA here is from genome assembly GCA_934047225.1 of Ypsolopha sequella. Taxonomy (NCBI): domain Eukaryota; kingdom Metazoa; phylum Arthropoda; class Insecta; order Lepidoptera; family Ypsolophidae; genus Ypsolopha; species Ypsolopha sequella. Next base: position 1,572,495 of record OW203986.1, on the reverse strand, counting down.
CTCCGAAACTAGTACACCGAAAAATATGAAAAAGATGTCGATTATAGATCATAACTGGTCAATTGCAGGAAAACTATACCGATAAAAAAAATTGAGCACAAATGAGAAATATAAAAAAATAAGTAAAATAAATTTTAAAAAATATTTTATAAAAATACAATATGGGTATCAAATTGTAGGCATTGTAAAAATATATAGTTTGACTATATTTAATTTCACCTTTTTCGAGAAATCCTTGAAAAACCATTAAAAAAATTATGTCCCCCCCCTTAACTCCAAAACTGGTGGACCGAAAAATATGAAAAAAATCATGGTAATATTTAATTTTGTTAACGTAAAGATTACATGAAAAGTAAAGCACTTAATAAATTCACAAAAAAAATGGCAAAATTAAATTTATCATTCACTATACGGAACGATAAGTACGCGAGTCTGACTCGCACTTGGCCGGCTTTTTTTTTTCGTTCCTTTCATACAGACATTAGTGACAGATTTTAATACGCATCCCAGCTTCTAAACAAAAAAATAAAAATCGGCCAAGTGCGTGTCATGTCACGCACAGTGTAGGGTTCCGTAGTTGCCCGTCACAATATGTGGACTTAGAAGGGGGCTTTTTGTTTGATACTATGAACATATTAAATGAGTTATCTTTAATGGAATTTGTAAGAAATTTTCTTTTAAAAGTTGGTCGACTGCTACTCGTTAACTTGTAAAGCCTTCTTAGCTGTGATACTTTTCCTTTTTTCTTTTAGTATAGTTACTTCAGCCCTAAATTTTTTCACATTTCCAAAAACACTTGATTCTAACAAAAATTTGCACCTTTAAGTTTATACGTAATATTTCGCAAACGGATCCCTGAATCAATAACTGGTTTTCACACAACCGCAATATTTTTTACCGACCTATCCAAGGACACCCCACAGTCCACACCATAGGATCGATGAGAAAAGAAACTATCCCCACTTTACTTGTAGGGGAGGAACGACAATATTTTTTTTTTAAGTTTTGCTATGATTATATTGTCGGCGTGATTGCCAAATTACAGCTTTCTAGTACTAAAAGTCTCTGAGCTAAGCCGCAGACAGACAGACAAACGGACAAACATTGCAAACCTTTAAGGGTTCTTTATTGATGACTACGGAACCCTAAAAACGGTTTCTTAACGCGCCTACAGTGCTGTCAATAATTTCAGAACATAGTACAATATTTTTTTTCATATAAGAAACACTATGCTCGCCATTTCGATTTCTGAATTAAAGAGGACAAGGTTGTGTATGGCACAATGTAAAATTGTAGAGATTATAATTTCACGGTAGGTTTTTGTAAGGAATTTTGTAAACTAACCTAACCTAGTGAAATTATAAACTATAGGATTTTACAATCTCATTTACAATCTCTCGACCAGCTTGGACACCATGGCCTATCCTGCAAAAGGAGCGCTGGACGTCTGTCGCGGCATGCCAGTCTGAATGATGTCATCCGTCGGGCCCTTGCCACCATTGGTGTGCCGGCTATTTTGGAGCCGAAAGGCATTGTACGCAGCGACGGTAAGAGGCCCGATGGAATGACACTCATTCCGTGGAAAAACGGCAGGTTGCTGGTGTGGGACGCCACTTGTGTCGACACATTGGCGGCGTCCTACATCCAAGCGACTGCCGCTAAAGCTGGTGCTGCGGCAGCCTCAGCAGAGGACTCCAAAAGGCGCAAGTATGTAGATCTAAGTTCAGACTATATATTTGCGCCTTTTGGAGTAGAAACTTTAGGGCCGTGGGGTCCAGCCGCGAAGCAGATATTCAAGGAAATATCTTCGCGACTGGTCGACGTTTCAGGGGACCGGAGGGCTGGGGCATACCTCGGACAGCGACTAAGCTTAGCTATCCAACGAGGAAATGCTTCCAGCCTTTTGGGGACCCTACCGATCGACGGCGGTGATTTGGAAAAAATATTTTATATTGTTTAATTTATAGGTAAGTTTTTCTTAATTTATTTTTTAGTTAGGTATAATTTAATCTTTTATATTTCTATTAATTTATAGGTAGTCTTAATGTTATTTAAGTTTTATATTGTTAAATAAAAATTGTTCCATCTCATGTTGACATAATTTATAACGTCGACACATCGTAGTATGATTATGCCTGCTGCCTGGGCATATCATATTTCTGTTAAAACTATGGGGCTCCGCTTCGCTCGACTCTCCAAATTTATTTACATTTAAACGTAACACGCTCCTTCACGCCCTGCTTCCTTCCGCTCGTCGTTGCACCTATTGTGACCATTTATGGTGAAAGATTTTCGATTTCGATCTGCTTACGATATATACATTTGTTCCATTTTAATCATAGATATCTAACTAAACGAGATTTTAATACATATACCAGATACCTACCTATAATAGATGCGTGGGTACAGCGTAAGTATTTACAGAAGCTTTGTTCGGTGTTTAAATGACTTTTCGGCTAGAGGGCTAGAGCGCTAGAGGGCTAGAGTGCTAGGGTGCTAGAGGGCTAGAGCGCTAGAGGGCTAGAGTGCTAGGGTGCTAGAGGGCTAGAGCGCTAGAGGGCTAGGGTGCTAGAGGGCTAGAGTGTTAGAGGGCTAGAATGTTAGGGGGCTGAGTTCTAGAGGGCTAGAGCGCTAGAGGACTAGAGTGCAAGGGTGCTACAGGGCTAGAGCGCTAGAGGGCTAGAGTGCTAGGGTGCTAGAGGGCTAGAGTGTTAGAGGGCTAGAATGTTAGGGGGCTAGAGTGCTAGAGGGCTAGAGCGCTAGAGGGCTAGAGTTCTAGGGTGCTAGAGGGCTAGAGTGTTAGAGGGCTAGAATGTTAGGGGGCTAGAGTGCTAGAGGGCTAAAAAGAAGCACTTTCCTTCAAGTATCGCTAAAGGTTAGCTAATAGCAAATACTAATTAATAATTAATATGCCCAGGCGCATATCATATTTCTGTTAAAACTATGGGGCTCCGCTTCGCTCGACTCTCCAAATTTATTTACATTTAAACGTAACACGCTCCTTCACGCCCTGCTTCCTTCCGCTCGTCGTTGCACCTATTGTGACCATTTATGGTGAAAGATTTTCGATTTCGATCTGCTTACGATATATACATTTGTTCCATTTTAATCATAGATATCTAACTAAACGAGATTTTAATACATATACCAGATACCTACCTATAATAGATGCGTGGGTACAGCGTAAGTATTTACAGAAGCTTTGTTCGGTGTTTAAATGACTTTTCGGCTAGAGGGCTAGAGCGCTAGAGGGCTAGAGTGCTAGGGTGCTAGAGGGCTAGAGCGCTAGAGGGCTAGAGTGCTAGGGTGCTAGAGGGCTAGAGCGCTAGAGGGCTAGGGTGCTAGAGGGCTAGAGTGTTAGAGGGCTAGAATGTTAGGGGGCTAGAATGTTAGGGGGCTAGAGTGCTAGAGGGCTAGAGCGCTAGAGGGCTAGAGTTCTAGGGTGCTAGAGGGCTAGAGTGTTAGAGGGCTAGAATGTTAGGGGGCTAGAGTGCTAGAGGGCTAAAAAGAAGCACTTTCCTTCAAGTATCGCTAAAGGTTAGCTAATAGCAAATACTAATTAATATTTAACTCATCTTTGTTCATAATTGTATATTTACGCAATAAGGAATTCTATTATTAATATAATCATTGTCTTTGAGAAAAATAGAAATGACAAATTTTCTGAGTGAGAGCGATAAAAAATTACTAATACAATTGAATAAGAAAATGATAACATTACATAAACCTCGGATGTACCTAATTTATTAAATTGTAAATAATAATAATAATATAATAACTCATTTATTTCGGCCACCATAAAGCCATATAACACACACAGTATCTACAATAGTGTTAGTAAGAAAAATAAAACTGCTTAACCTATTGTTAGTAACATAAACCTATATTTACATATTTTTATTTTTCAGTACATGAATCATCGTACAATGGTTCATGTACTGAAAATCAAACCTGCTCGCGAACATGCTCAGGATGCCATTGGTACTGGCCCGAACTCTGCCTACCAGGGATACGCACCGTTTGCGCATGGTCGCGTAGAAGCAATCTACTCGCCCTTCCGCGAACATTCCCGACGCACTGCAGAACCGGGGAAGCCTCATCAGCATCCTGAACGCGTTGTTATATTGAACGCGCAGAGCGCTGTACTGTCTTTGCGTATAGTCGACCCACAGACTGCTCGTGTAAAAGGATGTACAATAAGCTCTAAAAAGAGTGATCTTAGCTTCAGTGGAACAACGAGCAAATCTGCGAGCTATCATGTTCGCTCTGACAGACAACGCCCTGCGCTCCCTTTCAATATCTGCATTGTCCTTCAGATCGGATGTTATTATATGACCCAGATATTTAAACTGTTCCACCATTTGTAGTGGGCGTCCATTCAATTTTATTGGTGGAACATTAGATGGACATTTGCTCCCTGCCTGAAACACAATGCATTCGCTTTTATTTTCATTATACTTCAGGCCATGGCTTGCAGCATATTTTTCACAAATGCCTAACAGCTTGTTGAGACCACAGACAGAGGCACTCAGCAGCACCATGTCATCTGCGTAACTAATATTATTAAGACATATCCTGTCAATATGACAGCCGACCCTGGTGCCGCTGAGCTCCTCTATTAGTGCATTAACGTACAGGTTAAAGAGCTCTGGCGAGGACAAGCCCCCCTGCCTCACCCCGCACTCCAACCCATACGGCTCCGAGAAAGCATTCGACCATTTAACAACATTGACTTGACTTTGATACCAGAATTTAAAGATATTATTTAACTCTATTGGTATCTGTAGTTCTTCAAATTTACGCCATAAGATGTCGTAGCAAACCAAGTCGAATGCCTTCGATAGATCGAGGAAACAAGCATAAATAGGTGTTTTTCGATTTGTATAATACCGGACAGTCTGCTTTAAACACAATATGGCAGTATCTGTCGACAATCCTGGTCTGAAACCGAACTGGTTAGCGTGTAATGTTAGATATTTGTCTAATTGTGAATTAAGCAAACTATCCAGTACTTTAGCCACAATAGTTGCCAGTGAAATTGGCCTATAGTTGTTCTTGTCACCTATATCACCCGTTTTATTTTTCACAATTGGCACCACCACAGTCTTTGTCATTTCGGCAGGTAAGTACGAGTGTCCTATACAAAGTGTATAGAACATAGCTAACGTTCTATTTAGATGTGGGCCGGCGTGTTGAAGATGTTCGATACTGAGCCCGTCATGGCCAGGAGATTTTCCCCTCGACATAGATCTTATAGCCACACTAACATCTTTAGCTGTAAATCTCGTACGTAGCTCCTTACCACTATGCTCAGCACCAAACACCGACTGTGATGGCCCCAGAGGCGATTTAACAGCAAAGTGTTCCTTGAACCTCTCTTAAATTGTAAAGAGACTCTACGCACATTCCAACCTATGACATCACGCTCGATCCACTAAGTCCAGTACCCTCTTTCATAAATTATTTAGAAAGTCCAATGAAATTGATGAAATATTCACCAAGTCCACTATTCCATTGAGATTTTACCTTTTAAATTATAGATTAAATATAGCCAAGGAGCGGACTAATGCTTTTTGCGGGTGAATAAACAATTTCTGCAAAATAGGCTGCCCGAATCTGGCACTCAAGGACAACAGCCTGTGTACCCGAATTACTTGAGTGAAAAAAATCTAAGGGAAAATGAATCTAGATGTCAAAACCTGAAGGAAGGTCCCGTGGTGTAGGTCTTTTCTCATGAATCATGAAAGACATGATACTTTTTGGTGTTATATTATAAATTACGCTAGGTTTCCTACCTTTTTATTTATACGTAGAGTTTGAAAAATAACCTAGCAAGAACGAATTAAAGGTTGTTTGAAAGATATCTCTTCTGCCAATCAAAACCTCTTTTCTAAATTAGTTTTGTTTTTTTTGTATTCGATACACAATTTAGTAGTATATGTAGCTGGTGCATAAACTACTAAATTGCATATATTGAGTCGAGGATAAAATGGATTTTATGGCAGAGTTATACACTCTGCTTTTCACTTCGATTGCGAGGAAATTAAACAGTGATATTGCTAGCAAATGACATATTTAACATTCAGTAGGTAATATTTAATGCAAATTTAAATAAACAACTTAGTATATGTACCTATTGAGAAAAAACAACAGCTCTTTCCCGCCACACCAGTTTTTTTTTATTTTCCCGCGGAGAAGTGGGAAGGCAAAGGGCACTTAGCCCATACAGCCATGTCTAAAAAACCTAAATAAAAAGTCAGACATGCATGTCTGATTATTTATTTTATATTAACTCCCTTTAAAGTCACTGTATATAATATCATTCTTGACCATCAGTTTGCGCTAATATGATAGAATCCTAGGGCGAACATTATTGAGTTTCAAAAAGTTTGTCTATGAAGTTGTACTGTGTACTGGCTGTATGGTCTATTGCGAATAGTTTAAGAAGAAAACTACTTTATGCCCAAGTAGATAAAATTCAATTTTATACTGCTTATACCTAGCATAAACAAGAACTTTACGAGCATGAGAAGTGAAAAGAGTATTTATTTATCGTATCTCTACTTAGTAACAAAGTTGAAATTAAATAATTTATTAACCCTAAATAAATTAAAGTCATGTGTAATAAATAACAACTAAAGTATTTAAAATATAAATCATTTCGTATCCAAACTCCTTTTGTACGGCCACGTGTTGTATGGCACCCCGTAGCTAGTGTCCGGCGGCAGGGGGGTGCCGATACCGTCAGTGTCAGGAGGGCCGTAGCTGTAGCCGATGGTGTTGTAGTCAACGGGCGAGGGGGCCGGTGGCGGTGACGTCATCTCCGTCGCGGGCCTGAAGGTGGTCGGCTCGGCGGTCATGAAGTAGTTGATGAACATTCCAATGAGAAGGAGGATCTTCTGGAAAGCGCCGTACGCGAAGAACATCGAGGCCACTTTGGTGACCGCCAACTTCGCGAACACCAGGATAAGGAGGAGGCCTGGTGAAAAAAAAATTCGTCAAATATACGGTGAACGCAAAATAATATATTTATTCTAAATATTATTAGAGTGCATTACAAACTAGAAAATATCAATCAGAAACAAATCCAAAGACAAGAATTTGGAAAAATTCCCCGGGCCAGGATTCGAACCTACGACCTCTTGTTATCAAGACAAGCGCGCTACCAATTGCGCTACCGCGGAACCTCGGTTTTTTAAATTTTTTCAAATTCGTGTCTTTGGATTTGTTTCTGATTGATATTTTCTAGTTTGTAATGCACTCTAAATAATATTTAGAATATTAATAGCGATGGATTTCGCAAAATAAACATAATTTATTTATTTTTTATTTATTAATTACGCTTAATGTACATTTACACAAAAACATGAAAAAGAACATTAAAAATATTTTACTGATTGCTAATAGCAATATCTTCCAGGCAACCTTTGGGTGAAAAATAAAATATAGAAAAAATAAAGAAAGGACCGTGTAAGTGTCACGAAATCAAACATAAGAGTAAACTACATAGACAGGCGACAAACAGCGATCGGAGCGTTACGGGTAGCGCCTGGCAAACATTTCAGCATGCTCTGAGTACGGAACCCTAATTATATATTAACCGCTATATTTTTCCTGTTTTCATTACACATTCTCCTATTAACATAATTTTTATATTTTTTTCGGTCCTCTTGTTTTGGAGATAAGAGGGGGAGGGCGTGATAACGTTTAACAACCGGCCAAGTGCGAGTCGGACTCGTGCACTCCATACCATTATCTATAAAAACGGCAAAAAAACATGTTTGTTGTATGGAACCCCCATAAATATTTATTTTATTCTGTTTTTTAGTATTTGTTGTTATAGCGGCAACAGAAATACATCATCTGTAAAAATTTCAACTGTCTAACTATCACGGTTTATGAGATACAGCCTGGTGACAGACGGACAGACAGACGGACAGTGGAGTTTTAGTAATAGGTTTCCGTTGGTTACCATTTGTGTTTAGGGGTACCCTAAAAATGAAGTTTTTTTTGTATGGGGATCTCCTTTTTTTTGTCATAATTTGCACATAATATGTAGAAAAACGTAGTAAAACGTATTATGTGCAAGTACAACTGGCTATCTATAATAGACCCCTGTGACAGACGGACGGATGGAACACATAAAGCGGAGGCTTAGTAATACGGTCCTGTTTGGCACCCTTCGGGTACGGAACCCTTAAAATTATTCAGTATAAAGTTAACTGTTTACAAGTATATTCTCAAGATTTAATGGCTCGGCAATATAGAGGTAGATAAACGTTTAATTAAATCATACGTACATACATAAACTCACGCCTATCTACCAGAGGGGTAGGCACTAGGCAGAGACTACAAATTTTCATCTGCTACGATCCTGACACACCCCTTTCGCCTCTTCCACATCCATTAATCTAGTCATACAAGCTCTTCTAAACCAAAGTTACCTTTTACGCTAAGGAAGCGTTATCAAAGTTGTTAAGTTCGGAAAATACGCAATAGCACTTAAATTTCGTTGAGCCAATTAAGAAACGACCCAATTAAAATTTTAACTGGGCTCTCGAAAATATAAATCACAATCAAACTTGAAGTGATTATGGTCTCCAGATAGCGTTTACTCAAGTACTCAACTGAAGATCAACGGATCTGAATATAACTTCAGTACTTTAGTAACGTTTTCATACGATACCTTCACTTGTAATAATTATAAGGCTGATTTATACTTGCGATTGCCTCAACTTGATGAAAATTGAAAAGCATTTTTCAAAAATATTATCACTTGGTCTAATATTACGATAATTAATTTACACCCAACCGGTTTCGACATATAATAAATTCATTTTTCAAGGTTATAAACGGTATAGAAAACAAAAATAATGTGCTAGAAACAAAGCAACCGGTGGTATTTGATCAAGAAGTTTATAACCAGATTTGGGTGCTAACCTCTATTGAAATCCGCACGCTAAAGTAAATGACCTTTATGTATCTATCTCTATTACTTATTGAGCTTTTTTCTCTTTGGAAGTATCTTTATTACTCTGGAAGATCAGCTTTGTTTTCAGATTCAGTTTCAGATTAATTATCTTCGTAAAAAATATGGTATAAAATCAAATATTTACAGAGCACGAGACATGTTACTTAATTTATTTACATTGAATTTAACAAATACTCTTCCATTATTAAAATAATAATTCGATATTATACTAGAAAATATCAAAGAAAGAAATACTTGTGACGACATATTTTGAAAACTAATGGTGTTTATTCTAACCGGTCCCTTATACCTATCACTACGGCACACGCTTGACAGAATTTTAATTCTTGAAAAAATAGCATTTTTATCTATTATAAAACAAATTTTTATTATAAAACCACTTGTTGGTGATGGAGTCGCATATGTGTCGGTGATCATTAATTCTGATGTGACTCCATCACCAACACCACCTTACACATACGAGACGAGTAACTAAACTTAAAATTTAATCAGTATTTTACAGCGCGCATAATTAAATCATTTACACCACCCATATCAGATATCCAACTTGGAACTTGGGAGAGCTCGTACATATGGTCGCTTGGTGCTCAGTACGGACCAGGCTTAAATAGGCAGCGATGAAGATGCGAAGACCATAATATATGCAATGATTACAATACCCATCGACTATAATACTTTAGCGGGCATGAACGACCATAACCATGTGAGGCCACCATGTTTCATCGATACGCAACTCACCAACAAAATTAAACCATTATATAGGTGCGCCAACGATTTCGTGCGCAGCGATGCAATGTGATGGTGCCACCCATTATATACTATGCGTGCTGTCGAGGAGCGTCTGCTGGTCCGCTTTTCGACCCTATTGCGATAGTAACAGGAGTGATGAGCGGGTTAGCCGCGGCTTCTTCGATAGTACCCATCTATACATACTTTTTTGTTAGGTTTAGGTTAAGGTAAGATTTTTTTTTTGTCAACTTCGTTGTGACTGATGCCGGACCCACAATAGGGCCTGAAATGTATCTCACTTTAATTTTCATGTTATTTCATTAATCTATATACAGGATGGAAAAAATTCAAAGGCCCTGGAAAGAAACTACCTTAAATCCTTTAGTTAGCTCATTTTACTGAAAGGAAACATTCCTTTATTTTTTAAAAGAAACAAAACTGCACTCAAAGATATTCTGAAATTCGCTTGTCTCATCCGGGAATCGAACCAACAAAAAATTAAAAAAATAAACCCCCGCTATTTTATTATACGAATCGGTAGGAATATTGTTCAGGATAAAATTTGTCTTATAAACATTTGGTCTTACATTCATCTGTTGTACGAGATACCCATGAAATTAAATATTTTTACAAGTTCTTAATTAACAATACCTAGTACTTACTGTTCACTTGTAACAAGTAAATGACACGTTTAAATTTTCTTATCTCTCTAACATCCAAAGACATCGTATGAAGTACAAGCTTGCTAATGTTATTTATCTTAAGTACCTTGTTGAAGACTGCAATAAGAAAATCGTTAAATGGTAATAATAAATCTATGCACAGCACAATTCCTTCTTGCACTAGGCGTACTGACGAAAAGTTTAAAAATGTAACGTATTTTTGTTGCAACGCGAAGCAACAAATTTGAAGTTCGAACCTTAAATTTCGTTCGAGTTTAAAATTTTGTTTTGTTTTGCTTTCATTCCGTGCTGTCATTGTGTAATAATGGCGTGTCATTATTACTTCACGAGTGAACAGTACTAGGTATTGTAATTAAGAACTTGTAATAAATATTCAATTTCATGGGTATCTCGTACAACAGATGAGTGTAAGACCGAATATTTATTAGACAAATTTTATCCTGAACAATAATCCTACCAATTCGTACAATAAAATAGCGAGGGTTTAGTTTTTCAATTTTTAGTTGGTTCGATTCCTGGGTGAGACAAGCAAATTTTAGAACATCTTTGAATGCAGTTTTGTTTCTTTAAAAAAATAAAGGAATGTTTCCTTTCAGTAAAATGAGCTAACTAAAGGATTTAAGGTAGTTCCCCTCCAGGGCCCTTGAATTTTTTCTACCCTGTATATATAGGTATATTAATAGCTTTTATTTACTCTATGCATCGACATATTTTAATTAAGTATATTACAATAGCTATTACTGAAAACTATGGAAAATCCAATTATTTTGAAGCAACCATAATATCATTTGATATATGTTTATGCATATAGCTAACTATTGTTAAAAGTTGTATAAGCAAAAGGTTGTATTTTGGCCGTTATAATTATTTATTAATATTTTGTAACAAATCCGGAGAATTGACCCCATTAAATTATAATTATTCTTAATATGTTGCGCGTAAAAAAATATGAATGAATTAATTAGAAGTGTCATTATTTTTCCACTGCAAAAGTAGAATTAGCTGTTATAAGGCGTGTCGTGAAGTAATATTCCAGTCGCAAGGATTTACTATTTTCCTTTTATAAATACCAGTTTTATTTAATGAGAGATTTTCTTTTTTTCTTTTTTTTAACTCTTTCCTGGTCGCTGGATAGATGGCGCTGAACTTGGTAAGTTACTGCAAGTGCGCAATGTTTTTTTTTCCAACCGTTTTGGCTTGGCACCTAGTAACGTAGTCAGTTCAACGCCATCTACAGAGTTCTTGGAAACTATGTTTTTTTTAATACTCAAAAAAGAAAACCTCTCATTAATGAATAACAGATGCTTCTTTAAACTTAAATGAGATTTTCATAGTCGTTTCTAACGAAACACTTTTTCCATCAGTCTCTCAAATCTTTTTTAATCTTAGATAATTAAAATAATGAGAGTAATATTCCTGACTCACCCCAAAGACGCAGTTTATTTTTCCTTTTCTTCTTGTCGGCTCTCGCTTCTTCAACCAAGACTTCATTAGTCGTGTTTTCAAAACAAAACCCTACGACAGCAAACATTAATAACATCACAGCTATTACTCTCAGTAACATGGCAGAGCTTTGATTTTCTTGGCACGATAAGGTGCAACTGTTGCCTGGTAATATATTTTTATTTTATTATACTTCCGCACTGACCCCACGACGTGGAGGCGACCAGTCAACTTAATAAATGTGCTTGTATTTTCGGGGCTCATCCATGTTATGTGTAAATAAGAAGAAAGTATTCTTTGTCCACATTTGTTACGCAAATCCGTAACGCTCCCGTGTCCGTTTTGTGACTAATGGACAACTTCGGAAACAATATCCGATACTTATTCTTTTGTGTAAAAAGTCGCGTTCCACACGTTTCATCCTTTGTTTCGTGATGTTTTGGAAATTTCACTTTTCTTAAAGAGATCATGTTTCTCTTGTTACGTACCTACTTATTACATTGAGGTAATCCGGCTAAAGTTGAAAGAAATTCTTTCACTTTCCTGTTAAACAAACTCTGCGATAAACTAGTTTTCCGCGGTCTTCTGAAATAATGCGACTTGTTCCCCGAGGCGCAATAAAACAGCAGAGATAAAAATAAAAGTCAACTGGAAGAGACGAAGATCTAGAAAATTGAACCTAAAACAAACATCATTGTTAGTTTGTACAGGTTGTCGCATTAAGGCTATACCAAAAAAAAAAAGGTTTTTTTTTTTCGAATCCATTTACTCCACTATAACGTCATCTACGTATTTAATTTTTGAGTAAATGTTTATTGAGTATTTGATTAAGTTTTTACTGAAGAAAACGCGATTGGATGAAATTTTCTCGATAGAATTTAATTCTGAAAAGACCTCTAAATTGTTTAATTTTTTCCTGTAATTCTAACTAATTTCATTGTGAAATTGCATTCAAAATGTGGTTATTATGTATTTGTAAAGTCTCCTTGAAAATCTTTTTGACAAAATAGCTTAGTACATTTTATATTAATAACAAACCGACTTTTTGCTACTTTTTCACGAATCCGTCCAACTCGCATTAAGGGTTTTTTCGGATATGGAGTAACAGGAACGCTTAAACTTTTACGTATCGCCTTAAGTACTTCCTTCAAAATACTTTCTTTCTATGCATTTCCCAAAGTGTTAGATCGCGACCCAGTGGTGGTCATTTCATCTATTAACTAATTAACGTTAATTCTAGAGGACTCATAACATAACATAATATGTAAATAAATAAATAAATAAATAAAAATAAGTTAGGAAATTATACTAACTACTATTATGACAAAGATCACTATCATGACCCCATGATTTATTATCGTCTAAGTAATCATTTATTTTATAATATGCCTTCTTCAATAGGCCCTACTGTATAAAAAGTTTAAACTTATTCTCTGAAACCTTACTTTTCTTTTGGAAGTTTGTTGTAAAATATTATACCATGTCCTACGAAAGAGGTACCCACATTGGCGAGTCTGATTTTTTGGAAAAGCCAGTTTATGCTTATTTCTGGTTTCCTTACAATGTTGCTCACCAAGCCTTCGGAAAGACTCAACATTTATTCTGACATATATAAGGACTTAGTAAATATTCACAAGGAACCGTTAAAATATGAATTTCTTTGAATTTTTCTCTTAATGAATCCCGGTGCTTTATTCCGACTTCATCAAGCTAACACACATTAACATATCTTCACGACATAAATTCCCAAGGGGGAGTCAGTGGTGTCACGGTGTGAACTGTGAAATGCAAGTCACAATCCACACGGTACAATTATTACGTCCCAAACGTGATGGGTGGTGAATGGTGATCCATCGCCATACTTTGTGCACAAATGGACCAACAGCTTAACTTTGGTCACAAATGGACCTACAGCTTAACTTTGGGCACAAATGGACCTACAGCTTAACTTTGGGCACAAATGGACCTACAGCTTAACTTTGGGCACAAATGGACCAACAGCTTAACTTTGGTCACAAATGGACCTACAGCTTAACTTTGGGCACAAATGGACCTACAGCTTAACTTTGGGCACAAATGGACCTACAGCTTAACTTTGGGCACAAATGGACCAACAGCTTAACTTTGGGCACAAATGGACCAACAGCTTAACTTTGGTCACAAATGGACCAACAGCTTAACTTTGGGCACAAATGGACCAACAGCTTAACTTTGGTCACAAATGGACCAACAGCTTAACTTTGGGCACAAATGGACCTACAGCTTAACTCGCCTCCCGAAGCAATCTTCTGTAGTGAACACTTATATATATATATGGTGATCACATATATAGTTGGTCATAACCAAACCTACGTTAAACTTCTGAAATATAACTACAGTTCTAGAACGTCACAGCTACAGTAATATTCGATCGGATAACCGAATACGCGACTCTCTTCTGTAGGTAGTAATACGCGGATCTCTTCTGTAGGTAGTAATACGCGACTCACTTCTGTAGGTAGTAATACGCGACTCTCTTCTGTAGGTAGTAATACGCGACTCTCTTCTGTAGGTAGTAATACGCGACTCTCTTCTGTAGGTAGTAATACGCGACTCTCTTCTGTAGGTAGTAATACGCGACTCTCTTCTGTAGGTAGTAATACGCGACTCTCTTCTGTAGGTAGTAATACGCGACTCTCTTCTGTAGGTAGTAATACGCGACTCTCTTCTGTAGGTAGTAATACGCGACTCACTTCTGTAGGTAGTAATACGCGACTCTCTTCTGTAGGTAGTAATACGCGACTCTCTTCTGTAGGTAGTAATACGCGACTCTCTTCTGTAGGTAGTAATACGCGACTCTCTTCTGTAGGTAGTAATATGCGACTCTCTTCTGTAGGTAGTAATTTCAGATTTCTCTATTATTTCCTGACCTGAAAGATCCACAATTCAGTCGATGCAACCACTTTCAACTAACGAGACGCTGTTCCGAGGTAAACCGCTATCTTTGAATAGTGCGAATAGCTCGACTGAATGCACGGAGCAGGAGAGGAAACCGGAGACAATTTGTTTGATTATATCTGTATAAAAGGAATAAGATTGTCTAAAATATCCCGTAAAAATAACAAGTGTAAATGGTCACATCCCACTGATAATAATGTTGAACAACAAATATAACCGCGGACAATAACATTGCCCTTAAAACATTTACAGTAGGTACTATCCAAGGTGAATTTGTGAACATCGTCCAAATTCATACTTGAGCCTTGGTAAGTGATCAGCATCATGAACCAATAACGATTTTTGATTTCACTCAGAACTGGGAGTGAATTACTATGAGAAGTTGAAATTTCATCGTACGAATTTCACAAATTTTTTTATCGATTCATGATGGTGATAACTTACCAAGCCTTCAGTATGAATTTGGAGAATGATCAAAAAGTCACCTTATATAATAAAATTGCCCTTACAACATTTACAATAGGTACTATATAACAGGCCTGGGCTGGCGGCTAATGGAAAGCCTTAATGAGAACTAGGATGAAGTGTGCTTTCCTAGAAAGTGGGAGAGTTACTCGTGCTCGTTGAGCACGACGAGTCATTGACGGCATATGTAATCGATTTTTTTCCTGAAAATACATTTCATTTAATTTAATTTCATCTAAAAGTGGTAAAAGGACGTTGCGGGTGGCGGCTGGATGAGGATGACTGAGGACCGCCAAGAGTGGCGTAATATTGGGGAGGCCTATGTCCAGCAGTGGACGAATACGGGCTGATGGATGGATGGTAAAACGCATTGAAGATATAAATTGTTTGCAATGAAAAAGCAGCGGGTTGTGCCAGAGATATAACTGTAAATTATTTAAGTGAATGCTTTTTATGCCACCTCTTTACGCACCTGTATGTGCCCAATGAGGCACATCCTTGCCCGGCACCACAGATATTCGAATCTGTCAACAGATAAAGGAGTTAATGGCAGCCAATAATCTTGTTGATGGCAAAATATGTCAGTGATGGCAGCGCATTCACTCACGAGGTCTTTTCAAAGTTATTATTATCCCTTATTCCGTTCAACAAGCATTAACTTACAACGAGTAATTAAATTATTAACAAATAATTAAATAATAAAAACCCCTAACAATCTATTTAAAACCCGTTAAAAATATTAACCGAAAGTGACGTACAAGTTATGAACATGCCTTCTTATACGAGATGCAAACAAAGAAGTACCTATCCAAAGTCTTATCTATATTCCCATTGACATAGCCAATGTACATTACAAACAAAATAAACATGACAGTTTATTTTTTCGTCTACGATTGACAAGAATTTTGTACTTTGCGTGACAGTGACTTCACGAAAGTTTTGCCAATGGGATATTGAGTTTTGATTAACTCCAGTAAAAATTCCCTCCAATAACTCAAAAAGATCACGAATCTTTTGAAGCAAATTCTCTTCAAAATAACAAAATAATAAGGCAAAAAATTCTCTGGCTGAGTGGTAGAGAGCTCGCCTGCAACCCAGAGGTCGTGTGTTCAATCCCCGTGTTGCACTTTAATTTGATGTTCTTGCTTCGAAAGGCACGTTGAGCTGTTGGTCCATTTGTGCCAGGAGTACGGCGATAGGGCTCACCACACATCACTTTCGGGATGTAACAACCGTCGGAGAAAAGTGAGTGTACCAAGTATGGACTGTGACTTGCACAGTTCACACTTGAAACACTTCTGACACCCCTTCGCGGTGGTTCATGTCGTGACGGTACGTGATGTTAACACTATTAGTATATGGTGTTCGAATATAAAAATCGCAAATTGGTATACAAGAAACTAGCCGTTTGGTACACTCGTACCCTAACAATAATTTCGCCCCGCAGTTCTTACACGACTGCCCCCAATAAAAGGGAGGGTATTCTTTTCAGGGTTCATGTATGTATTATTCTTTATTCCATCATATCTTCTGGACACTTTAACCAATTTAGATGAATGAGGTGTCATTACAATCTATATACCATCCGGATTGGCACTGGGTATAAAAGTATTAAATAAAAATAAAAAATATTAAAAAACACGAATGCCATAATTTCAAAATGAACTTGGTAACGACCCCTAGTGCAGTCAGTGGGCATACAAAACAGCACGTATCCAACGCAGAGCTGTCCCCTGACTGACTGCACTTGGATCGTTACTTAGTTCATTTTGAAATAATGTCAGTCGTGTTTTATAATATATTTTATTATTCATTTTTTTTTTCAATTAATTTTATTCTAAAACCTTTCGTGTGGGGTATCAAATAAAAGGGCTTCATGAGCTAATTGTAAAAATATACAAAATATATCATTATATTCCAGCCACGTGTTTTATAAAAAACAAAAAAGCATTCCTCCAAAGCTTCTCCAAGTGTAGGAAACTTCTGAGATGAAATCAAATAATAAACTGCACACAAATAATAATAATAACCTATAGACCAATAATAAACTGTAAACAAATAATAAACTGTACACAAATAATAAACTATACACAAATAATAAACTATACACAAATAATAAACTATACACAAATAATAAACTATACACAAATAATAAACTATACACAAATAATAAACTATACACAAATAATAAACTATACACAAATAATAAACTATACACAAATAATAAACTATACACAAATAATAAACTGTACACAAATAATAAACTGTACACAAATAATAAACTATACACAAATAATAAACTATACACAAATAATAAACTATACACAAATAATAAACTATACACAAATAATAAACTATACACAAATAATAAACTATACACAAATAATAAACTATACACAAATAATAAACTATACACAAATAATAAACTATACACAAATAATAAACTATACACAAATAATAAACTGTACACAAATAATAAACTATACACAAATAATAAACTGTACACAAATAATACCTAAAAGAATGGCCAAGCTTAATCTAACAAGTGCGTACCGGGTTGAATTTCTTTGAATTTTAACTGTATGTGTTAATGTGTCTGTGACGCTCATTGATATCTGAAATAAATGGAATATTATTATTATTATTATTATTATCGGTATTATATTGTATTACATAAGTAGGTACCTAAGTATATGTCACAAAGTATGAGTACTCGTAAGTATAACAATGTATATCATCATCAAGTGATAACTTGTCGGTGCTCAGCTGAAAGAGATCGGTCGATGTTACTACTTTCAGTAAGATGGATGCGCTTACCAGAGTCGAAACTTTAGCGCTGTCCGATGATACCACCGAACTAACTTCGACGAACAAACTAAACCAGCACCAGGGAAACCAATTCAGAACAAGTTTTACCACTTTAATTAACTAGTAAGAGAGTCGTGCCTGTACATTGAAAATGTTTGCGAAATTTTAAATGAAATAGGTTTTAAGTATTTTACTGAGCCCAAAAGTACAATTTTTACAATTTTTGTCTGCCTGTTTATATGTTCTGTTTTAACTCGAGAACCACTCAACGGATTAGAACACTTGAACAATAAAACAAATATGACAGAAATCGTACGATCTAGCGAAAAACAGCAAACAAACTCGATACCACAAGGAAGTGTTCTAGGATGTTTTCTCTTTCGTATATACATAAATGACCTACCAAAGGTACTGAACAGAGACATAACTCATCAATACTTTTCGCGGATGATGTCTCGGTATTGCTGCAGTTGGACAAAGAATCAGACCCAGCTGATGTAATGGCTGACACTATCACACGAGTGGCGAGCTGGCTTCAGGATCATAAATTGGAAATAAATTTTAAGAAAACTAAAATAATAGAATTCAGACCGCGCAACAAACGACCATTAAATATCAACGTACAATTCAAAAATCACAAAATAAAACAAGTAAGCAAATTCAACCTACTAGGTACGCAAATCGATACAAACCTAATTTGGAAAAACCATAGTATAAAATACATTAAAGCATTTTTTACAGGTGGTTGGAGTTGGAGTCCCCTTTTAAGTAGAAAATAAATATTAAATACTGACTTTTTTGAAATATAATAAATACTCACTAAAATTTTATTTTACTTTGTTTCATGTTATTCTTATCACTTTTAAGTAGAAGTGGTACCTGTAGTAGGAGACTCCGCTCTTCCATGATGGACAGTAATTATTTTTATTAAGTTCAAACAAACAAATATGTGGCTTATAAAAATAAAATACGGTTTAAGAAAGTAAACAAACAGAATTAAAAGTGCGTCTAAGGTGAGGTGTGGAGTGTAGTGAATGTGAGTATTGTTCCCTAGCCCTACGATCGAGGTCTTGGGATCAGTATTTGAGAAAAACTACTAGGGAGGGTGTGTATATGTAGTGTATGTACATGAGGGTGTAATGTATGTGTGCAATGCTTGAAAGTGTGTGAGGGTATGTGTATTTATAATTTTTTGCCGCTTATTTAATTAAATAATAATGGTTGTAGCATATTTTAAATGAGGATGCACTAATTATGAATAATGAATATACAAGTAATAAAACATCATATTCGGGTTTTATGTCTTAATGAGTAAGAGAGACTCAGGCTCATCATAGCTTGAATGTAAGCTTGCCGCTGTACACTAATTTTAATGTTTACTTGTTTAATTAAATATGTTGTGTACAATAAAGAATAAGAATAATCAGTGTGAGGCGTAACGTCGCGTAAACGTCTTCACTCGCCCAGATGAAGGCAGTTTAAATCTGCTGAAACTGGTCGGCTTTCCCGATCATAACACGTATTGAGGTGAGCCGTTTTTATATAAATCAAGAATAAGCTTTTTGTCTTCAGATAGATGAACCCTTGTGTTTATCTATTTCAGATGAACCCTTGTGTTTATCTATTTCAGATAAACCCTTGTGTATATCTATTTCAGATGAACCCTTGTTTTTATCTATTTCAGATAAACCCTTGTGTATATCTATTTCAGATGAACCCTTGTGTTTATCTATTTCAGATGAACCCTTGTGTTTATCTAATTCGGACAGATTGTTGTCCTAAGTAACTGTGCCCGGAACGTGGACATTTGGAACAAATTAAATAATTACTAATGAATTAATTAATAATTATTAATCGAATAACAATAAAGTATGAAAAGGAACTTGTAAGGAACGATAAACTGTAGTTAGGTAATAATAAAAACTTCTAGCTCTTATTTCAATGAAGTCCTGAATTTCTACCTGGAATCTGGAATTATCCGAGAGCCGTTTTGAATTTTCTTAATAACTGCGCGTCTCATAACTTTCATCTAGTTTCAAACTTCTCCAAGTTTTAGAATACCTAGATAGT
This sequence comes from Ypsolopha sequella, assembly GCA_934047225.1. Classification (NCBI taxonomy): domain Eukaryota; kingdom Metazoa; phylum Arthropoda; class Insecta; order Lepidoptera; family Ypsolophidae; genus Ypsolopha; species Ypsolopha sequella. The sequence continues at coordinate 1,552,368 of OW203986.1, read as the reverse complement.
GGTCGACCAAATTTTCGGCTGACGCGGCTAAAGAAAGCGCCTTTGGGCAAACATTCATTTTCGGCCAAAATTAGGTCGAAGCCATCTTATTAAAAGATCAATATTTTAAAACACGAAGTTTTATGGCACTGTTAAAAAGGAAGGCAACTAAGCATATAGTAATTAGGCATGAATGAAGCCAAACTTTTGGTCCTTTTTTATACTTACCATAATATTATTGTTTATCCTTTAAAACGTTAAATCAAAATTTATGATTTATTTTCCTCAGACTTGTTCCACAACATTCGGTGAGCAAAAGAGACATCGCGCAAAAAATTTTTTATTATCTGAAAATAAACTTATAACCTAAAGCATTATTTTTTTATAGTTTGTACAAAAATGATGTATCAAGCAAGTAGAAAAATAATGTAAATAACCACACTTGACTTCGGCCGAAGTTTGTCCTCCTCACACACGGTACACTCACTACCGCTCATCCAAATTACGTCATAGCGCTGCGCTGACCCTGAGACCCAGTTCCCGTAAGGGCACAACTTGTTCATAACCCTGTCAGTGCAGGAACTAACTTGTTCTAACGTGCTCAAATATTTACTTGTTCCGTGACATTTGACGAGGGTGGCCACACAATGACTCCAACCGTTTAATAATAATAATAACAATAATAAAGGCGTAGGCATGTGACGACCCCATCGCCCTCTGGTATGTCCAGTACGTCCAGTGCAATCAGTCACCGTAGGGCGGCGTGTGGCGAGCCGATGGTGAGTGGCGACACCACGGACCCTACCTCCAGGGGACACTATCACACATGCGCCTACACACACATATACACACAGCAACACACCCCCTGCCTCTGCGCTTGCCTTAACCAGCCGGCCAGAGTGGAGATGCAAGAGCGGAACCTATGCTCCAGGTTGGAAGTGTAAAATATCATAACGCCGGGGGCACTTGACTGTATAAGGATCTTGCGCCCCGCAGACTCACCTCTCGACAACCTTAGCTGCTTACATAGTGTTGCCCCCTGGCCGCCCCATGGTCGCTAGATACGGGGCCCACAACGGCTATCCTGTTGGATAGTCATTAAGCAGCAAGTCACCATCTGCCATATTTAAATTTGTTAGAGATTTTCGAGACAGATGTCCGTTATCTCACTCCATAGCCCTGTTATCCGGCCAATTTAGCATCCCATCCTCATAGCCTACTCCAAGTCGCTTCCTTCCTGGTAATAGTTTGGCAACTGTAACTGTGGGGGACTGTCCGTTAGTGTATCACAATGATACATTGAGGGAGAGGCCTCCATGGATGCAGCCATCTCACGTTTAGATTAAATGGTACCAAAGGCCTCTTCAATGTTGGCTTCGGCCCCATGAATGCCTTTCAAATGACCGGGTCCCTATGGGCCCGTGACTGAAAAGTGTACCTACATAATAATAATGTTTATTTGCATAATAATTACTTAATATAATGTCTTCTTGGTCTAGGTGTTGCAAAAAATTTTCCAAGTGCAAGTTGGACTCGCACACAAAAAGTTCCGTACTATATCGGTACGGAACCCTAAAAACATAATGGTAAATAACAACTATATAGAAGACATAGGCGATAAAAACAAGCCGCTTAATTTGTATTAATTGGGCGAATAACAATATAATTAGCGACGTCAAGTATCCGGAATAAATACCAAAGCGTGCGACTAAAATACTGAGTGGGCGATAATTTATGAAATCGAAAATATTTAATCAATAGTCAAAAAATAGGTACAACGACGAGCGAAGCGAGGAGGACAGTGTCAGGTTTACATGTAAGATAAAATAAGAAGCCGAGCGAAGCGGAGCGAAGCGGAGCGGAGTGAGGTGACGTCCCTAGTTTTAATACTTAAAATTAAATTGTCACTAAAATAGAAAGTTCGTCTAATAAATATAATTATTCAACTCAACCCAAACATGTATTTTCATGTCGCCGTTTTCAACATTTTGAAAACCTACAGTCTTTTGCCCTTTATATATTTAGTACGCTATAATTCAGTATTTTTGACCCCTTACATTTGGATTTTGTATTCAATCGTTTAAATACTACCCTTTAATTTATACTATGAACTACAGTTTGATCAAACTTGAAACTTTTATGGATCACCGTATATACGAGAGAGCGGAAACAAGCAAGTAACGTTAAAATAAAGGAGCAGGTTGTTTCGGAGATACAACCGTTTATTATTTAAGCGAATACTTCTGACCATGTGGTAGTGAATGAATGATATTAAACAAGATATTTTATAAATACACGGACTAAACTGTTTATTTTAACTGAAGTATATTAAAGTGACCCGTTACACAGGATGAATGACAAGGGGGAACGACAGGGTCTACAAAATTTCACATGCAATATTTAGATAGATTGTTATTTGCTATTCTAAGGTTGAAGGCGTTTCGCGTCCGTAATAATTTCTTCAGGTACCTTTTTCCACCATGTTCAGCTTTGGGAAAGCATTGTTGTTTTCTTGATACTTTAATGTTGTATGAGGAAGTGAAGTTTAACTTTTGTTGAAAACTTTGTTCAGTATGCTCAGTAGAATAAATAGTTTTATTTAAAGCTAACAGTCTGTTGACAGTTACAGTCTGACAAGTCACGATAGGGGTTTACAGTAAACGTTCTAAATCACGATTATAAGAATAAAATACCTATACTTTCATTTCAAAAGTAAAAACTTTGGCAACGTCAAAAACAATTCACAGACATCAAAATAATCCTTTAACTTCGCCCTGATTCCTGTGCTCGACTGTGTATCGCTACCACAGAGCAATCAAGAAGAGGAGTTGGTGTATGAATGGAGCCATGTTACCATCTATGGTGTCATAACGTCACAAAAGAGGGCGATTGCGATTGATGACTTGTGCTCTGTAATTGGTGGAACGGCGGAGCCAACATTCCACGTACCTCTGCCTTCCACCCCGCACAGTGTCACACAATTTTTTCTAGAGAAATTAACTATCGGCAATTCCTCTGCTTAATTGCTCCATGGTCGCTACGGTGAGAACGAGAAAAGTATAAAACTCTGCAGAATGTTCTTCGTACAATGTAGGAATTGAAATGGATTTCGTCAACGTAATCTGTTTGTAGATACGCTTCATCGGACTCCTCTATAAGCACTACCAAAATATTTTCACATTGTGTCGTCATCAAAGAAAATTCATATTTTGCCTGGAATTCTGAGGTAATTCGCCACCTATGTTTGCGAAATTTCAGCTCAATTGGCATTTCCGTTTTTGATTCATCCTATGGAGAGAGAGGGATACATGATTTCCATATGGGGAATATTTTATTGCACATCAAAAATATGTTCGATCGCCATAACCTTCGTATACCTATCGTCAGAACCTTCGTAGTTATTTTTTATAACAACCCATCAAAACACGCTTAACCAGATGTGCAGTTAGACTATTTTGTATTAGTACGCATTTTTTGTTTTTTCTGGTGGGTGACTAAAAAATAACCTTTCTAAATTTTTTTACCCACTTAATGCAAAAGGGTAATAACACCAGCTATTTAACATGTCATATTATAAGGTGGTTTTTATTTTTTTGAAGATTTCAACAGTCTTTATAAACTTTTTGACTATTTACGTAATTAAGAACTTAGCAAAACATTATATTACTACCTCACTCGTTTAGCGATCTGTCAATTTAAATTTGATAAGTAAAATTAAATACGACTGAAAATGTTGTTCAGTCGACCTTAGATAGGATTAGAGATGGGTGCGGGAAAATTCCTGGCTTAATTTCCGTTTGGAAAAATTGCCGGTGTTTATCGGGGAAAATTCCCAATCGGTGAGTTTTTTCATTTTTCTTCACAAATACTATGAAACTTAAAATTAAACTTACTGCAGGTGATAGAGGAAGTCTATCAGCCAACTATAACAGCCAACATTTTATTTCATTACACTTAACTGCGAAAATATGCGCTTTGGAAACTTCAGGCACTTGAAATTATTTAATTAAAAGGTTAAGTAACCGAACTATTTTTTTTTGTGATATACTGCTGATGCTATTACAAACACCTTTTACTGATAAAGTTTTTCTGAAATATGTATTACTTTCTGAGAAAAAAAAATATTGAATTATTTTTTGTATGGAGAAAACAAATGATATTGTCAAATTAAAGAAGAACTTTCTGTCATTTAGCTACAATACGGCAAATTTACTTATTTGCCATAGTGGATAGCCTTTATTTCAAAATATATTAAAACAAAATGTCAAAATGAAAACACCTGAATATTTTCCCGAACGGGTGTTTTCACGGAAACTTTTTTCCTGGGTGGAAACCCATCTCTAGATAGGATGGATTTCGGAACATTAATTGTTAAGTGGCCCATTTCCGCTCAGCTGCCATATAAATGCTTTAGGTGTTTGTGACGTACTGATGGCTTTGATCTCAGTGAAACTTTGCACGCATCTTAAGATATGTTTCTCTTCCCCCCCCCCCACATCATCTCATCAAGAGGTGCGAGATGGCGAGATATACAAACGGTGCCAAATTTGTGAATTGGTTTCAGGTAAATTGTTTTTTTTGAAACGGTAACTTTTTGTTCATATAAATGTTTATCCATTTAGTCATCTTTACATGTATGACGTCTGTATTTCTCTCTTTTTAGGGTTCCGTAGTACTCAAAACACATTTTGTGCTTAAAAGGTACAAAAGGAACTTTCATGGTGAGACTCCGCTGTCCGTCCGTCCGTATGTCACAGCCTCATAACTTTGGCACCGTTAAATATAAAGACATGAAGTTTTCCACAAAAATAGCATTAATTTGCCCACAAATCACGGTGTAAAAACAAATATGAAAAATTTTAAATTGTTTAAAAATATTTTCAAAACAAAAGTGAGAAAAATAAAAAATATCATCCTAAAAATACAATATGTATCCATCCATCCATCCATCAGCCTAGTTCGTCCACTGCTGGACATAAGCTTTTCCAGGACTTTGCCACTCCCGGCGGTCATCCTGGAATAATTGCCCATACTCACACACGCTGGGCAGGCGGGTTGGTAAGCGCGGTGCCGGAACCCTCGCACCAGTGACGCTGCTGCCCGTCAACAGTCTGTTCCATATAAGGCCCGGCTATTAGGGATGGATATACCGCCATCCATCGGTCCCAGGCATGGTGGGCCTCCTGGTTTTTTGCCTGTGAGATGTCCTCTTACTCTCCCGCGAATTATTTCGAGAGGGTCTCCAAGTAAGATAGTGGAACCTCCACAGTCGAGCCCGGCATCAGCTCTATCACCTGCTAACAATATGTATATCAAATTGTAAATATTAAAAGTTGATTGTAAAAATATATACTTTTACTTTATTTACTGGCACTGGTTTCGAGAAATATTTAAACAATCACAAAAATATGTATGTCTCCCCCCCTTATCTCCGAAACTCGTATACTAAAAAATATAAAAAAAAAGTGGATTATAGATCGTAACTGGCCAATTACAGGAAAGCTATAGCAATCTAAAAAAATAAGCACAAATAATAAATATAAAAAAAGAAGTAAAATAAATTAATTAAATATTTTATAAAAACACAATATGGGTATCAAATTGATTGTAAAAATATATAGTTTGGCTATGTTTAATAGCATCTATTTCGAGAAATCATTGAAAAACCATTAAAAAAATGTATGTCCCCCCCTTATCCCCGAAACTGGCGGACCGAAAAGTATGAAAAAATACATGGTAAAATGCGTTTACGTAAAGATTACAGGAAAAACAAAAAGCGGTTGAGAAATTCACGAAAATAATTCATAAAACTTTGCTTTTTGGGCTGTATAGAGATGTAGTTAGATGTCGCAAAATAAAACTATTTGTTTGGTATGTAGGTTAAATAGGTCAACAAAACTTTAAGAGTATGACATAGCCAAAACAAAAACCAGTTCCGGGCGTGGCTTATTCTATTTTACGATAGCGCGCGGGGGGAAATTCGTCCCGGTCTCTAAGCTCGCGTCACCATAGCAAAAATACGAATAGAGTGGACGAGGCAGGGTCAAAAGTAATACGTATTTTATTTTATCTAATTTATTAGTGTATTTCGATCATCGTCACACGGCATTGATCCTACTTGCTATCACGTCGGGACGTAAATTTATTATGGTCGGCTAAAAGTGGTTTTTTGAGTGTTTGATTTATCAGTTGACCCTCGGAACATTCCAGACATTCCTTTAGAGACACATAATAATATTGTGACGGTTAATTGTCACCATTACCCATTCTTTAAATATTTTTCGCCCGTTGAGCTGGTTTTACACTTGCGGGAAAATAAATTGGACCAAAAATTTCTTTACAAAAATTTTTTACTAAAGTTGTTATTACAAAAACTGGAAACTAACAAATATTCTCAGAAGGAATGCACCACGTCACTATCTATCTCACTGTAGCCTATCTCAATTATGCCTCTCTCATTCAACCACGTTTAACTGCGTTACTATCTCATTCCAACTCATTTTAAATAGCGTCACTATTTATCTCACTCTAACGCGTGTTAAATGGCATTTCTAATGCACGTCAAATAGTTTTACTGCCCGCCACGCTTTCATTCTAAATTCTAATTATTTTAAAAAATACGCAGCTCCTTTGGTAGTAAAATAGCAATAACTTTTTTTTCAAAAGTAATACACAGAAATTGCCAGATTATTTGAAAAACAATATTTGATGAGCCGTTATTTAAGACAATTTGCAAAACTAACATAGGACATTTTTTTTCAGGGTGTGGTATCGAACTAACCTAATTACAAAAAATTGCTCATAAATTGGGTTTTTATTTTTCTTCCTGATGTAACAGCATTTCAAGGTTTATTTTTGACTTTATCAATAGCATGACTATTCAGAGTTGCGCAACAAAAATTTTATTCTTAGAATTTAGAACTGGTTAGCTTTGACTCTCAAAAATCTATTGGAATTTATAAAAGTACCATCAACTCGAAGACTATCTACTTTTTGCTGAGGTCATAATTTGATATTCTGGTCAGTCATGAGCTGGCCTACCAGCCTTCCAAGGGAAAGCGTTGACTTTTGGGACACCTGTTTACCCTTGGGATAAATCGCCAAGTGTTTAAAATATAGAAATTTATTTGTATCATAGTTTGAAATGTTCAGGTCCCTTTACGCAAAATGAAAAAACAAAACTCTTTTAGGATTAATTTGTTGTCCCTATGTTTGTCTGTTTGTCCGTTTGTCTAGGCAATTTTTCTGGGTAAAATCAATAAATGCTAATATTTACAGCCTTGTAAAATATACATATTATAACGTTTTTATGGCCTTTTGTTTAACTTTTTCATACAAATTTTCTCCTTATGAAAATATATAAAGGGATTAATAATTTACTGTTTGTTCAATGCGGCGATAACTTTGTTTATTTTTTTTTTCTTTGTTACAAAGATAACAAATATTTTCATACAAGGTTTTCCTTAAGGGCTATTTCTCCGAATTTGTAACAAAATATTAAGAAATAATTATAACGGTAAAGTACAACTTTTAGCTAAGACAATTTATTGTTAAAAGTTTGCTAAATGCATAAACATATTTTAATGATATTATGGTATCTTCAAAATAATTGGGTTTTCCATAAGCGTGATATCAGATTATTTTAGAAATTTACGGCTGGTATCACGACGACGGATAAGCCAATTATTTTATTACTATTGTAATATAATTAAAAATATGTTAATGCATACAGCAGACTTTTAACTATAAGTTTTCTTAACTAAAAGTTGTATTTTTACTTATTAAAATTGTATCAAGAAGTGCAAGATGACAAGATATTCAAAATAAGTTAATTGAATTTGTGAAATGGTTTCAGGTCAAAACAGTTTTCCATGAAACGGTAATTGTTTATACTTAGCAAAGTGTGTAAACTTAGTCATCTTAACATGAACGACGCCTGTATTTATCTCTTTTTTATTTCCAGTATAGATAAAAATATACAAACTTGTTAAACTTTGTGTAAAAACGAGGCAATATTGACGATATCCTGACAGCTGTTATGATGGTGTTTTATCAAATTTTGCTTTTTGGGCTGTATAGAGACGTAGTTAGATGTCACTAGAATATACTCATGAAAAAAGATATCAAGAAAATAAGCTGTAGACTTCACATTCGGTTTATACCTATTGTATGAATTTTAAGAAAAATACAGGGGTAAAGGGACCTCTTAAGGAAAACCTTGTATTAAACTATTTGTTACCTTAGTAAAAAATAATTCAAGAGAAAAAATAAACAAAGCTATCGCCACATTGAACAGTAGATAATTAATCCCTTTAGAATAGAACAACATGGTTTTCATATTTTTTACATTATTTGTTCAACAATTCCTTTCTGTGTTGACTTTTAAATGCAAAATATTATCTCAAGTGTTCATCCCTACATTTTCAAAGTGAGAAAATTTGTATGAAAAACGTAAAACCTAAAACGTAATATAAATAAAAACGTCAAAAGTATGTTTTTACAGCTCTATAGAGGGCCGTTTATATTGGTATTTATTAATTTTACCCAGAAAAAATTGTCTAGACAAACGGACAGACAGACAAACGTAGGGATAACAAATTAATCCTAAAAGAGTTTCATTGTTTTCATTTTGCGTAACAGAACCTGAACATGTACCGACAGGATTATCTACGATCTAATAATTTTGCCATGCACTGTAAATATTTCAAAATAAATTTCTATATTTTAAATGCTTGGCGATTTATCCCAAGTAAGTGTACCTATATAATTTGCAAAAAACTTCACTTATTGGACCTGAAATGGTGAGCCAATACTAGAGGGTAATTTCACGAAAAGCTCATTGACCTTTGTTACAGATCTCAGTAAGTATAAGTAAATTAATTTGGGTTTCAATAACGATCACAAAATTATTCTTTTAGAGTAACATATGTTATTTTCCCGCATAAAAGTATGAAGTCATTCCAAATTCATTCAGTTTTGTTGTTATGACTATGGCACGATGTAGCTAAATCACTCATACGCATATTTTGTTGAGTTTTTAACGGCAGGAATATGATGCTCCTCGAAATATTACTTTATAAAATTAATTTCAATGTGTTTTGAAGTAGTTTTGGGAGATATTTATAGCTTGCAAAAAAGGGCACAGGTTCCACGTCTTACGGGCGCCAACGCTAGGCGTAGACTGACAATATCTTGCTGCCGCTGACTGCATCAGTGGATTTACGTATTTTTGGAAAAAGGGGGTGCTTTTTTTGACCCGAATAACGTGGTATTTGGAAAATGAATAGATATCATTCACACTAATTTTATTAAAAAAAAACCAACAGAATCGCGAAAGCGATACCTGAAACAAAATCGATAAGAAGTGTGCAATAGAGGGTTACAAAAAAATTCATTGACAGTACAAATATGAATCGATTAACGTGGTTTGTGGAAAATGAATACCTTAAAGTTCAACCAAAAACATGTATTTTTTTTATGGCTATACGTAACCTAATTATTGCAACAAAATCATCCGAAAGCTGACATTTTATTTCTGTTTGTATTTTCGTTCCCCTTAACAGCTAAGATACGAAATCACGGTAAAACAATAAAGTCTAACCTTAATTTCTTTACAAAATTCATAATACACCCTTAGACAATTGGTAAAAATAAAAATATGCATTATTTTTAAGCAATAGTGATATTGTATAAATTCAGTGAGACTTTGTTTAGTACGATATGAATTAGACAAGACGAATCATTGGCATTTTATTCGGAAGATTTAATATTAATAAACCAAGCTGGTCACAAAAAAGGAGCGCAATTTAAAACAGACCTGATAATAATATCCGCGAATATCTGCGCCTTTCGGTCCGTTAGAATACTTAAACGAAGGCGTTGTTCAATATTAAAATAGGTGCTCATTTTTCAATTTCTAAATAACAATAAGTGATTGTCGCTCCAGAGCTACAACCACGGCGCGCGTATCAAACGATTTTGGAAACGTTAGCGTAATTGGTAAGGGGACGCTTTATAAGGTGACTTTTGTTTTTATAGCCCAATGCATACTGAAGACTCGGTAAGTGATCAAAACTAAGGTTCAATTACCCATTTTGTAAACGTAAAATAAAATTTTGGTTTTATATGTATATTGCAGCCTATATATTTGAGCCTTGGTCGATCACTTACTAAGTCTACAGTACACATTTGGCTATAGAAACAAAAATCACCATATATAAATGAGTATCCTATATATGTACAGTACATTTCTATAACAATTGTACATATCTATGTATATTTAAATATATATACAGGGTGGAAAAAATTTAAGGGCCCTGGAGGGGAACTACCTTAAATCCTTTAGTTAGCTCATTTTACTGAAAGAAAACATTCCTTTATTTTTTAAAAGAAACAAAACTGCATTCAAAGATATTCTGAAATTCGCTTGTCTCACCCGGGAATCGAACCAACTAAAAATTAAAAATAAAAACCGTCGCTATTTTATCATACGAATCGGTAGGATTATTGTTCAGAATAAAATTCCCGACTTATTTATGTACGTAGTATATCATTATTCTGTAACATTGTGTGTTTGATTAATTATAATCAAAATTGTACATTTAGTTAAGTTAGGTTTAGATTTAGATTTAGGTCTTTTCTGTAGCGTCACCAAATTTTATATTTCTTCTTTTTATCTCTCTGAGGAAAATTTGAAGGGAGTAATTTAACTATTTGTAAAAAAAAAAATTTGTTAGTTCCTTTTAGTTATATCTGCAGTTTACTTCTGTTGTTTTTCCCTAAATAAATAAATAAATATATATATATATAATATTATTAAAACTCGGGTGAGCTGACATACTAAATTATTATTACATACGGCTTGAACACTCACGTGTGATTATTGTTGACTATATGCCAACCGTTTCACCAATACAATTTCGGCATTATCAAGGCGAGTGTCGTTCTTAGGACGACGACGCGGCGTTCACCGTCGTTGTCAAACGGGCACTGGCAGCCGCCGATCGGCGAGCTGCACGCATTGCTCGTGCGCTGAGCGTTGGCTGCGTCGTCGATAGGGGTGGGTTGGTGGATGCACTTGATTCCTTTAATTGTTCCAATTGTTTGTTATTAGGGGCGGTTATTAAACAAAACGAACTCACAACATCGTCACTGTCACTGGGCACTGTCCTAAAGTTGCTCGATCCATCGAGAACCGGTTTCCAAGACGGAGCCAGCTGCCAACCATGATCCCTGTTGAAGTTGGGATTAAAAACAATCACACGTGAGTGTTCAAGCCGTATGTAATAATAATTTAAATATATATATATGATGAAAATCACAAAATAACTATAAAATGAAATTGTTGAATTAATTAAAACAAGTATTGGCGTGAATTAAATAAATTTGGGGTGCATGAAAGGAGTCTCCCCTCAAGACGTCACCATGCTGCCAAGTGACGCGTCGTTTTCCGGCATGACGTCATGAGAAGCCATAACCGGAAACTATTTTGAGACAGTTCCATATTATCACTCATCCGTCAGTAACCAACTTCCGTAGATTTTGCGGAAACATCTAGACAGACTGAATAACGCCTCACCTACCTTCACTCTCCCGCTTTCAGGGCGAGCGCACTTCATCCTACGTCTTATCGACTCTTTCCATCAGGCGCGGCAATGGCCAAGCGCAAAGATATAAAAATAATTAAAAAATAATAAAACAATAATTTTAATCAAATTAAAAAATATATAGATTACAGATAAGAAGGCGAGATCTGAGAATTGCGTTTGTGTGGGTGCACACCTAAAGTGTAGAGAGTAAAGCGGCTTGAAGCGCGGAGCGTCCGCTAAACCGGTTTTTACAGTCGGCTTGAAGCCGGCCCCGCCCGGCACGTGGCGTCACCCTGCCGCGCCCTTCCCGCATTTCACCTCCGGTACCGCTAGCAGATTAAAGCGCGTTTAGTTCTTTCAATTTTTGATTTTTTCCAATACAAATTAGTGAAGTAGCTCCTACATTTAGTAGACGAAAACCATTGAGCAGCAAATCGAAAGAAATTGTGTCAAACGTGATAAAACATTTTAAAGATGTAATTAAATTTGAGGGTCGAGACGTAGACGACACATGGGACGAGAGTGAATTTCAAGTTGATTAAGATGCAGTTTGAAGTGTAGAATAAATATTTTAAAATTGTAAATAAGTAAAACTCTAAATGTAATTTTTTGTCTGCCTTTACATTTGGGGATCACTCACACAAACGCAATTCTCAGCTCCCGTAGCATAGTGTTTAATCGTGCGCGACGCCACTAGTTGAATCACAAGTGCAAGGAGAGTGACACGATGTTTTTTGCGATTAAACAGTATGTCACACTCCTCTGACCTGTGATTCAACTAAGTGGCATCGCGCGCGATTAAACACTGTGCTACGGGCCCTGGTCTCGCCTTCTTACTTGTACTAAAATTGAATTTATGAACAAAATCTACGTTTCGCGACTCACCATACCTAACCTTCTAACCTAACCTATCGGTTCGCTTCTGCGCTGAAGGATTTCGATGGCAAATTTTGCATGCAAATGGTATTTTTTATGTGCAAATAAAAATATCCCATTCGAAAATAATAAATTAATACACCTCGAAATCGCAAGTTTTCTCAGCGGTCCACTTCTACTGAGCAGGATAGACAAGTGTAAAATTAAAGCGTTGGACCAGGACAGATTTCTTTGTAACATTATTTCTAGATATACAACCATAGAAACAGCATCTTTTTTACATACTACATACTACCTCTTACGTTATTTTGCTGCTCTTACGTGGTGTAACATTGCACGTAGCGAGTACACAGACGCTGTATCTCTAGCGTGTGCTAGGGTCACTCAATATCCGGTTGTTCCAGCTACAAACAGGTAATTTTGCAGGTGCCCTGAGCCCGCAGGCATCGCGTCCTGTAGCTCTAAATGACTCCTTTGTACGGAAAGTTGTTCACTTAGAGATCGCTTAAACTTACAAAGATCGTTCGTTTGACAGTTGTGGCGTGAGGAATATACAACATGCGTCTTACAACACAAGATGCTTTTTGAACATAAAATAAAATAAAAAAAATAAAAATACGTTTATTCATCACAAATTTTTAACATTAAAAGTATTAACGTCAGGGCCCCGTGGTAGTTACAGGAACTGAAGTACAGGAACCCCGCTCTTTCTCTAACTTAACTTACTTAAATAAACAAGAATACCTATATTTATGTAATATTATTACAACTTAAATTAATACAACTTAATATAACTTAGCTACAATTAAATGTGTAGAAACTAATACAGAACCAAACTATTACAATTCCAGAGTATGTGAGGTGATGTGAGAGTCTGTTTGTGTGGATGTGTGAGAGAAATATGTGAGAATGTGAGTATGTGGGTGTGAGTCTGTGTGAGAGGGTGTATTTGTGTATGTGTGAGTGTAGGAGAAGGGGGTAAGTTTTTCTTATGAATACAGGTAATTATGAAGTGCGCCAGCCTCCTTAGCCCTACGACAAGGGTCTTGGGATCAATGTGTATTACATACTAAGAAGGGAGGGCGTGTAATTGTGAATATTTTATTAGGATTGGTTAATTTCATTGCCACAAAAAACTCAAGATTGAGTAAGTAAAAGCGATTCAGTCACTTCATAATCTAAGGTTTTTAACCATGAATTAACTTTAGTTTTGCACTCTTGAAGTGTAAGAGGATAAACATTCATTATTTTATTTATCTTTTTGTACAAATGAGATGATAATATTTGAAATTGCCTGCCCGCGAATGCTGTCTTACAGTTTGTGTGGTGGATAACACGATCCTGTCTTCTCCGATTCATAACCAGGGGATCATAAGGTAAGTTACGATGTCGTATTAGAACTGATCTTTGTATGTACAATTGCCGAACGGTTAACAATTCATAAGTGGAGTAAAGTGTATGAGTCGGGAACCTAAATGGCTTAAAGAGCATAACCTTTAGCAATGATCTCTGTGCCCTTTCTAATTCAATGAGTTTGGTTTTACATGAACCTCCCCACGCAGGGATACAGTATGTAAGTACAGATCTAGCTAAGGAAAAATAAATGGATGTTAACAATGTAGGACGAGCGACACGTCTTAGCTTTTTGAAGATAAAAATTAATTTTCGTATTCTTAGAGTGAGATAATTAATATGCGAATACCAGTTTAGTTGATCGTCAAAAATAATGCCTAAGTATTTAATGGTATTTACTCTCTCAATATGAGGGCACGCACAACCATTGGAGTTGGAACAGGAATGCAGTTTTAATGAGAAGGAATTTGGAGGTTTGAATTGTTTCAAGATAGAAAAGGCTAAGTATTTCGTTTTTGAAACATTTAGTGAAAGTAAATTGTGCTTTAGCCAGGAATTAACAATACGAAGACCGTTCTCAGCATGCATATATACCTGTTGCCAATTCCTGCCATGAAAAATCAATGCGGTATCATCAGCATAGGGAAAAATACTACAATTCGACAGAGTTTGCTGACATAAGTCGTTAATATAAACAAGAAATAGTGTAGGTCCGAGAACACTGCCTTGCGGTACTCCGTAGTTTATTGGAGTATCTGAACTGTAATAGGGACTAACTTTGACACATTGTACACGGTCTTTCAAAAAATCTTCAATAATTCTGTACGGCAATATATTATTACGGCATATATTACGGGGGCGACGTAGGTAACATTATGTCATCGTGTAACAAGATGTAGTAAATATACGTAGTAGTGTAGAAAAAAATCTACATCAAAATAAACAGGGTTGGCTAGACGTAACTTGAAGCGTTCTGTACAGTTAGAAATAAATCGCAATATTTCGGATAAAAAATTACGTCAGCAAGTAAAGTAAGTAAGTAGTGCCTTAAAAAAGTAAGTGCTTAAAAAATATGGTTAGTGTGCTGTTGGCTGTTACTAACGTAAGTCAGCCTAATTTTATCGAAGATCGATTTCTTTGATAAAATTAAATTCAGCATCTGATCGAAAATTTCGAACATTCGATCAGTTTATTTTGATGTTGTTTTTTTTACACCACTATGTACTTGTCACTCGATGACGTAACAATTATAAAATCTTCACGTGTTTGTCGTTGCCTGCGCTTGTTTAGGTGACTCGACGTAGCAAGGTCTACGGCGTAGCATCTTACGTACGTCGTAGCAACCGCTAGTTTTATCGTTTGTTTAGGTGACTCGACGTAGCAAGGTCTACGGCGTAGCATCTTACGTACGTCGTAGCAACCGCTAGTTTTATCGCTTGTTTAGGTGACTCGACGTAGCAAGGTCTACGGCGTAGCATCTTACGTACGTCGTAGCAACCGCTAGTTTTATCGCTTGTTTAGGTGACTCGACGTAGCAAGGTCTACGGCGTAGCATCTTACGTACGTCGTAGCATCCGCTAGTTTTATCGCTTGTTTAGGTGACTCGACATAGCAAGGTCTACGGCGTAGCATCTTACGTACAGCGTAGCAACCGTTTGCGTCACGAACAGCGTATCAGCAATCCTCACGGCAATGTTTCAATTTCTAATCGTTCGTATGTCTTACTGAGGAATAACTTAAAATTGACTTAGCAAATTTTTCATTATCATCGTAGTGACCCTGATTAACATATTATTAAATGCTTTAAGGGGTGTTGATAAAATAACGCCCAAGCTGAACACGGAACAAAGATTTGGCAAGTCAAGGCCTATGTCCAGCAGGGGACCAATATTTGCTGATGGATCGGATTGGTTAGTAAAAGTTGTGCACCTATGGTTATCTTTTACATCCGTGATCAAACAACCAATAAATTAACTAATGCTAGATGATAGATAATATTGTTACAGTTACGTTAATCTACGTAACGTTAATCGTACGTTGTATATTTAATTTTTAAATAGATTATAATATATAAATAAAAAAGTATTAATTCGTTTCGAAATATATTTCGGCCGACTTGTGGCCGTCGTCATTCGAATAATCAGATATATTTTATATTTATTGAAATACATAAACAAACCGCGTCTGTAGTCTAATGGTCCCAGTACAAGTAAGTAAGCAATTGTGTTAATAATCTGAGAATAGTAGCGTGAGCGGCACTGTCCAGGTGTTATCGTGAGCGGCACTGTCTAGGTGTTATCGTGAGCGGCACTGTCCAGGTGTTATCGTGAGCGGCACTGTCTAGGTGTTATCGTGAGCGGCACTGTCTAGGTGTTATCGTGAGCGGCACTGTCCAGGTGTTATCGTGAGCGGCACTGTCCAGGTGTTATCGTGAGCGGTACTGTCCAGGTGTGATCGTGAGTGGCACTGTCCAGGTGTTATCGTGAGCGGCACTTTCCAGGTGTTATCGTGAGCGGCACTGTCCAGGTGTTATCGTGAGCGGCACTGTCTAGGTGTTATCGTGAGCGGCACTGTCCAGGTGTTATCGTGAGCGGCACTGTCTAGGTGTTATCGTGAGCGGCACTGTCCAGGTGTTATCGTGAGCGGCACTGTCCAGGTGTTATCGTGAGCGGCACTGTCCAGGTGTTATCGTGAGCGGCACTGTCTAGGTGTTATCGTGAGCGGCACTGTCCAGGTGTTATCGTGAGCGGCACTGTCTAGGTGTTATCGTGAGCGGCACTGTCCAGGTGTTATCGTGAGCGGCACTGTCTAGGTGTTATCGTGAGCGGCACTGTCCAGGTGTTATCGTGAGCGGCACTGTCCAGGTGTTATCGTGAGCGGTACTGTCCAGGTGTGATCGTGAGTGGCACTGTCCAGGTGTTATCGTGAGCGGCACTTTCCAGGTGTTATCGTGAGCGGCACTGTCCAGGTGTTATCGTGAGCGGCACTGTCCAGGTGTTATCGTGAGCGGCACTGTCCAGGTGTTATCGTGAGCGGCACTGTCCAGGTGTTATCGTGAGCGGCACTGTCCAGGTGTTATCGTGAGCGGCACTGTCCAGGTGTTATCGTGAGCGGCACTGTCCAGGTGTTATCGTGAGCGGCACTGTCCACGTGTTATCGTGAGCGGCACTGTCCAGGTGTGATCGTGAGTGGCACTGTCCAGGTGTTATCGTGAGCGGCACTGCCCAGGTGTTATCGTGAGCGGCACTGTCCAGCTGTTATCGTGAGCGGCGCTGTCCAGGTGTTATCGTGAGCGACACTGTCCACGTATTATCGTGAGCGGCACTGTCCAGGTGTTATCGTGAGCGGCACTGTCCAGGTGTTATCGTGAGCGGCACTGTCCAGGTGTTATCGTGAGCGGCACTGTCCAGGTGTTATCGTGAGCGGCACTGTCCAGGTGTTATCGTGAGCGGCACTGTCCACGTGTTATCGTGAGCGGCACTGTCCAGGTGTTATCGTGAGCGGCACTGTCCAGGTGTAATCGTGAGTGGCACTGTCCAGGTGTTATCGTGAGCGGCACTGTCCAGGTGTTATCGTGAGCGGCAATGTCCAGGTGTTATCGTGAGCGGCACTGTCCAGGTGTTATCGTGAGCGGCACTGTCCAGGTGTTATCGTGAGCGGCACTGTCCAGGTGTTATCGTGAGTGGCACTGTCCAGGTGTTATCGTGAGCGGCACTGTCCACGTGTTATCGTGAGCGGCACTGTCCAGGTGTTATCGTGAGCGGCACTGTCCAGGTGTTATCGTGAGCGGCACTGTCTACGTGTTATCGTGAGCGGCACTGTCCAGGTGTTATCGTGAGCGGCACTGTCCAGGTGTTATCGTGAGCGGCACTGTCCAGGTGTTATCATGAGCGGCACTGTCCACGTGTTATCGTGAGTGGCACTGTCCAGGTGTTATCGTGAGCGGCACTGCCCAGGTGTTATCGTGAGCGGCACTGTCCAGGTGTTATCGTGAGCGGCACTATCCAGGTGTTATCGCAAGCGACAGAGTAAATTGGCCGCAAGTGCCAGAGACGTTTCCAAATAAAACAAACTACCAGATTTAAAATGTTGGTGGGATTATGAAATAAAACCAAATAGATTTATTGGGTGTATCAATAGAGGACATATTTAATTAGACTACACGAAGAGGACTTTTTCTTTATTTGCTTTGGTATATTTCTTCCGCAAAGTTTTGAAGCGGATGCTCGCATCTCGTATAAGAGGGCAAGTTCAAAACTTGTACGTCACTTCCGTGATCGACTTCAGGAAAGAATTTCGTATTAAGTACCTACTTGAAAATATAAGTACTTTGACAGGGAACTTC
Source organism: Ypsolopha sequella (assembly GCA_934047225.1). Lineage (NCBI taxonomy): Eukaryota > Metazoa > Arthropoda > Insecta > Lepidoptera > Ypsolophidae > Ypsolopha > Ypsolopha sequella. The sequence goes on along the minus strand of OW203986.1, from coordinate 1,534,227 downwards.
TTTTGTGAAAAGAACTTATTGACTTGACTTGAGAGAATAATTTGATTTCTTGGAGTTTAGTACGTTTTTTAATCGTTTATGATGTGTTATTTATAAAACAGCGGAAACTTAGAGTTACAACGCTGGCCTTTCAATCTTGAGATTCAGGTTTCATCCCCGGTCGGCCATACTCCAATAAGTTTTTCGGAATTTATGTGCATATTTTATTACTTGCTGAACGATGAAGCAAAACATTGTAAAGAAACCTGCATGCCCTAAGAAAGCGTGTATTTGTGCCCGAAGTACGGCGACAGGGTCCACCTTATAAACTTAAATAAAACTAAATGCGTGCATATTCGGTCACCATACATAAAATCAGATAATAATAATAATGTACGTATAGTGGGTCACGGTTATGAATGTTTACACAACAGAGGGCGGATCTGTAACTGCAGTGAGATAGAATTCGTAAATAAATATAAATACCTTGGACTTACTGTGGATCAAAATATGTCTTGGAAAACACATGTGAGCAATGTTTGTAACAAACTTAGAGCGATTCTTGCAAAATTTTATCATCTTAGTAGATTCGTAAACAGGGCTACACTTTATACAGTGTATTACGCACTTGTTGATGCAATTATATCTTATGGACTAAGCAGTAACAATATTATAGTATAAAATTTTACCTATAATTTTAATCGTATATATATTGCTACATAAATTAAATAAACATTTAATCTAAGTAGTTCATGTACATCTATTATTTTATTACATATATTTTTATAAGATTAAAATTTGACTTGTGAAACGTGTATTATATATACCTACTTTGCAAAATAAACTTTTTGAATTTTGTTATGGATGCTCCTTCCGGTCATATCTAGATCAAATCAAAATTTTACAAATGAGAATAATGACAACCCTTGTTGGTAAAAATACTAAAAATAGCTGTAAAAAAGAATATGAGAAATTTTTTGGAATTTGTAAAATATTACCTGTTCAGGAGAAAGTAAAATTAGTAATCATTTTGGAAAACTTCAATTGTAATCAATTTAAAACACCCATATCACATAAAATTATAACTAGAAATATCACAAACAAAAGGCTTTGTACCCCAAAAATAAATAATTATTATGGTGAGCGTACAAGAAAATTTTTATTACCTAATATTTTGAATGAAATGCCTGTAACAATAAGAAGCAAGGAAAAAATGTAACTAAGCGTACTTATAAAAAATATGTTTATATAAAATATGTTTTGGATGACTACACAACTAAAATAAAAAAAAATTGAAAATCTGTTTAACTTTAATTATAAGTAATTTTTCTTTTGTAGTATTAGTCGGCTAGTAGTTAAGTTAAGAGAGTAACATCTGCCAATAAACTTTTTTAAAGTTTGGCGGAAACAATCAAAAATGTAATGTTGTTTTATTTCTGCGAATAAATTTTTCTTTCTTTCTTCTTCTTTCTTACCACCCATCACGTTGGGACGTTATAATCGTCGGTGATACACGGGTGTACCGTATAAGTTTAAGAGCTCTTTCAATACAGACCAATACAAAAATGTTTCATGGTTATGTGCGTGTGAAGAAACGTGATGCTGGACCCTCAGGGAGCAAGTCATCGTCGTTTAAAGTCCAGTGACACTTCTCCACCCTTTAGCCTGCTCAGCAAATATTGCCCCCTTGTCTCTCCGTGGGATATCTCAGACTAAAAAGGAACTATAGCGCCTGCCCGACCCGTTAACATAGGTCGGGCAGGCGCTATAGTTCCTTCCATAGTCTGAGATATCCAGTCCACTAGCACCTCAACCCAATAGTCGGGTTTCCTTTGATTTTATTCCTTACAATAGTCCTACACAGACCGGGGGTTGTCCTTGGGTGCACTCCTACAGTGCGTACAGGGATAACCGTCGGTTGGTATCGTATCACATTTGGATAAAATTATTTAAAGGGCCTCTACGTGTTGGCTTCGGCCCCATGCACGCCTCCCAAAGTTCTGGGACCCCATAGTCCCGAGATATAATATAATAAGTCCATATTTTGTTAGTAACAGAATTGCCTAAAAAACTATATTAGTACACATATTCACAATTAAAAATTTTCATTTAAGGGTCCGTTTCGCCAAACATGCTCTCGCGTTTGGACAATTTAGCATATTAAAACAAAATATTTTTAACAAATAAAATTTGTGTAGGTAGTTAAGGAGTTGAACTACATTATATTTTTCAGATTTCACACAAGTACTCGTATCACAAGCATCGGGAAAAAAAATCGGAAAGATCACTAAAATCCCGAAAAATATAATTTAGCGTTGCAAACAGAAAAAAAATTTTTTTTTTGTTCCAAATTGAAATATATTTTTTTACGTAAAGAATTCAAAGTACCTTATTCATAAAAAATATTATTATTATTTTCCTTTCGTTATTTAAAAAGAAATACACAAACTTCCAAATTCTTTTTGCGTAATTTTTCTGTACTGGAAAAATGTAGAATGTTTGAGTATTTCTTTTAAAATAACGAAAGAAAATAAAAAATAATAAAAATCTGTAAATGCTACTTTCATTTCTTTGCTCTATAAAAAAATATTTTAGATTGTAGTTAGATCAGTAGACTGATCATGTTACTGATCTTTCCGATTTTTTTTTATCAATGATTGTGATACTTGTGTCAAATCTGAAAAATTATAATGTAGTTCAACCCCTTAAATACCTACACAAATTTTATTTGTTAAAAATATTTTGTTTTAATATGCTAAATTGTCCAAACGCGAGAGCATGTTTGGCGAAACGGACCCTTAATGTTAAACATTGCAGCTCTGGACCCCATATGTATGAAGCCGCACAACTGGACAATCTATCCGATCCAGTATGGTGTTTAGAAAGCTGCTGGGACTTTTTAAAGATACTTTGATTGAAAGATGCTGCCACTCGAGCAAACCAGCAGGCAAAAGCTAGTGTAAGATGAACTTTCTATACACAATCCCATTGCTGAGCAAAGGCCTCCTCCATCCTGCACCATTCTTGCCAAAACGTTAATCGGGTCCCCAGTTTTCCACTGTACTTCTCCAGTTCATAGCGCCATCTCGTTCTTGGCCTTCCCTTACTTCATACCAGGTCTCTGGAGCTCCATTCAGTTACATGTCTGTTACATGTCTGACACTCACTGCTCAATCACGTTTTAAATTTTTACTTAGTCGTATCACATATAATAAGCTTTTTTTTTTAATTCTAAGGTGAACCTATTAGCCTAAGGGCTTACGGCAACATTTATGTCGAAAGCTGCATTTTAGGCAGAAAGCAAGCCGCTTTGTCCAGTAATACTAGGGATCAATATGAATGATTTCATCCGAGGAAATGAAAATTTTATTCACTAGAATTCAAGATGGCGGACCTTTTCCAAAATGGCGGCTGCATAATTTAAAAAATTTACAGAATCAAAACGGCTTCACCGATTTTAGTGATTAGGGTGTCAATCAATTTGTATTTACATCGTATATTATAAAAAAAATATATCGTTTAAGAAATTAAAGATGGCAGCCGAATATTAATAAAATTGTTAAATTTTCTAAATATTTTTTTCATTCTTATGAAAATAACAACTAAATTTCCTATGATATGGTCACACGTTTTTATTATTTAATAAATCGTGATAATATTATTTACAAAATAAAATAAAAATCTTAAAAATCTGATGAGTAGTTTTTAAACTATACGCATTTCAAAAGAACCGCGTGGTTTTGAAAGTCGTCACTGCACGTGATGTAATGCATCATAAAATGAAAACGAGTGCACAAATTTCAGTAATTTACATATCTGACGATTTGTATTTATATCCTGTAATTTATAACGTCTTGTAAAAACCGCCCAAGTGCGAGTTGGACTCGCGCACAAATGGTTTCGTACCAAGTACACCACTGTTTATTTGTTTTGGTCATCCCTTACTAATTTCATTATCAATGAGCGATAACAATATTTTTATGATTTTCTACAGTAATAAAATACAGGAATCTTAAAATTCCTAACACGTTTAGTTTTTGAGATAGACTCCGAAATTAAAATGTTCTAAAGCTAACAGATGGCCCCATTTCCTTATTCTTGAAGGTATAAATGAGCAGTAAAATATTAATCCTCTGTATTTACAGCTTCATCCGATGTGGTTGAACTGAAGGAAGAGAAAATTTATATGAAATCAGCCCAGAATGTAACTATATCATCAATTATGCTATGAGTAAGTAAAAAATAAAGAGATACCTTTCATTTTTGCAGCTGCCTTTGCATGTGCTGCATTGCACTGTGCAGGGTAAACCCATCCGCTGACACAAGCAGCGCATTGTTTTGCAGCCTTTTTTACAACCGCAATGGTCAAAGTAAGATAACTCATGCCATATCTGCCTGGCTTCAGACCATTGTGGTACCCAACTGTCATTAGATGATTTCCAACCCCAGGAGGATGGAGATGGAGATGGCGCAGAGGCATCGTCGAGAATAACGAAAGTGCCCCATAAGTGTCTCGCTTGATAGGTGGCATGGAGCGCGTGTTTTTGTAATGCCACCGATGTTGGTGGGATGCTTGTTACCAATTTATTCTTGGTAGCAAATAGTTCCTTACGCACCAAGTTGACCGATGAATGTGCTGTTTGTGAATCGTACAGGTAGCAGGTGAACTTTTCCAGCATAGCCATAATTTCTTCAGGAAGACTTTGTATTGGCTGCGATATTTCTTTTAAAGCTAGTGTGACTTCTGCAACTGTGTTTATTTTCTCAGGTTGTTTTCAATTGGACAACTTCGCTCAGGCTTAAGGCTGAGCATTCTAAAAAACTAGAATTTCTAATAAAAACAGAAAACTTTTCCCATTCAATTTTATGGAATAATCTTTGATGGTGCTTTGGTGTTATTGATACAATTTTATCAAAATTAAATTGAAAGTAGCCTGCAAGAGTTGTGGCTATTGACCGGGATGGCAAATAAATGCCCTTATGTCGAAGTTCATAAAATAGTCAACACTTTGGGCCCTGACAGATCAACTAATCTTCGTGACTTTCACGCCTTTACAGGCTATGGTGGTATTGATATAATTTTATCAAACTTTAATTGAGAATCACAATACTCTAGCCATCAAGATGCACCACTATGGGATCAGCGGGCCAGCTCACGCTCTGTTCACCGATTTGATGCGTAATCGATCACAAACTGTCGTAGCTGATGGAGGTGACACAAGATCTGATCCTCTCGACACTACGATGGGCGTGGCTCAGGGATTTTCGGTCTCGAACATACTGTTCTCCCTGCTTCTGAACGACTTACCGTGTGCGGTTTGTGACTGTGACATTCTCATGTTCGCTGATGACGTCGCCGCGGCTGTAAGCGCACCGTCTATCGAGAAACTTGAAGTTCAATTAAACAACACAGTGCTACAGCTTTCCCAATGGTTTCGGGGAAATAGTCTTGTACTCAACTCAAAAAAGACACATTTCATTCATTTCTGGCTTTGTGGTACACCTCCCCGACTTCTATCGGTTCAAGTGAATGGAACTCAAATAGAACAGGTGGAGTCCTCAACCTTCCTCGGGTTCAAACTTGACAGAGGCCTGACATGGAAATACCACATTGACGCGCTATGTGGTCGACTTGATTGCGCGTGCTTTGCACTAAGGCGTCTGGCGCGCGTGGTGCCGCAGGAAGTGGTGCGCCCCTGCTACTTTGAAACCGTACACTCGCTGCTGCAGTACGGCGCCCAGCTGTGGGCGTGCGCCGCCAACTGCAAACGCGCCTTCCGTATGCAGAAACGCGCGATCAGAGCTATTATGCAAATACCACGGACAGAAACAGTGAAGCCACATTTCAAGTCCCTCAAAATAATGACACTCCCATCTGTTGTCATCTTTCAGGTGGCGGTGTATACGTGCGAAAATATCGGCTCATAAAATACGTATAAGACCGCGTACGGGTGACAAAATCATTGGCGTGAAACATAGACTTAAAAAGTCAAGTATGCTTACGCATGTTATGGGCCCCACTGTTTACAATTTGTTGCCTAAAATATTATAGGATCTCCAAATCTACAAATATTTAAATCCATGTTGAGGCGCTGGCTTGTCGAGCAGGCGTTCTACACGGTGAAAGATTTTTTTTATGACAAGCTCAATGTAAGGCTCACTATTAAGATTCATTATAATGTGTTTTGTATAATTATGCATTGTATTACTATTTTTATTTTAGATTTAAGTATTTATAATGAATATTACGAAATAAATGATTATGATTATGAGAGTGGCCTGCAAGAGTTGTGGCTATTGACCGAGACGGCAAATAAATTCCGTTATGTCGGAGTTCATAAAATAGCCAACACTTTGGGCCCTGACAGATCAACTGACCTTCGTGACTTTCACGCCTTTACAGGCTATGACACTACTTCTTAGTTCCATACAAAAGGAAAGAAGTGATGCTTCAAAACGTGGTTGTCACACCAGCTTTAAAAGAAATATCGCAGCCAATACAAAGTCTTCCTGAAGAAATTATGGCTATGCTGGAAAAGTTCACCATTACGATTCACAAACAGCACATTTGTTGGTCAACTTGGTACGCAAGGAAATATTTGCTACCAAGGATAAATTGGTAACAAGCATCCCACCAACATCGGTGGCATTACAAAAACATGCGCTCCATGCCAACTATCAAGCGAGACACTTATGGGGCACTTTCGTTATTCTCGACGATGCCTCTGCGCCATCTCCATCTCCATCCTCCTGGGGTTGGAAATCATCTAATGACAGTTGGGTACCACAATGGTCTGAAGCCAGGCAGATATGGCATGAGTTATCTTACTTTGACCATTGCGGTTGTAAAAAAGGCTGCAAAACAATGCGCTGCTCGTATTGGCAGATGAGTTTATCCTGCACAGTGCAATGCAGCACATGCAATGGCAGCTGCAAAAACGAAAGGTATCTCTTTATTTTTTACTTACTCATAAAATTATTAATGATATAGGTACATTCTGGGCTGATTTCATATGAATTTTCTCTTCTTTCAGTTCAACCACATCGGATGAAGTTGTAGATACAGAGGATTAATATATTTGCTGCTCATTTATACCTTCAAGAATAAGGAAATGGGGCCATCTGTTAGCTTTAGAACATTTTAATTTTGGAGTCTATCTCAGAAACTAGTTGGGAATTTTAAAATTCCTGTATGTTATTATAATTATGAATCATACCTACTGTAGAAAATCATAAAAATATTGTTATCACCTATTCATAATTAAATTAGTAAGGGATGACCAAAACAAATACACAGTGGTGTACTTAGTACGAAACCATTTTTGCGCAAGTCCAACTCGCACTTGGCCGGTTTTTACAAGACGTTATAAATTACAGGATATAAATACAAATCGTCAGATATGTAAATTACTGAAATTCGTGCACTCGTTTTCATTTTATGATGCATCACATCACATCACGACTTTCAAAACCGCGCGGTTTTTTTGAAATGCGTATAGTTTAAAAACTACTCATCAGATTTTCAAGATTTTTATTTTATTTTGTAAATAATATTATCACAATTTATTAAATAATAAAAACATGTGACCATATCATAGGAAATTTAGTTGTTATTTTCATAAGAATGAAAAAAATATTTAGAAAATTTCACAATTTTATTAATATTTGGCTGCCATCTTTAATTTCTTAAACGATATATTTTTTTTATTATATAAGATGTCAATACAAATTGATTGACACCCTAATCACTAAAATCGGTGAAGCCGTTTTGATTCTGTAAATTTTTAAAATTATGCAGCCGCCATGTTGGAAAAAGTCCGCCATCTTGAATTCTAGTGAATAAAATTTTCATTTCCTCGGATGAAATCATTCATATTGATCCCTAGTATTACTGGACAAAGCGGCTTGCTTTCTGCCTAAAATGCAGTTTTTTTTCCTAAGCCCTATGACTATATTACGTTACGACATAAAAATCGTTGGTGAAACGAGGGTGTATTTGTTGTAGTTTTAACTTGCTGAGTAAAAACATTACAATGACATGTCTGATACTTATTAAATTTTACTTTGTAAAAGCGTATAATTATCTAGTACAGGAAAATATGCAGAAATCTAAACTATGATTAATATCGACTATTCCGTAACCTCTACATGTAACATTACTTGCAGTAATTTTATTTTGTAGAACTTTCACGGTGACGCCTCTGCCTGTGGGCTTGGATTTATTTTGCTACCAATCTAACAGAACATTCAAAATAAATCTTTATCCCCTTGGAATAAGGGTGCAAACACGTAGTCTAAAAAGTTTGTATTTCCCATAGTAAGGCGATTCGTTAAAGCGACGCGCTTTACGCGACGCTTAAATGTGATAGGTTTATCGATTACAATCGCGGGGGGAGGTAGTTGTCACATGGTGGGGGGGAGGGGACTCACAGAGGTAACATGCATTTCAACTGATTATTTGGGCCACAAAAGGATTTGGATTTGAATTTAGATGAAGCTGTTGCCAATTAAAGCACCTCTTCCTACCCGTAATTTATTTTTAACTTGTTTCAATTTTTTTTTTTCTCTCATCGATGCCACTGAAGTGTTATTAAATAAACTTGAACGTCTATAGAATTTAGCTATCCGCTTCATCTATGGTCTTCGCAAATTTGATCGCGTTTCTCACTTTCGTAAGGAATTAAAGTGGTTACCTATTCGTCACCGCCGTAATGTGCATATTTTGTCCCATCTATTTAATATCATTAGGAATCCACTTTCTCCGCCTTATCTTCGCGAACGTTTGAAACTTATATATTATTTATACATAAAAACGTCAAAAAATATAAAATAAATGAAAAAAATTACAAATAAAAGGGTTCAAACAAATCGCTGCTCCGTGGCAAGGGGCCTAGTATACTGGCTACATTCCGCTGGATTGCTAAACTATTATTATTGTATGTATTAAATTAATAATATATTGTGTAAGTTTATTTAGGTAGGAGTATACGTTCGTACAACAAACGAGTAAGTAGATAGGCATCATGTATGTACAGGTATTCACTTATTGGTTTTGTTTTTTTTATTCTACAAAATTTTGTATCCCACTTCCACTTAAAATAATACTTTCTTCACCACCAAAAGGTTGGCTGGAAGAAATCGCTTAAAGTGATAAGTCCACCCTTGTACAACATTGTGTGTTCAAAACACGTGTACTCCTGTTTTTATTTAACCGTGAACAATAAAGTGTGTATTATTATTCATCCATTCATCACAATACATACTCGGAAACGCTTCTGGTACCCCCTCAGGGATTTATATCCTGACGAAAACACTTTAAACGATATTTTGTTTTTATCAACTCGCTTTTTGGGTTATTCACATTTGACCCTGGTCCGTTGTGAAAATTTCCCATTGAATAAGGCTCACTGGTCGGGTGGGAAAAAAATACATTAATTTGGTAGTTGCATTGCAACCGACCAGTGAGCCAATGGGAATAACCCGCTTTTTACTTGAGTTTTAAAAATGTATCTAATATTGAGCACTTTATTTTGCATCAAGTAGAACTGAACTCTATGACATTTCATTATTGTATAAAATATCGTGCTCTGAGCCGTGGCTGTTACGACAAACGAAGCACTTGAGTTTTAAAAACTTACCTAACATTGAGTTTCACTCAAAAAACGATTTTTACTGTTAGTCTTAGATCCGAACTAGAAACGATCTTCACCCATCTGTTTAATGGATGAAAAGTATTTAATATCAAATTTAATACGTTAGAAAATATATCTCGAGTGGGTTGTCTAAAAAATTCCTGGCAAGACTATGATTAATAAAAAATTGAAAAATGACTTTTTATTAAATATTGCACTCATGAGTTTTACGAATAAATTTAATAGCAACCGAAAGTATGAAGCCTATAGAATATACAAACGTTGGGTTGTCTATATTTTTCCTGGCATAACTACTGGGTTGCCAGGTATAAACAGGTAAATCGTTGTATCGATGTATGATGTAAATGATAATTTTCACCTATTTGCTTAATAAATAAATCTTATATCAAAATAAGCACTATTTAATTGCGAATACGATGATATAGGGTTGTCTGTAAAAAATCTGGCATGAATAACGGTTGTCGAGTTTTGAAAGGTGAAAATTTTATGCGTGTGGAAACTTGTGACAAAGTGGACCATGCTATAAAATGCCTTCGTTCCCGTTAATATGTTATATTTATTATCTAATCCCACAAAAAAAAATTACCTACATCCAAGCAAAATTTATCCTATTAAATAACATTAAAATATAATAATAGTTCGTTTTTTTTTTCTTTTTAAATTGTACCATGCGTGATGAACAAATGGCGTCTGATAGTATATAGTGCTCCTAAAGTTATAATGCCCATAGAAATCTATAGCCGAGCGACCGGACGTACCACGTACCATTCATGCCAGATTTTTACAGACAACCCTATATCATCGTATTCACAATAAAATAGCGCTCATTTTGATACAAGATTTATTTATAAAACAAAAAGGTGAAAATAACTATATCGATTTACCTGTTTATACCTGGCAACTCATTAGCTATACCAGGAAAAATATAGACAACCCAACGTTTGTATATTATATAGGATTCAAACTTTCGGTTGGTATTAAATATATTAAATAAATTATTAAATTTGATACAAAATACTTTTCATCCATTAAACAGATGGGTGAAGGTAGTTTCTAGTGCGGATCCTGTACTATGTGAAAATAATGGTAATTTTAAAATGTAAACCATTCTGGGCGTGCTCAGTTATTAAATTATGCAAAGTTTCATGATCTAATTTAAAGCATTAATTAAATACAAAGCGCTTTATTGTACGGTTTGGAGATAACTTTGGATTATTTTTCTTTCGAGAAAATTTTATAGAAACAAAGTTTTTGCAACATTCATCCTGAACTTTACCATAATATTTATTTCAGAGTAATTGGTGCTGTATTTTTGATATAACAGAGGATTATGTTAAGCAATGTGAGGTATTATAGACACTTAAGGGAAGAGTTTGATCCTCCAACCCTCCCCTCCTTATAAGTCCATACTCAGGGGAATCGTTGCTTTGTGACGTCACAGGGTTTTGCGGCTGTTTTATTACAATTCAATAATCAATTGTTTTATGGAGGTTCGTAAAAAGTATGTAAAATTGACGAGCGGTGTCTGACGAGCGGTGTCTGGGGAGTGTCAGTTACTGTTACTGTATATTTGTTGGGGAATGGAATGAATCATTTATTCGGCAAAAGTGTTGCCGCTATAACAACAAATACTAAAACCAGAATAAAATAAATATTTAAGGGGGCTCCGATACAACAGACATGTTTTTTTTTTTGCCGTTTTTATAGGTACGGAAACCTTCATGCGCGAGTCCGACTCGCACTTGGCTGGTTTTTTTAAACTTCAATGTGCTAAGTTTGTCTGCTTTTTGGAATAAATAGACCAATTTTGGAATTTTATTTCAATTATGAAAAAATCGTGCTTTTAAACCGATTTTATAATATGTATTTTAGTATTTACAGGAACTGACGTCATCATATAAGTATGAATGGTTGGATCCTTGTCAGACTTAAGGACGCATTGAAGAGAAAAAAAACGCCAACGCTTTTTTCATTCAATAAAGGATATGCGCACTTAGTTTAAAATATATGTACTAAAAATAGTTAAGGAAAGCTATTCCTCAAAACGGTTTTCAGATTGCAAATATTGGCGAAAAATAATCCACTCCGACCGTTTTCGGTCATATCGATCACTTCGACTCCTAGTCAGTACGACGCTAATGAGCCCGAAGATGGCTAATGTAGTCGATCATCCTAGCAAACACCCGTGCGCACTGAGCGCACGTGAGTATACCGTCCACATAATTAAAGTGAATGGCCGTGAGTGGTCGGGCTTTCAACTCGTCGCGTTTGGCGTCGAAGCCCGTTTTGCGCTGTTCCTCAAAATCGCTTACTTGTATGTACTAGCCCGCACCATTCAGGGCACTTTGCTGCCTATCCTTCCCATTTAGAGGGTTCGACATTACCTTTTCATATGTCGCTTCTGAACATCTTTGAAGGTGAGACGTTGGCCACCCTGTTTTCGCTTGCCCTCCTTTAGTTCAGAATAAAAGACGCGCTTCACCACTCCCCCTCTGGCACAAAATAACCACTTACAGAATGTTTACTCCGCATAACTAGCGAAAACAGGCGCACGCACACAGACGCGTACGTACGGCGATCTCGGAGATATTCGGGTGAATGCCAATACGAAATTCTGCCGAGATTATCATACGTACGCGTCTATGCATGTGTGCGTCTGTTTTCGCTACATCGTCGAGTCAGCCTTTGGTAGTATCTATTTTGTGCCTCTGGCATCCGTGAGACGTGTCCTCATCTCAATGCTATCAACATTGGCTCGTCGCTGAATTTCGGTACTTCGCACATACGGACTACACTGGACGTCTAATCGTAGCTAATTTGCTTCGAAAACATTTTGTCAAGGTCAACGGTGTGCGGGGTTGGTGCGGGGACAAATAACCACGTCACAATAGTGCCGATACCGCTCTATTATTTATCGATAAATTATTCAAAGCTGCAGTACGAAACCCAAACTCTAAACGAGTCATCTTGTGAATATGTTTAATGTTATTATGTCAATGATAGATTCGTCGTAAGATTTTTGTAAAATACGACACGTGAAAAAAATCAAGGTATTTATTATTTTTCAATTGATACAATTTGCTAAATTACATTACAAAATATGAGTAGAAGTAAACAAAATCACTGTTTTAATCAAAATGACCGTAAATGACAATATTATAGTATAGCATGACATATAACTTAGGGCATGTATTAATACAGAAAATAATGCTCCAGAGATTGCCCTGTTGAAATACATTCGTATATTACAATACACTTTATAAATAGGTATAATAAAATAAGATAGGCAGATAAGGCAGATTTAATATATAAAAAATAGGTACCATGAACTTAGGCTGACTATCGTCCGTTCAGAAAGAAATCATTTACCTCATTAGCTTACTTACCTTACTTACATATACTTACCTTAGTATGTATTTAATTTACTTTTCAATGCAAATGCCACTTTTAATGCATCAAAACCGAACAGAAAGTCGATTATTTTGCCCTAGGGCTTTTTTTTTTTGTTTGCAATGGTTGGCTAACCTGCAGCCTTTCCTGTGTACCATAGATGTTATACTTTTTTTCCACTGTTTAAAGGCTCTGGATACAGTCCTTTTGAGCCAATCATAATTTAAAGTTCACAAGATTATATTTGTTTTCATTTCCTCACACCATGCATTGAAAAACGTAGTATGGTACACGGGCGTAAAAGCAATAAATTACTCGGTTACGTTTAAAACACTCGCTACGCTCGTGTTTTACGTCCTCGTAATTTGTTCCTTTTCGCCCTTGTAGCATAAACTACTATTAAAAGCCTAGATATATATACTTTTTATAATCTACACAGATCGATTACTATCGATAATTAAGTGCTCTATAAATTCGCAGCTCTAGCGTTACACCGTTACACGGCACCAACAAACTTTTTGAATTTACTGCTTCTACTGGTTTTTTTCAGGCATTTTAACACCATTTCGCAGCACAGGCAAGCATTTTAACCACTTTTACCTATTTTACAATTTTTATTTGTAGAAACGAAGAACTTTCGTAAAGCTTTCGTATCAGAGATCTGGGCGCAACTAACACTGGTTTCGATTTCATGGGTGCAATTTTGCTAATGTCTTACAGACGTAATTGCCACGTATGGGATGTGTATTGGGGGTGGTCTGTGTTCGCACACGATCAGACCATCCGATCTTCATGATGCTACGTAGACATCGCTGAAGCCGAAAACCAGCATCGTACTCGTCCATACGAATTGTTGTTAATATGTTCTGTGGTAGTTACATACATTTTGGTCGAGCAGGTATATAACTTTTCTATGGAAAAGCTGATTTATTTTTGTAAATAAATCACATTTCATATAAAATATTGTCATACTAAAAGTTGTTTGTATACAGGAGTAATATGATGATAGGTATATAATGTTAATATATATCAATCTGACTATATCGTGAGTAGTCGTTTATAAATAATTATGAATATAAACAATAAATATTTTAGTAATAAAATTCTGTACATGTTCACTTTGTTTCTGTTTACCGAAAATTACAAATTAAGTATACCAAATATAATGAAACTAATCTAATCTAAAAATATCTAACTAACATCTAAGAAAATATAATGAAATACCGTATCTAACTAACATCTAAGAAAATATAATGAAATACCGTATCTAACTAACATCTAAGAAAATATAATGAAATACCGTATCTAACTAACATCTAAGAAAATATAATGAAATACCGTATCAAACCAACATCTAACAAAATATAATAAAAATACCGTATCTAACCAACATCCAACAAAATGTAATAAAAATACCGTATCTGACCAACATCTAACAAAATATAATAAAAATACCCATATCTCACCAACATCTTACAAAATATAATAAAATACCATATCTAACCAACATCTTACAAAATATAATAAAATACCGTATCTGACCAACATCTAACAAAATATAATAAAAATACCCATATCTAACCAACATCTAACAAAATATAATAAAATACCGTATCTGACCAACATCTAACAAAATATAATAAAAATACCGTATCTGACCAACATCTAACAAAATATAATAAAAATACCCATATCTCACCAACATCTTACAAAATATAATAAAACACCGTATCTAACCAACATCTAACAAAATATAATAAAAATACCGTATCTAACCAACATCTAACAAAATATAATAAAAATACCATATCTGACCAACATCTAACAAAATATAATAAAAATACCCATATCTAACCAACATCTAACAAAATATAATAAAATACCGTATCTGACCAACATCTAACAAAATATAATAAAAATACCCATATCTCACCAACATCTTACAAAATATAATAAAACACCGTATCTGACCAACATCTAACAAAATATAATAAAAATACCGTATTTGACCAACATCTAACAAAATATAATAAAAATACCATATCTAACCAACATCTTACAAAATATAATAAAATACCATATCTCACCAACATCTTACAAAATATAATAAAAATACCGTATCTGACCAACATCTAACAAAATATAATAAAAATACCGTATCTGACCAACATCTAACAAAATATAATAAAAATACCGTATTTGACCAACATCTAACAAAATATAATAAAAATACCATATCTAACCAACATCTTACAAAATATAATAAAATACCATATCTCACCAACATCTTACAAAATATAATAAAAATACCGTATCTGACCAACATCTAACAAAATATAATAAAAATACCATATCTAACCAACATCTTACAAAATATAATAAAATACCATATCTAACCAACATCTTACAAAATATAATAAAATACCGTATCTGACCAACATCTAACAAAATATAATAAAAATACCCATATCTAACCAACATCTAACAAAATATAATAAAATACCGTATCTGACCAACATCTAACAAAATATAATAAAAATACCGTATCTGACCAACATCTAACAAAATATAATAAAAATACCGTATCTGACCAACATCTAACAAAATATAGTAAAAATACCCATATCTCACCAACATCTTGCAAAATATAATAAAACACCGTATCTAACCAACATCTAACAAAATATAATAAAAATACCGTATCTAACCAACATCTAAAAAAATATAATAAAATTACCGTATCTAACCAACATCTAACAAAATATAATAAAAATACCATAGCTAAGCAACATCTTACAAAATATAATAAAATACCATATCTAACCAACATCTAACAAAATATAATAAAAATACCCATATCTAACCAACATCTTACAAAATATAATAAAATACCGTATCTGACCAACATCTAACAAAATATAATAAAAATACCGTATCTGACCAACATCTAACAAAATATAATAAAAATACCGTATCTGACCAACATCTAACAAAATATAGTAAAAATACCCATATCTCACCAACATCTTGCAAAATATAATAAAACACCGTATCTAACCAACATCTAACAAAATATAATAAAAATACCGTATCTAACCAACATCTAAAAAAATATAATAAAATTACCGTATCTAACCAACATCTAACAAAATATAATAGAAATACCATATCTAAGCAACATCTTACAAAATATAATAAAATACCATATCTAACCAACATCTAACAAAATATAATAAAAATACCCATATCTAACCAACATCTTACAAAATATAATAAAATACCGTATCTGACCAACATCTAACAAAATATAATAAAAATACCATATCTAACCAACATCTTACAAAATATAATAAAATACCGTATCTGACCAACATCTAACAAATTATAATAAAATACCGTATCTTACCAACATCCAACAAAATATTTTTAAAAAATAAATCAAACTGTTGGAATATGTTGTTTTAAAATGTTAACTGAAGTTTGAAGTGAAGGAACCCACATAACATTAAAGAGATCCCAGGTGGGTATAGTTGCCTAATTTATTTTTCCTTCGCTTTTTCATCAACGTGTATAAATATTTAGACGGTCTTATGTTGCTATGCATTTCCAAACGTTTTTAATGAATAATTTTTCTTAGGAACAAATTTGCTTCATTTGTATTTTAACAGTAGGAAAGAAGTCTGGTAATTACACGAATACATACAATCTGAATAACTTTATGAAAAAAGTTATCAGCATTATAAATATTTATGGGCAACCATTTCTGTCTTGTTAAAACTTTATTACTTTTAAAATTGGCAATAAAGTTCTTAATTCATGTTTATTCAGTACTTTTAGGTGTAAGTTGCCCCAAGCAATTTTTGTTTAACCTTTTATACAAAAAATACCCACTCATTTTTCTTTAGT
This sequence comes from Ypsolopha sequella, assembly GCA_934047225.1. Classification (NCBI taxonomy): domain Eukaryota; kingdom Metazoa; phylum Arthropoda; class Insecta; order Lepidoptera; family Ypsolophidae; genus Ypsolopha; species Ypsolopha sequella. The sequence goes on along the minus strand of OW203986.1, from coordinate 1,517,299 downwards.
CAAAGCACATAATTCTTAAGAAATAGCGCTTTCTTTGAATCTAGCTAGACGGACAAATTTGAAGTGATAGTTTATTTTTAGAAATAAGGGTTTGGGACAGATATTTGTTAAGTTTATTATGTTTTAATATAAACTAAGTATTACATTCTACCTTATATTTATTATGTAACACACGAAGCCTTACCACGAATAATAAATAAGCTAAAAATGTTTAATAACAAACTTTTAAATCTGTGTATTTACAGCCTAAGCTAGCTAGCTCAACCAGCTTCGTTAATTTCTCGTCGAGGAGAGCGGCGCGCCCACAAAGCAGTGGGGCGCCTCACTTCCAGTGACTCCTGAGTAGAGATGGGCTCCACCTGGGAAAATTCCCGATTGCGGGAAAATTCCCGGAAACTTTCCGTGAAAACACCCGTTTGGGAAAATATTTGGGTGGTTTCATTTTGATATTTTGTTTTAATATATTTTGAAATAAAAGCTATCCACCATGGCAAATAAGTAGATTAGCCGTATTGTAGCTAAATAACAGAAAGTTCTTTAATTGACATTACAGCCGATTCTGAAGGCTTTAATTTTAGTTTTAGTGCTGTCAAAACAAAATTTTCTTCATTGCAAAATAGTCCTTAACTGTTGTATTAGAAGTTAAATTACTTTGGAAAATTTTAAATTTTGACAGCACTAAAACTAAAATTAAAGCCTTCAGAATCGGCTTTAGTATCATTATTTTCTCCGGACAAAAAATAATTCATTTTTTTTTTCTCAGAATGTAATGCATATTTTAGAAAAACTTTATCAGTAAAAGGTGTTTGTAATAGCGTCAGCAGTCTATCACAAAAAAAATAAATACAAAAATAGTGCGGTTACTTAACCTTTTAATTAAATATTTTCAAGTGCCTGTAGTTTCCAAAGCGCATAGTTTCGCAGTTAAGTGTAAGGAAATAAAATGTTGGCTGTGACTTCCTCTATTACCTGCAGTAAGTTTAATTTTAAGTTTCATAGTATTAGTGAAGAAAAATGAAAAAAACTCACCGATTGGGAATCTTCCCCGATAAACACCGGCAATTTTCCCAAACGGGAATTAACCCGGGAATTTTCTCGATGGAAATTTTCCCGCGCCCGTGTCTACTCCTGAGCGATGTTAGAAAATTAGCGATGCTCAAGTATGAAATGCAGTGTTATGATTGGCTCATTTGTGGTTCAAGTTTTCTCAAATCAGAACCTTGGAGGTCTGGGGATCAATCTCATCGAAAGCTCGATCTGATCTGTGTTAAATACATTGGTTTGATGTTATCCATTTATTTAATAAATTCATTATATGAACAATTTACTCGTATCTTAATTACAATAATTAAATAAGTTATTTTAGAATTTTTGGGTACAATAAGACTAGTATTACACGAGTACATATAGGTATCATATATACACTTGAACAACACTTGATCATTCCGAATAACTTTTCCAAGGAAATAAATACAATACGCTACAAATAAAGTAATTATATTTCCTTTCAAAAAAGACCCCAAATTAATTATACAGTGCTTGGTAATTCGACTTATTCCTTTAAAGGGGTTTTACTAGTGATCATTTCCAAAAAATAATGCCAATCAACTAGGGGTCGCAAATGATTTTTTTTTTCAAGTAAAACACGTCGATATTTCAAAAATTACAAAATAAAAAAGGTTTTCTGAGATTATGGGAATTCAGGGCACGTATTTTTTTTTATAAATGATCACTCATCTATTATGGATCAGAAATATAATAAATAAGTGCTGCGACAGGAATAGTTATTTTTAAATTATTTATTTTTGGTTATTAGTCTGAAAGTTTGAAAAATAATATAAAAACCTTTGTAGGTAACTCGGAGACCATTCATTTTCGACACCTAGTTGATAGAACTTAATTCGTTGGAAATGATCTCTAGTAAAACCCCTTTCAAGGAATAGGTTGAATTACCAAGCACTCTGTATGTCTAATAAACGCAAGTCTTGTCTCTCACACTCACTCACAAAATGCTAATAATACAACCTAAACCTGACTAGAGTCCATCCTCCTGTAGGGACCGTAACTAGAGTAGTGCGGTGCAGGGCCATACTCCTGGTAGTTCTGATGCGGCGTGTGGTGATGATGAGAGGAGAACTCGGTCTTCTGCTCCTTGAGGTAGGAGATGAACCAGGTGAGGAAGTAGCCGGCCTTGTGGATCACGCAGAAGAAGATGAAGGCGTACACCAGCTTGAAGATGAACAGCTTCTTGATGATGATGTCCGCGAAATATACTGGAAGTTTTTTTTTTATTAGGTGTCTGTCAAAATAAGTTACTAGCGGATCTCGTTTCTGACGATACCGTAGGAATTTCGAAAAATTTGGCCTAACTCCTTGTCTACATTTTCAAGGAAACCTCTGTGCAAAATTTCAGCTCTCTAGGTCCAAGGGTTTGGGCTGGGCGTTGATATCTTCGTTTTTTTATGGTATTATTCTTTCCCCCGATATCTTGATATTTCAGATATCTTAAATTGTCTGTTTGGCAATATTTATATCTATACTAATAATATTTATATCTATACTAATAATAAAGTAGTAAAAAAGCCTTGTCTGTACATTCAATATTCTTAGAATTTTTGTCTGTCTGTATGTATGTTCCATTTTAACTCGTGAACCACTCAACGGATTTGGATGCGGTTTTATTTATTATCATTGTAGTAACCTTTGTCAAGATATATGCTATAAGGAGTTAAGGTGCTATGTAAAAGTTGTAGCGTCCCTGTTACCTCCATATGCGAAAAAACCCTCAGTGCGAGTGGGAAGGATTCGTAGAAAACTAACAAAAAGTCGGTTTTTTTATTGATATAAAATGTACTAAGCTATTTTATCAAAAAGATTTTCAAAGAGACTTTACAAATACAAAATATCCACATTTTGAATGCAATGACACAATGAAATTAGTTAGGATTTCAGAATTACAGGAAAAAATAAAACAATTTAGAGGTCTTTTCGGAATTAAATTCTATCAAGAAAATTTCATCCAATCGCGTTTTCTTTCAGTGAGAATCTTAATTAAATACTCAATAAACATTTACAAAAAAATGAAATATGTAGATGACGTTATAGTGGAGTAAATGGATTCGAAAAATCCCCATTTTTTTTTGGCATCGCCTTAATGAGTTAACTCGGGGGGAGCCGCGAGCGATAGGCTAGTAATACATACTATTCATTATTCAGTTAGATAAAGTATTGTTGGTATACAACAACTAAAGTAGAAAGTATAAGTACTTACTCAGCAAATCAATTTTCTTTTTCTTGCCTCTTGACGTCACATCATTGTCACTTTCTGCTAAAGCTATAACATTACTTAGCACTAAACAGAAAAATAATACAACTAAAACAGGCTTCATATTGACGCACATTTGGTACGGTTTTATTATATTTCCCTTTCCTTTCTGCTTTTTGTATTTTTCTACGAGTCGTAATATGGTTATATTCGTTTCAGCTAAGGTTTTCTTTTGGAATATTTTGGTTTCAATGTAAGATCTGTTCTGGTTTGGACACCGTTACTCACTGACATGCCCACAGACCTTTTGTCATTTGAAGCATCTTCCTAAATATTACCACCGAACCGCTAAATAGATGATAAAACAGGGAAAGTGTAACTTTCCTTGTAACTTTACGCAACACGCTAACTCGTACAGAATGAGTTATTTACTTTAAAATAAGATGAAATTTCTCGTTATGATGAGTTATTCGAGTTGCTTAAAATTTACTTTTACCCATACTTATTATGTAACTTACTTATTATTATTAGACTTTTCAAATTCGATTCGGGTAAATTTTCGCATCAATAAATATAACGACTACGTCCTCAAGGAGGACTGGAGGAGGACCGGAAGAGGCTGTACTGTCAGAAACTCACTTACGAATGAGAATTTCATTACGGAACGAAATAGATTTCGTTTGTTTTTTTTTTTTGGTAAATCAATTTCCGCTTTAAGGCGCCTCTTTCCAGCGTCATCCGAAAATGATAATAATACGAGGAAATACACTAAAATAAGTAAGTTAGGCATACTTAAATAAAAAAATAATACATTAATTTGAAAAAAATAATAATATAATAAATATAGGTACTTAAGTATATTATACCCATATACCTAACTCCGCCAATTCGAATAGTCTTGATAAGCTATTTCTCTTAAACGGTATGTTTAAAATTTATGGAAAAAAATATAGTGTTAGATAAATTATTATTATTATTATTATTATTATTATAAAGAACAACTTGATTGCAAGATATCACTCTTGTGTATAAGAAACAGCATGAAAATATTGTTCAAAACTAAGCTGTTTTCAAACTAAACTTGGTTATTTCGTTGAAACCATTCATGTTATTTGTATGGTTCTTGTACTAAAATACAACGAATATACTTTTTGGAAAAATGATTGCTGGAATTTCTTTTCCGTCCATTGTGTATATGTGAAAAGTATTATCTATTTTGCGCTACCAGGAGACGTAGCGACAACGAGCCACTTCGCAATGCGCGCTGATATGAACGTTATTTCAAATATAGTTTCTGGCGATATTTGTACCGACACAGGTTGATTCAAGGTTGTTAGGGGATATCACCCCCTTAAGATGGTTTGGAAGAAATCGTTGCCGATTGTACGAGTAATCTTGTTTTTCCGTTTATTTATAATATTTTTTGCTGTGTGTTTTCCTGGCACAGAAAACTGTAGGAACAGATAATACTATTGTTAATATTAACAAGTAGCCACTGTTCGCCACTTCAGAAGTAATCTTCACGGATGCCTTCAATAAAACGGTAACACAGTTGGTAGGGGGCCAATGCAACTGCCCAATTACAATTACCATATTATATGCAGCGCACGCAGGTGATGTGCAGTGTTGATGACGTTTGCGTTATAGCCCATTTTTGTATTTTGCTAAAATCTCAAGACGCGTGTCACGTGAGTGACTTGTGCGCGTTTCCAACAGCACAATCGGCACCTTATTTTTTTGCCAATATTAACGATACGAAAATCGTTCAAAGTTTCCTTCTGCATGTCTTCATCTGCATATCCTAAGTTAAGTCGAGAGTTCAAGAGACAAGACCAAGTTTTCTTCTGAAAAAAAAAAACAATTATAGAGTCAATGTGACCTGAGGTCACAGCAGCAACTTCTTAATGCCAAGGCCAGGCTAATTCACCGTCCCCCATTCCGTTGGAGGCGAATGACACAATTCAGTGGCATTTTCGAGATCAGTCTTTATCTTTGTAACAATAAGGACCAAAAGTGTTGCAAAATATTTAATTTGGTTGGCTCGGGTCTGATTTCCAAGCCCCATTACGTGTGTAGGTGGAGGTTCTATTTTTGGGAGTGTCTAATTGGGTCTCGGGACTAATATAATCTGCTTTGGTACTGATACTTAATTAACGTTTTTTTTTTTTTATTGTCACCCTAATATTTGAACTGACACTTGAGCGGCAATTTATTAAAGCTTAATTGGTATGTAAATAAAAAGTACATGTTGGTGATTCCGAAACATATTGAGATATTAGGTTTCTAGACCGTATTTTTTATAGCTTTAAAAACCGAGATTTTGTATATTTTACCAAAAATGTAAATTCCATCGTCATTTTCATTTGACTTCTAAATTTCGTCACAGATTACGGCTAGGTACGAATAAATTTTTATTTTTTATTTTTTTTATTAGTATTTTTACAAAATGGTACAAAGTTTACTTGACCGATTCATTGTAAAAAGTGTATCTCAATCAATATGAATAAAAAGGTTGGTTTAGCCTACTCCATGACGTCATCACAACTACTTGGAATGCTGAAATATATAAATTTATCGCTTATTTATAATAGTCATCTTGACACAATAAAAACTTATTTATTTATTTATTTATTTATTTAGGAACACCAACAAGAAATACAAAAAAATTACTTAAATGGAATAATATTAAAATGTATACAGCTATTTGTTTTCTTAATTAAAGGCATCCACATCATGCACCAGTTAAGACAATTATGAAAAATTCTTATACTAAATAATAGGAGCATTTACTACTCGTATATTCTATAAAATATGAAATTAAAACTAGGTTAACAAATTTTGTGCGAAGATTTTTTAAAATAACAGGGTAGGTACCTACTTATTTTATGCTTTGTGTTTATTTGTGCATGCAGTTTTTTTTGGCTAAGTATTTACTGACAGAGGACTTGAAGGTGTTGAGCCCGGAGAAAATATCAATATCTGCTTTGGCGTATTTGGAAATAGCATTGTACTGGCGGCAAGGTCTCGTTAAAGGAGCGTTGGTACCTAGGTTAGTATTAGCAAAGGGTATATTAAAAAGAATGTAGTTGGATCTTGGTAGCCTTTTAGGGGTATTAAATATTATACAAATACTTAATAAAAAAAACTTTACATGGCGAGTTCCGTGACTTGTTTCCTGCGAAAAGGTATAAGTAGCACGAACTAAAAGCTGCTTTAAAAAAATCATCATCATCATCTAAAAATGCTTAGAAATAGTTTGGATCAATCTCGGAGTCCAAATATTTTACTTGAATTGATTGTGACTTAAACTTTACACATAAAGGTCAAACAAACAATACACTCATGCTATTCAAGTACCTCCGTTATGAAACTGTCGCTATATCACACATCATCTACTAAAGAGATCTCAGCCTATCTAGCAAACGGTGAGCCTTAAATAACCAATCTAACTGGACCTCTACAAACACAACCTTTTCACTTAATTTAGTACTCAATTGATACTAGTGAACTAAAATTAAGATTTTTTTTTTAAAAGCTGCTTCATAAAGCGAAAAGCTGCTTTAGAAAATGTTTGACTTTCCTAAAAACTAACAGTCGTTACGCGTTAAAAGACCTTTTCTAAAATTGACTTTTTTCGAGTATAGTTATTTCATGACATAACATTTTTTAATCATGATCATCAGAAGAATATGTGGTTAACTAATCTGTTTTAACACCCTCTCGAAATATACTAATTTTAGTAGCATAATATGTAGCAAAAGCATGGACCATCAAAATCATCAGAATCCGTTGCTGGAACGTCGAATTTATCAGAAACATCAACACCCATCTAGACAACACAAAAACCACATTTAGATAATATAAAACTCGTGTATACAATACATATAGTATGTGATCTACTGAAACACCTGTATACGCGGCGAGGTCATAACATACTGGCTACGTTTCACCTGAAAGTAACCCAGCCACCATCGTTCATTTTTATGAACAGTTTTATGTTAGGGATCCCTAAAAACCAGGTTGATGGCCTCATGTTTCATCCTGACGCTTTATTTTATTGGAATCAAAGACCAAGGCCGTTTTCTGAATTTCACACTGTTTGATAGAGTCCATCAAGGGAATCTTTCGTCTTTTAAGGTGTTAACAGAGAATGTGCGCAATGCACATCATAATTTAATATTGTTTTCCTGACTTTAGAGGTAACAGTATGTAATAAATGCGTTTATCTAGTCCCATTCTGCAATAAGGCAATTGCAACATCAAAAGCAGTTTTATACGGCATTGGTTTCGAGAAATCTTTAAAAAAACCACAAAAATATGTATCTTATCTCCGAAACTGGGAGACCGAAAGATATGAAAAAAATATTAATTATAGATCATAACTGGCTAATTACAAGGGAACTATAGTGATTAAAAAAATTGAGTACAAATGAAAAATATAAAAAAGAAGAAAAAGAAATGAAAAGATCTATTTCATAAAAATACAATATGGGTATCAAATTGTAGGTATTAAAAGGCTGATTGTGAAAATATATAGTTTGGCTGTATTTAATAGCATCTATTTCAAGAAATTATTGAAAAACCATTAAAAAAATTATGTTCCCCGCCCTATCTCCAAAACTGGTGGAAAAAAAATATAAAAAAAACATGGTAATATGTTACGTAAAGATTACAAGAAAAATGAAGCGGTTGAGAAATTCAGAAAAAAAATTACAAAATTAAATTTATCATCCACAATACGGAACCCTAGGTACGCGAGTCTGGATCACACTTGGCCGGTTTTTTTGTAACCAATTGTCTTTTGAAAATGGTACCAGACACTCAAAAGGGCAAAAAGCTCGTGATTTGTTCGTACTGCGTGTCATACGACACAGGGCCAGCTCTGATTGGCCAATTCACAGTAACAGTAACTGTGCCCGGCATAGTATTTATGTGGTGATTTTCCAGCTCTTATCAGACTTCCATGTTATTTTCGTTCACAGTTAGCAACCAATTTCCTTTCTTGGAAAACTATATTGATATTAATATAAATCAGATTCTGAGAAGGTCATATTTACCAAGAGCCGATTGAATTCGAAATTAACGTTACAGTTTCAATGTAATACTCATTTCATTATACTCGCAATAAATATATATTCAAATAAAACACAGAATTTAACAAAAATTAACCAGATTCGGCGTATTCCGTAATCCGTATTCTATATCTCTACTTACTTTAGATACCTATATGTATATAAAACATAATGAAGAGAAAAAACACAAAAGTAATTACTAAGGTTTGGGCAGGGGGGCTCCCCGGAGGGCAAAATATTAACTTGTAATAAATATAATTATGAATATATTTTGGAACCTTATAAAATATGATTGATTTTATAATCTAAAAAATGTCTGTGTCTAATATCTGTGTGTGCGCGATTCACGCAAAGTGTTCACGGGATTTCAATGGGGTTTTCACTTGTTGCTTGAATGTTCCCGGACTTAGGCTTAGATTGGTTCTAGGTTCTATGTTCTAGGTTCTAGGTTTTAGGAGTAACCTAGAACCTAGGACCAATCTAAAACCAAAGTTATCGAACAGATTTTTAAAGAAATTACTCCTGGATATAGGTCAAGTTATGCCATTACTTTTATGTTCTTATATTATTTTACTTTATATTTCATTATGTTGTTCACTACAAACTAAGTGTAATTTTGGCACAAAAAGGTTATTTTAATCTTATATCTAAATTGGACTTTGTAAATAATTAAAAGCATATTTATTTAATTAATTTGCTATTAAAACTATGGTAAAAACAAAAATAGAGTTGTGTTGAGACCTGGATAGCTCAGTTGGTAAAGCAATCGCCCGGTAAGTGAGAGGTCTCGGTTACAAATCACTTCAAATTTACTTTTTTACTGAGTTTCTCTATTGCAATAATAGATATAACGTTAATTTCTTCGTCCGCTAACGACAGACCCTCGCTCGCTTGATAACGAATTCGGATAGAATTCAAAACATGTCGCGTATCGCGAAATAAATTAATGTAAGTCGATCCGTCTTTATACATAATTATGAATTCAACTTACAATAGTTACAAGTCTAGAGTGTACTTGTAACATTATATTCTTTGTATATTTTATGTCCCTCGGGATAAAACTGAGTCCGTTATACTTTGTCTCATTTGACAGTTTTACATAAAATACTTACAGATAGGTAACCCATGTCAGTTTACACTGAATGTATTCTGACAAAGGATCGTAATATATTAAAATCTGAATACAATTATGAAATAATGAACGTTACTTTTAGAAATAAGAACACAACGTAAACATTTCTTTCACGTCAAAATAATAAGTTACTATTTTAGTCCGAAAATTAAATAACTTTAATATATGATGGTAACAAACGGCTCACCTCAGTAAATACTATGGTCGGGATAGCCGACCAGTTTCAGCAGATTTAGGCTGCCTTCATCTTGAAGACGCGCGACGCGACCACGTTAGTTGCGCCTCACACTACATGCGCAATGCGCGGGACGTCATCTGTGCAGGTGGCGTGAGCGGTCGGACAGTTAAACTATAATCAATCTAACGTTTTAATTTCGTGATCAATGTACTTACAATACCTCGTCATTGCATGTACTTGTATTTACGTAATTTACCACGAGCTTACTAAACTGGTTTGTTAAATTATTTCGTAATTACAAACAAGACTTCAGTAACGAGTTTGAAACAAGATATTTTATTTAAATACATTCTTAGCTTTAGTGGGGATTCATAATAAATAATATTTATACGAGTTACTCACAAATTATTAATCTTTCGGGCAAAAACTCGCTTTGTTTTAATTTGAAATGAACCTGCTAATACAAAATGAACTTTTACCAGGCTGAACCGCCTCTAGCTGGGTCCATCCTGTTTATATTTTTGTAATAACTTGCTGTTACTAACATAGTTATAATAGGTCTGTCATGTTACTAACCTCTATGGTCTTTATTGTCTGAAAATAAAGTTTTTATTTTTCTTTCTTTTTATCAAAAAAATAGTAACCGACTTCTAATGTAACAGCAGTCATTCGCTAAAAAGTTAATAGTAATTGTGAAATGTAATGACCGATGGTACTTACTGAAACAAAACTTTTGTCGACTTCTTTCTTCCTGAATCATATGTTATCTAGAAGTTGGCGCTCTCATATTGGTTTTTGTTGTTGCTATATCGTAGGGAGTACGCTGACTTCTAGATAACATAACATATGTTTACCAGGAAGAGAGAAGTACCTAAAGTTACCTTAATATTAAAGTGTTGTTTCGGTACCATCGGTATCGGTCATTCTATTACCTACTATTATTATTAACTTTGTAGTTAATGACTGCTGTTACATTTGAAGTCGGTTACTAGTTTTTTTTTTTTTAAGTTCTTTTATTTTACATTTTTTTGGTGTTGACGGGTTAAATTGTGAAATATGGGTAGTTCTTGCAAACGCGCTGTTGATATCAAACGAAATTCAAGTGAGTACCTATAATGACTACGTTTAAGTAGCTTCCTTCTATCAGCATCCTTACACAAAGTGATTGCCGCAATCTCGAGTTATGTACTGTCATCCGTTGAGGAGTTCTATGGTGACGAATCCAGGATCGAAGGTCAGGTGGGTATTCTGATAATTTCCAAGTAATACCCTCGAATCAGCACCCTAACACAGTGATTTCCGCAATCTCGAATTATGTGCTCTTATCCGTTGAGGAGTTCTATGGTAATGAGGCCAGGATCGAAGGTCAGGTGGAATAATGTTACTTTAATACGGAATAATGTTAATAATGCAATCAAAATCTTGGTCCAAAGCGATAACTTCAATCTCGAGAAGTACGCTGTCAAAAAAAAAAGGATCATTCCAATCAATTCGGAAATGACGGAGTTAGAGAGTAACAACGCCAAAAAAATAAACACTCGATTGAGAACCTCCTCCATTTTTGAAGTCAGTTACTCACGGTATTTACCTCTAAAATGTGTAAGGATATATTAAAAAATATACCCACGCCTGTCTCCCAGAAGGATAGGTAGAGACTTCAGTTTTCTATTTTGCCTCTTCCACAGAACATATTAGGAACTATTCATACAAGCTCTTATATTCCGAGTACCTTTGACTTTGCCCTTCTTCAGTATGTCGGCATTATAACCTAAATAAATAAATAAATAAATAAATTATGTCTGTTGAGCTTTATACCTTCCTCTTGCGCACCATAGATTTTTTTTTGTACTTTTATTAATCCTCTCTACATGTTCAAACCAAAAAATCATAAATTATACAGGGTTTTACGGACGTCAGTACGTGTATTGTTATAGACATTTTTGTTCTTATCCATTATTCCTTTTAAAAAAAAAAAAAAAACGATATCTGATTTTGTTTTAAATATCGATTTTGTGTGATTTGATGTGAACCGGGTTTTTTTAATAGGTATCTTGTACTTTTCTGTATAGTTAAAAATTTAAATAAAACCTTTGTTTTGGTACAGTCTACACGACCACGATCACATATTATATTTAACATTTCAACAACTTTCATAAGGAAACATAAAAGAAGAAAACAAACGAAAATGGCACTGTCCGGTGCCCACACAAAACAATAGGTTTTCAATTTTTTTAAGGAAATCACTAAAATATTTATTCCTTTCCGCAGTTGTATTTCTTGGGGAAAGTCGTTCAGTATGAGTGAGTACATGATGTGGTTTTATTTAAAACCTGTCAATTCACTTCATATACACTCTTCATTTATCTACCTACACTAATATACTAACCTGTCAATTCACTTCATATATACTCTAGATTTATCTACCTAGACTAATGTACTAACCTGTCAATTCACTTCATATATACTCTACATTTATCTACCTACACTAATATACTAACTTGTCAATTCACTTCATATATACTCTACATTTATCTACCTACACTAATGTACTAACCTGTCAATTCACTTCATATATACTCTACATTTATCTACCTACACTAATGTACTAACCTGTCAATTCACTTCATATATACTCTGCATTTATCTACCTACACTAATATACTGACCTGTCAATTCACTTCATATATACTCTACATTTATCTACCTACACTAATGTACTAACCTGTCAATTCACTTCATATATACTCTACATTTATCTACCTACACTAATATACTGACCTGTCAATTCACTTCATATATACTCTACATTTATCTACCTACACTAATGTACTAACCCGTCAATTCACTTCATATATACTCTACATTTATCTACCTACACTAATATACTAACCTGTCAATTCACTTCATATATACTCTACATTTATCTACCTACACTAATGTACTAACCTGTCAATTCACTTCATATATACTCTACATTTATCTACCTACAGACACTAATATACTAACTTGTCAATTCACTTCATATATACTCTACATTTATCTACCTACACTAATGTACTAACCTGTCAATTCACTTCATATATACTCTACATTTATCTACCTACACTAATATACTAACTTTTCAATTCACTTCATATATACTTTACATTTATCTACCTACACTAATATACTGACCTGTCAATTCACTTCATATATACTCTACATTTATCTACCTACACTAATGTACTAACCTGTCAATTCACTTCATATATACTCTACATTTATCAACCTACACTAATATACTTACCTGTCAATTTACTTCATATATACTCTACATTTATCTACCTACACTAATGTACTAACCTGTCAATTCACTTCATATATACTCTACATTTATCTACCTACACTAATATACTAACTTGTCAATTCACTTCATATATACTCTACATTTATCTACGTACACTAATGTACTAACCTGTCAATTCACTTCATATATACTCTACATTTATCTACCCACACTAATATACTAACCTGTCAATTCAATTCATATATACTCTACATTTATCTACCTACACTAATATACTAACCTGTCAATTCACTTCATATATACTCTACATTTATCTACTTACACTAATATACTAACTTGTCAATTCACTTCATATATACTCTACATTTATCTACCTACACTAATGTACTAACCTGTCAATTCACTTCATATATACTCTACATTTATCTACCTACACTAATATACTAACCTGTCAATTCACTTCATATATACTCTACATTTGTTTACCCACACTAATATACTAACCTGTCAATTCAATTCATATATACTCTACATTTTTCTACCTACACTAATATACTAACCTGTCAATTCACTTCATATATACTCTACATTTATCTACCTACACTAATATACTAACTTGTCAATTCACTTCATATATACTCTACATTTATCTACCTACACTAATGTACTAACCTGTCAATTCACTTCATATATACTCTACATTTATCTACCTACACTAATATACTAACCTGTCAATTCACTTCACATATACTCTACATTCATCTACCTACACTAATGTACTAACCTGTCAATTCACTTCATATATACTCTACATTTATCTACCTACACTAATGTACTAACCTGTCAATTCACTTCATATATACTCTACATTTATCTACCTACACTAATATACTAACTTGTCAATTCACTTCATATATACTCTACATTTATCTACCTACACTAATGTACTAACCTGTCAATTCACTTCATATATACTCTACATTTATCTACCTACACTAATATACTAACTTGTCAATTCACTTCATATATACTCTACATTTATCTACCTACACTAATATACTGACCTGTCAATTCACTTCATATATACTCTACATTTATCTACCTACACTAATATACTAACTTGTCAATTCACTTCATATATACTCTACATTTATCTACGTACACTAATGTACTAACCTGTCAATTCACTTCATATATACTCTACATTTATCTACCTACACTAATATACTAACTTGTCAATTCACTTCATATATACTCTACATTTATCTACCTACACTAATGTACTAACCTGTCAATTCACTTCATATATACTCTACATTTATCTACCTACACTAATGTACTAACCTGTCAATTCACTTCATATATACTCTACATTTATCTACCTACACTAATATACTAACTTGTCAATTCACTTCATATATATTCTACATTTATCTACCTACACTAATGTACTAACCTGTCAATTCACTTCATATATACTCTACATTTATCTACCTACACTAATGTACTAACCTGTCAATTCACTTCATATATACTCTACATTTATCTACCTACACTAATATACTAACTTGTCAATTCACTTCATATATACTCTACATTTATCTACCTACACTAATGTACTAACCTGTCAATTCACTTCATATATACTCTACATTTATCTACCTACACTAATATACTAACTTTTCAATTCACTTCATATATACTTTACATTTATCTACCTACACTAATATACTGACCTGTCAATTCACTTCATATATACTCTACATTTATCTACCTACACTAATGTACTAACCTGTCAATTCACTTCATATATACTCTACATTTATCTACCTACACTAATATACTTACCTGTCAATTTACTTCATATATACTCTACATTTATCTACCTACACTAATGTACTAACCTGTCAATTCACTTCATATATACTCTACATTTATCTACCTACACTAATATACTAACTTGTCAATTCACTTCATATATACTCTACATTTATCTACGTACACTAATGTACTAACCTGTCAATTCACTTCATATATACTCTACATTTATCTACCCACACTAATATACTAACCTGTCAATTCAATTCATATATACTCTACATTTATCTACCTACACTAATATACTAACCTGTCAATTCACTTCATATATACTCTACATTTATCTACTTACACTAATATACTAACTTGTCAATTCACTTCATATATACTCTACATTTATCTACCTACACTAATGTACTAACCTGTCAATTCACTTCATATATACTCTACATTTATCTACCTACACTAATATACTAACCTGTCAATTCACTTCATATATACTCTACATTTATCTACCTACACTAATGTACTAACCTGTCAATTCACTTCATATATACTCTACATTTATCTACCTACACTAATGTACTAACCTGTCAATTCACTTCATATATACTCTACATTTATCTACCTACACTAATATACTGACCTGTCAATTCACTTCATATATACTCTACATTTATCTACCTACACTAATGTACTAACCTGTCAATTCACTTCATATATACTCTACATTTATCTACCCACACTAATATACTAACCTGTCAATTCAATTCATATATACTCTACATTTATCTACCTACACTAATATACTAACCTGTCAATTCACTTCATATATACTTTACATTTATCTACCTACACTAATATACTAACTTGTCAATTCACTTCATATATACTCTACATTTATCTACCTACACTAATGTACTAACCTGTCAATTCACTTCATATATACTCTACATTTATCTACCTACACTAATATACTAACCTGTCAATTCACTTCATATATACTCTACATTTATCTACCTACACTAATGTACTAACCTGTCAATTCACTTCATATATACTCTACATTTATCTACCTACACTAATGTACTAACCTGTCAATTCACTTCATATATACTCTACATTTATCTACCTACACTAATGTACTAACCTGTCAATTCACTTCATATATACTCTACATTTATCTACCTACACTAATATACTGACCTGTCAATTCACTTCATATATACTCTACATTTATCTACCTACACTAATGTACTAACCTGTCGATTCACTTCATATACACTCTACATTTATCTACCTACACATTAGTACTGACCTGTCAATTCACTTCATAAATACTCTACATTTATGTACCTACACTAATGTACTAACCTGTCGATTCACTTCATATACACTCTACATTTATCTACCTACACTAATGTACTAACCTGTCGATTCACTTCATATACACTCTACATTTATCTACCTACACATTAGTACTAACCTGTCAATTCACTTCATAAATACTCTACATTTATCTACCTACACTAATGTACTAACCTGTCGATTCACTTCATATACACTCTACATTTATCTACCTACACATTAGTACTAACCTGTCAATTCACTTCATAAATACTCTACATTTATCTACCTACACTAATATACTAACCTGTCAATTCACTTCATAAATACTCTACATTTATCTACCTACACTAATGTAATAAGCTACAAGTGTACAGAGGCAACCACGCGATTTTGAGGAGCAGCGCAAAACAGACGCGTCGATTTTAAAGCCCGACCCGCGGCCATTTTCTTTAATTACGAGTATGTGGACGGTATACTCACGTACGCTCAGTGACCACGGGTGTTTACTAGGATGATCGGCTTCATAAGCCATCTTTGGGAGCACTAGTGCCGTATACCAACTAGGAGTCGAAGAGGTCGCCATTGTATATCCATACGGGCGAAGCCGCGGACAAATGCTAGTAGTCGTAGTATACTAAAGTAACGTAATAACAAAATAATGCTTTCCGTCAGTATTTTTGTATGGAAAACCGGTTCAGTATGAGCAGTAGAAATTTGATTACATTTAATGTTAACTCTTTGCTGGGGGGGGGGGGCGAATTTCTCCAGCGTTACAATTATTGATTTCTATTGTTCTATTTGTATTTCCCTGAATTATGCTTTTTATATGGCATTCCATTATTTTCTTAAAATTAAAATGAACTTCTATAAGGTGTATTTATATCTAGTTTATTTAGAAAATAAACTAGGTATCAGAATTCATTTTGAATCTGAATGTTTGAAATTCAAATTTGAGTATATTTTAACCCAGTAAACTTGTACTGCGAGTGGAGGAGTGGGGGTATAATGAAGGTATAATGTTACCAATGATAAATAACTTAGTTCGTTTTACATCGCCAGGTGACACAAAGTTCCCACGATTTACCTCATTCCGAACATTCAGCACGTAACCTTACACATTGACAGATCTACTGATAAATGGAAGGTAGTTGGCGAAGTTCTGAATTCAGATTCGGAGTGAGATGCAGCGGTGCATTCTCAATGCGCGCTTCAAGATGCAAGCACGAGGGGCGCCATGAAGCTGGGGAGAGACGGACAAACATAGTATTTTGTCAGCAAGTAGAAAGGTGCAGGCCACACAGAAAGGTGCAGGCCACACAGAAAGGTGCAGGCCACACAGAAAGGTGCAGGCCACACAGAAAGGTGCAGGCCACACAGAAAGGTGCAGGCCACACAGAAAGGTGCAGGCCACACAGAAAGGTGCAGGCCACATAGAAAGGCGCAGGCCACACAGAAAGGTGCAGGCCACACAGAAAGGTGCAGGCCACACAGAAAGGTGCAGGCCACACAGAAAGGCGCAGGTCACACAGAAAGGCGCAGGTCACACAGAAAGACGCAGGCCACACAGACGAGGACGAGGCAAAGATGTGACGTTTTGTTCCTACATCCCGTCTTCTCTATATGTTTTTCGTAGCGATGCTTTCATACATTTTGTATGAAAGTACATTATTCAAGGGGCGCCACGTCTTCGCTTCATCCTCACCTTACGTCTCTCCTGTCTCTTTTGCGGCAGGAGTGACGTTATATATCAGTTGTGCAATATTTCCCCCATTACCAATTTCATAAAAAGAGGAAATTTCAATCGGCGATGCTCTTGTCACAAACAGTGAAAACGTTGCTCAATCGAACTTTCAAACTAATTTTATTGCGAGTAGAAATTCGATTTTAATGTAAATTTCTTTAACTCCTGTAAAATACCTAGTATTAAAATATATTTTAAAATGAAACGAAACTATTTAGTCAACAAGCATCGAAAGCATCAATTTCATATTAAAATGAGTGCATTAGGTTGGTCACCTTACTCTTAGAAACGCTTGAGTTTTTCATATGAAAATTTTCCGTCAGTCAGAAAAGTTTCCGCTAGAAAGCAATTGCACTTGTTACCGCAAAATTATTATTTGTGTCAATTCGGTGTAATACGTTTTAACTTATTTGACAGGATTAAACTTAATTTAAGCGTTCTGTCTTTTTCTTTCTTTATCGAAAAGACAAAGACAGGACGCTTAAAATAAGGTTAGTCCTGTCTTACACCGAATCGACACACCACATGTACGAGATAAACTGCAAAATTAAGGAATATTTATTGCATTGTTAAAATTCATTTGTTCAATTAAAGAAATATAAACATAAAACTTAAATAATATAAAAAAATCTATAAGTTTATACACCAATATAACAATAATCAAAATTTAAAAAAAAATTACCTGAAATGAAATTTTAAGATAGAAAATTTGGTCCAAATCGCAAAATTTAGTGTGTGGAAATCGTTTATTAAAATATAAGATACCTACTAGATTTTTTTACAATATTATAGTTTATTTGACACATAATGTTTCTTTGTAACACTTGATCCCGTCTGCAGAATATAGAATGTGTTTTTTTTTTTTCAAAATGAGTATGTTTTTTTCCTGGCTAAGGTAAATAATTGTTTGTTTTTATTTTATCCAAAATTGATTAAGAGAGTCCTTTGAGCAAATTTCTCTCTTTTATAGTTTAGATGTTCCTCATGCTGCCCATCTCAACGCAAGAGGTATATTTATTGTTATGTGTCTATGGAATGTTATTATAATATTTTAGGCTGAGTCCATTAATATTATCTAGATCTATGTTTGAGTCGAACTGAAAATTGTGAAAGAGTGATATCTTAATTACAAACCCCTAAAAGAAAATTTAACTAATTTTTACCAAAAGTGCTTTTATTGCTTTACATAAAATCAAAAAATGAATACTTGTCAAACAACGAAAATGTAATCTAGATTAATAATAACCAAAAATAATGTTTGAAAACGTCCACAGTCTTGCCAAAGGGTGATTACTCCTGAAACGAGTTTTCAATTTTGCGCTCGCAACTAAATCGGCACGATTGTATTGTCCTCGCAAGTTTCATGAAGCGTGCACCTTATAGCAAAATGAAACAGCATGACATTTGGCCACGCCCACAACTGAGTTGGTCGCGTCATGATTCTAATGGATGTAATACCCATTAGGAAAACCCACAGAACATTTTAGGTAAACCAAATCTTTATAAAAATACTATAAACTAAGGTAGAATTTGGTTTTTCCAATGACGACAGATATGTAACAAAATCTTCCTACAGACGTTTTGTGGTTCTGGGATTTTTTTAAATAGTTACAGAAATATTCATTCGAATCAAATAAGGCACTAGCTAATTCTAATCAGTCCTGACTACTTTTTTGATGTTGTATAATTTTGCAGATACGTACCGAAAAACACGGAAAACTGATATGTGGTCCAAGTATTTACAACTGATATGTGGTCCAAGTATTTACAACAGATATGTGGTCCAAGTATTTACAACAGATATGTGGTCCAAGTATTTACAACAGATATGTGGTCCAAGTATTTACAACTGATATGTGGTCCAAGTATTTACAACAGATATGTGGTCCAAGTATTTACAACAGATATGTGGTCCAAGTATTTACAACAGATATGTGGTCCAAGTATTTACAACTGATATGTGGTCCAAGTATTTACAATAGATATGTGGTCCAAGTATTTACAACTGATATGTGGTCCAAGTATTTACAACAGATATGTGGTCCAAGTATTTACAACTGATATGTGGTCCAAGTATTTACAACTGATATGGGGTCCAAGTATTTACAACTGATATGTGGTCCAAGTATTTACAACAGATATGTGGTCCAAGTATTTACAACTGATATGTGGTCCAAGTATTTACAACTGATATGGGGTCCAAGTATTTACAACTGATATGTGGTCCAAGTATTTACAACAGATATGTGGTCCAAGTATTTACAACTGATATGTGGTCCAAGTATTTACAACTGATATGGGGTCCAAGTATTTACAACTGATATGTGGTCCAAGTATTTACAACTGATATGTGGTCCAAGTATTTACAACTGATATGTCGTCCAAGTATTTAAACTTATATATGGTCCAAGTATTTAAACTTATATATGGTCCAAGTATTTATAACTGATATGTGGTCCAAGTATTTACAACCGAATCCCAGACAACATTACAAAATTCGCATCGTTTTCATTGTTTAAATGTAATAAGTTAAAGAAGTGGCTTATTCAGCAGGCATTTTACTATCTCGACGATTTTTGAAATTTTTGAAATAATGAAGTAAATTGATGCAATTATAACTTACTATCATTATAATACTTACTGGATTTCATATATATATTTCATTCCATTTAAATACTCACTCATAAGTTAAAGAAGTGGCTTATTCAGCAGGCATTTTACTATCTCGACGATTTTTGAAATTTTTGAAATAATGAAGTAAATTGATGCAATTATAACTTACTATCATTATAATACTTACTGGATTTCATATATATATTTCATTCCATTTAAATACTCACTCATATAAGATTATAAAGCTTTGAGTATTTATGGAGTGAATATTATAGGTATTACGTTTATTTTACTAACAAGGAAAGGAAAATAAACGTGGAATTTTGTTTGAATATCAAAGCAGCAGATGATATAAAATACCAGTTGGTATCGTAAGTACATTACATTACTGCATGCAGACACAGACAGACACTTAATGAAATTGCAACGGAATTGCAAAGCTATACCGATTTGCATCGCTTCGCGGCCACACGGGGCGAGACGTCTCAAATTGCAGCATTTTCCGCTCCGTGTGGCACGGTAACGACCTTTCTAATGAATGGCTAGTGTGGACGTTACCTGTCGTATTTTCTTACGTTCGACACTGCTAATCTAACATTTGCCTTGTGTCTCTTGTGTCTGTTGCAATTAAGTATAATTGGAGACAAGTACTGTTTTAATTTATATTGTAAGGTGTGACTCCTTCATGGAACTTCATTCTAATGTTAATGAAGGTGTTCTTGTACGAGAAGACTTTTATTAACCTGCCACTGGTGACGTGTATTTGACTTACATTTTTGGTGACCCCGGTCTCAAGCAGCGGGGTATTTGACTACGAGTTTTTCTTTAATTTACTGTTCATGCTACTTTTCATTGGAAAGGTTATAAAATTAGTTACTTTTTGTCAGTAAAACATAGGTATTTCATAAATCAAATCTCTTTTATATTAATATTAGACAATATCCTTGGATGCATTAAAATTATAAGGTATTTTAACAATATTTTTGAACTACAAGATGTCGCAACAATCTTAAATATTTAACGATGAAATCAGCCTTAGTCCGTCTTATGGTAATACATCTACCAAAAAAAATATAATACTAAAATCACTCATCTTCAACAGCCAAACAACTCGAGCAAGTAGGTACTACGTGCTCAAGGCATACATATTTTTTACATTTATGGCAAGATAATGGTAAGGGGCGTGAAATAAGGCAGCTACTCGAAATCGCAATGTAATTTGATGAACGTTGAAACAAATATTAGGTTTTTTGAACTACCCGGTCTCACAGATATATAACGTGACCAGTGGCGGGTTAATATTAGAATGAAACTATGAATTGTTTTGTTTTTGCCATGCACACTGCCGTTTAGCTGCTTTTTAAGGTTCCGTTCCAAACGGGACCCTATTACTAAGGCTTTAAGGATATCAGATATCATCAATTAATTTTGAAACTCTTTTTTCTGATTACTACTAATTTAACTACAAACATTCTTAATTTTTCATAAAACCTTAATCCCCTATGTTATCCTCTTCGGAAATGATTTTTAAAACACTTTTAAATAAATCTTTTTTAATTTCAAATTTTCAATAGAAATATTTATTTCTGAGTTTATGAGAACTTTGGGCATGCATTTATTTTCACAGCAACCACTATTTAACAGCCATTAGAAATGTATTAATTAAGTGCCCAGAGCAGAGTAGTTTTTTTTAATCAGCAGTTTTGTGGTTAACACTTGGAGAATTAAAAAAATCTAAATTCTTTAATAACTTGAAAACCATTGAGTTTTGACCCCCAGTTTACAGGATCAAACCCTTTTTAAATAATAAAGTACAAACATTATGTTTAACGCCTCGCTCGGTGTCATTTGCCAGCCACCGAGCGACTCGTCATGTTCCGGTATGACGTCATGAGAAGCCGTACCGGGAGAGCGGTCAGGCAGTTGCTTAGTACCAGTCATTCGTCCGTTACTGACTCTCGTAGATTTTTTCAGAAGTCCCTAGAAAAACTAATTAACGCCTCGCCTGTTGTCACTGTCCCAGTTTTTTATATTTAATTAATTTTCATAAATAAATATTTTTGTAGCCCGATAGCAGACCTCGAGACAATGACGACAATATTAGGGATGCGTACCGTATTGCGCGTGACTTCTATTTGACATACTTCAATTTTCCTAACACACATTAGACCAACCGATAAGATCTGTCTTGCATAAGGATATTATGGGATTCCCCGAAGTGCTTGCGGCCTGGATACGATCCCCGGGGTTGCAGTGGGTTAACTAAACAGCCCCCCTATTCTGTATCTTTGGTTGCCAACTGAACTGGGTGCATATCATCAAAAACATAGATGAAAACTGAAATTTCAAAATTGCCTTCAGTGGGTATTGAACTATTTACGAACTGTGTCGTCACTTCAAGTGCGAACATATCCTTAGACAATCGGAATTCGATAGTATATCTATGTTTTTGATGATACGCACCCAGTCTAGTTGGCAACTAGAGATACATAATAGGCCCGGATGCGGAAATTATACTGAAATTGTTGTGAAATTAAGAATATGTCTTGAGATGCTGATTTTATGTTCGTGCTTTCTTCTTATGTAAAAGTTTTGCGTATTTTTTTATTTCCAAATCCTCTCTATATCAATATACAGATTTTTCATGTACATGTCTTTTTTTTTAAACTGCTGCATTTATAATCCACTGGTTCATTACCAGTTCAAGCAACAAGACATCTAAGTTATTATTACAGTGCATTACAAGCTAGAAATCAATCATAAATAAACTTGAAAGCATAAATATTTTGAAAAAATTCCTCGGGCCAGGATTTGACCTGTGAGCTTCTGCTTACATGACAGGCACGCTACCGACTGCGCTACCGAGGTTCATATCTGGAACGACGAATTTTTCCACCATAGTAGTTACGCCATGAAGGAGTAACAAACATAGGTACATCCACATATACATGCGGACATCCAAACCTTCGGATTTATAATATTAGTGGCACAGTGGAATGGGATAAGTGATAAGGTGACTTTGCAGATAACATTTGGGAAAAACGAGTAGGTACCATTGCAAATCGTTCCATTCAACCAGTTTTCGCTCTTATTACGAAGCAGTAAAATTGAAAAGAAGAAAACGTTTTCACGACTTCCTCACTAAAACTAAAAACAGAGTTTGAATTTATCAATAAATGCTTGTAAACCATTTGTGCGTTGCGTCCTTGCTAAGGACGGACGCAAAACAAAAGCATTCTATCATATATATAATAATAATAATAATAATGATATATTTAATCATAAACTATCGTCAAATTTAATTGAAAGTGAAACTTCAACAAACAACAAACACAGCGTAGCATCTGCTTGAAAAGCTTTCAAAAGCATTGCGTAAGTATGAATATTCAATTTTGCAGCGAAAATGAAACGGTTCTATTATTTAATCTGCATGAGGGCTCGCAAGAAACGTGCTAATGAAAACCAAAGCGGGGAAGCGCATAATAAGTTATAAGTTATAAGTTATAAGTTATAAGTATAACACAAACACTTCGCATTTGTTGCAATTATTTCACAACGCATAACTGTATCTGTACACACGGCAGTGTGCCCAGCGCCAAGTTCGGAAACGAAAAGCCCAGGGCACGAGCCGCGTGCTTCCTTATACGGATGATTGGAAATTGCTCTTATTCCTCTCGGGGGAAGAAACTATGATTAATTTGGAGTGATTTGACCCCCAAGACTTGGGGGTCGTACATTTGGCATTTTCGAGAAAATCGACATTCTTTGTTTTATTTATTAAAAAGAATAAAAAATTGACAATAGCTTGAAATAGTTGGTGTAATACAGGGTGACTGGACCCTGTATTACACCAACTATTTCGAGCTATGTACTTTCAACCCCCCCCCCCCCCCAACTAACACACAAGCTGCTTTATTCGCTTCTGTAAATCCTCTTGGACGCAAAAGAGGGTTATAAAAGCGGTGAAATTTACTTGAAGACATAGAAAAACGTTAGCTAATGCTCTCAGCAATTGTTGAAGCTTTGAGGTGCAGAAAAGAGTTAGTAAATGCTATTTTAGCGATTTACAACTCCAATAGGCAGTAATAGTATGCTTAGGAAATATAAATATGGCCATACCTCGAAATCTATTGGACCTACAAAGTTGCAATTTTACGTACATGTTCTTGTTATACTGGATGAGCGCAAATGTCTTTATCACTTTACTGGGACTTTAACTTTTTTACGAGACTTCTGTCTGAACTGTCTAAGTGTTTCTACTGGAACTTTAGCTTTCTCACCATCCGTTGAGCCATGCTGCAGCTTCCAGCAGCTGTTTCCTATCTTGGGACTCTGACAGATGACGACGTTATCACCTGGAGACTAAGTCCAAACTTGGGTGAGTAGATGCTTTTAAAGAGTGATGGTATAAGCTTGCTGTATTTGGTGGATGCCCGGAGGTTCGTTCAGAACAGTGCTTATAACATAAAATGAAAATAGCATTCATATCTATGTACCTTCTTACCGAAGAATATTGACTGTAAGGTAGACAAAGATATAGAAAAAAACTTGATCTTTATTTTACAAACTTGACTTGCATTAACTGCCTATAAAAACTAGTTAAGTTGGTCATTAATATTTAATCAATAATTAAATATGTATAGGTAATTAAATATGTTTTGATTTATCCTATATGTTCAAGTTTTAAAGTAAGTGGTCTTGGTTTATGAGTGAGTCAGTCAGTGATACTAACATACAACTAACATACGTCTAAAAAGTAATACGTCTGGGAGGGTAGAAAAACCTCAGAATAGTACCGGAATAGAGAAATCATTCCGTTCTAAAACAAAACTTGATTTTTAATTTAATGCAACAAATAGGACTGATAACTTAAGCAATATACCCATATTAAATTATTGAGATACGGTAAAGAACAGAATCGGATAATTCTCGTAAAATTAAAAGAAATAAAGCTAAGTTCAATAAAACAATTTATTTTAGCCAAACATTTACCCAGATTAATTTTACTAAATTCCGGAATTGTAACGGAATGGAAAGTTAATCAATCCATCTCCAGGTAATAAACCACCATCCTGGAAAAATTACGCAGCACACAGATGACAGTGAACTATCGATTCCACAATACATGAAAAAATTCATCAAAAAGCGCAGAAAGAACGGTTAAAATAATATCACGAAGCACACGTCTGCCTGAAAATAAAATAGAAACTCCTCTTAACGACCTCCTGACAGAACAAACAATAAACTTTTAACAAAAAAATAGTAACCGACTTCAATAGTAACAGCAGTCATTCACTAAAAAGTTAATAATAATTCTATAAAGACAGATGGTACCGAAGCAACACTTTTGCCGACTTCTTTCTTCCTGAAACGTTATGTTATCTAGAAGTCGGCGTTCTTATATTGGTTTTAATGTTGCTATATCGTAGGAAATACGCCGACTTCTAGATAACATAATGTTTCAGGAAGAAAGAATTCGGCAAAATTGTTGCTTCGGTACCATCGGTCTTTATAGAATTATTATTAACTTTTTAGTGAATGACTGCTGTTACTATTGAAGTCGGTTACTATTTTTTTGTTAAAAGTTTATTTTATTTTACATTTTTTAGTGTTGCTGGGTTAAATTGTGAGGTACGGGTAGTTCTTGCAAACGTGGTGTTAATATGAAACAAAGTTCAAGTGAGTATAAATAGCCATGTTTGAGTAGCTTTCTGCTATCAGCACCCTAACACAACATGATTACCGCAATCTCGAGTTATGTGCTGTCATCCTTTAAAGAGTTCTACGGTGATGAAGCCAAGATCGAAGGTCAGGTGGGTACACTGGCAATTTTCGGCAATGCCCTGCAATGAGCACCCTAACACAAACTGGTTGCCGCAATCCAAAGTTATGTGCTGTCATCCGTTGAGGAGTTCTATGGTGATGAAGCCAGGATCGAAGGTCAGGTGGATATTCTGATAATCTCTAAGTAATACCCTTGAATCAGCACCCCACAGTGATTGCCGCAATCTCGACTTGTGTGCTCTGATCCGTTGAAGAGTTCTATGGTGAATATGGTGATGAAGCCAGGATCGAAGGTCAGGTGAAAGAATGTCGATTTTCAAGTAATACCTTGTAATCAGCACCCAGATACAAAGCGATTACCTCAATTGTATACTGTTATTTTCTGAGGAGTTCTACTGCCTATCTCTGAAGACCTTCATCAGATCATGACCAAACCTAAAATGTGACCTACCTGGAAGTACACTCTTCCAAACAAAAAAAGAATTATTCAAATCGGTTCAGAAATGACGGAGTTATGGAGTAACAACGCCCAAAAAAAAAAAAAAACATACAGTCGAATTGAGAACCTCCTCCTTTTTTTAAGTCGGTTAAAGAAAACATACAGTCGAATTGAAAACCTTCCTTCTTTTTTGAAGTCGGTTAAAAATAAAAACCAAAATGTACTATAGTTTCATTGTTAGAATGTTGTACAGGCAACAAAAGTAGTGGAGGTACGTTTGTACGTTTTGGATTTATTGTACGGAACCATAATATATTTAACTAGCTCACTCTCCGTTTTAGGAGCCGACTATTGCCGTAATCCGTAATCTTGATGCTTACAAATGTTTATTTTTCTTTGTGACTTTCAAATGTTGCCATTTGCCTCCGTAACAGGAGCTTTTATATTAATTGTTATTTTAAAGTTTACACAACTAGACGTTCTTATCTCTGAAAAAGATCACTACCAGATTTCTAAACTGTATTTTTCCACAAATACTGGTTTGGCAAACAGACAATCATACCTTTCTCTCACACTTACACTAAAATTACATATATGTATTTTCTATCTCTTTCCTTTTGTATCCCCTCCTCGTATCTCTCAAGAAGACAGCCATTTTGGAATCATCTCTTACATTGCGCTGCACTTGATATTTGCTGCCTTAAAAAATCTAATAGAATCCGCGACAAATATAAGAAAAATCAAAGAAACACAAGAAGTTTGAAGTGTATGTTGTAGCGCTGAAATGAGTTCAGCCAATAATGAGTTCGGCCACAAATAAGACGCGACGCTTGCATTTTGAATTTCGGCGCCCGCAAGCTACGAAAAGATGAGAGAGAAAAGACTAGTCCGAGAGAGAGGTCGGAGATGGCGCGAACAACGACGTTTGGGCAGACTAGGAGCGGCCCTCGTCATAGAGAGTTGTGTGCAAGTGATTTCACTGGAGAGATATAGTCGAGTGCAAGTATTCCACTGGTGTCATTATTGAAAACGAAGTATTTCTGTGGCTGCCGCGATTTGTAACGGTACGTCGTGCGACTGCAGGGGTTCCATCCGACAGCCGTGGAAGACGGAAAACCAACTGCTGCCAAGAAGTCTGTCATCGTATACAGGTAGACCCAAAATTTAGGTACCTTAAGATAGCTCAGGTTTTAGTAACATGGCCTTAGGTATTAAGTCTTGATATAAATAAACCTTTCATGTCCTGTTAATATGCTTTTATTAATCTTAACTTTCCCGCTATGTCACGATTACTAGAATCCCTATAGCAGAGGCCGAACCCCCCCTAGGAAGTCCTTGCTGGCTGCCGTGGCATCAATTTGTATCAGTAACCTTTTCAATTAGTAACCTTGACCTTACAATTTGAAGCCGTGACAATGTGAAGTGTACGTATTTAGACAAGTGATATTTACATTAGAACTGCATACTGACGTGCCTCAAGGAACCAGCAGCCCGCGAAGGAATCTGCGCACGATCCTTTTACATTAGAACTGCATACTGACGTGCCTCAAGGAACCAGCAGCCCGCGAAGGAATCTGCGCACGATCCTTTTACATTAGAACTGCATACTGACGTGCCTCAAGGAACCAGCAGCCCGCGAAGGAATCTGCGCACGATCCTTTTACATTAGAACTGCATACTGACGTGCCTCAAGGAACCAGCAGCCCACGAAGGAATCTGCGCACGATCCTTTTACATTAGAACTGCATACTGACGTGCCTCAAGGAACCAGCAGCCCACGAAGGAATCTGCGCACGATCCTTTTACATTAGAACTGCATACTGACGTGCCTCAAGGAACCAGCAGCCCGCGAAGGAATCTGCGCACGATCCTTTTACATTAGAACTGCATACTGACGTGCCTCAAGGAACCAGCAGCCCACGAAGGAATCTGCGCACGATCCTTTTCCGCACAAATACTAAAGCGTAGTTTGTGAAATTTGGAATTGTAAATGCTCACTTGGGAATACAAACCCTTAAAACTAAATACAAATTGTAAATGCTCACTTGGGAATACAAACCCTTAAAACTAAATACAAATTGTAAATGCTCACTTGGGAATACAAACCCTTAAAACTAAATACAAATTGTAAATGCTCACTTGGGAATACAAACCCTTAAAACTAAATACAAATTGTAAATGCTCACTTGGGAATACAAACCCTTAAAACTAAATACAAATTGTAAATGCTCACTTGGGAATACAAACCCTTAAAACTAAATACAAATTGTAAATGCTCACTTGGGAATACAAACCCTTAAAACTAAATACAAATTGTAAATGCTCACTTGGGAATACAAACCCTTAAAACTAAATACAAATTGTAAATGCTCACTTGGGAATACAAACCCTTAAAACTAAATACAAATTGTAAATGCTCACTTGGGAATACAAACCCTTAAAACTAAATACAAATTGTAAATGCTCACTTGGGAATACAAACCCTTAAAACTAAATACAAATTGTAAATGCTCACTTGGGAATACAAACCCTTAAAACTAAATACAAATTGTAAATGCTCACTTGGGAATACAAACCCTTAAAACTAAATACAAATTGTAAATGCTCACTTGGGAATACAAACCCTTAAAACTAAATACAAATTGTAAATGCTCACTTGGGAATACAAACCCTTAAAACTAAATACAAATTGTAAATGCTCACTTGGGAATACAAACCCTTAAAACTAAATACAAATTGTAAATGCTCACTTGGGAATACAAACCCTTAAAACTAAATACAAATTGTAAATGCTCACTTGGGAATACAAACCCTTAAAACTAAATACAAATTGTAAATGCTCACTTGGGAATACAAACCCTTAAAACTAAATACAAATTGTAAATGCTCACTTGGGAATACAAACCCTTAAAACTAAATACAAATTGTAAATGCTCACTTGGGAATACAAACCCTTAAAACTAAATACAAATTACGTCCCTTACCGTGGCGCTCGCTTGATTCTGTAATGAGCTCCAGAGAGGCTCGTTCTCGAACAGTGCGGGAAGCCTCCAAAGACAAAGTGAAGAGATCAAAGCTTAGAGCAAATTAATTAATTGCCTCCTGTGTAACCGCGTGTCCTCTCGTAAATTAATTTGTAATTAGCAAATATCTTAGCTTCGGTGTTTAATTACAATGCCTCCAGAAATTGCCCGCGGCTCCACTCGCTTGGAAGATGGCACGTATATTTGAAACACAAAAAAAAATTAGCGGATTATTGTCCAAGAGATGTCAAATAGATGACTAAAAGGAGAAAATAATAATGATATACACACATACTGAGAGCTGACGACCTCAAACAAAGATCACTTTATTTTTATCGCCAATGAAACAAATTCAAATTATTCTTTAAAAAAACAATAGAATATGATAAAAATAAATATAATACGGAGAAAAACATAAAAAATATAAAGTTATGATTACTTGAAAAAATAAAATAATAAATTATTATTAGAGTGAAAAAACTTGAAATCACTCAGAAACTAATTTTAAAGTACCAATATTTTGAAAAACTTTCTCGGGCCAGGATTTAAACCTGTGACCTCCTGCTTACATGACAGGCACGCTGCCGACTGCGCTAGCGAGGTTCGTATGTCGAACGACGAATTTTTCACCATACTTGTACGTCGCATTGTTGTAACTACTTAATATACCAGCTTGTAATGCACATACTGAACGCTCAGGAGGGCCTTATGTGATTTCAGGCCTTGGTCATTCTGAACAGAAGGCACTGTCGTCGCTACAATACCTGTTAAAAATCGCAGTTCTAATTAACTAAGATTATATGGTTTTATTGCGAAATCCATCGCTTTGAATACTCTAATTATTATTAGAGTGCATTACAAACTTGAAGTCAATCAGAAACAAATTAATTTTTTTTGGACCCCTAGGCATATTGTTTTCACGTCATAGTATTGCAGGAGTACAGTCAATTTACGAAATACGAACCATATTATTTTTTACATTTTTTCGCCAACTTTTCCTAACACAAATTATAATTATGGTCACTCGTTTGTTCACCGCGCGCACTGCGCACGCGCTGCTCAGCCCCCCCGCACCACCCTCCCCATCGCCCGCCACCGCGTTGAGCGCAAGGATCACCGAACGCGCCTCGGATTTACAAAGTGGCGTAAAATGCGGATTTAAAAAAGGAAAGTTTTAAAATTTTTTTTACCAATTTTTTTTTTCCTTCCATTAATCATATTAATAATAATAAATCATATTTATTTTTGGCTAGGGGTCCAAAAATAACCCAGTAAGTATTCATATCTGTATGTACAAAATTTTTATAAGCTACAATAGCGAAAGGGATAACCCTGCAACAGTAGGTATTTAAGTCTCGCACGAGGCGGGATGACCTACTGTGCTAGTTTTTTTATTCAGGTATTATCCTGAGTTTCACTGACGATTAAATTACCTGACCGCAGAAGTCATCAACCCTCAGTATAATAAATATGTATTCAATGACAGGTCCAAATCCTGTAGTGGCAAATTGTGATCACGCTAAGCTATGTGTGGGTCCATATTTGTGATAGATCTGCGTGCTTCAGAAGGCACGCTTAGCTTTGGGTCCATTTGTGCTCCATGTACGGCGATTGGCCTTACTGTCGTTCACGCTCGCTGGAAGTAATAGTCGTCGGTGAAATGTGACTTGTTCTTCACACTCTTTTCATAATGAAGTAACTTTTTAATATATCACAAATTGAATCAAAGTATGGACTGTAAAATGCAGGTCACCGTCCACATCACACACCCACGTTTCACCGACGACCATTACGTCCCACGTCCCAGCGTGTTGGGTGGTGAGTGAGCCCCATCGCCGTATTTCGAGCAAGTTAATGTGCTTTCCGTAACAAACATACCAAAGTGCCCCCACGTGATACAATCCAGCGACCTCTGAATTAGTAGTCTGGTACTCGACTTACTGGGCTACAGACCGATTAATTAATAAGATATACAAAAATCGTTACGACATGAATCCGCGGGTGTCAGAGGTGTTCTCTAGTGCAAACTGTGAAATGCAAGTCACAATCCACACTCGGTACACCCGCGTTTCACCGACGATTATTACGTCCCAACGCACGTGATGGGTGGTGAGCTCTATTGCCGTTCTTCGGGCACAAATACACGCAGGGCATCCAGGTTTCCTTACGATGATTTCCTTCACCGTTCAGTGATTTTAAAATTAAAAATAAGTAGGGCACAACTGTTGGGTATTACGTCTGAATGGGGCGTTTTTAATGGAGCGCGGCACATTCGTACGTAAACTGAATTCGACTACGTTCAAATGGGGCGGACATAAAAATTTCAATGTAATATAAATAATTAATCACAGTCACCTACAAAAGTGGAGTCACACCGCAAAGGAATTATAGTTTGATATAACTATTTATAAGTACTTACCGCTAAGTGTTTTATGCCATTTAATTCACAAACACTGCTTGAGCAGACTGTTGCAAAAACTACAGTGAATAGACTGCAAAAAAAATGGTTTTCACTAGTCTTCTCACGTTGTGACGTGATAAGCAGTTCGTTTGTGATTGGTTGACAAGAAAGGGTCATTGTTAAACTAGCTACCTGAGATCGTGCAAACCGGGTTATGATGATCTGTTTCTGTGATGTTTCTCTACGTATTTGATTTAAACCAAGTAAATATATAATTAGTGTAGAGTAAATCGTACTGATATAATGAAAAAAAATAACATTGCCAAATGTTCATGTATTCTGTAAGTGACAGTACCGTGTAAAATTATTTACGACCGCCCCATTCAAACGTAGTAGATTTCAATTTACGTCCGAATGTGCCGCGCCCCATTCAAAACGCCCCATTCAGACGTAATACCCAACTGTTTTTAAAAAGTTATTATTACTGAAGTGAACACAATAAAGCCTAACTTTCAGATTTAACAAAAGTTTAGTTTGCATGTACACGAGCTGCGTGCTTCGCTGGCCAAACTCGACCCCATTTACTTATTATTTATTCTTGTGTACATTAGAAAAACACAAACAAAACTACTGTGAAAAACTGGCCAAGTGTGAGTCAGACTCGCGTACCTAGGGTTTCGTATTGTTAATGATAAATTTAATTTTGGAATTTGCATACACGTACGCACCACAGGCATTCAATACAGAAAGGAGGTACGCACAGATCCAATTTCTACACTCGTAGCATAGTGTTTAATCGCGTGCGACGCCACTTAGTTAAGGCGAATGGATACGCCAACTGAAATTTGGACCTGTCTTTGAAGGCCTACTCCTCCTACACAGGTGGTCCAAAAACTTTCGTAAAAATATATGATAGGCATCATAGAGTCAAAAATAAATTTTACGTTTCATAAACTGTTTTTCTATTGTAAGTTTTGCGAAAAAAAAATTGAAAGTCATCGAAAGTTTCACATGATTAACACAAGAATTCTCTTACTCCTTCCAAACGCCTAAAGCGATTTTAATTATTATTTCACCAAATTATAGGAAATTTTTAGATCTAAAAAATTCAAGTTCAAAAATTTTTTCCGTTCATGGCGTCCATGTGAAAAGTATTATTTTCTCCTATTTTGCGCTAGCCGGAGACGCAGTGGCTGTCATAACAGTCACTTTTCAAGGCACGGTGAAATGAACGTTATTTCAATGTCATTTCCGTTGATATTTGTAACGTCACACATAGAGTTGCTTATTCAGCGTGGTCATACGCCTTAAATCACAAGTGCGAGGAGCGTGACACGATGTTTTTGCGATTAAACAGTACGTCACGCTCCTTGCACTTGTGATTCAACTAGTGGCGTCGCGCACGATTAAACACTATATGCTACGGGACCTGTACTTATACTATTGAATTCCGATTATCTAAGGATATGTTCGCACTTGAAGTGAGGACACAGTTCGTAAATAGTTCAATAACCACTAAAAGCAATTTTGAAAAATCAGTTTTTATCTATGTTTTTGATGATAGGCACCCAGTCCAGTCGGCAACTAAAGATACAGAATAGGGGGGCTGGTCGGTACTGTTTAGTGCGCTCATGCTCGGATATCGAAGTGTTGCGAAATCGCATGGAGAGGCATGACATCTCTACTCGGGTTGTTTTCCTCTAGGGTTGTCACTCACTCGACACTCGTGCAGCGTATTCTGAAACATTCGTTTCCAAATGGCCCTCATTAAGTCACAGATGCATAAAATACTATTTTAGATCCTATTTATGGTCCTTGTATATGTAAAGTCTGAGTACTATCAAGAAGAAAAGAAAAATAATAAATTACTGCACAAAAGTGTTAGTTAGTTTTAGCTGTCACTAAAACTTTCATAAAAGGGCAATGTTGTACTAAATAAATTATAATTTTGACAGTACTTCTACCTGAAAAGGCCTTCAAAATATGTTACTTTAAATTGTATAGCTTTGTTTATATAATATAGAAGGTAAATTTGTGAACATCGTCCAAATTAATACTTGAGCCTTGGTAAGTGATCAGCATCATGAACCAATAACGGTTTTTGTAAAATTTATAAAATGAAATTTCGACTTTCCATAGTGATTCACTTAGGACTGGCAGTGAATTACTATAGGAAGTCGAAATTTCATTATACGAATTTCACAAAAATTTTAATCGATTCATGATGCTGATCACTTACCAAGCATCCAGTATGAATTTGGACGATGATGAAAATGTCACCTTGTATATAAGGTCTTTCAATTTAAATGTAAAGTAATTTAGGAGGTGATTCAGTATCGTTAATACATCACATTCTGCTGCAAAGCACTTTTTTTTGCGCGAACTTTTTTTTCACTTCTCAGTACAAAGTGGTCCGATCAGCTGACTCAGTTTACATTGTATGGACAAGTGAAGAAAAAGTTCGCGCAAAAAAATGTACTTTACAGTGGAATGTGATGTATTAACGATACTGAATCACCTCCTAAATTACTTTCCATTTAAATTGAAAGACACAGTTGTTTTAAACTTATTCGCCAAAGAATATAATCTACTCTTTGAAACCCAACAATGTGAATCAATCGTATAATCATCATGGGGTTCTCCTTCCATTCGCTTGGAATTTATAAATCTGACAAAGCTTTTGCTGGAATCGATTACAACTGAGTTCAGAGCTGTCACCGTGTGTAAAGGACAACCCGCGGCTGGCTTGTGGTTCGGACACTGACTAAGCAGTGTACAGTACGGTACAGTACGACACAGGTTAGATGTAACAAAATCACAAAACCGATCGGCTCCCAAACTGAGTGGTACTTCAAAATCACCAATGTTTTTTACAGATTTTTATTTATTTACATACTTATCCAATGAATTATACCTTACTGCTTTAGGCAAAAATAATCGCAATTAGGTAGGTGTAAAATGATCACACTATTTTCGGGTGTCATATAGCTTTCGCGAACTTGACCGATGCTACATGTACGTTGTGTGGTACAGTAACAAACTTGAACAGCTAATATCACTTATTTAATTTTGAACCTACCTTTCGAAATAGTAAGCTCTATATGTACCACTTTGTGCATAATAGATGTCCAATCTCTTTTTTTTATCCCTTCTTTTTTTTGTTCGTCCTCTTTATTCTTTTATTTTCTGTTTATTATGTGTAAACCCAAATTTATAAATTTTAAATTTCAAATTATTATAGCGTCAGTTAGTTATTGTTATTGTTTTTTTTTGCTTAAGGGTTTTTTTATTTTTTAATATGTTACTATTAGTGGAAACTTTTAATTGGCTGTAAATTGTTCAATCTGTATATTTTTAAGTTACTTTGTGCTGTTAGTTTTCCTTAAATATAAAATAAATAAATAAATAGTATTTAATAGCGGCCGTCGCACAGACACTTCAATGGGCTTATGCTAATATTGATATTATTGAGCAGCTAATATCACTTATTTAATTTTGAACCTACCTTTCAAAATGGTAAGCTTTATCTATAGTATCAAAAGCCGTCGCACAGACCTCCCATGGGTTTATGCTACGAAATGAGGTCTTTAATGTTGTGTCATGTGCAATAGTTACATGAAACGGCCATCATACTTTTAGAATACAGACGTGCACCTCCCTTTAGAAGGGGGGGGGAGGGCAATCCTAGCCTGCATACCAAATTTCGACTTTCTAGGACTTTTGGAAGTTTGGAATGCAAATTGTTATATAATAAAGAACCGGAGCGCCTTTATAAGGGGTTTAAAGGTGAAAGTTACAGAATTTCTCTGGATAAGACCTAGCCTGCATATAAACTTTTAGCTTTGTAGGACTTTTGGAATAGAAATGATATGTTGTTATTATACCAAATTTCAAGAAGTACCCTACATGATGATAATCGAGTCATTCAGGGAATGAGTGACGAAATCAACGTATTTTAGGTATTAATAAAATCCAAAGTATAAACGCTAGACAACTGAAACGTAGCTTATTTTAATATTATAAATAAAGTTTGTATATATCTATCTGTATATCTATTTCATAAGTCTACCAACTAAATATTATCCTGATATTTGGGCTCGCTAATATAGTCCAGACCGAAGCTTTGAGGGTTCAAAAATACGACGAAACGCTTCTAGAAAAGGTGCGTAGTATCT
Source organism: Ypsolopha sequella (assembly GCA_934047225.1). Taxonomy (NCBI): domain Eukaryota; kingdom Metazoa; phylum Arthropoda; class Insecta; order Lepidoptera; family Ypsolophidae; genus Ypsolopha; species Ypsolopha sequella. The sequence goes on along the minus strand of OW203986.1, from coordinate 1,481,022 downwards.
TGCTTCCTTTGGCTAGTCTTGGCGGAAGCACTACCGTGCACCCAGATAGATAACGATTAAATACGTAGGAATCAAATTATCCTTGGTTTAACAGGAGTAACATACGAGTTCTAAACCCCTCCTATATTCGAGATGTGAACAAAACAGTATCCTCTTTAAAATCGTTAAAACACCAAAAACCTTCTGAGTGAGTGACGCCGAGTGTACTGCCCAGTCGAGTGTACTGCCCAGCCGAGTGTACTTTCCTGCGGTGTAATAAAACTTTTGTGCTCAGTCGGGACCGTGCTACTCTTAAATTTTAATTTAATTAAATCGCGAGAGACACTGCCTGTCCTCGACTTTATGGCTTTTTAGCTTTTCTGATGCATTAAATGCGTTCTTAAAATGCTTGGGTGGAGCTTTAAAGTGAGATATTTTTAATAGAAATATTTTAGCATAAGTAATTCAAATTAAACCGCCTCGTCATCTTGTGGTTCGAATGTTTTGATCCCGGAGGTCGCAGTTTCAAAACCCCTATGGGCACATTTGTATCAGTTTGTGTGCTTTGTGTTCTTGATCCAAATATATGCCCGAAGTATGGGTCGAAATGTGGAATGAACTGGAATATGGGTATATAACTGTGGACTCAGGAATGTCCATAAGTACTCGGAAATACCTCTGAAACCCCGTCGGCGATTCATGTCGTGACGATGTATGTGTATAATTCAAATTGTAAAGTTATGCTGCCTATAGTAAATACATAATTGGTGCCCTAAATTTAATTAACTAAATTAGCAACTCTTTGTGCCGGTACAAATATCTTATATATGTCAAAAAAATATTGAGTCTGACCCGAGGATTGGCGAGCAACACTCTAAAGAAACCAGAAATAAACATAAACTGGCTTTTCCAAAAATCAGACTTGCCAAGGTGAGTACCTCTTTCGTATGATATGGCATAAGATTTTACAATAAACTTCCAAAGGGTCCTTACTTTGTCAGAGAATAAGTTTAAACTGTATATTATGCAGGGCCTATTGAAAAAGGAATATTATAAAATAAATGAATATTTGGATGACGGTGAAGCATGGTGTTACAGTGATAATGATATTTGTCATGATAGTAGTTTATAATTTAAGTAAGTAGGTAGTATAATTTCCCCAATTATGATTCCTCAAAGGAGTTAACATAAATTAATTACGGACTGTAAAAGGAAATACGACTATATGAGACAGGAAGACAAATTTATTTATTTTTTCATTACCGTAAATTCTGCTGTCTTGTATTTTCTTATCCCTTAACTAAAGTAGATATAAGTAAATTATATAGTATTAGTTTTAGAATGTAACAGAAATGTAAAAAAAAGGAAATATGCTAAAAAAGACGTGACTTCTTAGCAAAACTAATCGAATGGGCGGATTTGTATTTATATATGTATTATATGTGTATTTATATATTTGGTCGGCCGCCTGGATTCGTGTTGGATTTGTATTTGAACTAGTCCAGTGTAGGGAGCGGAATCATTTGTGTTTTTTTTATATTATTTATGGTTTCGAAAAAAGGGATCGTTGAACCTTGTTCCTGGTCCCTGGCCGGGTCTCCGATATGGGTTCGGGCGGTTGATTCGATTTCACCTTGTATAATTATAGATTTTACCTATCATTTGAATCGTATATATCCATCCATCCATCCGCCTAGTTCGTCCACTGCTGGACATAAGCCTTTCCAGGACTTTGCCACTCCCGGCGGTCATCCTGGAAGAATTGCCCATACTCACACACACTAGGCAGGCGGGTTGGTGAGCGCGGTGCCGGAACTCTCGCACCAGTGATGCCGCTGCCCGTCACCAGTCTGTTCCATATAAGGCCCTGCTATTAGGGATGGATATACCGCCATCTATCGGTCCCAGGCGTGGTGGGCCTCCCGGTTTTTTGCCTGTGAGCTGTCCTCTTACTCTCCCCCGAATTACTTCAACGGTGTAGCGTATGTAACAAACAACCACATTTCGTAATAAATGAGGTCACACACACAAGAGTTCGTTGTACTTAGTTAAGTTAGTGACGTAAGCTTAATAGGCTATATATACAAGTAATTACCAATAAACGTGGATCATTACCCGACTGACAAGTCTTTACTTCACTGTCTATCCTGTCTATATAAGGGGGTCTCCAAGTAAGATGGTGGTACCTCCACAGTCGAGCCCGGCATCAGCTCTACCACCTGGTATATATCGTATATATACAAGGTGACTTTTTGATCATCGTCCAAATTCATACTGGAGGCTTGATAAGTGATCAGTATCTTGGATCAATAACTGAAATGAAATTTCGGCTGCGTATATAGAAGGAGTAGGCATTCAAAGTCAGGTCTAATATTGTAGTTTGAGTATATACTTGGACCTCCCATATAGAAGGAGTAGGCATTCAAAGTCAGGTCTAATATTGTAGTTTGAGTATATACTTGGACCTCCCATATAGAAGGAGTAGGCATTCAAAGTCAGGTCTAATATTTTAGTTTGAGTATATACTTGGACCTCCCATATAGAAGGAGTAGGCATTCAAAGTCAGGTCTAATATTGTAGTTTGAGTATATACTTGGACCTCCCATATAGAAGGAGTAGGCATTCAAAGTCAGGTCTAATATTGTAGTTTGAGTATATACTTGGACCTCCCATATAGAAGGAGTAGGCATTCGAAGTCAGGTCTAATATTGTAGTTTGAGTATATACTTGGACCTCCCATATAGAAGGAGTAGGCATTCAAAGTCAGGTCTAATATTGTAGTTTGAGTATCTATTTGGACCTCCCATATAGAAGGAGTAGGCATTCGAAGTCAGGTCTAATATTGTAGTTTGAGTATATACTTGGACCTCCCATATAGAAGGAGTAGGCATTCGAAGTCAGGTCTAATATTGTAGTTTGAGTATATACTTGGACCTCCCATATAGAAGGAGTAGGCATTCAAAGTCAGGTCTAATATTGTAGTTTGAGTATATACTTGGACCTCCCATATAGAAGGAGTAGGCATTCAAAGTCAGGTCTAATATTGTAGTTTGAGTATCTATTTGGACCTCCCATATAGAAGGAGTAGGCATTCAAAGTCAGGTCTAATATTGTAGTTTGAGTATATATTTGGACCTCCCATATAGAAGGAGTAGGCATTCAAAGTCAGGTCTAATATTGTAGTTTGAGTATATACTTGGACCTCCCATATAGAAGGAGTAGGCATTCAAAGTCAGGTCTAATATTGTAGTTTGAGTATCTATTTGGACCTCCCATATAGAAGGAGTAGGCATTCAAAGTCAGGTCTAATATTGTAGTTTGAGTATATACTTGGACCTCCCATATAGAAGGAGTAGGCATTCAAAGTCAGGTCTAATATTGTAGTTTGAGTATCTATTTGGACCTCCCATATAGAAGGAGTAGGCATTCAAAGTCAGGTCTAATATTGTAGTTTGAGTATATACTTGGACCTCCCATATAGAAGGAGTAGGCATTCAAAGTCAGGTCTAATATTGTAGTTTGAGTATCTATTCGCCTAAAATTGTAAATTCCGAGAAGTGATTGTTGTGGTATACAAAGACCTATTTGAATGGCCACACCGCCGCGCCCCGGCCGCAAGTATTTGGTCTATCGCATACTAAGTCTGATTTATTAGGGCTTGTCACAAAGGATCTTTGAGATATGCAGATGGTTTCCAAAGTCTCAGAGCACTTTAGGGATACCTATTTTCGAGTATATATTACGATATAGGGATCAGAAGTTGGAATATTATCTGGGAAGTTGTTGAGTGTTTTGTGATCTAGTTATGTATTTGTTTATCGAGATCTCTTCTACAAAATGCAACGTCTGTTTGTGTGACTTTATTTATTTTTCAATGCATGTGCTCGTAAAGGCCCACTTTTTATGCATCAAAACCGAACAAAAAGTCGATTATTTTGCCCTAGGGCTTTATTATTATTATTATTTTTAATTTGTTTACAATGGCTGGCTAGCCTGCAGCCTTTCCTGTGTACCATAGACGTTATACTTTTTTTTACACCGTTTAACGGCTCTGGATACAGTCCTTTTGAGCCAATTATAATTTAAAGTTCACAAGATTATATTTGTTTTCATTTCCTCACACTATGCATTGAAAAATGTAGTATGATACACGGGCGTAAAAGCAATAAATTACTCGGTTACGTTTAAAACACTCGCTACGCTCGTGTTTTAAATCGTCCTCGTAATTTATACCTTTGCGCCCTTGTAGCATAAACTACTATTTGTGTAGCTTTATTGAACGTTAACAGGAGCTTTATTAACCATTTAGGTTGTACCTGAGCCTAGAACATGAACAACGCCAGGCTTTCTAGGGTTCTTTGGAAGAAATTAATTTGACATAATTACATACTTCTTTAAACATTTTATCTTGTTATTTTAACTAAATACACTTACCTTACTCACAGTTCTCATAACACAAACTTCAGATAATGCGTGGATTGTGCAGTAGGGCCCTGCAGCGCTTGTCATAAATAGCGACTTGCCAAGCTCTGCCGACGTTTACGCGGCATCAAATTTTCAGGGTCCATACCAAATTGCCACTGTAGTAACTTGTATATCCGCAGTTAGCTGAATGATAAGCAAGGTGCAGCGCGTTTTTCAAGAGAGTGGATATTCAATCTGCATTTGTACCAGCAACATGGCAACAGTGCGCTGGTAGCTCAAAAAGTGTACGATAAAGAATAAAGTTGACGAAATAAAGCTCACAGAAGGCTGTCTCAGATGGTGCGGTCATGTAATGAAACGAGGCGACAACCATGTAGTAAAACAAGCATACTCCCGAACGCCAAGGAGAACAGTAGGACGCCCACCAGCTACATGGTGGTCCACTATATCCAAGCACTTGGGACGTGCCCAGCTAAATGAACGGATAACCTAAGACAGACAGACGTCCTGGCGCATTCGAACGAGGAGTGCCAACCACAAATGAAGGGAAGAGGCAAAGAAGAAGAAGAAAGAATAAGGTTGACAAAACCGCATTTGAACAATAATGATCAATGGGTTCATCGCATAACAAAAGAGATAAACATAATCTGATAAAGTGCGTGTCCGAGTAGTGCAGTGAATCAAGAAGAGATTAGATAACGCTGTTTTTTAATTAACAAAATTTTATATAAATTCTCACGAGAGCGTTTGGGAAAATAATCTTATGGTTCAGATAATAGATTTTTACATTTAAATCAGTCATTATTGTTTTTTTTTTACTTTACTCGTTTCGACGGACTACTGTTGTGAACTGCAAAAACAGCCTTCACTTTGCATTATTTTTTTCAATGTAGCGGACTTTTCTTAATTACGTTTTGGGTTCTTTTATTGTCTGCAAAGGTCTTTTTTATAACATGTAACTTTTTCAGAACCCTATATATTATAATTTGGGACTTACACTGTTTCAAAAACCCCTTTTTTACTACATACGTCTTCTTAACGGGAGATTCTCTAAATTTTGTCTCTTTTCATACTCATTTCAAACCAATAAATTGTGATAATTAAATTTTGAATAAATTATATTTCATATTTCACATTTTCATTTCGTCAATTTGAGATACGATACCTGCATTTCCCTGCATCCAATAAAATCACAAATATAGGTGTAAACTGTGATCTAAATTACGTTTTATTAGAGTTATAATAGGTTTTGAACAATAAAACTGATACCAAAATAAACGTCGTACAAAATGACATATAAAACGGCCTTCATATTGAAAACACATCCTTACAAAACTTCTTATTTCAAAGTAATAAATAAAAACACCGCAAAATCGCGAGACTTCTGAGCGGCCCGCTTCCACTGAGCAGGGTGGACAAAGATAAAAGTGTTGGATCAGGACAAATTTCTCAGAATACCCTCGCCTTAATAAAAAGAGAATGTCGGACGAAGCTTTCATATTTTAATTGACTCCAGCCAGCACGTTGACCCACCTCTGTTGAACTCAGTCCCTGGTCAGAGTACCAGGTCGACTATTATGATGGATGATATTTCAGGCTTCTCCTTGAATTATTTAAGGCTGGATTAGTATCAACAACACCAGACATTCGAGGATCCGTTTTAGTAAATTAGGGGTCTTCCTAAGTTAAAAAAATATATATATATATTATGTATGATTTGTTGATCTTTTACTCATAAAATTGTATAAATATATGTACTTTTATAAAATATTTATATATTTCTACCCTATTTTTTGCGTTGAGCGATTTTTGGTAGCGGAATATCTTATTTGTTCGCGTCACCGACATGATATGACATGTTACGCTTGGCCAGCAGTGAAAAGTTTTCATTTCTGTCGACAGTCCTCATGACTGCCTATGTTGTGTTATATTAAGTTTTCCTTGCAAGAACGCGGTTATGAGTTTTTTTTTATATATATTTGGTCTTGCATACATAGGTATTAAGTGTATCTAATCCAATCCTGTTTATTAAAAACCCTCCAATCCGTTGTTTGGTTGAATGATTAGTACTAACCCGTCTAAGACAGGCTAATGAGCCAACCACAATCACCTCTATCAAAAATTAATAAAGTGTTTGCCATTGGCAAATGTAGTAACATTTTTGTCTAGCCAATGAGATACCGTTAAATGTTAATATACAAAAGAAAAATTGTTTCGAGTCGAGAACTTGTAGGCGGAAATTATTCGATTTACCGGTAACTGTCAATAGGCTGCGTTCAGTTTGAACGTCGGACGACACCCGCCTTACACTGACAGCAGCGCCCGTAGCACAGTGTTTTATATGAATCACAAATGCGAGGAGCGTGACATACTGTTTAATCGCAAAAACATCGTATCACGCTCTTCGCACTTGTGATTCAACTAAATTGCGTCGCGCGCGATTAAATACTGTACTACGGGTGCTGGATAGCATATAATACATTTTTAAGTGTTAAACAGGTATATAAAATCAACAAAATTAATCTATTTTGGTTATTATTATTGCATTCTGAACACGAAATTGCAATTAATTTTATGTTTATCTTTACATTGGACGTTTACAACCTTATGATCGCCAAACTCCTAAGTCTCCTAAAAACATAGTCACGAATAGTTTTAAATAATAAATATAGGCAACGGCATTCTCTTTTCCCAAAACAATTTGTTTATTTTTCACGTATTCCGAATTAATTTAAATCTTCAAAAAAGAGCGCGCATACCAGAACATCCAAACCATTCATTACTGAAGGGATTATTTTACAGAAAACGTATAAATTACAAACCCGAGTAAGCTCTCCAGATTTTTTTCCGTTAATTAATAAAGCTCGCAGGTGAACTCGACAGGGCTGGTCCTCCTTACTTAATTCATCTTCAATTTCCGTCCATTTTATTTTTATTATATTAATTGGCCTTCTACATGACGAACTTTAAGTGCTTTTTGGAAATGAAGAGGCATGATTATTCTCGTCCAAACATACAAAAAACTTTACTGTGACAACCCTGACATCTCTGTGTCATATTAGATATAATAATGCAGATCTAGAACAGCCGTTTTTTTTTTCAGGGTTAACTCGTAATAAGACGTTATTTTTATAAATAAGAAGTATTACTAGTTCTCGTTTTCAGTTGGCCTATATTCAGAACAAAAAAAATAATTTACGAATTTCACAGAAAAGGTCATCAAACCTTTATACCGACCACTTACCGAGTCTTCAAATGCGCCATTTTGCGACCCTATCCTGGGAATATGTACGTGAGACTATTAAATAAGATACTTCTTTTAAGATATCAAAGTCAATTTACATGAAACGCTACGAAAAACTCATTAATTTATATAATTAAGAAATGTTGACTACTTGCGGTAAAGCGCTCGACCCAGAGGTCGTGGGTTCGATCCCCGCGGTGCATATTAATTCACGTTCGGTCTGCAATACTTCGGAAGGCACGCTAAGCTGTTGGTCTATTTGTCCCCGAAGTATGACGACCTCACCTGCAGTGACGTAATAATCATTGGTGTAAAGCGGGTGTACCAAGGTTTGACTGTGACTTGCATTTCACAGTTCACACACGGTAACAACTCTACCCTCGGGTACTCTTGTCGTGATGATATGTTATTAAATAAAAAAAACGAGAGGTGACACCCGGTTGGAACGGAATTCCTTTTGGTACATATTGAATAAGAGGCACAATAATAGTAGTTTATGCTACAAGGGCGATAAGGATTAAACTACGAGGACGATTTAAAAAACGAGCGTAGCGAGTGTTTTAAACGTAACCAAGTAATTTATTGCTCTTACGCCCTTGTATCATACTACGTTTTTCAATGCATAGTGTGAGAAAATAAAACAAATATAATCTTGTGAACTTTAAATTATAATTTTATTGGCTCAATTAAACAGTGGAAAAAAAGTATAACATTTATGGTACACAGGAAAGGCTGCAGGTTAGCCAACCATTTTAAATAAATAAAAAAATAATAATAATAAAGCCCTAGGGCAAAATAATCGACTTTCTGTTCGGTTTTGATGCATAAAAAGTGGGCCTTTACGAGCACTTGCATTGAAAAATAAATTAACAACATTTATACATAGACATACGAGTACGTTTGTAAACACATACATAACGAATATATCTACACTGCACTACATGCATGTCCGTATCTGTAATGTATACTATACCACAAGTGTCGTGTCGGTGACACTTTTTTCGGCGTAAAGTGAGGATAACGTGCGATAAGGACTACGTTAAAAACAAACAAACTTATCGTAGGTTTATTAATATAAGATAAACTATCAAATTCCCACACAAACCACTTTCTGTGAATACCCAATACCTGATACAAAATGTAATCTATTTTCAAACTTATCCCTCGCATAGCGCTTATCCGACGCTTGTGAACCCGGCCTCGGCCCTCGGCTTAGTGATAATCTAAACTTGCGGTAACGAGACACTCGATACACAAATTGAACGTTACGAGTAGTTATTAATTAATATTGGTCAACAAGTACAAACACAAGCTAAGGTACTATAAGAGAAAGTTTCGCTGACACACATCTTGGATTAATTATTATGCCCGCGGCTTCATCGTTTTAGGACTGACATTATTTTAAAAGAGAAAGATATGACAAATTTGACAGTTGTGTGATATAGATAGATAGCAAAAAACTCAAAACACACGTATACATACACAATAAAGCAGATTTTGTTTTGACAGCACTAAACCTAAAACAAAAGCCTCTATAATCAGTTTTATTGCCTAGTTCTAGAATATTGCTCAAGCCAGCGATGTCAGGAATATTCCTGTCAAAGGAATATACTTCGTTAAAAAAGTAAATAAATCCGCAGAAAATAAAATATTATGTCGCGCGTGTAATGAGTTATATTGAATGAAAACAGGTAAATAATTTTGTTTGTCCACCAGACCTTAGAGCATGTACCGACACCAGACAGTTCTAAAAAGTAAAACAAATTCAAGAGGCTAAGAGCAAACGTCAAAAAATCTGCAGAAAAGATGTATCTAAAATATATAAATAATTTTCAGACATAAAATATTACAACTTCATGGCCCAAAACGAATTAGAAAAGAGACAAAATTGGGATAACCCTCCTTAACTATGGGTAGATGATTCTACGAAAATATTCATGCTACGTCGTAGGTCTGCTACGGCGTAGGCCTGCTACGGCGTAGGCCTGCTATAAAATTGAGTGAGAATCTTTAATATTACCATCGCATTTCAAGCGTAAAACTATCGTTAGCAGATGGGTATTCGCAGATGTTCAGTCACCTTAGTATTGATATGTTGCCTGCAAATCAATTTCATGAGCATTGCCTTTCCTTACGAGCAGTCTGTGCTGTGTTGCCAACTTAGCGGATTCTGCTTCAAATGCAGGTTTATGATACTGTTAGCGCACAATTCAGCACTAACTTACATTTACGAAACAGAACGGTGCGATATTAAAAGTCATCCATTGCTTGTTACATTTGTCTTGTCTGCGGCATTCCGCATTAATATGCGGATCCGCAGTTCGTAAAAAATTGCGCGAAAACGTAAATCCGCGTATAAATCAGAACAATTAAATACTTTGCATAAAAATTTCACACTAAAACTAAGGGCACCCTCGTTAAGCAAAATTTGTTAAATATAAAATTGTTTAAATATATAAATGAAAACCAACTAATTCAATCCGCCAGTCAATATAATATGGAGAATAATAAAAAGAGCGAATAAAAAAAAATAGCGACTGATAATGAGATACTGTTTTAATAACTTGAGCGGTATGAATTTGAGTAAGCGAAAAATTAACTAAACTGAAGACGAACATTGATTAAAAATAAAATCCAGATCAAGTTTGCAAAAAGTGGGCTGTAAATAACCCATTTTGCATACAAAAATTTTAAGCGTGCGCCTTAATTACTAATTGAGCGACTAGAAATACAGAGCGGGCAACTTCAATATTAAAATAGAGGCGATTTTAAATTGACCATTCACAGAACGAACTACTAAAAAGTTAATTTTGAGCGCCGTTTTGTGAGCTGCTCTATGATTATTTACGATTTATTGGTATTCTATTTGACGTCTCTTGTTTTTTATTATGATGCGTTTTTTTTATGAAAACTACAGATTGTTTGATGCGCGTGGGATTTGAATGATTCGAGTGATTCGAATGGGGGCGGGGCAATGAATTGGTGCAGTCAGGTGTGTTACTAGAAATACTGAGTGGGCGAATTTAAGTACGAAATCATAAATATTACACCAAAAGTCAAAACATAGGTGCGATGACGAGCGAAGTGAGGAAGACCGTGTTAGGCTTACATGTAAGATAAAGGAGCCAAGCGAAACAGAGCGGAGCGAGCCGACGTCCCTTGTTTTATTACTTAAAATTAAATTTTAACCTAAAATAGTAAATTGTTTGCCTTAGAATTATTCAACTCAACCCAAATTTGTATTTTCAAGTCACCGTTTTCAACATTTTTATTCGCCCAGTCTTTCGTCCACTTAGTATTTTAGTACGCTATATTCAGTATTTTTGACAATTAAATTTGAATTTATATTCGCTCGTTTAAATACTACCCTTTGCCAAATATTAAAAAATACGGGACATAATGTTGACACTCAAACAAATATCAGGTTGCTCAAATATTATGAAGCTTCTCATTTTGTAATTTAAGTAACTGAGATGATTTTTTTTTAAGTTGCTGTTCTATTAATTTCTCGTTATTCGCAATCTGTCGCTTACTTAGTAAAATAAATACAAACATTTAAATGGTTTTAGTTGCTATATTTCGACCCCTCTGTGGGGCCGTCATCAGGCGAATAGGAAAAAATATTATATGACATATATGTATAGGTATTTGAAGTAAGAAAACCGCTGACATCTATTGATATAAAAATATAAAAAAGTATACTATAAATCATGAACCCGACTTTTTGAGGGAGAATTTGGTCAGCCGGCGCTAGGTGGCGTTATCATACAGAGTGCTCCGATTCTGAATATTTTGTTATATAAAAAAATAAACATAAAATAAAAAAATAATAATAATAATAAACCGTAAATTTGGATTTGTCAGTCAGTCAAGTCAGTCAGTTAGTCAGTCAGTCAGTCAGTCAGTCAGTCAGTCAGTCAGTCAGTCAGTCAGTCAGTCAGTCAGTCAGTCAGTCAGTCAGTCAGTCAGTCAGTCAGTCAGTCAGTCAGTCAGTCAGTCAGTCAGTCAGTCAGTCAGTCAGTCAGTCAGTCAGTCAGTCAGTCAGTCAGTCAGTCAGTCAGTCAGTCAGTGTTGTTTGTTCAGTCCAGGTCCATAATGAGCTCCAAGTGACCATATGAATGATGTCTCCCATGTCCGTAATTCAATGTCGGTTAATGGAGGTGTGAATGATTTAATGATACGTAGGGTGAAACAGTCGTTAAAGGTCTGGTTGTGGAGTCGCGTGTGTGTAGTTATAGCTGCCATCCAGCTCACATTAAAAAATCAATACCATATTCACTTTCACTCCGCGGACACCGAATTTGCAACAATCAAAATGCACTTAATTACTACCATAACAAAATCCACAATGCTCTCTCCAAACGAAACTATCCAAACCACTTTCTCCAAAAACACTTACACCACAGACCACACTTTTACAGACAAAACAAGAACATAAACACAACCAACCAAACACGTCTCATCACCACTTACTTCCACGGCAGTCACAAACTCAGATCACTTATTAAAGAATCCCTTCCAATTCTCAGACAACACAACGAAACCCAAAATCTACTACCTGCTAATCCAAAAATTTGTTACAGACAAAACCAAAACCTCAGACACATATTCAGTAAAACAAAAACAACACAACCCATCAACCTCATCAACTCATCACCTGGTACAGCTCCTTGCCGACAACCTCGGTGCAAAACATGTCCCATTATTAACACAGCTACACATATCAACACTCACCACACATCAAACACATACAAAACACAGCCTAATACATCATGCAAAACCAGCAACTGCATTTACCTACTAGAATGCCGTCATTGCCCGGCATTCTACGTAGGTGAAACCAAGAACCCAATACACAAACGAATGAACCAACACCGACACACAGCAGATCGCATACCAAACAACATTCTTCCCATACCTACACACACGCGACTCCACAACCAGACCTTTAACGACTGTTTCACCCTACGTATCATTAAATCATTCACACCTCCATTAACCGACATTGAATTACGGACATGGGAGACATCATTCATATGGTCACTTGGAGCTCATTATGGACCTGGACTGAACAAACAACACTGACTGACTGACTGACTGACTGACTGACTGACTGACTGACTGACTGACTGACTGACTGACTGACTGACTGACTGACTGACTGACTGACTGACTGACTGACTGACTGACTGACTGACTGACTGACTGACTGACTGACTGACTGACTGACTGACTGACTGACTGACTGACTGACTGACTGACTGACTGACTGACTGACTGACTGACTGACTGACTAACTGACTGACTTGACTGACTGACAAATCCAAATTTACGGTTTATTATTATTATTATTTTTTTATTTTATATTTATTTTTTTATATAACAAAATATTCAGAATCGGAGCACTCTGTATGATAACGCCACCTAGCGCCGGCTGACCAAATTCTCCCTCAAAAAGTCGGGTTCATGATTTATAGTATACTTTTTTATATTTTTATATCAATAGATGTCAGCGGTTTTCTTACTTCAAATACCTATACATATATGTCATATAATATTTTTTCCTATTCGCCTGATGACGGCCCCACAGAGGGGTCGAAATATAGCAACTAAAACCATTTAAATGTTTGTATTTATATGAAGTAAAACATATATATAAAAAATAAAAAAAAGGCCGTTGAACGGTGTTTTATAAAAATATTTTATTAACTTAGTAAAATAGTAAGTTAAATTAATCATGTTCATTAAAATTTTAATTTAGTCACTCGTTTTATTACTACCCACATAATATTGTTCCCCTGCTGCACATAGGCTCTCCAAGTGTGCGCCACATTTTTCTATCCTCAGCGATACTGACTACCGGTAATCTGTTTTAGATCTTCAGTCCGCAGTTTGGCAATGGTCTCTCGGGTTCGTGATTCTGCAGGATTGCAATCACTAGCAATAACGAGACCGACCATGAACTACATTTTGTAATGATTTGAATAAATGGCTTGTGAAACAATTACGTAATTACGATAAAATTATTTCCAATACTTGTTTGAATAATTTAGCTAACATTTTCAAGTAAGAGTTGGTAACACTGTGTATTCTCCCAGACGGATGAACATCGTATATATTGGATCTAAGAGCGGGTTTACTTGCGCCAACCTGGAATGCCATTTCTAACGCACTTAAGCGTAAAAAACCGTAGACAGGGACTATTGTCTGAATGTCTGCTTGTTTATGTGCTAAAATACTCAACAATAGTAGTTTATGCTACAAGGGCGCAAAGGAATAAATTACGAGGACGATTTAAAACACGAGCGTAGCGAGTGTTTTAAACGTAACCGAGTAATTTATTGCTCTTACACCCGTGTATCATACTACGTTTTTCAATGCATAGCGTGAGAAATAAAACAAATATAATTTTGTGAACTTTAAATTATAATTGGCTCAAAAGGACTGTATCCAGAGCCGTTAAACAGTGGAAAAAAAGTATGACATTTATGGTACACAGGAAAGGCTGCAGATTAGCCAACCATTGTAAATAAATAAAAAAAAATAATAATAATAAAGCCCTAGGGCAAAATAATCGACTTTCTGTTCGGTTTTGATGCATAAAAAGTGGGCCTTTACGAGCACATGCATTGAAAAATTATTAATACCCATCTACTTTTCTAATTAAAAGGAGACACGTTATCCTTATAGTGCATGAACCTATCCACCATGAACCTAAATGTTACCTAGATAAAGCGCTTACTTATATATCTTATACAAAGTTACACTCACAGAAGTATTAATAGTTATACTACAAAATAAAAACATTAAAATTGAACATAGAAGAAATACGAGTAGGATAAGTACAAATAGGTGACCTTATCGCTTAAAGCAATCTCTATCAGACAAGCCTTAGTAAGATAGATAACTTGTTTTTTTTGAATAATTTACGAACAAACACCGAGTTTTTTTGGACGTTGTACTGTGCGACATAAGTATAGACTACGTAATTTTTTTTATTATCAATATATTCTTAAATATACGAATACATAATCTATAAGTATGTTAAGATTAGTATGTAGTACGTAGATAGGTAAATATGAAAAAATATTAGCTTTTGGACTACGTCTGGACAAGAAAGTTTTATTTTAATTACTTTTCATACCACCTGCTCGACAATGTCCAATTACGTATCATGCAACCTCAACGTAAAGTAAGGCATTATATCTCAAGGGATATAAAGTTATATGAAAATCCCTAGGGATTAAAGTGATTTAAATTTGGAACGTCAAATTCGTATGAAAACTCGTGGAAAACGTGGATTGTAAAGAGGTTTGTTCGAAAATCGAACTGGCCACCATAAGCAGAATTCAACAAAAAGAAAAAAGCGTTTACAAAGAATGCGAAACAAAAGACGGTGTTTGGTGCTGTGATTGTCAGTGAATTTGATTGAATTATTGAATGTTGATAAAAAATGTCGAGCGATAGTGATATTGATTCTACTCCAGAGTTTATCAAAACAGACGCTTTGGAGATTATTAATAATTTTCTACTAATGTGTCTAACATCAATATTCACTTTTGATTTTTATTAATTACAAGATAAATACTTAATTTCTGGGGCTCTGGCTTTTTCTTGTCTCGCAGAAGGTGTGAAAAGTAGAGTATGCTCCTCCGGAATAAAGCCTGTCTTTGTCTTGGGCAGCTTGAACCCCTCACTTTACTCAGGACTCTATATAACTCCCTCGCTACGCCCCTCGTTACGCTCAGGGTTCAATATGCCGCCCGTGACGTAAGACACTGCTTTATTCCCTTAGTGCATAATCTACTATTTTCAGTTCACACGCAATCAATACCTTTGTTAAATTTGTTATTAATTTATTATACTAAAACTACTTATTTCTGTTCATCTCACTACCTCGAAAAGCGCGCCTTTGTTGCGTAAAACCAGTGAGCAAAAATCAATTTTGCTCAATCAGTATAGAAAAGAGTTTTGAATTAAGAACGCTGCGAATCGCATTTCGTATTTCATTAGATCACAAAACGTTCAGAAACTCCATAATCCTCTGCTCGAGGGAAAAATAAATAGCAAACATAGCATAGCGGTTATTTCTTTCACTCTGTATTGATTCCATACACATTGGGAGACTATAATATAGCTTGTCGGATTCTCGTAATCCTGTGTATAGCATCCCAATGTGTATGGAATCCGTACCATACACTATGGACTCCGTATAAACAACTGACTTCTAGTAATACAAATAGGCGGGCTGGCTATTGACGACCAGATAATGATGAAATTTGATTATCGCCATTTTGGTGGCGATCGCTGCATTGAGTCACGGGAACTCATGATAAAGAACACTCGGAACTAATGATAGAGATGAGATAATGACGTTATAATTTTAGTTCCGGGTACGCTCGCTTTTGGTATAAACAAATGAACTTACACCGGAAACAGATAGATAGAGTAATACACCCGCGTGATGGTTGTGTTTTGCGTTTTCGATCGGCTTTTAAGAGATTTTCCGATTTTTTATGGCTTTTGGGATTCAATTAACATTCTTTACATTTAATTTCATGTGCAATATTTTTATATGGTATATTATTTTAAGAAAAAAACATTGAGTTCTTATACGTTCCTTCGAAAATATAGTGTCTTTGCATCTTGTGTTTTCTCGCTAGTGAGGTAAAAAGTTGTATGTGTCACACCAGAGTAAATTGATTTTGTTTATTGTGCCTTTGAATCCCTACCACGCTCAGGATTCAAACTTAGAATAATTTGCTACGCTCGTGATTCAATTATAGACATATATATATTATATATATATATCCTTCGCTTGCTCGGGATTCAAACTTGGCACTCACAACAAAAAAAACTTTGCTCTCTTGTTCAACAAATAATTATTAATTCATACACAATGGTTCTTGATCTGAAAACATTTCCTTTAGATCATCTTGATACATGTTTCACAATATTACTATATTTGTAACTCTTACCGGTTTCGCCTCACGGCATCATGAAGGAACAACAAACAGGAAACTGAATTTCCCTTACTAGAATTTCACATTTCATGATTTGTTTAACCCGTTTACCATTCTAACCACCTATTCCCCTGAACACTCGACTTCGTTCAGAGCTTCTACTATGACCACAAAACACTAAAATTTTCACTTGAATCGCACTTCTTGGAAACAGGGATGGATTTGCCTTAGCTGAATGGTCTACATGCGACGGGCGTCGACGTAAATAGGAACGCCTGCAGCCAGTTCTAAGCTAACGCTGCGCTGTTGATATAACAGCTGCAGACAAAGCTCGTATCTCAGGAATGTCTGCTGCTGGCTTGAAGTCTAGATCCTGATAATAAATCTAAAGCTTGGTTTATTAAGAGGAACGAAAATACAAACAGAAATAAAATGTCAACTTTCGGATGATTTTGTTGCAATAATTAGGTTACGTATAGCCATAAAAAAAATACATGTTTTTGGTTGAACTTTAAGGTATTCATTTTCCACAAACCACGTTAATCTATTCATATTTGTACTGTCAATGAATTTTTTTTCAACCCTCTATTGCACACTTCTTATCGATTTTGTTTCAGGTATCGCTTTCGCGATTTTGTTGGTTTTTTTTTAATAAAATTAGTGTGAATGATATCTATTCATTTTCCAAATACCACGTTATACGGGTCAAAAAAAGCACCCCCTTTTTTCAAAAATACGTAAATCCACTGATGCAGTCAGCGGCAGCAAGATATCAATATCTCCCAAAACTACTTCAAAACACATTGAAATTAATTTTATAAAGTAATATTTCGAGGAGCATCATATTCCTGCCGTTAAAAACTCAACAAAATATGCGTATGAGTGATTTAGCTACATCGTGCCATAGTCATAACAACAAAACTGAATGAATGTGGAATGAATTCATACTTTTATGCGGGAAAATAATATATGTTACTCTAAAAGAATAATTTTGTGATCGTTATTGAAACCCAAATTAATTTACTTATACTTACTGAGATCTGTAACAAAGGTCAATGACCTTTTCGTGAAATTACCCTCTATTATTGGCTCACCATTTCAGGTCCAAATAAGTGAAGTTTTTTGCAAATTATATAGGTACACTTACTTGGGATAAATCGCCAAGCATTTAAAATATAGAAATTTATTTTGAAATATTTACAGTGCATGGCAAAATTATTAGATCGTAGATAATCCTGTCGGTACATGTTCAGGTTCTGTTACGCAAAATGAAAACAATGAAACTCTTTTAGGATTAATTTGTTATTCCTATGTTTGTCTGTCTGTCCGTTTGTCTAGACAATTTTTTCTGGGTAAAATTAATAAATACCAATATAAACGGCCCTCTATAGAGCTGTAAAAACATACTTTTAACGTTTTTATTTATATTACGTTTTAGGTTTTTACGTTTATTTTTTTACGTTTTTCATACAAATTTTCTCACTATGAAAATGTAGGGATGAACACTTGAGATAATATTTTGCATTTAAAAGTCAACACAGAAAGGAATTGTTAAACAAATAATCTAAAAAATATGAAAACCATGTTGTTCTATTCTAAAGAGATTAATTATCTACTGTTCAATGTGGCGATAGCTTTGTTTATTTTTTTCCTTGAATTATTTTTTACTAAGATAACAAATAATTTAATACAAGGTTTTACTTAAGAGGTCCCTTTACCCCTGGATTTTTCTTAAAATTCATACAATAGGTATAAACCGAATGTGAAGTCTACAGCTTATTTTCTTCATATCTTTTTTCATGAGTATATTCTAGTGACATCTTACTACGTCTCTATACAGCCCAAAAAGCTAAATTTGATAAAACACCATCATAATAGCTGTCAGGATATCGTCAATATTGCCTCGTTTTTACGCAAAGTTTAACAAGTTTTTATATTTTTATCTTTACAGAAAATAAAAAAAAGAGAAATACAGGCGTCGTTCATGTTAAGATGACTAAGTTTACACACTTTGCTAAGTATAAACAATTACCGTTTCATGGAAAACTGTTTTGACCTGAAACCATTTCACAAATTCAATTAACTTATTTTGAATATCTTGTCATCTTGCACTTCTTGATTAGAAATACAATTTCAATAAGTAAAAATACAACTTTTAGTTAAGAAAACTTATAGTTAAAAGTCTGCTGTATGCATTAACATATTTTTAATTATATTACAACAGTAATAAAATAATTGGCTTATCCGTCGTCGTGATACCAGCCGTAAATTTCTTAAATAATCTGATATCACGCTTATGGAAAACCCAATTATTTTGAAGATACCATAATATCATTAAAATATGTTTATGCATATAGCAAACTTTTAACAATAAATTGTCTTAGCTAAAAGTTGTACTTTACCGTTATAATTATTTCTTAATATTTTGTTACAAATTCGGAGAAATAGCCCTTAAGGAAAACCTTGTATGAAAATATTTGTTATCTTTGTAACAAAGAAAAAAATAATAATAAACAAAGCTATCGCCACATTGAACAAACAGTAAATTATTAATCCCTTTAGAATAGAAAGATATGGTTTTATATTTTTTACATTATTTGTTCTACAGTTCCTTTCTGTGCTTTCTTTCAAATGCAAAATATTATGTGAAGTGTTGATCTCTATATTTTCATAAGGAGAAAATTTGTATGAAAAAGTTAAACAAAAGGCCATAAAAACGTTATGATATGTATATTTTACAGGGCTGTAAATATAAGCATTTATTGATTTTACCCAGAAAAATTGCCTAGACAAACGGACAAACAGACAAACATAGGGACAACAAATTAATCCTAAAAGAGTTTTGTTTTTTCATTTTGCGTAAAGGGACCTGAACATTTCAAACTATGATACAAATAAATTTCTATATTTTAAACACTTGGCGATTTATCCCAAGGGTAAACAGGTGTCCCAAAAGTCAACGCTTTCCTTTGGAAGGCTGGTAGGCCAGCTCATGACTGACCAGAATATCAAATTATGACCTCAGCAAAAAGTAGATAGTCTTCGAGTTGATGGTACTTTTATAAATTCGAATAGATTTTTGAGAGCCAAAGCTAACCAGTTCTAAATTCTAAGAATAAAATTTTTGTTGCGCAACTCTGAATAGTCATGCTATTGATAAAGTCAAAAATAAACCTTGAAATGCTGTTACATCAGGAAGAAAAATAAAAACCCAATTTATGAGCAATTTTTTGTAATTAGGTTAGTTCGATACCACACCCTGAAAAAAAATGTCCTATGTTAGTTTTGCAAATTGTCTTAAATAACGGCTCATCAAATATTGTTTTTCAAATGATCTGGCAATTTCTGTGTATTACTTTTGAAAAAAAAGTTATTGCTATTTTACTACCAAAGGAGCTGCGTATTTTTTTGAATAATTAGAATTTAGAATGAAAGAGTGGTGGACACTAAAAATATTTGACGTTCATTAGAAATGCCATTTAACACGCGTTAGAGTGAGATAAATAGTGAGGCTATTTAAAATGAGTTGGAATGAGATAGTAACGCAGTTAAACGTGGTTGAATGAGAGAGGCATAATTGATATAGGCTACAGTGAGATAGATAGTGACGTGGTGCATTCCTTCTGAGAATATTTGTTAGTTTCCACTTTTTGTAATAACAACTTTAGTAAAAATATTTGTAAAGAAATTTTTGGTCTAATTTATTTTCCCGCAAGTGTAAAACCAGCTCAACGGGCGAAAAATATTTAAAGAATGGGTAATGGTGACAATTAACCGTCACAATATTATTACCTATGTATCTCTAAAGGAGTGTCTGAAATGTTCCGAGGGTCAACTGATAAATCAAACACTCAAAAACCCACTTTTAGCCGACCATGATAAATTTACGTCCCGACGTGATAGCAAGTAGGATCAATGCCGTGTGACGATGATCGAAATACACTAATAAATTAGATAAAATAAAATAGGTATTACTTTTGACCCTGCCTCGTCCACTCTATTCGTATTTTTGCTATGGTGACGCGAGCTTAGAGACCGGGACGAATTTCCCCCCGCGCGCTATCGTAAAATAGAATAAGCCACGCCCGGAACTGGTTTTTGTTTTGGCTATGTCATACTCTTAACCGTATCTGTGAAATTCAAAATTCAAAAAGTTTATTTTGCAAAGTAGGTATATATAATACACGTTTCACAAGTCAAATTTTAATCTTATAAAAATATATGTAATAAAATAATAAATGTACATGAACTACTTAGATTAAATGTTTATTTAATTTATGTAGCAATATATATACAATTAAAATTATAGGTAAAATATTATTATACAAGGTGAAATCCAATCAACCGCCCGAACCCATACCGGAGACCCGGCCAGGGACCAGGAACAAGGTTCAATGATCACCAACCGATCTAAACAATGATATTATATAATACTAAGGTATGATCAGTACTCAGATCAGTCGAGATTTACTTCATTTCTGTAATTGTTCTTGCTCAAATGTCTTCACGCTTCTTCACACTTATTTCACCGACATAGACACAAATTCGAATTCAAATAATTTGCCCTAGGTACAAAAACCATACGGCACACTTATTTATTTATTTTTATTTATTATTTATTTATTTATTTACACACATACAGTTGCACAATTATATTTCAAATATACACCACTTAAACCCTTAGGGGTTTGTTTGCGGTGCTATTACAATCTACCACATAAGTAAATTAATACGTACTCATATTTCTCACGCACACTAATAGAATACATGCAAAAAGAGGGCGACGTGTCAACCTGTCACAACCATGTCATAACACATCACATCTCTATTGACATTGATATTGGGTCTCTCAAATCAAATCAAATCAAAGCATTTATTTGTCCAACATACTCGTAGGTAAGAAATACAGATCGTTTTACAAAAGTAGTACGCTATGTTCCACCGTAAAGGCATGCAAATATTTAAAAAGACTTAGAATTACAGGGTCTAAACGAAATTTGAGCACAAAAGATACACAAAAAATAGCATATCACAGTAAAGGACTGTGGCGTGCTGGTCATTTCATTATTAAAACCACATTAAATTTGATGTAGCGGACTCACGGACGTAGAGCGGACTGTATTTAAAGGTATAATTAGGTAAGCGATACAAGACGACGTGGATTTAGAACAACGGTTAGTGTACAACTAAATATGTAGGTAGCTTTATAGTGTATGTGCGATTAGCCTCGTACAGGACACATTTCACAACAATAAACAATCAATTAAAGAGATATTTAAATAATAAATCATAATGTATATTTTGGCAGGTATACACAAACTGCAAATAAAACAATCAAATGAAAATGTTGATTACGGATGAAATGATCTATCATAAAAACCGGTCCTGTTTCCGAGTTCGCAAAAAACATTCAGAACATTATTTTATTCCACAATCTTCTAGATATTCTGTAGTACTATAGGTCTTGTCTATCAATAACCCTTTCAATTTAAGTTGAAATGTTTTTGGTGCTTCTCAGATCCGCAGGCAATTTATTAAATATTTTTGGTGCCATTCCCAATATATAGGTACTTTTACTAAGTAGTGTTTTTCTGGAAGAATATACAGGGATCATGTTTTCATGGCGCATACTTTTGAATGAATCAAATAGATGTCTGTTCATAATGACAAACAAGGCACCTCAAATATGTATACACAGGGCAAAGTATATTTTAAGCTCCTTAAAGTGAGGACGACATAATGTATCTCTAGATTTAATTTTTATTTTTGCCCTAATGCATTTTTTTGTGCTTTAAAAGCCTTTTCTTTGTCCATGGCGTTGCCTCAAAAAATGAAACCATACCTTATTGTGGAGTCAACATATCCATAGTATGCACTCAGAACCGCTTTGGTGTTAGCAGCGCATATGAGTATCTATTAAATTGTGGAGTCAACATATCCATAGTATGCACTCAGAACCGCTTTGGTGTTAGCAGCGCATATGAGTATCTATTAAATTGTGGAGTCAACATATCCATAGTATGCACTCAGAACCGCTTTGGTGTTAGCAGCGCATATGAGTATCTATTAAATTGTGGAGTCAACATATCCATAGTATGCACTCAGAACCGCTTTGGTGTTAGCAGCGCATATGAGTATCTATTAAATTGTGGAGTCAACATATCCATAGTATGCACTCAGAACCGCTTTGGTGTTAGCAGCGCATATGAGTATCTATTAAATTGTGGAGTCAACATATCCATAGTATGCACTCAGAACCGCTTTGGTGTTAGCAGCGCATATGAGTATCTATTAAATTGTGGAGTCAACATATCCATAGTATGCACTCAGAACCGCTTTGGTGTTAGCAGCGCATATGAGTATCTATTAAATTTCTTACAAACTTCTTCAATTTGTGGTTGCCAAATTAATTTGCTTCGAAGGTGACCGACATAGCCTGCCGAATCAGTAAGTTAAAGTAGCAGTGGACTGGCCATATTTGTCGCCGATGTGATAACCGTTGGGGCCGTAAGGCATTGGAATGGAGACCACGTACAGCAAAGCGTAGCGTAGGCCGCCCTCGTGCCCGTTGGACTAACGATCTGAAGGACGTTGCGGGTGGCGGCTGGATGAGGATGACTGAGGACCGCCAAGAGTGGCGTAATATTGGGGAGGTATATGTCCAGCAGTGGACAAATACGGGCTGATGGATGGATAGACGGAAGTTAATTTGCTATCCAAAGTAATTCCTAAAAATTTTGTCTCGCCAATTTCCTTAATTTTTTCATTTGAGTGTGAAATTTCAATATTTGCTGGTTCTACCCTTTGTCTAAAATTCATTATTTTTGTTTTATTTTAATTAATTTGTAAGTTATTTGCATTTAACCATTCAATTATAAAATTTAATGAGTCATTAATTTCTTTTTCATGATTGCCATCCTTATTTGCTGACAACACTACAGTACTGGCATCAGTGAAAAGAACTGTGGGATGATTGATTGCTTTAGGAAGGTCGTTTATATACGCATTAACAGCAGAAGACCTAGGACACTTCCTCGAGGCACACCAAACCTTGTGTATCAGGTACTTGACGTAAATTTTTGTTCAGTCTTGGTTTTAGGACATATTCTGTTTATTTCAATTATTTGACGACGATTACTCAGGTAAGATTGAATTAAACTGCTAGAATTTCCTCTGATGCCATAGCATTCTATCTTTTTTACGTAGTCGAATGCTTTAGTTCATGGCGGCTATTTTCGGCCTATTTTCGTTACCATATCTCCTCGGTTTATATATCCATGATCTGAACGTGCCGAATTCGAATTCAAATCTTGTCGGGACACATTTGTGTTGCTTGTTTTCAATGCAAGTGCTCGTAAATACTTATTTCATATGTCTCAAAACTGTTCGTATAATCAATTTTACCGCTCGCGTGTTTTTTAATTTATTTTTTATTTCTTTACAGGCAGTTTTTCCAATTTGTAAATATTTACATCAAAACCTCTTTAAAATTCAATGTGAAATTAATAACTTAAAATTAGGACTGGCTCAAAAGGACTAACTATCCAGAGCCGTTCAACAGCGAATTTTTTTTATTAAATGGTACCCAAGGAAAGGTTGCAGATTAGCCAACTTCTAGTAAACAAATATAATAAAAAAAACATGAGGGCGGTAAAACCGATTTTACGAACAGTTTTGATTCAAATAAAATAAGTCTTTACGAGCACTTGCATTGAAAACAAGTTTTTAATACTAAGGTTGGAAATACTTATTACATGTTATTACAATTTATGTAGATATTTCTCATGTTAATTTGAGGTCAAAATTATTTTTTCATCCCATCTATTCGAAAAGAGGCGAAGGGTTCCTCGATAAGTGCGAGCATAATGGGTCATTTAACAACAGTGACGAAATGACTTTTGAATTTGGAACACTATTTAAGAGCGGTTTCGCAGCAGGATTGTGAAGAACCCGCCTTGTTCTAATTAATCGAAACAGAACACTTAAATTCAAAATTCACTCAATAGTTATTCAACAAAACCTTATTACCTATGTATTGTGTATATTGCCATCGCAAAGTTTCCATTTGGTTTATGAAAACTAGAATTTAAAAAATTGCATGAATTTTTAATTAAATTGTTCAGTTTCGATTGTTAGAAAAAGGCGGGTTTTTCACAATCCGGCTCCGAAACCACTCTTTATTATTTTCTAACTGTTAATCACTCGACTAATGACGGCCTCACTGATGAGGCCGAAATGTATTTATTTTTATTTTTTGTTGTTTACTTTATTTATATTTCTTAAATATAATATATTCCATGTAGCAGAAATGCGAATATTAAGGTAGATGTGCGATGTGACTGGAATGAATAAAATAAGAAATGAGTAGGTACATACTAGGATCCCTGAAAGTAGCGCTCGAACAAGATAAAATAAAAAGCCATCGACTGACATGGTATGGCGACGCACTGACATGGTATGGCGACGCACTGACATGGTATGGCGACGCACTGACATGGTATGGCGACGCACTGACATGGTATGGCGACGCACTGACATGGTATGGCGACGCACTGACATGGTATGGCGACGCACTGACATGGTATGGCGACGCACTGACATGGTATGGCGACGCACTACGTAGAAATTAAAACCACGTCACGCTCAAAATGCTGAACCATAGAGTAGAAGAAACGATGATGATGATGATATATCCTATCGCATTAGGTTGCATTCCTGTAATGGTAGGTGTAAGTTGGGAAATAAATAAATAAATATTTCTAAATGTTAACATGTTCGTTATTATAAAACTGCAAAACACGTGCCTCAGTGTTCTGTTGACTCGCGACGTAGTGTGCACTCACCGACTTCATCCATTGTGGGTGCAAGGGGAATTGCTGTTAACTCGTGCATCCAGCATCCACTGCATTCTATTTATTTCTGATTTGTTTGTTTTGCCAAAACCCTTGAAATGAGAAGAAATCATAGAATTTAATGAAACTGGAGGAAAATTGACGATGTAAACCAGGGGTCTCCAAACTTTTTAGCCTAAGGGCCACACTGATTCCTAAACATAGTCCCGAGGGCCAAGACCTAGATAGTTCATCATACCAACATACTGTAGTTTTGACGCACAAATTTTCGTGTTGGAACTAGCCGGACAGTGAGATATTATCCTTCTGCAGTTCGCAATTTTGGTGGGTATTTCGGGCAAGACGAAGTTAGTCGAAGCGCGTGCTGTGCGCAGACCTTGAAATAGGGTTATAAATAACATCTTTATATTCGATATTACATCGTTATTACGCCACTTTTAGACAAAAACTCATGATAACGTTTCTCTTAATATCGCTAATGAGTTTTGACATAGCATAAATAACATTACGTTGTTATTATAATTGTGTGAATTTTAAATAAACTAACAGGGGGCTAGAAACCCGACATGTCCGGCCAGCGACCGCGGGCCGAATTCGTGGTGCTCGCGGGCCGGTCTTGGCCCGCGGGCCGAAGTTTGGAGACCCCTGGTGTAAACAAACGGCTCACCTCAATAAATGCTATGATCGAGATAGCCGACCAGTTTCACCAACTCAGCTTGCCCTAGTAAAGCTTTACACCCGCCTAGACGAAGACGGTCTTGAAACTGTTCGGCTATATCGATCATAGCATTTATTGAGGTGAGCCGTTGTTTAAATCATCAATTCTCCTCCAGCTTAATTAAATTATATAATTTCTTCTTTTTGGGTTTTTTCAAGAGTTTCGGCAAAATAAAAAAAATCTCAAATAAAGGCAAGTGGTAGATGCTGTATGCACGGATAAACAGCAATTCCCCTCGCACCCACATAAAAATGACGTGCGTGATAGACATGTGTCAGCAGGATTAATTTACCCATAAAATCATATATAAATTTCTGCTGTTGCAAAATTTTATATATAAGTATTATTGATAAAAGGGAAAAGTCAAAATTGTATTTATTTTTCTAAGATAAACGTATTTTCCTCTGAAAGCCAGAGTAACACTCCCTCCCAAAATAAAGCTGGAAGATAAAAGTTGATGAAGGTGCAAAGATCTCCCTTTTCAATGTGACGTCATCCAACCTACTTACTTATCTCTATCTCTTTGAGTACGGAACCATTCCGACAACTCACTTCAAAAGATAAAAGCCTTCGCAACTTCCCAATAGCAATGTAAAGTCGGGAAATTCCTTCAAAAGCCCACTTCGCTCAAACAAATAAGCTTATATTAAATCCGGTGAGTTTGAAGTTATTGTTACGCTTATGAAGTTTCCTAATAAATTTTCAATAGATGTAATTTTTTGTGTTACCTTGGGCATAGTATGCCTTAGGCGATAACGATAAGGCAAGTGCAATACATATATTATAGTTGACTCGGTAGTCATCTCGGCGAAACAAAACTTGGTCAAATGTCTCGGGCAACTCGCCCACCTTTAATTTTTTCACTCGACCTCACATACAAAGTACAGTCAGCCTAGGAAAGGATTGAATCCAAATACTATATTAGTTCGAATAAAACTATAAAATAAAGCCAGAAACAATCTCGTTACGTGAAACGAACATGCATTATCAAAAACATGATAAGTTCTCACAAGACAGGTTTATTTTCCATGTAGCACTTTCTGTTTCTTTTTGTCTGACGTATTTTTCTTTAAATATATTCAAATGACGTAATGGCACTTTTGACGTTTAAATGACTTCCATGTTTTGTATTAGGAAATATAATAAAAATCTTGAACAATAAAGGCACAATAAAGTTTTATAAAATTTTAGTTCCCCGACTAGTTTGGCCTAGGCCAAACTTTCGCAAGTTCTGCAGAACAGAAGAGAGCCGGTAGGTTATGTTAGAAAATCGTTAGCGCACCATAAATAACCATCGTAGTTATTTTTTATGACAACCCAAAACCACTTTGGCGTAGGCCCAACTAGTTTAACCAAAATTCGGGTCTGTAAGTAACATACATACTGAGTACAAATAACCACTCTGTGACCTAAGCGTGCGTTACTTAATATTCGTTCACCAGTCAATAACAGAGACACAATCACAAGGATCTATCAAAACCGACACACAACGACCACGAACATATAAACCAATTAAAACACGGTTCAACAACCTCGTCCCGTTCCCAATTACACATTAATGTATAATTGCTGTAACGAATATTGACATTTGACACATTTGACAAAACACGATCGTGGCAAAATGCGATTAGGGAAAAAAACGGACCGATGAAAAGTGCGTTCTAGGCACACATCTAACAAATCATGGTACCTATCACCCACCAGTTATTGAATTCAACTTCGGTTGAAATAATGTTATCTGAATATACTTAGATTACTTAGGCTTCACCACTTGTACAGTCAAAGCCAAAAATATATATGCATCTAGGGTTGCTACATGCAGGATTTCTAGAGTTACCAAAGGAGTTAGTTGCAGTCAACGAACTAAAATTTTATGGAAGCATAAACTCGCTTAAAAATTGACTCCACCATTTATGTGCCCAGGTGGGCAAGGCTTACATTTAAATGTATTACGTTGATCAGACTTGCGATGCGCGGTGCGCCGCGCCGTCCGCACTATTGAACACAACAAAATTATAACAAAATGCACTGTGAAATGGTTCATAATAAATCAAACTTTTTATTTTTATTTTGTTATAATAATAAGTGAATTCACTCCTATTAAATTTTGCTTATAGAATTTGTGTTGGACGGGCAGTATGTAACATTTTGTGTTGGACGGGCAGTATGTAACAATTTGTGTTGGACGGGCAGTATGTAACATTTTGTGTTGGACGGGCAGTATGTAACAATTTGTGTTGGACGGGCAGTATGTAACATTTTGTGTTGGACGGGCAGTATGTAACAATTTGTGTTGGACGGGCAGTATGTAACATTTTGTGTTGGACGGGCAGTATGTAACAATTTGTGTTGGACGGGCAGTATGTAACATTTTGTGTTGGACGGGCAGTATGTAACAATTTGTGTTGGATGGGCAGTATATAAAATTTTTTTTATTGCACAACTTCAAATGAAAATTTCACATTGTGGTCGGTTTAATAAAAATTATATAGATAGTAGACTATAGGGCTGATCTAAACATCTTAAAAAAATAGCAAAGAAAAAAAAGCGGTCAAGTGCGAGTCAGACTCGCGTAATTAGACAGTTTTGGGAACAAAAAATTTAATTATATAATTATATATACGATAGCAGTTGAGAATTCACAAACACAAAATTGTTATGCTCAACCGCCATATTTTTTCTGGAATCTTTACGTAAACACATATTCCCATGATTTTTTTCATATTTTTCGGTCCTCCAGTTTTGGAGATAAGGGACATACATTTTTTCTGGTTTTCCGATGAGATCTCGAAATAGATGCAATTAAATATAGCCAAGTTAAGTATATATATTTACAATCAGCTGTAATCATACTGTTCAACATATAGGCTAGTAAAATAACGCCCAACCCGAAAACGGGGCAGATATGAATAATCGCGGTAGTAATACTTTTTCTTCTGTGGCCGCGGGCAATTTATCTGTCCTGTCCGTCCGTCCGTTCTAAGGCTTATTGTAAAAAATGATGACCAGGGTCTGACGATGGGACTGGAAGGTAGATACGGGATCACATTACATACTTACACTAACTATTCTTTATTACCTATTGAACTTAAAAACTAATTGGGCCCATACCTACTAAAATACTTCACACACTTCTATTCGTTCAGTCAGTAATTGTGCGACTTTAGTTTATAAAGTTTTCCGCAGCGTCGTGGAAGCCGGGAGTAGGTATCTATTGGTTTGTATATTTAATTGAGAGGGAGTAATAGAGCTTATTATGTTTTTTTCTGAAAAAAATATGTCATTTGTTTCTTGTAGGCCACGTTTGCGAAGCCCAGGCCCGGACTTAGAGACCCGGGGCCCCTAGGCACTTGACATTTGGGGCCCCCATCCCGAAGCCAGTTTGGAAATTTAACAAATAAAATGCACTAGTACAGAAAATATAATTTTTAAGCGACTTTCATTACGTACTATAAATAAAAACCAGAAATAATGTAGTCTATGCTATACAGGGTGTTAATATGATGTTGCGGGAGCCGGAAACTGGCGATACTACTCGTCCATACGAACAACCTTTACTAAGGAGCCAACCCTCGAATCGCGAAAAAAAATCAACTATTCTATCATGGACAAAATTCGTCGATGATTCTTTAGAAAAATTACATAGCTACCCGACCAAAATATTATGAAACAACAGAGTTTTTTTTTCACGGAAAATTGTTCGTGTGTATCGCCAGTTTCCGGCTTCCACAATTTCCCTGAATGAGGTGAAATTTAATCAACTGCCCGAATTCATACTGGAGACTCAGTTAGTGCTCAGGAACAATGTTTAATAACCCTTCAGGTGAAATTCGAAAACAATTTATTTTACTAGTAATTGTATTTGAACTAGTCCAGTTCGTATGGAAACTTTTTTTTTTTTATTTTGAAGAAGGTCGTTGAGCCTTGTTCATGATTACTGGCCGAGTCTCCAGTATGAATTCGGGCGTTTGATATAATTTCACCTTGTATTTTTCACTATAGTTATGTCAACGGTCGTCATACGTGGCGTATAATGTGCCCCGTAATAATTTTTTATTACAGATTTCTCTATAATTCTATTTTCGCTTGCCAGGCAAGCTGCCTGGTCCAGGTAGCTGAGTGATTGGGGCCCCTAGGCCCGGACCTTGTAGTCCTATAGGAGAAATCCAGGGCTGGCCGAAGCCGCGGGCAGAAGCTATAGGTATATATTTTCTCTGGTGACATTATTAATTGCACGGTAGTTTTTTGTTAGGTACCTAGTTCATAAAAAATCAACAAAAACCATTACCTAATTTTACAATCTCGGGTCGGGACTGTGCAGGACTAATAGGTATATGTCTTTGGAATAGATAGAATCGGTACCTAATACCTATAATGAGTAATCTGGCTGTGATTTGTTTATCTGTGACAACAAACCAAAATACGATCTCCAAATCTCAATTACTTACAAAGTCCATTTAGGAAATTGCGCCTTAATAATAAAGCAACTTATTTATACATAGATAAAGCTCTGTAAATAAAATGCAAACTCCCGAAAATGATGGTCCATTTGACATTCCAGTCAGAAACCAAACAGCATCGCCAACAATTTATAATTTAATTAATTAAGTAATCGTTTCTCATAACTTTGTGTTTGTGAAGCCAATTAGATAAATCACAATCAAGGTGGGTGTAACCAACTAAATCTGATCAGAATACATTATGTCGCGAATATCGCCAGACCCCTCGGTCGACCATATATATATATATCCGCAAATTGGAACATCCTCTTAGCTGTTTTGGGAATATATAGGTATTGCAGTTATCTGCCTAAAAGTCACTCGTTCGCGGAATGCCAAAGTATTACCCAAGTAAGTACCTACCTATATAAATCTTGAGCCAGGCATTTTTCCACACCGGTGGGAAAATAATAATTATTCGTAAACGAATTTCGTTTTTTTTTCGTCGTCGGATCGTCGGTCAGTCAAGACGTGCTATCATTTTGTTTAGCTAAATTTATTTCAAAATTGTGTCAAAACCAGCGAAAACGACATAAATTTTATATCAGTTTGTTCAGTTAAGTGCATACTTTATAGTGATATATATATTTTTTGCAAACACCCGGTTATAGATACAAAAATATCAAAATACATTTTAAAAATACGGTTGTGAATAAAGACAAAGACAGTGCAGTGACAAGTTTATGGTGAATCATCTACCACGCATATCGAGGTCGACGACCAAGCATCACGCATAAGATATTGTAACAGCCAAAGCACTTATTTCGCAAACATTTCAAGGTAGCCGAGTGGCCGAGAGGTTAAGCCGTCTAAGAATACGATTCTTATTTACCGAAAGAGCACTGGTTCGATCCTAGGCAGAGGAAAATATTTTTCCATTTTATCATTTTTATTTTTGCTAAACGGAACATACTCTTAGCCCTTTAGCAATATACAAACGTTGCATTGGTATAATTCGATCTGCAAGTCGATCTTACTTTATGATTGATTACTTTATGGCGTGACGAGGAAATCGGACAACTACAACTTCATCAAGCAAGACGCATAAGACATGAATACCTGCAATATTTGTAACTTGTCAGTCAATGAAAAAGACAAACTAATATGTACCAGAAAGATGTGCCAACAGGCCTACCACCTTAAATGTGTTAAATTAACACCTAAAGAAGCAAAAACGCAAAAAAACTGTTGGATTTGTCCTACTTGCAGTACAAACTTATGCTCTGCTTGCAATACTTACATGGAAACGGATGATAAAAATATAAAATGTTCTGTAACGACTTGTTCTCAAACTTACCACTACCTTTGTGTAGGATTAAATGAGCTAGCTGCTCCAGCCACGCAATCATGGATGTGTCCTAGCTGCAAAGCCAGTCAGCCGAAAGGGGATAATACCAATACACCCGTCAAAACAAATTCTGGCATGGACGAAAACGTAAATATTACAAGGCGCGGTCAGAATAAACAGAAAGACATTTTATCTTCTAATATCTCTATTCACCCAGACGCAGAAAGCTTAGAATCGCAAGTCTCACTCAAGGAAATGCGAGAGCTAAAATGCGTGATCTCCCAATTCAGAATTGAATTTACATCTATGCAAGAACAACTGAGAGCGTTTACTGATGACATGAAGAAATGCAATTCTAATTTCGAAGATTTCACAAACAAGTTCAAAACAATGGAGACTCGCTTGGAAAGTATTGAGTTACGTGAAAAGGTGTATACTGAACGTATAGAATATCTAGAGAGGACCATAGAAACCCTTGAACAAGCTGAGGTCAACAATGAGATAGAGATAAGTGGTATCCCAGAAAATCCTAAAGAAAATTTGTCTCATATTGTAAAACTAGTCGGCGTGAAAATAGGAGTCCCACTAGAAGACAGCGACATTAACCATATTCGTCGCGTAGGTATCAAGCGCAAAGACATTGAGTCACCAAGGATTATTGTGCTCAACCTGACTAGGCGTACTCATAAATATCAGTTACTAAAGGCTGCGAGAGTTCGTCGAGGTCTCAGCAGTAAGGACTTGGATCAGTTCAACACCGAGACAAAAATCTTTTTAAATGAACGCCTCACCAAGAAGAAGCGTATACTATTCCGAGAAACTCGTTCATTAGCAAAAGAGAACTGCTTTAAGTGGTGCTGGACAAATGATGGAAATATCTTGCTTCGAAAATATGATAATTCGAGAATTATAAGGATTTATGGAAAAGAAGATTATGAACGTGTTTTTTATCATGAATCAAATCCTGCTGCTGGTGTATAGTTGGATTAATTTGTTTAAAGATTATGCAATAAGTCAATATTCTGATAGTATGAGTCTAATTGTGTGTGGTTGTTGTTGTGTCTCTCATGTTCTTTTGTTAGTTATTAAGCTGTCTAGTCCGTGTTATAAAATTCTACTCCTTACTTTCATAAAAAATCGTTCATTTCAATTATATTTCACAAACGTGAATAACACTATTAAACGATCGTTATCATTACGTAGGTATTTTGCATTTAAGACATTGGTTGCGAATGTCCCCATGGTTATTTTGCATTATCATCGATTTTTAAACCGTAAAATTCACATATTACATTATAATGTTACCAGAGATGGTTAGTAATAGGAATAATGATTTAATTGAACTAATAGAGGGGAATGCTCCTTACCAATGTCACCGAGTGCAATACGTAGAAGAGTGTAAAAATTACGTGAAGAATACTTCTGATTTGATTATCGTTCATATGAATATAAGAAGCTCGAACGAAAACTTTGATGATTTTTGTGTAGTGCTTCAAAGATTAAATATGAATGCGGATATCGTGGTACTCACCGAATGCTGGCTACATACGAAATCTCACACCCCTAAAAACATAACCGGCTACACGCGTTATAGTTCAACTATTTATGCCCAGCACAGTGATGGCGTCCTTGTGTATCTTAAGAATGGATTAGTTTTAAAGGTCGATGAGTTACAGCTTGACGACGCTAATTGCCTTAGGATAAAATCGGATAACGACCTTGCAGTTTTCTGTATTTATAGATCTCCATCAGAGCGCAATATTGAAAAATTCTTAAACTCCCTCGAGTCAGAATTAAGTAAAATATCTAATTGCAACAATATAATCATAGTGGGCGATATTAACATCGATCTGGTTGTCGAAAACAATGATTACAGAGCTTTTGAATATGAAGGTGTTCTAGCGAGGCTGGGTATTGTTTCGACAACAAGGTTGCAAACAAGGGAAAAGGCTTGCTTAGACCATGTCATGGCTAAATCCAAAAAAGATATTACAACTGTAGTATGTGAAGCAACCACAACTGATCATTCATGTGTGGTGTGCATTCTAGATAAATTTAACCCTAAAACAAACAAACCAACAAAATTTAGAAGCATTGTTGACTATGAAAATCTTACAGAGGAAATTAAGACTATGACATGGGACCATGTTCTATGTAACATGGACGTTAATGAGTCCACAAATATTCTAACGGCAGAACTGATGACTTTACTAAAAAAACACACCCGAATTAAGAAAATCAACCGTAAACTTCAAAATATAAAACCTTGGATTACCACCTCCCTTGTTAAATGTATTTTAAAAAGAGATAAAATGCACATGGAGTCTAAAAAACGACCAAATGATGATAAACTGCGAGAAAATTACAAAAAATATAGAAATATTTGCAAAAAGACAGTTGCAACAGCAAAAGACCTGTATTTTGAATGTAAAATTAATCAAAATATTAAAAACCCACGTGCTACTTGGAAAATTATTAAAGAAGCAACGCACTCACAACAAACGAATAAACAGTCTGCATTACTTTCTGGTCTCTCTGGCGTCTATAACAAATATTTTAATGATGTTGGTGTTTTGCTTGCTGAGGGAACCATAAATAGATTAAACTTACATGAAGATAATCTAATAAGAGAATGTCCCACTAAGAAAAATCAGCCCCTTGTTACAATGTTTTTCGAACCAACGGATGCTATTGAGGTAGAAAGAATAGTAAGGCAATTAAAATCTAGTAGTGCACCAGGATGGGACGGCATAACTAATGAACTTTTGAAAAAAGTTATTAAATTCATAGCCGAGCCGCTGGTCCACATCATAAATTTAAGCATGTCAACTGGATTAGTCCCAAAATGCTTCAAAAAAGGTATTATTTCCCCTATACACAAAACTGGATGCCAAGAAGACATTCAAAATTATCGACCAATAACTTTACTACCGGCAATGTCTAAAATACTGGAAAAAATTATCAAGAAGCGATTAACATACTTCCTTGAAAAGCATCAACTCATAGCAGATAACCAGTATGGGTTCCAGTCAAAAAAATCTGTGACTGATGCAGTTGATAATGTTGTCAACAATCTTTCAAGTAAGCTAGACGACGGAAAACACTGCATTGGAGTTTTTCTAGACTTGGCAAAGGCCTTTGATACCGTGTCCATTCCACTGTTACTTAAGAAACTGGAAGGTTTTGGTGTCAGAGGCCTTACGCATGATTGGTTCAGAAGCTACCTAGAGGATCGGACCCAACAAATTAAAGTTAATAAAGAGATAAGTTCCGAACTAAACATTAGATACGGCGTTCCTCAGGGTAGTGTACTGGGTCCTGTACTATTCTTGATATATATAGATGCTCTAGCTAGACTTGACATTGAGGGTGGCGTTGTTTGCTTCGCTGATGATACGGTTATAACTTGCTCTGCCGATACCTGGGAAGAAGCTGCGTCCAAGGCGAATGCTAGTTTAAAAAAGGTAAAAAATTGGCTTGATCATAACCTTCTTACACTTAATTGTGATAAAACAAAATACATCTGTTTCCAAAAAACATACCATAGAGTTCCACCTGATTTTTTGAAGCTAAGGGTGTGTGACTGTGCAGTTACTTCTTGTGTACTGTGCGCATGCCCTGTACTTGAAAGAGCTACGCAAATCAAATACTTGGGCGTAATAGTGGATGAGAAACTCTCATGGGAGCCAAATATAAAACTGCTCAGTGGACGGATTAGGAAATTGATGTACTTTTTCAAAACTATTCGAAGTTTCACTAGTGAGAAATTGAAAAAGACTGTGTATTTTGCAATGTGTCAGAGTTTGCTATTATATTGCATCACGGCCTGGGGCGGGGCTACAAAGACAAATATGCTTCCTTTGGAGAGGGCACAAAGGATGGTCCTCAAGGTCATGCTCAACAAACCTTTTACGTATAGCACACACCTCTTGTATCGGGAATCTAAAGTACTAACTGTCAGACAGCTTTACATTTTGACGTCAGTGCTTTCAATAACAAAAACCTGTCCCCCAGCAACTGATCAAGGCTTTTCAACAAGGCGACCCCCAACGGCCTTAGTACCCTTTCAAAACACATCCTTTGGCCAAAGATTTGGGTTATTTCAAAAGCCTCGACTATTAAATACTATAAATAAGGCTATAAAGTTGTACCAATATCCGAATAACAAATTCAAAAACATAATAAACAGCTTTCTGATAGAAAAAGACTACGAACAAACTGAATCATTAATGATCGTCATAAAATAAGAAAATGGCTAGATATGAAATATAAGGTTTTATTTAGGATTTTTATTTTTTATTATTATTTATCACTTATCATATAGTCACGATGTGAATATTGAAATTATTGTTAATTACTTATAAATTTCTAATTTCTAAATGTTAATTTTAATTCTACTTTGTGTTATCAGATGTATAAAAATTTAAATAATGCATGTTTAGTTTTAGTTCTAGTTGTTAATATATAATGTTGCATGTAAATGTAAATTTCTCAACTTAAAATGTAATGTTATGATTAGGTTTATGATTGCCGATGTATCAAAATTTCAATTATATTTATTTTATGTGGACCTTTACCCTGAGAGGCGGGTTTTTTTCTCAGTTCAGGGTAAATTTAATTTAATACTTCATTATTGATACTGCTTTTTTATGAGGATAATAAATAATTTGTATTTGTATTTGAATAGTTTTACAAAATATCGCCTGTGTTCCAGATATGTTCACTGTCTGCTGCTGACTACAGCCATTTTCTGCGATCGGTGTGCCATCACGTGCAAACTTATACACATACTCGGACAAACGCAATACATAAGTGTGAGATGTCTATGGAATGTTTTTAAAATATTTTAGGCGGAGTCCATGGAAATTACCTAGATCTATCATTTAAATATCGGGAAATTTCAATCATATCCTAATATAAACAACAAACCCATAAAAGCTTAAATTCAAAAAAAATTTACCGAAGGTGTAGCTGAATGTGTTTTTGTTGTTTTAGATCACATTTAAAAAAATACTAAGTAATGGCGCATTGAAAATGTAATCTAGATTCATTTTAACCAATTATGTCTTTGAAACTTCACAGTATTGCAAACATATTGTTTTTCCCCCTTAAATATTTATTTTATTCCGTTTTTTAGTATTTGCTGTTATATCGGCAACAGAAATACAACATCTTAAAAATTTCAACTGTCTAACTATCACGGTTCATGAGTTCCAGCCTGGTGACAGACGGTCAGCGGAGTCTTAGTAATAGGGTCCCGTTGGTTACCCTTTGGGTACGGAACCCTAAAAAGAAGAAAAGATCACACAGAGTGGTGTAAGGGCTGGATATTGAAAAGAAAGCAGTACTCTCACGTACATTTGATAAATAAACTGAGAATTACACCAAAAGAATACAGAAATTATTTACGAATTAAGGAAAACACCTATTTCAAAACTTTTATCATTTTTATATTTGCAAACAATCAAAAACTGTGACAACTGTGCAATCTGTGCATGCATGCATGCGCGAATGCCACACACGTTAGGTTTTACCTGCGCGCAAGGCACGCAAGCATAACCGAACGGCAAAAAATATCAATTTTGATATTGGTATTTCAACTGTACAGGCAAAACTGTGCAGGCAAACCATATCGTCTATGGCCACCATCAATGTACTCATGACGACCAAACTGAGCATGATTTTGGTGAGCATGTACCGTTCCCTGTCCGTGCTACAAATGCGTGCTGATATCACGCGACCCGAAGGAGCAATACCCGGACGAGCTCTACCTTCTTCTTTCTACTTAACTTCCATATTCTTTTATCTCTATTTTTCTATCCATCATCCACATATGACCGAACCTTTTCCTAGTGGGAGATAAAAATAAAATAAAACCGAATGAGGTAGCTAAAAAACGAAAACTTACTTTGATTTTACGTGATGTTTCTGTTTATACTTGTACTTGCCAATGTAAAACGAGGGTATTCAATCTAGCGAGGGAGATGGGGCAGTACGGGGGAAACGAGGGTATTCAATCTAGCGAGGGAGATGGGGCAGTACGGGGGAAAACTGAACTTTATGAGATCGCCTTATCAATTTTAGAGACAATAAACCACCCGCTTTAAATTCGTTTTTGTGCAATTAATTTGTCAGTATCTTTCCGAATAAATAGTTTTTTATATATTTGACCTAATCCTTTGGCTTTTGAAGCCGAAAAGATTATCAATTGCAATAACATTATTTCATGTCTTTGGCGTATTTGGTTAATTTAGTTTGGCAGCGAAAGGCCAAGTCCTGTTTCTGGGTCAAATTATTTTATTAGTCTAGCTAGACCTTGTCTCCTGGCTTCACTGAAGCCGTAAACCGAATCCCGGTCCGGCCGACGATATAGATGACGACGATCACAGTGGAAATAAACTGGTCTATGTGAGCGTATAGTTCCACTGTCGTCAAATATACTTGGTCCATGATCTAATCCTCTAGCCTAGAACATTCTCGAGCTTTGTTTCTGCTGAAAATATATGTTGTCTACTTCCATACTACGAGTACAATAAGGTAATTACAACATCAAAAGCTGTTTCATGTACGTTCAGAGATATTGTAGACACCTTTCCGGAAATTTCGTGGATTAATTAAGACAAGATATGTTATCTATTCTAAAGGTACCCTTTTTATTGTGTAAAGGATGTGTACCTGCTTTGATCCTGCATCATTACATAAATAAAATTAAAATAATCTTTATTACTTATTACTTAATCAACAACATGTCCAAACAGGTGTCTACCACTATCTCTGAACGCAACGTACCTACATTGGTTGCCCGAATCGGGCATCGGATGTTATAATATTACATTATAACACCGCTAGAGAACCGATCACCGCGACGTTGAGTAAAGAGTAACTGATCATAATGGATATTAATTGGGACACTCGTGCGGTCTATTACGAAAACAAGCGCCCGTGTCCCAATGTCTCATTTGACCTAACCTAGTTTGGATAGCAGCGGTACTACAATTTTGAGCCCCCGGTTCGAATCCTGCCCAGCGAGCTTGCACCAGAACTTTTAGAATATATGTCCATATTTGTATACTTATAACTTGCTGAACGATGAACAAAAGCACTGAGGCTAATCTGCATACCCTAAGAGCCTGAATAACGGTGATAAGGGCCACCCCCTCTGTCACGTTTGGAGGTAGGAGGTAGATTTGTGGGATCGTTTGTGATGGATTTTTACGCAAATTTTAATGATATAAATAAAATAAAATAAATTTAAAAAATAATATTCACTTTACTCATGCTTATTAACAAATTCATTTCAAAAATCCTTGTCTACTTCATAATCCTTGTCTAAAAAAAATACAAAGTCAGAGCAAATGGAAAACTCGCTCTTCGATTAAATATAAAGCTGTTTAGTTTGACACAAGAGTCAAAGGAGTTTTGATAAAAAGAAAAAAAAAAGCCTTTTTACATAATTGTTGTTAGATTCATTTCTGTTGAAATATCGGATGTAAATGGCCATTTAGGACGGGTATTCCAGGTATCTTTAGAGAAAACCGTATGTTGACAGACCTGCGAATATGAAAATATATTTGCAGGTTTCCCTGCTAGCAGGCAAACTAATTTTTTTAAAGAAAGTTGTTCAGGATGATTATATGATTTCGTTTAAAGTTCTTCTATCCGTTTACATCCGGTATATCTTCAAACGATAACATTGTACCAAAGTCGATAACGAGCAGATCAAAAAACTAGCTACATATGTACAACAAAACCGACTATAGACCTAAGAAAATATACAAACATACATCACAGTACTGCAAAACTTTTCTGCAGTTCAACAGTTAATTTCCGAGCTACCTGTCTAAATTAACATTTGATAGTAAAATATACATTTTCCTTCATTTATTATCTGCAGTGTAAGCAATCATATTTTTGTAGATATAGTAAGAATGTATTACAAGATCTCAGTTGAGTCTCCGGTGTCACCACCGAGATCAAGAAAACTATGTAACTAAAAACCGGCCAAGTGCGATATTCGCGCACGAATAGCTCCGTACCAATATCTATAAAAACGGCAAAAAAAACATGTCTGTTGTATGGGAGCCCCCTTAAATATTTATTTTATTTTGTTTTTTAGTATGTGTTAGCGGCAACAGAAATACATCATTTGTGAAAATTTCAACTGTCTAACTATCACGGTACATAAGATACATCCTGGTGACAGACGGACAGACAGACAGACAGCGAAGTCTTAATAATAGGGTACCGTTTGGGTACGGAACCCTAAAACGGATGTAATGCTATTTGACACATCCACTAGTAATGCACATAAGGAAGCTATAGGTAGTTGTCAATAACTACAGTTATATCATTTATAGCGACATCCATCGCCTGCGCAACTACGAATTTTTATTAGATTACGGGTACAAGATATAAAAATCTATTAGAAACTGGCGATTGTAAAAACATAAAAGACGTGATTCTAAGAAAATGGTACCAAACACTCGAAAGGGAAAAAAACTCAGGTCCGGATTGGTTCAAACTGTGTCATGCATGCTACACAGGGCCAGCCGTGATCGACTCACTCATAGAGACAGTGAACGCTATTGGAGTCCGGCACAGTTTACGTGGGGGTAATTTTTCAGCGCTAATCAAACTTCTATGTTTTTTCGTTCCCTGGTACAAACTAATTTATTAATCATGTATTTCTAATAAAACTTCGTGTCAAACTAAACAATATTCCATTGCATCGCCTGGCGAATAGTGGAAAAATAAAACAATTGATAACACACATGTAAATATGCTTGTGCCCTGATCCGATCCGATAGCGGATGGCGGATGCTGCCAGTCCAAAATAGTGACTTATAATTGACATTATGAATTAAAGTGTCCGTTATCTGGTATCGGATCGGATTAGTATTAGTGCCCAACAGTACTAACAGTTGCCGTTACGGCTAACTAAAGACGTTTTCTCACTGCACGTTGGGGGTATGATGATTTCAACGCTGCCCTATCTTAAGACCAGGGTATTCGGAGAAATCAGTCCTGCTCCGTAACGTTTTCATTTTACACTATACTGTGGCGCTCAGTAGAAGCGGGCCGCTCAAAAAACTCGCGATTTTGAGGTGTTTCTATTTATTATTTTGGAATTAGAGAGATAGCTTTTTGTAATATAAGTGACACAAGTGTTATACTAATATATCATAGTTTAGGCCTATGTTTGCGACTTTATTGGATGCAGGAAAATGCGATTAATAAACTTAAAATGTATAATGTTTTTATTATTATTATTAGTCTTATTAAAAACACAAAATAAAACGACGAACGTCGTTTATTCGGGGAAACACGAATACCCTGGCCTTAATTATTGAATCGCATTGCACTGTGAAACAAATAACTAACATGTTAAACGCAATCCAAAATGCAAATATTTCTTTATTGCTGCTGTTGTAATATAATTGTTACATATTGATGGAGCTAACAAACAATTTGAAAACCTCTGTACAAGTATCAAAATGAACATCTATTTTGTTGTATGTAAGATCATAAAATAATCTCATTCGTTAACATTGCCTTAATTTTAATATTATTTTGGAACTCTAGTATATTGCTTATTCATATGAGGCGAGCAGCAGGCAAACGTGTACATTATATATCTTTACGACAACATCAGATATAAAATTGTATATGTAATTCATTATACATACTAATGAGGTCAAAATACTTATCATTTTATAAACAAAATATAATACGTAAAAGCACGATGTTAAATAAAACGTAATTTTCTAGTTTCTATATAAATGAGACAAAAATTCAATACTTAAAAAAGAATTACAAATACAATATTGAAGCACCGCGCCGAGGAGAAGAGACGTTAACTTGTTCATTTATTTCTCGAGTGATTTTCGTTGGTAACTTTATAGTAACAACAAACTGTACAATTCGTGAAGGTAGTTGCGACTGGTCTCTTTGGGAGGCGCACAACTTTTGTTTGTTTTTCATATTGGGGATTAAATTTGTACAATAAATGTGATTTGTGGCATTAGGCGACCGTAGTTTAATTGGTGAAAAAGTTGTATTATTTCATGCATTACTTTGTAAAAAATGATCCTACACAACAACTTTAAAGCGTTTTTATACTTGTTGTACAACAAGCATGTCAAACTTGCGGCCCTCTACGCATTTACCGGCGGCCCGATCCAAATTCAAGAAAGCTTTCTGTTGCGGCCCGTGAGCGTGTCCGCAGATAGAATTACCCCTCAAATTGATAATTTATTTAAAGACAAAAGATTAAAAATTTCTGGGAAAGGATTGTAATATATTTTTATATTATTTTACTGTTAATTATTAAATTACCTTGACTACTCTAACTATATGCAATGAGTTATTTTTCCTTTTGGTTGCGTTTTGCGGCCCACTGATTCTACGGTCTTTATGTGTTTGGCCCACCGATGACATTGAGTTTGACATGCCTGTTGTACAAGATACTTGTTGTACAGGATCATTTGCAAAATTATGCATGAAATAACACAACTTGGCTAGCAAAGCCTAACTGACGTTTATTTAATACTTTGTATTCAAAAATAAGAAAAATAATCACAAATTTTGCGTTTGAGAACGAGACCCGTCACA
Organism: Ypsolopha sequella; assembly: GCA_934047225.1. Taxonomy (NCBI): domain Eukaryota; kingdom Metazoa; phylum Arthropoda; class Insecta; order Lepidoptera; family Ypsolophidae; genus Ypsolopha; species Ypsolopha sequella. The sequence continues at coordinate 1,438,443 of OW203986.1, read as the reverse complement.
TCCACCTTAACAAAGAAAACTTCAATATTAACAAAAACACATTTTAAAAAAAACTTAAAATTCCTTACATATCAGAAATGTTGATATTGTAATGTTGCAATGTTCTAACAACGGTACGGTGTACTTATTTATATTAACTGTAAAAATGTTGTGCTAAATATTTGACTATTATAACTAAGTTACACATTTAATGTCGATTGTTGTTATTGAACACTAATAACAATTCAACATTATCGACTATTGCTTGTACTCTAAATACTACGAATTCTGGTAGATATAAAACGGGAACCAAAATTTAACGTTATCATAGTGTGTAAAAGAAGCGGCCGCCCGTCACGTCACAACGTCACGTCACAACGTCTTGCATTGGAAGGGACTATTCACAATATTTAGTATACAAGCAAGGGTACGTCTGTAAGATAAAAACAGATGAATGATGCGAACGTTTTTTGAGCTAAACAATTGTTTGTTACGGGCCAAACCGATTTTAGGGCAATCTAGTTTTGCCTAGGCCAAACTGATTTCTGGATTGACATAAAAAAAACACGAAAGTTTTGTATGGTGGTCGCTTTATTGAGAGTCTGAGATTCGCCATACTTAACCTTCTTACCTAAAGGCTCGCTTCTGCGTTGAAGGATTTCTGAACTAGTTTGTCCTAGGCAAAACTAGGTTGTTCTAAAATCGGATTTGGCCGGCAACATAATATATAAACCTAAAACGTTTTGCAAAACTACATTTTGGCCAAACCACATGATTGACAATTGAAAAAACCTATTCTTGAGGCAATTACGCAGATGAGAGCACAGACCTTTGTTAGCTAGACAAGTTTGTACGCGATGCGCCCAACGTGTGCGGGTGTAGGGGGAAGTTATTATCTAACATCAACATCTATCGCTATCGCCTTCACAGGTACGCTGATTGACTAGAAATTATATGCCACGTCGTTTTTAGCCAATCACGATACGCGTTAAAACGATAAATGTTGAAGTGAGAAAAAAAGGCCCCTGGTTTAGCGTAGAGTGGTGCAGGAGACATCGCATCTCGCGTCTCTCTCGAAGTCTCGCGTTAACTCACACAACCCTCCCACACCGCGCAGCTACCGCAGGACCCTACTCCGTAAAGCGCTAGTTCCCCGCCCACCGCTGTCCGCATACCTAGGGCGTGTCGTGCAAGAACTTATCAAGCTACACGTTGATTATCACCCTACGTTCCGAAATTACTTACACTATTAGTGCCGACAATCGCAAACAAAGAGTGCAAATGTACTGGTATTCTAAAACGAAACCAAATAATCTACTGATCATACCGAACAACATTCCCAAAGAAACGAACCTGCGGACATCAAAAACTAAGTTCACGGTTTATACTAATTCTGAAACTCTACTGTAAATGTGTGGGTACTGGGTAGGTCCATTTATTTTTACATTTGCGAGGGTATGTTTGTCTAGGAAAATTGTTCAGTATGTTCAGTACAGTATATGTCTGAGTTTTAAGACACATGCGCATTTACACTCAGTTTATTATTTAAAATGATCATAACACTGTTAACTTCACACATTACGTCCAGTCAAGTATAACGGCAAGACAAGTCAGTGCTGACTGGGAGACTATTTCGTCAGATAACAGTCAAATCAGAAGTTATTTAATGCAAGTCTGTCACTTTTTATGACATACATATATAGAAACAGTCTGTGGAATCTTCTTGCTCTTTAGCCAAAGATTTCAAAAGTTTAAGCCCTGGCTGGCACCTAAAATCTATTGCATGGTTTTAGAATGTGTGCGTTAACATAATGCCGATGCGCGCAAACTTGAGTGCGCAATATGTCTACCTAAGGTCAGCAAACTGATCAGACTACTAAAGTCGTAAAAATTCAAAACTTCAAGTGCACTTAAGGCGTCCAACTGTTACTGTGTTCAGATGAGCACTGATTCCAAACGTGTGAGCGTCACCCATTTAAAGGTGGAAACATTTTGGTGCTGTCATACTACGGTAAGGGCTTATCTTTACTATTGAAATCTTTGTCTTTAGCACGTTAAAAACCGCGGCATGCATATCAATGCTAGTAAGAATGATAAATACTACATCTATAGCGAGTGACACCGAGAGAACTATCAAAACATCCCGAATCGTTTAGCGCGCTAACACAACAGACCGAGCACGCTTTCCTACTCTAGCCGTACATTTCGGAACGAGGTCTAAGCTCTCAACCGCCTACCTCCACATCAGCTACGTTACAGAGTTACCCGCCAACGAAGCCGACGCGTCGACGACCTAAAAGGGTCGGTACTCATTGGGGTACTTGACCGGCAGCGACTTGGTGGTGAAGTCGGCGAGCAGCGTCCAGCCGAGCTGCGAGTACGCCTCCACGAGACGTTCGTCGACTTCGCGCGAGGGGCGCTCCTCGAGCAAGCGAATGAGAAGCTTGACGGCGCGGCCCCAGTGCTCCAGCGTGAAGCAATGCCAAATGCCGTACTGGATCACCTGGGCAAACAATAACTATTACTATGTTAAAAAGCGACACAAAACTCCCCCCGCCAGTTTAACATAGCAAGCAAATCGGGGGTATGTTATTGAGCGGGCAGTGCTAGCGTGTAGCCCGTTCGTTGCGTCGTCATACCAATTTATTTCATTCAGTCATAGATAAATAAAGGAAGGATAGATTGCTATCTCCTTGTACTGTTCGCAATACTAAAAAAAACGTTGCTAGATGGCGTTACTTGTCTCGCTGGAAATAAAATTTGTCTGAAATCGACGAAATATAGCATATTACTGTTCTGGTTCATCATATGTATTTATTTTATGAATAAAAACACAAAATTTTCATAACATCGCATCAGAAAATAGTGAATTCTTAATCAGGTGTTTTTAACATTTTTTTCATTAAACTTTCGGTGGTAAGCTGGCAATCTCACTAAGCGTGCAGATGGTTATTCTGGATTCCGGTAGATGGCGCACAGCGATCAATTAAACAAAACATGTGCATTAAAATACGCTTTATTTACCTAACACACACTACTCATACATACCGGTATATAACTTTACTCTTTGACTCAACTGTCATGCAAGGTCTAGCGATTTATCCTCAGATTTATCGTATGCCATGTGTCGCGTATTGTCGTATTCTAGCAAATTTTTGTTTTTGTGGGTGCAGTATAGTTGCTACACACACACACATCGAATTTCGTTTCATCAACTGTTCGATAGATGGCATTAGGTATGTCACAATTTATCTAGTATAGTAGCGACATCAAAAATAATAAGTCGAACTACTAGGTACCGGCGAAAATAATAAGTTTTACGCAGGCTTTGTTCTAATGTATGGAGTGAGCAATCTATCCTTCTTTTATTTATCTATGATTCAGTATAAAATCGCTGATCACATTCAACAACGATCCTAAACAATATTTACACACAAACGTATTATTTTGACCTTTCCCTACAACTTAAAATAATTACTGTGCAATTATGTTTTGCAATTGATTAATAATTCAGTATGGTCATTACAACACGTGGAATAGGTAGAAACTGTTACTTGTATATTTTCACCCGTACTTAATTATAAATTCAGCGTATTCAGTTATTATACTTCGTACATTATAGCTTGATCAGAATGAAGTCCCATCAGTTCATGGATTTTTCCGATTTTTAATCCAACGTTGTAGTTTAAAGTTCCAGTGCCTGTAAATCAATGAACTGACGATATCTGTCATTCTCACCAACCTATAATGTACGCATATAAAAGCTCATGTTACCTTAGTATCGTTGAGATCAGTGAACTTGAGCAGGTCGGCCATGTTCTCTTTGATGTCCGTGGTCAGCTTCTCCTTGGCCGCGGCGGAGTCCTCTAGAACGAGCAGACGACATAGCGCCGTCCCTCTCCGACAGAGAGCGTCTATGAGATAGCCACGTTGCTTCTCCTGTTCCCTACGGATATCAGTTTTCGTTTAGACTGTTTCTGACTCGTAGGAACATAATTCTAAATAAAAAGCGGGCCATAAAACCGTAAATTATTTAAGTGGATACTTCTTATGCCGCCTTTTTACGCTCCTGCATGCGCCCCGGCTTCACAGACATTTGAATCAGTCAACAAACCCGCATTTTATAAATAATGTCTGTGATCGTTGCGCTTTCACTTAAGCTAATTTCAACAAACCGGCCAAGTTCGAGTCAGACTCGCGTAACTAGGGTTACGTATTGTGGATGATATATTTAATTTTGTCATTTTTTCATGAATTTCTCAATCGCTTTATTTTTCCTGTATAAAGATTTACGTAAACACATAATACAATTTTTTTCATATTTTTTGGTCCACCAGTTTTGGGGGAGGAGATACAATTTTTTATGGTTTATTTCAAGAATTTCTCAAAATATATGCAATTAAATATAGCCAAACTATATATTTTTACAATCAGCTTTTTAATACCTACAATTTGACACCCATAATGTTTATTTTTTTATTTATTTTACTTCTTTTTTAATATTTTTCATTTGTGCTCCATTTTTTTTAAATCTCTATAGTTTTCCTGCAATTGGCCAGTTATGATCTATAATAAGTTTTATTAGTTATTATTATTATTATTCATGATTGGTTTCTTAGACCATATAATAGGGACTCGTCAAGCACACGCGTTCCCCTCTGCCGAAGGGCAGAACAATTTATGAACAATTTGTTCGCGTAAGTTTGCTTGTGTATTTGTGTTACTGCTCGCGGTTAGTGTAACATATACATTTTCCGCTAGTGTGTACGTGAGTGAGTAAATGTGTGCTGTGCGTGTTTACCTCCCTTCCCGCACAAAATGGCAGAATGAATTCAGTATTAAGGGGCGCGCTTTTTCGGAATAAAGCTATTTTTGGGGTTCCGTACCTAAAAGGTACAAAAGGAACCTTTATGGTGAGACTCCGTTGTCCGTCCGTCCGTCCGTATGTCACAGCCTCATAACTTTAGCACCGTTAAAGATAATTGGGCACAAAAATAGCATTAATTTGCCCACATATCAGGGTGCAAAAAAAATGAAAAATTTGAAATTGTTCAAAATATTTCCAAAACAAAAGTGAGAAAAATAAAGAATATTATTCTAAAAATATAATATGGGTATCACATTGTAGATATTAAGAAGCTAATTGTAAAAATATTTACAAACAAACAAGATGCGAACATAAAAGTATCCACTTGACAAATACTTTCCACTAATCAGATGAGGTGTCCAATACTTACTGCTTTATTTTACTAGCGTCGCTCCGAGTGTCATTCTTTAATCCTAAATATGCTAATAGTTTTTCTTGGTCTATTTGTTCAATTACCTGTAACCAACGAAACCGTTTCTGTAAAACAACTTCACAAAGTAAAATAATATAATGTAGATACCGAGCGTAAAGGAACTAATATATCACGTTACGTGAGTTTAAAATAATATAATGTAGATACCGAGCGTAAAGGAACTAATATATCACGCTACGTGAGTTTAAAATAATATAATGTAGATACCGAGCGTAAAGGAACAAATATATCACGTTACGCGAGTTTAAAATAATATAATGTAGATACCGAGCGTAAAGGAACTAATATATCACGTTACGTGAGTTTAAAATAATATAATGTAGATACCGAGCGTAAAGGAACTAATATATCACGTTACGTGAGTTTAAAATAATATAATGTAGATACCGAGCGTAAAGGAACTAATACATCACGTTACGTGAGTTTAAAATAATATAATGTAGATACCGAGCGTAAAGGAACTAATATATCACGTTACGTGAGTTTAAAATAATATAATGTAGATACCGAGCGTAAAGGAACTAATATATCACGTTACGTGAGTTTAAAATAATATAATGTAGATACCGAGCGTAAAGGAACTAATATATCACGTTACGTGAGTTTAAAATAATATAATGTAGATACCGAGCGTAAAGGAACTAATATATCACGTTACGTGAGTTTAAAATAATATAATGTAGATACCGAGCGTAAAGGAACTAATATATCACGTTACGTGAGTTTAAAATAATATAATGTAGATACCGAGCGTAAAGGAACTAATATATCACGTTACGTGAGTTTAAAATAATATAATGTAGATACCGAGCGTAAAGGAACTAATATATCACGTTACGTGAGTTTAAAATAATATAATGTAGATACCGAGCGTAAAGGAACTAATATATCACGTTACGTGAGTTTAAAATAATATAATGTAGATACCGAGCGTAAAGGAACTAATATATCACGTTACGTGAGTTTAAAAAATATTATCTTCTTTCAACTACTGTAAAGATAAATTAATGTTGCTTGCAGCCGGTATCATTGTTGCGAGTAATTTTTACATTTGCATTAATTTGACTGCAGATTTCTTTCTGGCTTTTGGAAGAATAACTAGACAAATATAATATTCGACTGACGACGACCACAAGTTGGTCAAAATATATGTGGAAAAAAATTAATACTTTTTATTTTCATGTATTAAAATAGACAAATATATGCAACTTTTGGTAAATTTTATTCAGTTTAATAATTTTCATATTACTTTTACAGTAGTTGTAAGAAAAGTGTCACCCTACGTACTTTATCTGCTATAGAAAGGATTTGCTCGCACCACGCTGTCGTCACATCGGGCCCTTGACTCGCGTGTGGTAGTCTGAAATTATATACAATTAATCAAATCAGTTCCTTGACAAATTTTCCTTAAACCACCCACAATAATGTGGTAATTGACCCACAGACTGCTCGTGTAAAAATATGTATAATAAGCTCTAAAAAGAGTGTTCTTAGCTTCAGTGGAACAGATCTGCGAGATATCATGTTCGCTCTGACAGACAACGCCCTGCGCTCCCTTTCGATATCTGCATTGCCCCTCAGATCGGATGTAATTACATGTCTCAGATATTTGCACTGTTCCGTCATACAATTTTATCGATGGAACGTTAGATGGACATTTGCTTCATGCCCGAAACACAATGCATTTACTTTTATTTTCATAAATAACTAACAAAATTGATGAAATATCTGAAATAAACGTTTGTTATTATTATAATACTTCAGGTCATGGCTTGCAGCATATTTTTTACAAATGCCTATCAGCTTGTTGAGACCACAGACAGATGCACTCAGCAGCACCATGTCACCCACGTAACTAATATTATTCAGACATATTCTGTCAATATGACAGCCGACCATGGTGCCGCTGTCCCTCTATCTTAGCATTTACGTATAGGTTGAAGAGCTTAGGAGAGGACAACAACCCTTGCCTCACCCCACACTCCAACCCATACGGCTCCGAGAAAGCATTTGACCATTTGATAACATTGACCTGACTTTGGTACCAGAATTTAAAGATATTACTTAACTCTATTCGCATCTGTAATTCTTTAAATTTACTCCACAAGATATCGTAGCAAACCAAGTCGAATGCCTTCGATAGATCGAGGAAACAAGTATAAATAGGTGTTTTTCTATAGTAGTCAAATGTAAATAAACGTTATTAATTGACTAATTTGTCTTTAATGATTGATTGTGACTGATGCCGGCCCCAGGATAGGGCCCGAAATATATTTCACATTAACTTTCATGACATTAACTACATAGTAGCCAAAGGTATACAAACTTCTTGGCGTCAGTGGGTGAGTCTAGCGCGTGCAGGTATGCGACGTGTGCGCCGAGATGCGTCGGGAACGCGTCCACCAGCTCTTCGTATACCGTCACCAGCTTGTCACCTTCTGGAACACATAGTAAATACACAATCGAAGACCAGTCAGACTCAATCAATAAACTTCGGGAATTCAATCGAATCGAAGGCGAAAACTGCTGCTAAAAAACTTGGTATCCTATTTAAGGTGAGGCAGTACTTCACACCATTAGCCACTATTGACTCTATACACAGCTCAAGTTCGGTCGTGCATGGAGTACTGCAGCCACCTTTGGGACGGCTCTGTCAAGTATTAGTTAGCTGCCCTAGATTCAATTGTGCACCGCGCAATAAGACTGGTTGACGGCTGATATTTATGATAATAAATGAAACGTCGTTGTCCAGCTAGTGACCAGAGGGAACTACTTTTATTCAATAGACAATCAATCATGTTTTAGATAGTTACATAGAACTGTCCATAGATGGCGCTATGGGTTACATTTTGATATTAAATTAACACCCCCACTATATCAAAACATGCAACAAACATCACCCTAAACTATAACAATACCCAATCCTTTTAAGAAAGTATAATGTTTCACTGTACACAGACTTTTTGTCAACAAATCAGCTGGCATATTAGCTGTAGGCATAAAAATTATATTTATAATTTTGTTAGCTATACATTCTCTACAAAAATGATACCTCACATCAATATGCTTTGATCTTTTATGAAAAATTGGATTAACTGACAGCTTCTGTGCACTCTGACTGTCATTAAACAAAGATATTGTGTACATTTCATTTGTAATTTCATATTGCAGGTTTCTGATATAAATTGCTTCCTTACAAGCGTCAGTAATACCCATGTATTCTGCCTCAGTGCTAGATAGAGCCACTGTTTTCTGTTTCTTACATTCCCAAGAAATTACACAACCCGATAGAACAAAACAAAAACCAGTATATGATCTTCGATCTAAACTGTTGCTGGCCCAGTCAGCATCAACATAACCTTTTATTTCAGTACAACCCTCTTTAGAATACTTCAAACCAAAATTCTTAGTCTTTTTTAAATACTTAAGTACCCTTTTTGCATACAACCAGTGTTCATCGTTATGACAGTTATTAAATTGACTCAAATATCCAACAGAATAAGCAATATCAGGCCTAGTCAGCACTGCCAAATACATCAGGCTACCTATTAGTTGCTGGTATGGCACTTGATGTGTAATATTCTGACCTTTAACCAAGTTCAATTTACTCTCCATTGGAGTGTCTACAGTTTTACAATCTGTCATACTGAATTTGCATAACAACTGATCAATATAGTCTTCTTGACTTAAAGTTACAAAACCTTTTTCTTTATTAATGTTTACAGACATTCCTAAGCATTGCTTTACTTGTCCCAAGTCTTTTATTTTAAACTGACTACTCAGTACATTCTTCAAATTATTTGTTTCATTTACATCATTTGAAAAAATAAAGAAATCATCAACATACAGAGTAATGATTGTTCGAGAGACATCATCATTTTTTAAATACATACAAGGTTCCAACTTTGATCGTTGATACCCATTTTCTAATAAACAACCATCCACCTTGTCATACCAAGCCCTGGATGCTTGTTTAAGACCATAAATAGCCTTTTTTAATTTTAACACTTTATTTTCACAGTTCTTAGTACTGAATTGTTCTGGTACATGCATATAAACATTTTCCTCTAAATTTCCATTAAGAAATGCAGTTTTCACATCTAAATGAGTTACATCTAACCCAAGTTGCACAGACAATGCAAATAGAAGTCTCAAAGTACTGTGCCTAACAACAGGCGAAAAAGTTTCAGTATAGTCAACACCTTGTTTTTGTGTAAAACCTTTTGCCACCAACCTGGCACGATAACGCACTTTGTTTTCACTGTCATAGTTCTTTTTTAGTACCCACTTACACTGCACTATAGTACCATTTTTAGGAACGTCCACAAGTTCCCATGCATCATTTTCATTAAAACACTGCAGTTCATCCCGCACAGCTTCTAACCACTGTTTTCTCTCTGGTCCTTCTAACGCCTCCTGCAAAGTCAGCTGGCCAGCATCTTCCAGTCCACTGTTATTAACACAGATGTTGCTGTAACCATATCTTTCTGGCTGCCGTCTTTTTCTCGCAGGTATAAAAGTACCAATCTTGGTATTAATGTTACTCATACTCAAGCTTTCATTTTCTGAGCCATCACTTGGCAAGTAGGTTTCATCACATGTCAGCATTCCATCTGTCAGAGATTCATCTGTTGAAGTTTCTGACCCACCTGCCTGGTTACCATCCCCCACTGAATCTGGATGTTCTTCCAATACTGCCTCGGACTTCTTATTCTCCTCTACTAGTACTACGCATTCAGATTCAAAGACAACCACATCACGACTAGTTGTGACCTTATTTGTGTTAGGGTTATAAACTCTGTATCCTTTTATGTCATCAGGATAGCCTACTAAAATGCATTTTTCAGATTTTTTGTCCCATTTTAGTCTTTTTTCCTTAGGTACGTGCACCATCACTAAACTGCCAAAGATCCTAAGATTACTTATATCTGGCTTGGTGCCCGTCCACACTTCATAAGGTGTCCTATCATTGAGACCTGAAGCTACCGTCCTATTTTGCAGATAAACAGCCGTGTTAGCGGCCTCAGCCCAAAATTCTTTTCTTAGACCAGCTTCAAATAAAAGACATTTGGCTTTTTCAACCACACTTCGATTGAAGCGCTCAGTTAAACCATTTTGCTCCGGAGTGTAGGGATTTGTCTTTTGATGAATTATACCTGCTTTGCTTAAATATCCATCAAATTCCATATTGCAGAATTCTTTTCCATTATCACTCCGCAAAATCTTGATTTTCTTACATAACTGATTTTCCACTTTGGCTTGAAACTTTTTAAAGCTCTCAAATGCTTCACTTTTTTGTTTCAGAAAGTAAATGTAGGTCATACGACTGTAGTCATCCACTAGTAACATAAAATATCTTGATCCTCCGATCGAAACATTCTCCATGGGACCACAGATATCTGTGTGCACTATTTGCAGCAATTCATTACACCTGTTACCCTCTTGTGGAAATGGTAAACGAGTCTGTTTGGCTTCACAGCACACTACACATGACGCCTTTGTTACTGTGGCTTTCTTATCAAGTGTCAACCCTTCCACTGCGTTCTGCATCTTATTCATATATTTACTGTTGACATGTCCTAATCTACGATGCCAAATGTCACTTGACATCACTGCTGTAGCTGCTAAGTACTCTGGCATATTTAACTTGTATACTCCGTTGACCAAACACGCTGTAGCCACTAAATCATCTTCTTTATTGAAGATTTTGCAACCACTATCTGAAAACGATACTTTGTTGCCTTTGCTGATTAACTGACTGACAGACAAAAGATTTGTTGTCAAGCTCGGAACACACAAAACACCTTCCACTAGTACTTCATACTCGCATTTATCAGTTGATGTCGTAATCTGCACATCGCCAGAACATAACACTGACACTTTTTCTTTGTTTGCAACAACAATTTCTTTGATATTTTGTTCGTACGACACATTTTTCATCCAATGTTCATTGGCCGTCAAGTGTCCACTTGCGCCAGAATCTATGTACCAGTCATCTTTCCGAAAATTGCCACTTAGAAACACGGTACTAAACGCATTTGTTTGTTTACGTTCATTGTTTCTTGAATCATAAGAATTTTTACCAATATTCGGACACTGGTTACGATAATGACCAGTTTGTTTACACTTGTAGCATTTGACATTTCTTGCCATTGACTTTGACAGTGACGGATGCGGATGTGTATGCGCGCCATCTTTACCAACCATAGACAACACCGACTTTTGTTTCTTGTAACTCACAAAAGCACCACCGGGGGCGCTGCTGTCTGTTTCCATATCGAGCAATTTTGTTTTAATGGCGTCCGTCGATATTGACATACCTGAATGTTCTATAGCCATTATCATTGGGGAGAATTTTTCTGGCAATCCTGCCAACAAAAGCGAGCCAATCCATTCGTCACTGATATTGAAACCTGTTCCACTTAATTTCTGACCTGCTTCTGTTATTTGTGTCACATACGAGGTCATGGAACTACAATCTTCGAGACGAATTGAAATTAAATTCCGTAATAAACTTATTCTTCTTGTAAATCCCGAGTCATCAAATAAGTTTTTAAGCTTGTCCCATAACTCCTTTGTCGTTTTCACATCCTTGATATGAACATATAACGAAGAATCAATGGTTAGCACAAGTTTTGCTTTGGTTCTCGCATCATCTGCAGCTTCTAGTTTTGATGCCGCCGCCTGCTGGATGCAAGACAGCATGCCCTCCAAAACGAGAAAATTCTCTGCTGCGAAAGCCCACTCACTATAATTCTCACGTCCCTTCAACTTAGGTACACTGACAACGTAATTCGATGAAGCCATGTCCGTTCACTGTAATACTAATGTTTTTCTCAAACTGCGTCGCAAATACTGCAAACCAAATCCGCTTAATTCAATCCAAGCTTCTTTATAGCACAGTAAAATTAGCGCGAGATAAAACTATTACCGCGTGGAGATCACAAAATGGCGTAACACTGTGCCCATAACCTGATATTTATGATAATAAATGAAACGTCGTTGTCCAGCTAGTGACCAGAGGGAACTACTTTTATTCAATAGACAATCAATCATGTTTTAGATAGTTACATAGAACTGTCCATAGATGGCGCTATGGGTTACATTTTGATATTAAATTAACAACGGCGAATCGGTTATGAATGCTGAATGCCTCAAAAACCGTCGGAAAATTCCTTGGCTCTCGTTTCATTTCTCCAAAATTGTTTGGAGAGTGTGCGCAAGAATTACACGACCTAATCCCCACATCCCCCTACCACTGGAATAGCCGACACGCAGCAAAGTTTCATACGTTTCAGTAATTGACAATAAATAGACTGGCGGACGGATAACGGAGTCTCAAGTTACTCACTTTTCACTCTAAAAAAAAAACCATGAGCTGTGTTTTTCCCCTTAAAAATGTAGCTACAGCTTCATTGTTTGTGCGATAAAAATGCACTGTCGAGCACAATAACTGACCGAGTTTCCAGTTGATGTCTCCAAAACATATCGAACCTGTACATATATACCTATAAATCCTGATTGTACAGTTAAAGAGGCGTTACGCAAACATCCATACCAACACTGTCACCACATTGTGGGGTGTCTATGTAATGTTATTATAATATTTTAGGCTTAGTCCAAGATAAATAATGTCTGAAAACGTCCACAGTCTTGCCAAAAGTGATTTCTACTGAAACAAGTTTTTGATTATGCGCCGGTGGCGAAATCAGCACGATTGTATTGTCCTTGCAAGTTTCGTAGAATCTTAAGCGAACTTTAGGAACCTTATAGCGAGATAAAACATCATGACATTTGGCCACGCCCACAACTGAGTTAGTCGCGTCATGACGACCATTCTCAAACACTGGATTTGGCAAGTATGTGTTTTTGTGGCAAATAGTGTACAAGCACTTTCGAGCAAGTCAACTGATTAAGTAATTTTTTTTACGTTTAATATGATTTTGTGATTCTTTTTTTCTTTTTTTTTTCTTTCGTTGTGTTTCGAAATTATTACATTGTTTCAATCTTTTCTTAATTATAATGTAAATGTGTATTAATTATAAGTTTGCTCTTATATATATATATATATATATATATATATATATATATATATATAAATAATTAATGTTTAAACGAGCAGCACTAGTTGGCGGAGGACGAGACGTCTCCAGAGCCGAGACGGGTGCGTCTCTGCTTCCGCCAACTGGCGTCACACGTCACTCCTCTCATTTTTATAGCATGCAGTGTTTACCTGTTATTGGAGTTACACTCTATTCCTACTGTACGCTACATTAATTGTATGTTGTTAAGTGTATCATCTGTTGGTAGACCAAATAAATAAATAAATAAAATAAACTGACCGAGTTTCCCGAGCCAGTTGGTCTTGAAGTCCTTGAGCGCGTTGAGATAGTCCTCGTGAGCGTTGCCCTTCTCCTTGTCCTTGGGCTGAGCGGTCCGCTTCGGTGGCTCGGGGATCACGTACTGCACGTCGTACGAGTCCACCTTGCGCCCGAGCTCGTCCTTCGCGAACGTTATCGTGCCCGTCAACGTCTGACCGATCGTGAGGTTCGAACGGCTGATCCTAGAGTTTAACATTATTGGAAATTAAACAGATTCCAATATAGATACAAATATTACACCATTATTTGTCAGCACCAAAATTGACAATTTTAATATAAAAACAATAATTGAACTAAACATAATACGGCAAAATTAAATGAGAAGTAGGCTTACTTAAATTTAGTAAATAGACTGCTATTGTTAAATGAAACCATATACTGACCAACTTTCCCAACTAAATATTCAAAAAAAATGTTCACTCGCCCATACAAAACTTTCACTTGAATAGTTAGTATGGAGAAGAAATCAATGTATGTCAATTATGCGTTATCTTTCTTTGAGAGTTGTTATCTTATAATGATTATAAAATGTGGTTTAAATTAAAGATAACTGTACATTTAAACCCGGTATGTGTTACTTACAAGTTAACATTACATGTAACTGACGCCGATTACTTCAAGTGGTGGAAATATATTTTACCACGTCTTTTTCTTACATTTATAGTCGTCATTTCGAAAAACGTCAAGTAACAGGCTTCAGTCTGAGAATTTGTGGAGTACATGTCTACGAATAGCAGTACTGATTTTTCAAGAGTCGACATCAAGGTATGGATCCACTAGTGACGAATGTTGATAACCTATAATGTAAGAGACTCACTTGTCGGAAGGCACAGCGGCGAGGTAGAGAGGTAGCAAGCACCCGCTATTTAACGACGCTGAACTGAACTTCTTGCCTCCTGTCAGCGCCTGCAACAAATACACCATTTGTATATCCACCAGTGGCGTGCACAGTTTTTAGACAGGGTAGACATAAAAATTTAAAAGCCTAAAAAACTCGGTAAAAACTTACCAAATAATCAAGTTACTGTTTGCGATTTGCCACCTAAAATATCGTTTCGCAATTATTTGTTTTTATCATCAAAACAGTTTCAAAAATGCACCATTTCTTAAGTTTTGTACACACACATTGTACAAAATGTTGTCATATTGATTAACTTTCACAGTAAACACTGGCACTAGCCATTTTTTTATACTGCTTGTCATCAATTTGCGTAAAGAACGAACGAAAAACAATAATGGATGACGCCCGCCAACCCAAGGCGAAGCGAAGGTGGCATTTTCAGTGAACGTCGTAAAAAGCCGTGGGCTTTTTGCAGAGTCGTCGCCTACATTTCGCACGCAAACAAGCACAAACTTTTGCATTTATGCCATGTATTTACAGTAACGCACACAAACATAGACTGTTAGAATATGACCCACACATCTACACCGACAGACACCATTCCGCGATGTCTTTTGCATCGAGTGAGCGAGCGACTCGGAACTGAGACTCGCAGTTCCCGCTAATGACAATAGATGGCGGTCGGTGTCGCTACATTTTAGCAGAAAATTTATTACGATATGCGTAAAAATGCGTAAATGATGCGCATTTGTCAGGGTAGACAGTGTCTTTTTGTCTGTATGGACCGCACGCCACTGATATCCACGTGATATGTATCCCGGTGTGTTTTGTGTGTTAACTGTGAAAATTCATGCAACTTGTCCAGCGTCGACTCGCTCTCGTGTCGCACGTCCAGTCCTCACCTGCGGCTGTGTCGCGTACACATCTAGTGAGAGCGGCTGCGACAGTCTCTGCTGCAACAACACGGGTAACTCCTGCAACTTGTCCAGCGCCGACTTGCTCTCGTGTCGCACGTTCAGTCGCAGCACGTAGTCGCCTTTCTCCAGCTTCACCGAGTACTGTGGACAGTATAAATATCACGTTACTACCTGTCTGTTCCGAGAATGTTGTTACCCCCGGGTCCCACTTCCATGAACCGCGCTCCGATTACGCCAGGTTCGTGTGACTATGTGTGTTTTTCGCCCGCTTCCGCCCTCTCTACATGCGGAAATGGGACACGAAGTGAAACAAAAAGGGTAGTAAATCTTTAGCGCTTTGGTCAGAGACATCACGATATTTATTGATATTTAATTATTAATTAGTTATATTAAAGATTTTTTAAATATATTATTTAGTAATGTAACCCGTTCTAAATTTAAAAATAAGTTAAAATCATTAATATTGCAGAAATATGATATTTAAGTGTAGATAAAACGATGATTTTTTTTATTTTTGTGTAAGCTTTAATTGTTAGGTTAAACTGAAAGTGTGAAATTTCATTTAATTTATTTTTATTTAAACAGAGAGTTTTTTCTGCCTACAAACTGCATTACAGTTTGGCAGAAATATTTGTATGTGCTAAATATTTTCATATGGAAATAAACGTCTATTATTACTAAAAAAACGTATATTATTACTAGTTAAGAAAACATATTGTACATTACGGGCAAGCCTTAATTTTTTGTATTGCAATGGAACTATAAAATGTCACAGGCCGTTGCAACAAACGTCGAATATTAAAAATGTATATATATACAAGGTGAATTTTTGATCATCGTTCAAATTCATACTGGTGGCTTGGTAAGTGATCAGTATCATGCATCAATAACAATTTTGGTGAAATTCGTAAAATGAAATTTCGACTCCCCATAGTGATTCATTCGGGACTGGAACTAAATTTATATGAGAAGCCAAAATTTCATTTTATGAATTTCACAAAAATTGTTACTGATCCAAGATACTGATCACTTATCAAGCCTCCAGTATGAATTTGGACGATGATCAAAAAGTCACCTTGTATATATCAAATTTGGCTCCGTCGATGTTATACCGAACCTCATTGGTTTGAAATTATTGCATTAAATGTACTAAGATAAAGTACCACGATATTAATAATTGATTCTCCTTACTCCGGTGGTGATATAATAAGTTACCTTGGACGGATAAGCGTCCCCGATGGCCATCAGCTGCTTGCAACAGTTGTACAACATCCACATCTGCGCCTCGAACTCTGACTCGTACAGCATGTCGCAGAGCAGCGCCACTATCGGAGACACCTGCAATGTTCACTCGCAAGTTGAAGCTTCCTATTTGTAAACGATTTTAACATCTATGACGCCGCAATAAGAACTGCCAATAGGTAGGCTGTCATGCTGGCGTCCGTTGAATAAAATGTAAGTTACAAGGTGAACACCGCATTTGAGAAATGGAGTTATTGATGGCGCTCCGTGTAGTTGTAGGAATGCCCCATAAGTTTAATCTGGCCAAACCATAGGTCGTAACAACGTATGTACTAGAAAGTCTCAAGGCGCACCAATCAGCTTGACGGCCGAAGTGGTAACAGATTTGCATGGTTAGAAGGAGGTTGCGTGTTCGAGTTTCTTTTTTCACATGTGGCGACATCTACAACTCTGTTTCCCAAATGTGGCGTTCCTCTTGTTAAGAGATTTTTCTCTATACATATAAAAGAAAGAGGCAAAATATTCGCTTATAACTGGAGAAACAATTCAATTCAATATCCTTAAAAACAAAAAGTATTACAAGTAACAGTAACATTACAGTTTAAGCAAAAGGCGAGCTTATCTATGAAAGAGATTACTGCCAGCAAACCCTTGGTGATAGAAGCGATTATATAAAAAGTGAGTATTTCTTATGTGTAAACAAAGACAAAAACTGTTTAAAACCTACGAGTTAAAATATTAATAACATTTAAATACTTGACTACATAAATTAAAATAAATAAATACCTGAATAATATAAAAACTTGTATACACTATAAAAATGTATAAATATAATAAATATTAGTACAATACAAAATAATTATGAATAGTATAATTATAAATAATTATAAATACATATTATTATACTAATATTAGTAAAAGGAAATAATTACAAAAAATGCTCCTTAATTGTCTTCTTGAATATGCCAATAGTTGGACTATTACGAATTGTGCGTGGTAGTGAGTTTTACCCCCGGTTTCTGAAAGGCTAATCAATGTTAACAGTAGATAAAAAAATAACTATCTGCGGATTAAGCCAGAAAAAGTGGGAATTTTACATTGAAATCAAAAATTAACTAACTAACTAAGTTAATTATTGATTCATAACATAACATAACATAACTATTCAGACTATTCATCACTATTCAGACTTCATATATGCTTTATTTTCACCGTTATTTGCGGTTAAAGTATTTTTAATCTACTGTTAACTTTGATTGGCCTTTCAGAAACCGGGGGTGAGAGCCTGATCTTGTGAGAATATTGAAAAGAGCGCAGTTCCAGTTCCTTTCTATAATTGGATTCATGGTCATATTTGCGTAGTCGAAAACTTCTTTTAAACAGTTGAGTATTTTTGATACATCACTTTTAGCGAGGGTGTTTCATAAGTTAGGTTTGAGGATAATGTATCGTGAGGATAATGTAGTATAAAGGGTTATAAAATATTTTTCAATGCATGTGCTCGTAAAGGCCCACTTTTTATGCATCAAAACCGAACAGAAAGTCGATTATTTTGCCCTAGGGCTTTAATATATATATTTTTTTAATTTATTTACAATGGTTGGCTAACCTGCAGCCTTTCCTGTGTACCATAGACGTTATACTTTTTTTACACCGTTTAACGGCTCTGGATACAGTCCTTTTGAGCCAATTATAATTTAAAGTTCACAAGATTATATTTGTTTTCATTTCCTCACACTATGCATTGAAAAATGTAGTATGATACACGGGCGTAAAAGCAATAAATTACTCGGTTACGTTTAAAACACTCGCTACGCTCGTGTTTTAAATCGTCCTCGTAATTTATTCCTTTGCGCCCTTGTAGCATAAACTACTATTCTGCGTTACCTCGGTGCTCTTAGCTAAGTGGAAGTTATAAGTGTTAATTAGTTGGTAGATCTGTCGGCCCGGCGGCACCACGTCTCTGTTCGTCAGCGGAAATATCTTCGACTCGGACGGCCTGGAATACATTACATTTATTACAATCTATGGTAATGTAACTGACTTCAATAAACGACGTTCTCAGTACGATGTGTTACTGATGCTTGTTCGCATATAAAGTCCGTGTTTTTATACTTGGCAAAAATGGTAAACAAAGCTCACTCCATCACATATCACGACATTCCGAAAGAATAACGCAACGTAGATTACCACAGTAAGTTACAGACACTAGTTTACACACTCATGCATTAATTATCACTGAAAAATGCTTTAAATTGTCATTTTAAATAACATTTTTTAGGTAAAATCGTACTTTTACGGAATACCTGTACACAGACAAAATAAATTCACAGAAGAGTTTGACATTTCGTTTTAGGGATGGGATAACGTAACGTGAATGAAAGATCGATATGCGAGATGACGAAATGTTTTTGTCGATTATAGAATAGAATAGAATCATGTTTATTTGGCATATAATATATATTTTTAATTGTTTTATTATATATGCTACATAAAATTATAGTTCAAACTTAAAAATTAGCACAGAATGTACCAAAAAGGTCTCCGCTCAGTTTAATGTAATGACAGGGCCATGGCGCTGATTTTTTAGCGGATTCCTAGTACTTATATTAAACATAAATTGGTATATAAAATGTAAAACAATGACTTTATAAATATTTCACAAAAACAAAATACGGTTAGGTTTACAATAAGAAAGTTCGACTTACATTCGTTTATCGACGGCGAAATATTTAGTCGACTTCGAAAAAATAATCGCGATCAATCGAGACAATCGATAAAAATATCCGTCATCACGCATCGCTACCCATCCCTACGAAATGTCAAATTTTATTGGTACGCCATTGTTGTTTATCACTTAAGCCAAGTATAAAAACACGGACTATACTGGTTTCATTTTTGCCAAGATGAGAGCCTCTACCCGAAGTATGGCGACAGTCTGTTGAGCAGTATACCGTGCCCCAGTACTTAGATATATTCACCTAACAACGGGCTCGGTGTACTTGAGCTGCACGTTGGGCTGCACGTCCTGCAGTCTGAGCGCGCGCACAATGACAGCTCGCAGCCCCTCGGCGCCGTGGAACGTGAGCCGCTGCCCGAAGTCTGGCGACAGTCCGTGGAACAGTATACTGTAGTTCACCGACATGTCGCCAATGTTCGCCCAGTACTTCGCTATCACTACTTCGAGAGTCACTCCGCCCTGGGGAAACAAACTACGTCATACATCATGCACGGGTTCTATTTGTGTTACTAGTCGTTCTTTATGTCTACACTTTTTGTAATTTACATAACATTTGTGACGTTAGAGGTAGAGCTGATGCCGGGCTCGACTGTGGAGGTACCACCATCTTACTTGGAGACCCCCTCGAAGTAAATCGGGGGAGAGTAAGAGGACAGCTCACAGGCAAAAAACCAGGAGGCCCACCATGCCTGGGACCGATGGATGGCGGTATATCCACCCCTAATAGCCTGGCCTTATATGGAACAGACTGGTGACGGGCAGCAGCGTCACTGGTGCGAGGGTTCCGGCACCGCGCTCACCAACCCACCTGCCCAGCGTGTGTGAGTATGGGAAATTCTTCCAGGATGACCGCCGGGAGTGGCAAAGACCTAGACATGTCCAGCATTGGACGAACTAGGCTGATGGATGGATGGATGGATTGTGACGTTTGTATTTACTGTAACGTTGCAGATCGTTACATCTATGATTTCAATATTATGCAACAATTTCAAATATATCATATATTTTTATATTATATAGCTTTTTAATTTGTCAAACGTCGTGATATTTAAATATTTTGCGTATATCTTAATGGACAGATAAATAGTCACCAAAACCACCCTATAAAGGTTACCATACTGAACTCTTCAAAAATATAAGTACCGTACAACGAACGCCCGACTGCGTTACTCGCGTAGATCCTGTTTCATCGATCCCGTGACAATTTCCCATCCCTTCTTAGCAAATATCTACGTCATACAAGGAATCCAAATTTCAGTCCAGCCGTTTTTGGTCTGGGCGTTGATAGATAAGTCTGACAGTATATATATCTATATAGATAGAGAAGAGTAAGATCGCAAACTCACGACAACTTGGAAAGGGAGTGTCATAGGCGCCTCGGCCGTCAAGTTCACCATCTTCTGACACTCGTGGCTGCGGCAACTCTTGCGGGGAAGGATCTGCATCGTATGTATCAGGAACCTGCACACAAACAAACAACACTGTTATATTATTAGTTTGAAACAAATAAAAATAGTCCTCCCTGAGTAGGTACGGCCCACGTGGCCTCAGTAGGCACTATTACAAGTGTCGTCTGATCGCTCACCTGCCACACTTGCCCTGCTCCCGCGTGGTCATCCTGAGTAGGGCCCACGTGGCCTCAGTAGGCACTATTACAAGTGTCGTCTGATCGCTCACCTGCCACACTTGCCCTGCTCCCGAGTGGTCATCCTGAGTACGGCCCACGTGGCCTCAGTAGGCACTATTACAAGTGTCGTCTGATCGCTCACCTGCCACACTTGCCCTGCTCCCGCGTGGTCATCCTGAGTACGGCCCACGTGGCCTCAGTAGGCACTATTACAAGTGTCGTCTGATCGCTCACCTGCCACACTTGCCCTGCTCCCGCGTGGTCATCCTGAGTAGGGCCCACGTGGCCTCAGTAGGCACTATTACAAGTGTCGTCTGATCGCTCACCTGCCACACTTGCCCTGCTCCCGCGTGGTCATCCTGAGTACGGCCCACGTGGCCTCAGTAGGCACTATTACAAGTGTCGTCTGATCGCTCACCTGCCACACTTGCCCTGCTCCCGCGTGGTCATCCTGAGTACGGCCCACGTGGCCTCAGTAGGCACTATTACAAGTGTCGTCTGATCGCTCACCTGCCACACTTGCCCTGCTCCCGCGTGGTCATCCTGAGTACGGCCCACGTGGCCTCAGTAGGCACTATCACGAAGTGTCTCTTGATAGTGGCTGGTTTGAACAGCACGTCGTCTCGTAGTATGACAGGGCCGCACTCGGGCAGCGGCTCAGGTTGGAACACGGTGATGGGGATGCGGAACACCGGCCCTTTTTCTACGCAGCACACGTCATAGGCGTTGATGCTGGAAACAATTCAAAAATTATGCTCGTTTTTCCATTAAGTACACACGTTACTCCAAGCGGAAAGACCCAAAGTCCGAGACGGACGGAATCGTAAATAAATGGATGGAAATAAACGGAAACTAAAATAAATGTTTTTGTTTCTATTTTGTATGTATCATTATTCATCATACAACCCGGCCAAGTCAACATCACACCACAGGCAGGAAAAGGAAAGCGGAGTCAAAAGATAACTTGGCCGCATTGTAGTTCGACTCACCTAGCGAAGTGAGCTCCAGGCTGCAGACCACAGAAGTCGATCTTGACAGATATAGGTCTGTTAGCGTTCATCATGTCCAAGTGCTTGGGGGCGGAGACCCAGCCCGCGTTACAGGAGAGTGCCAGTCGTACACCGAACGAGATCTGTGCGGGCAGCGAGCGCGTGTCTGAAACCGTAGCAGGTTCAACACTAAATATATCGCCAGTGGACAATGGAGGTACTGCTTGACATATTGCGAGTAAAGATAGACCGCATTAGAGCGGCGCGGCATGTTTTATGGTATTTGACAGTAGCGGCCGCTGCAGCGACGAGCCGCTAGTGCGGTATAGTTAATACAAATTCATGTAAACTATATTTTATCGCGCTGTGCGGCGTCGCTCCGTTGCAGTTCAGTTCTGCCTAGTGTGGTCTAACCTTAAAATACACTTGTACGTGCCCAACATTTAAACATTTAAAGTTTTTCAATAGGTACGCATTTTCAAAAGTATATATATATTTTTTCAATGCAAGTGCTCGTAAAGGCCCACTTTTTATGCATCAAAACCGAACAGAAAGTCGATTATTTTGCCCTAGGGCTTTATTATTTATTTTTTTTATTTATTTACAATGCTTGGCTAACCTGCAGCCTTTCCTGTGTACCATAAATGTTATACTTTTTTCCCACTGTTTAACGGCTCTGGATACAATCCTTTTGAGCTCATCATAATTTAAAGTTCACAGGATTATATTTGTTTTATTTCCTCACACTATGCATTGAAAAACGTAGTATGATACACGGGCGTAAGAGCAATAAATTACTCGGTTACGTTTTCCTCATAATTTATTCCTTTTCGCCCTTGTAACATAAACTACTATTACTGATTAGATACTTACTAGATGTAAGTATACAATTACATGCAACAGATCTATTGTACATAAATATACTCACGCCTGTATCCCAGAGGGCTAGACAGACTACAGATTCCCATGTGCTACGATCCTGACACACCTATTTCGCGTCTTCTACGTCTATCAATCTAGTCATACAAGTTCTTCTATTCCGGGTACTTTAGACTTTTTATCTATTGTAAGAGACAAAACCTTTGAAAATGCTGATATAGCGCAATCGGTCGGGTGTTTCAAATAGTAGAAGATTACAGGAATACTTTACTCGTAATGTGTCAAGCAATACAATACACACATAAAATATACTTGAAAGTGTATTTCGTTCAGTATTCAGTTACATGTTGTGTGCCGAACGGCAAAACATATGGGACAATGTTTTATGTTTACGAACCTCTATCTATATATTTACAAATAAAGTTTCTATTATATTTTACTTATAATGTATCTCATGTACCACCAAGTACCTACAATCACAAGCATCAACTATGTTTAACGTTTCTTAATTTATTATCAACGCAAGTGCTCGTAAAGGCCCACTTTTTATGCATCAAAACCGAACAGAAAGTCGATTATTTTTGCCCTAGGGCTTTATTTTTTTTTTTATTTATTTACGAGAAGTTAGCTAACCTGCAACCTTTCCTGTGTACCATAAATGTTCTACTTTTTTTCACTGTTTAACGGCTCTGGATACAGTCCTTTTGAGCCAGTCATATTTTAAATTTCACAAGATTAAATTTGTTTTATTTCCTCACACTATGCATTTAAAAACGTAATATGAGACATGGGCGTAAGAGCAATAAATTATTCGGTTACGTTTAAAACACTCGCTACGCTCGTGTTTTAAATCATCCTCGTGATTTATTCCTTTTCGACCTTGTAGCATAAACTACTATTTTGTGATTGTTATTTAATGAGTTAGTAGGTAACATAAATACTCATCATTATAGATTATTTATGCATGGTATATGTAAACTTTTAGTAGTATAAGTACTTACTTGAACATATAAATTAATTTAATTTGTTTAATAGCATGTAGTGTTATATAATTTACTGAGTATTTAATTGTAATATACATATGTTTTCATATCGTTGCAAACATTTTAAAATCATGACACTACTCCAACAACTTTCCCATTGCCATAAGTTAGCTGGTAGAATATACTAAATAGTATTAAGCTCGCCTATGTACAAAAATTTAACTTGTGCAATGAAGAATTTTATTATTATATATACATATATACAGCGGTTAACATATTAGGGTTCCGTAGTATTCAGCGGGAGCCGCGAATTATCGTTCTTTATTTAAAGTCATATCTTTTGACCAAGATGTAAGGTTTGTAGAGTTAGGAGCTTGGCTCTACAGTATAAGCATTATGAGCTTATGAGTCTTGGCAACCTACTTTACATGAAATATTTTTGTGAGATTTCATTTATTTTTGTAAGAAAATGTTATATACAGACTCCCCGCACTGCTGCACTCCTCGTTGGAGTGTGAAATTCACAGATTTTTCAATTTTTTCTTTGTTTGTGTGCAATTCCTAGCCTGCATACCAAATTTTAGACTTTTGTAAGTTTGTAATAGAAAGTGTTATATAATACAGAACCGAACCCCCCCATTATGAGGGGTTGGAGGGTGAAAGTTACAACAGATTTCTTATTTTTTTTTTATTTTTGTGTGGTAATTGGTAGCCTGCTTACCCAGCTTTCTAGGACTTCAGGAAGTAACCCAGAGAAACCTAATGCAACAGTCCAGGCACAATTACATCTAACATAAAATACTTATATCAAAAACAGCAACAATCAAAAAATACACGAAAGATCTAAAAAGAACACAGATATCTGAGACAAACGATAAAAAATTTACACAAATTAAAGATATAATGATACTCTTGTGAACTCACACAATGAACACGAAAATATATCAATGTGATCTACAACCTCATTCAGAGTTCGAGTTCGTCAAGGAGGTTCCCCAAGGAGGTTCGTCTTTGTTCGTGGCAGCTCGAACAGTCTCCCGTGTCGTTGACGAAAGTAGCTATTAGGAACTACTAGCCTTATATTTCCCACGATATTGGGATTACATATCCTAACAGTAACCACTTTAGATAAATAAGCGGTCAGAGCATAATCTCTCCTTATTTCCAACCTATCGTATCCCACCATACACAAAACAAATAGGGTAGGGAACACATCAAGGGATAGTAAGGATAGACCCCATACATTTTCATATACAAAAAAACTACGAATTTATTTTGTATACGCTCCAACATGCGGCTGTATTTGGTTTCATGTGGAGCAAAAAACAACCGCGTTTCATTCCCGTTTGCTCAGCACAAGTGCATTGTATATTGTATAAGGCCTTCACTGCGCCAGTACCTACTGTCTAAACACAACCGCGTTACATTCCCGTTTGCTCAGCACAAGTGCATTGTATATTGTATAAGGCCTTCACTGCGCCAGTACCTACTGTCTAAACACAACCGCGTTTCATTCCCGTTTGCTCAGCACAAGTGCATTGTATATTGTATAAGGCCTTCACTGCGCCAGTACCTACTGTCTAAACACAACCGCGTTACATTCCCGTTTGCTCAGCACAAGTGCATTGTATATTGTATAAGGCCTTCACTGCGCCAGTACCTACTGTCTAAACACAACCGCGTTACATTCCCGTTTGCTCAGCACAAGTGCATTGTATATTGTATAAGGCCTTCACTGCGCCAGTACCTACTGTCTAAACACAACCGCGTTTCATTCCCGTTTGCTCAGCACAAGTGCATTGTATATTGTATAAGGCCTTCACTGCGCCAGTACCTACTGTCTAAACACAACCGCGTTACATTCCCGTTTGCTCAGCACAAGTGCATTGTATATTGTATAAGGCCTTCACTGCGCCAGTACCTACTGTCTAAACACAACCGCGTTTCATTCCCGTTTGCTCAGCACAAGTGCATTGTATATTGTATAAGGCCTTCACTGCGCCAGTACCTACTGTCTAAACACAACCGCGTTTCATTCCCGTTTGCTCAGCACAAGTGCATTGTATATTGTATAAGGCCTTCACTGCGCCAGTACCTACTGTCTAAACACAACCGCGTTTCATTCCCGTTTGCTCAGCACAAGTGCATTGTATATTGTATAAGGCCTTCACTGCGCCAGTACCTACTGTCTAAACACAACCGCGTTACATTCCCGTTTGCTCAGCACAAGTGCATTGTATATTGTATAAGGCCTTCACTGCGCCAGTACCTACTGTCTAAACCCCGAGCTTGCCGAAGCACAAAGCCAAAAATTTTGAATTAAAAAAGGTTTGAAATTCTAAATTGCAGAAACCAATGGAATATTTGCAATGGCAGCATATACATAGCTAATAAGGTTTTGTCGAATAACTATTGAGTGAATTTTGAATTTGAGTGTTCTGTTTCGATTAATTAGAAAAAGGCGGGTTTTTCACAATCCGGCTGCGATAGTTTCTGGCGTTTCTGCTTCACTGGGTATTTACTTATTCATGCACCGTGTCTTACTTAATTTGAGTATTTACTATTACTATCTACATATAAGGAACTAATGGGTCGTTAACGTTATTTCAGAAACTTCACGACACCTTCGGGAAATTATCGGTGAAATATTTCTTTGTTATTAGAAAACTACTTATAGTTAAATTGAAAAAAGTTATTTAGTTTATTTGAACCATATAGATAATTTAGATGTTTACACATTATTCTGTAAATAATACGAACTCGCAATAGTCGTAATGCTAAAACAATATTGAAATATTTGTACTTTAAATCTCCCTAAAAATAACCCGCTTTCTTATAGTTAGGAATAGAACAAAGTTTTTTTAGTATCGTCCTCAATACTTATACCACATGCTTTTCTAATTATTACTTTTATTAGTAGTTAAATTACAATACTATAGGTACCATAACGGCAAAAATCATACAAATTTTAATGGGGTATAATTCTATAATCAGTAGAGCATGCAGATTATTATGCATATCACTAACACACCTTTGATATGCTTTTTAAGCGTACCCATTGTACTTATAAAATCTATTAATCTTAAAATGAGCCAATAATAAAATAAAATCCTTATTTATCATCAGCCAAAACTTTCTCTAGCAAATGTAAAGTCTGACCAGCAAAAATTGCAGCTTCTGATTTTGGACCTCCCAATCTCATGGTCAGATCAACATTATTTAAGCAATCTATTAACCAGGACCTCAAAGCCATCATGGAGTCAAATAAATCTGTCTTCAAAAAGAACTCAGGTAAGGCTAATACTATAGACGCAACCAAGGACATTACACATATCTGAATTTCAGGCTCGGAATTGTATCTCAAGTATAACAATATTTCGATAATTTCCGTGCAATATTTCAGGCAGTTGGGACTGTTTTTTGATACAAGAATAATGTTTCCAACGACAGACAGATATTTCAGTAAAAGAACGTTATCCGTGTCTTGATTCATGTTATGATAGCTCAAACTTAACTGCTTCTTACCAAAACCATAGACTAAAGGATAGAAAAAGCTGTCAGATACAGAAGCGAATTGATTCTTTATGGCTTTAGCAAAAGGATGTTGACGCTTTGAATGAAAATATCTAGTTTTATTTATAAGCCTACGACGAATAATTTCCTCTGCTGTAATATCTTCTTTTTGGACCTCTACGAATATAATTTCTTTTTGTGTTACAATTTTCGAGTCACTTTTGTTTCTTACATCTGCTAGTCTATTGGCGGCTTCTGATAACACATCAAGCATTAGAATTTTGGTCGCAATAGGATATCTACCAACGTCTGCATGAAACTCTTTACACAAATGTTCTGCACAGTCTCTGGGTTGACAACAGACCACTGCAACACATGTATTGAACCTTATATTGTCAAAACCATCGACATTAAATTTACATTCTAAATGTATAAAGACATTTAGTAACTCCAAAGCAAGACCTGCATCCTCATTTCCTAGCTGATTTACAACCAAATCTTCAGAAATTAATAGACATTGCTCGAATTCTTCAAAATTATTTCCTTCAATGATTTTTTTAATCAAATCGCGTAAATAAGCTGGCTTTTTCTTAGCTGCAGATTTAACATCATTGTTCATGTCGTATGGTTGCAAATCATCGTCCGAATCTAAATCATCTTCTAGTACTCCTTTAGCGAGAGATTTTAATTTATCAACTGTAACGGTTTTAACTAACACTTCGGTTTGGTCCTGAGTCTTTACAGCACTGGTAACCATAGAATTGGAAAAGGGAATATTACGTTCTTCATTTTTGTCATCTATGAGTTTAAAAGTAAAAAAGTTTAGTAATTCTTGAACGTTAACTTCCTTTCCATTATTTGTGGTAGTCAATTTAAAGTTAGGGTCTAGTAAACATTTAGAATCTACTTTAAGCAAGGTTTTATAAATATCTTGGTATTTTTGATCAATTTTTGTGTAATCAAATTTCAGCTGTGCATCGTTTGCATTACTTTCGATGCTTTGAAGATTATTAAGAATTATTTCCACAGTGGCCATACCTATGGTTCTTACTTCAAGTGACAATGAGTCCAAGTGTTTTGCCATACCTCTGAACAGTATATTTTTTAACGCTTGACTTTCCCATTTTTTTTCTTGTTGCTTATGAATAAGTATGCTGTATTTCACAGACAAAACAAGCATTTGGGACAAGAACACGTGTTGTTCTCCATTGGACGTGTTCAAAGCTTTAATATCTGACCAGACGTTACTGATTCTTAAAGAAAAATCGTTTAAAATTTCAGCAGATTTTCTACTAGAAGACATGTAGTAGATTAAATTTTCACAGAAAATTGTGTTTTTGTAATCTTTAGGTCTTGTATTGAACGGTATTTTAAAGCAAAGAACTTGATTCCAGTCCTTGCTTTCATCGATATTGGACCCTAAAATTTCTAGAATAGATTGTTGTTTGTTTTCGGGATTTATGGGACATTTTGTCAACAGCAAAACAGATAATGTGTCTATAGCTTGTCGGCTTAGATGTAATAATAATTTGTTTATAAGCTTCTTTCGAACAAATTTCGTAGGGTCGGTATTTTCATTAGCAGTCCAAGCAATAAGAATTTCTACAAATTTTGTGAGAGCCTCTGAGTTGCCACCCATATTATAATTTGTGATATATTTTGATAACATATGGGATAAATAAGACATGTCATATTTGACCCCATTATAGAAACTGCTATCCGTCATGAAATTAATATTACGAATCATGTGGAACATTAGAATGAAGGAATAGTTTTCGTGAGCAAATTCTTTTGGAGTATTCTTCTCCAATTTATTAGCAATCCGTTCAGGTAGAGTAACCAGTAACTGGACAAAGTTTTCCCATTCATCCTGTCTTTTATAAAGTTGCAATTCTTTAGCTAATTGAATGTTACTACAGTCAATAAACGAAGTGAGCATGCAGTCACTTTTCACGAATTTCAATAAAATGCTACCCAGAGCCTCCAATGACTTCTTAGCAGTTTCATTTTTCAAAAATCCACAAAGTAGTGTCAAGTTTTCCTGAATTAGTTCAAAGCTTTCGTCTAGCAAGAATAACCTAACTAATACATCTTGAAAAGATTGCCAATATGGAAGTAAAATGTTTACTACATTGCTAAGCAACGAAGAATATGCGTCTACTAATTCTGCGTTTAAAACAGTTTCTTCAAGCTTGCATAGTTTCTGTGCTGTAACCGGACCAGGTAGATATTTGAAAAGTTTCTTGAAGCCAGTTGTTAGCTCATCAAGGTCAGATTCCGACTTTATTTTCTTAATAGCGCGCAAGGCTTCAACGACGTCATTGATCGCCTGAAGTATTTGTTTCTGGTCGGACGTCCATTTTACAGATTGTTTTTCTTTTCCTGTAAATAAAAAAAACCTAAATGTGCCCAAAACTGTTTTTTTTTTTTAATGTAAGTAACATATTATCAATCACTTTGATCAACAATAATTATCAAATTAAAAGAACAGTCACATGTACCAGGCCACGTAATATATTTTGCGAAAAAAGTTTGTATGTATGAGTACACTGGTCAGTTACAATTTATTTTCAAAAAACAATTATTTCAAAGTAAAAACACGAACGTTCCAACTTCAAAATTTCACTACGCATTTTTTACGAGTTGAACTTTAGTGTCTTAATAAAAATGCGTTTGCGTCGGGAACATTTTCGCGCAATGATTTTTTACGATTTCAAATGTCGCCTAAAGCCGGCCGAATCGTATAACAGAAGTCAAATGGCATTGATGGATAAAAGCCCTTCTAACTTCTAAGGCAACCGTGTACCGCTGGTATAAAGAATTTAAGCGCGGTCGACTAACTTTGAGGGATGAAGAAAGAACTGGACGTCCTTTGACGGCTGTTACAGAAGAAAACGTGCTAGCACTGAAAAATTTGATTCCGGAGAGTAGGCGAATTACGTATGAAGAGATTCAGCACATATTGCATATTGGATCGGGAAGCATTCACGAGATTCTACACGAGCACCTTCGCGTGAGGAGGATAGTTTCGCGCTGGGTGCCGCACAACCTCACCGCTGCTCAAAAGCAGGCCCGCGTGGAATGGTGCAGTGACATGATTGATAAATATGAAGCAGGCTCGTGTCGGCGTGTTTACGACATTATTACAGGTGATGAATCTTGGAAGCTACAGTCGACAGTTTGGCTGTTTGAAAACGTAACATCGCCTAACGAAGTGAAGCGAAGAAGTGAAGAAGATTTTGATCACTAGTTTTTTCAATTTGACGGGGTATTTGTTGTCAAATCCTTTACGAAATCAAAGTAGCATCAATGCCAAATGGTATACTACTAAATGCTTGCCAGAAGTTTTCACTGTTGTGTGCAACAAGCGACCGAACACGGGGCTTCACGGGCTACTGCTTCACCATGACAACGCGCCAGCGCACTCAGCGCTCAAAACGAGGGACTTCCTGGACTGCACACCCGTTAAAATTTTGAGTCACCCTCCTTACAGCCCTGATTTAGCACAGTGTAACTTCTTTTTATTCCCTAAAATAAAAAATCAACTCAAAGGGATACAGTTGTCATCGCCGGAAGATGCACAAACAGCGTTCGAAAAACGCCGTAGAAGAGGTGTATGTAAATACTTTATTGCACAAAAATAATGTACAAAGCACAAAGGACAACTTATTGCTAATTAGCATTCTCTGCCAGGCAACCTTTGGTGATTTGGAAGTTTTCAAGGGTAGTGCAAGATAAGTTTTTACTATAATCAATACGATTAAGAAATCATACTGTCATAGATACTATGTGTATATCATATATACATAGAGTTAAGTAATTATTGTATATACATATATAATATACTCATAAATACAATAATACATAAAGGTACCACATATATTATACATAACAATACATCGGTAATTACGAGAAGGACAAAGGCTCAGGGGGATATGTGAAAATTACAAGTTTGATGACTGAATCTGTAGCTGTAGATAGTTTTGATAGACTCTGGTTTTGAAGGTAGAGATAGAGGGAGATTGATGGATATTAAGAGAAAGACTATTCCACATGCCAATTGCTGACATTGTGAAAGAATTTGTGTACATATTGGTACTGTGTTCGGGAAATCGGAGGAGCACTGTTTGGTCACTGAAGCAATCTATTAATAGGTCCTTATAGTGTAAAAGAGATAGCCACCATGCTGATGTTTGCTATTCCTTTTTCAGTTGAGCAGTTAATGATGGAGCTGCTGAACGTTTCGTGAGTCAATGAAATACCAAATGTCAATTCACAGGTTCTTCATTCAAAACACTTTTCTTCACTGAGTGAGCAACATTTACTTTTGCTCACTGATTTTAAACAACAAAGGCGCGCTTTTCGAGCTAGTGAGGAGAAAATAACTATTTAATTAAGGTGGTAAAATATGTTAACAGTTACTCAAAATATTATCAAATGTCTTTACCAACTATAACCGTGTATCTGGCGGTTACAGCAATAACGTACATAAATATTACATTGAAGAAGTGTGTATGTGCCACTGATTGATAAATTATTAGAACATTGTAGAATTATGCATGTGTGATCAAACAAACACCTGAACGTTTGTAAACAAAATTAATTAAACAAGATTATAAATCCTTGCAGGATCTCATTTGTTTTTAAATCTTAAAACACTCTTTCTGTAAATTTGCTTTTTTACGAAGTATGAAATAAGAAATTTACGAAAGTCTGAACAAAAAGCCAAAAATAAGTGCGACGAGCGAAGCTATTGTATTAGGTTGCTAGTGATCATATTCGGAAGTGGAGCGAACCGGAGCGGAGCGAGGCGAATGTAGTTTAAATTACTGATATGGCCACGACATATACAGGTATGGTACAGTATGTAAATAACTTCACGACTATGGAACATTTTACTATTTTGAGGGTACTATAAAATAATTTAAAAAAAATGTTGTGCATGATATATGAATCATATGATAATATGACACAATATTACATAATTTTTTACATTTCTTACATTGATATTGATACAGAATTACTAACGTATACGAAAAACTTACTAACAATTCCTAAAATGTATATCTATCATTGTACTACATTCTTGTAACTACCAGAAATATAAAAAGGACATACCACCAAGCAAATATTGTAGCGAACTCGTTATCTCAATACTAGAACATATCTCTATGATTCCTATGGAAATAAAAAGTTATAGAGCATTACAAGACAGAAAAGATCAATTAGAAAAGATTTCACGCAAGACAAATATTTTGAAAAATATCCTCGGACCAGGATTTGAACCTGAGACCTCTTGGTTACAGGTATGGTGAAAAAATTCTGCTCAGCTCCGTAGCTCAGTTGGCAGAACACTTACCTTGTAAGTAAGATGTCCCAGGTTCAAATCCCTATAATTATTTTACAATATTTTTCATACT
Source organism: Ypsolopha sequella (assembly GCA_934047225.1). Lineage (NCBI taxonomy): Eukaryota > Metazoa > Arthropoda > Insecta > Lepidoptera > Ypsolophidae > Ypsolopha > Ypsolopha sequella. Next base: position 1,405,632 of record OW203986.1, on the reverse strand, counting down.
TGTTCGTTTCTAACTGATCTTTTTTGTGTTCTAATGCGCTCTAATTACATATAGAGTGTCCAAAGCGATGGATGTCGCTATAAACGACGATCTGGGTTCGGTTCGTGCGTCGTCATTTTTCGTAAACAAGCTAGTTGGGTGCGTTTCGTGCGTTTTCAATTATGTAGAAAAAAAGCCTTCACCGTTGTGTGCGGTTCGGGCGTCCAGTTATTATTACTGATATAAACAATGCCGTAGGAACCATAGAGTGAGACACTATTGAATAATCTATTGGGAAATAAAAACAGTAAATATGTGCACTTAAAATAATAATAAAGAACTACAATATTCGGTTGCAACTGCAAGTATCTACGCACAGATAACTTAACTCACTCCACTCCAGTGCCTACCTATTTTTTATCACTCCAAGGTCAAAGAAACAGGATTAGAAATAACAATATTTTTTGTCTCTTTCTTATGCCGGGCGCAAAGTTCAAATTCAATTTTATTTTGCAAAGTAGGTATATATAATACACGTTTCACAAGTCAAATTTTAATCTTATAAAAATATATGTAATAAAATAATATAATGTACATGAACTACTTAGATCAAATGTTTATTTAATTTATGTAGCAATGTAGCCGATTCTGAAGGCTTCAACTACAGTCTTAGTGCTGTCAAAACTAAACTTTCATCGTTGCAAAATAGTTCATAAGTGTGAAGAACAGAAGCTAAATTACTTTGAAAAAACGTAAGTATTGACAGCACCAAAACCAAAGTCAAAGCCCTCAGAATCGGCTTTAATATATATACGATTAAAATTATAGGTAAAATATTATTATACAAGGTGAAATCCAATCAACCGCCCGAACCCATACCGGAGACCCGGCCAGGGACCAGGAACAAGGTTCAATGATCGCCAACCGAGCCCCCAGCACGAATCCAGGCCATTGAAATCAGTAATAATAACTGGACGCCCGAACCGCACTCAACGGTGAAGACTTTTTTTTCTACATAATTTTAAGACGCACGAAACGCACCCAACTAGCTTGTTTACGAAAAATGACGACGCACGAACCGAACGCAGATCTATAAACCATAATTATCTTTAAAACAAACTTGTTTTAAACAGTCGTAAAGTAAAATATTTCGAAGTCGCAGAAAAATTAATAAAGATAATACATTTAAAATGAGAACAGAAAATATTTGGAAAAAGCCGGTGCCGGAAATCGAGTTCGTACCTCTCTACTGCTGGTCAAATGATTTAACCCACTTTTATATTCAGACTACTTATGTGGACTACTTGAATGCTTTATCCACATAGCAATTTTTTATTATATGCAATATATGGTAAACATTTACGCTATCAACTTTAGTACACACCGCTAAGTGGCAGAGTCATAGACCACTAACCCATTAGACGTCGAAAAGAGGGCGAAACCTTTTTCGCCAACAAGTCAGTGAAATTGCACTAATATACAAATGTCACTCCATACTATCCTATTTCTACTTCCTTGCTTTGTACCCTCCCCGCGTTACCCCGCTCAACACCCCGGCAGTTACGACAACAATTCTCACTTGTTCGTGGATGATAAGATGTCTAATGGCTTTGTGGTCTGTGGGTACAGTTTAACTTTTTAATCTTGTAATGTCAAGTATACCGCGACATTACAAAGGAATTACGTGTTTCGGTCCCATCCATCCAGCCTAGTTCGTCCACTGCTGGACAAAGTCTTTCCAGGACTTTGCCACTCCCGGCGGTCATCCTGGAAGAATTGCCCATAGAATTGCACACACGCTGGGCAGGCGGGTTGGTGAGCGCGGTGCCGGAACCCTCGCACCAGTGGCGCCGCTGCCCGTCACAAGTCTGTTCCATATAAGGCTCGGCTATTAGGGATGGATATACCGCCATCCATCGGTCCCAGGCATGATGGGCCTCCAGGTTTTTTGCCTGTGAGCTGTCCTCTTACTCTCCCATGAATTACTTCGAGGGGGTCTCCAAGTAAGATGGTGGTACCTCCACAGTCGAGCCCGGCATCAGCTCTAGCACTTGTGTTCGGTCCCATCAGCGACTAAACAGTAAACAACCTCGCGGAAGGAACTCGGATATTTTTACTTTATCTATACTTATAATAAAGTAGGGAAAAACTACCTATAGTGTCAGTACATTGAATATTTAATTGTACTGAGGCCAAAACTACAAATTTTTGAATTTTTTATCAGTCTGTCTGTATTTATGTATGTTCCGTTTTAACTCGAGAACCAAGGGCGTACGCAGGAGCAAAAATAGCCCCCCCCCCCCCCCCCTGGAGTGTGAGACAAGCTAGTGTTATGTATTAAAATTAATATCTCGCTTTACACTGAAAACTAAGTATTGTCTTAAAAAAATACTATAGGTAAGCTTTATACATAGGGACTACTTACAATCCCCGGAAACAATTTTTTTTAAAGATAAATTTGATATAGTTCAATAATTTGTTTGTCTTTTTCGTTTCAGAACCTATGCCTACTATATTATTGAGCTTCCTCCCCCGAGTGAAATCTTGCGTACGCCCTTGTCGAGAACCACTCAACGGATATGGATACGGTTTCCTTTAACATATAGGCTATAGTGTTGATAAAACAACCATCGAGCCGAAGATTATTCAATTATTTTAACTAGGCTACGAATAGGCCAGTTTAGATACAAACCACGTACCATCAACGTCCTCGTGGTTCTGTAAGAACTGCGGCTCGATAGTGATCCCGACGTCCCTGGGCGGCTCCCCCAACTTGGGTCGCAACAGGACCCCCTTGGCGTGGCTGGAGCCGCACTGGATTTTGAACGTGACGTCACGCTCCGGGGCTTCCGAGTGAGCTGTCAGAATTTCGAAGGCCTGGAAGAGTTTACTACGAATCTTACATGTGTATGTTCATACATATACTCACACCTGTCTTCCAGAGACTACAAATTTCCATCTACTCCGATCCTGTCACACCTCTTTGCCTCTTCTATTCCGGGTACTTCTGACATTGCTTTTCGTGAGTATGTCACCAATCAGTATTCTATTATATTATAATAAATAATATATATACAAGGTGACTTTTTGATCATCGTCCAAATTCATACTGGAGGCTTAATAAGTGTTCAATATCTTGGAGCAGTAACAATTTTTGTGAAATTCGTAAATTGAAATTTCGGCTTCCCATAGAAATTCAGTTCCACTCCCGAGTGAATCACTATGGGGAGTCGAAATTTCATTTTACGAATTTTACCAAAATTGTTATTGATCCATGATACTGATCACTTACCAAGCCACCAGTATGAATTTGGACGATGTACAAAAATTCACCTTGTATATATATTTCGTCACGACATGAATCCTTGAGGGGGTGTCAGAGGTCTTCCGAGTGTGAACTGTGAAATGCGAGTAACAGTCCACACTCGGTACGCCCGCGTTTCACGGATGATTATTACGTCCCAAATACACGCTTTTTCTTAGGGCATGCCAGGTTTCCTTACGATGTTTTCCTTCACCGTTCAGCAAGTGGTCACGCCAACAATCTGTGGTACAGTTTGGCGTAATTGTATTTTTTTTTTAATAAAATGAATTTTTCGTGTACAATAAAGTATAAAGGAAGTAAGGAATCACAAAAAAAGCTTTACGTCACGCGGTCATAGAATCTCCCCGTTAGGGTGTCGGAAGCGTTGCGGAATGTGGACCGTTACTGTAACACTCTTTTCACCGACGACATTAACATCCCAACATGTTACAAGCGTGTAACCGTTTTCGCCGTACTTGGGGCACAAATACGCGCTGTTTAGGGATCATTCAACAATTACGTGATCACCGGAAGTGGTGGGGGGGGGGGTCGGGTGCTTGTATATACATCTGGATTATTTGATTATTTGGGGGGGGGGGGTTTCCGAAAATAAATATATTATATTTAAATATTTACGTCCAATTTTGAAAATGACAGACGTAAATAAATATTAACATGTTCCTGTCAAACGTAAATTTACGTTCCTGTTTAATTTGTTCTTAAACTATGACAGAAATAAATTTCTATGTTTGAACACTTGGCGATTTATCCATCGCAAGGAGATATAAATTAACATTATATCATTGCAGTATAGAAACGCAGAAATAAAAGTAAATCTGGATGTGAGGAGCTCTGAACCGGGAATCGAACCCGGGACCTCTCGCTTGCCGGGCGATTGCTCTAACCTCTGAGCTATCCAGGTCTCAACACAACTCGTGAATTTACCGATGTGCTTTCCCATACTGCAATGTTATTTATAGATACCCACTTTATAGTGAGCCACTTGGCGCCTAGAGGACGCTAGTGTATTCAAAGCTAGTCAAAGACCATTATGCCCTACCGTCACTTGTTACAGTATCGGGTAGTGAAGAATACACATTTCTCTTATCGAAACTATGACAGAAATAAATTTCTATGTTTGAACACTTGGCGATTTATCCATCGCAAGGAGATATAAATTAACATTATATCATTGCAGTATAGAAACGCAGAAATAAAAGTAAATCTGGATGTGAGGAGCTCTGAACCGGGAATCGAACGTTAATCGTTAATTTATATCTCCTTGCGATGGATAAATCGCCAAGTGTTCACACATAGAAATTTATTTCTGTCATAGTTTCGATAAGAGAAATGTGTATTCTTCACTACCCGATACTGTAACAAGTGACGGTAGGGCATAATGGTCTTTGACTAGCTTTGAATACACTAGCGTCCTCTAGGCGCCAAGTGGCTCACTATAAAGTGGGTATCTATAAATAACATTGCAGTATGGGAAAGCACATCGGTAAATTCACGAGTTGTGTTGAGACCTGGATAGCTCAGAGGTTAGAGCAATCGCCCGGCAAGCGAGAGGTCCCGGGTTCGATTCCCGGTTCAGAGCTCCTCACATCCAGATTTACTTTTATTTCTGCGTTTCTATACTGCAATGATATAATGTTAATTTATATCTCCTTGCGATGGATAAATCGCCAAGTGTTCAAACATAGAAATTTATTTCTGTCATAGTTTCGATAAGAGAAATGTGTATTCTTCACTACCCGATACTGTAACAAGTGACGGTAGGGCATAATGGTCTTTGACTAGCTTTGAATACACTAGCGTCCTCTAGGCGCCAAGTGGCTCACTATAAAGTGGGTATCTATAAATAACATTGCAGTATGGGAAAGCACATCGGTAAATTCACGAGTTGTGTTGAGACCTGGATAGCTCAGAGGCTAGAGCAATCGCCCGGCAAGCGAGAGGTCCCGGGTTCGATTCCCGGTTCAGAGCTCCTCACATCCAGATTTACTTTTATTTCTGCGTTTCTATACTGCAATGATATAATGTTAATTTAATTTGTTCTTGTTAAACGTAGATTTATATTGACAAATGACACAGCCTCTTCCCAAATGTAGGTCATTTAGACCCATAGAAACATGACATACGTGTCAGTGCTAATAAACAGCAAACATTTTAAGCCCGGACGAAGATTACGTAATCAAGGCGAGGGGGGGGGGGTTGAAAACAAAAGATTACGCTGTGATCACATAGGGGGGAGGGGTTAAAAAACGGCCAAAAATTATCACGAAATTGTTGAACGATCCCGATCCCTTAGGGCATGCAGGCTCATAGTTTCGTTTCACCCTCAGCAGCTGGTACCAGGGAACTCATGACGTAACGATGTATTTATGTACCTTTTCAACGTTCAAGAGGCCGCAGCCCTGCGCCCACGGTTCAACTTGAAGATACGTCGCCGAGTTCTCCAACGCTCGCTTCAGTGAGTACGGAGAATATGAGAGTTCCTTCTTCTTTAGCCCAGAGACCAGTAACGCTGCAAAGGAAGGTCATTGTTATTACAACGAGTTATGGTTTATTATGAGTTGTTGGATGTAGTAAATCTTACCTACAGCGCCGGCGACGTGTGGAGCCGCCATTGACGTTCCGTTCATTAGTTGGGAATTGCGTAATGTGAATCTAGAAAATAATGAAGTTTGTAGTTTTTTAATACATTAAACACGCACTCACACTGAGTGAGGCGTAACGTCGTCGCGTAAACGTCTTCACTCGCCCAGATGAAGGCAGTCTAAATCTGCTGAAACTGGTCGGCTTTCCCGATCATAACACGTATTGAGGTGAGCCGTTTTTATATAAATTATGAATTATCCTCAAGTCTCATTTAACATTATCACGACTTAAATCCCGGAGGGGGTATCAGAGGTGTTTTCGAGTATGGACTGTAAAATGCAAGACAGTGCTCAGTCTACACTGACTGATTGGTACGTTCCAGCGAGGTGGATGGTGAGCCTTGTCGACGTACTGCGGGCACAAATGTGGACACAACTTAACGTGCCATTCGAAGCACGCACATCGATCACAAATGTGCCCCAACGGGACTAGAACCCTCAACCTCAATATCAACAAATGTCGATGAAATGAATGGGAAGTCGAAATTTCATTTTACGAATTTCACAAAAATTGTTATTGATTCAAGATACTGACCACTTATCAAGCCTCCGGTATGAATTTGGACGATGATCAAAAAGTCACCTTGTATATATATATATAATAAATACCTAAATTTTCGGTCCGTCGCCGCTGTTTTGTCCGATATTTGTCACTTCTCACTGAATATGTAATGTAAATACAAATAACATCTGTGATAATAAAACCGACCGAGAGACAAACACGAGAAGTTTTTTAGTTGACAAGTTAATAATGTGTGACAAGCAAAGAACCATAAAAAAAATACAAACCCAAAAAGTATTGTGCCAATACGAAACACACCACAAGTACGGCGATAGGGCCACCCATCACGCTGGAAAGTCACAGAGTAGTCAGTGTAAACGTTCGTGTACATCATGTCGTGCAGAACTAGACGCATAAGGTGTATGTATAATAACTTGTAGTGAGTCACAAACGCAAGTTACCTAGCCACTGAGGCGACGGCGCCGCCCGGCGCGCACACACTCACGCCCATGGCGCCATCTGTGCACGGCCCACGTGAACTCCAACTGAACGCGCCCCCCGCACCCTTCGCCCGCATCGAGTACGCCGCCGACATCATCTCTGGGGACACATACGCGCCCACACCTGAAAGGATGAGATAAGCAATTAAATATTTTTTATCTACACTCATATCGTAAAATCCTGATTATAAACTCAAAAATAGTGCATAAAGATGATATATTTCTTTTACGAACGTCTCCTATAAAGAAAAAAATATTAAATTAAACTAAAATAAAAACAAAATGAGGACGTTACGGTACTCGTTTACCGCGCGTGGTCCTACAATACCAAGTCCAGTGGACCTGGTTCGCTCGCTCATCGCTCTAGCGCTTGTTCATACAACAGTCCCATTTTTCAGTTGACGATATAAGAACGTACCGTACCTTCCTCCTTTTGTTATATCAATGAAATTAAAGTATAGTTTTCTTATCAAAATAATGACGTAATTTTTTTTACTAAAATTGAAGTTGGAAGGCAAAGGGTACTTGCTCCGTACAGTCACAACTAAGGTTGTGTATTATCTTCTATTAATGATTTTTTATACTCATAAACACAAGGAAAATGACAATTGAGTTATTTTCGATATATATTTCGGCTCACTTTGGGGCTGACATCAGTCGATTATATTAATGAGGTTTTATATGAAATTGCCGAGTTTTTAAATAGTATACACGAGTGTTTTAATACATAATTATGTGTAGTTTCATATACTACTTCATCTACACTTATGCAATAGTTTACCTACCCATTTTCCAATTCATAAGATCTTGGAAACATGTGTGGTAAGCTTTTCTTAATTTTTCTGGTTCGTTTTGATTGTTCGTCATTTTTGTTTCTCAGTTTATTTATGCTGTAGACATTTTTACCCAGAATAAAACTTTAAACAAACAAGAAAGCAGTAAATATTAAATTAATAAATAACACACAAAATTCATCCCACCGCGCATGTGAGACAAGGGCAGCGTATACAAGGTGAAATTGAATCAACCGCCTGAATTCATACTGGGACTCGGCTAGTGATCAGGAACGAAGTTCAATTACCACATTCTTGGAACACGTAAAAAAAAAATGTTTGCTCCCATTCACACTGGACTAGTTCAATTACAAATCCTAGTATAGGCAGTGTAGGAGCAAAAAAATGTTTTTGTCGAATTTCACCTTACTGGTCGTTAAACTGTGTTCCTGATCACTAACCGAGTCTCCAGTATGAATTCAGGCGGTTTATTAAATTTCACCTTATATAGCTTCCAGTCTTCTGTGCGTTCCCCAAGGACAAACAAGTTCTGTACGGGTTTCTAAAGGCTTAAACAACCAAAAGGCCGTCCTCTGTACGTCCCATCGAGGTGACGAAATCGATACGCTTTTTCAGCCGCTGTTTCTGTTAAAGTTAACAGAAATATGTACTCAATAGGTTTACCTACATTATACCAGCCAGATGCTTCTGACATAAGGATGTAACGATAACATACGAAATATATTTTGTAATGAAACTTGTACCGTATAGAAATAACGTGTTTAAATTAGGTAATTATTATAGCCGACAATGTTGACTTTCCCTATTCAAGCCTATTTAGTTAGATCAGGGGTCGGCAACCTTATGATATAGAAGGGCCACAAATGCTACCAGGGGATCAGCGAGGGCCGCATTTTGTGCAGTATTGCGTCTAAATGTGCATCTTTTAACTGAGAACAATGCTTGCTTTTTAGATAGTTCAGAATGGAAAATGTCTATTCACACAAATATAGTTATCAAGCAGTAGTTGAGAACTTTACGGGCCACACCAAAGTGGTTCACGGGCCGCATGCGGCCCGCGGGCCGCCGGTTGCCGACCCCTGAGTTAGATGATAAATAAATGTGTGGTATTCAATTTAGGTAACAACATGATGTATAGATGCACGTGCACTCGTTTCACAGTTTAAAAAACTAATTTAACCCGACCGGTTTCGGTTTTACACTATCATCAAGGGTTTGGTTGAACTACTTGGAAGTTATTCCGTGCAATAAATTATCATGATGTAAATAAATGATCATTTATTGCATGGAATAACTTCCAAGTAGTTTAACTAAACCCTTGATGATGGTGTAAAACCGAAACCGGTCAGGTTAAATTAGTTTTTAAAACTGTAAAACGAGTGCAAGTGCATCTATACATCATGTTGTTATCCAAGTTTCTCCAAGTGCTGACAATCACAAGTATTAATCATATTCAATTTAGGTATCTCATCTCTTATGACATTGTAGTATATGGATTATGGATATTGCACTATTGCGGTATATGGACTTAGTAAGAGATAAATTAGATAAAATACGTCATTTTCGTATTTACGAAATAGAGCTGTTCACGCTAGACCGTGACGCATGATTCGCACCCGCAGGCGGGGATGACCCCCCCCCCCGCCGCGCGCCGGTCGAGGCGCGCGCGGGCGCTCGTTCGGTCTGTTCGGATCGACGAGCCTCGCTAGGCGCACGCGCGCGCGCCCGCGCAGCCGACAGCTCTAAACAATAGACATTCGCGTCAGCACAAACAATATCGCGTACCTAAAGTGTAGTGTTAATACAAGTGCTGTGTACATCACTCAAACCAGGACATTCAATACATCCCTGCACAGACGCCAGCTCAACTAGCCAACAAGAAGGCTCAGCACGTCACCGCATCTCCTGTCGGCCCATCGAGAACAACATTCCAACAAAGGTCAGTTTACCCACAATCTTTTTCTTATCCTGTCTGCTCTCCCACTCAAATTCCATCAGCCCTGCATCCTGTAGCCAGCGGCTACATTTTTGGTCCTTCGGCCGGATCGAATTCTGGTCCTTACAGTCCATTTTCACAATTTTGGCCCTTCAAACCGCTACTGAACCAGCCCCCGTCGATTTATTACAGTCCATTTTCAATCCAGGAAAATTTTTGGTTTATATCACCCCCCGACTATCCCCCGCCGGCCCATAACTTTGTTTTGAACCGGCCCCCGTCGATTTACTACAGTCCATTTTCACCCGGTTACATATTTTGCCCCCTTTCCCGGCAAAAAATATTTTGTGGTTTCGAATACCTATCGCGGGTAGATAATTAGAACCGCCGCCTGGAACATTCCATTTATCGGTTAGAACCGACCCCCCCACGCCCCTTTACAGAATAACTCATTTTCATCGCGGTTGTAATTATTATTCGGCTCAGATAACATAAGTATATTCATTCAGCCCAATTGTTTATTACAGTCCACTATACTTCTTTATTAAACCCAAATTTTACGAGATTTTGCGAGATATTTTTTCGGTGCGAGTATTTGCTTTATTTCGTGCACATACGTAAAACCCACGTATACATAAGTTATTACGTAACGAACGTTTACGTTTACGAATTATTACGTTACCAAAGCTTGATCTGCATCATCTGATTGTCCGCTCATTTAGATCCGATTTCTGCCAGGTAAACACATTCTTTGTTTGTTTTCGCTCTCAAAGCAGTAGGTAGATATTTTATTCTATAAATAGAATTTTCGACGACTGATGTTGTTGTTGTAAAGGTACATTCGTGTAAACAAGAGCCAACGCGTATTGTCGGCACGTGATTTCAAGGCAAATAACATAAAAGTGAACAGGTTCATCAGCCCTTTTCGATATTTTTGTGTTGCGGTAATCTCACGTCGCAGTAATATATTGCCGGACCGTTTATTTGTGTTATTGTCTGCTTTTTTTATCCGGGTATAGCACAAATATAGTAAACAATTTTTTTTTTTTTTTTTCTTTTCTTCTCTTCTCATCTCTGATCTTGTTGTTTGTGGTACACATATAGGGTGTTCCAAGTTGGTGTATCGGCTCATATACAGGTTGTTTAAAAAAAAAAAATTTTTTTTTCTTTTTTTTTTTTTCTCTTTCTCTCTCTGTCGGGTTTATTTTCCGTGTTCCGTTTGAACATGGCTTTTGTTATTTCGGCCCGCGCAAGTTACAAGCTATCCGCACGTTGGAGTTGGTAGCGCTCAAGTTTTTAATAACTCATTTTCACATATAGTCACACTCATCACACATTCAATCAGCACATACACACTCAACTCATTTTCACTCACACATTCAATCAGCACATACACACTCAACTCATTTTCACTCACACATTCAATCAGCACATACACACTCAGCTCATTTTCACTCACACATTCAATCAGCACATATAGACACACTCAGCTCATTTTCACTCACACATTCACTCATCAGATACACATTCAGCTCATTTTCACTCAATGAAACCAGCACTCAACGCACTCAGCACACTTATCACACACACACTCATCACATACACACTCATTTCATTTTCACTCAATGACTCCAGCTCCAACAGAGAATTCTTGTAACTCCGCACAACGTGTAGTGAACGTCACTAACACACCAATAATAGCAGACGTACATGGTCAATTTCACTCAGCACGAGCCCTGTTAGGTTTTATCTCACGTCGCGGTACTCCAGTTCTCATTCGCTCAGACTGCGGCACAAACTATGATGCAATCACTCACAAGCTCGCGAATCAGCACATAACTTGGTTCGGCGCTCTGCACGAAATAATACTCAACTCAAGACCCTTTTGCCCGATTTTATCCGATCCTACGGACTTTGACCCTCTCACGGCCGGACATTTCATTGTTGGTCGTCCGCTCACCGCTCTACCTGAGCAGTCTTTTTACGACGGACCCATATCTGTTCTTAGGCGCTTTCAGCTCATTCAAGCGCTCTCTCAGCGCTTTTGGATTCTCTGGTCCAGATCCTACCTCCATACCCTGCAAACCCGCCCCAATCAGCTCTCCCCTTCCTCCCCTCCTCAAGTGGGTGAACTGGTCCTCATCAAAGAGGATGACTTGCCTCCGCTCCAATGGAAGTTGGGGAGAATTCTCCGCACAATGCCTGGCAGGGATGGAGTGGTCCAGGTTGTGGATCTGGACACAGCCCATGGAGCCGCAGCCTCGGCCCCCCCAGGATGTTCACGCTAGACCGTGACGCATGATTCGCACCCGCAGGCGGGGATGACCCCCCCCCCCGCCGCGCGCCGGTCGAGGCGCGCGCGGGCGCTCGTTCGGTCTGTTCGGATCGACGAGCCTCGCTAGGCGCACGCGCGCGCGCCCGCGCAGCCGACAGCTCTAAACAATAGACATTCGCGTCAGCACAAACAATATCGCGTACCTAAAGTGTAGTGTTAATACAAGTGCTGTGTACATCACTCAAACCAGGACATTCAATACATCCCTGCACAGACGCCAGCTCAACTAGCCAACAAGAAGGCTCAGCACGTCACCGCATCTCCTGTCGGCCCATCGAGAACAACATTCCAACAAAGGTCAGTTTACCCACAATCTTTTTCTTATCCTGTCTGCTCTCCCACTCAAATTCCATCAGCCCTGCATCCTGTAGCCAGCGGCTACAAGAGCAATAAGGCGAATTTACCAATATATACGAATAAGTACGAAAATCAAATCAATATTTATTGCAATATATTTATTTATTTATGCATTTAAACTAAAACATACAACTATCCTTACAGGTCTGAACCTAATACGATAGTACAGTTAAAAACATTAATAATACTTAATAAATTATTACAACTGAATAATAATATAAAGATATATTATATACCAAACTAATTGTAGCATATGATACAAAACTATCTTGGTGAATTCAGTCAGAGCACAGACAAAGAGTCAAGTTGTTCCGGTATGAGGTTGAGGATGCTCGCGTGAGCGGCGCTTCGGCCAGCAGATTGGTTCTGCCACGCGGTACCACCAGTAGCCGTGGTCGTCGACGTCGTTGCACGCACCCTAATAGTTTAGATAGATCACGTATACTTATTATTACATACGCCTGTCTCCCAGAGGGGTAGGCAGAGACTACAGATTTCTATCTGCTACGATCCAGACACACCTCTTTCGCCTCTTCCACATCCATCAATCTGGTCATACAAATTCTTCTATTCCAGGTACTTTTGACATGGTTAGTCAGCATAAGTCCTTCTAGGGCGGCCTGGTCGAGCTGTACCTTCCGCTTGCGCACCATTAATGTATTTTGTCACTCTACTTTCATTTATCCTCTCTACATGTCCAAACCACCGAAGCATTCCTTTTTCAATTCTAGTCACTACATCTTCTTTCATTACATGGCAATAATAAATGTCGAAATGCAGATATTTAAAAAAAAACAGAAATGTCTATGTTATATGAATCAGATACGCTTTCTTAAAAGTGTTTGTTGCGAAAAAGCCGCACCTTACTTGTCTCCCAAGGGGAATGTATTAAATAAGGGGTTTTCATGGCTCGAACTTTACACGGTAGCTAAACCAGCGTATCGATATCGTCACCTCGAGTGGACACACAGAGTATGATATTTTAGTTGTTTGATCCCATAGAAATCGTGTAGGGATCAGTGGAATCTTATTGTGAATACTCAGTGAAGAGCTATATTTATTTTAATTTACAATAAATGTTATTTATTTGTTATTTCATTTATTATGACCTGAACATGATTGCATTGTAATGGCTATTAAATAGGTCCCTAAATTAAATTAAATTATTAACGATTGTATTAAAAGTTCGCGAATTATTTTAATTGTTGCATGACATTTTCTATTCCATTTTGTATTTAATTTCATTTTGTATTATTAATTAAATTTATTTTTTTTTTCCCAGAAAGACTGGTAACCTGGGAGACTATTACTACAACCCCCCTCTACTCTACATGGGGAGGCCGTTATAGTTATAAGTTCATTTTTAATTCAATAATCCATTATGCATGCTATGTTTTATGTTAATAAACGGCTTTCTGATTTTGATTATAATCCCATAGAAAACCGTACCGAGCTTGTCTCTCCTTGGGGGACGTACAGAAGACGGGAAGCCATATACGCGTCCGGTCACAAGTTCTACCATCATTAAAATCAATCGCAGTCCACCGCGCATGGGTTTGGTCACAAGTTTGACCATCATTCAAATCATTCGCTATTAAAACCTCAGACATGGCTGTATGGGCTAAGTTTCCTTTGCCTTCCTGCTTCGTGTAATTGTACTTTGTTCATTTCAACATCCGTGGACACTATGAATGTAGAGCTATGTACAACATAATTATGTAAGATTGTCGATTTCATTCAAATAAAGTTTAGTTTCTTGTGGTCGCTAGATAACGACGTTTCTTTTTTCTTCTCCTACTTTTATAGCAGAAAAAATACTTACAAGCATTATTTTACTAAGAAAACTGTACTTTTATTTTTTTTCTGTATAAGAGACGGTCGTAAGAAAAAATTGTCACTATGCACTATTTTTGAGTTCATAACAAGGATTTTACGATGTGTGTAGATTAAAAAAAATTACAACAAATACTTTTAGGTATTAATTCATATTACCATAGAATTATACTGAATTATAACTAATACATATTTACAGCACGTGGCACTATTGCCATCTTTAGTGCAAGGGGCTCTCTGAGCCCATTCCGTGATACTGTGCACGACAGTGTTGCTCATGGTAAAGAGATACATGCGGGTCGATGCCGATCTAGCACGCAGTAGGGCAGGGGAAGTCGGCGTGCGACCTTCAGCTATTATGCCACTCGCGCTGCAGCGTCAGGACAAGCGAAACACGGCGCGGTACGCGTTATTGTATTGAACGCGTATTGCATTCAGGGCTGCCTTCGTGTAGATAGCCCATACCTCAACAGTGTAAACATTTGTGCAATAGGTCATAAAGAGAAGTATTTTTACTTCTGCGCTACGCCTGTGAAAACGACGCGTTTTCATGTTTGCTCGCACACTGATTGCTCTATTTGCTCGCTGTTGCCGCTCTATTTCATCCTTGGCCGAGAGGTCACTACGCAATATATATTCCAGGTATGTGACTTTTTTGACTCGTTGTAGCATTCTGCTACAGATGGAGCCAAAATCACTATATCGTCGGCATAGCTTACGTTGTTAGTCATGGTGCCAACTGCCATGTTGGCCAATGCCAACAACTCATTCCAGAGTTGGACAGTTGCGTACATAGGTCGTCCATGTACAGGTTAAATATTATAGGGGACATGGAGCCACCCTGCCTCACTCCGCACTGTAGAGTTACTGGCCCCGAGTATCCAGTTTTCCACGGCACAAAGCTCACCTGTTGCTCGTGTCAAGTCTTCAGGAGATCTATAACATGGCTGGAAATTCTTTTTTTTTCTTCATTTTGTTCCATAGTAAACTGTGTGACACGCGATCTAATGCTTTGATAAGATCTAAAAAGTCTGCAACACGACTGGACTCTCGATATATATAAGGCCAAATCAAGTGTCCTATCATCTTCGCAATTCGGTTTTAAATGGTTTTAAAAAAAAACGTCTTTCTCTATCTACATTTCTGATAGTACAATTAACATAATACAACAGTACCGACTCACCAATAAGCACGGGATGCGCGATATCGGGCGGCGCGCTGATTGTGCACATCGCCGGACCGTAGTTGCCAGACGAGACGACCCACGATACGCCGTACCGGTTCACCACTTTGCCGATTAGCTCACCTACACGGCTGCAACAATAGTACCGACTCACCAATAAGCACGGGATGCGCGATATCGGGCGGTGCGCCGACTGTGCACAGCGCCGGGCCGTGGTTGCCGGCCGAGACGACCCACGATATGCCGTACCGGTTCACCACTGTGCCGATTATCTCACCTAAACGGCTGTAACAAGCACGGTTGAGGTATTCAATCCACTCTTTTATGCCAGGTTTACATTAAGAGCCCGCTCCGAATCGTTCTTCATAAACATTCATCTATGTACCAAAATAACTCGCAAAAAAGAAAATAAATATATCAAATAAATTTTGGGCTTTCATTTAGACAGTCAATTAGCCAGCCATTGTTCCGATGGGTCTCGCTTCGCATTGAAGTTGTCGTCGCCGCAAACCGACTTCTTAAGGCTAGTTAGCAGTAGAGTAACTTTCGTAACTATTTATTTAACCAGTCTTCTTTTATTGCTTTATTAACCATCTACATACTTATAAAAAAAATATCTTGTATCTGTATATAAACCTTCCCGAAAAGCATGCTTCTTATTTTTAACAGTTGAATCTAGCCACGCTTTTGTGTCCAGCGTTTACCCAGGCTTCATCAAGGTACTATGTATTTTTATTTGCTTCCGTATATTCTTTTATTTGTCTGAGATATTTACGCCGCCGCCATAAAACAATGTCTTCTCTTTCTACTAGTTATGATCTGCTTTTTCGTTTTCCAAAAATAAAACAAAGATCATGCAATATTTTGTTGAGTGTGGTACGTTTGAAAGGCGGAATATCTTCATCAGCTTCACAAAGTAACATAATTTTATCTAATGTCGAGTATTTGTTAGTAAAATATAAATAATGAACTTTTCTTCTTATCGCACTGTTTGTCTCAAAACGTCTAATTTGTCAACAGTGGATAGTCGAGCTCTTTTTTTCACAGATTTTAATGTAGTCGTTTCCTTTTGTTCTTTAATAATGTTATAAACTGTACATTCTGACACACCTCAAGCCACGGTAGGCCAATAGTATAGTGCTAAGTCATTAGCACTTAATTCACCCGACCGGTTTCACTTTATTGGCATTTTCAAGGGTTTTTATTTACATTTTCATGAAATAATTATTGCTATGCATAATTAATTAATTATTGCTTGTTTAATTAATTAAGCTAAATAAGTGGTGGAGCGAAACAAGTGTATTACACTCAAATACTGAATAACCCTTTTTATCCTATCCTATCATTGTCTACAACTTATTTAGTAGATAAAAAATGGGGCCGTCGAAGTTGTAAATTTTAGACCATTTTTGTTACGAGGTAAGTATCAAAAACTTAACTATTTAGAACTTTTCAATTGTATCATACACTGTATTTAAATAAAAAATACTGCAATTCAGTAAATTTTATCATGGAAGGAGTAATTAGTAGAGATGAAACGGATATCCGGTTACTATCCGGTATCCGGCCTATCCGGCCATATTTTTGGTATCCGGTATCCGGCCGGATTGTAGCCAGTATCAGCATACAAAAAGTCGATTAAATCACAAAATAAATTGATTGTATCAATGACTGCATAATCTAAATTCGAATACATAAAGTGAATAAGAGTTGAGCTATGGCAGATAAAGACAAGCTTTACAGCAATTGTTAATTGTTGCACGCGCAGCGTGCGTAAAACGGTCATTTTACGCACAGTGTGCTATAAAAACATTTTCATGTTTCCTTACTCATTTTGAAAAACTACTGTGAATTTTGAAAAGGTACTGAGCGGGCAGGTTAATTTTTTTTCAATATGTTACTTCGGGAAATTTGTTCAGTATGAACAGTAGATTACGCGGTTTCATTTAAAGATACCTGTCCATTTACATACAGTATACACCGCTGTAAGGAGACAAAAGATGCATATTTACGAATTTCGTTAGGATCTGAAATTGTTTCGCGTTTTCAGACCAACATTTGTATGATAAATGATCGTCATTTAGAAAATGCACAAATAATCTCGCCCAGTTGCACCCGCACGCACCTTGGTGCGTAATGTTTAGACTTGCTCAATTAGTGCAAAACGCATATTTTGAGCCGGATATTCGGCCGCCGGATATCCGGCTATCCGGCCTAGTGTCTCGCCGGATATCCGGTATCCGGCCAAATCACTATCCGTTTCATCTCTAGTAATTAGTGACCATAATTATGTTTTAATAAATTTATAGTATACCTTAATTAGCTTTTTATTTATAATTACACAATATAACTTTAAATATATACAATAAATAAAAGAAAATTATAACTTGAAATATATTTCGGCCCTTAGTGGGCCGTCATGAGTCAAGTACAAAAAAAAAAAATTACGAATATACCATAGTAATAAAAAAGACAATATTTTTCTTAATCAACCTATACTTATTATGATTTAAAAGGTACTTGTACTCGTCCACAAATTCTTATATCAAATAATAAAAGTTTGTGGACAAGTACAAGCACCCTTCAAGTGCCACTTGGCATATTCGTATTTTTTTTTTTTAATACTTGACTGATGACGGCCCACTAAGGGCCGAAATATATTTCATAATTATGTTTGTAACTTTTTTATTCAGGTATACTAGCTTATTTGAATGGTACGAAACCCTGAAAGCGCGAGACCTACTCCAACTTGACCAGGATTTTAAGATCTTTCACACTCACCCAGCATTACTCCAATGCGCGTGCTCCCCGTAGCTCATATTAATAATGTCTATCTTCATCTTTTTCGAGAGCTCCATAACTTTGATGCAGGCGCGGACGAGTGCTGTGCCCGTCTCCATGGAGCCCAGCCGGCTGTCTCCGACAGTGAGGGAGATCAGCTTGGACCCGGGAGCCACTCCGTTCCGGTCGGGCTCCGCGGGGAAGTAGCCCGACGCGATGGCCGCTACGTGCGTGCCGTGCGTCGCTGGAATACCGAGTCAATTATCACAAAGCGAGAACTCTAAAAATGGGATCTGCTTTTCTGCCAACTACTGTGAAGATAAGTAAAGTGTACCAGTTTAGTTACTTGTATCGAAACGCGAAGTGTTTAACTTTTGACTTGCCGCGGTTGTACGTTTGGAGTTCTAACTGGGCATTTGTTTTACTTCTACAATTTTAACACTGTAATCAACTTTAAAAATATAAATCACAGTGGCAGGAATATAATGAATACAGATTTTACAGTAGAGTACACTCATTTTGTTTTAGATTTACACTTTTCATTCTTCATTAAATAACTCATCAACTTGCTCAATAGCCGAGGCACATATACGTGAGTCCATCAATGTCCAATTGCCGCCAAGGCTTGTATAGTACTTTTCTCAAAGAATGCGTGGTTTTTCAAGCAATTAATTAGTAAAACATATTTTTACTTTCCAAAATCAAAAAAAGTTGATACTTTTGTACTTTTAGTGTTGAAAGTAATTTTAGTAGGAACGGTTTCTACTAGAGAAACAAAATATTCAATATTATATGGCAATCAAAGTTTTGCCAAAGAACTGTCAAAAAACTGAAAATTGTCAAAAACTGTCAAATTTTAATCCAGCACCATAATCAGCGATCCCAAGAGCCACTTTAGTTTCATTCGAATCGAAACACTTTTCACGGCCTGTCAAAAACTGTCAAAACCTGTCAAATATAGCCCCTGTCAAACTATTCATTACAGTCTAAACCTGGAGTCTGTAGCACCAGACGTTCAGGAGAAACAGTCTATCCAAATTTTTGGCGAAAAATTTTTTTTGATAAAAAGAAAATCTTTTTTCTTTATTTCTTTTCTTTTTCTTTGACGAAAGATCTTGTCAATCAGTTTTCTTAGAGTACCATAAATATATGTATAGCTTCAGCCGTTTAGAAGATATAGGCCGTTAAGGTTTTGACATTTTTGGATGTAGATCTCGGCGGGACCTTTTCTTAGAGTACCATGAACAACATTGGCTTCAGCCGTTTAGGAGATACAGGCCGTCAAAGATGATCGTATTACACTCTTGTTTGAGAAAATTTGATATTTTTTGTCAAGTGATTTTAGATTCCTATGAAAATCCATTTTAATAAACCATAATGTTTAACGAAACCAATTTTGTGTCAGGCTGGCTCCTAATAGACCCCCCCTCCCCATTAGAAAACCCTGGCTACGCTAATAATTATGAGGGGGAAGCATCATTGATAAATAAAATAGTCAAATGACGGCGAAGGGCGATCCAAAATACACTCGCAATTTTTACAAAATTCGCCGAATTTCTCTAAAAAGCTTCAAATAACAATCGCTTCAGTATTGATTGTGTTCAATGTGTAACTCACAGCACATGCCGACAACTTCGAGCACGTCGCCTCCGTCGTGCACATTGATGCTGATCGTCATCTCGTCGAGTGGCGTGAGGTGCGCGTGCTCGTGCGTCGCGCCGTACTCGCCGAGGTGCGGGCCCGACTTGAGGTCGCCGCACTCCGACGTGTCGATACAGGCCCTGCCGAGATACAAGCTTAGCTTGAACGATTCTATGTATACAACTATACCACGTTTAGCAAGACGCCGCAAAGCGATCCATTCACCCCTTAGTATTGTGGTGAAAACTGTACTTCCGATATGTATGGCTTCTGTTATAAAATGCAACTACACATGATTATCATGGTACCATGGTCAGGTCACGAGCAGTCAAAACCCGGCGGCCTCTTGTGCTGAGTCGAGACGGCGGCACTTCCTTTATCACGGCGGCAGGTGTCACTCGGGGGAATGACCCGCTTTGCATCGTCTCGCTAAATATAGTATAGACACTATATTCGCAATCAAAATCGCGGAGAGCCAGTGCAGGACTTATCGCCCCCGATACGAATTTAGAATGTTCGTTCACGCAGCGGAAATTTTGTCTCGCACCAGTAGATTTTTCGGTGTAACACGTTTTAACTTATTTGACAAGATATTTTGATATTAAAAAAGGGTTTGACAATGGGACTGAAAACTTTGACATAGTCAAAAAAATCAAAATCATTTATTTATAACATATTTAACAGTTTTTGTTGTCGAATTCTCCGTTTAAGTTTTCACCTGTAGTAGGAGAAATTCGCTCTTTTATCCATAGTTGCGACAGAATTATAAATAAATATTTAAACAAAGTAAGACCATGTGTAAGACAAAATGTACCATCGAAGAAAAGCCCGCCGTCCCACTCATCATCCGCACTGCAATAGTAATAAGAGCGATGTGAGATTGCCGCTGATGTACTGATGTAGTGATATAGTGATGTACTAGGGATGTACCTTACACTAGGGATGTGCCTGACATTAGGGTTCTCAGCAAATCTAGGGATAACGCACTAGGAATGTGGCAAAAAAGATTAGCGAAAATATTTTCCGGAAAAATATTGTTTCGCTCATATCTTTGGAACGGAAGGTGGTAGACCCTTAAGAGTTAGACCATAGGGGGTCAAAAACAAAATTTTTTCTTTAATGTCAATACTTTGCCCGCCTATATCTTCTTAACGGCTGGAACTAGATGTTAATGGGTGTCTAAGAAAAGGACTCGCCGAGATCTACCCGCCGGAAGTGTCAAAACTTTAACGGCTCCTAAATGGCTGGAGCTAGACCCATGGTGATGGGTGTCTTGGTGAAGGTCTCGCCGAGATCTACCTGATGGAAATATCAAACTTTAACGGCCCATATCTCCTAAACGGCTGAAGCTAGACCCGTGTTCTGGTACTCTAAGAATACGGCTTGACGAGATCTACCCAATAAAAAAAAACATTTATTTGGCAACATTTTTTTTAACATGTCGCTCCTGTCAAACTATTAATAATAGTTCAAACGGCGTCTCTAGCATTAGCTGTTCAGGACATATGTTCGATCAAAATATCGCCAAAAAATATTTTTTTTGTTTTTTATTTTCGTTGGATACATCTCGTCAAGCCCTTTTCTTAGCTTAGACCATTAACATGGATCTAACTTCAGCCGTTTAGGAGATATGAGCCATTGAAGTTTTAACATTTCCATTAGGTAGATCTCGGCGAGACCTTTTCTTAGACACCCATGAACATGGGACTAGCTGCAGCCATCGAAATAATAAGGAATGGAAGTATAAACGCGCTTGAAAATTGACGCCACTAAATAATTGCCATGGTGGGCATGTGCTTAGTTATAAGTGCCGCACGTCAAGCAGTCTCGTGACAGCTGTGCGTGAACTAAGTCATCGAGTATATACATGAAACGTTTGAAAAAAGCCACAATATGCCTAGTTGCATTGTGAAATGGTGTCTAAGCAACTCCACGAAACATTCCAAGCGTGATGGTATAAGTTTCTATGCGTAAGTATGAAAATTTACATAATTTTTCAAACATTAGTCGAAAATAAATAACCAAAGAATAATTTAAAATTAACCACATAAGTTTATAGTCAGTTGTAGCATTTTAGTCCCTATCACGTTACAATAAAGATAACAAAAGTGTCTAAATTGCGTGGAGCTGCCGCCCTAGTCGTGGAACACGAGAATTGGATGGTGTTATGTATGAAAGAGCATTCTTCATAGAGCATCTTCTAGACAAAAGCTAAACAAACTAACCATTTTTCGAGGTACATAACGGATTATAGCTTATATTACTTTTAATTCCCTTATTCGCAACTCACAGATAGATAGACCGATACCAAAAATTTAATTCATTGTTCAAAAACAAATAATGATGACTTGACAAACTTTTTAATTTTATTGTTTTTGAAATAGGTAAGTACTATGCAGATTCCAATTATATAAATATAACCTAATTTTAAAATGTTACATACCTAAATTGGTGATTTTGTATCGTTAAGTTATCTATTCCATTGAAGTAACAATTAATGCGGGAAAATTCATTTTGCATTTCTTGTAAATGCCTTGTATCTTACGTACGTATTAATTCTAAGGTGAAGTAAAATTATATAAAAATATTTTCAAAAATGTAACTGGTAATAAATAAATTATGCTCTTTTGTATTTCCGAAACTAAAAAGTCGGAGTCGTGCACTAGGATTCCGTTCCGCTACATACGGGTACGGACCCCTTGAAACATTATGGTAAATAGTTCCACTTGCAGACTGCAGTTATGAAGGACCAACTTAACTTGACACATACAATCTATTAAACTCTATGTACCTAAAGTATCTATTTAAGTTGGCCTTTATTTCTTCCAAAATAATTAAACATATGTAATTATAATATATTTTTTCTATGTGTATGTTATAAGACCTAAACGTAAAAGAAATTTCAAGTTTCTAAGCCAACTGGAAGTGCCCTATGTGTCAAATCGAGCCTGCTTTTCTAACACCATGGGGCCGTAGAATTCTGTATAAGGTATCAGTTTCAATTTGACATCTCGCACAGGGCCCAAGAAAAAGGGTCTTGACAGACAGACAGACGGACAGACGAAAGGACGGATGGACAGACGGATAGACGGACAGACGGACGGACAGACAGACGGACGAATAACAAAGTGATCCTATAAGGATTTGGTTTTTCATTTTGAGGTACGGAACCCTAAAAATGAAGAAACTAAGAGTCTGAATAGGTTATAGCAATCTTAAAGTGATTTAAGACAATATGCAAGTGAGAAATATAAAATCACGTGAAATTGGTATTTTCCCAAATTCTGATAATAAAATATAATACATGAATATTAGTTCAAATAGAAATACGATTTTTTTTTAAATACATCACGCACTCAACCCTTTTTATAGCCGCGTATCTAACGTTTTAAAAAAAATATTTTTTGTTTTTTAACAGTTCTGTATTTTGATTCCAGCATCTAATGAAAAAATATTTTTAGTTAAGTGTAGTACATAAGTAAAGGATAAATCTGTAGTTATTGTATTGTATTATATATTTTTTATTACTTTAAGACTGGTATTTTATTTATTATCCTTATTGCTACGTAAAAGTTTTTCGATAAGATTCAGCACACAAATTTCTACAAGAATATCTAAAATATTTCAAGTATTAACAAAAAACAAGTATAATTATCTTTTTTGATCAGTGTTAATAATCTTGATCACTGCCCAATGTTGCATAATCCGGCCTATTCGAGATGCTTTGGTTAGAGCGTCATTCGACTTTGTTGTCTTGTTTCGTTCACACACAGCGTGTTAATAGAGGACCACGATACTGTCGCTTACTTGATGATTGTCAATTGGTTTGGAATCACTGTTGAAGGTGTACAACCATGAAAAAAAGTTTAAATTTGCGAAGTAGTAACATGTACGTTTACTTTAAAAAACTTTTTTGCTAGGCATACAGAGGCGGGGAGATAACATCACGTGATTTTTGCTGACCAATGAGCTAAGCGTCTGTCGTACACCACAAAGCACACAACCTTCAAAATGTGGCGTCACGTTTTAATGGCGTTTCCTACCGAGATTATACTTCCTTTCCTTATTATTTCGATGGCTGCAGCCGTTAAAGAGAAATAGGCGGTCAAATATTTGACAAAAATAGTTTTTTTTCGACCCCCGTATACTGTAACCCTTAAGGACACTTTCTGTTCTAAAAATAATATAATACAAAAACAATTTTTTTCCGGAAAATATTTAGCCAATCTTTGTTGGGACAGGGACAGGGATGCGAGGGACGCCTCCCTAGTGTCGGTGAGAACCTTAATCTCAGGTACAACCCTAATGTCAGGTACAACTCTAATGTCAGGCACATACCTAGTGTCTGGGACAACCCAAGAGTCAAGCACATTCCTAATGGTCAAGTACATCACTATGTCAAAGTTTCCAGTCCCATTATCAGACCCTGGTCACCACGTTTTACCATAATCAAGACCAATCAAATTATTAATGGTAAAGCTTTTACTCAAAACAACATTCATTAATTTGATTACAGCAAGAACTTAAAATGATGTGAGTACGCCTTAAAAAACGTTGAACTTCACAACAACTTGGTATCACATATAAGAGAAATTAATATGATACACTTATGATAACGTAAAGATATTTCAAATACTTATATTGAGAGTACCAAGTGTATTTATTCGCTCAATTTGCCCCTACCTGCGTGCTACAAAATACCTAAAATTGAAGCACGAGAAATTGTCTGAGCACCCTTTTATGATGGTATAAATAGGCCTTTTATCAAAAAACAAAAAATGGAAACTGCATAAATCCGTTTCTTAATATCTGTAAAAGAAAACTGAGAGAAGAAAACTTCCTGCAGCAAGTTTAAAAAAATCTGAGGCAGCTGTTGCTGATTGAGCAAAAAATCATATGGTGGTGAATTTCAGTTGCGAAAATAGAAATTATTATTATAAAAATGAGGCAAATGTTTGCTTACTAATAATGCGCAAAATAACACATTTTTCAACCAGATAGCTACACAAATCCATTTCCTTTTTCTATACCAATATATTTTTTTTTTAATCCGAACGGATGATGCAACCCACCTCCACACACTCCCATCATGGTACAGCACACAATCATATGCAGGTCCTAGGTCTGTGTACTTCTTCTCTGCCGTTTGCAGCACTTCCACTCTTGCTTCCAACTCTTCTTTGTGTATTTTCTCTTCAGGTGAAAGGTTAGACACTGTGGACAATGAGTGCTTTTGTAATAATTGGATTTTTGTTGATTTTAAAATATTAGTCTGCATATATGTTTAGCTCGCTATACTATGTTAGAGCAATACCTAGAAAGTAACTCATTGTAGGCTTTCATTAAATACAGATACCCTTATAAGCATTTCTTTTGTATCTATCGACTTGCAGCATAAACCAAGAGTATTTGCATAATATGTTTTAAAGTGGGCCTTACACAGGCGTAACAATATAGTAGATAACTGTCCAATAGACTCACAATTCCTAGTATCAAAGTCTTGCAGGTCTTTGTTAGCCTTGGCAAAGGCGGACTTGTGTCCGACGTCCCAACAGTGCTCCCGGCGGTGCTCCTGCACTCGCTCCTTCAGCTTTGTCGGATACAAAGCAAATGGGTACAGCACTCCCACTCGCCATTCTCCAGATGGGTTCTTCCAGCATTCTGGAATCTGAACAAGAAATCCAACACTTATTTGTTATTCTACAAAACATACAAACAAACAGACTGTAACAGGAAATAGACTATATGAGACAAGTAGACAAAGATATATATGGTTTTTGCTTTTTTTCATTAACCTGAATTCCTGCTGTCTTCTATTTTCTTATCCCTTAGTTAAAGTAGATATAAGTCATTTGTATAGTATAAGTTTTATGTTAAAAAAAGACATGATCTTGATAAGTTTCTTGCCCTTCTTCTTAGCAAGATTAATCGAATGGGCGGAGGTAAGCATGTATTTATATATGTAACCTAATAGCATGTAGGATATAGGATAGGATTTGGTCGGCCGCCTGGATTCGTGCTGGGGGTGAACATTGAACCTTGTTCCTGGTCCCTGGCCGGGTTTCCGGTATGGGTTCAGGCGGTTGATTGGATTTCACCTTGCGTAATATATATTTTACGTATCATTTTAATCGTATATATATATATATATATATATATATATATTGCTACATAAATTAAACCTTTAATTTAGTTCATGTACATTTATTATTTTATTACATATATTTTTATAAGATTAAATTAGACTTGTAAAAAGTGTATTATATATATTTATTTGCAAAATAAACTATTTGAATTTGATGTTAATCTTTTACAGACTTAAAAAAGGAGGAGGTTCTCAATTAGACTGTATTTTTTGTTTCTACTTTTTATGTATGTTACTCCATAACATTCCTAAACCGATTTCAATGATTCTTTTGTTGTTTAGAAGAGTGTGCTTCCAGGTAGGTCCTTTTTAAGTGTGGTCATAATTTGATAGGCAGTGGTACTGCTTAGCAAATGACAGCATACCACTAGAGATTCAGGCAATCGCTTTGTACCAGGCTGCTGATTGCAGGGTGTTACTTGTAAATTTTCATTATATCCACATTATATCATCAGGGCCCATCCACAGCCATAGGCGCTTGAGGGGGGGCAGGGGTGCACCCTTGTCTAGTAACCGGCCAAGGACTCTATAAGGGTAATGTCTGCATAGCAACAAGACGAAATGGTTTCAACAATAAGTCAGAGCAAGAATAAGGTTTATGATGAGTTAAGTTCATCAGGGTTAGGGTGTAGATAAAGGGGCATTAAGACTTTAGATTGTAGTGTCAATAAGGGGTTTAATCATTTTCGCAACCCTGAAGTAAAAGCGAGCCGGTTGGATAGGTTAGGTATGGCGATTTGCGGAACGTTAGTAGAGTAGGTATGGATTTTTTATGACAACCTAGAAATTCTTCAGTTGTGCCCCCTTATCTACACCCTGACCAAATTCAGTCTCAAATCGATGAGTATACCTTCAATGTGCGGCCGGTAAGACCGGTAATGCTGCCGTTAGAAACTTTCGTTATCAGCGAGGATGTGTCCACGTCGCCGCAGCCACTGCAGTCGAACCTCTCTATGACCTTCGTCTCACCGGTGCTGGTCACCTACAAGCAAAAATATCACTCAAAACCAACGTAGAACTATAAAAACCGAACTAAACAAATCGTGACAACAGCAGTTTTGTTACCTTGAGACCAGCGGCCGCTGGGTCCACGCCCGAGTCAAAAATTGCGATAATAGTATCCCTGCCATCGTAGCTTCCGTTTATATTTAGAAATGAGACTACTCCCGTTTCTTTTTTCGGCAATAAACCCCAAACAGGAAAATCACAGTCGATCGGGCCGTCTGCCATTTTTGATGACTTGCTCTCTAATGTTGCCATATGTATGTAACAAAATTTAAAAAGCAATTTTATTATGGGACAGATGTGCCAAATATTATTAATATTATTATACCAGTTTTCAGTCTACAGCTCCTGGTAAAAAATGTTCTGCGGTCTAACAGTGTAAAGCCGGCGCCAGACATGTGTCCACTTATTTGCACACTTCTTCGACGACTTTGTACACACATTTGGCGCACCTGCCACACATGCTTCGCAAACTCTTTTCTCCACAGTATGCTGGTAGACAACAAAGGAGATGGACGACGATTTCGTGGACGCAGTGTGCTTATATTATTTATGTGCATGTAATTATTTTTTACATGTGCTACAAAATATATCGAAAATATATTTACATGGTTCCCCTTGCAGCAACTCAATAAATTCTAGGACGCATTCGTTACTCCAGTCCATTTTGAACGATCAAGCTCGTAGTGTCTCACACAACCGTTCCGTACAACAGCGCTCGCGCAACTGGTCTTTGCAAATAGTGTGGCAGGCTACGCACTTATTTGAACACATTCCTTTGATGTGCGCTAAAAAACCGATACCGCTCGGCAAAGTGCAAAGCTGTGTACAAACTTTGGAACACATAGACAAAGTCTCGTGCCACACAGTGTGTCCACTCGAGTGTTCAAATAAGTGGACACATGTCTGGCGCCGGCATAGAGAGCGCCCATAAACAACGTAGTTTGCTTAGGGGTTGAGGAGCCTATGATAAAAAGCTACGTGGGGACCGTAGAAAGAGAATACTATAGAATGCTGGACGTCTTCCTTTCCACTCGCACAAATAAAGATAGAAAATAGCTAATTTCCTGTGAAAAAAAGAGACAGAGCTTGACATTTTTTGTCCCTTATCGCGTGCCAGCTTTTTCAAGGTCAGCACATCATGTGCTAAACAATAGACATGCGCAAAACAGTTCACTTAAAAGAAAGGAATGATACGTGTATTTTCTAACCCGGAACTATTCCACTCCTCTAGTCCACTCACTCACTTAGTTCCGGCGTTTCTTCAGAACTGTCGTCGTTCAGAATGAGTGTAACCTCGGGACTACTACAAAGACTACGAACAAAATAATCTCTGAATGCACGATGTCAAGGTCTATTTTTGTAGTACACATTTCCCACTGGAATGTTACATTTGCCTCGTATCTTTTTTTGGTCACTTGAAACTTTCCAGATGTGGCGATTTGAATTTGAGTAGAAAATAATTGTGTTTTTGTTTTGTTTATAACTACGGGTTGCACCTTAGTTCTTTTGTTAGTTTCTTAGTTTCAAGAAAGGAGGATTAGTTTCACGTTTTGAGCCATTTTCGTATTTATTTATTACTTTTGCAAAGGACTATAACGGCAATGATGCCAGCTGTTAGTTAGAAAGGAAAGGAGGCTTGCAGTATTTATGAAGGGAAATAGCTTTTATTGTGAAGTAGTAAAATCTACGTCTATTATATGGGAAGGAACTGGGTGATAAAATAAAGTTAAGCTTTGTTGTGATAATAAATTTTTGCCCGACGACGATGCGTACAAAACCTGAATGTTGACCGAGGCTAGGGTTAATGTAGATTCAAATAGATTTAACAAAAGTAAAAGTAAATAATGTGTATAACTGACATTTTTTGAAATTTCTAAATCCACTTGAGATGTTATCTTTCTTTGAATGGTATTGTATTCTATTCAGTCTAAGCACAAAATATCAGCGCTATATAAAACCAAATAAATAATAAAAATACCATTTAAACGATTATGCACATTCGAGATAATTTATTTCTTATTTTCTTATAAATTATTACTTTACATAAAACAAATGAACCGTATACCGTAGAAGAGGCAGCAAAGGTCAAACTACCACTACCAAACACCCTAACAACAAAAACTCCTGAAATATATTTTTTGCTGTTATTAGGATTTCCCCTAAGCTTGTATCGCATTTACTATACATCATACCTTTAGGGTTCCGTCGAGGTTACTAAAGCTTCTAAAATATTTAAAGTAATAAATCTAATCCTTTGAAGTAATGAAGTAGCATCCTAATATCTAACTTATTTATCCGGGGAATAAATCTTCTAGTAAATTCCTTTATTTTATTTTATTCCATACGTTTTGCATCAAGTTTTGATCTACTGAACTCTCATCATAATTATGTTGATATTGACGCGAAGAAAGCTGTGACTTAGCATAGGCTCATTAGGCTCATAACAATTCGTAACATAAACAATATTTGGTGGGATTTATGACTGCACTTGAATTAAGAGTACTTAACAGCTAATATCACGCAAAAATAACACTTATTTTTATTGTAGTTTTCTGAAGAAGTTATAAAAACCATCCTTTTATGATATTGAGTGAACTTTTGTGAAGTGAAGTTACGAAATTATAATGATATTAATCAAATAATTAATCCAGAAAAAAATATATAGACATCAGTTTTCATGATGTAGCATGTTTAAAAAATTTATTACTCCAGGGTTATTTAACAGATTCGCTTGGTTTTACATAGTAAAATAGGTATTAGGTATTGATATTACCAATTCGCACTTACGAAAAATTGCAGTTCTTACAGCAAACATAGATTAAATATCCCAATAACATATTTATTTCATAATAAGGCATTTCTTTCGTCGTAACTGCCAGGACGAAGAGCGCGCGATTTAAGACTTGAAAAATGCAACGTTGTAAACATTGTTTTCACCCGATGCAAAATTGCAAAATAAGGTGCTCAATCTTGCCTATGCCATGTCTTTAAGAGCCCGGTCCGTAAAGACGACAACTTTGATGCAAATCATTATATTAAATATTTTTCTGGCCTTTATCGCGATGTTTTAAATAAAACCAGAAACAAACACCAATTCATATTAGCCGTCTAAATAAATGTCTAAAATTTATTTTGTTGAATTGATTCTCTTTTAAGAGTTATTTTGGTGCTTACGAGCCCGCTCCGAACTGTTCTTCATAATATCTTAGTACCAAAATATTTTGCAAAGGAGAAATAATATAATCAAATAAATGTTAGGCCCTCATTTAGATGGCCAATATGAACTATTGTATATCCCTGATTTTAACAAAACCATCGCAGTAAAGACGAGAAAAATATTTAAAACAATTCTCCGCATAAAACGTATGAAAAAAACGGAGCGAATTCTTAACCCTCAGTTTATCCGTGAGACTCCCTTCCAAATAATGCCTATTTTTTATAAATAAAATTTAAAAATAAATATGTGGTCTATCCTTTTTATAATTTATGTAGGTCTCTAAATACTCTTTTCATCAATAAAATTAAGTATACCAAAACTATGAAAAACACAAATAAAAAAATGTACCAATCTTGACACTACAACTGAGAATCAAAATAAAAAATAATCACGCATTTTCTTGCACATCTTAGTTTCTTTTGTAATCAAGAATAAGAAAAACAAAAAAAAAGTGTGGTAAAAATGAGCGGAAAAGGCCACCTTAAGAGTTAAAACTTTGAACATAGAAAACGGCGGTGTATTTAAAAGTAAAAATTTATTTTAGATGTTTTATTTCATGTAAGTATAAACTCATAGTGACAAAAGTAGTTTCATTGATCGAAAATTATCAAAATATCAAAATGTGATACTTGATACAAATCCAAAACTTTGTTCAAACAGAACTGTTACTTTTTAGAGATAACTCAGTTCAGTTCATAAAAAGTGCATACTTGAATCAATTTATCTCACTTCAAGTAAGATAAATTGATTTTTATGTAAAAAGGTTTAAATATTCTTAAAATAATTATGCTTAATTTGAAATTTGATCACATAAAACTTGGCAACAATCAAAAAGATAAATTACACTTACTTATTTTCCACCCCATAAAAGTACCTACAATTTGCTTAACTGTCTCTGTCTAAATTCTGTCTGTTCAAACAATACGTAGGTATGGGAGAACATCCGAGTATTTATAACCAAGTTTGGTTAATAAATTAACACAAGAAATAAGGTCCAGTCTTAATCCTAAAACTATTAAAAGTATGCTAAAAAGTCACTATACCTTTAACTAGAAAATGAAATTGGAACATTCCGTATAAGTCATTCCTTTGCTACCTGCGCCGCGATAAGAGCATCTTTTCATTTGTATACCATTGTCCGATCGACTGCTCATTTACCTTACAATTTTATACCTGCTAATTCTGTATTGTAATTTAATTCCTATTTACATGAAGTCAAGATCGACTAAATTCATTTATTTGCCTTTACTTATTTTTGTAACAACTACGTAACATTGCAGTAGCAGCCGTTCGACAAACAATTTATCTTGTCATCCATTGTATAATTATAATAAGTATGTATGCAGGATTGCAGGTAGCTATCAGTATCAGTATTTATTTGTTTCTACTTTTATGGGCATAACCTCATGCACGAATATGAGTATTATTCACAAATTGTAGTATCAGGACAAACTCATGTGAGTTTATTGATACTATTCACCATGTAATAAAATAATGTAAAATTATGAATAGATAAATAAATATAAAAAAAAGCAAGTTACCAGACATACAAAAAATTCCAAACAAAAGCAATATTTATATTACAAAAAATAACTCCAACGCAATCATTGCAGGATAAAGCGGCGAAAAGAAAGAAACAATAATAATCTTAAAGTGCACGAAGCGAGCTCTATTGTCTAAAAAACATTTCCCGTTGGTACTCAATGTGTTGGTAATATCCCTTCATGTGCTAGTGTGTGTGTACTAGGATTCACTCATATTTCGTATACAAACGAAAGTAGTCCTTATATTTCGGACGTAAGATCTATTTTGTATGAAGTATTTCTCATTGGAGTTGGAGTTCTGTGTGCAAGAAACCAACTACAAACAATAGTAGTCTTTAATTATTTGACGTAAGATCTATTTTGAATAAAATAGTTCCCATTGGAGTCGGAGTGAGTTGTTAGCTTTGTGTTCAAGAAACCAACTACAAACAAAAGTAGTCTTTAAATATTAGACGTAAGATCTATTTTGTATAAAATTATTCCCATCGGAGTTGGAGTGAGCGGAGTCCGTCTGCAAGAAACAAACTACAAACAAAAGTAGTCTTTAAATATCGGACGTAAACTCTTTTTTGTATAAATTATTTTCCATTGGGACTAAGGAACTACGGAGTTGCTGGATAGAGGTGTGAACGAGTGAGTGGTATAGTCCCGGGAGTGGAAGCATCTCATTTTCATCATTCACTCCGGAACTACCCATGTCTACTAAACAAAGTTTGACGTTTATTACGCGTTCGAAGGAGGTTGCTGGTAAAACGAGTTGAATTTTGTGTGTTTAACCCGAAATATATAAAATATTTGTTTCAAATTGAAGTGGCTAGACCTGCAAAATGGTGCGGTGCAGTGTTTTGGGCTATAAAAGCGATAGCGAGACGAAAATTGACGGATTGTCCTTTCACTTGTAATTAATTGAAATTTTTTGTTAATTGAGTTATTAGATCCGATTTTTCACATTCTGTGGTTCCTTACCGGTTTAAATAAAACATCTAAACGTGTTTCAAGATAAAATAAGTGCTCTTTTATGCATTTTTAGTTGATGATTTTATATAACCTCGAAACTTTAGTGTTGCCATTTTTTTTCCGCGAATAGTACCCCATATGAGGGGAAATAGTACGCAAATGAAATAAATAAAGTTGATATTGGATCTGCTCACAGATTTCCCGACAAACCAGAGTTACTCAATTTATGCATTGCAGCTAATGGAAGAACTGGCTGGGTACCTAAAAAGAGTTGTTATAAAGTTGCACTCCACCGTATAGTAAATTTCGTTTTCCATACTCAGTCATCACATTTTCTTTCTCCAATTTGCACAGATTAAATTATGTTAAGGTGTGTTAATTCGAAAACTATTTCAAGATTTTGGTTTTATAAGCCCTATTTAAGAACTTGTGATCTACAAAACTTCATGATGATGAATATTTTTACGAAAAAGCTGCAACATGAGACATAGCTGTTTAGAAATGTGTCCTTTGCTATCAAGATAAATTTATAATAATCTGTTTCCAACTAATTTGAC
This sequence comes from Ypsolopha sequella, assembly GCA_934047225.1. Taxonomy (NCBI): domain Eukaryota; kingdom Metazoa; phylum Arthropoda; class Insecta; order Lepidoptera; family Ypsolophidae; genus Ypsolopha; species Ypsolopha sequella. The sequence continues at coordinate 1,372,396 of OW203986.1, read as the reverse complement.
AGATGAGAAGGCAGACAGAGACAGACCACTTTTTTTATAAGCAATCACACATCGCAGTCGGTATAATGTCTAAAATTCTCAAGTGACGTCATAGCCGACAATTCTTTCAGAAATCATAAAAAAATAATTTTTATTTTTCCCAAAATAATTAAAACCACGTCCTAAAATGGCGTATAATCTGTTAAAAAAATATTTTAGATTTTAAGGTTCATTAGGAAATAACATTTTATTGCATTGTTTTTTAAGGTAAGTAGGTACTTATTAAAGCCGATTCTGAAGGCTTTAATTTTAGTTTTAGTGCTGTCAAAACAAAATTTTCTTCATTGCAAAATAGTCCTCAGGTTTTAGAAAAAGGAGTTAAATTACTTCGGAAAATTTTAGGTTTTGACGGCACTATAACAAAAATTAAAGCCTTCAGAATCGGCTTTACTATGTATTAAATAAAAATATTTTGTAAATGTTTGAGTTATGATTTTATTTATTACCTTTATCTTTCCATTCACTGTTTGACTTTTACAAGTATACCTTAATATTTATTACGTAACACGAAATCTGAAATTAGTTTGTTAAAAATCACTAAAACTTCTCTAGAATACCCAACACAGAACTGATATATGCATCGTTCAAATATATGACCGAACGAGAATTGAAACTGAAACCCTCGGCCTTGCCTCGCCACTGAAGGCAGTCCCCATTACACTATACGGGTTGTCTCATGAATATAACTATTACGAAACCCGGGGTAAAATTGCATAAGAGAGGGCAACCCTAATTATTTATGTACTTGTGTCTTCTGTCCCTTTCGGTGACACGCTAGGCCGCAGTCTATGGTATCCTATGTCTATGGTGGGGACAGTAGGGTTCGAAGCCGGAGTGAGCTACCTACGAAGTTTTTTATTGTTTATCAAGTAAATAATTATTTTGTTCTGTTTTGGAAGAGTGGCTACTGCCACCCGTTGTGAATTCAGAAGATTAACAGTAAATAATGCAGCACGTTCACATTGTGTGTCATCATAAATCCTTACTGCATGGATTCTTGGATTGCTTTGAAAGAATAGAAAACATTTATTATGTTATTACATATACTTTAATTAGATTAAATTTGACGTTTAAAAAGTGTATATAATGTATACCTCAAAGACAATATAACCACTTCGTTGTATACCTATTTTGCAAAATAAACTATTTGAATTTGAATTTTTGAATTTTGGTTATTTTTTTTCGCATAGTGATGTACTAAATTATAAATTAGATTACGATAGCACGGAAAATCTTTTGAAAATATCTAAATAAAGAAGTTTTCAACATAACTTAGAACCACTGTAATAGAATGATCTATATTTTTATGCAGGATATCATATATATTAATTTTTTTACTTTGTGTATATTTAATTATAATATTTTATATATTTAATCAAATATTATTTTAGATTTTTGTCAATACTTACGTAGGTAGTAACCAAAATATTCCTCCTTTACCCCACTTCCTTAGAACTGATTTGTAGATTATTATACTTTTACTTTAAATTTAAATATCAAGCTTATGTATGTTGTGCAAAACAAATTAATTATGTTAAATTTCTACACCCTGTCAATCATTTTTGTATAATTCTTACTCTTGGGCCTCTGCCAAACAGATTTTAATTCTTCTGTAGGTAATTCTCTACCACCTTAGTGCACTTTATACATGTATTGTGTTTTTTGTGGTTATATAAATGCATTTTCATGTTTTTTTTTTTAAAGTTGTCTAAAGGCCAGTAAAGACGCGTAACAAATTACGCAAAAATTACAGAGGGATACTACTCTCGAACATTAGTTCCCGCGGCAGCCGTGCTCAAATACCGAAGATAAATTGCAGCGCGAGTTAAAAGAAAAATAATGCCATATAAAGATCGCTATATTCTTTCGTTACAGATTTCCAAAGAAGGATGAAATAAAAAAACCAACCAAGTGCGAGTCAGACTCGCGTACCTATGGTTCCGTTTTATTTTTCCTCAACCGCCTTATTTTTCCTGTAATCTTTACGTAAACACATATTACCATGTTTTTTTTTTCATATTTTTGGGTCCTCCAGTTTTGGAGATAAGGGGGGGACATACATATTTTTGGGGTTTTTTTAAGATTTTTTGAAACCAGTGCAAGTAAATATAGTAAAAGTATATGTTTTTACAATTAACCTTTTAAAATCTACAATTTTATATCCATATTGTATTTTTAGGCTAATATTTTTTATTTTTCTCACTTTTGTTTTGGAAATATTTTGAACAATTTTAAATTTTTCATTTTTTTTTGCATCGTGATATGTGAGCAAATTAATGCAATTTTTGTGCCAAATTTCATGTATTTATCTTGAACGGTGCTAAAGTTATGAGGTTCTGACACATATGGACGGAGGGACAACGGAGTCTCACCATAAGATTCCTTTTGTACCTTTTAGGTACTACGGAACCCTAAAACGAATAGATAAAACGAATAAGGAGACCAAATTGGGCATGGAAAAAACCATGTCATGAATGTTGGTAGTTACAATTTTGTAACTACCAACATTCATGACACGGTTTACAAATTACAATTTTGAACTGCATACTTCTACATTCGCATCTCGTGCTGAAAGACCAGTGGGTCTACCGCGTAATTCTCATTTTCATCAACATCAACTTGAGATTGAAATTTGCCGTGCGTCCGACGACGCCCGCCTAACATGCTATCTCTTTTGCACGCGTTGAATTTCGCATGCATTTGCTTGAAGTTGATACAAATGAGAATTACGCGGTAGAGCCCCTGTTCAGAACATGTACGTCACTTCCGTGATCGACTTCACGAAGAAATTCCGCAGATCAAGGCATTTTCGTATTTAGTGGTTGACAATAAAAGTACTTCGATAGGGCAGTTCTATCATGAAATGAATTTTGGGAATACATATTAACTTGAACTGCGCATAATTTGAATTCTTATTGCAGGTTATAAGGTATTTTAATCGTTCATCTATTTGTTATTAGTTATTATTCAAGATAACATGATGTTTATTTGATTGAAATAATGAACATTTTTAAATTACCTCTGTAGTGATTGCGCTGTCATCGCTCATTATTCATTATTGACGTAATATTATTATTTGAAATACTAAGTCTATGATTTTTATGATTTCTATTGATACGATTATTTCCTTCCTTCTTGATTGAGCAACGAGGTGACTTAACACATCTATTTGATTGAGTAAAGAAGCGACTTAAGAAGTATCCACTTAAATAATGTTTCCGGTTGTATCTCTGCAAGCCGCTGCATTTTTTATACTAGAAACAAGCACAATTTTGGACTCTACCTGCCTATGATATTGTAATTGTTTTTTTTTAAACGTGCGCCCTTCATAGAGGTATGGGGGTAGGGAGGAGGGAAGGGGCTTTCCCCGTCCCCCTTGTATATTTTTCTTGTTAGGAAATATATAGATTTTGAGAAAAAGAATATTTAAGATTAATAAACTTTGAGGTTATATTTCCATTATTTTCTTAATTTGGGCTTGCTGGGGGATACGGGTGGGAGGGGAGGGTTCCCCTGTCCCCTTTATACAGTTTTTTGTACGGAAATTAATAATTCTTTAGAAAAAAAAAATTTTGGTTATATGTACATTATTTTCTTAATTTGTCACTTTTTGATGGTAGGTTCAAAATAGTAGTGCAGGAGTCAATTTGACCATGGAAAGGAGAATAGCTTTATCGGTTTTTGAGCCATTTGAACCTACCAGTGCAGAAGTCAATATATGGACCATACCATTTAAACTTATCAATACTGAAGTATTTTTATGACGCAAATTCACTTCTGTATCGGCTACGTCGCTGCGGGAAGTGCAGCCCCTTCGCCCTTGCGTAACAAAGGTCAAGCACCCATGCTCGCCTCCGCAGCAGACCAGCCTCAGCCGCTACGGCTCACGCGGTTGCCTGACCGTTGTTACGGCGGGCGAGGGCTGCCCTCCCTTCGCGCCTTCGGCTTTTTATATACACTCTAGGGGTAGTAGCCAAAAGACTGTATAGAGTCTGGGTGTGCTGAGTCGGTTTTTTAACAGTTTGAACCTACCACTACAGAAGACGGTATAAATTACATGTAACTTCTTGTTGACACTTTTGGCCGCAAAATTACCATAGACAAATTAATTTGTCTATAAAACATACAATAACATTGACAATCTTCTAAAGTATTGCGTGTCTAAGTGTTTTTTGACGTTTCGTTACCACATTCACTTTAAATTTCTTTAACAAATTGCGTTTCGTTTACAAATATTTTCCAATTTTTGTCTTCGGTTTTCACGAAAACTACGCATTTCCTAGGAAAAAGAAAACAACTTTGTTAGGAAAAGTGACTGCCCACTATCGATTCCACACATCATTACAATCAAATAAAGGGTGCACGATATAAAAACCAACCCTTGTAATTTATACTTCATACAAAATATGATGCTAAACGAAAGACATCCTTTTATTAATTTATTATTTACACAACATAACGTGTCCCACTGGGGTAGACAGAGACCACTTTGGTATGAATTCTCTTGGCCTCCTCCCATAGCAAGAAGATGTCACCAGGAAGGTCGGTGCCTCCTTTTTATTTTCACACTTTAATATGATATTATGCGTGGTAAGCAGATTGGTCGTGACTCATTTAGATTTGGTTTATTTATCGATGTCAAAAATCGACATAGTTACATCACTAGCATAGTATCCCTCTATAATTTGTGGTAACGTGACAACCCATGGTATATTCGGCCATGTGACAACCTACATAATTAAGAAAAAACGAATACATATCCATCTCTCTCTAACGCACTAGAATGTCGTAAGAAAATCAAGGATTTCTCCGCGTACTATTTTAGCCAGGCTTCTAATAGTATTTCTTATTCTGAGGGGCTGAATATAGAGGGATTGTTGATCAGATTGGATTTGGGGAAGAGGTTAGCAAGATGAATGGGAAAGAGAAAAGCAGCCCTTGGCGTAGCAATCTGTGTTATCGGCTCACTCAATACATTGGAAATTGAAGCCCTAACCTCATTTCTTCATGTCTTTATTGGTGATACCATTTGGTGCATATTGCCTCCAGTTGCGATCAACATGCTTCCACAGGCCTTGATATTGATCTCCACTGCGTTGTTGAAGGGATATCCAACAAAAAAAAGTAGAATCCTGGCTCCGCTAGCCACCGCTGCAGCTTCTTCTTAGCCAGCTTTGGCCGGATAGAAGCGTTTAATTGTTATGTTTCATCGTTCTGTTCAGTTAGATTTAATTTCCATATTGTCATCATTATTATAGGAAGTGTGCTTTGATCAAAAACCCACAACACACCTTGTAACCTCAAGATCTGGCAACCAAACTAGACTAATATTAAATAATGGGTGCATCAAGTGGGATGTTCTCCAAGCAAGACAATCAAGCCATCAAAAACTTTAAGTCACAACCAACAGCCCTGAGACAGCTTGTGCTGGCGCTGCAAGAGATTTAAAAAAAAATTACTTTCGGTCGGAGAGAGTATTATATTGCTTGTGATCAAATATTGCAACGTAGGTACCATTTTGTATTGACCTACTTTTATACTTTTTGTATTATATAATAATTTGTAAGAAAAGAAAAAAATATATAAGTAATGTCACAATCTTGGAAGCCTTAGTATAAAATAAAATAAAAAAGTACAAATATATTTTAGTGTTTGATAATGTGGTTTGCAATTATACCGTCTTTTGCCATAATAGTGGCGTCTGTTGGTTTACCTGGTATAGCTACTTACTGGATCCATCACTGGTATCTAGGTAATGTAAGTACATAGTCGTACGCAAGGGAAAACGGGTAGGAACCCCTTTGTACCCCCTTTCTGATAAAATAGCAGGCAACATTCAACGAAACCTGGGTCCTGGCCGCGAAAAATTGTACTTTGAGATTGAAGCCTGCATTTAATGTAATGTCGTTGTTTAATGTGCTTTAAATAAAACCGGTCATGTACAGTGGAGACCGCATCAAGTAAGACACATTGGACTTTGTACCTATCTTATATTCTTCTCTGTAGGGGATAATATCGTACTGCAATAGTAGCTTGATGTGGTCCCCACTGTACGAGTCAGACTCGCGCACCTAGGGTTCCGTAATTCGACAGTTTTGGAAACGGAAAATTTAATTTTGTCATTTTATTTTCGTGGCTTTCTCAACCGTTATATTTTTCCTGTAATCTTTATGTAAGCACATTATTACCATGATTTTTTCAGTTCACCAGTTTTGGAAATAAGGGGGGGGGACATAAGTTTTTGTGGTTTTTCAAGGATTAATCGAAATAGATGCAAACAAATACAGCTATATTTTTACAATCAACTCCTTAACATGTTCCGGCGCGGTACCTTATTTGCTCAACTACGTAGGAAAGCAGTAAAAATATCGATAGGTACAAATTTATATCACTGTAATAGCCGTACTGCCACATTACAACACAAAAAAATATTTGCGATTTGACAGTGTGGTATACAGTGTGGTCGGTATATACGCCGAACTAAAACCCATGCAAACATACCGGTTATTATCGTACTCTCAGTGTGTGTGAGTACCAGTATGCATGTGTGCACTGGTCAATAAAAAACACGGCGCAGCATACGTAGTAATACTTTATATTCTCTGGCAGCGGGCTGTAGATTGACAGTACACCGTTGATGTGTTCCTGTAGAACGCCAGTGGAAGTGTTTTGTATGAGACTTTCGAAGAAATTTCACGGAGGTAACCGTACTGGCATTTAGAAAAGATTAAAATTTACGGGCATCACCGTACTGTCAACCCGCAAGAGGTAAGAAAAACGGCATACGCCGTTACCGCGCCGGAACGTGTTAATACAAATTTGATATCCATATTGGATATTTATAAAAAAAAAATATGTGAGGTACATTTTTTTATATTTCTCATTTGTGTTCAGCTTTTTTTTAAATGCTATTGTATTTTTTATTTGGCCAATTATGACCTATAACCGATATTTTCGCATATTTTTCAGCCCACCAGTTTCGGAGATAAAGGGGGGCGACATATGTACATTTTTTTGTGGTTTTTCTAAGATCTCTCGGAATTAGTGCCACTAAATATAGTTAATTATAGTTAAAATTTGAAATTGTTCAAAATATTTGCAAAACAAATGTGAGTAAAATAAAAAATATTGTTATAAAAATACAATATGGGTATCAAATTGTAGCTATATTAAAAAGTTGATTGTAAAAATACTTTAATTTACTGGCACTGGTTTCGAGCAATCTTTGAACCTTGCTCCTGACCATTTACCGAGTCTACCGTATGAATTTGGCTATATAAATATAAGTCACCATATACTATAGGTAAAATTTTAGTATCCCGTTTGGTAAGCAGTTAAACTATAGCCCTTTTTCATTAATGTACCTTTTATTCATATTAATCAATTCAGTCATTTAAAACACTATCTCATATTTTGCATATTCATTATCAATCAGGATTAAGCCTTAACTATACACAAACAACTTGCCGATTCCATTTACACAATAAAAGTAGGTAATGTAAAAGTTTTAACTATGTTTATTCATAAAGTCCAGCTAAGCAATTAGGTACGTCCGCGAGTGTACGTGCGCAAACATACCTCCACTACTTTTGTTCTCGCATCTTAATCCGTGCCGGTGCCTTTAGTATAGGTATTATGTATTACATGTTGCGTAAAAGTGCACCCATATCGAATAAATAGTCGAGTCAAACTCCTGGGGAGGGTTCATCAACAAATTCATCGCTATCGTTTCCCAAAATCCGTACAAATCCGTATACCTATATGGCAACGCTGAAGCAGTCTACGATTTATCAAATTCCTACTATATTCGACCAATTTTGGCTCAAGAGCTTCTAGCTCAGTCATAACTACAGTCAGCAAGATCTCTAAATTCAGCCCGCCTTCGATGCTAAAAATGACTACTACATAGGAAAACAAAAAGGCTGTGCCTTCACCACCGCGCCGGAGCTGGAATCAGCAAAATTATAAAAGCACCCAACATATTACTTATTTCTAAGCAGAATATAATTATTATTTATAATATAAAAAATATGACCTATAATTTGTAGGTATTTATACTTAATACTTACTTATAAAACTTATGATTATGACCTCTGATTCTTTTTTTATTTATTTTTTATTTTATATATATTTTTACACAAATTCCAGTAAACAATATTCACCAAACTGCTAAACAGTTTGTTGGCGATACGCTCTTACACATTTTTGTTCCTTAAATAAGCATTTTAGGCACTAACTTAAAATCTAATACTTATGGAGTATTGAGAGAAAAAAAAATAATAATTATAGTTTTGTAGAATTGTAGCTATGCGTTTAAAGTTTTAATTATTCAGAAAAGATAATAATGTGCTCTTTAATTTATTATTTAGGTTACCAATTTTTAACTTATTTTCTTCCAGTAGGAGAGGACAGTTTATTACATAACTTAGGAGTTAGGTATTCCCTAGTTCTCTCTCCATAGCAGTTTTTGGATGATGGCTGTGATAGTTTGCCACTTTTTACTGCTCTAATGAAATGTCTATTTGGTTTAGGAACTTTAAAGTCTTTAGTGTAATAAATTTGCAGACCTATGAGGTATTTGACTTTATAGTGTACTGGGAGAATCTTACACATTGTAAACAATTTATCATATTCGCCCTTACATTTTAGCCTTCGTATTTTTATCTACTAAGTATTTAATTATTCTTAATTGTAATTGCTTAATTTGGTCTAAGTATGTTTTGAATGTAAGTCCATAACAACTCAATCCATAACTCAGCAGTGAATCAGCAAGCGCATGGTAAACAATGTACAGGGTTCGTTTGTTTATTATCCTACATAGGTGATAAAATTGTCCTAAAACTGATCTTAATCTTTTGCAAACCTCATTTGTTTGTAATTTCCAATTTAAATTTTTGTCGATTAATAATCCCAAATATTTAAATTTATCTACTATTTCTAAAGTTTTACAGGTACAGCCTTGTTTATTTTTATGAAAACATTCATAACTGTGACCTAATATTTTTATATCTGAAGGTTGTAAGGTTTTAGATTTCTTATTATGAGGTGAACAAATGTGCATACATTTCGTTTTATTTAAATTCAAAATTATGCCATTATCGTGTGCCCATTTACTAATATTGTCAAAGTCCACCTGTACATTGCTTACCATCTCCGGCATATCGTTTCCGGCGTACAGCAGGCACATGTCATGTTCACAGACTTCATTAAGGCGATATGCGAAAAAAATACGGGTGTTTCTTTTCTGTGTATTTCATGAAATACACGAAAAATTTTAATAAATTTCTGGTATATGCATTTTGACTATATAATCTAGGGTTTTGAAATTGGAAAACATGTTTGGATTAATTTTCCTCGATAGAAATAATTGTGGAAATGAGGTCTTCAAACACACTTTTTCTCCTCGTTTGACGAATAGGAACCATATACAGAACTCAAACATATTTTATTAGGTGTGTTTTAACAATATCTAGAGTTTTGAAATTTTAAATTTTGCTAGCTATTTTAGTTTTTTGAATAAAAATATAAAACCAACTTTTTCCCCTTTTGCCCTGAATCCGCCCCTCTTGCACTGCGCGATTTTTCGCTTGGAGTGACAGTGACAAAAATAAAATTCGCATAGCCTCTTAAAAAATAGGCATACATACCATGGTAAAATTTTTCATCAATAACTGGGAACACAAAATCAGCTGTCACTTTTCGGACGAAGTTGATTTTGCAATATTTTTCTCCGTGAAATAAAATGTGGTACGAGATCCTTCCAAGTTTCGGTATAATCATGGCTGGTTTGGGTCTCCCTGGCTGGGGACTATATCATATTCACAACCTCACTTTAGGCAATGTAAGTAGAAAATCAATATTAGATAACACCTGAAACCAACTAGTTCGTTGCCTGAAACGTCTTCGGCTAGATAACTACCACAGACAAAAATTAAAAAACAAGTGCGATTAAAACTAACGCGGCAAAGGTTCCGTACTTTACTTTCCACGTTTCACAGTCCACTACTGTTATGTACATTGCTATATTTCTTCTGGTTTAATTACAGGTCACCTACAATATTTTCAGATTTTTGGTCACTATCTTTCAGAATGACAGGGTTTTCTATACATAAAGCCTAATCAACACTGACCAGCTTTTACATTAACATATCACATAATTGAGGTTGTGGTGCCGATTAGCAAATAATTTTCAAGACCGGTAATTGCACCCCCTATAGACACCCTGACCCCATAGTTTATGTTATTTAACATACAAGTTAGATCTTAAAATACCTGTCCAGTATGTACCTGTACCAGTGCAGATGTCCATTTGTGGAAAATTTTAACCTATCAGCACCAAAGTCACTTTTTTGACATAAATTCGCTTCTGCATCGGCTCTGGTGCTGCGGGAAGTGCAGCCCCTTCCTTGCGTAGCAAACCGTGCGAGCCATAGCGGTTGAGGCTGGTCGACTATAATACAGCGGGTGAGGGGGCTGCCCTTCCTCAGCGCCTCCGGCTTTTCATATACACTCTATACCCCAATTCAGAAATCGAGAGTATCGTTTGACGTTTACTGTGATACCAGATGACGACGAAAAATAAATAGAGATGTCCTAACGGTATTAATTAAATTCATTCACTTAGTGAACGAATGAATTATTTTTGTTTCATTCAATAATTAATTAACTTAGCGAATGAATCGATTGACATATTATTATTGGTTTTTGTTGTTTCTACATTTAATAACAATATGATAAATAAAACAATCGAGCTTTTAATTGTCTAAATTTATTCATCTGAAAAATCTGTGTCACTGTCAGTGCTGGTTTCATCATTAACATTGATTATAAAACTATCCAACACGCCATCAATTAGGTGGTCGAGACAGCACATTTTGTCCTCTTCTTTAATAACATGAGTCACGCAGTCACTCCATTTTTGGGGTGTTACTTTTTTTATCTCTTCTTCTAACAGACCTTTTCCTTCCGCCATTTTAAACGTTTTGTTATTCATGGCAACATGACTTTTTACCTGCGCCCATACCAGCTCAATGGGATTGAGTTCGCAATGGTACGCTGCCATCTCGTCCACAACATACTTGTTGACACATTGGTCTTTGCTCTGCCGTACTATATCTATTAGAGTGGCTTTTGTATTTGTAGCATCGAATGCTATATTTTTGCTTGTTAGCCACTCCTGTATTCTTCCTTTAGTCCATGACATCGCAGGCAGCAACTCCACTTTTGGCATCAAGGAGGTAAAGGTAGGAGATAAGTATGTGAGGTAGGAGGAGGTAAATCTCTGCTCTGTGTAGTGTAATGAGTCACATACAAGTAGGTTGCGTTTATGCTGGCAATGTTTGATGTCTACTGTAGTGTAGATGTCCGTCTACTTTGTATTAATTTAAAAATAGGTTTAAAATATGGAATTCCATGACAGCGAACCTTAGTCAATAAGTAGGAATGAAACAAATAAGTAAAAAAAAAATATTAAAGAAATCAAAAATATAAATCTTATTAAAAGTTATAGGTTTTAATTTAAACAAAAGGTACAGAGCCGCTACCAACGGTCTTGTTACAGTAGTTCGTTGGAGGTAACTCGTATTAAAACTCTTGCCACCCACTCAGAGGGAGAAAAAGCGATTTTTTGCATTACGTAAGTGCAAAAAACCGCCTTTTTTCCTTGAAATCGTTAATGGTGAAATGATCAGAACAGAAGCATGAACGTTTTCGCAGATGTCGCCCAATTTTTAGTTTTAATATCTACCCTAGTTGCTTTAATCCACTTGGTTCTCAAAGTCTAAAGTGTCATGTACTTTATCATTGCAACCTACAACGGCACACGTACGCATTTTGTGTTCTAAATACTACCCAGAAAGAAATACTACTTTCACAAAACTTAAACTTAATGTGCGGGAAAAGTACCAAACACCATAGTCTGGCTCAACTCTAGTTTGTTTATGGTCTCTGCATAAACTTGACACTTTGTTTTCTGAAAACTTCTACTAGCGCTAACTAAACTAGCGCCTTCTTATTCATTTTGATGAAACTCAACTGACAGCTGTCAAGGAAAACGGCTCATTGGAGCTCTCTCAATGTTTGATTTTTTTCTAAAAACAAATATCAAACCCTTTCATTTGATATCCATATTGAGGAAGTAGTCAAAAAATATTTAATCCGCCATTCTTGGATTTACAATGACAACGAATGTATTAAATTATATTATCATCAGAACTAAAAGTGCGTACCAAATTTCAACAGGAAGGGGGTCAAATTTCAATTACTAGATTTGACCCAAATAAACAGGGCAAGCTAAATAAAATCGTTTAATAAAACCATTACAAGGAGGACGTATGCTAAGAATGTTGTTATGTTGATTAATCATAAATATTATATTAGTCAACATATTATATTTCTGGAATCACGTCGTTATTAGTAAAATTTGTCTCTTGACTTAATGAATTTAGTCATTTTTCTATACTATTGAACGAATTGAACGAATTAATTTATCGAACCCATCACTCCATGCAAACACTAGTGAAATAAATCTGGCCACATTATTCAGGGAAATGACAGTAGTGTCTGTCAAACGATACTCTCGATTTGTGGCTTGGGGTATAGGGGTAGTAACCACAAGACTGCAGGTCAGGTTGTGCTGAGTTGGTTTTGGAACAGTACAGAGTCGAAACAATTTTTTTTTTTGGGACATCCCTAGTGTCAAAGTCAAAAAGTACACCCCTAGTGTCTGGGGATGTCCCTAGAGGCTAGGGACGTCTCTAGGAACTGCGAACCTTAGTTCCTAGGTGAGGTGTCAATTTTTCCCATCCCTAGGATCAAAGTCAACAAAAATATGCATACATCATTATCAAAATTCAAAATTCAATTTCAAATAGTTTATTTTGCAAAGCAGGTATAAATATATACACTTTTTACACGTCAAATTTAATCTGATAAAAAAAATATATGTTATAATATAATAAATACAGTGTGTCCCTCGTAAAAGTGCACATCCGAAAAGGGGTGAAACTAGACCTTATTTTATCGACAAAAAAATGTTTTTTTTTTTTTTTTTAGAAAATCTTTGTTTTGTAAATTTACGTTTTAAAATTTTTTTTGCCTACCGTGGAGACTATGTATAAAATATGTCATAACTTTTGATCTATCGCGAGTAATGCAATGAAATAAAACTGTTATAATCCTTAAAAAATAGACGTCCCATACCAAATCAAAAACAAAACATAATCAACTACCATTACCATAAAAATAATATCCTACAAGATTATTTCTTAAATTTTTCCGTCTTTTTTTTCAATAATAGTCAATTTTTTCAAAATAATGTCGCCGTTTCGATATACTTTTATTCCTATTTATCGTTGCCTATTCCATTATCTTTCTAACAAAAAAAAATACAACATTCTATCATAAATACAATATTTTCTACGAGCGGTTAACCAAAGGCACTGCGCTCATTAATGTTTTATTTAATTTATGTACCCATATATACATATATGATTAAAATGATAGGTAAAATATATATTATACAAGATAAAATCAAATCAACCGCCCAAACCCATACCGGAGACCCGGCCAGGGACCAGGAACAAGGTTCAATGATCACCAACCGAGCCCCCAGCACGAAACCAGGCGGCCTACAAAATCCCATCCTATATACTACATACTAATAGGTTACATATATACATGCCTACCTCCGCCCATTCGATTAGTCTTGCTAAGAAGAAGGGCAAGAAACTTAGCAAGATCATGTCTTTTTTTTCAACATAAAACTTATACTATGCACATATGACATCATGTCAGAACAGTCCTTCCAACTAAACTACAATGCAATGAGTCAGTCAATGAGTGACTGTTATGTAATTTTATATACAAGGTAAATTTGTGAACATCGTCCAAATTCATACTCGAGCCTTGGTAAGTGATCAGCATCATGAAATTTCGACTCCCCATAGTGATTCACTCAGGACTGGGAGTTTATGGGAAGTCGAAATTTCATTATACTGATCACTTACCAAGCCTCCAGTATGAATTTGGTTGATGATCAAAAAGTCATCTTGTATATAGGATAGAATAAATAATAAATATAATATACAAGGTGACTTTTTGATCATCAACCAAATTCATACTGGAGGCTTGGTAAGTGATCAGCATCATGAATCAATAACAAATTGTGTGAAATTCGTAACTTGAAATTTTGACTTCCCATAGTAATTCACTCCCAGTCCTGAGTGAATCACTATGGGGAGTCGAAATTTCATTATATGAATTTTACAAAAATTGTTATTAGTTCATGATGCTGATCACTTACCAAGGCTCAAGTATGAATTTGGACGATGTTCACAAATTCACCTTGTATATAACGTCTTTCAATTTAAATGGAAAGTAATTTAGGAGGTGATTCAGTATCGTTAATACATCACATTCCACTGCAAAGCACTTTTTTTGCGCGAACTTCTTTTTCACTTCTCAGTACAAAGTGGTCCGATCAGCTGACTCAGTTTGTATGGACAAGTGAAGAAAAAGTTTGCGCAAAAAATGTACTATGCAGTAGAATGTGATTTGTTAACGATACTGAATCACCTCCTAAATTACTTTCAATTTAAATTGAAAGACCTTATATATATATATTTATATATATATATATATACATATGTAGTGACTCGACTGATGACGGCCTCACTGATGAGGCCGAAATATATCGAAAAAATATAAAGTTTATTATTTTTTAAATTATTATCATATAATGAGGAAGAGTCACGATTTTTGTTAAGTATGTAGATCGATGACAGTAAAAAAAACATGACTTATGGTGAAAAAAATATCCAAATCGGACAAGAAATGTCGAAAGTACAGCAATTTTACTGTAGCAGTTCAAATAACGCCCGCCAGTACCAGCCGCGAGCGCGTGACGTCATCCCACACATACCCGGGGCGCGACCCCGCACGCGCTCTTCAGTTCTGTAGGTGTACTCTGTTTCCCGCGCAGTTCTTGAGCTGTGCTTGTCACGGTCGCTTTGTTATAGATTTATTGTTGTGTATCAATATCCTTAAAAATGTCTTACAAATATTGTGTCGTGCCAAAGTGCAAGAGTACAAGTAGTAGTACGCCCGACAAACTATTTTTTCATGTTCCAACAGACAAAAAAGCTAGAAAAAAGTGGTGTAGTGTTATGAAGAGAGATCCTTTATCAAGCAAAAGTACTCATTACTGTTGCGAAGATCATTTCGACGTAAGTACCTTTCCTACGTTATACCTTATACTTGACGTATACCTATTTCCTCGTATTATTGAGTAAATGTCACCTATTTTATCGATCAATGGAATCAAAAACCTTAAAACTTAATCCTTTTATGTCATATTGTCTCAACCTTAACACAATCGTATGAGGTAATAACAATAAACAATAATCAACGTAGGTATGATATTTGTAGTCCGGGAGACTACCGCATTTTTATCTACGATAATGAATACCTATCAACAATAGGTAATGATTCGAATTTTAATTTCTTTGCTGTAGGACCTATTTTTTGGATCTGCTTTTCTCAGTAAGTAAAGTATTATTTAAAAATAAAATAAAGAATCTTTAATCTGTTTTTACTTTTTACAGGTCGAAAATGACATGGAAAATTATATAAGGTACCGATTGATGGGTGGTCAACTAAGACTAAAAAAAGGAGTTCTGCCGCATAAATTTGACTGCCAAAGAAAGGATAACGCCGTTGTAGAACGGACTGGATATAAAAAAGACAGCAGATTGAGTACTTTGAAAGAGTGCTTAATCCGGAAGTTGGTCATGAAAACCTAATAACACAAGAAGAGTTCGTGGCGTGTGAAACGATTGATTTTAATTCAAATGATACAGAGGCTATAAACCCGCTTGAAGAAGATAATGCGGCAAATCTACACAATGATCCTAAATATAAATCACTCGCAGTGCAAGTTAATATAAAGCCAAAAGTTCGAAGCAAGGGCATTAATACTGACGCCGGTTTTGACCGGGTTGAAGAGTTTGCTCTTAAAATAAAAACGGTGAAACCAAAAGAACATCGTCGGGATCATCATCGGGAACCAATGCATGATAGCTTCACATCTTACTCTAATACCTCATCAGTTTCTGCGAGCCTAAGTGGATTCAGTGTAAATACTGACGCCTGTGAAATGAAACGACAAGTAGATACTGAGTTATTTAAGGAACACATGCAAAAAGGAACTTTAATGTCTATATCTAGAGAACCTAAGCTTTTTCTCGGATTACCATCGCAAGTGTATTTCTGTTTAGAATATTTGAGTGAATCTACTGAGAGACCTCTGATGGATGTATTATTGAGCTTGAAAAAACTGAGATGGCGTGAACCGAATTCCGTGCTTGCTGTTCAATTTGGAGTTTCGGAATCTACAGTCGCCAGACATTTCAAAGAAACAATACCTAAGGTTGCTCAATGCATGGAGAAACTGATTTTTATTCCTCCTCGCGACGATATTCGCTCAAATCTTCCGATACCTTTTAGGAGGCGTTATTCAACAGTCGTCAGCATCATAGATTGTTTAGAAATTCAAATCGAGAAACCTAGCTCAGCAGTACATCAGGCGCTGACGTGGTCACAATATAAAAATGCGAATACTATAAAATATCTAATATCGATAACACCTAATGGACTTATAAACTTCATATCCGAAGGTTATGGAGGAAGGACATCGGACGCCCTTATCTTTGAAGACTGCGGTTTTCTTCAGATGTTATCCCCCGGTGACGTAGTGATGGCTGATAGGGGATTTAAGAATATAGCTCATTTACTTGAACGTCAAGGTTGCAAACTTTTAAGGCCTCCTAGCGTTGATTCGGGATCAAAACTAAGTAAAGAAGAAGTTTTAGAAACTAAAAGAATAGCGGCCCTTCGAGTCCACGTCGAGAGAAGTATAGGGCGTTTAAGGGAGTTTGAAATGATTGCACCTCATGCATGTGTTGACATTGATTATGTTAGAATATTAGACTATGTTGTGACATCTGCTTGTGGAGTAGTTAATCTTCAAGAATGCTTATTTAGAAACCAAGTTTAAAATAAAACAATATTTATATCTTAAGCCATCTGTTTATTTTTATACCTTAACCTAAGTTTTGACCAATTTAGGAAAGACTGAGTGTTTCCAAAAACTTGTTGACTTTTCCAAAAGATCTTTGCAGTAAATTTCATCAAAATCTTCTTCAAAGATTTCTACTTCTTTGTTAGCTTCAAAATTCTTATCAGCAACACAAAAAAGCCCTTTAGTTTTGTTGCAAAAAAACATTTGCAGCTGGATTTGACCTTTTGATTTGTTTGTGAGACGATTATTTTTAATAAAGCTTTCTTTGCCTTGTGTGGTCATGGGACATTTTATTTCTATGACATATTCTTGTGTTAAGCCATCAGGAGATGCACCTAAAATAGGCCAATCACTTTTCAAAAACAGCCCACCATTTTCGATTACAAATTTTCTCAATTTTGCTACTTTTGCCCTAACATCAGGTTCCAGTACTTTGCCTCTTCGCATTGCAGGAGTTTCTGGTATGGTTGCATTGAATATTTGCTCAACTAATGAACCATCAGGGGTTTTGCAATGGGCGGCGTCGTGTATTTTTGACGCGGTTATTCTGCAATATCGCATCTCATGCCATAAAGGAGACTGAGCTTGAGATAGAGTTTCTTGTTCTATTTTTGAACACTTTTCTGGTGTTTGTTTTGTTGTACAATAATCGATGAAGCCTTGTGCACTGTTCGTGTCGTTACCTTCTTTTTTATAATCATTTATCAAGTTATGCAATGATAATTTCGTAAGTTCATTCTGTGTAACGTAACTTGTTAACTGAATCCTAATAGAATTTAACTGTATATTGTGCACCAGTTTGTTAAAAAATTGTTCACTTCTTACATTAGCGTTATCGTCAATATCTCCAGCGCTGGAACCGATATCTTTGGCTTTTATAAATTTCAAGGTTGTGCCCACTGTGGCCAGTTTTGGTTTGGCCCAATAACATTTTTTTTCAGTTGGAGAAGGCTCTTCACTGCGTCTGTGTATCCACATAAGAAATGCTACACTATGTTTGCAACCTCCTTTTTGTGCAGCACAATCATGACAAGTAACATCAATAATAGTTTTATCATTTTCTTCACATTTGAGAGTGCAGCTATAACCTTTAGTTTTTACTTTATGCTCCGGTGTTATTCTTGCCTTTACTGTGCACACATTTCCATTTCTTTGGACTTGGACATACCCTACGGCATCGTCGCCATATGACTCTCGTACAGACCTGTAATAATCATACAGCATTAAATACCTACATCACATTACCTGATGCGGTTGCACCATTTAAGTGCATCGAAACAAAAAACATAGTAGGTATCCGCTAATGTTAGTTAATCTACGGCGCGCTCCCGGTCTATAATGTTTAGGTGAACTTGAAACCGGCACTTACTAAATCGCAATGAATCATGCCTGCAGTTGCCTGCTTACAAAAACATCAACTCGAACTCCGTAGGAAGAAATAATGTAGGTACTTGACTTGACTAACGTTTTTATGATGGAGTGTGTTATGCTGTCCATGTACCTTTTTACCCAGGTTATTTTATTATTTTCACATTACCTACCGCAACAGCCATGGGAAAAAGTACCTAGGCCTAAACTCACTAACTAACACATTAAATTTGGTAGGTACTTACCGTTGAAGCTTCCAACCTCGGATTTCAGCGCTGGTATACTTCACATGATTGTTTAAGTATTCAAAAACCATGAAAGAATCCACTTTAGGTAGATTATCTGACTGTCCTTTTTCGAATCCATCTTCCAATTTGTTGCTCATTATTACAGAACACCGAAACAATAAACCGATAATGCATAAAACTCGAAAAAAAACCGAGTGTTCGCTACTAATCACGAATGTGCGTACTGGACGACTGCGATCGCGCGGGGTCTGTGTGTGATGACGACATCGGTATCCACGGGCGGGAGGCGCGCGTTTTAAAATCAAGCCCGATAAAATATTAAATAACTTTGCCATTTATGGACGGATTTCAAAAAATCAAAAAGTAGTGTACTCAGAAAATCATAACACATGCAATGTAATAGTCAAAATTGGATTCTCCCGTTATGTGACTTATCCTACAAATAAAAAGCTAATATAGCTAAAATTATATTTATTCATATATATACATTATACATTTAGGTATAATATAAAATAAAAAAATAATACGTCTTCACTTCGAATCCAGAATAAACAACAAACTCTAAATCTTAAAAAATGCTATCCATCTCCGCGTACGAAAACACTCGCGGCGTTTTGGTTGGCACCATCTTGCATCATTCAATAAAATCAAAGCGATGTACATACTTACGTTTGTCAAATTGGTACCACTGCAGTATGTTTTTGTGTCTGTACACGAGCCGACATCGCGGAATTTTCTTATTGAAAAGACGTAAACTCCCACCTTGACAGCTCGTGATTCACTGAATATCTGAGCCTCACTCACGCACGTAACTTTAAGTCAAGTAATTCATTTGAGCGCGCGCGCCCATAGGAAATTGTATGGCAAATTACTGCCTAAAATAGTTGAATATTTGGTAACGTATTGCGGAAAAGCTATGAATAGTATCGGAAAACTTTTTATGTAATAATGTTTGTTAACGTGTTGTTATGAATCTGAAATATGTTTTGTCGTTGTTTTGTCTTTAATTTAATCCCAATACCTATAACGCCGCAATGCTATTTGAGAGATTTTCTGGAGATTCCTGTTTTTTTTTCTGAAGTAACTATACATTAGAGCCACGATTTTTTTCAAAGAAACAGTACTTCATCTTGTAAGGTAGTAAGTGGTATTTATTTTGTTTACAAATTTAAATTTTTACTCTCTTAAATAGACCATAACCCCGAACCCTGTTTTGCTTAATCGTGGAACTCTCACCCTTAAGGTGTGTTAATTTGAAAACCATTTCGAGATTTAGGTTTAATAACCCGTATTTTCGAACTTGAAAAACCTCATGATAATGAATATTTTACGAAAAAGCTGCAACGTTTGTTTTCGTGTGACGTTACTTGAGAAATGGCTGTTTAGAAATGTGTCCTTTGTTATCGTGATAAATTTATAAAAATTGTTGCCAACTGATTTTATAGATGAGTAGACAGACCACTGTTTTTTAGGGTAGTATTTAAACGAGCGAATATAAATTCAAATTTAAGGTGTCAAAAATACTGAATTTAGCGTACTAAAATACTAAGTGGGCGAATAAAAATGTTGAAAACGGCGACTTTAAAATGCAAATTTAAGTTTAGTTGAATAATTGAGTTGAGCGAACAATTTTCTATTTTAGTGACAATTTCAATTTAAGTAATAAAATTAGGGACGTCACCGCGCTCTGCTCCGCTTCGCTTGGCTTCTTATTTTATCTTACATGTAAACCTGACACGCATCTCCTCGCTTTGCTCTTCGTCACACCTATTTTTTGACTTTTGGTGAAATATTTTCGATTTCATACTTTAAATTCGCCCACTCGGTATTTTTAGTCGCACGCTTGAGTATTTATTCCGGACACTTAAAGTCGCTAATTATATTTTTATTCGCCCGATTAATAATTTCCCTTTTTTATAATCAATCACAATCAGTATCATGTCTAAAATTCTCAAGTGGCGTCATAACCGAAAATTATTTAAAAAATCATAAAAAAAAGGTTAATTAAATACCAAAATAATGAAAACTGTGTCCTAAAATGGCGTATATACTCTGAAAAAAAAATTATACAATTTTTTTAAGTTTTGTCAATTGCATAATGTATAAATGTTTCAGCACTTCCGACGCAGCATGAACGACCGATGGGACCGAGCCACCTACCAGCGTGATATGAGGATTACTGGTGACCCTTACAATGTCGCGGTCAGTTTTGTACATCAGAGATATTAAACAAGGCTGTGTCAGATATACCTACAACCGTAATTTATTCAAGTGGATACTTCTTTCGCTGCCTCTTTACTTAATCACAGAGGAAATAATCAACAACTTATAAGGTCATTTCAGAAATGTTGTTTGCCATTCATTAATAATAAAATAACAAATGATGAATGATTAAAAGATGTAATAATCTATATCTAATCATAATCAATACCAATATCTCAAAATATCCTTGGTTAATGTTTCAGAAGAGACACACATACAAGTTTTGAACATGCCCCCATACAACAAGCGAACTAAGAAGTTTTTTTAGAAATGACATGCATACAATAAAGCCGATTCTGAAGGCTTTAATTTTAGTTTTAGTGCTGTCAAGACTTAAATTTTTCCAAAGTAATTTAGCTTCTGTTCTTAAGGTGGTAAAACCAACACAATTTCATACGATTTTATAATTGGATACATGCCCTAATTACTTCAAAACAGACTTCTCAAATATGGCTATAAAAATCAACAAAAAATCTAGTTTCCGCATATGCCATAATATTATTCGAATATTGTTTAATTATTACGCCATTAATAAATCAAAAGTAGTTAAAATTTGCAAGATTTTTGTGTGTATTGGTGAGACTTACGCACACATAGAAGTCCATGATAGGTCGTACAAATACGTTTCATTCATAAAACTTTGTTCCGATTGTAGCACAAAATAATAACTTACAATATTGTTAAATTTATTAACGATATAAAAAACAAATCAATGTCTCAGGTAAAATTATTTCAAATTAACTTCAATAAAAAAAAAACATTTCTTATTTTATTATTACAAAAATCGACTACCATAATTCCTTAGAATGTATTTTTTTTATTTGTCACCGTACATTGTGTGAAGATTCGGAACGGTAGCGGCCATGTCAACATTGCATATTTATCACGTCAAGCGTTTTGAGTGCTAGCTTTTGACAGCAATTCACAACGCTAATCAGTCGCCATTGCATGAAGCGCTCGATCTGTGTTGAACACAATAATCAACAATGGCTGACGCTCAACTGATTTCTTTCTGCGTAAACAAACGTGAACGAAATAGATTTTTAGAGATTCAGTGTGATAAGTACAGCAATTCGTTATAAATAGAGAAAAGAAAGTTATTTGAATGCCACCACGATGAAGCGTGCTGTTATCAAGCATGAATATGAATATGAAACGTTGCTATGGTGAAGAGAAAAGGTAAATATTTTATCGCTATTTTGAAAATTAATTATGTTAGTCAGAGTGTCGATAAGAGGGCACGACATACAACATCTTACCATGTTTACTCTAAAAATATTGTATTTCCTTCCAGTCGACCTGGCGCACAAATGAGCCGAAGGGTTCTTGTGACCAACCTAATGCTGCCATAGAAGTGCATCCAGAAGGAAGTTCTTCTAATCCTACACCTAAACGCACCATCCGAACATATAAACAAAAATTGACAGACATGCCTCGTAAAAAAAAATGTCCTTTTACACCTACTCGTGAGGTATCACAGATTCGCAGGGACGTCAGGCATGATGAACAGACAGCTGGACCCAGCAATGAACCAGTAGATATTATTTGGACACAAGATGCAGACATGGAGAAGCACGAATTAAGCATTGAAAAAACATGTGGTGTTTCTAGTCTTGAAGGCTTACAAGGCTATCGTATAGTAGATATTCAATATTTATTAAAATGGTCTTTGAAAATCCAAACTGAACACAAAAAACACTGCACTTGTGGCCACTTGGAGTTTGTTCGAGAAGAAAGAAATGGACTGAGTAGCACTTTCCAATTTAAATGCAACACTTGTGATCAAATTTATGTAGGAAAGACGGAGGGTGTCGAGAAAATCAACCAGTCATTTGTGTGGGGAATTCTAACCGGAGGGAGTTATTATGCCCAAAGTGACAATTTGCTTGCCGCTATGGATATACCCACGATTTCACAAAAAAAGTATGCAAAAACTGAATTACATTTGGGAAAAGTATGGGAAGAACACTAGTATAAAGAAATGCTAGAAGCTGGAAAAAAAGAAAAACAAATTGCCGTTGAAAAAGGGCACATATGCTCAGATGGAGTTCCATATACCTATAACAGTACATGTAGATGGAGGCTGGTCAAAGAGGTCTTATGGACACAACTTTAATGCCAATTCAGGAATAGTAAGTTTAGTTATTTGATAAGTTTTAGTTCTGATTTCTTGAACGAGCGAGCAAAGTTTTCTGATAAAGTCTATTTGAACAATCTGGTGTTTTATATGTATGTATGTATGAATTGTTGTCTTTATCTCTTTATAGCTCTTTACCTATAGATTGTTTAATTTTCAGGCTTGCAGGAAAGGAAACAAAAATATATATATAAGATATATAAGATAATAAATACTGCAGCATGTGCAATATTTATTATCTCATGCAGTATATTCATCAAAGCCTTACTTTACGTTGTAACTTAATATAATATATTTTTTTGCAGGTATTGTTGAGGGTGAAAACGCCATTGTGGAAGTAAAATGCTTTTATTCCGTTGCAAGATTGTCAAGGACACTGGAAGAAGTAGCACAAACAAAAAAAAAACTTTTCAGTAACATTTAGTAACAGCCGCCGCCTGGACGTTAATAAAAAACATAATTACTATTACCAAGTATGTGCTCTGGCTGTATATATAATATAATATAATAAATACTATGAATTTGTGAATAAATAGGTACTAAGATAAATACTTTTTTTTCAGATCCAGGGACAATTGAAAGTGGCTCAGAGAGACAAATGCTACCTGATTTGCTTTGTGGACGTTGGCAGCCCTATAAAAGTAATAATAATTCAAAAAGATGATGAGTTCATTAAAAACATGATTCCAAAACTGAGTGACTTTTATAGAAGATGCGTTTTGCCAGAAATAATTTTAAGGAGAGTACCTGCTAATCAAAAATGCTTGGAGCCTAAATAGACATTAGTGTAACAAAATTTAACTTATTTGACAGGACTTAACTTAATTTTAGCATTTGTCTTTTTCTTTCTGTATCGTAAAGACATATAAAAATATAAAATAAAACAATTAAATATTCACTTTGGGTTTTTACTTACCAATTATTCCTTTCATATTTTTTTTTTAGTTTGTTCTATTTTTACATTAACATAATTCGATAATTGGAAAATGTGAAAAGCTTTTGAATACCATTGTTAATCATATTTCTTGATAAAGATGAAAATTTCCCAAGTATTGGAAAAACAACTTATGTCAAGGTGTAATTATTGATTTTTTGTAAATATTGAAGAACAAGTTGTATATTTACTCATTAAATTTGATATAAAAATGAAAACTGTAAGCTAACATGTATTATGGAAAATGTTTTTTGCCTCTGTTGTAAATTTGCAAAACTTGACATGTGTTGTTTTTCCTCGAGACCCTTCAATTAGTGTAACCCATTCTGTTATCGATTTTCGATAATAATTGGCAAACAATAGACATAAAGCCCAATCACGCCTTGTGAAGTTAGAGTTAGACGGACTAGTGTTAGTTAAAAAAAAATTGTTTTTTTTTTTTAAACCTTTCGTTATCAAAGGGAAGTGCTTCATGAGCTGATGGTAAACATATTCTACATTTCATTTCAGCCATTCGTTTAAAAAAAAAAATCAAACACGAAAATTCCTCAGCCGTTTCCTGAATGAAGGACTTAGTATTGTTTGGAGAACGTTTTTTTTTTTTGGAAACGAGTGCTTGAAATAAAGTGGTGCTGTACCAAGTACATTTTTACAATCAGCTTATGAATCCCTTTCTTTTGAAACGACACGAAAGTTTGCAGTAAAATAAATAAAAGTGTCCATACAAAAAATTATGTCGTTATTGAAAACTTATCAAAGACACATTAGCAGAGGTTTAATCCAGAGAACAAAAAATAGTGTCGATCAGAAAAGCGGCTCGGTCTTCGGCGGACTTCGGTCTCGCCAAAGACACTTTCCATGGTGATCAAATTAGATATGATGAGTATCAAAAATACTCCAAACCAGAGTCAGCTGTTTACGTACTAAAAAATTACAGATTTGATACGACTGGGACGTAATATATTCGTCGGTGAAACGCGGGTGTATCGAGTGTGGACTGTGACTTGCATTTCACAGTTCGCACACTGAACACCTCTGACACCCCTTCGGGGATTCATGTCGTGACGATATATTAATATTATTATTGATACGACTATACAAAAAATTAAGGCAGGCGAAGCCGCGGGCAAAAGCTAGTTCAATATAATCCCGCTGTGAAGAATATGTGATAAATAAATCATCTTGTTTTTTTTATCTAAATATTGATAAATGTTTGTTTCATACCAATGCTGACAACAATTGTATAATAATCTAATATTTTGTCTTGTTTTGCAAAGTCAATACGTTGCCGCTCTGCTTCCGCGGTAAAATACGGAGCGGCAACGTTTTACGTTTTGTATCGATTTGATTTATATGAATGAATAAACTCACACATTGGCAGAACTGCCTTTACTAGTGTGCGTATTAGTTTGACAACTAATGAATTTATGAAACATTTGGAAGTGTAGTAAAAGCAAAGGGATTTCACATTTATTATCACTCCAAAGCGTCGTGAAATAAATTGCTTTATCCGCATATCAACTCAATTAATACCCAAAAGCAACAATAACAGGTATAATCATTAATTTGTTCTAGTTTCTTAGAGCGTGGCGCCATCTAACATTCTGAGCTCATTTCTGTTTACGGCTTTACCACCTTAACACTTATGAACTATTTTGCAATGATGAAAATTTAGTTTTGACAGCACTAAAACTAAAATTAAAGCCTTCAGAATCGGCTACAATGCCCCCGTAAAACATATACGAACTAAAAAGTTGTTTCAGAAATGACACACATACAAGTTCTGAACATGCTCCCATACAACATGGCCCCGTACAACATACGAACTAAGAAGTATCCACTTGAAAAAAGCAGATAAAATACTAGCCCAATATTTTATTACATGGTAGACTATTAGAAAAAACGTTCCTTTTATCAATTTAAAAACATTTCAGCAATTTGGAACGTATCTTATTTTTTTAATGCTTTAATTTAAACACTTGCGGTGTTACTACAAAACAGTGTTTAACTTTAGACAGTGTTTAAATATGTCGTTGTCGCCTTTTTTTTCATATTGTAAAAGAGTGACAGCAACAGATTTAAACACTGTCTATAAAAGTTAAACACAGTTTTGTGGTAAGACCGTTGATGTATGTAGTCCCATTTGTTATTATATTCTTGGATACAATATGTCATGTCATGTCTTGAAAACTGGTAAGGTGTGGCTTGTGATGATTGTGTACTTACGGCAGTTTTTCATTTAATTTTCCTTTTCAGGGTCTGGATGCACTTCCCGACAAATGAGTGTTCAAAAAATACATTGCGGTTTTGTTAGAGTAGTTGCTATGTTCGTTTTCTTAAAATAAAATCATAACATAAGTTACAAATTCTTTTATTTATCTTTCTTTATCTAGCCATGCCTCAAAAAGGCCAGGACAAATAATAGTTTCATTTTAATAAATAATTACCGAACTTGGAACCGTTTTCATTTCATTTTCCTTCCTTGTTTGGGCCCTGCCCTGCTACAGGTTTGGTATTAATTTCCATTAGGTATAGCGCACAAAACTTATCTGTTCTAATTCGATGGTATTCATCCGAGTAAATACTGAGTCTTTACCCGTTTACTCTCAGTATTTATCCAAAAAGCAGGGTAAATACTATTCATACATTTTTAAATTTTCTTTTAGTTTTTTTAGTTGATTTTACCTTGTGATTATTGTTTTTGTGTGCACATGACCTGAGCATGAGAATTGAAGATCAGCTGAATATCAAATAAGTAATTTCTAAAAATTTTAGATATTTTTTACCCATGATAATATATTTTGACTCCGGAAACTTCACATCATGCTAAGTAGGATGATATCCTAAACATAAATCGTTATTGGCATGCGTTTGTGATAATTAATTTCTACACACACAGTGTAACATGCATGGGTGCCATTTTGTTTATCCGCACACGAGCGCAACAGCACGATACGTGCGAACCTACAATAGAGTTCAAATTTTTCCAATTATAATTATGGCCCAGCTTTAAAACTCAGAACATAACCGCCCGGTGTTCCCACTTGAGCATATCATTTATTAGGTACTTAACTCGGGCCCAATGGCTTCGTCTGATCACATTGTTGAGATTACCGCCGAATGACCTCGTCTGATGACACTATCACGTCCGTAAATTCATTATGTTGCTTGGGCTTGAAGCACAATGTTAATTATATTCTCATGTGAGGTCATGGTGTCTTCGAGGATAATTTATATACAGTATGAATGAATGAATGAATGAATGAATGAATAAACACTTTATTGCACAGAAAAATTAAAATAAAACACAGAATACAGAAAAATAAAAGGCAAGGGCGGACTTATTCCTTAAAGAAATTTCTTCCAGTCAACCGATGGTGTGGAGAAAAGAAAAAATAATTTACAAGTATATTTGTGCAAAAAGAAAAAAATAATCTTCTTCAAGCCTAATATTTTAATATAATACACTACATACTAATACATACACAAATACATAAATACATACATACAAATAAAGTAGCATAGTCAGTCTAGTCAGAGAGATGAAAGGTAATAATTTTTCAGGTTAAATCTAAAAGAGGACACAGAAGGAAGATTTCTGAGGGTTTGCGGAAGTTCATTCCAAAGCCGCACTGCATTGACCGTAAATGATTTAGAAAAACGATCAGTGGTGTGCGCAGGCATCGCCAGATCGATATGATGACAAAACCGAAGCGCTCTGTTGCTGCGATCAGTGCGTAGGAAAAATCTTTTTTTTAAATAATTAGGGTAAACAGGATTATGGAGAACATTATATAACAGGGAAAGAATGTGTACGTTCCTGCGAAGACGAATAGGAAGCCACTTAAGCCTGCATCGAAACTCCGAGACGTGGTCATACTTGCGCAGTCCGAAAACGAATCGAATGCACAAGTTCTGAAGACGTTCCAGCTTATCGAGCAGCTCTTCAGTGGGATCTAGATAAGCGACATCGGCATAATCCAGAAGGGGAAGAAGAAGAGATTGTGCTAAGGTAATTTTCGTTTTCAGTGGCAAGAAATTCTGTAGGCGCTTAAGCGAGTGATATGAGCCGAAAACTTTACGGCTTACTTCATTAACATGTGGAGACCACGAAAGAGTTTGGTCCATCCACAAACCCAAATTCCTAACGGTCGTGCAATAAGGCACTATCACTCCATCAAAAACCACGTCAGCCACGTCAGACATGTCCAAGCGGGAGACGTAGTAATTACTACCGATGATTATAGCTTGCGACTTCTTTGGGTTGACATGCAGACCAAAACGCCTTGTCCATTCCCTGATGGCGACAAGATCAGTGTTAACAGTATGTACTGCCCTGTTTATGTCGTCCAGCGGTGCAGCCGTATATAACTGCAAGTCGTCAGCATATAAATGAAAGGAGGAGGATAAGGATGCAGTAATAGAATTGATAAAGATAGAGAAAAGAAGAGGAGAAAGAACACCACCTTGTGGAACGCCGGCAGTCAGATTACACCAATCAGATTTGGAGCTATCGATTTTGACTAGCTGCTGTCTGCCGCGAAGATAGGAATTGAACCATGATACTACCTCCGGAGAAACACTAAGAGACCTCAGCATGCCAACAAGTATGTCAAAGTCGACAGTGTTGAAAGCGTTGCTGAAGTCTAGGAGCGTTAGGACGGTGAGATTCTTCTGCTCAATGTTTAGCCTTATGTCATCTGTCACATTTACAAGAGCTGTTGTAGTGCTGTGACCTGGACGAAACCC
This sequence comes from Ypsolopha sequella, assembly GCA_934047225.1. Classification (NCBI taxonomy): domain Eukaryota; kingdom Metazoa; phylum Arthropoda; class Insecta; order Lepidoptera; family Ypsolophidae; genus Ypsolopha; species Ypsolopha sequella. The sequence continues at coordinate 1,343,582 of OW203986.1, read as the reverse complement.
AGACTGATAGGGATTAAGGAGATGGTTATAGGATAGGAAATCAGCAAGTTGCTCGTGAACAAAATGCTCAAGGATTTTGGAAAGAATGGGAAGAATAGATATGGGGCGAAAATCTGAGAAAGAAGCAGGATTGGACTTTTTTGGAAGAGGGATAATGTGAGCTTTCTTCCAGGGACTAGGGAAATCTCCTGACAACAGGGAACAGTTAATGATATCTGCTATTATAGGACAAACCGCATCAGAAATTGGGATAAACATATCTTTACTAAGACCATCATCACCTACTGCCTTAGTTGTTATAGAGCGAAGAATCTTCCGAACATCTACAGAGGTAATCTCATGGAACTGGAAAGGTAGGTAATCAGAGGAAGGAATGGTATTGTGTAGAGTATTCAATGTATCAGATTTTGAAATGCTAGATAAAAAGGAAGATGGACTACTAAAATGGTTATTGATAGCATTTAAGTCAATATTGGAAAGAGGACCAGGCTTTGGCTTGCCAACACCAAGAGATTTTAGGAACTTCCAAAGATTGTGCGGTGGACAGTTCTCGATGGACTCAAATATATGCTGACGTCTAGCATGCCTGCAGGCGTTATTGCAGCGGTTACGTAGCAACTTGAACCGTTTGACATTCAGATCTGAAGGATCTTGCCTAAACCGAACTTGAGCCTTATCTCTTTGTGCCATTAGCGCTTTAATCTCCGGTGTAAGCCACGGGGCTGGGAGATGTTTTACTCTGGTTTGCTTTAAAGGGGCATGCTTATCATATATAGTTAAAATGATTCTATTAAAATACTCAACCTTGTCGTTTACTGACGAGTTTTCAGTAACACAAGACCAATCAATCATATTCACATCAACTCGTAGTGCCTCCAGATCCATACCACTGAAATTACGAAGAAGAAGAACTTTTTGCTTGAATTTAGGAGGACGAAGATTATAAGAGAGGAATATCAGATCGTGATGAGAAAAACCAGCAGCATTGAATTGGCCATGGAAAATAACATGAGCCGGAGACGAGGTAATTATTAAGTCAAGGAGTGAGGGGGGAGCACCAGGTTGAAAATGAGTTGGACCAGAAGGTAAAATATTTAAATTTAGGGACTTCATCATTGACTGTAGTACATTTGCCCTATGGTCATTTTTAATGAGGCAGGTATTGAAGTCTCCCATTAGGATGATTTGCTCATACTGATACCTAAACGATTCCAGGGTTGTTTCGAGTGAACAAAAATAATTGACATGACAAGATGGACTATAAAAAACACATAAGAGAAGCTTTGTATGGCGAAGTGATAATTCTAGAAACAAATGTTCGGTAGGGCTTCCGGGATCAGACTCAGAGACAACCTTGCATTCTAGATCAGCACGTAAATATACTGCGACACCACCACCAGTAGTATGAGTCCTGTCCCATCTAATAAGTCGGTAGCCAGATATAGGATATAACGTCGAAGGAAGCGTTGGCCGAAGATGGGATTCTGATATACAGATTGCATGGATATGCTTGGTAGTGAAAGATGCCAATAAATCCGGATAATGTGCGTTAACACTTTGTGCGTTTATATGCACTACATTGAAATTTTTTGGGACAGGACAAAAGGTGGCATGAAGCCTGTTACCAAGATCAGGGATATCAGAAGACTCACTATCAGAACTCAGAAGACCCTCAGAAGAAGAAGAAGAAAGAGAAAAGTAAATACTGTCAGTGCTACTGTTTAAAATATCAGACATAAATAAAATAAATACCAAAATATACACAACAAAACTAAAACTAAGTATACAAAAGTTAAAACACTAAAAAACTACTCGACCTCTTATTCTTTGTGGACTGCAGAAGAGAAAAATAAAAGCTTTATCCCATAAGAATCTTTACAATGCGTGTATAATGTTACAGATTGGATAAAGTTGCAAACCATTACTAATCCACGAATAAAGATTTAATTATTTGACAGATAATTTGTCATCATGAGCGAGCGTCGTCGTCCGGTGATCAAACTGAACGCGCCCCTGACTTAAGTACGTCACACAACAAGAATTTAAAAAAAAAAAAAAAAATAAATAAAAAGTCATCAAGTACATTCTGTCAGAGCCAATGGAAATTCTACAAAAAATTATAAAAAGAATAATTAACACTACCCGTATGACGATAATATGGTAATCCAGACAATTTAGAAGGTCACAAACTACTACTTCAACCGAACAGGAAGAAAGAAATCCGTAAAACTCATGTTTGCTTGCTTGTGACTGAGCCAGCTGCTCCTCGTTTTGGCCTCGTATGGGGTTTAACTGATCCCTGAGCAGGCTTTGGCAGCTTCTTCTTGTCCTGGGAGGTTTCTAAAGAAGGATGCTTCTTTATGATGATCTCAAGCTCGGACATCAACTCTATCTTGCGCTTGGACTTGTCAGGAAGAAGCAACACAACTTTTCCGTCAGATGTCCAACAGTTGTGTACACCGAAGTGATTGCGAGCAGTCATGAATGTGTCATATCGACTCTTCGTCAGGAACTCTGAGACCGTAATACCGCTACCTTTCAATGCGGTTTTGGAAAGCCAAACAGTATTCCGTGTGGAGTAGTCCCTAAAGCGCACCAATAAAGGTCTGGCCCTATCTTTGTTAATGCCAAGACGGTGACATACAGCTATATCAGTTGTGCAGGGTCCTGACAATTTCATTTTGTCGGTTAGCACTTGTGTTATTGTGGCTGATGGATTTTCCTTGGATTCAGCTATTCCATGGAACAGGAGGACTTTTCTTCTCGATGCCATTTCGTGTCTATCCAAGCCAAGTGACAACAGCTCAATCTGTGACTTCAACATTGATAGCGACTTCCACACAAAAGCTTTGAACTGTGCAAACTCACCCGCCAGCGCCGACAAGTCACTAGGTGTATCTGAGGCTGCAACTGTGGATTTGGCCTCATGCAGATCCTTGTCATAACTGCCCATCCTATCCAGGAACATAGCAGCTAACTCTTGCATATTTTTTGTCAGTTGAGTGTAAGGATCCATTGTTAGGAGAAAAAGTGATGTTCCAGTGATGTGATCAGTGAGGTTTTAATTGTCCAGGTGAATCAGGGGTCAAGCATTAAATGCACATATTATAACATTTAAATTATACTTTTATGCAATAAAAATAGAATAAATTATATAGACTTAATATTTTTATGTGTGTAGCTTATAACTATAGATGTTGAAGCCAGTACTTCATTCGCTCTATTTCCATCATGAGATAAGGCAACGGAACTTTATGGAACGAATGCGAACGAAGCGTAACTTTTCACTGATTATATATTTATATTTTCCATATCTTAACTTAGATTTCATGATCAAATCATGAGCGTATGAACTTATGCTCTTAGCACATACCTAAAGAATAATACTTATTACAATGCCGATGGCAGTTTTATGTAGTTTTGAGTTTTTACTGAGTGAAAACGGATAAAAATTGACTAGGTACTCAAAATCGGGTAAAAACTCAGTAAATACTATTAAAGTAGGTATTTATACACCACAGATCTCTAGTTCTAATAGATGGGCTGAACTAAAGTGGCTTCTATTTATTGACTAGCCTTTCGCCTGCGTTTTTTCAATCTCTTCCCCGTTTTCGGCTTGAGCGTTATTTTATTAACATCCCTTATTGCTTCTATGTTGACTAGGGTCACCACGATGATAATAAAAAAAATCGCATCCGATCTGGATCGGTTGAGTGGTTGAGTCGGTTGAGTGGTTCTCGAGACTCGAGCTCAAACGGAATAGACAGAAAAAAAACCGGCCAAGTGCGAATCAGACTCGCGTACTTATTGGACCCGGGTTCCGTATTGTAGATGATAAATTTAATTTTTAAATTTAATTCTATAAATTTAATTTTGTAGGTAATATTTTTTCGCGAATTTCTCAACCGCTTTAATTTTCCTGTAATCTTTACGTAAACACAATTACCATGATTTTTTAAATTTTTGGTCCACCAGTTTTAGAGATAAGGTGGGGGGACATACAATTTTTTATGGTTTTTCAAGGATTTTTCGAAGACGCAATTAAATATAGCGAAACAATATATTTTTACAATCAGCTTTTTAATACCTACAATTTGATACCCATATTGTAATGTTATAAAATGAATTTTATTTATTTTACTTCTTTTTTTATATTTTTCATTTGTGCTCAATTTTTTTTTTAATCTGAACTTGTTCAAAATATGTCTAATACAAAAGAGAAAAAAATATATCCCAAAAATACAATACGAGTATCAAAAAAGTATCAAGTTGATTGTAAAAATAATATACGATATTTATTTAAAGGCACTGATTTCGAGAAATCTTTGATAAACCACAAAAAATATATGTCCCCCCCTTTTCGCCGAAACTGGTGGACGGAAAAATATGTCGGTTATAGGGCATAACTGACCAATTAGGTAAAGGAAAACTACAGCGATTAAAAAAGTGTTGAACACCTCAGAACAATTTACATCAATGTTGAACACAAATAGAAATAACTATTAAAAAAAGTGAAATTAATAAAAATATATTTCATAAAAATACAATATGGGAAGTAGGTATTAAAACGCTGATTGTAAAAATAGGTATATAGTTTGGCTATATTTACTTGCATCTATTTCGAGAAATCTTCGAAAAACCACAAAAAAATGTATGTCCCCCTTATCTCCAAAACTGGTAGACCGTAAAACATGAAAAAAATGATGGTAATGGGTAATATGTACTTACGTAAAGATTACAGGAAAAATATAGTGGTTGAGAAATTCACGAAAACAAAATGATACAATTCCCAAAACTGTCGATTTACGGAACCCTAGGTACGCGAGTTTGACTCGCACTTGACCGGTTTTATTTTGTTAATTGTATATTTTATTTGTTATTTTTATGTACAATAGGAACTTAATTTGTGTATTATGATGTTTTTAATGTTAACAATTTTTTTTTTCGGTTATTCTCATTAGATCAGTGTCTATATTTTCCCTTCCTGAAAATTAGGTAAAACAATACAATAATTAAAGTTTAAACTTGCGATTGTCGGCTCTTGGTGAAACATCATCATGAATTAACAAAACACTTGTACTGCTTGATTTTTGCCTTATCGGAACATCAAGGGATGATTTATTTACCTACACAATATATCGCACAAACACTGCATATGGATGGAATACGAAAAGTGACGTTCTTCATATAACATCCATCCATACACAGTGTTTGTGCGATATATTGTGTAAATAAACAATCCCTTGATAATACTAATATGGCAAAACTAGTTGGGCAACTATTATAGTGAAATAATGTGTGAAATAGTACAAGTGTTTTATTCATCTAATACATTAATTAACTAATGAAATAATTATTCAACTAATACAGCTACATATTCATTTCAATGATATGAAAGATTAATTCCTGAAAATAGGTCTCTTTCTTGTAATGGCAAACTCCTCCCGAGAATGGTAAGGTGCATATGGATCATCAACAAAGTATTTAGGCTTCTTCCAGAACTTAGTGACCATCTTATCAAGTAATGTAGTCTGTGTTCCATTGCAAAAGACATGCTGCCTCAGACGCCTCTTTTGTGCTGAAGATTTCTTCCATAACTTCTTCTTCCTTCCAACTTTAGGTCTTATCCAAGCTCCCCAATCTAATCTGTAGAACCTTTTTACTACTGCTTTCACTGTTTTCCTCTTGCCTCTTTTTAGACTGAATTTAGTGACAGTTCTGACTGGTAATGGTTCAAAAATGCTATTGATGGTAAGGATTTGTTTCAAGTTTATATGGAAAGTACCTTTGGGGATACCTATGGGAGTTGTTAATCCAACATTGCTGGTCAAGGTTGAAAACCTTTTCAAGTCATTGCAGATGATCCTGGTAGCACTGAAGTATGAGTTTGTCAGGGGCCGTAAAGCTCCAGCAACTGAAAGGGAAAAAACATAACCTAAAAATTAAATTTAGAAAACGGTAAACTAAATATTTGACACCCAGAATAATGTAAAATAGGTACCTACTTAAAACAATTTAAAGTGTGCAGGTACTTAAATGTTAGTGTCGACAAGTTAAGGGGCAAAATACGGGACTAAGTCGATTTTCCCGTAGTACTTACCCCCTTATCTACAGTGTAGATTCTACACCCACACCGAATTAATTTTGAAAAATTATTGTTTACTTTACCTGGAAATAAGCAGCGAAACATTTTTTCCTAAATACACTTTATTTTATTTCAGAGATTTTACTGACAGTTGTGTCGATCGATTCGGTGCAACATGTTTTAACTTATTTTATTTGATATTATGATAGGACCATGGTATACATGGATAGGACTAAACTAGGATAATAATGTACTCTTTGGACCAAACTTAATTGAAGCGTTTTATCTTTTTCTTTCTATATCGAAAAGACAAAGACAGGACGCTTAAAATAAGATTAGTCTGGTCAAATAAAGTAAGTCGTGTTACACCGAATCGAGTATCGACACAAAGGACTGACTTTGGGTGTGGTTATCAGATTAAACAAAATATAAAGTGCACACTCTGCTATCATTGGTGAGTCGGTCATGTAAATAAGCAGAATAAACCAACCACCCAATCACGCTTGACAGCCAATTTTCCCCACGATTTTTGACGTTTGTTGAGGTTCATGACGAGGTCATGAGCCAATATAAACACCCACGATTAGGTCATGACCGTCAAAAAGCATGGGGAAAAATTGGCTGTCAAACGTGATTCTTCTTTAAACTTATTTTATGTTTGTTAAAGTTTTTAAGATAAGTTCACCAATTGTCCTGCAATATTTGTATAATTTTTATATGTTTTTGATCCGTTATTCGGAGTTAAAGCATGGAAAATAAAGTAATTGTTGTCAAACGTGATTATGCAGCTAACTTCAGGCCACTATTTTAAACGACCATGCTATTTACTAAGGTGGTTAGTTTATTTGGTTTATTCTGCTTAGTTACATAACCGACTTACCCACAATAGCTGAGTGTGTTAATTTTGTTTAATCTGCTGACCACATCCAAAATTAGCTGTCAAACGTGATTGTGCAGCTAACTTCAGGCCACTACAGACCACCCTGATATGTTCTATGGTGGTTGGTGGTAGTTTGACACTTCAGTGGTCGGTCACAAGGTCCGTATGCGTTTATTTGGTTTATTCTGTTTATTTACTTAACCCACTTACCAACGACTGACATGACCAGATCCTAGAGGCCCGTATTATAGTTTCCAAAACCCTCATAAAATCTGTATTGTTGCCATACAAACAATAGAGTTTAATTCTGTGGTTTAGTGTCTAAAACGAAGTGACTGAATGAAATTATGGAAGATTGAATCAATAGACCTCTCCCATCTCGAATACAAAAGAAGAACAAGACAAACCTTTCGTACTTTTATACGTAATTTTTGGCGACATCAGCCAGAATTTATCTGGCAACACTGGTCACAAAAATACACTAAAAATATTTCTAGAGTAGATATATCACCGCGTTCCGAATGACAATATAATCGATTTTATCGCGTCAACGGCCATTCCGAGTCGGTGTTAGCGCGATAACGATAGCCCTACAATGGTCGCTATGACGTCATAGATGACATCATGAACGACGCCATGTTGTGCTATCATCGTCCATGCTTTATAGCGTTTGCACTGTGGGCGATCTATGAAAAGTGACAGCCGGCTGGCGGCAATTTTAAAAATAATTTATTAGGTGTATAAGAGTTTATTATTAAACCATAACTCAAAGATTGAAGTTAGAGTAAATCACTTCTTGGACCTAGTAAAGTAGTATACCATTTGTATTCACGTAATGTAAAACAAATTCCTACAAATTCTGTCACTTTCAAGTGTCAACGTCCATGTCGCGTTCAAAAGCGTTCCGAATGGATCATAAGTTTAAGCAGTGATGGACGCCATTGTCCATTCGGAATGACTTGATGGGCGTGAGAAGTTTGATGGTAGTGTTGGCACTATTAGCGTCATGCGGAACGCGGTGATTATATTTAGTATCCCTCTATAATTTGTGATTATATTCTTTGTAGAAGAGAAGAGTATGTAATTAATATATTTTTTGGTCACACCACACGCAAACAAAATGAAGTAAATAGGTATAGCTATATCTGACTTGACCACTGAGCAAATAAAACATGGACTTGACTTGACTGTGATCTCTTTGACTGTGATGAACTTAAAAGATAACGATAACGACATTATGAGAACAATCATGTATTTTTTTCATAACAACGATAATTAGCAGTAAAATTTGAAGGCAGTTGTTTCAATCTGATAGTCTACTGAAACTGTGAAATGTCGCTCAAAGTTAAGTTTTCAATAAGGTAGGCTATGGGTAGGTTCGAAAAAAATATTCTCTTCTATTTTGTAGCATCAGCTGTGTTCAGCATCACATTTGTTTTCAGGACTTTAATACGTCGCAATAAGCTTATAAACGTAGCTTCAATAGCCTCAAAGCATCAGTACCATGATGAATACCACCAGAACAGAAGTAATAAGTCGAGGTGTTCAAGAACCTCAACATCAGCCTTATTTGGCTCAGTGATTATTGGAGCAGCTATTATCGGTAAGTTGCCCGGCTAATGGAGGCTCTCATGAGAGCCGCGGTAATCATAGACTTGAAGAGCACTAACTATCCACACTCCATTTATAAAGTTTTCTATAAAAATACAAAACGATTTACTTTAGCTATCTACAGTAGGGCCTCGCTAATTTGGACTCCTGCTTATTCGGTGATCCCTGTAATAGTTTGGTTTGGCTATATACGAGGGTGAATCCAAAAGTTCTAAGCCCGACCTACAAAGAGGTATCAAATCGTTGTAAATCTACCGTCATTTGTTAGTATGTTTTTTCGTGATTGATTGTGTGAAGTTGAAGTTCGATACTGCAAGCTATTATTTTTTTGTGATATTTTGTTTAACGCAGTCTGACGGGATTTTTCACAATGGAAAAAATTTAACACCGTGCTGTGATTAAGTACCTCAATAAAAAAGGTCTTTCACCTAAAGAGATTCATGAAGATATGGAAACAACATTAGGGGAATCTGCTCCATCGTATTCCACTGTCAAAAAGTGGGTAGCTGAATTTAAACACAGTCGGGAGACCATTGAAGATGACCCAAGGAGCGGAAGGCCTTCAACGTCTGCCACTAAAGAAAACACTGACAAAATTTGTGATCTCATCCTAGGAGACCAACGATTGACCATTAGTAGGATAGCTGAGATCACAGGCATCAGTTATGGCCGAGTGCAAAACATTATTATAACTGTAGAATTGGGGTTTCGTAAGGTTTCTGCTCGCTAGGTCCCAAGATTGCTTTCAGCTGACCAAAAACGAGTTCGATTCACAATTTCGCGTGACTGTTTGGAACTTTTTGAGGCAGATGCTGAAGATTTTATGTCTCGTTTTGTTACCATGGATGAAAGCTGGGTTCATCACCATACTCCTGAAACAAAACAGCAATCCAAACAGTGGAAAAGATCTGGCTCACCCACGCCGAAAAAGGCCAAGTGCATTTTGTCAGCCAACAAAGTCATGGCATCTGTTTTTTGGGATTCGAAGGGAGTTATTTTATTGGATTATTTACCTAAAGGTGAAACTATAAATTCACGCTATTATTGTAACCTATTACGAAAACTTCGCGAAGAAATAAAAGAAAAACGGCCGGGGATGTTGCGTAAGAGAGTTTTGTTTCATCAAGACAATGCATGAGTTCACACTTGGGTTGAAACGATGGCTGTGATCCATGAATGTGGTTACGAGTTGCTGCCCCACCCACCTTATTCGCCGGATTTAGCCCCCTCTGACTATCATCTCTTTCCAAATTTAAAAAAACACTTGGGGGTATTTAAATATTCGACTAGAGAAGAGGTGATAGTCGCAGTTAATGACTATTTTGACGACCTTCCGGAATCATTTTTTTTCGAGGGTATAAACAAGTTGCAGGTCAGGTGGAAGAAGTGTGTTGATCTAGATGGAGACTATGTCGAAAAATAAAAATAATTTTGAACCCACTTTTCTTTCATTTTCACGGACGGGCTTAGAACTTTTGGATTCACCCTCGTATTTACTGGTACCAAGTTGTATCTATTTCGAGAAATCCTCGAAAAATCATAAATAATTAATGTATGTACTGTATTATCTCCAAAACTGGGGACTGAAAAATAAGAAAAAAATCATGGTAATATGTGGTTACGTAAAGATTACAGGAAAAATATAGCTGTTGAGAAATTCACGAAAACAATATGACAAAATGAAATTTTTCATATGGAACCCTAGGTACGCGAGTTTTTTAAATTGAATTACTATATATGTCGTCACGACATAAATCCTGAAGGGGTGTCAAAAAGTGTTCCGAGTGTGAACTGTGAAATGCGAGTCACAGTCCATCCTCGGTACACCCGTGTTTCACCGATGATTATCACGTCCCAATGTGATTTGTTTGTGTAGTGTACTGGACATAGAGGGTAGTTTATACATGTCAGTGCATAATGTGGAGGTAAGTTTGTAAGCCCTATAGCCATACGGGTACAAATACACACTTTTTAGGGCATTCAGGTTTCCTTATGATGTTTTCCTTCACCGTTCAGCAAGTAAGAACAAATGATATGCACATAAATTTCGAAAAACTCGTTGGTGCATGCCCAATTGGGGATCGAACCTGGATCTTAAGATTGAGAGGCCAGCTTACTACCGCTGCTTTTTTACTTGTGTTACTAGTTAAATAAATAGTACACAAGCATTGTATACAAATATATTTCAGGTCAATCAGATACCATAACAAAGAAACTTCCAAAGCAGCCACCGAAAGAGGTACCGGGTCATGGTACATTTGAAGCCGGCAAGAAGAGACCTGATCTACCCACTTTCAGGGCAGAGGATGTCAGCAAACATGATACAAAGTTTGTTTTGCTTGCTAGTAATATTTATTATAAAAATATTCTTTCTTGTGTCAGCAAGTTTTAAGTAGTCATACATAACTAAAACATAAGACAAGACAACTCTTTATTATGCACCATATAAACAAAACTTAGAGAAGAAAAACAAGTTACAAGGTACCCACCTGGTACATAACTGGTGGCCTTATCGCTTAAAGCAATTTCTTCCCGACAACCTTTGGGTGGAAATAAAGTGAAGGAGAAAAATTGTGAATGCAGTATACATAAAACCGGCCAAGTGAGAGTTGGACTCGCGGGTACATATTTAGCAATTAGATATCGTCATAGGGGTTGGTGGGTATGGTAACCCTCCTCCATAAAGGTTCATGTGGCGCAAATGATCAGTTTTAAAGAGCAATATAATTAAATTAGACACTTGTTCTGAGACATGGTCTAATAAAAGTGGAGATTAATATTTATAATAATGTTACGTAGGACGCAAAGACAAGAAACGCTGCGCTGCGCTAGTGTCGGAAACTGGCCGATATGTTCCAGAAGTTTCTACAACTTACTCGACAGACTTGCGAGAACATTCCACAGTTTTCTAGAAGGATAGTGTCGTATTGGAACATTCCAGGTCGTTCCCGACAATGCTAGAATGTTCTCTAAATTACATCGAAGATTAATGTTATTTGTGATTATGTGATCCGCCGATTTAAGGTCGCTCAACAAGCTATGGAGCGGGCTATGCTGAATCAGTAAGTTGAAGTGGCAGTGGACTGGCCACATTTGTCGCCGACGTGATAACCGTTGGGGCCGTAAGGCATTGGAATGGAGACCACGTACAGCAAGGCGCAGCGTAGGCCGCCCTCGTGCCCGCTGGACTGACGATATGAAAGACGTTGCGGGTGGCGGCTGGATGAGGATGACTGAGGACCGCCAAGAGTGACGTAATATTGGGGAGGCCTATGTCCAGCAGTGGACGAATACGGGCTGATGGATGGATGGATGATTATCTGTGACTGTCTAAATATAGTGTCAGTGTTTTGGTGTAAATGATTGAATTGTTATACATTTATTTATCTGAACCCCAGCTTGAAACATTTGGTGTCAGAAGTGAGGGATAAATTATGTCAGTTTTACCGAAGAAGGGCACGGATGGTATCCGTACCAGAAGGCCTACTCCGAAGTGACAACAAAATTCGATCTAATATTGTTCGGTTGTGTATCCATCTATATCACACTTTCTATCCATGCGTCAGAGATGGACGTGTGCTCGAACGATAAACGATCGACCGAATCTTTTTCGGAGTGCCGGGCCAGGAGTCAACGACAGGATGAGATTAATCAGAGGCGATTTAAAGGTTCTACGGTATAGACACCGGGTGGTAATAAGCTGACGATGGAGCTAGTTTCCGGATCATCTGGTGTTCCTGCAGCATCTTTCTACTCTGATGGCGATGCTGCAAGAGCAAGCCCACCGACAAGAAGAACAGGCCCGCCGCGCTGGCTGAAGGAACAGCTTCAGCGTGACAAAGAGGAGCAGACCCGCCGACAAGAATTCGAATTAAATCGACCGAAATTGAGCTTTGTACAGAGTCAATAGTGGCTATGATGTGAAGTACTGCCTCACCTTAAATAGGATACCAAGTTTTTTAGCAGCAGTTTTCGCCTTCGATTCGATTGAACTCCCGAAGCCTAGGTTGGAAGAAACGGCTGTACCTAATTGCTCGAGAAGGTCTGTGATTGGTACAGGTGTATCTTGGAAAGTCGGAGTCAGGGTGAAAGACGCCCTTTTGGCGCTGAATTGACACGCCTGTGTTTTGTTTACATCGCCCTAGTCGGTTACTGCCTCGAGGGTCATATCAATTTGCTCTATCATGGTCTCATTTATTTTTTCATTTTATGTAGAGGTGCGTATCGACTTCGCGCGGCAGCCGAAGGTATAGGTAAGGTTTGCCAAAAGAGGCTTAAGGCGATTAAAATATTTTTTTTGCTTTCCGATAAACCATCTCAGGTTGGTCCTCCCAAAAACAAATCCTGGCCGCCCTTGTGTTAACCGATATCTCTTTGTTTTCTCATTCCAGGGCGAGTTTCTGGGTGACGTATAAGCATGGAGTGTATGACGTCACCACATTCCTGCCGTCACATCCGGGCGGAGAGCAGATACTGAATGCAGGAGGACTCAGCATCGAGCCGTTTTGGAACGTGTACGGAATGCACAAGACGGATGACGTGTTTACACTGCTCGAGTCTTATAGAATAGGTAAGTTTTTTGTATTGCTGATATACATACATACATCGTGTTAGAGGTGTTTTCGAGTATGCACTGTGAAAGGCAAGTCTCAGTCCACATTCGTACACCCACGTTTTACAGACAATTATTAACGTTCCAGTTTGTACCAATGTACAAAATATGACTGTACGACCTCGAGTGCAGCGTCAAGCTTGTCATAACTTGCGACCAAAGTACAAAGCGTGACTGTGCGAAATATATTTATTTATGTAACGTAGGTTTATCAGATACACTTATTACAGGTCGGTTTTAATGTAATATAATTAAATAGTCTATGTGTATAGGTAATAGTTTTATATAATAAATAATAATATGGGGAAATACCTTGGCGAGTCTGATTTTTGGAAAAGCCAGTTTATGCTTATTTCTGGCTTCTTTACAGTGTTGCTCACCAATCCATGGGAAAGACTCAGCATTTTTTCTGACATACTTATCTAAGAACTTGGTAAATAAATTCACAAGGAACTGTTAATATATTAATTTCTTTGAATTTTTCTCTTAATGAATCCCGGCGCTTCATATTATAAACAGCCCGAATCGCTCTCTTCTGCAAAACAAAGACTGCGTCCGTATCCGCGGCTCTACCCCACAACAGCATGCCGTATGACATAATGATTTGAAAGTAACTAAAATGTACTAATCTAGCAGTATCTACATCAGTTATATGCCTTATGCGTATAACAGCGTATGCGGCCGAAATAAGTCTACCACATAGGGCTTCTATGTGGGGACTCCACTGAAGACGAGAGTCTATCGTAATGCCTAAAAACTTAGTTTCGTTGACCAACTCCAGCTTGGACCACTGCAAAAGCAAATTAACATCCACTTGAATTACATTTTTGGTAACGTAAATTTTATACATTTTATCTTATTTGCGTTTAAAACTAAACGACCTCGAGTGTAGCGTCAAGCTTGTCATAATTTGCGTCGTAATATATAACTTGTGGAACTGAGTATCAAGGATCTATATTTATAGTCATAATTACGTTCTATCAAGAAGTTACAACATTCACCATCAAGTAGTGGAAGTAAGGTAGTCGATACTTAAATCCCCTAATCGTATTGCAGGCAACCTTCACGACGATGACTTGGTGGACCACACGGACGATGAGCTCTGGGTGAAGGAGCCGTTCCGGAGTAAGGAGCTGATCGTGAAGACTGCCAGGCCGTTCAACGCCGAGATACCGCCCAAATACCAGATAGCGCACTTCGATACGCCCAAGTACGTCTACCTTTACATCCTGACGACATGAATCCGCGAGGGAGCGTCAGTGGTGTTCCCGAGAGTGGACGTCCCTGATACTGATAGTGGGAGAAAGGGAGTTCCACAGTTTGATAGACTTAACAGTGAAAGAGTTTCCATACGCCCCGGTGTTATGAGAAGGTGTTTATAAAATTGAGTCTGTGTAAGACCTGACTTGCTTGTCTCCAAGGAAGATATACTCATAACGATCGCGGTGGTATGGAGAAGTGGGACTCGTTAAAATGTTGAAAAAGCAATGGTATGGATGGTATAAACATACTGACGCTGTTTAATGGGAAGCCATTTTAACTGTTCATGGTACTGGGATACGTGATCATATTTTCTGAGTTTATAGATAAACCTGATTCCCAGATTTTGTAAACGTTCAAGTTTACCAAGCAGTTCCTGATTGGCATCTAGGAAACAGATATCAGCGTAGTTGATGATCGGCAAAAGTAGAGATTGTGCGAGAGTAACTTTAAAGTGGAGAAATTTATATCGTCCCGACATGAATCCCGGAGGGGGTGTTAGAGGTGTTCCAAGTGTGAACTTTGAAATACACAGCACAGTCCACACTCGGTACACCCTCGTTTCACTGACGATTATAATGATATTTGCCGACGATTCTTTGGGCACAAATACATGCTTTTTAGGTCATGCAGATTTCCTTTCCATGTTTTCCTTCACCGTTCAGCAAGTGGTAAGTAACAACAAATACTATGCATATAAATTCCGAAAAACTCATTGGTGCACGCCCGACCGGGGATTGAACCTGGATCTCAAGACTCAAGGCCAGCGTTCTACCCCTGAGCTGCCAGAACTACTACCAGAGCGACTTCAATTTAAAACGATACCTTTAACATTTCCAGCGACTTATTTTACGTCCGCCAACACATGCCTGTTCCAGCAGAGCTCGATGCTGCGACCCATAGGGTCAAGGTCATCATCAAGGGACCCACCACTCAACTCAGAGAGTTCACATTAGAACAACTAGACCAGTTCCGGAAGGTTTCCATAAGAGCCGCGCTCATGTGCGCGGGGAACCGGCGCAGCGAGATGAATAAGGTTTCTTCTATGATTTGTTTGTTAGTTCTTTTTTGTGTACTGGTTGTGGTGTTAACTGTACTAAGTTATTTTGAATGTTTAGAGCTTTTGTTTCTAACAGATTATTATTGCTTATAACTAAATTATTATAAATATAAATAGGTAGATACATAATTATAAAATATAAGAATCGTATTACTTAACTATCAAGTATACAGAGAACAACATGGTTTTTTGTTGCTTGAATAATTTTTTTCTTACTTCTATAGAAGATTGAATGCTGAATCCTAATCTGGACTCATATTTTTACTCAAAACGATTATACAAAATTAATATCTGATAAAGAACATCTCAGTTCAGATTCGGATTCAGCACACAAGTTTCCACAAGAGTATAAAAAAAAATACTTCAAAGAATTGCGTATTTTTGTTGACCTGAAAATATGTGGATGTCATCTAATTGAAAACAAATTTGAAACTTAATCTACAAGTTGTTTTACGAAATCGCAAAATACGATGGAATATATAAAAGCTTGTTGTTAGGGGACAGGATACCACCTTATTATTCCTTTTGGGTTCGATAGCCGTGATCGAAGAACAAAATCATCATGTTCTACTGTGACGTCAGCAGGTGAAGCCAGTGAGAGGCATCAGCTGGGCGGGCGGCGCTATCAGCAACGCGTTGTGGACCGGGGTCTATCTGAGAGATGTGCTGCTGCATTGTGGAGTCTCGGCTGACGATGTCGAGGGGAAGCACGTCATTGTGAGTACACTGTGACGTCAGCGGGTGAAGCTAGGTGAAAGGTAAAGGCCTAGCTTATAACTCGAAAATCTTAAACGTTATTTTTGGGCTTCTACGCATGAAACTAATGTCATTTATGGCTTTAGATAGCGACAGTATTTCGTTCTGATACATCATAATCATAATAATACACGTTATTTTTACCTTTTATTTATTTATTCATTGAGCACCTACTTAACCACACCGTACAGATCCCAGCTAGAGAAAACTACTCCTTTCTCAACAATATACCACCTTCAAACTAACAGTCTGTACTTATCATATAATTCTTCTACATCTACGTACAACAACCATCACTCAGCCAGACTTTAGGCCTTATTGTCTTACTTCAAGATCTATCGCTATTGCTTTCAAAAGTAACGTGAGTGGCTAGATAGATGAAATGGCTAGATAGTGACACATCATTTCTAGCCAATCACGCGTACCTTTGAAAGCAATAGTGATAGATGTTGAAGTTAGACAAAAAAGCCCCTAATCACTCTGATCATACAACGGTCTAAGTAATTAACTTTCGCAGAACTCACTTAAAAAAGTCACTAATTCCTTATCGTTTCTCAGTTCACAGGGTCAGACATAGACGCGACGGGTTCAAACTTCAGCACTTCGATTCCCCTGCACATGGCGATGAACCCGAGCTCGAAGATCCTCCTGGCGACGTCGATGAACGGCGCCGCTCTGCCGCGTGACCACGGGTACCCGCTGCGGGTCGTGGTGCCCGGCGCGCCTGCCGTCCGCAGCGTCAAATGGCTCGGTAACTATTATTATTTATACATTCGCTTCTCGCTTTTGCCCGCAGCGATATCGTTTTTATGAATGACTTTATATTTCACAAGTGACATGTCACAAGTGTCGGATGTCAAAAGTGACAGATATCAAAAGTGACAGACATCAAAAGTTGTGTCATAAATGACATAATTATATAAAAAGTGACATATATGTAACATAAGTGACAGTTGAGGATGGAACTTGTTGAAAATAAGAAGCCGCTTCGATGTTGCCAAAATGGTAGTTTTTACTTGAATAAGCCGTAATGATTAGTGTCGTGGCGCTCGATACGATGTTGTCTCGGTACGAGTTTTATATGTGATGTCGAAGACAAGCGTGTGCTCGTTGGAGCCCCGTCCTCTGCGCCCCCTCAGCCCCCGCGGTCGTCCAGAGCCTTTAAGGATTCTTAACAGTGACAAATGCCAAAAGTGAGATATTTGAAAAGTGCAGAAGTTGCCAGATCCCCGTGGAACGGCACGTCATTTGTGGGTCCATATATTTTGTGCTTGAAGTATTGAGATAAGGCTCACGGTTCACTACCGATCATTACGCAGGGACGTAATAATCGCTGGAGGAACGTGGGTGTACGAGTATATGGACTGTGACTTGCATTTCATTCTCGGAAGCATCTCTGACACCCCTTCGAGGATTCATGTGACGATGTATTTATTCTATTCCCCAGAATCGATAACAATATCGACGGATGAGAGCGACGGCCACTGGCACCGGAAAGACTACCGCGGCTTCAACCCGTCCACGACGTGGGAGACGGCGGACTTCTCCACCGCGCCGCCCGTCTACAGTCTGCCGGTCACGTCCGCCGTGTGCGAGCCGGCAGATGGCGACACTGTGCGCGTCCAAGACGGCTGTATCGAACTTAGAGGTACAGGCTTGTATAGAGACGCCCTGAGAATACGCAAGTGTAACGCCATCTGTGACCAACTTCAAGCCTGCCGTCTGTGCTGCTAATTCAACTGTATGGAGTGCACTAGCCACTTATAATTTATTTTTGTAATTCCGGAATGCTTATCGTAGAACCACTAATGGTTTAGTAAGATAGAGCACTTTAATATGCCGCTTCTGTGACCTGTTTGTTCGAACATTTCAACCGCGTGGAGGTCGTCGGTTCAAAATCCATGAAGGCACGGTAAGCTATGCCCGAAGTACGGTGATAACCACCTATAACGCTGGGATGTAAATCCTTGTATGAATTAATGAATTAATGTGGAAGTAGCAAAAACCGTGTTGAAACTTTTCTAATGAGCCTTTTCCTCCTCAGGCTACGCGTACTCCGGCGGCGGCGCCAAGATCCTGCGAGTGGACGTGACGTCAGACTGCGGCGCCACGTGGCACGAGGCGGCACCGCTTGCCGTGGACGACGCTCCCCACATGCAGCACTACTCGTGGATGCTCTGGCAGGCCAGGGTACCTGTTGCACCCACACAGAGAGAGGTATATATACATCCTATGACGTCAGACCGATATCGCACAACGTCGATTGCAGCCATCTTCATGGCGGCTCTGCCAAGTATTTGCTGGATTCGGCTTAGCGCCGCGCAATTCGCTTAGATTAAATTATGTTAAGCTCTGTTAATTCGAAAACAATTTCGAGATTTAGGTTTAATAAGCCGTATTTTAGAACTTGTGGTCTAAACAACCTCATGATGATGAATATTTTTACGAAAAAGGTGCATCTTCCATTTGCCTTCGTGTGACGTCACTTGAGAAAAGGCTGTCTCGAGATGTGTAACACGATTTAACTTATTTGATAGGACTAAACTTAATTTAAGCATTCTGTCTCTTTCTTTCTATATCGAAAAGACAAAGACAGGACCCTAAAAATAAGGTTAGTCCTGTTACACCGAATCGACACCAGTATGTACATTGTAGGTAGAGGTATGGGTGAAGGCGACGGACGGCAACTTCAATACTCAGCCCGAACGGTTCAACGACATCTGGAACATCCGCGGCATCCTCAGCAACGCGTACCACAGGATCACACTCAAGCTTGAACATTAAGGGGGGGGGGGGTATGACGTCACGGTACAGGATATTTGATGACGTGTTGAGGCTGCAGTGTGTACAGGTCCTCCAAAAAGGCCGCTTTGGATGAATCATATTATGATTCTGTTCTAATGCTGTCTCTTTTACACGCGTGAAAAAACTCTGACTCCATCCATCCATGACTTTCAAATCATTTTATCATTCACCCAAGTCGGCCTTTTTAGATCCCCAGATCTGCTAGAGATAATATTATTATAATGCGCATACAAATCTTCGCCACACTTCGTATTCTCGAAAACAATTGAAGACATGAGTGGATGAAGGGGGCATGAAACAAAATGCAAACATTGAGAAAATGGGCAACAAAGTTTGGTTACATATTTTTTTGATATAACGCTTTTTTGATTGTTTATTTAATAACTTGATATGTCAAATTATGGTAATTATACATACATACCGTTATGGAGAAAGAAAACTAAATAAAAGTGTAATTATACAAATTTATTGGAAAAAAAAGGTACATAACTCCTTCATTCATAGCTGAGTTAGTATCAACTTACAAATTTTAAGTATTAATGAATGAGATATCTAGCATTAGAATGTAAGATGACTTTGATTTGTGCAACTGAATTCATACTGGAGACTCGATAAGTTGTCAGGACCAAGGTTCAATTACCCTTTTTGCGAAATACGAAAAATATTTTTTGTTCCCCTATACAAACTCAAGAACAACCCTGACTCAAATTTTATAGGAAGCCTCTAATTTATTTTGCGTATTTCACAGAAACGGTAAATGAACCTTATTACTGGTGACTTACAAAGTCTCCAGTATGAATTTGGTTATATAAAGAAAAGTCACCTCGCATGAAAAAATGTTACAATTTACTGGGTTAAACTTGACCGACAATATTTCGATAATAGTATTGATATTCTGGTTTTACAAATTTTATCTGTTCTTTAATATCAGCTTTCTTTTCTTCAGAAATTGTTCCGTATTTTCTTCCAACACGTTCAACTTCAATAACATCTTCTACATCACCTCTTTTTTTTAATATATCTACCTTTCTAAATGGCATCATTTCATCATAACTTTCTTTATATAAGTAGGAACCGAATTCTTCTACCCTTATCCATTTAATTCCGTCCCTAAAACTAACTTTTTCATTGTTTGCATCTTTTTTTCTGTTTATTAAATTGAGTTGATTTGTCAACTCGTTAATTTTACGAAAATGGTCCGTCATATCGATAACAACATTGTATCGAGATGCTTTGCATATAATCGCTCGGTATTGCTCAGCTGCGTATACTGCCTCATGCTTACGTAAGATCTTTTCAATGCGGGCAAAATCTCTGTCAGAGTCCAGATATGAATGTCCGACTTCGGGAAATTTGTGATCAATGATTTTAAAATAGCCTTTCTTAATCATGTATTGGTAGAGTACTATCATATTAAAGTTTTTATTTTGTCCAGCACAGGAGTCCGACCATATAAGTAGATGATTTTTATTACGGCATGATTGGTCCACTTCAACAAATCTTAGTAACGCGCTAGCAACCTCAACACTACCACGGTCGGCTACGTCTTCTGTCCATGTGCAGCAGACAACTTTTTCTTTTGTCTGGTCAACAACGTGGATACCTAGATTATAAAACCAAATCTGGCGTAAATAGAATGCCTTAGATGTCGTTATTTTTGGGAGTGGCATAGTCTGTTGTAAATCTATTGTTAGGTATATCAAACTACTTTCGTCTTTAGGTTTCTTTTTATCAGTTTCCATTGCTTTAAAAGCGGCTTCATAATTTAATTTATGCTCTTCATTAGAATTTCCAGCATCACAAGTTGCACATGTGTCACTCTTGGGGTAACCAAAGGACAGATTAAATTCAGTTACGAAAACTTTATTGTATGTACATTTCTTTATATGATAGTTTTTAGGTAGTTTCTCCTCCTCACAAATCTTTATATAAAGTTTGTGCATTTTGGTGACATTTAAAATTGGTGACAAATAAAGTTTGTGTATATTTTTGTTACGCGAGTAGTGAGATTGTTCGGCAGGGAAGCTTGATATATGTAGTTTTATGCGTTCCTTAACCTCCTCGTCCATTTTATGAGGGCGATTATTGTGCTTGCCTCTTTTATCTGGAATTGGAGCGGAAGCACCACTCTTGATTTTATCGATTATAATATCTACCTTCTTACGCGATATTTGAAACAGACCACACAAGCCCAGTTTGCAAACTTCCTTTGTTATGCCTTTGTGTTTAATGAAGTATTTGAAAGTGACAGACTTATTTTTTTTGGCGTTAGTACGATGTCGCGCTACAGGTTTACTAACTATGCAATTGAACAGTAAAGCGTTTTTACTATTTATATCTAGAATATAAAAATCTTGTAGAATCGACTGTCTTTCTTCGGTATCAAATTTGCTAGAACAATCCATCCTACAGTTTTCATGACAAAGTATCTCTTCTTTTATTGTTTTTTTTGGAATTACCTTATTTTTATAGGACAAGTATTCTTCCCCTCTCTCTCTTGCTAAGGCTGCTGCTTTTTTTTTCCATTTCTCTTCATTTCTTGGTCGTTTTTTCGATTTATTTTCTTTGGGGGGGAACTGTTTACGTTTACGGGATGCAACGGGGATTTCTTCTACAACGCTCTCTTCTATAACACTTCTTTCTTCGTTTTGCTGACTTTCCCTTCTCGTTGGTTGTGCGTGGCTCGCATCTATAACTGGGATTTCTTCTATAACGCTCTCTTCCACTACGCTTCTTTCTATGTTTTGCTGACTTTCTCTTACCGGTGTTTGTGCGTAGTTTGCATCTATAACATTGCTACTGAAACTGGTTTCTGTATCAGATGGGAAGTTTTCGGGGATAAAGACATCATTACTGCCTGAAGAAAAATCGGAAATTTCAACACTTTCATGCCCGTTTTCATGTAGATTTAATAATGGAACAATATTTAGATCGGTGAAGTGTTTTTTATTTCTCAAAGAATGGGGTGTATACGAGTCTAATGTTTCTTCGTCTGAGGGTTCTATAATATCCAAATTTTCGGTATTCAGCAAAGTGTTAGTCTCGTCTGCTAGAATTAAATTTGGAAGTAGAGATTTCGATTGCAAAGTGGCAGATTCTGGGTCCTCATAATTTAAACATTCGTTATAATCGATTAAAGTCGATAGTGTACCATCCAAGTTCTGATTATTTTCATTTTTGTTCAACAAAATATTATTTTTACATGCATCGGCTGACGTACTTTTCCCATCTGTAAAAGAAAAGTTAACAATAGTACTTAATTTTCATGATCGAAAAAGGTAATTCAACAGACTGAGAATAGCCCCCATGGACGCGGCTTAGTGAAGGAAAATTAAATGTTGTGAGAGATGACAGCAAATTGAGTATAGATACTTTGCAACGTGTAAAACGTGTATTCACTTTGACATCATATCAATATTTAAGAATTATCTAATAAGATCAATTTAAATGCATTAATAATTAGTTTTTGAACGAATTTTATTGCAAAATTATTTTTCATAAACACAACTTAGAAGTTGCATGTGTCAAGTCCGCGAAACCGACATACCTACTACCGGACTAGGTGTGATAATGTTACAACAAATAAATATTTTGAATTTGAATTTGAAAGAAAAACTAAAATTGCGTTTTTTTAAAGATCATTTTCGTCTAAAGCAGTAATAATCAATGAATTTGAAGTCACATTCAGAGGTTTCAAAAACTGGACTTTCACGATTTCCAAGTTGTGTCGTACTATACCACTTTTTTACCACACGTTGTAGAAAAACTATTCATTTACATTCCTGAATGTAAATCTAGAAAATACTCGCAATTTTGTATGAATTTAAATCTGGTACCTAGTTAAATAAAGTAATTTATAAAGATATAAAACTTACCCTTGTTGATGGTTTTGAGGTTAGAATCGACATTATTTTGGCAATCATTATCGTTTATATCACACGAAGTAGAAGGGTTTATTGCAGATTCTAGAAGTCGTCTAGCTCTTGTCATTTTCGTAACACTTTTATTATTGAACATTATGTACTTGTTTTTACTAAAATAAACAAAAAAGAAGCACTCATGACGTGCGTGTCACACATGACGCGGCAGAACTGAACACGATGCGATATGAATGAAAGAGACAAGTACACGACATAACACCTTCATTCATAACACCGCAGCGCGACCATTCGTTCGCTTGCACTTGTCTCCTTTATCCGCTCCAGAAAAACAAGACTTGAATAATTTTAAATGAAAGAATATGCTAAGTGCCCATAACCCTTTCATTCACGGCGATTATCATTTTATACTCGTACATAACTCCTTCATCAATTATTATTTCTAAAACAAAACTTCAAATGCGTTGGAATAAGGTCTAATATAGTTAGTATGTACATAACACCTTCATCCAATGTAAAAACTGAAAAATCTTTAAAATGTTACATAACCCCTTCATCAACTCATGTCTTCAATTATTATTGTATTTGCAAACTTATTTAAGAGAAAATAAGAGTCAAAATCATTTTAGAACATTTACAAAAAATCGGAAAATTCGAAAACCCTTTCGAGGAATAGCTTTCCTTAATTGTTTCTAATAGACAGATTTTAAAATAAGCATATACATACATAATGAAATGAAAAAAAAGCGATGTCTTTCATTTGACCTTCAGTGACGTCATCATAACACAGTTTCATAGACATGTAATTTTTTCTTGAACGCATCCTAAAGTTCGACAAGGATCTGACCATTTATTCTAATAAGATGGCGTCACTTCCTGTAAAAACTAAAATGCAAATAAAATCGATTTTTAGGCACGAAAAAATGTATTATTGAAATATATTCCTGAATTGATTTATTTATTCCAAAAAGCAGAAAAATTTGCTCATTGAAGTTTAAAAACAACCGAATTATGTTTGTAATTTTAGCTGTCTATAGGCGACCGGAAGTGTACCATCTGTCATGAATTGTATATAAAGCGTAAATACAAAGAGTGGCGAAGTTACGTACGTGCATTATTGGTACTACTGTACTTACGTGTTGTGATCTTTGGATCTGTTATTGGTGTTATCACTCTTGATTATACGGGTGTAACCAGCCCTGCGTTCCGAAATAGAATTATTTCGCTAAAATCGATTACGAATGAATGAGGTGAATGGCTAATAATCCATGAGTGAAGCAAATGCGTTCATTCATTCGTATGACTTTCATGGCTCATGCGACGGAGGTGAGGCGATGTGAGCGTTGAACGGAATGGAATGTCAATAATTGTTTTCGCTCCATTATTTCAGCAGTTCAGATCAGACAAACCATGGTATACGTTTTATTCGGCCATGACAGAAACAAATGAAAAGTCGTGTGGAACTCTTCGTCGAAAAGGTAGAATTTATATGTATACTTTTTTTTCGTCGCTATCTGAGTCTACGATGAAGAACAGTGCAACAAACTCTTCTTGTTCCATCATGAATCACGGCACTTTGACGAAATATAAATAAAATAATCGTATTGTATTCTGTGGTAAGAGGTTATGGTTAAGATGTATCTTTTTTAATGTGGTCCGAATCATAAGCTATCTTTCACATCGTTTGCTAGCTCACAAATTACGGACCAGTCATCGCTCACACTTTAATTCATTCATAGCTTTTATCGATGTAATTCTATTTCGGACCGCACGGCAAATAATGACCCCTTCTCTCGTGCATTCTTAATTTTAAACATGTCAAAACCTAAAATATTGTTTGCGAAATAGACCTTAGCACAAAGTGATAAAAGTTGAATTTCCTTGCATCGTTTTAGGTTTTAAGAAGTATGTTTGCTGAACTAGCATCATCGTCATTGAAATAATTTATTAGTTATTACACTGAATATACTGAGCAACTTTCTCAAAGCACCATGAATACCCGCGAAAATGGAATAATTTCAACTTTCCCCTAACAGAATTCAAATTAATTATTTTAAAATAGGAAATCTTTCCCCAATGGAATTCAGTAGGTATTTGAAATAAGGAAAAGTGAAGATTTTTTTCCTATAATGTTGTTCAGTATGATCATTAGAGTATGTAGTTTTATTTAATATTATCGGTCACTTTTAGCCGGTAAACAGTTGAGTTTTATTTACCTTTGTTATCTTTAAAAATAAATCATGACTATTTTATAAAATGTTCTTTCATTCAGAGGCAACATCTATGGTAAAGCTACTCCAGTATTTATGTTATGTGTGACCGAGAGCTCAAGGACACTTTTACAAAGTGACGAAATGATAAGTGGTCGACTATCGTAAGTTGACAACTAATCCGAGAAAATGACCAACTAAACCTTATTCCACACAAGATAAGATTCACATCATCATCATCATCAACATTGACGGCTCTTTTTCGCCCACTGCTGAGTATAAGCCTCCTTTTTTTTAAGCTGATCTCATCCATATTTTACCAGCTACCCTGTAAATGTCATCGGCCCACCTAGCTGGCGGTCTGCCGAGTCCTCGTTGGCCGCCATTCTGTTAGGGATTAACTCCACCTGCCATCACTTCGCCGGGCCAAGTGTCCTGCTCATCGCCATTCTAGTCCGATGATTCTCGTGATACAGCAGACATATTAAAGTTTCTTCATAAAATCGACGTTTGTTTTAACTATTTATCTTTCACATTACATCTAAAATGCAGTAATTTTTCCTTACAGGAATTTTTATTTTTGATCTATCAAAGTCCTTCAGTTATTGAGATATCTGTACCGACACTTTGTGCGCCTAGAATTATTTGGTATGAACGTTATAATGGATTGAAAAGAAAGTAAAAGAAACTGAAGGAAGAAGTGAAAGAAAAGTGTGACAGGAGGTTCTCTGATCATTGTAGGTCCAACATTTGGAAGTTGGTTAGACAAGCCCGCAGAAAATCATCTAGACATCTAGACTGAGTGTTATTAGAGATAATGATGGATGTGTGTTGAATGATGAAAGAAAAGTTCTGGAACGCTGGAAAAGTACAAATAAATTCGTAGCTGGAAAACCTATTTTGAAAGTTTGTTTGAATGCGAGGAATCGGAGACCGGATGACAGTCTAGAAATAGACAATGAAGAAAGCGTGATAAGAATGAAAGAAATTATACAGGCAATGAAAGTTATGAAAGCTGGGAAAGTGGCCGGGTATGATAGTGTCAATAGAGATGCTAAGAGGAGGAGATGGCGTGGGGGCTAGCCTGCTGTACCGGCTCTTTAATATGTGCTGGACGAGCATTCGTATTCCGGTTGACTGGTGCAAGGGTGTCATCGTCGCGCTATATAAAGGAAAAGGTTCACAGCAGGAATGCAAAAGCTACCGTCTTCTTCGTATCATTAGCAAGTTGTATGCAAAGGTTCTAATTATGAGGGTGATGGATGAAACAGAAGAAAAAATTTGGGATGTAATGGATGTTTTTTTTAGAGGTTTGGTTTTTAAATTTAAATAAAGCATTCAAAAACAATGCAAATGGCCATGATGTTGGCTTTATTTAAAAAAAAAATGCCATTTCTGCTCAAGTATGACTTTGGACATTATTGGCTCCACGGTTGGTTCGAATGAAGCTCAATCTGGAAGCCCAATTTTCGTCTACTTTAACGAGCAACTGGGGCCGTATATCGGCAATAACGCGGCGGATGTTGGCTTCCAGGTGGTCTAACGTCTCGTCTGTGGTTTATCAGCGTAGACTTGTGACTTCACACATCTCCAAAGAAAATAATCCATAGGTGTGAGATCACGACCGTGGAGGCCAGTTGCTCGAATGGACGATTATGTCGGCCGTAAAATGGACGTAGCGCACGGTAGATTTTCAAAATAAATTTCCACAATTTGCAAGCGTTGTTCTGGCGTTCCAGTTCCAGTTACCATATTTGATTGAATTGATTAAAATCCTGTTTGAATAACATTAAACTGGTAAAACAGGTTCTATGCACATTGCATAGAGTTCATTATTGACTGTACTGCTTTTCAATAATTGTTTGTCATCTGATATGGACAGTTTCAAGGTTTTATCATTGTAATGTCAACCAACTTTTATCTCATTCCATATGAGAGATTAATATAGACTAGCCGGATATAGCTTTAAGGAACATGTTTGTGTTAAAACAAATTCAAAGTTCAGGCAGATGCTTTCTGAAACAGTTATCAAAAACAAATAGTGAACTAATCAAAACTAAGCAAATTCAAACTCGAGGTCTAAAGAAGACTACTGGAGATGTCATCAAGTTGCAGGTTCATGGAGAAATTGTGGAGTTCCCTTCAGTCTGGCTGAGAGACAACTGTCAATGTGAGAAATGCTACCATGAATCAGCTAAAAGCAGAATCCTCGAGTGGAGCAGTTTCGACCTTAATGTGTACCCTTCACATGTTGAGTCTAGCAAAAATTGTGTGAACATTTCGTGGAACGATGGACACAAATCCAAGTTTGATAAAGATTGGTTGCAGTTCAGAAGTTTTACACCAGAAGGTCAGAAGAGATATTCTGAAACCATTTTCAAACCTCCTAAAATCACTTGGCATGGAGATGAATTTCAGAAAGTATGTACTAAACATGATTATAATGAGATTTTGAACTCTGAAGAGGCTTTATATGATTGGTTGCACAAGTTCTCAGTGCATGGTGTAGCGCTAATAGAAAATACACCCAATGATGAAAATGCGTTAGACAATATTGTTGCCAAAGTTGGATTTCCTAAGCAGACACATTATGGTGTGAAGTTTGTAGTTCAAAATGTAGCCAACACTAGCAACGTAGCCTACTTATCTAGCAACTTACAAATGCATGTTGATCTGCCCTACTATGAGTACTGCCCTGGAGTAAACATGCTACATTGTCTAGTTCAAACTGCAAGTAATGGAGGAGAAAATCTGCTGTCGGACTGTCATTATGTCGCCAACTTCATAAAGGAAAACCATCCAGAGACATACAAGCTGTTGACAGACATTGAAGTGGAATGGAGTGACATAGGAACTGAACATGGAAATGAGTTTTACAAGCTTCATCGAGCTCCAGTTATTTGTCTAGATAAACATGGAGAAATAATCAGGATTAACTTCTCCATACCTCAAAGAGGCAGTCATTTCCCGGGGTCTATGGAAGATGTGAAACCCTGGTATGAAGCTCATAGCTTATTCTTTGAACTAAATCAGAAGTTTTCAGCAAGATTCAAGACTAGGCCTGGGGATATCCTTGTGTTTGACAACATTAGATTATTACATGGAAGAAATGCTTATGAAGACAGTTCAGAAAACGTAAGGAAGCTTATAGGAGCTTATGTGGATTGGGACGAGATCTATTCTAAGTTGAGATGTTTGAAAGTCAAGTTGCATAAAGATAAAGGAATTTAATTCTTATTTCTAGGATATGAATAATTAGGTATATAGTTGAAATCCCAGTGAGTTGACATCATATTAATGTTAAATAAGCTATTTTAATTAAGTCTAGTGTATGCTATAACTCAATGTAAGTATCTAAATTACAATTCCTTATTGAAAACCTCCTCAGTGGCAAAACTTTCTCCATATCTTCTGGTTTCTCATTCACTTCTACTAATGGAAAATCTTCCAAATCCGCATTAGTAGCTAAACCAACAGCACAGGATTCATTTGTGTGTACAAATATTGAAAAACTACTGTCCTCGGGTAAGTTCACAAACTTGTGCTGTTGCGATGATAAATTCAAACAGAAAGCGCGTAAATTCTGCTCACATTGCACTAAATAAGCATCCAAATTTTCATCAATGTTTTCATTTCTACTGAAGTCGAAGACGAACTTCATAACAGGCTTGTAAAGGTGGTCTGTAACGGCCAGTTCTATACGATTCAAGTGTCCATTCTTCAGACATTCGGCGACACTCTTTAAGCACAAATCTATGTATTGGTTCACTTCGGGATGAGTTGAATGATGGACCACGACGCTGTATTTCTTCCTCGTTTCGAAGATGCTCTCTGGGTAAACTGACGTGTAGAACAGAATGTTGTGAAATGCTACAGCGAGGAACTCTACTGTTAAGTCAAGGGAACAACTGTCCATTGCTCTCGGTAGAAGAGTTATATATTCTTTGGTCCTCAGAATAAGATTATTCTGAGCTTTGGTCCATAGTAAACATAGAAAAAAAAAAGATTGTACAAAATCTAGGCAGCGCGCAGCGTCTCTAAACGCCCGGCCCCGGGTTATGTCAAAGACAATATAACCACTTCGTTTGGTTATGTTATGTATGACCATAGAGCAATAATAATGTACTCTGTGCCATAGAGTATATAATTGTATGACTGACGGTGTTTTATTTGACGCGTAGGCAGAGTATAGATAGACGAGTCACTCGCGTATACGTTTGAGACTCAGAATAAGGAATACAAATAGAAGCCTGGCTAAAATAAGAACTGGGCATTAGCCATTGTACTCATCTAACGTAAATTACTCCTGTGTACGAGTGAATGAAACGACGGATCGCACTTACTTTATATTTTTTCCTGGTGTGTCACTAGATTGAACCAAACAAATGTCAGATGGATGTAATTTGGATGTATTTTAAAAATTATAATACCATCAAATTAAATATGTCGCATCATTGTATCGTTGTGTTGTAATATCGTTCGTTGCGTGCATCACATCTTAATTTGGTGGCATCGAAATGTCTAATGCATTTTGCGAAAGTTTACAGCTTCACCGAGAGAAATTAAATATTTTGGTGCTCTTCCTCTCAAAATTCGTGAAAGTGTGATTTATTATTGTTTGTGTTGATTGTTTTTTTAACTTTGGAATAAAATGTCTTGTGCGATTGAAGTGAAGGCTGTAAATCGCATACAGGAAGAAAAGAAAACAACAATGAAGCAATATCATTTCATCGGTGAGTTCTGATAGTTTTTATGTTAATAAGTTGCAGGATCATACCTAAAACTCAGTAACAATAATAGTAGTTCTTGTAAATCATACTCGTGTTCAATTCTACACCGATATTTGCCTGTTTTATATAGATTTTCTGCCGACTATTAGAGGTTATGTATTTTCGCATAGTGATGTACTAAAGTCCGTGTGGCAAACTATCGAACATTGGTTCCCGCGGCAGCCGTGCATAAAGGATAATACCGCAGATTAATTGCAGCGCGAGTTAAAAGAAAAATAATGCCGAATAAATATCGCTAAGTATATTTTTTTGTTACAGATTTCCAAAAAGGGAAAAATTAAAAAGTGAATGGCTTAGACGAATAATTAGACCAAATTGGGCAATTAAAAAAGCAGCCATATTTGTTCGAAACACTTTACGCCGGATTCTTTTGGACCAAACGAAAATTTAAAATGGAGACGGTTAAAAGCAGATGCTTTACCGACGTTATATTTACCAGATACAGACACATTGGTAACCTTTAAATAATTATGTATAATTGCATTATTAATCTTGTTTGTAGGTACGTGCTTGTACTATACTATATTAACTCGATAATTTTGAAATTTTGGGCAACAGCACCAGTATCTATGGATGTCTGTGGTGTAGAAGAGTGCATACTTCTATGTTCGCAAATCGTTCTGAAAGGCCTGTTCAGAACTTGTACGTTACTTCCGTGATCGACTTCACGAAGAAATTCCGCAGATCAAGACATTTTCGTACTTAGTGGTTGACAATAAAAGTACTTTGACAGGGTAGTTCTATCGTGAAATGAATTTTGGGAATGCTTATTGACTTGAACTGCGCATAATTTGGTTTCTTATTACAGGTTATTAAGTATTTTAATCGTTCATTATTTGTTATTAGTTATTATTCAAGATAAGTTGATGTTTATTTGATAGAAATAATAAAATAAATTGAAATTACCTCTGTAGTAATTGCGCTGTCATCGCTCATCATTGACATAATATTATTATTACGAATCCTATAAGTCTATGATTATTATGATTTCTATTGTTGCGATTAATTCCTTCCTCCTTGATTGAACAAAGACGCGACATCAACGAACATCTATGTGATTGAGTTAAGAGGCGACTTAAAGGTATCCACTTAAATAGTTTACGGTTGTATCTCTGATACAAGCTACAGCATTTTTTGTACTAGAAACAAGCACAATTTTGGACTTAACTTATGTACCTACCTGCCTATGATATAGTAATTTGTACTCAATAAAAAATATTATGCTAAACGAAAGATATCCTTTTATTAATTCCTTATTTACACAATATAACATGTGTCCCACTGGGGTAGACAGAGACCGCTTTGCTATTAATTCTCTTGGCCTCCTTCCAAAGCAAGAGGATGTCACCAGAAAGGTCGGTGCCTCCTGCATTCTCTTTTTTTCACACTTTGATACGATATAATGTGTGGTAAGCAGATTGGTCGTGATTCATTTCGATTTGGTTTATTTATCGTAGTCAAAAATCGACATTGTTACATCACTAGCAAAGCAACGAACTAGTGACAACCTACCTAATTAAGAAAAAACTAATACATATCCATCTCTCTCTAACGCACTAGAATGTCGTAAGAAAATCAAGGATAGGTGTCTTTCTCCGCGTATTATTTTAGCCAGGCTTCTATTTGTATTCCTTATTCTGAGGTTTGAGATGGAGATATGCCATAGACATAGGATACTATAGACTGCGGCCTAGCGTGTCACCGAAAGGGACAGAAGACACAAGTACATAAATAATTAGGGTTGCCCTCTCTTATGTAATTTTACCCCGGGTTTCGTACTAGTTATATTCATTAGACAACCCGTATAGTGTAATAGGTACTGCCTTCAGTGCCGAGGCAAGGCCGAGGGTTTCAGTTTCAATTCCCGTTCGGTCATATATTTGAACGATGCATATATCAGTTATGTGTTGGGTATTCTAGAGAAGTTTTAGTGATTTTTAAGAAACTAATTTCAGATTTCGTGTTACGTGATTAACATTAAGGTATACTTGTAAAAGTCAAACAGTGAATGGAAAGATAAACGCAATAAATAAAATCATAACTCAAACATTTACAAAATATTTTTATTTAAGTACATAGTAAAGCCGATTCTGAAGGCTTTAATTTTAGTTATAGTGCTATAGTATGTTTAGAAAGTATTTCTTGGATTTTTAGAAAACAGGTGGCCGAAAAGTAATGGTAATTTGACGTGTAAAAAGTGTATTATAAATACCTGCTTTGCAAAATAAACTATTTGAATTTGAATTTGGTGTATTATATTTTTAGAACCGGCTCATGAAGCCCTTTCATTTGATACAACACCGATAGGCATCTAAAAAAAAAGCAACTCCCATGTAAAAAAATTATAACGTCATTACTGCCCCCCCCCATGGGAATATTTTTAAGAACTACCACTCCAAATGATTGTACAATAAAGTACCCGTGTACCAAACGGCTATCCTGTACATCGATTTGCGGTTTTCTATCAATATTTGCTTTGTATACAGTCCACTACTAATGACTTTTTTTTTCAAAATGGCGGACCGCATGAAGGTTGTCAAAAACAGCTGGGCCGCGTTCATAAATTAGGGTTCGCGACATGATGGGTTCTAATGCCATCTCAGTCGCACGGGTTGAAAATTGTATACACTATCCTGCTGTCAGTGTTGTAACCTGACAAAAGTATTACATAATTTATGAACAGGTAGGTATCTGGAGCGTTTGTTATTGCTATGTCCTCATGTTGTTTGGATCATAGATATGTAATAGCACCAACCTGTAGATAGATCACAAAAAGCAGCTTTAGGCTAATATGTACATTAAAGACCGTTGATTTGGGCTTTCGTAATTTTTTGGCAGAAAGTAGATGATTTAAGACATCTTTCAGCAAAGTTTCAAGTTGCGCAAACTCTTGGTATTTGTGAAATAAATTACTAAAGATTTAATATTTTATCACAATTTCGAGTCAAAACATTCACTTTTGTTTTTTTACAATGTTATTCGACTTGATGCTAAGTCCTTTTAGCCATTTCAGTTGCGTTTCGTAATGCAAAAGTTGAACCTAAACAGTCACATGTGACGTGTTTTTATTATAAATATTTTTAAAAAACGGAAATATCTTGGGTTTTAATGGTATCCATGAAGTTGAGGTTCGCTAATTACCTAGCCAGCGCACTTCAACTTCATGGATAAAAAATAGGTTGAATCTGTTTCAAAAC
Source organism: Ypsolopha sequella (assembly GCA_934047225.1). Lineage (NCBI taxonomy): Eukaryota > Metazoa > Arthropoda > Insecta > Lepidoptera > Ypsolophidae > Ypsolopha > Ypsolopha sequella. The sequence goes on along the minus strand of OW203986.1, from coordinate 1,310,438 downwards.
CGAATTAGAGCACCTCGACTCCACCCAGTCTTGTGGCTACTACCCCTAGAGTGTATATAAAAGCCGGAGGCGCGAAGGTAGGGCAGCCCCCGCCCGCAGTAACTAACGAAGTTGTGGAGGTGAGCATGGGTGACTGCACTTTGTTACGCAAGGGCGGACGGGCTGCACTTACCGTAGCGCCGAAGCAGTTGCAGAAGTAACAGGTCATTAATCGACTTTAGTCCGAAAAGTGAGGTTGTGATTTTACAAAAAAAATACACAAATCAAAAACTATACATTTCCTAGACAGGGGAAAACACGGGGGGGGGGGGAATTCCCTACGTCCCCCCCTTCTTCTCACCCTCCCCCCATCCCTTGACGATGGTTTCGGATATCTATTTTTTTTCAACTTCAATCATGAATATCTTGGAAACCACGAGTCTGCGCAGGGGGGGGTGGTCCAAAGGGTAACTAGGCCTCCCCAATATTACGCCACTCTTGGCGGTTCTCAGTAATCCTCATCCAGCCGCCACCCACAACGTCCCTCAGATCGTCAGTCCAGCGGGCACGAGGGTGGCCTACGCTGCGCTTTGCTGTGTATGTGGTCTTCATTCCAATGCCTTACGGCCCCAACGGCACGTCAGCGACAAATATGGTCTTCAACTTATTCAATAAAAAAATAATCTTAGCTTTTTGAGACTTGAAAGCAGGGTAACGCTGTCTATGTCTATGTCTGGAAAACCACTCATTCCACTCGACTCCAAAACAGTTTTGGTAGAATTTTAGGGTAGCTCTGGTAGCGTTTTAACTCGAGATGGCTCGTGAGAAGATTGACGACGAAGGATGGTGAAGTAAAAGGACACGATGCAGTAAGATAAAATATTATTACGAGACACTTTCACAATAACATAACAATGTCATATGTTTTTTAATGTTATATGTTTTACATAACAATCAGATTTGAGCAGAAAAATAATATCTTATCGCCGAAAATTACGAAAAGCAAGAATTGTTCCAATCTGTCTGGCAGGATTGCCAACTAATAGAAATTATTTTATAGCACACCGTGCGTAAAATGACCACTTTACGCACGCTGCGCGTGCGTAAAGTCGGCATTTTCCGCACTTGTGCTATAAAAAATTATACAAAACTCGTGCGAGAAACTTTTTCTCGACTCGTGTGATTGCAGCACTCGCCTTCGGCTCGTGCCGCAAACTCACACTCGTCAGAAAACGTTTCATCGCTCTCGTATCGTAATGTACTATTTTAAACCTAATGTTTTGCCAACATAATATGTGTAGCTGCCAAACTCATGATAAAATTGCATATTGGTGTCTAACGGGGGCCGAGCAAAATTGTCTTGACAGACAGACATTTGTACGAGTATGTCTGTACAAACGGACAACAAAGTAATTTTTTTCATTCTGAGGTACGGAACCCTAACAACGGTTTTATTTTTTCTATTGTCTGCTCACTGTAGTATTGGTACGGAAATGGTGTCAGACATCCATTCAGCCACACGATGCTAGCCCTTCTCGGGGTTATTCCACATAACTCCAAAGCCATTGTTCTAAAAATTGTATTCGACTTAAAAGTATAAAAAAAAAAATCTTACCAGTGTTTTTTTTCTAGTATCGTTTTTACACGATTTTAATAGTAGTTTATGCTACTAGGGCGAAAAGGAATAAATTACGAGGACGATTTAAACGTAACCGAGTAATTTATTGCTCTTACGCCCGTGTATCATACTACGTTTTTCAATGCATAGTGTGAGGAAATAAAACAAATATAATCTTGTGAACTTTAAATTATGATTGGCTCAAAAGGACTGTATCCAGAGCCGTTAAACAGTGGAAAAAAAAGTACAACATTTATGGTACACAGGAAAGGCTGCAGGTTAGCCAACCATTGTAAATAAAAAAAAAAAAAAAAAGCCCCAGGGCAAAATGATCGACTTTCTGTTCGGTTTTGATGCATAAAAAGTGGGCCTTTACGAGCACTTGCATTGAAAAATAATAAATTAAGGCGCTACGAAAAAAAACCGACACTTTAAGAACACCATCACCATCACCATGTTTATTTGCTTCTTTTGTATAATAATAATAATAATAATAATAATATTGTTTATTTACAACAGGAAAAAACTTATAGCTATACATAAATAAATACACATTTTTATTTTTAAGGAAAAACTATACAATAATACCTTGGCACCTGAGCTAAACCGAAAGATCTGTATTCCAGGTGCCAGTCCCTAATCACCTCGGTAAAAAATAAAAAATAAAGTTAAACCACAATATACAAAATTATGCACTTGAATATAAATGTGAAAGTGAGAGGGTGAGTGAGAGTGTGTATGTGTAAAGAGAGGGTGGATGTGTGAGTTTGCGTGAAAAATGGAGTGTTTAGATTGAGATTCCCTAGCCCTACGACTTGGGTCTTGGGTTCAGTTGTTTAAGACTACTAGGGAGTGTGTGCTAGAGTGAGTAAGGATTTTTAGTGTGGAACGGTGGGGGTAAGAGAGAAAATTACTTAGGGATTTCTAGAGCCAGTTCAGTGTCGGCATAGTTTTTGAGCAACAGCCATTGTGTCACAGCTGCTTTACAAAAATACTTATTTAAGGAAAATAAATTTAGTTCACGATTAATATTTTTGTAAAGATAGCTGCCCAAGAAACAAAAATGTTTACTAATGAATTGGGTTCGGAAAGCCTCTGTACAGGTCGTAGTATGCATTCGTCTTTTTAGGCATATATCAGGATCAAAAACGAGTGATCGATGCTGTTTCATTATGGTGAAAAGTATGAAAAGCTGACGGACTGTAAGAACTTGCCATGATTTGTACAAAAGTTCAGTGGAAAACCTAAAAGGGCGAAAAGTTGCAACCTTTAGTAATGCTCTTTGAGCATATTCTAATTTAATTAAGTGAGTCTTAGCAGAACCACCCCAGGAAGTAATGCAGTAGATTATAAGCGACTGGGCAAGTGCTAGATAGACCTTTTTAATTAACTCAAAATTGGCGACATGGCGTAGGTTTTTGAAGACATATATTAGTTTACGTATTCTGGAGGCTAGTTGATCTATGTGATATTCGAAAGAAAGATGATCATCTATCACTACGCCCAAATATTTAATTGAAATTGTAGATTCCAAAACATGACAATCACAATTGATATTGGGAAGCGGACATAAATGAGCAGTTAAGTTGTAGGTTTTAGGTGGGGGCAGGGTGTTAGATCTTAAACAAAATGTAATATACTTAGTTTTAGTTGAATTTAAAGTAAGCATGTTTTGAGTTAACCATTGAGTCACCGTATTTAGTCCTTCTTGAGCATCACGAAAGACCGTATTCCATGTATTGCCAGAAAAAAGTAGGACGGTATCGTCTGCGTAAGTAATGATTTTAGAGTTTTGAATGTTAAGGTCTGAAAGTTGGTTTATATAAATTAAGAATAAGGTGGGTCCTAAAATACTCCCTTGCGGAACTCCATAAGTAATTCGCTGCTCGTTGCTTTTTACCAAATCTATTTTAACAGATTGAGATCTGTCAGAAAGGTAGCTCCTGAACAGTTCGAGTTGAGATCCCCTGATACCCATCTGTTCCAATTTGTGTACAAGTATTGGAATGGACACTGTATCGAAACCCTTCGCAAGATCCAGGAAAATTGCCAAGGTCCTTCTACCACAGTCTAAACTTCTTGCAACAAAATCAGTAAGTTCGTGAACAGCATCCGCAGTCGATATATTTGACCTAAAACCGAACTGATTTTTGGAAAGGAGGTTATATCGTTCGAGATAACTCACAAGTTGCTGATTAATAATACGTTCTAAGATCTTAGACATAGCAGGGAGAATAGATATGGGCCTATAGTTATTGATTTGGTCTTTGTTACCACCTTTGTGTATCGGAAGGATGACTGACTTTTTAAATGCTTTCGGGAAAACACCCTTTAGTATACACTGGTTTAATATGTATGTGAGCGGGGGAACGATACTATTTTTCACAAGTTTGAGAATTTTATTAGATATATTATCCCATCCCGTAGAGCAGTCACTTTTTAATCCTATTATAATGCGCTCCACTTCAGCTTCGTCAGTATTACTCAGCACAAATGAGTTGGCAGGAGATAATTTATTCTGATCAGTGGGTATAATGGTATGAGGTGGTCTATTTAATTCGATTTTTTCAGCTAAAGTCTTTCCAATGTTAGCAAAGAAATTGTTTGCATTATTAACTGCCTGATTTGGGGTCAAATCGGTTAGAAGTAATTCCCTTGCATAATTTTTAGAATTATTCATACCCGCAACATCTTTGATCACTTCCCATAATTTTTTACTGTTTTTACCAGCTTTTTCTATTTCACTTTTTTCATATTGTCTTTTTACTCTTTTTAATAATGAATTACAGAAATTTCTGTAGCGTTGATACGTTGTTTTAAGTATTATATTTTCCGGTGAATTTTTTAGTTTTTTATGCATGCGGTCTCTGTTCCTCATACATTTTAAGAGGCCGGGGGTAATCCAGGGTTTGATTATTTTTTGTCTTCTCGGGATTGTTTTTGTTTCAGTATTATTTTGAAGAGCTGTTTGCAATAGGGACACTAGTAGATCAGTAGCTATGTTCGGATCATTACAGTCGTAAATAGGTTGGAAATTTATGTTACTAACTTCTTCTTGAAGACCCTCATAATTAGTCTTAGTAACCGTGTTCGTTATAACATCGTTACTACACTTTAGGTATAGACAAAAGGATACAGCCTGATGGTCTGTAAGAGAAGATTCGGTAATTAAGGTAAGAGACTTATTTTTGGTTCTCAACATCACATGGTCTAAGCAACTACTGAGTCTTGTCGGGATGGTATGTGACGGCAACATGCCATAGTACGCTAAAAGAGTAAGGTATTCTAATGAACGGGACTCCCTATGTTCAGGGACGATATCAATGTTGATGTCACCCATCACCATAAGATTTTTACCATAAAACGTTTTACCATAGAACGTGCATATCTACTTCAGTAAATGATGTATTATTTTGAAAAAAAAAAAAAAAATATTTTTGGATTCTTTTTCTAGGGATCTGTTAAAACAGAAACGCGATTGGAGAAATTCAGCTCGATATTTATTGAAGTTTGGTCTTTTTCGGCACCAATTCTCCTGGTTTGACAATTTAGAATGACATATGGACTGCAATTATATTTAATTAGATGGGCTTTAACGATATCTAGGACCTGGTTAAACAACATTTTTATAGCAACTTTAGTACATTTTATATCAATAAAAAACCGACTTTTTGCTTCTTTTCCACGAATCCGTCTCTCTCGCACTGAGGGTTTTTTCGCATATGGAGTAACAGGGATGCTAAAACTTTTACACACACAACGGGCGCTCACACTGTTAGCAGAGAATATAAAGTATTACTACGTACTGTTAGTAAATCGTATGACTATTAGCGCTTGCGGACGAAACGTTGCGATGTTCTTACCTGTGCATACTGTTCATACTTAGAAACATTTGATCTATATCTTAGATGTATCCTCTAAGTTGCCGGGCCTTTGACTCGCGCACAAAAAACCGACAAAAGCGGAAGCGGTGGGCAACGCAAGCAGCAACGTGACGCAGCCACACGACGACGTCCCTCACCACTTCCTTCGTCACTCGTTGAGCGTGTATGGCCAGAGAATATAAAGTATGGCTGAGGCATAACATAGGTGCTAGTGGTTTGTTATGTTCTAAATTGAATTAATTTTTCGTTCTTATCATGTCGTACCTACTTACCTCCTAAAAGGTTTTAATCCCATAAAAAGTTAAACTGTAGGCTTACTGAACTAAAATAAATTAACAACAAAACCTGAAAAACAACACGCTATCAGTATTTACATGCAAATAGATTTCGACCGCACAATCTCGTAAATAAAGGGTATCAGAACAAAGCGGTGGCGACTGGCGGCAGTTTGCGTTCCACATTCCATTCTCGTGGAATCCGACGAGCGACTGGAATCCAATAACGGAATCTTTACAGAAAATTGTCCGACATAACACCACTTCGACTGACTGTACCGAGCACGATACCGTTGTCAACATCACGATTTTTATTGTGTTTATATTTTGCATGAAAAGCAATTTCAATGGAAATGACCTAAATGACCTATTAGCGACCTAAAACAATCTATTTCCCGATTATGTTTATGGCGGGCGTAGCTGGGGGAGGGGGGCAAGGGTGCGCTGGGCACTGCACTTCCTATAATACTCTTTGCACCACCTGGAAAAATAATAGTTATAATGAGGTGATAATAAACTTCGCTTCGCTTGTAAAAACGATTTTTCCTCGATTTAATTATTTATGGTCATTGAAAATCCCCGTCCGTTTACTATAGAGTTGAGAAAGGCGCTAATTTGCATGAGAACTTTGAAACGAATTTTAACTTAGTTTTTAGGGTTCCTTACCCAAAGGGCAAAATGGAGTGAGACTGCTGTCTGTCTGTCTGTCTATCTTCCTGTCACGGGTCTCTAGCTGCTTAGACGTAATGAAATTAAGTTTTGATAATATTAGTTTTGTAGAATGTTGGTCTAAAACCGAATATTTAATTTAAAAAATAATAAAATAAATTAAATAAAATGGAGAAGAAAAAACATTTTTTTTCTTACCCTGGCATGTAGGGTGTCATTGTTGCGATTGTTTGCATCTCGATTTTTTTTATCTTTAAAATAGTGAAATGGGGGGCGTCAAAGTTGTCATTTTTAGACCATCTTCGTTACGGGTCTATCCTAATTAAAGAGCAAAATAGTTAGGAATTTGTAATTTCTGTAATGTTATGTACATATGATGCCGTGTTTAAACAACAAATACTGAAAACGCCAATTTATAATGTAGTTTTGGGTTTATGTCTCCGAACACTCAACCAACTTAACTTCGCAGTTTTGTTTCATAAATTTTGTAGGCAATGATAAGTTTGTAATTTTTGTTTAAATTATTTAAGTAAATATATTAACTTGTCTAAAGGGTACGGAACCGTCAGGTCACGAGTCCTATTCGTAGTTGACTGTTTTTTTTTTTCATAATTTAATATTACCGATATTACTCAGGGGGTCAAATATTATATTAAGTATAATATTTATTTACCGATCTCTAAAAAGATAACATAAAAATCTCAGACGTTGCTAAATCAGTAACACTAGATCAGTAAGCAATGCTAAATCAGCAACGTCTAATGGCTTTCAGACTCGCAGTCACCATAGTTAGAGAAGCTGAGTGGCTTGATCCAGTGTTGCTAATTTAGCAACGTCTAAAGGGGGCTTAAAGCTAATGGAATCGTCACATATTATGTAGCGGACGTTACAGTGAGTCCACTCTACAAACATAAGTAACTATACGAGTGAACGAGATCGACTGTAGTGTGTGTCGTTTACTCGCATGGCTTGCTCGTAGCTGATCTCGCATTATACCGGGTGTCCCAAAATTAGCACGTCACACTGACACCGGAGGTAGATGGACCCAAGACGCATTGAATTCAGTTGGATTGAGTTCATTATGTTTGAAGTAATTTTTTTTCACGGTGGCCGCTCAAAGTCGAAACTATTATTTTTATGTGAGAATAAAATTGAGATTGACTATCAACTGTCGTTATTTCACATTACTTATCGACTAAGTACTGTTTGTTTCATAATAAGTAACTATTGTTGAGGGAGTAAACATAAAAAAAAGTAAAATAAAGTGCATTTTAAAAAATCTCTGATACAAACATTACAAAAAAATGGTGATTTTTAAAAAATGACTAAAACTGGTCATAACTCAAAACCCACGAAACTTTTCTATGGGCATGTTAGGCTTGTTCAATGCGTCTTGGGTCCATCTACCTCCGGTGTCAGTGTGACGTGCTAATTTTGGGACACCCTGTAGAGCAGCGGGTCGGTAGCCGGCCGCGGAACGTGCTTGAAATCAGATACCATCTGCGTTGAGTTGAGGGCCCTAGGGTTGCCTTCAGGGGACAGAAATATGAAACGTAAAATATACGAGTTCTGTGGACGTACGGACGCTAGCATACCTATTGGCAGTTATTATTGCGGCGCCGGCGTCATTGCCATAGCCGTTTAAATATTTTAAATATCTAGTTGACGTTAGGAAGTACATTTCAATAATCATATACTTGTAGTAGAATAATTATTTTTGTTATTCTGCCGCTAGTGGCAGAATGTATTATTTTGCTAAACGGCCGCCAACACCTCAACTTTTTTATACTTATTTATTTAGAACATCAACAGCAATACATTTTAACATAAACCAACATACATTATAGATGTACAACCAATAAAAGATATCGACAAAATATTTAAATTAAATAAAGTACAGAAACCAAGATAAAAAAGACACGATATAATACATTCGAATAAGATAAAAAATAAAAACTGATTTGAACTACGGGGATAATAGGTAAATACGATCCGATCTTAATTCTCTAATAAACTTAATTCAAATTGTGAAATAAATAACTTGAAATGAATATTTCTACTATAAGCTCGTAATTCCGATAACTGGCATCCCTAGGGCTGGCCCAAATTATGATAATATATATTTCGGTACCAAAATATCAACTTTCGGGTCTTCCAAGATTCGAACTTTATCATCGATATTTTTCAAATGAAATTACGAATTTGAATTTAGGTGAATAGGACCTTGATCTTGTAACTAGAATTTAAAAGCAATTCTTATTGTACGTATATCTTGAGTTGGTTCTAATCTTAATTGGCTCTAAATTTAATTGGTTAACTATTGTTCTATGAAATGCATTGAAGGCAGATCAATGACACATTTTGTGAAATTTAGTCTTCGATCAACAATATACAAATAGCATGCAGCTGGACAAAACAACGTTTTCTTTAGCCGTGAGTATCCGGATCGGCGCCAGGACAAATGAACCTCACCGCTGTCGATGTGGTGTCAACGTCGACCAGCTTGGACACCATGCCCTATCCTGCAAAAGTAGCGCTGGACGTCTGTCACGGCATGCCAGTCTGAATGATGTCATCCGTCAGGCCCTTGCCACCTTGGCTCGCCGGCTATTTTGGAGCCGAAAGGCATTGTACGCAGCGATGGTAGAAGGCGCGATGGAATGACACAGGCGCAAGTAAGTAGATCTAAGTTCAGATTATATATTTGCGCCTTTTGGAGTAGAAACCATAGGACCGTGGGGTCTAGCCACGCAGCAGATGTTCAAGGAAATATCTTCGCAACTAGTCGACGTGTCGGGGGACCGGAGGGCTGGGGCATACCTCGGACAACGTCTTAGCTTAGCTATCCAACGAGGGAATGCTTCCAGTCTTTTGGGGACCCTGCCGATTGACGGCGGTGATTTGGAAAAATATTTTATATGTTTTAATTTATAGGTAAGTTTTTCTTTCAAGATATTTTTTTTAGATTTAATTTTTTTCATGATTTAGTTAGGTATAATTTTATTATGTTATATACAAATTTAATCTTCGCTCGACAATATATAAATTTAGTCTTTGATCAACAATATACAAGTTTAATCTTCGATCAACAATATACAAGTTTCGTTTTTCGATCAACAATATACAACTTTTGATCGAAGAACTATTTCTCAAATTTTAGTCTTCCCCTGAGATTTTTTTAAAGACCTTATAAATAGTCGTCAAACATAAATATAAAATAAATTATGAAACAATACCCCGACTGACTGTTCTACTAACGCCTGCGCTAAACGGCTGGACCTGCGAACATCAAATTTGGTCTGTAGCTGTAGTTTACTTGTATGACGTACACATCTTAGGGATTTTTACAATTAGGTATTTACAATTTTCACAATAGAATACTCGAACAAACTGCTTCTGTGGAGCTCTGTAGCAGGTAGTGATGAGCCTTTGTAATTATTCTTTTCGTAGTTACGATCTCATTTCAATGCTATAAAGGTGTCTAGAAACAGCTGTCCCAACACTGTGCTCGCTGAAAGTGACATGAGGCATGAAACAAAATTAAATCGAAGTATCATCCATGTACAGTCACCCGTAGTGCAAGCTCCCTATTTGTACACGATTTTAACGGCTATGTCGCCGCAATAAGAACTGCTAATAGGTAACCAGTTATGCTGGCATCCGTACTTATAAATAGATAATTTTAATAAATGAATTATTTTAAAATTTATATAATCTGTCGTCGTCAAGTCATATTTTAATTAGTATTGCTTAAGGTTAAACGTCAGTCGCTTAGCACAAATTGCATAACTTAACTTTGTATTTCTTGTTTAGAAGTTAAAAATTTAAAACATTTTGGTATGCGGATATAACACCAATATGTAGCTTGAAGTATGAGCTTGAAATTTAATACCCAACAAGTTATGATCTGGTCCAAACAAAGTTAAAACAGCATGTTTACTTTAAATGAATTCAATTTATTTTAATATAATTTTGTAAGTTTTATTTTTATTTCTTTTTTTGTTATATTGTAATAAAATGACATGTAACTGACCGTTATAAATAAATATCTGTATCTGTATCTGCATTTCGAGTTAGTTTTTTCAAGTTAATTTCAAACTCTTGCTTTATAAACCTCACTAATACTGAACTATTGGCGTCAAATAGCACAGATCAAAATGTTTTTCAATTTTAAATTTCTAATCAAGAAAAACAAAGTTAAGTTATGCACTTTGCGCAAAGCGACTGACGTTTAACCTTAACGGCAGGGTCATATTACTGTAGTAGATGTAGTTTATAAAGTTATACGGTTAGCCAAACTTCGAATAGTTTATTTTTATTAGGAAACCAATTTTTAGACAATCCAAGTTGACTTTTGAATCTTCTTTATTGCGCTGACATCAGGTTTGCAGAATTCATTACATAGGCTTGGCGTGACTATTGTGGCCATCACGCTACGCTACCGCCACGCCAACAACACACCACTTTCGTTTTTCTGTAAAGGCCACAGCATTATTTCTTGCCAAATAACTTTACGGTTGTTGTAAATAAAGTTATGTGTTCGCTCCTTCAACATGCGCAATGCAACGCCTTTACATTTTATATAACACATTCGCTTACGAAGTTAGGCAAAGAGCTACGTCGTAGCGGCGTAGCAACTCTATGCACTGTAGCAATACCTACGGGGCGGCGCGTAGTCAAATGTGGGCAGCTACGAGTATGACGTACAGTGACCGTTACGAAAGGAATCTTATTTACCTATAGACAACATGATACAAATATAAATACAAAATTCTTTATTTGTTAAACATAGGTCACACAGTTATTGAAAATTATTAGTACAAGCCATGTTGCGCCGTTAAGAACGGTTTCGCAGCCAGATTGTGAAAAACCCGCCTTTTTATAATTAATTGAAATAGAATACTTAAATTAAAAATTCAATCAATAGTATTCAATAAAACCTTATTACCTATGTATTGTGTATGTTGTCATCGCAAAGTTTCCATTGGTTTCTGTACATAAGAATTTCAACAATTTTAAATGAAAACAATTTTGAAATTTTAATTTACAGAAACCAATGGAAACTTTGCAAATGGAGTATGCATAATACATAGGCAATAAGGTTTTGTTGAATAACTATTGAGTGAATGTTGAATATAAGTTGAAATATTAAATATTTACACAGTTTAAAAATATGCCAACAAAAGGTAATTAAAAACACGGAAGCACAAAAAATATTTCTGCTACTACTTTGTTATTCATCTTTAATTTTTGTGTACCGACGCCAGTGTTAAATTACGCTTGAAATCTGTGGTGTAATTTATTATTTTTGATAATATTTGTTTATTATTTGATACTATTTCTAACCAATTTGGGGTGCAGAAACATACTTCCTTAGAGAGATGTAAATGAAGGTTTATGAGCATTCTTACATTATGACGGAGGTAGTGTGTGTGTACATCAATTAGTAATAAATTAAATTGTGTGATCGTCTAATTTACCTACTGCTAAAACCCATACGTTGTGTTTCAAAACGGTTAATCAAAGTAAGTAGAGAAAATAGAAATATGCTCCGAGTGACGTAAATAAATCAAAATACGTAACATCCAGGGTTATAGAGAAAAGGTGAGAAGGCATGCTACTTAGCTACGTGTTTCAGCAGAACGGGCAAGGGTAGAAATCACGTTCACTGCTGTTCTGTATTTCACATAAAACGACACTTGCACTTGCGATTGCACAAAGACGATTTGTATTTGTAACGTAAACACTGTTATGTTTTATATCATAGTCATGTATATTAATGAAAATATGTTGGTGTTTGAATTTAATATATATATATAAAATTCACAACCTCCATATATATATATATATATATATATTGAGGTTGTGAATTTTAAAGAGATTTCTGGTCTTTGCTCGCTGCGTTTCTAGAAGGGATTCTAGACCTAAAATAGAGCTATAAGAAAACGGAGGGCCTGCATACTGTTGTTTTACGAACCAAGTCTCCCAACACACCTAATAACTTAGACCTAACTAGACGTTAATCAGTCTAGCCACCTTACAAATCCAGCGAAAGTGCGATACAACCATCCTAAATCCTATAATTTTTAAACCATGCATTTCTCAACATTCATACCATCACAACTGATTTCATACATCCCTCCTGTAGATCCTACGACGCTTGATCAAGCTAAAACTACGTACTTCTTAGAACCCTATATTGCACTCCTATACTCTCGCTCTTCTTGATTATAGACAAAGAATAGCAGAAAATTCAGCCAGCTCCCTTGTTGAACCACGATCTACATCGGCGTCCTCAGGCGAGCTAACTGCATACTGAATTTCCGACAACCTCCACTTAAATAGAGACCTCCACAGACGCAGTCTCAGACTTCTAAACACGTAGATCAATCTATCGTTCAACACCGACTCAATGGTCGGGTTTCAGAATAGATTTACAGCTTCACTACGTGCATTCCCTCATGAAACTGCTTCCGCAAAGAATTCCTTCTCTTAAATCGAAAATGCGACTTAGGCAATTCCTGGATAATATCTAAATAAAGTAGCATACGTCAACTTTCTCAAAAAAGTAGGTAAATAAAAGCTAGAATTCAAAATAAACAAAAGGAATTGAGATGAGCCATTATTTCTGCACTCGATGTACCTGTATGAAGAAAAACTAGAAGAGAGATATATAAGTATATGCTGTCAGCTGTAACCTGCTATGAAAAGAAATGAAGCGAAATCTCGTTGGTTTCTCGTGGCCCTACACAATGCCTCCTCTCTCAAACTCTAGAAAGCTCAGCAAAACATTGGAACAGAAATATATAGTGATGCCTTCTCTGGAATCTAGATTTCGAATAAAATAAGTGATAAATATAAAATAGCTGTAAATAAATAAATTGTTGACATAAAATGTAGAATATCTGTGGTTTACGCTCGCGTAATTTTAACAGGTGAGTCTATATCTGATCAAATATTTCGTTTGCTTATTTTAGAATTAAATTACTCGCACTTATAAAATACCTTAATAAAGCACCTGCGGAAAATATAATTACACACTTTAGCGAACCGAACAAAAACCGAACCGCACGCGTTTACGATATATTTCACCGAACAAAAACCGCGGATTCGTTAGGCCAGGGTCAACCGATATGCTGTGATTTTATTAACGGTTAAGCTTTGCTACGTAGATGACCATCAACCCGGCGGTCCGTCCCGTTTTCTACGTAGATGACCATCAACCCGGCGGTCCGTCCCGTTTTCTACGTAGATGACCATCAACCCGGCGGTCCGTCCCGTTTTCTACGTAGATGACCATCAACCCGGCGGTCCGTCCCGTTTTCTACGTAGATGACCATCAACCCGGCGGTCCGTCCCGTTTTCTACGTAGATGACCATCAACCCGGCGGTCCATCCCGTTTTCGTCCCCAACACCGACTGTCCAGCTTTCACGTTGCTCCCGCGCAACTCCCTGACGATTTTCCCGACCTTTTCCCATAATTTCTGGCCGCACCCCCTTCTTCTTTGTTTTGGCTAAATTTCAACAAAAACTCTCAAGAGTGTAAAACACATAAAATTTCATTATATTTTGTCCGCTGTAATATACTACAGAGTATCGAAAAATACAGTGTTGTTGACTCGTAGTCTAAGTTAAACTAGAATTAAACTAAGAAGTCTTTCTGAATAAAACTTCTCTATTTCAAACGCAAAGAGATATTTTAAAATATCTTCGTCTGTCAAAGCCTGTCTCCACTAACGTACTTTAAAAACAATACTAATTGATTTACGTTTAAGACTAGAAAAATATATCTCAGAGTCATTCAGTTGTTAATTTATAATCGAAAGCAGTCTTTCAGAATTCGAGTCTTTCAGTATAAATTTAATCACAAAATCTTCCACGCTCTGTATGATTTGCAGCTCTGTGTTCCCGTACAACTTTTTGGGTTGACAGAAAATACTGTAAATACATGGTTTCTGCCCATAAAACATAATTAATCTATCTGTTTTATGGCCTATGAACTCTATTAAAAAAAAGTCTTCTGGCGCCAAATATTACCTCTGCCAAAATAAAGATTGCATCTATGCGTTTTTATACTTAATAACTTGGTCCCTATGATGTTGTGACATAAGGTCGCAACTTCGTTCTAGTTACCTTTGGCAAATTCGTAGAATCCACAAAACAGTCCCTTTCGATAAAGCTTCAAAAGATGTATGGTCACATTCAAAATTAAACTTAAATATAAAAATATATGAACGGTAAGTTAATTAAATTATTAGTATTTGGCCACACCCTTTGTGCATTTGTGGGTTGGTCATGTTTTAAACTGTTGAACTTCGCATCAAAAGTGCATGATCAAAAAAATATGTTCAAAAACGCAGCTCGGACTTTGACCTCACTAAATACGCTTTAATAAAGCATCAATATTCAGAAACGGAAAAAAGATATGTTCAGAAACGCGGCTCGACCTTCGGCCTCGACATTTTAACAAAACAACAATTCAGAAAACAAAAAAAAAATGTTGTGGTGCATATGAAACATTCTTCCTTTGAGAGTGCAGAGGTGCCAAAGGCCCTTTAACAAAGGATCAAACATAAAACAAAAAATAAATTTTCGGAATCGTCAAGGACACTTTAACAAAGCATCAATTCAGAAAGAAAAAAAAAATACATATTTGGAAACGCAGCTCGGCCTTCGACCTTGCCAAAGACACTTTACCAAAGCATCAATTCAGAAAACAAAAAAAAATCTGTTCGGAACCTCGGCTCGGCCTTCGGCCTTGCCAAAGACACTTTGACAAAGCATCAACTCAGAAAACAAAAAAAAAATATATACTCGGGGTGCAAATGAAACATACTTCCTTAAAAAGTGCAGGGGTGTATAATTAGAAAGAATTTTTCGAAAATCGACTCGTCAAGTGGTAGAATGGGGTGAAAACGTTTGTTTCTAATGAAAGTCGTATTCCCTGCGTGTGTCATTTACAAATGCTGTGAGTAGAAAAACTGTTAATAACAAATATACTTAAAACAATTGGTACTGAATTTTTTAAAAATCAGCGTTAATATAGTGAGGAAAATTGTATTCCCTGTGTGTATTAATTTGAAACTTGGCATACAACTACTGAAAAGAAATAAGACGTAGTTAAGGTTTAGGGGTGCATCAAAAAAGCATTTTTCAGAAATATATTGTTTTGCCTAATGGGATGTTAAAGTTCTATGGGAAAATCTGATTCATATTTTTATCCGAAACCTACGCGAACGAAGTCGCAAACAAAAGTTAGTTTACTTATATAAAGATGTTACTCAAGTCACGGTAAGCACTTTACAAACTCATTAATACCTCATTAATACCTAATCATTTATTTTTCATGAAAAGTACTAAAACAAAATTAAAATAAATTTATATTACCTCGGTCACATACACACGTATGTGGTCATTTACTATGAAATTGCTGTTTTCTATGGAGAATTTAAAGAAAACTCAATTTCCAGTACCAACATTTTTGCATTTTTTTTAGGAATGACAAAACCAAATTTTATTTAAATAATTGTGTATGAATGAGCCAACATTAAGCTGACAGTGACTTTAATTGAAATTTTTAAAAGTATCAGCTGTAAAAAATATTACGAATCTTATCATGGAAATGGATGACATTTGGGACGAACTGTCTTTGAAGATTTAATTTTTGTAATCAAACTGAAACCAAAAACAAAATTTAATATGTAGATATAAAACCTGGAAAGCAACTTTTAAACAAAAACCTACCTATTATTTGTTTAAACATGTAACGAAAAAGTAATGAGAACTACAATGACTGATTTATATAGCATATCGTATAAAAATTTTATCTAGGTAGCTAGTACAATTTATTTAAGTAAACATAAAAAGGGTTTTTGTACATAGTAATATCTTAGAAATAAAGTATTTGTATTTGTGGTTGTATTGCCAGACCGTTCAGCTGTGTAACCATAAGCGGATTCCTCCAAAAACATTTCATGTAAAGTAGGTTGCCAAGATTCATAAAGCTTTCACTGTTAAAAAGTTATGAAATCTCATGTAAAACCAAGCCTCTAACTCTACAAGGCCAAACTCTACAAGCTCTAACTTTGCAAACCCTACAATTAATCTTGCTCAAAAAGTAAGGCTTGGCCATTTCGCAGCCGTCACACAGACACTCCCATGGACTTATCGAAAGAAATTAGTTACCGGTCTTGTTGTGTTATGCAATCCATCCATCCATCAGCCTAGTTCGTCCACTACTAGACATAAGCCTTTCCAGGACTTTGCCACTCCCGGCGGTCATCCTGGAAGAATTGCCTATACTCACACACGCTGGGTAGGTGGGTTGATGAGCACGGTGCCGGAACCCTCGCACTAGTGACGCCGCTACCCGTCACCAGTCTGTTCCATATAAGGCCCGGCTATTAGGGATGGATATACCGCCATCCAATTTATATTGATGTTGTGTTATGCAATATTTCCATGAAAATAAAATCCAAAGTATAAAAGCTAGACAAACGAAACTTCGTGTATTTCTCAACTCTGATAACTTTATCTTATCCTGATAATTGGGGCTCTCTAGTATTATTCAAACCGAAGCTATGAAGGTTCGAAAATATGGCGAAACGTTTCGAGAAAAGGTTCGTAGTGCCCTGCTTCCTTTGTTTCGTCTTGGCATGGGCACTGCCGTGCACCCAGATAATATTAAAACAGCTAGGGGCCGCGGCCATTGCCACATTTACATAAAGAAAATAAACAACATACCCTCTGTTCTGTTTGTCTCTCTACGTTCGTCTTAGAGTTAAAGGATTCACAGGGATCTGTGTCTTTAACTGGTGTATAAGAGCATTTGGGATATATAAATGTACACTTTTATATATACATTTTTAACATTTGCTTAATTATTAGAGGTAAACATTAAAATTTTTGCATACAAATTAAATAACATTAAAAATGTAAATTAAAATACCTAAAAAAAACAAACAAGAAACAATTAACAAACTTACCTTATATGAAATTTAAAGACTGAAAATTTGGTCCAAATCTCATTATCTTTGAATATTAAATCATTGCAATATAATATGTCATATTATATAGGTATTACATACCTCTTTTGTTTGTTACTATATGTATTACAATTCTCAAGAAACTATTATTTCTTAGACCGTGTCATGGTCGTTTGTCGTGTGATACTGGTCGTGGTCACAGCAGTTAGGGTAGCTTCATTCCAGGTGACATTGTTGTGTTGTGGAAGGTTGAACTCTGTCTTAGTATAAGTGTAGTTCAGGTTCACTTGAGCCCACACACTGGTCGTGGTCACAGCAGTTAGGGTAGCTTCATTCCAGGTGACATTGTTGTGTTGTGGAAGGTTGAACTCTGTCTTAGTATAAGTGTAGTTCAGGTTCACTTGAGCCCACACACTGGTCGTGGTCACAGCAGTTAGGGTAGCTTCATTCCAGGTGACATTGTTGTGTTGTGGAAGGTTGAACTCTGTCTTAGTATAAGTGTAGTTCAGGTTCACTTGAGCCCACACACTGGTCGTGGTCACAGCAGTTAGGGTAGCTTCATTCCAGGTGACATTGTTGTGTTGTGGAAGGTTGAACTCTGTCTTAGTACCTATAAGTGTAGTCTCCAACCATAAAACATTGTCTCTAACATAAGTTAAATTCACGAAGTCTATTGAAAATCCAATTAATTTTAAGCTACTGATATTAATAACCATAAAAAAATATTTTTTGCATGAATAAAGAAATCATTTTACCAGCACTTGTCTCATTTTTTTGGTTTCATCCCATTGACCTTCTGTACGTCAATGTTAATTAAAAACGGAATCCTTTTAAAATCCCTCTCGTGTCCGTCTGTCACTGAGGTTTTTCTTCAAAACTATTATATACTAGCTGACCCGGTGAACTTCGTATCACTTACCTCTTTATATAAACCATATTAATTTAAACCATATGTATGTATTTCAGAGCCGGCAGCTTTATAAAGGCATCATCAGATAGTCTAAGTATCGGCTCCATAGTGGGCGGAAAGAGTGGGCAAATCACGCACACATGTCCAGCTTAATGTTCATAATTATTTTGCATGAGACATTATGTTAGATTAGATTATATAGACACTTATATTAACAAATAAGGTACGTACCAGCCTATTTTTTTTGTCTGTGTCGATTACGCCACATTACTAAACGTAATAGTAACCTGCCAACACTGACTGTCAGTGTCACTGTCAACGAACTTTCCAAGAAAATATAATTGATATTTCAAAACTATTTTTGCGGAGTAAATATTATCGGAAGCCAGATAAAATGGCATTGAATTGAATTGAAAACTATTTTTCAGAAGTTATAGTTAACTTTTAACAATGCATTGTCCCTTTTGTAAAAAGTGGATAGAACGGCAGAACAACAGAAGTACCTGTCCTAGTTGCACAAAAAAATTGTAAAGATGCGACGAATGTTTCACAATAACCGTTGATACCTTCAAGTTTTGTATAATTTGCGGTCACAATTTGAGCCGAATAATACGAATTAATAGTGCTAAGGAACAAAAAAATCGAGTGAAACAACAACTGTTATTAAAACCGAAGTTCGTCTCAACAATGCCATCATCATCATCTGTGTCATCATCTGAAGGAATAACATTTTCAGAACTTAATTTAACTGCCGATGAACTAAAGGATTTGGATGAGATTTAAGAAAGTCATGAGCACAACATCGGCAATATTCTGGTTCTATCAGATTTGTCCGAGTTACCGAGGCCTTTCGCCACGCCGTCAAGTCCTGGCGAGGCAAGTCAAGACATCTTTAGCAAGCCTGGTTCGCATTTGCTGTTAGATTAATTGATATGTTGCCGATTCAGGTGTCAATCGCGGAAATTTTAGAAAATATGATTCCTACCGTAAAGGTTGATTTATATAGTCTTTAATAAAAAATATTTGAATTATATCAAATTGAATATTATTTCAGACATATATGTATTAGTAACAACAAATATACCCAAATGCACGACACCGTGGTGGCGCGGCCTTCCAATGTAAGTGGCCGGCAAAATTGACATTTTCCCACATTGTTTGCATTGCCATCGGCATTAATACCATCGCGAAGATGAATGTACTCTTCAGATCGAAGCTGCTGTTGGCAAAGACAATATAACCACTTCGGCTGTTGGTTTAGTTAGACGGATGTACGTCAATCGTTCAGTCTCAATTTTGACATAAATGTCAACTGCAAACTGATGAAAAAGCCGTTGACACATCAAAATGTGATTTACTTCACCTTCACGGATTCTGTTTGAATAAAAATTCATAGCACTGACTTTTTTGTTGGTTTCAGCACCTGTAATCAATTAATCAACCATCCCAAAAACTAATGAGTCTAATGGATCAGGTGGTGGGACTAACTGTGGCAATTTTACTTTACCACCAGCACAACATAATCCTGCAAATTCACCGCTGTATTTTAAAGCTTTACAATGTTGAGAAATGATTGACATTTCCCCAATTGTTACAGATTTGTCGGCACTATAATCTATTTCTTGATCGTAGGAGAATGCTCCTCGTACCAGGTTCATAGGAACATTGCGTCTGCGGAATCGATCAATTTCATTTTCCCGTGCTCGCTCTGTTGTGATCGATGTGCCCGAACTCGGTCCATTCTATGCCTATTATCCACTTCATTGTAATTCACTCTAGAATGCAAATCTGCCATACCAATACGACTGTTATCATTATCAGTCTCTCGCTGGTCATCAGTGCGATTAGCGCGTGAGGTAGCTCGTCGCACATTCAATCGACTTCGACGACCTATGTTAGGTCGTTTTCTCCCCGGCATTGTAAGCAGTATCAGAATGACAAATCAAGTTTTGAATCTTTTTTCAGGTGTTAAAAACATAATGTGTGCTGGTAATAGATAAATTGAATGCAATTCCGTGCATTCTGAAACTTGACTGCTGTTAAAGTAAAATAACTGACACAATCCAATGTGATCTTCTAAAATAATCGTTAAACCATTTTGACGGTTTTTTTTTGAGGGTTTGACAATTTTATAATTGCTAAAAACTAAGAAAAAAGGAAGCAGTTTGATCACAGAAAACTGTGACGTCATAATGTAAAACCTCATACAAATTTCATAGTATCGGGGCGTTATGACATTTGATAAACAGTCGCTGATTTGATTTTTAGGGAAGTACCCAATTTCAGATCGTATAGCGAACTTTACTGTTTCAAAGTATATTTCTGAACGCACCCAACACAACAACCAAGTGTCATTAAAGTGTCATTATTTTACATGTTTTAAATCTAATAACGCGATAATCAGACTATTATGGATATATGTTGTCGATTCCAAACCCTTATTTAATCTAGATCTACATGTTTTTATTCCTAAAATACCGAACCGACGCGACGGGGCGAACATCAAATGTTTGACAGGTAAGAACAGTTTGTATGGGAAAATAAAATTGTCGTTTTTAGTATTTTCCTCGCAATTTTTCTACATTTTCTCATCGCTTAAACCTTCCCTGGACTTCCACGAATATTTCAAGACTAAAATTAGCCAAATCGGTTCAGCCGTTCTCGAGTTTTAGCGAGACTAACGAACAGCAATTCATTTTTATTTATATAGATAATGTAGAAATTTGAAATTTGGTAAAGTCCAGTAGTGGTCCTAATGGTATAGCTCAAAATATGCAACAAATTACCGTTCCCCTCAAATCTAATAGGTTTCTAAAGCTAAAGCTTAACCTCGTGATGGGTGTTGACCCTTAACGCCGCTCCACATTCTCGCCAGTAGGAGACAAAGCTACGAGTAAGTCTATCTCCTTTACACATATAGCTTCGTCCCCTTCCTGGCAAGACTCTCGCCGAGATTGTGGAGCGGCCTTTATCGCTGTATTTCGAGTACAAATAGACCTATAACAAACACACACACCGAACATAAAATGTGCCCCTACAGGATTTGAACCCATGACCTCCGGATTAGTAGTCGAGTACTCGAACCAATGGACTACAGACGGTCCTTAAATAAATTATAATTTTCCTAAGGTAAGTAGAAGCGTTGTCGAGTATACTTCTGATCTCTGATTTAATGTTCCGGTCAAGTGTCTTTAGTAAACTCGAAACGAGCCATGTTTCTGTTTCAATTTAATGTTCCGGTCAAGTGTCTTTAGTAAACTCGAAACGAGCCATGTTTCTGTTTCAATTTAATGTTCCGGTCAAGTGTCTTTAGTAAACTCGAAACGAGCCATGTTTCTGTTTCAATTTAATGTTCCGGTCAAGTGTCTTTAGTAAACCCGAAACGAGCCATGTTTGTGTTTCAATTTAATGTTCCGGTCAAGTGTCTTTAGTAAACTCGAAACGAGCCATGTTTCTGTTTCTATTCGCTTAGATTAAATTACGTTAAGGTGTGTTAATTCGAAAACCATTTCGAGATTTAGGTTTAATAAGCCGTATTTTAGAACTTGTGGTCTAAAAAACCTCATGATGATGAATATTTTAACGAAAAAGCTGCAGCTTCAATTTGCCTTTGTATGACGTCACTTGAAAAATGGCTGTTTAGAATTGTGTCCTTTGCTATCAAGATACATTTATAATCATTTGCTTTCGACTGATTTGACAGCTGGATGACAAATGAGTAGACAGACAGAGACAGACCACTTTTTTATTAGCAATCACACATCACGATCACTATAATGTCTAAAATTCTCAAGTGACGTCATATCTGACAATTCTTTAAAAAATCATGAAAAAATAATGGTTAATTTATATACCAAAATAATGAAAACTATGTTTTAAAATGACGTAATTCTCTGAAAAAAAATAAACATTTAGAGGTTGAGCTATAGGAATTATTTTATTTGACCAAAACTTTTGGTTTTGAGTTTTGTTGGATGGCTATGTTCCGTTTATAAAGGTTTTTTTTTTTTTTATTTCCGTAAATGCCAATGACATTTGTCGCGTTAAGAGAAGCTTGATATTTTTACAGCACCATGGGGCCGTGAACTTGTGTAAGAGGTATTAATTTAAATTTGATATCTCAGACAGTGCCGAGCAATACCGTCTTGACAGATGGACAGACGGACAACAAAGTGAACCTATAAGGGTTCCGTTTTTTCATTTTGAGGTACGGAACCCAAAAAAAGAAAAAAGCTAATGCCTAACAATATTTTTTTGCTTAAATTTTTTGCGGCTCTTTAATTCGTTGAGAAGTACAATAATCTCTGTAACTTTTAAGCCTTAAATTTTATTGACCTACACAGATGTAAAAGGTTTACAAATCTATTCCAAAAGTGATATTATTTATCATTTTCTAGTTTCCTCAGGAGCTCTCTACGTTGTTTCTTTTGATAGCAAGTAGCTTAAAAAATTAATTGTACAGTACACTGGATCCTATCTGTGATGCTGTATTAGTAATAAATATTAAATAAAGTAAATAAATTAATTCAGAAAACATAAATTGAACTATAAAATTAGTTTCTTGTTTGCACACTTTGAAGCAGAAACGTTCAGTATGCTCTTAAATTGAGCTCATAATGTTACCTGAAATAGTTTTAACTAGTTATTTAACTCTTACCGACCGCGTGAGTTTAAACGATTCCGGGGACTTAGATAGAAAAGTTATTTCATAAACATATTAACAGAGCTGCCTGGTAATTTCTAGCCGCAAGTACGGCCATTTTTGTGTTTTTATTGAGCCAAAAAATATCATCGTTTAAAGACAAAGTTTCTAGAGGTAAAAAACACAAATTGCCTTGCTGCCTTGGGCCAGAGTCTAAATAGTCTACAAGTGTGTTTTAATAATTTGGCCAATTGCAAGTCAGACTCGCGCACAAGGCTTTCCGTACCTCCACGAAATACGGGTACGGATTCCTAAAAATATGGTAAATAACAACAATATAGATGTCATAGTAACATCAAGGCGAAACAAAACAAGCCGCTAAAATGGTAGCGCCTGACAAATAATTAGAATACCGCTCAGTTCGGAACACTTGTATTTATTTTTTTATGCTTAAGAGTATGTACAACAATCTGTATGTACAACACTCTATATGTACAACAATCTATATGCACAACAATATGTACGTACAACAATCTGTATGTAAAACAATCTGTATGTACAGCAATCTGTATGTACAACAATCTGTATGTACAACAATTTGTATGTACAGCAATCTGTATGTACAACAATCTGTATGTACAACACTCTGTATGTACAACAATCTGTATGTAAAACAATCTGTATGTACAACAATCTGTATGTACAACAATCTGCATGTAAAACAATCTGTATGTACAGCAATCTGTATGTACAACAATCTGTATGTACAACACTCTGTATGTACAACAATCTGTATGTAAAACAATCTGTATGATACAACAATCTGTATGTACAACAATCTGTATGTAAAACAATCTGTATGTACAGCAATCTGTATGTACAACAATCTGTATGTAAAACAATCTGTATGTACAGCAATCTGTATGTACAACAATCTGTATGTACAACACTCTGTATGTACAACAATCTGTATGTACAACAATCTGTATGTACAACAATCTGTATGTACAACAATCTGTATGTACAACAATCTGTATGTACAACAATCTGTATGTACAACAATCTGTATGTACAGCAATCTGTATGTACAACAATCTGTATGTAAAACAATCTGTATGTACAACACTCTGTATGTACAACAATCTGTATGTACAACAATCTGTATGTAAAACAATCTGTATGTACAACACTCTGTATGTACAACAATCTGTATGTACAGCAATCTGTATGTACAACAATCTGTATGTACAACACTCTGTATGTAAAACAATCTGTATGTACAACAATCTGTATTTACAACAATCTGTATGTACAACACTCTGTATGTACAACAATCTGTATGTACAACAATCTGTATGTAAAACAATCTGTATGTACAACAATCTGTATGTAAAACAATCTGTATGTACAACAATCTGTATGTACAACAATCTGTATGTAAAACAATCTGTATGTACAGCAATCTGTATTTACAACAATCTGTATGTACAACACTCTGTATGTACAACAATCTGTATGTACAACAATCTGTATGTAAAACAATCTGTATGTACAACAATCTGTATGTAAAACAATCTGTATGTACAACAATCTGTATGTACAACAATCTGTATGTAAAACAATCTGTATGTACAGCAATCTGTATGTACAACACTCTGTATGTAAAACAATCTGTATTTACAACAATCTGTATGTACAACACTCTGTATGTACAACACTCTGTATGTACAACAATCTGTATGTACAGCAATCTGTATGTACAACAATCTGTATGTACAACAATCTGTATGTACAACAATCTGTATGTCCAACAATCTGTATGTAAAACAATCTGTATGTAAAACAATCTGTATGTACAGCAATCTGTATGTACAACACTCTGTATGTAAAACAATCTGTATTTACAACAATCTGTATGTACAACACTCTGTATGTACAACACTCTGTATGTACAACAATCTGTATGTAAAACAATCTGTATGTACAACAATCTGTATGTACAACAATCTGTATGTAAAACAATCTGTATGTAAAACAATCTGTATGTACAGCAATCTGTATGTACAACACTCTGTATGTAAAACAATCTGTATTTACAACAATCTGTATGTACAACACTCTGTATGTACAACACTCTGTATGTAAAACAATCTGTATTTACAACAATCTGTATGTACAACACTCTGTATGTACAACAATCTGTATGTACAGCAATCTGTATGTACAACAATCTGTATGTACAACAATCTGTATGTACAACAATCTGTATGTACAACAATCTGTATGTACAACAATCTGTATGTACAATAATCTGTTTGAAACTTGTATGTATTACCGGTAGAGCTGAAACAAATAACGTTTATATTTGTTAATTTTTTTATTATTTGCCATGGCAGTGGCCACATTAACGTATTCTGTGAACATTTCAACTGCTTAGTTATCACCGTTGTGACAAACGGACAGACAGACAGCGGAGATTTAGTAATAGGGTCCCGTTTGCCACCCTTCGGTTACGGAAACCTAGACACATTCTACTAGATTGTACTAGGCAGCCATGTAGCTAAGTAACCGACTCCTGAGAGTAATATTCCGTTGTTCCGTCTTTGATCAAATAACGGAAATGTTGCCCCGGCCTGAGGTCAATAGAGACAAGTAGGTTTTTAATATAGGTCAATAGAGATTTATTACAAGCATGTTAGGTCCAAGAAACTTGAAAACAATTATTTTTCTAAACATTTAAGCGTTATTTTTCAATAGGTTATTTTCTTTGAGTCGGTCAAGCGACGTTATCACGTTGTCAATGTCAGTAGTCGTTACGTGACGTCCCGGCGGGTCGTGCCGCGCCGGAGGTGACACAGCTCCCACGACAACAAACCCATCACTATTGCTATTTTCACGCGAAATAAAATGATCATAATTTATTTTGCACCGTTTCTTGTACCCGTAGCTCAGTGCAATTTGCCAATCCATAAAATTGTACCTATTTTATCTCCATCTAGTGACAGACTTGTTACGGGAACACTTTTGAAGTGGATACTCTTTGTTCGCATCTTGTATAAGGGGGCCATGTTTTATGATTTGCCGAAGGCAAATTGTAAAATGGTTCATCATTTTCTAAAGCCGAAATTAATTCTTTCACCAAATAGTCAAAAATAGGTGCGACGACGACGAGCGAAACGAGTTAGGTTTACAAGTAAATTCATATTGGGAGACTAGCGAAGCGGAGCAGAGCGAGGCAACCCTCAATAGCTGTAACATAATTTACGATATGCCTAGGCTCATTTTAATATGCCGAATTCTGCGATATGACGGCGACATAGTAAATTGTAAAACTTGAAGGGACATATACCATACAGTAACAACTGCTATCTAATATTATAACTCTTAATTAATGTTGTATTATATATAAGTTTAATTTTTTAATTTTTATACTGGTTGTCAAATTTCATTTTATCAAATATGTATGTTATTAAGTTTAATTCAATATCTTGTTTTTTTATAATGCATGCTATTCTTTTTTATTATATTTTTGTATTATAATCCAACTACCTGCAGTTGTGTCTAAATCTGCGAGATCAAGGACAGGCTGAAAAACAGCGCTGTGAAGATGATTCTCACTTCCAGCAAAAAGCTGAGCCTGACTCCTTTTTGTCGAAGTGTTTATAATTCAATATTCGGTAAAAATTGTTGTGAGACAAATAAATAATATTCTATTCTATTCTATTATATTTGAAGGGAAACTATATACCATACAGTAACAAATTAAAAAATCTCGACCTCTTTTTAAACAGTTGCTTGTCATGGGATCCGCAAATAAATGAAGTTTGCACGAAATTGTTTACGGCAGCAGGAGCTCTAAGAAGACATCGGAATTTCCTTCCGACTGAAACTAAATTGCACTTGCACACTCTCTGTTAGTAGGTACCAATTCTCGATGCCGATATCGACTTTGACGTTACTGAGGTACGTACAACTTAAGGAACTTGAGAATGTCTTCAAAATTTCTGTATTTGGTTTATTTCTGGTCATTGAACATTAATTCGGTCACGCGGGCGTAGTCGCGAGCATAATGCTTGTCTCCACCAAAATATATTCCCATCTCAGGCAACTTTGTTTCCATATAAGACAACAACTAGGTTGGTGAAGGGCTGAGATCAGTAAATATCGTGTTCTAAACAAATATTAGAAAAGGGACTGAGTACCGCAATCTGTTTACGAGTATTTACTAGTAGAGAGATTTTCTTTGTACTGTACATACGCGTTTGTACTGTACACAGTATTACTACAGTAGTACTGTACTCTTATTACTAAGACTCCGCTGTCCGTCCGTCTGTCCGTCTGTCACCAGGCTGTATCTCATGAACCGTGATAGTTAGACAGTTAAAATTTTCACAGATGATGTATTTCTGTTGCCGCTATAACAAGCAATACTAAAAAACAAAAACAAATAAACTAAATATTTAAGGGGGCAACAGACATGTTTTTTTTGCCTTTTTTATAGATAATGGCACGGAACCCTTGGTGCGCGAGTTCGACTCGCAATTGGCCGGTTTTGTCGTGTAAATGGAATTGGCAAGTTGTTTGTGCATAGTTAACTGATTGATAATGAATATTTATTTATTACAAATTATTACAGGTTTGAATTAATGTTGATATAATACTTTCTTCTGTTCTGTTTTGAAAAAGTTTCAATCCTATAATAGCGCAATTCAAGTTTTTTTGTAATACACCGGTAGCTTCTTTTTTATTACCTCTTTTAAACGTTCAGCTTTTTCCACAGTGTCCGTTTTTATGAAACAGTGCACCTCATATACCATTTTTCTTGCCTGTCTAGTCAAAAATTTGTTTTTCGGCATCTTGTTAACTAAATTGCAGC
This sequence comes from Ypsolopha sequella, assembly GCA_934047225.1. Classification (NCBI taxonomy): domain Eukaryota; kingdom Metazoa; phylum Arthropoda; class Insecta; order Lepidoptera; family Ypsolophidae; genus Ypsolopha; species Ypsolopha sequella. The sequence continues at coordinate 1,282,599 of OW203986.1, read as the reverse complement.
TCAAAAACAGAATTTAATAAAATAATACGCTTTACTCAAAATGTTTGTTTCCGTGACTTTACTCAAGCGCCCGGAGACATGCGGTGACAACGCGGCAAACAGAGAGCGACTAACAAACCAATCAAAGCCGCGCGGCGCGGTGCCTGCCCATGCCCTTCCGTCGCGCCCCCCTTCTGTCCTCTAAACAGTCCCTATAAATGACTTCTACGCATGCTCCCGCCAATTTTGCTCGTGACTCTTAAACCGTGCCGGTGCCTGTACTACTGTTTATTTTCTCGTATTTAATGGTAAAAAGTGGAGTACATAACTCGTGAAAAATGTTCAATTAACTTGTCTCTCCGTAACACAAACATATACTCACGCCTGTCTCCCAAAAGGGTAGGCATACTACCGTTTTCCATCGTTCTTAACATAATTTATAACTCAAAATTAAATTATCACGAGAATTTCTTTAAAAATAAATGAGTTTTATAAAAACATATCAGCGAAAAAAATGGTGCTATAAACGAACTCATCATCGTCATCATCATCATCATCATCAATTATTTAAGAGCCTAGCTCTTGTCGGTTAAGCATCTTCCATCGTTCTCTGTCATCCTTCAATTCCTGGTAACTTGCAACCCTTACCTTTGCCGTAAGATAGTCACTGAACTTGATCCTCGGTCTGCTTCTTCTTCTTTTCCCCTCTATTTTCTCTTCAGCGATGACTTCTATATAAAAGAATAGAACAAAAAGTTACAACTTATAATAAATAGCTACTCACGATATTTAAAAGTCAGAATTCCGCCTCACACTAGTTTCACAGTTTCTTTGGAGGCAAACAGGATTACGAGAAGGTTGCTTGTTTGAAAACTTTACTTTTTTACAATTTCAAATGCTACCTTTCAAGTTGGACCTACAAAGAAAAAACTGAATAACAAAAATTTGAAAACAAACAAATAAATTTAACTTACTGAATAAACTGAAAGGTCTAACAATTCTTTTATTAAACCAACCTAATAAAAACCAAGACACATCAGACACCCGTAAAACAAATCAAAAATGTTTGTTTTCAACTTCTAATTTAACTACTAAAATAAGATATCCCTTAACTGAATGAACATACAAAATAATAAAACTGTAGAAACTAAAATCTTTAAAATAAACTTTTAAAAACTTATAAACAAATAAAAATCAAACAGTTTTCAGTTTGTGGATGTACTAAAAGTAGATGTCACTAATTCACTATACGAGTAAACTAAACATACAAAATGAACTGCGAACAATAGTTGAAATTACATACATAAACATAAACTTTCACATACCAACATAAAGAAACAAACAAAACAACAAACTCAAATCATCAATCATGAACATAAAAGCACACACAGACTAAATCTACAAATGACATCACCAATCTGAATAACGTTACCAAATCGTCCAATCAATAACATAATTATTAAAAAATATATTAATACCCACCCTATCGTTGGCCCGTGACGGTAATTTGATTCAAAATTAATTACTCCTATCACAGGTACACGAAAATTATTAATAACAACCAGTGTATGTGAAAAATTTATTACTTTAACCATTTGAGTTGGTTTGTATTAATAACTACCGACAATTATTAATAATTCCTAATTAACCTAATTTTGTACCGCCATCTTTATGACGTCAGAGTTTCAACCCCCACAGCCTTTGCGTTTTTCATCTCGTATATTTATATTCAGGAGATTCTTATAGAGAAAAAGCTGTGTCCATCTGTCTGATCGTCTGTATCTACAAAAGCCGGGCTGATTAAACAAGTGACGAACTGCGTGCCAATGTTTAAAAAGGTAAGTACCTAATTATTAGTAGGCGCAACTTGTTGAAGAAGTAAGAGAGAATTAATCTCCTCTACCTTGAGCCTCACTGTAAGAAAAGGTAAAAAAAAAAACACACCGGATCTAAAATATGTTATCTATAAAAGGGGAAAATTTCACTTTTTCGACCGCTGCTTTATTTTTTTCACACCATGATTCTAATAAAGGCTAAGGTCGTTGTCTAAATGTCTTTTTCACCACTCTTAATAACGGTCAGCGCGAGGAAATAAAGAAAAACGTCAACTAATAGTTTACGCCTGTTATGTTTTCTTATAAACTTTTAAAAAAATGTTTGCTTTGAATCATTAATTATTAAAAGTAAATACTATTTAGCATTTTAAAAAAGAACTACGCCGACAAGAGCTTATCTCTTAAATAATTGATGAGAAAAAATCAGAGTCCTATTTTTTTTTGTACACTTAACATGTATTGAGATTTCACTTGCGTGTGATACATTTTTCAATAAATTCCTAGCGTTGTAATTGGTCACTGAAGTTTTTAAACTGCAAGTTTTTCCATGATAACGTAATCACCTCGTATCTAATTTGTTTTTAGATATATTGCTACAAATAAATATTTGATTTGGGCAATTGTGCTTTTTTTAGGCTAAATTCAGAAATAGCTCATAAAATATATAAATCGAAAAAAAAACAGGCATAACCTGAAACCACTCTGAACAAATTTTCCTATAATACTGACTTTTGCATATACAATTTAAAAACCAAACCTGGCAAATTTGATAAGGGAAAGAAGATTTTTTTGCATAAATTTAAAAGCTTTAGCACAGAAATTGTTCAATTAGATGACTAGAAATTAAATGTATTTCAAGTTTTGTAGCAAGTCACACACATACAACCTTGTGTCAAATTACAAACACACTTACCTCGCTTGTATTGGGGTCGGTTAAAGTGATCGACGACGTAGGGAACCCTGGAGAGTGACCTTGACCTCGACCGGCCGGGTATTGAGGAACGATATTAGGAATTCAGATTCGATGGCGGTCCCCAAATTGTATACAAACAAATAGCGGTCTCCATCAGGATTTGTGAAATAAGAATCTCAGAGGACTATAATCATCTCGGTCTCGGTTTTCTTGTTCATAACGAAATAAATATTACAGGTAGAACTCACAAATGTTCTGAAGGACTCACATTGCTTGTTCATGTTCAAATATGTATTAATGGTATTGCTTTATGCTGGTCTATTCATACTGGAGGCTCAGGGATTCTCATCACCACATTCTATTCATCGAGGCAATTTAGGAAAGATTAGGAAACCGGACAAGTGCGAGTCGGACTCGCGCACGAGGGTTCCGTACCACTACAAAATATGGGTATAAAACTCTTTAGTAAATAACAAAAATAAATGCTATAGCAACATCCGGGTGACAAAACAAGGCGCTGAAACGGTAGCGCTTGACAAACAATTCAACACCCTATTTTTTATTATTTCTTGTTTTATTTATTTATTATGATTATTATTATCATTGCCGTCATAGAGGGTAACCTTATGGTAACACGTATTCTGTGAAAATTTCAATCGCTACCTATTACGGCTGAAGCTTTAGACAGACAGACGCCTGCAGTGACAGACAGACGGACGGATGGACATCGGAGGCTGGGTAATATGATCCCGTTTTTTTTTTGTTGCAATGATCGAATTTAAAGGTAATTAAGACCTAAAGTTTTACAGCCTGTATACACTGCATAGGTAAAGTAGTAACACAAACTAGTTGTAACACAAACTAGTTGTAACACAAACTAGTAGTAACACAAACTAGTAGTAACACAAACTAGTAGTAACACAAACTAGTAGTAACAAAAACTAGTAGTAACACAAACTAGTAGTAACACAAACTAGTAGTAACACAAACTAGTTGTAACACAAACTAGTAGTAACACAAACTAGTAGTAACACAAACTAGTAGTAACACAAACTAGTAGTAACACAAACTAGTAGTAACACAAACTAGTGGTAACACAAACTAGTGGTAACACAAACTAGTGGTAACACAAACTAGTAGTAACACAAACTAGTTGTAACACAAACTAGTAGTAACACAAACTAGTAGTAACACAAACTAGTAGTAACATAAAATTGTAGTAACACAAACTAGTTGCAGTCGTCATCGCATTTCTAACAAAAACGAGCAACTAATTAAGTATTTAGTAATATTTATGCGTTTCTCAGCAAATGGCTGGAAGTTTCCTCGGTAGTTAGCTGCTGCTGTAAAGGCCAGTTCGTACGAAAGTATTTCAACTAGTGCGGCTCGCTTCAATGAGGAACAAAAACTTCAAGTATATATTAAATTCCGGGTCAGGCACTACGGGTATTGAAAGTAACTACCGGGTGTAAAAGGAAACACATATTGATTATACTGAACCACTTTGTCACAGATACATAAACCGTCCAAATGAAAAAAAAAAAGTGATTTCCGTAGTAACGTAGTAACTACGAGTATAAGAACCTACTGCACATTTTGTATGGGCAAGTGAAAATTAATATTAATTCAGTTATTATCATTACAGTATGTGGTTCCATTTAATTCATGTCGATAGAGGTATAACATTTATATAAATAAATATGTATATAATATATTATTGAACGAGTTAGCGAAGTGAACGAAGTTCTCCGAGTCTGCTTGAACAATCCGGCGTTTGTTTGTATGTATGTATGTTTGTCCGACGATAACTCGAGTATCGTTGATCGGAACGTAATGATATTTGCTAGGCAAGTGAATAAGACAAAAAGAATTTTAAGTTCAAATCGGTCAAGGTCGAATCGCGAGTTCATAGTTCGGGGCGAACTACTAGTAAGTAAATATATATTTTATATACACCCAGTAGAGTGATGCGCAAAAGCTACCTCAACAAAAATATTTATAGTTCGAAGCTGCTGTAGCTGCCTCTTATCTCAGTGGTTAGAACAGGTCCGAAAGTATTAGAATTTTAAACTTATTTTGCCAGCTCCTGCTCGCTAGGTACGAGACAGCTAGCAGTGTAGAACAGTCCCTAGACTCGACATTAAACACTCGTCAAGTTTAATGGCGACATCCATCAAGAGCTGACAACATGATGCTTATAAAAACATTTAATGTAAAGAAGGTTGCCAAGACTAATAAGCTCATAACACTTTCACTGTTAAAAAGTTATCAGATCTCAAAGCCTTAAACTCTACAAGGCTTAAATCTACAAGCCACAACTCTACAAACCCTACATCTTGGTCAACACGTAGGGCTTTCCCGTTTCGCGGCCGACATACAGACACTCTCATGGACTAATAGTCTATAGGCAAATCTTTAAAAAGGCGTCTCTGTGACGTCACAAAGATGGCGGCCGACCGTTTCAGGTTTTTGTTTATTTCTCAAGCTCTGTTGCATCTATTAGGTTGTGTGAGGTATCATTTGAAAGCTTATTTAATTCACTATGATTGCTTTCTTGAAACTTATAACGTAAATTTAGTGATTAAAAAGATGTTTGGTAAAGTAGAATTTATTGACCATATACATTTGTGTATTTACCAGTATAGCTCAATAATGAGATAATTTAGCGTCATTAATGTTATTACAAAAGTTATGGAACGTATCTTTGGCTTTCCAATTATGTATTGTTATACGATAATAAACAAACAAGTTGTATCAAATTCCGTAAAGCAAGTGCCAGCCCGGGTATTACGTACAATAATTAAAGTAAAAAACCAGTCATGTGTGTGAGTAGGTTCTGGTTACAAAATGTGTGTAACCAACTACAAAGTTAAGATGGTCAATTATTAAATCACACAAAATTGGAAAATTTTGATTCTATGATTTATTTTTTCACTATTTATACCAAATTTCAAGACTGGGTCACTGAGAAGCACCCTGGAGATTTCCATGATCAGTCAGTGAGTGGGATTTTATGAGGAGTTGGAGGGTGAAAGTTACAAATTTCTTATTACTGTTGTAATTTGTGTGCTAATCCTAGCGTGCATGGTAAACTTCAGATTTCTAAGACTTCAGGAAATTCCCTTTCCTGAAGAGGTTTTGATGATCATGAGTGAGTGAGTCAGTCAGTTAGTGAATCAGTCAGTGATGAAATATATAAAATTATAAAACCTAGACAAATGAAACTAAGCGTATTTCTAGATTACACCTCGTTAAAATCTCAGTGACAGGTCTAAGGACCAAGTAATATAAATATGACATATTAAATTATTTTGTACAGCTAGTTTTTAGGAATTGCATTGCAATGAATTGATTACGTTATTTGATATTTATAGGTATATATGTTATCAAGCAAATACTATGAAAGATTGATATGAAAAGATTAATGTATTTAATTTAAATTTATTTTCTTAACTTATGACATGTGAATAATCCGATTTTAATTTAATTTTCCATGTTGGAAATTAAATTATTTTTTAAGTCAACTGCTAGTAAAATGTATTTCTTGGTTTTTTAAATAAAAGTTCTAATTATTATTATGCATGTACACTAATCAGTCACAGGCCCATAGGGATTCGGTCATTTGATAGGCATTCATGGGGCCTATACCAACATTAAAGAGGCCTTTGGTGCCATTTAATTTAAATGTGAGATGGCTGCATCCATGGAGGCCTCTCCCTCAATGTATCATTGAGATACGTTAGCGGACAGTCCCCCACAGTTGCCAACATATTGTCAGAAGTAAGAAACTTGGAGTGGGCTATGAGGATGGGATGCTAAATTAACCGGATGTCAGGGCTATGGAGTGAGATAACGGACATCTGCCTCTTGATAACTACCCAGCAGGACAGCCGTTGTGGGCCCCTATCCAGCCACCACGGGACGGCCAGGAGGAAACACTATGTAAGCAGCTAAGGTTATCGAGAGGTGATATCTGCGGGGTGCAAGATCCTTGTACAGTCAAGTGCCCCTCAGCGTTATGACATTTACACTTCCAACCTGGAGCATAGGTTCCGCTCTTGCATCTCCACTCTGGCCGGTTGGTTAAAGCAAGCGCAGGGACGGAGGGTGTGTTGTTGTGTGTTTGTGTGTGTAAGCGCATGTGTTTGTGTTTCCCCTGGAGGTAGGGTCCGTGGCGTCGCCATTCACCATCGGCTCACCACAAGCCGCCCTGCGGTGACTGATTGCACTGGACGTACTGGAGGTACCAGCGGGCGATGCGGTCGTCGCATCCCTACGCTTTATTATTTTTATCATTAAAGTATTTCATAAGTCTGCTATTTGCATCTTATCCTGAAAATTTGAACTCTCTAGTATTATACAGGCCGAAGCTATGAGGATTCGAAAATACGACGAAACGCTTCGAGAAAAGGTACGCAGTGCCCTGCTTCTTTCGGCTCGTCTTGGCGGGGGCGCTGCCGTGCCCCCAGATATAAATCCTGCTTGTTACAAGGAGCTAGACCTACCGACTTGCCGCGTTACAGGCTTTAGTTTAGTTTATGTTGAAAATTATAAACTAGAAAACATTTAATTTTTGAATCTTTGCGTTTCCTGGCGTAACTGCACTCGATAGCTGTCCTGGTCTAGACTCATTTTACATGAGGTACAGTAATAAATATGAATACAGCAGACAGCTAAGAATTAGCAGAAAGGCTAGCAGAAAGCACAGAGAAACAAGAAAAAAAATATCGCGGAAGGAACTATATAATTAGCTATTAAATTTGTTTCGCCTTTTGTATCGAGTTTAATTTTAACTCCCGTTTTTTAATTCCTCTACTGAACCGTAGAAAAAGGCCGCAAAAAAAAAAACCGTCCAAGTGCGTGTTAGACTAAATAATACTTAATCAAACTATGACAAGTTATAAACAAATTAAAAGGAGGTTAATTATACAAAAAATATCTTATTCAAAGAATGGGTTAGTATAATGCTATGGATTAAGTCCATAACATTAACATTTTGAGATAAACAATTAAAAGCTTTACAGGTTCGTTAAATATAAGAATTTTGTTTATAGTTAGTTCTTACTGTCAGCAAGAAGAAATTTTTACAATGGCTACGATTTCGATTTGAGGTCAGAAAATTAAGCTTACTCAACAGTACAATATTAATTAAATTTTGGGTTTTGGGTTTTGGGTCAACATTCTACATAACATATAAAAATTTCAGGTCTATTCTCATTCCACACAAGAGCTAGAGACTCGACACATACGGACGGACGGACCGATAGACGGACAACAGAGTGACATTAATAGGGCTCCGTTTTGCCTTTCGGGTACGATACCTTACTTGTATAGGTATAAGATAAGAAATAAACAAACAAACTAAACAAACAAACAGATTAAACAAATATACAAATAATCTTTCATTCTCTACTATATGAGTAACTTATTTAAGTATTTAATTATTTGTGCAACAAGAGAGCAAAGCTTTGAGCCGAGTTTGAATCCTGAGCAAGAAAAGGATTCTATAATTGAATCAAGAGCGTAGCGTATGCTTCTAAGTTAGAATCCTGAGCGTGGCGAGGGATTGAAAGGCACTGGAAACAAAATCACTTTCCTTTCGTGTGACACATATAACTTTTCACATCACTAGCGAGAAAACACAGGATGTAAAGAAACTGTGTTTTCGAACGAACTTATAGAATTCAATAGTTTTTTCTTAAAAATACTGCATATAAAATATTGCATATGAAATAAAATGTACGGAATTTTAATTGAATCCCAAAAGACGTCATTAATCGGAAAATCTGTGATAAACCAGTCGAAAACGCAAATCAACACAATCTGCACGCAGGCGTTTTACTCTTTCCGTTTCCGGTAGAAGATCCTTAGTGTATTGTATACCATTAGACTAAGGATATATCCTATATCTTAAATCTATGGTATATACGGAGTCTATGGTATATACGGAGACCATGGTATAGATTTGTATTCCTTATTCTGAGGGTATAGACTCCATACACGTTGGGAGGCTATACACAGGATTATGAGAAGTTTACGTAGTCTATGGTATCCGATAAGGCTGCGTATATAGCCTCCCATTGTGCATGGAATCACCACGCTAATTTTGCTATCCCACTTTCCCATGAGCTGTTAATGGATATGGAGTTGCTGAACGTTTTGTGAGCCAATAAATACGAAATTTCAATTCGCAGGTTCTTAATTTAAAACTCTTTTCTTCACTGAGTGAGCAAAATTGACTTTTGCTCACTGGTTTTGAGCAACAAAGGCGCTCTTTTCGAGTTAGTGAAGTGAAAATAAATTATTTTCCATTCAAAAGGATTATTTATCCATCTTTCGGCTGTACTTTGAAGTAGTAGGCGTACCATGAGTTTAGGCCTCGATACTCGCTAGCGACTGCGTAAGATATTTGTATGAGAAATTGCACACCGCCCCTAGCGGTTTGCGAGAGGAACCACAATTTCTCATACCATATATTTTACGTAGTCGTTAACGAGTATCGAGAATTCAAGTAAGGTTTCGTATCCGAAGGGCTACAAAACATTTTTTTTATAACTTCCAGCGAGCGGTACTAGTCACGATTCCCAAGCTAGCCCAGCGGTAGGCGTCACCTGTGTGACGACAAGGTCACTGCGGCAATGATTGCCTGTTTATTTAGATTTCTGTGGTATGGAACGTTTGCCCTCCTTTACTAATGAATGACATTCTGACTGAATGACATTCCCGTCGGAAACGGTTGACGGTCTTTAGGCTGGATTATTTAATTTAATCCAATCATTCAATCCGTCGAGAATGTATTACCGAAATATCCTTAGTGATGTCACACCCTTTTCAAAGTTTTTTCAACTAGATCTGGTTTGACAGAGGTGCTTTACACAGTTTGAGATATCATTACAATTTATACCTATACATATACGTATACTGACTGACTCGTTGGCCATCTCGACTGAATTTAGGTCACAGCTGGAGTGGCTGCCAATTCGCCTTCTTCGGGATGCCCACGTTCTCTCCTTCCTAGATACTGTTCAATTCTTCGACTCCATTCAGAATCTTTCACGCGACCCATGATCGTACACTACGTTCCTCTGAAAATTTGCTATTAGTAATTCCAGCTCACTCTTTCAATTTGCTATTAGCAACTCCAGCTCACTCTTTCAATTTGCTATTAGCAATTCCAGCTCACTCTTTCAATTTGCTATTAGCAACTCCAGCTCACTCTTTCAATTTGCTATTAGCAATTCCAGCTCACTCTTTCAATTTGCTATTAGCAATTCCAGCTCACTCTTTCAATTTGCTATTAGCAACTCCAGCTCACTCTTTCAATTTGCTATTAGCAATTCCAGCTCACTCTTTCAATTTGCTATTAGCAATTCCAGCTCACTCTTTCAATTTGCTATTAGCAACTCCAGCTCACTCTTTCAATTTGCTATTAGCAATTCCAGCTCACTCTTTCAATTTGCTATTAGCAATTCCAGCTCACTCTTTCAATTTGCTATTAGCAACTCCAGCTCACTCTTTCAATTTGTATGGTTACTTCTTTGTTGTCAAGTCGGTCAGGTTGTGGAATGACCTGTCCATAGCCGAATCCATATATATATATATATAGCTCTTCCAAAGATTAGTAAAGGATGATTTTCATTCTTTGTTATTTTAATATAATAATTTGTAGCAGAGGAATATACTATATTCCTTTGCTTTAATTGTTATTACTTATGGTTCTGTACGTTACTTTTGTACTTATAAAATATTTATGTTTATAGATACATATATTCTTTATTCCATCATATTTAAATACATATAAGAATCTTGAGTTAAAAGCACTTGTACAGTAGTTTCACATTATTTATGTTTTCTCCCAACCGGTTTCGGATTTTACATTATTTTCAAGGGAAGATGTTAGTTAAAATACATTTCATTGACTTAGAACTGAGTTATATATGCGCGGGCAAATTAATTGTCCAAACCTTCTGGAGGTTACTTTATGTATGCGCCGAAACGGAACGTTCTCTCGGAAGCCTCATCGTCATGGCTAGCTCCGCCGCCATCTTGTACCGGGCAACACACTTCACCTATCAGCTTTAGCGTCAACATCTATTTTGCCTTATATTCTTGTAAAACGAAACGAAAATCTGCTGTAAAACTACATATTATATGATCTAAAAGGATCAAGTGGTTTTAATTATAAAATAATAAAACTACCAAATGTACCGCAAGTACACTTTATTACTCGTATTTTATTTAGAAAAATGGTTAAATGTGCAATAAAATCGTGTAAAAACGATACTAGAAAACAAACCAAACAGAATTCTAGGATCACATTTTACCGGTTAGCAAATTTTCAATACTTTTAAGTAAAAAAACCGGCCAAGTGCGTGTCGGGCCACGCGCAGTGTAGAGTTCCGTAGTTGCCCTGCACAATATGCGGACTTATCCAAGTTTCATAAGTTTGTCGGCTAATAAAGATCGCGCCAAACTTCTAGTACGCTAGGAAGTTGCTCTTCCCAAGAACGGCCCATACATTTTGTTCCTGCTGATGCAAATCGCTCCGTGTTTAGAGGGGACTAAAAGTTTGGCGCGATCTGTACTCGTTAACTTGTAAAGATTTTACCTTTACGTACGTACCTTTTAGTAACAACTACTTTCCGTATTCTTGGTCTTTGTGATCCGTTTGAGACGTCGATCATCAAAATCCATTAGTCAACGAGTGAGCCCAAAACGGTTGTGTTTCTAGACCTGCACATATATTTATCGATAATTACGTTTGCAGCGCACAGTTGCCCATCTCTATTTGTCACATATCTTTCATTGTACCGCTTGAATATGTCCATGTGTCCCAGAATATTATTCTGAGCCTCAGCTCTATGATAAACCTCAGCAAACATAGCGTTTTTAATCGAGATATTCTAATTTTTGTATTTTTTTTTTATCTACACAGACATCCATATTGTCTACTCCTTTTCCTAGTATTGATGTCTGTGATGAATCCTCAGACCAATAAACCAATAGACAAAGTCTTGGTGCCGTCAAAACGTACTACCCAAAACTTCATTTCGACTCCTAATGACTCCTGTCCAAGTCACCAAATTATAATGTACTGTTACTTTTCTTAAGTGACAACATTGGCAATCCTTTGTAATTTGGTCGCGTTATAGCTTGTGTTTATGTTAGGAAGTAAGTCGGCAGATTTTTAAACAAAATTTTATTCAAGTTGTGTTTTGCTGCGAATTATCGTATGGAAAAGGGTTGAAAATACAAGGACAATGTCCTGCTACGTGCGTGGTTGCAGATCCCATTCGGGGAATAAAAAAAACTCGAACAGCAATATCAGTTTTCACAAGTGAGTAAAAAGTGATGTTTTCCGAGTAAATGAACCATAAAATGGAATTCCATCAAGAAAGACCGCATTTTACGACGTGTCGTTTTCATATAGTAACGTAAATATAGCTTTTAGAATAAAAGTAAATCCTAAAATCATTAAAATAATTAAATCCGTTTTGAGGTTATTAGTGAAGTCAAAACAGTTGTCGGTAATTTTACTGATTTTGTGCTAGTATGAAGTATTGATTCAGCTTATTTTACTTAAGGTTCCCCAAAAATTAAGACATTCGTAAACGATGGTTTGTTGCTATTAGCTGGAGTTGGAAACAGCACAAAACTAATTGGAAAGTGCTCAAAGCACTTCAATCCAGAGTGCTTTCTGAAAAGAACTATTGCGACCACGCTTAAAAGACGATGCGGTGCCCACCTTGAATTTACCTAGTAAAACAGAAGTTGTTTTGGTTGAATCCTTCACTACGCTCAAAATTCTAACTTAGAATCACGAATCTTGCTCGAGATTCAAACTCGGCACTCGCAACAAAAATAAACTTTGCTCTCTTGTTGCACAAATTTTAATGCTTATTTTACTACTATCTGTTTGAAAATGACCAATAAGTGTTATGTTTAATTCTAGGATTTGAGGACTGCAATGGAACCATCAAAAGCTGGCTTTGTAGTGCGTAAATTGAAAAAATTCTTGCATTGAAAAAAAAATTCTCCAAGCCCTGGAAGGACCTGCTAACAGCATGCCCCTAATGAGTGTAAAAGACAGAGGAGGGCTGACTAAGCCATCAAAAAGCATTAAAAAAATCTACCAAACCGCAGAGAAAATCCTGAGAGAGTTTGAGGATGTAGTTACAAAAAAAGTGTAGGAAAACCACAGTACTTCACATCTATGATAAACCAAATTTCACAAAGATTATTGGTACAGACAGACGTACTTGACGACCTACATGACCATTCGTTGGATAACTTCGTGTTCGACACGTATTTGAAACTTAGAATACATCACATGACGAAGGGAATTACTGCACCCATCGAAAATATACGCTCATTTCTGACGAAAACAATAATTAAATACGTTTATTTTTGGCTGCTTTGTAAATCTTAATGACATGCGAAAATCAAACGTACTCACTGGAGAAAATTGAGAAATTAAACAACCATGAAGTTTAAAAAAATTAAGCTTCTCAATAAAACGATTCAATTATGCATTTTGTATGCGAAGGTCAAAATGTTATTTTTATTTTTGATATTTTATATAATAATATGTAAAATAATAATTCTGGAGTTTGCAACAAATTGTTTCTTTTATCCTCTGATTATTTTTCTGAGTTTTGTTATTATTATCATTATTTCACAATTGTTTGAGAGGGATCCTTTTGAGTGTTAAGGAGGCTAGTTTTCATGGCGGCGCCTTCCTCTCAAAATATGTATTTTTAGTGGGAGTGGGACCGTGTGTGTGTGGATGTATGTATGTAAACGTGGTATTCTTAGTTTTGAAAATAAAGTTGATTTTTTCATTTCATAAATATTTGGCAGGTTTCTCAATTTCATATATTATTTTATCTACTCCCATACTACAATAAGGTAATTGCATCATCAAAATCAGTTTTATAAGTACCTATACTGTTTATCTGATAATATTACATTATAACACCGTGATTCTGCGCTGCTATTGGCCCAATTTACTATAACACCGCTAGAGAGCCAATCAACAACAGCGACGAGAAATAAGTCCCGACCTTTTTTCTCAAGCCACGACCACTTTATCCTAGTTGCTTCTAATTGGTACTCAAGGCAGCATTACCGGTCGATGAACTCGGGGTTCATGAACGAGTGTTCTTCTCATTTTTCGTGAAATTGTTAGTTGAAAATATGATTAAAATACGATATTTTTGATGGTCGTAGATTAAGTATTGTGTCCAACTGAACATAAATTGACATTTCGACACTTGTGCAAAAGTATTACGAAACTCACTTAGTTCGTTTCGTTAACAAGCACTCGTGTCCCAATGACTTGAATTATGTTACAGTTGCACAAAATACTATGATAATCTATGTAGTTTTCTAACTGTACAACAAGGTATTATTAAGGCTTTTTCTATCCAAATCGGTATCGATAAAGTCTGCAAACCGGTAGTCCGATACATGTCTACAGTAGCCGTCAATAGAAATTGTGAACTATGTAAACAAAGCGCCATGTTGTCTTTGTCTATGAATAGGTGAACTATCTAGAGATGGGTAAGTATGTGATTAAAATATGTTAGGTGCTTAATTAGTTTTCTTTATTTGATTCATCGCTAAAATATTCTGATGAATCGCTAGTCAAATCGCCCACGTTAATTACAAATGGTTCCGTCACAGCGTTGTTGGCCGTATCTATTATCTCATCCAGTTATTTCGTTTTTTCTTCTACTTTTAGGACATGAGGTACACATTTTAGAGCATCGCTGGAAGATCACACAGCTCTCGATAGAATTACACACACGTTTATGTCAAAGATTATGAAGTAACGCTGTTAAAAAAAATGACGGAATAAAATAACATCACGAATAATATAGGTTTATATTCAAATAGATTCGTACATCACCAATTTTCAAAGACAATACAGATTCGATGAGAAAAAAATATGACAGCAATCTCGACGCAGTACAGAATTGACTATTGATTCTATGATTTTCCGTAATTAACTGGTGATTATTGAATATTTCATGATGAAATACAGTGAATGACTGGTAAGACTCGATGCTTCATGATTTGGAATAATGTTCAATGAGACTCCGTGACAGAACCTTGAGAAAAATTGAGAAAACGGTTTGTTTACATAGTCCACAATTTCTATTGACGGCGACGTTGCAAGCGTTTGAAAGATAGGGCTGTAGCCGGCTTGAAATCGACGTACTGATAAAAATACTGCCATCTTGTTTTTTCATACGGAGAGTTGTATATGTGAAAGTAGCATAGCTTTACCATTCTAGGTTTCTGCTTAATTAGATTTTGTCTATTGGTTTATTGGTCTGAGGATGAATCCATAGTTTTTTTTTATTGTCTTTGGATTGAACAGCTGTATAGGACGCTTACTTTACTCTTTGCCGGACAGAAACCATCACAGAACACATGACACTACTTCATTCAGAATCGAATGGCATAACATTACTAACAAGATAATGGACGAAGGCAATTTTTTTGAAAACCCAGGGGAAGAAAAAAATAATGATGATGATGAGGATAATTTTATTGAAACCCTTTTCAAGGTAAATGCTTTAGCAAGTAAAAATGGCTACTCCAGGTCCCAGCAGAATTCTCATGAAAAATACCTTGAACGTCTTCATACAGAATTCCATGAACTATGGCGTCAAAGGCTCTATAGCGACCTTCGAATTACAGACTTTGAAAAAATAAGAGTTATTGGGACAGGAGCTTTTGGAGTGGTCTATCTCGTCAAATATGTCCCAAAGAACAGGTACTACGCAATGAAATTGCTTCAAAAGGCAACAGTAGTCAAATTAAAACAAATAAAAAATAGCTACTATGAAAAAAAGGTCCTATGTGGTTTGCACTTTCCATTTTGCGTGTTCATGAAATACTTTTTTAAAGACAATGTTTATCTGTATTATGTTCTTCCATTTATACCTGGAGGGGAATTATTTAGGTATTTACGTAAAAAGGGTAAATTTGACGAAAAATCCTCGAAGTTTTATGCTTCGCAAGTTGTGCTCGCTCTGGAGTATTTGCATTATTGTGAACTGATTTATCGGGATTTGAAGCCAGAAAATATTTTGATAGATAAAAACGGGTACTTAAAGATCACCGATTTTGGATTCACTAAGATTTTAAAGGGAAGATCTTGGACTCTATGTGGTACCCCAGAATACATGGCGCCTGAGGTCCTACAAAATGGGGGATACGGGTACAGTGCGGACTGGTGGTCATTTGGGATCTTGGTATACGAAATGAGCGCTGGATATCCGCCTTTTTATGCGCATTCTCATGAACTGATTTATGAAAAAATTAATAAGGGTGTATACAAAACTCCAAAACATTTTTCCACTTCGTTAAAAGATTTGGTATCAAAGACCATTGTGCGTGACAGATCAAAACGATTTGGTGAACTCAAAGATGGAGTTTTAGACTTCAAGAACCACGCTTGGTTTGCTGAGATAAACTGGGATGATATATTGAATCTAAAGGTTGATGCTCCTTACATTCCTAAAGTAAAGTCAGGAGGAGATGCCAGTAATTTTGATAACTATGAAAAACAGAAACTAAAGAACAGTCCCTTTAACCTATACGAGAATGAGTTTTTTGATTTCTGAAGATGGCTTATGTTAGATTTTATTATTATGGTGGATCTTATTAGTATTTTACATTTAAACGAATAATTTAGGTTAGTGCTTATCAAGATTTGTATAAAAATAATAGTTTACTTATTTAAAACTTATCTGTTTAGGATAATACCTTTTACACCTGAGAAGAATTCAATATAGTAGAGACATTTTAAATTTAACGTTGCACACCATACGTTACAGTTTTACTACGCTAAGGTTCTATCCTAAAGAGATTTGTGTCAGATAATAGCATAGTATACGGCTTTGCTTATATGTAATGTCTGGATTTTGTTTTTGTGTAGTCCCTATATAGGGTACTGGCTAACTTGTGTAGTCCCTATATAGGGTACTGGCTAACTTGTGTAGTCCCTATATAGGGTACTGGCTAACTTGTGTAGTCCCTATATAGGGTACTGGCTAACTTGTGTAGTCCCTATATAGGGTACTGGCTAACTTGTGTAGTCCCTATATAGGGTACTGGCTAACTTGTGTAGTCCCTATATAGGGTACTGGCTAACTTGTGTAGTCCCTATATAGGGTACTGGCTTACTTGTGTAGTCCCTATATAGGGTACTGGCTAACTTGTGAATTCCCTATTACCCTCAGTGGCGTGCACAGAACTTTTTGCTGGAAAAGCAAGCAATTGGTCAAGAATAACAATAAAAAGAAAAATGAAAAAATTTAAATAACTCAAAGTGATATTTAAATTTTTTCATATTTTTTTTATTTATATTCTCGATCAATCGCTTGTTTTTCCAGCAAAAAGTTCTTTATTTACCCTAATGGGTACTGGCTTACTTTTCGGTGTAAAAGTATGTTGGCCCGCTAATCTAGTTAGATTGGAAATTATCTTCGTATTTATTTCTTTACTTGTGTCAAAAGACCTCTCTATATCCTTACTACTATTATGACAAAGATGAATAAATAAACAAATTAATACACACTTTATTGTACTTGGCTAAAATAAAAAAATGAGTGCAGAGTTCAATGTTGTACAAGGGTGGACATATCACTTAAAGCCATTTCTTCCAGCCAAACTTTGGGTGGTGAAGAAAGTATTATTTTATGTATGTGGAAGTGAGATACCAAATTTATAAATTAAAAGAAACATGGTGCGTAGTGGAAGGTACAGCTCGGCCAGGCCACCCTAGAACGACGTATACTGAGCAAATATGTAACATACTGAAGAAAAGCCAGTTCAAAAGTAGCCGGAATAGAAGAGGTTGTATGACTAGATTGATGGATCTGGAAAAGGCAAAAAGGTGTGTCTGGATCGTAGCAGATAGAAATATGTAGTCTTTGCCTACCCCTATGGGAGACAAACGTAAGTTTATGTATGTAAAAGAAACAAAACCAAAAAGTGAAAACGTGAATACCTATCTATACATAATGCTTATCTACTTACTCGTTTATTGTATTAATACTCCTACCTAAATAAACGTACACAATATATTTTATGTTTGACTGTCAATTATAAATATTATATACATTATACATACAAATAATCAAATAATATACTACCTTGTATATAAAAATATCAAAAGACTGAGCTATAAAGTGATCAGTTTCTGAATACCATTGTTGTAGCAGTCAGAAATTGAAAATGTTTTTTTCGCTCGCTGCTGGTAGCGATAGTGTTACATGGCGATTACTTTATATAGTATTTGTTCTATCATCACGATTTACGTATCCAAATGTGTACATCAACATAGCGTCGGACTGGACATATGGGGCCCGGGTGGCATTATCATTTTTTTCAAAATTAGGCTAGCTTTCTATCGACTGGGAGATTTATGTTTTTCTTTTAAATATGCAAAATAACAAACTTAATGATAATGTGCTAATTTTATTGCTGTTTCACACTTTAATATTTTGAGAATTACGCTTCGTTTATAAAGACAAATTATGAAAATAGTTGTTTTGCCGAATCGAAGATAACGAAGAGATATTAACCCTTAAAATAATATTTGTGTACAAAATACAAAAATTACAAACTGTGTGAATTTTTGCGTGTATATTAGTAGTATAGTAAGCTGAGGGGGGCCCGCGCAGGCTAGGGCCTGGGCAAACGCCACCCTGACTCTGTGGCCAGTCCGGCACTGCATCAACAAGGGATATAATACATAAAACATTTTATTAAAAAACTTTAAAAATGTTGTTCAATATCGAAAAGAACTGAAATATTTGGTAGTTTTTGGTCCTATTTCGGCAATGAAAAGTCTCTTACTTCAGAATCCAATCAAAATAGATATTGATGTCGTTATTAAAGTATATAAAACATTCAAAAAACATACTGCGTAATGAGGGTAGACAATATTACATTACGCAGAGTGCGCGACGCTCAGCACTGCAGTTCTTTATTGTTATGTAGGTATGAGGGTAGACAATATTACATTACGCAGAGTGCGCGATGCTCAGCACTGCAGTTCTTTATTGTTATGTAGGTATGAGGGTAGACAATATTACATAACGCAGAGTGTGCGATGCTCAGCACTGCAGTTCTTTATTGTTATGTAGGTATGAGGGTAGACAATATTACATTACGCAGAGTGTGCGATGCTCAGCACTGCAGTTCTTTATTGTTATGTAGGTATGAGGGTAGACAATATTACATAACGAATAGTGTGCGATGCTCAGCACTGCAGTTCTTTATTGTTATGTAGGTATGAGGGTAGACAATATTACATTACGCAGAGTGTGCGATGCTCAGCACTGCAGTTCTTTATTGTTATGTAGGTATGAGGGTAGACAATATTACATAACGCAGAGTGTGCGATGCTCAGCACTGCAGTTCTTTATTGTTATGTAGGTATGAGGGTAGACAATATTACATAACGAATAGTGTGCGATGCTCAGCACTGCAGTTCTTTATTGTTATGTAGGTATGAGGGTAGACAATATTACATTACGCAGAGTGTGCGACGCTCCACACTGCAGTTCTTTATTGTTATGTAGGTATGAGGGTAGACAATATTACATTACGCAGAGTGTGCGACGCTCCACACTGCAGTTCTTTATTGTTATGTAGGTATGAGGGTAGACAATATTACATTACGCAGAGTGTGCGACGCTCCACACTGCAGTTCTTTATTGTTATGTAGGTATGAGGGTAGACAATATTACATTACGCAGAGTGTGCGACGCTCCACACTGCAGTTCTTTATTGTTATGTAGGTATGAGGGTAGACAATATTACATTACGCAGAGTGTGCGACGCTCCACACTGCAGTTCTTTATTGTTATGTAGGTATAAGGGTAGACAATATTACATTACGCAGAGTGTGCGACGCTCCACACTGCAGTTCTTTTTTGTTATGTAGGTATGAGGGTAGACAATATTACATTACGCAGAGTGTGCGACGCTCCGCACTGCAGTTCTTTATTGTTATGTAGGTATGAGGGTAGACAATATTACATTACGCAGAGTGTGCGACGCTCCACACTGCAGTTCTTTATTGTTATGTAGGTATGAGGGTAGACAATATTACATTACGCAGAGTGTGCGACGCT
Source organism: Ypsolopha sequella (assembly GCA_934047225.1). NCBI lineage: Eukaryota > Metazoa > Arthropoda > Insecta > Lepidoptera > Ypsolophidae > Ypsolopha > Ypsolopha sequella. The sequence goes on along the minus strand of OW203986.1, from coordinate 1,262,713 downwards.
CCACACTGCAGTTCTTTATTGTTATGTAGGTATGAGGGTAGACAATATTACATTACGCAGAGTGTGCGACGCTCCGCACTGCAGTTCTTTATTGTTATGTAGGCTTATTAGTGTAATGTGAATGGTGGATTTATTGACACTAAAAATATTATATTATTTATTTGTTAATAAAATTATTTAATGAGAAAATAAATATGTAATAGTTAAATGAAAAATGAAATAGATTTAAATGGTAAGAGATTTAAAGTTATAAAAATTAGTAAACAGTTTTATCTACTCTCATACTGCAGTAGGGTAATTACAACATCCAAGAGGTTTTATAAGTACCTACATTGTTTGACCAATGTTATAAAATATTATATCACGGCAAGTCTGGGCTGCGATTGGCCAAATTTATTTAAACACCGTTAGAAAACTAATCACAAGCGATAACATAACTCTCTGTACTCTCTCGTTCCTTAGTTTCAGGCATTTACATACATCCTATGGGCTCAGGTATCATGACGTGTATCACGACAGTATCATGACGAGTGTTCTTTTACTAATTTTTCGTGAAATTGTTTTTGATTGTCGTAGATAAAGTGTTGTCTTAGGGAACAGGGTTACTCGCTGGGTTGAGCTTAAATTATAGAAATGAGCTCTTTTAATGTGTAATATAGGTACCTAATTAAGCAACTTTGTTTTTAAGTGAATAAATAACAGGACAAAAATAGTTTAACATTTATTTTAAACGAATTTATGTTTTTCATTGTCTGTATTGACATATAGGTAAACGACGCCAGAGTCTTGTAACGTGTACAGTAAAAGAGTCACTATAAAATCCTGTTTTGTTTTCAGGAATAGCTAAACTTCTAGTGTTGCACGTGCGCGTCTCACGCCCGCGTTTAGTTAAAAAAGTGAAACCAGAGAGAGGTGAAACGTTCGTGGAGGTAGATAGAGGCGGAGAGATTGTTTAACCCACTGTGGTGAAGAGAAAGAATGTGAGCGTTCCATCGCCGGCACCTCGTATCAGAAATTATTGTGGGATAGGGGACGTGGACTAGCTACTCACTAACAAGACACAAGACCAAGGGCAGTCTTGTTCAGGGACACCTTTTGGGTTTCAAGGTCTTGAATTGTTTATTATACGCCGTGATAGAAAATAAAGTAACACGATTTCTGTGAAAATTTTAACTGGCAGCTGTAGGTCCCTGTGACAGATAGACGGACGGACGGACAAACAGCGAAGTCTTAGTATTAGGGTCCCGTTTGGCACCCTTCTCTCTCAATCCCTGGAGATTTTCCTTAAATCCTTTCTCAACGGACATCTACGATATACAAGGAAACTATAGTCCAAATTGTATGATCCTGTGTCCAGCCGTTTGGTCTAGGTGTTGATCAGTCAGGGTATTGTTTGGTCTAGGTGTTGATCAGTCAGGGTATTGTTTCATTACATAAGTCCCAAGATAATCCGTTCTGGGTCTCCATCTTTTTTGCCTTCAATTTTCTTCTTTATTAAAATATAGACCAATCCTTTGTCAAATTCCCAAACGTGAAAATTTCTACAAAAACGTTAAAATTTATTCTCCGCCCTCCCACTCAAAGTGCCCTACACAAATCTACATACTTTAGATCGCTTTGAGCATGCAACTAACTTTCATATTGAAACAAGTAAGTAGACTTTGTAGTAGTCACTACTATGATATCATTAAAAGGTCCGTAAGACCAATATTTCGGTCGCAGATTGTTTCGACAAGCCTGTTGGCGGCTCGTCAAAGGTTCAGATTGGTTCTTTTAATTAAATTTCACAGAATTCACTTCGAAGGAACGTTTAGATAAATTTCATAACTTTTCACTCCTTGACTTTTCATCAAACTTTCTAAATGAAGAAAATTTATGAATTCTAAAATTCCAATTGCATGTTTTTTGCTAATAATTGTTTTAAGAGTTTAGCGTAATACAAGTAATTTTGCTGGAGTAAGCCGAAAACATATTTCAATATAGGTACTTACATACTTTTTGGAAAACAGCGGATTGTTTCTAACGTCCTTGGACTCAATGCATGATACTTGTTTTGTTTGCGATACTAGAAATAAAACTAGACTTCTTAATATCCTGTGGGTTGTGTTGTAAGGGAACTAAATTAAAGTTTTTGCCACGCAAAGCGCGGTCTGCGACCAAACAATCAGAACGTGGGTTTTCTTTAGCCGCCGCGGTCCATGTGTGAAAAGATTCAAGTATCGGTTAGATGATGATAGATGATGATTACCGCAGAACGCGGCTCTCTGTGGGCGGCGGTTGACCACATAGAGTCGCGTTCTGCGTTCTGAGTTCCGTAGTCACTTGTATCTGTGCAACAGCTTGTATGTTTACACACAGACCGCAGCGGTCAAGGAGAACGCGCATTCTGATGATTATTTTCGCCGTAATTCGATGTATACTGTTATTTTATTTGTTTGTTGCATATTTATTTTTAGATTTGAAGTTAATAGCTAAATTACTTTAATACAAATCTAAACTAAATTCTAGTAAAAAGACAATTGATATAAATTCCCTGTAGTTTCATATTAGCGGTCGGTCGTAAGCTCAGTTTTGTTTCTAAAATGACCTTTGATTTTTAAATTGTAGTAATAAATAATCCTTAGACTTGCTTAACCAAGAACTTTATAAGAGTAAACTTGCAAAAAGCTCACGAGGTTAGACGTGAAAGTGTATATTTAAGCACATTTAAGCAAAGTCTTGCCACAAATCTCGTTATCTCGAGCCGCCACTGTTCGCGCAACTTTGTGACTTATCTGTATTACAGGCTTATTTCAGCTAATTATTTCATTTGTGTTGCTAAATTTTTACTTAATATCAGACAGCATGACGCGATCAACTCAGTTGTGGGCGTGGCTAAATGTCATGCTGTTTCATTTCGCTATAAGGTGCACGCTCCATGAAACTTGCGAGGACAATACAATCGTGCCGATTTAATTGCGGGCGCAAAATTGAAAACTTGTTTCAGGAGAAAGCAGATTTGGCAAGACTGTGGACGTTTTCAAAACATTATTTATGTTAATCTAAATAACTTTTTCAATGTTTAACCCGCATTCATTTTTTGATTTTATTTAAAACAATAAAACAAAATTCGGCTACACTTTTAGTAAAAAACCCGTTAAATTTACATATTTTAGGTGTTTGTTGTTAAACGCTGTCCTTTTTGTAGTTGTTGCATAAACTTTTAATATTTTCGAAGCAAGTTGATTGAAGTGGAAGAGCTTCCATCTTAAAATGATTTTCTTCTCAGTTCACCGAAGAAAAATATATTATGCAGTGAAGGTACACTGAAGTTAGTTAGTTAAGTTAATGTTGCTTGTTAAAACCACGAAGTTTCCGTAGTCTTCCTTTTCGCAGTCCGTAGATCGATGGTGCTGCAGTTCGTGCGACTCTGTGTGCTTATTATGCTTATTATATACAATGTGTGCGCCTTCTCAATCTGACTGGGGAGGTCCGCTTGTGGAAGGCCAGTCAAACCGAATCGCTTCTCTGAGTAGATGAGGACTTTAAACAACACTTACGTCAACACTCGAAGAACCATAAAATGTAGGAGCCAGTAGTTTAGGCACCGTACATTTAAAAGAAGTTGTGGAGCACGAAGAGAAAAAGTACTAAAAAACCTCAGTTAAGGTACTGTATTGATATGAAAGTAAACAGAGTTCAGTTGGCGTCTCTTTGTCTATGTGTGTCGGTATCGACAGTTAGTTTCGTACTGCTTTAAAAACGTTAAAATATAAAATTAATTATTGTGGCTAAGTAAATAAAGTAGGCTGCAACGCAAGCAAAACAATGTGCGGTTATGAAACCGTACAAGATATTACTCAAATATCACGATTTTAATTTCGACTTAAACATAGATTTAGATGATGTTAATGGAATCAGCCTAAAATATTATAATAACATTCCATAGACATCTCACAATGTGTTTACAACGTTTGTATGGAGGTTTACTTGTGACGACGCCTCTTAAGGATCGACCTGACCCTGAAACATGAACAACGCCAGACTTTCTAGGGTTCTTTGGATGAAATTACGTCTCTTCTTATATTGAAAAAAAAAAATCATTTGTTTTGTTGGTCTTTTAATCAAAATCAACGTACATACGAGGGGCATGCCAAAAGAAATTAGATACTCAAAAATTATAAAATTTATTCTTTACTACAAGTATCGATCTTTTCGAAGTATTCACCCTGAGCATGTATACACTTTTCCATACGTCTGAACTAATTGGAAAATACCAATGACCACTCTTCTTTAGACACCTCAGAAATCTTGAAAATATAGGCAGCCAGTGCATCTTCTTTGCTTTCAAACTTCTTCCCCTTTATTTTTTCTTTGATTTTTGGAAACAGGTAAAATCACAAGGTGCTAGGTCAGGGGAATATGGTGAGTGAGGGAGGATTGACGCATTTTTTGAGTCGAAAAAGTCAAGTGTTTTGGCAGACGTGTGCGACGCCGCATTGTCGTGGTGCCTGAGAAGGCGTTGGATTCGTGACTTCGGTCGCTTGTCACACCAAGCTGATATTACTGTTGGAGCACAAACTGTCACATACCATTCGGAGTTCATCGTTCTTTGATAATCTAGCACTACAGTAGCAATATAATCCGTTTTGCTGAAAAACGAGGCGACCATTTGTTTCTGTGTGCTTCGTGCACGGCGACATTTCGTTGGAGTTGGCTCATCTTCAAAGCACCATACAGTGGAATGTCACTTTGTTTCGGGATCATAGTTATAAATCCATGTTTCATCACCAGTCAGTATATCATACACATTTTTTTTTCTCGCCACCGTCGAATTTATCTATCATGAATAGGCACCAATCCAACCGACGGTCTTTCTGCTCATCGGTAAGTTTGTGCGGCACCCATCACAAACAACATTTACGGAGAGAAAGGTGGTCGTGAATTATGGTTTGCATTGCTGCTGATCCAATTCCCTGTTCTCGCTCCAGCTCTACATACATAATTCGTTGGTTTTCGCGAATAAGTTTTTCGACTGCACGAACGTTTTCTTCTGTGACCGCGGTTGGCAGCCGACCTGTCTTCGCTTCATGTTTGAGACATCCCCGTCCTCTTTTAAATTCAGCAATCCAATTAAATACTGTTGTTCGTGAGCAACCAGACTCACCAAAATTAGTAGCCAAAAGTTCAAAACATTCTTGAGGCTTAAAACTTTTTTATAGTCATAATAAATCATAGCGCGACAATCACTTCGACTGAGCTCCATTGCTGCAAGTGAATTCCCGCCAGATTCTCGGAAAAATGATGCTCATCCAAATAAAAAAAAAAGAAATGATGTGCGTTCTATTTTCAGATATATCAACAAACAACCAGCCTATAAGATGATGTATAACTTGCCAGTGTCAATCAAAGGAGTAAAGAGTATCTAACTTCTTTTGGCATGCCCCTCGTATAAGCAATGTCTTAAGATATATACTTTTGTCTTAAAACATATATATTTCTAACCTATTTTTTTGCTTTTTAAACGTTCCGCAGAAGAATGCGGTTCCTTAACACGATCCCTTGATCTACTTGATTTTTTTTAATAGAATAGGTGATAGAAATATGAAGTCAATCTACTCAAATTCAATATGTTTTGCCTACAAAATATTTCAGTATTAGCTAATAACACAACAATTTGTTGTTTCGCTGCGTGATTATTAGTATTTAACTTATTGTGCTGGACGGGTAATAAAAAAGGTTCTTGGGTAGGCCATACTCTTAAGGAGGGAATAACAACGATCAACGATGTGCGTATATTTAGCTCGGTTTATTGTCCAAACTAGCCACCAGAAGATTCTGGGAACAATAAATGTACATACATACACATACATATACTAACGCCTGTTTCCCAAAGGGGTAAGCAGAGACTAGATTTACATCAGCTACGATCCAGACACACCTCTTTCGCTTCTTCCACATCCATCAATTTAGCCATACAAGCTCTTCTATTCCGGGTACTTTTGACATTGCCCCTCGCCAATCGTATGTCCTTCTAGGGCGGCTCTAACTCGAGCTCTAACTTCGACTTGCGCACCATAAATTTCTTTTGTCAATCTACTTTCATTTATCTTCTCTACATGTCCAAACCACCGAAGCATTCCTTTTTCTATTCTAGTATTACATCTTCTTTCAGGCTGCATCGATCCCGTATATTAGTATTTTTCACTCTGTCATTCAATTATAAACCACACACTACGTAAGGAACGAGTTTCCATTGCATTCACTCTACTTTGAGATTTATCTTGCCATACCCAACATTCACTATCATACATATGTAAGTGTAGGAGCCAACACTCCATTATGAACCGACAATCGTGGCTTTGCAGTCATTTTGGCTGCCCTTAAAGGAGTGTAGGGCTCCATTGCTTTATTTCCCGCATTCACTCTTCTTTCAATGTCATCGTCACATTTTCCTTAGCGCGTAAATAGACAATCCAGATAGACAAACAATAAATGTGTATAATCAATAAATTTTTTGCTGGTCTACATATTTTATTTCATAAATAATTGTGTCGATTCGGCACAACATGACTTAACTTATTTGACAGGACTAAACTGATTTGAGCGTTCTGTCTTTTTCTTTCTGTATCAAAAAGACATAGACAGAACGTTCAAAATAAGGTTAGTCCTGTCAAAATAGTCAAGTTGTGTTGCGCCGAATCGACACCAATAACTACTTTAGTAAACCGTAATTTTTAAATTTGTTTCTCGAACGACTACACCCCATCGGTTTGAGGGAAAATATATTTTTTTTCAATGCATGTGCTCGTAAAGGCCCACTTTTTATGCATCAAAACCGAACAGAAAGTCGATTATTTTGCCCTAGGGCTTTATTATCATTTTTTTTTAATTTATTTAAAATGGTTGGCTAACCTGCAGCCTTTCCTGTGTACCATAAATGTCATACTTTTTTCCACTGTTTAACGGCTCTGGATACCTAGTCCTTTTGAGCCAATTACAATTTAAAGTTCACAAAATTATATTTGTTTTATTTCCTCACACTATGCATTGAAAAACGTAGTATGATACACGGGCGTAAGAGCAATAAATTACTCGGTTACGTTTAAAACACTCGCTACGCTCGTGTTTTAAATCGTCCTCGTAATTTATTCCTTTGCGCCCTTGTAGCATAAACTACTATTATGTAACTAAAGGTAAAAATAAATGAAGTAACATATATACATCATTTGTATTTGGGGTCAGGCCAAGTTTTATACAAAAGTGACCTTTTCTTTTCAAAAGCTTTCTTTTAAATCTGTAAGATGGGTCTCAGCCACATTTTATAGATTATCTGTTGTTTCAGTGATAGTAACAATGAGCCCGTGTCCTACATTGAGATTGTTATGAAAATCAATTGCGTTTAAAAAGCTAAAAATAATAGTAAAAGTATTTTTTCGATATTTCAAAAAGTAACGCAGTTATTGGCAATCATAGTGAGCTTAAAAGCATGTCACGTGACGTCATCTGACACGATTTCATACTAAAAGTGAAAAATATCGCTATCGCGTCGTCGTCGTCCTAAGAACGACACTCGCCTTGATAATGCCGAAATTTTATCGGTGAAACGGTTGGCACATAGTCAACAAAAATCACACGTGAGTGTTCAAGCCATACGTAATAGTAATTTATAAAAACTATATTGATATTCCACTACAGGACCGCGTCCATTACCTTAGAGGCTTTAACGAGAGAAAAGATTGTACAATTCCTATCTGACAGTTGTTACACACAATTTACCATCGAATCGTTAGATTGTATGTAGTCAACATTAATTTCATGTACTCTCTGTATAGCACCCACGTACGGGAACTGCCTGTCGATTTAGCCACAATTTAATTAAACTAATACCATAATCCTTTTCGATCGGCACATTTGCCGCTACAATGGAGTAATGCCAAGTCCCGATCGATCAACACTAGAGCCTTTTGGGGTCTAATACTGTGAGTTACGTTTGTTTGTGGGTTTGTTTCTAATTAACGGAAATGTTCATTACAAAGAGGCTTTATGGTCGTACTAGTATCTGTGAGAGTTTCAAAGTCCCTTGTTCAAACAAATATTGTAAGTATTGAAACACAACTGATACTGTATCACTGATACCGTATCACTGATACTGTATCACTGATACTGTATCACTGATACTGTATCACTGATACTGTATCACTGATACTGTATCACGGATACTGGATCAGTTGTGTTTCGATACTTACAATATTTGTTAGAATAAGGGTTTTTGCAACTCTCAGCATTATTATAGTGCGTTACAAGATAAAAAATAATAGGTACGTTTGATTCGCTACTTACGATAGGTCGACACAAGTTCGGATTCCATTGGAGCTCTCGTTGTTTTTGGGGTTCCTACTGGTCTCATTGGAGCTCTCGTTGTTTTTGGGGTTCCTACTGGTCTCATTGGAGCTCTCGTTGTTTTTGGGGTTCCTACTGGTCTCATTGGAGCTCTCTTTGTTTTTGGGGTTCCTACTGGTCTCATTGGAGCTCTCGTTGTTTTTGGGGTTCCTACTGGTCTCATTGGAGCTCTCGTTGTTTTTGGGGTTCCTACTGGTCTCATTGGAGCTCTCTTTGTTTTTGGGGTTCCTACTGGTCTCATTGGAGCTCTCGTTGTTTTTGGGGTTCCTACTGGTCTCATTGGAGCTCTCGTTGTTTTTGGGGTTCCTACTGGTCTCATTATTATAATTATAAACAAAACATTTTGTAGTTTATATTTTTAAAACATACAATTATGAATAAAAAGGGAAATATAGCTAATCTCATCTTTTATTTTGAAAGATATTAATTTTGTTTGTTTGTTACTGCAAAAATAAAATGAACGTTTTGTAGACAAATTTTATTTGACTTGAATAAATATTGGTACTGTATTAAAATATTATTTACAGAGCTACATCCATGTTGCTTAAACAAAAAATTAAGAGAAAATAATATATCATAATAAAAAGTTCTATTTTCTTCTCTTCTCTTCTCTATACATATAAAACTACAACGTCTGTCTGTCTATCTGTCCGTACGATCAATAGTTTTTGATGCAGTTTTCATTATAAGGTAGAACATTTCTCTGGGAAGGTTTCAAGCTATGTAAAGGAAGCAGCGTAATGAGAGTTTAAGTGAAACATGTGGTAGATTATCATCATAACAAAGTGAAACATGTGGTAGATTATCATCATAACAAAGTGAAACATGTGGTAGATTATCATCATAACAAAGCCGATTCTAAAGGCTAAGTAAAAACTAAACTTTTTGTATAACAAAATAGTCTTTAACTGTTAGGAATAGAAGCTAAATTACCTTATAAAGTTTCATATTTTGACAGAACTAAAACTAAAATTAAAGCCTTTAAAAGTATAGTAACCGATGTAACCCAATAGTTGCTGGTACAAATCACACACTAGTAAAAATTATTTTTTGTAATTTTTAGGTCCTGTTTGTAAAAAAAACACAATTATTAATAGTACATCAAATTTTTCTGCTTAGTATAAACTGAACTTAGTAATAATGGTTATGAAAATAAATGTCTTATGTCTTACAACGTAAATGAATACTAATAAACGAGCAATATTTATATATTTATAATTGGGTTCTTGAAAACTGCTCTAAGAGCCTATGCACACGGCATATTCTATCTACGAGTATATTCACGAACGCGCGTTGTCTGCACGTTTTCAGTCCTGTTGCTTTTGTATTGAAAAGGTTTCTGGCTGCGAAGACGCGCGTTTGGTTCGTGTTAGAATCTCGTTGCCTGCCGGTAAAAAATACACAAGATTTCAATAACATTTACGGGTTTTCGAGGGCAAAAATCGATTAAGATAGGCCTCATCGCTGTGAAAAGCAGTTATTTGTATCTATTTGAAATACATTTTTACGAATAGCGAGCGAAACTTATTGACGGGTAGCGTATTCATGGCACTGGTTCTTTTATTTAATAAATATGATTTTTCATAGATGGCACTGAGCGGAGTATAGTTTAGGAAATATAATTTGAGCCAATTCGGATTTACTTTCGATAACAATTGAACAATAGAGGCACGTACCGGTAAGTCACGACTCACGCTCACAGTTGTCTATAAACTGTAAACAATCAATGTTGAGACTTCTAATTATTTAGCATTGTAAGAAAAAGGCCTAGAGGATAATTTTTACCTAACACATTTATTAACAACTACCCAAACAGGGTTATGGACGAGATAGTAAAAAAATATAAAATTTTGAAAACATTCACTAATGGGTTCAGATGTTATGAACACCAGTACTCATTATAATGTATCAAAACCTTTTACTCGGTTAACATTTTTGTGTAAACAATTACAACACAATAGATAAACCGTCCCATTCATCAACCCAAATTATATTTCCTGATATAGTAGGTAATCGTAATTCAATCATTTTGGACAATACCGGTTTTGCACTAGTAACGTCACCTGGTAAGAGAAGCTAGCGCAGGAGGTACGTTGTGTCTGTCTCCGTAGACGGGGACCAGGCGCAAGTCGCAATGACATAGAGACACCAAGTGTCACAAAGATATCGCTGATCGGTGTACCTTATGTAAAATATTATAGTTACCGCTTACGACATCCACGGAGTGGGTGACAATATTACAAGTATTTCTCCATGATGTTGATCCATGCAATATGTTACTTACATTATAATGTATCACCAAATGCCAAGAATGACAATATATTCTTACCAAAATTCAAAATGGAAAGAATAACCGGAGAATACTTATCTACAAATACAGAAATGTATTCTTCCCCTGATTGTCCCGACCATTAGCTTCGTATTATGTATTTCAGACCCTCCTTCTTTAAAACCTTCTATTTCAATACAAACAGTGTGCTCGAGTGCTATTTGAAAATAACACGCATACACTTGTGATAAGGTCGAGAGTACATTGTTGAAAAAGGTCAAGAGTTAAGAAGCTTACGTCCATTAGAGAGGATTTTAGTCATCATAAATAAAAAGAAATTACGTTTTGTATTTTATTCATTAATTCGCTCGTCTTCGTTTTTTATTGGACTCGTTTCTTTTGCTTGTTACTACCCTGCTCTTACTTATTACTGCCCTGATTTTACTTGTTACTACCCTGCTCTTACTTGTTACTACCCTGCTCTTACTTGTTACTACCCTGCTCTTACTTGTTACTACCGTGCTTTTATTTGTTACTTGTTACTACCCTGTTCTTAATTGTTACTACTCTGCTCTTATTTGTTACTATGGGAGGTTGAAATTAAATTTTACGAATTTAACAAAAATTTTGGACGTTGATCAAAAAGTCACCTTGTTTATAGCACAACTTAAAAAGCGACCACGGAAAAACATAAAGCCGTAAAATATAATCCCATGTATGAATTCTGAGTCAATCTGTTTTTAAACACAATAAAAATTAAATATATGCATTTACTGTTACCTATGATATACTTGCTTAATATGCCACCCTAAAATTTCATCTTGCAAATATCGCAAGTCTTGGATTTGTTCATGATCAGGTCACTTACCGAGTCCCCAGTGCGACTTAAACTAGAAAAATGAAGGTCCCTCTAAAGTTGAAACTGAAACAAGACTCGTAAGTAAATAAACTGAAACAAGACTCGTAAGTAAATAAACTGAAACAAGACTCGTAAGTAAATAAACTGAAACAAGACTCGTAAGTAAATAAACTGAAACAAGACTCGTAAGTAAATAAACTGAAACAAGACTCGTAAGTAAATAAACTGAAACAAGACTCGTAAGTAAATAAACTGAAACAAGACTCGTAAGTAAATAAACTGAAACAAGACTCGTAAGTAAATAAACTGAAACAAGACTCGTAAGTAAATAAACTGAAACAAGACTCGTAAGTAAATAAACTGAAACAAGACTCGTAAGTAAATAAACTGAAACAAGACTCGTAAGTAAATAAACTGAAACAAGACTCGTAAGTAAATAAACTGAAACAAGACTCGTAAGTAAATAAACTGAAACAAGACTCGTAAGTAAATAAACTGAAACAAGACTCGTAAGTAAATAAACTGAAACAAGACTCGTAAGTAAATAAACTGAAACAAGACTCGTAAGTAAATAAACTGAAACAAGACTCGTAAGTAAATAAACTGAAACAAGACTCGTAAGTAAATAAACTGAAACAAGACTCGTAAGTAAATAAACTGAAACAAGACTCGTAAGTAAATAAACTGAAACAAGACTCGTAAGTAAATAAACTGAAACAAGACTCGTAAGTAAATAAACTGAAACAAGACTCGTAAGTAAATAAACTGAAACAAGACTCGTAAGTAAATAAATACATATAATAAAAGAGTAGAACCCGGTGTGACTGCATACTAAAAAAAAATAATATTGAAAGGCGGTAACTAAAGAAAAGTAATAAAACACAAATCAGCGATTTTAGAATTATTTTCTTTCTGTCTGTCTGTTAGGTAAAGTGTAGGTAAGTGTATGTAAGTGTAAGTAAGTGTAGGTAAATGTAGGCTCTAACATTTTTTAAAAACCAAATAATATATTGATCATACTGAACATCTTTACCACTTAAAAAATTACATATTTCATAATGGAGAGAGACCATTTTTATTTACATTAGCGAGGATATGTTCCCAAGGGAATGTCGTTCAGTACGATCAGTATATTATGTGGTTTCATTTAATGTCCATAAACACCCAGCACATTTTAGAATAAAAATGTCAGCCTTTATTTTTAAAGACCTACTCCATGTTTGATGTATAAACGAGTTCAGTTGTTTCAAAATCGATAGAGTTGTGGAAAAAGAACTTTCAGGTTCAGACAGGGCGGGCGGCAGAGGAGAAGCGGGAGGGTGGGTGCCGATCCACCAACATCGCGAAATGAGTCGGTCCATTTAGATCGGCCGCCGATAACTACACGACCATTCTCCTTCTAATAGATTCAATTCCTTTAAAACGTTTAAATGGAAAAACGGGTATTACAATATTCCCACGTTGCTCTGTGCCGAATGTTTACGGTTGGATTTGAACTGAGCCCACATCGAATACATTTCTTTGGTTTGTGCGAGCTCTGACACGTGTGTTATGATGGTTGGACCTACAGAACTAGGGGATAATTGTGGAACGTAGTTCGTTATCGAACGTTACGTTAGAATTTGTGGATATATTAATAATTTGCAATATCCCGCTAAACACTCTTACCATGCTATTCAAAATGCAGACTCAAGCATCGCCTGCGCTCCCGCATAAAACATGCACAAGCAAAGCACGCAGTACGAGCACAAAATAAAGCAATCTTAAGTAACAAGCAAGAAAACTTACCGACACGTGTTTCGCCTCTAAACGAGGCATCCTCGGGATGTGTTGTCCACCCGACCGCTCGAGAGCAAATGACCAAACGTTACACTCTAAAGATTTGGCAAATGAGAGCTAGGCCGAAAAAATTACAAGACTTTGACCTTCACGACACTTTCGCTATAAGTTAGTTACAGCCATGCATGTAGTGTAGTGCAGTTCCACAACACCTCTCATTTTGAGGGTTCCGTATCGAAAGAGCAAATTGGAGCCCTATTAATGTCACTCCGCTGTTCGTCCGTTTGTCTGTCTGAATATCACAGGTCTCTAGCTCTTAGATGGAATGAGATGGAAATCTGAAATTTTTATAAGTTGTGTAAAACGTTGACCCAAAACCGAATGTTAAATTTAATGTAATTAAATTATTTCAAAATGTAATTAAATCAAATCATATATAAAAATGGAACCGAAATTGCGTCCCCGAATACTCAACTTAATTTTGCAGTTATCATGTCTGACATAATTAGAGCATTACCTAAAATTAGATAAATATCAAGTTTGAAACAATTGGTCATATAGACGGAGCTCTAAAAAAACGTAGCCCGATTCGCACTTGGCCGGTCTATTGTTTCTGTTTCTTATTTACATTGACTCGTATTAGATACAAGTGAGACACATACTTGTACGTTGCCTTTGACGCATATTTGTGTTCGGTCTACGGCGTAGTGGGTCTACGATACGGTGAAACTATGCGTACTAACTATTATAATAATTTGTGCTATGGGATCGTAGCGCTCGCTATGCCGTAGCAAACTATGGGATCGTAGCACTCGCTATGCCGTAGCAAACTATGGGATCGTAGCACTCGCTATGCCGTAGCAAACTATGGGATCGTAGCACTCGCTATGCCGTAGCAAACTATGGGATCGTAGCACTCGCTATGCCGTAGCAAACTATGGGATCGTAGCACTCGCTATGCCGTAGCAAAACTATGGGATCGTAGCGCTCACCATGCCGTAGCAAAACTATGGGATCGTAGCGCTCGCTATGCCGTAGCAAACTATGGGATCGTAGCGCTCGCTATGCCGTAGCAAAACTATGGGATCGTAGCGCTCGCTATGCCGTAGCAAACTATGGGATCGTAGCGCTCGCTATGCCGTAGCAAAACTATGGGATCGTAGCGCTCGCTATGCCGTAGCAAACTATGGGATCGTAGCACTCGCTATGCCGTAGCAAAACTATGGGATCGTAGAGCTCGCTATGCCGTAGCAAACTATGGGATCGTAGCACTCGCTATGCCGTAGCAAACTATGGGATCGTAGCACTCGCTATGCCGTAGCAAAACTATGGGATCGTAGTGCTCGCTATGCCGTAGCAAAACTATGGGATCGTAGCGCTCGCTATGCCATAGCAAACTATGGGATCGTAGCACTCGCTATGCCGTAGCAAAACTACGAGTATGGGATCGTAGCGCTCGCTATGCCGTACCAAAACTACAAAACTATAGGATCGTAGCGCTCGCTATGCCGTACCAAAACTATAGGATCGTAGCGCTCGCTATGCCGTAGCAAAACTATAGGATCGTAGCGCTCGCTATGCCGTAGCAAAACTATAGGATCGTAGCGCTCGCTATGCCGTAGCAAAACTATAGGATCGTAGCGCTCGCTATGCCGTAGCAAAACTATAGGATCGTATCGCTCGCTATGCCGTAGCAAAAATATAGGATCGTAGCGCTCGCTACGCCGTAGCAAAATGTAAACGCGACTGTGTTTAAGGCTAACTGTCTTAATTATAAAAATTATGCTGTAGTGATAAGCCTGTACAATGGAATCTTGCGAATGTGGCAGGTTCTGCGCCTCATTGATAGGTCGTCCATAATGATTACAAAAATATTGCTTATTAGCTATGAAAGTATGGGAGCCGAAATTCAAGGAAAAATATTAACAAGTCGCATCTAACACCGACAAAGAGTTGAGGCCATTCAAAAGTACAAAAGGTAATGCGAAATAAATCCCAAGAACAATACGAAACTAAAAGCGTGCAGTTCACCGGTGAACTTAACAAAGAGCATATTTCAAAGTTCGGTAAATGCTGTAGTTTGCCGACAATTTCCGGTTAATACTTTAATACTCCATACAAGATCGACTTCCCAGATTTAAGAGGTGCAAAATTTTTTAGTATGCCAGTTTACTACTAAAATAACTTGCTCGTGTTTCATAGTAAGGAAAATAGCAAAACCATTGTGACAAAGTGAAAGTAACTTTTTTATTTTGTTGTTTTGACTGCCTTTCCGATTGTTGGATTTATTTTCTATTAAAATATTAAATAATAATAAACAGGGTTTAAAATAATAATTATTATGATACCTATCGTTTAATCGCATCGGGAAAACATTAACACCTGTATACTACTTTATCCAAAGACACTAGTATATATAAAGTCCGTGGCAAAGTGTCGCTGAAACTACATAAAATATACAAACGACATAAAATATCGATAGCGCAAATACACAAATGTTTACTTGTAGTAAATCCCGAGATTCACTCGCCACGTGCACTTGTGTACTGGTCGTTGCACTGAGGGGAGGGATGTACAGGGTGTCCCATCTCAATAAGCCTTGGAGGGAAAGTACCTGAAAAAAGACGAAAAGGGAAATTTTGAAAAAAGAAAATCCTCATGTACCGATTAAAAAATTCAATGATATGGATCAATTTAAGATCACAGAGGTAATGTGGCAAGTATTTTGGGCACTCTCCCGCAGGGCAGTGATCTAGAGGCAATTTTCTTTTTATAATTATTTATTTAGGATTTTTATTGTATTAATTATTGTCCTTCACATTTGTTTTACTATTAATATATATGATATCGCAACATATATTATATATAAATTGGTAATATTATATTATAAATTATAATGTTTAGAATTTAAAACCTTTGAATGCAAATTTACCTCTACTGGATTAAAAAATAAAATGGTGTTTCTATGAAGCAACATTTTCTGTTGCGAATATTTAAATTTAGGTTCTCTCCAAGGCTCATTGAGATGGGACGTCCTATATTACATAGAACATCTTTGATATAATATAGGGTGGTCAACCTTTTCAGCAGTCGCGCGAATTTATTAC
The DNA here is from genome assembly GCA_934047225.1 of Ypsolopha sequella. Classification (NCBI taxonomy): domain Eukaryota; kingdom Metazoa; phylum Arthropoda; class Insecta; order Lepidoptera; family Ypsolophidae; genus Ypsolopha; species Ypsolopha sequella. Next base: position 1,246,317 of record OW203986.1, on the reverse strand, counting down.
GTCGATTTTAAGTCGGAACACAATAAATCACAAATCACAAATATTTATTTACCAAAATAAATCAAAATTACTATAACACAGCGGGCCCCTCACTAGTAAGTCTGTTACTATAACACAGCGGGCCCCTCACTAGTAAGTCTGTTACTATAACACAGCGGGCCCCTCACTAGTAAGTCTGTTACTATAACACAGCGGGCCCCTCACTAGTAAGTCTGTTACTATAACACAGCGGGCCCCTCACTAGTAAGTCTGTTACTATAACACAGCGGGCCCCTCACTAGTAAGTCTGTTACTATAACACAGCGGGCCCCTCACTAGTAAGTCTGTTACTATAACACAGCGGGCCCCTCACTAGTAAGTCTGTTACTATAACACAGCGGGCCCCTCACTAGTAAGTCTGTTACTATAACACAGCGGGCCCCTCACTAGTAAGTCTGTTACTATAACACAGCGGGCCCCTCACTAGTAAGTCTGTTACTATAACACAGCGGGCCCCTCACTAGTAAGTCTGTTACTATAACACAGCGGGCCCCTCACTAGTAAGTCTGTTACTATAACACAGCGGGCCCCTCACTAGTAAGTCTGTTACTATAACACAGCGGGCCCCTCACTAGTAAGTCTGTTACTATAACACAGCGGGCCCCTCACTAGTAAGTCTGTTACTATAACACAGCGGGCCCCTCACTAGTAAGTCTGTTACGCGGGCTCCCAGATATATAATATAATAATATATTACAATAGCATGTTGTTTCTGTTAATTAAAACAAACAATTTTTTTTGGTAGGTGTAAATGAAATGGGATATTCTTAATTTCCATAAAAAGAAATGGATTATAAAACATGAACCTATTTGATAGTAGATTTCATCAAAAAATGAGTTAAGATTTGTTCATATTTATAACAAAATAACAAGAAATAATTGCAACATCCAATTTTTTTTTGCGAAATCTAATTTTATAAGATTTTAAAAATAAACAGGGTTGCTACTCTGAAGTGAAAGTGTTCAATCGATTATCATCTGGTCGCATATCCATCTCTATCACACTCGCAATATGTGTGTCAGACCTGAACGTGTGCTCAAAAGATAAACGATCGACCGAATGTTTTTAGGAGTGAAAAATAATATAACGCACGGTCTGCGGTCTGAAAAATAGAACGCACGTTTTCGCGGTCTGTGTGTGTAAAGATACAAACCGTCCCATAGATTACATTGACCGCCGAACGCAGAACGCGTCTCAGAGTGATCGGCACCTAAGCAAAAATCAGTTTTCGTATGTATATATACTCGGGTTCTCAAATCCAAAAATTATTCCGCTAAAACCTTTAGTCGGCAAGTGCTTCATTTGTGTAACATGTTAAGTGGGCTGTAAGGTGTTGTGGAAACCTCGACCCGGCCACACCTGGGAAATTATGGAAATCAATTCTAATGTACTATCAGCAAAGAAACTATTGCTGACGCGCTTTTGGATTTTATTGCAATACGGCTATGATTGGGCCTCAGATAGCTACAGTCGGCGGCGAGAAAATCAATTTCAGCAGTAGCTACATTTATACATCGGTTCAAATTCTAGTTGCCCATATGTTATTGAGCTGCGTATGCAATTTTACTGTAACATATTTAAGTGAAATATATTTTTCCTAACATTTTTACATTTATTTATTGGATTTTTCCATTCTTTAATTAGAGAAGTTGTCAGATTCTATAGTATAAAATAATCCCCTGCATTACGCTTAATCGAGGCTGCATATACGAGGTCTAATTAGAAAAGACAAAATACGGATTTTTTGATTGTGTAAACGTGTTCATCTGTCCGACATGTACTTTCGGACACAATCACAAGGTAACTGAGCTAAAAAACGAAGCATTAATGATAAATATCGGTCTTTTACTCCTACTTTTTTCTACACGTGCAGTGCTTGTCGCAGCACTCAAAGGATCATGGTGTGATGTCCCGGGCGCTAAGTTCACAAACACCCACTCCAGCACTCGCGTTCGAAAAACAATGTTGCCACCTCTCTTTAGGAAAAGCGCGGTTCATTATAACAAAAAAGCAAAAAATTTACATGGTTTCTAAAAGGTACAGAATAAGTGTTTTCTCGTGTCTAAATGAAAATACAATTTTTTTTCAATAAACTCATGTGTGTAAAATCTACTTAGTCATAGTGACAATAAAGAATGAAAAATTTACATGACAATTTGCCCTCTCTGTGCAAATTCAACATTGTTAGGAAGCGCTAGATTGAGCACTGGGTGCAAAAATAGTTATACAAATAACACGGGGCCCCAGTAATATTTTGTTCGTCAAAGGAGTTATTTTAAATTCAGAGCAAAGGAAAGGATTCTATAGTAGAATTCCGAACGCAGCGAGGTATTCTAATGTAGAATCGTTTACTATCGTTTCAGTATTTAATATATCACTATCACTACACGAACTCATTTTTAATTATTATTTGTAATAACTTAGCGAAGACTAGCTTGAAAATTTCTGACAAAAAAGAAACGAAAACAAAGAAGAATGCAGATATACAGGTTTTATTTCTTCCAGTGCGCATTGCCGCCAAAGCCTAACCGGCCGTCACTTCTTCATTAAAAGCGGTTTCACAGCCGGATTGTGAAAAACTCGCCTTTTTAGGGTTCCGTACCCAAAGGGTAACCAACGGGACCCTATTACTAAGACTCCGCTGTCCGTCTGTCACCAGGCTGTATCTCATGAACCGTGATAGTTAGACAGTTGATATTTTCACAGATGATGTATTTCTGTTGTCGCTATAACAACAAATACTAAAAAACAGAATAAAATAAATATTTAAGGGGGCCCTCATACAACAGACATGTTTTTTTTTGCCGTTTTTATAAATAATGGTTCCATTGGTTTCTGTAATTTTTTTAAATTTTGAATTTAATAAATTTTGAAATTCTAATTTACAGAAACCAATGTAAACTTTACGATGGCAGCATACACAATACATAGGAAATAAGGTTTTGTTAAATAACTATTGAGTGAATTTTGAGTTTAAGTGTTCTGTTTCGATTAATTAGAAACAGGTGGGTTTTTCACAATCTGGCTGCGAAACCGCTTTTAATTATATGTTTGACGTCTTTGGTTAAATAACGCTAATCTATCAGAAGCATGAACGCGGACCAATCAGAAGAGAGCAAGCGAAAACTCCCCTGGGATTAAAATTGAAATCTCCCACTATCCCCCAAAGCCAATTGTCGTTTTTCGAATGGGTGAGATGAAAAAGATTTTGGGTCCCTATCAAAATGAAAATTCTGCTACATCTAACGGCGAAAACGTTAAGTTGGTAACATTGCTCGAGAATAATCTACCACCATAGGGTAACAATTCTAGTTAATAAAGTGGGTGCATACTTGTAATGGCAGGGTGTGTGAAAAGGTGGGCATAAAAAAAATCAAGAAAAATACTCGTATTTTGTTTTTTTTGAATGTAGGAGGTAACTGAACCTATTTTAAAAAATTTTCATCATTGTAAGGGTTAGACTTTTCACTTGAAGTTAGGCTATAGTTTGTTAGCTGGGGATACGAAGTTCCCTAGAAACCAGTAAATTTTTGATGATTTGATTACACAATGTGGATTTACTCCTTCCATGAACCAAATGTGAATAACTAACATAAAAACCTTTCACTTGAAATGTTCTAACTGATGGCGAAAACCCCATTGAAATCGACTCAGAAGTTTAGAAGTTCGCTGGAAACGTGGATTGTTACTTTGTGTATTATACTTTGTGTATTATACAAAATAGAGAACAGATGAGATATGCCTTACCTATGTTCTACTATGTAAAACTACTATGTAAAACTAGTTCTAACGAAAGCCTTTGTTACAACTAATTTTGACTAGTTAAAACTAGAATTTAATTATAGAGAAATGTTGAATCAGGGTAAAAACAGTTTTAATTAAGAAAACTAGCAACAGAAAACTGATTCAGTAAAAATCGTAATAAAATAATTGTGTTAGAAGTATTGAGGATCGCCTCGCTCCGCTTCACTTTGCTCGGCTCCCAATATATACTTACTTGTAAACCTTACACGATCCTCCTCGCTCCGCTCGTCATCAATTTTTACTTTTTAGTGAAAGAATTTCGATTTATAATAGTTTCGAAGTATTAATAGTATAGTGCAAAGTATTAGTTTTAAAGTGAATCATTTAGTTAGAACTAGCTTTTCATGGTGAGAAGACTAAGGGGTCATCTCGGCCACATAAAACTCGGACGCATGTCCGAGTTGACACCTTTCGATTAAATCAATTTTATTGGGGGTCAACTCGGCCGACAGTGAAAATTTGAGGTAGTTATGTACAGTCAACACAAGAAGTCCTTAAAAATGTAATATGATTTAAATTCTTAAGACAAATAACGACGTGGCTTCAAAATAAAACAAAATAACAATATATAAATAGGTATGTATTATAAAAATCAACATCTAAAAAATATGAATTAATACTATACCTAACCGTAATTAATCTAATCACCAATAGGTATAACAAAGTTTAAGCATATGGCACTTATTATCTCTATAACTAAACAAATGAAAAAATTAACGTTTTGTATGTGTTATATAAATTAAACCTAAAAATAATCAACAATATATTCGAAGTTTGATAGTAGGTATTTGGATCCAATCCTTTCTTAGATTGACTGTACTTTGTATGTGAAGCCGAGTTGACCCCCAATAAAATTGATTTAATCGAAAGGTGTCAACTCGGCCACGCGTCCGAGTTTTATGTGGCCGAGATGACCCCTTAGTCAGTGAGAACTAGCTTTTTCATGCTAAGACTAGTTTTAACTTGAATCAAAATTACTCTGTAAGTAAATTCTAGATTTAACTAGTCAAAAGTAGTTGTAACTTTCAGTTATAACTATCGTTTACTAGTTAGAACGAGTTTTAACAAAAACGGTTTTTAACTGTAGCAGATGTTCTACTTACAGAGGAAAATACGCCCATTGCAAAAATTGCAGAGCAAGTAAGAAGTTCGGTTGGACCAGCTCTGATGTGTGATTGAATCACTATCTTTTCTTTGGTTTGAATTCTCTACATAAGATCGAGCTCTATGTAACACTAATGGATACCGAAGCTCCTACTTATGTTGGTATGTCAGCGGACATCCACTGATACTCTCACCTAAGTGGGGTATTATCAACTCTCTCGACAGAATTAATTGGAAATAATTGGAGGATTATGAAAACCTAATTGCAAGTCTGGTAAGGCCCGGGAAAATTATAAAATAACAAAAGAGATAGAAAAAATCTACTTAAAAAGCGTTTGCGTGGTGAAACAAATCAAATCACACACACCTTCACAATATTGTTATTGCCACCGAGAGATGGTCAGAGGAGTTTTCGAGTGTGATCTTTCACTAAAACAACTGCCAAGAGTCGTATACCCTTTTTTCACCGACGGTTTTAAAAGTAACAACGTGAAACTTATCATATCATATTGTGCTTTGAGCACAAATTCACATTTATTAGGGCTTGCAGGATTACCTAACACTGTTTGCTTTCATCGTTCAGCATACTTTCCGTATTCAAATAGTACGCAAATAAATTATGAAGAACTTATCGGCGCATGTTCGGTCGGTACGATTTGTATCAGGATTTTAAAATTGAGAGACCGACATTCCATTGAGGGAGCTACCACTGTCACGATAGCTTGCCCACTTCGTGCTTACCGCGCCCAGGGGGTACAAGTGTTGGGGACGGCCTCGAAGAATATGCGAGCGGTGTGGAAGGAGGGCGAGCGAGCACGACGACAAAAGTTTATTACTAGCGTTTATTTATTTTTTTATTCGCGTTGTACCAACGCTAGGCAAATACAAAAGAAATAAATTCCTCGGGTCATGTTTTGAACCTACAAGGTTCTCAGATGGATCGTTGACCATAATGCAGGTGCATCCAGGTAAGAACCTCGGCAGCTCAGTTGCGAGTTTGAGAGAGCACTTATCGTGTAAGCTCGCAGATAACAGATGACACGTATCGTATTATCGCAGGTTCACATCCTGCCTCGAGGAATTTTTTCACAAAATGATAACCTTTTCTACTTACCTAGTTTAGGGTTACATGTCCTCCTTTTTCACAATTTGTCCTTCCATCCTCCCTCACCTATCAATTGTCCTCCTTTTTCAAATTTTGCACTTACCATACCGACATCACTTGGTAAGCCCACACGGCACGGTTCATTCTCCTATTTCTCTCGCGTGGAGTGGCGGTATCGTTGTCACATTCACCCATTGTACTTGTGCTATACGCATTACCACGCATGTTACACTGGCAAGACATACAAATATCATCTTGAATAGTTTCAATTCTGATAAATGTCTAACTAATAAAACATAATATTTATATCGTTTTATTAGAGTTTCGTAGTCAACAACAAGGAACCCTTATAGTTTCGCCATGTCCGTCTGTCTGTCTGTCTGTCCACGGTTTAGCTTAGAGACTAGTAGTACCAGAAAGCTGTAATATGGCATGGGTACACATATTTATTACGCCGATAAAGTGGTACAGTCAAATTTTGAAAAATATTTTTTTTAGGGTAAAGTGGAGATGACTTTTTTTCTCGTTTATTTAAAAATATTGAGGTGTGAGAAGACCATTTTTCGATCTTGGTTTCCGTTTGCGAAATATTAACCTTAAAAGTGTTAATTTTTGTTAGAGTCAAGTGTCCCCCCCCCCCTGTCAGCGAAACGGTTGTATCTGGAGATGTAAAAAAAAATCACGGCAGTGGTGTACATAACGAAATTAAAAGGAAAACTATCACAGCTTAGTAGGCTTTACAAGTTAACGAGTACAGATCGCGCCAAACTTTTAGTCCCCTCTAAGCACGGGGCGATTCGCATCAGCAGGAACAAAATGTATGGGCCGTTGGGAAGAGCAACTTCCGAGCGTACTAGAAGTTTGGCGCGATCTGTATTAATCGACAAACTTATAAAATGTACTTGGAGAAGAAGTCCGCATACTGTGCAGGGCAACTACGGAACCCTACACTGCGCGTGGCCCGACACGCACTTGGCCGATTTTTTATTCATTTTTCCATCTGGCAGCTACTCCCTATGAGAACAGCAAACACCCCGGTGTCCTGACACGTTTATTAAAAAACTTTTGCTGATAGCCGAATACGGCATATTTGAGTTGTTGGTTAAGCTGGAAATCTTTTCTGCCCACCTGGAAAATGGTAACTTTTAGCTAGTCTTTTGTCTACGATCTCGTTCGTACTGACGAAGGTAAAGCTCGACCAGGCCACCGTAGAAGGTAAAGCTCGACCAGACGGGCCTATTATGTACCTTTAGTTGCCAACTGGACTGGGTGCCTATCATAAAAAACATAGATATACCATCAAATTTAGATTGTCTAAGGATATGTTCGCAGGTGAAGTGACTACACAGTTTGTAAATAGTTCAAAACAAACTAAAGGCAATTTTGAATGTTCAGTTTTTATCTATGTTTTCGATGATAGGCACCCAGTCCAGTTGGCAACCAAAGATGCATAATAGAGGGGCAGGCCACCGTAGAAGGTAAAACTCGACCAGGCCACCGTAGAAGGACGTATGAAAACCAAATTGGCAACATACTGAAAAAACGCAAAGTTAAAAGCACCCGGAATAGAAGAGCTTGTTTGACAAGATGAATAGATCTGAAAGAGGCGAAAGGTATGTTAGGATTTTGCTGTAATATCTACAAGGTATGTAATCATACTATCGTCAGCTCTACTAAGAAATTAAGGTCTTATTAGGGAAAACTTTATTTGGTCTGAGGAAAACACATTCTCTAGCTGTCCAAGAAAACATTGTAGCAAAGTATATAATGTATTTTAGCGGGTTCTTACCACGGTTTTTTTGATTTGAGTTCCCGACGTTTCGTTGAAATTGAATTTACGTAAATCATCTACGCCGCAATAAAAAAAATACAATTGAAGAACAATGCAATAGTTTAGGGGTTAAGTTATGTTTCATTGTAACCAGGATAGTTTCAAAAATCTCTTTATGGTAATGTTGAAAGATACAATTAAAAGTAAATTTTAGTTTTGTAGGTCCATGTTACTCGTAAAACTGAGCCACTGTATACTGAGCTGTGTAAGATTTCCCTGGTATGTACATTACACGAGCCACCAGCAGCGAGGCATAGGGCGGGCGGCGCGGGGGCGGGTGGTAAGGGCGGTGGATGGCGAGGGCGGCGGCGGCGAAACATTTATACAATTACTACACTCATCAAGTGTAAGGTCAACAGACTCGAAACATAAAAAAATACAATGTGTATCTTGAAAATAAGAATATCTCAATCTTCGAATTATTAGCAAATTTCTTGAATTGTGGCACCTAGAGTTGCATAGAACATTATTTCTTTTACAAGCACATCTTTTTGTCTAACACTGCACTTTTGATTTTTTGCAGGCGCACAATTTGAATCCTTGAACTCCAAATAGAGCAGTCTATTCAAAAATCTCTGACCGTGTAGAACGTCTCACTTTCTAGGAGCAGAAGTAAACGTATGCAGAAACGTAGGTAGTAATAAAAGGAACTAATGCTTGCAGTCTTTAAAATCTCATCAAGTGAATTTAAAGTATCTGGGACGTGTGAAGTACTCTTTGGGTATGTTTTTGTAGGAAGATATTATGTATCTAATTGTATACAACAAACTGATAATATGGTGGGTGGAGGTACTCTAGATGTTAGCGCTCTTCTATAGTGTTTTAATTAAAACGAGTGTTTGAATGCACAAATAACTACAGAATGAAAACGTAAAAAAATATTTACTTATTTATTATCCGTATAAAATAGTAATATACAGTGAGAAATAAAACTGGGACTTCTTATTTCCAGTCGATTGCTCTAACCACTGAACTATCGTAACTCGCGATTTACTCCTGAGAGAATTTTACATCCATATTTAATTTTATTCTGCGTTTTTTTATCACACTTTTATACATGAATTTACATCTAGATAAGTATATCTACATCTCCGTGCGATGGAACAATCGCCAGATAAGTAAATTAAGACATACTCCTATAATAGTTTTATTAAAATAATACTCTACAGATTCTTAATCAGTAAGACAGGTCTGATCCAAGTGATCGGGACTGTTATGTTTAAGCTAAAAAAAAGGATTATGAAGTTTTTATTTTTTAAATTAAGTTGGTCCATCCCACTCCATCTCAATTAATCTTTCCACACATCTTTGTATATATTTCCCTTCCCCCCACACCGCACTCCGACCCATCTCTCATCAAGAAGTGCAAGAAATTCAAATTCAAATTCAAATTCAAATTGGCAAGATGGCGACATATTCAAAAAGCGCCGAATTTGTAAAATGGTTTCAGATAAGAACTATTTTCGATGAAACGGTAACTATTTATTTATTTATAGAAAAGTGTATACACATAGTCTTCTGTACATGAACGTCTGTATTTCTCTCTTTTTTTATTTCCACTATAGATAAAAATTATACAACTTGCTAAACTTTGCGTAAAAACGAGGCAATATTCACGAAATCCTGACAGCTATTATGAGGGTGTTCCGTCAAATTTTGCTTTTTTGGCTATATAGAGACGTAACTACATGCTGCTAGATATACTCACGAAAAAAAAAAATGAAGAAAATAAGCTATTGACTTCACAATCAGTTTTCACCTTTTGTATGAATCTTAAGAAAAATCCAGGTCTAAAGTAGTTATCACACCACGTGTCTGACTTTACGGCTAAAATGAACATTTTCTAAGCTAAAAAAGAAAGCATACCAGAACAATCTCAGTACACCGGTTTCTTTTATCTAGAAGAAAAAAGGTGATAAAAGGTCATCAAGATATTTGCTTTCAGACGTTTTCAAATCCGATTATGATCGCAGAGAATTTCATTTCGAGATCAAAAGGTGTTATGGCAAAATTCCTTTTGTATGTAAAATACGAGTAGGTATATGAGCTTTATATTGTGAAGCAGCGATTTTATTTTTACAACAACTTTACTGAACAAAAGGGGGCACCGCGGAGAAAGTTCACCTTCAGTAAAATTTTAAACAACTTGATGTACCTAGGTAGTCTGCTCCTCTTGATGATGTATCTATCACAGAAAAGCTACTGGGACGGCTATTCTGGCATTAGTTTTCACTTGCAATATCAATCATTTAACTTTTCTTTATGGTGTAATAAAGAAACACCATGTCATATAAAGTCGTATTTAAATAAGTAGTATAATTTCATTAACTTATGATTCCTCAAGTAGTAAACATTAATTAATTACAGAGTGTAAAAGGAAATAGTCTATATGAGACAGGTAGACAAAGATATATATGTCTTTCTATTCCTGTTGTCTTATATTTTCTTATCCCTTAGTTAAATATATAAGTCATTTGTATAGTATAAGTTTAATGTTGAAAAAAAAGACATTATCTTGCTAAGTTTCTTGCTCTTCTTCTTAGCAAGACTAATCGAATGGGCGGAGGTAGGCATGTATTTATATATGTAACCTATTAGTATGTAGTATATAGGATGTGATTTGGTCGGCCGCCTGGATTCGTGCTGGGGGCTCGGTTGGTGATCATTGAACCTCGTTCCTGGTCCCTGGCCGGGTCTCTGGTATAGGTTCGGGCGATTGATTAGATTTCACCTTGTATAATATAAATTTTACCTGTCATTTTAATCGTCTAAATATATATTGCTACATAAATTACATTTATTATTTTATTACATACATATATTTTTATAAGATAAATTTGACTCATAAAAAGTGTATTATGTATACCTAATTTATAAAATAAACTATTTGAATTTGAATTTTGTCGAGTGACTAAACCTTGTCCTAAGCCCACAGGATGTCTCCGCTCGTGCGTGCACACGCTTCGCTTAACGCACTACTTTCATCGGGTACCAGAGTGTGTCTTGTTCGCTGATAGGATTGTGAATGTAGCAAAAGAATGTTTGGAGTACTGCGAGTGTGATGGTTGAAAGTACTTGAAAGAGATGTCCTAATGAAATATCTGCTATAATTACTGTAATCTAATTTAGCTACATGAAGAATGAATTTAATAAATAATTAAATTAATAATAAACTCAAGATAACCTTATCCAATTGTATAACGAAAAACAACTCAAATTCAAATAGTTTATTTTGTGAAGTAGGTATACATAATAAAATTTTTACGAGTTCAATTTAATTTTATCAAAATATATGTAGTAAAATAAAAATGTACATGAACTAAATTAAAGGTTTATTTAATTTAACTATGTAGCAATATATATATACGATTCAAATTAATATTAATCCACGGGACTTCTTTCGTGAAAAAAACTTTATTAAGTAATGTCTTGTTTACACTGGTGTTAACTGGTAGAGTTAAGCATAATGTAAACAATAGTAAGTTCTAAAGATGGTAACTGGTAGAGTTAGGCATAATGTAAACAATAGTAAGTACTAAAGATGGTAACTGGTAGAGTTAGGCATAATGTAAACAATAGTAAGTACTAAAGATGGTAACTGGTAGAGTTAGGCATAATGTAAACAATAGTAAGTACTAAAGATGGTAACTGGTAGAGTTAGGCATAATGTAAACAATAGTAAGTACTAAAGATGGTAACTGGGAGAGTAAAATGGATAATGCATGTGGTAAAGTAGTCGGCCAAGTAGTACGCTAGTTACTCTACTTGTAACTAGCCCAATTGTAAACCAGCCTAACTGTTAATGTTCTGTGCCTCGGGACAGGTTAGTGAACTATGGAGTAAGGCGTTGTTTATCCGATGACCTGTAGCAGTGAGCGACGTCCCTGAAACCCCTAGTCCACGATAATCCCACAACGACCCTAACAGGACAATGACACAGTGTATACCCGTGATGTAGTGGGAACGTGTAGTGGCTCAAGCAACACGTGTAGGGGATTGCGGGGAGCCGGGGGGTGCGTGGAGGCGTCAAAGGGATATTGGGAGCATATTATTTTATCAGTTTAACGAGTTTGAAATACTAGCGTTAGACGCAGCATATTATATGTATAATATATACATATATATATTACGTTAGAGGCAGCATGCTACCCGCAGGCATATCATATGTATAATATATACCTATATATATTACGTTAGAGGCAGCATGCTACCCGCAGGCATATTATATGTATAATATATACATATATATATATTACGTTAGAGGCAGCATGCTACCCGCAGGCATATTATATGTATAATATATACCTATATATATTACGTTAGAGGCAGCATGCTACCCGCAGGCATATCATATGTATAATATATACCTATATATATTACGTTAGAGGCAGCATGCTACCCGCAGGCATATCATATGTATAATATATACCTATATATATTACGTTAGAGGCAGCATGCTACCCGCAGGCATATTATATGTATAATATATACCTATATATATTACGTTAGAGGCAGCATGCTACCCGCAGGCATATCATATGTATAATATATACCTATATATATTACGTTAGAGGCAGCATGCTACCCGCAGGCATATTATATGTATAATATATACATATATATATATTACGTTAGAGGCAGCATGCTACCCGCAGGCATATTATATGTATAATATATACCTATATATATTACGTTAGAGGCAGCATGCTACCCGCAGGCATATTATATGTATAATATATACCTATATATATTACGTTAGAGGCAGCATGCTACCCGCAGGCATATCATATGTATAATATATACCTATATATATTACGTTAGAGGCAGCATGCTACCCGCAGGCATATTATATGTATAATATATACCTATATATATTACGTTAGAGGCAGCATGCTACCCGCAGGCATATCATATGTATAATATATACCTATATATATTACGTTAGAGGCAGCATGCTACCCGCAGGCATATTATATGTATAATATATACATATATATATTACGTTAGAGGCAGCATGCTACCCGCAGGCATATCATATGTATAATATATACCTATATATATTACGTTAGAGGCAGCATGCTACCCGCAGGCATATTATATGTATAATATATACCTATATATATTACGTTAGAGGCAGCATGCTACCCGCAGGCATATTATATGTATAATATATACATATATATATTACGTTAGAGGCAGCATGCTACCCGCAGGCATATTATATGTATAATATATACCTATATATATTACGTTAGAGGCAGCATGCTACCCGCAGGCATATTATATGTATACTATATACCTATATATATTACGTTAGAGGCAGCATGCTACCCGCAGGCATATTATATGTATAATATATACCTATATATATTACGTTAGAGGCAGCATGCTACCCGCAGGCATTTCATATGTATAATATATACATATATATATTACGTTAGAGGCAGCATGCTACCCGCAGGCATATTATATGTATAATATATACCTATATATATTACGTTAGAGGCAGCATGCTACCCGCAGGCATATCATATGTATAATATATACATATATATATTACGTTAGAGGCAGCATGCTACCCGCAAGCATATTATATGTATAATATATACCTATATATATTACGTTAGAGGCAGCATGCTACCCGCAGGCATATCATATGTATAATATATACATATATATATTACGTTAGAGGCAGCATGCTACCCGCAGGCATATTATATGTATAATATATACCTATATATATTACGTTAGAGGCAGCATGCTACCCGCAGGCATATCATATGTATAATATATACCTATATATATTACGTTAGAGGCAGCATGCTACCCGCAGGCATATCATATGTATAATATATACATATATATATTACGTTAGAGGCAGCATGCTACCCGCAGGCATATTATATGTATAATATATACCTATATATATTACGTTAGAGGCAGCATGCTACCCGCAGGCATATCATATGTATAATATATACATATATATATTACGTTAGAGGCAGCATGCTACCCGCAGGCATATTATATGTATAAAATATAACTATATATATTACGTTAGAGGCAGCATGCTACCCGCAGGCATATCATATGTATAATATATACCTATATATATATTATATACGAGGATACAATACTAATTAATGCTACATTACAATATACAATGCCTATTATTGATACGGAGCTACGACGCTACAATAATTAATGCTGCGGGTCTACAATACTAATTATACATATACGTATAAATTGGTTTCATTCCATTTTTTCAATTTAAAGAAATGTTACCATTGTAGTTGGTTGTTAAAGTTGTTAACGATTGCAAACTGTCACTGGCAACAGTATCATTAGTATACTTGGTAAAGTTTATTAACTCTCAGAGGATCATTTGAACTAAGTTATGAACTCATCAAGAACTCCTGAGTAAATAACCTTATTCTGAACCGTTAAATAAACATATCATACATGCTCGTATTTGTCACACACATGCATCACATCTACTCGACACTCTGAAAAGTTTACAAGTTTAGTTTTGTTGAAAAATATAGTTTGTGTGTGATATTAACGATAAAAAAATAGATAGCATGTGTTTCTATGTGTTTTATAATACTACATTAAATATCTCGTTATTTAATTGCTTTTATATGAATCAATGAAAGGTAGTTAAACAATCGAGTGGCTTGTACTACAGTTAATTAAAATAAGTACAAATACAGCTTTTCACATACTGAGAATATTAAATTTTTGAAGTATATTAATTAACAAATTGGAATGTAATTTGTTTATCCTGTTGAAATTTTATTCTGTTTATATAATAAATAATTTTGTTGTTCTCGTAGTTATCGGAGCGGTAAAATGGTTACTTTATGTTCATTTTAGATTACCTGTTCTGGCACTATTTGACTCTGTTACACTATATATATGGCCATACTTCAACATAAGTATGTAAGGAAATTAAATGAGCAATAAAAAAATACCCCTTTTTTACTTAGGCACTACTATACTAGTGTCATAGGAAATTTTACTTTTCCATGACTCTGTATATTCTCATTGGCTGATTAAACGCATATATTAAATTTTCCCGTGGATTACCCCATCACTAATGGCACTACCTATACCTGAGTAAGATTTGGCACGTACCTAAAAAAACAAAAGGTCCCAAGTAGTTATCCTAGTCGGTAGTTTTGAAAAATGCATTATTAATATAAAGAAGGAAGGTTTTAGAATTTTCACATCTAATACGTTAAATATAAATAGTATAAATTTAGTGCTCGTTAGTCTCAGAACGATATGGTTTTTCATTTAACTTAAAAGCCTTTAGTTATTGTCGATGATTTTTCAGAGCTATAGTCTAAATAGCTAGGTTTGTCTTGCCGTGGGGGTCGCCGTTTGGTATCGGATGAATTCACTTAGCAGATATGTATAATGGGTCAATCTTAGCAGATTTAGCCCGGTAGCCATCCACCCCCCATTGTGGGTGGGGGTGATATGCACTCAAAGTCTTACGTCGCCGCGCTTCAGACAAAAATTCATATCGTCTTCAATTTACCTACTATCTCGAGTGTGGTATCATTTTCGGCTAAATATAAAACGAGGAATTTATTTTTAAAACATTTTGTGTACAGTACAAAAATCATAAGATATTGTCGAAAGTATGTTTAGTTAGTTTGTCTGCTATTTTTTTATTCAAAATTCCGTATTCTTAAAAATAACAAGTTTTTTTATTAGAAAAAAATACTTTCTTAAATATATATACATTATATATATACATTTTAGGTACTTAGTTATATGTATATTTTTATAAATGTTAATGGTTAATGGCATTATGCTTCAGACAGCATTATTTAATTTAAATATAAGAAATAATTTAAACTGTAAATATTTTGGTTGAAAAGTGAGTTTCAAAGATAGGTTGGTTTTTAATACAAAATATATAGAATACAAATTCATTGGCTTTTGTGTATGGTCTGAAGACCATGGGTGCAATTGAGTCTTTATTGACATGTTTAATTTAATTTAAAAACAAAAAGTTGTCCATCTAAATTTTGAGTTCTCGTGTACGTAAAATTCAATTTGAAGGTCTGCAATTTTTTTACGCACATACCAATCTATATTTTTTTAATGCTCCGCTAAATCTTTAGTTAACTAGCTGCTGTATTACTTATAGGTTCTGGATTTTATTCTGACATATCAAACAAAATGCTCAAAAATTGCATTTTTTAGAGCGGTACAAAGAGAATCCAGGACTGACTTTACCATATATATTACAGAGGATTATGAGAAGCAATGAGGTATAAACTCTTAATAAAAAAGTCCCTTTTATTAATCGTAAGAACTCGTTTTGTCCTCAGATGAAGAACCCGCACCTTCACTCTGTGAGACCCACTTAGCGAACAATATAATTATGATGCTGGTTCGGATAAAGAGCTGGAGATGCTTTAGACAAGTTAGATAAACGGTAGTGACAGAGATGTTGATTTAAAGTCGCTCTGATAAGACAAAGCCAAGAAAAATACCTAACGTTTTGATTCCGACGGCTCAGCCCCGAAGGACCGGACTTAGAGAGAAATGGGGCACTTAAAGGTTTAAGATAATACTTTTGATGATATTTAAAAATATTTTTAGGGTTCCATCAAAACGAAAACTATATAAACCTTGTTCTCTCTGTATTTACATCTGCGACATAATTTAAGAACGTTTAATCAATTAGAAATAAATTTCAAGAAAGATTTTGAAAAGAAATCTCAAGCCAGGATTTGAACCTACGACCTCTTGCTTACACGATAAGTGCGTTACCAGCAGCACCGCGCCAGCGAGGTACTGACCCTGGACCGTTGGCTATACTGTACCGCCGACCAAGTTTTAGTCAGTAATCCACGTACTGAACGCTCACGAGGGCGTTATGTGTTTTCATGACTAGCTCAATAGTAACAGAGATTGTGCTGTCGATGCAACGATATCGTTGTGTCGATGTCGTCAAGGTTTGAATCCTGAGGGGCTACTCCGAAGTGACAAAATTCGATCGAATATCGTTTGGTCGTATATCCATCTCTATCACGCTCTCTAGGCGTGCGTCAGAGATGGACGTATGCTTGGACGATAAACGATCAACCGAATCTTTTTGGGAGTACTGGGCCTGTACCGAGGATCTTACTTAAAATTTATTTTAATTGACCTTTTCTAGTTTGCTCTTTTATAATTTGAAAAGTATACAAAACGATTTATTTCGCTATAAATATATCATTTACTTTTAAGAGGGTTGAACTTAATTGCTCGTGTAGAAGAAACATTAGAATGGAACCCCGGAAAAATAAGAAGAATTTCTGATGTCAGTCTCTATAAAATTGTTGTCGTAGCTTTGTAACATTATGGATATTTTCAGTTTAATTAATAAGTAACCAGCAAGCCGTGGAAGTTGAAATGGTTCCTGAACCTAAAGGAAATATGAATGATTAACACGTTGAAAGACAGAGATTGCCTTCATACAAGTTGTGTTGTGACACATGGTAGTAGAGAGGAAGGCGAAAGGGGAAACCGACATTTAGGCCCATTGTATTGACAGTAGATCTCGTTTGAATGTTCACTTTGTGACACAATAAACAACACTGTACTGGTTTGTAGAGAAATCTCAACGCTGCTAGCCGTTCTGGCATAATTCTACAGGGAATCTATGACGCGATACAGCGTCGTGTTCAAATTGGTATATCTAATAGTACGTATATCTAATAGTACGTATATCTAATAGTACGTATATCTAATAGTACGTATATCTAATAGTACGTATATCTAATAGTACGTATATCTAATAGTACGTATATCTAATAGTACGTATATCTAATAGTACGTATATCTAATAGTACGTATATCTAATAGTACGTATATCTAATAGTACGTATATCTAATAGTACGTATATCTAATAGTACGTATATCTAATAGTACGTATATCTAATAGTACGTATATCTAATAGTACGCTGCAGGACGCTGTCCAGCGTCTCTGTCCTTCAACATGTTAATAAAAAACAAAATTAAATATTAAATAAATTATTTTCGCTAATCGAACTATAATGTCTCTGGTCTCGCTTAACTTTCTCTTTTTTAACAACATTTTTCAACTACGAATTATCCATTTGTATGCACAACGCATTGCGTTAGCCTAAAGAAGTGTAGTCTACCAAACAAACTCAATAAGAAATTTATAACTAGTATTTACAAAAAAAAACCAGGTCAATATTAGTTACTTGTGTCACAAGGGGCCAAAGAGTAATATGTTGTCCATCTAGGGCGTTGTTTTGAATTCAGAGCGAAGCGAAGGATTCTAAAGTAGAATCCTGAGCGTAGCGAGGAATTCAATATACACCGCCCGAGAACAAAATATTACTTGGGCCCGAGTAATACACACTATTTTTCATCACTACCTATGAGAAAAAGAAAAGCTACGAGTACCTGGTATTTTGTGGTAATAATTGTTGCGCCACAATAGCTGCATTATTTAATATGTTTTCAAGAGTTAATATACTAACTCACTAAATATTACTTCTGTAACATTTATGACAAATATATCTCTGGGATGAAAGCTGATCGTTAGGTATAATAAAATCCAGAAATATCAAGTTGAAAACCGGCCCCCTGGGTCACATACGTCATCATTAATTGGGAGCCAGCCGCTCTGCTTGATCGAGAGGCGGATTTAGTAACGCACAAAGTAACGTTACCGGTATGATGAGGGGAATGTACGTTACCTTAAATTAAATTTAATGAATTCACAAGGCATTTAGACCATATGAGTGGAATGCAAGTCACAGTCCACTCTTGGTACACCCGCTTTTCACAGACGATTTCACAAACGTGATTAGTGGTGAGCTTTAGGCGTACTTTGGGCACAAAAGGACAAACAGTTTAACGTGCTTACCGCATTATTGAGCATCGCGGGTATTGAACCCACGTTCTGGGTGAACAGGCGAGCGGTATACCATTTAGATCACTTAAAAATAATTGAATCTATGCTAACTAAATGATAAAACTTGTAATAAATTACCTTTTTGTTTAGAAAACTTTAGGATTAAGGTTTTTTGACTTCATACATAATATTATTAAAGGGGTACGTATCTGTATTTACCCAAATAGTTCTAGAAACTTTGGCTAGGCGATACCTAAGGCAACGAAACAGACAATTATAGCAATACTGTAATGCACATATGGGTATAATATATATCTTATTTAACACAGAAAAACAAAAGCGTATTCGTACATATAATTAAGCGTTTGATTTACAGTTACTGTTATCTATTGTTTAAATTTAATTTTAAGTTGTACAATTTAAAGTGTAAGTATGCACAAATTGAACATTTTTGTACCACAGATACTTGATCGTTAAGAAAGTAATTTGAAAAATGTTAATTTACTGTTAGATATTTCAATAAAAACACACCTTTGCCTGCGGCGTCACCGCACCACCGTCACCTTTGCATATAAAAGCAGCGCGTGGCAGGGCGGCCTCCTATACATACACCGTACCCGACGTAGGAGACGCGATACAGGTATGTACCTGGTCGCGTCTCTCCAATAGAGCACACACCATCAACGTCCAGAGCCGAGGTCCTCCAGCAAAAGGAGGTGAAAGTTCTCGGCGTTTCCTCCGTTTGTCCGGGTAAGACGGGCCAGACGGCCAATAGGGTAACAAGTCATTAAAAAAAAGGTGCCTCCTCTTTGAAGAGGAAGGTTTGGAACCTAATCTACATGACGTCACAAGTCACCATTGTTGTTTAAGCAGAGTGGTATAATTGGATTAGATTAGTTCATAACTTTTAGTGGTAACTTTTTGCTGATGTAGCTTAATATAAAATAAACAGACGTTCATACCTTTGCTATCTTTGGTTTTCTTATAAACACCATTCTCCGCATTTTCAAAATTATCCTATTGTATAGCTATAATAATTGGACTGATATAATATACAACGAGTGGTCGATTTTACAAATATGCGATCGGGACCTATTTCGTGTTATACGCTCCTGTGCTCGGGTTGTGGGCATGAAAAATGGAAAAAGAAATTATTTCGGAATTGGATAAGATCTGTTTTTTATGGATTATAAGAACTGAGGTTAAAGATTATTTTTCCAAGTAAACTGTTGTGGGAGAAATTACAATAAAAGTTTGCGGCATTTGAGATCTTCAATGTTTTGGTTTGAACTAACTTCAACAGTTTTTAACTTTAACAGATTATTATAAAAGTTATCAGTTAAATCATTTAATTTGTTGCTTTATTAAAATAATAACAACAAATAACATTTCACGCGATTGTTGACTATATGATTTAACTTCAAAATTAGTAGATATATTTCAACATTCATCACAAATATTTCCTACCAAGCCCTGAGTGAAGATAAAACCTACGTTTTTATATAAAGTTCAAGAGGTATGTCGTTTTTTCCTCTGATTAACTTTATGTTTTTATTTAGGAGAAAATATATTTATTTTTAACATTTCCAACAGGAAGATTAAGTTCCCAGCCAAGTTAATCTTCCACAAGAATCTCTTTGCTACGTGAAACCTCACACGTCTTGGAAGCAATTAGCCAGAAAATTGCCACTGATCTACTGACTGTAGGGAGATCAACAATTAAAAAATAACGGCCAAGTGCGAGTCAGACTCGCGTACCTAGAGTTCCGTATCGTGGATGATAAATTTAATTTAGACATTTTTTTTCGTGAATTTCTCAACCGCTTTATTTTTCCTGTAATCTTTGTGTAAACACATATTGCCATGATTTTTTTCATATTTTTCGGTCCACCAGTGTTGGAGATAAGGGCCCCCCAAACATACATACATTTTTTTTATGGTTTTTCAAGGATTTCTCAAAATAGATGCAATTCAATATATCTAAACTATATATTTTTACAATTAAGTTTTTAATATCTACAATTTATTACCCATATTGTATTATTACAAAATATTTCATTTTATTTATTAGACTTTTTTTTTAATTTCTCATTTGTGCTCAACTTGTTTTGTATCGCTATAGTTTTCCTGTGATTGGCCAGTTATGATCTACAATCGACATTTTTTTCATATTTTTCGGCCTACCAGTTTCGGAAATAAGGGGGGGACATTCATAATTTTGTGCTTTTTTAAAGATTTATCGAAACCAGTGCCAGTGAATATAGTAAAAATATATTTTTTACAATTAAATTTTTAATGTCCAAAATTTGATACCCATGTTGTATTTTTAAGATAATATTTTTTATTTTTCTCACTTTTGTTATGGAAATATTTTGAACAATTGAAAATTTCACATATTTCTTTTTCATTTAATAATATATAAACCACAATTGTTTTTTTCAGTTAGTTATTTGGTCCCAGCGGTACACTAGGTGTAAATTGTTCTTTAGTTAAAACACATAATCTACTGAATAAGTTTTGAAAATTGATCAAATGAAACAATATTATCACGTTATCTTAATATATTTGAAAGCCTCTGTGAATTTTGTATGGGAAGGTCAATTTTGTGTTTTGTTTGTATGGTTGTTCTATACTGAACTTTCACTCAGTTGATTATGCATGGTTTAATTAAGGCCCTTAATATCGCCTAATGACAACATAGGACAACATATGCAACATTTTTCTTTTTCGTACCACCAAAACTTCTATATGAAAAATTGTTTTAACTGAATGGTGTTTTTTGGCTTGAATTTCCTACTGCTCCTAAGCGGCTCAGGTGATTTAATTCATTTATGCTTTGATAAATAGATAAACTTGATAGCTATAAATATAACATAGAATTATTCAATCGAACAATGACGCCCATGTGAAAAGTATTATTTTCTCCTATTTTGCCCTTTTAAGGACGCAGCGAGCGTCGTAACAGCCACCACGCATTGTGCACTGATTTGAACGTTATTTCAATGTCGTTTCCGTCGATATTCATACAGACAAACATCGAGCTGCTAATTTGGCGACGGTAATCGCCTTAAAAGATGATGTCTCTCTGCACCCGGTGTGATTACCATTAATTAACTAATAAATATCACACTCATCACTTGCTGAATGCTGAACAAAAACTTTGTAAGGAAACCTGTATGCCCTAAAAAGCGTGTATTTGTACCTGAAGTACGGCGATAGGGCTGACCACCCGTCATGTTGGGACGTAATAATCTTTGGTGAAATGCGGATGTACCGAGTGTAGACTGTGACTTGCATTTCACAGTCCAAATTCGGAACACCTCTGACACCTCCTCGGGGATTCATGTCGTGACGATATGTTTTTAATTATACGAAATCCACGCTCATAACATACACGTGTACGTTGGTTGGTTTGTTCTTATTTTATGTGTTCTTTCCGTTTTATTATATACGAGTACCAAACTTTGTCTGTGCGAATATTATGTGATTTATTCAGTGAATAAAATTGTCTGATGTTATTATTTAGCAATAATAACGACAGTTGCCGCATAGAGAGCCCCTAACAACTTCTGTTCGTGAGCTCCGAACAATTTAAAGAGCTCACACCTCTAAAGAAGCCCTTCGAAAAAGCTCATATTCATGTTTGAGTACAGTGCGCGCCAATCTTTTAGTCGCCTCTGAAGCTAGCCCCAAGAATCGACGCATTAGCCGTTTTACGGTGTCAGGGGGACGTTAAAGGAGCGAGGGCGCGGAGCACACCCGCCTGCATGCCGCACCACACCCCCCGCCCGCCGTTCGGCAGGTGTCAACACTATGCGTTAGTGTTAGTGCTACG
The DNA here is from genome assembly GCA_934047225.1 of Ypsolopha sequella. NCBI lineage: Eukaryota > Metazoa > Arthropoda > Insecta > Lepidoptera > Ypsolophidae > Ypsolopha > Ypsolopha sequella. Next base: position 1,223,702 of record OW203986.1, on the reverse strand, counting down.
TCCGTACAGTACACAAGCGCGCGTTGCATGAAAAGTACGTTCGTGGAAAAAATTCTATGATTCGTTAAGTTAATCGTTGAATCTGTTTGTGTTGCCTTTATTTGTTGTTTTGTTGATTTAGTTTGTTAAAGTTTATTGTTGTTGTTATGCCTCGCGGTCGTTATAGCGTTTTAAGGCAACAATGTAGGAAAATGGTGTTTATATTAATTTGTTTTAATTAAACAGTTAAGATTGCACTAAAATACTAATATATATTAAATAGGTAGGTACAGTGGAGACCGCATCAAGTAAGACACATTGGACTTTGTACCTATCTTATATTCTTCTCTGTAGGGGCTAATGTCGTACTGCAAGTGTATAGCTTGATGTGGTCTCCACGTACAACAAGTATACCTTCCCACTTATAGTAAACATTTAATAGTTAACCGTTCATATTATTGTTTCCTTGACTGTACCTGCGCAAGCTTGCACTCGTAACTCAATCAGAGGCGACTAAAAGATTGGCGCGCACTGTATGAACTAATTTGCCTTATTTTATGTATTTATTTGGTATACGTATACTGATGTGAACGGCTTGGCTTGTCTAAAGCTGAAATATTGTGTAGTATAATAATAATAATATATATAATAAAAATTTAATAATTTATAGTTACAAAGGTATATTATATGGATGGCAGCAAAGATACAATGAACATGCTCTATGTAGAGAAATATAGTGGAAGTAATGAGTATGTCACGTATCGCGGGATAGATTGTATGTATACTGTAACTTATTAATATGTTCTGTGACTATAACCCATCATATCTTCTAATTCATAATGTATTATTATTACTACTAAAACATACATACATACATAAACTAAAAAAAAAATACATGTAATAAAGAAAGATCATCGTTTCCACGCTTTAAACTGAAATTCACTGCTCAAAGTCCATGATTTAGACATAAAAAGTGTCTGAAACTTGTTGCTCGGTCCCGGGTTCGAGTCCTGCCGGTGGCGGTTGTACAGCCAGCTCGCCATGCGGCGGTGATTTATGCTGCAAGTTCGACGTTTGAATAAATTCACGCATTTTGAACTGGGAATATATCTCCTATCTTTTTGTTATTATGAATTCAGAATATTAGCTTTAAGAAAATTTTACTTGATTTTTTTTGCTATTATAAACGATAATCTATAGTCTATTATAGACGATAATCTAAAGTCTATCATAAATGATAATTAATAGTCTATTATAAACGATATAATCTATAGTCTATTTAAACGACAATCTATAATCTATTTAAACGCTAATCTATAGTCTATTAGAAACGCTAATCTATAGTCTATTAGAAACGCTAATCTATAGTCTATTAAAGGTTCATTCTTTAAATGTTGTTCGTTCAGAATATTATTTATACAGCCGATCTCATAACGGAGACGACTAATGAAGTCATTAGAAATATTTTGTTAAATTTTCAAGTACAATAAATATGAACAATAGTAGTTCAGGGATAGAACGCTGAACACTTTGAGTTTTAGATCCCCAGATTTTTTGTATCTAGAGAAAGTGAACGAGCATTCATCTGCCAAGTGTAGGTACCCGTATGGATGTTAACAAGTGTAGGTACCCGTATGGATGTGACCAAGTGTAGGTACCCGTATGAATGTTACTAAGTGTAGGTACCCGTATGGATGTTACCAAGTGTAGGTACCCGTATGGATGTGACCAAGTGTAGGTACCCGTATGAATGTTACTAAGTGTAGGTACCCGTATGGATGTTACCAAGTGTAGGTACCCGTATGAATGTTACTAAGTGTAGGTACCCGTATGGATGTTACCAAGTGTAGGTACCCGTATGGATGTGACCAAGTGTAGGTACCCGTATGAATGTTACTAAGTGTAGGTACCCGTATGGATGTTACCAAGTGTAGGTACCCGTATGGATGTGACCAAGTGTAGGTACCCGTATGAATGTTACTAAGTGTAGGTACCCGTATGGATGTTACCAAGTGTAGGTACCCGTATGGATGTGACCAAGTGTAGGTACCCGTATGAATGTTACTAAGTGTAGGTACCCGTATGGATGTTACCCTATCCGCCAAACTATGTATGTTGCCTTGTCCGCATGTCAGCCAGTGATTCTACCGATCGATGGATCAAATTTGGCGTATAAATTTACGGCTGGTATCACGACTATGGAAAAGCTATGATTACAGCTTTAAAGCGACTATGTTTTATAGCTATTGATTGTAATATCATTAAAAATATAATTTTGCACAAAGCAAAGTTTTAAGAATAAGTTTTCTTAGCTAAAAGTTGTATTTTGGTCGTTATGATTATTTATTTTGTTACAAATCCGAAAAAATGACCCTTAAAGAACAGTATGAAAATATTATTCAAAGTCAAGCTGTTTTTAGACGAAAATTAAGAGCCGTTTCGCAGCCGGATTGTGAAAAACCCGCCTTTTTAATTATCAAAATAGAACACTTAAATTCATAATTGACTCAATAGTTATTCAACAAAACCTATGCATATGTACATAATTTTAAAATTTTGGAAAATGAAAATATGTTTTTTTGCAACCAAATAAATACAAAAATATTTTTATGCACTATTACTACGTTGTTTGACAAATGTGTTTTTTACAAAACCCTAATCCCCACATTAGTATTCCCTGGGTTGTGGGAAATTAGACTCTTCCTGGTGAGTCTGACGATAACAAATTTAAAATCCTTATTTACAGAAACCAATGGAAACTTTGCGATGGCAGCATACACAATACATTTGGTGATGCACCAAATTCACAAATTCTTGTAAGCCATCAGTAATGCAAAAAAATCGACATATATTTTTAAAGTCGAAGATGACATATCTCTTCAAATCGGTTTTGAAAGGAAAGTAACATATCTTTTTAAATCGGTAACACAACAAGATGAAATATCTCTGCGAATCGGTAACACAACAAAAATGAAATATTTCTTCAAATCGGTAGTGAAAGAAAGATGACGTATCTCTTTAAGAGGATAGTTTTCGCAAACCATAAGTTATTCTTCCTGGTTTGAAGAATCTAGCTATACAACATAAAAAAGAAAAAATATGTATTTCTTTCGGGAATATAATACACACTCATATCGAAACAGAATCGTCAGACATCATTCCAATATTGAGAAATAAAGTGCCAAAGATGGCTCTAAGCAAAGTTTTCATGTCGAGGTTTAAGTTTATTTAAGTAATAACCCGTTCATATTATTTATGAATTAAATTCTGTATAAACTCTATTAAACTCTTAACAGGACATATATTTCACAGCACATTTGCTTTATTTTTAAATAATAAAATTAGTGAAAAAAGTTGTCATTTTGACTTTTTTCCAGAATCCGTCCCTTTCGCACTGCGGGTCTTTCCGCATGGAGTAACAGGGTAGTATGCAAGTGGAACCTATCCTCTTAAATCGGTAACGCAACAAAGATGATATATCTCTTTAATACGGTTACGCTACAAAGATGAAACATCTCTTCAAATCGGTGATGCAATAAAGATGAACGCGATAATAATGGACACAATTTGACAATATTAGTTCACACCATTATTCGTCTAATATTTACATAACCTGTTTCTTTACGTACGGATGAACTCGTTCAACAAAACAACAGACCCCCCCCCCCCAGTGCCATCCAATGCAATAGTGCAATTAATTTTTTCACGCAGTAGGTATGCAAGATAATACAATCATTTTTACAGTTATTTTTCCTTCCCCTACCTCCAAGAGCTATCTATCACGGGGTAAGTCACAATTCATTTTTCGATTTGTCATCTTCTATGAATTTGTTCTTCGTGAATTCGGCTGAATAAATCAACTTTATAACTCCTACCAAATTTGACTTTGAAGTTAAATATCGTTTAGACATTTTTGAAAATCTTCAATTTATTTCAATTATGCCGTTAACTCGTTGTATGTATTAATACAAAGATTGACGAAGTTAAAGAAATAATTAGAGAAAAATATGCTTACTTTTTAGATACATTTGCTTTTTGAATTTAATTAAATTTGTACATATCCTAAGACTGATCGTTTAAATTTATGTCCTCAGACTATTATGATTTTTAACAGCCAGAAACCCTACTTTAGCAAGAGCTATTTAATATAACATCACGAAATAAATTCACCTCTTGAAATATGAGCGTTACAATTTAATATACAAAGGTTTCCGTCCACGTAAAACATTTATGGCTCACAAAAAATGTCTATGAAATACCTCCGATATTGTGGGTGGCCGCCGTGTAATGACATAGAAGAGGCTTTCATAGAACGGAACACTAATCTACCTACACGAGGTTTAATTCTTTTCATCTTGTTCGTTGAAAAAAATACTTTGATTGAATTTTTTGTGTCGGTGTACCTACCGATGGCTTCTTATTAAATATTTCTTTACATCAAAAGACATTAATCCAAAGTCAGGAAAGAAATTAATCCGAAACGATAATAATATCCAATGTATTGTTAAAATTTTTATTGTCATGAAAACGTTGCAACAACATTTCTGAAGTGTTGTTATAGTGCAAATGCAGTCGTTAGTGTAATAAAATAAAAATCCCCAACTAAATGGTTATTAAGGCGATTACCATCGCCAAATTAGCAGCTCGATATTTGTCACTACAAATATCAACGGAAATGACATTGAAATAACGTTCATATCAGCGCGCAATGCATAGTGGCTGTTACGACGGTCGCTGCGTCCTTGATAGGGCGAAATAGGAGAAAATTATACTTTTCACTTGGACGTGATTACTCGATTGAATAATCTTATGGTATGTTTATAGGTATAAAGTTTATCTATTTATCAAAGCATAGATGAATTCAATCGGCCAAGCCACTCAGGAGCAGTAAGGAATTTGAGGTCAAAAAACACCATTCAGTAAAAAGAAAAATTCATGTAGAAGTTTTGGTGGTATGAAAAAGAAAAATGTTGCATATGTTGTCTAAGAGTTGATTATTCATAATACATTTTTTCATTATTTTTGGTTTGCCCATAAACGAGGAGTAGGCATTAGAAAGTACCCATTTGGCAATAGTAAGGCCCTTAATAGAAGTACAAGGTAGATAAATCTTTATTGGTTAAAGATGATTGCTGGAAGCGGCACCATCTGTACAAGTAATAAGAACCCGATGCTCAAGGTCTCTTATCTTACGTATTTAAATATTTATTTATTTATTTATTTGGACAATAAATGTCTTCGTTTATTTTTCTATTCTTTGGGACCATACGTTATATTACAAAACAGTTATAATTCAACAACTGAACATAAAGTATTCGAAGAAAACGAATGAACAGGTTATTTGTAAATTGATACGACTGAGCTGTATACTGGATGCTGCAGTTCAAGGATTTCATCATTGAAAATTCACAAGTAAACAGTCAAGAGTGTAAAAGACATTAAAACTAATATCTTTTTCATCTCGCGAAACATAAGATCTACAATAATTTTAGAAATGTCATTCAAATCTATAGACAATAACTAAATAAAACATTTAAATATACAATTCTGGATATTTTAGTAATTCAATTACTACTATTTCAATTTTATTCGTTTAGCAAATTATTTTGGAACTTTTTGAATTTCATGAATTAAATAATTGAAAGACCATGAGGTAAAACACTTTCATTTTATATGTTTGTGTTCTAACTCATTTAACTATTATCACTGTATCAATCCTAGCTTCCGAACATATGAAATAACACCCTTTTTATGATTCAAGTTTTTTTTTTTTATGTTATCTATCAACACACATCAATCAATATTCATAGCTTAATAAATTTGACAAGTTCAATAACGACCTCTATTATTGCATGTAAAAATTTATGTTTATTTATATTTTAAAAATTTATATTTTAAATGTATATTTATTTTATTGCATGTAAAAACTATACCAGGGCCAAGCAATAGTCTCTGCCAAATAAAAGAGGATGGCCTACCCTAGCAACTTTTTTTATTCCCCGTCCGGCAGAATAAGACCAGTGGCAAAGACCTTATTTGCTTTTGATAGAGGCGATTATGTGTTGGCTCATTGGCCTCTTTTTCTTGGACGCGTAATACTAGTGATCACGCAGCGAAACAACAAATTGGTGTGTTTTTAGCTAATACTGAAATCTTTTGTAGAGAAAAAAATATTGGATGTAAGTAGAATCCCTTCATATTTCTATTAACTATTTCATAAAAAAAAAACAAGTTGATTTCTTAACCGCGTTCTTGAAAAGAACGTTCGAAAACAAATAAAAATAAGGTGGAACATTTTTTTTTGACAAAAGTATAAATCTAAGTACGTTGTTTATAATCAGAATCTCTAGACAAAAGATCAATAAATCAAATATATTTTCTTCAATATGAAGAGAGACCTAGTTTCTTCTAATGAACCCTTGAAAACTTGGCCTTGGACGAAAATGATATTCAATTGACTCGCACATAATATTTTTGTATACCTATGGATAAACACCTTAAAATCCTTTAAACCTTTAAATGTATATTTTATATCACAAAAAAGCATTGTAAGGGCCGCGACAAAAAACAGACATTAGCCACTCCGAGCAATGTGAGGTATTATAGTTGGGATATGGCTTTATAGAAAGACAATATGATGCCGTAATACAAACTGTGGTCCTGCAAGCTGACAGGGTAATCAGCTAGATGATGGATGCCAGGAGCTGCGTGACTGTCGACCCCGAGAAAAAGCTAGGCTGATAAAAACGCTTTGTGAGCAGATTGTATGAATGTACCACATTAATGGATGACTCATGAAAACAACCTGGATATGAAGATCAGAGCCACGTGAGCCACGTTACTAAATTATATTATTTTAATTTTTCAACAACTTGAAAAAAGGAGGAGGTTCTCAATTCGACGGTTTAGGCATACCTATAAATATTTATACAACGTGTTACAGAAAGGTGTAACCATATTTGAAGAGCTTACTCAGTTAATGGTATAGAACAACTTTTACTATGGAACAAAACCTGTACATCGAAAAAAAAATTTACTCTTTCATAGAAAAATGTAATGCCGCTCGGCCGAAATGTAAGGAAGCGCAGATTTTTTTTTTGAGATTTCAGGGTTGGTTCCATAGTAAAATATGTTCTATACCATTTATTTATTTATTTCATGGAAAAGACACAGTACTAAATTACACATAGACACATATCAAAGTAGAAGTTAAAAGTTAATTAAATTTACTTCCTCTACGCTTTCCTCAAATATATTATCTTTGTAGAAACTAATTGGTGACATTTCTGAATAAAATAATATATTTGAAATAAAATAATGAGGTAAAGTTTACAAAGCAATTTATAATCGGTAAGTACAGATTTATAACTAAGCCTAGCATTCATACACACAATCACACACATGCAATTTCACATACCGTTGTTTATGTACACACATGCCTATTTATTTGATCTTATATTTATTTACGATTTCTTATATTAGTTTCTAGTATATAGAATTTGTCTAACATCTTATGTATAGATGGCTCCTGTCGAATAAGCTGATATCCCGCTCATCACTCGTGTTACTATCGTGGTCTAAAAGCGGGCCAGCAGACGCTCCTCGACAGCACGATTATATTATTTCTTAAACATACGCGGAAATATTATCATTACTTTTGAATAAAGAACACGCGAAGTATCATATTTACGTAGACTGAAAAACCAAAATCACTACCCGGCGCATTCTTTGAATTTGGAACGAAGAGCGCACCGGCAATGTTGTATGAAACGGTGTGCTGTTTGAATTTAGAACTCTTTCATCTATCGTACACATTGCGTTCTCGTGGCTGTATAGCCACAGATGCGTTTACCTTTTGGCACAAAGTGTAAAAAAAAAAAATTGGCGGTAAAGCGGAGTTCGTTGTTATTTGGATAATAATAAATTAAAAGCACTTTATTCAAAAGTGATGATAATATTTCCGCGTATGTTTAAGAAAAGCACTATATATGCCTCGGCCGAAATGGCAATTGCCTGTCTTGTATCATTGAAGTCCTCGCCTGCGGCTCGGCCTTCAAACTCATACTCGACCTGCAATTGCCTATTTCGCTGCCTTTGCAATAATGTACTATTATTATATATTTTTTGTGTATGCAACTCCATAGCTCCGTCATTTCTGAACCGATTTGAATGATTTTTATTTGTTTGGATGAAAATGCTTCCATACCACTCGAGATTGAAGCAATCGCTTTATACTAGGTCGCTGATAGCAGGGAAATGTCACTATCCCACCTGATCTTCGATTCTGGCCTCAACGGATGAGAGCACATTACTTGAGATTGCGGCAATCGATGTGTTAGGGTGCTGATTGCAGTGTGTTACTTGGAAATTATTAAAATATCCACCTGGTCTTCGATCTTGGCTTCAGTTGGCGTATTCCCTATGATATAAAAGCGAACTATGTAGAGAACATAGTTTCACGAAGAAAGAAGTCAGCAAAAGTCTTATTTCAGTACCCAAATTATTATTCAAACTAAAATGTTGTACTATTACTATGCTTGTTAACAAGACTGCAATTCTATCGAGGAACTTTACCAAACTAACAAAAAAAAGAAATACAAGAGCCATAGAGAGTAAAGCGTTAAGTATTGAAGCAACACGAACTGACTTTATATCCAGATATATCCCCGCTACACCTCCACTGTATGTCCATTTGGGCAGAAATTGAGCAGCGTTTTACTCCTTCATCCATATAAGAGGGTTATTATATCCACCAAAGGGCTTAAAATGCGATACAAGAGCGATTTATACATCATTTGGAGTCCAATAACTACCTTGAATTTCTATTAGCAATTTTGTCCATACAAGAGGGTTACTATAGCAATTTATACCAACTGAGAAGTCTAACGAGACGATTAACACGATTATAAACAAGAACAATTTAAACGTAATTGAGGGACTACTAACTACCTTGAATTTCCATTTGCGATTTGAGTCATATTTCATCTTTTGTTTTCCTTGAAATGTTCAAATTGCAAACTCTTTAATTTTAAAACTTAACCTAAAATGTTCTAAAATACAAATAAAGTGAATGATACGAGATACAAATAGATAAAAGGGATGTTATTTTTACTAGGTATGCAGTGGTATTATGTATGCTGTGAATAAAATTTCCTTGGGAAGAAAATTTTACTGGTATTCTATATATATAGTTTTCCGTTTTATTTTTAATACGCCTTCCTAATAGTGTGAAATAAGATTGAAAATTAGAGAAATGTGCAAAGAGGTTAGGTTAGATATTTTGTTTATTTTTTAAATTATCAGCTGCAAATGCAGCAATGTAGTACTCCCTCATTCTTTTTAAAATTTATTTCGTTCTTTGTCGTAAATATCTGTAACAAAACGATAATTGTGATGAACCAATGCAACAAAATAAAAATAGCAATGGCGGAATATTTCTCGAGCTGTAGAAAGTGAGTGGCTAAGTTCGAAATCGATATAGCGGTGTATGTAGCCAAAATATGGCCTTGATAGCAGTTCAATTTTTAGGGTACGGTAACATATTAGATTAAAAAATTACCTAATAATTTCAATTAAGTACTGTTGTATTATTTTTTATGAGGTAGTACATCCTAAAAAATAGACACTGGTCAAGCGAATTTTAACCTACTTGACATTTTGCAACCTACTTGTTTTTTTTGATCCAGGGTACTCAGTAAATGATTTAGAAGCTGAATTTAAAAAAATAACATAAATGTCATTAAGGTCAAATTTAACCTTAGAAGCTGTCTTGATCATATGCAGATAATTTCTGAGGTCTCTTTGTTTTTTTTATTCAGAGTTCAGCCCGCATCTACTTTGGCTGCTATACGTGCATACTCTTTTTGGCGCAAGCTGGCAACGTTGGAGACAACGCGTGCTTACATGCAACATCACACATTTGTTCCAAACAATAGTTCAAATATCACCCAACGCCCCCCCCCTTAGTCCCCGCGCAGCTATTCATTAGTTTTGTTTTTGAACAGCGTTCTTTCTTAAAATCTAGATAATTTCGGTGTTACTACAAAACGGTGTTTAACTTTAGACATTGTTTAAATCTGTTGTTGTCCCCTTTTCTTTCATATTGTAAAAAAGTGACAGCAACATATTTAAACACTGTCTAAAGTTAAACATTGTTTAAACACCTTTTTGTAGTAACACAGTTTGTGTTTTACAGTAAAAAGCTTAACATCTCTGTAACTAGAGTAATTATAAAGTTTGTGTACAAGACTCAGTAGTGTATTATTGTATCTACATTGTAGTGTTACATTGTTCATAGTACTCATAGTACAGTAAATGTACAAGACTCAGTAGTGTATTATTGTATCTACATTGTAGTGTTACATTGTTCATAGTACTCATAGTACAGTAAATGTACAAGACTCAGTAGTGTATTATTGTATCTACATTGTAGTGTTACATTGTTAATAGTACTCATAGTACAGTAAATGTACAAGACTCAGTAGTGTATTATTGTATCTACATTGTAGTGTTACATTGTTAATAGTACTCATAGTACAGTAAATGTACAAGACTCAGTAGTGTATTATTGTATCTACATTGTAGTGTTACATTGTTCATAGTACACATAGTACAGTAAATGTACAAGACTCAGTAGTGTATTATTGTATCTACATTGTAGTGTTACATTGTTCATAGTACACATAGTACAGTAAATGTACAAGACTCAGTAGTGTATTATTGTATCTACATTGTAGTGTTACATTGTTCATAGTACACATAGTACAGTAAATGTACAAGACTCAGTAGTGTATTATTGTATCTACATTGTAGTGTTACATTGTTCATAGTACTCATAGTACAGTAAATGTACAAGACTCAGTAGTGTATTATTGTATCTACATTGTAGTGTTACATTGTTCATAGTACTCATAGTACAGTAAATGTACAAGACTCAGTAGTGTATTATTGTATCTACATTGTAGTGTTACATTGTTCATAGTACACATAGTACAGTAAATGTACAAGACTCAGTAGTGTATTATTGTATCTACATTGTAGTGTTACATTGTTCATAGTACTCATAGTACAGTAAATGTACAAGCTAAATTTAACAAAAATAAACATAAACGTCAATAAGGTCGAAAATCGCTTGACACCTTAGAAAATGTCTAGATTGTATACACATTATTTCCAAGGTAACAAGCGAATTTCGACCTTATCGCCTTTTAACAACCCCTTTGTTTTTTATCCAGACTACTCAGTAATTTCTTTGAAAGCTGAATTTGACAAAGGAACACTCAGGACACGAGCCCTACTCGCACTTGATCGTCTTATTATTTACTTCTAACGATATTTGGTCAAAAAATGGCAGACACGTGCTGTCCGTGGTTTGTAGTTTAAAAAATTAGGACGTAATAAACTTAACTGTACGTGCTTAGTTTTTATGTCGTTGTTAGTAACGGCGTTACGATTACGCATTTTTATCCGTTTAAGAAGAAATTATTTCTGTAACTCCTTTATATTTCCTAAGCACTCCATTACTGCCTATTGGAGTTGTAAATCGCTAATATAGCATTTACTAACTCTTAACTTTAAAAATTGCTGAGAGCATTAGCAAACGCATTTCTATGTCTTCATGTAAATTTCACTGCTTTTATAACCCTCTTTTGCATCCAAGAGGATTTCAGAGGCGAATAAAGCAGCTTGCGTGTTACTTTGGTAATGTCTTTACTTAATATATATGTTACCTACAAAACAAATTAATTCAATATTGCTTCCTAACGCAATTATAATGTTTTGTATGAATTAATTTTCTACATAGGCCCAAAATATTTCCATGAAATCCTATAACCGTGTCGATTGTTATATTGCGTCGCTGTCGTTTTAAATAAAACTAGGGTCCAAACATGAAGTAGTAAACCCTTTAACTACTAACAGCATTTTAGTGTCGGCACTCAGGCTGTCGTTACACTTTAACGGTTCGGTGAGTTTTGACAACTTTCATTTTCCGCCGACAGGTGGAAGTCCTTCGATAATGGCGCCTAGTTTTGCAAAACTTTTGAGTGATGCAAATAAATATTTGTGTTTAATGCCATTAGAGTAAAGGCAAGGAGTTGATTATATTAAAAGGTGTAGATAGGTTACTTGCACAAGATTCGAACTTCTAAAACGGTATACAACATAAATAACCTCAGTAAATTACGCAGTATTGCAATGTCACATTGACACGTGGAAGTCATTATTATCTGGAGTGAAAAAGAGACAAGACCAAGACAAGATAGAGAATTGCTGTACATCGTCCTGTACGTCCGTCGTGCGTTCACGTCGACGCGACACTGAGTTCAGGTTATACAATAAGTCAAGTTTACACGTGCCACTCGCGGATCGTTATAACTTATCTACACCTTTTTCTCAAATATCATTGAGTAAACATTTATACGTGGGGTACTTAGAAAATTTTGCGAAAGTAAAAAAAAATGTTTTACGGTGTATTGTTTTATTTTTAAATCTTTTCAAATACCCTCCACCAGCGTCTATACAAAGTTTCATACGTCTAAACCATATTTCCAAACATTTTTTCCAGTCCACCTCAGACACCTCTTCTACGGCCTTCTTGAACTCTGTTAGTGCATCTTCCGGCGAAGAAAACTGTATCCCTGTGAGATGATTTTTATTTTACGGGAATGAAAAGAAGACACATGGTGCTAAATCAGGGCTACAAGGAGGGTGACCCAAAATTTTAACCAGTGTGCTGTCCAGGAAGTAACTCGTTTTGAGCGCTGAGTGCGCTGGCGCGTTGTTATGGTGAAGCAGTAGTTTGCGGGGCCCCGTGTTCGGTCGCTTGTTGCACACAGCAGTGAAAACTTCTGGCAAGCATTTGTTAGCATACCATTCGGCATTGATAGTTCTTTGATTTCGTAAAGGAATTGACAACAGATACCCCGTCAAATTGAACAAACTAGCGATCAAAATCTTCCCTGCGCTTCGCGATCGCTTCACTTTGGTAGGCATTGTTTCGTTTTCAAACAGCCAAACTGTCAACTGGAGCTTTGTTTCTGGATCGTATTGATAAATCCATGACTCATCACTTGTTATAATTCGCAAACATGCCGTGACGAGCCTGCTTCAAATTTATTAATGTTACCACACCATTCCACACGGGCCTGAAGCGGTGGGGTTGTGCGGCACCTAGCGCGAAACTATTTTCCTCACGTGAAGGTGCTCGAGTAGAATCGCGTGAATGCTTCGCGATCCAATCTGCAATATGTGTCTCTTCATACGTAATTCACCTATTCTTTTGAATTACATTTTTCAGAAATCTGCTGTTACAGGGCGACCACTTCTTTCTTCATTTCTTTCTTTCTTTGGGGTCTTCTGTTACAAGTATTTTTATACTTACAAGAAGGCCTCAACAACGTTTTTGTTAAAATGTGTTTTTTATCGAAATAAATATTTTTGTATTTTTTGTATTTTCATCCCTCAAAGTTGGTTGACCGCAGTTAAATTCGTTATACCAGCGGTACACGGTTGCCTTTGAAGAGCTTTTACCTATACATGTCATTTGAAGTATATTACACGATTCGTTTGGCTTTAGGCGACATTTGAAATTGTATTAAATCATCGCGCGAAAATATCCCCGATGCAGGTTAATTTTTTAATGAGACACGATAGTTCAATTTAGCTCGTAAAAAACGTGTAATGGAATTTAGAAGTTGGAACGTTCGTTTTTTTACTTTTATATAACTAATTGTATTTTCAAAATAAATTATAACTGATCAGTGCTTCATACATAAAAAAAAATTCGCAAAACATTTAGCATGGCCTGGTATTATACTCAATTTATCTTCCAAGACTTTTCAAGACGCTCTGTAATGCTCAGTCATTTATCTAACAACTAATCATGATTAACTACGAAGAATTCACAGATTTTTTTTCTAATTTCTTGACCATCTCTGTGGTCTAGTGGTTTGTGTACTCAACTACTAATCTGGAGATCGCGGGTTCAATTGTGTTTGGTCCCCGTACTTTGGAAGGCACGTTAAGCTGTGGGTCAATATTTGTGCCCGAAGTACGGTGATAGGCACTCATCACACTGGGATGTAATAATGTGTACAAGAGTGGCCCGTTACTTGTATTCATAGATTATTTGCATTTCACACAAAATTGAGCACTAATGTTACGCCCAGAATGTTGCGAAAACCTGATCCCATTAAATTTTCTCGATAGAAAATAAATGCAAAGCTACATCCAAACCTTTCAATAAATGGTTAGTATTCAATTAATACCTTAAATTAGATCATGAAACTTTGCATAATAACTTAACTCAACACAAAGCACGCTCAAAATGTTTTTTTTTTTAAAGTAACCTTCATTATCACCATAAAAATATTTTTGAATGAAACATGTGCTTATGTAGAACGCACGATGCTTGTGTTGTAACAGCCACGGCTCAGAGCACGCTATTGTATACAATAATGAAACATCGTCAGTTCAGTTCTACTTGATGCAAGATGCTCTGCTCAACGTCAGTTCAGTTCTACTTGATGCAAGATGCCGCTCAACGTCAGTTCAGTTCTACTTGATGCAAGATGCCGCTCAACGTCAGTTCAGTTCTACTTGATGCAAGATGCCGCTCAACGTCAGTTCAGTTCTACTTGATGCAAGATGCCACTCAACGTCGGTTCAGTTCTACTTGATGCAAGATGCCGCTCAACGTCAGTTCAGTTCTACTTGATGCAAGATGCCGCTCATCGTCAGTTCAGTTCTACTTGATGCAAGATGCCGCTCAACGTCAGTTCAGTTCTACTTGATGCAAGATGCCGCTCAACGTCAGTTCAGTTCTACTTGATGCAAGATGCCGCTCATCGTCAGTTCAGTTCTACTTGATGCAAGATGCTCTGCTCAACGTCAGTTCAGTTCTACTTGATGCAAGATGCCGCTCAACGTCAGTTCAGTTCTACTTGATGCAAGATGCCGCTCAACGTCAGTTCAGTTCTACTTGATGCAAGATGCCGCTCAACGTCAGTTCAGTTCTACTTGATGCAAGATGCCGCTCAACGTCAGTTCAGTTCTACTTGATGCAAGATGCCGCTCATCGTCAGTTCAGTTCTACTTGATGCAAGATGCCGCTCAACGTCAGTTCAGTTCTACTTGATGCAAGATGCCGCTCAACGTCAGTTCAGTTCTACTTGATGCAAGATGCCGCTCAACGTCAGTTCAGTTCTACTTGATGCAAGATGCCGCTCATCGTCAGTTCAGTTCTACTTGATGCAAGATGCCGCTCAACGTCAGTTCAGTTCTACTTGATGCAAGATGCCGCTCAACGTCAGTTCAGTTCTACTTGATGCAAGATGCCGCTCATCGTCAGTTCAGTTCTACTTGATGCAAGATGCCGCTCAACGTCAGTTCAGTTCTACTTGATGCAAGATGCCGCTCAACGTCAGTTCAGTTCTACTTGATGCAAGATGCCGCTCAACGTCAGTTCAGTTCTACTTGATGCAAGATGCCGCTCATCGTCAGTTCAGTTCTACTTGATGCAAGATGCCGCTCAACGTCAGTTCAGTTCTACTTGATGCAAGATGCCGCTCATCGTCAGTTCAGTTCTACTTGATGCAAGATGCCGCTCAACGTCAGTTCAGTTCTACTTGATGCAAGATGCCGCTCAACGTCAGTTCAGTTCTACTTGATGCAAGATGCCGCTCATCGTCAGTTCAGTTCTACTTGATGCAAGATGCCGCTCAACGTCAGTTCAGTTCTACTTGATGCAAGATGCCGCTCAACGTCAGTTCAGTTCTACTTGATGCAAGATGCCGCTCAACGTCAGTTCAGTTCTACTTGATGCAAGATGCCGCTCATCGTCAGTTCAGTTCTACTTGATGCAAGATGCCGCTCAACGTCAGTTCAGTTCTACTTGATGCAAGATGCCGCTCAACGTCAGTTCAGTTCTACTTGATGCAAGATGCCGCTCAACGTCAGTTCAGTTCTACTTGATGCAAGATGCCGCTCATCGTCAGTTCAGTTCTACTTGATGCAAGATGCCGCTCAACGTCAGGTATTATAGACTCTTAAGGCATGCT
This sequence comes from Ypsolopha sequella, assembly GCA_934047225.1. Classification (NCBI taxonomy): domain Eukaryota; kingdom Metazoa; phylum Arthropoda; class Insecta; order Lepidoptera; family Ypsolophidae; genus Ypsolopha; species Ypsolopha sequella. The sequence continues at coordinate 1,207,665 of OW203986.1, read as the reverse complement.
TGTTCTGTAAGAGAAGTTTCCGAGAATCTTTAAGCCTCAACAATCCCCCGTAACAAGGGTTAAGGCCCTTACTGCTAGGCGACTAACGAAGGTATTACTTAATCATATTTACGAGTACGTTGATTGCAGATAGGTAAAGAAACATTTACTAACTGATCTTTAAAGTCAGGCAGTGGGTGTCTTCGAGCCACAAAGCTGACTTTAAGAGGATAGTCCCCGCAAAACCATAATTTATTCTTCCTTGTTTGAAGAATCTAGCAATACATCACATATAGAAAATTGTACTTCTGCCAAGAATACAATGCACACTTTTGAAACAGAATCTTCAGAAGTCATTCCAATATTGACAAATAAAATACCAACGATGGTTCTAAAAAGGTTTTCAGATTTTTTGAGCAAAAACCCGTACATATTATTTACTAGCTGTTGCCCCTGAATTTGCCCGCGTGCAAGAAGATAATGCAGCCACAGTGTAATCCCTCGGGAATCCCGCGAAATAAAATTTCCCAGTCTTCAAGTTGGATAATAGGTTATCGAAAAATGATCTCCTTCTATCTTCCTTCTTTCTTCCATGTCTCACTGCTGAGGATCGTACAGTGGTAACAGTATCAAAACCCGTTCAGTAATTTTGTATGTTGCATGAAATAAGGACAAAATTTCCGATTATTTTTCATATCATTATACTACACAACTTTTTTATAATATCATCAATGGATAGACAGACACTGCTCTTTTCTTTTACAGTTTTTAATATAATTTAATATACTTAACTTTATAATTTTCAGTCATTACAGTACCTAGCCCGTTACATCAAACAAGGTATCACCACAGATAATATAATACTTGTATCACCATCTGTTACACAATTGCTGCAAATAAATTCGCATTAAAACTTTTCATTTACCAAAATAAATGACACTATTTAAATGAAATAATTAAATATTTATTTATGCGCGTTCTAATAATGAACAGCGCCACCTGTTGTTTTTTCATTTACTAAAATTTTATACGCCTCATAATCTAATCAAAGTTTTCTTCTTTTTTTCTTTTATATAATGTATATAATGTACAATGTACAGACACACCGGGTGCTACTCTTTTATTATATAAATAAATATTGAAAATTGACCCTTAGTCTTTTAAATTATTATAATTACATAGGAAAACAGTTAAATAAAATTTTAGTGAGATATATTTCGGGCCACTCGGGCCCGGCATCAGTCACAATCAATGATACGCGATAAAGCGATATATATATATATGCAACTAAACTTCTTTTATTATATGTTTGATGTGTTAACATTTGTATAAACTTAATTAAACTCTGAAACCAAAAGTTATTTTTCACCCCACTAGCTCGAAAAGCGGGCCTTTGTTGCTTAAAATCAGTGAAGAAAAGTGTTTTGAATTAAGAACCTGGAAATTGACATTTCGTATTTCATTGGCTCACGAAAAGTTCAGCAACTCCATAATTAACTGCTCAAGGGAAAAAGGGATGGCAAACATCAGCATGGTGGCTATCTCTTTTACTCTATAAGGATTCCGTACACATTGGGAGGCTAAATACAGCCCTGCAGCTTCTCGGAACTTCTCGTAATCTTCTCGTAATCCTGTGTATAGCCTCCACATTGGTAGGCTATACACAGCCCTGCAGCTTGTCGGTTGACATAGACAAGGTGAATTTCTCGTAATTCTGTGTATAGCTTTCCAGCGTGTATGGAATATGTACCATAGACTTTTGGGATTCAATTAACATTCCTTTAATTTTTTTTTCACGTGCATTATTTTTATATTGTGTATTATTTAACCCTTTAAAAGGCATTAGGTTTTCGCATGAAATATTGAAGTCATAAATGATTTAATTATAAATTTAAAGTAACTAAATAAATTAAAGAAAAAATATTGACAAAATATTTTGGTACCATGTCAATTATTAGTGGGAGTATGTAAAAAATAAGAAGAAAAACAAAATAAATATAAAATATTACCAGTTAAGGTAGAAAAAAATTGTTGGGAAAAATATTCTCTCTGCCTTAAAAAGAGAAAAAAACCATTGAATATAATTTCGTTTGAAAATATAGTGTCTTTACATCTTGTGTTTTCTCGCTATTGAGGTGAAAAATTGTATGTGTCACACCAGAGCAAGTTTATTTTGTTTTGTGTGCCTTTAAAACCCTCGCCACGCTCAGGATTCTAACTCAGAAACACTCGCTACGCTCGTGATTCAAATAAAATCCTTCGCTTGCTCGGGATTCAAAACCGGCACTCGCAACAAAAAAAACTTTGCTCTTTTGTTGCACAAATAACTATTATACAACGTTTAGATTTTTAAACAATAAAATGTGGCTGTCTTTTTTCCAGAATCCGTCCCTCTTGCACTTCGGCTCTTTCCGCATGGAGTAAGATTGATTAATGCAAGTGCGACTTATCCTCTTAAGGTCATCGCCTGGAGAGCGATAAAGTACATCTGTTGGGCCCGATGTTCCTTCAGCAACTTAATTAAAAATACCTCCCGGCCAGGCCCCACCCGGGTCTCCGCGGCGCCCTTTACCGGCCAAAGTGAACTTATTACAGCTTTGCATACTTTGTGGACTAGTCGGCTGCAGAATTTCTTTAATTATAACCTTAAGGATCAAAATTCAAAATTCAAATTCAAAATTCAAAAAGTTTATTTTGCAAAGTAGGTATATATAATACACGTTTCACAAGTCAAATTTTAATCTTATAAAAATATATGTAATAAAATAATAAATGTACATGAACTACTTAGATTAAATGTTTATTTAATTTATGTAGCAATATATATACAATTAAAATTATAGGTAAAATATTATTATACAAGGTGAAATCCAATCAACCGCCCGAACCCATACCGGAGACCCGGCCAGGGACCAGGAACAAGGTTCAATGATCACCAACCGAGCCCCCAGCACGAATCCAGGCGGCCGACCAAATCCCATCCTATATACTACATAGTAATAGGTTACGTATATAAATACATGCCTACCTCCGCCCATTCGATTAGTCTTGCTAAGAAGAACGGGCAAGAAACTTGGCAAGATCATGTCTTTTTTTTAACATAAACTTAAACTATACATTGAATTACTTATATCTACTTTAACCAAGGGATAAGAAAATACAAGACAGGTGACACCGGTGACAGTTGTGTTGTTGCTTACTTTGTGGCTCGTTCCCTTGGAGCTTGACTCTCTCCAAATATTGAACCTTTTAAGGGTGCCATACCACAAAATGAAAAAACGGAACCCTTATAGGATCACTTTGTTTGGTCACTTTTGTTGTCCGCCTGCATTTCGTGTATAAATTTGCTGTCCCGGTGATTGGGTATTGCTTGACTTATGCTATATTTTTGTTGTTTTATAAAGATTTTTCGAAACCAGTGCCAGTAAATATAGAAAGAGTATATATTTTTACAATTAACCTTTTAATATCTACAATGTGTATTTTTAGAATAATATTTTTTATTTTTCTCACTTTTGTTTAAGAAATATTTTGAACAATTTCAAAGTTTTCACATATTTTTTTATACCGTTACATGTGGAAAAATTAACGCTATTTTTTTGCTAAACTTCATATCTTTATCTTTAACGGTGCTAAAGTTATTAGGCTGTAACGTATGGACGGACGGACAAACAACGGAGTCTCACCATAAAGGTACCTTTTGTACCTTTTAGGTACTACGGAACCCTTAAAAAGAGGTGTAAATGGACAAAAAATCAATTACCATATTCATATTTCAACAATCAGTATGTTTTGGTCTTCTCAAAAAGGTTGTTTACTATAAACGTGATAATAATCCAAATTAATACGGTCAATATAAACATTATCATGAAAAATATAAAACCTAAACACGTAGTTTTCTTAAAGTTGCCTCATTTGGTCATCTTCGTCAAAAACTTTTCATTGTTATTTCTACAAGTTTCAAGGCTACATGATTGCACCAATACTATAACAGCACTAGTGCGTACTACAGCGCTACGAGAGAGCTACGCGTGGGTGTAGCACGGTCTACGAGAGAGCTACGCGTGGGTGTAGCACGGTCTACGAGGACAATGACTCTGTTGTTTTATTGTTCTTGTTTAGACGCAATTATTGTATTATTGTTGAGTGGTTGTTTATTTATTGATGTTTCTTCACTCTAGTAAGTATATTATATATTTCTGTGGAGTTGACAATTAGCATTTCAACTTTTTAAAGAAGGTTGAAAAAATATAATTTAAATGAAGGAACAAAAATATTTGTGTTGGGAAGCAGCTGAAGCCATCCATTGCGCTAACGCGCCAACCAACGATAATGCTATAAATATGCCTTAGCATAGATAATAAATGGCCAAAAATAAATTGAAATGTAACCTCCTTACCTCGTCCTAAACTCCATATTGTTTTGTACGTTTACTCTTTGGTATAAGATATTAAAAACCCCGGTCACGGTATGGAATAAGTTTCCTTTTACTTCCTGCTTAGTATAATTACGCTTTTATATTTCATATTTAAAGCATTATTTTGTTCATATTTTTCTGTATAAGAGACATAAAAAAATGTCATTATGCAGTATTTTTGAGTTCATAATCTGGATTTAACGATATGAGTGTAGATAAAATGACATAAAAATCGTTTAACGCAAGCGAAGCTGACGGAAAATAAAAGTGAGTAAATAAAACACGTAGGGATTAGTATTCAGTTGAAAAGAGTTGTTATCTCTGCTGGACCAGTTGGTTGGAACTGACATAAAGAATAACTGTCAACACAGGAATCGATTTGAAAAATTTAATTAATCGTATCACAAAGATCGAAAAGGAAAACGGGATCAGTAAAAATATATAAAAATGCTTGAATAAAAGAGAACATAATTATGTTAAAAAGATGTATTACGTTTGCCTGTATCTAGTTCAGCTTGAATAAAGTTTGTTCTTCATTGAATATACGAAACAAAAGAAGCAATATTACAGTTTTTTTTAGCCAGTACAAAACTTCCAGGAGGTATTTTAATGAGTACTTTTTTAAATCATTTTACTCACACGGGTTTCCTGAAAAAGATTCTAATTATGTGGTTGGTTTCATTAACTATTACGTACTGTCTCTTTTCACCCCTTAGGGGCCGGTCATACAGAGCACGTTCTGCGTTCTGCGTTCACTACAATATATTCAATGGCTTGGATCTTTAGGAGCCGGTCTCACAAAGCGTGTTATGCGTTCCACGTTCACTGTAATATATGCAAGGGCTTGGATATTTAAGGTGATAATAAATATTTTTACTTTTAAAGCTTTTTTAACCGTTTTATTATATATGTATATAGATTCTTACGAATATTAAAGTAGAAATTGATTAAAAAAGAAAATTTTCGATATATATTTCGACCCACCCACATCGACGACGATCCCAAGTGGGTCGAAATATATATCGAAGATATTTAAGGTGGTGATAATGCTATATGGTTAACGCTCCGGTTAACCGCGCACGGTTCTACCGCTCCGTACAGGTTTTAGCGATTGGTGCATGGCGGTCTGTCCGTGTCAGTAATCATTTTTATTTCACTGACTGTACCCATATATGCGACCGCTCCGGCAGTCAAACTGCGTGGCACTAAACGCTGCCATGGAATTTGCATGGACTGCGCGGTTGCCACGTATGCAAAGCTATCATACATATAGCCAACTGGAGCGGCAAACCGCTGCGGTCAACCGCGTAGTACTACCACGGGCCTCACACACACATACATCAGCGGCTAAAGAGAACGCGTGCTCTGATTATTTGGAACGCAGAATGCCTTCTGTGAAGTCGGCCCCTTATATTTGGGACGAAAACTTAATTTATGTTTATATCTATGAAAGAACTTTGATCTGCTCTACAACCGTTCCATAGCGCCCAAACCGAAGTCTCGGCTCTCAACCACGCAAAGTTACTCGGTTTGGATATAAATTTCAGAATAGGAAGCTTTGGTAGGTACACAAACTTACTTGGTTTGGGGATAATTTCAGAATAGGAAGCTTGGGTACACAAAGTAACTCGGCTTGGGTATAGTAATTTTCAGAACAATTTGAATGTGGTCCATATTTATACTGAAAGCATTCACACACACTATCCTGACCTTTTAGCGGTTTTAAGTAATATTTGCGTGGATGTTGCGTGGGAGTAACGTTTGATAGAACGCTGTCTTGGGCTCCACACGTGGAATCTTTAAGCAGAAAAATGTACGGTACGTTTCATGCATTAAAACGCATGCAGAGCTTTCTGCCAATCAAAACCAAAATTATGCTAGCACAGTCTTTTCATATCCTTATTCTAGATTACGCAGACTCTTGTTTCTTGGACCTCACTGAGGAGCTTCCCAATAAACTCGAACGACTTCAAAATTTATGTACTCGATTATTTTTTTCTCTTCGTAAATACCATGACCATGGTAAATACGATCATGTCTCACAGTATCGTTCCCAGTTAAATTGGCTCCCCATTCGTCTTCGCGGAGATGTCCACATTTTTTCACTCCTCCATTGTGTATTAAACAATCCCTCTGCTCCTAGTTACCTCCGTGAACGTTTCACATTCATTAATGAACGCGGGCGTGAAATACGCTCCTGCAACAGTCAAAGGGTAGCTATTCCAGAAAACAGAACAGGATCATTTCATAAACGATAAATCCAACCTTGATTGTGATCACTTTATTTTTCAATCTATAACAGGATGTGACGTTAACAAAAGAATATTGACAATATATCTTCTAAGGCTGTAAGGTGAACACAGAGACGTAAAGGTGACGATAATATTTGCTCACAAATGATTTTACTCATCCTTGATGAATTGTTACCTACTATCACCGACTTTATTAATTAGTCCCTTATCACCGGTTTTTTCCCGTCGTCTTGGAAACGTTAACGCTCTACCCAAAACCACAAATCCTGTCTCTCTTTTCGACTATCACTTTATTTCTATTCTACCTATTATTTCCAAAGTCCAAAGATCCATCGTGCATAACCAGCTTTCGTCCTATCTAACAACTAACGGCTTGTTGAACCAGTTTCAACCTGGCTTCCAACCTGGTACGGTAACGGCACTACTAAAAGTAACTGACGACATAAGTCATGCCATAGATAACAAAAAATTTACAGTTCTAACGCTTTTAGACTTCAGCACTGCATTTAATTGTGTCGACTTTGACGTGCTTATTAGTATACTCAGTTCTCTTAACGTACCTCTACTTGTTATAGAATGGTTCAATACTAATCTTAGAGGTCACCTGCAGTGCATATGCTTGGACGAGGTTACCTCGGAGTGGTGCTTACTTTCTGACGGTGTTCCTCAGGGTAGCGTCCTTCCTCTTCTCATTTCCATATTTATTAATTCTATATCTGAGGTCATTTTTTTGCAACTACCATCTTTATGCCGACGATCTGCTACTTTATCGCACTTTAATGTTGCTGCAGTTGAAACCGCAATTTCTAACATGAATGAAGACCTAGACACCATTAGGAGATGGGCTGATTCATTCGGACTTTTAGTGACCCCAAAAAAGTCTCAGGCTATTATAATTGGCAGCAAATACATAACCAATCTTCTTAATAAAAGACCTTATTTGCAGGTCTTTTTCAACAGCACTCCCACTACACCCGCTGACAATGTTAAAAATCTCGGTGTCACATTTTACTCTAACCTATCACGGTGTGCTCATGTCAGTGCAGTCAGTAGAAGAGTCATTTCTTCTATTTATTCTCTTAAACGTCTTCAGCGATTGCTATCGTTCCGAACTAAGGTAACTCTTTCGCAAACACTACTTCTACTTCTCATTGACTATGTTGATATCTGTTTTCTGGATGCAAATGAAGAGTTATTAACTTAGTAAACTAGAACGCCTCCAAAACTTGGCCATCCGGTTTGTTTTTGGACTGCGCAAATATGACCACGTGTCTCATTATAGAAAGGAACTAGAATGGCTTCCAATTCGGCAAAGTCAGAACGTCCACATATTGTGCGCTGTTTTCAATATTCTCATGAGCCCTTCTGCACTTCTGTATCTGCGTGACCACTTTGAGTACCTCTTTCGAGGGACAAGCAACACAGGTCCTCTAAAAAGGCCGCTTTGGATGAATCATATAATGATTCTGTTGTAATGCCGTCTCTTTTGCACGCATGAAGGAACTCTGACTCCATCCTACTTTCAAATCATTCTATGATTCACCCAAGTCGGCCTTTTTAGATCCCCTGATCTCACACTGTCTCACTTCTGAGGACCTCGTCGCACAATACTGGTGTCTTCGACAACTCTTTCACGGTAGTGTCGATCAGGCTCTGGAAATTACTATCACTCATAATTCGTAATGGTCCAACTTTCGGCGTTTCCAAGAAGAGAATTAAAGAGTATTTTTTGTAATTATTTCCTTTTACTAATATTAGTATATGTATTCATAATTATAGTATTCATAATAAATTATTCTGTTTTGTAATAATATTTATAATTTTTATAAATTTTTAGTAAGTACATACACTTTTATTTATATATTTTTTTAGGTATTTTTACCGTTAATTTATGTAGACAAGTATTTAATTATTATCTTTTTAGCTTATGGGTTTTAAACAGTTTTTTGTCTTTGTGTGCACTTATGAAATACTCACTTTTTGTTTAATCGGTTATATCACCACGGGTTTGCTGGTAGAAATCTATTTCAGAGATAAGCTCGTCTTTTGCTTAAACTGAAAGATTAATGATACTTGTAATACGTTTTATTGTTGTGTGCAATAAAGGATTTTGAATTGAATTGAAGAAACACAACGACGCTTTACAGCTGATTTTAAAATTTAAATACAATACTAGAGGACGTCCGCGACTTCGCCCGTGTGGATTTGTGATTTAAGCAGCCCGCTGTACCCGCTGGGGACGCATTTTCAATACCAAAGTTTACATATTTTTCACCCAAAAAGATGAATTTAAAAAAATATCCTTTCTGAGTGCACTTATATAAAACTTATTAATGAACATGTTTTCCAAATTGTATTTCTTACATCAGCAGTGTGTTGTGTGTCAGTGTGTTGTGTGTCAGTGTGTTGGGTGTCAGTGTGTTGTGTGTCAGTGTGTTGTGTGTCAGTGTCTTGTGTGTCGGTGTGTTGTGTGTCGGTGTGTTGTGTGTCAGTGTGTTGTGTGTCAGTGTGTTGTGTGTCAGTGTGTTGTGTGTCGGTGTGTTATGTGTCGGTGTATTGTGTGTCAGTGTGTTGTGTGTCAGTGTGTTGTGTGTCAGTGTGTTGTGTGTCGGTGTGTTGTGTGTCGGTGTGTTGTGTGTCGGTGTCTTGTGTGTCAGTGTGTTGTGTGTCAGTGTGTTGTGTGTCAGTGTGTTGTGTGTCAGTGTGTTGTGTGTCAGTGTGTTGTATATCAGTGTGTTGTGTGTCAGTGTGTTGTGTGTCAGTGTCTTGTGTGTCAGTGTGTTGTGTATCAGTGTGTTGTGTGTCAGTGTGTTGTGTATCAGTGTGTTGTGTGTCAGTGTGTTGTGTGTCGGTGTGTTGTGTGTCGGTGTGTTGTGTGTCAGTGTGTTGTGTGTCAGTGTGTTGTGTGTCAGTGTGTTGTGTGTCAGTGTGTTGTGTGTCAGTGTGTTGTATATCAGTGTGTTGTGTGTCAGTGTGTTGTGTGTCAGTGTCTTGTGTGTCAGTGTGTTGTGTGTCAGTGTGTTGTGTATCAGTGTGTTGTGTGTCAGTGTGTTGTGTATCAGTGTGTTGTGTGTCAGTGTGTTGTGTATCAGTCAGTCACGGAACTGTTTTATATACAGGTAGCGCGTTGAGATGGTTCAGTATGGGAAAAATGTAAACTATTAGAAATTGAGAAGTTTGCTCAAAAGACACTCGTCATCGATTTTGAAGGTTAGAAGCTGCATTCAAAGCTTTTTGAAAAATTACCTACCATTAGACAGATATCGAAACAGCTCAATTTGCCAAAAAAAAAAAACACTCTGTATTATGTCAAAATTCGATAATGTTGCTAGTAACGAGCGAATCTTGCAAAGAAAAATTATGTTTCGGAAGCTTACAGAAACAAAAAATATAAAAGTCCCGCACTTTTCTTTTCTTATTTTTCTTGAAATTGTTAGTTGAAAATATTATCAATAATGTCACATTAAGACGCATTTTTTGTGGTACTAGATTATTTATATTATACTATATAAAACTTTGCACATTTGTTTATTATACCTTTGGTTCATTAAAATAGAGAAAATTATTGAATTTAGTTATTGAATTAATACTATTGAATTTAGTCGTGGATAACAAAATATTTAACTATTCTAAGTTTCAACTTGATTATTCACTGTCTCAAAGAAAACTAGCTATGACAGACAAACAGACAGGAGTATGGACACATAAGTCACATCATAAGGGTTTATTTTTCTAATTTTCGAGAACGGAACCTTTATAGATGGTTTTATTAAAGTTACCGGTTTTATTAAAGTTGCCGGTTTCATTGAATTTCATTAGTTTGGCGTCCTTGGATTGAGCCTGTATTTCTCGAAAGGACTTAAATTTTGCGGTCAATTTAGTCTGCGGTATGTAAACAACCGTGAACACATTATCGAAAAGCCCAAACAGTACATTCGATTTAATCAACCGAAAATATTTGATAGTATTTTCTAAAAGTCTTAGTTTCCCTACCTGCTTTATGTTATGAAAAAGGTTAACTAATACAATATTTTTTGTTAAGGAATGCAATCAATATTTGTTTTTACACCCAATTATCGTAAGCAGCTTAAAATTACAAATTGACAAAACCAATTCTAGTTCGTTGCCCCGCGGATATATTTTAAAATATCTTGTCAACAGGACGGACAGACAGAACAACTAGTCTTGCAGGACTTTATAATGGATCCCAAAAAAGCTACAGCGATTTCGTAAAACAGTAGATGTCTTCAGCAACCGCCTCACAAAGTGCAAAACGTATACATAGCATCAATCATACAGCCTAAAGATGTCTAGCCGACGCAGTCGTTCCATTTCATCGAAGACATGACATTCACTACCCAGATCGGTGTAGCCTGGTGGGTGATCGTGAAAGGGTATGGATGTATCTGTAAGGGTAGGGGTGTGCGAAGGGAGCGGGCGGCGGCCTACGCCCAGACGAACGCCTACGCCTTACAGCGCGGGACGTGCCGACTGTCCCGGCATCCACAGTCAGCCGAGCGGCCGGGCCGCGCGCCCTAGCGCCCACCGCGCGCCGCGTACTAAGAGCAAGCCAGCAGGGCCGACCGCATTACCTGTTTATTTACCTATACTATACACGGTGTTACAAAAACGGTATTTTCTAAATTGTCTTCTTGTGTACATACATAAGTATATCTATTTTTACTCGCGTTTTTTCCTACGATTTTATAATGCTTTCAGAGTCGAAGTGACATATGAACGGGTGAGTTTTAATTTTTATTACTTTTTAATGTGTTTACATAAGTGCAAATAATGTTCAAGGTAAAGTTAAACTTAGAGGTTACATTTTTCTTAGTATGTTTTTTGGAGACATAATTAACAATATAAAGTAAATGATTAAGAATACTACATTAACCATTCTATTTGTTTTTATTATGAGTAAGAACACGTTAACTTTTGTTTGAGTTTCGGTAAACTGACTATTGACAGTTTTGGTCCACTGACCACAGACAGTTTTGGTCCACTGACCACAGACAGTTTTGGTCCACTGACCACAGACAGTTTTGGTCCACTGACCACAGACAGTTTTGGTCCACTGACCACAGACACTCGCTCGCTTGAAATTATTTTGGAAAGAAACGTGTCGCGTATCGCAAGACAAGTTTTATGTGTGTAATCTATCTCTTCCGTTATTTATACTTATTTATATTCCTTAAATAGTTAAAAATCTAGAATACATTAATCTTATTATGTCGAACAATGACCGCGACATATTCAAAAATCATAACTTAAGAGTCAATTTATTTCCCTTCAACAATATAAAAAAAACAATAGTCTTTTAAAAGAAAATTTGTGTTTAGCTTGGAATAAAAAAACCGATAAACGTGAACCTCGGCGTGTCAAACGTGAACCTCAGCGTGTCAAACGTGAACCTCAGCGTGTCAAACGTGAACCTCAGCGTGTCAAACGTGAAACTCGGCGTGTCAAACTCGGCGTGTCAAACTCATGCACTGAGAGTTCTGTACTACATATACTTAATCATAATACATTGATGTATTTTACAGCTACCGCCATTAAAATCTCAAGAAAAGTAACATATTTTAATAGTTTTTCTAAAATCATATTCTGAAATATATCCAAAACTTGCTAACCGCTATATTTTTTCTATCATGTGAAAAGTAATTATCTATTAACGTGATTTTTTCGATATTATACTCTGTGTGTATATGTAGATGGGAACCTCCCTAGTCCGGACGTCATTTTTTTACAGTTATTCTATAATCTCTATGGAAGTAAAAATACCAAAAAGGTAGATTTTTGTAATCTGTTCTTATAAAAATATAACTGATTACTGGTTACCCGCTACGTAACAAAAAAAAGGGGATTTACTTTTCTATTAAGGAAAAATATTAAATTCGATATTTTTGTATTTTATTTGACCATTTTGTGTAAGTACATAATTTATCTTTTTGTTCCTAATTTCAAGTATCTAGTTGGTAAAGTGATGAAAATGTACTCACGAACGGCTGAGGGCTGTAATATTTAGGTACAGAATCTTAATACTTCATTCAGGAATGTTATTAAAATAATTTAAAAAAATACAACAGTGCATTACAAGATAGACAAAATAGACAAGACCAATGAGTCCGTCTCTTTAATTTTTATGAAAATCAATTGCGTTTAAACATATAAAAACAGTAGCAAAATTATATTTTCGATATCTCATAAAATGACGAAGTTATTGGCAATCAAAGTGAGCTTAACGGCATGTACCGTGACGTCATCTGACACGATTTCATACTAAAAGTAATAAATATCGCTATCACTAACTTTCATATCAAAAATGTTCAAAAATTCAAAAGGTTTGTGCTTCGCTATAACTAATTAATCAGTCATTATAAAAATATATACTGATATTTCATAACAGGACACGTGTCCATTAGAAACAAAATAACATCATGTCATATGTGGTTTCAAATTGCTTGACGGAGAAAAATATCGATAGAAAGGCATCTTTGTGGCCTGAAAGCAGATGTACTGTAAAAGGAATGCTTTAGGGGTTTGGGAATTTAAAAGAAATATGTGGAGCGCAAGTGGAAGCTAGAACTAGGCGGGGACTCCCTGGGGAGTAATTTTGGGAGATCAGTCTCATATGTCTACCGAATTGGTGAGTAGTCGAACCACTGGATCACTGAGAGGTGGTGAATATAATATTTGGTTTTACGTTATGTGGATGTGCGGGCGGGTTCATGAAACTCTTATTTACATTTTATTTTGTTTTTGTCTATAAAATCGGGTCACGCGTTGATTGGGTGTCATCAAGGAAGGAAGCTTTTTGGAGAATTATGCTCTTTGTAGTTCCACTCTCAGAAAAATTATATAGAGTAATATAAATATAGAGTAGTATAAAGCAAGTTGGGTCTTAAGGCGCCTCTTACTAGCGTCATCCGAAAATGACTTTATTGACAAAGTCTAAAATTGTATGGTTAAGAATTATGAAATATATATATATATTTTGTTAGTTAAACTATAAAAAACAACTTTTTTAGGACAAATTCTTTCACGTATAAGAAACTGCATGAAAAAAAAATTCAAATTCAAGCTGTTTTTAGGCTAAAATTAAGTAAAATTGGTTATTTCTTTGAAACCACTAATGGTTCTTGCAGTACAATATAGATTCCTAGATTTTTTGGTTAAATTTCCCAAAAAACGTGGGAAGGACAGAAACTAAAATAAGGGATGTTTTTATGAATATCGCTAAGATGAGACAATAAGTTATTTAATTTTAAGATCCCATAGAACGGAGATATTCTAGTATGGGATTAAATTAAATGTGTATATTATTTATGTGCTAAGTTAGTTTTGACTTTTTGTTTTTTTTTTTCTTGTATTTAACACTTAGGTTTTTTACAAACCGCGTTTTTGAAACGAACGTTTGAAAACCAAAATAAGAGGGTGGAAAACATTTTTTTTTGACAAAATTATAAATCTTAATACATTGTATATAGATGGAATCCCTAGATAAAAGATTGATAAATCAAATATATTTTCTTCAATATGAAGATTATGATATGAGGATATAGTTTCTTCCAATGAACCCTTGAAAACCTGGTGTTGTTGATGTTCTAGCGTCAGGTGTCCACTTAAATCACTCGAAACCCTAGTAGTACGTCACCGTCTGAGACAAATTGAAATAACATTTACGCGTGTTTATCGCCTGGAAACAACTCGAAATACTAACTCAGTTCGTCTCCTTCTGGGGGGACGTATTAAGGCGATATGTAAAAGTTTTAGCCTCCCTGTTACTCCATAGGCGAAAAAACCCTCGGTGCGAGAGGGACGGATTCGTGGAAAAGTAGCAAAAAGTCAGTTTTTTATTAATATAAAATGTACTAAAGTTGCTATCAAAATTTCGTTTAACCAGGTCCTAGATAACGTTAAAACCCATCTAATAAAATATAATTGCAGTCCATATGTTATTCTATATTGTCAAACCAGGAGAAATGATGTTGAAAAGGGCCTCATTTCAATAAATATTTCTATCGAGCCGAATTTCTCCATTCGCGTTTCTGTTTTAACAGATCCCTAGAAAAAGTTTCCAAAAATAATATACTATTTTATCAAAATAATATATTATTTCCTTAAGTAGATATGCAAGTTCTTAAAGTGTCAATTTTTTTTCCGTAGTGCCTTAAACTTGGATTTCTACTGGGTGGCGCAAAAGTAATGACACTATAGAAAATACTTATATATTTTTTTAATGGCGTCTCCTGTCTTCTTAAAATAAAAAATTGTGTAGTAAACAAATGTAAAATACACCAGAAATAAACATAAATCGTTTTACTCCCCAAGAACGTGGAATAATCGTGTCAATGTTTTTACGGAATAATTATCAGTGATAAAAACAAAACGTAAGTTCCGTCGACGATTTCCCTACCGCCCGGCACCGGTTGGTCGCACATTTCGATGCTTTGCCACACGCCTCGAAAGAAGCCAGCCACATTGGATAAACCTAAGTCTGGCAGACCAAGAACTGGCCGTTTAGCTGAAAATATCGATGCTGTGCACGAAGATGTGGAAGAGTGTCCAGAAACATCAACGAGGCGATGTGCCACGCAATTGGGCATTTTTAGGCGGATTTTTCACCGTATTCGGTGAAAGACTTGAAGATGTTTCCGTATAAAACACAGATGATTCACCAGCTGCTGCCTACTGACCACCGGGCTCGTCTAGAGTACAGCCAGCGCGTCATCAACCTCAACCTTGAAGAGGATGATTTTCCTTCAAAATTGCTTATAAGCGACGAAGCGCATTTTCATCCCTCGGGACATGTCAATAAGCAAAATACTCACTTCTGGGGTTCTGAAAATCCGCGCATTATTCAAGAAACACCTTTACACCCACTAAAAGTTACTATGTGGTGTGGCGGCTGTGCCGAAAGAGTGATCGGAACCTATTTTTTCCAAGACACTGCAGGCAATACGGTATCTGTAACTGGCGACCGCTACAGTACCATGTTACGGGAGTTTTTGATACCCAGTTTAGATGAATTGGGGATGCAGCACATCTGGTTCCAACTAGACGGCGCCACGGCACACAAAGCTATGGACTTAGTGAGGGACATCTTTCCAGGCCGTATCATCTCCGTTTTGGCGATTTGCATTGGCCTGCGAGATTGTCCAATCTGACGAGTCCAAACTTATTTCTTTGGGGTTATTTGAAATCTGTGGTGTATGTGAATAAGCCACAGTCTCTCGCAGCCTAAAAAGAAAATATTCATCGAGAAATAAGGGACATATCACCGGAAGTGTTGCGACAAGTTACGGAAAATGTCATAAATAGGGCTCAAATGTGCATCAACTCCAGAGGTCACTATTTAATAGACATCATGTTTAAATCTTGATAGGACGAAATTTGATAGCCAAATATATAGTATTGAAAAAACTAATGACAGTTTTTTATTGTAGAAAAGTAGTTGTAGCTAAACGAAATAGGGTCATTACTTTTGCGCCACCCAGTATATACGCTTCCCGGGTACTAATATAATAATTATATTTCATATTATATTATTTAGAATATCATATGTAATAAAATTTGACCAACTTAACTATTTAATTTATTTTGTAACTTTGTATTTTTAGAAAACGGTATGGAACCCGGTCGGCACGAGTCCTACTCGTATTTGACCAGTTCATTTTATTTTTGGCTAACGCTGATATTGGCTCTATTTAAATTCTAAATTCGAAGTGGAGGCGATTTATGGTCTTGCACGGACTCTTCGTACTGGTTAAATGCCCTACCATCGGCAAATATCGGCACCTTACTGGACAAAACTACTTTTAGTTTGGCAGTCAGTCTGAGGCTTGGTGCAAGAACCAACGAGCCACATCGCTGCCGTTGCGGGGCAAGCGTTGACCAACTCGGTCACCACGGCCTGTCATGTAAACGTAGCGCCGGTCGTCTGCCGCGCCACGCTGCCTTAAACGATGTTATCCGTGGGGCTCTCATGAGCGCCAACGTGCCCGCCGTATTAGAGCCCAAAGGCCTAGTACGCAGCGATGGTAAGAGGCCCGACGGACTGACACTAATCCCCTGGAAAAATGGGCGGTCGCTGTTGTGGGACGCAACATGCGTCGACACCGTAGCGCAATCCCATTTCCAGGGGAACGCTGTCCTTGCTGGCACGGCGGCGTTGACGGCTGAGGGTCTCAAACGGCGTATATACGTGGAGCTGGCTGAAGGCTACATTTTTATGCCTTTTGCCGTAGAGACCCTGGGGCCGTGGGGACCAGACGCAAAACGCCTATATAAGGAAATATCGTCGAGGTTGGTCAACGCTTCCAGAGACCCAAGGGCTGGGACCTATTTTGGTCAGCGAATAAGCCTCGCAATACAGCGAGGCAACGCCGCCAGCCTATTGGGTACTCTCCCCGATGATTGCGGTGATCTGGCTCACATATTTTATCTGATCTAGAACCCGTTATGAGACAGACAGGTTGGTATTTGTTTTTCTTTTTATATTTAATTTAATTTTAAGTTAGTTTTATAAAAAAAATGTATTATTATTTATATGTTATTTAAGTTTCTTACTTGTTACTTGAAATAAAAAAAATATAAGGTTATTAATTGTTGTTTAAAAACTTGATTCCATATTTAAAAAATTTGAAAGTAACGCCTTATATATATTCTGAGACAGCATTACATAATGTTATATCCTCGATCGTGCACTTCTCTGGACCCTGAACCTTGAATGTAAGCTGATCCCAGGTATCCCTTTGTTGCGGTCCGGGTCCCGGGCGTGAATGTGGCGCAAAGCTTAACTCGCAAATTTTTACGCAAATTAGAACAATTTTGTTATCTTCCCGCTGTAACATTTTCCACATAACGCTATTTTGCACATTCTGTGCAGAACGGAACGTCATGATTACCATACATTTGATTTCGTTTCGGGTACAATTCGTGGTTTATGTAATGTAACAGAATGTAAACAAATAATAATTACACAATTTTTCAGCTTGAAAAAAAAACTGCTTCAAAACCGGTTGGAGCAATTTAGAGAAACTGATCCAGAAGTTCGATGCATGCATACTGTAGAATATAAGTAGCTTTTAATAATAAGAAGGCACATACAAATTCAACCTTGTTGGTTACTATTGCAAAATTGGGACATGTACGACATCAATTTACATAATTTATTTATACTTAATTCTAATGTCAATTTTATCATAGTACATGAAAAAACAAGTTAATAACAATATCAATTAATAATCAATTAATTGAATAATAAATCTTTATCATTTAAATATTCCACAACTGAACATTCTCCAGTCATAAACAATTTGATTGTGTTTATGTACACAATTTTTATTTTTTATGTAAATTGTTAAACTAAAGAAGATAATAAATTAGCTCTTCCCGTGTTTGTTTTTGAAAAGAAAAATGATAATTGTCGAGCATGTTTGAAAAAAAATGCTTTATAAGTTTATAGCAACGAAAAATATATTATTATTCCATGTCTTCTTCCATGTCATTCAGGAAATATAATTACAACCAATCGAATTATCGGATTAACTTTGGCTAACAATTGCACAATAGAGGCACGTACTGGTAAGTCACGACTCACGGTCATGACTATTCATAAACTGTGAACAATGTTCATACTTCTAATTCTCTTAAAAGTAACTAAGAGAATTGTAAGAAAAAGAGTTACTTATTTACCCAACATTTTCATTCACAACTAACCACAAAGATTAATGTACGAAAAAGTAATATAATATAAAATTTTCAAATTATTTACTAATGGGTTCAGTGGTGATGAACACCATCACTCATTAGAATGTATCAATGTCTTTTACTCCATTTACATTTTTTTGTGAAAGCAGGTGTTCTGATGTAATGAAACTATTATAACTCAATATATAGGCCAATAGATAAGGCAACATTCATTTGTAAGTTATATTTAATGAACCTATTATTTGGGAGTCGATATTATGCAAGAGACTGGCCTTCTTGATGCAGCGCGTGAGAGACAGTCTCAGCAGCCTTCTCAACACCATATTGGATTGGATGGATTTTCCAGTTTTGCGGCAATGAAACTTCATAAATATGAGGTCCAGAGCTGCAATATTTAACATCAAATTACATTTTTAAGTGTGAATATGTGTACTAATATATTTTTTTAAGCAATTCTGTTCCTAACAAAATATGGACTTGGTCTGATGTAAAATTACATTATTATTATTTTTATTATAACTCAATAGATAAGTCAACATTCATCTGTAAGTTATATTTAATGAACCTGTTATAACTCAATAGATAAACCAAAATTCATCTGTAAGTTAGGTATATTTCCTGAACTATACCCAGAATAGAATAGCTTGTATGACTAGATTGATGGATGTGGAAGAGGTGAGAGGTTTGTCAAGATATTAGCAAATCGAAATCAGTAGTCTCTGACCTCTGTCTACCGCCCTGGTAGATAGGCGTGAGTATATATGAACGTATGTACGTAGCATAAATACCTACGTTACCGTAATTAAATAAAATAATACCCATTAATAAAGGTAAAGAAGCAAATAAAGTATAAAATAATAAATTTAATTTTTATTGGTTAAATTCCATAAATATTTCTTACTTATATCGTTTATTTTAAAACATTACATTTTCATTGTAAAAACATTTTTTTCATTATCATAGTAATAAAATCCTCGAAACAGGGAAAACTTGGCTCGCGGTTCGATATTGAACTGAACTGTCGGGACTGCATGTAGGTCAAGTTCAGGGTATAAATGTGACCCACAAAGATACTATCGACTCATTTGTGATACTCAGTTTAAGGTGAAGTGGACTTTGGGAAAAAGCGCCCGATACAGCTGTGAGTCTGCAGAACAAACTTGTTTAAGGTAGAGCGCAAGTGAGCAAGATAGAAATAGTAGGTTCATGAGTCTTATCAATGACAAACAAACTGTTTACAAAAGTAACAAAAAAAATATGACGTTACAAAAAATAACTTAAAGCCTAAATATGGACAACTATCTTGAAATATTTGCATTACATTATTAACAAACAACAGTATAAACATATAGGTTCTGAGAATAAAAATAGAAAAATAGTTTTACAAACATAAAAAGTCATTAATAAACCTTTTAGAGGCCTCTTGCGGATTTTTAAGATAGTCAAAACATTTCTCATATTCTTTAACATATGTTGTTCTTTTTTCATTTAAGTATGTAGTTAATTTATATTTCTTTTTTCCTTATTTAGAAATAAAACCGTCATAATAAAAAAATATGTGTATAAAATTAAATACAATGGGACTTGGAGCTCCCTAGAAAATATTAAAAATACATGCAGTGAGGTTACTATTACTAAATTGATTGTGAAAATTATAATAACTTGCTACTTACTACACTAATAATAGTAAACACTCATAATAAAAAATATAATAATTTTCTGAAAAATTTCTCTAAAAGTCTAAGGACGAACTTAAATCTTGCCTCGATAAGGATTCAATAGTAGCTTTTTTAATAAAATACCTTCAAAATCTCATTCGTTTCAATACTTCATGCTGTGACGAGGACAAAACTTTACTAGTTTAAACATTCCATGCCACAACTGGGATCCAACCCAGTTGAAATATTCCATGCCGTGACGACCATTAAACCTCATTTGTTCAAATAGTTTGTGACGGGAATTAAACCACATTAGTTCAAATAGTCCGTGCCGTGACGGGAATTAAACCACATTAGTTCAAATAGTCCGTGTCGTAACGGGAATTAAACCACATTAGTTCAAATAGTCTGTGTCGTGACGGGAATTAAACCACATTAGTTCAAATAGTCCGTGTCGTGACGGGAATTAAACCACATTAGTTCAAATAGTCCGTGTCGTGACGGGAATTAAACCACATTAGTTCAAATAGTCAGTGTCGTGACGGGAATTAAACCACATTAGTTCAATAGTCCGTGTCGTGACGGGAATTAAACCACATTAATTCAAATAGTCCGTGTCGTGACGGGAATTAAACCACATTAGTTCAATAGTCCGTGTCGTGACGGGAATTAAACCACATTAGTTCAAGTAGTCCGTGTCGTGACGGGAATTAAACCACATTAGTTCAAATAGTCCGTGTCGTGACGGGAATTAAACCACATTATTTCAAATAGTCAGTGTCGTGACGGGAATTAAACCACATTAGTTCAATAGTCCGTGTCGTGACGGGAATTAAACCACATTAATTCAAATAGTACATGTCGTGACGGGAATTAAACCACATTAGTTCAATAGTCCGTGTCGTGACGGGAATTAAACCACATTAATTCAAATAGTCCGTGTCGTGACGGGAACTAAACCACATTAATTCAAATAGTCCGTGTCGTGACGGGAATTAAACCACATTAGTTCAAATAGTCAGTGTCTTGGCGGGAATTAAACCACATTAGTTCAATAGTCCATGTCGTGACGGGAATTAAACCACATTAGTTAATAATAATAATAATAATAATCGTTTATTCACTTTCTTAACAGCTCATTAAATACATATTATATCCCGCTAAACTGCAAGGCAGTTTGTTGGCAGAAATATCTCCCCTTTTTGTACAATACTGTCATGTTAACTGTTTTTTTTTACGCTATCTCACTTAAATATGTCTTACATATATCATCTCACATATTTTAATACACTTTCTTTAACATTATAACATTTTATCTTTATAACTAACTTTTTATGTAACACTTGCTTTTACAGATAAATATTTTTGTTCAATAATTTCTATTTTGTTAAGTTCAAATAGTCCGTGTCGTGACGGGAATTAAACCACATTAGTTCAAATAGTCCGTGTCGTGACGGGAATTAAACCACATTAGTTCAAATAGTCAGTGTCGTGACGGGAATTAAACCACATTAGTTCAATAGTCCGTGTCGTGACGGGAATTAAACCACATTAGTTCAAGTAGTCCGTGTCGTGACGGGAATTAAACCACATTAGTTCAAATAGTCCGTGTCGTGACGGGAATTAAACCACATTAGTTCAAATAGTCAGTGTCGTGACGGGAATTAAACCACATTAGTTCAAATAGTCCGTGTCGTGACGGGAATTAAACCACATTAGTTCAAATAGTCCGTGTCGTGACGGGAATTAAACCACATTAGTTCAATAGTCCGTGTCGTGACGGGAATTAAACCACATTAGTTCAAATAGTCCGTGTCGTGACGGAGATAAAACAACATTACTTCGATTCGCTTAGACTAAATTATGATAATCGTAAATAATTTCGAAGTTTAAGTTTAATAAGCCTTATTTTAGAACTTGTGGTCTAAATAACCTCATGATGATGAATATTTTAACGAAAAAGCTGCAACTTCCATTTGCCTTCGTGTAACGTCACTTGAGAAATAGCTGTTTAGAAATGTGTCCTTCGCTATCAAGATAAATTTATAATCATTTGCTTCTGACTGATTTGATAGATGGATGACAGATGAGTAGATAGACAGAGACAGACCACTTTTTTATAAGCAATCACACATCACAATCGGCATAATGTTTAAAATTCTCAAGTGACGTCATATCGGACAATTCTTTAAGAAATTACAAAAACTAATGGTTAATTTATATGCCAAAATAATGAAAACTATGTATAATATGGCGTATAATCTCCTAAAAAAAAGTTTTAGAAATTAAGCTATAGGAATTATAGCACGTTGTGACGGGGATCCAACTTCATTAATTTGAGGAAAGATGAGTGTTTTACTAACCGCGTTGAGGCGTCGCATCACGACAATGAAAGATGAGTGTTTTACTAACCGCGTTGAGGCGTCGCATCACGACAATGAAAGATGAGTGTTTTACTAACCGCGTTGAGGCGTCGCATCACGACAATGAAAGATGAGTGTTTTACTAACCGCGTTGAGGCGTCGCATCACGACAATGAAAGATGAGTGTTTTACTAACCGCGTTGAGGCGTCGCATCACGACAATGAAAGATGAGTGTTTTACTAACCGCGTTGAGGCGTCGCATCACGACAATGAAAGATGAGTGTTTTACTAACCGCGTTGAGGCGTCGCATCACGACAATGAAAGATGAGTGTTTTACTAACCGCGTTGAGGCGTCGCATCACGACAATGAAAGATGAGTGTTTTACTAACCCCGTTGAGGCGTCGCATCACGACAATGAAAGATGAGTGTTTTACTAACCGCGTTGAGGCGTCGCATCACGACAATGAAAGATGAGTGTTTTACTAACCGCGTTGAGGCGTCGCATCACGACAATGAAAGATGAGTGTTTTACTAACCGCGTTGAGGCGTCGCATCACGACAATGAAAGATGAGTGTTTTACTAACCGCGTTGAGGCGTCGCATCACGACAATGAAAGATGAGTGTTTTACTAACCGCGTTGAGGCGTCGCATCACGACAATGAAAGATGAGTGTTTTACTAACCGCGTTGAGGCGTCGCATCACGACAATGAAAGATGAGTGTTTTACTAACCGCGTTGAGGCGTCGCATCACGACAATGAAAGATGAGTGTTTTACTAACCGCGTTGAGGCGTCGCATCACGACAATGAAAGATGAGTGTTTTACTAACCGCGTTGAGGCGTCGCATCACGACAATGAAAAACCTATGTTAAGATGAAAACATATTATTGTTGTTTGTTAATAATAAATTTCACTCTGTTTCATGTGCCGCAATTGTTTCAAGGTTAGATGATTAGAAACAAACAGTATTACGAGGGGAAATTACAAACTGCGCTGAGAAAATGAAATTTTGCCAAAAAGAAGAAAGTTTCGTTGCTCACATATATTTAATTTAGTTGTTTTGTTGAAACTCAGAACATTTGTGGAGCAAGGGAAAGAGGAGAAATGGCTAAGGGAATATTTCTTTTGAGGATTATGAAGTTTCCTTGGATTGGAGGCAGTATTATGAAAGAAACAAATAAAATTGTATTTATTGTCAAAACAGACAAAAATTTATATTTACAGATAAATTCTTAAACAAAGAAATTTGACAAATGGTCATGCGTTCACACGACATGAGCATGCGCATAGGTAGGTTAACACTTTTGGTCACTGTTCGTTATTGGTACCACCGAATTCCTTTAAGAAAATGCCACAGGGTAGTGCAAACGTATTTTTGCAAAAACAACGTTTTTAACGCTAAAAACGTCCTGTTAAAATTAACGATTCTTTAAAAACAATGTTAGTTTTTAAACATTTTCACAAAAACAAGATAAACGCAGATAAGTTGTTTGTAAAAAAAAGTCATACTATAAAAGAAATACATACAAAATGTGATTTTGTGTTATACATCATAGTGTATTAATTACTTGCTCAGAAACTTAAACCACGTACTCTACTGATCATACTGAACCACTTTCACACAAGACGTAGAAAGTTACGAGTAGGTATAAAACGTTTATATGGGGAAGTGAATGTTTTTTCACGTTATTTCAAAGGTTTTTGTATGTAAAAAGTGGTTAAATACGTCCAGTAGGGCATGTGGCTTAAGTTTTTGAGCAATTCATTAATACATCCGTTATATGCAAAACGTTATATTATCATATATTAACTGTTCCTTCTGAATTTATTTACCAAGTTCTTATATATGTCAGAAAAAATTTTGAGTCTTTCCCGAGGATTGGCGAGCAACACTGTAAAGAAACCAGAAATAAACGTAAACTGGCATTTCCAAAAATCAGATTTGCCTAGGTACGTATGGTAAGTATGTATGTATGGTTCCCATTTGTATGGTAAGTACCTCTTTCATAGGACATGCTATTAGATTTTACAATAAACTTCCAAAGGAGGTCCATACTTTGTCAGAGAATAAGTTTAAACTGTATATTAAGCAGAAAAAGGCATATTATAAAATAAATTAATATTTGGATGACGGTGAAGCATGGTGTTACAGTGATAATGATATTTGTCATGAGAGTAGTTTATAATTTAGTTAAGTACCTAGTATAATTTCCTAATTTATGATTCCTCTAAGGAGTTAACATTAATTAATTACAGAGTGTAAAAGGAAATAGACTATGTGATACAGGTAGACATAGATATTATGTTTTTCTTTTTTTCATTAACCTGAATTCCTGCTGTCTTGTATTTTCTTATCCCATAGTTAAAGTAGATATAGGTGCTTTGTTAAGTATAAGTTTTCTGTAAAAAAAAGATATGATCTTGCTAAGTTTCTTGCCCTTCTTCTTAGCAAGACTAATCGAATGGGCGGAGGTAGGCATGTATTTATATATGTAACCAATTAGTATGTAATATAGGTATATGGGATGGGATTTGGTCGGGTGCCTGGATTCATGCTTAGATTTATTATATTATATATATATTAATTAGATTATAGATTTTCCCTATCATTTTAATCGTTTGTATATTGCTACATAAATTAAATAAACCTTTAATTTAGTTCAGGTACATTTATTATTTTATTACATATATTTTTATAAGATTAAATTTCACTTGTAAAAAGTGTATTATTTGTACCTAATTTACAAAATGAACTATTTTAATTTGAATTTGAATATATACTTTTATTACAAAAAGAACGAATATGCTATGTTTCCACGAAAACAAGGTAACTACTAAACATAAAACAAGGTAACTACTAAACATAAAACAAGGTAACTACTAAACATAATACAAGGTAACTACTGCACTTATATTTTCATTTATTTCACAAACTATGACTAGCATCTTTAATGAAATTATGTAAAAATATTATATTTTTACTTGAAAGTGTTACCCGGACTAATTTAGTCCCCTCAAGGTTAAACGTCAGCTGCTTAGCGCAAAGTGCATAACTTAACGTTGTTTTTCTTGATTATAAATTTAAAATTTAATAGTTCAGTATGAGTGAGGTTTATAAAGCAAGAATTTGAAGTTGTATACACAATTAGTCATGATCTTTGTTTGGACAAGATCACGACTAAATGAGTTTAGCGAGTCGTTCACTGTTGAGGCTGTCACACTGTGGAATTCACTTCCCTCGAACGTTCCGGATTGTTCATCGCAGAATATTTTCAAAAGACGGCTGAAGGAGCACCTTTTGTCACTGTCATGAGTATCTTTCATAATTCATTAATTCATTTTATTTCTTGGGCATTTATTTCTATACTATATTATTTATATATATATTTATAATGTATTTATTAGTATATAATATATAATATATATTTATGTAGGTATATTATACAGTAGGTTAATTTTACATTAATGGTACTTGATTATATTTAAATAAATTATTATTATATATTATTTTATCTATGTACACGTATGTATGTCTACTTTTATATAAATTATATTCTATTATCCCCAGAAGTAGACTGGAAGAAATCTCTTAATAGAGATAAGTTTGCCTTTGTACATGTCAACTTGTTTATAGTATGTTTGTAAAAGTTTATTTCCTGTGTACAATAAAGAATAAGAATAAATTTCAAACTTATGCTTTAGAAACCTCACTAATATTGAACTATTGGCGTCAACTGTCACATACCAAAATGTTTTTTCAATTTTTAACTTTTACACAAGAAATACAAAGTTAAGTTATGCACTTTGCGGTAAGCCACTGACGCTAACCTAAAATTAAAGTTGTTGATTATATAGGTAGATAATTATTTGTTTCTCCTGTCAAATAGTGTTCCAAAAAATTGAGTTGCTTTTGTAAAAAACCCTTTAACTTTAAACCGTTGCGTTTCGTACACGTTACTTACAAACGATTGACGTAGCAATGCATATTGATATATATTTTTCGTAAAATACAGAGTAAAAAATGCATGTTTAAAATTAACGGCAGCACTGGACAACAATTTACAAAAGCGCTACATTTATCATGCATTCAGCAAATACTTGGCCTGTAGCCTGTTACTTTTCCTGTTCATAATACATAATATATATATATATATATACCAGACACGGTGGCTCATTACCTAGCTAGTGCGTGGTTTTGGATGGATGGATTGGATGTGAGTTCAAAAGTACTTTAAGCTTTACTAGCTTTTCCCACGGCTTGATTTAGTTTTTGTAAAGACAATCGAATTTTTCAATATTTTTCGGACCCTTAATTTTATAGAAAGAATTTATTTGGACTCCGGTTTGAACGAAACTGTTTATTGTTCTTTAAATTGATCCTCTGTTAAACTATTTTTAGTGAGGCCAGAGAACGAGCTACGTTTTCAAACTGATCCCCAGCTGTAAAGTGTCTTTGGTGAGATCGAAGATCAAACCGCGTGTTCGAACTAAAATATTTAATGTTCTTTGAATTGATCCTCTCCTAAAGTGTCTTTGGTAAAGCCGAAGGCCGAGATACGTTTTCGAACGAAACTATTTCTTGTTCTCTGAATTTATTATCTGCGAACATAGCATTCTCAGGTAAGTTGTTTGATTTCCAGGCAGTGTCTTTGGCAAAGCCAAAGGCTGAGCCGCGTTTTTGAAAGAAATCATTTCTTGACCTCGTATTTAATTCTCCGGTCTTTACCTGTTATAACACAAATTTGTGTTATACGTACTTCTTAATAATATTTGTGTTATACGTACCTGTTAACAATATTTGTGTTATACGTACCTAACATGAGAGGAGTGCATCCACAAGCCGTAAGAACATTAACTCACTCCTCCAACTTTTATAAACATCAAAACACTTATTTCCTGTTACCTATTCATTTATAGGAGTGAGAAAGTACTTGCAATATTAGTGAGGTATATAGGTTTATTGGAAATTAGTAGGCGAAACTGTAACAATCAACGATAATGCACAACTTTCCTATAGAAACATATATTCTGAAATAAAAACATAGGTTTTTATACATTGTCCGATCAGCTGATATGGCTGAGGAGGTGAAAAACGGGGGACAGTAGAGGCTTAGTAATAACACGATACACGTGTACATAATTTTTACTTGAATATGAAATTTAGTGAACGAACAACTTAAATACAAAATTTCATCCCTCTTTTCATCCCCTCAAGGGTTAAAATTCCAACAACACCGATATATGTTGCGTTAGTTTCCAAGTAATTTAAAGTCCTTTGATAAATTTAGAGGACTTTCCATACACAACTTCATCACCCTTTTCACCACTTCGAAATGTATAAAAATAATTCTCAATCGTCAGCCTACACACAAAACTTTACGATCCTAACTTCGAAACTCATGGACTTTCATACAAACTTTCATACCCTCTTTTACTCCCTTAGAATTTCCAAAATCCTTCCTAACTTGATGCCTACACTAAGTCTTTAGGTCCAGCGGTTTGGTCTGTGCGCTGATATATCACCCATTTATTTAGTTTACCATTTCATATATAGGTAGAGATTGTTGGATTTTTGGCAATCACGCGGGTTTGGTAGTGGTCTGATATTTAATTTTTTTTTGAGAGTGGTAAGAGGATGATGATTTATATCGGTCATTCACCCGTTACCGTTACGATAACTGATTAAAGCCTCGCGTGCTTTAACTCTCCCGATTTCTAGACGAGTGCCAGTCATCGTAGGTCTTATCCCTTAAATGGATGAGATTTTATTTTTGTATGAAATTAAAAAGAGTGATAGAAAAATACCAAAAAAACATGAAAAATTAATAAAAAAATATTTTTAATTGAAAGGGGGTTTTTACACACAAAAAATATAAAAAGCAAATTAAATTTGTTATAAAAATTGAATTTCTAAATTTTATTTTTACTGTGTACTGAAACTGAACTCTTTTTGAATTTAATATCAAAAAACTATAAAGATAATATATGTTTATGGCCAAGCGACACCCCATAGTTTGTAGCTCAGGTATATTCGAATAGTGTTACAGAAACCCTACCTCTACATATATTTTCACGTCAAAGATATGGCCCATTTTTTTTATATTATCGCTGTCGTCATCCTGTCAGTTCCGAGTACATTTCAATTAATGGATACGTTTCCTTCCCTGAGACGTCAGTGCGGATGCACGTTGTGAATGGTAGGTACGCGGAAGTTGGTGGAACAGAACGGTATTCAGTTGCAGGGGAAGTTTTTAAACTACAACGGAAGTCGGTTTCTGTTTTATTTATCATCGGCTTTAGTGTTTGTTTATTTTTAATTCCAATACTTTAGCGCTCTGTAAAAAATGGAGTGGTGAGGCTGACTTTCAGAAAAAATAACAAAATCAACAAACAATTGCAAATTTACAGTGTTTAAAAGTTGTGCACAACGAAAGGATCAAGTACCTTTTCGATGTCTTCGTATTTAATAGATTTAAGCCAATTAGCAACCTTCGCTTCAGCTTCAAAAACAGAACACTGTTTAAAATCATAGAGTACATTATTATGTATTTATACGGGAGCTTATAAATATGCCAAATCTGGTAGCAAAAGCTATATTAACTTTCGGCTCGGGCATCCTAAGTACCCGTTTGTTTAATAGGTGGCTGTACTCACCCGAAATAGTCATAGTTCCGTGGGAATTTAAACAGGTTTTATGGATGAAAATTGTCTTACCGTGAGCACCTGAGCTGTGTTATATAAAACGTCTGTGAGATAGCGATATGGTTTTTTGAGTATTACTTTCAGTATAGAGCGTTGTGTTCTTTCAATGACGATCATGGTTGTTTTGGAAGCACTGCCCCGAACTGAAATGAAAGAAGGGTGCAAAGGACAGTATAAACCAGTTTTAGTATTTGAAAGGTTGCTAAGTATCGTAATTTGCCATGATATCAATAATTTTACAAGTCTTTTTTTAAAGTTGTAGGATATGCTGTTTAAAGTTGAGTTTTTCATCAACAACAACCGCAAGATATTTTGTACTGGTTACACGTTGGATTACAGAGCAGTCACATGTAATATGATGGTAGCCAGTGGCGTGCATCGAACATTTTTCCGGAAAAGCAACCAGAAGGTTAAGTTTGACAATAAAAAAAATATGAAAAAATTTAAATAACACTTTGAAAAAAAAAAGTTTGTATTAAAATGTTTACTATAGGCGTCATACAAACTTTTTTTTTTCAAAATGTTATTTAATTTTTTTCATATTTTTTTTTATTTTCAAACTTGAACTTCTGATTGCTTTTCCGGAAAAAAGTTCAATGCACGCCACTGATGGTAGCCATTGGAAGATGGAAGTCCTTCCATCCTCAGGGTCCCAGTAGGTGGCACCATGGAAAATAATTATAGTATCGTTAGCGAAAGAAATGGTTGCAGCCGTACTCATAAAAAGATCGTGCAGACCAGGGACCAGGGACAGTAGACCAGGGGTCATCCAGGGCTTAAAGATGAACTTACTTTTACTTATTTTGATTTGCTTAGTGCTGACGGTTTTCGAAATTATTTAATGGCAGTAATTAACGGCAGTGTTTTCGTCAGTCTGTCCAGTTACTCCGCACTGTCTACTGATTGCAATTCCTGGGACACTCCCGTGTAATTAATAATATTTTTGTGTCTAGTTCCAAACTTGTTAACAGGTTTAGATTTCATCCCCACCATTGCAATACTGTGATCAGTAACAGCAGTGTTACCCCACTACTTGTGCTTTAGTTTTCACAAAATGTGATTCAAACAAGTTAGTTTGGATATAGAAGGCAATAGGCCATTCTAGCAGTATACTGTAACAATAGCAGTATGTTGTAGTAATGTATATTGTCGATTGCTCAAATTCCATTCTTCAGGTGTGCCTGCCAAAATTAAATATATACAGCTAATTTAAAGCAGGCAGACATTTTGAATCCCAATGACTTTTGACTCAGGTATTATCATGTTGATATCGATGTTACAGGTAAAACAATGGTGACGTGGCGGCCACGTCTGACGTGAAAACAACAAGAACCTGCTCCTGAAGCTTAACTTCAGGCAACTACTGATAAATGGTAGCTATAGCTATATCTATAACTGACACGACGACTGTGGGATACCAACATGGCTTCGTTCAAAGGTAACTTCTTTTTTCAAGCCTTTATTTTATTTATTTTATATTATTTATACAAATTCTAATGTTGGGTTGATTAAGTTGTGGCGAAATGAAACGTCGTACAAGTATAACTACTCGCGTAGCAATATGTTTGTCATTCATTATGTTTTATTCAATACTAGCTTCTGTCCACGGCGTGGCCTACAGGAAACAAGTGACAAGAAATAAACATTGTTGACAATATTCCAAACAAAGCTAGCGAGGCCAAAAAACTAACATGTTCGGACTATGTTGCTCCCGGCTTCTGCGACGCTGCGAAGAACTTCGCACAATTACTTACTGAACGAATAGATTCAGATGTTAGTGTGTAAAGTATTATAGTAGATATGTTCCTTGCCCGCGACCCCACCCGAGTTTATTCAACTTTGCCCCATTTTCAGCTTGGGCGTTATTTTATTAACGTACCTCTTGTAGCCTATATGTTGAACAGGGTCACTTCGATGATAATAAAAAAACTTCATCCAAATCCATTCAGTGGTTTTGGAGATGTGCGTGAGCAAACAGACAGACAGAAAAGAAATGTAAAGACCGCTGATTTGTGTTCTATTACTCTTTCTTAGTCACCCCCTTTCTATTTTTATTACTTTCTTTACAAGTACAGTAAGTTTCTTTTAATAGTACAGTAAGAATGATACAGTGGAAACGACATAAGACACCAGACGAAGGACATTTTTATTAATAATTAAGATTACACGTCAAGAAATTGTTAAAATAATAATTATGAATAATTAGCAACAAAAAAGGTTTTTTGTGCAGATAGAAGAAGGGAGGAATTTTATAATAAGCATGTGATTGTAGATGTAGATTTATTATTTAATTTTGTTTCATATTTATTATTTAAGATAATGTTTATTTACTGTTTATCATTTGATATCATGTCAGGAGTCAAACCTTAAATAAAGAATCTGTGTTTACTACTCTTTATACACACCTTCTATAAATAATCCAAGTTTGAGATTAATTTGTGAAACAAGATCATTAACCTTTTGTTATGTAAGCTATGCTATCAGGTCCTCTAAAAAGGCCGCTTTGGATGAATCACATTATGATTCTGTTGTAATGCTGTCTCTTTTGCACGTATGAAGAAACACTGACTCTATCCTACTTTCAAATCATTTCATGATTCGCCCAAGTTGGCCTTTTTAGGTTCCCTGTACTTAATTCAACTATTCCATATTATGTATTTATCTTAATCTTGCAAGTAATTAATGTAAAATACTAAGCAAATAATGTTTACACTGTTGATTGTTGGCACTTGGTGGAACTTGCAATACATAATGAACAGAAAATCACTTGTACTATCCCACAAATTTATTTAATACTTCCTGACCGGTTTCGCCTTTATGGAATTATCAAAGGAATTAATATAAGATCTTAATTACACAATAAATAGTTTACATAGTTTACTAAGCTAATACATTATTAAATCAGTAGGATGCCAAAGGCACAATAAAAAATGTAAATGATCCAAGTGATCCAAAAGAATACTCATATTTTATTATTCCGGCAGTTTTCTATACAAGCACCATGACTTTTTTTGCAGCATGACTTATTTTGCACATTAACTATATGACCTTTAGGCATCGTAAACATCTGCTCCGTTTGATAGTTTCTCCAAAAGCAAGTGTGTTCCTCACTGAACACCGAATTGTATTGTATTTACTAATAATACGAGTATTACTTTTCTCTTTCATCACAATTAATAGTCTGACCCGATTCCGTTCCGCCATGACGGTCATTCTACCCGTCCCGGAACAACTTTTTGTAAGAACCCCACAGTAATACATTATATTTTCTGCCCACGTAGAGTATCATGACAACTACTTTAGTTTCTTAACTTTTGGAAAGTAAATCATTATTTGTAATATTTACACATAACAATTCATATCATAATTTATGGTGCAAGATCATAAATAGAACGATAAGTATTTCATAATAATCCAGCTTCCACATAAGATCCTTGTTTAGTAACTACCTCACGTCAAACACATTAATGGTCGTTGAAAACTATTACAATAATATTGATTATTTTTACAAGTAATATTTATAAACCTTAAAAAATTGTTACAGCTGTGTGTGTTACACACATAAATAAAAATATTTTATCACGTGCATGTCCTTTAGTAAATTAAAAAAAGCGATATTTTTCATTTTACCTTCAGTGATGTCATCACCACACATTTCCATAGGAGTAATTTTTTTCTTCAACGCATCCTAAAATCTGACATTTAATTTATGTTCCTACGTACCTTTCTAAAAGATGCTTTACAAATGAAATGTTATTGGTGTCCATTTACAAATAAAAATGATAATTACATATAAATGATTTAAACCTAACCTCAAAACATTTCTCTGGAAAGCGAATTAGGAATTATTAAATATTGTGTTTAAAAGCTGATTTCTTAATATATATTTAAGTCACGTGTCATAATGACACAAACATCTTAAAATTGAAACGAACGCTCAACACTATTTCGGAATTCCCCTTTCAATTTCAATATTGTTGTACTCACGTCTAATTTGTCGTTGAAGAAAACCGGAGCTTGGAGACGAGGGGTGGTTCTGTTAGAAAGGGTCACCCCCCCACCCTACAGCCTTTTACCCGCTAATCCTCTCGAATTAAAGCAGCACGATTCGAAGTTTTTCCCTCTCGGAAGAAATAATTTTCCTTTGCCCAAGATTTGATTCAACAATTCAACTATGTTTACAAATTAGGAAACTTGTGCTGCATCGTAGTTTACAGACAAACACACCGTGTGTTTGTTGTGACGATTAGCAACAAACTTGGCCTCCTGCAGACCAACTCGACATCATTAAGTACGAGTTGAGAATGAAGTTTGGTCTCAGAAATAGTTATGTACAGAGAAGTTGTTGTTCTGTGCTTCAACTAGGAAGTCTGAACAAAATTGCCTATAGTCTATTGCTTTTACTCAATAATAATAAATAATAAAGAACTCCTTCTTTTAAAAAAAACGTAAAAGAAAGTTTACAAAAAAAAACTCATGTTTCAAATTTTATACGTTTCAAGATTATATCACTTTATATGGTAGCCTTCTAATAAGTATATCACTTTATGTGGTAACCTTCTTATAATTAGTATAATTACAATACAATATTGAAGGCATAAATAATAATATGTATAATATAGTTATCTATCAACTCTTTGGTAGTAACATGTTTTTTTTTTAAATTTGGTACATCTTCCCCATTGATATATTTGCCATGACTATAGGTATATAGGTAGTCGTGTGGCTTTGAGCTGTATTTTTAGATTATCGTTACCGGTCGGATAGAAGCACTAAATTTGGTATAAGGTACCTTAGTGGTGTACTAATACATTTTAGGATATCTATCCTAATGTATAGGAGCCCCTGAAAAAAAAAAATCCTTTCTTATTTTTCTTAAAATTGTAATTGAAAATTTATAGTACAAAAAAAATACTGTTAATTTTCAATTTTAAGAAAACTTAAAAATAAAAAACCTAAACAGAAATAAGGTTTTATTAGCTTTTTACTTTTATGTAACTACCAAAGCATGTAAACAAATGTAGGAAGTCGATCTTATACTTCTCACATATGTTGTCGTATCGATTTGAAACTTTGCACGTGGTTGTAATTCGGGTAGCAATAAAACACTTTGTTCCTGGGAGTGGGAGTTCCCTAGGGACATAGCTATTAATTACCCTCGCACGGGTACTACTTCAGCTTAGTTTTGAAAATTCTTTCATTTGTAATGGTTAGACTCTTTACCTGGATAAGGTCACTTATTACTAGGGTTGACAACTTTTTTTAGAAGAAATAAAGTATATCTGATTTCAGGGAAGGTAAATAAAAAGTACGGTCCTTTAGAAAAAAGTATTATTTATTCAAGGGAGTTCAAAAATTTTTTGAAAAAAATGTCACGGTAGCTGCGGGCGGTAGGAACTAGGAAGGCCAGACTACACACTAACATCCTCAAATCCTTTTGTGAAACTGCATTTGTTGTGCTATTTGCATAAACACAAACGCAGAAAATAAAAATATCATCCACAATGAAGGAAGTCATCCATTTTCCCTTGGATTTCTTTACGGCTCTGTTTTTGTTTTCAGTTTACGTCTAATTTTATGTAAAGATTGAAATAAAGTATTTTCACGTACTTTATTGGTATTCAAAAGTATAAAGTAAAGGGACCCAAAATAACGTAAGATACTTTATTTTAAAGTACGGTTGGCAACCCTACTAATTACTTTAATTTCGATTTTTTTTCATTGTTGTTTTTTCAAGTTAGACTCACTTTACGGGCTTATTATTGCGGGGAATCCCTGGAACTATTGAACCGATTTTGAACATTAATTTACTGTTGTAAGGTTAGACTCTTCAACTTGAACATAAACTTTAGTTTATTCCCAAAGCCAACTACATGTTTATCTGCATCAGTATTTACATCAAGTTATTTTAAGACTAAAAAATAAAAAACAAATTTTGGTTTAAAATTACTAAATCACCCAGAAGTATAAAATAATGTAATTTACACATTTCTTAATGTTCAATGACTATGCCAAAAAGCGCGAGGCACATCATTGATTCTAAGGTGCAAGACAAAGAGAGAAGACGAGGACGGGGCGAAGACGTGCCCCATTATTAAGGCGAATGGATACACCAACTGCAATTTGGACCTGTCTTTGAAGGCATACTCCTCCCACACGGGTGGTCCAAAAATTTTCATAAAAATATATGATACGCATTATAGAGTCAAAAATAAATTTTTAATTTCATAAACTGTTTTTTACTGTAAGTTTTGACAACAAAATCGAAAGTCATCGAAAGTTTCACATGATTAACACAAGAATTCTTTTACTCCTTCCAAACGCCTAAAGCGATTTTAATTATTATTTCACCAAATTATAGGAAATTTTTAAATCTAAAAAATTCAAGTTCAAAATTTTTTTTTCGTTCATGGCATCCTAGTGAAAAGTATTTTCTCCTATTCTGCTAGCCGGAGACGCAGTGGTTGTCTTAACAGCCACTTTTCAAGGCACGCTGAAATGAACATTATTTCGATGTCGTTTCCGTTGATATTTGTACCGACACACATCGAGTTGCTTATTTAGCGTGGTCATACGCCTTAATATATAAAATGTATATAAGCGGCGCGACGCAAAACATACTTGTACAGAGAAGACGGGGCGGGGACAAGAAGCAGGCGCGATGCTTTACCGTCTGCGCCCTTCGCAAAACATACTTGTACAGTGAAGACGGGGCGGGGACAAGAAGCAAGCGCGATGCTTTACCGTCTGCGCCCTTCGCAAAACATACTTGTACAGAGAAGACGGGGCGGGGACAAGAAGCAGGCGCGATGCTTTACCGTCTGCGCCCTTCGCAAAACATACTTGTACAGTGAAGACGGGGCGGGGACAAGAAGCAGGCGCGATGCTTTACCGTCTGCGCCCTTCGCAAAACATACTTGTACAGTGAAGACGGGGCGGGGACAAGAAGCAGGCGCGATGCTTTACCGTCTGCGCCCTTCGCAAAACATACTTGTACAGAGAAGACGGGGCGGGGACAAGAAGCAGGCGCGATGCTTTACCGTCTGCGCCCTTCGCAAAACATACTTGTACAGTGAAGACGGGGCGGGGACAAGAAGCAGGCGCGATGCTTTACCGTCTGCGCCCTTCGCAAAACATACTTGTACAGTGAAGACGGGGCGGGGACAAGAAGCAGGCGCGATGCTTTACCGTCTGCGCCCTTCGCAAAACATACTTGTACAGTGAAGACGGGGCGGGGACAAGAAGCAGGCGCGATGCTTTACCGTCTGCGCCCTTCGCAAAACATACTTGTACAGTGAAGACGGGGCGGGGACAAGAAGCAGGCGCGATGCTTTACCGTCTGCGCCCTTCGCAAAACATACTTGTACAGTGAAGACGGGGCGGGGACAAGAAGCAGGCGCGATGCTTTACCGTCTGCGCCCTTCGCAAAACATACTTGTACAGTGAAGACGGGGCGGGGACAAGAAGCAGGCGCGATGCTTTACCGTCTGCGCCCTTCGCAAAACATACTTGTACAGTGAAGACGGGGCGGGGACAAGAAGCAGGCGCGATGCTTTACCGTCTGCGCCCTTCGCAAAACATACTTGTACAGTGAAGACGGGGCGGGGACAAGAAGCAGGCGCGATGCTTTACCGTCTGCGCCCTTCGCAAAACATACTTGTACAGTGAAGACGGGGCGGGGACAAGAAGCAGGCGCGATGCTTTACCGTCTGCGCCCTTCGCAAAACATACAGAAGAGATATCTTGATAGAACAGCTTTTTTCAAGTGACGTCACACGAAGGCAAATGGAACTTGCAACTTTTTTTTTTTAAATATTCATCATTATGAAGGATTTAGGATCACAAGTTATAAACTACGGCTTATTAAACCAAAATCTCGAAATTTTTATAACAATACAATACAATATACACCTTAACATAATTTAATCTAAGTGAATTGTTAAAATTAAGAACAATAGGTATCTTTGTTATATTTTTTTGTCACATCTCTTCAAGAGTGGCATTTCATCAATATAATAAGTTTAATCAACATTTATTATGTAAAGTCTTTTCTTTAGAATAAAATTTATAGATTGTCAAAAAACATTGACAAAACATGCCTGTGATTGATAGTCTGTCTAGCAAAAGGAGTAACTCTTAACTGACACGGGTGTGGAAAAATAGCTTTTTTCATCATTTTCATCAGTTACTGTCAGCTTTCACTTGACAGACTCTAAGCACACCGGGCACTCTTAACAGTTTGCATTTTTATTTTCCGTACCCAAACAGCAAAGTATAGCCCTATTAATGTCACTCCACTGTCCGTTTGACTGTCTGTCTGTCCATTCGTAGGTCATGGATCTTTAGCTCTTATACGGAATGAGATAGAGACCTGAAATTTTGATATGTTATTAACCTGTATGCTATGTAATGAATTCTGTATATTATGAACTATACGCTGTATTTAAGGCGAACATGTGGAACTCAATATTTTTGGATGTCGAATACGGCGCATCCTGTTGATTTGGGAAATTGAAACATTGCATACACATACCTTGATCCTTAATCTAAAGTGCCATCTCCAGCGTTTTCACATATATATCATTTTATAGCTATAGTACGCTTTACGCCTAACTACAAAAATATGAAAAAAAAAAGTTTTTTCGTCGCCCTTCTCGTCAAATATCTTATAAAATGCACAACTAATCACATAAGTGGATGTGACTTATAAAAACCGGCCAAGTGCGAATCGGACTCGCGCACGAGGGGTTCCGTACCATTATTTTTAAAAACGGCAAAAAAAAAACACAAATGTTGTATGAGAGCCCCCTTAAATATTTATTTTATTCTGTTTTTTTGTATTTGTTGTTATAGCGAAAACAGAAATACATAATTTGTGAAAATTTTAACTGTCTAACTATCACGGTTCATGAGATACAGCCTGGTGACAGACGGACAGACGCACAGACAGACGGACAGACAGGCGGACAGACAGACGGACAGACAGACGGACAGTGGAGTCTTAGTAATAGGGTCCCGTTGGTTACGCTTTGGGTATGGAACCCTAAAAATGAAGAGTGCCATCTGAATGTTTTTTTCCCACTTTTTTTATTGATTTGCTTAAATTTTACTTTATCTTTTTTAAATAATTTATTATTTATTTTAATATTATTGAATTAGCATGTTGGAATAATTCAAAATTACATTTTAAATTTCAATATTTTCAAAATTTATTTTCAAATAATTGGAATATTGGCACTACTTGTAAGCTTCGAGTGTAATGGTCACGGAAAGTTATAGAAACAAAATATTTGCAAAAAAACACGGATTTTAGTGAGATTTTAGTGAGATTTTCCCGCCAATTTCACAGTGCTAGTCGTCTTAAACAACAAATATGTTGTAACTAGTTTTCGGGCAACGTCCCTGAATACTCAACCAACTTCATTTTGCAGTTTTGTTTTATACAATTTGTAACAAGTGATGAGTTTGTACTTTCTGTTTCAACTATCTAAGTATTATTATTTAAATGGCACGGAACCCTCAGGACACGAGTCCTACTCGCACTTGACCGGTTTTTGACAATTCCCTTAGATTAAATTATGTTAAGGTGTGTTAATTTGAAAACCATTTCGAGATTTATGTTTAATAAGCCTAAAACACCTCTGATGATTAATATTTTTACGAAAAAACTTCCATTTGCATTATGTGTCCTTTGCTATCAGGATAAATTTATAAAAATTTGCTGATGTTTGATATGACAGTTTTTTTTTATAACTTTGTTAATTAAAAACAATATAATTTTACAATTAATATACTGACACAGCTGACGGAAAGTAAGAGGTTTATGTGTCGCTGCAAGCGCTCACAAACTAAATTATATTTATTTGTTTATATTAAAATAATGGATGACAGATGAGTAGACACACTGAGACAGACCACTTTTTAGGGTTCCGTAGTACCTAAAAGGTACAAAAGGAACCTTTATGGTGAGACTCCGTCCGTCCGTCCGTATGTCACAGTGAGCCTCATAACTTTGGCACCATTGGCAAGATAAAGACATGAAATTTGGCACAAAAATAGCATTAATTTGTTAACATATGTAAAAATTGTAAAATATGTAAAAATGTAAAAAGAAATATGAAAAATTTGAAATTGTTCAAAATATGTCCAAAAGAAATATAAGAAATATAAAAAATATTATCCTAAAAATACAACATGGGTATCAAATTGATGGTTTTAAAATGCTTATTGTAAAAATATATAGTTTAGCTATATTATATTGAATCTATTTCGAGAAATCCTTGAAACACCACAAAAAAATTCATGTCCCTCCTCTTATCTCCAAAACTGGTGGACCGAAAAATATGAAAAAAATCATGGTAATATGTATTTACGTAAAGATTACAGGAAAAATACAGTGGTTGAGAAATTCATGAAAAAAAAATGACAAAATTAAATTTATTATCCACAATACGGAACCCGAGCTACGCGAGTCTATCTCGCTCTTGGCCGGTTTTTTTTACAAGCAATCACACATCACAATCAGTAGTAGTGTATAAAATTCTCAAGTAACGTCGTAACCGACAATTCTTAAAAAAAATAAAAAAAAATAATGGTTTATTTTATATAGTAAATAATGAAAACTATGTCCTAAAATGACGTATATTCTCTGAAAAAATCAAAAACTTTTTGAAATTATGGGGATTACAGCGCAGAAACGCGGTGTTACAATATTATATCGGTTTTTGGTGTTATAATTAGATTTTTATAATAGGAGTAGACACATATTTCAATACCCACATACAATTTATATTTCAATACCCACATACAATGTATATTTCAACTAGCTTTTGCCCGCGGCTTCGCTTGATTAAGTTTTTGTATAAAAACTGTTTGTTTTTGTTTTTAGTATCGAATCTGTAAATATTTTAATGTATCTTTGGCGGTCTTTGATAACGTATTTAATCCCCTGGTACAGTATGTTTGGCGAGACTGAAGGCCGAGCCGCGTCTCTGAATGACACTATTTCTTGTTCCCATGGGAACTGATTTATGGAATAGAAAGTAGTCTATTTCCTATTCCAGGTCTAGAACTGTATTTGTGCAAAGTTTCAGCGCAATCGGTTGAGTAGTTACGGCGTGAAGAAGTAACAAACATCCATCCATCCAAACTTTCGCATTTATAATATTAGTGGGAAGTGGGATAGTGGGATACTCACATACAATTTATATTTCAATACCCACATACAATTTATATTTCAATAACCACATACAATTTGCACTCCACTCAGCCCAGTATTTTCATTTTGCTCAGAGAAGTCAAGTTGTCTCCGAACTCGGCATGTGAGTGAGCGTCACCCGACCACACTTGAGATATTGTGTAATGTTTGAGTTAAGGGCCTCGGCCGCCTAACGACGCCATTGCGGCTACAAGTAATGCCGCTCTTCTAGTTGAGTGTTCTTCTGCTCGGTACAGACAAACGAGTTTGTTTCACTTGGTGGGGTTGATACATTCCGGTAAGTTCAAGGTTCCGATGGTGATTACGGGGACTCTGTCTAGATGAGATTTCTTGAATTCGATCCTAGCACGGAAAAAGGCGAAATTGAAAAAATACATAATATGTATTTTTTCTCATCAATAATCTCAGGTAATCTCAGGTAGTCACGATATTATCGTGACTACCTGAGATTACCTGAGACTACCTGGGATTTTATTGTAACAAAAGAACAACGTTATCATACCAGTTGTGGATAGACTGATTATACTGCAGAATTTTTTCAAAGAAACATAGGGAAAACGAAAAAAAAATTGGACCAGCCCAAACAAAATTCGCAGGTTTTCAAAGTTGGTAAGCAAACGTGAAAATACTTTGTCATTTCCGCAAGTTTATTTCTTTGGGAAAGTTATTCAGTACGATCAGTAGATTACGTAATAAGTGATAGCTGTTCATTTACGTAATAAGAGATAGTTGTTCATTTACGTAATAAGTGATAGCTGTTCATTTACGTAATAAGTGATAGCTGTTCATTTACGTAATAAGTGATAGCTGTTCATTTACGTAATAAGTGATAGTTGTTAATTTACGTAATAAGTGATAGCTGTTCATTTACGTAATAAGTGATAGTTGTTAATTTACGTAATAAGTGATAGCTGTTCATTTACGTAATAAGTGATAGCTGTTCATTTACGTAATAAGTGATAGCTGTTCATTTACGTAATAAGTAATAGCTGTTCATTTACGTAATAAGTGATAGCTGTTCATTTACGTAATAAGTGATAGCTGTTCATTTACGTAATAAGTGATAGCTGTTCATTTACGTAATAAGTGATAGCTGTTCATTTACGTAATAAGTGATAGCTGTTCATTTACGTAATAAGTGATAGCTGTTCATTTGCGTAATAAGTGATAGCTGTTCATTTACGTAATAAGTGATAGCTGTTCATTTACGTAATAAGTGATAGCTGTTCATTTACGTAATAAGTGATAGCTGTTCATTTACGTAATAAGTGATAGCTGTTCATTTACGTAATAAGTGATAGCTGTTCATTTACGTAATAAGTGATAGCTGTTCATTTACGTAATAAGTGATAGCTGTTCATTTACGGCCGGTATAATTTAATGATTATCCTCTGGCAGGGCGTAAGTTGACTGAAAACCACTTGTACACAAAAGTAGGCAATATAGAAGAAGAAAAAATATAGAAGGCGTTTCAGGATCGTATCAAATGGAGATCCCTGTTCGAATCCTGCTCGTTGAGCATGACTCAATAGCTTTTTTGAAAATAATATGCATTTTATTTACATATATATATATATATATATATATATATATATATATATATATATATATATATATACAACCACGGAGACAGTGGAATGAGAACGAGAATTAATACCAGAAAAACAATGTCCTTGAACCTGCATGCTCTAAGAGTTTGCATATTTTTGTGCTTGAATTTCGGCGTCCGAGTTGGGACCTAAAGTCGTCAGTGAAACGAGGGTGTTAAATTTTGAGTGTTAGAATAAATGGCAGTCCGGATTCATAGACATTCCTTCGGGGATAACCGCCGTATATTTAATGTTATTTAAGTATTTTATTTTTTAAAGAATTAGAAAAAACGCGTACAAAAAGATATTTTCGAACTTTATGGCCAGCGTCAGCTTTTTTAAATTCTATAAAAAATAAGATACATTAAAACCTCTGTCTATGTAGCAATTTTATTTTAAGGGCTAATTATGAAATAAAATATTTTGTATATAAACGAACTACTTAATTAGAACTAATTAGACCTTTCTTTTTCCTTTTTATATTTCTAACAACTCTCAGTTGAATTCGTAAGTAAAAGATGAGTACTCGGTGTGGTGTTTCAAATACTGCGTTTGCGTCACACTCGCTCGCTTGAAAGATTTCACCTATCAGGGAAAAGTTGAACTGGGGTTGTTTAGAAAATAGCGATGGCAATAATCGAGTAGGTACTAACATCTCGAGTGGTTTTAATAATCGAATGATTTGATTAGAGTAGTTGGCTAAGCTGAGTGAGAGATTCACTTTAGGGTTTTCGGAAATGTTATAAAATAAAAGTTGTTCGATGGTACAGTAACCATAACCCCCTTTGCCGTACTCATATGTGGTTGATTAAAGTTATGGAAATTATATGTAAAAATTACAGTGTTTCTGTGTAAAGTAATTAACCTGATTTAAGTAGGTGCTCGACATAACTCTTGAGTAAACAACAACTCAGAAGCTCAAGCTGCAAGTTATGTAAATAATCGAGAAGCTCGAGTAGTTTTTCTCTCTATTATTGCCAACAACGCTAACAGAGAAAGAAAGCAACGTTTCGTTCAGACAACTGTTTCAAAACAA
This sequence comes from Ypsolopha sequella, assembly GCA_934047225.1. Lineage (NCBI taxonomy): Eukaryota > Metazoa > Arthropoda > Insecta > Lepidoptera > Ypsolophidae > Ypsolopha > Ypsolopha sequella. The sequence goes on along the minus strand of OW203986.1, from coordinate 1,164,735 downwards.
CATCAATGAGCTTGTTTACAAAATAAAGTAAAAACAAATTGTCTCTTTGAGCTTTGTAACGATTTGTTTGTTATCATGTTATTTCGTTTAATATTTTAATTACAATCACTGTGCAAATTAAATACTATTAATTTCAAGTTAAGTTAATTTAACACTAATTATGGAAGTTAAATATTATTATTTAGTACCAAGTTACTGCATAATGCGCACTAACATTATTAACACTAGAGTGGACGCGTGGGCTATAGGTGTAGACCAGGGTATATTATTCGTACCTCTTTCTCAAACGCGTCACACTACTGCGCTGTTTTTCCGTGTATTCCTCGACTATGGACCCCCGCGTCGCTCAGCAGCGTGTCGCTACCCTCAGCACATCGACTTCAGAACAGAACGACTAATAAAGTGGATGGGCTGCGTATGTAGCCCGCGCGACCTTTCAGGGAATGTGATAAATCCCTATTATTTATGCAAAGATTGTACTAATATTTTAAGGGTACTTTATTTCAGTGTAATTTTTGCATTTTAAATACTGTTTTATAAAAAATATACTTATTATTAATATATTTTTAGGAAATCATGGCGGCGTCTGCGTCTCATGTTGATTTTTCCAAAATTTCTGTTGTTTCGTTAAAAACTACCTAAAAAATTTATGATTTTTATTTTTTTATTATTAAACGATAAAAATAAAGATGTTTATTCATAAAATTAAAATCTTTTTCATTCTTCTTAAATATGACCCACAATATTTGCATTCAAAATGGGCTACAGATGTACCCCGCGCGACCGTTATAGGAGTCAATTAGGGCGCGCCTACTGTAGTGTTAAGTTTACATTCATTTAAACAAGCTTCGTATTAATTAACGTGTTAATAAATTACATACAGATAATACCTTACCAGCTTTAAACACTCAGAGATACCAGCAGCCGTAGCACAGTGTTAAATTACATACAGATAATACCTTACCAGCTTTAAACACTCAGAGATACCAGCAGCCGTAGCACAGTGTTAAATTACATATAGATAATACCTTACCAGCTTTAAACACTCAGAGATACCAGCACCCGTAGCACAGTGTTAAATTACATACAGATAATACCTTACCAGCTTTAAACACTCAGAGATACCAGCACCCGTAGCACAGTGTTAAATTACGTACAGATAATACCTTACCAGCTTTAAACACTCAGAGATACCAGCAGCCGTAGCACAGTGTTAAATTACATACAGATAATACCTTACCAGCTTTAAACACTCAGAGATACCAGCAGCCGTAGCACAGTGTTAAATTACATATAGATAATACCTTACCAGCTTTAAACACTCAGAGATACCAGCAGCCGTAGCACAGTGTTAAATTACATATAGATAATACCTTACCAGCTTTAAACACTCAGAGATACCAGCAGCCGTAGCACAGTGTTAAATTACATACAGATAATACCTTACCAGCTTTAAACACTCAGAGATACCAGCACCCGTAGCACAGTGTTAAATTACATACAGATAATACCTTACCAGCTTTAAACACTCAGAGATACCAGCACCCGTAGCACAGTGTTAAATTACATACAGATAATACCTTACCAGCTTTAAACACTCAGAGATACCAGCAGCCGTAGCACAGTGTTAAATTACATACAGATAATACCTTACCAGCTTTAAACACTCAGAGATACCAGCAGCCGTAGCACAGTGTTAAATTACATACAGATAATACCTTACCAGCTTTAAACACTCAGAGATACCAGCAGCCGTAGCACAGTGTTAAATTACATACAGATAATACCTTACCAGCTTTAAACACTCAGAGATACCAGCACCCGTAGCACAGTGTTAAATTACATACAGATAATACCTTACCAGCTTTAAACACTCAGAGATACCAGCACCCGTAGCACAGTGTTAAATTACATACAGATAATACCTTACCAGCTTTAAACACTCAGAGATACCAGCAGCCGTAGCACAGTGTTAAATTACATATAGATAATACCTTACCAGCTTTAAACACTCAGAGATACCAGCAGCCGTAGCTCAGTGTTAAATTACATACAGATAATACCTTACCAGCTTTAAACACTCAGAGATACCAGCAGCCGTAGCACAGTGTTAAATTACATACAGATAATACCTTACCAGCTTTAAACACTCAGAGATACCAGCACCCGTAGCACAGTGTTAAATTACATACAGATAATACCTTACCAGCTTTAAACACTCAGAGATACCAGCACCCGTAGCACAGTGTTAAATTACATACAGATAATACCTTACCAGCTTTAAACACTCAGAGATACCAGCAGCCGTAGCACAGTGTTAAATTACATATAGATAATACCTTATCAGCTTTAAACACTCAGAGATACCAGCAGCCGTAGCTCAGTGTTAAATTACATATAGATAATACCTTACCAGCTTTAAACACTCAGAGATACCAGCAGCAGGTGTTTTGTAAACAGTACGTCACGCTTCTTGCACTTGTGATTCAACGTCGCGAGCGATTAAACACTATGCTACGCATCCTGATGAATTTTGCAAAATGAAATGCGTTTAAAACTTTGAGCAACGTATCCCGAATAGTATCGGGTGTAAATTATGAAATATTTTCATGTTTCCTTACTTATTTAAAAATATGTTATGAATTTTGTATGGGCAGTATTATGTTTATGTTTATATTTCTTGGTAAAGTTGTTCATTATGATAAGTAAATTTTGTGGTTTCATTTAAAGATGTCCATTAAAATATATAGGTATTCAATATAATAAATAATTTTTAGTAAAGTCGGTATATTTGTATCAAAACTCAACTCACTCTGAATACTCTTAAACTCTTTCACTAAACAGTCCATTACGGAAACACAGCTGACACCCCCTCGGAGATTCATGTCGTGAAGTTGTATATAATACGAGTGTATATTTTTAGTTTTTGTTAAATTTCGGTGAACCCGTTTTATTTTAACGTTTTCGCCCTTGTTGAGACATGGCGCATGCTTGCCGTACAGACATTCAGTATACTTTACGTATACTTTACGTATACTCGAGTACGCACGTAAAAGTAATTCTATACTCGTATACATACAAACGTTAAACGTAATTCGCAAATAAGCGAAGAAATTCTGGTAAAGATTACGAGATGAAAGACGACGAAATTTCGACTCTGAAAGCCTTTGTTACAGAGCTTTTGGCTCAGGTTTTTGGTGACGTTACTAATAAGCTTTATCTTGTTACGCTTTGATACCTACTTGTTCGTACATGTCTACAATGTCAGCTGCTCATTGATATGTATGCATGTAGGTAGGTGTACACTAAATTATAATATCTGTACGTAGGCAGTCCACAAGTCAGTTGAGTACAAGCCATCAAGTAAAACGCAGTTTCTTTTATTTGAATCCCGATACAAATCACTGGACGACGAGGATAGTTATTTAAAAGTGCGTGATTAGCAATTTCCATTATGTCTATCGGGAAAATACGGGAGTTCGACATGGAGAGTGGAAATTGGAAGTCATACTGCGAGCGGCTGGAGATGTACTTTAAAGCCAACGAAGTAAAGGCGGAAAAACAACTCGCAACATTAGTGTCCGTCGTGGGTGACGAATGCTACGAGCTGATGGTTACCCTTACAAGCCCTAAGAAGCCCTCGGAATACACATACGATGCGCTAGTGACTCTGGTAGGAAATCATGTGTGCCCAAAACCATCCATCATGGCCGAGCGTTACAGTTTTCGATTAAGACGGCAAGGTGTTAACGAAGATATTAAGCAATATGTGGCTGTTTTGAAGAAACTTGCACGTACGTGTGATTTTGATACCGCGTTAATGGACAATCTCAGAGATCAATTCGTGTGCGGAGTGAGTGGTGACGTCATACGACAACGTCTTTTTGCTGAGGAACACCTAACGTTTTCCAAGGCGGTAACGTTAGCACAATCCTTGGAGGCAGCAGAACGTGATGCATCGATGATGCAGATCCGCTCCGGAATGGAAAATATGCAAATAAGTGCAAGTACAGCGAGAACGGGGCGGGGAAGCGGAGCTTCGGAAATAAATCTCATCGCGGGGCGTGGAGTCGGCGGCAGGGATACCGGTCGCATGCCAGGTACATGCGGCGGCGGCGGCGGCGGCGGTGGCAGCGGTCGGCCGGCAGCGGCGGCGGTTGTCAACAACAGACCTCACTCGGGAGCCGTGCCGCGTAGTTATGTCGGACGTAGGTGCGATGCATGCGGTGCAACTGCGCACAATACTGCACATTGCAGGTTTAAAACTTACACGTGCAGCTCATGCAAGATGCAAGGGCATCTACGGCGAGTATGCCCAAACACGAGTATGTCGTCGGGAAAAAGGGCGGCGAAAAGCAACTCAGGCGCATATTTTTTGGCGGGGGAAAATGGCGATAGCAACAGCAATTCCGAGGACGAAGCTATCTATAAAATGGAATTAAATCGATACAAACCGGTGAGTTTGCCTATTTCAATTAATGGGAAAGAGGTTATTATGGAATTGGACACCGGGGCTGCGTGTTCTTTTGTCAGTAAAAGCACATATGAAAGACATTTTAGTGACATAAAATTAAAACCATCCAGTACTGTGTTTAAATTTTATGATGGCACAAAAATAAGCCCGTTAGGAATGTTATCGCCAATAGTGTCCTATGGTAACAAAAATAAGGAATTGGATTTATACGTGCTAGATAAAGGTGAAACGAGTTTGTTAGGTCGGCAGTGGCTAGCCGAATTAGAAATAAACATTCCAGTGTTACGGTATGATAAGTCAAGCAGCTGTTCTCATGTTTATTCTTTATGTGACAAAACTGATGTACCTAACGATTTGCACGTACTCCTCGACAGGCATAAAGAAGTGTTTGACGGTGGTCTCGGGCGGTATACGGGGGGAACAGCGACGTTGCGAGTACGACCCGACGCCGTGCCCGTCTTCCGTCGTGCCCGGCCCTTACCGTTTGCGTTGAAGGAGCGAGTCGATGCGGAGATTGACGCCATGTTAGAAAGCGGGATCATCGAACCTGTGGACTGCTCAGACTGGGCTACGCCTTTGGTTCCGGTAAATAAAAAGGATGGAAGTTTAAGGGTGTGTGCGGATTTCAAAGTCACCTTGAATCCAGTTTTGATGGTTGATAGATATCCCTTACCAAGAGTAGAGGAATTGTTTGCAAATTTAAATAATGGGGTTAAGTTTACAAAGATAGATTTAGCACAAGCATATAACCAGGTATGTCTTTCGGAGGAAAGTAAAATGTATACTGTCATCAATACCCATAGGGGTCTATTCAAATATAATATATTAGTATATGGGCTTGCTTCTAGTAGTGGAATTTTCAGTAGAATAAGCGATTCCATAGTAAAAAACATTCCAAATGCACAGACTTTTCTTGATGATATTTTGATCACGGGAAAGGATCAGGCGTCCCATCTTAAAGCTCTGGAGGCTGTTTTAGAGAGGCTTAAAACACTAGGTTTAAAAATAAAAAAATCCAAGTGTACGTTTTTTGCGGATGAGGTATATTATTTAGGATATATAATCTCAAAAGAAGGTATTAAGCCGGATCCTAGTAAAATAACTGCAATTACAAAAATGCCCCGACCAAGCAATGTTACGGAATTGAGGTCATTCTTAGGAATGGTAAACTTTTATTCAAAATTTATTAGTAAAGCTAGTGAAACACTGGATCCATTACACGCATTGTTAAAAAAGAGTGCAAGTTGGAGATGGACGGGAGAGTGTGAGAAAGCGTTTCGAAGAATAAAAGAGCTTTTATCAGGTAGTGAAGTTCTAGCTCATTATGATGCCAAAAAGGAATTAACCCTAACGTGTGATGCAAGTTCCCACGGGATTGGTGGATTAATAACGCAGCCGGATAGGGACGGTCGAGAGCGACCTATCGCATATGTATCACGGAAATTAAATGCCGCAGAGTTAAACTATTCACAAATAGACAAAGAAGCGTTAGCGATAGTATTTTGTACAAGTAAATTTCACCAATATCTATTTGGTCGAAAGTTTCATTTGAAAACAGATCATAAACCATTGGTTAGTATTTTTGGACCACAAAATGCGGTACCCAGTATGACATCGAGCAGAATGCAAAGATGGGCAATAATATTATTGGGGTACGATTTCGATATCCAGTACATAAGCACGTCTAGCAATTGCGCCGATGTGTTATCACGGTTACCAGTAGGTGAGACAAAGGAGGATGAGTTACCGGAGCAATCATATTTGCATTTTGCATCCAATGCTTTATTAATAGACAATAACGAAGTACGATTAATGACAACGAGAGATAGATTACTAGGTAGGGTAGTTAACTACATGAGTGATGGATGGCCGGAGGTAGTGGAGGACAGGGAACTACGACCATATTTTAATAGGCGAAAGGAACTCTATTTAGAGCTGGGATGTATCATGTGGGGACATAGAGTTGTAATTCCAGAATCCTGTAGAGATAAAATTTTAACGGAACTTCATGAACCTCACATGGGGATTGTGAAGACCAAAGCTATGGCTCGAAGTTACATTTGGTGGCCGGGGCTGGATGAAGATATAGAGAAACATGGGAAGGCATGCGAAACGTGTATGGCAGTAGCCCCGGCACCAGTAGCAAGTCCTTCTATTCCTTGGCACTGGCCGTCACGTCCACAAGAGCGAGTTCATATAGATTTTCTAGGGCCGATTGGAGGCAAAATGTATTTAGTTGCGATTGATGCTCGTACTAAATGGATAGAAGTATTTTTAATGAGTAGTACTTCTGCAGAACAGGTAATATCGAAATTGAGGGAATCATGGGCAAGATTTGGGATCGCGAAACAGGTAGTTTCTGACAACGGGCCTCCCTTTTCAAGTCGTGAATTTAATGCCTTTTTAGCAATAAACGGGGTACAGCATATGTATTCAAGTCCCTATCATCCAGCATCAAACGGAGCTGTTGAAGGGGCGGTTAAGTTGATCAAAACTGTAATTAAAAAGGCCATGGTTGATAAATTGGACACTTGGGTAGCTATTCAGAGATTTTTGCTTCACTATCGAAATACCCCTCACAGCACCACAGGTGAGTCCCCGGCAAAAATGATGTTAGGAAGAGATTTGAGAGTACGTTTAGATTTACTCAAACCCGATAGGTCAACAAGGGTGTTTAAAGAGCAAAGTAAAATAGCAAACAAAAAAGGCTCGGTGTCTAGGGAAATGACATTAGGTGACTCTATAGCATACAGGGACTACAGACCTGGGGGTAAGTGGGCTAAGGGCATTGTAGTGGATAGACTAGGTGGTTCCGATTACACAGTTGCGGGGGAAGATGGTTCTATGCACCATCGACATATAGACCAAATGAAGCGGCGAGTTAGAAACTCTTTGGTATATCCATCAACCTCAACAGACTGCGCTCAGGGTGTGACAGTTGAAGGCAGTCCACAGAATTCAGATGAATCATCAACAAATCATCCGTCTGAAGTACACACAGACGCAGACCAGGGCGAGTCGGGCACGACGTCGGATGCATTCTTACAAACACAGCAAATAACGATTGAGGCAAATGCGGGAAGAAAGTCCTTAATAATGTCGGAGGAAGAAGGGTCAGATAATGCAGGAAGTTCGAGACCACCCATTATCGTAGAACGTAAATATCCGTTAAGAAATAAGAAACGTGTACAACGCTTTGGATTTGAAATAGATTGATTGTATAAAGTTACAGACTTAATAAATATGTATTTTGTTATAAGATATAACGTACAGTTTGGTTAGATAATAATTGTAGCAATGTAAAATAGAAAACTGTTTGTATATTAGGCTTAAGCGCTAAGTTAAGTAAATTAAGTTTATTAGGCCACCTGTAAAACTAACTAGCGGGATAGCTTAAAATATGTGTTAGTTGTAAATTATGTGTGAGGGTGATATGTATGCATGTAGGTAGGTGTACACTAAATTATAATATCTGTACGTAGGCAGTCCACAAGTCAGTTGAGTACAAGCCATCAAGTAAAACGCAGTTTCTTTTATTTGAATCCCGATACAAATCACTCATCTGAGCCCTAACAGCTTTAAGATGCTTATATTATTATTATAATATATAATTTAACCTGGTTTCACCTTTTTCCATCGAGTATGTACGAGTAATTACTTTTACGAGTATCTACACTCCAGTGACAAAGCGTCCATATTACACGATACCCATTGGCTTCCTTTTTAAAGTCAGGCAACAATTATTATATTACGAAATGAACCTACCATCTCTCAATGATTAGTGCATTGCAGGTACAATACAAAAGTTTAGTGTGTCGAATATGAAAGTAATTCAAAAACATTTGTAGCATTGCAATATTTGTAATACTTCTTGATCCTTATTTTTCGATAACCTCTTTTGGTTTTGCTGGCACTCGAAGCAAAATGTAACTTTTTAAATCTTAATTCAAAATTTTCTCTTTTCGTAAAACTAAAACAAAATAATGACTTCTTGGGAGATTTTTCCAAAGAAGCATCCTTGCAGATAAGAAAATTATAAATATCTGATTTAATTATTATTATCATATTTTTACTGATATAACTTTGTAACGCTGCCTAACTGCAGCCTTTCCTTTTTGGACTACTATCTTCCCACTCTCCTCTTCTATCATCGAAATATCTCCTATCCTGTTCTACCTTCGACCACTATCTTCGACAATTGATGGAAGTATCTGGACGCTGTGCCACTCGAGCTTGATAGCCGCCTGCGCTCACCTAGCACTAAATCGAGGCCAGTGCTGTCTTTTTGTAAATACTTTTATAAACCTGATCTTTTCCTCCTTCCTTATTGTAAATATATCTATTGAACTACATTTTAATCTGCTCCCGCTAGCTAGCCCGGTTGCACATTTGCGCAACAAATGATAGCAAAAATCTCTACATGCATTTCGATACCACAATAGCAATAAAGCTACAAGCTTTCCGCGGGCTAATACGTACCTTCATCATAACTCGCATAAATACGGCTTATATTTTGATACTAGCGCTAGAGAATAGATAGTCTATCTTGCTCTATTACTATCATGTACAATATTCGCGCACGTAAAGTTGAAACTCTAAATTGCCATTACATAAGGCGGATATTCGCGCTATATTATGCGACTGTAACCCGGCCGCTATCGAGTTATGAAAAGAATGCAAATTAATACAATGCGGAGAAATTAATAAGTTTGAAAGAGATAGTGGCGCTTCCGTATTTTCTATCTAAAATGTTGTAATGATATCAATATTAAGAGGTCAAAAAATGCATGTTTCTAATTAGCTTATAGTTATTTGTTTATTGCACGTGCACGGATAATAGTTTCAAACAATTTTTTGAGTTTGATTTGATTATTTTAGCCAAAGCTTTCTGCCTTCTTGGTGCTTGTGCGTGATGAGTGCTTCATTCTTGTGAAAATATGGTTTATCGAGTCTTTTTGATAACAAAGGTACATATTTTATCGTTGTCTATGTACATTTTTATTATCTAATTCTTATTGTTTTAAGCAGACGCGGCAATAATGGCTGCATTGCTTCGAGTAGATTGTTGTTTGATCGACATTCTGTTGTTTGATCGACATTCTGTTGTTTGATCGACATTCTGTTGTTTGATCGACATTCTGTTGTTTGATCGACATTCTGTTGTTTGATCGACATTCTGTTGTTTGATCGACATTCTGTTGTTTGATCGACATTCTGTTGTTTGATCGACATTCTGTTGTTTGATCGACATTCTGTTGTTTGATCGACATTCTGTTGTTTGATCGACATTCTGTTGTTTGATCGACATTCTGTTGAAAGCCAGTACGTGTTTTCAAAACTTAATTATGAAAATAGAAAACATGTTATTGATGTGGGCTTACTCCGGCTACACTCATACAATGAAAACATGTTATTGATGTGGGCTTACTCCGGCTACACTCATACAATGAAAACATGTTATTGATGTGGGCTTACTCCGGCTACACTCATACAATGAAAACATGTTATTGATGTGGGCTTACTCCGGCTACACTCATACAATGAAAACATGTTATTGATGTGGGCTTACTCCGGCTACACTCATACAATGAAAACATGTTATTGATGTGGGCTTACTCCGGCTACACTCATACAATGAAAACATGTTATTGATGTGGGCTTACTCCGGCTACACTCATACAATGAAAACATGTTATTGATGTGGGCTTACTCCGGCTACACTCATACAATGAAAACATGTTATTGATGTGGGCTTACTCCGGCTACACTCATACAATGAAAACATGTTATTGATGTGGGCTTACTCCGGCTACACTCATACAATGAAAACCTGATTATATGAACTCAAAAATAGTGCATACTGGATGACATTTTTTATTACGAACGTCTCTTATACCGAAAAAAAATTAAATAAAAGTACAAGATGAATTACTTTGTATTAGATTACACGAAAAGTAAAAAAAAAAAGATTTCCCTTCGACGCATAAAGTTGTATCCCGAGAGCAGCGAAAGATTCTAAAGTAGAGCGTAGCGTGGTCAACTGGGACACTACGACGGAGGTCGCATATTATAAAGTAGAGCATAGCGTGGTCAACTGGGACACTACGACGGAGGTCGCATATTGTAAAGTAGAGCGTAGCGTGGTCAACTGGGACACTACGACGGAGGTCGCATATTATAAAGTAGAGCGTAGCGTGGTCAACTGGGACACTACGACGGAGGTCGCATATTGTAAAGTAGAGCGTAGCGTGGTCAACTGGGACACTACGACGGAGGTCGCATATTGTAAAGTAGAGCGTAGCGTGGTCAACTGGGACACTACGACGGAGGTCGCATATTGTAAAGTAGAGCGTAGCGTGGTCAACTGGGACACTACGACGGAGGTCGCATATTATAAAGTAGAGCGTAGCGTGGTCAACTGGGACACTACGACGGAGGTCGCATATTGTAAAGTAGAGCGTAGCGTGGTCAACTGGGACACTATGACGGAGGTCGCATATTGTAAAGTAGAGCGTAGCGTGGTCAACTGGGACACTACGACGGAGGTCGCATATTGTAAAGTAGAGCGTAGCGTGGTCAACTGGGACACGACAACGGAGGTCGCATATTGTAAAGTAGAGCGTAGCGTGGTCAACTGGGACACGATGACGGAGGTCGCATATTGTAAAGTAGAGCGTAGCGTGGTCAACTGGGACACGACGACGGAGGTCACATATTGTAAAGTAGAGCGTAGCGTGGTCAACTGGGACACGACGACGGAGGTCACATATTGTAAAGTAGAGCGTAGCGTGGTCAACTGGGACACGACGACGGAGGTCGCATATTGTAAAGTAGAGCGTAGCGTGGTCAACTGGGGCACTACGACGGAGGTCGCATATTGTAAAGTAGAGCGTAGCGTGGTCAACTGGGACACTACGACGGAGGTCGCATATTGTAAAGTAGAGCGTAGCGTGGTCAACTGGGACACTACGACGGAGGTCGCATATTGTAAAGTAGAGCGTAGCGTGGTCAACTGGGACACTACGACGGAGGTCGCATATTGTAAAGTAGAGCGTAGCGTGGTCAACTGGGGCACTACGACGGAGGTCGCATATTGTAAAGTAGAGCGTAGCGTGGTCAACTGGGACACTACGACGGAGGTCGCATATTGTAAAGTAGAGCGTAGCGTGGTCAACTGGGACACTACGACGGAGGTCGCATATTGTAAAGTAGAGCGTAGCGTGGTCAACTGGGACACGACGACGGAGGTCGCATATTGTAAAGTAGAGCGTAGCGTGGTCAACTGGGGCACTACGACGGAGGTCGCATATTGTAAAGTAGAGCGTAGCGTGGTCAACTGGGACACTACGACGGAGGTCGCATATTGTAAAGTAGAGCGTAGCGTGGTCAACTGGGACACTACGACGGAGGTCGCATATTGTAAAGTAGAGCGTAGCGTGGTCAACTGGGACACTACGACGGAGGTCGCATATTGTAAAGTAGAGCGTAGCGTGGTCAACTGGGACACTACGACGGAGGTCGCATATTGTAAAGTAGAGCGTAGCGTGGTCAACTGGGACACTACGACGGAGGTCGCATATTGTAAAGTAGAGCGTAGCGTGGTCAACTGGGACACTACGACGGAGGTCGCATATTGTAAAGTAGAGCGTAGCGTGGTCAACTGGGACACTACGACGGAGGTCGCATTTATTCTAAATATTTGTGTTTAAATTAGATATTAGAAAGCTAGTGAAAGAGGATAACTGTATAGCGTACATATATAATTAAAAATTATAAAAAATTACACTCAACATTATTTTTCAATGCAAGTGCTCGTAAAGGCCCACTTTTTATGCATCAAAACCGAACAGAAAGTCGATTATTTTGCCCTAGGGCTTTATTATTATTATTTTTTTCATTTATTTGCAATGGTTGGCTAACCTGCAGCCTTTTCTGTGTACCATAGATGTTATACTTTTTATCCACTGTTTAACGGCTCTGGATACAGTCCTTTTGAGCCAATCATAATTTAAAGTTCACAAGATTATATTTGTTTTCATTTCCTCACACTATGCATTGAAAAACGTAGTATGATACACGGGCGTAAAAGCAATAAATTACTTGGTTACGTTTAAAACACCCGCTACGCTCGTGTTTTAAATCGTCCTCGTAATTTATTCCTTTTCACCCTTGGAGCATAAACTACTAATATACATACTCGTAGATAGGTCGTAAAATTAAAACATTTGATTGTGTTAGTAAAACTGCTGTCAGCAGCTCCGGAACTTAGAGAATACGTTTTTTTACATCATGTATACTGATGGACACTTATATACGCTAGTGTTGACTGGGACTGGGCACACGGAGATGACTGATGAGAGCTCGTCTGTTGGAATATATAAGTAAAACGGCAGAAATTGTCCAGCAACGATATCCTTCCGTGCAATTAGTTTGTTTTGGCGGACTTCAATGGCCACCATAAAGACTTCGTTTTCCCATACGAAGAAACAGACCATGATGTAAGGAAAGCGCTTATTAGAAATTATTGTTTTAGAAAAAAGTAATTATTAATATAAATTGTAATGTCACGTACTTAGTTCGGTAATGTTACAAATAATGTTACAATAATGTAATAATAAAGCAAAATCTCTAATAATACAAAAACGGTTTGGATTGATCAAGTAAATTTGATTTATTCATGGTCGGTTTCGACAGAAACTGAACCTAAATTGAATTTCCGAGGACTCCTTTGAATAGCAATTCTAATGCAACCAGCTCTCTCTATCACTGTAATGTCTTCTTCCCCTTCACATTTAACACGGTTTTTGATTAAAAAGGAACCTTATATCGACGTGATAAGATTTCAATTTATAATATCTAAAGGTTTTGTCGTTCTAAAGTACGTTTATAGCGTGGTGTTTATTGCGAATCATTAACGATTTCACGTTTACTATTCGACGTTAACTATTCGAGTTCCAGTTGAATACTTTTTAACGGCTCCTTGAAGGTTTCAGTAAGATTTTTTTAAATTTAAATGTTCTTATACCAAATGTTCTTGTACCAAATGTTCTTGTACCAAATGTTCTTATACCAAATGTTCCTGTACCAAATGTTCTTGTACCAATTGTTCTTGTACTAAATGTTCTTGTACCAAATGTTATTGTACCAAATGTTCTTTTACCAAATGTTCTTGTACCAAATGTTATTGTACCAAATGTTCTTTTACCAAATGTTCTTGTACGAAATGAGACTTTTTTATTGCGGAATTTCGAGTGAAATTTGTTAAAATAATATATGTATTATTATTTTAATAGCGAAACCCGATTTTAGGATAAATTAGTTTTTAAACATTTTCAGAAATCCCTCAGAATTGGTCTGGTAGGTTTAGTCCGGTATGGCGATTCACGGAACGTAATAGAGCATTCGTCTGCGCAGAAGAATTTCTGGGTTGTCATGAAAATTATCAGAAAGGTTATCTGTCGCGGTCGCCCACTACGTTCCGTGACTCGCTATGCCTAACCTTCAATATAACCTACCAGCTCGCTTCTGCGCTGAAGAATTTCTGAGGAACAAGTTTGTCCTAGGCAGAACGAGTTTCTCTTAAAATCGGGTTTGTCCGGTAACATACACATAAACTCCGAACGAACTAACCAACTCGAAGTAGGTCTGTTCGGGAGCATCGCAAATATCTCTCTCGTGGATACTGAACTCAACGTGCCGTAGTAACGGACCAACTTACAGAGCTGCGGTGGCGCGAGTCGGCGCGACCATGTAAATTTCAAATCTCATTTCGAATCATTTCAAACCATTTCAAATCTTTTCGTACGTAAGAAAATCTTTAAAATGCAATGTTTTTGAAAAAAATTGCACTTCACACACATAAACTATCATCATTTTCAATTAAATACCCTATTGATGCCATTATTTGCAGTTTTAGATGTATAAATATGTACATCAAACTTTGTTTAGTATATCCGTATTTACATGTGAAATGGATGTTTCTCATAATCTTTTAGGTGATTGTTCGGACATTTCGATATAGACCATGATACCATTTCGGTGGAATGTTAGAATGTGCCTTTTTTATCTATTTAATTTCGATATTTTGTAAAATTTTGATATTGCCGCTTTTTGCTCTGAGCCAAGGCGGGAAACTTTACAACATTTAATGTTTAGAATTCCATACGGCTACGGCCAAAGGGCCTGTTATCAGACTAGTTATAGAAAACAAAAGTATTCTATGTCTATGGTTAATTCATATGGACTCTTTTATCTTCTGCTATCTTGTCTAGGGTTACTTCTGCCTTGGCCTCAGAAATATTATTCTGAGGCTCAGATATGAGTTCTGAGGCCTTCGCTATCGCTACTCAAATCATCTACTGTCTTGTCATTGGCTACTTTGACCGTCTACTGTCTTGTCATTGGCTAGTTTAATTAGACTATTTTATCATCTAGTGTCTTGTTATTGGCTAGGGCTAGTTTAATAGGACTATTTTATCATCTACTGTCTTGTCATTGGCTACTTTAATAGGACTGTTTTGTCATCCACTAACTTGTCTATGGTCACTTCTGTCTTGTCTATGTCTACTTGAATAGGACTGTTACTTCATCTAGCGGAACCATGCGGTACCTTTTACTTTCCACCCGGCTCAAGTAGTCTATCTCGATACCCATGTACTACGAAACTAATCGTATAAATGTTAATATTGATAAGTGTGTTCAAATTCACGAGAGGCAAAAATCCTACTAAGTTCGTTTACAAACTTAAAGGTTTTGTTCTGAACAATGCAAGTACAATTTAGAGATCTTTTTTGGATTCTAAATTAACTTTTTCAGCACTAATCGATTTCATTACTCGTAACGCATTCAAGAGTCTAGGATTTGTCATCCGCACTAGTATAGTATATTTTGTGACGAGTATAAAATGGCGGATTGTCTTACCCGAGGAATGGAGGGTAAGAAAACCCATTTTTACTCGTTGCAAACGATACTTTTTCTACTACCTGATTTATGTATATTTAATTTTTCCTTTCAAATTTAATGTATTTTATGACTTTGCAAAGCGCGGCGCGGTTTTTACCTTTTTTTTCAGGCTTCAGCCGGCGGCTTTTATTTGTGGCCAGTATCATTTTGCGAAAAAAAGAGTGTCAGACGCGATATAATCGATTATGTCGTGAATCGGAACGCAGGGAATTTCGATTGTGAAGAAAAACTAAGGACGTCAAAAAGAACCTAATTTTGCATGAAATGAAGACAAACGTCAAAAAGAACCTAATTTTGCAAAAAATGAAATTTCAATACGATATTTCAAACCGATTTTCAAAACTAATTTCGAGTATTAAATGGAACTTTTTCATAAAGGTAGTAGAAAAATTACGGACATAAAATGATTGAATTTTTTTTATTACGCTTACGAACGTAGCGTTTAGAGTATTGCAGCCCGATCTGGTACCCGCAATATGCTGTATAAGTCAGTAGTATTGAACGAATTCAGCGCAAGTTTGCTAAATATCTTAACTACCGTTCACGAACTACGTGCAAATAATAAGAGGAGTACTGCGATCGGCACAGTTTGCTGCCATTACGTGACAGACGTATAATATCCGATATGTCATTACTACACGAAGTGTGCTCGGCTGTCCGGCCCTAATAAAATCTCTGTAGATTTAACGTCTGTCAGCCCCGTCATACTGTGATACCCGTGGATACTGAACTCAACGTGCCGTAGTAACAGACCAACAGAGCTACGGTGGGGCGAATCGGTGCGACCATGTAGCACTGTACGACGCCGACCGACGCGACGTTGCCATTGCAAATATCGCGTTTACGTCCAGTTTTTGCTACGGTGTTCCAATCGCTACGACTACGGTTTTTGCTACGGTGTTGCAATCGCTACGACCACGGTTTCCCTGAGCCTGACCCAGGTCGTAGCCTAGATGCAAATATGCGTCATGGGACGTGTACGACAGTACGTGATATGAGGTTCGAGATCACATTAATATTTTCTCGTGCTCATTGAGTGAATTCACAAGAGCAACATTATATTGTTTGTGCTATCTTTAATTTGTGTACATTTTAATCTTTTATTTTTTTAGAAATTGGCGTTTTTTTTAGATTTTTCATTTGTTTTTTACATTGTTGGTGATTTTTATTTGTATGTTAGATGTAATTGTGCCTGCACCTTTGTATTAGGTTTTCAACCTGTAATAATAGCGTTAGATGTTAAAATAAATAAATAAATAAATTAACAAAGTTCATGTAAAAGCTATGTAGGTGTAGGTATGTACAGAAGTATAAAGACTGTGCCCGAACTGATTGTTATTTACTGTGGGGGATTTTATAACAGTTTTATTGCTATTACTTTTGTTTTTTCTGTCGGCTTCAACAGAGTTCTGTAATTACTTTTTTAAGTGCGGAAGTTTTTTCTTCATCATAGGGATCGATCGAACATCTGGAAATGTAGAAGTGAAAGAAAATACTGTAGAATTTCATAAGTAGTTTCTTGATAATATTGTTACCTATCTTGGTTTGAGGAGTTTGTTCAGTAGAACGTTGAACTGTACCTACCTTTAATGTTGTGTTGTGGTACGGACCCCTTTGTGTGTGAGACTGACAACCACCTGGCTTGTTTTTATCTTCATATTTTTCGGTCCTCTTGTTTCGGGGACATGGTAACGGTAAAGGTCAAAAGATTGAAAATTGAAATGGGTTTTCAGTATCTACGGGAGAAGCATTGCACTATTTTCATGCGAAGGGACAACACATCACCCATCGTATTTTTAAAGTTTGAAAAAAACCTAAGCAAGGTACAAGAAACAAAAATACCTAAGCAAGGTACAAGAAACAAAAAGACCTAAGCAAGGTACAAAAAACAAAAATGCTGGGCAATAGTGAATAGTATGAGTTTTAGTGTTTTATTTATGGTGTGTTTACTACTTTTATTTATGGTGTGTTTACTACTTTTATTTTTGGATATTTTTCACATTTATGTAAGTCTTTCATTAAGGTTGTTACAACATTTATGATGGTCATTTAGTTGAGAGTTACCACGTTCATTAAAGTAAGAAAGATTGCAAATTAGGTAAAATTGAAAATGATAAAGAGTGTAAAATTACATTTTCACCTCACAAGCTCGGGAAGGCTCTGTTTATCATTAGAAATCTGGGTGGAAAAGCGTTTAATTAATTCAATAAAGGTTTCGTACAATAATATTACATATACTCATTGGTTTCGTAATAGTTTATATTCTCTGCAGCCAGTCCACTGAAATGCAAATACTTATTTCATGTCATGCGCCTGCCTCATTTGAAGAATAATCGCACTGGCCTGCAAGAAAATTTGATTAAA
Organism: Ypsolopha sequella; assembly: GCA_934047225.1. NCBI lineage: Eukaryota > Metazoa > Arthropoda > Insecta > Lepidoptera > Ypsolophidae > Ypsolopha > Ypsolopha sequella. Next base: position 1,146,935 of record OW203986.1, on the reverse strand, counting down.
AACAAAACTTTAAATTTTCCTTCTCTTTATTCAATTAAATTTCATTCCATTATTTTGGTTTGTTTTTTGATAAAATCGAAAGAAATCATAAAATATGAGCGAAGCTAGAAGCGACGAAGAGATAAATTTAACACCTGCAGAATTAGTGCAAGCGGTACATAATGCTGAGTTGAGTTTTCTTCTGGAAAAATTAATAAAATTATATATTTTCTTGCACCTAACATTTTCCTCGCTTTAGTGAGGTGAAAAGTTGTGTGTTTCGCTCGGCAGCAAAGTTATTTAGCGTCTCGTACCTTTGAAACCCTCGCTACGCTCAGGATTCTATATTTGAACCTCCGCTTGCTCAGCGCCAAAAATTAACTTTCCAGCCTTGCATAACAAATAACTATTTCAGCTCACTAGCTCGAAAAGCGCGCCTTTGTTGCTTAAAAACAGTAAGCAAAATCGATTTTTGGTCACTGGTTTTAAACAGTGTAGAAAAGTGTTTCAAATTAAGAACACTGCGAATGAGCGTTTTTCTCGTTGTTTTTTTTTTTCTTAGTTCTTAGCTTTCCTCCAGATGGCGTTGTCCATGTCACGATAGATAAAAATGTGTTTCGTAGCAATCAACGTCAGTTGTTTTTCGTTTGTTTGGAATCGGTGCAAATTTTGTCTTTGATTCTTTTGCTAAAGAATACGACAGTGCCATCTAGGAATCTTATGTAACACTAAATTTGACAAAAGGAAAAACGCTCATTGTACAAGATTCCATATCCTTTGCTCAAGAGAAAGAGAGACAGCAAACAGCCTTTGAGAGGCTTTACACAGCCCCACAGCTTATCGGATACCATAGACAAGGTAAACTTCTCAAAATCCCGTGTATAGCCTTCCAATGTGTATAGAATCCGGAAACGGATAGATAGAGTAAAACTTCTGCTTGATGGTTATGTTTTGCGTTTTCGATCGGTTTATCAAAGATTTACCGATTTTTCGCGGCTTTTGGGATTCAATTACCACTCCTTACATTTTATTTTATGTGTAATATTTTTATACGGTGTATTTCTTAAAGAAAAAAACCATTGAATTCTTATAAGTTCGTTCGAAAAGATGGTGTCTTTACATTTGTGTTTTCTCGCTAGTGAGGTGAAAAGCTGTATGTATCACACGAGAGCAAATTTTGTACTGTTTCTTGTGCCTTTGAATCCCTCACCACCCTCAGGATTCTAACTTAGAATCACTCGCTCCGCTTGTGATTCAATTATAGAATCCTTCGCTTGCTCGGGAATCAAACTCGGAACTCGTAACAAAAAAAAAAAAAAATTGCTCTGTTGTTGCACAAATAACTATTTCACCATCAGTAAAATCAATCATCGTTTTATTTAATCTGATAATTTATTATACTCGTACACGTTCGTTCATTCATTCATTCATAAGTTGTCGATACCATTTTTATCGACACTATTGTCAATAGTTGACGGAAAAAATGACAAGGCACTCTCCCCCCGCCCCGCATGTGTTGGTCGACCGTGATTTCATACATTTTTATTGCGTTTCTCATCCCCCGGTTTATACGTCCAAGGCTAAATTGATGTTCTGTCTTAAAAACATCACAAAAATATTAGTTTTATAGCTTATATAGTGTTTTGAATGTATCTACCTATAGATGTCACGGGTTCAAATCCCACAGAGACAAATTGTCTGTGGGATTGGATCCATATTTATACCCGAAGTACGGCACCAATTTATCCCAGACGCTCTGGGACGTATGACATGATAATCGTCGGTGAAACGTGCGTGTTGGAGTAGTACTTTGACTCTGATAATCCATCGGAGACTTATATCGTGACGAAGACGTATATAAAAATATCCCAGCCAATCAGAGGCTACTATCATGACGGCCACTCCAGTGGAGCTACTGGGGTAGTGTCATACCAGATAACTGTTTGTATGGTCTGTGCAGTTGTTAACTCTGTGGATGGTTGTTGCAGACTGGCTGACGGTGACGTGGGCGCAGGGCGGCATGCAGCTCCACTCTGATGGCTCTGCAGAAGATGAACTCGACTCTGTCAAAGGAAGGTCAGTGGGCAACATTGAAGCTTATTATTTATAGCCTATTATGGCGCGTAGGTTACCCTTTGTAGTTTATACTGAAGGCTTCTGAATTGATGCGTTCCAATCAACGACATTCTATACCATGTCGTTGGTTACAAACAACAAATATACATAACTATCAATATCTATACGAGTATGTCCTCCTAAACTTGTTAACTTATGAATATTTATTAAAGTTTATTTTTAATACTTACACTATAAATACTTGTCTCAAATAGTGCTATTCGCAGACGACACGTCACTTATTTTTAAAGTGAATAGACATAAAAATATCCTTTACGACGCGAATTCAACTTTATCACTGATTCTTGATTGGTTCACTGCAAATAATTTAGTTTGGAATGCAAAAAAGACAAAATCTATAAAATTTACGTTACCAAATGTTATTCAAAAGGATGTTTATTTGCTAATGTCAAAAATACCCGGAATACAAGAGCTTGTATGACTAGATTGATGGATGTGGAAGAGGCGAAAGAGGTGTGTCAGTATCGTAGCAGATGGAAATTTGTAGTCTCTGCCTACCCCTCTGGGAAGCAGCTGGGGGGCAGGTGTGAGTATTGATGTATGTAGATAAAGATATGCCTAATTGTTAAATGTGCCGACGACATAAATACTGTGTAATGTAAAAATGAACGAGCCGTAAACTTACAAGTGTGGCATTGACACTACACAAATTTTCAAAATGTAACGTCAACGAAGATTTTCCCTACTTTTCTCGGGATCCCGAATTCCGATAATGTTGTCATTTCATATCATATTGCAAACACAAGCCAGTAAGCACTTCATATCATATTGCAAACACAAGCCAGTAAGCACTTCATATCATATTGCAAACACAAGCCAGTAAGCACTTCATATCATATTGCAAACACAAGCCAGTAAGCACTTCATATCATATTGCAAACACAAGCCAGTAAGCACTTCATCCTGGAGAGCTATTTCAAGTCTCCAGTAAGTGTCTCAATAACTGTCCTGTAAATTCGTATGAAAATCCGTTACAAACCATATGTTTATTTTTTTTACTATTCGTGTCTATTCTTTTAGGATAAAAAGGAGTTTGGCCATCATAAGGTTTTAAGCGACCCAGTTTAAAAAGAAAAATAAAATTAATTTGCAATTTGGTGTTCAGATTGATAGAGATGGTTGCTTTATTTTTATAATTGCAATAATAATAACGAAAATAGATTAAATTTGTTGATTTTATGTATTTAAAACCATTAAACATGTTTATTATTTGTTATCCTACTGTCAGTGTAAGGCGGGCGTTATCCGATGTTCAAACGGTTTTACATCCCTAAAGTCCAAAATTGAGAAAATTGTTTGTGAAGGAAATTGTGGTTTGCTTCGTTAATCGAATTATTTGATTTCCACCTACAAGTGCTCGACAAATAGGGCTTTCTCGTGCCCCTTTTGCCCCAATATGACTTTCAATACAATGAGTTCATTTAATTTTATTTAACTCCTTATCCTACATACCTACTACAAATTGTCTTGTTTTATTTTTGAGAAAAGCACTATACATGCTTTCACCGTAAAGACTGGCTTGGACTTTTAACTAACTCGTCTAGGAGAGCTGAATTACTTGATTTTAGTAGTAATGTATACTATTAACACAACTGAATTTTAACTGAATCGGCCAAGTTATTCCGTGCACAGACAGACAGACTTCGAATTTCCGCTGATAGATTATAAGGATGCATTCGCAAATTTTGGTTTTCAATCTGTGATAACATTGAAATTTTATTCAAAGCAATAATCTCGAATGAATGATTTATTCATATAAACACTTTATTGCACACAAAAAAGAAGACAAGATACACACAAAGAGCAGATAGAAGGCAAGGCGGACTTATTCCTATAAGAAATTTCTTTCAGTCAACCTTGGGAAACATGAAAACATTTTTATCTTGGAAATTCAACTAAATCAGTGCATTATTATTTAGAAGTTATTTTAAACCTATAACCTAAACATAAAATGTACTACATACAAATACATAGATAAATACACAGATACATATATACAGACAAACAGTAGCTTAGTCAGTAAGTCATTCAGAGAGAGGAGAGGTAAAATTTTTTCAAGTGGTATCTAAAAGAGGACACAGAAGGAAGATCTTTATGTGTTTGCGAAAGTTCATTCCAGAGTCGAACAGCATTGACCGTGAATGATTTGGTGAAACGATCAGTGGTGTGGGTAGGCATCGCCAGATCGAAAAGGTGACAGGAGCGAAGCGTTCTGTTGCTACGGTCAGTGCGAAGGACAACTCTTTCTTTTAAATAATTGGGGTATACGGGATTGTGAAGAACATTAAATAACAGGGAAAGAATATGTAAGTTCCTGCGAAGACGAATAGGGAGCCACTTCAACCTGCACCGAAAGTCGGAGACGTGATCATACTCAACCTGCACCGAAACTCGAAGACGTGATTATACTTGCGCAGTCCGTATATGAATCGGATACACAAGTTCTGAAGACGCTCTGAGCACGCGATATGACGGCAGTGCTTTGTATCACCATAGGTTTTAAAAAATAGCGGGAAGTGAAGAGAAATAAATTACGAAGATGAAAGATCTGACCTTGGGAAGGAGCTGCATGCACCACAAACCACGCTTCGCCTGAGCCACCAAGTCTCTGGTGTTCTCCAAGATGGTTTTCTTCTTCCTCTTCGTGCCTGGTTGCGCTCTTCTCGGCTAGTCTTCTTCGTAATAGTAATAGATGAAAATGAGGCGCACAGCGGGTGCGATCTCAAAATGGCGGGCGGTAGGGTCGAGGTAGGACCTAGTCGAATGACAATCAGCGTATACCTCCGGCGTGAAAGGCTTCTGATTGACGACTGCTTGATTTGCGTCCAAAACTAAGCGGGTGGAGATGCAGCGAAAATGACAGTTGAAAATATTAATTCACAACTACCCCGCAGTATGAGAGCCACAAGAAGTGGCGCGAACATTTGCCCCCGGCGTTAAAACCATTGGTTTTAAAATAAGAATAGAAAAGTAAAAATAAGACAGAGAATAACGAAATTTTGAAGCGGGGGCAAAGAAAGGAGTTATTGAGATGGGAGAGGGCAAAGACGCACGACAGGTCGTTTGTAAACACCTGTCGTCGTTTTGACAGAAGCTACCCTAATGACATTATCTTTGCCAGGGTATACAGCTACAATAACACCGAGCGGCCATTGAAGCGGTGGAGTGTTATCGGTAACTACAACGACAACAGATCCAATTTTGATTGGGTTGGAAGGTGTATTCCATTTTCCTCTAGACTGGAGAAGATGGAGATAATCATTCTTCCATCGCCTTGCGAACGATTCTACCATTTGATCAAGCAACGCGTAGCGACGTAATAAATTAACTGGCTCATCAGCCACCTTACAAGCGGGTAATTCTTTTAAAGGAGTTGACATCAGAAAATGTGCAGGAGTTAACGCGCTAAGTTCAGATGGATTTTCACTCAGCAGCGTAAGCGGACGAGAATTTATGACACATTCTATTTGCGTAACTACAGTTAATAATTCTTCGTAGGTCAACAGTTGAGTACCTACTACTCTATGCAAATGCGTCTTAAATCCTTTGACATATATCTCATAATGTCCCCCAAAATGTGGGCTACGTGGAATATTAAATTTCCATTGTATTCTATGATCGGCAAGTTCATTCGCGAAAGACGTTTTAAATTCTTCGGAGTTTGTCAAATTGTAAATTTCTGAGAGGGCATTTCTAGCGCCTACAAAGTTCGTAGCATTATCTGAATATACGAAAGACACTGCTCCACGTCTAGATAAAAAACGTTTGAACGCGGAAAGAAAAGTGTTCGTGCTAAGATCAGTTGCCAATTCAACGTGAACTGCACGAGTCACCAGGCATACAAATATGCAGAGGTAACATTTGACGGGACGGACTCCACGTTTTCGATACGGAGTGATACTGATAGGACCACAATAATCCACAGCGCAGTGGACAAAAGCTTTAGCCTCATTAACGCGGCATGATGGTAAATCTGCCATGAAAGGGAAGGTTTGTCTCGGCTTCGCCTTAAAACAATAATTGCAGCTATGTATTACGCGACGAACAATATTTCGACAGGAAAGTATCCAAAATTTTTGGCGGATTATTGACATTAAAGCCACTGGTCCAGTGTGACAATTTTTGCGATGATAATGAATGATAATCAATTCGACAATATGATTTTTACGAGGTAACAACACAGGGTGTTGTTGATCGAACGTCATGTCTGTGTTGCGAAGTCGACCACCAACGCGTAACAATCCATTTTTATCTAAAAATGGCGATAGTCGATTTAAAGCGGGAGAACAAAGTTTATTTGACTTTAATCTTTTTATTTCATCAAGAAAATAAAATGCTTGAAGAGCTTTAATCAATGCAACTTCAGCGAAATCCATATCGGTAGCGGTAAAAATATTAGAGCGCGGTAAAATACGTAAAAATCGGTATATGTAAATGATTGTGTGTAAAAGCACAAGCCATGACGAAATTCTTTCCGAAAGAGAAAGAAGAGGATGCGGTTCTTCATTACTAAAAGCGGGAAGAGAAATTGTTTTTGATTCCGGCAAGTTTTCTTCAATAGAAGCTGATTCTATTGTTTTGATTGGCCACTCTTTAGCGTCCAGATAAAGCCAAGCAGGTCCAGTGAACCAGAGCGGGTGACTCATCAACTGCGTGGGAGTGAGACCACGGGAAAGACAGTCGCTCGGGTTTTGAGAACCAGCTGTATGGTAAAAACATTCAGCGGGAATAGCGGATATTATTTTTGTTATACGCGTCGCGACAAAGGTTTTAAACCTGTGCGGTGAGGAATGTATCCAGTGTAAAGTTACCATAGAATCGGTAAAACAGTAAATACGTTCAATATTGTGACGTATTTTATAAGCGTCAACTACACGACGAGTTAATTTCGACATGAGTAACGAGGCACAAAGCTCAAGGCGGGCGACACTGACGGTCTTGAGCGGACAGACTTTTGACTTTGCGCATACCAGCCGAATGCTAGTGCAAGTGTCTGAGTCATCTTGTACTCTAATATATATGACACATCCGTATCCACGTTCACTTGCGTCTGCAAATGATATTATCGAAATTTTCGAATTTTGGAACACGTCTAAGTGGCGTTTAATACGTAAATCCCGCAAAACAGGTAGCTCCTTCAAATAGTTTTGCCAAATCTGCGCAATATCAGAGGGTAGTGTTTCATCCCAGTCTAATTTTAAAATACAGATTTTCTGCAAGAGTAATTTTGCGTACAAGATCACAGGAGCGGTAAAGCCGAGGACGTCGTACTGACGTGCTATCACGGACAAAACATTGCGTTTAGTACATGGGCGACTATCTAGCGATACAGTAAAAGAGAACTCGTCAGAATCAGGCGACCACTGTAAGCCAAGAACTTTAAGAGTTTGAGTTTGTTCTTCAAAATTCTTACTAGAATTTAAGCGGTGAGTATCAGGCAGTGTATCAAGTAACTGTTGACAGTTACTAGACCACTTGACGAGCTCAAAGCCACCGGCCTTAAGCAATCCTACCAGCTCATCTCTGAGCTGTAAGGAGCCCTGCACGGTGGGCGTGCTATAGCAGATGTCGTCCATGTAACAGTTTCGTGCGGCTACAGTAGCGGCGAGCGGGTACGCTGAACTCCCATCCTCACAGAGTTTCCTGACTACTCTCATCGCAAGGAAAGGGCTACTACGTAGTCCAAAGCAGACGCGATTGAACTGATAAGCGATAAGCGGTGAACACGTGTCAAAGCGGTATAAAGACTTTTGAAATTTGCGATCATCGGCGTTAACCAAAACTTGTAAGAACATTTGTTTGATATCCGAGGTAAAAGCGATTTCATACAAGCGGAAGTCAAGTAAAATTAAAAACAAATCGTTTTGCAAATTAGCACCTGTGTGCAGCGTGTCATTTAATGAGACACGAGTACCATCAGCGGAGTCAGTCTTAGTACTGGCATTCATACAAATACGCACCTTTGTCGTTGATTTATCAACACGCACTACGGGATGATGCGGAATATAATAACCAAGAGATAATTGGTCATCATTATGAAGCGGGGATATGTAACCTTTAGTTAGGTATTCATTTATTATATTGTTATACTCGGAACGTAAATCTGCGTTAGAAACAAACCTACGCTCAAGAGACATAAAACACTTTTTTGCGTGATGGTACGAGTTTCCTAGTATGTTAGGATTCCGTGCGAACGGTAAAGAAACCGAATAGCGACCAGCGGGGTCACGTGACACATTGTTAATAAATAATTTTTCACATTCATCATTTGCGGGACTAGAAGCAGGTTCACAATGCACCTCTTCTAATTGCCAAAATTTTTGTAAAATAAAATCTATTGGCGGTTCAATCTCCATATAAGAGCATAACGAAATTGAACATGCGGTATTTTGGTAAACAGGCGTATTACCAATTAGCGTAAAACCGAAGATGGTCTGAAATCCCGTCGGCGTACCCGGGGGACCAGAGACGCGGCCTGATAACAAGATATCCGCGAATAAAGATGCACCGATAAGAATATCAATCTCACCCGGTAAGTAAAATGTTTCATCAGCAAGTGTGATATCTTTTAAATACGAAAGCGTAGACAAATCCACCTGCACCGATGGTAAGTTGTCGGTAATACGGTCGATTACATAAGTGTCAAGCGAAATTGAAACCGAATCATCAAATCGTGAAAACAATTTAAGGTTTGTCGCACCCTTAATTGGGTTTGATGAAGAGCCGATGCCCTTAACAAAAGCGCGGGGAATTTTCTCATATTTTAAGTTAAGCTTCTCACAACAGGAAACCGTCGAAAAACTGGATTGTGACGCAGGGTCGCAGAGCGCACGTAGACGGACATACATACCGTTAGAATCTTTCACGATCACTTGAATTGTACCTAAAAGGCATGTTTCATTACGCTGCGAGTTAGGCTGTAAGTTACATAAAGAAATATTATTACTCGCAGTTGGTACGGATTGAGAATCATTAGTCATATGTTCTGTGTTAGTCGCCGATACGGCAGGATCCACCAACCTCGAAGATTGCGTATGTGTGCGTGGAGACACGGTAATATTTTGACCAAGCGCGGTGTGAGTATTCATCACATTTTGTTTGCGGCACAACATCGAATGGTGTTTACAATTACAATGGCGGCAATTATAAGACGATTTACAAGCGGAATTGTTATGCGTAATACTTAAACAATTGGTGCAACCGTTATTAGATTTGATGAACTGAAATCTTTTCTCGATATCTAGTTTCACAAATTCGGGACACTTATATAAATTATAGTGTTTTAATTGTTTACATAGCGGACAACAATTATTATTGGTCGAAGCGGAGACAAAAGCATGGGTTGACTTGGTACTGTACCCGGTTTTGTTGTTATTATTATTAACGGAGCGGTTCGGAGCGGGAGCGGTAATTGCGGGTGCAGTGCGGTTCAGTATCTTAGTTTGTTCCCGTAAAAATGATATTAATTCATCATAATGGGGTAAATCGGAACCACGTTTAAACATTTCAAATGAACGAGCGGTTTCAACATCAAGTTTTTTAAGGGCCAAATACATAAGGATAAAATCCGAAAGATCTTTAATATTCAGCGATTTTAAACACGAAACAGCGGAACAGAACTTGTCTAAAAACAAGTCCAAGTTTTTTGAACTAGCGGTAGTTAAAGGGCGAAATTCAAACATTTGATCCAAATAAGTAGTGGCTAAACTACGCGAGTCTTGAAAAGTAGAAACGAGTGTTTTCCAGATTATGTCGTAGTTAGTTGCGTTCGGTGTGATTCCAGAACAAATCGAAAGTGCCCGGCCAGAAAGTTTACCCATCAGGTATTGTACTCGTTCGTTGTCGGTCAAGTCCGGATTATCGTGAATCGTGGTTTTAAATGTTTCATAGAATGTTGGCCACATAGTAGCTTCACCAGAAAAACCAACGAGTTCCAGTTTTGGAAGCTTGATAGTAGGTTTTTTGGGACATTCCATGTCACGTGGAGCTTTAACTTTAGAGTCAGCCGATTTCGAAGAATGTGATAACTTCCGGTTGATGTATTTGCAATGGGAGTAAAGATCCTCAAAAGCTGACCAACTTTGATAATTTGGTTCAAAATTAGGATTTATCAATACCTCTGTGTCATTAATTTCATCTATGATTACATGAATTTCTGAGCGTACAGTATCCAAAGTTTCGACATTGGCCATAAACAATTCTGCCGAAGAAACATCCTCTAAAGCGGTTTTAGAAAAGTCATAAACTCTCTGAAGGCGATTTAACAATTCTTGCCTTTTATTTTTAAGCTTCTTTAAACTATACGACATCTTTAATTTTGCAGCTTCTGCGGAATTTGGCATGTTATATAGTACAAAGTTAGGCAAGTACCAGAACTATTGAAAGTTTTATACTGACTACAACATAGAATAATGCTAATGAGTTAGAGATAACACGGGCGGCGGACGAACCTGTGTACGAGTACCTCTCGATAATATTAAGAATTAGCAGGTAGGCAGATAATATTTTCTGTGAAATGATCAAATGGTATAATCGCAGCGGATAAATTAACAGAATGGCGTATTTCACTGTAGATAATTTATAATTTCCAGTATATAGGAAATGGAATCACTAATATTTTGACGAATGCGGGGTTTTAATGCATAGATAATGCAAATAAGAGCGGGAATGCGGGGTAATACTGCGGGCAGAGTGAAAATTAGAGCGGAATTCACGTGTTCTTTAGACAAAGAACATGAAGATAGCGGTTGGAAATACCAAAAAATGGTTATAGATCGCAGATCAAAGGGCCTAAAATGGATCTAGATCCGGCTCGAATGGCCAAAAAAATGAGCACGCGATATGACGGCAGTGCTTTGTATCACCATAGGTTTTAAAAAATAGCGGGAAGTGAAGAGAAATAAATTACGAAGATGAAAGATCTGACCTTGGGAAGGAGCTGCATGCACCACAAACCACGCTTCGCCTGAGCCACCAAGTCTCTGGTGTTCTCCAAGATGGTTTTCTTCTTCCTCTTCGTGCCTGGTTGCGCTCTTCTCGGCTAGTCTTCTTCGTAATAGTAATAGATGAAAATGAGGCGCACAGCGGGTGCGATCTCAAAATGGCGGGCGGTAGGGTCGAGGTAGGACCTAGTCGAATGACAATCAGCGTATACCTCCGGCGTGAAAGGCTTCTGATTGACGACTGCTTGATTTGCGTCCAAAACTAAGCGGGTGGAGATGCAGCGAAAATGACAGTTGAAAATATTAATTCACAACTACCCCGCAGTATGAGAGCCACAAGAAGTGGCGCGAACACGCTCCAGCCTATCAAGCAGCTCTTTAGTGGGATCTAGATAAGCAACATCGGCATAATCTAGTAGGGGAAGAAAAATAAATTGAGATAACTTTATTTTCGTTTCCTGTAGCAGAAATTGTAGGCGCTTAAGAGAATGATATGAGCCGAAAACTTTACGACTTACTTCATTGACATGTGGAGACCAAGACAGAGTTTGGTCTATTCACAAACCCAAATTCCTCACAGTCGTGCAGTAAGGCACTACTTCTCCATCAAAAACAACATCTGAAACGTTGGATATGTCTAAGCGGAAGACGTAATAGTCACTACCAATGATGATAGCCTGTGACTTCTTTGGGTTGACCTGTAAACCAAAACGTTGCGTCCATACTCTAATGGCCATGAGATCAGAGTTAATGGTGTCCACTGGCCTGTTTATGTCATGAAGCGGTGCGGCTGCGTACAACTGCAAGTCGTCAGCATATAGATGAAAGGAGGAGGAGAAAGAAGCAGTAATAGAGTTGATAAAAATCGAAAACAGGAGAGGAGAAAGAACGCCACCCTGTCGGATGCCAGGTGTTAGGTTACACCAATCGGATTTGGAAGTGTCGATTTTAACCAGCTACTGTCTACCGCGGAGATAGGAATTGAACCATGAAATTACCAATACAGATACATTGAGAGACCTCAGCACGCCGACAAGTATGTCAAAGTCAACAGTATTGAAGGCGTTGCTGAAGTCTAGAAGCGGTAGGACGGTAAGATTCTTTTGCTCTATATTTTAGTCTCAAGTCATCTGAGACATTGACGAGAGCTGTAATAGTGCTGTGTCCCGGAGAAAAACCCGATTAATAAGGATTCAGGAGTTGGTGGTTATTGGACAGGAAATTAGCAAATTGCTCATGAACAATATGCTCAAGAATTTTGGAGAGAATAGGAAGAATGGATATAGGACAAAAATCAGAGAAAGAAGCAGGATTGGACTTTTAGGGGAGAGGGATAATATGTGCTTTCTTCCAGGGACTGGGAAAGGAACCAGAGGACAGAGAACAGTTAATAATATCTGCTATTATCGGAGGAACTAGATCAGAGATTGGCAGGAACATATCTTTACTGAGCGCATCGTAACCTACTGCCTTGGTTGTTATAGAGCGAAGAATCTTCCTTACATCCAAAGAGGTAATCTCATGGAACTGGAAAGGTGGATAGTTGGTCGACAGAATGGAATTGTGAAGGGTAATCAGGGTATTAGATTTGGGAAAGGCAGATAAGAAGGAAGGTAAACTACTAAAATGACCATTAATATCATTTAAGTCAAGGTTTGAGAGAGGACCGGACTTTGGTTTGCCAACACCAAGGATTTTTAGGAATTAACAAAGATTGTGGGAGCATAGTTTTCGATAGATTCGTATATATGCTGACGTCTAGCATGCCTACAGGCACTATTCTGAGGGGAGGGATCCAGCCTAAATCTAACCGGAGCCCTGTCCCTTTGTGCGATAAGTGTCTTAATTTCCGGCGTGAGCAACGGTGCTGGGAGATGCTTTACCCTAGTCTGCTTTAAAGGAGCATGCTTATGCTATATTATCGGAATTTTTTGATGGTTGCTGCGTATAGAAAACTTGAGACGAGGTTTTATCTATAAAAATTATTTATATCGATGGCTGTCACGAATTAATGTAAATAACTTTAAGTAGCCTAGTCATGACTATTTGTGGGTAGGTTCTGAAAAAATTGAGTGTTAAAACTCACACGGATGAGTGCACCTGATAAGGTGACCTGCACTCATTTTGTTCAACTGGTATCATATTCTAACCAGAGGGCCTATTATGTATCTTTAGTTGCCAGCTGGATGGGTGCGTGCCTATCATCAAAAACAAAGATATACTGTCAAATTTGAAGTCCCAACGTTCATAAATAGTTCAATACCGACTAAAGACAATTGTTAAAGTTCAGTTTTTATCCATGTTTTCGATGATAGGCAACCAGTCCAGTTGGCAACTAAAGATACAGAACTAAGTGCACGTTCCTAATGCACCTACCTCATAGTAATACAACTCTACGAAAGAAGCCTGGCTACTCATTGGACAGAGTATTTCAGCTTGGGAGCCAGGAACCACCATTGTACAATTTGTTTTTCAACAAAGAATTTTAATTTTCATTCCATAAACTTCTTATTGAAGCTTCACCTATGTCTTAATATGAAATTTTTTTTCTTCCTGTAATTCATGTGCCTTTATTTAAAATGTATAGATATTTATAATCTTCAAGTATTTAAAGTAAATAAAACCGGCTTTATATCTTAATCCTTTTAGAAATAAGGGCTCCCAATAAAATAAAAGTCCCTATTGCTTTTGAACCCAGATTCGTACAAATGTACCCTTACAACTTATTCATTGAACCGTACAATCGTACATATTTCATATCCCATTCCAAGTACGAGTATACTCGGATAAACTACGAGTATACTCGGATAAACTACGAGTATATTCGGATAAACTACGAGTGTATTCAGATAAACTACGAGTATATTCAGATAAACTACGAGTATATTCAGATAAACTACGAGTATACTCGGATAAACTACGAGTATATTCAGATAAACTACGAGTATATTCGGATAAACTACGAGTATATTGGGATAAAATACTAGTATATTCGGATAAACTACGAGTATATTCAGATAAAGTACGAGTATATTCGGATTAACAAGCAGTTTTTGTCTGAGGACATGAGGACTTGAGTGTTCTGGGCCACTGAGATTGATTTAATGTCATCCATTCGCTTTCTAGAAACTCGGCAACTTTCAAATCCTGTCAATAACATAAACCTAGATTTTAGGTTACCACGGATCACTGTTACATTTGTCATAGTGAGAACGATCGCAACTTAACTCGAGAGATTACACGAAATTATAATAATAACACCGAAATAATGACTGACTACTAAAACCAACGTACAGTCGCCTGCAGATCATGCTCCCATATTTGTTTGTAGATTCAAAAATTTAAAACTGCTGGATTTTATGGAATGGCAGAATTATTAGTAATTCTTAGCTAAATTTACATGAATGACAAACAAGTTTTGAGGCAACTAAAATATCGTATAAATTGGCCAAGTGCGAGTCTGACTCGTGCACAAAGGTTTCTGTACCTTTTCACAATACGAGTACGGAATCCTGAAAGCATTAAAATAAGTAACAACAATATATGCCATGGAATCATCAAGGCAACCAAAAAAAAAGCTGCTTTATTGTTAGCGCCTTAAAAATAATTATATTAATGCAGGGCCTACACTCTTCTTAATCTATATTAATGGCCTACTTAATTTACAATTAGACAATTCCAAAGTATTTTCATACGCTGATGATACTGCCATGGTTTTTACAGGCAAAACATGGCAATCTATCCGTGAAAACGCTGACAAAGGACTCTCACAGCTAGATATCTGGCTAAAGCACAACCTCCTTACTTTAAATTCCCTAAAAACTAAATGTATTATGCTACACTACAAATAAATCTACGCAGCCACCGCCAGAATTCAAAATTAACGTTCATGAGTACAACTGTGATGTATTGTAGGCAAAGTATTTATACTGTGCTATAATAGATGGCGGCTGCTCTTGTCCTACTGGATCAACATTTATCTTGGCACTTACATTTGGAGGCGATCACCAGTAGGGTTCGAAAATTGATCTGGATCTTTAGTAAACTGCGTTATGTGGAATCTAAACCCTTACTTAATTCAATATAATATACAGCATTAGAGCAGTCAATATTAATCTACTGTATACCCATTTGGGAAGGTGCAACAAAAGACAAATTCCTAGAAGTGGAAAGATCTTAGAGAGCCCTTCTAAAGATTGCATATTTTAAGCCGCGTATATATCCAATTAATAAACTATACCTGGATTGTGATCTTTTGACAGTGAGAAATCTATATATCCTGTATGCAATTCTAAAAAGGCATACAACTGTAACCCCTGACCCCTCTCCTCTCCTATTTAATCAAACGTAGAAAACACGCAGTGGCAAAAACTGTCAAGACTACTTCTGCAGAACGACAATATAAAACACACGCCACACATTTGTACAACCTAATTAATAAAATATTAGATATCGATATGTTAACAAATTAATCAAAAAAATAAATCACTAAAGGGCTGAAAACGATAAATTATGATGAAACAGAAGATATTTCGAGACGTAAAAATAAAAAAAAACAACAAAAAAAAAGGATTTATATGTATAAACTAACGGTTAATTACATTAGTTAGTGATTGTATTAATCGATTCCAAGAATCAACTTCGTAGGGCTAATTTAACTTTACTTAACCTAATTTAATATAACTACAATTATACCTCGCGCATTCACACTCACCCTCTCACACACCATTACACAACACACCCTCATACACTCACATACTCACCCTCGCACACACTGCACCTTAAACAATATTATTAATATTAATTATTATTAAATTAAACTTAAACCAATCCATACTTAAGATAAATCTATCGTGCACGGTAACTTTATGGATATGGAAGGGCGTGTCCTTTTAATACCGGTGAACTTTACTTAACAAAAGGTCACAGCCACAAGATACAACTATGTACCATTTTCTTAAAGAAATACATATATTTCATTTTCATTTTCAATTCGGCATCCTCTGAGTAAGGAACCCTACTTTTTGTTTTTTGTAGTTTAACTCTAAAGTATATTATGATATATGACCAAATTTGAAACTATTACCGTCTATGGTAGAGCTGAAGCAAATAACGTGAAAAAATGCTACTTTTTCCAGGCTTTTTGTATGCCCCCTCGGGGTAAATTTTTTTTATATTTGCCATGACAGTGGCCATAGTAACACATATTCTGTGAAAATTTCAACTGACTTACTGTAACAGCTGAAGCTCTAGGTAAACCCCTGTGACAGAAGGACAGACATACAGCGGAGGCTTATTAATAGGGTCCCGTTTGGCACCCTTCGACTACGGAACCCTAAATGTGGCAGACAGAACTCGCATCATTGGAGACAAATCTTATATTCAGCTTACTACGACGAAACCAGATATAATTTCACGGTAACGTAGACGTATGAACTGTTAGTAGCTACATATTTGGGTCAGTCTATAACGTAGACGTATGAACTGTTAGTAGCTACATATTTGGGTCAGTCTATAACGTAGACGTATGAACTGTTAGTAGCTACATATTTGGGTCAGTCTATAACGTAGACGTATGAACTGTTAGTAGCTACATATTTGGGTCAGTCTATAACGTAGACGTATGAACTGTTAGTAGCTACATATTTGGGTCAGTCTATAACGTAGACGTATGAACTGTTAGTAGCTACATATTTGGGTCAGTCTATAACGTAGACGTATGAACTGTTAGTAGCTACATATTTGGGTCAGTCTATAAAAGACATAGATCCCTTCACGTTCCCTTATACCAATGTTGTTTTCTGAGTTACAATATGTGCCAATAATTTTATTTACTTTAAGGATGGAAAAGCACATCGGTAAATTCACGAGTTGTGTTGAGATCTGGATAGCTCAATTGGTAGAGCAATCGCTCGGTAAGCGAGAGGTCCCGGGTTCGAATCCCGGTTCAGAGCTCCTCATATCCAGATTTACTTTTCTGTCTGCGTTTCTATACTGCAATGATATAATGTTAATTACCTTAAGGGGAATGCATTCGCCAACGACCTTGAGTCAACTTGTGTCGGTATTAATATCGACAAAAACTATACTGAAATAACGTACATTGGAAAATTGCTGGGTTTTCCGATAGCGCAAAATAAGAAAAAAAACAATACTTTTCAGTAGGACGCGATAAAGGGAAAAAAAATTAAACTTGAATTTTTTAGATCTAAATTTGTCAATAATTTGGTGAAAGAATCTTTAAAATCACTTCAGGCATTCGGAAGTAGTAAGAGAATTTTTGTGAATATCACTTTTTTTTTTCAAGTAAGTTTATGTTAAATTTAAAATATATATTAGATTATTATGTTTATTTATATTACATTTTGGTTAAAATTAGCACGTTGCTGTTTTGTTAGCATTAACGCTACCCTTTTATCGTTAACATCTTTTTCATTCCACCCAAAGGTGTCCGGGAAGAAATTGCTATTAGCAATAAGTGCCGCCTTTGTACACAATGTCTGTCTTTTATGTGAAAATGTGTTGTAAATTATGTTTGTAAAGGTAGAAAAAGTGTTATAAATAATAAATATAATCATATGAAACTTTCGATAACTTTCGATTTTTTATTATAAAAAATAACAACAGAAAATAAAATGTTAAGCTTAAAATTTATTTTTGACATCATCATGCCTATCATATATTATTTTTAAATTTTTTAGACCACCCGTGTAGGAGGAGTAGCCCTTCAAAGACAGGTCCAAATTGCAGTTGGAGTACGTATTTATTTATTTATTTTATTTTATTTATTTAAGAAAAACTTACAGCTATTATATATACAGGGTGCTTGGTAATTCGACCTATTCCTTTAAAGGAGTTATACTAGAGATAATTTCCAACAAATAATGCCTATCAACTAGAGGTCGCAAATGATATTTTTTTTCAAGTAAAACGTCGATATTTCAAAAATTACAAAATAAAAAAGGTTTTCTTCCCACTAAAGACCTTTTAATTCTGGGAATTCAGGGCACATATTTTTTTATAAATGATCACTCGTCTATCATTGATCAGAAATATAATTAATAAGTGCTAAGAGAGGAATAGTCATTTTTAAATTATTTATTTTTGGTTAATAGACTGAAAGTTTGAAAAATAATATAAAAACCTTCGTAACTCGGAGACCATTCATTTTCAACACCTAGTTGATAGGACTTAATTCGTTGGAAATGATCTCTAGTATAACCCCTTTCAAGGAATAGGTTGAACAACCAAGCAACCTGTATATAAAACATACAAACTTACTAACAGTAAAGTCAATTACAAGTTTTCACAGATGGGTTTGAATTTGGAAACATATGGTCCAAAAAAAGAAAACAGTTACGAGTACAATACAGATAGTCACAGTTTTGCAGTAACAAAGAGATGTAGAAAGAGTAACGTAAATAACAATGTAAAAATAACGTAGAAATTTAACCCAAAAACAATGCAGCAAGACATGCGCAGGATCTTTTAATAGATAACGTACCGCAGTATCTTTCTGTATTTGCTTTTAAACATATTAATTCATTAACTGTAATTAAAGCATTTAAATCGCTTAACTTGAAAAAAACCGAGGACTTATGGGGCCTATCTGTGAAAGTTATAAGTTCTGTTATTGATTTAATAGCTCCTTATTTGGCATTAATTTTTAATAAATGTGTAGATGATGGTATCTTTCCTGACTTAATGAAGTTTAGTAAATTGATCCCCCTTTTTAAATCAGGCGACAACGGTGACCCATCAAACTATAGACCTGTGTCAGTTTTACCGGTTTTGAGTAAGGTTTTTGAAAAAATAGTTTTTAATCAATTGTTATTTCATTTTAATTTAAATAAGTTGCTTCACTGTGAACAATACGGATTCACTAGAGGGAGGTCAACCACAGATGCAGGAGTTGCTTTAGTTAAGCACATTTTTGATGCTTGGGAAGAAAAGCAGGATGCATTTGGTGTATTTTGTGACCTCTCGAAAGCCTTCGACTGCGTTAATCATGAAACACTCTTATGTAAATTAGATCACTACGGAGTGAGGGGCAAATCTTTGGCGTTAATGAAGTCGTATCTTAGTGATCGTATTCAAAAGGTAGACATTAATGGGGTAAAATCATGTGGAGCATTAGTTAAAATGGGTGTCCCGCAGGGTTCCATATTGGGGCCCTTGCTGTTTTTAATTTACATTAATGACCTTCCCTATTTAATTAAAGACTTAACTAAGATAGTACTATTCGCAGACGACACGTCACTTATTTTTAAAGTTAATAGACGTAAAGATATCCTTGACGACGCGAATACAACTTTATCGCTGGTGCTTGATTGGTTTACTGTAAATAATTTAGTTTTAAACGCAAAAAAGACAAAATGTATAAAATTCACGTTACCAAATGTTATTCAAGTGGATTGTAATTTGCTTTTGCAGGGGTCCAAGCTGGAGTTAGTTAACGAAACTAAGGTTTTGGGCATTACGGTAGACTCTCGTCTTCAGTGGGGTCCCCACATAGAAAACCTATGTGGTAGACTTAGTTCGGCCGCATACGCTGTTAGACGCATAAGGCAAATTACTGATGTAGATACTGCTAGACTAGTCTATTTTAGTTACTTTCACAGCATTATGTCATACGGCATGCTGTTATGGGGTAGAGCCGCGGATACAGACGCAGTCTTTGTTTTGCAGAAGAGAGCAATTCGGGCTATTTATAATATGAAGCACCGGAATTCATTAAGAGAAAAGTTCAAAGAAATCAATATACTAACTGTTCCTTGTGAATATATTTACCAGGTCCTTAGATATGTTAGAAAAAATGTTGCGTCTCTCCCTAGGCTTGGTGAGCAACATTGTAAGGAAACCAGAAATAAGTATAAACTGGCTTTTCCAAAAATCAGACTCGCCAAAGTGAGTACCTCTTTCGTAGGACATGGTATAAGATTTTACAATAAACTTCCAAAAGAGGTCCTTACTTTGTCAGAGAATAAGTTTAAACAGTATATTAAGCAGGGCCTACTGAAAAAGGCATATTATAAAATAAATGAATATTTGGATGATGGTGAAGCATGGTGTTATAGTGATACTGATTTTGATGATAGTAGGTAATAATTTAATTAATTAATATAATTTCCTAACTTTTGATTCCTCTTAAGAGTTAACATTAATTAATTACAGACTGTAAAAGGAAATAGACTGTATGAGACAGGTAGGCAAAGATATATATGTTTTTCTTTTTTCATTAACCTGAATTCCTGCTGTCTTGTATTTTCTTATCCCTTGGTTAAAGTAGATATAAGTAATTCAATGTATAGTTTAAGTTTATGTTAAAAAAAAGACATGATCTTGCCAAGTTTCTTGCCCGTTCTTCTTAGCAAGACTAATCGAATGGGCGGAGGTAGGCATGTATTTATATACGTAACCTATTACTATGTAGTATATAGGATGGGATTTGGTCGGCCGCCTGGATTCGTGCTGGGGGCTCGGTTGGTGATCATTGAACCTTGTTCCTGGTCCCTGGCCGGGTCTCCGGTATGGGTTCGGGCGGTTGATTGTATTTCACCTTGTATAATAATATTTTACCTATAATTTTAATTGTAAATAAACATTTAATCTAAGTAGTTCATGTACATTTATTATTTTATTACATATATTTTTATAAGATTAAAATTTGACTCGTGAAACGTGTATTATATATACCTACTTTGCAAAATAAACTTTTTGAATTTTGAATTTTGAATTTTGCATACATTCACCTTAAATTGTACCTTATGGATGTACTGCTACCTGCATTTCAAGCTCTTTATTTGTAAACGATTGTAACATCCATGACGCTGTAATAAGAGCTGTCAATAGGTAGTCCGTCATGCTGGCGTCCACAAATCAAAACATTGCTATCGATCAGTAGCACTGAGGAACTATTACCGTATCGTATATTTAAATACTTAGATCCAACTTGCGATAAACAAATGGATGATCGATAATGTCTGTAATCAGCAGTCCGAACCTTAGAGGTAGCATATACATAGTTTCTAGAAGGATAAAGGCCGCAATTTTCGTATGACTTTATATCTGTCAATTGTCATAATTTTAGGTGCCATATTCAAATTCCATGCCAAATTCAAAATCTGTTTGTACTTTTTGAAATTCTTTTGATAAAACTTCTGTTGACGTTACTAACTGTCAACGTATCTATCGTTACTAGCCGCTTCTATGGTCAAGTTGTTCTGTAAAACTAACGTTACTCGCCGCCTCTATGGTCATTATGGTCAAGTGGTTCTGTAAAACTAACGTTACTCGCCGCTTTTATGGTCAAGTGGTTCTGTAAAACTAACGTTACTCGTCGCCTCTATGGTCAAGTGGTTCTGTAAAACTAACGTTACTCGCCGCCTCTATGGTCAAGTGGTTCTGTAAAACTAACGTTTATCGCCACCTCTATGGTCAAGTGGTTCTGTAAAACTAACGTTTATCGCCACCTCTATGGTCTAGTGGTTCTGTAAAACTAACGTTACTCGCGGCTTCTATGGTCTAGTGATTTGGACACAAAAATTCCAATTTCACTCTTATGGAAAATCCAATTATTTTGAAGCTACCATAATATCGTTTAAAATACGTTTAAATCATATAGTGAACTATTTTTATACATTGCTCTTGTCTAAAAATGTTTGACCAAAAACACAACAATATATTGTGACCAGGCCGGCACAGAGTCTTCAACCGTCGATCGCCTTGAAGCCGTGCTTGCGTCTCCGTGTACTGGTAATGGCAAACGCGGCGTGCCGCGACCCCAGCGACTAACGCTTGAACTCTACTTAGACGGCGTGGAGAGCACGCGTCTGTGTGTGTTAGCTCGAATCAAAGCGCTTCCAGGTAAATTCCCTACTGGTTTTGTTTATACTGTGTCCCGGGCGCGCGGACGGGACGCTATGAAGATAAACACCGCATTCCAAGTCACAACATAATCGATTATATCGCGTCTATGGTCATTCCGAGTAAAATGGTTACTATTACGTCATAAATGATATCATTAAGGGACTCCACAATGCTAAACATCAGTTTTGCATTGGATTCAGTTCCGTCAATGTTAATTTGTTAATCAATGTTCCGTATTTGGGGACCCCACTGACGACGAGAGTCTATTGTAATGCCTAAAAATTTAGTTTCGTTAAGTAACTCCAGCTTGGTATTAATTTACCATGAATGATTGATAACTTAAACAAATAATAAACGGTTCAAACACGTAATAATATCTGATACGAAATCAAATTATCCTTCCTTATTTATTCAAATTCGATTTAGTCAAATTCGTTTCATATAAGAAATTCTCTGTCAAAGCACTTTTATTGTCAAGTACTAAATACGACAATATCTTAATCTGCGGAATTCTTTCCTGAAGTCGATCACGGAAGTGACATACAAGTTCTGAATTGGGCCCCATATGGTCCCATACGAGGCGCCGACGCGTTTATGGAAACCCTTCCAGTATTCAGAACCACAGTACTTCTGAGCTGCGGGAGGGTTTAAGCGATTGAACGCGCAGTTTGATGAATTAAATGCTACCCTGCTTTTAGTTCTATAATGCGGGAGGCATTACATACGCAATACTAGCGATATGGATATGAATTCTTACCGCTACTCAGACTAAACATTGGGTTATAGGTTTAACAGAATACGCTTAGTAAGGACATCTATGTAATCAAGCGAAGATTAAAGAAAAGATGAATATCATAGTACTAAGAAAAAAAATTGAATTGCATAAACGTATGACAATATATTCATAAAGTTTTTAACAATTTTTTTCGTGAATTTCTCAACCGCTTTATTTTTCCTTTAATCTTTACGTAAACACATATTACCATGATTTTTTTTATATTTTTGGTCCACCAGTTTTGGAGATAAGGGGGGGGACATACATATTATTGTTTTTTAAAGATTTCTCGAAAGCAGTGCCAGCTAGTAAATAAAGTAAAATTATATATTTTTACAATCAAATTTTTAATACCTACAATTTGATACCAATATTGTATTTATATAAAAAAATATATATTTCACTTCTTTTTTATAATTCTCATTTGTGCTCATTTTTTTTCGCTATTGTTATACTGTAATTGGGCAGTTATGATCTGTAATTTATATTTTTTTCATATTTTTCGGTCTCCCAGTTTCGGAGATAAGGGGACAAGGACATACATATTTTTGCGGTTGTAGTAAATATATATATTTTTACAATTAGCTCTTTAATATCTTTAATTTGATATCCTTATTGTATTTTTAGAATAATATATATTTTTTCTTACTTTTGTTTTAGAAATATTTTAAACAATTTAAAAATTTTCATATTTTTTTACACTGTAATATGTGGGCAAATTAATGCAATTTTTGTGCCAAATTTCAAGTCTTTATCTCTAACGGTGCTAAAGTTATGAGGTTGTGACATACAGACGGACGGACGGACGGACAACGAAGTCTCACCATAAAGGTTGCTTTTGTACCTTTTAGGTACTACGGAACCCTAACAAACAAAAGCGTGATGCGCATGCTATCGCTCTCTCTCTCTCTCTCTTGGCACGTGCCGCTTTCGATCTGAGATCGGGGAGCATAGCACAGAAATCCCTCTCGCGTGTCAGATCGCACCTAAGTACTTTTATGCTATCAAGGGATCTGAGTAGAGGAAGCGTTTTTATTATGAAGTCTTGAATACTACACCGAAAACAATACCCGAATCCAGATTCGTGTCGCTTGCGATCTGAGATCGGGGAGCATAGCGCAGAAATCCCTCCCGCGAGTCAGCTCGCACTTAAGTACTTTTATGCTATCTAGGGATCTGAGTAGAGGAAGCATTTTTATTATAAAGTCTTGAATATTACACCGGAAACAATACCCGAATCCAGATCGTTTGCAACTCTGAATAGTGGAATGGTTTAAAGCAACTTTCTGTGAATTAATGCTAGTAAACCCTCCCGCAGCTCAGAAGTACTGGGGTTCTGAATACTGGAAGGGTTTCCATAAACGCGGCGCCGACAAAGAAGCATCCGCTTCAAAAATAAAATTTTTGACCTTGTGCTAGAAACCAGATTATTCCAGATTTGGATTTACATTAACTGAAATATAATAAATATTGATATTTGGTTCAGCTACCGTACTGGGAAGAACGGCAAAAAATTCAGAATAAAAACGTCATACCCCATTGACTAGTGGTGAATTTGAAGAAAATAAAAACGTCATACCCCATTGACTAGTGGTGAATTTGAAGAAAATAAAAACGTCATACCCCATTGACTAGTGGTGAATTTGAAGAAAATAAAAACGTCATACCCCATTGACTTGTGGTGAATTTGAAGAAAATAAAAACGTCATACCCCATTGACTTGTGGTGAATTTGAAGAAAATAAATAGTTACTGTTTGGTTCGATTAAGAAATTTATACAAGTTAATCTTGCAAGGTATTTATTTAGCTAAATAATCAACTCAAATAAAATGTTTAGTAAATCTTTAAAAGTAATTATTTTTCGTGTTAGTCTTTATCAGAGTATTCTTTAATTAAAACCACCTCTGTGTCGTTCAATCCCCTCTGTGTCGTTCAATCTCCTCTGTGTCGTTCAATCCCCTCTGTGGCGGAGTGGTAGAGCGTTCATTCTTCGCGGTGCACATTAATTTGTGTTTGTCTGCGTGCTTCGGAAGTAGGGTTGCCAGACGTCCCGTATTTCAGGCATACTTTAAACGTTCCGCCAGGACACATGCTGTCCCGTATTTCAACATTATTCGATTAATATTAGGCACCGCGTCGCGCATGACCGAATTATTTCAATATATTTCAAATTATTAAAAAAAGCCTGGAAATTGCAATGTTGTTAGATGACCAAAGTATAGGTGCAATTGAGAAGGGAAAGAAAATAATGGAAGGGTTTTCCAGGAATGAAATTCCTAACATTTTTCTCATTATATCGTTTATCCTCAGTATCCCTAGTTCCAACTGCTTTGTAGAGAGAAAAATCCCCATTAATATGGACTGACGTACCCTGGATTTGATAAAATATGAGAAATCAAACAAAGGTACATTAAAACTTAACGATCTTCTTTAAAATATAACTATCAATAAAAGCACATATAAATAAGAACGTAAAATACATGTTTTTCATTTGTCCCGGGGAAAAATATTGAATCCCGTTTTTTTTTTGCCAAATTTAGCATTTGTCGCTTAACAGGATCAAAAATTATCTGGCAACCCTATTCGGAAGACACGTTAAGCTGTTGGTCCATTAGTGCCCGAAGTAAGGCAATAGAGCTCACCAACCATCGCGTTTGGAACATAATAATCGTAGGTGAAAATCAGGTTATCAAAGATACATATGGTTTTCTGATTTTCATTAACCTGAATTCCTGCTCTTTTGTATTTTCTTATCCTTTGGTTAAAGTAGATATAAGTCATTTGTATAGTATAAGTTCTATGTTGAAAAAAAGACATGATCTTGCTAAGTTTCTTGCCCTTCTTCTTAGCAAGACTAATCGAATGGGCGGAGGTAGGCATGTATTTATATATGTAACCTATTAGTATGTAGTATATAGGATGTTTGGTCGGCCGCCTGGATTCGTGCTGGGGGCTCGGTTGGTGATCAGTGAACCTTGTTCCTGGTCCCTGGCCGGGTCTCCGGTATGGGTTCGGGTGGTGATTGGATTTCACTTTGTATTATATAAGTTTTTTCCTATCATTTTAATCTTAAATATATATATATATATATATATATATATTGCTACATAAATTTAATAAACCTTTAATTTAGTTCATGTACAATTATAATTTTATTATACATATTTTTATTTTTTTTTCCTTTTTGTAAAAACGAATTTCTTTTTAAGTTCTTCCAATATGATAAAAATTACAAAGATTTGGTATTATAAATTTAAATAACATATAAATAATGATATTTTTTTTTATAAAACTAACTTAAAATTAAATAAAATATAAAAAGAAAAACAAATACCAACCTGTCTGTCTCATAGCGGGCTCTAGATCAAATAAAATATGTGAGCCAGATCACCGCCATCATCGGGGAGAGTACCCAATAGGCTGGCGGCGTTGCCTCGCTGTATAGCGAGGCTTATTCGCTGACCAAAATAGGTCCCAGCCCTTGGGTCTCCGGAAGCGTTGACCAACCTCGACGATATTTCCTTATATAGGCGCTTTGTGTCTGGTCCCCACGGCCCCAGGGTCTCTACGGCAAAAGGCATAAAAATGTAGCCTTCAGCCAGCTCCACGTATATACGCCGTTTGAGACCCTCAGTCGTCAACGCCGCCGCGCCAGCAAGGACAGCGTTCCCCTGGAGATGAGACATATTTATTTATATAGATACGTAGACACAATCTAATATTTTTATTAGATTAAATTTGACGTGTAGAAAGTGTATTAGGTATACCTATTTTGCAAAATAAACTATTTGAATTTTGAATTTGGTTTACCAAGAGTGGACTGTGACTTGTATTTCACAATTTGCAGTTAGGAGCACCTCTGGCGACTCCTCGGGGATTCATGTCGTGGCGATATGTGTTTTTTTTAAATCAAGAAAACATATTTATAGAAATGTAAAAATTTATGAGTCAGGTTATTTCAATAAGTATTTACTAGATTTTGCAAGCGATTTAGTTTCCACCGATCATCAATTTAAAACTATTCTGTTATTTCCATTGTAAAAAAAATGTCACTCATATACCTTTACAAATTTTTCACAAATCTATTCATGTTGATACATATATTTATCTTTCGACGGAAAAAGGACACATCATGTCCCAAAGGACCATGAGGCATTTTGCACCAATGTTTGCAAAATCCTTCAAGAATGATGAAACCCATGTCATATGAAAGCTCTTGGGGTGTACTTCATTTAATTCTATGGTTGCTAAGTTAATATCTAGCACGAAAATGGTGAACGATGGAATGAACTTTCATTTGTTGGTACAATTACTTTATTTTGTACATTATTCGTACATTTTAGCACTGAATTTGGACTTAGCTGCCACAGAATGAATGGAAGTACATCACAAAGTTTTCATTTGACATAGGTTTCATCACTGCTGAAGGTTTTTGTATAACTTGGTGCGGGCTTCATACAAAAGTACAAATGATTTATATAAAAACGGCTCACCTCAATACGTGTTATGATCGGGAAAGCCGACCAGTTTCAGCAGATTTAGACTGCCTTCATCTGGGCGAGTGAAGACGTTTACGCGACGACGACGTTACGCCTCACACTGCGGGCTGCAGTTACTGGGTTCGCCGAAGGATAAAGAGCCACTAAATACACCCGGTGTTTATTCCATCCCATGTGACTGTGGCAAGAGTTACATTGGTGAGACGAGACGGAACGTGTCTACCAGACTGACGGAACACATTAGATGCATGAGAAAACTCGATTGCAACGGATCCGCCGTTGCAGACCATGTCATAAATTCGGACTCTACACATTTTATGAGATTCGATAAAGCGAAAGTGCTAGTTCGTGAAAAGTCATTTGTGCCACGTAAAATTCGCGAATCCATAGAAATAAGCCGGCGTCCGAATTTCAATAGAGACAATGGTTGGGCTTTGCCCGCCGTGTGGAAACCTGTGCTAAAAACAGTTACCGGATCACTCACAGACTTTTGTGAAAGTGACGTAGATACTGTAAGTTCCAAATGTTTATCGTTGTTTGGTGACACTCCGGTAATTAATAACGCAAGCCCGGAAGTAACTAATTGTGCGGACGCCCTACCGGTCCGACCACCAATACCATCTGCATCGATGTCATCCCGAGACCTGCGAGCCGCAGCCCGCAGTGTGAGGCGTAACGTCGTCGCGTAAACGTCTTCACTCGCCCAGATGAAGGCAGTCTAAATCTGCTGAAACTGGTCGGTTTTCCCGATCACATCACGTTTTGAGGTGAGCCGTTTTTATATAAATCATGAATTATCCTCAAGTCTCATTTAATTCTATAAAAGTGCGAATAGTACTTTTAAAACTGAAAAATTTTAGTTGTGGTCAAATTTTTTATCTTAATTCCAAACTAGTCTTTTGATATATTCATCTACATTAATATCGTAAATTCCTATTATGAACTCAAAAATAGAGCATACTGACAATTTATTTTCATGAACGTCTCCAATACAGAAAACAATTAAAGTATAGTTTTCTTAACAAAAGAATGCTTTTTAATAATTATTTTTCTGTATTTCTCCGTATTATTATATTACTTATTATATACAACTATTAGTAATAGAATATTTAGTTATATTGTTTTTTACATTATATTGAAAAATAAATGATTTGATTTGATTTGATATTTTTGCAAAAATTTTTACAAATTGTAGAAAAACTATAAATCGTATCGACAAGCTGTGTTTTTATCATGTTCTTGATGTGTTACTATGGTTCTAAAAAATGTTCTGTCGTTGTTATGTCTCTATATTAAATCACAATACTTAGAATTCAGCAATGATGATCGAGAGTTTTTCTTGCATTTTCAGATATTTTCTGAGCTCGCAATAAAAAATGTATGAAAACTTTCTTATGATTTTTAGTGGTATTTATTTTGGTTCGATATTAAATATTCAATATTTACCATCTGAAGTCGGAAAGCCGAAACTTTTTTTGACCGATTAAGTAATGCCAACTATTAACAGAGAAGTATATAAAAAGGGTATTTCCTAAGTGATGCCAACCATTAAAAGTTTATAAAAGGGTATTTCCCAACTACACCTGCGTGAACACAATCTAGATGAATTTAATGTATGAAGTGAAGTACACACCCCACCCGCGAGAGGCTTCATGCATAAACTAAAGATAAACTTGATTAGCTATGCTCAATTTCCCGCCTGCCAGTCCCTGACACCTTATTAATCTCAGGAAATGGTGTCAGTGGTGTCAGCCGCGAGATGAGCAGACAATACCCGTAAATGGAAATAACCTCCCTTTTATGTAAACTCTATTACAGAGGCTGTAAATTGGAATTGAATCGCTAATACGTGATCAAGTTTACGACAGATACTCTCGTAAATAAAGGGGTAGTGAAAAAAAATATGGGTGCTACGAGTCGTGTTCTTTGAAGGACTACGGCGTAGTGGGTCTACGAAGGGAGGGAATGTGGGGCCGTAGCACTTGCCGTAGCAAAAAAAGGAGGCCCGAACGTATAATATATAAGGTATATAATTGCAGTGTGATTTATGAGTAAATTTTAGTGAAATAGATACATACGCCTGAAGGCAGATACTACAGTTTTTCATCTGTTACGACCCTGACGCACGTCTTTCACTTCTTTACATCAATAAATCTAGTTACACGTGCTCTTCTGTTCGGGGTGTTTTTCACTTTGCCCTTCTCCAGTATGTCGCCAATTTGGTCAGTATACGTCTTTCTAGGGCGGCCTGGTTGACCTTTACCTACTTTTTTGGTATCATAAATTTCTTTTTAATACTTTCTTTCTTATTATCGAATATCACCAAATTACCCAAAATTCGCCAAATATTTTATTTGGTATTTTGGAAACATCAAGAGCTGCCATTTCTATCTAGAATAGTTTTTCTAAAAGGTATTGCGTAGTAGGTTTACGGTTATAAAAAAAACCAGCCAAGTGCGAGTCAGACTCGCGTACCTAGAGTTTCGTATTGTTTATGATAAATTTAATTTTGTAATTTTTTCTTGATTTCTCGAAACCAGTGCCAGTAAATATAAAAAAGGTATATATTTTTACAATAAGGATTTTAATATCTACAATTTGATACCCATATTATATTTTAAGGATAATATTTTTTATTTTTCTCACTTTTGTTTTGGAAATATTTTAAAAAATTAAAATTTTTTCATATTTTTTTACACCGTAATATGTGGGCAAATTAATGCTTTTTTTGTGCCAAATTTCATGTCTTTATCTTAAACGGTGCTAAAGTTATGAGACTGTGACAGACGGACGGACGAAAACGGAGTCTCACCATGAAGGTTCCTTTTGTACCTTTTAGGTACTACGGAACCCTAAAAAAAAAACAATAAAAAACTCATTAAGTAATTTCATACACTAGTTAAATATTTTTTATTTATTTATTTATTTCCCAACTTACACCTACCATCACAGGAATGCAACCTAATGCGATAGGATGTGTTTGACTTATTTTATCTTACAAATCTACAAAATAACACTATTAACTACATATTCCATCAAACTTACTAAACCTACTTATCTTAACCTCTACTTATGTTTATAACACAGTGTATATAACCTCTAATTATGTTTATAACACAGTGTATATAACCTCTACTTATGTTTATAACACAGTGTCTATAACCTCTACTTATGTTTATAACACAGTGTCTATAACCTCTACTTATGTTTATAACACAGTGTATATAACCTCTACTTATGTTTATAACACAGTGTATATAACACAGTGTATATAACACAGTGTATATAACCTCTACTTATGTTTATAACACAGTGTATATAACCTCTACTTATGTTTATAACACAATGTATATAACCTCTACTTATGTTTATAACACAGTGTATATAACCTCTACTTATGTTTATAACACAGTGTATATAACCTCTACTTATGTTTATAACACAGTGTCTATAACCTCTACTTATGTTTATAACACAGTGTATATAACCTCTACTTATGTTTATAACACAGTGTATATAACCTCTACTTATGTTTATAACACAGTGTATATAACCTCTACTTATGTTTATAACACAGTGTATATAACCTCTACTTATGTTTATAACACAGTGTATATAACCTCTACTTATGTTTATAACACAGTGTATATAACCTCTACTTATGTTTATAACACAGTGTATATAACCTCTACTTATGTTTATAACACAGTGTATATAACCTCTACTTATGTTTATAACACAGCGTATATAACCTCTACTTATGTTTATAACACAGTGTATATAACCTCTACTTATGTTTATAACACAGTGTATATAACCTCTACTTATGTTTATAACACAGCGTATATAACCTCTACTTATGTTTATAACACAGTGTATATAACCTCTACTTATGTTTATAACACAGCGTATATAACCTCTA
Organism: Ypsolopha sequella; assembly: GCA_934047225.1. NCBI lineage: Eukaryota > Metazoa > Arthropoda > Insecta > Lepidoptera > Ypsolophidae > Ypsolopha > Ypsolopha sequella. Next base: position 1,115,813 of record OW203986.1, on the reverse strand, counting down.
CTTATGTTTATAACACAGTGTATATAACCTCTACTTATGTTTATAACACAGTGTATATAACCTCTACTTATGTTTATAACACAGTGTATATAACCTCTACTTATGTTTATAACACAGCGTATATAACCTCTACTTATGTTTATAACACAGTGTATATAACCTCTACTTATGTTTATAACACAGTGTATATAACCTCTACTTATGTTTATAACACAGTGTCTATAACCTCTACTTATGTTTATAACACAGTGTTTATAACCTCTACTTATGTTTATAACACAGTGTATATAACCTCTACTTATGTTTATAACACAGTGTATATAACCTCTACTTATGTTTATAACACAGTGTATATAACCTCTACTTATGTTTATAACACAGTGTATATAACCTCTACTTATGTTTATAACACAGTGTATATAACCTCTACTTATGTTTATAACACAGTGTATATAACCTCTACTTATCTTTATAACACAGTGTATATAACCTCTACTTATGTTTATAACACAGTGTATATAACCTCTACTTATGTTTATAACACAGTGTAATGTGTATATAACCTCTACTTATGTTTATAACACAGTGTATATAACCTCTACTTATGTTTATAACACAGTGTATATAACCTCTACTTATGTTTATAACACAGTGTAATGTGTATATAACCTCTACTTATGTTTATAACACAGTGTATATAACCTCTACTTATGTTTATAACACAGTGTATATAACCTCTACTTATGTTTATAACACAGTGTATATAACCTCTACTTATGTTTATAACACAGTGTATATAACCTCTACTTATGTTTATAACACAGTGTATATAACCTCTACTTATGTTTATAACACAGTGTATATAACCTCTACTTATGTTTATAACACAGTGTATATAACCTCTACTTATGTTTATAACACAGCGTATTTAACCTCTACTTATGTTTATAACACAGTGTATATAACCTCTACTTATGTTTATAACACAGTGTCTATAACCTCTACTTATGTTTATAACACAGTGTATATAACCTCTACTTATGTTTATAACACAGTGTATATAACCTCTACTTATGTTTATAACACAGCGTATATAACCTCTACTTATGTTTATAACACAGTGTATATAACCTCTACTTATGTTTATAACACAGTGTATATAACCTCTACTTATGTTTATAACACAGTGTATATAACCTCTACTTATGTTTATAACACAGCGTATATAACCTCTACTTATGTTTATAACACAGTGTATATAACCTCTACTTATGTTTATAACACAGCGTATATAACCTCTACTTATGTTTATAACACAGTGTATATAACCTCTACTTATCTTTATAACACAGTGTATATAACCTCTACTTATGTTTATAACACAGTGTATATAACCTCTACTTATGTTTATAACACAGTGTATATAACCTCTACTTATGTTTATAACACAGTGTATATAACGCTATTTTAGTGAATTCACTTAGAGTCTATGCGTTCCGCGATAGAATTGAGAATATTATTAAAAGGGCGTGGGTATATGAATAACTACAAACAAACCATATCTCAAAAACATCAAAAGTGGGTAGTTTACGATATTATATCTTGATTTTGAACACAAACACTTGTACTATTTGTTTCATTAAATAATTATATTTGTTGCACAATTCCCGTTGCACACTTCCCAACCGTTTTCGGAAATCAATCCATATTCAGGGTATACAGAATAGTTATTATATTAATGTACGAGCAATAAAACGACAAACGTATGTCAACAATGATCGTGAGGTAATCTAGTCGTCCTTACTGTTACTCGTCCAGGATATCTTTAATTACTGGTCTCAGATGTAATATACTATTATATTACTTTTGAGCTACTTTGTGATATTACATGTAAATAAAAATTTAAACATAAATCTGTTCTGGTAAATTTTTTCATATTTCATGTTTAACTGGTAAGTATCAATATTGGTATCGATATTAAACACTTACATTTCTTGCTTTAATAATGTTGATTCTCTTTTTTTTATAAAGCATCTTACTTATTATTTTATATTACATTAATCTGACTTTATATGCACCCTTATAGGAAATTGTTTCTTTAAAGCGGGAATGGAGCCGCACGTCATTAAACCTATCTGAGATGTGCAGGAAAAATTGTATTTGTAATTTTAAATACTAAAAATCAAATGTAAGTTGTCTCAACAAAGTGCGAATTAATGCACGAATAAATGAAAGACACACAAATTCATTAGGACGTCGTAGACAGAGTGACGTCACGTCGTTGACGGCCCGTGTCGGCTGTGAGATTAATGAACAAATGACGCGTTCTATTGGAACGCTGAAAGCCTTACAACAAAACTTCTTTGACGTTTCTGTATTATAAGTTGCTTCTTAAGGACCTTACTATTGCCAAATGGGTACTTTCTAAAGCCTACTCCTCGTTTATGGCCAAACCAAAAATAATAAAAAAATGTTTTATGAATAATTAACTCTTAGACAACATATGCAACATTTTTCTTTTTTCATACCACCAAAACTTGTACATGATTTTTTTTTTTTTACTGAATGGTGTTTTTTGACCTCAAATTCCCTACTGCTCCTGAGTGGCTTGGCCGATTGAATTCATCTATGCTTTGATAAATAGATAAACTTGATAGCTATAAACATAACATAAGATTATTCAATCGAGTAATCACGTCCAAGTGAAAAGTATAATTTTCTCCTATTTCGCCCTATCAAGGACGCAGCGAGCGTCGTAACAGCCACTTTGCATTGCGCGCTGATATGAACGTTATTTCAATGTCGTTTCCGTTGATATTCGTAGCGAAAAATATCGAGCTGCTAATTTGGCGAAGGTAATCGCCTTAAGAGCGGTTTCACAGCCGGATTGTGATAACCTGCCTTTTTCTAATCAACAGAAGCAGAACACTTAAATTCAAAATTCACTTAATAGTTATTCAACAAAACCTTATTACCTATGCCATCGCAAGGTTTCCATTGGCTTCTGTAAAGTAGAATTTCAAAAATGTTGTACTTGTAAAAGTTTTGAAATTCTAATTTACATAAAGCAATGGGCACTCTGCGATGGCAGCATACAAAATACATAAGTAATAAGGTTTTGTTGAATAACTTTTGAGTGAATTTTGAATTTAAGTGTTATATTTCGATTAATTAGATAAAGGCGGAACCCGCTCTAAAGTATAGGTATATTGTTGTTTTTATGACCATTTGATGTTTTAAGTCTTATTATAAATAGCCAATTTTATTGGAGAAACTCTCAATGGTCACTTTAAAGTGAACCAAAAATAATAAAATTAGGGTTCCATGACATAGACATTCTTTATTGATAATTTTCAATTACAGGTTATACTTATTTCGAATCAGTAATGTATAGATCAGACCAACATAATAATTATAACAGTCGCTGGGTGCCGTATTGTCTGTGAGGCGCTACCATTTTAGTGCCTTGTTTTATTGCGCTGTGATGTTGCTGACGTTGCTGTGGCATTTATTGTTGTTATGTACCATAATGTTTTTAAGGTTCCGTACCCGTATTGTGTGGTGGCACGGAACCTGTTGTGCGCGACTCTGCGCGAGTAATTGGCCAAATTACTTAGGTACAGTCTGTTTCGATAACCGGTTCAAATAGCAGTGAACCTCCGTCAGCGGAGTGCGGACAGGGAGACAGGTCACGTCTCAGGGTGAGATTAGCTGGTGCTTCTGGGATTAGGTGTTACTGCCGCGTGTCGTTGTAGGGCCTCTCTAGCTTGATCTATGTATATGTGTCTATATTATTGTCAGATAGAACAAAAAAAACTTTTTTTTACGAAGTATGATTCTTACTTGTACGTTTTGATATAGCACAGCCGAGTTGCACAAAATTGTAATAATTTTCATATATTCATATATTTCATATATTATTCTATAACGCGCTAATTACATTTTGTAGAAAACCCTTTCTTTAGCCCTTTCTCGTTAAAAGAGCGGTGTCGCATAAAATTTAATTAATTGAAGCTAATACCGTTTGCTGCGGCCTGTGACGTCACGGCACCACTACACAGGTTGTCTACATACAAGTTGAGGAATATGATTCCTTGAGGTTTATTTTATTTGTAACCCTTTTTAGGGTTTCTTAGCTCAGGTAAAGTCAATGTAGGCATTTCGTAATGACTATATGTTACACGTATATTGCAGTTGACATACAGTTGATGGTCAATGGGAAAATTTAGAAAACAAAAGAAAAAAATACTTTTCCAGTAGTTTCAAATTTTTACAATACTTCTCTGATATTTTTCCTAATTTAAAAGTTCATAATGATTAGAAAACAAAATAATTACACTTAATATTCAACATGCATTCTTTAAGGATTAAAAATACTTTTATAATTGTAAATGAAATCAGAAGAAAATTCATACGCCATAATGATTTCATTTTGTTAAGGTGGAAGTGGAGAATACAGCACTGTTAGTTCGTCCTCATGACCATGTTTTAATTTAAATATAAATAATGTTCCTCACGCACAGTGGTACCCATTGCAAATACTCCGTAACTAAACACTACAAATGATAATTTATCTAAATTTTACTGTAAACTATATTTTTCCAATTATTTATTTTTCCGACAAACGAAATGAAAAATTTTCATGATTTAAAAATTTCGGAAAATTACAACTGAAGTACAAAAGTTGGTTGTATCAAGTTATTTCCATAATAATTATTTAAACATTTGTGATTATCAGATTTTTCCTATGTGTGTAAGACCTACCTGTAAACGAAATTTCTAGTTTCTAAGTCAACTGAAAGTGCCCTGTAGGTTTTGATTCCCTTGCGTGTGTCAAAAATTTGTATGAAATTGATTATGTAAAGTGCAAGTTTCGCGTCAAGTTAGAAGCCTGAAGTTTTGTACAGCACCATCGGGCCGTAGATATCTATAAGTTTTGTACAGCACCATCGGGCCGTAGATATCTATAAGTTTTGTACAGCACCATCGGGCCGTAGATATCTATAAGAGGTATCAGTTTCATATTGATATCTAATACAGGGGCCGAGCAAAAGGATCTTGACAGACAGACGGACAACAAAATGATCCTATAAGGGTTCTGTTTTTTCATTTTGAGGTACGGAACCTTAAAAACGAAAAATCGTCAACTCCTCAAACGGTACGATTAAAATTAAAAAGAAAATCAAAGAAAATAAAAATAAAAATTAAAAATGGGTTCCGTTAACCTCTTCTAAAACCGGTCGATAGGAGGACCAAAACTTACAATTCTTTAATTAAGTAATACATGAAAAAAAGCGTTCGATTTTTTATTTTTTTTTACTTAATATTGATACAAGTAGTATGCAATTAATACATTTTCAATGTAGATGGCGCTATACTAACTTCCAGTAATAAATACGGCTGTACTTATTTCTCTAATATATTATCATGAAGTGAAGCGCAGAGTCAGTATCTCAGTACAAAGGCCTCGAGCCATAGACACATATTTTGTCTGTGACTCGAGCGGTTTGTTGGAGCTTCTGCCTTGAACGCCTTGAGTGCACTTACTTAACTTAACAGCGCTGAATTTTGTTAAGGGCTAAGTGACCTTGGAATTAATCTTAACTTCCTGTTATTCTGTCAGAAGTTTTTTTCAAAGAGAAACAAGCAGTATAATACATTCGTCGAAGTTTGGTCGAGTAATCGACATGAATTTGTATGTAAAAAAACCGCTTTTTTGACATTTCTTTTGTTGGCTGAAAAGTAAAAGTTGTTCACGTTCGTTCAACAGACTTAGGTTCAAAAAAAAGAAACACCGTTATAAAATAAAGGTGTGCCTAATTGAACATTAGTAAACACAAGTACTTGGAAAGTATTTATATCTTTAATAATTCTACTCTTTACATAAATAAATTGTGATACAATTAATACTTGATACGCGTTCGTGATTTAATGTGGTAACATTACACTTAAAATACATTATTTATTTAACTCACGACACTTTATTTCAGAGCTCTGAATAATAACCGTACACGTCGCTAATATAAATTATTTCAGAACCGACGCGAAAACTTGGTAACACAAACAAAAATAACATTTTGACGCGATTTCCTATAACCGATTCGTTCTTTTGAAAGCTTTGTCTCAAAACACAGACATCAGGTGACCCCACGGGCCTGCCACGAGCCTCCTTCCACTACCTATGACCCGGTGGACCTTTCCGTTTATGTCCCTAAAACCGACTGTCTCGTTTGCACCCCAAAAACCAACTGGTCTCAACGCGTCCCCTCGATTGACCCTCTCCTCTCGTCTTGCTCCCGCGCAAGTTCTCCCTGTTTGTTTTCCCAGATATCTCATAGTTCTGGCCCCACCTTCCTTCTAGACACATTATTTTATAAATTGAATAATTAGTTGTCAAACCCTACTTGAGGTTTGTTTAGTAAAACTCAATTAAAACAGCCAAGAGTGTAAAAGACATTAAAACTAATATCTTTTTCATCTCGCGAAACAGATCTACAATAATTTTAGAAATGCCATTCATATCTATGGTCAATAAGTGAATAAAACATTTAAACATAGAATTCTGGATACTTTTCTAGTTTCATTACCGCTATTAAAATTTTATTCATGTCACAAATTATTTTGGACCTTTTGAATTTCGTTAATTGAATAATTGAAACCATGAACATAGTTTCAACACACTAAATTTTACAAGTTCGGTAATGAACTATAAATATGTTTATTTTATAGCAAGGAAACTCTAAAAAAAATTACCGGCGCCAAGCAGTAATCTCTGCCAAACAAAATATACATTAAAACGTTTTCATACCTGGTAACTTGACCCTTGTGACGCTATGAAATAAGGTCGCAAATACATCCTAGTTTCTTTACCTTGCTTTTGGCTGATATTGGTTATTCGTAGAATCCACGTAACGACTCCTTTCCATAAAGCTTTAAGTGTGTCGGGTCATATTCAAAATTAAACTTAATATGAAGACTTACAAACGAAAAATCAATTAAACTATTAGTATTTGGTGACGTCACGTCTCTTTGTGTATGTGTATACTTTTAAAATTGGTCTCATTTTAAACTGCCAAACTTCGCATCATAGATGGAGTTACTTTTACTAGTTACTTTTAGAAATAATTACTGTAAGGCTAAAGTACAAACTTTTGCCGTTACACACCGTGCATAATGTTCTTACTCAGGTTAAAAGTTGTTTTTTTATCTACTCCTCGTAAATTTTCAAACCACCTACACAAAAAGTATACAAAGAAATTGGCGATACGTGTACAAATAATAAGCTAAATGCCAGAGGCAGGTCCATATTTTATTCTCAATCGACTGAAACTAACGCTCACTAGATAATATTTCATGATTTTATGTCAACTGTGTTAGTTGTCGTAGCTAACCATGCGTTGCGTGTGCTTCTGACGTAAACTGTAAACTCTTTTACGTCAATACAAGAATCCGGGTTGTTTCCGAGAATGGTCCACCCTCGTACAACCACGTTTCACTAAACATTATTACGTTCTACCGTGATGGATGCTAAGCGCTATCACCGTACTTTGAGCACAAATTGGACCCACCAGTGGCGTGCACAGAACTTTTTTCCGGAAAAGCAATCAGAAGGTAAAGTACAACAATAAAAAAAATATGAAAAATTTTTAATGACACTTTGAAAAAAAAAGTTTGTATGACGCCAGGGTAGGCACTGCCTTTCCTAGAGTGAACATTTTCATACAAACTTTTTTTTTTCAAAGTGTTATTTAAATTTTTTCATGTTTTTTTTTTGTCGTACTTGACCTTCTGATTGCTTTTCCGGAAAAAAGTTCTGTGCACGCCACTGGGACCCACAGTTTAACGTGCCTTCCGAAGCAAATGTGCCCCTACGGGATTTGAACCCGCGACCTCCGGATTAGTAGTTTAATACTCGAACCACTTGACCACGGGAGTTTATCTGCAGAATTTCTCTAAATGACTGGTTTGATTAATTCAAATAGTTACTAGTGACCAAGCAGGTGCCGACGAAAATACTTTTTTAGGTTTCAGTCGAAATAAAATGTAATTGTTTAATCCACCCAAGATTTCGCCACTCTTGTCGATCCTCCTGGAAGAAATGCCTATACTCACACACGCTGAGCAGGCGGGTTGGTGAGCATGGTGCCTAAACCCTAGCACAGTGACGCCGCTGCCCGTCACCAGTATTTTATATAAGATATACCGCTATCAATCGGTACCAGGTATGGTGGGTCACCTGGTTGTGCCTATTTGAGAGCTGTCCTCTTACTCTCCTCCAAATAACTTGTACTAAAACCTGTAACACTACCCTTCGCTCACACTGAACTCCATCGACCCGAATAACAACCCACTTACAACCTACATAGTTTAACGTTTGGTGCTTAATAGAAATGATTTTAACAGATATATGGCCAAAGTGTGATCGTCAGATTAGAACCTTACGTCGCGCCTTAAGTAGCAACCCAAATTTTTTAAAAGTGATTCAGAGATGATGATAGCTAAGAAACCCCTATTAAAGTCCTGTTCTAAATTATTTCTTATCTTTCACGTGCTAAGCAAATCGGACGTAAAATAATTAAAACCAAATCAGTAGATTTAGATAGTAAAATCAGAGAATATAAAGTATTGGTAAAATGTTCAGATTAGAAATTTCACTGTTTGTCAGTTAAGCCAATATATGAAAGTCATAGAGATAACACTTTGTAAACAAATCTAGATGTAAAATTCATTATATGTAAAATTCATCATAAATAAAAAGGTGAATAAGATCTCTGTAGCAATTCTGCGCCAGTCAGCCTCTTAAGAGGCTATGTGAATTTACTATGTTAGACTATACCCACTACTTTAGACGATACATCACATACATATTTTGTTTGATTATGTTATGAATAAAATGCATTTTTTTTTTTTTTTTAATAACCACTACCAATAATTGGGGATGGATGAGATGAGGTATTTCTGAGTTTGAAATTTAATAATTTATTGATGATCAAAGCTGAATAGTATTCTAACAGCTGACCTTTATGTATGTTGTAAAACTTATTACTCGATAGATATTTCTATACGAAAATTACTTATTTAGTTGGTAATCCTCGAATAAGTCCATAGGACAGTGAGTAAAATTCTCACATCTGTGATTATCTGGTCAATAAAATAGAGACTCAAAGAAAGCCATATTGGCAACTTCTCAGAAGTACCTTCCCTTGGATGTGGAATACCCCCTTGACTTTTTTTAGTGTATACTTTTTTTTTTTGAATTCTAAATTTAGGATTTATTTATTTATTTTTAATTTTACGCGCCTATGTTGGTTCCCTGACTACACAGCTCTGGTAAAGAACCAACAAGAAATCCAGAGCGTCCCTACCATCATAGTAACCAAAACTACAAATGACACAACTAATCCAACAGAATGATTTCAGATTTCTAACTTATGGCAATCGTGTGTTTCTGTACCAAATATATTTTATTTGTTCTTATGTCATTGGTAAGCTAAACTACCCCATTTCAGTGTATAGTTAGCTCGTGGCTGAATTTTGCCTGACAAAAGAACAAGTACATCTATACAAATACACCAAATGTTACTAATTATATACTTGAGTAACAAATATTGAAATCACTCGTGTTGCACCATGTCCCATTCAAAGATTCAGTCTCTTAACAGATCTACTCAAATAGTGACTGACAGTTAAAATTATTTTCTTAGATACTGCTGGTTATACTCAACTTAAAGTTGCTATGTCAATTTGACAAAACTATCTAGTAAAAAACTTAGACTTTCATATTCAGCGTACAGTCATTCTGTTTACTATTCAATAGAGAATTTCTATCAAGTCAAAATTGTAAGTTGTTTCAGTAATAAACTTCTCTAATACAATCGTCTTTGTTGTATTTAATGCAAGTCAGATAAGTACAAATTTATACCAGGTTGGAATTTTATCCATTTTCTAAAAATCTCCAAGTTTCAGTAAGGTTTTTACATAATAAGTCTCAAATATATTAAAACTTTTGAATACAATAAATTAGGCTTTCAACTCTCATTTCATGTAGGAAAGTTTACTTTAAAAATCATTGATTTTCTAGTAATATGAAACTACTGTGACTTTCATCCTTAACAGTATTGCAGTTATTTATGTAGTCAATTTTATAACTACACTCAGTAGAATAATTTCAATATATTTTGAAAGAGAAATCTGCTCTAGGTAATGTAGTATTAAAAATACTAATAGAACTTTGTTTTTGTTCTAAAGATGTATTCATTTAATTCCATTGACGAAGAACAACTTTTACTACCCCATATTTGGTGTATAGTATCAGTTAAGGCTTTTATTTTGCCAGACAAGGGAAAGCATTTATGCAAACAAATACATCATGTTATGTACTTCAAGTTTATTGAACATTTATAAGAAATGAAATTATTCTCTTGAATAAAGATTTCCCGAACTATTTTCACGGTAATTAGTTTATTAGTTACTTACTCAATTGAGTAATAATAGAAAATCCGAAACATTCTATATTTCTTCAAGGTTCTACTATGTATCAATGCAACAGTCATTTCGACAAGGGAGAATGTAAGTAAATACTGACTACAAGGTTCGTCAGTCTGCTATAGGTACTCTATTTGGGGTTCTTATATACCAAACTATTTGATTTTACTTTATAACTTAATGTTTACTAAGAACTGACCTTAAAAAGGGTTTGATAGGTACTACAGTTATGAACTTTTATGGTTTAAAATACATTTCATCAACCTGAATTCTAAATCTAGGCTTTCTATATTATTTAGGCATATTTTGTGCCAAACTCAAGTCTCTTTATTTCTTGAAAGAAATACCTAAGTAAATACAATATTTTAAGAAATAATTAAGTGGTGAAAACTTATGTTTCCTATCATTTCATATTTATTGCCAATATTAAAGCCCTATGCCCTAGCATTCAAAATTAGTGTTCTGTGGCATATAAAAACCTCTTAGTAAACAATGAAACTATTTCAATATCAAAGCCCTATGTCCTTACATTCAAAATTGGAGTTCTTTGGACTTATAAAGCCCTCTCAGATAAGTAAACAAAGAAACTATTTGTCAAACAAACTAGTCAACAACAATCTATTCCTGAACCACTAACTCTAATTTTTCAGAGGTCCCTATCTACTTGAAACCTTGCAACCTATCATAATTGAATTTATTGACCTATTTTCCCTGAACAATGAAGAAAGTTACCTGAAACCTCCCACTATGCATAATTTCTCAAAAACCTATTAATGCTCTAACAATAGACTTGAATTTTAGAATTTACCTACCTAACATTTGGCCCTAAAATCAAATGTTCCTAGGCTTTTAAATGTGTGAATTTTCAAAGCTAGAGATCCGTCACCTCACATTTACAATTAAACGTGTGTGTGGTTGTATATTGTGCTAGCAAACACCATACAACCCCTCAACTAATCGACAGAAAGAAGTGAGGCAAGTTGAAACCTCTCTGTGTGCCTAACACCCTAAAACTTTGCCCTACTCAGACAGGGGGTGATACAGTAGGTAAAAAGGACGTCACCCCGCTGGCTGGGATAGCCTATATGATCATGTGTATATATAAATATATAGATATGAGACCATGACCAGCTCAGTCAGATGACAAAGGATAGAACAAATCGCAGCCTCTTCACGGCTCGGACGCTTTGCCATAAACATCGCCTTTCATGGAGGATGTGTTTCCAGTATGTAAAACTGGCGCAAGGCCATCCCAGACGCTTGCTTCCCTCCAGAGGAGGTTAAAACTAAATTCTGTCGTTCACACCAGTAGGTGACCCGAATTTAGCCCAGTGCGACTTCCGCTCTGTAAGCTCCCTGCCTGACTCTTCAAGATATCCCAGCGACTAGCCCTATGCCATTGCTACCCTGGTACATCTTCCCGTTTCCACGTCCGGCATTACTAAGAAGAGACCATACTCCCTTCCCTCCCCATCAACCCCTGAATCGACCTATGCACTATTACATTATTTAGGTACGTACTTTAATTTCGGAACTTGAAAAGACGAATATCGAACCCTTTACATAACGCGGAATCTAACTCGTTCGCTCGTTCACCCTACACGAATTCAAACGCGTTTGTGTCAATCGCCGAGTCGGAAAAGTCAAAAACTATTGACCATAACCGAATCTATTTACGAAAAAAAGGGCATTCCGCCACCTAAAAGCTAACGCGAACGCGAAAAGGTCCCGAGACCTAACGAACAGATAGATTGACACATTCCGTATTTTAATCGCAAATTCCGAAAACAAAATCACTATTAAAACAAACAAAAACTTCCCCAAACAAACTCAAAAATGAACTACACCTTTAAAACTTCTTGCAGCACTTCCACTGACGGCGGTGTAAAATTGAATGAGTCCCACCCTACATTTCCACCCATTTATATACTAAGTGTGATATTAGCGTTATCAGTGCTATCGGCGTAAACGGTGCTAACGGTGTTATGTGCGCTTTCGTGCAGAACGAACAAAAGTGAGACAACCAAACAAGAATAATAGAGATGGCAACATAACAACAAAACATGGCAACAGCATATACTCGGCGTAAGCAGGACAGGACAAAAATATACAAGTAAGAGTGAAAGAGATAGACACATGGTGACAAGCCTAAGGCGTCATCTAGTCTACGTGGCAACAACTTGGCAGTTGCGTGACAACAACAGCTAATTTAGGGTTCACGCATAATTGGAAACCATAATGTTTGAAATTGAAAGTTTATTCTTAATTCCTTCCATATTGGACCGATTGTTTGGGCCGGTGGTTGAGTTTACTGTATTTATCATTTAAAATCAGTTATTCTACGCGATCGATTTCAATTTGCTTTATTTATTTCAACGTGATTTATTTGATTTCATACAACAATCTTCCTGCCCATTATCATAACATTTATTTGTGAATTGAGACGTGAACAGATGAGGTACGATCTGTCACAAACTTCGGGGGGGTTTGCGAGTATGGGGGGGGGGGTATGGTGGTTACTCCACAGTCGAGCTCAGCATCAGCCCGTCTACCTCCATATTTGTGTTTTGTGTACCATGTTTAAAGTTAAAAGTGAGTGTTTTTTTCCAAAATAGTTAGGAATACTGAGAAAAGTCTACTTATTCCGGCAGTTTATTGAACACTTCAAGGTAGAGACAATTATTTAATTATTCACTTCAAAGTAGAGACATTTTTTTTCTTTTGGTTTAGGCTGAGTAAAAAACATTTGCAGTAAAATAGGCATTCAAAAAGTTTTCGAAATAGGATTTTTTTTTATTAAAAAAATAATTAAATAACGCGTTTCTGACTATAACCACGTCAGTTTATGAAAATGTAATTTTTATCTGGCGACGTATTTGTGTTGGGATAAATATGAGTATTTTAACACTGTTCAGAATAAAATGTATATTTCGGAACGCATCCATCAATGGTCTATATATTTTGTCTATGGACTTGGAGCTGTCAAAAACGAGGGACGTGGAATTTTCTTGGTATAGATCGCGGACGATTTTAATATGTGTTATTAAGGGCTTAACCCAAGGGAAATCGGTGCGGACATCGTAAGAAACAGTATTCGATCAAGGGCTGAAGATATTTTGGCGTGAAGGCCACTTTTGAGTGTATTTCCTGTGTGTGTGAAATAACCTATATCCACGCGGTGTGCGACAAGTGGACTTGTTAATTACTATTTCTGGGTTCGGATGCATCCCGGGGTAGGAGGGTTGTGTTTAGATTCATCGTGGAAGGTGATCTACGTGTCACGGCACCGACACGCCTTGGTCTCCGCAGCGAAGGGTCTTCGTGCGAGGACTACTTGATGAGGTCATCATACAACTGTCTGGTAGGACATTTTATATTAAATATTAGATCATAAGATACTTGTATACTATAAATCTGGGACAGCTATGGGCCCCTGCTCCAGCTGCAAGTATCGCCCTTTAGCATACAATTAGTGGTGTCTGAGCGTGGTTATGGAATCCTCGCACCAGTGACGTCGATGCCCGTCACTAGTCAGTATTACTACTTTTTATATGCTACAATTTCTGGTAGCAACGAGCGTTTATATCAAACAAGCTTTGGTAGCCAGTCCGTGGTTAATCCCAACTTTGGTTTATATACATATAAACAGCGGAACTGGGCGGCCCCAGTGTCATTGAACTGTTAACATAGCTAGGCTATTTACATGTACATGTAGCAATTACAAATTGGATTTGTTTAGTGCTTTGAGTAGATAATTGATTACCGGAGGGTACCACACTGATGTGGTTCAGTAATATCAGTATAAATTGTTAATTTAGTACATATCAAGTGTTCTTGTATTGCAATAACATTATATCATATAACGGTTTATATTATAGATTGGAAATCAACTTGTTAGCTAATATACGGTTATCTTGGCTTGAATTTATGTACTTACAAGCATGTATACAGTTGCATAGTGGAATGTGCATTCGGGTTTGTGTGTATTGTATACACCAAATATAATTTAAATTTGGTAATATAGAATTAGGTAGGAACCTATTTGTTTGTTTAGTATTGACGGACAGTACATACATTGGTAATTGGGAATTAATTTTGCTAATTAAATTCTATTTATAGGTAGGGTACCTATTGAGCAGTGCTTCTGTATTTTGTGCCGTGTCAGGGTGTTTGCTAAATAGTTTTTATTTATACATTTCCCGGTTCATTGCGGCATGATGTCCAAGTCTCACAAGGCTGCGTTGGCGAAAGAGCTCCGCTGGTTTACAACCGTCCAGGGATTGCTTTCTCGTTCGGATCGCGACAATGCAATCCTGGAGAGAGCCGAGCGGATGCATCAGCGGCTGGCTGATGCAGAGGCGGCTGTGGCAGCACTGCAGGAAAGTGACGGGCCTATGGATAGGTATGTTACTGATTTAGCCCAGATAAAAGGGATTTATGATGATATAACAGAGGCGGCCTCCATGATCAAAAAGCGACAATCGGGCAGCCCGGTTGTTAGCACACCTAGACCAATTGATGGCGCCACTGGTAAGACGCTGGTTATAACGTCGAATATTATTGCTGATGTAAAGAGGCAAAATTCAGGAGGTCCTGTAGTTGTCACGCCTCAACCGGTAGATGGCGTGTCTGGTAGTTTGGTTAGTTTAGAACTAAATAAATTTAATGGGAAAATTCAAGAATGGGTTTCTTTTAAAAATATGTTTAATTCATTAGTAAATTCTAGGGTAGATTTATCAAAGGGGCAAAAGATGGCATATTTGATGTCAACATTGGAGGGCGAAGCAAGGTCGCTCATCCAGCACCTCAGGGTAGAGGATGATCATTATGATATAGCGTGGGGCTTATTAAATGATAGGTATCAGAACATGCGCTTACTGGCTGATGCGCATGCGTCTCAATTGTTGACGTTACCTAGGGTAACTGACCGGGCCCAACTAAGGTTGCAGTTGCTGACCCCGGTCACTGTGGCGTGTAATGCCCTTAGAACATTAGGTTTACCGGTGGACGAGTGGTCGTTTTTACTCGTTCACATTATTTTAGGTAGGTTGCCTAATGATGTGAGGTCACGTTTTGAGCGGGTGTCCGCAGGAAAAGATGGCAGCACTGTGCCAAAATTTACGGACTTATTAACGTTTCTTGAATATGAAGCTAGGGTAGCAGAAACATCACAGCCGGACTTGGCGCCATCTGGGGCGCAATCATTTTCGTCTGCTGGCTCATCTGAATGTGGGGAGCCCAGACAACCGCAGCAGTCGCGGGGACGCGATATGACACGTTTGGCGGGGGTCGCCGTGATCGAGAGGTCATTGACCTGTTTACAATGTGGCCATACGGGGCATGACCTGCTGAGATGTCAGCAGTGGCGAAACCTGCACGTCACCGAGCGGCGACGCATAGTGAAGCGTAAGGGCCTGTGTTTCGGTTGCTTGGGCAATCATTTTGAACGTAATTGTCCCGAGCCACGACGTTGCAGTGTTTGTGAGGGGCCTCACCATTTATTGTTGTGTGCCAACAGATCTGAAGCGGCTTCACCGGTCCCGCAGCGACGGAGCCCTACGGGCGGGGGTGCTTCAGGGAGAACTCCCCCCCCCTTGGACAACGGGGGTGCGTCAGGGAGAACTTCCCCCCCCTCGGTCCAGGGAAGGCATGTTGTCGGGCAGAGCTCCCCTCCGTCGGAACGGAGGACTGCGGCGCGAGGCGCGCCCCCTCACCGGGAGGTGAGTTATGTATTTGCGCGTGGACCCGTAGGGGGCTTGCCTACGGGCTATCACACATATGGCCATGTAGTGAATTGGGCCCCTACGGGCGGGGGCCAATTGGAGTTGGCAAGGGCTAGGCCCCCCCTCCCCGCGCCAGTTTTGGTGCCAGCTGGCATAGAGCACCGTGTTAAGACGGAGTCACGTGGTTACTCACCGCCGTACCGTGAGTACCCGCGGTTAGAGTACCACCCGCCGTACTCAGGGAGAGTTGGAGGCTACGCTCCCCCCATGGTTGGGATGTGCACACGCCAGCCGTATTATTGCCAGTGGACTGGTCCTGCACTCCTCAGGTGGGGTAGCCTGTAACTAGCTTGTTCAAGCCATGAGTACGGAACCGCGGACGGTTCTGTTGCCTACCGCGATGGCTCGCGTCTAGGGCCCCAGGGGGGATTGAGTTAGGGTAAGGGCCCTCCTCGACTTGGAAAGTCAAGTGGCGCACCGATTAGTTTTGAACCTGGAGGTTTCGTCGGTGCCGCTCCTAGGTATTGATGGACTGGAGTTGAATCAGCGGCTGCAGCCATGGTTATAGACAATATTGTCGGCTGGCAGCCTTCTTTGGACTTTCCTCCGTCCATAATCTCATGCACGTCAGGTCTGCATCTGGCAGACCCACGTTTTGTCATCCGGCCCCAGTCGATGTTTTCCTGGGCGCGGATTTGTTAGGATGGATCCTATTTGGTTTTTAAAAAAGACTCTGGGTTCTTCTTCATTGGTGGAGGTATCCACAATTTTGGATATTCGATATTTGATTCGATACTTGGATTATTATGTTCGAACTTAGGAAATGGCTTTCAAATGAACATATACTGTTTGCAGATTTGGAGGATCCCAATATGATGGTGGTATTATGTTGAAATACCAACCAGTCAATGATATTCATATATTTTGTCCCCAGCCGTGAGTGCAGAGGAGCGTTGGAGCGCATTGGTACACGGTACGTGTACTTCAGGCGGACCTCATCAAGTTTAGACTTCGAGTTCTGCGCGAGGATCACGCCAGGCTGAAGTGAGCGGTTGCTCGTTTGAATCCTTTCACGGATTATGAAGGACTTCTGCGTTTTGGAGGCTGATTTTGGAGAGCTGACCTGCCATACGGAAGTCTTCATCCTTTGCTTCTACCCAAGACGGACCTTTGGTAAATCTGTTGGTGTCGGATTGACACATACGTAATGCGCACGGGGGTTTTTAGCAATCGCAACGCTCGGGTTGTGAAAGCGTACCTTGTGTATTTGTGTGCTTGGCCACCAAGGCCGTTCACTTGGCAGTGGTATCAGCTTTGACTACGGAGGCCTTCGTCGCCGCGTTGGATCGTTTCGTGTCGCGTAAGGGTTTACCTTCACTTATTCGCTCCGACAATGGCACAAACTACAAAGGTACTGCTAACTATCTAAAAGATATTGATAATTTTT
Source organism: Ypsolopha sequella (assembly GCA_934047225.1). NCBI lineage: Eukaryota > Metazoa > Arthropoda > Insecta > Lepidoptera > Ypsolophidae > Ypsolopha > Ypsolopha sequella. The sequence goes on along the minus strand of OW203986.1, from coordinate 1,098,158 downwards.
TGTTTTGTAAATAACTATGCTAGTTTAAGTTAAATCTTCGCCCGGAAAGGGGTAACTTGGCGGTTCAGTCCCCCAAATTGCCCTCACTGGGGAGGGAATTTTTTTAAGCTGCCGTCAAGTCGGCGAAGACCCACCTCCGCTGCGTTATTGGGGAAACTGTCCTAACTTTTGAGGAGCTTGCCACTGTATATTGTTAAGTGGAAGCGGTCCTCAACTCTCGTCCTCTCTGTGGTCAGACAGGACTGAGCATCCTAGGGAAGGAAATTTAATTCTTTTGAAGGATATGAACTTGCTATCCTTGTTTTGGCGCCGGAGCCGTATATTAAAGTTGTTTTGGCGGAGACGGAACTCCACGCGTCGCAGAGGTGTTGGTCGAAGGTTCGATTTTGTGACGAGCCATGACAACTTTCTCCCGTCTCCCGGTTGTATGAGCTAGTGGACTGATTGCTCAGCCCAGAGCGGGGGACTGTTCAGAATAAAATGTATATTTCGGAACGCATCCATCAATGGTCTATATATTTTGTCTATGGACTTGGAGCTGTCAAAAACGAGGGACGTGGAATTTTCTTGGTATAGATCGCGGACGATTTTAATATGTGTTATTAAGGGCTTAACCCAAGGGAAATCGGTGCGGACATCGTAAGAAACAGTATTCGATCAAGGGCTGAAGATATTTTGGCGTGAAGGCCACTTTTGAGTGTATTTCCTGTGTGTGTGAAATAACCTATATCCACGCGGTGTGCGACAAGTGGACTTGTTAATTACTATTTCTGGGTTCGGATGCATCCCGGGGTAGGAGGGTTGTGTTTAGATTCATCGTGGAAGGTGATCTACGTGTCACGGCACCGACACGCCTTGGTCTCCGCAGCGAAGGGTCTTCGTGCGAGGACTACTTGATGAGGTCATCATACAACTGTCTGGTAGGACATTTTATATTAAATATTAGATCATAAGATACTTGTATACTATAAATCTGGGACAGCTATGGGCCCCTGCTCCAGCTGCAAGTATCGCCCTTTAGCATACAATTAGTGGTGTCTGAGCGTGGTTATGGAATCCTCGCACCAGTGACGTCGATGCCCGTCACTAGTCAGTATTACTACTTTTTATATGCTACAATTTCTGGTAGCAACGAGCGTTTATATCAAACAAACACCATTTTTAGACACGGAGATATTCTTTTTAATGACTCCGTGTTTAAAAACGGTGATTAAAATTTAAAGATATACGTAACTATTCGCATAATTTGAAAATAGCGGCCAAATTACATTCGTAACATCCATGGCAAACGATATTTCGATCTGTTGACAGAATGATCACACACGTCACTGACATTCAGGTCTCTACCGCAGCGTGACCGAACAACAAAGCTATTTTAATTAAGGTTCGGACAGCAATGAACAGCCGCGCTCCATGGTTGTCGCGATCAGGTCACGCATAATATTGATGTTATGCGGATGCCTGCAGTTCAAGTTCCGATTATGGCGCCGCAATCAGAACTGCTAATAGGCAGCCTGCTATGGTTGATGGTGTAGACACCTGTATCTATGTCGCAGGCAAATTGTTATATTCGACAGCTTACAAACGGTGTCGTGAGGTTCTAAACGCTTGCTGTTGTTCAATTTGACGAATCCTCGTCTTATAGTAGAATCCGGCATTTTATAATTTGCCTCGGCAAATAGTATAATTTTGTTAGAACTATTAAGAGGCGTCGCTTCGCTCCGCTCCGCTTCGCTGGGCTCCCAATATATATTTACATGTAACTAAACCAAATTTCACTTTCTGGTGAAAGACTTTCGATTTCCGCTTTTTAGAAAATGACGAAGTAATTTTAAAATTTGCCTTCGGAAAATCAACAAGACCGGGCATTTTAAAATTTTACGAACAGCAAATTGCAAAGCAGCGAGCGTTTAAAAATATGACGATTCCGTTTGTGTACTGCCGAATTATACAAATTGCCTGCCACATCTACATCAACAGTTTTGTAGCGCGCGAGTACAATAGCAGCAAAAGCTGCTTGTTTGTAATACGTGCAAAATATTTACGAATAATTCAGAAATACCGATGAAATGTGGGTGTCCGCATTGAAGGATACCGTTTATGAGAGAGCCGTCAAAAATATAAAACACTTATAACGAAGCTTGGATGTGTTGACTCCACCATTACCTAAAAATCGCTAGGCCTTGTGAAGCTGAAAGCTTTTGCACTATACGCACGTTCACCATATCCGTGTTCCAAGTTTACTTTTCTAGACTTTGGTTGTATGTAATGTGGCTGGAGAATAAATCTGGGATATTCTAAACTTTGGTTGAATGTAATTAAAAAAATTAATAAAAACAAACCAAACTGATAAAATTACCAAATCAGAAATATACTCGTAAATAAAAATAAACTACAGCTTTATTCAAGGCATCGCTGACACCGGTTTGGGGTATCAAGACACTGCTGGCATTACCTCGCTAGATGGCAAGATATTCCTTGTCTGCGGTAAGCTTCAGCCCTAGGGTCCCCTCAGGCATCCACTAGACGCGACGTTATTTGTTTATATAACTGCCGAGCTACGGCCCAAACGTCTCGACTCCAATAGGCACAAACATGTAGCCCTCACCTACAGCTACATATTTGCAGCGTTTGTTGTGTTTTGCTGCAGCAGCAGCCACGCTAGCTGTATAACAGCAGTCAACTAGATATGGGACGGGGCGAGAGGATTGACGCAGGTCACGTCCCAAACCAGAGAGCGACCATTATGCCATGAAATGAGCGTAATCCCGTCGGGCCTATTGCCATCGTCACGTGCGATACCATTCGGCTCTAAAATAGCCGGTTGTTGACGTTTGCAAGGGCCCTCCCAAAGTGGCGGTTTTCCAAGGGAGGCAACGTAGGCAGCGCCTCACCTTAAAAAAACCCGACTACTTACTATGCATACCTGCTAGGTACCTACATCATAATAAACAAACTGAGTGTACTGTGCAATAGTTTTATATTGAATAAACTATAGTATAAAAACTACTCCAAAATAGGTTATCCCGAGTCCCGAGAATTGAGGCACCGAGAAACCCTTTTTATTTCGCCACGCGACCGTCCTTCCGCGGCTTATATTTATATGCACGTGATGCTGATGAGTCGCAAACTCTCAGCGCAAGCAAGCGCCTCAAAACAATTCAAATTATAAGAGCAACGAAGGATTACCAAGTTAATGAGACAAATTACGAGAATCTTATTAGGTTGCAATAGAGTCGCTTTTTGATGAGTCCGGTTGAATAATTGTCTTGGTACGTTAGATTAGAGGCGCTGATGGCTCGGCGCCTCAAAAGGGAAACAGATTGTTGCATTGGGTGGAATGAGATGACATGCGTTACGCGGGACGGTCCACAAGGCCATAGTATACTATACTGTGACGAGTAGCTCTGCCTGCCTTCATACAGTGTTGCCGATTTATCATTTTATATGCTAAATTTGGCAGATTTTGCACTGGTATAGCATTTATTTTTTCCCGTTTATACCACTTTTTTGGCATATTTTTAGGGTTTCGTAGTACCTAAAAGGTACAAAAGGAACCTTATGGTGAGACTCCGTTGTCCGTCCGTCCTTTCGTATGTCACAGCCTCATAACTTTAGCATCGTTAAAGATAAATACGTAAAATTTGGCAAAAAAATAGCATTAGTTTGTCCACATATAACGGTGTAAAAAAAAATTAAAATTTTGAAATTGTCCAAAATATTTCCAAAACAAAAGTGAGAAAAATAACAAATATTGCCTTAAAAATACAATATGGGTATCAAATTGTAGATATTAAAAAGCTGATTGTAAGAATATATACTTTTACTGTATTTACGGGCACTGGTTTCGAGAAATATGTAAGCCCCCCCCCCCCCCCCCCTTATCTCCGAAACTGGTAGATCGAAAAATATAAAAAAAATGACAATTATATATCGTAACTGGCCAATCACAGGACAACTTTAGCAATTAAAAAAAAAATTAGCACAAATGAGAAATATAAAAAAAGAAGAAAAATATATAAAAAAAATATTTTATAAAAATACAACATGGGTATCAAATTGTAGGTATTAAAAAGCTGATTATAAAAATATATACTTTTACCATATTTACTTGCACTGGTTTCGAGAAATCTTTAAAAAAAACGAACATATGTATGTCCCCCCCTATCTCCAAAACTGATGGACCAAAAAATATGAAAAAAGTCATGGTAATATGTGTTTATGTAAAGAATACAGGAAAAGTAAAGCGGTTGAGAAATTCACGAAAAAAAATTACAAAATTAAATTTATCATCCACAATACGGAACCCTAAGTATGCGAGTCTGATTATTATTATTGGCGATGGTGCCTCGGTCAGTTTTGAGGGCCAAAGCCGCCACTGTCCCAATGACGTTATTGCTAATGTATTAAAATGAAACAGAACCAGAAAAATGTTACGAGTAATATGAACAAAATATAAATCCAATACATAGCACATAATAATAAAATATCTATATAAAAATGGGAAAACATACTATTGGTAAGAGTAACGGTTCCGCTGATTTTATCGGTAAGTCGTTATTTTGGCAACACCATCTCATTCATCGTCCTTCTTCACAAATTCCTTTTTAGTCCAAGCTGTTCGGTTGTGGAACGATCTTCCTCTGCCAATAAGGAGAGCCCATCACTGCCTGTCTTCAGAAAATTAGTCAAGGGTTATTACTCGTCACTCTAATTTTTCTGCACCATATTTTGTATTCAGAGCTTTTATATTTCATTGTTTAAATGTATATTTGTAAAATGTATTTATTATGTTTGAAATAAATATTTATATATGTAGTATTATTAGTTATATAATTTGGCTTCTACTTTATATACCTTATTTTACATCTACACCGCCTCTTCAGCAATCTTAATGTATTTTTTTCCACCTAAAGGTTGTCCGGAAGAGATCGCTTTAAGAGATAAGACCGCCCATTTGTACTTACCCTTTGTACTCGTGTTTTTAAGTTCAATTAATTGTATTATTTTTATTTTGTGGTGTGACAATAAAGCTATATTGTATTGTATTTGGTATGAGCGTACTCACAATACAATAAAAAACGGTACTCATTTCTGATCATTTTCTTTTGAATCATTATCACCAACTCCGCTAGCCTGGTACCCTACGACGCCAGTTAATATAATTACTCATACGGCTTCGTAAAAATGTGTGTATGTCCTGTTCTAAACTACATGAGTGCAGGGTTGTCTTGTTTATATATCTATATCTATACCGTCGACTGTGTTGTATCTATACAACTCGTATGAACCACGCAAACTACATGAGTGCAGGGTTGTCTTGTTTATATATCTATATCTATACCGTCGACTGTGTTGTATCTATACAACTCGTATGAACCACGCAAACTACATGAGTGCAGGGTTGTCTTGTTTATATATCTATATCTATACCGTCGACTGTGTTGTATCTATACAACTCGTATGAACCACGCAAACTACATGAGTGCAGGGTTGTCTTGTTTATATATCTATATCTATACCGTCGACTGTGTTGTATCTATACAACTCGTATGAACTACGCAAACTACATGAGTGCAGGGTTGTCTTGTTTATATATCTATATCTATACCGTCGACTGTGTTGTATCTATACAACTCGTATGAACCACGCAAACTACATGAGTGCAGGGTTGTCTTGTTTATATATCTATATCTATACCGTCGACTGTGTTGTATCTATACAACTCGTATGAACCACGCAAACTACATGAGTGCAGGGTTGTCTTGTTTATATATCTATATCTATACCGTCGACTGTGTTGTATCTATACAACTCGTATGAACCACGCAAACTACATGAGTGCAGGGTTGTCTTGTTTATATATCTATATCTATACCGTCGACTGTGTTGTATCTATACAACTCGTATGAACCACGCAAACTACATGAGTGCAGGGTTGTCTTGTTTATATATCTATATCTATACCGTCGACTGTGTTGTATCTATACAACTCGTATGAACCACGCAAACTACATGAGTGCAGGGTTGTCTTGTTTATATATCTATATCTATACCGTCGACTGTGTTGTATCTATACAACTCGTATGAACCACGCAAACTACATGAGTGCAGGGTTGTCTTGTTTATATATCTATATCTATACCGTCGACTGTGTTGTATCTATACAACTCGTATGAACTACGCAAACTACATGAGTGCAGGGTTGTCTTGTTTATATATCTATATCTATACCGTCGACTGTGTTGTATCTATACAACTCGTATGAACTACGCAAACTACATGAGTGCAGGGTTGTCTTGTTTATATATCTATATCTATACCGTCGACTGTGTTGTATCTATACAACTCGTATGAACTACGCAAACTACATGAGTGCAGGGTTGTCTTGTTTATATATCTATATCTATACCGTCGACTGTGTTGTATCTATACAACTCGTATGAACCACGCAAACTACATGAGTGCAGGGTTGTCTTGTTTATATATCTATATCTATACCGTCGACTGTGTTGTATCTATACAACTCGTATGAACTACGCAAACTACATGAGTGCAGGGTTGTCTTGTTTATATATCTATATCTATACCGTCGACTGTGTTGTATCTATACAACTCGTATGAACTACGCAAACTACATGAGTGCAGGGTTGTCTTGTTTATATATCTATATCTATACCGTCGACTGTGTTGTATCTATACAACTCGTATGAACTACGCAAACTACATGAGTGCAGGGTTGTCTTGTTTATATATCTATATCTATACCGTCGACTGTGTTGTATCTATACAACTCGTATGAACTACGCAAACTACATGAGTGCAGGGTTGTCTTGTTTATATATCTATATCTATACCGTCGACTGTGTTGTATCTATACAACTCGTATGAACTACGCAAACTACATGAGTGCAGGGTTGTCTTGTTTATATATCTATATCTATACCGTCGACTGTGTTGTATCTATACAACTCGTATGAACCACGCAAACTACATGAGTGCAGGGTTGTCTTGTTTATATATCTATATCTATACCGTCGACTGTGTTGTATCTATACAACTCGTATGAACTACGCAAACTACATGAGTGCAGGGTTGTCTTGTTTATATATCTATATCTATACCGTCGACTGTGTTGTATCTATACAACTCGTATGAACTACGCAAACTACATGAGTGCAGGGTTGTCTTGTTTATATATCTATATCTATACCGTCGACTGTGTTGTATCTATACAACTCGTATGAACTACGCAAACTACATGAGTGCAGGGTTGTCTTGTTTATATATCTATATCTATACCGTCGACTGTGTTGTATCTATACAACTCGTATGAACTACGCAAACTACATGAGTGCAGGGTTGTCTTGTTTATATATCTATATCTATACCGTCGACTGTGTTGTATCTATACAACTCGTATGAACTACGCAAACTCCAGAAGTCGTGATGATAGGTCCCCTCAGAGTGAAGAACGTAAGGACGGCAGTTATTGTGAGTGGTATTAAACGAACGTTTGTTGAAATGGGTGCCCCACACAGTGCATACTCGCCATACATAACCTTCTTACCTAACCTACGGGCTCTCTTCTGCGCTGAAGTCGGACTAGCCCTCCCTTACAGAAGGTACTCGTGATACGAACGCGACGACCGACCATCACCACGAGTCCAGGGTGCCTTGGCAGGATAATAGTGGGATTATAGATAGGTAATTTTATACATAAATAATTTTTACTATAAACTTTTTACAGATAAATAATAGGGAGATAAATATTTTTTATTGTTCTAACGTTAATAATGTTTAATTAATTAAATATAAATGTTACACTGTTATGTTATAAATTATGTTGATGTTCATGAGTAGCACGAAACCAACTGACGTTTTTGTAATATTTTAGGCTTAACTATGTGTCCCTGACAGTATTGATTGTATTTCGTCACCCAGAAAGCACTAGAACATGTCCTCAATACTTGCGGACGTTAGTAAGAAATAATTATTAAGAAGTAGGAAATGTTAAGATAATCTAAATGTGTGGACAAATTTAGTACATTTGGGCTAGTGCGGGTCGGCGTCGCACTCAAAGGGTTCCGTACCACCACACAATACACCCGTACACCACGGAACCTTAAAAATATTATGGTAAATAACAACTATATAGATGCCAACATTAAAGCTACAAAAACAAGCGGCTGAAAAATGGTAGGCATGTGCCTGGCAAACATTTTTGAGTACGGAACCCTTTACGGAATCTTAGCCGCTTTATTGTTACTGAAAAATTTATGTAATTTAATGTTTAGTTTTGATTAATTTATTTTAGTCCCCTTTTTTTAATTATATTAATGTAATTTAAGTTAATTTTATTGTTTGTTTAAACTCTAGATTATATAGTTGACGAATTAAATATTAACATGTAATTTAATTATAATTAGGCTTTCGATACCGTATCTGTTCCCCTACTTCTCCGAAAACTGGAAAGTCTTGGCATCAGAGACCTACCCTTGCGATGGTTCCAATCTTACCTGGAGAATAGAAGTCAAAGAGTCATCATAGAAGGAACATTAAGCGATTCTCTGCCCATAGCCTATGGTGTTCCCCAGGGCAGTGTTCTGGGCCCTGTGTTATTTTTAGTCTACATCAATAACTTAACAGACTTAAACTCTATTGATGCCAGAATAGTGTCTTTTGCAGATGATACCTGCCTTATCTTTAAAGATCCTACATGGGAAGCCGTGTTCACTAAAGCTAATCAAGGTATTGCCGTAGTCAAAGAGTGGCTTGACAATAATAATTACTTACACTCAATGTTAGCAAAACAAAATACCTGTGCTTTGCTAAGACTGATCATACAAAGGCTGATGGCAATCAATCTTTACAAATCCACTCATGTAATCCTAACCCTAATACATCTGGTCATCAATGCAAATGTGATGAAATTGAACATGTAACGTCAATCAAATATCTTGGTGTTACTCTTGATAACAGGCTTAAATGGCACGAACATATTAAAACTCTATCTGGACGGATTCGTAAGTTATCCTTTGTGTTTGGCTCTCTTCGAAACATATTAAACTAAAAACAAAAATTCAGTGTTTATTATGCCATGTGCCAGAGCTTACTCTCATATTGTATTGATTCTTGGGGTGGTGCAGCTAAAACTATTATACTGCAACTAGAGCGAGCTCAGCGGATGGTCATTAAGGTAATGCTCAAAAAACCATTTCGCTATAGTACTGATCTTTTACATCAGGAAACAGGGATTCTAAGTGTAAGAAGACTCTTTATTTCATTGATAACTAAATATCACATTAACATAAACAGTTCATTATTGTCCACATCTCGAAAAAATTGTGACCGATCTATTAGACTGCAAGACAAATTTAAAATACCAAAACTAAATTCAACTTTTGCTCAAAGGGTTAAATTTTTCCTAGGTCCCTTCATCTATAATCAAATTAGTAAGCAATTGTCTCTTACAGATCATACAAAGTTAAAAAAGAAACTGTTAGAAAAGCTTCATTCTTGGCTTTTATCACATTCATATGATGACATTGAAAGTCTATTATGTGTTATATCATAGCTTTATACTATTCATATAAGTATCCATCATTTTACATTGTTTTAATTTATTGCACATGCATACAGCTTTGTTTACTTTGTTAACTCTAGTCTGGGAGCCGACATAATTCATATCTATATTGTGTTTACTGTTAGTTTTTACAAAGATGTGTTTATATAAACTGACGCTCTTTTCTGTATTGTACTAACCTTAAGTTAAGTTTTTTTTCCTCTTTGTAATACTAACCACTTAAATGAAAATAAATTGAATTGAATATTATCATGATTTTTTTTCAAATTTTTCGGTCCTCATGTTCTCGGAGATAAGTGGTGGGATATGATAACGTTAAGGAAACGTTAATTTTTATGTTAGTATGGGGACGCCCCTTGCGTCTCATATTTTAGTATGGGAACGCCCCTTGGGTCTCATATTTTAGTATCGGAACGCCCCTTACAATACAATTGTAGGGTACTTGTGGCCTAGCATAATAGTATTGTACGAAGGTAGGTTAATATATTAGTGTGCTACCGAACTTGGTGTTTTCTTCACGTTATTATCAACTATTATCCTAAAATCCAACTGGCGACGAGATAAATCTGCTAATAAAGTGCTATTGTAGTGTATTAGTGCGTGCGGAAGTGCATTTAGTAAAATGCCAATCGGAAAAATTGAGCCTTTCGACATTTCGAACAAAAATTGGACCAAATATGTCCGCCGCGTGGAACAATTAATTTTGTTAAATGACATTAAAAGTGAGCTCAAAGTTGCGACGCTTGTTTCTGTCGTGGGAGCTGCGACGTATGATTTAATGTGCGATCTATGTGCTCCAAAAGCGCCGGAGGATAAAAAGTTTTCGGATTTGGTCGACATAGTTGGTAACCATCTTGAGCCGCAACGGTCGGAAATAGCTGAACGTCACACATTTAGGCTGCGTCGGCAACGTGACGGCGAGTCGTTGAGCGACTACTTGCAGACCTTGAAACATTTGGCCAGCACTTGCAACTTTCAGGCCAAGCTTGAAGAAAATCTTCGCGACCAATTTGTGTCAGGTTTGAACAGTGACGTCATGCGGTCGCGACTGTTCGCAGAGCGTGATCTAAACTATAAGCTAGCGGTGGAGCTGGCGCTCGCGCTGGAGGCGGCGGAGCGGCACGCGCAGGCGAGCGGCTCGGGCTGTACAGCGACGAAACCAGCTGGAAATGCGTCGGCGGTCGAGCAGCTACATCGTGTAGCAGAGCGCGGCGCCGGTTACGGCGGTAATAGCGGTGGTAGCGGTGGCGGTCGCTCTTCGGCTGCAGGAGGTGACGAGCAGGCGCGGCGCGTCGCTCGCAGCTGCTGGCGGTGTGGACGTGACCATCGACCGGAAACGTGTCGTTTCAGAAACTATTCTTGTGACGCATGCCATCAAAAAGGCCACATTAAAGTGATGTGTAAACTTGGCGTGCAACGTGCTGGTGACAGAAGTGATTTCCGAGGAGCACGTTCCCGGGCGCAAAATTTTCTGGAAGATGATTCTGACGTAGAATCAGATTGTGATTTTTATAAGTTGTTCGTCAGTGGTAAGGACGATAAGCCATATATGGTGCAATTATTGGTCAGTGGAAAGACATTAATTTCTTTTGAATTGGACACTGGGAGTAAGTTATCCACCATAAGTTATGATTGTTATAAAAAACATTTCAGTAATTTACCCATTCTGAGCCATGATGTTTGTTTACGTTCGTATACGGGAGAGATTATTAAACCGATCGGATTTATTGAAGTTGATGTTACGATGGGTGAGAAAACCGTTCGAAATTTAAAATTATTTGTGATTGAAAACGGAGGACCACCACTGTTGGGTAGATCATGGCTGAGCAAATTAGACATTGATTTGGTGCAAATTACTAATTTATGGCATGTAAGGGATGAAAATTTGATTGCTAAATTAGCCAAAGAATTTCCTGCAGTTTTCTCTCCTGGTCTAGGAACATGTACGAAAAAGTTTTCTCTAAAATTACATGATTTGAATCCAGTGTTTTTCAAGGCGAGGTCGCTGCCATTGGCTTTGCGTAAACCAGTAGAGTTAGAGTTGGAACGATTAGTGGCAGAGGGTACGATTTATCCGGTTGAGCATTCTGACTACGGAACCCCAATTGTTCCAGTAATGAAAAGTAATGGTGAGATTAGAATTTGTGGCGATTACAAAATAACTGTGAATCCAAAGTTAGAACGCGAACCGTACCCTATGCCACGTATCGAAGAGTTGTTTGCGGGATTAAGTGGTGGGGATAAATTTTCAAAAATTGACTTGACAAACGCGTACCAACAACTTTTGCTTTCTGAAGGTATTTCGCAAGCATGCACAGCCATCACGACTCATATGGGAACCTTCGTTTATCGACGTACACCTTATGGGTTGAACTGCATTCCCGAAAAATTCCAAAAATTCATGGAAGAGGCTCTAAGGGGCTTAAAAGGTCTAGCCGTCTTTATGGACGATATTGCTGTGACTGGCAGAAATGACCAGGAACATGCAACGAACTTGAAGGCATTGTTTCAACGTTTGCAAGATGTTGGGCTTAGAATTAAGCTTAGTAAATGTTCATTTATGCAAGAGAGCATTACATACGTGGGTTTTATCATAGATAAACATGGCTTGCATCCAGACCCTAGTAAAGTTAAAGCAATAGCAGACGCCCCACCACCTAATGACGTAACACAGCTGCGTTCATTTCTTGGAATGGTCAATTATTATGGCAAATTCATATCAAAATTAAGCACAATATTGTACCCTTTGCATAAGCTTTTAAAAAAAAATGAAACTTGGGGTTGGTCTAAAGAATGCAATAAGGCTTTTAATGAAGTTAAGAGAGCTATAGTGAGTGAAAATGTGCTAGTGCACTATGACCCTAATTTGCCGGTTGTATTGTCGGTTGATAGCAGTTCGTACGGCATAGGCAGTTTATTATCGCACAGGTATCCAAACGGAGATGAACGTCCAATATGCTTTGCATCGCGGACTTTAAATAGCGCAGAACGATCATATAGCCAACTGGACAAGGAAGCGCTAGCCATTTTTAGTGGCGTTATGAAACATCATCAATACCTTTATGGTCGTCGATTTATCATTAAAACCGACCATAAACCATTGACATTTATCTTTGGCCCTAAAAATGGTTTGCCCCAGACGGTTGCGAGCCGTTTACAAAGATATGCTGCGCGGCTAGCTGCGTACGACTTTGATCTAGAATTTATCAAATCGAATGATAAAAGTAGTGCGGATGCGTTATCTCGACTGCCGTTGCCGTGTGAACGAGACAGCAGGAAGGGGCTGGACACGGTCTCTTTCATTCATTTTGTTGAAGAAGCATTTCCAATTAGCTCAAAGGAAGTGGCGTGTGAGACACAGAAAGATAACGTTTTAGTTAAAATTTATAATTTTCTAATCAACGATTGGCCCTCTGTCGTGGAGGAAGATTGCGTTAAACCATATTTTAATCGTAAAGAGAAACTATCCGTTGACCGCGGCTGTATTTTATACGACCATCGCGTAGTCATTCCCGAGAATCTGAGGACACAAGTTTTGAGAGAACTACACGATGGACATCTCGGTATGATAAAAATGAAAAATATTGCGAGAAGTTATGTGTATTGGCCGTATATTGACGAAGAAATAGAAAATGTATGTAGGTGTTGTACCGCGTGTCTTCAGCAGCGTGACCTGCCGGCTCGGTCACTGCTGCATCCGTGGTCGTTCCCCACACGCCCGTGGCAACGTCTTCACATTGATTTTGCAGAATACCACGGCAAACACTATTTAATTACTGTGGACGCCCATAGTAAATGGATAGAGGCCCAGAAAATGGAAACCACTACAGCGAAGGCAACAATTATAAAGTTGAGGGAGTTATTTGCCAGGTTTGGTCTTCCTATCCAAATTGTTAGTGACGGTGGCCCGCCTTACTCTTCTTTTGAATTTGAGAATTTTCTAGCCAAAAATATCATCAAACACACGATCACAAGTCCTTATAGGCCGGCTGGGAACGGGGCAGCAGAAAATGCAGTAAAGTCGGTAAAACGAGCTTTAAAAAAGGCTGCTCATGATGGGGTCGACTTAGACACGGCCTTATCAAAATTTTTATTTCAGTATAGAAACTGTGAACACGCAACAACTGGCAAAGCGCCAGCCGAAGCGCTCCTCGGTCGGCGAGTGAGAGGCCGATTAGACGCATTGCGTCCGAGTACGGCGGAAGTAGTGGCGGCAGCGCAGGGGCGCGTCGGCGAGCGAGCCCCCGCCCTTCAGCGCCATGTGGAACTCGGAGACGCCGTGCTCGTGCGAGGTTACGGGCCCCGCGCGCGCCACCAGCCGTGGCAACCCGCCACTGTACTCTCTCGCGAGGCGCCATACTCTTACACCGTCTCACTTAATGACGGCCGGGTATGGAAAAGACACATTGATCAAATTTTGTCAAATAAACCAATATTTCATCGCCACTCTTTAGGTAGGTATTCAAAGTAACAATGAAAATAACACTCCTAATGACCTTACGGTCCCGCAGTCTTCCGAAGCGCATGAGTCACCCGTGCGGCCCGCGCCCACACAAAGCTCATCAGAGTCATTAGATAACTGCACGAATGAGTTACCGGGACCGGCCTCTGCATCAACTGTTACTGAAGGCGATGTTAATAAAAAACCGCCACGTCCAAAACGATCTTGTTTATTTACAGGAAAGTATGGCATTTAGAATGACAAGATTATTTTTTTTTGTATTTTTATTGTAACCTACAGTTGTTATGTAGTAATAGGTAAGCGGCTATATACTCGTTGTTTGTAAGTTTAATACGTTTTTTTTTCCTCTTGTCTATTTATATAGTATATTAAACATTAATTAGTCTATTTGTTAAGTATGCTTGTTACTTTCTTAGGTCAGAGCGTACCCTAGCCTACCTTATGTGTTTTTGAGGGTTTATATACCTATACATAATAGTTATAGGAAATACAATACCTAGTTACACGTTTTTTTTTTCTCATATTAGTATTTTGAGTTTTTGGCTTCTTGCTTTTGTGACAAACAATAGCAATGAATGCTATTATTTTATGTTAAGGGGGGACGTGTAGGGTACTTGTGGCCTAGCATAATAGTATTGTACGAAGGTAGGTTAATATATTAGTGTGCTACCGAACTTGGTGTTTTCTTCACGTTATTATCAACTATTATCCTAAAATCCAACTACAATAATACTCGAAATAAAGTATAAGAATATTCTTGTCTCAATTCCAGCTCGCTATCATAAACAGTCCGGTGATTATTATTGCTCTGAATAAAATTTGAATGTTATCACGTGGTTATCACAATGTGTTAAGGCCCTGCCTATGGAATGACACAATCCTATTAAGTGATTTTAAACTCAAGTTAAAATTGTCGGAAAGGCTACATTGGAACGCTTGCTCCATGTGCCGTGCTGGACCACGCATAATGAGTGAATTACCAAGGCTCCTCTGGAATTTCTAAAAAAGTAATGAAAAATAAATGTAAACAAATATCTCAGGTTACGTGTGAGGAAAATTCAGGAAAAGTTTTAATTCTCTTAGTGTAACAACTTTGCTTTAAAAAATAACAATTTTAATAAGATCATTACTTGAAAAAAAAATGGTTAGATCATGTTTCTAACTATCTTGGTTCGTGGTGTCGACAAAGTACGCAATTTCGGGGGAAAGGAAAAGGAGAATTACCAAAGGGTCCCCCATGTCTCCTTCTCTCTAGCCCCCGCAACTACTTCCCCAATTTCAAAAGTCTGAATTCTAAGTCGCAGATTTCCCCCCTTCCTCCCCCCATAACTCATGAACCCACCGAGAGTGATGTGCCAGTCCGACGATTTTGGCTAAAGGGTGCCTCAGGTGAGTATTATCTTGAGAGCCAGCGATTACAAAGTTACCTCACCTTTGAGGTCGTCAGCTCTCAGGCCATTCAGTCCATGATGGGTGTCTCTTCCGAAGCACGCGCATACTGAATACAAATTTTTCCCTCCGGGATTGTAGCAGTGACTTTCAGATTAGCAATCAGGATATTTTACCACTAGACCACAAGGGGCGGTCAGAGATTACAATTATAAAATTCAGCTCATGTGTAATTGTATGTCTGCGTACAGGTGTGGTCGTGCCGGGAGCCTGGCAGCCAACCCTGGGGAGAAGCTGCTGGAACTGCTACGTCCTGGCTCCGGGTCCACTCCACGGCGACACTCAACTGCCGCCTGCGCACCCCCCGCCCAGCCGCAGCGCGTCGGCTTCGTCTACTGCCCTTCAGATGCACTGCCCTACTGCCCACCATCACGCTTGGCGCCTCCACCCGCACGACCTATACTTAAGGTATGTGACTGAACCATGTTATCTTAATCTTTAAATTTCATTTAAGCATCGTTGTTAACTGAAGTAAGGTAAGGAACTTTATAAATTATATTTTAATAAATAAATCATTGTCTGTTTTTAATATCAATGCGAATTTCGCCTGCAATAATTTTCGACAAAACCTGCCAAATGATCTGAAAGATGTTTAGCCTGTTCAAGAAGACTTTTTTAAACTGATTCAAAAAAATATTATAATTATTAAATCTTTTAATTAATAAGATATTTTGCGCTTTGTGAATAGGTAGGTAGCTATTTTTTCAATAGCTGTAAGTAATACATACTATTTCTATTTTCATACACTAAATAGTAGAACACAGTCTCTCATCAATGATTTTACAAATGATTTTATCAGATCTAAATGTGTTATATAAGTATCACTAATGTTTATGAATTCGGGCAATTTATAATATGAAGCCCGGGATTCGTTCGGAGAAAAATTCGAAGAAATTCGTATTATTAACTGTTCCTTGTGAATTTATTGACCAAGTTATTAGATATGTCAGAAAAAATATTGAGTCTTTCTCGAGGATTGGCAAGCAATACTGTAAAGAAACCAGAAATAAACATAAACTGGCTTTTCCAAAAATCAGACTTGCCGAGGTGAGTACCTCTTTCGTAGGATATGGTATAATATTTTACAATAAACTTCCAAAGGAGGTCCTCACTTTGTCAGAGAATAAGTTTAAACTGTATATTAAGCAGGGTCATAAAATAAACTAATATTTGGATGATGGTGAAGCATGGTGTTACAGTGATAATGACATTTGTCATGATAATAGTTTATAATTTAATTAAATAGTATAATTTCCTAACTTGTGTTTCCTCTAAGGAGTTAACATTAATTAATTGCAGACTGTAAAAGGAAATATAAGGTTAAATAATATTAGTTGGCGAAACTCAAAACATAGGCAGTACTAGAATATATGAACAACTGTTTGTATAAGATCTATAAGCGAAATTCATAACTTTTTTTCACTTCCTTCCATACAAATTGCCCCGATCAGCTAAATGGTCCAGTACGGAAAGGTGAAAACCAATTTTAAGAATTTTGCACAATCCTAATAGAAAAAGTTGTTCATACGGACATGTTCTACATATATTTAAAATTTCGCCAACTAATTTAATTTAACCTGCCTATATGAGACAGGTAGACAAAGATATATATGTTTTTCGTTTTTTCATTACCTTGAATTCCTGCTGTCTTGTTTTCTGTTTTCTTATTCCTTAGTTCAAGTAGATATAAGTAATTTGTATTTGTAATTTGTATTTCTTGCCCGTTCTTCTTAGCAAGACTAATCGAATGGGCGGAGGTAGGCATTTATTTATATATGTAACCTATTGTCGGCCGCCTCGATTCGTGCTGGGGGCTCGGTTGGTGATCATTGAACCTTGTTCCTGGTCCCTGGCCGGGTCTCCGGTGTGGGTTCGGGCGGTTGATTGGATTTCACCTTGTATAATTATAGATTTTACCTATAATTTTAATCGTTAATATATTGCTGCATAAATTAAATAAACCTTTAATGTTCATGTACATTTATTATTTTATTACATATATTTTTATAAGATTAAATTTGACTTGTAGAAAGTGTACACCTACCTACTTTACAAAATATACTATTTGAATTTAGAATTTGAATTTAGACAAATACAGTAATCCTTCGTTCCAGCTGTCACCGACACCGCAAGTAACGCCGGCGCAGCCACAACCACCGCCGGTGCCGCAGCGCATAGCCCCCGTGATCATCAGCCCCGCACCCCTACCCGTACCTCCCCCCGCACCACCGCGTCGCTCCTCCCCGCAACCTCCCAGAAGAATTCCTCCCCCGACACCGCCACGACCTGTCGCGATCCCTGTCACCATGAACGACCCTAATGGCAACCGACGAACAGTGGCCCCTGTCTCACCACAGCCGAGGCTAGACTACAACAGAAATCCACAGCCGACTCTACCCAGACGACTACCTCAGAAGTCCCTCCCGGACACGCCCTACATACCCCCGGTGACAACCCAGAACAACCAGTCGATGAAGAGGTCACCGAGCTCCGGTTCGAATATCAGCGTGAGACAAGATTCGAACGTGTCATCGGACTCGTTCAGTCAGACGTCTTCGCCTTCGTACACAACAAAGACGATGGAAGCGCCACTGTTGCCTCATCAGAACTTGAATAAGAGCCTGAACGCGAAGATCGCGAGAGGTCTGCTGTTAAAGGAGCAACAGGAGAAGGAGACGGGCAATTCCTCGATAACAAAGAGCATGTCGACGCCAGCGTCGCTGCAAACCATCGTGCGATTCCAGAATGGGAGCAACATGTCACTGCACCATCGGGTGAGTTCTTTTATATACTCCAGTGTTTATTAGTGTTTATCTTATTATATTAAAGAATACACTGACTGACTGATCAATCGACGTCTAAACCAAACAGCTGGATCTAGGAACATGAAATTTGGACTGTAGATTTATTGTATGACATAAAATCAGCTTAGAATGAATTTTATAAAATTCCAAGAGGATTGACCAAAATGGGATCTATGCAAGCAACGCTGCGAGGCATCCGTTAATCTTTCTTTCAAACTGTGAATTTTCAACAACCGAGTTTTGTATTACTGTTTTAAAACCTTATTCTCATTACTTATTTTATCTCAAGTGTATTAATTACGTCCTCGATTAAAAGTTAGCCCTTACAGCGATACCTCGTATTTTCTGTCCTGCGTTATAGTTGAAAAAAGACTGGGCCACTGCTAATCGCCAATCAACTCACATCCACTCACTGTTGGACATGGGCTTCTTCTTCTCCACGCCATTTTCGTCGGTCTCTTGCAAGGCTCATCCAGTGCCCACCAACAGCTCTGACGATATCGTCTCGCCATCGGGCCATTAGTCTACTCACTGAACACATTCCAATAATAGAACAATTTTGTATCTTGTATGGCAGTAATATTGTATCTAGTATATAACATTGCTGCTTCGGGCTGATGACCTGAATTCCGAGATCACACCTCCTTGTGGTCCCTTCCGGTAACTATTGTACACGACCCTTCTTGTTTGATCTATAGTCTTGGGTACAATAGACCAACGTGACAGGAAGACTCACCAGGACGCACTGGCCACCGTGGTGTACAATGGCTAAAATCCTTCTTTCAAATGAGGCCTCTAGGTGCAAAAATACATCTTCATGGTTATCCTGGGAAAATTAGTAAGAGCGAGAAAACGGTGACCCTAAAAAAAATATATTTTTATTTCTAGTTATAAGATGGTGAATTTCAACGTCGATTAATAAATCTTGGACGAGCTATTTATCCAAGAGTTTATCAAAAGAAGCACAAAGATGACTTCTTGGCCCGTTCGCACTGTTTACAGCTTCATTGCAAAGTTGATAAATGACCACCCGAGGAAATTCACTCACCGAGAAAACTTGGAAGATTTTATTTGCTATTTGATATTATTTGTATTATTTAACGAGGCTAGGCCAGTTCCATTTTAGCTCTGCTGTCTGCACACCAACTTCAGTAATTCGAGTTTTAGGGCGCAATTCAGAGGTTTGGATACGGTTAATCCATTTTAGACCTAGAACTTACTTTAACCTCCTTAAGAGGCCCCAAAATGCCTGGGTTTTTCTCGAGATTCATACAAAAGGTAAAGTTTGTGAAGTCAACAGCTTATTTTCTTATTTTTTTTTTGTCATAACTATTATCTTGCGACATCTAACTACGTCCTAACTATAGCACAAAAAACAAAATTTTATGAAACACCATCATATTAGCTGCCAGGATATCGCGAATATTGCCTTGTTTTTACGCAAAGTTTAGTAATTTGTATGACTTTTATCTATACTGGAAATAAAAAAGAGAGAAATACAGACGTCATAAATAAACAGTAACCGTTTCATGGAAAACAGTTTTTATATGAAACCTTTGAGTATACTTACCTACATATTTTATACTCTATGCTTGAAACCATTTTATACTCTAAGCTTGAAACCATTTCACAAATTCGGTGCCGTTTGATAATTTTGTCATCTCGGAACTGTTGATGAGAGATGGGTCGGAGTGCAGTGTGGGGGGGAAAGGAGACAACATAAAGATCTGTGCTAAGTTTCATTGATATCAAAGCCATCAGGACGTCACAAACACCTAAAACACGTATATGGCAGGTGAGGGGCTCGGATCCATCTTACATATTAATGAAATTTTCAGTTTCATAGAATTATATGAATGTTCCGTGGCAAAGTAAACATTTAAAAAATGTCGGCAACTTTTGCAATTAACTGATGTTTCTTCTGGTTGGTGTTAGGTTGGAGCAAAGTTTTTAACACATTGTGCAGTAAATCACTGAGATACCGCAAAATGCACGTTAAAAACCTTGTCGCAAGTTATTTTGTCTAGCGTAGAGGCCTGTTTAGATGAACACCGGAGTCATTATGAATTATTTTCACGTTCAAGAAAAGTTAATGCTATTTTCTGAGAGTGAGACAAATACCAGTGGACTTGCTAGAAAGTTTATCACGTGGCAACTGGCAGAAAAATTGTTCTTGCAGCTGGGGAATCAGTTGTATGATTCAAATTTTTTATTGTCTTATTTCTTCCGAACAGAACAAATTAAATGTTTCTGTGTTTCTTCTAGATCTCGACGACACTGAAGCTCAGTCGGTAGGCAGCCGGTTTTTTTTATCTTTGAATCTGAGTTTAAATCCTGCCGGTCAAGCATGCTATGACGTTCTCCCTTATTCCCAACTGCAGGAGAAAGAAAGAGAAAAGAAAAACTATATGATGTGTGAACCCCCTGCTTGTTACTAAGGTAAGATTATATTTGTTTTTATTGCGAAATCTATCGCTTTGAATACTCTAATTATTATTAGAGTGCATTACAAACTTACAATCAATCAGAAACAAATTTAAAAACACAAATATTTTGAAAACATTCCTGGAGCTAGGATTTCAACCTACGACCTCCTGCTTACTTGACGACGAATTTTTCCACTATACATGTAGATCAAATTTTTTGTAACTACTTAATAAACCATCTTGTAATGCACATACGTAGCAAAGTAAACATTTTAAAAATGTCGGCAGCTTTTGCAATTAACTGATGTTTTTTCTGGTTGGTTCACAAGGGCGTTATATGATTTCACGCCTTGCTCATTCTGAATAGAAGGCGCTGTCGTCGCTACAATATCTGTTGCATCAGACAGTTAAGAAATTCACAATTCTCATTAACTAAGATTATGTGTTTTTATTGCAAAATCCATCGTTTTGAATACTCTAATTATTATTAGAGTTTTAATTATTTATGTATTACACAAACTTGCAACCAGTTGTGTCCGGGTGATACATAAACTATATACCAACCAACCAGTTGTGTCCGGGTGATACATAAACTATATACCAACCAACCAGTTGTGTCCGGGTGATACATAAACTATATAACAACCAGTTGTGTCCGGGTTATACATAAACTATATACCAACCAACCAGTTGTGTCCGGGTGATACATAAACTATATACCAACCAACCAGTTGTGTCCGGGTGATACATAAACTATATAACAACCAGTTGTGTCCGGGTTATACATAAACTATATACCAACCAACCAGTTGTGTCCGGGTGATACATAAACTATATACCAACCAACCAGTTGTGTCCGGGTGATACATAAACTATATACCAACCAACCAGTTGTGTCCGGGTGATACATAAACTATATAACAACCAGTTGTGTCCGGGTTATACATAAACTATATACCAACCAACCAGTTGTGTCCGGGTGATACATAAACTATATACCAACCAACCAGTTGTGTCCGGGTGATACATAAACTATATAACAACCAGTTGTGTCCGGGTTATACATAAACTATATACCAACCAACCAGTTGTGTCCGGGTGATACATAAACTATATACCAACCAACCAGTTGTGTCCGGGTGATACATAAACTATATACCAACCAACCAGTTGTGTCCGGGTGATACATAAACTATATAACAACCAGTTGTGTCCGGGTTATACATAAACTATATACCAACCAACCAGTTGTGTCCGGGTTATACATAAACTATATACCAACCAACTGTGTCCGGGTTATACATAAACTATATACCAACCAGTTGTGTCCGGGTTATACATAAACTATATACCAACCAACTGTGTCCGGGTTATACATAAACTATATACCAACCAGTTGTGTCCAGGTTATACATAAACTATATACCAACCAGTTGTGTCCGGGTTATACATAAACTATATACCAACCAGTTGTGTATAAATAATAAATAAATAAATAAATAAATAAATACATAAACTATATACCAACCAGTTGTGCCCGGGTTATACATAAACTATATACCAACCAGTTGTGGCCGGGTTATACATAAACTATATACCAACCAGTTGTGTACGGGCTATACATAAACCCGTGCACTCCTGAATAAATAAATAAAAGTAGCGATCAAAAGCCTGTCGTAATCCGTTTCCCAACAAACAAGACCCTCCATTCTCCTGACCAATGAACCATACGTACATGAATAAGGAATCTACTATTTACTGTTAGAACATGTGATACGAGTATGATCTTGTTAAGTTTGGGAAGTGAGAGTGTTAATTGATAAAATTTGTTTAAAAACTTAAATCATAAAAAGGTACAGTTCGGTTTTTAGTTTAAAATAAACACCCCTAGGTCGTAGGTAGTCGAACGTACGGACGAAACGAATCGGTTATAGGAAATCGCGTCGAAGTGTCGTTTTTAGGGTTCCGTACCCAAGGGGTAACTAACGGGACCCTATTAGTACGTAGTAATACTTTACATTCTCTGCTATTACTAAGACTCCGCTGTCCGTCCGTCTGTCCGTCTGTCTGTCCGTCTGTCACCAGCCTGTATCTCATGAATCACGGGTAAGACAGTTAAAATTTTCACAGATGATGTATTTCTGTTGCCGCTATAACAACAAATACTAAAAAACAGAATAAAATAAATATTTTAGGGGGCTCCCATACAACAGACCTGTTTTTTCGCCATTTTTTTTCAATATATTAATAATGGTACGGAACCCTTCGTGTGCGAGTCCGACTCGGTTTTGTTTGTGTTACCAAGTTTTCGCGTCGCTTCCAAAATAAATTATACTAGCGATTACTACTTATTACTCAGAGCTCTAAAATCATGTTCCACGGGTGAAATAGATCATATCTTTTCAGTATAGTGTTATCACGTTAAATCACGAACGCATATCAAGTATTTGTGTCACCATCACAATTTATATATCCTTTTAAAGAAGGCATATTATAAAATAAATTATTACTTAGACGATACTAAACCATGGGGTTATGATAGTGATCTTTGTCATAACAATAGTTAGTATAATTACATAACTTATGTTATGATTCCTGTAGAATTAACGTTAATTAGTTAATAAATGAAATGACTGTAATAGCAGATGGACTATATGGGACAGGTAGACTAAGGTATTATATATTTTTTTATCTCTTTATTCAATTAAAGTATAGGCTTACTTTTTACATTTAGTTGTTTGTAACAAATATTGTGAAAAAAAAGACATGATCTTGTTAAGTTTCTTGCCCTTCTTCTTAGCAAGACTAATCAAATGGGCAGAATTAGGCATATGGGGAAATACACAAGGAAATAATGAAGGTTAGGTTTACTTAAATACATATGCTTGGGATATCTCTGATGGATAAAATCCGAAACGAAGATATCCGTCAGAGATCGTAGGTGACCGACATAGCCTGCCAAATCAGTACGTTGAAGTGGCAGTGGACTGGCCATATATTTTGTTGCCGACGCGACGTGATAGCCGTTGGGGCCGTAAGGCATTGGAATGGAGACCACGTACAGCAAAGCGTAGCGTAGGCAACCCTCGTGCCCGCTGGAATACATATAATAAATGATATTCATTATGGTATATGTATTTATGGTAATGTAGGTATATCCAGATAAACTTATTACAGGTCGGTTTTAATGTAATATAATTAAATAATAGGTAATAGTTTTATATAATAAATAATAATATTGGGAAATACACAAGGAAAGAATGAAGGTTAGGTTTACTTAAATTTGATAAAAAACACACACTTTTCCTTAAAATAATATTAAATTACTTACTAAAAACAGATCACTTTCCTTTTCCACGATATCCAATATCCAAAATATCATCTGTAACAAATTCAAACATTTATAACCAACCAAATTTTACGATATTCACTTTCCCAGAAGACATGCAGCGTATCTGCTTACCAAACTATTTCCGAAATTTCCGAATTTTCGCAAAAAAAAAAAAAAAAACAATATCCACCAATCAGAAAAACCCAAATTATCCATCAAAAACAGGAACTGGCAGTGTGACCATTATAAAATATTTTATTTCTAACAACGAATCACAAAAGCCCTCTGGACCGTCTTTTGCCCCCATCATCTCCAAACTATGATCTTCGATGATATCGACCGCCTCCGCTAGCGAAAATGTCAAGAGTGAAGTTCTCTCGTGCGTTTCGAATTGTGCTATGGTATAATGCAACTATGCGTTTTTTGAAATGTTTTTCTGCATAATATTTGTGTAGATCTGTGAAAGAAAACACTGTAAGGTATCTACTGGATGCATTAAAAAACCGGCCAAGTGCGTGTCGGGCCACGTGCAGTGTAGGGTTCCGTAGTTGCCCTGCACAATATGCGAACTTCTTTTCCAAGTACATTTTATAAGTTTGTTGACTAATGCAGATCACGCCAAATTTCTAGTACGCTCGGAAGTTGATCTTCCCAAGAACGGCCCATACATTTTGTTCCTGCTGATGCGAATCGCCCCGTGTTTAGAGGGGACTAAAAGTTTGGCGCGATCTGTACTCGTTAACTTGTAAAGCCTACTTAGCTGTCATAGTTTTCCTTTTAATTTTGTTATGTATGCTACTGCCGTGATTTTTTTCACGTCTCCAAATATAACCGTTTCGCTGGCTGGGGGGGGACACTTTACTCTAACAAAAATTAACACATTTAAGCTTAGTATTTCGCAAACGGAACCCTAGATTGAAAAATAGTCTTCTCACACCCCCAATATTTTTAAACTACCTATCCGACGATACCCCACACTAGAGGATAGACGAGAAAAAAAAATCATCCCCACTTTACGTGTAGGGGAGGTACCCTAAAAAAAATCTTTTTCAAAATTTTACTGTATCATTTTATCGGCGTGATAAATATGTATATCCACGCCAAATTACAGCTATCTAGTACTAATAGTCTCTAAGCTAAGCCGCGGACAGACAGACAGACAGACGGACATGGTGAAACTATAGGTATAAGGGTTCCTTGTTGTTGACTACGGAACCCTAAAAAGCATGTAAGCACCCGAATTAAAATGATCACGCTGGGGCGTAATAATTAACGTTTGTGTGCGAGTGTCGAATGTGACGTGCAATTCACTCACATTGCGTTCTCGGAAACACCTCTGAAACTTCAGGATTCAGTAATGCACAAAGATGGACGCTATAACGTTTTTAGAGTTCCGTACTCAAAAATTAAAAACGGAACCCTTATAGGTTCACTTTGTTGTCCGTCTGTTAAGACCATTTTGCTCGGTCCCCGTGTGAGATATGGCCCCATAGGGCCCATAGTGCTGTAAGAAGAACAGGCTTCTAACTGAACGCGAAAAAAAATATTGCCCTTTTATATAATCAATTTCATACAAGTTTGCTCACCATGAAAACTTATAGGGCACTTCCAGTTGATTTAGAAACTTGAAATTTCGTTCACTGGTTTTATAGCACATGTATAGGAAAAGCTGAAAATGACCAATATTTAATTAATAACAAAGTTATAATTGACCAACTAAATCAGACCATTTCGGTACATAATAATGTAACGTCCAACGAGGAGCCAACCATGATGACGTCACTTCCTGTAAATACTAAAATACTTGTAAAAAAGGTTTGAAAGCATGAAAAAAAATTGATTACATGCCTAAATTGTTAAAATTGTATTTGTTACATAATGTTACATAATGCGTTGTCCTGTAGCGTAGTTCGTTGGAGTCTGCATTCCTGTTTATTCAAACCTTAGTCTGTACAATACTGTCTAGACTACACTAGGTTCTAGCTAGACGGTAAGGAGCATCAGTTTCACGCATTATTATTCGAGACACAGGCTCTTACTTAAGTTTATTACAGTAGTACAGTACTCAAAGTGCCGCACGCGTCGGTGCGCATAACGCTCGGGGATCATTAATATTCAAGAGGGCTTCACCTTAACGCGAGCCTTGCTAAAAGTTTAGATATTTCCAGTTGGTAGGAAACTTATTTTATGAATCTTATGACTCATTTTTGTATTTATGTTACCGGCCAAACCCGAATTTAGGACTAGACAGATTTGTCTAGGAAAAACTAGTTATTCGGAAATCCGTCAGCGCCGAACCGAGCCGGTAGGCTAGGTTAAAAGGTTGGTATGGTGAGTCACGGAACGTAGTGGAATAACCTCCGTGGTTATTTTTTAACATATTTAACATATACCATACAATGGGCTTACGCTTAGGTACTACCGCGCCTGATAGAGAGTATCATTGAGATCTATGATGAAAAGCACTCGCCTAGAAAGTTAGAGAGTGAAGCGGGCGAAGAATTAATTAATAGTTTGTCCACAAAATCTAAAATCTACGAGTGTCTGTAACGAAGAAAGACTTGTACTACGTAAGTGTCTCCTTTCTCCCGGTACAGCTTCTCAAGATATCTTTCATAAGATATGTTACATAAGGACCAAGTCTTGCAAATTGTCTGACGTTGACCAATTGTCTAATGTGGCAAATTAATGGAAATGCCGTATTTTAGTATTTTCTTTGTAAGATGAAAATAATAATATCGGGTATTTGTAAAAATGATATTTTTTTTATCATATTGGGATCTTTACGAAAAAATTGTCTAATCTAACACCACGTGGTGGATTTAATTTATCGGTATTTTTGTCCAAAAGGCCTAAGCTTCTAATTCTGCACCTAAGTATCTAATTTGGCACCTAATTATCTAATTTTGCACCTAAGTATCTAATTTTGCATCTAAGTGTCTACTTTTTGGGAAAAGTTAACTTGATTCAGCGTAAATAATTAAATTTAAAGTGGCTTTAGCTACGACGGTAGAACGTAGGACTCTCAATCTTTAGCTACGACGACGGTAGACGTAGAGGCTTCTCAATCTTTAGCTATGACGGTAGAACGTAGGCCTCTCAATCTTTAGCTACGACGACGGTAGACGTAGAGGCTTCTCAATCTTTAGCTATGACGGTAGAACGTAGGCCTCTCAATCTTTAGCTATGACGGTAGAACGTAGGACTCTCAATCTTTAGCTACGACGACGGTAGACGTAGAGGCTTCTCAATCTTTAGCTATGACGGTAGAACGTAGGCCTCTCAATCTTTAGCTATGACGGTAGAACGTAGGCCTCTGAATCTTTAGCTACGACGGTAGAATGTAAGTCTCTCAATCTTTAGCTATGACGCTAGAACGCAGGCCTCTCAATCTTTAGATACGACGCTAGCACGCAGGCCTCTCAATCTTTAGCTACGACGGTAGAACGCAGGCTTCTTAATTTTTAGCTACGATGATAGAACGTAGGCCTCTCAATCTTAAGCTACGATGATAGAACGTAGGCCTCTCAATCTTTAGCTACGACGGTAGAACGCAGGCCTATCAATCTTTGGCTACGACGGTAGAATGCAGGCCTCTCAATCCTTAGCTACGACGGTAGAATGTAAGTCTCTCAATCTTTAGCTACGACGCTAGAACGCAGGCCTCTCAATCTTTAGCTACGACGCTAGAACGCAGGCCTCTCAATCTTTAGATACGACGGTAAAACGCAGGCCTTTCAATCTTTAGCTACGACGGTAGAACGCAGGCTTCTTAATCTTTAGCTACGATGATAGAACGTAGGCCTCTCAATCTTTAGCTACGACGGTAGAACGCAGGCCTATCAATCTTTAGCTACGACGGTAGAATGCAGGCCTCTCAATCCTTAGCTACGACGGTAGAATGTAAGTCTCTCAATCTTTAGCTACGACGCTAGAACGCAGGCCTCTCAATCTTTAGCTAAGACGCTAGAACGCAGGCCTCTCAATCTTTAGCTAAGACGCTAGAACGCAGGCCTCTCAATCTTTAGCTACGACGGTAGAACGCAGGCTTCTTAATATTTAGCTACGATGATAGAACGTAGGCCCCTCAATCTCTAGCTACGACGGTAGAACGTAGGTCTCTCAATCTATAGCTACATCGGTAGAACGCTGGCCTATCAATCTTGAGATCCAGGTTCCACTTGTTATAAAGTACTTGTTATAGCTTCGTTTTCGACTTCCTACTCTACCTCCACATATCTGTGTAAACCCGCATTTATTCTCAAATAGCCCAGAGGCATGATAACACCCGCAATATCGGATGTGTGCATTGTGCGCTCTATATTGCGTTACATTTATAGATCCCGTCTTGTGTTGTCTGCGGTTCATTGGATGCGGTGCTTTTTATTGCGTCGACTTTGCATTTTGATATTGTGTTTCACGCAGGCTATTGCGAAAGAGAGGTCATTATTATACGTATATTTTAACCATTTAATTTTGTTGAAAAAAAAATACAATGCTTACAGGCATCGGCACGGTTTTATGTACGAGCAAAAGTAGTAGTAAAATTTATTTCTAATACTGCACTTAGCTTACACACTATAGGTACTAGAAAGCTGTAATTTGGCATGGGTATACATATTTATTACGCCAATAAAGTGGTACAGTAAAATTACAAAAAAAATTTTTTTTTAGGCACATGAAGTAGGGATGATTTCTTTTCTCGTCTGTCTCCTAGTGTGGGGTGTCGTTGGATAGGTAATTTAAAAATATTAAGGGGTGAGAGAAGATCATTTTTCGATCCAGTGTTAATTTTCTTAGAGTCAAGTGTCCCCCGCACTCTGCCAGCGAAACGGTTGTATTTGGAGACGTGAAAAGAATCACGGCAGTAAATAGTATACATATATGTATAACGAAATTAAAAGGAAAACTATCACAGCTAAGTTACAAGTTAACGAGTACAGATTGCGCCAAACTTTTAGTCCCCTCTAAACACGAGGCGATTCGCATCAGCAGGAACAAATATGTGGGCCGTTCTTGGGAAGAGCAACTTCCGAGCGTACTAGAAGTTTGGCGCGATCTGTATTAGCCGACAAACTTATGAAATGTACTTGGATAAGTCCGCATATTGTGCAGGGTAACTACGGAACCCTACACTGCGCGTGGCCCGACACGCACTTGGCCGGTTTTCTAATATGTCTTTGGCGAGCCCGAAGGCTGAGCTGCGTTTCCGAACATATTTTTTTTGTTTATAAATTGATGGTTAGTTGAAGTGTCCTTGGCGAGGCCCAAGCCGCGTTTCCGAACGTCTTTATTTTGTTTTCTGAATTGATGCATTGCTATAGTGTCTTTTAGGGTTTTTTACATACAGCGTATGACAACTTTTGGACGTGCGCTCGTTTGACACATCTTTCATCGAAATCCATACGGTACTTTTGGTAATAGCAACATTAAATTGATATTTTTTCCATTTTATAGCTGTTTGTTTGTTTTTTTAAATCTTGTGTATTGCCTATTTCACCCGAGCTGACAGAAGGATTTTAACGATATCAAACACTTCGAAATCGTTTCAGGAATTAAGTGGCCTCAAACGATTTCGTTTTGCGCAATTTTTTGTAAATTATCAAACAATAATTTGATGTTTTTCAAATGTTTAAAATGTCTTTTTTATGTATAATATGGATAGTGCTTAAATTTTAATAAAATAATGTTCTGGATAGCCAAAATCAATAACTACTTTAGCGCTATTTGCCGAAAATTTGGCTATTTTGATAACATTTTTCTTCTTCAATTTTATATCATATTAGTAAAAAATGTTTCATTTATTCCAAAGAAACTTAACAAATTACTGAACTTCTTAACATAATATATATACATATATTTATATATAATATTCAAATTTCTTTGTATTGAAGGGTGCAATTATAGTATAAATTGTATTCATTATTTATTTATAATTATATTCATGTAATTGTTATTTTAATTACCTAAAATTAGTATTTTCGTTTATTATTTTGGTATTATGTATTAACTTTGTACACAATCTTATAGAAATAAGCTCGCCGCTGTGTACACTAATTTTAATTTTTATGTGTTTTGCTAAATATTTTTGTGTACAATAAACAATAAAATAAAAATAAAATAAAAATCATTTATTTCAGAACTTGCTTACATAAATTAATTTCAAATCAACACAATAAGAATTAAAAAAAATTGCAAGATCATGTAGTCAAGCCTATTTAATATTTAGTATATAATATAGTGCTGATATAAAGGTATATAACCACGCGAACAACATCGCTGGGCTTCCAATAGCGCTGTATATATCCACGTTGAAAATAAAGACATACCTTATGCCATCATACAATTTTACTCAATTTATTTCCACACAAAAATCTAGGAGAGAATTTATCGAGCAATTGTTTACCGCCAAGCGAGGCGTGCCCTGAGCTGTCTGTGCCCAGACACTGTGCCCCTGGGCTGCAGTGGGCACACATGGTCCGCAGATTAAATAATAAATAAAGCTCATCCACCGCACTGCCAGTGTTACACCGTGTTATACGAGTATATCTACTGCCTTCTGTTACTTTTGGTCTACGATATTTGAAATTACAAGAAAAAAATAATACTTCCCATAGTTTTATTCTTAAAGCACCATTTGTTGATTATATTCATCTGTGGCCGCGTGGTAAAGCTCTCGCTTGCTAACCCGGAGGTCGTGGGTTCAATCCCCGCGGTGCACATTAATTTGTGTTCGGTCTACGTGCTTCATTTTAGTAAGTATTTAACTTCACTTAAATAATTTGGCTAAGTGCGAGTTGGACTCGCGCACATTGGATTCCGTACCACCACAGAATATGGGTACGAAACACAGAAAAAATATTAAACTACAACAATAAAGATATCATAGCAACATTAAGGCGACACAAACAAGCTGCTAAAATGTTAGGGCCTGATAAACAATTCCCGGTTCCCGCTGAGTACGGAACCCTAATATCTCATCCGCTTTATTTTTCTTGCAACCTTAACTTAAAAATCACGTATTACCATTATTTTTCCATAGTTTTCGGTCCTCTGTTTCGAAGATAAGGGTGGTGATACAATCACGTAAAAATTTTCTAATTTTTCGATGGTTTTTGTATGAGGGAATATATATCACGGCTGAAGCTGAGGACCCCTGCAACAGACGGACGGATAGACAAATAGCGTAGGCTCAGTATTAGGGTCCTATTTAAAATCATTCGGATAAGAAACCCTAAAATTAATAAAATAGAGCCATTGGAATTGCTCAGCGCAGCTAGTACACATTAAAATGTCACCCAGCTGCACACTTGCGTCCTTTATTACCGGATTAGGGATATGTACCCGTACTGCAGCAGAATGGAACCGGCGCGGGCTTTACATCGCTTATATAGCGCTTAGTTGTATCACCATCCAGTGAGCAACTGGTTCGTTTCATGTCGGTCACCCCGCTCAGCTACCTTAGAATACACCTTAGGTGTTTATGACGTATTGATAGATTTGATCTCAATGAAACTTCGCACAATTTTTTTTGATAAAATACATGTGATAAGTCGCTATGAACAACAATATAGCATAATGAACAGAAAATCACTTGTACTATCCCACAAATTTATTTAATACTTCCTGACCGGTTTCGCCTTTATGGCATTATCAAAGGAATTAATATAAGATCTTAATTACACAATAAATAGTTTACATCAGCCAGTGCGATCAATGACACCGGTCAGGAAGTATTAAATAAATTTGTGGGATAGTACAAGTGATTTTCTGTTCATTATGTATTCCAAGTTCCACCAAGTGCCAACAATCAACAGTGTAAACATTAACAAAATAGCACAATAAAAAATTGCAGTGGTTGAAATAGGCATTACTTTGCGGAAGTCCAGCTGAAAGTGGAAATTAGAACTTTGTAGTTGGATCTTTAATAAAACTCACTTGTACACTATTTCGCACATTTACTAAATATTTATACACCCAACCGGTTTCGAATAATTAATTAATTTTCAAGGGTTTTATTTATTTATCTACGAACTACTGTAGTTGTTGTAGTATAAATGCAGTAGTTCGTAGATAAATAAATAAAACCTTTGAAAATTAATTAATTATTCGAAACCGGTTGGGTGTATAAATATTTAGTAAATGTGCGAAATAGTGTACAAGTGAGTTTTATTAAAGATGCTTTCCAAGTTTCACCAAGTGCCGACAATCGCAAGTATAAATTATATAAATTATATTTGTAGTTGGAGTTTTGGAGTCCCATACAAGACCTAAAACTAAAGTGTGTAGTATTTTATAAGACATAAGATCATAACAATATGAAAGTATGTATGTATAGCCAACTAACGATCATGATAAGACAATAAACACTTAACGTTTATTGTTATATATGAAAGTATGTATAGCCAACTAACGATCATGATAAGACAATAAACACTTAACGTTTATTGTTATATATGAAAGTATGTATAGCCAACTAACGATCATGATAAGACAATAAACACTTAACGTTTATTGTTATATATGAAAGTATGTATAGCCAACTAACGATCATGATAAGACAATAAACACTTAACGTTTATTGTTATATATGAAAGTATGTATAGCCAACTAACGATCATGATAAGACAATAAACACTTAACGTTTATTGTTATATATGAAAGTATGTATAGCCAACTAACGATCATGATAAGACAATAAACACTTAACGTTTATTGTTATATATGAAAGTATGTATAGCCAACTAACGATCATGATAAGACAATAAACACTTAACGTTTATTGTTATATATGAAAGTATGTATAGCCAACTAACGATCATGATAAGACAATAAACACTTAACGTTTATTGTTATATATGAAAGTATGTATAGCCAACTAACGATCATGATAAGACAATAAACACTTAACGTTTATTGTTATATATGAAAGTATGTATAGCCAACTAACGATCATGATAAGACAATAAACACTTAACGTTTATTGTTATATATGAAAGTATGTATAGCCAACTAACGATCATGATAAGACAATAAACACTTAACGTTTATTGTTATATATGAAAGTATGTATAGCCAACTAACGATCATGATAAGACAATAAACACTTAACGTTTATTGTTATATATGAAAGTATGTATAGCCAACTAACGATCATGATAAGACAATAAACACTTAACGTTTATTGTTATATATGAAAGTATGTATAGCCAACTAACGATCATGATAAGACAATAAACACTTAACGTTTATTGTTATATATGAAAGTATGTATAGCCAACTAACGATCATGATAAGACAATAAACACTTAACGTTTATTGTTATATATGAAAGTATGTATAGCCAACTAACGATCATGATAAGACAATAAACACTTAACGTTTATTGTTATATATGAAAGTATGTATAGCCAACTAACGATCATGATAAGACAATAAACACTTAACGTTTATTGTTATATATGAAAGTATGTATAGCCAACTAACGATCATGATAAGACAATAAACACTTAACGTTTATTGTTATATATGAAAGTATGTATAGCCAACTAACGATCATGATAAGACAATAAACACTTAACGTTTATTGTTATATATGAAAGTATGTATAGCCAACTAACGATCATGATAAGACAATAAACACTTAACGTTTATTGTTATATATGAAAGTATGTATAGCCAACTAACGATCATGATAAGACAATAAACACTTAACGTTTATTGTTATATATGAAAGTATGTATAGCCAACTAACGATCATGATAAGACAATAAACACTTAACGTTTATTGTTATATATGAAAGTATGTATAGCCAACTAACGATCATGATAAGACAATAAACACTTAACGTTTATTGTTATATATGAAAGTATGTATAGCCAACTAACGATCATGATAAGACAATAAACACTTAACGTTTATTGTTATATATGAAAGTATGTATAGCCAACTAACGATCATGATAAGACAATAAACACTTAACGTTTATTGTTATATATGAAAGTATGTATAGCCAACTAACGATCATGATAAGACAATAAACACTTAACGTTTATTGTTATATATGAAAGTATGTATAGCCAACTAACGATCATGATAAGACAATAAACACTTAACGTTTATTGTTATATATGAAAGTATGTATAGCCAACTAACGATCATGATAAGACAATAAACACTTAACGTTTATTGTTATATATGAAAGTATGTATAGCCAACTAACGATCATGATAAGACAATAAACACTTAACGTTTATTGTTATATATGAAAGTATGTATAGCCAACTAACGATCATGATAAGACAATAAACACTTAACGTTTATTGTTATATATGAAAGTATGTATAGCCAACTAACGATCATGATAAGACAATAAACACTTAACGTTTATTGTTATATATGAAAGTATGTATAGCCAACTAACGATCATGATAAGACAATAAACACTTAACGTTTATTGTTATATATGAAAGTATGTATAGCCAACTAACGATCATGATAAGACAATAAACACTTAACGTTTATTGTTATATATGAAAGTATGTATAGCCAACTAACGATCATGATAAGACAATAAACACTTAACGTTTATTGTTATATATGAAAGTATGTATAGCCAACTAACGATCATGATAAGACAATAAACACTTAACGTTTATTGTTATATATGAAAGTATGTATAGCCAACTAACGATCATGATAAGACAATAAACACTTAACGTTTATTGTTATATATGAAAGTATGTATAGCCAACTAACGATCATGATAAGACAATAAACACTTAACGTTTATTGTTATATATGAAAGTATGTATAGCCAACTAACGATCATGATAAGACAATAAACACTTAACGTTTATTGTTATATATGAAAGTATGTATAGCCAACTAACGATCATGATAAGACAATAAACACTTAACGTTTATTGTTATATATGAAAGTATGTATAGCCAACTAACGATCATGATAAGACAATAAACACTTAACGTTTATTGTTATATATGAAAGTATGTATAGCCAACTAACGATCATGATAAGACAATAAACACTTAACGTTTATTGTTATATATGAAAGTATGTATAGCCAACTAACGATCATGATAAGACAATAAACACTTAACGTTTATTGTTATATATGAAAGTATGTATAGCCAACTAACGATCATGATAAGACAATAAACACTTAACGTTTATTGTTATATATGAAAGTATGTATAGCCAACTAACGATCATGATAAGACAATAAACACTTAACGTTTATTGTTATATATGAAAGTATGTATAGCCAACTAACGATCATGATAAGACAATAAACACTTAACGTTTATTGTTATATATGAAAGTATGTATAGCCAACTAACGATCATGATAAGACAATAAACACTTAACGTTTATTGTTATATATGAAAGTATGTATAGCCAACTAACGATCATGATAAGACAATAAACACTTAACGTTTATTGTTATATATGAAAGTATGTATAGCCAACTAACGATCATGATAAGACAATAAACACTTAACGTTTATTGTTATATATGAAAGTATGTATAGCCAACTAACGATCATGATAAGACAATAAACACTTAACGTTTATTGTTATATATGAAAGTATGTATAGCCAACTAACGATCATGATAAGACAATAAACACTTAACGTTTATTGTTATATATGAAAGTATGTATAGCCAACTAACGATCATGATAAGACAATAAACACTTAACGTTTATTGTTATATATGAAAGTATGTATAGCCAACTAACGATCATGATAAGACAATAAACACTTAACGTTTATTGTTATATATGAAAGTATGTATAGCCAACTAACGATCATGATAAGACAATAAACACTTAACGTTTATTGTTATATATGAAAGTATGTATAGCCAACTAACGATCATGATAAGACAATAAACACTTAACGTTTATTGTTATATATGAAAGTATGTATAGCCAACTAACGATCATGATAAGACAATAAACACTTAACGTTTATTGTTATATATGAAAGTATGTATAGCCAACTAACGATCATGATAAGACAATAAACACTTAACGTTTATTGTTATATATGAAAGTATGTATAGCCAACTAACGATCATGATAAGACAATAAACACTTAACGTTTATTGTTATATATGAAAGTATGTATAGCCAACTAACGATCATGATAAGACAATAAACACTTAACGTTTATTGTTATATATGAAAGTATGTATAGCCAACTAACGATCATGATAAGACAATAAACACTTAACGTTTATTGTTATATATGAAAGTATGTATAGCCAACTAACGATCATGATAAGACAATAAACACTTAACGTTTATTGTTATATATGAAAGTATGTATAGCCAACTAACGATCATGATAAGACAATAAACACTTAACGTTTATTGTTATATATGAAAGTATGTATAGCCAACTAACGATCATGATAAGACAATAAACACTTAACGTTTATTGTTATATATGAAAGTATGTATAGCCAACTAACGATCATGATAAGACAATAAACACTTAACGTTTATTGTTATATATGAAAGTATGTATAGCCAACTAACGATCATGATAAGACAATAAACACTTAACGTTTATTGTTATATATGAAAGTATGTATAGCCAACTAACGATCATGATAAGACAATAAACACTTAACGTTTATTGTTATATATGAAAGTATGTATAGCCAACTAACGATCATGATAAGACAATAAACACTTAACGTTTATTGTTATATATGAAAGTATGTATAGCCAACTAACGATCATGATAAGACAATAAACACTTAACGTTTATTGTTATATATGAAAGTATGTATAGCCAACTAACGATCATGATAAGACAATAAACACTTAACGTTTATTGTTATATATGAAAGTATGTATAGCCAACTAACGATCATGATAAGACAATAAACACTTAACGTTTATTGTTATATATGAAAGTATGTATAGCCAACTAACGATCATGATAAGACAATAAACACTTAACGTTTATTGTTATATATGAAAGTATGTATAGCCAACTAACGATCATGATAAGACAATAAACACTTAACGTTTATTGTTATATATGAAAGTATGTATAGCCAACTAACGATCATGATAAGACAATAAACACTTAACGTTTATTGTTATATATGAAAGTATGTATAGCCAACTAACGATCATGATAAGACAATAAACACTTAACGTTTATTGTTATATATGAAAGTATGTATAGCCAACTAACGATCATGATAAGACAATAAACACTTAACGTTTATTGTTATATATGAAAGTATGTATAGCCAACTAACGATCATGATAAGACAATAAACA
This sequence comes from Ypsolopha sequella, assembly GCA_934047225.1. Taxonomy (NCBI): domain Eukaryota; kingdom Metazoa; phylum Arthropoda; class Insecta; order Lepidoptera; family Ypsolophidae; genus Ypsolopha; species Ypsolopha sequella. The sequence goes on along the minus strand of OW203986.1, from coordinate 1,060,773 downwards.
CTTAACGTTTTTTGTATGAAGCGGTGAGTTCAGTTGACAGGCTGCTCTTTCCGACTTTGATACGCACAAGGATCTTATAGCGCGCGGATTAGTTGTTTCCAAAATATAAACTTACGCTACTACCATACTTATTGTTTCACAGCTGCGCCCCCCTGTCACTGTCATACACGCGCCATCATCGTAGTTGAGATTAGATCGCGTAATTAGTTACAGCAACGTTCAATGAGGTGTTTCCAATTACAAGTAGAGTTTGCCTGCTTACCCGTTTTCCAAGTTACCAAATGTAAACAAAGGGTAATCAAATGACTGTAATAACTTCCAATTTACAACATTTTAATAAACGTTAATGACTGTTATATTTTTTTTAATCGCGCTGTTTACTTGGATTTATTGAAGGGTACCTCTCATAATTTAGACATGATTTTGTATGAATTAACTGTTATATTTCTATTTCTTTGTGAAGTTAAAAAATTTTGCTTTTAAATGTTCTCATTTTAAGACTGGTTGTACTCGTAGTATATTGTCTAACTTCAATATCTATCAGTGTCTAACTTCAAAATCTATCAGTGTCTAACTTGAACATCTATCTGTGTCTCATTTCAACATCTATCAGTGTCTAACTTGAAAATCTATCAGTGTCTAACTTCTACATCTATCAGTGTCTAACTTGAACATCTATCAGTGTCTAACTTCTACATCTATCAATGTCTAACTTCAACATTTATCTATGTCTAACTTCAACGTCTATCTGTGTCTAACTTCAACATCTATATGTGTCTAACTTCAACATCTATCTGTGTCTAACTCCAACATCTATCAGTGTCGCTTTCAAAGGTACTCGTGATTGGCAATAAGTGATTTGTCACGTCATTTCTAGCCAATTACGATGCCTTTGAAAGCGACACTGATAGAAGTTGAAGTTGGACAATGAGTCCCAAGGACGACATGTCACGAGGTTGGTGTCCACGACGGGATGGATGCGGGATTGACGGAGACGTCACACAATATACTCGTTTTTCCATAAATGCTACGAGGTAAATTTTTAGGGTTCCGTAGTACGTAATGACGACTTGAAATTTGCCAGAAAATAGCATTAATTTGCACCGAGTCACAGAAGAAAAAGTAGTACTACCCGAGTGTGGACTGTGACTTGCATATATTTGCATAGTTCACACTCGGAACACCTCTGAAACCCCTTCGGGGATTCATGTCGTGATAATATATTATATATTTATATTTATATTTGATTGTAAGAATATAATATACTTTAACTATATTTAGTGGCACTGATTTCAAGAAATCTTTGAAAAACCACAAATAGATATTGTATGTCCCTTATCTCCGAAACTGACCGACCAACAAAAAGTCTGAAAAAAAAAATTTATTAGTTCATAACTAGCCAATTACAGAAAAACTATAGCGATTAAAAAAAAGTTGAACACAAATGAGAAATATAAAAATGTAAAATAATATGGGAATCAAATTATAGGTATTACGAGTAAAGAGCTGATTGTAAAAATATAATAGTTTGGCTATTTAATTTTTCATCCATGGTATGGAACTAGGTACGAGAGTCTGACTCGCACTTGACTTGTTTTTTTGTACGAAGTTGACTAGGTGCAGTGACAGTGATTTTACGGATTGCCAAAAATGCAGCGGATTGTATCAGAGATACAACCATAAATTATTTATTCTTCTTTATCAATGCATCAAATTTTGAAAACCTACTGTGAAGGGCAAATCGAATTCCTGCAGTGGTATGTCTTCGCTAAAGTTGATCAGTATGATCAGTGGATTATATGGTTTCATTCAAACATACAAAAGGTGTAAATGGATTGCTATCTTTAAATGAAACCATATATTTTACTGCTTATTTTGAACAATTTTTCCAAAGCGCGCAAATGCGAAAAAAATAGTTCTCCTTTCCATACTAATTTTAAGTACGGGCTAAAAAATTTGTATTGTGTGTATATAAAGTGAACTTTTTTCCATTTATTTTTATGTGTTTCTTTCAGTGCCCAATAAAAAGTACAAATGTAATCTCCCCCCCCTTTTCCCGCAGATGCTGCGCGACATGCGCGGGGGCACGGAAGGCTCCCCACGCAAGTTCCGCGTGATGCAGGTGGCGCTGAATGCGGTGGCTCTGCTCGCCATCACCGGCGCACTCTTCGCGTACTTCAAGGCCAACCCTGCAGTGCAAGTGAGTACTAGATACATTTTTATCATTTTTAGTGTCCCATTGTTGGGTGAAGGCTTCCCCTTGCTGATACCACATATCGCGGTTCTCCGCAACTTCCGTTACGACCACCCCGGTAAAAATGAGTGGAGATCATCCCGCCATCGTCTTTTGGTCTGCATGCTGACGGGCATACACTCGATGGCGATTTTCACTTTTCACCAACCTACCGAAGATGTGATCGGCTCCGAACGTTTTCAGTCATGGCGATTACTCTGACGTTGACTTCGACTTCGTTTGCTCGAAGATGGCTAATGTATCCGACCTGGCTTCTAAATTTCCGTGCGCACTGAGGGCACGTGATTATACCATCGACATTCATAATTGAAGTGAACGGCCGCGGGTGTTCGTTCGGTCTTTAAACTCATCGCGTTTGGCTTCGAGGTCAGTTTTGCGCTGCTCCTCGAAATCGCGTACTTGCCTCTGTACAAGTTTTTCCAATACTTCCCATTCAGAGGGCTCGATATTGCACCTTTTAATATGTCGCTTCTGAAAATTTTTATACCTGAGGAGTTGGCCGCCCTGTTTTCACTTGCCTTCCTTAAGTTCAGAGTAAAAGATGCGCATCACCTCTGACATCCCTGAGACGTGTCCGTATTCACCACCGAAAGTGCCGACGCATCAGGTCAGACTCAATGCCACCAACATTGGCTCGTCACAGAACTTCGGTATTTCACACACGATCAGACCATCTGGTCTTCACAATGCTACCTAGACATTCAAGGTGGAAACGGTCCAGCGTGCGTATGAAGTGGCGGTACACACACCATGTTTCAGAGGAATAAAGAAGGTTTGGCAGCATAATCGCCATATATTCAGAAATCTTAGTGGCCAGTTTCAAATCGTGTGAGCAGAAGACAATGGGACACAGTTTCCCGAATGATGTAGGCGTAGCGGCGATCCTGCTGTTGATCTCGGCATCAAGGTTACACTTGGCTGTTATAGTGCTCCACAGATAACGGAATTTATTAACCTGCTTCAACACATCCTCACCAAGTTTGATCGGCATTGTCTCATGTCATGACCACGAACATCCAAGGACACCACTTCCTTCTTTAGAGCACTGATCTTTAAGCCGAATTTGCAGCAAGCTTAGCGGAAGTGTAAATATTCAGATGATTAATAATAACATGTTATTGACATACACGTCAAAGCATAATATCATTTCCTGTTTATATTTCTTTTGTCACAATTTGAACTATTTAATAAAATATTTTAATTAAGAAAATAGTTTTTTTTGCCTGAGGCTCACAAAATTTGGACAAAGGCTAAATATCTTTGAATTTATTTTCTGAAATTGGTAAAGCCTCTTTCTAACACTATTCAGGCAAAATAAATTCATTTAGGCCTGGGTCATTAGCTAAACTTGTTCATCCTCTTTTTCTTCGTGCCAAGAGATGAGTCCCAAGTGCCATTATATATTATATATTATCAATCTCTACGAAAAATTTGCCATGGATATTGTTTTTCTACTCTTATTTCTCGGATTGGCCTTGAGGAAAATAGGCTGGCTTTTTTCACATACGCCCCAAAACATTTGTCTAGCTTCTGACTAATGTTGTGTAAAACGTCAAAATTAATGGTCAATGCTTTTTCTTTTCCTGAAAGTCGCGTCGTGGATAACGTATGTTTTTAGCCTGTATCGATAATAATCGATAATTACATTTGTACAATTTTAACCAAATAAACCACACGAAACTCTAAACAAAACTGTGTTGCCATTCTATTAAATGTTGATTGATAAAGCATTTTATTCCCCTGGACCCTTCAATTATTAACGGTATATTTTCGTGTTTGTTAAAAACTTTCTTAGTTCGTAATAAAAGCATGTACTCGTACATTATATATCTTTGGGAGAATATTTTGTGTATACTTACTTACCCATAGGCATGTGAAGTTTTGGTAAGCAGCTTACAAGTATTTTTTAAATTTTTTATTTAGGGGATTGTTCACGTAGGGACCATGAAACAATTAGTATTATTAGAGCTAACTTCAGTCTAATTAGACGATAATAAATCTACTTTTATGTAATATTTTTCGATAATAACATTATTTTGTTTACAATGCTAACATTAACGAAATGAAAATTCTTAATTGAATACAAATAGATATTTAAGTACCTACACCCTACTTTGACTTACATTGTCTAGAGACAAAGTAATTTATTGTTATTGTGTATTGTTCGTAGCAAAAACAATATGAACCCTAATTATTTTGACTAATTGTTGACTTTGGTTCACTTCGCAAATTTATAGAGCTTCAGTCTCAAAAATAATTCTCCAAGTTTCCTTTATATTTTGTATAACAAATGAAGGTTTTCATCCGTATTCATGCGAACTCGTACAATGCGAACTCGTGAAAGAAAGGTCTGAAAGAAAGAATAACTTTATGAACATTAAAAAAAAATCTCTTTCAAGGCGTGTTGTACAACCTGTTATTATTTTATAACGATCTTTGTATCGGCTTGTTTCTGCTTCGTAGTCGCTTTGCTGTTTTGTTGCTGACTTCGCGTACACTCGTTTATGTTGTAGGTACATCACGAAAAGGTATAAAGTGTATAACACTCTTCCATCATCTTTGATACCGCTGGGTTGGGTTTAATTCTCTCGTTTCCTTTTTATATATTTTGAGTACTTTGACTACGTACTCATAACCATACTATAAATACCATATAAATACCGTACAAATACCATAAATTATGGAAATTGTATAAAAACCCTTTAGATTTTGAAAGCTTTAAGATATTAAGAAAACGAGCAGATAAATTATATAAGGAATGCTATAATAATATTAAATATTCTGAAGATAAAATTAAAAGCAACCCAAAGTTCTTTTGGACATTCGTTAAATCCATTTTCCCAAACCATGGGCCACCACAAACTATGACATATAGGGGGACGTCGGCTTCGGATGGGGAACAAATCTGCAACTTATTTAACAATCATTTTCATTGTGTTTTCGAGACTTCGACTAATCAGACTTTAGATATTGACAACCTGATTCCGCCTCATGATGCAGTTTTTGATCTTAGTTCTATAGAGGTCACCGAGTCCATCATTTTTAAACATTTAAAATCAGTATACATTAATAAAAGCGCCAGTCCCGACGGCATTCATCCTATATTTATAAGTAGATGCGCGTCAAACTTAACTTTAGCTATTTCATTAATTTATTTAAAATAATTTGTTGAAGGATCTGTTCCTAGCATTTGGAAGCAGGTATGGGTGACTCCTATCCCTAAAGGCGCAGTTAGTCAGGACATCGAAAAGTACCGACCAATTTCAAAATTATGTATATTTGGTAAAATACAAGAAAAGATAGTTACCGAGTAGTTGTCTAGTGCTGTACGTCATCAATTTATACCCCATAGGCATGATTTTTATGGAGGTCGCAGTGTGTACAGCAACCTTCTTTCATACAGATATTATCCTTAATGCAATGGATAACAAATGTCAAGTTGACGCCGTCTATACCGATTTTGCCAAGGCCTTTGATAAAATATGCCATAACACTTAACTATTTAAGCTTTGGTGGCTCGGTATACACGGTGACCTTTTCCGCTAGATCAAATCTTACACTGAGAATAGAAGTCAGGCTGTTGTTTTGCGTGGCTTTACCTCACAGCTAAAGAAAATTAGTTCAGGAATTCCACAGGGCTCCCATTTGGGCCCTTTATTATTAATTTCGTATATTAATGACATAACAAAAGATATTTCAAATTCAAACGTATTGCTTTACGCTGATGACCCCAAAATTTTTAGAATTATACGTGAACCCGGTGACTGCAATCTGTTACAAAATGACCTTAACGTATTTGAAAGCTTTTGTAATGATAAAAATCTATTTTTAAATCCGAATAAATGTTTCCTTATTACTCTTATTTTTATGTATACTAAAAAAACTTATATCGAATATAAAAAAAACATTAGTGGCATGGGAATAGCTGAAAATCAGCGTTATCTGAAAATTGTTTCAGACGGCATATAGCTGAGTTTATTTCCATTTTCGGGTAATTGTTTTAAAATAATATAGTTGTAGTACACCCCAGCGCGGGTTTACTTGTATTGTAAATAGTAAGTAAGCTTGACTGATTGATTACTCGACATAAAAATATGTTTTCCTACAAAAAAAATTATAATAATTTGCAATAAACTTCGAATAATAATTTATAAGGCCTTTAGCTCTGACACATTCTGACGTCGTACTGCTACTCGTATCAGAACCGCGTAATTTTTTTGTTTCAGTATGTAAACCTTCTGCATCAGTTACGTGACCAAGATATGATACTTCGTCTTAAAAAAAAACTGCACTTCTCTTTGGCAAAACGCAGACCACAAACCTCAAGTAAATTTTAACGTGGTCTTCATGCATTTTTCCCTTAATTTCTTCATGATCCACATTTTGGAATAAACTATCCATGATACGTTGGCAATTATTTGGTAACGTTCTTATACAAAAGGATAGTCTGTTCAAAAACAAAGTTACCTTTGTGTGTAACAATGGTACAGAGATTTCTAGAACGTCATTTTCATTTAGTACTAATTGTTGAAAAGCGTTCCTAAAAACTATCTTATAATACGTTTGACCTCCTCGAAGGGTCGCAAACAAGTCCTCGACTCGCAGAAGAGGGTACTTGTCGTCCTGTGACATAGGGTTCAAATTGACCTTAAAGTCTCCACACCAGCGGATGCCTCCTGTACTTTTTACAATAGGTATGATCGGCATACCTCACTCGCCCACCTCCTCGAGCGGGCTGATGATGCCCTTAACCACCAGCCTCGTCAGCTCGCGCTCCACGTCACCGCGCAGCGCGAACGGCACGACGACGCGCATGCGCCTCCATACAGGGATTGCGCTCTCGACCACTCTCAGGCTAATGGTGCAGCGATTAAATGTAGGTACCTATAATGTCAATACTTTTTGAGACACTGATCACAAACGATGCCTCGATTAACAATCCACGACTACTTGTCACTCTCGCTCAACAACGAATGAATACCCTCGCGGAGCGTGTGCGAAACACCCACAATGTCTTCAAAATGGATATACTACAGTATCAATATCTGATTCAAAAAACCGAAAGAGTGATCGGACCCTATTTTTTCGAAGACACTGCAGGCAATGAGGTATCTGTAACTGGCTTGCGCTACAGAACCATGTTACGGGAGTTTCTGATGCCCAGTTTGGATGAATTGGGGATGGAGCACATCTGGTTCCAACAAGACGGCGCCACGGCACACACAGCGCGCGACACTATGAACTTAGTGAGGGACACCTCTCCAGGCTGTGCCATCTCCCGTTTTGGGGATTTGCATTGGCCTGCAAGATCGCCCGATCTGACGAGTCCAGACTTATTTCTTTGAGATTATTTGAAATCTGTGGTGTATGTGAATAAGCCACAGTCTCTCGCAGCCCTAAAAGAAAATATTCATCGAGAAATAAGGAACATATCACCGGAAGTGTTGCGACAAGTTACGGAAAATTTCATAAATAGGGCTCAAATGTGCATCAACTCCAGAGGTTACCATTTTAAAGATATCATCTTTAAATCTTGATGGGACGAAATTTGATAGCCAAATATATAGTATTAAAAAAACTTATTACAGTTTTTTAATGTAGAAAAGTAGTTGTAGCTAAACGAAATAGGGTCATTACTTTTGCTCCACCCAGTATAATACTAGTTTTTGACATCCTAAGTAACCTCTAACTGCGGTGAAAAGGAAAATGAGTACTCCTAAATTATACCAAAATTTTGGCTGGCCCATAGACTACAAAGCGCACAGAGGTGCACGCAGCGCACAGAGATGCACGCAGCGCACAAAGGTGCACGCAGCGCACAGAGATGCACGCAGCGCACAGATATGTACGCAGCGCACAAAGGCACACGGGGTGGATAAGATTTGCTTAAACTTCTTCCTATTAAATCGTGTATTCTTGTAAATAAATGCGATCTCTTTAAAGAGAAGCGACACGTGACACATGTGTGACGTCACAACAATGACGAGGGACACTACACAGATCTCTAGCAGTCATTTGTATGTGAATTTGACTGTACGCATTTACTACAACAACAAACGCAATCTTTGGGTGTCTGAAGTTAGGCTCTCTTTCTCTTCGTAAAAACCTATATCTGCGCGAGAGAGAGAGCCTAACGTAGGGACATCGAGTGATGGCACCTATTACGTTAAAATGCTTATCAAGTTTCGTAATTATTTGTGAGTAAGTGTCATACTTCAATGTAATACTTCATTGTTGATAGTGATGTACTGCTCGTTTCGGTTATTATTTTTCGATATCACTTTGTCCTTTGAGGTCGTCAGCTCTCAGTGTACAAAAAATTATCTGGCCTTTGAGGTTGTCAGTTCTCAGTGTATATAAAATCAATGAATCAAGTCCAGTACACATACTGATGATGACCGTTTTTATATTATTAAGTATCACACACTCAGCTATCCGCCATTTTCAGGGCACACCAATATGTTTTTTTACTAAAAGATTTTTATAAAAAATGTGCACACACATTTGTTGTGACGTCATTCGCGCGACAAGTTTTATGAAAATAAATAATTCAACATAAGATACTAAATCATATTTAATAAACTGAACTTATTTTATTCGTTTTAGTCCATGGCTTAAATAAAAACTTATTTTTAAAAATTACTTTTTAAATAAATTCATCATCTTTTTAGCAAGGAGCTTTTAGCTACATAATATAGCTAGACCTACTGAATATGCAAGCAATTATCATAATTTGAATAAAACAGTTTTGTAATAATATTATTTTATTTTAGACAAAGTCCATATTTGGTAAGTAACAAAGAAATGCTTCAAACCATATTAGTACACACATTCACAATTTAAATTTCATTTGATACTAAACATTGCAGCTCTGAGTCTGGACCCAATATATATATGTGCAGAGCACTAATATAATACTCGTAATAGAGATATAATCATGTCATATCAATTATATAGAAAGTACCTACAGCGGTAAGTTACTGCTAGTGTATGTACCTACCGACACGAGGTTCCAAGACCCTGTCATGCTTGGACGTTTTATTATAATTTTGTTATTATATAAATATGAATAAACGGAAAATTATTCCACGTCCCACTATAGTTTTGTTCGTTTCGGAAGAAAACTTAAGAAAAAGATGTTTTTTATATAAAGCTTTTGTAGGTATTCAACTGAATTTTAAACCAGTTTCTCCAGCAGATTGAGCTGATATTTTGCACACACGTTTTCGTGACAAGTCACAAACTGACATCGCGACAAGTTTTATAAAAACAAATAATTCAACGTAAGATATTAAGGTAAAGTAGGTGGTAGAGCTGATGCCGGGCTCGACTGTGAGACCCCCTCGAAGTAATTCAGGGGAGAGTAAGAGGACAGCTCACAGGCAAAAAACCAGGAAGCCCACCATGCCTGGAATCGATGGATGGTGGTATATCCATCCCTAATAGCCGGGCCTTAAATGGAACAGACTGATGACGGGCAGCGGCGTCACTGGTGCGAGGGTTCCGGCACCGCGCTCACCAACCCGCCTGCCCAGCTTGTGTGAGTATGGGCAATTCTTCCAGGACGACCGCCGGGAGTGGCAAAGTCCTGGAAAGGCTTATGTCCAACAGTGGACGAACTAGGCTGATGGATAGATGGATGGATGGATGAAGATATTAAAACAGATTCAACGGTCTTAACTTATTGTATTAGTTTTAGTCCATGGCTTCAATAAAAGTTAAAAAAAAGTTTTATTTAATAATTTGATTACCTTTTCAACAAGGACTAGCTACAGAATTCAGCTAGACAGGTTACCACTAATTAAGCTCTTATTTTCTAGTTTTCCGAGAAAAGCTCATAAATTAACATCGTATTTTCGTTTTGTACGCAGTGGTCTTTCACTTGGCCATTACCGTTCGTGATGAAAAGTGTTGGTAAGACCTTGGACGAAGCGTGCTCGTCCAGAAATCGGGAGAGTGAAAGCAGATGTAACTGTAATGGATGATTGACTGATACGACGCAATTGTCTCTCGCGGTGCGACTGTTCATGACGTCACGCCTTTTTCTTTGTAGCGGTATTTTTGGTCCAAATGATTGGTCATCCTTTAATTATCTGAAAATGAAACCACACTAGCCCTAATACGCATAGACAAATAAGCAACATGAAGCTCAAAAGGGTGAGGAAGCTTTACCCCCTCCTATACTCCCCCCAGAAGTTTCATGCTTATGAAAAAAATATTGGTTCCCATACATTAGGTTTCTATAAAAATTATGCGTGTCTCACGTGTGTCCCACAGTTGTACAGTTCTCTGAAAGGGTAACAAAGGTTTCACAATTAACTTTTAGCGAAATGAGTTGACATTCCTCTCTCTGGGTCTCCATAACACATTTTGCAGGAATGTCTCTAATGAAAACGTGCGTCAAAGTAAAGTGGCTGTTCTATATATTTATGGATGATGCTTTAAAAAAAAGGAATTAAAATTCACGTAAGGAAAACAAAGGTATTAGAAAAAGAGTGCTAGAGAGGGAAGAAGGTGAGTTAAGGCAAGGTTAAGATTGGAGACGAGAAAGTAGAGCAGGTTAATGAGGCTGTCTATCTGGGTTGTCTATTTACGCTCGATGGGAAGTGTGACGGTGATATTCGAAGAAGAGTGAATGCGGAAAATAAAGTGAAAGGTTGGCAGTTCATAATGGAGATTTGGCTCCAACATTTATTTGTAATGGTGAATGTTGGATATGGCAAGATAAGCATCCAACTCGAGTGAATGCAATAGATATGCGTTTCTACGAGTGGTGTAAACTGGTGTTACTTTGAACGATAGAGTGAAAAATGTTGATATAATTTAAGTACGTTGTGTGTGGCCTGAAAGAAGTAGTAGTGACTAGAATAGAAGAACAAATGGTTTGGACATATAGAGAGGATGAATAAAAGTAGACAAAAGATATGTATGTTATGCAAGTGAAAAGTTAAGCTCGAGGGCCGCCGTACAACAAAGTATGCAAATTGGCAACATATTGAAGAAATACAAAGTAAAAAGCACCCGAAATAGAAGAGATCGCATGACTTTGATGGATGTGGAAAAATCTAAAAAGGTGTGTTAGGGTGATAGCATATGAAAATATGTGTTCCTAATACTAAAAAAATAAGTAATAGAACAAGCAATTTATAAATGGTACTTAATAGGGTGATTTCAAACTAATATTTCTTAAAAAAATTACCTTTTCATTTTAATAATGAAAAAGGGCTTAAAAAGCCAATAACGCCCCTTATTGTTCAAAATTCATAATTTTTTCTTACCCTCGCATGTGGAGTGTTGTGCTTATTAAGTATAGCATAATTTTTTGTTTATCTTACAAAATAAAGAAATGGGGGGCTATCAAAGTTGCCATCTTTAGGATATTTTTGTTACGGGGTCTATCTCAAAGGCCAAAGCAGTTAGGAATTTGAAATTTCTGAATATTATATACCATATGCTGTATTTAAACAACAAATACTAAAAACGCCGATTTATAATGTAGTTTTAGGGTTACGTTCCCGAGTACTCAACCAACTTAATTTTGCAGTTTTTATGTCTGAGAGAATAAGAGCATTACTTAAAATTAAATAAATATCTAGTTTGAAATATTTGGTCATTATAGCTCGCTCGCTATATTAATTATATATGTGTATATATATAACTTTTTGAATTTACCGGTTCTACTGGTTTTTTCACATCATTTTACAGCGCAAGCAGGCATCTTAACCACCTTTACTTATTTTACGATTTTTATTCGTAGAAACGAAGAACGCGCTTTGGTATCAGAGATATGGTCGTAATTGCGTTCACGTAAAATTTTGTATGAAATCTTTTAGTTTCGCTACTGTCCACTTGGGGCGATTTTCATACGAAATTTTACTTGAACGCAACCGTAATAAAACGATAATAATTTCATGCTTAGGCTACTGGTTCTGTTTACATAGGTGCAATTTTGCTAATGTCTTTCAGAAAGTAATTGCCCTGTATGGGATGTCTATTGGGGGTGGTCTGTTGGCTAACTTTTATTGATGTGGCTAAATAGGCCGATACGGAAGCGGCAAAATCTCCCACACATAGCAAAACATTAATTTTATTTTATACGATTTTGTCCAAAAGTAACATTATAATAGGTAACGTTTTTCTATCGCTATATCAAGATCTCGCTACACTGCAACTCTGGACACACCTTGTAACTCTTCGTTCCTTCACAGTACGTGTCCCAAGTGGTGAACCGGTCGTCGGTGGTGACTTGGCCGGCACCCCCCGCGCCCTTTGAGGGACGCAATCCCGCCCCTGGGGTCTGCCTGCCGGTCATCGTGACCTTCTGCCAGCAACACCGCATCTCATACAACTTCACCGTGTTCCCCAACTATATCGGCCACTTTGGGCAGCGGGACGCGCAGCAGGTGAGGAGACGATCCATCATTTTTTTTTTTGTCAAAACAACATAACACTTTTTTACAGTCAGCCCAATGCGAAAGCGAACATTTATCAAACTTGTAATGTATACTTACAAATATATACATCACTAAAACACATTACAACAAAGCAGGTATAATTTCATAATACAATAATAAAAACAGCAACAAGCACAAGCATTCATATTATACACATTTAGTGGTAACAAATAACATATATTATAATGCTGTTCGTGTGAACTCACTCACGGAACAATGATATATGTCGATGTTGTCGGCAGCTCCAGCGCTCGTGTTGTCAGTGGAGCTTTCTGGTAGAGGTTTGCTCTACTGAGCCGACAAACAGTCAGCTCTGCCGCGGCCTTAGTGAGACACTGGGCACCCGTGACTTACATTTCGCGAGTATAACCAAGTTAAATTCCTTTCTACGTCATACCCTACACAAGTACGACCCCTAACTTCCAGCTGGTTATATCCCACCATACCTAGAACGAATAATGTGGGATACATCAACGTGTATTTAGGGTACACCTCATAAAGTTTCATGTAGAGAAAACTTGTAAATTTGTTCTGGATTTTCTGTAACATGAGAGCATACGATTACTTTGCTTCACGGGGGGCAAAAAACAACCGCATTACATTCCAGCTTGCAGCGAACCAAAGCATAGTACAAGACCTTAATAGCTGTGATGCTAGTAAAGCTGTTAAATGTCCTGAGAACAAACGCCAACGTTTTGAACGCCTTCTTCCAAACGTTTACAATATGCTCACGGAATGTGAGGTCTGCCGATATCCGCACGCCCAAGTCGCTCACTGACGTCACATCCTCCATCGTGGTATCCTCCACTGAGTAAAATGATGTATGCGGGAAGAGATACTGCTGAACGGTATGACGTTCCACTTGGACACGTTGAAGCGAAGTAAGTCTAGACTCTAGAGTATTATAGTCAGTGGTCGAAGTAGGTAAAGCTAATTTACCTAAAGATGGCGACAGGATATAACAGAGTGGTTAAAACCACGATATGTATCAATTTCTTTGATTTCCCGCAATCATGTTAGACTATCATATTATGTATGTTGTGGGCAGATCATAGAATTGGACAGATAGTAAAGTATGAAACCGAGAGATTTTTGAAAAATTACTTATTTTAGCCGGAAATCAAACCTGCTCATTTTGCAAAAAAAAATAATCCTGTATTATGGCATCATTCGGTAGTGTTGCTAGTAAGGACTGTTTTACAAAGAGAGATAACAAATTTCTCTATTCTCCATCATTTGGATTTTTCTCATACTCATCTCAACGAGCTACATTGTATATGGATTTGAGACTAGTGGAAGCGTAGCAAAGCTCTAGCTATTAATCTTCATATAAACTATACTAGCTTATGCCCCCGGCTCCACCCACGTTTATAAGATTTTCGTGGAAATAAGGTAAACAAAGGAACGTGATTTATTGAGCCTTATGACTTTATCGTCAATCCAAACTTCACGGAAATCCTAAATTATCCATTTAAGCGTTGCCGTATCCACCTTTCAGTACCATCATCAGTTCTGGTCACCATGTTTTACCAAGGTACTAATCAAGACCAATCAAATCAGCTCAAAATTTAAAGATTTGCTGTTTTCCGTTGATGCGATCCCGTATCTACCTTCCAGTCCTATCATCAGACCCTGGTTCCCATGTTTTACTAAAGACCTAATCAAGATAAATTGAATACAAATAAGCCCAACTTCAAGGATCTGCTGTTGTCAGTTGTGGAAATCCCGTATCCACCTTCCAATATCACGATTATCAGATCCTGGTCACCATATTTTTCAAACACACTCATCAAGCCCGACCAAATAAGCACAAGCTCGAGAGGTCTGTTGTTGTCTGTTGAGGAGATCCCTTATCCGACTCTGGTCATCATGTTTATATATGTATAATAGAATATATTATACGTATAAAAGGTGTTAATAAATTCAAATTCAAATAGTTTATTTTGCAAAGCAGGTATAGATATATACACTTTTTACACGTCAAATTTAATCTAATAAAGAAAATATATGTAATAGAATAATAAATGTACATGAACTAAATTAAAGGTTTATTTAATTTATGTAGCAATATATTTACGATTAAAATCGTAATTACGACATCTATGTCTTGCAACACTTTACCTGGTATACTATTTAAGATTTCAGGTAGCATGTAGTTCCAAGTGCGCTTTCCATAAATATTGTTGCATTTGGGCAGAACATAAGGAGGTAGATAAGAAAGGTTACGAAAATGTTGCGGCCGCGTTCTCTTTTGAAGACAGTTGACATTATTATATTCTTCACACACAACAGCTAGTTTAATCTTATTGAATACATCAATTACTCTGCAATATTTAAATAATCCTTTCTCATCTTCTCTGAAACGGTTTCTTATGTTGATAGGTACAATGTTTTTTAAGATACTTCGTTGAAGTTTATAATTTTTTTCAATATAGGTTTTATAAGTACGGCCGTAACTACTTAGTCCATAACTAATAATAGAATCCGCCATAGACATATACAGTAATCTCACTGTAGAGAAGGGTAATTTATATTTCAATATTACTAATTTAGCTAGAATAGCTCGTAGTTTTTTACTTATACGTTCTATATGCGGTCCCCATGTAAAATTTTTGTCAATGATTAGTCCTAAGTATGTATGTTTGTCGACTGATTCAAGTGACTCACATTTACAATCAGATTTATTGTTATTCATATGCATACATAGGTGATCGTGGGCAACGATGCGTGGTATAAAGGATGATTTTAAGTATGGCGAATGAATGTACAACAATTTGGTTTTTTGTGCATTTATAACCAGTCCAACATCGTGTGCCCATTTACATAGCTGATCATAGTTGTATTGCAGAGTATTTTGCGCGACGTTGATATCTTCGTGCGCTGTCAAAATACATGTGTCGTCAGCAAACTGGTACACAGACCCATCCCGGAATATGTTGCACATATCGTTTACATAAAGTAGGTATTCTGTCGGGCCCAAAATTGAACCTTGAGCGGTGCCTTCTTCGGTTAATAAAGTGTCACTGAGTTTGCCAGCTATACTGACAGCTGTGTACCTGTTTTTATGATAATCTTTAAACCATTCTAGGAATGGACCCTGTATACCATTTTGCTGCAACTTTGTATAGAGTGTTTCATAATTTAAAGTATCAAAGGCCTTGCTAAAATCTATGAAAACTGCAAGCACATGCATTTTAGAGTCCATGTGCCTGTTAACTTCATTAGAAAATTTTGCTAGTAGCTGGGTGGTATTTTTATTTTTCTGAAAGCCGTACTGGTTACCGTTAATTATATTATTCTTAATAAGGTAATTTTGTATTTCAAAACCCAGGTACTTTTCAATAATTTTATCAATGCATGATAAGATCGTTATCGGTCTATAGTTGTTAATATCAGTAAAGCTACCCTTTTTATGAATAGGTCGAATCATTCCTACTTTTATTTTATCTGGATAAATTTTATTTAAGATACACGCATTTATAAGATGTGTAATAACAGGTGTAATTTCAGTATTTATACATTTTATGTCCTTGGCTCTTATACCATCATGGCCAGGACTTTTCTTATCATTTATATGTTTTATTACATGGTATATAACATCATCATTAGCTTTTTTTAATCGCATAGATAGGTCCGGCCTTTTTACATAGGATTGTGAATCGAGGAGGGGTACATTACATGAAGAACGTAGCTTTTTTACATTGTTTTTGAATTCCGTGGCAAATAAATTAGTGGTTTTATCAATATTATTCTTGAAATGTTTAGTTATTACCTCATCAATAGACTTCATTATTTTACCGCAAAGACGATTCACAATTTCCCACATTTTTTTAGGATTTTTAAAATGTTTACATATTTCTTTTTTAGTATAGTTATTTTTTACATTATTTATATGTTTATTGGTTTTATTTCTGTATGAATTATACAATACTCTATTTTCTAATTTACTTTCGTCCTTTTTCCAGATCTCATAAAGCTCATCTCTCTTCTTACACATACGAATTATTGTTTTACTTAACCATTTACAAGATTTTCTCTTACTAAGGTTAATTTTTGTAGTTATTTTACATCTATCGTAAACATCAGAAAATTTTTCTAAGATAAAGTTAATAATATCATTTGGGTCGTCGAGGCTTAATGCCTCCGACCAATCTAATTTACGAAGTTCAAGTTCAACTTTATCGTTGTCTATCTTAGTTATAGTTTTATACATATTATGTTGTTGTTTACTCGAGTCGTCCAGCAATGCGAGACCGGTTATGTAGTGGTCGGCCAATGCATTGTTTACCACGACGGTGTGCACGGTTTGCTCAATCGCGTGTGACTCAGAGTTACGAATAAAAATATGATCTATACAGGATCTAGTTATCATATCGCGTCTTTTTTCTACCCGTGTATATTGGCTTATGCCACAGTCTAAGCTATGTTCGGACAAGGAATTAAGATATTGCGTTACATTAGATTCTGAAGGAGTTTTGAGATCTAAATTCATATCCCCTAGGAGTACATAGTTTTCTTTTGGGGTGTGCAAGGATAACATACGAGAGAGTTCTTTAATAAACAGGTTTTTACTTCGCTCTGGAGGACGGTACACAGCGCATAAAGTCGTCTTATAACCGTAATTAGATTCTAACTGTCCTAATACACATTCGTAATTTAATGTACGAGCTTGGAATCTAGAAAAGTTAACACTTTTATGGACGTACACAATAATGCCGCCTCCTGCTCGATTGTTTCGTAGCTCTGTGTGCATTTCATAGTCTTCTAATTCAAATAACTTTTTGCAGATATCGGTGATGTTAGCCTCTGTGATTACAATGACATGAACTAGGCGCGTACTGTTCGTTACTATCATTTCTAACTGAGAAAAGTTTTTGATCATAGACCTTATGTTGACGTGCAGCATTATAAGCGAGTTTCGTTGTGGTAGTAAGTCATCCGCAAAGTCATTCCATGTTTTGTGATTGGTTTCATGAATTTCTGATACAAAGTCATCCATCTTGAATTATATAGTTAGTGGTACGAATAAACAGCAAAAAAAAAAAAAAATCGGAAGATTCACTTAGAAAACTCCTTGGATAGCCTTTCAAAAGCCTGTTTCCATAAGAGTGTTTCATGATTAACGCAATCAAAGGCTTTCGAGAGGTCACAAAATACACCAAATGCATCTTGCTTTTCTTCCCAAGCATCAAAAATGTGCTTAACTAAAGCAACTCCTGCATCTGTGGTTGATATCCCTCTAGTGAATCCATATTGTTCACAGTGAAGTAACTTATTTAAATTAAAATGAAATAACAATTGATTAAAAACTATTTTTTCAAAAACCTTACTCAAAACCGGTAAAACTGACACAGGTCTATAGTTTGAAGGGTCCCCGTGGTCGCCTGATTTAAAAAGGGGGATCAATTTACTAAAGTCCAAGCCAAAAACGGGGCAGATTTGAAATATATATATATATATATATATATATATATATGTTAAACAGAGTCACTACGATGGCACAGAAGAAAAAAAAGTTTGTTCAGTGGTTTCGAAAATGTGCGCAAACAAACAAACAGACAGACAGAAAAGAATTCTAAAAATCGCTGATTTGTGTTCTATTACTCTTCTTTAGTCACCCCCTTTTTTATTTTTGTTACTTCTCTTCAATTTACAGACACACCGGGCTCTACTCTTTTATTATATGTATTGATTGATTGAAGGATTCTGTCGCTTTGTCGCATCTCAGTTCCACCTGCGTGTCTATTGTGTAAGGAAATAGTCATGAAATCGTCAATCGCTATTGCTTTAAAGGTAACGTGATTGGATATAAATAACGTGACTCATCACTTCTAGCCAATCACGCGTACTTTTGAAAGCAATAGCGATAGATCATGAAGTTAGACAATACGGCATCTGGTGTGGTCTAACCTTATGTATATTCAGTCCAGCTGTCGGTATAAAAAGTTAATTTCGTTCCCCACCACGACTACCATAAATTCACACCTTCATGTATAAATCAAGTATGTATATATGAACTTTAATCATCAAAACGGACATCCAATTTCCTTTATTGCATTGTTGAATTACCGCTCCGCCCGTGCAGACGCATTGTGTCGTCTGCCAGGTGAGAACATACCTAATTGTCAATATTATGGTAAGTTCACATTCGTATCGTTACGACATGAATCCGTCATAGGGTGTCAGAGGTGTTCACAACTCACCGCAACTGTAAACTGTGTCAAATCCGCACTTGGTACAAACGCTTTTCATCGACGATTTTTACGTCCTAAACGTTATGGGTGGCGACCCCTATTGCCATACTTCGGGAACAAATGAACCAACAGCTTAGGGTTAAACGCCAGTCGCTTAGCGCAAAGTGCATAACGTAACTTTGTTTTTCTTCTTTAGAAGTAATCGAAACCCACAAGAAACAGTCTCGGATATATAAATGGGTATTAATTATATCTTTTTTTGCAAATAATAGAATCTTTCTTGGAGCTTTAAAGTGCAAATTTTTGTTAGAGTCAAATGTCTCCCCCTTGCCAGCTAAGCGTTAGTTTTTGGATATGTGAAAAAATTCACGGTAGTTGTATGTATAACGAAGTTAAAATTAAACTATCACAGCTAAGAAGACTTTACAAGTTAAGAGGCTATGTGAATTTTATATTTGTCACTGTCACTCCAAGCGAAAAATCGCTTAGTGCGAGAGGGGCGGATTCAGGGCAAAAGGGAAAAAAGTTGGTTTTATATTTTTATTAAAAAAACTAAAATAGCTAGCAAAATTTCAAATATCAAATCTCTAGATATTGTTAAAACACACCTAATAAAATATGTTTGAGGTGTTTATATGGTTCCTATTCGTCAAACGAGGAGAAAAAGTGTGTTTGAAGACCTCATTTCAACAATTATTTCTATCGAGAAAAATTTATTCAAACATGTTTTCCAATTTTAAAACCCTAGATTACATAGTCAAAATGCATATACCAGAAACTGATTATAATCTTCCGTGTATTTCATGAAATACACAGAAAAGAAACACCCGTATTTTTTTCGCATATCGCCTTAACGAGTACAGATCGCGCCAAACTTTTAGTCCCCCCTAAACACGAGGCGATTCACATCGGCAGTGTCATAAACTAAAAAGACCCTACTTAAAAGGTCTTAAAATCTTACGTATTAATATATCTATTAATTAATTAATTAATTTATTTATTTATTTGGCCAATATTTGTGATGGTCTATTTTTTTATTGTTAAGACCCATATTGTCAGATAGCACGACCGGCGGGTACCCGGTCTTTCCACCGGTCATGCAACTGGACAAGATAAAACTAAACAGTGACCTAATTGTAACCTAATAGTTGTTAAAAGGTTCTGAAGAAAACTTCGAGGTACTTTACAATTAAGTTTATTTAATTTTATCAAAACTAAAAAAAGTTAAATTTCACAAGTTAAGAAAAAAATTATCTTAGTTACAAGTTCTTGGCCAAGACCCTCATTTGGCAATTTCCTGCCAAGACATTACTAAGACCTTAAGTACCTTAAAATAGTTGTGTTAGGTACCGCCTTAACATCTGGTAGTAATATTACATTGGAATTAGTATTGCCAAGACTTGAATATACATTTAAGTGATAACTAGGTGGAATTGTTACTGCCTTATCCACAGGTAACTAGATTACATGGAATCTTGTGAAAATTACATAAAAAAACTTTAATAGTAACAAAACTTGTAAACAAAACAAGGGAAATAATTTCCTAAATAAAATCTAGCTCAGGGGAGCCGTAGATCCTACAAACAATAAATATTTGTCGAACATACTCTTTAAACCAAATCATCTGGTACACCATTCAGTTCTACCAGGAAAGAAAAAAAATATTACAGAACATTAAATTTTCCAGTTTGGGTTATTCGGTGAAACAGGAAGAAGAATTTAACCTTGAATACTAATAGGACACATAACTAAGTGTCCAGAAAACAATACCGTCCTAGGTATCTCCATTGTGTGTGGATAAAAGTAAAAAAATTCCAACACCTACTTGAATTTTTCCAATAACAACCACGGAAAAGACCCGCCGTCCACTGCCCCCTTCAAGGTCAGCGATCCTCGACCGCGCAGACAAGGAACTGCAACTGCGTACACCACGCGGCGATCAAAACTCTGCCAGCAGGTAAATCTCGGAAACAAGAAGATCTTGACAAACACGAAGATCTTGTAAAAACAAAACACCCATGATCTGACGATTTCAGAACTCCCACCAACCCGACGAAAAAATTCCTTTTTCTATATTGTCCAAAATAATCTTCCTAATATATCAAAAAAACACTACTCCTGTTGGCACCTCCGCCATTTTCATTCGCCGTTGAACGCCATCAAATAAGGAAACAACCAACACGAGTATACTGGTACAACTCCGGCCGACAAATGAACGAGAAACTCTCGGCATCACGGCAGTCGCGCGATTATCTTCATGTCTATAAAAGAGGGTAAAACGCAATTTCCATCAAGCCAAACTTCGACGCGTAAACTTTTTGTGATAAACAACCCTACAAAATTTGCAATGCTACAATATGTTGTGTTATAAAACGGTAATGTTAAAAACAATGAAAATCATAATTCAACAACGGAAAATGAAGTATTCAAGGAAAACGAATGAATGTACAAGTTATTTGTAAATTGATACGACTGAGCTGTATACTGGATGCTGCTTTAGTTCAAGGATTTCACAATTGAAAATCCATACGTAAACCAATATAATATGATTAATACACTTATAAAGAACTCTTTTGATTTGACACTCTGCGAGACGTTTAACGAATAACACTTTCATGAATTTGTACATTTGCGTTTTTTTTTAATCAGATAAATTGTTATTTAAATATCGGATAATAGAATAATTTGTGTGTGTAAAATATGATATTGTAGCTGTTTAGGTTTGAAAAGGGACTGATGAAACGTAGATACGCTGCGGTGATTTAGCTAGATTTTTGGTATCTGAAGGGATTTTAGATCCAGATGAGTCTAGGATGAAGTGGGGGACCTACAGATTTAGACAGTAATCTCCCTGACCAACCAAATAATCACCCCTACGTTATTACACAAAATAACAACGCTCTAGCAAAATCCTTCAATCAACCTACACTATTCCTTAGAACCTAAAGTCCTTAGAATCTACTCAGTCATTCAAAAGTCTCACAAAAACTTCCTTTAAAGCATTTATTTATCCCTCCGGCTACGACATGATCAAGTCAATTTTTAATTTTCTAAGCTTGACGTGTGGACGGAACCCTCTGCAGGTATGGTCTCAGGAACCCCAGGTGCAGGTCAACGCCGACCCTGCTTTCAGCACGAGCTCAGAGCCAGGCTTCTCATCAGGGTCAACTCCACACTTGGCTCCGGACGTTTCGTAAAGATCAAAGTCCACAAAGACTCCACTCCTAAACCAGAAAGGGTTCCTTACATAAGAACTCTGTATTCATATATAACTCAAAACAAAAATCTAAAATATGAAGACCTAAAAATAGAAGTTTTAAAAAAAAGTTATGTGAGAAATGGTATCCAGTAATCTCGGTCATAGTACCTAAACAGACTAAACATCTGTAGGAATGGATAACTGAGAGAGAAGAGAAATAACATGACGATGTGATGTGAAATCCTTCCGTTGCTTGCAGTACATATACTCGTAATCTCTAATTTCTCACAGACTCCATGTCAATAGAACATAAAGCAGCGCAGCAAAACGTAGAAATTATAAGGTTTCTATATTTTGGATAGGAATAAGGGATGTACATACTCTTTACATCGTGACACAAATACTTGATATATAAAACTTATTCACGTTCGTGATCTAACATGATAACACTACACTGAATAGATATCATTTATTTCACACCCAACACTTAATTTCAGAGCTCTGAATTATAACTGTGCAGGTCGCTAATATAAATTATCTCGAAACTGACGCAAAAACTTGGTAACACAAACAAAACCGACACTTCGACTCGATTTCCTATAACCGATTCGTTTCGCCCGTAAGAACTTTTGAAAGCTTTGTCTCAAAACACAGACTTCAGGTGAACTCGTGGGTCTGCTGCGCGTGACCTAAGTCTCCTTCGACTACCTATATGACCTAGGAGTATTGATTTTAAGCTAAAAACAGAACAGTACGTGACGTGTTCCCTAGATCGACCCTGCCCGGCGCGTCCCCTAGATCAACTGACTCTTCTCGCCTTGCTCCCGCGCAAGTTTTTTCTGGATTTCTCATAGTTTCTGGTCCCGCCTCCCTTCTAGACACATTACTTTATAAATCAATTAGTTGTCAAACCCTACTTGAGGTTTGTTTAGCTAAAACTAATATCTTTTTCATCTCCCGAAACATAGATCTACAATAATTTTAGAAATGCCATTCAAATCTATAGACAATAAGGAAATAAAACATTTAAATATAGTATACTGGATATTTTCGTAGTTCAATTACTGCTATTTTAATTTTGTTCAATTATTTATTTTATTTTATTATTTATTTTATTTTTAGACCTTTTTGAATTTCATGAATTAAATAATTGAGGTAAAACACTTTTTATTTTATAATTATGTTTGTGTTCTAACTCATTTAACTATTATCACTACATCAATACTAGTTTCCGAACATAATAAATAATATCCTTTTTTATTATCAATTATCACTTAATACTTCCCTGATATTCGTAGCTCTGTGTCTTTTACAAAACTTCTGAAGTTGTCAAGAAAATATGAACATGGTTTCAGCACCATAAAATTGACAAGCTGGATACGACCTATAAATATGTTTAATTTATTGAACAGAACTAAAAAAAAAACGTACCGGCGCCAAGCAGTAACCTTTGGCAAATAAAATATACATTAAAACGTTTTCATACCTGGTAACTTGGCCCTTGTCACGCTGTGAAATAAGGTCGCAAATACGGCAGAACTATACCAGCTTGTAAAATCAGCTTTTATTGGTTTTCAGAAACTATCAAACACATTTGTTGACTTCATATGAACTAAATAGATGTATGCAAAATTGAACTTAATCCATAGTTCATAATGCATTCTTGAGCTTTAATTTCAGCTTATATGTGTGTATGGGGTATAAGTGTTTCATCCATTCACAACTAGATGGAGTCACTGGTATTTAAAGAACGTAGGTACAAATAAATTTTGTACGAATGGAGAAACTGTTGTCGATACAGCGGGAACAAAATGTATTGACCGTTCTTCGGAAGAGCAAAATCTGAGCGGACTAGAAGTTTAGCGCGATCTGTATTAGTCGACAAACTTATAAAATGTACTTGGAGAAGAAGTCCGCATATTGTGCAGGGCAACACGGAACTCTACACTGCGCGTGGCCCGATACGCACTTGGCCGGTTTTTTTATATTTAAATTTCATATTAAATCCTTTATAATAAGGTAATATTATCAATACAAATTAATATAACTTATTTTATAAAAACTTCAAGGCAAATATATACTCAATGAGGCCGTCATCAATCGAATTTTAATATTAATTAATATATTGAATAAGTTGCTTTTGTACGAAGTTTTGAATTTGAAACGTAAATATAAAAGAAAGCGGTATCTAAGAATATAAATTCACTTTTCAAGAAGGAAATCCGATAAATTGAATGAAATTGCCAATCTTTATCGTTTCTCTACTGATGGAAGAAAAATTACTTGTCAATATCCAAGAACAAATCGTATTGAAGAGATTCCAGTCGGTATTTCTTTATTAACTTCCTCGAACTTGCAACTTATAAAAAATATTAATAAGTCGACTTAATTAATTACTTAAAATTATAATAAAATCATTTACAAGATACCTAGTTAGGGACAATTTGTTGCTGCTTTTGAGGGTTCCGTACGTCATAATGGAAAAAATGAAACCTTCATAGATCTGTCTGTACGTGTGTCAAAGTACTTTTGCTCAGAAATGGCTTGAGATGTTATAAAATACTAAGGTCTTTAGCCCCATAATTGTATAAACAAATTTAATATGAGGAGATACGGCCCCTACAGCGTACTTACATACTAACGGTTGGCAGGAGAGGAGTGATGGAATAAATCTGAAAATAATTAATTTTTAAATCCAGTGTGGAAGTAATACTAAACAAACTTATATTTACGGTTAATTTCAAAGAGTGCGCTACGTGAGCACTCGCTAAATAAACTTCACGATTTTCTGATCCCGTTAAGGTATTCCTTTGCGGTTCCAAGAAAATTGAAATTATTTAAGCTATTTAATAAAAAGTTTGTACGTTCGCTTTGGTTGCGTTTGCAAGAAATAAAATTCAAAAAATATCTGAATTAAATATTTTAAACATGTAGTTGTACGGAACCTCTCAAGTCGCGAGTTCTGTTTACACTTGAACGTCTTTCTCATTTAATAATTTGGTAAGATGTTTCAAAAAGAAACGTTTACGGAAAATACGTGGCACGTGGTAAATTAATTTCGCTCAAGTATTTTATATTAGATCAACCAGGAGAAAGTAGGTGTAATTTCATATCAAGAGGTCAAATCGTTAGCAGAAGATAAGAGAAATATGGCCATTTTGCACATATATTTAAAATTAAAACTTGAGGCCCCACTGATTGATGGTTTTAGTCATGATGTCATCACTTTCTTATATATTGTTTTGTTTGTAGCCAAATAATTTCATCTAAGTCTAGGAGTAAACCGTTACAGCTTAAATTTCTTATACATATTGGTAGAGATCTGCCACTGATATCATGCGCATAGAAATCTATTCCTGACCGACCGTGCACTATCCTACGGAAATATGAATATTATTATACAGCAGACAAGCATGCATTACAGTGAATTTTATTAAATCTATTGCCGACCGACCGTGCACTATCGTATGGAAATAATATTATACAGCAGACAAGCATGCATTACAGTGAATTTTAATAAATCTGTTGCCGATCGACCGTGCACTATCGTATGGAAATATGAATATACAGCAGACAAGCATGCATTACAGTGAATTTTAATAAATCTATTGCCGACCGACCGTGCACTATCGTATGGAAATATTATTATACAGCAGACAAGCATGCATTACAGTGAATTTTAATAAATCTATTGCCGACCGACCGTGCACTATCGTATGGAAATATTATTATACAGCAGACAAGCATGCATTACAGTGAATTCTAATAAATCTATTGCCAAACGACCGTGCACTATCGTATGAAAATATGAATTTACAGCAGACAAGCATGCATTACAGTGAATTTTAATAAATCTTTTGCCGACCTATGAATTTTAATATAACTTTACACTATTTTAAACAACTAAAATATATTTCAACACACTTTCTCGTAAATTAGCTCTTATTCCACCGATTTTAGGTTAGTAATG
This sequence comes from Ypsolopha sequella, assembly GCA_934047225.1. NCBI lineage: Eukaryota > Metazoa > Arthropoda > Insecta > Lepidoptera > Ypsolophidae > Ypsolopha > Ypsolopha sequella. Next base: position 1,034,702 of record OW203986.1, on the reverse strand, counting down.
CTGCTTATTAAACACGCGTGTTTTTTATATTACCTTTATACTTTATATTACCGCAATAGTGTTTTTTAATTTATACTCTTTTTTAATCTCAGCAAAGAGATTTTATGTCTAAAAAATAGTAAACATGCGAGTGAATAAATAAACAGCGTTTCATTATTTTTATTTGTCACCAAAATAACCACTGATCAATTCTTAAAATAAGGAATGATCAATAAATCTAAATTAATCAAATACATGAATTAGGCTGTTTGACGGTTTCATTGTCAATCCTTCCAACGGCACTGGCAACATGCTTGGTGCGGCGGTGCGCAGGAAAAGAAAAATCCACCCGCCATTATTCACAAATATAAAAAAACATCAAGGGCTGGTGCATACCTCGGCCAGAGGATCAGTCTGGCGATCCAGCGGGGTAATGCTGCCAGCCTCGCGGGCACCGCACCCGACGCCAACGGTTTAGATAATAATTTTTATTTAGCATAATATTATATTTCGTATAATATTTTATTTAGTATAAGGTTTTAAGGGCTTTTTCTTTTATTTATTTTTTCTTAGAATTATTTAGTTTACTTAATTAAATTTTTAAGTTTGTAGATTCTATAGTCCCAAAGATTTCGTGAGGAGAGTGAGTGATATTTTATATTTGAAGATAATATGTAGGTAAAAGTGACTGCAGATTTTACCTATCATTTTAATCGTATATATATTGCTACATAAATTGAAAAACATCTATGTCTATGGCCCACTGATATAAACTATATAACAAATGTATTATGATATGGCCTAAAGCCATTTTTCACAAATACAAAATAAACATGTCCAGATAGCCTAAACGTGGTAGTGCTTTCCTCAGACGGTTTTTAATCCGAACCAAAGCTCAGGCCAAGAGCCCGAAGTCCAAGTGTGGAGAAAAGCGTCGTATGAAACATGTGAGCATTGATCATTCATTACATAGTAATGAATTGAAATGACACATTCCGCTCATTCACCTTCATCTCGTCTTCGGCTCGAGCTGTAATCTAGCCTTTTGTGTAATGGCCAACAAGCGTTAGTCCACGGCTTTGCCCGCGTGGTATTAGTTTTTGTGTACATAGTCCTGTCAAATCAGTCAATATATTTGAGAATAAAATAATTTGACCTAATGTAGGGAATATAGCCTACACGTACACCGTGGAAAAACTCAAGATAATAACAGTACTAAACTAACCGTCGTCGTTCTAAAGGTACAATTGCTTACACGATCTCCATGCCAATATTACCAAATTATCAAACTTCGCAATTTATTACAAAATTATCGTATTTGAGTCGCCCCTAGGGAACTGCCCGATTTTTTAGAATTAAAGTAGTTGTATGGGTTCTATCCATGAGAAGAATTAACAAAATATTAGCACCACGACAAAGTAGTATATGGGTCCTACCCATGAGAAGAATTAACAAAATAATAGCACCACGACAAAGTAGTGTAAGGGTCCTACCCATGAGAAGAATTAACAAAATACTAGCACCATGACAAAGTAGTGTATGGGTTCTAGCCATGAGAAGAATTAACAAAATATTAGCACCACGACAAAGTAGTGTATGGGATCTACCCATGAGAAGAATTAACAAAATACTAGCACCACGACAAAGTAGTGTATGGGTCCTACCCATGAGAAGAATTAACAAAATACTAGCACCACGGCAAAGTAGTGTATGGGTCCTACCCATGAGAAGAATTAACAAAATACTAGCACCACGACAAAGTAGTGTATGGGTTCTACCCATGAGAAGAATTAACAAAATACTAGCACTATGACAAAGTAGTGTATGGGTTCTAGCCATGAGAAGAATTAACAAAATATTAGCACCACGACAAAGTAGTGTATGGGTTCTACCCATGAGAAGAATTAACAAAATACTAGCACCACGACAAAGTAGTGTATGGGTCCTACCCATGAGAAGAATTAACAAAATACTAGCACCACGACAAAGAAGCGGAGTTTTAGTTAGATGATTACGTGACCCGGCTTCAAAGGGTTTATATGAATTTCGGTCTTGGTGGTTATACCTACACATAATAAAACAATTTCGTATTGTAAATGTTCCATCAAGAACCAACAACGACAAGTATCAATTTCAAAACAATTTTGGTCTTGGTCGGTACACCTACACATAACAGTACAATTTCGGTCTTGGTGGGTATACTTACCTACACATAATACAACAATTTCGGTCTTGGTGGGTATACCTACAACACATAACACGACAATTTTGAAAGATAGGAGTGGATTCAGCAAATGAACACTTACGAAACCGCAAGCATGCCACGGACGCGATTATGCAACGGTACAACCTCTGTAAAGACGCCTGCAGTTCAATCTGTAAAGACGCCTGCAGTTCAATCTGTACAGACGCCTGCAGTTCAATCTGTACAGACGCCTGCAGTTCAATCTGTAAAGACGCCTGCAGTTCAATCTGTACAGACGCCTGCAGTTCAATCTGTAAAGACGCCTGCAGTTCAATCTGTACAGACGCCTGCAGTTCAATCTGTACAGACGCCTGCAGTTCAATCTGTAAAGACGCCTGCAGTTCAATCTGTACAGACGCCTGCAGTTCAATCTGTAAAGACGCCTGCAGTTCAATCTGTACAGACGCCTGCAGTTCAATCTGTAAAGACGCCTGCAGTTCAATCTGTACAGACGCCTGCAGTTCAATCTGTACAGACGCCTGCAGTTCAATCTGTACAGACGCCTGCAGTTCAATCTGTAAAGACGCCTGCAGTTCAATCTGTACAGACGCCTGCAGTTCAATCTGTAAAGACGCCTGCAGTTCAATCTGTACAGACGCCTGCAGTTCAATCTGTAAAGACGCCTGCAGTTCAATCTGTACAGACGCCTGCAGTTCAATCTGTACAGACGCCTGCAGTTCAATCTGTACAGACGCCTGCAGTTCAATCTGTAAAGACGCCTGCAGTTCAATCTGTACAGACGCCTGCAGTTCAATCTGTAAAGACGCCTGCAGTTCAATCTGTACAGACGCCTGCAGTTCAATCTGTACAGACGCCTGCAGTTCAATCTGTACAGACGCCTGCAGTTCAATCTGTAAAGACGCCTGCAGTTCAATCTGTACAGACGCCTGCAGTTCAATCTGTAAAGACGCCTGCAGTTCAATCTGTACAGACGCCTGCAGTTCAATCTGTAAAGACGCCTGCAGTTCAATCTGTACAGACGCCTGCAGTTCAATCTGTAAAGACGCCTGCAGTTCAATCTGTACAGACGCCTGCAGTTCAATCTGTAAAGACGCCTGCAGTTCAATCTGTACAGACGCCTGCAGTTCAATCTGTACAGACGCCTGCAGTTCAATCTGTACAGACGCCTGCAGTTCAATCTGTACAGACGCCTGCAGTTCAATCTGTACAGACGCCTGCAGTTCAATCTGTAAAGACGCCTGCAGTTCAATCTGTACAGACGCCTGCAGTTCAATCTGTAAAGACGCCTGCAGTTCAATCTGTACAGACGCCTGCAGTTCAATCTGTACAGACGCCTGCAGTTCAATCTGTAAAGACGCCTGCAGTTCAATCTGTACAGACGCCTGCAGTTCAATCTGTACAGACGCCTGCAGTTCAATCTGTAAAGACGCCTGCAGTTCAATCTGTACAGACGCCTGCAGTTCAATCTGTACAGACGCCTGCAGTTCAATCTGTACAGACGCCTGCAGTTCAATCTGTAAAGACGCCTGCAGTTCAATCTGTACAGACGCCTGCAGTTCAATCTGTACAGACGCCTGCAGTTCAATCTGTACAGACGCCTGCAGTTCAATCTGTACAGACGCCTGCAGTTCAATCTGTACAGACGCCTGCAGTTCAATCTGTACAGACGCCTGCAGTTCAATCTGTACAGACGCCTGCAGTTCAATCTGTAAAGACGCCTGCAGTTCAATCTGTACAGACGCCTGCAGTTCAATCTGTACAGACGCCTGCAGTTCAATCTGTACAGACGCCTGCAGTTCAATCTGTAAAGACGCCTGCAGTTCAATCTGTACAGACGCCTGCAGTTCAATCTGTACAGACGCCTGCAGTTCAATCTGTACAGACGCCTGCAGTTCAATCTGTACAGACGCCTGCAGTTCAATCTGTAAAGACGCCTGCAGTTCAATCTGTAAAGACGCCTGCAGTTCAATCTGTACAGACGCCTGCAGTTCAATCTGTAAAGACGCCTGCAGTTCAATCTGTACAGACGCCTGCAGTTCAATCTGTACAGACGCCTGCAGTTCAATCTGTACAGACGCCTGCAGTTCAATCTGTACAGACGCCTGCAGTTCAATCTGTACAGACGCCTGCAGTTCAATCTGTACAGACGCCTGCAGTTCAATCTGTAAAGACGCCTGCAGTTCAATCTGTACAGACGCCTGCAGTTCAATCTGTACAGACGCCTGCAGTTCAATCTGTAAAGACGCCTGCAGTTCAATCTGTAAAGACGCCTGCAGTTCAATCTGTACAGACGCCTGCAGTTCAATCTGTACAGACGCCTGCAGTTCAATCTGTAAAGACGCCTGCAGTTCAATCTGTACAGACGCCTGCAGTTCAATCTGTACAGACGCCTGCAGTTCAATCTGTAAAGACGCCTGCAGTTCAATCTGTAAAGACGCCTGCAGTTCAATCTGTACAGACGCCTGCAGTTCAATCTGTAAAGACGCCTGCAGTTCAATCTGTACAGACGCCTGCAGTTCAATCTGTAAAGACGCCTGCAGTTCAATCTGTACAGACGCCTGCAGTTCAATCTGTACAGACGCCTGCAGTTCAATCTGTAAAGACGCCTGCAGTTCAATCTGTAAAGACGCCTGCAGTTCAATCTGTACAGACGCCTGCAGTTCAATCTGTAAAGACGCCTGCAGTTCAATCTGTAAAGACGCCTGCAGTTCAATCTGTAAAGACGCCTGCAGTTCAATCTGTAAAGACGCCTGCAGTTCAATCTGTAAAGACGCCTGCAGTTCAATCTGTAAAGACGCCTGCAGTTCAATCTGTAAAGACGCCTGCAGTTCAATCTGTACAGACGCCTGCAGTTCAATCTGTAAAGACGCCTGCAGTTCAATCTGTACAGACGCCTGCAGTTCAATCTGTAAAGACGCCTGCAGTTCAATCTGTACAGACGCCTGCAGTTCAATCTGTAAAGACGCCTGCAGTTCAATCTGTACAGACGCCTGCAGTTCAATCTGTAAAGACGCCTGCAGTTCAATCTGTACAGACGCCTGCAGTTCAATCTGTAAAGACGCCTGCAGTTCAATCTGTACAGACGCCTGCAGTTCAATCTGTACAGACGCCTGCAGTTCAATCTGTACAGACGCCTGCAGTTCAATCTGTACAGACGCCTGCAGTTCAATCTGTAAAGACGCCTGCAGTTCAATCTGTAAAGACGCCTGCAGTTCAATCTGTACAGACGCCTGCAGTTCAATCTGTACAGACGCCTGCAGTTCAATCTGTACAGACGCCTGCAGTTCAATCTGTACAGACGCCTGCAGTTCAATCTGTAAAGACGCCTGCAGTTCAATCTGTACAGACGCCTGCAGTTCAATCTGTACAGACGCCTGCAGTTCAATCTGTACAGACGCCTGCAGTTCAATCTGTAAAGACGCCTGCAGTTCAATCTGTACAGACGCCTGCAGTTCAATCTGTAAAGACGCCTGCAGTTCAATCTGTACAGACGCCTGCAGTTCAATCTGTACAGACGCCTGCAGTTCAATCTGTACAGACGCCTGCAGTTCAATCTGTAAAGACGCCTGCAGTTCAATCTGTAAAGACGCCTGCAGTTCAATCTGTACAGACGCCTGCAGTTCAATCTGTACAGACGCCTGCAGTTCAATCTGTACAGACGCCTGCAGTTCAATCTGTACAGACGCCTGCAGTTCAATCTGTAAAGACGCCTGCAGTTCAATCTGTACAGACGCCTGCAGTTCAATCTGTACAGACGCCTGCAGTTCAATCTGTACAGACGCCTGCAGTTCAATCTGTACAGACGCCTGCAGTTCAATCTGTAAAGACGCCTGCAGTTCAATCTGTACAGACGCCTGCAGTTCAATCTGTAAAGACGCCTGCAGTTCAATCTGTAAAGACGCCTGCAGTTCAATCTGTACAGACGCCTTCAGTTCAATCTCCCTATTCGTAACCAATATCAACGGCTAAGTCACAAAAATAAGGACTGCCAAAGTTGCCAAACCTGTTGTGTGTCATGTTGGCATTCGTACATAAAGCATTTGTCTGGCTGTGTGTCTGTATGTTGCCTTATTTTTTGAGAACCCCTGAACGGATTTTGTTTTTCTCTTCCGTCTGTGATTTATTTATTTATTATTTATACAGCATTACAGATAGATATCCATTGAACTGTATAATTAAGTGATATTATATATATTATATAATATACAACGTGTAACAGAAAGGTGTAACCATATTGGAAGAGCTTATTCAGTTAATGGTATAGAACAACTTTTATTATGGAACAAATCCTGTATCTATAAAAAAAAATCGACTGTGTCATACAAAAATGCAATTCCGCTCGGCCGAAATGTATGGAAGGGCAGTTTTTTTTTCGAGATACAGTATTGGCTCCATAGTAAAAGTTGTTCTATACCATTGACTGAATAAGCTCTTCAAATATGGTTACATTTTTCTGTTACACATTGTACGTTATATTATATATTAGCGCGTGTCTTGAAGAGGTTCTACATAATGGTTTATAAATTATCATTACATTATAACTAAAAGAGGTTGAGCAGGGATCATTCTGTAGTTCAAGGAGAAGGGTGAATGCAGATTATTGCAGATGTTTCCTTTACTATGGAAACTTCGGAGGAAGTTTATTCTATTACAAAACTATAACTAACTTTCACCTCCATCGATGTCACAATATTATCAACGTTTAAGATTACCGCCAAAGATACATAAAGTGATCGGATCAATTCCGAACTAAGTAAACGAAAGTTTGATCGGCAAATCAATTAGTTCGGAGGATCAAACGGTGCTGAGCAATTAAGGTTGTTTGTTTTGACGAGCCGTAACGTAACGGCAGGCGCTAATCGTATACAAGAAACTCACGGCACGTCGCGGTCGCGTCGGATATTATTATTTTATTATACACGATGACTTTTAATCTGTGACAAAGAGTTGTAAAATATAACTTTTTCTACTACCTTTATGAAAAAGTTCCATTTAATACTCGAAATTAGTTTTGAAAATCGAACTTTCCGGGCCCCGTTGCGGAATGACTATCAGGTCAGTTTGAAATATCGTTTTGATATTTCATTTATTGCAAAATTAGGTTCTTTTTGACGTTTGTCTTCATTTCATGCTAAACTAGGTTCTTTTTGACGTCTTTAGTTTGTCTTTACAATCGAAATTCCCTGCGTTCCGATTCATGACATAATCGATTATATAGCGCCTGAAACTCCTTTTTCGCAAAATGATACACCACAAATAAAAGCTGCCGGTCGAAGCCTGAAAAAAAAAAAAGGTAAAAACCGCGCCGCGCTTTGCAAAGTCATAAAATACATTAAATTTGAAAGGAAAAATTAAATATTTAAAAAAATAAATCAGATAGAAAAAGTATCGTTCGCAACGAGTAAAAATGGTTTTTTTTACCCTCGGAATGTAAGCTTTCGATGTTCGCCTTCGCCTCACGTCGAAACTAGCTTCATTCTTCGGGTAAGAAAATCCGCCATTTTATACTTGTCACGAAATATACTATTTTATTGTTAAAGAAACAAAAAGAATGAAAGTGACTAGTATAATAATAATAATAATAAGCCTCTTAAAGTCCAACCCTACGTCCGAGCCGAACAGCAGGCCACGTAAGAGGCGGACAACGTGTACAAAACTTACACGGCTAACAGGGCAATGGCAAACTCTTAATGATGGTAAGGAATAATGGTAAACGTATAGGGCCGCTACCTGGGGGTGATCGCCAGGGCGCGTCTGGGGCTGGCGCTGGACGTAGCAGCATGCGAGCCGCCAGCACAAACCGCAGACTGGTCCAACCACCTGACCAGTCCGCCAATCCACCATCACCACCAGTTGGCTTGGTGTCGGCAGGGTCTTCACAGACCCAGCACTCGGCACTCGCCGCTGGTGAGAGAGTACGGCGCATGAGATGGTCTAGCGAAATGAACGCCAATGCCATGCGCGCGTACTTCAGAGCAACGGGGGGCAATACCGGTGCAACGGGATATCGAGCAGTAATGTTCCGCGAATTTCTGTTGCTGGAGCCCTCGATAACTGTCACGGAACAAAACCTAGCGGACAGAGTTCGGTATATACAGCGCTCTAACGTATTTAACGCTACCGAACTCGAACAACTGAGACGCGAGACTGTTCCTGTAATGGATAATGCACCACATGTGGAAGATGTCTCTACCCAACCAAATGGCAATGAAGAGTCAGAACTTAATCCACAAAATGTCGCAGAAGAAAACATTGCAGAAACGGTCTCCCAGGATTTAGAGCAAATGAGGAGCATATTAGAAGAGACGATTGTAGAGTATCGCCAAGTGCCTATGGAACTGAGGCCTCGGCTTCCCCGAGTGCCTCTGAGCATCAAGGTTCGGGATGTCGTTGGGGTCATTAATCAGGTGCTGCCTCCATTTCTGGAAAGCAGCATCGACCTCTGGGATACGGATACGGTGCTATTCAGCGCCGCTATGGCAGTTTGCCGGATAGTTGGCGTTCGTATGCCAGGTACTGGATCAATCACTCCCAGAAGTGGTCAGATACCAGCCTGGCAACGCAGAATTAACCGCCGTATCACCAGAGCAAGGATCCTTATCGGCAAACTGACCAGCTTCAGGTCAGGCAACACGAGGCCTAGAGTGATGCGCTTTGTTGCGGAGGCATTTGCTGGGCAAGACATTGATATATCGCACCCAGACTTTAACCAAAACCTAACAGAGCGCATCGACTACCTGAAGCAGAAGATTGCTGCTTGGAGTAAGCGATTAAGGCGATACTCCGAAACGGTAAAGAGGCACCAACACAATCGTCTCTTCGAGAGTGACCAAAAGAAGTTTTACAGAACTCTGGAGCGTCCGGAAATGAGATCGATAGGCGCTCGACCGGAGCAGGCTGATGTAGTCGCCTTCTGGCGAAGCCTATGGTCACAGCCTGTCACTCATCAGGAAGGCCCGTGGTTCGAAGCTGTCGAGGGAGCATGTGCGTCTATCACGCCAATGAATCCAGTCAGAATCTCAAAGGAGGACGTAACTGCTGCGGTCCGTAAAGCCCCGAACTGGAAAAGTCCAGGACCAGACGGACTGCAGCATTACTGGCTGAAAGGATTCTGGCGTTCCCATGCTACCCTCGCAAGGCAGTTCCAACAGGCCCTTGACGATGGTACGCTCCCGAACTTCTTAACTACCGGAGTCACTCACTTAGCTCCAAAAAGCGAAGATACCGCGGATCCATCGAAATACCGCCCCATCACGTGTCTTTGTACTCTATACAAGACGCTTACTTCCGTTCTGAACTCCAAGATTTCTCAACACATTGTTGAAAATCACATCATCTCGGATGCTCAGAACGGATGTAGGGGTGGTAGCCGCGGTAGCAAGGAGCTGCTCCTCATTGACGCGGTCGCTGGCAAACTGGTCAGACGCAACCGTCGGAACTTCTCCGCCGCCTGGATAGACTACAAAAAGGCTTTCGACTCGGTTCCCCACTCTTGGCTCCTAAGGGTCCTTGAGCTGTACAAAGTCGACAATACAGTTCGACACTTCCTTGAAGCATGTATGGGGCAATGGAGTACTATCCTTAGTCTAGCAGGCGAGAAAATGACGGATGCCGATGACCAAATACGGATAAAAAGGGGTATTTTCCAGGGTGATTGTCTGAGCCCGCTTTGGTTTTGCTTGTCGCTGAACCCTTTGAGTCAACTTTTGGAGAAATCAGCGGCGGGCTTTCAGTTTCGGAGGGGAGGAATGCGGATATCGCACCTTCTCTACATGGATGACCTGAAGCTTTTTGGCCCCACAGCTCAGAAACTGGAGGAGTTGTTGAAGATCACTGATGATTTCAGCAACTCCATCAGGATGGAGCTAGGGGTCGAAAAGTGTGCGGTCTTGCATGTGGAGAGGGGTCATGTTGTTCGCTCCGATGGAGTCGATGTCGGCTCCAATCGATTGAAATCCCTTTCTGAGACTGAAACATACCGGTATCTGGGCATGTCCCAAACAATCGGTGTGAATGAAGCAGACATGAAACAAGCCGTTTGTGGGGTATTTTATAATCGCCTGACAAAAGTGCTTGAGAGCTTTTTGTCGGGCGGAAATAAGGTACGAGCTTATAATGCTTGGGTCATGCCTGTTCTCATGTACACATTCGGAGTGCTCAGATGGACTCAGACCGAACTAGATGCTCTGGACAGAAAAGTCCGCACAATCCTGACCCTTCATAGGATGCATCATCCGAAATCGTCGGTCATGAGACTGTATCTCCCGCGGAAGTGTGGTGGTCGAGGCTTTTTAAACGCCGAGGCTATGCACAACCGTGAAATATGCAGTCTCAGGGATTATTTCCTGTCGAAAACGGATGATGCAATCCATAAAGAAGTCGTGGCATGTGATAAAGGACTCACCCCTTTGTCCTTAGCCAGCGAAGAATGGCGCGACCCGGTTGTACTTAGCACCGCTGAACGAGAGTCTGTGTGGCGAGGAAAGGAATTGCACGGGAGGTTTCACAAGGCCCTTCACGAGCCTCATGTTGACAAAAAAACCTCCATGCATTGGCTGCGCTTTGGTGACCTCTTCGGGGAAACCGAGGGTTTTGTCTGTGCAATACAAGATCAGGTGATCAAGACGCGCAACTACCGGAAATACATTATCAAGGATGGGACCCAGGACATCTGCCGGGCATGTGCCCATCCTGGAGAATCTCTCCGACATGTTATTTCCGGGTGTTCCGCTCTTGCCAACACTGAGTATCTGCACAGACACAACCAAGTGGCCAAAATCCTTCATCAAGAACTCGCCCACAAGTACGACCTCGTAAATCAGAAGGTGCCATATTACAAGTACTCACCGGCGCCAGTACTAGAAAACGGCCGCGCCAAGCTCTACTGGGATCGGTCTGTCATCACGGATAGGACTATTCTCACGAATAAACCTGATATCGTGTTGATGGACCGGGCGCAGTCTCGGGTGTTTTTGGTGGATATCACAATCCCACACGATGAGAACCTCGTGAAAGCCGAAACCGAGAAGAGGAGGAAGTATCTCGACCTGGCTCACGAGGTTACCGACATGTGGGGCGTGGCATCCACCGAAATAATCCCAGTTGTTTTATCCGCGAACGGGTTAATACCAACCAGTCTTGAAACCAACCTGAGACGTTTGGGATTCCGCGGCAGTTCGCTTCCAGCGCGGATGCAGAAGGCGGTTCTGCTCGATACTGCTCGCATCGTTCGCCGGTTTCTTTCCCTGGGGCTCTGAACCTCGGTCGACTGTGCTTCTGCCGAGGGATGTACCGTCTCTCTCTCTTTAAATTCTTTCGGCCAAGAGGGAGAGACGAGATCAAAAATTCTCGAAATAATAATAATAATAATAATATTTCTTTATTCGAGTAATAAAAAGAACTCATTGTGTTAGTTATATACAAGGAAGGCTTAATTATCTAGGATTAGTTAACACAAATATTAATAATTATATACAGTCGTTTTATAATTCATTACATAATAAATTTTACTTTATATGTAGGCTGGAACAGTGCCCAAGGTAGTATGCATCCAACCGGTTGGCGAACGTTCTAAGGATGTTGTTGCGGCTGGCCATTATTATTATTATTATTATTATTACCATATTATTACCATAAACGATACATTTTTACTTATTGTATGGGCACCATACATTTTATTATTTGAACTATGATAAACTCTCATCTGTCATAGCCGATGGTTGTTATCCTACTGTCACGAGCCACGTTAAAAATTAACATATCACTCTCTTTAATTGAGTCATTATATGACAATAAATGACAGATAATGGGGTGAGTCATATTATTAGAAAGGGATTTCATAAAAAAATACAACAAAGGAATTCATCTAAATTTTATTGTTATCATTATCACTTAACTGTCAAATGGTTAATGTGACAATCATTTTATTGTTATTTATTTTAGAACCATGGAATATGGTAGAAATAATATTACTATTTTATTAAACTACTACTAGTTGATATATACCTTATATAATTCTCCATCTGGAATGCTGTAGTACTTACTGGGTATATACTTCGAATTGCGCTGTTTGGTTTTTATGACGTAGTAACTTTTTGTATGTAAATTTTGTTGTTTTTTCTAACTCCTTTTCTGTAAGATATCAAATGAAAGCCTGGAGGCTCCAGGTAGGCAATGGCTGATGAAATTATTTTGCAATATACATCAACTTACTCGTTAACTCATGAAAGCAAAACATAAAAACAATAACCCGGCCAAGGGCGAGGCGGACTCGCGTACCTAGGGTTCCGTAGTGTGGATGATAAATTTAATTTTGCCTTATTTTTCGTGAATTTCTCAACCGCTTTATTTTTCCTCTTATCTTTACGTAAACACATATTACCATGATTTTTTCCATATTTTTCGGTCCATCAGTTTTGGAGATAAGAGGGGGGGACGGGGACAAACATATATATTTTCAAGGGTTTCTCGAAATAGATGCAAATAAATATAGCCAATGTGCTTATTTTTACAATCAAATTTTTAATACCTACAATTTGATTTCCATATTGTATTTTATAAAGTATTTTTTTTAATTTATTTTACTTCTTTTTATATTTCTCATTTGTGCTCAACTTTTTTATATCGCTATAGTTTTCCTGTAATTGGCCAGTTATGATCTAGAATCGTTTTTTTTTTCATATTTTTCGGTCTAACAGTTTCGGAGATAAGGGGAGAGGAACATATTTTATTTTAAAGATTTCTCCAAACCAGTGCCAGTTATTACACTAAAAGCATATATTTTTACAATAAGCTTTTAAATATCTACAATTTTCTACTCATATTGTATTTTTAGGATAATATTTTTTTCTCATTTTAGTTTTGGAAATATTTTGAACAATTTCAAATTTTTCATTTTTTTTCGACCGTTATAATGTGGGTAAATTAATGCCATTTTTGTAGCAAATTTAATGTCTTTATCTTTAACGGTGCTAAAATTATGAGGCTGTGACATACGTACGGACGGACAACGGAGTCTCACCATAAAGGTTCTTTTTGTACCTATTAGGCACTACGGAACCTTAAAAAATTATAAAAGTTAATTTAAAAAAATGTGTTAATACAAAAACTTCTATGTTACGGTACTCCGCAAAAACATTACTTTTAAAAATAACAAAATAACGACAAAATAAAGCGTTTAATTAAATTTATCTGTCTTAAGTTCAGAATTGTACGGTATATTTTATCTGTATTTAAATTAAAATATAAAGAGAATTGTCTTTTCAAGCTTCCCTAAAAGTCTGTTGTCATGGTATCTATCCTGACAATCCGTATTGTTGTCACGGTATCTATCATTCCAATTCGTACTGTTGGTAGACAAGGTATTAATTAAAACAAAGAGAGTTTTATTTACTAACCCATCCCGCGTCACCCTACTAGCAATTCTCGAGAGCCCCAAATGTCAAGCGAAAATGGCGAGCGTAACATCATTCCGACTTTATTCAGAAATCCATGGTTTTCGTTATTTTAGGTTATGTATCATGTGGAAAAGTACCGTTTGCACATTTTATTTATTTTACAGGTGATTGGTTCATTTTAAACCAATAAGATCACAACCAATTAAATACCAACAAAACAAAGATAATTATGGTAATTTTTTTTAAAGATTCGGTCCGAAACGTAAAACAGTTGCTTAAAAATGAACCGCATCAAATTTCTTGTAAGCAGACGTGTTCGTACTGGACGCTGTGGTTCCTTGGATTTTGTACGCCACCGTGTGCGTACTGGACGTTGGACGGGTTAATTAGCCGAGATGTTTATTTTATATGATATACGAGTACATACTTACAACATTGATACTTTTGCCCGGTGAATAAACATTTTAATGTTTATCGGCCCCGCCATCAAGCGCACCAAACAGTATTAATAACTATTGATCTTATTGTATCGTCTTCAGCTACCTATAGATATAATAGAAGCTGGCTTTCAGCAGCTGTCGATCAATCATTGGGCCTTGTGACGTCACAGCTACGAAGACGAAGAGCTGGCACAGATCATTAGCTGAAGCGAAGTACACTATGTACAGACAGGTTCCTTAATTACTTTTTCTCAGTCTCGGAAATTTCTGTGTTATTTTCAAAAAAGGGATTAGCCAACATAGAAAAAGTTTTAGGTGTTTATGATGACTTGATAGGTTTGATCTCAATGAATCTTTGCAAACATCTTAAGATCAGATGTATGCATATATAAATCATAATACTATTGTTCCAATACACATCAGGGATGTATGACATGCATGTCTAAATAAACTTTAATTGCACAACAATACCATTGAGATTTATTATTAACTAGTTTATTATTATGAGCCGCCATTTTTTTTATGACAGAACGGCTTCTTTTTTAACGAAGGATAATTTGATTTAATAATACATAACATGTCGCAGACTCAACTAACGCCGTCTATCGAGCCTAGTCGGAAACGTCAAGTAGTTTACTTGGGTATGGTCGTTACAGCGATGGCAACACTAGTTTCCGGTTGTCTGATGTTTTTGACGTTTCGTTTGTCGGTGGAGTGCGGTCCGTCATCATTAGTATCCCTCTATAATTTGTGGTCATCATTCTGTTGGAGAACGCCGAGACGAACGGTCATTACTTTGAGGGTGCGTCGCTGTATCGAACTTACCGTGTTTCTCGACCAAGTAATCCGAATCTATCCGTCTGATCGTTGGTTTTTTCCTGTTAATTTGTTTGCAACAGTGAAAATAGACGTCTGTACTAAACAACCGAACTATTATTTTGAGGTTATTGCCATGTCTGACACACCTGACAACGAACCCTCCTTCCCGTGATAGTGCTGGTTAAGCACTGGATCTATGGTGACTTGGACGAACCTTACTCGAATGAAGAAAGTTTGAATGATAATGAAGGGGTGAGACCTTCAAATAGTTCTAGTTAGGCAAGACTCATCACTTTTTTTTATTTTTCTTTGTGGATTTATTTTGATTAGAACCATACTGTGTTACTACAAAAGGGTGTTTAAACGATGTTTAACTTTAGACAGTGTTTAAATCTGTTGCTGTCACTTTTTACAATATGAAAGAAAAGGCGACAACAACAGATTTAAACACTGTCTAAAGTTAAACATCGTTTTGTAGTAACACCGTTAGTATACAAGTCGCTCAGATTGCTTAAACTTTCCGTGCTATTCGTAGTCGTAGACGTAAAATCGGGCCTCATTTCCCGTCGCAGTGCAGCCACGGTTGTGAGTGGCGTGCGTTTGGCTCGGAAGTGTAAGCTGTTGCTATACCAACTGAGCTCTTCCCATATCACCTAGAGGAAGCTAAGATATTTGAACAACGATTGCTATACCAACTGAGCTCTTCCCATATCGCCTAGAGGAAGCTAAGATATTTGAACAACGATTGCTATACCAACTGAGCTCTTCCCATATCACCTAGAGGAAGCTAAGATATTTGAACAACGATTGCTATACCAACCAAGCTCTTCCCATATCACCTAGAGGAAGCTAAGATATTTGAACAACGATTGCTATACCAACTGAGCTCTTCCCATATCACCTAGAGGAAGCTAAGATATTTGAACAACGATTGCTATACCAACTGAGCTCTTCCCATATCACCTAGAGGAAGCTAAGATATTTGAACAACGATTGCTATACCAACCGAGCTCTTCCCATATCACCTAGAGGAAGCTAAGATATTTGAACAACGATTGCTATACCAACTGAGCTCTTCCCATAACACCTAGAGGAAGCTAAGATATTTGAACAACGATTGCTATACCAACTGAGCTCTTCCCATATCACCTAGAGGAAGCTAAGATATTTGAACAACGATTGCTATACCAACCGAGCTCTTCCCATATCACCTAGAGGAAGCTAAGATATTTGAACAACGATTGCTATACCAACCGAGCTCTTCCCATATCGCCTAGAGGAAGCTAAGATATTTGAACAACGATTGCTATACCAACTGAGCTCTTCCCATATCACCTAGAGGAAGCTAAGATATTTGAACAACGATTGCTATACCAACTGAGCTCTTCCCATATCACCTAGAGGAAGCTAAGATATTTGAACAACGATTGCTATACCAACTGAGCTCTTCCCATATCACCTAGAGGAAGCTAAGATATTTGAACAACGATTGCTATACCAACTGAGCTCTTCCCATATCACCTAGAGGAAGCTAAGATATTTGAACAACGATTGCTATACCAACTGAGCTCTTCCCATATCACCTAGAGGAAGCTAAGATATTTGAACAACGATTGCTATACCAACTGAGCTCTTCCCATATCACCTAGAGGAAGCTAAGATATTTGAACAACGATTGCTATACCAACTGAGCTCTTCCCATATCACCTAGAGGAAGCTAAGATATTTGAACAACGATTGCTATACCAACTGAGCTCTTCCCATATCACCTAGAGGAAGCTAAGATATTTGAACAACGATTGCTATACCAACTGAGCTCTTCCCATATCACCTAGAGGAAGCTAAGATATTTGAACAACGATTGCTCTACCAACTGAGCTCTTCCCATATCACCTAGAGGAAGCTAAGATATTTGAACAACGATTGCTATACCAACTGAGCTCTTCCCATATCACCTAGAGGAAGCTAAGATATTTGAACAACGATTGCTATACCAACTGAGCTCTTCCCATATCACCTAGAGGAAGCTAAGATATTTGAACAACGATTGCTATACCAACTGAGCTCTTCCCATATCACCTAGAGGAAGCTAAGATATTTGAACAACGATTGCTATACCAACTGAGCTCTTCCCATATCACCTAGAGGAAGCTAAGATATTTGAACAACGATTGCTATACCAACTGAGCTCTTCCCATATCACCTAGAGGAAGCTAAGATATTTGAACAACGATTGCTATACCAACTGAGCTCTTCCCATATCACCTAGAGGAAGCTAAGATATTTGAACAACGATTGCTATACCAACTGAGCTCTTCCCATATCACCTAGAGGAAGCTAAGATATTTGAACAACGATTGCTATACCAACTGAGCTCTTCCCATATCACCTAGAGAAAGCTAAGATATTTGAACAACGATTGCTCTACCAACTGAGCTCTTCCCATATCGCCTAGAGGAAGCTAAGATATTTGAACAACGATTGCTCTACCAACTGAGCTCTTCCCACATCACCTAGAGGAAGCTAAGATATTTGAACAACGATTGCTCTACCAACTGAGCTCTTCCCACATCACCTAGAGGAAGCTAAGATATTTGAACAACGATTGCTCTACCAACCGAGCTCTTCCCATATCACCTAGAGGAAGCTAAGATATTTGAACAACGATTGCTCTACTAACTGAGCTCTTCCTATAGCTCACGTCACAAAGCTCAATGCACTCACGGTATCGGCACCAAGGTGTAATATTTTTTTCTGATGACTCACATCCAGACTGATGGATGTAGAACGAGGATGTTTAAAGTTTTGTGTGGATGAAACCTCAATGACAATATTCTGACATAATGTTTATTGTTAATTTTTTATTTTATTTTAATTATTTTGATTAACTATCCTTTTTGTTTTAAATTATATCTTTTATTGACTTTTATATTCTATTGTTATCGTTTTTTTTATTGTATATTGCATTAGATTAATTCTGTGAAGCTATAAAAATTAATTAATAATTTTGTAATACTGAATTTCACTTTAACCCGCTCCTCAATAATGTGATTTTAATTTAGAGCCCTCGAAACGAAATTCATATGAAAACTTCTACTTAGAGAACGACATAAAAAAACTTAGGTATTCTAAAACCGCACTGGTTTATTATTGTTCTGAGAACTGGCTACAATCAGCAGGCAACAAAAAGCTGCAAAGGCCGCAAAACGGTGTGTTAATACTTGTTGTTAAAACTTAAAAATTACAAACTTAGTTTACTAGAAATTTATAATTTTGTGTGAAGAATCAGTCTGTAAAGAATCTCTCAAACAGACGAGGATGCACTCGGTACTAAATATTGAGACAAACGTGTTGTTTTGTGTCCAGGACCTGGAGATCTACGACGCGGTGGTGGACGTGCGCTGCTACGAGCTGACCGCCTTATTCCTTTGTTCGCTGTTTGTGCCCAAGTGTGGTCCTCTTGGACACATGGTGCGCCCCTGCAGAAGTCTCTGTCAAGGTATTATTGTACAGACTTATTCGAAGGTATTTCTTATTCCATCGAAAAAATAAGTATCTTCTATTTAGTACGTACTAAAAATTGTAGAATATTGTGTTATAGCCTCAAGCTTCAGTTCAAAAAAAAAAGAAGATTTTGGAATTTTATAACACTATGTCAGTAATCTGGTTTTCTTTCAACCACACCTACGAGTAGGAGTCAATAAAGTAGCAGTGTCTTGTTCCTGTATCAAATTTTGAGTAATGTGTAAAGTTACATAATATAACTGTAACATATTTTTTTAACCAGCCAGCCCAATATTTTTATAGTCTTTTGATAGTGTCTACACACTGATATGAAATATAAAAATTGTATTATGATATCTATGGCATGGAATTAGTATGTACTAAGAGTACATACTAATTCCATGATCTATGGGTCTACACCATAGACTTAGGATATACTTGTTATGAGGGATATACATTCAGTATATCCTAAGTCTATTGTCTACACGTGGTCTCATAGACGTAGGATATACGCAGGATACGTGTTCTACACACTGATATGAAATATGAACAACAGTATCATGATATTTATGGGTCTACACAAATATGAACAACAGTATTATGATATTTATGGGTCTACACAAATATGAACAACAGTATTAAGATTTTTTTGGGTCGACACAAACATAAACAACAGTATTATTATATTTATGGGTCTACACAAATATGAACAACAGTATTAAGATTTTTTTGGGTCGACACAAATATGAACAACAGTATTATGATATTTATGGGTCGACACAAACATGAACAACAGTATTATGATATTTATGGATCTACACAAATATGAACAGCAGTATTATGATATTTATGTGTCTACACAAATATGAACAACAGTATTATAATATTTATGGGTCTACACAAATATGAACAACAGTATTATAATATTTATGGGTCTACACAAATATAAACAACAGTATTATTATATTTATGGGTCTACACAAATATGAACAACGGTATTATGGTATTTATGGGTCTACACAAACATGAACAACAGTATTATGATATTTACGGGTCTACACAAACATGAACAACAGTTTTATGATATTTACGGGTCTACACAAATATGAACAACAGTATTATGGTATTTACGGGTCTACACAAATATGAACAACAGTATTATGATATTTATGGATCAACACAAATATGAACAACAGTATTATGATATTTACGGGTCTACACAAACATGAACAACAGTTTTATGATATTTACGGGTCGACACAAATATGAACAACAGTATTATGGTATTTACGGGTCTACACAAATATGAACAACAGTATTATGGTATTTACGGGTCTACACAAACATGAACAACAGTATTATGATATTTACGGGTCTACACAAATATGAACAACAGTATTATGGTATTTACGGGTCTACACAAATATGAACAACAGTATTATGGTATTTACGGGTCTACACAAATATGAACAACAGTATTATGATATTTACGGGTCTACACAAACATGAGCAACAGTTTTATGATATTTACGGGTCTACACAAATATGAACAACAGTATTATGGTATTTACGGGTCTACACAAACATGAACAACAGTATTATGATATTTACGGGTCTACACAAATATGAACAACAGTATTATGGTATTTACGGGTCTACACAAATATGAACAACAGTATTATGATATTTATGGATCAACACAAATATGAACAACAGTATTATGATATTTACGGGTCTACACAAACATGAACAACAGTTTTATGATATTTACGGGTCGACACAAATATGAACAACAGTATTATGGTATTTACGGGTCTACACAAATATGAACAACAGTATTATGGTATTTACGGGTCTACACAAACATGAACAACAGTATTATGATATTTACGGGTCTACACAAATATGAACAACAGTATTATGGTATTTACGGGTCTACACAAATATGAACAACAGTATTATGGTATTTACGGGTCTACACAAATATGAACAACAGTATTATGATATTTACGGGTCTGCACAAACATGAGCAACAGTTTTATGATATTTAAGGGTCTACACAAATATGAACAACAGTATTATGGTATTTACGGGTCTACACAAACATGAACAACAGTATTATGATATTTACGGGTCTACACAAATATGAACAACAGTATTATGGTATTTACGGGTCTACACAAACATGAACAACAGTATTATGATATTTACGGGTCTACACAAATATGAACAACAGTATTATGGTATTTACGGGTCTACACAAATATGAACAACAGTATTATGATATTTATGGATCTACACAAATATGAACAGCATTATTATGATATTTATGTGTCTACACAAATATGAACAACAGTATTATAATGATTATGGGTCTACACAAATATGAACAACAGTATTGTAATATTTATGGGTCTACACAAATATAAACAACAGTATTATTATATTTATGGGTCTACACAAATATGAACAACGGTATTATGATATTTATGGGTCTACACAAACATGAACAACAGTATTATGATATTTATGGGTCTACACAAATATGAACAACAGTATTATGGTATTTACGGGTCTACACAAATATGAACAACAGTATTATGATATTTATGGATCTACACAAATATGAACAACAGTATTATGATATTTATGGATCTACACAAATATGAACAGCAGTATTATGATATTTACGGGTCTACACAAATATAAACAACAGTATTATGATATTTACGGGTCTACACAAACATAAACAACAGTATTATGATATTTACGGGTCTACACAAATATGAACAACAGTATAATGGTATTTACGGGTCTACACAAATATGAACAACAGTATTATGATATTTATGGGTCTGCACAAATATGAACAACAGTATTATGATATTTATGGATCTACACAAATATGAACAACAGTATTATGATATTTATGTGTCTACACAAATATGAACAACAGTATTATGATATTTATGGATCTACACAAATATGAACAACAGTATTATGATATTTATGGATCTACACAAATATGAACAGCAGTATTATGATATTTACGGGTCTACACAAATATGAACAACAGTATTATGGTATTTACGGGTCTACACAAATATGAACAACAGTATTATGATATTTACGGGTCTACACAAACATGAACAACAGTATTATGATATTTACGGGTCTACACAAATATGAACAACAGTATTATGGTATTGACGGGTCTACACAAATATGAACAACAGTTGTAGCCGCTGGCTACAGGAATGCAGAGATGATGAAAGAGGATAAACGGATGGGTTGACACGAGAGAATTGTGGGTAAACTGACTGACCTTTGATGTTGTTCTTGATGTTTTCGGTGAGCCGACGAAACGCGCCGCGTGTCGTCTCCTCTCGTTGAGCTGATTAATGCTGGCACTTTGGGCAGTGATGAGCTGGATGTCTTGAAGTATTACACAGCACTTATATGTTCACAAGACACGGTGAATACGCGAGATTGTTTGTATCGGCGGCACGAATGTTTATACACGTGTGTCGTTCTCTCGAGAGTTCGGACGCAACAGAGCGAGTCCAGCGCCCGCGCGCGCCTCGATCCGCGCGCGGCGGGGGGGGGGAGTGGTCATCCGCGCATGCGCACGCGAATCACACGTCACGTTCTAACGTCATGCTGGTAACGTAGTGTAGCGTGAACATCCTGGGGGGGCCGGGGCTGCGGCTCCTCTTGAGCTGAATCCAACGGCAGCCTGGCTATCTTGAACACAGGTCGTCGCAGATTTCCATGAGCTGTGTCCAGATCCACAACTCGTATCACTCCATCCTTGCCAGGTATCGTGCGGAGAATTCTTCCCAACTTCCATTGGAGCGGAGGCAGGTCATCCTCTTTGATGAGGACCAGTTCACCCACTTGAGGAGGGGAAGAAGGGGAGAGCCATTTGGAGCGGGTTTGCAGGGTATGGAGGTAGGATCTGGACCAGAGAGTCCAAAAGCGCTGAGAGAGCGCTTGAATGAGTTGAAACCGTTTAAGAGCAGATATGGGTCTGTCGTCAAAAGACTGCTCAGGTAGAGCGGTGAGCGGACGACCAATAATGAAATGTCCGGCCGTGAGAGGTTCAAAGTCCGTAGGGTCGGATGAAATTGGGCAGAGGGGTCTTGAATTGAGTACAGCCTCAATTCGAGCCAAAAGAGTAGAGAATTCCTCAAAAGTGAGGTGCTGTTCACCTATCACACGATAAAGTAGTTGCTTGGTGGATTTTACGTTTATTTCGTGCAGTGCGCCGAACCAAGGCCCTTTAGGCGGGTTCAGTAACCAAGTTATGTGCTGATTCGCGAGTTTGTGAGTGATTGCATCATTGTTTGACCTGAGGAAGTTCTGAACTTCAATGAGTTGATTCCTAGCACCTACATAGTTTGTGCCGCAGTCTGAACGAATGAGAACCGGAGTACCGCGACGTGAGATAAAACGTTGCAATGCCGCAAAGAACGCTTCCGTGGAGAGTGCAGAGACTGGTTCCAAATGAACCGCCTTTGTTGCGAGGCAAACGAAAATACAAAAGTACGCTTTTATGAGTTTCGCATTCCGCAACGTGCTGGATTTAACGAAGAAGTGTCCAGCAAAGTCCGTCGTGACGTGACTAAAAACTGGCTGAGGAGTAACTCTGTCTGCTGGGAGATCAGCCATGAGCGGAGCCTTAGGCTGAGCGCGGCACCGGAAACATCTAATACATTTAAACACGCGGTGTCTAATAATACGACGAGCGGACAGAATCCAGTACTGCTGGCGTAATATGGCGTGTAATGTGTCAGCTCCAGGGTGGCAGTGTATTGTGTGATAGTGATCTATAATGAGATCTACGAGCGGACTTGAACTGGGTAGAATGAGTGGGTGTTGAGCGTCATACCTAATTGACGCGTGAGAGAGACGACCACCGACTCTCAAGAGGCCGTCCTTTATGAAGGGCGAGAGACGCTGGAGCCGAACGGGACAAACCTTATCAGTCTGGATACGATTAATGTCTTCAGCAAACTCATTGTGCTGAACAGAGCGGACCCAGTGCAACAGAGCGTCCCTGCGTTCACTAGCTGTCAACGGACCAGAGCGCCGTGCATCTGGGCTGTGCCGACAATTGAATATGAACCTTTTAATACAAGCCGTCACTCCGACGAGCTTGTCAAGTGAGCTGTAGCGAGTGAGCAAGTCCAGATCGATATCTGGGACTGCTATGTGTGCTGGTACCTTTTTGGGCTTAAGGCCTGGGAGAGCATGATGGCCTAGAGCGGGTGGCATCTTGGGCCAAGTGCAGGTAGGTTCTTTGAGCCAACTGGGTGACCACCAAAGGTCATGAAGTGAGAGAGACTGGGCAGACATGCCTCTGCTTGCACAGTCAGCAGGGTTGAGATTCGTGGGCACATGCCTCCACGTATGGCTAGTTGAAATAGCTGTGATCTTAGCCACTCGATTGGCCTCGAAAGTCTGTAATCGGTGAGGTGGCGTATTGAGCCATGCCAACACTATTGTGCTATCTGACCAGCATGTGTGTGTTTGAATGGCTATATGAGCTGACAATTGGGCTGACACTCGAGTCATGAGCTGAGATAAAAGAGTCGCGGCTGACAACTCCAATTTCGGGATTGAGAGACGAGTCTTTATGGGTGCGACCTTGGACTTGCCAATGATTAGGTGTACATTGACATGTCCAGTGATATTGCGCTCATGAAGGTAGATAGCGGCACCAAAGCCAGCCTCTGATGCGTCCGCGAACCCGTGAAGTGAGTAAGTAGACGTGGGCTTGTACTTACAAATGTGTCGAGGTAAACGGAGGTTTGAGAGCTGAGGAAGATCCTCTGAGATGTGTTGCCACTCTGTGTGGACTTCTTCAGAGATAGGCTCATCCCATCCTATTTTCAGAAGCCAAAGCTTCTGGAGAAGAATCTTTGCGCGGAAGATGACTGGAGTAACCCAGCCATTGGGGTCATAGAGAGACGCTACTGTACTGAGAATGGAGCGCTTTGTGACTTGAGCATGAGTGGGCAGAGAAATGCGATAAGTGAACTCATCAGTTTGAGGAATCCACTGTATTCCCAGAACCTTAATGGAATTAGAGTCGGGACTGAAGTCAAAGTCCTTGGGCATGTCGCACTGGTCATCTGGGAACCGTTCAAGGAGCTGGGGCGAGTTGGAGGTCCATTTACTGAGCTGAAAGCCACCTAGGGCGAGTAACTCGATCAGTTCGCTTTGGAGCGACTGAGCAGATTCTACAGAATCTGCACCTGAGAGAATGTCGTCCACAAATATTGATTTGCGGAGGACCTGAGCAGCGTGGGGGTAGCGATGACCTTCGTCATCAGCCAATTGGAGTAAAGTGCGGATGGCATGGTATGGGCTGGACCTCATTCTCTGGCGGTCTTCACGAGCCCTGTTAGACTGTGGAAGTATGCTGACTCTTTGTTCTCAGCGCATGGCCACAATTTTAAATTTACCATTAAAACATACATCTCTAAAAATCGCAGGAGTTGGAAATCAGCACACACAAAACTCAAAGGCATCAATCACAATTGTATGCCGACCTACTCACCGTGACACACCTATGATCACGGCCACAGCCCATATATTGAAGAACGTAACTGGGTACCTACCGTTGGAAAAGGTTCCAGATCTCGCTCAGTTAACAGGTCACCCACCAATTCCCCTTGCTGATCGAGAATATCACACACCAGCTCCGGTTGATCTAATACTAGGATCTGACGTTCTTGGTCAAGTGTTAGACGGAACCAAGGTTTCGCTCGGCCCTGGCAAGCCTATAGCCTTCGGCACGATATTTGATTTTACATTGATTGGACCTTTCGAAAGTTTACATACTTCACCCACGAATCAGGTCAACTCAGTTCACATTGTCGGCTCTCACACGGACTCAGAGCATTCCACTCATGACATTCACAAAAGTCTTGAGAGGTTTTGGGAATCTGAGGAACCCCAAACCTACAAGCATACCAGCCCATTAGAGGATCAGTGTGAGGACATTTTCCGCACCACAACTACTCGTGAACCATCAGGTCAATATGTGGTTACACTGCCCTTTCTGCACAACGCGCCGATCAATCGATGCAAACGGCGTCAATCTAAATGATTGTCTTCATACAGGTCCAGCTCTTCAGCAAGATATTGTTGACATTATCATGTCCTTCAGGATCCACTCACAAGTTTTCAGCACAGACATCCGAATGATGTTCCGAAATATACTCATTCACCCAGAGCAAAGACGTTTTCAACTCATTCTCTGGCGGTCTTCACCCGACCAGCCCTTGCTCACGTATGCCCTTAATACCGTCACATATGGATTAAGGTCCAGCCCATACCATGCCATCCGCACTTTACTCCAATTGGCTGATGACGAAGGTCATCGCTACCCCCACGCTGCTCAGGTCCTCCGCAAATCAATATTTGTGGACGACATTCTCTCAGGTGCAGATTCTGTAGAATCTGCTCAGTCGCTCCAAAGCGAACTGATCGAGTTACTCGCCCTAGGTGGCTTTCAGCTCAGTAAATGGACCTCCAACTCGCCCCAGCTCCTTGAACGGTTCCCAGATGACCAGTGCGACATGCCCAAGGACTTTGACTTCAGTCCCGACTCTAATTCCATTAAGGTTCTGGGAATACAGTGGATTCCTCAAACTGATGAGTTCACTTATCGCATTTCTCTGCCCACTCATGCTCAAGTCACAAAGCGCTCCATTCTCAGTACAGTAGCGTCTCTCTATGACCCCAATGGCTGGGTTACTCCAGTCATCTTCCGCGCAAAGATTCTTCTCCAGAAGCTTTGGCTTCTGAAAATAGGATGGGATGAGCCTATCTCTGAAGAAGTCCACACAGAGTGGCAACACATCTCAGAGGATCTTCCTCAGCTCTCAAACCTCCGTTTACCTCGACACATTTGTAAGTACAAGCCCACGTCTACTTACTCACTTCACGGGTTCGCGGACGCATCAGAGGCTGGCTTTGGTGCCGCTATCTACCTTCATGAGCGCAATATCACTGGACATGTCAATGTACACCTAATCATTGGCAAGTCCAAGGTCGCACCCATAAAGACTCGTCTCTCAATCCCGAAATTGGAGTTGTCAGCCGCGACTCTTTTATCTCAGCTCATGACTCGAGTGTCAGCCCAATTGTCAGCTCATATAGCCATTCAAACACACACATGCTGGTCAGATAGCACAATAGTGTTGGCATGGCTCAATACGCCACCTCACCGATTACAGACTTTCGAGGCCAATCGAGTGGCTAAGATCACAGCTATTTCAACTAGCCATACGTGGAGGCATGTGCCCACGAATCTCAACCCTGCTGACTGTGCAAGCAGAGGCATGTCTGCCCAGTCTCTCTCACTTCATGACCTTTGGTGGTCACCCAGTTGGCTCAAAGAACCTACCTGCACTTGGCCCAAGATGCCACCCGCTCTAGGCCATCATGCTCTCCCAGGCCTTAAGCCCAAAAAGGTACCAGCACACATAGCAGTCCCAGATATCGATCTGGACTTGCTCACTCGCTACAGCTCACTTGACAAGCTCGTCGGAGTGACGGCTTGTATTAAAAGGTTCATATTCAATTGTCGGCACAGCCCAGATGCACGGCGCTCTGGTCCGTTGACAGCTAGTGAACGCAGGGACGCTCTGTTGCACTGGGTCCGCTCTGTTCAGCACAATGAGTTTGCTGAAGACATTAATCGTATCCAGACTGATAAGGTTTGTCCCGTTCGGCTCCAGCGTCTCTCGCCCTTCATAAAGGACGGCCTCTTGAGAGTCGGTGGTCGTCTCTCTCACGCGTCAATTAGGTATGACGCTCAACACCCACTCATTCTACCCAGTTCAAGTCCGCTCGTAGATCTCATTATAGATCACTATCACACAATACACTGCCACCCTGGAGCTGACACATTACACGCCATATTACGCCAGCAGTACTGGATTCTGTCCGCTCGTCGTATTATTAGACACCGCGTGTTTAAATGTATTAGATGTTTCCGGTGCCGCGCTCAGCCTAAGGCTCCGCTCATGGCTGATCTCCCAGCAGACAGAGTTACTCCTCAGCCAGTTTTTAGTCACGTCACGACGGACTTTGCTGGACACTTCTTCGTTAAATCCAGCACGTTGCGGAATGCGAAACTCATAAAAGCGTACTTTTGTATTTTCGTTTGCCTCGCAACAAAGGCGGTTCATTTGGAACCAGTCTCTGCACTCTCCACGGAAGCGTTCTTTGCGGCATTGCAACGTTTTATCTCACGTCGCGGTACTCCGGTTCTCATTCGTTCAGACTGCGGCACAAACTATGTAGGTGCTAGGAATCAACTCATTGAAGTTCAGAACTTCCTCAGGTCAAACAATGATGCAATCACTCACAAACTCGCGAATCAGCACATAACTTGGTTACTGAACCCGCCTAAAGGGCCTTGGTTCGGCGCACTGCACGAAATAAACGTAAAATCCACCAAGCAACTACTTTATCGTGTGATAGGTGAACAGCACCTCACTTTTGAGGAATTCTCTACTCTTTTGGCTCGAATTGAGGCTGTACTCAATTCAAGACCCCTCTGCCCAATTTCATCCGACCCTACGGACTTTGAACCTCTCACGGCCGGACATTTCATTATTGGTCGTCCGCTCACCGCTCTACCTGAGCAGTCTTTTGACGACAGACCCATATCTGCTCTTAAACGGTTTCAACTCATTCAAGCGCTCTCTCAGCGCTTTTGGACTCTCTGGTCCAGATCCTACCTCCATACCCTGCAAACCCGCTCCAAATGGCTCTCCCCTTCTTCCCCTCCTCAAGTGGGTGAACTGGTCCTCATCAAAGAGGATGACCTGCCTCCGCTCCAATGGAAGTTGGGAAGAATTCTCCGCACGATACCTGGCAAGGATGGAGTGATACGAGTTGTGGATCTGGACACAGCTCATGGAAATCTGCGACGACCTGTGTTCAAGATAGCCAGGCTGCCGTTGGATTCAGCTCAAGAGGAGCCGCAGCCCCGGCCCCCCCAGGATGTTCACGCTACACTACGTTACCAGCATGACGTTAGAACGTGACGTGTGATTCGCGTGCGCATGCGCGGATGACCACTCCCCCCCCCCGCCGCGCGCGGATCGAGGCGCGCGCGGGCGCTGGACTCGCTCTGTTGCGTCCGAACTCTCGAGAGAACGACACACGTGTATAAACATTCGTGCCGCCGATACAAACAATCTCGCGTATTCACCGTGTCTTGTGAACATATAAGTGCTGTGTAATACTTCAAGACATCCAGCTCATCACTGCCCAAAGTGCCAGCATTAATCAACTCAACGAGAGGAGACGACACGCGGCGCGTTTCGTCGGCTCACCGAAAACATCAAGAACAACATCAAAGGTCAGTCAGTTTACCCACAATTCTCTCGTGTCAACCCATCCGTTTATCCTCTTTCATCATCTCTGCATTCCTGTAGCCAGCGGCTACAACTGTTGTTCATATTTGTGTAGACCCGTCAATACCATAATACTGTTGTTCATATTTGTGTAGACCCGTAAATATCATAATACTGTTGTTCATGTTTGTGTAGACCCGTAAATATCATAATACTGTTGTTCATATTTGTGTAGACCCGTAAATACCATAATACTGTTGTTCATATTTGTGTAGACCCGTAAATATCATAATACTGTTGTTCATGTTTATGTAGACCCGTAAATATCATAATACTGTTGTTTATATTTGTGTAGACCCGTAAATATCATAATACTGCTGTTCATATTTGTGTAGATCCATAAATATCATAATACTGTTGTTCATATTTGTGTAGATCCATAAATATCATAATACTGTTGTTCATATTTGTGTAGACACATAAATATCATAATACTGTTGTTCATATTTGTGTAGATCCATAAATATCATAATACTGTTGTTCATATTTGTGCAGACCCATAAATATCATAATACTGTTGTTCATATTTGTGTAGACCCGTAAATACCATTATACTGTTGTTCATATTTGTGTAGACCCGTAAATATCATAATACTGTTGTTTATGTTTGTGTAGACCCGTAAATATCATAATACTGTTGTTTATATTTGTGTAGACCCGTAAATATCATAATACTGCTGTTCATATTTGTGTAGATCCATAAATATCATAATACTGTTGTTCATATTTGTGTAGATCCATAAATATCATAATACTGTTGTTCATATTTGTGTAGACCCGTAAATACCATAATACTGTTGTTCATATTTGTGTAGACCCATAAATATCATAATACTGTTGTTCATGTTTGTGTAGACCCATAAATATCATAATACCGTTGTTCATATTTGTGTAGACCCATAAATATAATAATACTGTTGTTTATATTTGTGTAGACCCATAAATATTACAATACTGTTGTTCATATTTGTGTAGACCCATAATCATTATAATACTGTTGTTCATATTTGTGTAGACACATAAATATCATAATAATGCTGTTCATATTTGTGTAGATCCATAAATATCATAATACTGTTGTTCATATTTGTGTAGACCCGTAAATACCATAATACTGTTGTTCATATTTGTGTAGACCCGTAAATATCATAATACTGTTGTTCATGTTTGTGTAGACCCGTAAATACCATAATACTGTTGTTCATATTTGTGTAGACCCGTAAATATCATAAAACTTTTGCTCATGTTTGTGTAGACCCGTAAATATCATAATACTGTTGTTCATATTTGTGTAGACCCGTACATACCATAATACTGTTGTTCATATTTGTGTAGACCCGTAAATATCATAAAACTTTTGTTCATATTTGTGTAGACCCGTAAATACCATAATACTGTTGTTCATATTTGTGTAGACCCGTAAATATCATAAAACTGTTGTTCGTGTTTGTGTAGACCCGTAAATACCATAAAACTGTTGTTCATATTTGTGTAGATGCATTAATATCATAATACTGTTGTTCATATTTGTGTAGACCCGTAAATATCATAATACTGTTGTTTATGTTTGTGTAGACCCGTAAATATCATAATACTGTTTTTTATATTTGTGTAGACCCGTAAATATCATAATACTGCTGTTCATATTTGTGTAGATCCATAAATATCATAATACTGTTGTTCATATTTGTGTAGATCCATAAATATCATAATACTGTTGTTCATATTTGTGTAGACCCGTAAATACCATAATACTGTTGTTCATATTTGTGTAGACCCATAAATATCATAATACTGTTGTTCATGTTTGTGTAGACCCATAAATATCATAATACCGTTGTTCATATTTGTGTAGACCCATAAATATAATAATACTGATGTTTATATTTGTGTAGACCCATAAATATTATAATACTGTTGTTCATATTTGTGTAGACCCATAAATATTATAATACTGTTGTTCATATTTGTGTAGACACATAAATATCATAATACTGCTGTTCATATTTGTGTAGATCCATAAATATCATAATACTGTTGTTCATATTTGTGTAGACCCGTAAATACCATAATACTGTTGTTCATATTTGTGTAGACCCGTAAATATCATAATACTGTTGTTCATGTTTGTGTAGACGGACTTTGAACCTCTCACGGCCGGACATTTTATTATTGGTCGTCCGCTCACCGCTCTACCTGAGCAGTCTTTTGACGACAGACCCATATCTGCTCTTAAACGGTTTCAACTCATTCAAGCGCTCTCTCAGCGTTTTTTGACTCTCTGGTCCAGATCCTACCTCCATACCCTGCAAACCCGCTCCAAATAGCTCTCCCCTTCTTCCCTTCCTCAAGTGGGTGAACTGGTCCTCATCAAAGAGGATGACCTGCCTCCGCTCCAATGGAAGTTGGGGAGAATTCTCCGCACAATGCCTGGCAAGGATGGAGTGATCCAAGTTGTGGATCTGGACACAGCCCATGGAGCCGCAGCCCCGGCCCCCCCAGGATGTTCACGCTAAAAAGCGTGACGTCAGCGCATGCGCAGAAAGGGTGACTCGCGACGGAATCGAGTCCTGCGCTGACCGCCGCTCGCTCGGTCTGTTCGGATCGACGAGCCTCTCTAGGCGCACGCGCGCGCGCCCGCGCAGCCGACAGCTCTAAACAATAGACATTCGCGTCAGCACAAACAATATCGCGTACCTAAAGTGTAGTGTTAATACAAGTGCTGTGTACATCACTCAAACCAGGACATTCAATACATCCCTGCACAGACGCCAGCTCAACTAGCCAACAAGAAGGCTCAGCACGTCACCGCATCTCCTGTCGGCCCATCGAGAACAACATTCCAAAGCAAGGTCAGTCAGTTTACCCACAATCTTTTTCTTATCCTGTTTGCTCTCCCACTCAAATTCCACCAGCCCTGCATCCTGTAGCCAGCGGCTACATTCCGGCTCGAAGGACCAAAAATGAAGCCGCTGGCTACAGGATGCAGGGCTGGTGGAATTTGAGTGGGAGAGCAAACAGGATAAGAAAAAGATTGTGGGTAAACTGACTGACCTTGCTTTGGAATGTTGTTCTCGATGGGCCGACAGGAGATGCGGTGACGTGCTGAGCCTTCTTGTTGGCTAGTTGAGCTGGCGTCTGTGCAGGGATGTATTGAATGTCCTGGTTTGAGTGATGTACACAGCACTTGTATTAACACTACACTTTAGGTACGCGATATTGTTTGTGCTGACGCGAATGTCTATTGTTTAGAGCTGTCGGCTGCGCGGGCGCGCGCGCGTGCGCCTAGAGAGGCTCGTCGATCCGAACAGACCGAGCGAGCGGCGGTCAGCGCAGGACTCGATTCCGTCGCGAGTCACCCTTTCTGCGCATGCGCTGACGTCACGCTTTTTAGCGTGAACAACAGTATTATGATATTTATGGATCTACACAAGTATGAACAGCAGTATTATGATATTTACGGGTCTACTCAAATATAAACAACAGTATTATGATATTTACGGGTCTACACAAACATGAACAACAGTATTATGATATTAACGGGTCTACACAAATATGAACAACAGTATTATGGTATTTACGGGTCTACACAAATATGAACAACAGTATTATGATATTTATGATCTACACAAATATGTACAACAGTATTATGGTATTTACGGGTCTACACAAATATGAACAACAGTATTATGATATTTACGGGTCTACACAAATATGAACAACAGTATTATGATATTAATGCATCTACACAAATATGAACAACAGTTTTATGGTATTTACGGGTCTACACAAATATGAACAACAGTATTATGATATTTATGGGTCTACACAAATATGAACAACAGTATTATGATATTTACGGGTCTACACAAATATGAACAACAGTATTATGATATTTATGTGTCTACACAAATATGAACAACAGTATTATAATGATTATGGGTCTACACAAATATGAACAACAGTATTATAATATTTATGGGTCTACACAAATATAAACAACAGTATTATTATATTTATGGGTCTACACAAATATGAACAACGGTATTATGATATTTATGGGTCTACACAAACATGAACAACAGTATTATGATATTTATGGGTCTACACAAATATGAACAACAGTATTATGGTATTTACGGGTCTACACAAATATGAACAACAGTATTATGATATTTATGGATCTACACAAATATGAACAACAGTATTATGATATTTATGGATCAACACAAATATGAACAGCAGTATTATGATATTTACGGGTCTACACAAATATAAACAACAGTATTATGATATTTACGGGTCTACACAAACATAAACAACAGTATTATGATATTTACGGGTCTACACAAATATGAACAACAGTATTATGGTATTTACGGGTCTACACAAATATGAACAACAGTATTATGATATTTATGGGTCTGCACAAATATGAACAACAGTATTATGATATTTATGGATCTACACAAATATGAACAACAGTATTATGATATTTATGTGTCTACACAAATATGAACAACAGTATTATGATATTTATGGATCTACACAAATATGAACAACAGTATTATGATATTTATGGATCTACACAAATATGAACAGCAGTATTATGATATTTACGGGTCTACACAAATATAAACAACAGTATTATGATATTTACGGGTCTACATAAACATGAACAACAGTATTATGATATTTACGGGTCTACACAAATATGAACAACAGTATTATGGTATTTACGGGTCTACACAAATATGAACAACAGTATTATGATATTTACGGGTCTACACAAACATGAACAACAGTATTATGATATTTACGGGTCTACACAAATATGAACAACAGTATTATGGTATTGACGGGTCTACACAAATATGAACAACAGTATTATGATATTTATGGATCTACACAAATATGAACAGCAGTATTATGATATTTACGGGT
The DNA here is from genome assembly GCA_934047225.1 of Ypsolopha sequella. Classification (NCBI taxonomy): domain Eukaryota; kingdom Metazoa; phylum Arthropoda; class Insecta; order Lepidoptera; family Ypsolophidae; genus Ypsolopha; species Ypsolopha sequella. The sequence continues at coordinate 1,000,972 of OW203986.1, read as the reverse complement.
CTACACAAATATAAACAACAGTATTATGATATTTACGGGTCTACACAAACATGAACAACAGTATTATGATATTAACGGGTCTACACAAATATGAACAACAGTATTATGGTATTTACGGGTCTACACAAATATGAACAACAGTATTATGATATTTATGATCTACACAAATATGTACAACAGTATTATGGTATTTACGGGTCTACACAAATATGAACAACAGTATTATGATATTTACGGGTCTACACAAATATGAACAACAGTATTATGATATTAATGCATCTACACAAATATGAACAACAGTTTTATGGTATTTACGGGTCTACACAAATATGAACAACAGTATTATGATATTTATGGGTCTACACAAATATGAACAACAGTATTATGATATTTACGGGTCTACACAAATATGAACAACAGTATTATGATATTTATGGATCTACACAAATATGAACAACAATATTATGATATTTACGGGTCTACACAAATATGAACAACAGTGTTATGATATTTATGGGTCTACACAAACATAAACAACAGTATTATTATATTTATGGGTCTACACAAATCTGACACAAATGTGTAAACTTTTTGCAACTTCAAGTCTACTGCTACAGAATTAATAAGGAAATGGAAGGTAATGGAAGGGGGGACAGCTGTATTTTTTTAAACTTTTTTCCGACGCCATTTCAAATCAATCAAATACTTCGTAAATAAATTGACAAGGAATCGTTAATATAATAGGTAATTACCTATGAAATTGCCGAAATTTTCTAACAGATTCACGAGTTTATAATTTCTGTAATTCAATAGCTATTTGTTCCATTATTTGTTTTTGTTTGAAGGTTGATTTCAAGGTTTTACATCCGCGTAACGAATTTCGTTTTTATTGTCAGTTTGATAACTAAAATTTTCAAAAACAGTTCGTCCTAAATGCCATCCGTTTCTAGGATAAGATACGTAATCATTTTTTACAGCACACACTTTAAATTAATGTAGCAGTTAGCTTAATGTTGTCTCATCCATACACAAAAGAAATTATAAAATTTGGATTTGATATTCCTAAAAAAATGCAAAAATGTTATTACTGAAAATTGAGTTACCTTCAAATTTTCCAAAGAAAACGGCAATTTGATAATTAATGAATGACCTATGATTAATTTCCTTAAATTTTGAATCCCGATGCTTTATGTCATACTGGGTTTTGCCCGGAGCTTCGCTCGCGCTGATTTATGTAGTTTACATTTTACCGGCATAAAAGTAGCCTATATCACTCTCCGACCCATAGACTATCTTAATGCAAAACATTTCAATGATCCGTTGCTACGTTGCTGCGTGAAAGAAGGACAAAGCAACAAACCAAAAAACACACTTTCGCATTTAGAAATAATAGTACGGATATAATACGATTAGCTCTCTTTTGTAAAATGAAGTATCCACGGCTCTAACCTACAGCAGCATACCATATGACGTAATGCTGACATAGTGAAAGTAACTTAAATATACTAGCAGTATCTACATCAGTAAGTTGCTTCATGCGTTAACAGCGTATGCGTTTGAACTAAGTTTACCACAAAGGGCTTCTATGTGGGGACACCACTGAAGATGAGTGTCTTTAGTTATGTGGGGACCCCACTAAAGACGAGTGTCTTTAGTAATGTGGGGACCCCACTGAAGACGAGTGTCTACAGTTATGTGGGGACCCCACTGAAGACGAGTGTCTATAGTTATGTGGGGACCCCACTGAAGAGGAGTGTCTACAGTTATGTGGGGACCCCACTGAAGACGAGTGTCTATAGTTATGTGGGGACCCCACTGAAGAGGAGTGTCTACAGTTATGTGGGGACCCCACTGAAGACGAGTGTCTATAGTTATGTGGGGACCCCACTGAAGACGAGTGTCTATAGTTATGTGGGGACCCCACTGAAGACGAGTGTCTATAGTTATGTGGGGACCCCACTGAAGACGAGTGTCTATAGTAATGTGGGGACCCCACTGAAGACGAGTGTCTATAGTTATGTGGGGACCCCACTGAAGACGAGTGTCTATAGTGATGCCTAAAACTTCGTTTCATAACTAACCGTATTTCCGAGTAGTTTTAGTATAAGACAACTTTACAATCCTCATTCCGATATCGTGATGTATCTAAAAAGGTTAACATTTTTGTGACTGATCCTTTTTTATACTTATCACAATTGACCGTTTTCCTTTAAGCTAGTCTATCAACGAAAGTGCTAAATAAAGTAATAAACACGGAAATTATATTTCGTTTCAGAACGGACTGTTCGTTCGAAAATAAGAAGAATATTCCGACGTTTAAGTATTTGTTTATTAATTGTATCATCATTATTAGCAGCTTTCAATTCACTTCAATATTATGTATTTGTTCTAACATTATTAAATTAAATTGTAATAAATCCTTATAAAACTAACCTGTTGTTACAGTTGAGATTGCATACGTACTGAAAATATATCATTCCATCAAAATTAAAAAGTCGGTATTATCACAGCCCTTACAGAAAAACAGCGCGTTGCTGTTTTTTATCGCAATAATTATGCTGACTCGGACCTTTTCGTTGGTTCAAGAAACAAAGTGATTTTGCAAATGTCTTATATTTAACTAAAAGATATTTGTGTTTGTATTATTTTATTTTGTTTTATTTGTTTGTTACTTTACTAACTTTCAGACACACAGACCGCCCACAGAGGTGATTCCATTGTTGTTATTCGTTGCGTTCGTGAATGTGTTGATTTACTTTTAATGTACCAATTGCAACGAAATTCACCGAACAAATAAAGTATATTTATTATTATTTTTAATCCACGAACCTCGATACCCGTAACCAATAAGTAACTACAGTTGACCACTGTATGTAAACATTTGTGCACAGAAACGATGCGACGCTGCGGTTTCTTCCTCGAAGTATTCGGTTTGTCGATGCCGGACTACCTGCAGTGCGAGATCTTCCCTGAGTCCATGGATACCGACGTGTGTCTCGGCAACCGAGAGGTTAAGGAGGCGCGCTTCAGGGCTGCCAAACCTGGTGAGCCGAATACTGAGTTACAACTATTGAACACTTGCGCTTGATGCGATAAAACGTAGCGATCGCAAGTTGTTGGTTGACGTTTTATTGTTATTGACATAACACTTTATAGTACCTACCTAACATTCAGCACTAAAACAGTTTTAGTAAAACTACTAAAAATAAAAATATTAACATAATTATACAGTTTGTTAATTTGATAATCTTTTTCCTTCAATCAAAATGTTCTACCAATTAATATGGACAACTTTTACTATGGGGCCAACCCTGAAACTACGAAAAAAACAGCTGTTTAATCGAGTCTACCAAAATGTATGAAGGAGTTGATTTTTTTGCGACTTCGGGGTTGGCTCTATTTTCAAAGTTGTTCACATCTCATTTTGGAAACATGAAATTACGTGTTTATTTTTTTTGTAAATTTACATATATATTGATTTTTAATAAAATTTATTTGTTTTCCTTTCGTATGGAAACATGACATGTATGAGTACATTTTAACAAAAAGCAGTTACTCAATTTTTTTCAACTAACAATCGTAAATAGAATGGCGGTGTCTCAATTATTAGCCGAAATAATAAACATTTTGGAATTCTAGACATACCAACAATAAATATGGATGAAACAATGTATGTAACTTAAAATAATTTAAAATATTTATCATTTATTGGACGTGAAATAAATTTTTACAAAATGTGAATGTACTTGAAACTCACTTCACTTGAATTGCCGCTTTTTGGCTAATGGGGGCAGTATAATAAACTCATGACGTGACCAACTCAGTTGTGGGCGTGACCAAATGTCATGCTGTTTCATTTCGCTATCGCATTACGCCTCATGAAACTTGCGAGGACAATACAGTCGTGCCGATTTCGTTGCGGGTGCAAAATTGTTAACTTGCTTCCGGAGTAACCAGATTTTGACAAGACTGTGGACGTTTTCAAACAATATTTATGTTAATTATTAATCTAGATAATATTTACGATGTTCGACAAGTATCCATTTTCGATTTTATATAAAACAATAACGGCACGTTCGGCTACACTTTTGGTAACAAACGTTAAATTTACGTTTTCTAGGGATTTGTTGTTAAGATATTACTCTAAGTTCATGATTTTTAGTTCGACTTAAACATAGATCTCATCCATCCATCAGCCTAGTTCGTCCACTGCTGGACATAAGCCTATCCAGGACTTTGCCATTCCTGGAAGCGGCGGTCATCCTGGAAGAATTGCCCATAATCACACACGCTGGGCAGGCGGGTTGGTGAGCACGGTGCCGGAACCCTCGCACCAGTGACGCCACTGCCCGTCACCAGTCTGTTCCATATAAGGCCCGGCTATTAGGGATGGATATACCGCCATATCAATAGATCTAAATAATGCTAATAGACTCAGCCTAAAATATTATAATATAATTCCATTAACACCCCACAATATGGTGAAAGTGTTTCTATGGAGGTTTGCGCGTGATGATACGCTGCCCTTAAGTGGGAAAGTGAATACTCGAATCCTAATAAATTCGAGTTCGCGTTACACAGGACCTCTGTTAATAACCACGAGTCGGTTATGTAGCTGTATTGTTACTACTATACACTATAGTGGATGTTTCTTATCAATATAATATTACTTAAAAAATAGGACGTAATCATCTGTGAGTAAAAGTTAATTCGTCCAAGGAGTAAGTACATGCCCAAGTTAGTACTTAGCTGTTTCCACGATCGCTGAATCAACAGTGGACATATAGTTTAATATAGTGGACAACTTGCCGCGGAGCAGTGATATTGTTAATATTTGCTAGTGTATTATTTTTAAATAAACCAAATTTTTCAATGTTTGCAGCTTTCTCGAAGTTTTATGTCACTTAAAAACCTTATAAATATCGTTCTCAATAAAGAATCTGAATCTGAATCTGAATCTTATTCAACCCTACCCTATTCAACTGTCGCAGTGGATAAATTAAGCTGTTTATCTTTTTCTTTATTCTAGCAATGTGATGCTTCCAGCTGCAGTGTTTATGAATGTATATTTCTGAAAACTTCAGCTTATCAACCACTTCTATAACTTTGTTATTAAAAACAATATTTAATAAGTACGGCTTGTTTTCAGGGTGATAAAGTTTAGTCACTTTGTATTTACCAAAATTAACATACAAATCGTTATTTTTGAGCCACTGTTGATATACGAGTATTTGTCGTAAAATTTACCAAAAATGTGCCGAAAAACAGTGAATTTCTTGTTTGAAAAACAGGGTCATTTTTACCCTCGCAATAAATACGTCCTTAACCGAGGTTGAACTACGAATTCCCCCCCTGCAGTGTGCCCGTCGGGGTTCCAGTGCGACGTGAAGCGCTGCATCCCTGTGGACTGGCGCTGTGACGGACACGTGGACTGCCAGGACCGCTCCGACGAGCTCAACTGTCGCGTGTGCAAGCGCAGTGGTGACGTGCACTGCGGCAACCAGCGCTGCATCTCGCAGACACACATGTGCGACGGGAAAGTCGACTGTCCTTGGGGGCAGGACGAGAGGAACTGCTGTAAGTTGGTTTTGTTTGTTTGGTGGTTTTGGATGTATAGAAAGGATAATTGAAAGTAGAGTGATGAAAGAAATGTATGGTGCGCAAGTGGAAGGTACAGTTCAACCAGCTCTGTCTTTTAGGGTTCCGTACATATGACCAATTATTTCGAACTAGATATTTATTTAATTTTAGGTAATGCTCTAATTCCATCCATCAGCCCGTAATCGTCCACTGCTGGACATAGGCCTCCCCAATATTACGCCACTCTTGGCGGTCTTCAGTCATCCTCATCCAGCCGCCACCCGCAACGTCCTTCAGATCGTCAGTCCAGCGGGCACGAGGGTGGCCTACGCTGCGCTTTGCTGTACGTGGTCTCCATTCCAATGCCTTACGGCCCCAACGGTTATCACGTCGGCGACAAATCTGGCCAGTCCACTGCCACTTCAACTTACTGATTCGGTAGGCTATGTCGGTCACCTTCGATCTCTGACGGATATCTTCGTTTTGGATTTTATCCATCAAAGATATCCCAAGCAATCAAGCATAGCCTGCTCCATAGCTCGTTGAGCGACTTTTAATTCTGTCAGACATAAAAACTGCAAAATTAAGTTAGTTGAGTATTTGGGGACGTAACCCAAAAACCACATTATAAATCGGCGTTCTTTGTATTTGGTAATTAAATACAGCATATAGTACATTATATACAGAAATTTCAAATTCCTAACTGCTTTGTTAACTTTGATAGCACCCATTGCATTATATTTAGGATAAAAAAAAATAAAAAATATATTTGTCCTCTACTTAATGAGTTCTAGACAATAAAACCCCACATGCTAGGGTAAGAAAAAACATTTTTTTTCGGTTTCATTTACATGTATGAGCCTTCCCCCTGAAAAATAATGTAATTACATTTTAAATTCAAAACTCGGTTTTGGGTCAAGATTTTCCACAACATAAAATTTTCAAGTTTCTATCTCAATTCGTCTAAGAGCTAGATACCCGTGACATAAGGACAGCGGAGTAACATTAATATACGGCTCCGATTTGCCCTTTGGGTACGGAACCCTAAAACGTGAGTATTTCATAAGTGCACACAAAGACAAAAAATGTACTCGGAATAGAAGAGCTATGACTAGATTGATGAATATCAAAGAGGCGAAAGCAGGATATGGCAGATGGAAATCTGTAATCTCTGCACACACCTCTGGGAGAGAGGCGTGAGCTTATGTATGTATGGTGTATGTTGGTAGGCCACTTTGATTGGTGCTGGTGACTTTGTACAAAATATCAGAAAAATTGACATTGTATTTTACGGAATCTATAAAATATAGGTTTTAATTCCTATACTGACTGACATAGAAAAGGGCATAAACATTTAAATTACGAGAAATTTCGCAAAAGAGTCTTCAGGAGCTGGACTGCATCGATCAAAGTTACCAAGTATACCGAGTTATCAAGTTTACCAAATTAAACCAAGAACAGTCAAAATTATAACTTATGTTAGTAAAATTAAAAGTTATTTGTAATTATTACATCAAACGTTACAAACTTAGCCGCATCCAAAAGTTATCGATGAACAAAAGCTTGGAGATCGTAAGTACTTATTATTTATCTCCTGAAGGAGATTGATTGTCCTTTTGTTTCAATCTGTAAGGGCTTTGTGTTTCAGTTTCCAGTTCTGTAATTACCTGATAAATCGACGACATTTATTATAGGCTCAATCTGTTGGTTATTTAATCAAAGCATTCAACATTTTACCTTTAATGCTCGTTTGAATTAATTTAATTAATATTTTGCCGTATTTTCTTTAGAATCTAGAATTAATTAATTGGATAGAAGAAAACGTCTCGTTTTACTAGCATTGGAAATTATTTACTTATTGGTATCTTCCGAGATGAAAGGTAATATAAATTATGGATATATTAATTAATTTGCAATATATATTCCGCTAAACACACTTACAATGCTATTCAAAATGCAGACTCAATCACTACTCGCCCTCCCACATAAAAAATGCACAAGCTAACAGTACGATCATAAAAAAAATAAGCAAGAAAACTTATCGACACGTGTTTCGCCTCTAAACAAGGGATCCTCGGGTCCCGAGGCTCGGGATGTGTTGCTGGCTCTGCCGCTCCGCAGCAACTGGTGTTGTTCGCCCGATCGCTCGACAACAAATATTTATAACTTTATGTTCATAATTTACTCCGCACAGTACCTACTACAATAAAATACTCGTCTATGGTATTCCTATGCAATAGTTTCACGCGCTATTGAATAGAGTAAAAAGTTTAAAAATTTGTCACGATTTTTTCCTGCTCCCCCTGATTTGAACTTCAGATACTTATCTTATCATACTTCTCGCTTTCTCTTTATGACGTTCTGATGTTTTCCTTTCTCTTCACCAGTAAGACTGAGCGAAGCGAACGGAGACGTCGGCAGAGGAGAGCTGCAAGTGTACAGAGCGGCTAACCAGTCCTGGTTCCCAGCATGCCTGTCCACCTTGGACGACGGTACTGCCGCCAAGTTGTGTTCCATGCTCGGATATTCGTAAGTCTTCTTGTTTTATGATCATTTGCGTGAATAAAAGAATATCTTGCTGTAGATTTTTTTTAAAACACTTTTTGCACTTTTACACAAATAATAAAGACACACAAAAGAAATAAACATGGTGTACAAAAGCGGCACTTATTGCTCATAGCAATATCTTCCAGGCAACCTTTGGAAGCAAACAGAAAACTGAACAAAATAACATAAGGAAGTTGCAAATGCCAATTGGGAGATAATAAGGAGATAAAGAGAAATAAAAATACACAAGTAAATATACTTATCTAAGGCATAAACTCACGTATAAACTTAACACTAGAGTGGACGCGTGTGCTACAGGTGTAGACCAGGGATATTATTGGTGCGTCTTTCTCGAACGCGTCACACTACTGCGCTGTTCTTCCATGTATTCCTCGACTATGGACCCCCGCGTCGCTGCGTATATGGAAACCCTTCCAGTATTCAGAACCCCAGTAATTCTGAGCTTCGGGAGGGTTTACTAGCATTAATTCACAGAAAGTTACCTTAAACCATTCCGGTATTCAGAGTTACGAACGATCTGGATTCGGGTATTGTTTCCGGTATAGTAATCAAGACTTGATAACTAAAAAGCTTCCTCTATTCAGATCCCTAGAAAGCGTAAAAGTACTTGATCTGATACGCGGGAGGGATTTCTGTGCTATGCTCCCCGATCTCAGATCGCAATCGGCACGTGCAAAGAGAGAGAGAGAGCGATATCATACGAATCTCTATGTTGTTTGTTTTGATTTAAATTAGTTCCGTTACCGCTTTGTCACGAAAACAATTATTTTAAAACCGCATCTCTACCGGGAAACCTCCTAAAAAGATGCATTAATTATTTAAAAACAACAATGACATTCGTTGAAAAACAAGCAAGAATGTGCCTAACGCCTTCGACCAAAATAAAATGAATGGACGGGCCTTGCCTTTACAGTTTCCTCACTCATAACGAGTCTAAGCAATTGGATATATACTTCAATACCTAATTTTTATTTTTATGTTTATTTTGCTTTTTGCACTTTGTAAATGCCCAAGAAGGTATTATTTCGTCAGTTATTTGGATGGCATATAATAATAAGCGTACGTGTCACTCTTCTAACAGACAGAGACAGAGATGAAGTGAGAGCCGGCGCTCACTTTACAGACTTCAAAAATCTGTACGCTATGGCCCGTCCATTTATTTTATTTTGGTCGAAGCCTAACGCTCGACAATTTTTTTGTTAATAACTTGTTGATTCGCCTAATGTTAAATTTTTTATGATTACACTGTCATAAGTTTTTATTACATTATCTTTATTATGCAATTCAAATCAAATTTAATTTTATCTTCGCTCATTTACATAGAAGTCCTTACCGAGCGTATTCTGTTGAACCTATAAGCCAAATTTTACACTGAGTAGCGGTAGGAATTCATATCCATAACGCTAGTACTGCGTTTGTAATGCCTCCCGCATTACAGAACTAAAAGCAGGGTAGCATTTAATCTATCAAACTGAGCGTTCAATTGCTTAAGGGTCGGTATAATGTCAGATGCACAATTTCAAATGAGCATAAAACATTGTGTAACTTGGTCAATCGGTTTAATAAAAATAATATAGATAATAGACTATAGGGCTGATATTCGTGCAGAAGCAAAAACGCAAAAGCTTTAAGTTCGCTCGATAGAAAAAAATTACGAAGTTACCTCTATATTTCATATTTTTCGAGTGTTAAAGGACCTTTCTTAAAACAGTTTGCCTTGAAATTTGTATTAAAAATAAGAAAACAAATGACCCCGTATAATTGCATGGGGATTTTGAATAATTCTGTTTCGTTTTCATTTAATTTAACATCTAAGAATTGGCGCTTACGTCGATTTATTCTGAGACAAGGCGGCGACAAGATATCTCGGTCGCACGCGCTTTTTGTTCCATGCTTTGTATGGCGTATGGACGTATCCTCGTATCGACGTATCGTCGTATCGACGTATTGCCGTACCGTCGTATCGACGTATCGTCGTATCGACGTATCTTCGTATCGTCGTATCGACGTATGGTCGTATCGACGTATCGTCGTATCGACGTATCGTCGTATCGACGTATCGTCGTATCCTCGTATCGACGTATCGTCGTATCCTCGTATCGTCGTATCCTCGTATCGACGTATCGTCGTATCGACGTATCATCGTTTCCTCGTATCGACGTATCGGCGTATGGTCGTATCGTCGTATCATCGTATCGACGTATCGACGTATCAACGTATCGACGTATCGCCGTATCAACGTATCGACGTATCGTCGTATCCTCGTATCGACGTATCGGCGTATCGACGTATCGGCGTATCGACGTATCGGCGTATCGACGTATCGTTGTATCGACGTATCGTCGTATCGACGTATCGACGTATCGTTGTATCATCATCGTCATCATTATCTTTGCAATTATGACCTTCAAAAATTAAAATTTTGAAATATAAAAATTAGATGCAAACACAATTACGCAAAAAAATGCCATTGCGAACAAACCGTTTTGTCAACTGGGTTGAATTTTATACATCGTAGATGCATTATACTTATTATTGAAAACTAGCACGTGCACGGGTTAATGACCGCGGATCCACACCGCTCGTGGGAGCTAAGAAATAGCGCTCGCGGCCGGTGACGGCCGGTCGCGCAAACAGTTGAGGTGCGGGAATGCGGGGGCAAAATCACTAATTTGTCCAGGTTTATACGCAGCCTTAAAGGCTCCCGCAGCTCAGATGTACTGGGGTTCTGAATACTGGAAGGGTTTCCATAAACGCCGCGTGTCGCTCAGTAGCGCGTCGTCGCTACCCTCAGCACACGGACTCCAGAACAGAACGACTAATAAAGTGAATGGGTTGCGTATGTAGCCCGCGCGACCGTTCAAGGAATGTGATAAATACCTATTATTTATGCAAAGATTGTACTATTATTTTAAGGGTACTTCATTTCAGTGTAATTTTTGCATTTTACATACGGTTTCATAACTAATATACTCAGTATTAATATCTTTTTCGGCATCTGCGTCTCATGTTGATTTTTCCAAGATTTCTATTGTTTCGTTAAAAAGCACCTAAAAATTTATGATTTTTATTTTTTCATTATTAAACGATAAAAATAAAGATGATTATTCATAAAATTAAAAACTTTTTCATTCTACCTAAACATGACCCACAATATTTGCATTCAAAATGGGCTACAAATGTACCCCGCGCGACCGTTATAGGAGTCAACTAGGGCACGCCTACGCCAATGTTGAAATAGATGTTTCTAGGATTTTATAGTTGCACTTTATATTTTTGTTCGACTGCTGGGAGTTTTGTCAATCCCACACTCAAAACAAGCGAAGCGGATTGCCTTCTATTACAACATGAGTATCCACACACGCTTTTTGGATGCGTGCACGCAGCGAACGGCCTGTAGCCATGACGTGACGTGCGTACTAAGTCGCACTATTAATTTGCGGGCAACGTTAAACTGGCGGGGAGAGGTGAGTATCACTTCTTCACATAGTGATATTGTTTTCCCCAGGTGGCTGAACAGCAGCATGTCAGTGGGTGGTGGTGACACGCGTGCCATCAGCAGCCGCGGCGCCGCGCACTCCTACCGCACTTTCCTGCGCAACGAGGGCGGGCTGCTGCGGGAGCTGCGCGAGTGTCGGCATGATGCCTCGCACGTGCACCTTGTCTGTCACAACTATGGTGAGTGCTATATAACTGACAACAGCTGCGACACGCACTCCTACAGCATGTTCCTGCGCAACGAGAGTGGGCTGTTGCGGGAGCTGCGCGAATGACAGCAGGACGCCTTGCACTGTGCACCTCGTCTGTCACAACTATGGTGCATAAGTAGAAATACCTACTTACATACATATTTTGCATTAGCAGGGCCTGATGATGGGACTGGGAGGTGGATACGGGATCCCTTCGAGTTTGGGCTTCTTTAATTGGTCTTGATTAGTACTTTCATAAAACATGGTGACCAGAATCTCCGCAAGGGACAACAGCAGACCTCTCGAGTTTGGGATTATTTCTTCGATCTTGATGGTTAATTTTGTAAGATATGGTGACCAGGATCTGATAATGTGACAATGTAGTCGTATGGCTCGAAAAACCATGTTCCTTTGTTTACCTTATTTCCATGAAAATCTTTTCAACGCGGGCGGAGCCGCGGGCAAAAGCTAGTTATTTATAATGTTGTGTTAAATTATTTGTTTTAAAAAGCTTGTATAGTTCAGTTGTTCAGTATGATCAGTAGAATTTGTGGTTTCATTTAAAGATACACCTGGTATATTTCCACCTGTAGGCGTACCATGAGTTTTGCACTCGATACACGTTAACTTATGCGTAAAATATTTTGTATGAGAAATTGTGGTTCCTTTCGTCAGCCGCTAGAGGCGCTGTAAAATTTCTCATATAAACATTTTACGCAGAGTGTGAAAATCATGGTAGGCCTACAGGTGTAAATATACCAGGTGTATCTTTAAATGAAACCACACATTCTACTGATCATACTGAACAACTGTAGTATACAAGCTGAAAAATACCACTTTCTGCCACTCATACTGAGTAACTTTCATAAAGAAACATATAATGTACTTTTTGAAATGACGATATCTACCTATATTATGTACACACATAAATAAGTGTACCACTAAGTATTACAAGCTGTTTAACATTTTGAGTTTCAAAGTCTGAAGTATGATTAATGTGTTTATGTAGTTGGCTATTAATTTGTTGAGTTAGAGTTAACTAGTTTGAGACATTCGATAAATTAATAGTTGGGAAACATTTCTGTTACCCGTCTTGATATTGACAACAATAAATAACTGATGAACTAAGAGCAGGTAGCATAAATCTCACGTCATTTTATAACAAAAATAGTCTTGTCTAGTTAAATTTTGGCTTGTTTTAGTAATAAAGATATGCAAGTCTGGCAAGTGAGCGCCGTTGCGTATGAGGGGGAACAGTTTGTTGTGAAAATTGCCGTTTTTCTCGATCACTGTACATTTTTTCCAAAATCTGAATGCTGAAGTAAAATGCTCCAAATATTAGGGTTAGATTCCTAAAGCCGTTTTCTTGTAGCTATAACGTACCTGGTAGCTGCCCTTAGTGCCCCAGCTTAACTTTCTCAGCTTTACCTTCTAAATAAGTTCGAAATTAGCTTGACACCGTAGGGATGATGTGCATAATATATGATCGAGAACACTTTCTAACGTGTTAAGCGAATTTGGACCTTATTGACATTAATATTTTTTGTTATACTCAGCTTCCAGACCATCAACTGAATGCACTGGACTAAAACACAAAGGGGCTATAAATTGTAAATATGTTCGAAATTACTTTGATACCCGGAATTATGAGAATATGATCTTATGAAAAATGAGAAACTTATCCTATTACTTGTATGAAAAACTTATCACCTGTCAATTTCCACAGGAACTCCATAAGAAATATAAAGCTTTATTAGTACAGGATAATAAAAAAAATGATAAAGAGCATTAAAATGAAAAAAAAAAACAATTTTCAAACTAGGTACAAAAAAAAATTCACCCTCGTAGTACGCTGCTAAAAGATTTGAAACATAATTATTTAATTATTAGAGGATATATTTTATAAAATTATAAGCTCACATTTTATTAGGATAAGCCGTTGGGAAAAAAATACATAACTTTGTAGTTGCATCAGACCACTGAGTCGATGGGAATAACACCATTGCATGTACAGTATGTATTTGCTCCTGGTCAAATTCAATGATATCGTTTTGTTTCGAGACAATCAAATTGTTTGTACGATTACAAAACTGTTGACTGTTGTCGTCAATTATATTTACTCGACTGTACATCAGTAATGCCGTAAGCGACACTTTGTACCAAGCGATATCAGACCTTCTGGTACTATACCTAAGGATGGTAGTATATGGTAGACATTATTCAATGGTTCCTTTATAATATTATAACAAAAGCTAAATATTCCAAACTTCTGTTAAAAGTTAGAGTAGACCACAAATGTACAATTATATTTTCGTATTGAGACAAAGGTTCGTGTTCGATGTTTGTTGTTGAACTTTTATTTCATTTGTTACTTATTCTAAATGTATACTTAATATTTATTGTTGTTTAATAATATACGAAATCTCTTAACTTTATTTGAAACTACTTTTATTGTAATTTTTACTCTGTAGGTCTGTTTGAAAGGTCTCACAGATATGGGGGACTGCAGTGGAATTTATATTATTTTATAAGTGATTATTTATTTTATTTCATATGTATTACAATTTATTTATTTAGGTAGACTGTAGTATTTAATTGTTATTATTTAATCATATCCATAATTTGCTCGATATTTTGAAAATTGTCATGAATAAAAAATATTTATAATTAAGTAAGAAAAAATATAGCACAAATCATCTAGATTCATCTAGATTCATTTTAATTTTATTTTAAATGTTGAAAATAAACTTCTTTGAAGAATTTTAATAAAAAAGGTATCCAGGTTGATTTATCAACCCAGCAGCGGTTAAGAGATATTTGGAAACCAAAAATAATTGTCTTTCAAATTTATAACCTTTCAAGAGAAATAGAGACAGCGATACCTACCCAGAGAAAAAATTGCGACAGCGATACCTAACCAGAGAAAAAAGTTTCATGAGTTTTATGTGTATAAGAGACACGTTGAAGTCATTTATTTTTGCGTGCAGTTTTCAAGAGAGGTCAGTCAGCACTCCAGCTTGGTTATAAAAATCTTAGCGCATGACCAAGTACGGGTAACATACACGATTGTGTTTACATAAAAAAAATACGCGTTGAATACATAATTCCTCTTATTTTTGGCGGCCGTATGATATTACATAAATGCGTATACTAATGTTTGACAGTTTTTTAGTATTTTTCTTGGGAATTTACTTTTACTCTGGTAACATTTACACACACTAACAAAATTACTTTCACCGATACAAAACCGGTGACGCTGTGCCTTGCTCTATTGTTTTACTCGCTCTACGTTGTGTACCATATATAATACACTTTTTTCACTGTTGAACATATCTGGATTGTCAGTCCTTTTGAGCCAGTCATAATTTTAAGTTCACAACACTTTGAATTCACATTGAATTTTTAAGGGAAGAAATTGTAGATTTTTATGTATTTACAAATTGAAAAATGTTAATTAATATATATTATGCTTTTTGAAGCTTTATTTATTTCTTTGGTGTTACTTATTAATATTAAAACAATAAAAATACGTTTTTTCTCGATATATTTCTGCCCACGGGGGCCGTCATCAGTCAAATGGAACAAAATATTGATAAATAAGGTAGGTACATATATATAAAAAATAAAATAAAAGGTAAAAAATTAAATTAAAATAAATTGGAAAATAAAAGATATTTCGGGTCACTTAAAAGTTCGTGTAAGCAACCAAAGTCAGTATCATTATCACATTCATTGCTCAGAGGTTCATTCATTGCTTATAGTTTTTTGTGTCGCACACAAACAAATTGCAAATGATAGGCTCTTGCCGCCAAAATCAAGAGATAAATGGGTTTGAGCCAAAATAAATGTACATTTCTCACAGGATCCTTGTGAGAAACGTTTCTCACGTTTCTCACAAGGATCATGAAACGTTTCTCACATTTCTCACAAAGGTGCGTTCACATAGTAGCTGTTTTATTTACGCGATTAAGACCTGAATCATATATTCATTATGTGTAAAAATCGCGAAAAAGTTCACTAAATTGTATTATTCTAGATTATTATTATCTATTCCGTTGACATTATTACCGAAACAAACAAAAAGGACACTGAAAATAACTAAAACCAAAATTTTGTGCCTAAGCCCAAACCTGATAGCGTGACACCATGATAGACAAAACACAATTTAATTAAAAAGCATCTAAAAATACAGCACTTAAATACTTTGAGAAACAGTCATGTGAGAAATAATGCCAGTGTAAACGAACCTTACTTTTACATTTTTGTTCGATCGTTTCTCACAAGCACACCAAAATACATGTTCGGTGTCACTGTGATCGATATTTATAGGTTATAACCTAAAAATTTCGTTAGTAGAAACACGTTACTGGTTGTGTTAGCATCACATTTAAGTAACTAAATCTTTTGCACTATTACTAAACATAAAAATTACTTACCTTTCTTGATTTTACTGCGTTTCTCACAAGAGTTTTGGCAAAAAATAGACGATGACGAACACTATGACTACCGTGAACTTGGGCGCATAGACAATGGAGACTTTTTTCTTTTTAAATAATGATGATAGATGTTGTCCGCTTCAAAAAATATAGTGAGGTGACAGTTTCTACCACTCTTTTATGGCTTTAATAGCATTTCTCACAAATTATTTCTCACAGGTATGAAATTGAGAAAACTTCTTTAAAATTTTTTTTTTCTTATTATTTCCTATGCTAGGGGGACAAAATAACAATAAAACAGAAGAACAAGTCCTATCCTAACGATTCGATATGGTTTTATTTGTAGGATCTGTTGGTTTCTGGAAATTTTAGCTTTTATTCTTATCAAGGTCGTGAGATGGACATGTCTCAAATGTATGGGCGCAGAAACTTGATAATTAGTATGCATTTTTTTTCAAAAAACTGATGAGTGCCAGCGTGGGTATGTCCATTAAATTGGAATGAATATGAACTATCCTATATAAACAAAAGTAAACCATTTATATAACGCAAGAAACATGGGCACAATCATCGACTAACGGTGATGGACACGTTGTTTTACCCAAATGTACATTTATTTTGGCTCAAACCCAAATACCTAAATACTTACGAACATTTTATTTAGTAATTCATGTAGTTGGACGAAGTCTTGTGACGTAATAGACAACACGAGTGTCCCAATGGCTAATTATGTTCATTTGACATGATTTATAAAACTTTTAACTAACAATGCCACGAAAAATGGGAAAGGAAAGCGCGATATTTTTCTTAATTAGTGTCTCTTATAGCATAGTATATCTATACAAAATACTATTTCGTATATACAACGATGTACAGTGGAGATCAAATCAAGCTATGTACATTGTACTTTATACCTATCTTATATCATTGACTAAAAGAGCTACTATAATACTGCAAGTCCGCGATCACCACCCAGCTATGGTTGTGAGATGCTTACCTATTGCTACTATAATTTAATATAAGTACTGAACTCCGCAATCACTGATAAACCCTGTGGGTTTTTGTTGATTGTGCATTTTTGTAACTGGGTTAAGATTTTTGAAAATAAAGAAACTTAAAAAAAAAAAAGTGTATAGGTTGATGTGATCTCCAGTGTACTACATAGTTTATTAGACAGACTATAACTTTGTACCTATCTTATATCATTTACTATAAGAGCTAATATAATACTGCAAGTGTATAGCTTGATGTGATCTCCAGTGTACTACATAGTTTATTAGACAGACTATAACTTTGTACCTATCTTATATCATTTACTATAAGAGCTAATATAATACTGCAAGTGTATAGCTTGATGTGATCTCCAGTGTACTACATAGTTTATTAGACAGACTATAACTTTGTACCTATCTTATATCATTTACTATAAAAGCTAATATAATACTGCAAGTGTATAGCTTGATGTGATCTCCAGTGTACTACATAGTTTATTAGACAGACTATAACTTTGTACCTATCTTATATCATTTACTATAAGAGCTAATATAATACTGCAAGTGTATAGCTTGATGTGATCTCCAGTGTACTACATACTTTATTGGACAGAGTATAACCCCGACAGTTCATTTACCTGAATGACAATCACGGAAAATGGAAAAAGAAACCGATCGGAATTTCCAGTGGAACCCCATTACTGGCTGAACCTGGGACAACAACGTTGGACCCTTTCGTGACCCAGCTTTATGTACGAGTATAATACGGTAGAGGGCTGAGGGTGTTGTGTACGGAACTGTTTGTAAATTATGTCAAACATTGCTAAAATATGCACCGCGCTAATCAAAAATATTTTCTTTAGAATTGTAACGATTTAACAATAAATAACTATAATGCTCATAAAACAACTCTGATCAAAAACAATTTGTACAAACCCGTATAATAAAACAGTAGCTTCGAAGTAATTGGATTTTTCACTGTCGCAGTAAGGATTTTTAGGGTCCCGTACCATGAAATAAAATAGGATCAATTTGTTTTGTTCCAGAAAAGGCTCGAGGTAGCTCGATTTCGATTTCGGCAACAACAACGTACACCTGCAATGTAAACACTATTTATTGAGCTTTATTTTTAAATCGAAGCCAAAATAATAATGCCATTATAGTGAACCCGGTTGAGCAGAGTAAGTTATTTTATTTTTATTTTATTTTTTCGTTTTTAAGGAAACAAACTAAAGTACATAAACTTATAAATATAACACTAATAAATAATACATATTCCAACAAAGTATCCATGGATAGATAAACAATGATACTGTCAATAGGTACAGTCGATTATAGAAAAATAATACATAATAATGTAGGCACTTATAGCTATAACAGACTATAAAGCATGCACTTAAAATTAAAATATAGGTACAGCGAAACAAATACTGGTGGGCAAAATTATTACTTACTGAGAAAAGACAGAACCCTTTTTACAGAAGCTTTTCTAGTTTACTTTTGTAACAATGTATACTTTGACTAAAAGGATCTAGATCCTGAGAAAGCCCATTACAGGCCTTACAAGCACGGAGCAACACTCTGCTATTAGCATGTCTTGTTATGTTCAAATAGTAAATGTTAGGAACAGTAAACGTGTTATTTTTTCATAACCGTGTAAAAACACCAACACGTTCACCAAATCAAGCAAGCCGGACTTGACATCGTGATGGACCACTGATGTGTCAAATTGCAAATTTTGTTCTTTTGGTGGAAGACTTGAAAAGAACACGTTTTTTGGAACATCGGAAAGTATAATATATTTTTTATACCCCTCATATTTCGGTATGTTGTCGTTGTCGAAAGAATTATGAAGTCAGGGTACATCCCTAGTGTAAACCCAACAAATCTTTTTGTACGTAAGAAAATCTATAAAATGCATTGTTTTTGAAAAAAATTGCACTTCATTTACAGAAACAATCATAATTTTCAACTAAATACTCTACTTATGCCATTTTTTGCAGTTTTAGATGTATAAATATGTACATCAAACTTTGTTTAGCATATATCCGTGTTTACCTTAAAATGTATGTTTCCCATCATTGTTTAGGTGATTGTTCGGACATTTCAGTACAAAACATGATACCATTTCGGTGGAATGTTAGAATGTGCCGTTTTTAACTAATTAATTTCGATATTTTGTAAAATTTTGATATTGCCGTTTTTTGCTCTGAGCCAGCTCTGAGCCAGGGCGGGAAACTTTACAACATTTGACGTTTGAAATTTCTATACGGTCAAAGAGCCTTTTAACAGTCTAGTTAAAGAAAAGAAAAAGTATTCTAAGTACATGCTAAATACCTGAGTAGCACCTGAAATGAATGTAGTGCTTTCCACTTTACATTAAACTTCCTAAATTGTAAGTTCAATAATAACTTAAAACAAGTTTGAATAACTTACTTGAACTCTTAAGCTTATGCTACCTCAGTAAGTTGCAAATCAAACACAGGACTTATTTCACACAGTTTAAGCTTGGCTCAGGAACTTCCCAAGTTGGAATTGTGCACAAAAAATTTCCAGGATTGAAGTTAAATTACAGGTATTTTAATTAGGTATTTTTTATTGTTTGCACTCATTGCGCTTGTCCATTACTGCGCCTGATGTGAAGCGTCGCTAACATCTAGGATGAAGAAGTGGAATAGTACGAGCAGGCGAAGCGTTAAGGCGCTATGTAAATAAAATACGGCTGCTTGTTTTCTTTGTATTTTTTGAAATACACAACATAAACAATTTCTAGTATATGCATTTTGACTATATAATCTAGGGTTTTGATTTTGGAAAAAATCGTTGGATAAATTATTTTCGACAGAAATCATTATTGAAATGAGGTGTTCAAACTTTTTCTCCCCATTTGAAAAATAGGAATCAAGTACAGAACTCAAACATATATCAATAGATGGATTTAGTTTGACAGTATCAAAAATTAAATTAACATAACCACTTTATTCATCTGTCTGATACCACGCAACTGTTTCCGACCACATTCCCGTGCGACCTCTCATGCAGCATGCTGGAACACGACCGTGCCCGGGCGGTATAGTTGTGTCATGAGGGTGGTGACAAGCCAGGGCTGAAGGCTACCACCAGTTGAAGTGAAAGGGTTAGTCAGTCAGTTGGATCTTGTTCTAATTGTCCAGCATGGGGTATTTCCTCACCAACGTCAAATTTCAGTTCTATATGCCCAGCCATTCCTAAAGAATGCCGCGTACGGAGAGACTGACGGACAGACTGGCACCCCGGCATCACTAAAAGGGTTTCATTATTTATTGCACAAACACGAAGATAGATTATATCAACAACAGAATTATATGTACGTAGGCGCGCTTACCTCCAAAAAGAGATATCTTACAGCAAAACTAGGAATATTTCTTACAACAAAAAAGAAACATTTAAGCCAGAGTTATCATACCCCTACAAAAAAAAAGAACACATTTAAGTACTTATAAAAAAAATAAAGTCAAAATATTAAAAAATAATAAAAATACGCACTGTAAAAATATTAAAGATACCTATATATTAGGTATATATACAATAAAATACATAAATTTGAATATACATTATACGTATTCAGACAGTCACAGATAATGTTCCTTCAGCTTTTTTTTAAAGAACTGGTAGTAAGTAAGTCACGAATGCTGTGCGGTAGAGCATTCTACATGGTTCGACATCACGAAATGCAATAAGCACAAATATTATGTGGAGGAAATCCTACAACGCAAGAGTCTCTCCCTAGAGATCAAGAACTCAAAACGTTCTCGAAGATAAAGTGGAGTGGATTCCTAATTATATTAAATAAATGGGACAAAATATGCACATTACACCAGTGACGAATAGTTATCCACTATAACTCCTTACGAAAATGAGAAACACGATCAAACTTGCGAAGGCCATAGAGAAATCTGATAGCTAAATCTGAAGACGTTCGAGTTTATTTAATAACACCTCGGTGACATCAAGTAGACAAATATTACCGTAGTCGAAGATAGGAAGAAGAAGCGTTTAGGAAAACAGGATTTTAGTTTGAAAAGGTAATACATTACTTAAGGAAATGAAATGCGCACATGTACTCTCTCCTTCATGTACTTTCATTCATAACTCTTAAATGTTTCAGTCTGATTCTGCCATAAATGGGTTAATAAACAAATGAAAATGTTGTAAAATTATGAAAATGCTCTTACAACGCTTGAAAATCCAATTTGAAGAACATCTAAACGGACAAGATGAAAATTCCAAAAATTGTCTAAAATACTGCTTTGATCAGATACTGCACATAAAAATGTACTATAAGTGGTTGCAGTAAGTCTCAAATTACAATTTGAGCCAGCACAAAAGCTCGTTACGCGTGGAGACTGGCCATAACTTGGAGCAATTTAATTATATTACGCCATCACTCATACTCTTATAGACGACGGCTACTGGTTACGGGAAATAAAAAAATAAAGCTAATTTGTATCCCTTTAGATCTAGAAATGTATTACAACCACGGCCTATCCACTCAAAATTAGACTGGGCGTCCAAGTATACATCTAGGTTTTTGCTCTCTGAGACAATTTAGAACAAAAAACACGAATAATAGAATTTATCCACGACTGAATTGGCAAGAAAAAGTCTGAAAATGTATCTTTTGTAGAAAATAAAACTATCGTATCCCAAAGATTTAATCTTTGCCGTATCTTTTTAAATTTTACAAACTATTTTACGTCACAAAGAAGCTAAAGATCTAAATCAGAAATTAATAAACGGTAAGATTTTATGAAATTCCTTGGTGAGTAAGGTCCCGCAATGACGGGGATAGATGGGTCCAGGGCCCAGACACACGAGGATAAATAGGCTCAAATACACGAGGATGGATAGGCCCAGACTCACGGCGGTAGCGGATGGTGGCCATCCCTTCTTTGTAAAGGTTATTGTGTCGCGGTTTTCATTTTGTTCGAATACCCACTATCGATCTTCGCCGTTCACATGTTGAAATATATGTGTGACGGAAAAACATCAACCATTGTGAACGCAAGAGAAAGATGTTTGAAACTCGAAATAACAAATTTAAAAAACTTAGCGTGAATAATTGATTAAAACATATTTTCTTTTGTTCATATTACATACTGAAAGACTTTCCTACATAAAATACTCGATCATAACAAAATTGAATAGGACTTGCACATACTCGAACAAACAGGGAAATCGAGAAAGAAAAGTTGCGGGTTGTGTCAGAGATACAACTGTAAATTATTTAAGTGGATACTTCTTAAGTCGCCTTTTTACTCAATCATAGAGGAGGGAATTCATGGCAGCCATACGTGTAATAACATGTCAGTGGTGGCAGCGCATTCGCTTACAAAGTTTTTCAAACATTTTTCATTCCGATCCATTATTTCAAAGTCCCGGAAGTGGCGTACAAGTTTTGAACATACTCAATGCTCATACATAAAAAGTATCTACTTCACAAATTCTGACGCATGGGTTTTTTTAGGAAAAATTGTTCTGTAGAACAAACGTTTTCATTAAATTTTATTATCAGTTTACTTAAACTCTGTATTTAACTAGATATTCTTAAGACAAAAGAACTTACATTTCGTTAGAAAGTTAGTCACTTTTCCAATGTTAAATTTGCCCGTCACGTCACGACCAGCGGGTGGCCTCAAACTTTTCTAATTACGTTTTTACGAGAGAATTCGAGACAGGTTGGCAGTTGTAGGCACAAATGTAAATTTGTCCAGAGAGCCCTGGATACTTACTCTGGCTTTTGTTCAGAAACACTTTGATTCTTGTCCAGTGCGGGTTACAAATATCTTTGTACAGAGACACTTTGATTCTTGCCCAGTACGGGTTACAAATATCTTTGTACAGAGACACTTTGATTCTTGCCCAGTACGGGTTACAAATATCTTTGTACAGAGACACTTTGATTCTTGCCCAGTACGGGTTAAAAATAGCTTTGTACAGGGACACTTTGATTCTTGTCCAGTACGGGTTACAAATATCTTTGTACAGAGACACTTTGATTCTTGCCCAGTACGGGTTACAAATATCTTTGTACAGAGACACTTTGATTCTTGCCCAGTACGGGCTACAAATATCTTTGTACAGAGACACTTTGATTCTTGCCCAGTACGGGTTACAAATATCTTTATACAGATACACTTTGATTCTTGCCCAGTACGGGTTACAAAGATCTTTGTACAGAGACACTTTGATTCTTGCCCAGTACGGGCTACAAATATCTTTGTACAGAGACACTTTGATTCTTGCCCAGTACGGGTTACAAAGATCTTTGTACAGAGACACTTTGATTCTTGCCCAGTACGGGTTACAAATATCTTTGTATAGAGACACTTTGATTCTTGCCCAGTACGGGTTACAAATATCTTTGTACAGAGACACTTTGATTCTTGCCCAGTACGGGTTACAAATATCTTTGTACAGAGACACTTTGATTCCCAGGAGACACATGTTCCCTCATCACATGCTATAATAGGCCCCTCAGTTTGGTGATGGATCTAGTCTATGCAGTATAGTCTTAGTTACTCCTCGTACTAAACTACAAATATCTGATGAGAGATTTCAGGATTGCTATTTTAGACGACATTCTTTTGCAACATTTTCGGTATGGTGTGTTGTTTTGGCTTCGTTCATAATCTTACTCTTCAAAAAATATTTCTCCTATATTATGATTTTTTGTATGCGTAAATAGTAATTATTTAAAGTTATTTTAATGATACCGTTTTCGTACTATGGTCGGGTAAAAGCATTGTAGCATAGTCTGGTAAAAGCAATGCAGAAATGTTAATTAAAACCTGCTCAGAATAAAGAAATTACTTTGTTAACTTAATTTTCGTTCTTATAGGAACAAAGGTCAAGTTGTGTACGTTGTCGCTTGTTGTGTTGAGGTGATTACGTAACTCAGATTTACCTGAGTTTATGTTATTTTGGTACACTCTCACGTTGAACAAAGTATTGAGCTACCTTGTCTATATGTATAGACTCATTATATGACACAGTGGTCCGAGTACACAACTACTAATTATATGTTATATAGTCCGAGTACACAACTAGTGATCAGGAGGTTGTGAGCTTAAAACTCGTACGGGCACATTT
The DNA here is from genome assembly GCA_934047225.1 of Ypsolopha sequella. Taxonomy (NCBI): domain Eukaryota; kingdom Metazoa; phylum Arthropoda; class Insecta; order Lepidoptera; family Ypsolophidae; genus Ypsolopha; species Ypsolopha sequella. Next base: position 976,576 of record OW203986.1, on the reverse strand, counting down.
TTGTTCAATTTGTGGGTCCATACTTGTGGCTGAGGTATTGCACTACGGCGCACCCCAGCACGCTGGGACATGAAAATCGTGAGTGAAACGTACGTTTATGTATGATTTGCATTTCACAGTCCACACTCGGAAACAGCTCCACGGGGATTCATGTCGTGATGATATCATATTATATATTATAGAATGTTATCTGCTACGAGTGCTAATAACGGATTAGACAATATAGAAAACGGAGAACGTTACAGAAAAATAAAAGGGGATTAAACTGTAACGTGCACTCAAAAACAAAAAAAAAAGATGAAGTCGACCCTAATGTTTTGTAAAGCCATTTAAAAATGGTGTAAGAACTTATCGGAACCTAAAGGGGGTAAGTTAGTAAGTTAATCGTTTATTTGTGGGAATTCGGGTTTACAATGGATGTTACATTTATTATTACAGCCCCAACAAATTCAACCATGTCATGGCGTACAAATATTTGGTGGTATATTTAAATCATGCACTAACAAAAAACAAATTGAGAATAAAATTCAAAACCTAAAAAACTTTCTTATAAATTAAACTACATAAAATATTTTATTATAAAATACAAAAGTTTTAGTTCGAGTATAGTATCATAGTATTATGGTAGCCTTTCGTTTGACTCCGTGCATTAGTTTCGTTTGACTCCATACGTTAGTTTCGTTTGACTCCATACGTTAGTTTCGTTTAACTCCATACGTTAGTTTCGTTTGACTCCATGCGTTAATTTCGTTTGACTCCATGCTTTAGTTTCGTTTGATTCCATGCGTTAGTTTCGTTTGACTCCATGCGTTAGTTTCGTTTAACTCCATGCGTTAGTTTCGTTTGACTCCATGCGTTAATTTCGTTTGACTCCATGCTTTAGTTTCGTTTGATTCCATGCGTTAGTTTCGTTTGACTCCATGCGTTAATTTCGTTTGACTCCATGCTTTAGTTTCGTTTGATTCCATGCGTTAGTTTCGTTTGACTCCATGCGTTAATTTCGTTTGACTCCATGCTTTAGTTTCGTTTGATTCCATGCGTTAGTTTCGTTTGACTCCATGCGTTAGTTTCGTTTAACTCCATGCGTTAGTTTCGTTTGACTCCATGCGTTAATTTCGTTTGATTCCATGCGTTAGTTTCGTTTGACTCCATGCGTTAATTTCGTTTGACTCCATGCTTTAGTTTCGTTTGATTCCATGCGTTAGTTTCGTTTGACTCCATGCGTTAGTTTCGTTTGATTCCATGCGTTAGTTTCGTTTGACTCCATGCGTTAATTTCGTTTGATTCCATGCGTTAGTTTCGTTTGACTCCATGCGTTAATTTCGTTTGACTCCATGCTTTAGTTTCGTTTGATTCCATGCGTTAGTTTCGTTTGACTCCATGCGTTAATTTCGTTTGATTCCATGCGTTAGTTTCGTTTGACTCCATGCTTTAGATTTAATTGGAGAAGTAAGTTTTATACGCGGTGCATATAAAGTCAGATTGAGCACCTTCTTTGTATCAATCAGAACTGAACTTTACGACATTTTATTTTTGTTAAAAATAGCGCGCTCTGAACCTTGGCTGTTACGACCACCAAAAACTGAGTTTTTATTTAATAACTCGGCTTCTAGATGAAATTATTAAAATATTCTAAGACTTACCCACGAAGTAAGTATACCTACTTTTTATACAAATTTTAAAGTTGTATTGTTTAAGTAAGGCCTTAATTTATTATTTTTCTAAAGATTCATACAAAAGGTTAAAACTGAATGTGAAATCATCGAATGGGCGGAGGTAGGCATGTATTTATATATGTATTCATACACTTTATAATATAACTCCTTTGTCATCTGCCGTTTATAACCATAATCATTTATTATTAATATTATGTAATTTTTTCAAAATTTAGCGTGTTAGAAAAGTAAATGAAATTACATTATATAGTTATTCGTATACAACAATTAGTTGAGTATATATAACAATTAGTTGAGTATATACCATTCGTCTTGATTTCTTCTAAATTATATTTTTCATATTTTTGCTTAGTTTACAAATGTTTAAATTCATATCCATAGAGAGAGAGGGCCTCTCCTATTACAGGTTACTAAACTTAAAAGGTGAGTCCCAAAACATGTAAAGTGTGAATTGTTAACAATAAACGAATTTTACGTATTAGTATGTAGTATATAGGGTGGGATTTGGTCGACCGCCTGGATTCGTGCTGAGGGCTTGGTTGGTGATCAGTGAACCTTGTTCCTGGTCCTTGGCCAGGTCTCCGGTATGAGTTCGGGCGGTTGATTGGGTTTCACCTTGTATAATTATATATTTTACCTATCATTTTAATCGTATATATATTGCTACATAAGTTAAATAAACCTTTAACTTCGTTCATGTACATTTATTATTCTATTACATACATTTTTATAAGATTAAATTTGACTCGTAAAAAGCGTATTATGTACACCTTTTACAAAATAAACCATTTGAATTTGAGTCAACAGCTTATTGTCTTAATATTTTTTTCATAAGTATTATCTATCTAACCAGCGACTTCTAACTACGTCTCTATACAGCCTTAAAAGCAACATTTTATGAAACATCATCATAATAGCTGTCAGGATATCGTCAATATTGCCTCGTTTTTACACAAAATTTGGCAAGTTCTATAATTTTTGTCTATGTTGGAAACAAAAAAAGAGAGAAATACAGACGTCGTCCATTTAAAGAAGACTAAGTTTATATAGAGAGGTGGTAGAGCTGATGCCGGGCTCAACTGTGGAGGTACCACCATCTTACTTGGAGACCCCCTCGAAGTAATTCGGGGGAGAGTAAGAGGACAGCACACAGGCAAAAAACCAGGAGGCTCACCATGCCTGGGACCGATGGATGGCGGTGACGGGCAGTGGCGTCACTGGTGCGAGGGTTCTGGCACCGCGCTCACCAACCCGCCTGCCCAGCGTGTGTGAGTATGGGCAATTCTTCCAGGATGACCGCTGGCAGTGGCAAACTCCTGGAAAGGCTTATGTCCAGCAGTGGACGAACTAGGCTGATGGATGGATGGATGGAAGTTTATATACTTTTCTATAAATAAATAGTTACCGTTTCAGCTTTTACCTGAAACCATTTCACAAATTCAGCGTTTTTTGATTATCTCGCCATCTTGCACCTCTTGATGAGAGATGGGTTGGTATGCAGTGTGCAGTGTGGGGCAAATGGAAACATATATAAACATAATGTGCAAAGTTTCATTGAGATCAAAGCCATCAGGACGTCACAAACACCTAAAGCATTTATATGGCAGCTGAGCAGGCCACCTTAACACTTAACAGTCTGCTATTTTATATCATTTAATTAAACCGATGGACCGAGTAACGCAATGTGAAATGGTCATTTTAAGTTGTCAAATTAGTATTTGACATTAAACGAACCATTAACATTCTCCAAAAGACCACATATTGATCGCTAAGCCCTTTGTCAGGTTCGAGGGTCGCAGTGAGAGCCTGGGTGGCCGCTCCAGATATCAGTCACGCGTTACGGAGAGGATTCAGTAGGTAACTGTTATCGACCGACCGCACCGTGCGTGCATGTCAGGACGTCTTCATTTAGCTTGATGGTGGACGTTAGCGTTACGGAGAGGATTCAGTAGGTAACTGTTATCGACCGACCGCACCGTGCGTGCATGTCAGGACGTCTTCATTTAGCTTCATGGTGGACGTTATCGTAAATAAGTTGTCCGTCTGTCAAAACCGTTTTGCTCGGGCCACGTATGAGATATCAAGTTGAACTGACACTTACAGAAGTCAATAATCCCGTGGTGCTCTAAAGACACTAGGCTTCAAACTCAACGTAAAAAAAGTTATTGCACTTTAAATAATCAATTTCATACAAATTTGCTCACCAGAAATACCTATAGGGCACTTCCAGTCGGCTAAGAAATTTGAAATGTATTTGACACGTAGGTCTCATAGCACACATAACATAATAAAAAATCTTAAAATTACCAATATTTAATAACTTAGGAAGTTGTTATAGACTAACATAACAGACCCTTATAGATCGTAAGTGTAGAGTTAAGTTAATTATTCATAACTGCAAGTGAAATTATTAACTTTAATGTTTTTAGGGTTCCGTACCTGTATTGTGTGGTGGTACGGAACCTTTTGTGCACGAGTCCACCCGCACTTAGCCCGTTTTATTTTACTTTCGTATATGTTGTTGTTCTATAACGTTGATTTATTACATTCTGCCAATCATAACGCCACAAAACGATGATATAATATTCATATTACTATAAAATTATTGTTTTTGAAAATTCCTTAGCATTAATAATAATTATCACAGTTAATATAATTTTTATAATCTGTTTATGCATAAAATCAATAACTTGTAAACATAAGTTTTTGTATGGTTGCGTAAACTGCTTTTTCTCGAAAATATGCGAATTTTTTCGTGATAAACCAAATTATGGCGTAAAAATAGTACCGATCATACGAAATTATTTTAGTATTCTCAGAAAAAAGCAGATAAAATGTAGAATTTTAATGAAAACGTAACATATTATATTGTTTCAGCTTCAAAATTTTTGGAATTCTAATTTACAGAAACCAATGGAAACTTTGTAATGGCAACATACACAAATACATAGGTAATACAGTTTTGTTGAATAACTACTGAGGGAATTTTGAATTTTAAGTGTTATGTTTCGATTAATTAGAAAAAGGCGGATTTTTCACAATCCGGCTGTAAAACCGCTCTTAAACAAAAATTAATAAAAATGATAGTGATAGAAAATAGAGAAAGAAAATCTTGTTTCAATATCTGGATTAAAATTACGTAGGTAATTATTTTAGTCCAGAGAAAAATACTACGCGAGCAGCCATTTCACTTATTTTCCTGTTCCAACAAATGTGTCGTAATACGAGTATGTAATTTTGCGAGTAACCATTTCACGTATTTTTTTCTTTACACAAATGTGTCGTAATGCGTATATGTCGTTATGCGTCGGGAGCAAAATAAATAGGACATAGGTATTCGCCCTGGTATGATGTGCCTCAAACCTCCGCTCCCATTAAAGCGATTAGTGTCGTCAAATTAGCAGGTCGATGTTTGTCGGTACGAATATCGACAAACGACATTGAATTAATATCAGCGCGCAATACATAGTGACTGTTACGGCGACGCTTGCTGCGTCCTTGATAGAGCAAAATAGGAAAAAATAATACTTTTCACATGGACGTGATTATTCGTTTGAATAATACTACGTTATGTTTATAGCTATCAAATTTATCTTTTACTTAAAGCATAAATTAATTAAATCGATCAAGCTGCTTAACAGCAGCAGTAAGGAATTTAAACAAAAAATATAACATTCGGTTGATTTTTTTTTCATTTTGAAGTTTTGGTGGTATGTAAAAGAAATATGTTGCATACGTTTTGTTAGACTTGATAATTCATATATATTTTTTTCAATATTTTTGGTTCCGCCATAAACGCCATAAGCCCCTTAATTAATTAATTAACTTCTGGATGCTAAATTACAGCCGCAGCTGCAACTTCAAAGACTTCATTTACATAGCTGACAACATTGAGAATCAGAATTTTATGAAAACTTATTTATGCCCTATTTAAATGCATAAATTGGAATTTTTGTTTACAATTGTTTTAAACTAATAACATTGCCCATAGCTAGTTATTTAAATATGGTGCCCATTCAACTAGCCAGTAGGCACCATATTTTTATATAAATATTTAGTGGGTAGGCGGTCAAACGCTGCTGCATGTCTTGTGCGGTCACGATAAACAACAATAACCGCCCGTAATCCAAGATATCAGGGTAAATAGTAAATTATTACGAGTGTACGAATGGACAGGTGTGTTATAATTCATCGAGCGTTAGTTTGGAGACCAAGCGCAAGGTGAGAGTTATTAATCTCTATTTCGTTTTAGTTCTATGAAGGTGAATAAAGATAAAGTCGCTTTTGTCAAGTTGTGATTTATATATTATATATTGCGACTATATATTATATGTTATAACCTGCCAGTAAGTACGTTTATAGGTATTTTGTGTACCTGTAACATACTGTCTAATTATGTTCAGTTGCACACGTCTACTATATTAAGATTTGTATGAAAATCAATTACTTTTAAAAAGATAAAATCAATGGTAAAATTATTTTTTCGAAACCTCGAAAAGTTACGAAGTTATTGACAATAAAACGACCACGTGACGTCATCTGACATGATTTCACACTAAAAGTGATAAATATCGCTATCGCTAACTTCAGTAATGACAAGAATTTTTCAAAAATTGAAAACGTTTTGTGCTTTGCTATAATTCGCAAATCGCTCAGTGCTCTGCGAGTCCAATATAATAATGGTTTGAGGATGTTGATGGGGCTGCCTCGCTTTTGCAGCGCATCAGGCATGTTTACCGAGGCTCGTATTGACAGCTGGGAGTCAATATTACGCAAGAGAGTGGCCTCCCTGATGCGGCGCGTGAGAGACAGTCCCAGCAGCCTTCTGAACACCATACTGGATCGGATGGATTTTCCGGTTGTGCGGCACTGGAACTTCTTACATATGGGGTCCAGAGCTGCAATGTTTATCAGTAATCAGTAATCAGTAATTATTTATTTACCATAATTATAACGCAGTTTGTTACATGGCAGGTCAACAATATCATAATAATGTTCTACAAATACTAATCTAAAAACAATAATATCACATTGATATTAATATCTTAACAAATAACATTCTTAACCTAAATTAAAATAAAGTATAATAAAATAAAATATAATTTTTTTATAAATGTCAAATTGAATATAAATAATTAAGTCAAATCATATTGAAAATGTACATTTTGTAAGTTTCTCAGTCATAAATTCATTTATTGTATAAAATGGATTACATTCGAAAAAATATAAAATCTTTGTTTTAAATTCCAATAATGTTAATTTGGTTAGTTCTATAGGCAATTTGTTATACATTTTTATTTTATTTTTTATTCCTTGCTTTTCTGTTTTTGTTAGTGGTATCCTTGGTAAAGATAATTTTTCTTTATTCCGCGTATTAAAATTATGTACATCCATTCTTTTCGGAAGATTATTTTTTTTGTTATGAATTTCAATTATTTAACATTAAATAAGGTTTTCAAGTGTAAATATGTGTGCTTATATAGTTTTTAAGCAATTCTGTTACTAACAAAATATGGATTTGGTCTGAAATAAAATTATATTTTATAATAACTAATTAATCAGTACACTGATGTTTCACTACAGGACACGTGTCTATTATAATTGACTTTGACATACAGGGCGTTTGCGACAACTCATGGTAATTTCTGTTGAAACATCTGTACTTCAAATAAAATTGAATGAACCATTCAAGCCTCACCCCAGGCTCACCGCCGCAACATCTGCGCTTAACACAACTTTGCATATTTTTCAGCACTGGACAAACTACATATATGTTACTTTATGTTATGTATTATAATTATAACTGTGAGTCACTAAGTTTAAACTTGTATTTTCTAAGATTATGTTTATTTTGCGAAATCCATCGCTATGAATACTCTAAATATTATTAGAGTGCATTACAAACTAGAAAAGATCAATCAGAAATAAACCCAAAGACAAGAATTTGAAAATAATATAATTATTATCGAATCCAATTAAACTTGAGGGTAAAACATGTCTATTGCAAATCGGCTCACCTCAATAAGTATTTTTTTTAATTAATGAATAGTTAGTAATAAATTGTACGGACGGACGTCTAACCTGTGCTAGCCCGCAGTATAAGAGAGAACGCTATCCTGATCAAAATTATATAATTATTAATCAAATAGTTTTCTAATAGTTTTTGTTGTTACCATTGTGTGCAGAATGCGGGCGACGTCGTCAGTCGGGTGGTGCCCAGAAGCGGATCGTGGGCGGCGTGGAGGCTTCGCCAGGGGACTGGCCCTTCCTGGCGGCAATCCTTGGTGGGCCCGAGGAGGTTTTCTACTGCGCGGGAGTGCTGGTCGCCGACCAGTGGGTGCTCACCGCTTCACACTGCGTCGGGAAGTGAGTCTCTCTAGTTAACAACTATTACTATTTCATTTCCCTATGGACTTACGCAGTTACGCTTGGCCAGTACCACACCTGATGGAAACCATTGATGAGACTGAGGATGAAAGCGTTAGCTCAGAAACTGTGAGACGAGGTGTCTGTCGAGGGACTTCAGTAAAATCTACGCGTAGGTCTTTTAGGTAATTTGCGTAGAATTAGTCTGTCTTATTTACAGACAGACTAATTCTACGCACATTGCCTAAAAGTGCTCTCCCTAAAATTTTGGAACATTTTGTTTATACAAGTAGCACCATCTTAATAATTTTCGCCATTCTTTGACAAAGGTCATATTTATAAACGCGTCCATGACACGTACACGTACATAGTACACGTATAGACAACCCAAATGTTTGTATAGGTTCTAAAATGACTGCCTCCTATTGTTTCCATTAGGAATGTTAGTGCAATGTTTAGGGTTCTTACAATTTATGATTCAGCTATTTTCGAAAACATAAAGCTGGTGAAAACTATGCGCATTATATCTGTGACAAATCTGTATTGTATGGACATCCTTATTATATGGCCCATGATTAGTAGCAGTTAGCTCTGGAGATATGCTGTGAAAGAACGTACAGGTAGATAGAATAACTACGCTAAAAAGGTTGTCTGATTTAATTAAGTTTACTTAAATAGTAATCCATACAAAAAACAAGTTTCTCTGATTAAGCTGATATTGATAATAGAGTTTTCATGTAGCGATTTTTAAATTTTTGTTCTATTCAGGATATTTTAACACTACAAAATATTAAAATACGTCATATTTAATAAATAACTGTACAATAACTAGGCCGTTTTTAATTTTGTACTTTTGCTATCTATGCATTGTTAAGCAAATAATTTATTGAATTTATATGTTCTTGTTTCATGCACATAGTTACGTACACTTTATGAAAGTGACCCAACGGACATCTAAAGTCGAATCAGATCAGTATACAAAGGTAACCCGTGCCCCCTCCACAGTCACTCGGACGTGAACGGCTGGACGATCCAGCTCGGCATCACGCGGCGCCGCTCGCACGCCTACTATGGACAGAAGGTGAAAGTCAAGCGAGTCGTACCACACCCCAACTACAACATCGGGGTCGCGCACGACAATGACATCGCCTTGTTTCAGGTCAGTGTTCTTATGTGTCACTTGTAGAGTACGGCGAGTGTTGCTAAGCTACTTATAGCTCTTCTGTGACGTTGCTTCATCACTCGTAGCTCTTCTAAGAAATTGCTACGCCACTCGTAGCTCTTCTAAGATGTTGCTACGCTACTTGTAGCTCTTCTTAGAAGTCGCTACGCAACTCGTCACTCATCTAAGACGTCGGTACGCTACTCGTAGCTCTTTTCAGACGTTGTTACATTACGTATAGCTCTTCTTTGATGTAGTTACGTCATTCGTAGCTCTTCTCAGATGTTGTTAGGCCACTCATAACACTTCTAAGATATTGCTACGCCACTCGTAGCTTTTCTTATATATTGCTACGCTGCTCGTAGCTCTTCTAAGTTGTTGCTACTACACTTGTAGCTCTTCTTAAATATTGCTACGTCACTCGTAGCTCTTCTAAGATGTTATTAAGGTGATATATCGTCCTTGCAAAGGTCCCCGTTACTCCAGGTGGAAAGACCCGCAGTGCGAGAGGGACGGAATCGGGGAAAATTGTCAAAAAGTCTGTTTTAAATTAACACAAAATTAACTAAAATAGCTACGAAAATTTCCATAACCAATAATTTAGGTATTGTTAAAACCCATCTAAGTAAATATTTTTGAAGTCTGTATGCTATCCCAATTTGTCAGAATATCAAAAAAAGTATAAATTTATACCTAATGTTAATAATTATTTCTATCAAGTGAAAAGCTTTGCTCGTAGCTTTTCTTAGATGTTGCTACGTCACTCGTATTTGATGTTGCTACGCCAGTCATCCCTTTTTTGATATCGGTACATACTCATAAATCTCCAAAAAAAAAAAGAACTTGTTTTTATCAGTGGTTACCACCATGGAGTATGAAAATGCTATCTTATCCCCTTTAATCAAACAAATTTGATCGTTCAGCTCGAGGTGCGAGTGCGATACCATGAGCACCTGTCGCCCGTGTGCCTGCCACCGCCCGACAGAGTCCTCAAGCCCGGCACGGTCTGCACCGTCATCGGGTGGGGGAAACGAGACGACAAGGACAGTGAGTTACTCTCTTTTTTTTTTAAATAAAGTTTTTTTTTATTTACATCATTTCTTTAAGTTTAATTTAAATGAGAGCGGTTTCGCAGCCGGATTGTGAAAAACCCGCCTTTTTCTTATTATTCGAAACTGAACACTTAAATTTAAAATTCACTTAAATAGTTATTCACTTCAAATAGTTATTCAACAAAAACTTATAACCTATGTACTCGTATTGTGTATGCTACCATCGCAAAGTTTCCATTGGTCTCTGAATATTTAAATTTCAAAATTATTTCAATAACAAAATTTTTGAGATTCTTATTTACGTCAACCAATGCATACTTTGCGATGGCAACATACACAATACATAGGTAGTAGGGTTTTGTTGAATAACTACTGAGCGAATTTATATTTTTAGTGCTATGTTTCGATTAACTAGAAAATGGCGGGTATTTCACAATTCAGCTGCGAAACCGCTAATAACATTATTTTTTGTTCCTACAAATGGTTGCAGCATTATTATCGTGCTATCTTGGTATACAAAGTCTGTTGTGTATGTGAAAATGTTTGAATAAAAATCCAAGTATATACACAAAAGTATAATAATAATTAAATCTAATCTACTCTAAATTAATCGTAGATGTAAATTTAATTTTCTGTTTTATTTTCTCTTTTTTATTTTTTTCATATTTATTAAGTTATGCCAGTTTGTAGTGCATAAGTCTTTTGTAATTGTGTTGTGAATGTTGTGTTTTTCTGTTTTTGGATGCTCACTGTGGCTCGCTTTGTTATATTTTGGATGCTCACTGTGGCTCGCTTTGTTATATTTTGGATGCTCACTGTGGCTCGCTTTGTTATATTTTGGATGCTCACTGTGGCTCGCTTTGTTATATTTTGATTTGTAAACGTTAAGTGTGTGTCTGTTGAAAAAACTAAATAAATAAATATTACATTACCCAATAACTATGTGAGTAAATATACAAAGTATTATAAAACAAAGTTCCTTTTCCTCAGTGTCAGAGTACGAGCCGGCTGTCAACGAGGTGGAAGTGCCAGTGCTGAACCGAGACCTGTGCAACCAGTGGCTTGAGCACCGCGAGCTGAACGTGACCGAGGGCATGATCTGTGCCGGGTACCCGGAGGGGGGCAAGGACGCCTGTCAGGTGAACCACACATACACTTTAGTGATACTTTACCGTTGCATTAATTGTTCAGATTTACTGTTAAAGTGCGGTTGAATATTAAGAAAAGAATCAGAAGAAAGAAAGCGCTAGCTCCCATTGTAAATAAAATTGGCTTTGGCTCCTGCTATCCTCTAAAGTCTTTGACTCCCGCTATCCTCTAAAGCCTTTGGCTTCCGTTATCCTTTAAAGTCTTCGGCTCTTGCTATCCTCTAAAGTCTTTGGCTCTCGCTATCCTCTAAAGTCTTCGACTCCCGCTATCCTCTAAAGTCTTTGGCTCCCACTATCCTCTAAAGTCTTTGGCTCCCGTTATCCTTTAAAGTCTTCGGCTCTTGCTATCCTCTAAAGTCTTTGGCTCCCGCTATCCTCTAAAGTCTTCGGCTCCCGCTATCCTCTAAAGTATTTGACTCCCGCTATCCTCCAAAGTCTTTGGCTCCCGCTATCCTCTAAAGTCTTTTCTCCCGCTATCCTGTAAAGTCTTTGGCTCCCGCTATCCTCTAAAGTCTTTGGCTCCCGCTATCCTCTAAAGTCTTTGGCTCTCGCTATCCTCTAAAGTCTTCGACTCCCGCTATCCTCTAAAGTCTTTGGCTCCCACTATCCTCTAAAGTCTTTGGCTCCCGTTATCCTTTAAAGTCTTCGGCTCTTGCTATCCTCTAAAGTCTTTGGCTCCCGCTATCCTCTAAAGTCTTCGGCTCCCGCTATCCTCTAAAGTATTTGACTCCCGCTATCCTCCAAAGTCTTTGGCTCCCGCTATCCTCTAAAGTCTTTTCTCCCGCTATCCTGTAAAGTCTTTGGCTCCCGCTATCCTCTAAAGTCTTTGGCTTCCTCTATCCTCTAAAACCAATTGTCGTTTTTCGAAAAGATGTGATGAAAAATCGATATTGTTATTTAAACAATGTTTTTTTTCTTTTGTCGAGGCCCTACCATTATTGCCATCTAAACTTGTGATTTAACCATCACCCGTACACCAGACCCCCCCTAATTTCAAACGATGTTACACGGCCTTGTATGAAATCTTTACCAAATTACGTCTATATATTTGAATTAGAAATGCACTTTTTTATATTTTGTAAATTCTTTTATATTTCATTTATTACATCATGTCTGTGACATATAAAAAACATATATTTTCATAAAAAATCAAGTTTATAAAATTATGTCCTCAAATGAGTTCTGAACATCCTCCTAACCAAAAAAGGAGAAACAAAAAAATATAGAGATCCCGTACATCTTCCGCACGAAAAAAAACCAAAGAAAAATAATATGTAATAATTATACAGAACTCACTTCGGTAACTTTTGCTCGTACTTGACCAAAATATTTCTTGAAATATTCACACTTGACTACAAAAAATATTAAACAGTGACCATAATGACAGTGACATACAACAGCTGAAACCGCAAATGCACTTCGCAAAGTAGTTCGTAAAATTTGTCAAAAGAGGTCGTATACCTCTCGTATACTATATTTTAAGTAAAACTAAAGTTAAGTTCGTCTTTAATAACGTCTCTACATTCGCTACAGATATTCCTACACAATAAAAACCTTGAAATGGTCACTTCTGTTACTATTTGCAGTTTTAACATTTGATTTAGATTTTCTTTATGGATTTCTAGTAGTTAGTAAGCCTTAAATACAATCACAATTCAAACTTAATTAAATGCTTAACTTCTAACTTATTTAAGAAATCACAGCATGCAAATGATTAATTTATCTCTCCTTATGTACTACATGTTAACAAAATACATAATAATTGACATTACAAATAATAATAATATTACAATTTTGTTTAATTTTAAGTTTTTCTAAATTATTGTTTTATTAAAGCTTCTTTACAAGCAATTTTAAATCTTCCTAAATTATTTACAATGATTTCGCAGTTGTTGCATATCAAATTAAAGGTGTTTGTGAGTCTGGAAATCGGAGCGGACTTACCAAGGACGGTTCTAGAAAAGGGTGGGTAAAACAACTTAATAGGAAAACGGGGATATTTGTAAGCAATTCTAAATGTAATTTTACTTAAAAGGTCTGGGCAGTCTATTCTATTATTCAAAATATTATGCAGAAATGATAGGTCAAGTATATTACGGCGGTCACTTAGACTGTCTATGTTAAAATAACTTAGTCTCTTCTCGTCTGAAGAAAGCTTCTTGCCAAGTCCGCAACTGTAGGTAAGATGTCAGAAAAATCTCCTTTGCACAAGCGTTCAATACGTAGCTTATGCACTGCATAGTGTGGAGACCATACCACAGAGCAATATTCTAAGTGGCTGCAAACAAGAGAATTATATAATAATATCTTTGTTTTTGCACATTTAAACACTTTTGCGTTGCGCATGACAAAACCCAGCATTCTTGCTGATTTAGAGATGATGTGATCAAAGTGGCCAAAGAAAGTCAATTAAGAGTCGAGATAGACATCAAGATCCTTGATGCTAGATACTTCTTTTAGATCTATTCCACTAATATTGTACTTAGATTGCACAATGTTTCTGTTTCGCGTGAACTTGTTGTGGTAGCATTTCTGAGCATTCAATTGCATTTCGTTTTTCACACTATCCAAATCCGTTTGCAAGTCCCGAACGTCGTTTAAACATTTAATAATTTTTGTCAATTTTAGGTCATCGGCAAATAAATTACTGTCCTAATCATGCCTTTTTCCCTATTTAGATTGCTATTTTAATAACTAATGGCCATTTAATTCTTTTCTTGTCGCTTTCTACCAGAACTACGTCACCAATAGCTAATATTTTGTTTTTTTTCTGCACCAAAAAAACCAAATATTCGGTTCTAGGCCGATTTCTTAAATCATCCCCCATGATCATCCCTAAGTTTTTGTTATACATACAATGACGTTTATTTAAGCTTTTTGGTATATTTGGTCAAAACCAGAAACGTCCCTTTGAATTAGAGGTTTACTTGGCTGAGATGAGGTGTTATTCTTGGGATTATCTTACTATGGAATACCGCATCGTAAGTATTGAACTTTCCCGATGTTATGAAACATATCTTATCTTTGAATATTTGATCAAATAGCTTTCAATGTTCGGTTTTCAAATAAATTATTTCAAAAAAATGGTTTAACTAAATTGTGTTCCGTGTATAAATTCCAAGTATCTCAAAACATTTGTAGTATCTAACCCACAACCACTGATATAAACAATGGTATTATGATATCTATGCTCGACACATATAGTATGTATGAGTCATATGATGGTCATGTCAGTTATGAGCATAGAAAACATGTTATGGCCATAGAACACATAAAGGGCGGTCATAGCTTTTCAGCCGCGCTCGGCTGCAGTCGGATTTTCTCACCATTCCAATTCGGCGGAGGCTCCCGGATTACTAACAAACGCATGACCATCATAATATGAAAACTAAGGACGCAAGACATGCTTTTCGATTTTGCGGTTTCTATCAGGCTACCACGTCTGCCGCAGAGTGTTAAAAAATGCCCTGCAAGGAGGTAAGTACTCAGAGCTGCAAGCATGCTCACACTATTAACGATAAATAAATATATGAAGAATAAAATAGTGAATGAAGTCGCTCGCCCAATCCTTGTTCGGTTTGACGACTGTTATGGTCTCGTCCGGCAAAAGCGTGGCGATGTCAGGCCGGAATGATAGTATAAGGTAGATTAGCTATTCACTGTGAAAGGGTAGGTATGAAAGACATACAGAAAACGCCACGTCACAGAAATTAAGGCACTTCTGTATGGCGTTTCTATAGACTTCCATAGGAATTCTCTCACCACTACCACACTCTCATCTTGCCAAGACAAAACCACGCTTTCTTTATTGCAAAGCCTTTAAAGTGGTTCCTATAAATTTAAATAATTTTAAATTTGTCGACAGGGTGACTCTGGCGGGCCACTGCTGTGCAAGGATCCGACAGACACGTCAGCGTCCCCACGCTGGTACGTGGGTGGCATCGTCTCGTGGGGCATCAAGTGCGCCCACCCGCGGCTGCCCGGGGTTTACGCTTACGTGCCCCAGTACGTCCCCTGGATCTTGCAGCAGATCCGTCTATACGACGCAGAGCACGCGCGCGACCACCAGCTCACTGACCTAGCTGACTGAGAACAGGACACGCGGCTGAAGAGGCAGCGACTCCTCGACCAAAGAACGAGGTTATAGTAGACTGTGTCATAGATGCCATGTCCTCTCCAGCGAGGTAAGCTTCACGCAGGAGTCAAAGTAGCTAGAAGTCTGTTTGGATTATGCGTACAAGTTGGGCAGTTGAGTGAGAATTGATTTAATCGAACCTGAAACTTGCTCTCGTTGGATTATTTTTAGTCAAAAGATAATTATTAGATTGTAACTACATTGGATTGGGCGTTTTTTTATGGGGATGTGTGTTTACCTTGTTGAAAAAAGATAACGAATGTCACGAAACTTTCGTAAAAATTCGATGGCTCGTCTTGGCGAGGGCACTGCCGTGCCCCCAGATGGTTTCATAATAAAGGGCACGTTTTACAAATATGTAAAATATTGGACTTGACAATAAATATAAAACATTTGACAATAAATGGCTAAATATTTTTTACATGTCACTCGTGTGTCGAGTGAAAAAATGTGAAGCTGTGATAATATGTAATTGTTTATTATGAATTGATGAGATCTGAAACTTACCACTAATGTGTCCACGTTCACTTTCGTCTCGAAACTTTTGTAAAAGTGTAGTTATTTGAGTAATATAGTATATTGATATTAATATTTATTTCAATTAGAGAACCTGTCTAACATAAGGACGGTTATTTAATAAATTGCAGGAAAGCTTCAGTTGTAGTATCTGCCCATGCAGCTATGCATTTCGTAGATAAAAGGACATTCCTTTGTTTCTTTACTAGGACAATTTGATGGAGCTTAAAGTATTAGAGCATTTCTGCAGTTTGTTGATAGAATGAGAATGCAACGTCAGTGGGATTCTCAGCTTTAGCTATTTTTCCCTTTAGGAGAAGTATTGTATCGATCACTTCCTGAGTTGTTATGTTGATTTCCTCCACAATGTTGTACGTGTAAAGTGATGCCATTTAACGGTATTTATGTACTTATATCTAGGTGTACAATTGTTTGATGTTTAATGTTGGTAGAAATTAGAGAAAAGTGCTTTTATAGTCTAAGATAACAGATCTCATATTGATCCCGATGAGTATTTCAATGGTAAGTAATAAGATCTTCCTTAATGACAATAAAAATGAAAAAAATATACTATTTATAAAAAAAGTATTTATGAAATTAAATAAAATGTGAATGACAATACAATAAATTACGACAATACTATGAAATTAAAGATAATATTTTATACAGACGTTACGCTTTAAATATTTCTTTAAATCATTCTACTACTTATAGATAGACTATTACAAAATATATTTTCTTTGAGGTTGGAGGTGAAAATGTAGTAAAATAGCTTTAATACATTTAAGAAAACAGTAGATGTAAGTATTTATAAATATATATGTGACACATAAAGTAGATAGACCTAGTCATGTTTTATATTGTAATTAGAATGACCTACGAATCAACAATGTTTCTTTTAGATTCACAACTAAAAGTAAAATATTTAGATGAATTCGTGCTCAAAACTATAGTTGAGGTTATATGCGAATAAATAGCGTAAGTATATGTATAACGTAGCTACGAAGCACAGACCACAATTGGTCTGTGGTACGAAGCACAGACTACAACTGGTCTGTGGTACGAAGCACAGACCACAATTGGTCTGTGGTACGAAGCACAGACTACAACTGGTCTGTGGTACGAAGGAATGGTTGTCCACTTCTTAAGTATATGTATAACGTAGCTACGAAGCACAGACCACAACTGGTCTGTGGTACGAAGCACAGACTACAACTGGTCTGTGGTACGAAAGAATGGTTGTCCACTTCTTAAGTCCCTTCTCTAATCTCGAGCTTTTAAACGTTGTTGATACAAATAATAATTTTACGTAAGTTGTTATATACTCACCTAATGGACGTTATAATGAAAGAATCAAAAATAATTTTACAGAAAATTTTGTAAGCTTTATTTGAAGTAAAAGTAGTTTTTTGGAAAATAAACTTACAAGAAATCAGAAAATATACAAATTAAATATAATTACAAACTCAGAATTGAATCGAAATAATAATGTAAACGCCGCCTCTAATACAGCTTACATTATTTTCTTCTATTATATACTTCTGTTATATACTTCTATTGTAACCCTTTTTGTTACAAATCA
Source organism: Ypsolopha sequella (assembly GCA_934047225.1). Lineage (NCBI taxonomy): Eukaryota > Metazoa > Arthropoda > Insecta > Lepidoptera > Ypsolophidae > Ypsolopha > Ypsolopha sequella. Next base: position 958,939 of record OW203986.1, on the reverse strand, counting down.
CAGAGAACAGACGTTTTATGGCAAAAAGGGTAGAAATTCTAAATTGTACAAAACTAAAACAAACACTTTTATTAAAGAGATAAGTATAAAGGGAAACATAAAGTTTAACTCAACGTTTTCTAATTTTCGATGGATTGTTGGTGTAACTTCGATATAGCTTATTCAACCCTTAGAGTTACAACCAGTGTTTGCTTTTATATCCTGCATGATGCAGTATCTTCTAACAACCGAGTTGAAAATTATTTAAGCGGTGTAGAGCGAATGGATTTTTTTGGTAAGATGTGAGTATTTTCCAGAATAAATGCAGTTTAAAGGTGACAGATCTGCTGCACCCCAGTATCTTGTGTGTGGCCGGATCGTAGCGCAGCGATCAAATACTGACACTACGTACTCGTAGTGTAGAATGTAGAGTTAGTGCACTCTACTTCAGCTCCAGCTGATACTTATGACACTTGTGATCACTTGACACTTGACACTTATGACACTTGTGATCACTTGACACTTGCCTCTCTAGCTTAGCTCAATTTTAATACGTTTAAGTTTGTTGTGATTTAACTGGATATGACTTTATACTTCCAATTTATACTTCGTAGGTACGATTACTGTGCGGTCACGAGTGCTTACAACATGTTTATAGATGACATCTAAATTAAAAAAGGAATCATTTAATAATATGGGACTCCGGGGAAATTACGGAAAACGACCACTTAAAGTATCTGTGGTCACAATGCAACTGATGCCAAACTGTGTTTAATACTGAATTATTATTATTTTAATAACTATTATAAACGTTGAGTGGATACGATGTAACATTTTGAAAATATTTTTTTGAATCATGTGAGATATTTAATGAAGCCTATTTTAACCCGTACACAGAATATGTAGACTATTTTGCACCCTGATATAGTCACTTTTGAGTAAGGTGGGAAGCGTTTCCGAAAAAAGTGTTGTGACAAGCAGATGAAACTGCGCGTCAATAAAGTGTTGTGACAAGCAGATGAAACTGCGCGTCAATAAAGTGTTGTGACAAGCAGATGAAACTGCGCGTCAATAAAGTGTTGTGACAAGCAGATGAAACTGCGCGTCAATAAAGTGTTGTGACAAGCAGATGAAACTGCGCGTCAATAAAGTGTTGTGACAAGCAGATGAAACTGCGCGTCAATAAAGGTCACGATTACAACTAGATAGAGATGACATATGAAAGAGCTTTTAAAATGTTACAAGTTAACTTATTATTTGATAGTTAATCAATGAAAATTTTCATTACAACGACAGTCCACTAATTTGCTACAAAACATGGTAACATACCATGGCATTCCGCCAAAACAGTTGACCCGATTAAGCTGCATTTTTCACATATTCGGTCCAAAAAGAAAAACATCTGCGATGTGAAAAGTATATCTTAAAATTGTGGAAAATATCTCAAAATAAAACCAAGGACATTTTTACGTTTTACTGATTGTAATTCTCACTTAAACCAAGGAAACAGAAATCCATGAATGTTGTTATTCGTTAAATAAATATAACAGTTACCTACTCGCGATGTATCATTAATGTAAGACAACAGTTTCGTTCCCGTCGGAGCAACTTCATTAGAAACAGAGTTAATGCTTTACTTTTTGTTACAAAAGCCATATTTAGGTTTTCCTTGCTTTATTTATACCAATACCAGCTTTTAGACCGTGCCTTCGACTTCGTGAAGGAGCTTGATAATTTTTCTGAAAAAACAGCTCGGGTCACAATCTCCAAGCTACAAAAGTTGTATAGTGATCTGTTGATTGGTTGCAGAGTTATAAAGCAACAAAAAAAAAAACAATTTTCAGAAATGATAGTAGCTGTTTAAAAAAACAATGTTGCTTTTTAAATACAGTATCAAATACTGTACCTTTAGTATGTGATGTTTATGTATCTATTTGTATACTTCTTTATTTGTATCTCTTTTAAAGTTTAGGACAGATTAGAAAGTGTTAACAATTACTTTATGACGATACATAAAGATAATAATAATGACATAAAATGCATTGGTATTTGGCTTTATAGAACATGTGTAGAGACTATACATGTTCAGCTGTTAATGTTATACATAACGACCGTAGATTTACATGTATACACGCATGGATGTATATGATAAAGTATTATAAACGCCAAACCGATAGATGTAACGATCGCTATTTGAGAATTCTATTGAAGTAGACAATTATTTGTGTTCAGAGCATATCTTCTTGGAGTCAGCTGGTTTGACTCAGACTCAGCCGGTTTGACTCTGGCTCATTATAAAGTAGGTATAGTAGACACAGATATTTGTACATTCCTATTTAGCTGTATGTACTTAGCGACAATAAGTATTTTGATATATGAAAATGGTGATTCTAAATACCTTCGACTTGATATTTTGTATTTTATCTATAACGAGTGTGGAGAGTTTTGGAAACTTTGGCATCATCGAGTGTAGGGGTTTTGAGCTTAAATTAATTTCGTGATCATATATTTGTTATATTCACATATTAATTAAAATTCCAGAGAATAATGTACAGGTTTTAACAAAGGTTGTGTGTAACTAGTAATGTGTTAGCTGCCTATCGCTACGTGTCGTAGTCGCGATGTATGTCTATAGATACCGGCCCTGAGTGTTAAGTGTTTTACTACTGTCGCAGAAACATATCTATGTCATATTATATTAGCTCATAGGACGAATATCAGATACAAAAGCACCAAAAAATTATAGTCAATTTTTTGGGTCTATTACTAACCAGTAAACGAAAGAAATCAATTAAAGTTTATCAATAACGTCCTAGCCGTCAACTAGTTCATGATGATGTAGCAATACATCTCGGACAGAAGCTTCAATTTACATGACACGTCGTGGTACATGATATGGCGGTGTAAAGGCTTTTGAATAAGTTCTGTCGTCTTCTTATTCAGATATTACTTATAGCTTGTCAACGTGTCGTGCTTACCGCGACAACGGGATACAGGGTTTGGGAGACGGCCTCAAGCACAAAGTTGACAAGCTAGTCTATCAGTCTGTTCCCTAGATAACGTCGCGGTGCGAGAGGTAAATGTCGGTAAAATGTACCCCCTTCCCGTACCACGATGTTACCTAAGGAATGCACTAAATTTATCAGTATAGACTTAATGAGAATATTTCCTAAATTATATAGTAGAGCCTTTCAAATAATTTTCGTAGAAAATTATAATTTGCGTTGATTTGAACGTGATTTTGACTAAACTTAGTACATAAATATAACATTAATAAAAATAAGTACTTACTTTCATTTTTGTCGGAAACTTAAATGCAAAGTTCAAAAAAAATAGTTATTTTATCACCCTTTGTAGTGTTTGTGTCGGAGGTATATTGTATGAAGGCTAGAAGTAGAGCTTTAACGTCAACATATCCTGACATTATCTTCTAAATATACTTACGAATTACGAAACAGTCGATAAAATACAATACTTCATATTTATTTGAGTATGATTTTTTTAACTACGGTAAATAATTGACAATAAATATATAATGTAGACAGACATTAAATATGAGGACAATATCAGTATTTATAGTGAATGTGATTGTTTTATTTTTATGAAATTTATATATTTTCTATCATAAATCTCTAGGCTTATGAAGATCCTTTGTAGTAAAAACTAGCGACAAAGAAAAGGTCAAAAATCAATACTATAAAACATATACTATATTGTTGTTATATACGTAGAGAACAAATAGATACGCACAATGAGGTATGTATGTACTCACTACTACAACTCACTTTGTATTTTTCTCTTCTGTTTGTATACAGATCATATGAAATGAGAGTATATTTATCGTTGTTGTATGTTTTAGGAAAAGTAAACTATATTGTTTTTGTATGTTGTAGGAAATGTAAACTATATTGTTTTCGGACAGGCCTAAGACTATGTCTCATTTCTACAAAACTATGTAAAAATCTTACATTTTATAATTTTGCAAACATAAGTAGTGAACTAGAACTACACAGACATACAAAATTGAAACAGAAGTTTCATACGAACCCTGGTTCAGAGACAAGTTGTGTATATTTATATTTACGCTGCGGGTAAAATTACTTTAAAATTAAAACGAAAGTGTCACCATATTAAATGGACAGGTAATTTTTAACGTCGTTTACTTTCACCGGAAAGTAATGCAATTCTGGCTTTAGAAATAGACTATGATTAAGACAATTCACAAAAAATTTGTGTACGAATGACAGAAACATCATGGCCTCCTCCTAAACTGAAGCTAGCGAATCATGCCCTCCTAAACCGAAGCTAGCGCATCATGCCCTCCTAAACCGAAGCTAGCGCATCATGCCCTCCTAAACCGAAGCTACCGCATCATGCCCTCCTAAACCGAAGCTAGCGCATCATGCCCTCCTAAACCGAAGCTAGCGCATCATGCCCTCCTAAACCGAAGCTAGCGCATCATGCCCTCCTAAACCGAAGCTAGCGCATCATGCCCTCCTAAACCGAAGCTAGCGCAAGTTCTAATAACAAGCATTACATTCCGCCGGTCAGATACCATAATTCTGTTTTTTCCGACGTAGTTTTAATCCACAGACGACATGCCAAATGTCACCAAATGTCACCGTTTGTCTATTAGGTATTCAGTTATGTTGTATTTGTTATACTGAAATATATAGTGCTCTAACATAAAAGACAAAAAAAAATACAAAGAAACATCTGATACTAAAGTATTTTCTTACCTTAAAAAGATGTTATCTTTTATGTTTTCTTAGGTTAATTGGTAGAAAAGAGTCAAATATTGTATTAGTTATGTTAGTACAAAACCTAGGTTTGTGTGTTCTTACATACCTATATGTTTCAATGTCGCTTGTAATAGTTTTCATTGTGTAGCTTTAATTTGTTTGAGATGCTTGAATTAAATATAACAACAATAGCAAACATCTAGTTGTTTCACTGATCACGCCTTGGGGAAGTGCGGAGTGAACATAGAAGGCGTTTCGTACAAAACCACGCTCTGCTACCAAAATATGTTTCGTGTAAACTCCATTCTGGGGATGTTATACCTCTATAATAGTAGAACCGTCTGTCACGAACCTACCACACCACTTACAAACTAAATCTTGCAAGATGCTGGGCCTGTTGAGTTCTCCTGCATGATTTGGGTCTGCAAGCGGCGTTTCCTTATAGCTAATTAAGTACAGGGATTTCCTAACAGTCAATCCAGTAGTTTCAGCCGACCACCCGTCGAGTCCCTCTCGCGGTGACCTGGCCTTGAATGGTCTCGGGCACGCGATGAGAACGGCTGGTGGGGTGCGTGCAGGCGTCTTGTTACGTCGCTCACCACCACGGAGAACGCTAAACACAAACAACCTATCCCGGGATGCATCCACAAACATCCACAAGCATGACGATTTGTTGGCACTTTCTCAACACCGCGTTTTTGTAGGTTATGTCACTACTACAAACTAGTTCAAATGTTCAAGATTTTGTCCCAATTTTGCCTCCTTGGCAAAAATAGGGGTAAAAATCTTAAAATAAGTCACTTTAATAGAAAGGTGGGAAAGGGGGAAGGGGGTGCAGGGGTAACCCGCCTCCAACTTTCCCCTGGCGGTGATGCTTGGTTTCTGAATTATTCATGGTTATAATTTGGGGTTATAAGTGCCAAAAATTGTAATGCAGAGAGTGGGGGCAGTTTGTGACCAGCATTTTTTAAATAATATTTTCATCCATGACGTGAAGTCTTGAGAACAATTCTTGTAACTTCTTGAAAATGGCTGCAATCAAAGATTTCAAAAGTTTAGATGAGCCGTACCTAAAATCTATTTTTGAATGCGTGCGTTAACATAATGCCGACGCGCGCACACTTCTAAGTGCGCAATCTGTCTACCTACGGTCAGCAAACTGATCAGACTACTAAAGTTGTTAAAATGATTAACTTTAAGTGCACTTAAGGCGTCCAACTATCATTGTATTCAGATGATCACTGATTCCAAACGTGTGAGCGTTATCCATTTAAAGGTGGAGACATTTTTGGTGCTGTCATACTAAGATAAGGGCTTATCTTTACTTTTGAAATCTTTGGCTGCAATGTCATCTCGATTGTTGCTTTTCAATATCGTGTCAAAATTATTGGCAGATGTGGTAAAAAGTCACCTCACCACCCGTCATTCTTTGAGCTTATTATCCATTAGGGTTACGGTCACCAGTTGTATGTCATCTTTACCACATTACGTCTAAATTATATTTTTGAATTAGAAATTCGCTTTTTCATATCTTGTAAATTCCTTTTTATTTCACTTCTTACATCATGTCTGTGACATATCAAAGAGCGTAGATTGTCATAAAAATTAAGTATAAAACTATTTCTTCAAATGAGTTCTGAACAGGCCCCTAAGCAGCAATGACGCCTTACTTAATTAATGATCAAGATAGGATAGCCCCGAGTATAAATGGTCCGACCCTTCACTACAAATACGTTTCACTAGGTATTCACACCCGTTTCTTCTTTATTTCTTTTATTCATGTTTTATTGTATATTTTGAGCACGATCCACCGTGAAGACTTTGAAAGGAAGAGAGCTATTTTTTAATCAGTGTGACCAAGACACAAAAAACTATTGGTCAAATGCCTTCTAAACATACATATTTTATCCAAAACAGAAGGATTGAGAGAAATAACTCTTTCTTTCGTAAAGGTTTAACAACGTAAAAAAACATTATAAAATATTGCAGACGAAAAAGAAAGTAGATACATTATCCAGTATCATGTTAAAACAACTACACTTATTTAATTCGTTGCACAGCGAACAAGTATATGCGATGCAAAATTAAAAAATAATTAATTAAATTAATTGTTCTAGCCGCCTGAGTTTGATCTCGAAACCCTCGAGTGCTTTGGTAACTTTTTAAATATTTTTTATTTTTATTTTTCGTACTAAACCGTAAAATCGGGCCAGGGGATACACAATAGACTTAATACCAGTCACTAATTCAATGTAACTATTTAGCTTTAACAAAAAACCGGCCAAGTGCGAGTCAGACACGCGTACCTAGGGTTCCGTATTGTGAATTTCTCGAGACCGCTTTATTTTTCCTGTAATCTTTACGTAAACACATATTATCATGATTTTTCCATATTTTCGGTCCACCAGTTTTGGAGGTAAGGGGGTCCATACATATTTTTGTGGTTTTTTAAAGATTTCTCGAAACCAGTGCCAGTAAGTATAGTAAAAGTATATATTTTTACAATCAGCTTTTTAATATCTACAATTTGATACCTATATTGTATTTTTATAAAATATCTTTTTTATTTATTTTACTTCTTTTTTTATATTTCTCATTAGTGCTGAATTTTTTTTAATCGCTATAGTTTTCCTGTTATTTGCCAGTTATAATTGAATTTTTTTTCATATTTTCGGTCTACCAGTTTCGGGGATAAGGGGGGTGGGGACATACATATTTTTGGGGTTTTTTAAAGATTTCTCGAAACTAGTGTGAGTAAATATATCTGTATATATAAAATTCAAAGTCCTGACTGACTGACTGACTGACTGACTGACTGACTGACTGACTGACTGATATATCAACGCACAGCCTAAACCGCTGGTCCTATAGACTTGAAATTTTGCATACATATACCTTATATAGTGTAGGCATCCACTAAGAAAGGAATTTTTCAAAAAATTAGGGGGTAAGGGGGTGAAACGGGTGTCCAAAGTTTGTATGGGGAAACAACATAGTTAGACTATTTTATTCGAGACTTCACAGTACTCCTATCCATAAATGAGTAAACATGTGTTTCAGGTTTTTTCAGAATTCAACTCCTAAAAAGGGGAAATGGGGTGAAAAATTCTGAAAATCAACATGGGTATCGTTTGAATGGTTTATCAGATCGCTGATTACGAAAACAACGATTTTAAAATCCAACGTGGTGGACGTGAAAAAGGCTTGTCCAGAATTCAACCCCTAAAAGGGGGAAATGGGGTGACGAAGTCTGAAAACCAACATGGGTATCGTTTATATGGTTTATCGGGTCACAAGAAAACAACAAAGATTTCTGAATAGTGGACGTGAAATACCATCATCCCCTGTTGGAGTGCGATGGGGTTGAAATGTGTAAATATCAATATGGTTGTCGTTTTTTTGGCCGTTAATTAAGAAAATGGCATCGATTATGAGATTTAATATAGTGGACATGAAAATTCTTGAAAGTATGGACAGACAGACAGCCACACAAGTGATCCTTTTAGGGTTCCATTTTTTCCTTTGGAGGTATCTATCTATATATCTACAATCTGTCTATCTATCTATCTGTCTATCTATCTATCTTTCTATATCTATCTATATCCCAGCAAAATATCTTTGGAACGGAAGGTGGTACATCCCTAAGGGTTGGACATTGGGGAACCAAAAAAAGTTAATTTTTTTAATGTCGAAACTTTGACAGTCTGTGTCTCCTAAATGGCTGGAGTTAGACCCATGTTGATGGGTGTCTAGGAAAAGGTCTTGACGAGATCTACCTACCGAAAGTGTCAAAACTTTACAGGCCCGTATCTCCCAAACGGCTGATGCTAGAACATGAACATGGGTCATGGTACTCTAAGAAAAGGGCTCAATGACGGTATTAAAAAAAGTCGAAAAAAAAATTGCCAAAATTTTGTTCGACTATATCTCCCGAACGGCTAATTGTAAGGAGTCCGGGTTTCAACTATAGTGATCGGTCAAGCTGGGGCCAAAAAAAAATTGAATTTGACAGGTTTTGACAGTTTTTTGACAGGTCCAAAAAAGTATTCCGATTTGCATGAAACTCGGTATCAAGGGGCATTCGGGGTCACTGATTTCGCTGCCGTATTCATTAAATTTGTCATTTTTTTGACAACTGATAGGGATTTTGACACTTTTTCGGAAAAACTTTGATCGGTTAGTCCCCGTATTTGGCATTTGATTTGGTTCCATGAGGCCGAAAAACGAACATGTGAGGACGGAGAACGCGCCCGCGAGGCCGAAGGCCGAGCAGGGCGCGTTAGTAGTCCGAGCATGCGAGTTTTTCGGCCGAGCACTACACCTTGACTCCCAGAGGGAGTGAAAGCACTTATAATGTTTGTTTCTTTAAAAAAATCTATTTGTTTCCTGTAGGCCACGCGGGCGAAGCCGCGGGCAGAAGCTAGTTAAAAGTATATATTTTTAGAATCAACTTTTTAATACCTACAATTTGATACCCATATTGTATTTTTAGGCTATAATTTTTTATTTTTCTCACTTTTGTAGTGATAAATAATATTATTGATTATAAATATTTTGAACAATTTCAAATTTTTCATATTTTTTTTTACACCCTAATATGTGGGCAAATTAATTCTATTTTTGTGCCAAATTTTATGTATTTATCTTTAACGGTGCTAAAGTTATGAGGCTGTGACATACGGACGGACAACGGAGTCTCACCATAAGGTTCCTTTTGTACCTTTTAGGTACTACGGAACCCTAAAAAGTCGCTGGGATATAAAGTATCCTAAAACCCCTAAGAGGGTGGAATGAGGAGTTGATTGACTCGAAAATTGGAACACATACTCTTCAATTAAAATTTATAGGGCTTCGAAAAATCCTACACGGCATCGGCATAATAGACAGGCACACGACGCGCAGCAGGGTGGTGCAGGGCGGGCGGGCGGGGAAGCGCGCGTCGCTATACCTATTAGCACACTATAAACAAATTCTGTGCTATTAGTGAGTAGGCAGGATTTTTCTGAGGTAGAGTTACAAATACAATATGTAACTGATATTACTATAAACAAATATTTACAAGTTAAAAGTACACGTAAAAAACGCGTTTGTTTCTGTATTAAATAAGATTAAATACTTACACCAACTATTCTTTATTTGTAATTATTTATTTATTCGTAATTATAACTTTATAAGTAAAAACTAATTGGGCACATACCTCCTATAATATTTTATGCACTTACATTTGAATCTGTTCGTTCAGTGACTAATTGTGCGACTTTAGATATAATAAAAAGTTCTTCGCACCCACGTGGAAGCCGAGAGGATAAATAGGAGTGACAATTATTACCTAGGTATTAATAATATCCACGATAAAACTGCAGAATAGTTGTGCGAGCGTGCCATCCAAACACCAAAAAACGACCGAGCCACAATCATCAATGAAATTCTTTTGAGATCGTTCGAAGGAGTTGAAAATCATTATAAATCAGTGGATAAACAACGATGACGCCATACATTACCCGGTTGAATTTCTTAACACCTTGAAGCCTCCCGGTCTCCCAACTCACAAATTAAAATTAAGAGTTGGCGCCCCAATTATGTTGCTGCGTAATTTAAACCCCCCAAAATTATGTAATGGCACCAGGTTGCGAGTGAAAACATTGCAACGAAATGTTATCGAGGCAACTATACTGACCAGTTGTTCCCGAGGGGAGTCTGTGTTTATTCCGAGGATTTCTCTAACACCATCGAGCTACCCCTTCGAGTTAAAAAGAGTGCAGTTTCCCCTCAAATTCTGCTTTGCCATGACCATAAATAAATCTCATGGCCACACTCTTAATTTAGCAGGGGTAGACTTGCTTTTCACACGGTCAATTTGGCCTGCTCCAGAGTAAGCTCACGGAGCAGCTTGGTGATTCTAGCACCTGAAGGAAAAATAAAAATAGTACATTGTTCACCGAGGGAAGAAAGGGGAAGATTACCAACGAGGGTGTAGTTTGAGGCCCGAGGCGAAGACAAGGGCCTCAATACACACAAGTTGGGAATCGCACTTTCTCCCGAGTGATACATAGTGCTTTATACTACACCTGCGAGGAAATAGTATAATTTTACTTTTATTCAAGATACAATAAAAGAAACCGACTGACTCGCGTGCGATTGTCACTTTTTATTTCCTTCTTATTTTTTATTATGTACAGGAAAAGCAAGTGGCCAGTATCTTTTTCCGAGTTTGATGTACGAGTTTGCAAAATAATACTGGCCACTTGGCCACTTGCTCATTCTTTATGTTATTTAAAAAAAACAGCACGTTAACAATGGATTTGCATTTACTTTTTCTGCCCGCTCAAGCACGTTAACAATGAATTTTCATACACTTTTTCCGCCCGCATATTTGTATGACAGTATTGACGTATTTTCTGCATCGTTTTCAAAAAAGTAAGAAGGTACTTTCCGAGCAGTTAATATTGTTTACAAAGAAATACTGCGGTAGGTATAGTATTTAGTTGTAAACAATGTAATTATTTATTATCCACTTATGGTTGTCTCCTAATTAGATCTTTTCACACACGCTTTGAGTTCTGTTAAAACCATACTCTCATCCCGGAGATACGGAGAATTTCGTCCTTATTGCTTTGTTTGGGATATTGTCAGTTGTACATAGGCTGCTACGAATGTTTTTAGCTGTATAAAAACTAACAACATTTACCTTTCAAGATGTATGGCAAATAAAGGGTAATTTTGTTTTAAACCTCTTTGTAAAATAAAATTCCATACTGGCCGGTTACAATTTTTATTTTTTTGCTGACAATGTCTGTCCAGTTTTGTTTCTTGCAATTAGAATTTCCTCAGAATAACCTTATTCTGAGAGAATGTCGTTGCTTGCTATGGAGCTGTCGCGAGATTCGTTTCGTGCCCAAAGATTTCAAAGTTTAGATGAGTCCTGGCACCTGAAATCTATTGCATTGTTTTTGAATGTGTGCGTTGACATAATGCCGACGCGCGCACACTTATGAGTGCGCAATCTGTCTAGGTACCTACGGTCAGCAAACTGATCAGACTACTAAAGTTGTTAAAATGATTAACTTTATGTGCACTTGAGGCGCCCCACTGTCACTGTGTTCAGATGAGCACTGATTCCTAACGTGTGAGCGTCACCCATTTAAAGGTGGAAACATTTTGGTGGTGTCATAGTACGGTTAGGGCTTATCTTTACTTTTGAAATCTTTGTTCGTGCCATGATATTCTACGACTACAAAACGAACTTAACCTTTAAGGAATCTTATAAAAATTTAAACGACGCATTTGGGGAGGCCGCTCCATCGTTAGCTACAATCTCATATTGGTACCGCGAGTTTAAGCGGGGTCGAGAGTACCTCAAAGATGAGCTGAGACCAGGACGGCCGTCGTGTGCTTTAACGCCAGAAAACGTGATCAAAGCCAAGTGGTTGATTAAAGAACACAGACATATTAGACATCGGGAAATAGAGCATGAACTGGGCATTGGATCACCCACACTTGCGAGCATTTTTCATGATCATCTCGGGGCGTCAGAAAGATTGCTTCGCGTTGGATACCACATTTACTGACCGAAGAGCAAAAAGCCCGGCGAGTAGATTGGTGTCAGTTTATGCTCAAAAAATTCAACGGAGGCAATTCCCAACAGGTGTCTAATATCCTTACTACTGATGAGTCCTGGATATACTGTTATGATCCTCTAACAAAGCAACAATCTATGCAATGGGTGTTCGAGGAAGACGGGCTGTTCACGCTACACTACGTTACCAGCATGACGTTAGAACATGACGTGTCATTCGCGTGCGCATGCGCGGATGACCATTCCCCCCCCCCCCCGCCGCGCGCGGATCGAGGCGCGCGCGGGCGCTGGACTCTCTCTCTTCCGCCCGAAACGTGTCGACAGACACACGTATGCATACTCGCGTCGCGACACAAACAATATCGCGTACCTAAAGTGTTGTGTTAGTACAAGTGCTGTGTACATCACTCCAACCAAGTGACTCCAAGACATCCCTGCACAGACGCCATCACAACTAGCCCAACAAGGAAGGCTCAGCCCGCTCAGCGCATCCACCATCGGCCCGTCCACAGACACTCAAACCAGGTCAGTTTACCCACAATCTTTTTCTTATCCTGTCTGCTCTCCCACTCAAATTTCATCAGCCCTGCATCCTGTAGCCAGCGGCTACATTTATGGCCCTTCGAACCGTTACTGAACCAGCCCCCGTCGATTTATTACAGTCCATTTTCAATCCAAGAAAATTTTTGGTTTATATCACCCCCCGCCTATCCCCCGCCGGCCCGTAACTTTGTTTGAACCAGCCCCCGTCGATTTACTACAGTCCATTTTCACCCGGTTACATATTTTGCCCCCTTTCCCGGCAAAAAATATTTTGTGGTTTCGAATACCTATCGCGGGTAGATAATTAGAACCGCCGCCTGGAACATTCCATTTATCGGTTAGAACCGGCCCCCCCACGCCCCGTTACAGAATAAACTCAGTTTTGTTATTATTGTTCAGCTCAGATAATATAATTATATCCATTCAGCCCAATTGTTTACAGTCCACTATATATCTTTAGTAAATCTGCCCATTGTCAAAGATAGTTTCCGTATTTTGTGAGATAATTATATTTTTTTTTTTTTTGTGAGAGTATAAATTCGCTTTATTTCGTGCACTTACATACGTTACATATATATATACGTATTACGTATATTACTAAAGCGTGATTTGCATTATTGGAGTGTCGTTTGGATCCGATTTCTGCGAGGTAAATACATTCTTTGTTTGTTTACACCCAACGAGGCAGTAGGTAGATATTTTGATCTAAAAATAGAATCGTCAACGACTGATGTTTTTTGTTGTAAGCAAGATCTAGCGTATTATTGTCTAACGCGTATTGTCGGCACGTGATTTCAAGGCAAATAACATAAAAGTGAACAGGTTCATCAGCCCTTTTCGATATTTTTGTGTTGCGGTAATCTCACGTCGCAGTAATATATTGCCGGACCGTTTATTTGTGTTATTGTCTGCTTTTTTACCCGGGTATATATATATAGCACAAATATAGTAAACAATTTGTTTTTTTTCTCTTCTCATCTCTGATCTTGTTGTTTGTGGTACACATATAGGGTGTTCCACGTTGGTTTATCAGCTCATATACAGGTTGTTTAAAATTTTTTTTTTTTTTTCCTTTCTCTCTCATGTTTATTTAAGGGTTCCGTATTCCGTTTGAACATAGTCATTGTTGCTTCATCAGCGCAAGTGTCTCGGCTCTATTCATCTGTCTCATCAATTGTTTTAGTTGTACGTCCGCTCTTATAGTTTAGCTCAAACTCGTTGAGTGTTTTGTCTTAATAATCAACCACCTACTTACAGAATTAAGATGCCTTCGAAATCACAAGCCGCGATGTTTCGTGAGGCCGTAAAGGCGATAGTTCTGTTAAAGGAGATCGGTGAGGCGGTAGAGGCAGGCGACAGAAAAACTTATTCTGTGGCGGACTTCACCGCTCGTTACGCAAACATACAAAGCGTTAAAACTAAGTTAGAAAACGTGTATTATGAGATCCTTGACGATGAGGATTTGTCCGACGAAACTGAGGCAAACTACACAAAAAATTTTCAGTCGGCACTTAGCAATTATGATGCTATACTAGTGGCATTCGAAAATTTAAAAGTAAAATCAGCGCTTCCGGACAAGACGCAACCCCTCAGCTCAGGTACACCCGTTGGTGTTTTACCAAAAATACCCATACCCGAGTTTCATTCGAACGTTGAAGAATGGCCCTCATTTATTGCCGTTTTTAGGAGCCTCGTCAGTGAGATGGCTACAGTCTCGGATGCTGTCAAACTGCATTACTTGTTAGGCGCCCTAAAGGGTGAGGCACATGATATGGTGAAACACCTCTACCCTACCAACGAGAATTATCCCATAGCCATGGAAATTCTAACCAAGCGTTACGACAATCGTCGTGTACTCATTGACCGGTTTGTGGACATTATAATGAACCTTCCGCACATCCACATGCGCTCGGATATCCGCACATCATTCTTAATTCCGCTTATCTCAGCGCGAAGCGCTCTCCGCAATCTCGATCTGCCCATGAAAGATTCCGACTATGTTTTCGTGTCCATGGTGGTGCGAAAACTACAAGGCGAGCTCCGCACTCTTTTTGAGCGGAAGTACGGATCTCGTGCAACTCTGCCCACGCTCAAGAACCTCATTGAGTTTCTGGAAGAGCACGCACGCTGCAAGGAGAATGAGTCATCGTTCCTTGCGTCACAGGAGGCTCCTTCTTCAGCACGGCTCGGCCCGTCAGAAAGGCTCGCTCAGCTCAATAAGCTGCTTCAACCCACTCGAGGTACTCCACGTCAGCCCTACCAGGCTCATCAAGAGTTCCGCCCCATAGCTCCTCGGCAGGACAATCGCTCCCCCCGTCCTATTCGTCAACCATTTATGGCATTTGAGACAGCGCCAGTTTACTCGGCCCGATCATCCCCATCACCCACTCGCCGACAGAATTATTCGGCTCAACCTTCTTCCCCTACTGGTGGTATGCCATGCCCATACTGCAGGAATAGGGGACACAAACTCATCGCCTGCCCAGAATTCAACAACCAGCCAGTTCAAGGTCGGTGGGACTTTGTGAACTCACGCAACCGGTGCCGACGCTGTTTGGGTCCTCATTATGAGAACGAGTGCAGGTCTACACGTGCATGCAAGGAGTGTGGGCGGTCTGACCACCATACTTCACTGCATCGCCATGGGGCCATGTCTCCGACACGCTCATCTGCTCATTTGCTGCCTCCGTCTCTACGTGAGCAGCCCAGACAGCGCTCAGCGCATGAGCCTCAGTACCGTTCGGCACATGCTTCACAGGCATATACGTCCCATCCAAACTCGCCCACTCAATCGCGATCGCCAAGTAGGTCTCGGGTAGGTAGTCAACAATGACTACCTACAATAACAGAGCACTATGAAGGCGAGGACGACCAGCACTCAGCACACTCAGCACACTCAGCACACTCATCACACACTCAATCAGCACATACACACTCAGTTCATTTTCACTCAATGACTTCAACTCCAACAGAAGATTCCTGTAACTCCGCACAACGTGTAGTGAACGTCACTAACACACCAATTTTGTTGCCAACCGTCTCACTTAAAATAGCAGACGTACATGGTCAATTTCACTCAGCACGAGCACTGTTGGACTGTGGAAGTATGCTAACTCTTTGTTCTCAGCGCATGGCCACAATTTTAAATTTACCATCAAAACATACATGTCTAAAAATCGCAGGAGTTGGAAATCAGCACACACAAAACTCAAAGGCATCAATCACAATTGTATGCCGACCTACTCACCGTGACACACCTATGATCACGGCCACAGCCCATATATTGAAGAACGTAACTGGGTACCTACCGTTGGAAAAGGTTCCAGATCTCGCTCAGTTAACAGGTCACCCACCGATTCCTCTTGCTGATCGAGAATATCACACACCAGCTCCGGTTGATCTAATACTAGGATCTGACGTTCTTGGTCAAGTGTTAGACGGAACCAAGGTTTCGCTCGGCCCTGGCAAGCCTATAGCCTTCGGCACGATATTTGATTTTACGTTGATTGGACCTTTCGAAAATTTACACACCTCACCCACGAATCAGGTCAATTCCGTTCACATTGTCGGCTCTCACACGGACTCAGAGCATTCCACTCATGACATTCACAAAAGTCTTGAGAGGTTTTGGGAATCTGAGGAACCCCAAACCTACAAGCATACCAGCCCATTAGAGGATCAGTGTGAGGACATTTTCCGCACCACAACTACTCGTGAACCATCAGGTCAATATGTGGTTACACTGCCCTTTCTGCACAACGCACCGACATTAGGTTCCACTCACGCTATTGCACTGCGCAGGTTTCTCAACTTAGAGAAGAAGTTGCAAGCGAACCCGCCCTTCCGCTCGAAATACGTAGAATTCATGTCAGATTACATAAAATTGGGCCATATGTCGCCGTGTCACCCCAATACCTTTGCTCATAAATCCCATTTCTATATCCCACATCATGGCATATTCAAGCCAGGATCAGAAAAGTTACGCTGTGTGTTTGACGGAAGTTGTAAGAGCTCAAACGGCGTCAATCTAAATGATTGTCTTCATACAGGTCCGGCTCTTCAGCAAGATATTGTTGACATTATCATGTCCTTCAGGATCCACTCACAAGTTTTCAGCACAGACATCCGAATGATGTTCCGAAATATACTCATTCACCCAGAGCAAAGACGTTTTCAACTCATTCTCTGGCGGTCTTCACCCGACCAGCCCCTGCTCACGTATGCCCTTAATACCGTCACATATGGATTAAGGTCCAGCCCATACCATGCCATCCGCACTTTACTCCAATTGGCTGATGACGAAGGTCATCGCTACCCCCACGCTGCTCAGGTCCTCCGCAAATCAATATTTGTGGACGACATTCTCTCAGGTGCAGATTCTGTAGAATCTGCTCAGTCGCTCCAAAGCGAACTGATCGAGTTACTCGCCCTAGGTGGCTTTCAGCTCAGTAAATGGACCTCCAACTCGCCTCAGCTCCTTGAACGGTTCCCAGATGACCAGTGCGACATGCCCAAGGACTTTGACTTCAGTCCCGACTCTAATTCCATTAAGGTTCTGGGAATACAGTGGATTCCTCAAACTGATGAGTTCACTTATCGCATTTCTCTGCCCACTCATGCTCAAGTCACAAAGCGCTCCATTCTCAGTACAGTAGCGTCTCTCTATGACCCCAATGGCTGGGTCACTCCAGTCATCTTCCGCGCAAAGATTCTTCTCCAGAAGCTTTGGCTTCTGAAAATAGGATGGGATGAGCCTATCTCTGAAGAAGTCCACACAGAGTGGCAACACATCTCAGAGGATCTTCCTCAGCTCTCAAACCTCCGTTTACCTCGGCACATTTGTAAGTACAAGCCCACGTCTACTTACTCACTTCACGGGTTCGCGGACGCATCAGAGGCTGGCTTTGGTGCCGCTATCTACCTTCATGAGCGCAATATCACTGGACATGTCAATGTACACCTAATCATTGGCAAGTCCAAGGTCGCACCCATAAAGACTCGTCTCTCAATCCCGAAATTGGAGTTGTCAGCCGCGACTCTTTTATCTCAGCTCATGACTCGAGTGTCAGCCCAACTGTCAGCTCATATAGCCATTCAAACACACACATGCTGGTCAGATAGCACAATAGTGTTGGCATGGCTCAACACCTCACCTCACCGATTACAGACTTTCGAGGCCAATCGAGTGGCTAAGATTACAGCTACTTCAACTAGCCATACGTGGAAGCATGTACCCACGAACCTCAACCCTGCTGACTGTGCAAGCAGAGGCATGTCTGCCCAGTCCCTCTCACTTCATGACCTTTGGTGGTCACCCAGTTGGCTCAAAGAACCTACCTGCACTTGGCCCAAGATGCCACCCGCTCTAGGCCATCACGCTCTCCCAGGCCTTAAGCCCAAAAAGGTACCAGCACACATAGCAGTCCCAGATATCGATCTGGACTTGCTCACTCGCTACAGCTCACTTGACAAGCTCGTCGGAGTGACGGCTTGTATTAAAAGGTTCATATTCAATTGTCGGCACAGCCCAGATGCACGGCGCTCTGGTCCGTTGACAGCTAGTGAACGCAGGGACGCTCTGTTGCACTGGGTCCGCTCTGTTCAGCACAATGAGTTTGCTGAAGACATTAATCGTATCCAGACTGATAAAGTTTGTCCCGTTCGGCTCCAGCGTCTCTCGCCCTTCATAAAGGACGGCCTCTTGAGAGTCGGTGGTCGTCTCTCTCACGCGTCAATTAGGTATGACGCTCAACACCCACTCATTCTACCCAGCTCAAGTCCGCTCGTAGATCTCATTATAGATCACTATCACACAATACACTGCCACCCTGGAGCTGACACATTACACGCCATATTACGCCAGCAGTACTGGATTCTGTCCGCTCGTCGTATTATTAGACACCGCGTGTTTAAATGTATTAGATGTTTCCGGTGCCGCGCTCAGCCTAAGGCTCCGCTCATGGCTGATCTCCCAGTAGACAGAGTTACTCCTCAGCCAGTTTTTAGTCACGTCACGACGGACTTTGCTGGCCACTTCTTCGTTAAATCCAGCACGTTGAGGAACGCGAAACTCATAAAAGCGTACTTTTGTATTTTCGTTTGCCTCGCAACAAAGGCGGTTCATTTGGAACCAGTCTCTGCACTCTCAACGGAAGCGTTCTTTGCGGCATTGCAACGTTTTATCTCACGTCGCGGTACTCCGGTTCTCATTCGTTCAGACTGCGGCACAAACTATGTAGGTGCTAGGAATCAACTCATTGAAGTTCAGAACTTCCTCAGGTCAAACAATGATGCAATCACTCACAAGCTCGCGAATCAGCACATAACTTGGTTACTGAACCCGCCTAAAGGGCCTTGGTTCGGCGCACTGCACGAAATAAACGTAAAATCCACCAAGCAACTACTTTATCGTGTGATAGGTGAACAGCACCTCACTTTTGAGGAATTCTCTACTCTTTTGGCTCGAATTGAGGCTGTACTCAATTCAAGACCCCTCTGCCCAATTTCATCCGACCCTACGGACTTTGAACCTCTCACGGCCGGACATTTCATTATTGGTCGTCCGCTCACCGCTTTACCTGAGCAGTCTTTTGACGACAGACCCATATCTGCTCTTAAACGGTTTCAACTCATTCAAGCGCTCTCTCAGCGCTTTTGGACTCTCTGGTCCAGATCCTACCTCCATACCCTGCAAACCCGCTCCAAATGGCTCTCCCCTTCTTCCCCTCCTCAAGTGGGTGAACTGGTCCTCATCAAAGAGGATGACCTGCCTCCGCTCCAATGGAAGTTGGGAAGAATTCTCCGCACGATACCTGGCAAGGATGGAGTGATACGAGTTGTGGATCTGGACACAGCTCATGGAAATCTGCGACGACCTGTGTTCAAGATAGCCAGGCTGCCGTTGGATTCAGCTCAAGAGGAGCCGCAGCCCCGGCCCCCCCAGGATGTTCACGCTACACTACGTTACCAGCATGACGTTAGAACATGACGTGTCATTCGCGTGCGCATGCGCGGATGACCATTCCCCCCCCCCCCCCCGCCGCGCGCGGATCGAGGCGCGCGCGGGCGCTGGACTCTCTCTCTTCCGCCCGAAACGTGTCGACAGACACACGTATGCATACTCGCGTCGCGACACAAACAATATCGCGTACCTAAAGTGTTGTGTTAGTACAAGTGCTGTGTACATCACTCCAACCAAGTGACTCCAAGACATCCCTGCACAGACGCCATCACAACTAGCCCAACAAGGAAGGCTCAGCCCGCTCAGCGCATCCACCATCGGCCCGTCCACAGACACTCAAACCAGGTCAGTTTACCCACAATCTTTTTCTTATCCTGTCTGCTCTCCCACTCAAATTTCATCAGCCCTGCATCCTGTAGCCAGCGGCTACACGGGCCGCCATTACAAATTGTTCGTGGCCGAAGTGTAAACAAAAAAATGATCGCCGTTTTCTTTCGCCGCGGGGGCCCAGTAGCTGTAATTCCACTTGAAGATCGAAGAACAGTTACTAGCCAGTGGTACACAGATGTCTGTCTACTCCAGGCATTTGACAGACTTGGTGAGGATCGTCCAAAGAGCGGCACTCATGGAATTCTTTTTCACCAAGACAATGCACCTGCACACACCGCGGCAATAACAATGAACTTTTTGGCCAGTAAAGGTGTTCAGCTGATGTCGTATCCACCCTACAGTCCAGACCTGCCTCCGTGCGACTATTTCTTATTCCCCACTATAAAGAAAATAAAAGCAGGACTAGAATTTGAACGACTTTTCTTTGAACTTCTGCAGAACGCATTTTTCAAATGATTTGAGGATTGATTTTCTATAATGAGGCGATGTATTGAACTTGGAGGAGCATATTTTGAAAAATATTAGTCATTTAGAAAAAAAAAGAATAGTTTTTTACTTAGCTAAAAATGTTCGTAGCAACTCTCGTATGTATTCAACTAAGAGGGAGTGAGAGCACTTATACTCGTAATGTGTTTCTGAAAAAAATGTAATTTGTTTCCTGTAGGCAACGCGGGCGAAGCCGCATGCAGAAGCTAGTATACGTATATGCTTCAATGTAGCTTGTAATAGTTCTCATTGCGTAATTTAACTTTAGTTGAGTTGCTTGATGCAATGTTTGTTATACTGACGACGCGACGTCTTGGGGAAGTGTGGGGTAAAGAGAAAGGGGTTCAGAAAAATAACTCTCATGTTTCAAGGTTTAACAACGTAAAAGAGTGAATAGTTTTATCCTTTTATTTCACTAGTGGATACAAGTCGTTACATAATTTCAACAATATAAATATTGCAGACGCAAAAAAAAACGTACATTACATTATGTAACAACAAATATACGTCATTCCTGCGTCCACAGCAATCAACTATGCGATGTAAAATTGTCTAATTAATTAATTATTATAAAGATACGTTGTTACAATGTTATTGCAAAGTACAACAGGTATTACTTAATACATACATTATCGTTATCGACCACCTTAAATTGAAACTTGGAAGCAAAAACTAGTTAAATTAGAATACAAAGTTAAATTGTTCAAGTAACAAACACATACAGAGTTCTACTGATGTGTCTACTGAGCACTACACCAAGTGTCTGAACCGATAACACTCGAAACCTTACTTATCTACGCGCGAATATACAACACTGACACCTTTTGTACCGTGCAAGACTATATGCGGGGAGCGGGGGGCGGGGAGCAGGGGATAAACATCTGTACTTAAGGCGATTACCATCGCCACATTAGCAGCTCGATATTTGTCACTACAAATATCAACGGAAACGACATTGAAATAACGTTCATATCAGCGCGCAATGCATAGTGGCTGTTACGACGCTCGCTGCGTCCTTGAGAGGGCGAAATAGGGGAAAATTATACTTTTTACTTGGACGTGATTACTCGATTGAATAATCTTATGTTATCTTTAAAGCTATAAAGTTTATCTATTTATCAAAGCATAGATGAATTCAATCGGCCAAGCCACTCAGGAGCAGTAGGGAATTAGAGGTCAAAAAACACCATTTAGTAAAAAAAAAAAATCATGTAGAAGTTTTGGTGGTATGAAAAAGAAAAATGTTGCATATGTTGTCTAAGAGTTGATTATTCATAATACATTTTTTCATTATTTTTGGTTTGGCCATAAACGAGGAGTAGGCTTTAGAAAGTACCCATTTGGCAATAGTAAGGCCCTTAAGCTATGTGGACTCTATACAGTCAATGTGATAAAGTAGCGATTGATACAACCGTTAATTATTAAGTTGATACTTCTCATAGACTCGGGACCCTAAGTCTATGACATTTGTTATGTCGCCGCCTCTTTACTCAAATCACTGCCAACCATAGACACCATAATATTATGTCAGTGACGGTAGCACATTCGATTACAAGGTCATTTAAATTATTATGTTATCGATAAAATAAGCAGTAACTTATCGTGAATAATAAATAAGAAACGATTGATAAACGAAAAATCTAAAATCAGAAATTAAATTACCCTTCGTTAAAAAGTTGAACCGGAAGTGACATACAAGTTTTGAACCTGCCCCCCCCCCCCCTACGAGATGCGAACAAAGAAGTATGCACTTCAAATTAACTTTATCAAACATTAGATACTCGTCAAAACTATTCTTTTTGGTTTATGAAATAATTGGTTTCCGAATACCTCACAATTAAATTAGTTCTCGTTATCTATAATTTTACGATTTTGGTTTTTTAGGTGGGTTCTATGGTACTTCTCGTTTCTGTAGTTCCATGGTGTCCAGGTATGATGCATACTAGAACAATCCAATGACAAGTTCGGATGCAGGGCGCTCCCACGGTACAAACGTTTGCGTCAACAAGTATGTCAGAGTTGCAAAAAAAAAAACGAAACTTCACACAACATTCATGTTCAGTCTTGAGTATTTTCTATAAATTGACTAATCGATTGACTCAATTTATCTCGTTACAAAATCGCGACTAAAAACTCCCGTATGTCATTGAAAGAAATCGAAACTACAGTCCTCCAATTCTACAGCGGTTCAATGAATGGTGCTGAGATGAAGTTTAGTTGCATAACGAAGAGATGATGCCTATGGATCCTAAAAGCATTATTATTATATACACTAGAACTTCGGCACACCAAGCGGAGTTGACAATTTTTGGAACAGTCATTCAGTTGCAACATGCGATAGTGCTGCCCCTTTAATTTTTAACTTGCTAGAATAATTATTGAACATCTGCTCAAGTAAATGTCTAGAAATAGCAATGAACTAGTTTTACATAGCAATGTTTTCAGAAATAACTTCTTTTTATAGCTAGAATTTTAACTTACTCCAAAAGAGGCCGTATTTAGCAAAAATTTAAATTTTAGCTCATCCAAGTTGTTGTCTATGAAAACTATGCTACATATTCATGATTTTATTTAATACAAAGTATTTCATAACTTCACGATAAATTACAATAGTAAATTTATAAATTGGTATTGCAGTAATAGGTAAACTAACTAACTCAACTACCCACGTATCTTAACATAACTTGTGGTTGACGGTGAATGTTGTTGCTTCTTGATGGAACGACATCTTGCAATATTAAATAAAACTTCTTGGTACTCGGTTCCACAAATATAATAATGTTTAATTACTTTTTAAGTTCTAATAGTAATGTCATAGTAATTTTTTGGTATCATTTTCTCCACCAGAAAAAGTCTTTTTCTCTCGACTTCTCGATTTTTTTTCAAGAAAAGTTTTTCGTTTGGACTACTACTATCGCCAGTTTCCGGCTGCCGCAAATATTTGTAATCTACTCAAGAATCCGTTTAATTTGATACCTCACCTGATATTTTTAAACATATTTTGTTGTTGTGCCGCCATCTTTATAACTACATAGTTTCTACCATAGATTTAGAATGTACAAGATAAACAATGTAGTGGAGAAAATGATACCAAAAAATTACTATGACATTACTATTAGAACTTAAAAAGTAATTAAACATTATTATATTTGTGGAACCGAGTACCAAGAAGTTTTATTTAATATTTTAACATAACTTAACACATAAACATAACTTCTGTCGTTTTTTCGTCCACTTCATGTCATTAGGTGGTAGAGCTGATGCCGGGCTCGACTGTGGAGGTACCGCCATCTTACTTGGAGACCCCCTCGAAGTATTTCGGGGGAGAGTAAGAGGACAGCTCACAGGCAAAAAACCGGGAGGCCCACCATGCCTGGGACCGATGGATGGCGGTATACCCATCCCTAATAGCCGGGCCTTATATGGAACAGGCAGGCTTATATGACGGGCAGCGGCGTCACTGGTGCGAGGGTTCCGGCACCGCGCTCACCAACCCGCCTGCCCAGCGTGTGTGAGTATGGGCAATTCTTCCAGGATGACCGCCGGGAGTGGCAAAGTCCTGGAAGGCTTATGTCCAGCAGTGGCGAACTAGGATGATGGATGGACATGTCATTAAATTAATTTTGAGAAAGATTGTCAATTGAATCGACTTATGATGTGATTAAGGGTTATGATATTATATTGTTGGCGCCATTTACCCGTATAGAACCAATTGTTTATAACATAACATATGTCATACATAATTGGAGGACTACCTAGTTAGTAGTTACCTATCCTTACATTCAACTACCTAGTTAGTAGTTACCTATCCTTACATTCAACTACCTAGTTAGTAGTTACCTATCCTTACATTCAACTACCTAGTTAGTAGTTACCTATCCTTACATTCAACTACCTAGTTAGTAGTTACCTATCCTTACATTCAACTACCTAGTTAGTAGTTACCTATCCTTACATTCAACTACCTAGTTAGTAGTTACCTATCCTTACATTCAACTACCTAGTTAGTAGTTACCTATCCTTACATTCAACTACCTAGTTAGTAGTTACCTATCCTTACATTCAACTACCTAGTTAGTAGTTACCTATCCTTACATTCAACTACCTAGTTAGTAGTTACCTATCCTTACATTCAACTTTAACAACTATTATTAACCCCGTAACTTTTAGAATGTCGGCTCTAAAGCCCTAATTAAATGTGATAAAAACGTACAAAATGTATTTATTGTGCTGGACGGGTCAGGAGAAAGAGAAACTCGGACACTAATAAAGTCCTTAAGAAAAAGATCCTGATCTCTACTCCTCTACATTTTGAAACTTCGTTGCGTCTTATTGTATGTTTTGTTTAAATTTCATTAAATTTGTCGGACAACTTTTCTTTCAATAACAAACAGGTACAATCAACAACACATTTCGGACTCATTTGAGAAATAATTTAAGGAGTGCGAGAATTGTTTAAATTTAACAAATAAATAATTTAGGCCGACAAAGTTTAAATTATACAATAGTTTACAACATTTACTTATTCGTACTACAATATTAAATTGTCCCAAACTTCCAAAAAGTTACATCGGAGGAGTAAATATAATTATTTGTCAGTTTACCTTTAGACAACCGTTAGCGTTCAGTACTTTGTTATAATTACAAGAACCAACAGGTTACGCGTTGTGTCGACCATCAAGCTAAGGTTCGATGTGGTGTCGTCATTGTATCTCTTGTGTCGAAACGAAAATCATGGTGTTAACAGTTCGTGCGCCACGACCTGTTCGTAGGCCACACACGATGGTATTCTTCGATTAGAATATAAAAGGTTAAGATGCTTCAAATTGCTTTGTCGGGAACAAACTTAAAAGATCAGTACAGTAAAATTCCAGCAGCTTACGAATTTTGCTTTAAACAGTTTTCCTGACAACAATTAAAACATTAACTAAAATCACCTTTCACTTTGAAGATCTAGATGAGGTATTTTAAAAGCTCATTACTTTCAAAGTTATTCAAAATTTCCCTTTGACATCAAAGATGTTTTTCAAAAATCGACAACAAAAGATAGCTATAAAAAGATTCACTGGAAGTACACTTGTTTCCTAGAAACGTAAATGGACGCCCCTTATGAAATAAATGTATTTTTTCTAAGCTATATCTCTTGTTGATCAGAATCGAAAGCGTAAATTAACGCCATCGCGCTGAATGACTCTACTAATTGAGAAAAGAAGTGTACAAAAAGATATGAAGAGAAGAATGAAAATATAATAACCTAGTCTATATCATTACAGTAACTTAATATAGTAGACGATTTTCGATTCTACAAGAGATACAATGTGCTACCGATCGGACAGCTAGTATGGTTTAATTACACATTCCTACACATTTTCGTTATGTGCCCATCTACATCGATAAATCTACGTAACAGTGCAAAGAAATAAATAAATCACACTATTTACAAATTGTTTCTTATTCTGGCAAAGTCAGGATAACACACAATGGACAAGCAGATTGAGACAAAATTCCTTTTTTTTTTCAATTGGTTGAAAAATAGACATTGAATTTGATACAAATTGACTTTACAGAAGGCCTACTCAATTTTTTTTTCATACCTTTATGGTATAAGACATACTTACATACGAAACATTTATTTGCGACCTACAAAGCGTCGCCAAATAATTGTAATAACAATTCATAAGATACAGTTTACAACTTGGTTACAACTTCAAAGCTTAGAAGTTTAGTTTATTGTAAATGATATCGGGTGTTAATGAACACCTCTGAATAAACTACTTACTGCACCAAACATATTGAACAATATTACCACATTAATATAACAGCTCAAACGTAAAGAAAATTTAACTTTCTTATACAAAATTTACAGCAGGTTCCTAAAGTTACTAGTGAAGGGGAAACATTTTTTTTTGTTTTCTCCGGTATATTTTTACGGGAAAGTTATTCAGTATGATCAGTAGAGAATGTGACTTCATTCAAAGATACCTGTTCAATTACACCCAGTATATCTCTCCACTCTGTCAGATACCTGTTCAATTACACCCAGTATATCTCTCCACTCTGTCAGATACCTGTTCAATTACACCCAGTATATCTCTCCACTCTGTCAGATACCTGTTCAATTACACCCAGTATATCTCTCCACTCTGTCAGATAATACTTTAAGCAGACAAAAATACTATTGCATATTATGCACACATCGCGAGATAAAATATGAAACATCATTAACGAATAAATATATCAATTCTATAACATAATAAATAAATTTGCGTACCATCACACGACGCCCAGACATTTAATAAATATACAATGTCCAAATATAATCTTTGAATTTTCACTTAAAATTAATGATATGACGCAAGCACAAATATTGACGAAATGTAAACATTATATAATTCTTTGTCTTATTCTTTAAAATGAAACAAATATACGTACTAAACTATAGACCTCCTCGAACTGTTCCTTAGGTAGTATCGGGGTGCGGGAGGGGTGAGCATTAGACCGGGTGCTGAAAGTACGCCGTGAGAGTGTACCCCCCCCCCCCGCACGACGCACCTGCCTCAGTAACAAAATGAGTACACCTATTAATTATTGTTCATAAATTGATGACAATCACGTAATACAGATTTTAGCGTTTTTAAATAACTTTTATTCTGTTTACACTGATACACACATAGCTTCTACTCCAGTACATTTAGCACGAGCCCTAGATACGTCGGCTTTCTTGCTCTGGCATGCAGACCGTGCTTGTCAATGTGCGAAATAACAAACAGGATAGAAGTACGCCATATCTGTAGCTCGTGCTAGGTATACATACAGAGCTCACATCCCTCTGTAAACCTGTTGTACGACACATAGTTAATGTGCACGATTGTTTTAAAACAGATGAGTATTACGAGTTTCTGATTGTTTGGTTTGGGTCCACACAGATATCGAGTTAAAAATATTAACAGTGGATTAATCTAAACTGAGTTTAAAACCAAAAATTTAAACCTTTTCGGGTTTGAAAGGACGTTTAGAATGTTTCAGAAATACAGTATTACAGTTATGATATTATAACAGTTATTTCACTGTCAGTTCAAAAGGATCTTTAAAATAATTATATTTTGAGAAGGAAGACGCAGAATTGATGTTAATGAAGTATAATAATTTGTAGTACAAGAATACAAGTTTAAGAGAGGGAAAGTTAGCGAATCAATGTTAATAGATGTTAATAGACTGTTGAGTATATCTTAAACTTTCATTTTATTTTATTATCAAGCCGAAGCACTGTTTCAATGGCTTGTGACGTAAGCAAATAAATAGTACAATAAATAAAAAATATTAAAGATTTACGACATCAATTAATTAATATACAGTTGCACCTAATAAATAACATTAAAATTTCTGATAAACTTTCACTCAAACACCGTAACCTCTAGAAACAATAGCTACACAGTCATGCTTTTAAAATATTATTGCAATCAGCTAATAGTTACAACATTTTAACAATTTAAAGCTTCAGAGAGAGATTCGTTTAAAAAGACAAGAATAAAAATATCAATTGGAAATTGTAACAATCACATAAGAAAAAAGATTTGACAAGATAACGTAAAACACTTTAAGTCAGATCACGCGGCTATGATAGTTTAATATCTAGTCTACACCATTTATTGTTACCAAACGCTAGGTCGATTCTGTCAAATGACTCAACTATAGGCCTTATTGTAACCGTTATAAGCTCCAATACTTTCACCCAACAATCCTTTAGCCTGTCTTTTAGAGTCCATTTCCTGAAACATTGAACGGCTAGTTTCGATATAATCCAAATATTGTGACGAAGGAAGGAACGTCCTAGTTGTTCTGTTGTATGGACGCCAGGAATGCTGGGTCCACTGAGGCCACTTTGGCCGTTAAGAACGCGTGCATGCAGAATAGGAGGCTCTGTAGTATTTGACATTCCAACTCCTGCAATCGAGATTAAATTAGTTTTATCTGGGACGGTTCTCAAAAAAAAGAAAGGCTCGAGTCGATTTGTGATCGTACAAATATCATCAGTAACGATATCAAAATAACGTTCATATCAGCGCGCACCGCATTACGACGTCGCTGGGTAGCGCAAAATAGGAGAAAATAATACTTTTCACATGGACGCGATGGCCAGAAAAAAAATTTATAAACAGTATTTTTGTATTTTGGTGCAAGAACCATACAAATAATAAGAACGATACAAAACCATACAAAGTGGTTTCAAAGAAATAACCAATTTTACTTCATTTTAGTCTAAAAACAGCTTAGATTTGAACAGTGTTTTCATACCGTTCTTTTAACGCAAGAATAATTTTCAAAAATATTTTTTTTCGTTTATACTTTAAATAACACTAAATATTTATTTCATAATTTTAAATGTCTAATTTGAGAGCAATATCATTATTAGAAAGATTAATTTTCGGATGACGCTGGATGATGACAGGCGCCTTTTATTTGTTGAAATATACATTCACATCCAAAGCCTGAAATCGTTTGAATGATTGTTGTTTGTTACTTCATGTCTAATGTCTACAGGAAATACGTCGTTACGACCTGAACCTCAGAGAGGGAATGTTGGAGACTTTTGACTGTGAAATTATTGTCACAGTCCACTCTCGTACACTCAAGTTTCAACATCGATTATTGAGTGGTGACAGTGAGCCCTATCGTAGTACCTGACGCACAGCTAACGTCGCTTACGAAGCACGCAGACCGAAAACAACGTAACCCTACGGGATGTGACCCTGCGACTTGCAGATTAGTGGACGTTAAACTAAACCACTGGACCATAGAGGCGGTCTGCCGTAAGCTGTTAGTTGAATGGCATTTTGTCGTGTCCTCTCGATAATAACGATATCGTTCAAGTGTAAAAAGGATATTTTTATGCCTAAGCGGTGTATGTATTTAAGATATTATAATCAGAGCTGACCTTGGTCTCGATGACCCTGGTCTCCGGGTCCTGGAAGTGCAGTTTCAACTTAGACTTGCCGTCGTCGCTCGATCCTCGCAGCTGGGAGAACCTGCACAAATATTAATTTATTTATAATTATACAATTATTATGTAGGTACACTTTTCGGTCAGGGGCCCATAGGAACGCCTTTTTTCGTTCAGCGGGTCTACCGCGTAATTCTTATTTTCATCAACATCAACTTGAGATTGAAATTTGTCGTGCGTGCGATGACGCCCGCCTAACATGCCATCTCTTTTGGATGCGTTGAATTTCGCATGCATTTGCTTGAAGTTGATACAAATCAGAATTACGCGGTAGACCCGCAGCTCCACATTTGCGGAGTTGCACGTTTTACGCTGTTGTAGCCAAAGGAGCAAGCGCGAATGGGTACGTCGTCCCTGTATATGGGACCAAACGCTAGATCCGATGAAATATGATCCCAAGTATATAACCACACAGCCGTTCTCGGCCACAGCGATAGCTTCTTTAACTCCTGTCAAGTTTGAGATCCCAGGTATAACAGAGATCAAGCGCTCCGTAAAACGCACCTCTCCCTACTGCACGATTGCTCTGACTGGATATCTTCACCAGCCTGTGTATGGTAGTAATGCGACAGCAGCGACCACTGACCTGTAGGCCCAGACGGGCGCAGCGCCGGGCGTACCCTCACTCAGTGAGAACCCAGACGCCCAGTCCAGGGTGAGTCCGGCCGCACGCCCCGCGTGCACCACCGTGAACGTCTTCTTCTGTAAATTTTCAATTAAAAATTAAAATTAAATAAAATTACTTTATGTTTAACTCCGGCCGTTCATTCGAGAGAATGGTGACGTTTGCAAATGTCAGGGGATAAAACCTTTTTTTTTACTGTTTTGCATTTCAATATTTTATATTTATCATGATGATTTTAGGGTAGATTGTATATCGTTAAAAGGTCCCATTTGTTAATAAAAAGTATTTTTGTCGTATATATTTTCCACTTCCTAGTACAAAACTTAATGAATCAGCTGACTCAATTTCTACGTAAAAGTTAAAAAAAAGCGCAAAAAATATTATTTTTGGCGAAAAGTTGTCTATTAGCAAAACTGTGTTCACTTGAATTTAAGAACCTTATATAGACGTTGTCATTTTATTTATGTAGCGGAAATCATATTGAATTAAGACTCTGTATCTAAGTGATCAATGTTCTATTACCCTTTTTGTGAAACTCGTTAATTTGTTTTTATCGTTTTCCCGAGTCCAGCTCCGAGTCAGTTACTATAGGAAGTCAACATTTTATTTGGCAAAATTAGCAAAAAGTATTACGATCCGTGTTGCTGATTTATTATTATTACTTGCCAATATGGTAGTTTGGCTGTATAAATAAATGTCACCTTTCAAAGAGCTCGTGCTATAACTAAAATTTCCTTCTGCTCATTATTTCTGTCAAATCAGCAATCATAATGCCTGCAGTATGAATCCTCGACTTTTTGAATCGACATTTCAGAAAAATGTTTATAATATCTGCGGTGTAAGGCAGTATTGTCGTATTATAAAAATGATATACCTTACCAAATAATAAGATCGTATATATATTCTATTCCAGGGTTTTTATTTATAAAAAAGTTTAAATAATCATGATTTGGATTTATTTCGTCCTATTTGTTGTACCGTTGATATTTTTTTAACGTGCCTTTATTTATTTTTGTCGTGAAGAAGCTCTTATTGACTTGTAGTATTTTTTCGAGATATCGCCACACTCCATCTGTCATCATTCTCTCGAATTAACGGCAGCAGTTTAGGATTATAGGATTTATTGCGAATCCGCCACTTTGGAAATGTAATTTTTTTTAGAGTTGTTCCTTAGAACAAGGCGTTAAATACGCACAAACGCCATTATGAGCTTAGACCTATATTAAGTAGTTGTTAAATTTGAGTTCTGCAGATTTCAGTGTACAAACTGTACAAGTCGCTGGCCCGCGATACGCAGAGACGGGGGTTCGAGACCCGGCAGAGATTTATTTTTCTCAGAGAATTTATTTCTAACTAGCTTTTGCCTGCGGCTTCGCTCGCGTGGAAGTGTCTTTTAATTATCGACAGTTTTCGGCTTTGGCCTATATGTTGACTAGGTTCACTACGATGATAATAAAGAAAACTGCATCCAAATTTGTTGAGTGGTTCTCATGTTAAAACGGAACGGAGAGACAAACAAACAGACAAAAATTGTTAAAATTGTAGTTTTGGTACAATATTAAAAACTTAATTCATTTAAAATTTCGAAGTAATATTCAGACAAGATTTTTTTTACAAAATATAACGTGTGATTGTTGTTGACTATATGCCAACCGTTTCACCAATACAATTTCGGCATTAATTTCAGCCTAAGAACGGCACCCGCCCTGATAATGCCGAAATTGTATCGGTGAAACGGTTGGCATATAGTCAACAACAATCACACATTCAAGCTGTAATAATAATTTAGTAAGCCCAGCTCACGCGAGTTTTAAGAATTTTTACTATTATTAGTATAGATTGATACTTTTCCTGTTTTGTAATGCACACAAAATATGTATAGTTATGTTAAATCCACGTTTCACCGTTAAAAGGGGTTACCGTTATACTTCCTTCTCATATTTTTTTATTTTACTTTAGCCAGGGAAACAAACAATCTTTATATATGTTTATAAACAGTTTGAAGAACACCTAAAAAGATATTCTTAGCACAATTAGTTCTGCTCAGGCTTACAGAAAATGTGTCTGTTAAGGGAAGAGCGCAAGACTCCGCGGCCATACAAAACGATTTAGCTTCTCATTTGTACGCTAATGCATTAAATCAAATAAAACTTTGAGTAACTTCATCTTTTTCACAACCTACAAGTCCGATTTAACTTTAAAATTCAGATAATCAACACGCTTAGGAAATACAAGCACTTGGAAATCTATGTTTTAAGCTTCAAAATGTTCCATTTCGATTTTCTTAAGCATTTCTCAAGTAAAAACAATTTATATTGAATTTCGGACCCGTGGTAGTTCATAAATATTTGGAAAATGCAGTTATTTCGTATGTAGAAAGTATAGGATTTCAGTAAATAGCTATGGGCTGGCATTCGAAATCGCGGGCGCAAATTACATAAATCTAGAATTTCATTCTGTCGCATCAGGGGTGGCGGAGGCGTGCGGGGGGAGAAGACCGGACGAGCGATAGGTCACTCGTTTCACTCACCTTACTTGTTAAAACGGTGCATTATCAAAGAGTTTTGTACCAGTGTATGGTAATGGAGAAATTATTGAGTGTGGTGGACAGATTTTTCGTGCAAAAATGGGTGAGTACTATTTGTATTTTTTACCTTATAAATACAATGTATTTCGTTTATAAATTAGGTCATGCATCTTGGATTTGGCCATTAATTTGATTGGTCTGCAACTCCTTATAAATATTATTCTCTGTGGCGGCACGACGCTACGGCTTTTATCAAAGAAAACGCCGCTTCAGTCACGTGTCGAGTAGTAGGTGGCGCTCCCGCACTTTAGTACATTCGTTTTAGATATAAACAACTATAACTTCATATATTTGTTCTCTCCACACATCGCAAAAAGCTCCTCATGATGACAGACAGCAAGAAAATAACAGACAGATAGACAGCAAAGTGATCCTATAAGGGTTCCGTCTTTTTCATTCTGAGGCACGGAACCCTAAAAAGTATTTCATTTCAGCCTCTATTACAAACACTGTTCATAACGACGATTAGTACCTATGTCTGTTTTAGTTTTGCAAAATAATTTGATCCTATACAGGAGTAAAAATAATTATGTAGTCCCTTTTTATTCGGAGAGATTATTCTATGAAACTAATAGATCACATAAAAAAGTGAACTGCGGAAATAAAGGTAATATGCAGATTACTACTGGGGCTAAATTGACCTATTTATTAAGGATGATCAGCAAAGTTCAAAAGCAGACTTTCGTTTATTTGCCGTTATTTGATATTTATATATTATATCGTTTATCTGACAAGTTTATCTTTTTTTTTATTAACTTTAAAAAAAAAAAGTTATTAAAATTATAATCAGAAGTATAGGATTATTAAATATAATAACAAACGATTAATTTAAATATTAAATTTACATAAGGACACATTATAATTTGACCATATACAGGAGTTAAAATATTTATGCTGCCGCTTCTGAGAGATTTTTTCTGTTTAATCAAAAGATCATATACAAAACAGTAAACTAACAAAACATAAGTATAATTTGGATACTGGTACTTAATTTTATTACTATGAATTTCAGATGATTTAATCGACGAGGTAAAAAAAGGAAAGGTACGTTTATCAGCAAAACGAAAAAAAGATGTAAAAAAGGATTATAAACTTAACAAGTTAGTATATATATGTATTGTATATTGTACTAAGATAGGGTTTTAAAAAAACCTCCAAAGTTGTGAGCCTGTCGTCCTACCGATCAAGCTTTTGATGCGAAAACCTAAACATTTTTAACGCTCATCACATTAAATTTCAGGCGTATATCAAAAGAAAACAGAACACTCAGCAGTCAACCAAAGCACTGTAAGGCCGATGTTGAAACCTTAAGGTCAAAATTATACAGGTAAATATTTATTAGGAGAATACGCAGATAAAATCGCGCCACCCATGTCTTTGAAAAGTATACCGGTCTAAAGGTAGATCAAAGCGGTCATTTGTCGATCCTGTGGATGGTTTTCTGGCAGCAAGTCCGGATGGACTCATAGGAAATGAAGGACTTGTAGAAATAAAATTCCCATTTGTAGCCTCGGAAATGAGTCCTGCAGATGCAATTCAAAAGGGATTGATCACATTTTGTAAGGTGACGACTCAAGACATATAACTGAAAACAGAGCATAACTATTATTATCAGGTCCAAGGTCATCTTCATGTGTCATAATGGGCTTATTGCTACTTTATTGTTTGGAGTTCACATGGGTTACTTTACCAAAAAATCAAAAGTAATGATACATTTTATCAAGAAAAAATGCAAACACCTCTAAGAAACTTTTACATGCACTGAAGTATCTAGAAATATGCCTGCAAGAGAATGTGTTATTATCAGGTAATTTAAAATAGAAATTATTAAAAAATCATCATAACATCTCATTTTTCATTTATAATGTTATCCTCGTAAATTATTATCGGCGCTTGTTAGAATTTACAAAAAATGGTTACTAAAATACTGTATATCCCATAATTATTACGTTTCCTTAACTAAATATCCGGCCGGTTCCGCATAAAAAATGTCAAGGGATTACATAAAATAGTAAAAAAAAAATTATTCAACATTCCGATGTTATTATGTGCAATAATATCTGGATAATAAATATTTTTTTAACCGACTTCAAAAAGGAGGCGGTTCTCAATTCGACTGTATGTTTTTTTTTTTTATTTTTTTTTCATTTTTTTATTTTTTTTTTTTTTTGGCGTTGTTACTCCATAACTCCGTCATTTCCCAACCGATTTGAACAATTATTTTTTTGTTTGAAAGAGTATACTTCCAGGTAGGTCCCATTTTAGGTTTGGTCATGATCTGATGAAGGTCTTCAGAGATAGGCAGTGGAACTCCTCAGAAAATGACAGCATATCTCTCGAAATTGAGGCAATCGCTATGTACTTGGGTGCTGATTACAAGGTATTACTTGAAAATCGACATCCTTCCACCTGACCTTCGATCCTGGCTTCATCAACATATTCACCATAGAACTCTTCAACGGATCAGAGCACATAACTCGAGATTGCGGCAATCACTGCGTTAGGGTGCTGGTTCAAGGGTATTACTTGGAGATTATCAGAATACCCACCTGACCTTCGATCCTGGCTTCATCACCATAGAACTCCTCAACGGATGACAGCACATAACTTTAGATTGCGGCAACCAGTTTGTGTTAGGGTGCTCATTGCAGGGCATTGCTGAAAATTGCCAGTGTACCCACCTGAATTTCGATCTTGGCTTCATCACCGTAGAACTCTTCAACGGATGACAGCACATAACTCGAGATTGCGGTAATCATGTTGTGTTAGGGTGCTTATAGCAGGAAGCTACTCAAACATGGCTATGGCTACTTATACTCACTTGAACTTCGTTTCATTTTAACACCACGTTTGCAAGAACTACCTATACCTCACAATTTAACCCAGCAACACTAAAAAATGTGAAATAAAATAAACTTTTAACAAAAAAATAGCAACCGACTTCAATAGTAACAGCAGTCATTCACTAAAAAGTTAATAATAATTCTATAAAGACCGATGGTACCGAAGCAACACTTTTGCCGACTTTTTTCTTCCTGAAACATTATGTTATCTAGAAGTCGGCGTATTTCCTACGATATAGCAACATAGAAACCAATATAAGAACGCCGACTTCTAGATGACATAACGTTTCAGGAAGAAAGAAGTCGGCAAAAGTGTTGCTTCGGTACCATCGGTCTTTATAGAATTATTATTAACTTTTTAGTGAATGACTGCTGTTACTATTGAAGTCGGTTGCTATTTTTTTGTTAAAAGTTTATTTTATTTTCTATTTGTCTTTGAGCGAATCTAGCTTTTTAGAGTATTTTTGAAAATTACTCTAACGAAACCTATGTAGATTACAACGTAATTAATAAACTGAAAAATTACAACATCAGTCAGCTCATTGTTACCTATTACACTTATTGATAAAAATAATATTTTAATAACTCTATGATGTCTTGATGATTGTTACATTAAAAAAAAACAGCCAAGTGGGGGTCAGAGTTTCGTATTATGGATGATAAATTAAATTTTTTAATTTTTTCGGAAATTTCTCAACCGCTTTATTTTTCATCTAATCTTTACGTAAAAACATATTACCATGATCTTTTCCATAAAAGTTTTTTCAATTTATTTAACTTTTCCTTCAATCAAAACATATTTTGGGAAGCACATAATTAAGTTTACGGCCTGTATAGTTATCTATAGAAGAAGACCACAAAATAAAGCGTAAAAATTGTTCGGTAGACGAGTATTACCACCAGTTTCCGTTTCCAAAACCAATTGAATTTCACAGTAAATATCCATTTAGTTACTCATATAACACAGTAATCGTCCAAAATATTTTACATACTATTATATTGTGTTCGTTAGACAAACAGGAACAGGAGATCATTATTTTTTTATTTTGCATGTTGTTTCTTTTGAATTAAATAACCAAAGGCACTAAAAACGAAAGTACGAAAGGATGTCCTGATCTGGATCTAAGAGTAAGCTGTGAGTACAAAATGAACAAGCGCGGAGCAGGGAGCGGGGCGCGGGGGGAGGGCGGGCTCGTGCCGGCCGCGAATGACCGAAACAGCTACAACATTGTAAGAATCCAAATCTCGCGCGCGTAATTTTTACCGTCTAGCCTTAAACATGACGAAGTCCGCGGGACACGGAACCTTGATTTTTCCGACTCTACTTGATTGTTTACAATTTTGTAGAGAAATGAGACACCTAAATATGTACATATATTTTCAAGAGAGGCAATGTTATGGCACTTGACGGAGGTAACGAACCTGTGAAATGTTGTCCAGTATGGAAATCCAGTGACTTCAAAAGCTATTTTGAATTCTTTCAATAAGGGCGATGTGAACAGAATATTGAGGGCTCCACACTATACTACCAAATTCTAAGATGCTACGCATATATATATATACATAATAGACCAAGCCACGCTTTTTAGGATATTTAGGTTTAAGGATGGTCGTCACGACGCGACCAAATATCATGCCGTTTCATTTCGATATAAGGTGCACGCTACAAGAAACTTGCGAGGACAATAAAATCGTGCCGATTTCATCACCGGCGCAAAAATGAAAATGAATTTGTTTCAGTAGAAACCACTTTTGGCTGTGGACGTTTGCAAACATTATTTTTGGTTATTATTAATGTAGATTACATTTTAGATGTTTGACTCCTTATTTTTTGATTTTATCTAAAACAATAAAAGCACATTCGGCTACACTTTTGGTAAAGAACCGTTAAATTTACGTATTTTAGGGGTTTTTGTTAAAATATTATTCAAAATTCACGGTTTTTAGTTCGACTTAAACATTCCATATAACACAACCCACTGCTGGGCTAAAACTTCGCCTTCGTGTCCCACTGCTGGGCTAAAACTTCGCCTTCGTGTCCCACTGCTGGGCTAAAACTTCGCCTTCGTTTACCACTGCTGGGCTAAAATGTCGCCTTCGTGAGACCACACATCACAGTCTTACCATCCACCCTTATCAAAATGAGTCAAGATCGTCAACCATCATCAACGTTTAGGTCTACCTGGCCCCTTAAGCCATCGTCTGGCACCCACTCTGAGGCGATTGTCGCCAACCTATCATGATATGTGTGTACGGCTAATGCAGCCAGCCCAACTCTATTTGAGCATCGCGGTAGAGCGCGATCACTAACGATAGAAATAACGATTCTTTGTCTTTATCAATTTAAGTTTTGGAAGAAGGTTGTTTTTGTTCAAAGGCACAAAATAAAGCTAGGAGCATAAAAAACTTAATTTGAACTGACAAGCTTCTCTGTTATTTTTAATTCTATAAGGAAAATATATTTTGCCGTCAAGAAATAACCAACTCTATCAAAAGATAACGTTTTATTTTGGAAAAAAAATCAATTTGAACCGTCCACAATGTACGACAACATGAAACACGCTTGCATGCTACCCGTGGAGCCCAAGAGCGTGACGCTGCGGCCCACCGCCAGCTGCTGGTCGCGTGCGCTATGCGTCGTGCGCAACCAAATGCTGGCTTCGGAGTCACACCACGGGTCCGTGCTGTTCCTCCGCAGCAGAAAGCGACTGGAGCTGGAGCAGCATCGGCAGATCGACTCCGGATACTGGATGATCTTCCATCCCTACAGCCAGCTCCGGTTCATTTGGGACTGCTACTTCCTGTTCTTGACCTTCATCGTTTTCTATTACATGCCGTTTCAAGTATTCAGAACATGTGAGTGGTTTGTACTCTGTCTACTAGCAAGGCCTTGTATGCTGGCTCTCAGCAGGGCACCTCATCATTAGTCGAAAAAATATTTAGGATTGTTGCGCAGTAGTTCACCACGCTCGTTAGACAACCACAGGCAGATATGGTGTGATGCTGCCCTAAAGTAACGGCATCACGCAGCACACTGGCACCTTAGTAGATGTACATATATGTTCAACAGTAGACCAGTATAGGCTGACGCTGTATGCTTAACTTGGCAATATAATTCTAGGCCCAAGCCGGTTCGATGAGCTGATTCTGTTCTATGACGCGTCGGCGTTCTTCGATCTGGTGATGAACTTCCTGACCGGGTTCCACGATGAGGACAATAAGGTGATCGTGCTTGCACCACTAGACATCGCACTCAACTACGCCCGGACCCACTTCATCTGCGACTTTATCGGGACCCTTCCGCTGCAGCTCATACATATATACGACGACTGTACTAGACCCACCCACACCGTGTTCTTTCTCTTTAAACTGTTCCGCTGCTGCTCTTTGGATAAGAAATGGAAGAATTTCTACGAGCAAATCCGAATGTCTTATCTTCTCGCTTCGGGGTTGACGGTGACGCTGATAGTGCTTCTATTTATGCACTGGTTGACCTTCGTGTACCAGCAAGTGCCGATATTCGTGTCGTACTACTACGACCCAAAAGACAATATGACGCACAACTGGCTGCAGCAGCACAAGGTGTTCGAGAGCGACCAAGGTTTTGAGAAGTACACGACTAGCCTGTACTACGTGTGCGGCCTGTTCGTCGGCGCCGGCTACTTCACTCCACTGACGCAGCACATTGTGGAGGAGCACCTTACCAGTGCCGCCACGTCACTCATCGGTCTACTCGTCATGACGTACGCTTTCATGGCACTCCTCAAGCTGGAGATGTACCGGAACTACCAGACCTACATCTACAACGGAAGGCTCACGGAGTTCGAACAGTACATGACCACGATGCGGCTCGGGTCCAAGCTGAAGGAGCGACTCAAGTCGTACTTGAATTTCCAGTTCGGAGGAAGCTACTTCAATGAGCATTCTATAATTGAAACCATCAATGAGCATATCAAGAAGAATATCAATATACATTTGTGCGGGAAGCTGGTGGCGGGCGTGCCGATGTTTCGAGATATGCCTCCCGCTCTGATGAACTGTATCATATTCAGTTTGGAACATCGACTGTATATGCCTGGCGAGGTGAGTTGGCTACGAGAGCTCCAGAGTCACCAAAATCAACGCTAATTTGTGTTTTTGTTTTCCTCAGATTATTGGAAAATTCGGCCAGGAGTATGATTGCATGTATTTGATTTTGTCCGGAACTGTGAGTGTATTATCTTACAACGGAACAGAGGTTTGCATGCACATTATAATATATTAATATTCCATACTCAGGACTTAGAATTTACTAGTCATTCTTATTTTCAGGTAAATCATCTGAAAGATGGTTCACATTTCGGTCAGGATGCGCTGTTGAGTCCCGGTAGTCCACTCTCCGCCACATACATGGCTCTAGAAATTACTGCGATATATAAGTTAGTACTTTAAATGAAACCACTTAATTCATTAATCATAATAAACATTATTGCCAAAGAAACAAACTCGAGCAAATGAAAAAAAAAATGGTCCTGCCCCTAAAAATTCGCAGGTTTATAAAATTTGTAGGGAAACGTGATATTATTTTTATTTCCGCATGCATTCTTTATGAAAATTGTTGAACATGATCAGTAGATAATGTGGTTTCATTTAAAAGAACCTGTCTATCTAGTATATCGATCTTGGGGCATTGGTTCTGTAATGTTGTGGGGAGGGATGTGGCTTTCAGCTTCAAACACTACAATCACGATGCAACGCAACGTCTGACATTATCTTAGTATAAGTTGATACCGTCTGATGACGGCTGAAGCGTAAAATTTCAGTCCAATGTTATTCCTTATTTAATTTGTTTGCAAATTGAAAAATCAACACTAGAACAACAGCACATGTGTTCCGATCGAGATTTCGTCAAATCACCAGGTCAATTACCAATCATCAAAAGCTGCAACGCGTTGTTACGTTTTGTGTTACAGGTTGAGCAACAACGCATTCCAGAATTGTTTGCAGCAGTATCCGAACGTCAAGAATACGGTGGAGGAGTCCGGCAAGAAACGTGAGAACACGTCCAGCCCGTCCATTACGAGTACATCCACCGTCGTCTCTTTGAAATAGTTCTGCTGGTCTAGAATTAGAATCTTCTTCAGCAGCGTTTGTCTTCTACATTGTACCGTATTCTAGGACAACAAATCGTTGCAACATTAACCTTGTTAAAGAGTAGTAAGAGTTATATTACTTTTTATGCTTTGACAGTTTTAAATTAAAGTTTTGTTGCAACGGAATGTACCCCTATTATGAGTTGGACGAAAAGTGTTACGTTTTTTAATTACTGCAGGGTAAGAATTTTCATTTTGGTTTTGTGACGAGATCTCTTTTATGTTTGTAAGGGAAAATGAGAATGTAATTACAAGATTATCTGTTAAACTATATTGCAGTTGTATTTATTATTATCTACGCTCATCCTGTAATGAGTGACTATATTTACTAGTAGTACTACGTTGGTATGTCCATCTGCAAAATATACGAAGCCATCGAGATAAGTCGTAATCCCAACTTCAACAGGGATCATGGTTGGCAGCTGGCTCCGTCTTGGAAACCGGTTTTCGATGGATCGAGCAACTTTAGGACAGTGCTCAGTGACAGTGACGATGTTGTGAGTTCGTTTTGTTTAATAACCGCCCCTAATAACAAACAATTGGAACAATTAAAAGAATCAAGTGCATCCACCATCCCACCTCCTTCGACGACGACGCAGCCAACGCTCAGCGCACGAGCAATGCGTGCAGCTCGCCGATCGGCGGCTGCCAGTGCCCGTTTGACAACGAAGGTGAACGCCGCGTCGTCGTCCTAAGAACGACACTCGCCTTGATAATGCCGCAATTGTATCAGTGAAACGGTTGGCATATAGTCAACAACAATCACACGTGAGTGTTCAAGCCGTATGTAATAATAATTCAGTATGTCAGCTCACGTGAGTTTTAATAATATTATAGATAATAAGTAGATAAAATAAATTGTTGACTGCATCGTTATTTCTATTTCCAACAGCCAAAGCCTTAAACTAATGCTTTTCTTAAACATATATGTGATCAGCTGATCGGATCAATAAGAAAATAGCTAATCACAAAAACTTTTAATGATCATTTAGAACTATAAAAAAAGTTTGTTGAGCGTGAATGACTATTGGCGGAAAAAAACTGGCAAAGCGGAGCTAGCGGAAGTTGCCGCGAACCACTTTACACACGGTGGACAGGCGGGAACCACTTCACACACGGTGGACAGGCGGGAACCACTTCACACACGGTGGACAGGCGGGAACCACTTCACACACGGTGGACAGGCGGGAACCACTTCACACACGGTGGACAGGCGGGAACCACTTCACACACGGTGGACAGGCGGGAACCACTTCACACACGGTGGACAGGCGGGAACCACTTCACACACGGTGGACAGGCGGGAACCACTTCACACACGGTGGACAGGCGGGAACCTTACCGAATGTATGTATAACGGCACAATACCGTATACTGTGCAGCGCGCATTTGATGCTAATTACTTTAAAGTTTACGTCAAACATTAAATTTTCGTTGGCAAAACTTGGTATAACATTATGTATATATTTATTACCTAAAAAAACACCTGTACTAACGTGCTAAATTTCAAGGTTCTAGAATTAGTCGATGTTACCTTAATTTTTTGATAATTTAGCTCGCAAGGAGTGCCTTATCTACGGCAACTAATAAAATATAATGTTTTACCAAGTTTTTTCTACGAAAATGACATTTTTAGCATAAACTTCGGCGTCATTAGCACCAAATACGTGCTGCACAGATTATGGTAACTGGGCTGAAACGTTTGTTCCAAGCTTGCGTATGTCTCTACTGTTCTGTTGTTTAAGAAGTACTGAGAATTAAGGAGTTTAAAACATTTCAAACTCGGCCCTTATTATAAATGCGCATTAGGTCACAAGCAAGCATGTAGAATCTCACCCCGAGCCGGATGACCGAGTTGACAATGTTGCCAGTCCACGCCGCCTCCAGCCGCAGCAACTCTTGTCTAGTCTCCGCGCTGAAGTACCTGCAACATTACAATATTGTACATCATGTATTGTATAAATATTGGCTGTTATTAACAACTGTAGCCGAATTACTTATTGACTATAAGGCGCTACCGCGGGGCAGAGGGCTAACACAATACTTTCCTCTGTCTGTATCACTGGAAGTATGCTCTACATCCATTTAATAAAGCCCGACAGCGTTAACTTCTTTTTTACGTGTATGCACTAGGTAAGAGTTGAGGAATAGTCTGGGTGCATGTTTTGAACCTCTTCAGGTACTTTTAGTAACTTTCCATCACAGAGAACACTATGATCTGCTCGCTGTTCTTCGTACACTACGATGTACCAAATTACATAGGAGCTGTTTGTCAGGTTACGAACAATATAAAGAGGATATACGGAGTGTTTAGATGAACTTGCGGAAGCCGGAAACCGGCCGGCGAAAGCCGGCGATAGTACTCATACATACGAAGTATATTTCGTAAAAAAAAATTGAGTTAGGAAAAATACAGACGTCTCATACATTTTGGTCGGGTAGCTATGTAACTTTTCTATGGAACAGCTGATTTTTTTTTCGCGTTTCGAGGGTTGTCTCCATAATAAAAGTTGTTCGTATGAACGAGTACTTCATCTTAACACCCAATACATAAACGAACTATAAAATTACTATGAATTATATAATTATTTATTATTAGGCTTGGCACTATTAATACTTTCACAATAATAATGGTTTCCACTATAAGCTTTTCATAGAAGACCAGAGCAGAAGAGAGCCGGTAAGTTAGATTAGAAGGTTAGGTATGGCGAGTCACAGACCGTAGTGGAGCGACCGCCATACAAAACCTCCGTGGTAATATATTTTAATGGTATCTCAGAAAACGTTATAGTGCGAAACATTAATTTTGTAGTGGAAAGTATTATATTTACATATTAATTTATAGTTATATTATTTAATTGTAATGTTTTCACTTTTTTTATTGTTATTTCTATTAATTTTAAAGTAAATTTAAATGTGTCCCATTTTAAAGGCTGTTGTTCAGAAAATGTGTCCCTTCATGGTTCTCTTCTGGTCGATCCCAGGTCCCAGGTATTTTGCAACATCCATTCTTCTTTTGATGATAGTTGTTACGGAGTTAATTAATTTTAGACCTTTTCATTTGTTTCTATTGCATATCAATCCGTAATGAACTGAATGCCTATTTATCAACTCAACGCGCTTCCCAGCACTCACATTGCGGTCCCGTGACGGTCGCACTGACCTCATCAAAACATTTCTTTTCTCTCAAGTTGGTCTCCAAAACTTACTTATTGAAAGTAAGTATGTCATTACGAATACATCACAGACCTGGGTCCCCCACCCCACTAGTCCTAGCCACTAGTCCCCGAAGGCCCGGCTTCACCAGCCTGCACTCACCTGGGTCCTCCGCGCTGCCCGCACTCTCCGTAGGCCTGGCTTCACTAGCGTGCACTCACCTGGGTGCCCCAGCACCACTAGCCTTTACCCACCTGGGTGCCCAGGCACCACTAACCTGCACTCACCTGGGTCCCCCCGCGCTGCCCGCACCTCCCGCAGGCCCAGCACCACTAGCCTGCACCAGGAAGCAGTGCTGCCTCCAGTCCACAGTCTCGCTCTCTTTGACGGTGCGGAACATAGTTTGGTACACCTTAAGTGTCTCAGGGCACTTGGCCAGCTCGCTCACGTTCACCTAGGTAAAAAAAAAACTTATCATGACAAAATCGTTACAGTCATAGT
Organism: Ypsolopha sequella; assembly: GCA_934047225.1. NCBI lineage: Eukaryota > Metazoa > Arthropoda > Insecta > Lepidoptera > Ypsolophidae > Ypsolopha > Ypsolopha sequella. Next base: position 914,417 of record OW203986.1, on the reverse strand, counting down.
GAATTCAAGTAAAAGCAGTTAATTTACTGGAAACGATATTAAGTTGCGATAATAATCCAGAAAATGACGAAAAGTGGTGGAAAAAAGTTTCACGTGAGAACACGTAATGGAAATTTCACATGAATTTTTCATCAAAATATGGCACCAGATTCCATACTGGAAGACGGAATTCCTCAATTCGGCCCTGGGAGTCGTGATCAGCGACTAAGAAAACCCCCTAGAGCCCATTTCCGACGCAAAATAATAATTTTATATTTTTTACTAGCTTCTGCGCGCGGCTACGCCCGCGCGTCCTACAATACAATACAATACAATATAGCTTTATTGAGACACCACAAAAAAGAAGAATATAATCAATTGAACTTAAAAATAAGAGTACAAATATGCGGTCTTATCGCTTAAAGCAACTCTTCTAAATAATCTTTATGTGGAAGGAATTGTACGATAGAATTGCTGAAAAGGCAGTGTACATGTAAAATAAGGTATATAAAATAGTAGCAAAGTTATATAAATAGAAGTACATACATATGTATACATATACCTACACACATAAATATAAATTTAAACAATAAAATATAAAAATTCTAAATACAAAATATGTGACAGAAGCATCAGGGTGACAAGTAATAATCCTTGACCTGAATTTTTGAATGGAGTGATGGAGCTCTCTTTATTGACCTAAAAGAAACATTTTAAGCGCTCTCACACCTTCTCAATTGAATATACAAACTGACAATATCCCAAACAAAGCTAGCGAGGCCAAAAAACTTGCATGACTACGACCGCGTCCAGCTTCTTCGTCCTCGCATGCTCGTTTTTCGGCCTCGCTAGATACCCGGCTTTCGCGACGCTGGCGATATTTGTCAGATTTAATCCGCAATACTTTATTAAGGCATCCGAAAATCATTTTAAATCCCAACGTTCCCAATATCGTCACAAATTTCTTGTGCATCAAAGTAACACACAGCTTCAGAGAAACTGTGTTTTGTGCATGGCTCCAATAATTTATAATAAACATCCAAATGATTTGTAGGACATGAGCAATAGTCTATTTAAAAGTAAACTATTTTCTGTTATGCATTTCTAATTGAATTTTTGTTGATTGTGTTGTTATAATTTTTAAATAATTCATAGATGGACAGATAAATGTTACATATGTTATATAGCCTTTTGTTCGCGGCTCAACCCGCGATTATTCATCTTTGCCCCGTTTTCGGTTTGGGCGTTATTTACACATTTATGTGTAATTGTTGTAATTAAATGTATTTTTAGTTATTTACGCTATAACACCCGATACGATTATAATAAAAAAAAATCGCTTCTAAATCCTTTCAGTCGTTTCGGAGATGTGCGAGGACAAACAGATGGACAGAAAAGAATTCAAAAAATCGCTGATTTGTTTTCTATTACCCTTCTTTAGTCACCCTGTTTCTAATTTTATTGCTTTTCTTGAGTGTACAGACACACCGGATTCTACTCTTTTATTATATACTATACTAGCTTTTGCCCGCGGCTTCGCCCGCGTTGATTAAGTTTTTCTATAGTCGTATCGAATCTGTAAATATTTTTCAGCTCATTATTTTTTTAGGAAGTAGTTGTCCTGACTCTGGTTTGGAGATAATATGGAGTGTTTTGGATTCCCATCATCTCTAAATTGATGAAAAGTGTTTTTGGCCGAGCTGCGTTTTTGATCGACACTATTTTTGTTTTCTGAATTAATCGTTAACTAATGTCTTTTTGATGGTTTTTGATAACTGATTTAATCCGCTAGTAGTATGTTTGGCAAGGTTGAAGGCCAAGCCGCGTTTCTGAACGACACTATTTCTTGTTCCCATGGGAACTGATTTATTGGATAAAAAGTAGCCTATGTCCTATTCCAGGTCTAGAACTACATTTTTGCAAAGTTTCAGCCCATTCGGTTTAGTAGTTACGGCGTGAAGGAGTAACAAACATCCATCCATCCAAACTTTCGCATTTATAATATTAGTGGGATTAGTGGGATATATTGATATTGATGACATCTTCTTTTTGGGGCACTTTGGGGGATCAAACCTAACTTTATATTTTCGGAAATAATTCAGAGGTCAATCCTGGGGGTCTATGGAACACGTGAAAAAAGGTATTTTTCATACAGGTGCTATTCAATAATTTTTTCTCAAAAATATGTTGTAATGCTTTAATTACATATTGCATAGACATGTCAGAAAGTACTTCATCCTGTAGAGCTATTTCAAGTCTCCAGGAAATCTGAATAACTGTCCAGGAAATTCGTATGAAAATCCATTACATACCATGTTTTTTTTTTTAAACTATCCGTGTCTATGTTTTAAATGACTAGAGTTTGGCGATCATAAGGTTTTTAGCGGCCAGTATAAAAAGAAAAAACATTACAATTTCGTGTTCAGAGTGTAGAACGTTTGCTATATTTTATAATTGAAAATATATTATTTTTATATTATATAAATTCAATTGTTTAAAACAATTAAACCAATTGAACAATTGAACAATTGAAATTGAAAAATTTAACCTCAATTTTATGAAGAAGGCTGGCCGCATACATTTGCCCAACGAAAAAAAAAAAACAAAAAAAAAGTAACAGCGGGAAATTATGTTGTTGCATAATATTTTCATTTAAAGTTTTTTGTGTAAATGAATTACAAAATGAGTTCAGAAGAAGGCTCTGATATAGATTGTACTCCTCCAGATCTAAAAGCGGAAGCGGAATTAGCAAAAAACAACTTGCTTCCGCCAAAATCTAAGGAAGGATATTTAAACAAATTACGAAATTTCATCAAGTGGAAAGCAGATAAACACACGAACAGTTGGTCGGAAAATGTGTTTTTGGCTTATTTCAGTCACCTTAGCCAAACAAAGCAGCCTTCCACTTTATGGGCGATGTATTCCATGTTCCGATGTGTTGTGCTCAATAAGAATAAAATAAACTTGAATAATTACAACAATTTAACGGCATGGCTAAAAAGGCAATCAGATGGCTATATAAACAAAAAGTCTAAAATATTTCAAGCCAACATATACGACAGTTTCTTAACGACGCTCCTGATGACAAATATCTAGTTATAAAGGTAAATAAATGATGTAATATTATTTTATGGCTCTAAAGTTATAAATAGGTCTTTAATTCATTATTAAAATTAAATTTTTTGTTGTAGGTTGTTCTTATCACGCCCATTAAACGATGCACGTAGAAGTCTGGAGCTTGCCAATCTAAGTACAAAAGACGTCGCACACCGCGATAGCATTATATTAGTAAAATTGCGTGACACATAAAACAAACTCGATCGATTGTTTGTTATTCAAGACGAGTTTGTTAACGTAATAAAAAACTTATTTAATTTGAAAATATCTCGTTTTATTTTTGAGAAAAGCACTATACATGCTTCGACCATAATTAGCTATCCTGGACTCATATATAAAAGTCCTCGCCCTACGGGCTCGGCCTTTTAACTTACTCGTCCAGGATATCTTTAATTACTGGTCTCAGATGTAATGTACTATTACACATTTAACACATTTTCCGGATTATTTACTGGACTATTAGATACTGACGCAGAAAAACTTGACCCCGTTGCTCCATCTAATAGCCGCTTCAGTAATCATGTTGTTGCTCTATGACACATTGGTCCATTTGATTAAACCTAAGAGATGCTATGCTGTCTGCTGCCACTTTGTATGAATAACTGTGGCTGCCCCCCTCCCTCAACCCTGCACCCACACCTCCCCCTCATGTACTGATGTACTATACATAGATAACAACGTACCGGCGGCACATCAAAGAACATGACGTCGGTCCCCTTGAGCAGTAGGAACTTGGGTCGGTAGGTCTGCCACCCCTGCGCACACACCTCCCCCTCATGGACCCATCCCATGTACTCGATGCGCGCGCCCGCTCCGAAGTGACGGTTCAGCAGCTTCATCTGTAACATACATTGTGGAATAATCTTTCATTTTACCTATCATTTTAATCGTATATATATATTGCTACATAAATTAAATAATCCTTTGAAATGTCCTTATTTTTAAAAATAGGATCCGCTCTTTTTCATTTATGATACCCAAACACTATTTTAGTTTCAAAAGGATTACGATGAGGAATAATTCTTTTTATTATAATTATTTATTGAAACTTAAATAATTTGGCGGTATTTTAGTTTATTAGTTCATGTACATTTATTATTTTATTAAATTTTATTTTTATAAGATTAAATTTGACTTGTTCAAAGTGTATTATATATACCTACTTTGCAAAATAAACTATTTGAATTTGATTTTGAGATTTCTTTCCACCAACATATTATAACTTATTCAATAATGTGGTGATCAGTAACATGTAAGTTGGCAATTAATATCCTTGTAGTTGGTAATATATAAGTGTAAGTTGGTAATAAGTGACCTGTTAGTGGGTGATTGATAAGTAATCTGCTTGTAAGCTGATTATAAGTAACCAATAAGTTGGTGATACCTATAAGTTGTTATAAGTAAGTTGGTAATAAGTATCCTATTAGTCCACGATATATGTTACCTGTAAAATGGTAGTAAAAAACATGCAAGCTGGTGATAAGTTTGTAAAAAGTAACCTGTTCTTTGGGGATATGGAACTTATACAGTACCCGGCAGAAAATACTCCGCATTGGCTATCTTCGGCTTCGTAGAGCGTCGCCTCTATCACTGGACTGTTGGTGCTTCGTGCGACAGAGATGACACTACGATACGATGTGCATTATTTACTGCCGGAACCTGTGAATACGTGACCAATAGTAATAAAGCTTGTAATAACAATAGGTGACCTGTAAGTTGGTGAGTCCGACGATATTGTCGGAAATGCTCTTCAGCCAGTGCGAGAGCGCAGCGGGGTCCTCCACATGAATCACTCCCGTCGTCAAGTGTGGCCGTGCACCGCGCACCTGCAACGTTATACTACGTGAACAAGGAATATGTCCAGCGGTGGACGAACCAGGCTGATGGTGGGATGGTTGCTACGAACCAGGCTGACGGTGGGATGGTTGATACGAACCAGGCTGACGGTGGGATGGTTGATACGAACCAGGCTGATGGTGGGATGGTTGATACGAACCAGGCTGATGGTGGAATGGTTGATACGAACCAGGCTGATGGTGGGATGGTTGATACGAACCAGGCTGATGGTGGGATGGTTGATACGAACCAGGCTGACGGTGGGATGGTTGATACGAACCAGGCTGACGGTGGGATGGTTGATACGAACCAGGCTGACGGTGGGATGGTTGATACGAACCAGGCTGATGGTGGGATGGTTGATACGAACCAGGCTGATGGTGGGATGGTTGATACGAACCAGGCTGATGGTGGGATGGTTGATACGAACCAGGCTGATGGTGGGATGGTTGATACGAACCAGGCTGACGGTGGGATGGTTGATACGAACCAGGCTGACGGTGGGATGGTTGATACGAACCAGGCTGATGGTGGGATGGTTGATACGAACCAGGCTGACGGTGGGATGGTTGATACGAACCAGGCTGACGGTGGGATGGTTGATACGAACCAGGCTGACGGTGGGATGGTTGATACGAACCAGGCTGATGGTGGGATGGTTGATACGAACCAGGCTGATGGTGGGATGGTTGATACGAACCAGGCTAATGGTGGGATGGTTAAAACGAATCAGGCTGACGGTGGGATGGTTGATACGCGGTGTGATAACCAATTGTGAGTTTTGCTTAATTGATGGGATGGGATGTGGGGCCTCTTAATCTTAAGATCCAGGTTCGATCCCCGGTCGGACATGCACCAATGAGTTTTTCGGAATTTATGTGCATAGTAGGTATTTGTTCTTACTCACCACTAGTTGAACGGTGAAGGAAAACATCGTAAGTAAACCTGCGTTCTTAAAAAGCGTGTATTTGTGCCTGAAGTATACGATAGAGCTCACCACTCATCACGTTGGGACGTAATAATCGCCGATGAAACGCGGGTGTTCCACGTGTGGACTGTGACTTGCATTTCACAGTTTACACTCGTAATACCTCTGACACTCCCCCGGGGATTCATGTCGTGACGATATATTTATTTATATTATAGTTAATCACAATTAACAATAACACACGCGCGGTACGGAAGGTGATCGATCGAGCACTAATGAAAGTAGGTCGTCGTCGAGCAGACGTAGCACAATGTATGGCTTGCTCGTACATGCTCACAGGGAAAAGATAACAAAATAACTGATATTGTTGATGTTATATCATCCTCATTCATCAGCCTAGTTCGTCCACTACTGGACAGGGGCGTCACCTGTACTTTTCTAGTTATGTAAGATCTTCTAAAACTTGTGACATTGCAATAAATGATTTGAATTTGAATTTGAATTTGACACAAGCTGGGCAGGCGGGTTGATGAGCGCGGTGCCGGAACCCTCGCACCAGTGACGCCGCTGCCCGTCACCAGTCTGTTCCATATAAGGCCCGGCTATTAGGAATGGATATACCGCCATCCATCGGTCCCAGGCATGGTGGACCTCCTGGTTTTTTGCCTGTGAGCTGTCATCTTACTCTCCCCCGAATTACTTCGAGGAGATCTCCAAGTAAGATGGTGGTACCTCCACAGTCGAGCCCGGCATCAGCTCTACCACCTCATGTTATATATCAACCGTTTTTCCACTTTCGATATTCACGTCCTACGGAATAACGGGTGAGCCGCCGTACTTCGGACAAAAATACACGCATTTCAGGCATGGAGGTCATCTCACTCAGTGTTTTCAGGCATGGAGGTCATCTCATTCAGTGTTTTCAGGCATGGAGGTCATCTCACTCAGTGTTTTCAGGCATGGAGGTCATCTCATTCAGTGTTTTCAGGCATGGAGGTCATCTCACTCAGTGTTTTCAGGCATGGAGGTCATCTCATTCAGTGTTTTCCTTCACCGTCAGTAAGTGTTAAATTTACAAAATATGATGCACATATGTGCACGCCCGACCGTCAGGCAGGATTAGAACTCAAGTCTTTAAATTTAAAGTTCTGCCGAAGAAGCTACCGTTACTAAAACCTCAACTAAAGATGAAACATTTTGCTTGTCAGTTTCGCAATAACCTTGTTCGGAGACGTTAAACTCACCTCTAATGCTCCGGGGCGTAATTTATCCGTTCCTAAAACGTAACGCGTAACGTAGCCCATCATCAGAGGCACTGGAACAGAGAACAACACAGTTCAGTCACTGCTTTGATAAAGAGGTTTCATATAAATAAATTATAAGCATCATTGTATGGGTGATTCCCTACTAAAATACAACTTCCACACATTATTTAAACCAATAATACTTTAAAAAATGTGATAGATACATGCTCAGATCAGATTTGCCTTATTATTATAATTGTTCGTGCTCAGATGTCTCCACGTTTCTTCACATTTATTTCACCGCACACGCACTTACTCATATTTCTCACGCACACTAATAGTACACATGCAAAAAGAGGGTGGCGCGTCAACCAGTAGCAACGGACATAACAACACATCACATCTCTATTGACATTGGGTCGCATGAAGTGTATTTTAGTGTTATACGTTCGCAAGCGCCATACCCCCTTATCATGTCCCCTAGGTTCAGATGTCTATGGATACGTGCTTGAGTACAAATCACCTTACTCGGAGGGTAGATGGAACTTTCTAATAATTAATTTCTGCTTCTCTGTTATCCACATCAAGGCCGTTCTTTTAGGAATCGCTTGGATTTGTGGCATTTGTAGTTTATTTTTATGTGTGTATAACACACGTAAAATTCACAATCCGTTTCGGTCCCAGAAACAGTAGGAATTTTCGATTCATTCACCGGCTAACCTTCTCCCCTGGAACGCTAGTTACCGGAGACTACGTCGACCCATTCCTTGGTCCCGTCGCCCCCCGCGCCGCTCCCCGCTAGCCGGTCGGAGGCGACGGACGAGGGACGCGAGCGCACGCTGCCCGCCGCACTGCCCGGTCGGCTCGCCTCCTCGCTGCCCGGCTCCGACCACGTTGCCGTCTGAGACAGATATTTTATTATTATATTAAATAATTAGCACATGTCGAAAGGATGAATAAACAAAGAGTGACGAAAGACATTTATGGTGCGCAAGTCGAAGGTACAGCTCGACCAAGCCGCCTTAGAAGGACGTTTGCTGACCAAATTGGCGACATATTGGAGAAGGGCAATTTCAAAAGTACCCGGAGTCGCTGCCTACCCCTCTGGGTGTGTCATGTCAGTAGTAGTAGACCTAATCGTTCTGATGTTGAGTAATGCCGCAGGACTGCAAAAATTTAGACAAATAAATATGGCCTATTCGAAAATTGGTTTATTTTGCAATGCACTCTTATGATATTTTGAGTTTCTCAAATTATTGTTTTCGCTACAAAATCATAAAACTGCTAAATTTCTGCGTTGTTTTGGATGTCACCCAAAGGCAACAAATTGTCTATAACAACCCTGGAGATAGTAGACGGGTCTGCCTGACAAATTCATTCCAGTATGTCGGTTTGTCTGAGGAGTGATCGTCCTCCGTGCTACTGTCCGTGTCCGAAGCACGTTCGCTATAAACACAAAACCTCAGCGTGGTCCGGTACCTGCCACCCTCCGTTGGTGGTGGTCGTGCGGTCCTTCTCCGAGTTACAGTTGTCGTCCACGATCTTGTTGTGCAGCGAGGGGTGGTCGTCACCCGTGCTACTGTCTGTGTCCGATGCACCGTCCGCTGCAAACAAATAAAAAAGTCGTTCAAGAACCTGTCCATCTTTGTAGACATGCTTGAAAATATACTAACATCATCACGACATATCCTCACCACGGGGAGGTTTTACATATATTGCACGTAAAGCCTTATTTAACAATTAAACTAATTAAATTTAAAATGTAAAAATACAACATTTTAAATTAAATTAACTTAATGTAAGTACACGTATATGAACTAAAAGGTATATTTAGTTCATAGAATAATGTATATGCGATAAATACGAAAGCTACCTGTATACTCCATACCAATAGGCTAAGAATGTTTAAGGTTTATTTATGTTTAAGGTTTTGTCAAATAACTATTAAGTGAATTTTGAATTTAAGTGTTCTGTTTCGATTAATAAGATTATTTAATAACTTATATTACATTTAAACTGACCTGTAGTAAGTTTATGTTATACCTACATTACATAAATAAATATTTTTTAATTCATTGCATAAGAAAACGGCGGGTTTTCACAATCCGGCTGCGAAACCACACCTAAATACATGCCTGCCTCACTCCGCCCATTCAAATTCAAATCTTTTGTTTAGTGAAGTACATAAAGTACATAATACACTTTTTACGAGTCAAATGTAATAAAATAATAAATGTACATGAACTAAATTAAAGGTATATGTAATTTACGATTAAAATGACAGGTAAAATATATAATTACTCGTATACGACCATCAAAAATATCGTCTTCACGTCACATTTTTTACAACAATTTCAACAAACAATTGTCGAAATTGAGAAAAGGAAAGCGCGAGATTGATGATTCTTGTTGTTACTTTGGTAGATGCTCTAAGTTGTAATTTATGTATATCTCTTTTACTCGATAATAATTATGAACGAGTGAAAGAGATAGATACGAGTTACACAGTGTCTCTTATACATGCACCTGCAATTTCAACATCGTACTGTTTTTAACTCTTTTTTTCGCATAGGAAGAAAAAAGATACCAACAGAGCAAGCATGACGTCCACCCGTCGGATATAATTTGCATCTCAGTTTACCCGCAAAGGTAGGTAGAGCCCCAGCGGGAGGGGGGTATCGGGTTTGCAGATATTTCCGAAAGGTTCTACCTGCCCCGTACCGCCAAAATATTGTTGGTTGGGGGCATAGACTAATAAATTTTATTAGTCTATGGTTGGGGGTTATTCGCAGTATTGTATTTATTAGTTTTTATGCAATACTTATGCGATGTGTTAGTGTTATTTTATCCCCCTCCACATTACGTAAAATAATACTTTCTTCACCACCCAAAGGTTGGCTGGAAGAAATCGCTTTAAGTGATAAGTCCGCCCTTGTACAACATTGTGCGTTCAAAACTCTGTACTCAATTTTTTATTTGACCGTGTACAATGAAGTGTGTATTCATTCATTCATTCATTATTTTATGTAGTGTAGTTAGTAGTTATTTTATGAGGTGTTGGTGTTTTCAATTAGAAATAACGCGATTTTTAGTTTTAACGTTTAGTGTCAAATGTGTATTGGACGGGAGTCATTGCGCTTTGTAAGTAGTTTAGAAAAGTAGATTTTAATATCACAACATAAAAGTTATACCTAGCATTACATAGGTAATTTTATGCAGATTCACAATTATATAATATATTATATAATATAAACAATGTACGAGTATGTACATACTTATAGAACCGCTTTTGATGTTGTAGGTAATTACGTTATTGCAGTAGATAAAGTAACATTATAACAGACCATAAAGTACCTAAATTATATTGTTAGTGTGAAAAGTCTCAGTTCGTTATACAGAGTGTTTATCTGGTAGCAGTATATATTTACATCTGAGCCTTAGTTTCTTAGGTTGCTAAGGACTGCAAAATAATAAGTAAAACAAGAAATACATTAACAGCACGTCAAAAGAAAATGAATCATAGTATGCTGCGGGGTCAACAGTCGAATGCGACACAATGGTCCCAGGAAATAGTAAAGTGGCCCAGGAATTGTCACGCGAGGTATGATTGCATGGTGTGACGAGTGCTCCTTGTAATGAATGCACCTTGTTTATTGCGTTTGTGGTTGTACTCGCAGACTTGCAAATGAGAAGTTAGAAACGAAGTCTGCTGTTTGTGTGATTCGCGTACGTTGAACTTGTTTAAGTAAAATAGCGTATAGAAATAATGTAAGTGCCAAGCATCTATATTTGTATAGATTTATACTTTTATTATAATTAAGAATTTTCTATTTGTTTTACTGTAAACTAATTTGATGCTCAAACGTAAAAAACAAATGGTGACTTATTTTTTTGTTCAATACAATTACAATTTGTTTATATTGCTCTAGATGGTTTGCTCCTGATTGTAGATGGCACGAACTGTGACTGTGACCTCGTGACAAGGTGATTATTTTAACATACATAAGAATAAGAATAAGTGTATTTAAGTCAAAAAAACTTGTAACATCTACTAATGAGTAGGTTATTAACCTGTATTTCAGCATACAGCGCCTCTATCATCGGATATTTCATTATATAGGTATTAGCGTGTGGGTGTGGTTCACGGTGCTGTAGCCTTTTCGAAACCCAGCCTGCTCTGGAAGTTGGAAGTCGTCGAGTCGTTGGGCGAGACGATTTGTGATACCTCTTGAGAAAAGCTTGTAGGTGTGGCTCAAGAGCGCGATTGGCCTATAGTTCTTCAGTAGCATTTTGTCCCCTTTTTTGAAGAACGAAATTACCAGACTCTTGCTCCACTCCTTTGGCGTAGTTTCGGTGCGAATGACGGCATCAAAGAGGTCCTGTAGCTGTCTGAGTATTGGGTAACCTTCAGCTTTCAGGAGTCCGGTTTTGATGCCATCTTCGCCCGGCGCCTTGTTGTTATTAGCTGCTCAAGAGCTATCTTAATCTCGCCCATTTCGACATCCGGGAGTTCATCGGTGTAGTGGCGGATCAGAGGTGCACGTTTATCGTCCTGATCGCGGGCAGTTGGCTTGGGAGCGTGTGAAGAATATAGGAGCCCATAGAAATTCTCGATTTCGGTGAGGATTTTTGGCCTAGAGGTAACAGTTCTACTGTCAGATGTCTTCGGCTTTCCAACAGGGCAAATCGGTTATGAAGTTCTATTTGGAATTTCTCGGATCCCGCAGCAGTTTGGCGCAGAGAAGGACGGAGCGTAGACTATATCAGACGGTTTGTCTCCAGCTGTAAGTCGATATTCAAGATGCTTCGGACAAGTCGGTAAACGCTACCGGTACTAAACCAATTGATCATGGAGACATCTTGGAGTTTCTTCCATCTTGCTTTTGATCCGTCATGATTTTTATCTCATTTTTTGTCTTACCATCGGGGCTTCGCCAGGTCCACTTCTTTTAGGGCTTCTTTTTGAAGAAATATATAGGTGGTAGAGCTGATGCCGGGCTCGACTGTGGAGGTACCACCATCTTATTTGGAGACCCCCTCGAAGTAATTCGGGGAAGAGTAAGAGGACAGCTCACAGGCAAAAAACTAGGTGGCACACTATGCTTGGGACCGATTGATGGGATTGGGATTGATGGTGGTATATTCATCTCTAATAGCCAGATCTTATATGAAACAGACTGGTGACGGGCAGCGGCGTCACTGGTGCGAGGGTTTCGGCACCACGCTCACCAACTCGCCTGCCCAGCGTGTGTGACTATGGGCAACCTCCCCCCCCCAAATGAATTACACTGCCAATAAATGGCCCCCAGTTCCCGGCAGCTCCACTATTCCCGACTACGGTGGCGGTCGCGCTAACGGTGGGGCAGGAGGTGCTAAGAATCTCCGGTCAAATGGCCACTAACACCGGCGACTCTTTTTGGCGACGTTTAATGCACGGACGTCACGGGAAGACAGACATCTCGCTGAGCTCGAGTCATAGTTAGGTACAATAAACTGGAATATTCTGGGTGAGGACGCGATAACCTTGGAGTCAGGACACCTGCTCTACTATCGAGAGGGCGATCAATTGTCTGACGGTGGAGTTGGTATGCTAGTCAACAAAGACCTAGTCACTAGCAACGTGTTAGAAATCGGCAGTGTCTCTTTAAGTCATCCAAGTGTATGCCCCCACGTCGAGAGACCCCGATGATGATGTCGAGGCCATATATGATGACATTACTAAGGCCAAAAATAACACCACCAAGACACATCATACCGTTGTTATGGGGGACTTCAACGTCAAATTGGGAGTACAGGAGTGTGGTGAATCGGTAATCGGACCGCACGGCTATGGCTGTAGAAACCCTAGGGGCCAGATGCTGGTTATCTTCCTTGAAAGCCAGGGGCTCTATTTGATGAATTCATTCTTCAAAAAGACACATCTTACATCCATCCATCTATCCATCCATCCATCCATCAGCTTAGTTCGTCCACTGCTGGACATAAGCCTTTCCAGGATTTTGCCACTCCTGGCGGTCATCCTGGAAGAATTGCCCATACTCATACACGCTGGGCAGGCGGGTTGGTGAGCGCGGTGCCGGAACCCTCGCACCAGTGACGCCGCTGCCTGTCACCAGTCTGTTCCATATAAGGCCCGGCTATTAGGGATGGATATACCGCCATCCATCGGTCCCAGGCATATTGGGCCTCCTGGGTTTTTGCCTGTGAGCTGTCCTCTTACTCTCCCCCGAATTACTTCGAGGGGGTCTCGAAGTAAGATGGTGGTATCTCCTCAGTCGAGCCCGGCATCAGCTCTCTGGTAGAGCTGATGCCGGGCTCTACTACTTACATAAAATAAATATATTATTTATTAATTCAGTTACATAATATTGTTTATCTACTCCCATACTGCAATTACAACATCAAAAGCGGTTTTGTAAGTACCTAGATTGTTTATCCGATGTCAAAATATTATATTATAACACCGCGATTCTGCACTGCGATTGCCCCAAATTATTATAAAACCGCTAGAGACCCAATCAAAAAGAAAGACGAGAAATAATTCCCGATATTATTTCTTGAGACTCGCCTCTTTTATCCTGATTGGCCTTCAAGACAGCTTTACTGAAACGACGCACCCGAGGTTCATGAACGAATGTCTTTTCATTTTTCGTGAAATTGTTAGTTGAAAATATATTATAAATAAAGACAATATTTTTGATGGTCGTAGATAAAGTATTGTGTGCAACTGAACATAATTAGACATTGGGACACTCGTGCAAAGCTATTACGAAACAAATGTCCCAATGTCTCACATTATGTCACAGTTGCACAAAATAGTATTGTGTGCACCTTGTTTCTGTAGGAAGGGCGTGGCTGCTCGGTAGTGTTTGACGGTCAGCACGACGATATCGCCGGCGTTCCGCAGGATGTTCACTGCGTCGTCGTGGTTGCATGCCGTTATGTACTCGCCGTTCACTGCAGCAATGGATAGCGAACTTCAACATAGTTCCCGAGATACCAGAACCAGTTATGAAGTTCTGGTCTTACTTTGCGCATTTATTGCAATCGTAATAAAGGTGAAAAGTGGGTCATCGTATGTTATAATGTAATTTAAAACAATTAAAAATTCTCATCAAACCAGCTAATCAACTTGTGGACGACACATGAGAGGTTCTCATCGAGCCAGCTAATCAACTTGTGGACGAAACATGAGGGGTTCTCTTCGAGCCAGCTAATCAACTTGTGGACGAAACATGAGAGGTTCTCTTCGAGCCAGCTAATCAACTTGTGGACGAAACATGAGGGGTTCTCTTCGAGCCAGCTAATCAACTTGTGGACGAAACATGAGAGGTTCTCATCGAGCCAGCTAATCAACTTGTGGACGAAACATGAGGGGTTCTCTTCGAGCCAGCTAATCAACTTGTGGACGAAACATGAGAGGTTCTCTTCGAGCCAGCTAATCAACTTGTGGACGAAACATGAGGGGTTCTCTTCGAGCCAGCTAATCAACTTGTGGACGAAACATGAGAGGTTCTCATCGAGCCAGCTAATCAACTTGTGGACGAAAAATGAGGGGTTCTCTTCGAGCCAGCTAATCAACTTGTGGACGAAACATGAGAGGTTCTCATCGAGCCAGCTAATCAACTTGTGGACGAAACATGAGAGGTTCTCTTCGAGCCAGCTAATCAACTTGTGGACGAAACATGAGAGGTTCTCATCGAGCCAGCTAATCAACTTGTGGACGAAACATAAGAGGTTCTCTTCGAGCCAGCTAATCAACTTGTGGACGAAACATGAGAGGTTCTCTTCGAGCCAGCTAATCAACTTCTGGACGAAATCATTAAAGTATTTCTCAAATATCGTCTGCATTTTTAACACTGTAAATTATGTACCATATGCTGTATTTAAACGATATATGATGTAGTTTTAGGGTTACGTCCCCGAGTACTCAATCAACTTAATTTTGCAGTTTTGTTTCATATAATTTCTAGTTATGATAAGTTTGTATTTTCTGTTTAAAATAACCTATTTGAATAGTACGGAACCCTCAGGGTGCAAATCATACTCGCACTTGACCGGTTTTTTATTTTATAGCTTCTTTAAAAGAGAAAATATTAGTAGGTATGTAGTAACTAGTAACTACAAGGGGTCATGAAACCACAGTACTGATCACAAACCCTACCTTTAATAACAGCGTCCCCCACAAAGAGCTGTCCCGTCTGGTCAGCGGCCTGGTCCTTGTATATCTTGGAGATGAGGATGGGCAGCTTGTGCTCCGCGCCGCCCTTGATGCTGAGTCCGAGCCCACCCACCTTCTGCCGCGTTATTTGTACCATGCGCTCCTGGGAAGGTCATGGTAACTTTTATAATAGCAGATTAAAGTTACTTTTTTAAAGATAACTTAAGGTCAGATGCACAACTTCAAATGACCATTTCACATTGTTACTTGGTCAATCGGTTCAATAAAAATAATATAGATAATATAAATAATATAGAGCTGAAAATTTTAGAAAAAATGCAAAAGCATATAAAAAAAATTACGAAGTTACCTCTAAATTTAATGTTTTTCGAGTGTTAAATGGGCTTCTTTAAATTATACAGCCTTGAAATTTGTACTAAAAATAAGTGACCAATAACCCCGTCTAAACATTTTGGAATACTTCAATAATTTCATCTAGAAGCCGAGTTATTAAATAAAAACGCAGTTTTTCGTGAGCGCGTGTTTCTTGGGGGTCGTAACAGCCACGGCTGAGCGCGCGCTAATGTAAACTAAAATGAAACGCTCAGTTCTGATTGATGCAAAATGAGGTGCTCAATCTGACTTTATATGAACCCTTAAAATTACCCTTTCAAGATTTCAAGAGTCTCTCTAGCAAACTGCATTACTTTCTATTTAAATTTCAACAAATCAGGATCTTCGCTCAATTCTGAATTTAAGAAAAAAAATTTAAAGCCAAGCCTCAGTGCTCATCGTCAGTGTGTCGTCATAAGCTGATATTTATAGCACAGGTACAGAGTTAAACCTCTGCCTTAAAAAAAATAAAAAAATCTTTGATGAAATCACGAATCTTCCTTATTTATGTCATGTTTTAAATTAAGCTTATGGCAAGTATGTATGTATGTCTGTTGTAGCGCAGGACCGCGACAACTTGTCTCAACCTTTGCCAAGCAGTGACACATTAGAAGGCGAGAGGTGTTGTTGGACACCCGGTTTCAACGGAGTTCCTTTCGATACTGACGCGAAACGAAAGCATCGCTCACCTTGCCCCGTACTATAAAACGCGGTAAGAAACGTTAGCGATAAAGAAGTGTATGAAAGCGATACTATGAAAACGTAATGGTCGAAATGTTACACTTTTTCGGCCTAGCCTTAATCCGCTAAGTGTCTGGAGTATAACGTGCGATAAGAAACTTCGTTCCAACATATAATGAAGTAGACTATAAATAAGTATAGTATACCCTGGCATGCGGCACGGTCTTGTCTCTGGGCGGCTGCGGCGGCACGAAGACCTCCCGCTGCACTGTCACCGCCTCCATAGTGAGCACGAGCCGCGCCGGCCGCGGGCGCGACTTGCCGTCCGACACCTGCACCATGCCCGCGCGTATCTGTGCAGGCGCAATACTGTCAAGCTACTACACTCTCCAACAGTCATCGTACGAGTAAATGATATATATGAATAAATAATTTATTTATATTTATAATATTTTACCTACATCATAAACAGTGGTACAAAATAAATAATGCACCTTGGTAATATCCGTATTATCTTCGGAAATACAACTAATATGCAACCATAACGAACTGCAACAAGGTCTATAATCAATGCGCTATATCTTAATGAGTAGCTTAGATTTGTCCCAAACTGAATAGGTATTGTTAAAGTTTATTTATTTTTTCTACTGCATACTTTTAACTGTTAATGTAACAATAAAAAAGAAATTAACTGGAATATACAATAATAAAATGAAATTTTGGGCTTATAAGAATAATATAATACACATAGATACATTAACCAGTAGAATGATGGATTATCGATAACAATTGATTTACAACAAACTTCCGGGACGATTGTGGTTTGGAGCCACTGTACTGCTTAGCTAAATAAAATTCAAGTTATGATCTATGTACATATACAAGAACATATGTACCTATAGAATATAAGTATATATATGACACAGATAATAAACACCAATAACGAAATCAACAAAATTTATAGCTAAGCTAGTTTTTAGATTTGAATTCCCCATAAATCAAGCTATTAAAATAATAAAATGCAGAAAGTTAATCTTATAAAGTTAGAAAGTTAGGTATATAATGGAATACAATTGCATTTTCAAACTTTCTTTACTTCACCCTCGTTTAATGTCATACAAGAGTTAAATTTTGGCAAAAGCGAAATTTATTAATGTTATGTGCTGTGTTCACATTCAGGGGTGATGCACAATAGTTTTTTTAATATTAAAGTTTCTCATAATCCATGTTTTAAAAGTTATATTTTTACATTTTGTTTGTGGTAGCGAGCGACCCCTAAATATTGTTAAAAAATATGAAAAATATACTTTATTTGTTTCTAGCTACATAGAACATATTGAGGGGGTGACCTGCAGTAAAACAGAAAAAAGTTAATATCAGAACCACTACAGTATAGGTACATTGATGTTGATTTGGTGTAGCAGGGTTTAACTTATTTGACAGGACATAACTTAAGAGGTATGCATCCGCCAACAACCTTGAGTCCACCTGTGTCGATACAAATATTGATAAAAACTATATTGGAATAACATTCATATTATTGCATTGGATTATCACTGCCTCTCCGGATAGTGCAAAATAGGAGAAAATAATACTTTGCACTACGATGCAATGGAGGGAAAAAAAATTTAATGATAATTTTGTTAATCTAAAACTTGTCCATAATATGGTCAAACAATCTTTAAAATCGCTTCAGGCATTTGTAAGGAGTAAGAGAATTTTTGCGAAAATCATATGAAATTTTTGATAAGTTTTTTGTCAAAAATAAAAACAGAAAATAAAATGTTTTCTTAAAATTTATGTTTGACTTCAACATGCCCATCATATATTATTTTTAAAGTTTTTGGACCAACCGTGTTTGAGGAGTAGGCATTCAAAGACAGGTCCAAATTGCAGTTAGAGTATGTATTCACCTTAATTTAAGCCGGCTCAGCATTTATGTTAGATTGGTCTGATTACTAGAACTATTTACTATAATTTGAACTTGCAGAAACCATAATTCGAGATATGAACTTTTGAAAATCTTGAAATTTATTGCATTTTGCTTAGCTACATTATAAAAACACTGCAAAAATGTTGAAATGACATAATGTTTAATTTATCGCAGTGACGAAAATCAATTGAAAGTACAAGGCCTAAAAAAATATTTAAATATTTAGGTGAAATGTAACATTTTTTACACCGAAGTGGCCATTTTGTACTTTTTGTACTTAGGGAGTTCCATTTTGTGAATTAGGTTTTCCCCCCTAATTAGGTTTTCCCCCCTAATTAGGTTTTCCCCCCTAATTAGGTTTTCCCCCCTAATTTGTTATGAAATAATGAAATGCCCTTCCTTTAAGCCAACTGTCTTATTCTTTCTGTATCATAAAGACACAGCATGCTTAATTTAAGTTCCCATCTATCAAATTCCAAATTAAGTTTTATCGTGTCAAATTGTGCTACACTGAATCGACAACAAACTTTTTTTAAGGCTGTTGTAATTTTTTCACGTTTTGTTTACTGTCAAGCTTGACTTTTTCATTGCTTATTCAGCAAAATAATTTTGTGCACGCCACTGATATCAGGAGAAAGTTATAAATTATTACTAGTAAATAAAAAATCATTAGTCAAACTTACCAACAAAGAAATACATATTACCTATATATTAATTTAAATTAAATAGTACTTATAAAGTTTTAGTTCTTCTGTCCTTATCAACTCTAAGATTAAACTTTAAAATAAATACTTCTTAAAATAAATGAAATGAAAAGCATGATATATGATATCAGGCAACTGAAAGATTTGCTTTATTTATCAACATCTTTTTAGGAAAGTTGGGGAAATAACATTGACAAAAGAAACTCATTCTACAGATTTTCAAATTTCAAATGTATCTAGCTTACCTTCTCATCTTTCTTTTCCTCTAAAGGCGTCATCATGTTGTAAATACTGAACAGAGCATAACGAAATCACCGCTTCTGCCTCCTAGTTGACACAAATTCAGACACCAGAATTCTCTCTTTGCGTGGTCCCAACTAATGATATCGTTTCAACAGATCTTCATCCTGATCATCACCCTGATTCTTTCTAAATGAGAAAATTAATTATTTACGAGTTCACGTTACAAATCTGAAAAACAGGTCACTGGCATACGCGATAAATCAATATAGCTGAATGGACCCAAAATATTTTACTAAAACTCTAATCCCAGAACTTCTAGCGTCGTCCTATACAAACGAGCACTTCAGGCAACTGTGGCGATTAATTTTGAGAGCACTTCCATTCACAAAGTCACTGGTTTTTAGAAATAAAATATTTAAAATCACAAAAACATTTGAGCACAGTGAACTTCGCTGTTCGAGTTTTGACATTGACATAAGTAGTGCTGGGACCTCGCTCGCTGGGACACTTAGGGTACGTTTCGAAACGTGTGATTATCACTCGGAGTGATGCGAATTTTACCCTGCATCGTTCAAAAATCGACCCGAGTGAAACCGAGGGTAAACGAACTATTACCTGACAGTTGCACTAAGTGTTTTGAAACGCTTTCGAGAAATGTAATATCGCAATGACAAGTGCGATTTCTAACTCTGTCTGGGCACCGATAAAATTCGCCTGACAGTTATCATTTCGGAGTTTTCTCGGGATTCGGACGAATTTTGAAAATAGAATTCAATAATTTCGTACGAATAGGGTGAAAATTTTTTGAAACTGCTCCAACAGGATTATGGCTTGCAAAATGCAAAGGTTGCAATGCCATCCATATTAAGAGCAATAGGTATCGGTTCAATTCCTTCTTTATTAAGTACTTTACTTTATTTATTTATTTTGATTTGAGGTTATGTATTTACTTTACGTGTGTTACTCCAGACCGTTCTAAAACGCTTTTCTCACGGGAATCACTCGCAAGCGTTTCAAAACCAGATCTTTCTTTCTCTTTCTAGTATATAGCTCTGTCTCTTTCTTAAAAACAAGTGAAATTTCGCACGAAGATCACACGTTTTGAAACGTAGCCTTAGTGTCTAGGGAGCTGGATGGAATCTTAGAGAATATAGCGTGCTCCACATTCTCGGCGAGACTACACAAAATTTGCCGAGTACAAGAATGTAGAAGCAGTTCTCGTCAGTTGTCTCGTCATGTTGTCTCGGTTTTGTATCGGTAAAATGCCCGAGATCAAAGGGTTCTCGTTTAGTCTTGTGCTGACCTTCTATATTCTCGTCTCGTCAGTCGACCAACATCGAAATATTTATTTGCTTATTCGCTGGGTATATTTATTAGATAAACAGGGTGTTAAGATGAAGATGCGGAAGCCTGAAACTGGCAATAGTACTCGTACATACGAACAACTTTTCATGAAAAGAAATTGAGAAATCGAGAAAAAAAATTGAGTGTTTCATACATTTTGATGAGTAGCGATGTCACTTTTCTATGGAACAGATGATTTTTTTCGGGATTCGAGGGTTGTCTTCGGTTTCGAGTACGTAATTTTAAATAAATAGAAATAAAAATAAAACTGTGCAAGTCATTGTTATACATTATAGTTCATCTGACATTGTCGATTATATCGACTCCAGTTTGTGGCAGGAGAGAATTTCTTTCATTCCACTGGGTGCAGATATCGGTTTAATCGTCCGACGCACATAATTCAATTGATTCCCTTGATTCTGTCATTCAAAAATAAAAAGTAAATAAAAAATACTAAAAATTATGCAAATGTGTCGCTCTCTGCATCAAACAAACGAACCGACACATTTGATTAATCATTTTTTTTGTGTTATCAGCAATACGTTGTATTATCTTAAGAATTTATTCCAGTCAGCAACCTTAAATTGCACTTGACGTCGAAAACATATAATTTTAGGCTAATTTGTGGTTACACTACGGCCAAAAATCTTGAATGTTTTTGTTTAATTCCGATATATAGCTTAAAACTTCGGCTTCACACAGCTCTTTTATTATTATTTTGCTTTTTTTTACCCAAATACGGCGAAGCAAAAAGGAGGGTTATGATTTTGACCGGTATGTATGTATGTATGAATGTTCATCTGTTCCCTCATAACTTCTTAACTACTTATTATAATTTGACAAATGAGGTACTGTTGGAAGCGTCTTGATCTTCCGCTGGTTATCGGATACGTTACTTTATATTAAATTGAATATAGCGTCCTCTAGAGGGCATAAAGTCATAAACTAAAAAAAAAAGTCTTAATTATGCTGTATTGGATATCAAAGAAAAGGGCTTAATTCGCACATTTCAAAAATATATATATTGTTAGCTGTTGCTTGCGGCTTTGCTTGCCTGCACCTAATAATTTCTATAAAATCAAGCTTCACTCCAATCCTTCTCAGAATATATATAATATAATAAATGGCACCACAATCTGACCTCTCTGCCTCTGGCCATTTCCACAGCACTCGTTTATTAAATCGGAGGTCCATTAGCAGAAACAATCAGTTCTCCAAGATGCTGTCTGGCCACTTGAGACTGCAAACGCGTTTAGCTCATGAAGCAACGTGGTGTCCCAGAGAGTGGCCGCGACATTAAATGCGTGTTAGCATGTTTGATTATAAACATTATGAAGACTATCGCTTCTTTAGCATTTCTTCTTTAATGCATGTTACCATACGAGCATTCCTTTATTTATTTCTTTATTTCAGTATTTCTTTTATTTCTTTAAAATAATTATAAAATTTGAGCAATTTTTGTTCTCTAGGTAATCGCTGTCAATTATCATACCGGAGATATGCTAAGTGGTCAAGACCAAGGTACACTTTTTGTGTAAAAAAAAAAAATGTCCGAATTTGTCCGGATATGTCTGGACTTTCGGCCTTCTGTACGGACTAGGTCACACTTTCGGCCTTCTGTACGGTGGTCACTTTATTCATTTTCTGTTGATCCCTAATCCAATATAGGCAATCTCATTTTGTTACAAAATTTTCACAATAATATTGAGATTGGCTCTCCCATGCAAGAAATTTTGTCGCAAATCCTCGAATTAATCTTTTTGTTTTTACAGAACAAATGTTGAATTTTTCCTGAAAAGATTTTGCAATTTCTGAAATCTTTGTTTACATTTTCAGTCTTGTCAACTGTCAAAGTCGTCATTTGAATATTTGTCTATTATTTTGAACTTTCTGGTTTTCATTTTTTTAACAAACTATTTTCGCTGTATGGAGGTCAATTGAATAGCAAAACCCTTTTTTTGCACATATCATTTCGGCTTCCGGTTTACACTATTTTTGATAAATTTTCCTTTTTTGTTAAATAAAGTATCCTCACGATTTTAATTTGTTGGCTCTTGGTTTGATGGTTGTTGATTTGTTGGTTATTGGTTTTCTTGATCGTTAATTTGTTGGTTGTTGATTTGTTGATAGTTAATTTGTTGGTTGTTGGTTTGTTGGTAGTTAATTTATTGGTTGTTGATTTGTTGGTAGTTAATTTGTTGGTAGTTAATTTGTTGGTTTTTGGTTTGTTGGTTGTTGAGTTGTTGGTTTTTGGTTTGTTGTTTGTTGATTTGTTGGTTTTTAATTGGTTAGTTCTTGTTTTGTCCATTGTTGGTTTGTTAGTTGTTAGTTTGTTGGTTGTTGATTTGTTGATTGTTAATTTGTTGGTTGTTGATTTGTTGGTTGTTAATTTGTTGGTTGTTGTTTGTTGGTTGTTAGTTTGTTGGTTATTGATTTGTTGGTTGTTAATTTGTTGGTTAGTGGTTTGTTAGTGTGTTGGTTTGTCCTTGTTCAGGCAGCAACGGAGCAACGTTTCTACGTGATTGTTGCCTGAAGATAGTTTGTGGGTCAGAGAGCAATATAGGCTACTACCTTGTTTTTCCTTGATCAAGTCCTTTTGTTTCAAGGCATTTCGATTAGTTTAGGTGTTTATTCGTTTGTTTATCCTTCTGGAAGTTTATTTCCTTTAAGCTAGTTTAATTTTTTTGTGTCGTTTGAGGATATTGTAGCATTCGCTACAAGTATTCAACCTTTTTCATATATTTTTAGTCTTTCTTTATCGTTGGTTGCTTTGCTGAATTTTCGAATTCGAATATTTGGAATATCTTGTCAGATTTTTTTGTTATTTTTCTCATATCAAAGAGTATGGTGGTACAAGAAAAAGGAAATTTGCCACACTAAATTTAAAATATCAAATTTTAAAACGAAACAGAGCACATTTGCTCTAAAGATAGTGAAAGCCAGTTTTTTTCTGCATTTCCTGGTAAGTTTTGTGTAATTTTGGTTTCATTCTCTGAAAATCCCTTTTGTCCCGTTTCCAATACGTTAATTTCCTTTCCCTGATTTCATAAGCATGTCTTGACGCTGTTGTTTTATTTCTTTACAGCGACCCTTCAGGTTTTTTTAAGGGTTCTTCCCAGTTTTTTCCCCATTTCTACTTCAATTCCTACCGCCATCTCGTACGGTTGTACCTATTGAGGCCGGATATAAGGACCACGTACCCTGGTGAGTTAAAGCTTCCGGTATTAAAACAGAAGTCGGCTTGGCTTCATCGACTACTCCCAGGAAGACTGGAAACACCCAAGTCACGAAGAGACCCTTACCAGGTTTTTAGTATCCGTAGCCTAACATCCAGTAGTCTGGATATCCAGCATCAATCATTTTTCTTCCTTAGTGTAAAGCTAGATAACGATTGCTTTTAACACCTTAATATTACGTTTTCTTTCGGATTAGAAGTTATTAAAACTTCCGTGAAATCCTATAAACTAGTTTCGATATCCAAATTTAAATCCATTATTTTGTGAACAAATGCGTCGTTTAAGCTAAAGGAAAACAAAATCCTAAATAAGACGAATTAGGCATAATTTTTGTGTTGATTTAATAAGTTCCTTAGTACCCAATACACTTCAGATATTATTGTGTTTTATACCATATTTTTCTTACTTCAGTTTTGTTATTTTTAGTTTATTTAAAGTTAAATTATACGGTTTCTTTATCCAGATTTACCTCTTTTTTTGGCTGTCAAATTCAAATTCAAATTCAAATTCAAATTCAAATTCAAATAGTTTATTTTGCAAAGCAGGTATAGATATATACACTTTTTACACGTCAAATTTAATCTAATAAAGAAAATATATGTAATAGAATAATAAATGTACATGAACTAAATTAAAGGTTTATTTAATTTATGTAGCAATATATTTACGATTAAAATGATAGGTAAAATATATATTATACAAGGTAAAATCCAATCAGCCGCCCGAACCCATACCGGAGACCCGGCCAGGGACCAGGAACAAGGTTCAGTGATCACCAACCGAGCCCCCAGCACGAATCCAGGCGGCCGACCAAATCCCATCCTATATACTACATACTAATAGGTTACATATATAAATACATGCCTACCTCCGCCCATTCGATTAGTCTTGCTAAGAAGAAGGGCAAGAAACTTAGCAAGATCATGTCTTTTTTTCAACATAAAACTTATACTATACAATATATGACTTATATCTACTTTAACCAAGGGATAAGAAAATACAAGACAGTAGGAATTCAGGTTAATGAAAAAAAGAAAAACATATATATCTTTGTCTACCTGTCTCATATAGTCCTTTTCCTTTTACAGTCTATAATCAATTAATGTTTACACCTTAGAGGAATCATAAGTTAAGAAATTATACTATTTAATTAAATTATAACTTACTACGAGTATCATTATCACTGTAACACCATGCTTCACCATCATCCAAATATTCATTTATTTTATAATATGCCTTTTTCAATAGGCCCTGCTTAATATACAGTTTAAACTTATTCTCTGACAAAGTAAGGACCTCCTTTGGAAGTTTATTGTAAAATCTTATACCATGTCCTACAAAAGAGGTACTCACCTTAGCGAGTCTGATTTTTGGAAAAGCCAGTTTATGCTTATTTCTGGTCTCCTTACAATGTTGCTTACCAAGCCTTGGGAAAGACTCAACATTTTTTCTGACATATCTAAGGACTTGGTAAATATATTCACAAGGAACCGTTAATATATTAATTTCTTTGAACTTTTGTCTTAATGAATCCCGGTGCTTCATATTATAAATAGCCCGAATTGCTCTCTTCTGCAAAACAAAGACTGCGTCTGTATCCGCGGCTCTACCCCATAACAGCATGCCGTATGACATAATGCTGTGAAAGTAACTAAAATAGACTAGTCTAGCAGTATCTACATCAGTAATTTGTCTTATGCGTCTAACAGCGTATGCGGCCGAACTAAGTCTACCACATAGGGCTTCTATGTGGGGACCCCACTGAAGACGAGAGTCTACCGTAATGCCTAAAAACTTTGTTTCGTTAACTAACTCCAGCTTGGACCCCTGCAAAAGCAAATTACCATCCACTTGAATTACATTTGGTAACGTAAATTTTATACACTTTGTCTTTTTTGCGTTTAAAACTAAATTATTTACAGTAAACCAATCAAGCACCAGTGATAAAGTTGTATTCGCGCCGTCAAGGATATCTTTACGTCTATTAACTTTAAAAATAAGTGACGTGTCGTCTGCGAATAATACTATCTTCGTTAAGTCTTTAACTAAATATGGAAGGTCATTTATGTAAATTAAAAACAGCAAGGGCCCTAATATGGAACCCTGCGGGACACCCATTTTAACTAATGCTCCACTTGATTTTACCCCGTTAATGTCTACCTTTTGAATACGATCACTAAGATATGACTTCAATAACGCCAAAGATTTGCCCCTCACTCCGTAGTGATCCAATTTACATAAGAGTGTTTCATGATTAACGCAATCAAAGGCTTTCGAGAGGTCACAAAATACACCAAATGCATCTTGCTTTTCTTCCCAAGCATCAAAAATGTGCTTAACTAAAGCAACTCCTGCATCTGTGGTTGACATCCCTCTAGTGAATCCATATTGTTCACAGTGAAGTAACTTATTTAAATTAAAATGAAATAACAATTGATTAAAAACTATTTTTTCAAAAACCTTACTCAATACCGGTAAAACTGACACAGGTCTATAGTTTGAAGGGTCCCCGTGGTCGCCTGATTTAAAAAGGGGGATCAATTTACTAAACTTCATTAAGTCAGGAAAGATACCATCATCTACACATTTATTAAAAATTAATGCCAAATAAGGAGCTATTAAATCAATAACAGAACTTATAACTTTCACAGATAGGCCCCATAAGTCCTCGGTTTTTTTCAAGTTAAGCGATTTAAATGCTTTAATTACAGTTAATGAATTAATATGTTTAAAAGCAAATACAGAAAGACACTGAGGTACGTGATCTATTAAAAGATCCTGCGCAAGCCTAGGGCTTGAATTTAAATCTTTAGTTGTTAAGGAAGGAATTTCAGTAAAGAATTGTTCAAAGGCATTCGCAACTTCTTTATCTCCTGTAACGACTTCATTGTTAATACTTAACTTAAGTTCGTTATCTCGTTTCTTACTTTTCCCAGTTTCAGTATTTATGATGTTCCATACTGTTTTTACTTTGTTATCGGACCTTTTAAGTTTTTTATTCAAGTAGATACTTTTTGCTTTTAAACACACCAATTTAAAGATGCGTGAGTAATTTTTCACGAATTCAGTAAATTTAACATTATTATTGTAGGACTTTATGTCGTATAATTCGTATAAATGATTTCTGCTTTTATAAATACCTGGTGTCGCCCAGTCACTGAAGGTGATTTTACTTTTGTTAGAAAGTTTTTGCATCTTAAACGTATTTTCGAACTCTTTAGAGACTATGTTGAAAAGGTCTGTAAAGAGAGCGTTTGGATCGTCTTGGAGAAGATTAAAATGTGCTAATTTAACTTCTAGATTTGCTTTGAAACAATCTACTTTGAGAGTTGTAATAGGTCTGCAAAAGACTTCTTTGGGCAGTTGTTTTACGCTTTGTTTAATGGTTATAGTTTGGCCACTGTGATCGGACTGCAAGCGGTTGATTACTTTATTGTCTGAATACTCACAATCACAGAATATATTGTCGAGGCATGACGCAGTATCCCGAGTAATTCGAGTAGGTTCTAAGAACACATTAGACAAATTAAATGATTTGAATAAATGTAATAATTTTGAGCGCATAATCGATTTTTCTAGTAAATCTACGTTAAAATCTCCACATATAATAACTTTTTTCTTTGTATCAAATAATAATTTTAAAACCTCTTCCATTGCTTTTTCAAAAATGTTGTAATCTTGTCCTGCCTGCCTGGTGGCAGTCCAAATTTAGGTCGAACCGACGAAATTACGTTCGTGATTATGTAGTGGCTAAAACCAATTTTTTAAACTAGGTCACACTTTTGGCCTTCTGTACGGAATAGGTCACAGTTTCGGCCTTCTGTACGGACTACGTCACGCTTTTTAATTTGTTCAGACTTTTGACATAGAGGGAAAAATTCAAACTAATGTTTTACACCCTAGTCCAAGGAGGTGTTATGTTATGTATAAGATTGTGTTTGGAGACTATAATAATAGTTATGTGCACATGATTATTATGCAACTTAAATATCAACTTCTGCCGCACCAAGTAGGTAGGAAGCAAACGGGAGTTATGCCAGTTTGAAAAAGTGCAAAAAATCGAAAAAATATATTTCAAGTTCTTGATTGTCTAAGAAATCTATCTTAGGATGATTGGCAGTATCATTTTAAATTAAACTGCTTAGACTAAATTCCAGAGGATTTACAGAAAGAAATAATAAATGTTCGGAACCAGATGTTTTTTTAGTATGTAAGTTTTGACCCAAAATGTTTGTTAAGTGATTGTTTGACGAAACCACATTCAAGAGTAACTTAATTGTCTAAAAATTCAGTGTAAGGGATAATTGTTGGTACAATTTTGAATATTCAAATATAGCTAGTTACTGCCAATTACTCTAAGATGGAGTTTTTGTACAATGTGGTTTCATCAAACAATCACTAAAACACATTTTTTTGGTCGAAATAACTTTATAAGAAGCCGTCTGGTTCTGTACTATATGTTCCTGTAAATTGAACGAGATCTAATTATATTTTAAATTGAATTACTTAGTAAATGCCTGTAACGCCTGTAGCTATTACTTTTTGTGACTAAAATGTACGGACTTTTTTGAAATGTCCGGTTGTTTGTCAAGATTATTCAAATTTTGAAATGGTAAGTAATATGAAATCGACACAAAGGTTTTAATAAATAAGCACATCTACCACAACACACATGTTTAATTCTCTTTCCATCCCTAGTTTTATTTTATATTACACAACATGTAAGTATATAGAAGGATTTTTATACAATAGTGTATGTACCTATATATTAATTTTAATACTTAGTTTAAGAATCAACAACACAGTACAAATAATTAAGAAACACTTAAATATTGGCAGTCTATTTTAATGATATGTATCCTTTGCAGTTTGTAACAGCCATTTTACACACTTATTTATATAATTGTAAGGTCTGCTGTGAGAATATTGGAAAATCTACCTATATTCATAAATATCCTTTTTCTATAGGTAGGTACTTAAATCTATTTTTTGCCCAGTACGTTGGGTTACCTTGAGGCGAATAAAATATTTAATGGACCCTATGAAGAATATATCGCGCAAGTATGGTTCTTAGGCCCCTTGTATGTAATTCCCAAACATATAATGCACATTATATATCAATAGATATCTTACTGAGTTTCAGTAATAGGTATATTTTAGTTCCATTAGATGGCGTCTCTTAATACTCACAGCAAACGCTTATGTAATTAGTTTACAATCAGTTTATTTACAAATATTAAAAGTTGGAATGTTTAAATACAACATAACTTGATTTAAATGATATTATAAAATGCAACAATGAGTCTAGGTATAAATCGGTACAATAGAATCTCGTTAACGTGAAACCAACTTCACGCAATGGCAGGATTACTAAAATCTACAAGTAGTTATTTAGCAAATATTTTTTGTAATATTTTGACACTTGCTTTTTCATTGCTGGTCAAGTTCATGGGACAAATATAACAGTTATCTATTATTATAAAGACCGTTGACCGGAGTTCAAGAGATAAGTACCTATATAGGTATATAAAACATTATCTAATCTTCAATAAACTAAGTCAGGTATATTTTTATTAATATTAATTATAATTACCTACTCGCCTCAGCTCTGAAGGATGGATCATTAAAATGTAAGTACTAAAGTGCGAGATAACGAGATTCCACTGTGATTTTGAGATATTCTTAAATTGATATTATTTAAGTCACGGTTAAGGATTTGAATTTTTGGCGGTACAAATTTTACAAGTTTTCCAATTTAGTTTTTATATTAAGCAACTTCGCACAATGCGCCATTATAGTTAATACTACTATGTTTGTTACATTTTTGGGTGTTTTCTTGTTAGCGCCGTATATCGTTATCAATTCAATATGATTGCATTAAACAATTGTCTCGTATGTGCAATCTGGCAAGGCAGGGTCATCACCTTGTACATTGTAATTATTCTCATTACTTCAACAGCTTGAGGTAACAAACCTGACTAATTGACCTAAGTAATTGGCAGAAAGGCAGAGATATATTAGCTTAGTTAAGTAAAATAAATAAATAGCCAAATTTAGTATTACTTGAGGCGCTCGCACACGCCTTTCTTGGAAGTTGTACAAAATTTCAAGCAAAACTTGTTACCTTTTGGAACAAGGCTTGTTACCTTTTGTAACAAGACTTGTTACCTTTTGTAACAAGACTTGTTACATTATGTTACAATCGTTGAAAATATGATGTGAGTAAGAAAGTACAAAGTACAATGGGCGCTTTTTATTGGATACTGGCATTTTTACTATGATACTGGCCTGCTTTTGTCAACTCCTCAGCTCCAGGATATTTTTGTTTTCATTATTAAATTCATAGTGTTAGTATGAACAAATCGAAATAATACATACTAGGAAAAAAAAATCAGAAGTACGGAAGCTGGATATTTTCTCCATGGAATATTAATTGGTTAATTGGCTTGCCATACGCAAAATATAAAATTTGTGAAGATGTGATGATTTTTTTTCTTTGTGTGTTATATACAACGTTATGTTATATTATATTATATGTTATATGTTATATACAACGCCAGGCCCCAGGAGGTTAACGTTTTCACGTCGCCTCAAAAAATATCCAAGTCAATATGTTTTGAGATTATTATTAAAATGTAAATATGAAAATTTCCAAAAGAAAATTTAGTACAAATAATAATTTAAAAATATATAAGTAATATACTTGAGAATATATTGAGAATTGTATTGGTCATTGAATTGAACATTTAAATAAAACTTCTGTCTTTTGTTCCCTGGTCTTAGAAAGTCGACGAAATTTAAGCTAGCTCATGAACTTAAAACTTACTAAAGTCATAAATGAAAGCACCTTATTTACATAAATGGAATACTCGTTTAAGTCAAGTAGCAAAAGTAAGAAATTTCGAGCAAATGTTTTTTTTTTCATAATATTAACGAAACGAAAAGTTGGAATTTTGATAATTATAATTTCAGCTTTAAGCCAAGTCGTTAAAATTAAGTAAGTAAATTTAAAGAAAGTAAAAAAAAAAATTTTACTATCCATTTTTTAGTAATAAGCGTGAATTAGGAGCTTTTCATTTTTAAAATTAGAAAAGTGAATCAGTATTATTACTAACTAACTCTTCATTTGGACAATTTTTGAGATTTAATTTATTATAAATATCTGTGTTACCTTATACAATAATACCTACTTTCAGATTCTTGGTCAAAGTAAATTTTTAACAAAATTCTGAAACATACCGATAGAGTATTATAATTTCTAAAGTTGTTGTTATTACTAGCGGTTTTAAAAAGCGCTCATTGTACAACATTTATCTTATTGTACTAAACATGTATGGTACATTCTCTTCTTTCCTGTTCTTTTCGCTGCTGGTACCTGAAACAAAACGCATTTTACTTTGAAATATAATAATTACATATATTTAAATAAGAGTAGGTTTAAGTGACTTTGACTATTTTAATGTATACTACGACTTCGTTATACTTTTAGGTAGCGTTCCTAAACGCCCGGATAAATGTAAAGTATAAACTGTCAAAGTGAATTTTACATTTGTGACGAGGTTTATGAACTGTTTGTTACTCGAGTGGTTGTGAACGGTTGCCAGTAACATTTTATATTTACTCTGGCATTTATTATTTTTACTACCCTGTCCACAGAATACAATACCCTATCATACATTTTCAAATATTTTAAATCCTTTAATTTATTTGCAATGGTTACATTTTACACTTAAAAAAAATATTGTCGAGTGCAAGTCGGACTCGCGTGCTAAGGGTTCCGTACCACTGCACAATACGGTACGGGATGGTAAAAACATGATGATAAATAACAACAATATATGTAGATGCCAAAGCAACATCAGGGCAACGAAAAACAAGCTACTAAAATGGTAGCACCTGACAAACAATTTGGCACCCCCTGCGTACCGAACCCTACTTTTTATTATTTTTTGTTTTTATTTAGAGTATGTACAACAATCTGACCTAATTTGAAACTTTTATGTATTTCGTCTTAGATAGAGCTGAGAGCTATAACAAATATTTTTATAGCTAAATCAAATCCATCGCTTTGAATACTCTAATTATCATTAGAGTGCATTTCAAACTTGTTTCTGATTGACTTCAAGTTTGCAATGTACTTAAATAATAATTAGAAGCAAATAACATAAAAAAAACTGTTTTCGAGCTTAATTTTTTTATTTCTTTTTTATTTGCCGACATAGAGTAACACGTATCCTGGGAAAATTTCAACTGGCTACCTATTACGGCTGAAGTTGTAGACTCCTATGACAG
The DNA here is from genome assembly GCA_934047225.1 of Ypsolopha sequella. Lineage (NCBI taxonomy): Eukaryota > Metazoa > Arthropoda > Insecta > Lepidoptera > Ypsolophidae > Ypsolopha > Ypsolopha sequella. The sequence goes on along the minus strand of OW203986.1, from coordinate 882,326 downwards.
ACGGACGAACGGACAACGGAGTCTTAGTTATGTCCCGTTTGGCATCCTTCGGGTACGGAACCCTAAAATGAGTTTCCATCAAAAAGCGAAGGTCTTGCTAAAATCCAGTTTCTCATGTAGTATCAAATATTTGTTCCTTATGTGGCGTTGTGGTGCTACTGATAAATGATGTTGATGTGAATACCCACTTGTCTATCAACGATGAGATATCAGCGGCGAGGGGGGCAAAGTTGCCGGACGGTAGACCATCACTCCCGTTTGTCGTTGCGCTGAAATCAACCAATCAATATGTTAATTGATTTGAAGGTTTAAAAAAGGCCACCTTGTTCTACACAAGTAAGTTTTTGTTTCATTGTATCTATACATACATAAGTACTGAAACTTTTTTTTAAATTCTAATTTAAATAACTACACAACTGATGCCGGGTCCAGATCGGACCCGAAATATATCTTGAGACCACTTTGCCGTATTTAGATTTGTATTTGTATTGTCAGTATATTTATATCACAGAACATTATGTTCTGAGATTTATATATTAAAAAAAAAAACAATAATAAAGTAAAGTATAAAACAGTTGTGTCTCTGTAGGTACATTGAAAGCTTTTGCAAAATTTTTATTTGAAATCGGTTATTATAATTTATACTAAGGCCATAACTATAATTTTTACAATTTTTGTCTGTCTGTCTGTATGTTCCGTCTTAACTCGAGAATCACTTAACAGATTTGAATGTGGTTTTCTTTATTATCATTGAAGTAACCATGGTCAACATATAGGACATAATTTGAAAAAATAACCGCCAAGCCGAAAACTGTGGATGCTACTGAAAGATTGAAATACACTTCCACGCGAGCGAAGCCGTGGGCAAAAGCTCACCTTTTTCGAAGTACTTACACAAAATCCATCAAAGCTACTTATAATATAAAGTACTAATAATATCGAATTAGTACCCATTAAGAAAGAAAGGAAAGGTATGATAGCACGCATGCGGACAATGCAAAAGCAAAGATAAAGTTTTGTAGGGCAAAGGAAATCATAAAAATGTTATCTGACCAGAAACACATCCTGAACATAGATGGTATGATTGATGAATGCAACATAAACAACCAAGCAGTAAACAAAAAAGTCCAACGAAAAGCTTCAAATAAATATAGGTGGCCAACGATTATCTTGGTTGTGCGGAGCAGAGAGTCGACCCTTGCATGTTGTTGGCTATGTGACCTTCACAACTTTACCGGACTAATTGAGGGAACGTCGAGAACGGTCATTTCAGTAAAATTTGAATCAATATTTACGTGAAGGCCCCCAGCAGGGGGACTTCGGGGCGTTGATGATGTGTTTTTTATCGGAGGGAAGAGTTGACTCGTGTCCGTGAAGTAAGCTTGCACAGCGGCAGCGTGCAGACGTATCGCTAGTGAGGGGGTGTGGGTGTGTGTGGGGGGTACCTGAGGTCTACCTGCTGGCGCCGCGCCGCACCCCGGAGCTGGCACTGCCACCGCCGCCGGACCCCACCGACCCTACACAGGACCAGAACGGCTCTTAACATGCGGTCGGGCATCCCACTCATAGTGACGGTATGTGTTGCCACATTTATCAAAGATTCTGGAGTTTTGAGTAACAGTGATAAGCTCGTTTGTTTTCCCCCATGATTATAACTGCAGGAAGATTTAAGAGAAACAATGTATAGTCTGCTAAGCTGAGTGATAACTAATTTCCGGCAAAGAACAAGATAACACGGATAAACGATGACAATTTAAATCATCAGCAAGCCGATGAAATATTAAGCGCATTGAATGCAGTCCCGAGCAAGCCTTACGTAAAGTTGAAAAAGAGTAACAACTAAAAGCTCTGTTCACCTTTATTAGTAGTATTGGCTAGACTATCACTATTGTCGTCGGAGTCAGTGGGGGGCTCCCGCCACCCTGCACCAGCACACGCAGCTCGAAGCCTGTGCCTGGCTTCCACAGTCGACGATTTTGATAAACTTGACTCATCTGGAAGACAACGTAAAAAATCTATATTTTTATTCTTACACCTTACAAAAGATGTCATTATCCCACTTACCATATCTATAATGGTCACATGAAGCTCTATGCCTCCTCTCTCTTCTATGTCTATGTGGAGGGACGGCGTCATCATCTCGTCGCCCAAATGTTCTGAAGTGGAGGGAATGGGCCCCTTCCGAGACACCAAACGTAGCATACGGGCTAATCTCGTAAAGTTCAGCTGAAGAAATATCATATATGAAATTTAATGATAAACAGTAGATCTTACATTCTTTTAGTCAATATCAAAGATCAAACATTAGATTTTAATTTCTGGTGGGACTTACCTGAAGAGTCATCATTGGATTTCTCGTTTCCATTGATAGAAGAGGATGAGTATAGTTTCTGTCCCTCTCTTAGCTTTTCTCTTTCCGCTTCATTGCTCTCACTCAGTTTGCGGTCATCCCGCATGTAGTGATCACTTGATATACAGAAGAATCTGCAACAGGAAACAAGACATTTTTATTAAAATTCAGTTGAATTAGAAGTCTTTGTAAGCTTTGTTTTTCTGTGGCCTTCACGTACTTTCTTTTTCCTTGAACAACGCAAACAATGGCAGCTAAAGTGATAATAATCACAACAGCACTTGCAATGCAGGACAAGATCACCGTACGGAGAGAAGTCTTCCGCTCACCACCCGAAAGGGGAGAAGATGGCTTCATCGGAGGAATGCGAGCTGAAAACATGAACATAAAGGATTTTACTGATTTGACTAAACCAATAGGATATATTATCGATTATTCATCTCAAGTGCAATTTTACCTCCAGCTAAAGTGTGAGTATCGGCAAGTAAAATTACAATTTCTGCCCCTGCATCATTGAAGGCTTCAACAGATAGCTCGTACCACGTTGCTGGATTTAAATCTCCCAGTACGTGGCTGGCTGCATTAAGACTGTCTCCAACCTGAAAATCAAGAGACGTCATTTTCTTTAAAGTAGGTACACATTAATGTGCAATGAGGTTTTAAGGATAGAGAATGAGAATGAACAATTTATTTGGTGATTTATTACCTTTATCCAATGTTCAGTACCAGCTCTTCTGTATGATACTCGGAATCCCAGTATGGGGCAACCGCCATCTCGCCACGCGTAGAAGTTAATTTTGATAGCTGTCGCATTCATATAAATGTGTTCTTCCGGCTTTGGGGGTTTGGGACCTATGAGCCAAAAATTAATTAGACGAAGTGTTGAAGGTAAAGGCTTAAACAATAAATATGAAATATTCTTAATAAAAGTCTAAGCTATCTCAACAAACACTGAGATCAACTACGATCATTTCTTTAATAGAATATTTGGAAATATGTGTAAATAATGAGTTCTAAAAAGAAACAGCTATTCGGTAAAATATAAGATGGGAAAAAGAGCGACAATACAGTACGGACAAGAGTACTTAATTATAGTTATACCACAAGACCAATCATCGAAGAGTAAAAACGAACAAAAAGAAAACACCATCACAACTACCGTTCAAAAAACTCATTTTGAAATGACAGAAGACCAAACCCAAGAAAAAGAAGTACCTAACTTGTAATAATATTGATCTCAAAACATCAGGCATTGACGATTTTTCGCATAAAGATGGTGTCACAATAAACAAAAACAAGGATCAGGTAAAAGTCATCAACTTCTTATATATACCTATATCTAATAGTGACTTTGATATACTTTTTGTAGGTGAGCACGAATCAAATCCTACAAAAATGTTACTGTAACAAGGTGTCCTTTTAAAAAAATTAAGCAATTTAACGTATTAATATTAAGCATGAATAAATGTGACTATATTTATGAAAATCTATTAAATGAAACATTAAAATGAATTACTAAAAATTACCCTAATTGTACATTTTTGGAAGCATTTGGTGACGATGTATATAAAGCCAACAATTAGACTTAGCAAGGTAATAAATAATACCACAGACCAACATAACACCATACACCAAAATATTTGTCGTATAATAAACTAAGACTAGATAAGAATACTGCAAAGAGTCGCAAGCAAATTACTGAAACCACAAGCAACAAAATAAAAAATGTGGATTAAAACCTTAAACGTAAAGAAGGACAATACCTTACCTTTTTAATAATAATAAAATTAAACCAGATAAGCAACAGAAACAAAAAATAATATCAAACGAAACATAATAAAAAATTATAAAAAACATAAAAAGTATTTATTTTCCAACACAATGTAACAATTATTTTAAAGCAACTGGCTCCCAAAAAGTTAAAACTGGGATTCAGGAGCCACAATACATTACACATTACACAGTATTTCAATAGAATAAACAAAAATGATACTTATTCACACGACACTCAAGGTCGTTTGGAGCAATATTTGCTATTTTTGTGCCAAATTTCATGTATTTATCTTTAACGGTGCTAAAGTTATGAGGCTGTGACATACGGACGGACGGACAACGGAGTCACCATTAGGTTTCTTTTGTACCCTTTAGGAACTACGGAACCCTAAAAACATTTATCCCAGAAATATATGAAACCCGAATAGATTGGTTATCGACCACAAATACCTAATAGTTGACTTTATAAAAATAATTGTTACGTCATGCGTATTAACATTTTTAACAAATTGCCACAAAATATACTCGATCTCCGATCATTTAACATGTTCAGAAGTAGATTACGAAAATGGCTTCTAGAAAAAACCTTCTATTCGCTCAATAAATTCTTAGACTCTTAGTGTTATGTGTTTGCTTGTGATTTTGCATGTCTCCTGTGTGTTGTTTATAAAACTATGATTATAATGTAAAAAGTTAATTTGTAACTGAATAATTAAGTATGTTACATGTAAATTTTATTGACGATTTTTTATATATTTGCATGCTAATTTTATTAGCTGGATAAGGCGATTTCTCTGCATAACTTTGTTCTATCCTATATATAACCCTTTTCTATGTAAATAAATGATTTACGATAGTCCTGAGATACTCACGTCCACCCCTTGTGGTAGCTGTTAGCACTTCGCTGGGTAGTCCTATAGAAATTTTATTTCTGGCCTGTATCTTTGCATTGTAAGTGGAGCCACATTTCAGCATGTCCATTGTGTACGTTGTTACTTCTGGAGACAGGTCGACCGTGTGCCATTCACTGTCTTTGGTATACTTCGAGTGAAGGAGATAACCTGAAATTACCAGCCGTACAATAAAGTTGTAAGATCCAAAAAAAAAATACCTCGTCACTACATGGATTTCCAAAGTTGTGTCAGAGGTGTTTGCGAGTGTGGACTGTGAATGGCAAGTTATTGAACAAATTAGACTGGGTCTGCTCCGCCAAACATGCACTCGCGTTTGAACAATTTGGCATATTAAATTAGAATATTTTTTTACAAATAAAATTTTGTACTTAGTTAAGAAGATAAACAACATAATTTTATTGAGATTTGACACAATTATCACAATCATCGAGAAAAAAATCTGAAATATCACTAAAATTACAGAAAACGTAATTTGGCGTTGCAACAAGAAAAAGAATATATTTGTTGCAAAATGTTTTTTTTTTGCGTAATAGTACATTACGATACGAGAGCGATGAAACGTTTTCTGACGAGTGTGAGTTTCTGTGAAAAAGTTTCTCGCACGAGTTTCGTATAATTTTTTATAGCACAAGTGCGGAAAATGCCGACTTTACGCACGCACGGTCATTTCACGCACAGTGTGCTATAAAGGTATTTAAGCACTTTATTCATATAATATTTTAATATTTTTCCTTTCGTTATTTTAGAAGAAATACAAAAAAACTATTTATTTTGCGTGATTTCTCGGTACACGGAAAATGAGTATAAGAGTATTTCTTTTAAAATAACGAAAGGAAAAATTATTAGAAATATGGAAAGGCTACCTTCATTTCTTTACTCTAGCAAATAATGTTTCATTTTGTAGTTAGATCAGTACACTGATCATACTAGTTCCAACGCCAAATGACGTTTTCCGTGATTTTACTGACATTTAAATTTTTTTCTCTCGATAAGTGATATATGCGGCAAATCTGAAAAATACATAATGTAGTTCAACTTTTTACTAACCAGACAAATTTTATTTGTTAAAAATATTTTGATTTAATATGCTAAATTATCCAAACGCGAGAACATGTTTGGCGGAGCTGGTCCTTAACGTGCCAGCTTTGCTCTTACAAAAATGTGCCCATATGGGATTTGAACCCGTGACCTCAGATTAATGAGTACCTACTTGAACCGTAAGGCCACAGAGACCGTCCACTAGACCACAAAGTCCGTCAAAAGGGTCATTAAAAAGTGAAACTCGTACCAGGAATTTAAAGAAACAATTTTGTACCAAGTATAGGAGATCCACCATCTCTTGGCAGCTGCCAATGCAGTTTGATGCTAGATGCAGTAGTGTACTGTAGAGAGAGAGCGGGTGGAGCGGGCGGTAGGATTGCGACCACTGTGTATGTGATGGAGTCTTCACCGATGGTATTTGTGGCTGTGCAGGTGAAGTTGCCAGATGATTGTTCGTTTACTTCTGAAGCAGAGAAATGGTAAGTTAATTAGAATGTCTAATGTTAATATTATCCAGCATTATTACCTATATCATTAGAACATAAATCCTCGAGGGGATGTCGGAGATGTTTCCGATTATGGAATCTAAAATCCACATTCATAAAACCACATTTCTCCGACGATTATTACGTGGTGGTGAGCCCTACCACCGTACTTCGAGCACAAATATTGACCCACAATTTCACGTGCCTTCCGAACCACACAGAAAGAACAGAAATGTGCTACTAAGAGTTTGAACCCACGACCTCCGTATTAGTGGTCGAGACGCTCGGATCACTGGACCACAAGGGCAAACATAGTTTTAAAGTAATAAGTAATCTTGCCTCGTATATGCAGATGTCCTCTCGGTGTCACTTGGTAGAAGGTGTGATGAGTGACTGGTGCTCGGGCGTGCGTCCATCGAGACCGCGGCGTCGGGACACCCACACAAGCGCAGTGCAGCACGCACACTGACCCAGATCCTCGCACGACCACACCACCGAATGACGCTATACGTGCTGGAACTGACATTACGTTCAGGTGTTTTACTGAAATGTGTGTTGTTAAATCCATTTCTGGGCAATTAAAATACAATTCAAAGATAAAAATTATTTAAATTATTCTAAGATGCTTTTCGCGATTAATTTAAGGGATATAAAAAAACTTCAATAATAATGGTTTCTACTTTAAAAAGCTTAACTTTGAAATAGTTTGCAATATAATTTAAATACTTTCAGCTTAAAAATTTGATTTCTTTGATAATTGTATAATGACCAATGGTACCGAAACAACAGAAACAACAGTTTTGCCGACATCTTTCTTCCTGAAACATGTTCTCTAGAAGTCGGCGCTCTCATGCTAGTTTTTTTGTTGCTATATCGTAGGGAATGAGTCAACTTGTAGATAACATAATGTTTCAGTATGGAAGAAGTCGGCAAAAGTGTTGTTTCGGTACCATACATCGGTCATTATACAATTATTTGTAACTTTTTAGTGAATGACTGCTGTTACATCTGAAGTCGGTTACAATTTTTTTTGTTAAAAGTTCATTTTATTTCACAATTTTTAGTGTTGACGGATTAAATTGTGAAATATGGGTAGTTCTTGCAAACGCGTTGTTGATATGAAACGAAGTTCAAGTGAGTATAATGACTACAATCAGCACCCTAACACAAACTGATTGCCGTAATCTAAAGTTATGTACTTCCATCCGTTGAGGAGTTCTATGGTGATGATGCCACGATCAAAGGCCAGGTGGGTATTCTGATAATTTCCAAGTTATGTCATCATCATCATCATCATTTATTAATTCACAAACAATATAAATTGTATTTGAATAAAATTACTAAAACTAAAACCTTAATGCTAGCTAAAATTAAAAAGAACACAAATAAATTATTGTCAATAGTTAATATATGGTAATACAATTTCAAAATACATGTCAGACAATTTTTAAAGTTAAACAAGTCAAAAAAATCAAGTCTGCCTACAAATCATCTATTGAATAAAGACACTGTTTTAATAAAAACTGCTTCAATTCCGTTTTAAATTTATTATAACCTGTTATACTTTTTAGCTCTGTGGGCAGCTTATTAAATAAAGCAATCGATTGGTGTCTCGCACCATGTTTAACTATTTCCAATCTTGGATACAAATCAGTCGACAAATCTTTGCGGCGAGAACTTAATCTTATCTTCCTTTCATCTTGATTCTCAACCTTGTGAAGATATTTTACAAGATCAGATAGAAGAACCAATATGTATAAGCTAGGGGCAGTAAGTATGCCTAGTATTTTAAAGTGTTCCTTACATGAATCCTGATTCCGAATACGGACTATAGTTCTAATTGCCCTTTTTTGAATTGTGAAAGCTTTTTTCATATTATAATCGTAGCTGTTTCCCCAAAATTTGATGCTATATCTTAGTCTTGATTCGACCAAAGCATAGTAAACTGTATGTGCGTGTTATGTGTTCTTACATCCTATAGTGCAAAGCGGTTACTTTAATTTCGAGAGGTATGCTATCATTTTCTGAGGAGTTCTACTGCTGCTGACTGCTACTGCTGAGTTATCTTTTAAGACCTTCATCAAATCATGATTAAATCTAAAATAGGACCTACGTAAAAGCACATTCTTCCAAAGAAAAAATAATCATTCAAATCAGTTCATAAATGACAGAGTTTTGGAGTAACAAAGCCAAAAAAAAAAAGAAAAATACAGTCGATGAGAACGTCCTCCTTTTTTTAAGTCAGTTAAAAATAGTAGTTAAATTTCTTTTCTATAAAAATAATTTTGTACAATAATCAAGTATTGTAGTATATTATTTAACTCTAAACTGATAGTTGCTCATACCATTGATTATTTTAAATAGTTAGGTACTCTTTTATTTATCGGCATTAGGAAATTTACGAAAATCTTTAACCAAAAGTCAAAAATAGGTGCAATGACGAGCGAAGCGAGGAGGAACGTGTGAGGTTTACATTTAAAACAAAATGTGGAGCTGAGCGAAGCGGAGCGAAACGACGTCTCTAGTTTTACCAGAATTCATGATGTGTACAAAAAAAAAACCTTGTCATCACAAAAAAAAACCTTATATCATTCCCTCTCACTCATTTCAATTTCTATCGGCTTTTTGCTGCTTTATATTTCTGTTTAGAGACGCTCGTTAGAGATATCGTTTTTGCTAAATGGGCAAGTATCCAAAAACGTAAAACAAGTTAAATTAAAAAAATATATTGTTTTGTTGGTTTGTTTATTGTGTGAAATATGAAATCTGTTGTGGAGAGCATTATTTTTACAGCGTCTCAAATATTTTATGGTGCAAACGTTTATGTTTTTTCAAGTAGTAATATTTATTTATAGGTGTATTATTTTTTGTGGTCTCTTACACTTTTTTGATTGTTATTTCCATTAATTTTAAATACATTTTTAATGTGTCCCTGAATTTAACTAGACTGGATTTAAATTATTATGAAACGTAAATTTAGGTATCTAAAAACAGTTTAATTTACTGTTATGCGTGTTGTTTCGCAATAAAAATATATCAAGTGAAAAGAAAAATAGAAATATGAAAAATATAAAAATCTTACTTCTGGAGCTGGGACCTTGTCCAATGACAAGTGTGGACTCGCCCTCACCAGAGCCGGTAGTTGCAGACACCCAAAACTCATACAGCTGATTTTCCATCAAGTTTCGAACTTGGTACATGAGTTCAGCATCCGACTTCATATCTGCTGAGACTGTAAAACTAGAATGTTTGCCAAGCCTGCAGAAAAAACAACCTCATTAAATCGCGGCTGATTTAAATGTTGATGATTTAAACATCCAACATTTTAATGTGTTTAAAAATAGAAAGTTATGTTTGTTATTAGGCTTCTTGATTAAATATATTCTTACCTTCCAGCTTCTCTGTGATAAACTGTGTAGTGTGAGATGATGCCATTGGGATGAAGTGGAGGCAACCAGCTCACCAATACAGAATCACTTGAAAACGCCAGCGCTTTTATTTTTTGCGGTGCTGATGGTACTAAGTATAAAAAAAATCAATTAAAAGACGTTCGAAAAAAAGAACGTGCCAATAAATAAAACAATTTACTTGTACTAAATTCACAAAAGGTTTTCAAAATTAGTAAGGAAAAGTGAAAATATTTTTTTCATCTCCGCTTGTATGAGAAAGTTTTTATGCATGATCTGTTGTTTAGTATGACCATCAGTTGACTTAATGGTTTCATTTAATGATACCTGTCCATTTACACCGAGAATTAGATAAATTTATATAAACACTCACCGTCTTCTTCAGTCAGACAAAAGACAGGAGGACTCCGTTTGCCGTCACCCGCATTCGTGAAAGCCAACACTTGAATGGAGTAGTTGGTGTACTTATGTAGTGTATGTAGGTACGTGTCTGTTGTTGTGACACGCTTTATTTCTCCGACGTCCGCTGAAAGATTATTCCGTTTTTAGATATACCAACAAAAATGTTATTCGTTTTTAGAACTTTGTTTAAGTAAAATTGATTGAAATAGGCATTACTTTGCGAAAGTCCATCATGAACTTATGGATATGTCGTGACCATATCGTAGAATTGACCATTTCATGATCTGGTTGGGCAGATCGTGAAGTATGAAATCAAAAATATTTCATCAAAAGTAAAAAAATAGGTGCGACGACGAGCGAAGCAAAGCGGAGCGAGGAAGAGCGTGTTAGGTTTACATGTAAGATAAAATAAGGAGCCGAGCGAAACGGAGTGGAGCGAGGCGACCCTCCCAATTTTAACAGAAATACGATATGGCCAACCAGATCATGAAATGGTCAATTCTACGATATGGCCACGACAGATATATTAATAATTTGCAATATTTTGCTAAACACTCTTATCTTGCTATTCAAAATGTAGACTCCTTCGTTTATTTTTATTCAATTAAGATCTCCTAATTTCTCACCATGGTCCGGCGACAGAGAAGCATAAAGAACTTTGTAGCCTTGGATGAGTCCACCATGTTGCCCAATGGGTGGTGGACTCCAGGATACTTTCATGCTTGACGAAGATAAAGCAGAACAGGTGACTCTTGTGGGGTGAGATTCCGGCACTGAAGTAAAGAAATAGATTTAATATAAAATAATAATTTTGTCTAATTTCGTTTTTGAAGGATTAAAGTAAAGTAACCTATGTACCTCCTTCTAATGTAGTTGCAGAAGCTGGCACTGAAGGAGGCCCCGCTGCCACTCCATTGAACGCACGTACTCTAATTTCATATCTCGTGAACTTTCTCAGACCTGATAAACTTAGTTCTGATGCTGACCAACCATTAACTGTGAGAGTCCTAAAACAAATCAATGTTTGACTATTTTTGTTAGTGTTTTTATCTTATTGTAACATGAATTTTACGTGTATTCTAACCTCGATGCGTTACCCAACATAGTACCCCCAGGAGTGATTTCAGTACAAGTGACGGTATATCCCAGCAGTTCGCCATGCCAGGCTTCCCTTGGAGGGGGTCGCCATGTGACATGCAGCTCACCAGGCCCACCTGGTGTCACATGAACATTATTTGGTGGTTCTGATGGAGCTGTCAAATAAAAAAAATATAAAATGCGTGCTCCTTAAAAATGAAAAATATTCATATTGATTTTTATTTTACCTTCTTCTTGAGTCTTTACAACCACTGGTTCAGTGAAATCACTTCTATCTATTTGATTGACAGCTGCTATTCTGATCATGTAAGCAGTGTGTGGTCCTAAATTGCTTACAAGTGCTTCAAAATGGAGTTCTCCTTTTTTTGTTAAACTGAAAAATTAAAGCTCAGCTGCTGTATGCTAGCAATGACACCAAATTGTGTAATGCTCACTAAGAAACAAAACTCGTCACCACAAAATATATCTACAAAATATAGGGCGTGAGCCCTATTGCCATTTTCTGGGCACGAATACTCGCTTTTAAGGGCATGCTGGTTTACCGCAGTGCTTTCTATCACCGTTTAGCAAGTATGGACACAAATTCCGAAAAAAACTCATTAAGTAGTGCATATTCGACCGTACAGGATTTCAACGTCTGGCATCCTTCTCACTGAACTAACGCTATCTGTCTTTTACACTGTAGCAGCTTACGTAATAGAGGAGTGTGGGTCAGGCGCAGGCGCGTGGATGGAGACGTTAAGGGTAGTAGCCGAGTCCCAGCGGTCGACTCGCAGCGTGCCCTGTGCGCTGAGAGCGTCGTACTGCACCGAGTACCCAAGCAGCGGCGAGTTCCCGTCAAAGCCCTGGCTCCAGGAGAGCCGCACTGCACGTGACAGGATCTCCGTCACGGAGAGGGAGTGGGGTGTGTCTGGTTTCTCTGAAATTTCATAATGAAAATAAATATTGAAAATATAATGAAATTATAATGAAAATAAAATAAATAGGTCATTGTTATTTTTTTAACTTAATACCTGTCATGTTATATTTTATCAACACTAATATCATAAAATCCTGATTATGAAATCAAAAATAATGCGTAATGGCAATTTTTTTAAGAACGTCTCAAATAGAGAAAAAAAAACTAAGTACACTTTTCTTAACAAAATTCATAAATAGTCGTATATAGCAGACAGATCGAGACCACGATCCTCAGCTTATGTATCTTGGGTTGGATTTTGGATTGTTGAAATAAATTGTTACAAACTTATAATCTTAGGCCGATATTCTATCAGTTTCCTCTGATCAATGTTTTGTTTTTAAATTAGACGTCAAATGTTTCAAGTAAATATTGTATGAAAAGGGATCCCTTATTACGACATGTTGTAAAAATGGATCAGTTTCCATAGACAATACTTAATGAAATGTAATATTGGCCTTACACCTTACACCTCACCTTACACTGGCTGAAGTATTGTGAGATTCTACCACGATATCATAAGGCAAATGCTTACAATTTAGTAAAATTACTAAGCAATTTTTTAGCACATAAACAGTACGCTAATAAAATAACTTATTAGGTTCACAATTATTTTTTCTGCTATTGATGTAGGGTTCAATACAGTTTTCTAAACAAAATAAAAATATCTTAAGCAAAATAACACCTTTAAATAACTTACAATTACACGAAGTCCGAAGGCAAAGAGAAATTGACCCATACGGCGATGTCTAAGTTTTTGGTAGGAAATAATTAATTGAAATTTTATTTTTATGAAGTAAATTACAGGTATTTTAGTACAAATACGACCCATTCGCGCACACTGACAGCTAGACATGTACATCACACACTGACTTACTCTTGCTAAAAATATGAAGACCGGTTGGCCACCGTTGACCAGCAATACGCCAAATGATAACAATATAAAAATATATTAAAAAGGTGCCTGATATAATAAATCCGCCATTATGCAGGTACGTTAAACTGAGACCACGAGGTAGGATCCTCACGTTGACATCGCTGCTGATATTTCAGGTAGTGGTATATGCGCGCGAAAATATACACATTAAATTAGTCGGAGTAACGCATAATTGTATGAAGTCTTGTTACAACCTAGTCTTCCAAATATGGATAGATCTCCTGTTACATTCTTGATATTGGTTTTCTTCTTATTAAAATGTTTTTCCTTTAGTTTCATATTACAATAACATCTCAAGTTAATAGGTTTCCAATTATAAATCATATTTCATGGTTTATCCTTAACTATACCTACATACCTAACTACACAGGGTTGCTTCAAATCAAAAAATGTAAAAGATCCGGTGAGTGCGAGTTAGGGCTCGTGCCCTACGGGTTCTGTAACGTCATATAAAATAGGTAAACTTGAATAGTTTGAACAAAAGATACAAACTTACCATTACTTACAAAATGTATAAAAGAAACTGCAGAATCTGGTTCGTCAAGTATTGCACATAGAATTTAAAATTAATGATTCTCCGATTTATTCCTACAATTAAGTATGCCAAAACAGTTCCCTTCTTACTCAAAATTGTAGTTCACCAGAAGTATCTTATATATGTTGATAGTGAGTAGTATAGTGAAAAGTTCAGTTTTTTCATGATGAGGTACGTCGGGGCTCTAAAAATATGATGAATTATAACCGCACCTGTAGTCTTTTTACAATATACGGGTGGAAAGTTGAGATGGGTCACAAAGGGCAGCTACCAGAACCATTAAAACTGCGAAAAAACTTTTGCATTTACAAACTTAAAAGAAAAAAATGTATCAAGAATGTTCACAAAAACCAATTCGACCCTCTTACTAATAAGGAACTTAAGTCTGTCAGAGTCTATATGAGTTCAACCTAGGTAAATGTATTAGAACTCCAAGAAAATACAATATATATATATATATTTTTTTTAATCTTTTGATTTACCTACCTCACCAATTTCGGTTTTATACCATTATCAAGTGTTTAAAGATATTTTTTATGCCATCATGTTCACGATGCAATTAATGGATTTAAAAAATAAGCTCACCTTGGACGGAAAGATAAATGTAGTGGTCACTGTGACCATATGCGTTGACAGCTTGGCACTTATAGACACCCGAATCTTGTCTGTCAGCTCTACTTATATATAATTGGGACCTTAAACCACTATCAGTCTTTGCTTCAGAAATGCTTAACCTGGAATCAAAAATGTTCAGAATATTTACGAAATTGTTCACTGATTTGAAAGTGATGAGCAGATATAATTCATTAACCATAAAGTATAAATAATAACTCCACCTATAAGTATTAAGATCTAAATGGTTCATATTGTGCGACCACTGCACACGAATGGGGTTGTCTCCTCTGACGTCACACAGCAGGGTCGCCGGGGAGTCCCGTCGGGCCGTCATGTTGTGAGATGTTAGCTCAAAGCGCGCCGGCTCTGTGTTGAGAACAAGAGATTCGACTACACTGTGTCATCAACAAGATTCACAACTATTTGTTAAAATAACGCTGAATAAAACTATAATTTATTGTGATTAACAGCGTTGTTTCACTACTGTTTACTTAAATAGGTTCCACAAGATAACTTAAACATTAAACATACCATTGACCGCCACGAATATAGATTTAGACAACGGCGTGCCGACTCCGTTCTCTGATTTGCACATGTAATATCCTTCATCGTAGGGGAGTGCTGATTCTATCCACATAGTTCCGTTGCTGAGGAACTGAAACCTTCCTCCAAGGTTCACGAGAGGAATATAGTCAGTTGATGCACCTCCTGGAAACAATACGGACGCTCAACAAAGGAGAGGCAAAGCGTAAACACTTTGATCTTAACACAAGTGATAGATGAGATCGCGAAAACCGTCCAGATTTAAACTGGTACAGTGGAGTCCACATCAAGCTATACACTTGCAGTACGAAATTAGCTCCTACAGTGAAGAATATAAGATAGTTACAAAGTCCAATGTGTCTTACTTGATGCGGTCTCCACTGTACATCAATATATACAGGACGGCTCCCTGGGCCAAATACTTTCAGATTAAAAAGGGATGTTTTGTGTTCATTTGAAAAACATTTATATGCACATAAATGCACTTTAATGTAAATAATTTTAATATGCCTAGGTAATTATTACAACAGATTAAGATAGTTACTTTTTATTTCTGTGCAAAATATGTATCATAATATTGTTTTTCAATAGTTAAATAACTTTATTTTTAAATTTTATTACAATTTACTGAACAACCGCTGAAAGTGATGACGTCACTCTTGTTGAAAATGAGAAGCGTCTTCGCTGTCACAACTGAAACAAGCGCCCCCCCCCCCCCCTCCCGAGGTAGGTTCATGTGACCTGAAGACTGCGGAGCCCATTACATAGAGATTGCACATAACTGTGACGTAAGAAGATCTGATGCAGAACATTAAGATTATGTGCGCCGGTCTCATTGTGGGAAATTCGAATATTAAAACCGGTTGGATCTAAAAGACAAACGATTTTTTTGTTTTTTTAAAGTCCATATAGAATAGAATAGATTTTATTTTAATTTCCAAAATAATACAAACATTTTAAAATAAATCTGTTACATTTTGAAATATTTAAGCGAAAACAAAATGGTCAAAGACTCGGCATGTAGCTTAATAGCAGCCGATTTTCAGTCTAAGCCAAACATCGGTATATGTATAATAAGTTAGAACACAGTTGAAAATTATTACATTAAATCACAAAAACGTTCAAACAGTGCATATTTTTTTTTAGGTAACATCGTCAATAAGAACTAAAAAATAAAAATAATAAAAATGTAGGTATGCGGTATTGTTTATGCATGGATCTTCCTAAAAGCCAACTTCTGGCCCAAAGAGATTGTATTTAAAAGACTTGTGGCCCGACGAGATCGTATTTAGACGATTTAATGAATAGATTAAGAAAAATAATCCCTTCAAATTAAGCAAGGTATTGTTAGTTTAAGAGGTAAAGTGGAGATCACATCAAGGTATACACACTAAATGAGCCCCATAAAGTGAAGGTTATAATATAGGTACAAGATCCAGTGTGTATAGCTTGTTGTGATCTCCACGTTACTATACATAATTTATGTGTGTCTCTAGTTTAAAGGTACTTAGTGAGGGTATATAACATGGGCTCTCAGTAAGCTAAAAAACCGGCCAAGTGCAAGTCGGACTCGCGCACGAAGGGTCCCGTACCATTATCTATAAAAACAGCAAAAAAATCACGTTTGTTGTATGGGAGCCCCCTTAAATATTTATTTAATTCTGTTTTTTAGTATTTGTTGTTATAACGGCAACAGAAATACATCATCTGTGAACATTTCAACTGTCTAACTATCACGGTTCATGAGATACAGCCTGGTGACAGACGGACAGACGGACGGACAGCGGAGTCTTAGTAATAGGGTCCCGTTACCCTTTGGGGACGGAACCCTAAACATATATATCTTCTCTATAACTTGTCTATGAATCTTGTCTCTCTTGTTATTGTTAGTGTGTAAGTAGTTTTAGATACAGGTATATAGGATATAATTATTATTATACCATCATCATCATCATCATCATCATCATCATCATCGTAAGTAGTTATTTGACCATAGAAAAGAATAAAAAAATGTATCTTCTCACCTCTTTGCTTCAACCATGTGACTTGTGGTGTAGGAGATCCGATGGTCTGACAATGCATATACATCGGTTCTCCAGCTAAAACCGATTGATCCTTCGGTTCCATCACCCATTTGGGAGATACTGCAGCGTGAAGATACGACGGTTTGTGTTAGTTACAAATGTAAATTATTCGTGGTATCAAGTAATAGGGGTACATTCATGTTTAAATACGCATGAAACAGACAAATGAGTTGAAGTAAAACTATTATGTTAAAAGCCGACATTAAATCATTCGTGTTTGGATTTATATAAAATGTTTAATCCATTCGGAACGCCAGCAAACTTTGCTTGTTAATTGTTTTCAATCGCATTACCTGATCCTTGCAGCATTTAAATATAACTATGTACTGAAATTACCTTCCACAATCCTTGTTCCTATGATCGTACGGATGATTATAAATCATACAGAAATTCGTTTTTGGTAAGCATACAACACGTGTCACAGTTTAAAAACTGTTATTACCTGGTAATTTACATTAAAAAATTAAAATATGCAAGTATTGTGAATTTGCAAGTAAGTAAAAGTGAATCTGATGCCTGAAAACATAAAAGCCTGAGTAAGTCAGCTTAGTGGTTTATAAAAGCTAAGAGAAAATTAAAGTTTTTCAAAAGAATTACCCTTTCCTCAACGAGCCATCTGTAATCCAACGCTGAGCAAACAAAAACGAAAAGACGAGTTGTTTATTTATTTCTTTGAAGCAATATTTCTATGAACCATTTAAAATTATAGTAGAAAGAGAAAAAAGTGCATTGGTGCTGAGGTGCCTTTGTGAATGGTGCCAGCTAAATTAGTTGTCGGAAGCCTTTGAGTCTATTTATGTTTACCTAGTATTTACATTGACATTTATTTACTATATTTTTTTGTGATATTATTCAAAACCAATTTAAAACAAATTCTCAGAGGTAAGTTTTAGTTCTGCAAATCTCAAATCACAATAACACAAATATGAGAATTTTAAGCAACACAGATGTTTACGTGATCGAAAAACAAATAAGAAACTGCAGAACTGTGGGAGAAACTATTCGAACAACAATAACATGAATTTTGAACAAAATAATATCACAACTTCAAAGTGCGGTACACAGTGGGGAAGCGTGGCAGGTGCTTTTAAAATATGGTGCGCTGTGCTTCGAGAACATTCTTGTTTTACCTTTGACAACCAGTTCGGCTGTATAATTAACTTTGGCGGCGGTGTTGGACGCCACACACGTGTACATGCCACTGTGGTGGGCAGACACTTCTTTGAATACAAGGTTGCTGAAAAAGTCAGCAGCTCGTTCTTCGACCTACGCAGTTACGTTCAGTTTGAAACAATTATTTTTTAAATTTTAAATTAAACAGTAACAAATCGAAATGACAAAGACGTCTCACCTGTAAAGAACTAGGTATTGCCAGGTTATCTTTGAGCCAAGTAAAGTGAACTGGCATATCTCCTGAAATGACGCTGCAGCTTATTTGGGCTCGTTTTCCTTCCACTAGGTTAGCAGAGAATGAAAACGGTTCAATCTCAGGTGGATCTGTAAAAGAGACAAGTAACGTGACAAGCCCTCACTTGGTCAATTTGATAATAATATATATTGATAATTTATTAACTATTCACTTTTAGCTACCGCTCAGGCATATACCTATATGCCATGTAGAAATACAAATATTTTGTGAAATAATTTTTCGGGTCAGGATTTTGACCCACGTCTTCTTGCTTACAAGGCAAGTGCTGCCCCAACTGAGCTACCGAGGTTTTCATCTGAAAATTTTATTGGGAGGACACTTAGCTTGTAAGCAAGAGATCGCAGGTTTGAATCCTAGTCTATTCAAAATAATAATAATACAAAAAAAACATAGACGTCGTCACAACATGATATCCCAAAAGCGGTGTTCCCAAGTCTAAACTGTGAAATGCAAGTCACAGTTCACCCTTGGTACATCGACGATTATTACGTCTTAAAAGTGATGGGTAGTGAGCCTTATCACCGTACTTCAGACACAAATGTGCCTTACGAAGCACACAGAACGTACATAAATATATGTGCACTGCGGAGATTGAGCTCACGATCTCCAAGTTGCAGGCGCAAAATGTATAAAATTCACGTTTCAAAATTTAATTCAAGAGGATGTTAATTTGCTTTTGCAGGTGTCCAATCTGGAGTTGGTTCACGAAACTAAGTTTTTAGTTTTAGTTTAGTGGGGGATCCCATAGAAGCCCTTAGTTCGGCTGCATACGCTGTTAGACGCATAAGGCAAATTACTGATGTAGATACTGCTAGATTAGTCTATTTTAGTTATTTTCACAGCATTATGTCATACGGCATGCTACTGTGGAGTAGAGCCACGGATACAGACGCAGTATTTGTTTTGCAGAAGAGAGCAATTCGGGCTATTTATAATATTAAGCACCGGGATTCATTAAGATAAAAAATCAAAGAAATTAATTAAGGCCCCAGACTCTCTTTGCAACATTTCGCTTTCATCTTACCTGATGCTTTAGAAGTGGCGCTCCCCCCACTGCATTAAGATGTTAGAGACCGCACCTGAATGTTGCTCTACTTCGTTAAATGAGTCTACGATTACTTAAAATTTGACATGTGAAGATTTTTAATTATTCAAGTAACGGTAATTTACAAAGTTTGGTTTGTTTATCGGAACAAACAAAATGAATTTGCAAAAGCAAAATAAACAAAAGTAAATCTACCTGGAATAGATGGCTTATTGGTAGCAGTAAGAGTGATTAGTATTTAGACACAATACATTTTATAGGTCATGCAATTATTTGCAGATTTTTACCGAAGGGTTGTCAAGAGGTGTTCTGAGTGTGAACTGTGAGATGCAAGTCATAAGTCCAAAATTCAAAAAGTTTATTTTGCAAAGTAGGTATATATAATACACGTTTCACAAGTCAAATTTTAATCTTATAAAAATATATGTAATAAAATAATAAATGTACATGAACTACTTAGATTAAATGTTTATTTAATTTATGTAGCAATATATATACGATTAAAATTATAGGTAAAATATTATTATACAAGGTGAAATCAGTTTTTTAAGTAATATAATATCAAAAATAGAAACTCTTACGGTAATTAAGTGTCTGTCAGTTTGTGTGTCCATGATTAAATTCAAATTAAATTCAAATTCAAATAGTCTATTTTGCAAAGCAGGTATAGATATATACACTTTTTACACGTCAAATTTAATCTAATAAAGAAAATATATGTAATAAAATAATAAATGTACATGAACTAAATTAAAGGTTTATTTAATTTATGTAGCAATATATTTACGATTAAAATGATAGGTAAAATATATATTATACAAGGTAAAATCCAATCAGCCACTCGAACCCATACCGGAGACCCGGCCAGGGACCAGGAACAAGGTTCAATGATCACCAACCGAGCCCCCAGCACGAATCCAGGCGGCCGACCAAATCCCATCCTATATACTACATACATAGGTTACATATATAAATGCATGCCTACCTCCGCCCATTCGATTAGTCTTGCTAAGAAGAAGGGCAAGAAACTTAGCAAGATCATGTCTTTTTTTTCAACATAAAACTTATACTATACAATATATGCCTTATATCTACTTTAACCAAGGGATAAGAAAATACAAGACAGCAGGAATTCAGGGTAATGAAAAAAAGAAAAACATATATATCTTTGTCTACCTGTCTCATATTATGACTAAGGTGCAATAAAAAAGGTAAAAAATTTAGTTTTAGAAATGTGATGTTTTAATGATAAGAACCGCAGCTGCGTACGTTCTTTTGTTTTGATGCATTATTGTCTAGCACGTTGGTATCTCGACTGTCGGTTTTAGTGACTTCGATAGCTTTTTAAGATATTTTAAATAAAAGTAAGTAAAGTAATAAAAAGGATGTAGCTTCGGCTTTAGTTATTCCAAGAAGTGGCGACAGCGGTGCCGGTATAAAATTTGTGTCACGCTATCCCCGTGGGTTTTTTAGACCACAACTTCTAAAATACGGCTTTAGGGGTTTTCGAATTAACACACATCTTAATCTAAGCGAATTAGGGCATGCAATTATTCGCAGATTTTTACTATCCGGATAACGGATAATGTATTATCCGGATAACCGGATACTTATGGTAAAAATTAAGGGTAGTAATAAAAGCTCCGAAAACTAAATTAAAACCGCCCAAAAAAACGGCCTACCGCAAACATCTTGAAAAAAAACCGGCCAAGTGCGAGTCAGACTCTAGTCAGAACCTAGGGTTCCGTATTGTGGATGATAAATTTAGTTTTCTCATTTTTTTTCGTGAATTTCTCAACCGCTTTTTTTTTTGTAATTCTTACGTAAACGCATATTACCATGATTTTTTTCATATTTTTCGGTCCACCAGTTTTGGAGATAAGAGGGGGGACATACATTTTTTTATAGATTTTCAAGGATTTCTCGAAATAGATGCAATTAAATATAGCCAAACTATATATTATTACAATAAACTTTTTAATACCTACAATGTGATACCCATATTGTATTTTTATAAATTATTTTTTTATTTATTTTACTTTTTTTTATATTTTTAAATCACTATAGTTTTCCCGGTTATTGTTCAGTTATGATCTATAATGGACATTTTGTTCATATTTTTCGGTCTACCAGTTTCGGACATACACATTATTGTGGTTTTTTTAAAGATTTCACAAAACCAGTGCCAGTAAATATAGTAAAAGTATATATTTTTACAATCACCTTTTTAGTGTCTACAGTTTGATACCCATATTGTAGTTTTAGGATATTTTTTATTTTTCTCACTTTTGTTTTAAAAATATTTAAAAAAATTTCAAATTTTTCATATTTTTTTTACAATGTAATATGTAGGCAAATTAATGCTATTTTTGTGCCAAATTTCATGTCTTTATCTTTACGGTGCTAAAGTTATGATGCTGTGAAATACGGACGGACGTAGATTAGACTTTATTTTATCGAAACAGGGATTTCTTAAAATATTCTATCCATAGTTGTTTACTTATAAAATGATAAGTGCAATATTCAAGTAGAGCAACTTTCATGATACAGTTCGCCTCTCCATAAGAATCTACGCGAGGGAAAGGGAGCAACCGTGCGAGCGGGAGGTAAAATGACGTCGAGCTACACAACACACGTCTGAACGCTGCGATGTCCCAGCGAAACTGAGGGAAATATCGACGCGTTTTATGTTTTAAACTCTCGATAAGTTTCGATTTGATAAATGTTCTTAAAATAATTTTTTAAATACCGTTTTTTGTTATTTCACTTATTAATAGTTCTATTCTACGTGTTTTAAATTTGACTACGCTAAACGATAGTTTTCTAGTAGAAAAAAAATATTTTATCAGTGGTTGAATTCATAAAATGACAACTACTTAAAGCACACGAAATAAGAAAACTAAAGTTTTATCCAAAAAAGTAACCAGGTAAGATTATTGTTGAAGATATGGGAATAAATGTTACCTGAATAAATTTCTTGTTTTTGTCATAATTTTTACGTGACGTGTGCATGAATGAGACTCTCAACGCGTAGAACATAAATAAAGGTATGTTTAAAGCCTAAAAAACCTATTAAAAGTAGCATTAAAGTAAATGAAAAAATGTGTTTTGGAATCTTCAAATTCCACACTGTAAAATAACGTAAAATGTACTTTATTTATTGCTTTCTTACTAACTAAAATAAAATCTTTCTTTTCTGATAATTCTGCAAGAATACTGATTTTTAGGGGACTGGAGCCTTAAGTTAAAACTGTTTACTAAGCAGGGCCTATTGAAGAAGGCATATTATAAAATAAATGATGAAAGGGATCTTTGTGATAATAGTAGTTAGTATAATATACTAATTTATGTTATGATGGTAGAGCAAGGTGGCATAAGGTGGTAGAGCTGATGCCGGGCTCGACTGTGGAGGTACCACCATCTTACTTGAAGACCCCCTCAAAGTATTTCGGGGGAGAGTAAGAGGACAGCTCACAGGCAAAAAACCAGGAGGCCCACCACGCCTGGGACCGATGGATGGCGGTATATCCATCCTTAATAGCTGGGCCTTATATGGAACAGACTGGTGACGGGTAGCGGCGTCACTGGTGCGAGGGTTCCGGCACTGCGCTCACCAACCCGCCTGCTCAGTGTGTGTGAGTATGGGCAATTCTTCCAGGATGACCGCCGGGAGTGGCAAAATCCTGGAAAGGCTTATGTCCAGCAGTGATCGAACTAGGCTGATGGATGTTATGATTATTCTAGAATTACCTAACGCTAATTAGTTAATAGATGAAATTACTGTTAAAGCAGATGGACTATATAAATCTCTTTTTACCTAAAATAAAAATATAATATTCACATTATATACCACCACTAACGGGCTTGGGGCACACTTGTGTTCTGTCTGCGTGCTTCGCAAATTCAGAGTTCAATTAGTGTCCAAAGCACGACAGTAGGGCTCATCGTCCAACACACTGGTACGTAATATACGTCTGTGTACGAGCGGGGCCATGGTCCATATCTGGTTTCATGTCGTCACGTAATATATAGGTAGACAACGTACTGCTGACGACCAGCTGCAGGTCTCTCCGAGCGATCTCGCCGTGTGGACCAGTGACGGTGCATGCGTAGGAGCCTCCGTGGGATGCTTCGACTCTCGACAACCGAAGAGCTCCTTCCCCTCCCCCGTCCCACTCCACGGGGCTGCCATCTCGCTCCCACTTCACTGAACTGTGTACACAAAACTTGCGACGTCATTAAGGCTGGAAGATAAGGCTGGAAGAGTCGCCAGCCTTTGAGCATTTGACCACTAAACTACTTTTACAACTCAAAAGAGCGAGAATTCGCTGGTCGCGCAAAGAGCGACAAGGTACAAAAGCGACAAATCACAATAAAAATATATTAATCACAATATTAAAACTAACGAGATCTTGTTTCGTGTGAAGGATTCATCCGTTCCCGAGCGGCAATGAAGTTATATTTTTACATTTGTAATAATGATGAAGGATTGTATGTACGCTTCGACGACACAGCCTACGTATGTATGATTAATTACATTTTGTTACGAGCTGGTGTTAGGGATAAATACATTTTTACCAAAACACTGACACTTTATTTAGACAGTCACAGTAATCGCTTCCTTATTGAACGTCCTTAACTAACTTGTATTTCGCTATATTCGTATCGAATAATAAAGTGATCCTCGCGTATCGCTATCAGAACACAACTGCTCGACAGCACACGCAGCCCTGTATTTATACGCCGAGCCAAGACTTTCAGAAACTTCGATGCAAATCAAAAACATTCTAGCGTGGTCGGGAACGACCTGGAATATTCCAATACGACACTATCCTTCTACAAAATTATGGAATGTTCTCGCAAGTCCGTCGAGTTGTACTACTTTCTAGAACAGATCGGCTAGTTTCTTGTCCTTGCGTCCTAAGTTACAATATTATTTTCCCATAATTTTCTGGTGGCTAGTTTTGGCAACAAATTGAGCTAAATATACGTAATCCACGAATGTTCCAATTTGTTTTTTTGATTATACACTGGCCTGCAAAACTAAGTACTACACTTTTTAAATTTGATTTTTTTCTAAACTATAGAAGTTAGAGATTTAAAATAATCACATAGTGAAGTTGTCCTTATAGTTCCCTATAGTTTCAAAGAAAGCTGATGAAATTTGCTATAAAACGTTTTCTATTTTAAATCTCTAGCTTCTATAGTTTAGAAAAAAATCAAATTTAAAAAGTGTAGTACTTAGTTTTGCAGGTTAGTGTCGATTGTAACTCGAAGGTTGGCTGGAGATAATACCTGATGGGGTAGCCGGAGTAAGGGCAGTAGAGTACCAGTTCTCTACCAGCTACTGCCCTGATTGGTCCAATCGATCTTACGTATGGTGGACCTAGGAACAAACATTTTTTTTTACGTAAATCATGATTGTTGTCATGAGGGATGATGAAGGATGAGCTTAAATACTTAAAAAAAATCGGCTAGCGAGGTATATGCGGATAACAAAACGTTGAAATGTTGAGATTAGTGCCCCTGGATGGCACCCTTGTATCCGTGCCTTACATAATTATATGTTGTCTGTACGTCTATATTTTAGTAGCCATTTCAAGTGTTTTTTTTTTTTCATTTAGTTAACATTATGTATTTTTCTATTCTATTATTTTTACAATAATGTTAAGAAAACGTACCATAAATATTAAGTCTGGAAGTGTGCGACACTTCACCGAGGGAGTTAGCCGCTCTGCAAGTGTAGAGACCTCCGTCTTCTGACCTTACTGCTGAGATGTTGAGGTAGCCAACCACTTCGTTGTTCTTTGTCGCAAATTGTTCGACGCTGTATCTAGAAGAATTGTTATTGTAACAAAGCAAATAACCATTATACTTGTATGATAGATTCGAGCCTCGATAAGAATAAAGATACAGCCAAGTGCGTGGCAGGTCAGTCTGTAGTTGCCCGTAACAATGTGCGACTTAGAAGGTTAATAAACTTATATTTACTACCTGTTTTATCAAAATAATCTTCAATGAAATTTTTACGAAATTTTTATTTTGAGTTGGTCGACTATTATTTGTCAACTTGTGAAACCTACTTAGCTGTGACAGTCTTCCTTTTAACTCCGTTATATAAACTACCGCCGTGAATTTTTTCACAAAAGCATACTTAACTTTTGTTAAACACTACTGTTTAACTGGCAGGGGGGGGATACTGACTCTAATAAAAATTTGCACTTTCCCTGAGTCGAAAAATGGTTTTCACGTATCCATAATATTTTGAAAAGACCTGTACAACGACACCCCACACTATGAATAGACGAGAAAAAAAATATCATCCCCACTTTACGTCTAGGGAAGTACACTAAAAATTATTTTTCAAGATTTCATTTTACCATTTTGTTAGCGTGATTAATCAATATACCCATGCCAAATTACACCTTTTCTAAGAGTACTAAGAGTCCCTCAGCTAAGCCACAGATAGACAGACAGTCAGACAGACGGACTTGGCGAAACTATAGATAAGGGTTCCTTGTTGACTACGGAACCCTATTGTCACTCAAAATTCTGATATCTCTGTAAAAAAAGCTTAGTTTCAAAGGGTAGTTTGCAATTAATATTTAGTAATATTTTTAATCTGTTAACATTTCTTTTTGGTTAATAATTTAATTTTTGTTCTCAGTTAATCACTGTATTTTTTTAAGCAACCTTCGACGTCAAATAATTCAAATTTAAAGCTAAACATTATTGCATCCCGACTTAAAGTGTTATGAAAATATATACCTATGTCCCCGAGCCATGGTGTTGAGCGGTTGTCCATCAAGCATCCAGGAGAAGTGAGGTGGTGGGGAGCCCGATGCTGAGCATTTGAGTGTGACGACCTGGCCTGGTCGCAGGACTTGCTCGATAAACGTGTATTGAAGTTCTGGGGCCGTGTCTGAAATATACAGTCATAGTTTAAAGTACACCAGTGAATATTGCAGAAACATTATACGTAAATCATTTAAAATCAGAGGGAAATTCTTTTTTAAGTTAAAGGGGTAGTTGAAGTGAAGTTATCGTACATTCGCAGATAATGATAGTTCATAAAGTTTCTCAACAGAAACGCGTAAAGCCGTAGAGCCCTTGGTAACTTTTGAAGTACGGTTTTGAACAAGACTTTTGATCACGCTTCAACTGAAGTGAGGCCTCTTACCTCCCAGCCTCAGCTCCGAAGTGGCCTGCGCCGAATCCCTCTCATTCCTGGCCATGCATTGGTAAACTCCCTTATCTGATCTCTGCACGGACATGATCACCAACTGTTCCCCACTGCTCTGGACCCGGATCCTACCCCCTGTGACCCCTGCCCCCAGTGGGATGCCGTTGTGGAGCCACTCGAGTCGCGGAGCTGGCCAGCCACCCCACGTGCAGTTGATGATGGCTGTACCGCCGCTGTTGATTACCTAGGAAGAAAAGTAAGGAAAATAATTAAATTAAATGGTGAAAAAATCAAGAACTCGAAATAATATTTAGATTAGTTAAGTATGTCTGTTTATAATATTACGAAACATACAAGCCAGGTTCAATTACCGTGGCACGTAAAGCTACCTCAGTTCCTCTAACTTTGTATTTTAACTTGTTTTGAGTTAATTTCAATTTGTCTGGGGTCATGATTCGTTATAGTTAGTAGAAGGATTGAAACTTTAAGCTAATATCCATGTTTTACCAATATTGGTATTGAAAATTACGAAAGCTTACAGACTTTAATATTGTTTAAATTATAAACAAATATTTATGCATAAAACAAACAAAAACAATAATATCTTACATAATTTAAGTTAAAATATACTTCGTTTAATATAAGGCAAAAGAAACATAAGTAGATTTAGTATATATAACAGAGTAACAGAAACACGCCAGCGTCCCAAAAGTATTAGGTTATGCTTTTATTAGATATCAACAGACAAAACGTTATGAAATTAAGATTAATATTTGATACAGGATAAAATTAAATATAACCTGTATCTGTATTATTTTCAGAACAAACTTGCTGTCTTACGCTGCCATGCTCTCCGAGTCAGCTAATAATATATAACACATGCCGCATATTCTGTAGGAAACAGAAGACAAAATTTAAGCTCGACACTTACATTTGGCTCACATTACTCGCTTCGTCACATATCTGGGTCACAGAACACTTAGAGTCCTGGGGCTCAACAAACTGAGCTCACGTACACCTCTAATTACATCAAGACAAAAACTTTTACTTTGCCTTTTTATTTGACAAACAGACGCAGATAGAATCTAATGAAGGGAGCAGAAGATATAATTTAATTAAACAGGAAATGATCTACCTACTGGAGTTACTGTTAAAGATATCATTTCATTAAGCAGGAGGCAGGGAAATGATCTACCTACTGGATCAACTGTTTAATGATCTACCTACTGGACCTACTGTTAAATGATCTACCTACTGGAGTTACTGTTAAAGATATCATTTCATTAAGCAGGAGGCTGGGAAATGATCTACCTACTGGATCAACTGTTAAATGATCTACCTACTGGACCTACTGTTAAATGGTTTACCTACTGGACCTACTGTTAAATGATCTACCTACTGGAGTTACTGTTAAAGATATCATTTCATTAAGCAGGAGGCTGGGAAATGATCTACCTACTGGATCAACTGTTAAATGATCTACCTACTGGACCTACTGTTAAATGGTTTACCTACTGGACCTACTGTTAAATGATCTACCTACTGGACCTACTGTTAAATGATCTACCTACTGGACCTACTGTTAAATGATCTACCTACTGGACCTACTGTTAAATGATCTACCTACTGGACCTACTGTTAAATGATCTACCTACTGGACCTACTGTTAAATGATCTACCTACTGGACCTACTGTTAAATGATCTACCTACTGGACCTACTGTTAAATGATCTACCTACTGGACCTACTGTTAAATGATCTACTTACTGGACCTACTGTTAAATGATCTACCTACTGGACCTACTGTTAAATGGTTTACCTACTGGACCTACTGTTAAATGATCTACCTACTGGACCTACTGTTAAATGATCTACCTACTGGACCTATTGTTAAATGATCTACCTACTGGACCTACTGTTAAATGGTTTACCTATTGGACCTACTGTTAAATGATCTACCTACTGGACCTACTGTTAAATGGTTTACCTACTGGACCTACTGTTAAATGATCTACCTACTGGACTTACTGTTAAATGGTTTACCTACTGGACCTACTGTTAAATGATCTACCTACTGGACCTACTGTTAAATGATCTACCTACTGGACCTACTGTTAAATGATCTACCTACTGGACCTACTGTTAAATGATCTACCTACTGGACCTACTGTTAAATGATCTACCTACTGGACCTACTGTTAAATGGTTTACCTACTGGACCTACTGTTAAATGATCTACCTACTGGACCTACTGTTAAATTATCTACCTACTGGACCTACTGTTAAATGGTTTACCTACTGGACCTACTGTTAAATGATCTACCTACTGGACCTACTGTTAAATGATCTACCTACTGGACCTACTGTTAAATGATCTACCTACTGGACCTACTGTTAAATGATCTACCTACTGGACCTACTGTTAAATGATCTACCTACTGGACCTACTGTTAAATGATCTACCTACTGGACCTACTGTTAAATGATCTACCTACTGGACCTACTGTTAAATGGTTTACCTACTGGACCTACTGTTAAATGATCTACCTACTGGACCTACTGTTAAATGATCTACCTACTGGACCTACTGTTAAATGATCTACCTACTGGACCTACTGTTAAATGATCTACCTACTGGACCTACTGTTAAATGATCTACCTACTGGACCTACTGTTAAATGATCTACCTACTGGACCTACTGTTAAATGATCTACCTACTGGACCTGCTGTTTAATGATCTATCAACTGTTTAGTGATCTACCTATTGGACCTACTGTTAAATATATAATTTAATTAAGCAGGAGGCGGGTAAACGATCTACCTACTGGACCTACTGTTAAATGATCTACCTGCTGGACCTACTGTTAAATGATCTACCTACTGGACCTACTGTTAAATGGTTTACCTACTGGACCTACTGTTAAATGATCTACCTACTGGACCTACTGTTAAATGATCTACCTACTGGACCTACTGTTAAATGATCTACCTACTGGACCTACTGTTAAATGATCTACCTACTGGACCTACTGTTAAATGATCTACCTACTGGACCTACTGTTAAATGATCTACCTACTGGACCTACTGTTAAATGATCTACCTACTGGACCTACTGTTAAATGATCTACCTACTGGACCTGCCTGTTTAATGATCTATCAACTGTTTAGTGATCTACCTATTGGACCTACTGTTAAATATATAATTTAATTAAGCAGGAGGCGGGTAAACGATCTACCTACTGGACCTACTGTTAAATGATCTACCTACTGGACCTACTGTTAAATGATCTACCTACTGGACCTACTGTTAAATGATCTACCTACTGGACCTACTGTTAAATGATCTACCTACTGGACCTACTGTTAAATGATCTACCTACTGGACCTACTGTTAAATGATCTACCTACTGGACCTACTGTTAAATGATCTACCTACTGGACCTACTGTTAAATGATCTACCTACTGGACCTACTGTTAAATGATCTACCTACTGGACCTGCCTGTTTAATGATCTATCAACTGTTTAGTGATCTACCTATTGGACCTACTGTTAAATATATAATTTAATTAAGCAGGAGGCGGGGAAACGATCTACCTACTGGACCTACTGTTAAATGATCTACCTGCTGGACCTACTGTTAAATGATCTACCTACTGGACCTACTGTTAAATGATCTACCTACTGGACCTACTGTTAAATGATCTACCTACTGGACCTACTGTTAAATGATCTACCTACTGGACCTACTGTTAAATGGTTTACCTACTGGACCTACTGTTAAATGATCTACCTACTGGACCTACTGTTAAATGGTTTACCTACTGGACCTACTGTTAAATGATCTACCTACTGGACCTACTGTTAAATGGTTTACCTACTGGACCTACTGTTAAATGATCTACCTACTGGACCTACTGTTAAATGATCTACCTACTGGACCTACTGTTAAATGATCTACCTACTGGACCTACTGTTAAATGGTTTACCTACTGGACCTACTGTTAAATGATCTACCTACTGGACCTACTGTTAAATGATCTACCTACTGGACCTACTGTTAAATGATCTACCTACTGGACCTACTGTTAAATGATCTACCTACTGGACCTACTGTTAAATGATCTACCTACTGGACCTACTGTTAAATGATCTACCTACTGGACCTACTGTTAAATGATCTACCTACTGGACCTACTGTTAAATGATCTACCTACTGGACCTACTGTTAAATGATCTACCTACTGGACCTACTGTTAAATGATCTACCTACTGGACCTACTGTTAAATGATCTACCTACTGGACCTACTGTTAAATGATCTACCTACTGGACCTACTGTTAAATGATCTACCTACTGGACCTGCTGTTTAATGATCTATCAACTGTTTAGTGATCTACCTATTGGACCTACTGTTAAATATATAATTTAATTAAGCAGGAGGCGGGGAAACGATCTACCTACTGGACCTACTGTTAAATGATCTACCTGCTGGACCTGCTGTTTAATGATCTATCAACTGTTTAGTGATCTACCTATTGGACCTACTGTTAAATATATAATTTAATTAAGCAGGAGGCGGGGAAACGATCTACCTACTGGACCTACTGTTAAATGATCTACCTGCTGGACCTGCTGTTTAATGATCTACCTACTGGACCTGCTGTTAAATGATCTACCTACTGGACCTGCTGTTTAATGATCTATCAACTGTTTAGTGATCTACCTATTGGACCTACTGTTAAAGATATAATTTAATTAAGCAGGAGGCGGGGAAACGATCTACCTACTGGACCTACTGTTAAAAGGTACAAAAAAATTCAGTTATGTGACATTTTTAAAGGACGAGGTTATCCGACACAGAATTGAAAGCATTTTGGAAATGCTTGTATGTTAGTAACTTCACTTTCAGTCGTCAACTTAAAAGAGATACAAGTTGTTCTTTGAGCCAGTGGACAAAACAAAGAAACGTCAATAAAAGGCAACAAATAAAAAGGTAACGTTCACAAAAAAAAATTGATTACTTACAGATCTGATAAAAGAAACGAAATACGATGGAGACAAATTGATAACATCAAAAGAAGTAACAAAGACTAGAGCGGGCAGATACATTTCCGCCTAACCAAACATTACTGGCGTCTGTCCGGCCGTAGTGTCTCATTACCGAGGATCCAAATAACGCGGACACATCAGTTGTGATTAACCATGTGGCTTGGTACCAGTGGCAGTAACGAACGCTCCCGACCGTTTAGCGGGGGATCAGGAGGCTACCCTCCCCCTCCGCCCAAATCACTATTCTGCATGATAAAAGGAAAAAAAAACCTAAAATACACACCGTAAAAATTTGTGACATAAGACAATTTCAGAGCTCTGAGATCAGGTATATGCGTCAATTTGCTAAAACGCTAATATTTGACGACATTGAATGGCATTGTTTGGCGAACGTTGGGTGAACGTCTCGTTATTAAAATCCTGGGAGGCGATTCCGGAGAAACAGTAGAAGCGCAATTTCTAAAACTTGAGCTAATAATGTATAGAGTTTGTTTGACAGATAAAACGGGTTCTATGGTCGAGAAGGCCAGTTAGACAGACTGAGAGTTACCTTCCTGAATACGTGCCTGGTCCGGGATCTGCATGCTGATGCAGTTTGTCACGTTAATTGTACCGCGAAGCAAATTAAAGCATTACGATAGACTGATTAAAACGATCTTATTTCAACTTCATTAGGGTTCCGTATCACATCATTAAGTTATGAGGCTGTGACATACGGACGGACCGACGGACAGCGAAGTCTCACCATAAAGGTTCCTTTTGTACCTTTTGGGTACTACGGGACCTTAAAAAGAAGACAAATGCAAGAAAAGGTGTACTCAAATAAAATATTCAAGGATTATAATTTGAGAATTATTAATATTATACGAGCAAAGAACTAAACACAAAAGTATCACAGAAAGGACCGTTACCCTTCCCTGTTCACATGCAAATTCTGGTTTAGGGAATCAGTTGGGACATTTGAAACAATCTTATTTGCAATTCCTTATTCCTAAAAAGGTCCAACTAACAAGATAGACAATCTCAAACAAATGTTTGCATCATCCCTTCCAATCTGAAACAATCAGAAAAGGTCTCTTTCTACGTCCCGCGTCCTTTACACTATTTTTATTTAACTCTACTCTTTAGATTGGAACTCTATATTGTTCCACAAATATGTATGGACTCAGGTTTTGTTCAATTTTCTTTTAGTTTTCCATATTCTGATATATTCTCAACGAGGGATGTACCTGTACCTTTGTATTGGATTGTGACAACTATATCATTGGATTCTAAACCTCAATGACTGGGTTCTAAAGTCTTTTTAGTAAACCTATTCCGAAACGGAAGTAGAGAAAAATCGTTGACAATTCTCGCTGGAAAGTTCAATTTGTAGCAGAATAGTTGTAGGTACTTACTCTTTTATGAAAATTTCATTTGAGAATTTCAGTTTAATTTCGTTTATGTGTAACAGAAATTCAGAGCCAGTTTTTAGAACGGAAACAATTTCTAAATGTAGGTCAGCGTGGATAAAATACGATCGTTTTCTCGTTTACGTTGTTTTCTCTGGTCGTTGTAAAAACAGAATCAAATGGAGACAAACTGTGAAGTCTCCAGTAATCGATGTTGTCGAACAACCATTTGCACTTCGATATTTACGCAGTTTGTTGATCAAGAGTGATGTGGAAGCTCTCTCAGATGTAGGTATTTGTAAAGTTTTCTTACAGTAATTCCTTGGTTGATTTTATAAAGACCTTTTCATATTTGACTAACACTGGAAATCCACATTAAAAGCCTCATTTTCCTGCTCTGGCGATTGTACATTTTTAATCCACTAAGCTAAGAAAATCCTTCTTAGGTCGTTTATGGCTGCGGTTGGGCCCACGTTATACAAAATTCAGGAGTTTCCACAGTCTGAGCTATTGAAGGTCCGACGACACAAAATGTCTCTCTGTTTGCGGCTCTCGGTCAAAAAAACAACTTAATTAGAGAATTATTTTTCAATTAATTGTTTATATATTTTTTTTAGATTCACACTCGTGATTTATATTATTTTATTACAAAATAGTAAAGGTATA
The DNA here is from genome assembly GCA_934047225.1 of Ypsolopha sequella. Taxonomy (NCBI): domain Eukaryota; kingdom Metazoa; phylum Arthropoda; class Insecta; order Lepidoptera; family Ypsolophidae; genus Ypsolopha; species Ypsolopha sequella. The sequence goes on along the minus strand of OW203986.1, from coordinate 848,417 downwards.
TGTATGTATAATCTGCTTACTTCATAAAGTATAATATAACAGACGCATATGTTAAGTTGAAGAAGCATTTGTATATCCTCGTGTAAATATGAGGTCGGTCAGTAATATGGTCGGCCAATTTTCTTGGCATCCCCCTCTTTCAAAATATACTTTTGGGACGGTGTGGATGTCTGGTTGTCGGTGTGCGCGGGCAGATCCTTTTCAAACTAAAATCGTCAGAAAAAAGTTTACCTGGTATTCTTATTGAAAATTTTTATATAAAACATATATAATTATATTTTTATATATTACAAATAATAAATTGATAATTTTGTACCAAAATTTCCATCCGAGATTAAAATGAGCAAATAAGGAGTTCTATTGCAAGTACCTCGTACTGTCTACCTTTGTTATAACAAATAAAAATATTCATATTCTTTTTTCTGAAAATAAAGTTACTTATTTCATTTCATCATTTAATTTTATTAATGAATTTCATTATAATAACTTTATTGTAACCATAGTAAAAATAAATTTATATATTTAAACTGGCCACTGATCTTTCACAAAGCGATACAAATAAACAATAGTATCATTACGGTATGGAAATGCAGAAAGATAAATCAATCTGGATGTGATAATTTTATTAAAGAACTCTCCACTAGCATCTATACAAAGTTTCATGCGTCTAAACCAATTTTCAAAACACTTTTTCCAGTCCGCCTCAGACACCTCTTCCACGGCCTACTAGTTGTACGTTAGTACGTCTTCCGGCGACGAAAACTGTATCCCTTCCAGTTATTTTTTTATTTTCAAGGTGCTAAATCAGGGCTATAAGGAGGGTGACCCAAAAGTTTAACCAGTGTGCTGTCCAGGAAGTAACTCGTTTTGAGCGCTGAGTGCGCTGGCGCGTTGTTACGGTGAAGCAGTAGTTTGTGGGGCCCTTTGCGTGTTCGGTCACTTGTTGCACACAGCAGTGAAAACTTCTGGCAAGCATTTGGTAGTATACCATTCGGTATTAATTTTACTTTGATTTCGTAAAGAAATTGACCACAAATACCCCATCAAATTGAACAAACCAGCAATCAAAATCTTCCACGCGCTCGCTTCACTTTGGTATGCGTTGGTTCGTTTTCAAACAGCCAAACTATCGACTAGAGCTTCGTTTTGATAAATCCAAGATTCATCACCTGTAATAATGTCGTAGACACGATGAAACTCGAACCCAAACTTAAACAGTTTATTTGCATAAAAACTCATTCACTGACTCATCAACGCACAGCCCAAACCCTTGGACCTAGAAAACTGAAATTTTGCACAGAGCTTCCCTTTGTAATGTAGACATGGAATAAAAAAGGACTTTTCGAAATTTCACCTCTAAGGGTCACCCCCTTAGAGGTGGAATTTCGAAATGGGGGTCTAGATTTTGTATCGGGAAACAAGATTTGTTGGACTATTTTATTCGAGACTTTACAGGAGTACTCCTATCCATAAATGAGTAAACAAATGCTTCAGGTTTTTTCAAAATTCAACCCCTAAAAGGGGGAAATGTCTGAAAATCAACATGGGTATCGTTTGTATGGTTTATCGGGTCGCTGATTACGAAAACAACAACGATTTTACAATCCAACGTGGTGGACGTGAAAAAGGTTTTTCCAGAATTCAACCCCTAAAAGAGAGAAATGGGGTGACCAAGTCTGAAAACCAACATGGGTATCGTTTGTATGGTTTATCAGGTTGCTGATTATAAAAACAACAACGATTTCTAAATCCAACGTAGTGGACGTGAAATACCATCATCCCCTGTTGGGGTGCGATGGGGTTGAAATGTTGAAATGTGTGAATATCAATATGGGTATCGTTTTAATGGTTTTTTGGACGTTAATTACGATAACGGCATCGATTTTGACATTTAATATAGTGTACATGAAAATTATTGAAAGTATGTGTGCCTGAGCAAATCGGCTGTAACAAACGGACAGACATACAGCTACACAAGTGATCCTATTAGGGTTTTATTTTTTCCTTTTTGCATGACGATTAATAAGTCTTAGGGTCAGTCACTGAAAATAGCAGGAAAAGATCTTAGGGGGGACTGCTTTTCGCACGGCCAGTTTTACGTAGCCTGCTCGAGAGTGAGCTCACCTAGCAGCCTGGTCGTGTTAACAGCTGAGGGCAGAATTTCTCATGTAATATATACAGAGTTACTTTAAGTATGAATTAAAAAAACTAATAGGTAATAGGCCACGCTAAAGAGACTTTACCTGGAGATCAAATAATTGCACCAAAAACATTCCAAACCAGATTTAAATGCGTACTTTAAAAATTACTAAACAAAAACTAAATCAACGCGGTCGGAGCCGCGGGCAAAAGCTAGTTTATAATAATATGACATATCACAACCATTACAAAAGTCCAACTAATTTAATACATTTATAATAAAAAATAAAAAATATAGTTCTCAATTTCAATGTCATATTATTTAATTTTAGGATTCCTAAAAATCTTCAATATTTTGGTTTATAGTTTGGGAACTAAGACAATATATTTTGGTTCATAGTTTGGGAACTAAGAAAATACATTTTGGTTCATAGTTTGGGAAGTAAGACAATTCATTTTGGTTCATAGTTTGGGAAGTAAGACAATACATTTTGGTTCATGGTTTGGGAAGTAAGACAATATATTTTGGTTCATAGTTTGGGAAGTAAGACAATATATTTTGGTTCATAGTTTGGGAAGTAAGACAATACATTTTCGATCTTCGATAGTTTGATCTTCAGAGATTTTTCATAAACTGTAAACAAATAATATATTTTTTAAATTATCTTTTTATTACCTACACCTTTGTGATAACCATATTGTATTTTAGAAAAAAATAAGCCTGTAGTAAAGTAAATTGAGCAAAATTATAATTTGGAATTTAATTATGCAATATTGTTCACGCAAAATTTATTAAATTTATGTTTTCAATAGTTTGTGCGGTTTAAAAGTTCTATTTTGTCTGGAAAATAGTATCAGGAGAAATCGTCAGACCCATATTTCATCCTCTTGCTGCCATGGAAATAAGAGCGAAAGTTTAGATCAGCGGAACTTCCTACAAAGGTACATGTTACGGCCAAACGAAGCAGCAGAGTCTCACAATAATGGTTCCTTTTTACCTTATGGGTACGGAACTCTAATAAACGTGTAAATGCGAGCCCTGACATGTGAGGCTGCGGTTTCTGGTAAATAGGTCACTGTGACCGGTGACTTATATTTTGTAAATATTTTACGTTTAAAATGGCGGCTCGGGAACCCAATTAACTTTTATTAACATTTTTGCAGATCGGTTTTCAATTCAGTCTTTTTATACTTCAATGTGCTATTTTTGTCTGCTTTTTGTAATACATAGGTCAATTTAGGTACTATAATTGCAATAACACATGAGTGTGTTATAATTCATAGGATGTGACGTCATTGTACGTATATTATTTTATTAGGGTAAATAGTCGATAATGGAAGTCGAAGCAGCGGTAGCTCAGAGGTAGAAGTGGCCTCTCAATCTTGAGATCCAGGTTCAATCCCCGGTCGGGCAAGCACTAAATGAGTTTTTTGGAATTTATGTATTTGTTCTTATGTACCACTTGCAGAACGGTGAAGGAAAACATCGTAAGGATACCTGCATCCCCTAAAAAAAACGTATATTTGTGCCTGAAGTACGGCGATAGGCCTAACCACCCATCACATTGGGATTAAGATGAAATCGATGAAACGCGGTTGTACCGAGTGTGGACTCTAACATGCATTTCACAGTTTACACTCGGAACACCTATGACACCCCTCGGGGATTCATGTCGTGACGATAAATTTATGAATAGCCGGATCCTTGTCAAACTATAGGGGGCGTTCAAGAAAAAAATATTCTTATGGAAATGTGTGGTAATGGAGTTACGGTAGGTCAAATAAAAGACATTGTTTGTTTCACATATTATAGCCGCGCTTATTTTGAAATCTGTCAACTAAAATCAGTTAAGGAAAGTTGTTCCACGAAATGTTTTCGAATCGTAAATATTGGCGAAAACAAGAAGAGGCTTTACGGGGAGCTCAGTATGGTAAGGTTTTCATTGACAAACAAAACACCAGCGTTAGCATCATACATAATTCATAAAGCTCCAACATAAACTCCATCATCAATCAATACATCAATATCAATATCAATACATATAATAAAAGAGTAAAACTCGATGTGTCTGTACATTGAAAAAAATAATAGAAATAGAAAAGTGATGACTAAAAAAGAATAATAGCACAAATCAGCGATTTTTAGAATTCTTTTCTGTCTGTCTCCCTGTTTGTTCAAGTACATCTACAAAACTACTGGACTGATTTTCACGTTATTTTCACAAGTGGACAGAGCTTAATTTGAATTAAAATAAAGGCTTTGTTCAATTAAAATCGGTTGTCGTAAAAAAAAGTTATCGTCATTTAAATATTTTTGGAATTTACTTTTCTACTATTAAAAGTTACAAAGCAAATAATATATCCTAGCGATGAAGGCCTACAGACGTAACAAAGGATTTTTTTAAAGAAAAGAACAAGAAAGCTTTGGTTAGAATCACGGATATGTTAGAATATACCATTTTGGTACATAAAAAATCAAAAGGTGGCGCTGTTCATTATAGAAGCGCATAACTAAATATTTAATTATTTAGATTAAAAAGCGTCATTTACTTTGGTCGCAGAAATTGTATAACAAATTATACCTTCCTTGAAAAAACGGGCCAGGTACTAAAATAACTGAAAATTGTATAGCTAAGTATATTATTATAACTGTAAAAGTTAAGAGCTGCGTCTGTTTGTACACTGATGATTGTACGGTACGTACACCGCACAGCATTGTACGGTACGTACACCGCACAGTATTGTACGGTGCGTACACCGCACAGCATTGTACGGTACGTACACCGCACAGTATTGTACGGTACGTACACCGCACAGTATTAAGAGGAAGAATAATAATCAAAAATTTATAATGAATTAAAAAAAAATACTTATTGAATACCATAATAAATGTTTGATATACTTGAGTAAAAAAAAATAACAAAAACAGATGGCTTTGGTTAAAATATTACTTCTGAAAAAAATGTACGTTGAACGACGAACGGTTAGGTTTAATGGGATAAACGAGAACGATAGGTGTCTAGGGTTAAAAACTGAAATAATTTTTATTGCTGGATTCCCAGGGGATTACATTGTGGCCGTATTATCTTCTTCCATACGGACCAAGTTGCGAGCAACACTAGTTACGAATATAAGACAAATACATGTAAGACGTAAAAACAGAAATGAGCAAAAAATAATGTGGGTAACACAGAAAATCACTTAGCTACAAACATCTTCATGTAAACCACAGCAGTAACGACGAATTTGGATCTGTTCCAACTGAAGTACTCGATTCACTTCACCTTACATTCAAGTATTATATTAAAACTATCCATTTCCCTTTTAAACTATACATAATGCATTTTTACAAGCTTTTACGTTACTTTACTTGTGTGATAGTCAATATATTGGTATTTTGGGGTCAAATCTAGCAATTGAATTTAAAACCAGTTCCCAAAACTGACCATGCTGAAATTTTGGACACAATTTTTGCAATTCTAACCCCTCCTACAGTGGCAATTAAAATAAAAGGTCTTGACGAGGAAAATACGATAAGCTAAATGACGTCATTTGAAATCTAATTTTTCTGACGCGACAAGATGATGATTTAATATTTCCATACCAACCTCCTTGATATGGGTAAATTTATGAATATTTAACGCAAAAAGATTTTAATAATTCAACATAAAATATTAAAATCAGTTTCAGATCTACACTCATTATGATAACGCAGTAATAGATAAGGATAGGATACTTAATTCGTTGACATGACAGTTTCTTGAAAAATATCATAGAAGGAAAGGTCGAGGGGAAACGAGAAAGAGAATGACCTAGACGCACTTACTTTACTCAAATGAAAGCGTATCAAGAGGTCAAATCACTAGCAGAAGAAAGAGAGCAATGGTGGTTACTTTACCTCACCGACAAGAGCCTAGTTTTTATGTTATAGACAGTGAAAATCTGTCACAGAAAATAAGATTACTATTTTATTGTTATAGATATCATGTCTTACTCGTAAAATAACACTACATATATCAAAACGGTTCGCTTTTTGTCACCATGGAAGCAGTTACAAAGGGCATAATTATATATTATCTGCTTCCTATTAAATCATAGTGATAGTGCATCATGTTTAATCAATCATCACCATTATAATCATTAGCAGAAGCATAAGTACAAAAAAGAGATTTAATACGTGAGCAACAAACTTTTGTCCCCTTCAAAGGCCGATAAAGAATTTTTTGGGGTACCAGATAAACTGACGGACACACAGATCCAAAGCTTCGTAAAGGCTTTCATTTTTATAAAAAGAAATGCGAGTACCTGAAGCTGTGGCTGAGCTCTCGCAGTGAGATGCGCGTAGACGTCAAGGTGTGCGCGCACGGTGATGTGTCCGTGAGCGTTAGCGGCACGGCACGCCCAGCGCCCAGCGTCGGCGACGTCGGCGCGCCGAATGGCGAGCGCGTCCCGGGCGCGCGAGTAGCGGCCCTCGCCCGCGCTCTCGTCGTCTCGCAGCTCCCGCAGCACGCCACCCGCTGTCTCGCGGTACCACCTGACGTACGTTACTGGTTCATTAATTGTGTTATTTTATAGTGATGAGTCTTGGAGAATGGCTCAAGTTTAGAGTTATTAAGGAAACTTAACGACATGCTCGACCTACTACAGTGATCCAAAAGTATAATTGAATACTTTTAGTGGCCAAAAAAAGAAAAAAGAGGTTTTGTTTCTAAGAGTATTTACGGCCAACAAATTAAGAAACAGATATTTAAAAATATACAATTTGTAACAGAAAGGTGTAAGCATAAGAGCTTATTCAGTCAATGGTATAGAACAACTTTCACTATGGAACAAAACCTGTATATCGAAAAAAAAAAAATCAACTGTTTCATAGAAAAATGCAATGCCGCTCGGCCAAAATGTACGTTATCCTCAGTACGTTATCCTCAGTACGTTATCCTCAGTACGTTATCCTCAGTACGTTATCCTCAGTACGTTATCCTCAGTACGTTATCCTCAGTACGTTATCCTCAGTACGTTATCCTCAGTACGTTATCCTCAGTACGTTATCCTCAGTACGTTATCCTCAGTACGTTATCCTCAGTACGTTATCCTCAGTACGTTATCCTCAGTACGTTATCCTCAGTACGTTATCCTCAGTACGTTATCCTCAGTACGTTATCCTCAGTACGTTATCCTCAGTACGTTATCCTCAGTACGTTATCCTCAGTACGTTATCCTCAGTACGTTATCCTCAGTACGTTATCCTCAGTACGTTATCCTCAGTACGTTATCCTCAGTACGTTATCCTCAGTACGTTATCCTCAGTACGTTATCCTCAGTACGTTATCCTCAGTACGTTATCCTCAGTACGGTATCCTCAGTACGTTATCCTCAGTACGTTATCCTCAGTACGTTATCCTCAGTACGTTATCCTCATTACGTTATCCTCAGTTCAGACGATGGAATGGCGACCCTCGCGGTGTTCGTTTTTAGTCGACGTTCTACCTACATAAGTTAAATTCCTTGCACCAGCGTGCAACTGTACAATATGGAGGACCAAACTCCCCCAATGTGTGCGTCGATTCGGCGTGTATGTACATTTTGCAAGCAGCCGCAAAAAATATGTGCAACTGGAGAAAACTGTAGTAAAAGCTGTTATTAAATACTCTGTGTGAAAAAAAAATGTACATACACGCCGAATCGACGCACACATTGGGGGAGTTTGGTCCTCCATATTGTACAGTTGCACGCTGGTGCAAGGAATTTAACTTATGTAGGTAGAACGTCGACTAAAAACGAACACCGCGAGGGTCGCCATTCCATCGTCTGAACTGAGGATAACGTAATGAGGATAACGTACTGAGGATAACGTACTGAGGATAACGTACTGAGGATAACGTACTGAGGATAACGTACTGAGGATAACGTACTGAGGATAACGTACTGAGGATAACGTACTGAGGATAACGTACTGAGGATAACGTACTGAGGATAACGTACTGAGGATAACGTACTGAGGATAACGTACTGAGGATAACGTACTGAGGATAACGTACTGAGGATAACGTACTGAGGATAACGTACTGAGGATAACGTACTGAGGATAACGTACTGAGGATAACGTACTGAGGATACCGTACTGAGGATAACGTACTGAGGATAACGTACTGAGGATAACGTACTGAGGATAACGTACTGAGGATAACGTACTGAGGATAACGTACTGAGGATAACGTACTGAGGATAACGTACTGAGGATAACGTACTGAGGATAACGTACTGAGGATACCGTACTGAGGATAACGTACTGAGGATAACGTACTGAGGATAACGTACTGAGGATAACGTACTGAGGATAACGTACTGAGGATAACGTACTGAGGATAACGTACTGAGGATACCGTACTGAGGATAACGTACTGAGGATAACGTACTGAGGATAACGTACTGAGGATAACGTACTGAGGATAACGTACTGAGGATAACGTACTGAGGATAACGTACTGAGGATAACGTACTGAGGATAACGTACTGAGGATAACGTACTGAGGATAACGTACTGAGGATAACGTACTGAGGATAACGTACTGAGGATAACGTACTGAGGATAACGTACTGAGGATAACGTACTGAGGATAACGTACTGAGGATAACGTACTGAGGATAACGTACTGAGGATAACGTACTGAGGATAACGTACTGAGGATAACGTACTGAGGATAACGTACTGAGGATACCGTACTGAGGATAACGTACTGAGGATAACGTACTGAGGATAACGTACTGAGGATAACGTCAAGAAAATTCAAGATTTAGTTTTAGCAAAAGAGTGATCATCTGGTATTTAAGTGGGGTCAGAGGGATCTCATATGGCGGTATTCAAAGAATTTGAACTGATGAATTGCACATGAAAAAAGTATCCACTCGTTGTGTACCTAGAATATTAACTACCTAACAAACAAAAGTATCCACTCGTTGTGTACCTAGAATGTTAACTACCTAACAAACAAAAGTATCCACTCGTTGTATACCTAGAATGTTAACTACCTAACAAACAAAAGTATCCACTCGTTGTGTACCTAGAATGTTAACTACCTAACAAACAAAAGTATCCACTCGTTGTGTACCTAGAATGTTAACTACCTAACAAACAAAAGTATCCACTCGTTGTGTACCTAGAATGTTAACTACCTAACAAACAAAAGTATCCACTCGTTGTGTACCTAGAATGTTAACTACCTAACAAACAAAAGTATCCACTCGTTGTGTACCTAGAATGTTAACTACCTAACAAACAAAAGTATCCACTCGTTGTGTACCTAGAATGTTAACTACCTAACAAACAAAAGTATCCACTCGTTGTGTACCTAGAATGTTAACTACCTAACAAACAAAAGGAGATTCGTTACGAGATGTCATTAGCTAATCTTGAAAAATACCAAACTGATCCCAAAAATGTATGCGTTGATTTGTCAGCATGGATCCATCATTTCGATCCGGAGAACACAGATCAGTCGATGACTTGGAATCGACCGCCCTCCCGACACTGAAGAAAAAGGAGCCACGATCATCGGCTCATACTAACTATGAACAAATAAAAAGATTCAATTCAATTCAAAATCCTTTATTGAACACAACAATAAAATGTATTACGTGTTTCAGTAATCTAAAAGTTTAAGTAAGAGGCGAGCTTATCTGTGAAAGAGATTTCTAACCTTGGTGATAGAATCGATAAAACAAAAAGTTAGTATTTTTTCTTCTTGGTCTTTGAAGTTCGTTTTAAATGTATAATTGTATAAAATGTAAAACCGTAATTGGCATAAGTTCTGATGTTTTAGCTACGATTATAAATGTTTAAGGCTGTGGTTTTTGTAATAACAATAAAATAAATTAATTAATATAGTTTTGGAAATTTCGAGGTGAGTGTTTTTTTAATCTTATTTACCTATATATATTTAAATAACACATAACCTTGGTGAGTGACTCTTTAAATTAATATTCTTTACTTTTATCAAATAAAGAAATATTTTAAAAAGCTCATTTATTTTTCATAAGACCTTATATAAAAATTATTAAAATTGAAAAATTATTTTCAAAATTTAATTTGACTTTTTTTAAGTCGGAATCAATGGAATAGTTATAAACTATTATTACATAGAGATATTTGAAATTTAAATATGATGATGGAATGATGTAGATGATTGACAGATCTATTCCTTATTATAAGGAGTATAAAGGCCATAGTTTAATTCGCCACATGTGACCCGCGGGCCTCTAAGAGAAATAAACTAAAAAAACCAGCCAAGTGCGAGTCAGGGTTCCGTATCGTAGATGACGAATTTAATTTTGTAGTTTTTCTGGATTTTTCCTGTGATCTTTACGTAAATCTTTACGTACCATGCTTTTTTTCATATTTTTCAGTCAACTAGTTTTGGAGATAAGGGGGGATATATATTTTTTTTGTGGTTTTTCGAGGATATCTCGACATAGATGCAATTAAATATAGCCAAACTGTATATCTTTCACCATAAAGGTTCTTTTTGTACCTTTTAGGTACTACGGAACCCTAAAAATGGTGTATTGCAGCGTGGCAAATTCTGCACTCTTCCAATAGACAGTAAGATTTTATGTCACCAGTAAGTACATTAGACGTCATGTATTTTTTAAATTATTTACAGAAGTACCTTGCAGTAAATAAATTTTCAACCTTTACCATGAAATATTTGATGTTAAGTTGAAATTAGACAATATTTTATCCGTTACTTGTTATAAATAGCGTCACACATTGAGTTACAATATTAACGCCGCTATGTAATTATTTCAAACATTATCAACCTGCCCCTCTATTATGTATCTTTAATTGCCAACTGGACTAGGTGTCTATCATTAAAAACATAGATAATAACGGAACTTTCCAAATTGCCATTAGACGGTATTGAACTATTTACGAACTGTGTCGTCACTTCAACTGCGAACATATCCTTAGACAATCGGAATTCGATAGTATATCTATGTTTTTGATGATAGACACCCAGTACAGATGGCAACTGAAGATACATAATAGGCCCTCTGGACCTTATTGTGTCACAGTTCGGCCGCTGTTCAGCGTCATGAGTTAGGGATGGTCTAATTAGTACCATATATGTTTTATCGAAGAACTTCAACACTTATATATTCTCACGCCTCTCTTCCAGAGGAGTAGACAGAGACCAAAGATTTTTTCTGCTACGATCTTTACACATCTCTTTTGCCACTTACACATCTATCAATCTACTCATAAAAGGCTTTTTCCTTTTTAACCGACTTCAATAAAATTCTCAATTTGACTTAAAGGTATGTATGTTGCTCCATAACTCCGTAATTTCTAAACCGATTTGAATGAACTTAGTTTTCTGGAGTTTTTGGGGTCGCTGATCACAACATCAGTGTCAACAATGTTTTTCTTGACATTTGATAGCTGTCAAAAATAGACATTTGTGAAAAGTGGTCTGATTCATATGTAGCTCGGTTTCAGTGAGTTTTTGGGATCGCTTATTACGGTAAGTGTGTCAAAAAGTTACTTCGATATATGACGCTGTTAAAGGTTCACATTTGCGAGGGATGCAGCAAGCCTTCCAAAAGAGTGTATTCTGCGACATTCGGACCCCTCTCGTGAGTAACAGTGGAAAAAAACCACGGTGTAACTAATTGCTGCAACCAGGAAACGAACCAAATTAAACGCAGGACCTCGGATATGACAGCACCAAGAAGCGAACGGCCCTAACGATGAGGTCGATTAATATCGAAGGTGTTCCGCCAGATAAAGAAAAAATCCTTGCGGATCTTTGTAAGACCACTAACTGCGATATCCTGTGCATACAGGAGACGCATAGAGGACCTGACAATAACTGACCTCGTGTAGAGGGTATGACATTGATCGGAGAGATCCCCCACAGACAACATGGTAGTGCGGTGTTTGTGAGGCCAAATATCAGTATATCAGCAGTGCAATTTGAACGTGATTCGAACGGTCTAGAGGTAATTTCGGTTCAGTTATCGAATCGCTCAATTGTATCCGCCTACAAGCCATCAAAAACTCCTTTTGACGGTAGCAGCTTCAGCGGCCTGTTAGATGGTGCAGTAAATTATGTCCTTGATGATTTTAATAGCCGCAGCGAACGCTGGGATACAAACGAGTATGGTGCAAAGGTAAATATGGCAATAGTCTCTAAAGGTTAAATATCATACCCGGTTCCTTATTAATATGCTCTGTGCAGACAGACAAAGAATAATTTATTGTATAAGGACGTGTAGAGTTGACTTGCGTTATATGGAGTATATCTATGAAATGAAATGAAATATATTTACTTAACTCTGACACCAGGTTGTTTGGTCGTTAGGTCTTGCTGCCTGAACGATAAAAAGAAGAAGTGCACGTAACCTCGGGAACGGTATAAAACACGCAACGTTCACAACGCGCGCTTATCTGTACTAGCCAAAGAATATCTGAAGCAGGCTTCAACGGTACTTACAAATAATAAAAAAAGTCTATCGATGTTTCATAATAACGAGCAGTAAAGTAAACGATGGTCTCGTTTATCAAAATACTTGTAAGACAACGTTGTTGCTATTGAACACTTCTCCGAAACAAATAAAAACAACAGTTTCTGTCTGGGAATAATAAGTTATATAAAAGAGGCTGCTAAATAAACAGCTACAAGAATCCAATAAAGCGGGATCGAGTTACAAGGGTGTTAACTAGCTAACTTACTGTACAACTATTACATGCCATAAATTTACCTAATGTTACTTCTACCTACAGGATTTACTAACAAATAAAAACAAACATCGTCACGATAGGAATCCCGAGCGGGTGTAGCGGGTGTCAGAGGTGTTGTCAGGTATGGACTGTGAAATGCAAGTAACAATCCCGAATGAGTGTCAGAGGTGTTCTCAGGTATGGACTGTGAAATGCAAGTAACAATCCCGAGCGAGTGTCAAAGGTGTTGTCAGGTATGGACTGTGAAGTGCAAGTAATAATCCCGAGTGTCAGAGGTGTTGTCAGATATGGACTGTGAAGTGCAAGTAATAATCTCGAGCGAGTGTCAGAGGTGTTGTCAGGTATGGACTGTGTAATGCAAGTAACAATCCCGAATGAGTGTCAGAGGTGTTTTCAGGTATGGACTGTGAAATGCAAGTAACAATCCCGAGCGAGTGTCAGAGGTGTTGTCAGGTATGGACTGTGAAATGCAAGTAACAAACCCGAGCGAGTGTCAGAGGTGTTGTCAGGTATGGACTGTGAAATGCAAGTAACAATCCCGAGCGAGTGTCAGAGGTGTTGTCAGGTATGGACTGTGAAATGCAAGTAACAATCCCAAGCGAGTGTCAGAGGTGTTCTCAGGTATAGACTGTGAAATGTAAGTAACAATCCACAAATGTACAACCATGTATGTTGTATGTTGTATGTATGTGTGTATAAAAATAAAAGACGAACGACTAATATTGCGAGTGAAAAATAGCTGTCCTGTCCGTCTTGAAGATGATCTTTGTCCTTTTTAACCGACTTCAAAAAGGAGCCGGTTCTCAATTCGACTGTATGTTTTTTTTTTTTTGTGGCGTTGTTACTCCATAACTCCGTCATTTCTGAACCGATTTGAATAATTATTTTTTTGTTTGAAAGAGTTTACTTCCAGGTTGGTCCCATTTTGGGTTTGATCATGATCTGATGAAGGTCTTCAGAGATAGGCAGTAGAATTCCTCAGAAAATTACAGCATACCTATCGAAATTGAGGTAGTCGCTCTGTACCTGGGTGCTGATTACAAGGTATTACTTAAAAATCAGCATTCTTCCACCTGACCTTCGATCCTGGCTTCATTACCATATTCACCATAGAACTCCTCAACGGATCAGAGCACATAACTCGAGATTGCGGCAATCACTGCGTTAGGGTGCTAATTCAAGGGTATTACTTGGAGATTATCAGAATACCCACCTGACCTTTGATCTTGGCTTCATCACCGTAGAACTCTTCAACGAATGACAGCACATAACTCGAGATTGCGGTAATCATGTTGTGTTAGGGTGCTGATAGCAGGAAGCTACTCAAACATAGCTACTTATACTCACTTGAACTTCGTTTCATATTAACACCACGTTTGCAAGAACTACCCATACTTCACAATTTAACCCAGCAACACTAAAAAATGTGAAATAAAATAAACTTTTAACAAAAAAATAGCAACTGACTTCAATAGTAACAGCAGTCATTCACTAAAAAGTTAATAATAATTCTATAAAGACCGATGGTACCGAAGCAACACTTTTGCTAACTTCTTTCTTCCTGAAACAATGTGTTATCTAGAAGTCGGCGTATTTCCTACGATATAGCAACATAAAAAACAATATAAGAGCGCCGACTTCTAGATAACATATTGTTTTAGGAAGAAAGAAGTCTGCAATAGTGTTGCTTCGGTACCATCGGTCTTTATAGAATTATTATTAACTTTTTAGTGAATGACTGCTGTTACTATTGAAGTCGGTTGCTATTTTTTTTGTTAAAAGTTTTATGATGAAGTTTCGTATCCGTGAAACTGTAAAAGTAAATAATAATACTGTAGGGATTTAACAAATATTATTTCAGCCGTACAAAGTTCTCTATATGACCATATAAATATCATATCATATCAATTACTCGAGTCCTTAAAGGTGCATATTAGGTCAGTCTGAACACCTCATTTTACATAAATCAGCACTGAACTCCTTTTCGTTTCCTTTTAGTTTAAAATATCGCGCTCTCAGCCGTATACATAGCTGTTACGACCACCAAGAAACACGCGGTCACGAAAAACTGCGTTTTTATTGAATACCTCGGCTTCTAGATGAAATTATTAAAATTTCATTGTTAAAATTACTTAATATTATTACTTAGTTTTAATCCAAATTTTAAGGCTATACAATTTAAGGAAGGTCCTTTAACACTTGAAAAACATGAAATTTAGAGGTAAATATTTTTTTTTTCTATCGAGCGAACTTAAAGCTTTTGCGGTTATTATAAAATTTTTAGATCAGCCATATAATCTTCTATCTTTATTATTTTTACTAAACCGATTGGCCAAGTTACACAATGTGAAATGGTCATTTGAAGTTGTGCATCTGACATTGTATGGAGCCTTAAGCGATACAATAAAAATATTTGTGTTTCTCCTCCCTCGGCTCGGCCGTTGCTAGGCAACGGCACGCACAAGTTGTGGTCATTTGACGAATAAACCATGACTAAACAATGCCACGGATATTGCCTATTGTAGCTTACGTTTACCAGACTCAATTATTTGTTATTGTCATAATTTTTCCCAAATCAAGAATGCAATAGGCATGAGCATTAGTTTAGTACTATATTTATGTTATTTAAATACTCAATATGCACTTATTGCATGTACATTTTTTATTTAACAATTGAACTTTTTAAATTTTAAACAGAAAAATACAGTAACATATGAAATTAAACTTTGGGCTTACTTACATTTAATAAGTGTATCCACGCACATGAACTTGTACAAGATGTTAATATGAACTTGCGGAAGCCGAAAACTGGCGAAAGTACTCAGACACGCGAAAAACTTCCCTTGAAAAAATTTGAGAAATCGAGAAAAAAATCTGTTGTTTCATACATTTTGTTCGGGTGGCTGTGTAACTTTTTTATCGAACAGCTGATTTTTTTTCGCGATTCGAAGGTTGGCTCCATAGTAAAAGTTGTTCGTTAACACCTAGTGTATACGATACATATGATAGCTACCTTTGTGCTAAATACTAATACTCTACGTATTATACCTATATATAAAATACACATACCTATAACTCCGCCCATTCGATTAGTCTAAGAAGAAGGGCAAGAAACTTAGCAAGCTCATGTCATTTTTTTCATCATTATTTAAAGATAAAAGTGTCTCAGTAAATAGATAGAGAGTACATATTCAGGTCAATGAGGGATGGATCACTATCAAATTAATAAAACATGAAGTCTTTGAGTCCTTGAAATTCATTTATACACACATGTCGAACATTGTACACCTAAACACGTAGGTACTTGTTTCTCAGGGAGTTTAAGCATAATTAAGTTAACATAATGTCTTCATCCAAATATGGCTCGGATACCTTGTATATCAAAGTTATACATCAATGCATTCTGTAGCTCTATGGAGAGTCTGATCCATGTATTATTATATTACAGAAAAACTGAAGATGCAGGATAGCAATGGCCAAACAAGAATTCAACAGTAAAAGATCACTATTCACAAAAGCAAAATAAGTCAATAAAAGATTTGTTGAATCATAAGTATATTTGAAGTATATTATAGCTCTATATGGCAGTAAAACCTGAACTATGAAACAAAGAGATAGAGGAGAGTAGAGGCGTTTGAGATGTGGTGATGGCGGAGAATGGACAGGATAAGTTGGACGGAAAGAGTCATATACATTCTAAGAAGAGTAGGAGACAGGAGAAGGATTATAGAAACAAAAGAGAATAGGAGAGGAGGAAAGATGGTTGGACATGTACTAAGACACGACAATTTTATAACAAACATGGTAGAGGGAAGAATAGAAGGAAAGAAAAAAAGAGGAAGACCAAAGAGGACCCATGTAGACCATTTAAAAAAAAAACTAGAGTTGTGTCATACCAAAAACTGAAGGATTTGGCAATAAACAGAACTCAATGGAGAGAGCTACACAAACAAAAGCCAAGCTCTTAAATATACGACGACGACGACAGAAAAACTTTAATAAACAAAAAATTTAATTAAAGCTGACTTAATACGAAAATCTATAACCTTAGAACCCTTAAAGAAAAACTTACCTATAAATTAAACTGGTAAAAATATATTTTTCTGAATCACCGCCGTTGACCGGCAAATTGTGTTTGGTTCAATGTTATTTGTAAAAGTGTAAATTAAATAATTCTCTAACTCTACAAAGAGTCTAAGGGTGGTTCAATAGTAAATGTATTAATCAATTCAATACGATCTCTGTGACCGAGTGGTAGATCGATCACCTGCTAACCTAGAGGTCATGGGTTCGATCCCCGGGCTGCACATTCATTTGCTGTTGGTCCATTTTTGCCGGAAGTACTGCGATATGGCTCACCACCCATCACATTTAAGACGTAAAAGCGTTGGTGAAAAGCGGGTACACCAAATGTGTGTGACTTGCATTTCACAGTTCACATTTGGCAAAACCCTCGTGGGTTGATGTCGTAATTAAAAATTAAAAAATTAAAATTAAAATTCATTTATTTCAAGTTACTAAGACTCATATTGGAATAAAACATAACAGAGATTAAATTAAATATAACATTCAATTGTACTAATAATAATAATAAAACACATAATATATATAATAGCTTCTCACTACAGTTACACATACATGCCTGTCGTATGCCTGTTGCAACAGTGGCGTATGTAGGGACAATCAAGCCTGTCCGAAATCATTGCCAGGATTGTGTTGGCGCTGGCCCGCACTCTGTGTAGCAGAGACGCGCATCGTTTGCGCATGGTCGCATGGAAGCAGTCAATGCGAGCCCAGGCGAACATGCCCGATGCGCTACAGTATCGGGGCAGCCTCAACATCGCCCTGAGCGCGTTGTTGTACTGGACTCGGACAGCTCCGTACGATCTCT
Source organism: Ypsolopha sequella (assembly GCA_934047225.1). Taxonomy (NCBI): domain Eukaryota; kingdom Metazoa; phylum Arthropoda; class Insecta; order Lepidoptera; family Ypsolophidae; genus Ypsolopha; species Ypsolopha sequella. The sequence continues at coordinate 830,646 of OW203986.1, read as the reverse complement.
GAGTGTAGCTAGCCCACAAGCTGCACGTGTAAAGCGATGTACAGAAAGCCCTAAATAGGGTAAGCTTTACCTCAGTAGAACAACGTGCAAACCTGCGAGCCAACATATTTGCTCTAATCGACAAGGCCCTCCGTTCCCGCTCAATATCAGCATTATCCCTGAGGTCGGTTGTGATAAGATGACCCAGGTATTTGAACTGTTCAACCCTGACTAAAGGAACACCGTATAGTCGAACAGGCGGCACGCTATGAGGGCTCCCTGTACCGGCCTCAAAGACAAGGTACTGACTTTTCGCCACATTATACTTAAGCCCGTGGCTTAAGGCGTACTCCTCACATATCATCAGCAGTGATCTGAGACCACAGACCGATGCGCTCAATAACACCATGTCGTCTGCATAACTCAGATTATTGACACAAACTCCATCTATATGACAACCGACATGCTGACTGCTGAGTGCAACGATCAGTGCGTTAATATAAAGGTTAAAAAGTGCAGGGGAAGTCAACCCCCCCTGCCTCACCCCACACTCCATCTGATAAGGCTCCGATAATGCACCTGCCCATCTGACATTGTTGATCTGGTGTTTATACCAAAAATGAAAGATTTGGACAAGTTCACGTGGTAAGTTTATTGATTTAAGTTTTTCCCACAGGATATCATAGCTTACCAGATCAAACGCCTTCGACAGATCTAGGAAACAGGCATAAACCGGAGTCTTACGATCTGTATAGTATCTAGCGGCATGCTTAAGACATAATATTGCACTCTCAGTGGATAGATGAGGTCGAAATCCGAACTGATTATCATGTAACACCAGATATTTGTCTAACTGTGTATTAAGCATGGCGTCAAAAACCTTTGCCATAATCGTCGCCAGAGAGATAGGCCTATAGTTGTTTTTATCACCAACGTCACCTGTTTTATTTTTAACTACAGGTACCACAATCGTTTTCAAAAGATCAGAGGGTAGGTAAGAATGGCTCACGCACAGCGTATAGAACATTGCCAAGACTCTTGTTATATGTGGACCAGCATGTTGAAGGTGTTCAATGCTGAGGCCATCAAGACTAGGTGATTTACCTTTAGACATTGATTTTAGAGCTTTAGCTACGTCCTTTGCAATAAAACATGTTCCCATCTTCTCATTTGGCATCTCAGCAGTGAACCCAGTTCGCGCCGGTCCCAAGTGAGACTGGACAAGAAATTGATCTCTAAAGATGTCAGCAATGCCCTTTGGATCACTCACACCATCGACACTCACCGGGAGCCCAGGCCGAATGTTTACCTTACTTGTGCCCTGCCAGAAGCCGCGAAAGTTTCCACATGAATGTTTTGCAGCAAGGGCATCCATTTTTATCTGCTCCTGGTGGTCTTGGCACCATTTTAATTTGGACTTAAACATCCTTCTGCTTAGACACATTTCATTATAAACACATCCGGAATTCGGTCTGCCGCATAGTACCCACTCATGAAACTTCAACCTGGCCGCCCGATGAGCTCCACTGACATGACTGTTCCATCCCATTATACGCGGCCCACTCCCACTCATCCTCGCTCTTCCTCGGCTGACCTTGGCCGCAGCACTAAGGGCAGTCACAATGTTCGAGTGTAATTTATCTAGAACACGCCTATGGTCATGATCATTACAAAAGCAATCAGCGCAATCTCTGAATTCCACGGGGAAATCTATCAACCTCAATCTCCTATGACATTCTTCAGTGTAAAGAGCAACTTGTTCCTCGGTTCTCTCCCCCCACATGACCCCTCTGTCTACTGGCATTTTATTAGGTAACTTTGGTGTCAAAAGATTTAAATTACATTCAATTATGAGGGGAAAATGATCTGACCAAAGAGTATCATATTTCACATAAACATTTGATACCGAATGTACAACTGATTGCGTCCCGATGCAGTGATCAAGCCATCTACGCGACCCGTGAGCTTCGCTCACAAACGTATAAGTGTTGGAGGACAGACCTAGTTTATCTACATCGATACATGACCAAGACTGTTCAGTACAAAAGTCCATCAGTTCGTTGAAAAATAGTGCATAAGGATGACTGTTAAAATCACCTAACAAGAACACTGATTCTACACCATATTCATCTATAATAGCACTTACAGTAATGATATGTATGTAAATCATTAGATATTCCACACGGAAATCTTGGAATCTTGAGATAATTGACAATAAAAGGTATACATAACATAATACCAGTGATACAGCAACCTATGAGTTGACCTGAAGACCTTGACCTATTTTTATGTAATAGTTAATTTAAAAGACATTGAAAAAATACATGTTTATAGCTTTGTATATCGTGATATATATTTTTTTACATTTTATCATTTTAGATCATCACTTCAGTTTAATTCTTATGCCATTTTCCGCAAATCGTGAAATTTGCGGTTAGCACATCAATGGAAGAATTTATATTCAGATCTATGGAAAATTAACATCTGGTGTGATAATAAAGTGAATTACAATAACAAAACTCGCGTATTGTGTCAATATACAAGACAAATATGGGTGCCTGCATATATTATGCGAGAACGAACGTATGCAATAAATTATCACAAATTTAATTTTGATAGGTAATAAATGCGAAGACGTATCGAATGTAGCGTTGGGAAAATAAAAAATAAATTCAAAGGGACAAAATGCTTCATTTATGCCTATCCTAAAGGTAACATAAAAGAAATAGGGGTGGAGCTGTAACTTGAAGAGACGAATTATTTTGATACCGCCCCATGTTTTTAAGGTTCCAACCCAAAGAGCAAAACGGAGCACGGAGGAAATTGACTCTATTCATAAAGTTATTTTTCTTAAACGTTTGTTGAAAAATTATAAAAATATATACACGGTGAATTTGTGAACATCGTCCAAATTCATATTTGTGCCTTGGTAAGTGATAAGCATCATGAACCAATAACGATTTTTGTAAAATTCATAAAATTAAATTTCGACTTCCCATAGTGATTCACTCAGGACTGCAGGAGTGAATTACTGGGAAGTCGAAATTTCATTATACAAATTTCACAGAAATTGTTATCGATTCATGATGCTGATCACTTACCAAGGCTCCAGTATGAATTTGGACGGTGATCAAAAAGTCACATTGTATATATTTTTAGTTAAACCATATTAAACAACTTCATTTAAGAAAATTATTCTTGCTATAATAATGGTATTTGTGTGGTTCTTGCACTAAAATACAAGGAAATCGCGGAAATCGCGTTCATGGGAAAAGTATTATTTTCTCCTGTTTTGCGCTATCCGGAGACCCGACGATGTCGTAATGCAGTGCGCGCTGATATGAACGTTATTTCTGTCGATATTTGTACCAACAGAAGTCAACTCAAAGTCGTTGGCGACTAACTGCCCCTTAATGTCACTCTGTTGTCTGTCCGTCCGATTGTCGCGTAGACGGAATGAGCAACAATGGGCTAGAATGAAATTTGGATATTAAGTGTAAGATTGTTAGTTCAAATCTTATATCGTTACGGAATCAGAGAGATTGCTAATGTTTGGTTTAGGTCTTATTTAGAATATAGAAGACATAGTGTCATTCTGCCAGTTCTCAATAAATCGAATAACCTGATAAACGTTGAGTCAGAAGTTTCAAAAATACGTGAGGGAAGTATATTGGGACCCATACTTTTAATTTTGTACGTCAACAAGTTCATTCGTAAGGTAAAGGAAAAAACTATAATGTTCGCAGACGATATATCTGTGTTTTTTAAAATTAAAAGAAATGATAGATGTCATGATTTTAATTATATAGTTGAATCTGTCAAATCATTCATTCATTTGTTAAAAAAACATCGATATCAATACAAACGTCGCTAAAACTAAATTAATATGCTTCAGAAATTACAACACGGAAGAGTTAAATTCGAAATAAGTATCGATGATGGACAAATTGATTATGTGCAAAATGCGAAATTCTTAGGTATCTATGTTGATGAGCACATGAAATGGAAAAAGAACATAGAGGTTTTAGTAAATAAACAAAGCAGTTTTTGCTACGCTCTACGAAGTTTGCTGAATTTAGCTACAAAAAAGCAACAACTCAGTCATATTTTGCCTTCTTTCATTCGAGAGTTTTGTATGGAATAGCAGAATGGGGTGGTAGTTTAGATATCCAAAAAATCTTTGTTCAACAAAACAGATGTAAACGCATTTTGGACGAACATAAACCGAGCAGGGAAACTTGCCGAACATCTTTTGTTGAACTCGAAATGAACACCGTTGTGTTGAACACCATCACCGCTTTATACATTGTTGAGCTTTGTAAATTAGTAAGGCACTACCCAGAAAAATTCGCACTGAAATCTCTAGGCATTAGTGAGCGGCTCAACGAACGCTTCAAATATGACTTAAATGTGCCTCCTAGTAGAACTGTTACTTATACTTGTATCAAAAACTGGCTGCCATTAAGGCTTACAATCATTTACCTGACAAAATTAAGTCCTTACCAAGAAATAAGCTTTTCATTAAATTTATTTCATCTTTTTTGTGCCAATTGCTTTAGTATTTCTTTTCATTTTTTTTTTACATCGCTTGTATTGTTTTATTTTCAAGACGAATTAATTTCTTGTAACTAATTTATATGTACAATAATACAAAAACACTGTGACCTAACTACAACAAAACTATTGAAAAAGAATGAAAATGAAGATTACTTTATTTCAAAACACTAGTTCCCACAGAAAGTTTCCTTGTGTAGTGGAAACTAGGCTCCTCCCAAAATATATTTAAACATAAAAAGACGTTAATTTACAGTTTTAACTAGACATTTTTACTTATTGTTAAAATGTACGATTTTGTGTTGTATTAGACAGAGTTTACAAACATACATGTTGTGTGTGAAGGTGTGTAGTGAATATGTGTGTGAAATGTGTGTGTGAGAGTGAATTGTATGAAATTCCTTAAATTTATTACTTATGATGTAATATAATGATTTTTAAATGTTAACTATAAAAGAGGATAAAAGTAAAAAAGAGTTTTAATTTTAGGCGAAGGGGAGTCAAAAAATAGGTTGAATCAAATGGTTCCACGTCATCATAATTCTGTTTTTGCAGCCAATTTAGTATTACAGGTTTAATTTTATGGTTGTTTGAAAGTTTAATATTTGGGTAATTATTTTAAAAAATATTGTAGAGTCCAGGTGCAATGTTATAAAAGTTCTTACGAGCAAACTCACTGGTTACGAAGGGAACAGGGCAGCGTTGAATACGTTTCTTAGTAGCAGGAATATTTGTAACAATATATAGTCATGTGGTTTCTTTGAATGGTGAGTAAGATAAAAAGTTTACGAACTGAGAGTACGTCAGCCTGTACATAAAGTAGAGCTAGTATTAAATCTAAAAGTATACTACCTAAATAAGGTAAAAAAATTGTCAAAATCAATGCCGTAGATACCTTAACAATTACCTTTTTAGGATTCCGTAGTACCTAAAAGGTACTAAAGGAACCTTTATGGGGAGACTTCTTTGTCCGTCCGTCCGTCCATCCGTATGTCGCAGCCTCATAATTTTAGCACCGCTAAAGATAAAAACATGAAATTTGGCACAAAAATATCAATAATTTGCCCACATATCAAGGTGTAAAAAAATAAAAAATTTTAAATTGTTCAAAATATATCCAAAACAAAAGAGAGAAAAATAAAAATATTATCCTAAAAATACAATTTGGGTACAAATTATAGAAAAATAAAAAGCTGATTGTAAAAATATATACTTTTACTATATTTACTGGCACGGGTTTCGAGAAATGTTTGAAAAACCATAAAAATATGTATATCCCCCCCTTATCTCCAAAACTGATTGACCAAAAAATATAAAAAAATGACGATTATATATCATAGTTGGTCAATTGCAGGAAAACTAGCGATTTAAAAAAAAAGTTGAGCACGAATGAGAAATATAAAAAAGAAGTAAATTAAATATAAAAATACAATATGGGTGTCAAATTGTAGGTATTAAAAAATTGATTGTAAAAATATAAAGTTTGGCTGCATTTAATTACATCTACTTCGAGAAATCCTTGAAAAACAACAAAAAATGTATGTCCATCCCCCTAGTCTTCAAAACTGGTGGACCGAAAAATATGAAAAATATCATAGTAATATGTGTTTACGTCAAGATTACAGGAAAAATAAAGCGGTTGAGAAATTCACGAAAAAAATTACAAAATTATATTTATCATCACCAATACGGAACCCTTGGTACGCGAGTCTGACTCGCACTTGGCTGGTTCTTTGTTTGTATGTATGTTTGTATGTTATGTTTCACGATGTCTGTCCATTTCTCTGTCGGCTCTTGTACGTCATGTTGACTTCACGTAATATTTTGGTAATAAAATACGAACCGAAGTAACCTGAACAAAATTATCCGTATCATGCGAATATCATATCCTATGAACAATAGTTATGCTATATCGTATTGAAATTCATGAAAGATTAGCTGAAAAATGGCAAAAAATATTATATAAAAAATAACAGGTTCGAAATACTCTTCTTGCAAAAAATAATTTGAGTAAGTGCGAGTTGGACTCACGCACAAAGAGTTCCGTACCACCACACAATACGGGTACGGAACCCTAAAAATCCATCCATCCATCCATCAGCCTAGTTCGTCCACTGCTGGACATAAGCCTTTCCAGGAATTTGCCACTCCCGGCGGTCATCCTGGAAGAATTGCCCATACTCACACACGCTGGGCAGGCGGGTTGGTGAGCGCGGTGCCGGAACCCTCGCACCAGTGACGCCGCTGTCCGTCACCAGTCTGTTCCATATAAGGCCCGGCTATTAAGGTTGAATATACCACCATCCATCGGTCCTAGGCATGATGGGCCTCCTGGTTTTTGCATGTGAGCTGTCCTCTTACTCTCCCCTGAATTATTTCGAGGGGGTCTCCAAGTAAGATGGTGGTACCTCCACAGTCGAGCCCGGCATCAGCTCATACCATAAAAATCCACCATAAAAATCCACCGTCGCAAAAACAGAGTGTATCTCAAAGGCATAAATTTAAATACGGTTACCTAATTAATCATTTTTAATGATACTGACTCTCGGATTTAAGATTCCGTCCAAATACAAGATACCTTTGGTGGAGCTACTTGTCTCACTTTATGTCCATATTGTCCATCCGTGACAACTCAGGAGTCTTGGCTGATGAATACAAAATACGTACTTATTCGGAAGGTGGGCTGCTTACTTCAATGTTTACGAATACCGTATATTTCAGTGTCTTGTATACGCACATCTGCATGTTACGTCACATTGATTTCACAGATTGCGTCAATTGCAGCAATGACCTTGTTATATGTATAAGCTGGCTGAATAGCTAATAATTGACTACTAGTTCATAACTAACAGATTTATTTGGTCATGATATTATACTTAAAAAATTTCGTTGCATCGTTAATTTGACCTGGCTACAGAATCAACTTTACAAATGCTTTCATGTCAGAATAATAATTATTTAATCTGGATAATTTTTTCATGTGTTCATTATGATGAAGCTTTGCGTTTGGCTTCATGTTGGTCAGTAACTTTTTTTTTTAAGTACATCTGTTTTGAATATATTGGTAATTCTGCTGACCTTACTGTTAAAAATATGGCACAGACTAATATTATGTAAATACGTGTTAATTTAAAGACATTTATGGTGTAACAAATCAGCGCCAGTTAATAAAAGGAGTGTACAGAATGAAACAATATTCATTTAAGTTTAACAACTGAAAAAGATACCATGAATATATTTTCTTTTATTGTTTTAATAATAGTACTTATTCAACTATTCCAAACATGTTCAGCTGAAACCACAAACGATACAGCTCTCCTGGACTACAATGCGCTGTTTGGAACTTCTCCTCGAACAGAATTGAACTTCATGGAACTATGTGAGTACGATGGATACCATTGTGAGGACCATACCGTTACTACTCAAGATGGATATATCCTTAGCTTATTTAGACTTCCCAGAAATGAAAATTGCTCAAGTGGTGGAAGCAGATCCCCAATAGTCTTTATGCACGGATTGTACTTGACTAGTGACGACTGCATCATCGCTGGGCCAGGCAAAGCACATTGTTATATCTACAGTGACGCTTGCTATGATGTATGGGTACCAAATAACAGGGGAAATAGGTATAGTAGACGCCACGTTTCCATGAATCCGGACGAAGATACGAAATTCTGGGATTTTTCTGTGGATGAAATTGCTGCCTACGATATACCTGCAGTCATAGATCATGTTTTAAGCCAAACCAAAAAGGAAAAGATAATCTATGTGGGACATTCACAAGGAGTTACTGCGTTGATTCTTTTATGTGCAAAACAACCAGCATACAATGGCAAAGTTGAGATGGGCTTTGGTCTTTCAACGACGGCTTGGCAAGAACACGCTAGATTCATAGTGGTTACATTTACAGGTGTTACTGCTCCTCTTATGACAGCTGTAGTCAACAGTGGGGTCAATGGCGAGTTTCTTCGCCACGGTGGAATAACAAACAAAGTAGGGTCATTAGTTTGTAGTTTAACAACTTTGAGTTATCCTTTATGCTCAGTTTTCTTGTTTGCGGTGTTAGGTTACAACAAATTCCAGATCACCGAAGACGTTCTCCCTGTTGTTGTCTCACATATACCCGGTGGAACATCTATAAAAAACTTCAATCGTTGGGGTCAAATAAGGAAGAATGGTTTCACAGAATACGACTATGGAGTGCTTCAAAATTACAAAACGTACAGACAACGCACTCCACCAGAGTTTGACCTTAGTGCTGTTTCAATGAAATGGGTATTCATTAGTAGTCTCAATGACTATGTTGGTGACCCAATGGATATCAAAAAGTTGGTTTCAAAATTATCAAATGCAACACAGTGTATTCTTGACGATAAGACGTTTGGTCATTTAGATTTTGTTTATGGCAAAGATATTCCTAATTATATAACGCCTAAAATATTTTCAACTCTTGCTTCAGGAGATGTTCAATGTTAAATTGTATGTAAAGTTGTACAAACAACTGCTATAAATCTATGTTCTCCTAAATATAAACGTGGTATCACAGTAAAAGCGTTATTTCTAACCAACTACTATGTGTACTAAAAAAGTGTATGCAGTGCCATTAGCGGATTCAGAAGCTGTACCGTAAAAATCTTAACCGGGTTTTTGCGTACATAATAAAATGCTTGAGTCTGCATTTTGAATAGCATGGTAAGAGTGTTTAGCGGAATATTGCAAATTATTAATATCCACAAATTCATGATGTACTTCCGCAAAGTAACGCCTTTTTCAATAAATTGTATAATAAATTCTGTTAAAAATGAAGGGGTCACCGCAGTCTGTTCGGCTTGGCTCAGCACCCGAACTTATGATCACCTAAAAATAAAACACAAAAATAAAGATGACCTTGTTTCATTTTATTACCAAAACCTAGCCGAGAGATTTTTTTTTGCACCAACTATCGATATCCGAAATGACGCAAAAGCGAACTTATACAACATTCGAACGTATTAAATACTTCTAGCGACACCAAAAGACTTCCTTCTTCCTTACATATTAGGTGTAATTTGACTGCTAACTTTAAAATAAATATACACACATACATATCACTCTGCAAAAGTTGTTCAGTATGATCAGGTGCACTTCTAAGTTCCGACATGTTTCACTAAAATTACTGCTTAGCATTTTGAAGCTATGGCGTAATGATAAAAAATCAGTAGTAGAAATAGTAACACTTTTAATTAAATCAAAAGCTAAAAATGTCTACTAAAACTGTTAGATAATTTGCTGGTTTGAAAGGCCATGATTTACTTCGTTTAAAATGATTTAAGTACAGGATGCCGTCAGACCTACATAATTAGATTTTTCGGGTTAAAGCGGGTCCCTTTTTGTTAGAGACTGTAAACAGTAAATTTTCCACTTGTCAGAACAGAAGGACACGACCCTGTCTTGTCAAGATAATGTTTACCTACAACAATATGTTTAATTCGGATTTGTGACAATTTATATTTAAATGTTTTTTATTAAATACACAGCTTGTTTACACAAATATTTCATTTCGAACTCCTCATTGTGTTATTAAACTATTAATAACTTACAAGTATACAAACCACTTCTCAGAAACGACTATGCAGTTTCGAAATGCATTTATATTACTCTTATTTTATATATACATATATTTTTCTTTTATGCGTGTTTTACTATTCTTCTACTTGTGTATGGTTTAAACATATTTAAATGTATTTTATAAGGATTGCTCAACTTATATATATATGTATATATAGTGTATGTACAATAGTTATACAAAAAAATAAAACCTACCTGAAATACAATTTGAAAGTATCATATTAAATAGCCGAAGAATACCCGAGGCGTACATTTCACTGGTTACGGATATTTATTATTATATCAGCACACGAGTCAAAAGCCCCGTTGGAGTCAGGAAGAGATTTGAGGCAAATGTTGGAGTTCACCAAGGTTCAACCATGAGCCCGTTACTTTTCAATATTCTGTGTAATAATTAAAGATCTCAAACCACCCTTTTAAGGTGCAGACGACATCGTACCAGTGGCGGATACAGAAAAAATTCAAGGGGGGGGGGATGCTAAAAGACATCTTGAGCTATGGGTGTTATAACTGATAACGTATTTAATAACAAAATAAGAAAGTCATATGGCAAAGCTTAAGAAAATTGTATTAAAACTGTTTAAAAACACAAACTAGACAATAAAGCTGATTCTGAAGGCTTTAATTTTAGTTTTAGTGCTGTCAAAACAAAATTTTCTTCATTTCAAAATAGTCCTTATGTGTCAAGTATAGAAGCTAAATTACTTTGGAAAATTTTAGGTCTTGACAGCACTAAAACTAAAATTAAAGCCTTCAGAATCGGCTTTAATGCCATCTTATAATTTTTTATCGTTTTCTTATTACAAGACGCCTGGAGGGGGGCGCGCCCCCCGCGCCCCCCGCGCCCCTCTTATATATCCGCCACTGCATCGCAAGTACAGTTCTGAATATTGGGCTATAAAAAATACGCTTTTTTAGTTAAAAGTTTTAAGGTCGCTCTTATTGTAGAAAAGCTCACACAAGGCCTTCTTAGAACTGTGGAGTCATGAAATTGCTGATTGTAGCAATAAGTAATTGCGCACGACTTATGGCAAGGCACGTAGCCACGCCAGTTCTCTTCCCGACATTGTATAGTATTGACGTGTTTTCTTGTGTGGTTTTAGCCATTTGATTATATCGGACTACTAACAGTTAACCTGTGTTTCACTCAGTCAACACCCCAACCTGCCAAAGTGGTGACCCCGAACGTCGATTTTTGGGCAGTGCGTTTGATGGCTGTTGGGGTGTAGTGTTTGTGAGGTGAACCGACGGGACACGGGCAGCGGGAAGGGAACTCCTCGTCGAGAAGTGTCGGCCTCGGCGAGAATTTAGACGGCACACCTTGGGCAGGGCCGGACCCAGGGGGGTATTATACGGTCCTCACCGGTTTTCGTCGCAGCCGGTGTCGTATTCAGACGCAATTTTTTGGGCAAGTAGTGGCGGCAAAGGTCCCGTATTGTCTCCCATTTCTCTCCATTCTGGGAATGTACGGACAAGTTGGGCGGACGCTCAGCGGACAACAGGGTGTTGTTCAACCGGCAGGCGGACCAACTAAAGTAGAGCAAACCTCAGTGGTATCAAGCGAGGTGCAAAAAGAAACAGAGGCAGCCATGGAACAAGCGACAAGCGAATTAGCTTCGATCAGTTTGCAGACCAAGTTACCAGAGTTTTGGTCGGATTTACCGCGATTATGGTTCGCACAGTTCGAGACAATCATGGTTCCGCAGAAAAAGGGTGACGCGGAAATGTTTAATGTAGCCGTTTCCAAACTCGGCAGGGACGCACTCAGGTCAGTCAGCGACCTAATCAGTACACCGCCGGAAAATAACAAATACGAGACGTTGAAAAATAGGCTTTTGAAAGTTTTTGAAGAAAGTGAAGAAGTCCAGTTCAGCAAGCTGGTGAGTGAAATCCAGTTGGGCACACAGAAGCCATCTCAGCTTCTTAGGCGGATGGCAGAGTTGGCAAGGAACTCGGGAACATCAGAGGCTTCCCTGAAGAAATTGTGGATTGGACGTTTACCGTCGGCAGTTAGAGCAGTTTTAGCTGTGAGCCAAGAGACAAGCCTGGAGAATTTGGCAACTATGGCAGACAAGATAGTTGAGAACATTAGGACAGGAGATGTGGCGGAAGTGACAGCGGCGGCCGCAGCGACTTCCTCACCATTTCCGGAGCTGATGGCGCAGATGATGGCGTTGACGTTGCAGCTTAAAGAGCTAAAAGGAGAAGTTAGTGAAATTCGCGGACGCAGCAGAGATAGGAGCTACGGTTACCGTGGTGATAGAAGAAATCGGAGCAGAAATAGGTCTAGATCAAACGGGCCCAGAAGAAACCCTAATCATCCGGATTGGCTATGCAGATATCATTACAAATTTGGAAATAGAGCGAACAGATGTGAAACGCCTTGTAATTGGGGTGCACAGCAGCAGTCGCAGAATCAACCGCGGCAAGCACAGGGACAGCAGTCGCAGCAATACGGTTTATGAAAATTAGAAACGATGCAGTTGGGTGCGGTTAACAATTGCATTGCAGTGACAGACAATCATCGGTTAAGTGTTACGGATTGGAATAGTAAACTACGTTTTTTAATCGATAGCGGTGCAAACGTAAGTACTTTACCGGTTAGTTGTGTTAAACCGCAAGATCGTCGTGAGTGCACATATAAATTATACGCAGCGAACAATACAGAAATTAAGACTTATGGTGTGACTACAATGGAGCTAAATTTAGGTTTAAGGCGTGCATTCAAGTGGACATTTATAGTGTGTGATGTACCAAAGCCCATACTCGGAGCAGACTTTTTAAGAACTCATAAGTTACTTATAGACTTGTATAATAGGAAATTAATTGATTTGGTGACTAATTTACGTACAGATGGTACGATAGTTGTTTATGAAGGTCCTTCTTCAATAAGTAGCATTCAGGATGAACATCCATATCGCGAATTATTAGAAGAATTTTCCGAAATTACGAAACCTGTGTCTTTTAAAGAAATACCGTCACATTCAGTTTTTCATCACATAGAGACAACCGGACCACCGGTTCATGCTAAAGCACGACCTTTGCCCCCAGATAGGTTTAATAAGGTCAGGGACGAATTTAGGTTCATGCAAGAAATAGGTATATGTAGACCATCAAAAAGTGCTTGGGCGAGTCCTCTACACGTCGTGCCGAAGAAGGATGGCCAGATCAGGCCATGCGGAGACTACAGGCAGCTCAACGCAATCACGAAACCAGACAGGTATCCAGTACCTCTGCTACAAGACTTCACGTATGGATTAGCAGGTAAAAAAATTTTCACACGTATAGATATTAATAGAGCCTATCATTTTATCAGAGTAGCACCCGAGGATGTAGAGAAAACAGCGATTATAACACCGTTTGGGCTATACGAGTTTACGCGTATGACGTTTGGACTTAGAAATGCTGCTCAAACTTTCCAAAGATTCATGAATAATACAGTTTTACAGGGTATAGAAGTAATACAGAATGAAAAGGGGGAGAAATCATGTCTTTTCGGGTACATTGATGACGTTATTCTAGCATCAGAAACAGAAGAGCAGCACACGCAGCATCTCAAAAAACTTTTTGAACGTTTTAACGAGATTGGAATCACAATAAATTTAAGTAAATGCGTATTTGGACAAGCTAAAGTAAATTTTCTGGGGTATGAAGTTTCCACAGAGGGAATACGTCCTTTGGAGGACAAAGTCAAGGCTATCACTGAATACCCAAAACCGGAAACAGTTGAGCAGTTGAGACGATTTTTAGGAATGTTAAATTTTTACAGAGCGCATCTACCGAAGGCAGTCGTACAGCAAGCAGAACTGAACCAGTTTTTGCACAATACAAAGAAAAAGGACAAAACAAAGATTCCATGGAACGATAAGGCAACGCAGGCTTTCGAGCAGTGTAAGGTAAGTCTTAAAAACGCCGTTACTCTGTCTCATCCGTTGGCCAATGTGGAATTATCTCTGATGACAGATTGCAGTGCAAATTGTGCAGGCGCAGTTTTACAACAAAAGGTTGGTAATTACTGGAAACCATTGGGTTATTTTTCAAAGAAACTTTCAGCGGCACAGGAGAAATATAGTACATATGATCGAGAATTATTGGCAATATACATGGCCGTAGTTTATTTCAGAAACATGCTAGAGGGTAGAGAGTTCACTATATTTACAGATCATAAACCCTTAACATTTGCTTTTACAAAGATAGGTAGTAACAAAGAGAACCCAAGACGTACTAGGCAGTTATTGTTCATCAGCGAATTTACAACTTATATTAAACACGTGGAAGGTAATTTGAATCCCGTAGCGGATGCACTTTCTAGAATTGAAACCATAACATGCCCGTCAGCACTAGATTACAGCGAACTTGCGACAGCGCAGAAAACAGACACACACTTGCACAATTTACTGACAAAGCAGGACAGCAATGTACAGTTAAAGCAACTCAGGTTACCAGGTAGCGACAAATTAATTTATTGCGAAATAAGTACTAATAATGCCAGACCGTTTTTGACTGAAACTTTTAGGAAAACAGCTTTTGATTCTATACATAATTTTAGTCATCCAGGTAGCAAAACTACACGTAAGATGATAGCGCAAAGATTTTTTTGGCCTAGCATGAATAAAGACGTAAGCCAATGGGCAAAATCTTGTATACGATGCCAGCGGAGCAAGGTAAATAGACACACAATATCAGAAGTCGGAAGTTTTCCACCATGCAATAGATTCGAACATATTCATATGGACATCGTTGGGCCACTTCCAACAACTGAAGAGGGATACAGGTATTTAGTAACAATCATAGACAGATATACCAGATGGGCAGAGGCAATTCCAGTAAAAGAAATCACGGCTGAAAAAGTAGCCAGAGCCGTGTATGAAGGTTGGATTTGTCGTTTTGGAAGTTTTAGTAGAATGACAACAGATCAAGGAAGGCAGATGGAGAGTGAGTTATTCGCAGAGTTAATGAAATTATTAGGTATCAAGAAATTTAGAACCACTCCATATCATCCACAAAGCAACGGCAGCATAGAAAGGTGGCATCGTACGCTGAAAGCAGCGCTTACTGCTAGATTGAAGGCAAGTACATCTTGGATACAAGAATTACCTACAGTTCTTCTAGGGTTAAGAGCTTCAGGCAGGAGCGACTCAGGAATAAGTTCGGCAGAGATGATTTACGGACACAATATTAAGCTACCAGGTGAATTTTTTCAAGAAGTAAGTACGCAGAGCAATGATCCTTTTACATATGTTGAGCAGTTACGCAAAATTATTAGAGAATTAAAGCCGCAATCGCGAACGTCGAGCGATTCCAGAAAGATTTTCGTGCATAAGGACTTACAGTCATGTTCACACGTTTTCATAAGAAATGATGCAGTTAAGAAACCTCTAATACCTACTTATGATGGCCCATACCGCGTTTTAAGTAGAGAAAATAAGGTTTTTAAAGTACAGTTACCGAACAGACAGACGAACATTTCTATAGATAGATTGAAACCAGCGTATACTTTATGTGAAAATGAGGATGTTCAAAATGAAAGCGATTTAGCAAGTCAAAATATTGAGAATCAAAACGTTTCAGTTCAAAGTCCGTTAGTACCTTTTGAGACACGTGATCAGCCAGAAATTAGAACATCACGCAGCGGTCGTGTGATTAAGAAACCAGTTAGATTTGCAGATTCGTAAGCAAATATGTAAATTATCTAGAGCAATGATTAAAGTACATAAAGAGTATTATTTTTAGTTTTGCATACAGTACATATTGTGAGGTTCAGTGATAAAGATTTAGTTTTTTGTAAAAGTCGTGTAAATATTTTGTGGTTAAAATTCCGAAAAATGGGTAAACCGCAAAGTAAAAACGAACAAGTTGTCATAGCACAGAATGGTGCAAACGAGTCAAGTAATTCGAAATTAGAAGAAAAAATGGAGATTTATGGAATTGTGATAGTAATAACAGTTATCATATTGTTTTTTTTATCAGTGTACGTATTATATACAAAGTGTAGTAATCATATGCGAAAGTGGTTAAGAAAAGAATTAAGAGCGTCAACTTTGGAGAGTGCTCCACAGGCATTCCAAAATACGATGCAGCAACATGTATAGGACGAATGACGTCAGCAGGCAAATTGAAACATAAAATCGAAAGTTTACGAAACAGTGAACATTGTGTTATTTTTGTGTAAGGTACAAAGAAGTGATCATACTAGAAAGTAGTTTTAAAGAATAGCTAAAGGTATTAGATTTGGGGAATGCGGATTAAGCAACTCAGATCTCAATGCAATAGCATGTGTAACGTAGAAATTATAAAATGAAATGTTAGGGTTCCGTGAGTTTATAACTCGAATATGAACCCGCGAGCTAAATGAAACTATAGATACGGGCAAGCCATATTTTAACCTGAACACTCTTCAAGTAGTTCCGAGCCCTCGGTGAATCGTAAAATGGCCTAGAGAGTATTTTTGCAAACTATCAAGTTATATTTTTTTTCTTTCCGCATTAAAGGGATCCTAGAGAGATTTCCGAAACTTAGATATTTTTTCTTTTTCTTTCTGTTCTTGTAGATTGTAATTTTTTTAGTGTTTTATTATTGTTTTCAAGTGATTTATAATGTCGATATATAGTCAGGTTAAGCAGGAAACGCTATCTGAATGACATCGAATTAGAGCAAATAAGCAAAGACGAATAAACAGGGTTCCGTAATAGAATGCAAATGTAGACCCTTGATGCAATGCGAAATTTATTTTTTATTTTTTTTTTGAATTTTATTGAATTTCTTGTGTATTGTGTATTGAAATGTCATTTATGTTTGTAATTTGTGTAACTATAAAGCATGTAAGTTAAAAAGTCATGAATTTTCGCTTACATGATGTAAAGATATACTATTGGTATACTAGGTATTTTTCTAGCTTTTGGATTGATCACCAAAAAGTTATAAAATGTTTAGGATTCGGATAGATGTCAGGAAATGTATTTTTTGTGTTATGTAACAGTTTTGTATTTGTATTTTTCCTCTATAATTGTTTAAAGTTTTTTTATATTAGCATTTTTCCACATTATTATACTGTGTAAAGTCCAGTTATGAATTGTGTAGTTGAACAAATTGAAAAATTTTCCATTATAGCACTATTTTTGATATTATAACACCGTTATTATGTTATTTTACTGTTTCGAAATTCAAGTGTTATCTGTTAATTTGGTATTCAATTTCAGAGTAATTTCTACAGAAGTTAGTGTTAAAGAGTTTTTCAGTTTTATATTCATTTTTTTTTGTATTGTTTTCTTAAAGAATCTTGTGTAATTTTACATTATAAAATAGTCTTTACATTATGGTACTATACAATGTTGAAATTTTATTTCATTGAAATTTATTTCATTACAGCAAAATAAGAATTGCGTCAGCCAGTAGGCAGTTTCATGTTACGAGCTTGTTTTGTGTTTACAATTGTTTAAATGTCGAGTCAGATTATGATATTATTGCAACAGTGTATCAGAGAACAATCAGTATAGTATGTTTTGAAACATTTAGGTACAATCAATGAAAGATGTTTTTAGTTTGTTAAAAATTTTATTTTGAAAAATTTTTTTTTGTAGAAAGGGATGTACTGTGGAGTCATGAAATTGCTGATTGTAGCAATAAGTAATTGCGCACGACTTATGGCAAGGCACGTAGCCACGCCAGTTCTCTTCCCGACATTGTATAGTATTGACGTGTTTTCTTGTGTGGTTTTAGCCATTTGATTATATCGGACTACTAACAGTTAACCTGTGTTTCACTCAGTCAACACCCCAACCTGCCAAAGAACCAATGACCACGTTGTGAAACAAGCATGAGCTCTCCCGAAATACAGGAGAAGAGTAGGACGCCCACCAGCTATGTGGTGGTCCACTATATCCAAGGACTTGGTACGTGCCCAGCTAAATGAACAGACAACCCGGGACAGACCGTCCTGGCGCATCCGAACAAAGAGAGCCGACCACCAATGAAGGGGACAGACAGACAAAGAAGATATTAAGTAGCCGAAGGAAGTTTAAGTTGAAAGGTTCTAAAATTGAGGCAAGCTTTCATCGGATCGATAGACCGGTTTTACTTATTGACAAGGACCCACGTTATAAGTTATAATTGTTAACTAATATTTAGGTACTTAATTGAATTGTTCGATCATACGAAACTATTTTGGGACGAATAGTTAGCTTTCTAAAATCAATGGGTAATAATTTGTTGGTAAACTTATATTTTACGTTGATTTCGTTTTTGTGTAGTACTTTTTATAGAACGTATTTAAATCTGGTTTGGAGTGTTTTGGAGCAATTATTTGATCTCCGGTAAAGTCTCTTTGGCGGGGCCTATTAAATATTAGTTTTTTACCATAAAAACGACACCCATATTGATATTTACATATTTCAACATTTCAACCCTATCGAACCCCAACAGGGGATGATGGTATTTCACGTCCACCACGTTGGATTTGGAAATCGTTGTTGTTTTCGTAATCAGCGACCCGATAAACCATACAAACGATACCCATGTTGATTTTTAGACTTTGTCACCCCATTTCCCCCTTTTAGGGGTTGAACACGTGTTTACTCATTTAAGGATAGGAGTATTCCTGTGAAGTCTCGAATAAAATAGTCTAACTAATATTGTTTCCCCATACAAACTCTGGACCCCCGTTTCACCCCCTTAGAGATGGAATTTCGAAAAATCCTTTCTTATTCCTTGTCTACATTACAAAGGGAAGCTCTGTGCAAAATTTCAGCTTTCTAAGTCCAAGGGTTTGGGCTGTGCGTTGATGAGTCAGTGAATGAGTGAGTCAGTCAGGACTTCTCCTTTTATATATATGATTAATAAGGAAACTTTGATCGGTAAAGCTAAATCATACTAGGGACTCTGTAAGTGATCAAAATCAAGGTTCAATGACCTATATTTGAAATTACAGTAACTTGACATCCTAAATGCTATTAACGATAAATTGCATTAAAATTTAGGTATTTGCTGCACAGATCAAACTTTCGATGAGATTGCGACTCATCATCTTTAGGGTTTGCTTGTCTTTCCATCCATCCATTTGTCTGTCAATAACCTTTTGCTCGGCCTCCTTAGGTATACAGTTAAAACTGATACTTCTTATAGAAGTCTAGGACTCCATGGTGTTGTAAGAAAATCTGGCTTCTTACTCAACACGAAAAAAGTTATTGCACTTTACATAATTAATTTCATACAAATTTTTGACGCTCGCAAGGGATTCAAAACCTATAGGGCACTTACAGTTGTCTCAGAAACTTTAAATTTCGTTTACAGGTAAATTTTACAGCACACATATCCGAAAAAATGTGAAAATTAGAAATATTTAATTATTTAACAAATTATCAAATACCAAGTTATTAAGGCCCTTGAGATACAAACAATTCAATAGATCGAAAATATCAAATTAAGTTGATCCTTTATAACGTCAAATGGAACTATTTACCATGTTTTTAGGGTTTCGTACCCGTAGTGTGTGGTGGTACGGAAGCTTTTGTGCGCAAGTCCGAATTGCCTTAGTCGATTTTTTGGATAAACTTTTTTTTTTAATAAAAAATTTTACTCTGACCGCGGTTTCACCCGCGTGGATTTCGTTTCCTTGCTATCCCGCAGGAACTTTACATTTTTCCAGGATAAAAATAGCCTCTGGCTATATTTCGAGAAATCCTTGTAAACCACAGAAAAATGAGTGTCCCTCCCATATCTTCAAAACTAGTGGACCGAAAAATATGAAAAATTCATGGTAATATGTGATTACGTAAAGATTACAGAATAATAAAGCGGTTAAGAAATTCGCGAAAAAAAATGACAAAATAAAATGTATCATCCACGATACGGAACCCTAGGTACGCGAGTCTGACTCGCATTTGTCCGGTTTTTTGATATGGCTACGACAAAATATATACTAACTCTTTGACATGAAATTGCGATGAGATTATAATGAAATTTACGGAAGAGCAAGAAGCCAATGCAAATAGGCTGTAGATGTGGAGTGAGGGGGGTTTCCTCACCGACGGAAGTGGCGCGGATGGGGACGGAAACCACAACGGAAGCTGTTCGGAGGAGAAGATTTATTAATTTTGAGTCCTCTGATGGGTTTTCCTGTACATGTAGACCGCGAGTATAGGTGTTCGTATACCTGACCCATGTACCTGACTCATATACCTGTACATGTAGAAATGAAATGAAATATATTTAGTTATGTAATATAGGTACCTATACATCAGATGCACTTATGACAGGTGGTTTTAATATAATATATAGTAAAATAATAATCTATGTCTAATGGTTTTATATATAATAAATAATAATATGGGAAAATACACGAAAAAAAATAAAGGTTAGGTTTACTTAAATTTTATTAAATAATACACCTGAGTAAAAGAAAAAGTTAGGAATAAATAATATTATAAATAGAGGAAAACATAACGCAATACCTACCTATAATAAATATATGCCTAACTCCGCCCATTTGATTAGTCTTGCTAAAAAGAAGAGCAAGAAACTTAGCAAGATCATGTAATTTTTTTTCATAATTTTTGTTACAGACAAATCTGTACAAAGTTGAAAACCAGCCAAGTGCGAGTCTGACTCGCGCACGTAGGGTTTCACTACCATTATCTATAAAAACGGCAAAAAAACATGTCTGTTGTATGGGAGCCCCCTTAAATATTTATTTTATTCTGTTTTTTAGGATTTTTGTTATAGTGGCAACAGAAATACATCATCTGTGAAAATTTAATTTTTGATTGTAAAAATATATACTTTTACTATATTTACTTGCATTAATTTCGAGAAATCTTAAAAAAAAACACAAAAATATGTATGTCCCCCCTTATCTATAAAACTGGTCCACCGAAAAATATGAAAAAAATGTCATTATAGATCGTAATTGGCCAATTACAGGAAAACTATAGCAATTAAAAAAAAAAAATTGAGCACAAATGAGAAATAAAAAAAAGAAGAAAAATAAATAATATAACATTTTATAAAAATACAATGTGGGTATCAAACTGTAGGTATTAAAGAGCTAATTGTAAAAATATATAGTTTAGCTATATTTAATGGCATATATTTCGAGCAATCCTTGAAAAACCATAAAAAATGTATGTCCCCCATCTCCAAAACTGGTGGACTGAAAAATATAAAAAAATCATGGTAATATGTGTTTACGTAAAGATCACAGGAAAAATAAAGTGGTTGAGAAATTCACGAAAAAATATGACATAATTAAATTTATTATCCACAATACGGAACCGTATGTACGCGAATCTGGCTCGCACTTGGCCGGTTTTTTCCTATATATTATGCTATTAGATCTATTTGTGAACGGAATTCAGATTTCTAAGTAAGCTTAGAATTTGGAACAAATATAGGCTTCAAAGAGCACAACTTGAAGCTAGAAATCATTTATTAATGAGCAAGGAAATAAGAATATTACATTTTGATAAAAATGCCAATCCTGTAAAGTAAAAGAGTGGAGATTTAGTTGTAGGTAATTAGAAACCAGGTTGGTGATAAGTTAGATAAAATTTATTTACGTCCATTTAAAGTAATACAAGTTCTGGAACCGAATGTTAAAATTTTAAGGGATGGTAAAAAAATTGTAACCCATAAAAATAATACAAAATTATTAGTTAAATGAAATATTTAAGTTTTAGCTATTATTTTATAAGAAAATTATATTTTGATAAAAATGTGAAATAAGTAGTATGCCTCACGTTTTTTTGCAGTACCCCGGCAATGAAGGGACTTTAAAGGGGAGATAAAGTATAGCAACTAAGTATAAACATTGTGTTATAGCAATACTGCGACATGCCGCTACTGACTGTAACATTGTGACGCATGCTGCTTATTTAGCAATAAGTAATTATATTACAGAATATTGTACAGTTTACGGGATCACTCATTTTGGCAGTTGACCATTAAACATGTCAACTTAACATCTGTTTAAATCATCACTCCGAACCACTACTCTACTTACCGTTGGCTCTAATTCTGTTACTTGACTATTTTTTTTTTAAATGTTAGACAATACCGATAAAACTGACACAGGTATATAGTTTCAAGGGTCCCCATTGTCCCCCGATTTAAAAATCAATTTAACCGATCAATTTACTCCACTTCATTAAATCAGGAAAGACACCATCATCTGCACATTTATTAAAATTTAAAGCCAAATAAGGAGCTATTTAATCAATAACAGAACTTATAACTTTTACAGAAAGGCCCCATAATTCCTCGGTTGCTATCATGTTAACAGATTTTAATGCTTTAATTCCATTTAATGTATTAATATATTTCAAAGCAAATACAGAATGGCACTGCGGTATGTGATCCCTTAAAAGATCCTGCGCAAGCCCAGGGCTTGTTTTTAAAACTTTAGTTTTAAATAATGGAATTTCAGTTAGGAATTGTTCAAAGGCATTCACAAATTCTTCATCTCCTGTAACGACTTTATTGTTAATACTAAACTTAAGTTCGTTATCATGTTTCTTACTTTTCCCAGTTTCAGTATTTATGATGTTTCATACTGTTTTTACTTTATTAACGGACATTTTTAGTTTTTTACTCGAGTAAAACTTTTAAAAAGACCAATTTGAAAATACGTAAGTAATTTTTCAGGAATTCAATAAATTTAACATCATTATTGTAGGATTTTATGTCGTATAATTCGTATAAATGATTTCTACTTTTGTAAATACCTGGTGTCACTGAAAGTGATTTTACTTCTGTTAGAAACTTTGCAAATTAAACGTTTTTTAAACTCTTTGGAGACTATGTTAAACAAGTCTGTAAAGAGATCATTCGGATTATCTTGGAGAAGATTAAAATGTGCTAAAACTTCCAAGTTTGTTTTAAAACAATCTAACTTGTGAGTTGTAATCGGCCTGGAAAAGGCTTTTTTGGGCAATTATTTCACGCTTTGTTTAAAGGTTATAGTTAGGCCACTTTGATCACACTGAGAGCAGTTGATAACTTTATTGTCTGAATATTCACAATCACAGAAGATATTTTCGAGGCATGTCACAGTATCCTGAGTAATTCGAGTAGGTTCTCACAACATATTAGACAAATTAAATGATTTGAATAAATACAATAATTTCGAGCCCATATTCGATTTTTCTAGTAGATCTACATTTAAATCTCTACATACAATAACTTTTTTCTTGGTATGAAATAATAATTTGAAAACCGCATAAAAATGTTGTAATCTTGTCCCGAGGGTCGATAAACACAGAGAATAATATATATATATATATATATATATATATATATATATATATATATGTGCTTATTTCCATGCAAACTAATTATACTTGATATCCTACAGAAAGTTTTACAGTATCTTTTCTTTCCTTTGCTGTTATATTATTTTTGACTAGAATCATGGGGCCACCTTTTTGTATTCTCAATCAATTGTAGCAGCTAAGAACACACAAATTATTAATATTAAACCGCATATTGTGTTTATGTAAATGTTCTTAGTTATACACAAAATATCTGTTTTTGATTCCTCCAAGAACAACTCAATTGAATGTAGTTTGTCGAGAAAGCCGATTTGTATGTTTTGATGTACCAGCTTTAATACAGGTGGCACAATTTTGTTAGTGCTTGTACTAACCGTGTCAATAGGAAAAAAAATATAAAAATAATTATTACTACAAATACCATCAATTATGACCGTTATTGGAAAGTTTTCTGTTACACTCATTGTAACACATTCACTACAGGCTAAAATGCATGCTAATTTAGTAGCTAATTGTTTGATATAATAATTTGCAAGGTACAAACATGTGAAACATGGCAAGGATCCAAACTGCTAAATCTTTTTAGTATTGAAAAAAAGATGGGGCAAAAAATGTCTAAAGTTAATAAATATTCCCACTACAGGAAATATAAGGAATGGTCAGTACCAATTTGGAAAAACAAATGAATACAACAAAGTGTATAGATTTTACTCTTCTTAGGCCAATTTCTTGAAACTATAACGTATCTTTTTTAAGGTTGCATATAAAGTCAGCTGCATAATAAACACCTCATTTTGCTACAATCAGATCTGAACTCTATGACGTTTTCTTTTAGTTCAAAATAGCGCGCCCTCACCTCAGCCGTGGCTTTTACGAGCAACTAGGAACACGCTCTCACGAAAAACTGCATTTTAATTAATAAATCGACTACTAGATGAAACTATTAAAATGTTCTAATTTATTTAGGTGGAGTTATAATATTGTTCACTTATTTTCAATACAAATTTCACGGCTATATAATTTTAGGAAAGCCCCTGAACACTCTAAACACTTCAGAGGTAATTTCGTATTTTTTTTTCTATCAAGCGAACTTAAAGCTTTTGCGATTTTTCTAAGATGTTTAGATCAGCTTCGGCCACGCTGGCGCGTTCTCCGTCCTCACATGCTCGTTTTTCGGCCTCGCTTGAAAGACACTTATAGTTTTATGAAACAGACCAAGTTACACAATGTAAAATAGTCATTTGAAGTTGTGCAGTTCTGTGATCTGACCTAATACCCTCAAGCTCTCCCCCCTACATCCTACCCTGCAACCCTCGCAAATATTAAATTCAGATTCAGCACACTCAAATATATATACAAACCAACTTTCAGCTTATTTATTCGTTTTTCCACTATTTTCCCGATATTCCTTATGTGTGGAGAACAATGGTGGACGAAGTACACATCAACGTAACGAGCTTGAAACGACACAAGCCGACCGAGATTGTGGGAGATGATAGCAAAACTTTGTTCATCGACTCGCAGGGACCTGTTGAATGGGACAAACTTATTTCAGAAACCCTCAAGTGAGATGAATTTAACTTTAGGGTATAAGCGACTTTTGGCTAAAAATTATATATTTTTACTACTAGGCTACTAAAGGGCCATAGTACCATCTAATGGATACTTTCTAAAGTCACTCTCGTTAAAGCTGTACCTACCAAAAAACTATATGAATGTATGAATATATGAACGAATTTATATGAATATATATAATAATATATATGAATGTTAATGGTTTCAATTCGGCGTAACAGGACTAACCTTATTTTAAGCGTCCTGTATTTTTCTTTCTTTTTCGAAAAGACCAGGGCAGAACGTTTAAATTAAGTTTAGTTCTGTCAAACAAATTAAGATGTGCTACACTGAAACGACACCATTTTTCACACGTATCACAAAATGGTGGTTTCCGGCTTGAGTTCCCTACTGTTCCTAATTAAGTAAATGGCTTGGTCGGTTTGATTCATTTATACTTTCATTAATAGGTAAACTTGAAAGCTATAAACTGGATATAAGATTTTTCAATCGAACAATCGCGTCTTATTTATAAAAGTATTATGTTCTCCTATTTTGTGCTATCGGAGACACGACAGCGTTCGTCGTAGCAGTCACTTCGCAATGCGCGCTGATATGAACGTTATTTCAATGTGGTTTCCGTCGATATTCGTAGCGACACCACACTTGCCTGATTTTAGCGTTACTTAGCACTTTAATTTAAACGAACTTTCAAAATGCCCTTACCACTACCAACCAGCATATCTGAGAAAAATAAAACTAAAGGATACCCACTCAAAATATGTGTTCATTGGAAAAGTTATAATATATTTCGTTAGCAGCGGTAGCTCAGGGGCAGAACGTTGGTTTTTTAATCTTGAGATCCAGGGGCTCTACCGCGTAATTCTCATTTGTATCAACTTCAAGCAAATGCATGCGAAATTCAACGCGTGCAAAAGAGATGGCATGTTAGGCGGGCGTCGTCGCACGCACGTGAAATTTCAATCTCAAGTTGATGTTGATGAAAATGAGAATTACGCGGTAGACCCTAATAATCGACAGATATTTTTACGACGACGCGACGACGCACAGTGGCAGGTAAATTATGTTTCATATACATAGAAACCAAATTACGGTTTTTGAACAAAAAAAAAATACAGAGTTGTCACAACCAACTTGTTGTTTTTTCTCCTTGAGCTTTTTCTCCTCACGTACAGTGGTTCGAAACTAAAAGTAAAATAGTTTTTCTTGTATGAAACAAATCACATTGTGTTATTTTTTCACGACTAGTTCAAACTGTTAAGCTTCCATTGATTTCTATGTATAGCGGGACTCAAGGTGAGCAAGATGAACTACAGCACGTGCGCATCGACTTCCCCGTTTGGCCGCTACACATATTTAAACTTTCGAAATTTGCACTGCAATATTTTACTGGAAATATATTTGTTTGTAGGTAAATTATATATTAAATATAACAAGCTAACCTATATTTTACGCAAATATGTAAGTATACATATGCATAAAGTTTAAATATGTGTTAGCTTGTAACTTTATGATGTAATCTTCTTTTCCAAGCGTTGTGGTTCGAAATTACATTTTTTTTTTTTTTTTAGTTTATTTATTCATAGTTAAATTTATTTACATATTTAAGAGTTTAAAGCCATCCGACTAAAACCACATGGTTTATGCGCGGTATGGCGAGATCGCAAACTTTATGCTTAACTAACTAAACTAATTCTAACTTATATTATGTTAAATAACATCACGCAGCCACAGGCTGCTGATGTTGAAGAAAATAAAGCTTTATGGCACTTTTTCGCTTTTTATTATTATTTAAGTTTTTTAGTCTATCTAATGTATGGGTAGGTATTTCATTTAGTATTAAAGGAAGCATGTACTCCCATGTTCTCATACCATATATATTATTATAGTTAGGTAGTTTATAAGTAGGTAGGTAAGTTAGGTTTCGTAAGTTCTTAGGCCTAGTTTTCTTAATAAGTTTATCTTCATTATCATATTCTTCACAAATAATAGCCATTTTTATTTTACTATAGATATTAATAATTTTACAGAAGTCAAATAAGCCTTTTTCGTCGCCATTGTATTTGTTTTTAATATTGTTAGGCACAATGACTTTTAATAATCTAAGTTGTAGTCTATATATGTTGTCGATATAGCTTTTATAAGTACGACCATAACTACTAATACCATAGCTTATAATTGAGTCAGCAAGTGATAGATACATTATTCTTAATATATTATAAGGTAATTTGTATTTAATTATACACAATTTTGATAGAATGCCTCGCAGCTTGTTACATAGGTATTCAATATGTGGACCCCAGTTCAGATTGTTATCTATAATGAGACCTAGGTACTTATGTTGTTTGACAAGTTCTAGATGCTCACAGTTACATGTATTGTGATTTTTATGTAAACATTGATGGTCATGGGCAACGATGTACGGAGTGATTAAGGTTTTTAAGTATGGGGAGTGAATGTGTAAAAGTTTAGTTTTTTGTGAATTAATGACAAGTCCGACATCGTGAGCCCATTTACATAGGAGGTCAAAGTTACGTTGCATTATTTGTTGAGCTTCTTCAACATTTGTATGTGATGCTATCAAACATGTGTCATCTGCAAACTGGTAAACGGACCCTTCGGAAAATATGTTACACATGTCATTTACATACAACAGGTACTCGGTAGGCCCAAAAATTGAACCTTGAGCGGTGCCTTCTTCAGTCGGAAACCGGTTGCTATGCACTCCACCTATGTTGACTGATGTAAATCTGTTTGTGTGATAGTTTTTCAGTAAGTTTCTGAAAGGGCCCTGTATGCCATTCTGCATCAGTTTGGAATAAAGTGTGTCATAATTAAGTGTATCAAATGCTTTACTAAAATCAATAAATACAGCCAGCACATGCTGTCTGTCATTCATGTACTTGCTGACCTCATTAGTAAATTGAGAAAGTAATTGAGATGTATTTCGCTGTTTTTGGAAACCGAACTGCTTTTTATTTATAACTTTGTTTTTTATAAGAAATTTATTTATTTCGTTTCCGAGATACCTCTCAATTATTTTGTCAATGCAAGATAGGATAGTAATTGGCCTATAGTTGTTTATGTCGATATGACTACCTTTTTTATAAATAGGTCTTATGGTACCTACTTTAAGTTTATCAGGATACAATGAAGTTTTAATGCATGTATTAATAAGATGGGTAATAACGGGGGTAATGGATGTATTTATAAATTTTACATCTTTAGCTCGGATTTTATCTATTCCTGGACTTTTTTTATCATTCATATGTTTAATTATTGTATATATGACATCACTTTTGGCCTTTTGTAATCTTATTGAGAGATTTGGGCTATTAGTATAAGTGTGTTTCTTTAGAAGAGGTACATCACAATAAGAGCAAATTTTTTTTACATTGTTTCTAAACTCACAGGCGAAGTTATTAGTCAAAGTAGGAATATCAGTTTTATACGTATTTTTATACATAACGTGGTATGTTCTCTAAAAACATGTACTCTTGTTTACATTTTCAATGCTTTCGTTTTTTGCACAAAAACTACTTAAACGTCAACTTCTGGCACGGCTAGGGTTGCGGCTTTGGCTGTGGCTGGTGCTGGGCTAGGGCTGGCGGGACAACTGGAGTGATTTCAGAATTCGCGCAGGAAAGTCGTTCCGTATGATCAGTAGAGAATTTGGTTTAATTTAAAGATAGCATTCTGTTTAAATCACATTGGAATAACCATAATATATCCTTGATCGGCAATCCTTGTTCGCTTGACAACGACAGTGCGTGTAGACGTCTGAGGGCTCTTCACTCGAGCTCAAACAATCATCCGTCATTCCGTCTGTGACGTCACCACTAACCATCCTCTATACGCAACATCACCTGCAAATTCTGCAATTATGCAGTATTGTAACCAAAAATATTATCGTTTAGAATCAGGCCATGCCCATGCTCTAAGATCGATGAATTATATGAAGGGTATCCAAAATTTACGAACCAAAAATTCCTTAAGAAAAGTCTTCTAGTGAAAATAATACGATAGGTAACTTTCTGAATAATGTTGAATGTATATTATTACGTAGAAAAATATAGAGTAGCAAGCTTAGAGTAAGTATACATCGACTAAGGTAGCAAGGTAAACACGGCGGCTTATAATAACAATTTCCTGATTGAATTTCGTCGATGCCTGTAACATCGTCCGACCAAGTGAATCGAGCGACGTTCGTTCGTATTACTTTTATTTAACATCGGAAATATTCGGATATCTATTTTGTTTTGTAAAGGGGTTTACGAGGAAAGGAAGCCATCCATTGGAATCAAATTAAATTTCAGGCTTCATCACGCTCCAGAAAATAATGAGCAATACCTTCAAAAATATAAGATATTACTTGTGATTAATTTATTATTTATTTTCATTGAAATACTTCCTTACTTCTAAATCTTACTTGCTCAGACGCTTCTTCTTTCCATCATTGACTATGGTGATGTCTGTCTCATTGATGCTAACGAGGAGTTGTTAAATAAACTCGAACGACTTCAGAACTTAGCAATCCGATTTATCTTTGGTCTTTGTAAATATGATCACGTCCCTCATGTCAGTAAATAATTAAAATGGTTACCAATCCGTCTTTGCCGCAATGTTCACATTGTCCCATCTCTTTAAAAATATTAAGGATTCCGCTAAGCGGGCTTTTTAAATGATCGATTCCCGGTATTTTCTTGACAGAATGTATAAAGGTATTTTTTTTTAATTTAATTTGATTTATATTTTACCAATATTATACCTATAATTTAAATTCAATAATGTATTGTTTCTTACGTAGTAGTTAAATGTTTATTTTAGCGAAATACGGTAAGATATCCATAGTTATGACAGCTCATGTATAATATTCACTCAGAAATTTTATTGGCACCGAACATGGCACTTTTTCCAGCCGCTATCTAGCGCTTTTTGAAGGTCTGGCATCGCGGATGTGTTTGAAAGAGAAATTTCTTCGAATATAATAGATATGAATTGAAACACTAATCAAAGTCTTCTTGTACGAGTTCCACTATTTTATTTCTTTAATTATTGCGACTAGTTTCGTCTATTTGACATCAGCCCGACGATTTCAAATAGACGAAACTAGTCGCAATAGTCAACTAGTCGTTTCGTCTATTTGACATCGTCGGGCTGATGTCAAATAGACGAAACTAGTAGAAATAAAATAGTGTAACTCGTACAAGAAGACTTTGATTAGTGTTAGAATGAAGTTCCATCAAGGAGTCACACCTTACAGTATAAATTATTAGATATGAATTGATTTTGTAACTTAAAATTCTGCTACCTAAGAGCACATGGAACATAATTTCCTTTCCATTCAAAGTTGTGAAATTAAAAACTGTAGTGTAGATTATTATAGTTTATAGTTTGCATTAACAAAATGTTAATGGAATTTAACTCAAAGACGTGCTATACCCTAGTAGAAAGTTAATGTAAAAATCGTATACACATTTAGTACGAAATTTATATTGCTATCAGTTAATAACATTCACAGCAATCAGTTAATTTAAATCGGTAGGACACACCTAGTTAAAACAAATAACATAAAAATTTAGTATTTATCTATCTCAAAAATATGACAATTAAATAAGTAAAAAGTAATATGAAATTTGTAAAATGGACCACATATACACAAATAATATAACCTATATAATGTTATGCTAAATACAATAAAAGCAAACGTCACGGATTGGTGTCCCTCGTACTCGTAATTCGTAACAATTCAAGTAAGACGTCGGACTCACATGATTACATAGGGTTGTTTAGTTAAACCGTGCGCCCTTTTTGTTGACGACAACGAAAGGGTTAACTTTGCTTTCTGGTCAAAAGGGTCTGGGTTGCGTTGACAAGAAATTAAGTTCGAGGAAAGTGTAAACTTTATATTTTTGTTCAAATTTAATACGGTTTATTTCCATTTTAAAACATTCTTTAATCTTTAATAAGTACACAGAACCATAGACACAAATAGGTACACGAAACCATAGGCACAAATAAAATCACAATGGAAAGAGATGCACATTGGCGAGCTTATCTCTTAAAACAGATTTCGTAAACAAAAACGAAGTAATCATACTTATACGTGTACACAGAAAACTAAAACTAAAACATACGTAAAAGTATATACAAGTACAAGCCTAACAATAAAACTAAAATATCAATACTTACTATTATGAAATATAACAAATAAACATCGTTTATTTATAAAAATACTTAAATACATTTAATATATATAACTATTCAAATAGTGAGAGGTAATGGATTTAAGGGGGGCTTATCCCAATTTTGTCTCTCTTCCGATTCATTTTAAACCATGAAATTGTGATATTTTGTGTCTAAAAAAATATATATCTTATATACATTCTTTTTGCAAATTTTTTTGTTGTTTAAACCCGATACGTTATACTTTGCTTAATCGAAAATAAATCCGAACATTGTCAATTTTTCTCGTTTTTTTCGTTTTATATCAAATTTACATTACCAAATCGTGGGAAAATTACAGGAAATTAAGGTAAACGTAATTAAGAAAGTTCTTTTGTGGATAGTTTTCTGAAAACTTAACCGTAAAAACGTTTTTTGAGCGTAAAACGTGTTTTTTAAGAGCACGCCATGTTTCGCCAATGTGTTGTCGTAACAGCCACGGCTCAGTGCGCGCTATTTTAAACTATAATAAAAGATCATGGAGTTCAGTTCTACTTTCTATTTGGTGCAAAATGAGGTGCTTAATGACAGGGATAACGGGCCCTTAACTGGTAAAATTTACTGATCATTTAAATGTATTACCACTGCAATTTATTTTTATACTTTTTACTGCATGTTTCGTGCAATAAAATCCTATATTATGTATTTGTATACGGAAATAAACTATAATAAGGAATAATAATAAAATAATAAGAAACAATCTTGTCTAAGGGTGCAAAAATCGTCGTTGAAACATGGGTGTACTCTGCAATACTTCTGACTCCCCTGAGGCTACACTACATGTATAAAATAAGATCGTTTCAACAGATATTCCCTAGGGTTGCCCCTCTCTGTGGTACAGTAGTTCTCGGTCTCGACAACTAATACAAATTTTTGAAATTCTGTAGGAAAAGGTAACATTTATGTTCGGTCCGCATACTTTGGGTGGCACGTTACACTATGACTCTATATCGAGCCTCGAAGTGTTATATTTTATACTTCATATTTAGATACACCTCTGACACCACCACGGGAATTGATGTCGTGACGATGATTTATGTACATTTATTGATTATCTCGTTCTTTTTCGAATCAGATTGAAGCAATTAACAGCAAGAACCATCTCCTGGTTTGTAGGAAGATCTCTCGAATTAATGATAAAGTTATAATAAAGTGCAGTAGAGCTCCGTGATCACCAGGTGTCCGACTAATGGAAGGCACAGGTCCCCAGGGAAATATCAGCGGTCCAGCGATGCCGTCTAAGTATCTGAGCAAGCAATATGGAAGGGAAACTAACATCTTAGGAGCTATAGCTTTGTACCTATCTAGAGAATATGAAATTTAGTTTTTTATTGCTTGTAGGTAACCTTGATAACCTTGGTTTTTTGGTAACACGACATTTACACCCTCACTCAGGATAATGAGTCTTATTCTGCTTACGATAATGTTTATATTTGATCGTTTTTAATTTAAATAAAAGTAGAACAAACGCAACAATTTGTGTATCATTTATTCGTACAAAAAAAGAAAGATGACAATTTGCGTGAAAATAAGCAAAGTGATTTAGAAAACATTTTCCAGCGTAAATTCGATTTAAATTTGTTTGATTCAAAGAAAATGTGTTTCCTACCAGGATGACAGATTCACAATAACGTCCCTTCTGCAACAGGAACTATACAACTTAATTATAACACGACCCGAGTAGCGTTGTACTACCGTTATGAAATTAAATTTAACATTTACCTTTTAATTTGATCATTGTTTAATTTTGCGACGCAGTACAGTATGTTTTTTCGTATTCTAATGGCATACTAGTATTATCTATATTATCTAACCAACATCTCTGTCTGCGCTGAATTGGAGACTACATTCGCCCGCTTTTTTTCCCGACTATTTTTAATGAAAATAGCTATTGTTCAACCCCCATACGTCAAGTGAATGATACTAACTAAATTGTTTAGCTTACATGAAAACTGTATTAAAATTCGTTCAGTGTTACTGCAAGCAAACTAAACTTATGTCTATAGAACGGATCGAAATATATCTCGAAACTAATTTGTTTTTGTATATATTTATTATATTCCACAAACGTACAACAATACTGTATTTATTAACAAAATTTATTTTCGTCTTTAATTTAGAGTAGTCATTAAAAACCTTTTCAGGCGTTCTACTATTTTCAGCAACTATTAATCATCCGGCTACACAAATCCTGATTGAAGCTCCTCACAAAAGGACGAATCTGTCATTTTGGCGCCGCGCGGTGCAATCAATCATCTCTAGTGGTGGAGCACTCCGATATTTATCGCCATTTGGATACTGATGATGGAAGACTCTTGCTTTTGAAACTGATCCCGGGGGGGCACATTTTACTACTTTTTACGAATCCATTGAAAATAACTGAAACATGACAGAACAAGTAGGTCTACCCCACTATTCTTTATTCTTTATTGTACACACACATATACAGAAACAAGGATACATATTATAATATTTACATTTAAACAATATGCACATATTAGAAGAGATTTCTTCCAGCAAAACCAACAGGAAATAATAAACAAAAAAAATTATAATTTAAACGAGTAATCATACAAGTGCACAATTAGATTGATGCAAATTAAAAATATAAATATAGATTATATAACAATAGCAAAAATATAGTATTCAAATACTTACTATAAATACGCATTATAATTGATATTATATATAATATTATATTTACCTATTAAGACAGTGAGAGGTTATGTTATTTCAGCTTTTTCTTAAAAGAAATTATAGTACGCGAGTCTCGAATGCTATGCGGAAGAGCATTCCACAGTCTGATAGATTCAACATTAAAAGAGTTGCCATAAGCACAAGTATTATGTGCAGGAGTTTTAAGGAGGGAGGAAGTCCCAGACGCAAGAGATTAAGAACTCAAAACGTTCGCGAAGATAATGAGGAGAAAGTGGATTTCTAATGATATTAAATAGAAGGGACAAAATATGCACATTACGGCGGTGACGTATAGGTAACCATTTTAATTCCTTACGAAAGTGAGAAACGCGATCAAATTTGCGAAGACCATAGATGAAGCGGATAGCTAAATTTTGTTGACGTTCAAGTTTATTTAATAACACCTCAGTGGCATCGATGAGACAAACATCATAATCAATGATGGGAGAAAAAGGGTCTGGACAAGTAAAATTTTAGTTGTAAAGGGCAGAACTTCTGGAGTTGCTTTAGGGAGTGAAATGCGCTATGTTCTCTCCTGCTAGTCTCATTAACAGTCTCATGGCACCCAAGCCAAATTACTGTCGAGTATTACCCCTAAGTTTTTGGCTTTGTCAGAAAAGGTGATTGGTGACCCGTCAAACATTACTGAAGGAACGTTGCTGAGAAAATTCAGCCAATACTTACTGCCTAACAGCATTGCTTGTGACTTACTGGGATTAACAAGGAGACCATGAGATTTAGCCCAGAGATGTATATTATTTAGGTCGTCATTCATTTCCACATCCTCAACAAGAAAATGGCGATAGAGCTGCAAATAGTCTGCATAGAGATGGTAGCGTGAAGATAATGATTCGATGATAGAGTTAATAAAAATTGAAAACAGGAGAGGTGAAAGGACGCCACCTTGCGGAACACCAGCAGTAAGCTCACACCATTCAGATGATATTACATCAGAACGAATGCACTGCTGGCAGCCCCGTAAATATGAATCAAGCCATTCTGTTACTAGAGGAGATACGTTAAGCGAGCGAAGGATCTCCAGGAGAATGTCAAAATCTATTGACGTCAAGCAAAGTTAGCACCGTAACTTGTTTGTTATCGATTGCAAATCGTATATCATCAGTGACTTTCAGCAGTGCAGTAACAGTACTGTGCCCAGGATGGAATCCGGACTGGAAGGGATTTAGTAGGTTGTTCTGGGATAAGAAGGACGATAATTGTAAATGTACTAGAGATTTAAGTACCTTAGAGAGGATGGGTAGAATGGAAAAGGGACGATATTCTGAGAAGGAACTAGGATTGGATTTCTTAGGTAAAGGGATGACATGTGCACGTTTCCATGCCGTAGGAAAAGAACAAGTTACGAGGGAGTGATTCAAGATGTGAGGGATGGTAGGAAAAAGTTCATCGAGGATTGAGAGGAGCATTTGTGAACAAACCTGGTCATCGCCTACAGCTTTAGAGGAAATGGAAAGGATAGCTTTCTTCACGTCACTCAAAGATACAGTTTCGAATGAGAAGGAAACGCAGTTGGGCTTGTTGGCTAAGTTACAAAGCATGATATATTTGATGTTGTCATCTAATGTTACAGGAGTAGAGGAGAAGTGCTTATTAAGTGCATCGAAGTCAATGTTGTAAGTTGTCGATTCAGGAGATTTTCCGATCCCAAGCGTTTTTAAAAATTTCCAGACTTGAGCTGGATTGAATTTATCAATGGAATGGTGAATGTAGCATCTCTTTGCATCCCTGCACATTCTAGTGCAGCGATTACGCAGTCTTTTAAAGGATTCGAAATTTTCCTCAGAAGGGGCTTTCTTGTATTTCTGCTTAGCTTTATCACGCTTACCCATAAAGTCACGTATATCCTGCGTTAGCCAAGGTACTGGGAGATGTCTTACTTTAATCTTTTTAATAGGAGCATGTTTGTCAAAAAGGCTCAGTAGTATTCTATTAAAGTTAATAACCTTTTCGTCGATTGTGAGACTGGCTAAGACAGGTGTCCAGTCTACAGCAGTGGCGACTGCCCTAAGTTCTTCCAGATTCATGCCCTTAAAACTGCGAAGAAGAAGATATTTGGCTTTATCTTTGGGAGGACGAACTTGGTATGACAAGAATATCAGATCATGGTAAGAGAAAGGGGCATTTAGTTGGCCGTGGGTGGAAACTTTAGAAGGTTTAAATACAATCATAAGATATAGAAGAGAAGGGGTGCAATGGGGAGCATGGTGAGTTGGAGACAGGGGAAGAATTTGCAAATTAAAACTAGAGACGATCGAAGTCAATTTAGAAAAACGAGAATCATTTACAAGGAGATCAGTGTTAAAACCACTCAAAATTAATGTATCATCATATTGGGGACGTAAATCATAGATAAGGGACTCGAAAGATTCAAAGTAGTCGACAGTGCGGTCGGGAGGGTAGTAAACACCCACTATCTGAAGGTTAGTTTGTTTCTTTATACCGGGTGTAAATAGATTGGTATCTTTAAATAAAACCACGTACTCTACTGGTCATAGTTAACAATTTTCCGAAGGAATCACAGGCGCATATCAATAATTTTTTTTCCTCCCCACACTAGTATCAAGAACCTACAGAAAATGTTCTATCGGCAAGTCAACTTTTGTTTTTATTAGTGCGGCGTGGCAGGGTCATTTCTTTGTTAAAGTTGTCTAGTATGATCAGCAGAGAATGTCGTGTAGTATATTTACATCCGGTAAATTATAATCGCGATAAAACTTTCGAAGAGGTGTAGTTTATGATCATGGTTAACATATGGACTTATTTTTATATTTTTATAAAATTAAAGGACATATTATATAAAAAATTTAAACAAGTAACATATCGCACAGTCCCTAAAAAAGTGTCACTACACAGAAAAAGCACTTTTGAAAAAAAACATTTTTAATTTTTTTCTTTTATTGATTAGTTCATAGTTAGTTTAAAAAAAAACTGAATTAATAAACTTAATGTAATTTTTTTATGCAATTTATATTCTTGTTTATACATTTTACTTAAGTTTTATAGTATTTATGGAAAATTAATAAATCAATAAAATTTAAAACATATCCATGTTATGACGTTATTTTTGACACATATGGTAATATTGTATAAAATAATAGACGAAAAAAAACTGTCGTAACATATGATAATACGTTCTTTAAGGATAGAAAACATGAAAATCATACACAAAAGCTTACTATCATTTGTCACAACACAGCTTACAACGTTTTTCATGGATTTTGACAGCGATATTCCCAGGTCCACACTGTACCAAGACTGTATTAAACCTAATGTGACACTATTCTTGGAACAATCGCGTGAACTTCAGCTCAGTAAAAAAAACGTCATTTACGCCATCTACTGGTGAATAATAAAAGTACAAATATAATTTTTTTTCTGGATTCAGAGTTTTAAATTTCGCTTCGAGTGGTATTAATAATTGAAATCCGCACTAAGCTGTGTTATGACACTTTTTTAGGGGGTGTGCGATATGGTAAGGGACGCAACGTGTGTCGATACTTCAGTGCCGTCCACACCACAGCCGTCAGGGCTGGCGCAGCCGCGGCAATGGCAGAAGGAAACAAGAGGCGTAGGTATGCAAGCCTCAGTTCAGACTGCATATTTCGCCTTTTGGCGTCGAGACGCTCGGGCTGTGGGGTCCAGAAGCAAAACTCGATTTCAAGGAGTTAGCTGGTAAACGTTTATGTGGACCTGAGTGCCGGCGCATATCTTGGCCAGATAATTAGTCGGCCATACAAAGGGGAAACTCAGCCAGCCTTCTATTAGTACGCCTTTACATGACGATGGCGATCTGACAAATATTTTTTATATAGTTTAATTTTTATTTATTTAATATTTTTATAGGTAGGTATTTTCTTTTTCTGTTAATTTTTTTAAGTTTATTAGGAATTAATTTTATGTGCATTTAAGTTCCCTTAATATATTTACTAACATGATAGAAGAGTAAATTTCAGTTTAACTAATAACTGTAATAAATATTAGTAACAAAATTTATTTAGTTAGGAATATTATGTAGGTACCCTAATTCATAACTCTTACAACACCTCACAAACCCTATCACTCCCTCCTCACAAACTCTCACTTACACTTACTCTCACAATCTTGCTAATATTCTTCCACCCCTTTTGCCTCTTCCACATCTATGTATCTAGTCATACAAAATACGTTTATAATTAAATCGTTTTCTTTTAAAATGATTCTGCCATTTTATAACATGTTAGTATATTATATAAATTTTATTAAGTTCCACTGATGCCGACAAGAAGTAGAAATATATCTGGAAATAATTGTAATAAAGTGGTTTATAGGAATATGTAATGTAAACTGAATAAAACCAAATAAGTTTTCTTTAACATTAATTTAGTTTATTCTTTTAAAATGGTTTTAATGTCAATATCAGCATCTTTACTATATGTACATGTCGAATATCGTTGTTATTTACATCTATACGTATATGTCAAATATCGTTGTTATTTACATCTATACGTATATGTCAAATATCGTTGTTATTTACATCTATACGTATATGTCAAATATCGTTGTTACTTACATCTATACGTATATGTCAAATATCGTTGTTACTTACATCTATACGTATATGTCAAATATCGTTGTTACTTACATCTATACGTATATGTCAAATATCGTTGTTACTTACATCTATACGTATATGTCAAATATCGTTGTTATTTACATCTATACGTATATGTCAAATATCGTTGTTACTTACATCTATACGTATATGTCAAATATCGTTGTTACTTACATCTATACGTATATGTCAAATATCGTTGTTATTTACATCTATACGTATATGTCAAATATCGTTGTTACTTACATCTATACGTATATGTCAAATATCGTTGTTACTTACATCTATACGTATATGTCAAATATCGTTGTTACTTACATCTATACGTATATGTCAAATATCGTTGTTACTTACATCTATACGTATATGTCAAATATCGTTGTTACTTACATCTATACGTATATGTCAAATATCGTTGTTATTTACATCTATACGTATATGTCAAATATCGTTGTTACTTACATCTATACGTATATGTCAAATATCGTTGTTATTTACATCTATACGTATATGTCAAATATCGTTGTTACTTACATCTATACGTATATGTCAAATATCGTTGTTACTTACATCTATACGTATATGTCAAATATCGTTGTTACTTACATCTATACGTATATGTCAAATATCGTTGTTATTTACATCTATACGTATATGTCAAATATCGTTGTTACTTACATCTATACGTATATGTCAAATATCGTTGTTATTTACATCTATACGTATATGTCAAATATCGTTGTTATTTACATCTATACGTATATGTCAAATATCGTTGTTACTTACATCTATACGTATATGTCAAATATCGTTGTTATTTACATCTATACGTATATGTCAAATATCGTTGTTATTTACATCTATACGTATATGTCAAATATCGTTGTTACTTACATCTATACGTATATGTCAAATATCGTTGTTATTTACATCTATACGTATATGTCAAATATCGTTGTTACTTACATCTATACGTATATGTCAAATATCGTTGTTATTTACATCTATACGTATATGTCAAATATCGTTGTTACTTACATCTATACGTATATGTCAAATATCGTTGTTACTTACATCTATACGTATATGTCAAATATCGTTGTTATTTACATCTATACGTATATGTCGAATATCGTTGTTATTTACATCTATACGTATATGTCAAATATCGTTGTTATTTACATCTATACGTATATGTCGAATATCGTTGTTACTTACATCTATACGTATATGTCAAATATCGTTGTTATTTACATCTATACGTATATGTCGAATATCGTTGTTATTTACATCTATACGTATATGTCAAATATCGTTGTTATTTACATCTATACGTATATGTCGAATATCGTTGTTACTTACATCTATACGTATATGTCAAATATCGTTGTTACTTACATCTATACGTATATGTCAAATATCGTTGTTATTTACATCTATACGTATATGTCGAATATCGTTGTTATTTACATCTATACGTATATGTCAAATATCGTTGTTACTTACATCTATACGTATATGTCAAATATCGTTGTTATTTACATCTATACGTATATGTCGAATATCGTTGTTATTTACATCTATACGTATATGTCAAATATCGTTGTTACTTACATCTATACGTATATGTCAAATATCGTTGTTACTTACATCTATACGTATATGTCAAATATCGTTGTTATTTACATCTATACGTATATGTCGAATATCGTTGTTATTTACATCTATACGTATATGTCAAATATCGTTGTTACTTACATCTATACGTATATGTCAAATATCGTTGTTATTTACATCTATACGTATATGTCAAATATCGTTGTTATTTACATCTATACGTATATGTCGAATATCGTTGTTATTTACCAACTCGAGTGACGACGACTACAAGTTGGTCGAAATATATCTCGATTTAGTTGATTATTATATATTATTTTCAATTTAAAATGTAGATTAAATATTGTAAGAGTCATTTTCGCTAGAGGACGACCTCTTTCATGAAATTGTTATGAAATAACAGCTTTCATTTTATATAAATAATGGACGAGTCACAAATATCGGGTGCGGCAGTCACCTAATTTATCATTGTCGTTGCGACATGTTGCAGTCAACCTGACTTGTCACAGAAAATAATATGTACATTTATTATAACCAATTAAGCCCAAAATATATTGTCATTATACTTATTTTTGTTTCTCAAATGTTTAACAATAAGTATACTGTTCGCGCCACTTCTTGTGGCTCTCATACTGCGGGGTAGTTGTGAATTAATATTTTCAACTGTCATTTTCGCTGCATCTCCACCCGCTTAGTTTTGGACGCAAATCAATCAGTCGTCAATCAGAAGCCTTTCACGCCGGAGGTATACGCTGATTGTCATTCGACTAGGTCCTACCTCGACCCTACCGCCCGCCATTTTGAGATCGCACCCGCTGTGCGCCTCATTTTCATCTATTACTATTACGAAGAAGATTAGCCGAGAAGAGCGCAACCAGGCACGAAGAGGAAGAAGAAAACCATCTTGGAGAACACCAGAGACTTGGTGGCTCAGGCGAAGCGTGGTTTGTGGTGCATGCAGCTCCTTCCCAAGGTCAGATCTTTCATCTTCGTAATTATTTCTCTTCACTTCCCGCTATTTTTAAAACCTATGGTGATACAAAGCACTGCCGTCATATCGCGTGCTCATTTTTTTGGCCATTCGAGCCGGATCTAGATCCATTTTAGGCCCTTTGATCTGCGATCTATAACCATTTTTTGGTATTTCCAACCGCTATCTTCATGTTCTTTGTCTAAAGAACACGTGAATTCCGCTCTAATTTTCACTCTGCCCGCAGTATTACCCCGCATTCCCGCTCTTATTTGCATTATCTATGCATTAAAACCCCGCATTCGTCAAAATATTAGTGATTCCATTTCCTATATACTGGAAATTATAAATTATCTACAGTGAAATACGCCATTCTGTTAATTTATCCGCTGCGATTATACCATTTGATCATTTCACAGAAAATATTATCTGCCTACCTGCTAATTCTTAATATTATCGAGAGGTACTCGTACACAGGTTCGTCCGCCGCCCGTGTTATCTCTAACTCATTAGCATTATTCTATGTTGTAGTCAGTATAAAACTTTCAATAGTTCTGGTACTTGCCTAACTTTGTACTATATAACATGCCAAATTCCGCAGAAGCTGCAAAATTAAAGATGTCGTATAGTTTAAAGAAGCTTAAAAATAAAAGGCAAGAATTGTTTAATCGCCTTCAGAGAGTTTATGACTTTTCTAAAACCGCTTTAGAGGATGTTTCTTCGGCAGAATTGTTTATGGCCAATGTCGAAACTTTGGATACTGTACGCTCAGAAATTCATGTAATCATAGATGAAATTAATGACACAGAGGTATTGATAAATCCTAATTTTGAACCAAATTATCAAAGTTGGTCAGCTTTTGAGGATCTTTACTCCCATTGCAAATACATCAACCGGAAGTTATCACATTCTTCGAAATCGGCTGACTCTAAAGTTAAAGCTCCACTTGACATGGAATGTCCCAAAAAACCTACTATCAAGCTTCCAAAACTGGAACTCGTTGGTTTTTCTGGTGAAGCTACTATGTGGCCAACATTCTATGAAACATTTAAAACCACGATTCACGATAATCCGGACTTGACCGACAACGAACGAGTACAATACCTGATGGGTAAACTTTCTGGCCGGGCACTTTCGATTTGTTCTGGAATCACACCGAACGCAACTAACTACGACATAATCTGGAAAACACTCGTTTCTACTTTTCAAGACTCGCGTAGTTTAGCCACTACTTATTTGGATCAAATGTTTGAATTTCGCCCTTTAACTACCGCTAGTTCAAAAAACTTGGACTTGTTTTTAGACAAGTTCTGTTCCGCTGTTTCGTGTTTAAAATCGCTGAATATTAAAGATCTTTCGGATTTTATCCTTATGTATTTGGCCCTTAAAAAACTTGATGTTGAAACCGCTCGTTCATTTGAAATGTTTAAACGTGGTTCCGATTTACCCCATTATGATGAATTAATATCATTTTTACGGGAACAAATTAAGATACTGAACCGCACTGCACCCGCAATTACCGCTCCCGCTCCGAACCGCTCCGTTAATAATAATAACAACAAAACCGGGTACAGTACCAAGTCAACCCATGCTTTTGTCTCCGCTTCGACCAATAATAATTGTTGTCCGCTATGTAAACAATTAAAACACTATAATTTATATAAGTGTCCCGAATTTGTGAAACTAGATATCGAGAAAAGATTTCAGTTCATCAAATCTAATAACGGTTGCACCAATTGTTTAAGTATTACGCATAACAATTCCGCTTGTAAATCGTCTTATAATTGCCGCCATTGTAATTGTAAACACCATTCGATGTTGTGCCGCAAACAAAATGTGATGAATACTCACACCGCGCTTGGTCAAAATATTACCGTGTCTCCACGCACACATACGCAATCTTCGAGGTTGGTGGATCCTGCCGTATCGGCGACTAACACAGAACATATGACTAATGATTCTCAATCCGTACCAACTGCGAGTAATAATATTTCTTTATGTAACTTACAGCCTAACTCGCAGCGTAATGAAACATGCCTTTTAGGTACAATTCAAGTGATCGTGAAAGATTCTAACGGTATGTCTGTCCGTCTACGTGCGCTCTGCGACCCTGCGTCACAATCCAGTTTTTCGACGGTTTCCTGTTGTGAGAAGCTTAACTTAAAATATGAGAAAATTCCCCGCGCTTTTGTTAAGGGCATCGGCTCTTCATCAAACCCAATTAAGGGTGCGACAAACCTTAAATTGTTTTCACGATTTGATGATTCGGTTTCAATTTCGCTTGACACTTATGTAATCGACCGTATTACCGACAACTTACCATCGGTGCAGGTGGATTTGTCTACGCTTTCGTATTTAAAATATATCACACTTGCTGATGAAACATTTTACTTACCGGGTGAGATTGATATTCTTATCGGTGCATCTTTATTCGCGGATATCTTGTTATCAGGCCGCGTCTCTGGTCCCCCGGGTACGCCGACGGGATTTCAGACCATCTTCGGTTTTACGCTAATTGGTAATACGCCTGTTTACCAAAATACCGCATGTTCAATTTCGTTATGCTCTTATATGGAGATTGAACCGCCAATAGATTTTATTTTACAAAAATTTTGGCAATTAGAAGAGGTGCATTGTGAACCTGCTTCTAGTCCCGCAAATGATGAATGTGAAAAATTATTTATTAACAATGTGTCACGTGACCCCGCTGGTCGCTATTCGGTTTCTTTACCGTTCGCACGGAATCCTAACATACTAGGAAACTCGTACCATCACGCAAAAAAGTGTTTTATGTCTCTTGAGCGTAGGTTTGTTTCTAACGCAGATTTACGTTCCGAGTATAACAATATAATAAATGAATACCTAACTAAAGGTTACATATCCCCGCTTCATAATGATGACCAATTATCTCTTGGTTATTATATTCCGCATCATCCCGTAGTGCGTGTTGATAAATCAACGACAAAGGTGCGTATTTGTATGAATGCCAGTACTAAGACTG
The DNA here is from genome assembly GCA_934047225.1 of Ypsolopha sequella. Classification (NCBI taxonomy): domain Eukaryota; kingdom Metazoa; phylum Arthropoda; class Insecta; order Lepidoptera; family Ypsolophidae; genus Ypsolopha; species Ypsolopha sequella. Next base: position 786,547 of record OW203986.1, on the reverse strand, counting down.
ACTCCGCTGATGGTACTCGTGTCTCATTAAATGACACGCTGCACACAGGTGCTAATTTGCAAAACGATTTGTTTTTAATTTTACTTGACTTCCGCTTGTATGAAATCGCTTTTACCTCGGATATCAAACAAATGTTCTTACAAGTTTTGGTTAACGCCGATGATCGCAAATTTCAAAAGTTTTTATACCGCTTTGACACGTGTTCACCGCTTATCGCTTATCAGTTCAATCGCGTCTGCTTTGGACTACGTAGTAGCCCTTTCCTTGCGATGAGAGTAGTCAGGAAACTCTGTGAGGATGGGAGTTCAGCGTACCCGCTCGCCGCTACTGTAGCCGCACGAAACTGTTACATGGACGACATCTGCTATAGCACGCCCACCGTGCAGGGCTCCTTACAGCTCAGAGATGAGCTGGTAGGATTGCTTAAGGCCGGTGGCTTTGAGCTCGTCAAGTGGTCTAGTAACTGTCAACAGTTACTTGATACACTGCCTGATACTCACCGCTTAAATTCTAGTAAGAATTTTGAAGAACAAACTCAAACTCTTAAAGTTCTTGGCTTACAGTGGTCGCCTGATTCTGACGAGTTCTCTTTTACTGTATCGCTAGATAGTCGCCCATGTACTAAACGCAATGTTTTGTCCGTGATAGCACGTCAGTACGACGTCCTCGGCTTTACCGCTCCTGTGATCTTGTACGCAAAATTACTCTTGCAGAAAATCTGTATTTTAAAATTAGACTGGGATGAAACACTACCCTCTGATATTGCGCAGATTTGGCAAAACTATTTGAAGGAGCTACCTGTTTTGCGGGATTTACGTATTAAACGCCACTTAGACGTGTTCCAAAATTCGAAAATTTCGATAATATCATTTGCAGACGCAAGTGAACGTGGATACGGATGTGTCGTATATATTAGAGTACAAGATGACTCAGACACTTGCACTAGCATTCGGCTGGTATGCGCAAAGTCAAAAGTCTGTCCGCTCAAGACCGTCAGTGTCGCCCGCCTTGAGCTTTGTGCCTCGTTACTCATGTCGAAATTAACTCGTCGTGTAGTTGACGCTTATAAAATACGTCACAATATTGAACGTATTTACTGTTTTACCGATTCTATGGTAACTTTACACTGGATACATTCCTCACCGCACAGGTTTAAAACCTTTGTCGCGACGCGTATAACAAAAATAATATCCGCTATTCCCGCTGAATGTTTTTACCATACAGCTGGTTCTCAAAACCCGAGCGACTGTCTTTCCCGTGGTCTCACTCCCACGCAGTTGATGAGTCACCCGCTCTGGTTCACTGGACCTGCTTGGCTTTATCTGGACGCTAAAGAGTGGCCAATCAAAACAATAGAATCAGCTTCTATTGAAGAAAACTTGCCGGAATCAAAAACAATTTCTCTTCCCGCTTTTAGTAATGAAGAACCGCATCCACTTCTTTCTCTTTCGGAAAGAATTTCGTCATGGCTTGTGCTTTTACACACAATCATTTACATCTACCGATTTTTACGTATTTTACCGCGCTCTAATATTTTTACCGCTACCGATATGGATTTCGCTGAAGTTGCATTGATTAAAGCTCTTCAAGCATTTTATTTTCTTGATGAAATAAAAAGATTAAAGTCAAATAAACTTTGTTCTCCCGCTTTAAATCGACTATCGCCATTTTTAGATAAAAATGGATTGTTACGCGTTGGTGGTCGACTTCGCAACACAGACATGACGTTCGATCAACAACACCCTGTGTTGTTACCTCGTAAAAATCATATTGTCGAATTGATTATCATTCATTATCATCGCAAAAATTGTCACACTGGACCAGTGGCTTTAATGTCAATAATCCGCCAAAAATTTTGGATACTTTCCTGTCGAAATATTGTTCGTCGCGTAATACATAGCTGCAATTATTGTTTTAAGGCGAAGCCGAGACAAACCTTCCCTTTCATGGCAGATTTACCATCATGCCGCGTTAATGAGGCTAAAGCTTTTGTCCACTGCGCTGTGGATTATTGTGGTCCTATCAGTATCACTCCGTATCGAAAACGTGGAGTCCGTCCCGTCAAATGTTACCTCTGCATATTTGTATGCCTGGTGACTCGTGCAGTTCACGTTGAATTGGCAACTGATCTTAGCACGAACACTTTTCTTTCCGCGTTCAAACGTTTTTTATCTAGACGTGGAGCAGTGTCTTTCGTATATTCAGATAATGCTACGAACTTTGTAGGCGCTAGAAATGCCCTCTCAGAAATTTACAATTTGACAAACTCCGAAGAATTTAAAACGTCTTTCGCGAATGAACTTGCCGATCATAGAATACAATGGAAATTTAATATTCCACGTAGCCCACATTTTGGGGGACATTATGAGATATATGTCAAAGGATTTAAGACGCATTTGCATAGAGTAGTAGGTACTCAACTGTTGACCTACGAAGAATTATTAACTGTAGTTACGCAAATAGAATGTGTCATAAATTCTCGTCCGCTTACGCTGCTGAGTGAAGATCCATCTGAACTTAGCGCGTTAACTCCTGCACATTTTCTGATGTCAACTCCTTTAAAAGAATTACCCGCTTGTAAGGTGGCTGATGAGCCAGTTAATTTATTACGTCGCTACGCGTTGCTTGATCAAATGGTAGAATCGTTCGCAAGGCGATGGAAGAATGATTATCTCCATCTTCTCCAGTCTAGAGGAAAATGGAATACACCTTCCAACCCAATCAAAATTGGATCTGTTGTCGTTGTAGTTACCGATAACACTCCACCGCTTCAATGGCCGCTCGGTGTTATTGTAGCTGTATACCCTGGCAAAGATAATGTCATTAGGGTAGCTTCTGTCAAAACGACGACAGGTGTTTACAAACGACCTGTCGTGCGTCTTTGCCCTCTCCCATCTCAATAACTCCTTTCTTTGCCCCCGCTTCAAAATTTCGTTATTCTCTGTCTTATTTTTACTTTTCTATTCTTATTTTAAAACCAATGGTTTTAACGCCGGGGGCAAATGTTCGCGCCACTTCTTGTGGCTCTCATACTGCGGGGTAGTTGTGAATTAATATTTTCAACTGTCATTTTCGCTGCATCTCCACCCGCTTAGTTTTGGACGCAAATCAATCAGTCGTCAATCAGAAGCCTTTCACGCCGGAGGTATACGCTGATTGTCATTCGACTAGGTCCTACCTCGACCCTACCGCCCGCCATTTTGAGATCGCACCCGCTGTGCGCCTCATTTTCATCTATTACTATTACGAAGAAGATTAGCCGAGAAGAGCGCAACCAGGCACGAAGAGGAAGAAGAAAACCATCTTGGAGAACACCAGAGACTTGGTGGCTCAGGCGAAGCGTGGTTTGTGGTGCATGCAGCTCCTTCCCAAGGTCAGATCTTTCATCTTCGTAATTATTTCTCTTCACTTCCCGCTATTTTTAAAACCTATGGTGATACAAAGCACTGCCGTCATATCGCGTGCTCATATACAATAAGTACACGAGGTACACAAATGCCTGTACCGTCAGTGTTACATATTATTACATGTACTCGTAGTTACTAGTTTATGTTAAAGTAACAAAACAAAATCCTTTTAAATTTTGATGTTTTATCGTGTATCAATATTTGGGTACGCATAAAAACAATAATATGTTTTTTTTATTATTGCCCTAATCAAATCTCTACGTTAAAAGATATATTTTTTGCTTTTTGTAATTTTTATTTATTTTTATATTCTATTAACATTAAAAGACAATATAACATTTATTTTCGATATATAAGTTGGCCTGTTTGTAGGCATTCATCCATTTACATTTATAGTTTACATTATATATAAAAATAATTTATCTACTCCCATTTGCAACATCAAAAGTAGTTTTATTGTTTATCCGATGTTTGTAAAGTATTAAAATTTATTCAAAATTATTTAACATAACAGGTACACCTAAATCATTACAATAATATAATTATTAAACTAAAGCACTTACTTTCATACTTCTCTCTAACATTTTAATTTTTTTTTAATTTAAAAATGTTTTATTTCATAACTTAAATCTTAGCACAATACAAGGTTGAGGCCTCCTATTATGTATAAAAATACCTGTACCAGGTAGTCTCGATCTCGAACATTCCGTTACAAACATCTAACAGATAAACAATACTATCCACAAAAATATCACACTTTGGTGCTTATAATATTACATTATAACACCGCAGTTCTGCACTGCATTGGCCCAATCTATTATATAAAATCGAAAAGCTAGAAAGGGACAAATTCACGAGAAAGAGTGAGATCGCGCTCTACACACTTTTGTGTACGCGTATCACTCACACGATCGCCAAAATCGCGAATGATGAACTGTACAAACACTATGGGTTTGGATACGTGATCGCTTAATAATTAAAGAATGTAATTATGAAATCAAAATGTTCTGCGTTTCAGAAACGTCAGATCTGTATGGTATGTGTAAACGGCCGTTCATACTGTTTTGGGTTTGCAAAAACGTAACAATATGATGTAATGCAACTTTAAACGCAAATTGAAATTTATTATAAAACCGCTAGAGACCCAATCAACAACAGAGACGAGAAATAATTCCCTACCTTATTTTTTAAGCCACGCCCCCTTTATCCTGATTGGCCTTCAAGGCAGCTTTACCGGAACAACCCACGCGAGGTTCATGAACGAATGTCTTCTCAATTTTTTGAAAATATTACTGTTAACAGATATTTTTGATGGTATCTTGATTTTGAACACAAACACTTGTACTATTTGTTTCACTAAATAATTATATTTTTTGCACACTTCCCAACCGGTTTCGGATATCAATCTATCATCAGGGGATACAGAATAGTTATTATTTTAATATTCGATCAATAAAACGACAAACGTATGTCAACAATGATTGGCAATCATGAGCTGTCCTCTTACTCTCCCCCGAATAACTTCGAGGGGGTCTCCAAGTAAGATGTTGGTACCTCCACAGTTGAGCCCGGCATCAGCTCTACCACCTTGTTTCATATAGTCAGGTAGCAGTTAGTTTATCAAAAGTTTGAAATTATTTTCGAGATTATATGATTTATAGCGAAATCCATCGCTTTGTTTACTATAAACATTATTTAGAGTGCATTACAAACGAGAAAACATCAATTAGAAACAAATTTCTAGTAAGACAAATATTTTGAAAAAATTTCTCGGTCCAGCATTTGAATCTGCGACCTCTTGCTTACACGGTAAGTTCGAAATGTTTTATATTGTCTGTTATATTGATAATACTACATATTTGACCTTTAACACAAATTCTCAAATAATGTTGGTAGTGGTAACCAACACCCCTCACCCTACTTCCACAAAGTGTAGGGTCTTTTACTAAAACCTAATTACCTTCCGTGTAGTACGGTCATGCAGTAATTTGATAAGCGGCCTTAAGGGATTATAGTTAGGAGATTTTACTTGATTGTTGTCGTTATACCCTTTACTGCGTCAACGAGATTACATAGTGCGATATAAATTACGTTCCTCAGCTATCATCAGTTCAAATATTACATAGTGCGATATAAATTACGTTCCTCAGCTATCATCAGTTCAAATATTACATAGTGCGATATAAATTACGTTCCTCAGCTATTATCAGTTCAAATATTACATAGTGCGATATAAATTACGTTCCTCAGCTATCATCAGTTCAAATATTACATAGTGCGATATAAATTACGTTCCTCAGCTATCATCAGTTCAAATATTACATAGTGCGATATAAATTACGTTCCTCAGCTATCATCAGTTCAAATATTACATAGTGCGATATAAATTACGTTCCTCAGCTATCATCAGTTCAAATATTACATAGTGCGATATAAATTACGTTCCCCAGCTATCATCAGTTCAAATATTACATAGTGCGATATAAATTACGTTCCTCAGCTATCATCAGTTCAAATATTACATAGTGCGATATAAATTACGTTCCTCAGCTATCATCAGTTCAAATATTACATAGTGCGATATAAATTACGTTCCTCAGCTATCATCAGTTCAAATATTACATAGTGCGATATAAATTACGTTCCTCAGCTATCATCAGTTCAAATATTACATAGTGCGATATAAATTACGTTCCTCAGCTATCATCAGTTCAAATATTACATAGTGCGATGTAAATTATGCGGCTCAGCTATCATCAGTTGAAGTATTTCCCGAAGAATAACGAAGATTGCCGAAGACAGGTGTGAGTATGTGTATGTATGTTTAAATTGGAATTTTGAATTATTCTAACATACCAACACAATAATATTAAATTAAATAATAATAAATCACATAAAAAAAATTAAGAAAAGACATTCGGATATGCTTGTGTGATTAGTTCTGCACTTTATCCTGTATTTGACGAGAAAAGGGTGAATAATACATTTTTTTGTATGACGTAAAGCGTAATAAATGTCTAATTTCAGATTTTCACAAGGATATTCGCCTTATAATTTTAAAACAATTTGGTACTTTTTGTGTGTTTTTAAAAGAAAATTCGTCTCAATATCTTCGCATAATGACTCGTCAATATTAAAAGGCTATAATATATGTTATACCATCATTATTAAATATTTCAAGGTTTGTCATAAGACCCGGCAAAAAGGTTTGAAAAGTAAAGTTGAAACACGGAAAGAGAAAATTATGCACAGAACGAAATTTCCTCATTTCCAGGTTTAAAATTTACTTTTGTAACCCTTTTTTCAGTATATTTATACAGCATCGGAGTGGAAAAAGGATGAGATTGTCACGCTTGATGTGTCTATCCTCGTCCGACGATCCTTGTTCGCTCGGCAGCGCGTGAACTGAACCGAGTACCACGACATCTGAGGGCCCTTCAGTCGAGCTCGAAGGATCATCCGTCATTCCGTATGTGACGTCACGCCCCCCCCCCCCCATACGCACAATTACTGACATATTTTTACAATGCTTGTGGTCCGTTTGGGTGAGCGTCTGCAGTGCAATTCACAAGCACAATTGTATATTATAAATACATTGTTGTTTAATATGAAGCTTTTAACTGAAAATCAAACAAGAGAACCGCATTAAAGTAACCATTGGCTAAAATTTATTAACTTTCCATTAGTATTATTCATAGTTTGGATGTAAATGAACTGATTGATTGATGCCGAGGGGATTTCGACGGACTACAATAACAATTTTCTGATTGAATTTCACAGTAGTCGGAACATCGCTCGACCAATCAAATCAAGCTATGTAAACTGTTTAATCAGAATATCAGACCTGTTTTTATACTACAGTCGAAGAAGAGTACAGTAGAAGAAGGCAGCTCTACAGCGTATATGTCCTATAACAATCCAGTCTTCAGTTACTAAGGCTGATTCTCCATCCCTAAGGTATCCATCTGGATGGAGTACTCTGGCCAAGTTGACCCAAATACTGGTGACTTGAAATCACGCATTCAATTGATGACGAAAGCACTTGCTTTCCATCAAATTAAGTAGCTAATAACCAGAGGTGGGAATAGGTTGTGTGTTACATGTAATTGTGCTTTTTTGTGACTGTATGGCTCACTATCATATGTTGGTGCTTATAGGTGTGCATCTCGGTTTGCAAGTGATACGCATGTTTAATTTTTTGACCCGGCTTTGTTTTATTGTGTATTGAATAGGGTGGGTCAAAAAAAATTTTTCGTTCCTTTTCTTTTCTAATAGCAATAAAAGTGTGTGTATTGGGATAGAATAAGCAAGTACAAAATATTATTTGATTATATTTTGGTTAACTGCCTCCGGATTGGATTTAAAATTTCGAAAAAAATACATTTGAGGTGTATTATTATGTTCCATTTAGAAAACATTTCAACTGCATCTCAAACCTATTTAAAACGTTAAACAACAGCAAATATAGTCTATTTAGATAGAATACGCATCAAACGCATGTCCAATATTTTTTAGAGGCATGAGGTGCGGGGGCGGGAGGGCGAAATTGCATTTAGCGCGCCATTTTCTTTCACCTCAGTGACGCTGCGGCTAGTGAGGTTAGAGGACGTGTTTTGCTCAGTGTCACTATGGAACGTACTCGAAAGTGTTTCAAATGTCCTTTGCTAGGTGTATGATATAAAAGACAATATGCTAGCAACTTACGAGGATGTGATCAAATATTACGAATGGACGAGAAGGGAAATCAAGTTCAACAAAAGTTCCCAGAAAGAGCCAACATTTTCGGAAATCGCGGATATTGTTGCGAAAAAAATTGAAAGTATTTGGATTAAAGCATCTTTACCAACTGTAACACACGCTAGAGTGTGTCAAATGCTAAAATCATACCACCTTAAGTACAAAAACCTCCTCAAATCTCACCCCAAAATACCCCAGAAAAACATAGATGTGTTTCAGCGCAATAGCAAGGCTCTCTTCGACATTTGTTCTTGCAAATGCAAGGATTTAAACTCATGCATCTGTTCTAAAGAAAGAAAAGTACCAACAAATGAGCGTATTTTCCTGATTGATCAACGCACCTCGAGAAAAATGATTATAGGAAACGTCGACGTCACTAGTACTAATCAACTCAAAAAATCATTGAAAAGAAAATATTTACAACAACAAAGCGCACAAAATAAAACAACAGATCACATCGAAGAGCCAATAGAACCACTTAATACTTCATCATCGTCATCAATTACCAACGATTCCGATTGGGATGATCCCGTAGTAGAAGTTAAGCTACCCACTACATCTCAGCAGGGATGCAGTGGAATAAACTTTTCTGCGCTTTCAAAGACTTGTGACAGGTTTGGAATATCGGAGAGAGCAGGAGCAGCTATTGCTTCCGTAGTTTTGCAAGCAACAGAGTCTGCCCCGGTGATTGACAAAAGCAAATTGCGTAGAGAAAGAACCAAAACCCGACAAAGTATAATGTCTAAGGACAAAGTACAATCAATCCCCGCTCTATATTTCGATGGACGCAAAGACCGAACTCTGACAATAATAAAACAAGGAGCTAAGTTTTACAGGCAAACGATACTGGAGGAACATATTTCACTTATAAAAGAACCAGACTCTATTTACTTAGGTCACATTACACCAACCTCCGGAACTTCTAAAATGATCGTAAAGGCAATTACAGAATATTTTTTTAACGAAAACCTATGTATGGATGATTTGCTGGCAATTGGATGCGACGGGACGAATGTGAACGTTGGAAAGTATGGAGGAACCATACGTTTACTAGAAAAACAATTAAATAAACCACTGCAATGGATTGTCTGTCTGCTTCATATGACATTCATATACCATTTCGGCACTTGTTCGCGCATATCGATGGCGCAACTTCGGGACCCAATACATTTTCAGGAAAAATTGGAAAAGAGTTGGAAAACTGTGAAATGAAACCCGTAGTCCAGTATCAGGCAATACCTTCGGAGTTGCCGCATGTGACAGCCCAAGATCTGAGCACAGATCAATCTTACCTGCACAGCATTACGTCTGCTATCTCGACCGGCGTATTTCCCGAAGATTTGGCAAAGAAGTCACCTGGAAAGATGTCACATGCTAGGTGGCTTACCCGGGCTAATCGTATATTGAGGCTATATGTTTCGACAAAATCCCCTTGCCATCACACACCCAAGCAGTAGAAAGAGCAGTGAAGACAGTGACCGAAGCCGCCAGCACATTATGCAGCAAATCTGCTCGAGAGGGATTTATTAAATCACAAATAGAGTCTCGCAAAGATATGCCGAGATTCGACAGCAAAAAAGATTTTAAGGTAGTTTAATAGAAATGTCTATGATTTACATGATGCTTTTTCATATTTTCTTTGTTATAATAGACAAGTATATTCAATTAACATGTGTTTTCTTTAATTAAAAGCTTGTATTTAGGAAAATTATATTATTTTTACAACTTCTCTTAAAACCATTATATTATAAATTTTGTCAATTTTCAAAAAAGATCCGGAGGCAAAAGATATTAACCAATCGTATTGATATTTTGTAAGTGTTATAAGTACATAGTAACACAAATTTTTACCGCTATTACGTAAAAAAATGAGACATTTTTTTTTTCTTCATACATTGGTGACCCACCCTAGTATTGAACCTGCTTCAACTGATTGACCCTGACCATAACAAATTGTACCTGTCAAAATTCAAAATGTAAAGTTGTCATTCATTCTCTCTATGTCTGAAAATTTTAGTGAAACTCGTCTTTAGTTTTGTCTGCAAAACATTTCTGTTTAATTTGTTTATTAAGGGCGTGGCACAAGCCCTCTATAGATTTGTTGGAATAATATTGTTACTAAGCTGTGCGTGGTTGTGTGTGACCCGTGTTTTATTTAGTTGAACACTAAAATCAATTGGAGACATGGTTTTGTACATCCATATCATGTTTTGTATCAACATTTAGTTCCAAATTAAAAATCACGCTAAATAATTCCGAGCTCTGCTAATAATAGACCATAGCTTATTGTCGGTTATTCATCGAGTACCAGCATGACACAGTCACTGTGAGAAGAAAAATAAAAAAATACTTCTAAAAAAGCCGGCTGACCGTGGCAGGTTGTGTACGTAAAGATGAGTTTTAAGGGGGTTAAATAAATAAATAATAAAAAAACTTTCATTTCAGATAACTCAGAATCCATAGCATATTAATAAAACATAATATTAGGTTAGTAACAAATAAAATGAAATAAAACACAAAACTCTGAACTAAAATTAACCCTCTCAGTTCTCATTATCGTTAAGACAATAATAAAACAATAGATCTCGGTCTAGATCCTGGCTCAGATCTATCTTACTTATATATATATATATCACTCGAGGCAAGATCTGGACCGCCACCTGTTGTTTTAGTTATGATGATAATTTAACAGATAGACATGAAAAGATAAGGAGGTGTCGAAGATTAAATTATTCTTGTTACAAGATTTAAAATTAAATTAAATAAAGTTGTTTAAAATGAAAACCTTATTTTTTTTTCATTTGCAGTGTTTAATTATTGAAAAAAAAAAGCTTTAATAACACTGAAAACCTAACAATATAATAAAACTAACCTAAACAAAAAAAGCAAAACGAAGCTAAAAACCTATAATAAAAATAACAAAACTAAATGAAAAATCTCATCATATCTAGATCGTCACCGTCATGCAGAATGGTACCTAGAAGGATGACTCTTTGAATGGCTAGACTGATTCACTGGCCAAGATACGCGCCAGCCTTCGGGTCCCCACAAGCGTCGATCAGCCGTGCAGATAACTCTTTATAAGGGAGCTTATAGCATCTGGACCCCAACGCCCGAGAGTCTCGACCCCAAAAAGCACAAATATGCTGTCCGATCTAAAGGCTGTATACCTGCACCGTGACGTGAAAAGTATAGTACCGTAGAGGACATACGTGATATGGACGGGTGACAGAAAGCCTGGGAGTGCTACTGAAAATGTTGTGGATTCCTAGACCACCAAACCGGACTGGGAGGGTGGCTTGTGTCGAGCACCAGTCAGTGAGTGAACAGTTTAGGATGGTAACAAGTGTTTGTTGGAGATTATTATCAATAATTTCTAAAAGTGAAGGATATTTCCAAAGTGGGCAGCATCACAGAACGTAGGTTAATTTGGGTGCAAAAAAGCAGAAACGGATTGTAAATAGTGCAACGTGAGGGTTAATATTTGTCAAAAGGTCTGAAGTAAAGCGAAATTTTGAGATCTGGTCGTAAACATTATTAACGTGTAGAACTGACTTGTTTAATGTTGAGGTAGTAGATGGTATATTATCATGCTTTGTTCACCGTTAACCTAACGTTACGGAATACGAAGTCACAAAATACCTAATATAAACTTTTAAAATAAAAGTAAAATTAAATTAACGAAAAACTTTTACTGGAAAGAACCTATGATTATCCAAATCTGAATCACAACACACAAATTATGCTAATAATGTGACAACAATTTGGGATGTAAAATGAGAACTGAACCTATTGATTTTTTATTGCAAAGCTCTTCTACAGCTGCTAGAAAATCATAGCGCAAATATTGGCAAATATTAATCAATAACTCTCTGGCACATTATCCAGTCGACAAGTGTCAGCCCTAGCCCGAGACCCGAGCTCACGACAAGTGACAGATGACAAATGACAGAACGATGAGCTGTCAGCCCGTCCCACTGAACATGGTGACGCCCAGGCCTTAAGTGTCCCTGGAGAAAACTCTACTGTACTTGCACACGTTTTGCAGATAAATAATTATTGGATAAGTGCTTCCTATTTTATTGAAAAAGATTTATACTACTACTTCTGGACCTGTCAATTAAATGTGATTCCTGATTCACTGCGTCCCGAGATTAATAAAAATTAAGGAAAACGTGACAGTGACTAGTATATGCTAGACCCTGCTAAACAAAAATAAAAGGAATCATTTAGTCGAATCTTCTACACCTGGCAATTACTTGACTCTTTAGTCCAAGAGCATACTATTTATTCACTATATAGATAGAGCCTGACTACTGAGACTGGATCATGCTGGGAATTTCTCAAATGGGAGTAGTAGGTAGCTTTTCTCGCAAGCACGTATCTAATGGGGAGGGGGGAGATTCTGGGGATCCGACCCTCCAAATTGTTCTACATGAACCAAAACTTTCAAAAAAGTAAATAAAAACGAGTTTGTAAACCATAAAATGTTTGCAATTATATCACAAAACTACCGTGAAAGTCCATCACAACTAAATAGATATTACAGTTACAGCAGACTCACTTTGATTTTTACATATAATGAACTTAATAAACGAACATCATCGTCCTGTTTATCTTCCGTTACGAGTATTTCTGTTTTTATTAAATAGCAACCTCTGTGGTCTGGTTCGAGTACTGGGGCCCTACTTGGAGGTCACGGGTTCAGATCTCGTAGGGTCACACGTTTTAGATTTTCGGAAGGCATGTTACACTGTGGGTCCAGATTGTGGTACCTGAAGTGTGACGTAATAATCGTCAGTGGAACGTGGGTGTATGAATGAATGAATGAATAAACACTTTATTGCACAGAAAATTTAAATAAAACACAGAATACAGAATAACAAAAGGCAAGGGCGGACTTATTCCTTAAAGAAAATTTTTCCAGTCAACCGATGGTACGGAGAAATAAAAAAAAATACAAGTGAGGTTATATTAATAAAAATAATCTTCTTCAAGCATAATATTTTAATATAATACACTACATACTAATACATACAGAAATACACAAATAAATACATACATACAAATAAAGTAGCATAGTCAGTCTACTCAGAGAGATGAAAGGTAATAATTTTTCAGGGTGTACGTATGTAGACTGTGACTTACATTTCAAAGTCCATACTCGGAAACTACTCTGACATCCCCTTGGAAGTTCATGGCGCGACAATGTATTTTTAAATTGTCAAAGATTTAACTTTCTGAAAAAGGCAGCCTTTTGAACAAGATATTTGGGGCAGTGATTTCTAAAATCTCCCGTAATGACCGTGTCTTTAAAGTATATCAAATGTCAAACAAAAAGGCAAACTCTCACTCGAAACATTTTCAAAGAAACAAAGAGAATCTTCATGACGCAATTCAAGTGACCTAGATAACCTTGTCCAATCATAAACATAATGCAATATATTATTGTATTATACGTACTTGCTGCTCGGTACCACAAAGAGAAACTCGCACTTCAATGTGGCTTGTAGCTAACTTCATAAAGACAATGTTGCTGTGTTGCCGTAAGTTTCCTTCATACATTGCTTTGTCACATAATACTTGATTGATTGGTAACTTGGCATCTACGATTTAAAGTGGATGCGATGGAACGAGTTCCCAAACGCAAAACTTATGATTGTTGTTGTTATTTATGACTAACAAGTATAACATAAATGTTATTTATGGCATTATGCGATACATTTTATTACTAAATGATTCGTTGTTTAGATTCATAATGACTATAAACACGGTTACTCACGGTTGTGTTAGTCAAAAATCGCCTGACTAGTTTCGCTTTAATAGTACAGCTTCTTCAGAGAATCCTGTTTACCTGAAGCAGGCGATTTCTTATAAACACACGATGAGTAGCCGTGTTTATAGTCACTATGCGATAAAATTTGAATATAAATTAGGCTTTTCTAGCAAAGATGTACTTTATGCATTACTTTGTAAACAACGCTGCACAGTTGTTTGGCAAGATTATTTAAAACGTAAAGCATAAAATAACACAACTTTGCTAGAAAAGCCTAATTTACATTCTACTATGTTCGCCAAATGTCAAAAATTACAAATAATAAAAGCAATCATAAGTTTTGCATTACATAGGGAACGCGTTCCGTCGCATCTATTTTAACAAATTCGTGTCCTCTGTCACATAATTGCGTCCAAACTACAATGTAGTGGGTTTATAAAGCGGGAAGCTATGGAATCGTAGATCGTTATTCGTAGGTACCACCGTAGCAGTTGCTATGGAATCGCAGATCGTTATTCGTAGGTACCACCGTAGCAGTTGCTATGGAATCGTAGATCGTTATTCGTAGGTAACACCGTAGCAGTTGCTATGGAATCGTAGATCGTTTTTCGTAGGTACCACCGTAGCAGTTGCTATGGAATCGTAGATCTTTATTCGTAGGTACCACCGTAGCAATTGCTATGGAATCGTAGATCTTTATTCGTAGGTACCACCGTAGCAGTTGCTATGGAATCGTAGATCCTTATTCGTCGGTACCACCGTAGCAGTTGCTATGAAATCGTAGATCCTTATTCGTAGGGACCACCGTAGCAGTTGCTATGAAATCGTAGATCTTTATTCGTAGGGACCACCGTAGCAGTTGCTATGAAATCGTAGATCCTTATTCGTAGGGACCACCGTAGCAGTTGCTATGAAATCGTAGATCCTTATTCGTAGGTACCACCGTAGCAGTTGCTATGAAATCGTAGATCCTTATTCGTAGGGACCACCGTAGCAGTTGCTATGAAATCGTAGATCCTTATTCGTAGGTACCACTGTAGCAGTTGCTATGGAAGCTATGTCGCTACCATCGTAGCGCTTCTAACACTGCACCATACGCAGAAAATGTCAGTAGTCAGTGATAGATAAAAATGAACGCAGCTAGAAACCTAGATCTTTTTTAATAAACACAGAAACCAGTAATGATGTAGAACTCGAGTGATTGGTTCACGTACAGGGATCCTAATCCAGAAATATTTAATTAATGAAACTACCGCGCCGGGAACTACATAACAGAAAACATAGGATGGCTTTGAATATACTGAACATATAAAATTAAAATTTTATATGTTTTTTAAGTGAATTAAAAGTAGTAAAGTTATTAGTAGTAGTAGTTGATAGCTGTGAAGTATGATGTGAGGTTACAGCCCGTTTGAATCGGAAAGCAGAAGCTTTTTCATGAGCTCAGTGGTTTGTCTGGGGTGAGCAGATGGAAAGAGATCTGCAGTAATGCAAATAATTTAATTGATACCCGATTACATACCATACCGATTTACAAAAATACGTATTTTTATGAATATTTTGTTTGTTATTTTTATAGAAAATTGTTTTGCTAAATCTGAATCTGAACTGTAAAAGAATTCTGATTTCAGATTCAGATTCAGCACAAAAAAACAAAAGAAAAACACATTTTGTCCCGTGTCACACCAGTCTTGACTTTTGGTGACAGTTTTTTGATTTCGTACTTTACGATTAGCCCAATTCTACTAACAATTCTGCTAACAACGTATACCTATACATGTAGAGTATATCGTGGTATAGATAGTTAACGTAACAGTGGACTGCTTGTATTATTGCTCCAGATTGCTGTTCAATAACTCACACCCGGGTATCCCATCCGGGTTGCAACACTTAGCCGTTAAAAATCCACTCGCATCGCAACACTGCCCTTTCAACAATGGCGGTGTCGCTACCATTAAGCTTAAAAGTTTCTTGGTCGCTACATTGGTGCCGACTTTTTCAACATCAACTCTGAGCAGGGTTTGCTAGGTTCACATTTATACAAATAACGGATAAACAACTAAAATACTAAATCTAACGTTAAACCCGTTCAAAAACTTAGCATTGTACCTAGCATTACCCTAACAGATGTAAGAGTATATAGTGATGCTTTAATTGTTGATATTCTCTTGTTAAAACACGGTTCTTACCTACTGTACACAGACAGGTTGAATAGAATTTAAATTGTGTAATTTTTCTTGGAATCCCTAAAAATAGGAAAATAAGGTTGAATAAAAACAATTTCGTTTATTGTTACACGAGAGACTTTTCAAGGATCTTCATAATTTAATCAAAATGGAGTGTTGCAAACCGAACAAAGCCACTTGCTATTTTATGTCTTCATTTGACTGTTTCTTTGTGTGTTTCCACAAACATTATTTTATTAATTGAGAGATGTGTTGTGTTGTGTACGGTAACGAATTGTATTAACGATTTGTTTATTAACAAAAAAGCTTCATTTAAGCATAAAAAGAATTAAAGCATACCTAAACATATCATTTGAACAAAATATATCCGAAAGTTGCCTTCTCTTTGTTCCATTATATAGAAATATTATCTTTGAAAATAATTTTGGAGGTAGAGAATAGCACATGATTTTGGCTGATGACGTAAATACTACTTTTACTCATACTCTCAAAAAATCTGTCAATTTGCTGGTAAAAACTTGGTTTAAATGATAAATACTAAATATCAATATTCTTTGCGGTTGTATCAGCAGGCAAAAGTTAGTATTAAAATAAATGTTAACCTGGTTCTTAATATTTTCCGCCTGAAAAGCTTCCAGAATAAACTGAACATGTCTCTATTCACGAAGCCCGATCTTCATTGTTGGTACTCTATTATCTTTTCATTCAGTCTACAGCTTATTGCTATGCATAACGCGAGGCTAACTCAGTTATTACAACTGACATGGCAGATGTAATTCAGTTATGCGCTCGTACCTGGCCGTGCGTCACCCACATGTACCAGTACCTTTATGGTTATCTAGATCGTTTTCAACTTATGATTATATCTTCAATTATTATTTATTTATTCTCACGATTGTTAGCGCTAAGTGAAACTTGGGAAGCCTTGATTAAATATTCAATGACTGGTTCCTTTGTTTATTTTTAGAATAACTTCCCGACTTGTTCAGTTATTACACAAGTTTCAAGGTATGGTATAACTAATAGTCTGGAAGTATTAAGTGTATCTAATTACTATTAGTACTGGAACAAGTGTTATTATTTCTGTAAGTATTAAGAGCCACGATCGATGGAGGATCGATCATGTTGCAATTGGTTTATCTTTGTTTGTTATGATCCACGGAGGTTGATTCTTTGGTATGATCAGATAACAATTACACTAAATGATACCAATATGTTATCATCTTTATTAACAAAAAAATTTGCTTCAAGACAAAACCAAAGACTCCAAAGTTTTCTCCATTCTACTCGTTTTAGTTCCTTTGTATTATTAAAATTTTCTCATTTCGTTTGACTAAGAAATGAAGGATAAAGAGAATATTTTCAAGCTTCTTAACTTTTAGAGCTCAACTCAATGCTCAATGGCAAACTGTCAAAGAGACCACAATCATCTTCGAGAACAATCGAAGCGACAACAGTCAACAAGCATAAAAGCTCCTGAATGTTGAAAGAAAAGTTGACTGTTATCGCTTCGGTAGCTTCTGTGCAGGAACTATGCAGGAATATGCAGCTTTTAGTGTGTGTTTCAAATTCATCAATGAACTATGTTTTAACATCAACAATAGCCATAGGATGCAGAAAACATAAAAACCTATTGTTTCCTTAAGATTAAAGACACATGTTTTCGTTTCTATCCCCCAAAATCTTCCAATCAACATTCAACCTTGTATTTTTATAATAAGCTTTAGGATTGGCTAGAAGGCAGAATGCCGGGCACTTTGAGCACCAGCCCTCGTCGGAATGAGCCCCAAGCGGGTCGTAAAGTCGGCCACAGTAAAATGTTAACGTGCACGTACAAGCTACGTATTAGGTCGTTAATGACTTAACAACATTAGAGGTGATGGGAGTTGCTATCCAGCTTTTATTCGCCCTTAAGTTCTGACCTGCGTGACATGATAGTTTAAGCTACACTTGCGACGCGACGTGGCAGACACCCGCGCCCCGTGGCGTTCTAACATAATCTTCATGCTTGTGAATCATAAGGTGTAACTCAAAGTATACCTCTGGAAAGAGTCTTATTAAATATAGTGATATCTACTAACTTATGATGATTCTTTAGATTTGCTTATAAATTTACCTAGTCAAACTTCAAACTTGATATTTCTTATAGCAAAGGTTGGTACAAACAAAAACTATCTCTATGAAAAAATATCTCTACGTTATCTTCTCGCTACCACTTTTACGCTGATGACCTGCAACTTTATGTTGATGCTCCTGTAGAGAACATTAATTAAAGCAATTTGTGCTCTGAATAAAGATTTAAGTACAATATCGGTATGGGCCAAGGCTTTTGGCTTGGTTATGAACCTCGGTAAGTCGCAGGCTATCATTATAGGTAGTTCACGTTTACCGTCTAAAATTGACAAAGACAAAATTCCAAGGCTTACATTTAATTCTTCAGTAATCTCCTACACAGACTTAGTGAAAAACTTGGGAGTAACGTTTGATAGAACGCTGTCTTGGGCTCCACACGTGGAATCTATAAGCAGAAAAATGTACGGTACGTTTCACGCATTAAAACGCATGCAGAGCTTTCTGCCAATCAAGACCAAAATTATGCTAGCACAGTCTTTTCTTCTCCCCATTCTAGATTACGCAGACTCTTGTTTCTTGGACCTCACTGAGAAGCTTCTCAATAAACTTGAATGACTTCAAAATGTATGTATTCGATTCATTTGTTCTCTTCGTAAATACGATCATGTCTCACAGTTCCGTTCCCAGTTAAATTGGCTCCCCATTCGTCTTCGCAGAAATGCTCACATTCTTTTTCTCCTCCAAAGTGTATTAAACAAACGCGGGCGTCTAATGCGCTCCTGCAACAGTCAAAGGACAGCTATTACAGAAAACAGAACAGGATTTCACAGTGACTCATTTTCGGTTCACGCTGCAAGACTCTGGAATCGCTTACTAATGTCAATTCAGGCATTGAAAAATACAAATCACTTTAAAATAAAAGTGAAGCAATTTTTCTCAACAGAGTATCCATCTTAGAACTCAAATATCCAATATTATTATAATTTTTGTATGTTTATTTATTATTTATATATGTATGTGTATATTTTATAGGTATGTATTCATTTATTTCAGTATATTTATGTATTTGTATATGTAAGTTTATGTTTTAAGTATTAAGGTTTATCTTTTAATCTTGATCTCCCTATTATTTTTTGATTAGTATTTACACCTCCACGTGTAATTTTGTTCATCTTTCTGTTAGCTACCAAGGGTTGCCTGAAAGATATTGCTATTAGCAATAAGTGCCGCCCTTGTAAACTATGCTTAATTGTTTTTTTTTTGTCTTTAAGTTATTTGTGTAAATGTGCAAAAAGTGTAAAAAATAAACCTCTAATAAAACATCACTTTCTTACAAAGTAAAGTAATTTCAATATATAATTTACGTAAAACATGGGTTTAATCGCGTATCATACTTTGAAGATCCCGTACCTTAAATGTGCCAAACGGGAACCTATTACCATCGATAAATTATTTATCTATGCTAATACTGAGCATCTGCTGTCCATCTGTTTTTTTTTTGGAAATATATTTGGAAATAATATATATTTTATTGTTTTAATTGCGTCTATTTTATTTAATTAAAAGCTTGTTATAGCACAATATAAAGAAAATATATAAAGTATGCATGCTACCATTTTTAACCGACTTCAAAAATGAAGAGGGTTCTCAAATCGAAGGTTTTTTTTGTCGTTGTTACTCCATAACTCTGTCATTTCTGAACCTTTGAATGATTTTTTTTTCGTTTGGAAGAATATGCCTCTAGGTAGGTCGCACTTTAAGTTTCGGCATGATCTGATGAAGGTCTTTAGAGATAGGCAGTATAACTCCTCGGAAAATGACAGCATACCTCTCAAGATTGAAATAACTACTTTGTTTTAAGATGTTGATTGCAGAGTATTACTTGACAATCGACAATCTTCTACCTGACCTGATATCCTGGCCTCATTACCATAGAACTCCTCAACGGATACGACCATATAGCTTGAGATTGCGGCAATCACTGTGTTATGGTGTTGATTGAAAGGTATTACTTGGAAATTATCAGAATACCCACCTGACCTTCGATCCAGGCTTCATCACCATAGAACTCCTCGACGGATGACAGCACATAACTTTAGATTGCGGCAATCGGTTTATGTAAGGGTGCTGATTGCAGGGCGTTGCTTGAAAATTACTAGTGTACCCACATGACCATCGATTTTGGCTTCATCACTATATAACTCCTCAAAGGATGACAGTACATAACTCGAGATTGTGTAAGGGTGCTAAAAGCAGGAAGCTACTTGAACGTAATCATTACATTCACTTGAACTTCGTTTGATAAACAGCGCCTTTGCAAGAACTACCCATATTTCACAATTTAACCTGTCAAAACAAAAATGTGAAAAAAAATTAACTTTTGACAAAAAAATAGTAACTGGCTTCAAATATCACAGCAGTCATTCACAAAAAAGTTAAAAATAATTGTATAATGTAATGACCGATGGTACTGATACAACACTTTTGCCAACTTTTAGATAATATAATAATGTTTCAGGAAGAAAGAAGTTGGCAAAAGTGATTGTTTCAATACCATCGGTCATTACATTATACAATCATTTTTATCTTTTTAGTGAATGACTGCTCACATTTGAAGTCGGAAACTATTTTTTTTTTTTAAGTTTATATCGCCTTGTGTTTTGTACCCTTGATGTTGCTATATATGTATTTATTACATTTTTGAAAAAAAAACAGTGTTCATTACGAACAGGAAGTTAGATTATTTTAAAAAAGCCCAGTTAAAAGATATAATTATTAGTGACAGATAGGTTAAGTAAGTTATGTAAGTTATGTAAGTTATGTAAGCAAGTGAAAAATTAACACAAGTTAGAAAACTTAACTTTTTTTTTACTATGAAATATGTAATATCACACACAACAATGACAAATCGTTCTCGCCCTATGGACTGACATTGAAAATATATCAACGTCTTCAATATTATAATTAATGTTACTACATACTCGCCGCAAATGGCTCATTGTTGTTATAAACCATAATGGTTTTAGGGTTCTATACCCTAAAAACCCTTTGGTTTCGTAACCGGCAATAAAATAGTAAGTAGTGCCTGACTGGGTTTTCGAAGTTTTTTGTATGATGACCTCTCATGGATATTTTTTATTTTTTAGGGTTTCGTACCTCAAAATGAAAAAACAGAAACCTTAAAGAATCACTTTGTTGTCCGTCTGTCTGTCGGTTACGACTCTTTTACTCGGCCCCCGTGTGAGGTATCAACTTGTTACTATTACCTGCTTGTGCGGCCTCATGGTGCTGTACAAAATCTGGCTTCTAACTCGACGCGAAAAAAAAAATATTGCACTTTCCATTATCAATTTCATACAAATTTGCTGACCATCAAAACCTACTATAGGGCACTTTCAGTTGGCTTAGAAACATAAAATTTCATTTACAGGTAGGTTTTAATAGAAAACACATAGGAAAAAATCTGAAAACTACAAATATTTAATTATTTAAGAAGTTATTACCGACTAAATTAATTAGACCCTTTAGATACGTCGAGCTTAATATATCAAGTGTCATGTTAGGTTGGTAAGTCATAGCTGCAAGTGGAATTATTTACCAAAATGTTTTAGGGTTCTGTACCCGTATTGTGTGGTGGTACGGAACCCTTTGTGTGTGAGTCTGACTACCGGATACTACCTATTTACCGTGTTAGAGGCCATAGTTAACACTTACTCTGTGAGAATTTCAACTGCCAGCCTATTACGGCTTGTTAACCTTTGTGACAGACAGACTGACAAACAGACAGCAAAGGCTTGGTAATAGGGTGCTGTTCGTTTATTTTACCTAATTATGGTCTATTTTAAAAATATCTGTCCATTTACACCCAATTTTGACGGCTTATACAGTCGTCCAACTGTTGAATCCTACTATCGGCCCGACACTCAGCTCCTCCAATATATTTAAATGAACCATTTAGCGTCTTCTGGAGGGTTATGAACTAACTGAGACAGCTAATACAGTCTAACTCTAGTTCTGTAATGGTCCCGGCGGGCTTGCGCAATTTGAGTGGTGCCCGATGTTACTGCCGCGAACTTGTGGAAAACTTCTTTGATTTATGAAAGGTAATTCAAGATAACCGCCTTTGTGTGGGCTTGGGAAGCCACGTTCAGTTGCAGGTTTATATTTGACCCCGAAGTACGGCACCCTTCACGCTGGGACGTAATTATCATCGGTGGAACGTGGGTGTACGAATGTGACTAGTACTTCACAGTCCGTACTCGGAAATACTGTTGACACCTCCTCGGGAATTACATTTATATATTCCAAGATAATTAACTTGTCGGTTTTAAGTTTTAATTAACAAAAAGTTATAGTTTCTGGTCTCATTTTTGATTTAAGAAAATGTAATGCTGTAAAGATTTTAAAATATAAAAAGCTGGGGAGTCTTTAAATATTGCAATAACACATATAGTAAAGTGATGTGTATATAACAATTAAAAATAAATAAACAAATAAAAAAACAGGCCAAGTGCGAGTCAGACTCGCGCACAAAAGGTTCCGTACCACTACACAATACGGTTACGGAACCTTAAAAGCGTTATGGTAAATAATTCCACTTGCATGGAAGAAAAACTTAACGTCGTACTTACGATCTATTAAACATCCAAAAGGGGTCTTATTATATCTTCCTAAGTCAATCAATATACATATAATAACCGAGTAGAACCCAGTATGTCTGTACATTGAAAAGTAATAAAAATATAAAAGGGCTGATTAAGGAATTGTAATAGAAGACAAATCAGCGGTTTTTAAATGCCATGTCCTACGAAAAAGGTACTCACTTTGGCAAGTCTGATTTTCGGAAAAGCCAGTTTATGTTTATTTCTGGTTTCTTAACTGTATTGCTCGCTAATCCTCGGGAAAGACTCAATATGTTTTTGGACATATCTAAGAACTTGGTAAATAAATTCACAAAAAACAGTTAATATATGAATGTCTTTGAATGTTTCTCTTATTGAATCCCGGTGCTTCATATTATAAATTGGCCAATTGCTCTCTTTTGCAAAACAAAGACTGCATCTATATCCGCGGCTTTACCCCACAACAGCATACCGTATGACATGATGCTGTGAAAGTAACTAAAATATAGTAATCTAGCAGTATTTATGTCAGTAATTTGCCTAATGCGTCCAACAGCGTGTGTGGCTGAACTAAGTCTACGACAGAAGGATTCTGTATGGAGACCCCACTGAAGACGTAACTAACCACTGCAAAAGCAGATTAACATCCTTTTGAATAACATTTTGTAACGTAAATTTTATACATTTTGTTTTTTTTTGCATTAGAAACTTATAAATTATTTGCAGTAAACCAATCAATAAAATCAGTGGCACTAGAGTTATAGTTATTATTCAAGATAAGCTAATGGTCGATATTGGTAATAATATATTTTGAAATTACTTCGTGAGCAATGGTGCTGCCATCAATCATTGACATACAGTGTTACAAGGATCATTTGGCACGTGGATTGGTTGTGTCTGAAATCGTAACTAACTCCGCTACCATACCCCTTGTTTCACAGCTGCGCCCCCCTGTCACCGTCATCGACACGCCAAAAGATATGTATTGCACTGTTTTATTATGATGTCTGTCTATAGCCGCCATTATTACTCTTTGATTGAGACATCTATGACCGCTATGAATTTCTTTCCCTTTGGTTGAGTAAAGAGGTGACTTAAGAAGTATCCACTTAAATAATTTACGGTTGTAGATCTGACACAATCAGCCACTTATTTTTCGTCTTTTTTTATGGAAACCCCTTAAAAATTTCTGTTTGAATTTTGGTTAGTATTCTATGACTCATTCCGTCTATGAAAGAGACCCGTGACATACAGATGGACGAACGGACAGCAGGAGTGAAACTAATAGGGGCTATGTTTTGTCCTTTGTGTACAGAACCCTAAAAATAAATATATAATCCAATTTACAATCAAAGATCTTAAAATTATTCAACTAGAAAATAAATAAGTAATGAATAGCATGAATAATCTTCTAAAACCTCCGAGCAAATCTAAATCAACGAACCGTAAACTATGAGTTTAGAGACATCTTCTGAAAACGAAAGCAAACATAATTCTAAATAAATATCTTTTCGAATAAATATTACCGAAAAATTAAAATTATACAATACAATAATAATAATACAATAAAAAATCTTTATTTACTTGAACAATATACCTATACTAAAATTTAAATAAAAGCTAAAAAACAGAGAGAAAATACAGTTTGGTAAACTAACACATACTAACACTTAATGTCCTTTCATCAAATCTTCTTTTTTGGCGTCTGGGCCGTGTAATCCAATTTCTTGGGTCTAACGGTATCAACCAGTTGGCTGAACTTCACACCAACAGAGGCATCATTCGGCGAGCTCATAATACTAAGGTAAAACCGGGTGACAAAGCCCACAGTTTTGCAAGGCCCAAGCGCAGAAAACCAACATTTTATTTTATTTGCGCCAGCTTCGTAGTACATAATATGAAACAGACCAATAAGAACGCAGCGCAGCAGCGGGCAGTGTGTGGTCGCCATCTTGCCCGTGACACCCGGTTGTTCGCTGACCTTGGTCACGGCTATTACTTATTTTTGCTTCCAGAAAACGAAAATTAATTTAACTTGTTCATACTGCGATTTGTAAGTAGATTTTTTTTTAGTGTGTTTATTTGATCATTATTCTTTGGGTATTTACATAGACATGTGCAATTTTATTTATATTTATTTCGAAAATGATCAATTTGTGTTGGAAGGCCCACGTCCTTTAGGAAGGCCCAACAAAGTTGTTGCTTGGGCCTTCCAATCCTATTGCAGTCTCATAAGGCTCCTTAGTGTTTTATCAAATGAGTGATACATGTCCTTGACAATAAAAGTTCTTAATAAAATAATACTTATTTTTATTATGAATACTTGTGTTTTTAAAATGTTAATAAATATAATATTATTAAAACTCGCGTGAGCTGACATGTATGTAATTATAATTTTGTTAATAAATACATTATATTTTGCTTTTATAAGCTTTATTTATTTCTTATGTTTATTTATTAGTATTAACACAATTAAAATATATATATATATTACTCGATATATTTCAACCCTCGGTATGGGGCCGTCATCAGTTAAATGCAAAAAAATATTAACGTATAAATTAAGCATGTTAATAAAAAGTTACTAAAATTGTTAACAAATGCCACTTTTACTTTTTTGTAAACATATCTAACTTATCTGTCAATATTTGTTTACAAATAAAATGAATAAATACTTAAAAAAATATATATAAAATTTATATACACAATTAAAATTTATAAAAATAATGAATATTATTACAAGACAAAATAATGATGTATAGTATTATTATGAATACATATACTAATATTAGTAAAATGAAATAATTAGTATTATTATGAATACATAATAATATTAGTAAAATGAAATAATTACAAAAAATACTCTTCTTGAAAATGCCAAAAGTTGGGCTATTACGGGCCGTGAAAGATTTGAAGGCACCAGTATTGTGCGACGGGCTCCTCAGAAGTGAGACAGTGTGAGATCTGTGTTGCTTGTTCCTCGAAAAGAGGTCCTCAAAGCGGTCACGCAGATACAGAAGTGTAGAAGGACTCGTGAGAATATTTAAAAGAACGCACAATATGTGGACGTTCTTGTTATATTGGGACACGTGGTCACATTTGCGTAGAGCAAAAATAAACCGAATAGCAAAGTACTTATTTATCATCTCTTCTGTTGTTGTAATGGCCTCAAATAAATTTCTAAAGAACACAAGCGCCTCGCAATCACACTCATAACTGGTGGAAACTGGTTTGACATAGAGTTAGAAACCATTTTTTGAAATGGCTACTTCTTTGTTCGCATCAAAGAGTCCTTTTTTGACGTCTAGATCTCTAAATAAAAAAGGTAAAGTAAACGAAAATATGTACTTACATTTACGAGTGTTATTTCTTTTAAGGCAATACGCAATATAATTTTCATTCGTGTATTTTTTCGTCTGCATAAATATATTGAAATGGTTACAGTGACAGTAAAGTAGGATAACATAATATTCATATCACATCAGATGAAACGAACGTTTTGAAGGAATAAGTAACGAGCTATGTTTACGTAGCAAAAGAAAATAAACTACGTTCATCGAAGAGGTTATGTTCGCCTCTAAACGACTCCATAGGAGAAAGTTATCTTCATATTCAGTAGGAT
The DNA here is from genome assembly GCA_934047225.1 of Ypsolopha sequella. NCBI lineage: Eukaryota > Metazoa > Arthropoda > Insecta > Lepidoptera > Ypsolophidae > Ypsolopha > Ypsolopha sequella. The sequence goes on along the minus strand of OW203986.1, from coordinate 760,124 downwards.
GACGCTGTCTGACGTGATCCAAACGTCTGTAGCGTGTGTGGGTAGTTCTGTGGTGGCGACCTATTGCAGGTCAATAACTAGTTATCACAGTCGTGCTTCTAATTTGCAGACGACGTTAAACAGGTGATGAGTGTCACTTCTTTATGTAGTAATAGTTAATATAGTTGAGAGTTCGACTCACGTGATGGTGGGCGGCGGAGAGGCGTGCACGAGGCAGGGCAGCACCACGTCTCCCCCGCGCCGCACGCTCGTCTCCCATGGTGCGTGCAGCACAGTGCGCGGGGCGGAGGGACCGCTCATTGCTGGTGAACAAACAACGTCGTTCACTTATTGGATATTGTAAACTTGGAAAGTAAAAATCGTCGGTAAAAAAGCGTGTACGAGTTACATACTCGAAAACACCACTGAAATCCCATTGGAGACAACTCGTGACAATATTTTTCTTTTTTTTTTGTTTATTGTTGAATATGAACATTGACATAAATAAACTTATTGATACAGTTCAATCACACTTAATGCGTGATTTTTTGCAGCACACATATTGTGTAGTAGCCAAGATTGATGTCTTCATAAAATTATTTCAGAGCCAAACTTTTTTTTTTGGTTCATTTCTGGAGCAATGAAGCCTCAAATATCTTAATTGAATCCAAATTTATATAATAATCTCTTTTCAGGACCATTAAAAAGAAAGTTGCACAAACACATTTTGTGATGTCAATTCAACTGTTTAATTTCCCCTTGTGATGGTGACTGCGTAAGTTTGACAGAACACACTATCAAAATTTACACTCTTGCGATGTTTCTTCGTGCCTTTCATCAAGAACTTCCAGCGATATCAGATAACCCATTACGCCCCCGTCTCCTGTAACCTAGCCGGGGGAGCAAAGATGTAAAAATAAAGAGTCAAGTTTCAGAATATCTCATGTAACGAGTGAGGCGGTATGTTGGGAACAATATGTTAATTTCTTAGGCTCAGCAACCTCAAAGAAGTACGATACACTACCATTTGTGCCTTCTCTCCGATAGAAGGCACATAATTAATGCCCTGAGCCAACACCTACTGCCTGTGTACAGACGGTGTTGCCGGAGCCCAGGTCCCTCTACTGGGCGCGCTCAGGTGAATGTTGATTAAAATTTTACTATAGGGAACGTTCTCGGCGTTACCTCCTTTCACCCGGTAACGTTGTGAAGGCCACAAGGCCAATAACAAGCATTCTTGCGTATGATTTCACTTACGAGCAACGTCAAGCTGGTGTGGCGCGCTGCGGCGGCGCTCGCCGGTGAGCGCGTCGAGCACGGAGCACGCGAACTGCGCGCGTGCATCCTCCGCGCTGAGTGCACGCAACACCAGCCGCCATCCTTCGTCCACCAGCAGCGTGGCTCCTGGCACAGATTGGTATTGATTCATGGATTATGAAAACATTCTGTTTTTTCAAGAGCTGTTGTTGCAATGATTTTAAAATATTTCAATTTAACTAAATCAAATAGTCAGAGCTGGTAACGGAAGCAAATTTTTCAAAAAAATAATTTGTCTAGACTGAAGCTTTTTGCGAGCACCTTTCGTTTTGTAGTAAAGTAGATACCATAATAGTATTGCCAAACTCCTGACTTTTCAATACAAGCGAACAGATTTAATAAGATTTAATTATTAATATAATGTCAACACACGTTTGTTTGTGTGTGTGCGTGCACGCAGCGAATGGCTGGCAGCCAGCCGACATCCCAGTAGTGTGTATTTCAATTGTACTTCTAATTAACGGGTAAGATTAAACTGTCGGAGAGTGAGTGTCACTTCTTTATGTAGTCTAAAATCTGGATTTACCTGGATATAACGGATGAGATTTGCATTGAAGCTGCGAGTGTAAAATGAAATAGTGTTCAATTGAGTTGTACCTTGGGAAGTCGAGCCGTCATTTCGAAACAATTAGTGGTTTATTCACTGCGTGCGCCAAACTTGCATACACATATTAATTTAATAAAAACATTGCGGCCAATAAGTTTGCTGCACAATACATTTCTAGTTCGCCTTATGAAATACCTAGCATCAAATTGTAAAACCCTACAGACAAAAATAAACACGGAACTGTAAGAAATCTCAACTTTGAATAGGTTTGTAGACGAGGGGAGCCTGTGGAAACCCTCCCTATAAAAGGGCTTAACAGATCCATATATATTACTACACTGTCTAGATATAAGGGTGAAAGTTCATGAACTTTAGCAGCAGTGTTTTTAGGGTTCCGTGCCAAACTGAGCCCTTTTACTGAGCTTCCGTCGTCCGTCTGTCATAAGGGTCTACAGTTTCAGCCATTTTAGTTAGCAAGTTGACATTTTTACAGAATACAATGTTACTACGGTCTTTGTCACGGAAAATAATAAAAAATAAACCCGCTGTGACTCCCCGAACAAAAATCCTCGAAAAAGTACATTTTTTTTTAAGTTATTTGTATTGTCTCTATCTTTCAGACGGTAATAGATACAAGTTTTAAATTTGGTCAGCTTGTAAAACTAAAAATAATAAAATAGTTTAAAAATAAAGTCCTAAAAATAAGGAAATAGTGTTATTTTACAAGTACGTTACAAACAATCCTGATTGAATGTTTAGGTAGCACATGTAATGACAGGCATTACTTCAGCTTCCGCGCATGATGACGTCACCCGCACCGATCACTCTCGCTACACCCTCACCCGTGTCATCAGCAGTAGTGACCAGCACCGTGTCGTCCCTGTACCAGGCGGCGACCGAGGCGTGGTCCCGCAGCGCCGGTGGCACCCAGCATGCCAGCAGCGCCGGGCCGCCTGCCTCCGCGCGCGATGACGTCACCCGCACTGACCACTCCTGCCACACCACTGCGAACAACGAGGTCGACGTCAATCTTTAGCTTCTTGGTTACCTTGCTTCAACCTTACTTTATCTTAAAATTTAAATAAAAGCGGATTTTAAAACGGAGGTTATAAAATGAAAAAGTTTAGTTAGTCCTCTGAAAGGCTGCTTTTACCCTGGACGCCAAACGAAATTTAGCGCACGGTTTTGTCCAAAATGTCCAAATGTATTTGTGCTACAAATTTTTTTTTTTTAATCAAGTATTGCAAGGAGTATTTATGAAATTAATCCGTAGAGGTATTATAAAATTATGGTTGAGATTATTTTGTCCTTCTGTAAAAAACAGATAAATGTGATCATCTGACGCAATACAATATTGCTGCTCAAACAATTTTATATCTGATTTACAAACTGAATTAAATAGGAACAAGACCACACAAATGTAAGCACGCCACATGCGATACAAAATTGCTATTATTTTACGATGGGTCTCTCATAAATTTACATCGAGATTTAACAAAATGGACACACACAGAGAGACTCTTCACAACATCAACGAAGTTAAAATAAAATGAGCTTTTGAATTATGTATTTAGCATCCTAAAAAGTTTGTTGAATTACTTATATGCCAAAACTTCAATGATACCTAGATGCTGGGTAAATATATGATAAAATAAATGCGTCTAATTTATTCATGATATTTATGCAAACAGTAAAAAGATATCAAAATGAAATTGCGGGTAACAAAACACCTAGCATATGCAAACATAATACTTCGATCGAAAATTCCCAGGACCATAAAAAAATATGTTTTTCGCTGATCTTAACTTTTATTCATTAGCATAATCTCCTTCAAGAGCGATACAATCATACCAACGCTTCTTTACTATTTAATTCCCTTTCATAAATAATGATTGAGACCTTCAAAAAATGCTTCAGTTTCCGCAATGACTACACCACTTAAGTGAAATTTCTTTCCCTGGAGCAATCTTTCGATATTTGTGAATATATTATAATTGCTAGGGGCCAGATCTGGAGAAAATGGTGGGTGGGGAACAGATTAGAAGCGCAACTCTTTCAATTTTGCCATCATAACCAGCGATTTGTGACACGGTGCGTTATCTTGGTGAAAAAGGAGTTTTTTCTTCGCGAAATGAGGCTTTCTTTTTCTAATTTCATCTTTCAATTGCTCCAGTAACGCTGAATAATATTCTATGTCGAATCTTTTTCCCTTATCAAGGTAGTCAATGAATATTATACCTTGTCCGTCTCAACATACGGAGGCCACAACCTTTCCGGTTGATTGTTGCGTCTTTGGCCGCTTTGGACGGCTTTTATTTATCCACTAATCACACGGCTGGCTGTCGTTCTGATTCTGGAGTGTAATGGTGGATCAGTTTCATCCATTGCCACAAACCGATTTCGTTACCACTTTTGGACGTCCCGAGCGTTCAGCATCATCGGTGTGGACACGACCTAGTTTGATCTCGGCAAACCACCGACAAATAGGCAATGATTTCAAAAGCAAATAGGTAGTTGTTTCCGAAGGAGCAGATTCTTTATAACACTCTTGAAGCAACTTTTGAGTTAGAATAGTATTTTTCCCATCAAAAACATTGTATTAACATTTGAAATTCGGATTTTTTCATTGTTTTAAAAATATCTTAAGTAACGTTAATATCGCACAATAAATTTGTGAGAAATGGAAGGAAAGTCACGAAACTATAACAGTATCTTTTTACAGTTGATACTAACTAACAATGATGTAGACTTTTCAATAGCGTCACCATCTGTTGGTCAGTTCCGGGACTTTTTGACCGAATTAGTACATTGAAATTTGTAAAAACTGCGCTTTTTAAAAGCTCTAAAGTTTATTTATATATATATTTTTTAATTTAAGTGTCCCACGAATCGACGGATGAACGCTGCGCTGGAAGGGGCGTGACAATTAGTTGTCTTGCTCAGAGTAACATACCCTGCCTTAGAGTGAGAGAGAAGTTGTAGTTTTTGCCGTAAATGCCCATAAGTTAGTACTTTCGTTCCTATTTAATGATATCGATGTATTTGGAAATTTTATGGCTTTAATCGTTAACAAGACAATGTTACGAAAATTGTCTGTTGTGATTTGTGACTAGAATTGACTTTATCACTAACAACTGATAAAATAAGAACAGGCAGTTCCAAATATAATGTGTCGCCAAACTTATCTTGGTATCATTAAAAATAAGCCAAAATGAAAGAATGAAAGAGGAACTCATTTTTTGTGGCGGAATCTCCTTACGTACAGCTCTTAACTTGTTTTACGGCTTTAGATACTAGTCCATTCAGCCTAATCTTCATTTTGTCATTCTATAAATTTTGTACGGGCAAGGATGGCTGAGCCTAAATCTTATACATCTACCTATATATGCACGAACGGTGTCTACATGTTACAAATCTGTACTACCTAATTTTGAAAACTATACATTAAGTTTTAGTGCTGTCAAAACTTAAAATTCTTCAACGTAAAATGCTCCTTATACAGAGATGATATAACCTTGCAAAAAATGTAGTTTTGACAGCGCTACAATACGTGTTATGTATGGTATAGCTAACATAGTACATTGCTAGCGTTATTTATGTAATAGTGACGCAAAAATGTGTTCATTTATGTCACAATATTTCAGATATCATTACAGCGAGGCTTCCTTATTCCCTGAAGCCACTCAGCTGATCTCAATTGGATACCCAAACTTTTCTGAAGACTCACAGGTTTTCTATTTCAAGGTAATAGAGCCCACATTTGTTCATGTTAGACGTACACAAAACTTTGTTTGCCTCGGGGCTCTCGTCAATTTGTGCTCTCCCGTCGACGTATCGGTTCGTTCAGATATTGTATTGATGAAATACGTCAAAGAAGAACGAAGGAAGTTACGATGAAACAATGTGTCACAACAAAGGTCTAAAATGTTGGCTTACAAGAAATACATTCCAAGGAAACATTGATGCTGACAGCTTTAGAAAGAAGAACACAAAAAGGAGGTAATTGTACTTCGCGGGCTAGTGATACCTACCTACTCTAAGATACTTACTTGGTACATGCTCTAAGATACTTGCACTAAGATAGCTACGAATGAGACTTATGTTTTGTGAATTTTATTTTTGTCACTGTCACTCCAAGCGAAAAAACGCACAGTGCGAGAGGGGTGAATTCATATAATTATATAAAAAAACTAAAACAGCTAGCAAAATTTCCAAAATCAAAAATCTAGATAAATTGAAATCCATCTAATAAAATATTTTTTAGATCTGTATTCGTCAAACGAGGAGAAAAAAAATTTTGAAGCTCATTTCAAAAATTATTTATATATAATTTTTAATATTATCTAAACGTATTTTTCAAAACCAAAACCCTATATGATATGTATATTCAAAATGCCTATATCAGAAATTGATTACAATTTTCCGTGTATTTCATGAAGTACACGGGATATAACTTGATAGAAGCACCCGTATTTATTACATATTGCCTTAAAATAATAACCATTATATTGCTAAATCCTATATTTGCGTAGTTCTTGTTTCTCCGTCTACAATTTTTTTTTGGTACACAATGAACGTAACATCAATGCAAAAGTGATTTACTTTAAAAATAGCTTCATTTTTGCGACCCACGTATCTACATTTGACGTCCATTTTATTAATTTTTGGCGTCACATGAACATAATTACAGCTTTTCCTGTTTTCGGAATTCTACAAGTAATCACACATCAATTCGTAGCTAAACTGAATCAACCCCCCCCCCCCTAGCTTATAGGTTTCCGTCAGAGACAAATGCAATATTATGTCTCTTGTTTCCGTTTTCTGACGGGGGTTATAAAACTATTGATCAGAATAGGCTTTTCGATACACAGAAGCAAAATTCTATGAATATAAAATGTATTTTGAATTAACTTTACAAACATAATCATAAACGAAAATAAATATAAATAAATCAATAATCAAGCCAATAATAAAGTATAAAAGTTTGTAGACAATGCCGGGTCACGTCGAAGCGGATAGTAATCACCGTGTTACTACTGAATATAATAGAGACATCTAAGCGCTCCTTTCAGTTTGTAGACAATGCTGGGTCACGTTGAAGCGGATAGTAATCACCGTGTTACTACTGAATATAATAGAGACATCTAAGCGCTCCTTTCAGTTTGTAGACAATGCCGGGTCACGTCGAAGCGGATAGTAATCACCGTGTTACTACTGAATATAATAGAGACATCTAAGCGCTCCTTTCAGTTTGTAGACAATGCTGGGTCACGTCGAAGCGGATAGTAATCACCGTGTTACTACACAATATAATAGAGACATCTAAGCGCTCCTTTCAGTTTGTAGACAATGCTGGGTCACGTTGAAGCGGATAGTAATCACCGTGTTACTACTGAATATAATAGAGACATCTAAGCGCTCCTTTCAGTTTGTAGACAATGCCGGGTCACGTCGAAGCGGATAGTAATCACCGTGTTACTACTGAATATAATAGAGACATCTAAGCGCTCCTTTCAGTTTGTAGACAATGCCGGGTCACGTCGAAGCGGATAGTAATCACCGTGTTACTACATAATATAATAGAGACATCTAAGTGCTCCTTTCAGTTTGTAGACAATGCCGGGTCACGTCGAAGCGGATAGTAATCACCGTGTTACTACATAATATAATAGAGACATCTAAGCGCTCCTTTCATTTTGTAGACAATGCCGGGTCACGTCGAAGCGGATAGTAATCACCGTGTTACTACATAATATAATAGAGACATCTAAGCGCTCCTTTCAGTTTGTAGACAATGCCGGGTCACGTCGAAGCGGATAGTAATCACCGTGTTGTAGCATTGCAAATTTTGTAGGGTTGGTTATCACAAAAAGTTACGCGTCGTAGTTTTGCTTGATGTTAAATTTCGGTTTACCCTCTTAATTAGACATGAAGTTGCTCGCGTGACTGCTGCATTGCCCGAGGTTTTTTCTCGTTCATTTGTCGGCCGGAGTTATTGATGTCAACTTGTGTTGAGTGTTTCCTGATTTTATGGCGTTCAACGGCGGAGGAAAATGGCGGATGTGCCAACAGGAGTTGTGTTTTTAATATATTTGGTGGGTGTCGTGTTCAATTTGGTTAATTATTCATTTGTGTGGAATAGTTCTATAATATTGTTTTTGTATTTCAGGAAGATTATACATATGCTTTCGGATGATTTAGAAAAGGAATTTTTTCGTCGGGTTGGTGGGAGTTCTGACTATCGTCAGATCATGGTATGTATTGCTTTCTTTGTATTTTGAGTCACCGGAATTTTGTTCTCATTGTTCCGTGTGGTAAAGGTTTTAATATTGTCTTTTCTCTTCTAATTCCAGGGTGTTTTCAAGATCTTCATGTTTTCGAGATTTACCAGATTTTTCAAGTTTGAAGTTGTATTACCTCGTTGGTGATTTATCCGGCTGGCAGAGGAATGATCGCCGCGTGGTGTACGCAGTAAGCAGTTCCTTTGTCTGCGTGGACGAGGATCGTTGACCTTGAAGGGGGCAGCGGACGGCGTGTCATTTCCTGTGGTGTTTATTGGAGAAATTCAAGTAGTTGTTGGAATTTTTACTTTTATCCACACACAATTAAGATACCTAGGACGGTATGTTTTCAGGACACTTAGTTATGTGTCCTATTAGTAACCAAGGGTAAATTCTTCTTCCTGTTTCACCGAATAACCCAAACTGTAAAATTTTATGTTCCGTAATATTTTTTCCTGGTAGAACTGAATGGTGTACCAGACGATTTGGTTTAAAGAGTATGTACGACAAATATTTATTGTTTGTAGGATCTACGGCTCCCCTGAGCTAGATTTATTTTTTGGAAATTAATTCCCTTGTATGTTTTCAAGTTTTGTTACCCTTAAAGTTTTTTTTTTGTTAATGTATTTCCACAAGTTTCCATGTAATCTAGTTACCTGTGGTTAAGGCGGTAACAAACACATCTAGTTATCACTTAAATGTTTATTTTTTTTGTCTTGGCAATACTAATTCCAATGTAATATTACTACCTGATGTTAAGGCGGTCCCTGACACAACTATTTAAAGGTATTTAAGGTTTAGTAATGTCTTGGCAAGATATATGTCAAATGAAGGTCTTGGCCAAAAGCTTGTAACTAAGTATAATTTTCTGTCACACCTTTGGCTTGTGGAATTGACGTTTTGTTTTGTGATAAAGTTAAATACATTTAATTGTAAAGTACCTCGAAGTTTTCTTCAGAACCTTTTACCATCGATTAGGTTACAATTAGGTCACTGTTTAATTTTATTTTGTTCAGTAGTACGACTGGTGGAAAGACCGGGTACCTGCTGGTCGTGCTATCTGACAGTGTTACTACATAATATAATAGAGATATCTAAGCGCTCCTTTCAGTTTGTAGACAATGCCGGGTCACGTCGAAGCGGATATTAATCACCGTGTTACTACATAATATAATAGAGACATCTAAGCGCTCCTTTCAGTTTGTAGACAATGCCGGGTCACGTCGAAGCGGATAGTAATCACCGTGTTACTACATAATATAATAGAGACATCTAAGCGCTCCTTTCAGTTTGTAGACAATGCCGGGTCACGTCGAAGCGGATAGTAATCACCGTGTTACTACATAATATAATAGAGACATCTAAGCGCTCCTTTCAGTTTGTAGACAATGCCGGGTCACGTCGAAGCGGATAGTAATCACCGTGTTACTACATAATATAATAGAGACATCTAAGCGCTCCTTTCAGTTTGTAGACAATGCCGGGTCACGTCGAAGCGGATAGTAATCACCGTGTTACTACATAATATAATAGAGACATCTAAGCGCTCCTTTCAGTTTGTAGACAATGCCGGGTCACGTCGAAGCGGATAGTAATCACCGTGTTACTACATAATATAATAGAGACATCTAAGTGCTCCTTTCACAAGGAGAGGTTCCATTCACTTTCTCCATCGTACCTTCATGTTCAGTTTGTACCAATATGATGGTATATCCAGCAGTAAGTGCGCCATTCCGACTGCGCAGTCTTCTTCTCCGACGAACGACAGACTTGGGAATGGATAACATCTTTACTATCGATTCTTATAAAAAGGTCGTGTCTGTACGTACATTGAGTATTTTTGCGAAATTTTAAATGAAATGAGTATTATTAGTATTGTACTCAGGACAAAACTGTATTTTTTTTTATCTGTCTCTATGAACCGTTTTAACCTAGTGACCCTAGCTATAAATAATTTAAATTGAAAAAAACTTCCACGCGAGTGAAACCGTAGGCAAAAGCCAGTCTGCTAATATAATCTTTATTGTGAGGATAAGAAGCCACCGACGATGGTTCATGGAGCTTCAGTATGAGAATATTGGGTTTATCAAAATAATTGTATGGTTGGCTTTAAGGCGATATGTAAAAGTTTTAGCTTCCCTGTTACTCCATATGCAAAAGAAACCTCAGTGCGAGAGGGACGGATTCGTGGAAAAGTAGCAAAAAGACAGTTTTTCATTAATATAAAATGTACTAAAGTTGCTATCAAAATTTCGTTTAACCAGCCCCCCTATTCTGTATCTTTGGTTACCAACTAAACTGGGTGCCTATCATCAAAAACATAGATAAAAACTGAAATTTCAAAATTGCCTTTAGCGGGTATTGAACTATTTACGAACTGTGACGTCACTACAAGTGCGAAAATATCCTTAGGAAATCGGAGTTCGATAGTATATCTATGTTTTTAATGATAGGAACCCAGTCCAGAAGGCAACTAGAGATACATAATAGGCCCCCTGGTCCTAGATATCGTTAAAGCTCATCTAATAAAATATAATTGCAGTCCATATGTCATTCTAAATTGTCAAACCAGGAGAATTGGTGTCGAAAAAGACCTCCTTAGAAATCCTTAGAAAAAGTTTGCAAAAATAATATACTATTTTATCAAAATAATACATTATTTACTGAAGTAGATATGCAAGTTCTTAGTGTCAATTTTTTTTCCGCGAATAGTTTTTTCGTAGTATTACCGGTTAGTAAGAAACATTTATTTTGTTCTATCTGCGTGATTGTCGGCAGGTAAGGGTGAAATTTGGAAATCATTTTTAAATAACTTTACTAAAATTATAGTTCATTGCTACTTAGTCGTTTATAAAATTCAGTGAACCAGATTGAGGTTATATTTTCATCATCGCCAGATTCTTGAAATACTACCAGTACAAATACTTAGTACAAAATTAACATTTTGTGCGCCGAGTTGTCAAGTATATTAAGTTGAATTCCGCTCGCTCACCTCGTCTCACAAATTTCAACAATAAAGAATCCTTCCAAATTACTTTGTATTTTTGGACGAAAACTCGTTAAATAAATCATTAAGGCTAATGAAACCCAAGTTTACCTGAAAATTAAGAACGGTGTAAAAACCCGCCTCAATCAAATTAAACAGGACATTGTTTATTCATTTATCAATTAATTTTCAGCCGCCATTTCAGTTTAACTGCGCGTGTGTGCGTACATAACCAAATGTAATTTTAATATCACTTTATGAGCTCGCGTGTTACATCCCACCATTGACAGTTTTGGTCACGACCAAGTGAAGTAGTGGCCAATCTTAAATCTATAATTAATAATTTTTATTCGCATTTATTCAATAGATAAGTAAAAACAAAAAATGAAAATGTCGTTCATTTTTGTCCCGCGCGTCGTGTTCCACCCTTGACAAGTCGCGCTACGTTGTGACGTGAAATAGAGTTTTAGTTTTTACTTTTAAAATTTACCAAAAATAAAGCAAGTGAAGTAATTTAAGTTGTCATGCGATTTCTATTCACAGGTAAGTGCTTAAAGTTAAAAGTTCCTTATTGAATTAAAAACTCGCTTCCAAGTTACTTCATCGAGTTCATCGCACGCGACGAGTTAAATTAAAGAATGACAGAGAGAATCGTAAACTTTCCGCTTTAATAATAATGTTAAGATTGCACTGAGCTTTCAAATACACATTGTCACGACATATATCCACGACGGGGTGTCACGGGTGGTTTCGGCTATGAGTTATGAAATGCAAGTCACAGTCCATACTAAAACACCCACGTTTCACCGATTATTATTTACATTTTAGCTCCCGGTAAGCCCTATCGCCGTACTTCGGGTCCAAATATGGAGCCACACTTGAAGCACGCAGAGTGAACACAAATGGCCTCTATGGAATTTGAACCCACAACCTCCAGATTAGTATTCGAGCACAAGAACCACAAGAACGCAGGGGTGGTCAAACTAATACAACTTTCAAAGTTACTGGATTACCTGTGATTTAACGACTATCATTTCAGACAAATATATCTCAATGAAAAGGTATAACTTTATATCGTTATGTCTTATCGGCTATAAACTGAGTTTTTATGTCGGAAACTTAAGATTTGAGCAAAAGGATATTTGGAATTTTCAAAATGAAATTTTAGGGCCCAAAATACGCAATAAATTACCTACTAACGAACGCTGACATTCAGTTCAACTTACTTAGGTTTTATATCAGCCGGTCATAGGATCTTCTTACATCTGGTCCCAGCCAAATTAATGTGTGTTGGCTCATTACAAGCATGTATCATAGTCATATACAAACATACGTGCATAGCCTTTTGGTCGTAGTTTACAAAACTGTTCAAGGTCAGACTCACGCCGCCTAGGGTTTCAGATATTTCTCACTATAATGGTTCCTTGTTAACCTAAAAGTATGGATCCCTAATTCTAATTACCCTTAATGTATTAAAAAGCGTATGCTGATGATCTTGAGGTGGGATGCCTGCTTGGCACAGGCGGATGGTCGGCTCTCCATTTGGAGCTATTCCATCCAATTACCATTGCTTGGAGCTTTGGTATCCTATTCAGTATTCTCCCAGGGGCATTGGAGATCTTCCTCCTTGATGTGGTCATCACCAAGTTACTCCCATCTTAGGCTAGAACATATATAGCATTCACATAAGAAGTGCCTACTCGTTTCCTTCTCACCTCAGTGCAGTCACGAGGGATTCTTCTGTACCATCATTATTGACAGATGTCTATTCAGCCTACATTGGCGAGTTAGAATACCCACTAACATACCTAGGTTGATTCTGCTTAGGTTAAGAATATACCTTACTTTTTTGTAGACGATAGTCAAGAGAAACATCTTTGACTATCAGCAGCCCTCGATCTTTCTCCATTCATCTACTGATTCTTCTGAAGCCAGGCAGCTTATTACCTTGTTAGTGATGTTTGCGAGAATAGGAAGCCTAGGTTCAGGTCCGATGAACCTGTCCTCTGCACTTTCTCTGGCCAATTCATTACCTTCAATGCCTTAATGTTCTGGGACCCAAGTTACTTTTATTTTGGTTTTATCACCTAGCTTTTATTTGAGCCGATTTTTTACTGGATTTTTAGGCGCAAAAAGTGCTGTTTGGCTGTCCGAATATATAATGACAATTTTCTCGTTTATCTCCAGCCTTGAGAGTACCATACTAGCACATTCCATAATGGCAAATGTTTCTGCCTGAAATACGTTAGCTAAGGTACCTAGTGTTTGTCGGTATCTTCCAGTTTTCCCCACTTCCCATAAGTAGGTATGCGATATTTTTTTTCGAATAATATTTCTTTCAGTGAGTGTTGTGAAACAACCTGCCACCACTACGCAACTGAAACAACCTGCTACCACCACGCAATTATAAGAAAATATCTGGATTGAAGTTGCCAGGATTTCAAGCAATATCTTCAAACGTGTGCTTTAAAATATGTGCTACAGATTAAAGGAGTGCTTGTGTGTCAAAAATAGTGATTAAGAAAATGTTAAAATAAAAAAAATAGCATTCATTTTAATCTGACCGCAATAAATAATTTGAATATTTATTTAATATCAATTTTGTTATAATTTTAAAGTTAGGAATTTGCCACGGGACATTGATGTATGCAAATAACAACAAATTTACTGGCAGGCTACCGCTATAACAAGATATTTATATTCCACCAATATTCATAGGTCACTGATTCATATCCGGCTCGAAGGATCAAAAAACTATGTCGGGGAGATAATGTATCTGCGGTGGTGGTTAAGTGAACTCTAAAAAATGTAAAACTATGGTATAACTAAATCTAGTGCTAACAATGCAGTTTGACAATGTAGGTTACACATGTTGGCATGTACGTGCATCGTACAGACACCCTGTATGTAACAGACAATTTAAGTTCTTAGACTTCGGTAAACACCAAAATATTTTACTTTATTAATTTATGAAAAACATGAAATGCATCACAGCACAGATAATACCTAAATTATTAAGTAGAAACTTGCAATTGGCCAAATTCTGCAAATAAAACTTTTAAGTTTGTATGGTTTTATTTGTCGTGCCGTAAGTTTTCCGAATAAATAAATAATTTCATTAACCGATTCACATAAAATGGTAAAATAAAAAACAAACTACATGCTGTATACTATCTAGATGAAGCGATTACATATAGTACATACTAGTGTCTCCTAAATAAATAAAGAACAAGTACTCATACTACAAAGTTAGTTCGCGAAGTTTCGCCACAAACATACATCTTTGGAGTGCAGGGTTGAGGGGGGGGGGGGTTAGATGATTTAGTACCTTTTACTTAGCGGAAGAAAACAGTCATTAACTATGTCCACCGGCTTTTTAAACGCTTCCTGGTAAATAATGGTTATTTATTCCGCCAACGTTTTGCATTGACATGAAAAATGAGGCTTGTAATTAAGGAAAACCAAATAAATTACATAAGACATTTATTTTATAATCTGGAAGTATTTTCGGATACTTTTAGAAGATAAAAGAAAAGGTAAAAGCATTTTAGAGTCGTACTCGCAAACAAACATTTTACAAAAGTTTTACGACCCAACTAAATGCTCTTTCCGAAGATAAAACTTGAAAACAGCGTCGAGGAAATAAAAGTTAACTTCAGCTGGTTCGAGGCTCGGTGTGACGTCACCAAAATAGTTGGTGTGTGTAAATCAGGCGCTATCGCAGCGCAGGCCTGCATTAGTGCGGCCCGCCGATAACTCAGCTGGGACAACTACATTAGACATTCCATTTATCCTGGCTTCCCGATTCAGTGTCCCACTGTGCACGATCGTGTTTCCACAATCGTTAAGAAATGGGAACGGAAACCACGATTTTATCTATTCTATTCCATTGAACGTATTTAGGTTAAAAGGAAAGTATTTTAGAAAAATCTTTTATTATAAAAAGGTTAATAGAAAGAATGATAAATTCCAAGAAACTTGGTAATAATACTATTTTGAGGTAAGTGGCAGCTTCAGTTCCTCACTAAGTTTTGATTTTGATCTAAGACTCCTCAGAAAATTACAGGCCACCACTTAAAAATTTGTATTAGGATGCTTATAAATTGTCATTCATCCACCAGGTCCCGTAGCATAGTGTTTAATCGCACGAGATGCCACTAGTTGAATCACAAGTGCAATGAGCGTGACGTACTGTTTAATCGCAAAAACATCATGAGCGTGTGCTCCTCGCACTTGTGGTTCAACTAAGTGGCGTCGCGCGCAATTAAACACTGTGCTACGAATGCTGACCTTCGATCCTGGCCTCATTACCATAGAACTTCTCAATGGAAGAGATAGAAGACTTGAATCAAGCAGCTGACTGGACTGCTCATTCGGGTAGTTTCAAATGTTTCAGAGGTCTATTTCATGAGTCTGCGTCCAGTAAATAATGAAATGGTCTGAAGATACCATAAAAGTCAAATACATTTTTGAAACCCGAGTTACATTATTAAGTAAATTCACGCTTTTGTGGTGTAGTAACTTTGTGGTCTAGTAACTTTGTGGTCTAGTTACTGTTATTTACATAAAAACGTAATACGTTTTTCCTCGCTCCGACCGTCATTACAACAATTTTTATGGATATACTTCACCATACCATACACCCCATAACGAGTCGAGTATATAAATTTATAAAATATTTGAGATTGACACAACGTCTATATTCCATATAAACTGACTTATAGCTCAAACCTATAATGCACAATTCCGTCGGAGGCTATTAGTCAGCACTTCCGCCTCGTAAATCTGAGTGTCCAAGTTGATTTAACGTCGCAAATACTTGTGTATGTGGGCAGGAACGGTAATTGATTTATGGCCGTCGATAACCTCAAATTTATATGACGTTTTCCAAAATGACTGGAACGTTTCGATGATATCGCTCGTTTTGGGGTGACGCGACAAATGAGGCGTGAATTATGAAATTTGGTGGATATACATAACATTTTCAGAAACTAATCTTATAGTTATTTCCTAATACACGAAATAGTAAACCAGTTGTAAGCAGACTGCTATCTTTAAATTAAACCACATGCACTACTGATCATGCAGAACAACTTCCCAAAGTAACATAGGTACCCACACAAATTTAAAAACGTTCACTGTCTTGACCATACAAATTTTTCAGTAGGTTGTTGAACTTCGTATGTAGTGGAGTATTTAGGTGGTAGAGCTGATGCCGGGCTCATTTGTTGAGATAAAACCACCTTACTCACAAGCCCCTCCGAAGTTATTCGTGGGAGAGTAAGAGGACAGCTCTCAAACAGGCACAACCATGTGCCCCACCATGCCTGGGACCGATTGATGGCGGTATATCTGTGGCAGGCTAATAGTAAAATTCCGCCGTTTACAAACGGCATCGTTTGTTTTTAAAAACACGCTGTTTTTCAATTTAACGTTCGGCAAATTGAAAAATGCCCGCTGTTTGTAAAATGACTTGCTAAAAACCGAAGAGTGAAGAGCGAAGCAAAGCAGAGCGAGGTGAATCTCAATACTTCTTACAGAATTACTATATGCCGAGGCAAATTAAAAAATGACAAATTCTACTCTTGGACGAAGATTCGTCAAATAGCAAAATAGCGAGCGTTTAAAAGCTAATGACGGCGTTTGTAAACGGCGGAATTTTACCATTTGCCTGTGACATATATATCCCTAATTGCCGGCCTTTATATAGATATATACATCAGACTTGCGACGAGCAGCGGTGTCACTGGTACGAGGGTTGCGGCCCTGCGATCACCAACCAGCCTGCCTAGCGTATGTGTCAGTACATGGGCATATGTTATAGGAGAACCACCAAGAGTGACGAAATCTTGGAAAGGCCTATGTCCAACAGTGGACGAACCATGTTGATAGATGAACGGAGAGGACAACAATTTATTTAAATAAAATATATCAGTATGTTCAGTATAATATTTAGTATAATTTTGATATCGCAGTTCATACACCCACTATATTTTAAGAGAGCTCAACCACTATAAAAAGTAATATAGTATTTTAGCGAATAAAACTTACGGCAACCAAACTGTTGGGATTATACACAAGTTGCAACGTTTGCTATTATCAGGTATGATGTAATAACTACATCAATATTGTAGTGAAAGTATTAATAACAGAACTGATATGGTATTAATACATATCACCACCGAGTCCTAGATACTGGATGTGTTTCGCATGTATCACTGTCCTCTACATGTGCTACATAGAGCCTCGCGCATACTCTATGTACAGTGGAGACCACGTTAACCTTTACACATTGGAATTTGTGCCTATCTTATACACTTCACTATAGGGGCTAATTTAGTATTGCAAGTGTATAGCTTGATGTGATCTCCACTGTACGTACAGTAGATGTAGATATAGACCATTGTTCATTGTGTCGTTGTTTATAGCCACAAGCTCAGATCAGATATTGTACCTGTGGGAAATAAACATTATTTGTGCGATTTGGAAATCTGAACAGGCATGTTTTACCGGATTATGGCAAATCCAAAAGGAGTTTAATGCTTTTTGTATGTCTGTATGTATGAGGATATTTTAGTTCCACTATTCAATCAATTCATATACATACATAACATACATACGCACGCCTTTCTTCTAGAGGGTTAGGCAGAGACTACAGATTTCCATCTGCTACGATCCGGACACACCTCTTTCGCCTCTTCCACATCCATCAATCTAGTCATACAAGCTCTTCTATGCCGGGTACTTTTGACATGGCCCTACTTCAGTAATGTCACCAATTTGATTAGCATACGTCCTTCTAGGGCGGCGTGGTTGAGTTGTACCTTCCACTTGCGCACTATAAAATTCTTTCGTCCCTCTACTTTCATTTATCCTCTCTACATGTCCAAACCATCGAAGCATTCCTTTTTCTATTCTAGTCACATCTTCTTTCAGGCCGCAACAATCCCGTATGTCGATATTTTTAACTCTGTCATTCAATGTTAGACCACACAAACACATACTACGCAAGGAACGCATTTCCACTGCATTCACTTTACTTTGATGAAAGGGGGTGACTAAAGAAGAAGAACACAAATCAGCTATTTTTAGAAATCTTTGTCTGTCTGTCTGTCTGTTTGTTCACCCACACTGAACGGATTTGGATGCGATTTTTTTATTATCATCGCTGTGATCCTGTTCAGTATAAAGGCTATAAGAAGTGTTATAATCGCGGTTAGAGCCGCGGACAAAAGTCTATATATTATATGTAATATTTATCTGTTCTGTTCGCCGTCCGTTCTAAGGCTTATTATAAAAGATGATGACCAGGGTCTGATGATGGGACTGGAAGGTGAATAAGGAATATCTTCAACGGGCAACAGCAGACCCTTCGAGTTTTGGCTTGTTTCATGGGTCTTTAATATAACTTTGGTAAGATATGGTGACAGAGTCATATTATGGGATTCGAAGGTGGATACGGTAACTCTTTAATGGACAACAGCAGTCATCTCGTGTTTGGATTTATTTGGTCAGTCTTGATGAGTGTGTTTGTAAAATATGGTGACCAGGATCTGATGATGGGACTTGAAGGTGGATATGGGATCTCCTTAACGGATCTCCTGAGTTTGGGCTTATTTGATTGGTTTTGATGAGGTAAAACATGGGGACCAGGGTCTGATGATGGAACAGGAAGGTAGATACGGGATCACATTGAATACTTATTACCTGTTGAACTTTAAAGGGAAAAACTAATTGGGGACATACCTATCATATAATACTTCACACACCAACATCTTAATCTGTTTGTTCAGTAAGTTATTGTGCGACTTTAGTTGATAAAGTTCTTCGCAGCGTCGCGGGCGCGTTCTCCGTCCTCGCATTTTGTTTTTCGGCCGCGCTAGTTTTGTTTGGGATGTATTCAGTTTATGTATTTGATTGAGAGGGAGTGAGAGCACCTATAATGTTTGTTTCTGAAAAAAAAAAAGTAATTTATTTCCTGCAGGCCACGCGGGCGAAGCCGCGGGCAGAAGCTAGTATAAAATAAACAAAAAAAAATATGGACGCGGATGCGTCATGATGAGGCATGGTCACCCACCATGCTGGTACTTCATGAGGTATGGTCACCCACTATGCTGGTACTTCATGAGGTATGGTCACCCACCATGCTGGTACTTCATGAGGTATGGTCACCCACTATGCTGGTACTTCATGAGGTATGGTCACCCACCATGCTGGTACTTCATGAGGTATGGTCACCCACTATGCTGGTACTTCATGAGGTATGGTCACCCACCATGCTGGTACTTCATGAGGTATGGTCACCCACCATGCTGGTACTTCATGAGGTATGGTCACCGACCATGCTAGTATTTCATGAGGTACGGTCACCGACGATGCTGGTATTTCATGAGGTACGGTCACCAACGATGCTGGTATTTCATGAGGTACGGTCACCAACGATGCTGGTATTTCATGAGGTACGGTCACCGACGATGCTGGTATTTCATGAGGTACGGTCACCAACGATGCTGGTATTTCATGAGGTACGGTCACCAACGATGCTGGTATTTCATGAGGTACGGTCACCGACGATGCTGGTATTTCATGAGGTACGGTCACCAACGATGCTGGTATTTCATGAGGTACGGTCACCAACGATGCTGGTATTTCATGAGGTACGGTCACCGACGATGCTGGTATTTCATGAGGTACGGTCACCAACGATGCTGGTATTTCATGAGGTACGGTCACCGACCATGCTGGTATTTCATGAGGTACGGTCACCGACGATCTCCGCTCGGTATTAGTAGAATAGTAAATTAGTAGATTTTAATAAAATTGTAGCAAAATTTATTTCGTTCTTATGCATTTATTAAGTACCTTTGTATATTTTTTCTAAGGACGGATATTATTCGCTATACTGTACTGGAATGACATAGCTGATAGTAGTTTATTGATTTTCGAGAAATCCGACGTTTTGTTATTCATACGAGCATACGAGTATTATTGGATATACTTGAATAAAGGCATTGTAAGATAAAAATATTCAAGTGATCAGAACATTAACATTTTATCTAGTGTCATTGAAATTCCATATTTTTGAAAGGAAACAAGGAACAATGCTTGCATTGACAAAGCGGAACATACAACATAGTTCGCATTTCAAATGTGTTAGTACACTACATAAGCTTAAATCAGAACATTATTTTTACATTTCTAGATTGATTCTCTACAAAATAACATGTTCTGGAATATGTTAAAATCTTTAAAATTATTATTATTATTAACTAGTTATCCCGCATCAAGTGTCAAGGTAAGCCTTATCTTATAGTCCTGTTATAATTTGTATTTTTTGCACATCTTTTGTCTGTTAGTTTTCAGTTTCTAATGGTCAGTCCGTTGGAATCGCTTCAAGTTTGAATAATGTAATTGAGGTGTGCAGTAATCAATGGCATATTACAAACCGGACAGATTATAGTCAGCTTATAAGTTTGGCTGCAGGGAATATAAGCAAAGATACTGAATGTTTCTTAGCTTGTGTTTTGAAACACAATGAATTGGTAAGTAAATTGCATGTAAAAAACGATAGATTTTAATCTTATTTGAGATTTAAACATTCATAAACAGCTTTGCTTTAATATACATGCTGTCTGTATTGGACACAGACTACTTAGTGGTTTGTGGTATTGTATATATACCACCTATTTAACTCCAAACAGGCCAAAAGTGCCCATTATTATTTCCCCGTCCCCCAACAAGGGTGTAAAATAAAGTTGTTATCTACGAGGGCCATTTCTGAGTACATTTAAAAGACGACTGAAGGAGTACTGTGTCCGGTTTTATTTTAAATTATTATCTATTTATTTAAAAATAAATAAAAAAATACGTCGTTACGACATAAATCTCCGAGAGGGTTGTGAAAGGTGTTTCAGAGTGTGAACTGTGAGTTGCAAGTCACAGTTCAAAGTCCCCGTTTCACCGACAATTATTACGTTCCAGTTTAATGGACAAAATATAATACGGACCCATAATTTTATGTTTGTACTATCCGAAGCATGTAGATTGAACACAAATGTGTCGCTACGGGATTTTAACCCAAGACCTCCAGAATAGTGGTTTAGATGTTGGAAAGACCACAACATATTAGTGGTTTAGACGCCCAAAAGACCACAACAGATTAGTGGTTTAGACGTTTGAAAGACCACAACAGATTAGTGGTTTAGACACCCAAAAGACCACAACAGATTAGTGGTTTAAACGCTCAAAAGATCACAACAGATTAGTGGTTTAGACGCCCAAAAGACCACAACAGATTAGTGGCTTAGACGTTTGAAAGTCCACAACAGATTAGTAGTTTAGACGCTTGAAAGACCACAACAGATAAGTGGTTTAAACGCCCAAAAGACCACAATAGATTAGTGGTTTAGACGCCCAAAAGATCACAACAGATTACTGGTTTAGACGCTCAAAAGACTACAAGAAATTAGTGGTTTAGACACTCGAAAAACCACAACAGATAAATGGTTTAGACGCTTGTGAGATCACAACAGAGGCAGTCAAATTTTAATTATAATAAGGTTTTGTGAACAAAAAATTATAAACAGTCGTTTTTGCGATCTGTTGAAATACATATTATGTATTTAAGTAATTAAATAGAGTCTCAGCAGCATTTTTCTTTTCTTAATTTATTTATACATCTTCATGACATGAATCCCCGAGGGGATGTCGGAGATGTTCCGAGTGTAAACTGTGAAATGCAGCAAGTCACAGTTCACACTCGGTACACCTGCGTTTCACCGACGATTACTTATGATTTAACCAAGTTGGAGAAGAAGAGGCCTACACCTAACAGTGGGTGGATGTGGGCTGATGTTTGATGATGATGATGAAACCAAGTTGCAAGGTTAACATTTGCCCATCAACACAAAAAGAAAAATACTATTTAATCTCTTACAAGTAAAAATATAAACATTTTAGATGAATGATGAAGGAATGGTCTTATTTGAAAACATTTCTAAATTTTGGCCAAAACTTTTGGCTAGTAAAACGATGTCACGGAAAGAACTGAACAATTTTCAGCACTATGGGAATATTTGTGGAACACAAGGTAAATTGAATATTGTCTTACGAGCACGTATTTGTCTTATAACAATGTTGATTACATTATAAACTGGATACGGAAAGTTCTTACTTCAAGGACCGTTCAGTGACTCAATTTTTGTTAAATCAACTTTAAAATACAGTTGTTAATAAAAAGGCCGCTGAAATCATAAAACTGGTCAATTCAAATTTCATTTTAATATTTTTTCTTTAGGTCTTTGATATAATAATATGATGTTTGCGTCACGTTTAACTTATATAACGAACAAGGCATACCGAATGCTCGTCTGACTTGAGAACATTATCTAAAGTTTTTAAAAACGTAGAAACATTTATTTATTCTATTTAATTTATTTTATTTTGAGTACATTGTCACTGTGATTTCACTTGTTGTATTTTTAAAATTATGTATTTGTAACCTTGTATTGCTTAAAGTTTCAAACTCTTGCCTGTCCTACTCACCCTTGTTCATGTTACCCTGTGTGCGAAAATGTTAAATGTCTGAAAATATATATTGCTGGTCGAGTCAAGCTCGCTTAGTGTGGGGGCAACAAGAATAACAAATTTCTCGTTAAATGTTATAAAAACTATATATATTTTTTCTCTCTTTGTAATGTAAATTTAATTGTGTTGGTATAGTTTTTGAAAAAAAAAAAATTATTTTTTATTTAAACATATCTATTTCGTATAATCGTATTACGAGTATCCTAAAATTTTTACCAACGATTTGGAATCCTCATTATGTGGTTCATATTGAAATGATAGAATTAATTCAAATTTAAATATGTAAATTACGTTTTTATCAGTAATATCAAAAAATTATTCAAGGAAGAAAGGAAAGCGAGGAAGGTCTAGCAGAACATTCATGGATCAGGTGAAAGAGGAAGATAATGTCTTGTCGTGTCAAAAAGTTATAGAAGAGGCAGAGTGCAGAAGTGAATGGAGAGGACTCCATCGACAAGTGCACAGCTCTAAAGTAACATTAAAATTGATGTAAATTACTATCTTGTGACAAACAAAACTTACAACCTCACTTCTTTGAAAAATAGATAATCCTGTATTCGTAATATTGCTGATACTCCACAAAATATACCTATATATACATTTTATTGTCCAAAAAAAGTTTTTAAACAGAGCATGTGAATCTTACATTGAAAATATCACTTCCCTATAATGTATCACTTCCCTGATACGTTTAATGTAATCTTCATTTAAACCATAATTTACTTTATTTGTCATTTTTTATTGGTAACTTTTGTTCCGTTTGACTCGAATTTTCATTGTATTTAGTTTCTTGTGATCGTACTGTACTGTTTATATATATATATATATATATATATATATGTTTACCTAGAGTACTTTATATTCTCTGCCTAGAGTGTGTATAAACTTTGCTAGCTTATTACTTTATGTGTATTTTTACCATGTATTAATATGTAACTATTTGTTGCCTAAACAAAAAAAAAATTAAAAAATCACTAACTTAGCCACCTGAATCAGCAAGTTGCAACTTAGCCACCTGAAACTGAACCAGCAAGTGGCAACATTCAAAGAACAAGTTGGGTCTTGGGGAAAAATTTGGTAATCGTATTTGGGTAAAGTTTTTCTTACAGCAACTATTCTTACTGCTGTCAAAAGACCTTAATAATATAAAACAACAAATAATTGTTTTACCATAATAATAATTAAGAATCGCAGGGTGGCGATTTGGACCAAATTTTCAGTCCTTAAATTTAATATCAGGTAAGTTTGTTAATGTTTTCTCATAATATTATACATTGTTTTTGTAAGGTAATTTATATTATGTTTTAAATGTTATTTATGTTTTATATTTTTATATGCAATTTGAATAATTCTCAGCTTCTCAAACCAAAAAAACTAAAATACAAAATTTATACAAAAATGTCTATTTCTATAAGACGCAACATACTCGTACATATAAGGGTCATAATACGAGTATTATGTAATATCGTCTAACTCACATAACTATCTATCATTGCTAACGTCGTACAGAGCTAGTGCCTGGAGTCGTTGAAATGTATTTTAATTAGCATCTTCCCTTGAAAATGGTATAAAATCCGAAACCGGTTGGGAGAAAATATAAATAAAGTGAAACTACTGCACAAGTGCTTTTAACTCAAGATCACATACCTATGTCGATGAATAAATGACTTGATTTGATTCAAGGGTGGATAAACATTTGTCCATATAAGTGCGTGCATATGTATCGACAAACTATATAATACAAAGTAAGTGTGTAGTAAGAGCAGTTAGTTTTTGTTTCAGTAAACAACCGAGTACTCTTTGGACGAAACAATTTGTTGCAGACAATGTGTTTGAGGGCAAAGTATATGTTCAGGTGTATGAATGAACAAGAGAAGAGGAAACTGACATCACCGACTGTATTCAATATTTCTTACATTCGGCCAATGTGGATCTATACATGAGGATGAGGACCAGCCATCGTGGCCGTGTCACAACCAACCCATAGCGGCCGAGTCACAACCAACCCATCACGTAAATTTCTCGTCCTTCTTCTTAGCAAGAAAAATCGAAGTGGTGGATTGTGGTGTTATAATATTATGTAATGCTTAAATCATTATGTATAATCTATAAGTACTTCAATACATTTTGTTGGTTTCTATGGCAATAGCCTCATGTGTCTTACTGATTTAGTTATTAACCGTATAATTAATTTTGTTATCGACCGTATAATTAATTTCGGTATCGACCGTATAATTAATTTCGGTATCGACCGTATAATTAATTTCGGTATCAATCTACGAGTATCTTTGTCATTCAAATTCATCAGTTTTGCTTCAAAATTGTTTCGAATAAATGTTATGAAAATGTGTACATTTTCCAGTACCATGTAATTTTTTTACGTTTTGGTTTATATTCAAGTTGGACATCTTTACCTCATGATATTGATACTTACTATTTTTCTTCAAGATCAGGTAGGTCGACGATTGAAATGAATTTCATATTACTCTTTTATATATTTCATATTACTCTTTTATATATTTCATATTACTCTTTTATATATTTCCATTTATACAAAAATATTAACACTAATCTTATTACAAATAAATTGTATATTAGGCGGCGCTTATTCCCAATAGCAATTCGGCTGAGCCCTAAGTACTTCGATAAGGCTCGCCACCCTCACGTTGGGACGTTACGAGTATCATCGTCAGTGAAACGCGGGTGTAGCGAGCATGGACTGTGACTTGCATTTCACAGTTCACTCTTGAAGCACCTCAGACACCCCCTCGGGGATTCATGTCATGACAATATATTTATATATTTTATCTACACTCATATCGTAAAATCCTGATTATGAACTCACAAATAGTGTATAGTGATATTTTTTTTACGAACTTTCAAATACAGAAAGATAAATAAATACAAGTTCAGTTTTCAAAATAAAATAAAATATTGCCTTTAAATAACTTTTGCTGTTATAAAAGAACAGTTACACGAAGCAGGAAGGTAAAGGGAACTTTGCCGATACAGCCATGTGTAAGGTTTTAATAGGGAATGGTTCGAATGATGGTAATACTTGTGACCAAGTCCATGCGCGGTGGACTGTGATACATTTTTATGATTGTAGAACTTGTGACCGGACCCTTGTTCCACATGCACGGTGAATTGTTGTATTTTATGCGTTATTTATAAATTTAATATTTAACTGCTTTTTAAAGCTAACTACAACTGTTACCAATATCTTATGGATTAGCAAATAGGGGTTCGTGTATATTCATCCTATAGCAATTCATCCTGCGTAAATTCATCCTGCGTAAATTCATCCTGTGTAAATTCACCCTGTGTAAATTCATCCTGTGTAAATTCATCCTGTGTAAATTAATAGCAATAAGTATTTATTTTCGGAACAAATTCATCCCATTTCAGAAAATATATTTTTAAGGTGTAAATTCTTCCTATTTTTGGGTGTAAATTCATCTCATTCGTCTTAGATTAATACTAATCTGTTAAAAAAGTTATGAACTTAAACTAAGCGCTTAAATTCATAGTGGAGACTCGGTTAGTGTGATCAAACATGTGTGTGTGTTAATGTGATGAACTTGTGACCGGACCCTTGTTCCACATGCACGGTGAATTGTTGTATTTTATGCGTTATTTATAAATTTAATATTTAACTGCTTTTTAAAGCTAACTACAACTGTTACCAATATCTTATGGATTAGCAAATAGGGGTTCGTGTATATTCATCCTATAGCAATTCATCCTGCGTAAATTCATCCTGCGTAAATTCATCCTGTGTAAATTCACCCTGTGTAAATTCATCCTGTGTAAATTCATCCTGTGTAAATTAATAGCAATAAGTATTTATTTTCGGAACAAATTCATCCCATTTCAGAAAATATATTTTTAAGGTGTAAATTCTTCCTATTTTTGGGTGTAAATTCATCTCATTCGTCTTAGATTAATACTAATCTGTTAAAAAAGTTATGAACTTAAACTAAGCGCTTAAATTCATAGTGGAGACTCGGTTAGTGATCAGCAACAAGGTTCAATGATATTTTTTTTGAAATCATATAAAGTCTTAGTTTCCTTACGAACTGGACTAGTTCAAATACAATTCCTAGTATAGGCAGTACGGAAACAAAACACTTTTTGTTCGAACTTCAACTGATAGTTCATTCATTAAACATTATTTATTTATTTAAAACACTTTTTGTACAAGGGCGGCTCTTATTGCTAACAGCAATATCTTTCAGTTAACCCTTGGTAACTAACAGAAAGATGAAAAAATTAACACGTGGAGGTGTAAATACTAATCAGAAAATAAGAGGGAGATCAAGTCAAGATTAAGTATAAACCTAAATATCTAAGACATAAACTTACATACAAAAATACATGAACATGCTTAAGTAAATGAATACATACCTATAAAATATACACATACATATAAAAATAATAAATAAACATACAAACATTATAATAATATTGGATATTTGAGTTCTAAGATAATAATAATAAAAAAATTCTTTATTGCAAAGATTAGTAATTAGTATTTTCTACCAACTAACTTTTGGCAATGAGGAAATTGTTGAGGGTAGTGCCATACTATTAAAAAGAGATAATCATGAAAATAGTACTTAAATAATAAATAACAAGACTAAATCCTAATAAACATTTAAGGTGATATGTCGTCCGTGCAAAGGTCCCCGTTACTCCACGCGGAAATATCCGAAGTGCGAGAGGGATGGAATCGGGGAAAATTGACAAAATGTCGGTTTTAAATTAATACATAATTAAATAGAATAGCTATGAAAATTTTCATAACCAGTAATTTGGGTATTGTTAAAACCCATCTAAATAAATATTTTTGAAGTCTGTATGCTATCCCGATTTGGCAGAATATCAAAAAAAGTGTAAATTTAGACCTCATTTCAATAATTATTTCTATCGATGGAAATTCCTCCAATCGTGTTTCTGATAGACCAAAATCTAGAAAAAGATCCCAAAATTGTTATACTAATTTATTTTACTTGGGCCTTCTTTTGAATAACTGCAAAAAGTATCCATTTTGACGATATACCCCTTTAAAGCAAAGTTATAGTTTATAATAAAATACATAAACTACATAAACAGTTTACACAGATACATACCTATAAATGTATATTGATGAAAATTCATTAATTACTCATTAAATAATATTATATGAGTAATATAAGATTCAAAAGAAATCAAGTAATATTCTGCAACTCAAGAAAGTAATGTCTAATTTTGTTCTTGAAGACTGATATTGACGACGCGACGCTTCACGGATGTGTAACTCTTTATTGGCCAGTTTCATAAACTACTATTAATTGGTTTTAATTATTTTAATCAATACGCGATAGCCTTAATAAATGGCAAATTATTTCGTTTATAATGGAAAACATGACGCCATTTTTTTAGTGCTTGTGATATTTAGGTAACAAAACTGCAAAAGTAAGTTGGTCTACAGTTCATTTAATTCTTGTGTCTGAAGACCAACTCTCGTGCTAAATTACCCTATAGGTTTTCAAGGTGAGACAATTTGTATGAAATTGATTACTTAAAGTGCAATTTCCTTTTGCGTTGAGTTACAAGCCTGAGTTACAAGTCTTAACAGCATCATGGGACCGTAGACTTCTGTAGAACGTATCAGTTTCAACATGGTATATCTCACGGGGCCTGAAAGAAAGGGTTTTAATAGATGTTCAGACAGACGGAAAACAAAATTATCTTTTTTAGGTACGGAACCCTAAAAGGCATCACACCAAATCCCCTAAACCATCTACATAAAACTTGGCCATCACATTATTATATTTCTGCACCTCTTAAAGCCGACCCTGTCGTACCCTTTTCACAGACCGGTTTATGTTTTCACCAATGTGATATTATATAAAACCTCATTGGTATTGACCGACAACGAGTTGCCTTACACTCTAAACATTACAATTCTCATCCGTACTTCAGTAATAATAGTAAGGCCCGAAAATAATAATATTTTAGGTACCTAGGTGTACGCGACATGGCGTGCAATATTTTAATGTACCCTTCAACAGAATATTTTCAGAATAGCTACAGGATCCGTAGATAAAACATAAATCTAATGTTTAAAAGGTGTTTGTTATAATGGTGATGAAATACGGCTCAACAAAAGAGCAAATACACTTAATCAAAGAGGAAGGAAACAATGGCGGCCATAGATATCATAATAATATAACTCCCCTGTCAAAAAGCACTCATTGTCAAGTACTAAACACGAAATTGCCTTGATCTGAGGGACTTCTTTCGTGAAGTTTGTCCCGGAAGTGACATACAAGTTTTAAATAGGCTCCCATATACAAGATGCGGACGTTAAGGTATCCACCTAAACATTTTTGGGAACTAGAAATATCGCTAAATGTATTTAAATTGCAACCACTATCTAGACATGCGGCAGCGAGTCTCGAGCCGAGTTAAAAAAAGAAACCCTGCGCACCAGCCAAGTGATATGGATTTGGGTAAAGGAATAACGTAGGCTCTTTTCCAAGCAGTGGGAAAGGAACTGGTAGCCAAAGAGTAATTAAGCATGTGGGTGATGGTGGGTAGTAATACGTCAAGGATGAGATAAAGCATTTGGGAACATATTTCATCATCACCAACGGCTTTAGAAGAGATTGAGAGAATGGCCTTTTTAAGGTCACTCGAGTGACAGTACAGAAAGAGAAAGAAGAGATTTTGGCTTATTGTTCAAGTTACGAAGAGTTGTACATTTAGTGTTGTCATTTAAAGAGACTTGAAATAAATATATACATGTTGCTACATAGAGCATTTATTCTATTTTTATTTTTTGTATAATTAAAACAGTGTATAAAAACTTATTTTCGAAACATATTTCGGCCCACTTTGGGGCCGGCATCAGTCGAATTATAAACCAAAGTGGGCCGAAATATATTTCGAAAATAAGTTTTTATACGCTGTTTTAATTATACAAAAAATAAAAATACATCCAAAGAGAGAAGAGTTTTAGAAAAGTGCCGATCAATTGTATCAAAATGTATGTTGTACATATTTTGTGCAGGTGTCTTGCCGATCCCAAGTGTAGTGATCGCCAATAACTATCAATGGACTCGTAAATGTGACGTCTCCTGGCATCCCGACACATCCCATTGTAGTGATCGCCAATAACTATCAATGGACTCGTAAATGTGATGTCTCCTGGCATCCCGACACATCCCATTGTAGTGATCGCCAATAACTATCAATGGACTCGTAAATGTGACGTCTCCTGGCATCCCGACACATCCCATTGTAGTGATCGCCAATAACTAACAATGGACTCGTAAATGTGACGTCTCCTGGCATCCCGACTCATCCCATTGTAGTGATCGCCAATAACTATCAATGGACTCGTAAATGTGACGTCTCCTGGCATCCCGACACATCCCATTGTAGTGATCGCCAATAACTATCAATGGACTCGTAAATGTGACGTCTCCTGGCATCCCGACACATCCCATTGTAGTGATCGCCAATAACTATCAATGGACTCGTAAATGTGATGTCTCCTGGCATCCCGACACATCCCATTGTAGTGATCGCGCAGTTTTTTGTAATTATCAAAGTTTTGGTTTATGCGGCTCTTTTTCAGTTTACGCATAGCTGTATCACACTTAGCCATGTAATTGTGGGTCTGCTGGGTCAGCCACGGTGCAAGAAGATGTTTTACTCTAACTTTCTTGACAGGGGCGTGTTTGTCAAATAAACTCAGAAGATGTTTATTAAAATTAGTTACCTTATTGTCAACGGTAGGTAGTATAGTCAATGACAGGAGACCTGTGAAGCATGGTGTTATAGTGATACTGATTGTGATGATAGTAGGTAATAATTTAATTAATTAATATAATTTCCTAATTTTTGATTCCTCTTAAGAGTTAACATTAATTAATTACAGACGGTAAAAGGAAATAGACTATATGAGACAGGTAGGCAAAGATATGTATTTTTTTCTTTTTTCATTAACCTGAATTCCTGCTGTCTTGTATTTTCTTATCCCTTGGTTAAAGTAGATATAAGTAATTTGATGTATAGTATAAGATTATATTTAAAAAAAAGACATGATCTTGCCAAGTTTCTTGCCCGTTCTTCTTAGCAAGACTAATCGAATGGGCGGAGGTAGGCATGTATTTATATATGTAACCTATTACTATGTAGTATATAGGATGGGATTTGGTCGGCCGCCTGGATTCGTGCTGGGGGCTCGGTTTGTGATCATTGAGCCTTGTTCCTGGTCCCTGGCCGGGTCTCCGGTATGGGTTCGGGCGGTTGATTGGATTTCACCTTGTATAATAATATTTTACCTATAATTTTAATCGTATATATATTGCTACATAAATTAAATAAACATTTAATGTAAGTAGTTCATGTTCATTTATTATTTTATTACATATATTTTTGTAAGATTAAAATTTGACTTGTGAAACGTGTATTATATATGTATACCTACTTTGCAAAACAAACTTTTTGAATTTTGAATTTTGTCAAGAGCAGAAGCACAGTTTACACTGTAGCAGAAGCATCAGCTTTGGTCTATTCCAGATTCACCCTCTTAAAACTACGAAGAAGGAGATATTTGGGCTTATGTCTGGGAGGTCGCACTTCAGACGATAGAAAAACAATATCATGATATGAAAAAGGGGCATTAAGTTTTCCGTAAGACGCTACTTTGTCAATATTGGTAATAATTATAATATAAGAAGACAAGGGGTGCAATGTGGGGCAGTGAATATCATTTTAAGGAGATCGGTGTTAAAATCACCGAGAATAATAGTGTCGTTGTACTGAGGGATGAGGTTATTGAGCACTGTTTCGAAAAAAATTAAGTAATAAATAAAAGGGTCTCGAAGATATACCTAAAAGGATTTTAGTATAATGGGGCCTCTGCCCACCCTATATTTTCTAAGAAGACAAAAACCCGGTAGACTGAACGATGTAGAAAGTAGAGAAAGTAGACATGGAACGTAGAGATAACTTATAATATTATAATACTTGTTTTTTAATTATTGTTTGTTCTTTGAATTAGTTACTTTAATTCGTACGCTATTATTGTTTTTTCCGTATATAAATTCAATTTTAGATTCCTAACTCAATTTTTGCACGAAACTACCTTACTAAAATTTACTTCAAACTGTAAAATTATGACAAAATTTGTACTTGGAATTGTCGGCACTTGGTGAAACTTGAAACACATCTTGAATTAAATACACTTTGTACTTATAGTTTCACTTATTGTTTAACATCTTCCCTTGAAAATGGAGTAAAATCCGAAACCGGTTGGGAGTTGACATAAATAAAGTGAAACTATAAGTAAAAGCGTTTTTAATTCAAGATGTAAAATTATGCTTTCAACAAAATATATATTTCCGTGAACAAAGGTCCTGAAGTCAAAGAACTTGAAAGTAAACCAGCATTGGATTCAGTTTAATCATTTGATTCAACAGAAACGCTGACTTTCCATTTAGCCAATGTTCCATGTAGCCAGTCGAAGTGGAACCAATCTCGATCGAAAGTATTTCTATCATTATTTGAAGTCAAATTACAATGAGTTCCCTTTTGTAAGTTAGAATAATGTCCAACTTTATGTACTCGTGATTGTATTGGGAAAATTAAATATTCAAAGAATCCAATTCAATTTTCTCTGCCAATTTTAGGAAGTCTTTCTTATTTAGTCCGCTGAATATATATATATATATATATGCAAAGCTCGTTTAGTACATGACAACTTGTACATTGCAATTTTGCGTCTTACTCATTAATACCGCAAGATATGTATTAAAAATAATTTGACCAAGTGCGAGTTGAACTCGCACGCAATGGGTTTCGTGCCACCACACAAGACGGACGCGGAACCCTACAAATCTTAAGGTACATAATTTCACTTGCAGTTAATAATGACCAACTTAAATTGTCACTTACGATCTATTCAACTCTATATATCTAAAGATCTAATTAAGTTGGTCCACTTAACTTCCTTAATATGGAAAATTAGTACTTATCAGTTTTTTATCCTATACGTGTGTTATAAGACCTAATTGTGAACGAAATTTAAAGTTTCTTAGTCAACTGGAAGTGCGTTGTAGGTTTTCATAGTAAGCAAATTTGTATTCTTTATTTTATATTTTTTAAAGTACAATTTTCTTACTAACACAGTTTTACTACCGAAGTGAGCTTTTGATGTATTAATAAATCATTATTTTATTCTAATACGCTTAAAAGCTGTTGAATTTAGTAATAGGATATCGGTGATACCGCAGCTGTAAAACGCGTCGCTTCCAAAGTTAACCTTTTTGTTTTCAATAGTATGACTAAAGTGAAAATAATCGACTTTGAGACCAAATACTGACGTCTTAGTTCCAAACCTAGTATCAAAAGCTCCATGCACCAGCTCTACACGAACACGTACAAAGTTGCGTCTCCTCCGAACATCAATGTTGTCTGAACTCCATCGAGCTTCACCCTTGTTAACTCTACACGATTACAGTGTATGATGCACCACAGACTAAAGAAAGTTTAACTAAGCATTCTGAATTTCAACGAACTATAGCACTAATAACCACAGACTTAAGGTCCGTAATCCAACACGGTAATAACAAAAGGTACGGAGCAGCATATTCACAGTCCGGCGGTCCTTTATAACCCATATACGGGGTCTGTAAACTGTGTACGATCGTTTGGACCTCACATCGCAAATCCTTGTATAGGTCGTGACAATTTTGATTATAATTTGTGACAGTACAGTCGCCTGCAGTCGAAAGTAGATACCAAATGTTTACCCTTATGACAGTATCTTAGGAACTGCTATTGGTTAGGTTGCCGAGCGGGCAACAGTACGTACCTATACAAGATGTGTTAGAGATGTGGTTTTAAATTAAACTACTGCTGTACTGATTATTAAATAAACTTCTGTTTTTGCAAATAAATTATGTTTATTAATTTTAGTAGAGAACATTACAAGAGCTGGTAAAAATGCAATTTGTAAAATTCCGCCGTTTACAAACGGTGTCATCAGTTTCTAAACGCTCGCTATTTTGCTATTTGACGAATCTTCGTCAAATAGAAGAATTCAGCATTTTCTAATTTGCCTCGGTATATACTTAGTAATTCTGTTAGAACTATTGCGGGTCGCCTCGCTCCGCTCCCCTTTGCTCTGCTCCCAATATGTACTTACAAGTAAAACTAACACGCTCCTCCTCGTGCCGCTCGTCGTTATATCTATTTTTCCATTATTGGTGAAAAACTTTTGATTTCAGCTTTTAGAAAATGAAATATACCTAGATGAAGTGATGTGCATTATTCTATATTTTTGTTTCAAAAGTTTTTCTATGCAACTTGATCAATAGATCATATGGTTTGATTTTCTGGGCACGTCATTAATACATGCTGTATATGCCATGTTTTGGCTAAGAAAATATAATTTTTGAATGTTAAATTAGCACAAATTATGCTATAGTGGGGCTAGTCCTTATTTTAGGGCTGGCAATAGCTTAAATAGTGAATTTTACCTTTAACTTATATACGTTAATTTTCGTTTTACAACGAATTATTGTAGGATTCAATATCGTCTAAAGTTAAGATTAAGGTAAGATTAAGGGTCGTTAACATTTTATCAGGTAACTCACAAACTGCGTAGCAAGCTTCGTTTTTCAAAAAAAAGTTTGAATTTTTTGGTTACTATAGGTAATAACTATATAGATATCCAGTCCGTGGTAATAACCAAGAATTATAGGTATTGTGCATTACGGGTTGGTGAATCTACTACTGGTATAAAACGGAAGCATGAGAATTGTTAGGTCGAGGAATAGACGTCAGTAGAGAAGTTGGTACAACTCGCGAGGTTCGAGTAGATACCGAAGAATTATTAAAATTATTTATTTATTATTTTGACGAGCTCCAATAATATTGTGGGTATATTTCCCTCAAAACATAATTATCTCATCAGTTTTCATGTTAGTGATTGTTTTCGAACAAACTAGTTTTTCTTCTCTTCTGACCGGTAGATGGCAGCTTTATCGTCGCCATTGTAGAACCACAATGTAAAAATAAACTGCGTAGAGTGACAAATGAAAATGGTGCGTAAATGGAAGGAAAATCTCGACCGGACCGGCTGCCGTAGATGAACGTACCAAATCTCGACCGGACCGGCCGCCGTATATGAGCGTACCAAATTGGTGGCATACTGAAGGAGGGCAATGTCAAAAGTACCTGGAATAGAAGAGCTTGTATGACTAGATTTATGGATATGGAAGAAGCGAAAACGGTGTGTCAGGATCGTAGCTGATGGAAATCTGTAGTCTCTAGCTACCGCTCTGTGAGACAGGCGTGCGTATACGTATGTGTACCGCGGTAGAACTGGCGAGTGAACGGAATATAGTTAAATTAAAACAAAGACAAATTAGACGAATTTGATCACACTCGTATTTTATTTTGGCAAGATCTGTGTTGATGTTATGTGATAAGATATAATTTGAGTCCTTTTGATCCCACAAACCACGTGCCGCAAACGTTTTGTTTCCGTGTAATTATTATCCCATCAAAAACATAAAATGTACAAAAATGGCAAGTCTCGCAACGCAATCCTTCCACCGTAAAAAGTTGTGAGATCTTATGTAAAGCCAAGTCTGCTATTTTAGTTTTTATGGAAGCACCTTTTCATTTAAGTTAGTATGGGAGCACCTATTTAACAAATTTATCATTAATTGTTTCCTATTTAGTTACCTACCAACATTAAGTGACTGTATTAATATTAGTCATCTTTATTTCCTAATAAAATATAGTGACTTCGCAATCGCACAGCAACATATACAACATATCAGCTACCTAATACCAATTTAGTTGCGATTTGAGAAGATATTTCTACGCATCAGTGCTTTATTTGTGCTCTGCGATTGCAAAGTCACCATATTTTATTAGGAAATAAAGATGACTAATATTAATACAGTCACTTAATATTAGTAGGTAACTAAATAGGAAACAATTAATGATAAATTTGTTAAATAGGTGCTCCCATACTAACTTAAATGAAAAGGTGCTTCCATAAAAACTAAAATAGCAGACTTGGCTTTACATAAGATCTCACAACTTTTTACGGTGGAAGGATTGCGTCGCGAGACTTGCCATTTTTGTACATTTTATGTTTTTGATGGGATCTCATTTCTTTTTGTAGGTAGTCCTCCTTTTTTTCTTCTCGGGTAATATTTCTTGCACGTCAGCTGCGGATTTTCTTAAAACCCACTCGTTTTAACTGATCATTAGGACATACTCCTGAGAAACTAGTGTCGGGAAGGAGCATTTCATAATGACCACCTAAGAAACTACCAGAGAATCGTAAAGGTTTCACTGGCATCCCAGGATCGCCACCGAATGATCCTCTCAAACGGCCATTTTCGTAAACCTCGAACGTAAATGGATACAAAGTGGTGGCTGCCATAAGTTCGGATACGGAACCGTAGGTGGTAGTTTTCATCATTGCTGTCGAGTACATGTGTCTCGTCACACGTATAAAGTTGCATTTCATCCCAATGCGCTACCACATACTCGACTACCGCAACCTAATGTCATATGACGACTCAATGTTCCCATACATAGAGAATGACAAAGAATGGAATAAACATGAACCATCTCCAGGTATAGGGACAACTAGGTGTGGACAAGGATTTTCATTTATGTACAATATTTCAGGTTCCATTGCAATATTAATTTTTACTGTAAGTTATTATTACTATTATCCACAAATAGATGCAACAGGCAGGTTAAAATTTCTTTTTACCATGAAGTGAAAGGCAGGCTTGTCAGTCTAAACCACAGAGTACATTATTATTTCTAAACCTCTCAGAATAATGATCTAAACCTGGTCTTTTTTGAATGACACACGAGTACATAGACATTTCAATATACCTACATCATAGAGGATGCATATACAAATAAAACAACATTAGCCGCTTTATTTTTCCTTTAATATATTTAAAGCTTTACTTGATAAATAACCTTTTACCTTGATTTTTAGGGTTCCGTATCATTAGGTTCCGTGACCCTATTACTAATCCTCCGCTGTCTATCCATCTATCACATGGGTCTACAGCTTCAGCCGTTATAGGTAGCGCGTAAATATTTTCACATAATATATGTTACATTGTCCTCTATCACGGCAAATAATAAAATGGCCCCTATCACAGCATAAAAAGTTCAATAAATGGAAATCCAAGGGGGTTCCAATTATTCGATGTTATTTGTTTCAGCTCTATCTTTATAAAACAACAATTTTGGGCATATAAATATTAGAGTTCCGTATTCAAAAGGTGCTGATTTGTTTGTCAGGCGCTACCATTTTAGCGCCTTGTTTTTTGTCGCCTTGATGTTGT
Organism: Ypsolopha sequella; assembly: GCA_934047225.1. Lineage (NCBI taxonomy): Eukaryota > Metazoa > Arthropoda > Insecta > Lepidoptera > Ypsolophidae > Ypsolopha > Ypsolopha sequella. Next base: position 723,035 of record OW203986.1, on the reverse strand, counting down.
GATGTCATCTTTATTGTTGGTATTTACCATAATGATTTGGGGTTTCGTACCCATATTGTGTGATGGTAGTACGGAATCCTTCGTGAGCGAGTCTGAATTGCACTTAGCCGGTTTAATAGCGATTTAATTACGAAATGTTGATATTTATCTTCTTAAATAGACTAAATGTGTTTTAGGGTTCCTTACCCAAAGCACAAATTATTATAACAAAGGCTCTATCGTTAGAACGGTTATACATACAAGTTGAAAATTTAGACAGACTACTAAGAAATAATAAAAATTAGGGTTCCTTCCTAAAAAGGTACCGAATTGTTTGTCAGGCGCTACCGTTTTATCGCTTTGTTTTTTGTCGCCTTGATGGTGCTATGGCATCTATGTTGTTGCAATTTACTTTTAGGGTTCCATACCCGTATTGTGTAGGGGTACGGAACCCTTTATGCGCGAGTCGGATTCGAAAACTACCGTTTTTTAGTGACTTAATTACGAAATGTTGATATTTTCTTCTTAAATAGACTAATATTGTGAATGTGTGGAACATTATAAACCACCCTTTTTAGGGTGCCTTACCCAAGGAACAGATTATTATAACAAAGGCTCTATCTTTAGAACGGTAATACAACATACAAGTAAAAGTGTAAACTTTGGGCAGTCTGTAGTAAATACTTTAAAGTAAAATAATGAAAATTTGGGTTCCGTACTAAAAAGGTACCGAATTGTTTGTCAGGCGCTACCGTTTTATCGCTTTGTTTTTTGTCGCCTTAATGTTGCTATGACATCTTTATTGTTGTTATTTACTTTTAAGGTTCCGTACCCGTATTGTGTAGGGGTACGGAACTCTTTATGCACGAGTCAGATTCGCACTTTACCGGTTTTATTTTTTAGTTTTCGCCCTTTAACTTTAACGGAGAATTTTTCGTTTTAGGCGTCTTTAATGCAAAGCAGCGTACCACCAACGTCATCTAGTGTCATACAAATTTATAGATGCAGCTGGAAACATACACTTTGTATGGAAATATTAAATTACCAACCGCAAATAACATTTTTATATTTTTTTGTTGCAATGTGCACTTAACACTAACCGCATGCAAAATTTAAGTTTGTAGGCCTGCTAGAACACCTTTAGACTTTTGATGATGTGTCAGTCAGTCAGTGACAAAATAAGGGAACTTTGACTTTGAACTTTTACGAATATTTCGTAATCGAATATAGGTACAAAGTTGTAATTTGGGGTCAGATATAGGATCAGTAAGTTCTCTTGGTTCCTGAAATTTCAGACTTCTAGCTTTACCCACAACGAAGATACAGGGGGGTTGAAAGTGCCGTGAGTTGCTTCGAGAAAAGGATGGTACGGCCGTTCCGCTTTTTTTCTGCGAGATTTTGCGGGGGCACTGCCGTGCCCCCAGATTATTTATTAAGAGTCCGGTATAAGGTCAGATGCAAAACTTTAAATGACCATTTTACATTGTCTTATTTGGTTTTGGTTAATTGGTTTAATAAAAATAATATAGGTAGAAGACTATAGGTCCCATCTAAACATTTTAGAAAAAAACGCAAACGCTTTAAGATCGCCCGATTCAAAAAAAAAAGAAATTACCAGTAAATTTCATGTTTTCGAGTCATAAATTATACAGCTTTGAAATTTGTATTAAAAATAAGTAATCTATAATCCCTTCTAAACATTTGAGAATAATTTAATAATTAAAAAAACTCAGTTTTTCGTGAGCGCGTGTTTCTTAATGGATGTAACAGCCACGGCTGAGTGCGCGCTATTTTGAACTAAAAGGAAACATCATAGAGTTCAGTTCCGATTAATGCAAAATGAATTTTTTCTTTTCAAATAAGCAAAATATGGAAACAAGGAGGAATCTTGTCGGACTATAGATACGCTTTTTTCATCACATGACATCAGTGTATCACACATCAGTGGCTCTTACTTAGGGTCAAAGTGTTTGCGTCAGGCCTGGTTACTTATCTCTTTCGTTGACTGTACTCACAGTACTCCAAGGATCTGACATTTTTGCTTGTTCGTATTTGTTCCGCATAATTTCCAAGTGTGCTCGGTTTCAAACAGTTATTTAAATGTGTGTGACAAAGTGACAAAACTCTTATTAACGTGTTGTGTTATCCGAGATTGTCTGCAAATTTTGTGAAAATATATCCCTGTAACTAAAGTTCTGTGTTATTTATTTATGACTAGCTTCTGCCGGCCGCTTCACCCGCGTGACCTACAGGAAACAAATGACATTGTTTTTCAGAAACAAACATTATAAGCGCTCTCACTCCGTCTCAATTAGATACACAAACTGAAAATATCCCAAACAAAACTAACGAGGCCGAAAAACTCGCATGCCTCGCGTGATCGTTTTTCACCCTCACTTGATATTCCGGGCTTCCGCGATGCTGCGAACAACTTTATAAACATTACTGATTGAACGAATAGATTCATATGACGTTAGTGTGTAAAGTATTATGGTAGGTATGTGCCTTACCTGCGACTCTACTCGCGTTTATTTAACTCTTCCCTGTTTTCGGCTTGGGCATTATTTTATGAACACCCCTTATAGCCTTTATGTTGAACAGGGTAACTACGACGATAATAAAAAAACCGCATCCAAATCCGTTCAGTGGCTTTGGAGAGGTGCGTGAACAAACAGACAGACAAAGAATTCTAAAAATCGCTGATTTCTGTTCTATTACTCTTCATTAGTCACCCCTTTCTATTTTTATTACTTTTCTTCAATGAACAGACACACCGGGTTCCATTATTTTATTATATGTATATTGATCAATATTGATGATGATTGATTGATGATATTGATATTAGCTTTCACCTCTTTCGCGCTTCATATACGACGCTTTGAAATTCAAATTCAAATTCAAATAGTTTATTTTGCAAAGCAGGTATAGATATATACACTTTTTACACGTCAAATTTAATCCTGATCCTATTTAATCCTATATCCTCCTTTGAGCCTATATATTAATCATTCATTATGTATACAGCACTGGTAGCTCGTAACGTTGTTGCTTTGAGCCTATCAAGTGGCAATAAGATATCACTTCTATGTGTACTCGAAATATTGTAGAATCCGGTAAATTGTAAAGCTTGAAATCAAAAGCCTTTCACCAAAAAGTCAAAAAATATGCAACGACAAAAGGAACGAGTAGGAGCGTGTTAGGTTTACACGTAAATAAATTTGGGGCAGAGAATATAAAGTATTATTTGGGGTGCGAGCGAAGCGGAGCGGAGCGAGGTGAACCTCTGTAGTTTTAACAAAAGAATAATATGCCTAGGCAGATTTTGAATGACGACAACATATTATGTATTAGATTGTATTAGATGTATATATTAGAAGACTTATTAAAACTCGCGTGAGCTGACATACTAAATTATTATTACATATGGCTTGAACACTCACGTGTGATCGGTGAACGCCGCGTCGTCATCCTAAGAACGACACTCGCCTTGATAATGCCGAAATTGTATCGGTGAAACGGTTGGCATATAGTCAACAACAATCACACGTGAGTGTTCAAGCCGTATGTAATAATAACCTTAGAAGACGTTTGTTAAACTAATAAAAACTAGCATATAGGTAATATGGTACCTATGATTCATTTCTTACATCTTAGGAGCCTGACGGATAATTAATGGCCCATACAAACGTTATACCAAAAGACAAATAACCTATCGCAAATAAATGTTAAAAGGACACTTGACAATCCCTAAAAAAAGTTTTAGGTCACAGTAAAAAACCTTATGTATTAGTCGTATAAAAAAGTCACATGACATAAATTAACAACGGAGAGCACCTCGTAGCGATGCGCAAATAAAAGTAGCAAAACAAAAGAAAACAATCAGCTGGAACAGCCAAATTTTTTGTATTTTGCTTATCATATAGATTTAACAGTTTTTGAATTATGAGCCCTTCAAAATTTTCTCTCGATATATTTCGGTAAAAAGCAGTCGTAGAAAATGTTATATAACATAAAATAAGAACAAAAATCTGCTCAATGCGACGCGCAAATAAAAAAAAAAAAAAAAATCTTCGTGACAACGTCAATAGTCCCTTGCCTTCTTACGTACGGACGCCAGCTTGACAGACTCCCTATTGACTAACAAATACGAACCTTGAACTGCAGGTGACTGTACAATAGCACCGTAACATGGGACTGAAATTTTCAGGACAATAAATGATTTTTTATTTTGCTTCTTTTTATTTGTGCATCTCTTGGAAGTGTTCCTTGTCAATATTTGTTTGTGTAATGTGTCTTTTTTAATAAGACTAACGTATACCGAGATATATATATATTTTTTACTTTAAGTAGGTTTTCTCTACAAAGCCTAGATTTCAGGATACCCTTTTATCTTAAGATACAGGCATACATTATATTCACTAACGAGACCCCGAAGCAGTTAACAAAAAAAAAAAAAAAAAGCAAATATTATTTAATAAAATTATGTTAAAAAAGTACCTTCGAGACGTTTGAATGAACGTTAGGTGTAGCCATATATTGTATACACACACACACACACACACACACACACACCCTCACACAGTACAGCTACGCAAACCACGCGCGCGCCTGATAGAGACAGCAATATTTCAACCAATTTGCACTCACCTCGAATCGTAGTTGCGAGCGTTTTCGCCGGACTCTTAAGGTGAATGGATACGCCAACTGCAATTTGGACCTGTCTTTGAAGGCCTACTCCTCCCACACGGGTAGTCCAAAAACTTTCTTCAAAATATATGATAGGCATTATAGATTTTAAGTTTCATAAACTCTTTTTCTTTTGTAAGTTTTCACAAAAAAAAAACGAAAGTCATCGAAAGTTTCACATGATTAACACAGGAATTCTCTTACTCCTTCCAAACGCCTAAAGCGATTTTAATTATTAATTCACCAAATTATAGGAAATTTTTAGATCTAAAAAATTTAAGTTAAAAATTGATTATATACCCAATAATATCAATATACTCGTATTTCCCTAGATTTTAATTTAATTGTTGACTAGTTCAAACAAAGGTTATAAAAACGTGTTTGTATGTGTAAAAAGCTCGGTGCGCTCTTAATAAATGACCGCCTCTGTGGTCTAATGATAGGAATACTCGAATGCTAATCTGAAGGTCGCGCATTGGGAAACATTTGTGTTAGGTATGTGTGCTTCGGAGGGCACTTTAATGCTGTAGATCCAATTTATGCCCGAAAACGGCAATATAGGGCTCACACTGGGATGTAAAATCGGCAAAAAGTGGGTGCACGAGTGTGGACTGTGACCCACATTTGATAGTCCACACTCGGAAACAACTCTGACTTCCTCTCGAGGATCCATGTTACGACGGTTTTTTTTTATAAATAAATTAAAAGTTATACTAGGTATTTTTTGTTACCTAACATCTAAGACATTCTAACCGTGAGAGTTCTCAAGGAATGCTTGTAATTCAAAGCTCCAAAAAGACAGACATAGTAGAAGACCAGCGAGCCCTCAGCCAGCTAGCCCTTGAGTCGACAGGGCTTTGTGCCAGCCGCGCCGCTGGCTCACACACTCGTGTCTCACACATAGCTCCAGACACTCGTCTCACACACACAAACACAAGTGCCACTCGCTAAAATGGAACAGCTGCACTGATTCTGTGTTTTTACCGAGATATTTTACTGGATTACGTAGATAGCAAAACTGGATAATCTTTATTAAGTTCTCCAAGAACTTCGTAAGAAAAACAGTGGTGTGGCAAAGTGACTTTCTTGTTAAATTGTATTATACTCGTATGATTTTAAATCAACACTATACACATGAAAAAAAAAGAGAAATATAAAGAAAAAAATAACACTTAACAAATATAAACAGTAACTTATTGCGAACATAAGTTTTATTTAGAAAGCACATTTCCTTGTGAGAGAAAACACAATGTTTTTTTTTTGGTGAATTCACTCAAAGGGCAAGAAAACAGATCTATTACTTCGTTGAGCGTTCGCAGAGCTTGGGACAATGGCGCATAACACTGCAGGTGGGTCCACCCCACCGGTACCACCAGAAGAAGAGGCCAACGATGCTTCTCGAAGTACTTATCGGGCACACATAGTCCCACGCGTTCCAGGACACCAGGGTTAAATAGTTTGCCTCGAAGGAGTGCAAAAATATACTTAGCTATTGCAAGAACCCTCCTAACCTCCAGTTATTTATATTCAACCATACCTTACAAAGAAATACGGTTGGATACATCAAAGGATATAATGTGTAGACACCAAACTGTTTCAAGTACAAGAACCTTGTAAATTTATTTTGGATTCGTTCCAACATGACCGTATACTTGGCTTCATGTGGAGCCCATATAATTGCATTTGTCTCCAGCTGCCTTTTTCAAGAGCATCGTAGAAGGCACTAAGTGCCCTCATATTTATGAACCCGTGAGCTTGCCGTAGAAGAAATCCCAAGTTCCTGTAAGCTTTTTTACACACATTCACGATATGCTCTCTAAATGTAAGATCGGCGTTAAGGAACACTCCCAAGCCCCGTACTTGCTGCACTCGTGTCATTGACACCTCGCCCACTTGGTACGGGTGGTGAACGGGCACGCGCGCTCGATCAAATGTAATTACCGAGCACTTGGAGTTGTCAAAAAACAATTTATTTTCTTTGCTCCATTCCACACATCAATAATGTCTTGTTGCAGCTGCGCACTATCTGCTAAATTATTAATCGCCATAAGCAACTTTAGGTCGTCAGCAAACAAGAGAGAGGTGGCGTCTTTGACTACTTTAGGTAGATAATTTATCATGATAATGTTTTCAAGGGGACCTAAATTGCTTCCTTGACTCACTCCTGATCTAGTGAAGTAAGTATCAGACCTATGACCAGCGCGCTCAACGTATTGTCTTCTATCTCGCATACAGCTTGCAAAAAACAGGAGCGTGCGTGGAGTGCAGCCAATAGCCTCGAGTTCCCTAAGCAATGTGTCGTTGTCAACAGTGTCGAATGCCTTTTTAAAATCAAAATAGGTGGCATCGACTTGTATGCCAGCGTCAACTAAGGGCACTACATAACTTTTGAAGTTAAAAAGATTAGTGGTGGTGTTGCGCGCTGGTCCGAATCCGTGCTGTGCGTCCGAGAGCTATGCACTCACCTGTGAGTACATGTTTTTCTGTACAGCCGATTCAAACACCATGCACCAACGACATACGGCCACGTGCTACTGTTAAATTGTTTGAAATAGATGTATGGCTATGTCACATATCTACTGGATGTAAATAAACTGCTATTTATACTCCACGGATCATATTGAACAGCTCTCCGATAGACACATTACAGCGAAACTGGTGAAAAATTGTACCTGCCCTTTATAGTAGTACAGTAGTACAGTAGCGTCATCAGAAAATTATTTTATATATAATATTCCCAAGAATGGCCCATACATTTTGTTCCTGCTGATGCGAATCGCCCCGTGTTTAGAGGCGACTAAAAGTTTGGCGCGATCTGTACTCGTTAACTTGTAAAGCCTACTTAGCTGTGATAGTTTTTCTTTTAATTTCGTTATGTATATACTACTGCCTTGATTTTTTTCACGCCTCTAAATATAACCGTTTCGCTAGCAGGGGGGGGACACTTGACTCTAACAAAATTAACACTTTTAAGCTTAATATTACGCAAACAAAACCTTGGATCGAAAAATGGTCTTCTCAGACCCCCAATATTTTTAAATTACCTATCCAACGACACCCCATACTAGGGGATCTACGAGAAAAAAAATCATCCCCACTTTACGTGTAGGGGAGGTAGCCTAAAAAATATATTTTTCAAAATTTTACTGTACTCTTTTATTGGCGTGATAAATATGTATACCCATGCCAAATTACAGTTTTCTAGTACTAAAAGTCTCTAAGCTAAGGCGCGGACAGACAGACAGACAGACAGACGGACATGGCGAAACTATAAGGGTTCCTTGTTGTTGACTACGGATCCCTAAAAACTCTATAACTATATAGTGTTCCTTAAACAATAGAAAAAACTTCATTGTAAGAAATTATTCTCGTGTATAAGAAACATTATGAAAATATTGTTCTAAGTCAAGCTGTTCTTAATTTGGTTAAATTGGTTATTTGGTTATATTGTTGAAATTGGTTAAATTATCTTATTTTTTTAATGTTTTATTTTTATATAAATATACTGATAAATAGGATAACACAAATATAAAGTAATCTCAAGATATATTTCGGGTCTGATATGTTATTTTGTATGTTGTAATGTCACGATCTGTCATGTCATGTGCTTTTATATTATATATGTCAACGTCTATTAATTATATCATTAAGTGTGAACATAATTTTCTAAATTTAAAATTAAAAATTTTAATAGCCTCAGTTGGTTATTGTAATTGTTTTTTGCATTTTTTTTTATTATTAGTTTTCTTAAATATAAATAAATAAATAATGCCTTAAATATCTGTTCGAATAATAAAATAGTAAAACCGTTGGGTTTTGAATATTTTGGCAATATTCTAAATTGTACTGATGCCAAAAACTATATATATATTTTTTTCTTGGTTTCTGTTTGTCTGTCCCGTTTTAACTCGAGAACCACTGAACTGTAATGAACCTGGTCAACAACATAATATAGGCTATAAGAGTTGTTGATGATATAACGGCCAAGCCGAAAATTGTCGAAAATAGTTTTATTTTCATAAGACAGTTCCACTTCAAGACACTTCAAAAGCTATAGTCATTAATTATATAAGCTTCAATCTAAAAAACAAATACCGTGGTTTCATTATAATGGTTTACTTTGTTAGGTGTAATCCTAAAACAGAGACTGCGGTGCTCTGTTGAACCTCTCTATCACTGTGAGGGTTCCCAGTTAGACCGCGAACCGTCCGCCCAGGAAGCGGGAGCCCCTGGAGGTCTGGAGGCCGTATACACTCCACCTCACTGCCTGACGGTAAAAGCTCCTTTAATAATCAATTTCGTAATGGTCGGTTAATATCACATTTTATGGCCGAGTTTTGAAACTGATTTTGGGATGTAAATCCCAGGAGTTTAGAGGAACGTGCGGTTGGTAGATATGTTTATTTTATATTTTACTGTATACTCTGCTTTAATCATTTTTATGTCTTACAATTTAAATAGTAATTTACAGTATCAAATACAAATGTACGCTCCTGGACACCTAAACCGAGTCACTTCGTATTTTCAGTTTGTATCGTCCATAGCTAAAAAACTTGCTTTAACAACCAAAAAGATTTTTATGCAATTTTGAAGCTGGCACATTCAACACCAATTTGACGTGCAAAACGGTTCCAAATTTAAATTCGTAAACTCGAAAACAAATGAAGAGCTGCATGTGTTCATTATCTAAGAAAACAAATAAAGAGCTGCATGTGTTCATTATCTAAGAAAACAAATGAAGAGCTGCATGTGTTCATTATCTAAGAAAACAAATGAAGAGCTGCATGTGTTCATTATCTAAGAAAACATAAAAATACAGATACTTTAAATTGGAGCTTTACTTATCATTTTTTTTCATCTACGGATTTAAATAAGTTCCTTTGTTGTTTTTATAAAAATTTAAACCATTTCTGGATTTCAATTATGAATACTTCGCCTGAAGTAGCGCCGCAAACTGTGGCACTGCTTTGGTCCAGAACGTGAGTAGACGACTCCATATTAGCCGGTCCACTGCCACTGAAAGAGTGCACCATAGGTACCTAGAGATTGGGAGACATGTTCGCCATTCACGTGGACCACGATCTCGAGTGACAATGGAACGACAGGATCGGCTTATGTTAACGACGAGAAATCGTCACCTAACTTCGGTCCAGATCCAGGAACAGCTTTGAGACTTCTACGGGGTGGCTAATAGAGCACGTACTGTTAAGAGAACGCTTAAAGAACGTGGACTAAGACCGCACAATCCAGCCAACGGACCGAAACTAGAGCGCGCTCCCGAATGTCGCGCCTTCAGTCTGCGCGTCAACAATTACGCTGGACGCAAAGGCAATGGAGCCAGTGCTCTTAAGTGACAAAACAAAGATCATGCTTCATGGTAATGATAGAAGAAAAAAGGTCTACTGAAGACAGGAAAAGCGTTTTGTGCAGTGTTGCATAGAAGAGAGAGTGAGTTATAGGGGTGAATTGTGGACCGTCTGGGGAGGCATTTCCGCCGCAGGCAAAACTGTATTTGAGTTTGTGTCAGGACCTCGGATGCCATCACTAAATTCTGATCGTTACCTACGGCAATGTTTGGAAGCCCAAGTAATACCGTTTGCCAAATTCGTGGGCTTAATCTACATTTTTATACATGACAGTGCCAGAGCACCCACAGCATGAATTGTCACAAATTACCTCCAAGACGTTGGTATCATGGTTATGCAATGGCCATCAAAAAGCCTCGGCAAGAACCCCATTGAACATTTATGGGACAAGTTAAAAATTAACATTATATAATTGCAGTATAGAAACGCAGAAAGAAAAGTAAATCTGGATGTGAGGAGCTCTGAACCGGGATTCAAACCCTGGACCTCTCGCTTGCCGGGCGATTGCTCTAACCTCTGAGCTATCCAGGTCTCAACACAACTCGTTAATTTACCGATGTCCTTTCCCATACAATGATGTTAATAAATTAAGGTGGGCCATACCGCTCAGCTGTCACATACATGCTCAACGTGACGTTCTGTTCTTTATAGACATCTTTATATATTATGTTTCCCTTTCCCCCACCGCACTCCGACCCATCTCTCATCAAGATTTGCAAAATGCCGAGATATTCAAAAAGCGATGAATTTGTGAAACGGTATCAGGTAAAACATTTTTCCATGAAATGGTAACTGTTTTATTTATATAAAAGTGACGTCTGTATATCTCTCTTTTTTATTTCCAGTACACGTAAAAATTATACAACGAGCTAAACTTTGCGTAAAAACGAGGCAATATTCACGATATCCTAACAGCTAATTAATATGACGATGCTTCATAAAATTTTGCTTTTTGAGGTATATAGAGAAGTAGTAAAATTTCGCTAGATAATACCTATGAAGAAAATAAGCTGTTGACTTCAAATTCAGTTTTTAACTTTTGTATGAATCTTAAGAAAAATCCAGGCGTAAAGGAGCCTCTTCAAGTAGAAAACTGAAAGAATTATTTGACCGCGTCGCTCACTCCAACCCGTACTATGAGATGCGGTAAGAAGCGTAGCGATAAAAAAATGTTTGAAAACGATAAGATGAAAATGTAACGGTCGAAATGTTACACTTTTTTTATCATCCGTCAAGCGTCTGGAGTATAACGTACGATAAGAAACTTCGTTCCAAAATACGTTAGATGTAGTTGTACTGACCTGCCAGCGCGCGCATGTCACGTGACACGACGGCGCCGTGCGCGTTGTGCGCCCGACAGCGGTACACGGCGGAGTGCACGTCCTGCCGGTACTGTGCCGCTGGGAACGGCATTAGTACCAGCGTGCCGTTGTCTAGCACCTGCCTGGGGACAACACGTTACTGCATCAATATCGTCTTTTCTATAGGCATTTATTTTTGAAATGAGCGGGTCTGTTGACGTGGATGTAATACGGCATTAGGAATTAAAAATATTACATCGTTACAACACGAAGCCTCAACAGGGTGTCAGAGATGTTTCCGAGCATGGACTGTGAAATAGAAGCCAGCGAGATGAGTGGTGAGCCGTACACTCGTACTTTGGACCGAAATATGTACCCACAAAAGCACAGACTGAGACTAAATGTGCCCCTACGGGATTTAAACCCGCTACCTCCAAATTATTGGTCGAGACGTTCAATCCGCAAGAAAACTGACGCTTATTTATTTATTATTAGTCGAGACTGTCAAATCGCAAGAAGACTGACGCTTATTTATTTATTATTGGACGAGACTGTCAAATCGCAAGAAGACTGACGCTTATTTATTTATTATTAGTCGAGACTGTCAAATCGCAAGAAGACTGACGCTTATTTATTTATTATTGGTCGAGACTGTCAAATCGCAAGAAGACTGACGCTTATTTATTTATTATTGGTCGAGACTGTCAAATCGCAAGAAGACTGACGCTTATTTATTTATTATTGGTCGAGACGTTCAAACCGCAAGAAGACTGACGCTTATTTATTTATTACTAGCTTTTGCCCGCGGCTACGCCCGCGTTGATTTAGTTTTTGTGTAGTACTTTTTACAGAACGTATTTAAATCTGGTTTGGAGTGTTTTTGGTGCAATTATTTGATCTCCAGATAAAGTCTCTTTGGCGGGGCCTATTATTAATCGTCATTGCGAAAAGGAAAAATGGAACCCTAATAGGATCACTTGTGTTGCTGTCTGTCTGTCCGTCTGTTACAGCCGATTTGCCTTGGCTACTATATTAAATGTCAAAATCGATGCCATCGTAATTAACGTCCAAAAAATCCATTAAAACGATACCGATATGGATATTTATATCTACATTTCAACCCTTTCGCACCTTAGCATGGGATGATGGTATTTCACGTCCACTACGTTGGATTAAGAAATCGTTGTTGTTGTTGTTTTCGTAATCAGCGACTCGATTAACCATACAAATGATACCCATGTTGGTTTTCAGACTTGGTCACCCCATTTCTTCCTTTTAGGGGTTGAATTGTGGAAAAGCTGTTTTCACGTCCACTACGTTGGATTTTAAAATCGTTGTTGTTTTTGTAATCAGTGACCCGATAAACCTTACAAACGATACCCATTGATTTGCAGACTTTGTCACCTCATTTCCCCCTTTGAAGGGTTGAATTCTGAAAAAACCTGAAATACATGTTTATTCGTTTATGGATAGAAGTACTCCCGTGAAGTCTCGAATAAAATAGTCTCACCAATCTTGTTTCCTCATACAAACTCTGGACCCCCGTTTCACCCCCTTAGAGGTGGAATTTTAAAAAATCCTTTCTTATTCCTTGTTTACATTACAAAGAAAAGCTCTGTGCAAAATTTCAGCTTTCTAGGTCGAAAGGTTTGGGCTGTGCGTTGATGAGTCAGTGAATGAATCAGTGAGTCAGTCAGGACTTCTCTTTTTAACCGACTTTAAAAAAGGAGGCGGTTCTCAATTCGACTGTATTTTTTTTTTTTTTTTTTTTTTTTTTTTTTTGGCGTTGTTACTCCATAACTCCGTCATTTCAGAACCGATTTGAATAATTCTTTTTTTGTTTGGAAGAGCTTTATTCCAGGTAGGTCCCATTTTGGGTTTGGTCATGATCTGATGAAGGTCTTCAGAGATGGGTAGTGGAACTCCTCAGAAAATGACAGCATACCTCTCGAAATTGAGGTAATCGCTTTGTACCTGGGTGTTGATTACAAGGTATTACTTGAAAATCGACATTCTTCCACCTGACCTTTGATCCTGGCTTCATCACCATATTCACCATAGAACTCCTCAACGGATCAGAGCACATAACTCGAAATTGCGGCAATCACTGCGTTAGGGTGCTGATTCAAGGGTATTACTTGGAGATAATCAAAATACCCACCTGACCTTCGATCCTGGATTCATCACCATAGAACTCCTCAACGGATGACAGCACATAACTTTGGATTGCGGCAACCAGTTTGTGTTAGGGTGCTCATTGCAGGGCATTGCTGAAAATTGCCAGTGTACCCACCTGACCTTCGATCTTGGCTTCATCACCGTAGAACTCTTCAACGGATGACAGCACATAACTCGAGATTGCGGTAATCATGTTGTGTTAGGGTGCTGATAGCAGGAAGCTACTCAAACATGGCTACTTATACTCACTTGAAGTTTGTTTCATATTAACACCAATTTTGCAAGAACTACCTATACCTCACAATTTAACCCAGCAACACTAAAAAATGTGAAATAAAATAAACTTTTAACAAAAAAATAGTAACCGACTTCAATAGTAACAGCAGTCATTCACTAAAAAGTTAATAATAATTCTATAAAGACCGATTGTACCGAAGCAACACTTTTGCCGACTTCTTTCTTCCTGAAACATTATGTTATCTAGAAGTCGGCGTATTTCCTACGATATAGCAACATAAAAACCAATATAAGAACGCCGACTTCTAGATAACATAATGTTTCAGGAAGAAAGAAGTCGGCAAAAGTGTTGCTTCGGTACAATCGGTCTTTATAGAATTATTATTAACTTTTTAGTGAATGACTGCTGTTACTATTGAAGTCGGTTACTATTTTTTTGTTAAAAGTTTATTTTATTATACATATGATGATGATTGGTCGAGACGTTCAAATCGCAAGAAGACTGACGCTTATTTATTTATTATTGGTCGACACGTTCAAATCGCAAGAAGACTGACGCTTATTTATTTATTATTGGTCGACACGTTCAAATCGCAAGACGACTGAAGCGTAGTTTTATGAAACCACAATTCTGCGTGTTCAGCAGCAAATGGATCATTTTTCCTTAAATATACACCATTTAGTGATCTTCATTCAAACTTATTTAAGTTTTATGCATTATATATTTTTTTGTATTAAATTTTTTTTATTTACGACGTCATTTGCGTCCCTTAGGCATTATCCAAGATATCCTTTTTGACATTGATATATTTGTCAAGGGAACAACTAAATATTAGATGAGAAAGAGAGAAAAATGTATATAAACCTATATACATATTTACCTATCCAATTTTTAGACTCATTTCACGGTTCGAACATAAATTTTGAACCACTATGAAGAAGTGACATTTAACTATTTGAGATTAAAAAAATAAATAAAGACGCAGTTTTTTTCGTGAGCGCGTCTTTTTTAACCGACTTCAAAAAGGAGGCGGTTCTCAATTCGACTGTATTTTTTTTTTGTTTTTTTTTTTTTTTTTTTTTTTTTGGCGTTGTTACTCCATAACTCCGTCATTTCTGAACCAATTTGAATAATTCTTTTTTTGTTTGGAAGAGTTTCATTCCAGGTAGGTCCCATTTTGGGTTTGGTCATGATCTGATGAAGGTCTTCAGAGATAGGCAGTGGAACTCCTCAGAAAATGACAGCATACCTCTCGAAATTGAGGTAATCGCTTTGTACCTGGGTGCTGATTACAAGGTATTACTTGAAAATCGACATTCTTCCACCTGATCTTCGATCCTGGCTTCATCACCATATTCACCATAGAACTCCTCAACGGATCAGAGCACATAACTCGAGATTGCGGCAATCACTGCGTTAGGGTGCTGATTCAAGGGTATTACTTGGAGATAATCAGAATACCCACCTGACATTTGATCCTGGCTTCATCACCATAGAACTCTTCAACGGATGACAGCACATAACTTTGGATTGCGGCAACCTGTTTGTGTTAGGGTGCTCATTGCAGGGCATTGCTGAAAATTGCCAGTGTACCCACCTGACCTTCGATCTTGGCTTCATCACCGTAGAACTCTTCAACGGATGACAGCACATAACTTGAGATTGCGGTAATCATGTTGTGTTAGGGTGCTGATAGCAGGAAGCTACTCAAACATGGGTACCTATACTCACTTGAACTTCTTTCATATTAACACCACGTTTGCAAGAACTACCTATACCTCACAATTTAACCCAGCAACACTAAAAAATGTGAAATAAAATAAACTTTTAACAAAAAAATAGTAACCGACTTCAATAGTAACAGCAGTCATTCACTAAAAAGTTAATAATAATTCTATAAAGACCGATTGTACCGAAGCAACACTTTTGCCGACTTCTTTCTTCCTGAAACATTATGTTATCTAGAAGTCGGCGTATTTCCTACGATATAGCAACATAAAAACCAATATAAGAACGCCGACTTCTAGATAACATAACGTTTCAGGAGGAAAGAAGTCGGCAAAAGTGTTGCTTCGGTACAATCGGTCTTTATAGAATTATTATTAACTTTTTAGTGAATGACTGCTGTTACTATTGAAGTCGGTTACTATTTTTTTGTTAAAAGTTTATTGGTGGTCGTAACAGCCACTACGCGCTATTTTAAATTAAAAGAAAACGTCGTCCTGATTAATGCAAAATCAGGTGCTGAATCTGACTTTATATGCAGCCTTAATACCTAAAAAGCCCGTGAAAATGAATTAAAGACAAAACCAGCTGGGCGTAGTGTTGAGAAAAAAAATGTGAAACTGTGTATAAAAGTGTTTTCTTCAAATCAAATCAAATCAAAATCATTTATTTGTTCAACATAGGTCATATTAGATATTACATATTGGTATGTCCAAGCCATGCTGCGCCTTAGTGGCATACAAATATTAAAGTTTATTAAAATTAATATATACACAAGAATTAAATACAAAAACTACAAATTAAAATTACATCAAACAATACACAATGCAATGCCACAGAATACGAGTATCACAACATTTTCTTCATATCATAAATCGGTTGTGCGTGCTATTGTATCTTCTAAAAACTCATTTATGGTATAATATGCTTTTTGTAATAGAATTTTCATTAGAGTGGATTTAAAAATGTCAATACTATCAATGTCACGGAGAGCAGCTGGTAACTTATTATAGACTTTAGGACCCATACCCAGAATACTTTTTTTCAAGAGATCTGTTTTTGAGGGATTAGATGCTACCATATTTTGATGCCTTTTACTTTTGAACTTTAAAAGTAAGTGTTTATTAGATTTAACAAATACTGCCAACTCATAAATATATAAGGAAGGTAAAGTTAAAATTTTAAGCTGAATGAAATGAGCTTTGCAGTGGTCAGTTTGCCGAAGCCGCTCTATCGCTCTTACACATCTCTTTTGTGCTCTAAAAGCTTTTTCTCTGTCAGTTGAGTTACCCCAGAATATTACACCGTACCTAATAATTGAATCGACATAGCCAAAGTAGGCGCTGAGAACTGTTTTTTTGTTTACAACTTTCGACAGCATATATAATGCGTATGAGAATTGGTAAAGCTTTTTGCAAATATGGTCAATATGTGGTTTCCAGGATAATTTAGAGTCAATATGTAAACCTAGGAATTTAGTCAAGTCAGTATTATCAATTTTAGTATTTAAATATGAGATGTCAAGTGAAATAGGTGTAAGTCGTTGTCGAAATTGCATAATTTTAGTCTTATTTAAATTTATTTTTAAATTATTACTTTGTAACCATTCAATTATACATCTTAACGTGTCATTTATTGCTGATTCTTGGTTACTTTTACTACAAAAAATAACCGTGCTGTCGTCAGCAAATAAAATCATTGGGAATGAAGATGATTTTGGAAGGTCATTAATGTAGGCTAAAAAGAGTAATGGTCCTAATATACTTCCTTGGGGGACTCCGTGATGTATTTGCCTAGTATCTGACAAGTACGATTTCACGGTCTTGGTTTGTTGGCAGATTCTTTCAATTTGTGTTTTTTGATGTCTTTTATTCAAATATGACTTAATTAAGTCAGAAACATTGCCTCTGACACCATAACATTCGAGCTTTTTTATCAATAATTGGTGATCAACAAAATCAAAGGCTTTCGTCATGTCCATGAAGAGAGCAGTAACGGTATTTTTTTCATCCATGGCTGTTATAGTTTTGTGGAGTAATTCATAGATGGCTAAATTAATCGATTTATTTTTTCGAAAGCCTTTCTGCTCCGGCACAAGAATGTCATGCTTTTCAAAGAAGTTGTAAAGGCTCTTATATATAACCTTTTCAAAAATCTTTGAAAATATTGAGAGAAGTGCAACCGGACGATAAAAATCTATGTTCTCCTTATCTTCTTTTTTAAAAAGTGGTTTGACAATACATAATTTGAGGTCTTCTGGGAAAACACCTCGCTCAATACACAAGTTAATAATGTGGCTAATAACTGGCGAAATAATGTTAGCAACATGCTTTATTACTTTGGTATTTATGTCATCGTAACCTACACTATTAGTACCCTTTAACGATTTAATAATCAAGAAAATGTCTTTAGCAGTAGTAGGTTGCATGAATAAAGAGTTAGGAATAGAATTAAGTAAGTTTGTATTGTTAATATTTATGTCAGTTTGCGATTGTACCATGTCAATATAGTGATTATTAAATTCTTGTGCAATGTCATGGGGATCATATATAAATTTGCCATTTACTTTAATTTTGTCAATACTTTCTTTGGGCAGATGTGTTTTCATGCTGTTGATAATTTTCCATGTTGCTTTTGACTTGTTCTTGGCTGTAGCAATTAAATAATCATTTTGTGATTTTTTGGTTAAATTTATTATTTTTCTAACTTTTCGAGAATATGTTTTAAAATCGTTTCTTGTGTTTGTATTTGGAGAGTGTCTGTAACGCCACAAAAGCTCTCTTTTACGTCTGCAGCATATCTTGATACCCTTAGATAGCCATCGAGGTTTAGTTTTAGATCTCATTTGAATTCTTACGACTGGAAAACACAAATCATAAAGCATCTTGAACTGATCAAAGAAATGCCGAAAGGCCTGGTTTGGATCGCTATTTTCAAATGACTCGGCAAATGACATTTCCCGAATATAATTTCTGAATTTAAGTAAGTTATCTTGACCTAGATCCCTTTTTGTAATAAACCAATGTGAACTACTAAATGTTTTTTTCACTGGACAAATCAAAAACTGTGCCGTGTGGTCAGAAAGGGCCATCTCCAACACTTGACTTTTACAACCACGCATGTTGTGAATTATATTGTCAAGACATGTTTTACTACTTAGTCTGGTAGGCTGATTAATTTCAATTTTTAAATTGTAGCTATGTAAAATGTTTTTAAATTGGTCAGATTGGTTATTTAACTTCAACATATCAATATTAAAATCCCCACAAAGAACTACTTTTTTTGCTTTATTGAGGCAAAATTTGGATAACATGTCATTTATTGTCTTGAAAAATAGTTTAAAAATGTCAACGGTGTATCGAGTTCCTCTATAAATACAGATTATAATCAAATTATGTGATGTCAATTCTATTGCACAGCATTCTAAAATGTCTTGTATATTATATTTCACAATCTCATTGCATTTTTTGTAATCGTGTTGGTTTGCTACAAGAATACAAGTACCTCCTGCTCTGTTTTTCCGTGATGAAAAAGCAGCAAGTTTAAAATTTGGGATATTTAAATATTTAGTGTCCTCTGTTATCATGTTCGTTTCAGTAATACATAAAATATCCACTGCTCTACCCGATTCATTGAGTTCCTCAATATTAACTGTTAGCACGTCCGATTTATTAATAAGTCCGTCTATGTTTTGGTGAAGTATACACAATTTATTATACACGAAAAAATTTTGTTGATGTTTCTGGAATAGGTTCATTAACAGTAATATTTTGTTCAGCTCTATTACATTTGTCAGTTGTATCATCTTTATTAAGTTCAGTTTCATTATTATCTAAGACCGACATTACATTACTATCTTTACCGATTTCATCATTAATTTGATCTTGATTACTTATATTAATATCATTACCAATATCATCATTACTTTGATCTTGATTACAATTCAAATTGTTTTCAGTTTGTGTTTCAACATTTATCATTTTTACGCAATCGGAAACCAAATAATTGCGTTGAGACTTCATGTATGCCAATGATTTATTTGTATAGTCTATGCAGAGAATTTCTTTCAAAAATAATCCGCACAATTTCACAAGTGAGTACCCGGAGCAGTAATTGATAAACTTGTTAATTTCAACAAATGTGACATGGCTATATTGACGGCATACATATTTTAAAAGTGAATTCAGTTTGTTTGTGTCTAAATTCTTATTATAAGGAATCTCACTTAATATAATGTTCGTGTTTGTGAAGGTATGTATCCAACTAATAAGATGCGATTGGAATTCGAAAGGGTTCGTGTCATTTATACCACCAGCCACCAATACGAAATCATTTTTTGTGAGTGATTGTATTTCAATTTTAGCTGAATTGAGAACGTCACGTAATTTTGCACCCGTCTTCCAGATGCTGACAACGATGTATTCTGTGCCTGCAATTAGCTGTAATCTTTCTTGTGTTCCCCGTCCTTGTTGATCGCCTAGCAAGTATATTTTCCTTTTTTCACCATTCTTTAGTTCTCGCTGATTTATTTCATTGCTTTTTTTCATATATTTTTTATTGCCATCATCATTCTCTGTATTTTTGCTAATGAGTCCTGTATTATTAATAGGATTTTCCATTATATTGGTTCTAAGTTCTTTATCAGGACTTGAGTCTACTTTAACTTCTCCGGTTTTGTCATTATAATGTCCATCGGTTTCCTTGTCTGATAGGGTACCACTAGTTGGCGACAAGGCTGGGCTTTTATTTTTATTTGTATTTCTGTGCTTGTTTTTGCAACCAGATTTTGTGACATATTGTTGTGTAATTGTTGTGTTTTTGGATGTCGCGATTATGTTATTACATTTTTCTAGTTGTAGCTTTAAGTTTTTGATTTCCTTGTTTGCTATTTCTAAATCCTGAACAAGTTTATCAACTTTATTGCTTAAAATGTCTATTCTAGAGGAATCGTTCTCCAGTGTATTATTTAAACTTTGTTGAGTGTCGTTAAATAAAGAGGATTCATTTAATTCAATAGACGATTTTTTTCTTCGAGGTCGAATTGTAACATTATCGGTATTCATTGTATTTTCCATCATTGAATACAACTTGGGATAATTATTATGATTAATGTTGAGAAGAGTTTCAATGTTGCATAATGTGACTTGACACAAACATTTAATTTGGACGCATCATATTGACCGAGGGCCAAAATTTTATATTGCAAACAAATCTTATTCAGGTATTTTTGTTTATGGCAATGATTTCATCTGTCATCTGATTTATATCCAATCAGCTGATCGCCAAATTGTATTTTGAGTTGTTTAATTACGTTTTTGATTTGAAAATGTTGAAAAAAACGTACAAAATTGTATTTTTACCGTGTAGACCAATGTTGTTTGGCTTCAGGGCGCGAAGTATAATGCTAAATTCACTAAAATGGATCACTTTATCTATAATATGAGGTTAGTACTTTACTTGGATGCACTTTTTAACTTCTTAATTGCTTATTTACAGTAATTATCATTTATTTAATATAGGAGTCTACTAAGTCACTTGTTTACAAGCCAATGTTGCCAACTATCTATTTCTTCAAGATGCTTTCCAAGTTTCACCAAGTGCTTACAATTGCAAGTATAAAATAATATACCTCTTTAACGCTACCGGCAATATAAATTCACGAAAAATGTAATAAGTATTTGTATTTACAAACCGAGAAATATTTTGACAAATAAAAAAAAAGCCTAATAAACCCGCAATAAAGAGTGAAAATGCTTAACTGCAGTACATATTATATGGTACTGTAACATATATATAATAAATTACCAGGAAATATAAAAACAAAATGAACTTAAACCAACTATTGCTCATAGATAATACTATTGTTAACTAGCTACATAAAGCATATCTAACTAATACAAATGATTCAATGATGAATACTATATATATAAACAAAAAATATATTTAAATGTAAATAAACAAAAAAAAGATAAGGATGCTATTATAATCTGCTATATGTTTGCCTACATATTTTATTTATGATGGACTATTAGAAGTAATCTCGCCCATTTCAACATCTGGGAGTTCATCGGTGTATCATGATGGGCGAGATTAGGATAGCTCTTGACAAGCTAAAAAACAACAAAGCGCCGGGCGAAGGTGGCATCACAACCGAACTCCTGAAAGCTGGAGGTTACTCTATACTCAGACAGTTACAGGACCTCTTTAATGCCGTCATTCGCACCGAAACTACGCCAAAGGAGTGGAGCAGGAGCCTAGTAATTATGTTCTTCAAGAAAGGGGACAAAATGCTACTGAAGAACTTTAGGCCAATTGCGCTCCTGAGCCACACCTACAAGCTTTTATCAAGAGTTATCACAAATTGTCTCGCCCAACGATTCGACTACTTCCAACCTCCAGAGCAGGCTGGGTTTCGAAGAGGCTACAGCACCATGGACCACATCTACACGCTAAGGCAGATCATACAGAACATACAAGAGTATAATCAGTCTTTATGTCAAGCGTTTGTGGACCACGAGGAAGCCTTCGACTCCATTGAAACTTGGTCTGCTCTGCAGTCCTTGCAGCGATGCCAAGTTGACTGGCGTTGCGTGGAGATGCTGAAATGTCTGCATGACTCCGCTTCTATGTCCGTCCAAGTACAGGGTGTATTAACAAGACCGATTCGCCTTGAGCGCGGCGTGAGACAGGAGGATGTTATTTCCCCAAAACTGTTTACCGCCGCGCTGAAGGACGTCTTTAAAACACTAGACTGGCATAGTCGAGGCATAAATGTGAACGAAGAGTACATTTCATATTTCCGATTTGCCGATGACATCGTCATAATGGCGGAATCGCTGCAAGAACTGGAGGAAATGATGCGCAGTCTAAGTGATTCTTCCAGACAAGTGGGCCTGCGGATGAACTTGGATAAGAGTAAGGTCATGTTCAACTGTCATGTCATCCAAAGGCCAGTAGCCGTCGACAACGTCAGCATCGAAGTTGTTCAGAAATATGTTTACCTGGGCCAAGCTATCCAGCTGTGTAAAAACAACTTCGACAAAGAGGCTGACAGAAGAATATGCTTGGGGTAGGGAGCACTCGGGAAGGTGCGTCACATATTTATGTCGCCAATACCGCAGTGCTTAAAGGCTAAAGAATATAACCAGTGTGTCCTTCCATTGATGACGTACGGTGCTGAGACGTGGTCCCTTACCGAAGGCTTGATCCACCGATATAAGGTCGCCCAACGAGCTATGGAGCGGGCTATGTTTGGGATATCTTTGATGGATAAAATCCGAAACGAAGATATCCGTCAGAGATCAAAGGTGACTGACATAGCCTGCCGAATCAGTAAGTTGAAGTGGCAGTGGACTGGCCATATTCGTCGCCGATATGATAACCGTTGGGGCCGTAAAACATTGGAATGGAGACCACGTACAGCAAAGCGCAGCGTCGGCCGCCCTCGTGCCCGCTGGACTGACGATCTGAAGGACGTTGCGGGTGGCGGCTGGATGAGGATGACTGAGGACCGCCAAGAGTGGCGTAATAGGGAGGAGGCCTATGTCCAGCAGTGGACGAATACGAGCTGATGGATGGATGGATGGATTAGAAGTAACTTTTTATTTTCAAATAAATTAATACTGCCTTTATCGGTTTATTTCTTTTAATCAAATTATATAGGTAAATATATATACATCAGGCATAGTTATAAAACATCATAATCGAATCCAACATATATTTCGGGCCCCACTGGGCCCGGCATCAGTTGGAGTAATAAGTATGTAATAATAATTAATTTTCAAGTTATATTTGCTGTTCCTGGGGAAAGGCAACTAAGTTATTTATAAGTTCGTAACGTTTGTTTCTTTCCATTATTTGTGTTCACTTAGTTTGCAATACACATTCGAATTCGAAAAAATTAAAAAAAAAGTTACGTGACTTTATTATGCAAAATGTTTTCCAACGTTGATGGACGTGTTTATATTTGGTTGATCAGGGACACATTTCTCTGTTCAGCCCTAGCATGGACCATACAGTCAAATAAAGGTGAATGAATGAATGATTGAATGGACACTTTATTGTACAGAAACGATTATTGTAATAATTAACAATTTAGAAAAGTACAATAATAAAATGAAATTTTAACAAAACAATAATAACTCACTTCAAATGTAACAGCAGTCATTCACTTAAAAGTTAAAAATAATTAAAAACCAAATAATAATATTCTCTAGAAGTCAGCATATTAGTCTTTATGTTGCTATGACGTAGGAAACACACCGACTTCTAGATAATATATGTTTCAGGAAGAAAACAGTCGGCAAGTGCGGTTTCGGTTCCATCCGTCATTACATTTTTATTTTTTTCATGTTTGAGCAGGTAGACGAAAAGACAACTTTATTTGTTACGGGTCCCTAAAAAAGAAGCGAGTATCGAATTAAGGACAAATTGCAGTCGGGTTTTTTTTGCTGGAAAAGACAGCTCTGCCGGGCGACGTAATTGGCGTTGGTCCGGGAACTTCCCGGTATAAAACGGGAATATTTTAAAGGTGTGCTTGTGCATGTTTGAGCTAGAGCCGAGTGGTAGCAAATTGACCCAGAAAGGTTACCGTTACCGGTACCCGGTCAAAGGGAAATGAACTAGCGTTTACCGTTGTTGACATCTGTGCAACTCAACGCTAGCAAAGTGCAGCGAGGGAAGGCGTGGGACGTCAACTTGTGGGATCGAGTTCACAGCCCGGAACATACATTACTAATGTTTTGTGTAGATTACACTTTCAATAAATTCTAACATGTAAACCACCTGTGTATACAAAATAAACTGGGGTGCGGGGAAGAAATTTTTCTAACAAACTTGTATGTAAGTATTTCGGAAAACCAATGGCAAGTTCGTAGAGTGGTAAAATTCACGTCTCGAAAATTGAATTTGCGGAATTTGGTCCATTTGAATTTTTCATTAGGCGAATAAAGAAGCTTTTGTTAATCAAATCGAAACGGAACAGAAAACGCAAGAAAAAGCTTTCTTTTGATTCATAAATAATTAATTGATTCTAAATTGAAAACGGTGGGCGCTGTCCTAAACATAATTATTATCTAAGAGTTTTCTTTTATACTTAGTTACGTATTATATTTCTTTGATTAGTAAAAAAAGTTTCAATCTTGATAATATCTACATCGTTTTGGTAAAAAAAAGCTAAATTGGCTTTCTAAAGAAACCTTGAACAAAGTTGTATGAAGTTAGCGCGACAATAATAAAAGTTAAAACATTAATGTGCTGTTCCTCCGGCAGCGGAACCGGAAACATTGGAAAAGTTTTAGGAAAATCCATTTTGAAAACAAAAACAATACCTCAGTGTCGGTGATGGGTGTTTGGTGCCAAATATTGGATCAGGTGTTATTGAAAAACAGATTACGATGTATCGTGTGTTTTGTTAAAAAACTAAAAGGGTCTCCTGATACATCTCTACTTTATATATTCACAAGCTTATTGATATTTTTTATTTGTAACTATCGTAAGATGAAATTTTGGTTTTCTAAACAGTTATTTCGACAACAAACTGGAACGTGAACCTCCGACCACCCTGGTCAAAATTAATGGGAATCGTCCCGCCATCGTATTTTTGGTCTCTCTAGCCACCGCCATCCAGCCGTCATCTGTGACCCACTCGGTAGCTATTTTCGCCCCTCTATGCGGGTGCATACGACTAAAGTGGCCAGCCCAGTTCCATTCTAGTTTTGTCATATACCTTGATATACTGATATAACAGAGTTATAATAAATTCTAGTTTGAACAAATCTAATACTTTTTCGAGTAAAAATATCAACAAGATACCAATACCCAGTTTTGAGTTGGCCTTCTCAACCGTTTTCATTTTATCTGTCATGCCCGTTTCTAGCTTGAGACTTACATAGTTTTTACCTGTTACGCAAAAATACCTGTGTTTCAAAATGAAAAAGTTTCAAAAATTACCTCAAAATGCATATACCAGAAATCCGTATTTTTGTTTACATATCACCTTAATTTTACAAAGCTTTGTATTTGATAACCACTTAGTTGATTTTGACACATTTAGTGAAAATTGACCATATATTTTTATATTTTAACACTTTCTTTTACTACGTTTTTATAAACTCGCTTCCTTGTCTGTCTGTCCAGTATAAATTTAACAATCAATTTTAACCTTACCTCCTGATGAGTGAGAGACTTAAAACTTTAAAGATAGCTTGATGAAAAATTTAAAAACTTTAAAATTTTACACGTCGCAACACTAATAAAAAGGAGAAATAATTATTTCAATAAAAAAAGGATTTTAATAAACCTCGTTTTTAAAATGGACTAAAAAGAAAAAAATATAATGTCTTCTTCAACTTGTGGAGCACAATCATGTTTAATAAAATAGTGACTTGTTGAAGTATTCTTGCATCAATTATTATCGATTTCATGAGCCCCACGGTTTAGCTTTTAAATCTTACTAGGTACTTCGTAAAAAATAAAAACTTATAAAACTGTTGATGATGTTTTCATCATGTACCTAATTGTAGTATGGGAGTAGAAAAAGTTAATTATGTCTTTGGGGGCAGAGCTTGAATCCCTCAATGTTTGTCATTTCATGTTCCGATCAAAAGTTAATTATGTTTTTGGGGGCAGAGCTTGAATCCCTCAATGTTTGTCATTTCATGTTCCGATCAAAAGTTAATTATGTCTTTGGGGGCAGAGCTTGAATCCCTCAATGTTTGTCATTTCATGTTCAGATCAAAAGTTAATTATGTCTTTGGGGGCAGAGCTTGAATCCCTCAATGTTTGTCATTTCATGTTCCGATCAAAAGCATTAACTTATCATGAATAATTACTAGTAACAAATAAATAACATTTAAAGTACGTAATAATCTAAAGTCCCAAATCAAAAACAATATAAATTTTGAACGGGCTTGCCTTACAAGATGTGAACAACGAAAGAATCCACTTTAAAAATAGTACCTCATAATAATACAATAGTATCTAATAGGAGTACAATATAGTCTCCATGTAAGTTTTAGAGTATTGAGAAAAGACTCAACAGAAGTGAGCTCGTAATCGGCTTCAGGAGAAGTTTGAATATTCCTTCAGGATAAGAGAGATATTCCTTCAGCAAGTACCTTCATCTCGCGCGTGTGTACTCCGACCTGCCAATTGTTATCGTACAGTTTCCTCTAAGGAAATCTACTCTTGCAACTCTTGACTCATGCTTTTTTAACTTCTCACGGCTTGTTATGCATATCTTGATGCAAGAACATGCTTCAGTGCATTTTGTGTTAGACACAGAAAAATTTGAAAGAGAAGTGTAAGTTGTCTCGGTCTGGAGCCGAGTGTAAAAATAGAATGATGTTTATGGTATAAAATATTGAAAGAGGTAAATAAGTTTTTGAAAATTTTGTATGTTAATTAATATTTTGTTAATTTTTCTTAAATCAAATTACTTAGTAGGTAAACAAATAAATTGGGTTTTTTTTGTAAACCTCGTCTTGTTATTTGGAATCACATTTCACTGATCGACTAAAAAATTACTTACTTCTTATTTGCATTCAGCAAAGGCGATTAAATATGTGTTCCTACAATTAAAATTAAATAATTTTGGTGGTAGGCGGTCTCCTTGTTCATGCCACTGGTTTGTTGGTTGCATTCTGGAATAACGTCTCTTTGTAGAACTAGCTTATTCAATCGAGTCGAAGGCTTTCGTAATATCAATAAATTCTATGAAGACAGTCTGTTTGTCTGTATTCGGAGAGTTGGACAATTAGTTTTATATACTTCCATACTGCAATAAGGTAGTTACAATATCAAAAGCGGTTTTATGTACTTATATTACATTGCTTTACCGATTAATGTTATAATTTTACAATACGACACTGCATTTCTGCACTGTGATTGACCAAATTTATTATAACACATTATTAGAGAACAAATAACAAGAGATACTCTTTACTCTTCTCGCTTTTGATTATTCTTAAGCATAACCAATATTATGTCAAAGTTGGATTCTAGAATCAGCTGTTTTGCAAAACCGCTTGCTATTTTACATAATGGGTTCGTTATGTCAAGCAGCTAAATTACCTATGTCCAGCTGGATTGTCATTGCGTTACGTTCGACAATATTGCTACACACGTTTAGACGTAATGTGAAAAGTCTTTCACCCAAAAGTCAAAAAAGGTACAAAGACGAGTTAAACGAAGAAGAGCGTATTAGGTTTACATGTACGTAAAATAGAATAAGGAGCCGAGCGAAGCGGAGCAGAGCAATGCGACTCCTACAGTTGAAAAAAAATAATTAAACGAAATTGTAAACTACAATCCAACGTTTATGTAATTTGACGCTCGCTAAACGTTGACCCGTTGCATTGAATAACTCAAAACGTTTATAGAATCTTGCGTGCAAAAGTTCAGTAATAATGTAAAACCGCTAAACTGTTTTTAGCTGTTTTTATAACGCAGCTGTTTTGTAGAAAATCAAGCGATTTTGTAAAACAAACCGCGGATTTTGCAAACCATCTGTGGCATATACATACCTGCCAATAATAACATACCAGTTCAATCGTAACTAGTATTATTTTTCTAATTTTTCACATCGCATAGTGTTATCTCTGTTGCACGAAAAACCAACAGTCCGGTGACAGAGACGACGGTCTACAAAGCCGAAGATAGCCGATGTGCATTATTTTCTGCCGGGTTCTATACGTTATGTTCCTTATATCAGAAATTCAGTACAGGACAGATAATAATGCACATCATGTCGTAGGTAGTGTCATCTCTGTCGCACGAGACACTAACGTCCGGTGAAAGAGACGATGCTCTACGAAGGCGAAGACAGCTGAAGTGCATTATTTTCTGCCCCGTACTATAGTTGATATTACACAAGCGAGTAAGCTGTTCAGGTACCAGAGTTATGTTGGCCGATTTGCTTAGTCCAACGGAAATCTTGGTTTTCCATTCGTATATTTTTCTAAAGGATGCGTTATAAACATTTAAATAAACGTAATTAATCTCTTAATTACACTATTAGTTCGCACTGAACTGTGAACTTGCGATTCGATCTTGACCGATTTGGCTCATGTTCGAACTAAATTTTTTTTTGTCTCATTTACTTGCCTACTTACTAAATTTCATGACGTTCCAATCAACGGTACTCGAGTTATCGTCGGACAAACATTCATACATACAAACACCGGATTGCTTAAATAGACTCAGAGAACTTCGTTCGCTTCGCTCACTTCGCTCACTTCGCTCACTAATAAAACGAGGAGTGAAGTTGGGCAAATGTTTCTAGCATAAACTTAAACAATATCACAAAAACAATTTTTCGCTGGTAAATATTAACTGTCACTGGCAGAAACAAAGAGGTAATTAAAGTTCAAATCTTGTTACAAACACACAAAGAGGGGGCGTTGACCTAAAACTGAAATTTGCATGACCCCTGTAAGCCTCTTGCTTAACTTTCGGCATAAATTTTTATCATTTGCAACATTATCTTTTTTACCAATTATGTTAGTAAAACACAACTTTAGTATTACTAGTATTACTGAGATAAAATAGCAAAACCCTCCAACTGTGGTTATAATAAACTGTACTCAGATAATCCACCTTATTATTATTTATTTTTGGTCAAATGACGTATCGTTGGATTTGTGTTGTCTAAGGTCTTAACGAGTAATATTGAAGATTGCGACTTTGCGAATCTAACGTGTTATGTACCCACTTACGTAATAAATGTATTAAGTGAAATCACATTTTAAAATAGTGCATTTCGAACTAAGAAAGATCAATTAGAAACAAATTTTTAAAAAAACAAACATAATAAAGGACCTCGGGCCATATAAATTTTCTATTGAAATAAAAGCCCTTTCTTTATTTAGACTACATTTTATTTTTCAAGTATACTGAAGGTTTACTGATATTCCTCTCAGAAACACTCTCTAGAAATTTCTAACCCATGGATCTGTGTCAATTGATCCCTCTTTTTAAATCGGGTGACAATGAAGACCTTTCTTACTGTAGACCGGTGTCAGTTCTACCAATATTGAGTAAAATATTCGAAAAAATTGTTTTTAGTCAATTATAATCTCATTTTAATTTAAATAAGTTGCTTCACTGTGAACAATATGAAATCACTAGAGAGAGGTCAACCACCGATACAGGCGTTGCTTTAGCAGGATGCGTTCGGTGTGTTTTGTAACCTCTCAAAAGCTTTCGACTATGTTAATCATGAAATACATTTATGTAAATTGGGTCACTATGGAGTGAGACATAAATATTCGGCGTTATTGAAATCACATAGTAATCGAAATAAAAAGGTAGACATTAGCGGAGTAAAGTCGTCTGGAGCATTGGTTAAAATGGGTGTCCCGCAGGGTTCCATATTAGGGCCTTTATTTAGTTATTTAGTTAAAGATTTGTCTGAGATAGTGCTATTCGCAGACGACACGTCACTTGTTTGCCGTGTACTACTTTATACACCAGTACCAGTACCATACACCAGGCTCCCAGAAGGGTAAGCAGAGACTACATATTTCCATCTGCTACGATCCTGACACACTTATTTTGCTTCTTTCACATCCATCAATTATTTTGTGTATTCCTTCCGTCTCAAATTTGCAATATAGGATCTTGGTAAAAGAGAAACAAGGTCAGTCAATTCTTTTCGAGACAAACGTGTTAGTTAAATTTCAATATAAATAATTTGTGTAATATCTCAATTAGCATCATTGGGATGGTAAAACATGTATCTACATTCAGACCAGGGTTCAAATTCTGTTGGTCGATCCAAAAAATTAATTTTTCGGAATTTATGTGCATACTAGGTATTTCTTTATGTATTTAACTGTATAGTTACCATTTTTTGAAAGGTAAAAGAAACACTGGCAAAGGCAAAGCTGCATTACCTAAAAAACGGGTATTTGTGCGTGAAGTACGGTACAAGGCTGACCTCCTGCGTGGCATGTTGTCACCAGTCTTGTTGTCACGTCGAAACTGTCACCAAAAGGAGGGTGGACTAGTGTGACCTCAGAATAAGGAATATATTCTGACAGTGTGACTGTAGTGTCGTGACATGTTTTTTTTTTTCTATTTGTTTTAAATGAATTTGGTTGAAAAAAAGAGAAGGCTAATGTAAATGACAAAAGCTTATCTTATACATATTGTAAACGTAACGCCTACAATGAAAAGTTCGGAGGGTATTATTTTTACTCTAAAAGAATATTTAAGTAGTAGGTACACGGCAAACATGTAACTCAAAGAGATTTAAAGATTAACTCTTCAAAATAAAGACTATTTTAATAAATGAAAAAAAAAAGTCTATGACTTTGTACATTTTTCGTTGTATTTTCCCCCACTACTGCTGCGCCCACCAGTAAAATTTAATTTCATATCATCTTGAAACTCGTTGTAATTTACATAATTCTGTCTTTGAACGCAGCCCCGCTAAATGTATTTTGGGGGTCGACTGCTACGGAACGACGTTATACTCCTATTTCACGTCTAGAAAAGACTTTGATGCTTAAGAACGTTTTAAATTATAGACTGAAAGGGTTAAGGCTATGCTTTCTTTTGGCTATGTGTAACAGAAAGGTGTTACCATATTTGAAGAGCTTATTCAGTCAATGGTATAGAACAACTTTTACTATGGAGCCAATCCCGAAAACTCAAAAAAAAAATCTGACCTTCCATACATTTTGGCCGAGCGGCACTGCATTTTTCTATGAAATAGTTAAGTTTTTTTTTCGAGATACAGGGTTTTTTACATAGTAAAAGTTGTTCTATACCATTGACTGAATAAGCTCTTCAAATATGGTTATTTATACCTTTCTGTTACACGTTGCATATATGTCGTGACCATATCGTAGAATTGACCATTTCATGATCTGGTTGGGCAGACCGTAAAGTATGACATCAAAAATCTTTCACCAAATATAAAAAATGGATGCGACGACGAGCAAAGCGAAGCGGAGCGAGCAGGAGCGTGTTAGGTTTACATGTACATTTACAGGCATTTGATAAAATTTGTCATGAACGTCTACTTTTTAAGCTTTGGCAGCTCGGTATACACGGAGACCTTTTCCGTTGGATAAAATCCTATATCGAAAATCGGTCGCAGGCTGTGGCGGTGGGAGGTTATATTTCTCAGTATAAACCTATTACTTCTGGCGTTCCACAAGGGTCACATTTAGGGCCATTATTATTTATTTTGTATCTTAATGACGTTACTCAATGCATAACTAGCTCAAATTTACTACTATATGCCGACGACACAAAAATTTTTAGAGTTATTCGTAATACAGATGATTGCAATATCTTGCAAAATGATTTAAATAACTTTGCGTCTTTTTGTAGATCAAACAACTTACTTTTGAATCCTGACAAATGTTTTGTAATAAGCTTTAGCAGAAAGAGAACTCATGTCAATTTTAAGTATAAACTCTGTCAAAAAGAACTGACCCGCGTAAATCAAATTCGTGATCTTGGTGTTCTAATGGACTCAAAACTTACCTTTTTACCTCACATAGATAACATATTAAATAAAGCTTTCAAACAATTAGGTTTCATATTACGTGTAGGAAAGCCCTTTAAGAATCCTTTAACATACAAGATACTTTATAACAGCTATGTTCGCAGTCGCTTAGAATTTGCTAGTTCTGTTTGGAATCCATTTTATAAAATCCATATTGAAAGGATAGAAAAAGTACAGAAAAAATTTGTAAAAGCTATTGAGTACCGTACTGGTCACACATATATAGATTATGTCAGTTCTATGAAAAGACAAAAGATTGTTTCTCTAAGTTGTCGTCGTGATTGTATTGATGTGTCAATTATTTATAAAATTATTAACAATTATATTGATGCTCCCACATTGTTGCACTCGTTAGCTTTCAGAGTACCTCGACGTCGGGAACGAAGTTGCCGAAATAAACCACTTTTTAATATTTCGCGTAGTCGCACATGTTATGCAAATAATAGTTTCATAAGACGGGCTTGCAGGTTGTATAACGATAAGTTTGTTAACGTGGATATATTTAGTGAGTATTTAATTAGTTTTAAAAGATTATTATTGCAGTGTATCTCTGAGCATGTATAGCTTACGTTAAAAAGCTTTTTTGTAAACCTAAAGTTATATTTATTTAGTTTAGTTTTATTTAATATATTTAGAATGTTTTATAACAAGTAAGGAAACTGTAGGTCTACATTATAATAATATTTTGTGTTATGTATAAATATATAAGACTGTTTGTTTCTTGGTAAATAAAAAAAAAAAAAAAAAAAAAAAAAAAAACATGTAAATACATTTAGAGAGCCGAGCGAAGCGAAGTGGAGCGAGGCGACCCTCCCAATTTTAACAGAAATACGATATGGCCAACCAGATCATGAAATGGTCAATTCTACGATATGGTCACGACATGTCAAGACACGAATCCCTAAGGTGTTCCGAGTGTAAACTGTGAAATGTAAGTCACAGTCCACACTCAGTACACCCTCATTTCACCGACGATTATTACGTTCCAACGTGATAAGTGGTGAACACTATCGCCGTTCTTCGAGCACAAATACACGCTTTTAAGTGCATGCAGGTAACCTTACGATGTTCGCCTTCACCGATCAGCAAGTGGTAATGACAAGTCCAAATTTTATAATTTCTTATGTGTATAAATGAGACAACACTAAGCTAACAGAAACATTAATTTAATTTTTGTAAATTGTGTGCTGTAAAAAATATTACGAATTTTTACATGGAATCGGATGGCATTTAGGACGAACTGTTTTTAAATATTAAATTATAGTTATCAAACTGACAATGAAAACAAAATTTAATACGCAGATGTAAAACTTTGAAATCAACTTTCACACAAAAAACAAACAATGATAATAGCCATTTAACACGTTCACTGCATAGCCAAATTTATGAAACCTATTACTGCTGCGTTACGAGTTCTAAAATAACTCGTTATTGTCTTCTCCTAATGACTGGACGAGATTTTTTAGGTGTCGTATGGACTGTTACCTTAAAATCTAAATATTTTTATGAAATTAGCTCAAAATTATTTAATTTTTTGTATGTATCGGTAGATTATAGTTATGTATGTAAGTTCGCCCGAAGATCAAAGAAAAAATGGAAAAAAAAGTAAAAAACAAAATTCCGAGAATTTTAGGATCCCGTAGAGCACTGAAAGTAAGAAAATTACGAAACGTTTTGATTCCAATTATTCGACATCTCATTATCATCACAATTGGAGAATGATAATTCTAAAATTCTACGCGACCTTTTCCGGTCATTTTTTTCCATGATAACAAGCAGTTACAGTTGCACTTTTCAAAAGTTGACACAACACTAATTAATTTATGAACAGGCTTCGTACGAGATTTTTACGAGATCCAATGAGTCTCGTGTCGCACTAAATGCAAATTTTTGCTATTTGGTGGGTACGAGGCTTATAAGATCTTGTACGTTTTCATTAATAAAAATATTACATTTAAGGTACTTAGGAATGGTGGTATAAGACATCTCACTCTCAGATAAAAAGAACCTAAAAAAATTCACTAGCCCGAGCAGAATCGAAAACTCGTACGAGAACCATTTGATCTCGTAACGCACTAACCGTGTCAGAAACAACGAACTCTTTAATCTGTAAGAAAATTTTAGCAATTACATATTATTAAATTGTAGGCTGCGGAGTTTGCAAATTTGTCGCTGACCACTTGAGTTATTGATATTGTTGAAAATTAAAATTGTGATAAACGATATAACCACTGTGCACGCGTCAATGTGTGCGTTAGCGCACCGGCCGCTCTGTGTGTAGGCTCGTTAGCGCACCGGCCGCTCTGTGTGTAGGATCGTTAGCGCACCGGCCGCTCTGTGTGTAGGCTCGTTAGCGCACCGGCCGCTCTGTGTGTAGGCTCGTTAGCGCACCGGCCGCTCTGTGTGTAGGATCGTTAGCGCACCGGCCGCTCTGTGTGTAGGCTCGTTAGCGCACCGGCCGCTCTGTGTGTAGGCTCGTTAGCGCACCGGCCGCTCTGTGTGTAGGCTCGTTAGCGCACCGGCCGCTCTGTGTGTAGGCTCGTTAGCGCACCAGCCGCTCTGTGTGTAGGCTCGTTAGCGCACCGGCCACTCTGTGTGTAAGATCGTTAGTGGACCGGCCGCTCTGTGTGTAGGCTCGTTAGCGCACCGGCCGCTCTGTGTGTAGGATCGTTAGCGGACCGGCCGCTCTGTGTGTAGGCTCGTTAGCGCACCGGCCGCTCTGTGTGTAGGATCGTTAGCGCACCGGCCGCTCTGTGTGTAGGCTCGTTAGTGCACTGGCTGCTCTGTGTGTAGGATCGTTAGCGCACCGGTCGCTCTGTGTGTAGGATCGTTAGCGCACCGGCCGCTCTGTGTGTAGGATCGTTAGCGCACCGGCCGCTCTGTGTGTAGGCTCGTTAGCGCACCGGCCGCTCTGTGTGTAGGCTCGTTAGCGCACCGGCCGCTCTGTGTGTAGGCTCGTTAGCGCACCGGCTGCTCTGTGTGTAGGATCGTTAGCGCACCGGCCGCTCTGTGTGTAGGATCGTTAGCGCACCGGCCGCTCTGTGTGTAGGATCGTTAGCGCACCGGCCGCTCTGTGTGTAGGATCGTTAGCGCACCGGCCGCTCTGTGTGTAGGATCGTTAGCGCACCGGCCGCTCTGTGTGTAGGATCGTTAGCGCACCGGCCGCTCTGTGTGTAGGCTCGTTAGCGCACCGGCCGCTCTGTGTGTAGGCTCGTTAGCGCACCGGCCGCTCTGTGTGTAGGATCGTTAGCGCACCGGCCGCTCTGTGTGTAGGCTCGTTAGCGCACCGGCCGCTCTGTGTGTAGGATCGTTAGCGCACCGGCCGCTCTGTGTGTAGGATCGTTAGCGCACCGGCCGCTCTGTGTGTAGGATCGTTAGCGCACCGGCCGCTCTGTGTGTAGGCTCGTTAGCGCACTGGCCGCTCTGTGTGTAGGCTCGCGGAGCATCAAAATCCCAACTTCGACACCGGCCTTTCGGAGAATTGCCTTTTAAGTGTAACAAATATATACGAGAAAGAAATTAGAAATTCGTAGAAAGAAATTTTAGAAAAAAACACTTGTCACGTTGGCACCCTGAAACAATTTCGATTTGCATTTTTCACTTTTATTATATCTTTTTGGTTACCTCTTGTCTGAGATTAATTTACTATCGGTTGATCAATTGAATTCGGATATTTAATAATTCAACAGAGAGATATGACAAAATACAATGGTTTTTTCCCTTCTCTACTCCTGAGCTATAAAACTAATAAAAAATAAAGGCCACTTCTATGCTGGTGCCATCGCTAAGACAATAAAAACTTTAGCCTTTTAAATTGATGCAAGAAAGTATTTTAAATAATTCTCATGAAACTGGAAGTCGTTAAACAGTGCACTCAGGAGCCAACTTTGGACATAAGATATCGTATAAACAAGTTTGTAAGTCGGTCGCTCCCACAAGGCCGACAAACGACGAAGCTCAATATTTTTTTATGTACTTTCTTTTCTTTTTAAAACGTACAAAGATAAGTGTTTATGGGAAGAGATAGAACATTAGTTCTAAGAATCACAAGAAAGTATACGAGAAGCTTTTTGAGGTAAAAAACGTATTGATTGATGTCATTACTTGTCTTCAAGACTCATAGTAATCTTACGATGGTTCATTTGTCCGTTACTGGCTTCTGAAGATTTTGTGAAAGTCTCTGGACATACAGACTTGCGCCTGCCAGCTAACACTCTTGTTTTCTAGACGAGCGCACTCCATCCTAGGTCTCAATAACTCTTTCCATCAGGCGAGGTAATTGCCAAGCGATAGCACATTGTGTGGTTTGAAAAAATCTCTTACTGCTTCGTTTATTACAATTCATACAATAGTAGCCCGGAACAACAACTTACAAAAATAGCCCGAAACAACAACTTAAAATAGAAGTATGGAACAACAACTTACAATAGTAGTACGGAACAACAACTTACTATAGTAGCTCGGGACAACAACTTACAATAGTAGCCCGGACCAAAAACTTACAATAGTAGCTCGGAACAACAACTTAAAATATTAGTACGGAACAACAACTTACAATAGTAGCTCGGAACAACAACTTACAATCATAGCCTGGAACAACAACTTACAGTAGTAGCCCAGAACATTAACTAACAATAATATCCTAGAACAACAACTAAAAATAATAACCCGGAGCAACAACTTCCAGTAATAGCCTCGGAACAACAATTTACAATAGTAGCCCAGAAAAACAACTTACTATAGAAGCCCAGAACAACAACTTACAATAGTAGCCTGGAACATCAACTTACAATAGTAGCCCAGAAAAACAACTTACTATAATAGCCCAAAATAACAACTTACAATAGTAGCCCAGAAAAACAACTTACAATAGTAGCCCAGAACAACAACTTACAATAGTAGCCTGAAACAAAAACTTACAATAGTAGCCCAGAAAAACAACTTACTCTAGTAGCCCAAAATAACAACTTACAATTGTATTCCGGAACAACAAGTCAAAGTGCGTTCTGAGCATGCAGACTAGACACTTAACTGTGCCCCTACTAATTAAAACGCTGAAATTCGACCAATACACCACAGAAGCGGTGAGTATAATACTGCACCTTATCTTAATATGCAATCTCATAATCTTAAATTAGAGCTTTACTAGCCAAGTCAAACAAGGTCTGTTTTTTCAATTTAATTACAGCTCACGTTCTTTGAGGTTACCTACATCTAGTTACTCGTTAATTGAACTAAGACCTGAAGCCAACCGCTTATTTTCTTAAATTAAACATTTACAGCTAGAAAATAACTGGTTAACCGGGTATTTAAGATGTTAATAAAAATAAAAAGCGGTGTAAAACTTAAATTTCCGGGGCTGAGCGAAGTCTTTAAAATATTAGTACTAGTTCAGGAGGTACTGAACAAAAAACACGTCATTTTGTTACGGAAATGTTGTGCTTCTCCTTTATTTCCTTTACTAACGTCAACGTCTGGTTAGTTTTAAACTGTTGCGTTTACTTAGAACGAGTCAAGTCTAAGTTTGATGTCGTTTACTTAGAACGAGTCAAGTCTAAGTTTGATGTCGTTTACTTAGAACGAGTCAAGTCTAAGTTTGATGTCGTTTACTTAGAACGAGTCAAGTCTAAGTTTGATGTCGTTTACTTAGAACGAGTCAAGTCTAAGTTTGATGTCGTTTATTTAGAACGAGTCAAGTCTATGTTTGATGTCGTTTACTTAGAACGAGTCAAGTCTAAGTTTGATGTCGTTTACTTAGAACGAGTCAAGTCTAAATTTGATGTCGTTTACTTAGAACGAGTCAAGTCTAAGTTTGATGTCGTTTACTTAGAACGAGTCAAGTCTAAGTTTGATGTCGTTTACTTAGAACGGGTTAAGTCTAAGTTTGATGTCGTTTACTTAGAACGGGTCAAGTCTAAGTTTGATGTCGTTTACTTAGAACGGGTCAAGTCTAAGTTTGATGTCGTTTACTTAGAACGGGTCAAGTCTAAGTTTGATGTCGTTTACTTAGAACGAGTCAAGTCTAAGTTTGATGTCGTTTACTTAGAACGAGTCAAGTCTAAGTTTGATGTCGTTTACTTAGAACGAGTCAAGTCTAAGTTTGATGTCGTTTACTTAGAACGAGTCAAGTCTAAGTTTGATGTCGTTTACTTAGAACGAGTCAAGTCTAAGTTTGATGTCGTTTACTTAGAACGGGTCAAGTCTAAGTTTGATGTCGTTTACTTAGAACGGGTCAAGTCTAAGTTTGATGTCGTTTACTTAGAACGGGTCAAGTCTAAGTTTGATGTCGTTTACTTAGAACGGGTCAAGTCTAAGTTTGATGTCGTTTACTTAGAACGAGTCAAGACTAAGTTTGATGTCGTTTACTTAGAACGGGTCAAGTCTAAGTTTGATGTCGTTTACTTAGAACGAGTCAAGTCTAAGTTTGATGTCGTTTACTTAGAACGAGTCAAGTCTAAGTTTGATGTCGTTTACTTAGAACGAGTCAAGTCTAAGTTTGATGTCGTTTACTTAGAACGGGTCAAGTCTAAGTTTGATGTCGTTTACTTAGAACGGGTCAAGTCTAAGTTTGATGTCGTTTACTTAGAACGGGTCAAGTCTAAGTTTGATGTCGTTTACTTAGAACGGGTCAAGTCTAAGTTTGATGTCGTTTACTTAGAACGGGTCAAGTCTAAGTATGATGTCGTTTACTTAGAACGGGTCAAGTCTAAGTATGATGTCGTTTACTTAGAACGGGTCGGACGGACGGACTACGGAGTCTCACCATAAAGGTTCCTTTTGTACCTTTTAGGTACGGAACTCTAAAAACCAAATAAATGTTGCGTTTTGAAATTAACAAATGGTGCGCTCTAAAATATACTTTTCTTACATGATGATTGTACAGCAATATATAAAATATACTTTTCTTACATGATGATTGTACAGCTATATATAAAATATACTTTTCTTACATGATGATTGTACAGCTATATATAAAATATACTTTTCTTACATGATGATTGTACAGCTATATATAAAATATACTTTTCTTACATGATGATTGTACAGCAATATATAAAATATACTTTTCTTACATGATGATTGTACAGCAATATATACAATATACTTTTCTTACATGATGATTGTACAGCTATATATAAAATATACTTTTCTTACATGATGATTGTACAGCTATATATAAAATATACTTTTCTTACATGATGATTGTACAGCAATATATAAAATATACTTTTCTTACATGATGATTGTACAGCTATATATAAAATATACTTTTCTTACATGATGATTGTACAGCTATATATAAAATATACTTTTCTTACATGATGATTGTACAGCTATATATAAAATATACTTTTCTTACATGATGATTGTACAGCAATATATAAAATATACTTTTCTTACATGATGATTGTACAGCTATATATAAAATATACTTTTCTTACATGATGATTGTACAGCTATATATAAAATATACTTTTCTTACATGATGATTGTACAGCAATATATAAAATATACTTTTCTTACATGATGATTGTACAGCAATATATAAAATATACTTTTCTTACATGATGATTGTACAGCAATATATAAAATATACTTTTCTTACATGATGATTGTACAGCAATATATAAAATATACTTTTCTTACATGATGATTGTACAGCAATATATAAAATATACTTTTCTTACATGATGATTGTACAGCAATATATAAAATATACTTTTCTTACATGATGATTGTACAGCTATATATAAGATATACTTTTCTTACATGATGATTGTACAGCAATATATAAAATATACTTTTCTTACATGATGATTGTACAGCAATATATAAAATATACTTTTCTTACATGATGATTGTACAGCAATATATAAAATATACTTTTCTTACATGATGATTGTACAGCTATATATAAAATATACTTTTCTTACATGATGATTGTACAGCAATATATAAAATATACTTTTCTTACATGATGATTGTACAGCAATATATACAATATACTTTTCTTACATGATGATTGTACAGCTATATATAAAAGAATCAGCGTCGTCATTTACCCAGCAGTAGGTAAATAAAGTTATTTTGTGTTTATATTAGGAATACTAACACAGGGTAATAACATTGTCTGATCAATAAACTTTTATTATTATTATCATATTATTATGAATGTACAGCAATATACAACGTACAACAGAAAGGTGTAACTTATATACTATAGAACAACTTTTTCTATAGAGACAACCCTGAAATCTGAAAAAAAAAACTGTCCTTTCATAAATTTTGGTCGAGCGGCATTGCATTTTTTTATGAAACAGTTGATTTTTTTTTCTATTTACAGGTTTTGTTCCATAGTAAAAGATGTTCAATACCATTGACTGAATAAGCTCTTCAAATATGGTTAAACCGTTCTGTTACACGTTGTATAAAAGAATCGGCGTCGTCATTATCACGTAAACGAAGTCCCCCCTCCTCTTGCAACTTCACATAGGTTTGGACCAAAGCACAGTATAAACACAGTAAACACGCACTAGGGCTGCTCCGTGGGCAGTGACTGTTTGTTGCGTTACGTGTTTGTTAGGATTTAACCATTTCACCACAATTTGTCAAGGGTGATTTCAGTGAATAAATCGTTAAAAGGGAACAAATATACGAAAGAGGTGTGTCAGGATCGTAATTGATGGTAGTCTACAATTTCTTCAAGACTTTTAGGAATATTCCAAATATTTATTCAGTATTTGAGCCGATTAAAATTTTAAATGCAACATAAATAAAATGAAAGAGGTGTGTTCGGATCGTAACAGATGGTAGCTTACAATCCTTTTAAGGCTTCCTAGAATAGTTTTACTTTGCCGGCTGAGTTGGTAATTTAAAAAACGTTAATCCTGTTTCCGATAGAGGTGTATTGAAACATCCGTACCCTGAACAATTAGCATGATAGCTACGTGCCATAATTTACGTAAAAAACTCGTAAATGCGCGGGAGCGTCTCAAAGTTTAAGCGTGCGTACGTGACTGAGGCACAACTGCGACTGCCGCCCCCCGAAACCCCCGAGATTTCGAAGCGCGTCGTTTCGGGCCGTTTCTATGAATATAAAATATTTCTATAATACTGCTTCCTTTTCCTTATACTGTTGCCGTAAGTAACTGAAACTAGATCTAAGGGGGTATACCGTCAAAATATACACTTTTTGAAGATATCTGTACAAAAAAAGTCCCAAGTTAAATAAATTAGTATAACAATTTTGGGACCTTTTTCTAGATTTTAGATTAATCAAAATCTCGATAGGAGAAATTTCACTCGAAAGAAATAATTAATGGAATGAGATCTAAATTTATACTTTTTTTGATATTGTGACAAATTGGGATAGCATACAGACTTCAAAATTATTTATTTATATGGGTTTTAACAATGCCTAAATTACTGGTTATTGAAATTTTCATAGCTATTTTAGTTAATTTTGTATTAATTTAAAACCGACATTTTGTCAATTTTTCCCGAATCCCCTCTTGCACTGCGGGTCTTTCCGCCCGTAGTAACGAGGACCTTTGCACGGACGATATATCACCTTAAACAATTGAGAAACACAACTTTTTATACCAAAACTACGTAGTTACTAGACACATTTACGTTACTACCGCCGCTGCCACTTCCATCGCCAGTGTCTGTTTTATGACTTTGTTTGTTAATAAGTATTTACTTTATATGTATTATTAAGAATTTATATAAAGATATTTAGCTCTGACTTTTAATGTACTCGTCCAGGAAAGCTCACCAGTATGCGATTAAACATTTTAATCCAATAGATATCTTCAGCAAATGGGTGTAATTTATTCAATTACGTATAAATTTCTGCTGCAGAACTATGATAAAGAATTAAATATTCAAATAGGTTGGCGTTAACCTCGAGGTGGTATTCTCCAAGATGGCGCTTGTCGTTGCTAACAAAAGAATTATATTTGAGGAACGTGCCGCTTTCAAATGAAATGCTTAACTTTTTTATTTATTCCTTAATTTAGAGACGCTTAATGAAACAAAAGGAGTAATTAATAATGGAATTAAATATGGGTTCCTTGTTCCATGATGACTTGTTTAGTGTCCCTGAAACTCTTCAAAAGATTGAAAAGACAGACAATTTATATTTAAAAAAAACTTGAAGATATAGCTGTGTGTCAGGATTCTTTAGAATTTTGATTAGTTACAGGCTTACAGGCAATCCACATGACAGTGTTTTTGTTTTTTGTTATTTTTAGTTTTGCAATAATATTTTGTGTGTACCTAAAAATGTTGTAATTTGGTGGCTTATAATTTCCCAATCTACCGCAGAATATAAGCAGTATATTGCTTCATCCTGTAATGTATTTTTTTTTGTATTTCATGCATCACGAAAAAACTACTGAATGGGTTTTGATACGGTTACCACTGTACGATTCTCAGCAGTGAGACATGGATTACAAATATCATTGTTCGATAACTTATTATCCAACTTAAAACAGGGATACTTTTTACTGCGGAATTCCTAAGGGACTACACTGTGGCCGCATTATCTTCTTCCACGCGGACGAAGTAAATAGTGTAAGATAAGTAAGTACTTATGGAAATAAAAAAACTGAATTCGTCAAAAATAGGTGCTACGATGAACGAAGCAAAGCCGAGCGACGAAGAGCACATTAGTTTCCTATGATAAACAAATACAGGAGCTGAGAGAAGCGGAGCGGAGCGAGGCGACTTCTCAACACCTTAAATTACCCAACCAGTGTTGGGAAGACCTATGTGTAACAGGATAAAATTCAGGAATTTTTGAACTTCACCCAAGGAGCAAGGGTAATTCTAAGATTACCAGGGTAAATCGAGTATAACTAATTTTTATAGCAATACCCTTAACATGTGTATTAAGTATCAATAATATAAAGGCTTATCTACACAAAATTCAATACACATTTATCCATTAACAATATATATTTTTACGTAATGACTTTTCGCACTACTTCCAGGAGATGTAACCACGTCATTATAAAAGTAATTAATTCATCCAACACAAGTTGATTACACACGTCTCAATTCTATGCAAGCTCCTTCCAATCACAAAAGGTCTCGCTTGTTTTAATCTTTGCATCGCAACAAGGGCCCACGCACAGCACAGGTCTTTGAAACGCAATATTATAGCGCCTATACGATATTATAGCTATGCGATATTATTTTCTTATCCCTTAGTTAAAGCAGATATAAGTCATTTTTATAGTATAAGTTTTATGTTAAAAAGACATGATCATGCTAAGTTTCTTGCCCTTCTTCTTAGCAAGACTAATCGAATGGGTGGAGGTAGGCATGTATTTATACAACGTGTAACAGAAAGGTGTAACCATATTTGAAGAGCTTATTCAGTCAATAGTGCAGAACAACTTTTACTATGGAACAAACACTGTATCTCGAAAAAAAAAATTAACTGTTTCATAGAAAAATGCAATGCCGCTCGGCTGAAATGTATGGAAGGGCAGATTTTTTTTTCGAGATTTCAGGGTTGGCTCCATAGTAAAAGTTGTTCTATACCATTGACTGAATAAGCTCTTCAAATATGGTTACACCTTTCTGTTACACCCTGTATATGTAACCTATTAGTATGTAGTATATAGGATGGGATTTGGTCGGCCGCCTGGATTCGTGCTGGGGGCTCTGTTGGTGATCATTGAACCTTGTTCCTGGTTCCTGGCCGGGTCTCCGGTATGGGTTCGGGCGGTTGATTGGATTTCACCTTGTATAATATATATTTTACCTATCATTTTAATCGTATATATATTGCTACAGCTTTAATCGTATATATAATCGTATATATATTACTTT
This sequence comes from Ypsolopha sequella, assembly GCA_934047225.1. NCBI lineage: Eukaryota > Metazoa > Arthropoda > Insecta > Lepidoptera > Ypsolophidae > Ypsolopha > Ypsolopha sequella. The sequence goes on along the minus strand of OW203986.1, from coordinate 679,199 downwards.
GCTTGGGTGATGTCCCGTTTTGCTTCGTCTCTGTAAACATATTTTATTATATGTTAAAAAAATTTGGCATGCTCGATACTGGGCGAAAACAAGAAAAGCTTGTTAAAGCACATTATTAGTAATAAAAAGCTGTGCAGTTTTATGCCTTTTTGATTGTAAATAACATATGAATATTATATAGGTTAATTTTAAATTATTATTACATGCGGCTTGAACACTCGCGTGTGATTGTTGTTGACTATATGCCAACCGTTTCACCGATACAATTTCGGCATTATCAAGGCGAGTGTCATTCGTAGGACGACGACGAAATTGTGTCAGTGAAACGGTTGGCATAAAGTGAACAAAAATGACACGTGAGTGCACAAGCCGCATGTAACAATAATTTAGTATGTCAGCTCACGCCAGTTTTAATCATACCTATATTCTTTATTGTTTTGAGCAGTATTATAAGATTTGAGACTGACAAAAGGATACTCAAGATTTATGCTTAACACATACAATATTTTGCGTTGTATTGTAAAGTTGTTGTTATCTTTGAAAAGTAGAAAAAAACCGCTTTACCGATATCAAAACACACTTGCGTCCACGTACAGCGTAGCAAACGCTACGACCCCAATGTTTCCTCGATTTGTAGACCCACCACGGCGGCGCCGTAGCAAGTGCTACGACCCCAATGTTTCCCCGATTTGTAGAACCGCTACGGTGGCACCGTAGCAAGTGCTACGACCCTAATGCTTCTCCGATTTGTAGACCCACTACGGTGGCACCGTAGCAAGTGCTACGACCCTAATGCTTCTCCGATTTGTAGACCCACTACGGTGGCACCGTAGCAAGTGCTACGACCCTAATGCTTCTCCGATTTGTAGACCCACTACGGTGACACCGTAGCAAGTGCTACGACCCTAATGCTTCTCCGATTTGTAGATCCACTACGGTGGCACCGTAGCAAGTGCTACGACCCTAATGCTTCTCTGATTTGTAGACCCACTACGGTGGCACCGTAGCAAGTGCTACGACCCTAATGCTTCTCCGATTTGTAGACCCACTACGGTGGCACCGTAGCAAGTGCTACGACCCTAATGCTTCTCCGATTGTTAGACCCACTGTCAGAAAGCACGACCGGCAGGTACCCGGTCTTTTCCACCAGTCGTGCAACTGGCAAGATAAAATTAAACAGTGACCTAATTGTAACCTAATAGTTGGTAAAAGGTTCTGAAGAAAACTTCGAGGTACTTTACAATGAAGTGTATTTAATTTTATCAAAACAAATCGTCAATTCCACAAGCCAAAGGTGTTACGGAAAAATTATACTTAGTTACAAGCTATTGGCCAAGACCTTCATTTGGCATATATCTTGCAACTGGCAAGATAAATTTAAACAGTGACTTAATTGTAACCTAATAGTTGGTAAAAGGTTCTGAAGAAAACTTCGAGGTACTTTACAATGAAGTGTATTTAATTTTATCAAAACAAAACGTCAATTCCACGAGCCAAAGGTGTTACGGAAAAATTATACTTAGTTACAAGCTATTGGCCAAGACCTTCATTTGGCATATATCTTGCCAAGACATTACTAAAACCTTAAGTACCTTTAAATAGTTGTGTCAGGAACCGCCTTAACATCAGGTAGTAATATTACATTGGAATTAGTATTGCCAAGACAAAAATAAAACATTTAAGTGATAACTAGATGTGTTAGTTACCGCCTTAACCACAGGTAACTAGATTACATGGAAACTTGTGAAATTACATTAAAAAAAACTTTAAGGGTAACAAAACTTGAAAACATACAAGGGAATTAATTTCCAAAATAAATCTAGCTCAGGGGAGCCGTATATCCTACAAACAATACATATTTGTCGTACATACTCTTTAAACCAAATCGTCTGGTACACCATTCAGTTCTACCAGGGAAAAAATATTACGGAACATAAAATTTTACAGTTTGGGTTATTCAGTGAAACAGGAAGAAGAATTTACCCTTGGTTACTAATAGGACACATAACTAAGTGTCCTGAAAACATACCGTCCTAGGTATCTTAATTGTGTGTGGTTAAAAATAAAAATTCCAACACATACTTGAGTTTCTCCAATAATCACCACAGGAAATGGCACGCCGTCCGCTGCCCCCTTCAAGGTCAACGATCCTCGTCCACGCAGACAAAGGAACTGCTTACTGCGTACACCACGCGGCGGTCATTTCTCTGCCAGCTGGATAAATCACCAACGAGGCAATACAACTTCAAACTTGAAAAACACCCTGGAATTAGAAGAGAATAGACAATATTAAAACCTTTACCACACGGAACGATGAGAACAAAATTCCGGTGACTCAAAATACAAAGAAAGCAATACATACCATGATCTGACAATAGTCAGAACTCCCACCAACCCGACGAAAAAATTCCTTTTTTAAATCATCCGAAAGAATATGTATAATTTTCCTGAAATACAAAAACAATATTATAGAACTATTCCACACAAATGAATAATTAACCAAATTGAACACGAAAACCCACCTATATTATTAAAAACACAACTCCTGTTGGCACAACCGCCATAAAAATAAAAATACACTCAACACGAGCTGACAGCAAAAGCTCCGGCCGACAAATGAACGAGAAAAAACCTCGGGAATTGCAGCAGACACGCGATTATCTTCATGTCTAGAAAAGAGGGTAAACCGCAATTTACCATCAAGCAAAACTACGACGCGTAACTTTTTTGTGATAACCGCAACTACAAAATTTGCAATGCTACACCACTACGGTGACACCGTAGCAAGTGCTACGACCCTAATGCTTCTCCGATTTGTAGACCCACTTCGGTGGCACCGTAGCAAGTGCTACGACCCTAATGCTTCTCCGATTTGTAGACCCACTACGGTGGCCCCGTAGCAAGTGCTACGACCCCAATGTTTCCCCGATTTGTTGACTCACTACGGCGGCGCCGTAGCAAGTGCTACGACCCCAATGTTTTCCCGATTTGTAAACCCGCTACATCGCCACCATAGTGCGAACGCAAATACGCGTCAAAAGCATTGTATATGATTGATAAATTTATAGTTGATTGATTAACAATACGAACTATTGTATCAATCCTAGTCACATAACATCGTTCCATATGATCAGTATGGTATCTACCTAGTCCATGCAAAAGTTCTGTGACTCACATTAAATTGGATATTTTTCATTCCAGACTGAATCTAGTAAAATTAATGATTGTAATATGTTGGATACTTAATAGTTAATATAAAAAATATTGTAGCTGCTTACGAGCGGTTTCGCAGCCGGATCCGCCTTTTTCTAATTAATCGAAACAGAACGCTTAAATTTAAAATTCACTCAATAGTAATTCAACAAAACCTTATTACCTATGTATTGTATATTTTGCCATCGCAAAGTTTACATTGGTTTCTGTAAATTAGAATTTCAAATTTTTGAACAAACAAAATACATAGTTAATAAGGTTTTGTCGAATAACTATTAAGTGAATTTTGAAATTACGTATTTGAATTTTTTTTTTGAATTTTCTATCACTTTTAGTCACAATTTGAATTTGTGTTGAGGGTTAATGCTGACTATATTGTATCTTAGACAAATGATATTAGAAAACAAAAACACGGCCTAGAAAAATTTTGGGAGACAATTTTACACCACCATCAATATAAACAAATCACGACCAATGTATTATTTAGTTTAGTTTGTAATATATCTATTTTTAGCAGTTTAGTTTGTTATTTTATAGGATTATTTAGTTTTAAAATTAAATTGTTTTTTATCTTTAACTTACATCCTAAATAAAAAAAAAACTTCAAATTATATTTAATTTTCTATCGACTATTAAATAAATTTTAAGATTTATTGCTAATATAAAAAAAAATATCACAAGCATCAAGATCAAACTTTTATCACATGTTCATCCATATCAATGGAATATCATAAACCCAAAATATTATATGTGTTTTTACAACAAAAATCTGCAACTTTATAACACACTCAAAAGTTCATTTTTTATGATACAAAAAACAATCAATTGTTTATTGTAGTTTGAAACCACTCTATCCTATTGTTACAGATCGATGTTCTGAGTTTCCTTGAAACCTTGCAATACTCCTTAAAACAGTAATTAATGTTTATTATTTGCGCCTGATGTAAACACATAATTGACATAAGAAGTTCAACTCAAGCATAAAATATCTACACGGTAACATCTACCATTGTGCGATGTTTTACACTTGACAGAGTTTTCAATAATTCGTGCTGGTGTTGTCGGCGCTGCTCCCCAGTCTGCGCCGCGCTGCGTCCAGGTAACGTCTTTGTTTCGTATAATATCTTGTTTTGCTCATGCATATTCATACAGAGCCGTATATATACGAGGCGTTATGGCGCCGCTGACAGCCACACTAAATATTGTTAATGTCTTTCGTCGTAATTTGAAAACGAGCACTGTAAATAATGGAATTGCTTATAAATTACAGTTGTGAGTGATTTAGAGTGCTGCCGACAAAAATAAACTGATATCGTTTTGTTACACAACTAAATTTTCAGGTTTTAATACCCTGAAAACTTAGTTGTGTATTTTGTGGTGCCTTTTTTGCCTGCGGGTTGCTTTTGTCTAGCTAGTAGTTGCATGATTTAAAAAAAAAATTACAAAAATGCTTCTTTTATAACTTAAATATTTTTTCAATGCATGTGCTCGTAAAGGCCCGCTTTTTATGCATCAAAACCGAACAAAAAGTCGATTAATTTGCCCTAGGGCTTTATTATTATTATTTTTTTTTATTTGTTGATAATGGTTGGCTAACCTGCAGCCTTTCCTGTGTACCATAGACGTTATACTTTTTTTCACTGTTTAACGGCTCTGGATACAGTCCTTTTGAGCCAATTATAATTTAAAGTTCACAAGATTATATTTGTTTTCATTTCCTCACACTATGCATTGAAAAATGTAGTATGATACACGGGAGTAAAAGCAATAAATTACTCGGTTACGTTTAAAACACTCGCTACGCTCGTGTTTTAAATCGTCCCCGTAATTTATTCCTTTGCGCCCTTGTAGCATAAACTACTATTAAAATACGGTAACGTTTCATTCTACGCAAATGTAAAAGACTATTAAAAGTGTCCCATTAAATGTAAATAATGAACTCAAGTTTCAGGACTCCATTAAACTAGCAAAGAGTAAGTATGAGTAGTAAATCTTAAAACATGTTCGAATGCGGTAACAATTCGCGAAAGTTATTCGCGTTGCAGCTCGACTCGCCTTATGCAAACAACTTGCACCTATATATAGGTATATATATATATATATAACGCAGCGGCTCCCAAAGTACGTGACAAACTCTTTGCCAAATACTTTAATTCACTATGTGAATCTACGTTTTCATTGCTACTAAAGTATGTGCCGATTAAGGAACAAATATCGCGCCAAACGTGTATATTTACGCGTTCCTTGTTTCCTTTGACAGAAAATAACGATAAAAAATGTGGTCATCCGGAAATGTTGACATTTTATCTTTATCGCAGAAAGTTATTCATTTGAATTGTTATTTTTTTATTAACTTGCTGTTCTCCCACGACTTCACTTATGTAATTTATAATGAGTTTTTGCTGTCCCAAAAAAACTGCTCAATATTCCGGGATAAAAACTAGTTTCGATGTTATAAACCTGCAAAAAAACCAACCTTCAGATTTATAATATAATTGGGATTAACAAAGAAGGATCAGAGTAAAGGAAACTTTGAGAAAGTTTGTCTCAAACACCTGCTCGTGTAGTTACATGCACATGTATGTATGTATGTATGTACATATGTATAAATAATGTAACGAGTGTAGCGCGTTACGGTTCGTTAGTTCCGACAACTGCGATAAACTACGAGCACAGAGCACAGAGATGTGCACAGCAAATTGAAAAAAAAAAATTTATAACAAATTATTAAATTACTTTTTTTATAATCTAAATGGAAACAATTTGACATGTAATATATAAACATGGCATATTTGTAAAATTTTAACAAATTAACTTATTTTAGTGATTGGTTTTGTGTGCCAAACTAGTAAATACCTATACATTGTGTGCCCAACTAGTAAGTATCTATACATTGTGTGCCCAACCAGTAAGTACCTATACATTTTGTGCCCAACCAGTAAGTACCTATATATAAGTACATTTATTTTTTATATTAAAAGGCTTATGAATTCATGGAAATTGCACAGATTACTCACAGTTTAGAATCAGACGACAACAAATTCGGTAAATTTATACAGACGGCATGAAACTCTATATATCGACAAGACTCTTTGAGCATTTACATATGTGTGACACTATACATAACACTTACATAGTGTGGAGACATTATACATAACACTTACATAGTTTGGAGACATTATACATAACACTTACATAGTGTGGAGACATTATACATAACACTTACATAGTGTGGAGACATTATACATAACACTTACATAGTGTGGAGACATTATACATAACACTTACATAGTGTGGAGACATTATACATAACACTTACATAGTGTGGAGACATTATACATCAAAAGTTGGAGAGTGGGTGAACATGCCCTCAATCCGGATGTTACCCACAATGTATTTGTTTGTTCGATAAAGCTGTCGTACTAGTGAAAGAGAAGAGTCCGTCCCTCAAAAAGTACGTGCGGCTAACATCAGCTGTCATCCAAACTTCAATTATTTATTCTTTGTTTCAACAGTAATCAAGGTAGGCAGCTAGCGTCTGTCTGGAAACACAGTCAGTAAATAGAGATAAAGTCAAACGTGCCCGGTGTACTTGAAAGTGATTTTGCCACTACTAAGTGGGTACTTACGTATAAAGAAACCAATGCAAAGTTTATTTGCGTCGTTCTGTCCCTTTCTGTCATCTCATAATAAAATAGTATACTTGTCTTGTGAAATGTAAATAAACTCGATGGATTGCTCGAAATAAATATATTTTCTTTCTTTGTTCTTTCTTAAAAACCTTCATCCAGACACAAACGAAAAAGTATTGACGTTATAATAGTTTTTACATACGAGTATATGGTACATTTAGTCCGCCAATCTGTGATTTTATCCAGTTAGTTGACGTGTTTCCTTTATTTTACGCTTTTAGCCTTACATATTTACACTTGGACGATATTGATATTGATTCGAGAATATCGTTGTCGGCGACGACATAGTGTGAACACAGCCATTCTAAAGGGTGCTACTGTTTGGCTGTGTTAAAAAAATATGACAATAATAGAATCATTATGTTTCGATCTTTCAATAAACAGACGAGGGGTTAACCCACGTGGGCGCACATCATAAACAAGGGGACATTCAGGACTTTGAGGTCAAGTTGATCAGAAGTAGAGGCATTGTTCAGACGTTCACTTGGAACCTTTAGTGCACGCCCGTGGCGTTGTTTGCGTGTTTCTCGATCCCGTGGGAATTTATTCTCAGGCATACACTTTCATAAAATACACCCCATTTCACTCACCTTTTAACACACACAAAATACCAAAACATACACATTCTAACAAAATTCACTATACAATTATCACCCACAAGTCATACATTACTCAACTAGTTGTATTTTGTTTCTTATGTTACTTTTTAATCTTTTATAAATTTGTTATCCTCAGACTCACCAGTAAGAGTCTAATGTCCCACAACCAGATAATACTAATGTGGGGATAAGAGTTTTATAAAAGACACATTTGTAAAACATCAAATTGTAATAGTGCATAAAATATTGAAAGTGTCTAGCCTGCCATCAGCGGCCGTTTAGCAAAATAATATATTTTGCCACTAGCGGCAGAATAACAAAAATAATTATTCTACCACAAGAAATCGAAGCTCGATTGTAAATAGTTTTTATAAATAGTTCTAATACATATTTTATCTATGCGCTAATGTTAATGTCTATGGATGTTGTCAAGCCATACCTATTTCTATTAGTATATTTAACTGATGCCGGGTCCAGGTCGGACCCGAAATATATCTTAAACCGTGTAATTTTATAATTACATTTAATTGTTGATTCGTATAAATAAAAATATATATAAAAAGCTTTTCAAAAGTGAATATATTTTATACCAGAAAATGTAAACAAAATATATGAAATCACAGTTTTCCTCAAACACAAACGAGTAAGGTACATTAATCGATTCTGTAAACGAGGTTTTCAATTTTCTCCAACAATTTTTTCCTAAGAATAGCAGAGAGGAACTTAGCGCAGGGAGAGAGAGTCAGTTACTGTGAGTACCCGCACTCGGTACGGTTTTATCAATTTACTTACATAATTGGATGCTGAAGTACCAATTATCGGGACAAACAAACAGGAGGAAATGTGCTCGAAGAGTTGGTTACAACAGTTTAAACTTGGTGTATCCATTCAATCTTATAGTTTCACACCAGCTTATCTTTAATTTGATTATAAGAAAAAACTATTTAAATAGTCATGAAAATTATAATAAAATCAAATATGATTTAATTTGAATAGAAATAAAAAATAAAATCTCGGGTACATTTTTATTTGTGGGTATTATTTGAGTGAAAACTGACTATTCCCAGTAATCAATACTACCGCACTATTCAGCATTTAAGGGTCGGTTGCGCCAAACATGCTCTCGCGTTTGGACAATTTAGCTTAAAACAAAATATTATTAACGAATAAAATTTGTGTAAGTAGTTAAGAAGTTGAAGTACATTATAATTTTTCAAATTTGACACAAGTATCACAATCATCGAGAAAAACAATCGGAAAGATCACTAAAATAACGAAAAACGTAATTTGAAACGTAAACAGAAAAAAAATTGTTTTGTTCCAAATTGAAATATTTTTATTCATATAATATTTTTATCCTTTCGTTATTCAAAAATAAATACACAAACATTGTGATTATTTTCCAGGAAATTCCGCATCTTGTGTAGCTAAAACCAAAGTTAACAATTCATGCTGTGAACCGGAACGACAAATAAAATAAAAAAATATATATATTTTTTGAAAAATGCACGGTAGGTTGTAGACAAATATGATGGCGGCAACACACTTCGCTATTCGTTATGTAACTGCGCCGTATTTGCAAAAATATTTGTTTTGTGCGCGAACAACAAACATGCCATATCTACACTTCGTGCCGGTATTACGAATAGCTAAATATGTGGGTTGTTTGAAAAGCTTCACAAATCAGAAGGAGGCAGGGGCGATGGACGTGTTGACTGCGGCAGCAGCTTTTTTTTAATTTTTTTCATCGTACTTATACCTACTTATAAAGTACAAAGTTACTAAAAGACCAAAACAAAGGCACTGGTGGATGATCACAAGTCATAGGAAAGTATCTATTTAAATCCATTAAGGCAATTACCGTCGCCAAATTAGCAGCTCGATGTTTGTCTGTATGAATATCGACGGAAACGAAATTGACATAACGTTCAAATCAGTGCACGTCCTTGAAAGGGCAAATAGGAGAAAATAATACTTTTCACATGAGCGTCACTGTTCGATTGAATAATTCTATGTTATATTTATAGCTATCATATTTATCTATTTATCAAAGCATAAATGAATTAAATCACCTAAGCCGCTTAGGAGCAGTAAGAAATTCAAGCCAAAAAACACCATTCGGTTGAAACAATTTTTCATATAGAAGTTTTGGTGGTACGAAAAAGAAAAATGTTGCATATGTTGTCCTAGAGTCGATAATCCATAATACATTTTTTCAATATTTTTGGTTAGGCCATAAAAGAGGAGTAGGCTTTAGAAAGTACCCATTTGGCGGTATTAAGGGCCTTAAAGGTTTTATTTTCTTCTTCATTTTCCACACACCTGCCGCAAGTGAACGAATGAACGAAGTGTGGGCAGTCCACGCGCATAATCGGCTTATTGGTGTCCTTTGATGTGTGCCATAAACTTAGACCATAAATCAAATATAGACGAATAAACGCACCACACATCCATCGCATACTGGCGCATAACGAAGTGTGGCGCCGCCAATGGCCGTGTTTGTATGCATGGGACGCTATGAAGTGTGGCGCCGCCAATGGCCGTGTTTGTATGCATGGGACGCTATGAAGTGTGGCGCCGCCAATGGCCGTGTTTGTATGCATGGGACGCTATGAAAAAAGATGCAAGTGCCAAAAAAAAAGGAGTTTTTATAAAATTAAATAAGTAAATAAGAAACATATCATCGTCTCTTTTTACTTTTATCATAAAATAATATAATTTTTCAACGGTAATATATATTTTTTATAGCTTTCAATATGGTATTTTTCATTTTTATACCATATTTTTCCGAAAAAATTTTGGCAACCTTAGCAAGGTCATACTTGAGTGAAACTTTACTTGAGTGAAATAGAAAGTTAATGTTATGTCATATCAAGAGGTCAAACTATTAGCAAAAACCGGCCAAGTGCGAGTCAGACTCCCTTATTCATATACAACGTGTAACAGAAAGGTGTAACCATATTTGAAGAGCTTATTCAGTCAATGGTTTAGAATATCGTATAGATATATCGTATATTCGTATAGACTTCCCCTACTCAGAGTCCCCTACGTGGGTTCCGAATTGTGTATGATGAACTTAATTTTGTCATTATTTTTCGAGAATTTCTCAGCCGCTTTAATTTTCCTGTAATCTTTACGTAAACACATATTACCATGATTTTTTTCATATTTTCGGTCCACCAGTTTTGGAGATAAAGGGGGGACGTACTATTTTTTTTTTTTTTTAAGTTTTCTCAAAACCAGTGCCAGTAAATATAACAAAAGTATATATTTTTACAATCAACTTTTTAATACTTACAATTTGACTACTTTATTATATTTTTATAAAATATATATTTTATTTATTTAACTTTTTTTATATTTTTTAATTTGTGCTCAATTCTTTTTTCATCGCTATTGTTTTTTTGTCATTAAATGACACCCATATTGTATTTTTAGGCTAATATTTTTATTTTTCTCACTTTTGTTTTGGAAATATTTTGTTCAATTTTAAATATTTCATATTTTTTTCACACCGTGATTTGTGGGCAAATTAATGCTATTTTTGTGCCAAATTTCATGTCTTCATCTTTAACGGTGCTAAAGTTATGAGGCTGTAACATACGGACGGACGAACAACGGAGCCTCACCATAAGGTTCCTTTTGTACCTTTTAGGTACTGCGGAACCCTAAAAAAAGTGAAGAATGGCGTCTACTAGAGCCTAGCTCTTTAGTTATTTTTAAGGGATAGGCACATTCGGACATTGCTTATATTCGTACTCGTATAGGTTGAGGATAATCATGTCAACATTTGCTCTAGATGTACATATCTTGCAATAATATAAAGGCTCAATGATATTGTAAATAAAGATATATAGATAGACAGGTATCTTTAAATGAAACCACTTACTGCACTGATCATACTGAACCACTTTCTAAGTGCTGGCAGTATATAAACAATTTTTGTATTAATTTTCCACTTATCAAAAGAACCTGCGAGTTATTCTTAAGAGTAATTTGATTTTATGCAAGGCTATCTTTTTATGTGGCTTAATTAGATATTTAACACGATACCATGATTAAAATATGTTTAAAAATTTTTGCACTGTGATAATGTACTAAGTTTTTAGCTACGAAATCTTCGCGTTGTGGTATTTTAAACTAAATCAACAAAAATTTGTTAATCGAGTAGTTAAGAACAACAAGGATACTCATACACATACACCACGGTAGACATTAACCAATAATTTTGTTAAATTTATTATATACTTTATACTAAACTAAATATAACTAAAAACTGCGACAAAAGTATAATGTAATCCAGCGTATTACCGGCGCCAGTGTCTATCGTTAGTGCCGCCAGTGTCTATCATTATCACCGCCAGTGTCTACAATTACCGCAGCCAGTGTCTATAATTATCAACGCCAGTGTCTATAATTATCAACGCCAGTGTCTATCATTGCCGCCGCCAGTGTCTATCATTACAGCCACCAGTGTCTATCGTTATCGCCACCAGTGTTTTTCATTATTCATTACATACAAAATAAATATAAATGAAAGAACTTCGCGTCGCTGTATCGGGTCGTGTGGTGGCGACATGAAGCAACAAGCCACTAGTACTCCATGGGTGGCGACATGAAGCAACAAGCCACTAGTACTCCATGGGTGGCGACATGAAGCAACAAGCCACTAGTACTCCATGGGTGGCGACATGAAGCAACAAGCCACTAGTACTCCATGGGTGGCGACATGAAGCAACAAGCCACTAGTACTCCATGGGTGGCGACATGAAGCAACAAGCCACTAGTACTCCATGGGTGGCGACATGAAGCAACAAGCCACTAGTACTCCATGGGTGGCGACATGAAGCAACAAGCCACTAGTACTCCATGGGTGGCGACATGAAGCAACAAGCCACTAGTACTCCATGGGTGGCGACATGAAGCAACAAGCCACTAGTACTCCATGGGTGGCGACATGAAGCAACAAGCCACTAGTACTCCATGGGTGGCGACATGAAGCAACAAGCCACTAGTACTCCATGGGTGGCGACATGAAGCAACAAGCCACTAGTACTCCATGGGTGGCGACATGAAGCAACAAGCCACTAGTACTCCATGGGTGGCGAGCATCCGGTGGGTCGACTTGATATTCCTCCTAGAGAGGAATTCAAAATAGCTTCAGATCGATACAACCAGAAATAAAACACACGTTCCCAACAAGGGATGTGACACACATCTGATGCATTTCTAGCGTTTTGGCTTGTTCCGTTATGTTTATAAGTAAGAAATACTTACTCGTACTAGATGACTTACGTCCTTCTGTATGTCAAACGTTAAATAAAAAGCCATTAGACGTAGACAGCTGTACTGCCTAGCTCGTAAAGTTTAATTGCTATCCTTCGTAGCAAATTATTGCATATTTAAAATATTTATAAAAATTTGTAAGAGCGTATCGCCAACAAACTGTTTAGCAGTTTGGCGAATATTGTTTACTGAATTTTGTGTATAATATATTAAATAAATAAAAAATAAAAAAAAAAATAAAAAATGAACCACCATTAATATGTTTTTAAATTCATGAAAAAAAAGTTGTTATTTAAGTAAAATCTATCATAAAATGGGACGTTTTAGACCTTATGTATTAGATTTGTGAGTACTTTTGTTATATTTTTGAAACATGTTGATTGTCCGAAATTTCAAAACGGCTAGTACGATTAAGCTGGGCGATAGATAAAGTGATTCAGTTGGGCAATAGATAAAGTAATTAAGTTGAGAAATAGATAAAGTAATTAAGTTGAGAAATAGAGAAAGTAATTAAGTTGGGAAATAGATAAAGTAATTAAGTTGGGCAATAGATATAGTAATTAAGTTAGGCGATAGATAAAGTAATTAAGTTGGGCAATAGATAAAGTAATTAAGTTGGCCAATAGATAAAGTAATTAAGTTGGGAAATAGATAAAGTAATTAAGTTGGGCAATAGATATAGTAATTAAGTTAGGCGATAGATAAAGTAATTAAGTTGGACAATAGATATAGTAATTAAGTTAGGCGATAGATAAAGTAATTAAGTTGGGCAATAGATAAAGTAATTAAGTTGGGAAATAGATAAAGTAATTAATTTGGGAAATAGATAAAGTAATTAAGTTGGGCGATAGATAAAATATTTAAGTTGAGCAATAGATAAAGTAATTAAGTTGGGAAATAGATAAAGTAATTAAGTTGGGCGATAGATAAAGTAATTAAGTTGGGCGATAGATAAAGTAATTAAGTTGGGCGATAGATAAAGTAATTTTATTTTGTATTCTATTTTACACATGAGCGTACAAAAGAGATGACAAATCATTTTGTATTTCATAAAAATCTAACCCTCTTAATTTTAGTTACAGAATATTAAGGACTAAAAAGTTCTCAATCAAGTTGTCGGTAAATGTGGCATGTGGGACATTCAGAGTAAGTAAATATTCATAAGTTGAAGTGGCAGTGGACTGGCCATATTTGACGCCAACGTGATGACCGTTGGGGCCGTAAGGCATTAGAATGGAGACCACGTACAGCAAAGCGCAGCGTAGGCCGCCCTCGTGCCCGCTGGACTGACGATCTGAAGGACGTTGCGGGTGGCGGCTGGATGAGGATGACTGAGGACCGCCAAGAGTGGCGTAATAGTGGGGAGGCCTATGTCCAGCAGTGGACGAATACGGGCAGATGAATGGATGGAAATCTCATAACTGTGTTTATTATTTGAAATTAGCAAACAAGGTGCTTCAAAAAAAAAAACTGTATTATATATCGAAAGAATAAGGTAAAATTATTCAAACGATAACAATGCTCGATATTTTATAACCATAATGTCCCAACCTCGAGTCAGCCGAACTATTCAAACTAGCTGATACATATTTCATGGGCGGCGCACTGGTCTGGAATCTTTGTCGTAAAAGAATAGGATAATTTCATAGATAAAATACATTATAGAAGGTGAACTTCCAGCCAAGTTTGTGGGCGGTTTTTTATGGCTTTGTTTTGGAAGCTTTGAAAGCTCGCCTTATCGCCGGAAAGTTTATTAAGTAATTTAAGGGCTTCGACGATGACTTGCTGAAAGATATATATACTATGAGATGTACACTAAATATATACTTTAAAATGTACACTATATACTATGAGATGTACACTATACCGGGTGTAAATGGACAGGTATCTTTAATGATATCACAATAGTGGTTTATGAAATAAAAAGGTTATTTACCTAGTTATGTGTAATTTTAAACACTACTTTATTTACACTCATGCAATATGTTATCGATCTATTTTCCAATCCATAAGATCTTGGTAACAATTGTCGTAAGCTTTTCTTGACTTTGCGGGTTCGTTTTTATTGTTCGTCATTGTTGTTACTCAGTATATTATGCTGTCAGACATTTTTGGCCAGAATAACACTTTAAACGAACAAAAAAGCAGTCAATATTTAATAAATAAATAACGCACAGAATCTATCTAGCACTTTCGGCGCGTGTGAGACAAGGGTGCGGTCACAAAAATGAATCGGATTAAAATCAATCGTAGTCCATAGCGTATGGGCTTGGTCATACATAAATCAAACCATTCCCTATTAAAACCTCAGAGATGGCTGTATGGGTTAAGTTAAAATTGTCATTATGCACTATTTTTGAGTTCATAATCAGGATTTTACGTTATGAGTGTAAATAAAGTATTTCATACTGAACAAGAATCTCAAAAAAACACAAACAAGCAAATGAAAAAGAACTAGACCTTCCTCTACAAAATTCACACTGTTTTTAAAATGAATAAGGAAACCTGAAAAAATTTGTTAAATCCGACCTACAGTAAGTTTGTTCAATCCGACCTACAGTAAGTTTGTTCAATCCAACCTACAGTAAGTTTGTTCAATCCGACCTACAGTAAGTTTGTTCGGGGATATTGTTCAGCGCGATGATGATCATGTGATTTCATTAATAGATGAAATACCTACTTACGACCAGTATTTTTTGTTATTTGTGACACGTATAATGTGTTACCAACATGTTGCAACCAAAGAATCTATTAATTCAATGTTTTATGTAACTTCGTCAGTGTTTCTTTGTACCTATGTCCTGAACCCTGATACATAAACGCGTGTACTCGTACTATAATTCATATATATTATATTTTTAACCCTTGTGCAAGTTCTCGTATGTTTCACCTTCCAGCCACCAATTAGCGAAATTAAATTATACAATTTCCTGAATGTTACAAAAACTCTCGGTATATTTTCTCATGCACATGCGCGAGGGTTCCGGTGTCGAGTATCTTCAGTGGAGACCTTTCATTTAGCGTCATTAATATTGCATTTTCCCAAATAAATGCCCTAACTTATTCCCTGTGAAACTCTGCAAGAGCTTCAACTGAGGCTTCAACCATACAATCATAATACATATATCTTTACGAGTATAAAGTCAGACTTATCTAGCTATTATCTGACAACTAAATTAACAAAACAATCGAATCACGACTTAATTATCCCTAAGTCGCAGGTACAAATACCGTAAGATAACAACTTGGGTCCTGCGAGCACGTTTCAAATTTTTGGTTCCGACTACTATTGAAAGAGTATAACTATACGTACGTATTGTATAGTAGTCGTTTAAACAGAGGAGCCGGCTATTGCTTGCGTCTACAAATAAAACACTATTCTTGAGTCCTTACACGTATCCCTATAATAGGAGCCGGCTATTGCTTGCGTCTACAAATAAAACACTATTCTTGAGTCCTTGCACGTATCCCTAAAGGAGCCGGCTATTGCTTGCGTCTACAAATAAAACACTATTCTTGAGTCCTTACACGTATCCCTAAAGGAGCCGGCTATTGCTTGCGTCTACAAATAAAACACTATTCTTGAGTCCTTGCACGTATCCCTAAAGGAGCCGGCTATTGCTTGCGTCTACAAATAAAACACTATTCTTGAGTCCTTGCACGTATCCCTAAAGGAGCCGGCTATTGCTTGCGTCTACAAATAAAACACTATTCTTGAGTCCTTGCACGTATCCCTAAAGGAGCCGGCTATTGCTTGCGTCTACAAATAAAACACTATTCTTGAGTCCTTGCACGTATCCCTAAAGGAGCCGGCTATTGCTTGCGTCTACAAATAAAACACTATTCTTGAGTCCTTGCACGTATCCCTAAAGGAGCCGGCTATTGCTTGCGTCTACAAATAAAACACTATTCTTGAGTCCTTGCACGTATCCCTAAAGGAGCCGGCTATTGCTTGCGTCTACAAATAAAACACTATTCTTGAGTCCTTGCACGTATCCCTTAAGGAGCCGGCTATTGCTTGCGTCTACAAATAAAACACTATTCTTGAGTCCTTGCACGTATCCCTAAAGGAGCCGGCTATTGCTTGCGTCTACAAATAAAACACTATTCTTGAGTCCTTGCACGTATCCCTAAAGGAGCCGGCTATTGCTTGCGTCTACAGACGGAATACTATACTTGAATCCTTACACGTATCCCTATAATAGGAGCCGGCTATTGCTTGCGTCTACAAATAAAACACTATTCTTGAGTCCTTGCACGTATCCCTAAAGGAGCCGGCTATTGCTTGCGTCTACAAATAAAACACTATTCTTGAGTCCTTGCACGTATCCCTAAAGGAGCCGGCTATTGCTTGCGTCTACAAATAAAACACTATTCTTGAGCCCTTACACGTATCCCTAAAGGAGCCGGCTATTGCTTGCGTCTACAAATAAAATACTATTCTTGAGTCCTTGCACGTATCCCTAAAGGAGCCGGCTATTGCTTGCGTCTACAAATAAAACACTATTCTTGAGCCCTTACACGTATCCCTAAAGGAGCCGGCTATTGCTTGCGTCTACAAATAAAACACTATTCTTTAGTCCTTACACGTATCCCTAAAAGAGCCGGCTATTGCTTGCGTCTACAAATAAAACACTATTCTTGAGCCCTTACACGTATCCCTAAAGGAGCCGGCTATTGCTTGCGTCTACAAATAAAACACTATTCTTTAGTCCTTACACGTATCCCTATAATAGGAGCCGGCTATTGCTTGCGTCTACAAATAAAACACTATTCTTTAGTCCTTACACGTATCCCTATAATAGGAGCCGGCTATTGCTTGCGTCTACAAATAAAACACTATTCTTGAGTCCTTACACGTATCCCTATAATAGGAGCCGGCTATTGCTTGCGTCTACAAATAAAACACTATTCTTGAGTCCTTGCACGTATCCCTAAAGGAGCCGGCTATTGCTTGCGTCTACAAATAAAACACTATTCTTGAGTCCTTGCACGTATCCCTAAAGGAGCCGGCTATTGCTTGCGTCTACAGACGGAATACTATTCTTGAGTCCTTACACGTATCCCTATAATAGGAGCCGGCTATTGCTTGCGTCTACAAATAAAACACTATTCTTGAGTCCTTGCACGTATCCCTAAAGGAGCCGGCTATTGCTTGCGTCTACAGACGGAATACTATACTTGAGTCCTTACACGTATCCCTATAATAGGAGCCGGCTATTGCTTGCATCTACAAATAAAACACTATTCTTGAGTCCTTACACGTATCCCTATAATAGGAGCCGGCTATTGCTTGCGTCTACAAATAAAACACTATTCTTGAGTCCTTGCACGTATCCCTAAAGGAGCCGGCTATTGCTTGCGTATACAGACGGAATACTATACTTGAGTCCTTACACGTATCCCTATAATAGGAGCCGGCTATTGCTTGCGTCTACAAATAAAACACTATTCTTGAGTCCTTGCACGTATCCCTAAAGGAGCCGGCTATTGCTTGCGTCTACAGACGGAATACTATACTTGAGTCCTTACACGTATCCCTATAATAGGAGCCGGCTATTGCTTGCGTCTACAAATAAAACACTATTCTTGAGTCCTTGCACGTATCCCTAAAGGAGCCGGCTATTGCTTGCGTCTACAGACGGAATACTATACTTGAGTCCTTACACGTATCCCTATAATAGGAGCCGGCTATTGCTTGCATCTACAAATAAAACACTATTCTTGAGTCCTTACACGTATCCCTATAATAGGAGCCGGCTATTGCTTGCGTCTACAAATAAAACACTATTCTTGAGTCCTTACACGTATCCCTATAATAGGAGCCGGCTATTGCTTGCGTCTACAAATAAAACACTATTCTTGAGTCCTTGCACGTATCCCTAAAGGAGCCGGCTATTGCTTGCGTCTACAGACGGAATACTATACTTGAGTCCTTACACGTATCCCTATAATAGGAGCCGGCTATTGCTTGCATCTACAAATAAAACACTATTCTTGAGTCCTTACACGTATCCCTATAATAGGAGCCGGCTATTGCTTGCGTCTACAAATAAAACACTATTCTTGAGTCGTTGCACGTATCCCTAAAGGAGCCGGCTATTGCTTGCGTCTACAGACGGAATACTATACTTGAGTCCTTACACGTATCCCTATAATAGGAGCCGGCTATTGCTTGCGTCTACAAATAAAACACTATTCTTGAGTCCTTGCACGTATCCCTAAAGGAGCCGGCTATTGCTTGCGTCTACAGACGGAATACTATACTTGAGTCCTTACACGTATCCCTATAATAGGAGCCGGCTATTGCTTGCATCTACAAATAAAACACTATTCTTGAGTCCTTGCACGTATCCCTAAAGGAGCCGGCTATTGCTTGCGTCTACAGACGGAATACTATACTTGAATCCTTACACGTATCCCTATAATAGGAGCCGGCTATTGCTTGCGTCTACAAATAAAACACTATTCTTGAGTCCTTGCACGTATCCCTAAAGGAGCCGGCTATTGCTTGCGTCTACAGACGGAACACTATACTTAAGTCCTTGCACGTATCCCTATGAAAAGAGCCGGTTGTTGCTTGCGTCTACAGACAGAACACTATTCTTGAGTCCTTGCACGTAAGAACGTTTCCCTCTAGGAGCCGGCTATTGCTTGCGTCTACAGACGGAACACTATACTTGAGTCCTTGCACGTATCCCTATAATAGGAGCCGGCTATTGCTTGCGTCTACAAACAAAACACTATTCTTGAGTCCTTGCACATA
Source organism: Ypsolopha sequella (assembly GCA_934047225.1). Taxonomy (NCBI): domain Eukaryota; kingdom Metazoa; phylum Arthropoda; class Insecta; order Lepidoptera; family Ypsolophidae; genus Ypsolopha; species Ypsolopha sequella. The sequence goes on along the minus strand of OW203986.1, from coordinate 659,643 downwards.
TCCCTATAGGACGGTGGTAAAGAGTATGTATTTAATCTGGCCTGTCCCTCCAGAGCGCTCACACCACAAGAGAAATATAAATACGTAATGCATACGTAAAATACAAAAATCAAGTTGTAAGCAAAAAAACGACGACGTTACATTTGAGATAAATCTCAGCCGGAGTGACACGCTGGTCTGATGTGACGCGTGCCACTGATCCGGGACATTCCATCACAGTTTCAGCGTATTTTAGTTTACCGTGATTTTTCAGGCGGCTTTAAGCTTTTCGGCTTTCCAGGAGTTTTTTCAAAGCGACATAGTTTGATTGAAGTGGAGTTTTTCAATGACAACAAACAGAATTGTGCTATAAAACTAAAATCTGTGATTAAAAATTTGGGGATACGATTACGTTCGTTTTAGGGGCAAATCTTCAGGTTAGAATCAACGTCCCATCCCATCCCATTATCCCACGAATATTATAAATGCGAAAGTTTGGATGGATGGATGTTTGTTACTCCTTCACGCCATAACTACTGAACTGATTCGACTGAAACTTTGCACAAATGTAGTTCTAGACCAGGAATAGGACATATGCTACTTTTATCCCATGAACCAGTTTCCATGGGATGGCGATGAGGTGTTAAGTTCCTATAGAAAAGTGATGAAATGTAACTCCTTCACACCATATCTACTGAACCGCCTGGGTTGAAACTTTGCATACATGTAGTTTTAAACCTGGAACAGGATACTTTTTATTCTATAAATCAGTTCCCATGGGAACAAGAAAAAGTGTACAGTCTCGCCAACATATTATACTTGGGGATAAAATCAGTTATCAAAGACCGCCAAAGACACTTTAGCAGAGGATCAATTTAGAGAACAATAAATATTTTAGTTTGAAAACGCGGCTCGACCTTCGGTCTCATCAAAGATACTTTACACCTGGAGATCAAACAAGAGGTCAAGAAATAATTTTGTTCAGAAACGCAGCTCGGCTTCTGGCTTTGCCAAAGACAGTTTAACAGATGATAAATTTAGAGAACAATACATAGTTTCGTTCAAACCAGAGTCCAAATAAATACGTTATATAAAATTAAGGGTCCGAAAAATATTGGCAGATTCGATTGTATTCACAAAAATTAAACCAACGCGGGCGAAGTCGCGGGCAAAAGCTAGTACATACATAATACTATCGCCTGTCTCCAAATATTTTTTGGCAGAATTTTCTTTCGGCCATATCTTCGGAACGAAAGGTGGTTGGACCATAGGGTATCCGTCCCATCTCTCCTAAACGGCTGAAGCTAGACCCATGTTCATGGTACTCTTAGAAAAGGTCTCGCCGAAATCTACCCGCAGAAAATATCAAAACTTTAACGGCCCATATCCCCTAAACGGCTAAAGCTAGACCCATGTTCATGGTACTCTTAGAAAAGGTCTCGCCGAAATCTACCCGCAGAAAATAGAGAGTTTTAACAAACAATAAAACTTACCTATTATTTATTCTTCAATATCCGGAATCCATCTTTGAGTCAAGCACCTATCTTTCGGCCGGAAGTAGGCCCAGCTAACACCCCTCTCCTGCGACATCAGCGCCCTCACCGGAAGTTTTGTTACAAGTATGGCGGGCGCTGAGCGCATGGTCTTTCTTCATTATAGTACTCAAGATGCACCAGGTAGAGATTACCTGGATTCCGGATATTGAAGAATAAATAATAGGTAAGTTTTATTGTTTGTTAAAACTCTCTATTATTTGTTTCGTATCAATATCCGGAATCCATCTTTGAGTGACGTGTTTGTTATCTCCTGGTGTTGTATATAATATGCATGTATGTATGTACGACGCTATAATGTGTAGAGACAAGTAATTAAAATTACTGTTGATGCTGAAAATTGTATATATATGCAATGTAGGTGGATAATATGTTACATTTCAATACAAAAATTAAATCTATCGAACTGCATCGAAATAATTAGATAGAGACATAGAGGAATTATTTTCACATGTCTGAACAATCAATTCCCTTTGATAATATTTTCTAAACGTATGTTCTTGTTTCCAATTTCCGGTATTTAGAATTTGATCGATCGGAAAATTCTCTACCCAATTTAAAGAAGCAACGGCCGATCGCACAGTTCCTGGAGATGTCTCAATACCTGCTTCTTTTAACATACATTTAATCCAACCTCCAATAACCGTTCTAGATGCAGGCTTCGGTTCACCTCTACACGTTATAAAAAGCTCTGTGAAATTACCTGTTTGTCTGCGATCTCTACTCAATAGTAGTAACTTCGGTATCCAATAGACCAGGTTAAGATTTTTGCTAGGATGATTTCGAAGCCTCCATCCAGACTGTCTATAGTTGATATTATCGGTCTTTGACCCAAATTGGGTCCATAAGAGAACACTGTCCTCCTCTTGTACTAAACTTTCAGAATCTACTCTAAGCAAGGTAAGGTCATGCACCCTACGCCCAGAAGCGAGGAGCAACAAGGTAGCTACGTGTCTAGAGACCTGGTACATATTGTTTTCATTAGGACAGTTGGAGTCTAAGTAGTTTAACAATAATTTAGGGTTCCATATTGGTGGCTTTACAGGTTTGTTTTTTGAAATAGATATAGCTTTTAAAATGTGTTTTTTGAAAAAGTTCGAAGATATATTAACTTCCGACGTTGTACTTGTAAAAGTAGCTATTACTGACTTATGGACTAGAATAGTTTTATAAGATAAACCTTCATTGTTGTGTAGATGTGCTAGATATCTTGCCACTTGACTTGCACTTGGATTTTTAAAGTTTATCAATTTACTTATACACCATCTCTTCCATCTACTCCATGCAGGCTTATATGTATTGAGGGTGGACTTTCGCCAACTAGACATTAACAAATTACGTTCTGGTTCTGTCCAATCTTCGATCGCGTCCTCCCACCCAAAATCAGCCATGCCTCCAGATGCAGGTCTTGTATCTCTGGCGGGTGTGTCCCTGTCCTGGTGTCCACTAGAACTTGTTGAAGGTTGGGGATCAGGTATGGTTGCTGTAGGGCTCTCGGCTGGAGGTCCGCTTGCCAGAATACCTTTTTCCATTTCGGTGCAATTAGGATGTACTGACCTATAGCCCGATTTAAATGAACTAGTACTGTCGGAATCAAATTGGGCGGAGGGAACAGCCATGCTAGTCTGTAGTTCCACAGGTGACAAAAAGCGTTGTGAGTCACGGCTTGATGATCTTTTCTGTCTACAGAGACATACCTCGGTACTACGTGAGCTGTCTTCGATGCAAAGAGATCGATATCTGGTACGCCGAGTATTCTGAATATTACCTCTGTTGCTGATTGTGTCAGATGCCATTCTGGGCAGGACTTTCCTCTGGACAGGGTGTCTACTTCCGCATTGTATCTGCCCGGGAAGTACTGAGCAACTAGGGTAATCTTCAGTTGATCCAACAATATCAAAAGCTGTCGTGTTTGCTCTAGAAGCTTTTTCGACTTGGTCCCTCCTTCTTTGTTTATGTAAGAGACTACAGTACGATTGTCTGTCTGGAGAAGAATTCGTGCAAATTGAAGTTGACCTTGCTCGTGCAGTATTGATGCATAAACTGCAAACATCTCTTTTCTGTTTGCGTGCCAGGTTTGTTGGGCATTCGTCTATGTACCTGTTATGTTTGTGTGTTCGATTTGACCAGCCCATCCGATGTCGGATGCATCTGTAGTGAGTAAGTGAGAGGCAGGCTCCATGTGCATCGGTACATGATCTCCCAGGGCAGTGGTCCACCAACGCATTTCTGCAAGTACTGACTGAGGTATGCTCACCTGACGATACGGATGGTTCTTCGGTAGCTGCCGGCTGTAGTATTGCATCGTGCGGCAGTGTAACCTCCCTCGTCGAGTCACAAATGTGGCAAAGTTGAGTCTCCCCATTAGCGATTGGTACTGTCTGAGGGACCAACTGCCTTTTGATATTTGCTGTTGAAGTGCTCTGCGTAGCGTTAAGCGCTTTGGTTCCGACAAGGACTTCGTGTTGAGTTTTGTGTCCCAAGTGATGCCTAGAAACTCTAGGCGTTGTGTCGGAACCAGAACAGACTTCTCGAAGTTGATCGTCCAGCCTAAAATTTGCATCAACTTTATTGTATATGCCATGGTGTCTTGAAGGTCGGTCTGAGACTGGCTTGCATACAAAAAATCGTCGAGATAGACAACACACCTGATGTTGCGAGACCTCAGGTACTCTGCTATCCAGTTTGTCAGAGAGGCGAACGTTCTGGGGCCTGGGGCTAGACCAAACGGTAGGCATGACATTTGAAGTAGTTCGTGGTTGTAAACAAGCCTTAAAAACCTGCGATGCTTGTTTGCGATCGGCAGATGAAAGTATGCTTGGCAGATATCCAGCTTGGTCATCCAATCTCCATCTTGAAGGAAGCTCGGTACTCGGAAGTGACTGAATAACTGAAATGGCTTCGTTTCTACGAACCTGTTGAGTTGTTTCAGGTTGAATATTGGACGAAAGGCTCCATCTTGCTTTGGAATCAAGAAGAACGTTGAAAGGTAGCTGGGGGTAAGTTCTGCTACCTCCAGAACGCGAGATTTCTTCATGTCTTCTATAATTTGTGTCATGTGATACGATTTCTTTGTTTCGTAAGAATTCATTATTATTGAATTTGGAAAAATCAGAGGCGGCTTTAAAACAAATGGGATTCGAACTCCATCTAAAAGCTTGCAAATTTTGTGCGGTGCTCCTAAATTTGCCCAAACAACTTGATATCGCCTCAAACAACCGCCTTGAAATCGTTGCAAGTCATTCGCGACGTTTACCTCTGGTAGGAGAGCGAGAACTGGTTTTCTTACCTTTGTTGCGTTTATCTTTACCTCCTCCAGGCTTGCCTCTGTATGACTGGTTAAATGATGATCGTAATGGTTGCTTACCCTTTCCGAAGTAATTCCCTTGACGAAAAAGCTTTTCTTCATTCTGTTTACTTGTAGAGGGTCGCGGATTATTAAATACTTTCTCATGATTTTGACTGTGAGGTACCTGCCGCGTCTGTTGAGTAATTTTTTCTACCCCCCCTACTTTTTGGAGGTAAGCAGATACGGATCCACCATGAAACAATGATTCCGAACTGGGTGGAATCTTTTGGAAAACATCCCGATGATATTCTTCAGGGATCTGGCGCAAAATGGCTTCACGTCGTAATGTTATTGCCTCTGCGCGCCTACCACACACAATTTGCAAAATATCTTCCGCAACTTTACTGTAAGCAGACTGCTTTGAAAATAGCTCTTGAATCTTTTCGAACAAGGACATGGTCGTTAATGTTGTTTTAGAATCATTTGACCAAACCACTATATTCTGCAAAGCGGTTTGCAACTCGCCTTGTTGGGAAATGATGGCATTCGATAATCCCGCAAAAGTACGTTCCAAAAGATGCGCGCGAGGATCATCACGTACCGCGGCAGCTTCAAACCGTTTTAATTCGTCATTGATGTTTAACTCAACAAAACCGGGGGTAGTCAGATGTTTCTTTTGTGTATCGGAAAATTTTATTGCATACCAATCATCACAATTAAAACGTTGCAACTGTGCGAGTTTTTTAAGATTCTGCTCATTTGATTTACCATAGATTGGTTCTTTAACTGTTGTGGTAAGATCAGATAATTGCAGCAGATTTTTTCTTTACTTGTTTGTGGAGGACATAATTCAATGCCACTGGGTGAAATTGTGTTTACTGCAGAATTAGTTGCAGAACTAACTCCATTATCACAAATATTTTCATGAGTACCTTTTTGCGCAATAAGGTTTGTTAAAAACGTAACTTGTTGCGATAGAAATTGGAACTGTGCATCACTCACGGTTTGGGATCCTTTCTTCTTTCTTACCGGGCTGGAACCGCTGCTTGACGAAGAACTGCTCCCAGCATCACTTCCGCCGGGAGGCGGCGTTCGAGAACGCCTCCTTTTTCTTAAATTCGGTTCCTCTATCGGTATTTCTTCAGACGGAGAATTTTCTTCATCCCCCATTACGGAGAAGGGTTCACAAAATTAAAAATAGACTTTCGCGGCGTTTATATAACGTTAGCTAGACCCGGGTACTCGGCGCGAAAGACGACGCTATAATGAAGAAAGACCATGCGCTCAGCGCCCGCCATACTTGTAACAAAACTTCCGGTGAGGGCGCTGATGTCGCAGGAGAGGGGTGTTAGCTGGGCCTACTTCCGGCCGAAAGATAGGTGCTTGACTCAAAGATGGATTCCGGATATTGATACGAAACAAATAATATAAAAATTTTAACGGCCCGTATCCCCTAAACGGCTAAACCCATGTTCGTGGTACTCTTAGAAAAGGGCGTGACGAGATCTATATAAAAAAAAAACGAAAACATTTTTTTTGTGGCTAAATTTTGATCGATCATATTAGTGCCGAAGAAATGAAATGAAATATAATTATTTATGTAATGTAGGTATAACAGATACACCCATTACAGGTCAGTTTTAATGTAAAATAAGTAATTAAATAATGTATGTGAATAGATAATAGTTTTACGTCATAAATAATAATATGGGGAAATATGCAGGAGAATAATAAAGGTAGGGTTTACTTAAATTTAATTAAAAAAATTCACTTGTATAAAATAAAAATATAGGAATAAGGAATAAATAATATTATAAATATATGCAATACGTATAATAAATGTATGCCTAACTCCACCCCTTCGATTAGTCTTGCTAAGAAGAAGCACAAGAAACTTAGCAAGATCGTGTCTCTTTTTTCATAATATTTATTCAGAATCCAGTTTTAGACACATAGCCCCTATAAACGGTTTGATAGGGGCTATGTAGCCCCATTCGGTCAAATGACCAAAACAAAAACTTGGACATTTGACAGGTTTAGACAGTGTTTTGAGATGTACTAAAAGAATTTTTTTAAGATTCACATGAAACTTGGTATCAAGGGGCATTTGGGATCGCTGATTACGGTCCCGTATATTAATTTGATTGGCCATATCTCCTGAACGGATGATGTTAGATTCCCTGTGTTTTGGCTCTAATAAACGGTATTACAAGTATATTCTGATTTATGATAGTTTTTAACATTTGACAACTGTCAAACGAAATTTTGCCCAAATATGAGCAACGTGACTTTCATATTACCAAGTTCATTTAATTTAATAATCTTCTTATCCTTTATATCTACTATATAATGCCTCGTTTAATTTTTGAAAAAAGCACTAAAGGTGCTTCGACCATTAAGGGGTTGCACTATGCTAAAATTCAGTCCTGCTCTAACGCTTTTAGTTTTTAACTATCTATCCTGCTCTTCAGTAATTTTGAAATCACGGCTCCATTAGGTCATTAACTATAATTTCTTTATGTAATAAAGATGGCTTTTTCTGTTTAGTATCTGCGCGTGTTGGTTTCGATTCAATCAGTTTTGAAATATGGAAACTGAATCGCTTTTTAGTGAAATTCATGCTTTTTTTAAGTTATATAATTGATAGATGATTAAAAGTATGTTCATTTATATAGTAAAAATAACAATTGTCTTGAGTCAAAAAACGCGACATATTCTTTTTTTAATTTTTACCATCCACATTAACGGAACCGAATCCAATAAAAAACTGATGTTTAGCATTGTGGAGCCCCTTAAGTAGCCCTCCTGGACTCGTATATAAAAGTCTGACCCCGCAAAGCTCACTTACTGGTCTCTGCAGTAATGTACTAATAGTGCAACAATAATATAATGTAACAATATTATACTATAATGTCATTAAAATGTAATGTAACAAAAATATATTATGAAATAATTATTTAATGTAACAAACATTTGTTATTGTTCCTTGGTCATTATAAATCATTTGGTGTCGAAAATTATTAAAAGTAATAAGTTTGACCTGTCATTTTTATTACTGAATAAAGAGTAATAGTATGAATATAAACTATAGTGAAATATTAGAGTAATGGTGACGAACGTAGGCAATAATGGAGTAACGGTTAAGAAGATAGGCAATATTGGAGTAATGGTGAAGAAGATAGGCAATATTGGAGTAATGGTGAAGAAGATAGGCAATATTGGAGAAATGGTGAAGAAAATAGGCAATATTGGAGTAATGGTGAAGAAAATAGGCAATATTGGAGTAATGGTGAAGAAAATAGGCAATATTGGAGTAATGGTGAAGAAAATGGGCAACATTGTAGTAATGGTGAAGAAAATGGATCGCGGTCGATCACAATATTTAATATATTAATGGTTTAATACGTGGAAAATTGATGTGGACATCTTAAAACACATTATTGAGTCAGGGTCTGACAATATTTTGGCGTGAAGGCCACTGTTAGTTTAATTCCTGTGTGTGTGTGACATAACCTACATCCATGCGGTTTCCAACAAGTGCGGAACTTTGTCAGGTTATCATTTCTTCTGGGTTTGGATGCATCCAGGTGTAGGTGGGTTGGGTTTAGATTCTCCGTGGAGGTGAACAACGTGTCACAACACCGGCACACTTTGGACTCCGCGTACGGAAGGAATTCGTGCTGAGGACGTCATCCAAGTACCATTTTCTGGTAGGAAATTTTGTACTTACTCTTTGTAGAATATCAGCAGCTTGAATTTGCATGGACGTGGATTAGGGACAGCTTATGGGCCCCTGTTCCAGCTGCTGATATCACCTTTTACTATACAACCTATATATGCAAATGTCCCATCAAGAACCAAGAACTATAATCAAAACTGTCACTTTGATATCTGTCACAAAATCTACATAAAATAAATTATCTGTCACATTTAACATCTGTAACAAATTCTTAGTAAAAAATTAATCAATTGTCACTTTTGACATCTGTCATTTTTTCATTAAATGACGGCTTACGTGGTCCGTTCGGAAAAAAATGCATATATTTTGTATGTATCCAACCAGTGAGCCGAAGGGAATATTTAGCGTGGTCTGATGCAACTCGCAACGGACCACGTGAGCCAATGGGAATAATCCATATAATCTAGTTCTATCTGACGCTGAGCACGTCACCCAGGGGAGCACCAGCTATCAGTCGAGGTACGGGGGGCAGCAAATCTCCATCACTCACCTGAGGCCGGGCACGTCATCCACGGCAGTGCCGTCGGGCAGCTGCCAGGCGAGGTGCGGCGCGGGCGAGCCGTGCGCCGCGCACGATACCCGCGCCCCCGTGCTGTTAGAAAACACGAGGCGGGAGGGGGGCTCCATCAGGAACACCGGCCCGTGCTCCTGTCCTTGCCCACCTGAAATCAATTGAATATCGTCACGACATGTGTCTGAGGGGGCGTCATGGGTATTATATCCCGACAATAAACTAGGTATTCTATTCTCAAACATGCTCAGCAATATTGTCACTTTTTTTTAAAAGAAGATTTCATTCCTGTCATCAGTGAATATTTCTGTACTGTCTAGTGTAATACTTATAATAATAATAAAATAAAGGTAGGGATGTGACGACCCCATCACCCTCTAGTACGTCCAGTGCAATCAGTTACCGGAGGGCGGCTTACCTCCAGGGGACACTATCACACATTCGCTTACACACACACATACACACGGCAATACACTCCCCGCCTCTGTGCTTGCTTTAACCAGCCGGCCAGAGTGAAGATGCAAGAGCGGTACCTATGCTCCAGCTGGGAAGTGCAAATGTCATAACGCCGGGAGCAATTGACTGTATAAGAATCTTGCGCCCCGCAGACTCACCTCTCGACTTAGCTGCTTACACAGTGTTGCCCCCTAGCCACCCCATGGTGACTAGATAGGGGGCCCACAACGGCTATCCTGCTGGATAGTTATCAAGCAGCAAGTCACCATCTGCCATACTTAAATTTGTGAGAGATTTTCGAGGCAGATGTCCGTTATCTCACTCCATAGCCCTGTTATCTGGCACATGTAGCATCCCATCCTCATAGCCTAGTCCAAGTCTCTTCCTCCCTAGCAATAGTTTGGCAAGTGTGAGGGACTGTCCGTTAGTGTATCTCAATGATACATTGAGGGAGAAGCCTCCATAGATGCAGCCATCTCACATTTAGATTAAATGGTACCAAAATGTTGGCTTCGGCCCCATGAATGCCTTTCAAATGACCGGGTCCCTATGTATACACAACGCGTAGAATAAGCTCGATTGATTTGTATATACTAGGCTGAGCAAACAAAGTAATAAATAATATACAACCTAGTAAACTAAGTTAGATAATAAGATAAAATTTCTATTAAAATGTGTAAATGACTTGCATATAACTCAAGCGCCTCCTCTAGAAAGAGTGAGAGCATGAAAATTTATTGTTTTTGTGTCCCTTTCAAATGATTTTACAACCCGATTCTACTAAGGGAAATCTTCCGGTTATAGTGTAGCATTGCAAATTTTGTAGGTGCGGTTATCACAAAGTTTTCGCGTCGTTTTATTTGCTCGCCGGAAAGTTTCGGTTTTACCCTCTGTTCGCTGACATGAACTTCGTTCGTTTTGTCTGGTGGAGTAGCGAGACCATTTCCGGTGATTGCTCGATCAGTCTTTTGGGTTGTCAAGACGTGTCTTGTGTCTTATTTTTTTACAATAATGGCGGATTTTGCCAACACGACTTCGTGATAGTTCTAAGATAAATTTTACATATGCGTATGGATTGATTTTGAAAAGGAATTTTTTCGTCGGGTTGGAGGGAGTTTTGACTATCGTCAGAGCATGGGTGTTTTTGTTTTCAAGATCTTCGTGTTTACAAGATCTTCTTGTTTCCGAGTTTACCAGTTTTCGTGATTTACCAGCTGGCAGAGGTATGATCGCCGCGTGGTGTACGCAGTAAGCAGTTCCTTTTGTCTGCGTGGACGTGGATCGTTGACCTTGAAGGGGGCAGCGGACGGCGTGTCTTTTCCGTGGAGTTTAATGGAAAAATTCAAGTAGGTGTTGGAATTTTTTACTTTTATCCACACACAGTTAAGATACCTAGGACGGTATGTTTTCAGGACACATAGTTATGTGTCCTATTAGTATTCAAGGGTAAATTCTTCTTCCTGTTTCACCGAATAACCCAAACTGTAAAATTTAATGTTCCGTAATATTTTTTTTACCTGGTAGAACTGAATGGAGTACCAGACGATTTGGTTTAAAGTGTATGTACGACAAATATTTATTGTTTGTAGGATCTACGGCTCCCCTGAGCTAGATTTTATTTAGAAAATTATTTCCCTTGTTTGTTTACAAATTTTGTTACTTTTTAAAGTATTTTTTGTTTAATGTAATTTTCACAAGATTCCATGTATTCTAGTTACCTGTGGATAAGGCGGTAACAATTCCACCTAGTTATCTCTTAAATGTTTATTTATGTCTTGGCAATACTAATTCCAATGTAATATTACTACCAGATGTTAAGGCGGTACCTAACACAACTATTTAAAGGTACTTAAGGAACTATGACAGAAATAAATTTCTATGTTTGAACACTTGGCGATTTATCCATCGCAAGGAGATATAAATTAACATTATATCATTGCAGTATAGAAACGCAGAAATAAAAGTAAATCTGGATGTGAGGAGCTCTGAACCGGGAATCGAACCCGGGACCTCTTGCTTGCCGGGCGATTGCTCTAACCTCTGAGCTATCCAGGTCTCAACACAACTCGTGAATTTACCGATGTGCTTTCCCATACTGCAATGTTATTTATAGATACCCACTTTATAGTGAGCCACTTGGCGCCTAGAGGACGCTAGTGTATTCAAAGCTAGTCAAAGACCATTATGCCCTACCGTCACCTGTTACAGTATCGGGTAGTGAAGAATACACATTTCTCTTATCGAAACTATGACAGCAATAAATTTCTATGTTTGAACACTTGGCGATTTATCCATCGCAAGGAGATATAAATTAACATTATATCATTGCAGTATAGAAACGCAGAAATAAAAGTAAATTTGGATGTGAGGAGCTCTGAACCGGGAATCGAACCCGGGACCTCTCGCTTGCCGGGCGATTGCTCTAACCTCTGAGCTATCCAGGTCTCAACACAACTCGTGAATTTACCGATGTGCTTTCCCATACTGCAATGTTATTTATAGATACCCACTTTATAGTGAGCCACTTGGCGCCTAGAGGACGCTAGTGTATTCAAAGCTAGTCAAAGACCATTATGCCCTACCGTCACCTGTTACAGTATCGGGTAGTGAAGAATACACATTTCTCTTATCGAAACTATGACAGAAATAAATTTCTATGTTCGAACACTTTTCGATTTATCCATAGCAAGGAGATATAAATTAACATTATATCATTGCAGTATAGAAACGCAGAAATAAAAGTAAATCTGGATGTGAGGAGCTCTGAACCGGGAATCGAACCCGGGATCTCTCGCTTGCCGGGCGATTTCTCTAACCTCTGAGCTATCCAGGTCTCAACACAACTCGTGAATTTACCGATGTGCTTTCCCATACTGCAATGTTATTTATAGATACCCACTTTATAGTGAGCCACTTGGCGCCTAGAGGACGCTAGTGTATTCAAAGCTAGTCAAAGACCATTATGCCCTACCGTCACCTGTTACAGTATCGGGTAGTGAAGAATACACATTTCTCTTATCGAAACTATGACAGAAATAAATTTCTATGTTTGAACACTTGGCGATTTATCCATCGCAAGGAGATATAAATTAACATTATATCATTGCAGTATAGAAACGCAGAAATAAAAGTAAATCTGGATGTGAGGAGCTCTGAACCGGGAATCGAACCCGGGACCTCTCGCTTGCCGGTCCGGTCCCGGGTTCGATTCCCGGTTCAGAGCTCCTCACATCCAGATTTACTTTTATTTCTGCGTTTCTATACTGCAATGATATAATGTTAATTTATATCTCCTTGCGATGGATAAATCGCCAAGTGTTCAAACATAGAAATTTATTTCTGTCATAGTTTCGATAAGAGAAATGTGTATTCTTCACTACCCGATACTGTAACAGGTGACGGTAGGGCATAATGGTCTTTGACTAGCTTTGAATACACTAGCGTCCTCTAGGCGCCAAGTGGCTCACTATAAAGTGGGTATCTATAAATAACATTGCAGTATGGGAAAGCACATCGGTAAATTCACGAGTTGTGTTGAGACCTGGATAGCTCAGAGGTTAGAGCAATCGCCCGGCAAGCGAGAGGTCCCGGGTTCGATTCCCGGTTCAGAGCTCCTCACATCCAGATTTACTTTTATTTCTGCGTTTCTATACTGCAATGATATAATGGTACTTAAGGACTTAGTAATGTCTTGGCAGGAAATTTGCCAAATGGAGGTCTTGGCCAAAAACTTGTAACTAAGATAATTTTTTCCGTTAACACCTTTCCTTTTACTTGTGAAATTTAGACATTTTGTTTTGATAAAATTAAATAAACTTAATTGTATTGTACCTCGAAGTTTTCTTCAGAACCTTTTACCAACGATTAGGTTACAATTAGGTCACTATATAGTTTTATTTTGTTCAGTGGTACGACCGGTGGAAAGACCGTGTACCTGCCGGTCGTGCTTTCTGACAATAGCTAGAATAGTTATGTTATAGCAGTTGAAATTAAAGCCATTCCCCCTCACTTCATTCTCCTCAGACGATCATATCGCTAAAATAATCAGTGAGCACACTATAAAGTTGGTTAGTGTAGGATAAAAGTAGGGTCGATTTCTAGGGATTTGTTCCAGTTCAGTTCCAGTTAAATAGTAATCAAGACCAGTACTAGGTACTTATACCAGTATAGTGCAGTAGTGACAGTAGGTAACTATATATATAGGAATATATAGTAATATCTATGAGCCGGAATCTATGCTCAAATGCGGTGCCAATAGTGAACATAATAATTTAATTTAATATTATAATATTAAATTAAATTAATATTATAATAATTTAATTAATTAATATAATTTCCTAACTTTTGATTCCTCTTAAGAGTTAACATTAATTAATTACAGACTGTAAAAGGAAATAGACTATATGAGACAGGTAGGCAAAGATATATATGTTTTTCTTTTTTCATTAACCTGAATTCCTGCTGTCTTGTATTTTCTTATCCCTTGGTTAAAGTAGATATAAGTAATTCAATGTATAGTTTAAGTTAATGTTAAAAAAAAAAAAAAGACATGATCTTGCCAAGTTTCTTGCCCGTTCTTCTTAGCAAGACTAATCGAATGGGCGGAGGTAGGCATGTATTTATATATGTAACCTATTACTATGTAGTATATAGGATGCGATTTGGTCGGCCGCCTGGATTCGTGCTGGGGGCTCGGTTGGTGATCATTGAACCTTGTTCCTGGTCCCTGGCCGGGTCTCCGGTATGGGTTCGGGCGGTTGATTGGATTTCACCTTGTATAATAATATATTACCTATAATTTTAATTGTATATATATTGCTACATAAATTAAATAAACATTTAATCTAAGTAGTTCATGTACATTTATTATTTTATTACATATATTTTTATAAGATTAAAATTTGACTTGTGAAACGTGTATTATATATACCTACTTTGCAAAATAAACTTTTTGAATTTGAATTTTGAATTTGAATTTGACATAGGAAATGCAGTGAGATAGTGTACCTAGGAAATGCAGTTTTAGTGCATCTAGGAAATGCAGTGAGAAAGTGCATTTAGGAAAGGCAGTTTTTAAGTGCATCCAGGTAGAACACCTAGGTATCTTAGCTAGTATAGTGTAAAGCGAGATCTCTGACAGATTGAACAGTGGTAGTTGATATACAATCAATTTGTGTTAGTTTTTATTACATACAGTCCATTAACATTATTAAATTCAGTGAGAACAATAAACCAGAACTATAAATTAGTACATGATTGGAGGAACCGGCGCTTAATGTTGTGGTGGCGTCCATAACACTATGGGCCCGTGGCTGAAAAGTGTACCTACATAATAATAATAATAATCTTTATTTTCTTTTGCAATCTTTGGGTACATTCAACTGTAGTTTGGAATCATGTCCGTGCCAGGCAACTCAGCTCTTTCATAACATTGTATCTTATACGTAATTATTAACTAAAATACATGTCATTGCTAAATAAAGATTACACAAAAAAAAACAAGAAATGTGAAAATGTAGTAAATATGGAATTTGTTGTATATGTATTGTATATGTATATGTATTGTATATGTATATGTATTGTATATGTATATGTATTGTATATGTATATGTATTGTATATGTATATGTATTGTATATGTATATGTATTGTATATGTATATGTATTGTATATGTATATGTATTGTATATGTATTGTATATGTATTGTATATGTATATGTATTGTATATGTATATGTATTGTATATGTATATGTATTGTATATGTATATGTATTGTATATGTATTGTATATGTATATGTATTGTATATGTATATGTATTGTATATGTATATGTATTGTATATGTATATGTATTGTATATGTATTGTATATGTATATGTATTGTATATGTATATGTATTGGATAACCGTAACAAAATGAACTTAACTATTTTTAAAATGAACTGTTATTTGCATATATTTTAGATCATCCATATAAAGTAAGTGGTTAACGTATAGACTGTCCTTTAGTTTGTAGCCCTTATTTTCATATTTATCAAGCAGTTGAAATAATGGGCTGATTGCGAAGCAAAACAGAAGTGGTACGAGTCAATCTCCTTAAAAGATATGTCAAATGTAGATTGGCTTAGAACTAATAGATTCCTTCGTACTATGTGCTGTCATAATGACTCGCCATATAGGCATGGCCATTTCGGCCATGGGCATGGCTTTTTCCAGAAAATGTTTGACATTTCGTGAGAATTTGTAGGTTTGTAGATATCTATCATTTTCAACAGCCATTCATGCGATACGCTGTCAAAAGCTTTCTGATAATCTAACCAAGCCATACTGGAATTCTTTTGAGGGTTATGAGCATCTTCCAGTATCGCTTTATTCAAGGCCCCCCTGAAAAATAACATTTTGTAATTATTAGTATTATTACACAAAGAGGTTAACTTCTCTATGTTATTACATTTTATATGCACGTGCTGCTTGAACTCATATTAGTTCCTATATAAATGGTGATAAAATGTTAAACATTAAATAACGAAGCAAATAGCATTTCACTGGTGTTGATTTTGATTTTGTAACCAAACATATTCCCAAATATTTACGAGATACGAAAATCTTACATGGTTACGTCTAGTTGCCCACTACAGTTACCGTGCCAATGTATAGGTATACGCTTCGAACACCCAAGCATAAAACAGCAGCTTTTAATGGCAGCAGATATCTGTGTTTCTTGGGGATAAGTGTTGGAATAACCTTCCACCGCTCATTTATTTAGCTATTTTATAAATCTTTATTTCGGAATATGGGCCAGGGACTAAGGGATACACATGCCAATGCCCCACGACTCTTTTGACACCGCTCTTCCCTATATCATCCATCAGTCATCTCATCACCAACAAAACACTGCAACTAAAAGTTAGTGCTGAATAAAATGGCGGATGTTGTTACGACAAAACACGGCAAGTTTAGTTGCTTTGTTATATTTACAAAACTATTATGAAATCATGAATGTCTTCATTCATATAAGTACCATGTAAATGGTCACGCAGAGTTTGTCCATGCCTATTATGACAAAACACTATATTTCGACTTGCAGTGTTTCATCGTGGCAGGGTGAGCTGACAGTATCTAGATATATGTATGTTGTGAACTAAAGTATTGTTTATACATGGATAATTATGTCCCAATCTATGTTTAAATTTGTAGTAGTATATTTGCGGAAAAAAATCTCCATTACTTTTAATAGTTATTCCAACGAGTTGCTACAATGAGTTGGGTCGGATTGCAACATTTAGACTGAATGTCAACGGGTCCATTTTAACTAAATGCCATAAGAGTCACATACTCCATTCCTTGCGTCATGGATCTTGAGGACCTGTTTAAGTTGGCTACCATAGAAAGATCCGTGCTGTGGACCATAGGTGAAGCCGCCAAGACACGAAGCTCTAAAGTGTGTAGTTGTGTACTCAGCGCAGCGACCAGATTGAAAAAGGGAACTGCTGGCTATACGGACTCGTAGGTACATAGTCGTAGTTATGAAAAGTGAAATTGGTTGTTCATTTATATACTGCGGTTTAACCGTTCGTAAATATTAATGACTCTAATGGAAGCCCGTAACCACAGACCGCGCTGCGTGCAGCAGTCGAGAATAGAACGAGGATTGGAAAAGGCAAACGATGTTTTATTTTTATGTTAGTAGCTGATATTTGTTTTTTTATGTGCACTATGGGCTTTATTACGCTTAGCCACTGTCGTACCTGATGTAAAGCGTTCGCCGGTGAGACCATTACCACGCCTGATGTAAATCGTCTTCAGTGAGACCATTACCACGCCTAATGTAAATCGTCTTCAGTGAGACCATTACCACGCCTGATGTAAATCGTCGTCAGTGAGACCATTACCACGCCTGATGTAAATCGTTGTCAGTGAGACCATTACCACGCCTGATGTAAATCGTCTTCAGTGAGACCATTACCACGCCTGATGTAAATCGTCTTCAGTGAGACCATTACCACGCCTGATGTAAATCGTCTTCAGTGAGACCATTACCACGCCTGATGTAAATCGTCTTCAGTGAGACCATTACCACGCCTGATGTAAATCGTCTTCAGTGAGACCATTACCACGCCTGATGTAAATCGTCGTTGGTGAGACCATTACCACGTTTTGAAGTAAAGCGTTACCGGTGAGACAATGCATGCTTGATATAAATCGTCGTCGGTGAGACCATTATCGCGCCTGTTGTAAAGCGCCGCCGGTGAGACTATTATCGGGCCTAGGCAAAGCGTCGCTGGTAAAACCATTATCGGGCCTGATGTAAAGCGTCGCCAGTGAGACCATTAACATGCCTGATGTAAAGCGTCACCGGTGAAACTATTACCGCGCCTGATATAAAGCGTCGCCGGTGAGACCACTACCGTGCCTAATGTAGGGCGTCACCGGTGAAACTGTTCGAGTTAGCCTATGTATTTGACAAATATCTCTACGTCATGATGCTGTTACCTGATTATGAATATATTTGACTGCAGCAGATCATTTATGTTCAGCTGAAAAAAAGTCGCGAAAATACCTTTGAGAAACTCTGTCATGATATCATATATATAGATCAACTGGACAGCTATCAAAGACCATTTTAATCGATCATGTATTTAGGAATTATTTTCATAATCCTTATGAGTTCATAATTCTTGTAATTCAGTAACCGTTTTCATTATTTGTTGTTTGTTTAAAAGTTGCTTTACAGGTTTTATACAAGGTGCAATGAATATCATTGACAAGGTGTTACAAAAAGGTGTAACCATATTTGAAAAGATTTCAGTCAATGGTATAGAACAACTTTTACTATAGAGCCAACCCTAAAATCTCAAAAAAAAAATCTGCCCTTCCATGGATTTCAGCCGAGCGGAATTGCATTTTTCTATGAAAAAGATATTTTTTTTGAGATACAGGGTTTATTCCATAGTAAAAGTTGTTCTATACCATTGACTAAATAAGCTCTTCAAATATGGTTACACCTTTCTGTTACACGTTGTACATACGACGTATTCAATTCAGTTTTCACCTCACTATCTCGAAAAGCGCGCTTTTGTTGCTTAAAAACGGTGAGCAAAATCGATTTCCGCTCACTGGTTTTAAAAAGTGAAGAAAAGTGTTTCAAATTAAGAACACTGCGAATTGTTCAAAAATTCTTGTCGGATACCGTAGACAAGGTAAACTTCTCCAAATCTTGTGTATGGCCTCCCAATGTGTATGGAATCCGTACCATAGACTGTGGACTCCGAATAAACAACTGACCTCTATAGTAATACAAGTAGCCAGGCTGGCTATTGACGACCAGATAATGATGAAATTTGATCATTGACATTTTGGCGCTGATCACTGAAGTAAGTCACGTAAGCGTACTTGGAACTAATGATACCGATGAGAAAATTACATTATCTACAAGTGTCAATTTTAGTTCCTGGTAAGCTCGCTTTGAATAGGCACAAAAAAAAAACTGTAATTTTGTATGGCAAAAAATGTCCATGTATTTATTGTATTGCTAGAGGTCTAAAGAAATGACATTCTACCGGAAACAGATAGGATAGAGTAAAACTCCCGCATGATCGTTATCTTTTGCGTTTTTGATCGGTTTATCAAACATTTTCCGATTTTTTGCGGCTTTTGGGATTTAATAAAACTCCTTAAATTTTACTTTATGTGCAATATTCTTATATGGTGTATTGTTTAAAGAAAAAAACCATTGAATTCTTATAAGTTCGTTCGAAAAGATCGTGTTTTTACATCTGTGTTTTCTCGCTAGTGAGGTGAAAAGTTGTATGTGTCACACGAGAGCAATTCTGTTTATTCTGTTTCTTGTGCCTTTATTATGTTTTCAATGCATGTGCTCGTAAAGGCCCACTTTTTATGCATCAAAACCGAACAGAAAGTCGATTATTTTGCCCTAGGGCTTTATTATTATTATTTTTTTTTATTTATTTACAATGGTTGGCTAACCTGCAGCCTTTCCTGTGTACCATAGACGTTATACTTTTTCTTCCACTGTTTAACGGCTCTGGATACAGTCCCTTTGAGCCAATTATAATTTAAAGTTCACAAGATTATATTTGTTTTCATTTCCTCACACTATGCATTGAAAAATGTAGTATGATACACGGGCGTAAAAGCAATAAATTACTCGGTTACGTTTAAAACACTCGCTACGCTCGTGTTTTAAATCGTCCTCGTAATTTATTCCTTTGCGCCCTTGTAGCATAAACTACTATTGTCACTACACTCGTGATTCAATTATAGAATCCTTCGCTTGCTCGGGATTCAAACTTGGCACTCGCAACAAACAAAATCTTTCTTCTCTTGTTGCACTAATACCTAACTATTTTTATTTTCAGTTTGATTAAAAAAATAAATCCTTCAAAGATAGTTAGTTCCTTTTAAATGTCGTCCATTTCCATGAAAAGATTCGTAATATTTTTTTACAGCTGACACTTTTAAAGTAGCTGTTAGCTTAATGTTGTATCATTGATACACAATTTTTTAATTTAATATAAAAAAATGCAAAAATGGTTGTACTGAAAATTGAGTTTTCTTTAAATTCTCCATAGAAAACGGCAATTTCATAGGTAATGACCTAATATTTTGTTATGAACAATACGAATTATTTTTCAAAATATTTTGCAAATTTATAATTATTATTACTTTCTTACATTTTGTAGGTTCTTTTTAAGTACAACATTACGCAGTGGCGTGCACAGAACTTTTTGCTGGAAAAGCAAACAATTGGTCAAGAACAACAATAAAAAAAATATGAAAAAATTTAAATATCACTTTGAAAAAAAAAAATTTGTATGACGCCAGGGTAGACAATGTCTACTCTAAAGTCGCCGTCAATAGAAATTGTGGACTATGTAAACAAACCGTTTTCTCAATTTTTCTCAAGGTTCTGTCACGGAGTCTCACTGAACATTATTCCAAATCATGAAGCATCAAGTCTTACCAGACATTAACTGTATTTCATCATGAAATATTCAATAATCACCAGTTAATTACGGAAAATCATAGAATCAATAGTCAATTCTGTACTGCGTCGAGATTGCTGTCATATTTTTTTCTCATCGAATCTGTATTGTCTTTGAAAATTGGTGATGTACGAATCTATTTGAATTTTGAATCTATTTTATTCGTGATGCTATTTTATTCCGTCATTTTTTTTGGCAGCGTTACTTCATAATCTTTGACATAAATATGTGTGTGATTCTATCGAGAGCTGTGTGATCGATTTGACTAGCGATTCATCAGAATATTTTAGCGATGAATCAAATAAAGAAAATTAATTAAGCACCTAACATATTTTAATCACATACTTACCCATCTCTAGATAGTTCACCTATTCATAGACAAAGACAACATGGCGCTTTGTTTACATAGTCCACAATTTCTATTGACGGCTACTTTAGATTGAAAATTTCCTATACAAACTTTTTTTTTTCAAAGTGATATTTAAATTTTTTCATATTTTTTTTATTGTTATTCTTGACCAATTGCTTGCTTTTCCAGCAAAAAGTTCTGTGCACGCCACTGATTACGAGTTCATTACAGAATTATGAAACACGTACGTTGTGAGTTAACTTTCTCCATTAAGGTATGGATCTATTTTGTAGCTCGTATCTACAGCGGCTCACCACCTCATTCCTCTATGCTTAGCATGAAGTAATCATAACATGAAGTATATTATATTTATCTTCAGACAGTAACGCGTTATGTTTACGTTTATAACACCATCTCTCCGCCACAGCCTCCTTTACACTCATGCCTTTGCCATTTTTATCTTGCCTTACCTTATTGAAATTTAGATTATTATTCAAACTCCGAACGAAATTGAACCTTATTTCACTTAGTTTTTAGGGCTCATGAATGAAGTTGAAGGGTAAATATGATTAACTTGCATGCAAAAACATTAGCATATAAACAAGAAAAGAGGCAACTTTGAGAATATCGCAGCGTTTTACTTGTATTTAATGAAACTGTTGAAGAAAATTATTTTCTTTTAGTAATCAACTAAAAAATATGAAATGTTTACATTTTTATTGTTTTTTCATGTCAACACCTTATACGCTTTAGTATTAGTCTCGTTCACGACTAGTTAATTTTTTACTTATTTGTAACACTTTTTGCACATTTACATAAATTAATACAATTTTCAGACAAAAAGAGGCGACACTTATTGCTAATAGCGAAATCTTCCAGGCAACCTTTGGAAGCATACAGAAAGACTCAAGAAGATCAAGATAAAATAAATACCACAAAAGACTTATGTAACACATAAACAAACATATAAATACATGAACGCACTTCAATTAAATCATTAACTAAAATGTATTACACGTATATAGGTACGGTATGTTGACCAAGTGAGGTATCTACCCTTCGGTCTATGTATTGTACGTACATACCTATCTTATGAATAAAATGTATATTTTTAGAACGCATCAGTCGAGTGTTCGGTCGACGATTTTGTTTTTTGTGTGTGGTAACACTTCTCCGACTTGGAGCTGTCAAAAACCTCGGAAAGGCGGAATTTGGGAAAAGGGTCGCGGACGATCACATTTTTTAATATATTAATGGTTAATACGTATAAAATTGATGTGGACATCTTAAAAAACATTATTGAGTCAGGGTCTGACAATATTTTGGCGTGAAGGCCACTATTAGTGTATTTCCTGTGTGTGTGACATAACCTGCATACATGCGGTTTCCAACAAGTGAACTGTGTCAGATTACCATTTCTTCTGGGTTTGGATGCATCCAGGTGTAGGTGGGTTGTGTTTAGATTCTTCGTGGAAGGGGAACAACGTGTCACAACACCGGCACACTTTGGACTCCGTGTACAAGAGAGGACTCGTACTGCGGACGTCATCAAGTGCAATTTTCTGGTAGGAAATTTTGTATTTACCTTTGTAGCATATCAGCGGATTGAATCTACATGGACGTAGATCTGGGACAGCTTATGGGCCCCTGTTCCAGCTGCTGATATCGCCTTTTATTAGACACCTACATATAAGTACGGTATGTTGACCAAGTGAGGTATCTACCCTTCGGTCTATGTATTGTACGTACATACCTACATATAAGTACGGTATGTTGACCAAGTGAGGTATCTACCCTTCGGTCTATGTATTGTACGTACATACCTACATATAAGTACGGTATGTTGACCAAGTGAGGTATCTACCCTTCGGTCTATGTATTGTACGTACATACCTACATATAAGTACGGTATGTTGACCAAGTGAGGTATCTACCCTTCGGTCTATGTATTGTACGTACATACCTACATATAAGTACGGTATGTTGACCAAGTGAGGTATCTACCCTTCGGTCTATGTATTGTACGTACATACCTACATATAAGTACGGTATGTTGACCAAGTGAGGTATCTACTCTTCGGTCTATGTATTGTACGTACATACCTAAATATAAGTACGGTATGTTGACCAAGTGAGGTATCTACCCTTCGGTCTATGTATTGTACGTACATACCTACATATAAGTACGGTATGTTGACCAAGTGAGGTATCTACTCTTCGGTCTATGTATTGTACGTACATACCTACACATAGGCACAAAAATAGCATTAATTTGCCCACATATCATAGTGCAAAAAAATATGAAAAATTTGAAATTTTTAAAAATATTTTCAAAACAAAAGAGAGATAAATAAAAAGTATTATTTTAAAATACAATATGGGTATTAAATTGTAGGTAATGAAGCGTTAATTGTAAACATATATAGTTTAGTTATTTAATTGCATCTACATATTTAGAGAAATCGTTGAAAAACCATAAAAAAGGTATGTCCCGCCCCTTATCTCAAAAACTGGTGGACCGAAAAATATGAAAAAAAATCATGGTAATATGTGTTTACGTAAATATTACAGGAAAAATAAAGCAGTTGAGAAATTACGAATAAAATGACAAAATTAAATTTATCTCCCACAATACGGATTCCTAGGTACGCAAGTTGGTACGTAAGTCGTACTTGGCTTTTTTTTTTATATTTCATATTTGTTAGTTTTTGTATATTCTGTCGCTTTACTTAACTAATAATAAGTTTTGTACTGAAAAAAAATATATATATATATTGCATATGAGTGATTAATAATTACGTAACGACATATTAAGAATGTGGGGGATACCTCACAAAAGGTTCGACCGTTCATATATTTTTCATTTAATTTACTAAAACGAGACCAAGTAGTAAATACGCAATACCGAAGGGAGGGATTCAGATATTGTCATTGAGTTGTTAATTTACTTGTTTAGGTTCATAGGAGCTGGAGAGCTCACCAGCGAAGTTCTGAGCCTCAATCAGTCACTATGACCGAAAAACGGCCAGGAGGCATCATAGGTACATTTGAGTAAAATCCTGAAAGCAATTTCTTACCACGTGGTCAAGAGCTGGCGACAAATTCTCTGATGGCAGCTGACGTCCTCACGAGCAGTTACCGGAATAAATGTCTATTTCCCCCACCAAGAATTGCATTTGTGGAGAACTAGTCGTGTCGACTGGTAATTTGCCGAGTCATGGAGTCTCGAATATAATTATGATTGAGTATTGGAGTGTGTTGTAAAACCTTTTTATCCCATAAAGTAAATAAACTACCGGAAAAAATCTAAAGCAGCGAACGAAACAACATTTGCTGCTCCAAAATTATTATTGTGATAATTCTTGGAAGAGATAAAAATTCAAAAAACTTAAAGTAACATTGCATTACAATTAATCAATTTGAGATTACCGTGTGTAGAACATATAAGTTAGCTACCAAAACAACGTTTCAAGTTTGACCAACAATAGACCACAAATGGAGCCTAAAGTAACGGAGAGCGGGGTCTAAATTGTAGGGCTTTCAAATTTATGGACTCATATTTCATTCTTATTGAAATCCTTTATATTGGCCTGGGTTAACAATAGAGTTATCGTCTACGCTCGGCGGAAGCGCACAATCTTGTTTTATGTTTTAGTAGCTGTTGCAAGCGACTTTGTCCGTGTGGAAGAATGTGTAATCGGCCATGTGTAATCCCTTGGGAATAACGCAATTAAAAGTATCGTTGGATAATAAGTTTTCGAACGGTGATCTTCCTTTCTTCTTTCTTTATAATCCATGTCTCACTGCTGAGAGTCGTACAGTGGTGACCACATTAAAAGCCGTTCAGTAGTTTTTGCGTGATGCATGAAATACCGAAAAATATTCCATTTTTTTCTGTATTACTATCCTACACCGCAATTTTTTTGGAATATCATCAATGTACAGACTTTAATATAGATACTTAGTTTTACAATTATCAGTTATTATAGATAGGTACCTAGCACGTTTTAATCAAAGAAGGTATCACCATCTGTAATACCATTGTTGCAAATAAATTTGCATTAAAACTTTTTATTTACCAAAATAAATTAGGTACTTACGCTATTAAAAAAATATATTTATGCGCCTTCTAATAATGAACAGCGCAACCTGTTGATTTTTTATGTACTAAAATTTTACACGGTAGGTAATAATACTAACCAAAGGTATTTTTTTTTCTATTATTCAATCCCTAATTATTATTATTTGCTATGTATATAAAGATCTACATGAAATTGTGTTCAGTTGTTTTGGAGATGTTCGTGAATAAACAGACAGACAGACAGACAGACGGAGATAAAAGAATTCTAACAATTCCTGATTTGTTTTCTATCATTATTTTTTAGTCACCCCATTTCTATTTTTATTATTGCTTTTCTTCAATGTTCAGACACAACGGTTTCTACTATTTTATTATATGAATTGATATTGATGTTGGTAACACTGAAGTCTAGAGTGCCTAGTTTGCGATACAAGTTTTACATGTTGCTCTCACTACACCAGTATTACATGTCGTTCTCACTACACCAGTATTACATGTTGCTCTCACTATACAGAGCGATGAAAATTAAATATTAAAAATTCCGAGTAATTTTGGAGTGTTGCATAGATCTATGGAATGGCAACTGGCACGACAATAATTTGCTTTTTTAAAAGAGATAAAAAATGCAGCTTGATAAATTAGATTTTTGTAACGAAAATAACATAAATACTCGTATCTAACTACTTGAAACCACACAATTAACTCAGTTAAACGTATATCTATACTTTACCAATAACTCTACTGTTTTCAGAAAATAGATCGGTTCCCTGGTATAACGAATTCTTACACCACACGGAAGAATTTGCGGGCAAGAAGCCAAATCTTGTAGAATATACTGGGAATCTTGAACAAAACAAAATGGTTTCCAGAATAACTAAAACCACTTAGCAAAGTGCTATTAACTTCGGACCTAAGTACACCTAATTATCGAAACATACACACTAGAGCATGTAATATCGGAAGGTTTTCAATTCCGATACTGATTTCCGATATTAGATCTCAATATTATTATCGACATGAAAATCGGAATTTCGTTAGAAATTGCACATTTTCTTTATAAATTGCACAAATTTGGTGAGGTTGGATTGAGTATAATAAAAACATTTTTAAATCGTATTCTTTAATTTGGTACAAAAATTATCTGTTTTACTTAATATTTGTATTTGTTCAATCACATTTTATTCATTATTTTCCAATACTTATTACTAATTAAACAACCTGACTCAGAATCAACAAAAACTTCTTATAATTACATAATTTAAAATGTGCAAGCAAAACCAACAATTATTTGACATATTTGTTTCTCCTACCTAGTTCTCATATTTATCCTATACTTATTTTATTACAAATAAAACTACCTAACACAAAATCAACAAAACTTCTTTCAATTTAAAATGTGCACGCAATATCAACAACTAGGAATAACAATTATTAGAAATAAAGACCAGGGATGTTAATTTTTTTAAATCTCGTTTTTCTTGGTAATGTGTTCTTAAGAACAACAAAGCGTCAAGCATTTTGTCGGAACTTCTTATTTTATTGCAAAAATATCCGACCGACCAAAAAACACGCTCACTTTTAACTGTTCCGCGTGCTATCTGATACCGATATTGGATCACTCACTATCGGAATTGTAATATCGGAACTCACGTTCCAAGATTACGACATAACGATATTCTGAGATTCCGATATTCATTACCTATGCACGCACAATTTGGAGTTGCAGAACAAAAGCATCAATAAGTATCATAAGATATGCACAAATACGCCCGACCTATTTACGTATTGTTCTGTTTGGACTAATAATGCTCTATGCTTGGTTTATTAATCCTCAGATAAACTGTCTGCATTTATGTTACGGTACGTTACGGTGGATTCGCAAGGTACCCTTCAGTTAACGCAAAACTTATGATTGCAATAACACTCGTGTGATTTTCGTCTCTTAATAACCTCTTACTATTAAAAACGGATATAACACTAAATGTATTATTGTTGATCACTACATACCAACTGGTTCACCGATACAGTTCCGGCATTTTCAAGGTGTGTGTCGTACATAGGAGGACGACGCGGTGTTCACCGTCGTTGTCAATCGGCCACAGTGGTGAAACAGTTGACATGTAGTCAACAACAATAATTCGTTCATTATTTTTGTTCAAGCGTTGATGCGGTTACGTTGAAATTTGATTTAAAGAAGGTAACTCAACCGGATATGAGATACTTCAAATGACGAGCTTCACTCACGTAATTATGCTGATAATAAACAAACATGACGAAATGTTTGACACCTCGTTATTTTCGAGAACTTTTCATTTTGAAGTTAATTAATATGTAAGTGGAAGTAGGAAGTGACTCGTTAAAGAGCAAAGTTATGTAAAAAACCAGTCAAGTACGAGTAGGATTCGTGGCCTCCTCGTACTTTATACGTAACACTAACATATTTGATATAACACAATGAAACCCTCAGGCCACGAGTAATTTTGTCACATAACCACCTACCTGCGGTCATAGAGACCGCTTATCAAATACCAAAAACCTTATAATGTTACTAAAATTATTAAATTCCAACAATAAACACAAAACAAAAATCACTTCTAAATTTTTCAATGTGAGGTAAAAACCCATGAGATTTACATAGAGAAAATGCCGACTAACTAACCTAACCTTTTTTTAATCACCTACAGCGGATTCGCGCAAGTAAACACCTGACAAGTGCTTGCAAATTATTGCAAGGCATCGACGAAATGGTACATAGACGCACAGATTCCTATGGCTTACGTTGGCCGAAGAAATTGGAAAACAAAAGCCGCTAGAGTCTCTGAGACCGACGTCAGGTAGTAAAGGCTGAGTATATTCTTTATCAAATATGTATTGATTATTGTTTATATGAAATGAAACATCATAAATTGTTTATGAATTGTACGTATTTATATTAAAAAAGTATGCATATACAACTTAGACTCTCGCTACAAGAAACATAACATTTTTTAATGATATTATTTATCATAAAAAAATACAAAGACGGACTTGTTAAGTAAAATAATGCCGAATGTTTCTTCGTCGGCTGTTTGCATTTTTTTTACGTCGATTCTGCATGAAATCAATCAGGTTATCCATATCCTCTTGAGGCAATTGATCCCAGTAGAATTTGGGCAGCAGGTCTCATGGCTGCTGTACCGTTGACACCCTACTAGTTTAAACAAGTCTCTTGGCTGTTGTACCGTTGACACGCCACTCGTTTGAGCAGGTCTCACAGGTCTCTTGGCTGTTGTACCGTTGACACGCCACTCGTTTGAGCAGGTCTCACAGGTCTCTTGGCTGTTGTACCGTTGACACGCCATTCGTTTGAGCAGGTCTCACAGGTCTCTTGGCTGTTGTACCGTTGACACCCCACTCGTTTGAGCAGGTCTCACAGGTCTCTTGGCTGTTGTACCGTTGACACCCCACTCGTTTGAACAGGTCTCTTAGCTGTTGTACTTTTGAGCATATCCCATGCATGTTCGATGGGATTCAAGTCAGACGACTGAACTGATCAGGGCAAAACACGAATATTTTTTATTTGTAACCATTCCTGAGTCCACCTCGCTGTATGTGGACGAGCATTGTCATGCATAAATGTGAAGTCTGGCTCCATTATTTGTGAAAAGGGAGTCAGAACATTTTGTGCGTAATTTTCAGCGTTCAAGTTACTACTCGTATTATATAAAAACGAGCTCGGTTCTTCGATCTTTAGTTATCCCCGCTCAAACCTTGACTGTCGAGACGTTGTATGGGTAAACTTCCTGAACACATCTAAGACGTTGTTTTCTGGGTGATGATACAACCTCACTCTTCTGGTATCAAGCTTGAAACTAAATCGAGATTTTTAAAATTTGCTGCCATCATACTTGCAGCCATAGTACGCGTGGTCTGCACCATACAACTTGACAATCTCAATACCCGTAACGGATCGATGGGCATTTAATTGGACAACATGCATGTACATTGACCATACTCATGCAGTCTGTTTCGCACAGTTTGGTCACAAACAACAGTAACGTCAGCATTTTGTAGCCTTGATCCAATCTGTTGAGCAGTCAGCATTGGTTCACGTCTAGATGTTAACTGTATGCGATCTAGATGACGATTTCGGACGGATCCTTGCACGGATAAAAAAGTGAGTTAAATCCGTTTTTCAAATATTTTTGCATTTAAACTGCAAATTCAAAAGAGAATATACCTTCGATTGAGATATTTTAAACTATTTAGTGATTTGCTGTATGCTTGTGCAAATTTATTTCACGTTGTTGAAGTTCAAAGCTCGCTATCATGAAAACCAATGACTGAACAAAACCAGTAGGTAATAAGGTATCACGTTTTGTACTTTAAAGTTTTAAATTTAAAGTGAGTCACTGAAACATATTGAAATTTTTCGGTTTTAAATAGTGATATGGTAATACTGTTGGCGAATTCAACCTTTAGTAGGTTCTCGGTTCAAACTGTAATACAACTTCCTTGTAGTATTGAAGCACTGTTCCGAAATACTTGTCTAAATGGAGACCTAGACTGACCTGGAATATTTTAGTGCTAGAGCTGCATTTTCGGAAAAGCTTATAATAGTGTGGTAGTGGTATAAATGAATGAATAAAAGGGACCGGCCGGCCTAATATAATGTGTGTACTGTACCTACTATTAATGTTCATTATAAATTAGGATAATGAATGAACAGCTTAAAATTTAATTTGCAATTAGCCAAGATTTTGTCAAAACAAATTTACAACAGCATTTGAAGCTTGTTTGGACAAAATCGTAACGAATTGTGCATTCTTTTTCAAACTTTTGATTTATAAACCTAACTTATACTGAAATATTGGCGTGAATTAAAAAAGGAAACGAAGTAATTTAAAATTGTATAAAAATATACATTACTTATAATAATAATAATATAATTTTATTTCAGACAAAGTCCATATTTTGTTAGTAACAGAATTGCTTAAAAACTATATTAGTACACATATTTACACTTGAAAACCTTATTTAATGTTAAACATTGCAGCTCTAGACCCCATATGTAAGAAGTTCCAGTGCCGCACAACCGGACAATCCATCCGATCCAGTATGGTGTTGAGAAGGCTGCTGGGACTGTCCCTCACGCGCCGCATCAGGGAGGCCACTCTCTTGCGTAATATTGACTCCCAGCTGTCAATACGAGCCTCGGTAAACATGCCTGATGCGCTGCAAAAGCGAGGCAGTCCCATCAACATCCTCAAACCATTATTATATTGGACGCGCAGAGCACTGAGCGATTTGCGAGTACAGCCCACCCACAGGCTGCACGTGTAAAAAGTCTGGCAGTATGCCTTGAAAAGGGTGATTTTGACTTCTTTTGTACATCGTGCAAACCTGCGGGCCAGCATGTTGCTCCTCATCGCCAACGCTCTGCGCTCCCTCTCAACATCAAGATCATCAGAGAGGTCCTCGGTGACCCAGTGCCCCAGGTATTTGAATTTGGTGACTCTGCTCAATACACTATCTCCAAGTTTAATCGGAGGGACAAATTTAGGCAGTTTGTTACCAGCCTTGAAAATGAGCAGTTCACTTTTTCTGCAGTTGTACCTCAGGCCATGGGACTCCGCGTACCTCTCACAGATGCTTATAAGAGTCTCAAGAGCTCTGACCGAGGGGCTCAGCAGCACCATATCATTGGCGTAGCTGACGTTGTTTACAAAAACGCCATCGATTGAGCATCCTACGCCGGCCCTACTGAGCTCCTCGATCAGACCGTTTATGTAGAGGTTGAAGAGTCGCGGAGAGGTTAGGCCACCCTGTCTCACTCCGCACTCCAACCCGTATCCTTTTGAATATGAGCCAGTCCATCTCACACTGTTCTTCTGGTTATTATACCAAAATTTTAAAATCTCTACATACTCCTTAGGTGAGTCAGTGTCCCTCAGGAGCTTATCCCATAGAATACTATATTGAACAAGGTCAAACGCCTTCGACAGATTCAAAAAACATGCATACACTGGCGTTTTTCGCGTCACATAGTAATGGATAGTGTGCTTGAGGCGCAATATCGCTGTTTCCGTCGAAAGTCCCGGCCTAAAACCAAACTGCGCCTCGTGAAGGTCTGCATGCTTTGCAAGCTGGTGATCCAGCAAACTATCCATCACCCTCGCTATTACGGTTGCCAAAGATATTGGGCGGTAGTTATTCCTGTCGGAGGCGTCTCCCGTATTGTTCTTAAGAATAGGAACAACAATGGTCTTCATAAACTCCTGAGGTAAATACGCGTGACCTATACAGAAATTAAATAACATGGCCAGCACCCTTGGTAGATGTACACCCGCGTACTGCAAGTGCTCGATACTGAGGCTATCGTGCCCCGGTGATTTACCTCGTGTCATATGTTTTATTTTACACGCAATATCCTCAGAGGTAAAGCGAGAATATTCACCACCGGACACAGTTCCAGTATCGAGCTCCTGCTGCTGCACTGGTCCTAGAGGAGATTTGACTTGAAAATGTTCTTTGAACATTTCGGCAATTTGACTAGGCTGACATTGACCCTCCACATTTGCGGGCACACACTTCCTAGCCTCCAGCTTCTTAGTGTGCTTCCAGAAGCCCCGAAAGTCCTTAGCTTTATGGTGAGTAGCTAGTATGTCCATTTTTATTTGATTTTCATTGTCCTGGCACCATTTTATCTTGGACTTAAAGCGCTTTCTAGTTTCACACATTCTTTCGTAAACTTCACCAGTACTAGGTTTACCATTAAACATCCAAATCTGGAAACTGAGTCGTGCCTCCTCAGCCTCAGTGGTGAGCCTCCCTTACATATTTATTCCAGCCTACAACATGCTTTCGCCTGATTTGCTGACGCACGTCATAGCTGGTTTCAGCAGCCTTTCTCAGCACTGTAACTACATTGAGATACAAAGTATCTATAATTACCCTATGCCCTGATTCATTACACAGACGATCAGAACATTGCCTAAATTCTGGAGGAAAGTCAATGTCTTTTAGCTTGGCACAGCACTCTTCAGTATACTTATTAATATAATGTAAAAGTGTAAAAATATGAAATAAAATTGTGAAAATATAAAAGATTTCGATAATGAGAAGTTTAAAGAATGATTTATTATGAATAATAAACAAAAAACAAACAAAGCAAATTGTATTTTTATGTGTATTGGTTTTAAAACAGAATAAATACCTATGATGATGAGATTAAGAGGATTAAGTTTGAATTTTTCTCGAGAAAGCTAAAAAAAACGAAAAAATTTGGGGGCACGATAGTGCCCCGCCAAGACGAACCAAAGGAAGCGGGGCACTAATCTGAGGCCACGATAGTGCTCCCGCCAAGACGAGCCAAAGGAAGCGTGGCACTATATTATACCTTTTCTCGAAGCGTTTCGTCATATTTTCGAAACCCCATAGCTTCAATCTGGATAATACTAGAGATACCAAATTCTCAAGATAAGATGTAAGAAGCAGTCTTATTAAATACGATAAGTTTCATTTGTCTAGCTTTTATACTTTGAATGTTATTAATACCTAAAATACGTCGATTTCGTCACTCACTCACTCACTCACTGATGATCATCAAAACTCTAGGGTACTTCCTGGAGTCCTAGAAAGCTGAAATTTAGTATGCAGGCTAGAACTAGCAAACAAACAACAAGAAGATTAAGAAATCTGTAATTTTCACCCTCCAACCCCTCTTAAGAGTGGTCTGGTTCTGTATTAAATAAAAATTTCAATTCCAAACTTCCTGAAGTCCTAGAAAGCTGAAATTCGGTATGCAGGCTAGGATTAGCACACAGTTTATTTACAGATGTATTCGATAATCAGATAAAGCAAACATTTGCTTTTATTGTTGCTATTGTTTGCATCTGCCGACAAAACCTTCGTTTTTCAAAATCATTACAAAGGGGGGAAAGCTTTCCATCAGATCAGATGCTACTTATAGTATATCTGTATAAAACTTAAAAGATAAGTTAATATACATGACGTGATGATCTCTCAATCGGGATTCAAATCCAGTACCATTCGATTTCGGAATACTGTACTCACCCATGGCAAAGAGGATGATGAAGGCGGACACGAACCAGGAGCCCATGATGACGTCACGGTGACGCTACATTCTCACCGACAGATTCCAGGCCGCGGCAGCCATGTGTGAGGGGCCTGGAACAATTACAATATTATGTTTTAATAAACTTCAGTTTCCCGTAGACCACGAGACATGCAACTGTCTCGAAACGTCCGTCAGTCGGGTGTCCTCTTTTCGTAAAAAAGGTAAAAATTTATCGCGGTAGACCCGATTATATATTGTTAGAGATGACCAGTTCTGAGAGGGCGGGGCCTAGTAACGCGCCATGCTGACCCACGAGTCGCGTGATGCAACGGTTGGTGGTGGGGAGCCACTCGCTTGCGCCGGTCAGGCGTGCACCGGAGCTCACTTCTTTCTATCCCTCTATAATTTGTGCTTCTTTCGGCGAGCGCTTCGGTGTTGGACGTGTCATTGTGTGATATTTGTATTTCTGATTTAAGGGTTTTCATGTAATTTGAATTATGTTTTAGGAGTAAAGAAATTTTGTTTTTAAAAAAATCATTCCAGCTTTTAATTCTTAAAATCAGAAGTGGGATCACCACGGTTCCTTTTCGGTCATACGACTTCTTTGTAAATTTTATTCCAAATCATAACCCTTAAATCAGGAATTTTTCAATCGATTTTGTGCACTAAAAAAACTGTAAGTACACCCATTTCATTATGTCGGGACGACCCTCTCGATCAAAGAACAGAAAGGACGATAGCACGTATAAACATCGCAGTAGATCTCGTGAACGTCGACGTGGTCCTCGCAGTCGGCATGATGGAGCACGTGGGCGACGCCGTCGTGACAGTTCATATAGCAGTCGTGATGGTTCTAGCAGCCGTGCACTAGATACTATCCTCGGTCGTCTAACTGCTATTGAGGGTAGATTGTCTGCCAGTACCACGTCAGCAATAGGGTCGTGCCCGATACCAACACCTCCAACACGTGATTGCCAAACGCCACCGCTGCCTGTGGCATCAGGCAAAACTAATTCTATTTCGT
The DNA here is from genome assembly GCA_934047225.1 of Ypsolopha sequella. Classification (NCBI taxonomy): domain Eukaryota; kingdom Metazoa; phylum Arthropoda; class Insecta; order Lepidoptera; family Ypsolophidae; genus Ypsolopha; species Ypsolopha sequella. The sequence continues at coordinate 625,600 of OW203986.1, read as the reverse complement.
GTGAAACTAGTAGTGGTGCTACGGACAAATTGGTGGGCGCGCTGACTTCTCTTTTGCAAGCCAAAACTGGTCATTACTACATATCTAGCTTTGACCCTAATGTGCACGATTTTGATGCTTAGTGTGCCGAAGTGGACAGAGGTCGCGAGTTGAACCATTGAGCTGATAATGAGTATTTCTCGCGCATTGGTGCTTGCCTTAAGGGCGACGCGCGTACATGGCTGAGTGATTGGACTTCTAACGATCGCACGTGGACAAATTTTAAGTCCGACATAATTTGAATTATGTTTTAGGAGTAAAGAAATTTTGTTTTTAAAAAAATCATTCCAGCTTTTAATTCTTAAAAATATATTATAACTTCATTATTGTTTTAAACTTAATTGTGTTACTAGTATTTTTTAATATACTCGTACTTCGACGCGTTAATAATCACTTTATGTTATATTTTGTTAACAATTTTAGATTAATTACCTATTTCCTTTACTCGTAGTTAAAGGGATCATTTCCTAACTAAATACTTATTAAAAATAGAAATAAAAGCAGCAGGTTGTGTCGGAGATACACCGTTTATTATTTAAGCGGATACTTTTTGCTATGTGGTACCTTTTGTCATCATGTTCAGCTTTGGGAAAGCAATAATTTTTAGTCTCAGATGTGCATTTGCATAATGTCTGTTAAAATTATTCCCACATACATATTGTGATCGTTCGTTTGCAGGCATCTGTAGGATGTACTGACTGATTGATAATTGGGGTCTATTGCTGAAAACTGAAGTAGGTAGTCTAGGATTACATCAAAGTTTTCTTGAAGTTTTTAGCTAGAGTTTGAGGTTAAAAATACGCTACAAACACCGCTTGACCATCTTATAATTGTTTTAGTTTAGTCCGTCCGAGTTGACTGCCTATGTTGCCGTGTAGTTCACCTATGTTGCCGTGTAGTTCACCTATGTTGCCGTGTAGTTCACCTATGCTAACCCAGAGGTAGAATCCAGCCGCAAACTTTGAGGAGTGGGGTAGCAGTAGAGTGGTAGGCTTCCCCCAGGTACCACTCCCCCCAGGTACCACTCCCCCCAGGTACCACTCCCCCCAGGTACCACTCCCCCCAGGTACCACTCCCCCCACCAGGCCTCGTAGCATAATGTTTAAACGTGCACGACACAGCTTAGTTGAATCACAGAGGCGAGGAGCTTGACACGATGTTTTTGCGATTAAACAGTATGTCACGCTCCTCGCATCTGTGATTAAACTATGCTACGAGGCCTGGAGATAAGTATTCTTGAAACTTACCGTTTTGGACCAGTAACTTTTGCAAAAAACTTATTTAAATTTACGTCCGTTGCACCACATATTAAAATACGACATGCTTTATCATTCCGATAATCTTTCTTGAAGATAACTTCTTGGTATTATTTGTACTTTTCCTATCATTTCGGTTCCAGACCTACTGCATGTTGTGACATTTGATGTCAATCACAGAGAAAAGCATACTTCCTGATTCCTGATGGTGACGCGGCACGCGCTCTGCGCACCAGCTTCGGGGTAATTTTTTTTTTTTATTATTTTGATGAAATAAGTATTATTTTACTATGAATGATAACTTACAAATTATAACAAATAATAAACGACGAAAATACGTAATAATATTTGTACCAAATTAAATTATCATTCCTTAAGCGCACATTAAGTCAATGTAATTCACATAGATAAAATTATGTTAAAGTGTGTTAATTCGAGATTTTGGTTTAATGAACCGTATTTTAGAACTTGTGGTATAAAACCTCATGAATATTTTACGAAAAAACTGCAATTTCCATTTGCCTTCGTATGACGTCACTTGAAAAATGGCTGTTTAGAATGAGTCCTTTGCTATCAAGATAAATTTATAATAATTTGCTTCCGACTGATGACACTTGATTTGACAGATGAGTAGACAGACAGAGACAGACCACTTTTTATAAGCATTCACGCACCACAAGCAGTATCATCTCTAAAATTCTCAAGTGACGTCATATCCAACAATTCTTTGAAAAATCACAAATAATAATGGTTAATTTATATACCAAAATAATGAAAACTATGTCCTTAAATGGCGTATATTCTCTGAAAAAAAAATTAAAACAAATCTTTTAGAAATTAAGCTATGGGAATTAAGTCGAATTCGTTTCATATAAGAACTTCCCTGTCACAGCACTTTTATTGTCAAGTACCAAATACGAAAATGCCTTAATCTGCGGAATTCTTTCCTGAAGTCGATCACGGAAGTGACATACAAGTTCTGAATTGGGCCCCATATGGTCCCATACGAGGCGCCGACAAAGAAGCATCCGCTTCAAAAAACGATAGGTGTCGTGAGACTTTTACGTACTATAGCAAAAGTGTCGTGACGTACACTTTTTTTGGCCTGGCTCACATCCCATTTATCTAATATCTGGAGTGTAACGTATGATAAAAGTATGTTCTTTACTTTGTGTAAGAGGCTAAGAGGACTGTTACAAGTAATCTGTCTACATTGGATTACGACGCTACCGAAGCATTGCTTGAACACCCCTCATAGATAGCTCTTATTTATTTAGTTATTTATATACATTATATATATACATATACATACTTATTATTACTATCTAACAACGTAACTAGTTTATTAATTGATTTTTGACTTATTTATAAAAATAATAACTATTCATGTATGTACCCACAAAATTATTTTACTATAACAAAACTTTTGCTTTGTATAACCCTGTCAAAACTCGTACTTTAGTCTGGTAATCATATTTCTGGATCCCACGTGACAAGCCCGACTTAGTTTGGGGTCCACTGGAAAACGTAGACACAAGTAAATAGTCTGTTTTTAATAATTTATTCTGTTTTCTTTTTATGTTTAGATTAAGGATTTAATTTTGAAGCATGTTTTAGTGTAAGTTTTCAAGAAATAAAGAATTTGTATTTGTGTATGTGTATGTACTTTTATATGGTACTTAACATACACTGAAGCGTGTGCAAAACTCGCTAAACGGCCAATCAAACCCAAAATTATGCTAGCGCAATCTTTTCTTCCTCCCATTTTAGAGCAAGTTTTTGTCATCTTGATCTCATTGAAGAGCAGCAAAAACTGGCTTCTACAGTGCTTCTACATTGACTCATTTACTGCTCATGCTGCAACACTTTGGAATCGCTTACCTTTATCAATACAAATGTTTTGTTTTTTTTTTTTATTGGAGGGTTTGGTTTCCTTATTAACATTAAAACAATAAAATATGTTTTTGTTCGATAATACCGTGGGCTGAAGTATATCGAGCAAAAACGTATTTTATTGTTTTAATATTAATTGTTCAAATTATAGATAGGTATTTGCTACTTACTACATACAGTCATTTCTTTTGCTAATTTCAGCAGTATCTTAGCTTCTTCTGAATTTTCTTCTTCAGTCACCTAATTCAAAAACAGAAATACAAAATATTTGTCTTCTTTGGACCTCATTTCGTACAAAATTCCATTAAAATATTGTTTAAAAATAAAACGCCTCTTTCTTATTTTTTGTCACCTACCCAACCCTGACGAACTGACTGAGAAGCTTATTCGGAGCGGCACAAGTTATCTGCGGGTAGCTTGAAAACTTGTCTGGTCGCTCGCCGTGAGTTAGCTACTCACCGCCACATACCGAGTGTGATTACAACCATCCTCGTGCCACAAAATAACCACTTGTGCCCGTGCGTCCGCATCGTTTATCGAGCTGTGACGAGTCCTTTGTTGGATTTGTGCGAATACGTCTTATTACCTTTTAACTATTCTTATATTATCATCGTTATAATATACGTGGTCTAACTTTATATCAGTGAGATTTGAACTGTTAGTGACGCCCGCCTTCCTTTGTTCGGTTCCATACGTGGCCATTTTGTTTGTGACATTTTAATTAGTGTGGAAGAACTATATTCCTTGCCTTACATTCTATGTGCATTCGTGATAAACTATACACGAATTTTATTTAAACGCTCGACAACTGCTAGGTGCAAGTCGGTGGTTTTCTGCCAGCCTACACCAGCTTGGATCCAGTAAAGTAAGCTTCAGACAGACTGTACGACTTATCTCCCCTTTTTTTATTTATTATTTACCCAAAAGTTAACTATTTTAAAGTTTGGTAGCAGAGCGTGGTTTTGTCTTTAACAAATATATAACAGACGTCTTCGATCACCCCGCACTTACTACAGTTTGGTGTGTCTGAACTTATTTAGTGGGATGTGTCCAGAATGTAGTCTAAAGGTAAGGACTAAATCATGTTTCTTTAATTATTATCGAACCAGGGAAGAGAAGTGGTTTGCATTGGATTATCTTATACCAAATTCACTTTTCTAAGGATCGCTGATCAAAGTACTCCCTCCACTGGTAAAAGCTTTGGTTTCTCAAGGTTGGTAACATATCTGAAAACAGTGGAGTACATATCACAGGAATACCTTCAGTAGTAGCAAGTTTTGCTAATCTAAAATTTAAAAAAATACTGACTTATTTAATATCAAGGTAAAACACTTTCCCTCATATAATTTTATAAATATAAGGTTGCCTGGACGAAGGTATTGCTATTAGCAATAAGAGCCATTTGGCACACAATGTTTTATATTTCAATTAAGGAGTTTAATTTATTTTTTCTTATCTTTTAATACTTTTTATGTAAATATGAAAAAGTGTTACAATGAATGACATTTCAATAGCAGTTCTATGAAGAAATTATTTTTATACTCAAGAGGCTTAAGGGTCGGTGTTCCGAGATTCGGGGTTCGGGGTTATGGCTTTTTAAGATGTTAAAAATTAAAATTTCTGAACAAAATAAATACCACTTGTTACCTTACAAGATGAAGTGCAGGTTCATTAAAAAAATCACGGCAATAATGTATAGTAACTTCAGAAAAAAATCAGGAATTTCAAGAAAATCTCTTGAATAGCATTGGAGCGCTACGGGTGTAACCTGAACTTGACATCCTGTTTTTTTTTTTTGAAGTTACTATACATTAGTGCCAAGGTTTTTTTTAATGAACCTGTACTTCATCTTGTAAGGTAAAAAGTGGTATTTATTTTGTTCAGAAATTAATATTTTACTATCTTAAAAAGCCATAACCCCGAACCCTGTTTTGCCCAATATCGGAACTCCGACTCTTAAGATTAAAAAATACGTATAATAAATTAAGCTTTCCTTAGATACTAGGTACTAGGTACTAGTTATTAGGTACTAGATACTAGGTACTAGGTACTAGGCTTGAAAGAAATGCCTAGGGTTAAATTTAATTGTAATTTTACATTGCTGAATAATAATATCTTGGCAAGTTGAACAAGGCTGGAGTAAATTTTGGCAACTTGCATCTTTGATAGGTTTCTCACCATTCGTAATTTATAACAAGGGCCATACAGATACAGTTTTTTTTAAGGTCAAGACCTGAGGCATCTTCAAACTTTTATGGGGTTGCAGTGTTAAAACAAAGAGAAAACTCAATTGAGTTGGTCCACAAGCATATTTATTTTACAAACCTATAACGGTTCTACAGTTACAAGGTTGCGCATACATTAAGATGGATAGACAAAAAAAGCTTTAACGTACCGGTTCTTTCTAATCCTAAAGGTACGAAACCCTGAAAATGGCGCAACACGGTAATTCACTAGAGCAGCTCGTAGTGCAGGTGGTGTTCCTTCATCGGTCGGGTATTTAAGGCCATCTTTTATTGAGTTCGATGGCGCAGGAGCAGCGGTGGATGGCACATAAATCTCCGGCCGGGAACTCGTAAAACAAAGTAGAGAAGTAAAATTAAGACATCCCCGAGCGACTGTCCTAACTCCTGCTGCATGATCTATGTCGAGGGAGCCGTCACTTAGATACGTCACTATTTTTTTTAAATCTTATTTATTTTATAAGCCATACATCTTATGATTACTTAATTCTATTTGGTTTGTGAAATATAAAGTAGTGACAGTCCTGATGACATACAGAAATGTAAAGTATTCCAAAATATCGATTACATTCACGTTGTTGATTACATGAAATCTTATTCATTGATATTTCAGTGACTGTTTGACAACGAATGTGAAACACTTAAAACATTTGACATATAGTCAACAATCAAAATGCATAAGTGTAACAATATCCATCTTTGAAAATACTTTAACAAGTCAACTCACGTGAGTATTAATCATAATATATTATTTACTTTCGAAGCTTTTACTTTTGTAATGCATAAACGAATAACATCACTAATATTATTATAAATAATATTTATAAAGTACAGTACCGTACTTACTGATTTTGTTTTTACGTTTAAGAGTATGTCGTCTTAAATTATTATTATATACGGCTTGAACACTCATGTATAATTGTTGCGAATGAGCGATGAATGAGCGATGGTGGGTTGATGGAGTCGCAAACCAGTTACTCTGTCTCCAAATATACCCAATTGCCTCCAGTACATGTCTTACGTGGGTCAATATAGCATCCACATATTGTGGGTCACATAACCGCAACGCTCGATTTATTAAAGTGCAAGGCACTTACCCAAGATGAGAAGGGTGGTGATGGGAAACTACTTTTAGGTAATGATCCGTTTGTGTAGGCTTCCTGTGAACGGTATGCTCCAAACTACCGTTGGGTCCACGAATGATTAACACGTCCAGAAAAGCCAATCAGCCATCTTTCTCACACTCAACCGTAAAGGATAATTTTGAATGGATGTTATTTAAATGTTCTGTTTATCCAGCTTACTTGTTTTTATTGACTGATAATGCCAAAATTGTATAGGTGAAACGGTTGACATATAGTCAACAACAATCACACGTGAGCGTTCAAGGCGTATGTATTAATAATTTAGTGTGTCTGCTCACGAAAGTTTTAATAATATTATAGTATGATAAGTATCTAAATTTTACTGCTTTAATGTAAAAACCAGTCAATACTTGCAACATTAGTGTTTCATACAGTGCTTTGTAAATTATTCAATAAGTTTATTTTTGTTTCATTTAGCGTATCGATCACATTTTCAACGAGCGTATGGAGCACATTTTAAATTTAATTATAGTAATAAACTGCCAATAATATTTTAAGGCTCGACCAAAGATATGTTGCTCATTAAACTAAGGCTTACGTCTCTAGTAATAATAATCCTAGAAATAATTGTATGTTGCTATTAGTAGTAATAAATTTCGTATCGTATCTACATAACCTACAACATATCGTATCTACATAACCTACAACATATAGTATCTACATAACCTACAACATATCGTATCTACATAACCTACAACATATAGTATCTACATAACCTGCAACATATCGTATCTACATAACCTACAACATATCGTATCTACATAACCTGCAACATATCGTATCTACATAACCTGCAACATATCGTATCTGCATAACCTGCAACATATCGTATCTACATAACCTACAACATATAGTATCTACATAACCTGCAACATATCTTATCTACATAACCTGCAACATATCGTATCTACATAACCTGCAACATATCGTATCTACATAACCTACAATATATCGTATCTACATAAACTACAACATATCGTATCTACATAACCTGCAACATATCGTATCTACATAACCTGCAACATGTCGTATCTACATAACCTGCAACATATCGTATCTACATAACCTACAACATATCGTATCTACATAACCTGCAACATATCGTATCTACATAACCTGCAACATATCGTATCTACATAACCTGCAACATATCGTATCTACATAACCTGCAACATATCGTATCTACATAACCTGCAACATATCGTATCTACATAACCTGCAACATATCGTATCTACATAACCTGCAACATATCGTATCTACATAACCTGCAACATATCGTATCTACATAACCTACAACATATCGTATCTACATAACCTGCAACATATCGTATCTACATAACCTGCAACATATCTTTGTGATGTACAAAAGCTGAGTCTAAGGCAGTAATTTATCAAAGCTTTGCCCTCCTTCTGAAAAACTCTCGTCACTGAAATTTATGGTCCTTTGAGAAGATTTATGGTGCGCAACTTTTTATAATTGTTTCTAGATGTTTTGATATTAATTTGTTATTTACGTTCGAGCGAGAAATTGCTTCGAAATTTGTAAATAACTCCGTTACTTCTTGGTAAGTTGTGCTTAAACTTTAAATCTGTTTGATTAAGCATGTTTACTTAATTGAATTAAATTAATCAACTTATGTTGTAGGTACATTTCTTAACAGTCCAAAGCGCCTAGGGCCCTAATTTATTATTAATAGAAATCAGGGAAAAGCTCTCTGGTTCGGATCTCACCTCGGCGTCTGGTTACTGTTTAAATTTTTTTCTTTTATGTTTTTTGCCGAAATGATATCCTTATATAAGTTAATTGTGATATAAAATTATTTTTATCAAATTTAGCGTCCTAGATTAAACGTAAGTCTGCCAAACAAATACACATCGCTTACCTTAAAACGTCAATATCAATAAATTACACTTGTCCATTATGTAGAACCTTTTTTAATTCACCCTCTATAAGTATTTTTTTTTCTTTTTATAAAATAAAATGAACATTAATTAATAATGAATAATAAAAAATAAACGATTACAACACGTAGTAATCTGTAATAAGAATTCAAATATCCTTTGTCAATAAAAAAAATAAGTTAATACAAAATTCTATTCAAGAGAGAACTCCCCTGTCAAAACTTTTATTGTTAGGTACCAAATACGAAAATGCCTTGATACGTTCAAATTCTGAACAGGTCCCCTCCCCATCCAATACGAGTAGCGAACATAGAAGTATCCACTTCAAAAATAGGTTAAAGCTCGCAATTAGGTAATAATGACTAAGTTTCCCTAATAAGCATTATAATTATTTTAAAATACTAACAAAATTAAATATTAGAGGAAGTATCTCCTCGGCTGTTAAAGTAATATCCTGGCACCAGGCACCAGGCACCAGGCACCAGGCCTTCCTTCGGCGCACAGCGCCTTTGCTACTATAACCCGGAGACTGGCTTAAACTATGTTTCTTGCTGTGAGCATTTATTTTAGACACATATGTATTCAACTCAATCTGCATTAAAGAAAAGTTTTAAAATCATTCCGAAAAGCATAACTATAAAAAATCTATCGAATGAAAATTATCAAATAAGGTAGGTTATTTGCTTTGTATTGTCAATATAAAGGCCTAAATATATTTATATATCTATATATATGTTCATCATGTAGAGTCAACGCACACAACTCAATCGAAATTTAACTCACATATATTGATAAGATTATCGATGTCACGTGACCTGTCATTACTTCATCTGATCCAGCTGAAACTTCACATGTGTAGTTTCCATCACCTACTGAACCTCCCATAGGAATTTGGGCGGTTGATTAAATTTCACCTTACATATCATATTTCACTCGTTGATCTTAATATTTCGGTCGTTCGATACGCGATTACTTTCAATTCCTTGCATCCAATAAAATCGCAAATTTAGGCCTAAACTACGATGTAAGTATCATTTTATTTGAGTTATATTTGGTTTTGAACAATAAAACGTATACCAAAATAAACGTGGTACAAAATGAGACATAAAACGGCCGTCACATTAAAAACCCATCCTTCTCATCCTAAAATGAAAAATTCTGCAAAATCCCTTTATTTAAAACAGCATTGGCTAATCGCCATTATCCAAGCTTGAGTGGCCACCTATACAACAAATTAAACAGAGAAATTAATATTTACCCTCTTCCTCTGCGACTTCCTCTACGGTAGACTCTCGTCTTCAGTGGGGTCCCCACATAAAAGCCCTATGTGGTAGACTTAGTTCGGCCGCATACGCTGTTAGACGCATAAGACAAATTACTGATGTAGATACTGCTAGACTAGTCTATTTTAGTTACTTTCACAGCATTATGTCATACGGCATGCTGTTATGGGGTAGAGCCGCGGATACAGACGCAGTCTTTGTTTTGCAGAAGAGAGCAATTCGGGCTATTTATAATATGAAGCACCGGGATTCATTAAGACAAAAGTTCAAAGAAATTAATATATTAACGGTTCCTTGTGAATATATTTACCAAGTCCTTAGATATGTCAGAAAAAATGTTGAGTCTTTCCCAAGGCTTGGTAAGCAACATTGTAAGGAGACCAGAAATAAGCATAAACTGGCTTTTCCAAAAATCAGACTCGCTAAGGTGAGTACCTCTTTTGTAGGACATGGTATAAGATTTTACAATAAACTTCCAAAGGAGGTCCTTACTTTGTCAGAGAATAAGTTAAAACTGTATATTAAGCAGGGCCTATTGAAAAAGGCATATTATAAAATAAATGAATATTTGGATGATGGTGAAGCATGGTGTTACAGTGATAATGATACTCGTAGTAAGTTATAATTTAATTAAATAGTATAATTTCTTAACTTATGATTCCTCTAAGGTGTAAACATTAATTGATTACAGACTGTAAAAGGAAAAGGACTATATGAGACAGGTAGACAAAGATATATATGTTTTTCTTTTTTTCATTAACCTGAATTCCTACTGTCTTGTATTTTCTTATCCCTTGGTTAAAGTAGATATAAGTCATATATGGTATAGTATAAGTTTTATGTTGAAAAAAAGACATGATCTTGCTAAGTTTCTTGCCCTTCTTCTTAGCAAGACTAATCGAATGGGCGGAGGTAGGCATGTATTTATATATGTAACCTATTAGTATGTAGTATATAGGATGGGATTTGGTCGGCCGCCTGGATTCGTGCTGGGGGCTCGGTTGGTGATCATTGAACCTTGTTCCTGGTCCCTGGCCGGGTCTCCGGTATGGGTTCGGGCGGCTGATTGGATTTTACCTTGTATAATATATATTTTACCTATCATTTTAATCGTAAATATATTGCTACATAAATTAAATAAACCTTTAATTTAGTTCATGTACATTTATTATTCTATTACATATATTTTCTTTATTAGATTAAATTTGACGTGTAAAAAGTGTATATATCTATACCTGCTTTGCAAAATAAACTATTTGAATTTGAATTTGAATTTGAGTGTAAAATTGCCATCAAAGACTGGATTCAACATTTAACATTTAAGGAAACCGAAGATTTGCTCGACCCTCTAATCTTCCAAATTATAAAATAAATATAGCGAGGTACATTATACTATTAGTTTTATTATATACAAACACATCTTCACACACACAACGCATTCATCCTCACACTTCACACACATACCATTCACACATTACTCACCCTCATACTCAAATTCATACTTTTTTCTTCTATTTGTTATTCTACATAGTTTGCCTAATTTATTAATTCACCTTCTTTTTTGGAAAAATTAAAACCTAATGGTAATACTAACCCACAAATATGATATTATAAGATTTCTATGTACGTACTTACCACATTCCTGTTTGTATTTTTTTTTGTAAATAATTATTACGCTAACACTTTGATCTGTATAATTTATAATATAAGAGGAGAAACTGGTTCCTGAATCTCAGTATTAACTTTTTGGGAGCCAGTTGCTTTAAAACAATTGTGACTTTGTGTTTGAAAATAAATACTTTTTATGTTTATGTTTTTTTAAAATAATAAATAAAAACTCTTTCACTGAGCAGGATAATAGCCGAGTGTAAAACAAAAGCGTTGTAGCTGGACTGATTTCTCCGGATACGTTCGCTTAATTCGCCACTTCAAATATCGTATTGTTGGCGCAGTGGTGAGGGCATTATGTTTTAATCACTAGGTTTTGAGGTTCAAATTATGTTAAATTTTTTTTAACTTTTAGTTAGGAAATTTATGACTAGAAAAAGTCAAAAATAGGTGCAACAACGGGAGAGGCGGAGCGAAGCGATGAGAAGTGTGTAAGAAATTCGGAACCCGAGTGAAGTGGAGTGAAGTGAAACGGAGTGACGCAACCTCGTTAGGTTAACAGAATTCATGGTAAACGCAAAAATCCTTCTTAATTTTCAATTGGCGGCAGAGTATCCGAACGTACTAAACCAGGGGTCGGCAACCGGCGGCCCGCGGGCCGCATGCGGCCCGTGAACCACTTCGGTGCGGCCCTCATGGTTCCCAATCGCTGCATGATAACTGTATTTGGTTGTACATATTTGTGTGAGCAGACATTTTCCATTCTGAACTAACAAGCAAGCATTGTTTTCAGGTAACGGATGCACATTTAGACCTAAACTCTGATTTTTCATTCCGTAGAATTCTGACATTTCAGGGTAAGCGATGGCTCTGTGCTAGTAAAGGAGAAACGATACAGTTCATCTCGCTTACTTGCACAGTTCCATCCCTTTCCTTGAACTGTCATAATTCTACGGAATGAAAAATCAGACTGCGTATTTTTACGTCTAAAATGCAAGTCAAATGCAGCCGCAAAAATTCCATTAGATTTTATTAATACTTTGTGTTCTAAACTACAATAAATAAGATACGAAATTGACTAATGCGTTATTTATTATATGCGGCCCCCGCTGATCCTCTGGTAACATTTGTGGCCCTCCTATGTCATAAGGTTGCCGACCCCTGTACTAAACTATCGCTAACGGCAGAGTAGTCACTTCCTTAAATAAATGTCAATGTCGCTCAGGTGGCTATAGTCTCGACTCCTGACTACTAATTAGTTCCACTCGGTAGTAGGTATTGTCTATAGACAAGGATGTGTAGCAGTCGATGCTACTCACGATCCTCCCTTGTTTCCTCAACAAATGAACACATATTTTAGGTAGTACTCGTAGATAAAGAGTAATCTTAAGTACATAACAGTATATTATTATGTCGAGCAGAAAGAGTTGTTTTAACTACACTTAGAATATTAAAGTAGGGGTACATAAAAGTTACATAAAGTTACATCATTTTAATATCACTCAGTATTTTTTTAATCTTTGCAAAATATCCCCAGTGTAGATTCTACACGAATTTATGAAACCACTTTCAACTCTTTCGTCAAATATTGCTGAGGGGGATTTCATTAGAATCGTGCACTTTGTACCAAGTCTTTGAAATTTTGTATAGCCTTAGGTATATTTCTTAAGAAACCATCGCAAGCAACTTATGCATGATCTCTTGGTGGCTTGTTTGCTATACATCCAGTATGGCCGCCATCTTTATTTGGTATTTTCAATAGATGGCCTTCTGTTAGACACAACATCTTGTGAAATACCACTTTTTATAGATTGTAGGATGTGAGGAATCTAGTTTTATATCTAATTTGTGTTTCAAAATCAATTACATTACGTTTTGTGATAAGATTTAGACAACACAATGCAAGATAAAGAAACATTTTTTTAATGCAATATAATTTATTAATTGTATTATGTGGAAGAGGGAAAAGAGGTGTTTCAGGACCGTAGCAGATGGAAATATGTAGTCTCTGCCAACTCCTTTGGACGACAGGTGTGTGTGTATCCCAAGTAGCACACATCAGCTGCATAAAAGCTGCATAATAGATACAATCGAATTTATCACTAGAGTGTTATACTAGTCTGCTATGGGTAAAATGCTTACATAAAATCCATCTTAACCAAAACAAAACCTACTTTTCAAAACACCCACACTACAAGCACAGGCATAACACTATGTCGACGGATACGACGCAAACTTGTGCCATTATCAACACAAACCCACTTATAAACACCTACAACACACAAAAAACTCTTCATGCACAACCAAATACAACATGCAAGTCAAGTAACTGCATCTACCTCTTAGACTGCCAACATTGCTTGGCTTTCTATGTTATTCAAATTCGAATTCAAATTCAAATAGTTTATTTTGCAAAGTAGGATACTTAATAAATGTAAATGTAGTAAATTAAAGGTTTATTTAATTTATGTAGCAATAAATATACGATTAAAATGATAAGTGAAATATATATTATACAAGGTGAAATCCAATCAACCACCCGAACCCATACCGGAGACCCGGCCAGGGATCAGGAACAATTTTCAATATTTACCAACCGAGCCCCCAGCACGAATCCAGGTGGCTGGCCAAAACTTATCCTATATACTACATACTAATAGGTTTCATATAGAAATACATGTCTACCTCCGCCCATTCAATTAATTTTGCTAAGAAGAAGGGCAAGAAACTTAGCAAGATCATGTCTTTTTTTTACATAAAACTTATACTATACAAATGACTTATATCTACTTTAACTAAAGGATAAGAAAATACAAGACAGCAGGAACTCAGGTTAATGAAAAAAAAAAACATATATATCTCCGTCTACTTGTCTCATATAGTCTATTTTCTTTTACAGTCTGTAATTAATTAATGTTAACTCCTTTAGAGGAATCATTAGTTAGGAAATTATATTACTTAATTAAATTATAACCTACTATCATGTAAATGAGACAAAAAACGCACTCTACATACGCATCAATCAACATCGCCATACATGTGATTCTATAAACAACAACACTTTACCCGTATTGACCCACACACGCACTCACAACTCACCTTTCAACCAGTGTTTTAAAGTTTGCATCATTTAGTCATTTTATCCAGCTCTCACAGATATTCAACTTCCCACATGGGAATCTTTATTCATCTGGTCGCTTAGTGCCCACTTTTGACTAGGCCTCAATAAACAACATTAATAGATCAAATATCAGCACACCTCTCTACTAACAAACCATTCAAACCAATATATACACATATAGCGCCACCTTTTGCAACAAAGACATACTACTTTAACAGCTGCAAAACCATTCCTTTTCTTACCGTTACCAGAGGGCGCTTTATTTCAACCAGAGACACGACCAAAAAAATAAATTCTCTTTGTTGTCTTTTAAAATATATAATGTCATTATTTTTGTACTTGTCATTTAATGCAACTGATGCCGAGCCCAAGAGGATTTGAAATATATCTTGCTGTATTTTATTTATGTGTATATTTTAATAAAAACTGCTATACATATCAATATTTATAAAATTCATAATTAAGATATTTTCATCTTAGTTTGTAGAAAACAAATATTGTTAAATATTTAAATGGCGGCAATTTGTTAAGCAGCTTCAATTCTTTTTTTATTCTTTTGTTATGACATTAGAATTATAAGAGTCCTGGTGAAATCTGGTGTAGCACCTAAAACTGTATTAAAGCTTACAAAAGCACTTTATGTATGCAGTATTAAATCAGAATTCATCTACACTACTACATATACAAAAGCATTTTACTACTCCTTAGTACAGAATTAAGCATTTAAAGAGATTCCACAGCTACCGTTATCAAGTTTAATTTAATGGCAATATATACAGCTGTAGCATAGACTCTTTTACAGCCGGCATCTGAACAAGAGGTTATAATTTACCTCATAAATCAAACATACACAAGCCGAAGCTTTGAGCATAGCTTGCGACTAAAGGCTGAACAATCACATATGAATTAAGTGATAGAATGCTATGAAATAAAGACATGAAATTTGATACGAAAATAGCATTAATTTGCCCACATATTACGGTGAAAATTTTTAAATTGTTCAAAATATTTCCAAAACAAAAGTGAAAAAAATAAATAATAATATCGTAAAAATACAATCAAATTGTAGATATTAAAAAGTTGACTGTAAATATTTTTACTTTGTTTACTGACACTAATTTCAAGAAAGAAGGTAGTAGGTGACGCGGGCGAAGCCGCGGGCAGAAGCTAGTTATTTATATTTCGACGAACAGGTCTTAAAAGATACCCGTTCATTGAAACCCGGTTTGCAACCCTTAAATACATAGGTACACGAAGAACAAAATAATTGCAGTGATCAAATTAAACAAACAGTAAATCTAAAGAGACTTTGAACAAATCTCGATCCGTTTGAATAGCTTTTTGTCCTATTCAAAGCCGTACTTTGTGGGGAATCGAGGCCTTATTACATTTTTTCTTCTTCCTCGCCAATCTCCCAGTGAAATGTCAACTATCCGCTTCTCTTTGAGTCCTGCTAACCGATTCATGCGGTCGTTGGAGGTTACGAGTACATTAGTGTGTGTGAGGTGCGGTAGGATCGCAGACAGCGGGTGGATATATGTGTCTGGCTGACGAGATCAATTATGCAGCTCGAGAGAAATATGAACTTTTACAAGATAGCACCTCTAATTTACTTAGCGCACTACCTCCACACATTCGTTTGTTGGAAATAACTGACATTGAAGAGCTCTTTGTCTCGGTCAAAATGTTTGTTGTCGGACTATTGTGAATAGTTAAATGGCTCATTATGTGTCTTCACTTGTTCAAATGTTTAACACTAGAGTACACGCGCGGCCTACTATAGTAGACCAGGGTTACTTTTTTTGTAGTAACTTTTTAGTTTTGCGCGCTAGAAGCTAGCGATTCCAGGTAAGCCTCGTCTAGTATATTTGTAGCAATCTCAGTAACTTGCGCGATCCCTGCGCGAACGCACTTGCGAGATATTTGGCGATAAAAGCGCGGGCCTACTAAAGTAGTCCGCGCGTGTATTGGTGTATCAAAATCAGGTAAGTAGTTTTTCGTGTATTATCGATTTATGACGCTAAAATAATGATCTCGAGTTATAACATGTATATATATTTGTATGTTTATCAAATAACTGTTATTTTAAATTTATCGAATGTTTATTATTTTTGTATTTTTATAGATTTATAACCAATTACGTCATGGATGATTCACAAGTGGAAAGGTGGCTACATGAGCTAGATACTGATGATGAAGATGTGAGTGAGAGTAAAGACGATGAAGTTGACACATTACAGGCCCTAAAATAGTTCGTAAGTCAGAACTCCAGGAAGATGAAGAGGAAAGGTTGGGTGAATCTGACGAAACATCAGATTCAGATAACGCTCCACTCTCGGAACTAGCATATCGAAGGCGGGGACCAGTCTAGTTCTAGTCCAGTCTAGTCTATAGTGTTCTGCGTAACAGCCGTCGATAGCCACTAACATTATTTTTTGATTTGATGAACATTGTTAGAATCAAAGCTCTGGTAATCAACCAAGTGAATGCCTGACCCGAAAAAATTATCAGGCGTAACTTTTTGAACGAACTGTCCTTCAATTTGATAAAACCACTTTTGATCCGTCAGGCATCCATTGAAACACTTCCACGACATTTTAAATTTAGGATTGGAGCACTTTTAGGCAGCACAGCTAAAGAATCCCAAAACTCTCAAACATTATAAAGACAGGACGAGTTGTTCGATGTGCACTCTGCTAGAGAGTCCGAAATCGGTCGACAAAGAAGTGGTTCAAGACTTGCAATAAATGGGTTTGTCCCGATTACCAAGCAGTAGTGTGTCCTGAATGCTACGAAAACAAATAAAATTGTCATTAAATTTAGTGTTAATTAAAAAAATATATGCTGATCTCAGAAGTGCCATTTTTGTAATTTTTTTTTAGATATTTGCTAAATTGCTGATTGTTCACTATTTTAAATAACATATCTAAGTTTTAATGTTGTAATACTAAGTAAAATAAATAATTTTTCCATTCCATTTATTATTTTAATCAAACAATTATAAATAAACAATTTATTGACATTTCAAAATGGCCTAATATAGTAGGCCACGCGTGTACTCAAGTAAAAAAAAGGTGCGCGTGTACCGTAGTGTTAAATGTATTACTGAATATAATAATAATAGTCGAAGAGGTTTCATTTCGTCTTAGTTTAATTAAATAGTTGCTAATCTTGATATTAAATGCAAAAATGTATATGTCGTGAGCTGGACACGTCCCATGTAGTGAAATGTCAGTAGTATAGTTTTAATAGTAACTGATTAATTAGTAATAGCAAAGGACAAAACTTCATGAATTTTTGAAAAATTACTTTTATTACCGAAGTCAGCGATAGCGATATTTATCACGTTTAGTATGAAATCGTGTCAGATGACGTCACTACACATGCCGTTAAGCTCACTTTGATTGCCAATAAAGTGATAATTTTAGTAATTGATGTTTTGATGTTCAAATTGTGTTTTTGTTTTTACTTACATTTGAATGTGCTTACAGTATACATTTATAGACTAAAATTGAAAATAATTATAATTAAACTGTGTTAGAAATAAGTTTCTTAACAAATCATAAAACTGACAAAAACGAACTTTTACGAATTATATAGCTATCTATGTTGTTAGCCTTTACCTTTGTTGTTACCTTTGTATAAAATAGCTAAAACGACAGCAAAATAACGATTTATAGAGAAGTAAAGCAAACATTTCCCGAAAACCGTATTACGTTACGTCAGGAAATAAAGAAACATTGAAAGAGCCTCCAACTTGTGGTTGGACCTCTCAACTTTCATCTGAACAAGTTCTTATATATAGTTATATAATGCTTGTTCATGTTCTTACACATAATAATATTATATTTTTATTGAGAAAAAATCTTTTGTCATATAATTATAATAGTATAGAAATGATTGTACTTAAATTATAATGTTACAAAAGACATATCTTTTAATATAAAGAATATAAAAGAAAACATTCCCGGATCGAGTCCCGACCCGAGATCCCGATATCGAAGTTTTCATTTGTATCTCCTTGCACAATATTCAAGTTTTCATTTGTATCTCCTTGCACAATATTCAAGTTTTCATTTGTATCTCCTTGCACAATATTCAAGTTTTCATTTGTATCTCCTTGCACAATATTCAAGTTTTCATTTGTACCTCCTTGCACAATATTCAAGTTTTCATTTGTATCTCCTTGCACAATATTCAAGTTTTCATTTGTATCTCCTTGCACAATATTCAAGTTTTCATTTGTATCTCCTTGCACAATATTCAAGTTTTCATTTGTATCTCCTTGCACAATATTCAAGTTTTCATTTGTACCTCCTTGCACAATATTCAAGTTTTCATTTGTATCTCCTTGCACAATAGTCAAGTTTTCATTTGTATCTCCTTGCACAATATTCAAGTTTTCATTTGTATCTCCTTGCACAATATTCAAGTTTTCATTTGTATCTCCTTGCACAATATTCAAGTTTTCATTTGTACCTCCTTGCACAATATTCAAGTTTTCATTTGTATCTCCTTGCACAATAGTCAAGTTTTCATTTGTATCTCCTTGCACAATATTCAAGTTTTCATTTGTATCTCCTTGCACAATATTCAAGTTTTCATTTGTATCTCCTTGCACAATATTCAAGTTTTCATTTGTACCTCCTTGCACAATATTCAAGTTTTCATTTGTATCTCCTTGCACAATAGTCAAGTTTTCATTTGTATCTCCTTGCACAATATTCAAGTTTTCATTTGTATCTCCTTGCACAATATTCAAGTTTTCATTTGTACCTCCTTGCACAATATTCAAGTTTTCATTTGTATCTCCTTGCACAATAGTCAAGTTTTCATTTGTATCTCCTTGCACAATATTCAAGTTTTCATTTGTACCTCCTTGCACAATATTCAAGTTTTCATTTGTATCTCCTTGCACAATAGTCAAGTTTTCATTTGTATCTCCTTGCACAATATTCAAGTTTTCATTTGTATCTCCTTGCACAATATTCAAGTTTTCATTTGTATCTCCTTGCACAATATTCAAGTTTTCATTTGTACCTCCTTGCACAATATTCAAGTTTTCATTTGTATCTCCTTGCACAATAGTCAAGTTTTCATTTGTATCTCCTTGCACAATATTCAAGTTTTCATTTGTATCTCCTTGCACAATATTCAAGTTTTCATTTGTATCTCCTTGCACAATATTCAAGTTTTCATTTGTACCTCCTTGCACAATATTCAAGTTTTCATTTGTATCTCCTTGCACAATAGTCAAGTTTTCATTTGTATCTCCTTGCACAATATTCAAGTTTTCATTTGTATCTCCTTGCACAATATTCAAGTTTTCATTTGTATCTCCTTGCACAATATTCAAGTTTTCATTTGTACCTCCTTGCACAATATTCAAGTTTTCATTTGTATCTCCTTGCACAATAGTCAAGTTTTCATTTGTATCTCCTTGCACAATATTCAAGTTTTCATTTGTATCTCCTTGCACAATATTCAAGTTTTCATTTGTACCTCCTTGCACAATATTCAAGTTTTCATTTGTATCTCCTTGCACAATAGTCAAGTTTTCATTTGTATCTCCTTGCACAATATTCAAGTTTTCATTTGTACCTCCTTGCACAATATTCAAGTTTTCATTTGTATCTCCTTGCACAATATTCAAGTTTTCATTTGTATCTCCTTGCACAATAGTCAAGTTTTCATTTGTATCTCCTTGCACAATATTCAAGTTTTCATTTGTACCTCCTTGCACAATATTCAAGTTTTCATTTGTATCTCCTTGCACAATAGTCAAGTTTTCATTTGTATCTCCTTGCACAATATTCAAGTTTTCATTTGTACCTCCTTGCACAATATTCAAGTTTTCATTTGTATCTCCTTGCACAATATTCAAGTTTTCATTTGTATCTCCTTGCACAATATTCAAGTTTTCATTTGTATCTCCTTGCACAATATTCAAGTTTTCATTTGTACCTCCTTGCACAATATTCAAGTTTTCATTTGTATCTCCTTGCACAATATTCAAGTTTTCATTTGTATCTCCTTGCACAATATTCAAGTTTTCATTTGTATCTCCTTGCACAATATTCAAGTTTTCATTTGTATCTCCTTGCACAATATTCAAGTTTTCATTTGTACCTCCTTGCACAATATTCAAGTTTTCATTTGTATCTCCTTGCACAATATTCAAGTTTTCATTTGTATCTCCTTGCACAATATTCAAGTTTTCATTTGTACCTCCTTGCACAATATTCAAGTTTTCATTTGTATCTCCTTGCACAATATTCAAGTTTTCATTTGTACCTCCTTGCACAATATTCAAGTTTTCATTTGTATCTCCTTGCACAATATTCAAGTTTTCATTTGTATCTCCTTGCACAATATTCAAGTTTTCATTTGTACCTCCTTGCACAATATTCAAGTTTTCATTTGTATCTCCTTGCACAATAGTCAAGTTTTCATTTGTATCTCCTTGCACAATATTCAAGTTTTCATTTGTATCTCCTTGCACAATATTCAAGTTTTCATTTGTACCTCCTTGCACAATATTCAAGTTTTCATTTGTATCTCCTTGCACAATAGTCAAGTTTTCATTTGTATCTCCTTGCACAATATTCAAGTTTTCATTTGTACCTCCTTGCACAATATTCAAGTTTTCATTTGTATCTCCTTGCACAATATTCAAGTTTTCATTTGTATCTCCTTGCACAATAGTCAAGTTTTCATTTGTATCTCCTTGCACAATATTCAAGTTTTCATTTGTACCTCCTTGCACAATATTCAAGTTTTCATTTGTATCTCCTTGCACAATAGTCAAGTTTTCATTTGTATCTCCTTGCACAATATTCAAGTTTTCATTTGTACCTCCTTGCACAATATTCAAGTTTTCATTTGTATCTCCTTGCACAATATTCAAGTTTTCATTTGTATCTCCTTGCACAATATTCAAGTTTTCATTTGTATCTCCTTGCACAATATTCAAGTTTTCATTTGTACCTCCTTGCACAATATTCAAGTTTTCATTTGTATCTCCTTGCACAATATTCAAGTTTTCATTTGTATCTCCTTGCACAATATTCAAGTTTTCATTTGTATCTCCTTGCACAATATTCAAGTTTTCATTTGTATCTCCTTGCACAATATTCAAGTTTTCATTTGTACCTCCTTGCACAATATTCAAGTTTTCATTTGTATCTCCTTGCACAATATTCAAGTTTTCATTTGTATCTCCTTGCACAATATTCAAGTTTTCATTTGTACCTCCTTGCACAATATTCAAGTTTTCATTTGTATCTCCTTGCACAATATTCAAGTTTTCATTTGTACCTCCTTGCACAATATTCAAGTTTTCATTTGTATCTCCTTGCACAATATTCAAGTTTTCATTTGTATCTCCTTGCACAATATTCAAGTTTTCATTTGTATCTCCTTGCACAATATTCAAGTTTTCATTTGTACCTCCTTGCACAATATTCAAGTTTTCATTTGTATCTCCTTGCACAATATTCAAGTTTTCATTTGTATCTCCTTGCACAATATTCAAGTTTTCATTTGTATCTCCTTGCACAATATTCAAGTTTTCATTTGTATCTCCTTGCACAATATTCAAGTTTTCATTTGTACCTCCTTGCACAATATTCAAGTTTTCATTTGTATCTCCTTGCACAATAGTCAAGTTTTCATTTGTATCTCCTTGCACAATATTCAAGTTTTCATTTGTATCTCCTTGCACAATATTCAAGTTTTCATTTGTATCTCCTTGCACAATATTCAAGTTTTCATTTGTACCTCCTTGCACAATATTCAAGTTTTCATTTGTATCTCCTTGCACAATATTCAAGTTTTCATTTGTATCTCCTTGCACAATATTCAAGTTTTCATTTGTATCTCCTTGCACAATATTCAAGTTTTCATTTGTACCTCCTTGCACAATATTCAAGTTTTCATTTGTACCTCCTTGCACAATATTCAAGTTTTCATTTGTATCTCCTTGCACAATATTCAAGTTTTCATTTGTATCTCCTTGCACAATATTCAAGTTTTCATTTGTACCTCCTTGCACAATATTCAAGTTTTCATTTGTATCTCCTTGCACAATATTCAAGTTTTCATTTGTATCTCCTTGCACAATAGTCAAGTTTTCATTTGTATCTCCTTGCACAATATTCAAGTTTTCATTTGTATCTCCTTGCACAATATTCAAGTTTTCATTTGTACCTCCTTGCACAATATTCAAGTTTTCATTTGTACCTCCTTGCACAATAGTCATGTTTCAAAATCTACTCGTATACTACAAATAATAAAGTCATGTCTAAACATTGAATATTTTCACGGAATTTTAAATGTATGTATGTATGTTCCGTTTTAACTCGAGAACTACTCAGCGGATTTGGATGTGGCTTTCTTTATTAACATCGTTGTAAACCTGGTCAACATTGAAGCTTAGCTTAAAATGGAGCAAAGATTTAATAAACGCGGGAGAAGCCGCAGGCGAAAGGCCAGTAATTTATAAATTTATTTCACGGATTTGATAAGAGTAATAATTGTCTCTGTGGTCTAGTGGTCTGAATACAGGGGAATAGGGGTTCACAACACTCAAGGGTCCGTTTTCAGGGATCACGGGTTCACAACACTCAAGGGTCCGTATACAGGGATCACGGGTTCACAACACTCAAGGGTCCGTAAACAGGGATCACGGGTTCACATCACTCAAGGGTCCGTATACAGGGATCACGGGTTCACAACACTCAAGGGTCCGTATACAGGGATCACGGGTTCACAACACTCAAGGGTCCGTATACAGGGATCACGGGTTCACAACACTCAAGGGTCCGTATACAGGGATCACGGGTTCACAACACTCAAGGGTCCGTATACAGGGATCACGGGTTCACAACACTCAAGGGTCCGTATACAGGGATCACGGGTTCACATCACTCAAGGGTCCGTATACAGGGATCACGGGTTTACAACACTCAAGGGTCCGTATACAGGGATCACGGGTTCACAACACTCAAGGGTCCGTATACAGGGATCACGGGTTTACAACACTCAAGGGTCCGTATACAGGGATCACGGGTTCACAACACTCAAGGGTCCGTATACAGGGATCACGGGTTTACAACACTCAAGGGTCCGTATACAGGGATCACGGGTTCACAACACTCAAGGGTCCGTATACAGGGATCACGGGTTCACAACACTCAAGGGTCCGTATACAGGGATCACGGGTTTACAACACTCAAGGGTCCGTATACAGGGATCACGGGTTCACAACACTCAAGGGTCCGTATACAGGGATCACGGGTTCACAACACTCAAGGGTCCGTATACAGGGATCACGGGTTCACAACACTCAAGGGTCCGTATACAGGGATCACGGGTTCACATCACTCAAGGGTCCGTATACAGGGATCACGGGTTTACAACACTCAAGGGTCCGTAAACAGGGATCACGGGTTCACATCACTCAAGGGTCCGTAAACAGGGATCACGGGTTCACAACACTCAAGGGTCCGTATACAGGGATCACGGGTTCACAACACTCAAGGGTCCGTATACAGGGATCACGGGTTCACATCACTCAAGGGTCCGTATACAGGGATCACGGGTTTACAACACTCAAGGGTCCGTAAACAGGGATCACGGGTTCACATCACTCAAGGGTCCGTATACAGGGATCACGGGTTCACAACACTCAAGGGTCCGTATACAGGGATCACGGGTTCACAACACTCAAGGGTCCGTATACAGGGATCACGGGTTCACATCACTCAAGGGTCCGTATACAGGGATCACGGGTTCATATTACTCAAGGGTCCGTATACAGGGATCACGGGTTCACATCACTCACGGGTCCGTATACAGGGATCACGGGTTCACATCACTCAAGGGTCCGTATACAGGGATCACGGGTTCATATTACTCAAGGGTCCGTATACAGGGATCACGGGTTCATATTACTCAAGGGTCCGTATACAGGGATCACGGGTTCACATCACTCAAGGGTCCGTATACAGGGATCACGGGTTCACATCACTCAAGGGTCCGTATACAGGGATCACGGGTTCATATTACTCAAGGGTCCGTATACAGGGATCACGGGTTCACATCACTCAAGGGTCCGTATACAGGGATCACGGGTTCACATCACTCAAGGGTCCGTATACAGGGATCACGGGTTCATATTACTCAAGGGTCCGTATACAGGGATCACGGGTTCACATCACTCAAGGGTCCGTATACAGGGATCACGGGTTCATATTACTCAAGGGTCCGTATACAGGGATCACGGGTTCACATCACTCACGGGTCCGTATACAGGGATCACGGGTTCACATCACTCAAGGGTCCGTATACAGGGATCACGGGTTCATATTACTCAAGGGTCCGTATACAGGGATCACGGGTTCACATCACTCAAGGGTCCGTATACAGGGATCACGGGTTCACATCACTCAAGGGTCCGTATACAGGGATCACGGGTTCATATTACTCAAGGGTCCGTATACAGGGATCACGGGTTCACATCACTCAAGGGTCCGTATACAGGGATCACGGGTTCACATCACTCAAGGGTCCGTATACAGGGATCACGGGTTCATATTACTCAAGGGCCCGTATACAGGGATCACGGGTTCACAACACTCAAGGGTCCGTATACAGGGATCACGGGTTCACATCACTCAAGGGTCCGTATACAGGGATCACGGGTTCACATCACTCAAGGGTCCGTATACAGGGATCACGGGTTCACATCACTCAAGGGTCCGTATACAGGGATCACGGGTTCATATTACTCAAGGGTCCGTATACAGGGATCACGGGTTCACATCACTCACGGGTCCGTATACAGGGATCACGGGTTCACATCACTCAAGGGTCCGTATACAGGGATCACGGGTTTACAACACTCAAGGGTCCGTAAACAGGGATCACGGGTTCACATCACTCAAGGGTCCGTATACAGGGATCACGGGTTCACAACACTCAAGGGTCCGTATACAGGGATCACGGGTTCACAACACTCAAGGGTCCGTATACAGGGATCACGGGTTCACATCACTCAAGGGTCCGTATACAGGGATCACGGGTTTACAACACTCAAGGGTCCGTAAACAGGGATCACGGGTTCACATCACTCAAGGGTCCGTATACAGGGATCTTGGGTTCACAACACTCAAGGGTCCGTATACAGGGATCACGGGTTCACATCACTCACGGGTCCGTATACAGGGATCACGGGTTCACATCACTCAAGGGTCCGTATACAGGGATCACGGGTTCATATTACTCAAGGGTCCGTATACAGGGATCACGGGTTCATATTACTCAAGGGTCCGTATACAGGGATCACGGGTTCACATCACTCAAGGGTCCGTATACAGGGATCACGGGTTCACATCACTCAAGGGTCCGTATACAGGGATCACGGGTTCATATTACTCAAGGGTCCGTATACAGGGATCACGGGTTCACATCACTCAAGGGTCCGTATACAGGGATCACGGGTTCACATCACTCAAGGGTCCGTATACAGGGATCACGGGTTCATATTACTCAAGGGTCCGTATACAGGGATCACGGGTTCACATCACTCAAGGGTCCGTATACAGGGATCACGGGTTCACATCACTCAAGGGTCCGTATACAGGGATCACGGGTTCATATTACTCAAGGGTCCGTATACAGGGATCACGGGTTCACATCACTCAAGGGTCCGTATACAGGGATCACGGGTTCACATCACTCACGGGTTCACATCACTCACGGGTCCGTATACAGGGATCACGGGTTCACATCACTCAAGGGTCCGTATACAGGGATCACGGGTTCATATTACTCAAGGGTCCGTATACAGGGATCACGGGTTCACAACACTCAAGGGTCCGTATACAGGGATCACGGGTTCACATCACTCAAGGGTCCGTATACAGGGATCACGGGTTCATATTACTCAAGGGTCCGTATACAGGGATCACGGGTTCACATCACTCAAGGGTCCGTATACAGGGATCACGGGTTCACATCACTCAAGGGTCCGTATACAGGGATCACGGGTTCATATTACTCAAGGGTCCGTATACAGGGATCACGGGTTCACAACACTCAAGGGTCCGTATACAGGGATCACGGGTTCACATCACTCAAGGGTCCGTATACAGGGATCACGGGTTCACATCACTCAAGGGTCCGTATACAGGGATCACGGGTTCATATTACTCAAGGGTCCGTATACAGGGATCACGGGTTCACATCACTCAAGGGTCCGTATACAGGGATCACGGGTTCACATCACTCAAGGGTCCGTATACAGGGATCACGGGTTCATATTACTCAAGGGTCCGTATACAGGGATCACGGGTTCACAACACTCAAGGGTCCGTATACAGGGATCACGGGTTCACATCACTCAAGGGCACATTTGTATATAGTCTGCGTGCTTCAGAAGGCACATTAAGCTGTGGGTTCAATTTGTGCCTGAATTACGGCGATAGGACTCATAACTGATCACGCTGAGACGTAATAGTCATCGATAAAACGTGGGTATCCAAGAGTGAACTAATGAACTGGGACTTGCATTTCACAGTCTCCACTCGGAAACATCAGGGGATAATAGTTTTTAAACATATTTAAGTGCACTAGCGTTCCCGGTTCAGAGCCTCTGAAATCTAGGTATTCTACTTATGTATATCGCACAGTTATTATGTTACTTTTTGTTATTTTTTTTATTATTTATTTCATTGTCCATTCATAAAGGAACACTGTAGACAGATGATCCTAGCAGAATGTTTGAGCAGTCAGCCCGGAAATTTTTATTGGTTAACTGTTTCAACGACATCAATAAAATAACGCTCTCGCTGATTCAAGTTTGTATGTAGCGCGCGCCCTACTGCTGCTACAAACATAGCGTAACTCTGCTACGAGGGCTACGGCGTAGTGGAGCGTCGCGTCGTGTGTAGCTAGTAACTGTAGCTACGTAGGCTTATAGTGAGTGTTATTATTGTATGATTTTTTTTTTCTTTTATTATTGTCTCTGATACGCTAACGAAACTGATGAGTCCCGCACGTAGCGGAGCGATGTGTCCCGCACGTAGCGGAGCGATGTGTCCCGCACGTAGCGGAGCGATGTGTCCCGCACGTTTTGTATGCATGCAATTAACTTATAGCAATTAACTAAAGTTAAATGCAGACTTGAAAGTTAACAAGCAAACGAACTTTTTGGTTAAAAATGTTAGTGTGGATGAATGATGTGCGTGCGTTATAGGTAGTTGAGTCGCTACGAGACAATGATCTGATAGAGTTCGAACAAGCTGTTTGTTGTGACGGATCGATGGCGGCGGTAGCGGCAGTGATGGCAGCGCGGCGGTGACGTTAGTGGGGAACGGTACTTTGATAAATTGTAGGCTTTAATTAAAGATTTGAGATAAAGCTATGACAAGCCCTGCAAAATGATTGAAAGTTCGTGTTTTTGCAATAAAAAGTAAAGTTTTTTTAAACTATATATATACACTATATTTTACACACCTATCTATTTTTACCTCAGAGTTTGCAAGCAAGTTCTGTTGTCAGTACCTACGGCGCGCACTGTTGCTCGCAGCATGTCTACGCTTGTGCGCGCGCGGACTTCACTCAATGCACTGTTGGCGTCAGTACCGGAATGTGACTTATTTGCTGACAGATTGATGACTGTGATTGATGAATGTTTGGCGTTTTGCGAGCGTGATGACTGAAATGATTTGCTAATTTGTTTGATAAAATTAATAATTTTTTGGCATATTTTTTTGAGTATTGTATAATTTATTGTTGTTTTAATTTATTTATTAATTTGTTTTGATCGTGTTCTCTGTAGTAGTCTAGTATTGTTAGTAGATTTACTTTTTTTAATAATATTATATTGTATTACGCTTTAGTTTATAAACTGTTATGGCATACTTTATAAATAAATAAATAATTATGTAAGAGAATACTCTGACTGACTCATTGATCTATTAACGTCCAGTCCAAACGGCTGGACTTAGGAGTATACAATTTAGACTGTAGGTTCTTTGTATGACGTAGATATCCGCTAAAAAAATATTTTAGGGAATCCTCACGAGTTCGTGAAAAACATAATTAAGGCGAATGATCACGCTAAATAAGCAACTCGATGTGTGTCGGTACAAATATCAACGGAAACGACATTGAAATAATAATAATTTTCAGCGTGCCTTGAAAAGTGGCTGTTACGACAACCACTGCGTCTCCGGCTAGCGTAAAATAAGAGAAAATAATACTTTTCACATGGACGCCCTGAATGTAAAAATAATTTTGAACTTAAATTTTTTAGACCTAAAAATTTCCTATATTTTGGTGAAATAATAATTAAAATCGCTTTAGACGTTTGGGAGGAGTAAGAGAATTCTTGTGTAAATCATGTGAAACTTTCGATGACTTTCGATTTTTTTTGTCAAAACTTACAATAGAAAAACAGTTTATGAAACTTAAAATTTATTTTTGTCTCTATAATGCTTATCATATATTTTTATGAAAGTCTTTGGACCACCCGTGTGGGAGGAGTAGGCCTTCAAAGTGCAGTTGGCGTATCCATTCGCCTTAACCCGAACAACGCATCCGCCGGTCTCGAATAAATTACGTATAAGTTACGTATTGCTTTAAGAAATCAAGATCAAGAATAGTAAAAAACAAATCGAAATTATATAATTTATGATAATTTGATATTAAGTTTTTCAAATTGGGATTGTAACTCGAATAGTTAGCACTCGTCCATTCTCTATTCAGATTTCAGTTTTTATCTATTTATTGTTGGTGGTTGGCAACCAGTTGGCAACCGACTTGAAGATACATTATGTACAGTGGTTTCATTGAACAACGTTCACCGTGTGTAGTGGTCAGATAGTACATACAATGTTGCATCCTTCACTGGCAGACTACGAATCCGGCTGTCGCTTTTCAAACTATTTAGATACTAATAATAGTTAATCAAATCAGCAACCTTTTATGAAACGTCGAAAACGATTTTTTTGTATGAAAATACTTGGAAGTGACGTCATTACTTTGTATTTTGGAAAAAGACAAATGAATAACTTCTAAATTATTTCATTGTGTTAAAAATTTTAAATTTAACCTTATGCAAAATGATTTTATGTAGTTGACATTATTTCTGAACATCAATTATATATTATGCATACACAAATAAAGTTCTTAAATTTATTAACAACCCAGGCATCATCCCTGTAGTAAATATGTTTAAAGTTAATCATTGGAACACATTTCTTAATTTTTCTTTTCGTAACAGTAGGTACCTACTTTCTATTATAAGTACTTTTGTGAAAAATGCATCTCTACATTTAGTAATAAAAAAAATATTCAGATAAGTTATTAAATTATATATAAACATGATATTTTTTATTAAAACACATCCTGCATTCGACACCTAACCTAAAAAGAGTATACCTACCTTAATTAAACGGCACACACTCGACAGGATTTTCACCCTACGATTCACAGGTCACATCATGCTCTTAATTACTACCTACCTAGGTTCACGAGGGAGGTTGCGTCTCACTCGGCCGAGGGTTGCGGGAACAGGAAGGAGCGAGAGAGGCACAAAACAACGGACAGACACGACCGACCGCGGCGGTGGCGCGGCGCGGACTAAATCTGTGCTGGAGTAAGCTAGGGTCAGGTCAGATGAATGCTGGGGCGCGTTCAGAAGGATACAGATTTTTGATAATAAATCGTGTAAATATTTAAACAGTACGGTGTTTTCAACGCCAATTTGCATGGACGTTGTGACGTGTCAAGGGTTGGAATCTGATTTATTTTATTAGGTTACTCAGATTTTATTTTGTTAACAGATATATCTTTGCCGAATTAAAATTACCTAAATATTTTTATAAGGAGTAGATATGATACAAATGCATTACTGTACTTTTTTTAAATTTGTTGACTTTTTATTATTTAGCTCCAAATAACCATTTACACTTTCTTCAAACGGTCATTGTGTAACATGTAAGTAGGTATGTAAATGTTTCAACTCTACAAGAACTATGACATCATTCCAAGGACAAACACTGATATTCGAGACATCAAATTATACCCACGAGTGAAGTATAACACAAGATAATTACGCAATCAATTCATCATCTAAAACTTCTCGTAAAAATAGATACCATGCTTTATTAATCCCAACATTAATAACATTCATAACAACATTATAACCAACATTGCCAGCAGCATGCGAAAACCAATTTGATTTGACACTGTGACAACGTCCCTAGAACCAGCATCCCTCACACACGCAGATACAACCCTTATAAACACACCCTCACATACGTGTTTGGCCGGTGTCGTTCGTTGCCGACAGTTTGACACCTCTGTCTTTGTGTTAGTGTACACGACACTGCCACTTTACTTCGTGTAAAAGCGAAACATGTCTGTGTGTCGCTTCAGATGAAGAAGGGGAGAAAAGGATGAGCGCGGGGTAAAGGAACTTCCTTTAACTGACGTTTGGCTAAAGTACGCGTGGAAAAAACGACTGCACTGCAAGTGTGTATTTTCAAAATGGCCGCCAGCCGAAGCGCGCATGCGTGGCAGTATGGCGGGCTTTTGAAGTTGACTCGGGAAAGGTAAAGGACACTCGTGTCAAGTGGAGGATGAATTAAATGCGTTCATTTACGAGCTGACTTTGATTAAGGTAGTGCTCTGTGCAGGTGTAGGTACTGTGTGAGCTGTGGGTACTGTGAATAGTGCTAGCTTCATGTCAACACACGTTATAGTATTAAGGTAGTACTCTGTGCAGGTGTAGGTACTGTGTGAGCTGTGGGTACTGTGAATAGTGATAGCTTCATGTCAACACACGTTATAGTATTAAGATAGTGCTCTGTGCAGGTGTAGGTACTGTGTGAGCTGTGGGTACTGTGAATAGTGATAGCTTCATGTCAACACACGTTATAGTATTAAGGTAGTACTCTGTGCAGGTGTAGGTACTGTGTGAGCTGTGGGTACTGTGAATAGTGCTAGCTTCATGTCAACACACGTTATAGTATTAAGGTAGTACTCTGTGCAGGTGTAGGTACTGTGTGAGCTGTGGGTACTGTGAATAGTGATAGCTTCATGTCAACACACATTATAGTATTAAGGTAGTGCTCTGTGCAGGTGTAGGTACTGTGTGAGCTGTGGGTACTGTGAATAGTGATAGCTTCATGTCAACACACGTTATAGTATTAAGGTAGTACTCTGTGCAGGTGTAGGTACTGTGTGAGCTGTGGGTACTGTGAATAGTGATAGCTTCATGTCAACACACGTTATAGTATTAAGGTAGTACTCTGTGCAGGTGTAGGTACTGTGTGAGCTGTGGGTACTGTGAATAGTGATAGCTTCATGTCAACACACGTTATAGTATTAAGATAGTGCTCTGTGCAGGTGTAGGTACTGTGTGAGCTGTGGTTACTGTGAATAGTGATAGCTTCATGTCAACACACGTTATAGTATTAAGGTAGTACTCTGTGCAGGTGTAGGTACTGTGTGAGCTGTGGGTACTGTGAATAGTGCTAGCTTCATGTCAACACACGTTATAGTATTAAGGTAGTACTCTGTGCAGGTGTAGGTACTGTGTGAGCTGTGGGTACTGTGAATAGTGATAGCTTCATGTCAACACACATTATAGTATTAAGGTAGTGCTCTGTGCAGGTGTAGGTACTGTGTGAGCTGTGGGTACTGTGAATAGTGATAGCTTCATGTCAACACACGTTATAGTATTAAGGTAGTTGTTCAGAATAAAATGTATATTTCGGAACGCATCCATCAATGGTCTATATATTTTGTCTATGGACTTGGAGCTGTCAAAAAATACGAGGGACGTGGAAATTGGTATAGATCGTGGCCGATTTCATAAAATGTATTATTAAGGGCTTAATAGAGGGGAAATCGGTGCGGACACCGTAAAGAACATAAGTGAATCAAGGGCTTATGATATTTTGGCGTGAAGGCCACTTTTGAGTGAATTTCCTGTGTGTGTGTGACATAACCTGTGTCCACGCGGCTTCCGACAAGTGGACTTGTTAATTATTATTTCTTCTGGGTTCTGGATGCATCCCGGGTTAGGAGGTTTGTGTTTAGATTCATCGTGGAAGGTGATCAACGTGTCACGGCACCGGCACGCCTTGGAGTCCACGTGCGCAGTGGTCTTCGTGCGAGGATCAGTGGATGAGGTCATCATGCAACTGTCTGGTAGGACATTTTATATTATATATTGTAGAATGTAAGATACTTGTAGACTATAAATCTGGGACAGCTTATGGGCCCCTGTTCCAGCTGCAGGTATCGCCCTTTAGCTTACAATTAGTGGTGTCTGAGCGTGGTTATGGAACCCTCGCACCAGTGACGCCGATGCCCGTCACTAGTCAGTATTACCACTTTTTCTAAGCTACAATTTGTGGTAGCAACGAGCGTTTTTTATCAAACAAGTTTTGGTAGCCAGTCCGTGGTTAATCCCAACTTTGGTTTATATACATTTAAACAGCGGAACTGGGCGGCCCCAGTGTCATTGAACTGTTAACATAGCTAGGCTATATACATGTACATGTAGCAATTACAAATTGGATTTGTTTAGTGCTTTGAGTAGATAATTGATTACCGGAGGGTACCACATTGATGTGGTTCAGTAATATCAGTATAAATTGTTAATTTAGTACATATCAAGTGTTCTTGTATTGCAATAACATTATATCATATAACGGTTTATATTATAGATTGGAAATCAACTTGTTAGCTAATATACGGTTATCTTGGCTTGAATTTATGTACTTACAAGCATGTATACAAGTGCATAGTGGAATGTGCATTCGGGTTTGTGTGTATTGTATACACCAAATATAATTTAAATTTGGTAATATAGAATTAGGTAGGAACCTATTTGTTTGTTTAGTATTGACGGACAGTACATACATTGGTAATTGGGAATTAATTTTGCTAATTAAATTCTTTTTATAGGTAGGGTATCTATTGAGCAGTGCTTCTGTATTTTGTGCCGTGTCAGGGTGTTTGCTAAATAGTTTTTATTTATACATTTCCCGGTTCATTGCGGCATGATGTCCAAGTCTCACAAGGCTGCGTTGGCGAAAGAGCTCCGCTGGTTTACGACCGTCCAGGGATTGCTTTCTCGTTCGGATCGCGACAATGCAATCCTGGAGAGAGCCGAGCGGATGCATCAGCGGCTGGCTGATGCTAAGGTGGCTGTGAAAGCACTGGAGGAAAGTGAAGAGCCTATGAAGAGGTATGTTACGGATTTAGCTCAGATAAAAGGGATTTATGATGATATAACAGAGGCGGCCTCCATGATCAAGAGGCGGCAATCGGGCAGCCCGGTTGTTAGCACACCTAGACCAATAGATGGCGCCACTAGTATGACGCTGGTTATAAAGTCAAATAATATTGCTAATGTAAAGAGGCAAAATTCAGGAGGTCCTGTAGTTGTCACGCCTCAACCGGTAGATGGCGTGTCTGGTAGTTTGGTTAGTTTAGAACTAAATAAATTTAATGGGAAAATTCAAGAATGGGTTTCTTTTAAAAATATGTTTAATTCATTAGTAAATTCTAGGGTAGATTTATCAAAGGGGCAAAAGATGGCATATTTGATGTCAACATTGGAGGGCGAAGCAAGGTCGCTCATCCAGCACCTCAGGGTAGAGGATGATCATTATGATATAGCGTGGGGCTTATTAAATGATAGGTATCAGAACATGCGCTTACTGGCGGATGCGCATGCGTCTCAATTGTTGACGTTACCTAGGGTAACCGACTGGGCACAGCTGAGGCAGCAATTACTAACTCCGGTCACTGTGGCGTGTAATGCCCTTAGAACATTAGGTTTACCGGTGGACGAGTGGTCGTTTTTACTCGTTCACATTATTTTAGGTAGGTTGCCTAATGATGTGAGGTCACGTTTTGAGCGGGTGTCCGCAGGAAAAGATGGCAGCACTGTGCCTAAATTTACGGACTTAATGAGGTTTCTTGAATATGAAGCTAGGGTAGCAGAAACATCACAGCCGGACTTGGCGCCATCTGGGGCGCAATCATTTTCGTCTGCTGGCTCATCTGAATGTGGGGAGCCCAGACAACCGCAGCAGTCGCGGGGACGCGATATGACACGTTTGGCGGGGGTCGCCGTGATCGAGAGGTCATTGACCTGTTTACAGTGTGGCCATACGGGGCATGACCTGCTGAGATGTCAGCAGTGGCGAAACCTGCACGTCACCGAGCGGCGACGCATAGTGAAGCGTAAGGGCCTGTGTTTCGGTTGCTTGGGCAATCATTTTGAACGTAATTGTCCCGAGCCACGACGTTGCAGTGTTTGTGAGGGGCCTCACCATTTATTGTTGTGTGCCAACAGATCTGAAGCGGCTTCACCGGTCCCGCAGCTACGGAGCCCTACGGGCGGGGGTGCTTCAGGGAGAACTCCCCCCCCTTGGACAACGGGGGTGCGTCAGGGAGAACTTCCCCCCCCTCGGTCCAGGGAAGGCTTGCTGTCGGGCAGAGCTCCCCTCCGTCAAAACGGAGGACTGCGGCGCGAGGCGCGCCCCCTCACCGGGAGGTGAGTTATGTATTTGCGCGTGGACCCGTAGGGGGCTTGCCTACGGGCTATCACACATATGGCCATGTAGTGAATTGGGCCCCTACGGGCGGGGGCCAATTGGAGTTGACAAGGGCTAGGCCCCCCCTCCCCGCGCCGGTTTTGGTGCCAGCTGGCATGGAGCACCGTGCTCAGACGGAGTCAAGGGGTTACTCACCGCCGTACCGCGAGTACCCGCGGTTAGAGTACCACCCGCCGTACTCAGGGAGAGTTGGAGGCTACGCTCCCCCCATGGTGGGGATGTGCACGCGCCAGCCATATTATTGCCAGTGGACTGGTCCTGCACTCCACAGGTGGGGTAGCCTGTAACTAGCTTGTTCAAGCCATGAGTACGGAACCGCGGACGGTTCTGTTGCCTACCGCGATGGCTCGCGTCTAGGGCCCTCCTCGACTCGGAAAGTCAAGTGGCGCACCGATTGGTTTTGAACCTGGAGGTTTCGTCGGTGCCGCTCCTAGGTATTGGTGGACTGGAGTTGAATCAGCGGCTGCAGCCATGGTTATAGACAATATTGTCGGCTGGCAGCCTTCTTTGGACCTTCCTCCGTCCACAATCTCATGCACGTCAGGTCTGCATCTGGCAGACCCACGTTTTGTCATCCGGCCCCAGTCGATGTTTTCCTGGGCGCGGATTTGTTAGGATGGATCCTATTTGGTTTTTAAAAGACTCTGGGTTCTTCTTCATTGGTGGAGGTATCCACAATTTTGGATATTCGATATTTGATTCGATACTTGGATTATTACGTTCGAACTTAGGAAATGGCTTTCAAATGAACATATACTGTTTGCAGATTTGGAGGATCCCAATATGATGGTGGTATTAGGTTGAAATACCAACCAGTCAATGAAATTAATATATTTTGTCCCCAGCCGTGAGTGCAGAGGAGCGTTGGAGCGCATTGGTACACGGTACGTGTACTTCAGGCGGACCTCATCAAGTTTAGACTTCGAGTTCTGTGCGAGGATCACGCCAGGCTGAAGTGAGCGGTTGCTCGTTTGAATCCTTTCACGAATTATGAAGGACTTCTGCGTTTTGGAGGCTGATTTTGGAGAGCTGACCTGCCATACGGAAGTCTTCATCCTTTGCTTCTACCCAAGACGGACCTTTGGTAAATCTGTTGGTGTCGGATTGACACATACGTAATGCGCACGGGGGTTTTCAGCAATCGCAACGCTCGGGTTGTGAAAGCATACCTTGTGTATTTGTGTGCTTGGCCACCAAGGCCGTTCACTTGGCAGTGGTATCAGCTTTGACTACGGAGGCCTTCGTCGCCGCGTTGGATCGTTTCGTGTCGCGTAAGGGTTTACCTTCACTTATTCGCTCCGACAATGGCACAAACTACAAAGGTACTGCTAACTATCTAAAAGATATTGATAATTTTTTGTTTTGTAAATAACTATGCTAGTTTAAGTTAAATCTTCGCCCGGAAAGGGGTAACTTGGCCGTACAGTCCCCCAAATTGCCCTCACTGGGGAGGGAATTTTTTTGAAGCTGCCGTCAAGTCGGCGAAGACCCACCTCCGCTGCGTTATTGGGGAAACTGTTCTAATTTTTGAGGAGCTTGCCACTGTATATTGTTAAGTGGAAGCGGTCCTCAACTCTCGTCCTCTCTGTGGTCAGACAGGACTGAGCATCCTAGGGAAGGAAATTTAACTCTTTGAAGGATGTGAACTTACTATCCTTATTTTGGCACCGGGGCCGTATATTAAAGTTGTTTTTGGCGGAGACGGAACTCCACGCGTCGCAGAGGTGTTGGTCGAAGGTTCGATTTTGTGACGAGCCATGACAACTCTCTCCCGTCTCCCGGTTGTATGAGCTAGTGGTCTGATTGCTCAGCCCAGAGCGGGGGACTGTTCAGAATAAAATGTATATTTCGGAACGCATCCATCAATGGTCTATATATTTTGTCTATGGACTTGGAGCTGTCAAAAAATACGAGGGACGTGGAAATTGGTATAGATCGTGGCCGATTTCATAAAATGTATTATTAAGGGCTTAATAGAGGGGAAATCGGTGCGGACACCGTAAAGAACATAAGTGAATCAAGGGCTTATGATATTTTGGCGTGAAGGCCACTTTTGAGTGAATTTCCTGTGTGTGTGTGACATAACCTGTGTCCACGCGGCTTCCGACAAGTGGACTTGTTAATTATTATTTCTTCTGGGTTCTGGATGCATCCCGGGTTAGGAGGTTTGTGTTTAGATTCATCGTGGAAGGTGATCAACGTGTCACGGCACCGGCACGCCTTGGAGTCCACGTGCGCAGTGGTCTTCGTGCGAGGATCAGTGGATGAGGTCATCATGCAACTGTCTGGTAGGACATTTTATATTATATATTGTAGAATGTAAGATACTTGTAGACTATAAATCTGGGACAGCTTATGGGCCCCTGTTCCAGCTGCAGGTATCGCCCTTTAGCTTACAATTAGTGGTGTCTGAGCGTGGTTATGGAACCCTCGCACCAGTGACGCCGATGCCCGTCACTAGTCAGTATTACCACTTTTTCTAAGCTACAATTTGTGGTAGCAACGAGCGTTTTTTATCAAACATAGTACTCTGTGCAGGTGTAGGTACTGTGTGAGCTGTGGGTACTGTGAATAGTGATAGCTTCATGTCAACACACGTTATAGTATTAAGGTAGTGCTCTGTGCAGGTGTAGGTACTGTGTGAGCTGTGGGTACTGTGAATAGTGATGGCTTCATGTCAACACACGTTATAGTATTAAGGTAGTACTCTGTGCAGGTGTAGGTACTGTGTGAGCTGTGGGTACTGTGAATAGTGATAGCTTCATGTCAACACACGTTATAGTATTAAGGTAGTACTCTGTGCAGGTGTAGGTACTGTGTGAGCTGTGGGTACTGTGAATAGTGATAGCTTCATGTCAACACACGTTATAGTATTAAGGTAGTACTCTGTGCAGGTGTAGGTACTGTGTGAGCTGTGGGTACTGTGAATAGTGATAGCTTCATGTCAACACACGTTATAGTATTATTCCGAGCACTATTCCGGGTACTTTTGACATTGCTGTTCTTCAATATGTCGCCAATTTGGTCAGCATACGTCCTTCTAGGTTGGCCTGGTCGAGTTCTGCGTTCGACTTGTGCACCATACATTTTATTCGTCACTCTACTTTCATTCATCTTCTTTACATGTCTAAACCACCGAAGCATTCCTTATTCTATTCTAGTCACTACCGCAACGACCCCGTCCATTTTTTAAAACTTTTTTGAGGATCCCATTTCAGGCCGCAATGATCCCGTGGTCGAAGCCCGAATGTGTGATATTTTTCAGCATATTATTCAATTTCAAACCACACATACTCCAAAAGGAACGCATTTCCACTGCATTCACGCTGTTTTGATCTTTATCTTGCTATACCCAACATTCACTACCATACATAATTTAAGGATTGGCTCATTGCTTGTCAAAGCTTTCCTATTAAAAACTTGCGTTACCCTGAATATTATTGTCCAAAAGCTTTCTTAAACTAGTGACATTTAAAGTAAAAATAGAATTCTCCTTTTACCGCTTCATCTAATAAAATAGGCTAAGATCTCTCTCGAGTGTGACGTCAGCAACAACTCTGAGTACCGCTGACGCTGCAAAGGTTCCTCCAGTTACAGGTTTATTCAAATGTGCGCCCTCAGGTGTAGCCGCCCAGCCCAAGGCGGGCGGGATTCGAAAATTTGCTCACGTCGTTCCAATTGTAGACATGGAGGTGCGCGCTCATTGTTGTTATCTGAACGGTGGCTTTCATCACAATTCAATTTGTCATTTCTTTTTTGTGCAGTTTTGACTAATCAAACTAATCAAACTAATTAAACTAACCAAACTAATCAAACCTGTTTTTCTTGATATTAAAGCGTACGTTTGTGATAAGATCGAGTATTTTGATTTTTTGAAGG
Source organism: Ypsolopha sequella (assembly GCA_934047225.1). NCBI lineage: Eukaryota > Metazoa > Arthropoda > Insecta > Lepidoptera > Ypsolophidae > Ypsolopha > Ypsolopha sequella. The sequence continues at coordinate 586,582 of OW203986.1, read as the reverse complement.
TTACCATCTACATAGGTTTGTTTCTTTTCACTAAGTTAAAAACATTTCCATTGTAAAAGTTGTTCCTATGGAAGACTCCTAAAATTTTGCGTAAACTTGGCTTGAAATAATATCTAACACATTTGAATGTCATGTGCTTTATGAAGCACATTTTATAAAATCACAATAAAAAACAAAAACGACAATTTTTCTCAATCATTTACATAAAATTTTAACTAGTTAACGCTTATACATTTAATAAGATTACTAGGTATGTCCGAAGTAGAATTTGGATATATAGGGCAACGACATGGTATAAGATTTTACAACAAATACTTTGTCAGAGAATAAGTTTAAACTGTTTATTAAGCAGGGCCTATTGAAGAAGGCATATTATAAAATAAATTATTACTTAGACGATACTAAAGCATGGGGTTATGATAGTGATCTTTGTCATAACAATAGTTAGTATAATTTCCTAACTTATGTTATGATTCCTCTAGAATTAACGTTAATTAGTTAATAAATGAAATGACTGTAAAAACAGATGGACTATATGGGACAGGTAGACTAAGGTAAATTAAGAAAAGTAAATCTGCATGTGAGGAGCTCTGAACTGGGAACCGGGTTCAGAGCTCCTCATATCCAGATTTACTTTTCTTTCTGCGTTTCTATACTGCAATGATATATTATAATGTTAATTTATATCTCCTTGCGATGGATAAATCGCCAAGTGTTCAAACATAGAAATTTATTTCTGTCATAGTTTATATTACAATTATTTGTTTTGGTATAAATTTTAATAATATATGGCTATGGAAGAGTGGGGTCTTCTGTTACAAGTATTTTTGTACTTACAATAGAAGGCCTCAACAATATTTTTGTTATAATGTGTTTTTTACAAAAATAAATAATTTTTTATTTTGTGTTTTTAATATTTTTATTATTTTACATACTCTCGTAAGAAATTAACTAAAAGTTAGTTCGTTGCTCGTAAGTAATGTGTAATAAATAACAGTAATAAATATATCAAAATTCAAAGCAAATCTTTTTATTTATAATCGTATTTTTTGTAGTAATAACTAAGTATTCATCTTTGTCTCTCTCTTTGTTTTACCGGGTACGATAGCTCATGGTTTATGCCATCTTCCTTGATAAACACCATCACCGGGGACGATGGCACTGCGATGGCAATTGATCTGTGCCAACGTCCCCGTTGCAGCTCTCACCGGGGACGATGACACTTTTTTTTTCGTCCTCCCCGGTACCGGGGATGACCCACCGGGGAGGATGGTACCAAGCCCAACCTGCGATGGTGACGCGCGTCTATGTTTTGGAGTTTTAGTACAAACACGGAGCTTGAGACCGGCGTCACCAACTATGGTAAGTCAAATGGTCATATCGTTACAGGAAGAAAAATAGAAGAAAAAAAAATTAGAAGCATAACGTAAAGGTTATGTTTTTCAAGCCGTTTAAAACTTGTACTTTCACTTTGTAAAGCGAATTCAATCTACTTACTGTCAGGCAGCTTTTCACTCATAAACTTCTGCTAAAACAATATCGCAGCTCAGATTACAGGAGCCACAAATTGAAGTCATAAAGATGCGATGACATTGTGTATACTACCCCATCTTGTAAAACAGCATTAGCACAACGATTTTTCTTCTTTCTTGCACCTTACTTATATAACATTGTGAACAAAATAATTACAATCGACGATATGACAACTCATACACTAAATAAAGAATGTACAAAATGGCTTAGAAAGCTAGATTATAAAGCCACAGAAACACTTCTTGTAATTCCTAAATAATTAATTGTTTCCTGTTCTGTACATCTTCATCTTATTATTATTAACTAACACAATATCAATAAACATAAATGGGAAGAAACTGACACCTAAAATACAGTTTGTTCTCAAACTAGCTTAGGTCTCAGGGCTCATATTAACAAGGGTTAACATTTGCAAACTAGTAGGTACTTAAAAATCCGCTATATTATTATATACCTGTAATGTATAGTATACTACACTAATGTCTATACTCCTATGTGAGTATATATTGCTGTGCATACCTACCAATATATTGTAAGGAAAGTTATATTTATTTATTATGTTCTATTAATTATACATTTTTAAGTTAAGCTATTTCTGGTATATAAATAAATGATATTTTTTTTTTTTTTTTTTTATCCGTTTTTATTAGTTTTTTAAGACTTTCTAGTGTCATAACATAACATAAGGACAAGTATGATTTAGTTTAAATTAATGTTAGCTTTTTAATTTTAAAATAAGAACGTGCAAAAACACGGTAGTTTTTAGGGTTCCAAGTGAAGCTGTATTAATTACTAAAAAAAACGGCAAAGTGCGTGTCAGGCCACGCGCAGTGTAGAGTTCCGTAGTTGCCCTGCACAATATGCGGACTTCTTCTCCAAGGACATTTTATATAGCTTAGACTGTTAGACCCCAAAAAAGGCATCAGTTTAGTTTTCCGGAAGAAAGGATGCCACTTGCCACAATTGTTTATTGGACCAATATCTACCGATAAAGATCGGTAGCCTTCGGGAGCCTCTTCAATTTGGGGGGGGGAGGGCGTTCAAAGATGCACTGCGCCAAGCGTCATTTAAAAAAATTTAACTGTCTGAGTTTGTCAACTACATCAAGATGGGTGTCTTTTTCAGGTAAATTAAGGACGTAGAATTCATTTCTGACATAAAAAATTGTGATATTTGAAGTAATTTCTTGAAAATTTTTACATACATTAAAATTTTATGAAATACTTTTTACTTTCAGGCGCCACCAAAAAAAAACCTCAGGTTTTTTTAAGTAACAAAAAATACTTTACGAAAGCCTATTTTATGCAGATAAATAAAAATATAAGTTTTATTGGATTTTTAAAGGAAAAAACCATAAAAAAAAAAAAAAATAATGTCGGTGAGCTCTTATTTTACTACTACTTATTAACTAACCTGATAAAAGTATATCTATGTATAGTGTATTTATAAAAGTATATATATGCATAAAAACTATAAACACGTAAAAATGCTTTTCTATGGTTCTAAAAGAGTATTAACTATTTAATTATCTTTTTCATTTTTTGCAGCTTCTACCATCTATAACAAATAGTTCTAGGTGTGAAGTAAGTAAGTACTGCTGTAAGAAGACAATTGTGTTCCTGGTCACGAGTACCAATCTTTAACAAATAGGTTCTGGACTAGTCCTATCTTCTGTAAGAGAAATAAATATCCTGCTTATAGATGTATATACATATGTGTTATGTACAGTCATATGTACTTATAGTACTTAGTATGTATTTATTTAATAATTAAAAGATGACCGCTGGAAGCGGTACAATACGTATAATGAGGTTATAGTAATGCATATATACCTCTCTACATCTCCTACGTTATTATGACATACTTGAGGAGTACATCGATTTATTAATCACAAATTAAATCATTGGCCGTGATTTATTTGTGTGATCGTCTAGTAGATTAAGACGTTATGTTACAAAACGGTTATGCTCAAAACAATGTATATCATAATTCAACAAAGGAAAATAAAGTATTCAAGAAAAACTAATGTACTAGGTATTTGTTAAATGATACGATTTAGCTGTATTCTGGAACTCAGCTATAGTTCAAGGCTATTATTGCCATTGAAAATCCAAGGGAAAACGAAACACATTAATGACGAAATCACTATGTAAAACCACTTTTGATTCGACATTCCGTAAGACGTTTAACGAATAACACTTTCATAGCTTCGTAAGTTGCGCGCGACGTTATATTTCTAATTAGATAAATGATTATGTAATTATCGGATAATATAGTAAAGTGTGTGGGTGTGTGTGTAAAATATAATATTGCAGTTGTCTGGGTTAGAAAAAGGGGTTGATGAAACGTAGATACTCGATGCACGGTGGCTGCACGCTGTACGTTGATTTAGCTAGACTTTTGGTATTTGATGGGATTCTAGACCCAGATGAGTCCAGAATGAAGTGGGGGTTAAATTTATTTTAGCACAGTTGCATCTTTTTTGCATCCTACTTTGCATTGACACCTTGTTATCTCGAGGCAAATGCTGTCCGCAGCTGGATTGTCAGACCAGTGGGGTATCTATTGGCTATTTTTCTGCTTCCAGCCCCAATCGGGGGGACTAGGCAGAATTTGTTGCAGCACTAAAGCCTGGCCCCACTCATGAACTCCCTGGCAAACTGCGCGTAATATTTTCTCCAGGATGACACGAATAAAGAAGAGCTGTTTGGACTCCTGTCGTTCAAATATCACCCGATGGACTTGCCCATCAATAAAGAAATTGATGTAGTGAAGGGTAATCTGTTCTTTCCAATGTTGCTCGTGAACTGCCAAAATTGGAGCCTTTAACTTGAACTTTAACTTTAAATTTAACTTGAAGCGTCTGACACGTGAATGATGGTTCACTTGGCGGATACAGTAGACCAGGGTCATACGAAGTTAATGCACAGCAAACACCGATGTGGTAGTTATCGCTCTGGCATGTGTACTGAAATTGCCAAGATTAGAGGTATTATGGGTTCATGTGGTAACAGGGAAAAAGCACAATTTTTTGGCATGCCTCTAGATTGAATCAGCTCTAGGTATGAGCATTTCTTTTAATAGTCAAGAATGTATAATATATAAATAATCAGTTTAATAGCGTGAGTGTGTATAAGACAATTTATTTTGTTTAAAGGTCCTGAAAGAGCGGAGGTCTTGCCTGTGTTCCACGAACTTAGTGGATGGGATACAGTATCGTCTTTTAACGGCAGGGGAAAGAAAAATACTTTTGAAGCATGGAATTCATTGTCTTTTGCCACTAAAGGGTTTAAGGATCTTAAAAATGCAATATAAATGAGGCAGAGATTGTGCTACATAAGTTTGTCATAGCCATGTATGATAGGTATGTTAGCCAATTACTGAGTACTAACTAAAACATTAATATAAAGTTAAATTCATCGTAGCGAAAAGTCATATTACATGAACTTTTTCAGATCAAGTCCCTGTCCCTGCACGACTATCAATCATTGCCGTAAATATCTTTTTACAAAAACAGATCGGCAAATTGAAAATTTACCACCAACAGAAGCGGCCCTTTGTCAGCATATTTTACGCGCAGCTTGCCAGGGAGTTCATGAGTGGGGCCAGGCTTTAGTGCTAGAACAAATTCTGCCTAGTCCCCCCGATTGGGGCTGGAAGCAGAAAATTAGCCAATAGATACCCCACTGGTCTGACAACCCAGCTGCGGACAGCATTTGCCACGAGATAATAAGGTGCCAATGCAAAGTAGGATGCAAAAAAGATGCAACTGTGCTAAAATAAATTTAACATGTACCGAATTGTACCACTGCGGTAGAGGCTGCAAAAAATGAAAATGATAATTAAATAGTTAATACTCTTTTAGAACCATAGAAAAGCATTTTTAACGTGTTTCTAGTTTTTATGCATATATATACTTTTATAAATACACTATACATAAATATACTTTTAATACTAACTTTTAATAATAAAATATACTAAGGTTGGCTGGAAGAAATCGCTTTAAGTGATAAGTCCGCCTTTTTACAAAATTATGTTTTCAATTCTCTGTTTTCTTTTATGTCTTTTGTGTACAATAAAGTGTCAATTCATTCATTTATTCATTCATTCATTTATTCATACTTTTATCAGGTTAGTTAATAAGTAGTAGTAAAATAAGAGGTCACCGACATTGTTTTATTTTTTTTGATGGTTTTTTCCTATAAAAATCCAATAAAACTTATATTTTTATTTATCTGCATAAAATAGGCTTTCGTAACGTATTTTTTGTTACTTAAAAAAACCTGAGGTTTATTTTTGGTGGCGCCTGAAAGTAAAAAGTATTTCATAAAATTTTAATGTATGTAAAAATTTTCAAGAAACTACTAACAATATCTCAATTTTTTATGCCAGAAATGAATTCTACGTCCTTAATTTACCTGAAAAAGACACCCATCTTGATGTAGTTGACAAACTCAGACAGTTAAATTTTTTTAAATGACGCTTGGCGCAGTGCATCTTTGAACGCCCCCAAATTGAAGAGGCTCCCGAAGGCTACCGATCTTTATCGGTAGATATTGGTCCAATAAACAATTGTGGCAAGTGGCATCCTTTCTTCCGAAAAACTAAACTGGATGAGCTAACGGACCCAGCTAATAAGTTTGTCGACTAATACACAACGCGCCAAACTTCTAGTACGCTCGAAAGTTGCTCTTCCCAAGAACGGTCCATACATTTTGTTCCTGTTGATGCGAATCGCACCGTGTTTAGAGGGGACTAAAAGTTTGGCGCGATCTGTACTTTTTAACTTGTAAAGCCTACTTAGTTGTGATAGATTTCCTTTTAATTTCGTCATGTATACTACTGCTGTGATTTTTTTCACGTCTCCAAATACAGCGGTTTCGCTGGCAGGGGGGGACAATTGACTCTAACAAAAATTAACACTTTTAAGTTTAATATTTCGCAAACGAAACCCTGGATCGAAAAATGGTCTTCTTACACCCCCAATATTTTTAAATTACCTATCCAACGACACCCTACACTAGGGGATAGACGAGAAAAAAATCATCCCCACTTAACGTGTAGGGGAGGTACCCTAAAAATATATATTTTTCAACAAATTACTGTACCGCTTTATCGGCGTGATAAATATGTATACCCGTACTAAATAACAGCTTTCTAGTACTAATAGTCTCTAAGCTAAGCCGCGGACAGACAGACAGACAGACGGACATGGCGAAACTATAAGGTTTCCTTGTTGTTGACTACGGAACCCTAAAAATGAGTTATGATTTATGAAGTACCCTTGTATGTTGTCAAAAAATAATAAATAAATAAATAAATAAAAATAAAAAGCCTTTATTTCCAAATTAATTATAAATGGACAAATTCATTACATTATACTACTGCAAAATATCAAAATAATCATGATTACAATTAACACTGAATATAAAATTATATAGAATTCAATTAAACATAAACTTATAAACAAATAATCATTTCAATAAATGTCATAAAATCATAAATAGAAATCATGCATTGCAAAATTAAACTCAATAATAATATCATAATAATGTTTTGAATTTGTATGAATTGTTATTTAATCTACAAACAGCATTATTTGGGCACCCATAATTGGGTATAGGCCTCCTCCATATTTTTCCATGCTCGTCTATCCTGTGCATATCGTGTCCAGGTATTGCCTGCTACTTGTTTTATGTCGTCAGACCAGCGCTTCTTCGGATGACCAGGCAATCGGCGTCCTTCCCTCGGAAACCAGTGGAGGACTCGTTCGCTCCATCTACCGTCGGTTGCTCTAGCTACGTGACCTGCCCACTTCCATTTGAGCTTGCAAAGCAAGCCCACAGCGTCTGTTACTTTGGTCATTTCTCTAATGTCGGAGCTCCTAACTCTGTCTCTTAGTTTTAGTCCCAACATTGATCTTTCAGTTGCCCTTTGGAAGGACGTTATTTTTCGTATCACGGTTTTTGTGAGTGACCAGACTTGACAGCCATATAATAATGTTGGTAATATGGTATTGTCCATTACTTTCTTTTTTAGTTGTACTGGCAGATTGCTTTTGAAAACATCTTTATTCGCCCAGTATTTCTTCCAAGATGTAGCAATCCTTTTATCAATCTCTTTGGTTATGGCATCTTCAAAAGATATAATTTGTCCCAAATATATGTATTCTTTTACGTATTCTATGTTTCCGCTAGGTAACTGGATACGTTTTTCTTCTCCGTTTGTCATTGCTTTTGTTTTCAATGAGTTCATCAAAAGGCCTACCTTTTGGCTTTCTATGTCTAGCGCTGCGAGCATTGTTTGTAGATCTTGGTGACCATCTGCTAGTAGGACAATGTCATCGGCGAACCTTAAGTGTGACAGTTTTTCTCCGTTTATGTTAATTCCGTAATTGTGATTATCCAAATCCATTTTTCTGAAGACTGACTCAAGGAGGGCTGTGAAGAGTTTAGGTGAGATAGGATCACCTTGCTTAACACCACGTTTTATTGGGATAGACGTACCGACTTTTTCAAGTTTTATTTTTGCACTAGTTTCCTTGTATATGGCCTTGAGAAGGTTTATGTATTTTTTGTGGACTCCTTGTTCTATCAGACTTTTCCAAAGACACGAGTGAGAGATAGAATCGAAGGCCTTTGAGTAGTCCACAAAGGCAAGGTAGAGGGATTTGTTGTATTCTCTATATTTTTCAATCACTTGAGTAAGCGTGAATATGTGATCAGTGGTAGAGAATCCTTTTCTGAAACCAGCTTGCTCTTTTGACTGTTGTTCGTCTAATTGAACGGTTATTCTATTAAGGATAATTTTAGAGAATAGTTTGTAGATAGTTGGTAACAAACTGATTGGTCGATAATTATCTATTAAGTTAGGATCTCCTTTTTTATAGAGCAGTCTGATAAGTGCATTGTTCCAGTCTTCAGGTATCTGTTCTAATTCTAATATATTATTGAACAGCTTAGTAAGATGCGGGGTAAGCGGTTCAATCATCACTATAATTGTGTCATTTGTTATTCCATCTTCACCAGAACTTTTGTCTTTCTTAAGCTGTGTAATGGCATGTTCTGTTTCTCTATTTACTATAGCTAGCACTGATTCTTGAGGTGCTTCGTTATCAGAATTGGTTATCGCCGCTAGATGTGTGTCTTGGTTGGAGTACAGCTGTTTGTAAAATTGTGTTGCTACCTCTACAATTTCTTCTCTTTTAGTCACTTTCTTACCCATTGTGTTAGTCATGGAGTTAATCCATTCTTTAGAGTTATTAAATGATTTTGTTGTACGTTTGGTAGAACTTCTAGTTTCTATTTCTTTTTCAAGACTTTCAAGTTTCTTTTTTAGTTTACTTTCCTTAATTTTTTTCGGTATATTCTTATATAACTTTTTCAAGCGTTTTCTTTCTTCAGGATTTCTTTTTATTATCTGCTTTAATTTTGCTCTTTCATCAATCAAAGATTTAATGTCTTTTGTAATAAAATCCATCAAACTAGAGTTATCTTTTGTGCTAGGAAGATTTTTCACGCACTCATCGATTGCTTGAATAGTTTTTGCGTAAATATGATTGATATTAACTTCGTCAACTTTTTCTAGTCTCTCATGAATCATATTTTGCAGAGAGTCTGCTTCAATCGGCGAAAAATTTTTGCGTTTAAACTCATATTTAGTTCTCTTTTTCTTTATATGTATATTTAAATTGTAGGTTATTCCTACAAGTCTATGATCGGTTGGGAACGTTGTAGATATAACCTCGTTGTTTTGAACTCTTTTTCGGTTTTTTACCAAGATAAAGTCAATCTCGTTTTTAGTTCTTCCATCTGAAGACAACCAGGTCCATTTTTGCTTTTGGTTCTTTTTAAAGAGAGTGTTTGTTACATGGAGTTGATGTTGTAGACAAAAATTTACGAGCAGACTGCCTCTCTCATTTCTCTCTCCGTATCCAAATGGGCCACAGATGGCGTTTTCTTCTTTTGTTGGCCGTCCAATCTTAGCATTAAAGTCGCCCATCACTATAGCTTCTTTACTGGTGTCTTGTAGAGCCTGTTCTATATTTATATAAAATTCATCGACGTCCTTATCTGACGCTTTTTCGGTTGGAGCGTATACTTGTATCAAATTTACAGTGCAGTTTTCAATCTTTAAATCCAACCTTGCAACTCTGTCTGAAAATGCCTTGAAGCTTATAATATTATTTTTGAGATACGATTTGACTAGAAATCCAATTCCGTTTCTGCCACTTCTAGTGCCTTTGAACATAATGACATACTTTTCTCTTTCTTGTATGCAGTAGTCTTTAATTTTGACTTCAGATATTCCAACTATATCCCAGTTTACTTTCTCTAATACATGTTCCAGTTCTATTATTCGTGTAGGTGCTTTCAGTGATCTGACATTATATGTGCATATCTTCAATTTGTTTTCAAATTTGTCTTCTACAATGTTTTCCTCGATTTCTATGGAGGGTCTGAGTCTACTACTCCCGCGGGGACCAGCCGTATTGGGAGAGGGTTTTTCTTTATTATTATTTTTATTTTTGTTTAGCAATTTTTTGTTAGGGAGGAGGAGGCTGCCCATTTGTTGCTAGATTTTGGGCGTTGCGCTTTTGGTCTCCTTCGTTTTGTCGAGATTTGGGCTGGAAGTAGCCGGTCTCTGTAGAGAGTTACTTCGGTTCATGAAGTTTACAATAGAGTTTTGTGTTCTTGAGCTTTGAGCAGTCGACGTTTTATTTTTCTTCGCTAATTGCTCATTTGAAGTGTTTTGAGGTGATATTAATGTACTAGAACTTCCTTTGCTGTTATTATGTTTCCTTGGACTTACGGATAAAGCTCTTTTATTTGATTTTTGTAAAACAATTAATTTATCATATTTCAAGTAAGCTCGGTTTCCTTTTTCGATTTCTTGTTTCAATTCTTGTTGTAGAGACTTCCTTATCTCTAGTACTTTCTTTGGATAATCTTCTTTTATGTATGACCCAGTATGTTGCAATTTATGTTTGTTTCGGCATATTTCAATTTTTTTGCCCATAGTGGTGAGTAGAATTGGCCTCGGTTTAGCTCCTGTTTTCTTTAAGCCAATGCGTTTCACATGTTGAATATTTTCTTTTGAGCATTCTACATCTAGTGTTCCACTCAAAATATCAGTTGTTATTTTTTCTAGCTCTTGGTAGGATTTTTCTTCTTCAGCAATACCAAATATCAACAGGTTTCTCTTCTTTAATTCTCTTTCTAAATGGTCAATCGTGCGTTCCTGCTCTTGTTGCTTGGACTGAAGGACGTCGACTTCTTGCTGAAGCTTTCTAAATTTTTCATCTATGTTTGAATTTATTTTTGACGTAATTCTAATTTCACTTGATTCAATCTTGTTTTCAAGGTCATTTAATTTTAGATTTAGGTCGGTTCCTATTTTCTGTATAGCCGCTAAAAGCGATTCGTTATTGTTATCACCCATTGTTTTAATTTATCAATTTCGCTGCAATAGTTAAGAGTGTCTGGTTCGTACAGAGTTCACCTCAGATGCACACAATACAGGTTCGAATTTTCACCTGATGTATTATTAACTTTTTATTTGTTTATTTTTCATAAAATTCAACAAAATCACAAAGTAGAAATATTATGTATGCAATAAATGTAAGTGTCTGGTTAGTACAGAGCTCGCCTCGGACGCACACAACACGGTGCGAATCTTCAATTGTGTTTTTTTTTTTTTTTTTTTTCTTCGCATTAGGAAGTGAATTCGAAAATACTATAATAGATACTTTTTATGATTTAAAATGTTGTATTTGTCACCAGCGATGAACATTCGTAAAAAAATTTATTATTTTGTGTCGTGACTGATAATTAATTGATAATATTTTGATCATGTAGGTAGTTACCTACCGTAACCGAGTCGTTAGTGTTTGTTGATATTAAACACAAGTTGGGGTTTATTTTGTCCTTAAACACCTGTAGGCAGACTAAATATGGTCTTTTTCAACTAGTATCGCTTTCTGCGTGTTGTATTTGGTTGGAATTTTGTGGGTTTAGCACTGTTCTAACAGCCGTTATGGTCGTTAGGAATTCACTTGATTATCACTGTTTGCACTACTGTACTGTCTTTATAAACACTATTTATTGTAAAACTTTCACTGATCTTCCTTGTGATTTTAGTGTACAATCATAAAACGTCTCATTTCTAATTATTTCGAATAAAAACAACGGAGATAAACAAAGACTTAACTGACAGCCTGTCTGTCACTGTCTTGTCACTGTCAAAAAATACATATGTTTAATACTAAACCAACCAAAAGTAACATGCAAATATATAATTAATTATTGGACTACAGCTTAACGAGCCACATCCTTGCTCTTGCGGTGCTGACGTCGGCCGTTTGGGGCTCCACAGGCTCTCTTGCCGACGAAGCGCTGGCCGCCATTCCCGGCATGCGGCTCTCAACGATGTTATCCGTCGGGCCCTTACGTCAGCGAGCGTGCCATCGGCCTTAGAACCACCAGGATTGGCACGCGATGACGGAAAGCCGCCCGACGGAATGACATTAGTACCATGGAAACGTGGGAGGCCGCTGGTGTGGGACGCAACATGTGTCGATACACTAGCGCCCTCCCATGTCAAACAAAGCACTAGAGCCGCTGGCTCGGTGGTGGCCGCCGCTGAAGACCTCAAGCGGCGCAGGTATGCTGTTTTCGGAAACAATTACATATTTGCGCCGTTTGGGGTCGAAACGTTGGGTTCGTGGGGTCCCGAGGCGCGTAATCTTTTTAAAGAAATTTCTGCGCGCCTGGTCAACGTCACGGGTGACCCACGGGCTGGCACATTCCTCGGGCAGCGATTAAGCTTAGCAATCCAGCGTGGGAATGTCGCCAGCATACTGGGCACCTTGCCGCAGAGCAGTGATTTGGACGAAGTTTTTTATTTATAATATAGTTTATCTTTTAAGGTGTTTTAGTTTATTTTAAGGATATTTTTAGTATACTTTAGATGTTTTTATTTTAGTCCTTTTTATCTCAATTTTAATGTTATTTAAGTTAAATGCAGTTATACTTAATTTATGTAAAGTGATAATAAATACAAGACAATTATTGGAAAAAAAATGTTTTAAAATCCCGGTGCGTGGGATCGCGATGTCAGTCAAATTGACGTCACCAGTGGCGGGTTAAACTTAAGTTTCTGGATCCGACACTGTAACAGTCGAAACAAAACTCTGTTACTTTTGTAAATAGCTCGATATTTAGAGCACCTCACTGAAGGAAGATGAAGGCAATGTTTCATAGCCGTACTGAGGTAGTTACTGTTGCACATTAACATCATAAGTACTATTGGTACATTATACTCGTTAATCGGTATACAAGTTACCTGAAAATCATCTGAATAACGGTCACATTTCTTTTCTGTGTTTTTCATGAAATACACAAAAAAATTTAATCAGTTTCTGGTATATGCATTTTGACTATATTTATAATCTAGGAATTTGATTTTGGAAAACATGTTTGGATAAACTTTCCTCGATAGAAATAATTGTTGAAATGAGGTCTTCTAACACACCTTTTCTCCTCGTTTGACGAGTAGGTAGCAGCCATGTACAGAACTCAAACATATTTTATTAGATGGGTTTCAACAATATCTAAATTTTTGATTTTGGAAATTTTGGTAGCTAGTTTAGTTTTTTTAATAAAAATATAAAACAGACTTTTTTCCCTTTTGCCCTGAATCCGTCCCTCTCGCACTGCGCGATTTTTCGCTTGGAGTGACAGTGACAAAAATAAAATTCGCATAGTCTCTTAATGGGTGTATGTACTATATTGTATTAGGCCTATCGCACTAACCGGCGGGATCCGATATGACTAAGATACACGCGAGTCAAATATTAGAGGCGGAGACAATGGTGGTCATTACTGGCTCTTGATGAAAGTTTTGAAATATTGGAGGCAGAGACAATACTGGTCATTACTGGCTCTTGATGAAAGTTTTGAAATATTGGAGGCAGAGACAATGCTGGTCATTACTGGCTCTTGATGAAAGTTTTGAAATATTGGAGGCAGAGACAATGCTGGTCATTACTGGCTCTTGATGAAAGTTTTGAAATATTGGAGGCAGAGACAATGCTGGTCATTACTGGCTCTTGATGAAAGTTTTGAAATATTGGAGGCGGAGACAATGGTGGTCATTACTGGCTCTTGATGAAAGTTTTCAAATATTGGAGGCGGAGACAATGGTGGTCATTACTGGCTCTTGATGAAAGTTTTGAAATATTGGAGGCAGAGACAATGCTGGTCATTACTGGCTCTTGATGAAAGTTTTGAAATATTGGAGGCGGAGACAATGGTGGTCATTACTGGCTCTTGATGAAAGTTTTCAAATATTGGAGGCGGAGACAATGGTGGTCATTACTGGCTCTTGATGAAAGTTTTCAAATATTTTCACATAAAAAAACTCATCTTGCAAATTATTACATACCATGCACGTGGTTTAAATCTGAGCACGCCATACAACCCGTATTTATAATCTTTATTTTAATTTAATGCTTGAGTTTTAAAATAGGACGTTATCAAGTTGTTTATTCCATATACGTACACCTTTCCATGTATATATAATTTATTAAGTACTTTTAAAATTGAAAACCTTGATAATGCTGTGATAGCAAAACCGGTTTGGCGAAGTAAATTATATGTGAAAACGTACAAATGTTTTCTTTATAACGACAAATAACACAATTTATTTTCATGCAAATTTCATTTTCGTTACCAGTTAAAGTAGGTCACTGCAGGCGAGGGGGAGACTACTGTAAAATTTTATATCTTTTAATCTGTAGTTAGTTGCAGTCACAGAGGTGGGGGGAGTTGATCCCGGCGCCAACAACTCTGGAACGGCGTGACGTCACAGGAACGATAACCCTCGACTATTCACTTAAAATAGATTGCGTTTAGTCATATAATGCATTGATGCCATGACAGGGTAAAATGTTCATAAGCAACGATATTCAAAACGTAACGTACAGAAAATCACTTGTACTATCACTTGTACTATCCCACTAATTTGAATTATATTTAGATCTAAATTATAATGTTGTTTATATGCGCATAATGTGAGATAAATTATAATGTTGTTTATATGCGCATAATGTGCGATCAATTACACTAACACTTTTTTATGAGGGTAATCGTTCATTTTACGTTCTTAAGCAGAGAAGAATTATTCTGTCGTGTCACAATTATATACTGTTAGATACTGAGATAAACACTTTTTAATTAATTAATTAATTAATTAAGTATTTATTTGCGTACGACAAAATACACGTTCCTTACAACATGGCGGTTCGGTAGCGAGAGAGCGAGACAGCGTATCCAAGAGCAGACAAGATAGACTGCAATGCTACGTTCCGATATCACATATACAATAACGACAATTATATGTTTTAACAATGATAACTCCAATTTATATTAAAATATTATATTGTAATTAATATTAAATTACAATAGGCATAGGTTAGTCCACTATTTCATTATGTGCAGACATGTGTACAATGATAATTGTTTAACACAATAGTAAAAAAATCCAATCACATTTAGGTTACTACCTACATAGTATCGATAGGTATGTTGACGAAATTATTTACCTATGGACCGGTTCAGGTGACGAATTAAACGAAATAAAGTAACATTTATTCATTTTATTGACGAAAATATTGAATTCACTTTCTGAAATTAGACATGCTTATCTTTATTTCTTGGATTTGATAGTTGATAGAAAACCAATTTATAATGTGAATCTTAATATCCCGTAACCCACAAACGTGCTGCTTTATACACCGTGTAATTATGACGTGCTGCTTTATACACCGTGTAATTATGACGTGTTGCTTTATACACCGTGTAATTATGACGTGCTGCTTTATACACTGTGTAATTATGACGTGCTGCTTTATACACTGTGTAATTATGACGTGCTGCTTTATACACTGTGTAATTATGACGTGATGCTTTATACACTGTGTAATTATGACGTGCTGCTTTATACACTGTGTAATTATGACGTGCTGCTTTATAAACCGTATAATTATGACGTGCTGCTTTATACACCGTGTAATTAGCTATGACGTGTTGCTTTATACACCGTGTAATTATGACGTGTTGCTTTATACACCGTGTAATTATGACGTGCTGATTTATACACCGTGTAATTATGACGTGTTGCTTTATACACTGTGTAATTATGAAGTGTTTAGAAAATTAAACCATATGCTATACTGAACCACTATAATTATAATACTTATTTTAAACAGCGTGAAATAAATTAAAAGTAAAAACATTTAAAAAAAAAAGCTTCAACTAAAATGCCCAAAAAGAAGAAAATAAATTTAAAATTAAAATAAAACTCGTCAATTAACTCAACTTGGCTCCTTTATTTATTTCACAATTTTTGATGACCTAAAACTTTATTCAAAATAATAATAAATTACATTTTTCTGCTAACTACATAATTATATAAAATCTTGGAGTCAATACGTAGTTAGGTAGTCTATGATATTATATAGACTATTTATGTATGGGAACTGCTAGTCTTTACGTACTAATACTTAGTCTATGATAATATTTATGGAGCTTTGTATGTTTTAAAATTTTTTACGACTTAAATTTTAAAATATTTAATTTCGTTCAATTACTTTTCCATTTAACTCTATGATCAAACCCGAACGTTCCGTATTATCATTTTGAACTTCATCATCAAGAAACCTGCCATGACAAAAAAAAATTTCAATCTCTTGCAATGTCCTATTTTTTGTTTCAGGGAGTGCAAAATACAAATAAAGTAAAGAAACAAATGTCAATAAGTTGTAAATAGAAAATGTTCCATAAACATTTAGAGTACGAAGCATATAGGGTGCTGTCTTCAAAGTTAACATCATACAAAAAGAGCTAATAAGCCCAGCGACCGCATTGGCAGACCCTCTGTGATTTAATGGGAATATTTCACCTAATAATGTCAAAGGTATATTAGCGCACCCGGTAACAGCAAATATATAATAACACACCAATATTGACAAAGATATCCATGGCCTTGCATTTGATACTGTTCCATTAGAAACCAAAAATAGATACAAACAAAGGCAGCTCAAAAGAACTACCGTGCCAATACCACTTCCGAATAGCAATGTTCTTCTCCGTAAAACTTTTATTAAAATACATGTCAGCAGTGAAGCAACAATAGTGATAATATCTAAGCTTAACGTTATAGCATACGTTCCAGTCTTATTCCCACCACTGATTTCATCTATTATCTCTAAAACGTGAGCTGGGAAAATATGTCTGCCAATAGATTCCAACAAAACCATAGAAAAACCGACTATGAGAACGGGCTTCACAAAATCTTTTTGGTTAAATTTCTTTATGATGTTTATAATTGCCTTAAAGGCACTATGTTTTTGCCCCAGTTGCAAACTGTTCCTTTCTTTTTGAGCTCGTATCATTGATCTTAACTCTTTTTCTGATCTGTCATCTTTTTTCCTCAACCAGTAGAATGACTTCTCGCTTTCCACAAACATGTTCTTCGAAATCAACCACGAAGGGCTCTCCGGCCATGTGATTATATTAAAAAAAGCTGCTACAAATATGATAGAATTAACTAAAGAAGCTGTACGCCAGTGTATGGTGGTAGCTAATGCATGCATTACTAAACATCCCACACAGTTTGCTGTGGCTTTCAAATTCAAAAATATGCCTCTATATCTTGGATCAGTATACTCTCCTACTGATGTTGTCCCAACAATAATGATTGCACCCGTACCTAGTCCTTGCAATAGTCTTCCAATAATGATGGTTGCATCATTAGGAGCAAAATAAATGAGCATGCATCCTACAAAAGGTGGTATAGTCATTATGGCATTGGTTTTCTTTCGGCCAATGCATTCCATTAAAAAGGACGTCATTAATATACCAACAGTCATTCCGTAAGCTATGGCTGATGCTGAAAGCAACAAAAAAAGTGTTGTAATTTCAAACTAGAAAAATGTTAAAAAAAAAAGTAAAAAGTTATTTATTATAAATTCACGACCCATATCCCTGAGGGTGTGTCAGAGATTGTTTCAAGTGTGATTTCTCGTCGGAACAGTCAATACTCGTACACCATATTTTCACCAACTATTTAAAGAGTCTATAGTACCTGACATTGAGAACCCTGATTATGCATCACGTAGAACTGAACCCTATGACGTTTCATTATTGTTTAGAGCAATAGTTTGTTAAAACAACCAAGTGCTTGTTTCACTCGGAAACCTTTTTACGGTCAAATAAAATGGTTATTTTTAAAATGTACAACATTCGGGGCTTGTTTTTATATGCAGATCAGTTATTATGCCGATTTTCATGATTTAATTTAAAGTATTTATTGATTAATAGCGGTTTATTGTAGAGTATATTAGAGGTTAATTTGCAATTCTTTTCTATCAAGCAAAATTAATGGAATCATGTTCTTGCCTTATTTTTGGTGTAGCATTAGTCCTCAACTTTTGCATAATATATTTATTTTAGTGTTATTTTTGCAATGTTGTTGAGATAACAGAGAATCATGCGAAGCAATGTGAAGTATTATGCGTGATAGAGAAAGCTTTATCATCATAGTCCGAGCACACCTTCACACTTCTTAGGGCATGCAAGCTTAAGGTGATTACCCACGCCAACGGCCTTGAGCAATCGGCCTCACCTCCGGGGAGTTACAGGCGCTGCTCCCCGCATGCCTCTGCGCAGACGCCCCGCGCCCCTCTACAAAGATCGCTAGCGTCGAAATGATTCACACCTCGTAGCGAGGTAGAAATAAATTTATGTAGCATTGTTTTATGCGTAAACCTATAACTATAACTTTTGAAGCTCAATAGGCTGTGGTGCTGTAACAGAGAGATGTGACCATTCTGTTCCTACTACTACACGGTGATATTTTGGTAGTTTTGAAAACAAACTAGTGATTATAGTAATCGCGAACTAGTGGTGATAGTACTGAAATCGCGAAAATATATAAAACATATACAACAAAATCGGTTATGTGAGGATACCCGAAAGTGACCAAGTTGATATTGGGGTCAGACCTTTATAAATCTTGGGCTTGAGCGGTAACAGACGAGCGTCACTTTGCAGTTGGTAACCGTCAACAGTAGGCCCACCATGAGTTTGGCACTCGATATACGTTAGCGACTGCGTAAAATATAATGTATTGGAAATTCTGGTTCCTCTCGTATACCGCTAGAACCGCTAAACTCATACAAATGTTTTACGCTGTCGCTAACGTACATCGAGTGCCAAACTCATGGTAGGCCAGAGGCACAGTATTATACTGTGCCAGAGGATTGAGGTAACTAATGTCGGAGGTAACCGTCTAATGATGGTAGCGTCAGCCGTCGTCGGTTGCAGTCAAACAATTTTTCATAAAAAGTGTCTGTTTTTATATTTGAATGATTTTTGAACGATAATGACGAAAAAATATATATATTGATAAAATATAATTTTGTTACAATTTTTGTTAATTTCGGTGCTTTTAGAGACTTGAGTGGTATGTATCGGTTATTTGCGGGTCTCATAATAAAACCGATAGTATGTAATATATTTGGGTACTCAGAAACGGTTTCAATGATGTTGATGCAACTTTTAGATTTTATTTTTATGAAGATTGTATTCGCACGTAAAATAAACAAAACACATATTTTTTTAATCTGTTAATTTTAATTATGTTACGTAATCTGTACCACAGTTTCACCTCGCTAACACTTGTAAGCTCTGATCTGCAGGTAAATCCTCAATTTGGTAAATATATGTATATATTTTCTTGATCATGAGTCTTATGCTTTTTATTTGTTCTTCACTTGAGATAAGTTAAATTTTTTGTTGTGCTCTTTGTTCTTCATTTTCTTGTTCTGTACTTCGTTTATTTCATTGTTCTGTACTGCGGTCTTCATTTTCTTGTTCTAATATATTGTTATACATTTTCTGGGTGTTTTCGTTTTTGTAATTTTTTTTTCCTTTTGTTACTTTTTTTGTTGTGCACTTTGTTTTTCATTTTATTGTTCTGTACTGTGGTTTTCATTTTCTTGTTTTATATTTTGTAATACATTTGCTGTAAATTAAAATGAATCTACCAGAATCGAGTCTTTAATCGTCTTTTGTTCAGAGGCTGTCGGATCATTGTCTTTGCCGTTCATTTGTAATGCAATGAATGAGCCTGGAGATGGTGGTGGTCCAAAAGATATTTTTCTCTGAAAAACATAATAAATAAGTTTGAATTTACCTAAGTACATAGTATAATTTTTAACCCACTATAAATTATAAAATAATGCAAACCCATTAAAGAAAAATACTCAAGTTTCACAAACAAATATAAAACATAATATTAATTCCTAAATATTTACCTAAATTCAAGGATATTACCACGTTATAAAAAAAGATTGGTAAATTCTCAAACCTACCGGAATCGACTCTTCGATAGTCTTTTGTGCAGACATTGTTGGATCATTGTCTTTGCCTTCCATTTCTGAAGCAATGAATGAGCTTAGAGATTGTGGTGATCCAGACGATGCTTTTCTCTAAGAAACATAACAAATAACGCTGAATATGTTTTAATACGGAATATAATTTTTTACGTACTAGGCTGTCGGGTGACAGTTGGTAACCCTATGTCATTAAATAACAAGATGTGACCAATTCGTAGTGGTGTAGAAATAAAACTACATCAAAATAAACAGAGTTGGCTCGACGCAACCTGAAAAATTTTGTAAAGTCAGCAAAAGCAGCACAATTTTATTAATTTAAAAAAATCACATCATCAAGTATATATCATCGATAGAGCGTATAAAAGGTGCTAAAGAAAGCTTTTTTTCATATAAAAAGATATTCGATAAAATCAGGCTGATATTAGTACCAACATAGGACATGCAAACCTTATTTTTAAGCACCTTGTGATACGCTATACCGAACATAGTACTTGCTACTTATTGACGTAATTTTTGTCAGAAAATTTGCGTTGTTTTTGCTGACTGTATAAAACGCTCTAGGTTGCGCCTAGCCAACCCGGTTTATTTTGATGTAGTTTTTTTTCTACATCACTACGAGTTGGTCACATCTTGTTACTCGATGACATAGTGTTCCCGAATGTATTCTGACAGTCTACTATTCTATACCATAAATTGCCACCGAATGACGTTAGCGTCAGCCGTCGGTTGCAGTCGACCATACAACGCTGACAATACCATCAATCGAGTACAGTCGGCGCT
The DNA here is from genome assembly GCA_934047225.1 of Ypsolopha sequella. Classification (NCBI taxonomy): domain Eukaryota; kingdom Metazoa; phylum Arthropoda; class Insecta; order Lepidoptera; family Ypsolophidae; genus Ypsolopha; species Ypsolopha sequella. The sequence goes on along the minus strand of OW203986.1, from coordinate 565,809 downwards.
GTTTGGCAGCGTCAGCGCGTCGAATGCAACCAATAGCTGACGCTCACTACCATTGTTCGATGGTAGTCGATGGCTATCGCCAACATGGTTCGACATAAGCATGTGTACGGCTACCGTTTTGAAAGTGATGTTCGTTTGTTGGCACTCTAAATATTTACAAAATTTCAATGACATTACATAATTTCAATGACAATGATATTTGATAGGTGGTAGAGCTGATGCTGGACTCGACTGTGGAGGTACCACCATCTTATTTGGAGACCCCCTCGAAGTAATTCTGAGGAGAGTAAGAGGACAGCTCACAGGCAAAAAACCAGGAGACCCACCATGCCTAGGACCGATGGATGGCGGTATATCCATCCCTTATAGCCGGGCCTTATATGGAACAGACTGGTAACGGGCAGTGGCGTCACTGGTGCGAGGGTTCCGGCACCGCGCTCATCAACCCCCTGCCCAGTGTGTGTGAGTATGGACAATTCTTCCAGGATGACCACCGGGAATCACAAAGTCCTGAAACGGCTTATGTCCAGCAGTGGACGAACGAGGCTGATGGATGGATGGAATGACATTACAGGTTACATGCACAGATTATTTTGAATTAATATATTGTCAGGTCTTGGTCTTTTTTGCAGATTTTGTCGGATTATTTTCTTTGCCTTCTGTTTCTGGTGGTCTCTTTTTAGATGCCCCTGAAATAATATATCAACTATATGTATTATACCTACAATTCTAGTTATTCAACTATCTCTACATAATATTACAGGTATAAATACCACGGTTTTGATATGCCTGCCTGGGACATATTTTTCTGAAATGAACTAAAACAAGTATTTCAAATAGTGCTCCGGTCCAAAAAAACAGGTCGGAAGCGGAGCTAAACCATATACATAGTCCGAGCCTTGATACTTGGGTAGTTTATTTAGCTGGATAGAAGTAAAAACAAAATTTTGAGCAACGTTTTTTGCGTGAATTGTTGCTTATAGCTGTTTATAATAATAATTATACCTATACATTGTCATGATAGGAATCCCCGAGGGGGCTTTGGAGGTGTTTCGAGTGTCTCCGCACTCGGTACACCCGCGTTTCACCGACGATAAGTATGTCCCAACGTGGTTGGTGGTGACTTCGGGCACAAAACATTCAGCAAGTAGTAAGTATTAGTAAATACTATGCACAAAAATTCCGAAAAACTCCTTGGTGCATGCCCAACCGAGGCTTGAACCTGGATCTCAAAATTGAGAGGCCTGCGTTCTACCCATGAGCTACTATATTATAATTTTTCTAAAAAAAAGTTCCTTGCTAACTCGTCAAACTTCAAGTTTATTATAGCGTCCACGCGCGAACGTCACAGCACAATTTATCCTCTAAATAACTAAGTCCATTGCCGAAAGTACTCTCTGAACGCACACAAATAAAAATCCTTATAAATATTTTCGCAAACATGTCATCAGACGCCAGGGTGCGGTACGTGGCAACGAGTGACACAGCCTCCCCGTCTGAACGCCACTGCATGACTGATGCCTGCGCCCGCGCAGAGCACCTCTTAGCCTTTGACCTTGAAATCTTACATATTTCGATATTTTTAATAGAAAAAGTTACTGGATATACTTGAGATATGTTGCATTTAAAGTTCAACAGATTCTTAATTTTTTTGGCGTGTAAATATTTCCAAACGTCATAGCAGATTAGGAGGAGTAGGGAATTTAAGCCAAAAAAACATCATACAGTTGTTATTTTTTTTAATATAGAAGTTTTGATCGTACGAAACCAAAATTTGTTGCAAATATTTTTAAAGAGTTATTATTTCATATATATTTTTTTCAAGCCATTTGGTTCAGCCGTAAACGAGGAGTAGGCTTTAGAAAGTACACATCTGGCTGTATTTGAAGGATCAAGCGCCTTAAGGTGATTACCCACGCCAACGGCCTTGAGCAATCGGCCTCACATCCGGGGAGTTACAGGCGCTGCTCCCCGCATGCCTCTGCGCAGACGCCCCGCGCCCCTCTACAAAGATCGCTAGCGTCGAAATGATTCACACCTCGTAGCGAGGTAGAAATAAATTTATGTAGCATTGTTTTATGCGTAAACCTATAACTATAACTTTTGAAGCTCAATAGGCTGTGGTAATGTAACAGAGAGATGTAACCATTCTGTTCCTACACGGTGATATTTTGGTAGTTTTGAAAACAAACTAGTGATTATAGTAATCGCGAACTAGTGGTGATAGTACGAAAATATATAAAACATATACAACAAAATCGGTTATGTGAGGATACCCGAAAGTGACCAAGTTGATATTGGGGTCAGACCTTTATAAATCTTGGGCTTGAGCGGTAACAGACGAGCGTCACTTTGCAGTTGGTAACCGTCAACAGTAGGCCCACCATGAGTTTGGCACTCGATATACGTTAGCGACTGCGTAAAATATAATGTATTGGAAATTCTGGTTCCTCTCGTATATCGCTAGAACCGCTAAACTCATACAAATGTTTTACGCTGTCGCTAACGTGCATCGAGTGCCAAACTCATGGTAGGCCAGAGGCACAGTATTATACTGTGCCAGAGGATTGAGGTAACTAATGTCGGAGGTAACCGTCTAATGATGGTAGCGTCAGCCGTCGTCGGTTGCAGTCAAACAATTTTTCATAAAAAGTGTCTGTTTTTATATTTGAATGATTTTTGAACGATAATGACGAAAAAATATATATATTGATAAAATATAATTTTGTTACAATTTTTGTTAATTTCGGTGCTTTTAGAGACTTGAGTGGTATGTATCGGTTATTTGCGGGTCTCATAATAAAACCGATAGTATGTAATATATTTGGGTACTCAGAAACGGTTTCAATGATGTTGATGCAACTTTTAGATTTTATTTTTATGAAGATTGTATTCGCACGTAAAATAAACAAAACACATATTTTTTTAATCTGTAAATTTTAATTATGTTACGTAATCTGTACCACAGTTTCACCTCGCTAACACTTGTAAGCTCTGATCTGCAGGTAAATCCTCAATTTGGTAAATATATGTATATATTTTCTTGATCATGAGTCTTCTGCTTTTTATTTGTTCTTCACTTGAGATAAGTTAAATTTTTTGTTGTGCTCTTTGTTCTTCATTTTCTTGTTCTGTACTTCGTTTATTTCATTGTTCTGTACTGCGGTCTTCATTATATTGTTATACATTTTCTGTGTGTTTTCGTTTTTGTAATTTTTTTTTTCCTTTTGTTACTTTTTTTGTTGTGCACTTTGTTTTTCATTTTATTGTTCTGTACTGTGATTTTCATTTTCTTGTTTTATGTTTTGTAATACATTTGCTGTAAATTAAAATGAATCTACCAGAATCGAGTCTTTAATCGTCTTTTGTTCAGAGGCTGTCGGATCATTGTCTTTGCCGTTCATTTGTAATGCAATGAATGAACCTGGAGATGGTGGTGGTCCAAAAGATATTTTTCTCTGAAAAACATAATAAATAAGTTTGAATTTACCTAAGTACATAGTATAATTTTTAACCCACTATAAATTATAAAATAATGCAAACCCATTAAAGAAAAATACTCAAGTTTCACAAACAAATATAAAACATAATATTAATTCCTAAATATTTACCTAAATTCAAGGATATTACCACGTTATAAAAAAAGATTGGTAAATTCTCAAACCTACCGGAATCGACTCTTCGATAGTCTTTTGTGCAGACATTGTTGGATCATTGTCTTTGCCTTCCATTTCTGAAGCAATGAATGAGCTTAGAGATTGTGGTGATCCAGACGATGCTTTTCTCTAAGAAACATAACAAATAACGCTGAATATGTTTTAATACGGAATATAATTTTTTACGTACTAGGCTGTCGGGTGACAGTTGGTAACCCTATGTCATTAAATAACAAGATGTGACCAATTCGTAGTGGTGTAGAAATAAAACTACATCAAAATAAACAGAGTTGGCTCGACGCAACCTAAAAAATTTTGTAAAGTCAGCAAAAGCAGCACAATTTTATTAATTAAAAAAAATCACATCATCAAGTATATATCATCGATAGAGCGTATAAAAGGTGCTAAAGAAAGCTTTTTTTCATATAAAAAGATATTCGATAAAATCAGGCTGATATTAGTACCAACATAGGACATGCAAACCTTATTTTTAAGCACCTTGTGATACGCTATACCGAACATAGTACTTGCTACTTATTGACGTAATTTTTGTCAGAAATTTGCGTTGTTTTTGCTGACTGTATAAAACGCTCTAGGTTGCGCCTAGCCAACCCGGTTTATTTTGATGTAGTTTTTTTTTCTACATCACTACGAGTTGGTCACATCTTGTTACTCGATGACATAGTGTTCCCGAATGTATTCTGACAGTCTACTATTCTATACCATAAATTGCCACCGAATGACGTTAGCGTCAGCCGTCGGTTGCAGTCGACCATACAACGCTGACAATACCATCAATCGAGTACAGTCGGCGCTGTTTGGCAGCGTCAGCGCGTCGAATGCAACCAATAGCTGACGCTCACTACCATTGTTCGATGGTAGTCGATGGCTATCGCCAACATGGTTCGACATAAGCATGTGTACGGCTACCGTTTTGAAAGTGATGTTCGTTTGTTGGCACTCTAAATATTTACAAAATTTCAATGACATTACATAATTTCAATGACAATGATATTTGATAGGTGGTAGAGCTGATGCTGGACTCGACTGTGGAGGTACCACCATCTTATTTGGAGACCCCCTCGAAGTAATTCTGAGGAGAGTAAGAGGACAGCTCACAGGCAAAAAACCAGGAGACCCACCATGCCTAGGACCGATGGATGGCGGTATATCCATCCCTTATAGCCGGGCCTTATATGGAACAGACTGGTAACGGGCAGCGGCGTCACTGGTGCGAGGGTTCCGGCACCGCGCTCATCAACCCCCTGCCCAGCGTGTGTGAGTATGGACAATTCTTCCAGGATGACCACCGGGAATCACAAAGTCCTGAAACGGCTTATGTCCAGCAGTGGACGAACGAGGCTGATGGATGGATGGAATGACATTACAGGTTACATGCACAGATTATTTTGAATTAATATATTGTCAGGTCTTGGTCTTTTTTGCAGATTTTGTCGGATTATTTTCTTTGCCTTCTGTTTCTGGTGGTCTCTTTTTAGATGCCCCTGAAATAATATATCAACTATATGTATTATACCTACAATTCTAGTTATTCAACTATCTCTACATAATATTACAGGTATAAATACCACGGTTTTGATATGCCTGCCTGGGACATATTTTTCTGAAATGAACTAAAACAAGTATTTCAAATAGTGCTCCGGTCCAAAAAAACAGGTCGGAAGCGGAGCTAAACCATATACATAGTCCGAGCCTTGATACTTGGGTAGTTTATTTAGCTGGATAGAAGTAAAAACAAAATTTTGAGCAACGTTTTTTGCGTGAATTGTTGCTTATAGCTGTTTATAATAATAATTATACCTATACATTGTGATGATAGGAATCCCCGAGGGGGCTTTGGAGGTGTTTCGAGTGTCTCCGCACTCGGTACACCCGCGTTTCACCGACGATAAGTATGTCCCAACGTGGTTGGTGGTGACTTCGGGCACAAAACATTCAGCAAGTAGTAACTATTAGTAAATACTATGCACAAAAATTCCGAAAAACTCCTTGGTGCATGCCCAACCGAGGCTTGAACCTGGATCTCAAAATTGAGAGGCCTGCGTTCTACCCATGAGCTACTATATTATAATTTTTCTAAAAAAAGTTCCTTGCTAACTCGTCAAACTTCTAGTTTATTATAGCGTCCACGCGCGAACGTCACAGCACAATTTATCCTCTAAATAACTAAGTCCATTGCCGAAAGTACTCTCTGAACGCACACAAATAAAAATCCTTATAAATATTTTCGCAGACATGTCATCAGACGCCAGGGTGCGGTACGTGGCAACGAGTGACACAGCCTCCCCGTCTGAACGCCACTGCATGACTGATGCCTGCGCCCGCGCAGAGCACCTCTTAGCCTTTGACCTTGAAATCTTACATATTTCGATATTTTTAATAGAAAAAGTTACTGGATTTACTTGAGATATGTTGCATTTAAAGTTCAACAGATTTTTAATTTTTTGGCGTGTAAATATTTCCAAACGTCATAGCAGATTAGGAGGAGTAGGGAATTCAAGCCAAAAAAACATCATACAGTTGTTATTTTTTTTAATATAGAAGTTTTGATCGTACGAAACCAAAATTTGTTGCAAATATTTTTAAAGAGTTATTATTTCATATATATTTTTTTCAAGTCATTTGGTTTAGCCGTAAACGAGGAGTAGGCTTTAGAAAGTACACATCTGGCTGTATTTGAAGGATCAAGCGCCTTAACTCATACGTTTTCATTTCACCGTCAGTAAGTGGCAAGTACCAAAATAATTTACTTATTTATAAATGGTGCTAATAAATGACCAAACAGCAATTTTTAAGAGGGATAAATAAAACTTCTAAGTATAAGTTAAAAACAAAAGAATACTTACATATCCATGATGCAGTGTTCAAGTCAATGTTTAACAATGATTCGGCCTTCAGCCCCGGGAACAAACAAGAGGCAAAAGAGAAGACCAAGCCATGGCCGATGATGTTCAGCAAAACACCGAATACAACCCAGGACTGAAAAATATTGCATATACTTAATATTTTAAGGTTAATGCGACGGCAAGCGTTCCCAAACGTATAATTGTTTTTCTTCTTTTTGAATAAAAATAAATGTGATTTATGGCACTACTTGACAAAAGTTCAATGTCAATTAATAATAATAATAATAAAATAATAAAAAGTATTTATTTTCAACACAAAGTCACAATTGTTTTAAAGCAACTGGCTCACAAAAAGTTAATACTGAGATTCAGGAACCAGTTTCTCCTCTTATATTTTAAATTATACAGATCAAAGTGCTAGCGTAATAATTATTTATAAAAAAAATACAAACAGGATTGTCATAATTCTGGAATTTCCTATTATGATACAATGATAATATCCTTACTCGTCCCATAACTAAAATTATACGTTGGAATTGAGTTTAAAATTAAAAATCCGTTTATTTCAAGTGTACAGTTCAAAGAAAACATATTATCATTACATTATCAAACGGTAATTATTTCTTTTTGCACGTTATAGTGGACACATTTCCGAAAACAGAGCTTCAAAAATTGTGCGTCAAACCAGAAATTAATAAAACTGCATTTATAACCTGTATATTTCTGTAAATTCCTTAGGTTAAATCAAAATTCTAAGTAATAGTTCATCAATAACAATAATGTACGTAACTTTAGTCTTCAAGACTAATCGAATGGGTGGAGTGAGGCATGTATTTATTTATCTGGGGGCACGGCAGTGCCCCCGCAAAGTCTCGCAGAAAAAACGCGGAACGGCCGTACCATCCTTTTCTCGAAGCAACTCACGGCACTTTCAACCCCCCTGTATCTTCGTTGTGGGTGAAGCTAGAAGTCTGAAATTTCAGGAACCAAGAGTAATTACTGATCCTATATCTGACCCCAAATTACAACTTTGTACCTATATTCGATTACGAAATATCTCAAGTCAAAGTTCCCTTATTTTGTCACTGACTGACTGACACATCATCAAAAGTCTAAAGGTGTTCTAGCAGGCCTACAAACTTGAAATTTTGCATGCGGTTAGTGTTAAGTGCACATTGCAACAAAAAAATATAAAAATGTTATTTGCGGTTGGTAATTTAATATTTCCATACAAAGTCTATACAAAATGTATGTTTCCAGCTGCATCTATAAATTTGTATGACACTAGATGACGTTGGTGGTATGCTGCTTTGCATTAAAGACGCCTAAAACGAAAAATTCTACGTTAAAGTTAAAGTGCGAAAACTAAAAAATAAAACCGGTAAAGTGCGAATCTGACTCTTGCATAAAGAGTTCCGTACCCCTACACAATACGGGTACGGAACCCTAAAAGTAAATAACAACAATAAAGATGCCATAGCAACATTAAGGCGACAAAAAACAAAGCGATAAAACGGTAGCACCTGACAAACAATTCGGTACCTTTTTAGTACGGAACCCAAATTTTCATTATTTTACTTTAAAGTATTTTCTACAGACTGCCCAAAGTTTAAACTTTTACTTGTATGTTGTATTACCGTTCTAAAGATAGAGCCTTTGTTATAATAATCTGTTCCTTGGGTAAGGCACCCTAAAAAGGGTGGTTTATAATGTTCCACACATTCACAATATTAGTCTATTTAAGAAGAAAATATCAACATTTCGTAATTAAGTCACTAAAAAAACGGTAGTTTGCGAATCCGACTCGCGCATAAAGGGTTCCGTACCCCTACACAAAACGGGTATGGAACCCTAAAAGTAAATTGCAACAACATAGATGCCATAGCACCATCAAGGCGACAAAAAACAAAGCGATAAAACGGTAGCGCCTGACAAACAATTCGGTACCTTTTTAGGAAGGAACCCTAATTTTTATTATTTCTTATTTTACTTTAAAGTAGTCTGCCTAAATTTTCAACTTGTATGTATAACCGTTCTAACGATAGAGCCTTTGTTATAATAATTTGTGCTTTGGGTAAGGAACCCTAAAACACATTTAGTCTATTTAAGAAGATAAATATCAACATTTCGTAATTAAGTCGCTATTAAACCGGCTAAGTGCAATTCAGACTCGCTCACGAAGGATTCCGTACTACCATCACACAATATGGGTACGAAACCCCAAATCATTATGGTAAATACCAACAATAAAGATGACATAGCAACATCAAGGCGACAAAAAACAAGGCGCTAAAATGGTAGCGCCTGACAAACAAATCAGCACCTTTTGAATACGGAACTCTAATATTTATATGCCCAAAATTGTTGTTTTATAAAGATAGAGCTGAAACAAATAACATCGAATAATTGGACCCCCCTTGGATTTCCAATTATTGAACTTTTTATGCTGTCATAGGGGCCATATGTATTATTATTTGCCGTGATAGAGGACATTGTAACATATATTATGTGAAAATATTTACGCGCTACCTATAACGGCTGAAGCTGTAGACCCATGTGATAAATGGATAGACAGCGGAGGATTAGTAATAGGGTCACGGAACCTAATGACACGGAACCCTAAAAATCAAGGTAAAAGGTTATTTATCAAGTAAAGCTTTAAATATATTAAATGAAAAATAAAGCGGCTAATGTTGTTTTATTTGTATATGCATCCTCCATGATGTAGGTATATTGAAATGTCTATGTACTCGTGTGTCATTCAAAAAAAACCAGGTTTAGCTCATTATTCTGAGAGGTTAAGACATAATAATGTACTCTGTGGTTTAGACTGACAAGCCTGCCTTTCACTTCATAGTCAAAAGAAATTTTAACCTGCCTGTTGCATCTATTTGTGGATAATAGTAATAATAACTTACAGTAAAAATTAATATTGCAATGGAACCTGAAATATTGTACATAAATGGAAATCCTTGTCCACACCTAGTTGTCCCTATACCTGGAGATGGTTCATGTTTGTTTCATTCTTTGTCATTCTCTATGTATGGGAACATTGAGTTGTCATATGACATTAGGTGTGCGGTAGTCGAGTATGTGGTAGCGCATTGGGATGAAATGCAACTTTATACGTGTGACGAGCGTGGAGACACATGTACTCGACAGCAATGATGATAACTACCACCTACGGTTCCGTATCCGAACTTATGGCAACCACCGCTTTGTATCCATTTACGTTCGAGGTTTACGAAAATGGCCGTTTGAGAGGATCATTCGGTGGCGATCCTGGGATGCCAGTGAAACGTTTACGATTCTCTGGTAGTTTCTTAGGTGGTCATTATGAAATGCTCCTTCCCGATACTAGTCTCTCAGGAGTATGTCCTAATGATCAGTTAAAGGGAGTGAAGTTTAAGAAAATCCGCAGCTGACGTGCAAGAAATATTACCCGAGAAGAAAAAAAGGAGGACTACCTACAAAAAGAAATGAGATCCCATCAAAAACATAAAATGTACAAAAATGGCAAGTCTCGCAATGCAATCCTTCCACCGTAAAAAGTTGTGAGATCTTATGTAAAGCCAAGTCTGCTATTTTAGTTTTTATGGAAGCTCCTTTTCATTTACGTTAGTATGGGAGCACCTATTTAACAAATTTATCATTAATTGTTTCCTATTTAGTTACCTACCAACATTAAGTGACTGTATTAATATTAGTCATCTTTATTTCCTAATAAAATATGGTGACTTTGCAATCGCAGAGCACAAATAAAGCACTGATGAGTAGAAATATTTTCTCAAATCGCTACTAAATTGGTATTAGGTAGCTGATATGTTGTATATGTTGCTGTGCGATTGCGAAGTCACTATATTTTATTAGGAAATAAAGTTGACTAATATTAATACAGTCACTTAATGTTGGTAGGTAGGTAGGTTGATGGAAGTTCTATTGTTCAATTCATAAAACATTGATGGAAGTTCTATTGTTCAATTCATAAAACATTGATGGAAGTTCTATTGTTCAATTCATAAAACATTGATGGAAGTTCTATTGTTCAATTCATAAAACATTGATGGAAGTTCTATTGTTCAATTCATAAAACATTGATGGAAGTTCTATTGTTCAATTCATAAAACATTGATGGAAGTTCTATTGTTCAATTCATAAAACATTGATCGAAGTTCTATTGTTCAATTCTGATGTACGTTCCTTATAAATTAATTTATACATCCTTCGCAAATTAATATTTGAAACTATGTAAAAGAAAACAATGCTTTTTAAATAATCTTTTAACCTATGGTGGTTAAAAGATTTTTATACAAAACTTTTACATATTCTGAGAAATAGATCGTCAGAAATGCTCACTTTGCGAAAATTTTGTTGAAGTCCTCTTAAATATTTGGCATAAAATAACACAACTTTGCTAGAAAATTCTTGTTGCCATTAAACTATCAAAAATTTTAAAAACAATCATAAGTTTCGCGTTTGGGAACGCTTTCCGTCGCATCCACCTTAAAAGAAAAATAATTCAGCAATCCATCAAATATATTTAAAAAAGTGAAAAATTTAAAAATATCCGAGTATATTATTAATGGAAAATTACAAACCTGTCTGAACACAGTTTAAAACTTTAAAATTTTATTTCATTACCAAAATCCATTTTTTAATGTTAAACAAATATGCATACAAAATTATTTAAAATCTTATTTTTTACCTGTTTTATTAGAGGGGCCACCATTATTTATTTTAGTTTATCGAATTCGAGGTTTTCACCGTACTTTTCAAATATAACCAATAATTAACAAAACGAATGATAGTAAATTTAAATTAAAAATATAAAAATAATGAGTAACGAGTTACTGAGTAAGCAGCTGATTCTGAGCAACTCGAAGCCCGAAAACAAGTACATACAAGTAGATAAAACAAGTACATACAAGAAAATGTGTACACGAATTTTATTATATTATTCAGTTACTTGGAAAGAGCAGGAGCCTTTCGCCCGCGGCTTCATCCTGCACCGTTTTTGGTTTATACGATATTTTATTGACACCCCTTATAGCCTATACCTATGTTGACCAGCGTTAATACGATGATAATAAAGAAAATCCCATACAAATATGTTGAGTGGTTCTCGAGTTGGAATGTAACACAAAGACAGACTTACAGACTGACAAAAATTTAAAAAATGGTAGCCAACTACAGAACAACTTAAAAAATAACGCATTTCACTTGAAATTTTGAAAAAAATATTAATTTTACCGACATGACTTTTTTACTTTTACTTTTATTATTAGTAAAGATACCGAGTCATTAATTGTTATTGGAACAAGTGTTTTCAGTATTTACAAATGTTTACGCATCATATCTAAAAATTATTCACTTCTTAAAAAGTGTTTCACACATAGCTACGAGTTCTCTGCAATCATCAGATACCAACTGTAGGGAACAATATCGTCATTGTCATAGGTATATCATTTATATCATTCATCACTTGCCATCATTAACTACATTTTTATAGATTTATAGTATCTTAGGAAATTTTGAATTTTTCCACGATATCCTGGATGGACAGTGGGGTCCCTATGTGGTAGACTTAGTTCGGCCGTATACGCTGTTAGATGCATAAGGCAAATTACTGATGTAGATACTGCTAGATTAGTTACTTTTACAGCATTATGTCATACGGCATGCTGTTATGGGGTAGAGCCGCGGATACAGACGCATCAGTCTTTGTTTTGCAGAACAGAAATGAAATGAAATATATTTGAAAATATATTTATTTATGTAATGTAGGTATATCACTAATTATTAGGTACACTTACTACAGGTCGGTTATAAAGTAAGATAAATAAATAATCCATGTCTGTAGGTATTAAGTAGTTTTATATAATAAATAATAATAAAGAATAAACAATATTTAATAAACAATAAAAGCAAATACAGAAAGATACGCACGTGATCCATTAAGAATCCTGCGCAAGCCCAGGGCTTGAGTTTTATTCTTTAGTTGTTAAAGATTCGCCAGTAAAAAATTGTTCAAAAGCATTCGCAACTTCTTTATCTCCTGTAACTATTACATTGTTAATACTTAACTTAAGTTCGTTACCACGTTTCTTACTTTTCCCAGTTTCAGTATATATTATGATGCTCCATTCTGTTTTTACTCTATTATCGGACATTTTAAGTTTTTTATGGAAGTAGACACTTTTTGCTTTTAAACACACTTGTTTGAAGATGCTAGTGTAATTTTTCAAGAATTCATTATTGTAGGATTTTTTGTCGTATAATTCATATAAATGATTTCTGCTTTTGTAAATACCTGGTGTCGCCCAGTCGTCTTCGCTTAATCATGTCAATCGCCACTTTTGTCGATACCGTAAAACAAAAATATTAAATATTAACTCGAATTTTTTTTTTCGGTTTAAAGCAATGCTAATAACCGCACTAAAACACAAATTAAATGCCATTAGGGTCAATGACATAATGGTCTGAAATCATATTTTAGAGAAATTCAAACTTTGTAGAGAAATTACGCTTTACGCCACCAATAAATAAATGCTTTGGCGAATGAAATGATTGAGCATTATACCTAAAGTGAAGCAGTCACTGAAGGTGATTCTACTTTTGTTAGAAGGTTAAACTCTGTTAAAAAGGTTTATAAAGAGAGCGTTTGTATCATCTAAGAGAAGATTAAAATGTGGTAATTTAACTTCTAAGTTGTAATATACCTGGAAAAGGGTTTTTTGGGCAATTGTTTTACGTTTTGTTTAACGGTTGATTACCTTTATTGTCTGAATATTTACAATCCCAGAATATACTGTCGAGGCATGACGCAGTATCCTGAGTAATTAGATTAGGAGGTTGGTTTTTAATATCATCCACCGTAACTTGGAGTATATAACAATGTATTTGAGTCTAGGGGTCCAAACTGTGATCCACTGTAACATTTTTACTGCCGGACACGCTTTTGTAAATTTTCGAACACCCACTGGAAATCGTGTTTTGTGGATCGTAAATGGACTTCTGTACTGGTAGGTTCAAACGGTCTAAAAACCGACTTTTGTACTGGTAGGTAAAGCATATTAAAGAAAAACGGCCAAGTGCGAGTCAGACTCGCATACCTAGGGTTCCGTATTGTAGATGATAAATTTAATTTTAACAGACTTCAAAAAAGGAGGAGGTTCTCAATTCGACTGTATTTTTAACCGACTTCAAAAAAGGAGGAGGTTCTCAATTCGACTGTATATATATTTTTTTTTGGCCTTGTTACTCCATTACCCCATTATTTCTGAACCGATTTGAATAAGTCTTTTTTTGTTTGGAAGCGTGTACTTCCAGGTAGGTCCCATTTTATGTTTGAATATGATCTGATGAAGGTCTTCAGAGATAGGCAGTAAAACTCCTCAGAAAATGACAGCATACCTCTCGAAATTAAGGTAATCGCTTTGTAACTGGGCGTTGATTACAAGGTATTACTTGAAAATTGACATTCTTCTACCTGACCTTCGATCCTGGCTTCATCACCATATTCACCATAGAACTCCTCAACGGATCAGAGCACATAACTCGAGATTGCGGCAATCACTGCGTTAGGGTGTTGATTCAAGAGTATTACTTGAGATTATCAGAATAATCATAATCATAATCAACCGAAGCAACACTTTTGCTGACTTCTTTCTTCCTGAAACATTATGTTATCTAGAAGTCGGCGTATTTCCTACGACATAGCAACATAAAAACCAATATAAGAACGCCGACTTCTAGACAACATAACGTTCCAGGAAGAAAGAAGTGGGCAAAAGTGTTGCTTCGGTACCATCGGTCTTTATAGAATTATTATTAACTTTTTAGTGAATGACTGCTGTTACTATTGAAGTCGGTTGCTATTTTTTTGTTAAAAGTTTATTTTGTCATTTCTTTTTGTGAATTTCTAAACCGCTTTATTTTTTCCTTTAATCTTTACGTAAACACATATTACAATTATTTTTTTTCATATTTTTTGTTCTACCAGTTTTGGAGATATGGAGGGACATACATTTTTTATGGTTTTTCAAGGATTTCTCGAAATAGATGCCAATAAATATAGCCAAACTATATATTTTTACAATATACTTTTTAATACCTACAGTTTGATACCCATATTGTATTTTTATTAGTATTTTTTTATATTTCTCATTAGTGCTGATTTTTTTTAATCTCTATAGTTTTCCTGTAATTGGCCAGCTATGATCTACAATTGATATTTTTTTTCTATTTTTCGGTTAACCAGTTTTGGAGATAAGGGGGGGACATACATATTTTTGTGGTTTTTTTAAAGATTTCTCGAAAAGAAATCTTTAAAATGCCAGTAATTATAGTTAAAGTATATATTTTTACAATTAACTTTTTAATATCTACAATTTTATATCCATATTGTATTTTTAGAACAATATTTTTTATTTTCCTCACTTATGTTTTAGAAATATTTAGAATTATTTAAAACTTTCCGTATTTTTTAACACCGTGATATGTGGGCAAATTAATGCTATTTTTGTGCCAAATTTCATGTCTTTATCTCTTACGGTGCTAAAGTAATGAGGCTGTGACATATGGACGGACGGACGGATAACGGAGTCTCACCATAAAAGTTCTGTTTGTACCTTTTAGGTACGAACCAACTCAGTGCACCCCGACTCTATACAGTCTTGTTTTTTCTACCCCTAGAGTCCAGGCGTCCAGTTTCAGCCGCTACGGCTCGCACGGTTGCCTGCACTTTGTTACACAAGGGCGAAGGGGCTGCGCATCCCGAAGCGCCGAAGCCGATACAGAAGTGAAAATGTGTATTGATTGGTTCAAAATGGTAAAAATATTAAATATCAACCTGATAAAAATATTTTAGTTTTGATTATTTTTATTTATTATAGTCATTTTAATAATAGTATTTTATGTCAATTAAAATATAATATATATTATTATAACATATTATGTGAACTATTTTTGTGTCTTTTGGCTCCGAAGGAGTGGTTTCCAGCGCTGTTAAAAACAAAAAAAAAAGAAATGTCATACGAAGAAAGACGATATTTTTTGCAAACAGTTTTTTATTTTGAAATTGAGTTCTTTAATATTTTCACAACAAATAATCAAGATGAAGGAGGAAAAAGAAAGTGTTCAAAGTACGGGCGTACGCTGGACACCGATTCCGGCTTGGAATTGTACTGATTTCCTTGTCCAGGTACAAAGAATACGAATACGGTTGCAGACATTTTTGAAAAATACTATTCTTCTTTGGAATTTGTTTCGAATTGATCTTACTGGCTTGTAATGCACTCTAAATAATATGTTTGATGTGATTCTATTTGAAATTGTATCAGCCTGCGTTGGTTTAAGGGTGGTACACCAAAAATCTGTTAAATCAATGATTAATGTCTCCAGTTTACCACGATATTTCTCAGAATAACCTGTCTTCACACAATTTGAAATGTGTAATTTTTTAAAAATTGTTAAATTTAACTTAATAATAAACATGGAGTGTAAATTAAAGCTTTTCAATGTAAGTTTCTAAAAAACTTGGTTTATTATATTTTGTGATCGCTTTTAAAAATAACCTTTGTTAAAGATATGAAATTGTACCTTTAGTAAAAGTTCCGAATGATCATAAAATATAATAGATTAAGTAATGATCCCTGTTCAAACAAGCAATATTTGAATTCCGCTCATAAATACAATATGTATACATACATGTATGTATATTATAGCATTACGTTTTAAAATTATTAAGCTACTTTAGAATCACGAGTGTAATTTTGTTAACTTGGTCAATCTGGCCTAAATTTGGACTGCCACCAGGCAAGCCTGGTGACAGCCAAAAAAAAAGATAAATCAGGATAAAGACACTATATAATTTGTTTGGATATGCTAAAAATAACAAAACTGAAGTAAAAAATGGTATAAAACACAAGAATATCAGAAGAGTATTAGGTACGTCGGAACATAAAAAATTAACGCAAAAAAAATACCTAGTCTATCTTGTTTTAGGATTTTGGTTTTGGAGCTTTAACGACGCTTGGCTTACGATATTATGGATTCAAATTTGAATATTAAAACTAGTTTATAGGATCCCAGAAACTACAATTTCGCGGAAGTATTAATAACTTCTAGTCGAGAGAAAATATAACTTTAAGGTATTAAAAGCAATCGTTATCTAGCTTTACATTAAGGAAGAAAATGATTGATTCAGAGTCTTTTAAATGCCAGGCTACAGATAAAAAACCTGATAGGGGTGTCTTCATGACGTAGGTGTTTGAAGTCTTCCCACGGAGTAGTCAATCAAACCGTGATTGTCATACGCCAACTTCTGGTATAACTCGGGAAACTTACCCCATCAGCATACGTGGTCCGTACCTTCGGCCTCACTTCATGGCGCAACCAAATAGGATGAAAAGGTGGCGCGCGGAAAATGGGAGAAATGGAAAAAAACTGGAAAAACCCTTAAAAAACCTGAAGGGTCGCTGTAAAGAAATAAAACAACAGCGTCAAGACATGCCTACGAAATCTGGGCAAGGAAATTAACGTATTGGAAACGGGATAAAAGGGATTTTCAGAGAATGAAACCAAAAGTACACAAAACTTACCAGGAAATGAAGAAAAAACAGGCTTCCACTAGCTCTAGGGCAAATGTGCTCTATTTTCTGGATCCAACTAGATTTCAAATTTCATATTTTAATTTTCTGTGGCAAATTTTGCATTCCTTCTACCACGATACTCTTCGATATGAGAAAAATATTCCAAATTTTCGAATTTGAAAATTCAGTAAAGAAATCAACGACAAAGAAAGACTAAAAAAGATGAAAAAGGTTAAATACCTGTAGCGAATGCTACAATATGTACATTTTATGATCGTTCGGAACTTTTACTAAAGGTACATACATACATACATACATACATGTATGTATACATACTTTCTATTTCTTACAAAGCTATTAGGTGATGACAAAATCTGTCATCATATGTAACATCTCATCCTAGAAGAATTGCTACATATCTTGGTTCACATTATTAATTACTCACTAGTGACGAGTGCATTTCCTGCAGCTTGGAAAAAGGCACACGTTATTCCTCCTCCCAAAACTTCAAATCCTACGTCTTTCTCTGAGTTCCGACCCAAATACGTCCTACCGATTCCCTCTAAAGTCCTTGAAACTCTCGTGCACAACCAATTATCCTATCTGACAACAAGCTACTTAATAAATTTCAATGCGGCTTTCTCACTGCTCATAGTACTGTTACCGTTCTTCTGAAAGTAATTGATGACATACGGTAAGCTATGGACAACAAGGAACTTACTATTTTGACACTATTAGATTTTAACAGTGCCTTTAATTGCGTAGACGTCGACTCTCTCAACATATGACTGAGTTCTTACAACATTAATGAGTTTTTTTTTTTAATATCTCTTATTTAATATTTGACATTTGTATCATTTGTATTAGAATAGAATAGAATAGAATAGAAAGTTTTATTTCAGACCATATAGTCCATAATATATTAGTAACAAATTGAACTTATCAACTATGTTAGTAAACATTAAACATTAATAAACATTAAAAACAACACTAAACAAACAAAACACTGAAACACAATATTTACAAATTTACCTACAATGCACAGACATCCAAAACACATGTATAGGGCTGTCCATGTGGTTGGAGAAGGTTTTCAGGAGGCTATTGACGCTGCCGCGGACCCTGCACATCAAGGATGCCACTCTCTTTCGCATAATAGCGTGAAAACAATCTGTGCGTGCTTCTGCGAACATTCCGGATGCACTACAATACCGCGGCAGCCCCAGCAACATCCTGAAGGTGTTGTTGTAATGGACGCGCAGGGCATTGTATGCCTTCTGCGTATATCTGACCCACAGGCTGCATGTGTAAAACGATTGGCAAAAGGCCCTAAATAGTGTAATTTTTACTTGATTTGTACACCTTGCAAACCTGCGGGCCAACATATTGCATCTTACAGACAACGCCCTGCGCTCCCTTTCCATGTCCATGTCATCATTTAAATTCTCAGTGACCCAGTGACCCAGATATTTGAAATGAGTGACTCTTTTCAGTGGAAGACCGTTAAGAGTAACTAGTGGTACTTGTGAGTAGGTCTTATTACCCGCCTTAAAGATAAGAAGCTCGCTTTTTGCACCATTATATCTGAGTCCATGGCTCACTGCATAATTCTCACAAATGCCAATCAGTTTTCTCAAACCACTAATCGATGGGCTCAGCAGCACCATGTCATCTGCATAGCTCATGTTATTCATGGCAGTACCATCGATCGAGCAGCCCACACCAGCACTGCTGAGCTCAACGATCAGCTGGTTCATATAGAGATTAAACAACTTAGGCGAAGTTAGCCCACCCTGTCTAACTCCGCTCTCTAAACCGTACACTTCAGATTGGGACCTCCCCCATCTTACATAGTTTGTCTGATTTGTATACCATGTTTTTAAAATTCCAACCATCTCACGTGGCAGGTCCGTTTCATTATATAATTTTGACCAAAGTATTTCATAGGACACTGAGTCGAAGGCCTTCGACAGATCAAGGAAGCACGCGTACACCGGAGTCTTCCTGTGTGTGTAGTACTGAACAGTGTGCTTGAGGCATAATACAGCAGTTTCCGTGGACAGTCCTGGCCTAAAGCCAAATTGTGCATCGTGGATTTTTAAGTGTTGACTTAGGTATTGGTCAAGCACACTATCCAGCACCTTAGCTACCACGTTTGCCAGCGATATTGGTCTGTAATTTCTCTTATCAGATGCATCACCAGTCCTATTTTTGATAAGTGGAACGACTATAGTTTTTAAAAGATCGTCAGGTAGGTAGGTGTGCCTAATACATAAGGTAAATAGCATCGCCAGCACTCTCGCAGCATGAAACCCAGCGCACTGCAGATGCTCGATGCTGAGACCGTCATGTCCCGGCGATTTCCCTCTCGTCATCCGCTTAATAATTCTCTCGACTTGGCTAGCTGTCACTCTGACGGGGGCAAGCGAAGAACGATCATCAGCATCGGGCAACCGATGCGCGCTCCCCTGGACCACCGAAGGCTCAACCCTAAAGTAATCCCTCAATAAGTTTGCAATATCAGTAGGCTCATTTAAACTATCTACACTAACAGGCTGACCCGGTCGCGGATTCAATTTATTCGTCTCTTTCCAAAACTTGCTAAAGTTTTTAGAAGTATGGTGGGTTGCCAAAATATCCATTTTAATTTGTTGTTGATTATTTTGGCACCATTTAAGTTTTGACTTAAAAACTTTTCGTGTGGAACACATTCGATCATATATCACACCTGATTTAGGATAGTTATGTAAGACCCAGTCTCGAAAAGCCAACCGAGCCAACCCGTGTGCGTCTTTAACATGTTTATTCCACCCCATTATATATTTACGCTTATTAATTTTTATAACATTATAGCTTTTAATCGCTGCCTCCTTAAGAACATCTATAAAATTTGTATACAAATTGTCTATAATATCTCTATGTTCTAGGTTACAACACATGTGATCACAACATTGTAAGAGATCATTGGGAATGTTTACCTCTCTCAGCATTTTATGACAATGATCCGCATAAATTAGTTTTTGTGTTTCATCTCTTTCCCCCCAACGTACCTTACTACAAAAGCTTTCATCTAACATAACTTTTTGCCTTATGATATTTAAATTACAACAAATCTCCAAAGGAAAGTGATCGGAAGAAAAAACATCATAGTGCACTTTTGCATCCTTTATGCATTGATTCGCTGCACTTGTTACTACGCAGTGATCTAACCAACGCCTACATTTATGCGCGTCACTTATAAATGTATACGTGCCTATAGGAAGTACGTCCATATCGACGCATTTCCATGTTCGTTCCGCACTAAAGTCTAAAAGTTCATTGCAAAACAACTCACCCGGGTGGGCATTGAAGTCACCGAGCATAAACACGGTTTCCAAGTCACTATTATCAATAATCGCATTTATTTCGCTTAAACACTCTGTAAATTCACTGAGGTTATCCATAGAATTAGTTGGCATGTACACTGAAAATATCAACAAGTTTCGATCGCATACCTCCACCCTAATAGCAGCCAAACGTACACTTTTACATTGCACCACTGAAACATGCCGAAAAGCATCTTTTCTCCAAATCAAACCAACGCCACCGTGCGGCCTTCCAACTAGTATATTTGACGTATCTATAGATGATTTGCCCGTGTAGGCAAAATTCTTGTCAATGTTGCCTAACTGCAACAAATCGTGTGGAAGGAGCCAAGTTTCTTGGAGTGCGATTACATCAGCAGTCTTACATAGTCTTCTAATGCATTCAATCGAACTGTTCAGATTTTTACAGTTAAAGCTTATAAGCTTACAGTCTAGGTTTGTGTTAATAGAACCTTTATTTACCATCAAGATGTAGTATGTTCGGTTGGCGAAGTACTTTTATTCTTGAAAATAAAATACCTACGGAAAAAAATCCCATCAGGCCAAAAGTCCTCCTTATAAAAGTCAGACAGTTTATAACGCGGAACAAGTATTTTATATGAGTCATACTTCTTTGCGTCTTTCATCTGTACTTTTTCAGGCTGAACAATAAGTTGTGCCTTTTTAAGGATGTATTCTGCAATATCCTCAGTCAAGGTCTCTTTTGCAACGTTATACAAATATATGGGGACCCTGACATCCGCAGCTCTGAACTTGGCGGTAGATTCGACCGGCGCCTTGCCTTGCACTCCTCTAAACCGTGACTTGTAAGAATTCATACGCACGTGAGACCATCCCCAGTCGTTGTAGTGAACCGGTTTGCTATTACTACAATTGCTTGAAGTGTCTTTATTTTTCGTATTCGAATTCTGAGGTCGGACTGCGATAGACGTCGTCGCAAGGAAGGCCTCTTTTATTTCACAGTCACAGTGATGATTTGACATCGACTCGTCGTGTAAAATATTTGTTGTTTCTTGAGGGAGCAAGACGGGTGTATTGGTTACCGCTTGTGCGTACGTAAAAGAAGTACTAACGTTGTTTTGATCGCACACAGGTTTGTCTGCAAGTAATTGCAAACCGGTGGGGCTGCTTTTTGAATCAAAACTGTCCCTTCGACAATATGCACCTCTTCGTGTATTGACATTAGGATCAATATTGTACTTCTTTGGTGAGCAGTTTGAAGCACGGCCGTTGGATATTATAGGCGGTGTTGTATTATTGCGGGTAGACAAATCATGTTTTAGCAGGTCTAGTTGTTCCGCTGTTACATATTGCACGTCCAACGGATGTTTTTCGATGAGATTTTTCACCTGATTCTGCAAAATAATTATGTCTTTTAAAATCCTTGTTGCGTCCAAATGGTCGAAAGTAATCGGTGGTAACTTTTGGAGTTCCTTTGCCACAAAGACCGGGAGTTCGTCAGGATCAGACTGCTTGATGAGGGCGATGATATCATCTATGTCTCTTTGAGTTTTTCCTTCTCTTCTCCTGGTAGTCTTACCTTTCGACATTGACTCAAACAAAAGACTTTTTGCCGCTACGATTTCTTCCGCCGTAAAAGCCGTAACACACAACCGCACTATGGTTTCTTCATCCATGACGTCAATTTTATTTTGTATAAACGCGAGCACTTCACTAATAACGATATTGCAACTTGTGCATTTCACCACTTTCGAGGACATTTTCGTAGGTATTACGAATAATGACTCACACCGACCAAATATTATTCTGTATTTGACGTTTAATTATAATATTTTTTTATATATTTTTTTTTATTATAATATAGTAAATTTTTGAAGAATTAATGTATAATTGGTATTGTGCTATTTTTTTAAGACTACTTTTGTAGCTGTATGCAATGAATGCTAAATATTTTACAATTTCTTGACGTGTAATGTAAATAATTATGAATAAAAATGTCTTATGTCTTATGTCGTATCTCCTCTTGTTACTGAATGGTTGTACATTTATTTGAGGGATTGCCTGCAGTGCATACGCTCGGATGAAGTTACCTCGGAGTGGTGCCAACAAACTGCCGGTGTATCTCAAAGTAGCGTCCTTTGTCCACTTCTTTTCCCTATATTTACATAAACTCTATTTATGTTCTTTATTCTTGCTATCATTTTTATGCAAACGATTTACAGATCTACCGCCACTTTCACATTACTGAAATTAGCTCTGCCATTTATTGTGGTATGCCTCCTCGGTGTAAGTGATTTTAATTACCTATCATATAGTTGATAACATCAGAATCTATTCGTTAGTTTAGGATTCGGACACTACATTGAGCTACAGCTACAATACAATCAAGGAGGAAATAAATCAACATCAGTGTTTATCAAGTTTCACTATATTCATTGTACCAGTATTTACGCATAAAACATAAAGGCAGTGATATATTAGTACGAGTCTTTAATCGGCTTGAAATACACAATAATACTGTGCACCAGCCGATATCACAATATTTACTTTTGGGTTGTTTTGCACCACATAAAGTGTTACTTATTGGAATATTTAATTATAAGACCTAGTTTATAAACCTGTGTTATCTGTATAACGCTGAGTTGCACGAAAACGCCGCTAATTTTACGTTAGCTATCTGAGATCTTATGTCAAGATTAACTTATCTCACGATCAAATTTAAAGCTGTTTCGAAATATTTTTTTTTTCCCTTTAAACGTTTATTAAGTATGTAAAATGAAATTAATCGGTACACATAATAGAAACGTTTAAAAATATTTCAACTTGAATGATTGACATGAACGGTATTTTTATAACCCACGTTTTTTCTAATTAGATGTGTCGCCACTGAATGTTAATATCAGTAAAATGACTTTTAAGTCGTTGATGTTAGAAGCTAATTTAGTAATACTTTATAAACTTGCGACCAATATAGAACATACAACCTAAAGTAGGGCCACTGAGTGATGGCACTTATGACAGCTGCATTTAGTGATGGGGGATATTTCAAATTTCGGTTAAATATAAAAATCAAGTGTGAGTTTACTCAACATTAGACACGTCATTCAACATTCAACATAATAATACAAAAGGAAAATGTGCCAAACCCAGTGGCGTAGCTATCGGAAGGCTAAGCGGTGTACCCGGGACCTCCTAGCTTTAAACAACTCTTTTCAACACCTTGAGCGAAGTTGAAATGGGTTGTTTAAATATCTAAATCGAAAAAAGTATTTTACTATCATTTATTTTCGTTTTGTTTAACTTCGTCATTGTTTTGATTTTAATTAAATATTATTGCGTAACTTAGCGACCTCAAACACGATCTATAAAAAATGAGAAACTTTTTTTCTAAGAAAAAAAATTCTTTGTTTCTCTACGAATTCTATTGCTCAATAAAGCAACATTCAAATCGAAAAATAATAACCGAAACAAGTAGTACATCACTATCAACAATGAAGTATTAAATTTTTTTATTCATACTTGCTTATAAATAATTACGATACTTTGTAGGCATTTAAACGTCATAGGCGCCATCACTCAGTGGCCCTACTTTAGCTTTATTTGTTATAACTGACAAATATAAACATTGAATATCTTATGTTCGCATTTTTGCAGAGTAATCGTAAGTAAGGTTTTAGGAAACCAAAATGGCTTCAAGTCCAAAAAGAAAAGGGCTTCTCGGAAAAGACTGCCTTATTATACAGTGGCTGAGAAAGAAAATTTTATGTTTTTGTCTGAACCGTAAGCATACAGTATCCGATTTCCTAATAATGCTTGCCTTTAAGAATTCGTTTCATAAAATTTCTTCTTGTTCTAGGCACAACAGCATAATTGTAGCAAAATTAAGGAACGTATACATTTCAAAAAAAAAAAATGCTTTAGCCAAGAGCTACAAAGCCTTCTCTAACAGTGGGGTCGGATCACTCTCTAGCATATAGGAAAGCATATGAACTGAAGCATATAATTATGAAGTAAAAGTAGACTCTGAGGATACTGGTCAAAGACCTAAAAGGCCGTGGACAAATAAGAACAAATAATGGTGCATTCACAGAATATCTTTATAGTTGTTGTATTTTGATTGCGTGTTCATAAATAAAATACTTGTATCAAACATCGGTTCTTTCTTTTTTCCGTTTTTTACCTGGTTTACAAGATTACAAATACGTACTATAAAATCAGCAGATTATTCATCAAAGACCGAGCCACCTTTCGCTACAAATGTTAAACTTGTTACAAATGTTAATCAAAAACAGCTGTGACATGGTCAGCCATCTTCCCATTTAGCGGGATCTCGGACGAAGCATCACATGGACTTGACACGCGAATAACAATACCAAGAGCAAGCAGGATAGACAAATAGTTGGACAGCTAAGAGTGAAGGAGATGAAGACAAAATTTTCTGTCCTTATCTGCGTGTCGCCTTTTATTGTTGGGCAAACTAGCAGTTTTGCCCAACATACCAACAACAAACCGCTTTATGTGATTTGATTTTATTTGATAATTTTGTGATCCGTTGTTGAAAAGTGTTTGGAACGCAAATTATTTCGTGATAACTACGCAAAGAACACTGAGGATATGGTACATTGTTGTGTTTTGGGATGTAAAAGCCGTAGTGAGCGGAAATATGAAGATATCACATTTCACTCGTAAGTGCTATATTTTGACAAATATTTTAATCAAATAAACTCACAGTAGGATACAATGCATGCTTTTCTTTGTTTTAGGGCGTTGAAATATTCATTTTGAATCTAAAGTTCGTATTTCAAATATATATTTTTAGGCTATATTATGCTACTATGTTCAGTAGGTGCGTGAAGTCTCATAGAAGTCGGCCATGTTTCATCACGTTTCATGGTGTATAAAATTCGGTCGTGTTATACGTATTTTAGGGATACCATTTCCAAAATTGGGGAAATTAATCTCTGTTTCGGTATATTTATTAAAACTTTATTTCATTTCATTATTTTATTTTTAGGTTTCCAAAAGATTCGGCAGTGAAAAGAAAATGGATTCTGTCAACCGGGCGACAAAATTGGGAACCACATAAATACACCAAGCTGTGCTCAAAGCATTTTGAAAAAGCGTGTTTTCGGAAAACACAGAAAAATATGACTTACCTCTATGAATTCTCAGTTCCTACGTTACATATACATGTAAGTATATTCGTCTATTGTGTCTAGTAATATACACTGTTTAAACGATAAAGGTGCATGTTAGATGATGTTGCGGAAACCGTAAACTGGCGATAGTAACCATATATAGGAAAAACTATTACTATGAGGCCAATCCAAAAATCGTGACAAAAGAATGCAATACCTACTCGACCAAAATGTATAAATCAGATGTTTTTTCCCACAATTGTGTAGTAAAAGTTGTTTGTATAGATAGTCCCAACGTCGCCAGGTTCCGGCTTCTGCAACATCATTTTAACATTCGGTATATATACACAGTGAAAAATTATTTGAGCATGACCAGACCGTAAACAATCTGTCTTAACAATACTAAAGAGGTGAAGAGATTCTTTTCTACGTCTCATTAGGTAATAAATAAAAAATGCACCGGAGTCAATAACATCTGATCTGTTTTTGTTTAATATGTTGTTAATTTTGCTTTAGGTCCAAGATCCATTGGTAAAGTCTTCTTCACCTAATGTCGATGATAAGGATCCCGAAATAAGGTCTGTAAGTATTTGTTTCACACACAACTATCTATTGTTTCTTATCAGTTGTGATGTTATAAAGATGCGATGTCTCGAAATTTTTGTGCACCTTTTCTTACTTTCGTTTCACTTGACTGTTTCAGTTTAAACATAAATTACATACATTGGACATTAAACATACATTGGAAAAGCCCTCTACATCCACAAAAGTTAACACTGTAATATTAATGTTGTTTTTCCACTTTAACCTAATTTTGTCCCTAACTACGTATCTTGAGTTTTTGTAAACAAAACTTTACGTTTGTATTTAATTATGAATTGTTTATTTCAGGCTCAAGACTTACCACCTATTGAAAAAGTTATCAGTAATGAATTAGAATTAACACCACGGAAGAAAAAACTCGTCTCAAAATTGAAACAAAAAACCATTGTAGCTGAGGCCCGAAAGAAGAAGTTAGCAACCCTACGATCAAAAGTTCGGCGCCTTGAGAAAAAGAATGCCGAGTTGTCTGCTATAATCGAAAAATTGCAGTCCAAAAATTTAATTAACCAAGAAACTGCAGATTTACTTTCATCAATCAAACCTCAGGACCAGGACTTTTTAAAATCAAACAAAAGTAAATTTTCGCCGGAAGTTCGTAAATTTGCTTTAAATCTACACTTTATTAGCCCGCGTGCTTACAATTTAGTACGGAACGAGTATAAAACATGCCTTCCGCATGCTCGGACACTTGCTCGTTGGTATCAGACAATTGAAGGCGAACCCGGTTTTTCGACTGAAGCATTAGAGACTCTTAAACTTTTAGTCAAAAATTCACCTTCTCGAAAATTGATGTGGGTTAAGTTTCGATGAAATGGCTATCCGGCAAACCATTGAGTGGGATGGCAAAAACTATATTGGTTTTGTAAATTGTGGCTATAAACTTGACAGTGATCTTTTGCCCGTTGCCAAAGAAGCTCTAGTGTTTATGGTCACTATGGAAAATTCCGGTGGGCTATTTTCTTGTAAATGGTGTAACTGCGGAACAAAAAGCAACTTTGGTAAAGTCATGCATAGACCTAATTTGCGAATGCGACATCGATGTAGTTGCTGTAACATTTGATGGATGCCCGGCAAACTTCTCGATGGCAAAACTATTGGGTTGTTGTTTAGACGGTGAAGACATAAATCCCGTATTTTCACACGAAGGAAAAGAAATAGTTATATTTCCTGATCCTTCTCATATGCTAAAATTAATACGGAATACATTGGGAGAAAAACGATTTTTAACGGACTGTGATGGGCGAATTGTGTCCTGGAACTTTATAGTTATGCTAAATGACCTCCAAGAAAACGAGGGTTTACATTTGGCTAATAAAATGAGAGCGGCTCATGTCGATTTTAAAAAACAAATCATGAAAAGTTGGCATCTCAATTGTTAAGCGAATCTATCGCAGATTCAATAGAATATTGCAAAATAAAACTCCGACTTGAAGAATTTCAAAACTCTGAGGCGACAGTTGATTTTATAAGAAAATTTAATTCGCTGTTTGATGTATTAAATTCACGAAATTTAAATTCTTATGAATATAAAAAACCGCTTAAGCCCCAAAATTATGACAGCGTAAAGGTATTTTTAGATGATATGCTTAATTGTATAAAAAGCTTGAAAATAGGAACCACTCCCATTTTGAACACAAACAGAAAAACGGGATTTTTGGGTATGTATATATGTATTAAAAGTTTAATATGTTATATGACTCGCAGGTCAAATCCAAAAAAATGGATTTCTTGTCTTCCTACAAATTAAGTCAAGACCATCTTGAAATATTTTTTAGCTCTATTAGGGCAAAGGGTGGTTTCAATAACAACCCAACTGCTTCTCAGTTTAAAGCCGCATTTAAGAGATTGCTAATTCACGGTGAACTGAAACATCTTACCACGGGAAATTGTATACCGTTAAGTGACATACATATTTTAACATATTGTAAGCCGGAAATCGTAATAAACAATACAACTAACCGTGGCAGATTAATTGAAGACGGGGCGCTTCAGCAACGCTTAGAATCCGAAATTGTATTATCTAAGGATCACGATTACGTAGCGGACCCAACGAGACTCACGGAATATGCCCGTCAAGTTGTAACTTATATAACAGGTTTTGTTGTAAAATCTCTGAAAACGCAAATTAAATGTGAGCAATGTTTATCTTCTCTGATTTCTTCAGAAAAATTAGAGGACTCCCTCATATTTCAAAAAGATAAAGGAGGTTTGAGTTATCCATCGAAACCCGTAATAAAATTGTGTGAAATAGCAGAGGAAGTATATAGAAAAAATAAATCTGTAATGAAGAAAGACACCATGCATTATGTACTTACTACAGGAATGTTTAAAAAAATGCATCGGCCTCAAACTATTTTCTGAAATAGTACACGATTATCGTGATGGATCAATATTTGAAAGCCATTATTCTTTATTGATTAAAGCAATTTGCAAAAAATATCTTAACACAAGAATTCACTACGCCACAAAAAATTTCATTAAAAAAGGGGACAACGTGAGAAATCTATACACTAAGCTTATTTTATTTAAAGGACAATAAATTATTTTACAATGAAACTTGTTTTATTTAATGTTAACATGAGTTTTCCCTGGGTGATGTCAGTTTTATAAAAGTCTGCCTAACAATAAAATAAAAGGAATAAATAATCATAGTTACTCGTTAAAATACATTTTAACTACGAATTCAAATTACAGTAGTTATAGAACTTAAATAAAAGGGGGAAAAAAATTCGTTAAGCCTGGTCACTCTGTTTTTAGATGTACTTTGTTTCTGTCCCTTACGGGTGCACGCTAATAGCAAGTCCATGTGATGCTTCGTCCGAGAGCGGGATAGTACAGGATAGTCGCTACTTGTCATTGTTTTTGCTGTGCCCCTACGGGGTATCACATGATCTCAAAAAAAACCTGTCATCTTATGTATGTGATTACACAAATAAATAATTGGAATTTGAATTTGAATACTTGAATTTTAATTTAATTAAGTGTCAAATTGAACGCTAACGGAGATCAAATTTCGTTCGAACAACGTGAATTCGAAGATAATCATGAGTTTGACAGATTTTTATTTAAATTAAGAAAGATTGCTTAAATATTTAGATCGGATGTTTCGAGCAACAGAAAATCATGATTCTCGTGATTAAATTAGTTCAATCTCTACAATTTGTTTCGAGCAGCTCAGCGATAGTGGCTTAAATAATGGTGTAACTAATTAGTACACTATACGGTAAATAGTATACTATACGGTAATCTTGTAACTGGATATTTCAATATATTATGCTAAGAAAGAATTTGAGATTTAAGTATATTTTTTTATTAGGTGGGTTCATTAATTAATTTAGGAAATAATCAAAGTAAAATCGTAAATTTTCATAATTTTACATTTTTTACAACAAAAGCTGAACGTTTTAAGAAATTTGGCACCAAATTTCTAAACTTACATTTCCAAATAGGCCTTATTTTTCATTTTCAGATACAAAACTTTTCGAAATACCTACTTATTTACAATTTTCACAATTTGAACTACTTTTGTATTTAACTTTTAAATTGTTTCTATCAGTATTCTCTTAAAAATAACTTTGCTTACAGCAGTCTTTATTGTCTTTTATTCATACATGTATTGTAAAATCTCTTCTCTCCTGCTCCTGTCGTTGTTGATACCTGAAACAAGCAGTAAGCCGGTTATATCTGAAACCCAGTTGGTAGTTCACTCTTAGCATCACCTATTGGATGCTGTCTTGAACATTTCCTACCGAAAGTGAAACAGCCGTGCGGGTTGTGAGACAAGATATGAAGCTGTGTTGTTTTCACCCTTGCGGCATAGTTAACCTACCCTCTACTAGATGGCGCTCCAAGACAGTGCAGCTGTACAATGCATACAAGGTGATATTTATTTATGCAGCCAAATTCATACTGAAGACAAGGTAAGTATTCGGTATCAATAATGTCGGACATGGTACCTAGAGCTAGTGGGCGTGTGGTGCCGCCGATGCCGACGCCGAGCCTTGTCGGCGGGGGTGTGCCGCGGCGCGGCGGGGGGCAGGGAGCGCGCGTCCGCCGCCGACTCCGCCGACGAGTCCGTCAGCGGACGGAACACCTCGCCTGTACACACCACGGCGTTCTATATTAGGTAACCTTCCACATGTCTCTACTCCGTAAAATTTAGTTGACTAGAATGGCAGGTGTCAGATTTTGCATATGCGTCGCAAAATAAAATAATTTCGAAACATGATCAGGGTGCCTTAGGTGGTTTGGACATCTCATCCCATCATTACCTGATGAACAACTGAAGCTTCGAAATGACCTCGTTTGTTTAGATACGAAGGATCTAGAGTAAAATAATTCTATGTCACAGAAATTGGGTTTGCCTGTACGTGAAAACACTTTTTTATTTCTTTAGGATTGTATGGTTCTTTGTGACATTAGTTCAATAAAATCACTCATGTCCGTAGGAGATACCTTTAGAAGTAGCGAGTGGCATCCGGTAAGATACGTTGGAGGTACACTCGGTGCAGGGCGAGCCACTCGAGTCCGAGTCCGACTCGTCGCGCCGCACCATCAGCGTCATCGCGCGGGACAACGTGTACTCCTCTGTAATACATCAGTTACATCTATTCATTCCCATTATTGCTAAGGCAAATTGTGAATCGCAGTCTATTAGTGGCTCGGATCCATTTTACAGATTAATTCATATTGTATTATTAGCAGAATGGGACTCAATGTGTTTACTTTTTATATTTTACTAAAATCTCGGGAAATTTCCATCTGCCATATTCACAAATATACGATTAAATGATAATTAAATGATATTTAATAGTAACCATTTTTTTGTTTTCAAATACATGTTTTGCAATATCGCTAGACCGAATGATGTTTAGTACCTACTTAGCATAATAGGACCTTAAGTCAATGCCTATATTGTTTTTTTTCAATAACACTGTAACACTGTTCACTTCCGTTACGGGATGACAGTAATGTATCCCGTATTATGTATGCATTAGAACAGAATTTCACGAAGCAATTTTTTATATAGAAACTGGATGAAAATATATCTATGGATTCCAATTTATGATTATAAAGTTTAAAAACTCGTCTTAAATCTCAGAATAAGGAATTTGTATTCCTTATCCTGAGTCTTAAATACGTGTTGTAGACGTCATTGGTTCGACACAGAGGATTATAAAATAGGTATCTAAAACGTGAAGAGGGTCTGTGGAGATGTAAAATTACTTTTTCTAGTAAGGTAGATGAGTCAATTTTTCCGTTGAAAATTTTAAATCAAAATAAAGCGTACAAGTATCACAGTGCTCTACAATAATATGCTCTACAATTAAAGACTAACAAACAACATAAGAAGTGTTTGTTAATGTCGTAAACCAAAATAAAATGAAACTTATGATAAAAATACATTTCAATTTACAACTTAATTTACTAAATTGTAAGAACAAACCTTTCAACCATCACGCTCGCAGTACTTCAGACATTATTTTTTCACAGTCACAAACCTATCAGCAAATATATCACACTGAGGTACTGACGACTGTAGAAAACTGAGCGCAGTTAGTGCGGCGGGCGAGTGTACGGGAAGATGGCACTGACATAAGTACATGCCAAGTAATTGTCAGGCACAAACAAAACAGACAGCATACTTATTAATAAGGTCAGGACTCTCATGATCTCCTCTAATCATACGACAGACCGCTACCAGCTGTTCACAGTCACGGCAAACTTGCAGCGAACTTAAGCCAAGCATTCCTACTAAGAACAGAATTGGGTACAAATAAGGAAAATAACCAAACCTCTTCCTATATAGGCAGCGCAAAAAAGCTTTTTGCACTTTCTTCAAAAGCAGCAAGTATGAATTTTTATGAGGGTTCCACACAACAGCACCGGCTTCGATCTCGCTTCTTACGACAGCTCTGTAAAGGAGCTGCATAACTTCTGTACTGTTTGCATAGTGAAAAACAAAGCCCAGCCTTTTCATACAAGCAGCGGCAGAGTCCCTATGTGCTCATGGAACATAAGTGACGGATCAAATGTGACGTCAATATCTTTGACAGAGTTCACACGGGCGACAGTTTCAGACGCTAGCGTGTAAGTTGCATGATAGGTCTGTGTAGCCCTCCTGAATGTCATACAGTAGCACATTTACTGGTATTGAACTGCGGCTTATTCAGTACGCTCCATTTGTATACAGCGTCTAGATCCTTTTACAGTAGGTCGCAGTCTGTCATCTGACCTATCTTAAGAACTAACTTGAGGTCATCATCATAATTATAAAAGACAGGTGGTATGTTCCAGAATAAATTCAAGATCATTAACCATGACTATGAACAGCAGTGGGCCAAGGATTGATCCTTGAATAATTCCAGGCCTGGTATGGTATGTATGTTTATTGTACACCATAATTTTTATAACTAATTATATAAATAAAATAGTGGTAAAATAGTACAATTATATTGTAACTACTTGTATCTATGTAAGTATTTACTTTGAAATGTGGGAAGTGTGCGTAACAAAACAATGGTTCTGGCATAATAACAGCGTTGTAGTCTGCTGGTTGCAAGATATACCGAGTCAGGAGCCTTTTTATCCAGCACTTCAAGTTTTGTTTTGTGCCTAAAATGCCTTTGTATTATTGTGTTGGTTGTACTGAGTAAATAAATCTATCTACCTAAAATATGTATGTCCGAAACTAGTTGACCAAAAAATATGAAAAAAAAAGAAAAACTATAGCCATTTAAAAAAAGTTGAACACCAATGAAAAATAAAAAAATGTAAAATAAATAAATAAAATTCTAAAAATAAAATACGGTTATCAAATTGTAGGTATTAAAGAGCTTATTGTAAAAGTATACAAGAAAATAGTTTGGATATATTTACTTGCATCTTTTTCGAGAAATCTTCGAAAAACCACAAAAATATGTTGAATATAGATCAGGCTAATTACAGAAAAATTAAGCGATTTAAAAAATTTAAAACAAATCAATATAATAATATATTATAATAAAAGAGTAGAATCTGGTGTGTCTGTACATTAAGGAAATAGGAACGTATACGTTAGTCTGCACTTAGCTAGCACATTTACTTTATACATTTTTTTTGCACGAGCTTTCATTGCACTACTAGAGAGTTCGGATAATACTTGTATTCTGGAGTTTACCTTTTGTGTGTTTTTATTGTTTTCATTTTGTTACCATGTTTTTTTATGTTTTTGTGCTTTTTTAGACTGGGCAGTATGTTCGGTGCGCGTACATGCCAACATGTGTAACCAAATGTCAGGAGTTCTGTGAGCGTCATTTTGTTTAATTACTTATTTATTTTAATTCACTGTATAATTATTTTCTTTTGTGAAATGTATATAAATATTGTGTGAAATGTATAACGTGTTAGTATTATGCTATAATGTTATATATTTTAATTAAATAAATAATAATAATAATAATAACATGTGTAACCTACATTTACAAATTACATTGTTAGCACTAGATTTAGTTATACCACAGTTTTACGTCTTTAGAATTCATTAAACCACCGCCGCAAACACTTTTCTTTACATTATCTCCCCAACAACTAAAAAATGTATGAAAAGTAAAACTAAAAATTAAGAATTAAAAACTTGGAAAATCTATCGCAAAACATTCCAATCCTTTGCAACTATCTTACCCAACATTATCATTATATCTTTTAAGAGAGAGAGTGCAAAAATATCCACTTGACTTTTTTACAAGATTTTGTGATCTCTACATAAACGATTAAAAATGGCATTGTCACCCAAATTTGTTCTAGACCTCTCCACAACAAAGGATGAAAAGTTGAGGATGCGGTACTCCTGCCTGAGAATGACAAATTGTATCCTAGCTAGTAATTAGGGACACTCAATATCGTTTGTCATAATCTTATATAAAATAATTTGGTCAATATAATAAAAATCCGAAACGAAGATCCGTCAGAGATCGAAGGTGACCGACATAGCCTGCCGAATCAGTTAGTTGAAGTGGCTATATCTGTTGCTGACGTGATAACCGTTGGGGCCGTAAGGCATTGCAATGGAGAGCACGTACAGCAAAGCGCAGCGTAGACCGCCCTCGTGCCCGCTGGACTGATGATCTGAAGGACGTTGCGGGTGGCAACTGGATGAGGATGACTGAGGACCGCCACCAAGAGTGGCGTAATATTGAGGAGGCCTATGTCCAGCAGTAGACGAATACGAGCTGATGGATGGATGGATGGAATATAATAAAGTACCTAGTAAAAAAAATGTGGCTTCAGCAACACAAACACGTCATGGTATTTTTATATGCATGACGTAGGTATCCTGAGCGTGCTGGTGATTTAAATATTTTTTAAATGGTTATAATATATTTTTCCTTTTCCCAGTATCTTTTGCTCTATCAACTATGCAATTTTTGAATTAAAAATAAAGAAGACCAGAACCCTGCAGCTCACTTACCAGCGTTACTAAATGAGCTATGCTTGTGTGTGTGCAGCTGTGGGCGCGCAGGCGCGGCGGCGTGGGGCGCATCGTCCCGCGTGAACGTGCGCAGTGTGCCCGCGCCCGCCGCCCCCGCCCCGCTCTCCGCCTCCGACGCCGCGCCGCCCGACATGCTGAATGTCGCGTATGGACTGATCTCGTACATCTCTGTAACATGTTGACATTTTCAGGATTACTTGATGTGTTCTTCGCCGAAACACATCATAATGTTGTGACGTTAAGGTAATTTGGTACAGTTCTGGACAAAAAAAATGCGCGCAATCTTGCGAATTTGTCCCCTCTTCCTCGTTAATGCTCCGAGGACTGCAACGCCACTTGTGCCTGACTTTAGGTTCACCTTTTGTACTGGCTGGAACTACATGACGTCATACGGTGACATCACACCATGTGATTAATAAGCGGGAACTCCTACCTTGTTGTTCCTTCTTCGAGAGTGGTAGTTTGATCGGCGATGACGTGTACACTTGCTGGCAGTTCCGATGGTTGTCTCGCTTCTCTACAGACTTGGTGTCGTCGTCCTCCGAGATCTCTCCTTGCTGGTAACCTTTTCTGAAGCACTTAGCTGTGGAGCTGGAAACGACCAACAATTAACATGTATAAATAACACGTGTAAATTCAAATTCAAATAATTTATTTTGCAAAGCAGGTATATATAATACAATTTGCACACGTAAAATTTAATCTAATAAAAAAACATATGTGTAATAATATAAAATAAAATAATTTTAAACTTAATTAATAACTACAAATTTATCGATTATATTTCATTACCCAATGCGTGATCATGATATTGCCTTTGAGAGATTTTATTAACCGACTTCAAAAAGGAGGCGGTTCTCAATTCGACTGTATGTTTTTTTTTTTTTTTTGGCGTTGTTACTCCATAACTCCGTCATTTCTGAACCGATTTAAACAATTCTTTTTTTGTTTGAAAGAGTGTACTTTCAGGTAGGTCCCATTTTGGGTTTGGTCATGATCTGATGAAGGTCTTCAGAGATAGGCAGTGGAACTCCTCAGAAAATGACAGCATACCTCTCGAAATTGAGGTAATCGCTTTGTACCTGGGTGCTGATTACAAGGTATTACTTGAAAATCATCATTCTTCCACCTGACCTTCGATCCTGGCTTCATCACCATATTCACCATAGAACTCCTCAACGGATCAGAGCACATAACTCGACATTGCGGCAATCACTGCGTTAGGGTGCTAATTCAAGGGTATTACTTGGAGATTACCAGAATACCCACCTGACCTTCGATGATCCTGGCTTCATCACCATAGAACTCCTCAACGGATGACAGCACATAACTTTGGATTGCGGCAATCAGTTTGTGTTATGGTGCTCATTGCAGTGCATTGCTTGAAAATTGCCAGTGTACCCACCTGACCTTCGATCTTGGTTTCATCACCGTAAAACTCTTTAACGAATGACAGCACATAAGCTACTCAAACATAGCTACTTATACTCACTTGAACTTCGTTTCATATTAAAACCACGTTTGCAAGAACTACCCATATTTCACAATTTAACCCAGCAACACTAAAAAATGTGAAATAAAATAAACTTTTAACAAAAAAATAGCAACCGACTTCAATAGTAACAGCAGTCATTCACTAAAAAGTTAATAATAATTCTATAAAGACCGATGGTACCGAAGCAACACTTTTGCCGACTTCTTTCTTCCTGAAACATTATGTTATCTAGAATTCGGCGTATTTCCTACGATATAGCAACATAAAAACCAATATAAGAACGCCGACTTCTAGATAACATAACGTTTCAGGAAGAAAGAAGTCGGCAAAAGTGTTGCTTCGGTACCATCGGTCTTTATAGAATTATTATTAACTTTTTAGTGAATGACTGCTGTTACTATTGAAGTCGGTTGCTATTTTTTTGTTAAAAGTTTATTTTAAATCTCTCAAAGGCAATGTCACTTATAATATAGGGTGCGGTCATCACATCAGATCACAATAAACTACTATTTTTCGCTATAAACCACCCACGATTCGGTTATGACTCATGACCGTCAACAAACGGCAAAAATTGTGGGAAAAAATTGGCTATCAAACATGATTGTGCAGCTAACTTCAGGCCACTATAAACCACCATGGTGTGTACTATGGTGGGTGGTTTATTCTGCTTATTTACATAACCTACTTACCAACGATATAGCTGAGTATGTTTATGACCACAGTGAGTATTGGGAAAACGCGCCTGATGTTGCTGGGAATTGTAGAGTCTGAGTAAATGGATATATTGGAGTGTATAATGTAGAGTCTGAGTAAATGGATATATTGGAGTGTATAATGTAGAGTCTGAGTAAATGGATATATTGGAGTGTATAATGTAGAGTCTGAGTAAATGGATATATTGGAGTGTATAATGTAGAGTCTGAGTAAATGGATATATTGGAGTGTATAATGTAGAGTCTGAGTAAATGGATATATTGGAGTGTATAATGTAGAGTCTGAGTAAATGGATATATTGGAGTGTATAATGTAGAGTCTGAGTAAATGGATATATTGGAGTGTATAATGTGGAGTCTCAGTAAATGGATATATTGGAGTGTATAATGTAGAGTCTGAGTAAATGGATATATTGGAGTGTATAATGTAGAGTCTGAGTAAATGGATATATTGGAGTGTATAATGTAGAGTCTGAGTAAATGGATATATTGGAGTGTATAATGTAGAGTCTCAGTAAATGGATATATTGGAGTGTATAATGTAGAGTCTGAGTAAATGGATATATTGGAGTGTATAATGTAGAGTCTGAGTAAATGGATTTATTGGAGTGTATAATGTAGAGTCTGAGTAAATGGATATATTGGAGTGTATAATGTAGAGTCTGAGTAAATGGATATATTGGAGTGTATAATGTAGAGTCTGAGTAAATGGATATATTGGAGTGTATAATGTAGAGTCTGAGTAAATGGATATATTGGAGTGTATAATGTAGAGTCTGAGTAAATGGATATATTGGAGTGTATAATCCACGAATGTTGCTAATGCGCTCGCACGTCATTTGTTTTCGGCCGCTTATTACTGATAGCATCGCGATATATTTTTACTTAGTACCGATAGCATCGCGATATATTTTTACTCTGGCTTCGCTGTCGAGTATATTTTGTTCGTAGTACCTACCGATATATTTATTAAATGAAATACCTATATATATATATATTTTTATTTTAATCTTATTGCACACAGAAACCTTAATTCTAAATTAAATATTAAAAGTTATGTACAATGGCGAGCTTATCTCAATAATGAGATTTCTTCCAGGAACCAAGGGTGATAGCGAAATTTAATTATAAATAAGATATTCATATTGTGCACGATAATACTTATACAGAAACAAGATTAAATTAATAGTAGATACCTAGTAATTATAAATAACAATAAACTACATGAAATTTACATGCCTACATAGTATAAATAAATATAAAAAATACATATTCAGTAAATAAATACATAATGATGAATAATACCTAATAGACCTGTATACATTTAACAACAGATGGATGATACATTTAATTTTGTCATTTTTTTTCTTCTATTTCTCAACCGCTTTATTTTTCCTGTAATCTTTACGTAAACACATATTACCATGATTTTTTTTCATATATTTTGGTCGACCAGTTTGTACCCCCTCAACCCTGAAGACACTTAAAACTACTGATTGACATTGTATATGAAAGAATCTGTATATGAACCTACTTTCTATCCACTCACACAACTTGAACCCTAATAACATTACATTAACTACTTCTATTGGATCGTTTGATACAGATTATAAACTAAGGCCTGAAGAGTGATCGTCTGAAAAATAACCATACATTGCGAACCAAGTAGTAATCCCTGTTCTTTTCAAAGCAATTCTGTAATGAACCATTCTACAACTTCTTAGTCAATAAAATTATGAATACCAAGTGTAAATAAATATTTCCTACCATATTAGACTCTAGGTGTTAATTTTATTAGAAAATCAATCAAAAGTCATTACTTTAAAGATATTGGTAAATTCACTATATGAGAGCTTATCTGATAAAAATTATTTATGAAAATGTCTGTCTGCACTAGAAATAAATTTAATTTAGTTTTAGATTTAGCTAACTTTGGATATTATGATTGTATTTTGAGAAAATAAAGAACTATACAGCTATATTATTGTTTATGAAATTACATAACAGTTGTAACTTATGTAAAATCTTTAGGAACCTTTTATTGAACTTCTATAAGTTTGAAATATGTAATATTTATCTTTCTGAACAAGTTACTTAAGGGTATGTCGGCAGTAAATCATATTGACTTCTAACCTGGACTTTGTGAATCTTTTGGATTAAAAGAACTTATTACACAATAATATTTCTGAACTGTTGTTTGTATTTAAATGAAGCTTAGTACTTTAAAAATAAGGTACATATTTCTTTAAATTTTATCTATAGATAAATTTTGTTAGTTTAATCACATAAATTGGAAGATATTGAATCCATCAGAAAGTGCTACCTGACATATCGGAATCGAATCATCACATGGTACCTTCCATAAACCAATTACCAAAACCATTTTCTGTAAGTACCTTATTTCATATGTACCTAGGTCTCATTTAATGATCCCTTTTAAGACTTAGTAGTCTCTATATGAAATAAGTCAATATAAATTACCTTTATATAAATAAATTTAATATATTTTTAATTACTATTTCACTAAAAATTATATTTAGTAAGGGTTGTAAATAACAAGAAAGGTTTCCTTCGATCATACATAAGTCTTGACTATTTTCCTGACTATGAGTGATAATAATTTCAATAAAACAATCAAGTCTCATTTACTGACTTATTAAAATAAATTAGAACTTTATTTTTAGTTCACAAGCATCTATTTTATACCATTTTAACCTTTTGGCTTCACTATTCCATAGGTATATAGTGTTATAGCCTGGGTCTCAATATACCAGTTAAAATGAAAGAATATTATCTATTCAGTACAAACAGACACATCATTTTGTATTATAAAAATTAATATATTGAAATTATATCTCCTTTGTTAAAATAATATATTTCTTAGGCACGGTTTTATTTATTTTAATGAATTTGGGCCTGTTTATCAAACTCCCTTACATGAATTTTCCAATAAGAATATTAAATTTTCTCTAGAAGAATCTAATTTGACTCTATTATACAGCAAATAAAGGGTCTCTTTGTTTATTTTTGCTCAAAATTTAATTCACATGCTCTGCACTTTGATAAAGATCATGCAAATAGGAATACAAGAAATAGCATTCTGAAGAATTTTGCATGCATACACACAAAATCAAGACATAAAAAAATTAGAGAAATTTCGCAAGCAAAATAAATATAATCAGTAGGTCAAAATAAATTTTAGATACACTTCTGGAAGTATTAGGACTTGATTATCCTATTACTCACATACTCTGCCGATGAAAGCAATCCATAATAGAACTAAAAATCACTATATTTAGTGAACCACTTATCACAATTCATCCTATTCTTTCGCAGAAAAGGGATTTTTCACTTATTTCACTTTTGCGGTTATTTTAAGGCTCACACACAAGCCCATGTACACTACTCAGACAATCCTAAACTAACACTTTTACTTCCCTTCCTAAATTTAAAATTATTTGCCTGAGAAACCTATATTCTAAACGTTTTATAATTAAAATAAATTATAACCGAAAACTCGCACCTCAATCGGGCAGCGTCACGTCCGCGCGGATTTAGTCGTAGATAAGAACTGCCATTTCTCGAATCGGACCTATTTTTATATCCCCACCAACCCAGTGACTCCCGGTATCAGTCGGTGACCCGCGGTGTCTGCTGGAGTCTCCCAGTGCCTCCCGGTGACAGTCGGTGACCCGCGGTGTCTACTGGAGTCTCTTAGTGTCTCCCGGTAATACTTGGAGATATTCGGTGACATTTGTTATTATTTGATGTCAAGACCAATCTTTGTGTTTTATGCTATTATTACAGAATTCAACCTTAAGTCAAATACTTTAAAGCAGAATTTCCGTTGACAGTTCGTTGTTCTAGAATAATCTTTGTGTTGGCTTTCATTTAAGGATCCGTAATGGTTTCAAAGCCATACTAAGTGTGATATTTTTTTTATTACTTTGTGAGTAGTTTCATTTAATGATTTTGAGATTAACCTTATATTTTTTGTTTGGGAATTAGCAAACTATGGCCTCAACAGGGTCCAGTTGGCTACAAGTTTTGGAGATAAGGGGGGGGGGCATACATATTTTTGGGGTTTTTTAAAGATTTCTCGAAACCAGTGCCAGCAAATATAGTAAAAGTGTATATTTTTAATCAACTTTTGAATACCTACGATTTGATACATATATTATATTTTTATAAAATATTTTTTTATTTATTTTACTTTTTTTATATTTCTCATTTCCCCCCCCCCCCCCCCTTTTGTTTTGGAAATATTTTGAACAATTTAAAATTTTTCATATTTTTTACACCTTGATATGTAAGCAAACTAATGCTATTTTTGTTTGTCAAATTTCATGTCTTTATCCTTAACGGTGCTAAAGTTATGAGGCTGTGACATACGGACGGACGGACGGACAACGGAGTCTCACCATAATGTTCCTTTTGTACCTTTTAGGTACTATGGAACCCTAAAAATCTTTGCTCTCTTGTTGCACAAATAATATTTTTTCACTCAGTGAGTGAAAGAGCGTTTCATATTCACTGTTATCGGTGAACCAATACCCTCTTTTCGAGTGGCAATGATAAAAATACATTTTTCACAGGTGTCTTTATAATTTTTCCATCAAGTACTAGGTATATCATGATTTCAAAAACAAGTCAACAAGGAACCCTTATAGTTTCGCCAAGTCCGTCCGTCTATCTGTCTGCAGCTTAGCTCAGAGACTTTTAGTACTAGAAAGCTGTTATGGGTATACACAATGTACATGCAGAGAAAGTGGTAAATGATATCTCGATAAAAAAATTATAGTACCTCCCCTACACGTAAAGTGGGGATGAATTTTTTTCTTATCTAATACATGAATTTTTCTGTAAAACTTGTACAAGCGTTGTATTTATCAATGAACATATTTGTCTTTCCTAAGACTAATTAGAAAGGTAAGATTACCTCCTTCTCCAAGCCAGTACGGCCAGCAGCAGTAGACAGGAGACGGAGGCAAGCGCGGCCGTGGCTCCCAACATGGCCGCCGCTCCGCCGCCCGCGCCACCCTCTGCAGGGGGGAACACTGCAGGCGTTGGGATGCGCTCTGAAACATGAACTAATTTAAGTAGGTATACTGCTTTAATTTTTAAAAGTATTTGCTAAAATCAGCTTTATTATATTTATTATTATATATATATTTATATTACAACATTTTTAAAGTTTCTGTAGGTCAAAGAGAAAAGAGGATCTATACAATTCCCTCGATAGTACGAAGCATTAATTAACACCTTGTGAAAATGACAAGTTAATGCGTGTTGTCACGACATGATTCCTCAAGAGGTGTCAGAGCAGCTTCTAAGTATGGACTGTAAAGTACACCCACGTTACCGACGACGATTATTGAGTCGAAGCGTGAAAGGTGGAAGGGTGGAGATTTGGAGATCCTTATCGCGTACTTCGGGCACCAAAATGCCTTACGTGCCATCCGTAGCACGCACATGTGCCCTTACAGGGTTTGAACCTACCGCTTCTGGATAAGTGGTCGAAAAATTTTTCTAAGGTCAACTAGTTGTTTATTTGGAGTCTATAGTCTATGGTACGAATTCTATACACATTGGGAGGCCATACACAGGATTTCGAGAAGTTTACCTTAGCCTCCTAAAGATGACCTCTATAGTAATACAAGTAGCCACGCTGGCTATTGACAACCAATGAATGAATGAATGAATTTATTTCAGAAAGAAAGTACATAATGTAGTATTTTTGTGCGTTACATTATTATATTACTTAGGGCTATCTTAACTTACTTATATGTATATACATTTAATTTACTATCCTAAATAATATACTTAAATATACTAGACATTAATGCACATAATTATTACGGGTATCAAGGGTCGAAAACTACACACCGTGCTAGTAAAAAACTGTTTGACGGTCATGTAGTTTGCCGTTCATAACCTTCAATTGGTTTGCATTAAGTGTACATAGTATTTTAAATAAATAAATAAATAAATAAACCTAATAAATATGTAATTACCAAGTTTGTACATAATCATTTATTTATAAGGAAGAACATATAATAATATATAAGTACAGATATGCATATAAATATTGTGTGTGCTGAGGACATATAAATACGTAAAATTAGTTGAGTGTTGTGTGAGTGTGTGTGTGTATTTTGTGTAGTTTGGAGAAAGTAAAGTGATTTGAGACTGTATTTGATCCTGGTATAGTACCCTTATTTAATTATTTCTAATAAGTTTTCTGTATTTGCATAATCTAAGCGCCCTAGTATGTTATTCAGGATTTGCTTTAGAGACCGTAGAGATAGCTTTCGCAATTCCGTAGATGCGCTTAGTCTGTTATATAGGAAGGGTCCCAAAAAACGACTAAAGGTTTGAGCAAAGGTGGTTTTGCAATGCGGTGTTTTAAAAACAATATCTAAACGTCTATCTTTGTCCGATAGCTTAGTTGGATTTTTGTGTAGGTTTGTTATGGCATCTCTAATGAAAAGTTGTCTTACTGTTAGGACCGAATTTTCATCATAATGGTCTTTAGTCGGATACTTATATGGTTTGTAATTCATTACTTTCAGAACGGCCCTCTGAGCTCTTTCAAGTTTCAACATCTTGGATTTGTGTGTGCCACCCCAAGCAGGCAAGCAGTACGTTATTATTGACTGACAAAAGGCGTAGTAAACGCCCTTTAGCACAGCAGAGTCGCCAATGTGCCTTAGGTTTTTAAATACATGGATAAGTTTGCGCACGCGTCCTGTTAGAGCCTCGATATGTTCTGACCAGGAGAGGTTTCTGTCAATGATGACGCCAAGATATTTAACTGAAGACGCATTGGATAGAACATAACAGTTACATGAAGAGGCATTTATACAACCGTGACAGTGAACTCTGACAGAAAAGTCATCAGAGGGCTGAGTATGTTCACGAATGCTAAAGGTTAGTACTTTAGTTTTGTCCAAATTAAGAGTCAGTAAATTTTCATTTAACCAGCTATAAACTTTTGATAATGATAAAATATGATTATCAACATTTTGGTGCTGTTTTCTGCTGTGAGTCACGTGAGCGTACTCGGAACTAATGACAAAGATGAGAAAATGACGTTATCTACTATAACAAGTGTCAATTTTAGTTCCCGGTACGATCGCTTTGAATCGGCACAAATAAGAACTGACATTTTTATGGCAAAACATGTCCATGTGTTGTATTGCCAGACTTTATCAGCGATATAATGAACTTCTACCGGAAACGGATAGATAGAGTAAAACTCCTGCTTGATGGTTATGTTTTGCGTTTTCGATCGGTTTACCAAAGATTTTCCAACTTTTCGCGGCTTTTGGGATTCAATTAACACTCCTTACATTTTATTGTATTTGCAATATTTTTATATGGTGTATATTGTTTGAAGAAAAAACCATTGTATTCTTATAAGTTCGTTCAGAAAAGATGGTGTATTTACATGTGTGTTTTCTCGCTAGTGAGGTAAAAGTTGTATGTGTCACACGCGAGCAAATTTATTCTGTTTCTTGAGCCTTTGAATCCTTCACCACGCTCAGGATTCAAACTTGGCATTCGCAAGTTTTTTTTTTAACTATTTCCCCACTAAGTGGGTAGGCAACGGGATCTTAACCCATACAGCCATGTCTTATTGTGAATGAAACCAAAATGTAAATCATTTTCAAGGTAGATATAATGTACTAAACTTTGCAACTGCTGCGGCGCTGTGGGAAGTGCAGCCCCTTCACCCTTGCGTAACAAAATATAGTGCGAATTGACAGAACAGCGACAAAGACGGGACAGACCAAGAAGTTTATAACTTCTTAGGACAGACCTTTTATTTTGTTTAATTTTTTATTTATATAGCACTTTTGTACATTTGCCCAACAGCATGCATCAAGCTGCCCTGCGTTATGCCATTACCCTGTTAGCCGTGTCTTATTATTGTTATTTAGTTCGAACCAATATAGACCACAGAAGCGGTCAACTTGGAATAAAGACTAAAGATGCCAAACATCGATCCAACGCTCTACTAAA
Organism: Ypsolopha sequella; assembly: GCA_934047225.1. Taxonomy (NCBI): domain Eukaryota; kingdom Metazoa; phylum Arthropoda; class Insecta; order Lepidoptera; family Ypsolophidae; genus Ypsolopha; species Ypsolopha sequella. Next base: position 520,924 of record OW203986.1, on the reverse strand, counting down.
TTCTGATTGTAGAATATAAAAATAAAAGGGATATGAATGAAAGACGGATGCGGTGATTCAGTGGTTAAAAATTTATGCAAATATCATGGAAGTCTTTTAAAACAAAACTCACCCCCACTGTCAGTCAAGGTTGAAAAATAGTAAGATCCAAGCGTCGTCCCCGCAGCACTCGTGGCTAGAACCTTCAGATGATACCAGGTCGCCACACTTAGATCGCACATGGACACTGGGTCCGCCATGTAGAGCACCCTCTCTGTCCTCCAGGTGGTATCTTCGAAGCTTCGTATGGAGACCAGGAAGGAGCTGACAGGACAGCCGTTGCTCTCCCAAGTAAGGAGGTTCAGGCGAAGGCAGGTGCTGTTTGTGGATATGAGGTCCTTTTCAGGAGCAGCTTTTGAAGCTGGAATTAACAAAGCATTTGAGTATTTGAATTCAATCAATAAAGTTTAATAAAAACACTTTACGTCACGAAATATATCCCAGAAAGGTTAGCAATAGTATTTCCGAGTGTAGGCTGTCATTAGAAACAGTCAAAACACGTACTCCCTTCTTTTACAGACAATTTTAAAGTACCGACGTGACTTTAAAATAGGGTGTAACTATTATGGTCATACCGATACCCAAAGCACAAGTACATGCTTTTAATAGCATGCAGCTTTACCTCACCAGAGAATATAAAGTATTACTACGTAAAGAAGCGACACTCACCTCCCCGCGCGAATTTAACGTCCCCCGCGGTCCCCCGCAAGTTAGTGGAAATCTGGAGTCAGGCAGACCTCGATTACCACTCGTTTGCTGCGCGCGTGTTTTGTTACAAAGTTATATCACGATACTGATTTTTAATCAGTATGGTCACAGAATAAAGTATGGTGCGTTATTGCAGTGTTTATGGATGCCTGGAAAACTTTTTTTCAAAAATTAGAATTGCGTGATCAAACCTTACAATTTCGTTCAGTAACGCATTTGGAACAATAAAATCAGTATTTATAACTTTCCATGTTTTGACAAGTTTTCATTTTTTTTCCAAAATTTATGTTTGAGTAGTTGTTAATTATATGATGATCATTTATGCATACGAAACTATATAGGTACCTACTAAGCTTAGGCATACTATATACATATATATATATATGTATATACCTATTTACTTTTAAAGTAACGAAAAAGCAGCGGTAACTCAGGGGTAGAACGCTGGCCTCTTAATCTTGAGATTAAGGTTCGATCTCCGGTCGGGCATGCACCAATGAGTTCTTCGGAATTTACATAATGTGCATAGTATTTGCTAATAGTAATAGGTACTTACCACTTGTGAACAGTGAAGGAAAACATAGTAAGGAAACCTGCATGCCCTAAAAAGAGTGTATTTGTGCCCGAAGAACGATGATAGGGCTCACCACCCATCACGTTGGGACGTAATATTTGCAGGTGAAACGCGGGTTTACCGAGTGTGGGTGGACTGTGACTTGCATTTCAAAGTTCACACTCGGAACACATCCGACACCCCCCGGGGCACTCAGGTCGTAAAGATTTATATACATATATAAGGTTAAATAACATTATTTGGCGAAACTCAAAACAAAGGTAGTACTAGTCTATATGGACAACTGTTTGTATGGGAGCTAAGCGAAATTCTTAACTTCACTTCCTCCTATACAAATTGCTCCGATCAGCTGACTCGTCCAGTATGGAAAGGTGAAAACGAATTTTAAGAATTTTTCACTATCCTATTAAAAAAAGTTATTCATATGGACATGTTCTACATATGTTTCAAATTTCGCCAACTAATTGAATTTAACCTTGTATATATATATACATATATACATAATTTTTTTTAATACTGATTAATCCACGGGGAACCAGAAATTGGACTACGCTAAAATTTAGGAAGAGAATCACATAAGTTGCTGACTTATATTGTGTCCCTCTCGATCGACGACGCTCACACGATTGCTGCCAGCCCTAGACTAGCTCACGCACACACACAAGCGAGTGCGGACAAGCCAAATGCGCGCGTGAGAGTGTAGGTAAATAACTTGAGCCTTGACTATGAAGTGTCGGGGGTGTGACCTCACAGTGTTTTTCTTCGCCACTCATCAAAGTACAAATCCTATGCACAAAAATATCGAAAAACTTATTGTCGACCGGTAGGATAAGAAACCGGGTTTCAAGTTTGAGATCCTTGCGACTTAGCTACCGCTACATTTTCAAAGCCTATTTTTTTAAAAAGATGTATACTTTTTATATGGCACTCACGTCCTCCTTTCGTGCCAGCAACAAGTTCCTCACTAGGTTCTGAAGCACCAACACTGTTGTGCGCCATTAATCTAATCTTGTAAAGAGCTCCACACGACAATCTCTCCAGAGTGTGCGAGCGAGTCTCTGCTGGGACCTTCGTTGAGTGCCAATTCAATTGGTCGTTTTTGGAATACTCTATAGTGTAACCTGTAATTCAAAAAAGGTTTTCAGGGCGATGGTTACAAGATTTCACTCTTATCTTCACGTGCCAACTAAATACAAGATAAAATTTAAAAAAACTTCTCTAAAAGTTATTAAAGCTAAATGTGTTCCCAAAGCGATGGATTTCGCTATAAATGATATGTATCGACCACAACGATGACAGAAGTGTAATCGATTATAATCCTCGCAAATTGCAAATGCGCTCGGATGTCATTTAATTTTATTTTCGACAGCTTAGTACCGTTAGCGTCGCTGTCGTATACCTATATTTTGTTTGTGTCTCATAATGGCTATGAAATCAAGTTTCAGTACATTTTTTTTATACTTTTTTTCCTCAGAACATAAGTTTTTTTCTGACCGTTCAAACATAAACAATTGTCGTTTCGAATTATTTAGACAAAGTCCTAACGCATTAGCAACTTGCGATGGTGGTACAAGATCGTACCGTCATATGAGATCAATTACGTTCCGTCAACAAACAACAGACAGATACTTTCAAAAACACGAATCACTATTGTCCTTGAATTCATTCACATCATTATGTTGTAGCTCTCACTCACTGTGCACCACCGCCCCGCCATCCACTGGCGCGTCCCACGCCACCTGCAGCCTGGAGGCGGCGGCAGCGGTGAGGCGGGGGCGCGGCGCGGCAGGCGGCAATAACGCCAGCACTTCCCACCACACGCGCTCCTCGCCCCATGGGTTCCGGACGAAGCAGCTATAATTGTCTGACTGTGGACGATCGAGACCTGGACATATCAGTAGCGCATTAGCCCAAAAAGTGGGAGAGTGAACGTGGGCAGAGAATATACAGTGACGTAGGCGAGGTGTCTGATCAAGGACTTTAGCAAAATCTGAGGAAGTCGGTAAAGGACGAATTTGACTGATACTACGCGACTGCCTGTTACCACGCTTCCTGTACTGTTACCACGCTTCTTGTACTGTTAACACTCTTCCTGTACTGTTACCACTCTTCCTGTACTATTACCACTCTTCATGTACTGTAACCACTCTTCCTGTACTGTTTGTTATGATGTCATGCCGGAACAGGATGACGATTTGCTTGGCGGCATGGTTTCACTATGAGGGCGGGGACCAGCCACTTCCATAGACTAAAGTTAGTTGTGTCTTCGGCTATGAGCATTGAGGTACTCACTCAGTATGACAAGGTCAATGCCCTCGACCACGTATCGAGGGTCAGCAGCGAGAGGTGGTGAAGGTCGCTTCCTGCTCCAGGATCTGACAGGAGGCGGTGAACCGACGGCGGCACATCGCAGGCGCACTTGCCGACCAGCTGCTTTGAGGACACGACGACCGAATGACGTCACTTTTGCTGGTGCTGGAAGTTGAATCAAAACAATTTTGTACCATAGCTGTATGCTGTTTTCTTTGTTAACATCGTAGTGATTCTGGCTTTAATAAAGAGTTAAATAAAATAACTGCCAAACCAAAAACTGTCGATAATTGAAAAACACTTCTACTGGAGCGAAGCCGCAGGCAGAAACCTAAATGTTAGAATTAATAAGGTAAATATAAATGTTTTTAAATGTGTTTTTTTTGCAATTGCTAACATACAATAATTAATTATTGTAGAGGTGGTACTATGATTGTTTCATCTACATGTGGCGAGATGAGACATGTATACAGGGGGTAGCGCGTTGAGATGGATCATTGAGAGGAAAATCTAAACTACAGGGGATTTATTATATTTTTTTATTTTTATTTATTTAGGTATCAAACAGTCACAATTCAATGAAATTGTATTACATAAGAACACATGAATAAACCTATAGTACCACACAAAGACATAAAAAAAAATGATTAGCTACATATTAAAGCAACAACATGAAATAATAATTCATAACAAATACTTGAAAAATATAAAAATCGATGCAAGCAATAAAATGCCTTAAAAAGCTTAAAAAAATCAATATATATCATACACAACGTAACAATTATATGCAAAAATAACACTAAGATAATAAATATAACAATAAATCATCTGTGATAGCAATTATTACACAAAATATTTGCCACTTTAACCTTAAAAGAAGGAGGTAATAAAAAATGCAATTTTAGTGAGCTTCTTGTTTAATTTATCGGGGCCCCTTCGGAAGTATAAATTTTTAGCATAAGTAGAATGTGGAAACTGTATAAAATTGCTCTAAGGACTCGTCATTGATTTTGAAGAAAATAAAAACTGCATATAGGTATACACATATATATTTTTAATGACTTTCTTTAGCCGGGGGTCGAACCTGCCTGTTTTGTAAATAAAAGATTTATGGTTTCATTCGATAGTGTTGCTAGTACCGAGTCCTTTGATCAAATTTCTCTATTTCAGATTTACTTTTATTTCTGCGTTTCTATACTGCAATGTTTAAATTTCTCTATCCTCTATAGTTTATATTTTTCCCATACTGACCCATCTCAACTTGCTACCCTGTATATCATACTGACCCATCTCAACGGCTACCCTGTATATTCCAAAGCTAATGTCAATAATAAAATTGGTTACGAAATGACATATTTAAAAATCTACCTACCCGATGTTTGTAAAGGTTTCACGTTTCCCGTAATCACTACAAAACTGCGGATACGTCTTTAAATGATAAATAATACTATTCGTGTATGACCTAGCAAAATTAGTGAATAATTGTACCAAAAGCCAAGGTTTGAAATTTTATAAAATGATTACAAAAGCTTTTATCACAGTGTTTACCTCTGGCAATGGGCTTCCTCGGTACGATAGCGCTCATCTCTCCTTCCCCGGAGGCAGTGGCGGCGGTCACCCAGAACTCGTAGACCTGGTGCTCTCGCAGACCTCGCACTTCTACCGAGAACTCGTCCTCGTCTTCTTTATGTTGAACCATTTGTTGAGAGTGTTGCCCGGTTCTGTTATATGTACGACAATATACATTTTGATAAATCAGAAACTCGTTTATTTGGAAAAACTTTTAAGTGCGTACTTAATTGTAGCCAAGTAACGGAAGGGGGATTCATGCCTTGCCAGTAAAGTGGAAAATACTATGATGAAATCTGATTGACCTAAAAAGCGTGCATTTGAGCCTGAAGCAGTTATTTATTTATTTATTAAATTTTAATGTATTAATCAATTTATGATGGTCGCTAGAAGCGACAACACCCGTAGAATGAATTGTAATGTATATACCTCTCTTTGTCTCCTACGTTAATAAGAAATACTTAAATAGTACATCGATTTAATAATTATAAACAAAACCATTGTCCGTGATTTATTTGCGTGATCGTCTAGTAGATTAGGACACCACGTTGTATTACAAAACGGTTTTATGTTCAAAACAATTTATATCATAATTCAACAACGGAAAAAAAGTATTCAAGAAAAATTTATGTAATGTGAAAAACTAATGTAATGTACCTACTGGTTATTTATAAAATGATATTACTTAGTTTTATTCTGGAAACTCCGTTAATTCAAGGCTTTTGCCATTGAAAAATAAGTAGCGCGCGGCGGTATATTTTTAATTAGATAAATTATTATGTAAATATATGATAAAAAAGTAACACGTGTGCGTGTAAAATATAATATTGCAGTTGTTTGGGTTTGGAAAATGGGGTCAATGAGCCGTAGATACTCGACGATTGGTGCGGTGATTTAGCTAGATGTTTGGTATTTGAGCAGATTCTAGACCCAGGTGAGTCTAGAATGAAGTGGGGGCCGTACAGATTCAGACGATAATATCCTTGACCAACCAAATAATTACCCCCACGTTATTACACAAAATAACAACGCTTCCAGCAAAATCCTTCGAGCAACCTAGACTATTCCTCAGAGCCTCAAGTCCCTAGAATTTACTCAATCATACAAAACCCTCACAAAAACTTTCTCCATACATTCATTCATCACTGCTACGACTTGATCAAGTCAATTTCTAATTTTCTAAGCTTGACGTGTGGGCAGAACCCTCTGCAGGTATGGTCTAAGGAAACCCTGATGCAGAATACACCAACTCTGATTTAGACACGAGCACTAGGCAGGGCTTCCCATCAGAGTTAACTGCATGTGTAGTCCCGGACATTTCTCAGAGACCACAGTCCACAAAGACCCCAAGACAAGGACTATAAGGTTGGTAACTTTATCACTAAGTAAACTCAATGTACGTACAACTTTACAGTTTTGCCTAGGATATATAAATCATAACTACGAGTATGTACACACATACCTCGATGAAAAACAAATGCAACACATGTGTAACATTTATACTGCATATAAATAAGTATAAGCTTTCGCTACTGCTAGTGCTAGGTTGTATGAAACATATATACATACACAAATAATTCAACACTAAACCTATTAAAAATATTACATTTATTTATTAAAATAACTAACACCCTGAAAGCAACCACAACATATAATAATTATTCAGGTCTCTGTTTGCAACCACAACTGTCCATAGCTGTTAAAACCGGTTTTAAGAAGGTATTTAACTTAACCCCCTGCTACTGGTGCACACTTCACCCAAAATGGGTAATATTATCAATAAATTGATACTTGTCGTTGTTGGTTCTTGATGGAACATTTGAAACATCTTGTAAATAAAACACATTCTTGGTAACTGTTCCACTTTTATATGTACTATATATAAACTAGTTCACAATAGATTAGACCTTTTACCCTTTTTACATTTTTCATGTAAATAACGTGTTCTGATTTAGTGACCATATTATATAACACATTAAATTAAAATTAGTTGAAGGAGAGAGCCCAGAAAAGGGAGGGATGGATGGTGCTGCAACGACAGGGGAAACCCAAGACCTCTTAATGATGATGCTAATGATGATGATGATTATAACACAAAAGATAAGCCGTCCCATTAATCAGCCCAAATAACCTATATTTCCTGAACTATACAAGTGTTGCCCTTTTAGTTGCAGCGAAGTATTCAACTTATTCAAGTATGATAACACTGATGACTAAGATGATGACGCTGATAAAAGAAAACTCAAGCCTACCTTTGTGGTCTGCTATAGACGGTGTAGTGCTTGATCTTGCCATTTCTCTGTATCGGTGGCAACCAGCTCACTACGACCGTGTCTTCAGAGTTAGGCAGCGCTTTAATATCTGCCGGCGCCCCAGGTACTGTAAAGTTACATAAAGAAATCTCGTACATATTGACATACTTACTGTAATTTTTATTTGTCTTGTTCAACGTGCAATATTTCTTTTTATTCTGTAATTGTATTTATTGCATGCCCTTATTTTTAGTCTTACTTTTTTTTTACTTTATATCTTTCTGCTTCAAACTTGTTGTGTTCAGTGAGAACAAGGACAATGAAAATCTACACCACATTCCACACTCACAGAAATACGCTGAGCGATGGCGTTTTTGTCACCAAACTTTTTGTTTATTCATTTTTTTTGTGTACCTTTTGTTTTGTGACAACTTAATTTATTTATATTTCTTTCTATTTCAATAAATCATATAAATTAAGTACCTTCTGAACTTACAACGTCCGAAGTTAAAAGTGTAGTAGTAAAATGTTATGAAAAATATAACTCACTATCTTCATGGGTGACACAGTACACAGCGGTACTGGCAGGCCCCGCCCCGGCGCTGGTCCGTGCTCGCACTGACACAGAATAGTTTGCAGCTCGGATAAGTGATTGTAGAACTGTCTCCATCCCACCTGAACGACGGGACTCCACTTGAGATTCAAGCTGGTCTACAGGCTGTGGATAAAAAAAAACAGTCAAGTGGGAGTCAGACAGTGGATGAAACATTTTATTTTGTCATTTTGTTTTTGAACATTTCTCAACTGCTTTATTTTTGCTGTAATCTTTACGTAAGCACATATTACCATGATTTTTTCATATTTTTGGTCCACCAGTTCCGGAGATAAGTGTAGGGAGATACATTTATTGTGGTTTTTCAAATATTTATAATAATTTTATAATCAGCTCTTTACCTATAATATCTTCAATTTGAAATCCATAATACATTTTTAGGATTATTTTATTTTATCTCTTTTGTATTTTGAAATATTTCTAATTTTTTTAGTTTATTTTTGTGCCAAATTTCAAGTATTTATCTTTAACGGTACTAAAATTATGAGACTGTAACATACGGATGGACGGATGGACAACGAAGTCTCACCATAATGGTTCCTTTTGTACCTTTTAGGTACTACGGAACCGTAACAATGATTTATTGTCAACATTTTAGACTGGTTTTATTTTTAGTCTTTGAAGAATCTAAAGCTGCTGAAAATACTCGTCTACACAAACATCTTGTAATATGGAGTCAAGTTAACTGTTCAATAAATTATAGTCTACCGCTTGCAAACTTTATTTGTAACAGCTGGTATCTTTTTCGCAATTTCAGTATTGCATCCATAGTAAAAATTTCAGCTTTTCAGCAATCCAAATTCCAACCAGTATGTTTTTAAGTGAAGAGGGTAATTAGTCATGTGTAAAATGAAGAGGGTAGTTAGTCATGTGTAAAATCACCTCGTAAACGACTTCGTATCCCAACAACACGCCCCCACGGTTGGCTGCGGGTGGTGGCTCCCACCACACACGTAGCGACTGAGCAGATAGTGGTTCACATCTCACTCGCTGGGGGGGGACTTCTGGAACTGTAACACATAATGGGGTAGTAGGAAAAGTACAAATCCGAAAAGAGACCACGATAGTCGTAACAGGCAGTTACAAAGTATCTATGCGTCGTATCAAACATTTGTTACAACGACTTCTGTAGATTTTTGTGGAAGTCCCTGGAAAGACCCCTGAAAACCTCTCGTCTGCTGTCACCTAGTTCCCGAGTGAGCTTATTGTTGGTCAGATCGACGCTTCCCATTTGCGACGGTCTGCAGTCTCCCATCTACAGTATTAGCTAAGAGAAATTTTCTACGGTAATAGAAATTTTCTGCAAATTTCGTGCCGAATTTCAAGTCTTTATCTTTAACGGTGCTAAAGTTATGAGGCTGTAACATACGGACGGACGGACGGACAACAGAGTCTCACCATAAAGGTTACTTTTGTACCTTTTAGGTACTACAGAACCCTAAAAATGGTCTAAAAATGATAACTTCGATAGCCTCCCATTTCTTTATTATCGAAGATAAAAAATAATAGTAAATAAATACAATTTTAGAAGATAATAATATAATATATTTTTTATATATTTTGACCTCATCAGAGGCCATCATCACTCGACTGTAAAGGGTGTATGTGTAAGTGTGGAGAGAGGGTGTGTGTTTGAGCCCTACGATCGTGGTCTTGGGTTCAGTATATACCTACTACTAGGGGGTGTACAAAAATACATTAGCATCCGAAGCACAGTGTTTAATCGCATGCGACGCGTCTTAGTTGAATCACAAGTGCGAGGAGCATGACAGTATGTTTTGGCGATTAAACAGTATGTTACACTCCTCGCATTTGTGATTCAACTAAGTTGCGTCGCGCGCGATTAAACACTGTGCCACTGGTGAAGATATTTTTCAGGTCACCTCCTTCTAAAGTAGTAGCAGTGAGCGGCGCGGACGCAGGCCCCGCTCCGACCGCGTTGAAGGCGCGCACTCTGACGTCGTAGTGCGCATGCGTCCTTAGCGCCGGTAGCAGCACCTCCCCCGCGCCCCACCCCGCCACCGTCAGTGAGCTGCTGCTGTTGTCGGTGGCGCCAGCCTCGCGCCATGTCACCACGTAACCGAGGAGCTCGCCGTTCCACGAGTCTTGAGGAGGGGACTACGATTATAGAAAAAATATATCAAATTCAGTGAATTGTTTACACTCTTTACAAGGAAATCATTATTTTTAGAGAGAATGCCCTCTTTTTAATCTTAAACATCAAATTCAAATTCAAATAGTTTATTTTGTTACGTATGTATATTTTTATTTTATTAATATATACAAAATACACTTTTAGGAGTCAAATTTAATCTTATAAAAATACATGTAATAAAATAATAAATGTACATGAACTTAATTAAATGTTTATTTAATTTATTTAGCAATATATATATATATACAATTAAAATGATAGGTAAAATTTATATAATACAAGGTGAAATCCAATCAACCGCCCGAACCCATACCGGAGACCCGGCCAGGGACCAGGAACAAGGTTCACTGATCACCAACCGAGCCCCCAGTCAGTCACTCGGTACAAAGTGTTTCTTGTTAAGAAGCTAAAATTGAAGAAGATATTGATATATGGCAATTCTGGCCAATCGTTCAGTATAAGTTAGATTTATAAATCAACAGTTTGAAATTAAATGCACAATTAGTCACGATTTTGTTGAAAAAAGCTTAAAATGCTGTTTGAGGTTAGTTTCGAAAAAATAATGGGAAATGGTAATTTCCTAACTTATACTGAACTAATAGCGTAAATTGTCATAGACCAATATCTTTTCTTAACAAGAAAAACAAAGTTAAGTTGTGCTTTTTATACCAAGCGCCTGAACTTATTTTATTATTGAAAAAAATAAAACCTCAATAACATTGAAAACCTACCTATAAAATAAAAATAACTAACAACAAAACCCTTATAAGACCTTCAATAAAAATAAACTAAACTAAAACAAAAATACTATCTACATCGCTTAGCATCTGGAAATAAAGGGAAGGGTATTTTATAAAATTAAGGGCATTTTATAAATTAAAGGTTTTAAGTTTATTTTAATTTTGCCCACCTTCCAATTGACCAATAGCTCTCCAGGTGCAGTAGCTTGAATTTTGACATTGTGGGGTGGTTCTGAGGGTGCTGAAAACAAAACCAAATTGTATCAGTGTCAGAGGAGTTCTCTAGTATGGGATTGTCATCTCCTTAAAATAGTCAACACTCGTGACATCCTCCTTTCCTTTCCTCTTGACATCCAGGGTGATCCTTTTCGCAGTACTGCTGTTAGGGCATGGAAGTTCCCTTCACTATTAGTTTACATATACTATAAGAACCTTTATTCCGAAAAATACATTGCTGCTCGATGGACCGGCAGGTTTCAATGCCGGGTCTGTGAGGCCGAAAGAGAACTATAAATGATGTTTAGGCATAACGCGAGTTAGCTGTACTGCGTAATAGGTATACAACGCGTAAAGGTCGAGACTGATGGTCCGACTGAGCTACTACTGCTTTTTAGGGTTCTGTAAATGAAAATTTAAATGAAAAAAAACGGAACCTTTATAGGATCAGTTTGTTGTCCGTCTGTTCGTCTGTCTGTCAAGACTCTTTTTTCTCGGTTCCCGTATGAGATATCAAGTTAAAAAAGTTATTGCATTTTACATAATAAATTTCATATAATTTCATTCAAAATCACCCGCAAGGGAATAAAAACCTATAGGACACTACCAGTTGACTTAGAAACTTAAAATTTCGTTTACAAGTGACGTCTCATAGCACTCACATAGTTAGGAAAAAATCTTTAAATTACAAATATTTAATAATTTAGGTTGAATATTTGATTTTAGAAAATTAATTAGATATTTACATAAATTGAAAAAAATAAATAAACATAACTTATATATAAAATACATTATCGAAACCGCTGTCCCGGGGTAGGGTGCCTAGAATGCTGTCACCTACATAGTTTCAAGAAAGCACGACGACATTCCTTAAAAAGTCTTTACACCAAACGGCGCAAGTAAGTAGCGGCTTGAAAACATGGCATACTTAATATGTCATTTGTTATCCTCTGCAGTTGTCGCTGCAGAGTCAGCCGTCTACAGCCTTGTTCGTCATAAGAGGGCGCCACTGTCGACACAGATATCGACCCACACTAGCGGCACAGCGGCCCCCATGCTTTCACGAAATCGAGGAAGTTTATTAGGAATTATTTGGAAGTTATCTCTAAGTCCAACTTGCTTAGACCCTATAGATACATAGAGTTTAGTAGATAGAAAGTGTCAAGCTGAGTTGGTACCACATAACTGCAAATGGAATTATCTACCATAATGTTTTAAGGGTTACGTACGCATATTGTGTGGTGGTACGGAACACTAGAATGCGAGTCCGACTCGCATTACAATTCATATATTTTGGTCTCCCTATGGAAATGTTCTTACCTTCTTCCATAGTCTTGACAATAACCGGCTCTGAGTGCTCGCTCTCTCCGATCGTGTTGACTGCAGCTATCCTTATGGCGTAAGCTGTCGCTGGACGGAGACCTTCCACTCTATACTCCAGGATCATTTCTTCAGCTGATTCTGATATATCGACCCTGGAAGCGTTGTTAGAGACTTATTGCAGGAGTTTGAATTATGTTTTAAAACTGGTCATATACCTACCAACGAAACTGTTACAGTCACACTGAATTACTTTAAATGTAAAGTTAACTTTAAGTTATTAATTTCTTATTTTTTTTCTATTGGGGATCATAAACAATTAGTTAGCAGAGCTAAACTATTATTTAGTAGACCTAAACTATTAGTTAGCAGACCGTAACTATTACTTAGCAGACCTAAACTATTAGTTAGCAGACCTAAACTATTAGTTAGCAGACCTAAACTATTAGTTAGCAGACCTAAACTATTAGTTAGCAGAGCTAAACTATTAGTTAGCAGACCTAAACTATTAGTTATCAGACCTAAACTATTAGTTAGCAGACCTTAACTATTAGTTAGCAGAGTGTTAAGAACTGGGCGTTTGTGATGTGGAGACTCGGTCGTGGAATGCGGTGGTAAAGAAGAACTCCTTCAATGTTTACTAATTTATTGATATTACAAAATGATTGCGTCGTGCGTGTGCACCAGGTACCGTATGCGAAGGTGAAGTGAACGAAGTGACAGCCGGCAATGGCGGCAGCGTCGCCGCCGAGCTGGGAACCCGTTATCTCGCCGTGTGCATGTGTGTAGGTCATGTACGCACACATGCAAGGCGTTAACACAGAGCTTAACTATTAGTTAGCAGACCTAAAATATTAGTTAGCAGACCTAAACTATTAGTTAGCAGACCTTAACCTAAACCTGGAGATGAGATTTAAATGTGACACTTTTATGATCTTGTTAATCAATTAGTATCGAGAATTATTTACAGTAAGTAGTTTGAATAAAGAGTATTGTGGGGATACGTGTAGGTGTACTGATGTCAGGAACAAGTTAAAGGAAACATGTTGTTTGGTTGATGGTCGTATAATGAATGAAAGAAAAAAAAAAAATGTTTACATTACAAAAACTTAAAATAAAATCAATGAAAACATTTTTGCTTAATTGTAAAAATTAAACTAAATATTCAATCACGAAATAATTTCGTATTATTTTTATGAACCAAATATTCTTTATTAAACTTATCAATCTTCACATTTGGTGATAAATCTTCTAAAACTACAAAAGGGCCTTCGTAAACACAATCCAACTTATTACCTACTTGATTTTTCACTAAAACTAGATCTCCTGGCTTATATTTAATAGTATTACAATTTTTATCAAAATTAAATTTTCTTAAGGATTTACTAGGTATTTAAAAGATTTTGCTTAGCATCTAACTGAGCTTTTTTCAATCTGTATTTTAACTCTTTGGGGTAGTCGTCGAAGTTATACAAAGGATCGACTCCCTTACATAAATTGGATGGAAGGTTACAAACTTTGCCAAACACGAGTTCGTATGGAGTGTATTTCGTCTCTGAATGTACACTAGTGTTGAAAGAAAAACACCAAAACGGAACCCACTCGCTCCAATCACTCCTGTTGTTTTCACATTGAATCCTAAGGTAGGCGCCTAAGTGCTTATGCGTATTTTCTATGCCTCCTAAAGTCTCGTGATGGTACGCGGTAGATATTAATTTCTCGATACCTAGTAACCTACACACCTCACTCATCACTGATGACGTAAATTCGGTACCTCTATCGGTCAGTATCTCTTTTGGGATACCGTAACGCAATATAAAACTGTTAACAAAAGTTTTGGCCACAGTTTCAGCGTCTTTTCGCTCCAAAGGATAAGCCTCTACATATTTGCTTAGATCGCACTGTATAGTAAGGATGTACCTTTTATTATGATTATCTATATCTAGTGGGCCCATAATGTCTAAACTAATTTTTTCAAATGCCGAGTTGGCAGCGGAGGTTATAACCATAGGCTCCTTGATGTGTCTGTTCGTGTGTTTCTGAATTTGACAACTCTTACAACGTTTTACATAATTCATAACGTCATTAGTCATACCAGGCCAAAAATAGTATTTTTTAATGTTATTTAACATGCGATTCATACCTGCATGTCCACTTGTGGGCAAAAGGTGAAAGTCATTTAAAATTGTCGTTATTTCATCCCTGTCTGAAATACGATCTATGTCTCTTGTAATAAGGAATTTTGGTGACGCGATTTTACATTTGTTGATACTGCGCAGTATACTTTTAATAAATCGAGCGTTACTCCTATTTTTTATGATGAGTAGCTCTACAATATTTAACTTTTGGCACAATTTTTCGAGATCCCTCGCTAACACCAACTCGGTCGATAACGATCGGGTATCAAGAATGATCGCGGATTGCGATGGTATACAAACAAGTGCAATAGTTAGCGTCACTTGAAACATACTCTGAAATATTCAAACTTTTGTCATTCAAATTGTTTAAGAAAATTAATTCAGTTATCTCATTTGGTCGTTTGAGCACCTCTACTGCTGTAGGTTGATCAGGCCTACTGGAAGTAAAAGGCTCGGTGGGTCGGTCATGGTGGGTGCCCTGACTCTCTAGTCTTTTCGTCTGTGCTCTTGTCAACACGGAAACTACATGTTCTTGTAAGTCTTTAAGGTCTTTAGACGAAACCGGAAGTCGACTTAACGCGTCTGCAGCTGCGTTATTTCGACCCGGAACGTATTCAACCTCAAAGTCATACTCTTCTAAGTATAACCTAAACTTTGTCAGTCGACTGGAGGGGTCGGTTAAGCCGAACAAATAAACTAAAGGTCTGTGGTCGGTAAAGATTTTAAATTTTCTACCATACAAATATGGTCTAAAGTAGCGTACGGCCCATACTATAGCTAACAGTTCAAGTTCTATTATCGGATACCTAGTCTCTGCTGGTTTAAGATTTCTACTGGCGTAAGCTATGACTTTGCCATTACTGTTTGAGAGAATTGCACCCAAACCTACAAACGAGGCGTCAGTTTGCAAACGGAAGATGTTAGTTTTGGAAAAGTCGGGATAATCCAACACAGGCGGATTACAGAGCGCCAATTTTAATTTCTGAAATGCATTTTCGCAATCAATAGTCCATTCGAATTTTGCACCTTTTTTGCCTAATGCATGTAACGGAAATACGATGTCAGCGAAACGTGATATAAAGCGTCGGTAATAGTTCGCGAATGCAACAAACCGTTTTACCTCGTCGGCGTTATTCGGCCTTGGATAATTTTTCATCGTTGTAATTTTATCTGGGTCTGGAAAAATACCTTCGGATGTGATTTGATGTCCTAGGTAAATTATTTCCTGTCGAAGGAACTCACACTTTATAGGGTTAAGTTTAAGATTAACCTCACGCAATCGGTTCAGTACGCTTACGAGATTTTTATTATGGTGTGCCATGGATTTTCCTATTACTACGCAATCATCTAAATAAATAAAACACTTGTTAAAATTAAGGCCTGCCATTGCTATGGTCATAAGCCTCGAAAAAACACTGGCACTTGTTTTGAGACCCATGGGACAGCGTTTCATTTGGTACTGTTTCCCTGCGTTGAAAGCTGTAAATTTGCGTGAATCTTTGTGTAGTGAAAGTTGATACATCTTATTTAAACTGAAAGATGTATATTTTCGCGATTCTGAACTCAATGAAAGTTGATAATAAGATTGGGAAAGATCTAATTTTGAGAAATAAACGCTACCGGACAACGAATCTAATATCTCTGTTATGTTCGGTAACGGAAATTTGTCATCTTGGATTTTATTATTCAATTGCCTATAATCTATCACCAATCTCCACTTTTTTTCGTTCGATTTATCAGCTTTTTTGGGTACCAGTAAAACTGGACTCGACCATTCTGATACAGTTTCCTCTATGATGTCGTTTTTGAGCATATCCTGTACTTGTCTTTCTATCTCGCTCTTTAAAGCTTGGGGAACCCTATAGGGCTTCACATACACGGGTGTTACGTTGTTTTTTAAAACAATTTTGTGTTCCATTAAGTTTGTAACTGATAAATTGTCCCCTGGTAAGTGGAAGTATTTAGCACAAATTTGTTGAATTCCTAACCGCTCTTCTTTATTTAGATAACCTAAGTCAAGTATCTCCAACAAGGTCTTAACTCTGTCTACAGACTTCTTTTCTTCACTAAAACAACAAACCTTGAAGCAATTAATGGACTGAATTTTTAAATGAGACAAGTCTACTGTGACTTCTTGGTCTCTGGTGTTCAAGGCCTTGTAATCATTCCGGCAATGAAAACACCTTCTTCGATTTCTTGAGCTAAAATTACGCTATCTTCATTTGTTGTGCTAGGAATATAATTAATGACTTCACAACGAGGCGGTATCACGTGTACTTGCGTGTACCTATCGGAACTGCAGCCTATGGGTATACACACAGATGTCCCATCTTTCGACAAATTAAAAGTGCTAGTTTCATAATTAATCACGGCGTTAAATCTTCTAAAAAAATTTTCACCTAAAATACCGTTAGCTGAACCTGAGCACGATAGGTTTTTAAAAACATAAAAGGTTTCCCTGAAAATAACATTATTATAAACTAAATCTAAATTAATATATCCTTCTGACAATAATTTACCACTAACACCTCTAATCGTTATTTTGTCATATCGCATTTGATTAAATAATTCTTGATGCTCGCGCAGCCACTCATATTTCAAAACACAGAGGCTCGCTCCAGAATCTATTAATAGCTTTATACTGCTACATGTATTACCTATACCTATATTATTACCTACACTCAGTGTCACTAAACTAATCGTGTTATAATTAGAAACGTAGTGTTCTCTAATCATGGGTACGAAAAAACTCTGCGCTATTCGGTGCATTCTGAGTGCACTCTGCATTCTCGGAATTCTGAGAGTGTTGAACTTGCGCTACATGACGCGAGTTGTACCACTGCTGGCCTCGACCGCGCGAGGTTCTTTTCGTGTATTGTCCACGACCATGACCTCGGGATAACCCGGGGTTGCTGTTGTGAAAAGTTCGCGATTCGTTACCTTGCGAATAGTTCCTACTGAAATTCGTATTACTACCGCGGTGACCACGTCCTTTGCCACGATTGCTATTAAAATGCATGGCCTGTTCCTCACTGGGAGCTAACGAATTTTCGTCAACTGCGGTTCGAATGGCTTCCGGGAGGGATAAAAATTGTCGAGAAGCAATGATTGTACTCAGACGAGAGTTGTTGAGACCGTCCGCGAAGCGTTTAATTACTATCTTCTCGTTCAATGGACGGAGAATATCGTATTTTTGGTCGTCTCCGTCTGCTTGGGCTAAGGTCAAATTAACTAAAAGCTGTTCTAAGTCTGCGCCGAAGTTTTCAATTGACCTACGTCCTTGTCTAGCTGTGAAAATCTGTGATTGGAGGGCGACAGCTGATTTTTTCTGAATTAAATGTGTCTGCATATCTTTTAATAAAGAGTCCACGGTCGCGTAATTAAATTTTAGTCTAAGTTTAGCGCTCGCGGAGAGTCGCGTCTTAAGAATAAACTGTACTAACTGCTTTTGGGCAATATCGTTGAGCATTGAGCTGTATAATTTAATACTGTCTATCAGTTGAGAGGTAACCTGCTCCTGACCTGTCATAATAGGCAACAGGGCGATGGCTGTTTTTAAATCGAAATTATCTTGCGCCATGTTTACGGTTTCTGTGCACTTATCTACATATATGGGAATATTTAAACTTAAAATATATTGGTAAATCCCTCGTATATTTCCTACCAATATGTTAGATGCTTGTATTTCTTCACTATTTAATACACTCGATTCTATTTTTACTCTTATATCAGACGAAATAGACTCCAAACGACTATATAATTCTTGAGCTTCTTGAAACTTGAGCTGAGCTGTCTCTGAACTTTGCCTTCTGGCTGGTCCGACTTTAATGAGATATGCTTTTATTTCAATTAATCTCTCATAAATAATTTCTAACTCGGTTAACTCAGACATAACAAACTAGACGATGGAAATCGTTTCAAAAATATAGGGAAGTACATAAAAACATAACATTGATAGTGACTTACTTGTCTAGTAGACTGTACTTAAAAAAATATCGGCACCACGGCTATGACTTGACGGTGAGGGGCGACACGTGACATGGCGCGGCGGCTCGCAGCGGTCATCGGCGGGCGGCGGCGGGCGGCGGGCGTCAGCGGGCATCGGCTGGTCTGGCAGCTCTCGACTCCTTGTCCGCTGAGGGTGGGCCGGGCTATACCCTGGACTCCGTGGGCCGGGATTACCCTGGACACCGCTCGTACGCTTCAAGTCTTCTTATAAGTTCTTCTTATGATTGGTGATGTCAGCTATGTTAGTTGTTTGGTTTATGATTACTTGATTGTCAGCCATGCTACGGTGATAGTGGCTATGTGTCTTCTTCTTTAAAGTGGCTTCGTCAAAGTGGCTTCTTCAATTTCATGTTCGTTTCGATCTTCCTGTTTATAACGAAGTCCTTGGGTTCTTGTGGCTGAGGGTCGCCATGTGGGGATACGTGTAGGTGTACTGATGTCAGGAACAAGTTAAAGGAAACATGTTGTTTGGTTGATGGTCGTATAATGAATGAATATATTTAATTAGTACAAAAATACCTTAATTCTAACTTACTGACTAAGCGTAACTTTAATGACGCACGAAAGTGCATGTCGCAATGCTACAGTATTGAATAAAGAGTATGAGTATGATACCTGATAGAAAAAAAACTTGGGAATTAAACTATTTAATATTACCCTTATAACGAAAGTTACCCAGCGTTAATGTAATAGTTTCGTTGGTATACAATTCAGGCCAGTACAGAAGGTAGGTGTGATAGGAGTCACAGATAGCGTCGCAAATGCGTATTTTGCGGTAACTTCGCGGACCTTCTGCAATGAATCGAACTGTATCTACGTGATACTAAAACCGATTTTGAAGGCTTTAATTTTAGTTTAAGTGCCGTCAAAACAATATTTTGTTTATTGCAAAATAGTCCTTAAATGTTAAGAACAGAAGCTAAATTACTTTGGAATAATTTTAGTATTGACAGCACTAAAAGTAAAATTAAAGGCTTCAGAATCAGCTACACTTTTTAGCCAGTAAAGATCACATTGCAAGCGTTTGCTGTGCCGTTTTTAACACCAACACAGACGATACACGCCTATTTTGCTAGTACCCCCGTTCCAAACCTACTAATAAATGAGATGGTATATCTGTTTACGTGTCGGATGTGACGTAACCCACCATGACGGCGTGGTTTAATCTCAGAATAAGGAATACAAATAGAAGCCTGACTAAAATAAGAACTGGGCATTAGCCATTGTACTCATCTAACGTAAATTACTCCTGTGTACGAGTGAATGAAACAGCGGACCGCACTTACTTTATATTTTTTCCTGGTGTGTCACTAGATTGAACCAAACAAATGTCAGATGGATGTAATTTGGATGTATTTTAAATATTATAATACCATCAAATTAAATATGTCTCATCATTGTATCGTTGTGTTGCAATATCGTTCGTTGCGTGCATCACATCTTAATTTGGTGGCATCGAAATGTCTATTGCATTTTGCGAAAGTTTACAGCTTCACCGAGAGAAATTAAATATTTTGGTGCTCTTCCTCTCAAAATTCGTGAAAGTGTGATTTATTATTGTTTGTGTTGATTGTTTTTTTAACATTGTAATAAAATGTCTTGTGCGATTGAAGGCTGTAAATCGCATACAGGAAGAAAAGAAAACAACAATGAAGCAATATCATTTCATCGGTGAGTTCTGATAGTTTTTATGTTAATAAGTTGCAGGATCATACCTAAAACTCAGTAACAATAATAGTAGTTCTTGTAAATCATACTCGTGTTCAATTCTACACCGATATTTGCCTGTTTTATATAGATTTTCTGCCGACTATGAGAGGTTATGTTTTTTCGTATAGTGATGTACTAAAGTCCGTGTGGCAAACTATCGAACATTGGTTCCCGCGGCAGCCGTGCATAAAGCATAATAGATTAATGAGAGGTTTTCTTTTTGAGTATTAAAAAAAAAACATAGTTTCCAAGAACTCTGTAGATGGTGTTGAACTGACTACGTTGCTAGGTGCCAAAGCCAAAACGATTGAAAAAAAAAACATTGCGTCACGTCACGTCACGTCACATACGCTCGTTGGTTGATGACATGTGTGCTGAGCATATTATGTGCGAATGCTTTGTTATGGTCCGTCCAGGTTTAAAATGTACCATGGCTTGTACTCATTGCGCTTTACGACTTTCATCTTTAGGAAAAAGATGTATGCCTCCATTTTTATACAAATCCACAAGGCACAGACTTCTCTTCTTTTTCTCTTGGGACATTTTCTTTCTGGCGTAGAAAACTCATAAAAAGACTGCTAATTATTTTTTTATTTTTCCTTGTTGTTATTATTTATTTATTTTCAAAATGTCATTGTGATGTGATGTGACAATGACATTAATTACTTTTTTATGTACGTTTCGTTTAACGATCTCAAAATTACATCCAAGTGCAATAATCAAAAAATTATGTGACGTTCCGTTCCTTGTAGTAATTTACCAAGTTCAGCGCCATCTATCCAGCGACTAGGGAAGAGTAAAAAAAAAGAAAAGAAAATCCTTCATTGCAGCGCGAGTTAAAAGAAAAATAATGCCGAATAAATATCGCTATATATTTTTGTTACAGATTTCCAAAAAGGGAAGAATTAAAAAGTGAATGGCTTAGACGAATAATTTTACCAAATTGGGCAATTAAGAAAAGCAGTCATATTTGTTCGAAACACTTTACGTCGGATTCTTTTGGACCAAACGAAAATTTAAAATGGAGACTTTTAAAAGCAGATGCCTTACCAACGTTACTCGTATATTGACTAGATACAGACACATTGGTAACCTTTAAATAATTATGTATAATTGCATTATCAATCTTGTTTGTAGGTACGTGCTTGTACTATACTATAGTATATTAACTCTATAATTTTTCAATTTTAGGCAACAGAACCAGTACCTATGGATGTCTGTGGTTTAGAAAAGTGCATACTTCTATGTTCGCAAATCGTTCTGAAAGGCCTGTTCGTTCACGTTACTGCCGTGATCGACTTCACGAAGAAATTCCGCAGATCAAGACATTTTCGTACTTAGTGGTTGACAATAAAAGTACTTTGACAGGGTAGTTCTATCGTGAAATGAATTCTGGGAATGCTTATTGACTTGAACTGCGCATAATTTGATTTCTTATTACAGGTTATTAGGTATTTTAATCGTTCATTATTTGTTATTAGTTTTTATTCAAGATAAGTTGATGTTTATTTGATAGAAATAAAAAAAAATTGAAATTACCTCTGTAGTAATTGCGCTGTCATCGCTCATCATTGACATAATATTATTATTACGAATCCTATAAGTCTATGATTATTATGATTTCTATTGTTGCGATTAATTCCTTCCTCCTTGATTGAACAAAGACGCGACATCAACGAACATCTATTTCGAACATTGATTTAGTTAAGAGGCGACTTGAAAAGTATCCACTTAATTAGTTTACGGTTGTATCTCTGATACAAGCTACAGCATTTTTTGTACTAGAAACAAGCACAATTTTGGACTTAACTTATGTACCTACCTGCCTACGATATAGTAATTTGTACTTAATAAAAAATATTATGCTAAACGAAAGATATCCTTTTATTAATTCCTTATTTACACAATATAACATGTGTCCCACTGGGGTAGACAGAGACCACTTTGCTATTATTTCTCTTGGCCTCCTTCCAAAGCAAGAGGATGTCACCAGAAAGGTCGGTGCCTCCTGCATTCTCTTTTTTTTCACACTTTGATACGATATAATGTGTGGTAAGGAGATTGGTCGCGGTTCATTTCGATTTGGTTTATTTATCGTAGTCAAAAATCGACATTGTTACATCACTAGCAAAGCAACGAACTAGTGACAACCTACCTAATTAAGAAAAAACTAATACATATCCATCTCTCTCTAACGCACTAGAATGTCTTAAGAAAATCAAGGATAGGTGTCTTTCTCCGCGTATTATTTTAGCCAGGTTTCTATTTGTATTCCTTATTCTGAGGGTTTAATCCAGGTCGACGACAGATGTCAAAAAGCCAAAGCGGCCATTGATTATAGACATTATAGTGCTCGTGCTTTGCTTCTTCTTAAGCGTTTCTGTTTTTGTTTGATGAAAACGTGTCAAGAAGAATTTCAACTAGATATTCGTTAATTTTCAAAATTATTCTTTTCAATAAATGTCAAAACGATATGATGTTATGGGTTCTCGGTGGTATATTTTGTTCAGAAATAAACGACAGATTACGCGTGTCGGTATAATTTTTTATTTTTACACAACTAAAAATATGAAAAATGTATCGAGACTTATCTAAAACTAATACTAAGCATAAATAAAAATAAAATAATATAAAATAAAATAAAAATAGCCTTTAATTCCCAAAAAAAAGTTAAATTAAAATATGTTTCACATTTGTAAAATTTCCTGCATGCATTATGTATCAATGTACCAAAGTTCACAATTTCAGAAAGTGCACAGTAAATTCTAAAAATATGTGTCCAAAATATATTTTAGCGATGAGATGTCTTTGTACGTTGTTCAAAAATTTGCCAAGTCAGAAGCTCAAGACCCAAAAATGAAAAATTGATTTTTAATCACCTGCACATTATAGTTCATAATGATTGCGATTTATGATACTCGTAGTGCCATCTCTACGACGAGCTGATAATTTGAATATTGAATATTTCGCGTAAATGCCCCCCCACGTGTTTTATCGCTGACGAACGAGACGTCCAGCGGTTTCCAGCGCGGGATCTACGAGCATTCAAAGAGGGAAGAGGCGAGGAGCTGTCGCAATCTAACGATTAGTAAATTAATTCTGTTGGTAAGGTCACTGAACTGGTAAGTTCTCACTATTTTATTGTTACGGGAATTCAATATCTTCCCATGGCCCTTTAACCTGTAGAATTATTGGCAAATTTTTTTTCTCCGCCAATTTTTCGTGCCGGTTTTGTTTTTGGCTCTATCTCCTAAAGCAGTTGTCAAAATCTAATGCGGTTTTTTTTTCTAAAAATAGACTTAATTTCCAATAAGTTAAAAAAAAGTATTTTTTTATTTATTTACGGGAGAAATTATATAAAAATTAAGTTTTGGTTATATATACATTCAACCTCCTGCGCAAGGAGGTAGTTTCGAGCCAAGATATGTGGACACCATGCGCAACGTGGCTACCCACAGCTCCACCCGTGAAGAGCCTGCGCAAGGCCGAAAACGCCAGGCGGAGCAGCCGTTTCGTGGTTACGGTGGCAGTAACTAACGCCCACAATAAAATAATGACCTTATATTGTAACTAAATTATTCATTGAGGATATGCTCATTGGCATTTTAATCCAGCCGCTATTAACAAACACTTTTTAATTATTAGGAGGTCTAGAACGGGGTACTAGCATAATATTATATAAATTTTACCTGAAAATTAAATTGTTATTATGCGTACTTGCCGCGTTCTAGACCTACGTTTACATTGATGTCTGCTTTTGCATCCTTTTCTCTAAAAGGCTGCAATGGCAAGTCAGTGTGGTGGTGCTTCGTCTGGCTTCAGTTAAATGCTGTCCTACTTTAACTCGTTGCATTCTGTTAGTCAAGTAACTACTAAACCAGCTTAAGGTGGTTCCGTAAATCCCTATAGCTTCCATTTTTCTCATCAATATGACTGAAGACGCAGTACCGAAGGCCTTTGCCAAGTATATAAAAACTCCTATGCAGGCTTCACCATGCATGCATTAATGAGATTAGTAGTGAAATTATACGTGTTATAATGATTATAGAACGTATGAAAAGCAACAAGATGAAATTTACTCATTTACGGATTAACACTACTCAAACTTCCAAAAGCAGACTAACCTTTCAACAACTCGTTCAGCCGGAATCTCTCTGGTCGGTGCATTAGTCCAGTCATCCCTCTCCGCTCGTTGTCTCTCTCCCACGACGCGGTATTGCAGTCTGTACGTCCTTATCTTGGCGTTGCCGTCGTAGCCACGGAGCCAGGACAGCGTCGTGCCTCTGGGCCCACGCTGAGACACGTGGAGACCTCGAGGGGCGTCGGGAAACTCTGCATCAATTCAGAAATTTACTTATGAACACTTTTGTACCTTAATAGTACTAGTTTAGCAGACAAACTTCAAAGTTTGCGCCGTGGAGCTCAGAGCAGATATTGTGCAGATAATGTGGAAGACATAGACTCGGACCTGGCACCGGTTACTCGAAATTAACTTAACTCATTTAAAGAACAAATGCGAACCATGATAACATCACTCCTGACCGGACAAACCTTTTCAATTGAAACCTCTTCAATTTTGAATCAACCCAAAAATCCAAGCAAGAAATTGAACAATCTATGAACGGTATGTCTGATCAATTAAGAGAAATGGAAAAATTGATTGCCGAAATGGATAGAGAAAGAAAAAACCTAGCAGTCCACATATCAACGCTGAAAAAAAAATCGAACAAATGAAAAGAAGCTTGATAAAGATCTGTTTAGAAATCCAAAATGCCCAAACGTAGATATTCAACGCTCTGATCTCAAGGATGTCCTAAGATGGCCTAATAAAAAATAAAACCAAAACTCTTCTGTTATCGTCGAGTGTCCAAACACCTTTACAAAATCTAGGACCCTGGATGCGATCAAGGACTTCAACAGGCGTCAATCATCCGTTGGGCAACTAAATTTTGGGACTTGGTGGACCGATTACACCAATTTACATATCGGAAAGGCTCTTGAAATTGTGTGTCATGAAGTTGAGTTACCGGAACTTTGTGTTTTGACCACCGAGTATAGTTTCAAATTACTTACTTTCAACGTAAGAAGTATCAACAAAAATTTAGATAATCTTTTGGTGTCTGTACGGCGTATGAACTTGGTATTTGATATTCTTGTTCTAACTGAATGTCGAATAGATGACATGTCGGTAATTGACCAGATTCCGAGTTATACATCGTATAAAACCAACTCTAACATTAATCAAAATGGAGGTGTCGTGTTATATGTAAAATCTACTTTGAATGAAACTGTTTCAGAACCTAATTAGATCAAGCAAATAAGATTAAATACCTGGGTATGCCTTTAGATAAAAAGTTAAATTTCAAATATATTGTCCTCCTTATTGGCAGAATTAGAAAACTGATTTATGTATTGAAGACTCTAAGACATGTTGCAGAATGGAGAGTAATTAAAATGGTATATATGGCTCTCTGCCAATCACTTCTTTCCTACTGCACTACGTCATCGGGAGGTCCTGCTAAGCCTCATTTAATAAAACTTGAGAGGGTACAGAAGTATGTACTTTGAAAAGGCAGTAAGACTGCCTTTGCACAGCAATTCTTTTGCTATCTTGATAGCACACTGTACAATAAGGCGAATAAAGTACTTAAAAATTTCCCTGCTTGTAAAAGTAAGTGTAGTAAAAAGTAGTAGATTGCTATCAAACTGGTTACTAGGACTTTCTTACGCAGATACGGAAAAGCTTAACGAAATATTTTTTTATTTCTAAAGATAGTAAAAGGCATTGCGTGTTATTTTTTTAAAAATTAAATTTATTGATGCTAAGATTTCTATAAATGATATGTAAACATCGTTTTGTCAATTAGTTCCTACTGATAATGTCAAAAGGGTTGTATTTAAACCCACAGCAAAAATACTAAAAATGCTACTATAATATTTCATCAAAAATACTAACTGCTCATCAAAAAAATACTAACTGCACACAAAAGAATACCAACTACACACCCAAAAATACTAACTGTGCTGTTACGGGTATCATAAAAAATAGCCACGAAGGTTACGTATGGCGGTCGCAAAAATACGTTCCGCGACTAGCCATACCTAATCTTCTTACCTAACTACTCTCTTCTGCACTGAAGGATTTATGATGGCGATATTTAGTGTGCAAAATAGTATTTTTGATGTGCAATTTAATAATATCCATGTCAAAATAAATCTCTGTCGATTATTCATACTTGACGTTCATAAGCAAATGAATATTATACTAAGTGCTTGTTTTATTCTGCACAAAGAGAGAAGCAATGGTGCCTATATTACGGTTTTTACTATGTTAGGCATCAGTAGCCATCTCGTTAGTGTTAAGTAACAATGTCATCGAAAAGTAATAAAGATTTTCTTTTGTAAAGTTTTTTGTACTGTGTATGTTATATAGCCTTATGTTTTGTTCATATTGATGGTCTCAATAAATATTTTCATTTTCATGTATAGAGCACCTCTGTGGTCTAGTGGTCCCAATAATTTTAAGATAGAAGAAGATTCAAATTTCATAGAGCACATTTGTGTGTTCTCAGCAAGCTTCGGAAAGCACGTTAAGCTGATATTTGTGCCAAAATTACCAACCACTGTGTCTTGTGTCTGTGACTTTTCTTATACAGGAAAATATCTGTATGATACCCCTGAGGAATTCGTCTAAAGACGTTTTACTTCAAATGTTTCGGATAAAATGATTGTTTTTGAACGTATCCGATAGTGGTCTATGGTATTTTTGTCTATGGACTCTTGGAGCTGTCACAAAAAGCCTCGGAAAGGCCTACATTGAAAAAGATCGCGGTCGATTTTATATTTTGATATATTAATGGATTAATACAAAGAAAATTGATGTGAATATCATAAAAAACATTAGTGAGTCAGGGTCTGACAATATTTTGGCGAGAAGGCCATTTTTAGTTTAATTCCTTTGTGTATGACATAACCTGCATACATGCGGTTTGCAACAAATGCGGAACATTGTCCGGTTACCATATCTTCTGGG
This sequence comes from Ypsolopha sequella, assembly GCA_934047225.1. Classification (NCBI taxonomy): domain Eukaryota; kingdom Metazoa; phylum Arthropoda; class Insecta; order Lepidoptera; family Ypsolophidae; genus Ypsolopha; species Ypsolopha sequella. The sequence continues at coordinate 493,539 of OW203986.1, read as the reverse complement.
TTTGGATGCATCCAGGTGTAGGTGGGTTGTGTTTAGGTTCTCCGTGGAGGTGAGCAACGTGTCACAACACCGGCACACTTTGGACTCCGTGTACGGAAGGAATTCGTACTGAGGACATCATCTAAGTGCCATTTTCTGGTAGGAAATTTTGTACTTACTTTTTGTAGAATATAAGCAGATTGAATTTACATGGACGTAGATTAGGGACAGCTTATGGGCCCCTGTTCCAACTGCTAATATCGCCTTTTACCATACATCAAAACTTCATTATTTTCACGTTATAATCACACGCAAGTGTAAACAATCCTTAAAACTGTAATAATATTCATACACTAATAAACAATCTCACCTTGCACCGCGAGATAGATGAGTAGCTCATCTCTGCCATACGTATTCTCAGCTCTACATCGATAGACCCCGGAGTCGTGCCGCTCCGCGTGAGCGATACTCAGCTGAGAACTGACGCCGGCTTCTGAACGCTTCTCTGATACTGCCACTCTATAATCATAACAAAACCACACTATTTTGGGACAAAACTATGACAGAAATAAATGTATGTACTTGGCTATTTATCCATCGCAAGGAGATACAAAGTAACAATATATAATTGCGGTAAAGAAACGCAGAAAGAAAAGTAGCTCGCTCACAACCAGATTTATTTTTCTTTCTGCATTTCCATACCACAATTACATCGTTTATTTACAATCATGCGACGTTACATGCATTGGCAAGTAAAAGAAAATGTTTTTTATTCGTATAGAATGAAAGATTGATAAAAAATACAAAATCGATATCAGTATGACTCTATCATTTTTAAAAACCTTATTACTTGAGATATTCAGTCAGTACCATAACTTACGATTTGTAAGGTTATCAACACAGTGATGTTTATCAATACAGTGGCTCACCTGTCTTCCAATAAACAAGAACGCACCTGTAAGTGGTAAAGTCGACTCTCTTCATGTTATGCGTCCACTGTAACGTGATAGGCGGGTCTCCCAGTGCGTCGCATTGCAACGTCACCTGCGATGTGCGCTTCACTGTCATGTTTCGAGACGAGTACTCGAAGTGGGCAGGCTCTGGCAGACAGACATTTTAAATCATCGAAATTTTAAATATTTGTAAGGTTCGCACAAGTTTGTGAGAAATAAAAAATAAAGCTTTTTTACCTATAGCAACAAAACTTTTCAATTATTTCATTAGTTCCTCGGTCGTAGTTTCTGTGATTACTCGAGGACGTAAGCTGACCAAATTGGTGACATATTGAAGAAGGGCAATGTCAAAAGTACCGGGAATAGATAAGCTTGTGTGACTAGATTGATGGATATGAAAGAGGCGAAGGAGGTGTGTTAGGACCGTAGCAGATGTAAATCTGTAGTATTTGCCTACCCCTTTAGGAGACAGGCGTAAGTTTGTTGTTCCTCGATTATGTGTATTTGATTGATTGATTTGTAAGATTGTAACCCATAATTTGATTTATAAAAGAAAAGCGATATAGTGCGCACACGCAGGTACTCCATTTACGGTACATTAGGTTACTTTATATACCTATGAAATATTATATGAAAGTTTCAGGAGTTATATTAGTAGTTTAATTACTTTATATACCTATGAAATATTATGTGAAAGTTTCAGGAGTTATATTAGTAGTTTAATTACTTTATATACCTATGAAATATTATGTGAAAGTTTCAGGAGTTATATTAGTAGTTTAATTACTTTATATACCTATGAAATATTATGTGAAAGTTTCAGGAGTTATATTAGTAGTTTAATTACTTTATATACCTATGAAATATTATGTGAAAGTTTCAGGAGTTATATTAGTAGTTTAATTACTTTATATACCTATGAAATATTATGTGAAAGTTTCAGGAGTTATATTAGTAGTTTAATTACTTTATATACCTATGAAATATTATGTGAAAGTTTCAGGAGTTATATTAGTAGTTTAATTACTTTATATACCTATGAAATATTATGTGAAAGTTTCAGGAGTTATATTAGTAGTTTAATTACTTTATATACCTATGAAATATTATGTGAAAGTTTCAGGAGTTATATTAGTAGTTTAATTACTTTATATACCTATGAAATATTATGTGAAAGTTTCAGGAGTTATATTAGTAGTTTAAGCTACAAGGGCGAAAAGGAATAAATTACGAGGACGTAGCGAGTGTTTTAAACGTAACCGAGTAATTTATTGCTCTTACGCCCGTGCATCACAATATTACTACGTTTTTCAATGCATAGTGTGAGGAAATAAAATAAATTTAATCAAAGAACACAATTTAATTATTAAAGTTGAAAGTTACATTGTAACAATTTTGCAAGTTAATGATTGGCTCAAAAGGACTGTATCCAGAGCCGTGAAACAGTGGGAAAAAAAGTATAATTTATGGTACACAGGAAAGGTTGCAGGTTAGGCAACTTCTCGTATAAAAATCAAATTGACTGATGACGGCCCACTGAGGGTCAAAATATATTTCAAGTTTTAAATTTTCTTTTATTTATTGTACATATTTAATATTATATTGTGAAAGTTTTAATGCATTTAATTCGCTTTTTGTTCGCTGTCGCAAAATCTAGGGTTGGAATATCATTGAACGTATCTCACAAATAGTTTGTACTCATTTCAGTCTAGTGAAGATATTGAGCATAATAATATGGGTAAGTTTTTCTGTGGTTGTAAATCTTAGACGCAAATACATAACGTATGTTTTTTCTGTTCTAGACAATCACAGAATTATTTTTCCGTTTTACCATTGACAGAGATCCGGATAATCTTGGAGAGTCCGCGGCCGATACCGTTCTCGGCGCGGCACAGGTACTGCCCCTCGTGATGGTGCGCCGCCGGGCCGATGCTCAGGGAGCCATTCGGGAGCACCGAGAACTGCAGCTCCAGGTTCAATACCGGACGGAACTCTCCCACACCACTACCTACAACGTGATGGTTTCAATTATATATATATGTTATACGAGGTGTTAATGTACTGGTATATATGTATTTTATTAATTATTTATTTACATATATGTACTTTGGTTTTGTAGTTAGTTAAATTAGTGTGTTTTCGTTTATTAGTTGCTAGTAAGTATTTAGTTTGTACACATATGATTATTTTTCTTTTATGTATTTCTGTTTTTTTTTTGTTTGCTGCAAGAAATCTGTTATAGAGATAATCTCGGCGCTGTACACTAATTTTAATGTTTACATGTGTAATTAAATATTTTGTGTACAATAAAGAAAAAGAATAAGAATAAGAACTTTTACGAAGACCTATGCAAATGAAAATAAATTCTCCATAACAACTAAAATAATGTTTGCAAAACTAAAATGCTGTAATACTGTATCTACTGTAATATTTGTAGTATAGGTAGTCCATTATTTTTTTATTTGCGAACATTTTCTTTGTGAGAAAGTTTTCTAAGTCCATTTACTTTACATATTGTAAATAAAACAAATTCTTGGTACCTGTACCACTTTTTATATATTCTAAACTAGCGACCGGTTTCGTTATAATAACATCGTCAGGCTTTTAGATATCTCCACGAATCATGAGATGGAATATTTCGTCTTTGTTTACATTTGTGATGTGATGACAAACATAATTTAAAAGGCGTTTTGTTAGTGCATTTATGGAAGCGTTCAATAGAAAATATTTAGTATTATAAAGTCAAAGTACACTGAAATTAATAAGTAGATGAATTTAATTGAAATAAATTGAATAAAAATTTTAACAAAAATAAAGTAAGGTACAAATGCTCCATCAAGAACCAACAACGACAAGTATCAATTTCATTTACTTTACGGCCAGTATTTTGGCGTACATAATTATATTTTACATTTGTGAATTTGTTAATTTATTATTTGCAGATTGTTGTTGTATAGTGTGTCACAACTTTTTCAAAATAATGACAGCGAACTTGAATGATTTACATATATTGCTCTGTTTCTATGTTTGCTTTAGAAACAGCAGGATAAAATTAACCTTGTCCTTTCAACCATACGATTCTTGGTTCGGGGTATCCTCGAGTAGAGCAATGAGCCATTATTTGTGTACCGAGTAGCGCCGATACGTCTTGTGGCTCGTGTATCCATGATGGGGCAACTGAAATGTATATTATCATTTATCATAAACTATAACCTTTATGCTGATAGTAATATAAGGTATTTTAATAATTATTTACCTTTAACAGCAAGTCGAGCTGTATGGTTGACTTCAGCAGCAGAATTCGTCGCAACACATGTGTATTCTCCACTGTGTTTAGACGTCACATGGGAAAATATAAGGAAACTAAACTCATCTAATGATTTCTCTTGGACCTAAAACACAAAAAATGGTTCATAAATTATCTTAATCAAAAATAATTGAGTATTTTAGAAAAACATAATTATATCGATTGATAAAAAACCTGGTTCACCTGTAAAGAATTAGGTATATGTTGACCATCCTTCAGCCAAGAGAAGTACACGGGTTTGTCGCCGGATGTGATTCCACATAGCACTTGGACAGAACTGCCTTCCACCAAATCAGATGGAAACGAAAAACCTGCTATTCGTGGTGGATCTGAAAATATGTTTGATTTGTAAGTATTTTACTAAAGAGATTAAGCTTGCAATTGAAATAACTTCAAGTTAGTGTTTCATATGCATACAAAATAATGGCTTAACCAATTGCCTCTTTTGAATATGATTTCCAACAAAAAAGACTAAAGTAGGTTATATTCTTACAGCAGACCTAAGCCTCATCTATCACCTGCATACTAAATAACTAAGCTTGAGAAAGTCGCACTTACTTCTGACAAAGACCTGTATATCCTTCTGCGCGTACTGCCCCGAGGGCGCCGTGACCCTGCACGAGTAGACCCCCGCGTCAGCAGCCTCCGCGGGCCACAGCAGTAGCTCCCCACCCGCCCCGGCCGTCGCGCGTCCTGCGTCCCCCGCACCACCCGCGCCCACCTCCACACCGGCGCGCGCCCACCGGATCTCACTGATCAGTAAACCGACCTTTGGTACACAAGGTTCAGCATATCTAAATTCTCAGTTAATGAGTTCAAACCGTAATCTAGCGGTTCGAGTACTCGACCACTAATCCAGAGATCACGGGTTCAAATCCCGTAGTAGCACGTTTGGGTTTGGTCTGCGTGCTTCGGAAGGTACGTTAAGCTGCGGTTCACCATCCATCTCGTTGGGGCGGAATTATTGTCGTTGAAATGTGTACGAATTTGGGCTATTACTTGCATTTCACTTGACAATATAATATTAATAATAAATGTATAAAATAAAATATAAACATTTTCAGCAACATTGGTCACTCAAACTTTCTAATAAACCAAATTATACTAAAATTAATAAAGTGAATGAAACGCAGATTTAGAAGAAGGAAACATAAGTTTAGTTCAGCCCTATAGTTATGACAAAAACTAAATTAAAAAGGAAACTTATAATTTTACTAAGCAAATGCACCTCCATCAACCTGATTGGAAATCCGGAGTATGGACAGTAGATGGTTGTGTTGAGTCCAGCGACCACGCGCACCGGACCGATGTTCCTAATGGATGGAGGACCTGGAAAATAAAAAGATTTCATGTTTTATTTCAATATTTTGAGATATACCTCGGCCTTTTCTGACAATTCTATTCGGTGTAACACGACTTAAACTATTTGATAGGACTTAACTTATTTTGAGCTCCCTGCCTTTGTCTTTTCGATACAGAAAGAAAAAGACACAACGCGTAAATTAAGTTTAATCCTGTCAAATTAGATAAAACGTGTCACACCGAATCGACCCAATTATTAATCAATGTCCAAACAATTTTAATTTAACCGTGTTTAATAGTTTGTAAAGTATTGACATAATATTATGTCGTATAGGTTTTGCGGGCACGACGCTTATAGCGGCCCATGTCCCCGAGACACACTGCGCTTATATTCAGTAGCAAAATCACCGTAGACATTGAGTCTAGTGGACTGTTGAGTGGCTGAACGCGAGTTGGTGGCACGACTCGTGTAGCGACCGCAATTTTCGGGCTGCGCTGCGCTGATGTTCAATAGCGGACTCACCGTAGACATTGAGTCTAGTAGAGTGTTGGGTGGATCCACGTGAGTTGCTGGCACGACACGTGTAGCGGCCCCCATCCTCGGGCCGCACCGCACTGATGTTCAGGTAGCTGACCACATCACCGGCGCCGTTCATGAACTGTGTGATGGTCCTGGAATCAACACAAAGCAAAAGATTATTTTTAAATTTATTTGCATGTTTACCTCTAAGCATGTCTTAACATATGAATGAAACTTTGCTGCTCCAATCATTTCGGTGGTCAAACGGATATATACAGAAATCAGGTTGTGTAATTCCTCCACTAACTCTCCAAAACCGAAAACCAAGCAATTTTTAATGGTCTTAGATGTTCCTTGAGCAGCTTCTTTTTTAATTTTTCAGCCAGTATGTTTAAGAGTTACTTCAAGTATTTACCTCTGAGCAGTATTATGTTCTTCGAGTGGCTGTGAGTCCAGCAGCCAGGTGAACCTGGGCGCAGGCGCTCCGGAGGCAGCGCAGTGCAGGGCGAGTGCGGGGCCCGGGTGCAGGGCCTGCTCGATGAATGTGTAGTGCAGCTCTGGCGCTGTGTCTGCAACCAAATACAGCTATTTACTAACTGATAACCAAGTAGCTGTATACACTAGGATGACAGATAGAGGTGAATATGGTGGCAATCTTTCGTTCACAGGTAGCTTATTTGGATCTAAAAGAAATTAAAATTTGAGAAAACGACATTGGCATTGATAAATAAATAGGTAATAGGAAAAAATTGTGTACTTGAATTTCCTGTTTCTTTTTCATGTGTGATATTAAGATCTAGCATTAATTGTATATATATCATAGCTATAAACTTTTAAATTTTGTGGAAATGGTCAATTTTTAATCATGCGGTTAAAGAAAATAGTAAAGATAAGCAAAAAAAAAAAAAAATTATCTTTCGTTCTTCCTTTGTACTCGGAATATAAATCTTTGCATGATTAGACCGTAACCTCTACATAGAAAGACGAAAATGAGAAACGGTAGCAATTTATAGAGATGTCTCAAAATACTCGTTTGTTAAATATCATATCGTTTGTCCATGTTATGGGGACAACAGAGCGACAATAAATCTTTATTCTCCGAAGCAGATTATCAATATCAACAGAAAATCCAATTAACGCTGCAGTAATTCCACAGCCTCCACGCCATCAATCCCCCTCCGCCTGCGAGGCGGTGTCAGCGGGGTGAGGGGAAGCTGACCACGTCCAATATACGGCGTCGCTCGTTTATCAGCCATCATAGCCGCCTCCGCCATTAGGCGGCAAAAATATAGCTCTCCTGACGATAACAAATAACGCCAAGAAGAGCTCAGTCTGTCGTTGCGCTCTAATTACTGACAATATAACCTGACAAAATGGAGTCGTAGACTGAAGATTAAGTGGTTATCAGACGATGTTGTTACGTTACTGCTGAAACCTGTTTTGGAATGAACGAAGGTCAACTACTTAGAACTGATTTACTAACATAGATAACCTAATTTACTGTACATAAAAATTTGCATGCCATTATTATGGAAGGACTCATCGATACTGCAATTACCTACAAGAACCATTATTTTGTGACATGTGTCTTTGCAAATAAATTTCTCTTTTTCTCTCTTTCTAAGTTTGCGATTTAAAGTAGAAAGGTAGCAAATTTAAATAATCCGAGTGAAGCTTGTGCATAGTGCATAGTGGTTAATGCATAGTGGGTACATGTAATGTATACACGTCACTCCCGTCATACCACGAACAGTGTCATGTTTTAACCTTTGTAATCCGAATTTACCAATCTGTTAAGTGTCGTCAGTAAAGACCGCTTTGTGAATAAATTATGTTTTCATTATAATATATATAATCGGGTCTACCGCGATCAATTTTTTACCTTTTTACGAAAAGGGGGACGCCCGACGTTTCGAGACAGTTGCATGTCTCGTGGTCTACGGGAAACTGGCAAGTATGGCGAGGCGCAGTGATGAGATGCAGGTGACGACCGAAGTATTTTCCTTGTACCCGCAAAAACTTTAGTCTTTAAAATTAATTGTTATCTTATTCACGCACGGCACACAACACTCACAGTATCCGGAGATGCACTCAGAGAAGAAACCCGCGATTTAAATTTCCCGATGACTGGACTCCATGTGGGAGACAATTTGAAACCATCTTCCCTATTGAAATTATTCGGATGTTTCTTGATTTCAATCGCTTCACGCACAATTCTAGGGTAGTAATGGCGATCGGTGGAGAGAATTTTCGGGTTATGCAGTTCTATCCAGTGGTTGGTCCCGGATTCTAAAAGATGTTCTGCTATCGCTGATTTGTACATCTGCCGGTTTTTCACAGCTGCTATGTGTTCCTTGACCCTTTCCTGTACGCTACGTTTTGTTTGGCCAATGTAGGAACTTCCACAGCTGCATTTTATCTTATAGACACCTGGATTTTGAAAAGGAATCACATCCTTTGGTGTGCGTAAATGGCTTGCCACTTTGGATAACGGAGTATATACAGTCTTAATGGAGTATTTATTTAATGCTGTTCCAATCTTATCCGTAATACCTTTAATATAGGGCATAAACGCTGGTTTTCTGTTAACCTCAGGACACTTTTCCTTTTTTGGTCTTGGATGTCGCCTCTTCATCTGATATCCGTTTTGTCTGAGTACCTCCTGAACATGTGACAGCTCATCCTTAAGATGGTCAGGGTCACAGAGATCATGTGCTCTGTTTGTTAGTGATGTCATGACGGATTGGATGTGACGAGGATGGTGGTGTGAAGAGGCGTGCAGGTATCTATCTGTGTGTGTTGGTTTTCGATATACAGTGTGGGCCAGAGAACCATCAGATCTCACCATTAATTTGACATCAAGAAATGCCAAAGTTCTGTCACATTCCATCTCATACGTAAAGTTTATTTTTGGATGGATGGAGTTAAGATGATCTGCATACTGTTTTGCTTCCTCGTTACCCCCCTTGAGAATGCTAAATACGTCATCAACATATCTCTTCCAGAGTCTGATTGTTGAGGGACCGGTACGTAAAGCCTCCTCCTCAAAATGTTCCATCCAGATATTGGCGAGCACCGGAGCCACAGGACTTCCCATCGCCACACCATCTATCTGGAGAAAATATTGACCCTGGTAAAGGAAGTAGTTGCCATCCAAGCAACGCTGTAGCAAAACAATGTATTCTTCTGACAGATTGTTCATCCTCAATTTTTGTCTGATAACATCAAGACACTCTTTGATTGGAACGTTAGTGAAAAGGGATTCCACATCGAAACTTATCATAATCTCATTCGGTTCCAGTTTCAAATTCTTGGCAATATCTACGAAATGGCGAGAATCTTTCACGTAAGACGAAGTTTTACCAACTAGTGTCTGCAGTACTCCCGCAACATGTTTCGCTAAATCATACGTGGGTGAACCAATCTGACTCACGATTGGACGTAGGGGCACGTTGGATTTATGTACTTTCGGCAGACCATAAAGTTTAGGTGGCTGAACGTTTTTCGGTCTGTGTAGATTTTGAAATTCATCTTCAGTGAAGAGGTCCTCATGGTTTTTAATCAATGAACGTATATGTCGATTAACCCTGGCTGTTGGATTGTACGTCACTGGTTTGTACACATTTTTGTCACTCAACAAAACTTGTATCTTTTCATCATAGTCAGCAGTATTCATTACGACAGTAGCGTTTCCCTTATCCGATTTTAACACTAAAATTTCTTTGTTTTCACGGAGTGATTTAAGTGCTTCACGCTCTGTTGTGGTAATGTTACTCTTCGGTAGCTTCGATTTTCGTAGAATCACGGCAACATCTTGTCGCAAAGTTTCCGCGTCGCTCGATGTTACTTTGTTACGAATAAGTGCTTCCTCAACACTAGCTATGATGTTTTCATATGGAATCCTTTTTGGTGTTAGTGCAAAATTCAACCCTTTTGCAAGTATACTAGTGGTTGCTTCATCTATCACAGAATTTGTCAAATTAATCACTGTATCTGCGAGTCTGATTTTGACCTCTGACTGTTGCTTCCACTTACCGTCAGGTTTTGTTGATACACTACACAAATTACGACTTTTTTCAGGATTCTGTTTTGAGATCAATTTGTTGAATTTTCGCTCATGTGTAGCACTACAGATTTCAAATTTTCGAGCTGCTTGATTATATGTTACGCGATCACACAATTCAAAATCACTTTTAGATAACCACACACTGCAATCCAGATGTAGCATATATTGTTCACTCTGTACACGAAATAAATCTCGCCGGTGGTTTTGAATTAATTTTCTCATCAGCTTTACACTCGCGTTGCGTAGAATTGCTTCGGAATGCGCAATATCACTACGAGGTTTTATTCGAACACTTGTAGGTATCAAGTCCCAATCGCGACATTTTGTCAGAAATGCTAACGATGTTTCATAATACGCCCGTTTTTTACGAAGCAATTCTAGGTGTCTGATTTTGTTTGCATTTTCCGGCCCGTATCGGTTTGCAATATATAACTTTAAACTCTCGCGTTTTGTACACATTATAATATATATAATCGGGTCTACCGCGATCAATTTTTTACCTTTTTACGAAAAGGGGGACGCCCGACGTTTCGAGACAGTTGCATGTCTCGTGGTCTACGGGAAACTGGCAAGTATGGCGAGGCGCAGTGATGAGATGCAGGTGACGACCGAAGTATTTTCCTTGTACCCGCAAAAACTTTAGTCTTTAAAATTAATTGTTATCTTATTCACGCACGGCACACAACACTCACAGTATCCGGAGATGCACTAAGAGAAGAAACCCGCGATTTAAATTTCCCGATGACTGGACTCCATGTGGGAGACAATTTGAAACCATCTTCCCTATTGAAATTATTCGGATGTTTCTTGATTTCAATCGCTTCACGCACAATTCTAGGGTAGTAATGGCGATCGGTGGAGAGAATTTTCGGGTTATGCAGTTCTATCCAGTGGTTGGTCCCGGATTCTAAAAGATGTTCTGCTATCGCTGATTTGTACATCTGCCGGTTTTTCACAGCTGCTATGTGTTCCTTGACCCTTTCCTGTACGCTACGTTTTGTTTGGCCAATGTAGGAACTTCCACAGCTGCATTTTATCTTATAGACACCTGGATTTTGAAAAGGAATCACATCCTTTGGTGTGCGTAAATGGCTTGCCACTTTGGATAACGGAGTATATACAGTCTTAATGGAGTATTTATTTAATGCTGTTCCAATCTTATCCGTAATACCTTTAATATAGGGCATAAACGCTGGTTTTCTGTTAACCTCAGGACACTTTTCCTTTTTTGGTCTTGGATGTCGCCTCTTCATCTGATATCCGTTTTGTCTGAGTACCTCCTGAACATGTGACAGCTCATCCTTAAGATGGTCAGGGTCACAGAGATCATGTGCTCTGTTTGTTAGTGATGTCATGACGGATTGGATGTGACGAGGATGGTGGTGTGAAGAGGCGTGCAGGTATCTATCTGTGTGTGTTGGTTTTCGATATACAGTGTGGGCCAGAGAACCATCAGATCTCACCATTAATTTGACATCAAGAAATGCCAAAGTTCTGTCACATTCCATCTCATACGTAAAGTTTATTTTTGGATGGATGGAGTTAAGATGATCTGCATACTGTTTTGCTTCCTCGTTACCCCCCTTGAGAATGCTAAATACGTCATCAACATATCTCTTCCAGAGTCTGATTGTTGAGGGACCGGTACGTAAAGCCTCCTCCTCAAAATGTTCCATCCAGATATTGGCGAGCACCGGAGCCACAGGACTTCCCATCGCCACACCATCTATCTGGAGAAAATATTGACCCTGGTAAAGGAAGTAGTTGCCATCCAAGCAACGCTGTAGCAAAACAATGTATTCTTCTGACAGATTGTTCATCCTCAATTTTTGTCTGATAACATCAAGACACTCTTTGATTGGAACGTTAGTGAAAAGGGATTCCACATCGAAACTTATCATAATCTCATTCGGTTCCAGTTTCAAATTCTTGGCAATATCTACGAAATGGCGAGAATCTTTCACGTAAGACGAAGTTTTTACCAACTAGTGTCTGCAGTACTCCCGCAACATGTTTCGCTAAATCATACGTGGGTGAACCAATCTGACTCACGATTGGACGTAGGGGCACGTTGGATTTATGTACTTTCGGCAGACCATAAAGTTTAGGTGGCTGAACGTTTTTCGGTCTGTGTCCTGTGGCTCCGGTGCTCGCCAATATCTGGATGGAACATTTTGAGGAGGAGGCTTTAC